>OY751351.1:6187500-16187500 GCA_963564715.1 Catocala sponsa
GCCGAGCGAGTGCAAGAGTGGCCGGCGAGTGCCAGAAACAAATTTATTTAAATAAACAAACAAAATTAACTTTTATATTAACTAAACAATATGAGGATAAAGAATATTTGATTTGTTATTCTACATATATAAAAACTTTGTAACAAAAATCATTGAGCTGAATATTTATTTAAAGTAAGTATTCTGTGTACAGATTGTTCTATGAAATGATAAAACTATTGTCTATAAAACAACGTACAACGTTTAGTATTGTAACCGCTGGGCCGTCCCAACTATGCCGTGCCCTACATTTCCAAACCAAGTGCAGTTACATAATTTTGTTTAACCCTTTTATTGCTCACCACTCACCTTATCAAAACAAAAAAATGTTCGTGTACTCAGAACTTGCATCCGAGTCGTGTCTTTCTGTAGCTACGAGTCGAGACGAGTCAACCTCGTCGCCATACTTAGCACCCACGTCGAAGTTAAAATCACTTATCACACGACTCAGATGCGAGTTCTGGCCACACGAACGATGTTTTGTTCGACTCATAGGGTGAGTTCTAACTACTGAGTGGACTAACTGATAAATTATGCCAGTTTGTCAGTACCAACGTATCAAAACCTCGCTTTCAAAAGAGTGAAGCTTCTGAATTGATAGAGTGACTTTAAAATCAAATATCGTTTCATATTATTAAACCGTGATTTATCTTGTCGTGAGCAGAATAAACAGAGCATGAGCACCATAAAACGTTAATCAATCTCAATTCTCGCTTGAAACCGAACGATAAATCCTTTCAATTTAAAGGTAAACGAACTAAAGCTATTAATATAGGAGAATATATAGCTAGTCAGTTTGTTTATTACATTTGCAGCAAACTGATATATTAGATGCACTCGTGCTGAATTTACTGACAGCAACAAATACATTATTTTAACTAGATGTTGCACGTAGTTTCGTCTTTGATATATTAAACATGTCCTGATGAGTTGGAAAATGTTTTTGACTAGTTTTCTTGGGACTCGGGACTTACTGCAATATTAAATAACGGGTATTTATTGTCTTGGTAAGTATTTAAAGATTACATAACCCGATTAAGACCCATTAAGAAATATTAATAAACTAGCTGTTACCCGCGTCTTCGCCCGCGTGGAATGTAACAAAAGTGTTTTAATTGTTTTACGCGGCAACCTATTTTTTTTTAAATAAAAGTAGCCTAAATACTTGCTCCTTATTTTGTACGCGCGAGTCTATAATTACGTAGATACTTATAACTGCTGTATAGGAAAATCAGTTAAAGTAACAAAATACCATTAGGTATATCTACTCGTATAAACAGAACGACCTTGTGTTGTAAACACCGACGCGCGACGGCTCGAGAAACAAATTGTATTTATGCCGTTGTTTGTCTAAACATATGTAGTTTACAGATATACCTACAAACAAAATATACCGAATTCGTATTGTTTTAGTATATTTGAATAAACTTTGTTAAACATAGACTGTTTGCTTTTGATACTGAGAGTATGGAGATATGTGTTTAAGGAAGACTTAATTAACGGAGAAACTGTAGAACTGATTTCAAATATTGCGGTCTTGTAAATCAGGCAGTTTTGTTTTGTTTATTTTACACTATTACGATTTTGCCCGCGGTTTCACTCGATTTAATGTAGATTTGGTTAAAATATTTATATCCTTCGAGAACAGTACTTTTTCTGGATAAGGTAAGGTGATGATCTTTTCTGTACACACCTAGCCGCAATATTCAACGGATGCATTGATGTGGGCATTTTTCCAAACTTAATGAAATGTAGTAAAATAATACCTTTATTTAAAAATGGTTGCAAAAGTGACCCCAGTAATTTTAGGCCGATTTCAATATTACCTGCTATTAGTAAAATATTTGAGAAGATTATATTACAGCAATTAGAGAGCCACTTCAGTGTAAACAATTTATTTCATGCAGATCAATATGGTTTTAGGAAGGGCCGTTCTACGATAGATGCGGGTGTTACGCTTTTAAAACATATATTCAGTGCCTGGGAGAATTCGCATGATGTCATTGGCGTATTCTGTGATCTCTCTAAAGCCTTTGACTGCGTTGACCATCAAACGCTGTTGCGAAAACTCAGGCATTATGGCATCCGAGATACTGCACTTGACCTAGTTGATTCCTACCTAAGCGATAGACTACAACACGTTGATATCAACGGAAGTAGATCTTCTGGATTACCAGTCACAATGGGCGTGCCACAGGGCTCGATTTTGGGACCCTTTCTGTTTTTAGTGTACGTAAATGATTTGCCGTTCTTTGTTCAGCATTTGTGTGACATTGTTTTATTCGCGGATGACACATCCCTTATTTTTAAGGTAGACCGAAAAGCACCAAATTTACGTGCTGTTAATGATTCACTCGCGGAAGTCCTGGACTGGTTTACGGCGAATAATTTACTACTTAACTCTACAAAAACTAAATGTATCAAGTTTACATTGCCAAACGTAAAGAGTCCTAACGTGAATATAATTTTAAATGATGAAATTATTACTTTAGTTCAATCAACAGTCTTTTTAGGATTAACTTTAGATCATAAAGTTCAGTGGGGCGCTCAAATATCGTGTCTTGTAGGGAAACTTAGCTCAGCCGCATACGCAATTCGGAAAGTAAGACAGCTTACTGATATAGATACTGCAAGACTAGTATATTTCAGTTACTTTCATAGTGTCATGTCCTACGGTATATTATTGTGGGGCAAGGCAGCTGATATTGAGACAATTTTTATTCTTCAAAAGCGTGCAGGACGTAGCATTTATAATTTAGGACCACGAGTTTCCCTGAAAGATCGATTTAAAGAAATTGGCATACTTACTGTTGCGTCGCAATATATATTTGCTAACATTATGTTTATTAAACATAACATTTACTTATATAATAAGAATAGTGATATCCATAACGTAAACACTAGAAATAAGCATAAGTTAGTAGGCCCATATCATCGTTTACATAAAGTTCACAATACATTTGCGGGACTCGGTATACGTTTTTTTAATAAATTACCTATTAATATAATTAATTTACCATTGTTTAAATTTAAAAACGCCGTTAAAAAACAACTTATTCGGAAGGGTTATTATTCAGTCAACGACTACTTAAATGACAAAAACTCATGGAGCTAGTTGCTTGTTGCATACAGGATTCAAAGATCTGTATTACTTATAAGTCAATTTAAGCCTTTGCATAGTCACAAAGTGTAAGTGTATGCGCCATCATGCCATCTTACTGTCTATTTTAGATTTATATTAAATAATATATCTTAGCTCAAATTATTTCCTCTCTATAATATTATTAAGTTATTATTGTTATTATCTTTAGTTTTTTATAGTCAGTAGTATATGGCATAATGGCTGTAACACCTTTTTAATCTGAGTTGTAAAATACTGAAATTATATTTAACTGGCGATTTAAAAGAGTGGCCGTGAGTTTCTTGCAGGTTTCTTCTCATAGGCTCTACCCTTTGCCTGAACCTAGCAACTAACCTAAATGTAGCTTCAGTAACTTAGTAAACTCACTAACCTATATACTTTGACGTTCATAAGTGTTACTTTGTGACCTAAATGAATAAATGATTTTTGACTTTGACTTTGACTTTGTAACCCTGACAACGTGCATGCAAAATTTCATAATAATCGGTCGAATAGTTAATAGCGTGAAAGCATAACAAACAAACTCACATTTGCATTAATATAATAGTTGGGATTCAAGTCAAGGTACCCTATATTCTTTTCTTGTTCCCCTGACTACATGTAAGCGAAATTTCATGATGATCGGTACAGTAGTTAAGGCGTGAAACCGTAACAAATAAACTCATATTCATATTTATAATATCTACTAGATCTTGCCCGCGGCTACGCTGGCGTTAATTTAGAATTTGACAATCAGTGTGGATTGTACTCTGCTTATAATAATATATAATTTTATAATTCAATCATGATTCGAAAGACACGTAACGCCATCTATTATCATAAGAACGTTATTATTGTTTCGGAACAGTATTTTTTTCGGGATGAAAGGTAGCCTATATCCGTTTCTGTACACTTGACAACGTATATACAAAATTTCAGGATGATCGGTTCAGTGGTTTAGGCGTGAAAAAGTAACAAACAAACAAACTTATTTTCGCTTTTATAATATTAGTTAGGATTAAGATATTGCTATGTAATTTTACGGTATGGAAGAGCGGAGCCTCCTAACACAGGCATTAAATGCTTAAAAGGAGACTCCACAAACTAATTTAATCATATGTATGGTTAAAACGAAATAAATATTTGAATTTGAATTTGAATAATAATTTGCTTTGATATTTTTTTTGTGTATAAATACTTTAATCGCTTATTATTATATGCCTATTCTAGTAAGAACATTGAATAATGTTACGGAATGAATGTTGAGCCCGTCAGAACGGAGAATTAAACAACCACACAACACATTGCTGTTTGACGTCACTTTACATAATACCTTTGAATAGGGTAATCATTAACATAAGGTAAAAACCTTAACAGGATAACCATTATCTCAAGGTAAATACTTCATACAATATACATATACAATGCGAGAAAACGTTCTGCAAAAGTACATGGTGTTACGAAAGACAAAAATGGCATTTCTTGTCTAGTTTGGATGAGAACAACTTTATCTTTGAATGGGGTAACCATTAACATAAGGTAAAAACCTTAACAGGATAACCATTATCTCAAGGTAAATACCTCATACAATAGACATATACAATGCAGGAAAACGTTCTGCATTAAAATAAGAATATTCTAAAACTTAAAATGCACTAAAAAGCTAATAAATAATTGCATATTCTTGTGAATAATTAAATTATTGTTATTTTTGGACTCGGTGTCAGCCGCCCGCGCCGCGTGCTGCGTCTATGTGTGTAATTGTGCATGCCAATGTTATAATATGATTATAGTAAGACATCTCATGTTTAATTAGTTACAAACCTACCTTGGCTGATACCGACTCCAATAATAACAATAATTTAATTATTCACAAGAATATGCAATTATTTATTAACTTTTTAGTGAATTTTAAGTTTTGGAATATTCTTATTTGAAGTCGGTTTTCTTTTTTGTTAAAATGTTGTTTACTTGGTTTTTAGTGAACCTTGCCAAATATGAGAACATCATCAATGTAACCAAATACGCATTATTAAGTATTACTCAAAAACGAATAGTCAAATCTTGATCAAAATTAAATGGAACCGCACGGAAAGCACCAGCTTTCAAATAAAAAAATAATCATCAAAATCGGTTCACCCGGTCGAAAGGAACGAGGTAACAAACATAAAAAAAAATACAGACGAATTGAATACCTCCTCCTTTTTTTGAAGTCGGTAAAAAATGGCATTTCTTGTCTAGTTTGGATGAGAACAACTTATTCGTGAATAACTTAAAAGCAGAGATGTATCACAACCAAATTTTGACAGATATCCTTGTAATAGGGGGCTAGCTTATTGGCATCTACCGGGCACAGTTTCAGTTCCATAATACTTTGCCTGTATAAGCCTGTGATACGAATCCGAGGCCACAACCACAGCAGTCTCATTCATTACTGACGCACCACTAAGGCAGTTCAATCTTAACAACATAAAATCAATAGTTATAAAAATGTTACTGCACGGATGGTGTAGTGGTTTAAGTGGTTGCCTCGCCACTACCACTGTGCCGAGTGTTGTGAGTTCGAATCCCACACGGAACAAAACTTTGTGATCCACAAATGGTTATTCCGAGTCTAAGTGTTCCTTGAGACCAATTTTTGCATGTTTATAAAGTCCTCCGCGACACAGGATTTGTTCCTAGTGCGAGATTAGTATTTACAAAAAAAAATACCCATAGTGTGATTTATAACAAAAACTACTGCCCTAAAAGTTAAAAGACTACATATAAAACTCCAAGTGTCCGAAAAAGTTGTTAAGACTGGTAACCCTACTTACAAGTTGATATTTAAGCTCGGCAAAACTAGTTTCTGTGCTTAAGTACAGTTTAGTTGCAATAAAAATGGCTTCCCTTAATGGTTGGAAAGGTTTCGGGAAGTTCCCAATGTTTCTGGTTATTTCCGTTTGTGAAAAACCTTTGACGTCATGAGGTAACCTACCTTGATATAATTGCTGAATATAACATAATATTTCCTTTTCGTAACCTTTTAATATTTTATAGATTGTCTCAGTTGGATAGCGGCAGTGAATGCGATTGGTGTGTAGGTCCAGGTCGGTGGTCGGTCGTATTTTCCAGTCAAGATATTCTCAGTAGCCGTACGAACTTACGCAGCAGCACTAAAACTGCAGCCAGTACAGCGAAATTTAAAAGCTTGTAGGCAAAACGTGGATATTATAAAGACGTAGTCTCACGCCTTTCATCATCATCATCATCATCAGGCTATAATAGTCCACTGCTGGACATAGCCCTCCCCCAAAGAGCGCCGTAGCGCCCTGTCTTCAGCTTGCCGCATCCATTAGTCTCACGCCTTTATTAGATCCAAATTTCACCTACGTAGGCATCTTAAATCTTTATTTTGTCTGAAGTAGCTTTGGGTGCTGGTTCTCTCGTTTAACTGCCAAGTTAGAAACAGCCATAAAGTCTCTTACCTGAAGTCCCGTGGTGTTGCTACCGTCACTGAGTTACGGTAACATTTTACCGACTGAGACCGTACGCTTATTTTTTACCTCGAAAATACAAAATGCTGTCAGGTAATCCTGCTTTTATCAACGCCACAATGATATTGTAAGTAAATTTAAGTATTGGTAAATCACCTTGGAGGCACATTTTTACAAGATTCTTCGAGATAATAATGGTTGTAATACTAATAAGCAGAAATTTTATAGATACCGTCCAATTTTTATGTAGCTGTTATGTAAAACGAGAATTTTCCAATACCAAAAGGTTTCGCTCGTCAATTATTATTGGATCAGTACCAATAATAATTTACGAAGCACATCATTAGGTCATAAAGTTTTATAACCTTCAACGATAATATTGAAAAAATACTTACCTAAGATAAATAAATCTTCCTTGCAAATAAATCGGCTGACATTTCATTTGTTAGGTTTTTTTGGTGTTTAATATAAGAGTATCATCGAAGGGGTAGATTAAAAGTCTAATTATACTCACATTTAGCCAGCTATTATGCAGTAGTCCGACCGCCGGCGAGAAAACGACTAACTACCGGCGATTTTCTCTCTCAAGAAACGCACAATTAATATACATTCCGTGTAAACGAAAGAGATGCATATATTAAAAGTTGCTCTCTGACTGTTCACACTGCCGGCGACGACTCGCTTTACTAGTTTTGTCACTGAGTGACAACAGCTTTTAAAAATAAACTCGCTCAGCGATACTCGTTCAGTGATGCTCGCTCGTCGCGCGCGCAGGCTTGCACAGGACTGAGCGACCGCGGGCGAGTGGCGCGAGTAATCGCTCGTCGCACTTGCACACTCACTAATAGCCCGGCGACAAAACTATCGAAACTACACACTCGCTTCCCGCTGATCGTTAACTCGTTTATAGTTTCTAGTTCTACTCGTTTCTCGTTCATCGTCGGCGTTCGGACCACTGCCTTAGTTTAGATCTCAAGTAATAAGAGGCGAGCCTATCCAGTAATTATTTCCATTGCTATTAAGAATTTCGTAATGACTCTTAGTCTGACCTGTGAATCGCAGCTGAGCATCTTATGCACAGCGTGTGTCGGGTGCAGTGATAGGTATAGCTTCAGGCAGGCAGGTATACCGCTGCCCTACAAAAGCAATACCTGTCACTTACTTACTTACTTCATTGGCTGAGCAACCCAAAGTGGATCTTGGCCTCTAACATTAAACTGCGCCTATCACTTAATCCGTCAAAATTATAATGTGATTATTCTCATGCAGACCACGCGAGTAACTTGTATCGTGTAAAATAGTGATGCGCATAATTTTATTCGAATTATAGTATGTAGATATAATATGCATGTATTTATAAAACAAAAAAAAAGTATATAAGTGTGTATGTGATAGAATATTATATTATTACTAGCTGTCCGGACAGACGTTGCCTTGTAGCTGTACAGAGGAAAAAAAAACCAAATCTAAACCATTCTCGAATCCACTTAAACACACACAAAAAATTTCATCAAAATCGGTCCAGCCGTTTAGGAGGAGTTCAGGGACATACACACGTACAGTAGAATTATATATATAAAGATTATATTATAGTATTCAATAAATAATTCAGTTGAATATTCAAGGTAGGAAACCGCGGATATACGTGTTTCATTCAAATAACTGTGTTTCATTCCAATAAGTATGTTTATTTTAATATGATATTAGATTTTGCCTGCGGCTTCGCACGCATTAATGTGGATCTTGTCAATAAATTAATATCCCTCGGAAACAGTACCTTCTCCTTGGATTAAAGGTACCCAGTTTTGTACATTTTTCTGTATCTACCTCTGATAACATATAAGCGAAATTTTATGATGATTGGTTAGCAGTTATAGCGTGAAAACCTAACAAAAAAACTAAACTCACAATCACATTCAGGGACTACTTACACTTATTCAGCTCCATTCACGTTTTGCTGAACGATTTTACACATATACAGTTCTGCTTCTATCAGCAGCGTCGTAAGAATGAGAAAAGCTGTCATAGCGTGTTATCTCCGCTAAAACGTTTCTATCTACTGCGTACGGCGCTGAATATGCTGCGAAGACGGTAATAAGGATATTTTTGCACTGGCAATATAAGTTTCTCTTCGTCTATAACTTTTTTTCGTAAACGTACGTAACGTAAGTAGTAGAGCGTCGCTGATTTCAGCATGAATGGGCCGGCTCGACCGGGGAAGGACTACCTTCTCACAGAATATCGACGTGAAATAGCAGTGTTCCTACTGTTGTGTCTCGTTTGGAGAGTGAGAGTGCCGGAGGCCCAACCACCCTCTTTCCCTTTTACCGCTCCTTCTCCTTCCCACTTCCCTTTTTTTCCTAAATGATTGGCAACGCGCAAGTGTTGCCTCTGGTATTGCACGCATGGTAGGTCGTAAGCTTGTTTGCCACATTAATTGCATAAAAAAAATATACTTTAAAACACGTCCGAACTCTCTCAATCCTTGCGTGCATAATGATTACGTAATAATAAATCAAATCTATGCAGGCAATATGCAGGTCGCAACTTGTCGACAAGGAGTCGGGAACCATCCGTGTACAGCGCTGTTCCACCGCGTTCAGCGCTGAACGCAGACGTCCTCGTCGACAAGTTGCGACCGCGTATAGTGCCGTACAGCCCTGAATGCGGCACAACAGCACAGAATGCGATGGAAGAGCACTGAACGCGGCAGAACAGCGCTGAACTATATCTATAGCATTCGCATGATAAAAACACACGTGTCCTCATTTTAAGCTTATTTGCCGCGAAAGCTGAATAAACGCGGAAAGCTGAATGGATGCGTCGGCATCTCCATACAAAATCGTTGTTTTCTATGACCAAAAGCTGAACAGAGTTGAATAAGTGTGAGTATTCCCTAATACTATTAGTTAGGATTAGTAGGATTAATATTATAGATGTGAAAATTTATTAAGATGTTTGTAACTGAATCACACGACGTAACCCCTTCAAAACACACAGACAGACTACATCCTGGAATAACACATAAGATATGTACTTTTTATCGGAGTAACCGTTCCCGAGAGATTCAACCGGGAGAAGCGGCGGGTAGAAACTAGTTTACCATAAAAGCTGTTATCCATAAAATATAACTATGTAAGCCTTCTAAGGGTCACATACCCGACCTCTAAGGAGACCTACATATTATATCAACACATTGAATTATATAGGGAGCAATTCTAGTTTGAAGTAGGACGGCAACAAAAAAGATCCAATTGGAGTAGGTTCGTACTTAAACGTAAATATAGACTTACGTCCGGTTGCTACATCAAGAAATGTGTAGTTTTACCTACGGATAGCTAAATTTTGACATATTTTTCATAGAATATGTGTCCTTAATTAACTATCTATAGATAAAACGACTCGTTGCTGTATTTGCCATGAATCACGAATGGTAATTTGAACAGAAATTGTAATTCTGGAAAATCTATCTGTAAAAATGCCGGGTTCGCTTATAATTTTTGATGTAACATTTAGATACACCTAAACAGTCAAGAAGAAAAATCTTTTGCGCGCAGATCTGCTCGCGTGGTACCTGCATCAATATAAAATAGCCTTTAGTTTTCACCTGTCTTTTAAACTATCTTTTGTACCAAATCCCATCCAAATCGGGTAAGTGTTTTAGAAGTGAAGATAATAGGTAACAGACAGACAGACAAAGTTACTTTTACGTTTCAATTAAAAATATCAATAAGGATTGATAATCTATATAAAACTAAACTACCCAATAATGAACTTTGGAAATGATTAGCACCAGTTTAATAATATTTAATGAGTGAAACGGAGGGTATTGGAAAATTTCTCGTTATATATTAACGACTTCATAAAGTTTGAAGAGTAAAATATTGTCTATTTATATTAAAACCATCTTCATAATAATTTCCAACAGATAATCTTGCCTGTGCACCATTTTGTAGATTGCTTTTATGGTTATTATAATATATTTTTGAGTGGAAGAGGCCGCCATAGCTAATAATTCGGAGAGGTTGCAAATGAGCCGGCTCCTCCATAGCTTACTCAAATCTACTATTCAAAAATGGACGTTACTGTTAATGTTTCAGCTATTATCTGTTCCATTTTACCGTATTTGTTTTTACGTGACAACGTCTAATAAATCGATGAACGCCGGCTGCACGCACGAAAAAGGATGACTCATTGTCCCGTTACATTCATTGTCCCGTTACGCTCATTGTCCCGTTACGCTCATTGTAACGTTACGAGAAAGAAATTTTGTTATGACGTTGTCACGTTAAACTATCGTCCGTAAACCGACTTTACAGACAACCAATTTTCTTTTAAGATAACTCGCACTAGGTATAATTCCTGTGTCTCGGGGAAATTTACAAACATTCAAACAACGGACACAAAGAACACCCAGACTCGAAACAACTATTTGTGGATCACACAAATTTTTGACCAGTGTGGGATCGTGGACCGTCAAAAAAAATCATAGTAGCCTAAATACAAGCAACTATACACGAAAAAAAGAAAACATAGAGTTCGAAATGGCCATTCCAAATATATTAATGAAATAATTAGTATGAAAACCATACCGTTACCGATTTTCTTTATACAAAGCGGCAACTTCACATTTAAATCCCTATTATATCGGCACGCATTTGACAACTATAAGTGAGATCATCGAGGCCGAAATCCCAGCTATTGAATCTTACAAACTGTAATGGTGAACATTTTTACGTTTCTATTGTGGTGGGTCCATGAACCTCGCGCATGACGATACTGACATTAAAAGTACCGAGCGAAACCCGTGTATCCTACTGTGCATACTTAAACTTACTGCAGGAAGGTATTGAGAAGTTGACGGTTTTTATAGACGTTCAAAGATTAAACATGGGTCCAATTGACCCACGACTACAGTTAAGGATTAAGAAAAACAAAATAGAGGATACACGTGGATACCGACGGTATATAATAATTGTAAGAATAGTCTCACAATTATTATTCAGGAATATAATACAAAATTATTACCGTTAACATAAGAGGGTCTTCATTTGAAACGATTGTGAAAATTCTGTTCATTTTAATTAAATTAAATTAATTATTATTTCACTCGATATTTATAAAGGGAGGTTTTGTATATTCGACTGGAGTTAGTTGAAATTTTTTTGCGAGGTGAATTTGAAAATGATACGGTTATAATGTGATATGGATATATAATTATTTTAGCTGTGATTGCTTTTAAACTTACTCTAAGGAAATTGAAATAGCGAAAAGGATTCTATTGACGGTTACAGGATACTTTTTTAAAAGGTATCGGCTCTTATGTGGGTCCCAAAACGATTAGTTGGCGAAATAATATATCCCTGCCTATACCTTCGGGGAAAGAGGGGTGAGAATATTTACCTATGTATGATTATTGCCTCATAGTCGGCCTGAACCTAAAAACGAACATAAATATAAATTCAGTATATTCACTAAACCTTCACATTTATAAGAGTTATTTTGAGACCTAAATGAAAAAAATAACTTTGATTTTGACACTATAGTATATGATTATTGACTTTGACTTAAAGAATATACTTTATTGCGCACAATTATTATTTAACACGCGTTCCAAATTTAAAATACAACTTTCATTTCAGGATATAATTTATAGGTTATCTAATTAACTAACTACAATTTATTAAGACAAAAAATAATCTCTAAACCTCTATTTTCATTATAATATCCGGCTTGCAGATGCATACTATCCAATAAAATGGTCTGTATGTCTATAAAAATAAAACTGAGTCTCCATATTTGATTCTTCGGCAAAACGTTTGATGTTCGTTTAAATAGCGATGCAATAAAAATCAGAGGCGCACTGCACGTGCTCTGTTATACGTGACCACCATTTTTATGATATTTAGTCCATACCGATATAAGTTATTTATGATATATATCGGAAAACATATTTACAAAGGTAGCTTTCGCACAAAGGCAAAAAAGCATGCAGTATAAAGCTGTGTTATATTGCTTTTTGGAACTTCGGAATATGGGTTTTGAATACGATGCGGGTCACATGCTCAAGCTGAGGCATTTGCATAGGCTGAATGTGTTATGTAAATGATTGAAGCGAGCTACCCGTGCTAGAAGCCCCCGTGATTATCTTACTTATAACATAGTAGCCACTTACTTTCAGGCCGATCATAAACTGGCACTTAAGCTTATATTAACTTACCTAAGTTTTATAAAAAGCGAGTTAAAACTCAATTAAGTAATGGTCCCAAAGTCTCATATATCTGTGTTCTTTCATGTCAGCTTAAATTTGTTTTGTAAACTTTGGTAGGTGATATTGATACCTCTGGCATTGCAGGTATTCATAGGCTACGGTAACTGCTTACCATCAAATGAACCATATGCTAGGTACTACTGTTGAGAAAAACAAAAAGAAAATACTTTTAACTTTTAGCTAGCACACAGATGGACGGATGCCAGAATCACGATAGTACTTAACTTCCAAATAAAAGAAACTAAAAAGCCAGTAAAAGTGCTATAATTCATACCGTTGATATGAAAGTAGTCGACGGGCCGTGAGTATTCAATAAAACGTGTACTTTCGTATTCTTCTAAAAGGAAAACAGTGATAAGGGTGGTTTTTGTTACGACAAAAAAGTATTGCGACACAGTTGGACATAAAATGTTCGCTAACTCAAAAGACATTTCCAACAAAGACATAAACCTCGTGTTGCAGAAGAGTTTATAAACATCGAAACGTAAACAAAGAACAAAACAAAACTAAAGAACTATTTTTGGATCACACACCATTTTTTGTGCCTCCTAGTTAATCGATGTAATCCATAAATAATATCTTTCGGTCACGGCGGCCAATCTTAACGGAGGCTGGCCATCTGCGCAGGAGATATTATAGTGCAAGCGTGTACGCAAACACAAGTGCACTCTCTGTTCCCTCACTCTCATAATCCGATGGGACGGTAATCCGACACGACCGGAGAGACATCAGGCACAGGACCAACGGCTTTACGTGCTTTCCGAGGCACAGGTGTGTCTAACACCTCCAACTTCCTAACTCCGGGCTGCTATTGAGGTTTAATCCATAAATAATCAACAAGATAAAAGACTTGTCCCAGATTTATTAGGAACTTAACGAACATTTTCTGAAAGACTTATGCATTGATCTCACGCGTAAGTCACACCTCTAACCACATAAGAATTGCGAATGATCACATCTCGACGGCACTAAAATTATCTATCAGATGACAACAACATTAGCTATAATTCACTTCGTTTCCCGCCGCAATGTCGCGCCAGTGAGACCCACCCCTTACAGTATAACTTATAGCTATAAAAGAGCAATTTCTCGCGACGTATTTATTTTGTAGCCTCGCCCGATAACGTTCTGCATTCATATGAAAGCAATAAACGTTTTCTTGGCAATATTTGTATGTAGGAAACTGAAATAGATTTTCTTAGCAACGTTTATTGAAATGTTAGAGCAATGTTTTGAAGCTTAAAATATATTGTATAAAAGGATTTGACTGTTTTGAGGTTAAATATAAACAGAGAATTTTCATGTCTTTGGATATAAAGACTTCAAATATACTTTTCCGAAATACAAACCGATCATTAATCCAAAAGTGAATTTATTTGTCGAGACAAACGATTTGAATGGAAATTTCAATAATAATCAGTTTCAATGAATAAAGAAACATCGGGTAGAACATGATGTGTTTCACGACCTTTATTGCTGCTTTATACTATTACATATTTGACTGTACACACAGCGACACATCAACCTAGTCTGTTTGGACTTTGAACTATTAGAAGTTGAACGCTGCGAATCGTGCGAGACAGTGCGTTATATTTTTGTTACGCTCTATCCTTACCATTACGTAGACACCACCACAGATATAGCTGTGGACACCACTATGCATTGTCCCTTTCCGACAATTCTCTATTTTGTATTTTTTTTATACTACTAAGGTGGCAAACAAGCATACGGCCCACCTGATGACAAGTGATCACCGTAGCATATGGCCTGCAACACCAGAGCGCGTTGCCGACCCATTAGGAAAGGAAGCGGGAAGGAGAAGGAGCGCGAAGGGAGAAAGGGGGTAGGTACTTGGGTCTCCGGCACTCTCACTCACCGAACGAAACACAACAATAGGAATACTGCTATTTCACGTCGATATTCTGTGAGAGGGTAATCCTTCCCCGGTCGAGCCGGCCCGGCCCATTCATGCTGAAATCAGTGAGGCTCTACTATATGTAGCGTAGTTATGCGTATATAGGGTGTCTAACTTGATGTGTAGCCGTGTGAACATTCATTTATGTATCGCTAGTAAATAATCTGCGTATAATTATTATACATTCAAATAACAATCTAGAATTTATTCGATATGATATGTCGTAAGCATGATATTTTTGGTGCTGAATTGAGATAAACTCAACTCTTGGTATACTTTTCTGTCCGCTTTATTTGAGCAAACTAGTGAACATAAACTGATATTGCATAAGTTTTACTTCATCCAAATGAATATACAAATCTGAAAGACACGTACATTTCATCAGCATTTCTTAGGGCCATGTAACAAGAAGTGAGCTTATAATTATTGCAGTCCAGCAAGCATATTTTCAAATTATATGCTGCAACTAAAAAATTCTAACAAAAAAGTCTAACAAGTTAGTCTTGCGGGATAACGAAAGCTAAAAAATCGTAAAAAATATTCTACCCATTTTAGATGAAGGTTTTGTCAAACCTGAAAAGGCTTGTACCAAAACGTTTTGTCCAAATGCGTTTTTTGTTTCTCGGTCCACTTCAAACGGATCCGGACGGATTTTTTTTGCCAATATAGTCTAATTACGTTTTCCAATATCCTAGCTCAAATTGGTCGCACGGGACTATGTGATGGCAGTTTTTATAGTAGATACAGATTTCGTTGTACTGCTTCGTTTAGTTATTCCTTTTATTGGCTGTAGTGACAGCAGAATTTCTAATGCCTTTCCACGAGTCAGAGTTAAAATATTTTGATGCAGAATTAATTTTACTAAATGGTCGAGTTTTAAACTTGCAGATATTTAATATAATGTAATTCAAAGTTTGTAAAATGGATATATTCTTGGATATGATCAGAATCTCAGAAATCCAAATTTAACTGGGGGCTGACGCTTCACCTATATACGCCGTAATCTTCAAAACATAGAAACCAGTGACCTTTAGAATAGTGTCCAAGCAGTATTCATCTATAAGTAGTGCAATTAATCCATCAGAGCACATATTTATCATACCAGATCAAAAATATTAGCTTTGCCCTTTTCTGATTTTCTTCTTAAAGACTTGCCTCTATTACACTTAATATGTTGAGATAACTAATCATAACGAGAGGTATTAAGAGCATATCATTCGCTCGATCAACATTTTCCTCAATATGTACATTGTTTATCACTTAAGAACAAGATGGATGACGTTATCTTAGCCAGTTAATGATTGTGGGAAATGAACGGGCCTTTTTGCTCCCATTTTTGTTTATACGTGATCCTTTTCTTTCTCTTTAATGATCAGAGAAGCGCGCTGCCCTTTCACTAATAATGGTATATTTATGGAGTTCATGATTGGAATTTTTCCTTGTTTATAATTCACATTTTGACTTAGCAGTTTCTGAATATAAGTATTTACCTTTAATAGTCAGTATAGAGACACAATAGAGAAACCATTGTCTCTGGCCCTTGCGGACATTACGAATGTTGGCCAAGTGATTTATTCTAATATAGTAAGTAGTGAGTAAAGGACTTAAATTTAAAATTTTAAAAAATATCTGAAAGGTAGACATCATATAGTTGGAAAGACAACGGGCTGGATCTAGAAGGAGCAAGAAGAACTATACATACGTTACAAACAGAACTATAAAGAAAACAGTAATGGAACATTATTGCTATTGTTTTGTTTTGAAAAGACTGTTTCCTCTGTCGTGGCAAGATTTATAATCGTTGTATAACTAGGGATATACTTATGCATGCTAAAAAACTATACATGCGAATATATGCTTTTGAAAGATAGCTCTAGTTTGTGAAGTAAATTCTGTATTGTGAGAACCTTTACATATATATTTTAGGTAACTATTACAAAGAATTCATACGTCACAACAATATGAGGATCACATGGGTATATTTTTATCCCGAGCGACTATTGAATAGAATAGAAAGATATATTGACCAAGATAACCATTGAAATAATTGATAAACTGGTGCGCTTTCTGTGTAGTATAGGTGTTATACTTATTAGATATACATCTCCAAAATAAATAAAATAATTATGTCATTATTATAACGATTTTACTAATGCTAAAATATATATTTTTAAACACTGACTGGCTATTTGAGTATTATTTTTAGCTCCTCTATGTAAGCTGACATGCTTGTGTTAGACGTGAACCTCACGTTGGCGGAGCATGGATGGGTTTGAACCCATGACCTCTCGATTGTAAGTCAGATACTTTATTCATTGGGGTACCGCCACTTTGAATATTTATATTTTCCATACTATTAAGGTAGAGAACAATCATATTGGCGAGGCCCAGATAACGGTAAACAGCTGTTACACTGGCCTATAGACGCTTGCTGCACCAGAGTCTTATTTTATCTACTAGAAACTCTACTTGCCAGAAACGCAATATTAGAGTTTGTCTTCTCTTCTTCAGAATTTAGATAGAACTAAAATGTTCCTATTTTAAATAAACTGCCCGCATTAAGACTAATTCCTATGTCTTCCTGGAGTTTACAAGCATTCAAACAGCGGCCATAAAGAACACCTAGACTCGGGTAAACTATTTGTAGAACACACAAATTTTTGTCCCGTAAGATTAAACCCAGAACACTCGACGAAGTGAGTATGGCGAGAAGACCACATAAAAGATCACATCATTCGCGCTTACTCCATTTCGAACGAAAGTCGAGACTCAAACAAGGCTCTGCTGTGGTGCCATTCTAACCAACTAGATATCAATTTCATCAATACTAATTTGATCAATGCATTCTACTAGAACAAGTCTACTCCTTTCTCAATAATGTTTCTATGACAAGTGCAATAAAGTAGTGTTATTAATAAAATATAAGGGCGGCGACAAACGGTCGCGGCGTGAAGTCAGCGGACAAATTGGATTGAAACCTAACGACGAGCCATCAACAATGTGTTTATTGAGTCTATTGATATTAACTGGTTCATCTATGTAGGTACCGATTTTTGTAGCCTCGTAACCTAGAATAGTATAGGATCTCAGTACAAAAGGTAATGGATTAAAAGTATTTTATATCAAATTAAATATGTCAATAAATTCTAATATATTGCAAAGGGATTGACTATTAAATTTCAGTCCAGAATAAGATTAATTAATTTTTTTAACATTACACTCGTTTGGTTAATTGACAAATTCCATACCAATTAAAAGTATGAAGCCTATAGAATATGCAAACGTTAGGTTGACTATTTTTTTTTCGTCACAACTCTAGGGTGGGCAGGTATAAACAGGTAAATCGATACTAGTAACTTGCACTGGTCTGGATAATGAATTTAAAATAAGTTAAAATAAAGATTATTTTATTACGAACACGGTGGTATAGGGTTATCTGTGAAAAATCAGTCCTGAATTCCGGTTGTTGAGTTTTAAAAAGTAAAATATTGCTGCGAGTGAATACTTGCGACAGAGAGGTCCCAGCGAACCATCCCATGCGATAGAAGAGGACACAGCATTGGATATAAAATATATATATGGATAATTAATCAAACGACGTCTGCCCTAAATACTCTAATAGCATCAATCGAATAGGCAGACGGTGACTCGCCAACTCACTAGACGGGCCCTCTGAATAGCCACGATAGGCTTACAAGCCAGCAGCAGAGGGCAACACTGCACTGGTACAAGCGGCTAGGGGTGTCGAGCGGCGCGGCACCGGTTTCACCATTACGGGTCTCGTGAAAACGGAGACCCGGAGCGGTTTTCCCAGTAGTTATGCCCTTGAAAATTACACTTCAACATATAGCTCTAGCGGCCTCTCTCTGACCGGCCGACCAAGGCAAGCCAGAGTAGAGAGTCCTGCCCGTAGGACTCTCAACTCTTGAAGTTCCACCCCAGCCAACCAGTAACGGCAAGCTGGGGACGAGGCTCTAACCGACTCTCTGAGGCATTCAGGACCGCAGTGTTGCCACTCACATTCAGCTCGCCACAAGCTAACCTGCGGTGTGTGTACTTTTATTTAATCTGGTGATACATTTTTTGTTTATATCACAGGCGAAGGTGGTAGTTTAAAAGCTAGTATACTGTGGCCTCCGATATCGCGGTAGTCTCATGATGTGGTAACGGCTGTCCCAGAGCGGTATTTATTATTATTATGGTTTATCAACAGCAAATGTTTACAGATTGACATCAAATATATTACAAAAAAAGTATAGTGGCTTAAACATTTGCCAATTATAGATTGGCCAGCATTCATCTATATTTGTGTCAATCCTAATCCTAACTAATATTATAAAAGCGAAAATGAGTTTGTTTGT
Organism: Catocala sponsa; assembly: GCA_963564715.1. Lineage (NCBI taxonomy): Eukaryota > Metazoa > Arthropoda > Insecta > Lepidoptera > Erebidae > Catocala > Catocala sponsa. The sequence continues at coordinate 6,206,684 of OY751351.1, forward strand.
TTGTTTGTTACCTTTGCACGCCTAAACCACTGAACCGATCATCCTGAAATTTTGCATTTACGTTGTCAGGTGTACAGAAACGGACATAGGCTTACCTTTTATCCCGAAAAAAATTACTGTTCCCGAGGTAAACAACAATAACGTTCTTATGATAATAGATGGCGCCACGTGTCTTTCGAATCATGATTGAATGTTATTATTATAAGCAGTGTACGACCCGAATTGATTGTCAAATTCTAAATTAATGCGAGCGAAGCCGCGGGCAAAAGCTAGTGTTTATATGAAGAACTTAAATTATTAGAACAAAATAAGAATTAAGAATAAAGGAGAACATAATGCACTTATATTATTTATGATTTTATGTGAGAACAAAATTGCTATTGTTGGAGACTTGAAAGGATTTTACGATTTTGTATTTTAGTTCGTTTTTAGAGTTATGGTAAATGTCTATGTCAGATACGGTCTTAGATATAGTATTAAATTCTTGACAAAGTCTGTATGTTATGAAAGGATTTCCATGAAAATATATACAACAGAGGATTAGATCCAGCAGGGTTTTTAAAATCTGTGACGTCAGCAGAGCTGACATCACTATTCTCAATAGGTGGATCACTCATTGCAAATATGTAATGAAAGTAATGAAACACGCTGTCGATAATAATTATAAACAGTTATAATTCTTAACCACAATCTTAATCTTAGCTATGTAAAGAAAACACAGTAATAATCAATAATAAATTTAGTACTCACAAGATTACAATTTGTGAAGAGATCTTGCCTCTCCGAGAACTCGTAATAGAATGCTTGACTACAACGCCAAACGCCTTCAAGATGGCGGGCGTTGGGAGGTCAATACACACTCACAATATTTTACTATTATTTTAACAGACACTTCCTTAATAGCTAATTTAATTACGTTAATTATTTATAAAATCAACAGACTGTTTTTAATATTAGAACATTTTAATTTACAGTTCAAATGTTTTAATAACAGACTTTAACACTTCAATTTAATCTTGAACTTGTAAGTATTCGTATTACTTTGAACTTAACAAAAATATCTAGAAATCAATTCGTTATTGCTTAAAAATCAAGTTATGAATTTAACAATTGCTTAATTACTTCAAAATGAATGTTTAATTTATAATGAGTAATAGTTTGTCGTCTCGAACAACAACAAACTATTACAACTCTTATTTTAATTAATAACTGGTAAGACTCGCATAAACAATGTGGTAATCATGAAATAATCTTAGTAAATAAATAGAGACCTGATTACAAGTCAATTAGCGGTAAATTAATGCATTACAATAATTGGTTATATAGACTTGCGCCGACGTATTCAAATTACTTTAAACTCAACAAAAATATCTAGAAATCAATTCGTTATTGCTTAAAAATCAAGTTATGAATTTAGCAGTTGCATAATTACTTTAAAATGAATGTTTAAATTATAATGAGTAATAGTTTGTCGTCTCGAACAACAAAAAACCATTACAACTCTTATTTTAAGCAATAACTGGTAAAATCCCATAAACAATGTGGTAATGATGAAATAATCTTAGTAAATTAATTGAGACCTGATTATAAGTCAATTAGCAGTAAATTAATGTATCAAAATAATTGGTTATATGGATTTGCGCCGACATATATTATTTATTTTATTATTTTTCAGCCTGTATTGTGATTGTAATATTTGACTTTCTCACTTGCAAATCACTGTTCCTTGAGTGGGAAAAATTCTATTGAAAAATATTTTATTAACCATATGTCTTAAATTTAATACCTTTGTATCAGACTATCTTTGATTTCCTTTCTTTAGACTTGGTAACGAGCGACAGGTTTGTTGTGTTTTCAGTTTTTTTAATAGCTCAGAGGTCAACTTAAAATTAAAGCTTAATACAGTTACATTTGATTCCCCGAGAACTGGTCGTTATGTGACGTATCGCAAGCAAGTAGAGAAAAAGTCGCGAGTAAGTGCTTGTTTATTAGGTTTACACTTTTCCTGATAATTGCTTTAGGTTACACGGTTAGGTAAATCTTAGACACACGTGGCTGCTGAAAATTAATTTCCAGTAGTTTAATTTCATCGTATAAAATTCACGTAAACCGAAGACAATATTACATACATACATACATAGATTCACGCCTGTTTCCCAGAGGGGTAGGCAGAGACTACGGATTACCATTTGCTACGATCCTGACACACTAAGTTATACACAGTTTATAAGGCTAGTGTGAATGGAACAGTCGCAAGAGGAAAACCTAGGCGAACGTTTCTCGATCAGATCGGAGGCGTTCTGGACAAAGGCCAGATTAAGAGCTCCTTGAACCGACGGGCGTGTATGAGGAATGTGATGAAAGTGAATGAAGCCAGAGAAGACAATATTATACATATAAAACTGCATGCATAGCGTATTGGTTTAAATAGTCGCCTCGCTACAGCCAGTAGGCCATCAGTTCGATTCAGTTCGATCCCTACAAGGTACGAATAATTGTGTGATTCAGAAATAATTGTTCGGTGTTCTTCATATCTAGTGGATAATCAATAATATGCCTTTTCATACGGAAAAATCATTTTTTCTGACATTTAATTGTAAAGTAAAAAAGTTTACAATTAAATACGGTACGAGACTTTTTCTTTTCTACTACAAACGTTTCGGCCCGGTAGGTTTAATTTCGAGAAAGGGGTCAGCTAAAGGATCCAATCCGGAAGTGCAGCGTTTGGGATATATCGTAATATATTTTTGTTCGAAATTGCTCAAAATTTAAAGGCTTAACCCTCATATAAAAGGTTAAAATCTTATGACAGGCTATAAAAAGGGGAATGCATATTATAGTGTCTTGCGAAGTAATAACTGCTTCGAGAAAATTCGGCACAAATAAAGTCGATCACTTTAGTTGTTCCAATCCGTCTGTAACAGTTCCTGATAGACAGCAATAAGGTCTTCTCCTGTTATGTGAAATCTACAAAGTCGAATACACTTTTGCCTACGTCATCGGCGATATGGGCCAGTATAATATCAGCTGTTTTTATAAACTGTTCCACTGCTAGGCACGGACCTCTTATTAATGTAAGAAGGGCTAGGCTATAATAATAGTCTACTATGCTGACCTAGTGCGGGTTGGAGACATAATATTTATTTATTTATTGGTTTACCAGCAGTTATTACACTAAAACATTCATTACAAAACAGAACATAGTATTATGCTTATGTAGGTAAACACCACATGCATACTTTTTTTTTATACAATAATAATAATAATGTTCTCCAGACCGAATTTCGGTCACGGCAGCCAGTCTTAGCGGAGACTGGCCATCTACACAGGAGATATTATAGTGCACAAGCTTGTGCGCAAACACAAGTGCACTCTCTGTTCCTTAACCCTCATGATCCGATGGGACGGTAATCCGACACGACCGGAGAGAGATCAGGCGCAGGACCAACGGCTTTACGTGCTTTCCGAGGCACGGGGGTGTCTAACACCGCCAACTTCCTAACTCCGGGCTCGTATTGAGATTTCTTAATAGAAAAACCCAATAACTTTTTGTTGGCCCGACCCGGGATTCGAACCTGAGACCTCATGTACAGCAGTCGCATTCACTACCTCTGCGCCACGGAGGCAGTTTTACACAACTTTTTATACAACTTAGATGGCAAACATGCATATGGATGATAAGTGGTCACCGTAGCCTATGGACGCCTGCAACACCAGAGGCATCACTTGCGCGTTGCCGACCCTTTAGGAAAGGAAGTGGGAAGGAGAAGGAGCGGGAAAGGGGTAAGGGGGTGATTGGGCCTCCGGTACTCTCACTCACCGAACGAAACACAACAGTAGGAATACTGCTATTTCACGTCGATATTCTGTGAGAAGGTAGTCCTTTCCCGGTCGAGCTGGCCCATTCATGCTGAAATCAGCGAGGCTCTACTACTCATAGAAAATAACTATTGACAAAAGTTATCCAAGTAACGGCTAAAAAAAAACTTTTATTACAAAACTTATACATATATAGTACATAATATATCTGAATAATTGAAATTAAACTACTATATACGGATTTTATCGCGTTGTTTATTTGACACTTTATTAGAAATTTTTTTGAAAACTGTTACACTACTATTACTACTAAACTTTACTAATTTTTAAGCTAATGAAATTATTGAAATTAAAACTATTACTATACTATTATACTATTTATATTTGTGTTTACACTTTCCACGACGTTTTCAAAAATTTTTGTAATAAAGTGTCAAATAAACAACGCGATAAAATCCGTATATAGTAGTTTAATTTCAATGAATAACAGTCGCGTAAACAGAAGACAATATTATATCTGAATAAGACAGTAATTAGTGGATGGTTATCGATAGTAAGATTATGGACTCGGTTCTTAAATCGTTGAAATGTTGTGCCGAATATATCTATCTGTTTACTGTAGTGATTCTTAGCCGTGAAACAGGCGAGTTGGAGCCTAAAACAGACTTACGAAAAGGAGGATGTAGGAGCAAAATTGCTTTTCTAGGATATCTGTGAGGGATATTGAATTTAAATTTAGATAGCAGTTCTGGGCAATCAATATTGTTGTTTAAAACTTTAAATAAAAATATTATTCAGATGAACTCCTGCGTTTTTCTAATGAATCATTTTTTTTTATATTTGAGGCGTTTCACATAGCTTAGTTGTTTTTTGCAACACCCGTAGAGTAGGCTAGATGATTTAAGAAGTAAACGCTTTTGGAGTCGCTTAATTCTGAGGGTATGTGTAGCATAGTGAGGACGCCAAGCTACGACGCAATATTCAAGTATGCTTCTTATGAAGCTATTGTACAGTACAATTTTAGTTTTTGGTAACCGGAACAATTTGATATTTCTAATGAGAAAAGCCAGCATTTTTGACGCTTTCTTTATAACAATGTCTATGTGAGGAACAAAAGTTAGAGTTGGAGTCAAGTGTACATAATATATATCTTCGAAAACTAAGGAGAACACTGAGACAGGATTCTTCAAGATGATATTATCGTTAAGGCGAATGATAATTATAGTATATTGAGTCAGAGTTGGGTGTTTTAGGACTAAACTTTCTTTACATGGCAGTCCTATGGTCTCCCATAAGGCTATCGCTGCTTTTGACTGAAAACATGCTTAGGAGTAACCTTTAATTAGTTTGCACGTACTAGGAATAAAACTAGAAATTACAAGCTCAGGGATTGAACCTGAAACCTCTGCGTGGTAGCAAATGCTGGTAGTCTACTAGGCTATCGCCACAGTAAGATATCATATTATGTATGTAATTAAATAAAACATGCATCGGCACTTATATTGTCATTTAAACACATGTATCTATCATCCGTGTTCGGCCGCTACAATAAATTTAAGCAGCAGTGTCGTTTATTGTCAATAACTTGGCTCGCAGCCAGCTGGCCACAATTAAGGCTTTTCGAACAAAAAGTGTCAATTTTAATCCGCCTTTTTGGGACGACGGATGCACGTTTATACTGTAGAATGGACGACGGATCATAAAAGTGATGGAAAGTGGTATTTTGGTTGAATGTCGGTAATACGATTTCGATTAATGGGTGTTCTTACCCATTACTACTCATTTTGGCGGCGTAGAAAAACACACGCGTTACTCCGCTGTTTTCTTTTACGACCGTGACTAGTCATATAATATTAACATAAAAAAGAATTAAAGTGGTAGAACAAAGTTGTTAGGCAAGGTCAAGTCACGGGTAAAAGGTAATTATCTATACATACAAATAAATAAAATTGAAGTGTCTGTTTGTAATGTCAAAATAACAGCTTTTTATCTAATGCATATGAAAGTATATAAGGTACCAATACGAAACAACTATTTTTTAAATTGTTGTCTGTCTGTCTGTTTGTTCCGGCTAATCTCCGAAACGGCTGAACCGATTTTGACGGGCCTTTCACTGGCAGATAGCTGATGTTCTAAGGAGTAACATAGGCTACTTTGATTTTAGAAAAAACATAGGGTTCCGCGGAGACAAACACTTTTTAGTTAAAATCTACGCGGATGAAGTCGCAGGTAACAGCTAGTTATATTTAAATTAACTCGGTGTAACTGCAAACTTAGGTCACAAACCCAACAGGCCTTATAAGTAATAACTTATAAGGCTTTATAAGAACCTTAGATATGTCTACGCTATATATAATCTCATGCTAATGAACTTATAAGAGAATAGTATCAGCAGAAGCATTAATCAGATAAGTTAAAACGACCCTTCAGACTTTAGAAGGGTGTGTAACAAAAGCGCTATGATTGCCTAATGAAGTGTAGGTAACAGGGTGAATAAGTCGTAAGTTAAATTGTCACCACGCTGAACTAATGTATTCAGTCAAATGTGACTGAATGCGCCTACAGGCATCGGCTTATTTATTTATCGACTGAATTCTGCTCCAGTGCGTTTTCACATTTTATGGTCAACTGAAATGTTGTCAGTTCATGTAAAACTTCGACAAACAGTAATTGCATGGATGTTGTTAAGTTTAGGTTAAGCCTCGCCATTGCCACTTGCTGAGTGTTGTAGGTTCGATACCTACACAGAACAAAAAAATTGTGCGATCAAGAAATAGTCGTTCCGAGACTGCATGTTCTTTGTGTGCGTTGTTTGAATTCTTTTAAAGTCCCCCGCGATATAGGAATCATTCCTAGTGCTGAATTTATCTTTAACTAATCAAGCCCTTTCATTTGATACCCATATTGAGAGAGTTGTAAAAAAATATGTAATCCGCCATTTTGTGGCAGCGGCGGATCTTGGACCGATTTTCATCAAACATAGCAAAGAACTCTCCCGACTAATTCACCTTACAAACCAAAAAAAACAAATTCAAAATTGGTCCATCCGTTCGGGAGCTACGATGCCACAGACACACACACACACACACACACACACACACACACAGACACGTCAAACTTATAACACCCCGTCGTTTTTGCGTCGGGGATTAAAAATAAAGAAAATGAAAGAATAGCGGTGATCGTCACGCTATAAAAATCGTAGTCAAACAACTCTGTGTGCTGCGGTAAAAAGTTTCAAGACTTTCTAGAAGCCACTGAGTTTTAAGTAAGAGGTTAATAATTTGTTCTTACAACTTATTTTATGAAGAGACTTGCAGTGATGAAGTGCTGTAATAGAAAACCTCTAGTTCGATAGCCCATTCGAGAATATACAGATGAGATATGTGTACATACCAAACAATTTTTTTAATGACACTGGATTTATGATAAGCGTCTCTCTAGTTATTTTAATACCGACTTCTCAAAAATACATACTATATACATATATAAAAGTAAAAAAGAATTGGTCCAGCATTTATGAGCTTTAAGTAGAATAAACGCAAGAAAAACGAACTTCCAAAGCAATTCATAACATCTATTCCGTAAAACATAAATCCAGGAAGTTTGGACAAAAATCGCAGTTTTATGACATCACATCTACATTTGGTCGAGTAAGCAAAACTATTTTTATTGCGTACGCGGACTACGTGACTTTATGCGTTTTAGCTCAATAAACTCAGTTTTGTCGAAATATTTTTGGATGGCATACAAATCTGGGATGACCGTAGAACGTACTTGCTACTTCTTCTAATGAAATAAAAAAAGAAACAAGATTCTGTGATCTTGTTTCTTTTTTATTTTGTTTTTGTTTGTTATACTCCTGACATGTTTGGAAGTAAGTACCTAAATCTATATATGTAGTTCAGTATCAATTTACTATCCATATGTTTTCCTTTAGATTAAATATAGTTTTAATGTGAATTTAATACAATAAGTAGCCTGTAATGTGTTTTGTAAAGATTTTTATCTATTGAATAAAATTTTTATTATGAATAGAAATTGAAATTAAACTACTATAACTACTATTGTTTAAACTTTAAACTACTATTGTTAACACTTTTACTAGTGCCTTTTTATTTCAATTTAAGCTATCTAAATTAAACAACTACTCAGATTTAATTTTAAACTTTCCACGACGTTTCTGTTGCTTTTCAGCACCCATGGTCACGGAGAGACTAAGATAGTAATTGTCTCAATGTTCCAGTGTAGTTATGTCAAAGTACCCGAACATAATTTAATAATTGGTTTTTTTATTTACGCAGAATGAGCTCAAAGTATCATGAATTCTAGCTGTGGTTTGCTTCTTCTTGGGTTTGACCATTTGTATTACTGGATCCCAAGCTGGTGGTACATTCCAACCATCTTCTCTATTCAAATTAGGATGTTTTTTATTTCAATAGCCTCGTAAATCATCCTTGGTGGGAATCGGTGTTTTTTAGCGAGAATCTATGGTTTGTCAAATCTCAGGTAGTGGTTGGTTCCCTGTTGCACATGTTCACATACAGCAGATTACATCGTTTTTTTTTTTTAATAATAGAAGCTGTCTAAGCATCGTGCATATGCTAAAGATTTCTTAACCAAAAACCTCAATAACACTTTTCCCGGGATGAGAACCAGCGACCGCCTGCAGTCGTATTTCACTACCATTGAGCATCTAACGCAGTCTATAGAAAAAAAAACAACGGGTTGCACTCCGGGAGTGCCGGCAGAAATGAAAACTTGAATATTAACGTTGTGCATTTTTGATATTTTGGAATGGTTAGGGAATAATTTTGCACGAATTGCATATAAAAGTACTATACGTTATATCAGTATAAAAGTACTATCATTTATGTGGTAAAATACAATATTCATTTATTTCGCTATCGTACACAAACATGACAATTCTCCCTCCGTCTTACGAATTTTCGATCAGGTCACGTGTCCTGACGCGAGTTTGACAATTCTCCCTCCGTCTTACGAATTTTCGATTAGGTCACGTGTCCTGAAGCGAGTTTAACATTTTTTACCCATCACAAACAAGTGCACAACGCCGCTAAAGAAGATTTCACTTAAAAAAATACGGAATCCTAATCCTTCAGTAACGCAAAAGGATATTTTCTTTTGTTCTTATCTATACCTACTCTGTGAAGAAAAAGAAGCAGTGTACAACGTTCACAAAAGTTTGTATGACAAAAGTTATATAATAGTATGTTTTATGGACACAATCCTTTTTAACAAGTGTCGTGCTGTTGGTTGTTTCGTCGTAAAACGTAGCTGTGAACTGGATATTCGGTTCTTTTAAGTACTTTTTACTTTGAACGACCTAAAATATAATATTTTATGTGCGGCATCATCGCTTCTCAGTTTAATTTCGTTATTATCAAGATTAAGCCAACCTTGATATTCAGATGGCAATTTCATTTATTATCTTTTCTTTTTATAAAGCTACTTTGATACTTGGGATAATACATGCGTCGTAGATGACTTTACAAACATGGAACGATGGCGATACAAAGAAAATCACAAAAGTCTACTGCTCGGTAGACAGCAATTAGCTCGCCCCTATTATTATCTTACTTAATTGATGAAAAATCTCTTTGTCTAACCCGGAAATCAATACTGGCACCTCACGATCCCTAGCAATCATAGTCCCAATGAAGAAATCAAACAGACAAGCAAATGTAACAAAAGTAATATATAATAAGCAGCTTACTAGGAGTCCAACGGACTCCTAGTAGGCTGCTTATTATATACTAGCTTTTGCGCGCGGCTCCGCCCGCGTGGTACCTACGTCAATAAAAAAAAGGGTATGTCCTTCCCCAGGTTTTAAACTATATCTCTACCAAATTTCATCTAAATCGGTTGAGTGGTTTAAAAAGGTAACAGACAGACAGACAGACAGAGTTATTTTCGAATTTATAATATTAGTAAGGATTACTTTTCTTTTGTTAAATAATAAGCAGCCTACTAGGAGTCCGTTGGACTGCCACGCAGGGGTATCGAGTTTGATCCCAAGGCTCACACCTCTGATGTTTTCGAAGATATGTGAAGTCTGCCAACCCGCATCGGGCCAGCGTGCTAGACAATGGCCTACCTCTTCTCGTATTGACCCTATGCCTAACAGTGGGAGAGTTTATATACAGTTCTGATAGCATTTTATTATTCTGGTTAAAGACTTTATTTTCTCATAAAGAAATTTACATTTCACTTACATGAGAACACTTTTACATTTACGTATAAACACTAGTATAAAACTTCGATATTCGGACATTAAATTCTAGCTTAATAATATAGGTACACAAAAGATATAATCTTGTTGAAACTATTTTTGCATGTGGGTACGGCAATAAATCACAGTTAGCATGACTACGACGGTAAGAAATATTAGCATACCCCACATGAAGATAAAAAGTGCGTGTCACAATACAAGTAAATGAACACGATGTTTTTCAATTTCTTTACAATTTCATAATAAATAAGCTTCTATTTGCCAGCAATTAGTATGTCAAGAGCTTGTAATGTTTTGTATCGCTCGTTATTGATTCGTATCACGCGACGTGTGTTGTAATGGCCGTCTTTCAATACCTACTTCCTCATTAGTTCAATGGTGCAAGACCACTTACAGGCTAACGATGTACATAATTATGCTGACGTATTAGATTTTTATAGGCAAAATCATTTAAAAAATCTCTCGCTGTTATCATGACATAAGTATGTTGTAACCTTTAGGGTTTACTTAGGAAGACGACAAGCCACGCTGTAGGGGCGTGGTGTCTTGAGGTTACTTTAAGCAGAGATGATTCAAAGATACTAGAGCAATTAACACTTTTATTAACAATAAGTATAGAACACACTTAAAGCAAGCTATACAATTAATAGAAATCAGGGCGTGGTTCTCAAAGGCTTCCTACGTGGTTCTTATTAGGAAGAACCACTTAACTTGATGTGCAGCTCAGCGGAAGGAAGAAACTCCACCAGGGCGCGATCCACTATATATAGGCCGCCGCCGCTCGGAGGGGGACTAGTGATGCCACGATTTCGCTCGCCGCGCACGCAGCCGTGCGCCGCGAGTCGATTACGTGACACACCCCCCTCGCCGACAGAGATGTACTATGAGAATTCCTGTAAAGTAAAGATTCTTTCTGTTTCTGTAAGGGAATTCTTAGTGAAAGTTATGTTATGAGTGATAACTGGTGTAATGGTTGCAGCTCCTTACATAAAAGATTAGTATAATAAACAATATTGTAAACTTGGCGATTGAAAAGAGTGGCCGCGAGTTTCATGCCAGTTCTTCTCATTGGTTCTACGGCCTTCCTTTGCTGATCATGGCAACAGAAAAATGTAAATTCACATTAATAAGTGTAGCTTTGACGTTCATAAGATGGCGATGCGATGGGGTAGTGGTTAGTGTAACCGACTGTCACGCCTGAGGACGCGGGTTGGTTTCCCGCACAAGTCAAACATTTGTGTGCATGAACATGGATGTTTGTCTTGGTCTGGGTGTTTCTATGTATAATATGTATGTATTTACAAAAAAAAGTATATATGTATGTTTATCCATTGTCTAGTACCCATAGTACAAGCTCTGCTTAGTTTGGGCTAGATGGTGTTGTGTGTATATGATAGAATATTATTATTATTATTTGTTTCTCTTTCACGGGTATATTCCTAATACGTTAGGAAAATACCCGGCCCTTTGGGAGGCTTACACGGAGACATGGGTCAACGTGAAGAGGCCCTTCGAGAGTTTTAATCAAAGGTGGGATGGAACACCTACAGCAGCACTAGCCGCAGCAGGCGTAGGACTATTGCTACGTATGGATTCTAATATATGGGCTATGGGTATGGGTGTTTGATGGACTGGTAAATTGGTAACTATGGATGATAAAACGGCGTCTGCCCTGAATACTCTAATAGCATCAATCGAATGGACAGACGGTAACTCGCCAACTCACTAGATGGGCCCCCTAATTAGCCACTATAGGCATACAAGCCAGCAGCAGAGGGCAACACCGGTGCGAGCAGCTAGGGATGTCGAGTGGTGCGGCGCCGGTTTCGCCATCACGGGTCTCGTGAAAACGGAGACCCGGAGCGGGTTTCCCCGTAGTTATGCCCTTGAAAATGGCACTGCCACCCCCAAGCATGTAGCTCTAGCGGCTCCCCTCTGACCGGCCGATCAAGGCAAGCCAGAGTTGAGAGTCCTACGGGCGCTCTTGAAGTTCTATCCCAGCCAACCAGTAACGGCAAACTGAGGACGAGGCCCTCATCAACTCTCTGAGGCATTCAGGACCGCAGTGTCGCCACTCACATTCAGCTCACCACAAGCTGCCCTCCGGTTTGGGGGTTTTTATTTAACCTGGTGATACATTTTTTGTTTATATCACAAGGCGAAGGTGTAGTTTAAAAGCTAGTATACTATGCCCTCCGGTATCGCGTTAGTCTCATGAAGAGATAACGACTGTCCCAGAGGGGTTTATTATTATTATTATTACTTTATGATCTACGTGAATAAACATATGCATTTTTGATTTTGATTTGATTTGAAGCACCAAGTTTGGAAATGTGTTCGATAGACAGCTAGAGATTCGCTTTTGAGGTCACACTCAAATCTAGCTGACAAAAATCTTCTAACTAAGGATCAATAAATAGGCGTCAGACTACATGGTGGTTTCTGTAACAGCACGAAATCTATTATGAAATTCTGCCTGCTGCAGACTTCTGGCCACATTTACAAACTCTATGGTGCTTCTAACACTTTTTCATAGAAAACCTTACTAGCAACACAAACTTACAGTAGAAACACCAGACTAACGAAGAGTTAAACACAATATACTAAAATAATAAAATATACTCCGTGAAAAGTCAAAGCTTTCAAAAGTAATATTAGGGACAAAGTAAACTCACTGACTAAAACACCTGGCCTTTCACAAAAAAGAAATATTCGACTTCACTTTTTTATACCAAAAAGGCAACAAACCGAATTATTTAAAGTTAGAACAGATTTACTTTTTAATTTAAAAGGAATGACATTTGTAAAATTCATGAAGGTAATGTTTCTTTTTATGGTCTTTTTTAAAGCTTTTCTATATGGAGCGACATTTTTTTAAGTAGGTAATTTATGTAGGATTTTAAAAAGGTATGATTTGGTGCTGATTTTACGTTTTGCCTTTATGTATGAGGGCTTTGAAGCGGGATTTTCATATGATCTGGACTGTTGAACAAGTTAGATACACTGGTTTCAATCAAGATCGTTTTCAAAATTTAAATTAAGGTCAAAACATGTCAAGTAATTTGATTGGCATTTTCATTGCAGTTAGCCAATCACATCATGCGTTGACATGCATTTGACGCTCTGTTAGTTAAGTTTAAGTAGTGACAATGATGATTAGAGATTTTTGAGGGAAGATTCATCTAGCCCAAACTAAGCAGAGCTTGTACTATGGGTACTAGACAATCATGGATAAACATACATAATATACTTTTTTTTGTAAATACATACATATTATACATAAGAAACACCCAGACCAAGACAAACATACGTGTTTATGCACACAAATGTTTGACTTGTGCGGGAATCGAACCTGCGACCTCAGGCGTGGCAGTCGGTTACACTAACCACTACGCCATCGCAATCGCCATGATTTCCATATTTGTATAAAAAAAACGAATTTCCAACTTATTACTACCTAAATTATAATTAATTTTAATAAAGCTATTTCTAACCATTTTTTGTACATGGTACTGTTACACAAACTGTATATAATAAAGGTGTGAGTATGTGTATAGATTTGTACCATGATAGAAAAAGTACAATGAATAGAATTCGCATTTATAGTGTAAATACTATAAATGCGAATTCATGCATTCATATCTTTACGGTTTTAGGAATCGGTGTACTAGTGCGGTTTTCAGTTGCAATTGGACGTACTTTCTGAAAAACGTTCCAACCCACAAAGTTACCATTTTGAGATAATCGTGATTGAAGTTCAATCCCGTATTGCTTCTTCATACATGTGGGTTGGGGCTACTAAGTTATGATTTCATATTTAGGGTGATAGTAGAGCTATCAAATTTATCCAGCTAGTAAATAGTAACCCCGTGACTAATTTACTAATAATAACTCGATTTTGACACGAGTGTGGGTTGGAACGTTTTTCAGAAAGTACGTCAATTATTGTAAACGCGCGAGTACATCTATATATCCTTATTTTATAGAAAAGACAACTCCTGCACTAGGAAGAGTTCCTGTGTTACAGGGGACTTTATAAACATCCAGACAACGGACACGAATAACACCCAGACTCGGAGCAACAATTTGTGGATCACACAATTTTTTGTCCCAAGTGGGGATCGAACCTACAACACTCGGCGCGCCGGCAGCGGCAAGGCGACCATTAAAACCACTACGCTATTTGAGCAATTAATAGTTAGTGCAAAATCGGTGCATTTTTAGTCTTAACTGACCTCCCATTCGCATCTAATCAATGTGTCACCTGGTCGACTCGTGGCGCGCGGCTGCGCGCGCGACAAGTGAGGACGCCTCTCTTGTTCCCCCCCCAGCGGCAGCAGCCTATATAAGTGGATCGCGCCGAAGATGGAGTCTCCTTTCGCTGCGCAACTTCATCTAAGTTAAGTGGTCTTTCTTCCAAAGACCACGCAACAAGCCTTACTAGAACCACGCCCTGATTTTTGTAAAAACGCGTAGTTTAAAGTTTAATGTAACTCTGTTATAATATTGTTATAATTATTATTGTTTCAATTGTAATAAAACTTTGTAATTGTGTAGGAAATTGCTTGAAATTATCTATGCTTGACTTACAACCCAAGTCAGCCTCGCCTCTAAAGCGGGTTCGACACCAAAAACGTGACAAATGTGAAGTCGGTGCCAGGTAACTAAATTGCACCGAGCTATAAAAAATATTTAGTTGCTTAGCTCCATATTAAAAAAAAACGTTTGAATTGAGAACCTTTTCCTTGTTTGAAGTCGTTCAAAAAGCATCAACAAAAAATGATATGCTTTCCCCGCGTACACAAAAAACTTTTGTGAAAGTAATACTGTAGTTTGCCAAAAGTGTCGTTTTCCATCAAACAAAGTTTTCAAACAATACATATTTCATGCGGATGAAAATATACCTGTATAAACCGTAGCAATCTCAGTAATGCGTTCCTTGTTTGCTGGTTTCATATAACCTGTACTTTGTTCAGATTGAAGTTTACGAAGAGTATTTACCAGTTTATGATTTTTTTTAGTAGCAGCTAAAATCTTCTACTTTGACTTAGACTGCCACACAGAGGTCTCAAGTTTGATACTACAACACGCGACTATTTGGAAGTTATGTAAGTTCTGGCTCCTCTTAACCTTGCCAAACGTTTAAAACTTGAAATTCTCTGACGAGGCACGTGTTTCCTTACTCCTTCGATCCTGGGTCCTTCAAGCGGAGTGTGAAAAAGCATTTCCTTCCGCCGTCAAAGTAGAGACCTAGATATCACTGCACATGACGATGTAGTGTGAAAGGCTCAGCTCGTGGACTAAACGACTGCTTACCATCAGACAGAATTGAATTGAAGTCATTTAGACCGGCAAAAGTAAAAAGAAGGCATATTAAATAGTTAATGTTCATGTAATCACTTTAACGGCAAAGAATACATCGTGAAGGAACCTCCAGGTCTGAGAATTCTCCACAATGTTTTCGAAGACGTAAGAAATCTGCCAACGCGCACTGGACCAGTCAAAGTCAAAGTCAAAAATAATTTATTCATTTAGGTCACAAAGTAACACTTATGAACGTCAAAGTATATAGGTTAGTGAGTTTACTAAGTTACTGAAGCTACATTTAGGTTAGTTGCTAGGTTCAGGCAAAGGGTAGAGCCTATGAGAAGAAACCTGCAAGAAACTCACGGCCACTCTTTTAAATCGTCAGTTAAATATAATTTCAGTATTTTACAACTCAGATTGACAAGGTGTTACAGCCATTATGCCATATACTACTGACTATAAAAAACTAAAGATAATAACAATAATAATAGAGGAAATAATTTGAGCTAAGATATATTATTTAATATAAATCTAAAATAGACAGTAAGATGGCGTGATGGCGCATACACTTACACTTTGTGACTATGCAAAGGCTTAAATTGACTTATAAGTAATACAGATCTTTGAATCCTGTATGCAACAAGCAACTAGCTCCATGAGTTTTTGTCATTTAAGGAGTCGTTGACTGAATAATAACCCTTCCGAATAAGTTGTTTTTTAACGGCGTTTTTAAATTTAAACAATGGTAAATTAATTATAGTAATAGGTAATTTATTAAAAAAACGTATACCGAGTCCCGCAAATGTATTGTGAACTTTATGTAAACGATGATATGGGCCTACTAACTTATGCTTATTTCTAGTGTTTACGTTATGGATATCACTATTCTTATTATATAAGTAAATGTTATGTTTAATAAACATAATGTTAGCAAATATATATTGCGACGAAACAGTAAGTATGCCTATTTCTTTAAATCGATCTTTCAGGGAAACTCGTGGTCCTAAATTATAAATGCTACGTACTGCACGCTTTTGAAGAATAAAAATTGTCTCAATATCAGCTGCCTTGCCCCACAATAATATACCGTAGGACATGACACTATGAAAGTAACTGAAATATACTAGTCTTGCAGTATCTATATCAGTAAGCTGTCTTACTTTCCGAATTGCGTATGCGGCTGAGCTAAGTTTCCCTGCAAGATACGATATTTGAGCGCCCCACTGAACTTTATGATCTAAAGTTAATCCTAAAAAGACTGTTGATTGAACTAAAGTAATAATTTCATCATTTAAAATTATATTCACGTTAGGACTCTTTACGTTTGGCAATGTAAACTTGATACATTTAGTTTTTGTAGAGTTAAGTAGTCAATTATTCGCCGTAAACCAGTCCAGGACTTCCGCGAGTGAATCATTAACAGCACGTAAATTTGGTGCTTTTCGGTCTACTTTAAAAATAAGGGATGTGTCATCCGCGAATAAAACCATGTCACACAAATGCTGAACAAAGAACGGCAAATCATTTACGTACACTAAAAACAGAAAGGGCCCCAAAATCGAGCCCTGTGGCACGCCCATTGTGACTGGTAATCCAGAAGATCTACTTCCGTTGATATCAACGTGTTGTAGTCTATCGCTTAGGTAGGAATCAACTAGGTCAAGTGCAGTATCTCGGATGCCATAATGCCTGAGTTTTCGCAACAGCGTTTGATGGTCAACGCAGTCAAAGGCTTTATTTAGAGAGATAACAGAATACGCCAATGACATCTTGCGAATTCTCCCAGGCACTGAATATATGTTTTAAAAGCGTAACACCCGCATCTATCGTAGAACGGCCCTTCCTAAAACCATATTGGTCTGTATGAAATAAATTGTTTACACTGAAGTGGCTCTCTAATTGCTGTAATATAATCTTCTCAAATATTTTACTAATAGCAGGTAATATTGAAATCGGCCTAAAATTACTGGGGTCACTTTTGCAACCATTTTTAAATAAAGGTATTATTTTACTACATTTCATTAAGTTTGGAAAAATGCCCACATCAAAGCATCCGTTGAATATTGCGGCTAGGTGTGGCGCTATATTAACAATAATACTTTCAACTAATTTTACCGAAATACCCCAGAAGTCAGCTGATTTTTTTGAATTAAGCGATTTAAATACTTTAATTATATCATACGGATGTACACGCTCAAAACTAAATAGTATCTTGCACCTAACTAAGTATTCTGCTCGAGCTGGGCAAGACCTAAGGGTACTAATTATGTTTAAAGGTACTTTTGCGAAGTAGTTATTGAATGTATCGGCTACTTCCAAATTATTTGAAATTACCCTATTATTTATATTCAGTTCAAATTTATTATCACGCACCTTGCTGCGACCTGTTTCATTGTTAATAATGTTCCATGTAGTTTTAATTTTATTATTAGATTTTTGAATTTTAGTTTTTAGGTAAAGGGACTTGGCAGTGGCACAAGTCTTTTTAAATAATTTTGAATATTTTTTAACATATTGAATAAAATTTGGATCGAAATTGTATTGTTTCATACCATATAATTCATATAGCTTTGCTCTACTTTTATATATCCCAGATGTTGCTCAGTCACAAAACTTAATCCTAATATTCTGACTAAAGGTCTTACATTTAAAAATATTATTATATTCTAAAGTAATTATGTTAAGTAAAGACTCATATAGTTCGTCTGGATTATCCAGAGAAAGGTCCATATTGACAACTTTGAGACTTATGTTATCATTAAACTCCTTTAAGCGATTAGATGTCATCGGTCTACATGTGACCTTATTCTCTTTATGAATTGTACTCACAGGAAATACTACCTTTTGCCCACAGTGGTCAGATGTAAGTTCACTCAATATGGCCCTATTTAGAAATTGGCAGTCGCAAAATACATTATCTAAGCAGGTAGCAGAATGTGAAGTGATCCTAGTGGGTTCAGAAAATAAATGCTGTAAATTAAATGATCTAAATAAACTAATAAGTCTTAAAGAGACAGCTGACTGCTCAAGTAAATTAACAATAAAATCACCACACACTACTATATGCCTATTACTAGAACTCAAGCGTTTTAAAATATCCTCTATTACGGTTTCAAATACACTAAAATCACTTTGCGGTGGTCGGTATACACAAACTATGACATGTTGCTCTAATTCCACACAGGATAGTTCAACAGTGCGCTCGATAGAAAGATTTACTATATCTTTACGTTCTTTACATTTTAGATTGTTACATACATATATTAGAGAGCCACCATGTATAGAATTCTTTCTTATAAACGCACTTACAATTGAATAATATTCGTTATTAAATATTAATTGATTAGTTCTTAACCAATGTTCTGTTATGCAACATATTTGAATATTATGTTGTTTAAAAATAAATCTAATTCTAACTCCTTGCCGGATAGACCCTGAATATTCTGATGAATTAGTCTAATACTGTGTGTATGCCTATCCTTTGTCTCATCTAACAGTTTAAACTACTAGAAGTGTCAATATTTGAATTTGTAGTAGAAATACTATTATGTCCTAAAACCTTAATTACCCTACTGGTACCTGAGTCGCTACATATTATATTAAATGCTAATAATTTAGCAAGTTGCTTTTTATAAAAAGAAGGTAGATACATTGTATCTTTAGTCAATAAAAATTTACTAATAAACTTATTAGTGTCAAAAAATAAACTATAATTGTTGTAACATGTACTGTTATAAAAAAGTAAATTAAGTTTTTCAATATTCCTATTTTGTTCATTTGTTAGTACATAGGAATATGGTAATGCACAAAGAATAAAGTTACACCCTACTTTATAATGTAATGATTCTATTACCTCTGTCAAATGGATTGCCTCTTTTTAGTGACAGATAAGCTGTCACCATAAAGAAATATTACTGTTGATTCTGCATTTAATTTTGTAGTTTTTAACTTATCAATTATAGAACCTAACCTAGCCCCAGGGGAACAAATATTTATGCAAGGCGACTCTGTATGAGAATTAATTAGTCCACTAAAACCTACTCCTATTTGGTCAGAAAACATGAATATATTTTTGTTAATGTTATTCATCAAAGAAGAAGAAGACACAGCCATATTTTCATGATCAGAAAAGGAGGTGGTACCACTGTTTACTGAATCCAAATCACAAACAGCTGACAGGTTATTATAAGGTGTAGCCTGTAAGCACTTACCGCAAAGATTGTTATTAGTTAGTGAGAGAACATGTTCCATGTTCTCCCTACCAACTCTGGCAATTTCCTTATACTTCAAAATATATTCGGATGTTTCTTTATGGTGATTAAGGCTCATTCTTGTAAGTTGTTCTTCTAAGTTGTTAATTTGATGATTTAATTCGGCTGTATGTGCTTCATACTGTAACCTACTGGCAACTACTTGATCATTGCTTTTTTCTAAATTTATTAATAAAGCATCATGCTCCTTCACCAATTCACTGTTATGCTGTGTCACCTTCCTAACCTTGTTTAACTTATTAAGATTAATATTTAACTTTTTAATTAATTTATTTAACTTAAAGTATTTTCTCAATTTCCTAGTACTTTTAATAAAAACATTACTAAGTTTATTTTTATTATTATCCAATATACTAGTTTTGTCCCCCAGGAGTTCTGAGTAGAGGTTCTGAGTTGCAGTACTGTTGAGCATCTGAATAGTTTGTTCTAATGTAATAATTTTAGTATGAGCTTCGTTCAGGTTTGCTTCTAGCTCAGTACTGCGGCTCAGAGACCTAGAAAAAATATCACTACAATTACTAAAGGATCTAACTTCATCTTCTAATCGATCCCGCTGGTCCAAGACATCCATATATTCTATATGGAGTTCTGTCAGTTGCCTTTTAAGCTCCAATACCTTATTATTAACTGCTTGCATTTCATCTTCACAGTCGCTACGTTCTTTCAACAACATATGGTTGTCATCCTTATATTTCTTCAGCGTGATGGAATTTGGCCTAACCCTTCTCATTCTTAAATACTATGGACTCGCTTCTTTAATACTATGGAAATATAACAGCACTATTTATAACTGGACCAATGTCCAGCAGAGGACCCTGCTAGGCATTGGTCCAGTTATAAATAGTGCTGTTATATTTTCATGGTATTAAAGAAGCGAGCAAGTATCAGGCAATACGTTAATAATAATGTCCCCTAGACTGAATATTAGTCACGGCGATCAATCGCCATCTAAGCAGGCTATATAACATTACATATGTATGCACTGAGGACAATATTGTCCTCAGTGCATACATATGTAAGAGTGATTCTTCTTTTTCTTTTCGTGTGGTTAGTGGTCAACCTGTTATCAAGAGTTTTTCAAGCCGCCCGTAGGCCTCTGACATGGCTTAACGACTGCTATCAATTTGACAACAACCGGGACCGACTTTTTACGTGCCCTCCGAAGCACGGAGACGCTCAGATGAAATACCACTAAGCGGTCAGCCATCTATAGACTGACCGCACCCAACGTTGCTTAACCTCGCTAATCGTTTACCGATCAGTGAGTGCAAATGGCTATGAGCGTGTAAGTCTATGTAAGTGTGCTAAAAATACGTTTAAAATTTCAGTCAAATAATTCTCAGTAACAGTTAGAAACTTGGCAATATTTTAGCTCTACGCCTCGAAAAGCACGTAAAACCTGATTTCTCTTCGGTCGTGTTAGTTTGCCATCTGTTCAAGCTATGCGAGTGAAGGAAAGGAAAGAACGCTAGTAGTTTTGCACACACTTGTGCACTTGGGCAGCTTGACCAACGTAACCGAGAAAGACATCTTATTATTGTTTGTTATACTACAAAAACTAATATAAACTAAACATATTTAGCATAATGATTATGCCTAAAATGTCTTATCCTTGTCCAATCTCATCGTTCATGACATCTCCAAACTACATTTTCATTAAAATCTGTTCAGTGGTTCGGGTACGATGGACAATCATTCAATATTTTACATTTATATTTTTAACGACTGTGATACTACAGTATCACAGTCGTTAAAACGTTACGTTATTATTTAATATACAATTCAATATTTTATATCGTTACTTAAAAAAGCAGTACTAGGCTTAATTTATGCATCATCATCATATATATCGTTACTCACAAAAGCATAAAAGACGATGAACGACAGACAAACATTTATTTTTTTGTATAATTTGAGTTGTATACCTGAAAGTTATAATAAATTATTTTAGGTGGCCGCCTTAAAATAATGTATAGTATGGGATGAGAGATTTTTATTCCATTCTCGCCTAATATTTTAATCAAAATTGACTCTTAATCAAATTGCATTTCATTGAATAGCAATTTGCTCACCAAGCGACTACAATCAGGTCTCTGCAACCTAAAGTAATAAGGATATACTAGGACTAGACCAGATATAGGAATATTTAGGAGTGCTTAGACTCTACATATCTATAGTCATGATAGTCAGGATCGATGGCTGTGAAGCAAGTCTTGACGTAACATTTCTAAATGCTCGCTATCACTCACTGTTTACGTAAGTTTACCGTACGAATTTATCGATAAGCGCATTGCTCTACATCTACACTGCATTAAATGCCACTTTAGAGGAAACATCTATTTATAATCAGGAAAGCTTTAGGTTTTTTCCGCGGCTTCGCTCACTCGGGTACAATATTTTTTTCTTGTGGATAAAACGTACCCTATATTATTTTCTGTACTTATGACAACGTATATGCGAAATTTCATGATGATCGGTCGAATAGTGAAAGCGAAACAAACAAACTCACATTCGCATTTATAATATTAGTTAGGATTCTTTTGGAAGTGCGTATGCCACTAAATTACTAAACGGCTGGACCGAGTCTGATAAAATATTTTGTGTTTGAGTGGATTTCTGGATAATTTTAAATCACAATTGGACATATAAGTGGCGCTATGATCGGGTAGGACAACATCTTGGATCCGCCAGTAGTTGTCTATAACTAAAAACCAAACAGCATTCTCGTAAAATTCTCTTTCCCCAATCTAAACACAATTCGAAGCTAAATGGAAAACATCTTGCGTTCAAACAGAAATTGATTATGTAAACCGTCTGATTACACATCAATGTACACATTCAGATGCGGGAAATAAGCAATTTGCAACATACAGGCTTTTTATATTTTTCCTTATATTTTGTTGTTCCAATACTTGTCTTTGAAAATTAACGGTACCAAGAAATTGTGACTTAAATAGCTTCTTGTCTTATCTTATCTTTGATATTCATTTTGCGTGGCAGTGTATTGAAATTTATTTAAAACTTAATATGATTTCGTGTTTGATAACATTTCAGTTGATAGGCAAACATTATATATTACATAGCCTATATTTCTGAATGGCAGAGGTTAAAGGCAGAGGTACTTTAATAGATATGGTTATACAGCGTGTAACAGAAAGGGGTAGTCATATTTTATGACCATGATGTATAATATTCTAATATTCTATCACCTACACACAACACCATCCAGCCCAAACTAAGCAGAGCTTGTACTATAGGTACTAGACAATGGATAAACATCAATATATACTGCTTTTTTTTAAAATACGTACATATTATACATAGAAACACCCAGACCAAGACAAACATCCATGTCCATGCACACAAATGTTAAATGTATATCAGATGACAAACCTATGTGCCCCATTCCCAGATCCAAAAACAATTTCAAATTTTATTGCAAATCAAGATTTTATAATTTTTTATTAAAATTTCGAAACAAATGCATTATATCACTGTCCAAATAGAGCCTGGTCATTTTCGGATTCACAGTGATCAGCGGAGTCAGTTGTTTGTTGTTTGTGCTGTTTAGATGTCGACTAAAATATGTGATGGTGATAAATCGATAAAAAGAATATGCTAGATCTTAGTGAAAATAACGTATATTAATTTGTTGGTGCGGTTTTTTCATTGTACAGGGGCTAAATTAAGAAAGAAAGAAAGTAAGAAAAATAATTTATTAAACACACTAAAAACACAACATATTATTATACAAACAAGAAAATACAAAAAAATAAACAAAAATAAAATAAAGGAAATGTTGTGTGGTCATATTTAAGCGATACTTAAATATGACCACACCTTTCTGTTACACGCTATTATATTGCTAGCTATCGTTTTACATCTAACATAAGCGCCTATTGCCTATTGCCGTTTACCAGGTACATTTCCAAACATCATTAAAATATGCCAATATCTTTGCCCGATCCGAGAATCGAACTATCGACATCACGCACAGCCATCACGTTTACTACCGAGGCAGTCACCACGGAGTCAGCATCAAGCATAGGGTAAAGTTATAATGAATATCAAATGAATAGTATTATTATTTCAAATGAATAGTATTATTATTTCTCTGTTGTTCGGATCACTGTAGGGTTTAGGATAATCAAACCGTTACTTCATGTGTTTCATGAGTCTAATAATTAAAGTACCAGCATTAAGACAGAAACTTCGGCATTAACGTATGCATTATTTCGAGTCCTTTCATATTTATAATCCTAAAACAAATCTATACTAATATTATAAAGCTGAAGAGTTTGTTTGTTTGGTCGAAAGCGTTAATCTCAGGAACTAGGTTCGAATTAAAAAAATTGAAGCAGCCTTTGGGGACTGCCGATAGAAGTGAAGACTTTTGTCCTTGATCATAAACACTTCTTTAAAACAAAAAAAAAAGAGGAGCGGGTCCCTGATACTCTTACGGTTTATTAAGGAGGTCAAAATTTCGTTATTTTTTGCGTAGGACGTACCATTTTTAAGATATTGTTAATATTCTAAAATAATTTGAAACTGGAAAGCGTGGAAGCGTGACGATGACGAAGCATGACGATGACGCGAGTTCTATGATTTTTGTTCACCCAAGAAGTGCTCAACGCGCCTAAAGAAGTTTTCACTTCAAAAATTATTTAAGTGTTGGATAGCCTATTTCTCAAGGAAGGTTAAAGACGACCCACGGGGTCGGCGCAGTAATGATAGATGCGAGTGGAACCGCGGTCACAGCTGGTTATTAATAATTATAAAATTTCACGCGAATTCGAATATGCTTGTAAAAGTTTCTAATATTTCGATTTCC
This sequence comes from Catocala sponsa, assembly GCA_963564715.1. Lineage (NCBI taxonomy): Eukaryota > Metazoa > Arthropoda > Insecta > Lepidoptera > Erebidae > Catocala > Catocala sponsa. The sequence continues at coordinate 6,231,165 of OY751351.1, forward strand.
TTGAAATATAGGTAAATTCGAATTATAATTGATTATCGGACATCGCTATGCCTAAAGTAAATCAATTTAATAATATTTAGGCACTATAGCCAATCGCCAACTATAAGTCTGAATTACTTACTTTAAAACTAGCGACTTTTACTCGTCGAAGGTTTTACTTCGTCTTAAATATTTCTTGTGCTTCAAATACTAATTCTACTACAGTTGACCAATTCAGCTTCAAACAAGTCTTTCTACGACAGCCAAGTGCGCGCTTGAAACTTTTACAGAACTATGAAAAGATTAAGTGAGGCTTCGAGATTTACTGTTCAAAGGGAATTTTAAGAGCGGCCGCACACTGGCGGTTGAAGTATCCGCTACTTAAGAATATAGTATTTATAGTAGCCTACATTATTCTCGCAGCGTCGCTCACCTAAATGTACTTTGTGTGTAACAATATTTTTTTTGTTAGTTTATATTAGTAGGCAACAATCTATAGTAATATTATAAAGTTGAAGAGTTTGTTTGTTTGTTTGAATGCGCTAATCGCAGGAACTACTGGTTCGAATGGAAAAATGATTTTAGTGTTGGATATATTGAGGAAGGCTATAGGCCATATAACATCACACTACGACCCACGGGGGTGGCGCAGTAAGGATAAACGCGGATGAAACCGCGGGCACAGCTAATAATTTTATAATTATGTTACTCCGGTGCTAATATAGCTTTCTAATGTTGAAAGAATTTTTTAAATCGGTTATGTAGAGTTAAATCTTACAAACAAACAAAAAAGCTAATCATTCCTCTTTATAATCTATACTAATATTATAAAGCTGAAGACCTTGTTTGATTGTTTGTTTGATTGAACGCGCTAATCTGGAACTACTGGTCCGAATTGAAAATCATTTTAGTATAGCATCACGCTACGACCTACGGGGGCGGCGCAGTAACATTAGTATATTAACGCTGCCTGCCCTACAGTATACTGCCCAGTAGACAGCAATTGAAAGCAAACTAATGAAAAATCTCTTTGTTCAACTCGGGAATTAAACCCGGCACCCACGATCGCTAGCAAATATAATACTACCAACAAGAGAATACCACTAACAAGAGACTAATGACAAAATCAAGCAGTCAAAACAATAAACAAGAGTAATATATAATAAGCAGCGATCGCCTGGGAGACCGTTCGTGTTCAATTCCATCCCAATACTCGCACCTCTGTCATATCGAAGTTGTGCGTATTGAATTATTCATTATTGCTCGCTTTAACGGTGAAGAAAAACGTCGTGGGAAAACCTGCTCGTCTGAGAGATTAGTAGACTTACACATCTTCGTGAACATTATGGAAAGCTCTCCATAATGTTCTCGAAGATGTGTAAAATTAACCAACCTGTAATGGGCTAATATGGAAAACTATATGGCCTAACCTTCTCGAAAACTGTGAAGAGGTCCGTACCCAGCAGTGGAACAGTTTATGTAAAGGGCTGATAATATTACTATAATGCAGTTACAACAAGTGGAAATTATTTTTCCTAGAAATTGACACCAGTATTAGTCATTGCTATAAAAAACACAACTACACGCAAGGTCAATTGTAATATAAGCGATTCACTTATTAGTTCTACTTAAAAGATGATTGAGAAAATAATTATTGAAAACTGTATTTCGTCATGTAAATGTAACTAACTATATGCGAAAGAGTAAATTATTATCTTTCTGACAGACCTGAATTCGAAAAAACAATCGTCAAATATCATGGACTTACTATAGCCTCATTATCATATTATGTTCATTCTAACCGCAGCTTACCGCGACTGATAGTCACTGAATTAGTGACTGAAGTTCAAGTGATGCTCTTGATATACTTTTACTTTTGTTTTAAAACATGCCCGCACTTGGAATAATTCCTGTGTATTGGAAACATTACAAACATTCAAACGAAGGACACAAAGAGAACAGACTCGGAACAAGTACCTCAGCATAATTACAGTGGCAAGACGACCACTTAAAATGTTACTTACCTTACCTTAATATAAAAAAATTCAAAACAAAAAATTCTGAAAACTGAGCTTGTGTGAAAAAAGTATGTATGTTTATATTATTGAGAGGTCATGATAAAAAAGAAGATGCCAGATTAAAATAACTGATTCGACAGAAAAAATAAATGTTCAATGTTTATAATAAGACAACACAGAGTTCGAATCCTTACCTCAACAATATTTGTTCAAATGATTGGAATACTTGCAAACTAATCGCGAACTTAGTGAAACGTTCACAAACGAGTGAACTTTAACCTTTGGGTAAAGTTATTTCTGTGAAACAACAAAGATAAGATCATCCTTTTAAGACAGCTGCTTCTAAATTATAAGAAGAAATCAAAATCAAATCGTAATTATCTCCCAAGATACAGGTTTACCTAGTTTGGGAGACAACTGTTATATGTATAACTTACCTGTAATAATATGTACCGAATTTTAGACCTCAGTTGTAACATGTAAACAGAGTGCGTTTAAAAAGTAAATAATTATTATAATATTATTATTCATTCCAAAAGAAATTACTACCAATCAAAAATTAATTTCTTTGAAAAGGTAATTCGATCGAAGAGCTTTATGACTGAAGTCTTTGCCCCGGTCTTGTACAAAAAAATAAGTTAATAAATAAAGCTCGAGGTGCCTTTTACCAAATCTCAGTTTACAGATTCGCCGAATACCAAATCATATCTAAAGAATGCTACTAACACATTCCTTAAAAAAACATCTATTGCATAAACTACTACATACCGCCAGGGACAACTACACCTTGAAGGAGCGACTGCATGCTTAACAAGCACCTCTTTCACAGCGCCTATGGCTGCCAGTGTTGTCAACGTAAAGACAAAGGTGACACCGGCACCGCCTCCTATGTTATTACATTGCAGAAGAGTAAGCAATAGGCAAGGCTTCTGTACAATACAAGCCAGAAACAATCAAGTAAGAGCTAAGCAACATTGATCACCTATTGTCTATCAGGACAGAGCTAAGGTTGCATGTGTAACCGACCATCCACACGTGGCATCAGTTATGTATGCATAATGGTCTAATTGCGAGGCTTTGTGCAGGATACCCACTCCCGACTAACTAATGTATTCACGGCCGTACGTAGTACGCCGATGAATGCCTGAGGTTTATCGTCATTGGTGCCGATAATAATCAGCATAATGGGTTAGATAGCATTCTGAAATACGGGCAAAATAAGTTTTGCAAAGGAGGTAGTTTTATTTTTAGGGAAGTTTTACATGTAATGACTGTCATCTGACCTCTTTCTTTCTTTTTCTTTTTTTAAAAGATTACTAGCTTCAAAGATTACTCGTATTTTTGTTAACCTCTCCAGCTAAGTTATAATGCTTGTATTACCTTTGCAAACGTCTTACAGTCACTAATTAAGTGACAATAGCGAATGTCGTGCTCTTGTCACTTCAGAAGTATTCTATTGTTACTTGGGCTGACGAACATTATCATCACGAAAACTTACCTGCAAGCTTAAACTAGATATCAGCATATTTGGGGCAATTATGTCACTTATTTAGCGACTGTAAGTCTTTTTTCCCAGAAAAATGTCATCCTCTGATTGAAAACCGATGTAACTTACTACGTTTCGACTAGCGAATGAATATTTCGAAGAGACACATAACCTCCTACTACTGTTTTTATTTGTAATCTAGACAAAAAGCTTTTTGATCCAGAACAGTGTTCATCCTAGTGCTTTGGTAAATGAATCAAGCCTTGAGCTATATTGCCGTCCCATCTAAATATGACAGTGAGGGAATAGTGCATACTTGTACATCATAATGTCTCCTACACTGATAACTAGTGTATATTAAGATTGGTCGCCGTTGCTGAAATTCGGCCTGGCGGACATTTACCTTACAATTTTTAAAGGGTATTTTACTTAGAAAGTGGAGGGTTCCAAAGTTGAGATCTTTATTAGCTCTTTAAAATTACTTTACGTGAGCTTTTGACAAATAGCTCTGTTCATATTTCAAATCAATAACGAACACCAGGCGACCGTAATTTATCATCAGTTCGCTTTACGTCGTCGTACCCCTATACGCACAAGTTTAGACTTTACTTGAAAGTTTTTAAAGGAGTCCTGGCGAAAGTTGCGTGATGGCTCGATCACGGAATATATAAGGTTTCGTCCTCAGAAAATGGTATATCTTTAACATTGAACTGCAACATACAATAGAAATGTTCTACATTAGGTACCAGCTTTTGTCTTCGTTGCGTGTACTGCAAATGGCACGCGTCTGTATAAACCTGGATTATTTGCTTTTTATTCGTAGAATTTACTACGAGTGAGTGCTTCCTGCTACGAGCGATAATGTTCTGCTGCAAGAGCGTGTCATAAACTATTCAGATATGTAGCAGTAGTTATTGATGTGATTGTTTGATACATAGCGAACTACGGTATTCTATACTGCACGTCATTAGATTAAACCTTACTTGGTTATTATGTTCAGATCCACCACAAAACTACAAAAACGCGTCATATTACGTCTAGTAGTTGCTTCAGGACGCCCAAACAAACATAATATATACAAATATTCATGCAAGAATACTAAGAAACATTGTTTATAATCCAGAATAGTCGACTCCAATTAGTTTTCTAAAAATATCTCAATCGGACTAACTGACCCTCGTTAAAGGTTCTATAATTATAGATCAGCGATTGCCTGCGGCTTTGCTGTCTTGTTATATCGTAACTGAAATGTTATAGTTAGGCAGGACTAGCGCAGCATTGTTGTGGCTTTTCTTGAAATACATGAAGTAATTTTTATTCCTGACTTCTTTATTAAAGTCGCCAGTTAATTATTTCATTTTATATTAAATGTTGACCGCTTTCTGCAATATAAATGTGCACTTACACTTGATAATTTATTCGATCATCCAAAATATCAATTTAGAGAGATGAGAAACCTTTTAACGCAATACTTCCTTACACAAGCCCACTCGTTACTTACTGGAACTCGTTACTGGCTGGAAAACAATATAAAGTATTTATGGCACTATCTTTGGAAGGTGGAATTAATTGTTCAAATTGGAGCAAAATATCAACTTTATCAAAGTTACAATACTTGTCTGTGTCCTGGTATAATAAAAACATTATTTAGGTGGATTAAAAAAAAAATAATGAAAACCTAACCATCTTACAAAAAATATTTAGATATTTCGTTAGTAATGCTTTGTAACCTAATTTGATAAAAAGTTTTAGGTCAATATAAGCATCATAAGCAAGATATGAAAGAAACATAAATTTTCTTTTCCACTTAAAACTGCAGAACGCAAATTATAAAAGTTTTAGATTATTCAAGTCCATCAAATCTTTTCTGCAGACAAGTCCCAGTTAAATGGTTTTGTAAATGCGTAAAGGAGTCTAGTTTAAACGTCAGGTGCTCTTGACATTTAGACAGGATCAGCGGTGATATAGTTGAATAACTAAGTTAGGCCAAAGTTCCAATATAAATTTAACCGAGAAAGTACATAAGACTTGTCGTAACTTCCAAAAGTTCTTTTAGTTTTAATCTAATAACTTTTCTTGTCGATGTTCGACCTTAATTGATTACTGAGTAGTGTTCTATGTATATTGAGAAAGTGCTTTGAAATCAAGTAAGTTATTTCTGGCAGGTTATTTATAAAACTGGTAAAACGTTGTCCTCAATAGTGATGGAGAAATCTAGCTGAATTAATTACTAAGTTAATTATTAAGAGATTTTCGACTTACGTCGTTATAAATACGTTTTATTTGCTTTGCTTATTGTGGAACGCAATAAATTTAACAGGTTCCCTGTCCGATGAATCACATATGACACATAACAATAGATTTTCTATTGTGTCTATCACGGGACAGCGAATGGGTTAATTTGATTTGGACCTTAGTTGATAAAGCAGATTGCTGAAATATTTTAAAAGCTTTCTGTTATGCAGCTACTGCCAATTTAAAACCTTGATAGTATAGTTCGCTTATACTTTTATATTTTTAGATCAAATAGTTACATTGTCCAAATTCTAAATTACAAAGAATTTTTGAAATCTGCTCAAAACTAAATACCAAAGACACAAGCGTTTCAAATCTGGTAGTAAGAGTAAAGATATTATACACTAGATAAGGTCTTTCATAGTGATGGAAGTCAACAATCTGATTTACACTATTTGTTATTACTAATTACACTTGCGTCAATAATTTGAACAAATAAATTCGTTACTATTAAAAAACTTATTAGCATAGAGGTAATTGGAACCGCCCATAAGATCTTAACATCTTACCTTACAAATAGACTCCAAATTATTAAAATAAGCAATTACGAGAGTGACCCTTTACCTTTAAATTGCGGCGTCCCACAAGGGTCAATTCTAGGCCCTCTGTTATTCCTGATATATGTTAATAATGTCTACCAAGCAGGCCTGGCAGGAAATCTCATTCTCTACGCTGATGATACACTTCTATTTGACTTTGGCCATAACCTCAGTGATACTATTCAGATAGCGCAACAAGACCTTGACTTATTACATAATTGTTTGTGTTTTCTTATGTAAGCGACATGTAATTGTCTTCAATAAGAAATAAAGATATATTGAACCGAAATAAAAATGTCTCAATTGGGACTTTTTGAGTCTTTTCTTATCGTGCGCTAGTAACATATTTACTTTTTCTGTGTATAATATTACTGACGGCAGGCAATAGAATAAACGACACAATTTTACTAAGCATTTATCCATTTTTCTTATATCTAGTTATTTTTTCGCTGTAGGAAGCAGTATTTATGCTAATTATTATAATAGAGCAGCGATAGCTCAGTGGGGAGACCAACAGACTGCAATGCAGAGGGTCTTGGGTTCGAACCCACGTCGCGCATCTCTGACTTTCGGAAGTTATATGACTTTTCGAAATTATGTGCGTATTGATTGACAATTATCGCCTGCTCCGTGCCTCGGAGAGTACGTTAAACTGTTGGTCCCGGCTGCCATGAACATCTATGGCAGTCGTTATTGGGAGAGTGTCGACACAAAAGATCCCACTGGGTCGAAGTGTCGCCGGTCTGCACTGACTGGCCCCCACATAAGATAAGATAAGATATGGTAATTATTTGTGTCTCTTTGTAGAATACGTACCTACAAATGTCTTTTGAATTTAATACTGATCATTAAATCTTTTATCAACACGAAAGTAGGTCAAAGTAAAGATAAGAAGCACTATTAGTCTAGCAAGTATTTTATAAAGTTTTTTACTTGTATCTTATAATTAGATATTTTGTGTTATAGAGAAATAAAACTTATATTTTATTTATTGATGATGTAGCATATAAACAGCAGAAAGAACATTTTAACGGAGAGCGTATCTGTGAGTTTATATTATAATAATTCCTTCTTAATTTTGTATCAAGTTAAAGTTTTAAGTTTACAATTAGAAACTAGCCGTTCATATCTTACCGGCTCTTGTTTAAGTTTCTACGTTACTAAACGAAGCAATAAGAAAATACACTATAGTAATTTTATATTTCATAAATATAGCTTTGTGACAATGAATAAGCATAATATGTGAGACCATGGCCGATGTAAACTGGCCAAAACTTCAGACATTTTTAAAAGATAAAGGCACAATCGCATTTATTCGCGTTGCCTATTACGTGAGTCTTGTAAAGCGATATTGTAAAAATGAAGATAGAAAAATGTTTATACTTTTTTTATTTTTTTTTATACAACTGAGGTGAGAATCAAGCATACGGACCACCTGATAGTAAGTGGTTATCGTAGCCTATGGACGCCTGCGACACCAGAGGCATCACTTGCGCGTTGCCGACCCTTTAGGAAAGGAAGTGGGAAGGAGAAGGAGCTGGATGGGGGAAAGAGGGTGATTGGGCCTCCGGCACTTTCACTCTCCGAACGAAACACAACAGTAGGAATACTGCTATTTCACGTCGATATTCTGTGAGAGGGTAGTCCTTCCTCGGTTGAGCCGGCCTATTCATGCTGAAATCAGCGAGGCTCTACTACTCTTAAATATTACGTAGTACACCGCTAGCGAAATGTCAGCTTAACTCACTTCTGCATGCGCTTCAGAGAAAACTCAGGCAGGTGTCTATATATTTCGTTTCTGTTTAAAAGAAAACTGCCAAATGCAAAATGAAAAATGAACTATTTTCACTGGCACGAAGTTACAAACATCGGGCGCAAAGAACACCCAGACTCGGAGCGATTATTTATGGATCATACGAATTTATGTCCTACTAGCTTTTGCCCGCGGCTTCGCTTGCGTTAATTTAGAATTTGACAATCAATTCGGATTGTACTCTGCTTGTAATAATATAATTCAAATTTCGAATGACACGTGGCGCCATCTATTATCATAAGAACGTTATTGTTGTTTTCCTCGGGAACAGTAATTTTTTTCGGGATTAAAGGTAGCCTATGTCCGTTTCTGTACACCTGACAATGTATATACAACATTTGAGAATGATCGGTTCAGTGGTTTAGGCGTGAAAAGGTAACAAACAAACAAACTCACTTTCGCTTTTATAATATTAGTTAGGATTTGGGAATCGAACCCACCACAATAACCGAAATAGCAATGGCGAAGCGATCACATAAACCACTACGCCAGCTATACAATCATTATATTAATGTATGTATAATATACCTACTTCTATTCATAGATTCTTTCTTTTTCTTCTTTTTTAAAACTACTCCTCCCGCTCTAGGTATAATTCCTGTAACGGAGTTTACAAATATTCAAACAACGGGCACAAAGACTTGGAGCGACTATTTGTGACTCACACAATTTTTTGTCCCATGTAGGGATCGAACCCACAACACTAGCAAATATCAGTGACAATAGCGAGGCCACTACTTAAATCTTAAGCCATACGTGCAATCATTGCATTAATAGAACTACAATATTTATATTTACTGTGACAATATGCTTGTATTCATATTTTACTAACATCAGCTGTCAAAACACGCTGATGCAATGAAACTCAATCTAAACCAACATTATTACAGCAGTATGCCCGCAGAATGTTCCCGATTTGCAAATATATTGGATTCGTGTCATGGGTTCGATTACTGACAGCTAACTGACGTTTCGATCCAAATCATATGCCAACATTGGTTTGGATGATCTAATGTGAAGAGATGGTTTTCTTACGATAAGTCCAAAGTCAGTAGGTGAGAATTCTCGGATCAGTTTATTTGTTTTATTCATTAGCGGTCTTATTTAATATAACTTATAAGAAACTAGCTTTCGCTCGCGTTAATTTAGAATTTGACAATCAATTCGGGTTGTACTCTGCTTGTAATAATATAATTCAATCATGATTCGAAAGACACGTAGCGCCATCTATTATCGTAAGAACTTTATTGTTGTTTTCCTCGGAAACAGTACTTTTTTTCGGAATGAAAGGTAGCCTATGTCCGTTTCTGTACACCTGACAACATATATGAAAATTTCAGGATGATCGGTTTAGTGGTTTAGGCATGAAAAGGTAACAAACAAACAAACAAACTCATTTTCGCATTCATTTTTTATAATATTATAGTTACAATTAGTTAGGATTAGGATTAGGATTATATAATCAGACAGAGCAATTTATACGGTGTAATTTTTCTGTTAGAAAATTCTCTGTGCAAAATGGAGTCTGGAAGTTTACCCGGTGGTTGTAAATAATAATATGCTCTACTTCTATATTAATAACTCAAAAACTTCTTAACCTATTTAAAAAATCTTTCATAATTAGAAAGTTATATTATCACCGAGTAACATAGGCTATATTTTATTTTGAAAATAAACTACTGTTACTAATGTAACCTCCTTTTACACGAGCAAAGCCGCGGGCAAAAGCTAGTCTATTATATAGCCCACAAAAACAAAGATAGCGAAGTTAGTGTCGAGATCGTATATTTGCTTATCACTTTTAAGAAATATAGACTTTATATCATTACTAGCTGTTGCCCGCGGCTTCGCTCGCGTTAATTTAGAATTTGACAATCAATTCGGGTTGTACTCTGCTTGTAATATATATAATATCTAATATAATTCAAACATGATTCGAAAGACACGTGGCGCCATCTATTATCATAAGAATGTTATTATTGTTTTCCTTGGGAATAGTAATATTTTTCGGGATAAAAGGTAGCCTATGTCCGTTTCTGTACACCTGACAACGTATATGCAAAATTTCAGGATGATCGGTTCAGTGGTTTAGGCGTGATTAGGTAACAAACAAAATAACAAACAAACTCATTTTCGCTTTTATAATATTAGTTAGGAAGTTAGGAGTTAGGATTAGGATTAGGATAGTTAGGAAGTTAGGATTAGGATTAGGATGATGTATTATTTGGTAACAAAATTTTAAATTTGCAATCTGTTGATACTGGTAATAAGGCTAAAAAGTATAGTAGGTACAATTATATGCTTGTTCGAAAAAAGAAATGCTAACTTGCCTTATAAAGTGAAGGTTTACAAATCGTTATAGTAAGATGTTTTATATATAAGGCCATCAATCTTAATAAATATACATATACGATCCCATTAACGGTGCAGTGGGTCATTTATTTAATCGGGTATTATAAATGGTTATTTTACCAACTGTTAATATGTCAATGTACGCATGTTTAACAAAAGGGCTACTAGCCCAGGAATATTAGGGGTTTCACCTCGGAATGAGAGATAGCCAGCTATAAACTTGTATAAACCTTTATTTTGACACCCTAAAACTTTTCTCAAAACCTACAGGATTTTCGAATTTGAACGTACCGTACCTATAAAAACTCACACGTGCTTCCGAAGGGATAGGTAGAGACTACCGATTTTCTCTTGCTAAGATCTTGATATACCTCCCTTGCTCTCTCAATTTCACTATGTTTGTCTTGTTTAAATAAAATCTAAGATAAATCCAGTATACGAATAGTGTATATACCTTCGTTTGGAGTTAAACGACACAATTTAACTCCAACAACACAGTTTGACTGCACGGATGGCGTAGTGGTTTAAGTGGTCGCCTCGCCGCTGCCACTGCGCCGAGTGTTGTGGGTTCGAATCCCACATGGGGAAAAATTGTGTGTTCCACAAATAGTCGCTCCAAGTCTGTGTGTTCTTTGTGCCAGTTGTTTGAATGTTTGTAAACTCCGTTACAGGAATTATTCCTAAAACGGGAGTAGTATGTTTAAAAAAGAGAATAAAAAGAAAGGAGCTATGAATAGAAGTATATTATACGTACATTAATGTAATGATTGTATAGCTGGCGTAGTGGTTTATGTGATCGCTTTGCCATTACTACTGCGGTTATTGTGGTGGGTTCGATCCCCAATGGTTGTCCAGAGCCTGGATGTTCTTTGTATCCGTTATTTCAATGTTTGTAAAGTGCCGTGATAAAGTAATTATGCCTAGTCGTCTATTTTAAAAGAGACAAAATGCTTTATGCATGCTTGTCGCCATAAACGTATCTATACTAATATTATAAAGCTGAAGTGTTTTTATTTGAACGCGCTAACCCAGGAACTACTGGTTCGATTTGAAAAATTATTTTAGTTTTGGATAGCCTATTTATCGAGGAAGGTTATAGGCTATATAACATCACGCTACGGCCCGCAAGGGCCGCGCAATAACGATAAACGCGGGTGAAACCGCGGCAACATCTAGTCATTAATACAAATAAAGCTGAATCTAGGTTTCGGAGTAGTATTAGGTATTATTACTGGAAAACTAAGGCTAGTCAATCTTTAATAGTAGGTATAATATTATAATATAATATCGTTGAGAAGCATATGTGGTGTGACTCTGAAAGATAGAATAAGAAATAGTGTGATTAGAGAGAGATGCGGCATGAAAGTGGATATAGTTACAAGAATAGAAAAGGGTATGTTAAGCTGGTTTGGACATGTAGAAAGAATGGACGAGGAAAGACTGACTAAGAAAGTTTATAAGGCTAGTGTGAATGGAACAGTCGCAAGAGGAAAACCTAGGCGAACGTTTCTCGATCAGATCGGAGGCGTTCTGGAAAAAGGCCAGGTTAAGAGCTCCTTGAACCGACGGGCGTGTATGAGGAATGTGATGAAAGTGAATGAAGCCAGAGAAGTGTGTCAGGATCGTAGCAAATGGAAATCCGTAGTCTCTGCCTACCCCTCTGGGAAACAGGCGTAATCTATGTATGTATGTATGTATAATATTAATAATTACATTTGTTTTGTTACAGATCTCGTTGTCAGCGCCTTTAGTGATATAGTAAAAGTAAGTAATAATTATATTTAATCTCTCTATTCTCTCTTCTCCTTAGCCTTTATTATTCCCAAGTCACCTGGGGTCGGCTTTCTAGTCTAACCGGATTTGACAGGATATCAGTTTTTACACGGAGCGACTGCCATCTGACCTCTGAAACCCGAAAGGCTAACGATACCCTAAGGCTAGACCAGTGTCAGGATATTAGAGGGCACTGACTTCCCAATAACCACTGCCATATATGTTTATGGCAGCCGGGACCGACGGCTTAACGTGCTCTCCGAGGCACGGAGCAGGCGATAATTGTCATAATAATTATGTTTAATATATAAGTATTATCCAAAATCTTCTTCATTCTATAAGATATAATTTTCTTTACAAACTGATATCTCAAAGCCACCAGACGTACATTTTAGTAAAGCGAAGAATTACGTACCAAATATGTAGGTACAATAACTTATTCATATTCGCTAGTATCAAAGTTGGATTGTTTTATTAAATAGTGGCTGGAAGAAGCGAGCTTGTGATATAAGTGCAAGCTAATTACTTTATTTTAATATGTAGAATGATTTCAAAACGCAGCTTCAGTCGCGTGGTATGTCAAAAATCACAGCCTTTGTTAGTCCGGGATTGTGTAGCTTCCTAATAAAGAGTTATTTTTTGGAGTTTGTAAAACTCTTATACAACAGGTTTGTCCGTCCGTCAGTTATACAAGTTTCAACTCAGGAACCGTAAGAGCTAGAGACTCGCGGTCAACGCCATTCGACTCAGCATAGTCGATATATCCCCGAAATGACTATGACCTTTGACCTCAAGGTCACGTGGTACGTGACTTTTGCATATTACTTGAACCATTTTTTTCGAACTCCTTACGGCAATTTATTGCCGTTTCTCACTTGTTATTAAGTATTACTTCCTTCTTCCTCCAATTTGTTTAATATTGGTAATTTATCTGTGATATATATTATTATATTCTATAATTAATAGTTTTGTGTTAGTTGTGTGTATTTATAATGATAATTGCCGTCAATGCCATACGTTTGTCAAATCTAACCTACTTTATGATCTCACATTTTTAAATAACAGCAATTGTTATAGGTATTCAAAAAAGCAAAGAAATAGAGTTTAATACTTGTTTATAATGTTATTTTGTTCCTATAAATACATATTTGGATTTTGCATAGAACTTGGCACTCATTTAGATCTCCATTCTTTTTGCGGCGAAGCTCACAGCCAAGCATAATTTTTGTATTGAACTTGGCTCTCCTTTTTTACATTTATGTTTTTGATGGGATAGTTTATTCAGAATCTATGAAATAGTTACTAATTAAATAATCATACTAATATATACCTACTATAGATCTATATTTGTATCTATACTTCCATACTAATATTATAAAGAGGAACGATTTGATATTTTCTTTGTATGTCTGTTTATTTGTAAGGGTTTATCTAAAAAAATACACAAACGATTTAAAAAATTCTTTCACCATTAGAAAGCTATATTATCAGCGAATACCACATAAAACACAGCGAATAACATTTATTTTAAATTAAAAAGTACTGTTACTAACATAACCTAACTTATGCGAGCGAAGCCACGAGCAAAAGCTAGTATCAGTAATAAAATAAGCTTACATTAAAAGCTGGATAACAAAATTCGTATTTCAGGATAGCATTTATCCGCTTATCGAAACATCCCTACCAAATATGCATCAATTTTAATATGACATCAATAAGACCAATATTTTGAAACGGGCAAACAAATAAGTCGGGCTATTATGGTGCTGATAGACTTCAGCATTCAATTGTACGAAAACATCGAGCATTCGCCGTTTTTAAATTGTTGAACTGATCAATGAACAGAGCCAAACATGGAGCCAATCATCGCTACGAACATTTTCACGATCATTCCATCGAGCGCTCTAGCCAATGCTCGTTAGAGAAATATTCTTCACCACGATGATGACAGACTTGCTCATACTCGGCCAAAAACTCAACGCAAATTTACTGTCCCTTCGCTAGAATGCTCGCTAGAACGCTCGCTAGAATGCTCGCTAAAACGCTCTCTTTTATTTTTCTGAAATGTATGAATCGCTAGAATTTTTACTTTTTTTTAAATTAGAAAATACAATTCCCGCACTAGGAATAATTTCTGTATCGCGGGGGACTTTACAAATATTCAAACTACGGACACAAAGAACATCCAGACTCAGATCAACCATTTGTGGATCACACAAAGTTTTGTCCCGTGTGAGATTCGAACCCACAACACTCGGCGCAATGCCAGTGGCGAGGCGACCACCTTAGTCACTACGCTTGCCGTCCAGTCCGCGGAATGCTCAAGTCTATCAGTACCTTTACACTGCACGGAGCACCGAACCGAACATCGATTTATCTTGATTACGTTCATAGTATGTAAATTTGAATGGCTTTGAAGTGCAAGAGTAAATAAATGATCAGCCATGTACCGTTTTCAAATAATATTATTCGTTGCGAGAATTTATATTCTTGTCGCATTGGGAATAATCTTTGTGCGATTCGCGAAAATTTACAAACATTAAAATTAAGAACGAATAAATCTAATTATGGATTGATCACATAATTGATTTTACGTAATAAATGTATATATTGGCGTAAAAGGTGAGGAGTCGACTTTCCTATTTAGGTACCATTGTGTTTCTGGTTTTTATAAAAACTATTTAAAAGTTAAATTTTATATGTACCGCATTTCAACCACTCGCTATATTTGTATTCCAACTAATATTATAAATGCGAATGTGAGTTTCTTTGTTTTGTTACGCATTCACGCCTTAACTACTCGACTATTAATAATGAAATTTGGCATACAACCAGTATGCCAAATTTCAATATGAATGGTGGAGTCAGGGCTATAGAAAAGGACATAGGGTCAGGTTGAGTCAAGTCCGGGCTTTCATCAATAAAACAATCACGGTTCTTGAGCAAAACCGTAGGCAGAAGCTAGTCGTTAAAATATACGGCTGCGTATCACAAAATCCCAGGTCAAGCTTAAATTATAAGGTACAAAATCTCGTCCTATCTTTGGGAATAATACTTTTCCTTGATGGAGGGTAGGTACTATGTGTGTGTTCTCTTCTGTACCCCTGACAATGTGTATGCGGAATTGCAATATGATCGATTCAATAGATAAGGCGTGAAATCGTAACAAACAAACTCACATTCGCTTTTATAATATTGGTTAGGATTAGTTAAAATATGGTAACATTCCCATTGCTTCGACAAGTATATAAGCACAAAAGCCTGATACCTCTTTAGTCATGTCACCAAAAGGTCTGGCTTTAGGAGACATCATCCTGTTGCTCAGCTGGATTGCCAGAACTGGAAGCCGATGGTGTACTACAACCAAGTTCCCTCTTCGATTTTAATATACCAAACAATGCTCAATTGTAGAAACCAATGCGTAAAACATAAGCCAACTTAATCTCTCTTCACAGTTATAAACCATACACATGTGCCAAATCGTTGCCATTTGGCAAATTGCCGAGAAGATTGGCAGCGCCATGCCGCGTGGCAACCATTATCTTTCATATAGTGCACGATATATTACTGTGTAACGTATGCCGCATCAATTTGTTTCATATGCATCAAGGATTTAAAAGTAAAAATTTTATCTCGTATATATTTTAATACACGAAGGATATAAAACTGTCACTGAAGTAGCGGCAGCCCTATGGCTTAAGTCACTAGCGCTACTACATAGGACTAAGCTTCCCCAATATTATTTTCTATGACCACATAGTTTTTTACCCAGCAAAACTATATGAAATGTGGCAAAACATATATTCGTAAGGTTATGTTTACTATTCCATGGAAAATTATAGTTACCCAAAATCCTAACCAATATTTCTTCATATCATACCAGAGGGTACTACTTAAGTAAAGGGTTATTATTACTGCAATGTGTGGCTGCAATAACAGCAATATTTTACGGCAATATTTTGCATATGGCTATCCAAAGAGTTATATTTGGAATGAGAGAATTCAAATGTTTGAGCCATATACTGCAGAAAAATATTGCAGGTTATAAATACCTTCAGTTTTGTGGAATGATCAAAATCAAAAATAAATTTATTCAAGTTAGGTTACAAGGTAATACTTATGAATGTCAAAGTTACACTAATTTTTTCTGTGAATTTACATTTACTGCCACGTTCAGCAAAGCAAGGGTGTAGACCTCATGAGAAGAACGGCCAAGAAACTCATGGCTACTCTTTTTAATCGCTAAGTTTACAATAAAACTTTGTTTACAAATCATGACTGTATAATTAATGGATAATGAATGGGAATCCTAACTAATATTATAAATGCAAATGTGTGTTTGTTTGTCACGCTTTTATGCCTTACGTACTCGGTCGATCACAATGAAATAACTTTCATCCAGGTAAAAAAATCACGAGGGATACAAATTTATTGACAAAATCTGTATTGACGCAATGGAAGCCACGAAGAAAATGTGGTAGATATATTTTATTTTAAAGTCTATCTAATATTTTTTAGAAGTATATTTATTTTGTAACTATCTGTCAATCTTATTTTCGTAGCGATAGCAACGTCGCTTATACAATACACTATTCAAATATGCTTAAAGTTAATTTAGTATTAGCTTACATTGGCCAAGTATCGACATCTAGCGTATTACATTTATACATATATTCGTTGAATACATATCCAGTCAATTAGCAAAATTGTGATCATGTATATATATACAGTTTTAACATAATATATAAAAGGTACTAAAATCTATTTATAAAAACTATTTTTAAAGTATATACAACAAAACAATAAAAATATTAAAGATCAGCGTAGTATTCCTCCGCTTTGCTATAAATCACATAAATAGCAATTATTAACTAAAGCAAATTATTTAAAATCACACTTTCGTATTATGCAACCCTGGATTGAGATGGTAAGAAAACTAAATAAATAGGAAATAGTGTATGTACTAAAATAAAGAAATTTGGTACATACCTCCAATAAACACTTTTTGCATTTACACATTATCAAATAAAATAATATGTGATTTAAGCAAAGCTGGAGGTAGCTTTGCTTAAGTCAGATTTTATTTTATTTTACCAGACTCCGTACTGATACAACATACCACGAAATCTAACAGAAAACTTGAACCGAGAATCGAAGATCACACTTCAGATACGTCGGCAATATAGAAATCAGAAATACAACCACGGCACTATTCATTCAATTCTGATAATGGAATTAAAATTTGGAATTAAATATAATGACCACCAAAAATACTAATTGCACACCAAAATATGCTTACCAAAATATATCATCTCGGAAGGGTTAGGTTATGTTAGGTTCCTTCTTAAACCCACCCAAAAATAGGAGATCCGCGAAGCGGGGCTCCGTCAACTTAGTTTGATCTCTTTACATATATTTTGTTGTGCAATTAGTATTTTTGGTAAGCATATTTTGCTGTGCAGTTAAATACTAGCCTTAAAATTTAAATAAACAATTCATATAAATGGCTTCATTTTAGTACAGTTTATCTATTAGATTCATATAATAATAATATATTTTCAATATTACATTTTACACCGCAGCCTATCGAAGTGTAAAATTGAATTCAAGTTATATTCAAATGTATTGACAACACTATACATTAAGATGTGTGCTGCGTCCTTGACTATGCAAAGTATATAACGCGTTGTGCACAACTTTATTGGAATATTATTCGAATAAATTATATGCAGCAATACGTAACTTTCTGTGAAACGAATTATTTGACACAATAAATTTAATTATTTATTATTTTATTATTTATTTATTTATTATTATACGTTTCCGTTTTTTTTTAATACGGTTACACGATTTTAATGTTCCTTTTTATGAGTATCCAGATTATTGAAAGGTTGATTATAGCTCGCTTCAACGGTGAAGGAAACCTTGCGAGAAAAACTGCATGTATGAGAGTTCTACATAATGTTCTCCGAGATATTATGTGAAGTATCCTAGCCTATGCTAGGCAGGCGTGGTGGGCTATATTATATATAGGTATACGCGTGGATCGCAACTACCTACAGGTGCAACTGATTTACATCAGTTTTGACAGTCGCTTGGCTTAAAATAATGTAACTTTCATCAGTTTACAAGTCTGTATTTTCGAAACTAATTAATATTTTGAAATGAATTTTAAAGGATAGAAAATATAGGTTATTTTAAGACTATTGATACAAAACAAGAGTTTTCGTCACCAGTATACGTAGGACCCGTCGAAAAGGCCCGTGCCCAGCAGTGGGACAATTTATATACAAAGCTGATATAATTATTGTATTATATAATAAGGATGCAAACCTCACTATGCAAATGGTTTCTAGAGACATAGGATGCTTGCAGTAAGTTGTCGGCACTATACTTACGCGATAATTAACTATTGAACATGGTTAGGGTAATATTACAAACAATACTAAAATACTTAGAGAGATACTATAACATATGCGATTGAAATACCCGATTTACTAATCCCAACCCAGCAATGTACTTGTGGACTGTAAATATTTGTATTAATTATGCGCTAGTATAAAATAAAATTGTCAAGTGATGTCCTGAAACATAGGTTTATCCTAGTTCAGGCAGCCTTAAACATAATCTTTTGAACTTCATTTATGTTGTATACACTATAAAGTAACATAGTTTAAGAATTAATTTTAATTTAAGCTTAAATTATTTAACAATGATGTAATATGTATGATATAGTGTAAGGATGTATTTTATTTTTTCTGTAATTAAATAAATATTATTATTATTATTATAATGTGAAGTATTTTAGGCGAGATAAACGAATTTAAAAAGCTCTCGTTTAAATTCCAGATACTTTAGCATACATTCCGTTTTATGGAGTTAACGGCTACTCGTAAAGCTACGTAAAAGCTACTGTTCCAGAAACAAGAGGCTAATTGTACAAAGCACTATCCATCAGGTCTGTATAACCGGAGCACTGTAGTACCTTACTCACTTTGTTAATTGTAAATCTTAAACTACGTTTTCACTGGACAGTAAACTTTGCGCAACACAGGCTATTTGGTAAATCTAGCACTCGCTAACGTGATAAAGTTTTCTTTTACAAAAGAATTTCGGTGACATTGTTTGCGTGGCAGTTCGCGTAAATTAACCTTTATCTGCTTATTTTGATGAATGGGATTAGATGAAATGTGGCTTAGATTGTAAATTTGTAATCTAGGGCGCAGCGGGCGATCATTCGGCTCGCGGTTGCCACCGTGCTGCGTGTTGTGAAAGCGAATCCCAGTCGGAACAATTTATTTATGTGATCAAAAAATAATTATTCTAAGTTTGTTTGTACTTTGTGTTGAACTTTGTAATGTTAATCTATAAAATTAAATTTGTACCTTGTTTTGAAAATTCCTAAATCTATGTCTAAATCTCTTGAGTAAACTCAGAATCGGATTCAAAGTAAATAAATAGTTAAACAGCCAAATATGCAAAACCTTTGCTTTGGTTTCAGTTTTTCATAAGTAGTCGACTCCAATGAGTTTTTCAAGAACTTTCTAACATTGAGACAGCCTTATTGCAGTTTTAAGATAGTAAAGGCAACATGTTAAGTAACATTACCAAACAACGACTACAAATGTTGCGTAGTACGACTGTCCTTTAGAACTAACTGCAAACAATATTGTAACTTTTATTGGAGTTCTCGCTTCTCTTCCATTTTTACTTATTCGGTGTTTCTGCTGCAATGAAACAGAGGTATTTATTCATAGTATTTGTACATAGCCAGGTATTTGTGCTAAGCTTGGTAAATAAGTAGTAGGAATTTGAGAATGGTACCTTTTTTACAGATAGAAAGATATATTTTCTCGTAACCTACTTGTATGATCGTTATGAAGCTTTTACATTAGAGTGATAAGATTTTATAAAGATTTTCTTTAATATTTAAGGGTATTAATAATAATACCGTTTAAATATATTAAATACATAATGCCATAGAAATAATTCCATAAACAACAATAGTGGAAAACCGTGGTACTGCTATACGTAGTCTTGAGTTCGATCCCACGGCATGCAGCTTTGTAAAGTCAGAGGTGTGAGTCATAAAATGAAACTCGGTACCTCTCAATCCAACGCTGAGTAATATTAAGTTGAATGATAGTAGTAGGCTATCACTGAACTTAATATTACACACTGTATATTAAAGTGAGTTCAACTCAACGCTGAGTTCTCACAAACCTAGCAATAAAAAGCAACCTAACAAAACCTCAAATCTACATTCACGTCGTGTATCTTATTGCAAATATAACCATCTATGGCACGATACTGCTCAATAAAACTAAAATCCACTAAAATTAATCGTGTGTATGCTAATGTTTCGAAGCATGAACTTAGAATATATCTGGTCGATTGTCCCAGACGTCTAGACAGGTTTATTTTGATACTCAAAAACTGTCCAGCGTATGAATCACTTGATATCTACTGTATGAAGTTTTAGTGACTTTATAGAGGTGTGAATCGGTGGGTTTAGTGTTAGTCGTAGGTGAGAATATTGATGGAGTTAAGTACCTAACTGGTACGCGTTAGCCATTTTCTTCTTCCTGTGAGCAGAAAAATAAAATACGTAGGTGTAGCATAGTGGGAGACTGCCACGTAGAGGTCTCAAGTTAGATTCCAAGGGACCTCCAATTTTTTTAAGTTATGTGCGTATTATATAATGATGATTACATAATGATGATCCATAATGTTCTCGAAGATATATAAAGTCTACGAATCTGACCTTGGCCGGTGTGGTGGACTATGACCCCTCCTCACACTTCTCTGAGAAAAAGCCAGGGTCCAGAAGTGGGTCAGTTTATGTAAAAACGAAAGTCCTGACTAATCCTAACTAATATTACAAAAGCAAAAATGATTAGTTTGTTTGTTACCTTTTCACGCCTAAACCACTGAACCGATCATCCTGAAATTTTGCATATACGTTGTCAAGTGTACAGAAACGGACTTAAGCTACCTTTCATCCCAAAAAAAGTACTGTCCCCGAGGAAAACAACAATAACGTTCTTATGATAATAGATGGCGCCACGTGTCTTTCGAATCATGATTGAATTATATTATTACAAGCAGAGTACAACCCGAATTGATTGTCAAATTTCGAAATTAACGCGAGTAAAACCGCGGCCAAAATCTACAAAAAAATAAAATGAAATACATTATAATTACTTTTGTTAATTATTTGATATAATATCGTCGACAATAACACATGATATTCTGTATATATTTCAACCAGCAACAAATTACGGTAACAATATATCCAATATATATTTAACTCCCTTGACTCCTTAAAACGAATCTCAAAATTACCTTCCAAGCTTTTCTCAACACAGGAAACATGTTGCTATCTAAGAATAAAAGCCATCTTAATTTACAATTCAAATAATGAGAGCCTATAATCAAATCCTAAGTGCAAACGAAATGTTGGCGGTGGATTATTATCCTGGTAAGTCTGCGACGTGTCTGATTAATTTGTAGCTTTTGAATAATGTATTATATTTCGAAATATGCTCTCTTTGTATGCACAGTTCTTCATACAGAAGGTAATATGAACGTGTTAATTTAAGGGTTGGAATGTGGCTCTGATAAAGAATCCTTTTAGGTTAACTACAAATATTTGTATTTTATTAAGTGTTAGTGTAACCGACTGCCACGCCTGAGGTCGCGGGTTCGATTCCCGCACAAGTCAAATATTTGTGTGCATGAACATGGATGTTTGTCTTGGTCTGGGTGTTTCTATGTATAATATGTATGTATTTACAAAAAAATGGTTTATAAGTATGTTTATCCCATGCGAAGTCCGGGTAGGTCGCTAGTGAGATGTAAAAGAAAATATGGGCGTAATATATAATATAATATGACAGCCTTGATGGCGTAGTGGTTAGTGTAACCGACTGCCACGCCTGAGGTCGCGAGTTCGATTCCCGCACAAGTCAAACATTTGTGTGCATGAACATGGATGTTTGTCTTGGTCTGGGTGTTTCTATGTATAATATGTATGTATTTACAAAAAAATGGTTTATAAGTATGTTTATCCCATGCGAAGTCCGGGTAGGTCGCTAGTGAGATGTAAAAGAAAATATGGGCGTAATATATAATATAATATGACAGCCTTGATGGCGTAGTGGTTAGTGTAACCGACTGCCACGCCTGAGGTCGCGGGTTCGATTCCCGCACAAGTCAAACATTCGTGTGCATGAACATGGATGTTTGTCTTGATCTGGGTGTTTCTATGTATAATATGTAAGTATTTACAAAAAAAAAAGTATATATGTATGTCTATCCATTGTCTAGTACCCATAGTACAAGCGCTGCTTAGTTTAGGCTAGATGGTGTTGTGTGTATGTGATAGAATAGAATATTATTATTATTATTATAGAATATTATATTAATACACCTTATACACCTATAATCCTTGGGGGATATGCACGTTTCTTTCGTATATAGCAAAGGGGGCAAAAATGTTTATTCTGATAATAATGGCTTTCTGTTAGTGACAGCTTACAATACATCTTTTAATATGGTTGAAAACAAAAGAATGCTTGTGTTGTGTATGTAAGTCTCCGGCACTCTAGCTTGCCAGACGAAATGCAGCAATAATATATTATAGTGTGTCCCAGAAGTTGACGTCAAGCTGGAATCAGGTAACAGGCTAAGTTATATTAGCTATCACAAAAATATAAAAAAATCTAAGTTACGTGTTTTAAACATTACAGGCATTTAAAAAATCAAAATGTCTACACCCAGTGACGGTCTTTTCGCTCCTGTTACTACAGATTGATTATTTTTATATTTTTCTGATAGCTATTAATAATAATGTCCTCCAGACCGAATTTTTGGTCACGGCAGCCAATCTTAACGGAGACTGTCCATCTGCGCAGGAGGTATTATAGTGCACAAGCGTGTGCGCAAACACAAGTGCACTCTCTGATCCGATGGGACGGATAATCCGACACGACCGGAGAGAGATCAGGCGCAGGACCAACGGCTTTACGTGCTTTCCGAGGCACGGGGGTGTCTAACACCGCCAACTTCCTAACTCCGGGCTGCTATTGAAATTTCTTAATATATAAACCCAATAACTTTTTGTTGGCCCGACCCGGGATTCGAATCCGAGATCTCATGCACAGCAGTTACATTCACTACCGCTGCGCCACGGGGGCAGTTATAACTTAAGTATTGTAACTTAGCCTGTTATCTGATTCCGGCTTAATGTCGACTTCTGGGACAGCCTGTATAAAAATACTATATAATAATACTAGATGTTCCCGCGGTTTCACCCGCGTTTATCGTTACTGCGCCGCCCCCGTGGGTCGTAGCGTGATGTTATATAGCCTATAGCCTTCCTCGATAAATAGGCTATCCAACACTAAAAGAATTTTTCAAATCGAACCCGTAGTAATCACACAGAATAAACCAGGAGAAACATCGTTTGTACTATGTCTGTAATGGGTAATTATTTTGCTGCGATGTTATTTTAAAATTGCGATATCTCCTAAGATATTAATTGAAATCGAATGATATACAGGGCAATTTCGTTTTAAATTAAATACTTGTGATGAAGAACGTATTTATTTGGATAAGGATTAATATCATGTTTATAAACATACCTTCACAAATAAAGCATTATTTTAGAACAAATTTGGTTAGCATAAAAATGGTTATAGTGAGCCAACCTTAAAAGATAGACATATGCTGTCGCGGACTTTTTTTTAGAACTTTTAAAGGGAAACAATTCTGTCATACACGATTTTTGCGAAACTTTAACTGTTTATGCAGCGCACGCAGCGGAAGCTCTCAAAAGGAAAAAATACCCTCCGATTTTGAAACATTCTTCATTGGTGCTCCGCTCCTATTGATCTTAGCGTGATGATATATAGCCTATAGCCTTCTTCGATAAATGGGCTATCTAACACTGAAAGAATTTTGCAAATCGGACCAGTAGTTCCTGAGATTAGCGCGTTCAAGTAAACAAACAAACAAACAAACTCTTCAGCTTTATAATATTAGTATAGATATGTATAATTTACCAACCTACCAAGACGTCGTATGTATTCGGAAAACTCGTCTGATTGTGAATTTCCTCTTGTGAATCGATCTATATCTCGTGACAGATTTACGTGTATCACGAACCATTTGCACTGATGTGACAACTCCTTGATTCAGATCCAAAGTGATAAATTCGCTAAAACGAGGCCTTTATAGCTTACTGTTTTCCAAGAAAATGCATCTGTTGAAGAGATGCACAGTATCGACGAGTAGTATAATATTAGTATAGATATAAATATACCAGGTACTTGTTGGCGGTAAAATTTCGCCCGACAAGCTGGGTTATCATACCTACACTACATTAATAGCAACATCAGGCTTATTCACTTATACAGAACTAAATTAAAAACAAGTAATTTAATTAACATAAAAAGCATAAGTTGCCTGTCTACTTTTTATAACACTACAAAAAGCTTGCGTTAAAAATGTAAAGCAACTGAAATTTTAGTAGTAGAGTGAAGGTATACTAAAAAGAAAGACAAACTAGATAGTATTATTATTTTCTACGCTCACATTCTACCTTTTAGAGGTACCTAGGGGTCCTTGCATCATATAAAATGTACCAATACAATCGAGTAAGCCAGTACGTGAGACCTTTACTTTTAAAAATTAGGTCATCTGGACGTGCTTCGTCAAATACTAGTTTTAGACTGCGTGTTTAATGATATAAGTGCCTGATGTATCATTCTTAAATCCTAGAAGATATTTACCGGTTTAATATATTTTTTAAATAAATAAATAATAATAATATTTGAATTTTATATTAATTAAATAAAATATAAACGTATTTATCGTAATTAATAATATAATAATAATAATATATTCTACCACATACACACAACACCATCTAGCCCTAACTAAGCAGAGCTTGTACTATGGGTACTAGACAATGGATAAACATACATATATACTTTTTTTGTAAATACATACATATTATACATAGAAACACCCAGACCAAGACAAACACCCATGTTCATGCACACAAATGTTTGACTTGTGCGGGAATCGAACGCCCCTTCAAATTGAAATTATATTTAATAGAAAGGAAAATATTTACGATTCAAATATAGAAGTCTGTTTTTTTACATGTTATTGCCTGAACTAGGTCAGAGACCAGTATTCCAGGTGGTTTCTAATATTACATTTTATTCTACGGTTAATAAAGTAAGGGTCTACAAACATATTATATACAGTTATACACTTAATATAGATTAAACTATGACAATCCTAAACCTAATCCTAACTTCCTAATCCTAACTAATATTATAAAAGCGAAAATGAGTTTGTTTGTTTGTTACCTTTTCACGCCTAAACCACTGAACCGATCATTCAGAAATTTTGCATATACGTTGTCAGGTGTACAGAAACGGACATAGGCTACCTTTCATCCCGAAAAAAATTACTGTTCCTGAGGAAAACAACAATTACGTTCTTATGATAATAGATGGCGGCACGTGTCTTTCGAATCATGATTGAAATATATTATTACAAGCAGACTACAACCCGAATTGATTGTCAAATTCTAAATTAACGCGAGCGAAGCCGCGGGCAATAGCTAGTAACATTATAAATGCAAAATTGTTAAAAGACTAAGAATTTATTTTACAACTAGCTTTTGCTCGTTGATACTAGATAAACAATATAATGTTATTTTCCCACACACTTGATTAAATACTCTGCTCACAGATTTCTAAAATAAGATTCAATATCACTTGTAATATTGTTTCACAGTACATGTTATTTCCTGAGAGCGCCGTAAGAGGCAATTCTAACCAATTGTGCGTGTGTAATAGCGTAGCTGAGGAAAAAATAACTTCGATGCGAAGCTATTTAGTTCGTTTCAGATTTAAGTAGGCGTGCTATAAGGATGTATGAGAAATTCTTTGAGTGTATTTACGAGAATACTTTAGTTAGTTTTTAAGTAAGGTAGCTGTTACTTAGTGCTAGTGTAATTAGCTAGTGCTTACCTCGCCTCTGTCATTGTACTGCTGGTTCAATACTAGGTTTTAACCTTTAGAATCTAGAGGAAACTCGAGGGTACTCATAAAATACTTGGCAGAGTGTCAGTTAACCACACTGGGACATAAGAAATGAAGTTCTATTGGGCAAGAATTTGCTTCTTTTGTCAACCTGACGTATACTCAACGGGATTTTCATTTTAGTTTTGGTAAATATTTAAAATAAAATTTGAGGTTATAATCAAGCTACCCTAATTTTAGGGGTAGCACAAGAAATCTGCTGTCTTATTCCTCTCTAAATGTTATTCCTCTAGAATAAAATTATAGTAGGGATCGCAGGTACACATTCATTGGCGCCTTACTTCTTTTAAAGTCTTGTTTTAAAATTTACTAATTAGTCTTTCCTAACAGCAATTAGTGAGCACTACCTATTAACCAAACTTTCTCAAAAAGCCTTTTCAGCTATTTAATTGGTATCACATATCCGCTATTCACTTTGTCCACATTTTTGGTAATATTCTTTAAAAATACAGTCTGTCGGCTGCGCAGCGTCAATTTACATACATACATACATAGATTCACGCCTGTTTCCCAGAGGGGTAGGCAGAGACTACGGATTTCCATTTGCTACGATCCTGACACACTTCTCTGGCTTCATTCACTTTCATCACATTCCTCATACACGCCCGTCGGTTCAAGGAGCTCTTAACCTGGCCTTTGTCGAGAACGCCTCCGATCTGATCGAGAAACGTTCGCCTAGGTCTTCCTCTTGCGACTGTTCCATTCACACTAGCCTTATAAACTTTCTTAGTCAGTCTTTCCTCGTCCATTCTTTCTACATGTCCAAACCAGCTTAACATACTCTTTTCTATTCTTGTAACTATATCCACTTTCATGCCGCATCTCTCTCTAATCACACTATTTCTTATTCTATCTTTCAGAGGCACACCACATATGCTTCTCAACGCTCTCATTTCTACAGCATTTATTCTGCTCTCATGCTTCTTTTGCCATACCCAACTTTCACTTCCATACATAAGTACTTCAATTTACAACGGAAAAATAATTAAAAAGTGTAACGTACACGTATCAGATCGAATACTAAAGGTGTTCTTAAAATTTTCAGATACACTCGACGTGAATAACGTTGAAGTGAATAAGTGTCTACTCGGATAAGGTAGTGGTTTAAGTGTTGTTTGTATGACACCACACGGGTCAAACATTTTCGTGCTCTACAAATAGGTGTTTCAACCTGGGTGGTCAGGTAAAAGGAATTAAATTTGTATTAATTGCATGTTATTACTATTATTACGCTGGTTTTCTGTGAGAGAATAGTATTCGCTCGGGCGAGCTGGTAAGACTTCATACCAAATAATTGGCCAAGGCAGCTGTTTTAGTGTTTTTTTATATGTAATTATTTTGTACCATATCAAATCATACCGTTACAAAAGACAAAAACGCTCCTTATTCATATATATGTAGGTATGCTGTAATATACTTTTCATTTTGATTAACCGTGATTACAATAAATTAATTATTAATATCAAAAATCTGTCCCACCGTAAAAAGGGATTATGGAGAATTCTCAGACATTTAGATTGCCTTACGATGTCTTCCTTCATCGTAGAAGTGAGCGGTAATTAACTATTAACTCACATAACTTCGGAAAGTGAGAGATGTGCGCCTTGGGATTGAACTCAAGACCTCTGTCTGTAGTCCTACGGTCTTAAAATCAGCGATGTCAACAATTGGAATATATTTCGAATACATATCGATAATACACGAGTTCTCTAAACTATCAATAACTTATTTCGCTCTGCTCTTTGCTCTTAACTAACAGCCCTCAGTATCCCGACGAAAAGTTCTAGTAGTTCTGCTGTAAGGGCCTTGGTACATCCTTCTTTGAAGTTAAGAAGGCTTAATATTATCTTCTGTTTACACGAATGTTATTAATTGAAATTAAACTATTATATACGGATTTTATCGCGTTGTTTATTTGACACTTTATTACAAAATTTTGAAAAACTGTTACACTACTATTACTATTAAACTTTACAAATTTTTAAGCTAATCAAATTATTGAAACTATTGAAACTATTTATACTATTACTATACTATTATACTATTTATATTTATGTTTACACTTTCCCCGACGTTTCGGTTACTTTTCAGCAGCCATGGTCACGAGGAGACTAAGATGGTAGTTGTCTCAATGTTCCAATGTAGTTATTTCAAAGTACCCGAACATAATTTAATCTTGGGTGTTTCTATTTACGCAGAATGAGCTCAAAGTATCATGAAGTCTAGCTGTGGTTTGCTTCTTCTTGGGTTTGACTATTTGAATTACTGGATCCCAAGCTAGTGGTACATTCCAACCATCTTCTCTATTGAAATTAGGATGTTTCTTGATTTCAATAGCCTCGCGAGGCATCCTTGGTAGAAATCGGTGTTCTTCAACGAGCATCTGTGGTTTGTCAAACTACCAACCACCATGAGACATAAATTAATAGCTGATGAATTGTAGGTATACTTCAAATCTACCTACGTCTTCGGAGAAATAGGCCTAAGACTATGTTGTATATTTTATACTAGATGTTCCCGCGGTTTCACCCGCGTTAATCGTTACTGCGCTGCCCCCGTGGGTCGTGGCGTGATGTTATATAGCCTATAGCCTTCCTCGATAAATAGGCTATCCAACACTAAGATATTTTTCAAATCAAACCAGTAGTTTCTGAGATTAGTGCGTTCAAACAAACAAACAAACTCTTCAGGTTTATAATATTAGTATAGATTATTAACATTTTAGTAACAGTATAGTTATTACTACTAATCTACTTTAAACGGATTTAATCGTGGTTTATAAAAAATACATACATATTTTTTTAATTTCAAAGTATAACATTCGCGTTAAAGTAAAAAACTATTACAGACATCAAACACAAAGCTAAGCAAATAAGATCCTTCTTTTACAAACCTCTTTCTGTCCCGAAGCAAAGTTTATAATAAAGTGCACAAAAGTAATTACGACATCTGAATTAAGTTAGTAATCTCGTTAAAGAGAAGAAGTAAAAACTCGACAAGTTTTACAAGTAGGATTGCTTGAAGACTCATTTAGAAAGGTATAACATTCTTAATTTTGTAAGTTTATTACTTAGAATTTGAATTCGCTTTTGATTGGACTGCTTTGGTTTTGTTGAATAAAATATTATTAATTTAGGTTCGTCAACAACACACTAATTAGCAGTGAATTATAGATTGTAAAAATAACAGCACTGAATATGAACTGTCCCACTGCTGGGCATGAGGCTCATCTCTGTCTATGATGGGTTAGGCCAGGTTAGGTAGATTAGTCCACCACGCTGGCCCAGTGTGAGTGGGCAGTATTCACATATCATCGAGAACATTATAATAATAATAATTTGATTTGAATCGGGAATAGCCCATTTTATTGCGCGCCTGAAGTGTGCGAGACTTGGCATAGTCAAAGTTTACATGGAGTAAGAGTGCAGAAATTTCAAATAATGAATTCCGGTCATATTTTCACCATTGCGCGACTACTATTTTGTGATTAATCTCTCAATAGCTGAAACACAAGATATAATAGAATAAGAATTGTGTCTGACCACCGGCGGGCCATGGCATGAGATCTAAAATCAAGTTCAAGTCATGTTTTTAATTCTAGAAGTTGAAAGCAAACGGCACCCTTAGAGGGAATAATATAATATCCCAAACGCCCGAAGAGTCTTACTATATGATGACCCAAGGTTTACTTAAATGCTCTCGCGTAAAAGATAAGTTACACCTAGATATAAAAAAATACCCTTCATGTTTTATTAAGGCAATAGTTTACGCAAAATATCGGAACTTTTATATTACTCTAATACGGAAAGTCAAGAACCACTACCAATCCAACCTATTAGTTAAACATAAAGACAATCCCCGTGAACTTTGGAATACTATCAATGAAATCACACACAGAAAAGCCACTTCAAAGTCTCAAAACTTTGAACTTTTAACTATAAATAGTTGTCCTGAAGAATCAGTTAACTTATGTAATCATTTTTTTGCTTCGGTAGGTAAATCATATGCTAACGAGATATTATTAAAGCTAGATACCACGCAATATGAATTGGCACAAAAAGTGAATACTGGCAACGCGCCTTCCTCTTCTTTCTCTTTTGAGCCAACTGATACAGATGAAATTAATAATATTATTCTCAGTCTAAAATCTAATACTGCACCGGGTCCTGATAGCATTTCTATCCAGTTCATAAAAGCTATTAAGGATCATATTGTTAAGCCCCTTGCTGTTATCATTAACATTAGTTTAAGCACTGGAACAGTCCCAGATGTCTGGAAATCAGCAGCAGTTACACCGATACATAAAGGTGGTGAAACTAATTGCCCCAATAACTTTAGGCCAATTTCATTACTGCCAGTCTTCTCGAAAATTTTAGAACGAGTTGTTAATAAACGTTTGGTAAAATACATTGAAAGTAATAAATTTCTATCGGTAAATCAATTTGGATTCAGAAAAAAGCGCTCAACTGAGGATGCAGTTAAGCTACTGATTGATAATGTTGTACAAAATTTAGATAAGGGCAGGGTATGCGTGGGAGTTTTTCTCGACCTCGCAAAAGCCTTCGACACTGTGTCGATTCCAATCCTGCTGAGGCGGTTGGAAAGTATCGGTGTCAGAGGTATTGCTCTTGACTGGTTCCAGAGTTATTTAACTGAAAGACAACAGTGTTTAAAAGTAGATTCTTGGGTTAGTTCTTCAGTAAAACTATCATTCGGCGTACCACAAGGTAGTGTTCTGGGTCCTACCTTATTTTTAATTTATCTAAATAGTCTTACCACCTTACCATTACAAAATGCTCAAATCATTTGTTACGCTGATGACACTGCAGTGATATTTCATGATACTATTGGAGTCATTGTTTCAAAAATGTTGAACATGGCATGGCAAAAGTCACGAGTTGGCTTTCTGATAATTTATTAACATTAAACATTAACAAATCAAAATACCTATGTTTCCATAAAACTGCAATATCGTCTCCACTAGCCACTTCTGCCATCATGATTCATGAGCGTCATTGCAATGAAGCGGATAATGTAAATTCCTGTAGCTGTAATTCTATACAACGAGTTCGTTGCATCAAATATTTAGGCGTCGATATTGATGACAAACTAACATTTCGCGATCACAGTGCAGCTCTATCATCCAGGACCAGAAAGATAATTTATGCCATGAAACAAGTCAGAGACGTAGCAAATGCAGAACTTGTCAAAAATATTTACATTTCTCTTTGCCAGTCGATTTTGACATATTGTATAAATGCGTGGGGGGGCACATCGGCGTCACATTTAATTTCACTAGAAAGGGCTCAAAGGTCGGTGATAAAGGTTATGCTAAAAAAGCCTATCAGGTACCCCACCGAACAGATATACACAGAAGCCAATTTGTTAAGTATACGCCGCCTTTTCGTAAAAGTTGCTGTCAGCTTTACACAGACATTAAATGTCAACAACTACCAAGGTTTACTGAGTAAAAGAATCTTTAGAGTCCAAGTCCCTACAGTCAATACAACTTTTGCACAGAGATTCTCTCATTACCTTTTTCCTTACTTATACAATAAGATCTGTAAAGTATGTAAATTTAAAAGGGACTCTGTGCGCGAGATGCAAGCAAAAGTGATAAAGTACTTATCTGGCCTGAACTATCACGAGGTAGAACGATTATTAAAACCTGCTCAGTGAGAACCTGATTTTTGGACACACACGCATACATTCGCACACAAACTCACACCACACACACACCCTCACACACACACACACACACACACACACACACACACACACAAACACTATTATTTTTTATATAATTGCTGGCTATATTGTTAAGATTAGTCCTAAGAAAAACGCTGTATTACTGACAGCCGCGATACAGGCTTTGCCTAGTGCGGTTGTCATTGTATATCTTATTTTGTAAACAATGGACTGCCTAATAAATAAACATTATTAAACATTATTATTATTATTATAAGAATACGTACACCCATATGTACGCGGGTAAAACGTTTTCATACATATTAACCTATCTAATCAACCCATTTCTATCCCATTGGTATAAGTTTCCAGCTCATTAATGCCGGCCATTTTGCCGGTACTGTTTTGCTAATTACTAGTTTTACGATATTATCCCACCAATGAGTTGAAATTTTCCCCTGTGAACTTTTTCTCTGGTAAAGTAAAGTAAAGTAAAGTAAGTATTTATTTTCATAATACTACACGAATATTTTAATACACAGACAAAACAGAGAAGTACATATATAATGAAAATGAGGTTACCACGGATTATTGTCGGTTTGCGGCTTATGCCTCAAACCAACCCTGATATTATTTGGTAACCCCAAGTGGCGGTCGGACGTACATTAGCTACACATACACAGAAATATACCTAAGAAATACATATAAATTACAATCGATGAGTATATATACATATATAAATAAATATATAAATTAAAATAAATATAAAATGTGCAATAAATAAATTCAATAACACCCACTAATAGTTGCCATGAAGAACAGCGATAGCTCAGTGGGGAGAGCAACAGACTGCAATACAGAGGGTCTTGGGTTCGAACCCACGTCGCGCACCTCTGACTTTCGGAAGATATGTGACTTTTCGAAATTATGTGCGTATTTATTGACAATTATCACCTGCTCCGTGCCTCGGAAAGCACGTTAAGCCGTTGGTCCCGGCTGCCATGAACATCTATGGCAGTCGTTATTGGGAGAGTGTCAACACAAAAGATCCCACTGGGTCGAAGTGTTGCCGGTCTGCACTGACTGGCCCCCACATAAGATAAGATAATAGTTGCCATTCATCGGTATCAAATGTTTTTTCCTCGCCTATATTGTTGCCCGCTTGCACATAGTAATGTCTTACTCGTCTGACAACGCGACGGTGGACGACCAAAACATTGTACCTGCATGGCTAATTTGACATCTTCGTCGATATGTAATGCAAGACTGCATGGATGACGTAGTGGTTTCAGTGGTCACCTCACCACAGCCACAACGCCGAATGTTACGGGATCGAATTCCGTGCGATTCGCAATTGATTGTGCCGAGTCTGGGCGTTTTTTGTGTCCGTTGTTTAAATGTTGGTAAAGTCCCCCGCGACACAGAAATAAAAACCCAGTGCAAGAGTTGTCTTTTTAAAAGAAAAGAATAAAGAAAAATGTTAGATGATGATGAGCCTGTAGAGTGTAGACTATCGCGGCAGTTTTCGTCACTCTGTTTAGAAAATAGCTCATTATTCATTACTGTGGGAGGACATGATTTTATTTTACACCTCTGGCAATTGAATACACAAGCCTAAGAGAAGCATCGCTGCTGGCCTTGTTTAAATTCGTTTCTTTTATTTTGACTGTCTCGTTGTCACAGCTGGAGTAAATGTAACAACTGTGTCTCCAGTTCGAAGCCCGTTTTAGGCAAAGTTTATTGAGTACTAGCTTTTGCCCGCGGCTTCGCTCGCGTTAATTTAGAATTTGACAATCAATTCGGGTTGTACTCTGCTTGTAATAATATAATTCCATCATGATTCGAAAGACACGTGGTGCCATCTATTATCATAAGAACGTTATTGTTGTTTTCCTCGGGAACAATAATTTTTTTCGGGATAAAAGGTAGCCTATGTCCGTTTCTGTATACCTGACAACGTATATGCAAAATTTCAGGATGATCGGTTCAGTGGTTTAGGCGTGAAAAGGTAACAAACAAACAAACAGATTTTCTCTTTTATAATATTAGTTAGGATTAGTCAGGACTTACTTTTAGGGTGCTCGTAGAGCGCAGTTTTCTTTACTATCTGGTTAATTTCATACCAATAAGAATATTTTCAGACTAGCGTAAAATTATTTTCTTCTTTAGTTTGGATGGTTTTGGAGCGCCTCGATAAACCGGGCTCATTGTATTTTGATTATATTCTGATGATTCTAAGTAAGCTCTCCAATTACTTATTGTATTTCACTGGGGTTTATACTAAACCCGTAAAGCTGTAATAATATTCATTTGCTGCTGTAACAATGTTTCATCTGGGAGCCGGTTGATTATTTAACACCATCCATAAGAGCAGCGATAGCTCAGTGGGGAGACCAACAGACTGCATTGCAGAGGGTCTCGGGTTCGAACCCACGTCGCGCACCTCTGATTTTCGAAAGTTATATGACTTTTGAAATGATGTGCGTATTGATTGACAATTATCGCCTGCTCCGTGCCTCGTAAAGCACGTTAAGCCGTTGGTTCCGGCTGCCATGGACATCTATGGCAGTCATTATTGGGAGAGTGTCGACACAAAAGATCCCACTGGGTCGAAGTGTCTCCGGTCTACACTGACTGGCCCCCACATAAGATAAGATAAGATAAGATAACACCATCCATCCAACTCAATGCACTGATGTAATAGTTGTTAAAGTAGTCACCTCGCTACGGTTACTGCGTCATGTGTTATGTTTGTAATCCACGGGACAAAAAATTGTGCACTCCATAAATAGTTGTTCCAAGTCTGAGTGTTATTTATTTATTTATTTATTTATTTATATTTAGGATCTCCAACAAAGAATATACACAACACATGACATATAAATAAAAAAATTTACAAAAGTATCGAATAGGTGTACTCCTTCACTTACAGGAGACCACAGCATGCACAGTATAGTTAACAACTAAGCTAACAAAGTTAAATATAAAAAAGAATAGAATTAAAATTAAAATTATGAACAGAAAATGATGAAATTAAAAATGATAAAAACTTTAAACAAAAATAAATATAAAAATAAATATTACGTACAAAATTAAATACACTCACTTAAACATTTTTTAAACTTGGACAAAGACGTACAGATATCCAAGTCCGTAGTCTTTGCCAGGGTATTATATTGCCTACAAAGCCTTGGCGCAGCGGCAATATAATACCCTGGCAAAGACTACGGACTTATTTGTGGCTAATTTTTGAATGCCTGTAAAGTTCCCACGACGGAGAAATTATTGTTTGTGAGGGAGTTGTCTTTATACAAATGAAATAAATATTAATGCTATGCTCTTATCAGTTTTCAACCAATTCCTTCAATTCTCTGTCTTTTGCTTTCAGTAAACCTGTATATTTTCTTCTTGGTCTTCCTCTCCCCCTTTTTCTTTCTTTTTTTTTCTCTTTATAATATTGGAATTAAATTCGTAATGTCTGCGTTTGTTCCGATCATGCTTTCTCTTCTTTCCTCTATTAGTTCTTATATTTGTCAGTTTTCATTTACTCTTCTCAAAATTTCTTTATTACAAAACAAAAAATCTAAACAACCAAAACATCATTCCAAAGAAATAGTTCTGAGTTACAATGTTATTTTCAAGTCATATATTTTAAGTAAGTACCTAAGTTCGAGTAAACGCATAGTTTTCTTCCAACAACCACTTACGCAAAAAGGCTATCAATTCCAAATGATCACGGAATAATTAGACAGTTGATTGTAATTAATCGTTGCCATAAAGAACTTCCATTAGTAGCTATTATTGCTAAAGTAAAGTACGCAATTTATTTTATTACGTACAGATTCTAAAAGTTGGATTTAAGATGAATGATGATGATGCAAATGTTCGTTAAAAATTTTAAAAAATAATGTATGAAGGATTGTGCTTCTGAAGACCGCGTTGTCAAATAACGCTGTGTTGTCAACCTACGGTTATACATATACATAGTCTTACGTCTATACGTCTATATATCCGAACAATTAGGCAGAAGTATTTTTTAAGTACATTTCACCGACTACGTTTTAGATCGTACGTTACAGGAGGCGAGCCGTTTATAGCGCACAGTACCAGACTCTGAGACTTTCTTGATAAGAAAGAAGGCCTTTCCCTGATCCGGCAATCAAACTCAAGAGCCCATAAACAGCATTCATACTTATATATATTATACAAGAAAATGAAATGATAATAAAAAATACCATTATTTGTATCACAACTCAAAGCAACGATAGTAAAATAAATAATTAAAATTAAATTTAATTTTAATGTATATAAACAATTTGATATTAAACTATTACGGACGGATACCGTTACGGATATTATTGTGGTTCTCGTTTTAAAATTGAATATATTTAAATGACCAGAAAATGCACAAGAAATAATTGTAAATATTTATTTAACTTTTTCTCGCAACCATGGCTGCTGAAAAGTAACCAAAACGTCGGGCAAAGTGTAAGTTTAAATTTAAATAGTTGCATTGTGTATAGTTTAAATTATCGAAAATGAATCTCGGTAAAATTTGTGAAGAATTGTTTTAATTTGAATTAATTTGATGTATAAAAATGAAATGTGCCAAAAGATGTACAAATATTTATTTCAAAATCAATATTTTATCCACTTCAAACAGTGTTAATCCACTTTTATTGTGTTGCCATATCCCAATATTAATTAAAACCGCTGTTATTTGAACATTCGGTTGCAGTCCACAATGAATGACCGATTCTCGACACTTGATATTGTTCTCCAAAAGGCACATGTCGAAGTATGGTCACACGATAACGATAATGAAGTACCTTTTGTTTAAACGTTATTCATGAAATATGAAACGCGGATATATTTTATATACGGAATTGGGGACAAAAGTGGTTAATTGTGGCTATTTTTGCATAGGTATTCTGGTTAGTCGAAAGTGTACGCAAATTCATTTCGCAGCAATGTTTTAAATTGCTCTATGGAAGATGACTATGTGGCAGGATGCCAGATTCCAGGATTCAATCCAAATCCTATCGAATTAGCTGAAAATGAGTCCTGTAAAGGAAAGTAGTGTAATGTCCTGCTAACGGAAAGGCATAATCCACCGAATAGGCAGAATGATCATATCTGGCGGACCACGGCCCAACGGTTGTTGTTGGCTGTTGAAATTTGGTATATAGACGTTCTACAACTCGTAGTACAAACTTCACTTGCGTTATTTAGAATTGTATGGAGAAGTGTGTGATTGATTACAACGCCATCTCTTGTCATGAGTCCTAACTTTCTTGCCTGTATGGAGGGGTTCAGTCCCAAATTAGCATATAGCACGCTATAGCATATAAGTATTATTATTGATAGAACTCTGTGGTATAAAGCAAGGACCTCTATCTATAGCGTGGTTAAATTTATTACGCTAAGACAAACAAGGACATTGTTCGTACGATAATTCATATCAGCGGGTTTGAAACTACTACAGTACATCCACGTGCTGCTTTTTGGCTACAAATAAGTGTATTCCACCTAACTTATAAGTTTTTAAGCTACTGAAGCAATTGTAATGTAAGCGTAGTTATTAACATCTAAATTGAATAATTTCTATCCGTCTGCATGATATTACTATATGCAATATCTATTCACTATCTGTATAACTAACCTTAGCCATGGACGCCACAAATTCACGGTTGGTTGGCAAGCGTTGGCCTCGCCACTGCAGCCGCAGTAAGTTATTTGCGTGATTCACAAATTATTGTTCTAATTCTGAATGTATTGATTGATTGAGTGTTTGTTTAGTCCCACGTGGCTCAGAACTTAATCCCTAGTGCAGGGAATGTCATTTTACATACACGTAAAAGGACATACAAAATAATATCCTTTTTTGTTCATCTTGCTGTCAGTTCGCATACGCAAGAGCACCCACCAAATTACGCCCATAAAGTTCCATATTTAATTATATAAAATGCTACCAAAACAATATCATACTTTATTTGTTGTGCACAATCGTGCGTTATGTTACGCCAGACAGTTTTTCGAAGGAGGATAAAGTTGCGCTCTCCTTTGTCATACGCAACTACCAGCCGGTATGGTCACCACTTCGGGGAGCCGTAGTTTTTTCTGTAAGCCGACGTCCGACATACTTCGCTGAACATAAACAGACTTTTTGTCCGTGCCTCTCGTATGCTATGTTGCAAAGGTTTTCATATATTCTATAATGCTTGTCAAATTGTCCGGTCTACCTCTGTCCGGCGTGAACCCCGAAGCTCAGACACAACACAACGCACTTGGCAACGTAACTAGTTTCTGGTAATTGATGAGTTAAACGTTAAAGATTTTATACCAAATACCAAAGGTTTTACAAGGCCAAGAATCAGATACTCTATCAAAACAAAACTGATAAACGTATCACAATAAAAAAAATCACAAACTAGTGTCCGGAGGGAAACAAGCAGGAAAAGCAGGTTTTTGCATCAAACGCTAGAGGCAGGCTTACACAACTTAAGTATAAATAAATAGCGGCGAAAAGAGAAAGGCATCGGTTTAGCCACACCAATAAACTAGAAAAATAAACCATGCTATAGAAATGGTTCACGATAGCACTGGCCGCCTGGAATCCACGACACGACGAGGTTACCTCGGCGCTCTGTATTCTATTTTATTTGTAACCCGATGAGATAACATGCACAGCACTCACTACTGCTACTAGTCACTTTTTCAAATAATATTTTTAAAATTATTCGAGTACTAACTTTTGCCCGCGGCTTCGCTTGCGTTAATTTAGAATTTGACAATCAATTCGGATTGTACTCTGCTTGTAATAATATAATTCAATCATGATCCGAAAGAAACGTGGCGCCATCTATTATTATCATAAGAACGTTTTTGTTGTTTTCCTCGGGAATAGTAATTTTTTTCGGGATGAAAGGTAGCCTATGTCCATTTCTGTACACCTGACAACGTATATGCAAAATTTCATGATGATCGATTCAGTGGTTTAGGTGTGAAAAGGTAACAAACAAACTCATTTTCACTTTTATAATATTAGTTAGGATTCGCACATTTTTTAAAAGCCATCACCCGCTCTTTGCATAAATGTGTCGCGAGGGACTTCACAAACATTTAAACAACGGGCACAAAGAACACTCACACTCAGAACTACTATTTGTGGATCACACAAAGTTTTATCCCATGTGGGATTCGAACCCACAACACTCGGCACAGTGGCAGTGGTGAGGACATATCAATATAATTTTAGTGCGAAACGAACCCGTCTTACTTTTTTTTTGTTTTTGTTTTGCTCGTCAAAATGACCACGCTCCACCTGATGGTAAGCAGTCGTGTGGTCTAAGAGCAGTGGCGTCCACACTGCCCTCATAGCAGCCGCGGCGATGTTCAGGTCTCTACTATGACGGCCTGAGAAGGTGCTTTTTCACGCCCCGCTTGAAGGACCCAGGATTGAAGGAAGAAGGAAACACGTGCCTTGGCAGAGAATTCCATGCCTTGGTCGTTCGGCAGGGTATGAGGACCCAAACTTGTTGGTACGCGCTCTAGTCGACTCTACTGTGTAAGGATGGCATCTGAGCCCAGCACGCTTTGTTCTGGATAGGAAAAGGGAGGGCGGGATAAGGTGGAATAACTCTTCAGAGCACTTATAAAGAAGGTGTGCGAATCGACAGCTAAAGCCCTCGCACCGCGGTAGTGCGGTTGAATACTGCGTGTAGTTAATACTTTGTACACGCAGTATTTTCATAATACTGCATCTAGATCAAATACAGAGAACAATGATCCACCCAATATAACCCCAATAATGGAAATTGCCAATTCGAACCGCAGAAACCGATACGTTTCCAATCACTATTCTTTTGTTGATATAACCACCGAACCACGTTTTGACAATTATAAATCTTAACTACAAAGGGATAAGGTTGAATTTCGATGATAGAACGCACAAATAATTAGATTACAGAGAATGAGATTTAATTTTCAACGATATTATTGAACACTCTTCGGAGACCATTGTAAACAATGATTTATATAGTTTGCGTAATATTGTGGTAGAAAATTATCCGAACTGAAGTTAAATAATTCATGACTCGATTATATATTTATAAATGCACTTGCTTTTGCTCGCGTATTGAAATATTGAAAATATATCTGCTTAATACTTTATTTTTTCTATAATAAATGGCACGGATGGCGCAATCATTTAAGTGTTTGCCTCAGTACTATGCCTACTAGTACAGCGTACTAAAGCCCCA
The DNA here is from genome assembly GCA_963564715.1 of Catocala sponsa. Taxonomy (NCBI): domain Eukaryota; kingdom Metazoa; phylum Arthropoda; class Insecta; order Lepidoptera; family Erebidae; genus Catocala; species Catocala sponsa. Next base: position 6,271,492 of record OY751351.1, read on the forward strand.
AGTAATGTGCCAATTTCTTGATCATACACATTTTTATTTCGCGTGTATTTGATTCTTACGCGGGTTAAAAATGTGTTTAAAGGCGGCTGTACACATTGGGCCAAGGTAGTGGCCCAACACGCTGGCCCACTACCTTGGCCCAATGTGTACAGCCGCCTTAAGAAATATATACCTAGTTGTACCGAATCTGTCTGATTTTTGTCGTATAATACGAAGAACGCGTGTTGTTCTTGTTCTAAAATGTTCTCTATTACATCAAAGCAAATGGCTGCATGGATGATGTAATGGTTTAAGTGGTTGCCTCGCCACTACCACTGTGTTGTGGGTTCGAATCCCACAAGGGACAAAAATTTGTGTTATCAACAAATGATTGTTCCGACTCTGGATGTGCTTTGTATCTTGAATGTTTGTAAAATCTCCCGAGATACAGGAATTATTCCAAATGGTAAGTGCTCTATTTTTTTTTAGAAAAAATATAAAAAGATTTTAATCATATTTTGCTCAACTACTGAACCAATCCCGGGATCTTACAGCCACCAGACGTAAATGTAAATGCATCTTTAAGCCATTGTAGCAACGAGGTAGTGACAGAATCATTCGCACATATTTACTTTTCACACGTATGTATTAAAATAAGCATTCGATCAGTACAGATGTTACTCTGCGTACGTTCAATATTCATAGAATAATTTAATACAGAATGGATTCTGATATTTTCTGCCCTTTGGAAAGGAAAAAGTTGTAGTGTGTTTGTGTTTGCGTAATGTATGAATTCATATCGATAAATGTATTTATTTATTGAATTACATATATCTTGTTCTGGTTGTTTCCACCAGATGTGTCTGTTATAACTGCTTTTTAAATTGTTTAAAATAAAAACCGGCTAGGCGCATATTGGTCTCCTGATATACTGATGACTGCGACTTGGACGATTTTATAATAAGCTGCTGTTTTAATTTAGTACTACAATACTCCAATGTAAATTATACTAAAGATGTTCATTCTGTAAAGGCATTAGAGATACACTTAAGCAAGAAAATATAGATCTTGAATAAGAAAATATTTAAATTAAACTAAGTATATTTATCAGTATAACCGCCTTTTGATCTGTATACATATATATTATTCTAGTTACCAAAGAAAACTTTGGTTAATGTCATAATATTATTATGCTGGTTTCTTTAGTGACATCCTCTTATTTGTCGTAATATAGACAGGTAATGTAGAAACGTACGTATAATATAAGTAATATATTATAAGTAATTTTTATTTAAAATCTATTAATCTCTTGTCCGCCGGATTTATAAGCATAGCAGGCATTATAACTCGCGTAAGTGCTTTAGGATTAAGGAAATTATTCTTAAAGTATGTAAACACCTGCTGTGACTCATATTGAAAGTAACCAAACACTTCTGTAGAGCCTCAGCCCTAGACTTTTTATTAATAGTAATTGTAGTGACAGCATAGAGCAGACTTCGTGAAAAGATGATAAGAGCATCGTCATTAAACTGCTTTAATAACAGACTCGACAGCTTATCAAGCAGCTAGTGTCAACACCTAGCCCTGCGATGCGTGGGGGGTATTCTCGGCCCCTACTTCGCGACCCGAGCCTATATATACGCGTGCACCGGATCATTTTGGGCACGGCCACTAGTATTGTATTCATTCCTACAGGTCATTGTAAAAATTTAAATTAATAAACCAGTAGAAATTTTGGCATCCTGAATTTATTTTCAGCTCTGCACACTTACCTGACACACCAATGTATAAGGTCTCTGGATAGACAGTTAGTGTGTTAATCAATATGGTCATAATAATAAATATTTTACTAGTATACATATTCTGTGTGCAAATGTTTATTATTAATTTTAATTCATTTATAATAATGCTTTGCGGTCGAATCTGTCTGTGGGCTCACGTGTTGAACTTATCTGACAGCGCTATGGCATTTCGGTATACCACGATAGAAGCATTTTTGGCCTCACTTTAAGCACATTTCGCATGTTTTTACTTTATTAACTACTTAATTTTATTCTTATAATTATTTTATATGTGACTAAATAATATATGGGTAACATCAAGACGTTTAAAGAAAAATTATAATAGACTAGTTTTCACCCGCGGCTTTGCTCGCGTAAATGTAGGTTAGGTTAGGTTAGGTCTACAACAGTTATTTTTTCTGGATGAAAGGTACCCTATGTCCTATTCTGTACCCCTGACAATGTGTATGCAAAATTTCATGTTGATCGGTTGAGTAGTTAAGGCGTGAAAGCGTAACAAACAAACAAACTCATTTTCGCATTTATAATATTAGTTAGATTAGATTAGAATAGTTAGGATTATTCTTAAACTATACTTTATGCCTATCCCAATTTGCACAGACTTCAATCTATATATACTTATATTTTCTTTAGGTAACTAAACACAAACTATTTTAAACAAAAGATTTCCAAACGCTGATTGAGCGTGAACCGTTCCCTTTGTACAGTCGAACAAGTTGTCTACGAAGCTACGAGACTATGCTACGCTGTAGAGAAAGCTACGAATATTCTCGGCGTAGCTAGTAAGTGTTACGAACTCTACGGAATAATAGGAACTTTATCTGCACCTAATAAACTGACTTAGGAGAGCTGTTGAAAACTACGGCGTCTGTATGCACTATTACAGCGTTATGCTATTTTAAACAAAGAGCTTTTTGAAGCTTTTATTTAGCTTTGCATAATAATTATAGTGTTAATTACAGTGAGTAAAGTGTAAAAGTAGTCTACTATACTAACTGTGGTGATAGTTGGATACTTAAAACTCATTTACACTTTAAAAAGCCTTGAAACTGTATTTTAAGAAACGTAGTACTGGCAACTAAGGCTGTCTTTGTAGGGCTGTAACAGGCGAATAATACTTTTAATATTCTGCAAAACTAACGAAATTGTCATCGTTTTGTAGGTATAGTATATTTGACGGCCTCGATGGCGTAGTGGTTAGTGTAACCGACTGCCACGCCTGAGGTCGCGGGTTCGATTCCCGCGCAAGTCAAACATTTGTGTGCATGAACATGGATGTTTGTCTTGGTCTGGGTGTTTCTATGTATAATATGTATGTATTTACAAACAAAAAGTATAGGTATATGTATGTTTATCCATTGTCTAGTACTCATAGTACAAGCTCTGCTTAGTTTGAGCAAGATGGTGTTGTGTGTATGTGATAGAATATTATTATTATTATTATTATAGCGAAATGTGCCAAACAACCATACGACCAACCTAATGACAGGCTATTACTAATGTTTATACATGCCTGTTTTATCAGATACTAGATTTAGCTCGCGGCTTTGCTAGGGAACAGTACTTATTTTTCTGGATGAAATGTACTCTGTTTTTTCCTGTGCCCGTACAACATGTATGCAAAATTTTATGAAGATCGGTCGAGTAGTTAGACCGTTTATCGTTAATTTAAACTCACATTCGCATTTATAATATTAGTTAGGATAATTCACACGTTGCTTTGGAAAACCTACTTCCAATTGATAATTGAGTCTGGTCCAAAATATACAAGGCAGGCAAGTGTATCAATATTGAAACAACGAATACAGAAAACATCCAGATTCGGGCACCACTATTTGTGGAAAACCCAAATATTTAATGGTGATTGCTTAAACTACGGCGTCATCAATGTAGTCAAAAATCATTTTATTAAAACGAAACTTACGTAAAATATACTTTTATCTCGACACAGTTGTGTATTTGTTTTGCTTCCAATTGTAATTACGGATGTCAGGAACTTGCCTTATTGACTCAGTGGTATAAACTTGCATTGAAGATACGGTTCTATTTCCGAGTGAACCCAAGTGTTATTAAGCTTTTCAGGTACCCAAAAGACGACGAAAAATCACTGCGATATACGTAACTGTAACTAAGTCTAGTACCTGATATTAGACGCAGATCGCTTTATTACCAGCACAATGACCCAAGTTAACTAACCCTTTGATGGTAGCCTTCGTAAAGAGCCTTAAAACTGTATTCACAGCACAGGACTCAAAATTGTTGGCTACCGTTTATTTATGGTACTTTCCAAAACTGGTTCCAGTGTAAGCTGAAAATTCCAAACAAATTTCGCTGAGCCTACATCATTTCTCAAATTTATCACCTTTATATAATTAAAAGCTAGAACAAACTTGAACTTACTTGCCCAAGATACTCGAAGTAACAGAATATGTAATAAGTCTATCCTTCTAGTCAAGTCAGCAAATTCGTTAATACCTATGCTTCGAGCATCTTGGCCGCCTGAACTCAAGACATCGGTAAGGTAATTCGACTTGGCATCATACTGTTGGCGGAAAATTGAGCTCGCTATTTATTTAAACGCTAAAATGAACAACAAGACTGACAGGTCTTGCTTTCACGAAATAAAAGGACTAAGAGTGGTTTGATAAACTGTGCATAAGCTAGTTACTGAGGAATCTAACATAGTATACATATATCTTATTGCTACTCACAATCCAATTTTTGTGATTATCAGGCTATCATTATTTAAAATATGAATGATCATGGGTTTAATCCACACATAAGACACAACTGATGAGGAATCGCTTCTTATATGAAGTTGAGTATTTAGCAAACCTTGAGAGTTTAGTTTACATAAATACTGCAAAGATTTATCATAACCATCACAGTACGTAGATCATACGAAAAAATATTCACACCAAGAGAGAGCTCAGATAATACACTTACACATTAGAGAACCAGACCATGATAATACTATATTTATAATTCAGTTGTGTGTCAGATGATAACTTAACGTCACGAAATATTTACGTAGTATGGGCGTATCTTTGACATAAAACCTTCGACTGCTATACATACATAGATTCACGCCTGTTTCCCAGAGGAGTAGGCATCTTTCAACTGCTATATATTACCTAATTTAACACATAATCCATAAAAAAATAAAGAAATATATATTTAGATAGGATCTGTTGGAAGGTTCATTCGTTTTGTAAACTTCAAAGATTTTCGTGCGAAACGTTTCACTCACTCCAGTAATAAATTATTTTTCGACTTGAATTGACATTATCTAGCGAAACTTTCGTTTGATAAGTTTACTTAGACTTTAGCAGTTATTATTGCCATTTGTAAATTATACTCGAGGAAAAAGTCAAACTACGTAGAAATGTTTGAACTCGTAACTTTAACAAAGTGTGTGCTTTACCAATAGTTGGTAAACTTGATAAGACCAATACCTAATTCTGCCTCACGAATAGAATTTATCTTAGGCGATGCTAAATAATAAAAAGCTTCGGCGGCATGATTTGTCAATGTAGTATTTTTGAGTAGTAGAGCCTCGCTGATTTCAGCATGAATAGGCCGGCTCGACCGGGGAAGGATTACCCTCTCACAGAATATCGACGTGGAATAGCAGTAGTCCTACTGTTGTGTTTCGTTCGGTGAGTGAGAATACCGGAGGCCCAATCACCCCCTTTCCCCAATCCCGCTCCCTTTCCTTCCCACGTCCTTTCCTAAAGGGTCGGCAACGCGCAAGTGATGCCTCTGGTGTTACAGGCGTCCATAGGCTACGGTGACCACTTACCATATGGGCCGTATGCTTGTTTGCCACATTAGATGCATAAAAAAAAATGTAACGAATTTGAGTACTGCAGAATGGTTTAAGTTTTTCCTCGTTTATAATTTACTTACTTGCTTAGCATGCGGAATGTTTAAAATAAATTCTGAATTATTTTACCCCGTACTCCATACGCACGTACTTTAAGTGCTAATCGTCCAATATAATGTAAAGTTCATTTTGTGTAAAATGCGCGACGCATAGGTCAATATTTGCAACCTTATCAATATAAAAATTTAAAATACTTTTTTATATCCTCCTATCACGAATCACGCTGTTTCAAAATCATCCTAACTAATATTATTAATGCGAAAATGAGTTTGTTTGTTTATTACGCTTTCACGCCTTAACTACTCAACTGATCAATTTGCATACACGTTGTCAGGGGTACAGAATAGGACATAGAGTACCTTTCATCCAGAAAAAATAACTGTTGCAAACCTAACCTACCGCAGCCGCGGGTGAAAACTAGTATTTAATAAATGTGTATACAAATTACTAACCTTGTGTAATGTTGTCAATATTTATAAGAATACTAACATATTTCTTCTTTACTTCTTGGAAGAATAGTTTATTTTGTCATTGTTACTATTATTTATCAGTAATTATGATTACATTATAGATACGGAGACTTTTGTTTCATTTTAATCATATGTAGAACCCATGTGGATGTATATAAATGATTATAATTAGGGTATGTATTTTTTTTATATGTATTCAGAATAATACGGCGAGAATGCAAGTCAACACTTTAAAATACCTCTATTTTACCGCTATCACCGTTGATACGTTACTATTCGCTTCAGTAATGGCGAAGGTTCTTCTAATGGTGGTGCAGCTATTTGTCGTTACGTTGACAATCTCGGTTTTGCGACCACACCTAAATGTGCCAATAAACAACGTCTAGTGACGTCATTTGCCGATACACTGCGGGTAATTTGATGATACTGCTGTTCTAGCTTGATTGCTTGTATGTAGCATATTGACTGCACACATGGTGTAGTAATTACGTGAAGTTGTGCCGAGGTCTCTACTGTGACGGCCTCAGGAGGTCCTTTTATGTCTGGTTTTTAGCAAATAGCAAGGTCTCATAGTACAATAAAATTGAAAATCTAAATATTTTCTAGTAAAAAGGTAAAGTAAAATATTGAAATTAAACAACTTTACATGGATTTCAAAGTTTAATCTCCCCGTGAACATGGCTACTAAAAAGCAACCGAAACGTCGGGGACAGTATAAAATTAAATCTAAATAGTAAGTAAGTAAGTAAGTATTTTATTTTTCAAAATATTGGTACACAAAATACAGACAAATGTTATAACACAGCAAAAAAAAAAAGAAAAGAAGTACATATATAATGAAAAACGAGGTTACCACTCAGGTTTACTGTTGGTTTGCGGTTTATACCTCAAACCAACCCTGATGTTATGTGGTAACCCCAAGCGACGCCCGGACGTACAATCAGCTACTCTTTAAAATATTCCAAATTCAAACAATAAAAAAAAATAGTTTTTGGAATTTAAAAAGCTTAAATAGAAGTAAACAGTAACTAGTAAAAGTGTTAACAATAGTAGTTTAAAGTTTTGAAATTATGTGATGATAGTATTAAAAAAAAACAACGCGGTAAAATCCGTATAAAGTAGTTTAATTTCATTTGCGTAAATGTAAGACAATATTGGAGTAAAATCTTTCTTGGTTATTTGTTAGAAAGTTACTTAACAAAAAACTTGGTAGCAGAATGAAGTTTGGTAATGTGGCCGGTAGAGGGCGAATGGCTCGCCTCTATTACGTAACATCTATACTAATATTATAAAGCTGAAGAGTTTGTTTGTTTGTTTGGTTGAACGCGCTAATCTCAGGAACTATTGGTCCGAATTGAGAAATTATTTTAGTGTTGGATAGCTCATTTATCGAGGAACGCTATATAACATCATGCTACGACCCACGGGGGCAGCGTCGTAATCATAAATGCGGGTGAAACCGCGGGCACATCTATTAAATATAGTATAACGGCCTCAATGGCGTAGTGGTTAGTGTAACCGACTGCCACCCCTGAGGTCGAGGGTTCGCTTCCCGCACAAGTCAAACATTTTGTGTGCATGAACATGGATGTTTGTCTTGGTCTGGGTGTTTCAATGTATAATATGTATGTATTTACAAAAAAAAGTACATATGTATGTTTATCCCTTGTACATGGTTACTAGCCCATAGTACAAGCTTTGCTTAGTTTGGGCTAGATGGTGTTGTGTGTACGTGATACAATATTATATTATATATTATTATTATTATAGTTGGCAAAATGTAGATATAATACCCTGACACTGGGCCGAGTGTTGTAATTGTGACCCCCACACAGGACAATAAATTATGTGACCCGCAAATACTTGTTTCGTGTCTGGAAGTTATTTATGGTCCATTGTTTACATGTATGTAACGTCTCCATCGACAAACGCCCCAGGTGGTCAATAGAAATGTAACAACCACGTTTCGGTACTATATTTTAGGTCCAACTAACCCAGCGTCATGAGTCGGGCTTATTTCTAAATTCCGTGCTGCCATTGAGTAGAACAGTAAAATCCAATAATACTTTGTTAGATCGGGCAAAAGGAAAAAGTCAATCCAAAAAGTTGAACTTGAAACCGCGACTTCGACAGATCGTGTCGCGGCTTTGCTATCGTGGCTTTGGTTTACTCCATGTATCAATTTCCTTTCATAAGTATCTTGGCGTTGTTAGGCGCCATCTATCTCACTTAACATGAGAAATGCTCCAAATAATTCTAAATATACTAGTAATATATGTTTAGGACAGGTATTATCCATGTTCTTAAGAATTGTTTAATAAGATATTTTCTATTAATTTAATTCAATATTTTCTTCAAAAATACGCTTTCTATTATATACTATATTTTCCCGCGGCTTCGCTTGTGTTCATGTAGGTTATATGAATAAATTTATATCCCTTGAAAACTACTTTTTTCTGGATGTAAGGTACCCTATGCCCTTTTCTGTACCCTTGACAACATGTATACGAAATTGCATAATGATCCGTTTAGTTATTAAGGCGTGAAAGCATAACAAACGAACAAACAAACTTCCATTAACATATTTTATAATATTAGTTAGGATTTACCCGCTATGTAATATGAGATGAGACTCCTTCACGGATATAACCATGAGACTATTATACATATATTTTCTTGATTTGTAACTAAAATGTAATATTGGCAAGCGCTTTTACTATGGGGAGAGCTCCGAGGAATTGTTCGGACTGATCCCTGCCGCCTCTTTTCGCAATCGTCCTACGCGACAGAATTTCCATCCCCATCATTTATCCACAACTGTGCGTTTTTCCAGAAATTTAGTGCCTCGCACGACTAAACTGTGGAATGAACTGTCGCCTGCGGTATTTCTGGACCAATAAGACCTACAAACCTTCAAGAAAAGAGCGTACTCCTTTTTAAAAGGCCGGCAACGCAATTGTTACTCCTCTGGTGTTGCGGGTGTCCATGGGCGGCGGTAATCGCTTACCATCAAGCGATCCGCTTGCTCGTTTGACCCTATCTCATAAAAAAAGGCCTATCAGTTACCAGTCTACGTTATACATATCATTTTTACGAACAACATGACTATTTAAACGAATATCCTTTTAATAATCAAGTTTTTAAACAGGAATGCGTGTTCCAGTCTCCATTTTACAAGATGGCGGAGGAGGGCAATTCGACTCGCATTATGCTGTTAGCGCGGGAAATTGCTGCTGGCATTCGTTTTGGCGCCAAAACGACGAACAGGGCTGTCAGTTTAATTTTAATATTCCGTGCAGCGAGATGATTAAAAATGTGAACGTGTTTTTAAAGAGGGACGTACACAAGCATTTTAGTTATTTCTACTGTTAGAAATGTCTTCTATTTTAATAACATTTCCATAACATGTGCTGTACCTTAAAATCTGAATATATTGCGTAGTGTTAACGAGAATTTTTATTTGATATATATCCTAATTAATACTATAAATGTGAAGAATGTGAGTTTGTTTGTTTGTTTGTTACGCTTTCACGCCTTAACTACACGAATAATTATCATAAAATTTCGGATACACGTTGTCAGGGGTAAAGGACATAGGTTACCTTTCGTCTAGAGTTTTTTTTTTTTTACCTGGGGGAATGCATTAACGCATACCCCTCCGCGGGGGTGGACGGAGGGGTTATGTCGGACTCACCGGGGTAGAAGAAAGATGTTAAAACGATAAAATTGTCATGATTTCTTATTTTTGTTAATAATTCTGTTGCGGAGTTTTTATTTATTCAATTGGCAACACAGCCAACCATCATTTTTAAATAGTGGGGTTATTGTGGAGAGGAAAAATAACTCGTTCTCTCGGCGAAAGATCGCTCAGCAGTAAGGAACTAGCATTCAACTGAGTAAGACGTTCTCAATAGTCCGTGTAATTGCTGTGAGTTTGGTAATATAGTCACATAATATTTTAGACGTTTGAGTTTCATTATAAAATGGACCTCCCGGAATACCGACTAAACCTACCACGGTGTTCCTCGACAAACCACTATCGGCGGGGCCGCGTGAATCACTTTCACATGCGGTCGCGACCCCGCCGAGGTTTCGGCCCGCCGTATAAAACGGCAGGCCACTACACAAAAGACCTGCCCAATGGTCACCTCAAAAAGTCCCTACTGTCCCCCCGCTAGAGGGGAGACGGACACGACACAGAAGCAAAATCTAGTACAAATATAAAAAGCTGAACAGCCTGTTTGTTTTTTGTTGGAACGCCCTAATTTCGGGATCTAACAGTCTAATTTAATATATATTTTTAGCATTTAGTTCAGTTCTTGAGGAAGGCAATTGGCTATATAACACCTCGCTACGAACCACGGGATCAATGCAGTAATTATAAACATAGCCGACACTATGGAGGACAGCTATTTAGGAAAATAAAGATCATTAACGCCTGTAGTTGCTTTCACCAAAATTCACCATTCTAGTTTACCTAGATGTTTATATGTATCTCCAAGCATTGGACAGTGCTGTCGTACAATGTGTTCGGTATCCTACCGAGTTGGCAGCAACTTTGCAAAGGAACGAGGCGTGCCGTTTGCGGATTATGACACGAAAGCCTTCAAAGGCTCTCTTCAAAAACACAGTCGTTCACAACGCTGCATAATTACGACAACTCCGTGACACTCTGAAGCCATTGTTGTCTGTATATAATACATTAGCATAATTAGTCTCAGAATTTTCTCGCTTGGGAAAATATTTACGCTCAAATAAAAACTATTATTTTTATTAAAGAATGACAAGTCCCACAGGGATGGCGCAGTCGGCAAGTGTCATCACATCCCTGAGGGAGTTGTCATTCCTTCATTGGTTAAGGTTCGATACAGTTGTATAAGGTGTTTTTGTTAGCTCATAATCAAAACTAAGTTCCTATTGGTTTAAAGAAGAAATAGCTAAGCTCTGTGGTCAGTCTAATTTACGTGGGACTTAACAACGTAACTATTGAAATGTAATATTGATGTCCTAATGGTGTAATCAAAAGGGGATTATGTCCAGCTGTATTAAATGCTAAATATTTTATAGAACAAATCTGACGCTGAAAAACCTACATTGTCGAAGTTTATGTATTTTTTTTAAGACTTAACTAAAATACAATTAACAAAAACACAGTACAAACAGACTCAAAAACAAATTTACGGATCACCCTAATAGTTATATTTGAACTCGAAGCGACGACAACGGCTAAGTGACCATTTGCCCACTACGCCATCCAAGTCAAAACTCTAAATTATGTAGGTATAGCCATCATAATCTCTGTGTTTTAGGTGGCAACCCTGACAAGAGACCACCGATTATACTAAACAATTTACGTGGATAGCATAGATATTAAAACATTATGGCCCAACTAAACCTAATAAGAGTTTACAAGATGTTTGGGAACCAAAGCTTTTAGTTTAAATATAAAGTTTTACAATTGGGTCATTTGAACACTAATGCTCAACTAGTTTCTGCCCGCAGCTTTGCCCACGTGAGTCCCACGGGAAAGCAACCGGGATAATAAGAAATCCTATATAGGGATGTGTAAATCCAAGACTCGGTCTGTATGCCAAATTTTATCCAATTCCGTCTAACGGTATACGCGCGACTGAGTTACAAATATGTTTACAATTTTTTAAACTCATATTTGTAGGATTATCAAGATAGCGAATACAAAAAAAAAATAGTTTTTGGCAATATTAGATATTTTCAAAAATAATAGTATTTATAATCGCTGTATTCTACGCTTACCCATACTGTTTGCCAACGATCATGCTAAAGTAATTATGCCGGAAGATCACAGGGCAACGTGAGAGGTACATTGATAATGGGTAGTATTTAACTGCACAGCAAAAAAATACTAATTGCACACCAAAATATATTTAAGGAGATCAAACTAAGTCGACGGAGCCCCGCGAAGCGGGGCTCCTCTTCTTAGGTGGGGTTTAAGAAGGAACCTAACATAACCTAACCCTTCCGAGACAGTATGCAGTGATTTGAGGCATATAAGTGCTCGTTATGATATATTTTAGTAAGCATATTTTGTTGTGCAATTAGTATGTTTGGTGGTCATTATATTTAATTCTATTGATAACCAAAGAAGCTAAGCTAAGAACATTCACCACCTATATTTTCGGTCACTCATTATAGAAGCTAACCTATTACCGCCACCTAGGCACAGTTCGAAACCTCGTTTTACTACGGATTTTTTTTAAAGGAAAACACAACTATCCATGCAGGAAAGTTCGACGTACAATCGGGTTCATAACATTTAATATCATCATTATATTCGAGGTATATTTTTAGACATTGGTCTTTGGATTTGATTATCATTTCACCATAAATAACATCAAACAACGTAAAGGGATAAAGGCACGTAAGCCAATTTCACTAACATTAGTAGCAGGAAGATCTTATATTTTATTTTGTTTTGCTAGTCTCTCGTACGAAAACAGATTATAAGATTGACATCCCAATCTTATAAAGTACTTATCTATACTTTTGTACCACTCGCAGACAAATGGCGGCTGAAAACCGAATTATTTATTTACTTCTTACAACAGCTATGTGTGCTTTATCAGCTTTTTTGTTGGAGATACCTATGATTTTTTGCTGTACTGATTGCTCAGCTGTATTTGCTCCAGTACCGCGGATTTGAGGCACTGGATAAAAAAATGTGGTCTTCCCAGCCCGGGTAGGCCAATAAATGTAATTGGGTGTTTCTGCAAATAAATCTCAATAGCAGCCAGGAGTTATGAAGTTGCGGGGTAAGACACCCCTATGCCTCTAAAATAAGGTAAAACCGTTGGTCGCACGCCCACTTCCCGGCTGTGTTTGATTGCCATCCTTTCGGATCATGAGAGTTAGGGAACAGAGAGTGCACTTGTGTTTGCACACATATTTGTGCACTATAATACCGCCTGCGCAAATGACCAGTCTCCATTAAAGTTGGCCGCTTGGTTCGAAATTTGGTCTAAAGGCTATTATTATCCTATTATTAAAAATAAACATTAGTGGGTTATCCAGAAACAAAATAGTTTAGTTAGTATATTTTATAAGTCATATACATCTTCATCTTCACGAAGGACACAAGAATTAACTTTGACAATCTATAAGTGCCATAAGTTAGGATCTTTGAATAGCGCTTTAACTTGAGCATGGCTTTACATGATCGTGATATATCTTAAAGTTATCCGGTAGTTTCAAGCTTCATACGTTAAACTTCTTTAAAATATTAGTAGAGCTATTTTGTAATATCTTAAATATTATTCTAGAGTGGAGACCGCGACTCGGTAAATATAAGGTAGGACGCCCCCCGGCCAGGTGGACAGATGACCTGAAAAAGGTAGCTGGGTCAGACTGGATGCGAAAGGCGGAAGACCGGATGTTGTGGCGTAAAATGGGAGAGGCCTATGTCCAGCAGTGGACTGCGGTGGGCTAATTGATTGATACCAATTACTTATAGCTCCTCTCTATTGGCTAATAAATGTGCCAATAGTATTGCCAATACCAATAGCCAACATGTAGAATATGGGTTTCTGGTAATCTTGAGAGTTGGACAATAAGTTGGCACGAGATCCCTGTTATGTCGGCTATTCAACGACAGGTCAATGGGTGTTGGCCTCATACCTCCCGTATGAAGCCAAGCGTCTAGTTTGCAGCGAGTTCTAAGCGTGTTCAGTACCCGTACCTATTGTTATCTTTGATATCGATTTCTAATACACGTTTTGTCGTCAGATTTTCTAAATTGACACAAACTGCACTCGATTCGAACATTAGGACTGATAACAAATTTCTCATGTCCAATACCTTGGCACTTACATTGGCCAACGTGAAGAGTTAGTTTGATATATTATAAACTTGACATAGACAGACTTCCTCGGTCACACTGTGATAGTGAACGCGACTGCTATGCACGTATCCGCGGTTTGAGTACATTTTTCTGCTGGGTAATCTGAATTTGTGCCCGGTAGACAAGTGGGTCTAATACACTTCTGCCAAGTCCTTTGAGGATATAGTCGTAGAACTATGTATGTATATATGTATACCTATTAATAAACATACAATAAGGCGCTCATAGCCAGTTGCACTCACTGATCGGTAAACGATTAGCGAGGTTAAGCAACGTTGGGTGCGGTCAGTCTATAGATGGGTGACCGCTTAGTAGTATTTCATCTGAGCGTCTCCGTGCTTCGGAGTGCACGTAAAAAGTCGGTCCCGGTTGTTGTCAAATTGACAGCAGTCGTTAAGCCATGTCAGGGGCCTATGGGCGGCTTGAACAACTCTTGACAACAGGTTGGCCACTAACCACACGAAAAAGAAAATAAATCATACAATATAAAATAACATACCATGGGCGGCTAATCGCTTACCATCAGGCGACCAGTCGGCTCGTTTGCCTGCTATCCAATAAAAAAAACTCGGTTTTATAGTGCAATACTGTAAAATATCACTATAAAACTCGTGTCATAGTTTCTAGCGGCATATGAGATCGCACGAACTTCAGAATATTGCTAAAAGTAATTTACGAGAAACATACTAAATTGCGAACGTCATATTAAAAGTAAATACTATACAAACGTATTACATAACTATAATTAAAGTGTCATCGCCAGGAAGCCGTCCTTCTAGCGGGTGCTATCTATTTAATAATAGCACTCAAGTATTTGACTTTAATGTTAAACAGAAAAATATATGAGAAATGTACATCTAGATTTTGGAATGTTTTGTGTTCTATATTGGTATACTAGCTTTTGCCCGCGACTTCGCTTGCGTAACAGTAGGTTAGGTTGAGGTCATGTTAGTAACACAAAACGGCAATAAATATATATAGCCTATGTTACCTATGTTACTCGGTGATAATATAACTTTTTAATGAAGAAAGAATTTTAGTATCGGCTTAGAAGTTTTTGTCTTGGGATCAAACTCGATATCTTTGCGTGGCAGTCCACAATTAATAACAATGTTACGAGCAGTGTGTTAAAAGCTAAAAAACAATCAAATTTAATTTTATCCATAAGTATTCTGCTGCTAAAATATGGTCGCGCGAGAAATTATTTTAATTGTAATATTTTTAAAGATGAAAGTTTTAATTAATTTTTACAAGGTTAAAACGGTTAATTACTAATTTTAAAAACAAATCTTAATTAAAGCAATAAAAATAAAACGTATTAAAACAAGATACAGCGACTTTATGAAACACAAACTGAAGTTATTAAAATGTTTTATGGCAGACTTAAAAAAGCTATCTGTCCCAAAAATATACATTTTATAAAATATTAATGAGAATGAAAAATTTTATTTGTATGGCTTAATATGTATTGCGTGAACATATGTAATGTATAACATATAATTTGCTCTGCCGAAGCTGATAAATTTCAATCACTTGTAGGAATGGTTGTCCTTTGATAGCATCTGTTAAATTCTATAGTAGTAATCTATACATACGAGTATAATAAGATCATTACTGATCAATGTGTGTACATAGGCGATATTTAAGCAAACTCTAGTGAGGGGTCCTTATAGGATCTATTTTTTTTTATACGACTATGGTGGCAAACGAACATACGGCCCACCTGGTGGTAAGTGGTCACCGTAGCCTATGGACGCCTGCAACACCCGAGGCATCACTTACGCATTGCCGACCCTTTAGGAAAGGAAGTGGGAAGGAGAAGGAGCCGGGAGTGGGAAAGAGGCTAACTGGGCCTCCGGCACTCTCACTCATCGAATAAAACACAACAGTAGGAATACTGCTATTTCACGTTGATATTCTGTGAGAGGGTAGTCTTTCCCAGTCGAGCGGACCCATTCATGCTGAAATCAGCGAGGCTACTACACAAAAATAGGCAAATCAATTATTTTAGATTTTCCTGTCTGTTTTTTTTTTATTTTTTTTTTATTCACTCGTCAAAATGACCACACTCCACCTGATGGTAAGCAGTCGTGTGGTACTCGTTTTCGGTACCAGGTGTTTGTACTCGCATCACGCATAAACTGCTGCACGGAATTGAATGCCGTTTTCACAGTTGGATACCTAGATAAATAGAAATCTAACTAAAAGTCTGGTGCATGTTTTATCTTGATATGCTGCCAAAAAGTCAAGTATTGGTAATAGAAATTGCTCAAACGGTATTATTAATTAATATATCATCTGTAGATATGTTTAATGTTCGTAGATCAGCTTCTTTCTACATGCAAAGAAAGACAAATTATTCCTATTTTCAAATTCCACGCATACAA
Source organism: Catocala sponsa (assembly GCA_963564715.1). NCBI lineage: Eukaryota > Metazoa > Arthropoda > Insecta > Lepidoptera > Erebidae > Catocala > Catocala sponsa. The sequence goes on from OY751351.1 coordinate 6,287,889, forward strand.
AATCGCAGACAAAAGCTAGAATCAATTTCGGCCTACCAAAGGTAGTTTTACTGGTACGTTTTTTTTTGTTTTTTAAGAGGCAACTCCCGCTATAGGATTACCTTATTCTGTGTACTTGTATTAGTGTGCGTGTGTACATATACATATTATGATATATATCAATAACAATATTGATAAATATAATAAAAGTACAAACTTTTAGTAGATTTTCGGTTTGTTCACAACCTAGAGTAAGCAAAAATTCTGACACAAGAATCATTACGAGCAAGCTTTGAAAAAGAATGATCTCCATATCCTATGATATCCTTCTAGCATGCTTCCTCAGAGATGCATGGTAAATTCCTCTCTGCCTAATCCTCGATTTTTGCTGAAACTTGTAAATCCAGGTAAAGTATTGCAAATATGACAGATCTTATCCTTTCTGAATTACAATAGCTCAGATGCAAATAGATCAGCAATCCAGAATCCAAGACTTAGGCAAGGATCCTGCTGTTATAACCTCTGTCCACATTATTTTTGGCTGTAAAAGAGTGTAACCTTTATCTGCCATCATTTCTTTTTCAAAAACTTCCACTTTCATAATGGTTCCTAATTGTATGTTATGTTCACTCACAACAAAGCAAGCAGAAATATGTAACATGGTTATTATTTATTCGATATTATAACAAAGGAATACTCTGCAGAATACAAAATTTATTCTTTGAGGTTAAAAATATAAAATGAAACTGTTTCAAGCTTGAGTTCATTAGTGCGGCTTGTTGCTTTGTGTTCTAAAGTATCAAGTTCTTATTTGGGACCACGTAATGAGAGTTTTGGTTTGTACTAAAACGAAGCATGCGTTGGCCGTGATAACAAAGGTAACTTGCGATACCCCGCTGTTTGTATTATTAAGATAAATCCATTCCTAACACAAGCGTTAACTGGACAATTCAATAAGAATGCTGAATATATAAATAATGTCTTTATAGCCCTGAAAGCAGAATCTTTTTTATAGTCTTCTTCTAGTTATAGATCCTGTATCTAGGGATCTTTACTATCATTTAAACAAAGGACACAAAGAACATCCAGACCCGAAACACCAATTTATTTCTATGTATACAGGATAAAAATTGTAATCACTACACTCGACGCAGCAGGAATACCAAGAGAACCACTAAGTTACATGCAGTCAATTATAATAATATCAGCCCTGTATTAAAGATCGGCCTCGATGACGTAGTGGTCAGTGTAACTGACTGCCACGCCTGAGGTCGCGGGTTCGATTCCCGCACAAGTCAAACATTTGTGTGCATGAACATGGATGTTTGTCTTGGTATGGGTGTTTCTATGTATAATATGTATATATTTACCAAAAAAAAGTATATATGTATGTTTATCCATTGTCTAGTACACATAGTACAAGCTCTGCTTAGTTTGGGCTAGATGGTGTTGTGTGTATGTAATAGAATATTATTATTATTACTGTCCCACTGCTGAGCACCGGCCTCTTCTCAATGTGAGAAGGGTTAGGCCAAAGTCCACCACCCTGGCCCAGTGCGGGTTGGCAGTCTTCATGTGAAGACCAACCCGCACTGGGTAATCTTAGAGAACATTATGTAGAACTACTAGACATGCAGGTTTCCTTGCGATGTTTTTCTTCACCGTTAAAGCGAGCGATAATTAACTATTTAATACGCACATAAATTCGAAAAGTCAGATGCACACTCTGGGATTGAACTCGAGACGTCTGCCTAGCAGTCCAACGGTTTCCACTAGGCTATCGCTGCTTACGTGCAGTCGAAGTGTATCATATTTAAACCGCTATGTTTTAGATGTTACGTAAAAGTGTCAAGTCACATATTCGCATTCCATTCCGTTACTGTTATTTTTGTAAGGTAACTTTCTAACACAATACCGAGAAAAGTTTCTTTGACATTTTTAGTAGGTAAACCAAATTGCCACTCATCTCATAACAAAATAATAATAAGTATCTAGAAACAAAGAAAGAAAAATGATTTATTTTGGCACACAAAAGGGCACACCCAAAACATGAACAAATAGTAAAAAAACAGACATTGCTTTATAGAAAATACTTAGATTTGCCGTTTTATTGTAACTTGACCTTGCTCTTTACAATATTTCTGCAATATCTCAGGTCCTGCCTACATTAAGCAGGCATATAAAAGCCTCCTTAGGCCATCAAACTGGAAACCCTAGCACAACTTCATGTGAGGACATGGTGTGGACAACTTTGTTCGTGGACTATAGGACTGCTTACCATCAGGCGGAGTATCGTCATTTTTACAGTATAAATAATAAAAAGTTCCAGTTGTCTTTATTCCTTAAACTTGTAACTTACTGACTCCTTTTTTGTAGACGTATCAACACAGGTTGGTATCGCTGACGTTGTGCTGGTAACTACTGCCTACGACCACATCAGACAAGCCTAAGCTATTTTGCAGACTTAGTTGTGTAAAAACGTAACTAAAGGCATCAAAGGTAATGTAGCATTCCTCGAAGGTCTAGCATCAATATATCACGTAAAATAAGCCTTAGCCTGACCTTTACACACGCAGGTGTGTTCAATTTTGTATGAAACACTTTTGTTATATTATTATAACGAAATAAGGTACGGAAAAAGTGGGATAGAATTTTTTTGTGACGCATCTTCTATCTTTTGTGTAGTTCGGTGCTTTATTTGTTGCGATGGCACTTCATAAAATTGATTGCTGTGAAAGGTTTGCCTACAGGATTCAATTGTGATCTGTTAAAATGGTGGTTCAACACGTCGCTCGTTTACTAGCGTTCCTGCGTAGCTATTTTTGGACACGTCACGCTACAGTTATCGTACCATACTTGCCACTGTTGTTGCAGTAATTAACCATTCGTGACGACAGCTTGCAAGCTGATCGTTGAAGATAAGATTATGGAAATAAGAACTGTCTAAAGGTTTTCATACATACGTACAAAGACTTACGCCCATATATACGTGATTTTCTTGCAGATAAACGTTTTTAAACTTTCGCTATTTGTACATATAAGTACTTAGTATAATACTAGATAACGGGTTTTACTCGCGATTAAGTATTTAAAGGTAATAAATACCTATTGTTTTCCCAAAGATTTGGCCGACTTGCATCGATCGTGGTCACGGGTTGACTCTTCTTGCAGGTATCTTGCCATAGGCTCCTTTGCCTGAATCTAGCAACTATCCTAAATATCGCTTAAGTAACTCAGTAAACTCACTAACCGATAAATACTGACCTTTTTAATTGTTGTGGTCTAAATGTATTAATGGATTTTACTTTGACTATATCTGAAAGGGGAGACAGAGATGTGATACACACCTATACTTTGCCATCTATGGTTTAGTTCCCATTTAATAGAGGTGAAACTGTTGCCATCTATCAGACAAATTGTATAACACTTTGCTGTTGTGATAATCTTTGGATGTTTTTTGATCAAAGACGTGTTAACGATTGGATGGATTTGCATGTATTTTAGCCCATAAATAAGCTACATCTTGCATTCCAATAGGCGCATAGATCAAGTCTTGTCTTTCAACTTCTAACTTTATCAACAGACGCAAATAAAGACTTACTAACAAAAAGAATGAAAATATTTTGTCAGCTCTAAATAATTAGCGTCGTCCGGTGGGTCGTCCAAGGTACCGCTGGAAAGACGAAATAGCTAAAGACCTGAAAGAGATGAATGTGCTCGATTGGTCTGACTTGGCACAAAATAGGAAAGAATGGCGCACTTTAATGTCGGAGGCCAAGATCCACTTTGGATCGCTGAGCCAACGAAGTCAAGTCAAGCTCTAAATAATATTTTATTATTGTTAATAATTAAATATTTTACAAAATATTTAAAATATTTTATCATTAAATTATTTTTAAATAAGCAATACTCATTTACTAAGTAATTGTTTTCATTAGAAATGACGAATACTAAATGAAAATATCGTCAAAATGTTTAATGTAATTTATCAGTAAGGGCCTTTGATTTATTTTTCCTATTAATTTAATTTAAACATAACTGTAATTTATTAAAAAAGATAAGAGAGTTTAGAGAAGTATCCATTTGATATATTTTTGCCGTGAATAAATTATCTATCAGACTTATATAAATATTTATGATCAAGATTTTGGTGTAGGTAAATTAATTCAAAATATTCTTTTCCTGTTAAACCTTTTAATTGAGAGTTCGGCTAAGGTCATTTTGCCGATAAATACTTACTGCTACAAACAAACAGTAAGGTTCCTGGTTCAGATTCCCGGATTAACAAGTACTTATTATGTCGCCAACAAGAATTTGTTAATCCTGTATCCAATAAGAATTAGTGGTTCTGGCAATTTGCTCGGTGGACTATAAACTATAGCCAATGAAAATTAATACGTGTATGGTACTCCTGCCTACCTCTCTGGGATTACAGCATTTATATGTACCCGAAGAAGCATAAAACAATTAAAGAAAAAGAGTCCATTACGCCTTGAATGTAAGTTAGTCGCTTACTTTGCCTTGCCATTCTTTAAAAATATAAAGCTTTTCTATATTTTCTGCGACGGACTGTCGTAAAGCCAACCACCCTTATCTAACATAGTTAAATAACCGTAAATCCCATCCAATCGTCTGCAGAAATACAAAATATTTACCAAACACAAGAAAATAAACGAACAAAAAAATATGTCTGATAAAAATCAAAGTTATTTGAAAATATTCTGCCACTAGTTTCAAACTACGAAACTATACGGGAAAAGATAAGCGGGATCTAGGTGCGAAATAATGTACAACAGAACAAGTTACGTACAAAGGAACGTAACACTTCGCTATCGCGACACCAACTTCGAAATCCCGAGCGTGAAATGGAATGTCGCGTCGCTACCAAAGACTGTAGAATGTTTAGAAGGCGGTTTGGATGAATTCTACTTTGTAGTTTTCGTTTATGTTGCAATGGCGTTTATGATAATAAAATGGATATTTATGCGATGTTAAATATTTTATAGCTAATCGTACTAATCATCATCATAGTAAATCAATGCTTGAGCAGCGATAGCTCAGTTGGGAGCCCAACAGACTGCAATGCAGAGGGTCTTGGTTTCAAACCCACGTCGCGCACCTCTGACTTTCGGAAGTTATATGACTTTTCGAAATTATGTGCGTATTGATTGATAAAATTATCGCCTGCTCCGTGCCTCGGAGAGCACGTTAAGCCGTCGGTCCCGGCTGCCATGAACATCTATGGCAGTCATTATTGGGAGAATGTCGACACAAAAGATCCCACTGGGTCGAAGTGTCGCCGGTCTGCACTGACTGGCCCCGCATAAGATAAGATAATAAATTAACGCTTGCTTTAACGGTGAAGGAAACCATTGTGAGGAAACCTGCATGTCTGAAAGTTTTACATAATGTTCTCGAAGATGTGAGTCGGCGGGTCTCTTATCATCTACCGAGCTGTTACAGGCTCCGTACTGCTACTGAGAAACAGAAAAAACCAATATTACTTGGCTCCATCCGGACCCTGAAGTTAGTATGTAATAACCACTACAAAATTTATGCTACAGTATCTAAGGCCATAATTTGGATGATATATTTATTGAAATTAAACTACTATATACGGATTTTATCGCGTTGTTTATTTGACACTGTTACAAAATTTTTTGAAAAACTGTTACACTACTATAATCACTATTAAACTTTACAAATTTTTTTAAAGCTATTTAAATTATTGAAACTATTAAACTTGGGATCCAGTAATTCAAATAGTCAAACCCAAGAAGAAGCAAACCACAGCTAGACTTCATGATACTTTGAGCTCATTCTGCGTAAATAGAAACACCCATGATTAAATTATGTTCGGGTACTTTGAAATAACTACACTGGAACATTGAGACAACTACCATCTTAGTCTCCCCGTGACCATGGCTGCTGAAAAGCAACCGAAACGTCGGGGAAAGTGTAAAAATAAATCTAAATAGTATAATAGTATAGTAATAGTATAAATAGTTTTAATAGTTTCAATAATTTAAATAGCTTTAAAAAAATTTGTAAAGTTTAATAGTGATTATAGTAGTGTAACAGTTTTTCAAAAAATTTTGTAACAGTGTCAAATAAACAACGCGATAAAATCCGTATATAGTAGTTTAATTTCAATGAATAACATTCGCGTAAACAGAAGACAATATTATGATATATTTATGACTTAATATTGTTTAACTACTCATTAGCAGCTTTTAAAATATGACATGTATTCTACAGTCTGTTAACACAAAATAATCCGTTCGATCATTTATCGAGGCCTCGCTGAAAATTATGATGTGGTATTTTTGTTCAAGTCCATCTTTGACTGTAAATTATTATGCATTGTGGTAATTAAATTTACTTAATTAAAAATGTTTCAAATGCGTAATAAATATTGCACTACGTTTACGCATAATGTTACTCATTTATATTTATATAATCCTTATGGCGGTTTATTGTAAACATTAGAGGTCTCGAGTTCCATCCCAAGGTTAAATTTTCGAAATTATGTGCTTGCTAAATAGTCAATTACTGCTTTCTTTAACGGTGAAGTAAAACATGAAGAGGAAACCTGCATGCCTGAGTCAAAGTCAAAGTCAAAAATCATTTATTCCTTTAGGTCACAAAGTAACACTTATGAACGTCAAAGTATATAGGTTAGTGAGTTTACTAAGTTACTGTTCTACATAATGCTCTGGAAGATAAATTTAATGAAGTCTTCCACCCGCACTTGGCCAGCGCGCAGCGTGGTGGACTACAGCCATACTGTGAAGAGGGCTGTAGCCAGCAGTGGGACAATTTAACATAGGGCTGATATTAATTATTATATGTATAAGTTATTATACAACTATTAAACTATTTAAATTTACACTTTTTTTCGACGTTGTAGTAGCTTTTTGGCAGCCATAGCCACGGGGACACCTCTTTATGACCATGACTACTAAAAAGCAATATTCGCGTGAACACAATGTCATTTAATGCATTTTCGGTCAATGCATGTATCTTGTTGAAGCGTGTGGCTTCAGTTAGGTCCACTGTAAAAAAAGAATCCGTGCTGAATTTTCCAACTTTTGTTTTGTATCTCTGGGCCAGTTCCAGTTTGGTTAATTAAAAGTTTTACGAGTGAAAGAGCTCATTGTTGCCAATTATTTGGAGACGACGGGCTCGCCCGGGGACAGGCAACCGGCGCCGTAAGAGTTGTAACACTCGCTCGGTGAGTATCGGTGCTGCAGGTTTTTCATTTGTTTGCTTTCAGCTTACAGAATATCTTTAATTAATAACTTTTCTGTTGGTCGGTAATAAATGGACTTTGGACAATGAATTGACTGCACGGATGACGTAATGGTTTAAGTGTTCGCCTCGCCACTGCCACTGCGCCAAATGTTGTGGGTTCGTTGCCCACACGGGACAAAAATTTGTGTGATCCACAAATAGTTGTTCCGAGTCTCGGTGTTTTTTGTGTCCGTTGTTTAAATGTTTGTAGAGACCCCTGAGACACAGGATTTATTCTAAGTGCGGAAGTCGTCTCTATAAAAAAAAGAAATGGTACTGCAAGTCATTATACGTTATGCCTATCGCTTACTATCGTTCATTCTGTAAGCTAGTTTTCCAAATCGGTGGCTTAAAAAAGTTGTTGACCTGGGTGCTCATTTACTAATTGCAGAATGGATTGTGCTGTTCCGAAAGCCTTTTTTAATTTGTCATACAATTGAAATCGGTAACAAAGGTACTTGGCTACCGGTAACGATTTAAAGCGCGTCTAATTAGAAACTATAACGATTTGGCAAACAAGAGAAGCGAGTGTTTAATTAGATAACTTTTCTCTAGCAGTTAAGCAGTATAGGACTACATACACGAGTCGCTAATTATCCACTAACTTGTATACGTATTGCCAAGCTAATGTCTGGACGAGTGTTCTGGCCGCCAAAATAACATCGCTCAACGAGTTTTGTCTTTAATGATCCTCGTCATTGCGACAAACTAATAGAGAAAATGTACTTGTCTTCAACGTGAAGTCAGCGATATTTATTTTTAAATTATGCTGTATTTTGCCTAAGGATTTGCTCACTCGGAAACAGTATTTTTTCCTGGTCCTATATCCTTTCCTATACCCCTGAAAAATTTTGTGACACCTCACAATCGCATTTGTAATTTAGCTATATCCTATTTATTTATACAAAACCTTTTATCTTTCCATGTTTCTTTTCCAAGAATATAGTCAATTGCTTGTCGTTGCCTCGCCGTCTATAGAACAGGTGCCCGGAGCTATATCAGTCCGATTCCTTGAACAGCGCAGAGGTTACAGTAATCGCCTCGGCATTGCCAGTGTGTCGAATATTATCGGGTGTCAGCCCAACGGGTCGAATATAAATATCTACCTAATGATAAAAATGTATCAAACATAATATGTACCTAGTTGTTACGGGTTAGGGTGCTTTTTAAATCGCTTGCCTATCTGATTACACCTTGTAGAAATGAGTTGTAAAATACTGAAATTATAATAAAATGGGGTTATAAAGCAGTAGCCATTTGTTTCTTCTTCTCTCCTAACATAGGCTCCACCTTTTGCCTGAACCTAGCAATTAACCTAAACGTAAATTAAATAAGTTCACTAAACACCTATGAACGTCAAAGTTTGTGAGTTAGTGACTTTGACGTTCATAAGTGTTACTTTGTGACACATATGAATAAATGATTTTTGTCTTTGCCTTTGATTATCCATAGAGAAGAAGTTGTTCTTAAAAAGAAAAGATTTCGAATTTTTAGAAACATGCAACGATCGGGTTTCGCACTCATATTTCTAATCCTTTTTTTTTTGCAACGTGCCTGTCTCTTATTAGTTATAGGTAGAAGTTGGACACCGGTATTCTAAACATCAGCCTATTTCTTGCGAGATTATACTACGCCTTCAGCATTCGTAATATCTATTCTCTCTTTGTCATCCAACCAACCTATATATTATATTATATTCTATAGCAGACATTCATTTTCCTGCTTTTTTGCCCTTTGTTTCATCAACGCAATTTGTAGTATGTTGTTGCGTGATGTTTTTGGAGCTATCCTTCCTTTATTACCGGCTATGCCTCGATGCCATGGCATAAATTTGTCCATACGTTTATGGCCTATCAATTAACAGATCAAGGTACTTTTGTTGGGTTTTTCTGTTCAGCAATTGCAAACAGTATCACGGAGTACGATGATGCTTGATAGACAGGAATACACTCGCTTCCTGTTACGTGGGTTTAAAATTGGATGCCATAATATGCATGTATTACATTCATTCTGCCTGCCCCTTGGGAAATATACAGATGGAAATGTATGTTTATATATCATGATAAACCCTGTTTATATAAAGATACAAAAAAAGAAAATGTTGTTGTCTTGCGCATTTTGAGGTCATAATATAATAATAATATTGTATCACATACACACAACACCATCTAGCCTGAACTAAGCAGAGCTTGTACTATGGGTACTAGACAATGGATAAACATACATATATACTTCTTTTTTGTAAATATGTATTTAAATACATATTATACATAGAAACACCCAGACCAAGACAAACATCCATGTTCATGCACACAAATGTTTGACTTGTGCGGGAATAGAACCCGCGACCTCAGGCGTGGCAGTCGGCTACGCTAACCACTACGCCATCGAGGCCGACAATATCCGCTGGTCATATGAAGGACTTATGTAAGTCATTTTATACTTAAAAGGATACCTCCATCCCTAGATATAAGTACATGTAAGTGATATCGAAATAAAACATTTTTATTTTTGACGTGACAACGTCTAATAAATCGATGAACGCCGGCTGTACGCACGAAAATGGATGACTCATTGTCCCGTTACGCTCATTGTCCCGTTACGCATATTTTCCCGTTACGCTCATTGTCACGTTAAGGGAAAGAAATTTGGTTATGACGTTGTCACGTTAAACTATCGTCCGTAAATCGACTTTACAGACAACCAATTTTTATTTTTATTTTTTAATCATACAAAATTTCATAAATAATCATTATAGGTATTTAATACAGACACGGATGACGTAGTGGTTTAAGTGGTCACCTCGCCACTGCCACTGCGCCGAGTGTTGTGGGTTCGAATCTCATACGGGACAAAAATTGTGTGATCCACAAATAGCTCTTCCGTGTCTGGATGTTCTTTGTGTCCGTTGTTTGAATGCTTGTAAAGACTCCCGCGACACAGAAATTATACCTAGAGCAGACGTAGTCTTTTTAAAAATAAATATAAAATGAAATTTGGAAAGTGGTATATAGACATAAAATTTGGATACAATGAATTACTCATTAAATAGATAAGCTGCTTGGAATTGTATGTAGGTAATGTCTATCATAACTATCCTTAAAAGGCCATAGTCCATCAAGCTATCCCAACCCGAACTTATATAGGTACTGAACATATCTTCGAGAACATTATAGGGAACTTTCAAACACGTAGCTCGCCTCACGGTTTTACGTGAATAAATAGCTGTTTCAATTTTCTGTCAAACCGTTTTAGCTATACCCGTGCTCCCGAAAAACCTCCGACAGTCTGTCAAGGGACACACATGTCACGTCATGTTAAATAAATCTTGAAGACGTCCTCAAAAGAAAGGTACGAAGTCCCATATAGCCCAGTGTCAACTTTATTTATACGTAATTTATTTTGAGCAATCCTCCAAAGTGCGACGTCTATGTTGTTTTACTTTGCTTTGGGTATCTTTGTTAAAAATATCACGTTCCTTTGTTGCTCTTTCCACGTTGAGGAAGATAAACACAAACATGTGCTGTACTGCTAGGAAATTCTCAGCGAAATCTTAATGTTCCGGCTTGGAGTCTGGCAATATACCCTGTAGATGGATATGCAGTTGGATTTATGATACTGGCAAAGGTTTTAGTCAAGCTAGGCCCCACATTATTAATTTTAAACTTTCGCGTTGCAAGGTTTATACTACATTAGCCTTTGCCCACGTCTTACCTCGGGATGAGTACTTCTTTTTATAGATAAAAGGTACTCTATATCCTTTACAACGGAAACAAACAAACAAACCTATATACGCATTTATATACGAAACAGTCTTTAGATTCAAAGAATTTGCATGATTTCCTTCATGAATTTTATTTAGGCCCCATAGTTTATAGGAGCTTAACAATAATATACGGAATTATCGGTGATTACAATTTAAAGTTTTAAACTGCAGCGCCGGCGATCAAACATAATTGTTATTCCTTCGTGTCGGGCATTTGAGCTATTGACAGATTACGAGGCATTTGTTCCTTCTGTTAGAATGTGATAATTTGCGAGACACGAATATTTTAACCTAAAATTGTCTTGTTTAGAACCAAAAATATGGTGCATAGTGACTAAAATACTGAGAGACCTGCGATGGTAACCTCATAGGCCTGGTACATTTAAGAAACAACTTGTTTTAGCCACGAATAAATAATTTATGACACTATAACTATAAACTGACTCCGTTCTTAAATATAGGAATTGGACCATACTTTTGTAGCTATTTAAAGTTAAAATTGGTTGTAATAATCAAATTAATTCGTATATAGTACTTTCAATGACATCGAATATTTGCTACCAACATTTCAAAGAAAGACAACCTTATCAAGATATTTGGAGATTTACCTCTCTTTATCCTTTACCTCCCAATAAAAGGCAAGTCCAAAAGTTCCATCAGCTAGTTATCTTTTCCGGTCACGTGCTATCGTAAGATTTTATCTTTATCTTTGATGCAGTACATAAATGGAATGCTGACGGTGTTCCTTTAGATTTTAACGCGAATATTGGACGTAAAATTGTTATAGTTGTTGATTGAAAGAGTTCTTTTATGATGAAATGTGTTTGATCTCAGCCTGTGAACGCAATGCGTTCGCAGATCTCAGAACATTTTAAAAGTTTTAATTGTGAGATTGGCTTTAATTCTTTTTTTGCTGCGATTGGTCTGAAATGATTTATGGCTTAACCAAACAGAGGTTTTTATCTAGAAAAGTCAACTACCTCATTTGTCTCTTCTTTCATCGCATATTTAAAAGATGTCAATCATCATTACATGATGTAAAACTACTGCGGTGGCCCTGTGATAATACCTAAGTAAGCGCTTCTGTGTGAGTGTGATCTTTAAGTCCTGAGTGCGATTTCCAGATATCTTTAGATTTTCTTTTAGGAAATTTTCACTAGCAACACGTGGTTTGGAGATGTGTGCCTTATTATCAAATATATATTTTTTATAATAGGCTCCAATATATTTATTTTTTATTTGTTTTTTCTCCCGCATACCTTCAAACAACGGACACAAGGAACACTCAGACTCGGAGCAACCATTTGTGGATCACACAAAGTTTTTCCCCGTGTGGGATTCGAACCTACAACACTCGGCGTAGTAGCAGGGGCGAGGCGACCACTTAAACCACCACGTACGTGGGACCTAAAACTGTAGTAGGCTATATGTTACCCAAAAACACCTCTGCTTACCCTCTTCATGACATACAGTCATGTTTCCCCGTTGTGTTACACGCTTAACTACAAACCACGGCATATTATACATTTAAATGAATTTGTACGCCAAGTTGATTAACATACTTACATGCAAACAAGAAGTCGGGACCGCAAGCCACAACAGAATTAATAATGAACTTCGTTCTTGTACAGCCATCTTGGATATCAGAACTTATTGTTTATGTGTAATGCAAAATTATAAAACTTATATACAGACTCGGCACATTTGTTAACGCCCTGTTTCTAATGAAACAGATATCCAATTGACACGTCATATTTAATAAAAAATATTTAATTTGTCCGTAGGTAAAAGGACTCGTTTCTTGTGTTATCAAATACACTCAACCTATAAATATGTAATTAAATCCACCAATAATAATTATAATAGGTGTATATAAATTATTAAGTGATTAATTGATTATGAAAGCATTGCGTGGTGCCAACTTCCGGCGCCACTTAATTATTTATTATATTATTTTTATTGCATAAGTAACAAATAATTATGTTTATAAATATTATAATGAATTACACATCATTATATGATTTATATAACATATTCAAACGTTATAGGTATTTTGTACTAAATAAGGCAATTTGAATAGAGATCGTTATAAAAACCGTTGTAACATTACTGTACTGTCATTCGACTACTGATCGCGGTAAAATATACTTGTAATTGAGTGTGCGTGTGTGACTTTTATTGGAGCCTATTTCAATCCTTGATTACACTTGATAATGTTCATTTCTTGATATAGGAACAGGACCATATGATCATTTTAGCTTCGGACAGTTACATTTTAAAATATTTTTATACAATATGTGACAAAAATTAACTGTCTGTATTTATATTTAAAACGAAGTGTCCATAATTTAATTCTAAGGGTTGAAACACAGGCTGTCTCAAAAAAAAAGGAATCAAATGAACGATATTATTTTTCTATCTTATATTTCCTTGATTATGTTTTGGGCACACAGAATAGAGGTCGAGCCAAGTACGTACGTAAGGGCCAGGCTTGACCATACTTCCTCACTCTAAACTGGTACTGAAAATTTTCTATTAAATAAACTTTAAATCTTCTAATAAACCCTACTTATGACACTGATATTTATTTAACCACAAAAGACAATATAGAGACATAGCAAAAAGGTTAGTCGACGCTTCCCGTGACCAGAGGTCTGGGCTTTATTTTGCAGAAAGAATAAGCATTGCCATTCAACGTGGCAATGCTGCCAGTCTTCTGGGCACACTACCGGTCGACTGTGATGCGGAGGAATTTTATGACGCCTATTAGAGGGTTTTAGTTTTCTTTTTCTTTGTTTTATAATATTTTAGGTATAAGTCATTTTTAAAGAATTGTGATTATATGTACATATTTAAATAAACTAATAAGAACTTCATTTAGCCAGAGATTTTTCTGTTTTCTTGGTCGGTTTCTTTATAATAAAATAAATAAGACATTAACGATAATAAACAATAACAAACGTCAGTGTAAAGTAAATGTAAGTGAATGGCTTATAAAACTATCATACGAAGATACGGAGAATTTACTTCATCCATTAACTTAACACAGCACAGCACAGCACGTACATACACACACACACGCACACGCACCCTCACACACACACACACACAACACACCCTCACACACAAACATCCTCACAAACACACACACACTCCCACACACAATCACACAAACGTTTACTAAATTAATTATGTTCCGAATTGCTTTAATTTTCTTTTTTTTTTACTATTTTCTTACATGTACATTGTTTTAACTTATTATTCTATGTAGGTTTTGTATATAAAATGTGTCATGGAAGGCTGCTGGTACTTATAGCTCAGGTCTTCCTATTTTAAGTACCAGCGTTCACAAATTGTAGCTAACATCATGTATACAAAAATTGTTCCTAATGGTTGTAAATATCTGTGAAACAATAAAAACATTATTATTATTATTATTATTTAATAACAAATTGGACTCGAACCCAGAACTTCATAAAGCTACTTTATCCCACAAAAGTAACAAGACGTGTCGGTTTTAAAACAATATCATGAAAAGCTCTACACGATTATTTTCTTATACATCCTTCATGTCTGTTCGCACATTAAATTTTGACAGCCCAATACACCACCACGTTTCACGACGACGTCAGCCTGATCCTAAGCAAGACTGAACATCCAATTTTATGACACGAAAATTCAGAAGGGCCCCTAAAATCCTTATCACACTTTGCTTACAAGACCTCCCTAACATAACACCATTATAGCATAAACTGCGGTTAACACAGCTGCGTCAAATAAGGAACTTAACATATACACGCTGATAAAATTCTCAGCATTTTGAGCGCTGCTTAGAAATTTAGATGAGTTTAAGGGTGTGAGCGTACTAGACCAACTCTTTGCGGCTTAATATGCTCTATCTATAATACCACAACAAAAAGTAGTTTGTTGTGGTAATATATTAGATAGAGCTCTTTAATAAAAAAATGCTGATGCTAAACGATACTAAGCTTCGTCTTGACGAGGTAAGTCTGCACATCACAGACTCTTCGAACTAATGAAAAGGTCTCATATCCGCAGAAATACTACGGTCTCATACGATGGACCTCGAAACTATATGGAGAATACTGA
The DNA here is from genome assembly GCA_963564715.1 of Catocala sponsa. NCBI lineage: Eukaryota > Metazoa > Arthropoda > Insecta > Lepidoptera > Erebidae > Catocala > Catocala sponsa. The sequence goes on from OY751351.1 coordinate 6,303,037, forward strand.
CGCTCTATCTCAACCAGAATAATATATTTAAGAATATCAGTATTCTCTGAGAGAACTCTCCTTTCAAACACAATGTTGTTACAATGATTTTTAGTTTTAAGATCGAAAAATCTAATATATGTTTCTCAATGTAGTCAACAGTCGAAAACAGGCACTTTGTTGTCAGTCGGGCTTTTGCGATGAATCAAAAGCAAAATTATATTGTTTGCCATTGATTTGACGTCGTAATTGATATTCAATTATACTCTTGACTCAATAATTCGTAGTTTTAATAAATAGCAAGAGCAATAAACAAGTATAAGTAGTATTATCAGTTGTAATACTATGAGTATTACCGCACATTGTAGACGCGCCTTCAAAAATGGAGTCGTTGTATTGCCATCAGAGATTAGGGCTGATATACTGTGGTCTGGCTGATATCATAGTTCCCTCATAAGCACCTTAGAAACCCTATTACCACCCATACCTAAAAAGTTAATCTACTGTAAGTGGGGTAGTATTAGGCTGCTCTAGTTTGGGCAAAGTTTCAAGTTCAAATTAAGTCTTGTTATCTATTGACATCTTAATGTATTATGGAAACATTACGGACATGCTGTATAATACCTATCCAATATTATCCTGTAATAATACTAACATATTTATTTGCCAATAAACACGGTATACAAGATCTTACAATTGAATAAAGCACATACATGTTTTGCCAAGGTTACATAGCATGCAAATGTTATACAATTTTATGTATGATTTGTTACTTAAAACTTTAAACCTATAATGCTCACTATTAAGCAAAACGCAGTAAGCAAATTATAACCAATCTAGCTGTCTCTTTTCATCCACGTTTATGATTAGTACTCTGCTCCTTTGGCTCGTAGCGTATTATATGCTAAGTAACAAATTCTTTCACCATTAGAAAACTAATTTAACCCACATATTTACTAATTTGTATTTTATGACATTTGAATTTTAAACGTCAAAATCGTGCCATAAGAACTTATTTTAATGTTAAATTAGTTTTATTCATTATTAAATACGTTCAGTACAATAAAATAGTATATTTGTGACCAGATAAGTGTTTCATGCTGTGTCTTATGTCGGATCCACAAATCTACACAAATTAATTGACCAAAAAAGCACTTATTGACTAGACTATACTACCCATAGTGACTTTGGCCACGAGTGCTCATATTTAAAACCATATTTAAATGATAGTATGCAATGTCATTAAAATCAAGGAAAATAATTAAATAACAGCAATCGGCACTCTTTGCCGCGGTTTGCGGACAAAACACTTCGCTGCTGGCTGCGAGGTGGTCAGTGAGGAGGTGGCGGAGACTGCTTTAAGCCTTGACGGGACGCGACGCCGGCACCTTGGCGACGCCCCGTCGCCATGCAGACGGCAGCCCGAGACGTTATAAACGAGGCAACAGTCAATGTGACAGACGTCACATAGATTTTAATAGGTTTATTTTCTTATTTCGTTTATAATATATTGTAAATATTTACAGTAAGTTAAAATTTAGTTTATTTATGTTGCAAGACTTAGGCAACAAAAGTGATGTGGAAGTGAGTGCCGGTCAACCTGCCACACCCCTAACGAATCTGGTACGCTGCCCTAATTGTTCGCAGGCTCGTTTTTTTAAAGGTGAGCGGGGCTTGAGAGTGCATTTTGGTAAAATTCATAAAAACCAAAATGTACCCTCTAGTCCCAGCAATTTTTTACTAAGTAATCCCTCATCTTTAAACCCCCAATTTCCCTTTTGGCAATATTTAGGACGCTTGAAAAATTCCATTCCGATTTTAAAAAGAGTTCCTCGAGGCGCGAGACCTTCAGTGGCCCAAAACTTGGCTCACTGTATAGGTCTTGTCGTTCGAAAGAACTCTAAAACAGCTTGGGAACAATTACTTACCTTTCCTTATAGGATTCTACATGTTAAAAAAGTTCAGAATACACAAAAATCATTAACAGCACAAATTAAAGATAATTGCAGTTTTAGTTATAACCATTTAGAACCAAAAGACACCACCTCCTACAATAGCAAATCATTGTACCAATATGTAGAATCCAAATTAAGGGAAGGTGACATTAGGGGTGCATCTAGGTTATTGTTTAGTAGCGATGTGGTGGCGCCTTGCTCTGCAGAAACACTTGCGGGTCTGCAGAGCAAGCATCCAGCGCCCACTGATGGTCTCTCCTTCCCAGACGCACCTGATGCTGACATGGATTGTCTCAAGGTGACAGCCAAGGAAGTATTTACAGCCGTTTGCTCCTTTCGAAGTGGATCTGCTGGCGGCCTCGACGGCTTGGCACCGCAACATTTAAAAGATCTTTTGTGTTCCAGCGCCGGGGAAGCTGGTGATTCACTTTTGAAGGAGCTGACGGCTTTAACCAACTTAATGCTCTCCGGCGGTGTGGTGAATGACATCATCGATATTTTATACGGGGCAAATTTATGCGCCCTACGTAAGAAAGATGGTGGCATTCGTCCCATTGCCGTGGGGTGTACCTATCGTCGTTTGGCAGCCAAGCTATGTTGTAAGTACTACAGTGCCCCCCTCGCAGAGAAATTTCAATCAGTCCAGCTTGGTTTTGGTTCGAAGGGGGGCTGTGAGGCTGCCATTCACGCTCTCTCCACGTACCTTGGCTGTGGCGAAGCTGAGGTCATCTTAAAGGTTGACTTGAAGAACGCCTTCAATTCTGTGAACAGGGACACCTTGCTGACGCAAGCTAAATTGGAAACCCCCAAAATTTTTAATTTTTTGTGGCAGTGTTATAGACACCCATCAAAATTAATTTATAAAGACAACCATTTAGAATCTGCAGTTGGGTGACAAGGTGACCCTCTTGGACCGGTCATTTTTAGTCTAGCCATTCACCCAATTATTGAACAACTAAATTCAAAATTTTACATCTGGTACCTAGATGATGGGACCCTAGGAGGTGACATAGAAACGGTTTTACAAGATTTGAAACTTTTAAAAAATAAATTTAATTCGATTGGTTTAGAACTAAATTCAAACAAATGTGAAATTTTTATTAACGATAAAATAGATAAGTCTTGGGCCCTATCAAAATTCAATTCGTTGGCTCCAAACATCAAAATTATTGAAAAAGGTTCTTTTCGCCTTCTTGGGTCTCCTGTATTGGAGGAGGCATTCGAGTCGTTTATAGATGAAAAGATCCAAAATTTTTGTGAAGTTTCAGACCGACTACTCAAAATTAATATTCATTCTGCTTATACAATCATTCGTTATTGCCTCTTCGTTCCTAAATTCACACATGCCCTCCGATCCTCTCAATTTTGGAAGCATTTAATACTTTTGGAAAAAATCGACGATACTATTCAGCATACACTTAGTAAAATTTTAAATTTGGCCATGAACGACCGAGTGTGGCTCCAGGCAACCCTACCAGTTCGCTTGGGTGGCCTCGGCGTTCGCAAAATTAGTGATGTCAGTTTACCGGCGTTCCTGTCTTCGGTCCACTGCACTGAAGAATTGACCAGGAAAATTTTAGCTCCCACACTGGTTAATTCTGAAGTGTCGTGCAAGTCCGACGCAGTAAACGCTTGGAAAATGATCTGTCCAAGCTCTGATTTGCCATCCGATCTATTCTCTCAGAGTCGGTGGGATGGGCCGCTCTGCAACATGGTGAGAGAACATCTCATAAACACATCTCTTAATGTTGCTGAGCGTGCCCGTTTATTGGCTGTGGGGGAGTGGGAATCGGGTCTTTGGCTCCAAGCACTCCCTTCGTCCAACATAGGCACTATGTTGGACGATACAACGTTCCGCATCGCTTCTTGCCTTCGTTTAGGTGCTCCATGTGTTTCTCCGCATCGATGTCACTGTGGGGAAGCCGTCGATGGCCTTGGCCACCATGGCCTATCATGTAGCAGGAGTGCCGGTCGTTTTTCGCGGCACGCCAATCTTAACGACATTATCCGTCGTGCTCTTGTCACCGCCGGCGTGCCAGCTCATCTCGAACCTAATGGCTTGGCGCGTGACGATGGGAAGAGACCGGACGGTATGTCATTGATGCCTTGGAAGATGGGTAGGCCCTTGGTGTGGGACGCAACGTGTGTCGACACCCTTGCGCCATCACATCTTCCCAGCACGGCGGGTTGTGCTGGTGCTGCTGCTGCATCTGCGGAGACTCTCAAACGGCGCAAATACAAAAACCTGGTAGGGGATCATGTTTTTGAGCCGTTTGGGGTCGAAACGCTAGGGTCATGGGGTCCCAGTGCTCGTGCGCTCTACAGAGACATAGCAAAAAGGTTAGTCGACGCTTCCCGTGACCAGAGGGCTGGGCTTTATTTTGCAGAAAGAATAAGCATTGCCATTCAACGTGGCAATGCTGCCAGTCTTCTGGGCACACTACCGGTCGACTGTGATGCGGAGGAATTTTATGACGCCTATTAGAGGGTTTTAGTTTTCTTTTTCTTTGTTTTATAATATTTTAGGAATAAGTCATTTTTAAAGAATTATGATTATATGTACATATTAAAATTTAAATGCAATTAAACCTAATGTCAATTGATAAATTATGTACCTAGATTTATTCAGATGTCTAAATAAATAAGATATCTAATGGGAAAGAATCTTAAAAACGGTTTTTATTTTTAATAAAATACATATATTGCCTCTTCAAAATATTAGTACGGGTTTGCAAAAATAAATGATTTATTGTTTATTTTAATGTTCAACATTCGTGTAAACTTAATACCATATTAGAGTTTCACAATTATCATGTCTTAGAATACCTAAAGTCTATAAAATTGTGTCTGGTCGCTGGTGTGCCGGTGCGATTCAATAGGTTAAGTGAGGCAGTATCCTTCCAACGGTCAACTTGAAAGTCTAGTACAAACGTTGCCTAAAATTTTTCGTTAGCATAGATCTTGTAATATTTGCACGATATTCCGTTAGGTGATGAAACTGTTTTTATTCGAAGTCAAGGAACCTTTCTTGTTATTAAATTGTTACGCATTGGCTCGGAAATATCTTCAAAATTGCTTCGTCTTTGGCGCTTCTAAAGATTTTGACTTCGATTATAGCAAAATTAAGATATTGGTTTTTAAAGGTTGTCGACTGGAAAAATCCCATTATGTAGTATCGTAGAGGTGAAAAGAAAACTGTACCTAAATATAGTGATTCATTTTGTAAAATCTTGATGATTATTGTTTAAAATAAGTCGTTGTATATATTTTTGGCAATAAGCATTTGCTTGTTTGAAGCTTACCTTTGCCTATGATTTAATTCATGCCTAGACAACTCTACGCTATAAACCCACGGCAAAGACGTCTTGATCTTCCTGCTAAAAGAATAATACTTAAAACTACAAATTCTTAAAGAATTACATGCATGTTAACGACTAGCTTTTGCCCAAGGCTTCGCTCGCGTAAAAGTAGATTAGATTAAGTGTAACAGTACTTTTTTTTTAAATCGCCTGTACTCTGTACAGCTTTTCATATCAGCAATCACTAATGTTATTAACTGAAATAGTTTTAATAATATATGCAATTGATAAAATATTCAAATGTTAAGCCACCTACGATAACGGGCTCAGTCTATGGTTATGGTTAGAAGTTGTATTTAACACCTTCAACGCCAGTGCACTCACATGGTGTCTGCCAGCACGCCTTAAATAACTGCCTTGGCTTCCAAGATGTTAAAGCAAAGAAACAAACCCAAAATTTTGAACACATACTTCTCTAGTAGTACTGTTAAAAATCATTTAATAATATGCTTTGGACACAAATGTCAAATTATATTTTGCCGCATAATCACATAAACCTCAAAAGGATATATAAGTACATAAGCGTGTGATGCAATCATTTCGCCAACCCAACACTCCCAACGCTCCAAGCGTTCTTCACACGAGCAATCAATAACACGCCCGTTCACAAATAATAATAAAGTTCGTATCTCTACTCAGTTTACCGCTGTCTCGTTCATTATTGATAGCGCCCGCACCTCAAACTACGCCACACTTACTCACAATTCCTCTCCAACTATTTCCCGAATTTCACGGGAACACGGAACAATGAACATTTTAGGTCCAAAATACCTGAAAATCCAAAGTTCACAATCGGTACGTCGAAATTTCCCAACTGTCGTAGTGATTGGGAATTTAATTCCAAAGATACTAATAATTTATTTCGTTATCGATACACGTGTTTCGAATAAATTAATGATTTCGTATTCCCTGAAGATTATTTCACTCAGTGTCTGGCTTCAATCAAATAATCATAAATTCGCTATGGAGCCTTTATTGTTCGTACTAATTTATTATTGATGATGATACCAATTTTGGTATCTATTCAGATATTTCCATGTCTAGATTTACATTAATAAAATTCTTATTATATTTTCTTTGCGAAGCCTTATCGAAATACGATATTTTAATGTACATACAAAGCAGCATAGCATTTTCTAAACTATGCATGGCATAAATATTTATTTGATCGATAAATAATTGTTTCGACTATTGGTCTTTACTTTATTGTTAAAAAGTACGCAAAATTTACAACCGCTTAAATAGGATTAGACCTGCACATAGGCGCCGCTAGAATTACTTGCAGGGAGGTGCATCTGCATCTACATATCATACTATTAACTGATACAATATACCTATAGATTTATAAGTACATACATGTATATTATGTAGATAAATGTAATGTCAAATTCAATGATACGATGGATATTTTATTAAATATATTTTGGTCATCGAAAAAATAAATGTAATTTTTCTATGTATTTTCTTTCCTGACAGGGGGGTACAAGTGCATCCCCTTGCACCCTGCTGCCGGTGCCCATGGCCCTGCATATCACTTTTTGAATCAATTGGTCATCTCCCTCACCTTGGGTCATCTCTATTTGTCTAGGGGCACACATATTAAAATACGGCCATGTAATAAGTTTATTTCACACAGTCATAATTAAGATATATTTAAAAGATAGACCACTTTAGACCGCTTTTTAAAATATTTATTTATTTACATAATATAGAACGACTTGCGCCAATTACACTATTTAATAATATAATATATAAATTTAAAATTTAGCATTCATGCATTCTGCTCACAGTACCTCACACATTATAGTAATAAAATACTTTCCATTCATTCGCAAAAATATCAACTTCTGGGTAAAAAAAGCTAAAGTCCAAGAGAGCGTTAAGCGTTAAGCATCCAAGAGTATTGCGCAATCCACAATACAAGTTACTTAAAAATATGAAAATATTTTGACTGTGTTTGATTACATCGCGGATTTTGTACAGTCAGCAACATAAATCGATACACATTTGTGAGATTTTAATTGCTATGAACTCTATCTTTTAAAATTACAAATTATAGTTTATATCGCAATTATAGCAAAAACAAGCTAACTAATATTATAAAAGCGAAAATGAGTTTGTAGCATTGTTACGTTTTCACGCCTAAACCACTGAACTTATCATTCTGAAATTTTGCATATACTTTGTCAGGTGTACAGAAACGAACATAGGCTACTTTTCATCCCGAAAAAAATTACTGTTCCCTAGGAAAACAACAATAGCGTTCTTATGATAATAGATGGCGTCACATGGCTTTCGAATCATGATCGAATTATATTATTACAAGCAAAGTACAACCCGAATTGATTGTCAAATTCTTATAAATTTACATACATGAAAATTCGTAGTCTCTGTGAAGTGTTAAAGGTTGTTAATAATACCGTCTGTGAGTTTCATTTGTTTCTGAAGTAGTATTTTCAGAATATTGAAATTTCTATGCAACGACACTAAGTAAGTAGACGTAGGAATGTAATAAAACTGTTATTATTCGTTTGTCTATTGAATTTTATTGTACTGTGATTTTTCTTACGGTATGCGAATATTGTTCTGTTTTACGATAATAATAAAGGCAATCAATGAAGATAATGATTATGTCTTCATTAAACCTCATCGAATGTTTGCACAGAAGGCGTAGTGGTTTAAGTGGTGCTCACCATTGCCGCTCATGCATGTGCCGAGTGTTGTGGGTTCGATCCCCACACTGAACAAAAATGTGTGTGATCCACAAATGGTTGTTCCGAATCTGGCTGTGCTTTGTGTCCGTTTTTTGAATGTTTGCGAAGTACACCGCGACACAATAATTTGAACATAGGTGGGAGTTGTCTTACAATAAAATAAAATAGCCTTATTGGTCCTTTATTACTTGATATTATAGGGGCAATAGAAAAACACAATGAAAATATCAATTCCACCTATTACGAGATACGTTGATAGACAGACGGACGGACAGTGAAGGCTCTCAGGTACTCGGCGCGGTGGTGGTGCCACGACGACCACTTAAACCATTACGGTATCCGTGCAGTCAATTATATTGTACTAGCGACCCGTCCCCGCTTCGCACAGATAGTACAAAACCTTAACAAATTATACAACTACACCTTCCACATGATCCAAAATAAAAAATAAAAGAAATATCAAAAACTCTTTATTTTCCACTATTCTAAGGTCATATTAATAGGCTTTGGGAACTCTTCTGTTAAGTTAAGAAACCTGTGTTAGAAGAGTCCCCTCTTGTCTATGGCATGCATTAAAACAATGTAATAGTATATCTGTTACGTAAGTTAAAGTAACATGGGTACATTACATAATATTATTTCACCTTATTTGTTATATTTTAGATGTTTAAGTGATAAAATAATTGCTGTCCACGCATTTTTATTTAAGAATTTGTCGTGGAGACCTATCATTGGCTCTCTGTTGCATATTTTTCACACTACTATGTATTTCAAAGCTGTTGGTATTCCTTTTATACATAAATAAAATAAATAAATAAATTATCATGAATCACTCTGTCTATTGGTGAAAACCACATGAAAATCCGTTCAGCGGTATTTGAGTTTAACACGAACAGACAAACAGACAGACGCGGCTGAGGACTTTCTTTTATAATAATTATTTAGTAATACATAATTATTATAAAAGAAAGTCCTCAGCCGTTCTATCGTACAGTATAATAATACTGTACGATAGAACGGCATCCTTCGTATGCGAATACAAGTCGCAATTTAACGATTTTTTTACTCAGCACATGGCATTGTATAATTACCGCTTACCGCTCTACGCTAAGCTTCCGCTGATAGCAGCAAGGTCGTGGCCGTTAGCTTACTTCAACAAAAGCTGTCCATTTAAACTTTTAGCCGTACTTATAAGCATTTAGAAGTTTATTAATAGACATTCTGGCCTTGTAGATTCGTCTTAATTATTTCGTATCTAATTTAATCTCTATTATTAGAAGATTTGAAAAGCAATTTCAAAGTTAATCATTTCTATTTTCGGATGTCTTTAATAAATCTAGTGTTTGAACACTTTGAACTTATGAAAGTACGACGATAGTAGCTGGTATGGGACAAATGCGAGGTAACCATACGAATACTTACGCTGGTAGCTCGCATCTCTTATTCTATTAAAAAGACAACTACCGCGCTAATAATAAATCTTGTGTCACACGAGACTTTACAAACATTCCAACAACGGAAACAAAGAACATCAATACTCGGAACAACCATTTGTGGATCACACAAAGTTTTGTCCCGTGTGGGGTTCGAACCCACAACACTCGGCACAGTAACAGTGGCGAGGCGGCCATTTAAACCACTGCGCTATCCGTGCAATCTTATTCCGCACAACCGGACAAATGCCACTATTAAAATATGTTTATTTATATTATGAACGTCAAAGTTACACATATTCAGTAAAACACGGAAATAGGACCTACACTAAACTCACGGCAACGCTTTTTAAGAGCTAAGTTAACAATATTATTTATTTTAGAAATCAGACCTGTAAAGAGCTACAACTATTATAACACTTACTATGCATAAAACATTCGAGCAGATGTAAAAAATTTAAGTTAGGTTGTAATAGTATGATAGAATAGGGGCATCCCTTAACGTGTACACAGGATAAAAACAACACGCGATTATATTTTAGTCGGAGGTGAAAACTAGACTGATAAGATTTGTAACAAATTGCTTACCAGAATCAAAGAAACCGAATCGAAGAGTCACCACAAGTAGCCCTTTCCACGCGTTCGAAGCGTTACCGTGAAAACTTTGTGCTCCACAAAATTTGAAAGATATGTCCATTGTGGGCTTTTTTTGTGTCTGTCGTTTCAATATTTGTAATCCCTCGCGACGCATCGAGTATGCCTAGTGCGGCAGTTGTTTTTCAAAAACTTAAAGAAAATATTCTAAAATTTCTATGTATAATATGTATGTATTTACAAAAAAAAAAAACAGTATATATGTATATTTATCCATTGTCTAGTACCCATAGTACAAGCTCTGCTTAGTTTGGGCTAGATGGTGTTTTGTGTGTATGTGATAGAATATTATATTATTATATTATTTTATTTCGATTTTACAACTGCTATATTCGTTGTACACAGGTATGACGTACAAACACTGTAAACCAAACACAGTTCCAGAGATAAACGCTCAAAAACCAGTTAACATAATTTACGTAGTGAGCAAAAGAAACGCAGTTGAAATATTTACAGTCCGTCTGTCAGTGGCGTCGTAAACCCGAAATTAGAAAAACTCAACACTAAATTATGGGTAAGACTGCAGTTAGACCACGGACTGAGACTAGCGGATAAGAACAGCTAAGCAGCGTTTTATTAATAAATGGATTTTGTGTATTGACAAACTGCTTTAAAATATCCTTTACAATGATTCGACATACTATGTTTCTTCGTTGGTTCCAATATGCTTGTATTTTGTCAGGTTTCTATTTGACCATATGTATAGCGTAAATAATATTCTCTGTTAGGAAATTTCAGTAACACTAGCAGCTGGGTCCAATATTTCAACAAAAATTTGACAGACTAAATACTTAACATTGTTACTAATCTTTGAGGTAAAAATTATTGTAAGTCAATCTTAGAAGACGAAGATGGTTTCTGAAGAACTGTTAGTACATTATTTTGATGTATCTCTTGTATAGCTAAAGTAAGCTATTATCGCCTGAACATATTTTGACAACTTGATAACAAAATACTTAAGGTTCTCTACCATATAAAAACTTAATTGGAATGTATTGTATATACCTTCCATTAAAATATCTAAATGTCAATTAAAACCGTATTAGAATCCGTAATTTAGAAGAAATAAGCGAGTAAGCGGAAAAACAGGAATGATGGTACAATTTAAATATGTATATAATAATAATATTCTATCACATACACACAACACTATCTAGTCCAAACGAAGCAGAGCTTGTACTATGAGTACTAGACAATGGATAAATATACATATATACTTTTTTTTTGTAAATTCTTACATATTATACATAGAAACACCCAGACCTAGACAAACATCCACGTTCATGCACACAAAAATTTTTTACTTGTGCGGGAATTGAAGCCGAGACCTAAGGCGTGGCAGTCGGTTACACTAACCAATACGCCATCGAGGCCACCAAATATCATAATATGGTTAAGGCAGCTAAAGTAAGCAAGGCTTTATCGCAAAGAGCGTAACGAATACGCTAATCTCTCCGCTTGTACGTAAATGTAGCTTTGAGTTTACGCACAGTCCTAAGCTTATTTTGGGAAGGAAATTATAAACTGTTGGGTCGTAAACTTTAAATAGATAAATTATTGAGCAATAACCTTGGCTTAGAAGTTTGTAAAAGTCGTTTCAAGAATGTGTGGACTTCAGTGCAGAAGTGCTTGGTTTCGAGTAGAGAAGTTTCATTATTGGTAGTATCATTTGGAGGTAATCTTAGTGGTCTTCAGTGAGTAGGAGAAACATTGAGTTTAGCACCTTAAGGAATTAAAAAAGTGGTCAGATTATAGTGAGCTTTTAGTGGAATATTGTCGTTGTTTGTTGTGAAATCGGTTGACTCGAGTTCAAACCTAAGTGACAAGTTCTGGATATTTTCTAATCATGTAAGTATTAAGAAAAGATTATACTATTTACTAGTTAATAAGAGAACTTTGATGTTTTATAACCATCAAACATACATAGATAGATATATTTTGATTACATTTTCAAAGATTTGAATAGTTAAGAATTCCGGGACAGAATAGAATAGAACAGTTTATTTGCAAAAAATGTAATAATAGGTGTTAAACACCTTTATATGAATCCTTGTACATTTTCCCATTAAGGCATACGCATCTTAATATTACAATCAACTAAATTAATTAATAATAATCAAATAGAATTATCATTTGAAAAGTCTCCTATCGAATAAGAAAACCTCTACAAGATTTACCTCTATCTGGGAATGGAGCTCGAGACTCATGCACAGCGGTTACATTCATTTGCGAGACACTACTGAAGTATTTTCATCATCTATATTCAAATTATAAAAAAAGGATTTGTGATTTTGTTTGTATATCCTAAAACTGACTGATCAAAATTACTTTAGCCAGAAAAAACAGAAGCTATATAACATTAAGCTAAGGGCCACGTAAGTGGAGCAGTAATCATCAACGTGGATGAAACCGCAGGGGACAGCTAGTCTAACATAATATAAAACTATCGAGAAAATATAACAACATTTTAAGGGATCAAATTGTACATCTATATCTTTATATCTACAAAAGGGTAGTAGCCTATATAGCCTTATGTCCACGTTTTAAGAAATAGACAGGAAGCCTGTAGTCCAAAATATAACTATACATATCTATATCTATGCAGCGATAGCTCAGTGGGGAGACCAACAGACTGCAATGCAGAGGGTCTCGGGTTCGAACCCACGTCGCGCACCTCTGACTTTCGGAAGTTATATGACTTTTCGAAATTATGTGCGTATTGATTGACAATTATCGCCTGCTCCATGCCTCGAAGAGCACGCTAAGCCGTCGGTCCCGGCTGCCATGAACATCTATGGCAGTCGTTATTGGGAGAATGTCGACACAAAAGATCCCACTGGGTCGAAGTGTCGCCGGTCTGCACTGACTGGCTCCCACATAAGATAAGATAAGATCTATATCTATACAAATAAATAAAAATTGAAGTGTCTGTTTGTAATGTCAAAATAACAGCTTTTTATCTAATGAAAGTATATAAGGTACCTATGCAAAAACATATATTTTTTAAATTTTGTCTGTATGCCTGTTTGTTCCGGCTAATCTCCGAAACGGCTGAACCGATTTTGACAGGACTTTCACTGGCAGATAGCTGATGTTATAAGGAGTAACTTAGGCTACATTTATTTTAGAAAAAAATAGGGTTCCGTGGAGACAAACACTTTTTAGTTAAAATCTACGCGGACGAAGTCGCAGGTAACAGCTAGTTTTAAATAAATAAAGAAAATCCCTAAGATAACTTCTATATAATATTAAAAAGATATTTTTGGACTACGATATTTAAATTGTCATAGACTATACAAAGAAAATAAAAAGCTATTCTCTTTTGATTTCTTAAAGACATTTATTTCACGTATATTTTAACTTCAGAAATTTAAGTTAAAATTCTTTTGTAACAAATCTCTTGTTAGCGAAGATTGACTTTCATTAGAAATTATTTGTGTGGGCGACAAAAAATATACTCAGTAACTCAGCAACTAAAAATAAATATATAATGACTCGCCTATATTCCTGGAGAGATAAGCAGAGGTTTATTACACCTACATTTTTCCAGCTACAGCTTCAGGACCCACGTTATGCTTACACATTTACCACAATTTAAGTCCAGGCCCTTAAATTAATTCCACTCCAAAAAAATCACTCCGATCTGTTACTACGTGAAAGGATGACAAACGAACACTCTTGTATTTAAAAACCTAACTAATCCTAACTTATATTATAAATGCGAAAATGAGTTTGTTTGTTTGTTACGCTTTCACGCCTTAACTACTCAACCGATCAACCTCAAATGTTGCATACACGTTGTCAGGGGTACAGAATAGGACATAGGGTACCTTTCATCCAGAAAAATAACTGTTGCAAACCTAACCTAAACTAACCAACATTTACGCGAGCGAAGCCGCGGGTGAAAACTAGTATTAGGTATAAATGCGAACGGGAGTATCTTTGTTTGTTTGTTACGCTTTCACGTCTTAACTACTCGACCGATCATCACGAAATTTCGTAAACACGTTATTTGGGGTACAGAATGGGACATAGGGCTCTCTCCTAGGGATCAATACTTTTTTCTGGATGGAAAGTATTGCATCCAGAAAAAAGTATTGATCTCGACGAGAGAGCTAAGTCATGGTCAAAGCTAGACTGTTATATACACTTTATAAAACTTCGTTGACAACAGCGAGGCAGTGACGATGATTCATTATATTCCTCCGCTTATTATGATTACCATAAAACATCAAATGGACATTTTGATCATAACCAACACTATTATACAGCAATGGCTGTAATATTTATTTAAATACTAGCTTTTGCCCGTGGCTTCGCTCGCGTTAATTTAGAATTTGACAATCAATTCGAGTTGTACTTTGCTTGTAATAATATAATTCAATCATGATTCGAAAGACACGTGGCGCCATCTATTATCATAAGAACGTTATTATTGTTTTCCTCGGGAATAGTAATTTATTCGGGATGAAAGGTAGCCTATGTCCGTTTCTGTTCACCTGACAATGTATATGCAAAATTTCAGGATGATCGGTTCAGTGGTTTAGGCGTGAAAAGGTAACAAACAAACAAACTCATTTTCGCTTTTATAATATTAGTTAGGATTAGGATTTTTCCGTTATTTATTTTCTTTACAATGGTAACTTAGATCTATTACAAGTTGTTTAACGGTGAGACGCGCTCTTAATTCTATTACATAACCAACGTTATATATGTATGTATGTACGTTACCAAAAAATACAATAAAAATATAAAAAAGCTGTTATATTTAACACGTGATCACGATTGATGCAAGCCGGTCGGAACATTAGAAAGTAAATATATGTCTAATCGCTGTTTTAAATAGTAGTAGGTATATGTATATAGATTTCGCAATCATCTAAAAACGTTAAGATCATAACAAATGAAATCAATCAAATCAAAATATATTTATTAATTTAAGTCAAAAGTAATACTAACTTGATAATATAATATGTATTTACATTAACATTTACCTGCGGTAACTATAACTTAATTTACTCAGTAGAAGTCAAAATTCGCTTTCATCTCGAATAACCAACCTCTATAAAGAATACAAGCACTAAATAGAAAAAAATCAACGGGTTGCACAGGTTGCACTCCGGGAATGCCGGCAGAAGTGAAAACTTGAATATTAACGTTGTGCATTTTTGATATTTTGGAATGGTTAGGGAATAATTTTGCACGAATTGCTGTAATTATCAGTATAAAAGTACTATCATTCATGTGGTAAAATATAATATTCATTTATTACGCTATCGTACACAAACATGACAATCCTCCCTCCATCTCACAAATTTTCGATCAGGTCACGTGTCCTGATGCGAGTTTGACAATTCTCCCTCCGTCTTACGAATTTTCGATCAGGTCACGTGTCCTGACGCGAGCTTAACATTTTTTACCCATCACAAAAAAGTACACAGCGCCGCTAAAGAAGTTTTCACTTCAATAATCAAATAAATTTTCGGTTCGAATTAAAAAAAGATTGAGGCTGGTCACCGGTGTGCCGCTGCGAAACAATAACTTAAAAAATACTCTTTAGTAGCAATTTACTTTTACTTTTTTTGCTACTTAGGTGGCAAACAAGCATACGGCCTAACTGATGGTAAGTGGTCACCGTAGCCTATGGACGCCTGCAAAACCAGAGGCATTACTTGCGCATTGCTGACCCTTTAGGAAAGGAAGTGGGAAGGATAAGGACCGGGAAGGGGGAAAGAGGGTGATTGGGCCTCCGGTACTCTCACTCACCGAACGAAACACAACAATAGAAATACTGCTATTTTACGTCGATATTCTGTGAGAGGGTAGTCCTTCTCCGGTCGAGCCGGCTCATTCATGCTGAAATCAGCGAGGCTCTACTACTCTGAATATTATATACTTTATTAAACTTTACCCTTATCTTATCTTATGTGGAGGCCAGTCAGTGCAGACCGGCGACACTTCGACCCAGTGGGATCTTTTGTGTCGACACTCTCCCAATAACGACTACCATAGATGTTCATGGCAGCCGAGACCAACGGCTTAACGTGCTTTCCAAGGCACGGAGCAGGCGATAATTGTCAATCAATACGCACATAATTTCGAAAAGTCATATAACTTCCGAAAGTCAGAGGTGCGCGAAGTGGGTTTGAACCCGAGACCCTCTGCATTGCAGTCTGTTGGTCTCCCCACTGAGCTATCGCTGCTCTAACTTTACCCTTACTTTATTTAACATTACATGAAAACATTTAAACAGGTGGTGCCGTATTTCGTTATACATATAGCTTGTAAGTTATACTATATATCTATTGTCCCAAGAACAATATAAAAACTATTGGCAATCCGAAATAAATACAATGCTTATATACATAAAGCTAGTGTCTGGAGCGGGCTAAATGCGCAAACTTGCACGCACTAGCTATTTCAGCCTGCTTGAGCCATCCATCAATCGTTTACAAAACACATGAAACCTGCACAAGTACCTACTTTTTCGTGTGTGTGTTTCATGTGTACACAAGTTACATACGCAAGTTAAGGTTAACTTGCGTATGTAACTTGTGTCATGTATAAAGCCTGTACATTTTTCGTCTAGAAACCATTTTCACATTTACATTATTAATTAAGATTATAGAAATTAAACTACTATATACGGATTTTATCACGTTATTTATTTGACACTTTATTACAAAATTTTGAAAACTGTTACACTACTATTACTATTGAACTTTACTAATTTTTAGGCTAATAAAATTATTGAAACTATTAAAACTATTTATACTATTACTATAATATTATACTATTTATATTTATGTTTACGCTTTACAACACGATAAAATCCGTATATAGTAGCTAAATTTCAACGAATAACATTCGCGTAAACAGAAGACAAATATACATATAGTTACGATTAATCTAGTTAATTCAATATTTCAAAAAAATTATTTTTCTTTCTTAAAAGCCGACGGCCTATAATAACGTACTTCAAAATTAATGTAAAAACTTCACAGAATATTCGTTAAAAAGAAAAAGGCGATTTCGAAGAAACTTTCGTTCACAATTCAAATACTTTTAATGTACTTCGACAAAAATCCCGTCTTTCTTATTTTATTTAAAAAAAATACATTATTATACAAATCGGCTTTATTTAAGTCTGTTTTAACATTTATAAGCTTTAAGCTTTTGAGAAAAAATGTATATATATATAATGTTGTAAAAATTAATTAAACTGTGGTTTGGTTTAAACGTTACGTATTTCAGTTGAATAATTAATTTAATTTATAATTATTTATTTATTTTAGTATAAGTTCCTAGTTTTACAATTGCATCTTAACAATAATATAAAGTGCACTTATAGATAAAGATGAATAAAATACAACTGTTTTGAAAGTAGTAATAATAAACTAGTACCAAAGTATTTATTACGCGAATAATAACTTCCATGTATCAGTAGTATAGCCTCGCTGATTTCAGCATAAATGGGCCGGCTCGACCGGGAAAGGACTACCCTCTCACAGAATATCGACGTGAAATAGCAGTATTACTACTGTTGTGTTTTGTTCGGTCAATGAGAGTGCCGGAGGCTCAAACACCCTCTTTCCACCTACCCGCTCCTTCTCCTTCCTATTTCCTCTTTCTCTTCTTCCTTTTCTAAAGGGTCGGCAACGCGCAAGTGACGACTCTGGTGTTGCAGGCGTCCATAAGCTACGGTGACCACTTACCACCAGGTGGGCCCGTATGTTCGTTTGCCACCATAGCTGTATAAAAAAATATCATTATAAATATTTATTTATAAATTATTTCAGCCCGTATGGTCCCACTGTAGGGCCAAACCGGCTCACTTTTCCGTAGTTTACACCTGTCTTTCCTTAAGCTACTTAATTCGTCCCGCCACGCCACCGCCTCGATCTACCACGTTGCAGCGGTATCATGTCCCGTCTTTGCTGACCCAGCTGTCTCAAGTTTGAATCCCCGACTTTTCGTAGTTATATGCGTATTACATGATCAATTACCGCTCGCTTTAAAGATTAAAGAAAACATCGTGAGGAAATCTGCATGTCTGAGAGTTCTCCATAATTTTCTCGAAGATAATATGTGAAATCTGCTAACCAGCACTAGGTCAGCATGATGGACTGTGGCCTAACACTTCTTATACTGAGAAGAGGCCCGTGCCCAACAGTGGGATAGTTTACAGGGCTGATGTAATAGACAAAGTAAACAATAAGCTTTTTATACATTAACTATACATACAAAAAAAATAACATGAGTAATGAAAAATATTTATATGAAGTATCCATCTATACTTATCATGACTTAATATTATCTTCTGTTTACGTGAATGTTGTTCATTGAAATTATGTATTCAAAATTATATCTAGTAATAGCTAAATTACCATCATTAAACCATATTTTGAAAATTAAATCATGTTTCTAGTGCTATCCAATGTACTTAATAGGAATTAAAACCATATTTCCTTTTTAGTCATTCGTTTAATACTTACGTATTACGTTCATGTGTTATT
Organism: Catocala sponsa; assembly: GCA_963564715.1. NCBI lineage: Eukaryota > Metazoa > Arthropoda > Insecta > Lepidoptera > Erebidae > Catocala > Catocala sponsa. The sequence continues at coordinate 6,321,647 of OY751351.1, forward strand.
TTTCTTTAATTTCAAGGTTATGTTATGCTCATTAAGTGAACTGTAACGTTCTTTGAGTAATAACGAGATGGGTGTAAAAACCAGGATTCAACCTCTTCGTTTAAAAAAAAATAAAAAATACGAACAGTGTTGGTCACGACGGTATCGCCACAAAAATTTTGAAAGCTTTTGCCCCCGAAATATGTGGTCATCTATGTTTTATTATTAATCTTAGCATTACTAAAGGTATATTTCCGGATGCATTAAAAAGAACCATAATAAAACCATTGTATAAGAAAGACAATAATAAACTCATGTTCAATTACAGACCAATTGCACTTGTACCAGTAACATCTAAAGTGTTTGAAAAAAATATATATAGAGAAATGAATAACTACCTATAAAAATATAAGATATTAGTAGATGAACAAAAGGGATTTCGGAAAAATAAAACATAAGTCTGGCTATCTATGAATTCTTGCACAATGTTATGATTAATATGGATAAAAGAGTACCAGTTTGCGCTTTATTTTGCGATATGACGCAGGCTTTCGACTGCGTCCACCATAAATCCTTGCTAGCTAAACTTGAAGCCTACGGTATTAGAGGAAATCTTTCAGAATTAATTAAATCATATATCCAATATCGTAAACAAATTACAGAAATTACAAAATTTTACACTATAACTAAAAAAGAAAGAATATTTAGATCCGAGGAACGCGATGCTGTATATGGAGTACCACAAGGCAGTGTACTCGGTCCTCTATTGTTCAATTTATATATTAATGACTTGCCTAAAGCAGCTGCACAACCGATAACACTATTTGCTGATGATAGCACTGTGACAGTAACTTGTAAGGATAAAAACACGTACAAAGATGACATTACTAATTTTTTAATATCTATTGTAAATTGGCTAGACGAAAATAATTTAAAGAAGACTAATATAATGCATTTCACCCAACGGATGCCTATACTTGAAAACATGAATATTAATTTTAATGATACAATTATTGACAAAGTTAGTACAACAAAGTTTCTTGGGTTAATAATTGACCATAAATTAAACTGGAAACCTCAAGTAGAGGCGCTTTGTAAAAGACTGAGTAGTGTAGCTTTTGCCTTAAATAAACTTGCAGCAGTCAACAACATAGATGTGTTTATTACAGCCTATTATGGTCTTGCCGAATCTATACTTAGATATGGAATAATTTTTTGGGGGAATAACACAGATAGTGACATAGTGTTTCGTGCTCAAAAACGATGCATTAGGTCAATGTTTGCACTAAAAGTAACAGACAGCTGCAGACCTTATTTTAAAGATCATAAATTGTTAACGTTACCGTCACTATACATTTTGGAAACAGTTATGTTCGTAAAGGCTCATACAAATTTATTTCCACGGTTGTCCGAAATGATTCCCAGGAATAGGCGTGACAATTCCAAACTGTGTCTGCATGATGCTAAAACAACTCTCATGCGCAAGAGTATTTTTTGCATGGCTACAGTAATATTTAATAAATTGCCCAGATCATGGAAATCATTGAGTTATTCTGATGTCAAAACAAACCTGAGAAAATTACTAACTGAAAAAGTTTATTATAATATTGTAGATTTTTTGAATGAAAATAATTTTGAATAAAATAACCTTGGCATTAATAGTATAATAAATTTTGTAATTAAATTTAACTTATGAATAATGTAATAATAAAAACTGTGACATAATATTGTAATTAATGCGTAATAATAATCCAACAATATAATGTAAGAATGAATATCAATAATAATATTTTTATGTAATTTAAATCTAAACGGATATTCATTATTTCATGTTTATTTTAATTATTTTGTATTGTATTTTTAATGTCGGTTTTAATTAACATTTGTATGCCTTCATGGCAAAACATAGCGTTCTTATTATAGACTTAAGACCACAAATTATAATCACCTATGTTTGACAAATAAACGAATTATATTCTATTCTATTCGTCTTAAATGTACATGTGTGACCTTGTGACTCATAAGAGTCACAAGGTCACATGATGTCTATTCGTCTTAAATGTACATGTGTGACCTTGTGACTCATAAGAGTCACAAGGTCACATGATGTCACGAGATATAAATCTCGGGGGTGTTTTGACCTACAGGGCCCATATTCAAACTCGACCGAGGTGTCTGCACACCAATTTACATTCAATCGGTCCAGTGGTTCCGGAGTTATGCCTGTCACAAACAGACAGACACACAGACCCACATAGTGTTTTGATTAACCTCTGAAAAAGCCTCAGAGGTTAATAAACATCTCTTTAAACCTAAACCTGAGTTGTTTGAATGTTTGTAAAGTCCCATGCAACACAGGATTTATTCCTAATGCGAGAACTGTGTTTTAAAAAAAAACAACAGGTTGCACTCCGGGAGTGCCGGCAGAAGTGAAAACTTGAATATTAACGTTGTGTATTTTGGAATGGTTAGGGAATAATTTTGCACGAATTGCTTTAATTATCAGTATAAAAGTACTATCATTTAGGTATGTTGTAAAATACAATATTCATTTATTGCGCTATCGTACGCAAACATGACAATTCTCCCTCCATCTTACGAATTTTCGATCAGGTCACGTGTCCTGAAGCGAGTTTAAAATTTTTTACCCATCACAAAAAAGTGCACAACGCCGCTAAAAAAGTTTTCACTTCAAAAAACAACCCTTTTTCACAACAAGAAAGCTTTGTAACAGGCTATTCACACACATTTACTGTTCTTAAAGCAATAAATGTATATTTTTATTACTCCCAAGTTGTCAAGTGCACGAGTTGTTTTTATGTTTTTATGTCCCTTCTCTTGTTTCAAAGATGCGGCTGCTACGTTCATTATTCAAGCGAATCTGGGCTGTTACAGTTGTATATTTATTTACTTTGAAATCGTTGTGAAGGACGAATATTCTGTTAAGTATTCTTTTGTGGATTGAGTTTCGAGTGTTAATAAACTAGGATAGAAGTATGTATTTCATTGAGATTTTGTTTCGAGTGTTTGATTGATAACCTTTTAACCGGAACAGTCATCTACACAAATAAATAAAATTGAAGTGTCTTTTTGTAATGTCAAAATAACAGCTTTTTATCTAATGAATATGAAAGTATACAAGGTACCTATACGAAATCATCTATTTTTAATTTTTTTTCTGTCTGTCTGTCTGTTTGTACCGGGTAATCTCTGAAACGGCTAAACCGATTTTGACGGGACTTTCACTGGCAGATAGCTGATGTTATAAGGAGTAACATAGGCTACTTTGATTTTAGGAAAAAAATAGGGTTCCGCGGAAACAAACACTTTTTAGTTTAAATCTACGCGGGCGAAGTCTCAGGTAACAGCTAGTGTATTATAAATAACAAAGCAAAATGTGTCCACCATGCCACGGTCACGACTACATGACAGACTTTAAACGCTAATAAATCTTTTAAAAAAGTATTGTTTTTTAATTTGTGTTGTTAATTATTTAGCTACTCTCATCCCAATTTATATTATACTAGCTATTGCCCGCGGCTTCACTCGCGTTAATTTAGAATTTGACAATGAATTCGGGTTGTACTCTGCTTGTAATAATATAATTCAACCATGATTGGAAAGACACGTGGCGCCATCTATTATCATAAGAATGTTATTGTTGTTTTCCTTGGGAACAGTATTTTTTTCGAGATTAAAGGTGGCCTATGTCCGTTTCTGTACACCTGACAACGTCTATGCAAAATTTCAGGATGATCGGTTCAGTGGTTTAGGCGTGAAAAGATAACAAACAAACAAACCCATTTTCGCTTTTATAATATTAAGTTAGGATTAGGATAGTTAGGATAGGATTAGGATGAACTGCTTACTATTTATTTCATCCATATTAGCATAAGATCAACAAAACGATGTGCGTATTAAAGGATGAAAGCTTAGCTTGGCGCCAAGAGCACGCTTTTGCTTTTTTGACGTGGCGTTCACTGGGTTAACATGTTAGCTTACCTATATCGAGACGTAATGATTAAAGCATTGTGTTTGGGCACTCGCATCTGTACGTCGATGGACAAATTAAAGTGGCTATGATCTTTTACTTAAATTCAAGTAAGCTTAGATAATAATAATATCTTTAGTGTCTAAAATCAAATCGATCGATACATAAATCCACTTATAACACTAAGTAGTTAAATCTAGGTCTAACTGCGACAGCCATCAGAGCTAACCCCTTACTCTCCCGTGCTAGTTGTAAACTGTGTTACAGGAATGTTAAGGATAATCCCAAACAGCAAAATTTACAGCGGACAAAAATAATAATAATAATTTATAATATATTCTACCACATACACACAACACCATCTAGCCCAAACTAAGCAGAGCTTGTACTATGGGTACTAGACAATGGATAAACATACATATATACTTTTAAAAATATACCAGTGCTATATTATAGTGGATTAGATAAGAAGCTTACAGAAAATTGTAGCAAGACGTCTTTGTAAAAATAATGAGATACTTACCTTAGGAAGGTCAGCGAAGCGGTGCTCTGCTAATCTTCGTGAGGAACCTCCCTTTGCTGTCCTTCCTAAGGAAGGAAGGCTGATCCTGTGCATCATCACAAATAATTTTATTTTAACCTGTCAAGTTTTTGTAATGCTAGGCATAATTAAAAACCTATTGTGTCTTGCCGCCGGTGTGCCACGCGACTCAATAGGTCAAGCGAACAGAATACGGAAACCTCTTACCATGATCGAGACGGTAGTCGCATTCACTATCGTTGTGCCAATAGAGAAGCCTTACACACTTAATTATCGATAAATATACATTGTATAGGTATTGTCGGCCTCGATGGCGTAGCGGCTAGTGTAACCGACTGCCACGCCTGGGGTCGCGGGTTCGATTCCCGCACAAGTCAAACATTTGTGTGCATGAACATGGATGTTTGTCTTGGTCTGGGTGTTTCTATGTATAATATGTATGTATTTACAAAAAAAAAAGTATATATGTATGTTTATCCATTGTCTAGTACCCATCGTACAAGCTCTGCTTAGTTTGGGCTAGATGGTGTTGTGTGTATGTGATAGAATATTAAATATTATATCTATATCGAAAAGCGCCTGTTATTCTAGTACCTATCGTAAATAAAAAGTAAAGAAACAAAATCAAACAACTCATTATCTTTGGCTTAGCAACTGGTATCCAATGATTACCCAAACCAAAAGAAATAGATGGCCCTTTGAAAACGTAATATAAGTCCCATAGCAACCCATCTTCTCGCCACTATTTCACTTTAATCTAATTTAATTTAAGCCCGCAATTTATCTCTCCAGGGTCTGCCCGAAGCTTTGTCTAGACCCCATATATCGCTCTTTGTGGCTCCACGCTATTAAGAGTTTTGTCTCCGATAGCCTCACCTTACTATTTGTAAAGAATATAGAAAAGGAAGGCGAATATATACTTAAGAATTGTTTGAAATATCCTATGAAATCTTAACTAATATTATAAATGCGAATGTGAATTTGTTTGTTCGTTTGTTTGTTACGTTTACACGCCTTAACTACTCGATCGATCATCATGAAATTTCGCACACACGTTATTAGAAGTTTAGAAAATGACACAAAGTAAATTTCATCCAGGTAAAAAGTACTCTTTATGAGGGATTTAAATTTATGACAAATCTAGATGTTCCCGCGGTTTCATCCGCGTTTATCGTTCCGCCCCCGTGGGTCGTAGCGTGATGTTATATAGCCTATATCCTTCCTCGATAAATAGGCTATCCAACACTAAAATAATTTTTCAAATCGAACTAGTAGTTCCTGAGATTAGCGCGTTCAAACAAACAAACAAACAAACTCTTCAGCTTTATAATATTAGTATAGATTAATCAATTAACGCGAGCGAAGCTGCGGGCAAAATGTAGTCATTTTATAAATGCGAATGAGGATTTGTTTGTTAGTTATGCTTTTAGGCCTTAACCACTCAACCGATCATAATTAAATTTGGCCTACACGGGTACAGAAAAGGACATCGACCTTTCATCGAGGAAAAAGTACTATTCATGAGCGATATTAATTTATTGACAAAATTTACATAAACGCGGGTGAATTCGCGGATATAATCTAGTATAGTGGTAGAGCCTCGCTGATTTCAGCATGAATGGGCCGGCTCGACCGGGGAAGAACTACCCTCTCACAGAATATCGACGTGAAATACCAGTATTCCTACTGTTGTGTTTCGTTCGGTGAGTGAGAATTCCGGAGGCCCAATCACCCTCTTGCCCTCTTGCCGTTCCTTCTCCTTCCCATTTCTTTTTTGTCTTCTTCCTTTCCTAAAGGGCCGGCAACGCGCAAGTGATGCCTCTGGTGTTGCAGGCGTCCATAGGCTACGGTGACCACTTACCATCAGTTGGGCCGTATGATTGTTTGACACCTTAGATATATAAAAAAAAATAATGAATCTTAATTCTAATCTTATTAATGAGTACTTGAAATATTAAATCAGTTTATTAAAAGTCAACAGTTGTCGTTTGTTTTTAACTTAATTTTGTAACCCATTATGGTGCTGATAGACTTGAGCATTCATTTGTAACAGGACATCGAGCCTTCGCCGTTTTTAAATTGTCGAACTGAACAACGAACAGAGCCAAACATACAGCCAATCATCGTTACCAACATTTTCACGATCATTCTAGCGAGCACTCTAGTCAATGCTCACCAAAATAATATTCTTGTCCAGCCGTTTCAGAGATTAGCCGGAACAAACAGACAGACAACATTTTTTTAAATTGAATTTTTGGTGTATGTACCCTATATACTTACATAAGCATTTAGTTTAAAGCTGTTAGTTTGACATTACAAACAGACACTTCAATTTTATTTATTTGTGTGATGTATAGATTGTACGTTATAATAATATAATGGTTTGAAATATTTATTATGACTGATGTAGCCAGCAAGCGATCGCATCATCACTGCCGCTCGCCGCGCTGAGTATTAGGGTTTTAAATCCCACACAGAATAATTATTTCTGTAAACCAAATAATCCGCCTGTGTTTGCATGTGCTTTGTCTCCGTTAATTATATGTAATATCCCCTGCAATACAGGTCCCTAATGCAAGCCTCAACCTTCCAAAACAAATACCTATTTGTATGAAAGTATGAATCAAGTAAAGTGACTTAGTAATTTAGCAGTACTACAATAAAGAAATTCATCTCCCAAATAGAGAGATGCGACTGTTATATAACAGGAAAAGGCGCCATAATTCATAAAAAGGATCCGTCCCATTCGGTCCAGAGCCTATTCTCTCGACAGATGCAGGCTATCGTCCTGATATCTAAGTGGATGAATTATGAAAAAGGGTGGAATGAACGGCGGCCAGATGGGGCCAAACTCACTGAGGTTTTTAATAATACTAATAGAAGAATATTAAGGGATTAAACATAAGATCAGTAAAAAAACTAAATTAAATTTTTCCATTATACTTAAATAAGTTTGTTTGTAAATAAATTGGATTCATTACTTTTTTTTTAATCAAATCTCCTTAAGATTTTGTACATAAAAACCCTTAATTTTTAAAGGGGAGGGAGGGAGACTGTTGGACTACGACGTCAAAGTCTCAAATTCGAACCCATGTCACTTATCTGCACGGATAGCGTGGGCAATTGAGCAATGATTATTGTGGATGCGAATGCCACACAGGACAATTATTTGTGGATTACAAATGATTGTTCTGAATCTGGATACACATACATAGGTACTTACGTTCTTGAATTGTATATTTGTAAAGTGCTTAATGATATAGGTCTTGAACACAAGTGCAGGAGTGATATTTAAAGAAATCGCTTGAGTAATCGGCAAATGAAACCATCCCAATGCTGTTCTAACGCTGTGCGAGCGGTGTACCATTTTTCGGTTCTGCGGTTGGAGAGAGGATTTAAGCGCTCCCTCTCCCGCGCCGCCGCCTCCTTGATGGACATGACTTCCTCACAGAAGGAGAAAAAATAAAATAAAAAGCGGGCATCGCAGCGCCGTGTCCTCAACAATGTCGCGGCATGGTCTAACCTATCTCGTACTTATATCGTGCTGTATTATTAATAATTGAACAAATTTAAGTATATTTCTAGTTCGGGAAAATCATGAGTTGGTTTTACAACATAAAATTTCAGTAGCATGAAGTCGAAACTTTCCGATAAATTGTGGTAGAGATCCCTATTACATTACATTCAAGCATTTTGGTGCAAAAAATACGTGCCATACATCACTACCCATTATTTTGGGAATGAGGAACCATGATGGGAATAAACAGTAACGTATTGTTTTTACGTTGGCAATCCATATTCACTACCTACCTCTTCTAAGAAATAGGCGTGATTATACGTATTTTATAGAACCAAGTATTACGTCAAATACTGTAGAGGCTATGTGCTCACGTATCACTGGCTTCTACGTCTAAGCAAGTTTGTGCACCCAAGCTTTAGCGACCGAATGTTTACACACGAAATGCTGAGTCGACATTTCTGTATTACGACGCTTATTTGATTTGTAAATACGGAAACGATGAAATGGTTTATCTCTATCTTAATATTATATTAGTTTGTTTGATATATCAGTTTCTGGGTCATATAGTTTGTGTTATCTTATATTAGATTTGTCCGCAGCTTCGCTTGCGTTAATGTAGGTTAGGTTAGTTTATTACCAGCACTTTTTTCTGGATGAAAGGTACCCTACGTCCTTTTCTGTTCCCCTGTCATCGTGTATGTGAAATTGTATGATATTCAGTTCAGTAGATAACGCGTGAAAGCGTAACAAACAAACAGACTCACTTTCGCATTTATAATATTAATAATAATAATATCAGCCCTGTATTGAACTGTCCCACTGCTGGGCACGGGCCTCTACTCAGTGTGAGAAGGGTTAGGCCATAGTCCAGTCTTTGAGAACATTATGTAGAACTCTCAGACATGCAGGTTTCGTCACGATGTTTTCCTTCATCGTTATAGCAAGCGACAATTAACTATTTAATACGCATTTATATTATATTTCTTCGAAAAGTCAGAGATGCGCGTCTTGCGATCGAACTCGAGACCTCGTGGCAGTCTAATGGTTTCCCACTAGGTTATCGCTGCTGTTTATATATATATATATATATATATAATACTAGGTTTTAAACTATATCTGTACCAAATTCCATCTAAATCGGTTGAGTGGTTTAGCCGTGAAAAGCAGACAGACAGATAGACAGACAGAGTTACTTTCGAATTTATAATATTAGTAAGGATTAGTTAGAATTTTGTTTAATATCAAATTTTCTGGGTCATGACATAGTTGGTGTTGTCATTCATTGACGCGAACGCACATTGGAAAATATTGTCTCACGTGTATATCCTCAAACAAGTAAGCTTAGGTATATTACACCTAGATTTCGGCAGCTATGATTGTAGATCCCGTGTTATAAGGGACGAGCCTACTGCCGTCTATTGGGCATAGTTCCAAACTCCATTCTAGTACTTAGAATTTCTTAACTAAATAACCATATAGAAAATAAAATTTACTAGGATATAAGCGTAATACTACGTAAATATGTAATTTATAAATTGTTAAGAAACTCACCATTTTATAATATACAAGTTGTTCCCGCGGTTTCACCCGCGTTTATCGTTACTGCGCCGCCCCCGTGGGTTGTAGCGTGATGTTATGTAGCCTATAGCCTTCCTCGATAAATATGCTATCCAACACTAAAATATTGGTTGTCTGTAAAGTCGGTTTATGGACGATAGTTTAATGTGACAACGTCATAACAAATTTATTTCCCATAACGTTATAATGAGCGTAACGGGACAATGAGCGTAACGGGACAATGAGTCATACTTTTTCGTGCGTGCAGCCGCCGTTCATCGATTTATTAGACGTTGTCACGTCAATAATATTCAAATCGAACCAGTAGTTTCTGAGATTAGCGCGTTCAAACAAACAAACAAACTCTTCAGCTTTATTATATTAGTATAGATTGTCAACCTAATAGAAGACCTAAATTGGTTAATACTTTTAATTAGTGTTTCTTTAAAAAATAATAGACTGTTTTAAATCTCATTATTCCGTCGTGTCGTAACAAGATTTTATAAATATTTGTGATGTTTTCTTTTACAGGTAAGTGTTGCAGTCGTATCCTCAGTTTGATTGTAGTAAGTTGCATGATATTACCTTTAAGTTAACTGAACGGCGATTATCAACTAAATAGTCGAATCATTCATATTTCTAATTAATTGATTCAAATTTATTCGAATAGGTAATATGAATATTATCGGAATAAATATATACATATATCAATGATCGTCGACAATAAACTCGTGTATGTATAAGTTTAGTTGGATATTGACGATCATTGCGAGACAATAATAATAATATTCTAATAATATAATATTCTATCACATACACACAATACCATCTAGCCCAAACTAAGCAGAGCTTGTGCTATGGGTACTGGACAATGGATAAACATACATATATACTTTTTTTTTGTAAATACATACATATTATACATAAAAACACCCAGACCAAGACAAACATCCATGTTCATGCACACAAATGTTTGACTTGTGCAGGTATCGAGCCCGCGATCTCAGGCGTGGCAGTCGGTTACACTGACCACTACGCCATCGAGGCCTAATCTAATCAATCCGACACAAACAGAGAGTGATCCAGCGTAAGACCCACGTTTCTACGTGTTTTCCAATGCACGGGGTGTGGAACACCACCAACTTTCTAACTCAATAGCAATTGAGAATATCTTTACTTTAACTTTTGACGTGACAACGTCTAATAAATCGATGAACGCCGGCTGCACGCACGAAAAAGGATGACTCATTGTCCCGTTACGCTCACTCTCCCGTTACGCTCATTATAACGTTACGGGAAAGAAATTTTGTTATGACGTTGTCACGTTAAACTATCGTCCGTAAATCCATTTTACAGACAACCTATTTTTGTTGTTTGACTGACCGTATTGAACCCGAGATCCCAGGCATATCAGTCGAAATCATCGAAGAGTTATAATTATGTATATTTGTAAAACTTATTTGAGACTGATAAAGGTCATAATTTCAAAGCCTACAGACAATTGCAACCGGACACTGACAGGCTTGCCAAATATGGCCACTGGGTAATACTCAGTATTATAACGATAATTGCCAATAAACGATGCTCTAATTATAATTTATAATTAGAACATTAAATTAAATTATATAACTATTAAATTATATAATTTTTGTATATGAAACTACCGACCCGTAACTTCTTACACAGAGTGTGGTTCATTTTATGCAACCATAAAAGGCACTGAAGGAAGAAAACCTATTTCATTATTATCATCATCGTCTTAGCTGTGCAAACGTTACACAGACAGACCAAGGAAATCAAACTTAGCATTCTAAATATGATAGGCGGAGGTCCAAATGTTTGCTTCAGATTATCGTTACTACGTTTTAATCCCTGATACAAATGGATCTGTTCACGGTGACCCGGATCCGTCATCTTGCATTGCAGAAAATGCCAAAGGAACTGAGCGAGATAGAGCTAATTTATCGCTCTACTGACTCCGCTTTAAGCCCCATAATTTGGTACGAGTACGGTCATGACAACGTATCGTTTACTCAATCTGTCTGCCCTGCTCCCTTAGTGAAAGCATGTGACAGGGTGGCAAGTGTCGAAAAGTCACCAAATATGATATTTACAACACAAACTAGGATAACAATAGCGCATGTTCTAATTCAAAACATTGTTTCTTTATTTACTTAATAAATACTTATTGACAGGAATGTACAGTGCAAAAATGCATACCCATATCAAAACTAAAATGGTATAAGCAATAATATAAGTAATGGATGCCATCTAACGGAAATCGATACAAGAACTGTTAAGTAGTTTATTTATATCGTAATAGATCGCGATGCACTTCTATAAAATAAAAAGAAGCAGATTTCTTAATGTCCCAATTTTGATAAAGGAGGTATGCAAATTACGGCCTTAGTGGACAAGAATATAATTTATTGTAAAAATGTCTCATAATATTTTATTTGTCGCCATCGTTTTCTTTTAACCGTACCTAGCGGGAAAAAGGTTTTTTTTTACATTTTATTGATTCAGTAAACCATTGTGGCTTGGGACAACATTGCTAGTGTTGAACAAAAGGTATTTTTTATAAGAAGTGAAATTATTACGAAACATTATTATTTATATTAAATTAAGTTTTTACTAACACAAGTAATAATATTACTTGTGTTAGTAAAAACTCCACATATTATGTGGATTAAACAGGGATGTAATAGTATCATTTTAATAATGTTGTGATTTATTTTACTAATCAATAGATTGACCAATTCAATGTAATGGCATTATTCAATATGTGGTAGTGGCAACACTTTTCGTTGGACACTCGATCTTCATTGTCATTTATCATTCGTGATGTGACAATGTTATGAGAGAGCTATCAAGTACAAATGCCTGGATTTTAAGAGGCAAAATACAATCCAGACATTTAAGCCGGAAAGCATACTATGTATACATTTTAATTGATAACAGCATTACTGTAATTGCATAGTAGGCAGAAGAACAGCAGGCTGCTATGTACATATATAGGTAATGTCCATCATATGGTATTTATGTTGGGCAAGGTTTCAAAATAATGTAGCACCTCCTGCACCACACCTCGATAGTATGTTTAGTCATAATGAAGGTAATGTAGTGGTTGGAGACTAATAAACTGATACCAAAATATACTATAGTTTACTTTAGCCTTTGTTTCTTAGACTATTAATTAAGCTATAACAATAAATGAATAGTAACTATAGTTATTTGATGAGCGCTTGCTTTGCAGAGCGAGCACTGGCTACTTGAGTTCAGTAAAGTAACTAGTTTTACCCTAGTGAGCTCTGTAAACCAGCTATATAAACTTATTCTAGGTTTTTAGACAGAAACAAGTATAATTAATACATTCATTTTGAAAAAATTGTTTTGTGTCAAAGTATCACCGGAGCAATTCTCTTCATTTTGGATGCCTTATATATCTGAAACCCAACTAGATAGCATGTTGAAATTACACAAGGTTATAGAATACTAATAGTTCTTCGTAAAACATGCAGTTTTATTTTTGTCCATGCAGGCCGAAGTTGTATGGGTTTGTTGCATATCTCCTTTACTTTAAACAATTTTTCCATCTCTATTTACAATAGTTTATTTAAAAAAGAACACATTTCAGGGTACAACAAGAAGCAAAAAAGAACAAATAAATTTATAAATTTATAGTGGGTAGTTTATTTTATAAATATATTTTCGATGACTCGCTATTCTGTTCGTACGCAAACATTATTCTGTCCCTGTATTTGAGTGTCTTTTTTCACTTATTTGCTAAAATGTGTACGCGTTGCAATATTTATAAAAAAAATCAACGGTTTGCACTCCGAGAGTGCCGGCAGAAGTGAAAACTTGAATATTAACGTTGTGCATTTTTGATATTTTGAAATGGTTAGGGAATAATTTTGCACGAATTGCTTTAATTAACAGTATAAAAGTACTATCATTTAGGTATGTGGTAAAATACAATATTCATTTATTGCGCTATCGTACACAAACATGACAATTCTCCCTCCGTCTTACGAATTTTCGATCAGGTCACGTGTGCACAACGCCGCTAAAGAAGTTTTAACTTCAAAAACGCCATCTAGTTCATTCATATTCATTCTAATTCGAGTGTTAACAGGATTTTGGACCTTAAGGTATCCATGCACTATTCAGGTGACTAAATTTACCCATTTCCATATTTCAAAGTTCTCAATAGTTAAAAAGGGTAACAAAGCTTTATCTTCTCGTTATAATGTATCACTATCACTACATATTATAACACAAAGTCCTCCGCTGCGTCTTTTCGCAATAAACTTAAAAACTACTGAACGGATTTTTATGCGGTTTTTACCAATAGACAAAGTGATTCATGATTAAGGTTTACGTGTATAATTTGTTAAGGTTTTATACTAACCGTTCGAAGCCGGGTCGGCTCGCTATATATATATATATATATATATATATATATATATATATTTCTGTATGGTATTACGTACGTATGTAAATACGAGCTATCACGGCTCAATTTGCAGTTAATCTGAATTAATATTACAACATACAATGCCATATTGAAATTATCATACTGTTCAATTCACACGAATACTCCAGAAGTCCAGAGATACCGGAGTATTATTTATACATAGCATTATTATATACTCACATTCCATTGATTATGGAGAGCTTTCAAGAGAAGTTATTATGATATAAATACGTTGTATGACATTATGTAACTGCAGATGTTATGTGAAACATTATGTGACTATAGACGCTACTACTGTGCTGGTCTTGATCGATTCTCGAATCGTGCTAAGTATTGTTCGGTTTTTATCAACTTTTTTATTTACTGCCGTGGTAATCGAGAGTGCGATAAGATAAGTCGGAAAAGGCAGTTTTAGAAAACAGCGCGCTAAGATTTTGGTACAATTTTAGCGTTTGTGATAAAACTATATACTCTATTTTTATGTTCTATATGTCAAAATAAAGGGGGAAAAAAAAGTTGTTTACAGTAGAGAAGTATTCCAAATCAGTAATTTAAAAAAATGGCCATCTTTGACTTACTGCTCTCTCGATTACCACGGCAGCGTAGCTCGCGAAATGTAGTTGTACCATCTTTGGTGGCCAACCATAATATAGTTCAAAACAGTATTATACTTTATTTAGCTCTATTATACATCATGGGTTAGGCCATAGTCCACCAAAGCTGGCCTAGTGCGGTTTACTATACCTACAACACACGAAAACATTATGGAGAAAACCGTTAAAGTGGGTGTTCTAACTAATCCTAACTAATATTATAAATGCAAAATTGAGTTTGCTTTTTGTTACGCTTGCACGCCTTAACAGAAAAGGACATACCTTTCATATCAGCAAAAAAGTACTGTTTCTAATCTAACCTAACCTATATTTAAGCGGATGAGGGTCACAGACGACTTATACAACACCGCTCCAACACTGCTCTCGCACAGCTAAGCCAAACGGAGAGGCCACTACCCGCTGTCCACGCACCGACAGCTAGCAGGCGACCAGCTGTCCACGCGCTTATAGCTAGCAGCCGACTAGCTACTACTATCCGCGCGTGCGTGCGTACATCGTGCAAGGCGCCCGCTTGAAGCGTGCGGGCCAACCGCTTGAAGCGCGCGGGCCAACCGCTTGAAGCGCGCGGGACATGCGCTTGCAAGCCTGGCTTAACTATCGAGTGGTACGCTAGCTGTTTGCTAATTTGTGATATCAATATAAATTATGTCTACAGAGGACGCCCTAAAGCTCAAATTTCTATTAACATTATTTTGCCGTGTGGGAGCGGTGTTGCATAAGTCGGCTGCGACCTTGAAGCCGCGGGCAAAATCTAGTACGCACATAACTACCAAAAGTCAGAGAAGCCTGTCTAAACTTGGGACCTCTGCATGGCAGTCCAACAATTTTTCCAATGAGCTTTTCTACTGATGTTGACATTATTAAGTAGAATTGCCAGTAATTACAAAACCACTCCAGTAAAATATAATTTAATAAAACTTATATAGCAACACACAAAAACGTTTCCAAGTAAACGTTCTCATAAAAGATTGTAAATAATTTTTCATAATTTAATAGCGCTCGGAAAATTCCTACGAGCTATTATAATTCTTGGTAAACAACAATATTTTCTGCAAAATAATTTCCGCCTAGCTGATAAGCTAGGTTTAGAATTAATTTGTAAAGATTGTAAAAGGCTAGACCGTCGAAAGTTTTTAGTTGCTGTTGAAGGAAGGCAAAGTCTAGAAGAAATTCTTTAGCTGTAGTCGAAGGAATTTCTTTAGTTTTAGTTGACCTGGCAAGGAAGTTTCGACTTATTGAATTTTTTTTTTTTAATAATCATGTTTTATTTATTTCCATAAACACAATTAACACTTATATAAACATAAATACATTAAATATTATAATATAATATAATATAATATAATATATAATATTCTATCACATACACACAACACCATCTAGCCCAAACTAAGCAGAGCTTGTACCATGGGTACTAGACAATGGATAAACATACATATATAATATATTTTTTTTTACATGTTTACACAATATAATTAGCTGACAATACACAATATATATGAAATTATTGCCAAAGCATTTGACTGCATAGATGGCGTAATGCTTTAAATGGTCGCCTCGTCATTGCCATCGCACCGTGTGCAGTGGGCTCGAATCCCGCACGGGACATAAATGTGTGTGATCCACAAATGGTTGTTCCAAGCCAGGATGTTCTTTGTGACCGTTGTTTAAATGTTTGTAAAGTCGCCCGTACTGTATCTTATGACCGCTTGTAGCATCCTGGGACGGGCCAACAAAAAGTTATTGGATCTTTCTGTTAAGAAATTTCGATAACTGACGAAGAAAGAAAGGTTAGAGATAGCACTCGTAGAAAGGATCTGCCCTCAACAATACTACCAAAACTCAATGTAGTGCAACATAGCTCAAGAGTTCAGTCAGTTTCATTATATAATAAGCTGCCTACAGAATTTAAAAGTATTTATAGTGCAAACTTATTTAAAAATAAACTTAAAACATATTTATTGGGGAAAGGCTATTATAGTGTTGACGAGTTTATTAATGACAAACAGTAGACATAATAACATTATTTAATAACCTGTTGACATCTTCCATTAAATTAGTTAATTATATGTTATTTGTCGGCCTCGATAGCGTAGTGGTAAGTGTAACCGACTGCCACGCCTGAGGTCGCGGGTTCGATTCCCGCACAAGTCAAACATTTGTGTGCATGAACATGGATGTTTGTCTTGGTCTGGGTGTTTCTATGTATAATATGTATTTATTTACAAAAAAAAGCAATATATGTATGTTTATCCATTGTCTAGTACCCATAGTACAAGCTCTGCTTAGTTTGGGCTAGATGGTGTTGTGTGAATGTGGTAGAATATTATTATATTATTATTATTATATATTAAAATGTATATTGCGAATTGTTATCGAAATTTAAATTATTATTGACATTGTGGTTTATTATTGAATTTTGTGTAGTTTGTAATCATTATTAATTTTATTGTTATTTCTTGTATCAAATATTTTCAACACAATGTATATTGTTAAGAAATAAATAACTTATGACTTATGATACCAACCCGTTGTTAAAAAGTTGGCGGTGTTAGACACATCCGTGCCTCGGAAAGCACATAAAGCCGTTGCTCCTGCGCCTGATCTCTTTCCGGTTGTTTCGGATTGAAGAGAGAGAGAAAAAGAATTAAGTAAGAGATAATCTACATGAGTTTGCGCACATACTTCTGCACTTTAATATCTCCTGCGCAGATGGATGGTCTTCGTTAAGATTGGCCGCCGTGGGCGACTTTCTTTTGGAGGTCATTATATAATCGCTTGTAGCAAGCGATTACAGATAATAAAAGCTTATTATGAAGTTTTGGGTACCCTACTCACTGTTAAGTATGCAACGCAAGGTTATTTAACTACGATCTCGTGTTATATAGAAGTACTATAGCTTATGATCGCTTGTAACAAGCTATTATATAGTTCAGTAAACGCTTATCATCAAGCGGGTTGTACTTAATATTATAAATGCGAATATGAGTTTGTTTGTTTGTTTGTTACGCTTTTACGCCTTAACTACTCAACCGATCATCATGAAATTTCACATAAACGTTATCAGATATTCAGAAAAGGACATAAGGTACATTATATCCAGGAAAAAGTACTGTTTACGGAGGAGAATAATTTATTGATAAAGTCTACATTATGGCAAGCAAACCCGTGGGTAAAATCTAGTAGGCCATAATATCTCGTCGTGTAATGTTACCTATCTATGTGACCAGGGAGTAATAACAACCCGCAAATGTACTTCTATCATACAAACATTCACAGTCAAATAACCTTGTGATGAAGTATTACTCGCGTATTGTCGATTCTAGGAAAAAGTTATTAAAGATAGCTTGAAAGGAAAGGCATGAGAGAGGTATTTATGTAAGCTTTCAAAATGTTTATATTATTTTTCCTTTTTTAAAAACTACTCAGGCATATCTCTGCTTGGCAATCCAATTGTCTCGTTCTAGGATATCGCTATTTCACTATGCTTTGGTAAAATAGATACGGAATTCTTATTTTAAACAGACAAACCCCGCATCAATGCTGTAATGTCAGTGTCGCGAGGGGCTTTACAAACATTATTAATTTAAACATGCCGTGCCTCGGAGAGCACGTTCAGCCGTCGGTCCCGGCTGCCATGAACACCTATAGCAGTCGTTATTGGGAAGTCAGTGCCCTCTTATATCCTGACACTAGTCTAGCCTTAGGGTATCGTTAGGCTTCGGGTTGTGGAGGTCAGATGGCAGTCGCTCTGTGTAAAAACTGATTTCCAGTCAAATCCGGTTAGACTAGAAAAGCCGACCCCAAGTGACTTGGGAATAATAAAGGGTAAGGAGAAGAAAATTAATTTATTAAATAGCGGACACAATAAACAACTATCTCACAAATTTCTGTCGTATGTGGGGATCAAACAGACAATACTCGAAGTAATGGCAGTGACATAGCGACATTAAAACCTCTACGCCATCTGCGCACTCATTATTATTTCAGTTTTATCGAACAAAACGCATTATCATACAGGGTGTTAGGCACACGGTTGTCCAAATGAAACAGAGATCTGGTTTGGGCTATTGTCAACGCCTTGGACTCAGTTTCGGCGATATGACTTTTCTTAATGTTTAAAATAAATGGTCGGCAATTTGGACTAAAACTGTAAACATTTTAAACGAATATGGGTTTAGCTGTTATAATGATATTGTTTATTTTAGTTAACTATTTCTACATTTCATTAAAATTATTATTTCCTATACACACCTTGTAAAAAAATTATAACAGGCTGTCAAAGTTTCGGAAAGAGCTAAAAACAGAATAAAGTTCGACTTTGCATGATTAAACAAAATAATAATAAAATTTAATTTGCCTGAGTCCAACACGTTGGCAATAGCCCAAACCAGATCTCTATTTCATTTGGACAACCGTGTGCCTAACACCCTGTATGTACCGAAATGTGGCTCTAATACACAACTACCCACCCCTTAAGGGAAATATAGGCTTATGTTTGTGTATATAGAACAGACAGTATTTAATACGGCTTCTACACGTGATACATCATCTTTCAAGATGAATAACTTACTCGGAGGCGGCAAGATGCGGTTAATTTAAGCTAATGTAATTCGCGTATTTTTATCCAACGCGTGGCTCAGAATTATATCCTAAAATTATTTATGAAAGAGAATCCGTGGTAGTTATTGTTGTACATGTATCATACTTTATCATAAGTAATGTTTAAGTAACTGGAATGTTTTTGTTACGTAACATGTACTGTACGTTTAACGAAACAGGTTGTTGAAAACATATGTGGGTACCCACTGTACTTATCTTTATGTAAGGCCAACAGTCAGCCTTACACTTTTTTTATTTTTTTTTTTCGTGGTGGAATGTTTTGATGCATACCTCTCCGCGGAAAAGGGGGAGCGGAGAGGTTATGTCGGACTCACCCGGGAAAAGATGGAAAGTCCCGGGTACTACCGACTAAACCTACTACGGTGTGCCAACTCGCTGCCTTGAATGATGGGTGAGCCGCTGGAACTAAAACTACATCAGCAACCCACCCACCAGTGCCCGATGTAGGCGAAAATGCCTGCAGACGACGACTCCTGGGCGACGCCCCGGCACGATAAAGGGCGTCGCTCTGACTCAATAGCTCAGCCTTACCCTATTACTATTAATTTACCTTAATAAATTGTTATATTATACATATAGCAGTATTAACATTCAAACTACTATATACAGATTTTATCGCGTTGTTTATTTGACACTTTATTACAAAATTTTGAAAACTGTTACACTACTATTACTATTAAACTTTACTAATTTTTAAGCTAATTAAATTATTGAAACTATTAAAACTATTTATACTAGTATGCCTATGTCCAGCAGGGGACTGCGGTGGGCTGATTGATTGATTGATACTATTATACTATTTATATTTATATTTATGTTTACACTTTCCCCGACGTTTCGGTTGCTTTTCAGAAGCCATGGTCACGACTAAGATGGTAGTTGTCTCAATGTTCCAGTGTAGTTATTTCAAAGTAACCGAACATAATTTAATCATGGGTGTTTCTATTTACGCAGAATGAGCTCAAAGTATCACGAAGTCTAGCTGTGGTTTGCTTCTTCTTGGATTTGACTATTTGAATTACTGGAACCCAAGCTGGTGGTACATTCCAACCATCTTCTCTATTGAAATTAGGATGTTTCTTTCAATAGCCTCGCGAAGCATCCTTAGTAGGAATCGGTGTTCTTTAGCGAGCATCTGTGGTTTGTCAAATCTCAGGTAGTGGTTGGTCCCCTGTTGCACATGTTCACACACAGCAGACTTCAACAAGCGTTGGTGTTTTACATCAGCTATGTGTTCTTTTATGCGGGTGCCTATGCTTCTCTTGGTGTGACCAATGTATGAGAGTCCGCTGTCACTGTCAATAGACCCTGCATCTTGTAAAAGTAGTTGGCACTTGACGGATGGTAAAAATTGACTTATCTTCGTTGGCGGCTTCAAGTATGTGTTGATTGAAGCTCGCTTCAAGATGTAGCCAATCTTGTCAGTGACACCCTTGACATAAGGTAGTATAGCACGCTGGCGCTCGAGTATTAACAATGAGTTGATTCCGTGACGCGATCACTTACGCACGTACTAGTAGTAACGTATATCTTATAAATTAAAAACAGTGTAAAAAGTGAGTCTGTCGATTTTATAATTACATAAACCTGAACTACATTAAACAAGTGATAAGTGTACGAAAAATCTTAGTGTAATAAACAGTAAAACGTCAGTAATAAGGACTTTAAAAACCCAACGGACAAGAAAATTTTAAACATTTACTCATATTTGGACTTTGAACCCATTAGTGAACAGTAACAAAAGCAAACAAAGCGGCTAACATTTATATGAATTAGCTTAGGACTATCAAGTGGTCACCTTTTTTAACGCAATTGTTAACGTTCGGTTGGGCCCGTGGTACACTGCGTGGAAAGTGCGGTTAAAGAGGTCGCGGGTTCAAACCTCGGTGGACTAGTGTTCTTTTTGTTTTATTGCATATTCTTGCTCGGTTTTTCTACGATATTTTTTTTAATATTTTCCTAAAAATTACTAGCAATATATTGTAAAAAGCAATAAAATGAGCACGCAGAGAACTCCTCCGTCATCCTCAAAAACAATATTGACGCACGGTCAATCATTATCTGAGTCTGATCTGACAACAGCGCCCACGCGCAACACAAGCGATGCTAATATCACTATGCGAAGTAAGCGACAACGTATCGACGACTCCCCAAATAATGAAAATAGTACAAAAAATTGCTCTGCATGCGTTGATCTTAAAAAGGAGCTACTGGACATGCTTACTAAATGGAAGAACGAACATGACTTATTGCTCACATCATGGAAAGCCGATCAAGATGCTACATTATCAAAGCTTGTTAGTGACGTCATGGACTTGAAAAAACAATGCCTATCAATCCAGACTACAAACTCCGAGATCGAACGAAGCATGTCTTTTGTAAACGAAAAGTATGAGGAATCGATACACAGGATAGCCGATTTGGAACGGGAGAAACGGAGTAACGCTGAAAACATAAGTCATTTACAGAAACAAATACAAGACCTACACTTCCAAACTCGACAAGCTACAGTCGAAATACGTAATGTGCCGAGCAAGCAAAGGGAAACACCCGTTGACCTCGTTTCTATCGTAACCGGTGTGGGTAAAGCTGTAAATATGGACATACAAACATCAGCGCTTCGAGACATATATCGAATTCCGGGCAAACCTGGTATATGTAGACCCGTTCTAGCTGAATTCAGCAGCGTTAATGTAAGAAATGATTTTTTGACTAAGGTTCGAACGTTTAACAAAGAACGTCCAATTGAAGAAAAGTTGAATACACTGGTGTTAGGTATCGCAGGGGACAAAAAGCCTGTCTACGTCGATGAGCACCTTCCACCTGCAATGAAAAAGCTTCTCTATGACACCCGCCAATTTGCAAAAGCCAGGAACTACTCCACTTGGTACTCCAATGGTAGAATCCTGCTTCGCAAAGACCCAGCGGACAGACCAATACAAATTAAGTCAGAAAAGTGTCTCACAGTGCTATCGCAAAATCAATGACTATCTTTTTCTCTACTGTCTTTAAATGTTGCATGCTCTAACTTAATTACTCTTTTTTATTTAGTTACTATTTGTTTTACAATTTATATTAACAAATCATACACACACATACCACAGAAATCCATCCTCACACTGCCATACTTCGATACCCGTAAATATAACTCTTTTGTAATCATATTATTATGTACAATGATTGCTCTCAATGCCTACTCTCAACAAACCACTCCACAAGTTCATGATGCGATGCCTATTGCTAAAGTCCCATACATGCCGCTACAATCAACTCACATCGTTTACTGTCTTGATTCTCAAACCACCATAACAGACCAATGGCCAATGTAAATATTATCTCTGATGAATTAGATAATATGCCTGTCGCTCAAACTTATATGTGTCCTCCCGAAAAATGTTGTAACTACTTTTCTAAGCACAATAAGAGCCTGAATTTAATCCATATTAACATACGAAGTATAAAAAAAAATCTAGACCAATTTATCACAATGACATCCATTACAAAAATGGACTATGACATTATCACGCTAACTGAATGTTGGCTGCAAGTAAGTGGCACCGTTCCTACTCTGCAGGGTTACTCAACGCTCGCTACCAATAATAATCTAAGACAAAATGATGGCGTAGTAACTTATGTCAGGAATAATTTGGACTATAGTTCTAGTGAACCCTCATTTAGTGACGGTAACTGTCTAATATGCTGCGTGGGTGATATGGCCATAGTCTCCATCTATCGTTCACCATCATACTTAAACCTAAAAACATTTTATGATAGCCTAGAAACGGTAATTGCATCGCTTAAATCCTATGACAACATAATATTAATAGGAGATATGAACATCGATATTAAGCCTGGCTCAAACGACAGAAATGCAAATGACTATTTAACTATAACAGCTACACTTGGTTTACTCCCAGCACACTCCCTCCCGACTAGAATGGGTAATTGTCTTGACCATATAATGCTAAAAACAAAGAAAACTGCTACAGTATTGGTTCTGGACACATACATCACTGACCATCTACCTACTGCCTTATTTCTAGAACTAAACGCTAGGGTTAAATTTGATAAGCAAAAAATCGTGACTAGATATGACTACGAAGGTATTCGAAAAGAGATTGATAGCTTTAACTATAAACACATTTTTAATTTCACAGAGCCAAATCTAGCTGCTGATCATTTAGTCTCTATCATCCAAAGCATAATAGCCAAACATACTCGAACAATCAAAAGTTCGAGAAAACTAAGACCCATCAAACCATGGATGACTCCTGGTTTGGTTCGTTGTCTTCGCAATCGTGACAAAATGCATCGTAACCTTAGAAAATCCCCTAACGATGTTATTCTCAAGATAACGTACACACGATACCGAAATTTTTGCAATAGTCTAATAAAAAATCTTAGAAGAACTTTTGATAAAAATGAACTAGTCAAAGCTAGAAATAATCCCAAAGCAACATGGAAAGCTATTAAATCGATCACTAATACTAATACTTTACCAAGAACCCCCAGCGAACTTCTCAAATCTTCTCATAATGGTCGTCAATCTGCTGTAAATGAAGTCAACAAATATTTTATCAATATAGGCAAAAACCTTGCTTTAAAAATTTCTCCCAATCATAATTCCCCAAAGTACATATTTCAGTCCCCTCTAACTAATTCCATTGCTATCTTACCCGTGGACGAGCAGCAAGTGTATGGAGTAATCCAAAGTCTACGAAGCGAATGTGCTATTGGATGGGACAACATACCTGCCAAAATCATAAAATACTCGAACGCAGCCTTAACTCCAGCGATCACTCACATTTGCAATCTAGCTATTAGTACAGGCATCTTCCCTGAAACATTTAAGAGGGCCGTAGTTCACCCTATATATAAGAACGGGGAAAGACACAAAGTATCAAATTACCGACCAATATCTGTCTTGAGTTCGCTATCTAAAATTCTCGAACGCCTTTTAAACAATAGTCTTGTAAATTACATTACTAAACATAAGTTGATTGCCCGTAATCAGTATGGTTTTAGACCCGGCATATCCACAGAAGATGCTATAGCAGACTTTACAAACGGCTTGGTGGACAAATTGGATAATAACCTAAAATGCTATGGTATATTTCTAGATTTGTGTAAAGCTTTCGATACTGTCTCAATTCCTAGACTAATAGCAAAGATGGAAGCAATAGGAATACGTGGAATTCCACTAAAACTATTTAAAGATTACTTGTCCAAGCGCAGCCAATGTGTCATAATAGACTCGTGTATTAGCAGCTACGAACAACTAACATTTGGCATACCCCAGGGGAGTATTTTAGGACCGACGCTGTTCCAAATATTTATTAATGACTTATGTCTTCTACCCACTACAAACTGCAATATTTTTTCATATGCAGATGACACAGCGTTGTTGATCTATGATGAGACCTGGGATAAGGCAAGATCTAGGGCAGAAGACTCGCTTAGATTAGTGATGGATTGGTTGTCCACAAATGCACTAACACTCAACCCAGAAAAGACCAAATTTATTAGATTTTCCCGTCCTAGATCTCCTAAGCCTCCACCATTATCTATAAACATAAAAGCACACACATGCTCTGTGTCATCTTTACCATGTGACTGTCTTCCGATTACCATGGTCTGTGACATCAAATATCTTGGAGTGATTATTGACGAGAGGCTTGAATGGAACTCTCATATAGAAGGACTTTGCAAGAGGTTAAGAAAACTCATATACATTTTTAAAGAGTTAAGACACTCGGCTGACACCGAGGTCTTGACTCTAGTTTATCTTAGTCTGTGTCAGTCTATCATCAGCTATTGTATTCCCGTATGGGGAGGAACGTATAAAACCTCGATGCTTCGGGCTGAACGTGCACAACGTGCGATTCTCAAATTAATGCTTTTTAAACCTCGTGACTACCCTACGGTAAAGTTATACGCTGATGCCAAAGTTCTAACAGTTCGCCAACTTTACATCCATCGCACAATACTAAGAAGGCATTCTATGCTACCCTTAAATGCAGACATACTACAGATACGACAAGGCTTCCCTGTATGCGTCACAGCAAACTGTCAAACCGCATTTGCAAGTCGTCACTTTGTTGTCCAAAGCTCGCGCATGTATAATAAAATAAACAAAATAATCCACATTTATAAACTCTCTCGGCATGAAGTTAAGCGAGAACTACATAAATGGTTACAATCCCTCACATATGATAATACGGAAAGCATACTTATCATCCTATGCTAATATACACTCATACACAAAACTAGGTACACGCATATACACACACTTTACTTACTTTTATATATACATAACACATAACACACGCACACAAACATCCACAGTACTCACATAGCCCACACACACTAAACTCACCCAAACACACTGTCACACTCACTCTTCACTGTCAAGATACAGGATAAACTGTCTCTGAAATGTCGCGGTTGTATTTATCTGTTGAAATCGTAAAAAAATCTAACTCCTAAGATACAGGTCTGCGTACCTAGTTTAGGTGTTAGATAATTATTCACCAACTTTTGATCTTGATGTACAACGTGCTGTATTCATGTGCCTTTATTGTTTTGTGTCTCTTATGTACTAATAAACAATTATTATTATTATTATTATTAATTGTAAAATTATGCTTGGTGGAAAAAATAAACTTAAACTTAAACAATATTAACAATACAAAAAAGCCAAAGCTTTTAGAGAGACAGTGCATAATCAATATGAAATGAAGATGAATTATTTTATTCAATCTAGCACTAGCATATCTCCGGTTCTTTTGAGAGAGAATGAGACAGAGAGAGTGTGTGTGAGACGTACAAGTGAAACATAATAAAAGAATAAAGGAGGAATAACATGAATTCCACTTTAGATGTGGAAAACTTATTAGACTTTGCTTTTTCCGTTGACACGTATGCACGTGCAAATCTACTACAGTAATAGTAATATAAGCCCACTACAGGGCTTATATTACTGGGCTCATATACATATGGTATTCTTATGCCGTACCATACAACTTTGGAATGGTCTTCCAGCACATGTGTTCCCTCCCTTCTACGACATTAATAATAATAATAATAATAATAATATAATAATATTCTACCACATTCACACAACACCATCTAGCCCAAACTAAGCAGAGCTTGTACTATGGGTACTAGACAATGGATAAACATACATATACTACGTTTTTTTTTGTAAATACATACATATTATACATAGAAACACCCAGACCAAGACAAACATCCATGTTCATGCACACAAATGTTTGACTTGTGCGGGAATCGAACCCGCGACCTCAGGCGTGGCAGTCGGTTACACTAACCACTACGCCATCGAGTGTGAAGAAGCATCTGGTCAGACCGGCTTGACACTGACGACGGCTAGAAGACATCTATCTTCTCCTCGTCGTCACTGTCTCTGGACTGTAATTGGGCTTTCCATCAGGTCCGTTACAATCACTTTGCCGTGTCAATTTAAAAAAAAATAACTGTTCGACTGCTCGGCTTGGACATTTTCTCAGTGTGACAAGGGTTAGACCATAATCCACCACACTGGCCCAGTGCGGTTTGGCAGACTTCACATATCTTCGAAAACATTACAGAGAACTCTTACACATGCAGGTTTTCGTTGTTTCCATTAGTTGAAGCTTTCCTTCAACGTTAAAGTAAACGATAATTAACAAATAATACCCTGATAGCTTCGTAAAAGTCAGAAGCACGTGCCTTAGCATCGAACTTGAGCCACGCAGATGGCAGTCCAACAGTCTTTAACTATGCTATCTCTAACTACTGGAATGCATACTTTTAATGGCTTTGAGTAGAACGCATTTTCTTTTCCTTATATATGACCAGCCGTGTAAGCCAAATGATAGTTAAAATAGCAAGCCATAACAAAAAATATATATATACTCATGCCAGTTTCCTGGAGGGTAAATAGTTACACTACAGATCTTAACTTTCTACGATTCTGCCATAGCTCTCTTGCTACTTCACTCTCATAACTTTTAGGCACACTTGAAGATAGGATTCAGGAGACTTTTCTAACCTTTCTACGGAATATCTTTGATTTGGTCAGAGCACGTTTACATGGTCTTCAAATGGTTTTTCGAAAGAAGGCTTGGTAGTGTATATATCCTTGACAATGCCGAAGTTCATAAGCGGCAGTTAACACTTACCATGAGGTGATCCGCTGGCTTGTCTGAAACTAGGAGCAATATAAAAATGTCCTTAGCTAATAATAAAACATAAGACATAAAACACCAATGCTCGAAAAAGTCTTCTCCTTTTTTCTTATAGCCTTATCATCTCCATTCAATCTATTTTATCGTAGTCATAGTTTTTAAATAAATTCATATTATTATTATATAAATATAAATAAAAGATAAACAAATTGAAAAATGCGATTTAGGTACCTACTTAAATTTTTGATTACTTATTTCCATTTCATTAATTTTAATTTTTTTATTGTTGCAATATTTTAAAAATTATACCAGTGGCTTCCTCCTTTCTTCTCTTCTATCTATGTTGCCGTGCCCGACAGGGTCCATATTTGGTCGTTTATATTATTTTTTGTAACAACATGTAATTACATATTGTAACCTTTAAGGTTTAGTTAGGAAGACGACAGGCCACGCTGGTGTCTTGAGGTTACTTTAAGCAGAGATGATTCAAAGATACTAGAGCAATTAACACTTTTATTAACACTAAGTGTAGAACACACTTAAAGCAAGGTATACAATTCATATAAATCAGGGCGTGGTTCACAAAGGCTTCCTACGTGGTTCTTGTTAGAAAGAACCACTTAACTTCATGTGCAGCTCAGCGGAAGGAAGAAGACTGCCTCAGGACGCGATCCACTATATATAGGCCGCCGCCGCTCGGAGGGGGGCTAGTAGTGCCACCGTCTCGCTCGCCGCGCACGCAGCCGTGCGCCGCGAGCCGATTACGTGACAATATGGAGAGCAATAAAGCATTTAAATTGAAATTGAAATATTAGTACTAAAGCGACTAACATCTGATCATCGCCATCCACCTCCAATGATATTCAGAGCTTATGCCTAAACGTCAGAATATTGGAAGGTTTTAAAACACCATGAATGTTATGTGCAGCATTTGTTTAGTGCAAACAAAGATGCTAGTCTAGGCTGTATTTTAATAAACTTTCCTTCTAAAACCACTTTTCTTGTTTTAATATTTGAACCGTTGGCAAATAAGCTGCATAAGTCAGATTCATGAACTCAATGATTACTGTGATAATTATCCGGTTCTGCCTGGGGATCCTACTAAGGAACTTAGTAGGTTTATCACATATCTTATTGAACATAAACAAATTAGTTGAAAGACTGCTTTGGTAGCACAGTGGTTATGCGTGATTACGATTTTCTGTCAAGTACTTAACATTTTTTATCCGGAACTGTGCGCGGCAAACGACAATAGGCCAGTTATTTATTTCGTGGGACTGTCCGCCCCTTCGGGAAAATATTGTATGTATGTTATTTATTGATACATTCGCAAAATAATTTAGTTACGTACCTCACCAAATATCACTTAGCCAACATTTGATTACTCCGAATTCAAAATAAGAATAACCATATCATCCTCTTTTTAATACCATTTCGCGCTCAACAGTCAAATATAGAAAGTTCCAAACGCTTTTCAAAAATATGAAACCGTTCATGTGCCCGTTGCCATGGTAACGATCGCTATAACAACGTCACGGAATTCGGGAAACGCTCTCAGCCAACATGTGAACTCAAAGGAAACATTCAGGTCAAAATGGTTGAGATAAAAAATCGACTTTGATGGGGCTTTTGTTGTTTGATCGTGGGCATAAAAAGGACAGCTTACCTCTTTATTTTTCTATCCTTTAAAAGCTTTAGAATAGTTCAAAGGGTTGATTTTGACTCGTGGGAATTTTGGATGTTCTAAATTCTTAAGTAAGGATAAAAGAAATCATTGGCTAAGCGGCATTTCATTGACAATGTTAGCCATCTAAACCAGACAAGAGACAACCTGACTCTTTATAAAGTATGTTTTAAAGCATAGACATGATTTATTTTATTTGCATTTTACTTTGTATAAAACGTTGTGAAGGAAATCTTGCAAGCCGTC
Organism: Catocala sponsa; assembly: GCA_963564715.1. Classification (NCBI taxonomy): domain Eukaryota; kingdom Metazoa; phylum Arthropoda; class Insecta; order Lepidoptera; family Erebidae; genus Catocala; species Catocala sponsa. Next base: position 6,351,071 of record OY751351.1, read on the forward strand.
AAGCCTGTGTAATTTCAGTTTCTTGTCAGCATTTTTAGTGAAATATATAAAAATATTTATTATTCTTATGCTTTTACAAAAAGCGACATGGACAAGAAACGACGTTTCGGGTAACAAAAAATAATCTATACTATTTAAAAACTATAAAGTGGTTGAATCTCAGTGGTGTAATACGATTGCTTTGTTTACAGTCTTGGATTCAGTACCTAAGTTGAAATTATTAGAATCTTCTGTCAAAAAAAAATCCATAGCAACACGGAGTCTAGGAGGCAAAAGGTTCGACTCCTATTATGTGGAAACTTAAATTATAATTGTTTTATGTGATCCACAAATAACTAAGTCTAGATGTACTTCGTATGTTTGCAACTCGTGACAAAATGCTTGATATCTCATGCAGATGGTGTCTTTTATTAAAAACAATAAAACGTTAATGACGAAGAATTCGCAACAAAAATAATTTCTTTTATGTTATAAAATTATCGTTTTCTTTGATCGTAAGATGAATTAAAACGACATACTTTTTATCCAAAGCACTCTCCTCGTTAAAAAATAGATTTGTCATAGGTACTAGTAACATCTTGTCTACAAAAAAAATACTTTTGTTGCGGTCCCGAATACACAGATGATTCTTGACTTGAACAAAGCGAACCTTTTGAATGTAAAAATAATTATGTACTGGTGAAAGAGCAACTTAATGTTGGGAATATTGTAATAAGTGACAAGTGTTTTGTTTGAATACATTTGCTGGTTCTTTTTCAATGGTGTATTTTCAGATTTATATTGTATGGAAAGGTATCTTACGAAATGTGAAATTTTTTGTATTTCGTTTTTGCTTTAAGAGCCAGCTCCTTCCCTAGGAATAATGATTGTGTCGCGAGGGACTTTACAAAGTTTCGAACAACGGACTCAAATAACACACAGATCAAAACAAAATAATTTTGTCCCGTGGGGTATCAAACCGGCAACATCTGGCGTAGTAGCAATGGCGAAACGACCACTTAAACCACTACGCTATCAAAGGCATGAAAGCGTAACAAACAAACTCATATTCACATTTATAATATTAGTTTTTAAAAACAAAAAGCCAAGATCATTTTTAAATATTTTATTATCCATGTATCATCCTTTTAGAATGTTGCCGGCTTTTTGCCGCATTTTACCATTTTCGCACATTCTATAGGACACAATTGAGCGCAGCGAGCTATGTGGCTTGGTGACTGGCAATGTTTGTCCGCCAAGCAGTATCTGATGCACTCTCCATTCACATCGTGACATGAACTCTGCCTTAATAACGAGAAGCCCGCTTCGTAGTCCACCTTCTTCATCGATCTTCCAACATCTAAGTCGTAATACTCAGCACCAATACCAAACTTCTCTTTTTTATTTTGGTAGCCGCTATAGTTAGCTAAATTCCTCAGTTTATTTGACCAAAGGGTGCGCGAACCTTTCTTCTTCGGCTGTAAAATTTAATGAGTTTATTTTTATAAGAAAAAGATTTCAGAGAACTTAATTAACCCGAATTTTATATTTTTGGAAAAGTAAACATATTATAAATGTTATAAGGTGATTTTTAAGTCGTTAACATCTCTTTCAAGTGAAATTTATTTATCAAACTAATCAGCAATCAGTTTTGTCAAAGAAATAAAACGCTTTTCTAAGAATCACAAACTGCCAACACAAAACTGTCTAGCTTCATTATTGTCTTATAACTGGCATCTGCTTTTAATCCACCCAGATAAGACAATTTTAAAGTACATTCAAAATGTTAAAACTAAGGACTCGCTAATTTCAGCATGAATGGGCCGGCTCGACCGGGGAAGGACTACCTTCTCACAGAATATCGACGTGAAATAGCAGCATTCCTACTGTTGTGTTTCGTTCGATGAGTGAGAGTGCCGGAGGCCCAATCACTGCCTTTCCACCATCCCGCTCCGTCTCCTTCCCACTTCCTTTCCTAAAGGGTCGGCAACGCGCAAGTGATGCCTCCGGTGTCGCAGGCGTCCATAGGCTACGGTGACCACTTACCATCAGGTGGGCCGTATGCTTGTTTGCCACCTTAGTAGTATAAAAAAAATATAGCTTTTTCAAGAACCACCCACTATAGGAAAGCCCACATAGGATTAATAACAGCAACTGTATTCCTTCGCTAAAACCATACATGTATACAACTAGGTCGCATGGAACGGTATGACTTTTATAAAGGGTCAGACTTTGAATTATGTTAGTTTAACCCCGATAATTAACTGATTAATATAGTTACTACTGTATCGTAGCTATTAAAAGTCATTTAAAAGAATAAAATAGAACCTTACAAAGATAACAAAAATAGTAGGCCGGGTATTAGACGTTGAGATAACATTCTTCAGACTTTCAACCAGTGATGACTCGATGGTCGCTGCTTCAATATTTAGCTGAAAATCCATCAAAGTTATCGATTCAATACGAGTAAATAAAAGTACAGTAGTGACTACCGATACTGACGTGTCATGCCTTCTGGGTGATGGTATTAGAAAATTATAAGAAGCAAGTTTGCCACTAAATCTAGTTGACAATAGGACTGCTAACAGTTACATGGTGGTAACAATCAGTGACAGATCAAATTCCACCACTCATATTTTACCAGTTAGTGTGTGAACTCTGGTATATATCTTTAAGATAGAAACAGGTATGATGTTAAATAAAAAAAACCTTCCAGTACATTAAATAACGTTGCATAACGTTAAGCTATAAAACGCATCATATGAAACCATAACGAAAGCGTAACGCTTTATTGCAAACCTTTATGCAAATGTTCTGCGATAAAAGCGAAACATTACATTTGACGATAACATGACTGGCAGCTTTGGTATTCTAGACCCTTCAGAAACATAATTACATACACAAACTCCATCATATGTTTAGGCAAAGTCGAGCCCTTTAGTATATAGCATAATTATAGTTAAGAATTAAATTAGGTATATTTTCTTATAAATATTTACTTACGAAGAATAAGAAAGTGACAGCTGCCGTAATCACTTTCATTTTGAAGAATAAACGAAAGAAGGGAAAGTAATACACAAATTCATTTTTCTAATCGAATAATTGGTGTTAAATTAATTTCGCGCTGAATAATTCAGTACCACACACACTGAAATGAATAAGTAATCAATTTAGGCGATGGCTGTATCCAGAATTTGATTAACCCTTCTGTAAATTGAGAAGCATCTTGCACAGAGATAATTGCAAGCACCTGAATGTTACAAGACTGTATCTGAATTTAGATAGCGCTTCGAACTATTCAATCAAATATCTACACGATTGTATAGACTTACGATTATGTTATATTATAGCCGAAGGATTAAACAAGATCGGAAGAAGAAAGATCCAAGAAGAATCAAACAATATACTACACCCAATTTGACGTACTATGTTTTTAGACCCACGCAGCCAGGGCATGCCTATTATATTGCCACCATTTGTAGGCTCAGTGCTTCTACTGATCATTTCGTAACACTTTGCCTAACCTCGAAATCAAATCGGATATCTCACAATCTTACGCATAAATAAACGCGCTTATCCCATTAGATCAAGGAAGCAGTATGTCTCAAATAGAGCCGTTTAGTGATTTATTCCTTAAAGTAACAAAAATCTTTTACCACATGAATGTCGCCTTCATATGTTTAGTTTATTTACCTAATATCATCATCATTATTATATTTTATTCCTATATGGAACCAAGACGCAAAGCGGTTGAGCTCTTTACGATATCTACAGCAATTGTTTTTCTGTCGTTCCATTTTCAATAGCTTAACTATATGTTTTTCTTATCGAAAGGTAGTTCGTTCGTTCTACATTTAACTGTCGATTGTTGCCATTAAAAAAGGAATCTTTTTTATGGTCATTAGTTTACTAGTATATTGTCACGGATTCAATTCGATGTGCTGACTAGAAAAATACTTTAATTTTATAGAGATTTGCTCTTTCTCGATTTTATCTCGAGAAACGATGATTATAGTATTTTTAACAGCACGAGTAACGAATGCGTTTCCTTTTTTTAAAGTCAATTCACATGAAATGTATTATTGTTACATGTTGCCCCTCGTAACACATGTTGATATAAAATATATAAAAAATTTGTACATATATTATTTGAACGTGTGTCTTGATCTAATGTATCATCTACTCTATCGGCCATCGGTCTATGTAGTGCAATACCATTTTATTGTACTGAGTGACACCTGTAATATTAGCAAAGTTATTACTTCTTTTACATGCTCACATTTACTATAACAAGTGATACTTCATGTTTTAAAGCCTTAATAGTGTAGCTAAAATCTTCAAAAACCATTATATTCCAATAATTTTTCGTTTTAGCTAAAATTATGAAAATTTAAGTTGTTGTAATGGAAGTTGGTATTGCACCCAGCATAGATCCTAATGGTACACTTGTCTGATATTCAAATTTGGTAGTATATTTCTTGTCATAGCCGAAAGCAAATAACGTCTCATACGTAATTATGTAATCATGAAATTCACATTGCTACTTATATTAATATATATATCAATCAATTAGGTCTTCGCAGTCCACTGCTAGACATAAACTTCGCCCAATTTACACCACAACATCCAGTCTCTCGTCTTCCAGTCCTACCCAGCCAACATTTCCAAGTCAACAATAAGACTCATAAACTTCGTATAAAACATTCCTTATTCGATTATAATGTAATAAAGTTTATATAATATAACAGCAATAAAAATACTCACAGTGACGATAATATTATTTCCCTGTTTACACTGAAACTCGTTCCTTTTCTAAGAATAAATTATTACGATCATTATTTAGCTTTCTGAGAATTTTGTACGCTCGCGGTATATTCTATAAGCGTAATATGACTTTCTTTCTCTCATTACCTGTTTGGCATGTCCCACTGTTGGACAAAAACCTTGTTGTTGGATTTCCAAATCACCCTGTTCGTGGATATCCCTGCCAGCCCCATTTGAAGACGTTCAAGTCACCCTACGATCTCCGTTTAGGTCAGCCCAGTCGATTCGAAGTATAAACGCAAAATGAACTTGCCGACAAAAATTTTCGATGATCAAGAGATAACTTTAATAATCTGATACTGTACTAAAAACAATAAAAGTAAGTAATTGGATTCGTTTTGATTGACTTCTGTCGCATCCGTGAAATTATGACTTAATATTTTTATCTCTTCTCGTAAAACGACTATTGAATTCGATTGTTGTTGGTATACTAAAAAATTGTTCACAATTTTGTTAATTGAAAAACATGTTGGTCTGACAACTGTATTAATATGATTCTATAAAGATATTACTTGCGTATTGCTAGCCCTATAAACAAGTAAACAATGTCCTAGCAGAGCAAGGGAAAAAGATCAATTGGTTCTGCTGACAAGCAGTGTGTGGATGTAGTGCACCTTCCTCCGCTTACCCCATAGAAAGAAATGTATTAAGCCATAGCGTAAAATTTTTATCATCTAACATTGTTTGATTTAGTTTATATATACCTACTGGCTTAAATAAAAATATGAATAACCTCAATCGTGTCTTGTTTATATCTTACTAAACAACTTTCGCTCTATCATTGTTCATAATCTTCTTCTTCTTCTTTTCGTGTGGTTAGTGGTCAACCTGTTATCAAGAGTTGTTCAAGCCGCCCGTAGGCCTCTGACATGGCTTAACGACTGCTATCAATTTGACAACAACCGGGACCGACTTTTTACGTGCCCTCCGAAGCACGGAGACGCTCAAATGAAATACCACTAAGCGGTCACCCATCTATAGACTGGCTGCACCCAACGTTGCTTAACCTCGCTAATCGTTTACCGATCAGTGAGTGCAACTGGCTATGAGCGCCTTGTTCATAATACTTTATTAGATTATTTTCACGCACGTAGAGGTCTCGAGTTCGATCCCAAAGTGCGTCTCTGCTTTTTCGAAGGTATGTGCGTATTAAATTGTTCATTATCGCACGATTTAACGGTGAAGGAAAACGTCATGGGAAAACCTGCATGTCTAATTATTATGTTTTCGAAGATATAATGTGAAGTCTGCCAACCCGCACTAGACCAGTGTGGTGGATTATGGCCTAACCCTTCTCACACTGAGAAGAGGCCCGTATCCAGCAGTGGAAGAGTTTAATACAGAGCTGATATTATTATATATTAAAAGGTTATTAGTATTTTTCAATTAACTGTCTAAAAATATGTGTATGTTACTTACCGTATCCCTATCACGCATGGCCCCAATTTAGCCGTCAAACTATAGCGCAACTACATCGCACTAGTATGAGATAGGTATATAAACTAAACCATATAATTTTAGATGAATATACATCCTTATAGTGTTAGTCTTTAGAAAAACAAAGTAAAAGCAAGTCAGAGTCTATCAAGCGGCCAGAGAACGTCTGACTCCTAGATAAACAGTTAACCTTATAAACAATACAAAATAACGAAAGGGAAGCGAAATTACATGTACAAATAAATTACAAATAAGAAATCACGATTCGTCTTGGATTTTCCAGTTTTTCATAACAAAGGTCCCGCCTTTGTTTACATTGGACTTAAATATTCTTAAAGAATGTTTTACAAAGGCTTAAGAGAAAATACAATTCGTAGACAGCCCTCGTTTCTTGATTTTATCAAAAATAAATATTTTATATTCAGTATTAGGTAATTTCTTACATTAAAAATAAATTAGAAATAAGTTAGTAAAATATTATACATTTAAGTAGCAATAAACAGCCTAGTAGGAAATCGCTGGATTAACTCGCAAAGGTATCGAGTTCGATTCCAAGGCACGCATCTCTGACTTTTCGAATGTGCAATAGTTGATTATCGGGCGCTTTAACGGTGACGATATCGTGAGAATACCTACGCGTCTGAGAGTGCTAAATAATGTTCTCAAATTTATATGAAGTCAGCCGACCATCACTAAGTCAGCGTGGTGGCCTAACCCTTCTCATACGAAGAAGGGCCCATGCCCAGTAGTAGATCAATTTATTGAAAGGGCTGATATTCTTATTACTTATTTTAGTACCGTGTGGGGATCGAACCTATAACACTCGGCGGCTTTGGCGAAACAAAGTCAGATTAAGGGCCCTCTCTCACCAAGAAGACATGGTGACGTCGCTGGCTATGTATCTTCAATTCATATTCAAACGTACGGCAGTTACCTCACTTGGCAACGGTTTGGCAACGTCGCAAATTTGGAAACGTAGCCCCGACCAACGGCTTTCTGTTTGGAGTCTGGATATTCTAACGCGCTGGCGACGTTGCCAATAAAATGTACACAAGCAAGCTATCGTCTCAAGTAAGTACTCAGTGTCCAAGCTGCTGCCAAGACAGACGTGTTTTTGTGGGGCTCTGAGAGAACTTACTGGCAGATGGTAGCCACTGGCTACTCCTGGCTACTGAAGGTAGCCAAGGGTAACCATGCCTACGTAGCCGACGACATCGGCATGGCTTCTCGGTGAAGTAGGGCCCTTAATCTGACCGATAGTTGGCTTTAGTGATCGTTTGGAGCAGGGCCTTAACTCACGCAAATAACTTGCGCAAGTAACTCGCGCCAGCTTCTTGCGTCTTATTATAGCGAGTGCTGTATTTAAATAAATGTTCATTAATATCAGATTGCCACTCAAATAATACATATATACATTTAATTTACTTTTGTGTATTAAGTAAACAGCAAAACAAACGCCAGAGTAAAATTTTTCAACATTTCAATATTATAATGAAATGGCATAAATAAAACATCAAACAATAACATATTGATATTAAATACATATATGTAAATTAATATTAATATTGACTCAGTTCATGTATTTATAAGCTTTTGATTAAAAAGAGGGTTTCAATTACTTATGGTAATGTAGGGTATAATGGTTTAACTGGTGGTTTCACTATATGCCACGCTATGAAGCTGTAGGTTCGATTCCGAGATGTGGCAGTTTCGATACCTATACGGGACAAATAATTTTACTTACTTCGCTGGCTCAGCGACCCAAAGTGGATCTTGGCCTCCGACATTAAAGTACGGTAGTCCTTCCTATACTGTGCCAAGTCAGACCATATTATCGGGGAAATAAAAGCTGTCCGACTTTGGTGGCTCGGACATTTATTTATTTATTAGTTTACCAACATTTGTTATACTTATACATGTTCAAAACTATATGCTATATACTATCGGAGCGTACAAAATCGAGCGGTAAACACAAGATTCAGAAACTAAAAACGGATAGGTAAGAAACAATGTATTGCAAGTAAGTATATACAATATTGCATAATTATTATATGTACTCACTTACAAGCCATTAACATTAACAGCTACTTTATTATTATAATGGTAATTATAGAAATTCAGTTAGTTATTTGATGGACTTGGTGCTTGAATACAGAAAGAGAAGTGCCAAATATATGAATCTGGTGGGCAAATAGGTTATGAAGCCTGTCTGGAAATTGGAGAATTCAAGCCTAAAACTGTTTTACGGTGAGGTGAGTATCCTAACAGCATTTCGGGGATATTTATAAGGGACATTAAGTTTTATTTGTTCAAGTAATTGGGGACAATCAATTAAATTACACATGTAATGACATGTGGAAAGAATGGGAGAGGATCGACCTACTAAAAGAGCATATCTTGGGCAACCTACCACGCGCCATCCAGTGGCTCGCCTAAGGTACCGCTAAAAAAGCTAAAGATGATACTTTTTTAACTGCACGGATGGCGTAGTAGTTTAAGTGGGTGCCTCGCCGCTGCCACTGCGCCGAGTGTTGTGGGTTCGAATCCCAGATGGGACAAAACTTTATGCGATCCTCAAATGGTTTTATGTACCGGGTCTGGCTGTTCTTTGTGTCTGTTGATTAACTGTTTTGAAAGTCCCCCGCGACACAGGAATCATTCCATGGCGGGAGTAGATTTAAAAAAATTAAGATTAGGTAAAGACCTGCAGGAGATGAATGTGCCCGATTTTTCTGACATGGCACTAATAATTTTAGTGATCCGAAATATAAAAAGTTTTTATGTCCCTTGTTGGAATGTTTATAAAGCCGCAACACAAGAATTAATCCGATAAAAAAGTAGTGTTTTTAAGAAAAAGTTTAGTTCCAGAAAGCTGGTGCGAAATGATATCTGTTTAATTAAAACCCTCTTAATTATTCTCCTTTGATATAAATATCTAGAATTAAATATGTTTTTATACAGACATGCTTTTATTTATCAAAGATGGCGACATTTCTGCTCATTATATTATGTAAAACCAGTGATATAATTAGTAAATTAAACTTATGTATTCAAGTCAAACATGGTGGTTCATTAAGACAACTAGGGTGTAAAATGATCTACGTGTCGTGAAAATAATTAAAAGATATATCGCAGTAATAAGCTCATTTTATTTATGATACTATAATATGTAATACTAGTTTTTGCCTACTATTTCGTACGCGTGGAATTTGGAAGTAGGTATCTATATTTTTCTTTCTTTGCATGTAAATTGAGGTTGATCTATATACATAATATCGGCTCGATGGCGTAGTGATTAGTGTAACCGGCTGCCATGCCTAAGGTCGCGGGTTCGATGCCCGCATAACTCAAACGTTTGTGTGCATGAACATGGATGTTTGTCTTGGTCTGGGTATTTCTATGTATAATGTGTATGTATTTACAAAAAAAAGGATTTATGCATATTTATCCATTGTCTAGTATCCATAGTACAAGCTCTGCTTAGTTTGGGCTACATGGTGTTGTGTGTCTGTGATAGAATATTATTATTATGTTTATCAAATATTCTATCAAGATGAAACATTGATCGGTTGCTCTCTCGCTCCAAGCCGTAGTTCTGTTCATGGTCCGGAGTGAGAGGTAGTGGAATGCCGTCGCCTCCTTCTGTGAGGAAGTGATTTCCATCAAGGAGGCGGCGGAGCGGGAAAGGGAGCGTTTAAACCCTCTCCCCAACCGCAGAGCCGGGTGCCGGAGGGCGCGAGACGACCTCCAGCCACCCTGAGGTTTGACCTGGGGGTGGCGGGCTTTGTGGGCCTGCCCGCCATCTGTTCAGCACCAGGTCCGAGAGGCGGCGTGTGTGTTCCCACGCGCGCATCTGTGTCGTATCCGTTTCCCTTCTAGGGGGGGGGGACAGTAGAGCTTTTTGTAGAGGTGATCTTTGGGTAGGTCTTTTCGAGTAGTGGCCTGCCGTTTCATACGGCGGGCCGTAACCTAGGCGGATTCGCGACCGCATGTGAAAGTGATTCGCGCGGCCCTGCCGATAGTGGTTTGTCGAGGAACACCGTGGTAGGTTTAGTCGGTATTTCGGGAGGTACTTTATTCTCATTCCATCTTTCTTTTACCCCGGCGAGTCCGGCATAACCGCTCCGCCCGCCCCCGCGAAGGGGTATGCGTCAATGCATTCCACCACGTTAAAAAAAAAAAGCACAATGTGTAGTTACATAGTCTCTATTAAAATAGGCATACTTTTTAATTAAGACAGACAAACAAACATCAAGATGATCCAATAAGTGAAACTTGAACTTGTATTTTTTATCACTGTAAAAATCCGTTCAAATAAATTCAGTATTCATAAACAAATACAGCTATTATTGTGTAGTCTGTCATTTACAAAGCAGCGAGCGTGAACCTTTCAAAAGAGTTAAAAATAAAAGTTAATTAACTCTGGCAACACCAAAGAGTATTAACGAAAAAGTTAAAAAACGAATTCTGTCTCTTCAATTGTTTTTGACGCCGTCTGGTTTTGATTTGTACTTTTTTTTTACCCCTTTTTTATAGAGCGTAGCTGTGACAACCTTTAATAAAATGAAATAAAATGGATTGCTGTTACATTGTTTAATTTAATTTTAGTTATTAAGCTTGCTGACATTTACGCCTTGGAAAGTTTTGGAAAAATACAAATAAAATTAATCCCAAGCTGAGCCTCCCAGTGAGTGTAGCAGGACAGTGTAACCCTTCGGACAGCTTATGAAACACTTCAAAGTTGACTGTGCCAGTGTTATCGTCGGTGCCTGACGTTGATGGCATTCCCCTGGAGCTCAATGTAAAGTTTACTGCCAAGAACATTGTCGATGTGATCAAAAACAGTGGAAGGTCTCTAGGGCATGTCCACCTAAGCGTTGAGCATCTGCGATATGCTGGAGAATGGAGAATGTTGAGTAGTAGAGCCTCGCTGATTTCAGCATGAATGGGCCGGCTCGACCGGGGAAGGACTACCCTCTCACAGAATATCGATGTGGAATAGCAGTAGTCCTACTGTTGTGTTTCGTTCGGTGAGTGAGAGTACCGGAGGCCCAATCACCCCCTTTCCCCCATCCCGCTCCCTTTCCTTCCTACGTCCTTTCCTAAAGGGTCGGCGACGCACAAGTGATGCCTCTGGTGTTGCAGGCGTCCATAGGCTACGGTGACCACTTACCATCAGGTAGGTCATACGCTTGTTTGCCACCTTAGATGTATAAAAAAAAAAATTGCCGTGGTTAATGGCTATGTTATTTAAATTATGCATGAGTCATAGGTACCTGTCAGGTGACCTTATGAAAACAATTGTTGTACCCATTATAAAAAATAATACTGGTGATGCTGCGGACCCCTCTAATTACAGGCCACTTTCATTAGCCACTGTTATAGCTACATAAAATGCTAGACTGTCTTCTTGATACACACATGGCGAGCCGTATTACACTCCATGACGCACAGTTTGGGTTCAGACCCGGCCTATCGAAAGAAAGTGCCATTCTGTGTTTCAAGGAGACCGTACAGGACTATGCAGCCAAGAGTACACCAGTTAATGCCTGTTTTCTTGATTTGTCCAGGGCATTTGACTTGGTATCTTACAATACGCTTTGGAAAAAGATGCGCAGGGAAATTACTAGAGACAATTTGGTGATCTCTGTGCTAAGGTATTGGTATAACAACCAAACCAACTGTGTGAGATGGGCGGGAGCATTATCTGATACGTATGGGTTGGAGGTTGGTGTGAGACAGGGGACAATAACCTTACCACGCCTTTTCAATCTATAAATTAATCGGCTGATCGTTGAACTCGGCAACACTAATGTCGGTTGTCACATTGACGGCATATGCATAAATAATATAAGTTATGCCGATGATATGGTGTTGCTGAGTCCATCAATCAGCGGGCTCAGACGGCTCCTAAGGATATGTGAAGCTTATGCGGTGGCCCGTGGTATAATGCCAAAAAGAGTGAGCTACTTGTGTTCAAGGCGGGCACCAAATGTTACTCGAACGTGCCACAGGTTTCAAATAATAATACTCCGCTAAAAAGAATCACTGAGTTTAAATACCTGGGTCACTGGGTCACAGATGAGCTTAACGATAACATGGATATTGAACGGGAGCGCAGGGCGCTGGCAGTCCGATGTAATATGTTGATCCGTAGATTTAAACGGTTTACCAAATATGTTAAAATAACTCTTTTTAGAGTCTACTGTCAGATATTCTACACGTGCAGTCTGTGGATTGATTTTTTTTTCTCGTCAAAATGACCGCACTCCACCTGATGGTAAGTAGTCGTGTGGTCTAAGAGCAGTGTCCTCCACACCGCCCTCATAGCAGCCGAGGCGATGTTGAAGTCTCTACTTTGACGGCCTGAGAAGGTGCATTTTCACGCCCCGCTTAAAGGACCCAGGATTGAAGGAAGAAGGAAACACGTGCCTTGGCAGAGAATTCCATGCCTTGGTCGTTCGACAGAGGTATGAGAACCCAAACTTATAGGTACGCGCTCTAGTCGACTCTACTGTGTAAGGATGGCATCTGAGCCTAGCACGCGTTGTTCTGGATAGAAAAGGGGAGGGCGGAATAAGGTGGAATAACTCTTCAGAGCACTCCCCTTGGTATATTCTGTAGAAACATGCCAATGAGGCAATTCCTTTACGGATTTGCAGAGGTTCCAGCTTACAGCGCTCTGCGTGTTCATTATAATAACGAGTTCAGGATGCTGGTTGAGCTGCCGCGCTATTGCAACGCTTCTGGAATGTTTGCGTAGGCAAGGGTAGACGGTTTCCATACCATTATCCACAAACGGTGTGCTTCCCTGCTACGCAGAATGCGTGATAGCTCACACAGCATGTTGAGCACATTGTGTAATCGGTGGGACAGTCCAATTTTGGGAAGCTGGATACGACTACACCCTACGTAGACAGTGTCCAGAAGCCGGGTCTGTCACATAATATTACGTGTAAAATTGAAGGTTAAGGATTTTGTTTGTTACTAACACATTATGGACCCTAGTCTGCAATCAATATATTTATTATTATTATTGAATGGGTAAGGAGAAATGTACTACATCCACATTTCGCAACAATTTTTGAAGTTTGATATAATAGGAGCGAGTGACTGACATTTACAAAGAACACATAATATAACTGGCTTTTGCCCGCGGCTTCGCTCGCGTTAATTTAGAATTTAACTATCAATTCGGGTTGTACTCTGCTTGTAATAATATAATTCAATCATGATTCGAAAGACACGTGGCGCCATCTATTATCATAAGAATGTTATTGTTGTTTTCCTCGGGAACAGTAATTTTTTCGGGATGAAAGGTAACCTATGTCCGTTTCTGTACACTTGACAACGTATATGCAAAATTTCAGGATGATCCGTTCAGTGACTTAGGCGTGAAAAGGTAACAAACAAACAAACTCATTTTCGCTTTTATAATATTAGTTAGGATTAGGAAGGATGTATTTTTTCGACACATCCTATATGAAAACCAAATAAAACAGCACTAATAAGTGTGGTATCTTCTACTGGATGCTGCTAATAATTTACTAAAAAGTGCTCACCGATTCAATACTTTACATTTTATTTTTTTATTTTTACATGGGGGAATGCTTTGTCTCATATCTCTAGCTCACCGTGGGACGACAGTGAGGTTATGTCGGGCTCATCGGGGGAAAGATATCCGGTAATACAGACTAAACCCACCACGGTGTTTCCTCGACATAACCATACTTTACTGCGTCAACATTGCTTAACCTTATCCCCATTTCATCCTGCAAACATCTATACAGTTCATACACATACCTACACATTACTTTTAAAATCTATCGTGAAAGGTAACCTATATCACATTTATGTGCCAAGTACTTCCGATACTATTTATTAATAGGTATCTCCACTCAACCCGTGCACTGCCGAAGTAACTACATTACCCCGGTTACCTGTTTACCGACGCTTTGAGGGTTAACCATATTATACATACACTCTTGGAGATTTTTGACGCTCTGATACAATTTCCTACGTTAAATTATTTTGTAGCGGAATTCTAAAGGTCATATGGGTAGATTTGACGAAGAAATGTTCCCTTAGGGGATTGCTACACTGAGGCATTAGGGAATATATGTAGTTTCATCTGTTGTACCTGTAGGCAAGTTGTATCGTTTATAGTTGGCTGACTATGTTTTGATAAGTTGAGGCAAGATCATTCATGACAAGACTGGCTCGGGGACGAAGCAGTTGTAGATGTGCACGATCTAAGCTCAGATTTCAGATCAGGCAAAGTATTATTGGGATTTATATTTTTATTATTCGATAAAAAGCAATTCCTGCTCTAGCAATAAATCAATAAAACTCAATAAATTTAGAGACTTTACGAACATTTCAAATAGTAATCGTTTAGAGTATGTGTTCTTTGTGTCCGTACACGAAGAACACTTAGACTCGAAATAACTGGTTGTAGATCACACACACACCATTTTTGTTCCGTATGACATATGACAAGAGTGAGGCTACCACTACGCTATATTTCTACCCAGATATTCTGAATAACAGTACAGTCCCGACACTTCTTTACAGCAGCATCTACTACTATTACAGAAGCACTAGGTTAATCCTTGTAGGACCAAGATCATCAAACTGGACAACACTAACCAACGTATACACACACGATTATTCGTAGAGCGGCAACTGCATTTACAAACGAAAAAAAAATTGGTACGTCATGTAACCTTTGAAATAAATATGTTACTCTGTCCTAATATATGCAGTATTTATCCAACAGTCAGTTGTGTCACTCATCTCTTATAATCCATCTTTTACAGTTTACAGTTGATTGCTTTTCGCTTCCCCAACGACGGTGAGACAAACTCCTAAACTAATCATACAAATTAACAAAACAATAAAACACCATCATCTTAACAGTTTATAAGGAAAAATAAAATGGCCAATTAAAAAAGCACCGTAAATAATACGAACAAAGTGGATTTGTACGGCTAATATCTTACAACGCAATAATTTAAACGAATCACTCTTGGGATTTAACATAATTACGTTTTTCTCACGGCATAATAAAGAAATTAACGCTATCTAAATACAAAAACGATATTTTTGTAATACATACATACATAGATTCACGCCTGTTTCCCAGAGGGGTAGGCAGAGACTACGGATTTCCATTTGCTACGATCCTGACACACTTCTCTGGCTTCATTCACTTTCATCACATTCCTCATACACGCATACATACATTTTGTAATAAGATTCTGAATAAAACTTAAATCGTAAGGCGGGCAATGACTGTATTTTATTTGTCTTTAGACTGCTAGTTTAACTTTTAAAATATACTATAGACGACTAATAGTACTTTTAATTTCCAAAATAGGATGCAGAAGTAGCCATGATCATACATAATACTGTTTACTAGTGAACAGTATTATGCCTAGGCACATTACTACGCTTCGTACTGCTACTGGCATTCTAACAGAAAACCCCGATAACACCTTGTCTGACCTAGGAATCGAATCCGTGACCGCACAACGCAGTGTGTGCGTTGTAGCTACAGAATATTACTTCACAGATTTTAGCCTATAATTATCACTTGCTAGTAAAGTATTTGTAGTAAAAATATTAAAAATGCTTATGTTAACTCATTCAATGCGGCGGACGCCGATCGGCGTCTTATTTTTTCATACTCAGATTCGGAGGACGCCGATCGACGTCATGTATAGTTGTTTTATATTTTACCCAAATTTAAAAATATTATATTAATAAAACAACAAATGTGTTTGGAATTTACTAATGAAATGCCTGATATGAGTAGTTTTTAGATATTTTGTTTTTTTTATTTCATCAAGTGCGGCTGACGCCGATCGGCGTTTACGTTAAATATGAGCCGATTCTGGCTAGTGAAAGCAAAATTTGTTGTCGCATTGAATGGGTTAAGACGGTAGGATAGTGCAGCGATAACCTTGACCGTCGAACTGCCACGCAGAGGTTCCAAATCGCGCATCTCTGTCTTTTCTAAGTTATGTGCGTATTCATTTGTTAATTTACTACAACTATACTTTTTTTTTCTTGCATGTAGGATATCTTTATTTACTCCTATTTATGAATGTATCTACAAAGTAAGACACCACGTCACACACGACGTACTTACGTATTGTAATAAAGGAGTCCATTTTTGAGGGTCCTGACACCCATAACACAAGTTTAATCTTAGCTTGGGTGTCAGATGGTTACAATACTGTATTATCCTACAATTTGTAAGAATAACGTTTGTTTTAGCACATTGTATGTAAAATATTGTAAAACTGGTACATCCTAACTAATATTATAAATGCGAAAATGAGTTTGTTTGTTTGTTACGCTTTCACGCCTTAACTACTCAACCTATCAACATGAAATTTTGCATATACGTTGTCAGGGGTACAGAATAGGACATAGGGTACCTTTCATCCAGAAAAAAGAACTGTTGCAAACCTAACCTAACCTTACCTACATTTACGCGAGCGTAACCGCGGGTGAAAACTAGTACTTAATAAAGATTATTATTATTATATTAATTATCGCTTGTTTTAACGTAGATGACGAACATCGTGAGGAAACCTGCATGTCTGAGAGTTCTCTATATAATGTTCTCGAAGATTTGTAGTGTCTATCAATCCTCATTGGACCAACATTGTGGACTTAGTAAATACCCAATAGCAGCACGGCACCTGAAATTGTGCCCGATAGATGTCAATAGGGTCGCCCCTTATTATGTGAGATGTAGAACATAACTGACGAAATGTTGATGTAATACCCCTTTACGTAATCCTTACTTCCTTACTAATATTATAAATTCTAAAGTAACTCTGTCTGTCTATCTGTCTGTTACCTTTTCACGGCTAAACCACTCAACCGATTTAGATGAAATTTGGCACAGATATAGTTTAAAACCTGGGGAAGGACATAGGCTACTTTTTATTGATGCAGGTACCACGCGGGCGGAGCCGCGCGCAAAAGCTAGTCACTTATATTTTTACTAAACAATATTTGTTGTTTTTTTATTTACCTATTAACACGTTCCGGGACACTCGACTTTTTGCAAATGTCATGATATGACACTACAAAATCTCATACATTTTATCATATCGTCTATAACCGTACTACCATATAACATTTATTTTTATTTATTTGATACGACAATTACGTCCACAGACGTTGACGTTTAGGGGCGGAAATGGCTCAGTCTACGCCTTACGACGGTGTGAACGTTTTGTTTTGGTGCATTAATAAATAAATTAATTAATTAAATAAATTATGCACTGCGTATGTGCGTTAAAATGTCTAGAAAAGAGGTTACTGTGACACCTACGAACAAATGTAGCCGCGTGATGCGACACGAGATCACGTGCTTCCTAGAAATGTTATGGATAAGCTACGGCTATCGACGGTTTGCCAAATTACATGAAATAAAGTTCGCCGCCCGTAGCCATACCGTCACGTAACGATATACCGAGATAACGTCAAAAGGCGGTCTGTCCCGGAAAGTGTTAAATGGCAGCGGTGCACGGGTGGCCAGACACAATAGGTTTTGAATTATGTCTGGCATTCTAATAATTACCAGGTTATAGACAATCCTAACTAATGTTATAATTGCGAATGTGAGTTTATTTGTAACGCTTTCACGCCTCAACTACTTGACTGATCATCATGAAATTTCGCATGCACGTTGTCAAGGGCACCGAAACGGACATAGGGTACCTTTCATCCAGAAAAAATTATGTTACTGACTTAATCTACATTTACGCGAGCGAAGCCGCTGGCACAATCTAGTAAAATATAAAAGCTCTCACATCACGATTATCTACATAAATGAGTACATTACTAAGACAGACACAAATAACATGCATTCACATATAACACGTATGTATTTCAGCCCTGTGCTTAAACAAAAACTACATCCCATATAATGCCTCGGTGACCACTCTAATTACAAAAACAACAAAATAAATTATCGTTTACGAAGCCAATTTATTTTATGCCCTGCCAAATTAATTGTTTCCATAATAGAACACGCATGTGGTGTGCGCCACATAGTAAAGATTACTCACACGCACAAAAATATGTTACCTAATTATGAAACCGCCATAATATTCAGGCGATGTCAACCTTGCATGAATTTAGCTCCACCGTACAAAATAGCTTTCAAAATTACCTTTTACCTAACTCATTAATAATTTAACTGACTATCATGATTAATTATTAATTAAAATAATTAATACCAGTCTAAAAATTTATGGGTAAAATAAATTTTTTAATTAGGTAAAATGGTTGACCCGATATATTTTGGGTAAGAAATATTACGTATGCATTGAAGGATAACGAATGTTTGTTGAATATTTCTCTGTTTTGTGGTAGAAATTATTTATTAAAATGCTTTCTAATAAATCAGCGATGTTACCAAAATAAAAATATTTTTATTTATTACGGTATTTAAAATCGTGCGTTCTGCGCATTTGAATGTATTTTTATTTATTATAGGCGTTTAATATGCAATATAAATTTAAATGGTTGTATTATAAAAAGGTAGACAGAGATGTGATATACTCATATTTCGCACATTATGTATTTCGGCCTCATCCCGTGCCTCGAAAGGCACGTAAAGCCGTTGGTCCTACGCCTGATCTCTCTCTGGTCGTGTCGGTTTATCCGTCCTATCGGATCATGAGGGTTAGGGAACAGAGAGTGCACTTGTGTTTGCGAACATACTTGTGCATTATAAAATATCTCCTGCGCAGATGGTAAGGCACCGTTAAGATTGTCCGCCGTGACCGAAATTCGGTCTGGAGGAGATTATTTAGGTCGCACGTAGTCGGCAATTTTTCCCTTGCTCCCTAAAGAATCGCTTTGCAGTGTTACAACAAAGATGGCGAACAAGTTTACGGCCTTATGGTTACCGTAGTACCACTTACCTTTCGACGGACTATGTATACTTGCAATAGCATAGAACCTCTGCCTACCCTTTCAAACTATGTACGTATTTCGCGCATTATCATCTCAGCTGAAAGACGTCTCCTGCTGGACATAGGCCTCCCCCAAGGTTTTCCACACAGACCGGTCTTGAGCCACCCGAATCTAACCGAACCTTATGTATTTTGTCAATTAGTCGGCCTCGATGGCGTAGTGGTTAGTGTAACCGACTCCCACGCCTGAGATCGCGGGTTCGATTCCCGCACAAGTCAAACATTTGTGTGCATGAACATGGATGTTTGCCTTGGTCTGGGTGCTTCTATGTATAATAATATATGTACGTATTTACAAAAAAAAAGTATATATGTATGTTTAACCTTTGTCTAGTACCCATAGTACAAGCTCTGCTTAGTTTGGGCTAAATGGTGTTGTGTGTATGTAATAGAATATTATATTATATATTTATATAATTCATTCGAATATAAATCGAATCTAGACGTGTAACTATTTTCTTAATTATTAATAATGGTAAGTATAACCTGTTTGGTAACAAAAATATTAGTAGTACTGTCAAGTTCTCAAGTCCTGATCGCTCCATCAAGGGTTCTCTTAAAAGCCCGTGAATCAAAATCATACAAAATACCAATTACAATGCAAATAAACTGTCTCAAACTTACTTCAACAGTAACTTCATATCAATGTATGAGTTATATTATTTGATATCGTACCCTTAGGGCAGGTATAAACTAATTTCTCACCCTTTACCGAATTTAACCACGGTCGGGTACGGAACCCAGTTCCTTCCGGACCCGCGGCTTGGTACTTGGGTAATTTAATGTAACCCAGTGAAATCGATTGAGGAAATTTATTGTTAAGTAATAATGTGATTATATAAGGCTTATGTTTAACCTATCACCAGATATAGTAAAATATAATAGTCAAAAATAGTAAATGATCACCTAATTGCACAGCAAAATATATTTAAAGAGATCAAAATAAGTCGACGGAGCCCCGCAAAGCGGGGCTCCTATTTTTGGGTGGGTTTAAGAAGGAACCTAACATAACCTAACCCTTCCGAGACGGAATGCGGTGATTTGAGGCGTATAGATGCTCGTTATGATATATTTTAGTAAGCATATTTTGCTATAGAAGAAGAAATAGTGTGATTAGAGAGAGATGCGGCATGAAAGTCGATATAATTACAAGAATAGTAAAGGGTATGTTAAGCTGGTTTGGACGTGTAGAAAGAATGGACGAGGAAAGACTGACTAAGAAAGTTTATAAGGCTAGTGTGAATGGAACAGTCGCAAGAGGAAAACCTAGGCGAACGTTTCTCGATCAGATCGGAGGCGTTCTAAACAAAGGCCAGGTTAAGAGCTCCTTGAACCGACTGGCGTGTATGAGGAATGTGATGAAAGTGAATAAAGCCAGAGAAGTGTGTCAGGATCGTAGTAAATGGAAATCCGTAGTCTCTGCCTACCCCTCTGGGAAACAGGCGTGAATCTATGTATGTATGTATATTTTGCTGCGCAATTATTATTTTTGGTGGTCATTATATTTAATCCTATTATATAACTATAATATTTTATAGAGAGTGAGGTCCGTGGTAAATGTAGAAGCATATGTAAGTAAATAATAAAAATAAGTGTATGTGTAAATGATACTTAAATAAACGAAGAAGTAACAAAGTTCGACATTGACATTTTTAACACTAAACCGGACGCGGTGAAGCGCATGCTGAGTCTTGACTTCTTTACAAGGATTAATGCTCATTAATGTTGTTTTATTTCATATATTTTAGATAATTAAGTGATGAGATAATTACTGTCCACGCATTGTTATTCGACTGACAACGTGTATCGAAATTGTATGATGATCGATCAAGTAGTTCAGGTGTTTAAGCGTAACAAACAAACTCACATTAGTTTTATAATATTAGTTAGAATGTATGTTTACAGTTAACAGTTAATAGCAGTAATAGTTAAAAGATACTGTTATCACAGTTTAAAAATACAGAATAACTAGCTGTCACACACTGTACAACTTCGTTTGCTTCACATTAGATAATATTTGCCCGTTTAAAAAAAACAACTATCCTATCTTTTAAGTTGGACCAAATTACAGATGGTTACGAAGTTTGATCAAAATCGGTTTAGTAGTTTAGGAGTCCATAGCGGACAAACAACGTGACACGTAATTTATATTTTTCTATTTTATTTATTTAATTATCTTTTTACTACATAATTATGATTTTGATTCATAAAATACTTGTTAAATGGTCAGCTACTTATATGGCTAATTGTACATAAAACATAGTTGAAGAATTGTATGTAATATATAAATCTCTCTTTTGTCAACCTCTTTCTATATCACTAACTGAATATGAACTGCCCAATTTATGCGACGATCAAAGCGTTGCCCGACTAGCACTAAATTCAATTCAGCACCTCAAAAATAACCTAAAGGTAATGGAACTTTGAGTAGGTATCTTAAAATTGAAGTAGCCATTTTAAACAATTTATTACTTTATAAAGAAGACCCTTTAAGTCTTTGAAGGCATGAGTAAATCCCAATATTCTAGTAGAAGTTTCAAACTTAGTTACTATCAATTTCATAGTAAGGAATCCTTTGGAATGTTGATGTGCTTCTTTCTTTTATTTTAAATCTAGACTTTGCCCACGTCTTCGCTCGCGTAAATGTAGGTTAGGTTTAACAGTATTTTTTTCTGGATGAAAATTACTCTGGCCTTTTCTGTTCCTCTGACGACGTGTATCCGAAATTTCATGATGATCGATCATGAAGTTCAGGCATGAATGCGTAACAGCCAAAACAAACTTTAATTCGAATTTATAGTATTAGTTAGTTAGGTTAGCCGCCGCCTACGTCAATTCTCGCGTTGTATGTCAATAAAACGTAGCCTATATTACTTATAAATCCATTGGTGAATTTATTTTTATAACCGGTTTAGTAGTTCTGTAGATATTTGCTTTACATACAAGCAAATTTTATTTAATTTGAATATATTTTATTGCAGTAACTAAACTTAAAATTATTCGGTTTAACCTGTGTAATATTCCCAATATATCTCCAAACGTAATAGCTTCAGGTACGTACATTCATTGGCAGAAGGTAAACAGAGCAGGTGTATTACACACCCATATTTCGCGAGGTTCGGTTCCAGATCCCATGAAGGCAGACTACTGACATTTAGCGGACACAGTTCCGAACTCCGTACTTCTACTGAAAATTTCTTTACAGAAACCCAATAACCAATAGGAATTGAACACGAGACCTCAAGCACACCCACCCACCTTCCTAAAAGTACCAAAAATTGTGTGCGGTGTTTTATAAACGTCTAAATGGTTTAAATTATTTTGCCAATGACATAAAACAATTAGAAAATACGAATTCAAACATAATTTCTTCATTAGTCCCAAGGAACCTTTCTAAGGGTTCAGCATTTCAAAAGTTTCGTAAAAAGTTCGGCCTTACCCTAAGGGTGGTGGATGCACGTTAAATTAAAACTTGTACAGGCTTTCTTTATTAAAAATAAACAAAGTTAAATTAAGGAGTAAGTTTTATCTATGAAGTTGTAGGGATGAAACACGGAGAAGCGAGTTATTTAATTTTTTAATGGAAAGTGTTTATTTTATTCTGTCTTAAAGATAAACTATGACTAGAGATGATTTACGAAGTTGAGCAGGGTGGCCACGGTTGATATTTCGATGGGAGATCATAGTGACAATGAAACGCATTCTTCCATGTCCCATAGAGAACGTAAAGCTGTTGGTACTAACTGCCGTTAACTTCTATGTTATACCACAAAAATTACAGCACGAATGGCGCAGCGTTAAGCGAATATATCGTCGCTGCCGCTGACAATTATCAAGGGTTAAAATCCTGCACGGGACAAGCAGCATCTAATAAGATGGTAAGCAATACCCACTGCTCATGGATAGGTATAGCTGTTGCTGCCTGATAGTAAGCAATTACTGAAACTTGTGTGTGCTGGCAATACTCAGGATCTCACAATTTTTTGTCTTGAGTGTAGATCGTACACATAACACTCGGCGCACAAGCAGTGACATGCCAACTACATAAACCACTACGTCATCCGTCAGTCAATTAAGGTTTCAAGAACCTCCTACATTTTTAAAATACGTTAAAAAGTAATCTTTATAAAAATCTTCACCGGCACAACCCTATAGCACTGCAAATTTTTAATTAAGCCGAGTGATAACAAGTTGAATATAACTACCCATTGAAGGAGTTTTAACTATCTAAATAAGAATATTTAAAAATGTAATTTACTTTGATTAGAATTTTATTGCCAGTCTTAGTTTAGTTTTAATAATTAACTTTACATCTTTCAAGACATCGTTTGTGTTTCTTTAAACCCTTTATCTCTGTCTATACAGTTCAACCTATCTCTATACTGAATTCCATAAAAATCTGATTGGCAGTTTAATGCAATTTTTTTTACGTAAAACCAAGAGTAAATATACATTCGCGTGCGATGTACTTGCTGAATGCAGGTGGCTTTTGTGGTTAAACTTGTATGGTCAGCCACTATACGTTATGTCGTATTGCTTTCGTAGTCGGGTAGCTCATTAAATTGTTACAGTTACTGATGCTGTATAAACTTTATGCAAACCGCTGAATTACTGAAAAACATCTTTTTATGTCTTAGTTATTGAGCTTTGCTGACTGCTTACGTCTGGAAATTAGTCTCATTGGCTCTGTGGCGTAGCGGTAGTAAATAACTACTGTGAGCAGCGATAGCTCAGTGGGGAGACCAACAGACTGCAATGCAGAGGGTCTCGGGTTCGAACCCACGTCGCGCACCTCTGACTTTCGGAAGTTATATGACTTTTCGAAATTATGTGCTTATTGATTGATAATTATCGCCTGCTCCGTGCCTCGGAAAGCACGTTAAGCTGTTGGTCTCGGCTGCCATGAACATCTATGGCAGTCGTTATTGGGAGAGTGTCGACATAAAAGATCCCACTGAATCGAAGTGTCGCCGGTCTGCACTGACTGGCCCCCACATAAGATAAGATAAGATAAATAACTGCTGTGCAAGGATCCTGGGCTCCAATACCGGACCAAGAAAGAAAAATTATTGGGATTTCCTGCCAAGATTTTTTTAAGAAGTGCCTAATAGCAGTTAATTCTTTGAAATATGGTATTGCATTACATGCATTGCTTCAGAAAGCATGTTAAGCCGTAGGTCCTGTGGTTTATGCGGTCATGTCGGATGGTCGTCCAATTAGACCACGAGCCGATACCTGCTATTTGGAAATTCAACGCAGCGCCTATACTTGTAAATATATATTTCTTCGTTCCCTCAGCGTAACTCTAAGTCTAAACGCGACTTTAAGACTTATAGTACTGAGAAACGAGGATATTGGAGAAGTTGTGCAACTTCTGATCGAAACAGGTTCCATTCCCCATCAAGCAGAAATACTCCTAATGACATTCTCATGGCCAGAAAATATATCAAATAAGATTTTCAATCAAAAATAGACTCTATCAAAAGAAGATTTTCGTTTAAAATTGTCTGGGTGTTAGTTGGTTCGGGGCAAGTAATTTGCTGCCAGAAGCCCTTGAAAATAGAAATGAAGATTCACTTGAGTAAAATAATATACCAATGATGTCAATGAATAAACTTAGACAATATTTCATGAAACTATCAAAGTAAAAATCTATCTTTTCTTACTCACTTCACTATTAATTAAAAGAAAATGTAAATGATTCTCGTGGGAACCCTGTTATACATATATTAAAATGTTAAACTGTGCGCTGGCCCTTAACCTCGAGAACAGAACAAAGTTACTTTCACCCGCTATTAAGTCGCTTTGTTACTCTTTATTTTTGTATGCAGTGAGCTTTATATAACTGAATATTGTAAGATTTACAATTGCTTTAAGTGGTTAGTTAACGTGTATAATATAGGCTTTACTGCATTGTAAACATTTCATTTATTTTATTCAGGAACAATATTTACATTGCATTTGAAATTGGCACTATACACAGAAATTGATGATACAAATATGGTACTTAATTGAATACTTAATTAACAATAATATAAACAGTATTCGTAAAGATGTCAATACAGTAGATTAAATAATATTATAAAAAGACCATGTTAAGGGGATAAATTATTCACATAATATAAAAATAAAAATAGCAATTTAAATAATAATCAAATTAAATTAAATTAAAAATAATAATCCATTAATGAAAATAATTCCTCAATTTAGCAATTTGTTACTGAAATTCTTATTTAAATGTCATTTCAAATATTCTACAATTTCAAGGTATGCTATAAAAGCATTCATTCAACAAAAACCGCTTTAGTCTGGTAAGAAATTCATTAGTATATAATAATGTCTTAATTTCTGAGGGCAATTTATTAAATATTTTTATTGATTTGAAACCTGCACGTTAGTTTATCGTTGAAAATTAGAGAGGTGTAATAGGTGTTCTATGTGTCCCTTTTTTTTTAAGATATCTCTTGCTTTATGACTAGTTCTTGGATCGCGAGGGACTTTAAAAATATTCATAAAACACCAAAGACCACACAATTTTTTGCCCTTCGTGTATGTTTATCTTATCTAATCTTATGTGTGGGGGCCAGTCAGTGCAGACCGGCGACACTTAGACCCAGTGGGATCTTTTGTGTCGGCCCCAAGATTTAACCCTTAGCTATCTCCTTATGAATGTACTGCATAAGCCGCAGTGTACAATTCAAAGGGAGAAGCCTGAAGTCTTCAGGGTTTGGATATGCCAACCCCATCAGACCCATCCTCAGTCCAGCCTACGCGTCGCATTCACACAATAGGTGCGATATGGACTCGTCCTGTTCACCACAGGCTCCTCGTGTATGTTAGTGCCGAGGAGACCATTTAAACCACTACGCCGTCCGTGTAGTCATATTGTTTAAAACTAAAGAACACTTTTCTGAAAAAATGGGTTATAGAACACAATTTCTTATATAGGTAAAAGCAAACTTGTTATAACTATTAAATAACTTACTTTTTGAACTCAAAATGGCGTTGTTGTGAAAACTACGATTGCGTGTTCACAATGCTTCTTTATTTGATCATAATGAGAGTATTTATATTATAATACTAGATGTTCCCGCGGTTTCACCCGCGTTTATCGTTACTGCGCCGCCCCCGCGTGTCGTAACGTGATATTATATAGCCTATAGCCTTCATCGATAAACAGGCTATCCAACACTAAAAGAATTTTTCAAATCGAACCAGTAGTTCCTGAGATTAGCGCGTTCAAACAAACAAACAAACAAATAAACAAACAAACATACTCTTCAGCTTTATAATATTAGTATATATTAAACATGTGTGAGCATACACATATACACAAATAGAGACAGAAATATATGACTAAGTAAAATATTTAATAACAATTCAGCACATTTTTTTTTATGGATTAGGCTGCATACGAGCAGACGGTTGAGTTATACAATTCGTAACTACATCTAAAATATTGAGGTGATATATTTGTAATGTGCCAATAGCGTCAAACACATCTTGTATATGTCAGTCAGCCTGTTCGTTATAACTTCAAACATAGCATGGACCTTTCAGACGGTGTGCGGCCAATGAACCGACCAGTCTTAACAGGTATACTGAACCTTGCTCTACCTGAGAGCTGAACACAAAACTGCACGAACAGTAAGCAAACAATGAACCGACCAGTCTTAACAGGTATACTGAACCTTACTCTACCTGAGAGCTGAACACAAAACTGCACGAACAGTAAGCAAACAATGAACCGATCAGTCTTAACAGGTATACTGAACCTTACTCTACCTGAGAGCTGAACACAAAACTGCACGAACAGTAAGCAAACAATGAACCGATCAGTCTTAACAGGTATACTGAACCTTGCTCTACCTGAGAGCTGAACACAAAACTGCACGAACAGTAAGCAAACAATGAACCGATCAGTCTTAACAGGTATACTGAACCTTACTCTACCTGAGAGCTGAACACAAAACTGCACGAACAGTAAGCAAACAATGAACCGACCAGTCTTAACAGGTATACTGAACCTTACTCTACCTGAGAGCTGAACACAAAACTGCACGAACAGTAAGCAAACAATGAACCGATCAGTCTTAACAGGTATACTGAACCTTGCTCTACCTGAGAGCTGAACACAAAACTGCACGAACAGTAAGCAAACAATGAACCGACCAGTCTTAACAGGTATACTGAACCTTGCTCTACCTGAGAGCTGAACACAAAACTGCACGAACAGTAAGCAAACAATGAACCGACCAGTCTTAACAGGTATACTGAACCTTGCTCTACCTGAGAGCTGAACACAAAACTGCACGAACAGTAAGCAAACAATGAACCGACCAGTCTTAACAGGTATACTGAACCTTACTCTACCTGAGAGCTGAACACAAAACTGCACGAACAGTAAGCAAACAATGAACCGACCAGTCTTAACAGGTATACTGAACCTTACTCTACCTGAGAGCTGAACACAAAACTGCACGAACAGTAAGCAAACAATGAACCGACCAGTCTTAACAGGTATACTGAACCTTGCTCTACCTGAGAGCTGAACACAAAACTGCACGAACAGTAAGCAAACAATGAACCGATCAGTCTTAACAGGTATACTGAACCTTACTCTACCTGAGAGCTGAACACAAAACTGCACGAACAGTAAGCAAACAATGAACCGATCAGTCTTAACAGGTATACTGAACCTTGCTCTACCTGAGAGCTGAACACAAAACTGCACGAACAGTAAGCAAACAATGAACCGACCAGTCTTAACAGGTATACTGAACCTTGCTCTACCTGAGAGCTGAACACAAAACTGCACGAACAGTAAGCAAACAATGAACCGACCAGTCTTAACAGGTATACTGAACCTTACTCTACCTGAGAGCTGAACACAAAACTGCACGAACAGTAAGCAAACAATGAACCGACCAGTCTTAACAGGTATACTGAACCTTACTCTACCTGAGAGCTGAACACAAAACTGCACGAACAGTAAGCAAACAATGAACCAATCAGTCTTAACAGGTATACTGAACCTTGCTCTACCTGAGAGCTGAACACAAAACTGCACGAACAGTAAGCAAACAATGAACCGACCAGTCTTAACAGGTATACTGAACCTTGCTCTACCTGAGAGCTGAACACAAAACTGCACGAACAGTAAGCAAACAATGAACCGACCAGTCTTAACAGGTATACTGAACCTTACTCTACCTGAGAGCTGAACACAAAACTGCACGAACAGTAAGCAAACAATGAACCGACCAGTCTTAACAGGTATACTGAACCTTACTCTACCTGAGAGCTGAACACAAAACTGCACGAACAGTAAGCAAACAATGAACCGATCAGTCTTAACAGGTATACTGAACCTTACTCTACCTGAGAGCTGAACACAAAACTGCACGAACAGTAAGCAAACAATGAACCGATCAGTCTTAACAGGTATACTGAACCTTACTCTACCTGAGAGCTGAACACAAAACTGCACGAACAGTAAGCAAAAAATGAACCGATCAGTCTTAACAGGTATACTGAACCTTGCTCTACCTGAGAGCTGAACACAAAACTGCACGAACAGTAAGCAAACAATGAACCGACCAGTCTTAACAGGTATACTGAACCTTACTCTACCTGAGAGCTGAACACAAAACTGCACGAACAGTAAGCAAACAATGAACCGACCAGTCTTAACAGGTATACTGAACCTTACTCTACCTGAGAGCTGAACACAAAACTGCACGAACAGTAAGCAAACAATGAACCGACCAGTCTTAACAGGTATACTGAACCTTGCTCTACCTGAGAGCTGAACACAAAACTGCACGAACAGTAAGCAAACAATGAACCGACCAGTCTTAACAGGTATACTGAACCTTACTCTACCTGAGAGCTGAACACAAAACTGCACGAACAGTAAGCAAACAATGAACCGATCAGTCTTAACAGGTATACTGAACCTTGCTCTACCTGAGAGCTGAACACAAAACTGCACGAACAGTAAGCAAACAATGAACCGACCAGTCTTAACAGGTATACTGAACCTTGCTCTACCTGAGAGCTGAACACAAAACTGCACGAACAGTAAGCAAACAATGAACCGACCAGTCTTAACAGGTATACTGAACCTTACTCTACCTGAGAGCTGAACACAAAACTGCACGAACAGTAAGCAAACAATGAACCGACCAGTCTTAACAGGTATACTGAACCTTACTCTACCTGAGAGCTGAACACAAAACTGCACGAACAGTAAGCAAACAATGAACCGATCAGTCTTAACAGGTATACTGAACCTTGCTCTACCTGAGAGCTGAACACAAAACTGCACGAACAGTAAGCAAACAATGAACCGATCAGTCTTAACAGGTATACTGAACCTTGCTCTACCTGAGAGCTGAACACAAAACTGCACGAACAGTAAGCAAACAATCTAGCAGAATAAACACACTCCATCGAGCAACTCCGTAACTTAATACTTAAGATATTAAAATGTTGTATCAACATCAAGTTTAATTACGAAATTCCATTTTGCACGATCACCTGCCGAGTTTCTTGTTATAATATTTGTTGTTAGATAAAGTAACTTGTAGGGTATGTCGTGTAAGGATATGTATGTATATATACATAGCATAGTATAGCATTACGCCCTTGTATCTCGAAAGGTTAAACATAGAGGAAAGATATTTCTAGTTTTATTTATTAGGTATATTAAATTGACTACTTCTGCACTATGAGTGATTTCTGTATCTGTAGAATTACAAATATTTAAAAATTATATAAAGAACAGCCAGATTCAGACAACCATTTGTGGATAACACATTTTTTAAGTGAAAACTTCTTTAGCGGCGTTGTGCACTTTTTTTGTGATGGGTAAAAAATTTTAAACTCGCGTCAGGACACGTCTCCGGATCGAAAATTCGTAAGACAGAGGGAGAATTGTCATGTTTGTGTACGATAGCGCAATAAATGAATATTGTATTTTACCACATAAATTATAGTACTTTTATACTGATAATTAAGGCAATTCGTGCAAAATTATTCCCTAACCATTCCAAAATGTCAATAACGTTAATATTCAAGTTTTCATTTCTACCGCCACTCCCGGTGTGCAACCCGTTGATTTTATTAGGTTCTTTTCTTCGTCTTTTCCGTGTGGTTAGTGGCCAACCTGTTGTCAGGAGTTGTTCAAGCCCGTAGGCCTCTGACATGGCTTAACGACTGCTATCAATTTGACAACAACCGGGACCGACTTTTTACGTGACCTCCGAAGCCAGATTTAGAACAACCATTTGTGGATAACACAATTTTTATCCGGTGTGGAATTCGAACCCATAATCTCTTCTATCTTTTATTTTAAACTATTAAGTAATATAATATAATATGTAACGGGTATTAACGCGATCATGCATAATGTTTACCTTTTATAGGCTTGACGTTTCGACCAGGTTACACCGGCCGTGGTCACAAGCTGACTGGTGTTGCGATGTCATGTCTCCGTTTTGAGGCCGAAGAATTTTGATTCACCCTCACTTTTCGCATATTTTTGTTTGTCCATGTACCGTCACAAACTACACTTACGGTATCCCTATTATGTATGCTAGCCGTCGTGTCCGTATTCTGTGAATTACCTGACTGTGCAATATGTTTATACCCGTTACATCCTAACTAATATTATAAATGCGAAAATGAGTTTGTTTGTTTATTTGTTTGTTACGCTTTCACGCCTTAACTACTCAACCGATCAACATAAACGTTTTGCATACACGTTTTCAGGGATACATAATAGGACATAGGGTACCTTTCATCCAGAAAAAATAACTATTGCAAACCTAACCTAACCTACATTTACGCGAGCGAAGCCGCGGGTGGAAAGTAGTATTATATATAAATCATGCAACGCGAAAGTTTAAAAGTTATTATTAAGTAATAATTTCAATAAACTATTAAATTTACAAGTTGTTATAATTTAAATTTGCTCGCCCCTGGCATCGAACCAAAGCGGTAAAGCTGATGCACAACAGATGCATTCACTACTACTGCTTTCGCTGCATTTATATATTTATCCTAGTCACCCATTTTGAAACCTAATGGATTACAATCAGGATTCAATCTGCACGGATGGCATAGTGGTTTAAGTGGTCGTTTCGCCAGTGCCCCTGCGCTGTGTGTTGTGGGTTCGAATCCGACACGGGACAAAACTTTGTGATCCACAAGTTGTAGTTCCGAGTATGAGTATTCTTTGTGTTAATTGAATGTTTGGAAAGTCCTCCGGGACACAGGAATTATTTCTTGTGTACGGTAGTTATCTATACAAATAAATAAAATTGAAGTGTCTGTTTGTAATGTCAAAATAACAGCTTTTTATCTAATGCATATGAAAGTATATAAGGTATCCGAAAACATCTATTTTAAAAATTTTTGTCTGCCTGTCTGTCTGTTTGTTCCGGCTTATCTCCGAAACGGCTGAACCGATTTTGACGGGACTTTCACTGGCAGATAGCTGATGTTATAAGGAGTAACTTAGGCTACATTGATTTTAGAAAAATATAGGGTTCCGCGGAGACAAACACTACACATTTTAGTTAAAATCTACGTGGACGGAGTCGCAGGTAACAGCTAGTCTTTTTAATAAGAATAACAATCACTAAAGGAAATGTCGAAAGGGTATTTCTCTCTGCGCTGTAAATTGATAAGATAAATTATTATTCACTATCAATCTCTCCTGTAATAAGCCCCTGTTAATGGTGTCCAACCATTTCGGGGTCGTATTAATTTATTAACCCTTCACGCCTCGCGTTACAGGGTCAAAAATAGCCCGGCTAATTTTGTTTATATCTAAACGGTTTAAACATCTTTGACGTCTGACGATCCCGATCTTCAGTAACCAAGTAATCAAGTTTTCAGATGTGTTTACTGGTAGAAATATTAGATTTTGAAGAACTACTTCTATGAAATGTAATACATCATTTAACTGTTTCATAGAAGTAATTGATTGCAATAACTGTTATTTCCTTGTATTTATAGGCTTATTTATAATAATAATATAATATTCTACCACATACACACAACACCATCTAGCCCAAACTAAACAGAGCTTGTACTATGTGTACTAGACAATGGATAAACATACATATATACTTTTGTTTATAAATACATACATATTATACATAGAAACACCCAGACCATCTATGTTCATGCACACAAATGTTTGACTTGTGCGGGAATCGAACCCGCGACTTCAGACGCAGCAGTCGGTTAAACCAACCACTACGCCATCAAGGCCGCTTAGAAATAAAGCCTATTTGTGACAGAAAAGGTCATAGGTATTGTTGTTTTATGGGTTGAAGTTTCTCAGAAGCAGTAGGTACCGCGGCTGTGTCGGTCGGTTGGTAGGCAGCAAAAGCTAACCTCTTATTATGTGCGTCCCAAAAACCATAGCCAGAAAAACTTACACTTGGCTCAAAACTGACAAAATTACTTTTTTAGCTGAAATTAACTTTCACATTCAGGATTAACACTATGATGCAAGCTTCACATACGTTGAAGGAACATTTCAGTCTGTACTAAAGCAATACCGGACTGGAAACAAGTTTCTGGATAACGAGTGCTGGAGGCCCAATCACCCTCTTTCCCCCATCCCGCTCCTTCTCCTTCCCACTTCCTTTCCTAATAGGTCGGCAACGCGCAAGTGATGCCTCTGGGGTCGCAAGCGTCCATAGGTTACGGAGACCACTTACCATCAGGTGGCCGTATGCTTGTTTGCCACCTTAGTTGTATAAAAAAAAAGAAAAACGTATTTTTTTACCTGTTTGGTGCTCGAACTCGAAACATTCTGCATATCATCAGCAGCAATATTCCTCTAAAAACCACTGCACCATACTTGCAATTATTTGGGTCACAAATTGTCCGTACCTCTCTAATACGAATAAATGTAGCCGCTCTATTTTTCCTGTTTGATTCGATACACAGTTTCGTCTAATATTCCCCGCCTAAGGACGTATCCGAAGATGATTTCTATTAGAAAAGTTTACAGAAACAAAACTACGTTCGTTATGCGGCTTTTCGGCTTATCTACTTTCATAACTGGGGCCCAAAACCTTTATTAAATGTCTGCTAGTGGCCCCTTGGGGTTATTATCACGGATATTGGTAGCGTCCCCGTCAGCCCCTAGCGTGTAATTCAGTATGTCACGACAGAGCCACAATGTTGGTCGTTTTGTTGGTAAAAAGTTATGTTATATACATATGTTGGTCGACTTAGAATTCTGTTATTTAATGACATGTATTGACAATTTCTTTAATTAGAATGTAGTATTTAAGATTGAACCGCTTTGATCGTATGATCAAAGTGGTTCAATTTTTTTTTTAATTTTTTTTTTCTCATTCTTAAAACGATATCTCCCGCACTGGGTCGCGAAGAACTTTACCAACATTTAAACAACGGACATAAAGAATACCCAGACTCGTAATAACTATTTGTGGATCAATCACACAATAATTTCTCCCGTGTTTCACCACATTCGGAACAGCGGCAGTGGCGAAGCGGCCGCTTAAGACTGCGCCTGCGCGCAATGTGCCAAAACAGGCGGTTACAGTTAAGTAAATAAAATCAACACTTTTTGCTTAATACAAATATGAAGTATACATTTACCATAACAATGAATGAGTTTATAATTACACCGTGTAAAAAACTTAAAATAATTAATATTTTCACCTACAAAATTACGTAAATTTGCACGAAAAATGCAAAAACGTAAGCTAGTGTTACGTGATTTTTAGATTATAACAGTAGAAATCTATCCTATTTTACAGCTTAAACGAAACATAAAGAATTTAATGAATAAATAAATCATAATAAT
Source organism: Catocala sponsa (assembly GCA_963564715.1). Lineage (NCBI taxonomy): Eukaryota > Metazoa > Arthropoda > Insecta > Lepidoptera > Erebidae > Catocala > Catocala sponsa. The sequence goes on from OY751351.1 coordinate 6,385,175, forward strand.
AATAAATCTTTATTTAATAAATAACCGTGTTTAAGTGACAGTGCTCATGATTGTAAATCGAAAATTATGGTTATTCAAATAAACGTTTATTATTATTATTTGTTTCTCTTTCACAGGTATTTCCCTAATACCTTAGGAAAATTCCCGGTCCTTTGGGAGGCTTACACGGAGACATAGGTCCAACGTGAAGAGGCCCTTAGAGAGTTTTAATCAAAGGTGGGATGGAACACCTACAGCGGCACTAGCCGCAGCAGGCGTAGGACTATTGCTACGTATGCATTCTAATATATGGGCTATGGGTATGGGTGTTTGATGGACTGGTATATTAATAACTATGAATGATAAAACGGCGTCTGCCCTGAATACTCTAATAGCATCAATCGAATGTGCAGACCGTGACTCGCCAACTCACTGGATGGGCCCCTGAATAGCCACCATAGGCATACAAGCCAGCAGCAGAGGGCAACACGGTGCGAGCGGCTAGAGGTTTCGGGCGGTGCGGCGCCGGTTTCACCATCACGGGTCTCATGACAACGGAGACCCGGAGCGGGTTTCCCCGTAGTTATGCCCTTGAAAATGACACTTCCACCCCCAAGCATGTAGCTCTAGCGGCTCCCCTCTGACCGGCCGACCAAGGCAAGCCAGAGTTGAGAGTCTTACACGCGCTCTTGAAGTTTCACCCTAGCCAACCAGTAACGGCAAGCTGGGGACGACGCCCTAACCGACTCTCTGAGGCAATCAGGACCGCAGTGTCGCCACGCACATTCAGCTCGCCACAAGCTGCCCTGCGGTTTGAGCGCTTTCACCTGGTGATAAATTTTTTTTATATCACAAGTTGAAGGTGGTGGTTTAAAAGCTAGTGTACAGTGCCCTCCGATATCGCGTTAGTCTCATGATGAGATAACGATTCACCCAGAGGGGTTTATTATTATAAATAAAAGTCTTTACAAAACACATTACAGGCTACTTATTGTATTAAATTCACATTAAAACTATATTTAATCTAAAGGAAAACAATTACAATTTAAATATTGGACACAAAAAGACTTGTTCATGAAATCTGTTTTTACATTGTATTACCTCAACTAAGCCAGAGACTTGTGTTTCAGACTATTTCTAATGTTATATTTTTATTATACTGTTAATAAAGTAAACATTTAACTAAATAACTAACTTATAATTTTATGAATATTATCAATTTACACAATTATTTATAATTAAATTATATCTAAAATATTATAAAACAGAAATAAAAAAAGAAAACTGAAACCCTCTTATAGGCGCCATAAAATTCCCCCGCATCACAGTCGACTGGTAGCGTGCCCAAAAGACTGGCAGCATTGCCACGTTAAATGCTTATTATAACTTATAATTAAATTCCAAATAATTGCTAGCTTTAACCAATTATGAATCAACCACATTATTAATTAGGTACCTTATTAAAAAATTTATTTCCCTAATGACATGAAACAAAACTAATAATAATTGTTCGATTTATTAATTAATGAATTCGATAGAAATCTGCGTCCATTAACAATTTAATTAAATTGTAAATATAAATAATTATTAAACTTATTATCGTGGTAATAGCATCGTGTTGGGATAGTTTAAAGTTAATTAAAACGCTACCCTAGGGCGGTGTATGTTAATAGCCACGTCTAACTATTTTAGCAATTAAATTATAACTAGAAATAATTATAAAGAGCAACTTAGCAGCATGTTAATTATAATATTGAATTATGCTAGAACCACTTTGTCGAGAAATGCTAAACAAGCGGGTAGGTATATTTTCTTGTCCTTTAAAAATGATATTTCATTTCATGGCATACATCTACATACGTATATGTACCCTTCTACCGTTGGTCTAGAGGCTAGTGTATATGACTACGGAGCATAAGATATCGGGTTCCAATCCCGGGTTAACCAAATAAAAGTTATTAGGTTTACCTGTCGAAAAATTCTAAGGAACTGGAGTAATGCTGTTGGTGATGGTTAAGGCTCGTGCCTCGGACAGCGCGTGAAACCGTTGATTCTACCTAATCACTCTCCGGTCATGTTGAATTGCGAACTGGAAGAATGAGGGAATAGAGAATGCACTTGTATTTGCGCACACATTTATGCACTGTAATATCTTCTGCACAGATGGCTAGTCTCCGTTAAGATTAGGCACCATGCATTGACATATCTTTTTCAGGGTTGGTGATGGCGATAACATGTCCTCGGCTGGTCACCGGATAATCCTGTGGTAGAAACGACCCATGACGACAATGTGACCGACATTTGCTTTAGAGTAACGAAATTGTAACCTATTGAGTCAGAGGGACACACCGGCGGCCAGACACCATGGGTTTTCAATTATATCTGGCATTCCAACAATTGACAAGTTAATGCAAACTACAAATTAAGTTCTGATAGGATTTTCAAATGGAAACGAATCCAACGAATCAGCATGTACATAATTTCAACTGCCAGTTATCCCGTACCAATTTATGCTGCTGTTACATTTGCTCAGATATCGGCTCGGCGCTCGTCAAACTATTCCAACGCGCCGCTATCCACACATGCCTTGTTTGTTCGTTCCTTTGATCTTTGATGAAAAAAAAGGAAGGACGCCACGAGCTAGAGACCGCTGATGCATAGCATGACGCATTTGCATTTTCACTGGTTGTTTGTGTATAGATTCATGCCTGGATAACCCTGAAGGGGTAGGTATAGATAGGTGACTGTTAAACTGAGTTTCGAGTGCTATTTTGTGAAGTCCACGTAAAGAGGGCAGTAGCAGTATATTCGTATATCTCTTAAATCCCGGCGTGTAGTAATACATCATCCCTGTGTATACACTGTCCTACTGCTGTCACGGGAATGAGAAGAAGTCCATGCCCAACAAGTTTTAAAGCAAGCGATAATTAGTAATTAATTTAATACGAACATGGCTTCGAAAAGTCAGAGATGCGTGCCTTGGGATCGAACTCGAGACTCTGCGAGGCAGTTCAACAGTATCCTAATAGGCTATCGCTGCTTATGAATAAACAATCTATACAAATAAATAAAATTAAAGTGTCTGTTTATAATATCAAAATAACAGTTTTTTATCTAATGCATATGAAAATAGGACATAGGACATAGGCCTCCCCCAAGGTTTTCCACACAGACCGGTCTTGGGCCACCCGCATTAAACCGCTTCCCGCGACCTTTACCAGGTCGTCGGTCCACCTTGGGGGAGGCCTATGTCCAGCAGTGGACGTCTTTTGGCTGACATGATGATGATGATATGAAAATATATAAGGTACCTATACGAAAACATATAATTTTAAAATTTTTGTCTGTCTGTCTGTCTGTTTGTTCTCCTGTTGTGTTGGTAATCTCCGAAACGGCTTAACCGATTTTGACGGGACTTTCACTGGCAGATAGCTGATGTTATAAGGAGTAACTTAGGTTACTTTGATTTTAGAAAAAAAATAGGGTTCCGCGGAGACAAACACTTTTTAGTTAAAATCTACGCGGACGAAGTCGCAGGTAGCAGCTAGTAGTTTAATATATTAAATCTAGCACTAGCATACCCTGAGGGTACTTTGATAAGCTTATGCATGGTATACAAGTGATATTAAAGAATAAATAAGGAAAAAAGACGGATTTCTTTACATTTATTATTATTAAAAAGCATATATAGGCGTCTGATTTCACGGATGCCACTTCCCTAACTAGAGAATGTCATCCTTAATTCGGCCGGACTACTCGTACATACACTCAGGCTACTGCGATTGGCCGAAAAGCTGGCGTTACGAGATACGACAATGTCATGACTTGTCACTGTTGCACGGATGTAATGGTTCAAATAGTCGTATCGCCACTATTACACTGCGCCGAGGGTTGTGGGCTGATCCGCACACGGGACAAAATATGGTGTGATCCACATATAGTTGTTCTGAGTTCAGATGATCTTTGTATCTATTGTTTACATGTTTCTGAAGTCACGACACGGGATTTATACTACAGGCGGCCGTAATACATGTTAATTAAAAAAAATGTGTTACGTAAAAAAACAATAGCTCAGTAGGAAGACCAACAGACTGCAATGCAGAGGGTCTCGGGTTCGAATCCACGTCGCGCACCTCTGACTTTCGGAAGTTATATGACTTTTCGAAATTATGTGCGTATTGATTGATCAAGAGCACGTTAAGCCGTTGGTCCCAGCTGCCATTTACATCTATGGCAGTCGTTATTGGGAGAGTGTCGACACAAAAGATCCTACTGGGTCGAAGTGTCGCCGATCTGCACTGACTGGCCCCCACATAAAGATAAGATAAGATACGTAAGAAAACAAGGCGTTCATACGTTGTAAGTCAGTCAATTGATTGTTTTTATCACGAAAATACGTGATGTATAATCACTAAAATATTTTATTCACTCACACAGATATACACTCCCACCATATCTGTACTTCAAAACTTTTTCACGACATGGTGTCAGTAAATTCCTAACTCAATGCAGCTGACCTTATTTTTATAATACTAAGCACATGGTGTGCTGACAGAGAGGGCGTATTGCGTTTCCTGGGCACGCGTCTAGACGCGGTTCTACTGAGAATTTTCTTAATGTAAACTCTATTAACAATTTGTCCTACGCGGATAGCCAACTGCAATACGCAAATATAAGTAATAATTTATTTTAATCAATACTAATATTATAGAGCTGAACAGTTTGTTTGGTTTAACGCGCTAATCTCAGGAACTACTAGTTCAAATTGAAATTATTTTAATGTTGGATACACATCACACTACGACCAAAAGGAGCGGAGCATCAATGAAAAATGTTGCAAAAACTGGTAAAATTCTCTTATTTGACGCAGACGATATTACGCAAGTCAGCTAGTATAATAATATTTTAAACTAGATTTAGCCCATGGCTTCACTCGCGTTCTTATCGATTTTGTAAATAAATATATGTACTCTGACAACGTGTATGCGAAATTTCATGATGTTCAGTCGAGTAGTTAAGGTGTGAACGTGTAACAAACAAACAAACTTACATTCGCATTTATGATATTAGTTAGGATCTTTCAGTATCTAGATTATTCTAGATATGAGTATCCATTCTTCTAAAGATGCCATATTAATTTCATATTCTTTTGTCCACAGACAACACACGATGCCATAACTACCTACCATGCCAACAACCGGGTGATCGCACAACCAAAAAATTCAAGATGGCGCAAGACAAAGAATGGGTTGACTATTTCGGTTACTACAACGGGACGAAAAAGGACCTGCCGAGTGACGTCATCGATGACAATAAGATAACCTACTCATATTACGATAACCAGACTGGATATCCCGAATATACGAACTTTTCGTCAGACGACTTTTGCCAATCGAATCATTCTCACGTGTATTTAAATGTGACATGTGAATTCCCGATCAATTATGCTGAACCTATGTATGGGTAAGTGAATTTATATGCTAACAATAATTTTTAAGATACATGCAGAGGTTTCCAGTTCGATCTCTAGACATCTACTGCACGGATGGCGTAGAGGCTTAAACACGTTCCCTGTCCCAGAACAAAAGTTAAAAATGTCCACCTACAATTTCGTCCTAACTTGCCAATAAATACACTTGAGAGCAATAAAATCGCACACGTTGACTTTTTGTTGTTAAAGCAGTTTTTTTCATAAATGTGAATACATATTAAAATAAAACTTACACTATTTGAATGTTTACTTCAGTACCTTTCTAATGATATCAAATACAGTGTAAAAAAAGTACCCATAGGGAGTTTTAGGGCACAAAACCCAACATACGGATAAAATTACCCAATTTAGCTTAACAAAGAATAAAAATAAAACTCAAAATGCTTGATCAAATTGTTTTTTAATAAGGTGTATTCCCTCCCCTAGCCTTGATTACAGCTCTTAATCGGTTTTTCATGGACCGTATTAATTTCACCATGAAATCTTGTGGTATGGCGTTCCACTCCTCTTCAATGGCAAGTTGAAGCTCTTGGAGGCGCGTAGGAGCAGGGCTTCTTGCTCGAACTCTTCTTTTTAGCTCATCCCAGACATGCTCAATCGGATTGAGATCAGGACTACGAGCTGGCCACTCCATCGCGGTGATTCCAACATCTTCCATGTAGTCGCAAACTGTTCTAGCGACATGCGGTCTGGCGTTGTCGTGCATTAAGAGAAAATCTTCTCCCATAAGCCACGCAAGCGGCCTCACATGTTCTTCGAGCACTTCTTCGACGTATCGTGCAGCCGTCAAACTTCTCGATCTCGGGCCGGTATTCGCCGTAGTGATGAATACAATGTCAGTTTTAGTGTCCAACATTATGCCACCCCAAAACATACACGATCCACCTCCAAAAGCCACACGTTCGCTTATGCAGCATTGTGAAAATCGCTCTGATGACCTTCTGTAGACCCTAGAGCGTCCATCATGACCATGTAAAGTCATTCTGCACTCATCAGAGAACATAACAGCCCGCCATTGGTCATACGTCCAATTTAAATGTTCCCTAGCAAATTGTAGCCGGGCTTGTCGGTGAGCTGTGGTCAATTTGGGACCATTTGCTGGGCGATGTGAAGTCATTCCTGCTTCACCTAGTCTTCTTCGAACTGTCCACCGACTTATACTGACATTGCGAACTTCTCGAAGCTGTTGTCCCAGTTGAACCGCGTTCAGTTGCCGATTTCTCAAAGACCTTGTCACAAGAAAGCGGTCATCACGCTCTGATGTTGTGCGTCGCCGGCCAGATCCTGGTCGCCGAATGTAGCCACCGGTCTCTTGGAACCTCTGGTATACACGACGAACAGAGTAGCGGCTCAAATTTAGCCGTCGAGCAACTTCACTTTGGTTATGGCCTGCTTCGAGCAAGGCAATAACTTGAGCGGCTTCTGCGGGCGTGGTATCCATATTTTTCCAGTAAATCCGTATGCTTCCAGTAGAGATGTTATCACGTTGACCTTCGGTATGCAACTGAATAAAAATTCCAATAAACTGACCTTTTTATACCTGCGGCTAAGGGTGCAAGTAGTGACAACGCAAACGCGTGAATTTGGGGAATTCGGTGTACGGTCGGTTTTTGTAAGTTACGTGAAGGTCAATGATTTTAATTTTATGTTTTTGTAAAGCTAAGCTTGTATGCTTTAATTTTGTCTAATGATTTTTACTCAATATCTTTCGATTTTAGAAAACAATCAGTAATAAACCAAATTACAAGGGGTGTGCGATTTTATTGCTCTCAAGTGTATAAAAAATGCTACGGGCTGAAAAAAAAATAAAAATTTTCGGTGGCTTTATTATCTAACCATACGTCGACGAGAATATTTTTGCTCTTATTCATACGTCCAGTGAAATAAAAAGCATCAAATTTGCTTTTGGATTATGACTCCAACCAGAGTCATGGACAAATAGGTTTGGTGCAAACGTGACTACCTTGAAGTCATTGGACAGGGAACGTGTTAATTGGTTGCCTGGCCACTGCCGCTGCGTCCAGTGTTGTAGGTTTGATCACACGGCACAAAAATGTGTATGATGCACTAATAGTTGTTTAGAAGCTGATTGAACTTTGTGACCGTTGTTTATATGTTTGTAAAGTCTTAGTAAATTCTTTCGCAACACACTAAACTATCCTAGTAGTTCATTTTTTTCAAGAAGAAGACACGCACTTATATTTTGATGTTGAAGGCATACACCTATTCTTCTCGAAGTTATATTCGTATACAGCTAATTAGAGCTCGCTTTAACGGTGAATGGAAAAATATGAAACTTGCATGTATGAGAGTTTTATAATGGTCTGGAAGATTCTGAATACTGCCAAATCGCACTGGGCAAGCGTGGTGAACTATGGCCTCACCCTTTCTAAACTGAGAAGAGGCCTGCAGTAGGACAGTTTAAATACAGGGCTTATATAACTATATTATTTGAGTGAAGATGTGAAATGTGCACACAATGTAAATAAAAAAACTAGGCATAAAATTATCCATGAAGCAAGACTTGAAACCGTGAGCTATTCATATTCCTTAATCAGGCCTTGAAATGTAGCATCTGTAAAGGATTTCAAGATAATGGTAACTTATAATTAAAAGCTAATTTTAATATACTAATTATACTATATTTGTAATATTCATTGAATACAGTATAAATGTTATTTTCAAGTTTAATAACAATTATTACATTTTTAAGTAGTTTCTGATCGCATAGTTACAAACTAAACGATAGGTGTCGCTTAGCATATCTTTGAATGCTTATTGCTTGCGGTTTGATTCGCACCTCAAATAATATCTTTTACTTAAAATCTTAGCTGTCTTACCCAAAAATAATTTTCTCTTTTATATTTGAAACACGAACAAAAGGGAACAATTATGATAGGTATTTTTAGACATTCCCTTGCAAATACAATATCTTTTCTCCTCTGAATATAAACTTAATATCATCCTATTAAAATAATGAATAATGATCATTCTAACAAGATGGTACGCTCCATTTGGTAATATAATAAAAGTATAAGTATTTTTAAAGGGTTTTGAGGAAATAATCTAATTTTTTTAATTGAGCTAAAAGCTTAATTCAATCTCATTCTTTTCAAATTTGATTGCTGGCTTAAGTTACTTGTGAACAGCTTTAAACATTATCTTAAATAATAAAGAATATTTCGGGCTGCAAAATCTGTCGTTGTCAAAGTTTTAAATCATAGATAGCGGGCTAACTACGTTTTTATATGGTCACTTTTCTGAACGCTGTCATCTGACACACAATGTAAACATGACATTTGGATTATACGCTCATTCATATACAAAATTGTACACTATCGTTATTTATCTAATGTGTGAGCTCACGTCCTATCTTAGAGGTCTTTGATTTAAATCATTGCTAGTAATTTAGTGACCGTCGCGTGACTTGGGCATCTTGACAACTCACAACTTGCGGTCTAACAATCGACAATGAGCCCGTACACGTAGGTCGTAGAATATCAGCCCTGTATTTTATGCTGTCCTAAGTGTTTGGCATAATCTAGCACACTGGCCCTATGCAGATTGGCAGACTTCACATATCTTCAACATTATGGAGAACTCGCAGACATGCATGTTTCTTCACGATGTTCTTCCTTCACCGTTAAAGCAAACGATAATAAACTATTTAATACGCATATAACTTCGAAAAGCCACACGCGCGTGGCTTGGGATTGAACTCGAGCCCTTTGTGTGACAGTCCAACGTTCTGCCACTAGGCTATTACTGACTCACTTAGCATTGACTAAAAGAGGAACGCAATTACGTAGCTTCACACTTATCTATGGGCACAGCCATCTAGGCTATCGCTACTATGGAATACTACTAATATTGTAAATGTTCTTGAAAGTTTGTGAGGATGGATGGATGTTTGTTACTGTTTCACGCAAAAACTACTGAACCGATTGCGATGAAACTTGATATGTAGATAGCTGGAGACCTGGATTAACACAAAGGCTACTTTTCATCCCGATATTTTTACGGCATCGGCACTGACGCGGGTGAAACCGCGTAAGGCGCAGCTAGTACTATATTATTGTTTTCTTTCCAGATACATTGCCCCGTTCCTCCTGGCAACCACTACAGTAGCCAACACTCTTATCGTGGTGGTTCTCTCCCGTCGCCACATGCGGACCCCTACCAACGTGGTCCTCATGGCGATGGCTCTCTGTGACATGTTCACTATGCTGTTCCCGGCGCCCTGGCTCTTCTACATGTATACCTTCGGAAACCATTACAAGCCGCTCAGTCCAGTCAGAGCGTGTCAAGCTTGGAACTACATGAATGAGGTGAGGCAACTGCTTGGTGTTATTTAGTGTATTGTTTTACAGCTTGGCAATGTTTATTAAATTATTACTTAGCTACTGGCTATTGAAGTAGTCAGCCGGCAGGCACGTGATTTTGTTGTACAAAATCGATAGTAATTCGATTTGATCTACGGGCAAAAGTATCAGCTTTTGATTATATCAGTGAACCCAGTTTCTAAGGCAAGGAACCCGGTTCCTATACTAAGAAACAAGTCCTTTTCCAACACATTTAATGTTGACTGTCCGTAGCTAATACGATGTTGTTCCTTGGTTTAGTTTGGATACAAGTTAGGTACTTGGGCAACAGAAGGTCGGTCTGCACACGGACTGCACGGATGGCGTAGTGGTTTAAGTGGTCGCCTCGCCACTGCCGCCGAGCCGAGTGTTGTATGTTCGAATCCCACACGGGACAAAACTTTGTGAGATCCATAAATTAGGTTGTTCCAAGTCTGGGTCTTCTTTGTTTCCGTTGTTTGAATGCAGTTGTTTTTCAAAAAAACAATAAAATATTGATTAAATCGCATCGGGCTCGAAAAGGCGTCATGAATAAAAGTACCACGTGTTTTTTCAGTTTGTTTCGCTAAGATGTTAAGTCCGATCTGCATTCACATTATCACGATTCTATGTGCTCTCAGTTCAAAACTCTGTACGTACCCATTTCTTTTAAATATCACTCAGACAAAATCTCTCTTAATATAGCTAATGAAACATAATTTAAATATTACTCAGACGAAAACTCTGTTAATATAGCTAATGAAACATAATTTAAATAACACTCAGACGAAAACTCTGTTAATATAGCTAATGAAACAATTTAAATATTACTCAGACGAAAACTCTGTTAATATAGCTAATGAAACATAATATAAATAACACTCAGACGAAAACTCTGTTAATATAGCTAATGAAACATAATTTAAATAACACTCAGACGAAAACTCTGTTAATATAGCTAATGAAACATAATTTAAATATTACTCAGACGAAAACTCTGTTAATATAGCTAATGAAACATAATATAAATAACACTCAGACGAAAACTCTGTTAATATAGCTAATGAAACATAATTTAAATAACACTCAGACGAAAACTCTGTTAATATAGCTAATGAAATATAATTTAAATATTACTCAGACGAAAACTCTGTTAATATAGCTAATGAAAGATAATTTAAATATTACTCAGACGAAAACTCTGTTAATATAGCTAATGAAACATAATTTAAATAACACTCAGACGAAAACTCTGTTAATATAGCTAATGAAACATAATTTAAATAACACTCAGACGAAAACTCTGTTAATATAGCTAATGAAACATAATTTAAATATTACTCAGACGAAAACTCTGTTAATATAGCTAATGAAACATAATTTAAATAACACTCAGACGAAAACTCTGTTAATACAGCCAATGAAACATAATTTAAATAACACGCAGACGAAAACTCTGTTAATATAGCTAATGAAACATAATTTAAATCAAACCTATTTAACTAGCACTAGACCGAAGGCAAATATGTTACAAAAAGTTTCTCAGATCTAATATTTTTATTCAGTGAGGCCTCGCTAATATATTAAACATTAAATAACTTAATTAATTAATAGAACTGTCGTCGAAATATTAAATATTTACTTCGGCGGGCATTAGTTTGTATACGTAACAACTGAGGTTAAAATAACATTTGTTATTAAAGTAATGAAAGACACAAGATTATTTAAAACAAATCGTCTATTATTTTCTTTCGGCGGCTATACCCCATATACTACAGGAACGCATACCATAGATAACATTCACCTATGCGTATAAATATATTTACATGGCATATTAAGGAGAAAATAAAGCCATCTACATCAACACAAAGTTTTTCATAATTAGTTTTATTTAAATAATTACTAGAAATTCAGATTACGAATAATATTTTTGTGAACCCACGTCAACCACAAGCATATGAGCTTAGTGGATGTAGATCGGTTGTATTATAGGTGGGTTTCGAAGTCGGGACCTCTCGATGTTGGTTAATTCCTTATTGATTGGGCTACCGCCAATTAATTATTAGCAGAATAGTATTAAAAAGTCTGACTCTGTCTGACAAATTACGAGAACAAACGATAGTTGAATTTAATGGCCCTTACAAAAGACAACTCCCGCACTACAATCTCAATGTCGTGGTTGAACGTTACGAAGATTGAAACAAACGATATTAGGAATATCCGCACTTAGAACAGTCAGTTGGTCTTATAAGTATTTCTAATCGATATTTTAGTTGCTTTCATAGTACATATATGCATATTACAGATGTACGAGGATAAACTCACACCTGCTATATTAAAAGGATAGTAAAGGAGCATTACACAACCATCTTTAGTCAGAACGATTGCTTGCAACAAAGTGAATGGAGCTCTACGCGCTTTTATGAACAGTCGAAATGTATCCGAAAAGGCACGTTTGGCTGTTCATAGAGGACTATTAGTGCCCACACTTATGTATGGACGTGAAAGTTGGGTTTGGCAAAAGAAGCATGAGAGCAGAATAAATGCTGTAGAAATGAGAGCGTTGAGAAGCATATGTGGTGTGACTGAAAGATAGAATAAGAAATAATGTGATTAGAGAGAGATGCGGCATGAAAGTGGATATAGTTACAAGAATAGAAAAAGGGTATGTTAAGCTGGTTTGGACATGTAGAAAGAATGGACGAGGAAAGACTGACTAAGAAAGTTTATAAGGCTAGTGTGAATGGAACAGTCGCAAGAGGAAGACCTAGGCGAACGTTTCTCGATCAGATCGGAGGCGTTCTGGACAAAGGCCAGGTTAAGAGCTCCTTGAACCGACGGGCGTGTATGAGGAATGTGATGAAAGTGAATGAAGCCAGAGAAGTGTGTCAGGATCGTAGCAAATGGAAATCCGTAGTCTCTGCCGACCCCTCTGGGAAACAGGCGTGAATCTATGTATGTATGTATGCTTTAGTCAGCGATGGTTTTACGTCACAGTTAGTAGAGGGCATGCCTATTGCCGTCTACCGAGCGTAGTTTTAAGGTCATAGCTCATTAGAGTCACCTTTAGACTCCGTGCTACCAATGAGAATTTCTTGTCATCCTAACTTCCTAACAAATATTATAAAAGCGAAAATGAGTTTTTTTGTTTGTTTGTTTGTTACCTTTTCACGCCTAAACCACTGAACCAATCATTCTGAAATTTTGCATATACGTTTTCAGGTGTACAGAAACGGACATAGGCTTCTTTTCATCCCGAAAAAAATTACTGTTTCCGAAGAAAACAACAATAACGTTCTTATGATAATAGATGGCGCCGCGTGTCTTTCGAATCATGATTGAATTATATTATTACAAGCAGAGTACAACCCGAATTGATTGTCAAATTCTAAATTAACGGGAGCGAAGCCACGGGCAAAAGCTAGTACTAAATAAACCTTAAACCCACAAAAATTTTGCGGAGTTGTTTGTTTGTTCCGGAGGTATTAAAATTCATTGACAAAATCTAGCAAATAATGTTTCACAAACATATATTAAAGTAGCGACACCCATTTACAGCACAGCTCTCTATAGTATTACTGAGATTATACTACTTATCGATATACCTAATATTAACGTGTGTTAAATATACACATCAGTCTACCCTTTTGAGGATTACGGACGAGATACTATATTATGTAAATACACAAACACATAATCAGCTCTATTTACCCGGGGTAAACACATCCTCTCACCCAATTAAAAATTACCAATTTTATTTTCGAAAATAATTTTATAAGATTACTCGTGCCTTCTGTACCGTTATTTAAAAAATAATGTACCCGGATATTCGGATGTTGAATGGAACAACATCCGGGTATGGATTTCTTTGTGAAGCTATTGTGTGTTGTAATTCAGATTATAGCTTTGTGTCAGCACAATGTCGATCGCTTATCCGGACGGTTGAGGTATCCGGGTATTGGGAAATAATGGGAGATCATTTCCATTGACAGATTATGAATAACTGTTGTATATGGGATTCATTGGTATGTTGTTTCTGATTGTTGGTAATCATAGCTAATTTGTAATCAAAGAACCAAGGTTACCGACATAGCTCGCAGAATAAGCAAGCTGAAGTGGCAATGGGCTGGCCATATCTGTAGAAGGATCGATGGCCGTTGGAGCAAGCGAGTTCTAGAGTGAAGACCGCGACTTGGTAAACGTAAAAGGTAGGACGCCCCCCGGCCAGGTGGACCTGAAAAAGGTAGCTGGGTCAGACTGGATGCGGAAGGCGGAAGACCGGATGTTGTGGCGTAAAATGGGAGAGGCCTATGTCCAGCAGTGGACTGCGGTGGGCTGATTGATTGATTAATTGATAGCTAATATGAAACCAAGATGTACTTGCAAGGTATACTTTTCGTTTTGTACCTACCGCACTGGTTTCACTTAGGCCGCGTAGTACATCTGCAAACTGCTATTGAGCACAACGCATCAGCCCTGTCTGTAAACTGCCCCACTGCTGGGCACGAGCGTTTTCTCAGGGTTTCTCACACTGAGAGTCACGGGTAAGCAGCATTCACACACATATATTTGAGAACATTTTGAAGTACCTATTCTTAGACATGCAGGTCCCCTGACGATGTTATCCTTTACCGTCAAAGCGAGTATAATTTACCTATTTAATACGCACATAACTTCCACATGACAAAGGTGCGTGGCAGTCCATCAATATCTTGCCGTTGGTGTAAATCAGAGGTTCCAAGATATTTTTCTCATAGACCACTTTCAAAATTTAGCTATTTCCGGTGGACCCCCTGCAGATAAACAAGCATATGCTAGTAAAAAAATTGAAATTCATTTCAAATCTCTATGGACTGACTCTTTCTTTTTTTTTAGAAATTCTCGGATCTGACCTTATCGCCCTACCACACGGTAAACGGGCTGACCTTCTTTTTTAGTACTTCAATCTTTCAATTCTTAATTCTTAAATCGAAAAACCACTGCTACTGAATATGGAATAAGCAGTTTTTATAAATACATTTTCGTGAACCCTTACGAACTGTGCACCTCCATTTTTTTGGCACGCCAACGTAGACCCCCGTTGAGTCTCCCGTGGACCCCTGCGGGTCCACCTGGACCACTTTGGGAACCAATGGTGTAAATATACACACAATTCTGTAGCTTAACACTTAGCTATCTCGCATAGCCAATGAGCGAAAAATCCTTACTACAGGATAGGATGTCTTTGTGTCTTTTATTATTCTACGAGTGAAAGTCTGTTGTTACTAATTATTGGGTGACGATAAAAATAAGCCGTAAGAGTAATTCTGAAACTGCGATTGGCCTAGCCTTCTTAACATCCATTTTCTCTTGATCCTATGCTTAATACCTTACTAATGCAGAATCCTTGCTATTGCAAGCAGTCATAGGTCATTCGTGAGACTAATATCAGATTTCTGAAAGGCAGTTTACGAACTTTAGTTAATAAACGGGCAATACGTATATCAACTGCAATTATTGGCTGACTGCACTAGTAACAGCCAATCAGATCACTTGATATGACTTTGATTATAATAAGTCTTTGATCAGCTTTTTAGAAGATGATTCAATGTAGCACAAATTGCATCATATTTCTTGAAATGGTAATTTTCTTTAAAATTTAGCGTGGTGATTTACTAATATCGCTTGGTTACTATTGTATCCAACCAGCTAGATAAAGTAGGTGTGTTCTCAAAGAGCAGGCTTCAAACAGTGCTTTCCACGTTTGATAGTGACGTATCGGTAAAAATGAAATACGAATGAAATCCCACTCTGACATTTTCACAAAGGCTTCAGAGCTTAGGGTTGGGACACGTTAGAATAAATTATATATATTTATAATAACTAAAAATTGCAATTTTATGCTTAACTTAAAAGTTAAGCATAAGTTTGCTCCTTTAATTATGGTCGTTTCGGGTACTATTATCGGATAGATAAACACTTCATTGTATTTTCTGTCAATAAATTCTTAGAAGTAGAACGGAGCATGTAAGACGTATTATGTGTGACTTAAACATAACCGGCAAAATGTGAGTGATATACGCCTACTTTCAGGTTTAAGTGGTCACCTCGCCGCTGCTAATGCGTTGAGTGTAGCGGGTTCGAACCCCTCACGAACCAAGAATTTGTGTGATCCACAAATAGTTGTTGTGAGTTTGGTTGTTATTTGTGTCCGTTGATTGAATTCTTGTAAAGTCCCGTGACCCTGGAATTAATTCTAGTGTAAATAGGTTGTATTTTTAAATCAATATAGGTACAATCGGAAATCTGTACGTAGGTATAATATTTTCTTAGTTGTATTCTAGTAGCAGATATAAAGCAGACAAACATTCACAAAAACATTTTACATCAATAAAATTATCTGTGGTAATTAAAATTTCCATACAATTCTCGTTTCACCAAATACTCTATAATCTTTCTACGTCCCACCTAAATTTTAAAATCGATTGCGCCATTAGTCTGATGCGCCAGCTTTAACAAAAAAAGCTTCGGAAAATAAGAAGGATTTACACCTTCCAGTTCACTAATCCAACGAGAACAAAAGTTAAAACTGCAACCGATTCAGTCGTTCTCAAAAGCACTCGAAAATCCGATATTTTTGCTCACAAAAGTTCCTCGACTAGCGAACGCAGCAAAAGTGGAAACAACCTCATTCCTTGTTTAAAAAGAGTCGAATGGAATAGTTTGAATGTTGGCGGGAAAATTATTATTTGTCTGTGCATAATCGGCGAACTAGTGTTTGCAGCTGTCAAATTGAGTCGTTGAATTACATTTAGGAAAGTGCGAAGTTGTAAAAAATCATTTCTCGTAACTAACTCGACCGGTTACAGCGGCGGGCTGTCCGTATCATCGGAGATCCAGAGGTCTCGAGTTCACTGGAACCTCTGCAACTCCGTAGGGACATTGCCTCATTGGCATGTTTCTACAGAATATACCACGGGGAGTGCTCTGAAGAGTTATTCCACCTTATCCCGCCCTCCCCTTTCCTATCCAGAACAACGTTTGCTGGGCTCAGATGCCATCCTTACACGGTAGAGTCGATTAGAGCGCGTACCAAAAAGTTTGGGTCCTCATATCTCTGCCGAACGACCAAGGCATGGAATTCTCTGCCAAGGCACGTGTTTCCTTCTTCCTTCAATCCTGGGTTCTTTAAGCGGGGCTTGAAAAAGCATCTTCTCAGGCCGTCAAAGTAGAGACCTCAACATCGCCTCGGCTACTTTGACGAGCAAAATAAAAAAAATAAAAAAACTAAGCGACTGGGACTATTTTCTTTAGTTGATTTCTTAGTAAGCTAACTTCTAGGATCATTGATATATAGATTCATTTAATAAATCAGATTTTTCCATACGTATGGGGTTGACATATTTTTTATATTATCAAAGTGTAAACAGGCGGACATTACCCGAGCCTTAAGGTACTTGCACGTCTTGTAACAACAAAGGACAACAATTGCACTCTGGCAATACTGACAGACATAAATTTGAAAATCATTGTTTTGAGTACACTCCTAAATTCTCAGTAATTATTAAAAAAAAATTCAATTTGCATATACTACGGTATATGGAAACACTCATAACCTTTTACTCCTGACTTGTTTATACCTTACTTAATAGATTTTTTGCAAAAATACTTAAGTATATTTAAATTGGTTGCTCTAAGCGTATGCCTAAGACTTAAGATTACATGTGGTCGAAAAAGAAAACAGCAGTGTATCCAAACAACCACCTCGGGGACGTTGTACGGGACGTGGCAGGGCGCACGCTATCCCGAAATACGGGAGAGCCGGACATAATCCTTTCACCTCCCCTTGTGGCGAGAGGGTTCGCATCAGGCACATTTCCCCACGTAAAAAACGAAAACAAAAGAAAAGGGTGCACGCTATGTTTAACTTGTTAAGATGTTTTTTTAAAAAGTATTTAGTTTTGTAAAATGTGCTGGAACTAATTTGTTAAGTATGATGTAAAGAAGACACAGGTAATATTTTTCATTTAACCCTGTATATAGGTACAAATTTATTACAGTACTTAAATGAATATTAGATACATTTGCAAAAGCAACAATCATAACATACAACTTAACTAATATTAACAAACCTAACTTCTTATAAGTATAAAATATAGGGTAGTATTTAACTGCACAGCAAAAAAATACTTATTGCACAGCAAAATATGCTTACCAAAAATACTAATTGCACACCAAAATATATTTAAAGAGATCAAACTGAGTCGACGGAGCCCCGCTTGGGGGGGCTCCCATTTTTGGGTGGGTTTAAGAAGGAACCTAACAAAACCTAACCCTTCCGAGACGGAATACAGTGATTTGAGACGTATAGGTGCTCGTTATGATATATTTTAGTAAGCATATTTTGCGGCGCAATTAGTATTTTTGGTGGTCATTATATTTAATCCCTAAAATATATCTCTGCACATAATATGGCTATATAAAATATAGCTATACACATGTTTACTACCTATGTATTAGCTTAAACATCTCGTATTATATATTATTATGCGGTGTTTACCTTTAAGTAATTGTTACATTGTCACCCACTTATAACAAATATATAACTCACAAGATCTAATGTAAACAATTTTTGATGAACCTTAATAAATAAATAAATATATAAAACAAAATAAACAGAGTTGCACAAACTATATGACTGTAAATAAAAAAAATTATATATATTAAAGGTTTTTGGAACGAAGTTCCTTACGGCAGGCTTGGAGGGGATAGGGATTTTGCTGCGCGACCGAACTGCAAAAAATGTGATAGTTAAACCGTAAGAAAAAATCCGTGGATAAAAGTGCGTGGAATAAAACCGTTAAATCATTAGCCGAAGGAACTTCGTTCCTACCTGGTGTCCCACGACACCACATAATTTTTTTTTTGTATATATTCATATCTACTACAAAAACCGGATAAACTAAGTAATTTTCTCATCTCCTGTCGACAAAAACACGTTATTTTCAAACCATATCATAAATTTCGCACTTCCTTAGATGTTCACCCGTAATCCGCTGTGAAAAGAATTCATTATATCCTTTTAGCCCCGTTTCAGTATTCCAGCCCCTTCCAGAATGTTCCATCGAACTATGAAAAATACTGAGATCGTATTGAGATTAAATTTTTGCATATTGAGCTGAAACTTTAAGAGGATAACGTTATGAATATCTAAAGATCCCTTTGTGTTATTTTCTTTACATGGGTTTATTGATTACAATTGCTACATCGGGTGATGGGGTAAATTAAAACATAGCTGGGATATATTGAATCGATATAACAAATGTTCCATCATTCGAGCGATAGTGAAGGTAGTGCGGGAATAGAAAGGCGATAAAAGCAGGCGTGCAGGATTACTCATCGCTCTCTATACATAGATCTAGAGCTGCCGACCATCAGGCAATTCATGAAGCAGTGTTCCCGTAGCTACTTTGACTCTGCTCAGACACACCCCAACCCGCTAGTGGTTGTGGCGATAAATTACACTCCATCTAGGATATCCAATGTTAGGAGACCTAGGCACATATTAGATAAATCAGATGATAGGATTACACTCACTCAAGACAAAGCATAAACGGCTCTCGAAATCATACAAAGTCGTCCGCGGTTCTGCCCTCGCCCGCGCCGCGCCGCAGAGGTCGGAATACACGTCGCGCTAACGTTAATTTCGTGGATCACCTTAGATCCACGTTGCCGACAACGCCCCAAGATGAAGTCCGTGGTAGTCCGCCCTTGGGGATAAACATTGTCTCGTTTACTTTATAACGGGTTGGGAGCCTTCTGCGCTCACCCACTGTCCGCGTAAAGTTGTAGGCCAACAAATAACACACACAAAACAAACAAAAAATTACTCATCGCTCATTCGTTGCCGAATGGCTCTGAAGATGCCTTGACTACTCGACCGATCATAATAAAATTTTGCAGACACATTGTCAGGGATACAGAAAAGGACATAGGATACCTTTCAGCCAGAAAAAAGTACTATTCCCGACCGAGCAAAGGTGCAGCCAAAAGCTAGTCAATAATAATCCACATCCAAACAAAGCTTAGTTTTGACACCAAAAGCTGGAAAGCCCGTCATATCAAAAGGGTGGCCAGAGAAGATCCCGGTTTACAAAGGACAAGATACGTTTATACCATGGAAAGGGATTAATAAAGGATTTTAGGTTATTAAGTCCATTCTGTGTTGTGATATTGTAAGCTCGGCTCTTAAGATCGTAACGAAGGTGTTAGATGGTTCCAAGCGAATTGGGTTAGTGAATTTGAATTTGTAGTTAAATAATCATGGAGTTTAAAGTTCTTGTTATCATTTATCTATATAATTAATACGTGAAGCAAAAACTTTGTAACCCTTTTTAAGAAAATTGCGCGGACGGAGGAGTATGAAATTTGGCACAGTTAAAGTTTATACGGAGAATCCTAATATTTTTATAAAATATGCATTAGAAATACATTAAATTATTGAAAAAACACTACACGCACACAACCATGCATTTGACACACGCAGTCGAAGCGCGTAACTATGGTTACATATATCAATATATAATGACATAATATGTCAGCAATATCTTACACAAACTTTGGTCGAATTTCGAGCACTTAGCGACCGCTAATGTAGTTTGTTTGTTATGCTTTCACGCCTTAATTACTTGACCGATCATCGTGATTTCGCATACACGTTGTCAGGGGTATAAAAAAGACAGGATACCTTTCATCCAGAAAAAAACGCACTGTTACCGAGCGCTAGTCAAAGCTAGTTAGTGGTAAATTGAATAATCGTCTGCGTGGATGATGCTGTAGTTTTTAAGGACATCATCACTATTTATACGCCGATTGGCAGATTATTTGGTAACTGTACTAATGAGCCAGCTCGACCAGGGGGCAACCAACCAACGGCCACGAAGAAACGTTCGGAGCTGGAAAATCAACTTTCGCAGCCATCTATGTTTTACACTTTTAAAATGTTGCTTTCAGTGAAAAACCACTTTGAGCGGAGCGGTAATTTCGTAGCCATTGATTAGATAGTCCAGTGGTCGGCGATCTTGTCGTCAAAAAAAGACAAATATAGACAATCCTCACATGAAATCTATTCAAAGAGCCATTTTTTTAACTTAAGCTTTGCTTTAGCAGGGGACATTATTACGGAAAAATCAGGATTAAAGGTACACTCTCGAGCTTGCCTTTGTCAAATAAGTCGTAATGTCGAATAGTAAATTAAATAAAATTTGGTATCATACTTATATGTAAATTGATTGACAATTATCGCCTGCTCCGTGCCTCGGAGAGCACGTTAAGCCGTCGGTCCCGGCTGCCATGAACATCTATGGCAGTCGTTATTGGGAAGTCAGTGCACTCTAATATCCTGACACTGGTCTAGCCTTAGGGTATCGTTAGCCTTCGGGTTGCGAAAGTCAGATGGCAGTCGCTCCGTGTAAAAACTGATATCCAGTCAAATCCGGTTAGACTAGAAAGCCGACCGCAAGTGACTTGGGAATAATAAAGGCTAGGGAGAAGAAGACTTACAAAGCAAGATAATAAATAATATTCCGTGCCTACACTAAACATTCCGTGGAAGAGCCGCAACCGAGGAGTCTAAGAGCCGCATGCGGCTTGCGAGCCGCACTTTGCCGACCACTGAGAAATCGATGTAAAAATAGTAACACTGTTAATGCATTACGCCCGATGACTTCCGGATACTCACCAGTCTACCAGACCGTTTTCTTTATATCACATCTTTAAATAATTAAAGATTAGAGGGGATAAAAAGATACTGCTTGCGGTTTTCCCTACGATCGCCAACGCGCTGATATTGCCAGCGATCGTGGTCTACGGTAGCTACTTACCTTTAGGCGTATCGTATGCTTGTTTGTCACCTTCAAAGTTTAAAAAATATTGTCGATTTTATTGTCAGAAGGATTAATTTGGCCGATCCCTATTTAAAAACCACAGAACATAGACATTCTAATAAATACACGATGTTAACATTTTATCGCCAGGTATACAATATTCATCGAATATCTTTCGATAATTTTTGAATTGGTTACCTAAACGAAGATAGACCTATGTTTCACAAGACTTTATAAAAACAAATGTTTGCGATATCAATTTAAAATACGTTGTAAGGCGTTGGACCCTACAGTCTGTCTTAGGCAAATAATAAAGACATTTTAATATAATAATTATAGCTAACAAGGCTCTTCGCCCACAGTTCATAGAGCATTACAAAGGCTAGACGAAGCATGTGCACAATTTCCTGGAGCAAACGGCGCGGCACGTCTCGTCGACAGGAAATAGCCTTCAACCTGCGAAACTACCTCCTTTCCTTATCCTAACTATCATCCACGCAGCTTATACTCACATACGCATCTCACGTAATACGTTATGCTTTATACTTTGTTTCCGTGACGTCATCAAGTCTCGTATGCTCGAAAGTATAGGCACAATTGTCCATCATGTGTAGTCAATTGCCGTCTATTAAAGCGTGGTCCAGTTGTCTGACAGAAAAATAAATTAAATGTTTAAAAATAATTTTGCTTTGACTTGTCAATTGTTGGAATGCCATACATAATTACAAACCTATAGACAAACAAACATACACACAGACAGACATATGTCAATTCTGAAAATAATAGTTTAGGCTTATATACCTCTCTCATTATTTTCTTACATTTCTCCTATAAACAACCATCGACCAATTACAATGTAGTGATTATTCACTCGGCTGTATGTGTGCGGGGGTTCCTACTTAAGGTTCTTCAATGAAATACCGAAATACGTTCTGTTATTTATTTCTGTGACACAATGCGACAGTACAACGGGTATTGATCGCCTGGTTATACAATATTAATTATGATTACATTTTAGGTAGATCTGATGCAATATCGATTGATGAGTAACAATACCAAAATAGGAAATGTGCTGCAGGCACATAGCTCCCCCCTTCAAAAATACTAAAATTCATTATTAACATTACCTTAGCTATTCCCAAAACTTTGTATAAACCAAACTTGCAAATGCAATCAGAATATTACAATTTAATAATTTTAAATTTAATGTACAAAACCACTATTGAAAAAGATTTTCAATGTTCAGAATAAATCTACGCAATATATATTTAGATTACACGAGTTAAACACAGAATATAGGTAGATAAATGTTGACTAAAAGCCCATTCAAAGTCCATTAATAACATAGAGCACTTGTCACTTTACGCACTGATTTACTACGAATTTTTATACGATTACATTGCGTCGATTATGATTTACACCATTCACTATGCAATCACTTGTGCAGCGAAACCGTGTTGGCCTCGCTCGCATCTTACGGCCGGTAGCTCCATAATATTTCGTCTCAAATATCTGCCATAGCCATCCTTGCAACGGATCCATAGGAAATATATAATTGCCATCAGCAATATCATCATAGTTATTAAACCATATATTTCTGCCTTGTCTATGAAATCTGAAGCACTAGCTTGCGCCGAATTTCCAGCACCGTTTTGACCAACGATAATTTCCTCCTTTGCCTGCTGACCACCCATTGATAATGAATGATGAAACTTTTAGATGATTATATGATGTTCACGATAATATGTAATTCTGAACAGGTCAGGAGTTGAATCGGACTACTGGCTTAATGACGCGACCCGTTCTCGTTTGCCGTTCAGTGTTTGGATTTGTCTCTCCCTTATACGGAATAGATGAATCCTGATACGTGTCGCTTACAATTACGAAGGCAGGTTTAAGTCGAGCGATGCTTATGTTTTTCTGTATGCCATTACACAATAATTTAAAATATTTTTCATGCTTTTCTATAACTTGGTAAGGTCCAGAATATGGAGGCGTCAATGGTTTCGAGACTATCGCATCGTACAAAAACTTGGGTACAGTTGCTCAACTGCGTGTACAAATATTTGACCTTGCTTCAGATTTCGTCTTGGTACTGATGATATATTTCATATCCTTTGTCGTAACTCTTGCACAAATGTATCGTCCTCGGAGATTTCTGGCTTTGTCAGTGAAAAGAAATCTCCAGGCAAACGTATCGTTTCGCCGTACACCATTTCCGCAACGCTAATGTTTGTGTCGGTACGTAAAGTTGTTCTTAACCCTAAAAGTACAGAGAGTAATTCGTTCATCCAATCACGAGTGTTTCCTCTACACATCAAAGCTGTTTTTAGGGCTCGGTGCCACCGTTCAACTGCGCCATTTAATTGGGGATGGTAAGCAGTAGTCCTAAGCTTGTGTATACCCATTCGTTTTGACAGCAATGCAAACAAGTTGGATTCAAACTGTCGCCCTTGATCTGTAGTAATCCTTAGCGGACAACCGAATCTAGCAATCCAGCCTGAGTAAACATTTTCCGCCACTGTTTCTGCAGTTATATCTTTAATTGGGTATGCCTCCGGCCATCCAGTACCTCTATCTAACATTGTTAGCAAATATCTGTACCCTTTGCAGTAACTCAGAGGGCCTACAAAGTCTACATGTAAATGGTCAAATCGTTTACTTTTCTCAAAAGACTCAACCGGTGACATAGTGTGGCGTTGAACCTTGGACCTTTGACATTCTACGCATGACTTAGAAATATCTTTGTTCATAGCTTTCCAAAAGTAGCGACCGCATATCATCTTTCGTGTTGTTCGTACACCTGGGTGGCCTATACCGTGGATAGCGTTGTAAGCTGTCATACGAAACTCGGCTGGCACATATGGTCGCACCTTATTTGTAGAAACTTCACAGTATATTGGTATGTTATTATTAGGTAATAACATCCTCTTGAAACTTAAATTTTCTGCATTCATTAAGTTTTTCAGCTCTTGGTCTCTTTCCTGAGCACGCGAAAGTTCTTCATAATCAATAGGTGATGGAATGCTAATAGATGAAATTCTCGAAAGGGTATCAGCTACAACGTTATCCGCACCGCTAATGAACTCTATCGCTATACAAAACTGTAAAATGAAGTCTAAATGTCTTAATCTTCGCGGAGTATCATATTTCCCAATGTTGTTATTCATAAAGGCGTGTACAAGCGGCTTGTGATCTGTGTACACTGTTAGCGATCTTCCTTCTATTAAATATCGAAAATGCTTGATGGACATATAAATAGCCAAAAGTTCACGATCGAAAGTGCTGTACGTCTGTTGCGCGTCACTGAGCTTTGAAGAGAAAAAGCTAAAGGCTGCCATGAGTTATCAATACGTTGTTGCAATACCGCTCCGGCGCATGTGGTTGACACATCCGTCATAAGGGCTATGGGAACGTCCGCACGCGGGAAGAACAATGCAACCGCGCTTTTTAAGCTAGCCTTACATTGCTCAAATGCTTCCATAGATTGCTCAGTCCATAATATTGGGTTCTTATCTTTTTTCTTCGAGTCATGTAAATATTCATTGAGGGGCTTTTGAAGTTCTGCTGCGCGGGGCAAGTGGCGTCTATAAAAATTTATCATGCCCAGAAAACGTCGTAATTCCGCCACTGTTTCGGGTCGCGGGTAATTTGATATGACCTCGACACGCTCGTTCAATGGGCGTAGGCCTTTATCGGACACGTTAAATCCTAAAAATTCTAATTCAGTTTTTCCAAACTCGCACTTGGCCAAATTTATCGTGAGTCCCCATTGATTTAAACGTTCAAAAGCTTTTTTAAGATGTATTTCATGCTCCGATCTTGATAACGATGCTATTATGACGTCATCGATGTACGAAAAAATAAAATCTAGGTCGTGAAACACATTATTGTTAAGGAATCTCTGAAACGTCTGAGCAGCGTTTCTCAATCCAAAGGTCATTCTGTTGAATTCGTAGAGCCCAAACGGAGTTGCGATCGCTGTTTTTGGAATGTCTTCTTCTCTGACAGACAAATTATGATACGCGCGTTGAAGGTCAATACGGGAAAAAATACGTTTTCTTGCTAACAGGTACGTACAGTCCTGACTTCGTGGTATCGGGTATCTGTCGGGTTTGGTGATACTATTCAATCGTCGGTAGTCGCCGCAAGGTCGTAACTCTCCGTTCTTTTTGACAACCACATGTAGAGGGTTCGCCCAGCAACTCTTGGAAGGTCGGCATATTCCCATGTCAACCATACGTTGAAACTCGGCCTTGACCCTGTCATATTTATCCGGAGGCAATGGCCGCGGTTTTGCAAACACAGGCGATCCTGTTGTTTCTACAAAATGTTCTACAGAATGGCATGGAGTCTCTTTGAAGCACATAGGTTTTGTTATGTTTGGGTACTCTGATAGCAACGCACTAAATTCACAAGAAGAGTCAATTGTTCTCACTGATGGTTGATTTATCATGCTTATCGTGGCAATTGTACACAAATTGGTCACTTTATCAGTCACTTTCTTTTGGTTAATGTCCACTAATAAATTGTGATATCCTAAAAAGTCTGCGCCTAATATGGGCTGTTTTACATCAACGAGCACAAACGTCCAACGATAGGGCCGACGTAATCTAAAATCTAAATCAAAAGTTTTTGTGCCGTAGGTTTTGATTTCAGTGCCGTTCGCGGCATAAAGTTTATAACTACTACACACATTATCACTAAAAAGCGTTTTCTTATACGGTAAAACGGAAATGTTCGCGCCAGTATCTACTAAAAATTTTAGTCCCATTATAGCGTCACAAACACAAAGGCGGTGAGCAGGCGTTATGGTGCTAACCTCCACCGGCGGTTGCACCACACCGTTCAGTTCCCTGTTGTTTTATTTTTTTCCACGTGCACGGCTCCACACATTTCTGTGCTCTATTGCGAAACTTATAATGATAATAACATAGCCAGTCAGCACTGTCTGGCGTACGCCGTGTAGAATTTCTGCCTCGTGACTCGGAACGGTATCGATTTCTTTGATAATTATTGCGAAACCTTGTTCTCTCTCTTTGCATTTTATTAATTTGCAGACTCAATTTTGATATTTCTGATAAAATAAATGCCGTGTCGTTGTTACTGGAAGTAGTAGCCTGTACTTCCGAGACGTCGTTCAAGGGTCTTGTAGTTTCCATTACTTTATCTGCTATGGCTGCTAGTTTTTCCAAATCTTTTATCTCGCTGACTGCTAAGACTGCTCGAATAGACGAAGGCAGATGTCCTTGCCACATAATTATGAGTGTTTCATCCGGGATTTTACCGCGCGCTAGATCCTTCATGCGCCTTAACAGCTGTGAAGGTTTCTGGTCTCCAAGTTGCATTTCCGAGAGCAGCTTCTGAAATTGCCGGTTTTCTGACTCTTCATAGACTACTAATAAACGTGCCTTTAGCGCTTCAAACTTTTTGGTTTCAGGGGGCTTTAACAAAATGTCGCTAACTTGCTGGATTACGTCTTTCCCGAGTTTTGCCACAACTAGATTGAATCTTGCGTCGTCGCTGAGTTTTTGTGGCCCTAATATAGCCTCACACTGCACAAACCATAACCTTGGCTGATCACACCAGAATTCGGGTATTCTCGAGGAGACGGTCACCGTTACCAACTCCACCGCGTCGTTCTGGAACGTTGAGGTAGTTGTCATCTTGCTTTGTTGTGCAGTCGGGTTACTCATGGTACTTTCTTTATGAGTCGATCGTCGGGGTCACCACTGTAGTGATTATGCACTCGGCTGTATGTGTGCGGGGGTTCCTACTTAAGGTTCTTCAATGAAATACCGAAATACGTTCTGTTCACTTGCTCGTCTGACACCAATGGCAATAAAAAAAAAATAAAAAAACAATGATATTCCCCAGATAAAAGTTATCTGAGAATCGGCCCCTTAATAAGATATAATGAAATAAGATTTGAAATAGGAATATATATTTTCTTTTTTCTTTTTCACGCAGGTGATACCGGCACTGTTCCATACGGCCAGCATCTGGTTGACATTGGCGCTAGCCGTCCAGCGTTACATCTACGTATGTCATGCACCCGTGGCAAGGACTTGGTGAGTAAAACCTTTAATCATACACTTCGTATGCTGTATTAGCTGTCATTTGCTATTTTAGACATACAGCGCCACCTGGAAGAGCGTCATCGTTTTCATTCGAGGACGGCCTCGATGGCGTAGCGGTTAGTGTAACCGACTGCCACGCCTGAGGTCGCGAGTTCGAGTCCCGCACAAGTCAAACATTTGTGTGCATGAACATTGATGTTTGTCTTGGTCTGGGTGTTTCTATGTATAATATGTAAGTATTTACAAAAAGAAAAGTATATATGTACGTTTATCCATTGTCTAGTACCCATAGTACAAGTTCTGCTTAGTTTGGGCTAGATGGTGTTGTATGTATGTGGTAGAATATTATTAAATGCCCGCGTTTTTTTTTTCAGTGTAAGAAATAATATGTCGAATATGTGATTTTATTCCGATGTGAAAAAAGAAATAACAAGTATAATAAACATTCGTTAGGATTAATTTACATTCTACTAGCTCATGGCCCCTTTTTTTCCGTGGCCGAATGCTTTGTCCCATACCCCACCGCGGGGGCGGGCGGAGGGGTTATGTCGGACTCGCCGGGGTAACAGAAAGATGTTAAAACGATAAAATGGACCTCCCGGAATACCGACTAAACCTACCACGGTGTTCCTAGAATAACCACTATCGGTGGGGCCGCGCGAATCACTTTCACATGCAGTCGTGACCCCGCCGAGGTTACGGCCCGCCGTATGAAACGGCAGGCCACTACACGAAAAGACCTACCCACTGGTCATCACTACAAAAAAGCCCTACTGTCCCCCTCCCTAGAGAGGAGACGGACACGACACAGAGGCACGCGTGGGAACACGCACGCCGCCTCTCGGACCTGGTGCTGAACGGATGGCGGGCAGGCCCACAAAGCCCGCCACCCCCAGGTCAAACCTCAGGATGGCTGGAGGTCGTCCCGCGCCTTTGGTTTTGGTTCTGCGGTTGGGGAGAGGGTTTAAACGCTCCCTCTCCCGCTCCGCCGCCTCCTTGATGGAAATCACTTCCTCACAGAAGGAGGCGATGGCGTTCCACAACCGGACCATAGACTGAACTACAGCCGGGAGTGAGAGGGCAACCAATCCGACTGCCGCGATTAACTCACGGCGCTGCGATGCCCAGGCGGGGCAAACCGCCAAAGTGTGCATCGCCGTGTCCTGAACAACGTCGCGGCAGTCGCCGCAGTGGTGACAACCGGGCGTCTCTTGCTGGCCTATACGACACAGGAACCTGCCAAAACAACCATGGCCAGTCATTACCTGTGTCAGCCGGAAGGTGAGGGCGCCATGCCGCCTCTCCAGCCACTCCTCAAACACGGGACTTACCGCTACGATCGTGGCGTGCCCGAGCTCATGGCCCCGGTTAACTCCTACTAACATAATAAATACGCATCCGTATTTTATCAAAATCCATTCAATAGTTATATTTATATTTGATTAAATTACAAAAATCCAGATATAATGCAGTTTATAATGATTTAGGATTGATTTTTTCAAAACCTCGGCAAATCACAACAACGGACGTAAATTAAGGACTATATTGATAATAGTAAATATTTAGTGCTTTAAAGTACATCGAATAATAAGTAAACACAAAATAAGAAAAGGCATACATTATCATGGTTGTACAATAGCATATTTCTAAAAGAAACAGCAATTCCTAAACTGACCCTTGCTCGTATTTTAGAAAGCGATGGCTCTCCAATTTGCGTGACTTCGCCACAACAAACAATTAAATAAGAATCTTTATATAAGTCTAAACTTAAATCGAAACTATTCGGCGATACTCTAAAGAACATTAAGCCATTATTACCGGACGCCATACATACTTCGAAGTCGCCATGACACTCGTTTACGGACAGTCGGAAATAAACCTGGATACGACCCACACGTCTAATTTCCTGTATCTAATATTTTGGCATGTACATTATTAAGTTAGCTTACCGACGGTCAAGAAGCTATTAGACCCACGTAATAGGGGCCAAGCCTGTTGCGGTGTCCTCGGTTCCAGACTCCGTACTGCTGATAATAATTTATTGATTTTTCTGTCAAGAAATTCTAGATAGCTCGTCCGACCCGGATATCGAACCCGAGACCCCTTATACAGCATTCGCATTTTTTACCGCTCTACTAAGGCAATCCACAAAAAGTTTAAGTAAAAATAATATTTTAATCAAACTACTTTATATTTCATGGCGATTATTGTAACATTACTAAAATTTTAGGAAAATTTATTTGGATTTATATTTAAAACAGAAATCCGCCGGTATATTATTTATTTTTCATTATTCACACTAAAGTACGACTTTTTGTATAGATAGTAGCTAACGAAGTAAAACAAAAAAAATTGACAGAGACAAAAAGGAACCGTTTTATCTTTGCCTATTTATATGTATATAGATTGAGCACCGATAGCTCAGTGGGGAGACCAACATACTGTAATGCAGAGGGTCTCGGGTTCGAACCCACGTCGCGCACCTCTGACTTTCGGAAGTTATATGGCTTTTCGAAATCATGCCCGTTGTTCTTGTGTTAAGGTTGCTTGTTGTTTGTTGGTTCGAAATAAAACGAGACGTATGGTTTCTGTGACAATCTATTGGACACTGAATACACGAATGAGTAGAAATACTTATAGCTATAAAAACTTATAGAAACAATGGCTGATGTAGTACATTATTTTAAACTAACATACCGCCCACCAAAAGAGCTTTAAGGCCTTTTCGATATAATAATTACATATACAATAGGTATTACAATTTAAAAAGTAGGAATTACATATATATTTGAGATATAAATGTAAGTGTTGATTAAGTATGACTTAAAAATGTTGTAACACAACCTCAAGTAACTTAACTATGATAATAAACATTTACAAGTTTCTAAACAAAAAAAATAACTACCAATTTCTAATCATTAGTACAGATCGGTAATGGACATAAATTCGACATAGATCGCCGAGTTAATTTACCATTGTAACGTATGGTATAAACTCGTGTAGTTTTGTCAAATCCGGGGTGTTTTTCTACTATACGTGCCAAAGGCCACTTGCTCGGTGGCATGTTCTCATTCTTAAGCAACACAATGTCGCCAACTTCGAACTCTGGTCTTCGTTTCAACCATTTCGGTCGTGTGTTCAACCGTGACAAATATTCAGTTTGCCAGCGCTTCCAGAATCCTTGTACCGTTCTTTCCGTATATTGCCATCTTGATAATGTGTTGACATTATGAGTGGTGTAGTCTCGGTTAGGTACAGTGATCAGTGGTTCGCCAATGAGATGAACTTGGATGTCAGCAAGTAAATCAACATCGGTATTTATAGGTATTAAAGGGCGAGAATTAAGACAAGCCTCGATCTGCGTAAGCACTGTGTTTAATTCTTCAAATGTCTGGTTTGTTGTCAATATCTTTCTCAAATGCTGCTTAACAGATTTTACGCCGGCTTCCCATAAACCACCGTAGTTAGGACTATAAGCTGGTGAGTAGTGCCATTGTGTTCCATCATTTGTCAGATGATCAACTATGCAGCCGGGATATTCAAATCCTGCTTCTTTCCACATCGCAAACAATTCTTTATTAGCGGCTACGAAGTTGGTACCATTATCGCTCCAGATCTCTGTACACCTGCCTCTTCTAGCCACGAAACGCTTGAAAGCTGCGATGAATGTGTTGGACGTCAGTTCGCTGACCAGTTCCAAATGTATGGCCTTGACAGCCATGCAAATGAATATACAGATGTATGCCTTGTTTGTTTTTGCACCTCTTCCCTTGGAGTTTAATACGTGTGTGGGGCCTGCAAAATCCACTCCACTACGAGCGAAAGGACGGGAGGGCGTCACTCGAGATTCAGGTAGATCCCCCATCAGCTGCTGTCTGCCGATGGCTCGCTGTCGTGCACAAGTAAGACATTTATGTATGTATTTTTTCACCATACCTTTACAACCAACGATCCAGTATCTCGTCATCAGGTAAGTGACCATCACTTGTATTCCACCATGCAGTGTTTTCAGATGGGCGTTGGCCAACATCAGAGGTATCAAACTGTTTTTCTTGCCTAGAATTACAGGATGTTTCAGATTCTCGTCAGCGTTTGTGTTTCTCAGTCTGCCGCCCACCCTGAGGATGTTCTGGCTATCTAAATATGGGTTCAAGGTCTTCAAAGTACTGGTTGTTTTAATATTCTTATTTTCTTTCAGTCTTTGTATTTCATCGGGAAATTCTTCTTCCTGTACGCGCTTAATACAATATTCTAAAGCATTTTGCAATTCCAATCTACTAATTTTCTGTTCCAGGCTCTTTGGCTCTTTCTTCATGTTTAAAAATCGCCGACAATGTACTATTACTCCCAATAGTGTGTTAAGTGAGTCATAATCTTCAAAATTGCGACATTTTTCTCCATTTTCTGTAACATTTAAGTAGGACTGTATGTTTTTCTTCCGTTCTAGTTCTGTTGACATTGATGGCTTCGTAAATTCAATTGTGTTGTTATCAGCCAGACAGATCCAGCCCACCTTAACTCTCTATGTTGTAGTTCTGACAAAGACGATCCTCTCGACGCAATGTCAGCCGGGTTGTGTGGTGATTGTACGTGATACCATTGGGTGTTGCTTATTAGTTCTAATATTTCTACCACCCGGTTTGCGACAAATGGTTTCCATCTGCTGGGCTCCCCGAACAGCCATGCCAAAACAATCGTGGAACCTGTCCATGCGAATACATTATGTGGAAGAATTCGCATGGCTTGGCTAACTTTATATAGCAATTTTGCTAACAGTACGGCTCCCTGTAGTTCGAGCCTTGGGAGCGATACTGTCTTCACAGGAGCAACCCTTGTTCTTGATGCGACAAGATTTATCTTTGTGTCATTATCTCTTGTATGAACGCGACAGTAAACTACTGCTGCGTATGCCTTCTCTGACGCGTCACAGAACCCATGCAACGTTATTTGATCTCTTTCCGTACTAAGTGTATTGAGCCAACGCTTGATTCTTATCTCATTGACCTTTTCTAAGTCTTTTCTTATGAACTGCCATTCTTCCTTCAGTTCATCGCTAATTTCTTGGTCCCAGCCAACTCCTTCTAACCACAATTTTTGTACTAACATCTTTGCCTTAACAATAACCGGTGCTATCCATTCGAGTGGATCAAATAACTTCTGTAAATCAGACAAGATAGTTCTCTTTGTTATGTTCAATGCTATAGGTTCTAAATTTAGTTGATATCGAAACACGTCTTGACCAAGATTCCATGTCAAACCAAGAGCTTTGACGGTGCCATCTAGTTTGATGCCCATATTAGCCTTTGTGGTGACCTTGTTGACGTCTATAGATTTCAAGAATTCTTTGTCGTTGGATGCCCATTTCTGAAGTTCAAAGCCGCCTCGTTTCAGAATGGTGATGATATCTTTGCTAAGACGGATTGCCTGCTCGGTTGTATCACACCCTGACGTGACATCATCCACATATAGGTCTTCACGAATGATCTTAGCTGCTTCGGGATATTGTTTGCCTTCATCTTCTGCGAGTTTCATCAGCGTTTTTATGGCAAGGTAAGGCGCAGGTGCTTACCGAATGTAATTGTTTTGAGTCTGTAATCTTTGATATCAAGGTCATGGTTGTTAGATTTTGTGTTGCCACGCCACAGCACTCTATGGTAACCTGTGTCTTTCTTATCTAGAAGTATCATTCTATACATTTTGACTACGTCGCTGGCGAAGCACACTCTATGCATCCGCCATCTCATGATAACACTCCGCATATCTTCCTGTAATACTGGCCCTACCATGAGCTCATCGTTTAAAGATATGCCGTTGTCCCCTTTGCTCGAGGCATCAAACACGACTCTGATTTTCGTAGTTTCTTTATCTGTTCTAATTACGGCGTGATGTGGCAAGTAAACACAACGGTTGTTTATCTCGCCCCGTGGAACTTCTTCCATATGCCCCATAGTCAAGTATTCGTTTAGAACTTTGTCGTACTCTTCTTTTAAATCAGGTGTTTTTTGAAGTCTTTTTTCTTGTTGTATTAAACGTCTTTTGGCAATGTCTCTCGTGTTCCCATCCGGTGCGCTAGGTTTAGTGTTACGGAATGGAAGTCTTACGACATACTGTCCATTGCTGTTTCTCTTATATGTCTCTTCGTAGAAACTTTCACATTATTGTTCTTCTTTTGTGTATTTTCTCTTTGAATCTGGTTCTATCTCCCAAAGTGTTTTTAGTAAGTCTTCTCCTTCGAATTGGTGGTGCATGACAAGAACAGATTCCGTTTGTTGTGTTTCGTCATCTATCTTTCCGAACTAAATCCAGCCAAGGTTTGTTTTATGGGCACAGGGGAACTCTGGCGGACCTTTGATGAGTTGGTTCTGTGCAATTTGCGCGTACACATCGACACCCAGAAGTAAATCAATGGACCCTGGCTGACAGTAGTTAGGATCAGCTAGGACTAGTCCCTCTAGGTAAGGCCAGTTGGTTGTGTTGATTGTGCGGGCTGGTATTTTAGTAGTCAGTGGCTTCGACATAACGTATGTTTTGATTTCCATTGTAAAATCTTCACATCTTGATTCTATCTTAATCTGGACTACTTGTTTGATAGCTTCTCTTGTGGATCCCACACCGACGACTGTTCCTCTTACAGGATACCTCTTGGCTGTGAGTTGTTGTACAGCTCGTTAGCTTATGAAGCTCGCTTGCGAGCCTGGGTCGAGTAAAGCTCGTAACATCATTGTATAGTTATCTTCGCTTCTCACTCGCACGATTGCCGTTGCTAACAATGCTGTGCTTTGTTTGGTTGACACGTGTGACGTTACCATTGTAATATCTTCTTCTTTCTCAGGCTTCTCCACATTTGCATATAATGTCACTTCAGGTTGTCTTGTTTGTCTGTTCTCAATGTTGCTTGATGTGTCACATTTTGATGTATTTTTATCTTTGTTTTCATGGAGAAGTGAATGATGACGTTTTTTGCATATTCTACAGCTTGTTGGCACGCGACAATACCTAACAGAGTGTCCTGATGCAAGGCAGTTGAAGCATAGATTATTTGACTTTATAAACTCACTTCTTTGTACAGGTGATTGTTTGCCGAACTCTTTACAATGGCTGAGTGTGTGATTCTCTTTACAGATTTGACATGTTCAATTATTTCCAATAGTCGCGGCAACGTGAAAAGATTTCTCTCGCACTTGAACAGTACTTGGCTTCTGTTTAGCAGTTGGTTCAGTGAATTCCAATGTACGGAATCGATTTTCCAAGAATTTGCGAAATATCTCAAGTGTAGGTATACTATCATACTCTTGACAAATGTTACTCACGTGCTCTTCCCAGTCTTTATGCGTTTCAGTGTCTAGTTTCTGCACAACGACGAATATGATCAAAGGATCCCAGTTATCCGTTTTTACATTCAGGTTGTTAAGTTGATGTAAGCAATCAAACGCAATCAAAATCTAGCAAATTCTTAATGAGACTAGAATTATTCACACTTATCTTCTTTTGTGAGAAGAGCCTTTTCATTACTGCATTGATATTTAAGCGTTTATTTCTATACCTTCCATTTAAAATGATCCACGCATGCTCATAGTTTGAATCCGTCACTTGAATATGTTTTAAAATAGATGCGGCTTCTCCAGTGAGGCTTGTTTTTAAATAATGTAATTTCTGTACGTTATTTAATGATGCATTATTGTGAACAAGCGTATTAAACAAATCACGAAACGATAACCACTCTTCATACTGCCCACTATACGTGGGCAATTGTATCTTCGGTAAAATCACTCGCTTTTGTTGAAAATCATTATAGCCTTGTGGCACTGAAGCACTAACTGTAACTGTTTGCGAGGCCAATAACTCCTTCAAATCACTCATTAAGCTAATATACAACTCTTCATGCTCATAGTATTCTTCTTTCGCTAGGTATGGTATTTGGTCACGTTTCTCCCTCGGTATGCAGCGTATTATCTCGTCATAAGCTTGTTTGTAGTCACTCCAGTACTCATCTAGGCATTTCAGGCCGCTTCGACGTAATTTCGCGTTAATCTAGCTTTCGGGCACTTTTTGAGATTGACCTGGGTTTTCTTCATAGCCTGGGCAAGGTTTTCCACGACATTCAACGCTTTTTCCACTTCCGTAGCCATTGTAAATCCAAAATAACTTCAATTATAGCAAACGTAATGAAATGAATTTATATACGTAATTATTAATTTGCACTAAACTCGAACGCTTGGGTCGTCCTTTTGTTCTCGAACGGCTGGCGGCAAATGTAGCAAGGCGCTGGTATCCGGGTCGATTATGGACCATATGTTCTTGTGTTAAGGTTGCTTGTTGTTTGTTGGTTCGAAATAAAACGAGACGTATAGTTTCTGTGACAATCTATTGGACACTGAATACACGAATGAGTACAAATACATATAGCTATAAAAACTTATAGAAACAATGGCTGATGTAGTACATTATTTTAAACTAACACCCGTATTGATTGACAATTATCGCCTGTTCCGTGCCTCGGAAAGCACGTTAAGCCGTTGGTCCCGGCTGCCATGAACATCTATGGTAGTCGTTATTGGGAGAGTATCGACACAAAAGATCCCACTGGGTCGAAGTGTTGCCGGTCTGCACTGACTGGCCCCCACATAAGATAAGATATATATAGATTACAACTTTTAACTAATTTTACTATACCTTAAACTATTTGTATTAACAGTTTAAGCCTCTTAAAAGTAGAAAGTAACATATCAGATTACAGAATAAGGATTACAAGGAAAATAAAACTAACAGCCTCAACATCAATACCTTCATTTATTATTTCTCTTGCTTTATTATAAAGTTTAATGGTAGTTGACTATGTTCAAGCACTTTTGCTTGCACATCCTTTTAGATTTGTCGCACTCCAGGCATGGTGTCGGGTCATCGTTACAAGCAGCCCTCTTAATATCGCACTTGCCCTCCAAATCGATGCACGCTTCACCGCAAAACGGGAAGAAATCCATTACTTCCGGATCCGCCGCTTGACGCAGTCCGAATTCTCTAGGCTTCTTGTTTTGACGTTTTATGTTGGGAAGCTGGAATTGGAATTAATAAATATATACATGTATACAGTTACGATAGTATATCCCTAGAAAATAGCAGAAATAGTCTCACTCATTTTGCTAGCTGTTTATTTATTACTAACTTTTGCCCGCGGCTTCGCTCGCGTAAAACTAGCTTACGTTAGGGTAAGTGTAACAACCGGGCATGGTTGCTTCGGAAGGTACTTGTGTCACCGTCGTCCTGTTGTCACCACT
Organism: Catocala sponsa; assembly: GCA_963564715.1. Classification (NCBI taxonomy): domain Eukaryota; kingdom Metazoa; phylum Arthropoda; class Insecta; order Lepidoptera; family Erebidae; genus Catocala; species Catocala sponsa. Next base: position 6,422,204 of record OY751351.1, read on the forward strand.
ACGGTGACGGCCTCGAGGATACGGCGCTGCACACACTCGTGGAGTGCCCAGCTTGGGAGGAGCAGCGCCGGTCGTTAACCGGGGCACTGGGTGTCCAGGTCCTCTCGCTGCCGGAAATGGTTCTGTCCATGGTCCGGAGCGAGGGTGCATGGGAGGCCGCCGTCGCCTTCTGCGAAGCAGTGATGTCCGCGAAGGAGGCGGCGGAACGGGAGAGGGAGCTGGTCTCTCCCCACCCAAACCGCAGGAGACGTCCAGGGCGCCGCCGTAGGGCGCTCGCGGACCTCCAGCCACCCTAGGGAGCGGCTTGCGGGCGGTGGTCTTGGGCAGTCTGCCGCCCGAGCAGCACAGGCCCAAGGGAGGGGCGTAGCGCCCCGCGCGCCCCCCTCAGTGGAGGGGAGGGCTGTACCATCTGGTCCTTCCCGAAACAGCTGGGGCCCGCCTAGTGTGGCAGGCCAAGACCTGTCGGTGTCGCGGTGAATGCTAGCGCGAATCCCGTGGCACCGACACTGGGTACTGGGTAACGTCGTTAGGGGTTTAGTGGGTATGGGGCCGGCCTCTCTGGCTGGAGTCCCACACACCCGCGCCAAGCCCGGGCGCGGACGGTGCGCAGAGAGCTAGGGTTTACCATTTTTGTAGAGAATTTTAAGATCCATAACTTTGATTTGAGGTCTTTTTTGATAAAACTTACCATTTTCGAGAAAAATCCAAAATACCTCAAATTTTTACCTCTGACCCCGAATAACTTTTGTAGCATACATAGGATCGATGGTGATTTTTAAAACTTTATTTGTAATGGTAAACCCTAGCTCTCCACCAATATTTGGCTCTCCGGGAATTTTTGTTATTTGATCACTATTTTTATGTCTAAATTGACCGGACTATTAGTTATTATTTTTAAAATGTTGTCAATACTCTCTATAGAATAAGGTAAAAGTGCATTATAGATGCAATCCTAATCCTAACTAATATTATAAATGCGAATGTGAGTTTGTTTGTTACGCTTTCACGCCGTAACGAGTCAACAGATCATCATGAAATTCTGCATACATGTTGTCAGGGGTACAGAAAAGGACATAAGGTACCTATAATCCACTAACCTAACCTACATTTCAAATTTTGTATAATTATAAATGTAATCCTTTAACTATTTATATTTATTATTATAAGGTCGAAAGTTTTCGATGCCAAATATAACACTAGTTTGCGACGTTGCCATTTGTAACAGGCCACGAGATGCCAACGGTATCGTGCACCGCTCGCCATCTGTAGAGATTTCATTCTCAAACCTTACATCCTAATTTGCGCTGCACCAAGCGGTTCCAAAGTCATTTTCTCCCGCGGACGCTCAGGTTGTGGAATGAACTCCCTACCGAGGTTTTCCCACAAGACTGTGGGAACAGTATGGGGTTTTTCAAAAAGAGCGTTAAAAGATTTTTACAAGGTCGGCATCGCGCAAGTGATGCCTCTGGTGTTGCAGACGTCCATAGGCTACGGTGACCACTTACCATCAGGTGAGCCGTATGCTTGCTTGCCACTTTAGTAATGTTAAAAAAAAAACTGAATTTGTCTAGAATACCTAGCTGGATTTTTATTAATACCGTGTTATAGTGAACGAGGTTTTAGCCGTGCACTTGCATATTTCAAACTTCTCTGTTGCTAGTTTTTCAGTGAAAAATACGGAGACTTTCCTAAAAAAGCAGTCTATGTGAGTTAGGCCGATATAAAAATCTAGGCTCTCGGCTTACTATCTATTTTTTATGTATGTAGACTATGTTTTTTATTTTCATTACTATTATTTGAAGAACGTTAACAAATATGCTTGTATTTAATACAAGTAGCCAGCGCAAAAACATGCGCATACTTCTAGGGCTAACAAAAAGTTATTGGATTTTCTATCAAGAAATACTCTGTAGCAATTTGGAGATAGGAAGATGGCGGTGTCGCCTTGGAAATCATATAAAGCAGTTGATATTGTGTCTGATTTCTCTCGGGTCGTGTCGGAATACCGTCCGATTGGATAATGAGAGTTAGGGAATAGAAAATAAACTTGTGTTTGCAGAAACATTTCTGCACTATATACCTTCTACGCGTCAATCTTCGGTAAGATTGACCGCTGTGACCGAAATTCGGTCTGAAGAACCGTATTATAACTTGTTAAAGCTTAAACGGATACAACCCGCGAAAAGACTGGCACTTGCCCATATTAACCGCGTAACGTGACGTGGTCTAGAATCATAGGATTATCCTAACGTTAACGTAAATTGCCTTTTGTGCAATTATAATAATTATTCTTAGTACGAGATTGATTTGAAACTCTTACCAAGACAATAATTAAATGATGTTTATCTTCTGGAGTTATTTCTTCAAAATTATCGCCGAAATAATCTGGCATGATGTATGTCGCTTCGATGTGCGCCTGGAATGGAAATGACACATGATTTACATTAAAGTACATAAAAATCCATTTAAAGATAATAATTAATCGTCATGATAACAACGTAAGGAATTTTATTATGGACTAATTGCGAAAGTCGATATTCGTTTACACGCTTGTGCTATTGGTATTATAAAATGAATGCATTTAAATAACGATTGATATTATTCGAATACATGATACAGTTCGAAATATTCGAGTAGTTATTCGATCACTTAAATATTCGAATGTTTATTCGGTAATTGCTTATTGTTAGCACGTGCAAAGTGTAATGAACGAGATATTTCTGCTCAAACCTTAAGCACTCTGATAAGTACAACCAGAACATTTACATAAAGTAATCTTGAAATATTTAAATTACTAGCTTTTGCCCACAGCTTCACTCGCGTTAATTTAGAATTGGACAATTAATTCGGGTTGTACTCTGTTTGTAATAATATATAATTCAATCATGATTCGAAAGACACGTGGGGCCATCCATTATCATAAGAACTTTATTGTTGTTTTCCTCGGGAACAGTAATTTTTTTCGGGATGATAGGTAGCCTATGTTCGTTTCTGTACACCTGACAACGTATATGCAAAATTTCAGGATGATCGGTTCAGTGGTTTAGGCTTGAAAAGGTAACAAACAAACAAACTCATTTTTGCTTTTATAATATTAGTTAGGATTAGGATTAAGATTCTACAATTCTTAAGTCTTCCAGAGTTTCTTAAGACCTTGACAAAAATAAACGCTTAACACATTTGATGGCAGTGTCGAGGATAATCTCGACACTGCCATCAAATGTTGCCACAAACACATTGAGACACAAACAATACTTACAATATATATAAACATTACAAATAAAGTGAAAACACCCATTGTAACTGCGCTTAGGCTCTCCTTTGCACTTGCGTCTGCGCAATCGACCTGCACGCTGCAGCTTTGCGCTAAACTCTTGCGCAAATCAGAATAAAAAACGACACGATTAGACGATAGACTAATCCTTGAATGCGGATATTTAACACATTCAGGCAAACATTCTTAATAATTAGGCACTAATTAGTTACATTAATTAATTTAACGGTGACTGAATTACAGTATTTAGTTAATTTTACGGTAGATTAATGATTGCATATTCTGAAATCTGAAATTCAATAGGATAAACTTCACGTGATTTTGCCTTTTTTCTTCGGTTCAGGTGGGTAACAAATATACAGTAAGTAAAATAACAAAATGCGTTCCCTTAAAGCGGTTATTATACATCATTAATAGATGCAAATGAACATATTTGCATAGAAAAATAAGCATGGAAAATGCAAACATGCAAAATAAATTAAATGTAAAACTAATTAAAAATTCATAACTAAGTAAAAAGCGACGTTGCCGTTTTGCATTGGTACTTTTGTGCGTATGCAAAGAGTGTTTCTTTTTCGTATCTGTTTATAACCTTTTTTTATAGGATATTTTTGAAGTTATTAAAAAAATATATTTTGTTTTTTATGGGAACATTCTTTTTAGGATCTACGCACGCCATAATATTACCAGTTTAAGGGAACGCCTTTCGTTAGTTAACGTACTGTATATATACTGATTAATATTATAAATGCGAATGTGAGTTTGTTTATTTGTTTGTTACGGTTTCACGCTTTAACTACGTCAAGGAAACACAAAAAGACATAGGGTACCTTTCATGCAGAAAACAATACTGTTACTAGTTAGTAACAGTATTGCTTGCATCAATGAAAGAAAGAAAGAACGACAGAAAACATACTTTATTTCTAAAAACACGAAATCTTTCACAATATCATGTATGTAATTTTTTTTAAGAGAACTCATATTTAATAAACATTACTTAACAGTGACAGCCCTGCGCCACAAATGCTACGTTTCAAATGTGCCACCAGTACATATACTTTGGTCACCCGCTTACGCTACGAGATTGCCGTGGTTAGGTTTAACCTACATTTACGCAAGCGAACCCGCGGGCAAAATCTAGTACCTTATAAACGCTGACAATTGCTTTGCTTTCTTTTAAAAGACAACTCCTGCATTAGGAATAATTCCTGTGTCGCGAGAGACTTTGCAAACATTCAAATAACGGACACACAGGACACCCAGAAAAGGAGCAACTATTTGTAGATGACACAAATTTTTATACCGTGTGTGGATCGAGCCCACATTTCTTATCACAGTAGCAATTTTTTTTTTTGCTCGTCACAAAGACCACACTCCACCTGATGGTAAGCAGTCGTGTGGTCTAAGAGCAGTGGCCTCCACACCACCCTCATAGCAAGCGAGGCGATGTTGAGGTCTCTACTTTAACGGCCTGAGAAGGTGCTTTTTCACGCCCCGCTTAAAGGACCCAGGATTGAAGGAAGAAGGAAACACGTGCCGTGGCAGAGAATTCCATGCCTTGGTCGTTCGGCAGAGGTGTGAGGACCCAAACTTGTTGGTACGCGCTCTAGTCGACTCTACCGTGTAACGATGGCATCTGAGTCCAGCACGCGTTGGTGCGAATGGCAATGGCGAAGCGACTACTTAAACTACTATGCCATCAATGCAGCTATGATACCAGAGATACAATTAAAACAATGCCGCTACAGATGAAAAAGGAATTGTTAGTACCAGCACAAGCGCAATCCTTGAAATCTTATATGTGCGCTTATGTATGTTTATCAATCATGCGTATACTGTTCAACGGATTTGGATAAAACTTAGGAAACCATAAGGATATGGTCTACTAAGTTTTATCCAAATACAAAATCGGGTTAAAAATTCTATGTGCTTACTTTATTTTTTAATCCGGTATGGATTCTTGTACAATTCAGGGAGATAAATCCGCGGACAGAAAGTAATAATTAACCTGCCAAGTCTTGAAATACCAGACATAATAAAAAAGCTATTGTGTCTGGATAACAAAAAGCTTTATACTGAACTAGCTCTTAAAAAGACTGTGCGACTTGGAATCAAAATGAAAATCTATTTCAGCAAAGTACTTAAGTTGATAAGTAAATACTTGCTTAAGTAGGTTTACAGTCCTATGAAATTAATTGTTGTCTGCTTTCATAAACATTTCGCGATACAAACACATTTATTTTTAGTTAAAGTTACTTTTAAAAAGATTTTATTTATTGTTATACTTTGTAGTTTTTAGTTAGTTGCGAACATTGTCTGTTGAAGCTATTAAACGTTGACGGGTTTCCCCATGAAGGGTCATCATCGTTTAGTAGGACGATATACGCTATACATCATAGACAAAATGCATTGTTTTATGATTATTGAAGAGGTGGAGCCTTTTTTTAAGAGTATGAGTTTTGCCGTGTTTAATTTCTTTTGCATAGGTCCGATATCGTGCAAGTGATATCTTTGGTATTGCAAGTAAACCTAGATTACGGTAACCACTTACAATTAGAGATGTTATGGATATAATATTTCGGATCTGGATACGGATATGGATATAGGAATAAAATTATATCGGTTTCGGATACGGTTACGGATATGTAATTATTTCGGATTATCCGTTAGTTTCGGGTAGTTTCGGTTACGGATATTAGATTGAAGTAAAATTATAAAATATATATTATAAACACAAATAGTATGTAATAATTTGGTTCTATAATCGGTCACATAGGTAAGTAATTATTAATTATATACCTACTCAATTTTAAGTTTCATCTATTAAAATAATTATTTAGACTCCGCCCTTATACGAATATATCCGAAACTTGTGAAACGGATACGGTTACGGATATTTATTATTTCGGATATCCGATAGTTTCAGTTACGGTTACGGAGCTCCATAACATCCCTGCTTACAATGAGGGGGAACGTTTGCTTATTTTACACCTATGTATACATATATGTAACAGTAGTAACTAATAAATTAAAACCGGTTTCATCGAAATTAGTAAACCGGATTTTCGGTTATACCTATTAACAAACGAAATAAAACTGGCCTTTTTATTTACCAAACCAATTTTTAATTTTTCGTTCAGTTTGGCTTTACTTACTTATTATCATTGTTTAAAATAGTTTTCTATGTAACTTTATTTATTTCTAAAGTAGATCGGACAGTTTGTAATTAAAAGACTTGACAGAATTATTTAATTACTATAAGTTAGAATATTTTATTTCATTTTGGAAACATTATTTCTTTACCACACAAATTGGTGGTGATAATATAAGACTTTAGTTGATATTCGATGTTGTTTTTCTTATCTACATCACCCTCTTCAGAAAAGATTTTCATTAAATTTTAAACTAAGATTAAATAGTGAGAAATTTTATAACCCGTTATTTTGGCGAATAATTTCGTTCTGACAATGATTTTTATTTAAAAAGCGGTATTTAATCGAAAATCCGGTTTAAAAACCCCGATTACAAAACTAAAAATAAAACCGGCTTCAATGTCGGTCCAGTTTTATATTCTCTAATATTGACATATATATAATTATAATAATAACAACCTTGTACATAAACTGACCTACTGCTAGGCATGGGACTTATCTCAGTATGAAAAGGGTTAGGCCATAGTCCAACACGCTGGCTCAGTGCAAGTTGGCAGACTTTACATATTATCTTCGAAAACATTATTGAGAAATTATAGATATGCAGGTTACCTTAAGATGTTTTCCTTCATCTTTAAAGCGAGTGAATATTAACTATTTACTATGCACATATGTAGCTACTGAAACATCAGAGACCTTAGGATCGAACTCAAGTACTCTGCGTGGCAGTCCAACGATTGCCATTAAGCAGAGTACTTGAGTTCGATCCTAAGGTCTCTGATGTTTGATGATGAATATTATAGAGAATCGGCGAGTATGATTGAGATTCTATATTATATAGACTAAGATATATATATATATATATATATCTTAGTCTATATAATATAGAATCTCAATCATACTCGCCGATTCTCTATAATATTCATCATATTCACATTTGCAAATAATTAATTAAAATATGTTCTGTGATATATATAATTATTTACTTAAATGATTATATATATCACAGAACATATTTTGAAATTATTATTTTTCAGTACACGAGTAATTCAATTTAGTAATGTAATTACGATCTTATTAGTGAATAAGTGAGTCTTTGAACGAATTTAATTACATTAATGTATAATGTGGTCACATTATTGGAAGCTTATGAGTAGTAGAGCCTCGCTGATTTCAGCATGAATGGGCCGGCTCAACCGGGGAAGCACTACCCTCTCACAGAATATCGACGTGAAATAGCAGTATTGCTACTGTTGTGTTTCGCTCGGTGAGTGAGAGTGCCGGAGGCCCAATCACCCTCTTTCCCCTTCCCGCTCCTTCTCCTTCCCATTTCTTTTCCTAAAGGGTCGGCAACGCGCAAGTGATGCCTCTGATGTTGCAGGCTACCGGTGACCACTTACCATCAAGTGGGCCGTATTCTTCTTTGCAACCTAAGTCGTATAAAAAAATGCATGCAATGCATTATATATACAGACATCATTAAGATGAAGACAAAATGTTGAATAGGAGCATCATCAATCGCTGTGGAACTCTTTGAGGAAGGCCTATATAGTGGATGTCATACGGCTGATATGTCATAAGTATTTTCAGCAATTCTTCTATTGTTTTATACGCTGTAATTATGTTTTTAAAAATTATCTATTTAGGGCCTGTCACTCGATTAACTGAAATGTTTGCAATAACAAAATGCCAAAAACATGCTGAACTCCTTTGTGATACTTACCAAAAAGAAAACATGTATGGATGATATGTTGCTGTTTTCTACTACATATTTTTTAATTTGCAATAATTCTCTTCGACATAATATATAATTTCCATTGCATAGCATAGCATAGAGAGCGCTAAGAAGCATATGTGGTGTGACTCTGAAATATAGAATAAGGAATAGTGTGATTAGAGAGAGATGCGGCATGAAAGTGGATATAGTGACAAGAATAGAAAAGGGTATGTTAAGCTGGTTTGGACATGTAGAAAGAATGGACGAGGAAAGACTGACTAAGAAAGTTTATAAGGCTAGTGTGAATGGACAGTCGCAAGAAGAAAACCTAGGCGAACGTTTCTCGATCAGATAGGAGGCGTTCTGGACAAAGGCCAGGTTAAGAGATCCTTGAACCGACGAGCGTGTATGAGGAATGTGATGAAAGTAAATGAAGCCAGAGAAGTGTGTCAGGATCGTAGCAAATGGAAATCCGTAGTCTCTGCCTACACCTCTGGGAAACTGGCGTGGATCTATGTATGTATATATGTAATTTACCTGCTTAATAAACCAGAAGTCGGTTTTGTCTTGAGTCCTCTTCTCTTCCAGTGTGAGTAAGGTTAGGCCTTAGTCCATTACGCTGCCCAGTAAGGCTTGGCAGACTTCAAATATCTTCGAAAATAATTTGAAGTACGTTTAAGACATGCTGGTTTCCTTAAGATGTTTTCCTTGACCATTAAAGCGAGCGATAATTGACTAATCTAATTATTAGATCTGTATGGAATACTTATACAGTGTAATATTTATGCATACTTTGCTAGATGAAAAGTGCTTTTCTCCCTATTGTGTCAAAGAAAGTAATTCATCTTAGGAAGCTGCATAAATAAATTTTACACAAACTAAGCAATACCAACAATCCCCATCTTGTCAGCTATATTTTTGTGCCACATTTAAGGGCATAGTTTTAAGGACCACAAAGTTTGAGTCCTCATATCTCTGCCAAACGACCAAGGCATGGAATTCTCTGCCAAGGCACGTGTTTCCTTCTTCCTTCAATCCTGGGTCCTTTAAGCGGGGCGTGAAAAAGCACCTTCTCAGGCCGTCAAAGTAGAGACCTCAACATCGCCTCGGCTGCTATGAGGGCGGTGTGGAGGCCACTGCTCTTAGACCACACGACTGCTTACCATCAGGTGGAGTGTGGTCATTTCGACGAGCAAAATAAAAAATAAAAAAAAAGTACGACACTGTCTGTGGTCAACCAGCCACGCTCTATACACCCCGTTGCTGCTATAAACCTGTCAATTGTTGGAAATCAGATATAATTGAAAATCTGGTCGCTGGTGTGCCACGGCAAGTAAATAGGTTAAAAAGATCCTTACTTATAAATCCAAAAAGAACATTTCTATAATGTAATAAGAATGTTAAACCTTGAAAGAAACCTCAAGGATTAACATCAGGAAAACCCAATATATTTTTGTAGGCCCGACCCGGAATTCTAATCCAAGATTTCATATACAGCAGTCGCATTCACTACCGCTGCGCCACGGAGGCAGATTCTGTATCAGAATCGAACCGGGTGGGTATATCTCAATTAAAAGTGACGCAAACACTTACTATATGTCATAATACTAACATAACTATTTCATAGAAATTGCTTCAAAATTAATTTATGAATTTACACTAGCTACAAACACAAAAATAATAATTTGTGTGTGTAATCACTTATCAGCCATGAAATTAATAAAATTCTGAACAAGAATCAATTTACTAAGTTCAGGAATGTAATTACCTCGCACCTAATTAGTAGATAAGTATGGCTATAATTGTATTTAATGATATTTCTAATGTGCTATTTAGTCACTATAATGGGAGTGTTTAAAGCGTTTATAAGTTTATTATATATTGTAAGTATTGTTTTTTGTAAATATATTATTATTACTTCATACAAGTAGACGATAAATACCATGCGTTAGACAATGTCTGTAATCTGATATGGTTTTTAAATTAACCTTTTTACCGCTTGTGTCCCGTGCCCCTACCGCCCGTGTCGTATTTCTGCGACAGACAACATGCATGATTTTTTTGTTCTATTTTCGTCCTATTAGTTGCGTGGTACAAGGCTGATTAAAAATAAAAATATAAAAACTTTTACACTATTTTTTTATCGATACATCGATTGCACCTCCCTAATTATTGTAGGTATTATTTTATCGATTTGTAGCCGGGCGCTAGGGGCACGGCAATCGATATTTAGCTAAGCGCTTAAAAGGTTAATAGTAGTGCTATAGTAGGGTTAAATGACAAATACTAAAAACCTATTACCCCAGTCTTCTTTACATCTTCTCCCTAGCCTTTATTATTCTCAAGTCACTCGGCGTCAGCTTTCTAGTCTAACCACATTTGACTGGATATCAGTTTTTACACGGAGCGACTGCCATCTGACCTCGCAACCCGAAGCCTAACGATACCTTAAGGCTAGACCAGTGTCAGGATATTAGAGGGCACTGACTTCCCAATAACGAGTGCCATAGATGTTCATGGCAGCCGGGACCAACGGCTTAACATACTCTCCGAGGCACGGAGAAGGCGATAATTGTCAATCAATACGCACATAATTTCGAAAAGTCATATAACTTCCGAAAGTCTGAGGTGCGCGACGTGGGTTCGAACCCGAAACCCTCTGCATTGCAGTCTGTTGGTCTCCCCACTGAGGTATCCCTGCTTAGTAGGTTAAAAAAATTATATTGCCAATATTTAGTTATATTTAATAAATATTTAATATTTGTTTCCTCAAAACTTATTTCAAAAAACATATTTTAACAGGTTTATGCATTGGTCCTCTCGCACAACGCCTCCCCTCCCTCGATGTGTCGTTTGGTTCCACATATTTTAACAATTAGAGCAAGCGATTTCAATATTTGTATTTCTGTATGATAGATGTCAAATAATAATTAAATATGAAAAGTGGCCAAACAAACTACCACTTTTGTACTATGTAAAGATGACAGGAGTAAAAGGTAATTCGTATTTTTTATTTTACCCTGTATAATAGTTTCCTTATATTTTTTTTTCATTTATTATTTCTTTCGGAGTTTTTGTCTAAACCAGACATATTAACCCTATCATACCTTTCAACAGAAGTTAAATCATTTTAACATAAAGGCTATTTATGCTATTTCCTTATAGTCTAGCACTATAAGGAAACTATTATATTTGTCAACATTTTTGTTAGAAATCTGCAACAAGTATAACACAAATTTGGCAGTTTGGTATTATAAATGACAAGCCAGCCAGAAGGCTTAAACTATTTTAATTTTTAGTAAATAAAGTGGAATATCGATATAGTGCTACTGAAACGAGAGGAATACGAAAATCTATCAATCAATCAGGCCACCGCAGTCCACTACTGGACGTAGGCCTAAAAAAATAAAAATAAATTGAGATTAAGTTTCATTTAGATTTAAAACATTCGTGCTTTGCTTTCATTTAGAATTGAGGGAAAACGGACATATGTTTGCATGATTATACGACGAAATAAATACTAGTATAAAATAAATAATTAAGAACAATCCAGAAAATACTGCTTCATTGTTCAATTACACATACTGTTCAATATAATCTACATAATTAAATATACAAAGAATTTAATGCACTATAAACTTAAGATAGAGTTTTGTCGGAGTGGAACGTAGCGAAGGACAGAGATAGAGATAGAAATAGAGATAGAAGTAACACAAAGTATGGTTATGATCCGTCATAGCATACAAAGCGCAATTACTAGAAGCAATAGAAAAACATCAAAACAGAAGGATAGAAGGGTATACGCTCTGTACCAACCCATTTACAACATAATCATGATGGATCACGCTAATCATCATCATCTCAGCCGAAAGATCCACTGCTGAACATAGGCCTCCCCCAAGGCTCTCCACACAGACCAGTTTTGGGCCACCCGCATCCAACCGCTTCCCGCGACCTTTACCAGGTCTTCGGTCCACCTTGTGGGGGGCCTACTGTGTCTTCCGGTGCGTGGTCGCCACTCCAGAACCTTTCTGCCCCAACGGCCGTCGGTTCTGCGCGCTATGTGCCCTGCCCACTGCCACTTCAGCTTGGCTATCACGCTAATACATCAATATAATTAAAATTTTATGTACCACATTCCAGGTGACAAATATTGTAGATGGTAACCGAAATGTGATCTCTTTAAAGAATAATGAACCTCTTCTTATCCTCGTTGTAAGACTTTATTTTATATTTTTATTCTATTAATTTCAATGTTTAGTAGTTTGCCATCAAACATCTTAAATATGGATACTAAGATCAACAAACCCTAACTATCAGATGTGTCTCACATACTTGATAGTGTTGTGCAGCAATCAAATTTGATTCAATGTAGTGTTTGTAAAGTATTTCATATTGAATTTCAATATGAAATGTACATAAACAAAATATTAATAATAAATTAAATGCAAACACACAATTGTCTATATTTTTGATACGCTTATTTTTCGTCCAACTCCTTTAATGCAATGACACATATATTATACATATGTAGGATAGTACCTACGACAGATAAACCAATTATATGTATTTTATTTTTATATGTTTAGACACTAGGCGCCGGCGTTTCGCAGAATATAAGTGTTGCGATTTAACAATCGCAACGTAGCTACGCTGAGCGATGTCCAAATTTTGGCACTGATGGGACACACACTTTCATATTACTTTTAAAACTTAAGTCAAACTTAAATAATTGAATAGATTATTGTTTGTATCGCTGCTTACTGACAATACTAGCCTTGACTTGATGGGAGGCAGTTTCCGTTAAGTGAAGCGGAAGGTGTGGTGTTGCCAGTAAGCAGAAATGAAATAAAATTATAGTGTAAAACTAAAAAATAAAGCAAATACCGTAGTATTTTTATTTTTCTAGTTTTTTTACTATTGTTCTGCTTTTTTATTTTTTATTTCGTATTTTTTTTTAATTTTATTTCTTTTTATTTCGGGTGTGCCCTTTTGTGTGCCAAAATAAAAAAAATATCTTTAATTTCTTTCTTTCTTTTTTATTTATATATATATATATATATAAACAATTATATTTGACAGCATTATACAATAACATTGAAATAATATAAACAATGCTAAACAAGTTATTGAATACCTAATTATTGAATAATATTTTCAGGCAAATAAATCTCCTAAAATACCGCAAGCAAGAACAAACACAGCGGATGACTTACTATCGCTTTTTTATTTAATGAATCATGATGCTACTAGAAACAAAGAAGAATCAAATGATAGCTACGAATTACCAGACAGCTATGAAGTTACAGAAACCCCCAAACAGAAGACCAAGGGTTTTAATATTATGCCAAACAAACTAAAACCACATGAATATTTATTAAGTACACCAGATAACGACAAAAGATACAAGATACAAATTTATGGTAATAATCGTGACAAAGAACGTCGTCCAAACAAGAATAAAGGTCCATATCAAACGAATAAAGTAACTAAGAGACCTTTCTTCAACAAACTGAATAAACATGGCTTTAAGATGAAAAATCCTTTTCTTAATAACAAAAATAACATTCACACAAGCTATGAGATAGATGAAAATAATTTGCCAGATAACATATATCCAGATAGTAATAATAGACCAGATGAATACAATGATCTAGGTAAAATAAATAAGGTCACCAAGCTACATCACAAGCCAAAAAAACAGAAAAACGATCAATCTCTCGTCCATGACCTTATTAAAAACCAGAAACGATTGGATAAATATAGCTATGTAAACATCGATGCTCCAGATACTGAGCCTGACAGCGTTAATTATCCAGATTATATCAATTATACGGACATATATATTGAATCAAACAATCATATTAATTCAGATAATACAAATAAAAAGTCGAAAGAATCTCGCGTTATTCCAGATGAAGTGGATTTATTCAAAGCTTTATTAAATCTACTTAGCCTTTTTGCTCTTTATATAAATAATATCCATTGCGGAAATTCTGGTCATGATATTACTGAAAAGAATTGGCCGAAAGGCGACGTTGATATAAGCAGTGCTCATCCAGATAGTTACGAAGCTGAAAGTTATGGTAATACAGATGGTTACAATTATCCAGACAATTATAATGAACCAACGAATCCGATTAATATAGATAAGATAAAAAAAGAACTCAAAGAATTTAATTACAAGTCATTAGGTGAGAAGAAGAAGAGAATACCGAAATATGAGTCTTTGCTAATAGGTCATAAAAAAAAGGAAAATAAACCTGAATTACTAGAGCATACCGAAAGCAACGATCATACTGATAGTTACGATACACTAGAACCTACAACGGATAAAGAAGAATATAACTATCCAGAGGATCAGACAAATCCAAGTGTTTTAAATGAAAATAAAATCATGACTCGTTTATCAAAATCCAGATCGCAACAAGAATTAAAAGAAAAACTTGATTGTGATCTTGTGATGGAATGCTCGCCAGAATGTTACTACATATGTGGATAGTTGTGTTTTTATCCCATATTAAATGTTAATTTGCCTATATATTATATTAAATTTGTATGTTTCTCTTGTAACCTATTATAATTTTTCCGTACTTACATCGTGGATGTAATGATGTTTAAACAACGAATTTTCTACTTAAAATATTTGACGAATAAAATGATAATAAAATACATATGGTTTAAGTTTTAAGTGAAATTTATCTATAGTCATAAGCATTTTAATCAGTATTCTGAGTCATTTTTGTTTTATTATTATAGTAACTGTTAATACTTCAACCAGAATTGACCTAACAATTTTCGTATTGACTGGGTTAACTGACGGACTTTATAATAATATATTTTTCGGGTACGGCAAGTGCATTATTACTTTAAGCTGCTTCATGTGCCCGATATTTTCATGACCACATGAAATTTTTAACGGCATTTTAGTTAAATCATCATCATTAAGTAAAAATATTGATTTTTTTATTATATACACTGACGGAGTTCTAAACTGCATCAAAGTTCAGGATTCCTATCGAATTAATATTTTTGATAAGTATGCAAACTTTTTAGATTATACTAAATAAAAATGTCGAGACTGTCCTCCTGTTAATCATAAAAAAAACAAATATTTAAAAATAGAACTGCAGTAAAAGATAAAATCATAGCCGGGAAAATTAAATTTATGCATAGTCTCAAATTCGTGTGTTATATATATGAGAAAAATTTGAAATTAAATATATTTGGTTTTTTTTCTTTTGCGATTTAAATTATTGTTACCAATATGTAGTATTGATTATTAGTTATTTAAATTTGTATAAAAAGTTTGAATAAGTACTTGATTAAAATGTTTATTTCAAAGGCGTCTTGGACATTGATGCAGTTTATGAGTCCGTCAGTGTGTATATTATTATATAGAATTTTAATCATTTCTTTGCAATTGTTTGCATTTATTGTACATCATCACAAATCAACTAAAAGGTAATGTTTTAGTGTTCATAATCATAGGAAAATTTATAAAAATGATACTTAAATCAACATTAAACATATTATACCTATATCCTTATTTAAATAATATGAAACAATCAAGAGATAACAATTTGAAAAATGAAATATAATTGTAGTCTTTAACACTACATAGCAAAAGAAATTCACAAATTAAGTTCGTTGGATTAAACCGAATGCAATCAGTAAATACTACGTCTTATGTAAAACTGTGGTACTTTTAATTATTCTATACTAACTTTAATTTAGAATTTGACAATCAATTCGGGTTGTACTCTGCTTGTAATAATATATAATAATATAATTCAATCATGATTCGAAAGACACGTGGCGCCATCTATTATCATAAGAACGTTATTGTTGTTTTCCTCGAGAATAATAATGTTTTTCGGGATGAAAGGTAGCCTGTGTCCGTTTCTGTACACCTGTCAACGTATATGCAAAATTTTTAGGATGATCGGTTCAGTGATTTAGACGTTAAAAGGTAACAAACAAACAAACTCATTTTCGCTTTTATAATGTTAGTTAGGATTAGGATTAGGATATATAATGACATTCACCGATACGGCTAATGTAATCATTTCATCTTTTGATCCGCTCTCATCTGTAAGAATGGCTGCGTGTCTAATGTTAATATAACTGCACGGAAGGCATACGGTAGTGGTTTAACTGGTCCCCTCACTGTTGTCACTGCCCCGAGTGTTATAATACGATCACCACGCGGGAAAAAACATGTGTAAATGAGGTGCCTCATTAGTGCGTTGCGATGCATTATCGCAGCATCGACGTTGCGTCGTTTTCCATATATTTTTTGTGACATGTGTTGGCATAAGCCAAAAATCAAACTCCATTCGTGTATTATATCAGAGGATTTATTAATTCACCTTTTGTACACACACTTCAACAGTCCGATAACGAATGGCCCGCGCACCGGCTCGACCGTTATTAAATATAGCGACAACGTCAACATCGTCGAGCCGGAAGTGAAATCATTTTATATAAATTTAAATAGAATATTATCGTAATAAATTAGTATAATGTTAGATTTACAATATTTAAATTAAGTTAAAGAGTTGTCTTTTTTAAGAGAAAAGAAAAATTTACATTAATCCACTACCATCTAAACTCCAAAACGCAAAGGTATAATATCTGACGCTGCAATTGGTACTAACTCTTCAAAAACATAAAAACCGTATCTTTTATTACCTAACCTAACAACAGTTACCACTGCATCTGACGTCAACATTTCTGCTTGCACCCCGCTCTTATCATACTAATGTATGTAAAGTATATCAAATTTACCGTTACCAAGAAACACTAAACATTTGGTCAGTTAGCTATCCGTTTAGAGATGTCATAAAAAAGTAGTAAAACTATTTTTAATGTACACAAAAATGTTTACTTTGCTCGTCAGGTGCGAGTAAATTGCGTTTCGAGTTTCTGCATATATTTTACACTGATATTATAAATAAGAAAGTATGCTTGTCTGTTAGTTTGTTTACGGGTTTACTGCTGTGCTGATTTATTTGGAAAAGATCTCGAATGAGTGAATCGTTTCCGTTCTTTGTAATTCAATACTTAGTAGATTTAGCTGACATTATAGATTCAGTTTGAGCAGTGTTTAAAATTTATTCTTCTGTTTATTTTTGTGGACTACTTCCTTGTTGCACGGGTATTTAGTAACATACATTTAATAGATACAAAGTACACACAGAAACAGAACAATAATTTAAGGATAATAATTATCTCGTACGGCATCTGAACCCACAATTTTTAGCGCGGTGACAAATGCAGTCAAAAATACTGTTTGATTTGTAGAATTATTAACCTCTGAGTCTATTTCAAAGTGTCTGCCTGTTAGTGACAGGCATAACTCCGGAACCACTGGACCGATTGATTTGTAACGTGGTGTGCAGAAACCTTGGGGTCATACCTCAGTCAAGTTTGAATATGGGCCCTGTGGGTCAAAAGACCCACGAGATATAGGGTCACAAGGTCACATGAAGACGAAGAGGTTGAATCCTGGGTTTTTTACACCCATCTCGTTTTCTATTTAAGCAATTCGTCAGGAGTTTTATGTCAACGTGCTAATTAACTTAATATCATATGACTGCCTCAGTGGAGCAGTGGTATTAATTAGACTGCTGCCCATAAGGTCATAGGTTCAATTTCTAGGTCGGGCAAATCGTTAGCGGGGTTTTCAGTCTGTTCCCGACAGACCGCAAAAGGTTTGCTCACTACATTGTGAGCCCTGTAAAGATAGAAAAATGAGGAGTATAGTTTCAAAACCCGCCAAAACGATATCAGAACAAAAATAATGTTGCGATTGAATATGAAGCTCCTTCGTTGCTTCTATCGCATTGCACTGATAGTTTTTAACAAAACCCACTAAAATTCTATTAAATCAGCTCAGAAAAGTAGCAGTTTGTTGCAAACACCGCTAAAAGAGTCCATTTATATTATGTCTTTTAATGGTTTTTTGAAATTTACCATTATTTGGTAAAAGTATTTTAGAGGATTTTGAAACTAAACTACTCAAATATAGATGTAATATAATAATAAACTTTTGCCGACCCTTCCAGATAATTATATAGATTTGAGAGTATACTTTATGTATGAGGTCTCAAGCTATGAAATTGCCGTTTATGTCCAACATCTAATTTTGTGGTGTCTGTACTAAATGCAATGGTTATTTTGAAAACTTATTTATAGTTCGAGAAAAGACTATATATACAATAGATTATTATTAAACCACATTTTAGCTATACTATCGGTCAAATAAATTTAACAAATCTGGTTCAAGCATATTTCAAGCAAATCTTTTCACGTTAATCCATTTGCAGCCATAGCAACAAAGGTACCCGTCCCATTTTAGACTGAGAATCTACTCAAATTGTGCGGCAAAATGTATTCAGAGTTCCTTTTGTAAATATTTCTCATAATGAAGGTCGTGTCACCGGTTTTTTACGGATGGGGGTACAAAAGTAAATGATGTAATGCTAACGGAGTGGTTTTTAAGTAATAAAAGTTAAGGTTTCTTTATTTTTTGAAGAGTTAATAACTATACCAACATTGAATATTATCCCTTTGCGGGAGGTTAGATGGTCGTTCTATGGCAAAATGTATATTTAGTCGTATTAGTATCCTAACTTATATTACAAATGGGAACATGAGTCTGTTTGTTTGTTACGCTTTCACGCCTTAACTACTCGACCGAGCATCATGAAATTTCGCATACACGTTGTTAGGAGAACAGAAAAGGACAAAGGGCACCTTTCGTCCAGAAAAAATATTGTTACTAACCTAACCTAACCTACATTTACGGAAAAATCAAGTGGGTTATAAATGTTATTGGAGTTTTCTGTAGAGAATTTCACAGTAGAAGCACGGAGTCTGGAACTGTGCCTGGAAGACGACAATAGGTTTGTCCCTTATTACTGTTGCTTACTATGAACTCCCTATAAAACGAGATGGGTGTAAAAACCCAGGATTCAACCTCTTCGTCTTCATGTGACCCTATATCTCGTGGATCTTTTGACTCACATGACCCATATTCAAACTCAACTGAGGTATGACCCCAAGGTGTCTGCACACCAAGTTACAAATCAATCGGTCCAGTGGTTCCGGAGGTATGCCTGTCACTAACAGACAGACACACAGACCCACATAGTGTTTTATTAACCTCTGAAGAAGAGTCAGTGGTTAATAATTAGAATATCTACACCGGTAACTGAATTGTATACAGTATTGTAATCTTGACTATGTATGTATATAAACCAATAAATCTCAAAGTTCTTAAGGCGTGCATTCTGTAAATATTTTACTTACGACTGGCGTCCGGAAATTTTGAGGAGACTTTTTTTTATTAATGATTTTTTGATCATCATTACTAACGCATATGACTCCCGCGGTTAGACAGCGGTAATAAATGCGACGGTCATGCATAAGATCTCGGATTTGATGCCCGGGTCTGATTTTTTTGACAAGAAATACTCATTAGCCGCACGGTGACTAAAACAGTGCCCAGTAAATGGTAATAAGGACTACTACGTTGGACTTTGAACATAGCTAGTGAAAGTCAGTGTAAATTTTCCTACTTCTTCTGGGATATAAAGGTACTATGAGCAAATTTACGAAAATGTGGTTGATATGCTTATATAGATAAATCTATACTAATATTATAAAGCTGAAGAGTTTGTTTGTTTGGTTGGTTGAACGCGCTAATCTCAGGAACTACTGGTTCAAATTGAAAAATTCTTTCAGTGTTGTGTAGTCCATTTATCGAGGAAGGCTATAGGCTATATAACATCACGCTACGACCAATAGGAGCAGAGCATTAATGAAAAATGTTACAAAAACGGGGCAAATTCTCTTATGTGTAGCAGATAAAGTTGCGCAGGTCAGCTAGTCAAGAAATATAACAAAACAGTATTGATGTGAAATCTTATGGAGAGGATGTTTATTCTTCAACAATTGTTATAAAATAACCATCTTTTGCACGCAGCTTCATTCGCTCGGAAACAGTATTTTTTTCTGGAAAAGAGGTACCAGTTGTCCCTTTTTGTACCCTTGACAATATTTATGCAAAATTTTACAATGATCGATCGAGTGGTTTAGGCGTGAAAGCGTAGCAAACAAACAAACTCACATTCGTATTTATAATATTAGTTAGGATTCGAATATTTTCTTTCTGACCTTCTTTTAAAAAGCACAAGTACAGACAGTTCGTGATTAAATAAAAGAAAATACAAGAAATATGGCAATTTCAAGTGAAAATAGAGCTAGACTTTACTTGAAATTAAATATTCCTCAGAAGGTCACCTCGAACCTAGTCTACGATAAATAATAGAACATTCCTAAATTTCTGTAAGTAATTTTTATTCAGTCTCTTCATAGACGTACTCCATTGAATTGGAAATAAATTCAGATTTTTATTTTAGGGGAATGGAGCTTCGGTAATGTTTGAAATTTAATTACTAGAGCCAGGAAAATAAACTATGGTTTACTACGTCAAACATTTAGACTTACACAGACTATTATATTTCTAGAACTAAATTGTTAGATAAACTGTGTTACTAACAGGAGCGATACCCCGCTGGATTGCGACTCAGAAATTTCGACATACAAAATCGTAGATCCTTAAGTACTTTTTGATATCGGAACTTAACTGCTCGACCAAGGTGAAATTACCATCTTTTAGATACTTAGATCCATAGACGCAGTGTAGTCGATTTTTTTTTAAAAACAACTCCAACATTAGGTATAATTCCTGTGTCGCGAGGAACTTTACACACATTCACGGACTTCACAAAGTTTCTTGCAGGTTTCATCATCACCCTTTGCCTGAACCTAGCAACTAACCTAAATGTAGCTTCAGTAACTAGCCTGTAACTAGTAAACTCACTAGCCTATATATTTTGACGTTCATAAGTGTTACTTTGTGACCTAAATGAATAAATGATTTTGACTATTTAATCACACAAAGACCATCCAGACTCGGAACAACTCTTTATGGATCACAGAAAATTTCGTCCCGTATGGGATTCGAGCCAATGACAATGGCTAGGTGATCACTTAAACCACTACGCCATCGGTGCAGTCCATAGTATCCACTTTTATGTTAGTGCTTCTACGTAGCACATCATGTTTTATGTAGAAGCACTGACATGCTATTTAGTTTCAATGATTTAAAATATATAATTGTTAACAAACGTATAATAATAATAATAAAAGCCCCCTATAATCCAACCATACGTCCGAGTCGAACACCTGACTCACGTAGGGGGCGGACACGCAATATTGTTTCTGGTGCGGCTAACATGGCTCTGGTAACCCATGTTTATGGAGATGATACTAAGAAGTAAACGTATAGGATCGCTTCCCGGGGGCAATCGCCGGGGCACACTTGGAGCTGACGCTGGGTGTCACAGCATGCGAACCGTTGGCGACGGGGGACTGAACAGGCGGGTTCCCCTCGAACAAAATGCTACAGCCGAACGATCACCTTCACTCTCACCTACTACGTCATCAGAACATTCACTCTTCGCTAACATTCCATCACCTTCATCAACTCACAGCTTATTTCAGTCACCCAATTTATCACCATTATCCACATATTCATCCCGAACTACAAGGTCAACGGCTGTTGTGCAGGAGGCATTAGCCGTTAATCCTGCACCCACTATTGGCCCTACCCGTGCGCGAAAAAAATGGACTGAAGATATGAACCGATTCATATGGCGCACATACCTTCTGATAACCAAATGCGAGACAACAAACATGAACAACTATCTAGAATCTTTACACCTACAATTTAACAATAGATATCCGGAAATGCAAACCACACGCCAACGAATAGGAGACCAAAGAAGAGCTATACTTAGAAGAAATCTACTGCCACAGCATGTATTAGATGAGATAGGATCCGAAGTAAATGAACACGTCATACAAACTGAGAACGTTAGCCATTCACTTATTATACACAATCACACAGCACACATCTCTCCACAAACAAATGACATTATTAGCCACGCCAGAATGAAATGGACAGACGAGATGAATGAAGACATCATTAAATGTTATTTTGAATTAACTGAAATAGAGACTAATAAAACTGCCTACCGAAAAAAACTACATGCATTATTCGTAGAAAGGCATCCGAGCCTGTCAAACCTCACTGAGCAGAGAATTGCCGATCAAAGACGATTAATATTTAACAATAAGATATACAGCAGTAAAATAAATGCATTGAAGAGAGAAATAGAATTAAAACTGATTGAGCTGAACAACCAACGCCAATCTGACAGAGAAGGTGAGGGATCCAATGCACTAGAACACTCTTTAACAGACCTCACACAGCAAACCCACCTCGATAACACAATAGATAGCACATCCACACTTGCCCAAAGAATAACGAATAGTCAAAATGAAAATAGCCCTAATATTAGTCGTATAGAAACAATTAACAATATCGAAATAGAATTCAATTGCGCCCTTGCCCGATTTACCACTTTGGATCCTGAATCAAGACCATACATCCCAAAACAAAAATCCTCACGTAAATTTGCTCAAATTGTTCACTGTTTAAATAAGGATATTCTCCCAAAGCACTTGAACCACGACTTAGATTTCACGACACTGCACGCCATAATATACTCTGCTGCCTTTACAGCTGCCACTTGCAATGGCACGAGATTTAACCTCGATGAAAATATATCAACAAATAGGCGAAATAAAAAGCCATCTTGGCAAAGAAGGATTGAAAGTAGGATACAAAAATATAGATTGGAAATAGCCAGATTAACACAATACCTTTTAGGAAATAGAAACCAAAGAATACTTAAGACCGTAGAAGAAATAAAAAATAAATACAAAACCCATTCGCAACACGAAGAACCTAATACAGAACCTCAACATTTCCTTGATACACTGAAACAAAAATTAAACGCAATTTCAAATAGACTTAAAAGATATTTAACATGTACTAAACGCAAACAACAAAATGCAACCTTTACAAATAATGAAAGACAGTTTTACAGATCTCTTAGCCACAATAATCCAATTCATACTTCACAGCCGGAATATCCATCGCCCCAACAATTACATCAATTTTGGGCGGGCATCTGGGAAACCCCAGTACAACATAACAGTAACGCTGATTGGTTACCAAATATAGGTGACACAGCAAACATTAATCAAATGGAGTTTGAAAACATCCCTGTAGATACTTTCATTCAAATCATCAAACGCACTCATAACTGGAAGGCACCGGGTACAGATAACGTACATAATTATTGGTATAAGAAGTTCAGCAGTACACATCCATTCATCCACAATCACATTTGCAAATTCATTGAATCACCACACACTTTGCCAACATTCATTACACATGGAGTCACTTATATGTTACCGAAAGGCTCAGACACAAAAAATGCCGCAAATTACAGACCTATCACATGTCTTCAAACTATATACAAGATTGTCACAGGATGCATTAGCGAAATTATTTACAATCATTTAGATCAGTACAACATTTTAGCAGAACAACAAAAAGGTTGTAAGAAATATAGCCAGGGCTGTAAAGAGCAGTTAACTATAGACGCAATAGTAATGAAACAAGCACAGACTAGAAATAGGAATATACATACAATGTACATAGATTACAAAAAGGCATTCGATTCTGTTCCCCATAGTTGGTTAATTTTTGTATTAGAACATTATAAAATTCATCCCAGTCTCATTTCATTTTTAGGTGCAGCCATGCTCAATTGGAAAACAAAATTAAGATTAATTGAAAACCCTTTATTGACTACTGGACTGATAAAAATTCAACGAGGCATATTTCAAGGAGATGCACTTAGCCCCCTATGGTTTTGTATAGCACTCAACCCATTGTCAGAACTACTTAATAATTACAATATAGGATTTAAAATTAAATGTAATAATTCGTTTCACCTTCTTTCACACTTACTCTACATGGATGACATCAAAATTTATGCAGCAAACAACACCGAACTTACAAAACTAGCCGACACCACACAAACATTCTCGACGGATATCCGAATGCAATTTGGAGTTGATAAGTGCAAAATACTCTCTATAACTCGAGGGAAAACTGAACACAATATATATACTCTTAATACAGGTGAACAAATAGAACCCATGAACGAACACAGCACTTACAAATATTTAGGTTTTCATCAATCCAAGCAAATTCAGCAAAAACAAACAAAATTAGAGTTAACTAAACAATTCAAAGTAAGACTAAACCAACTTTTAAGAACCCAGTTAAATTCTCGCAACATCATAAAGGCAATAAATACCTATGCAATACCTGTTCTCATCTATTCCTTCGGGATTATAAATTGGTCTCAAAGTGATTTAATTAAATTACAGCGCACAATCAACACACACATGACAGCCAACAGAAAACATCATCCCAGATCATGCGTACAGCGTCTCACACTGCCACGCCAAAGTGGAGGAAGAGGCCTCATCGACATACAAAACTTACACAATAACCTAATAGACAAATTACGCAAATACTTCTACTCCAAAGCTGAGCAATCTCAACTTCACAAATACTTAATGAATGCAGATAAAAAACTAACCCCCCTTAACCTATTGAATAGAAATGTACAGCCAAAATTATTGAGCAAAGAGCAGAAAATAGTTTTGTGGTCCCAAAAGTCTCTGCACGGGAGACATCTCGCTGATCTCGGCCAAGAACACGTCGACAAAGAAGCGTCGAACGAATGGCTACGGCGCGGAGAGCTCTTTCCGGAGACGGAGGCTTTTGTGATCGCCATTCAGGATCAAGTAATAGACACCCGAAATTACCAGAAACACATAACCCGTATACCTAACCTTCTCACTGACTTATGAAGACGTTGCCATAGTAGTTCTGAAACTATTCAACACATAACTGGTTCATGTAAATCCATAGTACAAACTGATTATAAGCATAGACACGATCAAGTCGCAGCAATAGTCCATCAGAACCTAGCCCACAAATATTCCTTTATTGAAAAAAAAACTGCCTATTACAAATACAAGCCCAGTACTGTTTTAGAGAATAATTCCTTTAAAATGTACTGGGATAGGACCATTATTACTGACAAAACCATACACTACAATAGACCAGACATAACTATACTAGACAAAATAAAAAAAACTGTTTTCATAATAGACATCGCAGTATGTAACACACATAATCTCCTCACTACGCATGCGGAAAAAATGTCGAAGTATGTTGATTTAGCTACCGAAATAAAAAGGCAATGGCAGGTAGACACTGTAAAAATCATACCTATTGTCATATCTACAACCGGCGTAGTCCCTAAGACACTTCGAAATAGCCTGAGCATACTTGACATGCCGAAATCTACAATCACACTCATACAAAAAGCCGTTCTTCTTAACACATGTCGCCTCACACGTAAATTTCTTGCATCATCTACTTCTTAACTCTTTCCCCTCTGGCACACTTGGCTAAGGCCCGTGTGTCAGGTTTTTACCCCTTTTAAATGAAAGGGAGACTAAATATAAAACAAAACTATAAAAATAATAATAATAATATTCTACCACATACACACAACACCATCTAGCCCAAACTAAGCAGAGCTTGTACTATGGGTACTAGACAATGGATAAACATACATATATACTTATTTTTTTGTACATACATACATATTATACATAGAAACACCCAGACCAAGACAAACACCCATGTTCATGCACACAAATGTTTGACTTGTGCGGGAATCGAACCCGCGACCTCAGGCGTGGCAGTCGGTTACACTAACCACTACGCCATCGAGTCGTCAACCATACCATACGTATCTTATCTTATCTTATGTGGGGTCAGTCAGTGCAGACCGGCGACACTTACACCCAGTAAGATCTTTTGTGTCGACACTCTCCCAATAACGACTGCCATAGATGTTCATGGCAGCCAGGACCAACGGCATAACGTGCTCTCTGAGGCACGGAGCAGGCGATAATTATTGTCAATCAATACGCACATAATTTCGAAAAGTCATATAACTTCCGAAAGTCAGAGGTGCACGACGTGGGTTCGAATCAGTGGCTGCATTGCAGTCTTTTTGTCTCCCCACTGATCTATCGCTGCTCTACTAACAAGCGTATTTCACGAACAAGCTGTATAGGATCGCCAAAAAAAATTATGTTTTGAACTAATACGTTCTCAACTGCAGCGATAGCCTAGTGGGAAACCGTTGGACTGCCACGCAGAAGTCTCGAGCTCGATCCCAAGGCGCGCATCTCTAACTTTTCGAAGCTATGTGCGTATTAAATAGTTAATTATCGCTTGCTTTCACGGCGAAGGTCACCATCGTAAGGAAACCTGCATGTCTAAGAGTTCTCAAAGATATGTGAAGTCTGCCAACCCAGACTGCGCCAGCGTGGTGGACTATGGCCTAATCCTTCTCACTCTGAGAAGAGGCCCGTGCTCAGCAGTGGTACAATTTAATACAGGACTGATGTTACTATACGTTCTAACCACGAATAAATGTTAAAAAGCTACAAGTTATAAAACCTTTAACAAAGTAGAGTGGTTTGGTAAAACGGACTCAAACTCCATTAAAATGGCTTTTATGACGTCGCCTTCGTATAATACATTCTTTTGCGACCAGTGAACGAGAATTATATTTACTTGCTCCTTCTTTGATTTTTTTCTTTTGCTGCTTTGTTCGCATAAATGTATATTTTGTCAATAGATTTATATTCCTCAGAAACAGTAGTTTTTGAAAGGTACCTTACGTCTTTTACCCCTGACATGTATGCGAAATTTGATAATGATCAGTCCAGTAGTTGAGGCATGAAAGCGTAACAAACAAACTCACAGTCGCATATATAATATTAACAAGCCATGAGTTTCTTGCCCGTTCTTCTCATGAGCCCTACACCCTTGTTTTGCTGAACGTGGCAGTAAATGTAAATTCACAGAAAAAGTTTGTGTAACTTTGACATTCATAAGTGTTACCTTGTAACCTAACTTGAATAAATTTATTTTTGATTTTGATTTCAAGGATACTATGTCACTAATACAAATATATTTTATAAGTATTTTAGACCTACAGATTAGCCATATAGCTAATGTAGTATAACAAAATTACCAATGACGTAGAATTGGCAATTCTGTTGGCCCCGAGCATAACTGTAATCCCACACTGAAACATAAAAATATTCAAAGTTCAGTACAACAAGCGCGTCCACGCAAATTTAAAAAATATACTGCTTGACAAGCCAGTCTGGCCGAGGAATCGGTGTTTGAAAATTCCCAAATAAGAACTGTCTTGTTCGGTGATATAATTATATATCAGCCAATATAAATACGTGTCATTCTTGAGTAGTTAATTTGTGTTGAGGGACTGGTTGAAATTGTGTTTGGTTTGATATTGCTTGAATTAGTTTGTACTGCCGACAACCATACCTAAGTAGGGACACATTACTACAGTATGTACTTACTATATAATTGTATTGAATGCACTTTCTCGCCAAGTCATTTCTTTTTTCTTTATTTTACTCGTCAAAATGACCACACTCCACCTGATGGTAAGCAGTCGTGTGGTCTAAGAGCAGTGGCCTCCACACCGCCCTCATAGCAGCCGAGGCGATGTTGAGGTCTCTACTTTGACGGCCTGAGAAGGTGCTTTTTCACGCCCCGCTTGAAGGACCCAGGATTGAAGGAAGAAGGAAACACCTGCCTTGGCAGAGAATTCCATGCCTTGGTCGTTCGGCAGAGGTATGAGGACCCAAAATTGTTGGTACGGGCGCGTAAGGTAGCGAACGGTCGCATCACAATAATTATTCGTGTCTAACATTGTAAAAATCAACCAAGGACAATTTCATTTCGTATTAAGCCACTCTGCCTTTGGGTAGAGTGGAATAACACTAAATACAGACAGTTACTGGGCTAACCCGGTGTCTCAACACCTACAATATATATAACTGACTCGGTCGGTCTGCGTTGTATGTGACTGCTGTAGATGAGGTCTCGTTTGATTTGTAAGTCGCAAAGCGTTACGGAATTTTGCCATCAAGGAACTCTTAGTAGCAGTTCTAAGCTATTACGAATATTAATTTAGCTATCACGTCTTATATACCTATAAATCCATAATTAAGTGCTATGCACCTATCGGCATGGCATAGCAATTTCCGTCCTTCAATTCTCTCATTTGCTATTTAACTGTATCTTCAAACGACCTTTGGTTTCATTGCGAGCTAGTTAATTTGTATTTAAGCCTAAATTGGATGTAACAATCTACAATTTGTATGGATGGCGAAGTGGTTTCAATGCTCGCCTTGCTATACTGCCACTGTTACGAGTTCGATCTCCACATGGAATAATTATGGCGAAAGAGAGCAGATAAAAATGTTTGTCTTGAAAATATAGTATTATATTTGTAATTATTACACTTATTACTGTACTTAATTCTTTATTTGTAATAAAATATTTCGACAAACAATGTGTAGCATTAAATGGCCGCACTGCATAAGAGCGACATAGATATGCGTTTTAGGTGAGAATAGTTTTTATCTTATCTAAATTTGTAATATCAAACTGTATCTTCAAACGACCTTTGGTTTCATTGCGAGCTAATTAATTTGTATTTAAGCCTAAATTGGATGTAACAATCTACAATTTGTATGGATGGCGAAGTGGTTTCAATGCTCGCCTTGCTATACTGCCACTGTTACGGGTTCGATCTCCACATGGAATAATTATGGCGAAAGAGAGCAGATAAAAATGTTTGTCTTGAAAATATAGTATTATATTTGTAATTATTACACTTATTACTGTACTTAATTCTTTATTTGTAATAAAATATTTCGACAAACAATGTGTAGCATTAAATGGCCGCACTGCATAAGAGCGACATAGATATGCGTTTTAGGTGAGAATAGTTTTTATCTTATCTAAATTTGTAATATCATAATAACTGAGTGCTTCAGTGGTAAATGTTGTGTATACCTGTAATTGGTATATGTATCAGACCGTTTCCATATACCTTTTTTATTTTTATTTTAAAACATGTATGCTGTTGGTGTACCTAATTAAATAAATAAAATAAAATAAACTAAATAAAAATGCATTTTTAGGTGCAGGCAATGTCAATGTCAAAGTCAAAGACAAAAATCATTTATTCTCTTTGGTCACATAGTAACACTTATGAACGTCAACGGGGTTAATTGAGTTTGTTACATTTACTGAATTTACATTTATATTAGTTGCAAGGTTCAGGCAAAAGGTTGAGCTTATGAGAAGATACCTGCAATAAATTCAACTCAAGTGAATGCTGTCTACGTCTTACATATATACTTCTGCCTATGCTACAATACTACTACTGCTACGATATCATCATCATCATCATCATTAGGCTATAATAGTCCACTGCTGGACATAGCCCTCCCCCAAAGAGCGCCATAGCGCCCTGTCTTCAGCTTGCCGATATACTACTGCCTATTTTGTCCCACATATACGAGCGTAATGCTAAGCTATATTTAACATATCTGACACCTTGTATCCTATACATTGTTTACCAATGAATACGCGTCATAAAGGATCCGGTGAGAACACTCTTAGGTCATATTCCGTTGACAAGGGTTATCAAAACGGAGCATCTTTAAGCAAGTTCCCCTTGAAACTGAGTGCTCTACGAGTACTTTTTGTTTAGTTTTTCTTTGACACTGTATCCGTGGGTACTCATTTATTGTATATACAGTAAGATAGAAGAAACTGTTTTTTTTTTAGACATCTACCTATTTTGGCCCGCATGAAAGTGTGTTGGGGTCAGGGCCTTAGGCTAGGCAGGTGCGAAATGTTTCTTTTCTTCCTTTGTCTTTTAATAAAGACACACTCGACGGATGCTACAGCGCCGTATATAACAGAAGCCTATGAAAAAAAAATTGGTATTAAATTAAATTTCCACTGGGATATTTTTATTTCTTTTTCATTTAATAAAGACTGAAAAATATCTGTTTCGGACTATACAAACATTCAAACAACGGACACAAAAAACATCCAGATTCGGAACAAAAATTTGTGGATCACACAAAGTTTTGTCCCGCGTGGGATTCGAACCCACAACACTGGACGCAATGGCAGAGGCGAGGCACCATCTGTGCAGTCAGTCAAACCATAACTATGCCAAATCTCTCACTCCTCCGTGTACGCAATATTCTTAAGAGGTACAAATTCGTTCCTCACGTATTAAAATAATGATTTAACATGGTCCATATAAGGATGTTATCCTTTGCACGGAGCTATTTAATTTTCGTTAAGCGCTCGAGCGAACCAAGGAATGTAATATCTAGCGTAAAGCCTGGAGCAGATTGAATGGAAGGTATTCTTTAGAAAATTTAAGATGGAGGCTCTGGGCTTATGGTGCGCTTTATCCATAGATCATAGAACGTTATCTCGCTCGTTTCCACGCGATTTTTAGAAGCTCTATGGTTTTATAAATTATCGTTAAAGGAATGTTGCTCGTTCGATTCCCGAGTGAGACAGTTATTGTAAGCTGAATGGGTTGATAGAAGACTTCCTGAAAGTGGTAGTGAGTTATTGTATTAACGATCGACGAGTAGTTCTGTAGTAGAAATTATAACATGTAGTAATTGTAAGGTTAATTACTCTCAGTATAATCATTTACTTATTAATTAATCCTATACTATTGTATCGATATTGTAAGTATTAGTAATATTGATTACTATTCGATTGTACTGAACGTGTAACTTCTACCGATTGTTAAAATATAAATGGCAACACTGTAAAGCGACATCTTGTTTTAAAATAGAGAATGATAGTCATTCCACGTTGAACTGTTGAACAGTGAGGTTATAATTTAAAATAAATCCATTTAAAACTTGTCAATCCTTGTTTCTTTTCTGAGATTAAGACCTGATCCTTTATGATGGCGTCTTTGGCACATTTCATAAATGCATGCTTTACTTTGCAAGACTATGAACTCGATTCCCAGGTTGTGCAGTGTTTAGTAAGCTTTCTGTCATAAAATTCTGCGTACAGAATCTCCTATAGTACCTGGCGACATGTAAGTCTTATATACTTCTTACTCCTCCTTTGAAATATAGGCATAGAATATGTGTAGGTACAAAAACCGACTTGACACATTATTATAGTGCACAAGCGTATGCGCAAACACAAGTCCCTAACTCTCATGATCCGATGGGACGGTAATACGACACGATCGGAGAGAGATCAGGCGCAGGACCAACGGCTTTACGTGCTTGCTGAGGCACGGTGGTGTCTAGCACAGCTAACTGCCTAACTCCGGGCTGCTATTGAGCCTTCTTAACTGAAAAACCTAGTAACTCTTTGTTGGCCCGACCCGGGATTCGAACCTGAGACCTCATGCACAGCAGTCGCATTAACTACTGCTGCGCCATGGAGATGAATATCCAATCTTTACTAATCTATATATATAAAAATCTCGTGTCACGGTGTTTTTGGTCACACTCCTCCAAAACGGCTCAACGAGTTTTATGATTTTTTTATGTATATTTGATAGGAATGAAAATAGGTCGTAAAATATATTTCATACCGCTAGGTGATTAGGATTTCGACCTAACTTACATTTACGCGAACGAAGCCGCGAGCAAAAGCTAGTATATATATACTAATATTATAACGTTATTGTTTATTTGAACGCTTACCTCTGGAACTAGCAGTCAGATTTGGAAAATTCTCGTTGCATTTTGTAGTATATTTATAAACACATTGAGTGACATATAGCAGACACAGAAAATGTTTTCATTGAGGTCATATGTGACTGACGTGACTTTGAATGTGTTAAGGAAAGTTGACTGGTCTCTTAGGAGCAGAGGAAGAGAAACCGTTGGGCACATCTCTATAATCAAACTCTTCAGCTTTATAATATACTAATATTATAAAGCTGAAGAGTTTGTTTGTTTGGTTGGTTGAACGCGCTAATCGCAGGAGCTACAGGTTCGAATAGAAAAATATTTTTGTGTTGGATAGTGTACCGGACGGGCGAACTCGGGGCTTCGTTACTATATTTTTATTTTTATTTTATTTTTTATTTTATTTATTCAGGACAACAAACAATTGTACACTATGCTAAACCAAACGACTTATTACCAAAGTACTTAAATATATGCACAACCAACATCGTTGTCCGCAAAATTAATATTAGTACAAAAAAGATAGTGTTACATATATTAGTTCTGGCATGACAAAAAAATAATTAATTTATTACTTTATTACAAATAAAATGAAATTCAACATCAACTATGATCATTAGCCATTTCGTTGAGTCTCTCAACCACGCACTTCTTGAATTGCCCAGGAGATCGTATAAACAAATCAATATCTGTGAAATAAAACCATATATGATGATGGTTACAAAACAGCCGTCGAGTCGCTGACGTCCTGTACACGATGTGTAGACTGTACTATATGGCGATGACTGGTTACTATGTCGGAGGCTCTGAAAGGCGTGTTGTTGCGGGTTCGATGTGCGGGTCAGGATCAGGACTTTAAATGAATAGAAACAAGCTTCATAGTTCAGTTGGTTGAAGGCTTCTGGCTGGCTCCGTTTGGTTCTTGAGGCTTGAAGATGAGGTTTCTTGAGCACCTGCGGTCGATCGATACTGTACCGCTTAAGTACCTCTAATCTTTACCGTAACGAGAGCCGGCCAGAAACCTCGGTCCACAAGTTTATTTTTAATTATGTATGGTACACATTTCTGCTTATATCTACGGAACTATACTAGTTAGCGTGATGGTACAAAAACTGCCGCGTAGGGCACGATGAGACCTATCTATTGGTATCTGTTTTATCTATCGGAAATTAGGTCTAGATATAATTATTCTAGGTTTTAAGCAAAAAATCTATTTTGCTGTAACATTTATATCAGAAAAAGTGTAATAACTTTTTAACTATATTATGTAGGAATATGATTCCTTCAGTATGTTGTAGTGCTTTTATTAGTGTATAAAATAAAACACACAAGTGAAACCTATTATTAAAAACTTAAGACCTAGGAACCCTAACATACCTAACTTGAGGTAAAAATGCATTTTATTGGCAATATTTATGCTTTAAACATGATATTCTTTAAACTATATAAAAGAAACATAATATTATATTACTTACACTATTTATCTATACTTTTCAAGTCTATATATGACGTAATTCGGCACTATTATAACGATAAACTTTATACGTCACACTTATGTATTCACTCACTATAACACGATTCAAGTCAATATTAACGTTGTCGCGAACAGATAGCTTATTTATCGAGGAAGGCTATAAGCTATATAACATCACGCTACGACCCCCGAGGACGGTGCAGTAATCATAAACGCGGGTGAAACCGCGGGCACAGCTAGTCCACTATAATATCATCACACCCCGTCCTCATTCCGAGATAACATTAATAAAAGTCCGACGTGTGGTAAACAGACCATAACTAAGGCCTATTTTATTTTATTTGGTCAATTTTTATTTGCGGTCGTAAACGGTTTCGTTTTACGTCAGCATCGAACCTAATATAGGTTTACACTCGGTTTTATTGCCATATATTGATTACATAGTTAAATAAAAATCCTAAGCTTGAGATGTTGTGATTTATTTATATACTAGATTTTCCCGCGGTTTCACCCGCGTTTATCGTTACTGCGCCGCCCCCGTGGGTCGTAGCGTGATGTTATATAGCCTATAGCTTTCCTCGATAAATAGGCTATCTAACACTAAAATAATTTTTCAAATCGTATTTTCTAATACCTATGATAAGAGAAACATAATAATAATATTCTACCCATACACACAAACACAGTTTCTTTATTTGTTACGGTTTAACGCCTAAACTACTCAACCAATCATCATGAAATTTTACATACACGTTTTCAGGAGAACAGAAAAGGACATATGACCTTTTATCCAGGAAAAGTATTGATACTAACCTAACCAACATATATGCATTATCAGGGGAACAGAAAAGGACATAGACCTTTCATCCAAGAAAGGACTGTTACTACCCTAACCTTAACTACATTTACGCAAGCAAAGCCGTGAGTAAAATCTAGTATATCGTGTTGTTGTCTTCATCTGCAGGTGCACAATGCCACGGGTGATGAAGTGCCTGGTGTACATCGGCGTTGCGGCGTTCCTTCACCAGCTGCCAAGGTTCTTTGACCGGCGCTACATGCCGCAGATCACCGTCTGGAGGGGACACTTCGAAGAGGTTTGCAGGGTACGTACATATATATATCAGACTAAAGGGTCGTCGATTTATTTATTTATGGACAACTAACAAAGCATACATTAAAACATTGTGATAATACATAGACAAGGATACATCATATAGGCTGGCATGCATAAACAAAAAATAAAATTTGATCTTTGAAATTAAACTACTATATACGGATTTTAACGCGTTGTTTATTTGACACTTTATTACAAAATTTTGAAAAACTGTTACACTATAGTAGTGTAACAGTTTTTCAAAATTACTATTAAACTTTACTAATTTTTAAGCTAATTAAATTATTGAAACTATTAAAACTATTTATACTATTACTATACTATTATACTATTTATATTTATGTTTACACTTTCCTCGACGTTTCGGTTGCTTTTCAGCAGCCATGGTCACGGGGAGAGAAATTTGATCTATGCTATATAATAAAATATTTTTTTAGATCGTTTTGTATTTATTTAGTTCTCTCGAGAAGAGACAGTTCTAGCGTTCTTCTAATTAAAGCGATAATGCTAAATGTTTTGGCCAGTCTGCATTGTCCGTGGGCGCAAGCAGACTAGCGCAGCGATTGCAGGCATTCGTTTGGCGGTTAATGATTCTAAATCCACCATCGCATTTTGACATGCCCGTGCTAAGCTAGTTTATTTGACAGCATTCCCTGTCCATGTTTCTCATGCTATAGTCTGTTTTAATGACCGTGCGTTCTACCTATACATATATATATAACATCAGCCCTGTATTAGACTGTCCCACGGGCCTCTTCTCAGAAGAGTGAGGCCACAGTGCACCAGTGTGGGTTGGCAGGATTCACATGTCTTCGAGAACATTATGGAGAATCCATAGAAATGCAGGTTTCCTCACGATGTCTTGCTTTTACCGTTAAAGCGAGCGGTAATTAACTATTTAATACGTACTTAACTTTGAGACCTTAACGTGGCAGTCCAACGGTCTCCCCAGGCTATCGCTGCCTCTTACCTAGATTTTGAATAGGTAATCTTTATCTCTCTTTGGGACCTTTACATTCGATTTAAAGTTACAATATCTCAACCACGTCATAGCGCGATTCCCGTTACAAAAAGGACAAAGTTTTCATTACATCAAATATTGTGCGATGTGTGCAAGGGAAAGTTTGCATGACATTTAATATATTTGACGTCCAGGCACCGGGTTACGGGGAAGCGACGAGTTTGTAGGGATAACTGTGTTCGGACATATATGATAGAGATTGGATCGGTTTATAAAGAATAAGTTAATATTATAGTATTGTCATTTTATTATCAATACTATTCTTAAACTGTGACAAGGCTCTTTATGTACCTAGTTTTGCATTTCAGTTCTTGAAGGTCCTGTTTGTTGTTCTATTGCCTGTCCATCTGTATGTCTATTTGTTGCACCACTTAAGTTGCTTGAAGTTAAAGACAGGTATTTCACGCAGTCAACGTCATCGCTCGCATCGTTATATATAGATATCGCTCTAACTGAACCAATATACCCTATAGAAAGCCACTTTCAAACAACATTGTGATGACTTTCTATGATGGGTACGGTTGCCGAGCGCCTCTTCAAAGAGTCATGTGGCGCTGTGTTGTAAACAACCCGTAATAGTAATTTTTGTTCGTTACACTGGCAGCATAGCAACTTAGGTGTAGAAAAGCACACAAAAAGTAGGTACACATAGTATAAATAGTTTTAATAGTTTCAATAATTTAATTAGCTTAAAAATTTGTAAAGTTTAATAGTGATTATAGTAGTGTAACAGTTTTTCAAAAAAATGTTGTAATAGTGTCAAATAAACAACGCGATAAAATCCGTATATAGTAGTTTAATTTCAATGAATAACATTCGCGTAAACAGAAGACAATATTAGATACACACTGTTAAAAATTGCGTCATATACTAAAATATTATAAGAAGTATACTTTCTTCATATAAATAACAAAATGAATCAGTAAATCAGTCGAATGCACAATTTCTCGTTTGTAAAACAAATCTTCAACCGTCGAGATTATCTCGGAATCTAGTAAAGGCAATTGCTTCAAATTTGTCTCATTTCAAAAACTGGATAATGCCTAATGAGGTACCTTTATAAACCGATTTGTAGTCCCGAGAGATCGCTCCTCTGCTTCGGTTTATCAACCAAGGTTTAATACTCTACTCAAATCATTATTCGGTAAAATCGTGTTTTGGAAATAAATTTCTTATCAAGGTAAATTGGTATTTGGCGGTGGGTCTTTGGTTTCTACGTCGTTGGTCTTGTGGCCTATCAGTTTGCGTTAGAACGTGAGGTGTCGAGTTGGATTTCCAGATCAATTAAGTGTTTTGGGATTTTTTGTTAGAAAATTATTATTCGCAGCGCACGGAGTTTGAAAATGTGCCCAGTAAATGGCAACAAGCTCAAGCTAGTAATTATAATATATAGCTTGCGAAATGTGAGTATAAAGGTACAATTCCGATATGGGCTGCAGACTGCAACCGCAGGCGACACTGCGGCTAGCGGCTGCGGTTAACTGCAGTGCTGCCTGCGGTCGCGGTTGCTTCTATTCCAAGCGTGGCGGCATACCACGGCTGCACAATGCATAGAACGATGCCTCAGTCACTCCAGTACCTTCGTGCGAGACAGAATGTCGGACAATGCTACAGATAGTTTACTAATGTGTCTATTGTTAGAAGAGAAAGATGATGACGACGACGTGTCGTTATTATATAGTATCTTTCCTATTGCTTTCCACACAATATCTTTGACCAAATGATTGCAGTAATTTAGATTGGATGTATCATAAAGAACTGAATGACCAGCAACAAAGTCAATTAATTTCTCTTCATCATCTTCCAAATAGTCGACATTTTTGAACATGTGAACTCTGCGGTTCGTGACACCACTGGTACTGCAGTCTGTGGTCGCTGCGCGCCGCGGCTGCAGACCGCAATTGCCACGCTCGGAATCAATTTCATAGAGATTCATAGAAACAAGTTGTATTGCTTAGAACAAGTTGTATCGCTTAGAACAAGTTGTATCGCTTAGAACAAGTTGTATCGCTTAGAACAAGTTGTATAGCTTAGAACAAGTTGTATCGCTTAGAACAAGTTGTATCGCTTAGAACAAGTTGTATCGCTTGCAATTTGCGGTTGCAGTTTGCGGTCTGCAGCCCATATCGGAATTGTACCTTAACACACCTACGTTTACGCCTTCAGGGATATGCAGGCTCTAGGCCATATATGTATATAATATTACATAATATAACACTCACACATTGGTAACCTCATGGAAAAGGTATTAAAGATAGAATATAAATAATTGGAAATTTGCATAAATGGGTCTCCTCCTCACTGGACTGACGAAACGCAGTAACATTGCTGCTACTCTTACTGTTTCTTTCTTCCTACTGCTGCATGCAAGCCGGCCCATTTATACCGTCACCGTATAATGCTCATCGTACCTTTGAAGGGCAGGCGAGTTGAAACTCGACAGGCAGAGCTCATTTCACACTATATACAGCTCTAACAAAAGAGAAATAGAGCAAATCGCTGTCTAACGTGTACAGCATCAAATTACTGCTGCTGGCAAATGTCCAACCGTGAACTCACACTTGGCATAATACCTGCATCGCAGGGGACTTTACAAACATTCAAACAATGGACGTAAATTGAACCTTACCTGGAAACAACTATTTTTTAACCTAACAAATTTTTGTCACACCACTACGCCATCCGATTTCCACACAAGATTTAATTAATTAAACTTATAATTTGTTCTGTTTCAGATCGAGATGGCTCCATGGGTGCACGCCATATCCCTGGACGTGTATTTCATCTCATACTACGGCTTCAGGGTTCTGTTCGTTCACCTCATCCCGTGCACGTCCCTCGTGGTCCTAAACGTTCTCCTGTTCAGAGCCATGAGGACAGCACAGATCAACAGACAGCGACTCTTCAAGGAAAATAGAAAGTCTGAATGCAGGAAGCTTAGAGACTCCAACTGTACCACTCTTATGCTTATAGTTGTTGTCACCGTTTTCCTCATGGTAGAAATCCCAGTAGCTGTGGTCACCATCCTTCACATTATTTCAAGCACCATCGTTGAGATATTAGACTACTATATCGCCAATATCTTGATTCTAATCACCAATTTTTTCATTCTAGTATCCTATCCTATTAACTTTGCGATCTACTGCGGTATGTCCAGGCAATTTAGGGAGACCTTTAAAGAACTGTTTATTAGGGGAGCGGTGACTAGTAGGAAAAATGGCGGTTCTAGTAGATATTCTTTAGTCAATGGACCTAGGACTTGCACTAATGAAACTGTGCTCTAGAATGTTTGTAAATATCTTATGATAGTATAAGATTTTTGAATTGTTTATTTTTTGTTGTATTTACTGTTAGAACATATCAATTATATAAATGTTATTTTTCTCAGTCAGCATGTCGAACGATTTACCTATTTAGACATTACGTAATATATTTTGTTTTTATTTTTTTAATAAGTGTAATCTCAAAATAAAGCACAAAGGTTTTTCTAATTATATGTGTATGAAATAAAACGTTTATTTTCTACGAAATAAAAATTAATGTTATTTAAGATATTCGTAGGAAATCAACGTAATCTAGAGTTTATACAAAATAATAGAAAATTAAATGTGTAATAAAATGTAGTTATTAT
This sequence comes from Catocala sponsa, assembly GCA_963564715.1. NCBI lineage: Eukaryota > Metazoa > Arthropoda > Insecta > Lepidoptera > Erebidae > Catocala > Catocala sponsa. Next base: position 6,461,257 of record OY751351.1, read on the forward strand.
ATTTATTCATAATTTGCATTTATATTTTACAATTGTATAAAAATATTTTATTATTAATTTTTAATACTTTTTCGCGGCTGTGCGGTTACCTGATCGTATTTTTTGTTATAATTAAATATATTTTATAATCTGATTAGCTGACCACACGGCCTTAAATGGTGAGCCCCCATTTCGGAAAAGTATACTTAAATATTTTGTAAATATTATACAAAATACTTTTATAGTTAATTTTGTTCTAAATGTGCTTTTATCATGGAAAATCATAATAAAAAAATAATTAATAAAATATTTGTAAATTTATATAAAAATATTGTAAAAAAGTAGATAAATGTGTAAAAATGTGTAAGTATTTATAAAAATTTAAATGGTACTAAATATTTATGTTGTAACGTAATACATTCGTGTTTGTAATGCTTCCTTGTTTAATTAGGTGAATAAATGAGGGTAGGGAAAAACAGCGCGTGTGACGTCATCGCCACCATATTTGACTTTACCCTTATTTTACAGCGATATAGATGGTACCTAGTTTAAATTAATGTAAACATTTTTGTAAACCGATTCGGACCATGGCGATTTCAAATTATGTTAGATGCATATTATATTAAATAAAATAAATAAATTGAATAATATTATTGGTTTTATTTAGCCTCACTATCCTTACGAAAATATCTGAATATTTTGAAGTAAACATGTGGCCGGCATACCAAATATGAACCTCCCAACATGTTAGCATGTTATACTTGGCATCTTTTCTTAGGAAAAGACATTTAGTTATAATAATTCGCGTTTCATGTTGCATTTAATTGACACAGAATGTAGACAGGTGACAGATATCAACTGTGGGCACTTTTCTTCTCACACATTTGTACCGCCAATGCCAAAAGCCGTGCCATCTATTGCCTAAACATTTCTTGAGGAAAACCCATTTCAAAAAGTTTGGTCATTGGTCCGTGACATCGAGTCGTGACAATACAAATTAACAGTGTACCTATACATTTGTTCAGAGTAGGATAGTAGTAGACGACACGTCGAATGGAATGATTATTCAGTTTTAAAATAGTGTTTTGTTTGTGGCCGATCGATGTCACTGTCCTTGACTTGTCAAGGACAAAACTAGATTTACTGCAAGAAATTGAGACAAAAAAGTGACCACTAAGAACAGTGACTCCTGGTCAAATCGACTTCATATGCTCGGTGCCTATATTCGGAAGCGTCCGTACAGTTAAATTTTGTCAATTTATTATATAACTAGCATTTGCCCGCGGCTTCGCTCGCGTAAAAGTAGGTTACTGTAGGTTATGCTAGTATTATTTTTTAAATAAAATATAGTCTATGTTACTCGGTTATAATATAGCTTTCTCATGGAGTAAATTTTTAAAATCGATTGTTTAGTTTTTGAATTAAATCCTTACAAACAAAAATATATATTTCCTCTTTTTAATAGTGGTACAGATATCCGTCAAAACTGTCCATAGGTAAAACGACTCCTTTTTAATATAGAAAACGGGCTTTAAAGAACTCTGGATAGGCTAGATGCAAATAATACGAAAGGGATGATGACTGAGATATCGATTAGTTATTTTATACCACTAGGCGCTTAGCCTGCGGATATTTGTAACACTAGAAGTAAAACTCACGCGTAGCCGATGCGGATAAACTTATTTACATCCTTCTTAAATAATTTTGTTCTGCCGCTTTAGAAGAATTACGGCTGAGAAGTAATTCAACCGTCTTTGTATTTGTATGAATGCTTCTGTTTTTGCGTATTGCAATGAGCTGGTTTGTGACTTCACTTCTCGGTCAGCGATGTGCTCTAGAATGTATTGATAACACCGTAAGTGAAGTATAGAGCGCGTCTAATCAAGTGTGAGCTGTCTTGTGTATAAGTGAACATTCTAAACACAAATATAATCTCATTATAACAACAAAATCTATTTATTTCCGTATATGCCTAAGAGAGAAAGGTGCAGTCATGTGGTAAAGTGATTAGGAATTATTTTAAAAGCAAATATACTATACATAAGTGCGTGCGCTTCGTCATTAATCATGCAAAGTAGAAGTACAATTTTGTGCATTACTACTCTATATTTCAATTGTCAACATTTGACTTGTTAGTCCAATAGCAACTACACACATAAAATAACAATAAAAAACAACGGGTTGGACTCCGGGAGTGCCGGTAGAAGTGAAAACTTGAATATTAACGTTGTGCATTTTTGATATTTTGGTTAGGGAATAAATTTGCACGAATTGCTTTAATTATCAGTATAAAAGTACTATCATTTATGTGGTAAAATACTATATTCATTTATTGCGCTATCGTACACAAACATGACAATTCTCCCTCCATCTTACGAATTTTCGATCAGGTCACGTGTCCTGACGCGAGTTTAACATTTTTTACTCATAACAAAAAAAGTGCACAACGCCGCTAAAGAAGTTTTCACTTCAAAAATTCTAAACTAAAACGTGACTACAGAAACGTATAAACTAAGTCTTTATTTTTATTTCCACTAGTGCTAGTGCTAGTGAAAATTTTGCTGACTCAACTGATGTCTGACCTTGCTGTTATTATTTTATGCGATTTTATGTTACAACACTTAGGAGAGTGTGTTCACAATAACAGCGTAATAAATTTTCACATTGATGTCACGGGCAGGCTTTCCAGGGCACCTAACGTATTTCATTCAACACGTAGCTATTCAAGAATTCTAAAGGGGCTTCGAAATGCAATCATTACGCCGCTTTCAGCACCGCCGTACCTGGACATTCAGTCCGAAATCTTATTACCATCTGCACAAGTAGTCACTCAGATGCGTTTTGTACGAGTTTGTACTTGTATCGCCTGTCGACATACTTTAGTATTTGCAGGCTAATGCAACACATAATTTGATCCTTTATAAGCCCACAATACACAAACACGTTAAATTAACTAACTCAACTGTGCTTTATAAGCCCGCAATTGTACCAACAAATCATCTCTTTGTATTATTCCTGGGTCGCGGGGATATACAAACATTTAAGACTACGCCGAGCGAAATGTGCCAAAACAGGCGGTCACAGTTAAGTGAATAAAATCAACACTTTTTGTTTAATAAAAATATAAAATATACATTTACCATAACAATGAATGTGTTTACAATTAATCCGTGTAAAAAACTTAAAATCCTAACTAATATTATAAAAGCGAAAATGAGTTTGTATGTTTGTTTGTTACCTTTTCACGCCTAAACCACTGAACCGATCATCCTGAAATTTAGCATATACGTTGTCAGGTGTACAGAAAAAAGAAACGGACATAAGCTACCTTTCATCCCAAAAGAAATTATTGTTCCCGAGGAAAACGACAAAAACGTTCTTATGAAAATAGATGGCGCCACGTTTCTTTCGAATCATGATTGAATTATATTATTACCAGCAGAGTACAACCCGAATTGATTGTCAAATTCTAAATTAACGCGAGCGAAGTCGCAGGCAAAAGCTAGTAATTAATATTTACGCCTACAAAATTACGTAAAATTGCATGAAAAATGCAAAAACCTAAGCTCGTGTTACAAAATAAAATTGAATGGCACAAAATATATTATTGTAAATAAATAATATGGCTTTATTAAAATTATCATGGCTTTTTCGTTTTAGTTTAATATTCAAAATATGCTTTCATGTATTGTGATACTGATTAGTTCTTTTTCCCACGATTCGTTGAGTTGTCACTTCTAGCAAGCCACGGCGCAGGCAGAACTTCCAATAACAACTTCTAAATAAGATATTACGTACAAACTGGACCAACGGTATTATTAAATATTTTAATGACCAACAAGCTAGCATCCTTGTCCACACTAAATAAGCAGGCATTCTAAACTTGAGCGACCAAATTATACAACACACAATATCCAACGTCTAATTACAAAGCGATCCGTTGTGCAATTCAAACGTAATTATTCTGGGAACGCATCAGTATTAGTGTCTTATTTCTGTGCTGTCATGATCACATTAATGCTCCAGTGATGAGGAGTAGCCTCCTGGAATAATGGGAGATACAATAATTACGTCCACTTGCATGGTAGCGATAGACGGCTATCGGTTAATTAATTGAATTAATTTAATCTTCAAGCAAATCGAAATTAAGAATGGATGGATCCTTGATGTTAATTGTTTATTTGATTGGGAGCTAACTACACAAATGCAAAAATCTAAATTATATATTAATACGTGCAACAAAATCTTTGCCCCTTTGTTCAAAAATTGTGCGGACGGAGGAGTATGAAATTTGACACAGTTAAAGTTTAAATGGAGAAGGAGTGGTGAATCCTTATATTTATATAAAATACTAGCTGTTACCTGCGACTTCGTCCGCATAGATTTTAACTAAAAAGTATTTGTCTCCGCGGAACCCTATTTTTTTTCTAAAATCAAAGTAGTCTAAGTTGCTCCTTATAACATCAGCTATCTGCCAGTGAAAGTCCCATTAAAATCAGTTCAGCCGTTCCGGAGATTAGCCGGAACAAACAGACAGACAGACAGACAAAATTTTTAAAAATAGATGTTTTCGTATACGTACCTTATATACTTTCATATGCATTAGATAAAAAGCTGTTATTTTGACATTACAAACAGACACTTCAATTTTATTTATTTTTATAGATATGTATAGATGCATTAAAAATACATTAAATTAATGAGAAAACACTACACGCACACAACCATGCATTTGACAGACACAGTCGAATCGCGTTCGTAGTATTTCGGCATTGTTCGACTGATGTAGTTATATTCTTTGTAACTATGGTTACATATATCAATATATAATTACATAATATATCAGCAATATCTTACAGGCAACCTTTGGGTGGATTGGAATGATATAATATAAATAGTATATATATACTATTTATATTATATATTTACGAATTTATATGTAATAAAGAAAAAAGAAAACAAAGTAGCAAGCTTAGGAATATCGTCAATTAAAGTATAGTTAAGTAAATATTTATTTTTTTAAAGATAGGTACATAAACCTGTATAGAACGAAATCTAAATGAAATGTAGATTAGACTAAACAATAAAACCTTTAACCCGTTAGAAGTCACCGTACTCAATTGAGCACAGCCATATCCCTAAGTGTAGATTTTAGATTTCAAACAATTGATGCTAGTGTTCTTGATATTTTTTATATTATAATACTGTTCGTATTAGATTACTATTATGTGAACAGTGTAATTATTCTTAAATAAAAGTAACAGAATATTGAAGTTGGGTCACGGGAGCACTCTGTAGGTAAGTGAATTATTTTGGAAGTATTATAATTATCACTGTATAAATCGCTCCGAAATAAGTGGATCTCTATTTCGGCTGGCAAGCTCTTCAAAATTGGCTGTAAGTGTGCCCATATAGCTGGAGGTAAATGACACAATTTTTGTGAGATCGAATTTATTTATTTATTTATTTATTTATTTATAATAGCATGTAGTCTGATGCCTCTTCTTCCATGTAAGTGAGTGACAATTTTATATGCACATAACTTTAAAATGTCATATTTTAAAGTTATGTGCATATAACTTTAAAATATGAATAATATGAATAATTCGTTTGGGCATAAATTTTTATCCCTCAAATTTTTGCCAAAGTTTTTTAAAGTCCATTTCTGTACCTTTGACAAACTTCATATAAAATTGCTCATTAATAATATTAGTTAGGATAGTAAGGAGGTTTTATGCTACATTTCATAGATTCGGTAACAGCGAGTGCAATGAGTAATTGTTAATAAATCAATGAATCCTTGCCAACTTCCATAAAGTGCCTGAAAGCTACATAAGCAAAGATAATAATAATGTCCTCCAGACCGAATTTCGGCCATGGCGGCCAATCTTAACGGAGACTGGCCATCTGCGCAAGAGATATTATAGAGCACAAGCGTGTGCGCAAACACAAGTGCACTCTCTGTTCCCTAACCTTCATGATCCGATGGCACAGTAATCCGACACGACCGGAGAGAGGTCAGGCGCAAGACCAACGGCTTTACGTGCTTTCTGAGGCACGAGGGTGTCTAACACCACCAACTTCCTAACTCCGGGCTCGTATTGAGATTTCTAAACAGAAAAACCCAATATCATTTTGTTGGCCCGACCCGGGATACGAACCCGAGACCTCATGCACAGCAGTCGCATTCACTACCGCTGCGCCACGGAGGCAGTTTAGTTAAGCAAAGACAAGATAATATCCACATCGCTTTTCACAGGACTTAAAAGCTACCAGTCATTTCGTAACACGTAAAATATTAGAGGGATAGCGAGGACTCTTTGAACCGATGTTAGTCTGACATCACAAAGGATCTCCTTGTATCGGACACGACGTTTATATAAAAAAAACAAGATGTGTTATTCCAGTAAGTTTGTTGTAATAATGCAAATGTAATGATAATATTGTTCGTTTGTTTAAGTTTTCCTCTGGAACTATCAGTTATATTTGAACATATTTTTTGTTTTTATAGCTGACAAGTTTTGTCCGTGGCTTTGCTCGCTCATAAACAGTATTTTTTTCTGGATGGAAAGTACCCTAAGTCCTTTTTTGTACCATTAACTACGTGTATGCGAAATTTCATGATGATCGGTCGAGTTGTTAAGTCGTAAAAGCGTAACAAACAAACAAACTCACAATCGTATTTATAATATTAGTTAGGATTTATTGCGAGAAGTAAACACCTATAAACTTTGGCAATAAATAGGCTACAAAATGCAGAATGTGAGGAGAGACGATAACTCCAGTAACAAGCTTGCATTGCATTGCGTTACGAATTTAAACTTGTTAAAATATGAATTTTTGACGTGACTACGTCTAATAAATCGATGAACGCCGGCTGCACGCACGAAAAAGGATGACTCATTGTCCCGTTACGCTCATTGTCCCGTTACGCTCATTGTAACATTACGGGATATAATTTTGTTATGACGTTGTCACGTTAAACTATCCTCCGTAAACCGACTTTACAGACAACCAATTTTTTTAATAAGTATTCAGTTTGTAATAAGTGGTAGTTGGTAGTAATCAAAAGCTGTTAATAAAATATGATATTTTATTAAAACCTGTATAACTTAAGGCAGCTATAAAAGTATTAAATTGTGGCAAATATAGGAATAAAAACAAGTCTCCCCTATGATTATATGAAACTAGTTTGCTATATTAAACGCAGGATTATGCGACTATTGCCTAGGGACCACGTTAAATATCAATTTTACTCTGAGACCCAACTTAACGAGGGTCCGGACCTCCGCTCCTAAATACGGACAAAGGGAAAAGGTATTACTTTAGTTAATAAGTTCGATTGACCGAAGCGGTGTCTATATCGAATGAGTTCTGACACGAATTCATGAGATTGTGTTTCATTAGTAAAGCAGCAGTGTAATTCTGTTTAATGCACCACTAAACTAACATCTGAGTTCGCTGTTAAAGTTTAATGTTTTCTACAACCACCAGAGTGCCTAGTGTGAGTTTGTTTTACCTTAACGCGATCGACCTGCTTATGACGTTCGGCGCTCTGATTGGCCCGCTCCAACCTCTCAACCAATCAAAGAGCAGGACGCAGTAAACGTTTCGAACACGTTAACGTAAAAACACGTCGCACTAGGCACCCAGGTAACCAGTGTCATGTTGGTTTCTATGGTTACTGGCGAGACAACAATCGAGTTCGCAATGAGTTCCTGAGCTGAGTAACGACTGTTACTTATTTTGTATATTTCAATAGTAAGACAAGGTGACGACGTTTGCTTTCTTAAAAAAAAATATATTTTAATTCACCGTTTCGGTTTCATTAGCCGGGATATATTATTATGTAGTCCGTGTCACTGTCTATTCAATAAACAATTTCAACAAACAGTTCAATGCAGGCCTGATATTATTATTATTAAACTCTAGAGTATAATAATATTAATAATATGGTATTTTGATATTGAATTTAATTACGTGAACTGTATTTTCTCTATTGTCGTGACATCAGTATGACCATATTAAAACGTAGTATACCCTACGTCTAAGCGTCTATCTTAGCTTTTATGATACATTTTACTAATTGAAGACCATGCCTGCCTGTGATACAGTTTCAAACTAGTACAGAAGTCATGTGACCTTTAACACAAATTTTCAGAATCCTTACTCTTAAAGTAAACGGTGAAGGAAAACATCGCGAGGAAACCTGAATGTCTGAGAGTTCTATATAATGCTCTCTAAGATATGTGAAGTCTACCAACCCACACTAGGCCAGCGTGGTGGACTATAGCCTAACCCAGTGCAGCAGTGGGACAGGTTAATACAAGGCTGATATTATTGTTAACATACTCTTAAGTTTCATTTGTGTAAAAATTCCACGTGGGAGAGCCACGGTTCGGCACGAAAGGGCCGGCTCGACCGGAGTGATACCACGGCCTCATAGAAAACCTGCGTGAAATAGCGCTTGCGTTGTTTCGTCGAGTGAGTGAGGGTACCGGAGGCCCAATCTTCTCCCCTCCTGGGAAGGGGGCAAATTTAAAAGGCTAGCAACGCACTTGTGACTCCTCTGGTGTTGCGGGTGTCCATGGGCGGCGGTAATCGCTTACCATCAGGCGATCCGTCTGCTCGTTTGCCTCCTATACCATAAAAAAAAAATTAAAAAAATATTTAAGGTCGAAATATTTGTAAATTTATTTTGTGCAATAAATTATTGTTATTAATTTTATTAAATCTTTGGTATTTTCACGCACTGAAATCGACATTCTCTGCTTGTATGTTCTATGGCGAGGTGTTAGGATTATCGACTAAATGTTTGTGCGGATATTCTGATACAAGTACACAGCAGTGTATCAAACTATTCCATTAAAGTGTCAAGGTGTACTCTAGAGATAAGAGTTGGCGCTCCCACGACACTGTCAGCCTATTCACTATAGCGACACGTTGTTTTGAAAGACATCACTTGCAAAATGGCTGAGTTATACATAACTCAGCCATTTTGCATATAATTTTATATGAGTTACTTTTACTTATTATTTTATCCTTACTAATATTATAAATGCGTATGTAACGTTGTTACGATTTCTCTCCTTAATTACGAGTAATTATATATATATATATATATAATATAATTAATCGATCGAGATCGATCATCATGAAATTTTGTATACGTGTTGTTAGAGGTGCAGAACAGGACATAGGGTACCTTTTATCCAGAATAAAGTACTGTTTCCCAAGCGAGAGAAATTTATTGATGTAATATATGTTTGAGGGTCCGGTGTCCTTACCAGGACTTACACTAAACTTATTAATGGGTATTTATCTTATCTTATGTGGTGGCCAGTCAGTGCAGACCGGCGACAGTTCGACCCAGTGGGATCTTTTGTGTCGACACTCTCCCAATAACGACTGCCGTAGATGTTCATGGCAGCCGGGACCAACAGCTTAACGTGCTCTCCGAGGCACGGAGCAGGCGATAATTGTCAATCAATACGCACATAATTTCGAAAAGTCATATAACTTCCGAAAGTCAGAGGTGCGCGACGTAGGTTCGAACCCGAGACCCTCTGCATTGCAGTCTGTTGGTGTCCCCACTGAGCTATCGCTGCTTTTTAATGGGTATTTCTATTACGACACGTATAGCGTAGTGGTTTAAGTGGTCACGGGATTCGATCCCACAACATTCGAATCCCGCAAAATTTATGTGTTTCGCAATGGGTCTTGGAGTACATTGTATCCGTTGTTCGAATGTTAGTTACCCTCGCGGTACAGGAATTAATCCTAGTGCCTGAGCTTCCATTATATTAAAAAATAACCCTATACGAATACACACATTCCATCACCCTTCAAATGCCATTCGATATGACTTTATCGGATAACTAATAAACCAATAAATATTGAGTGTTTACGAGTACAGTAATGAAAAGAGGCGCGTCAATGATTGTCTCTAATTCAATTCTCTATATCATTCCACGTGTGGGGTGGGGTGTGCGTCTGTCTGGGGATTATAAGATAAGCCAAGTTTATGAAGATGTTTGTTTAATAATACTAATATTACCCTTCTGAAACATTTGTTACCTCAAAATTTAATTATCTTCACTTCACCTTATGATATAAACAAAAAATGTATCACAAAGACGATTTATTACCTATTTTATATTCGGTTAAAGAGAACTTACAAAAAAGACATGCAAGTTTTATCATTTGGAACGTTCACTGAGATATAAGCACTAATAAAGTATGAACAATTGTGTATTTTTAATTCAAAATGTAATTGCGTGTACTTTCATTTTTAGCACATTGCGATTTTTTGAAATAAGACAATATGAGACCCTTATTTTAATTATCAAGATGAATACATCTTGATAATTAAAATAAAGTTTATTGTTGCATACTATATAACGGCCCAAATACGTGAAACAAAATAATTGTAAAACCTTCATACCACAACATATTTGACGCAATAAATGATGATTATTATAGTGTAGTGTAGGACGCCCTCCGACTAGGTGGGATGACGATCTGCGAAAGACTGCAGGCAGATGCTGGATGCGGCAAGCTAAAGAGACAGGGCGCTATGGCGCTCTTTGGGGGAGGGCTATGTCCAGCAGTGGACTATTATAGCCTGATGATGATTATTTTATTTAAATAGAAAAAACATATGAACCGCAGGGCAAACCGTATGTAACAGGCAACACTGCATTCCCTTAAAAAACCATTCAGGATAGTGCTATAAAAATGTTTGGTTGGTTGCTATTTAATCACGCGCAAAACGACGGGGAAATAACATTTACGCATACCTACCACGGTGTGCTGCCTTGAATAATGAGTGGATAACTAGAACTAAAATTACATACTTCAGAGATAAACACTTCTACCAAAGCCTATAGGCGTAAGAGTATGTATATATACTGAGCGTGCACAGTGCACAGAGAAAACACATGCGATTTTAACATCCACTAAAAGTTTATCGTCACAACTATAACAGTAATGTTGCCACAGAGAACAAACAGCACTTGGCACCTGCAACGCTTAGTTGGAAAACAAACAACCGTAACAACAAATTACAACAACTATCTCGATAGCTTTGACCACACAAACAACAATTGTAAATAGAAGCTTCTTGTATAGTCGGTAAATATTTACGACTAGCAGTAGGAAGGTAGCATGCCACACTAATAAAAAAATACGTTTGTGGCCGGCGAATGTAATACAATTCTTTTAGTTTATACTATGTAACCTTAAGGGTTTTGGTAGGAATAGGACAAACCACGCTGCGTGGTGTCTTGACGTTGTGTTAAGCAGAGATGATTCAAAGATAGTACAACAATTAACACTTTTAATAACAACAAGTAATTATATATGTATAATATGTATGTATTTACAAAAAAAAAATTATATATGTATGTTTATCCATTGTCTAGTACCCATAGCTAAGTAGCTCTGCTTAGTTTGGGCTAGATGGTGTTGTGTGTATGTGGTAGAATATTATTATTATATTATTATTATTATATTATATTATTATATATGAATTACACTTTATAAGAATTCTACGCGAATAATGCACAGGGCGTGGTTACGTGGTTCTTTAAGGGAAGGACCACTTAGCTTAGTTAGTGCAGCGCAGTGGAAGGAAGGCGGACTCCACCAGGGCGCGATCCACTTATATAGGCCGCCGCCGCTCGGAGGGGGACTAGAGATGGCACCTCCTCGCTCGTCGCAGCCGTGCGCCGCGAGTCGATTACGTGACAACTAGTCTATGCATCAATAGCCTAGTGGGAAACCGTTGGACGCCAAAACTTCGAGTTCGATCCTAAGGTGCGGATCTCTGACTTTTCGAAATAATGTGCATATTAAATAGTTAATTATCGCTCGCTTTAACGGTGAAGTAAAACATCGTGAGAAAACCTGCATGTTTGAGAGTTTTCCATAACGGTCTCAACGATATGTGAAGTCTGCAAACTCTTACTAGGCCAGCCAGAAAAAACATAGGGTACCATTCAGAAAAAGGTACTATTCCCGAGGTATAGGATTTATTTTCAAAATCTACATTAACGGGTAAAGCTTCGTAATCTTCGTAAATATGACCGTATTTCATCTCATAGATCCATTATATTAGTTTCGATTCTAACCTCACCAAATGCCCCACTTATTTAACCTGCCTTTTCCAATACCTATGTGCCAATCATGATAGAAATCTTCGTTCTTCCAATAATCTCCGTTTACTTTGTCCCTCCCATACATCTGGTTTCCTACATTCTTCCTTTTTCGTCCAGTCCGTCTTACTATGGAATGCGCTCCCTTATGAAGTGAGGATGTCCACAAACCGTAACACTTTCAAGGTGAAAGTATGTACTCTCCTCTTTGACAGTTTATCAGAATCATCTCAACAATAATATAATACATGCATGCATGCATGTATCTATATATATATTTATATATATAATTCTTCTGTACGTGTGTTGACAGTGAACTCCTCCTAAACAGCTGAACCGATTTGAATGAAACTTTTTGTGTGTGTTCAAGTGGATTCGAGGATGGTTTAGATATGCTTTTTTTCTCTTTTGTACAGGACAACGTTTGTCGCGACAGCTAGTATTTGTATATATTTTATTTAGATTATATAGTATATTTTTTGGTTTGTATATATTATGTAATATATCGTTTTTATTATTATATTATTTAGTATAATAATATGTTTAGTATATGTAAGTGTATATTTCATGCTAATGTATGCACCTACTACTTTTTATCTCTGCATCACCCAATGGTTGACCGGTAGATAGTGGCCGTGGCATCAACTCCGCCGATGTACTATTTTGTGCATAAAGTTTTAAATAAATAAAGCTAGCACTTCATTAAGCTGAAGCTCCGTTTCAAGGATATAAAAACGTAAGTCTAATTATGTACGAATTTTAATAGGGCTGTATTTATCTGTACTTATTACATATAATAAAGCTGAAGAGTTTGTTTGTTTCTTTGAACGCGCTAATCTCAGGAACTACTAGTCCGAATTGAAAAATTATTTTAGTGTTGGATAGCCTATTTATCGAGGAAGGCTATAGGCTATATAACATCACACTACGACCCACGGGGGCGGCACAGTAACGATAAACGCGGGTGAAACCGCGGGAACATCTAGTTGTATAATACACCTACCCACCACACTGGGGTCACTGACTCTTTTAAAGTCCAGGCAATGTCTGTGGTATGTGAGCAGAAAGTAGGTTTAAGTCTGTAAGCGGCATTTTGAACAAACACTTCATCTTAGTTTAGTTTTTGCATGATGTCTACGTGACAGTGCGGTGCATATAATAATACCCTGAACTTACGCGATAGGTGGCTATAACCGCGTAAGTCAAATTCTGGTAAGTCGGGCCATAGTTTAGCATATAAATACATATTGGATTTTACAAATTTAATATAAAATCGCCAAATGCCGTTATCATGATGTAGAAGGCCTCATAAAATCTAAGAAAGTAGTTTGACGACTCAAAGACACTCTTTCTCCTGCAATATTCCTTCAATTCGTGAACAATAGTGTAGCGACAGTAAGCCTAAAATCGATATTTGAGAGTTGTGCGATGATCAATCAAAAGACAAATCGTCGAGATTTGAAAATCGCGTAACTCCGAGTTCGCGTATGTCGGGATAGCGTAAGTCGAGGTATTACTGTATTTGCACCTAATTGGGGTAGCACATGCACTTTGATAATTGACAATTATATGTGAATGTCTGTGTTTACCCTGTGAATATGCCTATACGTATAAATAATAAAAACCGGCCAAGTGCGAGTCGGACTCGCGCACGAAGGGTTCCGTAACATTATCTATAAAAACGGCAAAAAAAAGACCCGTTTGTTGTATGGGAGCCCCCTTAAATATTTATTTTATTGTGTTTTTTAATATTTGTTGTTATAGCGGCAACAGAAATACATTATCTGTGAAACCTCACCTGTCTAACTATCACCGTTCATGAGATACAGCATGGTGACAGACGGACAGCCGGACGGACAGCGGAGTCTTAGTAATAGGATCCCGTTTTACCCTTTGGGTACAGAACCCTAAAAAGACCGATCAGTATCTACTTAAATCAATATTTTATAGATCTGTTTACATGACGTAGGTAATATCAATTACAATTCGGATTCAAAACAGTTGTATAATTTGATAGTCCAATCACTTTGTAGAATTAAAGCAATAAACTTACATTGAATTATTATGAAAAGTACCTTTGAGGGTTCTGTGAAAGTAAATAAAAAATACTAATATTATAGCTGAAGAGTTTATTTATTCGAACGCGCTAATCTCAGGAACTTTTGGTTCGATTTGAAAAATTATTTTTGTGTTGGATAGCCCATTTATTGAGGAAGTCTATAGGCTATATAACATCACGCTACGACCCACGGAGGACGGCGCAGTAACGATAAACGCGGGTGAAACCGCGGGAACATCTAGTGTATTATATATATAACGGATCATCGATTCCAGCAGGGTTTTTAAAAGCTGTGACGTCAGCAGAGCTGACGTCACTATTCTCAATAGATGGATCACTCATTGCAAAAAATGAAACACGCTTTCGATAATAAACACTTATAATTCTTAAGCACAATCTTAATCTTAACTATGTAAAGCAACACAGTAAAAATCAATATTAAATTTAGTACTCACAAGATTACAATTTGTGAAGAGATCTTTTCTCTGTGAGGACTCGTAATAGAATGCTTGACTTTTCAACGCCAAACGCGCTCAAGATGGCGGGCATTGGGAGGTCAATACACAATCACAATATTTTACTATTATTTTAACACACTTCCTTAATAGCTAATTTAATTAGCTTAATTCTTTACAAAAATCAACAGACCATTTTTAATATTTAGAACATTTTAATTTCAATTCAAATGTTTTAATAACCGACTGTTTGACTCTTCAATTTAATCTTGAACTTGAAAGTATTCGAAATACTTTGAACTAAACAAAAATATCTAGAAATCAATTCGTTATTGCTTAAAACCCAAGTTATGAATTTAGCAATTGCTTAATTACTTCAAAATGAATGTTTTAATTATAATGAGTAATAGTTTGTCGTCTCGAACAACAACAAACCATTACAACTCTTATTTTAAGCAATAACTCGTAAAAATCGCATAAACAATGTGGTAATCATGAAATAATCTTAGTAAATAAAATAGAGACCTAATTATAAGTCAATCAGCGGTAAATTGATGTATTAAAATAGTTGCTATCAATGCAATCCATACTTGCGCCGACATATATGTAATATATATTTTGGAGGGTTACTAAGGTAAGCCTGGCTTTTGAGCTTGTCAGTGCAGCCAGTGATATTGAATACGCTTCCGAGACAATCCTTATCAAAATTCTATAAGATATTGAGACGTGGCGTTGGAGTTATTGACTCTGTTCGTATGAATAGATAATCCTCGTCAGAAATGGGTTTGAACTAGCAATTAATATGTAAACATGAACCCTTACACACACATACGCAGACACATATCGTTATATGATACGCACACATTCATACAAACCTTTATATGTGTTAGTGTGCGTGTCATACGTCATAAGTAGCTAGAAAGTTCTGATTTGGGAGCTTATTGATATACATGTTAAGCCTTATGGAAAGACGATTTTACTCATGTTTATGATTAGCGCTTCGCTCCTGTGGCTCGTCACGTGATGTTATATAGCCTATATAACCTTTTTCGAGATTTGAGCTAACAAATGCAAAAGTATTTTAAGTCGATTGGTAGTTCTAGAGATTAGCGCGTTCAAAATAAAAAGAAATGTACTCTTCATTTTCATTGTATATGCATATGCAGCCCAATTAAATTACTTACAAACTTGATACTAAACTTTTTTCTTATATTCAAATGTAATTAATTGTTTACTGTATCTTAGCCACAATGTGCGGCAGAAGCTACTGATTCCTAAGATACAGGTGTTACCTAGTTTAGGAATCAGAGGTTCATACATTTAGTTCTATACCTATCTATATTAATTAATTTTCATTAAAAAACATAAATGTTAAACGTAGAACTAAAATATGGAGAAGGCACTGTTCCGTGGAATTCAGGTTGTTACTTAGTCCAGGGAACAGTACCACATTATGATGTATTTTTATAATGTATGATAGATGTTTGGTTGCAAATAAACTTATTATTATTAATAAAAAATATATGTTTTTAATGACACGTATCTACTAGATATTATTCTAGTGTCATGGAGGACTTTACAAAAATTTAATAAATAGACAAAAATATCCAGGCTCGATACCACTTATGCGATTTACCGATTTTATCGAACACACACAACACTCGTGGCAGGCAGTGGTGAAGTGACTAGTTAGACCAATACGCCATCCGTGCAATTTGTAAGCGGACAAGCGAGAAGCCTAACATCTAAATTAAAATTTTCAAAATAATATATTTTAAGTTAGCGTATAGTACATCGATTACCTATATCTTCTCCCTAGCCTTTATTATTCCCAAGTCACTTGGGGTCAGCTTTCTAGTCTAACCGGATTTGACTGGATATCAGCTTTTACACGGAGCGACTGCCATCTGACCTCCGCAACCCAAAGCCTAACGATACCCTAAGGCTAGACCAGTGTCAGGATATTAGAGGGCACTGACTTCCCAATAACGACTGCCATAGATGTTCATGGCAGCCGTGACCGACCGCTTAACGTGTTCTCCGAGGCACGGAGCAGGCGATAACTGTCAATCAATACGCACATAATTTCGAAAAGTCATATAACTTCCGAAAGTCAGAGGTGCACGACGTGGGTTCAAACCCGAGATCCTCTGCATTGCAGTCTGTTGGTCTTCCCACTGAACTATCGCAATCGATTACCTATATATTATACATTAAATGTAAAAAAATCATTTAGTTCTGACTCTGATCTAATTACATGGAGTGTTTATTTTTTATTATGTCGCAGCTCTCTCTCCCTCTTTCTCTACGTAGACACAGTTAATTTACGACAATAAGAACCGTATCTCGGCTATCCATCTACTCGACTACACCATAAAGTAATACATAGCTTTGTGACGCGGTTACAGAATAAGCGGAGCGGTGAGCGGGGCGATATGGAACTCAATTTATTGTACAATTTTAAAGTGTTTTTCTGTAAAAGCGGCGATAGCCTATTGAACACCAATGGACTGCAACGCAGAGGTCTCAAGTTCCATCCCAAGGCCTATGATTTTTCGAAGTCATATGCATATTGAATAGTTAATTATCGCTCGCTTTAACGGTAAAGGAAAACATCGTAAGGTAACCAGCAAGTCTGAGAGTTCTGCATAATATTCTCGAAGATATGTGATGTCTGCTGACCCGCAGTGGGCCAGCATGGTGAACTATGGCTTCACGTGTAACGTACGTAAGTGTGAACAGTCCAAAAGTGGGACAGTTTATATACAGGGTTGATTGTTCCGCAGGATACCAAGACATGATTATGGTAGTATAAGTACAAGTAAAACTAATGTATTTTTAAATTATAATCAGTTTTATATCACTAAAAAGCACGAGATAAAGTAATTACCTAGTATCTTCGATCAAATATACCATAGATGCACATTCTCATACAAAAACCGCGTCAATATGTGGCACTGACCAGTACTACTTACTTATAAGTGTCTGCATTTATTATGCAATCCAGGAAATAAACCGGAATAACCATTGAACGCCCACTGAGAAACATTTTGTAATAGTTTAGTTAAAACGCGTCAATGTAAAGCGTCCTAAGTGTGTTACTCGCGATACGCAAGCGTACTAAGTATATGGTACGGTCTCCACCGTAGTAGTGGTGTCGATTCGCTCTCGCTTACGGGCAGCACACGCAAGAGTGAGTGGGACAGGTGCATAATATAGCGCATACGACTGATTTATGCACAGTTTTGTTAGGGCCGTTTTTCGAGCGACGATCGTGCATCTATGGTATATTTGATCGATGCCTAGTATGCATTCCAAACGGGCTTTACATACGTAAGGCTTCCAATATAGACTTTATAAATATTAGTCTCCATATTGGAATATTGATTCCTAGGGGTCACAATATTAACGGGACCCCGATAATATAAACTTATAGATATTTAATTTAGTTTAAAACAATTCTTAATATTTTTAGCAAATGTACTTTTATTTTGATTATCTAATTATTATGAGATCAAGTATATTAACTTGATAGATTAGGGTTATATATATTCAAATCAAATCTACTAGAAAAGATTTATCAAAAACTTAGTCTCGCAAATCCCTCAAGATCCCGCTCTTGTAATCCCCCATTACACGGGACTGAAATATGATGCGGAATCTCGGAATGTCATGATCCCGCACACTGGGTTTGTCCTTTTGACCGCACGCAAGGTACCCGTATGATAGGCGCGTGTATCCCGCACTTTATATGGATTTACTGCGTTTTAGAAATTTTATTAATGGATATTTTGAAATCATGTAAAATTTTATCTGATGACCGTTGTACACTGATCAATTTTGTCACCTCTTCGACACGTTGGCTTAGTAAGCTTACTATGAGGGTCCTGGTCGCACCCAATTACAAAGCTTATATTATAACCTGCAACTAGCGCCCCCTATAAAATATAAATATAAACTTTATACTAATGTCGTAATTATGTGTACTGTGTGTATAATCTGTTGTTCAATATACTTACTACTGCTCAATAAGTAAAACGTTTGTTTTATTTTAGATAATACTCACGCCTATAAGTATATCCACGTAGGTTGTGAGCAGTAATCGATCACTCACATTTCGCCAACTGAAGTTTGAGGTCTCACTTATTATACGGGCGCGGTTTCAAACGCCGTGTCGTGCTGCTACTCGAAATTTCTGGACAGAAACCCCAAAATAACCTGTTTTTCTTTAAAATGGCACCTCCCGCGCTGTGAATAACTCCTGTGTCGCGGAGAACTTTACAAACATTCAAACATGGGAGGATTCAAACAAAGAACACTCAAACTCGGAACGACTATTAGTAGATAACAAAATTTTTTGTCCGGTGCGGGGATCGAACCCACAACACTCGGCGTAATGGCAGTAGCGAGGTGTCCACTTGCACTACTAATTACCTACTGATCCGACCATCCCGGGAATTAAACCCTAGACCTGTCTGGACCTGTTTGAAGTCGCATACACTTCCGCTGCGCCAACTAGGTAGTATTTTAGATACATATTTGTCCTCAAGAAAATAATAATCATTGAAATGCAATATATTTCTGTGATTAAAATTTAATGTAGCGCTATCTATTGGTTTGTTTTGGAACGTCAAGTGTTATCTTGAGTGAGGTCGCCACAGAGCCGATGTGTCAACTGGAGCGACAGTTATGGCTGTAAATGTCATTTTGACGCTATAAACGCGCCGGAAATTCGTGACGAACTCGCTGAGCTACCGATCAAATCAGTGTTAATCAAAGACACTCTCTATAGTTTCTTTTTTTTATGTTTGCCTATCATTAATACACGTACGTAGCATAATACAACGCCTATATTTTGTTGCTTCATTCTTCATTTAGCGCTTAATCCTTCGTTGTATTCATATTTTTGACACTCGCTAACCGCTCCGCCTGTCAATCTCAGTCCCTACCCTTACCACACAAGTATATACATACATTGTACATTTAATTACTTAATTTGGCACCACGTAAAGGCAGGGCCACGTATTACGTCACTCGATGGCACTAAAACCTTATGGGAAATTATATTTATAGGTCTACTTTCTTTATGGTAGTGGGATTCAATTTTATTAGCACGGAGTTATTAGGTATATGGTGTTAAGTTATGGTTTGTTAAGAAATCAAATAGATTGGTAAGCTATTTACCTAATTTGCCAAGTGTACACGTCAAGCAAAGTATTCGCGGTTGAAATTTTTAAGTTTGACTATTAGAGAATTTGTCATATCTATACTAATATTATAAAACTGCAGAGTTTGTTTGTTTGTTTGATTGAATGCGCTAATCTCAGGAACTACTGGTACGATTTGAAAAATTATATTAGTGTTGGATAGCCTATTTATCGAGGAAGGCTACACACGCTACGACCCACGGGGGCGGCGCAGTAACGATAAACGCGGGTGAAACCGCGGCAACATCTAGTTAAAGATAAAAATGTTATAATATAATGTACTAACCTTTTGTCAGTTCGTTCGGGAACAGTATATTTTCTAGATGAAAGGTATCCTATGTATTTCGCTGTACCCCTGACAAAGTGTCCCATACACGTTGTCAGAGATACAACAACAACAACTTGCATGATGTTCGCTCGAAAAAGTTTAACTAACAAATTCAACATTTATAATATAAGGTAGGATTGTCAAACATTTTTTATTGCAATAGATGTAATGGGCAATCCAGAGCAGCGATAGCTCAGTGGGGAGACCAACAGACTGCAATGCAGAGGGTCTCAGGTTCGAACCCACGTCGCGCACCTCT
Source organism: Catocala sponsa (assembly GCA_963564715.1). Classification (NCBI taxonomy): domain Eukaryota; kingdom Metazoa; phylum Arthropoda; class Insecta; order Lepidoptera; family Erebidae; genus Catocala; species Catocala sponsa. The sequence goes on from OY751351.1 coordinate 6,481,699, forward strand.
GACTTTCGGAAGTTATATGACTTTTCGAAATTATGTGCGTATTGATTGACAATTATCGCCTGCTCCGTGCCTCGAAAAGCACGTTAAGCCGTTGGTCCCGGCTGCCATGAACATCTATGGCAGTCGTTATTGGAAGAGTGTCGACACAAAAGATCCCATTGGGTCGAAGTGTCGCCGGTCGGCACTGACTGGCCCCCACATAAGATAAGATAAATGGGCAATCCAAAGGTGTGTGTTAGATTCCTCGTTCATTGCAATCATACCTGCTTAACATAAGCTTCACCTATTTTTATATTAAATACTATAATACCTCGCCTTCGCTACCCCGACGTACGCGAACTCGGAGTTACGCGATTTTCAAATCTCGTCAATTCGTCTTTTGATTGATTATCGCACAACTGTCAAATATCGATTTAACCTTACGTCCCTACTCTATTGTTCAGGATATTGCAGGAGAAAGAGTATTTGAGTCGCCTAACTACTTTCTTAGATTTTATGCCTTCTACATCACAATAACAGCTGTTGGCGTTTTTATATATTAGCTATTGCCCGCGGCTTCGCTCGCGTTAATTTAGAATTTGACAGTGAATTCGGGTTGTACTCTGCTTGTAATAATACAATTCAATCATGATTCGAAAGACACGTGGCGCCATCTATTATCATAAGAACGTTACTATTGTTTTCCACGGGAACAGTAGTTTTTTACGGGAGAAAAGGTAGCCTATGTCCGTTTCTGTACACCTGACAACTTGTATGCAAAATTTCAGGATGATCGGTTCAGTGGTTTAGGCGTGAAAAGGTAACAAACAAACTCATTTTCGCTTTTATAATATTAGTTAGTATTATGTAAAATCCAATATGTATTTATATGCTAAACTATACCCCGACCTACGCGAATTCGACTTACGCGGTTATCGCTCAGTCCCACCTATCGCGTAAGTTCGGGGTATTACTGTACTATCAAATAACTATGCTACTATTACTACTGAATTCCGCATACATATCGGTCGAGTAGTTAAAGCGTAACAAAATATATTAGTCAGGATTAAGATTTACATTAAGGGTTTCTTAGTACCTTATTGTTATGCACTTTTATTCATGTTTTTATATTCCAAATAAGAGTAAAATAATTATGACTCTAAATAATACATTATGTCATACGTTTAAGTCACGCTGTTTATAATAAACTAGATGTTCCCGCGGTTTCACCCGCATTTATCGTTACTACGCCGCCCCCGTGGGTCGTAGCGTGTTATATAGCCTATAGCCTTCCTCGATAAATAGGCTATCCAACACTAAAAGATTTTTTTTAGATTAGCGTGTTTAAACAAACAAACAAACTCTTCAGCTTTATAATATTAGTATAGATAATATCAGTTCTATATTCAAAAGTCCTACTGTTGGGCACAGGCCTTTTCTCAGTGTAAGAAGAGTTAGGCCATAGTCTAGCACACTGGTCCAGTGCATAAACATCATGGAGAACTCTCAGACAAGCAGGTTGCCTCACGATGTTTACCTTAACGAGCGATAGTTAAATATTTAATACGCACATAACTGCGAAAAGTAAAAAATGCGCGCTCTAGGGTCGAGCTCGAGGCCACTGCGTGGCAGTCCAACGGCCTCCGGTCTTATTCGGTTTATCGGTCTCGACGGAATCATCGTAGTTATACCACGGGTCGGGAGCGATGATTTCGTCGCGGAATGGTGTATGTATGGAGAGCGACACCGCACTATGGAAAATCGTAGAACAACTACTGATTAAAAATGGTTTTTGTCAATGTCGCTACTGGCATGCTTTTTTTATTTTACTCAATAGTTTAAGGACCAAACTAGACTATAATATCAAAAAATTATACATATTATATGAAATTATTTTTTTACAATAGTTTTGACGGACGTCCATGTTAAGCCCGTTCACTTCATCACTTTCAAATTGATTTTATTGTTATACGTTACAGGAAAAGGTATAATGTATTATATATTTCTGGAAACCTCGTCTTTTGAGAAATATGAAATAACTAATATGTATTTAATATTATGTTAACGTTTATCTTAAAATAATTGCAAAATAAAATATGGTGAAACAAAAGTTTTTTAAAGTTCATCGAGACTTTTCACAGTTGCCCACGTTTACCCCTGCTTTACATTTAATGTTGATTTGTAGCCAAGTTATCCATAAACATAATCAAATTAAAAAAAGCTGCGGATATTTGCGATTTTCGAAGTAATTAGTAGAAATGTGATAAAAGTCAGAAAACGGAAAACCGCTCGCTATCTATTGCGGTTTGAAATGTTGCTGTTTACATCAATAGTTTGGGGTAAGTTTTGTAATTTATCATTGATATTAGGGCGTTTATTTTTTTTGCACTCATGTTGCGTGTGAAAATATTAATCAACAAGATGCACACTGCCCTCAAATTTCATATAGTATATAAACAGTTGTTTCATTTCATTATAAATAACAAAATAGTGGTGAATTAACAGAAGTGTAATTGTTACGAATACAATATAACCACGTGTTTTGTTGACTCTTCAAAATGTCTACTTTCAAGTGTTCTAAACGTGAAATAATACTTTCGTATATCGAAGGAGGAAAATTATTGGAGGCATTATCAACAGTTTTAAAAGAAAATCATCATGTATCTGAAGACAACTTATGAGAAACGACTAAAGCAAGAGAAGAAAACCCTGGTACAAAGTTGTTACCGTGAAGAGCTAGGATTGCTCATCGACAAACCAAGACAAGTAAGTGGTAATTCTAATGACGGTAATACTGCCAGAAGATTTTTCACAATGCAAGCTGCTCTGCTGAAATTACAGGAGTGGATATAAATTTGATTAAACGACTTTACATAATTATTGCAAACTCTTTCATCGGGTGTAGTGATAAATGCTGAAAAATTTGGCAGTTACGCTATGGAGATTGCCAGGATCTATGTGAGCAATTATGAATGGTACTACATGCCATCTTCAGTTCACAAAATTTTGATTCATGGAGAAAGTGTCATAAAGCATTTTGCAGTACTTCCCATTGGTCAACTTTCGGCAGATGCACAAGAATCTCGTAATAAGGATTATAAAAAATTTCGTCTTCATCATGTTAGAAAATGCTCAAGATCCGCTACAAACGAGGATGTATTTCATACTCTTCTTTATTCTTCAGATCCTTACATAACCAGCATTAGAAAACCGTATACTAAAAACGTGAAGGAACTTGATGACGACACCTTAGATCTTTTGAAAGTGAACGAATTAATTTTAGATCCCGAAGTTCATCAAGTATAAATAACATAACATTTAGTAAACATTACAATTAAATTAATTAATCTGTGTTCGATTTTAATCACAAAATTTTTATTTTTCATACTAAAATGTTTTTATTATTTAAATTGATTTGTATTTTAATGTACTATATGATTTTTGGTTTTTGTAAACATTAAAATATTCATTGTTAAAAAATAAATATTGGACATTTTTGATAATTTTGAATTTATTTATTTTTTAATGTATGGTTTTAAATTCAATCATAATAAATTACATTCCATTTGAAGCCATATTTACTATACTATATTTGTGCAAAATTTTAGAACATAATATTCAGAAATAAAAAAGTTATTGATTTTTAATCAGAAACAGACCTTTATTTTCCATAGTGCACCGGACTAATAATGTTGTTGAGAGCTGAAATGTTTCGATCAATAATGCAACGAAAAAAGGCAGCCTTTGACATTGACGAAGTTATTAAATATTAATTATGAAATGGAAGAGGACATTACGGTATCGTCACCACGGGTGAAGGCATTTATTGAAAAAGACGATTTCATTCTAAACTGCCAATTGCAACTTTTACACAATGAAATTAGCTTTTTTTTGCAATAAATAGTCATTAGGCGTAGTCAAACTTTGAGTGCCCAATCTATGTTTTTTGTACTTAACTGTACTCACTTTGCCTATTTTGAAACGAGTTTGGCCACGAGGAAATGGAATTCCTCGTAGCCGAATCAGTGGGTTATTCCCAGTTGCCCCCACTATCAACGCCACCACTGGTGACAAATGGGATTTCTTTCCATAAAATGTGGAAAGAAATCCCATTTGTCACCAGTGGTGGCGTTGATAGTGGGGGCAACTGGGAATAACCCGAATCAGTTCGGTGAAATAGTTTGGCCACGAGGAAAAAGCCCTCTCACTAGACCTAACGCTACTATTATATAACTTAATATGACAAAATTTATTCAGTCAACCGTTGTTATGAGCGACTCGACGCCTAAAATGTGAAGCATACCACCCTGTTTTGAAACATTTTGTAGTTAATCTGAATAATTATAAGCTCTCAACGGTCATTAATTATTCAAAACTGAAATGAGCTCTGCTTTGAGGGGTTTATAAATAATTTAATAATATAAGTGCAGTATTGCCGAGCTAATGATAAGTTTAGCACGTTTCAATCCTAATCCTAACTTCCTAACTAATATTATAAAAACGAAAATGAGTTTTTTGTTTGTTTGTCACACAAATGTGTCACTCGGCTTATTGTTAGTAACCAAACCTGTGGGTTTGTTCAAATTACTTAAAAAGGAATTCAATAATTAGTACGCCACTCACTCACAGGTTTGATTACTACCCATAGGTAGTAATCAAACCTGTGAGTTTGTATATATAACTTGAAGAACAATCCAATGAGCGCCAATATTCAGGCGTTAATATAAATAAATATAATCAAACATAAAATCAAACTTGTAAGTTTATTTGAATTATTTAAAGATCAGTCTAATCAGTTGTGTGCCTCTGGGCTTCTTGGTAGTATTGATTACTTAATTTGTAGTATTTCTATTGGCTTTATAGCCAACATATAAAAAACAATTCCTCACCAATAATCTGCTCTTTTAACACTATAACGCATTATTTTATTCAAAATATAATAACATAATTTCCGTTTTCGAACTTATTTCTAACGAGTCCGGTATAAAAGACAACTAGAAGTGATTAAAAGTATGATGAAGTTGGCAGCACTGGGAAATACAAATTAGTTTCGTTAAGTTGCACTCTTGTTTTGCTAGAGTTTATAAGTGGGTGTGGTTGGAGGCAAGGGTAAGCGTCGGTTTATAGCACAGTCCTTTGATACCTGTTATAAAGTACTGTGGGAGTGAGAATAGCTATATCTGCATCTCTTTTTGTTATATTATAAAGCTGTATCAAAGCTGTGTACATTGCAGATAATTATTATTTACTTTTTTTTATTTTGCTCGTCAAAATGACCACACTCCACCTGATGGTAAGCAGTCGTGTGGTCTAAGAGCAGTGGCCTCCACACCGCCCTCATAGCAGCCGAGGCGATGTTGAGGTCTCTACTTTGACGGAAAAATTATCTATACTAATATTTTTTTAAATTAAGATTTTATTTTTTGATTGTTGGTTTGTAAGGGTTTAACTCAAAAACTACTCATACGATTTTATCAAAAAGAAACTTTCGCCATTAGAAAGCTATATTATCACCGAGTAACACAGTAGGCTACATTTTTTTATTTAATAATTCTGTTATTGACATAACCGTACTATTTTTACGTGAGCGAAGCCGCGAGCAAAAGATAGTATCGCTATATCTTAAAGGCCACGTAATACAGGGCAACCCGGGCATATACCAGACTTCGTACTACTTACTACTGAGCATCAACAGAAAATTTCAAAAACTCTGCCGACCCTGTGCCTTATAGCACACAACGCAAATTTAAGCGAAAACTTACACCACAATATCAAACAGACCAACATCTGGCAACGGGACTATAATCCTTACTTCCTTACTAATATTATAAATGCGAAAATGAGTTTGTTTGTTTGTTACGCTTTCACGCCTTAACTACTCAACCGATCAACATGAAATTTTGCATACACGTTGTCAGGGGTACAGAATAGAACATAGGGTACCTTTCATCCAGAAAAAATAACTGTTGCAAACCTAACCTAACCTAAACTACATTTACGCGAGCAAAGCCGCGGATGAAAACTAGTATTATATAAAACTAGCTGACACGCGCAACTTCGTCTGCTTCACATAAGAGAATTTTTTGCAGCATTTTCCATTGATGCTCTGCTTCTATTAGTAGTAGCGTGATGTTATATAGCCTATAGCCTTCCTCGATAAAAGAGCTATCCAAAACTAAAATAATTTTTACATTAGAACTAGTAGTTCCTGAGATTAGCGCGTTCAACCAAACAAACTCTTTAGCTTTATAATATTAGTATAGATGTTTAGGTCATATTTTCTTACCATTTAAACATTTCAGCTCGTACATCTCTATAATAACTCGTTTTATCAAATATATTCAAGATGCCAAACAAAAGGCAACAAATTGTTTAAGCTAACAAGATAAAGCGGGGTGCACGCTAGCGACGGCATCAATTATGCAGTGCCGACGCCGAGCCGGCGGTGTGCACCTGACCTACATCTAGTTTGATTGCACCACACGGTATTCATCTCGCGGATAACTTGCTTATATTAACTTGAAGAAAAAGAACGGTTGGTTATATTAAAACTTAGTTATATCATGGACATTTTCTTTTCTTTCGTTTCTTGCTGCTCGCTTCAATGGCGTAGTTTAAGAGCTCTTACACCTTGTGGCAACGTTACATAAGTGTCAAATTTTCAGTTTTAGAATTCGAAAATACTCTTATACAACAGCTTTGTCCGTCCGTCTGTCTCGTTATACAACTTTTAACTCAAGAACCGTAAGAGCTAGATACACGCGGTCAACGCCATTCGACTCAGCATAGTCGATATACTCCGAAATGACTATGACCTTTGACCTCCGACCTCAACGTGATACCATTTTTTAGAACTCTAAGATTAACGGCAATTCGTTGCCGTTCCTCACTTGTTTAAAATGCAATTTATTTATAAAAGATAAGATAAGATATAAGATAAAACTTTATTCATAGATAAATTAATCCTAGGTTTACAATGTGTTCTGTTTTAATATAATATGCACACAGCATAAAAGGAGCGTATCTTCTAAAATGTTTTCAATACACTCTATAAACAAAAGTTAAATTGTTATATAAAGGGCGTTTGGAGTCCTTCTGTATTTACTGTTACCGGTAACTTCGTCCGCGTGGAATTAAAACATTTCTAAAAAAGAACTCAAATAAATTAATAACATTTCAAAATCTTTATATATGACGGTTATGTCCGTCGTTGGCACACGGCACAGCTTGCAAGGCGAAAACGCTCTTAAGCGGTCGCCTCGCCACTGCTATTGCGCCCAGTGTTTTGGTTCCGATCCTCATTTGGGCATTTGTCTGATCCACAAATAATTGTACCTGATTTGTGTCCGTCCTTTGATTGTTTATACAGTCCACCGCGTGTTGTTCCTAACAAATAAAAGAAATTGGATCCTAGTTTTCGCTCAGACTGTCCTGGTAGATAGCGCGTAGCTGTGTCGCTGTGTCACTACAGGACAAAACTGCTAGCTTGGGTTATTTGTCACCCTTTTAGATTATATCATGTATATAAAAATATATATTTCTCTACAGATTTTTTTCTAAAGTTTTAAATTTTGGGACGCTTACACCGCAGCTTTTGGGCTCACCTTGAAGAGACGCTTCGAGAGTTTCAATCTAGTGTGGAATGGGAAACCCATTGAAACATTTGGCATTGAGATTGATTTAATTTTACTGTACGAAAATACTGTACTGTATTTATTGGTTTACATAATTTTACGTTTACGCAAATATTAACATTGAAATTAAACTATTTTATACAGATTTTATCGCTCTGTTTATTTTGTAAACACTACATAACTTTTAACTATTGAACAGCTACTGTTAAACATTACTAATATTTTAAGGTGTTTAAATTATAACTGGGAAACTCTCCATGACCATGACTGCTAAAAAGCAACGGAAACGTCGGGTAAAGTGTAAATCCAAATAGTTCCATAGTTTAATAATATAAAAAGCTTAAAATAGTTGTTAAATTTAACAGTAGCAGTATAATAGTTCCAAAATTATGTAATATTCATCATTATCATCTTAGCCGAAAGACTATCATTATGTAATAATAGTGTTTTTAAAATGAACAAGTCGATAAAATCCGTATAGAATAGTTTGACTTCAAATATTTATTGGATTTTTTTATAAATGGCAATGTTAATAATATTGCCTATAACGTGTGGCTTAGTATATCTATATGGGATTAAATATAATGATCATCAAAAATACTAATTGGTCAGCAAATATTGCACAGCATAATGAGCATCTATACGCCTCAAACCACTGCATTGCGTCTCGGAAGTGTTAGGTTATGTTAGGTTCCTTTTTTTAAACCCACCCAAAAATAGGAGCCCCGCGAAGCGGGGTTTCGTCGACTTAGTGTGTTCTCTTTATAGTTTGCTGGCCATGAGTTGCTGATCAATTAGCTTTTTTTGCTGCGCAATTAGTATTTTTTTGCTGTGCAGTTAAATACTACCCTATCTATATCTGGTAAAATGTAGAGCATTACATTCCTGCCTAACCTTTCAGTACAGAGAGGCGATGTAATAAATATATGTAAAACATCTCTTGTTTAGATATCCTGAGGTTACACCGCTTTTATTCAACAGCTCGCCGCCATTCTGATTACATTGCGTGGTGAAATATTGTTTGCAAGTTTAATGCAATTTATCAGAACTTTTTCATTTTACATACGAATGTGTTTGTTTCGAGACTCACTGTTAGTAAATAAATGGACATATTGACCGACTTTACACAGTATATAAAAGATAGGTTATGTGTTCCAAGATACAAAGAATTTATATAGGACCACGCTTATACCTTTACTTATATTATAAACTAGCTGTGCCCGCGGTTTCATCCGCGTTTATGATTACTGCGCCACCCCGTGGTTCGTAGCGTGATGTTATATAGCCTATAACCTTCCTCGATAAATAGTCTATCCAACACTAAAATATGTTTTCAATTCGAACCAGTACTTTCTGAGATTAGTTCGTGCAACCAAACAAACAAACTCTTCAGATTTATGATATTAATATATACTAGATTTTAAATGTAGGTTATGTAATGCTAGGAACAGGATTTTCTAAATGAAAAGTACTCTACGTCGTTTTTTGTACTCCTAAAAACGCGTATGAGAAATTTCACGATGATCGGTCGAGTAGTTAAGGCGTGAAAGCGTAACAAACAAATAAACTCACATCCGCATTTATAATATTATAGATAGGTTTACTGCACGGATGACATGGATTTAAGTGGTCGCCTTGAAGTTTCAGTATCGGCTAATATTGTTATAAAGTTTTGGTATCGGTTTCACCTTTGGATTCGGCTTTAAATTGGCCGAAACTTTGGGTTGCCCAAAACAAGCATTCGTAAAGTGCACTATATGATAATTTTTAGATCCTTATTTATAAAAGTTGCGACCGAAACTGTAAGAAAAGCCGAAAAATCGGTTTCGGTTTCGGCAAATTTCATAATTTGGTCAGACTCTACTAATTTGCTATCTCGGTAGTTTAAAAAACTTCTCGATAGTTTAAAAAAACTGAACAGCTTTACCTTACCCAGTTTAAAAAAATAAAACTAACATTTACAACATAATTAAAAGGCGACTCCTTTTTTAACTTAAGTAAAACCACTTAAAATAATATGCTACGGTTTTACGTAGAACCTGCTACGAGGGATAAGCGTAGCAGCCGCTACGAATGCAGTATTTAAATTGAGCTTAGTAATAGAGAGATTACAGCGGGATTTTGGTTGCTGTAATTTATATTTTAAGTAAATTTCAATTTATTATTATGTGTTGCGTATTAAATAGTTAATTATCGCTTGCTTTAACGGTGAAGGAAAACATCGCGAGGAAACCTGCATGTCTGAGAGTTCTCCATAATGTTCTCGAAAATATGTGAAGTCTGCCAACCCGCACTAGGCCAGCATGGTGGATTATAGCCTAACCCTTCTCACACTGATAAGAGGCCCGTGCCCAGCAGTGGGACAGTTTAATACAGGGCTCATTTCAAAGTCAAAGTCAAAAATCATTTATTCATTTAGATCACAAAGTAACACTTATGAACGACAAAGTATGTAGGTTAGTGAGTTTACTAAGTTACTGAAGCTACATTTAGGTTAGTTTCGTTAGTTATATCTCTTCATAATCTTTGATATTATTATTAAAGTTAGAGTCTGTCTGTATGTCATCGAAAAAACAGAATATATTACACTCACATGCACACTTCGTTCTGTTCCCAAAAATGTCCGTCAGAAAAACATATACATACTTTGCCTGATCTAGTTATGACTCAAGATCGACTTTTGTCGTAGGAGTTCCTAAGTAGTCTCTACATAATATTTAAGTATATAGAAGTTACCGCGGCTTCTCCCGCGTGGAATAGCAGTAACAGGATAAAAAGTATCACGTATTTATCTAAAACATAGTTTAGCTGTGTACACACAGCGACACATCAACCTAGATTGTTTGGACTTTGAACCATTAGAAGTTGAACGCTGCGAATCGTGTGAGAGAGTGCGTTATATAATATAATAATAATATAATATTCTACCACATACACACAACACCATCTAGCCCAAACTAAGCAGAGCTTGTACTATGGGTACTAGACAATGGATAAACATACATATATACTTTTTTTTTGTAAATACATACATATTATACATAGAAACACCCAGACCAAGACAAACATAAATGTTCATGCACACAAATGTTTGACTTGTGCGGGAATCGAACCCGCGACCTCAGGCGTGGCAGTCGGTTACACTAACCACTACGCCACCGAGGCCCGCTACGCTCTATCCTTACCATTACATCGACACCACTATGCACTGTCCCTTTCCGACAATTTTCTATTTTGTATGTAGCGTAGTAGGTATAGCGTAGAGTGTCTAACTTGATGGGTATCCGCGTGTACCAAATTTCATTTTATTTCGTTTAGTGGTTTACGTGTAATTGAGTAACAAACATTCAAATATATTGACAAACTTGTTTCGCTGTTAAGCCCGCATGAACGCATGTCGGGATAAAACGTAGTCTATGTATTATCCCATAATAAAACCTAACTCCTTGTCAAATTTCATTAAGATCCGTTTAGTTATTAAAATGTAACTAGCAAAATTACATTCACATTAAAATTAGAGGAACCCGCCAATTACCATCGGATTGGACACCCAAGCTACTGCAATAAAAAAATGTTGACAATACGAATCTCAACAATAAGGAACAGCCACGTCATGGGATCTGGGCGTACTCCAACCTGCAGTATTCCGCTTCGAACACCAAATATGCGTTGTCACAGTTTAGCCAGCGTCGTCAAATTCCTAGCATCGCTATTAACCGGCAAATTGCCCAGAAGTCTGGTAGCATTGCCACATTGAACGGCAATTCTTTTGGCTCACCGTACTTGGCAGTGTAGGATTCTTAAAAAGATGTTCTGTACGAGCATTCAAGTCTTTCAAAATAGAAAATCAGTTGTAAATAATCGATTGGTACTTTATTAAAGGTCTGACAATACAATGTCTCTTGTACAGTAGTGATGTATCGAGTATTGTGTATCGGCCAGCTGATATCGCGTTACGTGACTGTACAAAGGTTTCACAAAGGCGGTGGAATAAGCGACGCGCCACACCGCGCTTGATGAACCAACTTCGACACTCTTCGTTATAAGTTCGGCACAGATCGGGCTGCGAAAACTGCGATAGCAACTTGATAACAAGAAACTTTGATTATTTTGAGTTTATTGGGTTTCCTGGAAATGTTTACTTTGTCATGAAGGTAGCACAGATTTTAAGGCTTATTATCAGGATAATAAGCCTTAAAATCTGGTCTGCATTACTCTATGCTCAATTTAGAATCCTTACTAATATTATAAATGCAAATGTGAGTTTGTTTGTTTGTTATGCTTGCACGCCTTAACTATTTGACGGATCATCATAAAATTTTGCATACACATTATCAAGGGTACATAAAATGTATTCACATTTTATTCGTAACTAGTCTTTATAGTTGCTTTAGTTCATTGTTTTAAAGTTCGAAAAAACTCTTATACAACAGCTTTGTCAATCCGTCTGTCTGTTATACAACTTTTAACTCAAGAACCATAAGGGCTAGAGACTCGCGGTTAACGCCATTCGACTCAGCATAGTCGATATACCCACGAAACGTACGTGGTATCACATCTATTATTTATTTTAAAATCATTTATATTTCCCATTCGCTCTACTAATTTAGATATTTCTTTTCGGTTCCAGTGGTTGTGGTATAGTCGCGTATAAATGGTAAAAATAAAAAATATAGTAAATAGGTAGATATCATATGAATTTCAATCACAGATAATTGGATTCACAAAATAAGTTTTAGTAACAATCAAATCATCGATTCATCTTTTTAATACTTTTGAATTTTATCTATAAACATTATTAATAAATTAAAGATCGTGCACATCTATATCTATAGATATGTATGTGCATTTCTAAGGCATCGTTCACACCAAACGTATTGTCCGCCGCCGACTGTGAGTATGCTCACTGTCTGCCCCAGTGTGAACGTGGACTCAGTCTGCAGTACGCGTTCTCACCAAGCCGACAATACGCTATAGCGTACAACGCGCTACATGTGTGAACAAAAGAATAGGCTTGTGTAGGTATACAATCTAATACGCTGTTACGTTCGGCAACGTAGCCAATCCGCGTCCGCCGTGCATAGATGCGTAGTACAATAATCGGCCACCGAGAGTCAGCGACAACGCACTACGTAATAGCGTATAGTCGGTTCTGTGTGAGCGAGAAGTTAAATATACATGGAAAAGCGATAAACTACGTAACGCGAACTTTAGACGTTAGAAATTCTGTATGTTGCAGCGCGTGTATAGTCTTATTATTTTCAACGATCTAATATAATTTTAATAATGTAATAGTTTTAAATTAATTTCTTTAAAATACTGTTCACAAATGTACAGTTTCAACACTTTTTATGTAAAAATGTGGCTGGTTTTTATTAGGGAACCAAAAGGCACCAGAGCAGGTGCCAAATCTATAACTTTTATTCTTAAATCTAATTTTAAAAATAAATTAATATTGACTGGGGGACCAATGGGCACCTATATAGGCGCCGAATCCACAACTTTTACTCCGGGGACGGATTTTAGGGGACCAGTGGGTTCTGAGCCATAAAAACTGCCACGTTCCAGACGTTCTTTTCGAGGCCGCACCCTCCGCCGCCTACGCCGTTAAAAATAGAAGCGACTTGTAATACCTCACTGCACCTCTTGGTGCCTGTTACTTGATAGTGAAGTATCAACAGCATATCTACCAACATCACTTATATATAGACACTAGAACTACTACCCAAGTGCTTCTTTAAACGAGGCTAAAAGAGAGTGTTATCACGGCAGGCAGTGGCAAGGCTGTGTAAATCTATACCCATACTAATATTATAAGAGCAAAGATTTGATTTTTTTATTTGCTTGTAACGATTTAACTCAAAAACTACTCTACCAATTTTAAAAATGATTTCCCATTAGAAAGCTATATTATCACCGAGTAACATAGGCTATATTTTGTTTTAAGAACTGTTACTAACATAACCTAACCTACTTTTACGCGAGGGAAGCCGCAAGCAAAAGCTAGTCTAGTATATATAGACTCTACAATGAACTACCCGAGTCGATTGAGTGCAAAACGACCCCAGCACTAGTATTGCACTCAAACTATTACGATGTGTGCGAACCGACAACTAAAAAAATATTATTTTAAAAGTTTCGTTTCGCACAATTCTTTCGAACAGATTCATGTGAAACGATCACTAAGCATGGGCGCCGCCAGGATTACTTTCAGAGAGGCGCATCAGCATCTGCACATTATACTATTAACTGATATAAAATATATAATTATACATGTATATTAAGTATGTTGATAAATGTAATGTCAAATTCAAGTCGCGTTGATTGTTTGATTGAATATATGTATCTCCCTTATCAAAAAAAAAGATATATTTTCTATGTATTTTCTATCCTGTGCGCATTAAATCGTTAATTATCGCTCCCTTTAACGGTGTAAGAAAACATCGTGAGGAAACCTGCATGTCTGAAAAATCTCTATAATGTTCTTGAAGATATGTAAAGTCCGCAAACCCACATTGGGCCAGCGTGGTGAACTATGGTCTAATCCTTCTGACACTGAGAATAGGCCCGTGCCCAGCAGTAGGACAGTTTAATACAGGGCTGGTATTATTATATTACCCCGACAACGGGTATGTGAAATTTTATGATGATCAGTAGTGTATTTAAGGCGTGAAAGCGTAACAAATAAACAAACTCACTTTCGCATTTATAATATTTGTTAGGATTCACGTTAACCCTTTTAATACAATAGCAGTTTGTTTCATGCATCAACTTATAATTTATCCCGTTTAGTTTGAAAAGCCACGAGAAATAACATGCCATATAAAAGCCGTGTACCAGCTAAAACCATGCGACGCAATTATTTTCCTGTCCAATGTACCTCAAAGTTATGTAACAGGGTGGCAATAAATTACTGCCATTATCGGATAAAAGTGGAAAATGTAGTTTTATATTATGTTGCTTCGTGTTGGACATTTCTGGTGCAATCCTGACATACATTGTATACACAGTTTCCTCGTACAATGTCTGCTGTAGAGCAACCGAAACGATAGGGAAAGTGTAAAATAAAAACATTCATATTGGTTGTAATAAAATAAGCAGTGATAAAATTTGTTTTTAGTGTATAGGTTATAAAAATAATAATCACTTGTTTGCCATAAAAACACATTACATTATTGAAGTTTTTTCAATTGTATATTAAAATATAATATCAATTTTATTTATGCATCAAACAATCCCGTGCAATCCTGAGGTATATTACCAATAAAATGTTAATAGAATTGGTAACATTTAATTATTATTTAATTACAGGATTGCAAGGCGAAGTTGTTTAGAAAATAACGCCGACTCGGACAACAACCTTTGGCCTCCGGCAAAAGGTTTATGATTTTTGATTTATCCATACCCAAGAAAATAATTTATGGTTCATAATCTATAGTAAATAATCTGGAAATCCACTACGAAATGTCTCGCATGGTGAAAGCAATTGCTGTGCTTGAGATCTCGAGGTCGATCGGTTCAGTCTGAGAAGGTGATATTAGGTATTTCTTTCAACAAAATTTCAGTCGAAGCACGGAGTTTAAAACTGTGCTCGGTATATAGCAATAGGCTCGCACCTGTTTCATGGGGCTTCAAAATTATATATCTTGCAAAATGTAAGTATAAAAGACATCTGCCTAGTCTTCGGGAAAATAGGCGTGAGACAATGTGTCTATATAATTTCTTCTATTGCAAAACCCGATAGACTGAAGAAAAGCAAGCGAAACGTCGGGGAAGCAAGTAGTTAAATAGTTTCAAAATTATGTAAATAGCGTTATAAAATAAACGACGCGACAAATCCGAATAAAGTAGTTTAATTTCAATGAAAAGATATTTATTAAACACCTATACGTACCTAGCAGTTTAAGCAATGAATGTCTTTAACATCTAACACGTGTCCACTTATACTTTTGTCATTAATCAGAATTATTGTAGCCCCGTTTATTCCATTTTATATATTCTGGTTTAAGCGTTAAGCCGTTACTCAGTCGTAATCCATCATAAATATCGATCTCCTCGCCTTCTGTCGTTCCGAAGGCAAAAATACATATAAAAATATGTCCCGAGCTACAATTTTACCTTTCCTCTCGACAGAATTGGTTCTAAAACTTTGTTTAATGACTTGATTATGTAAGAGCAAGACGCGAGCTGTTTCACACATACGTCATTTATACGTGACTTCTGTTAGGGTGAGCTACACTATTGGAGTATTCTTTTGCGACAAAAGGCAAAGAAAGATAGAGCAGTGTGATATCTTTACTTAAATATAGGGTAGAAATAATTGCCTCCTTCAGCCCTTCATACCGAAATTCGTATGGAGCCAGGCATAGGAGATATTATAGTGACAATTGTGTACGCAAATACAAATGCACTCTCTGTTCTCTAACTCTCATAATCCGATAGGACGGCAATCCGAAGCGACCGGAGAGACATAAAGTGCAAAACCATCAGCTTTACATGCTTTCCGAAGCACGGGGTGTGAACCACTGCCAACTTCCTAACTCAGAGCTGCTTCGAGCAATTTCTTGATAGAAAAACCTAATTATTTTTGTTGGCCCGTCCAGATACAATAATTGAAAACCTATTGTATCTGGCAGCGGGTGTGCCGCTGCGACTCAATAAATTAATGAAGAAAAAGTTGTGGCGAAGAATTCACAAGGCTAACACTAATGTTATCTGTGTCTGTATGTAAACTTGATATTTTTGTTTCTCTTATCACAGGTATTTTCTAAAATATTACCTATATTAGAAAAATACCTGGCCCTTTGGGAGGCTTACACGGGTACATGGATCCAACATGTAGAGACCCTTCGAGAATTTTAATTTAGAGTGAGATGGGACACTTATCGAGACACTAGCCGCGGCAAGTGTAGGAGACTATTGGAACCTAATAAATCTGGGCTATAGGGATGGGTGTTTGATGGGTGTCTGCCTAATATACTGTTTCAGTACAAAGTTGGAATGGCAGTATTAGTATTATCGTCGATAATAGTAATAGATTACTGGTTTATATCCATTAGTCACTAAAGGGCCCAGTTGAAAACCAGCTTCAGAGTTTCGTCTGACACATGCTGAACTAGGCCTTATTTTGGCACTGTTAGGAGAAACTCACTTTAAAAGCTTTTTGGTTTTGGTTTTGTTGCGCTTAAATTTATATTGTACTAGACTTTGCCCGCGGCTCTGCTCGCGTAAATGTAAGTTATATTTATAAAAATTTCTTTTTCTAGGTGAAAGGTATCCCATGTCCTTTTCTGTACCCCTGACATCGTGTATGCGATAAAGTATGATCGGTCGAGTAGTTAAGGAGTGAAAGCGTAGCAAACAAACAAATGTACAAACAAACTCACATTCGCATTTATAATATTACTTAGGATATAAATAAGTATTTATTTTTATTTTATACTTGTGATTATGTGTTTAGTTGCATGAGTCAAATAAACAATTATTTTTACTTTCTTTCTTTATTTTCTAGTGTAGAGCCGCCTTTACGGTATACGAAGAAACTATGATATGGGTATATTATTACGAGCATTTACTCTTCAATTTGCATAATGACTGCGGTGCACTAACCGGGGCTGTTATAGCAGTATGCGTGATAGGGCACGTGTATTTCTACCATTTTCTAATATCAGGCCATTAAATGTGACATTTTTAATGCCAGTTAGGTATTAATAGTTAATTACACAATAGAGCAGCGATAGCTCAGTGGGGAGACCAACAGACTGCAATGCAGAGAGTTTCGGGTTCCAACCCACGTCGCGCACCTCTGACTTTCGGAAGTTATATGACTTTTCGAAATTATGTGCGTATTGATTGACAATTATCGCCTGCTCCGTGCTTCGGAAAGCACGTTAAGCCGTTGGTCTCGGCTGCCATGAACATCTATGGCAGTCGTTATTGGGAGAGTGTTGTCACAAAAGATCCTACTGGGTCGAAGTGTCGCCGGTCTGCACTGACTGGCCCCCACATAGGATAAGATAAGATAATTACACGCTACCAGCCGCTATAGCCTAGTAGGGGAAGGATGGACTGTCACGCAGAAGCCTAGAGTTCGATTTCAAGGCACACACCTCAAACTTTTCGTAGTTATGTGCGTATTAAATAGACATCCTTCGCTTTAAAGGTAAAGGAAAACATCAAAAGGAAACCGCATGTCTGAGAGTTCTCCATAATGTTATGTAACCATCCCGCACTAGGTCAGCGAGGTTGACTTTGGCCTCACCAATCGCACACTGAGAGAGGCCTGTGCCGAGCCGTGGGACGGTTTAATACAGGGCTGATATTATTATTATCTATATATTAATACGTGAAGCAAAAACTTTGTACCCCTTTTTACGATAATTGCGCGAACGAAGGAGTATGAAATTTGGCACAGTTAAAGTGTACATGGAGAAGGAGTGACGAATCCTAATATTTATATAAAATATGCATTACACTCTTTGCGCTGTAGCATGGTGCGGGTGACAGTTGCCTCTATGACGTTGACATCTGTCAGTACCTACCACTAGGGATGTGACGTTATGCAATTCATTTTTATCACTAACGATACTCGCAGCATAAATCTAGTTCTCATTAATAGTGTTATGAAAATTAGTGTGTTATTGAGTCGTGCAGTGTAACTACGTGTATAAACTTGTCAATATATATATTTTATGGCTACATAATAATATCTTTGTACTTATATAAAATAATCAAAATCGGGTTTATGATTTTATTTCGTGATAGCATTTTTGCTCTATGACGTATCGGCGCGGCGGCCATTTTGTTTACTCGTGCGATGCTGTCAGTACGAGTGCTAGCGCCTTGTATGTGACACGTATTTATTGCTATTTCACTGTTTGTTTTCATTTTAGTTAAATTGTTATTTGTTATAGTTTATTGAGTTTGTTGTTATTACCATGCCTAAGCATACAAAAAAAATTGTTTTGAGTAGTCAGGCCAGGGAGCTTGTTGTTCGCCTCCGAGACTACTTTGAAAGAGAACAACAAATAATGGACCGTTGTTACCATTGAATCGAATTGTGGAACGAGTAGCCCAAGCTCTTGATATTGGCCGCAATACTGTTTCGCGTATAACACGTGAGAAAATTGGCCAAGATGGGATGTCTGAAAATAAATTATCGACACCCAACAAAAAGCGGACCAAGGTGAAGCCAATCACAGCTTTAGATGATTTTGCTAAGGTTGCTATTAGAAATCATATTTATGATTATTATAGAAGAATGGAGCTACCCACATTACTCAAGCTTCTAAAATCATTAAAAGAAGCTGACTTGTTCAAAGGAGGTATTACTTCGTTGCGGCAAGTTATAAAAGATATTGGCTTTGTTTACAAAAAGTTAACAAAAGGAAGATTATTATGGAGAGGACTGACATTGCCCTAGCAAGATGTTAATTTTTAAGAAAGGCTAAAAACATAAGTGATTGGAGCAAAGTTGTTTTTTTGGATGAAACGTGGCTAAACGCCAACCACACAGTGGGTAAAAGTTGGACCGACGATACGGCACAATCGTGTACCAAAGTGCCGGAGGGCAAAGGCGAACACCTTATTATTTGTTACGCAGGTACAGCAAGTGGATTCGTCCCTAATTTTTTGCTGGTTTTTAAGTCAAAAAAAAATACAGAGTATCATGAGGAGATGAATTACGAAAAATTTAAAGATTGGTTCATATGTCTATTAAACAATTTAAAAGAGCCTATGACCATAATAATGGACAACGCACCCTACCATTCGGTACAACTTAATAAACCCCCAAACCAATCCAACCGCAAAAGCGAGTTGGTGTAGTGGCTGAATGAAAACGGAGTTACAGCAGATATAAAAATGTTAAAGACAAAGCTTATTGCCTTAGTACGGCGTCATAAGCCACCAACTCCTACCTATGTTCTGGACGAAATGGCAAAAGAAAAAGGCCACCAGGTCCTTCGACTACCACCCTACATTGCCAGTATAACGCTATTGAGCTGATTTGGGCTCAAATAAAAGGTCACGCCGCAAGAAATAATACTTCGCCGCCATTTACGGCAAATAAGATGTTGGCCCTATTACAAGGCCATCAACAATGTTCAACCTGAAGACTGGTCGAAGGTTATAAATAAAACAAAAAGGGACATTATGTCTGATTGGGATCGTGACATCCATATTGACAATATAATAGAGTCATCGTTAATAATATCCGTCACAGATACAGATGATGACTTTAGTGACAATTCAGATGTTCCTGACTCTGATATGAGTTTAGACGAATAAAATCAATTTTTTTATATATGTTCTGTTTCATTAATATAATTATAGACTTTTTACAATCATAATTGAACTACGCCCAATATACGTTTTATATTATAAAAAACATTGACTATCGATTGTAGCAGTACATCCCATCATTAAATACGTCTATGGCGTTACATTATACGCATAACACTTTGCTTAATTTTTCTTTCCATTAGATTTTATTTGTAGACTAGAACATTCTGGTTGGGTTTAATTCAATTTACTACAGTAAATAATGATTTAATATATTACGAATGTGGTACAGCTGAAATACTAAGTCATAATTTGTAAATCGCGGCAACTTTCAAGAGTGAAACGAAACGTTACTGAAACTGTCACCCGCACCATGCTACAGCGCAAAGAGTGTAGAAATACATTAAATTAATGAAAAAACACTACACGCACACAACCATGCATTTGACACACGCAGTGGAAGCGCGTTACTATGGTTACATATATCAATATATAATGACATATATCAGCAATATCTTACAGGCAAACTTTGGTCGAATTTCGAGCACTAGGCGACCGCTAGTAAAATATAATTACACGAAACAAGCAGCGATAGTCTAGTAGGAGAACTTTGGAGTTTGGACTACTACACAGAAACCACGAGTTTGATTCCAAGGCAAGAAACTGTGGCTTTTCTGGCTGGTAATAAATAATGAATTGCTCGCTTTAATAATATTTTACAATATTTGGCTGCAAGGATGCAATAGCCTAGTGGGAAACTGTTGGACTGTCACACAGGAGTCTCGAGTCCAAGGCACGCATCTCTGACTTTTCAAAGTTGTATGCGTATCAATATTATAATAACAACAGGCCGTATAATACATACATACACACACATAAACTCATACAATCACACACACACACACATACACACGCACACACACACAAACACACACACACGCGCACGCTCGCACAGATTTCATAAAACTTATGAAGTAGAACAAACACTCACAAAGCCACGGGTTAGTGTCCAGGAGACCTGAAATACAGGGTTTCCCTAGTTTAGGCTCCTGTCCACCCCTCATAATACGCTACTTGTTATATTTACTTTGCTAACTTACTTACCTAGTTGAAATATCACACTTGTGCGAAGTTGTAAAATTATGTTTAGCGGAAAAAAAAAAAAATATCTTAAAAAAAAAAGGTTAAAAAAAATAGTTCATCGCTCGCTTTAACGGTGAAGGAAAACATCATGAGGAAACCTACATGTGTGAGAGTTCTCCATAATGTTCTAGAAGATTATGTGAAGTCTGCTAGCCTGTACTGGGCCAGCGCGGTAGACTATGGCCTAACCCTTTTCACTGTGAGAGGAGGCCCATGATTAGCAGCAGGACAATATATAGTTATATATGGCTGATATTATTTTAGAACAATCGTCGTTAAGTTTTCTTAAGCTTCGACATCGCCTACGAAAGGTATGATATTTCATAAATTAATTCCATTCAACCTAAAATAACTGTGATACGCACACCGTGATATACCTATTTAAAACTTATTCGCTGACATTTAGATTTAAATTAGTCTTAAATAAATAGAACAACTCATGTTCATATCCAATAATAATCTATTTTGGGATTAGACTGAGACCTTCAAGCCTACAGCCGGTTTCTGAGAAACTAATCAATGACGTATCAAAATCTTATTCATGTCAAGTTTGGTTGGCTGTAATTGCTGTCAGCCAATCATAGCAGTTAATTGTTTGTTAAAATAAAATGTGTTTTTTATTTGCCTTTTAGAAAGTGGGTGCTAGTACTTTAGCGGTTAAGGTTATTTTAGTAGAACTTGTATTTTAGAGTGCACTTTGGCTTTTGTCGGATTTGGAAAGAATTTCTTGAATGTGATATGAATAAATAATTCATGTAACATTCAAGAAATTCTGGATGCCAGTTTTAAGCCAAATTGTAAGCGGATTGAAAGATAAAAATTAACAAACTTTCAAGTTTGTTTGAAGTGTTTCTGCTATTTAAGCTGTAGGTTAACGTATCAAACTAAAGCTGTTATAGTTATTTAAAAAGTATTGAAAAGTGACTATAAAATGAATGCAACCGACCGCACGGTTCTGGGTTCAATTCTTATTAACAAGAAAACCAAATAATATTTATCATAATCGACTGAAGTAGGTACTATTTGGGTTGCCTGCCAGTATATAATAGTCAATTACAGCACGGAGTATAGCAGAATTACACACGTTCGTTGAAATCTTCTGTCATTGCATAATGTCCAACATTGATTTACAAACGTGTGACACGACTCGACGCCATATTGCCTGAGGAGTGCCGTTTTGACACTTAAAATAAAATAAAGCATGAAAGCGTAACAAACAAACAAATTCACATCCGCATTTATAATATTAAGTTTGGATAACATACTCTCTGCTTATACTTTTAGGGGAAAAAGCATGAATCTATAAATACACGTATCAATATTCGGGTGGTAATTGGCTCCAATCACTGTTACAATTACGAAATGTATCAAAACAATTATCAAACAAAACTGTCAGCAACAAATATTAAATGAATCAGCGATTTCAAATTAATACTTATTGTATTGTTCATTTTGATTAACAACATGACGCGGTGTCACAAACTAAATTGATACAGATTGCCGATTCAGTACATCGGGCTCACGCAGTCATAGACTAATAAATATCGTTGCAGTCAATTAAAGTAACGAATAAGCAGACCTACGGTAACCGTTTACCATTAGGAGGGTTAAACGGTACACTTGTATTTCAAACTAGATTTATCAGCAATCAGTTCCTTCCCAAAAACAAATGATACAAAATTGTTACAAAAACATTTGGAACAAACATAGTTTAGAGCATACTTAAGTTAATTTTGTGTGTGTATGTGTGTGTGTGCGTGTGTGAGTGCATGTGTGAGGGTGTGTGAGGGTGTGTGTGTGTGTGTGTGTGTGTGAGAGAGAGAGAGTGTGTGTGAAGTAATAATATAGCTTCCTCATGGTGAAAGAATTTTTAAAATCGGTTGGGTAGATTAAAGTTAAAACCTTACAAAGAAACAAAAAATATATTGAATCTTTCATCTTCATAATATTAGTAAAGATAAAATAAATATTATCAATTTGTCTTTATTACAATTGTTATATAATAAAATTTACTATACAGTCAATATAACGGCATAACCGTGACTGGTACATAGGTACTTGATCACTAAGGAAGGACCTGACTCAAAGATACGTCAAGTAGTAGAGCCTTGCTGATTTTAGCATGAATGGGCCGGCTCGACCGGGGAAGGACTACCCTCTCACAGAATATCGACGTGAAATAGCAGTATTCCTACTGCTGGGTTTCGTTCGGTGAGTGAGAGTGCCGGAGGCCCAAGCATCCTCATTCCCCCTTCCCATTCCTTCTCCTTTCCACTTCCTTTCCTGAAGGGTCGGCAATGCGCAGGTGATGCCTCTGGTGTTGCAGGCGTCCATAGGCTACGGTGACCACTTACCATCAGGTGGGCCGTATGCTTGTTTGCCACCTTAGGTAGTATAAAAAAACAAATCTTATCAAAACATTAATCTTTATTCCCGCACAACAATGTCGCTCTGACTCAGAACATTAAACTTGAATCTAGACTTTCTACTTCTCTATATCTAGAGTTCAGAGAAACATACGAGTTTACATGCATAGGTACATAATTTCGCCTCCATGAGTTGTAAAGTTTTAAAAAGACTGCAGGCAGATGCTGGATGCGGCAAGCTGAAGACAGGGCGCTTTGGCGCTCTTTGGGGGAGGGCTATGTCCAGCAGTGGACTATTATAGCCTGATGATGATGATGAGTTGTAAAGTTTTATGTCTCTCTCATCTATTAGAGAGCGAGTCTATTATGACGCCTACCCATGAAGAGGTACGCAAACGTGTGTTAAAACAAATGAAACAAACAAACTTTCTCATTAAAAAAACAACGGGTTGCACTCCGGGAGTGCCGGAAGAAGTGAAAACTTACTATTAACGTTGTGCATTTTTGATATTTTGGAATGGTTAGGGAATAATTTTGCACGAATTGCTTTAATTAATTATCAGTATAAAAGTACTATCATTTATGTGGTTAAATACTATATTAATTTATTGCGCTATCGTACACAAACATGACAATTCTCCCTCCGCCTTACGAATTTTCGATCAGGTCACGTGTCCTGACGCGAGTTTGACAATTCTCCCTCCGTCTTATGAATTTTCGATCAGATCACGTGTCCTGACGCGAGCTTAACATTTTTTACCCATCACAAAAAAGTGCACAACGCCGCTAAAGAGGTTTTCACTTCAAAAAGACCTACAGATATGACTATATCTAAGTTGCTAGCATAAATATCGCAGTACGGTAGACACGGTAATCTGTATCTGTTTAATATGTGGTGAAGCTATGTAGGGTGTAGGAATAACTCCATGTCTGTTTGCAATAACAATGACGCTTTGATGAGGGATCGTAATTAATTTACACACCATTTTATCATGAGTAATGAAGTTTAGGTAATTTTGTGCTTAAACTTATGTTTTGATTCTTAATTTGTGCTATAATATCTATACATATCTATACAAATAAATAAAATTGAAGTGTCTGTTGGTAATGTCAAAATAACAGCTTTTTATCTAGTGCATATGAAAGTATATTATAAGGTACTTATACGAAAACATCTATTTTTTAAATTTTTGTTTGTCTGTCTGTCTGTTTGTTCCGGCTAATCTCCGAAACGGCTGAACTGATTTTGACGGGACTTTCACTGGCAGATAGCTGATGTTATAAGGAGTAACTTAGGCTACTTCGATTTTAGAAAAAAAATAGGGATCCGCGGAGACAAACACTTTTTAGTTAAAATCTACGCGGACAAAGTCGCAGGTAACAGCTAGTATTATAATAAAGTTAGAGAGATTGTATGTTTCTTTTTCTGTCATTGTTAATCTCTGAAACTACCAGTAGGACATGATTTTATTTGCGTTTTAGTCTCTTTATTTAATCACAATTTAACTTAGGTTTCTCTCTTAAAATATCTATATCTACGAGTACATTAATACTAAATAATAAAGAAAAGATTTGTATTTTTGTTTGTAAGAAGCTACTAGGCCGATTTTAATAATTATTTCACTACTAGCTTTTGCCGGCAGCTTCGCTCGCGTTAATTTAAAATTTGACAATCGATTCGGGTTGTACTCTGCTTGAAATAATATAATTCAATCATCATTCGAAAGACACGTGGCGCCATCTATTATCATAAGAACGTTATTGTGGTTTTCCTCGGGAACAGTAATTTTTTTCGGGATGCAAGGTGGCCTATGTTCGTTTCTGTACACCTGACAACGTATATGCAAAATTTCAGAATGATCGGTTCAGTGGTTTAGGCGTGAAAAGGTAACAAACAAACAAACAAACTCATTTTCGCTTTTATAATATTAGTTAGGATTAGGATTAGACAGCTACTTTATCTAGAAGTAGCATAGGCTATGTTATATCACTTTAACCCACGAGAACGAAGCAGAAATAATCACCCACAAAATATGTTTTTTGTTTTTATGCAAATCCCTTTTTGTTTGAATACTGTTTAATTACAAACTAAAAGTAAAAGACTGCACGGATGGCGTAGTGGTTTAAGTGGTCGCCTCGCCACTGCCGGCGCTGTGTGTTGTGGGTTCGATCCCCACACGGGACAAAAATTTGTGTGATCTACAAATTATTTTCCTGTGTCTGGGTGTTCTTTGTGTCCGTTGTTTGAATGTTTGTAAAGTCCCTCGCGACACGTGACAGTGCGCGAGTTGTCCTCATAAAAAAAGCAAGAAAAATAATTCTGAACTAGCTTTTCGTTTCTTTTGGATTGGATGGGCTTTCGATGAAGTTTGTGGTTACTGCTCTGTCGGTAAAGTCGTAGTTTGATGTTACGACCCAACGGAGAAGAGCCTTCATTCCTCGATAAACTGGCAAACATAGGTATTACATCCACAATACACCAGTTATGTATTTCCTCACAAATAAATCCAATAATCTACATAAAGGAAGAGAATTTCTTGAGAATCTCGATAACTAGATAATGCTCATACATACCCCAACAACAAGAAATTGAAGAATAAATTGTTGTACCTACATCTATATCTATACGTATTAAGCACATCAAAATGTATATCTGTCTATACTTTTATTTGTAACTAGCTTTTGCGCGCGGCTCCACCCGCGTGGTACCTACTTGAATAAAAAGTAGCCTATGTCCTTCCCCAGATTTTAAACTATATCTGTACCAAATTTAATCTAAATCGGTTGAGTGGTTTAGCCATAAAAAGGTAACAGACAGACAGATAAACAGACAGAGTTACTTTCGAATTTATAATATTAATAAGTCTTCTTCTCCCTAGCCTTTATTATTCCCAACTCACTTGGAGTCGGATTTCTAGTCTAACTGGATTTGATCGGATATCAGTTTTTACACGGAGCAACTGCCATCTGACCTCCACAACCCGAAGGCTACCGATACTCTAAGGCTAGACCAGTGTCAGGATATTAGAAGGCACTGACTTCCCAATAACAACTGCCATAGATGTTCATGGCAGCCGGGACCGACGGCTTAACGTGCTCACCGAGGCACGGAGCAGGTGATAATTGTCAATCAATACGCACATAATTTCGAATAGTATATATATATATATATATATATATATATATATATATATATATATATATATATATATATATATATATATATATATATATATATATGTCGGAGAATTATTGAATCTAGTAGCGCCATCTATTAATTCATTTAAGATTTATTCACTTCCGTGAGTCAGTAGTTTCGAGCGGAAGTCTGTGATGGCGCTGTCAGCGTCGTCAGTGAATGAGTGAGAGTTGAACGAACGTTGTAGCGAGTGAAGTAGTGGTGGTACAGATTAGCTCGTTCGTTCGTTCTGTCACTGTCTGTTGACTTCGGGAGCTCGACCGCGTCGGACGTACGCACTGAGTCATTTATTTTATTTCGTACACAATATGGCGGACGATGAACAATCTTACGAACGGAATCGGTTTCCATCCGCGACAGCAGCGGTGGGATTGGAACAAAACACCTCCAGCGCGTCGAACCCACATCCTGCTTCGACGCAAGAAGAATATTTCGACAATTCATCCGTGCCACGTGGTGAAAATAACCCTCGAGTGAATACGCAGGTTGAAGATCGAAATACGTTCTCACAATCGGGTGGTCAAATACCAGCAATGTCACCTGATATGTGGGCATCCTTTTTTCGTGGTATGGCAGAGAGTTTCCGTCACACTGAAGCGAGTACGTCAACATCAAAATCGGAAAAGCGGATGAAACCTAGCGACGTATACGTGCCAACCTTTGATCCGAACGACTGTGAGTTTACAGCTGCTCAATGGTGCGACGAGATAGAACACCACCGTGTCCAGAACTCGTGGACGGACTATGAGACCAGGAACGTGGCGTTCACGAATCTACGTGGCCGGGCACGGAAGTGGGCGTCGAAGTCGTATCCCCTTTGCAAGACCTGGGACGAAGCAAAAGAGCGGCTTTCGAGACAGTTTGCGTCTACGAAGAGGTTTCATGACCTATTTCAAGAAATGGTGCGGTATTCGAGCGATCAAGCTTCTACCTACATAGAATATTCAACCAACAAGCTGGCGTTGATTGACCGACTGGAGACGAGCTGGAGCGAGGCGAACAAGATTGAAGTGGTGATCTCAGGTATCTCTGACAACCAGGTACGATCAGATTTATTAAAGAATACCCCAGCCGATTTCTTAGCACTCGACAGGCATTTTGGTACTTATCCTAAAATTAAATACTGTAAGAGGTCTCTTGATAATCATTCTTCCACGCTTAATGACCCTAAGCGACGGCGACTGACTTTATCCTCCATAAATTGTCACAATTGCGGTAAGCCGGGACATTATAAACGAAATTGTAAATTTAAAAATCAGTCTAACAATGCAACGGCTCCCGGAGATTCTTCCCAGCTAGTTGTCACTAAGCCTAGTGTTAAGAATACGCGGTGTTCGTATTGTCAAAAGATGGGTCATGCTGAAGATGTGTGCTTTTCAAAACGGAGAGACGAAAAACTTAAACAATCGAGTGCTTCGAAGTCTGTTAACATGTGTTTACAATCTGACGCACCTTTAGTACGTGTTAAAATTGATAATTTAGAATTACAAGCTTTGATCGATAGTGGTTCTGATTGTTCGCTTATTCGTAAAGAAATTGCTGATAGTTTGTCTGGAAATCGAGATTTCACACCTACGCGTCTCACAGGTATTGGCTCTAACACTATGTACTCCTTCTCGAAAGTAAGTCTGCCGATAGAGATTCATGGTGTATACATTGAAGTTAGCTTTATTATCATAGACTCACACGCAATTCCTCACGACGTCATCATAGGTCGCGATGTTTTCGCGCGACCGGGACTAAGCCTGATCATTAACAGCAAAGGTGTTCACGTTATACGCGAAGTCCAGGCCGATGTTTGTCTTTTGCAGAGCCTTGATATTAGCACGATCGACACAGATCTGACCGATGACAATGACTTATCTCGTTTACAAAAATTAATAACTAAGTTTAGTGATAATTTTGTGAAAGGCAATTCTCAATCTCTAGTCACTACTGGTGAGATGGAGATTAAACTTAAAGATCCTAATAAAATAGTACAACGCCACCCTTATCGGTTAGCTCCAGCTGAACGTGAGGCTATGAAAAGTATTATTGCTGATTTGGTTTCGAAAAACATAATACGCGAGAGTTCTTCGCCGTTCTCTAGTCCCGCGATTTTGGTGAAAAAGAAGGACGGTTCCGATCGCCTATGTATCGATTATAGAGAGTTAAACTCCAATACCGTTCGCGACAACTACCCTCTACCATTAATTTCGGAGCAAATAGATACCTTAGGGCAATCTTGTGTATTCAGTTCCCTTGATATGGCGTCCGGGTTTTATCAAATACCTATTTCTCAGAAGTCAAACTCCGTAGAAAAGACTGCGTTTGTGACGCCTGATGGTTCATGGGAGTATTTAAAGATGCCCTTTGGACTCTGTAACGCCCCTGCCGTCTATCAAAGAGCCATAAATAAGGCACTAGGCTCGTTGAGAGACGTTATCGCTACAGTCTATATGGATGACGTTCTAGTCTTCTCTAAGAGCAAAGAAGAAGCGTTTACACATTTAGAAAAGGTTTTAGATTCTCTCGCAGGTACTGGTTTCTCATTTAACTGGAATAAGTGCAAATTCTTAAAACGTTCCGTTGAATATTTGGGTTTTATTATTTCAGAAGGTTCAGTAAAACCAAACCCCAAAAAGGTAGAAGCTCTAGCCAGGTCTCCAATTCCCACTAACGTAAAAGAACTGCGTCAATTCAATGGTTTAGCAGGTTACTTCAGAAAGTTTGTGCCTAACTTCTCGACTATAATGGGTCCTCTTTACCAGCTGACACAAAAAGATGCCAAATGGGACTGGCAAACCCAACATACGAAAGCACGCGACACAGTAATAAAGCATCTCACTTCCGAGCCCCTGCTCACTATATTTGACCCAATTCGCGAAATCGAAATTCACACAGACGCGAGTGCTCTTGGCTATGGAGCAGTTCTCTTCCAAAAATTCGACAGCCAACTGAGAGTTATTGAATATTATAGTCAGAGAACGTCCGAGGTAGAGAGCCGTTATCACAGCTACGAGCTGGAAACGTTAGCGGTCTTTAAAGCTCTTAAACACTTTAGACATTACATACTAGGTAGGCGATTCAAAGTTATAACAGACTGTAATAGTCTTAAGGCGTCTCGACATAAAAAAGATCTGTCCCCCCGAGTGCATAGGTGGTGGGCATACATGCAAAGTTTCGATTTCGAAGTTGAGTATCGTAAGGGTGAAAGGATCCCTCACGTAGATTTCCTAAGTAGGAATCCGGTCGCTTCTAATGTTAGCTCAGCATCAGTTAACGTAATTCAGATTAGAGATGATTGGTTACAGGCGGAACAACGCCTTGACCCAGATATTAACAAAGTAATTGAGGCTTTAGAAAACGATACCTTAGAACCCAGTCTGAGATCGACATATGAAATGAAAAATAATTTGCTTTACAAAAAGTTTCAAGTTAATAAAAAGACCTTATGTAGGGCAATCGTCCCAAAGAATTACCGTTGGCAGATAATTCAGCGCTTCCATGACGAACTCAAACATCTTGGATGGGATAAAACGCTCACCAAGCTCCGCGAACATTTCTGGTTCCCCAACATGGCGACATGCGTTAGGACTTACGTGGATAGGTGCCTACCATGCAAAATAAATAAGAGATCCTCAGGCGCTAGGCAGTCAGTCTTACATCCTATTGACAAAGTACCTGCACCTATCCATACACTTCATATAGACACAAGTGGCAAGCTTACTGGTAGTCGCAACACTAAAGAATACGTAATCGTGATCATTGACGCATTTACTAAGTATTGTCATTTAACTTCGGTAAAAGACTTAACAGCCAAGTCGGCATGTAATGCTCTACGGGTGTTTGTGTCATTGTTTGGTTCTCCAGTCAGGATAGTAGCTGATCAGGGTACGTCATTCACTGGACAGGAGTTTCAGAGTTTGTGCAATGAGTGGTCAATAGAGTTCCATGAGATCGCAAGTGGGGTCAGCCGGGCGAATGGCCAAGTTGAGCGGTTTATGTCCGTACTTACAAACTGCTTTACCATCGCTGAGAACCACGAAAAACGATCCTGGAAGTCTGTTCTTGGCGAAGTTCAATTGTCCTTAAATTGCACTGTTTCAAGGAGTACAGGCAAAAGCCCCCTACAATTGCTAATGGGTTGCAATAGAAACCCTCCACGACTTAACGCGTTAATTTACGAATATGAAAACTTAGACCTTTTTAATGTTAGACAAGAAGCTAAAGTCAGGATGGACGAACAGGCACTCATCGAAAAAGTGCGCTATGATAGGGGTAAGGCCAAAATTTGTCCGTTCAGTCTTGGTGATATCGTTCTAGTTGAGAAAAATCCTAGAATAATAACTAAATTAGG
Organism: Catocala sponsa; assembly: GCA_963564715.1. Lineage (NCBI taxonomy): Eukaryota > Metazoa > Arthropoda > Insecta > Lepidoptera > Erebidae > Catocala > Catocala sponsa. The sequence continues at coordinate 6,512,641 of OY751351.1, forward strand.
TGAGAAATTTTCAAATCCATGTAAAATTATTGAAGTTTGCACAAATGACAGATATAAAGTAGAGCCAATAGCTGGTGGCCGCATGCAATACGTATGTCATGAAAAGCTCCGTAAATATCCTAGTAGCTTACCTGAACTATCGACACAGTTAGATGAAGTTAATATAGAGGAAACTTTGAGCGAAACATTATGTTAGTATGCTAAGTGCAAGATGTATCAACAATAATTAAAAATATGCTTGATTAACGTAATCAATTATCTTTATTAAGAATGATGATAATGATTGTAACCGTTTTTCTGTTTACAGTTTAGACTGTTTGTTTTTTTTTTTAGTTAGTTATTACAACGAATTATGTTATGTGGACTAAACAAAAGGTAATGATTAATAATAAAGTGGACATTGTTCATTATGGTATCAGCTGTTTCAATAAAACCATATGTTAAAAAAAAAATATACACTGTGCATTAGAAGCTCCGCGCTTCATGCTTGTGTACTACGCATTGGAAGCTCCGCGCTTCATGCTTGTGTACTACGCATTGGAAGCTCCGCGCTTCATGCTTGTGTACTACGCATTGGAAGCTCCGCGCTTCATGCTTGTGTGTTACGTATTGGAAGCTCCACGCTTCATGCTTGTGTACTACGCATTGGAAGGTCCGCGCTTCATGCTTGTGTTTTGCATTAGAAGCTCCGCGCTTCTTGCTTTGGGTTTTCACCTAAGAAGCTACGCGCTTCGTGCTTCGAGTCTTGAGCTGGAAGCTCTGCGCTTCGCTTAGCACAACAGTAACTCTTCTCTGAAAGCTAAAGGCTATGAGCTAAGGTACATTTGAGTGTAAGTAGTGTGTAGTATCGCCGTGTGAGATCTTGTGCTGTCCAGGCGACTCCTGTAGCACTGATCTTGTATTTGTTGCGCTCGAGAACGCGCGCAGTGTCAGAATGGCCGTGTCGGAGAATTATTGAATCTAGTAGCGCCATCTATTAATTCATTTAAGATTTATTCACTTCCGTGAGTCAGTAGTTTCGAGCGGAAGTCTGTGATGGCGCTGTCAGCGTCGTCAGTGAATGAGAGAGTTGAACGAACGTTGTAGCGAGTGAAGTAGTGGTGGTACAGATTAGCTCGTTCGTTCGTTCTGTCACTGTCTGTTGACTTCGGGAGCTCGACCGCGTCGGACGTACGCACTGAGTCATTTATTTTATTTCGTACACAATATGGCGGACGATGAACAATCTTACGAACGGAATCGGTTTCCATCCGCGACATATAGTATAAAATATAGGTTATTCAATATACTCGTGTGCGTGGCTTGTGTGACTACGCTCACCCCTACAACATTATACATAGTTAGGATTTTATAATTTCCTGTTTTAAATTTTCTAAACTTCTTACACAGGTAAAAGACAATACCAAGAATGATCTAAGTTAAGCATTTTCAAATTCGTATGTGAGTCCGTTCCTGTGAAAGTTTAAAGAATAGATCCTTTAAAGTTCCATACGAACGAAGTCACAAGCAAAAGCTAATGTTTATAAGAATTCCAACACGTCCCAGAAAAAAAGCCTATTCATCAAAAACCATCAAATCTTTCGGAATAATCCTGGAAATAGCGAATTCTTTGAACTGAAACGTCTTATATCCGCGCTTCAGTGCCTCTCTGAAACGGGTAGACAGAATTAAATTATATGCTATTTATACAGTGCGTCGCGAAAATTGCTCTGTCTTCCACTCAGAGGGGATTGGCCGTTTGGATGCTGGAGAAATGCGACGAAATATTGACGACTCGTCCAAATATCTATTTAGTGTTCCTCTGAAGTAATTGAAGCTTTTCTCTATGGTAATCCAACGGTCTGTCATCAGATTTGCAAATGGATATTACCAGCTATTGCTTTAATGAAAAACGATAGATAATCTTTTAAGTTTGTAGCTGTTTAAGATGTTTTTTTTATGATCATTTAAAGATCAATGTGAATAAACTTGCAAAGGACAATCAAACCCTAAAAAAATAGATTTAAGACAGAATAAAATGTTTATTTAAGTATAGCTATGACTCGGTTGCAAACTATGTAGAAGATAAAATTGCTTGGTTAGTACCACTCACTCACACTCTAAACATCATATTATTGAGTGAAATATTGTCAATAGTAATTGGTCATTGTAAAGAGTAGCCTTGAATTTCTTTGATGGATAAGCTGGATACTTACTGTACCACTTACTATCACAAGAGCCGTAAGATAGGTTGCCATTATGTTCGATAAAAATAACTGTATACAAAACTCATTTTCCCTTTTTTGTCCCTTACAACAATTGTACCTGCCACTCACAATATACAAAATACACAGAACTAACCCTAAATCATCCCAATAAGACCTTTTCTGTCCCCATTTCCAGCACAAGGCTTAATAATTCAATACCTAAAGAACTCATCGAATAGTAATTCATATAAATAATCGAACGATAAAAATGTTCGTATATTTATTCATTTTACTGAAGCTTTGTGGTCATAGTAACAAAGAAACGAGGTAACAAAGTTGAATCCGAATACATATTTATGTATTTGCTATTGCTAGTCCATGTTAGCCAATCATCAATTTGAAATACATCTTTGAGACATTTTCTTTTGGACAATACATTGTTTGTCAAATCTGCAGACGATATATTTTCATTGATACTCTTCTCTTTCTTAGAGTTTCTCTTATACTATTGTAGTCGCAGACATATTATTATTATGGTGCTTTGTTGGTTGCTTGATGAGGCTAACAACCAGTGTTTGAAAGGCAAACTCAGTCAAAATTTATTTAAGAATTTCAAACTCGTCGTTAGTAATAAGTTTAAAGTACACTCAGAATCATCATTCTTGGGAAAATTGTAGAGACAAAAGGAACGTGCTGATAATTTCAACCTACCATGAATCAAATTATGTTGATTTTAGAAATAGGGATGGTCAAATTTCACTGAAACCTAAAGTTCTAGTAGAATATAATAAATATATGGAAGGAGTTGGAAAAAGGATAAAATGTTGTCATATTACCCGAGGCGGGTGGCGAGGTGACCACTTAAACTACTAGGCCATCCGTGCAGTCATTCATACCTAAACATAATTTATAATATTGTTACACCCAGTGCTATCTCTCGGCATTGTGGGGAAGACTCGGCAGTTCCGTCTAATAATTTATTACAGCGCCATCTATTAACATCTTACGGAACTACGTACGGGAAGAGTAGAGAGAATGCTGGCACATTCTCGAATCTTCGTACTGTTTACATACCGGATATGACGTTTCTAGAAAACTCCGGAAACGCTTTAACCGCGTAATAAATTAAGCGCACGCGCACCGCCAAGTCAATTTACAATAGTAAGCGGTCAAGTATTTATCGAAGCGAACGGAAGCGAAAATACTACGGCGTTTGAAGCAGTTACAGTGGAAAAGTGTAGTATAGTGTTTGTTGTGTTTTAAGTTTAATTGTGTGCTAGAATAAAACGTGTTTTAGTCGGTAATATTGTTTACATTCTTATCCGTCGAACCCAGCACGTAACAATATATGTATTGTAATATTTGTTGACTCACTAAAGGTATTCAGTTTAAGACCATTCAAAACAAGCTGCCTAATTCTGTCCTATGGTCATGGCTCTTTCAATTATTTAAGAATCATTTTAAGATAATTAAATATGTTGTATGTAATGGTTAAAGAAAAGGGTAGTACACGGGAAATATGTATTATATTCCCTTATTAATTCAGTGCATTATGAAGTACTTTATCTTTGTTTTTGATAATTGTCCTGGTTGATTTGCATTTGTTATAGTTTTTGTTCATATATCTGATATTAAAATATATTTAACCCATTCACAGTCCCGTGATAGACACAATAGAAAATCAATTGTTACTCGTATGTACCATATGTGACTCATCGGACAGGGAACGTGTTAATACTGTATACTTTTTAATAGATATTAATATGTCAATGATTGTCGTGTTTAAATTAAATTAATTAAATTTAAGTCATGGGTATAAAAGCTATACATACATTTAACTACAAGAAATGAAAAGAAATGCAAATTAAATCAATTACCATTAGAAGTAGGAGCGTGTACGCGAAAGGAACATTAACAGTGATTGTTCGATTTTAATCTTGGCGAACGTAGAATTAGTAATGGCACGGCATTTCTTCGTTAAAACTTGATCATAACACACAATACCTACTAATGTTGAGACTAAGGGCGGTCTATAAACAACTAGTGTTGAAGTGTGCCCAAAGGTCACATCTATAATAAACTAATATTATAAAGCTGAAAAGTTTGTTTATTTGTTTGATTGTTTGTTTGGTTGAACGCGCTAATCTCAGGAACTACTGGTTCTAATTGAAAAATTATTTTAGTGTTGGATAGCTCTTTTATCGAGGAAGGCTATATAACATCACGCTACGACCAATAAGAACGGAGCATCAATGACAAATGTTGCAAAAGCGGGGAAAATTCTCTTATGTATATCTCTCTTCGTCTGCTTCAGACGAAGTTGCGCACGTCAGCTAGTTCGACAATAAACATTATTGAAAATTTGAGGAAAATATATATCAGCTAGTTTGCCCGCAGTTTCGCTAAATGTAGGTTAGATAGTTATTTTTTCTGGATCTTCTTCTTTTCGTGTGGTTAGTGGCCAACTTGTTGTTAAGAGTTCTTCAAGTCGCCCGTAGGCCTCTGACATGGCTTAGCGACTGCTGTCAATTTGACAACAACCGGGACCGACTTTTTACGAAGCACGGAGACGCTCAGATTAAATACCACTAAGCAATCACCCATCTATAGACTGACCGCACCCAACGTTGCTTAACCTCGCTAATCGTTTACCGATCAGTGAGTGCAACTGGCCATTTCTGGATAAAAGGTATTCTATGTCCTTTTCTGTTCCTCTGACTACCTGGCAAAATTTTATGATATTCAGTCAAGCAGTTAAGGCGTGAAAGCGTAACAAACTCACATTTTCATTTATAAGACTAGTTAGGAATTACATAACTATCAATATAAAAATACTTTTAAATTTTTTATTAATGACTCTAAAGCTCATCAATAGCTACTAATCAAACAATAATAAAGAAAATCGATCAAGAAGCAGAGAGAAAGAGAGACTGGTACCGAACTGTTTTGTGTTTACCTATATATATATATATATATATATATATATATATATATATATATATATATATATATATATATATATATATATATATATATATATATATATATAGGGATTGTCGAATAGGCAAGAAGGTGCATAAATAAATACACAGTAGTACCTACATTAATCCATACACAGTAGACTTAGATCTATCTCGTTGTCCTCCATAGTAATATCATAACCATATTATGATATTCTTAAGGTATCGTATGGTATCCAACATGATATCATACTAATTCTCACAATACAAAAGCCCCGCCACCGGTACCGCTCCGCCTCCGCCGACTGTGTGTGGCCGGCTTAAGGCGTATTAAAAACTAAAAAAATCATAAGATCATTTATTTATTTACTAGATACCGTACGTTTTACTAACATTATAAAGTTTGTGAAGACCTTTGGTGATTGTTGAATCACCACAACTTAAATTAATTTATTAATAGGATTATGATTTAAGGATACTTTTTATCGCGATATGCGTAGGTACACAAGGGTGAAATCGTGGTTAGGACCTAGTTTCAGTTAAAATGGTACACGTCTTCCCCTTCGGGGATACGAAGGCACAAGTTTAAAACCATAATTATTTTCGAGAGTTCACCTGCCCGAAATTGCGATGTTATGACTATGAAAACACAAACAATTGTTCTAAGCCTTTTAGGTTCTCCTAAATCAAGCTAGGCGTAATGCAATCCAGGTCTAGACCTCAAAGCTAACATAACGAACAATACAGTAACATACCCACCCACAATTTGTTATTTCAGTAAAGATCGACGGCGAGTTGTAGTACACCCGAGGCTTCAACCGCGTGCTTCAGTCGTGCTATTACGCTAAAAAACTCATTTTAAGCGGAATAACGCGATCCGAACTTTTAGGGTGCCTTTCCACTGACGCGGAGCTGGACGGAATGGAGCGGAGACGAGCAGTGAAAAGTAGCAAGTATTTCCAGTGAACGGAGCGGAGCGAAGCGGAGTGGAGCTGAGCAGACCTGAGCTGCAATGATCTTGTAAACTGTTTCACTATGATTTGCCACGCTATATGTTTGGTTTCATTGCATTTGTATGTTGTCAGTCGTTTTTCATCAAATTCCATGTCTATGGGATGAATCCCATAGACATGGAATTTTTTTGACACTTTCAATTAATTTCTCATCCATTTTTATTCACATACAATGTCGATGACGTCCGAAGTGACGTAATATCCCTAACTAAACTAAAATGCAGCGCACGAGTCCTTTCCTGATAAGTCTACACTACCCGCCGCACCGCGCCGCACTGTCCTGCTACCCTCCGCTTCGTGCGCTCCATTCGGTACCACAGCCTGCTCGACTCCGTTCTGTCCGGCTCGGGGCCGCATGTTTATATATTTTATTTGAAAATCCGCTCCGCTCTATACCTCTAGATGAAACGTTGCTTAAATTAAAACCCTACGCTAACGTTAAACCCTACGCTACATAACTGTGTAACCGCATCAAAACCCTTCCAGTGATTTTAACGTGATTCCGGATCAAACCCACAGATTGACATCATAAATTTTAAAAAGTTCAGTATTCTCTAAGTAGTTGATTCCAATTAGATCATCAAAATGTTTTCGATCCATAAATGCCTGTGTCTGTTTATCGAAAATATTTCTTATAATTCGTAACAGTTAGAATGTAGGCCATCGTGTTAAAATGTTGTTGAGATGGCAGGAATGTAGTTGAAAATATTGCAGCCACATATGTATAATTATGATACCAGCCCTCTTTATAAATCGTCCCTCTGCTGGGCACGGGCACGACTGTAGCCTAACCATTCCCAATATGAGAAGGGTTAAGCCATAGTCCACCACGCTAGCCTAGTGCGGGTTGGTAGATTTACACGTCTTCGAGAACATTATATAGAGCTCTTAAGACTTTTAGGTTGCCACAGGATGATTTCCTTCACCGCTAAAGCAAACATACATACATAGATTCACGCCAGTTTCCCAGTGGGGTAGGCAGAGATTATTTCCATTTGCTACGATCCTGACACACTTCTCTGGCTTCATTCACTTTCATCACATTCCTCATACACGCCCGTCGGTTCAAGGTGCTCTTAACCTGGCCTTTGTCCAGAACGCCTCCGATCTGATCGAGAAACGTTCGCCTAGGTCTTCCTCATGCGACTGTTCCATTCACACTAGCCTTATAAACTTTCTTAGACAGTCTTTCCTCGTCCATTCTTTCTACATGGCCAAACCAGCTTAACATACCCTTTTCTGTTCTTGTCACTATATCCACTTTCATGCCACATCTCTCTCTAATCACCCTATTCCTAATTCTATCTTTCAGAGTCACACCACATATGGTTCTCAGCGCTCTCATTTCTACAGCATTTATTCTGCTCTCATGCTTCTTTTGCCATACCCAACTTTCACTTCCATATATAAATGTGGGCACTAATAGTCCTCTATGCGAGCGATATTTAACTATTTAATACGCACATAACTACGAAAAGTCAGTTATACCCTTGGACTCAAGATTTCTGCGTGGCAGCCCCACGTTTTCCCACTCGGCTATCGCATCATTGCAGCCACATATTGTAGTAAAATATTGCCAATTTAGAGACACGTTTTGCATACAAACGCAAATTAATATTTACTTGAATGTTCCCAAAAAAAAAAAATGGAATCTCCTTTTAATTTATAAAATTCAATAATCCGCTTCTTATTTTTCCGTAATTTTATTGTAGGCTTCAAACATAAGACTATCGGTATTCGCTTTGAGACCCACTGACGCATGGAAAAGGTTACTAAGAGGAAATTTTGGGATACAATCTTGAATTCTTATAACAACAGCTTATGGAATACTTTCAGTACACGGGTACCCAAAGATAATGAGTTAAGTAAATAATTACGCCATGTTAGGGTACTTTGTAATTACTTGAACTTTACGGCACAAGCGGTTGTGCCTTTGTAAAGGCTAAATACCGAATGATAGACATATATAATCCTTCTTCCGAAATATATTACGATTTAAATAATCACCCAGATAGATTAGGTAAATGCATACTAAAAATAACACCAAGGATATAAGCGTACTCTTAAGAACATCATAATTAAATATTTGTTGAGAAAACAAACTAGCATTATCAAAATATTCGTTAAAATTAATTAAGGGCTTACTGCTACCCAAATAGACCAGATAAGCTCTTTATAATTGTTATTCATGCTCATAAAATGTTTATCGAAAGCAAAAGATGACATTGATAAGAGCGCTATTTTTGTTATCATGGTGTTGATGACCTATTCAACTGCAATCGTTAATAATACTAATATTATAACTATGTACAGTCGGATAAAAATGTGGTCTATTACCCTACGTTTGAGGTTCATTAGAAACGTCAATGATACGTCATGAAACAACAAGGTTGATTTCTCCTTGCAATAATATTGTTACACCCAGTGCCATCTCTCGGCATTGTGGGGAAGAATCGGCAGTTCTGTTTAAAAATTTATTACAGCGCCATCTATTGACATCTTACGCAACTACGTAGTTTGTAGGTACGCGAATAATAGAGATAACACTGGAACATTCTTGAATCTTCGTACTGTTTACATACCAGGTATGGCGTTTCTAGAAAACTCCAGAAACGCTTTAACCGCGTATAAAAGGGCAAGGCCAGCGCTCGCCTAGTCAGTTTACAATAGTAAGCGGTCAAATATAAATCGGAGCGAACGGAAGCGAAAATATTACGGAGTTTAAAGCTAGTTATAGTGGAAAAGTGTAGTATAGTGTGTGTTGTGTTTTAAGTTTAATTGTGTGTTAGAATAAAACGTGTTTTAGTCGGTAATATTGTTTACGTTCTTATTCCTCGAACCCAGCACGTAACAATATTTTGGCAGTGACCATTGCTCTCTCTATCATGTATATTTACGTCAAGCCATGTTTCACGTTAGAAAAGTCAACCTTAGCGCTAATTAGATCTCACAGAAACTTTTGTCAAAACTGGAAGACCCACTTTCTTGGTCGACTGTACCTAAATTAAATAATTCCGCTTATACACGTTTCATTAACAATCCTTATCCTTACTTATTTAAGATTATAAATTTGAAAATAACTCTGTCTGTCTATCCGTCTGTTACCTCTTCGCGACTAAACCTCTCAACTAATTTAGATTAAATTTGGTACAGATATAGTTTAAAATCTGGGGAAGGTTGGAAGACATAGGCTACATTTTTTTTATGTAGGTGCCACGTGAACGGAGCCGCGCGCAAAAGCTAGTAATTAATAAATTAGTAAATATTATAGCAAAAATACACGATAACATTTTACTCATCACAAAAATCGAAGTGTTTATGATTGGCTGTAAGCGTAAATGCAATCTTATACCCGAGACGAGGAAAGTCGTCTTAAATAATTATTCAGAATAAGAGCCTCCCAAGTATACCTAATAGGAGATTCGTATGCTCCAATTTGCTCTAATTCACATCGAGAGCGAGCCTTGAATATAAGCAGACAATATATTGCCAATAAACATTCCAAGATTTTCACTATTTCAGGCTTTTGTAATCGTCAGATAACTTTTATCTAAGGAATATTATGTTTGACGTTTTGACAGCTTTTGTATAGAAAATATGTCAAATCGCCATATTTATACTTCAGATAAAAGTTAATTGACGATTGAATAAACGGCATTTAAAAATATATCAGAAGCCTTTAGATTAGCTACTATCTACTTAACCTTTTGAACGCCAGAGTATAAACGCATAACCGTACCCCCGACGCCAAGCCACTTTTTCTGTAAAATGACCTTCAGAAGTATAGGGATTCCTAAACTTTATCGAATATCAACTGTGTTTTTATTTTCGCCTTAAATTTTCTAACAAACCCTACTCATGACACTGATATTTATTTAACCACAAAAAGTTTTATTGTTTATTTTTATGTTAAGGTGCGACGTATTTTTTGTCATACATATGTGACGTTGGCGTTGAGGGCAAGGTTTCGTTTGTTACGTATATGTGACAATGGCGTCCAAAAGGTTAATCTGTTTATTGGGGACACCTCACGCAAAGAGATCTTGACTTCGAAGCCACGGCATGCACCTCTGACTTTTCTAATATAACTAGCTAAAACCAGCCGCGCTTCGCTGTGGTTTAATCTGATATTTTAATTTCCTGTTCCCGTGGGAACTACGGGATAAAATATACAAAAACCAACGTTGTGTAAAAATTTCTAGTTTAACGAGTTTTGGAAGCACAAACATAAGAAAACTGATTTTTTATAAATAAAGAATTATAAATACTAAACTCTCGCGTCAAATTAAGAAAATTATGACAAAATGTAATCCTAATTAATTAATTATTATTTATTATTATTCGTAAAGTTATTCATTAATTGTTTTATAATTATAAGTAGCTGCTCTTATTCTTTGAAACAGCTACAGCTACAGTCCTTTACCAGCGGTTTTGTTCTTCTATGTATTTACTAGCGGCTCGGATACGAGCAACCAAGTGCCACGCCACTTTAAACCTTATTTTACCAACCTTGACGATTAAAACTGATTGTTACGGCTACGAATGAATTTTTTGGCTAAAGGACATAATATTGTAAAGTAAACATACGATACGTTAACACGTTTAATCTACCAAGTCTTAGAATACCAGATATAATGCAAAACCTACTGTGTCTGGCCACCGGTGTGCCGCGGCCGCTGCGTCTCAATAGGTTAAAATGTTAAAAAGTTTAATATTATTTTATTTCTATGTATGTACAATATTTTAAGTATATGTCGGAGACACGACATGATTTACATGTTTTATAGCATAGTCGGGTAGAAAATGAAACAAAATTGGTAGATTATTCATATTAAAAATAACCTCAATCAGAGTTGATCGGTATAACAAATAGCGAAATTAGCAATACCAGTTACTTATGTGAACAGAATTATTATAACAAGTGCGTCAACATATGTTAGCTACAATAAACTACACAAGAGAACATTCGGCCCCGGAACCGAAATAAAATGAAAACGATCCACCTGATTGCTGTAATTACCCGCACAGCAACCATCTCGCAGCTGTCCACGCGACGCTCGCTTGCCGAGCCATTGCCAAGACCAGTGAGAATGGAGTTCAGATCCCACTTCTGATGTCGACATTACTTAGGCCCGGTTCCTATAATATATCAACAACGAGTCGTTTTAAGTCAGTTCATTTACGACACATATCTATTCTATGAAAAATATCTCAAAATTTAAAGTCTGTAGCTAAATCGAATCGTTTCTTGAATATAGGCACCGGGCCTGAACATCACAAAAGAGAGGTACCCTAACTTTACTTAAAACTTGTAGGCCTGACTTGAGCTTCGGCGTAGTGGTACCCTCGCTTTACATAAAACTGGAGCGTCAAAGACCTGACCATTCACGATAAGAAGATAAAATATATAGGTGCCGATAGGATAAGAGAGAGTACTCACGGTTGACTTGACTTTGACTTTGACTTTGACACTAATGTCCACTTTTATTACGAGATACGCGAAATTATGTACTTATTGAGATTAATTGAGTGGGCGGAAAAAGGCGCGCGAAAACGTTCAAATAGGAAAATATTTTTCTTGAGTGTCCCGTTAAATTTTTAAAACTTTTGACACTTAACAGAGCGTTCGGAAATACGTGCAGAGTTCTGCTGAATTATCGTCATGACATACTAATGTAAGCACCGAGTAAAGTCCGTCTCATGAAAGAAGTCTCGCAGACGCGGCGCTACATTCATCATGACAATTGACAAACAATGACAACATGGTCGATCTCATAATTAGTTCCACTTATTGCCGTGGGACTTCTTTCGTGAGACGGACTTTATGCTGTGCATGAGGTCTTGGTTTTATGCATCCAGTTATTAAGTATTACGTACTAGAGAAGATATTTCAAGAACATGTTTTGTTCGCACTTGCAATTGCAGTCAAACGTGTCGTTCCAATGGCTTGGTTCAGATTGAGTGAGTTACGAAGCATGCACTTAGCTGATGTATACATATCTATACTTACCTACTAATATTATAAAGCTGAAGAGTTTGTTTGTTTGTTTGGTTGTACGCGCTAATCTCAGGAACTACTGTTTCGAATTAAAAAAATATTTTACTGTTGGATAGCCTATTTATCGAGAAAGGCTATATAACATCACGCTACGACCCACGGGAGCGGAGCAGCAACTATAAACGCGGGTGAAACCGCGGGCACATCTAGTATGCAATAAATATACTTGAGGGTCTTCTCTAGTTCGTAGCACATATTAACTCAATAATTTTATAGGGATCTTCACTTGTTAAATCCTCACTAGCAGCATGGAGTCTGAAAAGATTGGCGGTAGACAGCAATAAGCCTATAATTTCAGACTTCGTTAAAACAGCTGGCGTAATGCGGTTGTACAATACAAGCGTGAACTTAAAAATAAAAAAAAACTGCGCTATACCTACTTTATTTTCTAATTAACTATAATATATACTAATATATTAAGGCTGAAGAGTTTCTTCGTTTTTGTTTGGATGCGCTATTAATCTCGGGCACTACCAATCGAATTTGACATCACGCTACAAGTACCAGAGCAGTTATTAAAACCGTGGAAGAAACATCGTAAAATAGCTAACCTATTAATATACCTTTTTTTTTTACGTCGGCGAATGCTGTGATGCATACCCCTCTTAGGGGGCGGGCGTAGGGGTTATGTCGGACTCGCCGGGGTAAAAGAGAAAGATGGAATAAGAATAATGTATCTCCCGGAATATCGACTATACCTACCACGGTGTTCCTCGACAAAACCGCAATCGGCGAGGCCGCGCGAATAATTTTCACATACAGTCGCGACCCCGCCGAGGTTTCGGCCCGCCGTATAAAACGGCAGGCCACTACACGATAAGACCTACCCTCTGGTCACCACTACTATTAAAATCCCTACTATCCCCCCCTAGAGGGGAGACGGACACGAAACAGAGGCGTGCGTGGGAACACGCACGCCGCCTCTCGGACCTGGTGCTGATCGAATGGCGGGCAGGCCGACGAAGCCCGCCACCCCCAAACCTATTAACATACCTAGATCAACTCCATTTTCAAAACCTACCAATCTTATATTATAGTAATAATAATCACTTATTTACGTAAAATGTGCTAAGTAATTACAAAAGTAGATGGTACCTAAGTATCTACATTCCCACTGTTCCTCGTGACCATGGCTGCTGAAAAGCAACCGAAACGTCTGTGAAAATGTAAACCTATAACTAAATAGTAGTTAAATTTAACAATAGTAGCTTAATAGTTTAAGATTATGTAACAACATAGATTTTTAAATAAACAACTCTATAAAATCCGTGTTTAATTTCACCGTATGACGTACCTATAAAATCGAAATTGCAATATCTCCAATCAGGTCTCGCAGTGTCCAAGACAAGGGGCAATAACACAAGTTTCATAGGTTCCTGATAGCTTGCGAACTCGTCGGACGACTAGTTCGTGGAACAGCGAAGCCGCGCAATCTAACACCGGCGATAGTTTTAATTGAAAGTGCACCAGCGCTTGTGTCCACTAACTATGATACTTAACATTACTTGAACTGCAAGCTTTGAGATGGAAATCGGTGTTGATGATCTGTAAATATTATGTAAATATAACCTAGTGTTTTACAAAGTCAGCAGTATTCTATTTCCTTTTCTTTTAAAAGATTACGCCCCGCACTAAGATTAATTTCTGTGAGGCGGGGAAACAAACACTAGACACATTGAACACCCAGATTTAGAACAATTATTTGTGGATCACACACACGTTTGTTCCGTATGGGGATCGGAAGCAATACTTGGCACAGAGGCAGCAGCGAGGTGACCGCTTGAAAAATTACGCCATCCATGCAGAAGGTCGTCCACAAATGGCGCAATGGTTTAAGTGATCAGCTCGGCACTCAACACTGTAATCCGCCTCTACACTCGTCACCGTGACGAGTGTAGTCGCTGGATAACCGCGTGATAATCGAACACACAACCTTCGTACAACGCTCGCATCGGACATGTGTGAGCAGTGTAAGCCGCAAATAATTATTCTGAACCTCGATAACTCGGCATCAGGATATCTTGACCATGTTTAAGATATCCTGATGCTGAGGTCTATCGAGACAAAGTTTCCCTGACAACGTGTATGCGAAATTTCATAATGGTCGAGAAGTTAAAGCATAACAAACAAACAAACATTCGCATTTATATTATCAGTAAGCATCCGCAGTAGCATATTGAAGTTCCAATTACATTATTACCTCAGGCTCACCGTTGAAGGCACCACACAGCAGGCACAGACAACAGCAGGTACAAACACCCCAGTAATTCACTTATGCAAATAGACTTAGCACTGTTAGACTACATCTAGACATTGTAATTGTTCTAAGCTAATTTAAATGCGAGATCAGCAGAATAGACTGCATAGAAGCTTTGGTTTGTCACCTGATGTTTGTATACTAAAAAGACAATAATTATGATCGTGCTTGTAAATCAGCAACGTTCTGGTTGGTACTAGGTACCTACTTAACTATTACGTCAATCTTTTTTGGATGGTATTTTCGATGTTTCCCATGGCCATGCATGTACCTATAGTTGCTTGTATTTAGATCACTATGGTTTGTCTTAAATTAACAAATACATCAACCATCAAGTATCTAACAATGAATACGGTCAGACACTAAACGATATAACTTGAAACACAAATTGTAGTCACCTATAAAAGGTTATTATTAAATATTAATAATAAATATTATTAATAATGTATACAGTCCTTTCTCGAAAAAAAAGAAAGGAAATTTTAAAATAACTATTCCATTTTGTACAGATACCTAGAAATAAGATGGACATAAATGGCAATTTCGTAGGTAAAGGCCTAATATAAGCTCACCTTTACTTTGCTGCTGACTGCACGAATGGTTGAAATAGTCGCGTCGCCACTGTTATGACTTCATTCCCGACACGGGACAAAACTTTGTGTGATCTACAAATAGCCGAGTCGAGACTATGTGTTCTATGTGTTCGTTGTTTCAATATTTGTATAGTCTCCAGACACAGGATCCATTTCTAGTGCGGGAAAAATCTTACTTCTTATAAATTCCCTCTCTATTACTTGGCTAAAGTTTGAGTGTAAAACATACACACATAGTCTCACATGTAAATCTCCGAAAAGGTATGCAGGGGTATACCCCTGCATACCTTTTCGGAGATTTACATGTACGATATATCGTACACCTACATTTCATTTCATGACGATCTGCGAAAGACTGCAGGCAGATGCTGGATGCGGCAAGCTGAAGACAGGGCGCTATGGCGCTCTTTGGGGGAGGGCTATGTCCAGCAGTGGACTATTATAGCCTGATGATGATGATGATGATGACATTTCTCCAGCTGTAGTTTTAAGTTCCACGTAATAGAAGAAGCGTATTGCCGCTTCTGAAATACAATACCGACTCCGTGCTGCTTCTTGAAAATTTGTTGACATGCTCAATAAAAATTTAAACTCGACACCTCATGCACTGGAGTCGTAATAACTACCGTTACGCTACAGAGACTTTGGGGAATATAGACGTGAGACTGTTTTATGTATGTATTATGTGAGATAATCTCAAAGTTGGCCTCGAAACAGCTTTGGGTACAAGCACGTCTTGAATCAACGACCAAACTTAACTCTACTGTTGGGAATACTCAACTAGATTCCAACAATTGGTTCCTACAATTCGATCAGTAAGATATTTTGACGAGTATCTGCTTTCAGTTAGTTACGCATAAGGCAGATTGCTTTGAGGCTTCCTGTTTGTTAGTTTGTTGAATTCAAGGTATTGCATTTTATAAAGGTAACAATATATTGTCTTACGTTTACACAAATGTTACACATTGAAATTTATATACTTTATACTAAATATATAATAGTGTATTTAAAAAAATAAAGAGCGGTAAAATACGGATTGAAACGGCGACTATTTTTTAAATGCAATTTCTAAATTTTTTATTTAGGTAAGTATCAATTAAATTTCTTGCAAATGATTTGTTGTCGGCTGGCCGAACAATAGCTATCTTTTTTACTCTTTCACTCGAGTTTTTGCCATAATTTTGTATTCAAATTGTCAAAGCAAGCAATCACTAATGACAAAATAGTATGAGCATCAGATTGTTAATATCAATCATTTCTTTCGAAGTACCATACATAGTATATAATATAAAATTAATCAATATTATTTTTTAAATCTATACTTATTTTAACCTGACGCCCCGCCTTCTTTAATAGATAATCTATCCCCTCGCCAAATATTAGGTAGATAGATTTAACCGTTGCGTTGGTATGGTTGATGGTACCTAAAGGTGACGCTTTCAAAGCCGCGTTCGAGTTTTCAATTTCAAATTCAGCCGTTGAATTGGCAGCATGGATTTGAATTTCGAAGCCGAATTCTAAAATCGAATTTAGAATCGTCTTATAGCGACGCCAGTGTCATCTGGAATTCGCAAGTTACTGTGATATTAATGAGGGAGTTCTATGGTATAAACCGGCATTATTTAAATTAAACAAACCTTTGGTAGCCTAACGTTCTTTTTATTTTTGGTTTCATAATAATATAATAATATGAGCCCTGTATTAAACTGTCCCACTGCTGGGCACGGGCCTCTTCTCAGCGTGAGAAGGGTTAGGCCATAGTCCACCACGCTGGCCTAGTGCGGTTTGGTTTCATAATTTAATTATTTCAAAGGTTAGTTGTTGGAACTGTATATATTACTAGCTGACCTGCGCAACTTCGTCTGCTTCATAAACGCGGGTGAAACCGTGGGCACATCTAGTTCAAATATAATTGGAATGCAGTTGTGGTCATCGCTGCGCTTTCGCATTAAGCACGCCCTATACTTGTTTGTCGCTAAGCGTTATAAAAAAGAAACTACAACTAAAACTAAGGAAGTTAATATCATAACAAACGTTTGTATTTACTCAAATATAACTTTAAATCGTGCTATTATTCAGACTCCGTGTCCACGTTCAGAAGAGATAAGACTGACATAATAATCCTAGCGCGGCTTCATAACTCTAACAGTTATGAGAACCACGCTCTCATACCACTTGTTATGAAACTACAGAGATTGTTTTCTATTAATCATGCTTACCTTGACGTAAATAGTCGCCGCATAAATATCGGAGAATGGCCTAAAACGCCTCGGAATTATTAAATCTATTTTATTAGAGTTCTCTTTTGAGAATTGCGACATCTATCTGCATTATAAGGAACTCTTTGTTGTCATGATTCATGATGTATTCTCTTATCCTAGTTCTGAAATAGATAACTATGTAGATGTCGCGCATAGCGTAAATATTTAAAACAAAATAAAGATAATAGTAGTTTGTTTTAATAAATAATTAAATTAGACTACCTCAGTGGCGCAGCGGTAGTAAACACGACTGATATACTGTTTTACCTGTGCGACTGTTGCACATGTGGTTTCTGGTTCAATTCTCAGTAGGACATTGTTATTGCCTATTGGATTAATCTGTTGAGAAATGCACATAGTTTAGCACTGTACCCAGTGTACTACAATAGCCTCGCCACTTACTACTTAATAACTAAGTCCATATTTTGCGTTCTCCACCCTAGTGGCGGTAATTATGGGCGTGAAACATGTATATATATTTAGAATTTAGAAACCAAGTAATTTGACTGCAGAAATACTTATTTTCGTTTCATTATTAACCTATTGAGTCGAACGGCACACCGGCCAGACACAACAGGTTTTTAAGTATGTATTCTAAGACTCGACAGGTTAAAATAAAAATAATAAATCACTTAATATAAAACTTTTATTATCACTACGTAAGAGTATCTTCGGAGCGAATGTATTCACCCACGTCAGCTTGATGGAACACAATAGTGGCTAGAGGATCTGCATGTTTACACTCAGCTGTTGTCTTTGCAGCCACTCCAAACCCTATGGGAATATCTGACATCGTGTAGACTACTACTCCATGGTGTTTCGGTGTGTTTTCTGTTATGCGACCCAGACCTGTAAAGGAAACAACACACATTAATGTCCTTCAGACCGAATTTCGGTCACGACGGCCCATCCTAACGGAGACATATAAGAGATAAGTGCACAAGTATGTGTGCAAACACAAGTGCACTTTATGGTCTCTGACTCTCATGACCGCAGTGAGATAAGGCGCCAGCTTTACGTGCTTTCCGAGGCACGAGAGTTTCGAAAATAGCTAACCAGCTACTATCGAGATTTCTTAAGAAGAAAATGCAACAACTTGTGTGTGCTGTGCTTGAGTTTTCAGGTTTGATTGCCAGCTTGAACAATCTGTTATTCATTTATTCTGTCGATAAATTCTCAATAGCAACATGAAGACTTTGTCTGGTGGATGCGATAGGCTTCTTCCAATTCTATTAGTAGGATCTGAAAGCATAGCTGGCAAAATGAGGCTGTAGTATTATATGTCTCCTTACTCTTTTTTAACTGTTACACAATTTATGATATCGACTGCAGTATCACTATATTGCAATAATTATTATATTAAAATCGAAAACGAGTAAACATTGCTTTTTAATTTTGTTGTCAAATTTAATTTAATTTTTTTTTTTGCTTTCTTACTTTTGCCGATTTGTTTATTTCATATCAAAACAAGTTGGCATAGAGGTTAAAGTGGTTGCCTGGCTACTGCTACTGGTGTTGTGGGTTTGAATCCCACACAGGATCAAACTATTCCTAGTGTAGGCATTGCCTCTTTAAATAAAATTTAAGTGAGTGAGGTCAAGTGATGAATACTTAGATTGCTGGCTACTTTTCTAATCTCACTAAATTCTCTTCTCCCTGAATAGATAATAATAACAAAGTCAGTACACTGTGTGTGAACTACAGAGTTCAGAATACCTCTCTATGCATCTACTATCTATGCCTGAAGGAGTATGCACATGTATATTACACAGCCACATTTTGCTAGCTATAGTTTTAGCTGATACATGAGGCGGAGTGTATGACCATTTACAAGTTAGAAGTTAAATATTCCATGCTGCCAATGATAATCTCTTGACAGAAAAACACAAGAACAGTTTGCCCAACCCAGGAATTTAACCTGAGATGTCATGTATAGCAGTCACAATCACTATCACTAGACTGATACAAATATTAAAACCTTCAATCTACAGTACTTATACAAAAACTCAGTTACCAGTAACAGAATACTGATATTTAACACATTCAGCGCCACGTGTATATTATGTCCTAGTACAACTCTCACAGGCCAGTGGATATCTGGTTATACCTACACCTTGAATAGAGGCCAATGTATTAGTGAATATACAACGCGCTAAGATTTTGAACCCCAGATACACTAAACTATTTGTGAGGACCAGGGCTACAAAGTCATATTATACAAAATGTTCGGCACTGGCCTCTAAGTTGACTACTCAAGGTGTAAAACCAGATATACACTGGCTTGCGAAAGTTGCACTAGGGTGCATAATGACATATAGATGTGGCATTCAATGTGTTAAGAAGACATGAATCTTACCACTCTTGATAATATGATGTCCATACAGGAACTGTTGTTCAGCCGATGGCTTCACCCATAGCTTATAAGGCGCATACGGAGCTATATAAGTCAATGCTGTTATATGTAGTCTAAATTTATTGGTCTTTGTGAATTTCCCGAAACATGTGCCAGCTGATATCAAATGGTCTGGTTTAACTGTCTGCGCTAAGTGTAGAAGTCGTTCTGAGATATAATAGACGCGGTCTTTCTTCTCTCTGAAGCAGTATGTGCCATCCGGTCTGTCTATTAGCAGCTTCACATTGACACCGATACTGGAAAGAAATAAAGAAAGTAATGTTAAGATAAAAGATTATTTTTTTATTGGATAGGTGGCAAACGAGCAGAAGGATCGCCTACAGGCCTGCAGGGACACCTGCAACACCAGAGGATTTGCAAGTGCGTTGCCAGCTTTTTAAATTTGCCCCCCTCACCCTCAGAAGGGAAGGGGGAGGGAGGTTGGGCCTCCAGTATCCTCACTCACTCGACGAAACACAACGCAAGCGCTATTTTACGCCGGTTTTCTGTGAGGCTGTGGTATCACTCTGGTCGAGCTAGCCATTAGAATACGAAACATAATTTGGTATAAAATGTAGTAGCTTAAGACATATAGGTACAATTTCTGGTTGTGGAGATTGACAGTGTTGGTGCTATCCCCTAAATTAGGTGGGCCCCATCCACTGTCCGTTGAGGTATAGTTAGGATATCTCAAAAATTAACATCTATAACTGTGTACGTATAGCAAAATAGCTACAGGCTACAAGAGCAGCTTATAACAACAATCATGATATATAAATACTATTTTGTTAGTAAAAAAGAGGTTATAAATAAAGTTTCAGAGATAAATCTTAAGCAAGTTTTGTGTAGTTGAATTAAACCACCGATAACGAACTTGTCTACATATTAAGAACGTAGGACTACTCACTATTTTGTTAATTTCTCGAATAGAAGTCGCGTCCGATCTTCTGATAATACTTTCATTTTAATTTTAATATTTCTGAACAATAATATAAACACGTGCGCTACTTAGCGTGACATTTGACAGTTAATGACAGTTTATTGCAACTTTAATTTTGCTCCGTTCGGTAACTCGAATAGACGACACAAACCCAAATTTAATATTTAAATTAGAAAATATAACAATAAATACCTTACATTTTCCTCTCGTTACATAATATTCATCATTATTTCACAAGCTTTCACCCTTAATTTTTATAAAGCATTTCAGTAATAATCTGCGCCGCATATGTTTTTGAACGCAAAACTACTACTTCACTCATGAACGAATTTGTACAGATCACTCGTTCCGAAATCTGAATCATTCAATAGTGTCCGGGAAGTGAGAGGAGGTAAGTTGACTTTGCGAATTTCTGTAGAGTTTAGTCATAGTTATGCTAATTAAAATGTGTAGTTAGTTTGCCAATTACTTAACATAACATTAACTTGGGTCAGGAGTCGCATTAAGGCCAAATTTGATGTAGTTTTCTGTTAAATATTAATTACTTTATCGGACTTTTGTTTTGGCCATGAAATAAACAAAACTGCTAAGACAGGGCACGTGATGACAACAAAACTAAATAAACCAACTTGTTAACATTTTCATTAAGTTTAATGTAACGAAAACGTAGACAGGATTCATAAATAAAACAAAGAACTATAATATGCTACAATTTGCACTTCATGATATGTGTTTAAGTAAGTTTTTGTAGTATACTACTGAGGTGATGTTCACTATTGAAAAAGTAAATATTTATATAGGTACGGCGGTCACACATGGTTATTGTCTTTTTAACCGACTTCAAAAAAAGGAGGAGGTTATCAATTCGTCTGTATTTTTTGTTATGTCTGTTACCCCATAACTTTCGACTGGGTGAACCGATTTTGATGATTCTGTTTTTATTTGAAAGCTGGTGCTTCCCGTGTGGTCCCATTTCATTTTAATCAAGATTTGACCATTCGTTTTCGAATTATCTTTAATAATGCGTATTTGGCTACATTGATGATGTTCTCGTTTTTGGCAAGGTTCACTAAAAACCGAGAAATAAACAAAATTTTAACATAAAAGAAAATCGATTTCAAAGAAGAATATTCTAAAACTTGCAAATGCACTAAAAAGTTAATAAATAATTGCATATTCTTGTGAATAATTAAATTATTGTTATTTTTGGAGTCGGTGTCAGCCGCCCGCGCCGCGTGCTGCGTCTATGTGTGTAATTGTGCATGCCAATGTTATGTTATGATTATAGTAAGACATCTCATGTTTAATTAGTTACAAACCTACCTTGGCTGACACCGAGTCCATTAATAACAATAATTTAATTATTCACAAGAATATGCAATTATTTATTAACTTTTTAGTGCATTTTGCAAGTTTTAGAATATTCTTCATTGAAGTCGGTTTTCTTTTTTGTTAAAATTTGGTTTATTGTTGAAGATTATTAGTAACTATACATAAAAGAATATTATTTAGTTATTTGAGTTTTAAAGTAATTGTCATTTGTCAATGCTAAGATAAACTCTGTTCGCGAGGAAGCTGACAATTATTAAAACAACAGAAAGGTCAGCCAAATCCGAAACAAATGGCGAGCACAAATTATACTCTTGTGTGAACATACGACGGTTAGGTACCTACTCGATGCGTCAGCAATAGCGAAGTGACCACTTATCCACTGTGCCATTCGGACAGTTAATACGTTTCAGAATTTGTGTATTTTAATTGTATTTTACTAGGTTATTATGTGCACTAAATACCACCTTCGGTCATAAATTTTTATAACGCAATGCGTTCGTTATCAGATTTATCTTATCAGTAATTGCATAGCTATTTTCGTCTGTAATCCACTTTCTTTTCGATATCATGTGAATTTAACACTGCGCATTAAGTACGTATTATTGTTTGTAATGATAATATTGTATATCTACCTATAGTCACGCTTCCGTTTTTACAATATTACCTAAAAGTAGATTTTGCACGCGGCTTCGCCTGTGGTATGGTAAATTTTATCAAAAATTTATATCCCTCGGGAACAGTTGTTTTTTCTGGATAAAAGGTAACTCAAGTTTTCTGTATCCCTGACAAAGTGACGTAACGTACCTGGCAACGTGATTACTAGCCATTTTGGTTCCCCTCTAGCGTCGGGTACAATGGGTGGGATTCAAACCCGCGACCTCTCGATCTCAGGTCCAATGCCTTATCCATTTATATATATTGGGGTACAGCCACTTATTATACCTATAGATATTATAAGACGCAGAGAGAAAACTTTATTTCTTCTATTAAGCATATTGTATGATTTGGCATAGCTGAAATTTTTATGGAGAAGGAGTACAGAAATAAATTAATTCCTATTGAAATTCTACCATCAGAGTCACCTGGTGGTTAGAATTGATAGCATATAGGAGTGTAAAAATATTTGAGGCTTTAAATTTTTTCTATGGCATAGTAAACGATAATTGACAAATATGTCCTTTCGCCAATGATCATAGAGTTATCGACAATTAGACAGGAACACAAAATACATTTTTGGGGGAATCAGTCTTATCGATAATACCATTGGATAGTACCATTGTGGGAGTATGCGGGGGTACCCAGGTCCTATGAAGTTGACGCCAGTGCTCATCATCATAGGCCTATGCGTCTGCTGCAGTTGATTTATGGTGTAGTGTCTGGTAGACAGTCAGCAGATATAGCTACTTATTTATTTTCTTATTGTAACAATCTAATCACGATTCTGCTAGCGTTAGATCTATTGTTGACCGTCGTTGTGGATCTCAATGACTTGCACGGATGACATCGACACGCGGCGAGTTGTTAACGTTTTGCTCGTCAATGTCACTCGTCATATCGCCGCGATGAAATCGCTGTGTGGAGATTGATTCATAAAGTTACTATTGAATTTGATGGCACAGCGAGACTATCGTCGCGATACACTCGCACGTGGAGGTGACGCCTTACAAACTCACATTCGCATTATAATATTAGTTACGATGTTAGGTTTGTATAGCAGTAATAGTGAAATAATATTATAGATAAAAAGGTTGACAGAACCGAACTCTGAAGGAAAAGGAACTCTCTTACCAGAGCAGTTCGTTATCGTCAACCTTTTTCTATTGCAATAGTCGGGGTGGGCAATCTGAGAGTGCGTGGCGGATTCCTTTCTTCCTAATTATTCTATTACAATGGATTGCCGCAAAGTGACGCCTAATTCGATTCAATATACCTACTCGTAGTTAGAAGATAGTACATAATATAATCGCAGTTCAAAAATACACAATAGTAATTAGGATTTTGAATTTATAAAGGAATTTGTATTGTATTTTGTATTTTGTCGGCAGCCTGGTAGTCAAATAAAAAGTCGGAAGAATGCAGACAGAAACGTCTTAATAATCTCTAATTTCGCCTATCATAGACTTTTCACTTCACAGATAGCTTCGTAAACTAAAAAATGTCCCTCCTCATGACGCTTCGTTTCTGGATCGTATTGATAAATCCCGGACTCATCACCTGTAATGATGTTGTAAATACGCCGAGACGAGCCTGCTTCATAATTGTTTATCATATCACGGCACCATTCCACCCGGGCCTGCTTCTGCGCATCGGTGAGGTTGTGGGGCACTCAGCGTGAAACTATCCTCCTCACGCGAAGATGCACGTGTAGAATCTCGTGAAGGCTTCCCGATCCAATCTGCAGTATGTGCTGAATCTCCTGACACGTAACTCGCCTATTGTCTTGGATTAAATTTTTCATTGCTAGGCGCCTGCCAGCACATTTTCTTCCGTACCAGCCGTCAAAGGGCGACCACTTCTTTCCTCTTCATCCAAAGTTAGGCGACCGCGCTTGTATTCGTTATACCAACGATACACGGTTGCTTTGGAAGGACCTTCATCCATGAATGCCATTTGAAGTCTATCGTACGATTCGTCCTGTTTCAGGCGACACTTGAAATCGTAAAAAATCATAGCGCTATAATGTTCCCGGCGCAGATCCATTTTTCAATGAGACACGATAATTTAAATTAACTCGCAAAAAATGTGGAAGGTAATTTTTAATCGGAACGTATGTACCTATTTTACTTATAAATTCATATTTTATAAAAAAATTGATTATAACTGGCCAGTCTCTCATACATAAAATTTTTTTATCGCTATACTTTCTGAGTGGCCTGGTATAAATATCACAATAAATAGCAATTATTAAGTGTACGTTATACTACAAACAATGTGCTTTTGGCGTCGGCCACTTACGCAGAATGGCCCAATTGTGAGGCTAAATGCGTATAACACACGTCCAACTAACTAATACTACAAACAACAGCTTACGCGCACTAATGAGTTGTAAGAACTGTACTTAAGTATGAATACTAGGTACATAATGATGTATCTTTGACTCACTTTGCTCAGGTATTTATCGTACTTCCTTATAACTAACTGCAGGTGCACATACCGTAGCTTAGGATTGGCTACGCACCACTTTTCATCTAACCTTATACAGCTGAAGAGATTGCTTTTGTTAGATCACGCCAATCTCTGGAACTATCCATCGAATATTTTTTGCATATTATAGCCTATTCACTGAGGAAGGTCATCTATCTATCTGACATGACGCTACCTACATCCTTCCTACTCTTAGAAATGGCGTGGCTTTTGAAACTACCATAAATATAATTAATTTAAAAACATACGGAACGCAGTACAATGTTAGTCTGTCTCGACAATGAATATGACTGCTGTGCATTCCAATCTCGGGTCGATTCCAATCAAGTGTCGGATTCCAATCTCGGGTCGAGCTTACAAAAGTCATTCGTCTTTTCTGTCATAAAATTCTCAATAGCAACCGAAGGTAGAACACTTCCGATCATTAGAAAATTTAAAAATAAGTCTCCGTTTGCCTTGTGTCTAATTTTTTTTGCGGTCATGACAGATTGCATACTATCGAATTATGAGATTTAGAGAAAACTGAGTTAATTTGTTTGCACATACATATAAACACTATAATATCTCCTGCGTAGATGCTGAAACTCCGTTAAGATAAGCCATAACTGAAATTCGGAATGGAGGACTTTATTTTGTATTCTAAAAGATGTTAATCATTGTTTGCGTATTAGTTAGATGTTTAGTCATTAGTATGTACGATGGATAGGCTTTCAACATGTTTTGAATTGCCCTTAACTGTATGCAATCGTACTAGAAACGTGTTTGTGATACATAAACTCACTGGACCTTTCCTAGTGTGACATTCAACGTCAATAACACTAATCATAGGATAAAATAAAAAAGCAATAATAGCAGGCACTAATACTGTCCTGATTCCATTTATATAAACTTTATTTAATAGTAATACGTTTACGTTTACGCAAATGTTATATATTGAAATTGAACTACTTTATACGGATTTTATCACAGGGAGTCCGTGACCATGGCTGCTGAAAAGCAACCAAAATGACAGAAAAATTTAAATTTAAATAGTTTAATATTCAAGTAATTGAAAAATAATAATAATATCAGCCCTGAAGTATTAAACTGTCCCACTGCTGGGCACGGGCCTCTTTTCAATGTGAGAAAGGTTAAGCCATAGCCACCACGCTAGCCTAGGGACGGTTGCCCGACTTCACCAATTTTTGAGAACATTATGGAGAACTTCTAGTCATGCAGGTCTCTTGGGTACGTATTACAATACCGAAATTTGAAAGACCGTATTTTAAAATACCTATGAAAGAAATCCCGAAAAATTAAACGCCGAATGATTGTTTGGCCCAAAGTTTTAAATCCCGAAAGTTAATTTGCCCGAAAGGTTAAAATCCCGAAGATCCATACCACTTATTCTATTCCTCAGTTCTATGGTAGAACTAATGGGAGTTTTGGACGGAGCCCTGCTTTGCGGGACTCCTATTTCTGGGTGGGTTTACAAAAGAGAACCGAACACAACCTACCGCTTTCGAGTCGGAATCGTCCATTCGGTATTTCGTCCATTCGGGGTTTCATCCTTTCGGGCATTTGGACTTTGTTTCGATATAACGGCTATCGGCATTTAAAACTTTCGGTATTTTGAATTTCGTTGTTCTGGACGTCGGTATTTCAGTCATAGTTATTATGAAATTTTGGTATTGTAATACGTACCCAGTTTCTTCACGATGTTTTCCTTCACCGCTAGAGGAAGTACTAGCTGTTACCTACAACTTCGTCCCAGTGGATTTTTTAGCGAAAACCGTTATTTTTCTAAAATAAAAATAGCCTATTTAGTTAGTCCTTATAACATCAGCTATCTGCCAGTGGAAGTCTCCTCAAAAGTGGTCCGGCCGTTTCAGAGATTAGCCGGAACAAACAGACAGTTTTTTTTTTTGATGGGTAGGTAACGTATATACTTTCATATGCATTTAGTGAAAAGCTGTTATTTTGACATTACAAACAGACACTTCAATTTTATTTATTTGTATAGATTTTGAAACTATTACACATAACTTCGAAAAGTTTGAGATGTGCGCCTTGGGATCGAACTCCAGACCTCTGCGTGGCAGTCTGTTTACCACTAGACTATCGCTGGTTATACAAATAGAACGACTAAGAGGCATAGAATTATTTATTTAGAGTAAACTATAAACTGTACGATCTCTACAGAGCACAGAAGCGGGCATTATACGGTGCCATTTAAATCGTGAACACTTAAACATGCACGATGAGTACCATCTGTACAGACACACATTTGAATAAACATACGATATACATATATATATGTACATACACTCGTATAGCGGTGAAATAGTAACAGCGTCTTTATGTTTCATTAGTTTCTGCGCATACGCGTATTAGTTGTATAGATCAGTAGCGACACTAAGCAATCGCCATCGGCAGTCGTCTTTACACCACTCAGTTCACTCATTCAGTTTGGTCGTAGTCTAATATGTATTTATGGTATACTAGCATTTGCCCGCGGCTTCGCTCGCGTTAATTTAGAATTTGACAATCAATTCCGGTTGTACTCTGCTTGTAATAATATAATTCAATCATGATTCGAAAGACACGTGGCGCCATCTATTATCATAAGAACGTTATTATTGTTTTCCTCGGGAACAGTATTTTTTTCGGGGTGAAAGGTAGCCTATGTCTGTTTCTGTACACCTGTCAACGTATATGCAAAATTTCAGGATGATAGGTTCAGTGGTTTAGGTGTGAAAAGGTAACAAACAAACAAACTCATTTTCGCTTTTATTATATTAGTTAGGAAGTTAGGATAGGATTAGGATGTAACTGGTACCAGTAAATATAATATATATCCATGTCTACCATGAAGCATTTCCTTTGGCCAGCTATTCAACACATCTGATTACTCCTGCATCTTATATGAATATTTTGGTGCCTACATAATAATTTGTGTGATACATGCAATGACAATACTTTAAGTTCCGATTCCTATATCAAGGAACGAGTACCGTTTTACCTACAGACAGGACGGTTAATTTAGTATGTGTATATTATGATATGAAAGCCTGAGATGTTCCGCAGACGACAAAACTTTTTTACCAACCTTTTTATCCATTTGACAAAAAGGCTGTCGTCTGCTGAACGCATTTGTAGTATTGTCTAATCTATGATAAAAATAATAATATATTGTGTCGCTGTCATCGACTATATTTACCTCGGACCGACGAGGTATATACTTTAGCGTTATTTATTGTATTGAAGTAAATAAGCCCTTATACATTCCCGTGTTCGTAC
This sequence comes from Catocala sponsa, assembly GCA_963564715.1. Lineage (NCBI taxonomy): Eukaryota > Metazoa > Arthropoda > Insecta > Lepidoptera > Erebidae > Catocala > Catocala sponsa. Next base: position 6,541,056 of record OY751351.1, read on the forward strand.
AAATCATTCTTGTTGCAACCGCACTTTGGATTCCATTCGGTAGTGTGAGACCGAGCGAGCGGGACGTGCAGCTGTCCCGCTTAGCCCGTAGATAATGTTAACAGAGGCTAGGAATAGGGTTGCCAACCGTACTCTAAAATAGAGTATTGTACTCTATATCATGTAGGCGTACTCTATAATCTATAACACTAATAGAGTATGCTGAAATACTCTTTTTTACACAATATATATATATACAAAAAGAGAGAAACAGAGCTTCATTGAAATTGATTAAAAATAAGCTCTTGATCTATATAAATTTAGAGTTAGAATGTTTGGAGTCATACAATTCTTTTAAAAACCATGAAATATTGTTATGTGCTGCAAAAAGTTCGAAAAAATACCATTTTAAAAATATAAAATAAATGATACTCATCTTTGGAAGTCCGTACTCTTTATTTACCTCCTTTGAAATCAGATATACTCTATTTCTTCTAATAAAAGTTGGCAACCCTAACTAGGAACAGTTAACATACTTTTGACTATGATCAGGGTTTTTACATCGTCAGCTCCATAATGGCGTTGACGATGTCCGACTGGTTGTTACGAAGGGCGCGCACGGCCTTCCCCCTCGATACGTTTGCCTGCGACATCACAATCTCCACGTCCTTCTCGTCCACTCCGGTCTCGTCTACTGATTGTTATGATAAGATTATTATTTATATTTCTTAAAGAGAGTGCATTAAGCTTGAACCCTAAGCTGTGTGTGTCGCGGAGTATATTGGAAACATAAAATTAACAAACATAAAGGACATCCAGACAATCCTGTGTGGGATTCGAACACACGACACTCGGCGTAGTGGCAATGGCGACTACTTAAACTACTAAGCCATCTGTGTAGTAAAAATACATACATTATATCAAATGGTTATCTAATTATATATTTTGTACAAAGGGTCAGGCGCAACTTCGTCTGCTTCACATAAGAGTACTTTCCCCGTTTTTGCAACGTTTTTCATTGATGCGCCGCTCCTTTTGGTCGTAGCGTGATGTTATATAGCTTATAGCCTTCCTCGATAAATAGGCTATCCAACACTAAAATTATTTTTCAATTCGAACCAGTAGGTCCTGAGATTAGCGCGTCCAACCAAACAAACAAACTCTTCAGCTTTATAATATTAGTATAGATTATTGCTTATTTACCTTTTTATATTCAGTAATAACTGTATATCGACTAAGTAAGTAACAAAAATCTTGCGTAGACATCGATGCGTAATTATATCGGTGAATCAGAAGTACGTCATTACGATTGCGTCAGTAAATTGTTTAGTTATGACTTCTGAGTTGGCTGTAACTAAGACCATGTCCATATCAGATGCGTCATCGAATAACTAGTAACACTCGCAAAACTGCACCTAAAGCATATAACATGATACTTCATCCATACAAATAAATAAGATTGAAGTGTCTGTTTGTAATGTCAAAATAACAGCGTTTTTCTAAATGCACATGAAAGTAGATACGGTACTTATAACAAAAAACAAGTTTTAAAGTTTTTGTCTGTCTGTGCAGGCTAACCTCTGAAACGGTTGAACCAATTTTAAAGGGACTTTCAATGGCAGATAGCTAATGTTATAAGGAGCAACTTTTAAATATTTTATTTTAGGAACATCATTTTTTGTTTTAATTTCCACGCAGACGAAGTCGCGGATAACAGTTAGTCTTATACATAATAGCAGGTATTAGACCGTTGTGACAGACAGCGCCACAGAACATACATATAAGAGTAGATGGCGCCGTTGTTTAAGCGGTCACTTCAATACTGACAGTACGCCGACTGTTGTGAATTCGATCCACACGAAGGATTAAGTACATACGAGTCTGTAAACCTGAGAGTACCTTGCATCCATTTTAAAAAGACAACACTAAGGATAGTAGATCTATTGTTAAATTTTTATTTGATACTTGATATAACATTGCTTTGTCCACAGGAGTTAATACAGAGTAAGTAAGACCTTATCTACTACGTTTCTATTCTGCTTCATGCACTATCATTACATTATAAGTGCATGTCAGTAATAACGACCTTTCTTTAAAATATTATTTTGGATGATTTTTTATTATAGAAAGATTAGTAGCAATTTGGTTAGCAAATGACTAGTAATCTTGTTAAGTCCTTCAGCTAAATGTATAAGGAGAGGATTTACGTAAGTAGTTTAATGGTTGAGACTGAAATCCGCTACTTCTGGATCGCCGCTCCAAATGATTTATTTATATATTAGAATAGCTTTTACCCGCGGCTTCGCTCGCGTAGAAGTAGGTTAGGTTATGTTAGAAACAAGACATTTTTTAAATTACATATAGCCTTTGTTACTCTGTGTTAATATAGCTTCCAAAATGTTTTCTAATGGTATAATAATTTTTAGAATTGGTTCAGTAGTTTTTGAGTTAAATCCTTACAAACAAAAAAACAAATCTTTTCTCTTTATCCACATTGACACCTCGGCCATTCAATGCGATTATATGGATAAGCTTAAGTTAACATTCAGTGTGTTTCATTTAAATAGGTCGAGAATAAAGTCGCATATTTAAAATCGTAGGCTCAGCTAGTATTTACAATATATAATGGATTTATTTGATAAATAAGGAAATCGTGTCGAGTGCCAAGCAATATCGGGCAAGCCCCACATTATTTGGCAGCCATTCTATTCGCTCTCGGCGACGCGACATAAGGTCACTGACTAATATATCGAGCTAGTAGACTATTCCCACAACTTCGGGAAATCCCTCGCTTTACAATTTGATAGATATCAGTATTTTCTATACAGCCAAGGTGGCAATTTATCTTAGGTTCTTCCTGTGAGACGATAACATAACCTATAAGACCCGGTAATACCAGAATTGATCGCTCGAGCGGGGCAAAGCAAGAGATTGAGATAGGTAAATGATACTACGGCTCATAATATCGACTCTTCGACGATAAAATGTAGTAAAAGCCAAAACACTACTTTCCAGGAGAGCCAAATACTATAAAGGCCGTTTTACTTTTCTCATCATTTATTTTGTTTCTGTGAATACAGTTTTTATCTCTTTTTGTTGTACAATTATGAGATTATATTTTTTACAGCATATATAGCAAGTTAAAGAATTATTTACACCTATATTATATACTAGTTTTCACCCGTGGCTTCGCTCGCGTAAATTTAGGTTAGGTAACAAAAAAAAAAAAAAAAAGGTTTGCAACAGTTGGCCCGCACCCACACGGGGGGGGCCTGCTATGGATGACTCAATTCTTTTAAGAGCTCCCAACAGGCCCCCCCATTGGATGAGAGAGGGAACACCCCAGGTTTTTTAGTGGGTATACCAGCGCGTTTCTTGCTGGGGAGTCCCACACGCCCCGCCGGTGCCGTCCCCTAGCCGGCGGATAGTGCATCAAGCATTTTTCCTGGGTACCAAAAAAAAAAAAGGTTTGCAACAGTTATTTTTTCAGGATGAAAGGTACCCTATGTCCTATTCTGTACCCCTGACAACGTGTATGCAAAATCTTTTAAAAATTAAAAATTTAACCATTAAGGCGTGAAAGCGTAACAAACAAACAAACTCATTTTCGCTTTTATAATATTAGTAAGGATTCTGGGTAATAAAACTAATTTTTTTCGACTAACATCATCAACACGAAAGACTGAATAAGATTACATCAATAATGAATTTTCACCAAATACAACATTAAATCCTCGAATGGTCGATATGAGCCTTCGAAACTCTTTCGGCGAATCTTAATAATATTTTGACAAACACGAACTTATAATACGTAAAAAAAATCCAACCATCAAACTCGGCCTGTCAACCTATGATCGTCTTTTTCTCACGTTGCTGTAAAGTTATCGTATTTTTTACTGATTGAATTACTCTAATTAAAGGTTTGATGTGTGATTTCCTCCAAGCAATAACATGTCACCTTGAGGTATGCAAACTACTAATTAGGAAACACTGCCATTAAGACAATCCTGTTATGTTTATATTCAATCATAGACAGAAGCATGGTTAATGTACACGTGGGAAGAACTACAGTTAACATTATCGATAGGTTACATTATTAAGAATTATATTGTTGTCTTGTAACCAACCCAATGGCTAATTAGTTGAGATCATCTGTCGTTCGGACTTGACATGCTGGCAACTTGTTTCTAAGTTGCTAGCGAGAAATAGGTAGTTATATCGTAACCTTGAAACCTTGTAGGTAGCCAAGCCTAAATAGATTGGTAGATATTCATCATAATATGAAGGCCTTATCAGAATAACGCGTCCACTTTCTATCATATTGAAAGAACCAAATATAAGGGAGGGCAATAGACGCTGAAGTCTTCTCCACATATAATTGGGCCTCCATAGAGGATTTTACTGCAGTATTTTTGAGAGCAGGATTTTTTTTTCATAAATTTTTAGTCACCACTCTTTCGTCGCCCAAGGCCTCCAATACTTTAAATGCTGCTCTGCATATAACTAGTAGATGGAAAAATATTATATAAAACTGGTTGGGAGACAGATGGCCGTTCTCGCAAAGATCGCAAGTCAACTTTGACTTTTCGAGCTATGGGTGTATTTATTATTGCTCGCTTTAACGGTGAAGGAAAACATCATACCAAAACCTGCATGTCTGAAAAATGTTCTCGAAGGTTGTAAAGTCCGCCAACCCGCAGTGGGCCAGCGTGGTGGGCCATAACCAAACCCTTCTCACACTGGGAAGTGGCCCGTATCCAGGAGTCGCACAGTATAAACTGTATTCAGGACTGATAATATTATATATAAATACTCAGTTTAAGTGGTCCTCGCCACGACGCCAAGTGTTGTAGTTTCTAATCCCACAAAGAACAGAAATTTGTGTCATCCGAGAATGATTGTTCCGAGTCTGGGTGTCTTTTGTTTAAATCAATGTTTGCATAGTCTCCCGCGATACAAGAATTAAGTTCAGAAGTCGTCTTTTGAGAAAGAAAATAGAATACGTTGATGATCAAATGAGGTACGTTGAGAGCTATGAAACTCAGACTCTCAAAGCTGATTGTACCAATAAAAGACGGATATATCCACGCTAGCCCAGCGTGGTACGTCATCCGCACAATCACATGCATAGAGGTGAGGGCCACATGACGTCTGCCGCTTGTAATGCATCATCTGTTTGAGCAGATTACCGTGTAATGCTGTTAAACCTGACGTGAACTTGTGAGACTATAACTGTACGTAGGTGACTGGTTACGATACATTTTATACGTTTAACTATAACGCTTGCCGTCAGACACCCCAAGATGCATGATAATCGCCATTATAATTCTTCTATACATATCTATGTCACCTCCTACTAAATGGCTGGACCGATTTTAATAATTTTTTATGTGTTTAAGTGGGTCTCTGGATAGTTTTGATTTACAATTGAATCCAGTAGGTAAAGCAAGTATGATTATAAGGCTTATCACCTTTATCATATTTGCTTCTATAACATTATGGAATGTAGTAACATTATTGTCCTGCGTAATATGGGGCGAGCCGATTGTCGTCTACAGAGCATAGCACCCAACTTCGTACTGATCGTAAGTTTTTTCTAGCCACGAAAACCCAGTAATCCAAAATGTTGATGCACATTATTCGCATTTGCATGCATACCGCTGTTCTTTACTTTGTAAGTGTTGAGTTGGCAATGCGTAAAGTGCATAGGACTACAAATACATATACATATACTGGGTGTAAGGGACGGCGTACCGAAAACTTTAGCAAGACGTCTTTCTATAAGTACTTATCACGACGCAAACTTCAATTAATAAAAATACGCAAGATTTAAATGTAATGTAGATTAACATTATTACGCGGTACGCAATGGATTGCTACCAATACATCGCACTCGACGAATGAAGTCTGCGTTCCGCGCGCATAAAAACGTCTGATCTATTTAAATCACGACCATTTAATTACATTGCTGTTTTGTAGAAAAATGTGACAGTCAGAAAAACGAAAAATCGCAGAAAAGGAATAGTGATTGTTGAAAAAAATTCCAACGATTTTTAACTCAGAATAATGGTCTGAATCTACTATTTCAGTTTTCGGTACACCGTCCCTTACACCCAGTATTTCATCTGTGATACACTTTTTCCTTAGTAGTCTATAATAAAGTAATAAAAATTAATCATTGATGATGTTGATGATTGATGACACTTATTTACGACGTTGCTACTCGGAACAGGCTACAAAGTGTTAACGCCTTGTAGTTGCCAGAATGTCTCATGTTTTCTTCCACCTTTAAGATAAATGTAAAAAACAACATGAGGCAACCTACACACACGTCTACACTAAGAGGCCCGTGCCCAGCAATATCACAGTTTATATACAGAGTCTTATTTAATTGAATTGTCAAGTGAAACGCAGACCTTTTTTTTAATTTCTTCATATTAATTATGGCGTTACTTAATTTGGCACTAAAGTTATCGTACAAAATACTCTTCTCATATTTTTCACTATTACCACAAAAGAGACTTGAAGCCTGCAACACAAGACTAATTACTTAACGCAAGTGTTGTTCTATCCCTGATTCTTCAACAAGCAAGACAAAGATAGCTAGACAATTGCTTCTGAATAAGGCTTCTAAACGAGAAATAATTTACTGCAATATGTAGCTGCGATGTTTTTAACTGTATATAGTTTCTTTCAGGTATTTTCTCATAACGCTTTGCCTGAACCCAGTAACTAATCTAAATGTACATCTACCTATAGATTCACGCCTGTTTTCCAGAGGGTTCGGCAGAGACTACGGATTTTCATTTGCTACGATCCTGACAAACTTCCCTGGCTTCATTCACTTTCATTACATTCTAATCTAAATGTGACTTCACTAAAATCACTAATTCATAAATCTCGTTCATCGAAGTGTTAAATTCAAATTCAGATAACCATGTGCAAAATAATAATATGTATTCTATTATATGGCTGTTATTGCCAGCCAGTATATTGGAGCTACATATTGCAGTAAAAAGAATGCGCATTTATAACCCTCTCTATTTGAACTTTTCCGTCGGAATACGCAATACTTAATTAAACTTAAATGCGATTTAATTTACGTCCACCGAATTAAATCATCATCATGATTATCTGAAGATTATATTTTAAACTTGAGGAACTTATAAACAATACATGCTACACTTAAACTGTCCAAGAATACTCTACAAAATGCTGTTTCCTTATTGAGTAACCGCCAAGGAAAACATGAATGTTGTTCCAGAAATAATTTGGTGACTGATGCTTTAGTGACACATGTATGCAAGGCAAGACTTTAAAATTTATTGCTTATAGAATTAAACAATGACTTGAAATAATAGTGCCAATGTATGGCAATACTATTTCAAATCATTTCATTTATTTGCCTTTCACAAACGATACAAAAGAAAATAAAACTAATTTAAAGGGATTCTACCGCGGTTTTTTAATTTTTAGTTCTATACTTTGCCTGTCATTTCGATTGCTTTTCAGCAGCCATCATACCCGGCTGTAAAAAATATGATTTAAAAGTTCTTAAATAACTGAACCACAATAATTTTAATAATTACCCGCTTATTAATTGTAGGTCAGTTGTAAAATTACCTGCTTACGTACATAATAAACTAAATGCCGCCTCACGAGCACATTTCTAGACATAATGCGACTACTGAATATTTATTAACAGATGAACTAAAAAACTTTACCCGAACCGACAATTAAACCTGTTACCTTATGCAGCAGTCACTTTCACTGCCACTGCGCCACCGAGGCTTTGCTTGCTAAAAGCCAGTTCTTGTAATTAAGCCATCAAGCCAATTAATAAACACAAGTAGTTTGTTCCCTGAACGACCATAAATAACAGCTATACTTTTAATTTAGTCGTCTGAAGGTACGAAGGAGGTCGAATGATGACATAGTTTGTTTAGGGAGTGGTTTAATTTCGTACTTTGTTATTTCGTTAACCGCACCCAGAGTACTTACGTAGACTACAATTATTTATTCACACCTAATATAATTAATGATTATAATGTTCATGTTTTAAAACAGGGCGGTGCGTATACTGTCTGTGCCCATACACCACATAAATAAAAGTATGCTCATTTGTCTATAACACTCAGTGTAAATATTTTTGTAATACTTACTTAATGTTATAAATACGAATGTGAGTTTGTTTGTTACGCTTTCACGCCTAAATACTCGACCTATAATTATGAAATTTCACATACATGTTGTCAGGGATACAGTAAAAAGACAGGGTATTTATCATTTAGAAAAATGTACTGTTCCCGAGCAAAGCAAGACGCGAGCTAAAGCTAGTTTAGTAATTTAATTGACTGTACGGAGGACTGACGTAGGACTGGCGTAGTGGTTTAAGTGGTCGCCTTGCCACTGCCGACGTGCCGAGTGTTGTGGGTTCGATCCCCTTATTGTTTGTTGAAAATTTTGTGTGGTCTACAAACGCTTGTTCCGTGTCTGGGTATTCTTTGTGTCCGATGTTTGAATGTTTGTAGTCCCCCACTACACAGGAATAATACAAAACGCGGGAATTTGGCATTTAAAAAAAAAATATATATCTTACCATTCATATACAACATAGCAGTTGTATTAAAGTAAAACTATAAAAAATACAGAGATTTCAGTAAATTTTACAACATGTCTTTAACTATGATGTTAATAAAGCCGCTTTCAATACTTGAAGACCAGTTAGATATTGCCAACATTTGATCGATGTTGCCAACGCTTAAATTCGTTGTAGTGTTACCATAAGAGGCAAAAATTTCCGGCTGACAGCACGACGCCGACGCGCTTTCTTCGGACTTTAGATCTTCTCAACTGAAATTATGACTGAACGCTGTGCAAAAACAAAAACAAATAAACTCCTAACAAAATTATTCAGATACTACTTTGAGACTATATTCGTTCAATAATTAATCGAGATGAAGAGCTAATGAAAGAATATTTAAGATGAGGTTACCTACGCCATTTTTGTTTATTAATAAGACAGTAAACAATACAAATTAGCTTACTAGTATCACGACTATATCCCCGTATAGGTAGGCAAACGTATATCAGCGAAATTCCGTCAACTATTCTTTAAACTCCGTCGTTATAAGTGCGAGCTTATAGCCGCTTACCAGGCACAGTATCAGACTCCGGGTAGCTATTGAATTCTACACGGAGTCTGACAGAAAAACTCAATAATAATTTTTCCGCCCTGGAACCTCAAGCACAGAAGTCGCATACACTCCCGCTGCCGATGCCGAGGCAATATTCAACCTGTCAATTGTTGCAATGCCAGACATGATTAAAAAGCTATTGTGTCTGACCGCCGGTGTGCCGCTGCTCACCTCCGCTTTGCAACAAAACTCTTTAGATAATTGGTTCAGAGGCATTCACGTGGTTGTTCTGCTCGGTAGAGTAATTTGCAAATATTGCAAGTGATTCATTCACATCTGACGTATTGCACAGACGCGAACAGACGCGGTCACGAGTTCACGACTGATAAAAACAACAAGGTCATTCTAGTTTCACAACACATTCTATTCACCAAATCATTCGTTAAACAGTACATTTGCTGCATAAAATGGTATTTTATTTATTGCATGGAGGTGTTGCAATATTGATTGTAATTGCAAAAAGCACCGATCGCCTAGTGAGAGACCATTAGGTTGCCTTGCAGTGATCTTGAGTTAGGGCCCAAGGCACGCAGCTCTGTCTATACGAAGTTTTGTACGTATTAATTAGTTAATGATCGCTCGCTTTAACGGTGAAGTAAAGATCGTGAGGAAACCTACATGTCTGAGAGTTCTCCGTAATGCTCTGGAAGCTACGTACCATCACTAGATTATTGTGGGGAACTACGGCCTAACCCTTTTCACACTGAGAAGAGGCCCGTGCTCAGCAGACATTTACGGAGCTCTTATTAATACCGATTGTCTGGAAAATAAATTCCCGATATCCAGAAGAGATGGAATGAATTAGCGGGGTTTTCTCTCATAAGAAGTGTCAACGGAGCTTTTCCCTTAAAAATCAATGATCGCGTGGTTTTTGGCAGTACGCCCGATAGACAGAAATTTACCAGTTATTTGGCGCCAGCTAAAAAGAAATCAAAGGAAGCATTGGCGTTGAAACGCTACAACTTCCTCGTTTTCTTTCAGAAACTGTATAACAATGACGTTGGGTCTTTAAAAAAAATTAAATATTAGCTTTTGCCCGTGGCTTAGCTCGCTCGGAAACAGTACTTTTTTTCTGGATAAAAGTCTATGTCCCTTTCTGTACCCGTGACAACATGAATGCAAAATTTCATGATAGTCGGTCGAGTAGTTACGACGTGAAAGCGGAACAAACAAGCACAATCCCATTTACATTTATAATAGATACTAGTTAGGATACCATACCATCTACAGAATCATTAACCTAGGTAATTAATTAAACCTTAATATTTTAGTTATTTCATAAATTGACCTAAATTTCTATTTAACATAGCGTCTTTTTAAGATATTTCTAACGAAAATGTATAAATTCCCCTGTTTAGTTAAAGCGCTGTTCTACGTGACATGCTCCTCGCAATATGAGTGTTGTTTCATCTCATGCTAAAGCACTATTAGTAAGTTTAAACCCAAACATTAATTTATTACATGATGAGAACTAATTAAAAAGTACAAAAACACATGTGTTTAATCTTTAGATTAAAATGTCAATAACCGTGCCTTTATGACGTAGATTTCGCTCATGTTAGTCATACGGTCTTATTCATAAAAGTTACAGGCTTATAACGTCTTTGTAAGCAAATTGATAACTTATCTAATAAGGATGGTATAGATAATGAAGTTAAACTACTATATACGGATTTTATCGCGTTGTTTATTTAACACTTTATTACAAAATTTTGAAAACTGTTACACTACTATTACTATTAAACTTTGCTAATTTTTAAGCTACTTAAATAAGCTAATTAATTTCAATGAATAACATTCACGTAAACAGAAGACAATATTAGATAATTAAGGTTTATAGAACGTTATGAATTGTCAGTTTTACTGAGCGTAAGAATGCGATGTTGTTTAACCGATGGACTTAAGGATCCCAAGCCTTATCATCGGTTAAACCACTGTTTTGCTTTTTTTGATTATTTTTCTTTTCATCTCAATTCCCGAACTAGGTATAATACTTGTGTCGCGGGGGTCTTTACTAACATTCAAACAACGGCATAAAGAACTGCTAGTTCTTTATGCCGTGGTTTGAATGTTAGAAATGACTAAAATCGCACGATTATACAGTTTTTTTCAGACATCTAGCAAATCTATTTACGAAACTATTAAAAAAAATGTGTGTGTGTACCAGAGTACACAGGTAAGAAGTGAAACTTCTTTACTAAAAATTATTTAACTAACTTTAATATTAATATTTATTTCATAACTTAATAAAAATAATTCAAAGCAGATATTTAATGGCTTAATCAATAATTACACAAGTTATGAATAAATAATTGGAATTATCTTTTCAAAGTAATACAATTATATGATGACAGTTAATCTTGTAGAAATGCAACGATTTTATAAAATTAAAAATGAATAAATAAATCATTAAAAACGAATAATTAAAAAAGATGTACGTATACATATTTTTATTTTCTAATCATGTTTTGTTTTATTTTTAAATTATTATTTAATTTATATTTTTTATTGTTTTTAGAATTAATAATGTTCACTAGATTTACAGTCATATTTATTAATACTTGCTAATTTTAACAGATTTATATACATTCACTGATACTTACAATCAAAAAGTGAGGTTAACCTCAAATAAATATTAAAATCATGCTCATACGTGTTGAATTTATAAAACGAAATATATAATCACTCTCACTTTTCTTGTAAATTCACTTAAATTTGAATAAGTCTTTTTATTTTATCACTTTCAAATTAATATATTGTTATTCTTATTTCAAACCAAACCTCAAAACTAATATATTGTTGTTATTATTATAAATATATTACATTATATTCTTTACGTCACTATACTAAACTTTGATAAAAAAGCAACATGGCGCGTAACCGAAAAACGTGACGTTTTTTTTTACACTGCTACAAAATTTCTCCCATACGTCGATAAAGAAGTTTCACTTCAATAAATAAAAATATGATGTCCTCTTCACCGTGTCCGGTGACAGCGACCCATAATAACTCTCACTTATTATCATGAGTTCTATGGCTCGCAAATCCAGGTTTTGAAGATCCGGTCACACTGAGTACAGTAAAGCTTCTACTCTATGATAAAAACAGTAAAATCTGTTTAGTTTTAGACGAGCAAATACGGTAATATGAAATTATGGTTTTGTAAAATTTTTCGCCCATTTATTAAATTTTTGGGCCCAGCGCGATAGCAATAGATCCTCCAAAAACCTGTTCTTTTAATGTTTTGATGCCATAATTTCCTCTTAAGGCCGAACAGACTGGTCGTGGACGTGAATTTTTATTGGCTCAGTTATTCAGCTGTTTCTCTGTCGTTGAGTTTACCACACATGTTTAATAAGCACACCGTAATATGTTTCAAGTATTATTGTGCTGAGAGGTAGGACGATATTATCGTCCAAAATTAGGTTTCGCAGGTTGGCTAATGATTTTTAAAAACAGTTGTTATAATTGCCGTATATTATTATAATATGCCGTAATTTGCTAGGTTATATTTAGATGGTTTATTATGTTTACATATCCATCTAAATATTGCTGCTCGTTTGGGCTTGTAGTGTATAATAAATAGTACATTGTTTCCTAAATACCTAGACAAGCTTACACCTTTTTTATATGGAAATTTTATCTGTCATATCCACAATTAGAAAACCAGAAATAATTAAAAATCTATTGTTTTTGGCCGCCAGTGTGCTGCTGCGACTCGGGTGTAATTTTGTGGCCTAAACTAGTTTCTGCGTACTGTTCCGCCTGCAACACACCGTAAATCTCATATGTCTATCCAGGACGTGGTTGAGCTGTGTTTACTGTCCAAAACTCTTTAACCATTTGCGCGTACCAAACATCTAAACATGTATAACAACATTCGCATTTGCATTTATCAAAAGGTTGATAGTCTGTCAGTAATGATGGACAACAATGCATGACCATTTTCGAGAACAGGGTAGGGCACATACCTGTAGTACGGTACTTCTCAGTGCACGAGATCGTATTTTATAGCAAGTTGCTGTGTATAATCCTGGCCACTTGGTTGTGTCTATGAAAGTACTCGCCATTAGCAAGACGGGAACATCCAGAGATAATATGTCTGAGAGATTCTCCGGGCTGGTGACACGCCCGACATATAATATTGTCTTATGTTATACATTGAAATTAAACAAAGTTTAAACAAAGTCTGCATCATCTAAACTAATATTATAAAGAGGTAAAACTTGGATGTAGGAACTTATCTCCAAAACTACTCATCTCAATTTACAAATCCTGCCAATAATATTAAGAATCGACATAGGCTATACTTATATTATCCTAGAAACTAGTAGCAACGACATGGGACAAAACAAGCTAGTTGTCTATAAAAGAGAACCGTGGCAGTCGGTTAGTGTAACCGACTGCCACGCCGCCTGAGGTCGCGGGTTCGATTCCCACACAAGTCAAACGTTTGTGTGCATGAACATGGATGTTTGTCTTGGTCTGGGTGTTTCTATGTATAATATGTATGTATTTACAAAAAAAAGTATATACTTATGTATATTTATCCATTGTCTAGTACCCATAGTACAAGCTCTGCTTAGTTTGGGCTAGATGGTGTTGTGTGTATGTGATAGAATGTTATATTATATTCAAGAAATACTTTTCCAATCTACGTGTACCTATAAGTTTACCTGTTCTCAAAAACAGTACTACGAAATGTAATCCAAACAACGAAACGATTCCCCATAATGCTACCTCATCCGAAATTTAAGAGTGCGATGACTCAAGCTTACCAGTAAACTCTCTTTGTTACAGACTATATTATATACAAAACATCGAAAACACTTTCATTCGTCGTTCATACTCCGAGAGGAACACACGATTTATTTTGAGATAAACCCAAAATAAGTTTCGCGCGTGAGCAGTTAAACAAGTGTAGTTCGTGAAAATGATGAATTACTATCCGAAGAACTTTAAGGCCAATGGCTGGGGCTGGCATAGAGGTTCTACTCCTGCGACTGCAGTGAAAGGATTCCTTAAAGGAGAGCGTGGGGAAGGAACGGATGGAGAACCGCTTCTTAGAGATGGGAACTTGTATCCTAAGCTTCCTACTGAGGAAGATACCATGTTTAGTACAAGCATGCGGCTATATCCTGCTCTCCCAGCTGAGGAGTATGAAAGCGGGGCGGTGGAGGAAGTGATTGAGGAAGCGTGCGCGGCCGTCAACGTAAATGCTGTGGTGAGTACTTTTGTTTTTATAGCTCGGTGTCAACGTTTACGATGTCTTAAAATTTGTATAGGTTTTATAAAGTGATGGCCTGCTTTAAAAAGATCAAGTGATAGTTTTTAAAAATTTAATGTTATTCGCATACTGTTGCTCTTGTTAAGTAAAAAGCATTAAATTTCCAATCGCCAGATTATACACAACGGAGAAATAAATGTGACGTCTTGACAGGATTTGTATTGAAAATCTGTCATGTTTAAGCGCTATCCACACATTTCCGGGTCAGGGCTATCCGTGTTCCGAGTTGTTCGTTTCCGTGTTCCCGTCAGGGACGTGCCATCCGTCACCTGCTTTCACACATATCAGGGCAATCGGTATCAGTGTAATCTGTTTCTTTAGCTTATATTATCCCATATTATATTTTTCTTCTTAGAATTCAAATAATGTGGATCAGAAAGATCGTAAAGTATATTGTTCTGTCGTACAAGTTCTATCAACCTTTCTGTGTTTATGTTGTCGTCAGCGTACCTAGATAAAAATCGGATAGCACTGTCAGAGCGTGCGTGCGTCCGAGCGTGCTCCGGGATTCTGACGATCCTGATGCGCCTGACACGGAGCTATGTGAACAAGTACGTTCAAGTTATACGTAACCGATTTTTCCCCGTCCCTGACGGAATACGGCAGGGCCGGGTGCCCGGAAATGTGTGGATAGCGCTTTATACCTTGTAATCTAACTGACCATAGAGAAATCATCCCTAAATAGTGATAGCATGACATTAGTCTTACAGTAAACTCTTACTATATTGGAAAATAGGCTCATAGTGTTATAATTATACAGGTGTTTTTAATGCTAGAAATCTTTGTGTTTATATTTATGTAAGAAGTTGTTTATTTGTATTATATCGTAGTCTATATAAAGATAGTTTATATAGTGTGTTAGCGATCGCACTAAAATAATTGTGAAGGGTTTATGAGGTAAGAAGACGAAGAATGTACCGGCTGACCACTTGGTTAGCTAGTGCTTTTGTCATTTATTAAGACGTTAGCAGTTAGTAACAGCCACACAGATTTATAGACTTATAGTTTAACAATTGCTAGTCTATGTATTTTAAATATTATTAATTTGTATCATAATTTTGGCAGTCCTCGACAGCCATGCGCAATAGACCTATAGATTAAAAATAGCTAGGCTATGTATTTTTTAATTTTGATATTTTGTGCTCCTTCGTCATATAACGTTCAACTTTTTTTTTAGCCGAATAAATTTTATTATTATTATAACTATGCCAAATCACATATAGCTCCGTTCGCATAATATGGTTAAAATGTGGTAGGAAGTCAATTGAAATATTACACGAGATACAATAAACATTGATGATATTATAATATGTAATAGTACGTTTTGTCTGACCTTACTTATTTAGAAAAAAATATGGGGCATTGCTAGATTAAGGCGATACATTTCTATGTATCGTTTGGGGTTCTACCACAGAACATAGAATTTCTTTGTTCTGTGGTTTCTACCTATCTCTATGTATAATATTTCTTTATTGTCTTTTCTTTTAATAGAGACTGAACTGAAAGGTTTTAATGTATTTTTAATTTACCGAATAAGACATATAACAAATAATATATTAGACAGTGGTTCCCAAACTTGATTGGGCTCCGACCCACCTAACAAAAACTACCAAATTCGGGACTCACCTCTTGGCCGTCTTAAAAAGGGTTTCATAAAATATTAGTAACGCTCAGATTCTCTAGTCTCTGTGGTCAGAGAACCTCTAGTCATAGAACGCGAGTGCCGACGCGCGCTCCACAGTGGCCGTCCGGCTTTTAGCCCCATTGGTCGGGTTATCTTATGTTTCAGGGCCCACTCAATATTCGGTCGCGACCCACCGGTGGGTCGCCACCCATACTTAGGGAACTCCTGGATTAGATATATAATATTAAATTGATAAAAATGTGTCATAGTGACACAATTTCTTTATATTTGCAATATAGGCTCCTAAAAATGTGCATCTATGTTCTAAAGGCCTTTTAATCCGATGCGATGTTATAATGATTTTCGTTTAGGACTTTACAAAAGCGGTCATTTTACAGTGTGTAACTGAAAGGTGTGGTCAGATTTAACTGTCACATAATCTATACTATAATAAGTATTGTAAAGGGGAAAGATTTGATTTTTGTTTGTTTATTTGTAAGAATGTAAATCAAAAACTACTCAACCGATTTTAAAATTTATTTTACCATTAGAAAGCTATATTATCACCGAGTAACATAGACTATATTTTATTTAAAAAAAGTAGTGTTACTAACCTAAGCTACTTTTATACGGGTGAAGCATGACCACACTTTTCAATTACACGCTGTATACTTAACGTAACTTTGTGGACAACTTAAATGTTTGTCCCGTCATATAAATATACATAGAAGCGTTATCATTGTCAGTTTGTTTACTATAAGTTGTAATTAAAACTTCTATTATTTAATCTGTAATGTTTTCTCTATGCTAACACGAAGTGGAAGGAGGTAGATGAGGTAAGGATTAATTACATATTAAGTTAATTTTACTGCACTATTTATTGTTTTGCTAGGATGGCGTAGTGGTTTCAGTGGTCGCCTGGCCACGGCCACTTGCCGAGTATTGCGAGTTCGAATCTCATGCGAAAAAATTTGTGTGTTCCAAAAATGATTGTTTCGAGTCTGAATGTTCTTTGTGTCTGTTGTTTGAATTTTTGTAAAGTCTCCCGCAATACAGGAATTAATCAAAGTGCGAGTCTTGCATTTAAAGATTTTAAAAGAAAGGTTTTATAGAATACTAGCTGTCCCGACAGACGTTTTCCTGTACACAAGAGAAATAAAAAATAAAAACATAAGTATCTGAACCATTCTCGAATCCACTTGAACACACACAAAAAGTTTTATCAAAATTGGTCCAGCCGTTTAGGAGGAGTTCGGTGACATACACACGTACAGTAGAATTAGGTATATTATATATAAAGATAAACACTCCCTAAATGGAGCCAATGATAAAGGAAAACCGGTATACAAGGCTCAATTTAGTTGCGTAGGGGCTACTATTATGATATAACTAGATGTTCCCGCGGTTTCACCCGCGTTTATGATTACTGCGCCGCCCCCGTGGGTCGTAGCGTGATGTTATATAGCCTATAGCCTTCCTCGATAAATGAGCTATCCAACACTAAAATAATTTTTTAATTCGGACCAGTAGTTCCTGAGATTAGCGCTTTCAAACAAACAAACAAACTCTTCAGCTTTATAATATTAGTAATGACGCGCGTAACAGGTCGCGTTGTCAGCAAAATGCAATGTACAATTCAATGAGACTGTACAATATCCTAAGGACAATTATTAACGACGTCGACGTCCAGTAGATGGCGCCACATGTATACAACAAAATCGCTTTATTATTAACAAACTGACATGCTATGTTAAAACATGGACTTTGCGCCTCAATTATGGACCAATTGACTAATGACAGTACAAGATCACATCATAATGATACGTGAAATTAAAATGCATCTTGTTTGTTAATGTTTCAGCTGAAGTATATTTTAGCTATCAATCATACGGCATTTCTTTACTTTGTAAAGTTCAATAAAACTCTTATCAACAGCTTTGTCCGTCGTCTGTCTGTTATACAAACTTTTAACTCAAGAACCGTAAGAGCTAGAGACTCGCGATCAACGCCATTCGACTCAGCATAGTCGATATACCCCCGAAATGACTATGACCTTTGACCTTTGACCTCAAGTTCACATGATACCATTTTTTCGAACTCTAAGATTTCACTTGTTTTTAAATACTACTCCACCACTAGCTACACAAAACATAAATAAACATTCATACAACGGACACACAGAACACAATAGTTTAAAAACCCGCCAAAACTATATCAGAACAAAAATAATGTTCCGATTAAATATGAAGCTCCTTCGTAGCTTCTATCGCATAGCAATGATAGTTTTCAACAAAAACCCACTCAAATTCTATTAAATCAGCTCACAAAAGTAGCAGTTTGTTGCAGACACCGCTAAAATAGTCCATTTAAGTATATTATGTCTTAAATAGTTTTTTGAGATTTACAATTATTTTGTGAAAAGTATTTTAGAGGATTTTGATACTAAACTACTCAATTATTTGCGTTGCCAGGCGTCCGGATAAAGCGGGACACAGTTCGGCTTTTGTCAGGCTTTTTAAATATGGCATTTTTTTTTTCATTTGTCCTGTGTTGGTTTCCCTCCGTCCGCCTCACCTGGTATCGCTAGCGCAAGCGGAGTAGCACTGTCCATTTTCACCCAAATGACCAGCTAAATTGTCTGGTCTCGCTGGTCAGCTATGTGCAACTGTATTCAAATACATGCAAATAAAAAAATACGATTCACTACCTGATAATAAGTGGTGTGCTCCACCTAATATCTCAGAATAGTACAAGAGCGATATATATACATATATACATAAGTACCTTCATTTCTAACAGTACCGTGTTTCCCTACATTAAATCTCGAGCTTTTATAGGTCGTGGATACTCTCTTAAGCCCAACAAAGGTGGCCTTTAAGTCAAAATAAAAAATAACTTAAATATGTTTATTCGTGTAAGTCACAAAGAACACTTATTATTGCGAATTGACATTTACCTGTTGTTAAGCAAAACAAGGGCGTAGAGCCAATAAGACAAACTGGCAAGAAACTCACGGCCACTCTTTTTAACCGCTAAGTTACATTATTGCTTATTTTACTGTAAGGAACTACAATTAAACCCCTTACCACTCATAAATCACTCAAGCAATCCTTACTAATATTATATATGCATATATATTATATATGCATGGCTTATGCAGTACATTCATAAGGAGATAGCTAAGGGTTAAATCTTGGGGCCGACACAAAAGATCCCACTGGGTCGAAGTGTCGCCGGTCTGCACTGACTGGCCCCCACACATAAGATAAGATAAGATACTAATATTATAATATATAATAAGATATTCGATTTAGATAAAATTTGGTACAGATATAATTTAAAACCTGAGAAAGGACATAGGCTACTTTTTATTAATATAGGTAACTACCACGCGGGCGGAGCCGAACACAATAGCTAGTAAGTAATATTAGTACTGAAAGCTGGTCTTTTGCGCTTGTGTAAACCACCAAGGCAGTAGGGCACATATTACATGATCCGTATCACAGTAGTGTTTAGACAATATTCCAATATTTATAATATTATGTTAGTGCTACTTACTCTTGAATGAAAGGCTTAAGATAACATTTATTACGTGCAATCACTAAATACAAATACTAACTAATATTATAAAAGCGAAAATGAGTTTGTTTGTTTGTTACCTTTTCACGCCTAAACCACTGAACCGATCATCCTGAAATCCTGAAATTTTGCATATACATTGTCAAGTGTACAGAAACGGATATAGGCTACCGTTCATCCCGAAAAAAATTACTGTTCCCGAGGAAAACAACAATAACGTTCTTATGATAATAGATGGCGCCACATGTCTTTCGAATCGTGATTGAATTATCTATACTAATATTATAAAGCTGAAGAGTTTGTTTGTTTGTATGTTTGCTTGAACGCGCTAATCTCAGGAACTACTGGTCCGATTTGAAAAATTCTTTCAGTGTTAGATAGCCCATTTATCGAGGAAGGCTATAGGCTATATATTATTACGCTAAGATCAATAGGAGCTGAGCACCAATGAAGAATGTTTCAAAATCGGAGGGTATTTTTTCCTTTTGAGAGCTTACGCTGCGTGCGCTGCGTAAACAGTTAAAGTTTCGCAAAAATCATGTATGACAGAATTGTTCCCCTCTAAAAGTTCTAAAAAAAAGTCCGCGACAGCATATGTCTATCTTTTAAGGTTGGCTCACTATAACCATTTTTATGCTAACCAAGTTTGTTCTAAAATAATGCATTATTTGCGAAGATATTATTATAAACATGATATTAATCCTTATCCAAATAAATACGTTATTCATCACAAGTATTTAATTTAAAACAAAATTGCCCTTTACATCATTTGATTTCAATGAATATCTTAGGAGATATCGCAGTTTTAAAATAATATTGCAGCAAAATAATTACCCATTACAGACATAGTACAAACGATGTTTCTCCTGGTTTATTCTGCGTGATTACTACTGGTTCGATTTGAAAAATTATTTTAGTGTTGGATAGCCTATTTATCTAGGAAGGCTATAGGCTATATAACATCACGCTACGACCCACGGGGGCGGCGCAGTAACGATAAACGCGGGTGAAACCGCGGGAACATCTAGTATTATTATACAAGCAGAGTAGGTACAACGATAACGAAAGTGATAGTCAAATTCTAAATTAACGCGAGCGAAGCCGCGGATAAAAGCTAGTATAATATAATTTAATTGTAATAGATATTGTATTAAAGCTACCTACATATATGATTAACAAGCTTTTGCCCGCGGCTTCACTCGAGCGAGAGTAGGTTAGGTTAGATTATGTTAGTAGCAGTACTTCTTTTTAAATAATCATCTTTAAAGATTTAGCATGCTGTGTTTCTTACACAGGGAAAAGTAGTATAAATAATAATAATACAACTATAGTTTTCCTGTTGTCAATTGCATCAGTCACCGGAATCTTCATCAATCAACACGAGTATATTTTGTATACGATCCGCGCATGTGCCGTGACTAATATTGGCAAGAGACGCCACTCATAATCGCTCACCGATATAATATAGCTAATATTCACGCTGTACTTCCTTGGTTGGGTGAGCAGAAACGCAAATCCATTCGAATTACAAAATAGTTTTTGTTTAGAAAGACAAATATCGCTCTAGGACTACCTAATGCCAGTGTCGCGCGGGACATAACAAATGGAATAGGAACAAGCATTGAACACCAATACTCGGTTGTTCTTTGTTTTCATCATTTACTATTTTTGCTCGGGATAACTGTTTCTGGAGCATACAATTTCGGTTTTCGATTCCAACACCTAAAACCTAAATTTCAAGAGCTAAAATTGTACGATCCACAAATCAAAGAGTCAGTTTCCCTTGTGCCTGTTGTTTGAATGTTTGTAAAGTCCCTGCGACACAAGATTTTCTTCAAGAATGGCGATCGCCTTTTTAGAATAATCCCATCTAACATTATAAATGCGAATGTGAGTTTGTTTCTTTGTTACACTTTCACGCTTTAACGACTAGACCGATCATCAAGAAATTTCGCATACATAATGTCAGAGGAATAGAAAAGGACATAGGGTATTTTTCATTCAGAAAAAAATACTGTTATTAAACTAACCTAACCTATATTTACGCGAGGTAAGCCGCGGGCAAAATCGTAACTAATATTATAAAAGCGAATGTGAGTTTGTTTGTAATGCTTACACGCCTTAACTACTCGACTGGTCATTTTAAAATTTCACATACACTCAGGGGCTCAGAAAAGGACATAGCGTACCTTTTATCCAAAAAGGACTATATTATTCTCCGAGGGATCGAAATTTATTGACAAAGTATTCTTGTGTACTTAACACTAATTTGACTAAAAAAAACAAAGTTGATTACAAAAATATAGGCAACACTTTAATTTCTTAATAAATTACACGTAATGAGCTAATCAATAGAATTCGTACTGAAAAATGTTAGACACGGACAAGATGTTGTCTCCTCGATGGCTGGCGGCGGAAAGAGGCGCGACGTTCGGTGCGCGCTGATTTTATACCCTCTGCGATACCAAAGGGATGTGACCTCCAATACGGCCTCTCCTGACAGGAGTCCGTACTCGGGCTCCTTTAACTCTGCAGCTCAGTCTCCAGGATCGGCAGGGACACTCCCGAGTTAGACTCGAGAAGCTGTGGCTTCTGGCTGGGAGAGCACCCATCCTCGGCATTGGTGACCCCTGTCACCGGATGGACCTCTTGCGACTCATACACGACGTCAGCAGACAGCTCCATAGCTGCGCTTGTGTCCAGGATGCTTAGCGGTGCGACGCCCTGTGTCCCGGACGTGAAAAGCTGCTGCCCGTAGCTCGTAGATGGCGCTGTAGCTTCAGATTGCGACTCATTGTTATGAGCGGCAACGGTAGACTCCTCGCTATCTGGGTCTAGATCTATGTAACAGTACACGTACAAAATAGGTGTATGCAAGCATACACATTAGGTACACAAAGGTAAGAAAAAGATGTAAGCACTAAGCCAAAGGCACTACGTGAAGCAGTAGCTTAGTGAGAAATATAGGCTAAGATAGAGGCACGACGTGAAGCATTACTTAGTAAAAAATGACAAACGAAGACAGCGGCACGACGTGAAGCATGACTTGGTAATGAACACAGAAAATCAGCCAAGCAAGAGACACGACGTGAAGCATTGCTTAGCACATAACTAGTTCAAGCCAGAGGCACGACGTGAAGCAGTAACTTGAACCAGCGCCAGCGGTTAAGAGAAGAGGCACGACGTGAAGCGTACTCTCAACCAGCATTAGGACAGTGACACAACAAACATATCACACCATCCTAATTAAAAGCAAAACAACTCACCATCAAAGTAAGCAGCACATACATCGGGAGTCCACTCTCCGCGCCACGAATCATGTACTCAGCCGCTGCTTGGGTCGACTTTCCATAGGAGCCAGTCAGGAGTTGCAGTTCGTAACGCCCTTGCGGTAGTATCCTCACCACACGCTAGGGTCCCCGCATGCAGGCGTCCAGCTTGCCAGTTACTTGAGCTTGTTTTCTGACAAAAACTAAGGAATCCAGATTAAAAACACGAGGAGGCTTCCGCCTTGCATTGACGTATGCGTCTTGCTGTTGCTGATTTTGCCTGAGCCGCTCAGAGGCCCTTTGCCTACCCATTTCACGTAGGGCTTCTCTATTATAACTCGAACCTTCCAGCGCCACATCTTGAACCAGACTTCGTATCAGTGGTGTCGCTGCGTCAATACCTACTAACAGGTTGAGGGCAGAGTATTGTGTGGCTGTTTGGTTATGTTCAGCACCAATTGAATTTTCCACATAATTTTGGGCCATTCTTGTTGCCGAAAGTTACATTCAATACGCACCGTATTGAGTACCGTACGACAATATCGCTCCGCCTGTCCATTTGACTGATGCATCTCGGGAGTAATCAGATGTATGTCGCAAGTCGTAACCCATACTCTTAATCCAGTCGAGAAACTCGGTACTTTGGAACATTCGACCTCTATCAGTCACAATCAGTTTGGGATTTCCAAATAAGGAAATAACATTGATGAAATGACGCTTCAGTTCGTTAGATCTTGTCGATACATAGGGTACAAAAGGCAAAATTTTGAAATGGCATCGACCACTATTAATATGTGACGGTAACCATCTACTTCCGGTAAAGGTCGGGTATCCATATGGATAGTCTCAAAAGGAGATTAGGGTTTAACCCATGAGTGGATCGACCCTAAAGGCGCTCGTGCCAACTTTTTATAGGACATACAGATTAAACAACAATCCTGGGTCCTTTAAGCGGGGCGTGAAAAAGCACCTTCTCAGGCCGTCAAAGTAGAGACCTCAACATCGCCTCGGCTGCTATGAGGGAGGTGTGGAGGCCACTGCTCTTAGACCACACGACTGCTTACCATCAGGTGGAGTGTGGTCATTTTAACGAGCAAAAAAAATAAAAAAAAACAGTGAGCAACATATTTCTGGACAAATACTCGCAACCCAGGAAACCAAAAGTGTTTCATAATCAATTCAGCTGTCTTATCTACCTCCGGCTGATTATGCTCATCATGAAAGATACGGAGGAGACTCAACCTATGGCCTTTTGGAAAATAACAAAGGAGTCGCGGCTGTTCCCCAGTAAGAGAGTACTTAACGTACAAAATGTCATTTTTAACAAAGTAACGCGTCGCGTCCAACTGTCTATCTGTCAGTTTCTATCTCAGACCTAAGGTCTCCTCATCGGCAGCTTGAGCAATTTGCGCCCAGTTCCGAGGCTTTTGAACCGTACAGACATTCACAGGGTATCGAGTATCGACTAAGAAAGTCGGCATGGCTCATTAAAGTACCCTTATGGTACTCAAGTGCAAAATCAAAATCTTGTAGGTATACCCACCACCGTGCCACCCTAGGAAGTAAGTCCTTTTTACGCTGTGTAACTTTTAATGCATTACAATCAGTGACCACCGTGAAGCGTACTCCCACAAGATAAGGTCTAAAGTGCTGAAGTGCTCTTACAACAACGAGGGTCTCAAGCTCATATAAGTGATATTTTCCCTCCGCCCCCTGGGTCAATTTTGAAAAATATGCTACAACTCGTTTGTATCCACCCTTATGAACCTGCATTAAAACTGCGCCGTAGCCCACCGAGCTTGCATCGGTATGCACTTCAATCGGTAATGAAGGATCGTAAATAGCAAGAATAGGCTCGCTCGTAAGGCACTCAATTATGTACTTACGAGCAGCCTGCTGCTCCGGACCCCAGCAAAACTGTAAACCCTTTTTCGTCAAACCCGCTATGCAAGCAGTCTTCTGAGCGAAACCAGGTATGTATCTTCTAAAATAGCTGGCTATAAGCCCATAAACTGACGAACCTGCTTAACGTCCTTCGGTTCGACAGAGTCTACCAAAGCCTCGGCCGCACCTGACCACGACTGATGTGACGACCCAAGTATTCAACTTCCGTTGTGAGGAAGGAACATTTTTTTAAATTAACAGGAAAACCTGCCTCCGTTAAGACCACAAGCACTTCCCGCAAAATAACTAATCCTTGATCTACAGTCTTACTCAGGATCAATACGTCATCAATGTAGACTAGCACGTCACCAGATTCAATAAACTTTCGAAGAGTTTTTGCGATTGTTCGCTGATACACCACGGGCGCATTGGCCAAACCGTATGGCATTTTCAAATATTCGTAATGCCCTTCGGGCGTTACGAATCCAGTTAGGTGAATGCACTCTTGCTGAAGTGGGATCTGGTGAAAACCAGTTGCCATGTCAAGGTTTGAGAAGTACTGAGCCTGACCTAAACGATCTAAGTGGTCGTCGATTCTTGGCAATAGAAAACGGTCCGTTATAGTCACGTCGTTCAATCTGCGATAATCAACGCACATCCTATCCGTTCCATACTTCTTCTTCACGAGAAGTATAGGACTCGCATAATCTGATTCAGATTCCTGAATAATTTTCTTATCCAGAAGGTCTTTAATCATATCGCGAACACGAGGAGTCTCGGCGTGAGAAAGGTGATAAGGCCGGTAGTCAATAGGCACGGTATTATTTAATTTAATGGCCATACTACCTGTGTTAATGGTGGAAACTGCTGTACCGGTAATAAAGTACTGAGAAAACTCTTTAATAATAGCTAACAACCGTTGCAGATGACCAGTAAGAGGCGTGTTAATTGGCGTCGAAGAGTCAGATTGAATATTCAAAACCGAATCCGAGTTATCTACATCCCTAATAAGTTGTTGAGAATCGCAAGTACGAACGTAACGTACACCTTTCCTATTAAGGACATCAGTACCCACTATGATCGGTGTATTCATAAATTCGGACCCCACAACGAACAAATCTACCTTTAAAGTCATTCCGTCAAATTCCACAGGCAATGTAAAGTAAGACGTACTTTCAATTTCCTGACTACCTAAACCTTTCAGTACACGAAATGTTGGCTTGCGCGCGCAGCTAAAATGTTTTAACATTGATGACGATACAAGTGAAATAGTTGAGCCACTATCAATCAGGATATCAACGGGTACGCCCTGAATTACCGCCACAACGACATCAGTATTATGCGTAGGTCACATTTCTCTACAGAAATTAACATCATTTTTACTACGCGCGTCGGCCTTAAATTTTGCAAAACATGTTTCTATTTTATGACCAGTTTTCTTACAGAACGAGCAAGGTTCAGACCTTGTTGGTGCAGCACTAGGCTTAAAACTAGTAACAATTGAACCCGCACTAGAGTAATTTATACGTTTCTTACACATAGTTTGAGTATGACCCTTAAGTCCACACGAAAATCATTTACGGTCCTCAAACTTACGTTTTCTGTTCGGGTTATTATTACTAGATACTTGTGACGTATTACGAGGGTTACAAGTATTAGCTGAACTTGGTTTTACGTAAATTGAGAAGAATTTAACTAAATCTTCAGGTAAAAGTTTGGCATTGGTGGCAGATGCTCGAATATGTGGGTCAGTGATACCGCGGATCACAATTGCAGATATTAATTCATTACCGAGTCCCCGCACTATGCGCAAACGCAGTAACGAACGACGTGCATAGTCCGCGTACGTAGGGTACTCATCGGAATTTTTACACATCACATGAAACAAAATGTTTGCGATATCTGGCGTTTTCAGACACAAAGGTTTAAACTTTCGCTTAAAACTACTCCATGTACGATCGTTAGTCACCCCTTCATTTAACCATGATCGAGCATCTCCCCTTAAACAATTCCCTATTCGTGTAAGACATTCAAAATCACTCCAGGTATTTAAAGATTTCGCACGATCAACTTCAACACACCAATCGTCAATATTATGTAGATTAGGATCAAACCGTGATATATAAAAATTATGGTTTGAGCTTACCGAGGTGTTGATTAAATTGATAGCATCAACAATCCTGTCCGTCTCCGTTGGTTGTGCTGACGCACTCAACTCCCTGTTGTCACGCGACTCGCTGAGGGGCGACGGTGCGGATGGCAACAGCGTCGTGATGTCGGCCGCAAGCCGGCCCGGCGGCGATGACGTTGCAAGCTTGTGCCGCGCGGGTGGGGTGCGCACGCGCCGGCATGGCAACGGCGGGGTGCGGCGCCTCGATGTTGGGGACCAGCGCCGAGGTGGCGGCGACGATCGACACGCGTTGTCATGCGCTCTCGGCTCGCATTGTTGACGCGATTGAGAGGATCGGACTGCAGATTGCTCTTCTAATGCTGTGAGCCTGAACATCATCGTCTCCATCATCTGCTTAAACTTACCGTCAGGCGTACGGTGGCGACGTCTGCTTGACCGCCGAACCGAAGTATCAAGTCTGCTGCGACGATACTCACGGTCTGTCATTTTTCAAAAATAAACAAAACCAAAAGGCGTGAGAGATAGAATCTCAAGGATCCTATCCCACTTCTGATCTTGTGTACTTAACACAAATTTGACTAAAAGAAACAAAGTTGATTACAAAAAATATAGGCAACACTTATTGATGTATGTTTTTATATATCAATGGCAACACTTTAATTTCTTAATAAATTAGACGGAATGAGCTAATTGTATATTTGTATTTGTACTGAAAAATGGTAAACACGGACAAGATGTTGTCTCCCCGATGGCTGGCGTTACATACTCTTTGGCTGGCGGCGGAAAGAGGCGCGACGTTCGGTGCGCGCTGGTTTTTATACCCTCTGCGATACCAAAGGGATGTGACCTCCAATCAGTGATACCATATCAAAACTCAGGACGACGGTGACTCCA
The DNA here is from genome assembly GCA_963564715.1 of Catocala sponsa. Lineage (NCBI taxonomy): Eukaryota > Metazoa > Arthropoda > Insecta > Lepidoptera > Erebidae > Catocala > Catocala sponsa. The sequence continues at coordinate 6,568,900 of OY751351.1, forward strand.
TTTAAAAAAACGGTAGATTCAAAGAAATTACGGTAGTTGCGACTGAGAAAATACGGTGTAAAATACGGCGTATTAATTTTTAATAAAACAACAATTTTACCGCAGAAATCACTGTTTATTACTTTAAGAATATATCTATTATTAGAATTCAAAACATGTAGAGGACTAACTCTAATAAATTTAGTCTGAATCTGATACGAACATCTCCTCATTTTTGTAAATGTTCTGATTTGGTTTTTGCAGCATTTCATCATCAGGCTTAAAGTTAATGCAGTTTTAGCCATGTCTTTTGATCGACTGTTACGTCAGAAGATTTCCTTTTATCGAGCGAGTTATTAGTTTGTTCCGTTTCTTAGTTTTTATTTCGTTGACCTTGCTGAATATACGTTTGCATTCCGCATTGGAGTGTGGTAATGATAACATTCCGAGCATGAATGACGGTAGCTGCTGAAAAACCTTTCCTTTTTTTACAGTAAAATACTCTTCACAAATAAAGGCAGCAATGTAACGATGTTTTCAAGACATCATTTTTAATTATATCGGATGCTTTAAAAGCATAGGAACTTAATTTTCAAATAAATAAACATTCGTTGTAAAAAATTGGTTGAGGTGGTGACTCTCTTGTGAAAAAAAATCATTTTTGTGTTGGATAGCCTATTTATCGAGGAAGGCTATAGGCTATATAACATCACGCTACCACCCACGGGGGCCACGCAGTAACCATAAACGCGAGTGAAACCGCGGGCACATATAGTAAAATCCTTGCTTCCTTATCCTAACTAATATTATAAATTCTAAAGTAACTGTCTGTCTATCTGTCTGTCTGTCTGTCTGTTACCTTTTCACGGCTAGACCACTCGACCGATTTAGATGAAATTTGGAACAGATATAGTTTAAAAACTGGAGAAGGACAAGCGGGCGGAGCCGCACGCAAAAGCTAGTATAAAATAAAAGCAAAGTCAGGACATGATCCATTTTAGCATATTGAAGCTATGTTATCGACTAGCAATGTGCACAACCTGTTGGACTTGTTAGTATACCTCCCCACTTACCGGCTACGTATTGCATTCTCGAACATTCCATTTAAAGCATAAATATTACGACCTTATAAGATTTCCCTTATAATACCTATTATGCAAATCATAGCCACATTTTTAATCCTTACTTCCATACTAATATTATAAATTCGAAAGTAACGCTGTTTGTCTGTCTGTCTGTTACCTTTTCACGACTAGACCAGTCAACCGATTTAAATGAAGTTTGGTACAGATGTAGTTTAAAACCTGGGGAAGGACATAGGCATGCACGGTAAAGTCATACTTTTTATTTATATAGGTACCAAGCGGGTGGAGCCGCGCGTAATAGCTAGTTTGAAATAATATGAAGTTGATGCGATCATCCTTATTATTATTAATATTATAAATTCGAAAGTAACTCTGTCTGTCTGTCTGTTACCTTTTCACAGCTATGTAAACCACTCAACCGATTTAGATGAATTTCGGTACAGATATAGTTTAAAATCTGGGGAAGGACATAGGCTACTTTTTACCGACTTCAAAAAAAGGAGGAGGTATTCAATTCGCCTGTATTTTTTTTTTTCTTTTTTTATGTTTGTTACCTCGTTACTTTCGACTGGGTGAATCGATTTTGATTTTGATTTTTTTATTTGAAAGCTGGTGCTTCCCGTGCAGTCAATTTTGATCAAGATTTGACCATTCGTTTTCGAGTTATACTTAATAATGCGTATTTGGCTACATTGATGATGTTCTCATATTTGGCAAGGTTCACTTAAAAACCGAGAAATAAACAAAATTTTAACAAAAAAGAAACGCGACTTCAAATAAGAATATTCTAAAACTTAAAATGTACTAAAAAGTTAATAAATAATTGCATATTCTTGTGAATAATTAAATTATTGTTATTATTGGAGTCGGTGTCAGCCAAGGTAGGTTTGTAACTAATTAAACATGAGATGTCTTACTATAATCATAACATAACATTGGCATGCATAATTACACACATAGACGCAGCACGCGGCGCGGGCGGCTGGCACCGACTCCAAAAATAACAATAATTTATAAACAAGGAAAATGTTTATTAGGTATGAACATATTTTTCCTGTTGATAATACTTATACCTTACCACAAGATCTTGTAGCTATTTCGTGTGAAATAGCTAAAAGATCTCGTGGTAAGGTAATTTAAAAACGAAATACTTTAAACAATATATTCATATTCGTGTGAATATGATTATATTGTTTAAAGTTTTTCGTTTTTAAATTAGCTTGTTTAATTACACTTTATTTCGTTATTTTTAGATTAGATTAGATTCAGATTTATTTAATACGCATACTACTGTACGCTTTATTTAAACACTAGATTTTGCCCGTGGCTTCGCTCACGTTATTGTAGATTTTGTCAATAAATCTATATCCTTTGGGAACAGAACTTTGTTGTGAAAGGTATGTCTTTTTCTGTACACCACGAAGTCAAACTGTATGCGAAATTTTATGATTATCAGTCAAGTAGTTAGGCGTGAAAGCGGAACAAGCAAACTCACTATCGCACTTATAATATAAGTAAGGAAGGTATAAAATTACCTAAAACAACCAGATTGATAGACAACTATCAGTAGGAAGATGATTAATCAAAATTGCATCGAGTTCAATACCCGCTATTTGGCAAGGGCGTCGGAGTCAAACAAAAAATGTCTGACTCGCCGTCTACTGCATTATTTTTTAGATTGCAGACGTCAATTGATTTTAACTATTACTGTTCCGCTCCCGTGCCTCTTAGCGTGATGTTATATAGGCTATGTTTTTTCAATTAGATAAAAGATTTTAATTATTGTTTCTTCATTTATAAGGGCTTAACGCAAAAGCTACTCGATTTTAGAAATGTTTTCACCATTAAAAAGCTTTATTATCACATTTATCACCGAGTACCAAATAATATATATATTTTTAAGGTAGGTACTAACATAACCTAACCTGCTTTTACGAAGCCAAAGATTGTTTTGCTATCCATACTTTTTTCAGTAATATTTGCCACGGATAGAGTAAGGAAAGCATTTCGGTTGAAAAATAAACTTTTTTAAATAATTAAATCGGACCAGTTAGGCATTCTAGTTTAGTATGAGTAAAGAAACAGGATGAGATGTCATAGGATGAATACAAAACAACCCTATTGTATATAACTAGATGTTCCCGCGGTTTCACCCGCATTTATCGTTACTGCGCTGCTCCCGTGGGTCGTAGCGTGATGTTATATAGCCTATAGCCTTCCTCGATAAATAGGCTATCCAACATTAAAAGATTTTTTTAAATCCAACCAGTAGTTCCTGAGATTAGCGCGTTCAAACAAACAAACAAAAACTCTTCAGCTTTATAATATTAGTACAGTTTTTTTTTTTGGCAGTGAGTAATTAATGCTCCTTATGCATACCGCCCCACTCGGGGAGGTGGGACGGTTATGTCGGGCTCACCGATTAACACGACGGGCATACCGACTAAAACCCCCGTGTGCACCGTCGGTCGCCTCGCCTTGACGGGTGAGCCACCGGAACCTGATGGTATTGACAATTTCCTTATCAATAGCAAGAAGTCTGATAAATTGATAATAGAAGAAACGCAAGTTTCCTTCTCTTAAAACCAGTTTCAAATTGATAAACAGTATGAAACGGAATAAATAATAAGACCTATTTATAATTACTCATTCATCGTTCTTGATATCTTAAGCAAACTACAAATTAAATTTACTTACTCATACGTTGACGTTTGATGACTAATCTTATCGGAATATTAAAATTATCTGATTCATACTATGACGTATAATGTTTTATACAAAAAGATGGACTTTTTATTTCGCTTACGTCGCCACGTCGATATCTCCCACGCGTTGTAATGTAAATCACTGGTTTTAAGTTTCGTTTTATTTTTTCTGGACAAATTTTCTCACAGGTATTGTTAAGGAAAATGTTGACGCATTGCTTCCTAGTTCCGGTATATGAATCAATAGTGCACGGGCTTAAAAAGAGGTACAAACAAAAAGTGAAAGTACCTCTTGATTGTCAAATGTTTAAAAAAGTAAAATTTTGATTTAGCAATTCAATGGAAATGCAAGTGGTTAAGTGTTGTGGTTAAATGTTAAGTGGTCGCCTCGACGATGTCGCTGTGCCAAGTGTAGTGGGTTCGAATGCCACTCGGGACAAACATTTGTGTGATCCACAAATGATTGTCCCGAGTCTGCGTGTTCTTTGCGTGTGTTTCGTTTACATTTGTTTAAAGCGCCCGCGACACATGAATTATTCCTAGTGCAAGAGTTGTCTTTGTAAAAAGAAAAACAAAATCTTAGCAAAAAAGAAAACCGACGTCAAAAAAGAATATTCTAAAACTATAAATGCACTACAAAGTTAATAAATAATTGCATATTCTTGTGAATAATGAAATTATTGTTATTTTTGGAGTCCTCCTTTTTTTTAAGTCGGTAAAAAAAAAGTTACATAATTATAATAACCTCTTATTTATAAAATGCAATTGATTTCTTTACTAGTCACGATGCTGGATATCGATTTTATAGTTGCAAACTTTTCGCGCCTAAAACAACGATATATTTCATTTAATTTCTTTAAAAAAGGTTGGATATAGTATAGCTCCTGGGTCTTATATACTGTTTGACGTAAATCCATTAGGTTCACTTCATGATACGTGGCGGTTTAAAACATAACTGAAAACAGATGCAAAAGTATGTACCTATGTATGTTCACGCATATTATTACATCCAAGATAAATTTTAAGGTCGTTCGGCTGTTACCGTGAACCGAAACTTTTGTTTATGTACCCACCGCACGTAATGACGTCACAATAATGTACATACGTCTTTCTCACGGTTTAAGGCCGTCGAGTCACTTTCGTACGACGCCGCCGAACTTGAAAGTCAACAACCTGCATATAAATATTTTTAGTAAGTATTCGGACTTCTTAATATTAAAAGGGCTTATAGTTATTCAAAACACAAGCAGATGTCAGCTTTGGGCTGTATGCATAAAGGTATCAAATAGGAGCGTACTACTGTCTCCTGGGCCAAGAGTCTGTGCTTCAGCTACGCAGCAGAGCTGGACTTATAATATATTCTTCGCCGGTCCTGGGCTAGAGCGCGGCGGTAGCTCTAGGCGCCAGATGACAAGAGGGCGCTAAGCCCGAAAAAAAATTACTAGCGCAAAGTTGAAAATATGTGCATTATTAAGTATTTGTTTAATATAAAACCAAAGTAGAGTTTACGTGAAGTGAAAACGTTGACCAAACGGCGCCGAAAGACAATCTCGCTCTACCCAGATCAAGGGATAAGTCTGGCGCTGCATATAGTAAGAGTAGCGAATACTACAACGCTCAAGCAAAACCATAATAATGCCTAGGTAATATAATTACTTTACTGCGCCGCCCCCATGGGTCGTAGCGTGATGTTATAAAGCCTATAGCCTTCCTCGATAAATAGGCTATCCAACACAAAAAAGATTTTTCAAATCAAACCAGTAGTTCCTGAGATTAGCGCGTTCAAACAAACAAACAAACTCTTCAACTTTACCCTGAACAGAAACAATCGTTAACGTTTGTACCTTAAATTAACTAAGCAGCATCGCAATACCATGGAAGCATATTTTGAATATTATATTTAGTTACTATGTGTTAATATATGTTAATACTAGCTTTTGCCAATTCGGGTTGCCCTCTGCTTGTAATAATATAATACAATCATGATTCGAAAGACACGTAGCGCCATCTATTATCATAAGAACGTTATTGTTGTTTTCCTCGGGAACATTAATTTTTTTTGGGATCAAAAGGTAGCCTATGTCCTACACCTAACAACGTACATGCAAAATTTCAGGATGATTGGTTCAGTGGTTTAGGCGTGAAAAGGTAACAAATAAACAAACTCATTTTCGCTTTTATAATATTAGTTAGGACGTACGCGCGGACCGGTGAAGCGGGGGGCCCCAAAACCTTTGAGCGCTCGGAAATCCTCGCCTTAACGGAATGTTTTGATGACACTTGGGTATTTGGTATATTATTGATTAGGTACATACTCGTATTCATTCTTATAATTTTCTTATTTTGTTTTATAAGACAACTCCCACACTAAGTTGTCTATGTACCGCGGGTGATTTTACAAACATTCAAACAATGGACACAAATAACACCCAGACTCTGAACATTTTTGTCCAAAGCTGCTGGACTGGCCAGGTTATAGCGAATTTCTTTTTTCAGGGCTCCTTGTCTAGTTTTAGTATTGCTGTGTTGCGGGAGACGTGACAATCATTCAAACAAAGAACACAAATAGGTAACATCCAGACCCCGAATATTTTTCCATGTCCTGTGTGGTATTCCAACCCACTGCACTTGGCATAGTGGCAGCACTTAAGAGACTACGCATCCGTGCAGTTAAATTATGGCATTATTAATCCAGTATTCTAAAGTACTATCGACTCCAGCGACGAATGACCACTCCTAAGGTTAAAATCGCATAGCAGACCTACACTTGGTACCCGTACCCGTGACACGCCCCTTTGTTTGTTTGAGTTTTTTTTCACTTTATATATTCTACCACATACACACAACACGATCTAACCCAAACTAAGCAGAGCTTGTACTATGGGTACTAGACAATGGATAAACATACATATATATATACTTTTTTTTTTGTAAATACATACATATTATACATAGAAACACCCAGACCAAGACAAACATCCATGTTCATTCACAAATGTTTGACTTGTGCGGGTATCGAACCCGCGACCTCAGGCGTGGCAGTCGGTTACACTAACCACTACGCCATCGAGGCTGACTTTACATTTGTTTACTGATTCTAAGGCGATACAAACTCAACTGGTCAACATGTGCGAGCGAAAATTTTTCTGAAATGGTCATCCGTCGCTGCAGCCGATAGTACCTATGTTTTATGCTAAAAGGTTACGTAAGAAATTGCCTCAGTCAGTATAATTATGGTGTCATATTGGAGCAGCCACAAAATACATTCCTGATTGATATTATTTTACGAACTATCTTCTTCTTCACGCTAAGAGCGTGTATCCCGGTTGCATCCGCGCCGTTGGCTTTGGAACCTCCATTTCGCACGATCTTTAGCGTTCTGTGGTGTGAGCAACATAATATAATAAAGTCCCACAGGGCCGTGGCACGCGTGTGCCGTGCGTCAACGGACCAAATTAAAAAGGGAGAGGTTATTTTTAACCGTAGTTCGTTCACGTGACCTCACACGCACGTTTTATTGAGGTGTAGTTTAGTTTATTACGATATATGTACTGCCAAACTACTGAAATCGTGCGAATATACATATAAATGTCCCAGAATATGTGTTGATCTTAGTGCAACTGGATTGCATCCATGTATGAAAATGATCGTCCAAAAACTCAATCGAAGTTTGAGAAATTCTCAATCGTTCAAAGAAAATTGAAATTTCTGCTTACCGTAGGAACGTAACACAGTACAGTACATGAATAATAATAATATTCTATCACATACACACAACACCATCTAGCCCAAACTAAGCTGAGCTTGTACTATGGGTACTAGACAATGGATAAACATACATATTATATCCTTTTTTTTGTAAATACATACATATTATACATAGAAACACCCAGACCAAGACAAACATCCATGTTTATGCACACAAATGTTTGACTTGTGCGGGAATCGAACCCGCGACCTCAGGCGTGGCAGTCGGTTACACTAACCACTACGCCATCGAGGCCGATAAAAATAAAACAAATTTATACACTCTGTAACTCGCTGTCTAGTTCACGGGCTTGCAATGACAATTCTTTAAGAGACAGTGATCAAATTTTCTCTGATTGCGTCAATTCTGTCAATTCAATTGTTTATTTTAAAACTTTCAACGCGGGAATATAAAAATGGGAATCTTTGACATTTTAAACTACATTATACGGATTTTATCGCGTTGTTTATTTTAAAAGCACAAATAAACAACGCGATAAAATCTGTATAATGTAGTTCAATCACAGTGTATGTAGTATTTGATTATTAGACACAAGACACGGACTAAGATTCACATTCAACAGATCATTGCCCTTAGCAATCGTTGCCAAATCAATTAATTGGTGATACCCCAATGACTAAGACATCGGTTTCGCATCCCACTCAAAACATTAGTATGTTATCATACTTATGTTCAATTCATCAAATTGGTGTAATAAACTTAGTTTAGAAATTTTCCATTCGGATGAATAAAGACTACCGATATGGACGATCGTATTCGAATTATATTCGTATGAATTGGCAACACTATTACTTTATTTTGTACAATAAATATAACGACTTGCCAATTACACTACCTAATCACTCTTTAAATATAGCATAAACTTAAATATAATATTCACGTGTTCTCCACAAACAATACCTCAAACATTATAAACTAGCTGTTACCTGCGATTTCGTCCGCGTAGATTTTAACTAAAAAGTGTTTGTCTCCGCGGACCCTTTTTTTTCTAAAATCAAAGTAGCCTATGTTACTCCTTATAATATCAGCTATCTGTCAGTGAAAGTCCCGTCAAAATCGATTCAGCCGTTTCGGAGATTACCCGGAACAAACAGACAGACAAAAATTTTAAAAACAGATGTTTTCGTATAGATACCTTATATATTGAAATTAAACTACTATATACGGATTTTATCGCGTTGTTTATTTGACACTATTACAAAATTTTGAAAACTGTTACACTACTATAATCACTATTAAACTTTACCTTATATACTTTCATATGCATTAGATAAAAAGCTGTCATTTTGACATTACAAATAGACACTTCAATTTTATTTATTTGTATAGATAAGTACTACACTGCGTCCTTATAAGTTGTGCACAATGCGATACCTACTTTGCATGTTACAAAGTAGGTATCGCATTGTCCACAACTTCATGACACACTAAAAACAGGTTTAAAAAAAAATTGTTAACTGGCAACCAAACCCATGTCAACACTAGGCCAGCGTGGTGGACTGTAGCCTAACCCTTCTCACCCTGCGAAGAAACCCGTGCCTAGCAAATAATATAATTATAGCCTTGTATTGAACTATAATACTCAGCCCTGTATAATACAGCGCTGCTATAATTATATTATATTTTCTGGCATACCAGCCAAAATTGCTTTTCAGTGTGTACTGTTGCAACTCAAAACGTTAAAGGTACTGCTGTCAAAGTTCGATCACACCACCAATCATATTCTGAAACTTATATCCGGTTTCTGTCAGGCAACAACGACGTCCGAACAAACTAATGTCAAGTGATTTGGTTGGCTGTTGCAAATTAAGCCAGCCACTTCGATAGATCTTTAACATTTTTAGTATCAGCAGTGTCACTCAACAATTGTGGCTGGTATTCCAGGAAAAATAATATGATAATATTAAGCCGTCCCAATGCTGGGTACAGATTTCATCTCAGTGTGAGAAAGGTTAGGCCATAGTCCACCACGCTGGCCTATTGCGGGTTGGCAAACCAGTTCCAGCAAATCAGATTAATATATAATCACATCTCCTTAGCAATTCATTTCGTCGCGTAATATACATATGTATATATTTACTCATCATAACTTAATTATACATTTAGATCACCCACGTTTCTCTAAAACCGGACTTACGATTAACACTAAACAGATAATTAATTTTCCGCTTAAAAACTAGATGTCGTCACTCGACATGCTCGGTTCAAGGCTGAATAGATTTGGCTTTTTGCGGTCGGTAGCTGTCTTTATATACTAATCAATCAATCAGTAGAATCAAAATTGAATTAGTTAAAATTATGAAGTCGGCGGGTTTTACAAGGATGTGTATAACATACAACACAAACACTATTTTTGAGATAGTTTTAAAATAGCACAGGATTCGAAGTATACACTAGAGCCTATGAATATTGGCGAAAGGAAATAATTGTAAATTTTCGATTACTATTTCACAGAAAATAATGATTGCCTAAATTATTTAAAGCTCTCAATATTTTTATGACGTCAACGCCCCTGAATATCCCAAAGGATATATTATAACCCAAAGGAGGTAGTCCACTTTTCGCCAATTATATTTTAGATCCTGTGTAAAAGGGAGCAAGTCTATTGACGTCTACCCTCACATTGCCAGGCACCGTTCATCAATTGAGAATTTCGTAACAGAAAAATCCAATAGCATTGCCTGGTTTGATATGTCACAATTAACAGCAAACATCATTTTCAAAGAGTTTCGAGGTGGATTTTCGAGTTGAGACGAAGCAGTTGTTAAACAATTTCTCCAAAATCGTTATTAAGGAAGTATTTTGAATTTCCACACAAAAATAATCAAATGATTCAAAAATTTGCGTCATTTTGTAAGTTCATTCACATGCAATACCTTCCATCAGAAATAGATGGCGAGTGGCAAATGGCGAAAAACTGTATAGTTAATACACTTTGCGTTAATGGAGTGTCAATCTTTTCTCGCTTAATGTAATGGGGATTGAGCAAAGACAAGACCAAAACAATCCGTCAACTATGTGTACATGCCACATACAAGTACGTCAGAAAGGATTCTCAGTTTATGCTCCGAAATATAACGTTAGTGTCTTCATTACTTCATATGGAGAGATGTCAGACTATTCATTAATCCCGTGGCTTATTGGTCTTTCTTTTCACCAACAAGCGGTCGTGCCCCGCGCGGTAGGTACGTTTTCAGCGATAAATTGTCTAACTATGTCAAAATGTAAACTTAAAAATAAATAGTTTAATTAATTTAAATAGCTTAAATTCGGTAAAGTTCAATAATAGTAGTGCAGATAATAGTAGAGTATCAAAATTATGAAATAAAAGTATTTTTAAATAAACAACGCGACAAAATCCGTATAAAGTAGTTTAATTTCAATATGTCATATTCTTCATTCGTTCTCCGATAAATTGAAAGAGTGAACCACTTGCCGCGGTGTCACTTCAGCTGCAATGCCCGGGTTACATGAGGCTAGTTTTTGAAGCTAGGATAGCAAGCTAGTTGTCTACTAAACTGTCCTGGCTTGCTGACCTGGCTCGAAACATGCTAGTTCTGTTTACATGAGGTTAGATTATTTTAAGCTACTATTATTGCAGTGACTGAAGTAACCACACGTTCAAAATGAACTGCATGCGACAAAAAAACACTATTCGATTGAAACAATTACTTCGAAAACTGCGCCAATTCGCACTAGACGAATAGAAGATGAATTACAAAAACAGGTGTGGACAAGACTGTGGATTTTAAGAAGAGATTTACTTAATTACTTTTTACGTCTTTGGTAGTCATATCAACACCTACTGTCTTTAATTCGCCACACATTTTTTGTAGTGCTGAATCACGTTTACGACTTGTCTTTATAACTTGGAAGGGTGACGTTCCACAGACATTCATGGTCACGGTATAGTTGTACAAACTTTAAATTAATCTCCGTACTTAGTTTGGGCATCTTAAAATCTCAAAAACACGTCGCAGTTAGAAAAACAAACGAAACGCGTGGTTCCTGCTTACTAGCCAACTGAAAACTAGTTTCGCCGACCACATGAAGCTAGTACACAAGCCAGGATAGCAGAATCAGTGGTGGAGGGTGCTACTAGCCTTAAAAATAGAACTCCATCCTATTAAAAACTGTCCTGGCTTGTACACTAGCTTACTAGCTTAGAAATTAAGCTAGTTTTGTGTACACGAAGCCAGAAAAGTACTAGCTTCCTAGCTTACTGACACTAGCTTGCTATTCTAGCTTGAAAAACTAGCCTCGTGTAGCCCGGCCACAAGTGCCGCAACATTTACTTTAAACGAGGTTACTTTAGAGAAACATTATTATCAAGGCAGGCAACGCAGTCAAACACCAGACACAGAGACAAGTCAAACTTGATGCGATTCAATGATGCTGCCTTTTTAGGAGCTTTCCATTAATTTTCATCGTATGGAACTTTATCCCTTATTCGCCAATATACTTAAACATTTGCCTTTTAAATAGCTACATCTTTCACATTTTGTTTCAAGACCTGTGCCGCGAGTTACAAATATATTATTAACGGACTCAATGTACATCTACTCGAGACAATCATCTGTGATCCATAAAATATTATCTACAACAACACTTTGGCGGCTTACGCCATCCGTGTGGTCAAAAATCTGACGCAATAAGAGTAATAATACGCTAATTCTGTTAATCCCTTAGGTTAATTAGAAGTAATTGTCGAAAATCAACAGCTCTGCATACAAAGACATTCCACTTTTCTAATGAATTGTAAACGTGGTAATAATTTGGCACAATATCATATTCTGCTTAGACGCTATTTACCGGGCAGGAGGCCAATAAAGCCTTTGTTCTGTGTCTTTAAACAATTATGTTTTGAACGTGGTCATGCATAAAATTATTAAAAAATTACTCAGAGATCTGTCGTGACGTCACATCTAAAGATCATCACGACTGTGAAACCCCTAAGGGGTAGAGTTGTATTATAGCCACAAATGAGCCCATCGTGTTTAATGTAGTACGCAATAGAGATGACACTTTCGTCTATTATTTCTATTATTAATCAAATTATACCCGAGAATCAAATCTGGCGAAGTGTGACACTAACAAATACATATAATAAGTAATTAGATATATGTATTTATCATTAATTAATAACTCATTTGAATACAGTTGTGCTTAAATGTGTAATTAGAGGTATAATTATGTGATAAGTTCATGTATCAATTTCTTTATTTTATCCCAATTTATTACCATGAGGCTAGGCAAGGAGGTGTTACGCTCACATTTCTAAAGCTGAATTCGAGACCCGGCTCAAATAAACTGTAACTGAGTTTTTATGCTAAGAATATTTTAGTAATAGCACAAGTTCTTGAAATATATCCAATAAACGGCAAAATAAATAGAAATAAAAACCAACTAATCTATACTTATAATAAAACTGTAGAGAGGTCAATTCTGTACATTGAATATATATTCAAAATTAATATTGGAGGATGAATGGTGATCGATACTGATGACAAAAATGCAATCAGTAAATTTTTTGTCTGTCTGTCTGTCTGTATGTGCACGCATGGGTCAAAAACTACTGAAGGGATTTTAACCAAACTTGGTACGATTGTAGTCCATACTCCTGGGCAGGTTATAGGCTATATAACATAACGCTAAGACACATAGGAGCTGAGCAGTGACGATAAATTTGAAGCAAGTCGGACGAAAATGCGCTTTCGAGCTCTTATCCTCGCATACGTTGATCATACACCAAAAGTATGTATTACAAAGATGATGGTCTTCAAAAGATCTACAAAAAAATCCTTAATAGTATATATCTATCTTTTATAAATAAGCCACAATAACGTGTTTAATCGTTAGGCATTTCTTCAAAGTGTATTAAAATACATAAATATATTGTATTTCACATAGATATATCTTTATCAAACTCCCATATTCAAAAAGTACACTTTAATATTTATATTATAAAAAAAAAAATAGGAATCGGTTTATAAACACACAGGATATAGATGAAATAAAACTTCCAAATCTCGCCGCGCCAGTATAGGAACGGCTATACGGTTGATTGTTGTTTAACGCGCGAAACGGCCATCCGCTGCATTTATAAAAAGGCGGGGGCGCTCACGCGCCGACTTCACTCACATTTTGTTTGTTTGGTTGAACGCGGTAATCTAAGGAACTACGGGTAAAAATTAGAAAAATATTTCAGTGTTGGTTAGCCCATTTATAGAGGAAGGCTATAGGCTATATAACATCACGCTACGATCAATAGGAGCGGAGCATAAATGAAAAATATTGCAAAAACTAGGAAAATTCTCTTATGTGACGCAGACGAAGTTGCGCGGGTCAGCTAGTACCTAATATAAATGCCAATGTGAGTTTGTTTGTAACGCTTTCAAGCTTTAACTACTTGACCGATCATCATAAAATTTCGCATACACTTTATCAAGAACATAGGCTACCTATCATCCACAAAAAAGAGTCATGTTCCCGTTGCATAGGTTATTAGCTGTCCTAGTAGCTAATTTATACAAAGAAATAAAATTAAAGTGTCAGTTTGTAATGTCCAAATAACATCTTTTTACTAAATGCATAATATGAAACTGTATACGGTACCTACTTATAACAAAAAATTATTTAAGTTTTTTGTCTGTTTGTGCCGGCTAATCTCTGAAACGGCTGGACCGATTTTGACTCAATTTCACTGAACTTCACAGATAGCTGATAGTTTTATGGAGTAACTTAGGCTTTATTTTATTTTAAAAAAAGAATATCGATGATATAATATACCGCGATAAAATAAATTCCACGCGGACGAAATCGCTGGTAACAGCCAGTTTATAATACATATCTGCCTTACAGGGGTGTGTGTACAATGTAAGTACATACATTTCACAATAACAAGTGTCCAGTGTTCCATTGATTGTGTCAACATTCTTGACACCTACTAACAAAACTTAACAGTAACTTCAATCAATTGTGAACCAGCAACGACCAGTCACAAATTAACATAACTTATCACAATGTCCGACCAGAATTTTATTCTTATTTTTAGGTTATGTTTGTAATTTCCCGCCATATTCGGTAACTTGACCGTCAAGGTAAACGGTTCGTACTCCGCGTAAACATGTTCATATTGCTAAATAATAAGATATAATGGCTGATAATTATGTCGTGTAGTAATAACCAGTGTAAGTAGAACTGTCAACAGTATTGACATGCGACTAACGAAAGGTCAGCCAATTTGGTTTGTAATTCTCAACTGACATAATTAAGTATCCATTTTTAGTAAGTCTCTACGTTATTATAAAACGCACAAACAGAACAGAAAAATTATAGTAACCAAAGCCTGAGTTCTGAACGACAGATCAACACAAAAATTTGTTGACAGACTGTCAAACACATAGGTACCAACTACAGCAACTACTGTATGAGATGAGATCGCCTCGTCACTGCCACTGCGCCGAGTGTTGTGGGTTTGATCCCCACACGGGACTAAAATCTTTGTGATCCATAAATAGTTGTTCCGAATCTGTTCTCTGTGTCCGTTGTTTAATTGTTCGTATAATACCCCGCGACCCAGGAATTATCTTCTTTCAAAAGAAAGAAAGAATTGGCTGTCTGAATTCTAGATTAGCAACAGCCATTAAAATCAATTTAATTTTGTCACGTTCGCCTTTTAGAAATCGAAGCCAAACATCTTATTTATAGTTATAAATAATAACTGTTGAAGTTTCAACAATTATTTTTAGTAATGATGCATTAACGTTGCAGTGAGGATTTATGACTTATTTTGAATATCCTTATAAATAATAACTAACATATAACATAGCATTAAGACTTTATATGGATAGCGTTATCGGTCATGTGGTATAAGTTTACGCTTATGCATTTGTACAATAATAAGGACAATGTGGAACAGGGATCAATTTTAATACCTAAAAACAATAATTGTTTTATATGCAGTAAAGAAACAAATTGTACTTACCTACTTACTAACGCACGCAAACCGAAGACTCGAAATACGTTTTTATTGTTACTTCTATTGGTCTACAAAATAGGTACAACAAAATCTTTTCTAAAATATGTTAGCTTACTCTTTGATGTAAACTCTTTCCATATGTATTGCGCCATTCATCATTTTAACTTGACAAGGCATGTGCAATGATCGTAGTAAGTATAAGCATCAGATTCTCAAGATCCATTACTATGAAAGCAATATGTCTAGTGTATAATATAATTGCCTACATATTATATGTATATTTGGCTTATTCCCGCCCGCTCCGCTATTTTGTTCCCCAGCGCTCCAAAACTAAAATTAAATATTATTATTATTTTTTAAATCGTTCCCAATGGCTCCAAAAGCTTATGTTAATTTATTTATTTAAAACCTCTGATCTCCATACATTTATTCCCAGGAGCTCCAAATTATATTAAAACACTAGATGTTCCCGCGGTTTCACCCGCGTTTATCGTTACTGCGACGCCCCCGTGGGTCGTAGCGTGGTGTTATATAGCCTATAGCCTTCCTCGATAAATAGGCTATCCAACACTAAAAGAATGTTTCTAATCGAACCAGTAATAATCACGCAGAATAAACCAGGAGAAACATCGTTTGTACTATGTCTGTAATGGGTAATTATTTTGCTGCAATGTTATATTAAAACTGCGATATCTCCTAAGATATTCATTGAAATCGAATGATGTAAAGGGCAATTTTGTTTTAAATTAAATACTTGTGACGAATAATGTATTGATTTGGATAAGGATTAATATCATGTTTATAATAATACCTTCGCAAATAATGCATTATTTTAGGACAAATTTCGTTAGCATAAAAATGGTTATAGTGAGCCAACCTTAAAAGATAGACATATGCTATCGCGGACTTTTTTTTAGAACTTTTAAAGGGGAACAATTCTGTCATACATGATTTTTGCGAAACTTTAACTGTTTACGCAGCGCACGCAACGGAAGCTCTCAAAAGGAAAAAATGCCCTCCGATTTTGAAACATTCTTCATTGGTGCTCAGCTCCTATTGATCTTAGCGTGATGATATATAGCCTATAGCCTTCCTCGATAAATGGGCTATCTAACACTAAAATAATTTTTCAAATCGGACTAGCAGTTCCTGAGATTAACGCGTTCAAGCAAACAAACAAACAAACAAATAAACAAACAAACAAACTTTTCAGCTTTATAATATTAGTATAGATTAAATAAAGACCTAGGTACTTACTAGTGTGTTCCCGACAGCTCGTGGTAACGATTTTTATATTGAAGTATTGACTTTTTCTTGGAGCTGCTGGGAATAAAATCTCAAAGTACCGAGATAATGTTTTGGAGCTGTAGGGAATGAAATTGGTAAATGTAGCTATATTAATTATTTGAATATAAAAATCCTTGGAGCTGCTGGTAATGAATGTATGGAAATATGAACATTAGAGAACAATAGATTTGGAGCGCACGGGAATAAGCCGTATATTTCGTTAAAGTTTATTAATATATTGCCTCGATGGTATATACGACTGCTGTCCTTGAGGTCTCGGGTTCGATTTGCGAGTCGGGCAATATTATGCACGGAGTCGCGAACTGAGTCCAATGAAAAGTACACCAAACTCAGGTCTTACAGAATTCTAGTTTTAATGAAAAGGTCTTTAATACACGTACAATCGGTACAATAATAGAAAAATTGTTTCATTTGAAACTAATAAAGCAAAACAGTCTCAATTAGAGCTTTGCTCCGTCTATTATACGATGTACATAAATAGGTAGATAATATGTCTAGATTGTGATGCATTTTAATCGAATCCCGCTGTCTTTACGGGGTGTAGCTAGCTAGCACTACCAACTAATATAAAGGACTCCTCATATGCCGATATGAGGAGTCCTTTAAGTATATTAGTGTTGGTAGGTACCTTAGATTATTACATAGGTACTTTTGTAATAAGCTACTAAGCGACGAGGACTGTAAGGTGAGACGAGACGCTATAAATGACGCAACTAAGAAATAAAGTACATAATGAATTAATGTGCCCTGTTGCTCTTTTCTTACTTATAATTTGTAAAAAAAAGCTGTTTTAGCAAAAAAATTATTCTATCAGTGTTACTATACAAAATGTATCAAGCTAATTACATACAAGCACTGTTATACAGCACTACTTGTCATTTTAACAAATCAACGTAAATATTTCCAACTAATCTATTTTAGCATAAAAACAAACATCTAAACAGAAGATGAATATAAAATCAGTTCTCTTCATTTTGCAGCATTACGTCACTCTGTGAGCTGGCAATAATATGCCGTGTAATACGACCATGTGTTGTAGGTCATGACTTTTGTGTGCGTTTTGAGGAGCTACAAGCTCTTTTCTTTAGTCGGTTGTCTTTCTGTCAGTTTCCGTGAGACAATTTTGGGTGCGGGTGTTCTCTGTTTTCTAAACTTATTTTTATAAATTAACTAATGAAATAAACAGGAAATTATTTTATTATTTAGTTAATTATACTATTGTGCTGTGTGTTCAAAGTTATACTATTAAAATGAGCAAAGATAGTGTATTTTCGTTACATCTGATTGGATTTCCGTGGAACATTCTTTAGTAGATTCCTACAAATTTTAAGTTAACTTCGGCTTCTGCTGATGACCTCATATATTTTTATCAATAGTACGTGTTTGTGTGTCCCTATTGCAGCGTAATAATATCTGGAACGTGAGAATGAGGTAGCCTTTAATGTTTTAGATAAGTTTGAAAGTGCACTGTTGACCTACATAATAATTTGCTTCTGTTTGACTAGAAGCGGTAACTGAAGATAGCCGGTTCAGGATTCTAATATTTTTTGTGTTAGAATTGTAAGCCCAGTCTAGGCTAGTAAACTTATAGATCAAATGAAAAATAACTGATCTGTAATTTTAATATAAAGTAACAGTTTATTGTAATTGCTTAGAATAACATTATACCTATAATTCATCTTGCAGACATAACATCCTTAATATTTAAAGAAATTGCACTATAACTAGTGTGCCTAAAAACCCACATTTCCTACTAATATTAGCATTTGACATGACTATTTGTTCTTATAATGAACAAATTTTTAATCTGTATATCTGAAGATATAAATGAAATGTATTATTTCAACTGTTAAAGTAAATACATCTTTAATATAAAATAATCTCATATTATGATTTCTTTCACATTTGTTATTTGTATTTATGCACATTGCGGCTATGATAAGCCTGTGCTTATCTATGATGCATAAAAAGTGCACTCTCAAATACTCATTTTATTAACAATGATAAGATGTTCTTAGTTTGATAACATTTAATATATACTTATATCATAATAAAATGCTAGGATATGTGTTTTTTAAAAAGATAAATCTGGAAATAATTAATTATTAAAGTAAAGCACATAATTCATACGTATACTTTGTTTTGTAGTGTGTAGTGTAATATTCTCTGATGAGAAAAACTACCCATATAATTAGCATGCCTCTGTTGGTATTACAGATGACATCACTACAAAATAGTTGTTAGTTGTGGCCTCTATACAGTTTCCTACTTAGTATTGTGTTCACATTAGAATGAATGGCTGTGTCCAGTGCCTATATATTTTTTTATTTTTCCTCCTATTTTCTTGTGTCTAAGTATGCAAGTAAAATATAATACCTATTTCTATAAATTTAAAATTTGCTGTTTACTAGTAAAGTGTATGAAATAAGTGCAAAGTGCCAATAAGTAGTAGATAAAACAGGAAATTGCATGTTCATATCAAAATCTTTATGTTTATATTAGTTTTCAAGGATGTTTACAGAGTTTTTCATGAGTATAAATTACCAGAGCAATAAGTACCTATAATATAATTACTATTTTAAAATTTGCTTGGTCATTTCTGAGGATTCAATTTGTTTAGTTTCCTTTAGTTAAGACAAAGTTCTTTTGATCAATTTTGTACTATCGACTTCAGCGACGGATGACCACTCCTAAGGTTAAAATCGCATAGCAGGCTAACACTTGGTACCTGTACCCGTGACACGCCCCTTTCTTTGTTTGAGTTTTTTTTACACTTAACAATTGTTTACTGATTCTAAGGCGATACAAACTCAACTGGTCAACATGTGCAAGCGAATTTTTTTCTGAAATCGTCGTCCGTCGCTCAAGCCGATAGTACATTCAATGTTTAATAACATAATAATTATTTATATTAAAGTTAATATATTATCCACAGCACAATAGTGTAACAGTTATTATAATTTAGTCACTTCCGTCAAATGACTCAAGGGCCTAAATATAAACAAATTCCTTACAGTGTGCAACCCCAAAATGTCCTAGTAAAGTGATATAGACGAAAGATAGTGAGTAGTTTGTGAGTGAGTGACACGCCGCTATGGCGGGTCAAAATGGGGGCACAGGATTTGGTGCCCTACTGCAGGGGGCAGGGCGGCAGCTTCTCAATCAAGGAGGGCAAGCTTTGGCCCAGTATGGAGCACAAGCGATAGGCAACATCATTAATGAGGTGTTCCAGAAGAAGGAGGTGGAACAAAAACGGTTTCTACCAAGCATCAAGAATTATAAAGTGGTATGTTATACAGATTTGTTAATTAACTGAATTTGGCTCAAATAATTAACAATGTTTTAAGAACATAATAAATGTTCACATTTAAGATAGATTTTTTATATAAATTATGATGAAAATTAAAAAATTATGCATGCACTATTTAACTAACGGAATGTGAACTGAGAAATGGTCTTTCTGCCTGTTTGTTTTATTACATACTTATATTTATACACAACCATAGACATAAATTTATAAAAAATAAAAGAGAAAGATCCAAATCAGTTGTTTCCCTTTTCAAAAACTCCGAATATTTTTGGATTTAAGGAGTTTTCCTGGAATAGGAATGCAATTTTGCTGGCTGCAGCAGAATTGTATTTGTGAATGAAAAGAAGTCATCACATTGAGCCAACTGTTAGATAATATAGTATATAAAGCACCCAGCCTTAAGGCCAAGGTTATTACATAACTTATTCTATATTTTATAAACTAGCAATACAGGTTATGTAAACGAAATATAAATTTATTGCTTCTAAAATGCTAACTAGTATAAAAAAGTGAATTATTCTTCAGACATATAATTACTTTATATTTGTGGGTTCTTACTTTACAATTTCATGTTTTATTATGGTTACATATACTGACTATTGTCCACGACTTCTCTCGGGAACAGTCCTCTATTCTGGCATAAAGGGCATACCCTATATCCATTTCTGTACCTCTGACAATATGTATGCAAAATTTCATGATAATCGGCCGCGAAAAAGCACAAACTGACATTCGCATTTATAAGTTAGGATTGGCTACTTACAAACTCCTTGAAATTTATTCTTTCCACTGGCAACTTTCAACGATAATAGATGTTGTCTAGATCCCCGGGACTCCAGATTGAGAATCCATAATATACAGTGTGGGATGTAATGAATAAGTGTTGTTCTTATCGACCCCCGCAGTTTATTGACTTTACACATGAATAAGCGCTTAGCATGACGTATTTTTAATGTCTCACATAATAATACACCGGTCATTGCCCACGGATGCGCTTGCTTTGTGTATTTCTCTATTGTGAGTAAACTTCGTATAGCGTGTAATGTTTACTGGTTTCGTGGAAAGTATAGTATAACCATATTATTATGGCTATAAAACTATATAACTATGACCATTTTAATGTAAGTTTTACGGCCATTCCTACAACTAACAAGTAAAAGTTATCCGAAAGATAAATTGCATGCTATCCCACTCATGTTAGGTTAAAGAAGAGAGATGGTGAGACTTTTATCTTATAGATAAATGCTATCTGGAGGTGGTAAGACAAACCCTTAGGAACTGTACCACCATCGCCAAGCTACCGCCATCTCTCTTCTTTAACCTAACAAGAGTGAAACAGTATTTGTCGGTCTCGATGGCGTAGTGGTTAGTGTAACCGACTGCCTGAGGTGGCGGGTTCGATTCCCGCACAAGTCAAACATTTGTGTGCATGAACACGGATGTTTGTCTTGGTGTGGGTGTTTGTATGTATAATATGTATGTAAGTATTTACAAAAAAAAAAGTATATATGTATGTTTATCCATCGTCTAGTAGCCATCTTACAAGCTCTGCTTAGTTTGAGCTAGATGGTGCTGTGTGTATGTGGTAGAATATTATTATACTAGCGGTCGCCTAGTGCTCGAAATTCGACCAAAGTTTGCCTGTAAGATATTGCTGATATATGTCATAAGTCATAATATATTGATATATATAACCATAGTTACGCGCTTCGACTGCGTTTGTCAAATGTATAGTTGTGCGCGTGGAGTGGTTTTTCCTTTAATTTAATGTATTTTTACGCATAATTTAAAAAAAATATTAGCATTCGTTACTTCTTCTCTGTATAAGTGTGCAAAATTCATACTCCTCTGTCCGCCCAATTTTCGTAAAAAGGGGTACAAAGTTTTTGCTTCACGTATTAATATATAGATTATAAGCATGCGATTTATCTTTTGGATAACTTTTACTTGATAGTTGTGAAACGGGCCGTTAGTATATCGTAACTCTTTTGCTACCTTAGTTTCAAATATCTTTAGAAATACTATAAACTACTGTCTATGATAGATTATTTGGAAGTCAATCTTTAGTATCTTTAATTTAATGTACAGACAGCGTAGTGGTTTTAGTGGTCACCTCGTCCTTGCCACCGCGCCGAGTGTTGTAGGTTCGATCTGCATCCGGGACAAAAATTTGTGTGGTCCACAAATATTTGTTTCGAGTCTGGCTGATCTTTGTGTCCATTGTTTGAATATTTGTACAGATCCTCGGGACACAGAATGTATTCATAGTACGGGAATTGTCTTTTAAAAAGAGACAATATAACCTACCTCTACCTCTTTGATGTAAATGCGAATCTTACGTTCGGAATTCCAAATATTTGAAAAGAATTTTACCACTCACAAGAACGTTATTGTCTGTGACTACTATTTTGTGCGTATAATGTTAACAAATTACAAAGACCAATAAATATTGGAAAAATGGAAATTTCCCACTATTAGTCCATTTTCACTACTCATGTTTCGTATAGCCTAAGTCGAGTTATATCTGATTTCTTTCTGTTTTCCCGCCAATTAAGATAGAGATACCACGGCACTAGCGTTAAGTAACTGTCATTGTAAAAATAGGTTTTAGAGATCTTCCAATACTCATTTAAAAATTAGGGATAATTAAGGGCCTGTTTCAGAACCTCCAAATAACATTTATCTATAAGATAAGTCTCGCTATCTCTCTTATTTAACCTAGCAAGAGCGAGACAGCATGCGGTTTCATATTCCGGTAAATTTTTCTTGATAGTTGTAAAACTAGCCATAAGCCAGCCTACTTCGTCTTCAAATTATACTTTTAAGTAATTTCTTTATTTAGCTCGCATGTAATAAAGACTGATCAAGGCCATACGTTACTATAATGTATGACCAGCCTCAACATGTGACTGAATCACTATGACTGATGAAATAAACGGTCTATTGGCCAAATGAATATCGACAAGTCTATTTTTAGGGAAAGCGTAATTTAGTACGGGGAGAACCGTTTAAATACTTAAACAATAAAGTTTATATAATTGAACTTAAATATATCATTTAACGAATTAAATGATAAACTGGCATCGTTTATTATATTACTGTAATAAAATTATTTAAACCTGACTATGACCTAAAGCACAAGTCACAGAGAAATAGTGCCACTGTGAACATAGGTCGTCTTAACTATTCTTATAGGTAATAGCGTTTCCTAACTAACATTATTAATGCAGATGTGAGTTTGTTTCGCCCCAACTATTCGTCTGATCACCAGTTTGCATACACTTTGTCAGGGGAACAGAAAGGACATAAGGCTATCTTTACTACAGAAAAAGCAATGTTCCTTTTTTTAACTTGGGGAATGCATTGACGTGTACCTCTCCGCGGGGCGACGGAGAGGTTATGTCGGACTCACCAGGGGAAAGATGGCGACATACCGCTAATACCGACTAAACTTACCACGGTATTCCTCAACATAACCAGAGTCGGCGGGGCCACGAGAATCACTTAGTCAATAGCTATGTTTTTAGGTTCCACATAAAAGGCGCCTATTGGCCACTACCGTACTTCACTTACACTTAAAAAATCCAAGTAACAGTAGATACTAGAATTTTTTTGACAGGAAATCCCAATTACACTTTGCCCCACTCGAAAATCGAACCCGAGACCTCATGCACGGCAATCGCATTCACTACAGCTGGGCCACCGAACGTATTAATATCAGGTTTATAAGTAAAACAATTTTGTTAACCTGTTGGCTCGTTACGTAATATGTGTGGGATTAGTGACCATGGTATTACGTTTAGACGATCAAGAACGTTTTTATTGCCTGCGAATTAACCAACTGCAAACCCTATTATATATAATAGGGTTTGCAGTCGGTTATTATTATATATAACAGAACCTCAATCATTGTTAAACTACTTTATTAGGATTTTATCGCATTGCTTAATAACACTCGTATTAAATAATTTAAAAATATATTACCCTTCTACTAAATCTATACTACTATAAATTAGAGTTGCCAACTGTCCTGTTTTCCCAGGACATGTCCTAGTTTTTGTGGCCTGGGACGTCCTAAATAGATCTAAGGAAGCGTCCTGGATTTTAAAATTTTAAAATTCGCGCGCCTCTATTCCCGCATAAATTCACAGTGGAATTTCATTTCACCTATTTTCACTACATATTAATTTAATTATTGCAACCCTATTACTGCGTCCTGTTTTTAAACTGAATTGTCCTGGTTTTTCCAACTTCAAATACTGGTTTTTTAAATTTGGGGTGTGCAACCCTACTATAAATAGTTATAGTAATTTTAAATACATAGTAATAAAGGTCAATAAAAGTGTTAATAAGCAACGCGATACAATCTTGATAAAGTAGTTTAATTTCAATGTATAAAATTCGCGTATACGACAACATATTATTAAGATCTTAATTAATTTAGTGACGCGATAGCACCTTATAAATCTTTGTCACATCATGTTTTTTTATACTACCAATGCAAGGGGACAAACAAGCTTTGTATTGTAATTGTATCTGCAATGTATATGGGCCACCGCTTTGTAAGCGGCTGCCGTAGCTTAAGAAAGCTTGCAACATCAAGAATCTCCTTAAGAACGGCTTCTAGAAGTCAGCCTTATTTTTTAGGGTGGAGCTATTTCCCCGGTTGGGGGATTGTTGTTCCAGATTCTGGTCTTCATATCGATTTTATTGATCAAATTATCTATATATTTATTGTTAATCTCAAATAATTTAATTCTAAGTACCTACTACATAAACGAGCACCTATTTATTTACTTGTACAAATCTTTCCGAGTAGCTCCAACCACAATACGCAAAAATCCATTCGAAGTACATATAATTATCGACTGTAATTACAACATTAAAACGGTTACGCGCGTGAAGGAAAAAGTTATCGATTTGTGTATTCGGATGTAATTATTCGCATCACTACTTCATGATATTGTTATTAAATTTATTGTCGGCATAGTTAAGCTATGTATGCATAACAATATCAAATCTACGCCTTATGTCATCGACATATTATCGTATACACCGCTTTAAATGAAGTTATTATTTTATTTGGATAGATTGCCTAAATAAACTTATGACATGTGATATATATACAGGGTGTGTCGTAAATAGTGGTCCAGAGTAAAGGAGTCGATACACTGTATTCTTATGTATCACATACCGAAATTTTAAGCATTTTCAGTTAAGGGTCTACTAACAAAAAATAAAAGTTCTTTTTTAAAATTTCTGCACCTTGCTTCACGAATTTGGCTGTCATTTCAACAAATATCAATATTTTTTTAATTCTGTTTTTTTATTATTACTCTTGAATATGTTTACTATCATATCTAAACCCTTTTTTATGTTTTAAAGTCAAAGGTACTTAAAGAAATTAATTTGTTTCCAATTTCAATACTCATCTACAGCAAATCATATGACTTTAGGGGCATAAAAAAATGGTTAAAATTTCGGTATGTGATACATAAGAATACAGTGTATCGACTCCTTTACTCTGGACCACTATTTACGACACAACCTGTATATGTGATATCCTTATAAGCAGCCAATTAAAATCGGCACTCAAATACCATATCCACCAATTTGGTCTACTGTGTAGATAACCACGTTTAGAATTTTGTCAATAATAGAACAATACATTATGTTATTTAAATCCATTTTATATATGCTGTATTTTTTGGATGAATGGCAACCTATGTCCTTTTCTGTATTCCTGACAACGTACATATATGCGAAATTTCATGATGATCTGTTGAGTAGTTAAGGAATGAAAGTGTAACAAAAAATAAACATTCGAATTTATAATATTATAATATAATATTACTAGATTTTGACTGCTGCTTCGCACGCGTAAATGTGGATAAGCTTAGTAACAGTCCTTTTTACTGGATGTAAGGTACCCTATGTCCTATTCTGTAACCTTGACAACGTATATATATGCGAAATTTCATGATGATCGCTCGAGTAATTAACGCGTGAAAGCGTAACAAACAAACAAACTCAAATTCGCATTTACAATATTAGTTAGGATACCCATTATATGTCTAGGTACAATTATTATGCTAATAATAAGTTACAATAGCTATAATAAATAACAATGGTTTACATGCTACACTCGACTGACTAAGCCCATCGATCACTAACATAAATATACATTAATTGCCATTTACAGTATTAAAATAATTAGATTCATACAGGAAGAATTCTTAAAAGTAATTTAAATAGATCAATTATACATGTAGATACCTAAGTTATGTATAAACCATAATGTCCTATAAACCATACTAACCTACGTGAGCGTAAAACTGTGAAAGATTTACATAATATTGTCTTCTGTTTACGCGAATGTTATTTATTGAAATTATAAATAGTAAATACCTATAAATAGTATAGTAATAGTATAAATAGTTTTAATAGCTTCAATAATTTAATTAGCTTAAAAATTAGTAAAGTTTAATAGTAATAGTAGTGTAACAGTTTTCAAAATTTTGTAATAAAGTGTCAAATAAACAACGCGATAAAATCCGTATTTAGTAGTTTAATTTCAATGTGAAAGATTTGTTACATTGTTTCGAATTTACATGAAATTGTTTATTTGTTAGTTATAATTTGTTTTTTAAATTTGTATGAAAGTGTTATTATAAAGAAATGTTCGATATAGACAGTATTCACATTTAATTAAAAAATAATTTACCAGTCATATAATTTTTCTCTCTGTTTATTTGTTGTGATGTTGGCTAAATCGCTAAACTGACATAGAATGCAGATAATTTTAAAGCTGCGGATGGACAAAACTCCTTTTAAAAGTAGTTAGTGATTTATAAAACCAATTGTTTATTGAAATTTTGTCTTAAGCAAAGGAGACCGTCCATATTCGGCTTGTACGTGGACAATCGTTTTATATACAAAGTAAAATATTAAAAGTTTTGTTTGAGTATATAATAAATATTAGTTACCATCCAGTAGTATGAAATTGACATATTTTATTTATATATTATATCAAAATAATACACACAGCCTGGAAGCAATAAGGCAGTATTACTGCAACTGCATAGACGGCCGAAGGACTTTTGGTTGCTGTGCTCACATAATGTCTGTAATATGGTGCCTAAGCTGGGCAAGATATGAAAATGTCACTCCACCAACCCAGTTTTTGGAAAATAATTTAATAACTTATGAAGGTGATGTAAATAAATATTTATTTTAAACAATGTGTTTTATATTATTATTAAACGAACTTGATACTAAACTTCAAAGAATAATGTTTTCTCCTTAGTTTAGGCTACTCAAAATTAATATTGTTATTACAATATAAAATTGTTCACGCCCAGGCCAGGGTCCCATACAAGGTGGTCGGTCTCCTTTGAATACTACTTGTTGTCAGTAAGCTATTCCTTAATAAACATATTTTATACGTTGTTGTAGTTTCTTTTTCTCGATCTCTTCGTCGGCGTAATACCTATATATATATGTACCATAAGTACCTATGTCCTGATTAAAAAAGAAATGTAAGTAATCTTTACCATGAACTGACAGAAATATTTAATGATTTGTCTAAACGTCAAATATTTATCGTTGATTTTAAGTTGATATCGTTGACCATCTCCATAAAAAATAAGTCATAATGTACTATACTTTATAAGTAAATTCTGCCAACTGCCGAATACCTTCATCTTGTTCTATTGTACCTGCAATGTATTGTGGAATGCCGCCAATTATAGTTAACTAACGTTTTATTAGGCGTTCGTTAACGTAGCCGTGTTGCTGTGGGTGCGTCGGACAAACTCATGACTCAAGTGGGGGACTTCCAAAAATAGCCGGCAATTTCTATCCGAACATCCGACTACCGCTTTTGTGGTGAATGAATACTAATCCTATAACTGTTTGTGTAGTAGGCTGTCGAATAATTTTGTGGTATAGATTATGTAGCCATTAATGTTAGCCAGGTATTTTCAGTTATAACCAATTAATCTGTCAATTGCTGGCATGCCAGACATTATTAAAAATTGTGCCTGATCGCTGATTGGCCTTTCGACACGTAAATGCAGGTGTTATGAAAATGGCTTCGCAAGAGGTAACCTTCAGTAGCCAAATGACAATTTTCCTGCAATGATCTGATGTGAAAACTGGTTATATGACTTTCTCTATCTTTGTTTACTCAGAAGAAAAACTGCAGAACCCGTTACTTTACCTATCTCTATTATTGCATATAGGTTCTTTTGGTCAATACCTTTATTTGGAAAAATATAATTTTGTAAATTATTTACCTACATAAAATAGTTTTAAAATATATAAAAAAACCAACACACAAAGATTGCACTTAGTAGTCATTAGTGATTTATTTTCTTATAAAGTGCCGAATATCTAAAATATTGATCAAGGATTACATTATACGGCCAAATATAAAAGTCTTCCAAACATGTAATACTATTGTTTCTAATTACTTTTAGACATATATAAAAGCATCTACTACAATTATCCTTCTTGCCAAGAGAAATACCGGTATAGTAATTTTTTTTTTCGTTGCAAGATTATCATACAGCTAGCTGACCCGCGCAACTTCGCGCAACGTCTGCTTCTCATAAGAGAATTTTTCCCGTTTTTGCAACAGTTTTCATTGATGCTCCGCTCCTATTGGTCGTAGCGTGATGTTATATAGCCTATAGCCTTCCTCGATAAATGGGCTACCCAACACTAAAATATTTTTCAATTCGAACGGTAGTTCCTGAGATTAGCGCGTTCAACCAAACAAACTCTTCAGCTTTATAATATTAGTATAGATTAGCAAGTTCATTCATACTGGAACTAACATTTATACTTTAGTGCATCTATTCTGCACTGCAAAAACTGCTTCCATTGAGATAAGTTAACTAGTTAATTCCTCGATGACCTTTTGTAGTCAGGCAATTGTCCACTTAAGAACTGCCGCCTAGACTTCTACGTCTCGTCTCGCGTCCCGTAATCCAGCTGGTTTCAGTTTCATGCAATTTTAGTGTAACAAAGTACTATTATCCACCAAGTGCGAAATATTGTGTATTACGGTTTTACGGCACATCCGGCTTCACTCGATTTTGTTTTTGTTATGTAAATTATGCGGCGTCTTTCCTGTGGTTATTTCCATCTTAAAAGTTAAGGTCAACTTAAGAAATAAAAGGTGTTTATAAATATTTTTCTGGTTACTATTTTAGTCATCATACTTCAGCCGATTTATACTTATGCCGATATCTACAACTTGTAATTTTGCATAAGTTTTTTTTTCTTTTTTTAATAGTAATAATGATTTATTTTTCTCTTCCACAAAGGTAACTTAAAATATAATTAAAATACTTAAATAAAAACAAAAGACCCTTGTGGGAGACTGGTATCTGCACTAGGCAACCCTGTCACACAGATTACCAGGCCCCCTAAAACAATGTAAGTATTATTAAAATATTATTTGCAAGTAAAGAATACTGCACAGTTTTTTGGAAATAGGTCACAACAACACCCTATAAAATGTCGCAGTCGCTGACCAGTATATATAGCCTTGTGTTGTGCACCAACTGTAAGTTGACCGCCAGACCTCCCCTCCATAAACCCAGAAAACCAGTTCACCTTGTGTAATTTAGCACTAGCATATCTTCAAAGTACTATCTAATGTGTTTTCAACACATTTTAATATAATTCAGATGCAATTATGCACATCGACAAACCATGACATGCAAGTAAAATTGAAGAATAATGAGAGAACAAAATGAATTTCATATAATTTATTTTTCAACAACATATCGGGCTTACTTTATTTCTAAAGGGTTGTGCTGTGAGTAGTGGAACTAATAGTATTTTCTATGCGCTAGAAGCGATTCACCTTTTCAAGGTAAGCAACGTGTGAGTGATTAGTAAGCATACATTACAAGGGTTGCAAGCATAAAAATGTTGTTTGTTGGACACGTCAATATTATTTGAAACATACATGCCGCATTATAGTTTATTGCCCCTCTGATATATATATATATATATATAAACACAACATGTTGATGGACTGCCAAATTTCATGAACATTTGTATTATTTTTGTTGTTCTGTTGCGTTGTGCACAGTATTTCCTTAATTTTGTTTCATATTTTAACTTTGGTCTAATAGTGTGCATATAGCTGATAATCTTTATAATAAGTAATTCTTTTTTACAGCTTCTGTGTATATTTAAAATTTATCATCATGAATAAGCTTGGCAGTGCAATTATGATGCCGATGAGAAGTAAAATTTAATAGATCTATATTTGCTAGGAATGCAGGTAAATTAATAAAATGTTACGATTGCTTAAACTGAAACCATTCTGCCTGTGAGGCATGCAAATTTTTCTCTGAATATCTATTTATTGCAATGCCGATACGTCCAATTTGCCGATAAGTAAAGTATTGCTGGCTAAATAATGTGTCGTCACTATGATATTACCTAAAGTGGAAGTGATGACAATTATTTTACAGAATAAAAATTATCATAAATCTGAGATATCATCTCTAACTAATGTGTATGTTTATCAGTGTAAATAAACATAATGTATTAAAGATGTAAATGAGTTGCGGTATCGTAATTAGTATCTGCTTCAAACGATTATATCTATTTATATAAAAGTGTAGATCTGTTTGCAGTGTATGCGTATTTATAGATACATTCGCGGTACCGTGCTCAGTGGTAAATCCCTGTAGTGACTAGCTCCTGGTTTAGTAACAGGAAAAGGGGAAGGAATGGGACAGCAATATCGCCCCAAGGACAGTGCTCATTGGTAGTTTGTCACAGCACAGGAGTTAAGCTGTGTAAGTCCGAGTTATGTTTAGGGTACTACGACTACATGATAAGTAGGTACATGTTATTTTAATCACTTTCCTAATGTCTTACTTTGTCTAATTATAGAATGAATTAAAGTGTGTCCTGTGACATTTACCAGTAAAATATGAAGCGGCGGTAGACATTAGTCAAATAAATACATGACACCTACAAAATTATATCAATTAAGATGTTGGATTTGCGATCAAGAAATCGTGAGGTCTACTGACGCTGCCGTAAACCGATTCCTAACACAAGAATTGATCTTAGATGTAGGTATACTAAAAACAACTCTCAATAGGAATAATTGCTGTATCGTGGTGTACTTAATAACCATTTGTGGATCGCACAAATTTCAGTCCCTTGTAGGATTTGAATTTGAACCCACAATGCAGTGGCAGAATTAACAATCAGATAAACCAAACTATGACCACATTAACCATTAAAATACGAAGCAGTGGTAGCCCAGTGGATAAGACCATTGGACTTGCGATCGACTGGTCACGATTCCCATTAAAGCCGACTTGAACACACTCCTAACACAAGCATTGAACTTAGGTAAAATGTTTTTTTTTAAATAGACTATTACTATGCATAATTCCTCTGCCGCGAGGGACTTTACAAACATTCAAATAATGGACACAAAGAACACCTAAACTCGGCACAACCATTTGTGGATCACATAAATTTTGATCCTTGTGGGCATCGATCAAGCATCGAACCCACAACACTCAGCGCTACGGCAGTGGCGAGGCGACCACTTAAATCACTACGCCTAATGTGCAGTCACATATAATAAATGAATTAAGTTACTCTTTATAATATAATATTATTTATAACAGTAATGTTAGAACCAAACACGTCATTTATTGAGTACATAGTGATAACGCTGTATCTGGCATTGAACTTGAAAGCTTGTGTGATAAGGATATTATGCAAGACAGACAGGTGGTCTTATTCAAGGCTACGAACATCGACAATGACAAAAGTCTTTTTAATTTACTTCCTAAACAAGAGCTCTCTAAAGTGACGCGCTTGCTTGAAATGTAATAAAATTGAATGAAATAAGATATGCCAGGATCGTAGCATCCCTAGTCACTGCCCACCCGCTGGGAAACAGGCGTGATTATATGTATGTATGTTTTTCGCATCAGATCTTCAGAAAATTGCTCCAAATTTGACTAATATTCAATTAGATTCTATAAATTTATTATTATACTGCATGTTCAGCAATTTAGCGACATAGTTACCTACTGTATGAAAATACTAAAATTTAAATGTATATTGAATAAAGGGTAGATGTTGGTATAAATTACCAGATATACCTACAATTAAATTATTTAAACATATGATTCTAGATGCTCTTCCGAGCCTGCATATGTGCTTTACCAGTTACACACGCATACCATTTATAGCTATAAGCATGCATGATTCAGATTCTCCGAACTTGCAATCGATTACAAATGAATGAACTCGCAAGGAGATATTTACGTAACATAATATTATCATAAGTCTATTGAACTATGTTTTCATACCAGTAATAGTAACATTTGTCTGTGAGTGTTTAGTGCAGAGGTGCCCAGACTATATTTCTCATAGACCACTTTCAAAATTAGCTTTAATAATTTAGCTGTTTCCGGTGGACCCCTGCAGCTTAACAAGTTCATGCAAGTAAAAAATTCTTGGAACTGAACCTACCACGGTAGGCGGGCTGACCATCGAAAGCAAATAAATTTTCGTGGACCCCGCTTACGAATTGTGCACCCCCATTTTTTTGTCACGCCTACGTAGACCCCCGTCGAGTCTCCTGTGGACCCCTTGGGGTCCACCTGGACCACTTGAACTAATGGTTTAGTGAGGCGTCTGTTTTGCATTTGTAAGGCACTGTTTTCTTTGTCGATCTATATCATGCTATTATATTATTGTGTAAAGTTGTAGAGATTGTATGTTTAAATGCACTTATCTCAGGCAGAACTAACTTGATTTGAAAAATAGATAAGCTTAAGGTAGCTGTTTATTTACTTAGACATTTAAAGTGTCAAGTAATAGTATAGATAAGTACGAGGAAAACATATTATACAGGGTGTCCCAAAACTCAACGTCAAGCCGAATCGGGGTGACAGGATTGATCATAACCATCACGAGAAAAATCTGAAAAAAAATCTATCCCATGCAGTTTGAAAATTATGGGCATTTTAAGAAAAACCTAGAAATTTGATCAAACTGTACCATTTTTCGGTTATTGTGGTTATTATTTTTTATTTTTGTTCATTTGAACTTTAGAAACGTAATCCTAAATAACATTTCTAGAATCCCAATAAAAAATAATGACACAATTGCCTTAAGTTCCCGAGAATTGAGACTATTTGTTAAACTACGAATTTAAAATTTTCAAGATTCGTCGACTTTGACAGGCCCTCCTATAAAAAAAATGTACTAGAGTGCCTTGGCAAGTAGCATTAAAAGTTGGCGCATTTAATCAGAATTCTAAAATGGTACAATACTTGTTAGTTCCATACAATAGAAAAGAGTAAAAAAATTAAAACCTCAAGTAACCCGATTTTTGCTATCAGATTTTACTCAGTTAAAATGTTTTTAATTCGCACAAGCTCTAGGTAGGTTCTTAATTTTAAGGCAAAATGATGAGAGAGATGGATAATGGGTATGTTTGCCATGAGTGAGCGAGACAGATAGTGACGCCACGCATTGAGACGGAGATGCGTCGTTTAAACGAGTGCGAATGAAACAGATAGATGCTATGGCATCTATCTGTTTCATTCGCACTAGTTTCAGCCAAGCAAATGGCTACGCTACCAGTCCGACACCAACCAGTTAGTACGTTTCGCTCATTCGTCTACTGCGCACGTTCGTATTCGCTTGTGTTGATTTAGTACTGACAACTTTGGCTTCTCTTTTTGGACTTGAATCTTTGTGAATTGGACTTGTTGATAACATACCGGCAACTTTGGCTTCTCTCTGGACTTTTGTGTTGGCATCCTTTTTATCTACCATGCCTACGCGCTACACTTCACAAGAATATGCGAACATGCACCTCATTTATGGGGAATGCAGATGCAACGCAAGTGCTGCCGCTAGACTTTATCGTGAAAGATATCCAAATTTAGAGCGCTACCCGGATCACCGCGTGTTTGTTAATGTGCACCGTTCACTCACAGAGGGCGGCCATTTCCCGAATCAAATACAGGCTGGAGGTAGACCTGTGTTTCCTTTCCAGGAAGAAGTATTGCAAGAGGTCGCACGTGACCGAAGTATTTCCGTACGTGGAATTGAAGAAAGAACGGGAATACCGAAAAGCACTGCTCATCGTATTTTACAAAGAGCCGAAATGCATCCGTTTCACGTACAACGAGTTCAAAGTCTTCTACCTCGAGATTATCAGGAAAGGATTTATTTTTGTAGAACAATGCTACAGAGGCATAATGAGAATCCCCAATTCATCCAAAAAATTCTCTGGTCAGATGAATCGACATTTAAAAAAGATGGTTACATGAACTTGCACAATTATCACGAGTGGCATGTGGAGAATCCACATTTAATGCGAGAAGATAGATCCCAGTATCGTTTTAAAGTAAACCTGTGGACCGGAATTTTAAACGGTAAAATTATTGGGCCTATTGAACTGCCTGAGAACTTGAATGGAACTAATTACCTACATTTTTTAAGAGAAGATTTACCAACCCTGTTAGAGGACGTACCACTAGCAGATCTTCGCGACATGTGGTTTCAACAAGATGGCTGCCCAGCGCATTTCGCAGTGCAAGTAAGAGATTTCCTTGACCAGGAATATCCGGGAAGGTGGATTGGACGTTCGGGCACTATCTCGTGGCCCGCCCGTTCACCAGATTTAAATCCCCTGGATTTTTTCTATTGGGGAGTTCTCAAAGAAAAAGTTTACTCAAAGCCCATTGAGAACGTAGCCGACCTGCGTGAACGCATTTCTCAAGCAGCTGAGGCGATCAACTCTCGAAGATATGCCCGACTAATAAGTAGATCTTTTTTAAGAAGATGTAGGGCTTGTATTGAGGCTGATGGTAAACAATTTGAACATTTATTGTAATAAAAAACGTTATTTCTCTATCATCTGACTTTTATTCCAACAAACCTAATTATTTTACTAATTTTACTAACTTTTTTTCACTTTGGTAAAAGTGGCGTCACTATCTGTCTCGCTCACTCATGGCGAACATACCCATTATCCATCTCTCTCATCATTTTGTCTTAAAATTAAGAACCTACCTAGAGCTTGTGTGAATTAAAAACATTTTAACTGAGTAAAATGAGATAGCAAAAATCGGGTTACTTGAGGTTTTAATTTTTTTACTCTTTTCTATTGTATGGAACTAACAAGTATTGTACCATTTTAGAATTCTGATTAAATGCGCCAACTTTTAATGCCACTTGCCAAGGCACTCTAGTACATTTTTTTTATAGGAGGGCCTGTCAAAGTCGACGAATCTTGAAAATTTTAAATTCGTAGTTTAACAAATAGTCTCAATTCTCGGAAACTTGAGGCAATTGTGTCATTATTTTTTATTGGGATTCTAGAAATGTTATTTAGGATTACGTTTCCAAAGTTCAAATGAACAAAAATAAAAAAGAATAACCACAATAACCGAAAAATGGTACAGTTTGATCAAATTTCTAGGTTTTTCTTAAAATGCCCATAATTTTTAAACTGCATGGGATAGATTTTTTTTCAGATTTTTCTCGTGATGGTTATGATCAATCCTGTCACCCCGTTTCGGCTTGACGTTGAGTTTTGGGACACCCTGTATACAGTATCATTATATATTTATACACAGTAAGTTGAGTTTTTGAGAACAAACTGCGGTTAAATATCCCTATTAGGTATAAAAGTAAGTAAAGGGTAAGGATTTCAATTCATCTAGATTAAAAATAATATGTCGGTCTTGTACTAGGTATATATTCTAAATACCAGGAATACAACAAGCAACAAGAAACAGACATGTGTGTAATTTTATTTAGACATGGTATGGTATTTCATTCAACAAATAAAGTATCTACATAAATAGAGTCACGTCGACCTAGGCTTTCGTAGGAATTTCATTCATTACTTTGAAAGTATTCGCTGAATTCTTTCCATACCGGCAATCCTATCTAAATTAGCTCTTTGTGGTTTCTTTAACAAGTTTTATGTGTTTTCTATCCTTGTATTATATACATCTCGAAGGGGTAAGCAGAGAAAAAGAGAAACAAGCGTATTAAAGTAACAAGTATATTAGTAATATATGTATATATGGTTAGAGTAACCGACTGCCACGCCTGAGGTTGCGGGTTCGATTCCCGCACAAGTCAAACATTTGTGTGCATGAACATGGATGTTTGTCTTGGTCTGGGTGTTTCTATGTATAATATGTATGTATTTACAAAAAAAATGTATATATGTATGTTTATCCATGGTCTAGTACCCATAATACAAGCTCTGCTTAGTTTGGGCTAGATGGTGTTGTGTGTATGTGATAGAATATTAATATTATAATTACTATGTTTAAAAACACTATTATTACATAATTTTGAAACTTTATACTACTACTAGATGTGCCCGCGGATTCACCCGCGTTTATGATTACTGCGCCGCCCCCGTGTGTCGTAGCGCGATGTTATGTAGCCAATAACCTTCCTCGGTAAATAGGCTATCCAACACTAAATGAATTTTTCAAATCGAACCAGTAGTAATCACGCAGAATAAACTAGGAGAACATCGTTTGTACTATGTCTGCAATGGGTAATTATTTTGCTACAATGTTATTTTAAAACTGCGAAATCTCCTAAGATATTCATTGAAATCGAATGATGTAAAGGGCAAGTTTGTTTTAAATGAAATACTTGTGATGAATAACGTATTTATTTGGATAAGGATTAATATCATGTTTATAATAATACCTTCGCAAATAATGCATTATTTTAAAGCAAATTTGGTAAGCATAAAAATGGTTATAGTGAGCCAACCTTAAAAGATAGACATATGCTGTCGCGGACTATTTTTAGAACTTTCAAAGGGGCACAATTCTGTCATACATGATTTTTGCGAAACTTCAACTGTTTACGCAGCGCACGCAGCGGAAACTCTCAAAAGGAAAAAATACCCTCCGATTTTGAAACATTCTTCATTGGTGCTCAGCTCCTATTGATCTTAGCGTGATGATATATAGCCTATAGCCTTCCTCGATAAATGGGCTATCTAACACTGAAATAATTTTTCAAATCGGACCAGTAGTTCCTGAGATTAGCGCGTTCAAACAAACAAACAAACAAACTCTTCAGCTTTATAATATTAGTATAGATTAGTATAGATTATAGATTGTTAAACACTGTTACTAGTTACAGTTTACTTCCATTGAAGCTATTTCAATTATAGAAACTATTTAGATTTCATTTTAACACCTTCCCCGAGGCGCGACGGTTCGGTTGCGTTTCAGTAGCCGTGTTCACGGGGAGACGTAATACAATAGTAGTAATCTATTCAAAGAAAATTTATTTTTAATTACTAATTACATATTAGAATTTTTGTAGCCTTTCAGCTAAGCTTATATACCTATAGTATATTTTTTAGGCAATAATGCTAATATGATGTGCTAGGAACGGATTTACTTCAGTAACACAGTGGGTGGGACTCGAAATTTGACCTTACGATTGCAAGTCCAATGCCTTATCTACCGTTGCTTCTTGGTTAATTGACTGTATGAATAAGCGTCAGCTACACGTGATATTACACTAAGCTAAGAGATAAAACAGCTTCAACAAAATAAATCGCTCATTAAAACTTTAGAAGTGCTGTAAAATACGTATCCTGCCAATGTAAATAGACTCTTGAGCATACCACGCGAGCTGCCAATAGATAACGTCATATTACCAGCTTCAAGACAGAGACGTATCTGCAGAACAAAGATTCCGCGATGTGTAACACATGCAATAGGCGTGACACGCACAGTTCATAAAATTGATGGTTACAAAATAAAATTTTCTTATAATTTTGCGCTTATGGCGTGCGATCAAAAGGTCCTAGGCTCGACTCTCGGATAGGATAAAGTATCATGAACTTTCTGTTAGGAAATTCTCAGTAGCAGAAGTTTGGAAATGTGGCCGACAGACGGCTGTGATGCGACGTGATGAGTGTCAGTCATAGAGACGTATCTGCAGAACAATGATTTTGCAGACACGCCTCTATGGCTGGAAGCCCGCAATATGTAACACATGCAATAAGAGAGACTTGAACAATATATAAAATTGATGGTAACAAAATCTCTATCTATACAAATATTATAAATAGGAAAGATTAGATTTTTGTTTGTAACGATTTAACACAAAACCAAATCAACCTATTTAAAAAATTCTTTGGTTTTTACAAAGCTACATTATCACTAGGTAACATAGGCAATATTTTAATTTTAAAAATCTGTTACTAAGATAACCTAAAGTACTTTTACTCGAGCGAAGCCGCGGGCAAAAACTAGTTATTTAATAAGTTTGTGCTAATGTTTGCGTAAGATCGTTATTTAGTAGGTTTAACTTCTAAGTAGTGCAAAGTATTATTGGATTTTAGAAATGTGTCCGACAGACGGTTGTGACGTCATGAGTGTAAACATTCCTTCTTCTCTGGGAATATACACGTGTACTTTGTACTATGTACTTCGTACTTCGCACTTTGTACTACGCCTTCATTTCATCAGCTACATTTTAGGTCTTATTTTATAGGTGCCAGCCAACAAGCTAACCCCACAACAGAATAGCTATGATACTGTATATGGTGCTCAATAGCCCGTAACAATCAAGCACTTTAGAGTCCATATCCTTCTTGTGAATTGTCTAACAGGAAAAGTCAATAATACTGTTCGAAACGGTTATCGATCTTCCCTATTCAAACTTGAGGGTAGGCCAACAATTTTCTTGTGAATAAATTGCGACTTGTTTTAATCATACATCCGTGTACGGATGTCGACGTCCAGACACAATGCTCTTACCACTATCTCGATACAAGCTGACAGTATAAAAAGCCATTGTACCTCTACATTGCCAAGTTACATATAGCATATATGTACGTATTACCATTCAAAA
Organism: Catocala sponsa; assembly: GCA_963564715.1. Lineage (NCBI taxonomy): Eukaryota > Metazoa > Arthropoda > Insecta > Lepidoptera > Erebidae > Catocala > Catocala sponsa. Next base: position 6,607,970 of record OY751351.1, read on the forward strand.
GTTACCTAGGCCATCTATAAATTACGTCACTCGTTAAGGGGGAGGGAGTCTATGAAATGTGACATGGGATGTGAGAGGGATCCTGAATTTTGTGACGTCACATTTCAAAATCTAATATATCTAAGTAGTAATACCCGCTTTACGCGTGGGAATTCCTAAATGGAAATATAGGTAACTAATTTTGGAACTGCTGTTTTAATTTAAAATAATTTCGAGATGTAAAATTGCAAAATATGTGACGTCACACTAGGGGAAGAGTCTCATAAATGTGACCAACTGTGGCAAGGACGAGGGAGGGGTAAAAAATCATGAAACATTAACGGCCTCGATAGCGTAGTGGTTAGTGTAACCGACTGCCACGCCTGAGGTCGCAGGTTCGATTCCCGCACAAGTCAAACATTTGTGTGCATGAACATGGATGTTTCTCTTGGTCTGGGTGTTTCTATGTATAATATGTATGTATTTACAAAAAAAAAAAAAATATATGTATGTTTATCCATTGTCTAGTACCCATAGTACAAGCTCTGCTTAGTTTGGGCTAGATGGTGTTGTGTGTATGTGATAGAATATTATTATTATTATATTATTATGAAACTGGTGTGACGTGTTTTATTTATTGATGGCCCCCTACCGTTATCCAAAGCGGCCCAGAAGCCACTGTAGATTAGCTTCAGTAAATGTACATAATATATTATGTTGAGTGAACATTGAACCACACCCAGATCATACACACATCAATCTCTAGTAACTCAATACGAAACGTCCGTTCCACTGAAGATATTTCTGTCACGTTTACTCCACGCCGAACAGATCAACGAATGTTTAATTACATGCGAGCCAAAATTACTACCGACGCGACGTAAAGATTTATTACAGTTTTCATGAGTTGAGTGGCGTCGTTTGAATAAACAGATAATTGACTGCACGGATGGCGTAGTGGTTTAAGTGGTCGCCTCGCCACTGCCACCGTGCTGAGTGTTGTGGGTTCGAATCCCACACGGGACAAAACTTTGTGTGAGCTGCAAATGGTTGTTCCAAGTCTGGGTGTTCTTTGAGCCCATTGTTTGAATGTTTGAAAAGTCCCCCGCGAAACAGGATTTATTCCGAGTACGGGAGCTTTCTTTTAAATAAAAAAGAAATATGTATGTGGAATGTTTTAGACGGAAGAATTCATAGATGACACTTCCTAAACTAGAAATTGTCTCCTCTCAAGTCAGCCGTAACTCTCGTACATACACACTTACACCACTCACACTATTGCACATCGGCCGACCAGCCGACTTTACGCGATACGAAAGCGTTTTCTTACAATAAAAGTATTAAAAAAATGCGGCATTCTTTCTTACGTGATAAAGTCAGACATTTAATGTTTTAATCATTAAAATGTATTATCTATACTAAAATACTTTACTCAGAAACTTGGAAATGTGTGAGCATTTTCACGTTCCTGCCATATTTGGAATTCGCGTCGGCCTTGATTCGCAGCGGCACACCAATGGTCAGACACAATAGAATTTTAATTATGGTTGGTATAGGTACTAAGACTTGACGAAATGGCGTTCGTAAATTTTAAAGTCATTACATGTAAATGAAATATTAAAGTAATAAATAAATATGTACTTATTTAGGTACATCAATTCATTACACAGGACAGAATTCCGTAGGTACATCTTTTAGGTATTGTATTTTTTCGCACTCATGTGTAAAAACCATATAATACATGACGTCTATTTATTTATATCTGAAGAAGTAGGCACTAGGCTAAGATGTATTTCTATTTACCTGTATTTAGCGAGTTACAAGTCCTATTTATTACGGAACGAGCCTAATATCGGGTTGCCAGTATTAAACAAGTAACAATTATGCAAACTATCAGAAAGCGAATTGCTTTGCCCAGTCTAAAAAATTATATTATAAAAATCATTTCATTCTTATTTCCTGGCCAAAAGAGCCTCATCTGCTGGGCCACGGCGTTTTTATGTTAGACCGCAGGCTTGCGGACCTGCATAGCGTCTTTTAAGATCTGTTTACACTAAGCAAGTTTTTTGAAGCAAGTGTAAGTCCTATCTTCGTCTTACTTGGTTAAAGAAACGGATAAAATGACACTTGCTTCAAGAAACATGCCTCGTGTAATTGGCCTTTTAGCCCAGTCATATTAGGGGTTTCACCTCGGAATGAAAGATAATAAGCTGCAAATTGGTATAAACCTTTGTTTTGTCGTTCTAAATGTTGTCTCAAAAGTCACAAGTGCTATCGTGTCCGCGTCTTAAGATATTGAAGGTCAAAGGTCGTAAAAATCGGTTTTTCGTGAATCTCATTTAAGCAATAGAAAGCGAGATATTCACGAAAAACCGATTTTTACGACATTTGACCTTCAATATCTTAAGACGCGGACACGATAGCACTTGTGACTTTTGAGACAACATTTAGAACGACAAAACAAAGGTTTATATCAATTTACAGCTTATTATCTTTCATTCTGAGGTTGACCCCTTTTTTTACCTAATATGACTGGGCTATTCAGAATTCTTACACATGTAAGTTTTCTAATGATATTTACTTTTACGTAGTTAACTACTAGCTAGGTATATATAACGTCAGAAACTCATACCTCGCGTTTGGATTTAGCTTCTGACTTGAAAGTCTAGCGTTCTACATATTATATGGCTTTAATAATAATTATATCATCCATACATAAAATGATATTATTAATCTAACCAATAGTAAGAAAGAAAGAAAGGAACGATTATTAATTTTCAGACGAAACAATGAGTGCGCTCATAGCCAGTTGCACTCACTGATCGGTAAACGATTAGCGAGGTTAAGCAACGTTGCGTGCGGTCAGTCTATAGATGGGTGATCGCTTAGTGGTATTTCAACTGAGCGTCTCCGTGCTTCGGAGAGCACGTAAAAAGTCGGTCCCGGTTGTTGTCAAATTGACAGCAGTCGTTAAGCCATGTCAGAGGCCTACGGGCAGCTTGAACAACTCTTGGCAACAGGTTTGCCACTAGCCACACGAAAAGAAAGAAGAGACAAAACAATTAATAAAAAAAATTAACATCTCAAACGACATACATCGTGAGGTGTATTACTTGAAATTGCACGCTACAATTCTCTTTCCTCGCAATTCTATCTGAACCGTTATACCGAATACCAGACAAACCGGTCTTGAAAGCATTCAATCCAGTGATCCAAATACTAGAACCACTATCTAAAATACTAGCTCATAGCTCACATTAGCTTTTATTCAAACTAAACATTAAAAATACGCACGAAAATACTACATTCAAACTACATTCACCCGCAGCGAAAGTAAAACAAATTTTACGCAAAAAGTCCATCAAAGCATTGATCATCACCGGCGACTTATTAAAGTTTACAAACAATAATTCAACAAAATCCGATAAAATATTAAAGTATACTGAAATATATGAGAATTGTGTACGGATATACGAACATTTGTAATGTCTGCGTGAATCTTGGCATCGTACCAATAAATACGGCGGATGAAATTCACCGCAGACGTGGTATATATAATGTGAACTAGTGTATGCATTAACTATAGTTTACATTGACGTACATTACATCACATAATCTCCCGAAACCTCCGAGAACAAAACGGTATCCCACCTATTTTTCCAACCAAACTCGCTTTAAAATCGGCTGTATAATGTTTTTCCAGTAACTATGACAATAATAGATGTTTACTGCGCCTCATGTGGAAATAACTATATATATACTTGAAGGGAATTTAAACTCACATTATAATAGTAACATAACCTAAAGATATAAATAATCTATACTAATATTATAAAGCTGAAGAGTTTGTTTGTTGAACGCGCTAATCTCAGGAACTACTGGTTCGAATTGAAAATTCTTTTAGTGTTGGTTAGCCTATTTATCGAGGAATGTTATAGGTCATATAAGATCACGCTAGAACCCACGGGGGCGGCGCAATAATCATAAACGCGGGTGAAACCGCGAGCACAACTAGTTTAATATATGAACGACGAGAGATAAATCAGTAAGTTTGCTCAGTGCTCATTTTGGCAAACACTTTCGTAAGCCTTCATAAGCTTGTGAGTGAGTGACTAGCCATGTTTACTTCGGCGTATTGTGGTAGATCTGCTCTCAAATGATTGCTTACTTTTGTACCGTAACTGAACCCAACTGCAGTCATTTTAGTCTAATATGATATTATCTATGTAAGTCGGTCTAAACTACAACTTATAGATAGACATTTATTGCTCATGACATACGTGCAAATTTTGTAATTAGGGCCAGACCTCAGTGCTAACATCAATATAACAGCAATCCTGTTGACAAATGCCAGGCATATTTTTCAGACTGTTATGTGACACAAAAACCCAATAATACTTTACCGGGCTAAAAATCCATTAGTCCATATTAAAGTAACTAAAATTGAAATTAAACTACTTTACAAGAATTAAATTTAAACTTTAAGTACGTCTATTAAAATTAACCGCCATAAAAGCGTTGATTCAACAGGAAAAGTTCTGATCGCTCATAATAACATTTTTAAAAGTAAAATGTTTTATTTTTATATTTAGCGTTAAAGTAAACTTCAGCATACCACAGGGGCTGCCAACAATAGATAGGATCTAAAATAAAACGCGAGAATACTTTTAAAGAGATAAGCAAAATGTAAGAAACAAAGTGCACTAAGTGACACGTATGAAAGCTCTCATACGTAAACAGCGTTTAATAAGAGGGTATATTAGTGCTTAAAATAATTTATTATATCAATATCGAAACACAAATAAACAAATCATAAATAATATTATAAATTAAAAATAATCTTTGCTTATATGCGTCTTTTCACTCAAGAACTACGAAAGTAAGTAAGCATTTTATTATTATTTTAACCATGGTAAAATATTGTTTTAATATCGAGTAAATTCATTGAAATTAAACTACTATATACGGATTTTATCGCGTTGTTTATTTGACACTTTATTACAAAATTCGATTATTACAAAATCGAGTAAATCCTATAATAATAAATTATAATGACATCGCACCGTACTAGATGGCGCCACATGTTTCAAATCTCGCAGTTTTGTTGGCAGCTTTTGTTAGGAAATTTATGATAGCAGCACGCAGTTTGTCAATAGGTTTGCCCCTAAACATATAGACATAAAACATGGCTGGCGAAAAGTATATGCAATAAAACATCTCTGCCTCCCACCTCGGCGCATACAGGCGTTAATCTGATATATGAACTATAAGTATTAACTGTTTCGTTTATAAGAGAGTTGATAAAAATTTGACCTTGTATTAGTAGGTATTTCATTTTATTGTTTTACTAACCGCAAAACCAACGATTAATTATTTACCACTATTGTTATGTATGTTTATTGTTTAATGAAATTACTAGACAATTTTATAGGTTACTGTTTGATATAAATCTCCTTGCCGAATAAAATTCTCTCATAAGATCTTACTCTCTGTATCAACTATAAACCTACTATGCCAAATTGCTTTAAAGAAATTTCTGGGGGCGGATTTGCACTGGAGATAGATTTTCCAACACTACAAAATACTCGGAACTGATAGCAATGCATATAGTTCTTAAAATCGAAAAGCCGGACGGACAGACCAACCACTTTCGGCGGTCATTTAGGTGAAAGGCCTTTTCATCCTTAATTTTTTTAGTCTTAGTATTGCACGATATTTTTTTTGGGCAGGAAAATGCTAGTCCGCCTTCTTGCAATACAAGATGAGACGGGCAGAACGAACACAAGACAGAAGTCAATATCAAAACAGGCCGGACATCGTCTAATTTGCTGCGCACACAGCCAAAAAACCTGACTGTGTCCGGCTTTATATAAATGCCTGGCAACACTAATAGAACCCCGTCGGCGGTCAGGCAGAATTGTTTCAATCCAAGCTGGCATGCCAGCGATTGACAGATTAATCATAACACACACTCTCGCGAGAAACACGGTACGTCGTAAACAAGAGTTTTAAAAGCAAGCAGACAATATCCAGACAAAGGGATGCCCCCTCCAGGAACTTAACTATCATATTTTATAACAGAGCTTCTAGTCTAGGGGCTGCTGGGGACGGTTCACCCTAGTCTAGACGTTTGACCTCCGTCGCCCTGCGTATCGATCACACTAATTTATTTATTAGTTTGTTTTCAATTACTCAACTATGTGGACGAATATTTAACGGTTTTAGAACATTTGATGTTTAAATATTTTTGTTTCGATTTCTAAATCTCTTTTTGACCTTATTCAGAGCATATATTTTGTCGCGTATTTTTTTGCGAAGCCATATCTTTCCGTCATGTTTGCATAGAATCTGTAAAGGTCAACTCTAATAACCTAACTTTAAATTATTTAAAATTGTAGTATGCGGGTAATGTTTGGTCAAATACCTATCTATATCTAAAGACTCGTATAAACGAAAGATACATTGTAAATATGACATTTAAAATGATTAAGTGGACCAATTCAGCACTGACGTATGTTTTGTTAAGGCTTGGGATGAACTTCGTTCAATATCTACCTCGACGACAACGGATTCAGTCAGTAAAGTCTCCGAATTTAGTAACCTAATTAAGATATTTCTTAAAGCAAACAATAGATAATCATAATCACACAAGAATGGAATCTTTCAAATGTATTTCATTTTGTATCATGATTTTACCTTTAGCTTTGACCATAATGAGAGGAAGGGATAGGTAATTAATCTATACTAATATTATAAAGCTGAAGAGTTTGTCTGTTTGTTTGCGCTAATCACAGGAACTACTGCTTCGGATTGGAAAATTATTTTAATGTTGGATAGCGAATGATCTATATAACATCACGCTACGACCCACGGGGGCGGCGCAGTAATCATAAACGCGGGTGAAACCGCGGGCACATCTAGTATTAAATAATTGTGAAAGTGGTGTTGATTTTAATATAAGTTAGCATGACTACCTATTGCAATTCAACAACTGTATATAATAAACAAAGCTGTATACGTTTCAATATTGCTGGTTGAACACAGATGGCGTTATTAGCGTTGTAACGCAATTTGCCGATAAACTCATATTAATTAACAAATTTCATTATACAAGGTCATTTAGAAGGTTGACAGCTTATTAGTCCTTAATTAATTTACCGATATTTATAAAAATTAAATCATTCTACGAAATTATTGAGGTCAAATATGTGATTATTTATGACTCATAAGTTAAGAGTAATAACCTACCAGTACTTTCTACGTTTGCAAAATTCACTTTGGTTGAAAGCAAGCAAGGAATACTTCTGTATCGAAAATGCCTCAACTCCAGCGATTTTAGAACAACAATTTAGTTAGTTAATCGTTTTTCGGTAAACAAATAATAAATTACGTGCAGTTTTAGTCAAAAGCATTTAAAATAATTACCTACGCTTGTTAGTTCAAAGAAGTAACTGCATGAATTTTACGTGGGTGAGTTTATTTTCGCTGTTTGTAGCGTGATAACTTGATAAGTGGTAACATTGTTTTATATTAAATTCTAAATTCTAATAACATGTTAATTCGGCAAATGTAAAACAGGATACTGTCTGCTGATTGTGATTGTTATTATTTTTAGATTTTTATAGTCAGTAATAAATAATAATATAGGGTATAATGGCTGCAACACCTATAAAATACAATTTCAGTATTTTATAGGTGTTGCAGCCATTCTACTCACTAAATATTTTGACGTACTAACGACGAAGTGTTACTTTGTAACCTAAATTAATTAAATTATTTTTGACTTTGATATATTACTAAAATGATATTATTACAACGCTGAAACGAAAATATTTAATCGTTATATATTTACGTGTTAACATTAATTGGGAAATCGATCAAATATTTATGTGGTTACAAATATATTGATAAATTTAATTAAATAGCGCCGAGTGTCTGTTAAATAGCACTATAAAAGGAACCTCTAACAAATAACTACACTATAATATCATTCTATATTTATATCGCCTCTAATGCGTCGTGCATTTATGTTTCTATGTAGGTATAATATGCATGTATTTACAAAACAAAAAAGCATATATGTATGTTTATCCATTGTCTAGTACCCATAGTACAAGCTCTGCTTAGTTTGGGCTATATGGTGTTGTGTGTATGTATTATAAAATTGTATAATAATTATATAAATTTAGGTTAAGGTATTTATCTATGGGCCTTTGCAGCCCGAAATAAATGATTGGAAATGATGATTCAATTTCTCAATTTTTCATTAAAAAAAAGTAACTCTCGCACTATTAATAATTCCTGCGTCACGCGGGACTTTACAAATATTCAAACAACGGACACAAAGAACACCCAGACTTGGAACAACCATTTATGGATCACACAATTTTTTATCCTGTGTGGTATTGAACCTACAACACTGGGCGCAGTGGCAGTGCTGAGATAACCACTTAAAGCACGCAGCATTCAGTGCAGTCGATATAATATAAGCCCAGTTCCTATACCAAGAAACTAGTCGATTTAGCTACGGACAGTTAAATTCAGACATATTTGTCATAGAATGTGGGACAAAAAGTAACTGTCCGTATGTAAAACGAATCGTTTCTTAATGTACAAACCGGGCCTAAGATAAATAACCCAAAAAACAAAAACAAAACATATTTAACAGGTTCCCTGTCCGATGAATCACATATTATGATACATAACAATTGATTTTCAATTGTGTCTATCACGGGACAGCGAAAGGGTTAATAGAGTATCCCCTCGTGGGTAAATAAATCAGAAAAGTCGAAAATGGTCCACTTATTTATCACTTCATTCTGAGTACTGTTATATATTTATGCCTTCGCCAAAGTTCTTAAGCTTTCAGAAGTCTGGGTCCACTGAATTTTGTTAATGAATATTCAAAAATGATTTATCTGAATGATTGTTTCTTACACATTTGGCAGTCTGCCGACCCGATGCATTCATCTGTTCTGCACATGGCTGCAGTTAACGTGACTAGTACGACTTGAAGGCACACAAAATACTCCAACTTTTAGCTATTCCCATTGGGTGATTGCATAGTTTCAAGTCAGAAAAAAGGTTAGGACCGCAGCCACTTTCCAATCCAAGTATGTACAAGGATATATTTTTGGATCACATGTTTTGTAGTTGGAAAGGAATTTGAATGTTGTTCAGAAACTTGCGAGCTCAAATAAGTATGTAGTTCTATTTAGCTAATTGGTCTTTCGAATAGTGATCATGCACGGTAGAACTATGACATACAAAACATGCGTTACAGCCACGAAATGCCGCTTAGTTTTAGATTTTTAGAATGTCTTAATATTTGTAAGTTATTTCTTATACATTAGAAATTGGTTAAATATACAAAAATTACGCTGGTAGCTAGTGACAAACAGAATCATGTCCGACATTCAAAAATATGCTTCTAACAAAACAGGTTACGACTGTCCAAGATCGTTTACACTCTAGTAATGAACATACCTACATGTCACAGCCGCGGTTCAATTACAGATAAAATTGAACAGACATGCCTATTACATTTATCAATAGTCGTTTGAAGAAATGCTTGTTCTATAGAATAAGTGACGCAAAGATTATCGAAGAAATTGATTTCTGGAAATATCCAGAAATCCATCCATACTTCTTGTAATATGTATATGGTCATTATTAATAATACCTATTACAAATAAAAAAAGTATATTCTCTTGTTCTTCTTTTGACATGGAAGTAACTTAAATGCTAGGGAAAGATGTAAAGTATTTTTAAATAATACTTTAACTACGAGTATCAAAGGTAATTGAACATACAATTTAAAGTTCAAGTAAATGCAAAATTTGTCGTCGTCATAAACTTCACTAATCATCACTACATAGTATAAAACAAAGTCGCTTCCCGCTGTCTGTCTGTACCTATGTATGCTTAGATCTTTAAAACTACGCAACTGATTTTGATGCAGTTTTTTTTAATAGATAGATTGATTCAAGAGGAAGGTTTATATGTATAATACATGCATAATATAGTAGAGAAACACTGATAATTTTAGAGGTTTCTAATGTGATGTCGTAAATAAACACATTTTTTTCCGCTTACATTGCAAACGCTGCCTGAACCCTACGAGATAGATCAAAATAATGTACTACAGTATTGTACATCTTAAAAAGGTCTACAAAAAAGTCCGCGATGGTATATGTCTATCTCCTAGAGATAACCCACAATAACCATTTTTTATCCTTTACTTTTTACGAGAAATAATGGCTTATTTACGAAGCGATTTAAGCAATACAGCATTAATCCTTATCCAATTAAGTAACTTAAACACATTGTACATTTAATATAGATCAATATGGCCCTTTACAGTATGTAATTTAAATGAATATTTTCGAAGATATTACAGATTTAAAATGCAGGGACATAGTGGTTGCGGCGGTACCGGCCCGGGGGCCGGCGGCGTATGCCTAAGAAAACATGTTTGTATTGGCAAAAAATTATAAAGCTGAGAGTTTGCTTGAACGCGCTAATCTCAGGAACTACTGGTACGATTTGAAAAATTCTTTCAGTGTTAGATAGCCCATTTATCGAGGAAGGCTATAGGCTATATATCATCACGCTAAGATCAATAGGAGCGGAGCACCAATGAAGAATGTTTCAAAATCGGAGGCTTTTTTTCCTTTTGGGAGCTTCCGTTGCGTGCGCTGCGTAAACAGTTAAAATTTCGCAAAAATCATGTATGACATCTCCTTTAAAAGTTCTAAAAAAAAGTCCGCGACAGCATATGTTTATCTTTTAAGGTTGGCTCACTATAACCTTTTTTATGCTAACAAATTTGTTCTAAAATAATGCATTATTTGCCAAGGTGTTTTAATAAACATGATATTAATCCTTATACAAATAATACGTTATTCATCACAAGTATTTAATTTAAAACAAAATTGCCCTTTACATCATTCGATTTCAATGCATATCTTAGGAGATATCGCAGTTTTAAAATAACATCGCAGCAAAATAATTAGCCATTACAGACATACAAACGATGTTTCTCCTGGTTTATTCTGCGTGGTTTTAAATTAGCACTGTAGGTAAATTTATAAAATTTTGTTCAATGGTTCTTATGTGGTTCGTGGATAAGTTTTAGCTCCTTTAAAATTGTATTATAGGTGCCTACGACCCACTCTCTTATGTGACGCAGACGAAGTTGCGCGGGTCAGCTAGTACATTATAATATATAGTAATGCACTAGAGACATACTTTCTTATACATACATATACACACACATACATACATTATATAATATAGTCATGCACTACAAGCATGTTTAAAACTAAGATTTTACCTCTTAATTATGCACGCGCCGGTTGTTTCCGCTAACTTAAGACACCTTGCTTCGTTAGCACAATGGTTCGCCAGGTCCCCTTGTCTTGGGTTCATTCGCCATACAGGTTTTTCAAACAACTGTCACAGAAGCACTTAATGTCTGTTGTTTTGATGTATAGACGCATCCATGTTACAGGGATAAGGGTAATCTCTAGTGCGTGGAATTACGGTCACGGTGACTTTGAAACTATAGCTTAATATAAATTAAGCATTAACTCATTATTTACATGTTTAACTTGGAATGTGTAAGCTCAATAAACTTATCTTCTATATCTTTTTAACAAATCACTTGATGCCTTCAATGATTTGAAATAGTGGTAAACTTAACAACTTTCATAGATAACTAAGCTTCTGACACGTTCACGGTAGCTTTTAAACCTTATTAGCTTAAAAGCCCTCTTTCCAAACTACCAACGAGGACAGTAATTATCTTTTTATGTCACCATAGATTCGATGTGCTGATAGAGTGGGGCTGTTATACAACCACACCTATGTTATGACGTGGTGTACCACAAGGCTCACTACTGGGACCAATGTTTAATTAGGCAAGCGAACTTAGCTTGAAAGTCGCTTTGACTGTGTGACTAATCTAATATTTATTGTTAGGTTGCGGTTACATATAAATTTTCAAATGCTATAACAGTTATATTAATGTGAATATATTAAATTTCATATTCATATTTATACAAAAACAAGCTTCGCCTGCGTGAATTCTGCCTGATACGGGATAAAAAGTATCCTATGTGTTAATCCAGCACATAATCTAACTATGGGCCTAGTTTCATCCAAATACTGACCGTATTTATATACAGCTTTCACGTAATTAAGTAATAAACATCCAAACATCTCCACAAATTTTGTCACATATTATTGTTAGTAACAGTGCAAAGAGCCATTAATTCATACCTTACTAAGCATTTAAGCTCATCATAATAAATACATAGTAATTTACTTTAGTAGGCAGACTATTATTAAGCATTTGTTTGTATTATAAATATTGTGGACCTTATTTAGTGCCTAGACTGATTTTACTTGGTATTAAACTACCTAAATATTATATTCTAGATACAATATTTATAACCTCAAATAGCCAGAATGAATAAATCTGAAATATTGGTGTGATTTACAAATAATGTGTGTCTTATTATTTATGTGTTCTTTTTGTCCGTTAATTGTACATATTATGTTTGTAAAGTTCCTCGCAACACAGGTCCAGATCTCTGCGAGACTTGTTTTGAAAACCTCTAAAATATTGTATAAGTTAAATATTGTGCTATTAACCTGTTGTGTGTTGACAAAAAAATCCAGAACCAATAGGAGCGCTTTTTTTAAGTAAACCCGTGTGTTCAGCCAACACTTAATACCTGTAAACACCCATATCTGCACATACATAGTACATGATATCTACACTTTGTTCCCTACGCTATTATTGTCTAGTGGTTGATAAAAATGTTCATAAATACCTTATGCCCATGGTTTCTCTCGAATAAATCCAAAAAAGTGTATCCTGTTTTTAATCAGGACATGATCGATTTGTACATATTCTCTAATAAAATTTGTTGAACGGTTCACTCGTGATTAAGAGACAAACATTACAAATTTTAAGAAACACTCAAGTTATAATATTAGTATGATTTTTCAGGCTAGTCGGTCTCACCTTCTCAACATTTTAACTTCTGATAAATCTAAATTTCTTATCTTGTTGTATATATTATTGAAGAGCTTGATAACAATAATCAGATACAATTTAACGTAACATTTAGATATACATATGTATCGATAGCGATATGTAATAATAATATCAACCCTGTATTAAACTGTCCCACTACTAGGCACGGGCCTCTTCTCAATGTGAGAAGGGTTAGGCCATAGTCCACCACGCTTGCCCAATGCGGATTGACAAACTTCACACATTTGAGAACATTATGGAGAACTCTTAAACAGACAGCTTTTCTCTCGATGTTTTCCTTCACCGTTAAAACAAGCGATAACTATTTAATACACACATATCTTCGAAAAACCACAGCTTGGTGTCTTGGGATCGATCTCGAGAATACTGATAAACTTTACTTGTTATATTATTGAAGTGTTTGATAAAAATAATCATTAACGATGTTACTTCACATGTAGATATACCTACATAAATATCGATACCGACATTGATACTAAAAAAATTGCATATAAACACAAGCCAAATCGCCAAAAAAGAAAATAAAAAAGCTTAATAAAAAACTTACATCGCATAGCTTCCATTACTCGATGAGCTAACACAACTATTCTCTATGGGTTTCCGGCACACACACATACGTGTTCGTCCTTATACCTATACATTAACCACTGGCTGTTATCAGTCGTCAGTCGGCATTCAATATTTTCAGTAATGCACGAGTGGACAATGGCAATAGTGTTATATATTTTTTATTGCTTTATATTATTTTCACGTGTTGTGTGAAGTGATAGTTTCGAGTTGGAAAATCTTTTGATATTTTTCTCCTTTGATATTTTTTAAATTCGTTGTTATTAAGTTGGTAGTGTTAATTTTTTTTAGTGTCATGTTACGTTTTGTTGGGTGCAAGCAATGTTGGTATATGGTCGAGCTTAAATCAGTAATATATTTTGCTAAACTCTTCTCTCTTATTATCTAATTGTAATTAATATAAGTTTTAAGTCACCTTAAGGTTTCTGAGTTACCGTTTCTAAGTAATTATCAATGTTATAGATATATCGGTAAAATTTGCATAAAGAGAATTTTAAGTCTTTCATAAACTGGTATAATATCGGTAAGTAATCATAAGTTATCGAAATCAATAGCTATTTCCATCAAGGCCTCGCGACAATTCTATTACAGATTTTATACTTTGCTAGTGATATCGTAATTATTCCTTGTTAACATTGTAGATGTTATTATAATGTTAATTTCATATAAACAGGTAAATTATCGCGATAAATTGCAATAGAGCGCGAATTTCCCGGTATTGTTCCTATAATAACTGTTTACACACGTTTAATATAGCTATTACGACTTATAATTATATTGTTATTGTTTTACATTAACTCACGTGTCTATAACTCTTAAATGAAAAAGGTCTATAACTCTTATATAAAGGATAGGCAGTATGTGCTACACCCATTTTTCCCCAGCAATAAAAGGCGAAACTTACATAAGGCACATTGCCCAAATCAGAGCTGCTGTTAAAATATCCAAATCAGTAAACACCTCTCTAAATCGATTTAAAAGCAAAAGTATGCTTAGGGTAGAAGTCGAAACAAGTTATATAGATTATAAAAAATATATTTGACTGTTTTAATTTTCTTTATTTTCACTATATGACTTGATGCCATGTCAATATCTAAATCAGCAAGAGAAGGTATGATACAGTCCATGCGTCAAATATGAGACAATATGTATTTGAAAAGCAAATCAAGTCGTCAGATTAAGGTAATACGTATTTGATATTAAATCTTAAAAAAATGGGTTAGATGAGCAGTCAAAAGATCTTTATACCAACTTTTGCAGTCCATTGTTGGATATAATATTCTCTTATATTGTGCTACAGCATTTGGTCTTTCACATCTTTCTTATTTTACTGTGCTATTTACTGTAGTCCAGTGGGGCTTGGCACATTACCAGTGTATTTATTTTTTCCTGTCAATGTCTCTCTACTTAGTATTCGGGACTAGTAGGTGATTTTTAATAAGACCCCGCGAACTCTTAAATTATATTATATTCCGGCGTACTTTATTGAGAAATTATTTTGGTCTTGGATGGTCGAAATGTAGATTTAAACGAGATATAATTTTTCTCTATTGTGCCTGGATTATTCACAGTAAGTGCTTGTACAAAAGATTTTAGGGAAGTACTAAATATGTGGTATATCTTCTAAGAATAAATCAAAATAGCAGCGATAGCTCAGTGGGGAGACCAACAGACTGCAATGCAGAGGGTCTCTTCGAACCCACGTCGCGCAGCTCTGACTTTCGGAAGTTATATGACTTTTCGAAATTATGTGCGTATTGATTGACAATTATCGCCTGCTCCGTGCCTGGGAGAGCACGTTAAGCCGTCGGTCTCGGCTGCCATGAACCTCTATGGCAGTCGTTATTGGGAAGTCAGTGTCCTCTAATATCCTGACACTAGTCTAGCCTTAGGGTATCGTTAGCCTTTGGGTTGCGGAGGTCAGATGGCAGTCGCTCCGTGTAAAAACTGATATCCAGTCAAATCCGGTTAGACTAGAAAGCCGACTCCAAGTGACTTGAGAATAATAAAGGCTAGGGAGAAGAGTTCTAAGGATAAAATGAGACACAGTGCTATAAAAGAGTTAAGTTAAAGATGTTGATAAGGAATGAGTAAGGTTTGAATATGTTTAAACAATTTGTGTAAATATGCAAATTAAAATGACAATTCATGAAACGTAGGATAGATAAGGATAAATATGAAGGATAAATGATGAGTCTTTCGATAACTTATTATTGACCGAGATCTTAATAGGGCCTGTCTGTTAATAATTTTTCAGAAGCAACACAGAATCTGAAATCGGTAGGCGATAATAATCCGCACCCCATTACGTGGGATCTAAAACCGTAGGTACTTGACAAAGTATGTATGATTTACAACTTCTAAGACAGTTTAACTCATAAGTACATAGGACAAGTTGCAAAAAGAATATCACTTGTATTTTGCATGAACATTTTAGATTAATTAATAAATATTTGTACAAATACGCTATGTGCAATGCCACCATTACATTTTCAATAATGATGTAACATTTTGTACCTTTGGAAAGTTAAAAATAATACGTATTAGGAAAATACACAGCTATTATGGTTCGACAGTTATCATCATTTTGTTTGCACCACCAACAAAGCGTTACGATACTAATTATCCTTTAACATTAATCAGCCGACCTTGTACCAGAACACTACAAACCTAGTTAACAAATGGAATCAATTTAAATAAATCACGATAGTTAGCAGTTACTTCCGAAAATCGAACGTATGAGCACAAATCTACCAAAATGGTGGAAGAGATTGTAGAACAGGCTTGCCTGAAATTAAAAAAAGAAGACGTTCCCTATCTGAAGACTTATTATTCTACGAATGTCGTAGTAACTGCTACAGAGACTTGGAAAAGGAAATCGGTTTCCATCGTATCGCCAAAGTCTGGCAGGATATTAAGACAAAAGAAGACCTCAGAAAACAAACAGACGAAAACTGAACAAAATGGTCGAGTCACCAGAGACAGCGGTTTCTTTTCAAGAATTTTCGAAGACCTCAAAATCGCTAAAGTCTCGGATTACACTTATCAACAATCAAAAGTGCGACAAAATAGTTCGTACAAGCCTTTCTGGGCGACGAAAACGAAGGATCTCAACGAAATGCCAAAGACTGAAGAACTGGAAGCTCCTATAGCAAAAGCTGAATGTACTGAACAGAATAATGCTGTTGCTAACAAGAATCTTATATTAGTGAAGGAAGCTGTAGGCTCACCTAAAGTGACGTTGACGGATAAGTCGACGAAGAAGTACACTCCGGTTAAACGGCTCTCGACTGTAGAACACCATAAGGAGTACAGATTGAAGATGCCTCCGAGTTACAATGGGAGTAAAATGTACATGCCTACTGGTGAACAGCTGTTTTGGGTTCGTTTTATAATATTATTATGAGTGTTCGGATAATATTAATGTCTTTAAACGTTTGATTTAACGTTAATATAATATATTACAATTTGCTAAACTTCATAAGAGTCTTAGGCTCAGTTCCTATATTAAGAAACGTCTATAAAATATATGTCAAAATGTAATGTCAGTAGTTAAAACCATTCGTTCCTTGGTATAGGAACCGGACCTTAATGAACTTATGCTTGTGTCGTAAGTCGAAGTAACAAAGATTTCAAAAAAATATTTATTGCGTTCATCTGCCTCCATTATTTAATACACTAAAGTATAAGAATATTATTACATATATACAATTTTATTCGCTGTATTTTAAGCTCAGGTTGTATTTGGCAAAGACAAATGTATATCTATGTAGAATAACGATGGCGCGATACAATTCTTTTTTGTCTGTTTTATCTGTATCTACATATATTCTGTATTTATATTCATAAAACATATTGTCCCATTTTTTAAATTTTAATAAGATAAGCAAATAAATACGCTATCGTTTTTTAACACTAATTTAGCACGTTAGAGTAACGTTCATATTAATGGTTTGACCATTGATTTAAATATGCTATCTTGATGGATTTAACCAACAGCTTTTATTTTATTATACCACCAACTAGAGAGGACTGCGCGTTTTCAGAGTTCTTCAAAATCTCATTCACTGTTGAAAGACAAGACCAAGTTATTTGGCTTTGATCTTCTCCAAGCTATTGTTCACTGTCCCGACCATCTCTAGCAGTCTAATCGATGACTGTGTGACGCGCCACTGTGTTATAACAATTTGTTTTCCCTTTATTTTCATACCACATCAAAGTTCAATCCTGGTTCCGACCAAAACATTTTTCTGGAACATTCTATAAATCAGGTTCTAGGAAGTCGTATTTGCTGACCCAAGAAAGTTTGCTATTGATTTTCGTCTTTAGCAAGATATTCCGACGACGAGATATTACGACAGTGGGAATATTGTCAAGTAGAATAATCTAGGTTAAGTTACTGCTCAAAATCTGTGATATATCCTAAGAGTTTTTGATATGAGTACTTCAATGTACCTTGGCGATTTTAAACAAGTTTGGGAATATTATTGAGTGGGTATTATAAATACATTTTACCTTTTAAGAGTTCACATTCTTAGGCCCGGTTCCTATAACAAGAAAGAGTCGTTTTAGCTACGGACAGTTAACTTTTGACAAATATATATATGAAAAATATGTCATAATCTAACTGTACCGTAACTAAAACGACTGGTTTAGTGTTATAAGAACCGGGAATTAAACTATGTAGCCTGAATTGTAGTAAGGAGGTAAACTGTAATTCATATTTTACGACAATTGCAGCAAGACAGCTGTTAAAGCCACTTAAATGGTTCACCGTAAACCTAATCTTTGAAATCTTTATAATTTAAGTTAGTGATGCGTATATACATTACTAGATTTTGCCCGCGGCTTCGCTCGCGTAAATGCAGATTAGGTTGGAGTTACATCAGAAGCAGAACTTACTTTTTTCTGGATGAAGGGTACCCTATGTCCTTTTCTGTACCCCTGACAACCTGTATGCGAAATTTTATGATGATCGGATTAGTAGTTAAGGCGTGAAAGTATAACAAACAAACAAACTCACATTCGCATTTATAATATTACAGTTAGGATATATTCGATATGACTTTCTTATTATTTTATAAATAACACTTACCTACTTTGCATATTCAAAGACGTAGCGTACGCCTATGTATAGTAACGCACATGTATGTCGATACATTCGAATTATATACTCATTGCTAAATTACTCAATATCAAAAAAGCCACAACTTATTGAATTTAATATAACATTTCGATTTATCTAACAGGAAACTGGAATTAACATGATCATGCTAGGTTTGTACTTCCTGAAACTCGCAAGTTTATACATAGCTAGTATGATGGCCATGATGCCCGTTTTCTGTTCCATAAACCATGCAACTGTAGAATCCAGGAGATTTTTACATTGCGATTTACGCGATACAATTGACGATGATGCGGAAGAATATTATGACACTTTTTAATTTTGGTGTTTTATTTTTCTCTTTAGTATATACTTCTTTCAAATAATTTGTGTATATATTATGTTAATTATTTGTTTATTTATTAAATAAAGATGATATATTTTATTTAATTGGAAAAAATAAATTTAAAGCAATAGGTACGTCATCAGTACGAATATTTTAGAATATGGTATCCATTCATATATTGATTGATGTTCTTCTGTCCACAGCTAGGAGAGAGCCGTCCATCGGCATTCGGTCCTGCCACGTACCAAGACTTCAAGGAAATCAGGTCTCAATGCCTAGCCGAAGGGCGGCTGTTCGAGGACCCGGAGTTCCCGGCTATAGACCGCAGTCTCTACTACAAGGAGAGACTTGATCGGCCCATCACTTGGCTGAGACCCGGGGTAAGTAACAAACAACTATTAGAAACTAACTTTTGCCCGCGGCTTCGCTCGCGTTAATTTAGAATTTGACAATCAATTCGGGTTGTACTTTGCTTGTAATAATATAATTCAATCATGATTCGAAAGACACGTGGCGCCATCTATTATCATAAAACCGTTATTGTTGTTTTCCTCGGGAACAGTATTTTTTTTCGGGACGAAAGGTAGCCTATGTCCTTTTCTGTACACCTGTTAACGTATATGCAAAATTTCAGGATAAACGGTTCAGTGGTTTAGGCGTGAAAAGGTAACAAACAAACAAACTCATTTTCGCTTTTATAATATTAGTTAATATAATTCAATCATGATTCGAAAGGCACGTGGCGCCATCTATTATCATAAGAACGTTATTGTTGTTTTCCTCGGGAACAGTATTTTTTTTCGGGATGAAAGGTAGCCTATGTCCTTTTCTGTAGGCACCTGTCAACGTATATGCAACATTTCAGGATGAACGGTTCAGTGGTTTAGTCGTGAAAAGGTAACAAACAAACAAACTCACATTCGCATACGCCTCGATAGCGTAGTGGTTAGTGTAACCGACTGCCACGCCTGAGGTCGCGGGTTCGATTCCCGCACAAGTCAAACATTTGTGTGCATGAACATGGATGTTTGTCTTGGTCTGGGTGTTTCTATGTATAATATGTATGTATTTACAAAAAAAAGTATATATGTATGTTTATCCATTGTCTATTACCCATAATACAAGCTCTGCTTAGTTTGGGCTAGATGGTGTTGTGCGTATGTGGTAGAATATTATTATAAACAAACAAACTCATTTTCGCTTTTATAATATTAGTTAGGAAGTTAGGATTAGGATAATGCTGGTGTCGAAGAATGACAAGTACAGCATACCATATTATAATATAAACAGATAGCAAAAATAATACTTATTTCTAGTAATCACACTACGTTGTGTTTTAAAGATAAAGACCTCGTTTGTAGACACAAACGAGGTCACAGAACATTCCAATTAAAAAGACTTTTAATTGGAATGTTCTGTGCACAAATAGATAGTGCTTGATACTGTTCTAAATTTTGTCCACGGCTACGCTTGATCGAAAACAGTACTTTTTTCTAGATGAAAGGTACCCTATGTCCTTTTCTGTTCCTATGACAACGTGTATGCGAAATTTCATGATGATCAGTCGAGTAGTTTAGACGTGAAAGCATAACAAACAAACTTACATTCGCGTTTTTAATATTAGTTAGGATACTCTAATCCTCTAAATTTGTATCTCCTTTATAATATTATCAATGAGAATGTGAGTTTTTATGTTTAATACGCTTTCACGCCTTAACTACTCGAATGCTCATCCTGACCTTTGAAAAAAACTACTGTTCCCAAAGAAATGGCAATTTATTGACAAGGGCTAGATTAACGCAAGCGAAGCCGCGGGCAATATCTAGTTCTCTATAATTTTACCTTGTTTGATGAGCCAAATAATATAAATGATATTGTGTTGTTGACAGGAAATATGCGAGGACCCTCAACTATTCGTGGAAGGCTACAGCCGCTTCGACGTTCAGCAAGGAGAGCTCGGAGACTGTTGGCTACTCGCCGCCGTCGCCAATCTTACTCTACACAGAAAGTAAGCATTTATTTATTAAATTGGGATCTCCAACAAAGGATACACCTTACTAGCTAAATAAGTATAATAGAACACAACATACAAAAGATTTAGTTTACAACAACAGGCAACATTAAAAACTCCAAAAAGCAACTGTTTCCAGTTTTACAGTCCGTTTATTACCTTATTTCGTGATATTCATATCCCCACCATAGATTTTTTTGTACAGTAATTGGCCGTACTTTCTGAAAAACGTTCCAACCCACAAAGTTAACATTTTGAGATAATCGTGATTGAAGTTCAATCCAGTATTGCTTCTTCATACATGTGGGTTGGGCTACTAAGTCATGATTTCATATTTAGAGTGAAAGTAGAGCTACCAAATTTTTCCAGCTAGTAAATAGTAACCCCGTGACTAATTTGCTAATAATAACTCGATTTTGACCCGAGTGTGGATTGGAACGTTTTTCAGAAAGTACGTACAATTAGGAATCAATAAAAATAAGCGCTTTTTTTCTGTATACATTTAACTTCTCTCCGTTGTTTTTGTGAGTGGCCGAAATTCGCCGATGTCCTTTTACGAAATGAAATGATATAAACTTTTAGTTGCTGAATATGTGTGTACTAATTAATACACATGGTAGGATCAATCGATCATAATATTTGTTCAATACCATATCCAACTGACACCGGTAGAAAAATAATAATGAGAAAATGTTAGTAACATTAAAATTAAATGACTGTGGTATTATCAGCAGGTAGATAAATTAATTATATTTTTTTTTTGCTATTATAAATTTCATATGTATATTTAATATAAAAGAAAATAGTAGTAAATTTCGAACATAATATATTAAGAATGCACTTTCAGAAAGGAAAATGTTTTTAATAGCTTTTATTTCTTTAGGTATTTTGTTGTAAATATGTACTATCGGCTCCAGCGACGGATGACCATTTCAGAAACATTTTCGCTTGCACATGTTGACCAGTTGAATTTGTATCGCCTTAGAATCAGTAAACAAATGTAAAGTGTAAAAAAACTCAAACAAAGAAAGGGGCGTGTCACGGGTACGGGTACCAAGTGTTGGCCTGCTATGCGATTTTAACCTTAGGAGTGGTCATCCGTCGCTGGAGTCAATAGTACAATAAGCGTAACAGAATATGCTTTTATGCATTAAAGTCGTCTTACATGGAAATATGCATAGCTTATCAGTATGACGAGATCCTTGTCTGTAATAATTCGATATTTGCTGCACACTTAAAAAACGTAAATACTCA
This sequence comes from Catocala sponsa, assembly GCA_963564715.1. NCBI lineage: Eukaryota > Metazoa > Arthropoda > Insecta > Lepidoptera > Erebidae > Catocala > Catocala sponsa. The sequence continues at coordinate 6,630,297 of OY751351.1, forward strand.
GGAAAGTTAGTATGCTATAATTTAAAGTATGAAATAGGTCTTAGGCTGAGGCTACAGTAGGCAGCGATTCGCGATGCGACTGTGAAAGCGAAATTATATAAACATGGTATGGCTACATTATAAGCGAAAATTTTTAATGAATTCGCTTCGATTTCGCTGATAAGTTGTAAAGCCGATGCCGTGATTACACTAATGTTGTTTCTATCGCATAAACAAATCAAAGATTAATAGCGATATATGGCGTACGGTGTAGCCATAAACGTGATTATGAACTATTTGTTTTTATCGCAGGTCGTGTCGCGGACTAATGTAGCCTCAGCCTTCGAGAGGCCAATTTGATTTAAGTTCCAAAAATGAATAACTACTGCCGGTTACACAATCATAGCCGCCGTTCCTCGGACTATCATATCCCTGACCTATCTTTTCGTGCAGGAATTTCCTTTTTACATGTAGAACGAATCGGCTAACTTGTTAGAGATATATAAACCTAAAACCGTATACGTACCATTTACGTATACGTATACGTCCATGTCCACAATTCAAACGAAGCGAAAAGATTAAATAATCATTCCAAAATCAACATTGCATTCATGAAGGTCATTGATAAGCGAATATCACGGGAAATTCGTTAGACATCAATGTTATCAGTAGCAAATATGACAAATTGTGCTTATCTGTGTAATATCTTCGTATGCCCGTATGTAGGCGTGGCTTGGCAATGCAAATTCAAGGATCCAGATAGTTTATCGACTGATACATATTATGTACTAGCTGTTACCTGCGACTTCGTCCGCGTAGATTTTAACTAAAAAGTGTTTGTCTCCGCAAAACCTTATTTTTTTCTAAAATCAAAGTAGCCTAAGTTACTCCTTATAACATCAGCTATCTGCCAGTGAAAGTCCCGTCAAAATCGGTTCAGCCGTTTCGGAGATTAGCCGGAACAAACAGACAGAAAGACAAAACTTAAAAAAATAGATGTTACCTTATATACTTTCATATGCATTAGATAAAAAGCTGTTATTTTGACATTACAAACAGACACTTCAATTTTATTTATTTGTATAGATGTCAAACTGTGATATACATACGTATACTCGCATACTGTGTTTTCGAAGGGATATGCAGAGATGTATAGCACGCTAGCTGTCCCCCGCGGTTTCACCCCGTTTATGATTAGTGCTCCACTCTCGTGGCTTGTAGCGTGATGTTATACAGCCTATTATGATCGTCAATAAACTGGCTGTCAGATATTTGAATATGAAATAGGACTGGTAGTACCAGAAATAAACAGGTTCAACAAAAAATGCGCCTCAGATATATTATACTAGCTTCGGCGTACGGTTCCTACAATAATAAAAAGTAGCCTATGCCCTTCACCAGGTTCTAAGCTATCTCTATACCAAATTTCATTCAAATCGGTTGAGTGGTTTAGCCATGAAGAGGTAACAAACAGACAGACAGAGTTACTTTCGAATTTAAAATATAAGTAAGGATTAATATAGATTTTGCCAGCGATGCTGTAACTCCCGGGCAATACAAATCTAAAAATATCTTTGAATTCTAGAATTTGGATAATATAAATATTTGACTTATATAATAAAGACATACGAGTCAACTACCCTCTTACATACACACATTGTCTTACGCCAATATAACCTGAAAGGGTTAGGTACAGTTATATTACACACCAGATTTCGCTAGCTAGGAAAAGTATAGTCTACCGGGCACACAAATTCAGATTGTGTTGCTGAGAATTTCATAACAGAAAATCCTAATATCATTTTGTCCGATGTTAGGCGCGCAGTCAGTGTCAGTCTCATGCTCAGCCGGGAGCGGGGAGACCGGTAACTGCTTGACCAACCCCTCACCCCACGGCCGTAGGCAAAGAGAGGAACAGAGTGGTGGTTTAGTCGGTAAAAGACACATCCATCTACCCAGGTGGTGGAAATCCATGAGGATTCCCCTAAAAAAATAAAAAGAAGTTACACACCAAGGCTGGTATAATCTTTTAATAATCTGTATCTTGTATATTTCAGACTGTTCTTCCAAGTGGTGCCAGATGACCAGAGTTTCGACGAGGGTGAATATGCTGGTGTCTTCCATTTCCGGTGAGTAATACCTGTATAATACTTCAATGACTACGCAGATGGTATATTGGTTTAAGAGGTCCCCTCGCCACTGCCACTGCGTCGAATGTTGTGGGTTTGATCCTCACACGATATCATGATGAAGAGCACATCTAGTTATTTTATTGTTACCGAGATTTACTTTTTTTTTTTTGACTTGTATGACGTAAATTACAAAATTCAAATTTCCTGGGCAAGCTACATAGCTTGTTGGCTAGAATTCGCTCGTTAGCAATATTCTTTATATCTTTATTACTAAATAAAGCGAAATTCAAGCGTCAACCGCACTGTGGGAGTGAACCTCAATTATCCTAGCATTATGAATTTGGCTTAGCTCTAAATTTCTTTTGAAGCGAGGGACAGTCTAATGGATAAGACATTTCGGTTACGGGACTTGCTGAGAGTTCTAAACTTTTTCTTAAATATATGTATGTGAAGTCTCCAGAAAACATCGTGAGGAAGCCTGCATGTCCGAGAGTTCTCTATGATGTTTTCAAAGTATGTGAAGTCTGCCAACACGCACTGGGCGAGCATGGTGTACTATGGCCTAACCTACTGCACAGCACTGCGGCAGTTTGTATACAGGGCTAATGGTATTATAATTTTATTGACCCGCCCATCTCTATTATATACAAATAAATAAAATTTAAGAGTTTGTTTGTAATGTCAAAATAACAGCATTTTACTAAATGTATTTGCATTTAGAGAAATTAATTTAAAAAAAATTTGTCTGTATGTTTGTTCCGGTTAATCACTGAAACGGCTGGATCGATTTTGACGGGACTTTTACTGTGCAGATAGTTGATATTATAAGGATATAGTACTAGTAGGTTATAAAAGTAACTTAGGCTACTTTTATTTTAGAAAAAAAAATCTGCGAGCGGGAAATACACTTTTCTGTTTAATTCCACGCTGACGATGTCGCGGGTAACAGCTAGTTTTTTCCTATAATAACAGCGTGTTACGTATGTTTCAGTTTCTGGCAGTACGGTCGGTGGGTGGATGTGGTGATTGATGATCGCCTGCCTACATACCGCGGAAAGCTCATCTTCCTCCACTCCCCTGAGAAGAACGAGTTCTGGTGTGCTATGTTAGAAAAGGCCTATGCCAAGTGAGTATATACGATTACTTTTTAAAAATTGGAAAATTAGCTAGTAGTGCGCGAATAATTCGAATGTGCTGGTTATTCTAATGCTTTTCAATACCAAGCGATTGTTATTCGAATAAAATTGATATTTAAACTCATGTAATTCCTTGAAGCAAGTCTCATGTCAAAGCAAATTAAAAAGTGAGAATAATGCCTTAATAGACAAAGATAAGACGTAATTTTTATCAATAATTTTAAATTGCTCTACCTCTCCCTTTACCTAATAAGACTATTGTGCAGGAGATTCCAAATTCGATTTCCCAATCGAGAAACGGTTTCAATTCTGTATAATCAAAACCATAGCTGTCGAAATATGGATGCAACATCTTTTTGTTCAGAGGCGTAGCGTAGTAGCGAGCGGCACTTTTAGGGGGCGGCCAAATTTCACAATAAATAATAATATCTTGTAAATATTTGAACCATTTAATGATGAACGAGAGGAATGGGCAGATGTACAATACAAAATAATGATGACTGTTCTTGCGTAAAGTTCTTTAGAATTACTTTATATTATAGTCTTTTAAGCTGTATACCTTATACCTTGTAGAGGAACAGGGTTTGATTCAGAATAGTATGACGTCATTTGAGCGCTTGTTGTATGGAGCACCATCTGTTAGATGCAGGCGGAACTTCTTCGTCTGTGCGGAGTCGCACTAACTTAAATACGAGGTTGGCAAAATTTTATATCGCCCCTGGGCAGCAGAATTTTCTTCCGTCACGGCTGAAACCCACGGTAACTTACTGGCTTAGTTGTAAGACTATGTATGTATTAGGTATATATGTGAGCGTATCTTATGCGCCTAATGGCATGTTATTAATTTGGACGATTAATGATTCAAGTTAAGTGTTATTATACATTATTTATTGTTTTTTAGGGTTCCGTAAGGGTTAAACGGAACCCTATATTACTAAGACTCCGTTGTCCGTCCGTCTGTCACCAGGCTCATGAACCGTGATAGTTAGATAGTTGAAATTTGCACAGATGATGTATTTGTGTTGCTGCTATAACAACAAATACTAAAAAACAGAATGAAATAAATATTTAAGGGGGGCTCCCATACAACAATCGTGATTTTTTTGCTCGTTTTTGCTCGATATTGATAACGGCAACAAGTAGGCGCTTGAAATATTCACACAATATTTAGTTATATATTCACTTTAAAAATAAATAATTAAATTAAAATAAAACAATTATTTAAGTGGAGTTCCCATACAACAGACATGATTTTTTTGGAGTTTTTTGTAGATAATCGTACGGAACCCTTCGTGCGCGAGTCCGACTCGCACTTGGCCGCTTCTTAATATATATTTTTATTTTCCTTTTACTTACTTTTTCTATTCTTCGATTGTATAAAAGTTACGGAACTAAAAGATTTTTTTAAATAAATGTGTTTCGGATTGTAAGAGACTAGATCATACAACACAAGGAACCCTAGGTAGGTAGGTCTAAGGTATCAAACTGTTATATTTATATCCTTTTGCACCATAAATACTTATTATTATGTTTCTCTTATCATATATATTTTCTAACATATTATATTCAATCTTTGGCTTACACGGATATATAGGTTCAGTATAAAAACTTATTATAATTTTGTGTTGGTGTGCAGACTGCACGGGTCGTACGAGGCGCTGAAGGGCGGTAGCACGTGCGAGGCTATGGAGGACTTCACGGGCGGGGTGACGGAGATGTACGACATGGCGGAGCTGCCGCCCAACTTCTTCACCATACTGCTCAAGGCTTACGAGAGGAACTCGCTCGTCGGGTGCAGTATTGAGGTCATTATTTTATTATTATTATTCACAAGACACATTCCTTGAAACGTCTTTTAGGACAGGCTCACGCCATATCTATTGTATAAAAAGGTAAAGAAAGCAATCGACAAAAGATGATGGCTTTAAGAATTAATTAAATATCTGAATGGACACATATTGTGGGTTCAAGCCCTAAAAACTAAATCTGTGACAAAGCGAAAGAAAAAAGTAAATAAAAAAACCAGTACCAATCTAAAATTATGGTAAAAAGGTGTGTTAGCTTAACATAATATTCATCATACTATCTCAGTTTTCAGTGTCGATTTTGTGAGTTTGTGAGCACGCATCGATTCTCGATTTAACTAATCGAAAATCGATTTTGATATTTGGATCGATTCTCTTTTCCTAACTTTATGCCTTTAAATAACAAAAAAGAAGTGATTGAACTGTCAGCTCATGCGTTAAAGATCACACACCAGTGTGATACACACCGCATGCTCCAGCACTACCAGGTCCCTCCTGACACAGCAAATAAATCATAAAGTTGTTTCTCTGCGGTCCATTTAGGAATGGGTTTACAACTATAGGGGACACAGTTTAAGTACTGTATACGGATCTTTTCGTGTTATTTATTTTCTACTAGCTTTTGCCCGCGGCTTCGCTCGCGTTAATTTAGAATTTGACAATCAGTTCGGGTTGTACTCTGCTTGTAATAATATAATTCAATCATGATTTGAAAGACACGTGGCGCCATCTATTATCATAAGAACGTTATTGTTGTTTTCCTCGGAAACAGTAATTGTTTTCGGGATAAAAGGTAGCCTATGTCCGTTTCTGTACACCTGACAACGTATATGCAAAATTTTAGGATGATCGGTTCAGTGGTTTAGGCGTGAAAACGTAACAAACAAACAAACAAACTCATTTTCGCTTTTATAATATTAGTTAGGATTAAACTACTACAATTTTAATTATTAAACTATTTAGATTTACATTTTTCCCCGGCGTTACGGTTGCTTTTCAGTAGCCACGGTCAGAAGGAGACTAAGATGATGGTCAAAATTATATAAAATCCGTACAGTAATTTCAATCTATCTAGGGATACCGCTGCCTCCTAACTTGTCATCTTAAACCTTCTGCCATTTATCTAATCTCTTCTCTTTACAGCCTGACCCGAACATCTTGGAAGCGGAGACCCCAGTGGGTCTCATCCGGGGTCACGCGTACTCTGTGACTAAAGTCAAGTACGTGGACATCGAGACCCCTAACCGCAGCGGCAAAATACCGCTGCTGCGACTAAGGAACCCATGGGGTAATGAAGCCGAGTGGAATGGACCTTGGAGTGACAAGTACGTATATTTTAATAAATTATTATGCTTATGATTTTTATGTTTATACTACTCGTAGGCAAAAGTCTATATAGAAAGGGACTACTAGTGCATGAGATTCGAGTCTTAAGTTCGATGCCCAAGTCGAGCCTTACTGGGATTCTGTGTCAAGAAATTTTATTTATTTAGAAAGTTTAACTAACCTCTTTCTAACTCATTTAGTGTATGTAGTTGCTATTGTCAATAGTCAGAAGGAATGAAAATAATAAGTCACATTTATTTATTTATTTATTTGGGACAAAAAACAGTTATACATTGCAGTGTTTACAAATAATTTAGCATATGAATATCAAAAACGTATAACCCACACTATTGTCCACGAATTTACAAGTGGAGTAGTAAAGATAACGGACGTGCATTAGGTATGCAAAAAATAAACAAAAAAAGGAAAATTATATTATAACAAGATAAACTAAAGAGTATCAATTTTGATCAGCTAAAAATTCAGTAGCTATTTTTTTTTATTTAACACCAGTTATAAACTTATTTATTATTTATAAGTTATACGCGTACAGTTATAGACGCGGGTCTATTCTGTGCCCTACGGGTAGCGACTAACTCTACAAATCGGAGTGGTTGGCGAAGCGAGCTCGGAATAAGCTCACTCAGCAAATATAACAATGTGTCGCCACAAAAGCATGTTAAGCTTTTGGTCCTGCGCCTGGTCTCTCTGAGTCGTGGCAGATAGCTGTCTATAGATCGGACATCATTATAGTTATCCTTGAGGCAGTTTGACAACTACTGTGCCTTAAACATTATAATTGTATAAACTGTCTCACTGCTGGGCACGAGCCACTTTTCAGTGCAGGTAGGGTTAAGATACCACGTTGATCCTGTTGGATTGGCAGATATCACATATCTTTGAGATATTATGGGGAACTCTAAGACATGCAGATTTCCTCGCGATGCTTTCTTTCACTGTTAAACTGAACGATAATTAACTATTTATTATAAACGTAACTTTGAAAAGTCAAGGTTCTTGGCATCGAACTTAAGACCTCTCCCACTATTTTATGAGAAATGATTTATATTTTCAGGTCACCGGAATGGCGCTACATCCCTGATTCTGAGAAAGAGGAGTTAGGCTTGGCTTTTGATGACGACGGCGAGTTTTGGATGTCGTTTCAAGATTTCAGTCATCACTTTGATAGGTAAACTACACCTTACTGGCTAAAACATGTGTGGAGGAACGTAGTGTGATGTCCTTCCAATACAAAGGGAGGATTCTCCGACCAAGCTGTGTGATCGGGCCTGGCGGACCGCGACCTGGCTGTTAATATCGGGAACTTGTATATTGTATGGTAACTCGCTATGTAAACTTCACATGCGTGACTCAGGATTATATGGCGTAGTGTTGTATATAGCGCCATCTCTTGTCGTAATTTCTTCGCTTGTAAGGATTCGCTACATATAAATAATAAATATAAAAATCATTATTTAAAAAAAAAATAAACAAAGGCCAGGTTAAGAGCTCCTTGAACCGACGGGCGTGTATGAGGAATGTGATGAAAGGGAATGAAGCCAGAGAAGTGTGTCAGGATCGTAGCAAATGGAAATCCGTAGTCTCTGCCTACCCCTCTGAGAAACAGGCGTGAATCTATGTATGTATGTATTTAAAAAAAATAAAAATAAAGTAAACTTGCTGGTTTGGATATCAAATCGATTTTCGAATTGGACAAAGTTTTAATGTGAAGGTGTTTGTGTTAAAAAACCTTGTCTGGCAGTCTTAGTAAATGTAATAGGCTAACTTTCTGATACGAGGGTCCTTAAATCCTTACTAATATTATAAATTCGAAAGTAACTATCTATCTATCTGTCTGTCTGTCTGTTACCTTTTCACGGCTAAACCACTCAACCGATTTAGATGAAATTTGGTACAGATATAGTTGAAAACCTGGGGAAGGACATAGGCTACTTTTTATTCATGTAGGTACCACGCGGGCGGAGCCGCGATCAAAAGCTTGTCTTTAATAATTTAACAAGGGTCCTTAAAATCCAATTAGCTGTGGATATATGTAATGGTGCAGCACTACTCGCTTGTTCATGTATACTTCGCACAGGCTAGATAAAGTGCCAGACATTTTATTAACATTCTCACAATTTTTTTGCAGGGTGGAGATTTGTAACTTGAACCCAGACTCCCTGGATCCTGAGGAGTGTCCGGAGGGCTGCACAAAGAAGTGGGAGATGTCGGTGTTTGAAGGAGAGTGGGTCAGAGGTAACTTCATTTTAGTATCATATAATACCTTCATCTTAATTTGATCTTGCATAACGTTATATCATTATAGCAGACACGGAGAGTTTGCTCAAGAGTGCGCATAAATGTTTTAAACCCACCCTACGGTAATGCTGCCACGATTTATTTATTTGTTTCTTTCAAGTACATATTCTTAAGCCTTATTTATTGATTGTATTGTGTCATATAATTTTGAATAATAAAGATTATTATTATTTTATAATACATTTTCCGCACTAACAATAATTTCTTCTCTTTTTATATCTTTTCTTTTCTTTTCTTTTCTTTTTATATCTTTTCTTTTCTTTTTATTGTAAAACTAAATTAACTGTCTTTGTCTTCTGTTTATAAATAAATTTACAGAAAAAAAAAAAAAAAAAAAAAAAATTGTATGTGGAGAATGTAGTTGGTAACATATTTATTAGATCTATAGTTATATTTATTTGTAAAACACAATATTATGTTACTGTTTATTTTCCCAAATAAATAAAATAAAAAAAATAAAATAAAAATAATTTATGTATCGCGGATCACTTAACAAGCACAAATAACAACCAGACCCGCAGCAACTATTAGTGGATCGTACAAGTTTTCCCGTCTGGGATTGAAGCCCACAACACTTAACGTAGTATGAGTCACAATAGCAGAGCGGCGAGGTGACCACTGAAGCTACTACACCAGAAGTGCAGTGCATGTAAACTTATTAAAATAAAAATGTGTTAAATGCGTTTTAATTTTTTTTAATTTATGTTTTAATTTTGTGTAGAGTCTTTTTCTCCGTAGCCTTTATTATTCCCAAGTCACTTGGGGACGGCTTTCTAGTCTAACCGGATTTGACTGGATATCAGTTTTTACACGGAGCGGCTGCCACCTGACCTCCGCAACCCGAAGGCTAACGATACCCTAAGGCTAGACCAGTGTCAGGATATTGGAGGGCACTGACTTCCCAATAACGACTGCCATAAATGTTCATGGCAACCGGGACCGACGACTTAACGTGCTCTCAGACGCACGGAGCAGGCGATAATTGTCAATCAATACGCACATAATTTCGAAAAATCAAATAACTTTCGAAAGTCAGAGGTGCGTGACGTGGGTTCGAACCCTAGACCCTCTGCATTGCAGTCTGTTGGTTTCCCCACTGTAAAGTATCTGATTAAATTTGCATTATTGTTCAAGAATATATTTACCTATGAATATATATATATATATATATATATATATATATATATATATATATATATATATATATATATATATATAATACCTATTCTTGAATATAATGTTTAAATTGTAAAATCTGTTAGCGAACCTTACAATAAAATAACTAAATAAATAAAAATAGTTGTGCATGACGTCACTCACGCCCTTACTTATAGTACCGTCTATTCCTTCGAATATTATTCGAATGCAATTGCGCACATCGCTATAAGAACCATTGTTTCATTCGCAGGTGTGACAGCGGGTGGTTGTCGTAACAACTTGGAGACGTTCTGGCGCAACCCTCAGTACACGGTCACTTTGAAGGACGTCGATGAGGGGGACGATGAGAACAAGTGTACTGTGAGTATTCTTATTAAATATCAAAAACCAAAGTCATTTATTAATTTAGTAAGTAACTCTTATGAACGTCAAAGATTATGATAGATGGTACGTGAATAAAATTACATTTAGGTTTGTTCTTAGGTTCAGACAATGGGTTTAACTGGCTATGAGCTAAATGTTATTTGGGCAAAACTAGGTGTTCTAGTAAATTTGCAATATCCTGTTAAACCAGATTATCTTGGATGTCATTATATTCTATACTAGCTGTTACCTGCGACTTTGTCCGCGTAGATTTTAACTAAAAAGTGTGTCTCCGCGGAACGCTTTTTTTTTCTAAAATCAAAGTAGCCTAAGTTACTCCTTATAACATCAGCTATCTGCCAGTGAAAGTCCCGTCAAAATCGGTTCAGCCGTTTCGGAGATTAGCCGGAACAAACAGACACACAAAAAAATTAAAAATAGATGTTTTCATATAGGTACCTTATACACTTTCATATGCATTAGATAAAAAGCTGTTATTTTGACATTACAAACAGACACTTCAATTTTATTTATTTGTATAGATAAGATTTCTGTGACCTAACCAGAACCAATTTTATATTTTAGTATAGCATATTCAAAACTGTATCCAGATCAAACTAGTTTACAAAGGAAAAGCTTGTTTACAAACTACATTTTAAACATAAGTTTTTAATCACAGTGTTGTAGCTTGATCTTGATTGAATCATGATCTGTTTCTAAGGAGAAGCTACGTAGGAGCAGATCATGATTACACAAATTACGTTATAGACAGTGCCGGCTTAACCACGTAGCAAGAATAGCAATTGCTACGGGCCCCGCGCGAAAGGGGGCCCCGCATATTTAAACCCACTCATCTCTGCCTAAACGTAATTTTTTGAGTGTAACTTATTTTATTACTTAAGATGTGGTATATTGAATATACTTGATGTCACAAAAACGTGAAATGTTACAACTTTTCCTACTAAGACAATCCACGTCAGACAATCGGTAACCGACTATTTCCTTGGCATATATAAAACACCGAATTTCATACGGTAAACGCACAAGTTCTACAAAAAGTCGCTCGTATAAATGTGTAGAATTTCAGTCGGCGCGATAATCAGCTCTACAAAAAGTCTGACGTATGCAAGCAATCTTACCCGAAAGAATTTGCTACGGGCCCTGCGCTTGCTTAATCCGGCACTGGTTATAGAATAGCGAACGTATATTCTTATAAGTGTCATTCGGGTACCTTTCTAGAATTTCACACATTCCCACTGATAATAGTTCCTGTGCAGAAAATTCTAATAACTTCCGAATTCTCCAATGAAACCTCATAATTACATTTCCTTACTCAAACTTACAACAGTGTACTAACCAAACAAACTCTATATTCCAGATAATCGTAGCGCTGATGCAGAAGAACCGTCGCTCGCAGCGTCACCAGGGACTCGAATGCCTGACCATCGGGTTCGCGTTGTACCGCCTGCCGGACCATGGACACGTACCCAAGCCTCTCGACATTAACTTCTTCAAGTACAACGCTAGCGCCGCGCGCTCACAGAGTTTCATCAACCTTAGGGAAGTTAGCTCACGGTATGTTATACTGAACGATAACAAATTAAAATATATTGTTATAATGTGATAGCCTGGTGGGAGACCGTTGGACGGCCACGCAGAGGTCTCAAGTTCGACCCCAAAGCAGGCATTTTTTAAATCTATACATATAAAACTCTTCCGTTACTGAATGACTGACAGACAACGCACAGCCGAAACTATTTATTTATTTATTTAATTAGGTACACCAACAGCACACATATTTTAAAATTTAAAAAAAAACGTACACGGAAACGGTCTGATACATATGCCAATTACAGGTATACACAACATTTACCACTGAAGCACACAGTTATTATGATATTACAAATGTAGATAAGATAAAAACTACTAAAATATATAACAAAATGATATAAAAATTGTTTAAAACTTAATTCTATAAAGACGAATCTGTTTTGCACAATATTACACGTCTGTATTTAGCGAGCGGGTCAGAAAACACATCAAGGTCTGGGTATAATATGCTAATTTCATTATATTCAGAGCATATTCTGGAAATCGAAACTATTGGGCGCAAGAAGCTGAAATTTGACATGTATGTTCCTTGGGTAGTGTAGGGGTGCAATAAGAAGGGATTGCCAGAAATTCCCACGGGATTGGGAAGAAATGGATAAATAAAAAACATGTGCGGGCGAAGCTGCGGGCATCCTCTAGTTTATTATAAAACGGTACTTTGACCGCCACGTTCTCGCAACGTGGTCGGCCAGGGAAACTAATTGACGGAGATATCATGACATGACAGAGATACACAAACATGTTTATGATACATGTTTTCCATTTATTAATATTAAAAATAAGCAATATACCCCAATTATTATTAAGTCGAGAATGTATATATAACAATGGGATTAAATATAATGATCATCAAAAATACTAATTGGTCAGCAAATATTGCACAGCATAACGAGCATCTATACGCCTCAAATCACTGCATTCCGTCTCGGAAGTGTTAGGTTATGTTAGGTTCCTATTTTTAAACCCACCTAAAAATAGGAGCCTCCGTCGACTTAGTTTGATCTCTTTAAAGTTTACCGGCCATGAGTTGCTGATCAATTATCTATTTCTGCTCACAAAAACACTATGCTAACCATTTAAATAACACCCTATAACAATTTTCTTTTTTGTTGTTAGTTTCAAACTGGACCCCGGCTCGTACGTGATCGTACCGTCCACGTTCGACGCGGAAGAGGAGGGCGAGTTCCTTCTGCGTGTGTTCTCTGAGAAGAGCAATAACATGGCGTGAGTATCACCACTCTTAACCTGTTATAATTATAATATCGGAAAACATCTACTCGTAGCCGATAAACGATCAATTTTAAGCGTTAAAGTTAGTATAACAAGGTTTAAAGTGGCGCGTACTTGGTGGGCTCGTATCCGAGTCGCTGGTAAATAGAATGTGATGGAAGTGAATGAAGCCACAGAAGTGTGTCAGGATCGTAGCAAATGGAAATCCGTAGTCTCTGCCTACCCCTCTGGGAAACAGGCGTGAATATATGTATGTATGTAAGTAATATCGTATGTGAGCCACCAAGTGCGCGCCACTTTATTTGTATAATGACTGCCTCAGTGGCGCAGTGGTGGTGAATGCGAATGTTGTGCATGATGTCTCGGGTTCGAATCTCAGGTCGAGCCAACACAAAATGATTTGGGTTTTTCTGTTAGGAAATTTTAATACTAGCTCTGAGTTAGAAAGTTGGCGGACACATTCCCTCGGAAGAAAGCACTTAAAGCCGTTGGTCCTGCAACTGATCTCTCGCCGGTCGTGTCGGATTATGGAAATTACGTTACAGAACTTGTGCATTATAATATCTTCTGGGCAGCTGGCCAGTCTCCGTTAAGATTGACCGCCGTGATCGAAATTCGCTGTGGAGGACATTATTATTATAATGACTAATTTTCGCTTCATGGGTCAATGATTGCGGTATAACAGTGTCATAAAAACACTTGGAAAAAAACTTTTAGAATCCTTCTTTATTAATTTGTAAAAGGTTTTTTGTTTAAGACCTAATATATTGTAGTTTAAGACCTAGTGGAGGATGTTGCAAAAAGATCTGTTTCCTTTCTTAAATAACGCATGTAAAGCCGTTGGTCCTGTAGACCTGTACCTGATCTCTCTCCGATCGTGTCGGATAACCATCGGATCACGAAGGTTAGGGAACAGAGAGTGCACTTGTGTTAGCTCACATTTGTGCACTATAATATCTTCTGTGCAGATGGTCAGTCTCCGTTAAGATTGGCCGCCGTGACCGAAATTTGCTCTGGAGGACATTATTATATAATATATAGAAATTATCAATTTCTCATACTCTACCTGCACGATTTCATAAATTCTGTGTAGCGGTTATAATTCAAGTACTTTTCCATTAACATTAATATTGGTTATTATTTGCAGCGAAAATGACGAAGACATCGGCATGGGAGACGTTGATGACAGGGTAAGCATTTTGAGCAATTATCGCCTGCTCCGTGCCTCGGAGAGCACGTTAAGCCGTTGGTCCCGGCTGCCATGAACATCTATAGCAGTCGTTATTGGGAGAGTGTCGACACAAAAGATCCCACTGGGTCGAAGTGTCGCCGGTCTGCACTGACTGGCCCCCACATAAGATAAGATAAGCATTTTGAGAGTATATATAATAGTGCATATAGCATTAGAATTAGATTGCAATGGTCAAGGGAACGCCTCGACTTTGTTGCCGCGCAAACAAATAACACCCAAACTTGGAACAACCATTCGTGGATCACACAAATATTTTGTCCCGTTTTGGGATCGAACCCACAACACTCGGCGACAGCGCTGCCACAGGGCGATGGTGAGGCGACCACTTAAACCTCTACTCTACTATATACATAACACTATACGTATAGACTGTTTCTTACTTGTCTGATTATGTACGGTCAGGTGCAAAAGTCGAGTAGCAATTTTACAAAGCAATAGAAACAAAACAAGTTGTACTTACGACCTTTTTCAATAAAATCATTGCACACACACACATAAACCCGCCTCACTTATTCTATCGCCTGTTCTAATTATGATTGTGACTATTTTAATTTCAAGTAGATACGCAAGTGATATTATAGCTATGTTGGAAATAGTGCGTTCTAAAACCTAACGCTTGTTGGTTCGATCCCCTGTAGAAGTGATAATCTTTTTGGGTTTTCTTTTTATAATATTAGAAATATTGATGTATTGTTATTTTATTTCAAAACTTATTTAAACCTAAAGTTTATTTTCGGTAATCATATTTTGACATTGTTTTTATAGTAAAATAGTGTAAAAACTAACTAAATTAAACAAAATTTTGTTTATTTTAATCATAACGCATTATTTATTTATTAATTTAATAAAAACAACGTGATTTTAGTAATTACTAATCTTAACTAATTTTGATAAATAATAATTTTTAGTTTAATTCCTAATAAAACACTAAATTTGGGTAATAAGTAGACAAAAATAACGTTTCCTTTTAGTAACAAAAAAACAAAGAGTGGCTATCGTCTCAAAGTGATGAGACTCGTTATCCGCTCCGCTATCGGAACATTTAAGCATAAATTTGAAATACGGACACTGTTGTTAAATATACGAAATAGTAGTAATTATAGTTATATATATAAGAACATGTTTTTGTCTCGCTTTGCACACATGCGCATGACGAACTTTAACTATTACCATTTACATTGAATAATGTTTCATTGTTTGTGTTGAAACATCACACACACAAAGGTATTCGCTCGGAACTGTATGCGATTACTTACTTTATGATGCTACTCGACTTTTGTCTTTGACCGTACACAAACTATATTATTATAATAATTCCCTATCTATAAAGCCTTCTGCCTATCCCTTGGGGATAAAACAAAGGTTGATCACGCTTCCCGTGACTGGTGAGAGGGCTAGTCTTTATTTTGCGGAAAGTATAAGCTTTGCCATTTAACTTGGCAATGCTGCCAGTCTTCTAGACACACTACCAGACGACTGTGTTGCGGTTTACCTTTCTCTTTAAATTCTGTTATATCATATTTTAAGTATAAATTAGTATTGAAGAATTGTTCATATTGATAACGTTCATAATAATAAATAAATGTTATCATTAAATATACATATATCATGAGACTATAATGTATACACCTTTAATTTATAATATTCTGTCACATACACACAACACCATCTAGCCAAAATTAAGTAGAGTTTGTACTATGGGTATTAGACTATGGATAAACATACATATATTATACTGTTTTGTAAATACATACATATTATGCATAGAAATACCCGGACCAAGACAAACATCCATGATTATGCACACAAATATTTGACTTATGCGGAAATCGAACCCGCGACCTCAGGCGTGGCAGTCGGTTACACTATCCACTACGCCATCGAGGCCGCACATACTGGGTGTAAGGGACGGCGTACCCGAAAACTTTAGCAAGACGTCTTTCTATTAAGTACTTATCACGATGCAAAATTCAATTAATAAAAAAACGAAAGATTAAAATGTTATGTAGATTAACATTATTACGCGGTACGCATTGGATTGCTACCAATACATCGCACTCGACGAATGAACTCTGCGTTCCGCGCGCATAAAACAGCTGATCTATTTAAATCACGACCATTTAATTACATTGCTGTATTGTAGAAAAATGTGACAGTCAGAAAAATGAAAAATTGCAGAAAAGCAATTGTGATTGTTGAAAAAAATTCCAACGAATTTTAACTCAGAATAATGGTCTGAATCTACTATTTCAGTTATCGGTACACCGTCCCTTACACCCAGTATATCTCACTAGACCATAATTTACATAATCTAAATAAAATATTTATTCACAGGTGAAGGACATAGCCCCCAGCCCGGAGCCAGAGGACCCGGTGCGCAACTTCTTCAACCGCCTCGCTGGCGCCGACGGAGAAGTCGACTGGCAGGAACTCAAGGAGATACTCGACTACGCAATGAGAGAGGGTACGTATCATATACCACACTACACATAATAATATATCCTCTCGGTATTTAAAAAAAAGTGCATACTATATAAATATATAGGGTCGTTTTAGGGTTCTTTGTGTCGCCCTATTATGGTTTCCCTAGAGACTACAACGGTTCTTCAAGAATTATTTACCAAATAGGCTTAACTGTAGGCCGTATTGTTAATACAACGGTAACCGTCTACCATCAGGTAATTGTGCTTACTTGCATATATAAAAGCAAAAAACCATAATCGAATTTATATAAATTCATAACATTAACCGGGTTTGTATAAAGTGGCCTATTTGTTTGTCCATATAGGCTCATTTAGACTAGTTTTTAATAATATATGTAACACGATAGCTTATTTATTTACTTATTGATCAATAATGATGACGAACTTATATTGTAGTAATAAGTTCAACAACTATTCAATTAGGTGTACTATTTTCTTATTGTATATCAATGTCAGTATATAAATGCCATAAAGTATTAGAATATTACTAAACAATATTTATCTTATTTATTAATATTTGTTTCTAATTGATAAAAAAGTCATCATCCATAGTAGTTATACATAATTTACAATATCAACATTTGTATAACAATAGCTAAAACAAACATAACTGTGTATATATTCATATATTAATAGTTATTCGTAATTGCCTCTGTGATTTAATATATTATTTTTTATTAAAGTGTTATTTATACCTATATTGCTAGTTTCGAGAGTAGAAGTGTATTGTCGAAAAGAATGTTAGTCTTAGAAAACTCAGGCCCATGTGCAATATATTAGTCCACCTCACAGTTGCGTACGGACCATGGTTCTTACATAGCAGTAGAACTAATACAGTTTCAAAATTATACTTGAATGTATTTTATAAAAATAATAAACACCATGTTTTCATATTCCTAAGACTACTTTTTAAAAACTATAACTGCATTTTTAACTTATGAGAGATGTACAATCAAAGAAAATGCTCAACCATCAATACTACACAAAAATATTTTTCTTTGGAGTAATCATGCCTTCAAATATCGCTTAGGGAATATAAAGTAATTTACGCACTTTTTACTTATCATATTTTAAGGTTATTAATAAATAAGACACAATAATTAAAATAAAATGAATGGAACAGTCGCAAGAGGAAAACCTAAGCGAACGTTTCTCGATCAGATCGGAGGCGTTCTGGACAAAGGCCAGGTTAAGAGCTCCTTGAACCGACGGGCGTGTATGAGGAATGTGATGAAAGTGAATGAAGCCAGAGAAGTGTGTCAGGATCGTAGCAAATGGAAATCCGTAGTCTCTGCCTACCCCTCTGGGAAACAGGCGTGAATCTATGTATGTATGTATGTAATAATTAAAAAAATACTATGTCAAAAAAGTAACCATATTTGCCCTTGTCTATGATGAAAATTAAAATATGGCCCTCCGGCCAGATGGACCGATGACCTGAAAAAGGTGGCTGGAGGTGACTGGATGGCGAAAACGGGAGATCGGGCCTTTTGGCGCACCCTGGGGGAGGCTTATGTCCAGCAGTGGACTGCAATAGGCTGAAATGATGATGATGATGAAAAGTAGATCATTGCGCCAGTACTAGGACTTATTTTAGTTTCTTGTTTAAATATTAATTCTATTCTATTCTATCACATATACACAACACCATCTAGCCCAAACTAAGTAGAGCTTGTACTATGAGTACTAAACAATAGATAAACATACACATATACTTTATTTTTTGTAAATACCTAGGTACATATGATACATAGAAACACCCAGACCAAGACAAACATTCATGTTCATGCACACAAATGTTTCACTTGTGCGGGAATCGAACCCGTGACCTCAGACGTGGCAGTCGGTTACACTAACAACTACGCCATCGAGGGCGACAAATTAATACATATAAGGCTAAACCGTAATCACTTCCCATGATTACCGCGTGAAAGATCTAATATCATCGAAAACGAGTGACTTCTAATAATGTGTGAAATAAGCTATACATAAGCCAGAGTCGACTTATACATATAATAAAATTACATATTTTTATCTATAAAATACCATTGACTGTGTCCAAAATGCCCATTTTTGAGCTTTTCAATGTGATAACGCTTTGTGTCAAGTTAAATGCGCTTTCGTTTCATTTCGCTTACCGTCTCAAAGGTATAGTACCTATATGTAAGTATTTTACATACACATATTATAGCAATTTTGTTTTTAAAACCCGCTTTATTTTTTTAGTATTATGTTTTGAATATATAGTATTATTTTGCCACAAAATGTCTAATAGTTTTAGATAATTCCAGAATATAATTATTTAGTGATTAATCTGTTATTTTTTATTATACAATTGGAGTGCTTTATATGTAGATAGTTTTTTAATTTAACTGTTTTGGTAATAATTATGCTTTTAATAATATAATCTTGACATTTAAACTTCATATTCAGATATAAATATATATTGAATTAGTTAATTTGTCCATTATTATAAAATATAAGATAAATGTGATACCAAAACCTTTTTTAGTAATTGTCATGTTACCAAAGTACGTGTATATACATATTCTACACACTAATACATAATATAGTTATGATTTATACTTTAAACATATTTGATAGAAATAGTATTAACTGGCCCGCTGCTCACTTGTTGCGAATATAATAAAAAGCTTATGAGAAAAAGAAATGTCATTTTATCATCAGGCTATGAATGACCATAACTTGTGATTTATCGTACAACTGGTGACAGATTCCAAAATGACGTAGCTAACCGAACACATATCACTATGAATTACCAACTTAATGTTTTTCGCTTTCTGCTATGCTAATTACAATTTAAAGCCATGAAATCCCAGAGAAGCATATCATTTCGCAAAACGGTTCGAATACTATAAGTATTTCAAAGTACAACTTCAAGTAAACGAAAAGTTGAATATAAAGTATTTTATGTTAATGTATTATATGATATAAGTATTGACACTTAAGATAAAATATCGTTTTCAAGCCATTAGTAGCATAACCTTATGACTAAGTATAAACCATAACTTACTTCAACAAAATCTAAATAACTCTGCGTACTATATGGATATACTCAAAAATATACTACAGTAGGTTTAAACAACTATAAACATAAAGTCAGTAGACTAAAATTAAACCACTTTATACGGATTTTGTGTAAAGTAGTTTAATTTCAATGTATAACATTCGCGCAAACGTATATGTAAAGTCAGTAGGTTCTTTACAAGTTCCCTAACGCAAACAGAGATGGCCATGCGTCACGGGGCGGCGTACGATGGGGGAGGAGGGGGGCAGACTGTGCCTCAAGGAGGGGGGGCGCAAGAACAATCCTGCCTGGAGCAACTGCTCTGCGCACTGTGCACCCCCATCTGCAAGGAGATCGGCATCGACCTGCAACAGATGCAGCAGCAGAACCAGGAACAGGTGCACCTAACACAGCCACAACCGCAAACAGGTACAGGAAAGCATGTCTCATGGCTGTTGTAATAAGGTCGGACAGCTTTCAGTTTATTAGATAGTAAGGGATTCGTGTTGTCAAAGGGATGCTATTGTTATTCATTAGGTCAGGTATATGTTGAAAATTATTTGACGTAGATTATGACGTCATATAGTTTGCCCTCTCTTGATGAAAGGTATCCAGAGAAGGCGGGATTTATTCACACAACCCCAAACAGGTAAAGGAAAACTTGTCTTATAGCTGTTGTAATAAGGGCGAACAGCTTTCAGTTTATTAGATAGTAAGGGATTTGTGTTGTCACAGGGATGTTATTGTCGTTCAATTCGTTAGTAAATGTTATATGTTAAAAATTATTTGACGTGGATTATGACGTCATATAGTTTGCCCTCTCTTGATGAAAGGTATCCAGAGAAGGCGGGATTTATTCACACAACCCCAAACAGGTAAAGGAAAACATGCCTTATAGCTGTTGTGATAAGGGCGAAAAGCTTTCAGTTTATTAGATAGTAAGGGATTTGTGTTGTCACAGGGATGTTATTGTCGTTCAATTCGTTAGTAAATGTTATATGTTGAAAATTGTTTGACGTGGATTATGACGTCATATAGTTTGCCCTCTCTTGACGAAAGGTATCTAGGCAGAACTGAATTTATTTTTGAAATAGCAGACATAATTAAAAAACTATTGTGTCTAGTCGCTGGTGTGCTGTGGCGACTCAATAGGTTAAAAATAGTAACTGCAACAGTCTAAAATGAGAAAGAGCACTTAATGCAAAATTCACATGATGATCACGAACATCGTGATTATCAAATTATGGGATATACACTCAGGAGCACGGGAAAACTAACTTGTTATGTTGGGAAGTTGTCAATTTCAATGTTACATTTGGTTTTAACTTTACACACACATTCAACATTATCTAGCGACGGAAATCCGTGTGGTATGTCGCATCTAACTGTATGCTGCTACTTTTCAGTGAACGAACTGATGACTATATGATATTGAACTATATTTATTATAGGGTTAAACAATAATATAGAATTGGTCACTCTAAAGTATAATGAAAATCAAACATACTATAACAAACACACATGCCAAAGATAAATCCTGAGAACTAAAAGAGATGATATTGATATTCATTGACAAAATAAAACATTGTTTGGGTACTATTGGTATATGTGAGTATGACTACAAAAATAAGATCACAAAATCCAAAATGAATATTTAAATAAAATATAACATTTTTGTTTATACAGATAGTATGTTAGATTATACTATCACAATATTACTCATTTATATTTATGAAATATAAAATGACCAGGGTTTTCTTTTATATATGTTATGTCAAATATTTTATTTTTCTGTATTAAATTATTTAATAGTCAATATTTTGTACTTTACTATACATTCAGGATAGGATTGTTTTGAAACGGAAACATAAATTTTTGTATTAATATTACCAGATTTTTTACAGGTTGGCAACGACGCGGGTGCATGCACAGCTTACTTTTTTATACTGGTCGTTTTTTTATAGAAATGGAGGGCATGATTTAAAATGTCTGTTTTTGTTACTTATTATATTATATGTTTATTTTGTGATATATTTTTTTTATTGTATTTTCTTTCAGGTATGCAATGGACACTGATTTTTATACTTTATATGTTATGTAAAATAGTGCTTTTTAAATTTGTCTATGGAATTTATAAGCAGTATTTTGCATCATGCTCGCTTAACGCCACTAACATCATAAAAACGTAGAAATTTTCAAAATTTATGTTTTGGAAATTTTTATGTTTTTGCTTTTTACGCATGACGATATGTGTATGTACATTGGAAATAGACGAAAATGGGCATTTTAAATTTATTTTTATTTTTTATTATAGTAGTTAGATAAGTCACCTCCATTTCCATAAAAATAGATTTATGTTTTATTTATAGACGTTATACTGAAGTAGAAGCTATGAAATAGTGTTTTATTTACTTCTAAACTATTTATAACTTTACGCTATAGAAAATGTATGTAGTAATAGGCAATCGAAGTATTTACTTGTATATTTTATTTTATGCGTTGTTCGTCGCCTTATTTTATATTTTACGATTGGCTACTGTAGTACCAAGCTTTAGAATACGTCTATCTAGTTGTCTAAATTATTTTAATACTACTGTGAAGTTGGTGAAATTCTGCTACAAAATCTCTAACGTTGATTAGTAAAATGTTGAAAATATAGATTCGAACAATATGTCTCTTGCTACAGATTTAAAACTTAAGGCAACTACAACTATAATATCTAGAACAAACCTCAAGCGTAGATGGAAGGCTCAAGAAATACTGTGATCTACAAAACTATTAACATTAAAAAAACAATTACCAAATTATGAAACCCGATGAAAATGGCATTACAATGCCATTACAAAAGTCAAAGTTATTACAAAAAATAAATAAAGAAGACACGTCCGAAGTAAAATATAATATACCCTTCTGCTTTTTCAAAGTCGGTTAAATACAACAAATTTTGATATAAGTCGTTCTATCAATCCTACGCAATCTTATATCCAAACCTAAAAACTTCAATTTCCTTTCTCTTAGCATACTCACATGTAAGAAACATTTACCTCCCAACAAATTCCGAAAAACCTTTCCTAGTACTACCTCAGTATCTCGTCTTTAAAACCTGAGACTATACGATCACATCTTCAACTATAGAAACATGACCATATGATCATATTTCTACAGCTTACTCCCTCGCATAGTTCTCCAGGTCTCTAACATATTTTAATACTTGACGGAGTTATGTCTGACAGTACGCCAATATTACAGAACTACAAGGCCAGGGCTTCTCCAAGGACGTGTGCAGGAGTATGATTGCTATGCTTGACAAGGATAACTCTGGTGGACTAGGCTTCGAAGAGTTCAAGTCCCTGTGGGTCGATCTGCGTAATTGGCGCGTAAGTATTTACTTGAACATAAGGTTTAGCTAGTTTTAGTTTTGAGACTGACGGTATTGCCATTCAATGTGGCAATGCTGCCAGTCTTCTGAGCACTTTCCAGTCGACAGCGATGCTGAGGAATTTTATGACGCTGCCTAAACCAGAAATGTTATTTACTATCATATATTTTGTTTTACTTCTAGGTTAGACTTGGTAATACTTATTAGTTTAGTTGTATAATTATAATGACTAGATGTTCCCGCGGTTTCACCCACGTTTATCGTTACTGCGCTGCCCCCGTGGATCATAGCGTGATGTTATATAGCCTATAGCCTTCCTCGATAAATAGGCTATCCAACACAAAAATAATTTTTGAAATCAAACCAGTAGTTTCTGAGATTAGCACGTTCAAACAAACAAACTCTTCAGCTTTATAATATAAGTATAGATTGTTGCCTTTGTACATCATAAATTTTCTATTAATAACAGATACTAAAGCATAAAGGGTTATGTACTTACTTACAAGTTAGAAGTTAAAGTAGTATAACGCTTACGCGAGCGTGCAACGTTGGTATGATATATCTATGCCTAGGCGTAAAAGACTATGTATGTATAACGATATATTAAGTAACGCTGCCAGTTGCAAATTGCTGGGGCCAAACAATTTTAAGTCATCCATGTAAAGGAGGTGGAATATAACCTGACCATCTCTCCGCAATCGATAGCCCACCCCTGAACTCTCTAAAAGAGTGGTTAAAGGGTTCAGAGCCAGACAAAACCAAAGCGGACTTAGACTATCACCCTGGAATATACCCCGCTCGATCTTTATTGGTGCACCATAACCCTGAATTTCTCGACATCCTGGGTAGCGAAAAACAGTCCGCCATTGCCTCATACATGTCTTCAAGAAGGTGGTGCATAGGGTTGTATCAATCTAATATTTTATTTTTTTATTTTAGTATAAATTCTTAGTTTTACAATTGCATCTTAACAATAACATAAAGTGCCCTTATAGATATTTGCTCGAACTAGGTTAAACCTATGTTTCGAGAAAATATAACTCCAGCACCACACATTATTATCATAGCAGATTTTTTTAAACTTTGAAATTTGGTAGTGACCTTTCAATATGAATTAAAATTCTGAAATTAATACATAATTAATATTTTAGCAGGTGGGTCCTCCTAACCCACATGGAAAGCATAGGCTGTGGCCCTCTATGCTACCCTCAAACACTGCAGTTTGATACCATGCAAAAACAAATTGCGTTCGTAGTTGCAAAATTTATAAAATCACCGCGCCTTGAAAGTATATTTGTTACCTATAAATAGAGGTGTATACATAACTTAATTCCTTTTCTGTTCATCATAAAAACGTAGTTGAATGTAGCGGCTAGCTATAGAGTACACGCATGTCCCCAGGCGGTGTTCCGGCTATACGACACGGACGGTCGCGGCGCCATCCCGCAGCGCCACCTGCGCGACGCGCTGCACTCGGCCGGCTATACCGTCAACGCGCACGTGCTCAACGTGCTCGCTCACAGGTAAGTGCACGCGTATCCCCAGGTGTTCCGTACTCCGAAATTTCGGCATTTGCGTCGCTTGGTAAGCCTACGGGTTCTTTTTTCTCAGTCGAGACAGAAATAAATTCTAGGACTATATCCCCATGTCCTGAATATAAGAACCAAAATCGTCGACTGTCCGTTCTATCCAAGACATTAAAAAAGCTGTGAATTTTAGTTACAAATGAAATCTTTTATACTATGTTTTGACGATGGCAACTTTAGTTAACCTAACGGATCAACAGAAAGTCTTGTACGTTTTTCTCATATGTTTTATGTCTTTGCATTGCCGAACATGGCAACATGTAAATTCACTAAAAAAAAGGATATAGAAATGTCATTCATAAATGTCACTTTGTAAACTATATGAATAAATATATTCATAATTTTCAACCAATTTACTCGATTGTCACTTTTTAGAGATCCCACGTTATGTTGATACTTAATATAACATAAAAAACAATGTCAGAGAGCGAGAGAGACAGATAGAATATCAGTCTGTCCATTTGTACGCTTAAAGCTCGAAGAACCATTCATATATTTATGTCACACTTTTAAAATAAAGACTTATCTAAGTATTTTGGATTAAACAAATTTATTTTGGTGCAATTACTTATCACATATTATATAATACTTCGGGGTTAGGGTGAGATAAAGATAAACAAAGATAAAAGATAACAAAATTCGCTATATTTATAGTCCACAATAAAATGATTAAGATCAACTTAAGTGAAAAATGAGGGTGAATGAAAATAATGAAAGGTAAGAGATTTGAGTCATGCGCACGATATGACGGCCAAAGATGAACTAGTTTATTATTGCTGCGTAAAGTGCAATAAAATAAATGACGTCTTGTACGGTTATTGACCCGTACAATAATATAATATTAGCATTTATAGTGAAGCGAATAGAATTCAAATTGCCTAACTTCCAAATTTCGACTTAAGTCCTTGTTTTATTAAGAGTGCGATATTATATTTATATTATTTTTCTTAGTATGGGAATAGGTTGTATGTATAGCCAATCGCAGCCATTTTTTTTGCTCACACAAATCTTATGTCATCGTTATGTTTGAACAGATATGGTTCCTCTGACGGCTTCATACAGTTCGACGACTTCATCATGTGTTCGGTGCGACTCAAGACCATGATCGGTAAGAAAATCTTCACACCAGTAGTATATACTTTATTTTATTTATATTATTATATACTTTGTTATATTTAGTACTAATTGAGTTGTGGCTAGGTAATATAAATTAGTACATAGGTAGTCTATTGACTAGTTAGAAAACAGCTTTGTTGAATTTAGGAGTGAGTGTAAAGAATCCAATTAGGTCCCGAGTTCGAATCCCGGGTGTGGTTATTAGATTTTCTAATGTCTATATTTTAATTAGTAGTAGTTTACTTGTAGGTGATAATTAGTATAGTATATGGTTATCGCCTAATTAGTAAAACAATTTCATTGCATCTAAAGGCGGCTGTACACATTGGGACAAGTTAGTGGGCCAGCGTGTTGGGCCAACGTGTAGAGATCTACTTGGCGGTATCAACATACCGCCATCTCTACACGTTGGCCCAACACGCTGGCCCACTACCTTGGCCCAATGTGTACAGCCGCCTTAAGAGTGAGTGCAATGATGTCCATAGTTCGAATCCTGGGTGTTGATATTGGATTTTCTAATGTCAACATTTTAGCTAATACTAGATTACTTTTGGCTAGGTAAAATTTAGTATATAGATATTGTCTAATTAGAAAAACAATTAAGTTGCATCTAGAAGTGAGTGCAATGCTAAAATATAGATATTAGATTTTCTAATATCTATATTTTAGCTAGTAGTAGTTTACTTGTAGGTAATAATTAGTATAGTATATAAAGATTGTCTAACTAGTAAAACAATTTCGTTGGATTTAGGAGTGAGTGTAAACAATCCAATGAGGTCCGGAGTTCAAATCCCGGGTGTTGTTATTGAATTTTCGAATATTTGCATGAATGACAACTTCTAAGAGAAGCTGCAATTGTTATAGTAGAATTAATAATTAAAATCATATTACAAAGTAGTATTTAATTAATAGAATGACAATAATTCGAAGTTAGTTATATTAATAACTGTATAACCAAGTAGATGTCCTACAAGATAAATGTTTGATTGTTATGTGGTAATGGCTTAGCGGTTAATAGTTGAAGTCACGATTGAAGGGTTTTGGGTTTGATCCCCATATATTGCGCTACTGACAAAAAACCCACGCATTTAATTTAGTTAGACGGGTTAACAAGAACATTTGCCAATCCAAATTGATGAGAAACCTTAAAAAGGGCATCACTATGACTGCACGAATGATGCATTGGCTTAAGTGATCGCTTTGCCATAACTAGTGCGAATGTCATGGGTTCGATCCCCACATGTGATAAAAATTGTCAGATCCAATAGCTTTTCAGTTCTTTGGTTGTGCTTTGTCTCCAATAGGTCAATATTTGTAAAGTCGTCTTAACTCGCTAGAATTATTTGAATGGTAGTTGGAACACTATAATTAATATTCATAGGGAATCTCCAACTTTGTTTTCCAGACTTACCCGATAACATGATTTGATAAATGCATGAAATTTAATATAATATATGTTTTGTGATAGTGTGTTTTAAATAATAATTTTTAGTTCTACTATTATAGAAATAATAGTGTAAATATACCCGACTGCGGGTTATGTTTTGTACGTTTGTATATATATACAGCGCTTAACAGTATGATGGTCATGTCACATATTTATTGGTATAATCGACCTCATGAATAAGAAATAATATCTTAACTATGCTGTCTGCAGAGGACTTAAAATATTCCTTTGTGCTGGCAACACAGTGATTACTTCTTTGAAAGGTTGGCAACTGTGTGTGTGTGTGTGTGTGGCAACAAAAATTTATATTTAAATAAAATGGTGTTGCAAGCATCCAATCGCAACAGTAGCCATTCACTACTAGACGTTTCATACGCTAGTAGATTCATTGGATTTAATATATTTAGTCAAAATTTTATTAATATAACAAAAGATTTTCGTGGGTTTTTTTTATAATTTAAATATCCTCGAGAAGAATATTATTAATGCTATAAATATATTTTCTAAATCTTTATTGACCAAACCAGTCTGTTAACTGCTGTTTGTGTAGTACCTCAAAAATTGCTGAACCGACTTACAACTCAATACCACTTTATATTTGGATCTTATATATGAATTGTCATATAAAGAAATAGCCGCAGACAGCTATAGGTTATTATAATAATGTTGTGTATGTGAAAAATAAGTGTGTGTAATAACCGTAACAGCGAACAACGAACCGCTGGAGAATCTCGAGCGAGAACTGCAGGGGAACTCGTGAGCGACGCCGGCCGCGCCGCCTACCGTACGATGTATACGACAATCTATGTCACACACCCCAACACTTTACAACCTCACACTGTATATATAATCTTACGAATTGTTCATAAAATATAGATTAACGAGACTCGATGAGTCTGTTTTTGGACGTCGAACGATTTATTTTTAATTGTAATAATAATTAATTATAATTAACCAGAGATCTTAACGACCAAAATCTTTAACAATTCAACTATTTTATGATTTTTAGTATATTTTGATTTTAAAAGATTATTAATACAACTGGGTCAGCTTGGTGGACTATGGAACCTTTCCACGCTGAGAAAAGGCCCGTGCCCAGCAGTGGGACTGTCTATATACAGGGCTGATATTATTTAAAAAACACATTTGTTGTATAATGTACCTTTTACAAAAATATATATTGCTAATCCATTTATATATGACTGGATAAAAGGTCTTTTATTCATATATATTTAAACAACACATGTTTAAAATGTCATCAAATTCATTGTATTTTTTTATTTGTGCTATATCTGGTTAATTAAATTATTTGTTATATATAAAAGGAAACAAATTTTAATTGAACATTTCGGTTTTATACAGTGTGCACGTTGTAATTTTGTGAGGTATATATGTGCGCTATGTCACCTACATACACACAAACTGCGTAGGAAACGACCATAAACAATCTGTAGCAATATTTTAATATTCAAATCTTATTTTTAAGATCATTGATATCTTTATTTTTCGATTCCTACCCAGTTTAATTATAAAATTGCTTGCGATAGTATCTAGTTTGTCTTTTATTACTTATATTATTTTTCGTAGTAAGTTTGTAGTTTCTAGAATTGTTTTATTTTTCATAAAAACTATTCGCAAGCAGTAATCCTTCTACATTTCTGGATATTTTACATGTATGTTGCAAATATTTTAAATACAAAATTATGAAATAAATTCAAATAGGTAAAATTGCAAAGAAAATGCCATGTGAAATGTCCGTCTGCACTAAACGCTTACTAACTGTTTAACTGCCGCGCCGTTTTGTAAACAACACTAATGTAAACAATTCAATTTTACAGATACATTCAACAGGAGATCGTCTGGCGGGGACTACGCCACGTTCTCCCTCGAAGAATGGCTGAATCGCACAGTCTACGCATAAACGTCAACGGCTATATGCCTTATAAATTAAAAAGAGCCTTTATACGCATACATTTATGTACATTGTCGAATACTTTTTAACGTTGCCGTCATTTTACAATTAATATAAAATAATAAGTGTATGTGAAACTGAGTCACAATGTTTACTATGACTTAATTGTTACAATACGGGTATAATATGTCTACAATTGACTAAAACGACTAAAATATTTTTGTAATCGTAACTATTTAATAGTTCTGCAATATAGTATTATTATTTTTTTATCCACCGATTGTCCATTCCAATGTGCTAGAGCGTTTTGTCTATGGTCACTATGGTCAAGACGTCCGTGTATAGTTCTGTGCGATTAGCTTAATAAAGCTTCTTTCGTGGAAATCTAATAGTTATGTTATATGTACAATGGTTGCACTATGTTGCATTGACAATGCATTTTTATAATCGCAATTTATATTTGATTTGACAGTTTTTGTTTATAAAAGATCTGAAATAAAAATCTTTATTTATATTTAAATATTGTTTTTCTTTTCTACATACCACTAAAATATACCAAACATTTATGTTATTTATTCCTGATAGTCATTTAAAAAAGTATTATACCTATCATTACAATGTTGTTCATTTGTAATATTGGCTGCACAAAATAATTAAATGTAAAATAGCCACTGGTGGCGAAACATTGACAAGTTTTTTTAGTGTCATGTCCATACTATATCAGCAATAGATGACGTAGTTAAAAGGAATTTACAAATTCATCAGCGAATTTGCTCTACCACATTCCCTAACTGTCGTAGTTTTGCACTCATTCTCATAATGAGGCCCAAGGCAGCGACGACAACAATCGCGTGCAGTGATGAAGTCCCGACGATCTTCAACAGGCTGATTATTATAATATAATGTGTTTTTAAAACAGTTAATATTTATAAGATATACCACCCTGCTAAACTTATTTATAATTTAATAACTGAAAATGTATCACAAAGAAAAATGATGATGATGATCCTCTTCTTCTTTCTCCTTAATCGGACACAGGGAACTATTTGCCCACACCGTCAATCTAGCTAAATACATGAATATTTTTAAAATGACAACTCTAGACTCTATTTTTCCCCAATATAATATTTGATAATTACTGATAAATTTTTTTGACAACCCCACCCATTCAAATGTCAAATGTCAACGTCAGAGCCAGATTAGAGTCAGTTTGAAAAAAATCCGCGTTTTTCAAGTAGTACAGACTTAATTCTAAGAAGTTTCTTCAGAAAATATTCAAGTAGGTATTTGATTCGTTATTGACTAATTTATTATATTCTGTATAACGTTGTTATGAAATACAAAGCGAAAATGTAATTAAAAAAAATACAAAAAAGGTAAATAATTTCCCACTTGGGTTGTCCGTAAATGGGCAGAGGGAAATAATTTCCCACCTGAAAAAACCTTTTATTTTCAGTTTCAGTAATTTATACTTTATATTATTTACACTATTACCTAACATGACACGAGAACTTGCAGTTAAATCATGAAAAGTTGAATTTTTTGTCCTGCCCGATTAAGGGTTAAAGAAGAAGAAGATGATCCTCTGTGAAGAAATGTACTTTAAATTGCCTTGAATGTGAATTATTTGGGATGTTCACACGCTGTAAAAGGGGAGAAGCCGATATTATGTTCAGGTGCCAGCGCCTCATCGGCTTCTCCTAATGGGCGTTGTTATAATAAGGAAGGCTAGGAGCACCAAAAATGAGGTGGTTAAGGACCAGATCATTATTTCTTCCGATGGTAAGAGAAATATAGAAGCAGATGGGATAAGAGAGCGTACTCACGTTCCGAATGTACCGCACAAGACTATAACATGCGCTGAGACTTGTTCATGTAGCGTCGAGTTTCGTAAAGGGCTGAGATGACACTAAAAAGTACTAGGTATATAACACATCATTATCATTAAGGAGAAACGCGAAAATATGTTCTTATTAAACTTAATTTGATTGTATGTTAAGAATAGAAAGCGCGGGCACGTTCAAACTTTTAAAATCTTTAGATAGTTAACGGTGCCTTCGGAAACGCATTAAAATTATACTGAACTATCCTCACGAAATTCTTGACTGAACAAT
Source organism: Catocala sponsa (assembly GCA_963564715.1). Taxonomy (NCBI): domain Eukaryota; kingdom Metazoa; phylum Arthropoda; class Insecta; order Lepidoptera; family Erebidae; genus Catocala; species Catocala sponsa. Next base: position 6,661,673 of record OY751351.1, read on the forward strand.
ACGGCCGTCATAAGAAAAAAAGACGCAAATATCTAACATATATAATATAATTATAAATTTACTGACAGATGCGTTTTTTTTACTGATTCCATAAAGATAAATCCTTTAATATCGAAAAAAATTTAAGGTAAGTGTATGGCTCGTATTGGCACAGCCACCATCGCAAATTGGAAATCTGTTTACGTAGTCGAATATAGCCGTACAGTAGCAACATTTGTCGGTCCGCTGTTTATAAGATAGAACCTACTGATGGCTCTGTCAAAGTGAGCGCTCATCTTGTCACAGATACCTTGTATTTCCAAAACCACAGCACCGAACGAAGACCTAACTATAGTTAGATCTTCGTTCGGTTAATAATTAATCGACATTAATTATCGACTAATTCTCTACGTAAACAAATTTCCAATTTGCGATGGTGGCTGTGCCAAGATGAGCCATACTAGATACCAACTTCTTTTTCCCTTATTACGGTAGAATAGATATACCTAGCTACCTACCTCTTGGTATCGAAAACGAAGAATATATACCCTGGCTTATAAGTTAAAGCTAAAACCCAATTTGTGACCAAGGCAAACTATGAATACCTAACCAGCCAGCTTTATAGTATCCTAGTCCGGCAGGCAAAGGTACCTTGACAAGAAAGACTAAGCAAAGGGAAAAAAAATTGCGCTTATTAAACATTTTATTCATCTTGAAATTTATATAAAAGGTCTTATTACTAATTTTACATTTACTACTAAATGTAGCCAAACATACACACGCACGAAAGTACTGACACGTCATGTTTCTCTTTGTCGCTCGTTCTTCGAGGGCCACTACATAAACACTAAGGAATATGCTATGTCAAACTGATATACATATATAGTCAGCACTATAAATCGATATACACATGGGAGGATTTAGATATTTTTCTACCTTTAAAATTATGAAAAATAATCTCTTATCTACAACTGCTATTAAGCAGTTATAGATAAAAGAGAGGTGTCTCGTATTATTAATATTGTCTATGTAGTGCTGTGCAACTGTATTCCAATATCATTCAATTATACAACACTTTAGACAAATTAAGATTATTTACTAACCTAAACTAAATTTAACCTAAACTAAGTTCAACCTATTGATGCGAAAAATTGCATTCGAAATCTGTTGAACGAGAAGTCTTCATTGTAACACAGCACACGTAAATCTGTTAAATGTTGTCAGTATATTCGAATACAACTGTGCATCGCTAGTTATTGCCCCTCAGTATTATGAAGCACATCCCACCACTTTAGCCTCTTGTTCCTCTTCACCTTCGTCTTGTTCCATGGCCTCATCGTCGGCGTGATCCTCCCCGCTCGCGCTGGCATGGTACACTCTGTACTGAGGGAAGTCTGACGAACGAATCATTAGCTTTGCGCCGTCTGGAATACATACAATAGAACTTGTTAGTACAGCTTGACGAATAGTCGACAGGAACGTTACTGTTATATTACGCTACATTACGTTACGTTACATAACGTTACGTTACATTATGTTACGTTACATTAAGTTACATTACGTTATGCTACATAACGTTACTTTACATTACGTTACGTTATGTTACATAACGTTACGTTACATTACGTTACGTTACATAACTGTACGTTACATAACGTTACGTTATATTTCGTTACGTTACGTAGTGTATAAGTACTAACTGAGCACGGTGCCGTTCATGGCGACGAGCGAGTGGAAGTGCGAGGGCGCCACGCCGAACTTGAGCATGTTGTACATGCGTGTGGAGCGCAGCACGTGCATGGGCTTGTAGCGCGACAAGAATGGCGCCATTGTCTCCTTGTTTGGCAGGAACGGCTCACCGTAGATCTAAAACACAACAATAAAACAAGTTTAAACAGACGCCCCAAACCTGAAGTCGAGACTTGTGTCTCAAGGGCTTTACAAACATGCAGATACAAAGTACACGCAGAGTCAGAAAAATCATTTGTGTCTACAAATAATTGTCCTGACATAATTTAAATGACTTCATATTTCGTCAAATGATGTAAAGATCATTTGACAGAAAAATATGCACAACGTAGATTGTGACGTGTGTAAATAGCCTATGTTCAATAAAATACAAATTGCGAATACATTTTGCAACCAATTCTTAAATCTGAGGCCATTTTTATTAAGGTTTATTTTTTTATATTTTTTGTTAAAGATGAGCATGACAATACGCTCGAACATTTCACACGTAAACCACGCAGCGGTCAAATAAGCTCTGCTACTCAAGTGACAGTAAATGCACAATCAGGGGGGATTCGGCCGCTGAGCGCGCAGCACTACTTTTTTCTATATGAATAACCGTTGACAATGCTTAACGTATCATCAGCAAGTCTAACATACTTAATCTCTTTTATAAACCTCTGTAAATTATACCGCAAAATTATATGACATTTGTGTTTTATATAAATGTACAAATAATAATAATAATTTATTTGCGTAAAATGTGGTAGTTGTAAAAGTATGTAGGTAGTAAGTATAGGATCATAGGTACTAAACACATGTCGCCAAATTCAAATAGCTTGCAAATTTTGTTTAAAGATACATAATAATATACACTTTTGGTAAAAAGGAACAAGTACTTACTTTACACAATGCAAATTTCATTTCTTAGTACACTTTAAGTATATTAATTTTAAATAAAATTCAATTTTAAATACAAGAGAAACTTAAATAGGTATTTAAAATAATGTATAAAGTTTAAAAACGTGTTTTACAATACATTTCCAAAGTGATAGGAATGAGAAGCAAACTTTTAATAAATTCAATTGAACAGAAGCTTCTTTTATCAACCAATTTCGTAATGCTGCACAGAATTTATTGTAAGAGTAGTTAATTATTTCCTCAGGTAAAGAATTGAATATAAGCAGCTTTAATTCTATAAGATTTTGTATTATTGTATCAAATATCGCAACATTGTGTATTGTGTGACTATATTATGTATATCTATATATTAATACGTGAAGCAAAAACTTTGGATCCTTTTTTACGAAAATTGGGCGGACGGAGGAGTATGAAATTTCGCACACCTATAGTTTATACAGAGAAGAAGTGACGAATGCTAATATTTATATAAAATATGCATTAGAAATACATTAAATTAATGAAAAAGCACTACACGCACACAACCATGCATTTGACACACGCAGTCGAAGCGCGTAACTATGGTTACATATATGACATAATAATATCAATATAATATATTATTATATCAGCAATATCTTACAGGCAAACTTTGGTCGAATTTCGAGCACTAGGCGACCGCTGGTAAGGATAGTTATGTTGAGATATATGGAATGTACTCACCTTTATTCTATAAAATTGGCCATCTCGCGGCAATAAATGTCTGTTCACCACTTGATGAACTATCTGTGAATAGTAATAATAATTTATTTATTTTCTCACCACAGCATAAACACTATTTACATTTAGTATGTTACATAATTATTTAAATTAGATATTGTGTGGACTGGGGGACTGGTACCTAAACTAGACTCGAGACCGGTATTTCAGGATACCAGGTCTCCTCACTTTCATCTTATTATGTACTTCTTACATTAGTTTACAGTAGGAATAGAAACCATTGACATTATGAATAATATTTTCTTCTCCGTAACGCTTGGATGTATATACTACAAATAATGCTAAAGTCTATTAGAGGCAATTATCTGGTGGCACTAATTTGACATTTCAGGCAAAATGACTTTTTTTCTCTTTTCTACTTCATATACAGAGTGCTGATGTAATCATGTGCAATATTGAAAGACGTGAATCAGATTATGTCATTTTTTAAAGTCTAGAAGTCAAGCCCTATAATGCTTGCGCGACGATCTGCGACAGTCACACTGCACTGTTAAAGTGCGCATGCGCTTGCGGTAGTAGTGAGTACTTACAGTTGGTAAGAACTGCGATAACTTCTTGAGTTCTACTCTGACTTGTTTTCTTGCGATCTCGTCCTCTGAGTCCGTTGGACTAATCTCTGACGGCAACGCCGCTATATGGTCCGTCATCTGAAACAGAACAAAATTGTTTATCTACTAACTATTGTTTATGTGAACGTCCGAAGCTACTTACGAGCGGCTGTCCATCAGAAAATGAGTTTACTACACTGCTAGCGTAAAGTGATATGTACCTATAAAAATACTTTGATCTTCTTGCGTCGTTGCTACTTGGCAAACCAAACCAACAAACAAACTATTAAATAAAATAATAAAGTTATTTTTTGACACAGATGTTTACAGGTGTATATTTTCGAACTTTTGACAGTCAAACTAAATATTGCACTTGTACTATGAAGGTCAAGGAATGAAATATACAAGCATGACAGTGTCCAAACTAAAAAGTATATGTATAATATATTATATAACTTACTCTCTTAAGGATCTTGTCCGAGTACTTGTCACAAAGTTGCCCCAATTTCTCATGAGGGATTTCGAGCGCTGAAACAACAAACACAACATTAATATTGTTACAGTCAGTGCCATCTCTCGGCACTGTAGGGAAGCGCCAGGTCTTCTAATAATTTATTACGGCGCCATCTATTTACGTCTTACTGAACTACGTAACTTGACAGTACGCGAAGTGTGGAGAGAGCGCCAGCACTTTCTCGTATTGTTTTGAGGAACATACCGACGATGGCGCTTCTAGAAAATTCCAGAAATACTTTTAACCACGTATACCTAGATGGAGCGCAAGCGCTACGCCGCGACTGTTTACAATTGTAGGTGGTCAAGTTCATCGGACCGAACGGAATCGAAAATACTACAGAGTTTGAAACAGTTAGTATGGAAAAGTGTTCAAGATTGCGCCGAGCGTAAGACAGATAATGACAGAGTTCGTGCGGCACATATTCAAATCGGCGCGCGGCCGCCATAGTAAAATTGTATGGAGGATTTGAAGTGCTTTTTTGATAAATATGTATCTTTATTGTCAACCAACAACTTCTATATTTGAGATGGACAAATTGTAATATTTATGTTTCGTTTGCTGTAAAATAGGATAAATTTCTACTGTTATAAACTAAAAATCACGTAACACGAGCTTACGTTTTTGCATTTTTCGTGCAAATTTACGTAACTTTGTAGGCGAAAATATTAATTATTTTAAGTTTTTTATACGGAGTAATTGTTATGGTAAATGTATATTTTATATTTGTATTAAACAAAAAGTGTTGACTTTATTCACTTAAGACTGCCGAGCGAAATGTGCCAAAACATGCCGTCACAGTTAAGTGAATAAAATCAACACTTTTTGTTGAAAAGAATATATGTCTTTGGATATACATACTTTGAGGTGTGGCAGACACGGAAGCTAGTTCAGACTCCTCTAGCTGAGACCTGGGAATGCCAGCGGCGTCCTCGATGGCATGCAGGGTGGATAGCACCAGTTGGAAGTCTCCGAAGTGCGGGTGAGCGCGGCGGTAGGCGCGGCTCAGCTTGAAGCACGTGTTTTCTTTCGAGGTGGCAGATATATCTTTAATGCGAGAGAAGACTTTCTGGAAAATAAATAAAATTAAAATATTTGCCTGCCAGGTTGCGCAGCGGTACCTAGTGACTACAACTCTGTCGTTATAAGGAGAAAAAAACCTGCCAGTATTTTATATTTAACTAGTTTTTGCCCGCGATTTCGCTCGCGTAAATGTTAGTTAGGTTAGATAAGTAACAGTACTTTTTCTGGAAGGAAGGTGGGTTATGTCCTTTTCTGTTCCCCTGACAAAGTGTATGCGAAATGTCATGATGTTCGGCTGAGTCGTAAAGGCGTGAAAGGATAACAAACAAACTCATATTCGCATTTATAATATTAGTTAGAATATAAAACTACTGGCAGAAGCCTCTTTTTTTACTCATTCCAAACATAGAAATCTCAATTACGAAAAAAGAAAATAGGTACGTATTTTTCCTTATGACGGCAGAATTCCTGTGGTAGGTCCCGTTCAGTAGGTACCCAGAACTCACCCTATAAGTAGAACAAAAATCGTTCGTGCGCCCAAAACTCGCATCCGAGTCGTGTGATGAATGATTTTAAGTCAGATACAGGTGCTAGGCATGACAGTGAGTCAACAATAGCTACGTATATACACGACTCGGTTGCAAGTTCGGACACACGAACGATTTTTTGTTGGATTCATAGGGTGAGTTTTAAGCACTTAAAAGGTTCAAAGCAATAATTTATTGCAGTCTGAATGGATTATGATAAAATTCAGCACGCAAATAAACCATGTCCTGATAGGATCTATGTATTAATAGAATAGTTTTTCTCCGGTTGGGTTCCCGTAGGATTCAGGCAGGTAGACACTAGTCGATTAATTACCTTAGCTATATCCTGCAACAGCTTGTGTCCAATTTTCTTGCTCAAACCAAACAGGCCAGGATATTTTGCTTGGAGTTCTACCAGAATTTCCTCCGTTGCAACCTTATAAATCTGAAAAGAATAATAATATATTTATATACATTTACTTTTTCGTTTATATAATAAATAATACTGTTACAGCCAGTGCCATCTCTCGGCGCTGTAGGGAAGACTCGGCAGTTCCTTCTAATAATTTATTACAGCGCCATCTATTGACGTCTTACGGAACTATGTAGCTTCTCGATACGCGAAAAGTAGAGATGTGATATCTGGAATCTGGAACAATCTCGAATCTTCGTACTGTTTACATACCGGGTATGGCGTTACCGGATATGAGCCACAGGAACGGAGCAGTAATCACAAACGTGGGTTAGCTAGTAGCAAATAAAATAGCATGCTCAAAATATTCCTTACAGACATGACATGCTATAATCTTATTTACATATCTTCTATCTTACGTTACGGCCGGGGCTTCGCTCGCGTAAATGTAAGTTAGATTAGTAACATTACTTTTTGGATGAACGGTAATCTTTGTCCTTTTATGTTCACATGATGTGTATGCAAAATTTTATGATGATTGGTCGAGTAGTTAAGGTGTGAAAGCATAACAAACAAACAAACTCTGTATCAATAATCTAGCGCTAATGCATGTAATAATGAACAATATTTATACCTTATCTAAGGGATCATGATCTGGTGTCCCCTGTCCCTTATGTTGATTCACAACCATCCGTTTACGTTTTAGCCCTATTGGTATCTGAAAATTGTGGAAATTTATTAATATAATGATAATAATATTCTATCACATACACACAACACAATCTAGCCCAAACTAAGCAGAGCTTGTATTATGGGTACTAGGCAATGGATAAACATACATATCTAATTTCTTTTTATTTTTTGTAAATATGTACGTATTATACATAGAAACACCCAGACCAAGACAAACGTCAATGTTCATGCACACAAATGTTTGACTTGTGCGGGAATCGAACCCGCGACCTCAGGCGTGGCAGTCGATTATACTAACCACTAGGCAATCGAGGGTCAAATTTGGGTTTGGCCAATCTTAACGGAGGCTGGCTATCTGCACAGGAGTTAAAGTGCATAAGTGTATTCTCTAAACCTCAATGAGGATTAGGATGGCAATCAGACATGCCCAAAAAGAGATCAGGTACCTACAGGACAGACTGTTTTCATGCTTATGAATGCCTGAGAGTATGGCACAAAACACATATAACTGTCAGTCTAATCACCTTACTGTGGGCTGCTATTGAGAATGTCTTAACAAAATAAGCATTAACTTTTTTTGTCAGATTTGGCCAACATAATAAATATTGTAAAATAATGCTTTTTAATGAAGAACCAACCATGCCCTCTAGGATTGGATACTAAATATATTATCTTGTGTATTTTAGGTACACAATTACATACATATTATTTAATTCCATACTGCACCATACTGAAGTATTGAAGGTGTTTTTATCAACACTATGTATATAATACATGTAACATTTTAGTATACTATTAAAATTAGAATCCTATTCAGGGTTACTTTACATTGGCATGTGGATATTTTGTCGCCTTTGTATCAACTTAATGTGATTGTTGTTCCTCTCTGCCTAACTATTCAAGGATATAAAGCATGGGACATGTAATTTATAGCTGATCATGCTAATACTTACATCAGGCACAGTTTCCAGAATCCTCGTTTTATACTTGGTGTGCATTTTCCGGTTATATTCTTTCATTGATTGAACAACTTGCGCAGGGTCCAACTTTTCAGACAGACGAAGATAACAGGTTTTCATTTTTGGTTTTAATTTATTTTGCCCTTTCGGAACTTTAAAATTAAATGCTTCGAAGGGGCCATCTATTGCTCTCGATAGAATTTTTATGGCTTCCATTAATTTAGTCTGTAACATAAAAATATTGTAACAATATCATATCAACAAACATTACAATCAGTTTTATAATAATAAGTATAAATTACCCACCTTAAGCGAAAATCCGTAAACTGATATTATAGACATGATTGCGCAGTACAAATCTTCTACAGTTTTATTTAATATTGAATTGTAACTTTGCTTTTTATATACCTACGTATGCTCAAACAACTCTAACCCAAAAATATTTAGTTAATTGGTCCGAGTCCGAGCCCCGAGGGTTAGCTATTTGTCAATGTCAATAACTGTACCTACTCACTACTGTCTCTGTCATAAGTGTCATAAAAATAGAATAGAACATGATAGATAGATAATTAATATGGTTCAGTTGCAGGGTTGCCAACCTTAGAACTTTATTTCTCGTACAGAAGCAGGCAAAAACCTCGTAATTTGGATCTCAAACCTCGTACATTCTATTTTTCAGTAGAAAATTACTAAAAACAAAGGTCAGCACACCTACCGTGAAAGGTTCAGTTCCGAGAATTTCTAAAAAAAAAACAGGTCAGCCCGTAGAGATTTGATCAAATTTTTTAATAGTCTGCGTATTATTGCCTCCTATTTATGCTACAAAATGTTGCCTGCAATGTGAAATCATTGTTATTATTTTCACTATATCAAAATCTCGTATATAACTATACGAGGCTGACAGTGTCCTCGTACCACGTACGGGACACCGCAAATCTCGTATTTGTACGAGGAACCACGTATGGTTGGCAACCCTGTTCAGTTGTCATATTTTGTCAATGGAAATATAGAAAATAATATAAATTAGTCTATGGAATACCCGGACCAAACTGGTTATTATACTCTTTGACCCGGACTCTTATTCATAAAAATATTCTAATAATTACATATAAAGTTTATGATTATTTATAGTACCATCATAGTACTAATTTTTGCATGCCCTATGAATCAACACACATTCTACCTAAACAATAATTTGTATTTTATTTTATGACTTAATAATCAATCATTACAATCTCACGGACGCTTTCGAATCTTGTTTTCGTTTTAAAAAGTACTAGCTTTTGCCCGCGGCTTCGCTCACGTTAATTTAGAATTTGACATTCAATTCGGGTTGTACTCTGCTTGTAATAATATAATTCAATTATGATTCGAAAGACACGTGGCGCCATCTATAATCATAACAACGTTATTGTTGTTTTCCTCGGGAACAGTAATTTTTTTCGGGATAAAAAGTAGCATATGCCCGTTTCTGTATACCCAACAACGTATATGTAAAATTTCAGAATTATCGGTTCAGTGGTTTAGGCGTGAAAAGGTAACAAACAAACAATATCATTTTCGCTTTTATAATATTAGTTAGGATTATGATTTTGATGGCGCGGTAATAAAAAATACATCTACCCTGTTCATAGCGTAACTATTTATTACGCATATTTAGTTCTGGGTAGAAAAAGCATTATTTGGCATTCTCATTTGCAATACGTAATATGGAAGCAAGTCGATTTTTGCCTATAGGGCACAGGCCCTATAGACAAAAATCGGCTTGCCCTTATTACGTGGCAGAACTAGACATGTGAGTTTAATACAGCCCTGCCAACCTTTTCCTACGCCTATAGGTGTCCTTAGAAGTATGTAAATGTATATTATTACCCACATTTCGCCAGCTGTGTTGTGTGTTCCGCCCCTTTAGGGGAGAGTTTTATCCATTTCACCTACACAGATATTTTTCAACGGTAATCGAAAACTTATGTACCAATTTTCATACGGCTAAGTCCAGAAATGAGAAAATTTCGTTACAAACTTTACCCCCCATTTTACCCCTCTAGGGGGGAGTTTTGTCCATTCCACTTACATAGGTCATTTTTGTTTGTAATCAGGACCAAATATACCAATTTCCTTACTTCTAAATCCAGAAATGAGAAAATTTCCATACAAACTTTACCCCCCCATTTTACCTTTTTAGAGGGAGTTTTGTCCATTTTACCTACACAGGTCATTTTATATTAGAATCAATAACTTGTATACCTATTTTTATACTTATAAGTCCAGAAATGAGCAAATTCCATATAAACTTCACCCCCTTAAGGGTGGAATTTCAAAAAATCCTTTCCTAGTACACCCCTACAAATTAAAACATACATGCTCTCCAAATTTCAAGTTCCTACGACCAGCGGTTTAGGCTGTGCGTTGTCTCTAAGTCAGTCAGTCAGGACATCTTCCTTTATATAATAAAATAAATATAAAGATTTACGCGATTTCAAATACCTACACTGGCATCCATTGTTTTAAATCTGAGACACGCAGTATTGCCATGCCTACAGTTTTAACAATATGTGTACGGTTTTATCAGATAAATTATTTCCTATTTAGCTTTTCTGTAATTTTTCTTACGTAGTTAATACGAATGCAAATGCTATTCTATAAATACCATTATTGAAATTCGTCATGGATATGTCATGATCGGTACATATGTAAGTGTTGCCGACGATATCTCAATGGAGTATATAAATGAGACTAGTGGACTGTAGTTTAAAATGTATAATGGTTTAGAATATTTAAATTAAATATGAGCGCGTAAAAATAATAGAAATGATGCGCGGGTGCTGCCGTATGCGATTGTGTCTGTGACTGACCATAGATAAGAATAAGTACTAAAGTACTGGACTGACTGCCGGTGCGGCGGGCAAGCGCCGATGCCTGGAGTGGGGCGGTGTGGCGATGACGTAGAAGTCCCGCTCCGATCAGCGGTTAGGCGCGGCAGGTACACGTCGAGCCGCGCCTAACTGCTATACGATAAGTATTTCAGTTAGTAGTATGCAATATTCAGAAGTGTCCGTGACTTATATTCACTTTTAATTGAATGTGGTCATCCTTAACCTCATACTTATCTTTTTTTTTGTAATTTAGGATTTTATTTCGGTGCTTCAAATATTTACATTATTAATTTTAAAACGAATTAACCTAATGTATATTTACAAACGTATTAAAAAAGGTAACATAATTACAAAAACACAAATATTTATACTACTACTATTTACAGAAAAGGTTTAGGCATCGTAGAATTCTTCAGCATCGCTGTCAAGTGGTAACGTGCCCAGAAGACTGGCAGCATTTCCACGTTGAATGCAATGCTGATTCTTTGGGCCCAAAAAATAAACAGCCTTCTGATCACGCGAAACGTCGATCAGGCGTTTTGCGATCTCCCTGTACAAAATACGAGCGCTCGGACCCCATGAGCCTAGGGTTTCCACCTCAAACGGCTCAAAAATGTAATTTCCGACTAAATTACTATATTTGCGCCGTTTGAGGGTTTCCGCAGTTGCAGCAGCAGCGCCGGCACATCCCTCAGTGCTTGGAAGATGTGATGGCGTAAGGGTGTCAACGCACGTTGCGTCCCACACCAAAGGCCTGCCCATCTTCCAAGGCAACAATGACATTCCATCCGGTCTCTTCTCATCGTCGCGTACCAAGCCATTGGGTTCAAGTACAGCTGGACTGCCAGCAGTGACAAGAGCACGACGTATTATGTCATTAAGATTAGCATGGCGAGAAATTCGACCAGCGCTTCTGCTACAAGAAAGTCCATGGTGTCCGAGGCTATCGACAGCTTCTCCACAGTGACAGCAATGCGGAGAAACACACGAAATACCTAAACGGAGGCAAGTGGCGAGGCGGAAAGTGGTATCGTCCAACATGGTACCTATATTGGACGATGGAAGTGCCTGAAGCCAAAGACTAAATTCCCATTCTCCCACAGCCAGCAATCGAGCACGCTCAGCAGCATTGGAAGATGTAGAAAAAAGCTTTTATCTAACAGAGTTGCTAAGCGGCCCGTCCCACTGCCGCTGGGAGAATAGGTTGGTTGGCAAAACAGAATTTGGACAAGCCATTTTCCAGGCGTTCACAGGCGTCAGTATTGCACAGCACTTCTGAATTAACCAGTGTGGGTGCTAAAATTTTCCTGGTTAATTCTTCCGTGCTGTGAACCGAGGACAGGAACGCCGGTAAACTAACATCGGAAATTTTGCGAACGCCGAGCCCACCGAGACGAACAGGCAGAGAAGCCTGTAGCCAAACTCGGTCGTTCAAATCCACATTTAAAATATTTTTTCTAAAGGTACTAAATTTTTCCAAAACTGTGATGATCTTAGCGCATGCGTAAATTTGGGAACAAAAAGGCAATACCGAATAATTGTAAAAGCCGAATGAATATTAATTTTGAGGAGGCGATGTGAAATTTCACAAAAATTTTGTATCTTCTCATCTATGAAGGAATTAAAAGCTTCTTCAAAGACTGGTGATCCAAGGAGGCGAAGAGAACTATTGTCCATAATTTTGGTGTTTGGAGCCAAACAATTGAATTTAGAAAGTACCAAATGTTTGTTATCGTTTTCAATATTGTTTAAAAAAAGTTCACACTTACCGGTATTTAATTCCAAACCAATAGATAGAAGACAAATTTGCATCTATTTAATTCCAAACTAATAGATGCAAATTTGTCTTTAAGAACGGCCAAATCCTGTAATATTGTATCTGCATCGCCTCCGAGAGTCCCATCGTCTAAATACCAGACATAAAATTTTGAATTTATCTGCCGAATAATAGGTTGTATTGCCAAACTGAAAATGACCGGTCCAAGAGGGTCACCTTGTTAACATCCAACTGCAGATTCTAAAAGATTATCCTTGTATATTAATTTTGTAGGGTACCTGTAACATTGCCAAAGAAATTTAAAATTTTTATCATTGTTTATCATTTATCATTATTTATTTATTATCATTTTATTATTTATCATTGTTTTGTGGCTGTTGGTTCTTAGGCTAACAATGTGTGGCAGCTGAACAATGTCCTTTAAATCTTTGCTCTAAACATTTTTTTCCCTTGTCCCTCTCATTTTTCAGTAAATTGTTGTAATCAAGATCGCACAACTTTTCTATTTGAACTATTTTTATGAAGATTTATTGACTGACCCTGGATTCCGTGATTTTACCATTTTTACGCCTTACAGCGCTCCACTAAATACAGAATTAGTTTATATTTAAAACCCATGGGATCATAGCTGTATATCCATGAACAGTTAGGCTGAGGTATACACACATTTCGCCATGTTATATTATGCAGAAAATATGCAGTTAAGTTACTAGCGAACGAAAAGTGAAGACTAAAAACGTTCCAATTGGGTCGTTTTTGATTGTTCTCAATACAAAATCGGTTTAATAAAATCCATCGCTAAACAATTAAAGCGCAGGATATTGCTTTCACGTAAACGTATTCATAATATATTGCGCTAAAGACTTATTCAGAATTCTAACTCCAGTGCAGTTATTATTTAAATTAACATAATAGTAAGTAGGGATGAGATTTTCGTCGTCCATTACCTTCGATCAAAGGTATATTTGATCGATGTCCATTACTATAAAAGTGACTATCTAGTGTTTTATATCATGGATTCCGTTTAAATGTTTTCCTTATAGAGAAACTCGATAACAATTTACCCAACCAGAGAACGAACCTTTACGATCTGCGCGCTTTTATGTTAAGAGAACAAAGCAGTTTGAAGTAGCTGCACAAACTTCACCTAGGCCTACTTACCTTGCCGAAGCACATGTAGGTACTTATCTATTATATCTGTTATACCAAAAGCTGGTGTCGATGAAGTCTTTTAAATTTCGCCCTTGCGAGGATAAGCCAGGTAAAAGTGACGTTAACAGCTAGTTCTTAGCAGTAGCCAAATTAATTGGCTCTACTTATTGCGGTTGAGCCAAAACAATTTTTAACCTTAGGCGCTGCGTAAATGCTATAGTCTGTCTGCACCAATATACCTACATCTGAAATTGTAAGCTTAGGTGTACCTAGAGCAGCCGTGCTTGTGTCAGCTTCAGCCAGGTATGTTATCGAGATGTCGTAGGGCATCTTCGGATAGCCCTACTGCTTTTTACCGAAAAGTATTCTTATTTATTCAACTCACCACCTCCACTCGTAACCGTCAATGCGAAATTATGTCACTGTATCGAAAATGCAATCCATTTTTTAACTACAACTATGTGTGAGCTCGGCCACAAAAGAACTGAAATGTCACATATTAAAGTACCTAACAGATATAATCAACATAATATTATAGCATAACATCACACCTGCATATTAAGAAAAAGTTTCTCATATCTGTATCAAATTTACATTACACCAATTTTATTCAGGTCAATAGCCAAGCCAATAGCCTTACCAGTAGTGGGTTGTGCACCTACCCGCTAATGGTAAGGCTTTGTAGCTGACTTCATGGATACTGATAATTTGCAGATAAACAAATTCAATAATATTGACCAATCACCAAAATAATGATGTACACATTTGAAACACAATTATGCAATTAGGGAATAATTATAATTAATAACTCATTATAATAAAATATTAGAAATTTAAATTAAATAAAAGTCAAATATGTTTTATTTATTCTTAATTGTTACTGTGAGATTCTTAATTATAAAATATATGTTCCACAATACAACTCGGTCAAATTAAACACATTACTAATCTAGACAATGATTAACCATATAATCAGGTAACAACAGGTTACAATCAATGTACAAAGTACATACTGGCTAATCAAATGATTGGTTGTTACGTCTTGTACCCGCCTTATTTCAAGATTATTGCAAACATTAGAAGACTGTATAAAATAGCTTTAGCTAAACTGTGACAGTTTTATAAAATATATACTATACTTAACTTGTATATTTAAAATATGCATGAAAACATGATCAATTAAATTTCAGAATTAACAAAGAAAAATAAATCTATGAACAGTAAACAAAAGACTAACAAAAATGTTATTTTAATATTATTGCCACATAATACAAGTATAAAAAAATAACATCTACAATATATGCTGGATTTGACTTCTCTCTATAGGTTTAATATCATGAATACATTTACAGTATTTATCAGTCCATATTAGGAACTCTTTTGCAGCAACAACACATTCTAACAGCATCAAACAGTCATCCTCAGCCCTATGCATATTAATTACTTCTTTCTTACATAATTTTTCATACAAGCTTGTCAACTTAAAACACATTTTTTCTTTGTCTTCACCCGCAGTTTTCACCTTTTTCATTGAAGGCACAGATTTATTCAAGCCTCCTTGTGAAGTATCAAAGGGATTAATTTCTGAGAAAGATGAACATAATATGTCTATTTCACTCCAATCCTCTGAAGTTATGTTAAAGTCCGGCCAATCCTCACTGCCCCTTGAGTCTTCAAAACTATTATTATTCAAGGATTGGGACAGTATTGGATATTGCTCTTTATACATCCTTCGAAAGCCAACTAAAGAATCAACACACAATAGATCTTGAGGCAGAGATATATTCATGTCCACAAATTCTGCTAAAAGTATTTTATAATCAAAATTGTACCCATTATGAGCTACTAAACATACAGGTTTAGGTAAATCTTTTAAAAAGGCAAGTATGGTTTCAGATTTCTCTTTTAGGATGGGTGCGTTTTTCAGCATCTCATTTGTGATGCCCGTTAAAGCTTCTATCTCTGGAAGTATTTTTCTTTGCGGGTTTAGCAAAAGAGTCAGCTTACTAACATAGGGCCTGCTGCCAATGGTTGCTTCTTGAATGTCTTTACGCAAAACGGCAACAAAACTGAGCTCTATAATTTTAGTTTTGTTTCTCTCTTTGTACGGCAGTCCAGTTGTTTCAGTGTCGAAGAACACGTAACTAGCAATCTTAACCATTGTTCACGTTCTGTTAATATTAATAAGTATAAAAGTAACTTGACTTACAATATATTCGACAATTAAAAATGTATCTATTACATAATTTAACACTTACTCAAATATTAAATATTTTACCTACCTAAAAATTATACAATAATTCACACAGAACAATTAATACTCTTACGCGATAATTCAGCCTATTAATTATTTTGACTTTGATTTGTTTACTTTATATTCAGTGCTGCCAGAGCGAGATTTTAAAGTCTACTAATATAATACTATTAGAAATAACTTTATCGTTTCAAAATAATTAATAACTGTCATAAAATATACTTAATTTAAATTATTTTTAATAGCAAGTATCTGCCTTCGAAATTTAATATAAATTGATTTTTATTTGCAGGGTATAAGTAGATTCTCGTACCCTAGATTAGATTAAATGTTTATAGTGGCATCACTGAGGCATTGCAAATGACTCATCAAGAAGTCATCATAGGTGATTTACCGTAGGTATCAATAGTATTGCTACTTACAAAAACAGGCAAATGAAATAATTTTATTAGACAAGTGTCTAAAATTATAAAATGTGATATCTTTAAATTATATATATATAATTCTTCTGTACGTGTGTTACTGTGTTGACAGTGAATTCCTCCTAAACGGCTGGACCGATTTAAATGAAACTTTTTGTGTGTGTTCAAGTGGATTCGAGGATGGTTTAGATATGCTTTTTTTTTTCTCTTTTGTACTGGACAACGTCTGTCGGGTCGGAACAGCTAGTTTTTTATAAAATTACAAAGGCATGAAAAGTAAAATAATATACAGTACTTATTTAAATAAGAATACAGGACTTTCGCGATTTTGTGCTTTCATCCGAGCTCTGTTAACGCATGTTCTCACGGTTAATAAGAACCAGGTGTCCATAACTCCATATCCATGTCTAGAATGGTGGCATTGTATGATAACGCAAGCAATAGGATAACGCTACACTATGGTCGCGCAAATGGTATTTAATGAAAAAAAAACTACCTGTAGATAAGTACCTACTTATATCACAGAATAAATAGTACTAACGTGCTTATATGCTCGACAGCGAGTTGAGCGAACAAATTTCACGCGAAATTGCTATGATCACGTAATCCCATATCATTCTATTAGACGACATAATATTACATATGTATATTAACGTAACCTTGGCCTAATGTGATTATACGATACTCTAGTTTCAGAACATAATATGGCCCTAGTTCTAAGCGTCACGTAGGTATTCGTGACACAAAATACAAATACTGAAACGAGGGTGTTTGAACCATAAATAAACAGTCAAGGTCATAAGCTGGGTTAGATTAGTCAGTCAAGATCATGGCTAACTAAATCGCGAACTGGAGGTTATGGCCTGGTTTACATAGGTATTAACACTTACCAGGGTCGAGGTTAGACAGTTGTCTTTGAGGTGTCGAATCTGATTTTTGGATCGAACAACAGTTTACATACCTACATAATAAATAATAATATGTATATAAACTGTTGTTGCCTCTTGAATTAGGCGTTACTTGGCGGGAATCCATTCTAATATATGTACCAATCGTATACCAACTCTATAAGCAAAATTAACAAAAATAATAATTCTAGATATATAACTAATAGGTAAGTAAGAATACTTAAGACTATAAATTAGCAAACTACATTACAGAAGAAAAACTAGACGTAACATCTACTTTCACGTGTGAAGACTACGCTGAAAGTATAATGTCACAGTTAAACACGGCGCGGGCGGTGAAACCCGCTTTAAATGAAGAAATGGACAAATTGGTTGCGCTGGTACGTATACATAGGTATATACGCATATATATACCAAAGGGCTTCAAATGCATGCTATTTACACATATTAAAAACCATTGTAATAAAATTATCGGGAAGAGAGGAACCCGCCACGCACTCTCGGATTGCCCACTCTAAATATTGCAATAGAAAAGGTTGACAATACCAAACTCTTCAGGGAATCAGTGGGATCTGGGCGTACACCAACTTTCAGTAATCCGCTTTAAACAAAAAATATGCGTCGACACGTGTAAAAAATGCGTCGACACGTGTAAAAAATATGCGTCGACACGTGTAAAAAGTCCTCATTCACCGACGGACCGATCATCAACATCATATTGGTGATTTGTGGATAAAAAGTTCCAAATTCATGAAATAACTCAATGGGGATTTGTGAAATTACCCATAATCTTAGCAATGTTACCATTGTCAAGTTTTGTTACTCTACATCTGACATTCCATAATACTCTCACTTTATTCTATGGCAGCGGTAGTGAATGCGACCGCTGTGCATGAAGTCTCGGGTTCGAATCCCGGGTCGGGCCAAAAAAAGTTATTGGATATTCTGTTAAAAAAAATCGATAGCAGCTCGGCGTTAGGAAGTTGGCGGTGTTAGACACCCCCGTGCTTTGAAGAGCAAGGTCGTGTTGGATTACCGTCCCATCGGATCATGAGAATTAGTGAGCAGAGACTACACTTGTACTGGGTGGCGCAAAAGTACTGGCACTATAGAAATTCCTTATATTTTTTTTATGACATCTCCTGTCATTCTGATATTGAAAATTTTGTAGCAGGGGGGGGACACTGCCCAATATCTTTCCTATATCCAAAGATAGGACTGACATCTGTGTTTTTGGCCCCGTACTTGTGTTGTAAATCAATCGCAAAAGATGGCGGTTAAACAAATTTTAATTTATTATTTAGTGTCAGTTCTTACCTATCTATACTTTTATATTTTTAATTTATCTAGAATCATATTTTATTCTCATTTTAATTGTTTTATCATAAAAATGTCATAAAATACAAATTAGTAAATATGTCGATTAAAGACTATGATTCAAACATTGGATTTGTAAGACAGCAAAGAGTAAAGTAATACATATAAGACAGTCACAATATGGCGCCTGCATCTTGCCCGTGCGCACGTTTGTAGTTTTTCGTCCTATATTGTGTATTTTTCGGCTGTGAAGGTCTTATGTAAGTGCGTTGAGTCGAGCTCTGTGTTCCTCCACCTTGTGTCAATTAATCTTCCCATCGAAAACTGTTGTTATCAGTGTGCGATATTGACGCTTTTAGTGTTTAATGTGGGTGGTGCGGTTTTTCCAACTACAAAAATGCCGAGACGCTGCGCATTTCACTGTGAACCTAGAGTCCGCTGCATAGTTATATTTTAATAAACATAATAAAATGTTAATTGTTGTTGTTTTATTCTTATACTACGATATGCACCTTATACTTATTGTATTTAAATTGTTTTGTTTGGATCTATTTTGTAACATTCTACTTGTTCTATTTGCAATTTTTATGTTACAAAAATACGATTGATACAAAACAATTTAAATACGAATTCTGGATTATAAAATACATAATATAAATAGCTATAGGCACAGAATACGGAATAGCTATAGCTATGTATAGAAGGATTAGTTCGGGGCCAACAGTTCAGATGTCACTGTTTCAAATAGGGTTGGCTGAAATTGGCCATAAGAGGGCTCTCTTTTCCCTATGTATTACTTTACTCTTTGTTTTGTAGTAATCAAATGTAACATTCACTAAAAATAATCATGGACCGCTTTACTCCCCAAGAACGTGGAATAATCGTGTCAATGTTTTTACGGAATAATTCATCAGTGATAAAAACACAACGTGAATTTCGTCGACGATTTCCCCACAGTCCGGCACCGGTTGGTCGCACTATTCGACGCTTTGCCACACGCCTCGAAGCAACTGGCTCAACATTGGATAGACGTAAATCTGGCAGACCAAGAACAGGCCGTTCAGCCGCAAATATTGAGGCTGTGCGCGAAAATGTGGAAGTGTCCAGAAACATCAACGAGGCGACGTGCCACGCAATTGGGAATCTCCAGGCGGACTCTGCAGCGTATTTTGGTCAAACAATTAAAGATGTTTCCGTATAAAAATCAGATGACTCATCAGCTGCTGCCTACTGATCACCGAGATCGTCTAGAGTACAGCTAGCGCGTCATAAACCTCAACCTTGAAGAGGATAATTTTTCTTCAAAATTGATTATGAGTGACGAAGCGCATTTCCATCTCTCGGGGCATGTCAATAAGCAGAATACTCGCTTCTGGGATACTGAAAAAATCCGCGCATTATTCAATAAACACCTTTACATCCACTAAAAGATACTGTATGGTGTGGCGTCTGTGCAGAGAGAGTGATCGGACCCTATTTTTTTGAAGACGCTGCAGGCAATGCGGTGTCTGTCACGGGTGAGCGCTACAGAACCATGTTACGTGAGTTCTTGATACCCAATTTGAATGAAATGGGGCTGGAGCACACCTGGTTCCAACAAGACGGCGCCACGGCACACACAGCGCGCGATACTATGGACTTAATTAGGGATGCTTTTCCAGGCCGTGTTACCTCTCGTTTTGGCAATTTGCCTTGGCCTGCTAGATCACCCGATCTCACCTGTCCAGACTTCTTTCTTTGGGGTTATTTGAAATCTCGGGTGTATGTGAACAAACCACAGACTCTCGCAGCTTTAAAAGAAAACATACACCAAGAAATAAGAAACATATTGCAGGCAGTGTTACGGCTAGTTATGGAAAATGTCATAAATAGGGCTCAAATGTGCTTCAATTCTGAAGGTCAACATTTAATAGACATCATATTTAAATCATAATGCAACTAAATTTCATGGCACAAATATATATATTTAAAAAACTTATTCTAGTTTTCTAATTTAGAAACGTTGTAGCTGAACCAAATAGGGTCATTACTTTTGCGCCACCCTGTATTTGTGCACTATAATATTTCCTGTGCAGATGGCCAGTCTCCATTAAGATCGGCCGCCGTAACCGAAATTCGGTCTGCAGGACATTATATCCTATTATATAATTATGTAGGGCCAAGCGGTTAAATAAAACGCATAAAATACACAGAATATTTTATTAATATACCCTAAATAAATACATTTACTTTGTATTTCTTATGATTAAAGCGGATGCTGCGCATAAAACATCCTTTTTATTTTAGATAATTAGATCTATACACAGTTTACAACATTGTATGTATTACAATAATACAATCCATCGAGGGAATGACGGCTAAAAACATAAATTAACGTAAATTTAATCGTAAAACAATTGTATACTATGTTTAAACCTACCACTTACAGCCCGATGCAAACTTAATGGCGGCTCGGAAGTTAGCTGCGGGTGCAGGTGTGCGCAGGTATAACTCACACACACTAAATACAAGACGCGAAAGGCGAGTGTGGGTGAAAGTAAGGGCGCGCGGGGAGGTGCCCTGCCGCCCTGTGCCGCTACGTCCCGCTGACACCTAATATTGGGTTCTGCGCAATGACTCGTACAATGTTCAGAGCCGCCATAAAGTTTGCATCGGACTGTACACACACACGCATTCCCATAGAAAGTCAAAAAGTGGGTACAATAAGCTTTCATAAAGAAAAAAGACGTATCTGTATCTATAATATCAACTTACTATCATGTTAATCATTTAATTTAATATAAATAAAAATGAATATGGTTTACTTGGTCACGTCATAACATGACAACGACTTTATTGATTTAATTCATTTTTTTAAGTTTTCTAATACTTTGTAGAAGGTTCTTATGGTAAGAAAATTGGATAATTTCAGAAAACTTAACGGCTATTTTATCCTCGCGAGTTTAACAGTTCGTCTAAGACAGGACAACGACTGATGAGTTAGCTAGTTTTAAATTAAAATACTGGCAGATGTGTTTTTTACTGATTCCAAATATGTATAACTCAATTTGGAAATAAATGTTAGATACGTCTTTCACCCTCATGACGGCAGAATACTACCTTTCAGTACATATAGGTCCCATTTAATAGTTATCTAATAAGCATTTAACCTAGCGTCAAACATTATACTACAACGGGCATTTTATAACATAAAGCCTAATAATGCTCGACTCGGAAAACAAAAGTTGTTAATTTTATAACCTTAATATAATTAATAAAATGTTTACTATATTAAAATTACTTACATATCTGCAGGTATTAAACAATAACATAACGCATATTAGGATCCTTATTAAAAAAAGAAATTAAACTATTTAATTTAAAAACAATCGAATTATTCGAATATCGAAACATACGAATATTCGAATTTGAGACAAAAATTAAACTTTGTTAAAGTTTCGAATATTCGATTGTGATTTGTATTATAAACAATCACAAATAATTGATCAACAATGGGATGTCATAAAACGTTTAAATACTTGATGTCTGTCTGCTGCATTTGCCCATCACTATTATCATTATCACTATATATTATAAAACAAAGTCCACCGCGGCGTCTGCGTTCTGTTCGCGGTAAACTCAAAAACTACAGAACAATACAGATTTTCATGCGGTTGTCACCATTAGATATTAGCAAATTATGAGAAAGGTTTAGGTGTATAATTTGTTAACGTTTTGTACTACCTGTGCGAAGCCGGGGCGCGTCGCTAGTAACGTACCTATATTCCCAGAGCAGACTAGAGCTAGGCTAGATTACGGCCACTATCTATTGTACAATACCAGTAACCAACACATACATATACTCAAGTATTGATGAACGCTATTAAATACTTAAATATTGTTATATTTTTTAATTTATGCAAAAGCTCCTAAGATAACATATCTTTCTAATAAAAAGTGTTCTCGTCTATAGATTTTTTGCTTTGCATTAATTAAATGCTATTAAAATTATAGTTAGTTTATAATATAAAGTCTACCAAAGTATTAAAAATAATAGAAAATGTACAAGGTCCAGAAAGAGTGTGTGAGATTGTCTGGTCAGCTATAGATAGTATTGGCGCGATTTTCATTGTTCTTCAGCTCAAGCAATAAGAGCTAAGCTCTTTCTCGACCTTCTTTGCAATTATTTAATTTAAAAGTTATTTAACATATTGTATCCATACCACCAACTAAACTATTTTCTACAAGAGACGTCTCAAGTCACCAATCTTCCAAATCATCATCATTGACATCTGCCAGATCAACATCATCTGCTACAATTGCAGGTTTAACTTCTTCATCATCAACTAAATCCACTGTCTCTATTTGATTCCCATTCTCTTCAACACTTTTATCATCATCAACTATTTGAACACCATCACCAACTTTATCTTCTATAACTGGTAAGCAAGCTTCTTCGTTGAGATTCTCTATTATCTGTTCTATATTAGCCTCAACAGTCAAATCATTAGCTGTAGATGTGATCGGTGATACATATTTGGTTTCCTCCTTTTCTTCTTCAACATCTGAGCCTTCTTTTTGCATTTCTGTATTTTTATCACCACCATCATTGATTGAGTCATAAAGTTCTTTCATTTCTTGACACAGTTGTTTTTCTGCATTGACTTCTGATTTTACCGGAGGTGCATTTTCTTGTTTGTTAGCAAGTCCTAACTTCTCCAACTTATATTGTTTCACAAGCTTCTTTGCCATTTGACGATTTCTTATTATGGTGGTTGGATTTATTTTTTCTCTCACTCCTGCTACGTGGAGAGGTTTGAAAGTTATCTGGCTCTTGTCTGAAAACATAAAAGATATTCCTAATAAAGTTATATCCCATATAAATACGAATATGAGTTTGTTTGTTACGCTTTCACGATTTATCTACTCGACCGATCATTATGAAATTTCGCATACACTTTGTAAGGGAGGACAGAAAAGGACATAGGTTATCTTTCATTCAGAAAAAAGTACTGTCACTAACCTAACCTACATTTATGTGAGCGAATCCGTGGGCTAAATCTTGTCATGAATATAGGCCTTCTTGCACCGATAGCGCAGAAGTGTAAACGGTTACAATATTTATTTAAAGGGATTACTGTTCTGTTTCTGGTGTTCTTTGTGTCTGTTGTGACCACAACATGATATTTGTCAGATAGAATATCAAAATATAGTTCCTAACTTCCTACTGTCATGTAGCATAAACTATGTGCGCTATTGTCTTTGGTATTATGTATACTTGTGAAAATAAAACACTATCGTTCGTACCGTCAACGTGCGTTTGATTATAATATTATCCTTCTTGAAGGAAATCCAGATTTCGCATAACGATCAATTAGATAATAAATGCAACACTCGCGCAGCTACATAGTGAAAGTTGTAACCACCATGCCATTCGAGTAATTTTTATTGTTGAATCATTTTACTATAACACAGATGATTTCACAATTGGGACAATTGTAATTATTTTGTTTAGAAAGTAGTAATCGGGCATATAGCAAGTTTTATAGAGCAAAATAAATGCTTAACATTTACTTTTCTTTTAGTTTCTTAAAATATATTATGTACCCTGGATTAGTTCTTATTTCATGTGGAACTTTACAAACATAAAAATAACGGGAAAATAACAAACATAGGCTCGTAACAGTTTTGTAAATCACACTTCTTTTTTGTATCATACGCATTTGTGGATCACACAATTTTTTATCCCGTGTGGGGATCGAACCCACACGACTTGTGCCGTGGCAGTGGCGAGGCGATCACTTAAACTACTAGGTACGCCATCAGCTGGTTAAATGAATAAATACTCACCAATAGTCAGGTCCTTCATGGCACATAGCTTGTCGTGGATATCAAAAGTTTCACAATGGATGACATAGTTGGGTGTCAGTACGGACTTCTTAATGGCGCCGGTTCTAGCGGGGTTGTATGCGTCGTGTTGTTTGAGAAAATGCACTAACGCCGTGCGGAACACTGGCGGGTCGGCCACCACCCTCACAGCTACCGGTAGAATCTTCCTAATTCGTCTTGTCACGTTGATTTGCATCATCTACAAAAATAAGTCAATTGTAAATGTAACATGCTGTGATTTATCTTTACTAATATTATAATAAACCTGAAGATATTTTTTGCTTGTTTGGTTGAACGCGCTAATCTCAGGAACTACTGGTTCGAATTGAAAAATTATTTTAGTGTTGGATAGCCCATTTATCGGGGAAGGTCATAAGGCTATATAACATCACGCTACGACCAATACGAGCGGAGCATCATTGAAAAATGTTGCAAAAACAGGGGAAATTCTCTTATGTGAAGCAGACGAAGTTGCGCAGGTCAGCTAGTATTTAATGCTAGCTGACCCGGCAAACGTTGTTCTGCCATATCAATTCATTCGATAGGGACACCCTAATCACCTAGCGGTATGAAATATACTTTACTACCTATACCTACCAAATATATATAAAAAAACATAAAAATCGGTCGAGCCGTTTCAGAGTGCGGATTTTTTTTTTATATTTTTTTATTTTGCTCGTCAAAATGACCACACTCCACCTGATGGTAAGCAGTCGTGTGGTCTAAGAGCAGTGGCCTCCACATCGCCCCCACAGTAGCCGAGGCGATGTTGAGGTCTCTACTTTGACGGCCTGAGAAGATGCTTTTTCACGCCCCGCTTAAAGAGAACCCAGGATTGAAGGAAGAAGGAAACACGTGCCTTGGCAGAGAATTCCATGCCTTGGTCGTTCGGCAGAGATATGAGAACCCAAACTTTTTGGTACGCGCTCTAATCGACTCTACCGTGTAAGGATGGCATCTGAGCCCAGCACGCGTTGTTCTGGATAGGAAAGGGGAGGGCGGGATAAGGTGGAATAACTCTTCAGAGCACTCCCCGTGGTATATTCTGTAGAAACATGCCAATGAGGCAATGTCTCTACGGAGTTGCAGAGGTTCCAGTGAACTCGTGACCTCTGGATCTCCGATGATACGGACAGCCCGCCGCTGTAACCGGTCGAGAGCGTCCAGCAAGTACTGCGCGGAGCCATCCCAAAGATGAGAACAGTACTCCACGCAAGGGCGCACTTGTGCCTTATACAATAGGCACAGTTGCCCAGGCGTGAAGAACCGCCTCACCCTGTTCAGAACTCCGAGTTTTCGCGAAGCTTGCTTAATGACGCTCTCGATATAGGTTTTCTGGTTAAGGGAGCGGCAAAGATCCATACCTAAGATGGAGAGACTGTCACGTATCACCAGTGGAGTGTTCTTCAGAGAAGGGAGGGGAAGGAACGGAGACTTTTTTGTTGAGAACGCGCATGCCTGGGTCTTCTTGGCGTTGAACTCGACCAAGTTCTTGGCACCCCATTCATAGATGCGGTCCAAGGTCCGGTAGTTCAACGACAAGATTCTGCCTTTTCCCCTCAACCTCAGCCTGTTTGGCCCCAGGATGTCCGAGATATCGCCCATGCACGGTACTGTCGTCCGCATAACAATGTATGTTGCCGAGATTCAACATATCATTGATATGCAGAAGAAAGAGCGTAGGGGATAAGACAGAACCCTGAGGCACTCCTGCATTGACCTGCATAAATTTGGAAGCGCGACCGTCGCAAAGGATCCGAATACGACGCTTCTGCAGGAAACTTGCAATCCGGTGCACAGTTGAGGGGGCAAGCCATAGGCCGGAAGCTTGGAAAGAAGAGACCGGTGCCAGACTCTGTCGAAAGCTTTGGCTATGTCAAGGCTGATAGCCAAAGACTCGCCGTGCTTGTCCATAGCCTCACCCCAGAGGTGCGTGACGAACGCTAGAAGATCACCCGTTGATCGTTTAGACCGAAAGCCGTATTGGCGATCATTGATCAACGATTGATCTTCCAGGTAGCGGACAATTTGGGTGTTTATAATCCGCTCGAACACCTTGGAAAGCACCGAGGTGATAGCTATGGGTCGATAGTTGCTTGGCTCGGAACGGTCCCCCTTTCTGGGAATCGGTTGAACGTTCGCTTCCTTCCAAGCCCCAGGCACAATGCCTGCGACGTAAGACGTCCGGTATAGGCGCGTAAGTGTGGGAGACAACTCCGCTGCACATTTTTTAAGAACCACAGCTGGGATGCCGTCAGGTCCACTGGCTTTCCGAACAGACTGCAGTATCGCACGAACGGTTCGTTGCCTGATACATATATCAGGCATGGTGTAGCCGCAGTTGGCAATGTTAGGCGGCTGCGAACCGCAGTCATCGATTCGGGAGTTGGCCGCAAAGAGATTTGCAAGCAAATCTGCTTTCTCCTGCGGCCGATGAGCCAGTGATCCATTCGGATACCTCAGAGGGGGCATAGATGTACCTAGAGTTTGCCAAACCTATACCTATTAAAATCATCGTAAAATAAATTTTGTAGCAACTACACACAGCAGCCCAAAAGAATAAGAAATAATAAATTGATTTGTATTGTTAATAACATTTGGCGTTTAAAAATGGTGGATTTTTGGCTTTTTTTTTTACGTGGGGGAATGCATTGACTCATTCCCCTCCGCGAGGGCGGGTGGAGGGGTTATGTCGGACTCGCCGGGGTACAGAAAGATGTTAAAACGATAGAATGGACTTCCCGGAATACCGACTAAACCTACCACGGTGTTCCTCGACAAACCACTATCGGCGGGGCCGCGCGAATCACTTTCACATGCGGTCGCGACTCCACCGGGTTTTTTTGCCTGCTTCTTTTCATGAACTAGACTTAACTCGAGCTTAGTTTTCGAACAGGCTTTTTTAAAGCTTAATTTGTATTTCGCTTTATTTATCTATACTAATATTATAAAGCTGAAGAGTTTGTTTGTTTGTTTGTTTACTTGAACGCGCTAATCTCTGGAACTACTGGTCCGATTTGAAAAATTCTTTCAGTGTTAGATAGCCCATTTATCGAGGAAGGCTATAGGCTATATATCATCACGCTAAGATCAATAGGAGCGGAGCACCAATGAAGAATGTTTCAAAATCGGAGAGTATTTTTTTCTTTTGAGAGCTTCCGCTGCGTGCGCTGCGTAAACAGTTAAAGTTTCGCAAAAATCATGTATAACAGAATTGTTGCCCTTTAAAAGTTCTAAAAAAAAGTCCGCGACAGCATATGTCTATCTTTTAAGGTTGGCTCACTATAACCATTTTTATGCTAACGAAATTTGTTCTAAAATAATGCATTATTTGCGAAGGTATTTTTATAAACATGATATTAATCCTTATCCAAATAAATATGTTATTCAGCACAAGTATTTAATTTAAAACAAAATTGCCCTTTACATCATTCGATTTCAATGAATATCTTAGGAGATATAGCAGTTTTAAAATAACATCGCAGCAAAATAATTACCCATTACAGACATAGTACAAACGATGTTTCTCCTGGTTTATTCTGCGTGATTACTACTGGTTCGATTTAAAAATCTTTTAGTGTTGGATAGCCTATTTATCGAGGAAGGCTATAGGCTATATAATATCACGCTACGACCCACGGGGGCGGCGCAGTAACGATAAACGCGGGTGAAACCGCGGGAACATCTAGTTTTTTATATATTAGTTAATAGACGTGCCCAAAAAGTGATTACACATTTTTATGAAAATATACATAGATTCTGACTTTGACTGGAAAAGACAGCATATTAATTTATACAGAAAAGAAGCAGCTGTTACTAGCCCAAGGAAATATATTAATAATATTAGCCCTGCAATAAACTGTCCCACTGCTGAGTACGGACCTTTTCTCAGTGTGAAAAGGGTTAGGCCATAGTCCCCCCGCTGGTCCAATGTGGGTTGGCAGACCTTACATAGTTATATAATTTATACTTATAAAACATCAAAATATCGAAAGCATCCCAATTTAACTTTCGAACGCATGTCGGTCGAAACTTCGTATATAAATAGGTATTTATTCCCTTTTTATAATTATCAACGCGATTAATACCCGTTGTCTAATCTTATATTACGTATGTAAACGTTTTTCTCTGTGTCAAGGAAGAAAATCGGTTCATGATAGATATCTCTTTTACGTAACCTTTTTTTCATATTATCTAATGCGTTACTTATAACTTCAAATTATCAACACAAGTACACTTTCTCCGACGACTTGGTTGCTTTTCAGCAGCCACGGTGAGACTAAGATGGTGGTTGTCTCAATGTCTTGAAGTTTAGTCATTTCGACCTACCCGCACATTTTTTATTTTCCTTCATTCAGAGATTAGAGTCCTAGATATCAGAATGACTATGATATAATTATATTATTGATGTTCCTATTTACGCAGAATGAGCTCAAACTATCATGAAGTCTAGTTGTGAAGATGCAAGTCTAGGTTATTATTTATAAAACATTTGAGAACTACATTTTGAACGTCCATTACTAAGGATCTAGTATAAAATAAAATTGGCTATTCCGCCAGGCTATCGGTATAAATAAAAATATTTTACTCATCTCGGGAAATAAATCTGAGACCTCATGCAGTTGCACTTACAACCGCTGTGCTATCGGAAACGTATTAAATTAACATAGAATATAAAACGTACCGTCTTCATAAAATCAGGCACTTGTACCAGGAGTTCCTTACAAAAGTCAACTTCATCCAGTGGCGGGTCTTTGCATTCATCCTCGATCTGAAATATTTATATAATTAGTATAAAAATATTACATTTACCCCGCGGCTTCGCTCGCGTAAATTTACGTTAGGTCAGGTTAGTAACAGTATTTTTCTGGATGAAAGCTACCCTATGTCCTTTTCTGTTTCCCTGACAATGTGTCTGCGACCTTCATGATGATCGGTCGAGTAGTCAGGCGTGAAAACGTAACAAATAAACAAACTCACATTTGCGTTTATAATATTAGTTAGGATAAGTAGAACTTAGAAGTAAGACACTCCCAATTCTTGATGTATAATAATTTCAGCTCTGTATATGAGTTGTCCCACTGCTGACAACGGGTCTCTTCTCAGTGTGAGAAGGGTTAGGCCATAGCCTACCACACTAGTCCCGTGCACGTTGACAGAATTTTCATATATTCCAAAACATTATCGAGAATTCTCAGACATGCAAGTTCTCTCAGTGTTCCGCCGGCAGTTACAGCGACCGATAATAAAATTATCTATTTAATATGCACATAATTTTGAAAAGTCAGACAACTTATGATCAAATTCAAGTTCTCTGCGTGGTAGGCTATTGGTACGGTTGAAGTAAATCAAGAAATGTAAAGTATTTTAATTTGTGTAATACGGTCTTTAGTTTGAACAGCGTCGTTTTAAGAAATGTGAGATAAAGAATAAACACACTCTTAAATGGACAGAAACTCTATGGGATGCTTTGCGCCATATTATAAAATGGCACAGAATAAAGCAATGAATAAAGTTACATTTTGGATTTTGGTGAATTGGGATGAAAGTCTGCAGGATAATTTGTGATATAATATATTCGGATATTGATAGAAATTCTACAGGATAATTTGTGTCAAATCGCACCGGAAGTCGCAGCAGGTGTAAACCTCCTACAAGATGAAACGACGACCTGGTAAAGGTCGCGGGAAGCGGTTGGATGCTGGTGGCCTAAGACCGGTCTGTGTGGAAGACCTTGGAGGAGGCCTATGTCCAGCAGTGGACGTCTTTTGGCTGACATGATGATGATGAATTTGTGTCATATTTTTAAATAAACAAAGGTTTTATGTTGTAAAATATTGCCTTACGTTTTGGTGAATATTACACATTGAAATTAAACTACTAGATACGGAGTTTATCGCGATTTATACAAAAAGGAACAACGTTTAACAATTTTTAAACTATTTATACATTTTTATGCTT
Source organism: Catocala sponsa (assembly GCA_963564715.1). Taxonomy (NCBI): domain Eukaryota; kingdom Metazoa; phylum Arthropoda; class Insecta; order Lepidoptera; family Erebidae; genus Catocala; species Catocala sponsa. The sequence goes on from OY751351.1 coordinate 6,692,271, forward strand.
TTAACCTATTGAGTCACATCGGCACACCGGAGGCCAGACACAGTAAATTTTTAATTAAGTCTGGCATTAGAATGGCAGACATAATGAATTGCTAGAGCAATTGACAGACATAGCCCTTTAGTGACATATTATGCTTGTATATACATACATACCAGCTCAACCAACTTGTCCATTTCTTCATTTAAAGCGGCTTTCATCGCCGGGTCTAACTGTGACATTATACTTCCAGCGTAATCCTCACCCGTGAAATTAGACGTATCGTCTACTTTTTCTTCTGTAAGGTAGAAACAGAATCATTTATTTGTCAAACATAGTTATTTACATATAAAGATCTTGGATACAAAATATTCAGTGCCAATATTGACATACAAATAAGATATAAAAAAAAATTGTTATATCCAAAATTACAAAAGAATATCATAATAGAAATAATGGATAATAATTTACAATAATATTCAAGATGTAAATTATATTATAATACAGTCAACCAAATTTATCATTTAAGAACTCGTTTAGTTTATAATAAAGGTAATAATTATGCTAATTTAGTCTTAATTATTATTTTTACTTATTAATTATAACATTTCTATATATTTAGAATTATTCTTTTTGTTCATTTTGCTTATCGAGCCGTTGTACGATAGGTATAATAATTGTGAAATTATTCATAGCTTAAACAGTGACGCTGACGTAGCGTGGATGACAGACGGGGCGGAACATAATTTTGCCGCCTACTTACTTAAGTATTTCAATTTAAAGACTATGATATACAGTAATTCTAAAGAACTTTTTGGTAAGAACAGTCATCATTATTGTGTATTGTACAGTTCAAATATAAGATACTATTATTATTTATTGTGAAATTTTGCCGCCCCTACTTCGCTACGCCACTGAGCTTATGCCTAATGTTAAGTTTTTAGGTCTCGGCGATACAAGCTTTGAGCTTAGTCGATACCACTGATAATCAAACTTGCTGCACATTGTTTATACAAAAATAAATTATTTTTGTTCTTAATTGTTTTAGATATAGTCTAGTTATCACTCGTGGTTCTATATAGTGATCTTTGCCTTATAAATAGGGTAATTGCTTATGATTTTATACATAATTATAAACTAGATAAAAATAAATGGTTTTATGCAACCAGTATCAAAATTTGTAGCAAGTTATTAATATTTTAAATTTGGATATCGGCAAAGTGGGCATGTATTGGGGATATGTTGCTATATGCCTCGGACAGCTGCATTTAAATAGCGGTTATACATCCCTAATATTATAAATGCGAAAATGAGTTTGTTTGTTTGTTATGCATTCACGCCTAACTACTCAACCGATCAACATGAAATTTTGCATACACGTTGTCAGGGGTACAGAATAGGACATAGGGTACCTTTCATCCAGAAAAATGAACTGTTGCAAACCTAACCTTTTTTTTTTTCGCAGTGGAATGCTTTACGCACACCCGCTCCTGTCGACGCGGTTGGAAAGCCGCGTCGGCAACAGCGGGTAGTGTCGGACTCGCCGAGGCCCTTACAATAGTGGGCCACGGAATACCGACTAAACCTAACTGCGGCGCTCTTCCCGTCTATCATGGAGCGCCGGAGGATCTCCGTTCCGAACTTTCTCCGGCGCTCAGACGTTAGCCTGGCAGGGCTACGACCTAAGACATAACCATCTAAGGCGGGGGAGGAGGTGAAGCGTAGCGGCGTCGCCTCCTCCCCGGCCTTGCTCGGCCGAGCGGGTCCGCATTGGCGTCGGCCTCCCGTTCCCGCTCCGCAGCCTCCTTCAGGAGCATTACTGCCTCACTGAATTCAACCTAACCTACATTTACGCGAGCGAAGCCGCGGGTGAAAACTAGTATACATATTATTGGCTTAAATGCCAACATATCTATCATGCAAAGAATAGAGACTAAATTTGAATAGCAGCACTTATGACAAGTTCCGTTCGTCTATTTACTTCAAAACGCTATAATATCTTTTGATTGTGTTAAGAAAATCAAACTTCTTGCTTATAACATTAATTTTAATTTAGATTTTGATCGTACATTCATCGTCGGATTAATATTTAATTAGCGAGTTGAACCAGTACATTTACTTAACCGCGACGAGGAAGATAAAATAATAATGTTAAGACTTACTTTTAATAAATGGTTTTCCTGAAACAATATAACAAAACAAAAAATAACAAATAGTATGAAAACAAAAATTTAAACTTACTAAACAATATAAAAATACTTAAAAAAAATGATAAAACAAACTAAATAAAATACGGGTCATATACATCATCATTACATACTTCGCCCTGTTTGATGATGGGCGTTCAGTATAACAGTGTATATTTATAAATTATAATGTTATTTTGCAATAACCCTAAACTAGTATACGCTAAAGGCCAGATTTGAGAGCTTTGAGGCCCTGGGCACCCATGAAATGAAGGTCCTTTTCTTAGTAACTAAAGTGCAGTTCCCGAAAAGTATTTTAACTAGATGAAAACAGATTTTTCGAAGTAATATCAGTAAGGACGACCCCGTAAGGACGTATCTAAGGACGACTCCATAAGGACGTATTTAAGGACGACCCCTTTTTCTACAGAACCAACACAAGGGCTTCGGTCCCAAAGCCCTTGCCGTCTTGCCTAATTAATATATAGTCGTTTATAATAAAGGAATTCGAGGCTTACCTTCTTTTGAATATTGAGGCTTTGTCGCAGGCTGCATAGCCGCGTTTGGCTTTGACGTCGCTGCAAAAGATATTAAAAATTTATATAGCACTAGCTGTCCCGACAGACGTCGTCGTGTACATGAGAAAAAAAAACAACATCTAAACCATTCTCGAATCCACTTGAACACACACAAAAAGTTTCATCAAAATTGGTCCTGCCGTTTAGGAGGAGTTCAGTGACATACACACGTACAGTAGAATTATATATATAAAGAGAAAAGACGAACTGTCAAACCCGCAAGGTTAAAATAGTCGTTAAGTTTTCAGAAATTATCCAATATCCTCGCTACTTTCTTACTTTTCTTTCCGTTACAACATTCTATAAAGTATTAGAAACCTTAAGAAAAAGACGAATGTAATCGGTAAAGTAGTTCTCAACTTATGACGTGCCGAAGAGAAACAGGGATTTATTTTTATATATCCTAACTAATATTATAAAAGCGAAAATGAGTTTGTTTGTTTGTTACCTTTTCACACCTAAACCACTGAACCGATCATTCTGAAATTTTGCATATACGTTGTCAGGTGTACAGAAACGGACATAGGCTACCTTTCATCCCGAAAAAAATTACTATTCCCGAGAGAAACAATAATAACGTTCTTATGATAATAGATGGCGCCACGTGTCTTTCGAATCATGATTGAATTATATTATTACAAGCAGAGTACAACCCGAATTGATTGTCAAATTCTAAATTAACGCGAGCGAAACTGCGGGCAAAAGCTAGTAAGCTAATAAAGCAATGTTTTCTAAGTCTCGTGGTGCTCTTTGTGCAGTTATTCAAATATTTGAAAAGTCACCCGTGACATAGGAATGTATTTCTAATGAAGTCCTAGTACTTTATAACTAAAAAAGAAGTTAAATTTCCAACAGAAAAATCGAATAACATTGCTCGAACCAAGATGGCCGAGAACTTGTACCACGGTACCAACGGAACTAGAAACAAATTAAGCTTAGTTACGAGCCATTGACTCGGAATAACGAAAGACGCAAAGCAGACAATATGACTGGCTTTGTGAATATAGGTATCAGGAAATAGATCAACACTAATATTATAAAGAGAAAATATTTTATTTTGTTTGTTATGCAGAAACTCATAAAGAGCTAAACCGATTTTAATAATTCTTTCACCATTAGAAAACAACTTTATCTAGAAGCAATATAATATAAATAAGCTAAATAACATCATGCTACGAGCCACGGGAGCGGACTAGTAACCATATACGTGGATGAAACCACAGGAGACTGCTAGTGAAGTATGAATTATACCAAAAATTTATATATTTAGATTCGACATCAATGCCGACTTGAATACTCGTAGCATTTGGCTACTCGCCTTGGAAATGATAGACACAGCCGGCCAAAGAAATAACTGGTAGCCAATAACGATCCGGGTTTTGTCGATTTCATTTAGTTCAGCAATAATTAAAGACCAGTTAAGCTTTAAACAGCTTTAAATAGTTGGATGATAAAAGTTACCTGGTTGCTGGTCTGGACCTTGCGGCTCATACCTGTGGTCTACCTTCAGATTGCCATACACTGAAACAATACATTTTAAAATAAGTTGTCATTACATATTATAAAATATTTAATGACAACAAATCCAATAGATAGAGTGATTCATGAGGGAGGTTTAGTTGTTTACCCTATTAAGGTTTTGTTCTACCCATGCGAAGCTGGGCGGATCGCTAGTCAAATAAAAAATATATCAACTTTGTATTTAAACTTAACTTCACTAGTAGGCAAATAGTATAATGGTTGCTATTCCTTACATAATTATATAATTTGTAAACTAAACAACTTTGTAAAATTGGCGATTAAAACAACCAAATTTCAGTCACGGCGGTCAACCTTAATAATAATAATAATAATAATATTCTACCACATACACACAACACCATCTAGCCCAAACTAAGCAGAGCTTGTACTATGGGTACTAGACAATGGATAAACATACATATATACTTATTTTTTTGTAAATACATACATATTATACATAGAAACACCCAGACCAAGACAAACACCCATGTTCATGCACACAAATGTTTGACTTGTGCGGGAATCGAACCCGCGACCTCAGGCGTGGCAGTCGGTTACACTAACCACTACGCCATCGAGACTGGCCCTCTGCAAATATTTTATGTTATGTGTTTTATTTAACCGATTGGCCCTACATAATACCATAGAATGTAATCTCTTCCAGACCGAGTTTCGGTCACGGCGGGCCATCTTAATCGAGACTGGCCATCTGCACAGAAGATATTATAATGCACAAATGTGTGCGCAAACGTGCACTCTCTGTTCCCTAACTCCCATGATCCGAAGGGACGGCAATTCGCACGGCCGGAGAGAAATCAGGCGCAGGACCAACCGCTTTAGGTACTTTCTGAGGCACGTGGGTGTCTAACACCGCCAACTTCCTAATTCCGAGATGGTATTAAGATAACTCAATAAATGTTTGTTGGTCTGACCCGGGATTCAAACCGAGACCTCATGCTACTGCTGCATTACGGAGATCAGTATAACAAAGTGAGCGGCAGTAAAATATCTTACCTGCGCCATGTTGCGGTGCCACCGGGATTGCCTTGCTCTTTTTCGTCTTCTTGCCTGCAACATTACAACATTTCCTTAAACGCTCTACTAAAACTTACCAAATATATTAATCATGTATGGAATTTTGATGTTCCCAATCTCACTATATAAAATTCGATATCATATTATGTAAGATAATTTAGTCGAGTTAAGTCAGTTTAAGAAATTAAATATTTATAAAGTAGACAACAATAATTAATCGTTATATGTACTTTTGCTCTTGTTAGAAAGATTTAACAGTAATTCGATTGTTTTTTTTTGTAGACATTTATATCAATACTCCTACTATTATATTGGTAACATCAGCCCATCACTAATTTTAATAGACATTAAAAAATGGCTGACTGCATTGCATTTTTTAAAACTAATAATAGTCATGGAGGCCTAAAATGCTGCTGATTCAGTTCTTTTTTTTTGTTTCAGTCAGACCTGTGTACAAAGACGTCTGTGACTCTGTGTGAAATAACCAGTGATCGGAATAGGTAGAGCTATTCAGGTTCATAGGCCGCAAACATTGATGTTGATATGGATATTTCACGGGATTCCGACTGACACTACGGGATTTTATTGAATTGCATTATTTTTGTCAATATATATAAAAATGGTTTAAGTAAGCCGATAAGCGCGTGAGCGACGTTGTAAATTTTACGTCAACAGCACGCTATAACATTGACATCCTCGATGGCGTAGTGGTTGGTGTAACCGACTGCCACGCCCGAGGTCGCGGGTTCGATTCCCGCACAAGTCAAACATTTGTGTGTATGAACATGGGTGTTTGTCTTGGTCTGGGTGTTTCTATGTATATATGTATGTATTTACAAAAAAAGTATATATGTATGTTTATCCATTGTCTAGTACCCATAGTACAAGCTCTGCTTAGTTTGGGCTAGATGGTGTTGTGTGTATGTGGTAGAATATATTATTATTATTATCCTCATAGAATATGAAGGAAAATTATCGAAAAATGATGTGAATGACGAAATTTGGTCATATAAATTCACTTCACTAACATCAACAGATGTCGAACGCTCGTTTTCCACATATAAATGGGTGTTAGATGTAAAAAGAAATAGATTAAAATTAGATAATTTAGAAAAAATAATGGTGATTTATTTTAACTCTGGTCATACTCAGTCTTCTAGTGAAGCTGAAGACAAAGCAGACCAATGACATTTTTTGTTTAAATAAGTGAATTACCTATTGTTGAAGCGTATTGATCATTTTAATTAAGATTTTATTGTATATACATATTGTTCTATTTGATGTTTTGATTTTCTGAGGAACAAATAATTTGTATGGTAATATGTTTTTGTACAACTTCAGAAAAAAAATGTTTAAATGATTGTTGATTCTTGAATAAGGAATTTTTACTTAAAAAAATATATGTGGTTTAATGAATCAAGTTTATCTATTTATTATACTATCCTTAATCCCGTCCTTCTTATATTTACCCGTCAGAAAGGAAGTGTAATTTTTCATTAGTCCCGAAGGCGAGAATAGTTTTTTATGATTTTACTACTTAAAAACCAAATCCCGGGACTCGGGGAGTATCCATATTATTCTAACCTATGGCAAGTACATAAAACAGCTCTACCTATTCCGATCTCTGAAAATAATTTATAAAACACGAACTCTTCATAAATTTTGCTGTGTGTAACAAGTGTAACTGGCTACCAACCACTGTTTGAGATTTGATAAACCATAGATTTAAAAAAGATAATAATAATAAAAGAAATACCTGATTCAATCAAAATTAATAAGCATCCTAATTTCCATAAAGCATATGGATGGAATGTATTACTAATTTGACATGCCATAGTTCACCTAATCAAATCAAAGAAAAAGCATAACGAAGCTATGCTTTGATATGCTATTAGTATATTCTGTGTAAAAGTAACGTTAATATTTGAGTTTGGATACTTTGAAATAATACCACATTAGTCTCTGTAAACGAGGCTGCTAAAATCATAGAGGCTAATATACATACATATGTATTTGCAAAAATGTCAATTAAATAAACCGCGACAAAAAGATGTTCACTTGGTCACTTGGCCAACATTCGGGCCCTGAGCTTTTCCATTGTATCACGATACCAACTTTTGAGGAATTAACATAATTATAAAACTAACCTATTATTTCCATCGAGTCCACATTTATTAACAACACAACTATTTAGTATTTAGTCATATGGGTTACAATACTTAAAGCAGAGGTTTTTGAGCCAGACAGTCTACTGCAACCTACCTGGTTGCAACAAAACAAAACCTCGCTTCTCAAACTATAGATGCCACATACTAGAGCCCAAGATAGGGTGACATCGATGAACTCAAGAAACCTCGTTGAATACAAGACTCCAATACTAATGATGAGATCTGTCCGATATAATTATGTATCGGCGGTCTGTATTCGCTAGGTTTTACCCCATAATGCTGGCTGTCGATTCACAGAATTCAAATTTTATTTGAATGTAATGTCCTCCAGACTAAATTTTCGTCACAGCGGCCAATCTTATTGCAGAGTGGCCATCTGCGCAGGAGATACTATAATGCACAAGTATTCAAATGCATCAACAACAATATACATATAAGTGCATAGTATTGGCAAGGCAAAGAAGGTATCGTTCTGTGCACAATTGTACTCGAATATAATTGGAAAGTTATTACGCGCATTACAAATGCTGGCTCTAAGCATACAGTACTAATCGGCACGTACCACTATTCTGCCTATTTCAGCATCCAAACAGACTTGCGAGCCGACTTAACGGCAGAATAGCTGTTCCTTCTTCCTTTGCTTGACAGGTTTTTAAGCATTGCCTAATCAATGCTAAGAAAACAAAGCCAGCAAGGGCCGCTTAGCTCATAACGGCAATAAAAAAGCGCAAGTTGAAGTCATACACACGCGAATTTCGACCGTAAGATCAATGCAATTATGACCCATGTTACTATAATCACAACATGGAGACAGCTCTTTTTTAATACTTTCAAGTATACACACTGGCAATCTGAACTGGTCGAAGCGGTCCACTAAGGTCGCTTACAGCGCCAGGAGTATTATTAGTTGCTGTGCTCTTTAAAGTGCAAAGATCTCACTGGCTCATCGTCTATGTTCATGATAAATCTATGCGATTTATTGCTGTATCCTTCTGTAATCAACATAATATGCTTCAGAGATGTTACCAGTCACAGACTCTCGATTCTTTATTAGAGACAGTGGCAATATGCACGTGTGTTGACAGTATTTCGATTCAGTCAATCAGGCGAACCGGAAAGTCACCTCATAACTGAAATATTCAGATCATGTTTGGTAAATGGTACAGCAGTGCTCAACTTATCATGTTCCGTGTGATAACTTGACGACCCTTTGGAACTTTGCTTTACAAAATCAGACATAGAAATGGCGCTACAGACATTTTTGCACAGGCGTGTCAATAATGTTAAAACCGGCACTGTAGCCAAGTAGATACTAGGCACAGAAAATTTCAGTCCATACTGATCTTAAAGATCGTAATATTTAATCAGTTCCTGTTTCCTCTAAAGCCTGATAACGCCATTATTCGATAAAACAATAATTTCCTTATGGCTTACCATAAGGTATCTGTCTAAACAGACACGTGCCCGAATTCTCAGCCCATGAACACTAAACGTAAAACTTCGACACAGGTATTCCATGTGGGCTTCGAACCCTCTCATCGCAAGACCAGAAAGCGACCATGTCGACCGAGTAATGTACCTAGTTACGGGAATGCAACAATCTATGAAGTTTAATAAGAAATAAATTATCGTTAACACAAGCAAATTTATGTCAACATTGACCAATTTTCTTTGAGAACTAGAATAATCTTTATATATAATATTAGCCCTGTACATAAGTTGTTCCACAGCAGCTGGGCAGGCCTCTTCTCAGCGTGAGAAGAGATGGGTCATAGTCCACCAAGCTGGACCAGTGCGGGACTTCACAAATCTTTGAGAACATTATGGAGAACTCTAAGACATGCAGGTTTTTTTGCGATGTTTCCCTTCACCGTTAAAGCAGGCGATTATTAACTATTCAATATGCACAAACTTCGTAATGCCTGATATCTGCTTATCTTTTTGAAAACTCTGCGTGGCAGCTCAAAGGTCTCCCTTTATACTATCACTGCCTGATTTTGTAATAAATAAACATAATAAAGTTACATAATAGTTGTTTACCTTTATTTTTCCCTGTTCGTAACATTTTTCCACCGACTTGCACGAGGGAGTCCCTCATGATAACCCACTGATTTTGCTGACTAAACTTCTGATTGCATATGTTTTGCATTTCCTTTACAGAAATCGTGTAATTATTTTTGAAGAATTTGTCTATTCGTGCTCTTAAAAAGCATTTTAAAACTTCATAAAGCTTTTCGCGATCAGGTACCTCATATTTGAAACTGTTCATTATAATTTTAGCATATGTTCCTGACAGTTGTGAGCGCCACATGTATGCATTGGCCAATTGCTTTTTATCAGGGACTTGTTGCACAGGAGGTGGCTGGGCACGCTGTTGTGGAATTTTTTTAAGAGCAGCCTCGAGGTTTGCTTCTTCAAAACGTGAAACTTTGGCATACGGTGATTGAGACCGGTCAATCCAACGATCCTGCGGTGACCGATTACGCCTCAATGTTTTTTGATGGGGCTTATTATCACGCAGATCAGACTTCTTGTCAAGTGATCTCACGTGATTTCCGTATATCTGACGGGGTGATGACCGAGAGTAGACTTGGTCACGTCTTGCATAAGATGATTCGCGACCGCGAAGAGACACAGCTGATTGATTTGGACGATAGGAACTGCGATTAGAATCACGATCCTTGTCCCGCATCGAATCACGGTTGCTGTTCCATCGCGAATTACGATCGTCGTTCCAATTTGAATCACAATTGTTTTTCCACCCCGGCTCACGATCATCATTGTCCCATCTTGAAACACGATTATTGTTCCACTCCGAATCATGCTTATTGTGCCTTTTCGTATCACGGCTGTTGCCCCAATCTGGTTTACGATTATTATCCCATCCCAATTCACTGCGCCAATTCGGATCACGATTGTTGTCCCTTTTAGAATCATGATTATTGTCCAAATTGAATTCATCTTTATTCCATGTTAAACACTGATTTACATTCTGCGAATTATTTGGCATCTCAACATGTTTTCCGGTCCAAGAAACTTGTCTGTTGTTTGAGTTACCAAAAGGATACGAAGTTAACTGCATATTTGACGTCGACGGAGTAGGCTGGATTGGATAATTAGGCTGGTTCAATTGATAAAATGCGCTCTGTGAAAGAATTGTTTTAGATAGTTATAAAATTTAAAACATTTTCAATGCCAGAATTGCATTTAACAGAATTGTATCTTTATTTACTAAATTGGAGTAATTGTAACCATATTGGTGGAATTCGCTCTCCGAATGCTGCCTTACATTATTGTCAAGCAACACTTTAGCAGCACTTTGACGGTAATGCCTCCACCATCAGTTTGAGCAACTGTTGGTAGATAAATATGGCAACAGAGGGCTGTCACTTATTTCCATTACTTTGAAATTAGTATGAGGTATTTAAGAAGCTTATAGATGCAACAACAGGGTAGAACGATAGCAATGCTCACCCTGTGCAAAAGCTATGTGGCCACTGGTCAGCGCAAAAGGCGATGACGATGATTAGCTGGCAGCTAGCAGAGTGCTACTTAAGGTTGAAACGGCGAATATGCTTTGGCCTATCCCTCATGTTTGCACATACCATCTACAACTGTGACGTCATCAGAGTCGTACTAAATCTACCAATATGATCACATTTACACTCGATGAGTGCTAGTATTCACCAAAGCTAACAAGCTACAAATGCTGACTAAGGCATTGCTCGCAAGTTAAGCAATCTGGAGTAAAGTGGGAGAAAATATCAACGGCCTTACGGAGGGATGCGAGCAACCGCTCTAAATCGATAGTCACATATGTTCAAAGACGATATCATGTCTAAAAAATGAGATATTTGTCGTTCATGTTCTCCACGACAAGTAAGAAAAATGCCTTGTCGTGCTATATGCCAGAAATTGACTACCTAAATTAGTTTTTTAACTTGCACATTCAAATGCCTAAAATATTTTTAATCGTCCCTGATCAAAAATATCACTGGCACTTTTATGTGCGAGCTTAAAAAACAATGTACGTTGTGTTTAAACAGGTACTGATAGCTTGCTGGATGTAAACTGTCATATCCGATTTTAGTATTGCTCTGTGAACACGTGTGATATAATAATTTTTCCATCGTATTGGTCTATTACCTATAAATACAAGGTAGCCACGAGACCTGGCTCGTATTCCTGGAGTTTAAGACATGCATCATGCATCATCGTCATCAACCCGGTAATGTTGGACAAAGATTACACAACTATGGTTAACTTTGCCAGTCGTAAGAGGCCACTAAAAATCTCCTCAAGTTTGTGAGCGGTTATAAGTCTTCGATCCATTAGGAAATCATGCACTGCCAAATGAATGGAGCGCATATGTTCTTGTACTTTCCCAAAAAGGGTCCAGCAAATAGTGCTCCAGTTCGGTTCACTGGATTGCCGCGTTGTTCATTGGAATTGGGCATCGCGGATGGCCATGACTGGGTTTTAGAGAGTCAAAATCTCATAAGCCGCTATCGACCGTTTAAGGGATGTCCCCCATCAACGGAAATTAATGGCCAAGACACATTACTTTTACTTTTAGACACTTCACCCTTTACTTATTTATTTCCCACTCCGCTGCTACCCCTTGCCTAGTTTTAATCAATGTAACTTTATAGCCCAGCGAGTAGAATAATGAAGACTTCTGGTTATAACTTAGGTGAATACCAGCCTCAACTGATCAACTTTTGGATTTATTGAGGAAATGCAAAGTTGATACTCATTTTATAATTTAACCAGCATGTTGGTTAATTTGTAGAGGCTTTACCGCAATGTGGCAGCCTTCCTTTCTCATACAGTATAGGTTAAGGACACTGATCTTGGGCTTTCAAACACAGCAGCATGATCTGATTAAGACTGGAATCATAGCATGACAGTCAACAACAACAAGTAGATATGCTCACTGGCTTATAGGCAAACTCTGTAGCATTGTCTATTGCTGAGCTCTAGCCATAACTCAAGATCCATGTCCCAAACTATACATCATGTATCACATTACAGTTAGTAACACGAATTAGACTGCTTCCAATATTTATTTATTTGCATAACATTTATATAATATAAATGTCAATGCCATATAAGACAGCCACAGAGTTTTTTAAGAAAGAGAGCTGTCATTATAGAATGGCTTACATGCAATGGCAAGTGAGGCAATCATATACCTACATCAAATAAAAAAATTATGAGTCTCTCTACATCTACTACCTATGAAACAGGTTTACAAAATTTGTAAAATTTGTTTGAAAAAATGTAAAAATGTATGTATTAAGTGTCCATTTTTAGTACATTTCACTTCGCTATGAATTTACCAAGTCTGTTTCTGAAATTGTAAATAATAGTAAAAATACTTAATTTGAACTTGAATTTGATAAAAACTAAATTGAAAAATCAATTCTTTTACACTTTATTATAGTGCATACCTGATAGTCTCACAAATAAGAATCAAATTCTAGGAACTAATACATGCCAAAGTAAAGCAAAATATTCAGTTTTAATTGTAACTGTGCATCTGTACACTATTATATATGCTTGTTTATGAAAGGTACAACTAAATCAAACTTTTACCTTATTTTATATGAAGTGCAAAACATGTACATAAAGAGATTTTTAAAATGCCCTTTAAGAAATTTTACTTTACCCATTATTAATCTTCAGGCTTATTTGTCTTTTCCCCAACTGGCTAGAGTCCCTCAGAATAAGAGGTCATATTCGGTCAAAAGAGAATTGGTAGACTTAACACACTGTGGTAAGCATAAGGAAGGCATGGAAATTTTCCTCACATACTAGCTTTATAAAAGTTACCTAATCTAATAATCAACTACTAGTTGTGGCTGTCCATCTATATTAGACATAGAACTTAATGCTTAACCTCTAGTGTGCCAGGGGCTCGCATGCGAGCCAGCAAAAAGCTCTTGTTTATATTTTACTACGTAGCTGACATCATAACAAATTCTGTAGTACCATTTTTTTGATTCTACGAGCTATGAGTGGGCCGGTAATTAACAATAACAAAATCTCAAGTGGCACGCGGCGATAACGGGCGATAATGTAAACATCCAGCTGTCTCACAAGGGGTTAAATTAAACAGGATTTTTTTAATATAGCCACTTGATAGCTAGCAATCTTAGTGACACTGTATAAATTAATGATGAATAGGAAAATTTTTAAATTTGTTTGGTGGAACACTTAGCTATAATGTAACAGTAACAGCAGAGAAATACCATTATCACCGACTTTCCTTTTGTTTGAAATTGATTAATTATGTGTTGTTTTTATGGTCAATTTAATGCTTTAACATACCTGATTAATATTCATGTCATAACTTAAAGGTGCAGGCACCATACTTGGGGCATTTGCAGCGCCATAATTTTTAGTCCATAGTGGTAATTGCGGTGTTGGTAAGCCAGGATTTGATGGAGGCTAGAAATAAAAGTATATTTATAATACAACTTTTAAAAACCAATAACTTTCTGTAAAAATAGTCTGTATTTATGCTAATGTTATTAATGTTATAGAAAAAGATGCAAAGTTTTGTATGTTGATTAACTCCTGAACCATTTGAAAGATTGTTTCACTTATTTGAATAATATTTATAATATTTACTTATAGGAACTTAACATTATTTTTGTGACCATAATTTTAATTTTTAAATTGACAATACCTAATAATTTAAATTATTAACTATATCACAATAGCTAGGTAGGTAAGTGTAGGTAGTCCATCAATAACTTCAGAATGTTCAATACCAAACCAAACCATGGTCAACTTTTCTTAAAAGGATACACCAAGCTTAGGCATCTCTCTTTCCTTACATGTTATTTGTTACTGTGAACTCTGTTGTTGTATTTAAGTACTTATTAACTCTATGCTTATAGGTAACAAATCAGATATAACAAATTTGTTAGTGTTGTCCCAATAATGCAGTAAATTACTATGATTTAAAATTTTAAAGTACATATGTTAACACTTTCACCGCCCTGCGGTCCGCCGACGTCCCGTACGTTTTCGAGTCCAGCACGCCACCTGTATGTTGCACTGAACTGTTTCTGTAACAGCAGGCCACGCACTACAAAATTAATATGAAAATGCGAGGTTACAGCGGACCGCATGGCCTGCTAGTGGAAGTAAACGGTGAGCCCGCCAGCCACCCGTATGGCTTGCTGAACCCGACGTAGTATTTTCACCTTGGCGTGCATGGTTAGGCAAAGTTGAGGACACCGGCGGACCGCATGGCCTGCTGCACTGGAAAATTCTGTATAAGGGTGGCGGTGAGAGTGTTAAATAAATTACCATATTTTTTGATTTCGGCACTACTTGCAGCTGATGCCCATCCATATAAAACCCGTTTAACTTTTTCATCAAAATAGCAGCGTCTCCCTCTCCATTCAGACCCAGAGTCACTTTCTTGGAATGTTCATCATGCATGACTAAACTATCCATAATCATATCCTCGATGTCGCATGTTGCCCGCACCAGAGCTTTTATATCGCTGTACTTTACCTATAAACATAATATGAATTATTTATTTATTTATTTATAAAACAAATCACATATGTCATTACAGGAAAACCTAATGCGACATAGTGGACATTAATACATAATAATAGTAGATAACTATAAATTTTGTGACAGATATTGTAATGTCACTCTCTCAAATTCCGCCAACGTACAGCAAAATATATCTAGACGTTGTGCAACTACATTCAGCATCCTAGCAGCACGGACCAACGGTGCGTATTTTAAGACGTCTGTGCGAATAACTGGCTGATCTAACAGCCTTCCCCGTGGCCCCTGTCGTAACCTGGACTTAGGTATAAGAAACTGGAGCGATGCTAATATTGTTGGGTTGTTCAATTTGCCTGTTATGATAAGGTAAATGTATTTAAGCAAAGCATAGTTCCGTCTCACCTCGAGTTTATTGATTAAAGCATGGTTATTAAAAAAAACTAACTAACGCAGAAAGGTTGAATGGAAAATTTAATGCTTACGTTGTATGGCAAGTTCAATATAGTGAGTAACATTTTTGATGGTATTCCTTTATTTTATTTATTTCATATATTTTTCAACTTGCTCAGTAACCTAGGAATCGGAAATCACCACAGATTAAGTAGAGATGCTACGCATGAAATCACAAAAGTATTCGCAATATCAAATTTTCGACAGCTTTGACGTTAACGTTTTCAATCAATCCATAGACTTTACAAGATGTAAAAAAGAATATAGTTGATTTAATTTTATCTATACTAATATTATAAAGCTGAAGAGTTTGTTTGTTTGTTTGAACACTCTAATCTCAGGAACTACTTGTTCGAATTGAAAAATTGTTTTAGTGTTGGATAGCCTACTTATCGAGGAAGGCTATAGGTTATATAACATCATTGCTGCGACTCATGGGGGCGGCGCAGTAATCATAAACGCGAGTGAAACCGCGGGGACATCTATTTAATTAAGTTATAATTTATAAGGTACTAGCTTTTGCGCGCGGCTCCGCCCGCGTGGTACCTACATCAATAAAAAGTAGCCTATGTCCTTCCCCAGGTTTTAAACTATATCTGTTTCAAATTTCATCTAAATCGGTTCAGTGGTTTAGCCCTGAAAAGGTAACAAATAGACAGACAGACAGAATTACTTTCAAATTTATAATATTAGTAAGGATACTTTTTTTACGAAGTAACAAGAAAGTACTTTTTAACTTAATAAAATACTACTACATAAGTATATCAGGAAAGTTCTGGATACATTTTAACTTGTCAAGTACTTAGGTACTCAGGAAAGTCTAGGATACATTTTAATTTTAAAAATATTTTCTGTTCATATAATTGTGCTATTTTGGGTGAATAATTTCTATTTGATTTTATTAAAACTTGTGTAAAAACATCACACTACATAACAGTAAGTTCTGTTTTGAGTTCTGTTCTTCGTTACGTAGCAACCCTACCTTACGTCTACTTAGTCTGTGATACTACCAAAGAGTAAAGTAATACATATAGGGTGCGTTCCACTTAACATTCACAATGCCCAAGATGCTCCTTTAGCCGTTCCACATGACGACTTTTGTATATTTAACTGAAAATACGTAGATTCTGGGACTGAAGTTCGTAGGTTTGCAAGAAAGGCCTAAAGTACGTAGATCTACGTAAAAAACTAAAAAGACGTAGAGTTGGCAACGCTGGCCACTACAACCCTTATCTTTTTTTTTTTTTAGAAATTCTCGGTACTGGACCTAGCACGGTAGGCGGGCTGACCTTTTCTTTTTTAGTAATTTTCTACCGAAAAATAGAATGTACGAAGTTTGAGATTCAAATTACGAGGTTTTTGCCTGCTTCTGTACGAGAAATAAAGTTCTAAGGTGGCAACCCTGGCTATGCTACTGCTATGAGCTATCATTTATCGTGAATCTATTGACAACTAATTTGTTTTCGTGGCTATATATTTATTAACAAAATATGGTTTAATTGCTAACCTAACTGCTAAATAATAACATTCTGCGAAAATGATGATAACAATTCATGGGTTAGCACCAAAAGTAAGTATGCCTTTAGAGGTTATTTTATAAAAATTTAAGCATTTATTTTTAGCCAATTACTATTGTGTTTTCGCTTTTTCTATTTCTCAAGAACTTTATTACTTAATTACTATCTTATAAATTTTGTGATTAGGACATGTATTTTAGATTTATGTGATTTTACTATTAAATTTTTAATAATGAGCCAAGAGGCTCATCTCTCTTATTTAGCCAACTTATTTGAAGTACATTAAGCTCATGCTAGATTATAGCTAAAACCAGTAAAACACACCACATCTGTAAAATCAAGCTATATCCTACAGCCTAAATTTTATGTTTAAATATGCATACCTACTGCATAGGACACTGCTTAACTACAATGACATTAATTAAAAAATTTACAGACTAAATATCAAGATGTGAAACTTTTGATCAAACAAGAATGCAATATAGATGACTTCATCTTGGATTACCTTGTAAATGATGGTGATGGCACAAAGAAAGTTCGCATTGGACTTCCTAATGAGAATGAAGGATTCAAATTGATGAAATGTCTCAATGGATACCGGATGCCAGACAATTCTGTTCTCAAAGTGGTGCCTGTAGGGAAGCCAGTTGTCAATGTAAGTGATAACTGATAATAATTATTAATAAAAACCAAAGACCAAACTTTTTCTCTTGCCCCTTCCACTTTTTCAGTATGTTTTGGAATCTAGGTATAATATCTTCTATTCTTATTGCTCTCTCTGTCTGCGCCCTCCTCATTGTCGCTTCCTGCTATTTGCGATTCATTGTACTCTCTGCTGGACAATAGCTCTTCAGCATGCAAAATGGCCTACCCAGTTTCATTTTAACCTATTGAGTTGCAGAGCCACACTAGCACCCAGAAAGAACTATGTCTGGCATTGTAACAATTGACAGGTTAATTTGCCCACCGAGCCTACTCACAGGATGTGGGACACCTTCTTTAAGAGGCGCACCTTTTTTTAAGACTATGGCCTTATTGAAATTAAACTGCTATATATGTATTTTATCGCATTGTTTATTTGACACTTCATTACAAAATTTTTTAAATCTGTTATGCTACTATTACTATTAAACTACTATTAATGTATTCATATACTATTATATAGTAGTTAAATTTCAATGAATAACATTCGCGTAAACAGAAGACAATATTACTTTGGCCTTATTTACAGTTTTTAGACATTCTTGCAGCCCTAGTTTTAGTTTCCTTCTAGTTTTAACCCGTCAAGTGTCGAGCAGACATACGCTGTCCGCAAAAATGAGTCATCAAAATTAAAAAAAAAAAAACTACTAATATATGTCCGCTGCACACTTGACTCGTTAATGAGTCAAGTGTCGAGCGCACATACATTTGTCCGTTTGTGTATTGTTTGCACAATGAATTTTTAATTATTTTTTATGTATTTCCACTCGACATTCAAGAAGTTAAATTACATAAAACTTTTGAAACTGTAAGCAAACTAAATTATGAATCCTGAATAATTCATGGTTTCTGTAGATCTTTAGAACCTGGTAAGTGAACCTTGAAATATGGCTAAAAGCAAGGTTTTATACAACAAAGTATAATATGTAGTTGCTGGTAAAAAATCATCTATACTAATATTATAAAGAGCAAATATATGATTTTTTGTTTGTTTGTAAGGATGTAACTCAAAAACTACTCAACCGAGTTACATAGGCTATATATTTTTTTTAAAGTACTGTTAGGAACATAACCTACCCTACTTTTTCATGAGCAAAGCCACAGACAACACAGCAAGCAGTGCATGTATAAAACTGTATGTGTAGATTTTGTCAGTAAATTTCCATCCCTTGGGATCAGTCGTTTTTTTTGGGTGGCATAGCCTTTCTTTTCTGTATCCCTGAGGTAACAAACAAATGACTACCATTCACATTTATAGTATTATTTAGGACTGGGATGTTTTAGATGCCCCTAAGAGTAGTATCAAACTATCAAGCTAATATCAATAAATCAGCTTTATGATAAGCTATATCATAAAGCTGATTTATTTTAGTGGTTTATGTGATTTTAGTGCCAAAATTACACTACGGTCTTGCCTATTTTACCTGCAATGACAATACAATTCTTAACAAAACAGTTGGTTTCTATTTTTCTTTTATGTTGCACAATGCAATTGTAGAATCATCATCAATATCTAGTGTACACAGGTCATGTTTTCTTTCAGCCTGAAGTTACGTCTCAGGAAGGATATGACTCAAGGCCTGGTTACCAAAACCAATCAAGAAACGACTACCCAACCCAACCTAGAGGCGAATACATCAACCAATCAAGCTCCAATGACTACCATAGAGGACCACACGGGCCTGGTGGACCACGGGGGCCTGGCGGACCACATGGGTCTGGTAGACCACATGGGCCTGGCGGACCACATGGGCCTAGTAGACCTCACGGGCCTGGCGGACCACATGGGTCTAGTAGACCTCATGGGCCTGGTGAACACCATGGGTCTGTTGGACACCAACGACCAAATGCACCGCATGGGTCCAATAAACCCTATGGATCTGGTGGGCCTTGGTCTGCAAACAACAGTAATTCTAGTCAATGGACATCGAATCTATCTATGGCGGCTCAAGTACCACAGAATACTTTCGGATACGGTACCGTGACTCAGCCAAATGTTCCACAAAGCTATACAGAACAGGTATGTTAATAATAATTATTTTTATTGTATTATATATAATTAATATGACAGCATTGGTGACGCGGCGGTAATGATCACGACTTTTGTGCATGCGGTGTTGGGTCGAACCCCAGGTTGGGCTATAATGTAATAAAAATATAATATTCTCCCACGTACACATAACACCATCTAGGTCAAACGAAGCAGAGCTTGTATTATTGGTACTAGACAATGAATAAACACACATAATATATACTTTTTTATTTGTAAATACATACATATTATACATAAAAACACCAAGACTAGAACAAACATCTATGTTCATGCACATAAATGTTTGACTTGTCCGGGAATCGAACCCGCGACCTCAGGCGTGGCAGTCGGTTACACTAAACACTACGCCATTGAGGCAGACAAATTTATCAAAGAGTTTTTGTGATTTTCTGCCATTGTTGGGCCAGCGTGAAAGACTAAGGTCTTAGTCCTTCTCACAATGACAAGAGGCCCGTGCAGAGCCATGGGACAGTTTATATACAGGGCTGATATTTAATTGATTATTATTATAAAACAAACAAAACTAAATTTGCTTAATAAACTTTCGATTGTGTAAATGGGCTTCTAATCTACAGTGTGACCCGCGTTAAAGTGCAACCCCGAAAATGGGTGAAATTAGATCGAAAACTATCGACGAAAATGGGTCTAAAAAACTTCTAAAAAAAAAACTAATTTTTTTATACGCCACTGGACATTTGTTTCCCGAATTTTGACCTCTATGTACAAATAAATTTATTCCTCCCAAACTAGCTGGCCGATTTTGATGAAATAAACGACAAATCAATGCCAAGTATTTAGCGATGAGAATAAAACAAAAAAAACAACAAAAAATGGCTTTAAATACTTCATTTTTTTAAATACTTGTGAAAAAAGTCACTATTTTTCACTGTTTTTTTCAATCAACTCAAATTTCTATGAAATAAACCCCTACATCTTGATTTGTTTTATAATTTATTATTATTCTTGACTGTATTAGCTTTCAAAAAAAAAAAATCAAACATTGTATCTCTAAAAATACAGGAGTTACGAATTTTTAAAGTTCACTACTCAGAATGGGCAAATCCAGGTAGAGACCCTTTTTTTATTCCTTTGTTATACCAGTGGTCGGCTGCTATTGTGTTCAATGCTTGGGGAAAAGGGAAGGGGTATTGGTACAGTCCGGCAGTCGCCCGCGCTAGTCCGCTCCGATCACATCGCTGCTGCTGTACGTCAGCTGTTGTTCTCGCATTAAAGTTACAGTTTTTCGTTGAGTTTTCGTTATTGACTACTTGTTACGTTTTTGTTATTGACTGTTTGTTACGTTACTCGACTGTTTTCGTGGTTGTGCTGGGTTGAGATGCCGCGATTAAATGCATTCTCCCCGCGAGAAATCGCTGACATCCATTATTATTATGGAATGTATGGTGGACGCACAACAGTCGCTCGATCGGCATACGTAAATGCATTTCCGAACAGACTTGCACCGTCGGCAAGGAACTTCCAGGAAGTTCATCGGAAGCTCTCCGACATCGGACTTGGATTACAACACACAAGACGTGAACAAGAATCCATTGTAATCGACACAGCGATAGAAGAAGCGGTTTTAAGTACCATTTTTGCCACTCCTACTATTAGTACGAGGCGTTTAGCTTTACTCCACGGCATATCACAAGCCTCAGCGTGGAGAATCTTGAAGAAAGAAGGTCTACATCCATATCATTATCAAAGAGTCCACGATTTGCACGGGGATATGGATTTCCAATCAAGGTGCGTTATGTCGATCTGGCTACAACGACAAATTCGTCGCAATCCACAATTTTTAAAA
This sequence comes from Catocala sponsa, assembly GCA_963564715.1. Classification (NCBI taxonomy): domain Eukaryota; kingdom Metazoa; phylum Arthropoda; class Insecta; order Lepidoptera; family Erebidae; genus Catocala; species Catocala sponsa. The sequence goes on from OY751351.1 coordinate 6,713,800, forward strand.
AAGATTTTATGGATGGATGAGTCGAAGTTCACCAGGAATGGCATCACGAACGCTAGGAATTTGCACGAGTGGACACATGATAATCCACATCTGAAGAGGGCCTCGTCATTCCAGGTGCAATTTTCAATAAATGTTTGGGCAGGTCTACTCGACGACATGTTGATAGGACCAGTAATTTTACCAGCGACATTAAATTCGGAACGATTCCTAACTTTATTAAGGGATGAGCTTCCCCGTCTGTTAGAGGATGTGCCGCTGGCATCGAGACAGGGCATGTACTTGCAAATGGACGGCTGCCCTGCTCTCTACGGGCGCAATGTCCGTGAATTTTTAAATAATAATTATGCCAATCGCTGGATTGGGCGCGAAGGCCCAGTGGGCTGGCCAGCCCGCTCTCCTGATCCGACGCCGCTCGACTACTTTCTATGGGGCCACATGAAGCAAAAGGTGTACAGTGCACCTGTGAATTCAGAGGCTGAGCTTCATGACCGCATCATGAGGTGCGCTGAAGAATTGGAAAATGAATTGCAACTTATACGGAGGGCCACACAACACATATCATTACGCGTGGCAATGTGTTTGCAACAACGCGGAGCACATTTCGAAAACCTAATACATTATAATCTAAGTCAACAATAATTAATAATAAATCATTGTTTTTGATTAATTTTTGTTTTATTTCAACTGTCAACTAAAACGGAATAAGCTCATTGGAAGCTTATTTCGTTTTGTTATACACCCCAAGCATTAAATACAATAGCAGCTGGCCACCGGTATAACAAAGGAATAAAAAAAGGGTCTCTACCTGGATTTGCCCATTCTGAGTAGTGAACTTTAAAAATTCGTAACTCCTGTATTTTTAGAGATACAATGTTTGATTATTTTTTTTTTGAAAGCTAATACAGTCAAGAATAATAATAAATTATAAAACAAATCAAGATGTAGGGGTTTATTTCATAGAAATTTGAGTTGATTGAAAAAAACAGTGAAAAATAGTGACTTTTTTCACAAGTATTTAAAAAAATAAAGTATTTAAAGCCATTTTTTGTTGTTCTTTTTTGTTTTATTCTCATCGCTAAATACTTGGCATTGATTTGTCGTTTATTTCATCAAAATCGGCCAGCTAGTTTGGGAGGAATAAATTTATTTGTACATAGAGGTCAAAATTCGGGAAACAAATGTTCAGTGGCGTATAAAAAAATTAGTTTTTTTTTTAGAAGTTTTTTAGACCCATTTTCGTCGATAGTTTTCGATCTAATTTCACCCATTTTCGGGGTTGCACTTTAACGCGGGTCACACTGTATAATGTGGCAATTGGCAATTGGTTGAGGCAATGGGTTTGCACGTGAGTGGTAGTAGATTCTTCTTTATGTGATTCTGTTGTGGATTAATTTGATTTTATGCCATAATCCGACCAATAACTTTACTTCTTATTATTCTAATATATCTTACACTGAAATTCGAGCAAAATCATCATAATATATTATGCAAAGTAAAACATGTTGGGAAGCGGTTGGATGCGGGTGGCCCAAGACTGGTCTGTGTGGAAAACCTTGGGGGAGGCCTATGTCCAGCAGTGGACGTCTTTTGGCTGACATGATGATGATGATGATGAAAACATGTTTTGTATTAAACTACATATTTTTTAGGGCTGAACACTGACCCCCAAAATACAGGCACTCGCCTAGTTTGGGGGACCAGTAACATTATTTTTAAATAAAACACAACAACAATGTTCTAGCAGAATCAATATTGTAATGTGTAACACGTTTGTATTTATCGGAGACAATAAAGATATTATATTATATCACAGAGCACAGGAGAAGTAATGTGTATGTAACATAAATAAATATGATGTAGCAGTTGAGTTTATGACATGGTATCTGCAGCACTGCCTGACTCTTCCTCATAATAAGCAGGCAACATAAGGAAAATGTAATTTAGGGTATGATGAGGCTGGCATGCCTTTATAGGGTGGAAGCCTCTATATAAAACAGATCAAAAAATTGTTTTGGGCATGTAGAAAGAATGGACGAGGAAAGATTGCCTAAAAAAGTGTATAATGCTAGTGTAAATAGAACAGTCGCAAGGGGAAGACCGAGGCGAACGTTTTCCGATCAAATAGGAGACATTCTGGACAAAGGCCAGGTTAAAAGCACCGTAAACCAGCGAGCGTGTATGAGGAATGTGATGAAAGTGACTGAAGCCAGAGAAGTGTGTCAGGATCGTAGCAAATGGAAATCTGTAGTCTTTGCCTACCCCTCTGGGAAACAGGCGTGAATCTATCTATGTATGTAAAAAAAAATTGTATGTAGAAGTAATGTAATGACTAAATATGTTATTTATCATCAGCAGGGTCATAGCCAGCATTTGCGGCCTGACATACGGCCGTTCGATCAGGCCAGGCCAGCGGCACCGGTGGAACAGAACTATGGAGGATATCCACCCAAGAACAATGTACCTGTAAGTATCGTTATAAAAGCATAAACAAAACATTTTAATCTCTTGCAAAATCAGAAGTATGATGAGGATGACTCTTGATAAAAAAGGTGATGCCTTGTCAACTCTTCACTTTGCGGGACTCAGGGCCACTTGCACAACAACTCACTAAATACGTTTAGCAATAAATAAATAGATTTAAAACATCGTGCTGTCGCAGTCATCCGTGTGAAGGTGACTGAGATGCCACGATGTTCTATGTCTATTTAGTGCTAAACGTATTTAGTGAGTTGTTGTGCAAGTGGCCCTGAGTGTACGTTGTTTTAATAAACTACCCTTATATGTATATTGTCTTATGTTTACGTACCTATTTATCTGCCAAAAAAAATATATTTTATATAAATATACTGGCAGATGCGACTTTTTTACTGCTTACCAAATACGTAAAAATTTAATTCCCAAATTTTTTTAGATACGTTTTTCCATTATGTCGTCAGTATTACTAGTGACTATTTTATATTTTGAGTAGCTTAAATATGTAGAAGTAAATAGTATCTAGTAACAGTGTTAACAATAGTAGTCTAAAGTTAAAAGTTCGGGATTTAATTTTGAGACTTCCAGAAATATTGCTCCGATTCATCGAGATTTTGGGTCCTTTATTTCATTGCTTGCAAACGCTATGCGATATAGGATTTATTCATAAGGCACTTTATCCAATTGAGTTGCAGCGGCACACCGGCGGCCACACACAATAGCTTTTTTATTATGCCTGGCATTACAAGACAGGTTAAATAAAAATGTGTTATATTGTTCAAGGCGGGTCGTCAATCAGATTTACGCCAAAACTTGAGGTCCGTAGATTCTCTTGAGCCCGTCAACCCAGGTCCAGCTCCAATGCACAGCAGCAGGTATCCGCCAAACCAGTATCCCCAGGAGAAACCGGTAAGTATACGCGGATACACTACAGCACCGATGTACATAGTTCGGTGAGCCGTACACAGCGTGTAACAGAAAGGTGTGGTCACATAATATAGCCCTAATAACAACGTACAATAGGAAACTGCAAGAATTAATTCTATAGACATTATTTTCACTAAGATATAGCAATTATTTCTAATACTGATTATTAGGACGGAAGAGTTTTAAGCGATCGAATCTGCACCAACCAGTCAAACATAAAAAATAAACTATAAATAGTTTATTTTCATTTACTTGACACTTCATTGTTCACATCATTTATTAAGGTACTAATTTCTCCTTCCTCCTAGAGAAAAATACTAGTGTTAGGAGCCCCTGCTCTTCACGTTACAGAAAAATACAACTAGACAGGTAGGTATCTATGCAGATTAGAAAAATAGTAAATAATAGTAGTAGTAGTAGTAGTAGATATTACTACGTACTCACGCTTACGTAGCAGTATGACTGGTAGTACTCCAGTGCCTACGTGATTCGGATGTCATCGCTCGCGCTGTAACGAGAAGTACTTACATTGCTTATGTATAGCGATGTCATTATCCTGCTGAGTTGATGATTAGTTTGAAGCTTCCGTAATAACGTGTACGGGCTTCTGCGATAATGGCTACTGATCACGAAGGGAAAGTCACAAAAGTCATTCAGAGACCTGACTATGTCAGCCTGAAGTCTTAACTAAGAACGTAATTGTTACAGGTAACCATAATGAAGGATAATTTCCAGGGTCCCACACAGTACAACATTAACCATCCGGCGGGACATCAGCAGCAGTACCCGCAGCAAGCAGCCGTGTCTCCCTGGCAGCAGCAGGGTCATCAGGTAACTGGAAGTGGTAGCTACGTGCGCGATTGTTTTCGAATAATATTAGAATATTCAATACATTCGAATAATAAAAGTTAATACTATACAGGTGTCCCAAAATATAGTGTCCAACGACAGTCAAGAGTAGTGGTATAAATGGTCGCCTCGCCATTGACAAAAATTTGTTTGATCCACAAATAGTTTTCTGAGTTTGGGTGATCAAAAATATTGATAAAAAACAACAAAAAAAATCGTGTCAAGTGACAGTCAATATTCATTTCAATTCGTTTATTGCTCTCCATAATGTAGACACCCAATAAAAGAAAAATACACAGGTCTTATAAATGTAGAAAGAAACAATTATGTAATAATTACAGAGTCCCCGTCGGGCACAGCAAAGTTAAAACAAAAGGTAGAGGTGATCAAACATTAATCAATTTCTATCATATAGTTGCATTGGATATGACCACAATAATTATTATTTTAGCATCTGCATGGCATAGTTTTTACATACTGCAAAAACATGCACATATCTGATTATTTCGTATCTCTATGAACAATAACGTCTTATAATTCAAAGATCGATAAAAACACAGAAAAAATATTCATTTTCCTTCTTCTCGGGTTATGTAAAAGTTTATTGAATTTTACTATCAAGCAATTTCTCGTAGCATCTAGCAACGTGATAGATGGCATAGGATCCCTTATTAAGTAAAATCTGAAAATATTTGTAATACACGTCTACTTACTTCTTCATTGCATTACAGGTAGGTAGGAACTATGAACATGTCTAAATAGCACAATAATTTTTTATTCTCAGACACAACAACTGAAGCCTCAATTCTCCAAAGCAAGTCCAATCGGCTATGAAAAAGGATTCGAAGACAGGAAATACCCTCAATCCGAACAAGCTCGTGATCCAAAGAACACGCCCAGGCCGGATACTTACAAGGAGTATGAGAAGAGGCGTGGCTTTTCCCCTTCTGCAAGAGATCCGCTGCCGAGACGGCTTTCTCCCTCCAGAAGGGAAGATCCAATCCATAGCGGTCCACCAACCAGGGTTGGTGATATGGGCCAGAGAATGGGAGATCCTATCCAGAGAAGAGATGATCTCCATGCAAGAAGGGATGATCCTCACGTGAGGAGAGATGAACCACATGTAAGAAGATTTTCACCCACAAGGAAAAGGACTCCTCCGGGTAAGTTTATTAACATTGAATAATATAACATCGCATCATATGTAAAACGGTTATAGCCTAGTGGGTAGATCGCTAGACTGCCATTTAGAGGCCTAGAGTTCGATCCCACTTTGACTTTTTGAACGGTGAAAACGTTGAGAGGAATCTTGCTACGTTTTCACACCTTAAGTATTTAACCGATCAACATGAAATTTGGCATACACATTGTCAAGTGTACAGAAAAGGACATAAATTTATCCAGCAAAACAGTACTGTTCCCGTGCGTAACCGCGAGCACAAGCTAGTAACATATAATAATGTATAGTCTATATATCTCTGCTTGTGTCTTCACCAGCGGAAATACAATGAGAACACATTGGGTTCTTCAAAAATATGGTTTAACAAAATATGGTTAAAATTATGGTTAGTGCTGCGGTCATCCAAAACTGTTGGAACTATTTGGTCTAGGTCAAATAACTAGCATACAAATATATTAACAAATTTTTATGTTCGATATCAGTACGATGAATATCTGGATATATCTCAAATAGACTGCTCAGATGGCGTTGTGGTTTTAGTACCGCCTCGCCGCTGCTACTGCGTCGAGTGTTATGGGTTCCATCCCCACACGAGACAGAAATTCGTGTGATCCACAAATAGTTGAGCCGAGTCTGGGCGTTCCTTGTGTCCGTTGTTTGAAACGTTTTAAAGTCTTACGCGACACAGGAGTTATTCCTTGTGCGGACAGGTCTTCTGTTTCGATGTAGGCCAACGTTAATAATGTCTTACATCACGATAAGACAGTAAACAGATTTTGTAAATTTTATTTATTTTATTATACAAGTTAGGTATAGACAAACTTTTTTACAAAATAATAATAATAATAATAAAGCATTTATTTTTCCTCTCTCACACAGAAATTTACAGAAAAAAGTATATATATCTTAGGCTAAGATTAACATTTCTTATAAAGTGAAATCTGCGTGAGAGACTGGTATCTGTACTAGGATGCACCTGTATGACAGATTACCAGCCTCTCCTAACTCCGGACAGCCAGAGTTCAAGTAGGTGATTTTGGTATGTGCTTATGTGATATTAGTGTGTGTGGTTAGGAAATTAGTACCGTATGATGTATTTTGTGTGAGTGTGACGTGTGTGTGTGTGTGTGTGTGTGTGTGTGTGTGTGTGTGTGTGTGTGTGTGTGTGTGTGTGTGTGTGTGTGTGTGTGTGTGTGTGTGTGTGGGAGTGTGTGTGTGTGTGGGAGTGTGTGTGTGTGTGTGTGTGTGTGTGTGTATGCGTGAAGGCGTGTGTGTATGAGTGTGTGGGTTTAAGTACATGCATGTAATTGTCTGTATGCGCGTAAAATCTTGACCTCGTCCCCATAGTTTTCTGATAAACACAGAAAACTATACCTCTTTATAGGTTAGGAGGATAATCTTACTAAGATATAGTCGCCTGACACTAAGGACCTGGGCATCACTGAAGAGTTCAATGGTTAGGTGTCGGAAAGGCTTTGTCAACATCGTTTTCAGCACTGCACGCTGAGCCCATTTGAGAATAATCATTTAGTTTAGGGGTCAATTTGTTTCCACATAATTGTTTGTTCAACTTTTGTCTTTTTAATTCTAAATATATTACTTGTGTTAAATGTACAATAAAGGTTTTTATTTATTTTATTTATCTATGTTTAGGTGAACGACGGAACATTCCAGGCGCCCGCCACGAGTCTCCTCATAAGAGACCGTCGCCGACTCGTCGCATTGTGTCCCCCGGCAGGAGGGATGAACGGCCAATACCTAGGTATGACAGTTAACTACCATTTTTGACGTTTAAAATACGAGTGATCGTGTACAGGCATCTTATATCTAAAAATGAATCCCTGTTTCCCTTGATCACGTCATAACTTGAGAGTGACTTTACCGATTTCATTCATCTTCTTTTTTTAGTTTGCTAATACTATGTAGAAGGTTCTTACGGAAAGAAAAGTTTGAAAAAATGTGCAGAAAATTTGATAATTTTAAAAAACTTAACGACTATTTTAACATAGGACTCATTACGACTCGATGGCGTAGTAGTTAGTGTAACCGACTGCCACGCCTGAGGTCGCGGGTTCGATTCCCGCACAAGTCAAACATTTGTGTGCATGAACATGGGTGTTTGTCTTGGTCTGGGTGTTTCTATGTATAATATGTATGTATTTACAAAAAAAAAAGTATATATGTATGTTTATCCATTGTCTAGTACCCATAGTACAAGCTCTGCTTAGTTTGGGCTAGATGGTGTTGTGTGTATGTGGTAGAATATTATTATTATTATTATTATTATTATTACTTTAATTGCCAATGACGTTGATATTTATCACTGTAACCTGCCGAAATTTTAAGATGTTGGGCAGAAATGCAGTTTTAAATTGTAAAGTCCGTAAAATTGATAGTATTGTCTTAGTTATATTATGTATAGCTTATAATATCGTTTTGCGATATACTTTTAAGATATTATAAATGTGTTTAAATAAATAAATCTTTTAAAGTTAATCAATTAAGGCGGTGAGGAGTTGTATGTACCGCCTTTTTCTAAATACGCCTAATCGATAAGCCTGTGATAGAGTCAATAAATCCATTAACTGATAATAAAAAGATTATATGATTTGTATGTACATTTTATGTGTGCTTGTGTACTGCAAGGATAGCGTAGTGCTTTAAGTGGCTGTCTCACCACTGTCACTGCCGAGTGTTACGGGTTCGAATACCACACGGTACAAAAAATTGTCCAAAACCAAAGTTCAATAATATAATTGTGAAATTATTGATATTCAAATTAGTATGTATAATATAATTTTTCTTTCTTTTTACTCTAAATTTATACCTAAGTAATTTAATTGTTAAATTTTATTTATATAATTTACTATAAATTTTAAATACAATCTTGTTAATTATTGTAAACATTTTATATGATATATTTATTTACGTCGAGTCAAGAATAATTAATGGTAAATGTGAATAAAAAGACTACCTACAGGACAGGCCTAGCCTAGTGTAGGAAGTCTTTGGCAAAACAAAACATTGGTGCCAATTCTGTTGTCACAAAATTCTCTAAGCTTAACTAAAAATCACTAAAATTTAGTTTAGTCCTCTCAAATGACATTTCATATTCTGAAATCGTTAAAAGGGACAGGACTAAAAAAAAACTAAGTGATTTTTAGTTATGTTTAGAGAATTTTGTGACAACAGAATTGGCACCATTATATTCCTTACCTAGTTATATTATTAATTAACATCTGAGAATATGTATTTCTTTATCTGGTGAATAAATATTTTTCTATTTTTTCTATTTCACCAAAACACTCGGCGCAGTGTCAGGGGCGAGCCAAAAACAAAACCACTACGCCAACCGTACAGTCATAATTGAACTCGCAGGCTCTTTTTTGACGATGAATTGGGTATATTATTATTATGAAAATAATTCTTAATAGGTTCTCTCCTGTAAGACATCACCCTGAGAAAGGTGACAAATATGGATCTGATGCCAAAGATTTGAAGAAAGTACGCCCCGCCTACGATCCCGTACCATCGCATGTGAGTTCCTAAATAATACATACTTCAGTACTTCTAATACAATCTTATATAACATACAATAATTGTTAAAATTTACAGTTCATGTATAAGTGCTTTAAAAGTGTGACTATTGATGTATATTTTAATTTACTGAAAATGTATTTAGGTATTTGTAAGATAAATATTTTAAGTTTTCGCTCCTGGAATATCCGACATAGCAGAGAGCGGTTGAACAATTGTATGGGTGTGCAACCAGTTATAGCTTAATCAAGAAGTACATCTACAAAGATCACTATGGAAGTGTATGTTGAATAAACAAAGTACTTTCAGGATCCTTTTGAAAGAATCCTGATCTCTGAGGTTGATATTCTGGAGAAGGGCTAGGTCTACATTACTCTATATCGGCGGTGGAGCTTGCAGTATGTAATGTGGAGTATAAAGCAAGAGAGGGATGCTGGAACCGTATATAGTTCATACGTATTCAACTCCCTCAAACTTGGAATACCCCAACTCTGGAACAACCTACGCCTTCCAGAAAATTGTGAGTACGTTACCCAGAGTTCATCAAGGAGACGTTATATATGATCCTGATGCTGAAGTATTACCACCTTTCTGTCGAGACTTGAAAACTATGAATAATAAATAAATTAAGAATCTGTCAAGAAGTAGAAATTGTGAGTAAGAACGCGTATTGGACATAAGAAGATGTGAACAAAATGTAATATCGCCATTTTTAATATGCTTTGTAGTGTTGCCACGTGGCTGTGGATCATATGTATATGAAATGAGGAATGTAATGAAAGTAATTGAAGCCAGAAAAGTGTGTCAGGATCGTAGCAAATGGAAATCCGTACTGTGCCTACCCCTTCTGGGAAAGAGGCGTTAGATTCACGCCTGTGATTATGTGACAGGCGTTAGATTCTATGTATGTATGGATAAGAGGATCAAACAACCAAACAGAAAAATCTGGTGTATTATTTGCAAGAAGGTTAACGTGACTATAGCAGCAATATAAATTATAGTTGTAAAAAATTATAAATACCTGCATTAGCAGCTATCTACAATTTAATTGGAAAGTTATTGCAAAAAGGAAATTGACAGTAGAGAAAAGGAAATTGACAGTAGAGAAAACGAAAACTGGTCCTTTCAAAAATGGATAAATTCCTAAGCTATATCTATTTAGGAACTTGGTGGAGCAACAGCTAATCTTCTTCTCGACCAGGCCTTTAATTGCCAAGCGGTTTAAGGTCGACCAGGCTAAATATCAGTCCAGCCCACAGACCGACAGGCGAGTAATTACTCTCAGGAAACGCATATATAGCTTGACAGTATTCTGGCTTATAGACGGCTGTAATATCAGGGGCATTACTTATAGTAATGTGATGCCGACCCTGCAAGTTTTATTTCCTTTACCCGAACAAAGTGAAAACACAATCCACTGTCGAGCATTACTAAGTCAGTCTAACAATGTAACATTGTCTTGTAAACAGATACAGAATTACTGGTTAATGACTAAATCTTATTGGATTCTTCGTGACTGGAAAACGTTAAAACAAGGCAAAGATGAGAATAAACTTAATCTTTGAACATAAGGACATATACTACTTATTGAACCCGTCCGATTGCATCGTTTGTAATTCCGATGCTTCGTGTACCTACCTTGAATCGATATGTCAAAACGGCAAAACCACAAAAACCACTTGAAAATTATCGAACCGGCAGCAATGAGAAGATTAGACAAAACAGCTTCGATTCTGCAATATTAGAGCTACATGTAGGGCGATGGCAGTCAAGGCGTCGTAATTTGTTAGTTTGCTACATATTGGACAACAAGAATATGCCACAAAACATCAACATTGCAGGAGATAAATGGAAGAACTTTATGCTGTGCTGTAGTTACTTTCAGTCAAGTACTGGATAGGCGTTCATTAACACAGAAAAAGTCAACTGATTTACATTACAACTAAGACAAAAGCTCAAAGTAATTTTTTATAAAAAATCACGACTCCTGCACTAAGAATATTTAAATTTCTTTATCGCAGGTGACTTTACAAACACACGACTCAAATACCGCCTAGATACAGAATAAGAATATGTATAATAATTACATAATTGGTAAATTTGTGGTTACCTCACAATGTGTTGTGACAGTTACATATCATTTGAAATAGAGAAAGCTCATTATGACTGATCTCACATCGAACCTACAATTGGCAGCTATTTTCAAGTTCAAGGGCAACAAGCAAACATACAAACTCGTGACCACTAAGAGGCTATCACATATAGATCATTTAAAAACATATGTCTCCCTGCCAACAAAAAACCTGTTTTACTATCATACCACATTTGAAGAGAACTCTCTTTAAATGCCATCACTAATAAATATCGATTGAAGAAAATAAATCTAAACGAATATATTGATACATCTTGCTATCCCAACAGTGTCTATGATAATCCCTTATAGTACGAGTGTCCAAGCATAATACGAGCGTAAATAATATTGATGTATTATTACAATATTGACTATTATTTTATCCCTGTACCTGCTTGTGAATCCAATATCATTTGTTTAAAAACAAGAAATGTCCAAAAAGTTGGTCATATAAAATAGACTTTATCCTAACAATATTTACGTTAAAAGTGGTTTGGGTGCACTCGCAGTGTCCGAGCGTTGGTTGGGGACGTCTTAGGCATTATTGCCTTAAAAAGACGCTGAAGCAGTTTATATAGACTGGGTGGCGACAGTAAAGAACCGGTTGTTCGGAAGGGATTTAGGAGTGCATGATTTTAGTGGTGGAAAACAGTCTCTTAAAACGTCAGTGAACGCGTGGATTTCCATTAGGAGCTCAATGTGAACGAAACTACGTAGTCATGATATGTAATGCTTGGTGATATGTTAATATTAAGTATTATACTTACTCAAGATCACGAAGAAGAATATACACAACTCGAGATTCATGTTAAATATATATGTTTTACAATATTTTATGTTAACTGTTTTTATCTTGACGTGTTTGCATTTTAAATTTCCATTTACAGGCACCAAACCAAGCTATGTACTCAGGTGGTTTTCGTCCAAACATCCATGAGAACGATCAATATCCCGTAGCGGGGATGAGACAGGAACAATCGGGTCCTTGGCAGCGCCACCGAGACGAACCTCCCATTTCTATGAAAAAACAAGATGAAGAAAGACGGGATTCACGAATGCAAATGAGTAGGGACCGCATGTCTGATCAAGTTGACAAACATTTTTCGCCAGCGCGCAAGTCCCGATCGCCGAATCGACGCAATAGATCTCCAATTAGGGATCGTTTTAAGAGAAATTCGCCGTCACCACGATCATCGTATTCACCACGACGGTCCTGGGCACTCGAGAAACGTCGCAGTCCAGATGCACCTCCACCTCCTTCGTGGCCCGGACAGAACACTGATCTAAACAGGCCCGCCCGCCCGAATTTCCCCGAGAAAGATGAGAAACCAAAACATCAGCCTGTTTGGGAACCGAGGTCTTTCAAGGAAGATGATATTCGTAGTAGACGTATTGACGATAGAAGACCATATGAAGAAGCGAAGCTTCGCATTGCCAAAGATTTGATGGAGAGGCCACCTGCATCGCAAATGGCAGGTAACGACCAGTATCAAAGGGAGCCGAAATTCTCTCCCCGCAATGAGTATGAGGAACGCCGCGATAACTATCGTCGAAGAGAATCACCCGAACGCAAACCACATAGGGACGACTTCAATCTACAGCGAAGACCTCGGGAAGAAGGCGGTCCTGACGACTACAACCGTAGAAGAGAATCACCTCACCGTGACAGAAAACCGGACCTCCCTAAAGAAATTGACAAGGATTTTGAAGACATCTATCATAGGGCTTTGCAATTGAAGAAGAAGACTGAAGAGTTAAGGAAATCTGCTTCGAAGAAAAGAGACGAGTTTGACGATGATAGGAGACACAGTGACAAAGAACGCGACGAAATGCGGCAGCGTTATGAAGATCGTGCGCGGTTTCGTGAGGACGAGTTACTGCGACTGAGAGAGAGAGAAGAAAGACGTGACGACAGACCCAGGGATGACAGACTACAAGATGAGAGACCGCGTGACGATAGGCCACGTGACAATAGACCACGTGAAGAAAGAATGCGTGACGACAGACCGCGTCACGATGACGACCATCGCGGCGAGTACGACCCGCGTGACAACCACGGAACGGAACTCGACAAGGCTATCGATGACAACAAAATCAAGCGTCACTTCTTTACCAACAATGCTGTAAGAGAGAAAAGGTCAAAAGCTATTCAAGAAATATCGGAGAAAATAATCGATAGAAACGAAGATTTCAAACACGTGCAAGGCGGACAGAGACAGCTTATTCTCGAAGAGCTTAAACTAGCTGTGGCTAGAATAATTTATGATATGTTTGGCGATTCGGATGTGTCGTTCATAGAAATAATTATCAAGTATCAAGCTAGATATACTTTGAAAGATGAGGTGAAGATTTTGCAGGACGTAATGCGATCGATGCCGAAAAAGTTCAGGACAATCAAACGTCATGGTCCAGGTAAGATATGGTTTCAGATTTGTTCATGATACTTGTTCGGCATTCTAAGATGTACTTGTTAAAGGTTTATTTTATAATTAATATTTAGCTATGCATATCATTCTGGTGCATTCAGTCCAAACTCTTAAAATATGTATGCGTGGTATAATTAAAAACAATATAAATGATTATCTTTGAGCAAAAAGTCCATTATATATTTTTTTATTAATTGGTATAGTTGTTGAGGTCCAGATCTACGACAGGATAGGTAACATGTTGTAGATTAACTTTGTAAAAGAGTAACACTATGCTAAAAGCACTGTAGTACTATTTAAATTAATAAGGTTAAAGGCTTTCCAAATTTGGAAGTTGTCAAATAACAGATAAAGGATGCTCTAATGACTCTAGTTTGACGGCACTTTTCCTCATATTCGACTTTAATATATGAATTGTGGACATTTTTTTAAACCTATTATGTTACTATTTCTTAAAAAATGATTTAATTAATAATGCGATTACAAGAACAACTAATATCAATAATAATATAGGCTACTAGTTCCTTGCATGGAAACACCAACATAACTCGCGCCAATATAATAATAACTAAGTTGGATCCTTCATATTAATATTTTGGCCTTTAGAGGGTAAGAGAAGGATTATAACATAGACAATATGTCCACAGAATCTACGGCTGTACCTGCCAAGACGAGTAGACATTCTCCTATCGCCGACATGAAGCAAGGTAGGATAACATTTTAATTAGCTATTACGTAAAACATATTTCTCTCTCTGTTCGTCTCCTTCGTTTAACATAAAGGGAAGGAGACTGGGAGATGTACGCAGCATTCTTCTGACATAGTAGTGCTGCACCATTATTGATTACATGTCTTCAGACAATTCTTTCTTTTCAGACCCCGCTCCGCGGCCAAAATTAAGCGATTCCAGTAAGTTCGATTTCCCTGTATTTTGATGGCATGTTCATTCATATCGTTGTATCCAGAGTTTATCTATTTTATTAAATTTTTAGGTTTCAACGTAAATCTGGCGCCACCCAGCGTTATCAGCATGTCCTGTGTAGGGATTCCACAAACTCAAAACATCATGAATCAGCCTATGGTTCCTATGATGGTTTCTGCACCGTTCTATCAATCATTTGATACCTTACAGCAGAACGTTCAGAACCAAGTTTTTGTTCCAAAACCCGTTCAACCTGTTGTTGACTTTGGGCAACCCGTTCAGCCGGTTCTAGAGTTTTCGCAACCCGCTCAACCAGGCGCTGAGCTGCTGTCGTATTCTGAAGAAGAAACGCAGGAAGGCTACAGGCTTTACTTGTGCAAGGACGATTTCGAAAGAATTACAAACGCAGAGGCTGACCTTTTGAAAGATTTTCTGATAACCCAAATGTTTAAGGCCACAGCGGACTACCAGGGGTGGTCTCCGGACTTCACTTTTAAAGGATTGCAGAGCTTGTATAGGTACGAGGTCGTAACCAAAGACGAGGGCTCCAAAGATTGGCTGTTAAACTTAAACTTTCATGATTTTGAATATTTCCATGTCTTAGTCTATTCAAAAGAGGAATTGTGGTATGAAAGAGCTGCTATTTGGCTACCCGGTCATTCCAGGGTTAAAAACATCGAACCACTTGATAAACTCAAGCTGCAGAATAAAAAATTAGAAGGGGTTAACATCGACAAATGGAAGTTTGTGAAAAAAATTATGAATGAAAAGGGAACTAGACTATATGTAGACATGCCCCCATCTTCTGCGCGGGCTCTTGAAGTTCACGAGATGAAGTTAAGCTACGAACTCCAGCAGGTCAGCGTGTTCCTGAAGGCTGTTGCCATCGATAAAGATTCCTTCGACGCCGGTTTGAAGGAGGTTTGTTTTACGTCTCCCGCAGAAATTGCAGAAGCCATCAAAAACGCACCAATGCCATCTCTCACGAACGACCATGCCCTCGTCAAAATTATACTGAAAGGCAGCAAAACGTTAGATCTTATTCAGGCGCGCAAAATCAAAGAAGTTGTTATATACAATCTGTTTCGGTATCACCAGCAGGACGGTCTTTCTAGGACTGATTTTCTTAAATACGGGATTTTGCTACCGAACTATTTCGCGATATTGCCTATGAATCAAGAGTCCAAGCGGTGGCTGCTTGGCTGTACCTTCGGCAAGGTAAACCGACAGTCGGTTGTAGTTATTGGTGGTGAGGAAGATAAAACGCGGTTCTTCAAAATGACAGCTATCGTTCCTTTCGAATATCAGTTGCGAGCAGCACATATAGTGGAGCGATTGAAAACTAGTAACCAGGGAGTGAAAGGGATTAATTTCAGTATGTGGAAGCCAATTAGAGTTAAGCCAATCGAAAGGAAGAAAGCTAGGTACGAAGTAGAGATTGACATGGAATCTTTAGAGACGTTGTCCACTATGCGGTACCAGTTAGACTACGTTGATAGAACTGGCAATCAGACTGTGTATTTCAGGTCAGAGTATTCCCAGTCGGGGCTTGAGGACATGATAAAGAAGTGTAAAGCTGAAATGATGGATAGTTATGACGTAGCTAACATGGATTTGGAATCGGATGAATCCGGCTCTGAATCAAATGACGATATAATATGTTTAGATTAAGTATCTAAGGCACTTTGTGTGTAGATTTTAAGATGTGTTTATATTTTCACTTAATTCTCTTGATGAATGTCTTTAGAAATAAACATTCTAGCATAATAAATACGTGTATTATATATGGTACTTTTAATGTTAAGTTATGTTCCTATTTTCATTTTATATATATATATACATAAGTAATTTTCAAATTACATACAATCAAGTTTTATATATAATTATATACTCTACTAGATTTTGCCTGCGGCTTTGCTCGCGTTAGTGTAGGTTTTGTCTGATCGGCTCCTATTGGTTATAGCATGATGTTATATAGCTTATAGCCTTCCTCGATAAATGGGCTATTCAAAACAAATAATTTTTCATTACGAACTGGTTCTAATCTCAAGAACTACTGGTAGTTCTTGAGATTAGCCCGTACAACCAAACAAACAAACTCTTCAGCTTTATAATATTAGTATTGATGTGTAGAGCTTCACAATGCCTAGTTACAAGCATAATTTTAAAAGCATTTTTATTTGTAGTTTATGGACACGGTTACCAAATACAAAAACGAAGACGAATTACAGTAGTATCATAATATCTTTTTGTTCTTAGTTAACGTATTGAACTTGTGCAATGAAAATGCTTTTCGTGTGCAAACTATTTAACAATTGACTTTGTCCAATGATGCACTCAATTTCTATTGTGTAGTTTTATTGGTCGATTGGTTTAGCAGTGGACGCGCGGGCTGTTACAAGGACTTGCGCTTGTTGCCTGAGCGCTTGACAATGGGGCTTATAGAAAATATCACGTGGACCAGCTGCTTACTTGTCTATCCTCCTAGCATTGTCATGATCAATGCAAGTCTATGATCGACGATCTCAATTGCTTGCTCTCTAGTCTGCCACTAATAGCAATAAAAAATATCGCTTCCGTTGTTTTCTGTCAACGAAAACGAAGTTATAACATGCATTATACAGGTCAACCGGTACGTCGCGTTAAGTTCTATACAATATTTCTTAATTTTTTGGAGAATTGCTGATTGGATTTTCGACTGTTAAGGTGAGTTATTTACATATCTAATGAAATTGCAGCCTCTTATGTATCCATCATGCAAATGTTGGCTCATTTATCTGCAATATTTTTTTTCAAGCATCAACATTTGTACAAGCTGCAAATGAATATCAATTTCTTCGACATCGTAGATACTACTGAGCTGTAAGTGATAAGTTTTTATTAAAAGCTCTAAGAATTCGACGTGTACGCTGTGTTGTTATCGTATGTGGGTTTCAGCTATGACGTGCCAAAATAGATATGAGCTTCAGCTTATAATCAACATAGTCATGAATAACATAAGTTTTATAATAGCTTTGATGCATAAGAAATCTAATATTCAACATTTCAACATAACCATTGTATATACTTAATCGAACCATACTAATTCATATATAAAATTATGATTCCTGGAAATTATAATGTGAATTTGTAAGAGGACGATCAGGTACGACGGGTTAAGGAATAATATTTACGGTTATTACATGCTGATATTCATTTACACGTGGTCTTTTTTATTGTTTGAGTTACAGATGCCTTACTCTTGGCGTCCCATCTGACAGTTTTGCGAGAAACTTCACAGAAAGATGTACCGCATTGAAAATGAAAATGTGGCCCGGAAGCTAAGGCACTATGGTAAGAATCAGCATAAGGTAGGTATACTGTTATCTCAGTCCCTTCAATATAAAATAGTATATTTTGCAGTTGTGCGACTTATGTACCTATATTTACTTTTGAACAACCTTCAACTAATAATGTCAGTTATATCAGACGTTAAAAGGTAAGCCACGATGTCGAAAAATGTTATCATATAACATCAGTGGTCGTATTCTGTAACATGTCACTACCGAACTGACCGCGGTAAAAACTATTATTACTTACGTTACTGTCAAAGTGCTTTTTGAATTGAAGGTGAAATCTTTGACGGAATATAACGACAGATTGTGATTATGCCTCATAGAAAGGTGAGAAATTGCCAACAAAGTCTTTTGAAATGGTTTTTCAGCGCTGCATTCAAATGGTTCCATCGATGCTGCGACTCGCAAGTCTTTTTCGGGTTGCTACATAATTATTTACGTACTAAAAATGGTTGGTAATCATTGCCGGATTCTGAGGCATTTCTACTGCATACTCTTGGGACTTATTGGTCCAGAAGATTGAGTTGAAAGATTTGTTAAGACGGGTCATCGCCGAGCTTAAAATATGTATCGCAAGATGGAAAGTTATATCTAAGGGGCTACGCTATATACCAGACAGGGATCCTAATTGGATTGCTTTTGAATATCCCTTGAATATTATAGATATTCATTTAATTCTTTTGTTATTATACGTTTTGAATCATAACTTCACCAAACCTACACAACTTTAAAGATATGCCGAAGAAGTTATATACCTATTGACGAACACCTACAGTTTTTACAGGTTTTGTTTTATCCTTTCAGAATCTATAAACTTTATTTTCAGACGGCGAGACGGCGTCATAATAATGATATTTCTTTAAATAAATTTGGTGATAATATTTCAGAATTACATAAAGTCGTCACAGATATTATATCATGTAAGAGTCATCTGTTTTCTACTATGTATCTCTCCATTTTTCATTTCATTTATTTTCGTTGCAAATTAGGAGATTTCTCTTGGTAACACTTTCAAATAATCTAAATTGTTGTGTTAGCAATGGGTTCACGTCGGTAGACCAATGAGTTGGTTAAAACCCAAAGCTTCTCGATTGTAAGTCCAATGCCTCATCTATGGGATACGCTTAATTCTTTAAAGCTGTTAACTGCTATAATTACGATGTTTTGGCTGCAGACGTTGACGATTGATCTGCTTCATTTGTAGACGATTTTGGCGACTTTAAGGCAGTGTATACCTTGGTCCTTCGGTCAATGTTCTGTCATCTTACTCTACTGAAGATATGAATATAATAAAAAAAATCTCCCCGACAGGTCTGTTGTTCAGTTGGTGTGTGATTGGGCGCCCTTACATTTTTCTATAATTATATACTCCTAGCTTGATGCAGGTTTCCTGGAAATATAGCCTAGGTCTCGGATCATTCACTCGAATTAATTAATTCATTTCATTCATTCATAAATTCTTCATTTACGTTTGTCGGTTTAAGGTGTTCTCGACCTGGCTTTTCTGCAGTATGGCTCCGATCTGGTCTACCGCATAAGTCTTCCCATTTCATAGTTTTTATTATTGTGGAATATGTTCTAATAATGGTTATTAGAACATATTCCACAATAATAAAATATGTATCGCAAGACATGGTTGGTATTTGGTCAATCTTTCTGGCTTATTATTTCCACGCACATTGAGAAATTGTTCTGTTCAGTCTGATAGAATTGAGTATTGAGGTATTTTTACAAAATGATTTGTCAATCAAATCTAATCCAATCAAAAGCATCACGATCTCACAATATGGCCAGTTACAGTATATTTGAGGGTACTTACTAGACCTGCAGCCTACGACCAGCAAGCTTCATAGAGGATTTGGTGCAGATGTCACATTTCTTCTCAATTAGCCGTTTTTCTGGTATGTACTAGAAAAATGGCTAATCGAGCACAGTTAAAAATGGTATTTTCTAAGTTGGTCTGTGTGTTTATCTATGATGTTTCTCGTTACTTATCAATGCGAACGATTCCATTCGAATTATATTTGAATATATCAATAGTACTGTGCATAGATAGATGCGGAGGTGACTCCTCGATCAACTAAAAGTAGGTACCGCGTCACTAGTATTCGAATACTATTTCGAATGAATTCTGCACATTGCTACTTGTTTGCATGTTATAATTATAAGTTACTCAAGCTGATGGATGACCATAGACGTTTATGTATGTAGTAATTTTAGTAGTAGTAACAATTTACTACCGACGTATCGTGTTCAACTCCCGTACAAAGTAATATTCGACACATCTAGAGAATTAGGTGATACTGTTTATTTATATCTGTTAAGTAGGATACTACCTACCTACTCGGAGATACTAAAATCTAGACAAATCCCTTTTCGATTAACCTTAACATCACCGCTAAGACTCCAAATTATATTTGATAGACAGATCTGACGTGCCTAAGTCTATTTATATACTGCCCCTAAGAACAGGAAATGTGTTATCGCCTGATGCTGTAACGGCATTTGTCTGTTGTAGGCAGAAGACCTGCTCCGCTGCCGGTGAGACCGAAACCATCTCATCCGATTATAAAGAAGATACCGCACTCTAAGCCAGAACTGCGTCCAGCCAAGCCAGTGGTGAAATCCAATATGAATGAAGGACAAGCGCTTAAAGGTATTAATTTTGCCCGCGGCTTCGCGAGCGTAAATGTTTTAAAAAGGCTTACAGGTATTGATGTATTCTAATAATGGAAGCCATATCGTCTCATAATCCTCACATCGGCTAGAATGTCAGAAAGAAAATATTTTCATTGGTAATTGCTTGTTTGAGAATGAGACATAGAGTGTAACGCATTGTTTCACTGACGCCTGCAATTACAAAGCTTTAAGAGATGGTAGTAATGCATTAAGTGTGTGGCACGAATTGGCAGATGTCCAAGTCCAGTAAGATTATGCAAAAGGCTGATTGATTGCAAAATACTGCGATAGTTGTTTTGATCGCTATGATGATAAAAAAAGTAGTTGCTGTGCCGCTAGCGTAAAGAATTAAGTTCCTAGCTGGTAACCTTAATACCTGCTAGAACATAAGACAAGATTATTTGGCTTTCTGGCCTCGTTCTTTTGGAACTGAGCCATAGTACCTTCAGTAGAGCGCTTCAAGGTTAGCTTCCTTTTATTTTATAGTAGTGTACCGCCATCTATTACGATATAAATAAACTACTTAACAGTTCTTCTATCGATATCCGTTAGATGACGTCAATTACCGGCTTATACCATTTTAGTTTTGACATGGATATGTTTTTTTGCAGCTCATTGTATTCTGCCTCGCAATGTTTGCCTTAACATTTAAAGCGTGTGCAACGTTTCAAGTGACAAATATTACCCAAACAAATGCATGGTTTTAGGTATCACTGTATGTTAGCTATATATTTTTTGCAAAAGTAATTTGTAGTTTAATATTTGTTTCTCTTCTTGTCTATTAGTTACAAACAAACCTGCAGTCAGCACCAACAACATAGAACAAGTTCGGAAACGTACGTATACTATATTTTATATTACGTGCATATACTTTATTTAAGAACTGTTTCTAAATGACAAAGACTTGGCCCAAACTATTATGATGTAGAATCCTAATCCTAACTAATATTATAAAAGCGAAAATGAGTTTGTTTGTTTGTTTGTTACTTTTTCACGCCTAAACCACTGAACCGATCATTCTGAAATTTTGCATATACATTGTCAGGTGTACAGAAACGGACATAGGCTACCTTACATCCCGAAAAAAATTACTGTTTCTGAGGAAAACAACAATAACGTTCTTATGATAATAGATGGCGCCACGTGTCTCTTTCGAATCATGATTGAATTATATTATATACAAGCAGAGTACAACCCGAATTGATTGTCAAATTCTAAATTAATGCGAGCGGAGCCCCGGGCAAAAGCTAGTAAGTTATAATTTTAATTAGACCTTTGGCTTAACTTTGCGATGAAATCCGAAGCACGACAAAACGTAGCGCACTAATAATTTATTTAATACAATCGATCTATGTTTCCGACATAACCTCTCCGTCACAGAAATAAATAGTAGTAGAATGGTGAAGAGGGCGTGGCGCGCGTGCCAAGCTATTGCACTATAGTGCATATGCTTCTAAACGCATTCGCATTACGCAACGCGTCTCCCGTTCGCGCGCTGCGGAGGTAAAAAAACATTAAATTCGTTACAAATATGGCATATTGTGCAGTTTTCAATTGTAAAAATAAAAGTGATGCAATAAATATGGAAAAAGGAGGCATTTCATATCACCAGTAAGTTTTTAAATTGAGTAAAAGTTAAGATTATTGCGATTCAAAATAAGTGTTCTACTTTTACCATGTTTGTCTAATAAGAACATCATCGTTCATTTCTTCGTTATGTTAAATATCCATTGCTTGAATTATGCGATACTTGTTCACATAAATATGAAACCCACACGCAATGTACGTCGAGATAAGCGATATTCACAAGAAGCCAAAAACAATAAATCAGGGGCGTCGGGTCAAATAAATAGTTGTGATTGGTCAGCGATTGCGCTAGTGATTGACGTTCGGTTTATGGTGACGTCTTAAATTTATCGATAAATAAAATGAATATTAATTCGAAGGACACTCTTGAATTAATTATTATGTCGATATCAATACGTTTGTTAATATTAATCAACTGTTTCTTTGATCTGTAAGTTTAGTCTAATGGTAGTGTGTATACGATTGCTGATTAAGTCAGGCAGAATAATGTTGTTAAGAATTTTTTCATAATTAACAATTTATTTAAACGAATGTTTGTTAGTACCCTACACCCTTGCTTTGCTAAACGTGGCAGTAAATGTAAATTTACAGATAGAATTTAGTGTAACTTTGACATTCATAAGTGTTACTTTGTAACCTAACTTGAATAAATTTATTTTTGATATAATAATATACATTATATAAAGTATATTCTATAATATAGTCAAAAGTTTTGTAAGGTTTCAATACAGATTTTTAACTAAATAAATACGTTTTATTTAAATAACATTATACTTTAATCAAAGTTTACATAGTACCTAATATGTTATCATCACTATTCATAATAAAACAATTTACATAAAAACAATAACATAATTTCATCTTCCACAGCTCTCAACATATCGATAATAATTCCATAGGGTCCACTCACTATTTATACGTCACTGTAGGCGGGGCTTGGCGAAATGTGGCACGCGCGAAATGTACGCGAAGACGTGACATTCACCATTCTACTACTATTTATTTCTGTGCTCTCCGTCGTCCCGCGAAGAGGTATGCGTCGATGCATTCCCTCAGGTGAAAGAAAAATGTTTGATAAATAAATAATTCTATTCTATTAGATAAGGCAAAATATTATTGGGAATTTTTTGTTAGGAAATTCTTGGTTGAGCGCTTGACAGAAAGCTCGTTCCTATTAGGTAAGTAGTAATGGAACGATCCACATACACACGTTTCAAATATTAAAGTTGTTTGAATGATATCGAGCGAGGCTATTATATATTTATTTCTCGTGTAATCAATTTGAGAATGATCCTCCTAAGAAATTACTCTTTAGATTACATTATCTAAACTCTGATTCCCTGTTCTATTATTAAGTCGCATAGGCTCCGAAGGGAGACATAGAGAAGAGGAGTGGAATAGAATTAAATATAAATACCGTATACCGAGTACCTACCCTGGGATATGTATATCACATTGGTACTGAGGACCATGACTGTTATACTTTATAATCGGAGACGTTCGGGACAAAGGTCAGGTTATGAGCGGCGAGCGTGTACGAAGAATGTAATGAAAGTGAATGAAGCCAGAGAAGTGTGTTAGGATCGTAGCAAAAGAAAATCCGTAGTCTCTGCCTACCCCTCTGGGAAACAGGCGTGAGTCTATTGATGTCTGTATGTATGTAAACAAGAGTAATCTAAGCTACTGCGTGTGCCGTCCGTATTTTTTGTACTAGTCTAATGGTCATCGTTTTTGTACTCACCAGGCGTCACTAGCGAGTAAAGTCCTGTCAATCTTGTCACAGCAGCTGCCAAAACTCGTATTTGTCCGTATTAAAATTGTTTCTATGGTTACTGTTAATGTGACTATCTGACTATAGAGTTTGACGTCTACGTCTTACTATCCACTAGCGCCTCTAGCGGTGACTTCAAGCATTATAGCACTCGTTGTATAAAAAATATTTGCGTATTTCTTGCTATTACACTCCTCCAACTTAACTAGAATCCTTGTGTTAAGAGTTAGTTCACGTCGGCGTCGGTAGTGCTATTGTTGAGAACTACGATCCCTTGATCCAATTCTAATGACTTATCCATTGAACTCCTTTCACAGAAGAAACAAAGAAGCAAGAAGAAGTAATGAAAGACGTGAAATTTCCGACGACATCTGAACAGGCGGGCAGTGGACACTACCAACTGAACGGACTCATGACGAGAGTGGTGGACGCCGAACTTCAAGACATCATGAGCAAGGTACCTTTGAAGCCTTCGTATTGGTGATGGTGGTTAAGTGGCCGTCTCGCCACTGCTGCCGCGCCAATTGTGAGCTCGATCCACGGGACAAAAAATTGTTTTATCCACAAATAGTCACTTCAAGTCTGGGTGTTCTTTGAGTCCGTTGTTTGAATATTTGTAAAGTCCCCCGCGACATAAGAATTATTCCTAGAACAGGAGTTGTTGTATAAAAAGAAAAAAACTGACTGCTGTGCTTGCCAACAAAAAGTTATTGGGTTTTCGGAGTTTTTTTTCACCTGGAAATCGATCTTGAGGCCTCATGCACAGCAGTCGCATTTACTACCGCAGCGCTACTGAGCCTATATGTGCGACCGAGACATTAGCATATCTAGAATTATCTTCTAGGGATGGTTCCTTAACAGCACGTTAAATAGAACTCGCCTTTAAGCCTTATTTCCCTATTTTATTGCAGATATGGCATGAACTCCCTGACGCCTCATCGACTGAAGCAGAGTGTTTCATCGTTGACACGTTAAAGAATAAGGCTAGCCACGATTTAAGAAATGTAAGTTATACTTTACGATATAACCTTTTGAGTCGCAGCGGTACACCGGCGGCCAGACACAATAGGATTTTAATTAGGTCTGGCATTCCAAAACTTGACAGGCTACAACTCTGTGATTCACCTACTGTGTAAACGAGAAACCGGCTAATAATAGTCACCAATAATATGAAATGGCAGACAAAACTTGGCGTAACCTAACTGGCGAATTACAACTATCCTACAAAACATTTTAACCGCTCTAGTTTCTAGAGATAGTATACGTCGTGTACGATTGCATTCGAATTATATCTTGACTAGTTTTTGCTCGCGACTTTGTACACATGGAATTTGGAAGTTGCTACTTATCTATACTGCTAGGCAGTGTATCAAAATGAAACATGCACCAGATGTTAAGTTAGACTTCCAGTAATACTAATGACCTTGGCATTAAGTCCGCCATTGTACTATTTTGAGCATAAAGTTTTAAAATAAAATAAATAATATAACTGTCAAAACAGAATTCAATTTTGTTCATTAGATTTGCCATGATGCGCAAACAAACAGACAGAGAGAAAACTCCTAAAATTGAACAATTAATGTGACGATCTTACAGTGCTTATAAACACACTTTTAAGCTTAACGAATTCAGGATTATAGTAAAAAGCGTGAAGAATTCTGTAGCTTGGAGCCAGTCCTCATGTATCTACTCTCATTACATCATCTCCTTGTTACAGTATCTCTTACAGCATCTTAGTATCTACTCTTAAGGTCAAAATAATTCATAATTGCGTTGTTTCACAGGTCCTGGGCTTGAACGTAACCAAAAGATTGCTGAATGTCCACAATCCCCTATACGTCAAGGTATGTAAATGATCACTAAAGCATTTATCCATAAAGACATTAAAATATATTTTTTGTTAAAATAATTGCATATCGCACTTTCGGTAAGACAAGGGTATAAATATACCCGTTTCTTAATTAAAAATTACATAATAAACAAATAAAAAAACAACATTTACTATATATATATTTTTTTTTTTTATTACTAGTATTTTGTTATCCCCTCCACCTAAACTAGAATGCTTGTATTAGGAATGGGTTCACGTCGGTAGTGCAATGAGTGGGATTCGAACCCGCGACCTCTCGATCGCAATTCCAATGCATTGTCCATTTTTTTATTTTTTTTATTTTGCTCGTCAAAATGACCACACTCCACCTGATGGTAAGCATTCGTGTGGTCTAAGAGCAGTGGCCACCACCCCGCCCTCATAACAGCCGCCATTGGGCTGCCGCCGCTTTAACTCCTGTAAAGAATGACATAAGTATAGAGTTTATATTTTCATGCCAAGGACAATAACTTAAAGGCAGTATTAGCAAAATAATACACGGATTCAAATAGCTTGCCTGTAAAATTATAATAAGTGCAATTGTCTTACTGATGGTGCAATTTACGCTTACCCAATATTTCTGTAATAATTTAACAACCATATAAAAACCTAAACTTAAAACTATGGCTGTTGAAAAGTATCCATAAATTACTTCAATATTCATTTCTCTATTAGGTAAAATTCAATGGGAAGCCAGGCATGGAAGATTTGCGGGAATTCTTGAAGAAATATAACTTTACGGCGTTTGCGCGTAAAGCGGTGAACATATTTGCTGCTCAGGTCAGGAGCATCGATGATTTCGACAGAATATGTGGTGACAGTGATGTTAGATGCGGTAAGTTATATATTATACTAGCTCACCCACGCAACTTCGTTTGCTTCTCATAAGAGAATTTTCCCCATTTTGCAACATATTTCATTGATGCCCCGCTCCTATTGGTTGTAGCGTGATGTTATATAGCCTACAGGCTTTCGCGATAAATAGGCTATCCAAAACTTAAAGAATTTTTCAATTCGATCCAGTAGTGCCAGAGATTAGCGCGTTCAACCAAACAAACTCTTCAGCTTTATAATATTAGTATAGATAAGCTACTAGCTACCATGTTAACAACTATCAGCTACACTAAACGACTGAAACGCCATGATATACAAAAATGTGGTGACAGAGTAAGGATAAGGGATCTCCTACTGCGGAGCTCCTTGAACATGATAAAAACGATACAGAATAAATGTGATTATAGTCTGGGACTGGGCAGATAAGCACAAAAAAGAATCAGCTACTAAGTTCTCTCGGGAACAGTACATTTCTGGATGACAGGTACCGTATGTCCTTTTCTGTGGCCCAGATAACGTTTATGCGAAATTTAATGAGGATTGATCGGGTATTTAAGGCCGGAAAGTGTGGTCACAACGTGTGGTCGACATTTCATGATGATCGGTTGAATAGTTAAGGCGTGAAAGCAAACAAACTTACATTCGCATTGGACTTAACAGTGCCACTACTGAACTACGAGCTATAATCCACCACGCCGATAAAATGCGAATATAATAGGAATGAAGGGTCAGCGCCGACAAATAACCTCGCTTTGAGTCGTTCGGCGTCATTTTATTTCGTTGTACCAAATACAGTCGTATTCTGAAGCACTTTAGGTTGAATTTAAATAATTATTGTTACTGAATTAGTCTCTTCGCCGCCATTCCGTCCGTCGGCGCTGACCCTAAAGGAGCATTTCGAAAAGAGATGTTCTGCAGGTTGCCTCAGACTAATTAATACGCATATACCTTTACCTTTTCGAAATTATGTGCGTATTGATTGACAATTATCGCCTGCTCCGTGCCTCGGAGAGCACGTTAAGCCGTTGGTCCCGGCTTCCATGAACATCTATGGCAGTCGTTATTGGGAAGTCAGTGCCCTCTAATATCCTGACACTGGTCTAGCTTTAGGGTATCGTTAGCCTTCCGGTTGCCGAGGTCAGATGGCAGTCACTCAGTGTATAAACTGATATCCAGTCAAATCCGTCTAGACTAGAAAGCCGACTCCAAGTGACTTGGCAATAATAAAGGCTAAGGAGAAGAAGAAGATACCTTTATACAGTCTAACATTCGTACAGAGACTAAGGATTTGAATATTGTTTTTATACAATCAAAGTGGCGAACCATCATTCGACCTCTGATAGTAAATTATTATGTAGCTTTTCGAATAGAAATCGCTACGCTGCTTGTGCTCGCTTTAATCGAATTGAGCAATACTTGGCGGAAATCCGTTGTAATAAAATAATTCCACTTCGAACACAATATATGCGTATTTTGTATTCGAAATACTGCAAGTTGGAGGGAAGTACGCCCAGGATTCCATGACGGTCCCTAACCAAAGGAGTATTGCAATAGTTGTGGGGGGCAAACCGAGGCTACATGGCGTGTTCCTCTCTTTTTAATTATTTTATTCCAATAATCACTGGTCACCTGGCTGTCAGCAGAAAACAATTTATCATTACTCAAATTCCAGCGTCAATCACAATGCCTCCTATAGAATCCTTGGAACCCTACTGACCTAACCGCATAAGCCTAAGAGCATAAGACTGTTTGACTTCCAGCACAGTTATCAATATTATTACAATAGGACTAACGCTTACCTGCTTTCTATAGCTGCCCCCTTTGTGTATAACATCGCGACCCTTTATAAATTTTAGATCTATTTTCCTTACACTAAATCTTAATTTTACTTATTTTGCAGGCAATGTAAAGGTGACAGTAAGTCCAGTCTACAGATTCACTACGTGCCCGCAAAACTTGAAAACTAATTATAAAGAGATATCTATGGATGGTATAGAAGCAGACTCTATAGATAATGATATAGAAATGAAAGATGTTAAAGATATTAAGAAGGAAAAGATAGAAACATCTATAAACCCTAATATAAGTTTAACAAAACCTGCAGAACAAGTTCTTGTAAAAGTCAAAGAAGAGAAACCAGCAAATGTTCAAGTGGTTGCTCCTAAAGTCGACCCCAAACAAGTTAATAAAAGCTCTGTAAAAAATAATGACATTGGAAAACCCATTGAGGCTCCAAATAAACCTATTCAAAGTACAGAAGCTACACCCAAACCAGAACCTCCCAAAATAGTTAAAACTGTTAATAAAGTTAATACAACAAAATCTGAAATGAAAGTAACAATACAAGAATCGACTAAAATCGTCAGTCCAACTAAAGTCGCTACTGCGACTATAATTACTCCAACTAAAGTCACTACTGCAGCTACTATTACTCCAACTAAAGTTACTACTGCGACCAAAGTTACTCCAACTAAACCGGTTACTAAAGCACCACTTCAAAAATCGACTAAAGTCGAACCAAAGAGAGATGTAAAAGTGGAAGATGATTATGATGAGTTGGATGATCATGACATTCTGGCTATGATGTCTGAAGGTATAATTTTAGATGAATGTAGTGGGTCTGAAGGTGAATAGCATTCGATACGGCACTGTAAACATACAGTTAAATATCTAAAGCCGAAACAGTCAAATTTCTATTGTAAATATTGTAGCAATTAAGCCGTACCTTTTTACATTAAATTATGGCCGTATTAGCTTTTGCCCGCATTCTTCTTTTTTATAGATGGAAGTTACCCTATTTCCTTTTCTGTACCCCTGACAAAGTGTACGCGAAATTTCATGATGATCGGTCTAGTAGTTAAGGTGCAAAAGCATAACAAACAAACCCACATTCGCATTTATAATTATTATTATTAGTTAGAATATGTTTTAGTCATTCGTTGACAGTTTATGTATGTTTAAGTTAGAATGCCAGTGTTTTTGATATGGGGTCACTTTCCTGACAAGTAGTTGTTATTTAAGTTTCCAGATTGGATTTGTTGCGTCTGTAGTCAAGCAAGGAGTGACGTTTTTTTTATTATTTCTGATGAGTGTACCAAAATTTACTACTATATCAGATTCTGCTGGCCGGGAAATAGAATATGTTTTACTTTTTTGGTTTGTTTGAATTGTATTAGTAAAAGATGAAGAGGAGCATGATTAAGAAAACCATATATTGTTATTCATCATCATCATCATCTCAGCCGAAAGACGTCCACTGCTGAACATAGGCCTCCCCCAAGGCCTTCCACACAGACTGGTCTTGGGCCACCCGCATACAACCGCTTCTCGCGACCCTTACCAGATCGTCGGTCTACATTGTGGGAGGCCTACCCTTGCTGCGTCTTCTATTATTATTAATTCCTATATCATTAATTAAGCAGTGTCATCTCATATCAGTACATACATTTATGTATAAGTGCTGGTTAGCTTATAATTGGTAAATGTATCAGAAACATTTGTGTCATTTATATTACTCCATGTATTATATATTTACTGTTGGCAATACAAATAAAATAAAAGTTAAAACCAAAATATTTGATCGGTGTTTTTAGTAAGAATTATCTATTACTTTGTTTGACTTATTAATATGTAATAAACTAATAACGCCCCTAACGTATTGATAAATGTGTTAATGTATGCTTGATCTGTAAATATATTTGAATAGTTATAATAAATAATGTTACCTTTGATGAATATATTGAATTGTTATGATAAGAGCGATTCGATGTATATTTTTTGCACCAGGTTTTTTTTGTTATAATAATTACACATTAATTGGTAACTACCCTCGTGGCGCCATAAATGCGGAACGCAAGTTACTTGGATAGTACCTACTACAAGTAATTACGCAAAACAGAAAAATATTCTTGCATTGATTGCACGGATGGCGTAGTGGGTTCGATCCCCACACGGGAGAAAAAATTGTGTGATCCGTCATTAGTTGTTCCGAGTCGGGGTGTTCTTTGTGTCCGGTGTTTGAATGTTTGTAAAGTCCCCGCGACACAGGAATTATTCATAGTGCGGGGTTCCTTCTTTTAAGAAAAATAATAAGAAAATTTATATTTTATCTTTTATAAAAAAACATAACATGATATAAGATCGGGTCTATGTGTGCCATAGTGATTTAAGCAGTCACTTCATTATTACTGATACTCTTAGTGCTATTCGATCCCGTCGTTGGGATACAGATTTGTGTGGTACACTAATAGTTTTTCTATATATATAGGAAGGAAAGTATATACTACAGATATAACATTGTATAACTTACACTGAAATACAACAAAATTAGGATATTGAAAAATGAATAAGTAATATTAGAATATGCTTTTCCCTTAGAGTATTTACAAGCTTAGAACGCGCAAATATGAACCGTAAGCAGTTTAGCACAGGTGAAAACATTGTTAACACTCTATTAAATAATTATAGCGACAATGTCTATTTATTTCCATTGGCAAGGCAGTGGTCCGACCGCCAACGATGAACGAGAAACGAGAAAAACTAGAAACTATAAACGAGTTGACGATCAGCGGGAAGCGAGTGTGTAGTTTCGATAGTTTTGTCGCCGGGCTATAAGCGAGTGTGCAAGTGCGACGAGCGATTACTCGCGCCACTCGCCAGCGGTCGCTCAGTCCTGTGCAAACCTGCGCGCGCAACCACAAATTTTGCATCCAAAATCGTCTTTATTTCCCTCTCATTTTCTTCCGTTTTGTCAGAGTTGCCGCTGTCACTACACAAACACTATCGTAAAATACATCGTCGTCGTCGTCTGAACTAGATAACAATGAGAGTTGCAATGATTTCTTGATATCCATATGTCTACTTTCAAAGCCGCACTGTTTAGAAATGATCATGAAAACAAATGATCAAGCGAGCGAGCATCGCTGAACGAGTTTATTTTTGAAAGCTCTTGTCGCTCAGCGACAAAACTAGTAAAGCGAGTCGTCGCCGGCAGTGTGAAAAGTCATAGAGCAACTTTTAATATATGCATCTCTTTCGTTTACACGGAATGTATATTATTTGTGCGTTTCTTGAGAGAGAAAATCGCCGATAGTTAGTCGTTTTCTCGCCGGCGACGGCGGTCGGACCACTGCATTACTAAGCGACGAGAGTCCAAACATAATCTATACAAAATTAAAATTGTAACTGATCAATGACTGTACATAGGAAACTTAAGAAAAATGTATGTATATTTTTTAATAGCTATGACAGCCAAATCATTTATTTGTTTGTCTGTCTGTATGTTTGCAATGCACGTAGCATTACGCAAAAACTAAGTGTCTTAGCAATCTGGTGCATGTTTCATCTTGTTCTGCCGCGCCGCCTTGAAATCGAAAAATATAGATAGGTGTGAAGTCGTGGGCAAAAGCTAGTATATATAAAAACATAATGACCTTTCTTTTGGCGCATGATGGAAATGTGCCACTTAGTTCACGATTGACATGCGTGCTTTATGTTAACGCATTGGGTGTAAGGGACGGCGTACCAAAAACTTTAGCAAGACTTCTTTCTAGCTAAGTCTCGACGCAAACTTCTATTAATAAAAAAAACGCTAGATTAACATTTTATGATGATTAACATTAATACGCGGTACGCAATGGATTGCTACCAATACAACGCACCGCTCGCGCCGCCGGGAATGACCTCTGCCCTACGCGCGCATAAAAACAGCTGATCTGTTTAAATCACGACGATTTAATTACATTGCTGTATTTTAGTAAAATGTGGTATTCTTAGTTTTTTATTTAATAAAATGGATGGTTTATGCATTATATTATGATTCACAGACAGAAAAATGAAAAATTTGCAGAAAACGAATTGTGATTTTTCTGAAGAAAATTTCAACGATTTTAACTCTGAACAATGTTCTGAATCTACTATTTCAGTTTTCGGTACACCGTCCCTTTCACCCAGTATACTAATAATTATGTTTCTTCTCTTTACTCGTGCGTGGAGTTGCAAAAAATTGTTATATTGTATATCTGTGTATTTATGATCTTAGTTCAATTGATAATACAGTTAGGGTAACAGGCCACACTAACAGACATACGTTCTGCCGTCATAAGGAAAAAAGACGTACACACGGGTACACATCAAGTTAGACGCATAGGCGTAACTACGCTACATACAAAATAGAGAATTGTCGGAAAGGGACAGTGCATAGTGGTGTCGATGTAATGGTAAGGATAGAGCGTAACAAAAATATAACGCACTTTCTCGCACGGTTCGCAGCGTTCAACTTCTAATAGTTCCAAGTCCAAACAGTCTAGATTGATGTGTCGCTATGTGTACCTAACATATTTATAGAAATTAATATTTTTACAAAAGGTAGATAATATGTCTTTTTCCATAAGATGGCAGCGTTATACTGATGAACGTAATTCGTTATTTTTGTTTGTGTGTATTAGCATTTGATAATAAATCTAAACTAAAATTAATGTAAGTATTTTATTGATTAGAATTAAGCCTCTTAATTTTTATAAAGAGAAATAAAACAGGAAAATATCACACTCGGCAGATTTATGCATACGTTTTTGACTTTTTGTTAGTTAATATACTTAGTATGCTCTGTTACCCTAACTCAATTAAGTACGGGGTATACCTACATTTACATGTAAGTTTTGTACAGTATTGTTTTCGTTTAAATAAATAATTATACTGTTATTTGTTTCATGTTAAGAATGGTATGGTTAATGTCCATTATTTTTATTTCGTACAATATCCACACCCTTAGTTTTACTGTGCCATTTAAGTCTCCCGCTAATTGAAAGTTACAATGGTGCCAATTCTGTTGTCACAAAATTCTCTAAGCTTAACTAAAAATCACTAAAATTTAGTTTAGTTCCTCTCAAATGACATTTCGTATTCTGAAATCGTTAAAAGTGACAGGACTAAAAAAAATTTAGTGATTTTTAGTTAAGTTTAGAGAATTTTGTGACAACAGAATTGGCACCATTGTATCGGAGAAACAGCTGTTTTAATGACATACGCGAGTGATGCCATGGGAAGCACCTAATTTAGAATATACTGATATATAAATATTTGTATGTTACAATTTTATAGGCACTATTGTCACAATAAGTCATAATAAAACAAATTATTTGACAAGGAATTTTATTTGACACTACACTACTCGAGTATTTAGAGAGTATTTCAATTTCTAATTGAAAGAGTATTTTATTTTGGCGGTGCTGCAGTCTCCGTGACCTCGTCTTCAACCTGTAAAATAAAAAAAATCATTTGTTATCATTGACATGACAACATCTCGTTAACAAAGTTCCCTCATGGTTTTGACGCACAAATATATAGCGGCAGCTTACGTGTGACTAAAAAATTACATACATAAACAATAATCAAATATAATATCTTTATTACATCACAAGAATGCCTTATTTATATGTTTTTACGTAGCATAAAATACGATGATGTGGCGCCTACTCCGTAGATGGTCAAATCGAATCAAAATTTTTTAGTAATCGGTTTTGGGCAATATCTCTCACATCTAATATCGGATATTGTAACTTATTTTTACGCACGTCGTACAATGCGACTTGTTTTTCGACTTTCATCACATTTTCGAAACCTGCATACACTACATATTATTACTTGTTTTATTTAAAACTGATATATGTACTTTACTTGCAAGGAGAAATTCAATGGGACGCGCTTATTTTTTGTATTCTTATGAATAGAGAATGAGATGCCTGTTTAAAATAATTATTGTAAGCATAAATAATATTATCTACTACAGTCTTAACTGAACTCTAAAACTTAGATAAGACCGTTATAGATCATTTTTATTTATAGCTAACGATATTTTATTGCGGTTTTATACTATGTTTTAATTTTAAAATTGTTATTTACAATTTAAACAATTGTTCAACGCAACACACGGTGTGTCAAAATTTTCATGAATAACAATAATAAAATACTGAAATAGGGTGCAGAGACAATGCAGCTAGTTTTAGTTTTACATTGTACCTACTTATATTCGATTTAAACCAACTAACTTTGTTGAGCGCGCAGCAACGACGACGTGCGCCTCTTTTTCGGAACAGTTGCTTCATTTTTCTTCCTTTCCACTTCCAGTAAGTCGGCTATAGCATACACGTCCTTTGGCCCAACCTATAGGAATGTGGATAGGAATATGGTGAGAAAGGAAGGCATAGGACATAGGATGGTAAACAAGGCAGGCACGTCCGTTTCTGGTAGGTACTTGGGAAGGGTCCAGCGACCCACCCACTATACAAAGCAGCAACGTGGCACACCGTGGTGGTTTTAATCGGTGGGCCTAAAGTCTCGTGAGAGTCCGACATTACCCTTTCGTCTCCCCATGTGGCGAGGCGGTAAGCATCAAGAGCATTTTAACGCAGGTAAAAAAATAAGGTAACTACTTGGGAAGGGAAAGGTACCTATATAATATATATTTACATAGTTCTATACTTGTTTGTATTGTCGCAACCATACAATCGGAAGTATACAAATTTATGCCGCTCTTAATTGGGTTAGTAGCGGTTAACAGTTACAGAAAACAAATTATCTAATATGATAATGAAGAAACAGGTTTTAACATATTTCTGCGATTCGGTGTCCCACGCGGTTTTACTCATGTTTATGATTACTGCTCCGCTCGCATGGCTCTCAGTGTGATGTTATATAGCCTATAACCTTTCTCAAGATTGGGCATCTTTATGCAATATCAAATGCAAAAAGATTCATTCGAATCCAACGGGTAGTTCCCAGAGATTAGCGCGTTAACGCGCAATCACAAAACAAACTTTTTTTAGGGTTGTCCTCTGGTCTTGTCTTTTTCTCTTTTATATTATAAATAAGCATGGGAAATGCTTTTAAAATAATTAATAATATACTAAATTCTTTAGCTTTATTATATTAACGATCTATAGATTTAAAAAACAAATCTAGCATGTAGTAATATTCCCAGTTAAAATTATCGTGCTTGTTTGTACTAATTTTAACGAATTACGGAGAAATGTAAGGAGACGAAATGCAGCACAGTACTGATTGTTGTATATAAAATACACAATATTAATGATTGATGACTGTTTTAAATTTAAATCAAGTGCGGCAGGTTACAAAAAACAATGGTTACCTACCAACTTCGTTCACTTGAATGCGAATACTCAAAACAGCTCGACTAAAAACGGCGATTTTAGTATGAAATATTTATTACGTTACTAAGCAACGTAACGTAAGCAAGCAAGGTTCCTCGTTCCTCGTACTTGCCTCGTACAAATACGAGATTTGCGGTGTCCCGTACGACAAAGATATTGTATAATAGAACTAGTATGAGGACCTGTGTGATACTTGGTCCGAGATGAGGACACTGTCAGCCACAGAACACAAATAACCTAGTGGCTGTCAGCCTCGTACAATTATATGTACGAGATTTTGATATTATAATGAAAATAATAACATGATTTCACATTGCAGGCAACATTGTGTAGCATAAATAGGAGGCAATAATACGATGCCAATATTTAAAGATTATTTTTAATACGTGATGTTT
Organism: Catocala sponsa; assembly: GCA_963564715.1. NCBI lineage: Eukaryota > Metazoa > Arthropoda > Insecta > Lepidoptera > Erebidae > Catocala > Catocala sponsa. The sequence goes on from OY751351.1 coordinate 6,749,885, forward strand.
TTTTAATAAGAAAACTTGCAATAGATTATTTCCTAATTTTAATCATTCTAAATTGAATCGTTTGATATGCCTATTTTATAGTTTTATCTCACTTTAGATGCATTATTGAATGTACGAGGTTTGAGATCCAAACAAAATACGAGGATTTTGTCTGCTTCTGTACGAGGAATAAAGTTCTACGGTTGGCAACCCTGAACGTAAGTTTCTTTCTTTTTTTAATTATCTGTCAAGATAACAGGCGAACGCAGCGTCATCTTCGCCAATACGAATTATCGATTTTATTCAGTTCGTGTTAATTTTTGTTGCATTTTATTCCTCATAAAAGTGCGATATTAATATTATAATGCGTCGCAATCGAAATATGGGTCGCGGTGGCGGCCGTGGCAACCTAAACATGTCAGGCGGACCTTTGTTAACGGAACATCTAAAGGTATTTCTTTCATTAATTTTAAATCAATTATTATTGTAATAGCATTTGGTCGAAGGCGTCCTTTCACAGGAATCATTACTTTCATTGCTAACAACAAACTACATTACCATTTAACGTGTTAAAAATAATCGCTTAACTTTTTTCATCATCCGGTCGGTAATTGCCAGCTAACAACTTTACGGTAAAAACTTAGTAAGAGCTAACAGTACATAAAGTAAAAGGTTGTAATGTATTTAGGCCCGGTATTACAGTTTTTGTGGCATTATTTATAATATATTCTGTTTAAAATTCAGCAAACTTAACCTTCACACGACTACATAAATGGCGGTGCCATTGTTTTACTATAATTCTTTGAACATACATATTTGACTCACATCAGGAAAAGATCACAAAATAGAAATTGTGTTCGTTTGTCTTGTTTTATACGTGTATTAAGCGTCAACAAGCTACATATGTGCATCTGCAGTTGCTTCATATAGCTATTTTTAATGTGTACACATATATTCTATATGTACCTATACAACATACATAGCATTGAGTGTCTAACCGTTTACGTAGGTAATAATTTATGCCTGCTGGTATTTCACCATACAAAAATAAATAAAATGGATATGTTTAGGTATGGCCTTCGATCAATAATAGTATATTATCAATAATAATAAGGGTATGGCATAAGGAAATCTGATAATAGCTTTTTAGGAATAGAGTTAGTTAATATAGGTATTTGTTGTTGATTATGTCAGTTTTAAAGTTAATAATTATCAGTGTAAACTATGTGGTTTATATTATAATTCTGCATTTTATATGAAAGACAATGTGTAGATATCCTGTAAAATGGCCTATAAGTCAAGGAGGTCCAAGGTACTTGATTAATTACAGTTTCTGTTATTGGGCATCTCCTTTTACTACAGTTAAGTAATTATTTTGTGGATGCTACTAGACATCCCTAAAGTTTGTTTACAAGACTGACAAACTTCTAGTAAATTTCTATATAACTAGCAAATCAGCCTCTGTAATCTCTGTAGATCTTGTCAAAGTACCAATATCCCAGCAGTACTGCATGGATTAAGTGATGAGCTCACCAGTACTGCTGCGCCAAGTTTTGTGGGTTTGATCCCCACATAGATAAAAAATTTGTGTGATCAACAAATAGTTTGTTCTGAATCTAGATGTTTCCTGTGGAGTTGTCTTTTTTAATAAAAAAAAAGAGAAAGAGATTTCAAAGAATCTGCTAAAATCACTATTATTAGAGACAAACCAAGGCCAGGTTTTGTGATATTCATATGGTATTATTGGTACTATAATACTATATGAATATCACTAAACCTGGCAAAAAATGCTGGCTTATGATGGGACATGCCATAAACAAGTTACACTTAGGTATGCTTCAATGTTGCGATGGAATAAGCAACAGCTGGCATCTCAGTCAATCTCATTTATCCACATATTGCATTAGCAGGATATAGATCTGGAGTTGGAGCTACTTAAGCGCAAACGTGAAATGTTTGAACAGCAACAGCAGCAGTTCCTTCAGCCATTCAACCAGACACCAGCGGTATGCCTTGTAAACATTTACTACTACTTTTAAGTACTTTTTTAATACTTACCAATGTGATTAAGACTTGTTGTTTAATATTGTATAAATGTTTCAAACTTATGGTTATTATTATCATCAGTTAGTATTATTTTTCTATAAAGAATTTATCTTTTTGCAATTTCACAATTGTTTTGTATGTGTTTAAGTGATCATTACTAAATTATGAGCTTTCATTAATTGAAAACTTATACATTATATTAGATTTAACAGATAGCATTCTTTAATATCTAGTTTTTGTTGATTGGTGAGTATAAAACACTGAGTTAAAGCAACATGATAATATTAAAACAGAACCATCCGGTAGTCATCTGTTTTCACAGCAGTGTAAATATTCTGTATCCAATGGGTTCAATTCCTAATCTCTGGATTCGAAGGGTATTCCTAAGTATGTTATTTGTATATATGAAATGCCCCTCTGTGATTTAGGAATGATGCCTAGATTTATGTTTATTTACACCAAGGGACTATTGAATCGATAAAATTTTGGTAAGTATTTGTAATATATATAGAATTTTGTTAATGGACATAAAATTTGTATTCTAAATTCTTCACAAAATATTCAGTAAGATATAAATCCGCAAACAATTTTCTCCGGTAATTATAAATAGAACTGAACAATAACATAACAAGAAAAGTGCAAAATACTTTAATAATTACTTAGGATATAAATGATGCAGTTTCGTCGATTTTCTTTCTACAATTTCAGTTGTATCTTTATCTATATCAAAAACAACGCTAACATGCAATCTAAAATATATCTACTAATTTCCAAAAGTATGTTTAGTGTAGGTATTAGTCTATTGTCCCTGTAAGAGCGAAAAGTCACTAAGTTACGGAGGTACGCCGGCAACAATTTATCTTATTGCTGTGCTACCGTAAGTGGCAAGGAGATTTTTCGCTGTACGGAAACTATATACCGTATATCTTAAGATGTATAACTACTGGCTGAGCGAAAAAATTGTCAACTTAATATGCCGAATTCTACCATAACGCAAAATTTGCGTCTACCCACTTCTATTTTTGACATATTTTCAATTTGGTGCGCAGCTTCGCTGTAGTACCTTCTTGAGTACGTCGAAATATGTGTGGATTGTGTTTTTCATCTGCCGTATGAATTTGGGCAGACAATTTGTTCTCATATTTTTCGCTCAGTGCAGGAACTTCACAAAGCATCGCTTAAGGATATGTCTAGTGTACAAACATTAGATTTATTTACTTTAACAAATACTGAATCAATTTGACCATGTACCTGATAAACAGATTAATTATTATCAATATATAATTTAGTCCACATAAAAATTATCAGGTAGCCAAGTTGAGTACCTCATTAATGAGATGTACATTTCAGTATATTGTTTCTTTTAAACATATTTTTTTGTAATTGAATTTCAGAGAAATTTTAATCAGCAGCCATATTACCGTGTTCAGAACGAACGTAGTGATGCCACCTGCGACTTCTCTCACTTGTACAACGATGGACCCCAACAAAACCGCAAATCGTTTGGCAAAAAACGCCAATTTGACAGTGTCTGGCAAAACGATCCTTTCCCTAAAAGGCCATCTGGACCAGGACCCCGTGGACCCGGCTTCACCGGGCCCTCGCCTGTCCGCAACCCAAGACCTTACTCTGGTCCGAGCCACCAGCCGAAGGGTTTTAAGTATGGGCAAGGCAAGTCCGTAGGTCAAAAGATCGTTAACCAGAAACAGCAACAAAAGGGGCCTAAATCTGGCGGCTCAAATAAAAATGGCGTTGCGAATAAAATCGTAAAGCCTACAAAAGCGTCTGCAACATCGAATAAACTCGCGGCTCAGCCTGTAGCCAATCGCAGTGATTTGGTGGCGGCTGCGATCAAGTCAGTTGCAGAGGTCGAAAGTCGCGAACGGGAGTCGCTACGGCTGCTCTCGCACAAAGAGCCGACTAAGCAGATGACCGGACGCTTGGAGTTAGCTCTGGGAGCCATTTTAAGGGACATCCGAGAGAAGTGTGCTGAGTCTCAGCATGAGGAACTGTTACGCGCAGCCGCTTTGCAGCGTGTGATAAAACAAACTATTCGTGACCGTATCAGAGCCGCTATGTTAGGCAAAGTCGTCGGCGCTACCGTGGAAATCATCAAAGAATATAGAAATATGTATCCCAAAGAAACAGACATCGAGATAGTGAACAAAGCGCTAGAGGCGGCCAGCGTCGCGCCTGAAAAACCGACAAATATAAGTACCATAGGTAGTTATTCTTTTTCATTATTACTACTCTTTATATGTAAATCAATATATAAAAATGGTTATTAGCAATTGTAGTAACCGTTTAATATTTTTATAGACGTCACTAAATACTTGGTTATTAAGTGGCTAAATCAATTTTTAATGAAAGCCTTTTAGTAGTTATTTATTAGAGAATGAATTTATACTTATCTTATTCTATGGTAAATGGAACAGGCAACGTGTATTATCGATGTACCTACAAAATTTGTTGTCTAGCACTGATTCTCTATGATCATCTGAGTCATAAAATTTTTCACCGTTTTACACGAACCTGTGTGTAAAATTATGTACATATATCAAAATGGCAAAATCCTTAACCATTGGCATAAAAGCAACTTTGAAGCTGCATTTTATTTTCAAATTAGAAGAGATTCAAAGTTTCTTGCTTTCTGTCTTCAATGACCCTTCTCTGTCTTAGGAAATTACGCTAGAATGCAAAAAATCTGGGCGTACGTGGGAAGACTTAGCGCACTGGATGCCTTTCGTCATTAGTATTATCTAATTCTTTTGGACAACTAGTGCATGTTGGTCTTTTATTTGTATAAATAAAGTATTTTGTTGTATTTCGTAACTGAAACTAACGTGATAATGCATATCGTGAACTTGTGGGTACTTGAAATTTCCACTAGGTTGCGCCGGCCCTGTTAACAAGGTGATTGGTTCCATGATGACATGGCTCCGTCTGTGAGGTATCTTTCCACAATTTCCACCCTCATTTTACACATTTTTATTTGTCCATGTATCGTCACACGCTATACATTTTGTGACCACGGCCCGTTCCACCTGGTCGAAGCGAGCACCGAGCATTAGGGTATGGAAGGAGACACCAGATGAGCCATCCCACTTCAAAATTGTCTGGTGCCCCAGTATGTTAGGATTCAGCTCAACATTCTAGGGCTTTATGAAGGCTATTGCTGTGAAGTGGCAGGGCGCCTGGATAATAACCCTAGATATGCCAATGACTGATAATAAACAATATGCATAATCGCAGTAGTTTCCTTTACGAATGATATCATGCAAAGCGAAAGATTTAAAGTTGTTAGGAAGTGACTGCTGTCTAGCTGCCTACTTAGTCTGATATCTTCAAGGAAGTTTATGTTTTTGTCTTTAATTAATATCCAATTTGTGTATTAGTTGCAGAAAAAGCGAGGGCAGATTCGTTTTACAAAGAAAACATGTGCATCCTAATTGATCTACATCTACAAGAAATGTTTGATAAAGTAAGTGTTTTTGTTAATTCAAATAAATATAGGTATATTTTTATACATATGAGTTATGTGAGAGGAGGCGGATGATTTAGTTTAAGTGGTCGTCGCGTCACAGCCGCCGCGCCAATTGTTCTGGGTTCCAACCCTACACAGGTTAAATAAGCACACTTTCAATTTTAAGCAGGTAAATGTTGTATACAAAATTCTTTGTTAGTTTCTTTGATTATAGTACTGTTCCTCATGCATTGTGCACTAGTCCAGCGCATTTTAGAAGAAGTTTTACCAAAACGGTGCTCTTTTGCTGGGATCAACAAATGTAAATAGGTAGCTTTCACATCTAATTGGGACCAAGTAGATACATTGCTTGATTACCTCCATTCTGATGACTAGACCATGATCCACAGTGGAACAGTTTAAATCCAGATTCAATTACATGAATATTACATAACTTATTTATTTTATCAACAGATTGACGAGATATACAATCCACCAGAAGAAAAGCAACCAGAGAAGACAGGCGAGGTAGATTTCACAGAAGATGTGGCAGCAACTGACACTGCTGAAACTGACAAGGAGACAAAGAACCAAGAGAATATTGATACCAACAACCAAGAAAATGTTGATACCAGCAACCAAGAAAAGGAAAATGCTAAAGAAAGTACCAAGAGTGCTGAATCTTGTGAAGCTGATAACAAGGATAATGCTGAAACATCAACCAACCCCAGCACTTCAACCAACCCCAGCACTTCAACCAACCCCAGCACTTCAACCAACCCCAGCACTTCAACCAACCCCAGCACTAGTCGGTCAGAAGCAGTCAGGAAATTCCAGAAGAATCCAGAGGAACTCATTGTTCGGCTCGCAAATGCGAACCCAAATGATTACAAGCGCTTGTTGCCGCGTCTTTTGAAAAGACATATTCCGGTGAGTTCTAAATTTTGAATCATATGTTAGTCACTATCTTTCTTTCTCTTATTAGTATGTTTGCCTACTGAACTACAACTACCTACAGAAAGACGTAGCGCCGCTGAGTTTCTGCCTACAGATACTAAGGATCATATCCTTCGTAAAACCTTTCTAAGGTAGTAGAGTAGAGCTAAGCTGGTTACAGCATGAATGGGCCGGCTCGACCGGGGAAGTACTACTCTCTCACAGAAAATCGAGGTAAAACAGCAGTGTTTCACTGCTGTGTTTCGTTCGGTGAGTGAGAGTGCCAGAGGCCTAAGCATGAGGTGTCTAATTCTCGCAGCTTATGAGGGGTCTGCAGAGCATCCGTAAAGTCATTGTGGGGGTGGCGCGAGTCGACCCGGCGCCCAGGGAGAGCGTGTGATGCTACGCAGCACGACCACGGATGATTACCTTATTTTCTATGCGGTAAATATTCATGAAAAAAATGTACTTTATTTTACTATAGAGTAAAAAATATGTACTCTCATATTTTCGCTGTTATAACATACAGGCCCTGACCGTGCTAGGTAGTGCCTTTCTGGCACGAGCACTACAGATTTTAGGTATTTTTATGAACTTTATGATGGAAAATGGTATAAATTTAATTGTACTCAGATGTACTCCATTTTACAGATAATTTTGAGCAGTCTTTTAACCATTTTGAAGTGTTGTTTTTCTGCGGTATATCAATGACACAATGTTACGCCATTACTATTAATTCGGGCCATTTCGGGCTTCGCAATCGTAGGAAAGTCAAAACTGTACATTGAATATTTTTTTAAAAGAATACTTGGGGCGTGATCTACTATCGATATCGAAGCCAAAAATATAGTTTTTAGAATTTTTGTCTGTTTGTCTGTATGTTGTCCGGGCTAAACTCAAAAAGTACTGCATGGATTTACTTCAAATTTTGCATGAATATTACTAACAGGTCGGGTCAACATATAGGCTACATATTATCACGCTATCACCTACGGGGGAGGAGCTGTGAATCTTTATTTTTCTTACGCATTCTGTGACAGCGTGTAATCTAACGACACATATTTAAATGTTGTTTTTGAGTAAGCCATGCTATTATCTAGCTTTACACTATAAAAACTACGCCATTTAAGTAACTCGGGCAGAGAAATATAGTTGGGTTCCGCGGCGACAAACACTTTTTAGTTAAAATCTACGCGGACGAAGTCGCAGGTATGAGACTACATATTTTTTACTCTATAGTACAATAAAGTACACATTTTTTCATGACTATGTACCGCATAAAAAAGTAAGGTAATTATCCGTGGTCGTGCTGCGTAGCATCACACGGGAGAGCCGTAGAAACGGTGCTCTGCTGGCCCGCGGTATAGTCCAGAGGCCCAACCGAGTCTCAACTTGGTTGGCTGCCTCATCATGCCGCTCATTATCTCGAGGTGGTTCGTCGTGCCGGATGGTGACCGGAGGGTTGGTCCCGGCGACCACTTTCGGGAGGGCACGGGAATCCTTCCGTCCCTCGGATTGGGTATCGCCAAACGACACAGTATTATGACGAAACCTGCTCTGCGCCTTGACCCACATTGCTGCGAGAATAGTTGCCTCTTTTTTAACGCTTCCCCTTCCTTCCACTCAATGGCAGTACAAATAAAGCGTCGTTTAACAGCAGCCAACCTCCATAACCCCACCGCTGCTTCATCTTCTTCTTGTGTCGTGAGGTTTATTAATATCAGAGGACGCCACGCTAACCTCAATGCCATCCATCACCACCTGGAGACGGCAATGCTTTTTCTGACGGGTACACAAATACGCCGTCCTGCAGACACGAACTACCTGCAATACCCTGGCTACGTGCTCGAGGAGTGTTTCCTCGCTAAAGCCGGGGTATGCTTGTTTGTCAGGGCGGATATTTGCTGTCGCCGTCTACACTGTCTAGACGACCCTTCCATCTCTGTCCTTTGGGTAAACGTGGATCATGGCTCTTTTAGCCAAATCTACGTGTGCCTTTACCGTTCCCGTTCAGGAGACGCTGAGACAACTCGACTCTTCGACTACCTGAGTCAGGCAGCAAACGACGCGCAGGAGCGGTTTCCGAACGCTTAATTGGTGTTCTTGGGAGATTTCTATGCCCACCATGAGACCTGGTTGGGTTCTTCCAGAACAGACCATGCGAGACGAACTGCCCATGCGGTCGCTCTCACGAATGACCTGTTTCAACTGGTATGCCAGCCCACCCGGATACCGGACATTGCGAGTGTGGCGCACTTTTTGCTCGATCTACTGCTGACGTGTAACCCGAACCGGTACAGTGTGTTGATTCGTGCTCCTCTGGGCACCTCGGACCACTGTCTGGTTTGTGCCACAGCTGTTGTTGTCGAGCCCCACGACCCGAAGAGACAAGAAGACGACTGTGGCACTACTCATCGGCAGACTGGGATGGAATGCGGGAGTACTTCGCATCCATCCCAGGAATCCATCAGAGAGTGCTACTGCTGTCGCTGGTGAAATCATCCTGGGTATGGAATATTATATTCCATACAGTGATGTCGCGAGCGGCGGCAGAAAAAGTCCCTGGTTCGGTCGTGAATGTGCTGATGCTGTTAAACGTAAACAGGCGCAGCGTACCGAGCTTGGACCAGGGCTCGCGCTCTCGACGACCCTCACGTGTATCACCTGAAGGCAGCGTTCATTCAAGCCACAAAGGTCTTCAAGAGGGCATACTTAAGAGCGGATGCCCAGCGCGTCGCACGATTTGGCCAGGAACTCATGGCGTATCCTACGGGAAGTCGTAACTACTGGCGCCTGGCCAAAGCCGTGCAATCCAACTTCTGCCAGACCTCGCTGCCCCCTCTGAGATATCCGAATGGATCACTCGTTGATCAATGATCGCCGATACTCCTTTCGGGCTAAACGATCGGGTGATCTTCTAGCGTTCGGCATGCACCTCTGGACAAGCACGGTGAGTCTTTGGCTATCAGCCTTGACATAGCCAAAACTTTCGATAGGATCTGGCACCAGTCTCTTCTTTCCAAGCTTCCGGCCTATAGCTTGCCCCTCAACTATGCACTTGCTGTTGCAAGTTTTCTACAGAAGCGTCGTATTCGGGTCCTTTGCGACGGTCGCGCTTCCAAATTTATGCAGGTCAATGCAGGAGTGCCACAGGGGTCTTATCCCCTACGCTCTTTCTTCTGCATATCAATGATATGTTGACTCTCGGCAACATACATTGTTATTCGGACGACAGTACCGTGCATGGGCGATATCTCGGACATCCTAGGGCCAAACAGGCTGACGTTGAGGGGAAAAGGCAGGATATTGTCGTTGAACTTGACTAGATCTTGGAACGCATCTCTGAATGGGTAGCCAACAACTTGGTCCTGTTCAACACCATGAAGACCCAGGCATGCGAGTTTTCAACAAAAAGGTCTCCTTTCCTTCCCCTCACTTCTCTGAAAAACACTCCACTGGTGATACATGACAGCCTCTCTATCTTAGGGATAGATCTTTGCTGCACCCTTAATCCGAAAACATCATCTACATCGAGAGCGTTATCAAGCAAGCTTCGAAAAAACTCGGGAGTTCTGAACAAGGTGAGGAGGTTCTTCGCGCCTGGGCAGCTGTGCTTACTGTATAAGGCGCAAGTACGCCTTTGCGTGGAGTACTGTTCTCATCTCTGGGATGGCTCCGCGCAGTACTTGCTGGACGCTCTCGACAGGTTACAGCGGCGGGCTGTCCGTATGATCGACGATCCAGAAGTCACGAGATCACTAGAACCTCTGCAACTCCGTAGGAACATCGCCTCTTTGGCATGTTTCTACAGAATATACCAAGGGGAGTGCTCTGAAGAGTTATTCCACTTTATCCCGCTCTTCCCTTTCCTATCCAGAACAACACGTGCTGGACTCAGATGCCATCCTTACACGGTAGAGTCGATTAGAGCACGCACCAACAAGTTTGGCTCCTCATACCTCTGCCGTACGATCAAGGCATGGAACTCTCTGCCAAGGCACGTGTTTCCTTCTTCCTTCAATTCTGGGTCCTTTAAGCGTCGCGTGAAATAGCATCTTCTTAGGCCGTCAAAGTAGGGACCTCAACATGGCCTCAGCTGCTATGAGGATGGTGTGGAGGCCACTGCTCTTAGTCCACATGACCGCTTACCATCAGGCGGAGAGTGGTCATGATGACGAGAAAAAAAAAACATATTTTATAAAATTGCCTCTAAAAATTTAAATATTATTTTTAATAGGCATTTTAAAAATTTTATATTTCTTTTTAACAATTTTATTAATGAAATCACTATAAAAATTATTTACACTTTTGGTCACATTTGTTGACTAAGTATAAAAAATAGCATTTGGAAAATACAATTATAGATTCCTCTTTTTTTGTATATTTTATTCTATTCGGAATAGTATCCTTAGGATTATTGTGTCTGCTAACTATTCATTGGGCATTTTTTTTGTTACCAGTCTATTCTAAAGATGTTGCATATCAACAAAATGTACCGGAGTGCCGTTGCTGACCTGACCACGGCCACCAGAAATAAATATGTTGACTATACCAAGACAGTCTATTGTCCAAGTGCAACTACTGAGTATGATGTCACAAACCAAGAGGCTACTGCAGCAGAGACCACGACGCCAGCTAAAGCCCTACCGCCTCTCCTTATGCCATATTACGTCAAGGTAAATACCTCTTTTAATAAAATATAGTAATAGCAGCGATAGCCTAGTGGATGACTGTAGGAATAGGACTCGAGCAGCGATCCCAAGGCACACATCTTTGACATTTCGAATTTATGTACATATTAAATAGTTAATTATCATTCGCTTTAACGGTGAAGTAAAACATCATAAGGACACCTGTATATCTGAGAGTTCTCTATATTGTTCTTGAGATTAAGATACCTGAAGTCTATCAACCCGCACAGGGTTAATGTGGTTGACTATAACCTAATCTTACTCTCACAGTTGACTATAACCTAACCTTACTCTCACAGAGAAGAGGCTCAGCAGTAGGACAGCTTAATACAGGGCTGATATGATATTATTAATATAGTAATAGCTCTAATAAGTTACAAATATTGACACAAGCAACACAAACATTCAGTAAACAGTGGTACCACCTCCTTTCTAATCATGAAGATTGAGGAAGATCGGACAAATATAATTAGAAGAGAGACAAATGAGACAATATGTCTGTCTTCTTTGGTGAATAACATTAACAACAATATATTCATGTTTTCTGACCAAATAGGAGTAGGTTTTAGTAGACCAATTAATTCTTATACAGAGTCGCCTTGCGTAAATGTTTGGCGCTAGGTTAAGTTCTTTAATTTCAAGTTAAAAACTATAAAATTAAATGCAGAGTCAACTGTAAAGTTTCTTTATGGTGACAGCTTATGTGTCACTAAAAAAGAGGCAATCCATTTGACAGAGGTAATAGAATCATTACATTAGAAAGTGGGGTGTAACTTAATTCTTTGTGCATTACCATATTATTACTATGTACTAACAAATGAACAAAATAGGAACATTGAAAACTTAATTTACCTTTTTATAACAATACATGTTACAACAATTATAGTTTATTCTTTGACACTAATAAGTTCATTAGTAAATTTTTATTGACTAATGATACAATGTATCTATTTTTTTTTTATAAAAAGCAACTTGCTAAATTATTAGCATTTAATATATCTAGGGACTCAGGTACCAATAGTACCAAATAATGTTGTAGAACAGTAGTATTTCTACTACAAATTCTCATATTGACACTTCTAGTAGTTTAAACTGTTAGAATGAGACAATGGATAGGCATACACACAGTATTAGACTAATTTATCAGAATATTCAGGGTCTATCTGGTGAGGAGGTAGAATTAGTTTTATTTTTAAACAACAATATTAAAATACTGGATGTAAGGGACGGCGTACCGAAAACTTTAACAAGACGTCTTTCTATAACTACTTATCACGACGCAAACTTCAATTAAAAGAGTGGCCGTGAGTTTCTTGCAGGTTTCTTCTCATAGGCTCAACCCTTTGCCTGAACCTAGCAACTAACCTAATTGTAGCTTCAGTAACTTAGTAAACTCACTAACCTATATATTTTGACGTTCATAAGTGTTACTTTGTGACCTAAATGAATAAATTATTTTTGACTTTTTGACTTTGAAACAACCTAGACTTGGTGGAACTATATGAGTAGCATAGTGGTTTAATTGTTCGCGTCACCACTGCCACTGCGCCGAGTGTTGTGCGCCAGAATGTAAGTTTCTAACTCAAAGTTCTAGTTCTTCGCTGTTAAGGGACCGAAGACCTACGTCAAAAATAACCACAGCCAACAACGGCTAAACACTTTTCTCCCACATCAAATGGAAAGTCTCTAATAAAAGAATATTTGCGTCACTAACGAAAGATATTTTATAACAAATCATGTTTAAATTTCAGGTAATGGGTAAACCTCAACTGCCAAAGAAGAAAGTAATGCAGGCATTCCTGGAGGTGTTCCATCCTAAATCTATAAAGAAGCACAGGAACATCCACAATTTGTTGTTTATTGGTTTCTCTGAGAAGAGTGATTTCGAGGCCATTGTTCAGGCTGATGGCACTGTGCTTGGTAAGATATAACTTATTAATAAGTCAAATTCGTTCAAGTCTTAAGATTTTTAGTAATCGATTATACATATAATCGAAATTTGCTATGCAAAGATATAGTTATAATTAATTTGCAATTAAATATACGGTATTTAGAGGAATTTAAAATTTTAATTCATCTGTTTATTACTGCCATTAAATCCAAGCAAAAGTAAGTACTTACGTGCTACAGGAAAGTTCACTGTTGCCTATCGGCGGCATACGGCACGGTATCCCGGGTGTAGAAAGAGAGGTTCTGAAGCTTAGTTTGTCATTTTGAAAAAGGTTGACTATGCTATGGGTTCACATTTGTGTGATCCACAAATCGTTTATCCGAGTCTGGGTGTTTTTTATGTTCGTTGTTTAAATGTTTGTAAAGTCTTCTGCAACACAATATTTAAATCTAGTGTGAGAGTTAAAAAACGAAAAGTATGCGGCTGGCCACTGTGACTCGTGATAAGCAGCCGTAAAACCAAATAAAATAAAATAATAATATTATTATATTTAATAACTTCATTTTTTACTGTATACTTCTGTTTGCTCATCTGCGGACATCGAATAATGAGTACAATTATATCGCGATAAGATATAATTGTAGTTTTAACTCTTTCGCTGCGTCAGATCGAATGATTCGATTAGGTAATTAATTGATTTACAATTGAAGCTACAATTGGACATCACTAAAATGTCTATGGTCATGTCAATGAACCGTTTTTGTACCTTTTTATTTTATAAGATTGGAATAGACTATAACATATGAACTACTTCCTTATTTTGTAACTAATTTTGATACTGTTTGTACAAAAAGATTTCTGTTTGCTCTTGTGTGCAATATAATGTACAAAATCAAATCATAGGCAACTACCCTATTGGACCACATACATATTTATATCAATCAATCTAATATACCATCACTATGACAGTTCAGAATCATCAATCTCCTAAATGTCAACTTATTTTTGAAACATACATATAAATAAAATACTGTTTGCTTGAAAAGATTTCACGCTTTAACTACTTGACCGATTATGAAATTTCGCATACACTTTGTCAGGGGAACAGAAAAGGACATAGCGACCTTTCATCCAAAGAAAAATACTAATTCTAATCTAACCTAACCCACATTTACGCGACCGAAACTGCGGGCAAAATCTAGACTTAAAATGTTTTACAGGACGGAGCATCCTACAAATCCGAGCATGCGACAAAAGCGCCAATAAGCCTGAGGAGAACGCTGACAACAGTGCTGTAGCTGACAAGAGTGCAGACCAAAGTGTTGAAGAGAACAAAGACAACAGCGACATCATTGGAGCCGATCTCGACGGACAAATCACTGAACTATTGACATCTATAAGAAAGACAGAGGATAGTGCAAAGGCTCAAGAAGAAAATAAACCTGTTGATGCTAATAAGGATGAGGCAACCGATAATGGAGGAAGAACTTCAGTTGACAATGTCCAGGATAACATTGATGAGGATGTTAAAGAGGATGAGGCAACCGATAATGGAGCAAGAACTTCAGTTGACAATGCCCAGGATAACATTGATGAGATGGTTAAAGATGAAAATGATGATACTACAAAGGTAGAAGCTAGCAATGAAACTGAAAACACAAAACCTCCTGCAAGTTCACCGGCTAAGGAGGCATCAGAAAAGGTAGCACCAGAAAAGGATAATAAAGATGTTAAAATAGAAACCTCTAATGAATCTGCGACGGCCGAGGCTAATGACCAAGTGTCGGAGTTGAAGAACGCTGCCGCTGCTGCGTCCGGCCGCTCTACGCCGACGAGGGCATCGACCCGCCTCGCCAGCGCGCCCGCTACTCCCAGCTCTATCAGAACTCGACGCGCCAGTAGACTCATGCAATAGACTTATTCTATTAGGAATTGATGTTATCCATCCCATTTATTTCAGTAGCAGTGAGAGATGGATTGAGAATAATGTTTAAAATTATTGTTGTCTGGATTAACGTTATTGGTAGAAATCAGACCATACCTATTCAAAAAATGCACGGTTGTACTTTATCTACTATTTTGGAATACCCCGCAATACCCCGTGTATTGTGTATTGCTGGGCAATCGCTCAGCTGGGGAACGTCGAACATTTTAAACGGGCCATCACAAAAAGAAAAACGCGGGTACAACCATACAATTCGTTAACATAAATTAATAGATATATTGATACTCTTTCGTCAAATCTTGTATAACATAGAAAATAGAGGACAGTGCACGTGAAAGTAATATTGTATTCTGCCAATTAATGTTTACATATTTTAAACATAGAAATAGTTTATTTTAGGAGCATAACATTGTTTAATTTACATTTATATAATATGTTAGTTTTAGTTTATGTTTTAAGAACTATGACTACTTATTTAGTTATTGTGGGGACTTCGACCGATTTTATTTGAAGTATTAATCATTTATTTTTGTTTCGACCATAGCCAACAGAACAAACAACATGTACCAAATGCGTAAATAATTATACTGATTTATTTATGGGCATTGATGTGCTAAAAAGCCTAGGTGCTTGTTGTTTGTTTTAATAAAAAAAATGTTCTAACATATAGATTGTTTTACCACCATAAATAAAGGTAATGGTAACGTAATTCTTGTTTTATTTATAAAGACAAACTACTATCTGTTACTAACTGTCATCTATAAGATATAACATCACACTAATACTCAATATCTAATATCCACACAATAGGAGACTTGGTGTTTAACGCATTGTCCCATTCGTAGATTTACCACACAGACGCCAACTGTAAATTCTGTAAACTCAAAATAGTGCGAGATCCGGCATAAGAAATACCCTCATCTGTTTTTTATTGATAATAAAGAATATGTTAGATAATGTATACATTGGTACACACGGCTACACATCAAGTTAGAGAATTGTCGGAAAGGGACAGTGCATAGTGGTGTCGATGTAATGGTAAGGATAGAGCGTCGCGTCCCGTTCAGCGTGAATGAGACAAAATAATAAAAAATATAACGCGAGAGTGCGTTATATTTTTGTTATTTTCGCACGATTCACAGCGTTCAACTTATAAGTCCAAACAGTCTAGGTTAATGTGTCGCTGTATGTACATAGCAAATAGGTTGCCTAGTTAAAACCAGTGCCGAAATCAACTTCTCCGATTAGTTATTTATGAAAGTCGAGCATCAGCTGAGAGAATATAACCCACAATACAACCCAAGGAATTGAAAAAATATAGGCTGCCTACTTTTCCCTCTAACAACTATGGTGTTGCCAAATATATACAGATAAGTAAGTATTAATATACCCTCATAAGTTGTTTAATCGAATTACATCCTATATATATCCCATCCAATATTATAAACTAGATGTTCCCGCGGTTTCACCCGCGTTTATCGTTACTGCGCCGCCCCCGTGGGTCGTAGCGTGATGTTATGTAACCTATAGCCTTCCTCGATAAATAGGCTATCCAACACTAAAATAATTTTTCAAATCGAACCAGTAGTAATCACGCAGAATAAACCAGGAGAAACATCGTTTGTACTATGTCTGTAATGGGTAATTATTTTGATGCAATGTTATTTTAAAACTGCGATATCTCCTAAGATATTAATTGAAATCGAATGATGTAAAGGGCAATTTTGTTTTAAATTAAATACTTGTGATGAATAACGTATTTATTTGGATAAGGATTAATATAATGTTTATAATAATACCTTCGCAAATAATGCATTATTTTAGAACAAATTTGGTTAGCATAAAAATAGTTATAGTGAACCAACCTTAAAAGATAGACATATGCTGTCGCGTACTTTTTTTTAGAACTTTTAAAGGGGAACAATTCTGTCATACATGATTTTTGCGAAACTTTAACTGTTTACGCAGCGCACGCAACGGAAGCTCTCAAAAGGAAAAAATACCCTACGATTTTGAAACATTCTTCATTGGTGATCAGCTCCTATTGATCTTAGCGTGATGATATATAGCCTATAGCCTTCCTCGACCAATGGGCTATCTAACACTGAAAGAATTTTTCAAATCGGACCAGTAGTTCCTGAGATTAGCGCGTTCAAGCAAACAAACAAACAAACTCTTCAGCTTTATATGTAATATTAGTATAGATGTGGAAATGAGTTTGTTTGTTTGTTATGCTTTCACGCCTTAACTACTCAACCGATCAACATGAAATTTTGCATACACGTTGTCAGGGGTACAGAATAGGACATAGGGCCTTTCATCCAGAAAAAAGAACTTGCAAACCTAACCTAACTTAACCCACATTTACGCGAGCGAAGCCGCGAGTGAAAACTAGTATGAAATAAAGGTTATTTTATACCCAATTCAACCGTATTAGATTGTCTTATCGAAAAGTTTGTTGAATCCATGATTGCCTATCTGGTGAATCACATATCTATACTAATATTATAAAGCTGAAGAGTTTGTTTGTTTGACCGCGCTAATGTCAGGAACTACTGATTCGAATTGAAAATTATTTTTGTGTTGGACAGACTATTTATCGACGAAGGCTATATAACATCACGTTATGATCCACGGGGGTGCTCCAGTAACCATAAACGCAGGTGAAACCGCGGCGCGGGCACAGCTAGTGATACATAACAATAGATTTTTCTATTGTGTCTATCACGGGACAGCGAAAGGTAAGGATGGTAAAATTTCTGCGCGAGCGTTGAGAGTGACAGAGAAGCGTAGCGAACCCAACTCACAGGTCCATGGTTGCTCATAGGTTCAACTGCGAATGGGTTTGGACAAAATTCTACGTCTATGTCAAGAATTTGTGGGAATATTTCTACCGATGCGTAACTCGCGCATCAAATACATAATCTTGTGAATTTTCGATGGTTCAGAACGACATAAGTAGCTGAACATTAAAGAAAGTAACAGTATTTTGTGAAAGAAAATTATCGATTTTCTATAGTAATATAACTTGTTAACTCTTACTGTAGTAAAAGATGAGGAATTACCTACCATTATTGTCTATGATAGCACTTCAAAGTCTCGGGAATTTTCATCGCCTTATGAAGATGCTACACAAATGTACCTGATGCAGTAATAATTACCGACGAAAGCCAGTACAAATGGTATATAGATGATAAATTACTTACCATTAGCTGGTTGATGTAGTATTCGTACGTAATAGTATCTGTCACGGGGTCCAGTGCGGTCTGCATCATCTCATCGAATTCCTCCTGTTAATACATTTAAAAAAAAGTTAGTAGTCATTTTATTTTTTATGACGTTATATATGACTAGCTTTTGCCAGTGGCTTCGCTCGCGTAAAAGTGTGTTAGGTTATGTTAGCAACAGTATTTTGTTTTACTCGGTGATAATATAACTTTCTAAAGGTGAAATAATTTTTAAAATTGGTTCTAGCTTTTGAGTTTAATCCTTACAAACAAACAACTACAGTCAAAACCGGATATAACGACATTGAACGGACCATAATAATATAACTTCGGACGTTATGTCCGATAGTTGTTTTATGCAATATACACAAATATCAGTAAGTATGTAGTTTTATTAATTGTCATCTTTGTTTAGAATTTTAAATATGTACATTTGTACAATTATGTAGTATGGGTATAGTTATGCTTAAGAACTTGTTTTCAGATAAAATGTCGAAAAAAGAAATGTTTATTCTGTAAAAACTTATTTATATAGCTACTAAGTGTAGTCAATAAACTGCACTCAGCTTAAAATATTCCCCTAAAGATTAGAATGAGCAGTGCCGGATTAAGCAAGCGCGGGGCCCGTAGCAAATTCTTTTGGGTAAGAGTGTTTGCATACGTCAGACTTTTTGTACAGCTGATTATTGGGCCGACTGAAATTCTACACATTTATACGAGCGATTTTTTGTAGAACTTGTGCGTTTACCGTATGAAATTCGGTGTTTTATTTACGCCAAGGAAATAGTCGGTTACCGATTGTCTGACGTGGATTGTCTTAGTAGGAAAAGTTGTAAAATTTCACGTTTTTGCGACATCAAGTAAATTCATTATATATACCACATCTTATGTAATAAGCTTCACTCAAAAAATTACGCTCAGGCAGAGATGAGTGGGCTTAAATATGCGGGGCCCCCTTTCGCGCGGGGCCCGTAGCAATTGCTACTCTTGCTACGTGGTTAATCCGGCACTGAGAATAAGTTAATTTTTTTATAATAATAATTTAATTGTTCGTATTGTTTTGTTTCGCTGGAACAAGTAAAACGGTTGGTCGGTAAAGCCGATGAATATCGATAAAGTTTCGTCGTTTTAAGCGATATGTCGCTGTATCCGATGTTGTCATAGTCAGTGTGATTACATTGATTACTTAATTGTTTATATAGGTTTCGGCCGGGACCTTGCCATTCGGTCGTAATAACCGATCCGTCGTTATAAACGATGTCGTTATATTCGGTTTCGACTGTATGTTATTACAAAAAAAGAAGCAATAGCCTTGTGGGAGGCCGTTTGACTACCACGCAGAGGTCTGGAGTTTGATCCTAAAACACGCAGCACTGACTTTTCGAAGATATTATGTGAATACTGGCATGGCGCATAGCGGGTACCGTTGCATGTTTTACCATACATATTCTAAAAAAGTGCATAGCGGAGCAACGACAAAGGTCCAGACTTTGTGCTACTACTTAAAATGTCTTAACAGAAATACATAATAACCCAGGGATCGAACGAGAGACCTCATGCATAGCAGTCGCATTGACTAGCGTACCGCTGTACACACCACCGCGGCACAAAGTTCTGTACGTATACACCTGTGTAAATACGTAGAAAATGTATATCTACAAAACGATTCATTATAAAATTTTCATTAGGAAGAAATAAATTTTAAGCTTGATATGATTGCTGAATCCCAATGATCGTGCTATTTCTAATGCTATCCATGAAAATCTGTTTATTGGCTTTATGTTTAATTGTTAGATTCAATCTTGTATGACCTTTCAGTGTCCAATAATAAATAAATAAAAACGAGTTGAGCTGACCTGAGTAAAGGGTTCTCCTTCCTCAAGCATGAGCTGTGTGAACCGTTCTTTGGTTAGGTACCCGCGCCCTTCCGTATCGAAGTAACGAAATGCAGCCAACAGCATTTCGGCGCTAGCCGGATAAAATCTGCGGCGAAAACGAATACAGTAGGTACCTATAAAATTTTAAACTGGCAATAAAAATCGATAACTACTTAGTCTGGCCATAAATACTGTTACAATTTTGGTTACAATTAATAAAAACCACAATATTACATTTGGTTTGGAATCTGTCATTCTTATTCATAAATTAATATTCATTATGTTTTCGTGCCAATCGGTGTTAAATATTTTTGTGATATTAAAATGGAGTGGCGTGATAAAGAGAACCGAACGGCTGTGATAGCATTTCACAAAGTAGATATGGAACCAAATGCAATTTTTGAAAATCTCCAATCACTTGGTATAAGTCGAATGTTAGTGTACCGGCTATTGATAGGTACAATGAAACCTCTTCTGTTCGTGACAGAAAAAGATCTGGCCGTCCACGTAGTATTCGTACGAAAAAGGCGATCAAAGCAGTGAAGGAAAGAATTCGAAGAAATCCTGTCCGAAAGCAAAAGATTTAGATTTTATCTCGGGAAATGAATATAACACCTAGAACCATATCGTGTAATTTAAAAGATGACTTAGGACTTACAGCCTAAGAGACGCATTGGTCATTATTTAACTGATAATTTAAAAATGAATAGTGTGGTAAGATCAAAACAACTTCTTAAGCGGTACGCAAAGGGAGGTTACAGATTTTTTTATTTACTGACGAGATGTTTATGCAATGTTTTAACAAGCAGAACGACCGAGTTTATTATGCTCAAAGCTCTATAGAAGCTTCCCATTTAGTCAAAAGAGTACAACGTGGACATTATCTGACTTCAGTGATCGTTTGGTGGGGTGTTAGCTATCACGGAGTGACTAACCCATATTTTTGTGAAAAAAGTGTCAAAGCATCAGCACAAGTGTATCAAGATACAATTCTTGAGAAGGTGGTGAAGCCTCTTAACAACGCCATGTTCCATAACCAAGAAAGGTCCTTTCAACAAGACTCAGCACCGAGTCACAAAAGCTCGATCCACCCAAGCGTGGATGGAAACGAACGTTTGGGACTTCATAAGAGCTGAAGTCTGGCCGTCATCTAGTCCCGATCTTAATCCACTTGATTATAATTTATGGTCACTTTTAGAGAGTATGGCATGCTCTAAACGTCATGATAATTTGGAGTCCCTAAAACAATCCATAACATTGGCAGTAAAGAATTTTCCTATGAAGAGAGTGCGTGTTTCTATTGATAACTGGCCTCAACGTTTAAAGGACTGTTAATTAAAGGAAATCATTTTGAATGAGCTTCATATATTTTTACTGTTATTATATACTACTCAAAACAAAATAAGGGCCACTAGTTTATTTACATTTAATTGCACTTTAGTAAACTGAAAGTAACTGATAAGTAGCATTATATTGATATTACGAACTCTTTGGTGTTTGATCTCTTTTATGCTGGTGTTCGTGTTCCTAATTTGAAAAGTATTGGTCATCATTTTAAAAAAAAAAAAATTGGATGTTATTCTTATGTTTTTCTTCCATTGTCTTCTTAACTTGTTTCGGTTATTTTAGGAAAAAGTTTTACTTTTTAAATTTTAATTGATTCATTAATCATCTCGCGTTAATCATGCCACCAGTACGAAGGGACATGGATACAATTACAGCAACCAGAGCCATAACTATGATTCAAGAAGGACGTTCTCAGCGTTACGTGGGTTTACAGTTGGGTTTTTCTCGAAGAGCTGTCCAAAATGTATGGAATCGCTTCCAAGAGACCGGCAGTGTTGCCAAGAGACCCGGTTCAGGTAGAGTTCTTGTAACAACGGCGCACGAGGATCGGTACGTCCAACTAAGTGCTCGTCGTGATCGTACAGCAACGGCCCGTAAGTTACAACACCACCTACGGCTGACAACGGGTACCCGTGTCAGTGATCAAACTATACGTAATCGATTGCACGAAGACCAGCAAATGTCAAGACGACGAGTTGTTCGAATTCCTCTGACCAGGGTTCAACGTGCAAACCGTTTAAAATTCTCCCGTCAGTATTTGAACTGGGGGATTAATCAGTGGGGCAAGGTGCTTTTTACAGACGAGTGCAAAGTAAAATTTTTTAATGATGATCGGCGTGTTAGTGTGTGGAGACAACGCGGCAAGCGGTTTTCGGAGTCCTGCATCCACGAAGTTGACCGTTTCGGTGGTCCTAACGTAATGGTTTGGGGTGGGATTAGTTTACACGGTAAAACTGAGCTCACCATTTTAAATGCGGGTACCGTAACTGCAGAACGTTACATCGAGGACGTCATCAGGCCTCAAGTGATCCCATTTGCACAGCGAGTGGGGCCTGGATTTATCCTGATGCAAGACAATGCCCGTGCACACACAGCTTGATCGACCCAAACTGTCCTAGAAGGGTCTCATATTGAGGTATCACCATGGCCAGCTAACAGTCCGGATTTAAATCCAATCGAGCAATTGTGGGACTAATTGAAACGAAGGATTAGAGAGAATGAGCAAGGGGTCTACAACCAACAGCAGCTGATTGACGCTTTAAAACGTGCCTGGGAGGAGATTCCAGATGAAAACGTGAGGAATTTAATCCGGCGTATGCATACGAGGCTTCAGGAGTGTATTACTAAGAGAGGAGGACATACTCGTTACTACAAAGAAGAAACAAAAGTGACAAGAACAGTATTTTGCCTTTTTCCGGTGATTTCTTTTGTTCATGTTTTTCATTCAAAATGGCCAATTTCACTATAAACTTAAAAAAAACAATTCATGATCATTATTTTAAACAATTGTTAGCCTATATTATAACCAATAACATTATTTTGTACTTACATAAGTTAAACAATTTAATGTCTTTATTGTTTTCATGGTACAGCAAAAAATCTTAGTGGCCCTTATTTTGTTTTGAGTAGTATATTAATGTATAAACTAACACACATTACAGTAATAAATGTTTTATGCAAAAGAAAAAAATAAAGATTTTTACTCGTAACAATATTTATGGCAAGACTTTGTATATATTTTTATGTAGACCAAAGATGAGATTAAAAAATCGTGGATGCATTCTTTATTTTCTTTATTTGTATTGTATATGTGCCATCGTCGTCGTGGCGGTTGTAACCGCACTCCGCGTCCGTCACTAATAGATGTGGCTGTATTTTATCGCCATCACAGTAGTAGAAGAAAACATAATCAAGCTCATGCCTACCGTAAATCATATAGGTGGCAAACGGTCTACCTAGTGAGCAATTACCATAGCCTATGTGAAGAGGACCGGTAGAAGGACAGGAAACAAAAGGGATCTAAGTTTCATATATTTTCATCGGATAAAAAATAGGTTATGTTTCTAAGCTCCAGTTTCTTGGTAATTATCTGGTAAGAATTAATGGACTTCCATGATTGGTCCCATGACATATAAAATTGAGGCAAGTCCTCACCTGTGTTCCGTCATAGCTTTGCACATATAAGGCAGAAAGTTTGCCAATGGAACATTGCCCGTCGCCTCTTTATTTTCTGTTGTCAAGATCACTTCCTGGACCTCCGCTTCCGTTGGACAACAACCTGTTAATGTACACATAGTTTATAGCAAAACCGATTCAATCTGATAGAAATTATGTACACTATCGTTATATAACTACAAAAAATGAGAGCAGCGTGCTATGATCGAATTCGAGACTTCTGCATTGCGTAAAGACGAGATATTGTTTTTAATCAGTTTATTGTTTAATATTTGTAGAGAATATAGTCACGATGACTAAGTACAATACAATACAAGTAATCCTCTACAAATAATTAATACACAACATAAAATGGCAAACATATAATAGCTAGTATATCGTGAGGGGTGTTTATAAGAGCTACAGAAGGCAAAATAATAATTTTAGATTTGTGTTCTCGGTCTGTATATTTGTAAACGCATTTCGCAAAAGCTACTGCATGCAATTAAATGCAAATTTCACCGTTGTATTGCTGAAGGTCTGACTTAGAATCTGGTGCATGTTTAATCTTGATAGAAAGAACCTAGAAGTTGATAACTAATAATAAATAATATATATAAATATATTAAAATTTCCAAATACCACGCTTGCGAAATTGCGGTTAAATATGATCATATAATAATTTGCTAGATTTTATATCCGGTATTAACAACCCTGGTAGGTAGGTACTCGCTGGATAACAATAGATTCTCTTATAGCAGAGTCCTGGGAGCTACTAAATGAACTAGGTTAATTACTACTTTATGTTGAGTTAAAGTAAGTGTTATGTGCGTGTGTGTGTGTGTGCATAAATGTACGGGTTACGTACATTTCTTGATAAATTATAGAAATAATAGATAATATAAATAATTGCACTATTTATTGATATTGAAATAATACGACAAACTTGATAATTATGCAAAATTATGATAAATGATTGATACTATGTTAATGAGTACACGATACGCTTGCTGAAGGTGAACTGATTTATTGATGGTTACAAAATCGTCACGTTGGACGTGAAATGCTGACCGCAGCGTATGTACGGTCGTTGGCCCGTACATGTTCCCGGGGGACAAAAAGGTGAGAAAGTGGTTTGATGAAAGAGATTCATGAAAGATGATTATATGATTAACAAAGGTGAACCACTTGGTCCTTATTTTCTACGGATGATTAACTTGTTGTCTCTAATGATACTAAACTAACGCAACAACCACTAAACGCAACACTACACAGTTTGTTCACACACTTTGAACACTGATTTTTTCACAAATGGCGATGTGCCTCTATCTTGCTTATTTTTACGCGCACTATTTGCTCTACGAAAACCTTCCACTTTACACTGACACTGATCATCGTCACTGGTAGGAGATGATGCCCTGCCGGCGGGGGCCGGCGCCGCAGGTGGCGCGGGCGGCGCGGGGGGCGCCGGCGGCGCGGGTGGCGCACGTCCGCGCCACAACAGCTACATGACGACACCGCCAAGAATCGCGACAACACCCACCACCATGTATATTGCTGAATAGTGATGGATATCGTGATATGAGATGTTCTCCACTTGCCCTTGATTTTCTTTCAAAATGCGAATCTTGTCATGTATTTCCTTCAGCTCATTTTGTGTTTCTGATAGATTCACAGGTTCTATAGGAGTTGTCAAAGAAAAGTTGATGATGTGATTGATCGGTGGTATATACCCAGGGTTGGTAATATATGAAGAAATTTTGATATCGCTGCTCATATCCTTGTGCGAGTTTAGCGTGAAATTCTTTGTCTTTATCATACAGCCTTGAGCGAGGTTAATGATTCCTGACTGGCTCAGTTGTTGAACGGTAACTTGATCGTTGCATAATACTTGATCGTTGCATATCCGCCATTAGGCCGCTGTTGAGGAAACATCTGTGCAAGTTTGCTCCGTAAATAAATTGCTTTAATTCGTGTTTAAAGTTGTGTGTATATAACTCACAAAGCTGTTTTAGTGACAATTCTAGTGGTGAAATTAGAATTCTATTCCAACTAATAACACCAGAGATATAAGTGAAAACATTTTAAAATTATTGTTTAACCGTCTTGAACCCTGACCTACGACAACCCGCGCGACGCCCGCTGCTGCAGTGAGTCGTCGCCATTGCGCTCGCTACCGGTCAACGTTGTCTGCGGCATTGTAATATCTACCTACTGCGGACAGCACAAAGATGACATCTAGGAAAGCTCCGTGCGCGGGCTGCCGCGGTGAAGTAAGCGAAGACGACCCGTATATGAAATGCGCAAAATGTAAGCAGATTTTTGATATTATTTGTGCAAATGTTTCTGCAGAGGTATTTAACACTTTGTCGGTGGAATTTAAGATGTCTTGGATCTGTGTAGTATGTCGTAGTAGACATCCAAAACGAGATAATTCTGATACTCCAGTGCGTCAACACCTTATGCAAGATCAAAATACGACTAACGATTACCTCGACATATCTATGCAGACTACTGATAACGTGACTGTGCGTACTAAGCCGCGATACGCGCAATCTGTTACTGAAAACACAGGCGAAAGTATTTCAGTAAATAAGCTGAAGGATTCTGTTGTGCGGGAATTAAAAAACCTACAAGTTGATTTTGAAGCGCAGCTAGTCAGCAAAATTAATAAATTACTTATTGAACAATTTTCGGCATTTAAAACTGAATTCATGGATAAGATTAATTTGATAACAAATAAGGTTTTACAATTAGAAAAACAATACGAATCAAGCAAGGCTTGTAAGGCTTGCGAAGCAACGCTAATATCCAAAAACTCGACGTGTAGCAGTACCCCAATACGTCCAACTCTTGAAAATAAACCAACTTCTATAAATAAGCCTCCTAAACGGAAACCAAACACCAAGTCTCTCGGGGTTGATACAGACCCATCTGCGACTTCTGTCCCCAGTACAACAGCTAAAGTCTCGTCAGTGGCTCCTGTCCTCAATGCTCATAAGGTCATACAGACAGAATCTTCCGCATCGGTCTCTACCTTGAATAGGCATGACTGTGAAGGCACTGATAAAGAAAACTGGGCAGAAGTAAGGCGCAAACGGTCGCGATCTTCACTTCCCGGGGTACTCAGAGGTACCGCTGCGCCTGGCTCTACGATGTTGCATGCTGCTGAGAGGCGAAGATACTTGCACCTATATTACGTACGGGAAGGCACCACAGTTGAGCAAGTACGTGAACATCTTAACTCAATATGTGGCAGTGACGAATGCACGGTTGAAAAGCTGAAATCTCGGGGCCAATACGCGTCATTTAAACTTGGAGTCCCATTGAAACATGCCGATAACATAATGTCATCCGATAACTGGGCAACAGACATATGTGTTAAGCCATGGCGGCAGAACTTTCACGCTAAAGACTATCAAGTATCGTCCGCGATTCCATGAAATGAAAATGTGCTATCAAAATGTTCGTGGCCTAAGGACGAAGACTAATACCTTCCTTAATAATGTTACGCAAAGTGAATATGATATAATAGCATTAACAGAGACCTTTCTCACGAGCTCCGTCTCAGACAGTGAACTTTTCCCTCCGGGCTTTCATGTGGTACGTAAAGATAGAGCAGGTGACTGTGGATGGGGTGGTGTTCTGCTCGCGTTTCGTGATTATTATAATGTAAAAATTGTTACGGACATTGTAAGTATGACAGATGACAAAGAATTAATATTTACTATTTTGACATATAAAAATGTAAAAATGTTATGTTGTGTCGTATATTTGCCTCCTAACTATAAGGATGAGCAATATTTGAATGTCTTGACATGTATAGAAAATGTGATTTGTACTTACTCTGACATGAATGTTCTTATCCTAGGTGACTTTAATTTAAACTCCTGCAGTGCCAATGTAAGAACTAACTTTGATTTTTTTTGTGACTTTTGCTCGCTAAAACAATATAACACAGTTTTAAATAACCACGGTGGTATGCTAGATCTCGTGCTGGGCAATTTTGAACCCATTCAGATAGCGGTATCCCTTGGTGAAGATCCTCTGGTAAATATTGACCAGTACCATCCTATGCTCGATATAATTATAACGTTTCCATGCATCGGGATATCATCGATGGCTTCATCGCCGCAAGTGACACCTCGCTCGGAACCCAGTCCAGATTGGAACTGGCGCAAGGCAGATTTTCAGGGCTTGTATAAAACATTGCTTGAAATAGACTGGTCCGACTTGTCAACAATCAGCGATATCAACAGTGCTTTTCAGTTGTTCTACGATAAGTTATATGATAGCATAAATCTGTTTGTACCCCTTAAAAAGCAAACAGCATATAGTCGGCGATACATATATCCGAAATGGTACAACGCAGAAATAATAAAAAATATACAAAATAAACACTTCCATCACAAGAGATTTAAAAAAGAGGGTAAAGAATTCAACAAGGCAATGTTTGTATATTATAGAGACAAAGTGAAAAAATTGATTGAATATGAATATCGAAGATATATGACAGTATTACAAAAAAATATAATTGACGACCCAGTGCAATTTTGGAAATATGTGAAAGATAAGAAAAAATGTAGAAGGTATACAGACACATACATATATGAAAAGACTGAGGTAAAGGACCAAGCGGCAGCCGACGCATTTGCCAGATATTTCGCATCCGTTTTCCATGCAGATAAACCTGTGTTGAACCCGGATATGGCTGCTAAAACTGCACATAATTATCGAGATGTAGCATCCGTTACGATCGTAGCAGTTGATGAGATTGATCTTAGAAAGGCAGTGAGGCGCCTCAAGCCGCGATCATCTGGTGGACCTGATGGCATTCCTGTATTTTTAGCTAAGGATTGTATATCAGTTCTTGGAGGGCCTCTATTATATTGTATCTCTACAATCTTTCATTATATCAGTCAAGATATCCCGAAAGCTGGAAGTTATCCAGAGTCACTCCCGTTCCTAAAGGAGAGGAAGGCACAAATGTTTCTTCTTTTAGACCTATTGCAGTCCTATCCGTTTTTGCTAAGATATTTGAGGCAATTCTAAGTGATCGCATTAATAGCCAAATCTGTCACCAACTACATAACAGTCAGCATGGGTTTCGCAGCGCTCGCTCCACCACCACCAACTTGGTCGCGCATGTAGACTATGTCTGCTCGCAAATGGATAAGCGTAAGCAGGTCGATGCGGCTTACTTTGACTTTAAAAAAGCCTTTGATTTGGTGGACAATGATATACTGTTGGAAAAGTTGGCGATGATTGGATTCACGCTAAAGCTCCTCAATTTCTTTTCCTGTTATCTAAATAATCGTCGTCAATATGTGCGGCTAAGCGGATACGATTCTGAAAACTACTTTACAAGGTCAGGAGTAAGTCAGGGTAGTACCTTAGGACCTTTGCTATTCGTGATATTTATAAACGATTTACCGGAAGTCGTCTTGACCTCCGAGTGTCTCCTATTTGCGGATGATCTAAAGCTTAGTTTGGGTGTTCAAACCGAGGCTGACGCAGTGGCATTACAGAGAGATATTGATGCGGTATCCATATGGAGCCAAAACAACCACCTTCCGTTCAATAATCTCAAATGTAAAATAATAACATTTTCACGAAAATTACAGCCCATTATTATTAATTATAATTTGACAGACGCTCTTTTGGATAGAAATTATGAAATTATGGATTTAGGATTAGTATTCGATGGTAAATTAGACTTCCACATGCATATTACCAAAATTTGCAAGTCAGCACACAAAACGTTAGGTTTTGTCATAAGGACTGCATCACAGTTCGATAACATAGGGGTTGCAAAAGTGTTATACAATGCTTATGTGCGCAGTAAACTCGAGTATGGTGCTGTTATTTGGGATCCTTATGAGGAAAAATATACTCTAATGATCGAAAAAATACAGCGTAAATTTGCTCGATGGATATACGGGAAACAGTACGGATACTATCCCTACCTATACCCTTCTTTATTCGTCTCGGGTATGGTAGACATGGAAACGTTGAAATTTAGAAGGGCTATGTCTCAAGTTGCACAATACTTGTCAATAATTCGTAACAAAATCGATAGTCCCCGAATACTAGAGCGAGTCCGTATTTTAGTCCCCGTGAACATATCAACGGACTCGAAGGGTCAGGTAGCGCCGCGCCGCCGCCCACGACTGCTGGAGCCGCCCGCCGCGCGCACCGAGCGCGGGCGACATGCGCCTACCAATCGCGCACTCCCCACTATTGGAGACATACTTGCCCGGCACTACGAACTGGACCTATTTGCCGATGGATTGGAACATTTGTATAAAAAATTTCGTATAATTTTAAATGACATATTATAATTTATAGGACTGACATTTTATTTTATTACATTTTAATTCATTATTGTAATTTATTGTTATTATTATTTATAATCTATGACATTTTGCTATTTTATAAATATGTATAGGTATGACGAGCATGCTCAGTTATAATTTTATTTCTTGGAAAGTTATCTTGTAAGCGTTTTGGGTGTTACATCTGTTAGCTTGTAAGATCGAATGAATAAATAAATAAATAAAATAAATAAATACGCGCACCTGACACCCATTACAGCAAAAGTAAATAAATGAATTAGCATTGTTCATTCTAATCCATTCATTACTGCATGAGTTTATTTTTGTGACACATTTATTCGTTTGATGATTCACCTCGCATAGGTCATTATCGCTAATAAGGTGGTTGACCGCATTTCGTATACGACACAGGGAAAATTTGGCACAATTTAAACACTGCTGTAAATCCATATCCGTCACTGTTATGAAAATATCCTTTTGGAGATTGATACCAAGGTACTCAGATTTTGGTACAATGCTGATTTTGCTGTTTCCTGATTGCTGCGGTATAGGTATGAGTCTATAAATTTCAAAATTGTCTAGGCTGACTAAAGGTACCTTGATTTCAAAAAGACAGTATTTTTCTGATGCTTTTACTGTCAGCAAATGATAAATGTTCTTGATATCGTTCTGTACATCATCAATCGGCAGAGAGAAGTCCTTGGGCAGTTGACTTGCGATTGTGCTTAGTTCGCTTTTTAGTTGTTCAGGTGATAGTAAGTGCGGGTTAAATCGACCATAATATATGTCGATTATGGTGTCTGATAGCATGTCTTGTATGTTTTTTAGATTCTGTAACATATGATTGGCAATATAACAGCGGTGAATGTAAACATATTCAAATCAAAACTGTTTTGAATTTCTTTCTGCAAGTTATTAGTGGCAGTGTCCAAATTCAATAAACGATGGTTGATTGTTTTATGCTGTTTGTCTATCAAATTCGTAGTCCTTTTCAAAATATCATATTCTGATTCTACGATGGAAGTCTGATTTCGCCATAATGATGCCATATGCCCTTGATTATCCTTGATAAGCTGAATATCTCTTTGATATTGCTCTGCGAAATGTCGGTCTAATACGCCGAATAGGCTGTTGGCGATGTAACCGACACCGTTGATAAGGCCCCGGCGCGGTCGCGTGCGAGAATGCTGACTCAGGAGCATATGGTTATAATATTCAAGTTCATTGTATCCGTGTTGTAATTGTAATAAGACTACATCGCATCGGATACTTTTGTTTATTTTTGTATATTGATTGTCTAAGTACTGTATGTATTTATTTAGAGCTGACAAACCTTGTTGATACGGGTGCATGTCATAATAGGCTAGTATTTTCCACTCGTCTCTTATGAGTCGCATATCGGTAACTTTGTCGAAATATACATGTCTCTCATTGATTTCCGTTACGTTGTATGTACTCGATGCACCTGATATTATAGTCATAAAAAATAGTAACGCCATGACTACAGAATTAAATGATATACGACGTTTCGATGAAATAGCCTTTTGCTCCGATTGTTGATTTGATGTTTTGTGAACTTCACTGTGGGTTGGTAACATGGACAGCTTGATAATAGGTCTCTTGATGAACCCATTTTTTGTTTTAAGTGTTACGACTCTAACGTAACCGTCAGCACCGGGATGCAGCGCGATGACTCTGCCCATCATCCATTTCCCTGCTGGTAGGTTGTCGTCATGAATAAGTACGACGTTATCGACTTTGATATTTTCGTGATGTTTTCGCCACTTACACCGGGCTGTTAATTGGTCGAGATATTCGTTACGCCATTTCTTCCACGTGTCTTGAAATATTTTTTGCATTAAGTACCATCTTGTACGAAGATCTCTTTCTGTGTCCATGATAGTTAATCCAGCTCCTCCTGTTAGAAAATGTACTGGCGTCAGGTAGTCTAAATCATCCGGATCTTCTGACAGTGGACACAGTGGTCGCGAATTCAGACATGCTTCCAGTTGCGATAAAAGGGTAGAGAACTCTTCGTAAGTTAAATTTTGCTCGCCTATGACCCGTTTTAAATGGTATTTTAAACTCTTCACAGCTGCTTCCCAGAGGCCTCCTGCTGACGGCCACGAAGGAGGAGCGTTAAAGTGCCACTGAATTTCCATTTCAGTGACTACTTTCAGCAAATCTTGGTTGTTAATTTGCAGCTGCTCGAGCTCATTTTGAAGAACGTTATTAGCACCCAAGAAGTTGGTGCCATTGTCACTGTAAATGTGACAGGGCGTTCCTCTCCGGCTTGCCATTCTACGCAAAGCTGCTATAAAAGCTGATGTTGTAAGATCCGATACAACTTCTAAGTGCACGGCCTTAGTTGCCATGCACACGAATACAGCTACATAGCCCTTTGTGGTCTTGATCCCACGGCCCTTGTTGGCTTTAACTGTGACGTATCCTGTGTAGTCCACCCCTGTATCATAGAACGCCCGAGGCGACGGGTTGCACCTTGCTTGCGGCAAATCACCCATGAGCTGTTGCAATTTGTAGGGGCTATGACGTCGACAAATGACACAGTTACGCAATTGTTTCTTGACAGTGCGCATCCCACCAATGACCCAGTACTTCTGTCTTATAAATGATAGACATAATCTTGCTCCACCATGATATGTCATCTTGTGCGCATAATCAATAATGAGTTCAGCTAATCTTCCATTGGATATTATAATAGGAGTTTTTCTATCTTCATTCATACGAGCGTGCCTCAATCGGCCCCCAACCCGTAAAAGACTTTGATTGTCCAGGAACGGATGTAAATTGATAATCTTGCTCTTGTTTGATATATTCTTTTCATCCTGAAGACAGCTAATTTCGTTTCTAAATTCTATTTGCTGATGATTTTTCATTATAGTAAGTGTCGCTTGTTTAATTTCTTGCAAAGTTAAGTAATTGACGTTACATACACGTTGTTTCGTAATAAATCGACGCAACCAGGCTATTACGCGTATTATAAACATAAAACTGCTGAATCTAGAAAGCAATGTTGTTATAATATCGTTATCTTTGTCTTGCTTTGTGACAACATTTACTTGTTTTGATGATTTTTTCACCTCTTGATCGGTAAAGTATTTAGGTCGATCAACGTCGCATACGATTATTTCTTGCAGCCAACTGGGACCTTGCCACCAAAGTGTATGTTCCCTGAGCTGTGATGCTGACATACCTCTGCTACCACAGTCCGCAGGGTTTTCACTGCATTTGACATATCTCCATGACTCTTTAGGTATAACTTCCGTGATCTGCTTAACTCGATTCTCTACGAACGGTTTCCATCTCCCGGGATCACCGTTTAGCCATCCTAGAACCACCATCGAATCAACCCAACAATATATTCTGATTCTGTAGTTACTGTAACAGTTTTTAACTTTAGCCATCAGTCTTGATAACAAGTGCGCGCCCATTAACTCCAACCTAGGTAAAGAAATATTCTTGCTGACTGGTACTTATTTGGCCTTGCCTGCTACTAAATGGATTTTATAATCTGCTCCTGATCCTGTGATCCTGCAATAGACGACGCCCGCATATGCCTTAGTCGAAGCATCGCAGAATCCATGCAATTCGATTTCTTGATTTAAACGAATGCCTAACCATCTTGGTATTTGATAATGTTTTATACTATCTATATCTGTATAAATACTATATATATTCATACTTCGACATGTTATTTTTATTAATTAAATGATTGATAATAATTAATAATTAATCTTTATGTTCATTATTATTATTGTTTTTATACTAATGAAATCCTATTTTTATTTTATTTTGTTTCCATTTTTAAACTGTATTAATTATCAATATTTAAAATGTAACCGACTTCAACTTATCACACAATTTTCTTAAAATTTTAATCAAATTAATATTATATAATTAAATTAAGTAACTTGATCCGTATCAAATGCATGAGGTGTTAACTTATAATTAATTGCTGCACTGCAATACATCGATCAGAATTTACAGACTAAGGTAACATAGTTCGTTACCTTAGTCTGTAAATTCTGATCGATGTATTGGTGTAAACAGTTGTTGGTTGACCTAATAAATAAAATAAAAAAATAAAAAATAAATAAATCTGCTATGCTTTTGACCCAAGCTTGCATTATATTTTCGGGTAACTTGTCATTCCATTGTAGGTCAGTTTGCCAAACCAACTGAAATATAATTTTCAAATTTGTTGTCAGTGGACATAGCCACCCTAATGGGTCAAATAACTTAGAGATATCAGAAAGCATTGATCGTTTGGTAGGATGTAAAGTATTTGGCTTTATTTTCGGCGCTAATAGAAAAACATCTTGCTTACAATTCCAACGAAGCCCTAAGGTTTTTGTTGACTCTGCGTTGTTATAGTCATAGCCTTCTTGCTTAGGCTGTCCCGGACTGATATCGTTAAGCAATTCAGTGCAGTTGGAGGCCCATTTTCTTAAATTAAACCCACCAGAGCTTAAAATATCTGAAAGCTCTTTTTGTAAAAGCTTTGCTGAGGGAATACAATGGGCTCCGTGAAGTAGATCGTCCATGTAAAACCATTCCCGTAACGCCGTGATAGCTTCACTTCCCGGATGTTGTCCTTGCTCATCCCTTGCTAACTGCTGCAGTGTCATCATGGCTAAGAACGGAGCAGCTTTTGTGCCATAGGTGACAGTGGTCAATTTATATTCCTTTAATGCATGTTTAGGTGAATCCCTCCATATAATTTTTTGCAGCTTTTGATCCTTTTCAGCTACCCAAATCTGTCTAAACATTTTCTCAATATCAGCAGTAAAGGCATACTGATACTGACGCCATTTTAAAATAAGGGATTGAAGATATTTTTGTAAATTTGGACCCCGTGCCATGATATCATTCAAGCTTGACCCACTTGACGTTTTTGACGACGCATTAAACACAACACGTAATTTTGTAGTTGCAGAGTCAGCTCGTAAAACACAATGGTGCGGTAAATAATAATTGTGTATTATGTTATTTGACCGAGTGCAATGTACTCATCTATAAATAACTTGTAATCTTTTGATATATCTTTGTTTCTTGATAATCTACGTTCTAATTGTTGAAACTGGGCAATAGCTATTGATTTAGATGATCCCAACTGCTTCTCGTATTCTTGCTTGAGAGGGAGGCGTACTTCATACCGGCCGTCTTGCTTACGTACCGTTGTATTTTCAAAGAAAGTAACGCATTGCTTATCGTCCACTGATAAATCTGCATCCTCCGTGATATCTTCTATTTGCCAGAACCGTTGGATATCGTCCATATCGCTTACGATTACGTAACATTGGCGACTTTATGATGTCATGATACTGCCGCATACTATCCACCTGAGATGGGTTTGTTGCGCGATTGGCATAGATGTACTGCTACCCTTGCGAAGACCGTCTAAAATAATTACAGGGAAGACGTCCGATCCTAAAACTATGTCAACAGGACTGCTAATATTAAAATCGTTATCCGCTAGTTGTAAGCATCGCAAATGTGGCCAATTCTGTTTGATGATTGTGCAACTTGGCAGGTTCTTAACTATCTTGTTCATAATGTATGCTTCCACATTAAATTCAGCGTGATGATTCCCTTACAGGTGCTCTCTTTCTCCCCTACTCCTGAAATAATACCTTTACATCTCTTTCTCGAAATTTGTAAAATTTGTGCGGCGTTTTCTGTAATCAGTCATCTGAGAACACTGATCTACTAAAGTACGCATTTTATGATAAGTGCCGTATCGATCTTGAATATTGATAATAGCTGGTCGTAATGAGTACTCAG
Organism: Catocala sponsa; assembly: GCA_963564715.1. Lineage (NCBI taxonomy): Eukaryota > Metazoa > Arthropoda > Insecta > Lepidoptera > Erebidae > Catocala > Catocala sponsa. Next base: position 6,785,581 of record OY751351.1, read on the forward strand.
ATGAGGTGGTGCCGCGAAACATACGAATTACCGCGGGGTGTCTCAGAACTCGAGGGCTTGCTTTTTACAGAGTTCGTTGAATTCGCGTAAACTGCGTGCAAAATGGTATTATGTTGTCCATTGCACTCACGGCACGTTTTGCTTGAAAAGCAATTCTTTCCTTGATGGTCGAATAAACAATTTTTACATAAATTGAGTTTCGAAATCGTTCTTCGTTTCTCATCCGATGACATACTAAGAAAATTGCTGACAATAATAAATTCCATGCTCTTCGCTACAAATTGGACACAAAACATTGCTTTTTTGTGAAATAAATTTCTTGTTATGATTAAATGATTTTGATGAGACTTGATTGGCTGCGAAAGCTCTGTAATTAAGCGATTTCGTCAGCTTTTGCACCCCCGTTGGAGGCGAGCTGTTTGACTTGAGTGTAAGTTCTTGTTTCTTGCGTGTAGCTGAAGATTCCATGGTAAACGTGTTTTCTAAAAATCCCAGAAATTCTTTTAAGTCCGGTATTTCTCGAGGCTGCTTCAAGGATTCCAAATAATCGTTATATATACCCGAATCTAATTTTAATGACATAATTTGAACCAGCAACGGGTCCCATGTGCTTACGTCAACACCAAGGTTCTTGATAGAATTCAAACATTCGTTAATAGTATCATGAATGCGTTTGATAAGTGTATCGTTAGGATGCTGCATGACGGGTAAATTTAAAAGGATATTAATGTGCGAAGTAAATATGAGTCTTTTGTTGTTAAATCTATGATTGAGCAATTCCCAACAAACTTGATAATTGTCGGAGTTAATTGCAAGGTGCTGTATTAGTTTCTCAGCTTCGCCTCTAACCTTACTTTTCAAAAATTGCATTTTTTGTGCAGGGTTAAGGGAAGGGTTCCTGTGGATAGTCTCTGTAAACAAATCTTTAAAGGAAACCCACTGATAATAATTTCCAGTAAAGGTTGGAATCTCAATTTTCGGTGTAAACTTCTCCCTGTGAGATGTTGCCCACAATCTGCTGTTAATAGCTTTTTTCATGATCTTATACCGCTTTTCATGTGTTGTAAATAATTCGTCATATTCTCTATCCTCACCGTCCAGCTCGCCGTCTATTTCCCAGTGGAGAGAATCTATGAGTGACCATCTTGAATTCAACTGCTGTAACAGATCTTCAAACTCCCATTTCTTTGTCACATTTTCCAAATCAATGTCATCTATTGTGCGAACGAAAGCTTTAAAGTTGGTTTTTTGCTTTTTTAGCAGCTCAGCGGTCTTGCTATCTGTACCTTGAGATCTCTTGTTTTGACCCACCTGTGAGGGGCCCGGCATGCTCGGGCTCAGAAACTTTGTTTCTACGCTCGGTGTAGAAGGTTTCGGTAACCATTGCTGAATGTGGACTTTAGCATTTTTGTAAAATTCTAAAGCCTTTTCAAAGTGATTGTCACGAAAATAAACTATGTTATCGTCTTCATAGTTAATGAGACGAGAGTGGTTAGATTCAATTTCCTTCCAGTATGAATCTAATGTGTCTATTTTTCTGGTGATATAGTCGGTCGTTCGGCGATCGCGGCCTGTCTTCTTGAATAAAGAAAGAAGCTGCTCCATCGCACCGACTATTTGCTCCTGATTAGCTAGAAAGTCTTCCATTTTTATAAGTAAAAAAAATTGGAAAGATCTTACTTGAAAACTGCTTTATATACAACCCTTGCTTGTTGCCGTAGTCACTGCGCGTACTTGCTCGCACAGCACTGCTCGCTTGATATACTTGATAGTCTCCGAATTGTCACTAATCACTACTAGTCCTCACACGCGAATAGTCCTGCTTTTACTAACATGCGCGAAAGGTCAAAGCTCGAAGGACCATAAATGTACGGGTTACGTACATTTCTTGATAAGTGATAGAAATGATAGATAATATAAATAATTGCACTATTTATTGATTATTGAAATAATACGACAAACTTGATAATTATGCTAAATTATGATAAATGATTGTTACTATGTTAATGAGTACACGATACGCTTGCTGAAGGTGAACTGATTTATTGATGGTTACAAAATCGTCACGTTGGACGTTAAATGCTGACCGCAGCATATGTACGGTCGTTGGCCCGTACAGTAAGTAAAAACTATTACCTACCTAAAGAGCGCAAGATTGTTCCAATTTCTCTAACATCGACGACTTGCTTCGCCGAATGATCAAAAACCTCGAATGCTTCGATAATTTTCTTTTCCAAATCATTTTCGGGTTGAACTAAAATATGTTATAAATTTTTCTTTAAATTTCATTTTCTAACATAACTTATTTAGTTTATAAAGATAATAATAAAATTACTTTTAGGATCTTCTCTTCTAGCCATTATATAACATAAATTTGGTGAGATTCGAATACAATAATATAAAATAATATGTGTTTACGTTACTAAGTGTTAATTATTCATTGTTGATTCATTGCATTTTTAGTATAGATCAACATCCTTCAATTACGTATCCAAGCAACAAAACAAAAAACTAACCCACAGAATAATAATATTAAACCAAAAAGATAGCAATATTCAACCTAAAACCTACACTATATAAAAAATAAGATACCTATTACAAGACTTAGAGCAGATAGGGATGTAAAATAATAAATGTTTGCTCCCATCTTTAAGGCTGGCCGCATACATTTGTTTTCCGTATTCGATTGCCGAATTCGTTTTCCATATTCGGAGCTCTGAATGCATGGAATCAATATAAATTACACTAACTGCCACACACGTTCGCTTTTTTCCGAACGGAAAAAAATCCGTAAGTACGTTTCGAATGCCAGCCCGTGCGTTCGGAGAAACCATTCGGAAAAAACCTAATGACGTCATGCGGAATGCAGCCAAAGAGTAAAGTAATTGCAGCCCTTGCATACATTTTGTTTGTGTCGGCGCGCACGTTCGGAAATTCTCATTCGGTACCGCACCCGCACCGCTCGCATCGTACGTACGTAAACGATAGTTATAATGTGTGAGGCAGAAACATTAATATTGTCTATTGAAAAATACCCTTGCTTGTGGAATATACATGACAAGGACTACCACAACAGAGATATAAAAGACTAAATGTTCCCGCGGTTTCAGCCGCGTTTATAACGATAAACGCGGCTGAAACCGTATACTGTCAGTACGTACGGATAGTGATAGCGTAATAAGCGCACGTCGATGGAGAACGATGATTTATTAGCAATTGCATTTCAATAGTAAACAATTATAACAATATTTACCAGTTATCAACAATAATAAAACAACATTAAAAAAAACAAACATATTTAAACGAAATTACGTGAATAGTGTGAACCATACCTCTTTAAATACTTGCTCCCAGGTTGGCCTGGATCTATACTAATATGTATAATAAAGCTGAAGAGTTTGTTTGATTGTTTGAACACGCTAATCTCAGGAACTACTGGTTCGATTTGAAAAATTATTTTAGTGTTGGATAGCCTATTTATCGAGGAAGGCTACGGGCTATATAACATCACGCTACGACCCAAGGGGGCGGCACAGTCGTTACTGTTACTGTTCCATCGACGTGCGCTTACTACGCTATCACTATCCGTACGTACTGACAGTATACATTCCGAATGAAGAAAAACTAACGTGTGCTCTAGTCTCACGGAATTCCGAATCGAAATTACGTGTTAGGAAATCGAATACGGAAAACGTATGTATGTGGCCAGCCTAAGAGGTATTATATCTATAAAATAAATAGAAAGGATACTAAGTTTCTTTTTTTACGGTTGGTATATCAGTTATAGTACCTATTCTATTATCTTTGATTTTAAAAAGGTCTTTGTAAAGTTACCTTTACATTATTATGTGACTTTACATACTATTTGATTTAAAGATTCGAGTAAGAAGGAAGACATCTTAGGAACAATCTGTGGTAACAATGTAAACTACATTAGGAAAGTTAATCTGAGAATAATAATACTTAGAAATTCAGAATCTCTTTTAATTTTTTATTTTTTTATTTTGTTCTTCAAAATGACCACACTCCACCTGATGGTAAGCAGTCGTGTGGTCTAAGAGCAGTGGCCTCCACAATTTAGGCTATTGCTAGTCGTCCGCTAAACGGATTAATTAAAATAACTTAATCGTCCGATTACCGGATGAATAAAATAATTTAATCGTCCGATAACATCTATTTATTGTTATACTAAATTATTAAAAAATCTGTACAATATTTTTTTTTTAACGTGACCTTTCTGTAATAGGTCCAGTACTCATAAAAAGCATAGAACTACGATTAATTAATGTAAACTTGCCCTATAAGAAAGTGGCGTCAGCGTCAGCCCAAAACACAACCTAAAATTATTCGCTTACTGTACTACGCATTTAATTTAATCATCAACTTTTTTTTGTAATTGATACCAATTGAAAATGTTGACGTTCTTCATCGATATTAATTGCCTGATTTTCAGTTACAAATTATACTTGACGATATCGACTCTACGTATTTTATTTCTTTTTGTAATTGATACCAATTTGAAAGTTTTATATAAGATAAATTAATGGTAAATTATATAGTCGATATTTCGTGATTTATTATAAAACCTAACCTAACCTAACCTACATTTACGCGAGCGAAGCCGTGGGTGAAAACTAGTACAACTATATATCTAAAGGTTATCTGGTAATCCGAATAATCGGACGATTAAATTATTTTATTCATCCGGTAATCGGACAACTAATTTATTTTATTCATCCGTTTAGCGGACGACTAGGCACTTGGTTTAATTTAATTGATTAGTATTGTTATTCTCAGTTTATTCTATATTTCGTACAAGCATTTCTGAAAGAAATTATTAAAGTTAAAGTAACCTGTATTGACTGAAATAAATCTTATCAGTCTGTCACAACTCACAACTCTAATTTTCCGGTTCCGTTACGTGTTGTTGCGTTCGGCCATCTTGGTTTGGCTTGGCGCTTTCTCGTTGCTAGATTTTCGCGAGTAATGTTTGATTACACGTAATTTGTGTTTCTGTAGTGTGTGACTTAGAATATTGTGATTTGTGAACTGGACACTTAATAAAAATTGAACCATGGATCCAGCTAAGATGAAAGTTGTGGATCTACGATCCGAGCTTGGCGCCCTCGGCTTGGACACCAAGGGGAACAAGCCGGCTTTAGTTGAAAGATTGAAGAAAGCGCTAGAAGCAAAAACAGGAAAAGGTAAATCTGATGCATTTGATTGCTAGAATCATTTTTGGAATGTGTCTACAGATAATTTGTTTTCCGAAGACAGTTAAATCAATAATTACGGTTTGAAGGCACGTGCAATTTTTAGCGAATAGTTTTTTTTACCATTTACAAATGCTTGATTTTGACATGACGTCATGTAATCTACTCGTAAGTCGTATTTAGAAACTAGTGGGTAAGGTAACGTTTCAGCTTTAAAATAAATGAATCGAACATTTGACAACGCATTTTTGAATATCATATTTGTTTAATAATAACGAAAGCTAGCTTGCCAATAGCATTAACGAATGAATGTTCCACTTTTTTTTATCATGATCAATCTACATAGATAAGTAATATCGTCCAAATATTGCCCACTATTATGTGTGGTCACATGGCCTTCATACCTGCTTGAAATACACATATTTACATTCTCATTATTCGCAAGTATTATTGACAACTGCTTTAGTAGTCTAATTACATTTGCCAAAATGTATTCAGTATTTGCTCCAAGTTTAATTGAACATTTTGATCTTTTGTGTTTACCGTATATTACTGATGGAAATATTCAGGATTGTTGCCACATTCTGTTACATAGGTATTTGAAGATAGGTGTATTTTACAGAACTATTACCTTGATGCTTAATCTGTCAAGTCTTAGAATACTAGACATAATTACACATATATTTTGCCTGGCTACCAGTGTGCTACTGTGTCCCAATAGGTTAACAAATTGACTTGCCTCTAGGTAATTATAAGCACCCCTAACACAACAAAACAGCTAATAGGAATGTGGTGTAGTATTCCTATAAATTTTCCATATACCAGAAATAACTCTGCAAGTATTACAGATTCATATTATAGGGGATCCTAACCCAAATATGTAATATGACCAAGGTTCAAAGGTGAGCCATGAGGGGGCTAAGACAATATCTTAACCATTCACAATGCCACTTTATGCTGTTGCTGATAATTCATGTCACACAATAAACATAAAATTCTATTGTTTTAAAAATATTTCTTATTCAATTTGTTAGCAACAACCATTTGACTACCAGCCTTATATTTACCTAACACTTAGTATGACATATTAGAAAAAATAGGCAGTGTCCTATTTTATAAGTCTGTAATAAATTAATTTAAATTTAAGTGTTTGTCAAGAGATAACTTAGAGGTGCACCTCTAAGTTATCTCATTACAAAATAAAAAATAAATATATTACAGACTTTTATAACTTAACTAAGTTTTAAGTTTAAAATTTGTCAGACTTTCCTTTTGGTTTCATTATTATATTAAATTTAAAGATTAACTTAACTTATAGAAAATCACCTTAGCTTTTGCCTAACACCTCTTTTATAATTTAAGACAAGCTATTGTTGCTTCACACATTTGATATATTAGTATGAATATGTTATATTGAGGACAATGACACTACTGTTGGAATTTTGAACGATTTGTGAACTACTAGTATTTATAAAATAACAACAGGTTTCTGAAATACGAACTCTAAAGTTAGTTAGCAGGTGTTCAAATACATCTCAACTGTTGGTATTAGCTGAATACATTAGCATACATACATACATAGATTCACGCCTGTTTCCCAGAGGGGTAGGCAGAGACTACGGATTTCCATTTGCTACGATCCTGACACACTTCTCTGGCTTCATTCACTTTCATCACATTCCTCATACACGCCCGTCGGTTCAAGGAGCTCTTAACCTGGCCTTTGTCCAGGACGCCTCCGATCTGGTCGAGAAACGTTCGCCTAGGTTTTCCTCTTGCGACTGTTCCATTCACACTAGCCTTATAAACTTTCTTAGTCAGTCTTTCCTCGTCCATTCTTTCTACATGTCCAAACCAGCTTAACATACCCTACATACATTAGCAACAGCCAGTAAAATAAATTGTCATGATTAACCTTTTAAAAACTGGATGTGAGTTTTAGTCTAAGATCCGGCTGCAAGATTGCTACATGAATCGAGTATGTAATAAAAATCTAATTTTTATGTATAATTATAAATAGGGAAATACCTATATTTTTGCCAAGGTGCCAATCAAAATGTGGCTGCTAGTATTTTTAATTAAAATAATATTAATTGACTTTTCCAAAAAATTACATTTACGTTTTTATAAAATAATCTGTAATCCACTGCACAGAAATATATGTGCAGAACTTGAAAAGTTATGGTTGCAGTTGCGCACTCGGCCACAACCTATTCGCTGCTAGGTGTAAACAGGTAATACTTGTTACATTTATACGTTCATAACGTATATTCATTATTTATATCTTAAATTGAAGCAATTTTTTTTGTCAATGACAACATATCTCTGCTTATATAAAAGTGGCCACAATTCGGGGTTTCTAGCTGTTAAAGATAGATTAAACTGAAAGAGAGTTATCGCGTTTCATCGGTTGTCAGACAAGGATGGCTATTGCCAGCTGTACCCATGTGATTTTAAAGCCAGTGCGCATGCGTCAGAAGCAGATGTTCTCAACTAAGTAGCAACATTTTCATTTTAACCGTGTTTTGGAGCTTGTAATACACAATGCTGTTTTATTAAATTTTACATATAATTCTGTTTGTTAAAGTAAAGCTTGAATTTTAAAAAAATGAAGTGTTTAGTGTGTGGTAAAAATAATAATGTGCTTCAATTTAAAATGTATCTTTTATAAACTGTTTATCAATGTTAATGTATCATCTCAAAAAAAAATATAAGTACCATAACCTTTTATTAACAGTGGAATCTACAGAGGATTTTGGATATTTCACAGAATGTTTAAATGAATGAATGAATGAACATAATATAGACAATACTATATTTGGCCCATTGCTTAACCTACATAAATGGAGGGTTACATAAATAGTTAGGTTAGTAATAGTACTTTTTTCTGGATGATAGGTAACCATTTTCGATTACCCTGAAAACATGTATGCAAAATTTCATGATGATTAGTCAAGTAGTTGCGGAAGCATAATGATAAACAAACTCACATTGGCATTTATAATATTAGTTAGAATTATATTGCAAAATATAACTACTCATTTATTACTAATTAATCAAAGTACACACTGGTGGCCTTGCTGATAAATGTTACCAATTGAATACTTACACAACTCACATCTAGTTATTACTATTTCATGAGTAATCCACTGAAAATATAAAATGATAACAACACACAATTGTGTTTATATATCTATTATGTATGTCATGTAACCCATGTTATGTCCATTGCAATAGGTAGGTAATTGTAGTTTTTAAGTTTGAAATATGTAATTTTAAATCTAATTGTAAACATTGTTAGTTTGAAGTTACATAGCACTAAGTGACTCTGTTAGATCAATTAATTGTTGTGCCTATTATAATTATTATGAGCATGTTAATGTATTTGGGGAATTGAACCACTTGTTACGATTAATAACACAAATATAATTAGCACTGGGTGTATTTGAAGTAGGCAAAATGTAGGTACTAAAGTGACCACTTCATTACTTTTAGCATTGTATGCATCCGTTTTGATTACTTATCATATTTCTGTAGTTTAGTAAGAATTCTTCACACAAATCTAATAATATTGTTTTTTACTAAGTCATTTGGTCGATTTTATAACACCTAAAATACTATAGGTTAGGAGCACCTTAAACCGGCGAGCGTGTATGAAGAATGTGATGAAATTGAATGAAGCCAGAGAAGTGTGTTAGGATCGTAGCATATGGAAATCCGTAGTCTCTGCCTAACTCTCTGGGAAACAGGCGTGAATCTATGTATGTATGTAAAATACTATGTATGGAGAATAAAAACATGGTCTTCTTTTTATAAAAGTCTACTGCCACAATATGAACAATTCCTGTGTCACGTGCGACTTTACAAAATCCAAACTATGGACACAACAAACACGCATACCCGGCACTATAGGTATTTGTCGGAGTGACGGGGCGACCACTGAAACCACTATGCCATCCATTCATTTCATGGTGTGTGTATTTGGGTCCCCTATTTGTATCTGTAAAGCTTTGCATTATAATAAATACTAGCGGTCGCCTAGTGCTCGAAATTCGACCAAAGTTTGCCTGTAAGATATTGCTGTTAAATGTATATTGATATTATTATGTAACCATAGTTACGCGCTTCGACTGCGTGTGTCAAATGCATGGTTGTGTGCGTGTAGTGCTTTTTCAATAATTGAACGTATTTCTAATGCATATTTTATATAAAATAACTATAAACTTTAACTGTGCCAGATTTCATACTATTCCGTCCGCGCAATTTTCGTAAAAATGAATACAAAGTTTTTGCTTCACGTATTAATAATATTAGCCCTGTATTTAACTATACCACTGCTGTACGCGGGCCTCTTCTGTGAGAAGTGTTAGGCCATAGTCCACCACGCTGGCCAAGTGCGGCTTGGCTGATTTGATTTTTTCTTGCATTATTTAAGTATTATTTTCTAATGTACATTGTATGTATTCATTAGCCACTTTAATGTTGTTATTATTTACAGTACTCCCTGAGACCTCCATCCTTGACACTTCGACAGAAGACGCTGACGAGCCGGCGACGCCACGACGGGTACCTGCCCCTAGAACAACGCGGCGATCGTCCTCCTCTCGGCTGGCTGCTACACCGGCTAAGGTAAGTCCTATAATCGTAATCCGTTACTATAAATGTTAAACAGCATTTGGTCAAAAATGAAAGCAAAATAGTTTATTCCAAATACATGAAGTGAGAAGCACCATGGTGAAAGTCATACTATTGTCATGTATGTTGTAAGGTGTAATTAAAGCTTAAAATACAGGAAGACATGTAAGGACATACAGCTCCAATTTGAGTCACGGCGGCCAATCTTAACGAAGACTGGCCATTTGCGCGGCAGATATTATAGTGCACAAGTGTGTGCGCAAACACTAGTATACTCTTTGTAACCTAACTCATAATCCTAAGTGATCGCAATCCGACTCAACCGGAGAGAGTTCTTTTTATATTATGGTGCTATTCTTCTTCTTTCTTCTTAGTGGAATAAATAACGCCATACTTTAAAGTATGTGTATATAGCATATCTTAATTCCCAATCCATCCCACAGTCATTGCAACCTGTCCGGGAAGAACAACCAGAACCAATAGAGGAAGAGACCAAAGTGAGTGAGCAATACTCTCCGAGTCAAGAGGACTCTGACAGTGATTCACCACCGGCCAAGAAACCTGCACCTGCACCTGCACCAGCACCTGTGACACCAGCTAAAAAGGAGAAGGAACCAGAACCACAGCCAGAAGCAAATGAAGATGAAAAGTAGGTCTTTTAAGTCTTTGGGCTTGTCTTAATCTCACACTGACTGTCTGTGCAGAGTTGTCTCAAGTTGCTTGAGTCTCTTGGCGATCACTGCCAAATATAGTCTTAATATCCGTAGTTTAAATTATTGCCTCTTTTTACTTATGGAAAAATTACAACCTAAAAGAAGGCAATGTGTTGACAAGGATAGTGTCGATACCACAACTCATGTCAACAGTACCTATAAACACATATGCTATGTGTGACATTGCAGCGCTCTTAATGTAAACGTATTTTAACAAATTATATAGAACAAACGCACGTTCATGTAACACGTATTGCCGAAGATTTGGCAGAAGTGTGGAGTACCATGCTTTAGATGCCTGTTTAAGCCAAGTCAAGTAAATAGTGGTGCAGTCTGGAGCTGTATTCATACGGCATTACTTTCAATTTTTGACGGAATTCACCATCTAAGCAGATATATATATATAGATTGCATCATTATCTTTTTTATTTTATTTCAGGAGTCAACCTTCACCTAAGTCTGCAGAGCCTGGTAAGCACTTTTAAATAATAATGTTTTTTATATATGCTTATAAGAAACTGTAGCTTTCAATTGATTTCTGTTGAATGTGTGACTGTATTATTAATATTTAGCATATAGTAAAAAGCTTAAATTAAACATAATTTAATTTTAAGAACCAATGGACTCTGAAGACAGTGAAGAGACTGCTTCGAATGCACCGGAAGCAACTGTTAACAAAGAAGACAAAGATTCAGATAACAAAGATGACAGTGCAGAGAAGATGGAGCAGGATACAGCCGAGTCTAAGCTGGCTGAAGGAGATGCTGATGAAGACTCAGCTGAGAAAAAAGATGGGGTTTGTAACTTTGGACTATTATTTAAATTTAACGTATTGAGTCTTAGCGGCACACCGGCGGCCAGATACAATCTATTTTCAACGTTGTCTGGCATTCTAATAACTGTCAAGTTAACTGTTTCTTTATTAAAAGACTACTCCCGCTCTAGAAGTAATTCCTTTATGGCGGGGGACTTTAGGGCGTATACACGTAGAAGGCTGGCTAACAGCGCCGATCTGCAAGCGGTTATCGGAGCCGATCGGCTCAGACAACAGCTACATAAAGAAAGTCGGCGACGGTCGGCGCTGGTTCGGCACAAAGTATAGACACTGCCTGCGCCGACTACACGCACGGACTGGTTCCGATAAGCGTTGATAGATCAGCGCCGGTAGCCAGCGTTCTACGTGTATACGCCCTTAATTAGGACACAAACAATACTCAGACTCGGAATATCTATCTGTGGATCATATTATTTTTGGCCCATGTTGAATTCGAATCCACTTCACTCGGCGTAGAGGCAGTGACGAGAACCACTTGAACCACTACACAATCCGTGGAGCTGGGATTTAAGTTTATCAAAATCTTTCACACATATTAAGTAGCCAATACTCAATTTGATATCTTATATGTGACATTCAAAATCATTAAATATTTTGCCAAAGGACAAGGCGATGTGAAAATTATATTTTACAAGAACCATTAAGTAGATTACAATCACTTAACTCTTATATAAGGGTTAGTTTAGATTACAGCGCGTTTGTGGTAATGGTGGCATGATTTTACTCCATAGGTACTATTCAAATGCACTTGAATCTGAAAATGTTGTATAGAGTTCCTTAACAGAAGGTTCTAAGTTCAGTCATTAAGAGGAAACACTAAGGGCGAGAGAATTGAAAAATAGGTATTTGTAAAATCTATTGCTGTCGCGCAGTGCCATGTATGGTAGTATCATGAGCGCAATAGAGACAACTGCAGCTTGGATCGCAAATAGGTACCTATTAAAAGTACACAAAATCAACGCTTCGTAGTCCCCTGATTCCTTCTCCAAAACTTGGCTGATTTAACTACTTTTCCTTAAAAAGTAAAGAAAGACTGGCCGTGTTCCTGTTTTCCTTTTTTTATATAATTTTGTCAAATTTGTTTTCTGGATGTTTGAACACGGCGGAAAATCTGGTCAATTTTTTAGGATTTTGAAGGCACATGTCTGTTTTAATAATGTATTTATGAAAAAATAAGAACATAGGGATATGCCCATAGAGCCCATACATTTTTTGGAATAATATATTGCTCTACTGGCATTATCCAGCGAAGAAACAGGGGACTACGTATGTATGGAAAAACAGCCCTTGTATTTCCTCTTAATCAGGGCAAAGAGCTTGAAAATTACATACAAAACTACTTTATGTAGAATTTTATTGATCATACTAGCTTTTGCCCGTGGCTTCGCTCGCGTAAAAGTAGGTTAGATTATGTAAGTAAAGATATAATTTTTTTTTAAATAAAATTGCCTGTAATATAGATGTCTAATGATGAAATATTTTTTTTTATTTAACCAATATTGTAGTTTTTGAGTTAAACCCTCACAAACAAACATACAAACAAAATATCAAATCTTTCCTCTTTATAATATTATTATAGATAACTGGAATTATTTCACAATATTTTTGTTAAAGTCTTATCACGATGTTTATTTCGTTTTATACGAAGATAAAGCACATCATTAGTACCAACAAGGTAAAGTTGGACAACATTATAATCATATTATTATATTGTCTTCTGTTTACGCGAATGTTATTCATTGAAATTAAACTACTATATACGGATTTTATCGCGTTATTTGACACTTTATTACAAAATTTAAAAACTGTTACACTACATCATATTATTAGCTTAAAATATGTACGTATAATAACAGTACCTGAAAATTTTTTTTTGTATTGTTGCTGACCTAATTGCTAGGTTCACACTTATGGCCACCCCTTTAGTGGCGAAATTGTATGTATGGATGACACAGGTGTTTAAGTCACCACGACGGCACTGGTAATGAAGTGATCTGGTCGAACCCAAAACACCCGGGCAAACAAAAATCTGTTCGAACATGTAAAACACTACTTTTGCTTGCGTAAAAGTAGGTTAGGTTATGTTAGTAATAGCCCTTTTTTCAAATACTTATAAAGACTATGTTAGTCGGTGATAATACAGCTTTCTAATGGTGAAATAATCTTTTGAATAATTTTTAGTTAAATCATTACAAACAAACAAACAAAAAATAAAATCTTGCCTCTTTATAATATTAGTATAGATAATATTATTTCCTCAATACCTTTCGTATACGTTTTGTACTCAGGAAGCAGAAGAGAAACAACGTGAGGTAACAGAAGAAGAAGAATGGAAGCAATTGAATGAACGCCTGCGTATTCGAGAGCAGGAACGCCTCGAGCGAGAAAAGAAACAAGCAGAGGAAGACGCAAGAAAACTTGAAGAAGTTAAAGAGGTACACACTCATTATTATCTCTCAAGTGTTGCCATTTGCATGATGTAATACCAGTGGACTAATCATAATATGAATGCAATGTAAATGTTATCAAATTAAAGTTATATTTTCTTTTTATACCACCAAGCTGGCTAACAAGCATAAGGCTAACGTTATGGTAAGCGGTTTCCGTAGCCTAAAGACGTATGAAGCACTTGGGTATCGCTCGCGTTACCGATACTATAGAATCGCTTCTCCGCCAGCGCATTCGCTCGGAGTAGCGATTGTTTGTTCTTTATAGTCAGCCTGCTGGCACATTCCAAGGCGCTCTTCGAAACATTTCTCGCCGTAACATCGTAATATGATGTTTTGTGACTGCGATCTTCTGTATGATGGTTGTAATTCCCCAGTCAATTTGGCCCAGTCAAGTGAGACGGTGGATACCCGTCGTGCTCTCTCTGATTAGGACAAAACTCAGACATATTCTTTAAGTCTTAATTCTATTAAATTGTGAACGAATTGTTTTAGTATATTCAGGCTTATATTTTATATGGTCGTAGGTAGCTTAGGTGAGACAATGGCAAAAGCATATTGACTAGTACCAGTCTGGTCCAATCTCAAGATGGCATAAGGATTTTTTAAGCAGATTTCGGTAGTTTATCAATATCCTTTCACTTTATAAACTAGTTTCTTTTAAAATATGTCATGACTTAGTTAAAAAAGTGCGTATAATCCCAGTGAGAGTCAGATACATCTTGGTGACGTAATCTCGTATGATATCACCAGGATCCGGTCAAGCTGAACCGCTTGAAGCGCAAGCAACAGAAGAAGGCTCGCTGGAGCAACTTCTACAGGGCTGTGGAGGTCACTAACGAAATGCTCACTGTGCCCGAGGTACGTATTGCATACCTCTGGGATTTGTTTACTCGTTTTAGTTCCTATCTTTTCGGTTTACGACGCGCCATATATTTAAGTTTTATTGCGTAGTGTCTGTTATATGCCTATGATTGAACAAATTTAAGGACTAAAGAGGAATGTGACAACCCATATAATGTATAGGATATCTATAACTACAAAACGCGAAGGACAAAAAACAATTCAAAAAACGATACAAAAAAAAAATAGATTCTTTTAGATTAGATTTATTCCATTAGCAAATATGTGTGTTAAGTTTGTTAGAATGCTTGATAAACGTCAACGAATGTAACAATAAGGATGAGGCTTTTGAGTAATATAAAGTATGGTAAATCATTTAGTATAAAACATTACACCTAATTATTACCTAAATACCTGTGCTGTTGACTCCCCATTCCTAGTTTAAAGTGATTATTGTAACTCAATTACGCCAAAACTACTGAACATATGTATTCATAAAATGTTGTGTAGAAAAAGCTCAAACTGCAGGCAAAGATATAGATAATAATTATAAAAACCTGGGCAAAGCCATGATAACTTACTTTCAAATAGCCTTTGCTAGTTGTAAAATAACACTTAAACTTTTCTCAAGTCTCCATCAATAAACATTGATTCTGCCCTGCCAGCTTAAAGGTGGAAACAGAGATACAAATTAATAAATGAATATTGATAACATAAATGTTTGTTATCAACCCTCCACAGCAGAGTTAGCAGATGAAAACATGGAATAGGCGTTTTTATTTGTATCAGCCTGATCTAAAATGGAATTACCAAAAGCTGTTTTTTTTCTGCAGAGAATTTTATATTCTTCTCAACAATACTAATAAATTGAAAATTAGAGTCAAAATATTTACTTCATATAAAGATAAATACGCTATTTAAGTTAAAGTTTTTAGAGAATTCTAAAGAGCGAAGATGCTCAAAACAATGCCATATCTATGTATAAAACAATACAGTTGATTTTGTTTTGACCAAGTACCACAAACATTTGCATTGAGCCAAAAATTGAAAATGTTCTGCAAAAATTCTAGAAAATATGTATATTAGATAATATATCTACGTACGTGTACGGCTCACCATCGAAATAATAACTCGTAACTATTTCTATTTGCCAGGATGCCGTCAAGGATAAAAAGGATTCTCTAGACATGAGAGTGGCTGAGCCAGAGATTGATGAGAACAAAATCACCCTGTCTTGGTGTAAGTATACATTTATTTTGTAACTAGTGTCACGTTAGAAAAAGTTTATTCAATATAGGTTTCTGATAATACTTTGGGAGTGTGTTTGGATGTTAAACGCGTCAGCATACTCGCATACTCATACGGAGCTGCTGGAGGCGTAAACGGACGGGGAGTAGACTAATAAAGTTTTCACCAGACAGTGGTCGGAACTACCTAATGGTGCAGTCACCGACACGGAGTAAAGGTCTGGGTCAGTTGTCAGCAGAAGGTCCAAGCAGTTGACTCTTTGACCGGCAACATCTGGAACTCTCGTTGCCTCTTGGACCATTTGGGTAAGGTTTAACGCTAAAGCAAGCTTTCGCGTTTCTCTCCCAGCATGGTCAGTACACTGATATGGAAAAAACCACTCCTGGTGGTGGGCATTGAAATCCCCCAATAGCACTAGTTGGGCAGTCGGGTACTTTTATTGAGCGGTATCCGCCGCCTCACTTAAGTATTCTGTAAGCCTGGTTGTCTCCCGATCGCCGCTGTGCGACCTGTAGACGCAGGCGTAGAATCTTCTCTAGTCCTGTGTCCACAAGTACCCATAAGGTGGAAAAATTGGGATCTTCAAGGCATCGGAGACGCTGACAGCATATGTCATCACGTACGTACACGCATACGCCCGCGTGGGGCTTAAATTTGTGCTCCAGTAAGAACCCTGGGTGTGACAGGTACGCAACGTCCGACGGATATGCTATCTGCGTCTCCGAGAGTAAGATAAGAGAGCTAGTCTTTCAGTCTCCAGATGGTGGTGGACTGCAACGAGATTTGAGTGCAGACCTCGGATGTTGGCGCTGTGCAGTTTGAGTGAGAGGGAGTGCAACCGCTGTTTAACGCGTCTCTTATTCTTTCTTGCCATAATAGTATATTGGAGTGAATAGGTAAGAGGATGGTAGTGAAATGAGGCCCCCCGCAGCTTAAACACAACCATGTGTTATCTCCGCCACAACTTTGGTACATTAGCCCGGAGACCGCTGGGTCAACCGTGAGCCCGGGATTTTTCGACAGTTGGCGGGACAGCCTTTCACAAGTGGATTGCTTGTTACTTGAGCCCGTTACTACTTGCGATCGGCCAAAGTGGTACACCGTGTCACGGCTCCAGCTACCCTTGGAGACTAATGTTCCGATGCGGCAAAAACAATTCATGTCAGATCGGTCAGCTGGCGGTAGGCAACTATTCCGACCCTTCCTCCACCACCAGTGTTGTCACCTGATTAGGACCACCCAGGGGCCACGTATAGGGATACGGATGTAGGGGTATTCTCCTAAGGACGCGGATGATTCAGCCCCCAAATTACATACATACATTACATAGAACAAGTGTCTTACTATGGTCCTTATTTATTGCATATATTCATTCGCATGCGCAAATGTCGTTTGTGTGGTCTCAGGTCCAATTCTCTGATTATAAAGTAGCTACCCACCTGAAGAGGGTGCTTAAACCCGCTTTAAAAGTTGGCCAAATGTTGGTGTAGTGGACTTCGTCCTGCTCACCAAACGCTTGTCAATGCTGTTTTATAAATCTATTTATTTATTTAGATGTACAAGTAATGTTCACTTATCTGGTATGTAGCTTGTCTTAACATTATCTTATAATAGTGGCTGAAGTGTTAAATCAAATGAAAGTATGTACAACTAAACAACTAACTAATATACTGGTGATATTTATTAATTGTTGATCTAATTGTTGTACAGATGATAGCGACCTAAACCAGTACATAGAGCTGCCGGAGTTGAACGGCGTTGTGCCACTGAGCGAAGGCGCGTTTGCCCACGCGTGGGCTGGCGCAAGGGCCTCGCACGGAGTTGAAGGTGGACGCGTGTGCTACGAGGTAACTACTGTATTTTCTTTCAACTGCTCGCCCGTATTTTGCTGTAGCGATATGATAATATCCGAAACAATTAGTCGTTAAGTTTGCCTTGCTGCAAGACATGAAGTTGCGGCATTTTTAACTAAGATCCTGATGTGCTTTCATAACTTGTCCCCTTAGGCGCAAGCCACACTGGAAAGGTCTTTAACTCTGGCGTGGAGTAAGATGCGAGAATGCTCCATACGAGTGTCCGCGCCATAGCATCCTGTGTTAAGTCGTCCACCTTTATATTGTTCGAAATAAGAGAAGGATAGCAAATCGTCCCCGCCATGTTAATGCCAGACGACTTTGTAGAAATGTTGTTTGGCATTAACGTGTAACTTGCGCCGTAGACCATAGGGTGATGCCCTTGGGTTTGAGGCTATATATTTTTAAAGTTTTCTCATGATATGGTTATTCAAGGTTAAACATTATAAACATTTAATGGCAAATTCAAGCAACAAATCTAAAACAATGTGGAGTATTATTAACGAAAAAACTAATAAAAAAATAAAATATGACCTGGAAACCTAACATTACAAATGGGCGACAGGTTAACCTCAGAGCCCAAGACAGTAGCCAATACCTTTAACAACTTCTTTGCTTCAATAGGCCAAACTTGTAAGAGCTCACCGCGTAACAAACCATCTCCTGTACTATCCAAGACAAACAACTCGATTTATCTTAGTCCAGTAGAGCCCTATGAGGTAAATACAATAATAAAAAACTTAAAAACAAAAAAAGCCATGGTATAGACGAACTCCCTCCCATTTTACTGCGAAAATGTGCGGACGAACTAACTCTACCATTTTATAATTTATTAAACCAATCTTTTGAAGAAGGTGTTTTTCCTGACCTGTTAAAAAAAATGATATAATCCATAAGAAAAATGTAAAAACCGACCCTAGTAATTATCGCCCTATTGCCCTTTTACCTACTGCTTCAAAAATATTTGAGAAAGCTATGTTTAACCGTGTGTACGAGTTTTGTGAAAAGTACAATATTCTCGTGACGATGTGTAATATTATGATTGATGGAGAAAAAGTGGAGCAAGTGAAAGAGTTTGTATATTTGGGTACTTTGTTTACAAGGGATGGTAAACATGACGGAGATATTGAAAGGAGAACGATTGCTGGCAACAAAGTGAATGGAGCCCTACGCGCTTTTATGAACAGTCGAAATGTATCCGAAAAGGCACGTTTGGCTGTTCATAGAGGACTATTAGTGCCCACACTTATGTATGGAAGTGAAAGTTGGGTATGGCAAAAGAAGCATGAGAGCAGAATAAATGCTGTAGAAATGAGAGCGTTGAGAAGCATATGTGGTGTGACTCTGAAAGATAGAATAAGAAATAGTGTGATTAGAGAGAGATGCGGCATGAAAGTTGATATAGTTACAAGAATAGAAAAGGGTATGTTAAGCTGGTTTGGACATGTAGAAAGAATGGACGAGGAAAGACTGACTAAGAAAGTTTATAAGGCTAGTGTGAATGGAACAGTCGCAAGAGGAAAACCTAGGCGAACGTTTCTCGACCAGATCGGAGGCGTCCTGGACAAAGGCCAGGTTAAGAGCTCCTTGAACCGACGGGCGTGTATGAGGAATGTGATGAAAGTGAATGAAGCCAGAGAAGTGTGTCAGGATCGTAGCAAATGGAAATCCGTAGTCTCTGCCTACCCCTCTGGGAAACAGGCGTGAATCTATGTATGTATGTACAATATTCTCAATGATTGTCAAAATGGGTTCCGACAAAACCGTTCTACCATATTGGCAGTTTACAAATATATCCAAGAAGCCCTAAATATTATCAATTCAAAAAAGTACGCAATTGGTTTGCTACTAGATATGACCAAAGTACAGTTCGAAATATTACTAGACAAACTGCACAACGTAGGAATTCGTGGCAAATGTCATGACTGGTTTGTATCCTATTTACAAAACAGGGAACAGTTGGTAGAAATAGAACATTACAACCATAAGACAAAAAATATAGAACTAATACGGTCTGATAGCAAAGCGATCAATGCCTCAATTCCGCAAGGAAGCGTCATAGGATGTCTCCTATTCATTATATACATCAATGACCTTCCAAATAACATCAACGAACCATGTGTTCTATTCGCGGACGATATTTCCATACTTACCTCCTGTAATACATATATTAATCTAAACGAAAAATTAAACACCATACTAAACTCTACGTCAAATTGGATGATAGCAAACAATCTTGAAATAAATTTCAACAAAACTAAAATAATAACATTGTACCCCCGCCAAAAAACACCGATAAATATAGACTTTTCTTACAATGGACACAAATTAGAAGTCGTAAATAATTTCACCCTATTAGGCCTAGACATAGACTCGCACATCAACTGGAAGTCGCATATTAAAAGGATAAGAGCCAAATTGTCTAAATTTTCATACGCTCTCCGTGAGATAAAAAAGACAACAGACCTAAAAACAGCGTTAGCCACATACTACGCGTATGCCTATGCTTGGTTAAAATATGGGATCATATTATGGGGAAATAGTACAGATGCACCCACATTATTTACACTTCAGAAAAAACTAATAAGAATAATTGTAAACATCGATGAAACAGATAGTTGTAAGCCTCACTTTCAAACACTAAAAACCTTTACCTTGCCTAGTTTATATGTATTTGAAATATGTAAATTTGTCCGCAAATACCCAGATTTCTATACTAAAAGGGATGACATACAAACGAAAATTACATTAAGGCACAGAAACAGACTTAACCTACCTAGTTCGCGACTAAACATGCACTCGACTAGTACATTTGTAATGTCTATAAAAATATATAATAAATTACCAGGTACCATAAGAAGCGAAAATAAATACAACAGCTTCATTAATAAACTAAGACAATTTCTCCTCAACAAAAGCTATTACAACATAAATGAATATCTAAATGACAAACTTTAATTACAAACTAATTTAATATACCTACAATAATTTAAAACATAGTTTTTAAATAAATTCATATTATTATTAGATATATAAATAAAAAATAAACAAATTGAAAATAGAATTTAGGTACCTACTTAAATTTTTGATTACTTATTTCCATTTAATTTATTTATTGCTGCAATATTTAAAAAATTATACCAGTGGCTTCCTCCTTTCTTCTCTTCTATCTATGTTGCCGTGCCCGACAGGGTCCATATTTGGTCTATTGTATTATTTTTTGTAACAACATGTAATTACATATGGAGAGCAATAAAGCATTGAAATTGAAACATCACGAGTTCGCAGCAGACACGCGGAATCTATAAAAATATTGGGGGGCTGAGGATGGCGAAATATCAAGTTTACAGTTTTCAAGTGTACTATTCATACACTTATTACTTAATGTCAATTACCGAAGCACCGGTATAAAATATTGGGGGACTCAGTCCCTCCAATAATAACATTGAAGGAGCCTAGGCACCCTCACAAGAACTCGGCGCGAACTGGGTGAAAGTATAATAACCACACGTGTTTCAGGTGCGAGTGGGGGCTTCGGTGGCGACCACCGAGAGCGGGGAGAAGGAACTCGTCGGTTCTGGTTTGAGAATAGGCTGGTCTACTGTTGACTCAACACTACATCTAGGTACAGTATACTAATATTATAAAGAGGAAAGATTTGATTTTTCTTTTGATTGTTTCTAAGGATAACGCAAAATTTTCTCTGCACGATGGACGATGATCAAACTCTCGAGAAGTGTCCGTATATAGTTATTATAGAACGGCTAGACTGGCGGCGTATTTTATTTATGATCTATACTAATATTATAAAGAGATTTGATTCTATTTTTGTTTGTTTATTTGTAAGGATTAAACTCAAAAACTATTCAACCCATTTTAAAAATTCTTTCACCATTAGAAGGCATTGTCACCGAGTAACATAGGCTATATTTTATTTAAAAAAGCAAGTACTGTTACTAACATTGCTATTAAAAGATAAAATTAGGAAGATACAGAAAACACCAAAACTATTTATTTTACTTTTAATAGTGTACGATACGCGGCGGACTTGTGATAGAGTTTCGATATGTTGTCGCTTACTGTGCAGGTGAAGGCGAGTTGAGCTGGGGCTACGAGAGCACGGCCCGCGCCGTCAACAACTGCGAGTTCAAGGAGTACGGGAAAACACTCGACGAGAAGGATGTCGTCGGGGCTTATTTGGTAACATATATTTAAAAAACTATATCTCTTTGCAAATATAGGTTTTTAAAAAACTATATCTCTTTGAGTGGCACGGAGTCTACTAAAGTGTCCGTGGACTTGAGACCTAAAAACATAGTTGGCAAAGTGTGGATGTAAAACATCACTGCTTAACCCTTGAGGCATACACACAGAAAGAAGTAGAGACTTCTTTCTGTGTGTATGCCTAGGTATACAGAGGTATATACCTTTTTATTGTGTTGTGCTCACAAATTAACCTATTGAACCGAGACAGCAGACCAGTGGCCAGACACAATATGACTGCTATTCCAAATCTTGCCAGGTTAAGATTAACTGGATTGAATCTCAATTGTTCAATCTAAATAAACGTAAATATATTCTATGTTTCAAATTTTTATGGTAACCTAATAGATATCAGGAGCCTGATGCCTGATTACTGTATGTTTCAATATTTACAAGAGTATAAATTTATTCATACTGAGAAGACACCCGTGCCCAGCAGTGGGACAGTTAAATACAGGACTGATATTATTATTATTATTATGAATTTATTCAACATATACTTCCCAGGTTAAACATATCATTAAATAAATTCCTTATTTACAGGATCTGGAATCAAACCCCTGCAAGATATCATACACTCTGAACGGTGTTGAGTTGGGAGTTGCCTATGAATTCGACAAGTCTGTGCTGGATGGCAAGGCATTGTTCCCGCACATTATAACCAAGAACCAATGTTATAAAGTGAACTTTGGCAATGAGAGGTAAAAAGAGTTTTAGTTTTTAGTTTTAGTCGCATGGTGATGGGTCTCAAAATGATTGGTCTAACCGTTAGGCGGGTGGTGGGATGGAGGTGTAATGCTATGCATGGTTAGTAGGAAAGGGAATGCTAAGCTGACCGGGTTATTAAGTACCCATAATAAGTGACAACTTTAACATTAGAAAAAGAAAATGGGTTTATTACTTTTTGTGCCCACTGCTTTTTTGAAGTGAACAGATTTACAAGTTGTTTTTCTCAAAATAGTAATCTCTTTTGATGTGATAGTTTTTATAATTACGATGATTATCAGAATTTAAATGTCCTAAAGAGTGTCAAGAGTGTATAGCTTTATGACATAGATAAATGGATAAATTGATTAAAACTTGGTTTATTGGTATCACTAGCAATCATAACCGACACATTTTATTTAAAATATCTATATGTTATTTATGTGTAGACATGATTTCCAACTTGCCTGAATCATTTCAAATTAGAATATTTCATGTGACAAACTGGCTTTTTAAAGTTGTTTATTATCATAGATATTTTATTACCCTCTCGGTATACTTCCGCATTTCCTACTGACTTTGTATAATGTTACATAATACGCTTATAACAAACCATGGCTGAACTCATAGAAGAGTCTGAAATGGAAAGGTAATTAGGTTGGTGTATAATCCTGTATAGATCAACCCATATTACCAATGTTCTATGAGTTTCCGACTCAGGTAGAACAGTATTCCGCCTTAAACTCTTATACACTCTGTAGTGTACAAGATACCTGGTGGAATTACATTTATTACTAACATTTAGCAGACCTAGCATGGACCATATGACAAAAGATTAGACTACCATTTGTCATACTGACACCTGATAATATGTGTCTTCTCTATAACCCATGCTAGGTATGATAAGATGATTTAAAAATATCTAGATTACAATGATTCTTATGTATTGAACAGGTATAATATGCTAACAAAAACCAAGCTGGTGCGCCAACGCATCGAGATCCCGGTCGAACAAGTTCTGGAAGAAAAGAAAAGGATTGAGGAAGAATTGCAGAAGCAAAAAGAAGAGGCCGCGAAGAAGGAACGCGAGCGCAGGGAGAGAGAAAAGAAGGACAAAGAGGAAAGACAGAGGAAAAAGAAAGAGGTATATATATATTACTATAAATAAAGGATGAGGCATGACCATAGGCCCACTATGGTCCTACCGACGTTGACCCACTCCTAATACAGGCATGTTAGCTTATTCTGTATTGCAAGTAACTTAAAACAAAAAATGGCCTCGGCTACTAAACCTTGTGAAATATCATAATACTTTTATGTGGTATAAATGTATCTGTTAAAATGCTATATATATATTTAACTATATTATAAACTTAGCAAATTCTTGAAGTATATTTAATTACGTGTAGTATAATAATTTCCTGCAAAGTTACAATTATTTTTATACAATATACAATTTGTGTATTGTATTCTCTGAGCAGGTATATAAGTATTTCGTATTTACTCTCGTATGGCCTGTGCCATGTGAGGTCGCAAGTGGAATTACAATATTAGTCTATATTACATACATATCATGTTAATGAAATGATTTTTTACCTGTTCGTTCTTACCGTTTACGGCTAAACTGCCGAGCTTATTTTGATGAAATTTGGTATATTGAAGCCTAGAAAAAGAAACAGAAGTCATAGTCTTTGGTTACAGCTAGTTTTAAAAAGTCAAGCCGTTGGTGTTTATAGACGAAAATCTTATCTGCCATAGATATACAACGTTCGCAAGCGAAAATAACTAGTTTATTACAAGTAGCGTTTGAAATGGCATAGCCTCGCTGTAACAAATTGGTTTCAACTGAGCTCTGGTGAAATAAATGTCCTGTCAAATCATTATCAAATATTTTGCATTACTCCTAAGAACCAGTCAATGTAACAACTAACTTCAACAGCACTAAATTATATTTATAATCCCTAATTTAGGAGCGGGAGAGGATAGAGCGTGAAAAGAAAGAAAAGGAAGATCAAGAGAGAAAAGAAAGAGGTGAGGAGGTGCCGGCGGAGTCCGAAGAGGCCAACAAAGACAAAGACAAAGATAAGGAGCCGGAGAAGCCAGCGGAAGAGGAAACAGCTGGAAAAGAAAAATCTGAAGAGCCTAAGGTATGTGTAATGTTTACCTACCAGCTTAACCCTTCACGCTTTGCTGTGGTTCAGTAAAATGTTAGTTGATCCACTACTTCATCCGGAGGCTTTTAACAAAACGTAATTTTTTTCGCCTTACCCTTATTTTCTTCTAAAATAAAAAGTTACTCCTTATTACATCAACTATCTGCTAGTAAAAGTCCCGTCAAAATAGGTGCAGCCGTTTCAGAGACTAGCCGGAACAAACAGACACGACAGTTTTTATTTTTCGTGTATGGTAATGCAATGTTATGTAAAAGTTACTACTACCTAACACTATGTAACTACTTTTCGAGTTGTACAGACACAAACATATCGTCACCAAATTTTAATATTTAAAAATGAAAGAAAGCTCTTGTCAGTGCTAAGTCTGTTCTGTCCTGTGGCGGTGTACGATTGATACTATCTTAAATCCTTTATAGTATTTTGTTGACTATCTAATTCATACTATTATAAAATAACATATCTGTACATCAAAGATTAATAAACGTTTACTGGACACAGATTATAGACTCCGACCATGTTATGGAGAATTTCTAACCAGGAGTGCCCTATAGCACTATCCTATCCGAGAAACGAACTCGAGACCTCAGGAACACCAGTCGTATACACTAACCATTGCGGCACCGAGGCATCAGCTATCGGAAATTTTAAAGGGATTAAATATAATGATCAGCAAAAATACTAATTGGTCAGCAAATATTGCACAGCATAACGAGCATCTATACGCCTCAAATCACTGCATTCCGTCTCGGAAGTATTAGGTTATGTTAGGTTCCTTTTTTAAACCCACCCAAAAATAGGCTCCGTCGACTTAGTTTGATCTCTTTAAAGTTTGCTGGCCATGAGTTGCTGATCAATTAGATGTTTTTGCTGCGCAATTAGTATTTTTTTACTATGCAGTTAAATACTACCTACCCAATTTTAAATCTATATTTTAATTTGAGGGCTCCTATAGGCGTGATCATAATAATATCCTGCTAAGTTATAATTTATGTTCAATATACAATTTGTGTATTGAATTCTCTGAGCAGGTATAATAATATTTCGTATTTACTCTCATATGGCCTGTGTCATGCGAGATCGCAAGCGGAATTACATGATTCGTAATACATTTTGATCTAAATTAAGCTATTTTATGAATATTGAGACAAAGTGATCTATTATAAGGAGCAAGTAGAACGACCTTTCAAATTGTAAAAAATAAATGTCTGTTGTGCAGGAGAATGGCGATAAGCCTGAGGATACCTCGAACAAGACGGATGAGCCGAAACCGGAATCTATGGAGACTGAGTCGTTTGAGCTGAAAACTGAGAAGGAAATCAAAGAGGAACCGGGTGAGTAAACATATTTATATTGTTCGATGAACTTACATATAAATATTCCTTGTTTTCTTACCTGTCTTATTTAGTAAATGAATATGGTGTACTGGTAACTGGAGATAACACATATAGGCTCTACTTTGTATATAATGTCTTTCTTTTATTTGTCATCTCTATTGAATAGAGAACGAATATAGTCTAATCAATTGCTGAATTATTTTATGATGTATTGATTGTTAACAAATAAGAAAATTTACTGTATAACGTAAATCTCGTCACGTCAATATATTGCCTAAGATGCAAGCAGAAATTTATAACAGGCATTTTTCGCTAGGGTATTATAATGGCATTTTACTAATACTATAAATGCAAAATATTGTAAAGCTGATTGGAGGTTTGTTTATCAATCATACTTTCACTGTTGAATGGATTGAGATTAAACTTAGCACCAAGATGACGATGAATAATCCGGACATATCAATGGTCATGTCCATTGATATGTTCGGATTATTCATGGATTACATTCACGCGTGCGAAGTCGCTAGCAATAACATGTCACGCAATTAGAAACGACCGTTGCCTTATGCAAAATTGCCAGATTTATTGCTGTTCCAGAGGATTTCTTATCAGGAAACCTAATAACCTTTTGTCCGACTTGAGAATCTAACTGAGATCTCACAATTGGCCGCAACCAAACATATACATATGTCTCTTGACCAACGAAGCATTTAACTTTATAATCCTTCCATAATAAACCTTCACCACGTATCGCTCGCGTAATACCATAACCTGTCTTAGAATAACCACACTGTTAAATTTGGTAAATATTACATCATTTACAGAAGGTCCAGTTGCTGAAGTAACTGAGGAGCAAGTCCTCAAAGGACAAGTTCTTTTGGACAAGAGGATCAAGTTCGTCATTAGGTAAGTCAAATATAACTACTTAGTTTGTTACTGGTATAGGCCTTTCTTCAAAGACGCTGGGTTATCCCTTGTAAATCGGAACACTTAGCATCGCTATTCGTATTACACATTGTAATTGTACTTTTCACATATGTAACTGATAACTAAACAATAGTTTTGTACTCGACCAAGATCTTCGTCTAGAAATATATTCTACTAGATAATAAAATGTACTTCACTTGCCTGTAAAGTTATTAATTACGTACAATACACAACTTGTGTATTGTATTATCTGAACAGGTACATAAATGTTCTGTATTTACTCTCATATGACGTGTGTCATGTGAGATCGCAAGCGGAATTACATTACTTATAAATTGCCCATGTTCTGTATCGCAACATAACACACGACTGCGAAGCAAAGGATAGCAACCACCATTTTTTTAAATGAAGCCTATGGAGAGTTGTTCGTCAAGTGTTCGCCTCGCCACTGCCACTGCGTCGAGTGCTGTGGGTTCCCCGCGCGGAACAAACATTTATGATATCTATAAACAATTGCTCTGAGTCTGGGTTGTTATTTGTCTCCGTTTGAATGTTTGCTGTCGGCGACACAGGAACTAGGCCCAGTACGGCAACAGTCATTGAAAAGATATATTGTACTAAACTTGTACAACTTCTATACTGCCTATATTAGAGTTTGCTGAAAGAAAACCCAAAAGCAATACTTGATCTAAGGCATAAAGATCTGCTATAAGTGTAACCCCAAGCTTGTACCATAAGATCAATGACTAAACTGTGGAATGAACTGTCGCCTGCGGTATTTCCGGACCACTACGACCTACAAACCTTCAAGAAAAGAGCGTACTCCTTTTTAAAAGGCCGGCAACGCATTTGTAACTCCTCTGGTGTTGCGGGTGTCCATGGGCGGCGGTAATCGCTTACCATCAAGCGATCCATCTGCTCGTTTGCCTCCTACCTCATAAAAAATAAAATAAATAAAAGAGGTAGTCAAAGTCACCTTGACTTTGACTATATGCTAGGTATTTATGAGTATTGTTTAATGATAACAATGATGTGTGGTGTTATAACTAAGAAACTATTTTAATTGTTTGACGATAACAATAATGTGTTGTTTTCTAGATACCTGGTAGAGGAGGAGTTGGACGGCACTGAGGCGTGCCTGGTGCCTGGCTATGTGCTCATCAGCCACGCCGACCTCGTCGAGGGGCCGCCGCGTCCCGCCAGCCTCGCTGACTGTGAGGTGAGACACTACACACTCTGTGGCAATATTCAGGAGACTAGGAGACCCCTATACAGAAGTAGCTGGCTGTGTAGCAGTTAATTCTCCAATGCTGTGTGTAGTCTGAACCTCTATTATTATAGGCTTACTCTTAATCAGGAGAGTTTTAAACACCCGTCTAAAACCGGGTGCACCACACTACTGCCATTTTTTGGCAAGTATACATGATTTTGGTTTTCAAATTCGACTGTTGGTTCCAGAGACTAACGCGTTTAACCATAAAACAAATAAACTCTTTTACTGTATTAAATTAGTAGTAGATGTAATTAATTAAAATAACACGATATTTGATAAATCTACTTTCTATTTGAGCCTCTCTCTATCTGACAATACATAGTCAAGGGATAAATCCAAGAACAATCAAAGTTAATTGTCTGTGATCTATTTAGGGTCAAATTAAACGGGCAGCGATGCTGCTATCTGTTAAACGTTTTTATAAAGTAGCACTAATGTTTTAGGTGATCCTCATGGTGGGCATGCCAGGCTCAGGCAAGACGTACTGGGTGAAGAACCATGTGGCCGCCAACCCCGACAAGCGGTACAACATACTCTCCACCGGCTCGCTCTTCGAAAAGATGAAGGTACGCGCGCGCACACACGCGCACACACATCCCAACAACTTAGTAATTAAATTTACAACCAAGACTTTGATGGTTTTAGTTGCGGTATATTCACTCTGCTTCAACAATATCATTGGTTTATAAGGATAGGTTCTAGGTAAGCTCATATTGTAGTTCTTTAATTTTTTATTTGATGTCTTTATTTTCGATAAATATAATGATGGTTGTCTAGCGTGATTATATTGCGACACAAAAACCGTTAAATCTTTTGTTTGTATAATATTTTGAGTTGTTGACATATTTTGTATGGAATACATGAGAAAATATCAGGTTAAACGCGCATGGTAGGTATTGTGTTCTCGTCTTTTAACATCAAAAACTGATTGAACGGATATTGAATATAAAAATGGTTGTACTATTGATGTCCACAGCTCCGTAAGTATGTTTATGTAAAGACAATAAGTATATGCTTGTTCTAATAACCAGCGCGTCAGTTATCATGCGCGCGTAGCCTTAACGATGCTAATATTTGACGCAAAAGAGTTTCATTTCAGATAGTCCTATTTACTTTTTACCTTCTAACATAACGCTTGTATCGTTAGCTTGAAAGGATATACTGAATGGATGTGTGAATGCTCTCATGCCAATATTATTTTCTTACATGACAACACCTCAAAATATCAAGTATTTTTTTAGTCTGAATAATATTTAAAAGATTTGATTTTCTACATACGCACACACACACACGCACATACAGTCTCAACACTCGACACGAACTAATGAACGTTTCCCTTTCAGCACTTGTGTGAGGTATAAGAACAAACACAGCGAGCACAACAAATATAAACACTGATACTAATGTCCGTCTGTATTTTCAACAGGGTGCAATATGAGCAACATTTATAAATGAAATATAACAAACAAAAATCCATGTGTTGCGACCTTTAGCGGTCAAGTCGAGTAGTTAATATGATACCAGTGGATCGCCGAGTGAAGAAGACGATCGTATGCGAGTCCCGAGTGACAGTCAACACGGAGTGTCCCTGGTATCACAATGCATATACTGTTTAGCGATAAGCTAGTGTAAGCGCTGTGCTCAAGTTCTGTATGCGTGTGTACATCGTTCAGGTGGACTGTAAACCCTTCCGCGCGAGCTACGAGGCCAGGTGGGACGCCATGGTCGCCAAGTGCGCTAAATGCGTGCTTAAATTGTTGGAAATGGCGAAGGGCCGCCGGAGGAATTTTATCCTCGACCAGGTGAGAACCTTTCCCTCTTTTACATTAACTGCGATCCATTTCGGCAGCGCACTTAATCAGGAACAATCGAGATCGTACGCCCCTGACTGATACTGATACTTTGGCCACCCCCAATCTTGTTAATTCTTGATGTATGTCCAAATTAGTAGCATCTCACTCCGTATCGACTATGCACCCCCGCATCGTTAAGGTACGTCCTATGTATAAGTGTAGTTAAGGCTATGTATGACCACACCGCTTCCGCAATAAGTAGGGCCCCATGTAATGTGTTGTTTTAGAACGTCGGAGGTAAGTACTGTAGTCACTCGGACTAGGCGGAAGCGGTGCCTTCGGTCGGAACACTGACTATAACCGCGAATGGGATCTCTATTGAGCTTGTTCTAGGTGTCGATCTGCCACAAAGATAAAAAGTATAAACGACGGGACATCGCTATCTATAATGAGAATGTTTTGCTCCACATCATAATCTGCGTGCACCACCGACGGCGTCATATTCCCGCGGTTTCGATATCGCGTTGGGTAAAAACAGACGAACGTATACCCGTCGGCTCAGAGGCGCAAGTTGCGGGAATTCGACGGGTACCGGCGGATCGCGGTCGTGATCGTGACCGACGACGAAACGTTCCGCGACCGACTCAAACGCAGGGAGGAGGCCGAAGGCAAGGAGGTGCCCGACCCCGCTATCGTGGACATGAAAGGTTGGTAGCCGCTGGCAGCCGCTCCGCCCCCGCCCAGGGTACTCCGCCCAACGCCGCCAGGCACTGATCGCCGCCCTGTTGCAGCCAACTTCGCGCTCCCCGAGAAGTGCTCGTGGCTAGACGACGTGCTGTTCCCCGAGCTCGCCGAGGCGGCCGCGCGCACCGTGGTCGACGACTACCACCGCGAGGCGCGCGCCGCGGGAGTGGTGCGGGACAAGGAGCGCCGCGAGCGGTCCGCCTCGCGCGACCAGCCGCCCAGCAAGCGTCACCGCTCCAGCGACAAGGGCCGCCACGGGCCCCCAGGGCCGCACGGCGCCCACGAGCGAAGACCGAGGGACTTCGGACGGGACCGCGGTGAGTGACAACTATCTAAGGGCCATATATTTTACCATTGTAATCAATAAATAAATAAATATCACTTTACCACCATTTATATTCGTATCGGCCTATTATGCTAGTACCTATCATTTCAAAAATATATGAAAAGATAAAAAAATATTTAATTAATCATAAGGTTCTAACAAAGCAACAAAATGAATTTAAAGAAATGAATCACCGACACTTGCGGCTTGTTCCCTTATAAAAAATATAACAGAGTCACTAGACAAACAAGCGTGGCTATATTTTTCGACATGTCCAATGCTTTCGATTTTGTCAATCACCAAATTATCCTTCATAAATATAGTCTTAATGTCATATGCAGTAAAATCCTACAGTGGTTAGAAAGTTATTTAAGTAACCGCCAACAAAGTGTTGAGATTATTTGTCTCAATTAAAAATCGATATCTTTATACAGATATAACAGATTTGGAGTTCCCCAGGGAAGTATGTTGGGGCCCCTTTTATTTTTGATATACGTGATTGGTATGACACAGATAACACTCCACAAGTGGACGTTATTTGCAGATGAAATTTCTACAGTAGTTCCTCGATATAATTATAGCTCATAACTAAAACTATAAAGAAAGATTAATAGAAACGATAGAATCAATATCAAAATGGTTAAAAGAAAATAATCTAACTGCAAACTTGGATAAAACGAACCGAAACAATACCGGTATGGTACTATGGTCTACTCAAATTGGAGGACTATATGTCTATACAAATGCCTAAAACCTGGGCAAGGCTCAATTCACTTTATATATTGACTATTTGTTGCATAGTCAACCTGAGATATATAGCGGCAGGTTAAACGCCGCCACCTAGAAATCCGTGCCCCACGCATTCCTACAAGGATGCACTAGCCGCGCACGATTAAGATGCCCAAACCTGTCTTCCTGTGCGGCTAACAATAACGCTATTGACAGTCTAAACCTAATGTCAGGCACCGTACCACTAATCGAAGGCCGGTAGAATACGCTCTTCGAAGGCACAGTGGGACAGCTCGGCCCCGTAGTACACTGATCCAAAGGAGGAAATCCGTAATGACCCTTGAAACCGTATCTGCTCAGGTCTATTAAGATAAGGATTTTTGTACAATAGAATATTTTCTCCTACAGAAGATAGATGGGGTGGCGGCGGTGGAGGCGGCGGTGGCGGCTCCCGTTGGGGAGGATCCGGCGGCGGCGGCGGCGGTGGCGGTGGCGGCCGCGGCGGCAGTCGCTGGGGGCCCCGGGAGCCCCGTGGGCCCTCCGGCCCGCCGCCCAACCAGTCGCGCTTTGACCGGCCCTGGCAATCGCATGGCGGTCCACCCGGTGGACGGTACGTACACACACTCATACTCTCACTTTAATACCTAATTTTTAGAGCCACTCAGTCGCGCTTTGACCGGCCCTGGCAATCGCATGGCGGTCCACCCGGTGGACGGTACGTACACACACTCATACTCTCACTTTAATACCTAATTTTTAGAGCCACTTTTTAGAAACCCTTTGTCTTTGAATATATTGCGTAATGTGTCTGTGTTTTGCATGTTGTATATAATGCGCAAACATTTCTTTTGAAGCAAAATGTCGAATGTACATTTGTGGAATTTGCCCAATAAATGACACCGTATGTAAGTAGGGGATATACATACATAGCCGAAGTATGCGGACTTGGCTCTAGAAATAGAAGTAGTTTCAACTAAATCGAAAAGAGCATAACAATAACTAGTAATTTTTTTATTTATTTTTTCAACATGTGCTTTCCAATTCATATGTTGATCTAGGGTAACTCCCAAGAAATTAATTTGTACCACATTCTCGATTTCTGTGTTCTGACCAAGAATTTCAAGAGGTAACAGTTTAGACTTATAATTTTTCAATGTCATTATTTTTGTTTTAGTGAGGTTAACTCTTAAATTTATAGACGTTAGCCAATTTACAACTGTATTTAATGTTACATTTAAATTATTTTCAAAATCTTTATCATTCAAATGGTCGTTTGTAAAAAATATGGTTGCGTCATCTGCATACACAACACAACACGCAGAATTGCATTCGACAAATTTTTGAATACAATTGTAAACGCAGTATTGTGTTCTCAACACCCTTGTATATAATTTGTTTGTAATTTCGCAGTGTTAGTTAGATACCAACTATTGTGAATATCAGTTAAATAATACATTTGTAATGTTCGTTGATGTGTGTACAGAGGAGACTTCGGCGGCGGACGTGACCGCGACGGGTTCCGCGGCGGACGCGGCGGGCAGCGGCCGGACCGCGGCGGCCGTGGGGGAGGCGGCCCGCCCAATGACCGCTTCGGACGAGACCGGCCCCCACGGCCTAACGACAGGCCGGACAAGAGACCGCATCAACCTGGTATGATGTATTTCCTATAATTACTACATTTGAATTAGTTATTATTGAACGAGCCAATAACGCTAACGCAATAATAATAATTTTTTAATCAATAATTAAAAGTCTTTACAAAACACATTACAGGCTACTTATTGTATTAAATTCATATTAAAACTATATTTAACATAAAGGAAAACATTTACAATTTAAATATTGGACACAAAAAAGCTTGTTTATGAAGTCTGTTTTTACATTGCTTTTTTTACCTGAACTAGGTCAGAGACCTGTGGTGTTTCAGGCTGTTTCTAATATTACATTTGTATTCTACTGTTAATAAAGTAAGGGTCTACAAAAAACATTTATACATGTACTGCAAACATATATAGTTAAGTATACAATTAAAATAGTTTTAAACAATAATAAATTAAAAGTTGCTTAAACAATAAGAAATTATTTTACAACTACTAGCAATTTTTCTGTATCTGAATATGTAAGCGTTTTTAGGTACTTTGTTAAAACTAAGCGACATTGATTATGATTAATGCTATATATATCTATTAACTTATTTAGTTTATTGTACAAAAAAGGCCCTAAGAATAAGAAAAATCTCTTCATGTTAGCATGCTTAGTTTGGAAACTTTCACAAACTAAGTCTTTTCTTCTTTTGTCCGTAGGTAAAAAAGGTAACAGCGTATGTTGTTTAAGGACAGTGTGCAGGATAAATAGTTGACGGACAGTTAAAATGTTAGTGGATTGGTATAGTTCATAGGTAGAGACGATGAAAAGTTGAAATGTGGCTACCTTTAAGATGGCTCTTTGCGCACGTTCTAATGGCAATAATATTGTTTTCGATGCTCCACCCCATGATGTTACAAATATATGGTCAGGGTTATTCTATATCACCAGTAGAATGCGTGGTTAAAAGGAATTACACGATTTCAAAATCACCCTGTATATACTCATCGTTTATAATTTATATGTATAGATATATCTTAGGTATAGTTCTGTGAATGTGTAGCTGATGTACGTCCGAGCGTCTCTTGGGGTTACCAAATAATATCAGGGTCTGACACACACATTGATAATATTCTGTGCGCCTGTTCTAAACTGGATACAAAGCTATCTAGCCAACAGAAAGCAATGTGTTGGAATATCACATGTAGGAGCGAAATCAGTTTTACGAGATCTCCATATAGATCCATGTTTAAGGTTAATACTGTTGTAGTTCCACAAGGCAGTATTCTTGGGCGACTCATGTTTCTCTTATATTTTATTCCAAGTAGGACCAGACCTGTTACTTATTTTACACATTTTTTTGATACCGATGTTATTGATCTCCTTGTAGAACAAACCAATATTTACGCAGAACAGAATCGCAGCCATAGTTAGTCACCAGTTGACATCCCTGAAATGAAGGCTTTTCTAGGAATGATAATTTTGATGGGGCTCCATCCACTGCCAACAATTGATTTATATTGGTCAAGTGACCCATTTTTTCGTGTTGCTGAGATAGCATCGGTAATGACGTGCAAAAGGTTCAAGAAAGTTTTGGAAAACCTACATTTGAACGACAACTCTAAGATGCCTCCGAGAGGAGCGCCTCAGTTCGACAAATTATATAAAGTTCGTCCGCTTCTCGAGTTGCTCAACACGGCCTGCCAACGTTCAGCAAAAACTACAACATCTCAATCAATAGATGAGTCGATGATTCAGTTCAAAGGTATCTCATCACTCAAACAATATATGCCACTAAAACCGGTGAAAAGAGGCTACAAAGTGTGGACTAGAGCTGACAGCAAAACAGGCTATGTTTTTGAATTCCAAATTTATACAGGGAAACGGGACGATCAGTCTACAGAATTCGGATTAGGAGCTAACGTTGTAAAATCCCTTACACAGAAGCTGGTAGATGAAGGATACCGTGGACACGTAACCTTCGATAATTTTTTCGCATCATATGACATACTACAATATTTATACAATAAAGGTATATATGCCACAGCAACAGTCAATAGTAACAGAGCGGATCTACCTCTCGTTGTAAAACATGCAAAACAGAAGAATATACCAAGGGGCCAAAAAATAAACTTAGCAAGAGGCGAATTCCGATGGCGCACTAAAAACAACGTGGCGTTTGTAATGTGGCAGGACACTAAGCTCGTCACACTTTTGACCACTGCCTTCCATCCAAAAGTAAATAAGACTTTTTGCGATCGAACACAGAAAGATGGTTTGAAACAGGCTTTTCTGTGTCCATCAACTGTACTTCAATACACAGAGCGCATGGGCGGTGTAGACCGATTTGACCAGAAGCGGACCACCTACGAAGTTGGCAGACGAAGCAAGAGGTGGTGGCTTCGTATTTTCTATTTTTGCGTAGATTTAGCCATCACAAACTCCTTTCTACTATACTCTAGCAACACAAGAATACACAACCCACTTTCACATTTACACTTTCGGTTGTGCCTGGCTCGTGGTCTAATCAGCAATTATTCATCAAGGAAAAGAAGTCTGGACAGGCAGCCACAATACTCCGCAAAACGGCCAAAGCTCTCCACAAACAGACAAAAAGAAGTGGGAGTGGTTGATGAGATACGTTTGAGTAACGTCGGTATTCATCAGCATGAACAACTGAACTCCTGGCGACGCTGTCGTATGTGTAGCACGAAAACTCACAATAAACGATCAAAGATTCAGTGTTTTACATGTAAAGTGCCACTTTGTGTAGTTCCCTGTTTTGATTTATTTCACAGCCAGCAAGTATAAATAAAATATGCGTTGGATAGAAATCAAAACAGGAAATTACAGATGAATCTACATTCTTATTTGCTTTGTTTTTGTTTCTTTTTAATAAACTGAGTACAAAAAAGTCGCTTTATTGACAGGCGGTGGCAACTATATTGCCACCGCGTTTTCCATCAATTTCCCATTAATTTTCATAAAAAATTATAACGTTAGGGTCATCCTAATGGTAATACTATTCACTATCCTTTTGATATACATTGCTATCATCTTTATTTTAGTCTGCCTTATAAAGGGTTAACGATCTGCATAACATTACTAAACATAGATGTGTACTTTTCGCCGATGATATATTAGTAATAATACCAGACAGCGGAATATTAACACATTGAACGCCGTGCTGATCATAAATGACCGCGAACAATACATTTTATATTGTGTCATGGTAATCAATTGTATTAAATCACCAAGAAGTATACATAACAATAGATAGCATTATAGATTGGTTAAGAGAAAACTATTTAAAAATAATCTTCACACCTAATTGTGTTCAATTTTCAAATTTCTTAACGTTCTTGACTTTTAACATCTTGATTGTATACCATGTCTCAAGCCAATTGACTCTTTGCCTAATGTTTCCATTACTTATTGGGCACAGGTGCGTCTACTCCTTCCTCTTCCCGATTGTTAATATAATAGTGCTAACAACCAGCGGCGATTCCTTGCGCAGGTGGCGGCGGCGGCGGCAACAACAACTCCGGCGGCGGCGGCGGTGGCGGCGGCGGCGGCGGCGCGGGCGGCTGGCAGCGCGGCGCGCGACACGCCATGGCGCCGCGACCTGTGGGCGCGCCGCCGCACCACGCGCCCAGGCCCAACAACCAGAAGGTACCCTCACTACCACTATTATGTGGCGAAGGCGGCGGCGCCTCCTTTTCTATCAATTAAAAATTACTACGCCTAGATGTAATTTTATTTATTTAAATCAGATGATTTAAATAAATAAAATCTGATTAATTTTAAAATAAATTCGAAATATTTTAATTTAAAATATATAAAATACATATGATTTATTTACCACTTATTAATATACTTCCCACCGTCAAAACTTACATAAAATTAAACTAAATACGATAATAATCATGCCATTATAACATTCATTTTTTACTCAATGTCAAATATCACCCAAAATTTACCAAAAGTAAGTAGTGTGTCAATAAACTAACACATCTAATTCTCACACTGTAGCTTTCTCTATCCTTAGTGACCTTCATAATTGTCTACTCGCAGGATGGACCAAACCAGAACCAGAATCAAAACCAGCAGAATCAGCAAAATTGGAACCAATGGGCCGGTGGCTGGGGAGGCTGGGGTAACTGGAACCAGAACCAAGGTATATCTCTGCCTTCATTATATTTGATGACGCAACATCAATGTCGGATCGAAGCAGGTTTTAGGATGGAGCGAGATTCAATTAGGACGCTCACATAGTTTGCTTCTATTTCATTTTATAACCACTGAGGCACGGAAACCGCTCACTGATACTTGGCGCCTAGAGAGGCCGCTCCGTCTGCCAGACGAGCTAGAGCTGGCACACGAAGGGCACTATAACACAATCATACATACTTACCCTCTTTAGCAAAAGTGTATCACTCACAATCCGCCATCTATATAATAGGACAATTCAATTGCCGTCTTTCGGATACAGAGCCGAAGGTCTGGCCTTCTGTTCCAAGTGAAAATTTCTACTCGGAATAATCCATTGATACCATTCGGCCCGTCGTAGTTCGTCGTCGGGCGAAGCTCACTAATGTTGCGATAATACACAATTTTGTGTTATTCACTAGAGATGTGTGCGAAGGTTGTGTTTGATAACCATTAATATGATTGTATAATTTTCGTTTATTAGCTCAACTTAGCTGTATGGCAACTGTAATTCTAACTTGACATATAACATACTTAAATGTTACGATCACATTAAGTATTACTTTTTACTTCAATAATATTGAGTTTAACATTGATATCACGTATAGCAGCTGCTGGCTGGGGCAACTGGAGTAACTGGGGCAATTGGGGCAACCCGAACCAGGGAGGAAACCAGCAGCAAGGCCAAGGCCAAGGTCAAGGTCAGCAAGTTCAAGGCCAGGCCGGTAAAGGTCAGGCACAGCAGGGCCAGCAACAACAGCAGCAGCAGCAGTGGCCGCCCAACTACACCGCACAGCAGTGGTACCAGTGGCAACAGTGGCAGCAGCAACAACAGCAGGCGTGGCCCGGGGTGAGTTCACACTCTAACTTACAGTAATGACAATATTATATAGCTATTGCGTATAGCTCTAGCTAAAATCAGACCAACAGAGAAAGCTGGTGCATCTATTGATATTACAGCATTACCTTAACCCATATGTTTTGTTATATTGTACACACATGTTTTCACAAATAAATATATCTTATCTTATCTTATCTTATTGACTGCCATCTAGCAGACACAGTAGAAAGTGTATTATTCGCGGTCATTTATGACCGGCATGGCGTTCAATGTGTTAAGGACCTTAGAAACCCTACCCACTGACGTATTTTCGCAAAAAGATGTCACCTGTTACATTCTGTAGTATCAGTAGTATGGTACAAGTCCTACGTCATAATAATATATTGCTTTGTTACTCGTGCTGAGATCATTGAATTATTAAAAACCGCCAAAGACTATTTGCAATCTCACTGAATTATATATTGCCGTTTGAGCCTTACTTCATCAAAATGATATTGAACAATTAATTCTTCCGAATTTGAAGTACTCGTTGATTTAGGGCGCTAAGTGTTTACATCTGGGCTTTGTGGTCATATTTGCCAAAGAACGAAATCTGTTGGCACAAACGGTAGAGACTACAAATTGGTAAATTGTAAGATAGAACGGCTCCTGCTGAGGTAGTCAACAACCTGAACTATGCATTAGATGCGAAAGGCCGAAAACAGATTGTCATAAATCGAGAGAGGGTTAAGTCCAAAAGTAGACAACAACAAGCTAATTGATTGATAGATAATCTATCAATCAATTAAGTAAGTCAGGAAATATTATCATAAGTAACGAAAAATTTATTTTACAGTATCAGCAAGGCAACCAGACCGGCAATACGCAGCAGGACCAAGCTCAGGCGTGGGCACAATATTATCAGGTTAGTAAACATAGTCGAGTTATATGCTAGCAAAATATAAGTATTACTGACTTTATATTCAATGTATCTTTTTTGTATAATTCTTAGTGGTAGATGAACCGCTTCACCTGACATTAGATGGCTGTTCATAAATATGGCTGTGTTTCATTCCTAGGAATTGTAATAGCAATGTGCTGTGTGCAGGGAACACAGTCGAGTGAAAAAAGGAACAGGAACGTCTATTCTGACTAGTTGCTATGCAAATTACTTAGGCGGCTAAAATAGATAGTACCAATCCAATCATTATATGGGTATATAAAAACCTCAAAGAATAAAGAATCCCTTCATCTGTGACATGAGACATAAGGAGCAGAACTAAGAAGTTCAACTCCAATCACATTTCCTAGTCACTGATTATTTCACACTCACTGTCTTACTAGGTACAACAATAGGGACGATACCTGCAAATGTATGTTAAAGTGGACACTGTTACGAGCACTTTACCACACATTTATAGTGTCCAAAAAAACTAAATACTGTTGTACTGTACCTACTGCTGTGGGTGTCACAGTCAGGCACTTAAATATGAGAACTTTATGAAAAACCAACTTTTGCGGGTTGACAGACTTCAAATAATTTTGTATTCAAATAGTTTTCCCTTCGCGTGCTACCTGTGCTTTTAGCCAGCTCTCTGGTTAAGAAATGAAATAATTAGAACATGTTAATTGTTGCAGAATTACAATACGGGCAACGCTAACAGCGGCGGCCAAAACGCAGTGACAGGAGGCGACAAGAAGTGACGAAATTAGCTACAATGTACCGACAACGAACTGGCGACCAAACGGTTTAAACCTACTAGATCCTCATTGTTTACTCAACATACAGACAGATATACTAAGTGCTACAAGCCCCTTCCTTTATATTGTACAACACAGGAGAGAAAAAAGTGGTATATATTTTTTTGAACATCTTTTTTTGTCTGGGGCAGAGTCTTATCAAAAAATCCAGTAGATTTTTACTCAAAAGGTGTTGCCAGTCGGGCAGTCATAGAACACATATTGACATTGCAAAGGTTAAATATAAGTCGTATAACAATAATAGTTAGGAGCAGGTTTGGTTCACGCATGTTGCAAATACAAGTTGCAATGAGCTTTTATAACACTGTGTTTAGATTTAATATGGTCACAGATTTGTATGCACTGAATCATGTGATGGAAATATTGAGTATTTCGCCTTTGCATAGTCGTGTAAACGTTTAGATAGTCTCAGTCATGTGTGGGCTTCCGTGATGTAAGAAGCTTCACGTCGGCTAATCGTTGTGGTTTGTGAGTACGGGTGACAATTTCATTTTATTTGTAGATAATATAATTCGTACTATTCCGCATACCAAACAAATATTGTTAAACATTGCGTGAGAAGTATTGTCTTTTACACGCTATGTTTAATAGTGTGTAGTGAATGAACCATTTGAATGAACATGTAATAATTATTTGTTAATTTTCTCAAAATTAATTATTATGCTGATATAGTCATTACACTACTTATTAACATATTCTAGTTTCTGAATCTAGTCGTCACTCAACAAATCAAGGCACCGTATCTCGGAAGTCCACATAAGACTATTTAGTAGTTACTGTTTAGTTCTTTCGCACTGTTTTGGTTTTTTGTGCAAATCGACGTTTTAATATTTCATATTTTGAATAGCTAGTGGCTCATTGAAACGAAGTCAAAGAATTATTATCATTGTTTTTAAATTTTAGTTAAATATTTTACGAAATAAAATGCTACAGTGAAGTCGTACTTTTGTGTGACACTGTATATGTCTTGTGTTCGATTGTTGACGTTTAGGTGTAGACTACAATACCTTATTATTGCAATAAAGTAATGCTATTATCACACTTTAGTGATATAAAATAATAATGCTATTTTGAAATTTTATTAGGCATAATCATTAGATACCTAAAAATAAAAAACAATACAATATTACATTCAACATACTTGATAGTCAATCGTTACACTACATATTAATTATATGTATTACATTTTGAACTAATATTGCAGTTTTTAGATAGATGCAATATGTTGGTCTAATGTCACATTCATATAACACTGCGGCACTGTATCTCGAATATTGTGATACTGTGCGATGACAGTCATTACACGGTATCGGTATATATCTTGGGCTCTTACAAACTCTGTTGGTTCTTATACTCAAAGTAAAGGTCTTAGTGGCGAATAGTAAAAGGATAACCGTTCGATAAATATTACTAAGTACAAAGTACTGTAATGCTTATGAACGGTAATCAATAACGTAGCCATCTATTAACAACAAACCATTGTAATTTGTCTTACCTTTTTACTTTTATGGAATAATTATTGGGGCCTTTTACGGTTTTCAAGAGAAACTGGTAGGTTTTGTGGTATACGAACTGGGAGAAGTTTAAGTTCTGTTTTAGAAAGTATTATTCGTTTCAAGCAAAGCCATTCTGTGATGTTTACTTTAGTTGAGTGACTTTGATTCAACGTTTCAATGTTGTCTTACGACGTAGTATTTTCCTTTTTCTCGATAACATTCGAGCGAGCGGCAATATTGTTTACCAATTAGGTACGGAGGTGACTTTAAAATTTAATTGTAATTAATTAATATAAATTGGGGTAGTTGTAAGTTTTTTTAATGACTAAGTTACATAAGTAACGATAGTGTCTGTGTGTGAGTGAGTGAATGAAAAGCTCAAGCTTCTGTGTACAAATGTTTAGTTAAGTTCGCGGCGCGTTCGAGTGTCGCCACTGGTAATGATTATATAATAAAAGTATTAATTAAGAACATCACATATTATTTACGATTCCTGCATCCTGAATGGACACTACATATTAGTACCCAATCCTCATACAGAAAAATAAGCTTTTAAAATTACTGTGATCTGTGGGCAATTAGGCAACACCGTGATCTACCTCCAGCCAGGACATCACCAGGCGCTCAGAAACGCGTGGGAAAAGCTCGTAGAGATAACGGCCTATCTTGGAAGTATTCTAACGATATTGCCATTTGTCTATGAGGTCTTTGTAGACATCAGTGTGCTGGTTAAACAATCTAGTGATTTTATCTGTATCGCGTGGCGCTAAACAGTTTGCAGCCATGTTTTAGCATGTCATTTGGTATATTGCTACTAAAACATAACCTAATTAACTCAATGGTGAATAATACTGAAAATTTTATTCAGACAAAGCCAATAACTGCTTGACCTAGCAATCGAACCTAGG
Organism: Catocala sponsa; assembly: GCA_963564715.1. Classification (NCBI taxonomy): domain Eukaryota; kingdom Metazoa; phylum Arthropoda; class Insecta; order Lepidoptera; family Erebidae; genus Catocala; species Catocala sponsa. The sequence continues at coordinate 6,828,413 of OY751351.1, forward strand.
ATTTGACGAGCACCGCAAACATGTCGCGGGTGTTGTGAGGAGGGACCAAGCAGGCTATCCCCAAACTAGGTAGGTACCTTACGCTTAGGTACCTACTATGTGGGCACAGGGGTGGAATATTAAAACAACAGATTGCAAACTTTTTACACAGTTTATTCATTCAAAAATTATACTATTGCCAAACTTTGATCTTGACAATATTGTGAAAAACCATTAATCGCCATTCAATGAGCGGCAATTAGGCTGGTTTTACATTGACGCTTACCGTCTGCGCGGGTGGTAAGCGCGGCCCATACCCGCGCGGACGACCAGTTCGAAACAATAAAACGAGTTTAGTGCCGCGCGGTTTGCCATCTGGAACAGTCGCGTTTAGGCTTCTCTTGATTGTTTTATTATATAACCTATGGCAAATAAGGCAAAGACGACGACGTATACTTGTAAACGCCGTCGTCATCATACATACATCATTACAATGCCACTAGATTGCTGATGATGGTTGAACCGCGCGGCCGAGTTGCAGTCAGCGGGGGCCATCCGCGCGGATTGATTTTACTATGTAACGATCCAAGACACTCAAAGCTCGTGGCCCGTGACGCTTACGAACCGCGCTGGCGACAGCGGCACTGTAAAACCAGCCTTATCGACATCATGTTTCCGCCTCACCGAATAGAATATACATTGATTTAGTTTTATGTAACAGTGTTATATTATTTATGTACTACATTAGTTCGTTACATTCTCATTTAATTACCACATCATAATAAAAATAGAGACTTCTTTAACCCACACTCAAAACTACAACACCAAATCGAAATTCAACTCGCAACTACAATTTAAACTACAAACATTTCAAAAGTATACTCCGAGGGTCACGAATAACCGGTTCACATAAAACATATCAGCTAAATATGGCTTTACAGTACAAAATACGCACATACACACACAAACTATAGTTCAAATAAATGCGAACACTAAATACGAAACTAGAATAAACTTTGGTAAATAACTAACGAAACCGGTTAATAAATTATAAGTATGACATCTGTGACCGATATAAACAAACTCATTATATACTGTTAAAATATATCCCAAATATATCCCACGCATTGTTTATTTACCAAGTTTATATGATAATATAATACTTATCAAAATCAATGAATGAGATAATGGGGCTAAAATAGGAATGTTGAAATGATAGGTGGTTAAGCGTTGAAGCTGTCAAAACAATTATTGTCATGTTAGTACGTTAGTGGCCAGGTAAAGTTCACACGAAAACCGCGACAGTGAAAACTGCAATTATATTGGACTTTATTCCTTAATTCCATCTCTCTCATCAATCTCTTTAAAATATTTAAATGGTTTAGTTTTTGACAAACAGTGTCTATGCATAAAATAAACACAAATAATTACAATTAAAGTGACGATATGAAAATTTTATGTAGATTTATAAATTTTGTCTTCTAAAATATAATATATATAAAAATAAATAAAGAGTAGAATTTGATTAGACATCAAGTTATAAGGATGAAATTATTAAATAAATAATAAAAAGTTATAATAAAAATAAAGAAACATTAAAAAAGTTATATAAGAATCGTCACTGTTTAAATAAACAAACATAGGCTTTATGAGCGTGGTGGAGATCTTTGGTTTTAGTTCGACCCAATTACACAATAGTCATTGTTATTCATATAATATATAGTACAGTAAGAGCAAATACATAGTTACACTGGCTCTGGACAATGTGTACCGGCCACTCTGGCTCTATTAACCACAATAATTAATACATCTGTCAATTACTTTAATAGGATTTCTTTAGCTATATATCATACTTATTTTCTGCGACTGATCAATGAGAATACGGGCAGAATTCATGGCGTCGCTTGTATGAAATTGTGTCATAAGTACGGCAATATCCAGCACATATATTTAGAACAATCTGTAGTTTTGAAATGACATTAGCATAAAATCATTTCAATCGGCATCGATTCTGCAAGTTGAACGATTTTGAATTTGCAAAAGGGTCATTTTTGTGAAAATAGGTTGATTAAATATGTCCACTACAAAGTAAAGCCCCAGCAAACCAGTTGAAATAATATATTATGGAACATAATGTAAAATAGTTACTTTGCGAAAGTTACATTTTGCGAAGATGTTTATTCTTTCAGATGTGACTTTGGCAAGGGAATAGAAGCAAATTCAAAACGTCCATCATAACTTTATTAAACAGACCATTTGAACTGTTTGCTATCCAAGTACAATTGCCCGTACATTTCAAGAAATTAATAAAAACAGGATTAACATATAATAGTTTACAATATATAATTCTACCTTAAACAGTAATATTTTATATTGTTATTCAACAGTTTAACTCTTTTATTTGCATATTATATTTATATTTCCAAAAACTACAGTATTTTAGTCTGGAGTAACGTGTTTCACGCTTTTGGACTTAAATTATTGTTCATTTACTTATATTTATATGTTTAATTGCTTAATTTTATTTAAGAAAAGGTGTCATGTGCTAGGAACCCTGCGTTCAATTAATAATAAAAGATAGAACTAATTCGAGATAAAATTTTTAAATGGAAATTGTCAATGAAAAGGTTTAGCTATACGTTATAAACTCAGCATTTTTACAAAACTTCGATAGCCAAGTAAACAATAGACGAGATATACATTAAAATAAATATTTAATATCGAATTAAGTTGAAGGGATTTTTTTTAAAAGTTTACTTATATTATAATTTCTCGCAAAATACTAAAACTATTTATCATTAACACATTGTGACGTAAGCACGTTACTCCAGAGGTACAATATATCCCTATTTACTTGTAAAAATGTCATAACTTGAAACACTGAGGTGAAGAGTGGCACATTATTGTGTTAGTTCCGATACTTACACACGATACTCGCGTATTTCAACTGGACAACACGCCGCAGCGCCGCTTGATATATTTAATATACATATATATACGACTCAAATATAAACTGAAATATACCGTAACATACGATATAAAGTTACCATTATAAAAGTTACTACATTGCAATGATGCGAATGTTACCAAGTTAGTAAGGTATTGTGGGAAATAATGCCAGACCAGGCTCTAAATAAGCAAGAAAAGAGAAGATCCAATACATACAGAGTCAGACATAGATTTCAAATATAGGAAGTATATCGCAGCGTTGCTCAGTGTTTCCATTTGAAATACGTTATATGTTGGCGCATTGTCAAGATTGAAAATATGGTTATATTACAATATAATCATGTTACGCTCATATTTTATTTATAAAAGCAGCTATCCTATCATATTTCACTAGTAATTTTTATGATCTTCACAACATTAAAATACCGCGAAATCAAATAAATAAATGTTACCTATCTCCCATTATTATACCAATGGCACTTTTGTGAAATATCAGGATCGTAGCTACACTTACATGTATTTTTATTATTTATTTGTAGTATTAATTATAAGTTTAATCTTTCGCCATAGTAGGTTGGAAACATACGCATTACTTTATTATTACATACATTATCATATCATGCAAACTAAAGAATAATCTCTAAATAATTATATTGTTATCTAAACATAATGTCATTATTCGTAATTCAGCATCTATTTTTATTTGGGCGTAACAATATAGATTTTCATAGTGTATATTATTGTTTTACATAATAATAGGTAATATAATTAGACAAAATAAGTACTTAAAAGTTTGGTAACTTTAACAAAACATGTTTAAAATCTACACCTTATTTACTTTATTACTCACTATGTAACATTAGCGATGAAAGTTACCAGCATGGAAATATCTCAAATATCTACAATGATGCCAGATATTCATGTGTTTTCTTGTTAGACTTATTAGCAATACATTACTGTAACTAAGGCTATGTTTGACACAACTTAGTCAAAAGTTGTAAAAGATTCCACACGAATTGTGAAAGTTACCCAAATTGGTAGTATTTTAAAATTATAATAAAGTTATTTGAGCTGCGATCCTGAGTAACACTAACACTTAGGAATACCACACAGGATAACATTATGATAAGATTAATTAACCCATAGATTAGTACATTGTGTACTACAACAACTCATTAGCACAGCTGTACAACACGTAGCACTAAGTGCACTTAACTTTGTATGTATCACACGTCTTTATAACATTGCTGGCTCGAAAAGACACACAGAAACAAATATAGAAAATAATAATATAGTCGAATTTAAGATAGCATCGAAATAAAACTTACATATTTAGTGTAATTCCACATCATTGATGCAATGAAATATGAAAAATTTAAATCTTTACTTAAAAAATTACTTTCCAAATATTTCTTTAAATCAAGCTTACACGATTCCCACCAATTATCTTTTAGTTGTAAAGCTGGCCACACATGTACCTCATAGAAAGTCTAGTCATACCCATATACCTATGTCCAACCCGTTGGGGCGTGTATAGCCAGCTTACTATAAACCAAGGTTAAACGTACTTAGGATTAACGACTTCAGTTCAGTATTTCGACGGACGGACTACAATGACCTACGTATATTTTCAACACACACACGCGCGCGCAGCCGTCACAACGTATTCTTTTTAAATAATTTATCGACACTCAAATATTTTTACACAAACCAGATAGGATTTTGATGGCCAGCTTAATACAAAACGGTCAAATACGCGTCACACATAATTAAAATAACAAATATATTTATTTTTCTCAGCACCGACCGTATGTGATCTTGTTTAGATACATGATATTTGTCTGTTGTAGGAGATTTGTGCCATAACTAGGTGTTAACCTCCGAATCGGGCCACCAACTTCATGTTTAATTATCCTTGACATACGGTCCATACAAATTATGGCAATTTTATATTAAGGCGATTACGAATAAATTCGGTAAAGTATCAATTCCCCAAAGTTGATCTAAATCGTTTCTGTACGTGAGCGTTTTGATTATCATGTATTTAGATTAAGGCTGCCATCTATGTACCTATATTATTTGTGGTTTTTATTAGTAATTTGCCATACTAACTACATTTTGTCGCCAAATCGTATCACAAAAGTAGCTAATGACCAGATAACCTTAAAATAATCTGGAAATAATTTAGGAGTTAATGTCTATGTTGTAAATAAATAAGATGATCGTAAAAGAACGCATGTAAGAACAGTTTTGTAAATTAAATAGGTACCATTTAATAAATACCCCTTACAATTGAAAATATAATTAAAAGAAATAGACAATAATTATTTAAATTCTAGGAATAGAAACTAAAGGCGTTCAAGTTCAATTCCATAAGGTATAATTTTAACATTTTAAATATTCGATAAATACAAGTTCCGTATAAAATAGGAACCTTAAATGGGGACAACTCTACTGCAAAAAGTACTCAACAAACAACCTCATCAATAAACAACGAGGAAAATATATCCGTCCCTGTCCCTTCTACACTCACCAGACAGAGACGGCATATCTCAACTTTTATTATAAGGATAGAATTACAATTAGATATTATCATCAGACCGGGGTCGCGTCGGCGCCGTCATGACATTGCCCGCCGAATTAACGACACTATTTTTTTAAATCACAGACATAGACAATATATTTTCCATCGGGCCATAGACAATAATCGACTAAATTTTAATGTACAATCGAGTATTGCTGCTTGCTCGGCGTCCGCGCGTCCCCGCCTCTAGTACGATCGACAATGCGCCAAACTCAGTATTAGCTAACTTTAAACCTAGTATGTATTAGTTCGCACAACACTTCTGACTGCTTATCTGCACCAATGCAGTACGACTTCTGTGGACACATATTGAAACAATATTAGTAATGATCTTAAAATATGACATGCGGTGGTAGTAAATGGGACTGCTGAGGCAGGCAAAATGATAATGTACTTTTTTGTCAACAGAATGTCAGTACCTGCAAGGACTCTGTAACTATGCCCGGCAGACAGCTATAGGCTCGGGACTAATACGTGGGACCAAAAACCATACCTAGCAAAATGTGGGTGAAATACACCTGGAATTCTCCTTCGGCTAATTGAAATATTATTAAAAGGAATTAAACAGCGGAACAATTTTAGACAAATTTCGTCAAATACATACACACACACGACTTCTCTTCTTAAATCTGGTAAATTATTCAAATTGGGTCAACCCGACTGGAGACGTACAGTACTACAATAGGTCATTTGCCACGATGCTCCATAGGGTTATAGAAAATTATGACCAAACAACCTTGTGATGTGTTTCTGCTGTAAGAAGCGTATTCAGTTTCTTTAAAGATACACTTGTACTCTCAGTTAGGACTACCGATCTTTACCTTTGCGCTAACAGCACAGTAATGCATTATTGCTTTCTATCTCATTATATATCTCTCGCACTAAGACGAATAAATCCTGTGTAGCGGTAAACATTACAAATTTAGATTACACAAATTTTTGTACCGTGTATTGGACCCTTAACACTCGGTGCAGTGTATAGAGACACTGGCTAAGTGTCCATAGACCAGCTGCCAGGATTGTCTCCATACAATATTACAGGCTGTGCCCGTGGACTCACGCGTGGTGTTATACTGGGTGTAAGGGACGATGTACCGAAAACTGAAAAAGTAGATTCAGACCATTTTTCTGAGTCAAAAATCCTTGGAATTTTCTTGTCAAATAGAAGTTTGCGTTGAGATTAGTACCTATAGAAAGACGTCTTGCTAAAGTTTTCGGTACGCCGCGCCCCGTCGCTTACACCCAGTACACAGTAATTATGTTCTAAAATATAATCGTTAAAAGCACGAAATAAAAATGTAAAGCACTACGCCCTCGTGCAGTGGTGCAGTGAGTATTATATGTTGTAGTGTGTACTCACGATGCTATTGCGGCGTCTGCGGCGAGGAGGAGCGCGAGTGCGCCGCCAGGGACTGCTGCAGCGCCGCCGGCGTCAGCCACTCCCTGCGCACGCACAACACACGTTACACTTACTGACACTTACTTACTGTTACTCTCTACATACATAGATAAACCATGGATTACTCATACTCAATCTATAGTACGGAAGAGGTCACGAATTGCGAACAATTGTGTGTCAACGATTTGTAATGGTTGCTTATAACCGATCTATACGTAGTGTTTTGTACTAGAGGTATAAATTTGTAGGTTCCATAATCGTCGGCCTCGATGGCGTAGTGGTTAGTGTAACCGACTGCCACGCCTGAGGTCGCGGGTTCCATCCCGTACAAGTCAAACATTTGTGTGCATGAACATGGATGTTTGTCTTGGTCTGGGTGTTTCTATGTATAATATGTATGTATTTACAAAAAATAAAGTATATAATATATGTATGTTTATCCATTGTCCACTAACTGTACCCATAGTACAAGCTCTGCTTAGTTTGGGCTAGATGGTGTCATGTGTATGTGATAGAATATTATTCTCTTTATTCATGTTTATTTCTAATAATTACATTTTTAAATATAAATATAAAAACTATACATATTTAAAAATATAAAAACTGAAATGACCCACCGACATTGGGATCAGGGTCCAAGCTGCTGCTTATTATTATAATTATAAAAATTAAGTCGAATAATAAAATTTAAGTCATTTGACATAAATTGTACAGAATCAAATAATGAATAGGCTTGTGTCATAGTTTGATTTCAATTTATAAGCATTTAATAATATTTATATGGAGTAAAATAATTCTAATTTGACATAAGTTGTACCTATAGAGCAAATTATAGGCTTAAGACAATGTTGTATTTGAGGAGTTTGAGAATAGGCTGTTCTTATAATTTGTTTGGGATCTAAACATAGTCATTTGTCATAATTCGCATGGACTCAAATAAACAATAGGCATTTGACATAATTCGTATGAAGTTAATAATGAATACTTATTTAACATAATTTGTATGGAACCAAACAGTATTAATTTGTAGTACCTATTTTGTAAAGAGTTTATGACAAATTTTACCTCTAGTACGACAAGCTGCAGATAGATCGGTTATTGGTAGCCACCGTTACCAACAGCGAAAGAACGCGTAAGAAGTACTTCGCTCACGTCAGCATAACATACAAACAATAATACATCCACTAGTCGAGAATGCCTCAGGCATGATCCGCCGCGCCGCCGCCGTTGTAAACTGTTTGATAAAACGCAAGAACTTTACATAAATACTGTAACTATCCTACAAAAGATAACTTTACTATCGGAGGAATATTACAACCATAAAAACTACATAGACAAAGTACACTCAGACGCGTCACAACTATCTGTGGATCGACCACATCGTACGCTGAACCTATTGAACAAGTATGACAACTTAACTTGCTATTTAAGATTACTAAATACAACAACAGCGAAAGCCTAGTGGGAGACCGTTGGACTGCCACGCAGAGGTCTCGAGTTCGATCCCAAGGCGCGCATCACATATGCGTATTAAGTACTTAATTATCTCTTGCCTTAACAGTGAAAGAAAAACATCGCGAGGAAACTTACATATCTCTGAAAGTTCTCCATAATGTTCTCGAAGATATGTGAAGTCTGCCAACCCCCACTGAGCCAGTGTGGTGGACTATATCCTAACCCTTCTCACACTGAGAAGAGGTCCGTGCCTAGCCGTGGGACAGTGTAATACAGGGCTGATATTACTAAATACAGTCTGACAACTACAAGATAGTCAAAAGCGTTCGTACGGCCATGACTTTGCACTCTTGATGCGGACGAGGTGTGTGGGGAGTGCGGAACTAGGCGTCACTGTCGCTACTGCTAGCGAAGCAGAGGCACAGGTTCTTGCACACCGTGGGGTACCGCAACAGTGAGCTGTGTGGCAAGGTTACACACATTACTCTACGTACTCAGACGATAATCTACTTCTTAAACTGATAGAAGATAGAAAAATCGATGGCTGTCTTTATTTCTTACTAGCTTTTGCGCGCGACTCCGCCCGCGTGGTACCTACATCAATAAAAAGTAGCCTATGTCCTTCCCCAGGTTTTAAACTATATCTGTGCCAAATTTCATCTAAATCGGTTGAGTGGTTTAGCCGTGAAAAGGTAACAGACAGATAGACAAACAGAGTTATTTTCGAATTTATAATATTATTAAGTTTATAACACAAAACTTCATAAGAAAGCATAATAATATTGAAGGTTAGCAAATTAGCTTAAGAATAGTGAGCCCTATTGATGTCAAATAGAAATAGAAAGATATCAAATAGAAGATAGAAGAATCGATGGTGGCTTGTTGATGTAAAACCAATTATACCAACATAGTGTTATCTAACATAAGGTTATCTAGAATAAGCAATGTACATTATTGCATTCGAATACATTACTGGCAGACACAACAGGGGTAGGCCTCCCCACAAGGTGGATCGGCGACCTGGTAAGGCTCGCGGGAAACGGTTGGATGCGGGTGGCTCAAGACCGGTTTTTGTGGAAAACCTTGGGGAGTCCTATGTCCAGCAGTGGGTGTCTTTCAGCTGAGATGATGACATTGCCATGTCAGGATGTGCAGGATTTCTTTCGAATATAGTATTCCTAAGACTGTGCCTAAGTACAGGCGCTACGTCCCTGGCAATGCAAAATAGATACCGCGTTGTGCAATACCTATTTTGTATGACCAAGAACTCGATTAATTATAGAATAAATTAAAATTTGCCTCACTACCACGTACATTAAGTCCTACAAAGCAGTCATGCAAGTCGTAGTCGTAGTTTGCATTTTTGGATTAATCGAATAGACCTACAGCTTTTTTACACCCTTACGATTTTCCGAAACGGTTTGCCGATACGGTTTCCAATAGCATATTTACAGTAATACGTCAACAAATATAATTTGTAAAACAATCAGCATTTTAAAAAGATTAAAAAGAGTGGCCATTAGTTTCTTGCCAGTTATTCTCAGTGGTCCTACGCCCTTGCCTTGCTGAGCGTGGCAACAGGTAAATGTTAATTCATATTATTGTTTAGTTAGTGTAACCTTGACGATCATATCGACGGCCCCTAAGTACAAAGCGACATGTCAAAAGTCGTGGTTTACAGGAGAGCGTTTTTAAGTTTCAAACTGGTCTGAAATTTTTCATTAGGAATAACTTCTATATTTTATTGTCGATCTGTAATACTCAATGTAAGCTGGTTGTAATGGTGTAGCGATCATTTTGAATATCCTCAATTTTCCTGTCAAAACTGTATGATGACCGTTTTTACGTCAACTGTGAAAAAAGGTCTTATACGTTCAAGTCTTATATATCCGTTTGTACCTAGGAAAAATTTCAATATAATTTTATTAAGTAAACAAGACAACAACAAACAAAATGTTGTGTAATATTACCATTTTTAACTTAGTTACGTTCAAGTAAATGAGAGTCATGCTCAAGTGTAAAAAATGACAAACAGGCAGACATATCCTTTTATACGTGGCTACTAAGAACAGGCTTATAGTTATTATTATACAAAGAAAAAAAAGACATCTTCTTAATAAATAGGTAAATAACTATTAAAACGTTACGCGTTTATTGTTAATGGATTATTTTTTATCATTCTACATAATTATTATGGTATGCTATAACTTCTTAGTAATCACAGTGACTTTTTAGTTCTAGTCAGACTTAAGGTAATTGTACCTAATTGACTTATAACTATACTGTCACGGTGGTACATTAAATTTAAATTAATTATACAATCAACTACAAAAATAGGTACCTAACTATTTTCTCGATATTAAGTCTTAATTATTTTAAGTAGTCTCTCACAATGCTTACATAATTATTAAATCACAGCTTTATTAACGTTGGCCGTAAGTAATTAATAAGTACTAAGTATCACATATACATTTTCACAGTTAAATAAAACATAACAAAAAAGCAGTCTAAACTTGACATAGTAAATATAACTATGTAAGTAATTTAATGTGATTTAGATGTGCGACAGAATCAGCACCAATACTTGGTAATAATTAAGACAAATTACACGTAATAATCAGTCTTCTTCATCTTCAACTTATTGTGTATAGTTACTGTGCTTTAGATTTTTATAATAATCATGATATTTTTGCGGAATTATCATAGTGTATTATCACATAAGTTAATCAAATCATTATATTTAGCTTCAGGTATGAGCATGGGCTCTATACATAACTTTTCTATAGATATTATTTCCTGCACTGCTGTTTACTTTTTCTTGTAACTTTTCTGCTTGAGGTACAATACATTTTTCGATCTTCTTCTTTAAATAAATCGTATTTAAACTCTACGAACGTCTGCTTGATTTGCATAAACTTTTATTGCTCTAATTTTAGTCCAGCAAATCTTTTCTTGGTTAGTGTCTTTAAGCCAATATTTAGTATTTAGCAAAGCTTTGAAGTTTAGGACAAAATTGTAGTCAATTTCTATAACTTCATATTATGGAGGACCGTTTTGTTTTGCCCAACGAACCAAAGTATACCATTCGTCATGTACGTATATATATCAATTTACTCTTTGCTGTTCGTTCTATCAACGCGAGCACACTATCGGCCTCGTTATGAGTATGGCCTTTTTCTAGGAAACGGTGGCACATGTGTATTTTAAAGGTTTTGGTTCGTTCTTTGACAAATGGAAGGCATTGTTTATTATATCCTTATAGCAGACTGGATAAATGTATTGCTAACGGTAAGAGTATTTTTAAACATGGTCTTACATACCATCACTTTTCTTTCAAATTATTAGGTAATTGACATGGTGAAAAAATCTTATATATGTACATTTAATCTTTTAGAATTCTGTGTCCATTGCTATTTTGTTATTTTTTTCATATTAGAAGCAATAAAAGTACACTAATGAGAATGATCACGTAAATCCCAAAATTTATCAAAGATTTTCACTCGGGTGGATGTATTGAACTTTGCAAAACATTTCAATCGACAGTTTGTGTTACAAGGTTTAATTTTTTTCCCATCTGCTCTTTACCTAAATGAGAAATATGACTTTTACTTAAATTTACAAGCAATTTTCTTTTTACATCTAGCCAATTACATTTATTAGTAGTTCTGTTCTTAATTAATGCTTTTTTACTTACAAGTAGGTACTTATTTTTTTTTGAATGAGGTGTTGAAGATCCAGATAATTTGCTGAATTATAAGGGACCTGAATGAAGTATCTGATAAAACTTGAATACTCTCACGATATGAATAACACTTGTCAACAATATCTCCAAAGGAAATATATGGGCTCGGTATTAGTTTTGATTAGGCGTGCTATATAAAAAAATGTCTAAACAAAAGTCTTCATTAACATCTAAAGGCGTAAATTTGTCGTTGTTGTTGTAGGGGAATCGTTTACGTTGGTATAATTTTCTACACAACGAATATCATCAAATTCGTTGCTACAAATATCACTTATCGTGTCGGTTATTATTAATTTAAATCGTTTTGAGATAGCAAATTACATCAAGTTGATGTTTGTTCACTATAAAATGAAGCTTTAGGTTCAAGCGCGGTGAATATTTCCCATTGCTGGTTGTTCCTTACATTTAGATAATGAAGTTGGTGTGAATTGGTGTTGTTTTGAGGCATGGGTTTCGCTAAAACAAACATATAAAATTGTTGAACACTAAACGTAAATAGGAACAACTCTGTAAATTAATTGTTCCAATAAACGTATAAACGGACATGTAAGACTTGACTTCATTTATCTTGTTAATATAAAAAAGTAAAAAGAAATGTTAAATGTAATTGAAATAAAGTATAATGATATATCACCGTATATAGTTTATACTAACCGTGGAGATATATATCGTTATAAATTAATCAATTGGAACAATACACAGTTTACGAAATACAATGCACAACAACAGGAATAAACACGCTCACGTCTTATATTCGATGTAAATGACATTAAGTTTGAGAAGTCCGCGTTCACGCAAAATGGCGCGTAATTTAAAACACGGTATAAGACGTTATGTCTAGATATCCGTAAATACGATGACAAATACTTAACAATTCTGATATTTGTCTTCATATACGTTTTCGTATCTTTTGAATAAATGATTACTAATTTTCGTTATTTTTTCAGTGTACGTATGAACAGTATATACCTACGTAATTTATGCCGAAGTTCCGGGCGGACTATTCTAACCGTGAAACACATTTATTCCATATAGTCCTGAATTTCGTAATGTAAACTCTTAATGGTCCTTAATCCTGTTATGTAGTAGTCGAAACAAAGGAGTAAAGTTTTTAAAGAGTTTTGTTCGGTCCGAAGTTTTGGATAGACAGTTTTTAGTACATCTACAGTATTAATAGACCGGTTCGTGAAACCGTTAGAGCGCGAACGCGCTATAAAGTGTTGGTACACCTCGTTCTCCGATTTCATAATGATCGGTCGGGTAGTTCAGACGTGACAAACAAACTAACATTAGCATTTATAATATTAGATAGGAGTTCACGATATTCACAAGATCCACGCTATGACCTACGACACAGTATTTTTATACGCTATGAATGTATATAATACTAGCTTTTGCCCGCGGCTTCGCTCGCGTTAATTTAGAATTTGACAATCAATTCGGGTTGTACTCTGCTTGTAATAATATAATTCAGTCATGATTCGAAAGACACGTGGCGCTATCTATTATCATAAGAACGTTATTGTTGTTTTCCTCGGGAACAGTAATTTTTTTCGGGATGAAAGGTAGCCTATGTCCGTTTCTGCATACTTGACAACGTATATGCAAAATTTCAGAATGATCGGTTCAGTGGTTTAGGCGTGAAAAGGTAACAAACAAACAAACTCATTTTCGCTTTTATAATATTAGTTAGGATTATATCGGTACTTACTTGGGCAAACACCGTTGTAGGAAGGGCACACAGGAGCTCACGTACGCCAGCCGGTTCACCCACGCCGGGATGTCTCGGTCACATAACGCCTGTCACATTATTATATACATATATAATATCACGCTTATATGGAAAGCTTAGACAGGCTCGTATTACACCTAGATATAGTCAACTATGGTACATAAAAGGCGTCGTATAAGCAGCGATGGCCTTGGGAGGCTGTTGACTCACGCAGAGGTCTTGAGATCGATCTCAAGGCGCACATCTCTGACTTTTCGAAGTTAAGGTCTCGAGTTCAATCTCAAGGCACAGAATTTTCGAAGTTATTAAATAGTTAATTATTGCTCGCTGTAACGAAGGAAGGAATGAAGGAAATGATCGTGAGGCAACCTGTTTGTCTGAGAGTTCTACATAATGTTCTTGAAGGTACGTGAAGTCAGCTAACCCGCACTGTGCAAGCGTGATGCACTATGGCTTAACCCTTCTCACACTGAGACGAGGCCTGTGCCCAGCAGTGGGACAGTTTAGTACAGGGTTAATATTATTATATTTCTCTTATCACAGATATTTTCTAACATATTATAATAGAAAATACCTGGCCCTTTGGAAGCGTTACACGGAGACATAGGTCCAACGTGAAGAGGCCCTTCGAGAGATTTAATCAAAGGTGGGATGGAACACCTACAGCGGCACTATCCACAGCAGGCGTAGGACTATTGCTACGTATGGATTGTAATATATGGGCTATGGGTATGTGTGTATGGTGGACCGGTATATTAGTAACTATGGATGAAAAACGGCGTATATTATTATCATTACTATTATACAGAAGAGAAAAGCTAATTTGTATTACACCCATACTTAGTCAACTAGTTTTAGGTAAAAAAAAGGCGTGTCTATTATCGTCTACCAGACACATACATGTCTCAAAATTTTGTGACAGGAAACCCAAAAGCACATTATTTTGAAGTGCCTTTCCCGTACTGAGATTGAATCCTGATCGCGGGAGACTTTACAAACATTCATACAACGGACACGGAGAACACCCAGACTCGTAACAACCGTTTGTGGATCAATCACACAAATGTTTGTCTCGTATAGGTTTGGAACCCACAACACTCGGAACAGTGACACCACCCTTCCTCTACGACTAGTCCAGTTTATGATATAGCGTTCCGCCTACACCTACCTTTCGGTTTATTAAGCAGAGCCGCTGTACCTTCCAGCGCCCGAAAGCACCTTCCGGGACCAGGTATAGACAGGTCTTGTCCCCAAATCTCGACTCTCCACCCTATCCTCAGAGATTCGGTTCTCGTAAGCGAGCTACCTCGTACCCAAGTAACACTACCTATTCTCCAGATAGGTACCGGAGCAATAAAGCCGCTCACCACTCGCAACTCCTAAGAGATGCTAACGAAAACCTCGCTGAAGCCGACGGAGAAGCCGCCTCCCATATCTCCAGTATGGTACCGGAGCTGTATAAGGCACGCTCACTTCCCGACGTATGTCCGTACACCTACCCATATAGGCCTACAAACCGGGTAAGGCCCGAGTCAATCTAGCTATGACTCTTACTTGCTAAGCAGGCAAGCACCCGAGATGCGTTGCGGCAGCGAAACCACGCTGCCACTTCGCTAAGACAACCCTGTGCCTCGCGCGACCGACTGGTTCGCACTAGCCGCGCCTGAGTCCAACGCTCGATCGCTACGTGCTTGCCGAGCAAGCAAACGTGTCGTCCTCAGCGGCTAACCACATACCCCTGCGAGTCCAACACCATGTCAGGCACCGCGCTCTCTAGTCAGCGGCCGATAGAACACGCCTTTCGAGGCGCAGTGGGCTTCCTGACCCCGCAGTACCCTGGTCCTAAGGGGGAGACCCGTAGTTCTCCCCCCGAAACCCTATCTACTCGGGTCCTGTAGACCGGTACAGTGACAGTGGCGAGGCGAGCACTTTAACCACTACGCCATCCGTGCAGTCAACTTTACCCGGGCACCGATCCTGGGACCACATGAGCAGCAGCCAGATACATTACTGCCATCATCTCTACATATTATGTACTTCTTCTGTATGTGTGTGGCATGAACTCGTACTAAACAGGTGGACTGATATTGATAAAAAAGGAGTGTGTTTGAGTGGGTACTTAGACAGTTTAGATTCACTATTGGGCCCGTAGGTGGCGCTGCTATCGAGTTCTAGAAATGTTATTTCGTTAGGGCAGGACAAACATCCGGTAATTATAAAGAAATACAAACGTTACGCTACGCTGTGTTATTCTATTGTAACAAAATCCATGCGTACACCACTAGTTTATTGCTACACGTGTATGCGGGATCTGCGCACGCGCAACACAATTTATCGACGCAAGCGCAGCTACAGTCTCGTTATCGCTAATTGTTGTATTGTGTAGCGAGTTAATTGGACTGATTAATTACTGTCAGTTCCGCGTATCGGATAAATATTATTATTGACTTTGTTGCCAGATATAAAAAAATATGCAATATATCTGTACTAATGTTATAAAGAAGAAAGATTTGATTTTCTGTTTGTTTGTAAGGATTTAACTGAAAACTATTCAACCGATTTTAAAAATTATTTCACCATTGGAAAGCTATATTATCACCGAGTAACATGCCCTACTTGTCCCCTTTTGAGGGACGAAGACAAAACGACTGAGAGACGCGCGTGGGAACACGCACGCCGTTTCTCGGGCCTGGAGCTGATCGGGTGGTGGACTGGTCTACGAAGCCCACCACCTACAGGTACTACCTTATGGTGGCTTGAGGTCGTCTTGCACCCTGTTCTGCGGTTGGGGAGAGGGTTCAAACGCTCCCTCTCCCGCACCGCCACCTCCCTTATGAAAATGACTTCCTCACAGAAGAACATAACCAAAGCTACTTTTAGGCAAGTGAAGACGCAAGCGAGCAGGCAAAAGCTAGTTAAATTATATTAAGAAAGATGTAGTACTATGTAGTAAATGATCTAGGTATCTCACGGTCATATCCCTAAAGGGGTGGACTTTCGCTAGCCGTGGTTTTAGGGCTGACGTAATAGGGGACCAGCGTATTGCCGTCTTATAGGGGCACTTTTATTTAACAGGAAAACCCAATACGTTATTTGGACCCATGAAACAAAAATACAATTTAAAACATTACATATTCGAATCATATATTCCAAATATTTTTATAATTGTAATTCATGTGCAATTAATAATTATATTTACACATGATTTAGAAATCTTTATTTTTTTAATGTTTTTATTGCTGGTTCACAAGCTAAGCTAAATGTGTGTTATGAGTGGGTTCGCTTAGGAAGTGCGATAGGTAGGGATCGAACCGAGGATCTCTCAACCACGAGACCAAATCCATATCTTGGACTACAGCCGCTTCTTAACTGAAGTAAAATATGAAATAAAATCACTCACCAAACAAAATGCTGACGTGAAGTGATTACAATTGTTGTTCATTAAGTGATATCTGTAAACAAACAGAAATAATATTAGCGTGGAATATAAATATTATTAGAGGTTTAAATGTGAAGTTCCCGCTTTGTATAAAGATAATCGGTAACGTTGTGCTTTTTAATGGACAATTCGAACTACCTTTTCTTTTCATGTATTTAGGTCATTATGGTTATTCTTAAATTAACAAAAACATCATATTGTAATGATGAACGCCCGTATTCGTCGTCTACTAAGCGACATAAGTTTAAATACTAATTGTGTAAAAGGTTATTGATATTTATTATTAACTAACTGATCCGCGCAACTTCGTCTGCTTCACATAACAGAATGTTCCCCGTATTTGAAACATTTTTTATTAATGCTACGCTCCTATTGGTCGTAGCGTGATGTTATATAGTCTTTAGCCTTCCTCAACAAATGGGCTAACCAACACCAAAAAAAAATCGAACCAGTAGTTCTTGAGATTAGCGCGTTCATCCAAACAAACAAACAAACTCATCAGCTCTATAATACTAGTATAGTCATTCATAAATTCATAATACATGTTATAGCTAAAAATTTAATAATATATGTATTTATAGTGCAATAGTAAAACTACATTTAAGATGTCTATCGTATAGGCAATTTAGTTAGTGTTCAACAACAACTCGAGATAAAAATCATTCGGTTACTACTTTCAGACCATTTGTTTATTCTTTCGAGGATCATATTGGTCCACATATAGTTACCTACTTAGCGACGACCTGCGGTTTCGGACGAATTTTAACATTTTCCCATTTAAATGGGATTAATTAATATAATGACCACCAAAAATACTAATTGCGCAAGAAAATATGCTAACTAAAATATATCATAACGAGCACCTATACGCCTCAAATCACTGCATTCCGTCTCGGAAGGGTTAAGTTATGTTAGGTTCCTTCTTAAACCCAGCCAAAAATAGGGGCCCCGCGAAGCGGGGCTCTGTCGACTTAGTTTGATCTTTTTAAATATATTTTGGTGTGCAATTAGTATTTTTGGTAAGCATATTTTACTGTGCAATTAGTATTTATTGCTGTGCAGTTAAATACTACCCCATTTAAATTAGTATTGATATTTTCAGTTGGTGATGTTTAAACTGCTAAGAAGTGTTCGCCATCGGTATTATTAAATACATAAAATCGAATTAGACACGTATGTCGAATAAAAATATTGGTAAAATGAACGAGGTGGTTTTGGTAGAATGGACTTTTATATGTATATGGTACTTTGTACCGCAAGGAGTGCCAGTGGTTTAGATCTCTGGTAGGTAATAACAGTTTTGCAGGAATAGCATTTTTAATAAGTTTAATACTTGATACTTAATATTAATGACATACGTATAATATTCGTCAAAAATATCGATGTCATGTACAATACAATAGCCACACGTAGTTCACAGCACGTGCAGTATCAATCAGTGCTGTGCCGCTGAGCGTGCCGATATCGTTACTAGACCCCATTGTGCCAGTTTATCGCATCGTCCGCCATGTTGCCATCAAAAATGCCAAGCCACTCTTTAACAATACACATTTATTCAACTAAGAATATCTTAACTAATATTGATATAATTATACTAACTTGTTAAAACCCACTCATTATTAAAATCACCGACATAACAACGCACATTAAACAGTCCCAATGTGTATATAGAAAAAATAATATCATTACTGTATATATTATTTTTAAGTAAAATTTAACACTCTGACTATGGAACATTCTGTATATAATAATAATAATCATTTATTGAACTGAAATTGGTACAAATGGATACAGAGCTTATGTTACATTGTAAAGGTAATTTATAAGGGGTGCCTGTACTAGGGTAAACCTGTGCCACAGGCATTAAGTGCACATACTATATAATAAAGATATAAATTCTAAAACAAAACTTATAAAACATTATTATTTGTATACAAAAACTTATGAATTACATTATAAACTAAGTGAATACTATGACAACTTAAAGAGCTATTTTATTGCGTAACACTTATTGAACAACAGTCATCAAATTTTCAGTTTGTCCGTAGTTCAAGGTTTGTAAATATTGTTGAACTAATAGCTTAGTGTTAGCATAATTTTTGTCATTAATCGCACTTATTTTGTTTATATTATTATAAAGAAATGGACCTAAAAATGCGAAAAACCTATTGGTAAAAATATACTTAGATTGAGACTGAGTAGTACAAACGATATCTTTCCGTCGCTTAGTGTTAGTAAGTGCCGGGTTATAATCAAGAGTAGTATGTTATTTTAGTATGGTGTGCATTATAAAAAGCTGCCGGACTGTTAGTACTTTAGAATATTTATACAAAAGGCATGTGGAATAGCGAAAAGGTCGATGTGTAGCTACTTTTAGGAGTGCTCTTTGTGCTCTTTCAATTGGAAGATAAACAGATTTTGGGATGCCTCCCCATGAGGTAATACAGTATTGAATAATGGATTGGCACAGTGCCTTGTAGATCTGTATAGTAAGATTATTGTCTGCGATATAACGCAGTTTTTTAAAAACGAATATTAATTTACGTAGTCTGCTTGACAAAGCGGCTATGTGTTGTTTAAATGAAAGAGTGTGATCTATTATAACCCCCAGATATTTAATGTTAGTTGTACTATGAATTGCAGAACATGTGCAATCATCATTCATGGTGTTGTTACAATGGTGTGCATATATTCGAATATTACTTAAATGATCTTGTTGATTATATGAAGTATATGCGTAATATGAACACTGACTTCATACAAAAGACAGCCAGTACGGTGACGTGAGCGATGCTTGGTTCAACATTCGTATTTTGAATCTACCTTCAATATGTAAAAATCTAATATTGCGCAGTGTATAAAATTTTTGATCATTCGATTGTAAGTTTGTAAGGTATTTTACTATGCATGAATTGACGTAGTTATGTCGCAGTCAATGATATGATGCACGGTAAAACTCGAACGAGTTTGTGTTTACATCACAAAAAGAAAATTTAATTGTAACTTTTATTACTTATGTTGCGAATAAATAATAGAATCCTGGGACGGGCACCAGATATTTTTGGTTAGTCACGGTCCACTTGGCTCATTACTTAAAAGCCAATGCTCGTAGATCACACATAACTCGCACGGCACGTCATGTAGACCCATTTCAAGCAATGCGCTATCATGATTTATTTTTTATATAAAAATGAGTGGCATTTTATTACATGTGATAGATCATTATCATACTTTCATCAGGTGATAACATGCAAAAGTATGGACATTATGTTTACTCAAAGTTGATATATATTATAAAACTGAAGAGTTTGTTTGTTTGTTTGTTTGCTTGAACGCGCTAATATCAGGAACTACTGGTCCGATTTGAAAAATTCTTTCAGTGTCAGATAGCCCATGTATCGAGGAAGGCTATAGGCTATATATCATCACGCTAAAATCAATAGGAGCTGAGCACCAATGAAGAATGTTTCAAAATCGGAGTGTATTTTTTCCTTTTGAGAGCTTCCGCTACGTAAACAGTTAAAGTTTCGCAAAAATCGTGTATGACAGAATTGTTCCGCTTTAAAAGTTCTAAAAAAAAGTCCGCGACAGCATATGTCTATCTTTTAAGGTTGGCTCACTATAACCATTTTTATGCTAACCAAATTTGTTCTAAGATAATGCATTATTTGCGAAGGTATTTTTATGAATATGATATTAATCCTTATCCAAATAAATACGTTATTCATCACAAGTATTTAATTTAAAACTAAATTGCCCTTTACATCATTCGATTTCAATGAATATCTTAGGAGATATCGCAGTTTTAAAATAACATTGCAGCAAAATAATTACCCATTACAGACATAGTACAAACGATGTTTCTCCTGGTTTATTCTGCGTGATTACTACTGGTTCGATTTGAAAAATTCTTTTAGTGTTGGATAGACTATTTATCGAGGAAGGCTATAGGCTATATAACATCACGCTACAACCCACGGGGGTGGCGCAGTGGTTCAGGTTCGCCTGGAGGAAGTTGCGATGTCCGACCTGGTCCATACTAATCAGACATCACAACCTCCTTGCACACTGCTTCGCGGCGCGCTGCCTCAGGGGCGTCCTGACTGGTGGCCGCAGGGGCGGCCCGGGTCCCAGGGGCCTTTCCCTTCGTCTTCGTGGGGGTGCAGCTGCGCCCCCCCATAATGTGCCCTGAGGGCTTTACCGCCTCTGAGCAAATGGCGCAGCGCAGCCCAGCCTTGCCACAGTTGGCCGCCCGGTGACCTGCGTCTCCACAACGGAAGCACAGGTCACCCCTGTCGGCCGCGGCGGGACACTGGGAGCGCGTGTGCCCCAGTCCCATGCACCTGAAGCAGCGCATGGGGCGCTCTCCCAGTGCGACCACCTTCACCGAGCTCCACCCGATGAGAAGCCTGCCCCCGCTCAGCAGCACTTTGGCTGCCGAGACAGGGCAGGACACAAGAGCGGAGCCATCAAAGCCGGGGCGGATCTCCCCGACCTTGACCAGCCGCACCTCGCACTCGCCCGCCGCCGCGACCGCCGCCGCCACCTTCTCCTTTGTGGCAGCATCGTCCAGGCCCGCAATCCGCAAGTCTGTGGACTTTACGGGCCTGGTGACGCTGACCACTGCGGATAGGGCATCGCCTTTTCTCCGCTTTGGGAGCCAGGAATCTCTAAGATCCTGGCTCCCGTAGCCGTCTGGCGGAAGCGAAGTTGGTCGATGCCCAGCTTCCTTAGGTCGACCTTTTCCTGTGCCACCCTGATGGCGGCGGCATATGTCATCCCCATTGCCGCGGCGTCGGGCTGCAACGACAGCACGACTGCCGCGGATTTCGGGGACCTCAGTGCCACCGCCACATTCTTGGGAGCAACGGGGACAGCAGGCCGGGCTTTGGCGGCGGGGGCACGGGCCACCTGGGCTGGCGCAGATGCAGTGGAGGGAGGGGAGGACTTTCCCTTCCCCTTTTCTTTCCCTACCACCGTCACCCATGTTTCCTGAGGGACGGCGGCGGAATATTATCTCAATCCTTACTTATGCTTACTTAATATTATAAATGCGAAAGTAACTAACAACAAATACCACTGACGCGGGTGAGACCGCGGGCACAGCTAGTGTAGTATAGGTATATCAATTCTGTGTAAACGTAATGCTTATAGGATTCCATATCGAAAAGCTAAAAGTGGACTTTATGAACATACAATTAAATACTCAATCATTTTTCGTACACACAAATAAGTGTCACGTGTCTTATTTGATCCTACAACACAACGTCATCCGTGTGTCAGTATAAGTGCAGGTATTGAAAACCGGTATAAATATGGAGCTCAATTCTTTGCTATAGGTTTTTGAAAGAGTTCTTCTTTTCGGTATGGCCACGGTTACATAGAATCCGTTTCTAATAAAATTTCTGAAATGCCAGTGCCATACCATCTTTAATAGGTTCTTAAGAAAGAGATGATAGTATTGATAGATTGTTTAAAGAATCATGGGGATGATCTACCAAAAGATGCCCTTGCTCCGAAATCTAGATCTAGAAAATCTTCACCCACCGGCAGCCGCCATCGCATTTGGCCGTTATCGTACTGAGTTTTATTTATTTTTAACTATTAAACTAAGTTCTTAACGTAATGCGATAGAATAGTAACATTACTAAGAACGAATACTTAACTACAGTAACATAATAAGAGTATCGTATGAATTAAAATAACTTCAGACTCGGTTTGAAGAACCGGTATTATAAAGGTTCTGTTTAGGTTTCAACAACGAAACCGTTTAATTACTGGTTCTTTAGGAACGGTTTCAATATTCAGTATAGTGTTATAATGTATACGAACCTGTCACCGCGAAATTGCTTGCCGAGCTCCGCGACCAGTCGTCTCACCTCTTCTTCGCTGAAGTCCGTATATCCTATGTGCACACTTTGTCTGAAACCAAAAAAACATTCATGTTACTTCCGAACGTTTCGCAGCAGCAACTGAAAGAAAAGAAATAAAATGTTTTCTTTTTGTTTGTTTAAACGATCACCCTCTGTGCTTTTTATTGCAATTATTGGTGGCACACGATCCATTGGCCTACATAATGTAAGCGGTAATTACTACTCATCGTCATGACTATCTTCTTGGTATCGTAGAAGCACAGCCAAGAAAACACAACGGGGGTCTATAGATCTTTTTTGCTAGTATTCTTTATTTCTATCAGCTCTTCATGATCATTAGGTAACTTGTTGGAAGAGTTTGCATATTGTTTATATTTCACATTACAAAATGTTGGGAAAATGCAGACGAATGTCAACCATGGCCAGCTTTTTCTTAAACTGCATCAATATAGGTCTAAAAAACCAAAATGCGAATTCTTGCGAAGCGATTTGTCAGCTGCGAGATGGACTTTAATTCGCGCGGCGCTGTCTATAGGAAAGCAATTCTCATCGCAGCTTGCATCGCATTTCAATAATCCGCTGTTGACCGACAGTCCAGTTGAAAGACGATCTCTGTTTTAATACGCACCTGAATCTGAATTGTTCCCCGAGCTCCCGTTCGTCCCTCGGTGTGATTTCGAAGACTCCGGTGAATGCGTAAGGGTGTCCGCCGTACGCCCACTCCGAGCCGTGAACTTGAACCCCACTGTGGAACACACCCACACCCGCGCCCGCCGTGTACCTAATACCAGAGAATTGAAATAAAAACTGACTGTACCATCCTATGGCAGTGTGCACTTATGTTAGCAAGCGACCGTAAGATCCAGGTTTCGATTGCAAAGGCGGGCAAAGTGTTATAGGGTTTTTCTCTTTGGGATTTCTCAAAAGGTGCGTGGTGTCTGTAAAATGTGCTCGGTAGGTTGGTAAGGCTCGCTAGCCATTTAGACCTAGAAACATTGCTAGATGACGATGATGACATATGTTACAAAGTAACACCCCTGAGCGTCATAATTATACTTACGCAATTTTACATTTGCCAATTAATTAACATAGGTTCTAACATGAATTACATAATTGTGGACGGACTTAATACCCAGTTAATAATCGACACTGATTTAAAGCACCTCTAGCGGAAACGTGTAACACAAAGAGAATGAGACGACCTCAAGTGTGACTGTTAACGTCACTGTACTAGCTTGTCGTAGGTGTGCGGTGAGACGCAGGGTTGGAGCAGCCGCACCATTGCGTCACATCACCATCAATGTTCGCGTCGTCGCACGTGCTAATTGCACCTGATAATGCAGGTCAATATATCGAAAGATGGATCTAGTTTATATTTGGATGTTAAGCGCACACTTGGGCCACGGCAAAAGGAAGCATTCCCCAGTAAAAAAATAACTAAAACAGTAGCAGCGATGGCCTAGTGTAAGGATACGTCTCCACTGACGCGGGGCTGGGCGGAGTGGAGAGGAGAAGGCCGGAACTGGCCAATCACAGTGCTCGATATCTCCACTCCGCATCAGTGGAACCAGTGCAACTGGAGCGGAGCGGATTTTTAAATAAAATATATGAACATGCGGGCCCCGAGCCGGACAGAACGGAGTCGAGCAGGCTGTGGTGCCAAGCGAAGCGCACGAAGCGGGGGGTAGCGGAGAGGTGCGGCGCGGCGCCTAGTGTAGACTTGTCAGAAAAGGACTCGTGCGCTGCATTTAAGTTCACTTTGCGATATTAAGTCATACACTTCACGCATCATCGCCATTGTATGTAAGGGATACAAGACTGACAGAAATCATAGTGAAAGACACCAGATAACAAGATCATTGCAGTTCTGGTCTGCTCAGCTCCACTCCGCCCCAGTCCGCTTTGCTCCGCTCCGCTTCAATGGAAACACTTGCTCTTCTTTGCTCCACTCCGTCCAGCTCCGCGTCAGTGGAAACGCACCCTAAATATCACTGGCAGTACTCAATATGACTCCAGGGTACGCACCACTGAGTTTTCAAAGTCATAAAATAAAAACCTTGCTCGTTTCAACGGTGAAGAAAAACTTCGTGACGAAACTTGCATCTTTAAAGTTTTGCCATATCGTTCCCTAGGATGATCTGCATCGGGCCTGCATGATCCATAGTTGACGTTCTCATACTTAGATAAGGATTATGCCCAACGATGGGACAATTACATACTGGGCTAAATTTTATTGCATGCAAAATATATTTTAACGAGTACGTACTTTAGTTTTTGCTGATTTACATACCAGTTGGTCCAATACATGTCGTATACATTGAGTACGACGGGCGACTGTCCGGGACGAGGCGCGCGCTGATCCGATCGCCGCGACAGCAGCGACATGCACGACGGGAACATGGCGCAGATGCCGCACGACTGCACATACCATACAGTAATGTCAAACCACAAGTTTATAGGATCGGTATCGTTCACACCAAAGGCTTCAAGAAGCAGAGCCTGTATAGTTTATGAAATATTACTTGCACTGATTCGTCTTAAATTTGATAAACTATTGAATAGACTTAGTGAGGCAAGAGCCGATTCAAAATAATATTGGAAATCAACAGAACGGAATTGAAGGGTAAGCAAAGGAGTGAATAGGCTATGTGAGGCAATATCCCATTCGGACTAACTTTAGTAAATAACACAACTAAACAATAATAAAGATCTCTAGTAGTCTAAAGGCTTGTCCCACCACCTCCAAAAAGCATTTATCTATAAGATATGTCCATCTCTCTTCTTTAACCTAACAAAAGTGAGACAGCATGCGATTTATCTTTCGGATAACTTTTACTTGTTAGTTGTGGGACTGGCCATAAGTAACAAGGCCCAATTGGAGTTAAGATTAGAAAACATAAGAGAGAATACGCTTAGTGAGGGATGTGCTACTCTCACTTATGTTCTACTGTCATCATCGGGGTATCCTAACACAGGTATCATTTTATACTTAAAAGGATACCTCCATCCCCAGACATAAGTACTTATGTATGTGATATCGAAATAAAACATTTTAAAATTTAATTAATCATCATTATTATTATAAAACCAGGCGTTGCTATTATATTAACTTTGGTGACACAATACATAAAATATCCTGAATGATAATATTCATCGGTGCAAATAATATATCACGCACTATACTATGAAAGCCTAGAGACATATAGACAGGGATCGGCTAGAAAATATCGGTTTCAAGACGATCTCTGAAGGATATATTACAGGTACTCGACCGTAACGTCAACAAAAGACAAATTTATTTGTTGAATAACTAGCGGTCTTAGTGCCTCATTTTGTAGCATGGCGTACCACTGGCATTGATATTAAACCTGCTTCCCATAAGCATAATGTCAGACAATAACTGCTCCAACTTTACTGAAGAGCAGCAGCTGCCAATTAGATTTGCTTCGGTACCAATTGCAGGTAAAGGCTCAAATTTGCGTACGCCTTACATAAGGGCACATGCAACTCTTGATTTTCATCCAATCAGGAAAGATGTAATGATGCCGAGATTTACGAGGCACCATAACTTGAGGGCAAAGAAGAAAATGCGCTCAGCACAGCAAGTAAAAACGTCTAGCGTGAGATACAACTGTAGGATACAACACAGTGCCTGAGCATATTCGCTAGGGTTGTATGTTTAGTGACCTTTTTGTACTGATTGAAATATCTTGGTTAAAAGTATGCTGTACGTATCCCTTTATGCAGTTGGGATGCGTACCCGCAGAGACAGGGTCGAATATTACTAGACATGATAGATAAATCTTACAACTACTTGCGTGGCGCAAAATCGCTGCAAAATACAAATAGTGCCATAAAGAGGCTATGGCTGGACCTTCAAACAGTAGATAGGAATGGCAAGTGCTATTTCGCAAGAATTAGAATTTTAATACATATAATACTTGCGAAATAGCACTTTTGTCATACTGGATTGAATTAGGACAATTAAGCCTTATTTTGGTTTGTCCTGATCTAGGAGAAAATAACAGAAAACATCCTCATTCTTATCAAACTGTACTGAGGATGAGACCCAATAGAGGCGAAACTGTCGAGGTATATTATTTGTTTTAACATTCAGTTAGAGTGTGTCCCGATCGTATGATTGGCGGAATATCAAGAGTGCGTTGTATCCTTCTTCAATCATTATTTATAGATTAAATTTTTCGGCACTTAAGTCCATACCTTAAAACTAATGCTTATACCTTCATTGGTAAAAGAGCGACGTTAAAAGAAAGCTTAATTTAATCTACCTTCATAGGCAAGCAGGTTTGTTTCTAATCCCAGAATTATTAGACGCTGTTCTCGAGACCAAAGCTGCTGGCGATTACGGTACAAGGTGTTGGGTTTACAACCTACGCGGCTACAAGTGATGACAACGGACAAACATATAAGAACTATTTTTGGCCAAATTGAATATAGAATCTTTGCAAATACTAACGATTAATATAAGGTATTATTTTTTTATATGTAAGGGTTTTCTTTAGGAGCAATCGTCACATCTCTCTATCTTCTGCTTGATAAAGATATCGCTTTTCGTTATAGATAAAAATAGAAGGTATTATGTAAATTGTCCTTTTTACATTTGATTAATTTAATAGGTGTTCTTTTACAAAGATTCTACCTTGAATTTGGTTAAATATTATACAAACCTGACAGTGACCGACTTATGGTCGGAATATTGTGCTGCACATTTTAAAGTTATTTACATCCTCGGCTTACGGCCGGTGTTAATAATCAATCCTAATCGAAATTTTGCAATCTGAGATTGCAATGTCAATCCTTTTTTGGTTTATTGATTGCCAATAACCAATCCAAAGTTTGGGTTCGTTATCTAGAAAGTCAATCCATCTTTGAGAGGACAGATTACGGAAAAAAGATTAACCTCTGTATGGAAATTACAGTTTAGGCTTGCCAATAACATATCCGTCCATTTTGACATTTGGTTCGATCGGTATAAAGATTGCAGATTGCAATCCAAGCAAATTCTAGGATCGTAAAGCATTAAAAAGATCACAAAGTTTATTTTATTAAAAAAATGGAAGTATCGGTGTTTTCTAGTGATAGTGACGACAGTGATTTGGAAATGCTTACTGAGTTATCAGATTGGGATACTGATAGCGACACCGAAAACGGACACCGCAATTCATCTCGAAGAATTAGAAGGGTGAACTACATGCAGAGCCTGGATGATGCTGAATTCATCTTTAGATTTCGTTTATCGAAATCTGCTTTTCAATCGCTATTAATAAAATTTACGCCGTTTATCCGCGTAACATCCACAAGTTAAATCCATTTTTGACTTGATTTTAATAAAATTGTGTTGTTATGTTCATAATCTTACCTACGTATTATCTCCATATTCATTATTATTTCATTTCAGAAACAATGGAGTTGCACTACTTCATCAACTTTTGTTAACATTAAGATTCTTTGCATTAGGCAGAATGTTAATTTCTGTTGCTGACTTTGTTGGTGTCTCCACATCCACAGCAGGTAGAATAATTTATGATGTATCATCAGCAATTGCCAACCTATATGATGAATTCATTGCAGTACACGAACAAAGCGCAGAAAAATTCTACCAAATTGGAGGAATTCCTAGAGTTCTTGCTGCTATAGATTGTACACATATACGCATCCAGTCCCCATGTTAGTTTTTACTTATAACAATAAAAAGTAAAAATAATTAATTTTTATAATAAATAGTACATAATTATGTATACTTTATTATATTTTAGCTCATGTAATTGGTGAAGAATTTAGAAATCGTAAGGGTTACTTTTCATTAAACGTTCAAGCCATCTGTGATGCTGATTTAAAATTAATGAATGTGGTGGCCCGTTGGCTAGGCTCAACACATGATGCCACTATATTTAATAATTCAATTCTCAGAGGTATCTAATAGATTTCTTCTAAACGTTTTGATTTAATTAAGTATAATTGTAATAATATACTTATTAATATATGTCTGCTTATTGTGTGATGCTGGTCAGTTTGGTAACCGTTGGATGCTTGGTGACAGTGCTAACCCAAATAGGCCATATTTATTAACACCAATATTGAATCCTGTTACTGTAGCTGAACGGCGCTATAACGAAGCACACATTAAAACCAGGCATACAATAGAAAGGTAAATACCTTTACCTATTATAAAGCTCAGTATTGTTTGATATTGTTGAGAGCAAACCAAGATCAACACTTAAACTAAATTATCTGAATAACAGTTACAAAATATTGTATGGAACTTATTTCAATCAAGCATAGTCTCATTCTCAGAAGATTTGGTGTCTGGAAGCGGCGGTTCCCTGTTGTGGCACTAACACTGCGTTTATCACTGCCCAAAGTTCAGGCAATAATAATTGCAACTGCAGTGTTGCACAATATGTGTAGGAATTACAACTTGGAGGAAGTACCAGCAGAAGTGGAGGTGCCAACAGCAGACATTAGTGAAGATGTAAACAATGTGGATGCTCAAGATATTAGAGAAAGAGAAACACTAATAAACAATTACTTTAGTCAGTAAAGTAAAGTAAT
Organism: Catocala sponsa; assembly: GCA_963564715.1. NCBI lineage: Eukaryota > Metazoa > Arthropoda > Insecta > Lepidoptera > Erebidae > Catocala > Catocala sponsa. The sequence goes on from OY751351.1 coordinate 6,858,138, forward strand.
TACAATCAATCTATATAAGTTATATTATTAATACCGTTTTAAAGTCGAACGAATACAAATTACAAATACAATTTACAACGACGCCGATGTCAAAATTGTCAAACAGCAAAATTGTATACGTTCCATTTTATAAATAATTTGATTGAGGCTTTTTTAATACTACGACTTTTAATTAAATTACAATTACAGCAAGATTCTATGCATGATATTATTTTTCATTATAACAATGTATTTTTTTAAATAGTTTGTTAATTATGCTTAAGAATGTTTTTTTTCAAACACCAAATTATTCTACGTTCAACTGAATATTCTACATAAAACGGAATGGTCAAGAGGGAAAGGATCGCTCATGGCGTCGCTTGCAATCTGTAATCCATAAAAAAATGGATAGCCAAGTTGAGATATTGGCACGTACATAAGCGACCAATCGAAAGATATGCAGCAACCCAAGATCGAATTTAATCTAGGATTGAAGATACTTTATTAATAATGGCCGTTAATAGAGAGAATCCGATAAAAGTACAAGTTAGATGTTTCTTCTTCTTGTTTTACTAATAATTAAAAAATAATAGTATATCCTATACTTGAGGTGATCAAATCGACACCCTACATGTATGTATATTTGTGGCCACTGGCGTCTGTAGGTATTGATATGAGTGCCACGCACGATTGCACTTGCGCACGTCAATAATGGATACCTTCAATAGATATTATTTACAAGGTTCTGTATCTCAGCGGTAGGACTCGACTGCTGACGGTGGTGCCTGAGGTTTGAGTCAATGTTTTTGGGTTTTACAGTCAAGTTTTTTTTTTGTAGCAACTCGCTCTGGAACTATGTCTCGAGAAATGGCTATAGAATTGTCTCTAATTAGATGATACCTAAATCCATCTAGTTAAACAAGTCAATTCATCGACTACTTTTATGTTTTGGTAACACATACAACAAAATATGAATTTAAACCATAGATGCGCGATAAATATGATCCCTTTTCTGGATATTAAATCGCCATCTGGCACATAATGCCAACATGGCATCTAAATTATAAACATAATATTTTCAACGCTCACTCATATTGAATTGTACGTTCTTTATGGAAATGTAATCTGTCTGAATTCTTCTTAGTGTGGACAGTTTCGCGCGACCTAAATACCTAAAGGCACATCACATCTATCTATGGTTTAAACCTTTGCTAATAAAAATATTAAATTGATGACAAATATTATATCATATTATATATATTATATTATATCATCGACTCTTCGAGGATAAAATGTTGTAAGCCATTTTGGTGAAAATGAGCTATTTAATGTAATATGTTAATATAAGCTAAAAATATATATATTTACTACCCAGAAAACACCGCAGCATAAACACTTTAATTTTTAAAATAATGTTGTAAATAATATTTCAACTTCATAAATGATATAAAAGCTATCATTTCATAATTATAGAACATAAAGAGCTAAAAAAGCTATGTTCACCTAGTTGTTTTATTACAGCATCTAAAACAAAAAAGTTAAGAGAAATGTAAAACTGAGATTTGACTCTCCTGGAAATGAGTATTTTGGCTTTTACATTTCATTCTTAAAGGGCCGACATGTATACAAAATAGACACATACCAATTAATTGAATGATGTAAAATGAGGTTATATTTCCACTACGATGTGTCACAGCAACGTTCATTAACGTTAGATACCATTTAAGTTAACCACCAAACTAAATAGTTATAATTATTAACTGATATTGCATTGGTCGGTTAATGGACGATAATTTAGTACACATCGCTTATCACGGCTCTTCATAACGAAGTTTCTTATAGCCAATAGGATGAGAGTGCTTTATCAAAGAAACAACGCGTCGTCCGAGTCACTTCCATGTGTGGAGCAGGAAATAATGTAACAGCCGCTTGCCCAATAATTAAAAGTAATTATGTCTCGGTATTCTCGGTGGCGTAGCGGCAGTGTGCAACTGCTGTGCATTCAGTCGATTCCCAGGTTGGGAAATTTGTTATTGGATTTTCGGTCAAAAAATTCTTAGAAGCAGATATGGACAGACTCCGTACTACTACTACGAATTTCTTAATACATGGGATTGTGTCCGGTAAACGGCAATAGTCTCGCCCTCTGTCACGTGGGATCAAAACTATGCCTGGTGAAATATGGTTGTACAGCTCCGCCTAGCCTTATGAGGATATAGGCGTGACTTGTCTGTCTGTGTCGTTAGTCTGGATATGCAGGCGTGTGTCTGGGTAAGTATATGTCTAGAAAAATAGCACACATAGATATCTTCCCTAGAACAAGAAGCCAATCACCTAGAGAAGAACCTTCATCGTACAGTAAATTTATGTTTTAAAGACCACTGGACTGCCACGCAGAGGTCTCGAGTTCGAACCCAAAGACGCACCTCTCACTTTTCAAAGATATATGCGTGTTAAATAGTTAATTATCGTTCGCTTTAACGGTGAAGCAAACCTACATACATCTCTGAGAGTTCTTCATTATAATCTCGAAGATATGTGAAGTCTGCCAAGCCGCACTGGGCCAGCGTGGTAGACTATGGCCTAAGCATTCTTCCACTGAGAAGAGGCCCGTGCAGAGCTGGTATGGTTATTCTTTGTTTCCCTTTCACAGGTATTTTCTCTAATAAGTTATACTATAACCCGACCCTTTGGGAGGCTTACACGGTGTATGGGATCAAAGAGAGTTTAAATCTAAATTGGTATAGGAAACCTTCAGAGATACTAGCCGCGGCAGGTGTCTAAGACTATTGTTTTATAATTTATTATTATCATAGCTATCCCAGTAACAGGTGAAATATATATCATAAGATCTTAATGGTGCCATTGACCGCTGTACCGACATATATTCGCGTTAATGTTCCGCCAATATTTATCTAGGTTGCATCGCGGTTTTATAGTGACAGAGATTCGTTAACCTACATATTTTAAGTAATTGCAGTGCGTGGAAACTACCTATTGGTCTATTTGTCTTGTTTATAGCGTCATAGAAAAAAAGGTCGCACGGATTTGTCCCAAAAAATATGTTTTTTTTTCTGAGAACACTAATTATACTGCAAAACGTAGAAGATGCTTTTTTTATCTTGCAATAGCTTTTGGTTCACCTCGCTCGAAAACAGTACTTTTTACTGGATGAAAGATACCCTATATTCTTTTCTGTAACCCTGACAATGTGTATGCAAAATTTCATGGTGATCGGTCGAGTAAATAAGGCGTGAGAGTAAGCGTAACAAACTAACATTGCGTATCTCAGAGTCAAGGTGACATATAAAACAATATTTTTTTATTGACGTTAACAAAATATATTTCAAATAATTATATTGAGCTTATTCATGTTATTCGAACATTCAAAGTGAAAGTCAAATATCATTTTTCGTGAAGGTCACAAAGAAGGTAACTCATAAAATGTCAAAGTTTATTGGTCAGTGAGTTTATTGAAATTACTGAATATATTTATGTTAGACTAGTTGCACCCTGCAGTTTCACCCGCGTAAGTCCCGATGCCGTGGGAACATCAGGATAAAAAGCCTATGTGTTAATCCAGGTCTCCAGCTATCTACATACAAGGTTTTATTTCAATCAGTTCAATAATTTTTGCGTGAAAGAGTAACAAACATCCATCCATTCATCCATCCTCACAAACTTTCACATTTATAATATTAGAAGGATGAAGAGTAGATACCTACTGGAAACACTGCTACTCTTTTAATTATGAATATTTCGATACAATAGCAGTTGGCACAGATAATATATCGATTTATTTATTAAAGATTATTAAGACGGTGAATGGGTCTACATATCGACAGTATTAATAAATACAAAGCCAAGCTTGTACATCGCCGAAAGTATACATAGAGTGTTGACGCAGATATATTACTTAACTAGCGATCCGCCCGGGCTTGGCACGTGTAGCACAAAACCTTAACAAATTATACACCTAAACCTTTCTCATGAATCACTCTGTCAAAATGTTACAAATAGGACTTGTTATTTTCGAGATAAGCGCCTTTAAACATACTCAAAGACAATTATTTCAGCTATATAATATTAGTATAGATATGGCATGGCTATAGGTATTTATAGATACGATTTAAAAATAAGTAAATTTCAAGATAGCCTTCGAGATTGAATGAAGAAACGTCAGATCCCTCCCCTAAATTTGATTCGATTTAAACAATTTTCCTACGTTCAAAGCCTTAAATGTATATGCAAACTTATGTTATATAATAATACCAATCCTGTATTAACTGTCCCACTGCTGGGCACGAGCCTCTTCTCAGTGTGAGGTTTAGGCCATAGTTCACCACGCTGGCCCAGTGCAGACTGGCAGACTTCATATATCTTTGAGAACTTTATGGAGAACTCTGAGACATGCAGGTTTGCTCACGAAGATTTCCTTTACCGTTAATGCGAGCGACAATTTTGGTATCAAAATCAAGACATCTGCTTGGCAGTCAACTGTCTGCCTCTAAGCTATCGCTGCTAACTTATGTTATAGGACTAAAAAGATACGCTGTTTTATCCAAAATAGCTCTTAACATTATTTAGATTAAAAAGTTTTATTGCAATGTTAATAATATTCCCATGAGATTGCACTTAGGTTGCACCGAAAATATAAAACAAAACAGAACGAGTGGTAAACTTTCAACTCCCTTTATAATAATCTATTATTATAGAGACCACAACAGTACTCTCTGTGCAACGAACGTAGAAAGTGTTAAGTTTAAAAAGAAAAAAACATGAATGTTAGGAAGATCTTGACACCTGAGTATCTCATAGTTTCAGAGGTTTACAGTCCGCACTTCTCTTAACAATTTTACTAGTACTCAGAATTCTATTGAAGCTATTGATTTTTCACATCAAGTAATATTCTATTTATAATACAAGAAATTGGTAGACTTCTAAACAATCTACAGCAAATATTGTTTTCTAATATTATACATAAGTGACAATTTTTGAAGATGGATGCATATTCTTTACTCAATTCCGCACAAATCTTTGGACCGATGTAAATAAAACTTGGCACACAGATAAACATGTCATGAATTAACACATAGCAAACTTTTTAGTCCAGTATGTTTCCATGGGACCGGTACGAGGAAAGCCGCCGGCATAAACTTTTATAAAAACAATTGTTCAAGCAAGTAATTTTTTGGTTTGATTGAATATTGTAAACAACTGTTTCATTTAGAACTATTAGTTAGACTCTTGTGAAACTCTAAACTTTCGGGTACATAAAATAAACATAATATATTCTCTAACCGTAACGAAAGGAAACATATTTTCACTTTTCAGCATTACCATGGAGAGCACACGTTATAAAGATAAATTTAACTCTTTGTAGTTATTGCAGTATAAAAGTTTAGTATTATCATAAAATTTTCTAGGAGAAACTACAGGAAAATCAGTGTCAGTAGGATCTTCAGATCTTGTAAACGAAGAGGGACAACATATTTCAGTAGTACATACAAAACACTGTTACAGAAATCGTAGCGATACTGAACGGAAATGGATAAATTTAATTTTCTCTTATGGACGGTACTCTAAAAATACAGAGAATTAAAACTCCGAAAGAATCAATCTTAAACATAAAGATCCTACATTACATCTTAAGACAAACTCCTTCGCTTCTAGATTCAGGTTAACAACCTGTCAAATGGACTGAGTGTCTTGGCGGGAAAAGGCTTAACGTGTCGCCTACTGCAAATTAAGAGGCTTATCCGCTTCGAGTAGCGTGTAAGCGTTCACGCGATTAAATAAATGTACTCTCTAACTCAACGAGGTTAGCTGATAGCTGTAGTACTTTAAGTAGTGAAAAACAAAATTCAGTAGTTTTTTTCCATTGTCGATTGATGAAAGTATGTTTATACGGCAGGACTACAGATTGTCGAAATAATATGGACGACTTTATAATATGAATGTTCTTTTTTAATAAGATCTTTAGTTATCATATTTTGAATTAGGTTTTAATTGGCGGCCATTTTGGCATGACGCCGATTAATACGGATACCTTAGCCTGCACGGATGGCGTATTGGTTTAAGTGGTCGTCTCGCCACTCTCACTATGCCGAGTGTTGTGGGTTCGAATCCCACACGGGACAAACATTTCTATAATCCAAAAATGGTTGTTCCGCGTCCAAGTGTTCGTTCTTTGTGTCCGTTATTTGAATGTTTGTAAAGTTTCCCACGATACAGGATTTATTCCTAGTGCCGGAGTACTTACTATTAGGTCTCATAACAAGGTTTTCCGTTCACTGCCAAATCGTCGTAGAGAATTATGATATGAATTACAGGTTAAAGTATATTACTTGTTTATTTGGAAAATAATATTAAAAAGACGTTCCTGTCAAATAAAAAAAAAGTTCGGATATATCGACCTATTTCTATCACAATCGTTGAGATGTGTTTACGCAAAATATTATTTTCTGTCTTAAATGAAAAGTACATACATACATTTTGATTTCTAGACTGACGCATTAATTCTAATTAGCAAAAAGAAATCGATTTTCGAAAGGGGCAATGCTGACTGAATATTATAAACACACAATAAATTTACCTAACCAATCAGCTCTTACGACTCATAAGACAGAACCTGCTCTATATCCTTACACTTTACACAGAGTCTAAAAATGGTAACGTTGAATTACAATTCTATAAATAGGTAGGTTCATTAAGTGTCCGTTATCCAAACTTAATGTTATAAATGCGAAAGTGAGTTTGTTTGTAACGCTTTCACACCTTAACTACTTGACCGATCATCATGAAATTTCGTATACCTATACATTGTCCGGAGTACAGAATAGGACATCGAGTACCCTTCATCCAGAAAAAAATACTTTTACTAACCTAACCTAACCTTAATTTACGAGAGCGAAGCCACGGGCAAAACCTATTGACTATATTTATAACTAAAAGTATACTTGTGACTATTTTAAGTTGCAAGATCGATTAATAAGCATCATGTGACCAGCGTGTTTGGCGCCAAAATAATTAACCATATGCAATCCAGAAATTTAAAGCACGCAGCATATGCGTTGTCTATTGTGGCGCTATATTTTTAAACTATAATAATCTTTTTGGTATTGTACGACATTAAGAACAGCATTACATACAGTTTCTTTTACAATCGGGTTTTATTCTTTCATATTATGTATCAATGGACTTAAACGGAGTTTGCCGTTTATTAAATGACGGTTTTGACTGCGTATTGTGAGTCTATAGCCTATTCTGGTAACGAGTTTAGTAAACTCTACTGGAATGCCAATCCTAACTAATATTATAAATGTGAGTGTGAGTTTGTTTGTTACGCTTTAACGCCTGGACTACTCGACCGATCATCACGAAATGTCGCATACACGTTGTCAGGGGAACAGAAAAGGACATAGAGTACCATTCATCTAGAAAAAAGTACTGTTCCCGAATGAAGCCGCTGGCAAAAGCTGTATGTATAATATTTCGTTTCCTATAAAAACTTTTAGCAAAACGAAACGCAAACTAGTAACTTGTAATTTATTCACATTAATGAATAAACATTATGCAAATATGATAAGCGGTTTGTTTGCCCTTCACGAGCGAGCAAAGAAAACTTGAAAACATTAAAATGATGTACAACATTCAGCCATGCATGTTACAAGTCGTAACCGGCCGTGAAACTTGCCGAAACAATTATATTATAACAAACAACGTTAACTTTATGAGTTAAGTAATTGGGACACAGTTTGAGGGTTTCGATATTTGTTTAGACATACATATTTATTAATAAACATTTATAGAAAATGAACTACTCATGGCCAAAGCTCCTACATTTTCGATAAATAACCATCAATGTCCTTCAGACCGAATTTCGGTCACGACGGCTAATCTTAACGGAGACTGGCCATCTACGCTACACAGGAGATATCATAGTGCACAAGTGTGTGTGCAAACATAAGTGCATTCTCTGTTCCCCAACTCTAATGATCCGATGAGGCAGTAATCCGACACGACCGAAGAGAGATCAGGCGCAGCACCAACGGCTTTACGTGCTAAACAACTACTTAGTAACTAAAATTATTCTAGTGTTTGAGAATATTTAGATGAACCAGAACCATAACATAAATATATACCTAGTACTTAAGTACATAATTCTCCACAATTGATTTCATGCGACTGTTAATAGATTGTCACCAGAAAGTTCGCAAACCATATTCAAAAATTCAAATTCTCCTGACAAGATAAAACAACAAGTATAAAGTGTTACTTAGACCTAATTACATGTACGACTTTGCCTGATCTAGATGAACCTATCCAGGCAAAGACTAGACTAGCATTAGCTAAAATTTAGTACAGTAACGTTAAAGAAAAGACGTCCACCACGCTTCAAACCCACGTCATAAGATATCAAGTCCTACCGTACATTCAAACTCCATCTACAAACAATTTCCTCACAATAACCACAACACTTCACACTCACAACCGGCAGCTGCGCACGCGCATAACAGTGAACACTAACTTAAAACAAACAAACAGACAAACAGTAATTCGATACATACATATCCACATGACTTTACACCCATTGAAAGACTTAAAGGTCTCAATGTTCACTGCAATATATCCATTTGTATTTGAGAGTTGAAGTGACGCGCGGCGTATGGTACCCCGGTCGGTCGTTAATGAGGGATCGCGACCTCTCACTACTGATGCTTGACTGGCCTATATTGTAATAGGAGGAGCGATGCATGTTGTAGTTATGATATTAAATGACGTCCACATTTGTGTTTGTTGTTAGTAGATAAAAGATAGGTTAAAACGTATTTATCTATACATACTAATATTATAAAGAGGAAATTGATTTTATGTTTGTGTGTAAGAATGTAACCCAAAAACTACTCAACCAATTTTAAACATTCATTCACCATTAGAAAGCTATATTATCACCGAGTAAGGCTATATTTTATTTTTAAAAAGTACTATTACTAACACAACCTAACCAATGTCAATGAACTTTACGTAATTTTGAGCAATTTTCATTAACGACCATACTTGTGTTATTATAATGTTTTATTTAAATAAACTCAACTTAAACATACTTTCACCGACTTATGTTGGTATTACATTTTTTACATTTAGACTGAAAAGATTAAGGTCAGTGTTTATTTATCACCATAAAATTTCACTGCGGCGTTATTTTAGTACCTACGTATAATTTTAATTTACTGTAGTCACTCTTACAAGCAATGGTTTAAAATTCGTCTGATAGCCGTAGTATAGTGGTTATAGCAGTGTTATAGTATTCTTACTTTACAGGAAAGAGACGAAGTAACATCCTAACTATTAATATTATAAATGTGAATGTGAGTTTGTTTGTTTCTTTGTTACGCTTTCTCGCATTAACTACTCGACCGATCGACATAAAATGTCGCATACACGTTGTCAGGGGAACAGAAAAGGACATAGGGTACCTTTCAACCAGAAAAAAATACTGTTACTAACCTAACATACATTTACGCGAGCGAAGCCGCGGGGAAAATCTAGTATATTATAAAACTCGCGCGTCGGTGGCTGGCACAGCGGTAGTGAATGCGGCTGCTGCACATTAGGTCTCGGGTGCAGATCCCGAATCGGGCAAATTAGGTTTTTCTGATAGAATTAGAGAAATTCTTGGTTTTCATTAGTAAAAGCAAGATTAACTCATACTTTTACGCCAAAGTAACATTTTCATATTAAAATATATTTCTTAAACTTTCTCAAAGTTTTCATTTCTCCCGGCACTTTCCCCAGTCCTGGTCCACGCATAGTTCCAGCTGTCTACTCAGTGTGAAAGTGGTGAGAAATCGGGGCCGTATCGATCGACTGCCAAACCTATCATTTGTTTCGATTACAATCCTTACTTCATTAAAAAGTTATAAGTGGCATAGAGAATGAATAGTAGTTTATATCGAAGTAAACGATTAGTTTTAAAACACATTGGAAGGATTATTACACGGGATGAATTGTAGTTGCCGGCTTATTTTAGTCTTCTTATATATTTTAAAAGATTGTTCTTATTAAAATGAAATATGGTACTCTAGAACACAGATTTGTCATGTAATTTTTGTTTCACCCGAACTTGATCTAGGTATGACCTCAAAGTTCTAAAAATTATATTATGTACCTATTGTGCAAGCACCGTGCTTGCACAATACATATAATTTTTAGAACTGACGCACGACAACTTTTTATTCTAACACTATATCTATTAAGTGATAATTTAATAATGGTAACACTGACAGAACATGGCGTCTTAATTTTTATGCAATAATATTATAACATTTTTAAAATAAGTTTTATTTACTTGTCGACCAATATAAGCTGACAGTAATACCTATACAATACAATACTTATTGCCTAAAGACTTTTTAATGAATGTCGATCTCTACTTAGTTAAGATATTATTCCAATAAAATTTATTGCTAGCTTCTTTACTATTGCGATCAAAAAAATAGAATAGTGAATATCTAGCGTCATATACAAACATACATTGTACAACGCAACGCAGAGCTGAGCGTATTCGTTAGGAGCGCATGTTTTGAGGCCCACGGGTATCACGTTCATTTCAACTGAGACAGCTAAAGGAACTGCGAATGATAAGCATTTACTTAAGAGTTTATAGACACCATCTCTTTAGCAAAGTTTTGTCGTATAGGTCGTCGTCGGGTACGTAAATATATAGCTGTATTGATTTATTACGAAAAATATTAGATACTCTACCTATCCCTCGGGAACAGTACTTATTTCTGATTGAAAGGTACCCTATTCCCTTTTCTGTACCTCTGACAACATATCGTCGGTATAACCACTTTTTTGAGGCGAGCAAAAAGAAGATTGAAATTGGTCCTGTAAATCTGAATCCTAACGTATCTTTCTGAAGTTATAGATTTAGTATTAAACAATAAATGTCTTAATGTATGTGTTATAATAAATATTCATTTATTATTATTAAGACATTAATATTGATATATTTAACTCAAAAACGCCAAAATGGCACATTGGCTACTTTACCACTGGACCGACGATATATGCGAAATTTCATGATGCTCGGTCGAGTAGTTAAGGCGTTAAAACGTAGATAACAAACAAACAAACGCACATTCGCATTTATAATATTAGTTAGGATATAGAGACGGGTATTAACATGAGACAAGCATTGTTCCAGTTATGAACCTCGACAGGTTGAAATATTAACCACGCGGTCCCAACCTTATAAACCAGGTGATAAAACCGAAAACATCTCTGCATTGGGCACTGCTGGGTAGATCGCTGATGTAGTTTCAGTTCCACCCACCCACCATACAAAGCAGCGAGTTGGCACACCTTGGTGGTTTTAGTTGGTAAGCCGGAAGTCTCGAGAGAGCCCGACATAATCTTCTCGCCTTCCCTTGTGGCGAATTTGTACAGAATTTTCTCTTCTTATCGTTATTTCACAATAGTGATTGTTACAGCAGGCAAATGCAACACTTTATCAGCCGGCAGGTAATTAAAACCTATTTGCTTGCGAGACTCACCCATTGTTTTAAGTATACGTCATCCAATACTATTACATACATAGATTCACGCCTGTTTCCCTGAGGGGTAGGCAGAGACTACGGATTTCCATTTGCTACGATCCTGACACACTTCTCCGGCTTCATTCACTTTCATCACATTCCTCATACACGCTCACTAGTTCAAGGAGCTCTTAACCACTACTATTAAATCAGTTTATTATATTTTACCTACCTATATACCTTGAGTCATTGTAATCGGTTTGACAATAATCGATGAGAATGCACCATCATTATAGTTTACCGTACTTTAACGCACCCGAACATAGATTGAATACAAATAGATGACCTATGGCCGCTGAATTTGTGACAAAAACGAGTATTACAAATATAATACTAGTATAATAGACTGCACATATGGCGTAGTGGTTTAAGTGGTCGCCTCGCCATTGCCGCCGCGCCTAGTGTTATGGGTTCGATCCCCACGCGGGACAATAATCTGTGTGATCCACAAATGGTTGTTCCGTGTTTGGGAGTTCTTTGTGTCCGTTGTTTGAATATTTGTAAAGTCGCGTCACAGGAATGACTCCTAGTGCGGAGGATGTATTTTCTAAAAAAGATAAATCGAAGAAAACAGTCGAAGAGTTTGTTTGAACGCGCTTATCTCTGAAAGTACCAGTAGGAGTAGAAAAATCTTTTTGCATTGATAGCCTAATTCTTGAGTAAGGTTACAGTAGGTACAGATATATCCGCATAGATTCAGACTCAGTTCTATCATTCTATCACATACACACAACACCGTCTAACCGAAACTAAGCAGAGCTTGTACTACGGGTACCTAATAGACAATGGATTAACATACATATATATATACTTATTTTTTGTAAATGCATGTATATTACACATAGAAACACCCAAACCAAGACAAACATCCATGCCCATGCCAACAAATATTTGAATTGTGCGGCAAACGAAACCGCGACCTCAGGCGTGGCAGTCGGTTACACTACACACTACGCCATCGAGGCCGCCAAAGTTTGTTTCTGAGTATACCCAAAAAGGGAAGTATGACGGCGCGTATTAAATACGCAAATATTCTCACGCCTAAATCCCCAATAGAATAGAGTAGAGGTGTATTAAACCCACATTTCGCCAACAGGTACCGAAGATCTTGTAGCGCTTATAACAACCTAATTGAAATTAGTGGAAGCAATGATAACATAGATATATTAGGTATTTCATATATCTCTGGGTAAATTTAAAAGATCGCTTGCCAATAATCCTTCACAATAGTTAATAATGCATATCATCTATACTAATATTATAAAGCTGAAGAGTTTGTTTGTTTGGCTGAACGTGCTAATCTCAGGAACTAATCTCTGGTTCGAATTAAAAAATTATTTTAGTGTTGGTTAGCCCATTTATCGAGGAAGACTATAGGTTATATAACATCACGCTACGACCAATAGGAGATAACAGCAATGGAAAATCTTGCAAAAACGGGGTAAATTCTCTTATCTTATATGAAGCAGACGAAGTTGCACGGGTCAGCTAGTTATTATACATATATTATATTGTTTTCCAAATTTACTTATCCTGTTTTGTTCTATAGTCTCTTAATACTATTTTAATATCCGTCACAGAATGTAAAAGCGATGTGAAACTTATCTAGATTATGTTTTATTTGTATCTTACTGTATTTACTTATGTTACAATTATAAGAAAAAACAAAAAAATATAAACAGTTTTAGGTGACACATAACAGGGGCGAGCCTATTCTCCTTTACTGCACACAATGCCACACTCTGAGCTACTACTGAAAACAAAATAACACTTTTCCCGACCAGGAGTCAAACCTGGGTACTCGTACACAGCACGCGTATACCCTACCGCTGCGCCACTGATGCAGTCTCTCTACTCTGGTCCTAATAGGTCACATTTACGTATAACCATCATGACCGAAACAGCATTGGATTTACGTCAACCGAGTTAGTATAAATTTGGTCACCGATCGTCACTATACCAAAATTGTCTATGATCCTTAAAAACGATCTTCGTTATGGCCTAAGTCTACGTCACATTCGACGACAGTTGTATCTTGCGATAAATCAATAAGACTTATCTTGTCTATGTACTTTCTTTTTACGACTTCTCTAAGTAATCAACTAATCCTGTATACATTCGGCCAGTGGTCAGCAACCCGCGGCTCGCGAGCCGCATACGGCTCTTTGACTCCTCGGCTTCGGCTCATCCACGAAATGTTTAGTGCAGGCACTAAATATTACTTAATATCTTGCCTTATAAGTACGATACCAAATTTTATTAAATTTACTGTTCGTTAAACTAAGAATTATTTGACAAAGGCAAGCTCGAAAGTGTTCTTTCAATCCTAATTCGTCCATGTCTCCTGTCAATTGTATATTGTCTATATTTGGGTCTTTTGGATGACAAAGTTGTCGACCACTGCACTAGGCAATTGATTTGATTGAATTAAAACGTCTAACATATACAAGGATTGCGTCGGGTTTAACACCTAAATACTAATTATGACACCTTGAACAGCATATTATCTTATTTAATGTAGTAAGCTCATAATTGAGCTTTTTACTTAACATCTGACAACAGACATGAATAATCCGTACATCATAGCGTGAAGTTTTTAACAAAATTAACGATTATCGATTTTACTGTAATCCATTGCCAGAAACACCTAAATATTACTTATAGCAACTTTAGAAGCAACTTTTCTTTACTTAATCGAGTTAACTCATAGTTGTACCTTTAAGCTAGTTGACTCAACACCTGACAGCATATAAATTCATCCTATTCTGTGTTTTTAATATGTTACAAATCACTTCTCAATAAATCTACAGGGAATGGTGAGTAGCGTAGTAATTTAAGTGGTCATCTCACTGCCGCCGCACCGTGTTATGGGTTCGATCCCCACACGGAACAAAAAATTACAATACATAGATTTACGCCTGTTTCCCAGAGGGGTAGGCAGAGACTACGGATTTCCATTTGCTACGATCCTGGCACACTTCTCTGGCTTCATTACTTTCATAACATTCCTCATACACGCTCACCGATTTAAGGTGCTCTTAAACTGGTCTTTACAAAAATATTAGTGATCCACAAATAATTGTTCTGAGTTTGGGTGTACTTTGTGTCCGTCACTGAAAGTTTGTAAAGAGCTCCGAGACACAGGAGCTAATCCTAATGCGGGAGTTGTCTTTTAAATCTTAGCTAATATTAAAAATGCGGATATGAGTTTGTTTGTTAACTTTCACGCCTTAACTTAACAGATCATCATAAAATTTCCTTATATAGGGTACCTTTCATCGAGAAAAGAAGTTCTGTTCCCGAGGGATAGAAACTTTGTGACAAAATCTATAGCACGCGAGCAAACCTGTGACAAAAAAAATAGTAAATAAATTAAAAACAAAACCATACCTCGTCCCTCCACCTTCAGTAACTGGTTTAAATCAATCACAAGGCTATCTCCAACACACGAAACAGAACGATAAGCTACCAACGTACAAGCCAGCAGTGTCAGTGCATACGATAGCGTGCCGGAATGCCATTGAGAACAGACCGCATTAAAGGGCCACATTTCCTTGGGTCGAATGTCACTCTGAAGCCTCTGATAAGAAACTTGCAGTTTCTGTTGCTTAGTGCACTCGTTTACATGCACCTTGTGACAGAAAAGAGTTGTCATTCATAAACACATATTACTAGCTGACCCGACAAACGGTGTCCTGTATTAGACGAACTGTCAAACTCGCTAAGTACTATTAGTGGTTAAGTTTTCTGAAATTATCCAATGTTATGCGCTATTTTTTTTAAATTTTTCTTGCCGTAAGATCTTTCTACAAAGTATTAGATATCCTAAATAGAAAAGATGAATGAAGTCGTTCTCAAGTTATGGGGTGACCAAGGGAAACAGGGATTCATTTTTATAATATGTTCAGTTTTCGATACACCGTCCCTTACATCCATTGACAACCCTTCATTCGGAATAATCAATTAATTTTTAAAGAACGTACACAAAGAACAGAGCTCAGACTCGGAAGAAACATTTGTGCTCACACAAATTTTTGTTCCGTGTGATGGATTCGAAGACACACTCGGCGTAGTAGAAGAGTATCAAGACGCACACTTAAACCACAACGCCATCAGAGCAGTCAGCAAAGCGGCTATAAATAAAAAGAAAAGTTTTTAATCACTCATTGACTGACTCATCAACGCCCAGCCCGAACGACTCGACCTAGAAAGCTAAAATTTCGCACACAGTTTCCCTTTATGATGTACTAGCTTTTGCCCGTGGCTTCGCTCGCTGTCGATTATGATGTAACTGTTATGACCAAGAAGTGTTTACACATTTTTATGGAAATTAAAGTTTTTGACTTTGACTTTTTATGGCAAATCGTGAGCAGTACTTATATATTGATTGAAAGTACTTTTCATATACCCACATTTCGTCAGCTAGAACCAATAATAACATAACAACCAATGGTTAGATGAGTTAGGCTCCAAAGGCCAAGCCCATTGGTTCCCGGGCACATTGCAAGATATCGAGCTACTTAAGATCTTCCGTGTCAAAAACTCATAGGTACTGTTGCTCGACCCCAAAATCGAACTTAGGAAGCAACGGTACTTATGGTAAAACGGCTTGCAAGTATGTCAGCTAAGGCGTTCCGTGGCCGGACAGTGGCGGGCAATTTGACTCGTATATAGAACATTTGGAATCCTATGCAGCAATGCATACGAAGGACAAAGGCTAGAAAAGTCCGTTAGTAGTAGGCTGAGTCCGATGGACGTCGTCTGACAAATCAAAAACCGGCAAGCGTTGTCTGACAAAACAAACTGCTGGCCGTGGCGAACGAACGCGGGCAGCCGTGGACGATAACGGACAGAACCGGACTTTTCTGTCAAAGTCAAAGTCCAAGCCAAAAATCACTCACAAACGTCAAAGTTTGTGAGTTAGTAAGTTTAGTAAAGTTATTGAATTTACATTTAGGTTAGATACTAGGTTAGGTGAGACGACAGTAGTTTCAGTTCCAGCGACCCTCAGACCATTCAAGGCAGGGAGTTGCAACATCGTAGTAGGTGTAGTCGTTAGTATCCGGGACGTTCCATCTTACCTCGGGTGGGCCCGATCTTTCCGCTCCCGAGTTATACGTAAACTTATTCGCCCACGTTAAAAAAGAGTGTTAGATGACGGTCTTTTTCCAACGAATAACCCTTTGCCCTGATAACGGGTTGTTCATTGGAAGAAAGACTGCGGAACGCCTTATGCAAGTTAGTGTCTGTTTGTGTTGCAAATTTTATAGCAAGTGCCGTTGCAGCGAAAGCTACGGCGCAGCAACATCAATCAGTATGGCGGACGGGGACGTGGTATTTAGTAGTACGGAGAAAACTGCACTTTTGTGAAAGGCATACTCGCGAATCTATTATGGCCGTCTAGGAAATCTGAATGACTGTTCAGTCTTGTAGAAATCGGTGGTAACGTTGACATCGTTTATTTTTTAGCTACCCGCGTATGAAATTGTATTATATTACATGCATAGGTCATAGAACCTAAAGCGAAAATAGCGAAATGTTTGTAATATAGACTGCCTAGGTGACACAATGGTAGTTTATGGTTCGTTTCTCGGTTCAGGTAAAAGTGATTGGGGTTTTCTAACAATAGCAGTTGTAGTACGGAGTCTGAAACAATAAATGCCCGCTATTACCTGAAACCTTAAAATTAGTACCCGAAATCATACACCTTTTCCTACACATTTGGAGAAAGAGGCGTGAGAAGGCTGTGTGTGGGTAATATATGTAGTTCTGGCCGACACATTGCAGAGATGCCATATTGTTTCATTTATATCGCTCAAATTATTGTTGTCTATATATATAAAAATGGCGGATCCCGTCCAAATGCCAAGTGACACTCTACTAAAGGCACTCCAATCAGTTTCCTTTGATTGGATACGACAGAGATATTATCTAGATGAGGCGCTACTCATAAAAAATGGAATGACGCGCCGTCAGAGAATTGTTCATATTTAAAAAATGATGTGGCGATATTTGGCTTTTGGCTTGGATTGTGGCGATATATGATTTAGTGCTATAGTGTAACGTGTGTGTGTTATAAATAGACTCGTTCTTGGGTATTTAAAGTTTTCAGGACTAAAGAGAGAATAGGTCTAATTCATACTAGGTCGTATTTTCAAAGTATGAAGTTTAAAATAAAAGGTCTTAGATAAATCTTCCACGTTAACTAAATGTGGGTAGACAGGCATTACATTTCCCAATATTGGAAAAATCTTTCATACACCTAGGACATTTTTTTTTTTACTTGGGGGAATGCTTTGACGCATACCCCTCCGCGGGGGCAGGCGGAGGGGTTATGTCGGACTCACCCGGGAAAAGATGGAGATATCCCGGTAATACCGACTAAACCTACCACGGTGTCCCTTCTCACAATCTATAGCCGGGGCGCAGGGATCACTCGCGCATTCATCCTGCAGCCCCGGCAGAAAGATTCCTTAGGACCTATCACTAAAAAGGAGCCATGGTTTTACGTGTACGGCACTTTGAAAAGTAGATGATCGGACTCATCCTTTGGTAATATACAGGCTTGATGCTACATAACATGAGAGAGCAAGTCATCGCAGTCATGCAGCGAAGACTATCGTAACATAGTACCCTTAAACAACGGACACAAAGAACACTCAGACTCGGAACAACTACTTTGTAGATGACACAATTTTTTGCGTCGTGTGTGTGGATACGAAATCTTAACACCCGGTGCAGTGGACGCGCTGCAGTGCGTTTAGTGCAGCGACGAGGCGACCACATACACCACTTTGCCAACCATGCAGTCATTATACCATCGATCTGAAGAGTTTAACAGTAACTAAAAAAGGTCCTTGACACAACCTTCTTGAAAATTGCATAGAATTCGATCTAACGCGTATAGCCATTGATACGAAATAAATATTTGATATGAGAAGCGTCATGTGTCCCAAAGTACCTAGTCATCATTCACGGCCTCGTACGATGTAATACTGGACGAGCCATGGCAACCCGTATACAAGTTCCACCTATTGTTGTCCGAACAAAAGTAACAGAAGACTTAACTTACTATAATCGTTTCAGAACGTGCTCTCTAGTTGTTTTGTTTAATTTAGCTGTTTAGTGTCAGAAGGCGATCGCTTCAGTTATTTTATTTTCTGCCAGTCTAAATACAGTCAATAAATTAGAAAGAAAGAAAATGTTTTATTTGAATCTCCATACATACATAATTTAAAAAACAATAATAAATACAATTAAACAGAAGGCGGTACATGGAGATCAAATTATGCAACTGCGTCAGCTATTGTTGCAGTATGGACTACAACGCTGGTATTCTCGCAAGTAGACTACCACGCTCGTATTCTCGCAGGCCTACTAGCAATAAAAAATAAATTCCAGTGGCTGCATTTCCTTTATTCGGATGCGAATTACTTTTGCGCTGTAGATAACAGTAATAAACAGTTTTTGTATCACTCAGTAATCTATTTATAAACAAATTAGTTTTTGCTCGCGGCTTCGCTCGCTTTAAGCTCTTAAATTTACAGATTTAGAGGACTGTTCCCGAGATATAGGAATTTAACACGGAACAGAAAATGTTTTTCTGTTCCGTGTTAAATTCCTATATGTCGGGAACGGTCCTCTTTTTTCCATACCCCTGACAACATGTATGCGAAATTTTATAATGATCAGGCTAGTAGTTAAGGCGTTAAACCGAAACAAACAAACTGACACTCCCATTTATTATTCGAATTTATTGCTTTGCTTCGGTTTATAATCTGTAGTTGAAAGAAACACATGGTACTACTTCAGCTTGAAAAATATACTGATACAATAATTATACGATACTAAAAAGTAGGAAAGTGTAAAATCAAAACTAAACAGTTTTAATAATTTAAATAGTTTCAACATAATGTAATAATATATTTTAAAATAAACAACGCGATGAAATCTCTATAAAGTAGTTAATTTTAGTGAAACGTCGCTCTTCATACTACAAACAACAATTATCTCAATTAGTACTACAATTTCTATATTGAATTGTTTATTCACTACATGCCATCTTAAAATAGAGTAATATCATTATACCTATACTAGCTTTTGCCAGTGGCTTCGCTCGCATTAATTTAGAATTTTATCATCAATTCGGGTTATACTCTGCCTGTAATAATATAATTCAATCATGATTCGAAAGACACGTGGCGCCATCTATTATCATAAGAACGTTATTGTTGTTTCCTCGGAAACAGTAATTTTTTCGGGATGAAAGGTAGCCTATGTCCGTTTCTGTACACTTGACAACGTATATGCAAAATTTCAGAATGATCGGTTCAGTGGTTTAGGCGTGAAAAGGTAACAAACAAACAAACTCATTTTCGCTTTTATAATATTAGTTAGGATTAGGATTATGCAAAGTGAAACAAGTTTGTATTAACTGTATCATTTCTAGGGCTGAACACTGAATCCCAAAATACAGGCACTCGCCTAGCTTGGGAGAGCAGTAACAGTTTATTTTAGTAAAATACAACAATGTACTAACTGCTTCAAAGTGTAATGTGTAACATGTTTGTATTATTCGAGACAATAAAGATTATTATTATTTTGTGCTCTTATCACCGGTATTTTCTAACATAATAATATTAGAAAAATATCTGGCCCTTTGGTCTACACGGAGACATGGGTCCAACGTGAAGAGGCCCTTCGAGAGTTTTAATCTAAAGTGGAATGGAACACCTACGGTGGCACTAGCCGCAGCAGGCGTAGGACTATTACTACATATATACTACTAATAAGTCTAGGCTATGGGGATGGGTGTTTAATGGACCGGTATACTATGGATGAAAAACGGCGTCTAAAAAAACACAGATATGAATAGTATACGCCAAAAATCATAGTACAACAAAGTAGTCGTAGTACTAAATCTACATTTCCGTAATCCAACGACTTACTGCATAGTTCTCAAAAACGGCCTGGCCGAACAAAACAGTCAAAAGAATCAATAATTAAATAGTCCTTTAAGGGTTCCGTTACCTTCAGAGATACAAACCTTAATAATATGCGCAACGAACGTTGGGACAACTTTACGCAAACATAAAAAGGTATTGCTTAGTAACATTGCACTGATATTTCCTGGTTCCTTTGTTTCATGACGGCTTATAAAAAGGTATTTATAAGCTAATTCACGCGATCCACGTCGTTATCAGGTCACGAACATTGATATCGTTAGAAACAAAGACGTTGCAGTATTTTGAACTTTAATGGAACACGGGCAAGGGCAAATCAAAAAATATTGTCAAAGTCAAAATAATTTATTAATTTAGGTCACAAAGCTAAAGTTATGAGCGTCAAAGTTTAATAGTTAATGAAGTTTCTGAAGTTACATTGAGGCTAGTTGCTAGAGTCAGGCAAAAGGCTTAAGAAGATACCGGCCGGCCTTTAATCCTGACTAATATTATAAATGCGAATGTGAGTT
Organism: Catocala sponsa; assembly: GCA_963564715.1. NCBI lineage: Eukaryota > Metazoa > Arthropoda > Insecta > Lepidoptera > Erebidae > Catocala > Catocala sponsa. The sequence continues at coordinate 6,879,192 of OY751351.1, forward strand.
TGTTTGTTTGTTACGCTTTCACGCCTTAACTACTGAACCGATCATCAAGAAATTTGAAATTTGTTTTCACGTTGGCAGAGGTGTAGAAAAGGACATAGGGTACCTGTCATCCAGAAAAACACTTTTGTTAACCTAACCTAACCGAATTACTTTGGGAACTAAAGTTTTTTAACAATCATAAACAATTAGTAAGACAATTCTAATGCATTATTATTATATAGTAAAGTTACTTTTTGACTAAGTACAGCTTTTTTTATCTATCTTACTAGCTTTCCCGCGTAAATACAAATCTGCTGCGAATTTGGCGCCAAATCAATTAGCCAATATCAACTCGTAACTAGCTAATAACTCAAACTAAAATAATTGTACTGGAAAAATTGTGTAGTAATTTATGTATTAACCTGCCAAGTCTTGAAATAACATACAAAATTAAAAACCTTTTGTGTCAGTCCGCTGGTGTGCCGCTGTGTCTGTAAGGTTTTATTTCCACTAAACCAAAAATAGTGTGATCTACAAATATGTAGTTTGACGGAGTCCGAATATTCTCCGTGGTACTAATTTAAGTATAAGCTGAACGTGATTATCTAAAGCCGAACAATTCTCAAACAAGTAGTCGGTTCGTATCAAATCTTAATTTACATCGCTTATTGACTTCGCGGCTAAGAAATAATTCACACTATATTGATTAGCCTTGCCTGGTCTGCTTTTATGTGATACCAAGGCAGCAAACAAGCAAACGGTACATCTGAAGGTAAATAGTTACCATAGCCTTCAAATTTCAATTGCTTGTTATGCCTCCGTGGCGCACCCGTAATGAATGCAACTGCTGTGCAAGAAGTCTTGGGTTCAAATCCCGGGTCAGGCCAACAAAACAATATTGGGTTTATGAAGTTGGCGGTGTTAGACACCCCGTACCTCGGGCACGTAAAGCCGTTAGTCTTGCGCCTGATCTCTCTACGGTCGTGTCGGACTACCGTCCCATTGGATCATTGGAGTTGCGGACCAGAGAGTGCACTTGTGTTTGCGCACGCAAACACTTGCGCACTACAATATCTCCTATGCAGATGGCCAGTCTCCGTTAAGATAGGCCGCCGTGACCGAAATTCAGTCTGCGTGTCAATTGCGCGTAAATTACTCCAGGGAATAAGATGAAAGGCAAATTAAAATATGAGTCTTCCGGACTCCTATTCAACAGGTGAGACGCTATACCAGTGTTACTGTCCTTACGCCGATATCCTGTAAGACAGTATGCATTAGCTGGTTTGCTCGTGTAGTACTACTGTACTACACGAGCAAACCAGCTAATGCATACTGTTACCAAATAATTGGGAATCGCGAGCTCTTTTACTTGTATTTGCTGAATAACGTCACAAAAGAGACATATGAACTACATCATCAAGTTATTGATAATATGTTAATTAGGTCCCAGAGTTCATTAGCCTGTGATTTTGTATCGCGGCTATTTTCAGCAGGGGGCAGAACTGCGGGCGGTTGGCAGCAATACGCTGACTCTTTTACTGGAGCTATATAGCTGGCCAATTCTGAGTATGACATATCTCCTATCAAACTATCTATTTAAAAAAGGAATGAGCGGTAAAAATAATGAACGTCTACGTCAAAAATAATGAACCACAAGGATTTTTAAACAACAATTACCTATTTCGAAATTCGAACATCTCGCATAGACAACAACTAAAATGACTAGGAAGCGACGTGAGGTGAACAGCTAGCTTCAGCTGAAAAACTCAATCGACAAAGGCCGGACTGACATTACAAGGTTCTGTGTGAAAACAAGTTAAATGTCACAAATATGTACAAACGAATAAATTAACACAAGGACTGATCGTAGCCGCGATACATAATTACCTTATATTTTTGCACTACACTCACTTGCTACAAATAAGCCAAGAACAGTTACACACACACGCTAAGACAAATTATAGTACCTTCCATCTAATTTGCTTAACCATATAAAACTTTTTCATGCAGTATCTATATGCGTTTTTTTACGTGGTGATCACCGCAGGAAAAGGGGTTCTTAGAGGGTATGTTGGTCTCACCCGGGGAAAGATGGAAAGTTCCGTTGCATTGAATGGTGGTTAGGTCGCTGGAACTGGAATCTATTTGCGGCCTGCTTTAAAGTAAGCTGTTACCTTAGCCAGAAGCGCTTTCAACGGGATAAAGAAATTAAGAAGGAGTTACTGTCTTCGCAGTACACACAGCTACACATGGAGTTAGACACCCTATATGCGCATAACTACGCTACATACAACATAGAGAATTGTCGGAAACGGACAGTGCATAGTAGTGTCGATGTAATGGTAAGGATAGAGCGTAACAAAAATATAACGCACTCTCTCGCACGATTCGCAGCGTTCATTACTTCTAATAGTTCAAAGTCCAGTCTAGGTTGATGTGTCGCTGTGTGTACAAAGGACTATGTTTAATAAACCTTGTCTTTTAGTTCTTTAAATCGCTTATACCTAGGCTCCTGTTTGAACTATAGCAGCCTGGGGAAGTTTCTCCACAATACAGAAGATCGAAGCCACACAACTATGTACATACATATGTAGGGTTGCCAGGGTTCTCAAAAAAGTGTTTAAAAAAGTGTTTTGTTGGCAAGACGATATTTTTTATGCGTCACCTTATCAGTCTTGTATTACAGTTAGTGTTACCGTTTGCCAAGGCGCGATCCTCGAATATTCTCGCTGACAACATTACAATTCTATACAAAACCCTGAACATCCTACACGAAAACATCACAAAGTTATACAGCAAGCGTATTACGCCCGGTATATAAGAGCAGCCGTCAGAACAGTATCCGATTTTTTGTTTAAAGTAATGCCATCCTGTGACCTGGTGCCCGCTCGGTGGCTAATTAAGTCTGGTTCCTATATATTGAAGAAACGAGTTGTAACAACGGACAGTTATTTATTGACACATATTCTAAAACGACTTCTTCTTTATAGTTTAGTTTCGAAACTAAACGTCAAGGAAATAATCTTTAGAGGGCATCAGAGTTACAAACAATACGCGAGTTAGTTTATTTATTAAAGTAGTCTATATGCTTCCACAAGTTTTAAGCAATTGCGAAAAAAAGTATACATACATTTAATGGAAATCGTTTTAGTCGAGTAAACGAACCAAACAGACGCATTCATCACTACATATTATAAAACAAAGATCTCCGCCGCGTCTGTCTGTACGCGATAAAGTCAAAAACTACTCGACGGATTTTCATGCGGTTTTCACCAATAGACAGAATGGTTCATGAGGAAGGTTTAGGTCATAATTCGTTAAGGTTTTGTACTACCCGTGTTAAATCGGGGAGGGTCGCTAGAAGTATTACATATACATAAGTATGAATGAAAATAGTTTACGGGTTTCTTACACGTTTTATATGTATGTACGTCGGGTTTCTTGCAGTATCACGTCGATGCTTTTTTTTCACAATTTACACGCGTACATGTATATCAGGCCTAAGCCGCATACGTTCTTCAATGTTAACCTCGTTATAATTTTAAATGACCAACGAAATAAACAATAGACCTTATTAGTCGCGTATTCGCATGACCGCTTACGACTAAATAATTAAGATAACGTAATTTTTGTAACGTTCATGAAGAAAACTCGCTTTCAGAACTATACATGGGCTTTATAAATAATTAATACTGTACTTTCTCTCTTTCTTTAGCAGCTGATTTTCAATTCGAAAGAAGGAAACAAAATATCCGTATAGCTTTATTATCTGAACTACGATTATTAGTAGGTAATTAGGTTGATTATTAGCGTTATAACTAGGTTTATAACTCACTATTATCGACAATATTTACGTTCTATAATCAAATTAAGTAACTAGGTATATACCTTTTGTCACGAGGGATTTCTATAATACACAATAAAGGCTTAAAACTAATACAAAATATAACGCAAGCTATACCTTTTTCGGGGTGATGGTTATATTAATTTTCTTCTTCATTTTTAAATAACACTAAACAAAACTTGGGTCATTACAAACTCATTTCTTTGCCAGCACTAAACATGTTTTTTATACCGAACAACACTACCTTGTTCCTAGAAGGCATAACAGTGACTGTCTTTGCCTGCTCTTAAATGACAATGTTCTTCGAAAGCGGGAAATCTTCTCCAACATAAAAAGACCTCTGACATCTCACACGCATTGACGAATTACAAACATTTTCATTATTTATGCGAGTCATAATAGAGTGGTCGCATAAACATTATCTAAGTTTTTTAATCTATAGTAATCTAGTAAAGGTTTTTATCACTTGTTAATGACCAACGAAGTTTTTCGCTTTGTTTACTTTGTCCGATAATAAGGTTACAGACATTCGATAGACTAGACAATGTGTGATGCGCAGGACTTTTAATCTATAATTAATATAAAGACGAATAATCATTGACCTATATTAAATTTTGGACAAATAAAAGTCTACAATCTTGAAAATGGCTGTCGGGCCACGGTCATAGATAAAAGCGATAAACGGGTAAGTCATCGAACTTGCAATCGCACAGTTGAGGGCATGTGTCCTTGCCCATTGCACTATTGATTACAAATTTTATTTAGCATAATCCTTTATATTTAAACGCAATAGGCAAGCAGTTTTACATAAATACCTACTAATATTATACACGTGTGGATAAAATTTATATAATAAAAATTGTTTGAGTTTAATTGGAAGTCAAGTAAATTTTTAAAGGTCCATTTACATAAGGCATGATTCTTGGGGCAATTATCGTGCTATCTCTACTTTTGCGGTAAATAAGATAAAGACAACACGACCTTTGCTTCAAGAAGCGTGTAAATAGAGCTAAGGATTTCATATTCTGTCAATTTTATCATTGATGTATAATTTCCTCATGCGTTTATACATAATATAAAATGATTGATTTTGATCAGTATGATCTCAATATTTATGTATAATTACTCATATAAATTATATGTATCATATATGCGCTTGTAAACTTGTTTGATAAACATTTTATGTGAAAACCATGGACTTAGAAAATTACGGCTGCGGTTCTCGTTAAAAACGTATTATTGTACGAATATAGTGAGTGTGTAGGTAAGTGAGTAATATACTTTACTATCCAAGAATGCCATCGTTAGTTTAATTTTTTACGTAACAAAATTGATATTAATAAGAACTCATATCATATCGCGTATTGTTGGCATGTCGGCCGCTTGCAGTAGTGTGAGTGTGTACCTATATAACGGTCTGGCCGACATTACTTTGATATGAGAAGGCTCATTTGTAGCTTGGGAGGTGCCTTCTATAAATTTCCATATATATACAAACCATAGGTTAAAAGCCCTATATTTATTATGGACAACATATTTTAAATTAATCCAAAAATAAACAAAAATGTCTAAGATTTATTTTGCTATTATTGACAGTGGTAAGACAAAAGAGGATAGTCAATGCATAAGGGGACACATTGTTGGCACAACAATGACAAAACAAAACTAAACATGTATTATCTATGTCAAATATCTAACACTAATCTCAGGAACTACTGGTTTGAATTGAAAAATTCTTTTAGTAGCCTATTTATCGAGGAAGGCTATAGGTTATATAACATCACGCTACGACCCACGGGAGTGGCGCAGTAACCATAAACGCGAGTGAAACCACGGGCACATCTAGTAAGAATATATGATATTACATTTTAATTAATAGAGGTTGTATTTAAGAGTAGCTTTTATGAATAGATGTAGGGTTAACACATTTCTTTACTTAACAGCTTGGTTAAATGACTATTTTATAAAAAAGGTATAAGTATACATGATATGATTAATGAAAAATATAAGAATTATTATTATTAATTATTATTAATCTTTATTATTCAAAATTTATATGACACAATACAAATATGTACTTGAAAGAAACTCTGTCCCCTGAACTAGGTATATGTACCTGTATTTCAAAGGTCAGCGCCCCCTGTATTTATACTCACTATATGTGGGTATTCTTATTTTTATAAGATTATATTGAAAAGTTTGTATAAATAGACTGTTATCTCATATAATTACCCTCAAGAACTTAATCAAATAGTATGTTATTGGTAGTTATTCTACTATCATATTATACTGACATTATATAGATAGTGCACCAATAAAACATTGATTAATGCTGTAGTCATAACATAATAAATAACATGATGCACTGACATAGACAAGGAATAAAACAAAACAAATGAGTTCTTGCAGAGAAATAACTAAGTGAGTGCACGAAATACTAATGGTGCACATAAAAATGAAAGTGCTAACTACAATAACGTAATGATGTTGATCTTACTAAATTTTGGTTATCGTAAGAGTCCTCCTGAGAGACCGTGGGGTTGTCTATGAGCGGGTGTCTGTCCCCGGTCTCCTCCGGTCTCTCCTCCGACCTCCGTTCTGAACGGACACGGCACGCATCACATCTCTTCATGACTACACATACTTCTCAACTGTGGACTGTCAATAAAGTCCTTCAGTATAATAATTAGTTATTGTTGAATGTCTCAACAAATTCAGATTGTCACAAACGTAAATTGATTGGTCCTATGGAGACTGAATAATTGTTGTCTATTGCCCTGTCACCAATTCCACATATTGAACACTAGTAAAAAATAAAATAAATAGCAAATAAAATTTTATCAATTAAATATATTAGTCCTAAGAATAACTGTGAACTATAAAGATAGAATATAGAGTAAACATAAATACCTCATTGTCACTATCAATAAGATAAGTGTCTTCCATAGCACCAAAACATTAAAACCTATGCTACATAACTTTTAAAAGAATAAATATTAAGAATTTACAGATAAAAAAGTGTACAGCCATCTGCACTGATTGCACGATCACGTATTAACAATAGTGAACAATATTGGATAAAAAGATAATCAGGCATAAAGAAAAATATCATTGTATGCAAATCAAATGTTTGACCATTAGCGAAAATAATGACGGTAACACTCATTTACAACGTACGCATACTCGAGCGCATGTGACCTAAACCACTACCGCTAAATACCAATGCAAAATAATAAAAAATCTGCACTTACTACTGTTATTTGGCTTCTGTAGTATGCAAGTGTATTCCATAGAACTTAAGCACCAAATCAAATAAATAGCTCCATCGTCCGTACAACGTAAGTGAACACTTTAACAATAAAACTCAATTACGTGTAAAAGATACGAGTTACACGTTAAAATTGTGGAAAAACGAACAATAACTCAATAACCCCAATGTGCTTTGGTTACTTTTGACAATTTTGACATTTATTTTAGGAATAAGACATAGACTAAAAGAAAGTTTTTATAGAAAGTAACTGACTAAACTGAGCATCAGCATTCCATGATATTTCCATCTGTAGGTACTACTATAAATTTCTCATGGACGAAATGTTTTTTGTACTAATGAAAGTTAATAAATGATGTCATAACACTTGAGTGTGGGTATGTACTACCCATCCAATGTCATAAAAAGTTCTAAAGTTTGAAGGTCATGAGTTGCTTTGAATTTATTTTCATGAGATTCGTTGGTTTTAACTATACATAATTAACTGACCCACGCAACTTCGCCTGCTTCATGCTGCTCCGCTTCTATTGGTCGTAGCGTGATGTTATATAGCCTATAGCCTTCCTCGATAAATGGGCTATCCAACACTAAAATAATTTTTCAATTCGAACCAGTAGTTCTTGAGATTAGCGCGTTCAACCAAACAAACAAACAAACTCTTCAGCTTTTTAATATTAGTATAGATATTACTATGTAGCCAAACTGATACGCATATGGCATATTGGTTACGAGATTTATTTTCTTACTGTCCTGTTATCTATCCAATTGTATACTGCAATATCGACAACGACACTCTTCGACTGCCTACCACTAATAAAGAACCTTGGATAATGGATATGGAATGAATTTACCTAGTTCAAAAACATGTAAGAATTTGTAAACTATCTATACTAGAAGAAATCGATATGATAAAATAAAACGAAAGTTTTAATCAAACAATCTGGTGACTGAAAGATTAAAACTTTATTAGGAAAGCTATTCTAGTTTTTTTTACACTTGAACCTTGTAACCTCGGACCAAGTATCACACTGTAGTACTGTGTGATAATTGTGATAAATAATTGGTCTGAGCTTGTAACCCACTGTATCTGACAGTGTCAATCGCTTGTCTAATGTCAACGTAGATAGAGGAACCATAGTTTCTCTGTCTACGAATGTCAAAGATAATTATTATTTTTAATGTCAACTTTACAAAAGACCGTAGGTGTTTATTTATATTTATTATTTTATTCCTTTTGTGCTCTGGACCTGGACTGGAGTCTGGGTGGCGGGTTGTCTCCATGGCTCCAATCTGCCATCTGGGCTGAATAGCAATACTTACACAGCCCCAAATTAAACTAATTGTCGTCTTCCATTGTAATACTTAGTTTTATTATTCATAATATAGATGTATTAATCCATGTACCATATAGGGCGGCTTACATTTATTAATTTTCCTACTAGTTTTTATGTTATTAGGGTCTGTAAGTAATTATTCCGTACACGAAGTCAATCCGATTTCAAACACTGTATGGATATATAATTTAAAGAGATCTTTCGTTCCCCGACAGATCCTCAAGACTATGAAGATACGACGACGTTCTGATTTTGGCTTACCCCAAGCTAAGCAAGCCAAGTTCACTACTGGGTGCTTAAAAGCATGCTTGAAAATCGAATCTGGCGGGTAATTTATAAATACATGCCTACATATCTATTAAATGTATTTTTTTATAATTATCGGCCACTTGGCCTCTTAACGACAGACATCTTTAGAGTTTCTTAAGGACGGACATCTTTAAATTTTAACAGAATTTGTTCAGTGGTTCTCAACTAGCCTGCAAATTTTTTCCTAAATTAAATTATATATTAGTTAAAGGTATTCCTTTCATAAACAACTTTGTATTTATCAATAAATATTCAGATATAGAGAAAGGCAATAATGTGGATAGGTAATAATTTATTAAATCTAAAGAAAGTTAAATAGGTAAACTGTAGACACAAACAAATTGTATGAGGATTTTTTTTTAATTTGCCTTTCTAAGTAAGACCAGGAGTAATTATTAAATCAAGGCACACATTATTACTTTAATATGATTTACCACTACTTCACTTGTTTAGCATAAACACAGTAAGGTAAAGCATAAAAATCTATTGTGGGTTCCCATATGGGACAAAAATATGTGTAATCCACAAATGGTTGTTATGAGTCAGGATGTTCATTGTTTAAATAATTGTAAAGTCCCTTGCGATACAGGAATTATTCCTAGTGCAGAAGTAGCCTTGATAAAAAACAATGGAAATAGCAACTACAAGTACCCTAGCCGTGCAGCTAGGAATCCATATTTTTAGTCAATAATTATTTCCATCTCATGCTTGACTAGTGTGCTAGTGTCATGTTATGCATTCTAAATGATACATTCTAAAAAAGGGTTTTCATATTATACCTATTGTATTTTTCCAGATTGGCTGAAGTTCTACATAAGACTCAAATAATATGAACAGCATATGCAATTTAAGTACAGGTAACCACAGATTTTTATTCCAATTTCTATATTGACATTTCCATCAACATGACATGACATCTCATTGAACATCACCAACAATCATTATGGTTACCAGTCTCTGCCAACAAAGAATTTCTAATTATCTGCTATAATATGGCAGCCAATGTATTAATTGATACCAATCATGGTTGATTGTATTGAATATATTTCATTTAATTTCACAGTATTTTACAAAGCCTATCGCCTATCTCTTGGCCGCGTTCTGCCGCTTAGGCTTACTTAGATTAAATTTAAGATTATTCAACAACAGAATTTTCTGTTTTGGTAGTATTTTAACTTAATAAAATTCGAATAGTAAAACATTACGTTTTTTCATTCTCTTCTTGTTTAAATTATTTCAAGTTACAAGCTTTCAATATTAAACAAAACCCAATTTCATCAATGTCGTATTATTGACTTATCGTTTAATTAAAAACAAAGCATTTTTATTATTAACAAGATGTTGCCGCCGTTTCACCCGCGTTTATCGTTACTGCACCGCCTACGTGGGTCGTAGCGTGATGTTATATAGCCTATAGCCTTCCTCGATAAATATGCTATCCAGCACTAAAAGAATTTTTCAAATCGAACGAGTCGTTCCTGAGATTAGCGCGTTCAAACAAACAAACAAACTCTTCAGCTTCATTATATTAGTATAGATATATTTCTTGTATGGATTTCAATTGACCGTTTTATAATATTAATGAGGTGAGTTATTCACCTCATTACTAAAAGTCGCTTAATTGATATGAGAATTATTATATTCATCATTTATTTATTTTTATTAAGAAAGCCAACAGCGATACTGTTTGTTTAACAAATCGTGTATAGTACAATTTTACATGGCCAATAACAGGTTTCCCTAAATAACTTAATATAATTAAACAAATTCAGCATATAAAGGTCACTACTTACAACCTCTTATATAAACATGGAATATAATACAAACTTTGTGAGTTTAGAAATATAAAAAATAAACACATTGGTCATACACAAGAATAGCAGGAGATGAAATTAAGTTGGGCGTAGTTGCCTATCTTTTAATATCTTTATTAATTGTGATTTAAAAGATTTCTTAGAACAGCAGAAGGGATCAACCTCTTGAAATATAGTGTTATAGGTGCGAGCAAAGCGGGTGAGCACACAGTTACAAGCGGGGTTGGTTGAATGTCGGGGAACATGTAACAATGATGTTTGACGGGTGCGACGTATTGGAGCATTAAATGTAACCTGCGAGACCAATTCAGGACAGTTCAGATGTCCGTTTAGTATATCATATAAGACACACATATCTATTAGTTTACGCCTATCATTTAAAGTAAGAAAATCGTACCTCTCACAATTGTGTTGATACGACAAGGCAGGATTACGGAATCGATAATTAAGATGATTAAGAAACTTTTTTTGTATGCGCTCAAGTTGATTAATGTATATGAGGTAAAAAGGAGACCAAATTGGAGAAGCATACTCAAGTGTGCTGCGTACATAAGAAAAATATACGGTTTTTACTGCTGCTATAGTATTAAACATTTGGCAAGATCTCAGGACAAATCCAAGATTTTTAAAAGCTTTAGCCCCGATGTAGTCAATGTGTTCTCCGAAGGATAATTTGTTAATAAATAATACACCTAGATCACAGACCGCATTTACTTTTTTAATTGGGATATCATTAAAATTGTATAAATAATTAAAAGGTTCTTTTTTTAGTGTACATGTGTTGACATTTATTAATATTGACTGTTATTCTATTTTTTGAGTAATAATCAAGTAAATTATTGAGATCTCTTTGAAGCTCTACACAATCATCAAGGCAGCTAATCTTATTTGTCATCGGCGTACATTAGATGTTTTGAGAATTTTATGGAGTCTGCGAGATCGAACAAGTACGCATTGTAAAAGAGGGGCCCTAAGTGCGATCCTTGCGGAACTCCACTTGGTATTTTAATGAAATTTGATCGATATTCTCCAACAACTACAGCCTGGGACCTGTTGGTCAGATATGACTGGATCCATCGTAGTAGATTGCTACGTATCCCCAGTCGAAATAGTTTGTTGAGCAAGATGATGTGATCCACACGATCGAACGCCTTTTAAAAATCAGTGTAGCTGACATCCACCTGCCCACCCTTATCTGTATTTTTGAGAACAAAGTCCGTAAAACAGGCTAGATTTGATACCGTAGATCGTCGTCTTAAAAAACCATGTTGTGTGTTGGGTATGTGACTCTCTTATTAAGGATATACAACGTTGTAAATAAGCTTTTCAATTACCTTCCCAGCAGTATTTAGGATGGAGATGCCTCTATAGTTTTTTACTTTAGTGCGTGGGCCTTTTTTATGTATAGGAACAATGTTAGCCCTCCTCCATATCTCCGGGAAAATACCCGTCTCTAAAGAACGATTATAAATATACGTTATAGGAAGCGAGATAGATGAAGCGCATCTCTTCCAGAAGATAGGAGGAATACCATCACACCCTGGTCCCTTATCGATCTGTAACGCTTTCAACGCTCTTTCTACCGTAGGTACAGTTACTTGTACGCTCGAAATCAAATCAGTACTCACATCTGGACAATCTATGAAACTGTCGGAACGGCTATTGCAATGATCAAATACACTATGGAAGAAACTATTAAACGCTTCGCAAATATTATGTCCGTCTGAATAGTTAATGTTGTTATAACTTAATGATTTTGGGTAGTTTGAGCCGCCACGCATGGTCTTGATATAAGACCAAAATGTTTTTGGGTTTGTTTTCAGACTGTTTTCTGTTGCTTGTATGTATTTGTTAAAACACATTTTTTGGACTAGACGTTGTCTGGCACGCAAAATAGAAAATTCATCATAATCAAGCAAGTTGTTGTATTTTTTCCAGCGCGAATGGGCTTTATTTTTTTCTTTAATGATTTTAATTAAAAGTTTATTGAACCAAGGTGGGTATCCATGTGTCCTTGATTTACTACGCATTGGAACATATTTATTGATACCTTCTTGAATTAAATTGTAAAATTTTGACACGATTTCATCCACTGATCCATTACCCAACGCTGACGGCCAATCAATGTCATTATAATGAATGTTTAACATATCGAAATTTGCTTTATGATAATTAGATCTTGGGCTGGATAGTTCTTTAAATGGAGCGTCAGTTAAATCTAGAATTTCTGCAGTGAGTACTGGATGTGGTGGGTCCACGTTAGTGAGGGGCGACAAACATTCGCTAACAATCAAAGGCAGACTACAAAACATAAGATCTAATGTATTGTTTTTATGATTAAGGATAGTATTGTATTGTGTGAAGCCGAAAAGGGACAGTTCATTAACTAAATGAATACCTGCTTCTTGCACTTCCACCGCGCCTTGTTTTTTTAAATCTAGGGCCGTTCGATTGCCAATCTATGCAAGGAAGGTTAAAGTCACCTACCAGTAAACGATTACCTATATGTTCTAGTATATATATCTATCTAATAATGTTTATTGGTATAAGACGAGGATCCGGTGCAATGTAGACAGCGGTGATGTAAAGGTCTGATACAGCTGACAACGCGCCAGAAGGTATTACTATAGTAAGCATTTCTACGGATGAGCTCTGTGTATGTTTATAAGCCCGCGCCCCAAGTCCACGACGTGCGAGAATCATGACACCACCTCCAGTACTTTTGCCAGTGGCAATTAAATCGCGATCTCTTCGAAATACGTCGTACCTGTTGTCACATAATTCTCCATTCAATATTCCGCTGTGTAACCAAGTTTCCGTTATTATTATCAAGTCATGATTATTATCACACGTAACGTTATGATAAAATTGCAACGTCTTGGTTCTCAGCCATAGATATAATAAACAAGACTCTTTTTTATATTTCTATGGTTCTCAGCCCACGACAGTTCTGGTAATATATTTTTAAGTTATACTGCGCCATAACGATAATAAAGTCTACAAATAATATATGATCGCGCCATAACAATGTAATTACGTAGAATAAATAGATACAAAGCAGATTGAGTATAGACATAACGTACAAATACTGGTTTAGTTAAACTAAAACATAATTTTAAATGAGGTGATATTATAATATTAAATGCAAAAATTATTACAATAGCCTTCCTAGAACTGCGAAGTTGTTTACTACGAGTTAAACTACATACGCTTTGTGACAGTGCACTCCCCTGTTTCGTTTGAACATAGTTAAAATAATATGTTTTGTGTGAGTGATAAAGAGAATAAAAAACATGGCTGTATATATATATATATACTGTACTGACACATAAGTAAGTAATATATGTGAGATAATAAGTTTGGGTATGAAGTTAATTTGTATTTTGTATATTAGTAATATTTGTCTTTTATTAATTGTGGCGTTGTCTAGCAATAAATAATGCATTGGAATATTATTATAGTAACTACAAGTAATTACTGATAGGTACACCATGAACATTAAATACTGCACATCAATTGTGCGCATACGCATTACCCAATTCACTGAACTGCACACGTGCAACCCCGTTGTTCCGAGAAAAAATACTACCATAGATCGAATAATTACTAGAATAGATAAGAGGAGATATGTTATAAGCAACTTCGCCCCACTGTAAAGTAACAATATTGAATCTGCGCTTATAGAAAAAACAATATAAAATGATCTGTTTTTATAGAAGTGAAGCAAGATAATAAAGGACAATAATATAATAGGAATAAACTTTGACCTTGGATTTAAATAATCTTTTTGAAGTCGTCTTCTTCCACTATTTGAATAGCGTGCGTTGTAGTGCTCTTCTTCACAAATATTCTGCCGTTTTTTGTCCAAGCAAACTCGTACTCCTTTACCTTAGCTATATCTTTCGCTTTCTTAAGAAGTCCTTTATTATATAATGTGAGATGTTCGTTTACAAAAACTGGAATAGTCTTGCCATGGATGTTGAGGTTGGCAGTTGTTAGACGGCATTTACGAGCCTGTGAGATTAAATGATCTCTCAGCTGGCGCGTGCGTAATTTCGCTATTATATTCTTCGGTCTAACTTGTGTCTTGGAAAAAGATGAAACCCTGTTTACGTGTATGACATCAGTAAGTGATATTTCGATATTCGTTTGTTTTCCTAGTTGTAGGACGAGCTCGGTCAGGTTTTCATCTTTCATTTCTGGTACCCCAATTATCTCGATGTTTAATGCTCGATCCCTTTGATCATTAACGTTTAAGGTAGATTGTAATTTCTTGTTTTGTATCTTCAATTCTGCTAGCTCGATATTTATTTGGCTGATGGAATTTGCTTCTTTCGTGCAAGAATCTATTTGTTTTTTTAGATCGTCATAGGTGTCACTAAAGAACTGTAACGATGTCTTTAAAATCTTTACCTCTTCTTGTATATCATTTTGTTTAGCCGATAAGTTACCGACTGTCTTTTTTACTTCCGTAAATTCCTCCTTAATGCATTCAATATCAGATTTTAATTCGTTAGCAGTTTGGTTGATCTTCTTAAGTGAGTCTTTGATGTCAGATGTATCACGGCTGAAGTCACGTTTCCACTCTTCTAACGTAGCCTTTATTTCGCTGGTGAATTGTTTGAAAGCTTAACACGGTAGTAAGCACGCCCGTTCACACCGAGTTCGCAACCGATTATGAATCATCATCATCATGTCAGCCAAAAGACGTCCACTGCTGGACATAGGCCTCCCCCAAGGTTTTCCAAACAGACCGGTCTTGGGCCACCCGCATCCAACCGCTTCCCGCGACCTTTACCAGGTCGTCGGTCCACCTTGTGGGAGGCCTACCCTTGCTGCGTGTTCCGGTGCGTGGTCGCCACTCTAGAACCTTTTTGCCCCAACGGCCATCGGTTCTGCGTGCTGTGTGCCCTGCCCACTGCCACTTCATCTTGGCTATCCGGAGAGCTATGTCGGCAACTTTAGTTTTCCTGCGGATCTCTTCATTTCTAATTCGATCCCGCAGGGAAACCCCGAGCATAGCTCTCTTCATCGCCCTTTGCGTGACCTTGAGCCTTCTGATAAGGCCCATAGTGAGCGACCACGTCTCTGAGCCGTAAGTCATCACTGGCAACACACACTGGTCAAAGACTTTCGTCTTGAGACACTGCGGTATATTGGACGAGAAGATATGTCGTAGCTTCCCGAACGCTGCCCAGCCGAGTTGGATTCGACGATTGACCTCCTTCTCAAAGTTGGACCTACCTAACTGGATCGTTTGTCCCAAGTATACATACTTGTCGACAACTTCGAGAGTAGAGTTCCCAACCTTAATAGGAGCAGGTGTAATATGGACGTTGGACATGATTTTCGTCTTGTCCATGTTCATTTTAAGACCTACTTGTCGGGAAACTCTACAGAGGCCATCGAGCATTATGCTGAGGTCTTCCATGGTCTCAGCCATGACCACGATATCGTCGGCAAATCGAAGGTGAGTGATGTACTCGCCGTTGATGTTGATGCCGAGTCCTTTCCAATCCAAAAGCTTGAAAACATCTTACAACGCGGCGGTGAACAGTTTCGGAGATATAACATCTCCCTGTCTCACCCCTCGCTGTAGTTTTATTGGTTTCGAGCTCTGGTCTTGGAGACGGTCTAGCATGGTGGCGTTTTCATACAAACACTTCAGCACTTCGACATACCGGTAGTCAATTTGGCACCGTTGGAGAGACTGCAGCACTGCCCAGGTTTCAATGGAATCAAAGGCTTTCTCATAGTCCACAAACGCCACGCACAAGGGCTGGTTATATTCTTCAGTTTTTTGTATAATCTGCCGCAGCGTATGTATGTGGTCTATGGTAGTGTAGCCTTTACGGAAACCGGCTTGTTCGGGAGCCTGGAAGTCGTCTAATCTACTCTCGAGACGATTTGTGATGACCCTTGAAAACAGCTTGTAGACGTGACTCAGAAGTGAGATGGGTCTATAGTTCTTTAACAGGGTTTTATCGCCCTTCTTAAAGAAAAGCACCACCACACCTCTGTGCCATGCCTGTGGCGTTTTACCCTCGAGTATGACGGAAATAAAAAGCCTCCGTAGAACTGCCATAGCGGTTTCGCCGCCAGCTTTCAGAAGCTCAGCCGTAATTCCGTCATCACCCGGCGCCTTGTTGTTCTTGAGCTGTTTAAGGGCCATGTTAATCTCATGCAGGCTGACGTCCGGGATATCTTCGGTGTAGTGTCTGGTCAAACCAGCTCTAGGGTCTGTTGCTGGAGTGGTAACAGGCGATCTTGTAGTCGCGTATAACTGTCCATAGAAGATCTCGATCTCCTTCATGAGTTCAGGTTTGGATGATACTGTTCTACCATCCTCCGTCTTCAGCTTTGACAGCTGGCTTTTCCCAATAGACAGATCTTTCGCGAACACTTTGGAGCCTTTGTTCCGCTCGATAGCCTCACGGACACAATTTGTGTTGTATTGGCGAAGATCGCGAGTCAAAAATTTGGAGATCTGTCTATTATTATATTAGATTCAGAATAATATTAAAATTCTTATTAATTAGAAAGCACATACTTGCTTGTCTGACCAGATAGAGCATGGTCAGATAAAAAAAAATTACAACCGATTGTACACATGTTGAGTCAAATAAATTTATCTTTATCTTTATAGCGCTATTTTCTCTTATTTATAAAAATATTAAACCCATATTCATCCTATTGTAAAGATTCATCAGAAGCATACAAACGGCGCGGCGGCGATGAGGAACCTCGATGGCGTAGTGGTTAAAGCAACCGACTGCCACGCCTGAGGTCGCGGGTTCGATTCCCGCACAAGTCAAACATTTGTGTGCATAAACATGGATGTTTGTCTTGGTCTGGGTGTTTCTATGTATAATATGTATGTATTTACAAAAAAAAAGTACCTATACATGTATGTTTATCCATTGTCTAGTACCCATAATACAAGCTCTGCTTAGTTTGGGCTAGATGGTGTTGTGTGTATGTGATAGAATATTATTATTCTATTATTAATATTATTTTCGAATAGTTGTGCACAGCGCGATACCTACTTCGCATAGTCAAGTACACAGCGAACGTACTATATACAACGCAGTAACTAAATTCGAATTGATTTCGAATGCAAATAAATTATTGCGTTCCCAAATACAACTACCATAATTATAACAGTCCCGGACCTAGAATTTTTCCGAACCGCGGCGGTAAGTAGGAAGTGGCGCTCTCCCCAGCTTTTGAGAAAAATTATTTAGCTTATTGCTTCGCTATTATATTATAATAAAGCTGAATACGCAACCCAATCACCCACGTAAACAAACTGCAATTGTCACTTGACTTAATATACCTGGTTACCCTTTAGACCGCAGGGATCATTTTTCATGGGATACTTTGGCAGACATTCCTTTAACATACTTAGTGTATGCGTTCAAAAATAAATTAGAGGACAAACTTACTAAAGTTTGCCAGGGTGCCGCGGGCTATACGACTTATCTATATCTATATACTTATAATAAAACTGTAGAGAGGTCAATTCTGTACATTGAATATATATTCAAAATTAATATTGGAGGATGAATTGTGATCGATACTGATGACAAAAATGCAATCAGTAAATTTTTTGTCTGTCTGTCTGTCTATCTGTCTGTCTGTCTGTCTGTATATGCACGCATGGATCAAAAACTACTGAAGGGATTTTAACCAAACTTGGTACGATTGTAGTCCATACTCCTGGGCAGGTTATAGGCTATATAACATAACGCTAAGACACATAGGAGCTGAGCAGTGACGATAAATTTGAAGCAAGTCGGATGAAAATGCGCTTTCGAGCTCTTATCCTCGCATACGTTGATCATAAACCAAAAGTATGTATTACAAAGATGATGGTCTTCAAAAGATCTACAAAAAAGTCCTGAATAGTATATATCTATCTTTTATAAATTAGCCACAATAACGTGTTTAATCGTTAGGCATTTCTTCAAAGTGTATTAAATACATAAATATATTGTATTTCACATAGATATATCTTTATCAAACTGCCATATTCAAAAAGTACACTTTAATATCTATTTTATAAAAAAAGATTATAGAAATCGGTTTATAAACACACAAGATATAGATGAAATAAAACTTCCAAATCTCGCCGCGCCAGTATGGCGCGCGAAACGGCCATCGGCTGCATTTATAAAAAGGCGGGGGCGCTCACGCGCCGACTTCACTCACATTTTGTTTATTTGGTTGAACGCGCTAATCTAAGGAACTACGGGTAAAAATTAGAAAAATATTTCAGTGTTGGATAGCCCATTTATAGAGGAAGGCTTATAGGCTATATAACATCACGCTACGACCAATAGGAGCGGAGCATTAATGAAAAATGTTGCAAAAACTAGGAAAATTCTCTTTATTCAGACGAAGTTGCGCGGGTCAGCTAGTTAATTAATATAATTGCCAATGACGTTGATATTTATCACGGTTGCCTGCCGAAATTCAAAAAAGTTGCGAAAAAAATTCATAGTATTTAATGTGTAAAATTTGTAAAATTATTTTTATAGACTTATTTACATTGATATATAAAAATTTTATATAAATTTATTTTAAACACATTGATATATAAATTGTTTTTTATACATCAATGTTTATTTAGGTATATTATGTTATGTATAGGTACTTAGCTTATAATATCGTTTTAGGATATCCTGTAAATATATTATAAATGTGTTTAAAATAAATAAAAAAGCTTAGGATTAATTTAGAAATTACTGAGAATATGTTTAAATCTTTTTATGCGTTTTTAGCCACGTCAAAAAACCAAAAGCGTGCTCACGGCGCCAAGCTACGATTTCATACTTTAATTTGTCATATGGTCGTGACCGTGGCGTGCTGGACACTTGCGCTGAATGCTTGGCACCCCCTGATATTGCTGCCCGGGGCATGTATCAGAGCTAAATTATAATCACTATACTTTTCGCTCAATGTTCGAACTTGTATCGTGGACCCAGTCAAATACCACGTGAACGGAGTAAGGCGCGTCGCCATTGGCCATAACAGTATCGCGTCATTTTGCTAACTACCGATAGATGGAGCCAAAGATAGAACGAGTATTTCAGTAGTGTAAAATATTAGGTGCGTATTCCCCTTATTACCTATGTAATCGTAATGGGTATCTTGCTTTATTTTTCTGGCTAAGGAAGAAGATAGTTGATGCATCTTTGTTCAATTATTCAATTCTGATGTGATTATTTATTTGCTACTTTGCAGAACATAGTTTAACAGATTTTTATTAATATTTTGTCTCCGTATTTGTTTATTAGTACTACCTAATTGACAAATACGTAATTACCTATCTCTTTGGGGGAAGGCTATGTCCAGCAGTGGACTATTATAGCCTGATGATGATGATGATGATGATGACTACCTAATATTGGAAATAGTTCAAGGAATCGTAATTAAATTTTCCACACATATACATTGAGTGATTTAGCATACTAATTTGAATACCCAAAAAGCTCTTTTTATAACAATTTGATAAAAGTCGTTTGCGCGAACTTAGTGCAAAATAAAATACATCACAATCACTATATACTATACTGGGTACAGGACGATAAATTAACAAATAAAAAATAAATTAACTCTGTCATTGAATTGGCGGCACCAGTAGAAGTAGGACTCACCAGAAGTTAGACCAGGGTTCAATCGTATTTTTATATAATTTATTATATTTTCTAGAGATTTAAATTCATTAATTTATTCATAGTGGGATTACTGCCTCAACTGCGCATTACATAAAAAATATTATTTGTAACATTCCTGCTAAGTTGCCAGAAAAACTAAATGTTAGAAACATTTTCATAAGTTTATAATATAAAATTATTATGACTTATATAAAACTATTTTACTATTCACTATTTCATATAAGTTCACTACAACCATGTAATTTATATAGATTGTATAAAACCTATAAATTATAAATAAACGCGATAAAATAAATTAAAAACTGTTTTATTTGTGTGTGAAAATGTTCGTGTTTGTATTGATCAGTTTTTTTATTGGACTAAGTGCTAAAACTGAATTTGAAAAGCTGTCATTCCATTTTAATCCGTTGAAGTCAATAAGAACTATTAAGGAGTTGAACTTAAACAACAGCTGTTAGTATATACTTTTTAATTACTTTCTGATCACGAATTACTTGGCATTACTACCCCACCCTCAAAAACTGTGCTAGCTTTATATTACGAAGAAAAATCATCATGAATAAGTCGTGTGGCGGTTAATTTACGTTGTTACTTCCAACGTGACTTTGTTACCTGCTCCTTACGTGATTGTAAAGACTTATCCATCAATATAACCTACCACGGAGGGTTGTCTCGGGCTGTCTCATAGCAAAGGACCCAGGTTATGCTAACGTCTAGATTTCTGAAGAATCTTAAATTTTTTATTTATCCCATCAATATTACATCAAATGTAATCACTCATTTTAGGCTTGCCAAAAATACACTGGTAATGACAGAATGGTTAGACTGCCTCGCTGCAATGCTTAAAGACATCGGTGATAGTCCTCAACAATCAAGAAGAATATCTATATTATTCATGTTCGTTGATTGAATGTTTGTAAAGTCCCCTGCGACACAGGATTTATTGCTAGTAAGAGAGAGGTCTTTAAAAAAAGTAACTGCTTAGAGTTTTACACTCGAATTTACAGAATATAGTCATTTTTAGCCCTGGGACTAACAATTAAGCTACACTAGACCAATATTAAAAAAGACGTTGGTCAAAGACTCCATCACAAGAAGCTGAGTAAAAAGCAGACGTTTGTCATTCTTTTTCTAAAATTTTTGTTCTTTTTCTAAAAGTTCTGGTAATGCAACCCTTTAAACTATGCTATATTTGTGCGAAACACGTTGCATAAATGTTAGACATGTTTAACATTTATACCACCAGATGAAAATTAAGTGAATTTACAGCATACCAGTCCTAGTTCAAATTTTTTAAGCCTGATATATCTTGAATCTTGGTACACCAATTTTGCCTTTGCTTAGAGAATCATCAGATTCGAATTTTAAATTAATTGTTTATTAAAAGCTTTTAGACATTATATCGTAAAGCCGGCACCAAAAGTGGCAGTAGAGCCAGCTCGACGTTGACTGCAGATGAGTTTTTGAGAAGATAGCAACTTCTTAAATTACCAGCAATATGGTTGCTGCCAATACTGGTCTACCAGGAACTTAAACCTTTGAAAAACACTATGGCGATTGCTTAAAAGTCTTTCATTCCAGATATTAGGATATCATGTTAGCATACCCGATGTTCTTACAAGCAAGGCTTTTGATATGGTCTACTTACCTACGCGCTAAATGGGTGATAGAATGTCTGAATCTATGGATTCGAGGTGTCTTTGACGCACACGCATCCAATCGTCAGCTACGGATACGGGACTCGGGTGTCAATATTGTTATTCTTGGTCCAAATTAAGGATTTGCAAAAATCCCATACCACGAAGATCTTTAAGCGTTGTTGCGGTGTTCTACCCGAAATTACAGTCAGTGGACTATTACGCAAGGTTCATAGCCTAACAAAATAGATTTTATCTAGATTTTTGTATGAAATGACCTTCACTGACCGTGTCATGGAATTATACATTTATAATTCCACTCCAGATGGCCAGGCGCCTACCACGTTAGTTAAAGACAATATTATGCAATAAATATAATTGTGAATGTAATACCATGCCATTTCAGATTTCTCTTCGCTCGAAAACTACCACGTTGATGCCGAACAGGTTACCGAAGCATCGTACCCTTGGATAGCTCGTGTCATACACTCGCGGAACAAAAACATACCTCACGTGTGTACCGCCGTGTGTATCGACCCAGCGATATTCATCACTGCAGCTAGGTGCATCTATACGTAGGTAGCGTTGTATGTTTACCAATATGGTGGTATGACCCTGGGCCAATTCAGCCAATTGGATCCTTTCTTTTGGTGGCAGAAAAACCAGCTCCAGCGATATACCTAATGGAAAGCCGTAACAGATAAATTATTTTCTTACACCTTCTTAAGGCTGATTGTTTTCTTGACTGATTGTGTGACACAATATGTAATATAAAAAAACATGGCATTTCATTATTATATATTATATCTTAAGTGAATCACGATGTTGATGGACAGCCTCAAATGTTATTGTGGTATTTAATGAGTTTGATCTGGAAAATAGATGCTTGTTCATCTCAAGAAAATTCTAAAGCGATTACATGACTTACAAGGCATACAAAGATCATTTAGAATTTTATTAGATTCAGTCGGAAGTATTGTCAAACCTTAACATAAAGTCAGTATATTTACCTAATCAAATAGTTTATTTACCTAAAAATGGAATTAA
Source organism: Catocala sponsa (assembly GCA_963564715.1). Taxonomy (NCBI): domain Eukaryota; kingdom Metazoa; phylum Arthropoda; class Insecta; order Lepidoptera; family Erebidae; genus Catocala; species Catocala sponsa. Next base: position 6,902,104 of record OY751351.1, read on the forward strand.
GTACTATTTTAAGTTAGTTCTATCCAATGACATCCTAGTCGATGCCACGGCGAATTTTACTGATGCCTCCTGATACCAAGTCTTAGAGAAAATTCCTTTTTTGTAAATATGAATGGTAATGGGCAGACTATCCTACTTTACTGCTAAACTAATGTGACAATGCAAAGTAGACCTATGATACCTTAAAAACATTACATTATATGTATTTTTATACAAATTTACTTTCAGTCTTAAAGTAAACTACACAACAATAATATACAAAGCAAAACGACTACACGCTGTCGCCTTTGTCCTTCCAACAGAGATGAGCAAACAAGGTTTTGATGACATTGGTTTTATAGTAGTCAAGAGCAAAAGCATTAAAAGATGGGCTGTCATCGAGCTATTCAGTATCAACAGGACAGACAGTGTTTTCAGATGGTTCGCCAATTTAGACTTTACTTACGGGAATATAAATAGTAAAGTCGTCGGCTATGCTGCTGTAAAGGTTCGTGTATTATATAAATTGTCTTACGGCTGGGCACGACACTTCTCAGTATGAGTAGGTTTAGGCCATAGTCCACCACTTTGGCCTAGTGCGGGTTGGCAGTCTCTCTTCGAGTTAATTAAGGAGAACTCTCAGACATGCATGTTTCCTCACGATGTTTTTCTTCACCATTAAATCAAGCTAGAATTAAGTATTTCGAAATTAGGTAAATAATATTGTATACATTTGTATTATAAACTCTTATTTATATCGAAAAACATCACGCTTAGTCTGACAAACGCTAACATTGCAGATCGGCCAATTGTTTATGAGTCACCTTTAGACAGTCGCACAATGAACAATGGACGATTTTCATCAGCTTGTAATTTTTTATATTGGCTAAGTGGCCAGAAGTCTGCTATCTTGTCCGCTGTTTCCTCTGCTAACTGCACAACGTCTCCAAAAGAAAATCTAAAATCTTTGCAGTCTGTTTACAGTAGAGTCGTAGCAGCCAAATAAATAAAACACAAGTTTTATTTATTTGGCTGCGATCTGCCGGAGGGTAGAGCTGGTGCCAATTTGGCTACTTTAGGATTTGGTGGCTATAAACTCGACTCTTTTGTAAAATTACTCTATCCTTTTACCAATTATGCAATGCTACTATTTTTTTTCCACAGAACCAACAGCAATCGTGGTCACCAGAAAGACGGTTTAACTTGACAGCATTAAACGTGGTCGTGGGCTTGGACATATGTCCGAAGCTGCTAACAGACAGTGGTAAAGTCAGAGCATTCTACGTTCCGTGCTACTATGCATGCACCTTATCGGAATTTTTGCGAGACCACGACGTGTGTAGTAAATACCATGGCGTTGAAGGCGGGGCAATATACGATACGTTATCCAAAAAGCTTCTGGGAGTCGCCACATGGGGAGCTTTTTCAAGCCAGATTGAATTGCCAGTGGGGTTTGCTTTTGCAAATTCGCCAAATTTTTACAAGGATTACACTTGCGCCCGAAGAATAAGAAATGACAATGCAATGTTAATAACTAACGGATACTATCAAAGTCTATGTAATATGAATTTGTTTCATAAGTAAATACTTTTCTACGTCAAAAATTGGTTATTTTTAATTATTGTTTTATTAAAACTGTTTTGTATACCTACTGTTACTAATAATTATAATATCCTCCAAACCGATTTCGGCCACGGCGGCGGCGGCCAGTCTTAACGGAGACTGGCCAACTACGCAGGAGATATTATGGTGCACAAATGTGCGCGCAAACACAAGTGCACTCTCTGTTCCCTAACTCTCATGATCCGATGGGACGGTAATACGACACGACCGGAGAGAGATCAGGCGCAGGACCAACGGCTTTACGTGCTTTCCGAGGCACGGAGGTGTCTTACACCGCCAACTTCCTAACTCCGGGCTGCTATTGAGATTTCTTAACTGAAAACCCCAATACCTGTTTCTTGGCCCGACCCGGGATTCGAAATCGAGACCTCATGCACAGCAGTCGCATTCACCATCGCTGCGCCACGGAGGCTGTTACTAACGAGCATGCAGCCCGATTGATGAAGAGCATTGACTATTGTGAACAAAACTTGTAACACCAAAAGTCGTAATTGTGACCCTACTAACAAAGAAATGTATTGCCAATAAAAAACCAGTGGTCTCTATTTGAGAGATAGGTGCTAATTCTTGTCAAGAAAACTAGAGCGATTACATGACTTACAAGGCATACAACGATCACTGAGATTCCTTTTTTTCTTTCTTTTGCGACTGCTTGCATGAGGTGTAAGGTTTCTTTTTCATTCCCGGTTCAGGCAAAGAAAAATAGCGAAGAGCGAGTATCGATAAAAAATTTGAATTAATCGAATCTTCGAGGAAATCGAAATATTCGAATCTTTGATAAACTAAAATTTAACATTCATATTGAACGATTACGCACCTACCTATTAGCCATACGCAAATACGAATGTTAATATCGCCAACTTATTCACGTGGTATGAATACACAGGGGCATGGAAATGATAGAAAGAAGACTTTGAAACATAGAAAATATTGACATTACCATTGTGGAGGAACGGGCTGTGATGTCCCTCCAACACAAAGAGAGGATTTTCCGACCAGTCTGGGTGACCGTACCTGCCTGGCGGGCTGCAACCCCACTGTTGATATCGGTTTAACGCATTATTAGGCGGCGGGCATAAGCCAGGTCCGTAGCTGGTAACCGTTAGGTTATAGTGAAACACGTAGACTGATTCAACTGAGAATATATTTACAATTTTTAAGACTTCTTATATCTCATTTATTGTTCTTACAACTGACATTCGCATAATGTGCACAATAATCATTTACACCAATCAGTGACAAGTAAACACAATTTTACGAAGAGTTCTTGAGCGTGTGTGCGTGCGGCGCTTCGACATATAAATACATTAAATACTGCCGTATGATGCTTCGTTCGATCGCCTTCGCGCGTCGCTTGGTTTCGGTTCGGCTAGCTAGACGTACGATGCTCCGTTCGATTCCAGGTTCCTCATAAACTTATATGTGGCTTGTGCATATATACATACGCCACATTGGAAACTCTTATTATAATTATAGTTAGGTACTGTGTAAACTTCACTTGCGTGGTTCCGATTTGTATAGTGGAGCGCGTATTGTGTACCGCGCCATCTCTTGTCAATAATTGAAATTTCTTTGTCTATGCGGAGTCTCTGTACCGTTAACCAACACCTACGAGAACATCATCATGCAGCATGCAGTATGACGGGTACGGCAAGCACAGATATATAAAAGTGACACGCTCTATAAATATCATTATCGGTATCGTTTTAGGTCATTGTCCACCATACATCATCGAGCAAGCACGTTCAACCGAATCTAACAAGTCACATTCTATCAATCCCTCGTATCGTGATCAAATCAAGCTTCAAACCTTCGGATATAGGATTATACAATTTTCCATAACTCGATTTTTTATAGTAATTGCTCATCATTCTTCTTCTGCATTAACTTAACATTAGCACAACTTGTTGTTATTTCATCTGTAATAAGATTTGCAATTTTGAAAGTATATACGCGCAAAAAGTTAGAGAACAGGAAGGACATGAATATGGCAGGGGGCGAACTTTAAGGATGTTTAGTTGTTAGGGTCGTTGGTTATTGTTCAAACTTTTAAAACTTACCTTAACATAGTGTACATATTTACTACGTACGTTAAAATCGGTACTAATTCAAACAAGCTACTAAGCAACAAATATTATTTATGGATAGTCGAAAACTAATCATTTAATTGATTGTATAACCGGCTAGCCGCGCGTAAAGCCCACTTGAAGTTAGACATTCTGCTCTTCTGCTCAACCATTTGACTGTGTTATGTTCATAAACTTAGAATGGTGAGCGTAGCGCGAACAGCAGGTCAAAAAGAGTATGTGATCTTTTTTGGGACAAAGTATTCCACTGTAGTTGTTCAATTTCATGCTCTGACATTTGTCTAAAAATTAATGGAAACACTTTAAAAATTAACCAACACACGTCATCTCAGTGTGTGCTGTCAGTTTGCAATTTGTAATATTTTTATGATATTTCCAAAAATCGAAGATAATTCAAAATGGTAATAGTTTAATTAGCGTCTCTTTAATAATACACATATAGTGGGCTATGCTGTACTCTGTATAAAAATTTATACTTTTATAGAAACGTGTCAGTGCTGTGAGGCTTATGTTTTTAGTTTTCAACAGTGTTTTTGTGTTATTTCAGGTGCTGATAGCGGCAACAGTATGTACAAAGTCTGGGAAAGGTATCTATCTATCAATACCTTACTATAAAATATGATTTCATGTTATAATTTAGTAGTAAATATTTACATATGTAACTCATATTTCAGCACTGGTTTCCCGTCAATTCGTGGAGATGACGAAGGCACGTATCGAGGGTCTACTCGCTGCGTTTCCTAAGCTCATGACTGGTGGACGGCAGCACACCTTTGTGGAAACTGAGTCTGTTAGGTAATTAACTTATGCTGAAAAATATTTATCATCAGTCAACTCTCAAAGTAGTTGTGTAGTTAATACACCTACTTTGAGAGTGCACGAAACATATATGCCACTGCTACTACTAACCTAGGGTACAGAATATTTTTAAGGTACTTAATTATATTGTTATAGACCCAAATTAAACCAATTTCCTTACTGAATAAATAGGGCAACTTCTAATACTAACAGTGGTCAATACTTGTATGATTGTTACTTATAAACATAAGTAAACAGGGTTTCAGACATAAGCATACTAGCTGTTATTGAATGCAAAAAGGATTTTACAAATTCAAATGGTAGTCCTTGAGACTAGCATGTTCAAATAAAAAATTAAACCAATTCTATAGCTATATAGCTCTGAGTTGATTATCGATACTAACTAATATTAGTTTGTGTAGATAATAAACGTATCTATAAAAGAAATAAATGTTTTACTAAATATTATATAAATTGCATTAAATTGATTATACTATCAGATGTATAATGCTTTAAAAGAACTATCTTTCATATCTGTAGACTAGTAATAATTGTTGGACTCAACTGGGCATAGTTTCATTGAAATTAAACTACTATATATGGATTTTATTGCGTTGATTATTTGACACTTAATTACATAATTTAGAAACTGTTACACTATTATTACTATTAAACTTTACTAATTTTTAAGCTTATTAAATTATTGAAACTATTTATATTTATGTTTACACTGTCACCTATATTAGTAGTTTAATTTCAATGAATAACATTCGTGTAAACAGAAGACAATATTGGGCATCTTTGTCATTAAAAAATTGATACCTGTTACCATAATATATGCAAGCTTAAGTTCATTACTGTTTGGCTTTGTTTAACCGGTCTTCCCCATTGCAGATATGTATACCAGCCCTTGGACAAGCTATACATGCTGTTAATCACCACTAAAGCCAGCAACATTCTGGAAGATCTTGAGACTTTGCGCCTTTTCAGCAGAGTGGTAAGTTCATTACTTTATTTCCAAATCCAGAGAGTCTACCACAAAATTAAACTTTAACACCTTTTTGTCTAAATTTCCTCACATTTTCTAAATTAGCCATTCAAAATGTATAAAACAACCAAAGCAACTTCATTAAAAGTTGTATTAGTCATCTGTCTGGTAGATCCAGTGGCGTAGCGTAGTGGGAGCGGCAGGGGCGGCCCGCCCCGGGCGTCACTTTTAGGGGGCGGCAAAATTTCACAATAAATAAGAATAATATCTTGTAAATATTTGAACCGTACAATACACAGTAATTATTACTGTTCTTGCCAAAAAGTTCTTTGGAATTACATACTGTATATTATAGTCTTTTAAATTAAAATACCTTAATAAGAGGGTGGCAAGATTTTCTTCTACCCCGGGCGGCTGACACCCACGCTACGCCACTGGGTAGATCTGTAGTTCTTTTACTGTACTTGTTCAACAACAACTAAAACACTGAAATAGACATGTCTGTGCACTCTTCAATTTTATTATTATTAATATGAAATAAAGTTGCACTGCTATATTTTTGTAAAAGTTTAGTTATGATAAAAAGTTACACAATTCAAAAATAGTCATTTAACAGCAGTGTGTTTTCTTTCGCTGATATTACATTTCTTACCTGCAATGTTATAAGTTCTTAAAATAGTATACCATGTTTTTCTTATCATCAACAGGTGCCTGAATACTGCACTCAGTTGACAGAAGCTGAAGTGCTGAACCAAGCGTTCAATTTACTGTTCGCTTTTGATGAAATCGTAGCACTGGGATACAGGGAGAGTGTCAATTTGGCACAAGTGCGCTCATTTGTAGAGATGGATTCGCATGAGGAGAAGATATATCAAGCTGTGAGACAGGTGTGTATTATAAAATATGTTGCTTATTCTAATGATTTTTAGACCTTTATGATGTATCATTTTCATCAAATCAAATCATTTATTTCGGGCTGCATGGGCCCATAGATAAATACCTTAACCTAAATTTACATATTATATAATTTTATAATACATACAACACCATCTAGCCCAAACTAAGCAGAGCTTGTACTATGGGTACTAGACAATGGATAAACATTACATAATAATATATATATATTTTTTTTTTTATTGTTTTATAAATACATACATATACACATAATACAATATTAGACAGTGGATCTTACTTATTTTAGTAAATATTTCATGATTTTTAGTGAATTAGAGAGTGTCTAGTTCTATCAAGTAGGATGAACCTGGTTTTTTTAGAACAATATTATCATTAGCAGCGCCAAATTTAGTAACATGCTCAGTTGAATAGACCAGGGTCATCCTATTTACGTGAGATTCAAACATAGCTGGCGAAATATTTTCGTAACATATCTTTGTCTAACTCTTTGCATTATACAACCTTGATTTTCTTTTTATTTATGACTAGCGTCCCGCCCCTGCTTCGCACGGGTAGTACAAAACCTTAACAAGTTATACACCTAAACCTTCCTCATGAACCACTGTGTATATTGGTGAAAACTGCATGAAAATCCGTTCAGTAGATTTTGAGTTCACAGCGAACAGACAGATAGACTGACGCAGCGGGGGACTTCGTTTTATAATATGTAGTGATAAAGCATAGAAAATCGCACTGAGATTCGGCATTGTATTGGCAAATCTTTACAACTTTAATCAAAATCGACCTCACGGATGGCGGAGTGGTTTAAATGGTCTCCTCGCCGCTGTCACGACTCTGAGTGTTGTGGGTTCGAATTGTATTTAGGACAAAAATGTGTGTGATCCACAAATAGTTGTTCCGATGTTGGAAGTTCTTTGTTTGAATGTTTGTTAATCCCCCGCGAAGCAGCCATTATTCCTAGTGCGTTGATATTCTATAAGAAAAAAGAAAAAGGAAATATAATTAGTAAAGGGAGTTTATTGTCATATAAACCTTGAATTTTGCCATGATCATACGGTTTTTTAATATAACCAGACTTATGTGTTGCCCACACAAAAAATATGATGTAAACAAGTATAATATATGTGCCATCAGACGCAAGAACGCGAGGCTGCCAACCGCATGCGCGAGCGCGCCAAGGAGCTGCAGCGAGAGAGACTGGAAGCCGCCAAGAGAGGCGCGCCACCACGCAGCCAGATGTCTTTCGGTAACATTTTATACACATACATGTAATTTTGTAGTTTACTAGCTATTATAGCGACTTCGGCCACGTGTAATTAAAATAAAAGTAGCCTAAGTTACTCCTTATAACGTCAGCTATCTGCCAGTGAAGTGCTGTCATAATTTGTTCAGCCGTTTCAGAGATTAGCTGGCACAAACAGACAGACAGACAAACATTTAAAAAAATATTTTTGTTATTCAGTACCGTATATACTTTCAAAAGCTTTTAGTAAAAACCTGCTATTTTGACATTACAAACAGACATTTTTATTTATTTGTATAGATTTGAGAAAAGCAAATCATGGCAAGTTGTTTGACAGCATGGAGAACGCAATGGCTTAAGTTGCCACCATGATTGGCAGTGCGACGAGTCTTGGTCAATCCCTTTATGAGACAAATAGTTGTTTCCAGTCTAGGTTTTCTCTGTGCCCACTGTTTCAATGTTAGCGACATAAGTCACTACAAACTTGCGATATTTCTATCGCCTATATCTTTTAAAATTAGACGAATGTTTTTGGAGAAACAATACTTAAAAGATGTTGGTGTGTCTGACAACGCCCGAAACAAAATTGTAACTATAAGATCTTTTATACGTTATGGAATGCAATAAAGTTTGACATTGTAATTGAAGATATGCGCAGTTAAAAAATACGGCATCCTAACTTCCTAACTATCCTAATCCTATCCTAATCCGAACTAATATTATAAAAGTAAAAATGAGTTTGTCTGTTTGTTACTTTTTCACGCCTAAACCACTGAACATCATCCTGAAATTTTGCATATACGTTGACAGGTGTACAGAAACGGACATAGGCTACCTTTCATCCCGAAAAAAAATACTGTTCCCGAGGAAAACAATAATAACGTTCTTATGATAATAGATGGCGCCACGTGTCTTTCGAATCATCATCATCATCATCAGGCTATAATAGTCCACTGCTGGACATAGCCCTCCCCCAAAGAGCGCCATAGCGCCCTGTCTTCAGCTTGCCGCATCCAGATTCGCATTTCGAATCATGATTGAATTATATTATTACAAGCAGAGTACAACCCGAATTGATTGTTAAATTCTAAATTAACGCGAGCGAAGCCGCGGGCAAAAGCTAGTATAATATAATTGTTTATACTTATGTTGCTGACTGTATAGTCCCCCTGGATTTAGGAAGTATTCCGAGTGCGTCAATTTTTATAGTAGGTTTCATAGAAGTATTGATTTATTTATTTACTTAATTAGAACGGCGGCAGGCCACTTATACTAATTAAGGACGCAACTATTATACTACCTTTTCACAATATTCCTTACACACTGACAGTATCTTCTTCCATTCATCCGCAAACATTCGCAATTATCGCGGCATCTTTAGGGTTGTATGGTGCCTATTTTCATTCGAATGACAACCGAATACAGTTTTGCACAGCATGATTGCTTAGCATAGTTGAGACAACGCCGAGCGTAAGACAGATAATGACAGAGCTCGTGCGGCGCATATTCAAATCGGCGCGCGGCCGCCATAGTAAAATTGTATGGAGGATTTGAAGTGCTTTTTTGATAAATATGTATTTTTATTGTCAACCAATAACTTAAATATTTGAGACGGAAAAATTGTAATATAGCTATTTATGTTTCGTTTGCTGTAAAATAGGATAGGATAGATTAGATTAGACTGTTATAATCTAAAAATTTACGTAATTTTGTAGGCGAAAATATTAATTATTTTATGTTTTTTACACAAAGTAATTGTAAATACAGTAATTGTTATGGTAAATGTATATTTTATATTTGTATTAAACAAAAAGTGTTGATTTTATTCACTTAACTGTGACCGCTTGTTTTGGCACATTTCGCTCGGCGCAGTCTTAACGACACACCACTTGAACTTTAGTGTTGTCAACATATTCGAATATAATTCAAATGCAATGAGGGCTGTCGCCCGTCAATTGCTCGCTAGAGGTACTAGTGAAAGTAAGGTCCCTAGATAGCATACTCTATGTTCACTGTGACAGTAACCATAGAAACCGACAATGACTACCGGTAAATACGGCTTTTGACAGCAGCTGTGACAGGACGGGCAGGCAGGACTTACTAGTGGCGCCGTCTGGTGATCATAAAAACGATAGCCCACATTGCACATAGATAATTTTGCGGTTCTCAACAATTAATTTGAATGTGAATTCGCTGATGGATTATGCGTGTATTCATCAGTTTGTTTGTATTATCTTATACAGGAAGTGGCTTCGGCAGTTCGTCCATCTCATCATCCGCTGTGATTGAACCTATCGCCGAAAAGATACCCACTACACCGGCACGAGAAATGTAAGTAGTTTTCTATATATATAGTCGATTTTATTAAAGGTTTATTTGGTTGTGATTTTACATTTTATTGACTGTTCTACGTCAGTTGGGAGAAGTTTGCGAGCCAACGTAAGATCTTAGGTTCAATCATGAGTTCCAGCAAAATGTTCATGGTATAGGCCGGCTGAATCATTTTTTTTTTAATTAAGGCAAATAGTTACATTATCCTACCACTAAAAAAATAATAATAATATGTACTAAAAATAAATAAGGTACAAGTGTTTTATATCTGCTAATAGTGGTATTTGTCAAATGACAGAAAAATACAAACTTTGACGTAACCACAATTTAAATGCAGCTTTCAGAAAGCCATAGCGCTGTATCTAATAACTGTAGCCAGCTCATGTAATTGCAAGTCTTGCACATAATATTATATTTATTTATTTATATTGCATATAATATTATTATATTGTACATACTATTAATGTTATTCGTCCCCCACAGCGGTCGTCCATCAGGTCGTTCAGCCATGAAGCTTGGGTCCCGCGGGACGGACGCGGAGTCGTTCGTGTCGCGGCTCCGCAGCGAGGGCGACGCCGCCGCCACCGCACAGCCCGCGCGCCAGGACCTCGCCAAGCCTCCGCCCTCCGACCACAAGGAGTAAGTCTACAACACTTAGCAGCTATTTTTTATTTATCTAACCTATCCTCGATCTCACCTGATGTTAAGTATCGAAGCAGTCGACAATGGAGCACGCTTGCCTAGAAAATACCTATTCACTCGCAACTTGAAAACACTCAGATTGTACTCATCGGGAAATAGGTACAGATCTAGGCAGCTTATCTAAACTAGTCGCGTTCTCTACATACGCACAACAAAAAAAAGATACAGCAAGCGAAAAGAGATGGCGCTGTTCTTAATTCCGCACTACCATGCAGATTGTAGTGGAACCTCCATCGCGCTAACAAAGTTTGCGAGTTACAAATGACTCAATTACCGAGCAAGGTTTTCTGTCAAGTCACGGATATCGTAGTGTTTTAAGTGGTCGCCTCGCTAGTATAACTACGCCTAGTATTGTGGGTTCGAATCCCATACAGGATAAAAATTTGTGTGATCCACAAATGGTTGTTCCGTGTCAGTGTGTTTGTGTCCGTTGTTTGAATGTTTGTAAAGTCCTTTGCGACAAAGGAATCATTCCTAGTGCAGGAGTTGTCTTTATAATAATAATAATATAATATTCTACCACATACACACAACACCATCTAGCCCAAACTAAGCAGAGCTTGTACTTTGGGCACTAGACAATGAATAAACATACATATATATTTTTTTGTTTGTAAATACATACATATACATAGAAAAAAGTACTTTATACCTATCTACCTTGGCTAGCTTCACGACTCCCATATGTGATGACTTAGCGTGATCGAGGTTCCTATCTTCATATCAAAGAAACTACACACCTTGTTCCCTCGCAAACTATAATAATAATTTATTGTTATCATTGTTCCAGTGTGCACCTGCGCTTTGAAGAGCGTCTGACGCTGATCGCAGGTCGTGACGGCGACGTACAGAACTTTGAGCTCAGTGGTAAATTATATTCAGATATATATAACTAACATCATATTCGAATAAGTTTGTTCTAAAAAACTTTAACTTAAGTAGTGTGTCTTACTATGTTTGTTGGACACCTTTATGGACGTTTAATTGTCATCTGAGACAATGCCAACATGAAATGTGAATTATAAATATAGTACTTAGATTTTTCAATATGGGTGAGTGTGAACACCCATATTGAAAAATCTAAGTAACTTGTACATATGGTTTTAACTAGGTATCCGCTGCGGTTTCGCCCACGATGATATGAGTACTGCTACGCTCCCGAAGTTTGTAGTGTAATGTTACAGAATGTTACTTCTGGATAAAGTAGCTTTCTAACGGTGAAATAATGATTTAAGTCGGTTACTTATATACAAAGTTTATTGATTACAAACAAACAATCAAATATTTCCTCTTTACATATATCTGTATTAATATTATCGGCCTCGATGGCGTAGTGGTTAGTGTAACCGACTGCCACGCCTGAAGTCGCGGTTTCGATTCCCGCACAAGTCAAACATTTGTGTGCGTGAAACATTGGTCTGGGTGTTTCTATGTATATGTATATATGTATTTACAAAAAAAGTATATATGTATGTTTATCCATAGTTTAGTACCCATAGTACAAGCTCTGCTTAGTTTGGGCTAGATGGTGTTGTGTGTATGTGGTAGAATATTATTATTATGGAATATTATATTATTATTATAAAAAGAAAAGATTTGTATTTTCATTGTGAAACACTAAATCAAAAACTTGTAGACCTCTAGATCTTTCACAGTTAGAAGGCTACTTCATCCAGAAGTAACATAATAATATATGTAATATCATGCTACGAACCTCGGTAACAGAGCAATAATCATAAGAGTGGATGAAACCGCGGTATATAGTTAGTTTCTTTCTTTTATTCTTTTTGTGTGGTTAGTGGCCAACCTGTTGTCAAGAGTTGTTCAAGCCGCCCGTAGGCCTCTGACATGGCTTAATGACTGCTGTCAATTTGGCAACAACCGGGAATCGACTTTTTACGTGCCCTCCGAACCACGGAGACGCTCAGATGAAATACCACTAAGCGGTCACCCATCTATAGACTGACCGCACCCAACGTAGCTTAACCTCGCTAATTGTTTAACGATCAGTGAGTGCACCAACCAGAGTGCAAATAACCATAATGGCAAATATTCTTATCACGATGTTTTGTGTTAGGTTTGCTGACGCTGCGTATCAGCAACGAACAGTACGGGCGTATACACGTACACGTGGACAATAAGGACACACGCCCATTGCAGCTGCAGGTAATATAATTATGTGTTTTATTATATTGGCAGTAGTAGGGTTAAGTTGCTAAGCTGGATTGGGCACGCAGAAAAAATAGCCAGAAAAAGACTGACTAAGAAAGTTTATAAGGCTAGTGTGAATGGAACAGTCGCAAGGGGAAGACTTAGGCAAACGATCCTCGGTTAGATCGGATACGTCCTGGATAAAGGCCAGGTTAAGAGCAGAGCGTGCATGAGGAATGTGATAAAAGTGAATGAAGCCAGAGAAGTGTGTTAGGATCTTAGCAAATGCAAATCCGTAGTCTCTGCCTACCCCTCTGGGGAACAGGCGTGAATCTATGTATGTAGTAGGGTGGTTGGCCCGCTTAATGGCAAGCCGTTTGCGTACTATATAATTAATCGCTTGCATTACCAAATTGGTGTAGCAGAAACCGCCACGAAAGCACATTGCATAATAATAATTAAATTATTTATTTAATTAATATAAAAATATCATATTCTGTACCCCTGGCAATCTGAAACTTGAAAGGTATTTCATTCAGGAAAAAGTACTGTTATTAACCTCACCTATTACATGGGCAAAGCCGCGGGCAAAATCTAGTGTGTAATATATAATCAAATTGGAAATGTTTTGTTGTCAGACTCATCCCAACGTAGACAAGGAGGCGTTCAGGTGCAACGGTGTGATCGGTCTGAAGCAGAGTCAGCGCGCGTTCCCGCTCAACAGTGACGTCGGCGTTCTAAAATGGCGGCTCAACGCCAACGATGATAAACTCGCGCCACTCTCTGGTAAGTAGCCCAGCCATTATAGACCTCTATGGTTATGGTTTACCATAAATATTTATTTTTAACTAGCATTTCCCAGTGACCTAAATGCCTCTTAATAATATTTGTGGGCCTTATACATATAATATATCTTTCGATGATTTGTTGATGTGGTAGAGCGACAAATTAGCGATGTGGAATTATCGATTAGCATTCGAATCTTCAAGCATATTTAATCGTTCGAAACACTGATAATATTTATTCGAATGCACAAATACGGGTTGATAATGCAACAAGGGATACTAAAGTATTACGATTAAGACCTTTAAGACCTAAATAATAATTTTTTCGCCACGCGTACGAATCTCATCGACCACATCCGACTACGATGAATTGTGTCATCTAAAAATGAAATGCCAAATATTCGATTACGATTTTAGTGAATCGAATTCTGATATTCGAATACAGTTTTCGAATATATTAATTTTATGTTTTCGTAGTAATTGTACATCGTTATCACTAATACTACCTATGTACTATAGCATAGGTAACTAACTACACATCCACGCAATTGTAATCGAATGACATTCGAATACAACAGTACGCAAAGCGATATGGCATTTCAATTCAATTTATTTATTTGATCGAATAATATATGGTACTATTAAAAGACCCCAAAATAGCATTCACAGCATATAAGTATAATAAAAAATTATATAACATTATAAGGTTTACAATAAAGACTACAAGTATCTACTATATATATTTATGTTATTGTTGTTGAGATTATTTTCATCTAAATATTATCTAATAGTATGTTGTATTCATATTTAAATTTTAAAACCCTACCTTATGTTAATTTATATTTTAGGTTTACATTTTATGAAAATTGTAAACTCTTTACATAATTTTGTTGTCTCAACTGTGAATGCTGTGTTAGCTCGTAAGTGGCATGTATATTAGAACTCTGTCATCTAAATTTTTCACTAAATTGTATCATATATATGCTGTGAGTTAACCAAATAAATAAATGAATAGTATAATATTTTTAGTTACTAAGTAGTTGTTCAGCATTTAAAGCGGATTATGAGTTAGATTACTTAACAGAGAGTGCACTTGTGTTTGCACATACTCTCGTGATCTATAATAGCTCCTGTGCAGATGGCCAGTATCCGTTGAGATTGGCCGCCGTTACCGAAATTCGGTCTGGAGGACATTAATTAATAAATTATTATTATAAGTATAGGGTGTTCCTACAACTTGGTGCTGGCGAATGGTCTGGGTGATACCTATGATAATACATTTTAATTGTCATGCATTTTTCTAAATAGTTCAATTTTATTAAGGGTCGCTTTCATTTGTCGTAGTAGCTTTTATACATTATTATGTGTAGTATGGTCAATACATTCGAATAAAATTCGAAAGCAATCGAGCTATCCATTGACATTGAAGCAGCATCGCATTGAGGTACGAAGTATGACTGCACGGATGGCGTAGTTGGTTTAAGTGGTTGTCTCGCCACTGCCACTCCGCCGAGCGTTATGGGTTCGACTCCCACACGGGGCAAACATTTGTGTGATCCACAAATAGTTGATCTGAGTCTGGGTGTTCTTTGTGTCCGTTGTTTGATTGTTTGATATGTCTTTTTAAAAATATAAATTAGAAAATAAGAAGTGCATTGTTTGTGTCAGTGAACTGCTGGCCGTCAGAGGGCACGGGCGGCGGCTGCGACGTGAACATTGAGTACGAGTTGGAACACGACCACCTCACATTGAACGATGTTAACATACATATTCCTCTGCCGTGAGTACTATACCTAACATACTAACTAATATTAAAAAAGCGAAAATGAGTTTCTTTGTTTGTTTGTTACCTTTTCACGCCTAAACCACTAAACCGATCATCCTGAAATTTTGCATATACGTTGACAGGTGTACAGACACGGACATAGGCTACCTTGCATCCCGAAAAAAAATACTGTTCTCGAGGAAAACAATAATAACATTCTTAATAATAGATGCGCCACGTGTCTTTCGAATCATGATTGAATTATATTATTACAAACAGAATACAACGCGAATTGATTGTAAAATTCTAAATTAATGCGAGCGAAGCCGCGGGCAAAAGCTATTATTATATATTACTAGAAATCAAACACACTCGTAATGCATAATTAATAAAACTAAACTCTTAAAGGGCCTCTTCACGTTGAACCTATGTTTGTGTTCTTGTAAGTCTCCCTAAGGGCCAGGAATATCTCTAATAAATAAATAAAAATAAAATCTCTAATAAAAATTTATTTCAGACGTTACAGTCCATAAATTGTTAGTAATAAGTTAGTAACAATTTTGTTCTTATATTCTATGTTAGTAATGTTAGTACCTATATAACCCTGATTTCTTTTACTAATGTAAACATAATATTATTAAAATAAACGTGATAAGAAAAAAAAAACAGTAATAAAGATTTAAGTCGTAAGATGCGTCCTCGCCCTATTTAGACCGCACGATAAAGTCTCCACACTGAGTAGAGTGAGCTCATACATAACATAGACAATGATAGTGTACAATTTTCAATATGAGCGATTGTGCAAATATCATAATTATGTTTAGTTCAGTACGCTAATTCACGTAATTTCTTGACGCGCCGATCAAGTTGCGGCGCAGTTGCAAAATGGTATTCTTTTAATTGTTTAGCTGCGCGTGTGCTGCACGTAAACTGCGCGTGTGCTGCGCGTCAACTGTACGTCAGTCGTATGTAATACTTTTGACAAATGAATAGGTGAATACCGATCAAGTTGCGATCTGAACCACGCACATAAAACGCGCAGCAGTAGAATATTCTAAAGCGCTCGCGTGACGCGAACTTGACGCGAGCGTATCTGACAGTAATTGTCAAAATTACGAGAATACGAAAAGGGCAGTTTTGATTGAAACTTAACTGCAACTGAAATTATTTAATTACGTGAATTAGCCTACAGTTGTTATGGTCGCCTTGTGTGTCGGATGACAATGTAACGTCTAGAATGCTGACCATATTTAAACGCAGTAGGGTGCATCTTGTAGTTAAAGCCTCCGACATCGATTGCACCTGCATTAACGCAGTCCACACAGCTCAATAACTTAGGTTAGAAATTTTATGAAATGTGTCTTCCATTTTTATTAGCAAGTCAAACTGTGAAAGCCGCTATAAAATCAATTTATTGGATTTTGCGTGCAACTTGGACAAACAAACAAACAGACAGGAAGAAAAATAAATATGGCAGCGCGTTATTTTACGAAGTGTAGGTACTATGCTTATCATTACTAAACAATTCAGCCAACTAAGATATATAGAGAACATTTGTATTAAACGTGAGCACACGCTGATTATTTTGCGTACCTGGAGCAAAAATACTTAGTTGTAACTTACAACTGAAATTATTGAAGCTTTTGATGCTGAACTTAAATCGATATTACATTTCTGGTTTTTATGGTACAGTCAAGCAACATAAGTCTATACACATAATTATGTGAAATTTTGATTAGCTCTATCTTTTTTCAAAATTATAACAAATCATGTTCTGGCCGCGGCTTTATTCGCGTTAATGTCAATTTTGTTAAATTTATATCCCTCGAAAACAGTACTTTTTCCAGTATGAAATATAACGCCGTAAAGGACGAAATTTCACGATGATCTGTTGAGTAGTTAAGGCGTAACAAACAAACAAACTTACAGCCGTTTTTATAGCACTAATAGGTAAAAGATAACTATATTTTATTATCACAGTTTAACATGCTTACAAATTTGTTCAATGTTATGCTAATTATGAAGTTGACTATTCCTTTTAATTATTTTTTTTTATTGTAAGTTATAGAACTGGTCCTCGACAGTCTATTTAAATCAAAAATATGGCCAAAAGGCATTAGAAATTTGCAGTTTTAGTTATAACTTTGTCTTTGGTGTAGGTCCGGCAACAGCTCAGTGGTAGTCCACGCGTGGGAAGGCAGCTACGCCCACAAAGGTCGCACGTTAATCTGGAGTATACCTATCATTGACAAGCTTCACAAGTCCGGCAGCCTCGAGTTTACGTAAGTATAAAACTTATTTCGCGATCTTTAACCTCTTGACAGTAAAATGAAAAAGTTCAGAAAATTCTGTTTGAAATAGGCTTTGAGTGTTGACGGAACATATAAGAACCGCGCTCTATATAATATATCCTTAAGATTGATTAAAAAGAAGGAATGAAAGTAACTATCAGTGACAGTCATCCACATCAAGACTACATCAGACATTAAGCTCAGTGGATGGAAGTTAACGCGTCCTCAGGGAGTGATCTTTTTAAATGTTTTCGCAAAAGACTAGTTTTATATGAAAGACTAGCTGTTACCTGCGACTTCGTCCGCGTAGATTTTAACTAAAAAGTCTTTGTCTCCGCGGAACCCTATTTTTTTTTTCTAAAATCAAATTAGCCTAAGTTACTCCTTATAACATCAGCTATCTGCCAGTGAAAGACCCGTCAAAGTCGGTTCAGCCGTTTTGGAGATTAGCCGGAAGAAACAGACAGACAGACAGACAAAAATGTTAAAAATAGATGTTTTCGTATTGGTACCTTATATATGCATTAGATAAAAAGCTGTTATTTTGACATTACAAACAGACACTTCAATTTTATTTATTTGTATAGATGTATCTATCCCAGACTAAACCTATTTTTGTCTACAGTCCACGATTTACAGTTAGGGTTTTATTACTTTACTTAATATTGTGTTATGTTTACGCGAATGTTATACATGAGTCTTATGTACTTTACTTAGTTGAGCTACAGATGTCAAAGCAGATCTATTAATATATAATCTATTAATATAATCAATAAATACTATTGCAAATTCTTTGCAACGAATTGAAAACGGGATTTTATTTTCCTTTACTTAGTGATGCTGACATTAGCCTCGAGATATTGTATACTTGGTTAAGCATTTGTTGCTGCAACCTGCTACACACCTTGTTGTTATTTAATTTATCTTTATTTTTAATGATAAATCAGTCAGATTTACAGATGTCACTAATAGTCTGTGGCTGATGTTCATTTAAATATATGTATAAAATATTAAGCTTACAAACATAGAAAGGCTTTGAAATTGTTATTTATTATGTTATTATCTATTATTCACAACTCATGTTTGTTAACATAGTTTCAAAGACATTTTAATTAGAGAATAAGACAAAATAAATTATACATACCAGATAATTCAAAGCCATTACTACAGCATTTCCCTTTTTATTTATTTAGAATAATCTTTAGGATTTTCTACAGAGGCATTACACCTCTCAAACACTGCCTATGTTGTAACCTTAAGGGTTTAGATAGGAATACGACAGGCCACGCTGTAGGGGCGTGGTGTCTTGAGGTTATTTTAAGCAGAGATGATACAAAGATAGTACAACAATTAACACTTTTAATAACAACAAGTAATTAAATATGAATTACACTTTAAGAATGCTACGCGAACAATACTCAGGGCGTGGTTCTATAAGGCTTTCTACGTGGTTATTTAAGAAAGAACCACTTAGCTTAGTACTGCAGCGCAGCGGAAGGAAGGAGGACTCCACCAGGGCGCGATCCACTTATATAGGCCGCCGCCGCTCTGAGGCGGACTAGAGATGGCACCTCCTCGATCGTTTATTTTCAACGAGTTTTATTACCGTTTCGAATTCTGCCATCGAACTATCCGAGAGCATTGTAGACGCGACAGGTACGTGAGTCAGCGGTAGCTGAGGAGGCATACGCGGGCGGAGGGCCCGCGGGAACCGAGAGGGGCGCGTGGGCGCCAACACTACTCATCTTACCACGACGGCGATACCGCGTTAACTAATATTATAAAGCTGAAGAATTTGTTTGTTTGTTTGAACGCGCTAATCTCAGGAACTACTGGTTCGAATTGAAAAAAATCTTTTAGTTTTGGATATTTATTGAGGAAGGCTATAGGCTATATTACATCACGCTACGATCCACGGGGGCGGCGCAGTAACGATAAACGAGGGTGAACCGCGGGCACATCTAG
This sequence comes from Catocala sponsa, assembly GCA_963564715.1. NCBI lineage: Eukaryota > Metazoa > Arthropoda > Insecta > Lepidoptera > Erebidae > Catocala > Catocala sponsa. Next base: position 6,921,727 of record OY751351.1, read on the forward strand.
TATTCTATATTGTACCTTTTAGAATCGTTATTACACCAAATTATTAACAGTCCAAATAGTTTTATTAAATAACTTGCTTCCTGACCTACGAGCATAAACAGTAGCTCTAATATAATCCTCCTACAGGACAAATAAATGTTTGATGCACAATTTTATTTATGTATATATTTGCTCGTCAAAATGACCACACTCCACCAGATGGTAAGCAGTCAAATAGAAATACAAATAGATTCCCCGAGTCGGGGTGTTCTTTGTATCCGTTATTTCAAATTATAAAGTTGCCCGCTTAATCTTGAAACATTCAAGAACGGTAGTTGTCTTTACAGAAATAAGCATACGTCATACTAACTACATTTATCCACCCAACAGTGTGACCCCAGCGATACCCAACGACTTCTTCCCCCTGACGGTGACGTGGACATCCGACACGTCGCTGGCCCTCCTCACCGCCACCAAAGTGACCCATGCCGAGGATACCGCGCCTCTCGACTTCTCGCAGGAGATCAGCTTCCATCCCGACAAATATGAGATTGTTTAATGTCAGATGGGTTTATTTTGGCGGTAGGTATGATAGCGACGAGCAATTTTTTCGTAACAAGCTTTGGCGCAGATTGGCACCCTGTTTATAGTAGGTATCCTTGGTTCCGTATTAAAAAAAGAAGAAAAAAGGTAGGCAACAACGGAATGCAGCCATTATCTCTTTGGAAATGATACTTATTATATCAAGTGGACATACCGAAAATTAAACAAATTATAAGCGTATTGTGTGGCTGATAATCAGATAAATTTGACACATGATTTTTTTTTATAAATGTAAATCTGTGTCACTTTTATTTATGAACTACCATAAATTAGCCATGTGTTTCATAAAACTGTTGCTCTCCGCTATCATATCTACCGACGTTTTCTTAGCCTTAAATTGAATTTTTAAACTTATAATCGATACATAAGGAATCATTTTGTTAGAATATTGTGTTAAATTGATGTTTCTTATCGTATTACAAAAAATATATATTATTTTATTTGTAACATTCCTGCTAAGTTGCCAGAAAAACTATATGTTAGAAAAAATTTCATAAGTTTATAATATAAAATTATTATGACTTATATAAAAGTATTTTACTATTCACTATTTCATATAAGTTCACTACAACCATGTAATTTATATAGATTGTATAAAACCTATAAATTATAAATAAACGCGATAAAATAAATTAAAAACTGTTTTATTTGTGTGTGAAAATGTTCGTGTTTGTATTGATCAGTTTTTTTGTGGGGATAGGGATTTGTGTAGAATCGGACCTGTCGGATGAGTCCGATTATAATTTCAGAGTGCAAAAGTCAGCAAGAAGTAAAGGAAAGGAGATGAACTTCAGTCAGTCATGTTAGTATACACTTCTCAATGTATATTTTCAGACAAAGTCAGGACCCAGAAAATATGTCATCTTTCTGTGTTTAAATAACCTTGACATCCAATGGATGGGTTTTGAGACACGGCATCATCTCAATTCCGACATGCCAGAGACGGGTTGTCTTAGTAACAAACAATAAAGGCCCAAATCGATACCGTGGCTAAGCAGCCACGGTATCGATTTCTTTCGGTACACGCATACGAATGATCAATCAACCAATTTAAGAGCCTTGTTTTATGTCTAACAGTGGATCCTCTTCCATGTCTCTCTATTCTCTGCTACTACTTTGACTTCTTGATACAACATGACATTTTCTACGTTTTCCTTCACATAATCTATGAAACTTATCCTTGGTCTACCCCTTCCTCTTCTTACTTCTAGGTTCTCTTCTAAGATGGTCTTTATAAAGCTGTCATGTCGAATCAAGTGTCCCAACATTTTTCCTCTTGGATTCTCCGTGGCCTTTAAAAACATCTCTTTTCTTTTATCGTATATCCCGTGAATCTTTTGCAAGTGTATTTTGTCATAGACTTGCAAAAGATTTTCGGGCAAATAAACGGCTCAAAGCCTGTGTTTGCCGCTTACGGATGAAGAAGTTATAAACAATTATACCGTAGAGACTAAACAATGTAGATTGTAGTGTGTCAGAAAAAAAAAATAATTCAGTATCCTCGCAACACTTGCTCCGACTAATGCCTTCTTTCGACCTTGTCGACAGGCCTATTACTTGTTTTAATTATTTCACATGGTTATTCAAAATTTATGACTATCTTATTTAACAATTATATTGACCCATTAAAGTATTTCACTAGACGCTGAACTGGAATTTTATTTATACACCTACATCTTCTACATTATGTCTGAAGTTTATTGACCGAAAGGATGAGTGTTCCTCCGGAAACTGTCGATTTTGCCACAAATTCCTAGGCGTTCCGAGCGCAACTAGCAAACATCTTTGACGACTGTTCCGAAACTACTAAATGTCACTTAAGGTTTGGGTAAGCTAATTAGACATACCTAACAGCAGAAACGTCAAGATTTTCAATGTGTCTGCTGTACCAAAATGAATGAACAATCAAAATTCGCTTGCTGCCAGTGCAACGTGGTTTTCCTGCTAAGTCTTTCCCAACATAAACCTACGGGCTACGAATTACCTACGGGCTAGGAACGGTTCACAATGTTATTTAGTTGCAATTTGCAATCTTCTGTAAAGATAAATTGCTTCTTATGTCCATATCTGTACAAAAAAATTGACAAATCTATCCGAATACAGAGATTACATAAACATGAGTGCAAAGATAAAGTATTTGACTATATTCATAAACTAACATACGATAAAACCGAAGGCTTACTAAGTTTAACACAGTGATAGTAATTTTCACTCTTACCCTCCTAGACACACACACTCATATCCTCACTCCACACACAGGAGGCCATTTTTACGTTTTATATTGTAGGTAGTTTATATCTAATTTTTCTTTTGTATTTTTATTGTGATTTATTAATATTATTATTTTTTATTTTAAATCATGTTACTATTGTTCTATTTTGTCTTAAATGTATCACTTCCAGGGAGAGCGCTGTTGTCTGAAATACAGATAATAATTTATCTAGTTCAGACACAGATGCCATAAAGATATCTGAGATTATGTATAAAATTGAAAATGTAAACATGTACTTCTGCTTTTTATGAAATAAATTATTATTATAAAACATTTTTTCGTTTAATCGGAATTTCAACATAATATACTTGCTCTCTAACTTAAACTTCCAAAGAATCCAAATTGCTAGGGGCTGTTAGCTAACTAGGTGACTTTTCAAAATTAGGAGGAGATTACGGTTAGTTTAAACACTTTAAACCTAGCTCAAGTATCGGAACTTCACAGTAAGTTCATAAAATTGATTAAACCAACAAAATATTATGTTATTATTATAATGTGTTTCAGTTTTCTCTTGGCTGGAAAACTACCAAGTTGATGCGGATCCGGTGACTGAGAATGAGTACCCTTGGATAGCTCGGGTCGTCCACTCGCGGACTAAGAACATACCTCACGTGTGCACCGCCTCGTGCATAGACCCTGCAATCTTCATCACGGCAGCAAGGTGCATCTATTCGTAGGTAGCTTTGTGTTCCCAACCTGATTCTTTGAATTGGTTGTCTACTTGGGTGAAGCAATGTGCCTACTTTTATTATTTATTACTTATATTGCGGTGTTCGAAATGCTTTCGTATTCGCAAGTGAATTTGCCAAATCTTAAAAGACCACTTAATTTGACCGATCTGCTGACCTAACTTAATTTGCAAGAATTATAACTATAAATTTGCGCCAGGTATATTCTATTTTATTAGCGCTTAAGTACCAGCACTGTTATTAATTTACTAGGTCTTGCTGAAGATACTTTATTTTTCACACTGGAAAAACTGGAACTGTGGTTCTGTGGGTGCTATATCCTTGTTGGATATATTGACTTCACGCTTGTGTGGATATTGATGTCCAACAGTAGGGCAAAGTAACGTTGCCGTTTCTTGTTAAGAAATTCTTAGTAGCAGCATGGAGTCGGTGAGTAAATTTCGTAGACAACAAAAGGTGAGCTTCCTAATATGGGTAACCAAAAAACTATATCTGGAGAAATGAGGGTGTAATACATTATTTTACCTACCCCTTCAAGTATATAGGCCTGAGACTAGATATGTTTGCAAAAATAGTAATTACTCATCCAACTAATTGGCATTTTTTCAGTCTTAGAGTAAACTACACATCAATAATATACAAATCAAAACATCTCCAAGCAATAGCGTTTGTCCTGCCATCGGATATGAGCAAGCAAGCGTTTGACGACATTGGCTTTATAATAGTAAGAAGTACGAATGTTAAAGGAGCATGGTCTACGGTCAAACTCTTTAATAATGTCAAAAGAACAGACAACGTATTCACGTGGTTCGTCAGTTTCTCAAATGGCAACATTAAGAGTAAAGTTATAGGATATGCTGCTCAGAAGGTTGGTATTTTTTTTAAATACGTATATATAATATAAATTACAAAAAACGCTTAGATAAAGAACTTTTAAGCCGCGCATGACACGGCAATAGTTTTTGTACCTCTACGTCTAGAAACACCCAGGTTAAACGCCTTGACAAATTTAAAAATGTAATATTTCGTTCTTATTAAAGACGACTCACACTAGGAATAAAGCCTATAAAGTGGGGGACATTACAAATAATTCAAACTACACAGACACTGGGTACAACCATAATTGTATTACACAAATTATTGTCCCGCGTGGCGATCGAAACCACAACAAGCCACAAGTGGCGAGGGGATCATCTAAATCACTACGCTATCAGTGTAATACTCTTTGGTGATACATACTTTTAGACTTAGTCTAGTGATTATTCAGACTGGCAACATTTTATCTAATGTAACAAAGAAGAAAGTACACACTACTTACTATTCACTAATTCACAACTTTACGAATTCAATGTCGAAGTCGACTATCATCGGATTGGAGCATCATGAGTTTCCGGTTGTTATTCTGATATAAAATAACTCTAATATATTATGTAGAATATCTATAGATATTGGATACGTAGAGAAGAACCTTGCACCCTTTTTTAAGCATACACTTAAGAGTGAAATTTGGCATGGTTTGTTTGCATAGAGATGGAGCACAGAATGATATTTACATAAATCTGGCGCCGAAAAATGTGGCAAAGATTAACAGTTTTCTAAATATTTATTATGAGCCCGTAGTATGATATTATATCGTACTGCACTCTCTTTAATTATCTCTATCTAAAGACGCTACAGATCAAATCTTTGTTAGTCTAGCTCAACTCGCCATGTTGGTCCGGACCTTCCGCAATTTGACTGCCCATTTCGAGAGATCTTTTGAGTTTTAAGTTTGGCCTATTTAAAGTGATACATGTGACGATTATGTCCAGCCCAGTTCCATTTTAGCAAGGCAGCTTTTTGCATGACTGCTGAGATGTTTTTGTCAGAATCATAGAACAATTGGTATCTACTTCAAATATTGATTTGTTGTAATTCTTATGCTATTATTTGCCAACAGGGCCCTCACAAACGTTGGAAACCAGAAACACAATACAACTTGACCGCTCTAGACATAAATGTCGGCTTGGACATATGTCCGACGTTATTAACCGACCAAGTAGTGTTACAAGCATTCATCGTCCCATGCTACTACTCTTGCAGCGTCGCACAACTGCTGAGAAATAAGGAGACATGTAAAAAGTACCACGGAGTAGAAGGCGGCGCGATAATTGACACTGTATCGAAGAAACTTATGGGGGTAGCCACGTGGGGGACTTACAACAATCGCGTATCAATAGAATTACCCGTAGGATTTGCCTTTCCAAATTCGGATAATTTCAACAAAGATTTCATTTGCGCGAAGCTTATTAGAGATGCGAATGAAATGTTGAACTCTAAAGGATATTACCAGAGCCTTTGCAATCCCTAATGATATTGTTTTATAATAAAATATTTTTATACAACTGTTCTTGTGGGTTTTATTGGAGCTGAATTATTCTAGAATATCACTACATACTTATTATAAAACAAAGTCGCCCGCCGTGTCTGTCCGTATGTCTGTTCGCGATGAACTCAAAAACTACAGAACGGATTTTCATGCGGTTTTTACCAATAGACAGAGTTATTCATGAGGAAGGTTTGGGTGTATAAATTGCTAAGGTTTTTGCACTACCTGTGCAAAGTAGGGGCGGGTGGCGCAGTGTTAAATAAAACTATTGCTGTAGATTATAAATCTTATATTATCCAGTTAGAGCTTGCTCAAACGATCGGTATTTTACAGTATCAGACAACCTTTATTCTTACTGCCAATATTACAAAGCCACTAAAATAATGGCAGCCTTGAACACATAAACTTACACACATAAACTTACACACTTAAAAATTAACAGAAGGCATGTCAGGATGTCTTCTATTGTTAGTAACTATATTTTAATCAACTACACAATATTACATTTTTTTACAAAATTAATTGTTATTTATATACGTTGCATGTTCTTTTGAGATTAAATTAATTTGTATTTACTTTTATTATATTATTCACTTTTACTTATACCATTACGTATTCTATGTTTTAACAAGATTTACGCACTTGTCCTAAAGCCAACGGGAACGCGACTGGCAAACAGTTACTTTCTCACTTAGATACTTACAATTCCTATAAATGCCATAGGTATGTATAAAAGAGATTGTATAGTTATATTAGGAATAAAATTATTGCCACTTCAATTACCGAACCGTATGAACAAGCAACATTTACAAAATTCACTTTTAATAGAAATCGAAATTTTATCTAATTATCTACATTAAAATTAAACTTAAAATCTGTGTTTGAAAATGAAAATTTAAATATTTTTTCACTATCTTCGCTGGGTTTCTCACTGTTTTCTACAGGTACTTCCGGTTTTTGGGCGCTAGTGTTGCCAGCGGCTGCAGTGTTGACAGTATTTGTATTGTTGCCATTATCAGCTTGTTCAGGTACTAAATGGAAATTAAATCTAAATGATTCATCGCCTGTAGTTAAAAATGCTGACTTTCTTAAAAACGTAGCTTTGGGTTTGTCTGGTACTTCCGATATTTTGATCTTGCTAGCCACTGCAAAAGATAATTAAAATAAATCGTTTGATAGTTCTTGAGTCTATTGCATTTTTCGCCCGTACTTTCGTTCCCGTCGCACACGTCTATCGTTTCTCGGGCGCGATAGAGCGCTATTAGTTGAGTATTTTCTATCAATAAAAATGTAACAACACTATAGGTTACCGTACAGCCTATTTCACTTACTTCTCTTCTCTCACTCTTATTTACTGTCTTTCACTTATCCTTTTTTATATATTGCCTACTCTAAGAAGAGTCTCTCTAAACTAGCCAATGAATATTCTTTTAAAATTATGAAACTTATGAATTGAAAACGTAATATTTGTTTATCCCTACCATGGAAGAAGTTTAATTTCAATACCATTAATTGTTAAGAGCCATTTTGTGGTGTATTAGTGTATATTAATAGCATCACTATTGCCTTGTGCATTAAACTGTTTGAAACTCATAACAATATATGTTTGGAATACATGCAACAAGCATAAAGCATTAGTACTGTACTGGCTCCACACAAGCGAAGAAGGAAGAAGTTACGATAAGTACGTTACTACATACGTTAAGACATGGCACTGTACACAATTACACACTACCTCACACAATCCTGAGACTCGCAAACAAAGTTTACACTACTAGCTACAATATTTACAACTAGATTTTGCCCGCGGCTTCGCTCGTATAAATGTAGTTTAATTTCTGGATGGAAGGTACCCTATGTCCTATTCTGTAACCCTAATAATGTGTATGTGAAATTTTATGATGATCGGTTGAATAATTAGGGTGTGAAAGTGTAACAAACAAATAAACTCACATTCGTATTTATAATATTAGTTAGGAATTAGGATAATATGGACATCAAGCGTCAAGCTACGGCCCGCCAGGCACCCAGGCTATTTGATTTATCTTTCCTATATGTTATACACCATAATTATTGATTTGATTGTTTATTGATTTAACTCACTTTTAGCCAGTTTCTTTTCTTCAGCAGCCATCTTAGCCCGGTAGTCACCAAAGTGAGTTCTCATGAGCTGTCTCTTGCGAATCATAGGCTGATTGTTATTCTTCAACACTGTTAGTACTTTCCATGCTTCTTGCACTGAAATCAAAATCATAATCTCTTTAAATACATACACAGTCTGATGCTTATATCCTCAAAAGGGTAGAAAAGAGGTAAATTTCATCTTAATTTCGCCGCCAATTGTTTTAGGCCTATTAGCAGACATCTATAAAAAAAACGTGAGATGTGTCTGTTTGTTACTAAGCTCATATTCTTTATATTTATTTACATATATGATTTTTGCAACCTGTTCAGCTATTCTATAGATGCCTTCAGAACGGCTGAACCGATTGTAATAAAACTTTGCAAGGAAATGAAGGCTTTAGCCTATCCCAGGCTGTAAAGTTTAACCCTTTGACCGCCATGTCAAAAAAGCAAAAGTGTGCTCTCGGCGCCAAGCTACGATTTCATTGTGTAATACCTACATCCTTTTTGTGATCTTATGCTAATATGGATGAAATAAATAGTAAGCAGTTCACATAATATAAATTGGGTTGAGTTTAGCTACATAATTAACCTTAATTTATTTATTAGCATTTAAAAGTCTGTCCTGTACATGTGGTGTGCTGGACACATTTTGCTTTGTCATCATACATTACTGTGGCGGTCAAAAAGTAAATTCATAATTCTATAGTTGTGTGTAGGGCTTCACTGTTTAGGAGTTTCAGTAACAATTGTGGATATACCAAAGAGTAAAGAACCTTGAAGTCCTTTACTTGTCTGCAAATTTTTATTACATTCAACTGAATGTAATAAAAATTTGCAGACAAGTAATCCAAGTTACTGAGTTCTGAGTTTGAGGTTCTTAGGTGTATTAAGCAAAATTTATGTGTCTAATGTCTATAACTATTGTTCATGGCTACATTCCGAAAATAGAAGTGCTGGTATTATATATTTTAGATCTCATGTTATAAGTGAAGCCTATGACTGCCTATTGGACAACATATCAGACTGTTCTGCTACTACGAATTTCTTGGCAGAAATACCCAATGATACTCTTACTGATCAGGATCCTTAGCTCATGCAAGTTCATCCATAACCTGTGCATGAATGTACATTACCTGATACAACAAAATTATTTTGATGATTAAGGCCAGATTACATATTGTTGTGAAATTATTGATGTCTATATTGATATGTTAACGCAGTAAATAATCACATGAGCCATCCTTAGCCCTCCAGGACAAAGGCTTTTCATTGTCTTGGTTCTGGCTCTTGAAGGATGCCTTAATGACAAAATACATGGTTACATCATAATCATAACATGATTTTTGGAAAGGAATAAAAAGCTTGAAAATTATTAGTAAAAATATTGGCCTAGCAATACTTAACAAATTGTAAAATCACCTTGTAGGGACACAGGTTGTATTTGTGTGTGTCATGAATGATCATATATGTATGGATGTACTTAGTGGTGGCTGCGTTCGCCGCGTAAGTTTCGTACAGTTGTAAATATATGGAGTTAAGTGAAAGACGTATCTTCAGGTACCTAAATACTAAGTAATAAAATAACGACAAAATTATATGACGTAGTACATAATCACTTACATTGTTTTTCTGTGCCCTTTTTCTCATTTAAAGACCGTTCCAATTGTTGAATACACCAACAGAGTTCTAACTGGAACTGTCTCACGGATTCTTCGGGGTCTACGCCATCTGTAGTATCTTTCTCCACCTTACATGCCTTCTGAAGAGAATTGGATTTCCCTTTGGAATGTAATTTCGTCGGTTTAGGCATTTTGATAAAAATGTACAAAATTTATAGTAATTCGGACAAAGCTCAACCACGTTCTGTTTTGTTTTGATTTTGGTATGCCCCGTATGCCGTATGATTGAATTGATTGACGTTTCTTTTTTTATATTGCTTTCGTTCAGAAACTTAATACTAAGAAGAGAGTTTCTTTTGCGTGTGTTTTGTAAAAACGTACTGTGAATGTGTAAATTCAATATATTTTAACGTACATATTCCAAGACTTATATCATTACCTGACTACTTGTATATCAACTTGCAACGCTACATTTAACATTTTAATATCAGAAATGCAAAATTTTATGTTTATGAAATTGTCATGTTAATGTTGTTTACTCAGATACATAATATAATACTATACTACTCAGTCCTCAGACTCGGCTCAATACGTGGATCATTATTTGCTATTTGAGAATATAAGCAATTTGATACATAACGGCAAATTAATAAATTAAATAAATATTTTATTAGTCGAATAAGACGGAGGGATTTCTCTAGGAACTTCATACCATGACGTAACGTGTTGAACTGCCATAGTAAAACCCTAACCTAACCTTAAATAATTATACTGAAGTTTTCACGAGATTATAGTATGCCGCTTGGAAAATTCGGAAAAATTACACTTTCGTGGTAATTACTTGAATAATAAATATACATTGCCTGTTAACATAGTACAGTTCAATTGTGGTGAGCCCTCGATATTTCGCTTATTTTCCTTATTGATTTCATTATTTATCACTTAATCTGATGAAATAGGACGATATTTTTTATAAAATTATGTAAGCCTCATCTCGTTGCTACACAACCGCGTTTGTATAAATTTGGTCATTATTGTATTTTGTAATTGCTGGGGTATTTTATGTCATGCCTAACCTTTTTCATTAAATATAGATCTAATTTATTAAACTGTTTAACATTCGTAAATCATATTCATGTATAAAAACCGAAAATCTTATTATTTATTTGCTGTGACACATGTCATCATCAAGAGGTCTGATTATGTAGGTATAGATTTACAGGTCAGACCTGAATTTGGTGAAATATATAATTTGGCCAAAGCCCATGTTGTTGAAGATTCAATTTCTTTTTGTATTTAACAACTTATAATTTTTATTTGTAAGTATGCAATAAATAATGTCATTGTGTTTTCATTTAGACTTAAAATGCAGTCACTATATATCCTACTTTCATGCATGCCTGCATAATTACATATACTTATATAAATATTATTTTATAATATATGGTAAGGTGTTGGTTTATTGTATTCCTATTACACTTCTCCCTTGCAAAACATTTGTGCAGAAAATAATAATAATATTCTACCACATACACAACACCATCTAGTCCAAACTAAGCAGAGCTTGTACTATGGGTACTAAACAATGGATAAACATACATATATACCTTTTTTTGTTGTAAATACATTCTATTATACAAAGAAACATCCAGATCAAGACAAACATCCATGTTCATGCACACAAATGTTTGACTTGTGTGGGAATCGAACCCACGATCTCAGGCGTGGCATTCGGTTATACTAACCACTATGCCATGAAGGCCAACAGTAAAATATGTATACATATTTTTGAAATAATGTTTGCAGGTTGGCTGTGACAGTGACAAGTCTATCATTGTTTGTGGTGGCAAAGAATCACGTAAATGCTAACCGTTTGGAGAACATGAGAACTCGTGAACGCATGCGCAAGTCCAACGAAGGAGAATACGCTGACGTTTACAGAAAGTTGTGAATATACCACCTTGGTAAGTATTGTATTTTATGTTACTATTAGTATTATCTATATAAGATTTATACCGATCCCAAGTTGGTAGAGTTCATAGTATACTTTTTCTGATAATTTAAGCAGATAATCATGCCAGTGGCCGTAGGCAAAAAGGTTGAATTATAGTATAATATAAACTCGCTAGTTATAAATTATAATATATAATTTAAAATGTTTGTCTCTCAGGTCGCTACCCGCCCTGGTTTCACACGGGTGGTACAAATCCTTATCAATTTATAGTAAACTTTCCGCCATAAATCAGTCTATTGGTGATAACCTCATGAAAATCTGTTCAATAGTTTTTTAGTTTATTGCAAACAGATGCGGCAGGGCACTTTGTTTTATAATATGTAGTGATAATGTAGGCTATTTACCTTTTACCTACAGAAAAAGATGGACAGTCTATCCATATAATTTTTGTCTTTTTATTGTTGTTGTGCTATATTTATATGAACATAAGTGTTATGATTATATAGTTTGCACTTGGTGATTCTTTAAAGTTGAGGATGAAATGGTTCCAGGTGGTATGCCACTTCATATCATAACTAAAAGAAAATCATATTTTCTTACCTTTCATTCAACTATCCATATACACACAAAATAAAATATTTAATATAAATCAATCACAAATAAACACGAAAATTTGCTCAAAACATTATCTCGTGTGTCCAAGGCACCTGAGAATTCACAATAGATAATGACAGGATCATTCAAGATAATGACAGGATTTTTTATGTATATGGATACCTAGTTAAGAGAAATCCTGAGATACAGGTTTGATTGCCTGTGTGTTTAATTTGTGTGTTTGTCTATATTATGTATTTGTGTTTTGTCTATATAGAAAACAAAATCATTGATTGTCAATCTTTCAAATTTCAGGATATATTTTAGAAGTATCTGTATAAAACAAAGAAGTGTGATTGAGTTAAGATGGCAGTACCACAGCTGGATCCCGCTAAGCTGCAGCTGGTGCAGGAGTTGGAGATAGAGATGATGTCAGACATGTACAACCGACTAGTGACCGCGTGCCACCGCAAGTGCATACCTGTCAAATACCATGAGACTGAGCTTGGTAAGAACATGATGTAATATTTTATACTATTGAGTCAATTTTGAATGTAAGTAATATTAACTGTATTGAAACCACTAAGAGGATTTGAATTTGTTTGTTATCAGCATTTCACATTCTGATTATACCTTATCATCTCAGTAAATAACATTTGTGCAAACCATAAAGACCACAATCTTTTCGTAAGAATTGCCCTGTATATAATATTGGATATAATTTTAACTACAAATAGGATTTAAAAGAAACCTTTTATTAAAACAATATCACAATAAGTTCCAGCATACGAAAGAAGTTCATATTTTAAATTTAGATATAAGAACAAAGTCAGAGATTAATGGTATCTTGCCTACACATATATCAAAGAATTTGTCATCTTCTGTTATTTGAGAAATATTGCCACTGCAAGATTTAAAAGGCTTGTCTTAATTACTTAAAAGCAATATATTCTGTGTATTAAGTATTATGTTATCTTAAATATGCCTAAAACACAAATAATAAAGACTACTATAAAAAAAGTAAGAATTTTGCCCTATTGTAAAAAGCTATTGATGTTTGACATTTCTTCCAGGAAAAGGCGAGTCAGTCTGCCTGGACCGCTGCGTGGCTAAGTACCTCGACGTGCACGAACGCATTGGCAAGAAGCTGTCAAATATGTCACAGGGTGCAGAGACCGAAGACCTCACCAAGGTCAACATGCCTGACAAGAAATAGCAGTAGATAGTCACAGGTGGTACTTATATTGAATCACTGGTATGACAGATTTACCACTGCAAATATTATAGTATTATCTATGGTATTTCTTACAAAGACTAACAGTATAAAAAAATAAAAAAATTATTGGTTCACTTAAGTGTGTAATAATTATGCCAGTAAGTCATCCGAAAACTACCCACATTCATAAAAGTCGGATGATCCTCTTTTTTAATTTTCTTTTTTGATTGATCTCATATGACAAAGATGAATAAGAAAATCCTGATTGCATTTACAATTAATCTTAAATGTTATTTTCGGTGGCTTCAATTATAAGCTAATTAAAATAATTGTATCGACCCTTGAACATTGTTTACTGAAATGCTGGGATATAAATATATAACTTAACTCCTATTTATTAAAACCAATGTCCAAACAGTAAACTCGCCAACGGTTATTTATTTTTCGATCAGCCTACATTGAATACTATAACTTAAGCATCCTATCTACCATTATCTCAATGATTCAATATAAGTTACTATCTACTTGTTAAATATTATGAGACTACCTTATTTTAATGTTTGGGGAATACTTGAGGATAGAATTATTAAGCTCTGAAATACACAACAACACTAAAGCGGCTTACTTTAGTCAGCCTGTTTGGTTAAGTCGAAGCCTCAAAGGTATGTTTATATCAGAGCTTATAACTCGTCATCGTTAAAACTGTACAAGTTCTATACCACTTATTTTTAATGGGTGATTAATTAGATAATTTAATGCTTTAGTGTTGACGTTAGATATTGTTAGAAATAAAACAATTTTAAAAGTATTCTGTGCAATATTAATTTGTTCTTTCTTCAACACAACTATAATAAAAAACGTGACTGTTAACTGTATAACATTGTGTGCTATGAATAAATATTTTCAAAAAGTATCCAAGTCATAATAACTGATTCTACCCACTGTCTTTTGTGTTTTATATGTACCCACAAAATAATACAGTTAACAATCATCACAAGAAACATGAGTTCATAAAATCTACATCTACCTACATTATATTTAATTTATAATTACTAACAGGGTCCGAAAATATCCGATACTACTGATATACATTGGATTTTCATGAAAAATGGTACGGTTAATTTGTGTTTGTTAAATATTTCTAGATCTATAGGTACAAGAAGATACAAATATTAAAAATACACAAAACTTTCGAGATATCATGTTTTTCTAAGTTTAACGGTTATGCATGTCTAATAAAATCGGAATATAACTTAAGTGGCATACTTAGGCCTTGCTGTTAGTATTACGTTTGAAATTGCCTTGATTATCGACTAACGGATATTAACCTTTTCCCGCAACTGCTTGATATATATCAATGATATAACGTATCGTCATACCCTGATCACTAACCTATCGACGCTTTTTATCCATATATCTCGGATAACTCACGAGACCAAATCCGTAGCCGGCTCGGTAAGTCTTAATTAACTGTGTAAGCACACAAATATGAGCACCAAAGAAGAATACGCTTTTCACCCATACGAAGATGAATACATCCTGGTTCTTGAATTCTAGCATGTATGCGTTAAACAGCCACGCCGCCTGGCAAGATAGCCAAGCGGCTGCTAAGCAGGTCGCCGTAAAAGCTGACATTTTAAAGCAGTGAGCCACTAAAGGCAACAACGACAAGAACCAAATGAAATACTGTGACGTCAGCACCGTGTTGAACGCTACCAAAACGACTGCTTGGCAAAACAATGCAAAAGGCAAACTATCCCGCTTCACACCAAACTTTAAACTGATCATGAACAGGATCAAAGCTTCGAAAATTTGGACCACGACTTTCACAAAGTCGATATGCAGCTCATCCATAGTAAGATACGAGTGGTAGAACATTATTGAGAAGTTGTGACGTGTGTCCTTTCTGAAGAGATGGTAGATGTATGTCTCGAAGAGAAACTCGTAGCCGTACAGGAGATACATGCCGTAGGTAAACGCGACGACAGTGATCATGCAACTGAATGTTAAATTCACTTGCCTTCGGTTCGGTAACAAGAGCCACAGCCCGTCCAACACGCTCGTAGCATAAGTTATAGTGTCATATGAACCCAAGCTCAAGAACATAGGGAAACTAAATGCGATGGGATACAAACGTAGATGTATCGATAAACCGAGAAGGAATCCAGTTACTGAATATCGCAAAAACTGGTTCTTAATTGTATCCGTTCTCAAGAAAAATAAGCTCATTATGATGAAGAAGCATGGTACTGAGTCGGCGTTCCCGCGAGTTGTTATTGCTATGCTCATCGGATTGTAGAGCCACAGCTGGGCACAATATGAAGGCACTTTCGAATATTTGCCTTGTGAGGTCAGCTGTCTTGCAACTAACTCTTTACAAGCGATCGCTATCAATATATCAAAGAAAGAAAAGAGTATTTTGCCAAAGTCCCGATGGATAAAGATGTTTGGTGTTAGAAGGAACGCGATGATGGGGCTGTAGCGATACGTGTGACGCCTGTACGGCGATTCGCCATTGACGACGTGCCGAGCGGCATCAGTAAACACTCTGTAGTCCACATCGGTATATTGCACCTCGTACATTTGGTCGTGGAAGTACGCGTACACAATCAGGAGAAACCTGATCACGGCTGCAGCCGCTATATGAAAGGTTAGAGGCAGGTTGATGAAATTCCTGACACGCTCCATGATAGTTATCTTACTTAAAGCCTCGTCTTCAAATCCTTAGCAGCCGAAGCGAGGCAAGCTTTAAACTGCTCGAATTCTTTGGCGCAATCGTTTTTGGCCACAGAACCTTCTTTGAGGAGAACACAGCGAGCGTATAGTGTACCTTGCTTGGAACATTTAGCGAAAACTACAGGATATTTGGCTAGTCTCTCGCGCGCTCTCGTCACCGATTCCATTATTGTTCAGCCTTCTGACGGTGCAGTGTCGTTGGAGGCTCTGATAAGTCAATTAAATCGCGTGGGCGAAAGAAAATGTCGTAAATGGGCTTCGAAAAGAATATACTCAGACCCAAAACAGTAAAAGTAATTTGAAATGTTTTTGGGTATCTGTAGATCCAACTTCTTTTACCTAGAGGTTGGCTCCGACGACGATTATCCATAATCTGAAAAAAATATATAATTAATATTAGTATAGTTTTTATTAACTAATTACTAATAGATTAAAAGTAAAGGTAGGGTGTGAAGTTGAGCAAGGCCGACTCCTAGCATTAGACGAGCTAATTTAATCGTAACGATTGAAAGAGATACTTTGAAGAGATAATTATGATGGTCTTTAATCTATGGATATTCAATAATAAATCTAGCGTGAGACCAACTTAGAGTTTGGGAGTATACTTTTTATATACAACTATGGTGGCCATTGGGGGCCAACAAACATATTGCCCACATAATGCTAAGCGGTTACCGAAGCCTATAGACCATCCATTGCTGACCTTCCAAAGACGAAAAATATTATTTTCATAAATATGTATTATAAATTATAAAATAAGCATTTGTTGAACACGTCAATGAATAACTAAGATATTATTAAGTATAATAAAAATCGTTTTATTTAAAAAAAAAAGTCCTGGTACATACATCGACACATCAACCTAGACTGTTTGGACTTTGAACTATTAGAAGTTGAACGCTGCGAATCGTGCGAGAGAGTGCGTTATATTTTTGTTACGCTCTATCCTTACCATTATATCGACACCACTATGCACTGTCCGTTTCCGACAAATCTCTATGTTGTATGTAGCGTAGTTATGCGCATATAGGGTGTCTAACTCGATGTGTAGCCGTGTGTACTGCCAAGCTTAAAATATGTATTGACAGAGCTCTCACTCTGTTTATCTGTTAAAAGCTTAGGTATGAATGAGATAAGTAGTTACCCACCTTACTTTTCCGGCCGATCAGAGGCCGGCGAAAACTTCCGCGGATCTAGACTGTACCCTTCACATACGAGAGACACTGGCTTGTATTTGAGACAACACTGTCGCATCGCTTCGAACACGTGCTTACAGCGAATCTCCTGGAAGCTTTGTTCTGGAAAGAAAAAATATTTGTTAGGAGTGCCTTTGAAAAAATAGTTTTATTATATAGTAAATATCTAACTAATTATTTATTGAACGGACATTTATAAATTTATTGACTAAGGAATTTACGGACACCACCCCATTAAGAAAGTTTTGTCGAACAAATACGGGAACGTAAGTATGTTTGAGTAAACTTTTGATATGTTTAATTATGAAAACGATGAATATTGTAATTGAGTTTACTACGTATTAACTATTGACGTCAATGTGACGACGTTGTGTCGCGTAGTTTTTTCGGCCAATTGCAGCAGTATCTAACTAGGTATCTATGTACAAGCGGTCCAGCCGAATCGAGAGGGTGCAGTTGGTGGTTTGTGACGTGCCGTGTGACTTCCTAGGTCTAAGGATGGCAGTTACATCTTTAAAGGATTAGTAATTTGCGTTTTAAATAACAAACTAGAGGCCAGAATCGTATTAAGTGGAAATTCTTCTCTGCCCACCCCTCCATCTAACATGCGTGACTGCGTGAAGCTATGTATGTACTTACTGTATTATAAATACGCATAACAGGTACACTAAGAATGTAGAAATTGATCATCAGAGTAATTTGTCGTCGTGGCTCACGATTACGCGGTCAGAAATAGTTCTTTTGTCATCAAAGACGCACACAATGTCGTAAGTATGGAAATAATCATATTATAACTGTGACGATAATTAGCGATTAGCATAAACGTCCTTGTTTTACCGTGTGGCGTCATTTATGGAACTAATACTGTCCCGCGCAAATAACTATTTATGTGTAGATGCTACGGCCCTTTAGTCAACTGAAGCCGCTCAAACTTATCCCGCGGGATCAGTTGACCTAACGAATATTTTGAATCGGGCAACTGATCCCATTGATACATTTTATGATTTATACAGATACGAAAAAAATGTTACGACTGTGATTTATGGGTAGTACTTAACTACACAGCAAATAAAAAAATATTTAAAGAGATCAAACTAAGTCGACGGAGTCCCGCTTCGCGGGGCTCCTATTTTTGGGTGGGTTTAAGAAGGAACCTAACATAACCTAACCTTTCCGAGACGGAATGCAGTGATTTGAGGCGTATAGTTGCTCGTTATGCTATGCAAAATATTTGCTGTGCAATTAGTATTTTTGATGGTCACTATACATATTTAATTCTTTTTAAAGTGGGATCAGTTGACAAAGCAAAAATAATAAAGTTAATTATTAAGTCAACTCATCCCGAGGGATAAGTTCGAGCGGCCTCAGTTGACTAAAGAGCCCTACTCTCTCTACTTGGTGCAGTGGCAGTGGCAAGGCGCTCACGGAATCCACTCTACTCACAACACTTATGTATACTAGACCATGAAGACCAGTAGGTCTACCTTGAAAGATAAATGACGAAATTTACATAAAATAAAATTATATTTAAAAATTAAAAGACTACTACCGCACTAGGAATCAGGCTTAGGCTTTATAAACATTCAAAAAGAACACCTAGACTCGAAACAACAATTTGTGGATCACACAAATTTTTGTCCCGTGTGGGGATCGAACCCACAACACTCGGCGTGTCGTCAGTGGCGAGGTGACCACTTTAACCACTCCACCGTCCGTGCAGTCAAATGTATACTAGACCATTGCGACCAGTCGGTCTACCACGTAAGTTAAATGACGAAGTTTCGGGCTGACTGTCCGTTATGCCGAAATTCGTCTTAAATTTCGGTACGTAGCCTCTTCATTGTCCTTTCACGAAACGGAGTAATATTAATTTAACCTCTTAGGTACCTAAGTCGCAGCAGCATACTGGCGGCAGTAACACATGGTTTTTAATAATGTCTGGTAGATACATACATATTGCAACACATTACAGGTAATTATAGAGAGGTATTAGAGAGAGATGCGGCATGAAAGTGGATATAGTTACAAGAATAAAAAAAGGTATGTTAAGCTGGTTTGGACATGTAGAAAGAATGGACGAGGAAAGACTGACTAAGAAAGTTTATAAGGCTAGTGTGAATGGAACAGTCGCAAGAGGACAACCTAGGCGAACGTTTCTCGACCAGATCGGAGGCGTTCTGGACAAAGGCCAGGTTAAGAGCTCCTTGAACCGACGGGCGTGTATGAGGAATGTGATGAAAGTGAATGAAGCCAGAGAAGTGTGTCAGGATCGTAGCAAATGGAAATCCGTAGTCTCTGCCTACCCCTCTGGGAAACAGGCGTGAATCTATGTATGTATGTATTACAGGTAAAAGAAAGAAATCTGAAGAAACTTCTGTGTGATTTATTTTCGTGCGATGTTTCGGATAGACACAGCCATGGTTGACCTACTGACACTTGTCTAGTCAACTTCCTAGCTAAAAGTGCGAGCGCATGCGCGGTACAAGACTCCGTGCAGTCTAGCGCTCTGGTAGTGTACCAGACACAGATAGAATAGTCCCTTATTAAGTAGGATAAGTATACGTAATGTAATATGAGCACACACACCTTTGTATGTGCCCGTCAGAAATGTACTATTATAAATGCGATTGTGAGTTTTTGTTACGAGTTTAAGCCTTAACTACTCGAGTGATCATCATTAAATTTTGCATACACGTTGTCATGATTACACAATATGACTCAGGGTATCTGACATCCAGAAAAAGTACTGTTACCGAGGGATAGTTTACTAACAAAATCCAAATTAACGCGAGCGACGCCGCAGGCAATATCTAGTATGTCATAGAAATCATACGCGGTAAAATTTATTCATAACTTTTACTGTGATTTTGAATTTTCCAGTGAACACTTGACCAGGGTATTAGCAACGTCGAGATAAATGTAAATTAATTGTTGTTAACATAATTTACCGCAATTAAACTCGCCGAAAACAAATCATTTTATTTATTACTAGCGATCCGCCCGGGTTCGCACGGGGCGGTACCCTAACAAATACCTATCTATACTAATATTATAAAGCTGAAGAGTTTGTTTGTTTGTTTGAACGCGCTAATCTCAGGAACTACTGATTCGAATTGAAAAAATATTTTAGTGTTGGATAGCCCATTTCTCGAGGAAGGCTATAGGCTATATAATATCACGCTACGACCAATAGGAGCGGCGCAGCAATGAAAAATGTTGCAAAAACGGGGAAAATTATCTTATATGAAGCAGACGAAGTTGCGCGGGTCAGCTAGTACCTAATACACCTTAACCTTCCTCATAATTCACTCTGTCTACTGGTGAAAACCGCATGTAAATCTGTTCAGCAGTTTTTGAGTTTACCGCGAACAGAAAGACAGACGCAGCGGGGGACTTTGTTATATAATATGTAGTGAAATTCGTGTAAAAAATTATATCTACTGGCTATGTCTCTGGTCCAATAACTAATCATATCTAAAAACGTGTCTGCTACGTTATTAGACTCTACCGTTTTACAAATATATGCGCATAAACTATATTAAAGACTTTTAACCTTGATAATTTTTTAATTGGTCTGATGTCATTTAATTTGTGCCAGTAAGTAACCATAGCAATTATTAATCGAATCATTCCGAATTAATGTTTATTTCGTTTATTTTGAATTGACTATGATTATATCAGCCTTATTTACACATAATCCTAGTCAGCAAGTGGGAAGAGGTCTCGCAGTAAGAGGCAATCGTCCACCACGTCGTCTAAGTCTTTTGGCAGACATCGAACATCTTCGATAACATTATTCAGATTTAAACACGATATTCAAGTTTAACATGGACGCGAGCGATTTACATTTTTCCACGCACATAGCTGATATCAAAGGTGCGTATCAAAAGTTCAAATATGAGGTTTATAACTGCTAACCTCTAGAAAGCTCTGAAAGTCGAGAGGTTTCAGAATCTTTTGACATTTTTATAGATTATGTCCGTCCAAAATATTATGAAGGATTTTCGTTGTAGAAACCCCGTCGTTTGTAATTATTTTAAACACCTTTAATGGAAATTAACTTTACGGACCGCTAGCTAGTCAATTGTGTAATAGGTACTGCTGCCTACCGAACAAATAATTCCGAAAGACAATTTCTAACAACTGTAGTCTATAATAATCATCATCATCATCATCATCATGTCAGCCAAAAGACGTCCACTGCTGGACATAGGCCTCCCCCAAGGTTTTCCACACAGACAAAAGTTTTCTATAATAATAATTAACTTTAAATCAATACCTATGCAATAGAGTTGCTGTGAATAAACCTAAATAAATAAATAAAAAATAACACCAGCGGCAATGTTAAATGAACGAAAAAGAAAAATCTAATTCACGACAGAAACGTCTGTCTAATAATTATATCCATGCAGTATTGCAGTCGACATTGACTTTAGGATTTTCCCCACGAAACGCCCCTTCGCTTGTTTTTGCCTATAGATAATAAATAATGTAACCATGCCATATATTTTGAACGAGATAATTCGAATATTACTATCCCAAGTTCCCAACTGGAAGTGTAAATAGATGATCGAACTTGGTGCGGCCGAACCACGAACGTGGTTTTCTCTCGGACCATATTCGATCGTGGCGCACAGTGCTCCGAACATTACTATTATTAATACCAGTTCGCTGGTTCACTGGCTTGCGTACCGTGCGTTGGGTCGGGCGCACCATGTCCGAACGTTTATTTGTACTTTAATAAAACTAGGTACCAATGGCTTATGCATGGATACTATTATTCGACGATCTTCACAACTGTTACGAAACTGTTGTCCTAAATTTTCGTGGATTGCCTCTTAGGTACAATTTGAACAAAAATGCCACTTCAAAAGAACTAGAATAGTTACATACCCAACATGAACAGGTCAGATATTTATCGCATGTAAAAATGTTTAATTCACAATCATTCAATCACAAGCGAACTAAGTCACTTTACTAACGATAACACATGGGTTAGTCATTATTAAATCAATAAACTGATAGCTACTGATAAAACTGGCCATGTTGGCCATAAACATGGGCGTAAACAATAGATGGCGTCATAGATAAAACGTCAAAATTGTCAAACGTTTTATTTCAATTATAATTGCATTGGCAGTAATATCAGTTGCCATCTTAGACAAAGAACGTATCGAATATAATGTCCTCCAAACCGAATATCAGTCAGGGCAGCTAATCTTAACGAAGAATGGTCACCTGCGCAGGAGATATTATAGTTAGTGCACAAGTGTGTGCGCAAACACAAGTGCAATCTCTGTTCCCTAAATCTCATGATGTCTAACACCGCCAACTTCTTAACTTCAAGCTGCTATTGGGATTTTTTACCAGAAAAACCATTGATGTATAAAAAATCTAGATACACAATCGGCGTCAAAAAACGTCCTCACCAAATGAGCACCCACTTGAACATTTAGGTGCTCATTTAATTCGATCGCTCCGAGAGTAAACATGTCGCAGAGCTCATTTAAAACTTGTAAAATCACACTTCCAGGAATATAAAAAGGGACAGTGTTTCATATTTTCGTTAAGTAATAATGTTATTATTATAATAATACTGATACTACTATAATACTATATTATAATACTGATTATTGCGTCAAGGAATCAAAAAATATTTTTTTAAATTTATTTCGTAACAAAGAGCGACTATATAACACAGCTCATTTAAATGAACACTTACTAAACGCATTAATCATACTATTGTATTTCCACTTGATTAGTCCGGGTTACATGTTGACTCTGTTCTAATATTAATAGAGACGCTGTTACTTTAAAAAAATAAATATATTTTATTTGGTTTAAAATGATAATGCGTTTGTATATATTATTTACTAGTTTCCGCCCGCGGCTTCGCTCGCGTAAATGTAGGTTAGGTTAGGTTTGCAGTGTTATTTTTTCTGGATGAAAGGTACCCTATGTCCTATTCTGTACCCCTGACAACGTGTATGCAAAATTTCATGTTGATCGGTTGAGTAGTTAAGGCGTGAAAGCGTAACAAACAAACAAACAAACTCATTTTCGCATTTATAATATTAGTTAGGATTACTAGACTTGTTTTATTACAATCCATAATAGTATTCGTTTATTTTTTTTTAATGATCTTTTCGGTTTCCTTATAGTGGGATATTTATAAAATGTATCTACATACTTATGTTGGATTTCAGCTTTCCTCGAGATCTCGTGCGATGTGCAAAGTGGATATCCTTCATAGCACAGCAACGATCACAAGCAAGCACAGCAACAACAACACTTATTATAATTTTTGGGAGTCAGCTTATATTTTTCAAAGTGCCATATTAACAAATAACAATCATGTAAATAATACTATTAAATCTAGGTACTATCGACAGATATACCAATATAAGATTGCATTATATAACAAACAAAGATACGGATAAAATTAAAATCCGTCAAAAAGAAGATTATACAATAAACTCAATTTATGTCGTATCTTTTCAAGTGTGAAGTCTTAATTTTCTCTCTCATTTTATTTTTTATGTTACTTTAATTTGCAAGTACCTACAATCAGTCGCGTAATGTTCAATCACATATAATTTCAAAGTCGGGCAGCCAAGTATATGAACAGCAATGAAACATACTCGTAATATAATTTACGTGCGTATTAATGATCTATTAGTGTTATATATATTAAAAACATGCTATTTTACAAATGTTTTGCTTGTCTTGTCTATTTTGTTAAATAAGTAAGTACTACTGTTATGTGGTTATGTCTGATAAAATAATAAAAGGTTGTCTACCATCTGTTTAAGAGCTGCCTTATATAAATTATAATGGCAGTACATTAGTTTCATTTTATTGAACATCATAGGACACAAACTTAGTAAAATACCTACAGGTAAAAGTAAAAACAAATATGTGTTTAAAACACACATTCACATGCATTTTATAAACTCTACATAATTACGTCAGAATATTAACTTACATTAAAATTTGTAAAAGCAATATTCATCTCCATTCATTCTTTATTCTATCGGCAAATTCTGCTCGTAAAATTTTATTACTTTTTTTAGATAGCCTTGTATATTCAACTTAAATTTAAGGCGGTAAGGTTTAATTTGCATTAATGAAGGTTTATATAGTTAATATAACTACTGAGGACAGTTTTAAGTGTAAGTTTTGTATGGGATTGTGTATCTAGGATTTTTATATATCAATGAGAAAAACTCAATAACTTTTTCTTAGCCCGGCCCGGGATTCGAACTCGAAATATAAAGTATCTGGGCTTATTTTTGAGGAGGGGATAGACCCGTAAACTGCGATCTACATACGACTCCAGCCAGTATTTTAAGTTGAAACCTGACACCCTGGGTCAAATATCAAACAACTTTAGGCACCGCCTACCTGATCCCCATTATATATGGCAATGCTAATATCTACTGTCAATTGACAAGTGACAGAAATGACTAGCTAGTATTTTCCTCACCCTTTTGTCCCGCACTGACGCACTCCACCTGCACGATTATTTTAGCACCATCGTTAGCAGCCTGTGAGAATTATCGTTAGCTAGACTGTCTGTTGAATGGGCGACTTACTGACAGTAGGTATATTGTATTACAACAAAAGGAAAACCTAAAATAAAACACACTGAATATACGAACTCTAAAGAGATGTCGACTACTTTTCTTTGTACTTAAAGTAAAACTTCCATTTATAAAAGTACTTAACTATATTACTATTTTCTTTATCTATCTGCATAATCCTACTATTAAAACAAATATGAGAGTTTGAGAAGATATTTAAAATCTGTTAGTCCATCATGCGTAAGCCGCTAAATGAATTTGGATGCAAACTCGCTTCTATGTTTTGACTCAAGAATTATGTCCTAAAGTAAAACATAGGATATAAAGCAACACTGGTATCCTGTAGGCTTAAAGCAAGCAAAGACTCTGTAACAACGTTTTATTTTATGCTTTTCGTTATGATCTCGATATGAAAAATTCCTTCACAATATAAGCGCTAGCCGACTAATAAAAGTCCATAGGTCCCGTTACAAACGAGAACACCTAGGTATTTATAATCGCGATCGATTCAATTCTCCCTAGCAACATCTCTCAGACAACAATAAAAATACTGTACGATGACAATAATTATTAATGTAATACGAAAACCGGGTCTTTCATAACCCACTCGTTAAGCTGAAGAACATTCATGAAGCTGTCCCATTAAGTTGGAAATACTGGTCATTTTAAGATTTAAATTATTCATGTGCGTAACGATATGACATAATTGGATAGACAGCACTGTTGATGTTATTTATTATTCGATATTTTATATCACGAGCATGGTCTCACATAGAATGTACGATTATTATAAGAGGAAAAACGTTTTTATATTGCGAGGTTGATTAATAAGCATATTGGGCCACCTGATAGAATACTTAAACGCGGTACTAGACAGAGGTACCTATAACTTGTAAGTACATTGCTAGCCCCTAAAACGGTAGTCACCGTGTTTCCAGTGCAGGAGGCAAAGATCTCTGGTCTGCTAACGTTGGCGTACATATGAAAATGGCCAGGTGGGCCTTGCCCTTCCCAGAATTGTCTGGTGGCCAACCCAGAATATTAGGTTTCGACTTGAAATTCTTGAGCATAACTGAAGCACCAATTCTTGCTGAGAGCACCAAGCATCGCTATTGACCCTCTATTCGCCGCAAGAACGTAAAACATTGTTACTTGGCAGCAACTTTTTATTTTGTATTATTTTCATAACATTTTGTCGTTTATTTGCCATCTATTTTTGTTTTACAGCTAGTATAGAATCGGGCGAGCTAAGTACTCTCTACAACGAGTATCTCTTTAGTCCCTGTGGATTAGGCCTTCTATAAATATATCAGTCAATCATAAATCTAATGAAAATAATGAAGATTCGTTGGATAAACCAGCTATAAATAAACTATACACATAATTGCAATTAAATCTCTGTTTTAATTGCAATAGTTAAATCGTTCAGTAGTACAATTATTATCCCAACAACATTGATTTACAATAGACGTACGGATAATCATATTGTTTAAAAATTGAAATAGGTACCTCCTGGAACAGTTTTCCGTACTAAATACTTTGATAACGCATTTTTATTGTAGCAACTAGCTGTTCCTGTGGTTTTACTCCCGTTTATGATTACTGCTCCGCTCCCGTGGCTCGTAACATGATGTTATGCCTATATTACTTCTGGATAAAGAAGCTTTCTAATGCTGAAATAATTTGTAAAACGGTCGGCTAGTTCCGAGGTTACTCATTTTAAAAATCCCCAACACCGCTTAAACGTTGCAACGCTAATGTTATACGGTTAAGCGTTGTAAACGACATCGGCAAATGTTTTCATTATGCCCGGTTGCTATGCTTCGCTGATGACATGAAGATATTTACGACCGTTTCATCGTGTAAAGATGTCCAAGCATTGCAATCCGACTTGTCACGTCTTGATGATTATTGTGCTAGAAACAAGTTAGATTTAAATCCATCAAAGTGCTCAGTTGTTACTTATACCAGGAAAAATAACACTATACCATCTGAATATACACTTAAAGGTCAAATTATTCCCAAATGTAATAAGATCCGTGATCTTGGTGTTCTGTACGACTCAAAACTTCTATTTGATGAACACATTGTTAAAAAAGCTTCTCAAGCCCTTGGGTTTGTGATGCGAACGTCGAGTTGTTTTAAAGAAGCTAAAACATTTAAGATATTATACTGCACATTTGTCCGAAGTATTCTAGAGTACGGGTCGCAAATTTGGAATCCACGATATGTTAAATATATTAAACGATTAGAAAGCATTAAAAAAAGATTCATTAAATATTTATGCTATCGTACTAGAATTACGTATACATCTGAAGACTATTCAAAACTGTGTCCTAAATTTCATATTCTCCCATTAGCTAATAGACGAGAAATTTCCGATGTAATATATATACAAAAAATTATATTAAATACTATTGATTGCCCAGAACTTCTCTACAAAATCGGCTTCAATATTCCAGCAAAAGCTTTACGTCAATATACACCACTTCATTTACCTAATGCATCAACAAACTATCGGCAAAATAGTTTTATGTGGCGTGCAGGCAAGACCCTTAATGTATTGTATAAAGCGCATGACATTAATATTTTCAACGCAAAACAGGCCACGGTGAGGCGGTTGCTCAGCCAAGATTTTTCCAAAATTAGTGTAAGTGTTATGTATAGATTAATTTTAAGTTATTTCTAATATTGTGTTCCACATTTTTAATATGTACTATGTATCTTATAAGTGAGGACCTGTTAATGGCTGTATGCTACGTTATATTTTGTATAAAAGTAGTGACAATGTTGTTTGTCTTCCATAAAAAATAAATAAATTGTTTGAGTAAATCGCACCCTCAGTGGAATAAAGGCGTAAGAAGAATATTTAGCATATTCTTCTTACGCCTTTAGAAGAGAGCAAAATAACTCTTTGGTCTGATATACTTATTATAGGAAGTACTTATAGAATCTTTTGTTTAATTTAGTGAAACCAAGACATAAGTAAGATTAATTATTGTACCTATTTGTATCAAATTTTAAGTAGGTTAAAGACTTTTATGATTGATAAATATCAAACTCATTATGACGCCGCAAATAATTTTCTAGCCTTTATTTTTGTCAAATCACAACGGAAATAATTAAGCTTGTGTATCTTTACTTGCACTATTAGAATCTGCAATCAATCAAATCAAAGAAATTGACGCAATTGTACTTACGCCTTTATAGCACTGATGCAAATGGTGCGATATACCTAGTTATACAAACAGCTAAAGCTGAGTCACATAAATGTTGGCACATGTTTTTGTGGCGCCGTCAACTCATGATTGAGACAAACAAACAATAAAAGTACGACACGGACCAAGCCTTGTCCCTTAGCCACCTGACGTCTTTTTCAGTTACACTACCACCTGACGTCGGTCCTGGAGACTGATTGGAAAATATTCCACGTTTAATAACTATTATTTAAAATATTACTATAAATAAAAGTCAAATCTGTATTTTCATTACTTTTTATTCACGAGACTTTTATAAAGTATTCAAAAGTATGCATTTACATACAAAAACTAACACCTAAAAAATTTAACATCTTTGAGGCATAAAAAATAGGAACTTCAAAAATTTGAGATTTGAGTTAAGAATTTCACCAAAACTAAATAGTTTTTACTGATTCACTACAAGTTCAATAAAGAATCTATGATATAAAACAGTCATTGGCACAATAGTTGAGGTACAATTATTAAAAAATCACAACCCATGTATTCTACAAATTATGGCGACAATTAGAATACAATTTTTGACTCATTCAATGCAAATAGGGTTTTTACATAAGAAACACATATAAGCAGTTAGAACATCATCGTCAGAAGAGGAATCTTCCATCGGTGGCATAGTGGTGATTACATTTTCAGTAACTTGAGATTCAGGTCCGTCACCTTCTACATCTGAATCGGACTGACACTCGCCTTTAATAATGTGATCCACTGCGACGTCTTCTACGTCACTGCAATCTACATATGGAAGTTCTGGTACACTCGGATTATCCAAATCTAAATCAACTTCCTCTAGCCATCGTAGTACGTTTAATTCAGACTTTGTAAACTACTAAAACAAAAAATATACTATTTAACAAAACTATTAAGTTAGTTTTGTTAAATAGTATATTTTTTGTTGACGACCGACGTCAGGTGGTTAAGGGTTAATAACACATCAGTTTCAGTTTATAGATTTTGCATAGGAGTTGATGTGAAATAAACATACATAGATAAACCCATGCCTATGTCCCAGACGGGATAGGCAAATTTCGCCAACCAAAGTTTTTGCCTGTTTCTCTGGTAAGGTTAAGTTTTTGCTCTGGTAAGGTTAAGTTTTTGCTCTAGTAAGTTTTAGTCTTTTGTGTGGTAAGTTTTAGTCTTTTCTCTGGTAAGTTTAAGTCTTTTCTCTGGTAAGTTTTAGTCTTTT
The DNA here is from genome assembly GCA_963564715.1 of Catocala sponsa. NCBI lineage: Eukaryota > Metazoa > Arthropoda > Insecta > Lepidoptera > Erebidae > Catocala > Catocala sponsa. The sequence continues at coordinate 6,951,106 of OY751351.1, forward strand.
GTCTAGTAAGTTTAAGTCTTTTATTTGGTAAGTTTAAGTCTTTTCTCTGGTAAGTTTAGTCTTTTCTCTGGTAAGTTTTAATATTTTGTCACGTTATAGGGGACGAGCCTATTGCAGTCTACGGGGCACAATTCCAGACTCCTTGCCGACTGGCTGCTATCAAGAATTTCTTGACAGAAATACCTAATAATGTAGGCCTCTCTTAACCGCGCCGATGTCTGATATCCTTAGGGTTGCCATTTTTATCTGCCACTAATAAAATTTAAGGTCGTTAAGGAAAACTGAAAAATATTTGGAAATACAAATAGTTCTTTCGTTACTTTATTTTTAGACAGGTTTTATTTATGGCCCTGGATACCATGGTCGTGGATGGTGACGTAAAGAGTATTTTGTATCCTTTATCAGTTACCTTATAAAGCGAAATCCAAACTAATATTATAAATGCTAATATGAGCTTGTTTATTTATTAATCTTTCACGTTTCAACTACTCGACCATCATGAAATCGCATACACGTTGTCAGAAGATACACAAAAGGATCTTTCATCCTGTTCTGTACTGTTCGTGAGGGATAGAAAATTGACATAATCTACATTTACGCGAGCGGAGCCGGAAAATTTAGTAAAATATAACACAGTTTTCTACAGCATGCGACCTTGCCTTGACGACATCAAGCGAACATGTCAAACGTTCATATTATAGACTAGCTTTTGCTCACGGCTTCGTTCGCATAAAAGTAGGTTAGCTGAGGTTATTTTAGAAACAGTACATTATTTTTAATAAAACGTAGCCTAGGTTATTCGATGATAATATCCGAGGTTCAGTTTTCAAATGTCTAAAATCTAAAAATGTTTAAATCGTTTAAGTGATTTTTGAATTAAATCTCTCTCTCTCTCTCTCTTATATCTCTTCCTTTATAATATTAGTATAGAAGTATAAATTATCCATAACTACATTTGCCTATGCCTATAATAATCTACCCTATACTCCGTTCCTACAAATACTAATGCTAGAAAGGGACAATGCAACGAATTCCAGGCATTAGTAGGTAATGCAATAGATATTGACCTATAAAAGCCATAACTAACCGCACCGGTGCGTTAGTCATAAGTAAGGTTGCCACCCGTACTTTATAATAAATTATTGTAGGTACGTTCAGTACGGTAGCGTTCGGGAAGCTACGACTTATCTTCGTGTCCAATATACCGCAGTGTCTCAAGACAACAGTCTTTGACCAGTGTATGTTGCTAGTGTTGACATGCGGATCCGAGTTGTGGTCGCTCATTATGGGCCTTATCAGAAGGCTCAGTCACTCAGAGGGCAATGGACAGAGCTATGCTCAGGGTTTCCCTGCGGGATCGAATCAGAAATGGTGGCCCAAGACCGATCTGTATGGAAAACCTTGGGGGAGGCTTATATCCAGCAGTGGACGTCTTTCGGCTGAGATGATGATGTTCAAAATAAAAGTGGCAACCCTAGTCATAAGTCGCACACTCACAGACAGTACCTACACACACAAGCCTCCGTCCATGACCCAAATATGGATCGGAAATGTACATTCACGATATATGAACTTGATGTACCAGTGACAGTGATGTTTTACGAGGCGGCATTGAATAGCCCGCGTGTTGAGGCTGAGAGCCGTGGTGTAGTCACACCGGTAAATCATTTATACGAATATTGTCTTCTGTTTACGCGAATGTTATTCATTGAAATTAAACTACTATATACGGATTTTATCGCGTTGTTTATTTGACACTGTTACAAAATTTTTTTGAAAAACTGTTACACTACTATAATCACTATTAAACTTTACAAATTTTTTAAGCTATTTAAATTATTGAACTATTAAAACTATTTATACTATTACTATACTATTATACTATTTAGATTTATTTTTACACTTTCCCCGACGTTTATAAAATAAATCTAAATAGTATAATAGTATAGTAATAGTATAAATAGTTTTAATAGTTCAATAATTTAAATAGCTTAAAAAATTTGTAAAGTTTAATAGTGATTATAGTAGTGTAACAGTTTTTCAAAAAAATTTTGTAACAGTGTCAAATAAACAACGCGATAAAATCCGTATATAGTAGTTTAATTTCAATGAATAACATTCGCGTAAACAGAAGACAATATTATGTAAATCAGTACGGACTGGAAACAGCAACAAAAATACGCCGGTTAGAAGATCTACAAACTAAACGCGCAAGATATGTAACATCTTTAAATTTCTTGAAGAGATGTCGTGATCACAGTCTCATTCCTACGTGTGTTAAGATATCAGCCAAAAAAGACATACGAGGAAGCGCTAAGATCTTAAAACAGGCAAGTCAAAAGTTATTAATACAAGTTATCAGAGAACATCGCGCTGACTTACGCAGCATAAATAGGAACGTTGAGATTTTGTCTAATGAAATACAGAGATTAATAACTCCATTTGATTTTAAACAATGCATCAATGCTATAAATCACAGAGAAAGATCAAAATATAATGCGTGTAAAACAAACAAAATTCAAAAATATGAAAAATTATTAACGAAATCAAATGCCAACAGCAAGAAACGAAACGTCAATGCACGGACCAATGACACGCCGCCGTCAACTCAAAGACAAGCAGTTATTAATCTGTCAAAACAAACTTTAGACAAAACAACCGAAAAAGTATTGAGTAGAGGTTTAAATTATGCAATAACACCGGCTAGGATACCGTATGAGGCCATTATTTGCAACGTCGAGGACTGCCTAGTCAAGAATAACATAAGAAAGGAAGATTTGGAGGCTATACGTCAGGATATTTCATCGGTCTTGCGTCGAACTAAAGTGCCCAGACCGAATCTTCCCAAAGATGAATTCGTCGCACTGAAGAACTTGCGGTCTAGGCCAGATATTACAGTACTCCGTGCAGATAAAGGAAACGCTACGGTCATAATGGATACGTCAGATTATAAACATAAAATTGAAAATTTACTTTCGGATGAAACAACATACAAACAGGTTAAGACAGACCCTACAAACAAAATATTGAAGAAAACCAAAGACATCATACATAAATACTCCGAAAAACTAGATCTAGACGTTAAACAATTAATACCAGCTTGCGTAAAACCTCCAAAGCTGTATGGGTTACCAAAAATACACAAGGAAAACGCTCCCCTACGTCCTATTGTGAGCCAGATCGACACACCAACTTACAGACTGGCTCAGCACGTAGCGAAGATACTCTCACCACTCAGAGGCAACTCGAGAGCACATGTGAAGGATTCATACCATTTTGTGAGTGAGATTAAACACCTACGTCTCACAAACAATGAAACTATGGTTAGTTTTGATGTACAGTCATTATTTACATGCATACCTGTACATGACTGTATTGAAATAACTAAAAGGAAGCTAATAGAGTACAATATGCCTGAGGAATATGCAGAACTACTTAAGCATTGCTTAACAACTGGCTATCTGTTGTGGGACAATAAATTCTACATACAAGTTGATGGTGTGGCAATGGGCTCCCCAGTATCGCCTGTTGTTGCCGACATATATATGGAAGACTTTGAGGCTCGAGCTTTGCAGACTGCCCCCATCACACCCAGGATTTATAAGAGGTTTGTAGATGATACTTTTACAATATTACCAACAGATAGTGTAAGTGTATTCCTAGAACATCTTAATTCCCTTAATAACAACATACAATTTACTATGGAATTAGAGGCAAATAATTCATTAGCTTTCTTAGATGTCCTTGTCATCAGGAATTCTGATCATACTTTGAGCCACACTGTATATAGGAAAAAGACCCATACAAATAGGTACTTAAACGGTGAATCTCACCACCATCCTAAACAGTTAGCTACCGTGGGAATGTCTTTGTTTCAGAGAGCCCACGGGATCTGTGACAAGAAACACCTGGACGCCGAGCTTCAACATGTCAAGCAAGTACTGCAAGACAACAAGCTCCAACAGCCGCGCCGCTGTCACAGATCCCGAGAAAAGCCAGCCACAGTCGAGCGCCAGCCTGCTATACTACCTTATGTGAAGGGTGTCACTGACAAGATTGGCTACATCTTGAAGCGAGCTTCAATCAATACATACTTCAAGCCGCCAACGAAGATAAGTCAATTTTTACCATCTGTCAAGTGCCAACTACCTTTACAAGATGCAGGGGTCTACAAAATAGATTGTGACTGCGGACTCTCATACATTGGTCAAACCAAGAGAAGCATAGGCACCCGCATAAAAGAACACATAGCTGATGTAAAACACCAACGCTCGTTGAAGTCTGCTGTGTGTGAACATGTGCAACAGGGGACCAACCACTACCTGAGATTTGACAAACCACAGATGCTCGCTAAAGAACACCGATTCCTACCAAGGATGCTTCGCGAGGCTATTGAAATCAAGAAACATCCTAATTTCAATAGAGAAGATGGTTGGAGTGTACCACCAGCTTGGGATCCAGTAATCCAAATAGTCAAACCCAAGAAGAAGCAAACCACAGCTAGACTTCATGATACTTTGAGCTCATTCTGCGTAAATAGAAACACCCATGATTAAATTATGTTCGGGTACTTTGAAATAACTACACTGGAACATTGAGACAACTACCATCTTAGTCTCCCCGTGACCATGGCTGCTGAAAAGCAACCGAAACGTCGGGGAAAGTGTAAAAATAAATCTAAATAGTATAATAGTATAGTAATAGTATAAATAGTTTTAATAGTTCAATAATTTAAATAGCTTAAAAAATTTGTAAAGTTTAATAGTGATTATAGTAGTGTAACAGTTTTTCAAAAAAAATTTGTAACAGTGTCAAATAAACAACGCGATAAAATCCGTATATAGTAGTCATTTATACGATCTACGGATATCATAAAATATAGGTTCGTTTGGAAGGTTAGAGTAATGTGTGGAGGGGGGCATATATTTTTCGTCACTGGCAGGCAGATAGGATATAAAATATATTAACAGTAAAATGGAAATTTTGTTGACTTGTTGACACTACAATATTATTTGTTTAGTTGGCAACTTTTTTTTTTTAAATCTGCTACTTCGTTGTAGAACCAGCACACTTATACCGATATAATAGAGCTTTGAGGCCTGGTATATTTTTAAACTGGTTCCACTAAAAGATTTCTATTGATTGCGATTTGTTTTTGTGTGTAAAATGTTACCCTCTATAGTCATACTATTAGCTCTTGAATAGCCATGAGCATTCAGACTATTCTAGACTCAAATGACTTTGAATAACACTTCAATATAACACTACGACAACAAGAATAATAATATTCTACCACATACACACAACACCATCTAGCCCAAACTAAGCAGAGCTTGTACTATGGGTACTAGACAATGGATAAACATACATATATACTTTTTTTTTTAGTAAATACATACATATTATACAATAGCAAGTGCAAACGATGCTATTGTCAACTTTGACCTTATATAATTGTCAATTGATACGTGAAATGATTATACATCAGTATTTTTAGTGTCTTGTTGTGATATGATCGAACGACAACCTATCGAGAGTTCCCGCCAGATTTTAGACCAAAGTATAATTGATTCAGTCAAGCTATTTTCAGTTGCAATACAACAAGTCCTAATAGCTTCGTTCCACGTAAAAGTATATCGATTGTCCATATTAAAATACGTCATAACCAAATTTCCTTTAATAATTCCACATGTCCGTGATATCGTCCAACGCTTCATTTGAATACGCCCACTGTTATGTTATTTTTTTATGATTGAATATGTAGCAAAAACACTAACGGCTGGATTAAAAACTTGAACCGACGCTAGCCCAATTAGTCCATTGAAATGTTACAATTTAAGGACCTAATATTGCATTTATTAGAGGACGCAATTTTATTTTTTGGACATGTGTGGGGGGTCAATAGAAGCTTAACCCCAAGTTTGTGGGGTTGCTGCCCTTGTCCTTCGGCCGCCATCTTGGAAAAAGGGGTGCAAACACCTTTTTAGCGATATCTCGGCAACTATGCGTCCTACAAAAAATTCGTAAAGACATAATTTGTAGCAAATCGCTTTGCCTACAAATATGTTCCTATAACTTTTTGCTCTAATTTTAAAATTAAAGAAGTTATAAGTAAAAAAGTCAGAAATTTCTATAAAAAATTTCTTTTTTGCTCTATAACTTTTTTTTTATACATTTTTTACAAAAAATTACCTTAAGGCCAATCTTGTAGATGGTCTTTTGAGGAAAATTTTTCTCTATAATTTCTTTTAATTTCATTTATTTAAAACGCTGTTACCGCGCTCCAAAGTTGACCGGGTTCGTCAATGCTCATGAGAATCCGGTCAAAACCAAATGTTTAACTTAGTTTTTGCTCGAGGCTTTGCTCGCGTTTATTATATAAAATATACCTAGCTTACGGTACTCGATGATAATATAGTCTTCTAATGGTGATATAATTTTAAAATCGGTTGAGTAGTTTTTGAGTTAAATCCTTACAAACAAAAATATTTCCTCCATTATATTTATAATATTATATTGTTATACCCAATGCCATCTCTCGGCATTGTAGGGAAGACTCGGCAGTTCCGTCTAATAATTTATTACAGCGCCATCTATTGACGTCTTACGGAAATACGTAGTTCGTCGGTACGATAAGAGTAGAAACAGCGCTGGAACTTTTTCGAATCTTCGTACTGTTACATACCGGGTATGGCTTTTCTAGAAATCTCCAGAAACGCTTTACCGGCGTATAAAAGGCCATGGCAGCGCTTGCTGAGTCAGTCGCTCGCGCTCCGCACCATCGCTGACGCCCCTCGATTCGTGCGGAACAGGACGATATCCAGGGATCTGTGCATGGAGAGCTTGGACGACTTCGTGGGATGCCTGAGCACCATCCTGTTCGTGCGCGCCGACGGATCGTACGCCCACTATCTGCGGGACCTTGCGCCTTACCATCGGCGACCGCCGGACAGGATAGCCCTGCCGCGAGACCTCGTCTCTATGGCTACCCCCACCGGACCTACATCAACGCTCCCCCTGACGCTGGCTGACGGGCTCCCCAGGAAACTCTTTCCGAGAAGCTCTACCTCGCCAAGCGCAGGAGGGACCCATCGGACACGATCCGAGCGCTGCTGGGACGCTGGTCGCCCGCAGGGACTCATCTATGCGGGCTGGACCTCGCTAGCTGTGCTACCCATCGGCTCTGACGACCTGAACTGACCAACGGGCCCGCACGGGCCAACCCGAGTGACCCGCCTGTATTAGCAGGCGGCGACGACCACCACCAAGACAGGCCCACGGCCTGGTCTGGTTACCCCGAGACTCCGTACGGGTCTACGAGAAGAACCCCTGATGATGATGATGCCGCGTCAGTTTACTATCGTAAGCGGTCAAGTATACATCGAAGCAAACGGAAGCGAAAATACCACAGTCTTAAAGCTTGTTATAGTGGAAAAGTGTAGTACCTATAGTGTGTGTTGTGTTTTAAGTTTAATTGTGTTAGAATAAAACGTGTTTTAGTCGGTAATATTGTTTACATTCTTATCCCTCGAATCCAGCACGTAACAATATCATATAGTATGTATTATAGTATAGATAACTATTAGTTAACAAGTTTATAGGTAGAAGAGCCTCGCTGATTTCAGCACGAATGAGCCGGCTCGAACGGGGAAGGACTACCCTCTCACAGAATATCGACGTGAAATGGCGGTATTCCTACTGTTGTGTTTCGTGCGGTGAGTGAGAGTGCCGGAGGCCCAATCACCCTCTTTCCCCCTTCCCACTTCCTTTCCTAAAGGGTTGGCATCGCGCAAGTGATGCCTCTGGTATTGCAGGCGTCTATAGGCTACGGTAACCACTTACCATCAGGTGGGCCGTATGCCTGTTTGCCACCTTAGCTGTATAAAAAAAATAAAAAAACAACAATTTTAGTTATCTATAATCCATACTCCAACTAAACTTAAAAAATACAGAATCTAGGCTTTTAATAACTCATGACGACCTTCATCTCTAGCCATTCGAATACCTAAATCTTGCTCTGCCGGTTAGGATTAGATTTTATTGCCCGTATTAGGAACAATTGCTGTACTGCAGAAAACTTTACGAACATGAAAACAACATACCTACACACCAAATAACTATTTGATGATCACAGAAATTATATCGTGTGTGGATCGTACCACTAGCAGAGATGACAGGACTTCTGATACTAATGTGACATCTGTGCAATCGACTAAACATGATGACCTATATTACTATAGAATAGCCCTTGAGTGCTCACATTGGCATTGTAATCTATAAGGAGGACCAACTATTTTTCTTGTTTAAACTTTCCTGAACTTCTTAGTCACTAGCTCCCCAGTGCTTAGGCGCTTGGAACAAGTTCTACACAATTCCAGTCCAAAAAAATACTAAGTGAATCACAAGCACGTAGCACGAGATTACACTAGCAAACATAAGCGTAAACTAGTGCCTCAGGACAAACGATGTATAAGTTGTTTCAGTATGACAATTAGTCTGTCTGCTTAAAGACAGATCTAACAGGGACCTTACGACCATCTCCAAACAAGCATTTCCCTGTTTTCTCCCCGACACTAGAGAATAAACGATTAAGATGTAATTCATAATAATATGACATGTACCTTTTTTCATAATGGGTAGAAACCTTAATAAATTCCAATATTCGCTAGGTTATACTGTTATTTTTAGACATCCATTAAACAAACTCATAACATATAGAAATAGCTAAACTCTTTCTCATATTGTTTACATATGAAAAATAATATTAAAATAGGTTGAGATTTGGATGAGGCAACAGAGGAATACGAGATGATAATTTTAGAGATAGAATCAGTTCGAGATAGTCTCTCTTACACAATGATATTTCGTTTGGGCCCAACGCGACAGGTATACCTACATTACATCTGTTAAAAATGTTTTCTTTTAATATCATGATTCCCGCATTTCGTCTGACAAGTATTGTCATTGCATGCGCTAGAACAAGACAAACTTTGTAACGTGCTGTCTCAAGGTACTTTAGTAGGTAGTAAGGCCCCAGGTCGAATGTCGAGGTTACGTTCTTAGTACAGATAAACCAGATTAGTCAATGACGTACTATAATACCAATTAAATACCATTATTAATACGCAGGTAAGACAGTAATAATAAAATATAGGTTGTAAACAGGTATGTATGTATTATAAACCGATACATTTCGTTCTAAAACCAGTTGAATACCTAGATGATAATAAAGGTGTTTTACCATGTCATAGATTATGGTAATAATTTCAAATTCATAAAAAATATAGGTGGGCTCTTTACCAATAGTAATAATAATAGAATATCACGATTGATTTAAAGTTAAATAAATCCTAACATAGTAATAATATAAGTATACATAATAATATAAAATCATGCAACGCAAAAGTTTCAGTTATTAGTATTATTATGCACTAGGTACCTACATAATAATTATGTTGTCTTGTGATATAATTTTTTATGTTTATATGAAAGGAACATAATCAAGTGTTATTATTTTACTTTTTGGGACAGAGTCCAATCAAGACTCCTTTATGTACCTCGCGCGAATTTTAAACATGAAAAATTCCAAATGTTCGGACGAAAAACATTATGCAATACAGTCTATACACGCCACAATTAATACAAATATTGGGCAATAATATTCCAGCTAGTATTTTTTGTTTAATATTCGCACATTTAGTGTACTATAGTATCCGTGTTAAGTTAGTTAGGCAGGGCTATCTCAAGAGTGTCAAAGGGCAAAGTTCAACGTCTCGTTATGTAATCAAACTAATCTTCGTGAACATACTCAAACAGCTATAAATAGAATCGTAAGCTGATTAACATGCCACTAAAGTGTAGACTTTTAACAAATATTTAACATCTTATTTTTTTAGAATATTTTATACAACCGGCTGTGAGTCGTTACCGCGTATCTTCGCTCTATCCAACACGCGTTTGTTCCGGAATTTCAAAAAAGCGTTTGTTCAGGAATTTCTAATGAATTTACCGTACAGGGTCTAAAAAAAACACAAAGCGTCATAAGGAAACTTTTGAGAAAGTATTGGAAAAGCAACACTGAGAATTCCTCCGTGTAAAATTGCTGCCAAATGATCTTGTGATTTATTATTTCAGTGCACTCACAAGTTTTTAGAAAGCATTCAGTCTGGGTTACAGTACAGCAACTACAATAGTAGGTATTATATTATCTCTGTACTTTAGGGGGATCACTGACCGTTTTAAAACTGGTCTGCGTCGGGATTGACATCCCGCGAGTGATATCCCCGATTGTAAGCTGCCTAAGGCTATTATATACTACTATAGTTAGATATATATATCAAATATCAAGACTCGCGTACAGGTCTACCATGAAAATGCTTATTCCAAAATTCAAGTGAGCGCAATATTAACAATGTACCAATTACGAAGTTTGTTCGTATCTCATTCATTAGGTACCTTCCTACTCCGTTGTTCAGATTACTCCATGGTACGCAACGTGCACGTGAATGAATGTTTCATGATACGAATAGCGAGAACAATCGGGCCGAAACTTCGGCGTTTAACTTTCATGCTAGGCAGATTTTTGCCAGACACTTATCTTATGTGGGGGCCAGTCAATGCAGACCGGCGACACTTCGACCCAGTGGGATCTTTTGTGTCGACACTCTCCCAATAACGACTGCCATACATGTTCATGGCAACCGGGACCGACGGCTGAACGTGCTCTCCGAGGCACGGAGCAGGCGATAATTATTGTCAATCAATACGCACATCATTTCGAAAAGTCATATAACTTCCGAAAGTCAGAGGTGCGCGACGTGGGTTCGAACCCGAGACCCTCTGCATTGCAGTCTGTTGGTCTCCCCACTGAGCTATCGCTGCTCTTTGCCAAACACTTAAAGATGAAAGATTGAGGACAGATTGTGCGATATCTTAATCAGAGGGTCTACAATGAGTTTGCAGTGATAACTTTCGACATTTATTACGTACATTATCTAAAAGCTCACCTCGCGGCATAACTGGTGAATTAATCTTAAGCCCTCAGATGTTCATGAGTTAATTGAATCGTTTAGCCGTTTAAGGATACAAAGGCGACCAACGCATGTAAGTTATTTTATGTAATGATTCTTATAAAGGAGTGAATGGCTGGCTATTCCAAATCACAATGTATACACAATTATAGTTGTCCAAAATCGTCTTCCATAAAAGTAAGAGATACATAGATTTACCTCCGTTTTCCTGAAGGGTAGGCAAAGATTATTATTAATCTTCAGATTATGGTCATACATGGCTATAGGGTACTTCGCTAGTGGGAAAACAATAAAAAATAGGAAACATTATTTCTCATGAGTTTGTGCTAGGTTATCCTTAAAATTGCTCAACCAATTTTATGTGGTTTTCAGCAAAGTATCAAAATTGTATTTATCAAAGCGTCAATTTAATAGTTACTTTCACTTAAATTTGTTGACAAAAATATAAAATGTCAGATTCAGAATGTTAGATTATGTAGGTAGATGATTCGTGGTCGCTTCAATGACTCACAGACACTGCTAGTATATATAAAATCATAAGTAATATATATATACGCAATAAAAACCCTTCGTCAGCAATTTATACATATATATTTTATTAACAATAATGTTACAATCGACATGCCGCCTTAATCTCAATAGAAACAAGATATCTTTATTATACAGTGTGATACTAGAACCAAACAATTATAATATAACACAATATTTATATTAACTTGTATCTTTACCTAATTTACATAAAAATAATGCATAGAATCTACACTTGTGGACAGCATATAATTTACAAAAGGATATTTGATGTTGGAGTGACGTTGCTAAAGAGCTTTACAGCATCTTCTAGCAGACAAAGACCAAGATGCATGCTTTATACATAGTTCTGCAATCTATTTCTTATGTTCAAGTGGCTTAGAAACATACACATTAAGTCCATGTCATTTTCACAATACTATGCATCCACATGCAATTAAATGTTTTAAAACTTAAACTAATATATACTCAATACATATCTTTAGTATACTTTTTACAGACAATGCTCTCAATAGATTATTTTACTGTTGTAGGAAATCATAATACGTATTTAAAATGATTTTTTTGTAAGCCTGAATCAATGGGTGTCTCGGTAATGGTTTCCTTATACGGTGACACAATTCCAATTGCCACTAACTGGCCGCTTGACAGATTCAATTGAAATAAATTGATGAAGATACAATCTATACTCATGCATTGTTTAACAATGCAAAGATATGTACAAATAAGACCAAATAGTTATTAAATTGATCTAGCACAGGAAAGTTGTAGTCATTTAATTATCATAAATATCTGCATACAGATTTTGATGAAATTGTCCACAAAATGTTTTCTGTGTACATAATTATTTTATTTATATTTAAACTGTGCTGCTTGCCTCATATCTGGCAAGCAATGCTACTGGAATAATAAAACATTTTTACACAAATATATAAAAACATTTTTATCAGTAGTTTGAACATACTATGCTGATAATTACCAATCATTCATTTGAACTATAATTGCGTGCAGAATTTTATCAACCAACTTGATTGACGCGATGTTCCTAATAAATTTGTATAATATGGTTTAATTAATTACACAGCTTGTGGTATTTAGTACTGTGTGTTCTGTTCTTTTTGTACACCATTAACTACTCATGGTTATGATATTGATTTACTAATAAGCTCAAAGCATGAAACATATTTTAACTTTATAATAACTAAGCGGAAGCAGCTAATTAATACATTATTAAATCAGACTCTTGTATCGTAAAATTAATGTGTTTGTTAAAATGATAACTGTTATATTGCAATGCTATAAACATTAGATTACGCAAAAATATCCACAATATTATTATATGTACCGATTCTACTAGATAAAATAACAGTTTCTCGCATTATATTTTCCAACACCTATGTTTCCAAATATTCTTAGAATTATTATTTTTTTAATATACACACTATGTATAGTCACACTTTTGATAATTTTCTATTAAAACAATGTCTATGTGGCAAACTTATAAACAATTAAAGTGAGATAATAAGCTGCACTTGGTCAAGACAGTTACATGTAAATAGGTGTTTAATTTCAACATTGTGAGCACTATTGTATTTTATGATACTCTTCTTACCTATACAGTGTTCTAGAAAAATATCATACTGTGTGAAACAAGTGTTTATGTCCAAATTTCTTGGACCTATATTTGTAATCTGAATGTATTGCCCAATGACAAATATTAATAAAATATTTTTTTTATTTATCATTCTTTTTATAATAAATGAATATTCTCATGAAATACATGATACTTTACAAGACCAGTTGTAATGTTCACTAGAACAATTTTGTTTGATAAGTAAAAATACACAATTCAATTAATGGTTTAGATAAGTTCAATTTCAGCTGGAGTGGACATACAGCTTGATAAGTGCTGATATAAAATACCTATTGCAATTATTGCTTTTGCATTACTCATAACAGTTAATACAACTAATATTTTAGATACATTTTATTAATTACTATCACTTTTTTGATCAACTAAAAATTATACACTCTTACATGCAAGATCTTATCTTGTTATTTGACCATTTTTAGATAGTTTGACATTTACAATTAATAATCAATTATAATAATTTTTATGCTTGAGCAAGCATATATTTTTTTAATTGAAACAATAAGCACTTACATGCAAATTACAAAGGCCTTTTAGACATCAGATTCTCTTACTGTTGTGCTGAAATATCTTTTATGTGGTTGCAATAAGGTTCTAATTTGGACATGCTAATTAATGTTTAATGTAACAACATATCTGTTGATATACCGGCTATTATTTATTTTTGCAATGATAGCAATGTACACTTATAATTAGAGCCCATATTTCATATAATGCTGATAGTACTCACTAAGTCAATAATTTCCATTTATACAGCTCCAACATTTAAATAATAGAAATCCTGAATTTTACAACAATTTCTGTATATGGAGTATTCCTACTAAATTATTTTTGCTGACTGCAAACTATGTCTGATGCCAGCAAAAAAACTTAGTAAAACATATTCCTTTATACTATAGTTTTCAAATATGAAAACATACAGTTCATTTCTTCAGCGCTCGTCATATTGACTGCGCAAGTGCATATCGGCTATTGACTTGGACTAGCTTCACTTCCCGGCCGGTTTACGACAGGCTTTTCTGCTATTACTGGTTTCTCTGCAATTTGTGGCTTTTCAGCAAGCTGTGGCTTCTCCAAAGATATTGTTTTATTAGCAACAGCTTCATTTTCCTCCATATCTTCTGGCTCATTGTTTTCAATATGTGTATTGGACAATTTATTTGTTAAAACATCTGGTTTTTCCTGCTCCATTTCCGAAGGACCGTTGTGTTTGTCTCCTTCAGACATTGAGGGAGATATTGACCTTTGCATTAAATTAGGGTTAGATGGAGACACATTTGTAGACACAGTATTCGAGTTCTCTTCACTCGAAGCACTCAACTGCCTGGGGATTTGCTGACTTGGGTGAGATAAAGTCTGCGGATGATGAGCATTATGTAATGGCAGTCTAGATTTATCACTTTTCCTCCATAGTGTTACTTCTTGCTGTTTGAAGTAGCGGCGGTCCTCAGTATCCATTAACACTAGATTTAGGTAATATCGTACAGAGAACTTATTGTTTATATCTCTCATTGTTGGTGTTAGGTCATAACCAGCTAAGAAGACTCGTATTGGAATACTCTCTCCCCTTACAGGAGCACCATCCATTATTTCATACTTTGCAACCGTCTCATTCTCTGTAAATGTGTTAGGCCCAGAACCTGTTGTCTCCCTCTTTATTATTGATATTTCCATATGTTTGATTTTGATACGGACAAGTAAGAAGTAAATTTTACCCACAATTACGTCCTTCAGATGATACTTTGATTTGTTATACTCAAATTCTATGTGTAGACAATCCTCTATGCCTACTTCCATTTTGATCGAGTTTAGTACATCCGGATAGCTACACAGTGTGTGGACAGCAATATCCACCTCTTTGACAATGTCAGTGAGGCGACGCACGATTGTGGCTCGCAGGAAGTACCTTAGTCTGACGTTTGCGCCTGTATACACTTCGTAAGGTTTTTCAACATTCGCGAATTCGAACGGGTATGAAGTGTGCTGAAGCAAGTCACCAGGACGGGCTAGTTCTTTCACCAACGATATGAACTCATGGTGATTACCTCTATCATAGAATAATTCTATCTGACCTATAAGTTCGACCTTGATACCTTGATGTTCAAGTTTCGACCCGGGTTTCCTTAAAGTAACGTTTACTCTCCCGGACACGGTTTCGCCGTCGTAATAGAGCAATAACTTCTCCTTTTTGCCATCATCCGTTTTCACTTCGGCAACCTTCCGTTTGTCAGCATCATCAAATACGATTTCAATATCCGCAGTCTGTCCGAACCCGAAAAAGCTCATTTTCGCACTTATCACTTACACTGGCTATCCGAAACTTTTTATGTAGCTTTAGAACAGAACAATAACGATTTATTTGAGCAAAACATTGAAAAACGGCGACGAAACGCCCGCAAATCTGAGGAGGCGATTGAAAGGTTGAAGCAAAGATGGCGACTGATTTCATGTCGGCTGTCGCCGGACAGGTTCATAAATAAAATTATAATGAAAAAACTCACCAGATAGGCATCTCTGGATGTCACAAGCGAATCTCTTACAAGGGTCCTTCGACATATATGGATATTTTCACGATAAATAAAGGAAAAGTATTTATAAATCCTGAATTTCTATCATGTGTACATATGACAAATTTTGATGCGGCAACTCAAACATAAAAAGATGTTTGTTCACTAACTAATTACATAACTTTATCTCTAAATATAATTATATTTTTGTGTTACGTAATACATAGGAGTTTATATTTATGAGTATTTTTAAGTGTAGTAATCAAAGAAATTTAAATACGCAATAATAATCATAAAAATATTTGAATCAAAATCACTCACGAAGTTTGTCCGTTTATAATCTATGAACACAGAAAATTAACAAAGCTAGAGTTGCCAATAAATTAACCCTTTTTTCATAAATGGCGAATAGGTATCCAAATTCTGTAACAAAAGCGAATTGATATTTTACGTGTATAAAACAACAAGTGTGCAATTATAGCCATGGAGATTACGCGCACTACATTGGGAATTGCAGTTGGAATAGCGGGAACATTGTTCCTTGGATATTGTGTGTACTTTGACCAACAACGTCGCAAGGATCCTCTGTTCAAAAAGAAGTTGAGAGAACGTAAGTTGTTTTATTTCTTGACTGAAAACTAATAAAAGAATAAGCCATTTACATTGCTAGTGAAGCAATTATTTACTACCCTTTCAATATTGCATATGTTTCCAATATTTTTTTAACCTAAAAATTGCACAAGGGTCTGTTACAACATCATGCAGTAGTCTATTTTCACATCAATAATTGCTTTATTAAAGTATGTTTCGTCAGGATTACTATTAGAAGACGTCCTAGACACATGTTCATTGTGTAACACAGAATGTAATGTAATTATAACTGAGTGCATATATAAATTAAAAAGAATATGACAGTAGTGTTCAGTGCCAAACATGCTGAAGTATAAAGCTCTTATTATTTAAATATAATTTATTTATACTTCATACAATGTAATTAAATTTAACTATAGATTGTTTATTGAGCTGATTACATTTACTTACTGCATATAAGAGCTGTTCTACATATTTAATCTTTAGAATTAAACATTTTGTTTAACAAACTTAATTTCATTATTTAAGTAATTAATATTAACAATAAATTTAATTTTAACAAAATAGTCTAGGCATATTTCCATTACACTATAGAATAATAGGATTTGTTTTCTAGTCTCCATTATCTGAAGAAGTCTTATCAGCTCATTTCAATCAAATCGGTTTTGACTGTTAATGATTATGTACAAGTCGTTAATATGTTATTAGGTATAAAATTCCATATGCAATTACAAATCCATTTATATAGGATGCGGTTTACCTATGTCTATGACTACTGCTCCGCTCCTGTTCCTATTCGATGGAGCCATTCGACATTGAGAAAAGTTGAAGTTGAACTTTATTAAATAATTCTAAATATTTTCTCACCTCATAAATGAAAATACGACCGTTAACAACATGGATATACAAACATTTGCCGAAGATATTAATAAAAAAAACATGAAAGATAAAACAAAGAATAATAATGAAAGGTCTCTGCATGTATAACTTTTTTAAACACAGATTCTGTAACATTATAAATTTTCCTAGATTGGCAAAAAAGCATCACCAATTGTGCTGTGTCATTGACCATAGTAACTGCTATTATTCTGATCATAGACGTATAAAAAGTTTATAGCACTGTGAAGCACAGTTGTCTGTAAACAATAAGTTTTCTATTCTGCTGGGAGACATTTATTATTATTATTATTATATATTATCAGGCAAGCAGTTGTGTACAACTGATAAATGCCTATATCCGGCTACTGCATTACATGCTCATCACTTTGAGTTGAGTAGATGTTTAACTAGTCTATTTTTAAATTGGTTTGTAGTTTCGGCTGATACTACATTTCTTGGAAGCTAAAGTGTAATTAAAGTGTGGCTATATCACTATCTCTTGTAAGATTTTAGTATTATTATATGACAGAATGAGATGGAGTGTATGCCTCTGGATGGAAACATAATTATTTTTATAATTGTAAACATGATGCATATAAAAGTATGCTTTTGTCCCTAAAGTCCGCCATCGTGACTGCACGGATGGCGTAGTGGTTTAAGTGGTCACCTTGCCACTGCCATTGCGCCACATTCTAATCCCACACAGGGCAAACATTTGTGTGATCTACAAATGATTGTACTGATTCTGGGTGATCTTTGTCTATGTTGTTTGAATGTTTGTAAAGTCCCCCGCGACACCGGAATAATACCTAGGCGGGAGTCGTCCTTTTTAAAGATTAAAGAAAGATAAGATTGTATTATTCTGCCAGGAAAACAATCGCAACTGGCAGTTTAGTATTGTGCTCAATACACGGCGATAGATTTGCCTGTACGTGGTATTATTGCTAGCGAAATATGCATGTAATACGCTACTACCTACTCTCTTGGGAATAAACAAGCGTGAATGCAGATAATAAATTACGTATAACTTTCATACATCGCATGGATACAGGTAATAAATAAAGAAATAAAATTGTTAACAACAAAAACAGGTGTATCAATAATGGGTGACGTAATGTCAGAAAGTGTTGTTTCACGCTCTAGTTATTATTATCAGCATAAAGCCCAGTTGACGGTGAAGATGTAAGCCTACAAACTATTTAAGAGACAACTCTTGCACTAGGAATAATTACTGTTTTAAACGCGGGAAACATTCAAATAACAGTCACAAAGAACACTCAGACTCGGAACGACTAAGTAATTGTGGATCACACCAGTATTAGTCCAGTGTGGGGATCGTATCGTAGTGGCAGCACTACGCTATCCGTGCATTTCGTCATTAGTCCAGAGTGGGGATCGTATCGTAGTGGCAGCACTACGCTATCCGTGCATTTCGTCATTAAACAACTATTTGTAAAATATTCGAATGCTGGACAAGGTTCTATTCTCCGTAAAATAGGTTATGCTATAGACCGCCTAGTGCTTGCCTATTGTTGGCAGTGTTTCTTCCTTTTCAGTCCTTATTTAAATCCTTTGCCTTAAAGTTAGCATCGCGCATGTTTTACCTCTGAAAACATAACGCTTTATTGTAAAATATAAAGGAGGTGTTACATAGATAACACCTTGTTTATATTTTACAACAAATGCAAGCAATACTGTCGTAATATTATGTTAGTAACAGTGTCCGCGATTTCTTTCATACGCGCGAACATAGTTGTACTTAACTAGTTGTCCCCCGCGACTTTACCGACGTTTATGATTTCTACTCCACTCTCGTGGTTCGTAACATGAAGTTAAATGGCCTTTATGCTTTCTCAAGAATGGCTTTTAAATGCAAAAATATTTTACAAATTCGACTAGTAGTCCCAGAGATTAGACCGCGACCGTTTAAACAAACAAACAAAAGCATTAATTATAGTAGCATAGTATCATTTAGATAATAGCCCTATAAAATTACATAATAATTATATTTTTATTAAAATCGTCTTTGGTAGCCAAAGGCCGACAAGATGTTTAGCAATAACCACTGCTTATAAATATGTCTGAGTTTTATTTCTTTGCGTACCTACTTAAAGCTATATAAAGAAATTTTATTTACCCGCGTTATATACCCCTCGCCATACGGGAGATGAGGAGGTTATGTTGTCTCCCTAGAATCCAGGCTTACTGACTAAAACCACTATGGTGTACTAACTCACTGCTTTGCCAGTAGGTGGATCGCTTGAACTCTATGTGAAGGAAACCCAAGTCAACCCTGTTCCTACCATAAAGGAAATGGGAAAAGGAAAGAAAGAAAAATAATTTATTAAACACACTAAAAACACAACATATTATCATACAAACAAGAAGAATAAAAATTCCAAAAACAAATAAACAAAATGTTGTACAGTGTGTCTAAAAGGTTCCAGCTCAGCCTTTGCTACGGATGACCGCAGCGCTGTCATTTGGAAAGGAATTTAGCCTTTCATCAATTCGCTGAAAGGCTATTGTGCCGATCATTTGGAATGCTTATCTGCTTAGCGACCACTTGGTGCCATCTCATTCGGTATCAACATTAAATGAGAAAAGACTGCACGATAGTTGTTCCAAGTCTGGGTGACGTTTATGTTCGTTGTTTGAATGTTTGTAAAGTGACGCGCAACACAGGTATTAATGCTAGCGCAGGCGTGGTTACAAAATCAATAATCCTAATTAATACAGAGTTCTGCCATCCATGACGACCGATTCAAATGATTAGTCAACTAGTATAAAGTTCGCATTGCGATTGGCGCAAACTATATCTATACAAATAAATAAAATTGAAGTGTCTGTTTGTAATGTCAAAATAACAGCTTTTTATCTAATGCATATGAAAGTATATAAGGTACCTATACGAAAACATCCATTTTTAAAATTTTTGTCTGTCTGTCTGTCTGTTCGATCCGGGTAATCTCCGAAACGGATGAACCGATTTTGACGGGACTTTCACTGGCAGATAACTGATGTTATAAGGAGTAACATAGGCTACTTTGATTTTAGAAAAAAAATAGGATTCCGCTGAGACAAACACTTTTTAGTTAAAATCTACGCGGACGAAGTCGCAGGTAACAGCTAGTTACATATAAAGCAATTCGCTGAGTCGCAGAATGTCCACTTCGGAATACGTCTACAGGTCGCAAAAGTCCCTTTCTCATAATATCCCTTTCGTAAAAGGTCCCTCGATTTCAATTTCTTATAAAAAATACGGTCAAGTACGGATCAGATTGAGCCCTTTTTCACGTTTTACCTAGGAATGGAAACAAGGGATATTTTGCGAAAGGGTCATTCTGACAAAGGGACATTTTGTGAAGGGGACATTCTGCGACTGAGCCTATCAATTTCTACACTTTGGTTTTTGCGTTCAATGCAGCGTAAAGCCTTTGTCATCTTGAGTGATGAACACGCGGCTAATCGTGTTAGCGGCATCCATCTACGCACGGTTATGTAAACGCGCGCTTTCTTTGAGGCGTATGACGCATCAAAGAAAGCAAAACATCAGTAAATTCCACATCCGAATTGGTTCACCAAAGTGGACGATGTCTTACAGAAATTTGTAGGGTAACCAGTTTTGTTTACAATATTAATTTATGTATAATTATAATGTTGATACACCTGGCATATAACATATAAAGCATTCGAAGAAATATTACGAGTATTGTACGTACGCGAAACGACACACCATGACGAAATTACTTTAGATATGCGCTCACTTTTATAGCGGCGATAACATATGTACATAACAGTATGTAATATGCTAACTGACTTAGATTAAGTACTTCTAGATGTAGTCATGATTACAGAATGTGCGAGTGAGAAGGACACAACAATCTCAGTAAGAAAACTAAGATACAGCATCGCATTTTCAGTCTTATGAGGAGGAACGATTTCTTCGCTTGATGTCTTTTAAAGTTTGCCAAGGACGTGTACCTTCTTATTATAGATCAATAATTGCGGCAATTGTTGTGATAGTTTAGAGTATTTTAGTGTTTAGGGTACATCGTATACCTTACGATGGCAGATACAGCTTACTTTAAAAAAAAATTTGTACTTACGCGGCTACGCTATAGCTCCGTCTAAATATACATATGTCGGTTTTTTGTCCAAGGTTACAGCAAATACGTTAGGGGTAACTGGATTCGCTCTATAAGAAAGGCTTGTGTACCTACTTAATTAGTTAAGGTAGCAATTATCGCCCACCGGCCGCGTGACGGTAGGCGGATTTTCGGTAGCCTATAATATAATCAATGTCAAAGTCAAAGATTCAATTAGAGCACAAAGTAACAGTTATGAACCCTAAATGATAACCATTCATCGGACAATACTCGTTAGATGCAGGCCTTTAAAAAAGAATTCGACATGCTCACTGTGCTTAGGCGAAATAGTAGGTTCCAAGACGCGAATCATAAACGTCTGTGAAGTCTCGAGTGTAGGTCGTGGTTCTGAGTTGGCTAGGTCTTCATCACTGTGCAAATGACGTATACGTAATTAAGTATTTAGTTTAATTAGAAACTATAAGAATAAAATTAGCCCTGTGCGGACTTACGGCACGGACCTCTTCTGAGTATGACAAGGGTTAGGCCATAGTCCTCCAATCTGGCCTGGGTTAGCAGATTTCAGACGTCTTAGAGATCATATAGAACTCTCAGACATGCAGATCTTTTCTCATGCAATATACATATACTTCTGTATAACTTCTTAGGCGCGTGTTGTGGGATGGAATTTCAAACCTTTGCGTGGCAGTCCAACGATCACGCTACTAGGGCTACAGAAGAACAGTATCTTATCTTATGTGGGGGCCAGTCAGTGCAGACCGGCGACACTTCGACCCAGTGGGATCTTTTGTGTCGACACTCTCCCAATAACGACTGTCATAGATGTTCATGGCAGCCGGGACCAACGGCTTAACATGCTTTCCGAGGCACGGAGCAGTCGATAATTGTCAATCAATACGCACATCATTTCGAAAAGTCATATAACTTCCGAAAGTCAGAGGTGCGCGACGTGGGTTCGAACCCGAGACCTTCTGCATTGCAGTCTGCTGGTCTCCCCACTGAGCTATCACTGCTGAAGAACAGTATAACAGGGTTATTAAAAAAGAAGTTTTTTTTCTCCTAAAACATAAATAGACGTAAAGCCTTAAGCTAAATACGGTATATAATAAAAACTTTTAGACAAGCGATCGTGTGACATATATACGTGAAGTCGCTATCTTTAAACTGGTTTATCTTTAAACGAAGATTACATCTTCATGTGGGTACCTTTGTGCCATAAATGAAGACGTAATATTTTGACTGCACGGATGGCGTAGTGGTTTAAGTGGTCTACTTGCCGTTGCCACTACGCGGAGTGTTGTGGGTTCGAATACCACGCGGGACAAAACTTAGTGAGATCCACAAATGGTTGTTTCTGGTCTGAGTGTTCTCTGTGTACATTGTTTAAATGTTTGTAAAGTCCCTCGCGACATAGGAATTATTCCTAGTGCGAATGTATTTTAAAGAGAATAAATATTCCAGATTAGCTGTTACCTGCGACTTCGTCCGCGTAGATTTTAACTAAAAAGTGATTGTCTCCGCGGAACACTATTTTTTTTCTAAAATCAAAGTAGCCTATGTTACTCCTTATAACATCAGCTATTTGCCAGTGAAAGTCTCGTCAAAATCGGTTCAGCCGTTTCGGAGATTACCCGGAATAAACAGACAGACAGACAAAAATTTAACAAACAGATGTTTTTGTATAGGTACTTTATATATTTTCATATGCATTAGATAAAAAGCTGTTATTTTGACATTACAAACAGACACTTCAATTTTATTTATTTGTATATAGATAAGTACAGAAATTAAAGCACATATAAAACGGTTTTAAACTTGAGTGACGGGTACTTAACTTAACTGGTGTTATTCACTTTCTCGCATTGCTGCGTCTTACAAGAATAACGTGAGAGAACAAAGTGATTTGTATGATCCCCAGACACTCATTATCGGCGTAAATCTTAAAATAATAAAAACCAGTGTCGGTTATATCTCAGCGGTTCTTTTGCGTGTTTCGTTAACTCTGCCTTTTTTCAATACTGGCACGTACGTGATACTACTGCACTTGTTTGATTATGTATGATGATATTGATAAACGAGTCTACAAAAACAGAGTAAAGCTGTTTCACTGACAGCTGGCATGTATATTGCTTCTAAATATTACTTCAGTTCACTTATTATCTTGTTTGTATATGGTAAAATCATTACTAAACTAGGTTGTGTTCGCGGCTTTTTTCGCTCGGAAATAGTACTGCTTTTCTGGATGACCCGATGTCACTTTTGCAGTTTTGCCCCTAACAACAAGTATGCAAAATTTCATGATGATCGGTTGAGAAGTTAGGCGTGAAAACATAACAAACAAACTCACATTCGAATCTAAATACTTATTAGTTAGGATTACTTATGCCACACCCACTACTAAGAAGAATTTAACTACGCTTCATTTATTAAATCTATCGTGCGGTTTAGGCTAAAGAGCGTGCCAAACAATAAGACATAAATACATGTACCCGAAATACATCTGATTGCAATTATGTAGAAACGTCACACGTCATAATTTCTCCAAGTACATTACGCCATTTTGTCTCACGACTGTCATGTACAGTGAGCTGCAAAAATGCATACGCATGTCAAAACTAAAATGGTGTAAGCCGGTATTTGACATCATCTAACGGGTATCGATACAAGAACTGTTAAGTAGTTTAGTTATATCGTAAAAGATGGCGGTGCACTACTATAGAATAAAAAAGTAGATTCCTTAATAACTCAATTTTGTAAAATATACCTAAAACAATTTCTGCATCTCTATTTAGAAATACAAAATAAATAAGTAGGTAAGAATTAACATTTGACTAGAAGTGTACCATCGATATAAGCCGTAATTTATAAAACAACACCATCTAGTTCATTCATATTCATTCTAATTCGAGTGTTCACAGAATTTAAGACCTTAAGGTATCCATGGAATATTACAGGCGTATCTACATTAACGTCTCTCTCTACATTTGCTCAGAAGCTTTAGCAGACGATTAGCTACTATCTAAAGAATTTTTGAAACTGCTCCTGTTTCTAAAGAATGTTAAGCGGTAAAGCCGCCGCCTTGATAATGTCTGTCCAAATATTGAAATTAAACAAAAAAAAAACTAATGTAAAAGTAGCCTAAGTTACTCTTTATAAAATCAGCTATCTGCTAGTGAAACCCGTCAAAATCGGTCCAGCTGTTCCAGAGATTAGCCGGAACAAACAGATAGAGAGACGGGCAAAAATTTTAAAATTTGATTTGTTTATATATGTACCTACCGTATCCACTTTCATAGCATTTAGTAAAAACTTGTTATTTTGTCATTACAAACAGACACTTAAATTTTATTTATTTGTATAGATTATGTGTGTTGTGTATTGCAGGCAGACAGAAAGCGCAGCAGAATGCGACGCGATCGCACACACTGGACGGCCCGCTGCCTGACATGAGCGACCACCAAGCTATGCAGAGGTTCTTCCTACAACAGGTAACGATCAATTATTTTCGACAAAACCTTAACAAATTATACACCTAAACCTTCCTCATGAATCACTCTGCCTATTATTGAAAACTGCATCAAAATCCGTTGAGCCGTTTTTGAGTTTATCGCGAACAGACAGACGCGGCGGTGGACTTTGTTAAATAATATGTAGTAATAGATAATTATGTTTAAGGCCTATAAATTATTAAAAAAATATATAAGCGTAGTGCTTAAACACATTGAATGCCATATCATCATCTCAGCCGAAAGACATCCACTGTTGGGCATAGGCCTCTCCCAAGGTTTACCACACAGACCGATCTTGGGTCACCCACATCCAACCGCTTCCCGCGACCCATACCAGGTCGTCGATCCACCTTGTGGGGGACCTACCCCTGCTGCGTGGTGAATGCCATATAGCAGACACAATATAAAATGGGTTTTTAGCGGTCATGTGTGACCGGCATGGCGTTGAATGTGTTCTATGGTCGCCTCGCCACCGCCACTGTGCCGAGTGTTGTGAGTTCGACCCCCGGGATAAACATTTGTGTGATTAACAAATGGTTATTCCGAGTCAGGGTGTACTTTGTGTCCGCTGATTGAATGTTTGTAAAGTCCCCCGCGACACAATATTTAATACTAAAGCGGGAGGTGTCTCTAACAAAAATATTCTGGTGGATAATATTATATTATATTACTTTAGAACTAAAATTTTTATTTATTTATTTAAGGATTTCCAACAAAGGAATATACAATAACATACATTATATAGCAGTAATAAAGTTCTTAGCGGGTATAGTCCCTCAATTATAGGAAACCACAGCTTGCAAATTATAATTACAACTAAACTAACAACTTAATTAAAGAAACAAACAGAAAACATAAAATTTTTAAACATAAAATTCTGCCTCGAGGGTAAACTTTGGAGTAAAACAATAATAGCTTATTAGATATAGAGTTATATAAAAAATTTACAAAGAAAAAAAATAAGTGGAGGTATATAGAACTAAGTTAACAATCTTCGAAGATAGTTTTTAAATTGTATTAAATTGTTACTTATGTCTAGGTCGGTGTTAACAGAAAGTGCATTGTATTGTCTACAGAGTCTGGTTACAGCTGCGTAATGTCCAAGATTTGTTCTTTATCCAGGATATGTGGCAGTAATAGCATCGTACTCGACTATATTGTACTTATGTATGTGTTATCTGTCAACACGCATTGGACCAGCGTGTCAGACTATGGCATTTTTTTATGTGTATTCTGCTAAAACGCACTGGGCTAGCGTGGTGGTATTCAAAACTTTTACACACTGTCAAAGTCTAAGGTGTGTGCCGTGGTTCAAATCTGAGACTTTAGCGTGAAAGTGAATACGCTGTCTATACTACAATATATTTTATTTAAAACGGCTACTCTCGCTCTAGACGTAATTGCTGTGTCGTGGGACTTTACAAACAACGGACACAAAGAACACCCTGACTCGCAACAACCATTTTTGTGAATCACACAAATTTTTGTCCCGCGTGGGATTCGAACCCACAACATTAGGCGCAGTGGCAATGGCGAGGCGACCACTTAAACCACTACGCCATCCGTGCAGTAGCATGATCTCACGCTGAGAAGAGCTCCGTGCCCAGCAGCGGGACAGTTTATGTACAGGGCTGATCATTATTATATTGTACTTTACAGATCCAGCTTGGCGAGGAGTTGTTGGCGGCGGGAGACTTAGAAGCGGGTGTGGAGCACCTTGGCCAGGCCGTCGCCGTCTGCGGCCAGACGCAACAGCTGCTCAGCGTAAGTCATAATTATATAAAACTAGATTTGCCCGCGATTTGGTTCGCGTAAATGTAGGTTAGGTTAGTAATGGGCACTGCTGGGTGAGTTGCTGATGAAATTATAACCGACCCACCCATATGAAGCAACGAGTAGGCACGCCGTGTGGTTTTGGTCGGTAGGCCCGAAGTCTCGGACAAAATCAAAAACTTCTCATAGCAATGTCAAAATAGGAACTAGTTCACCATGTGTCAGACGAATGCCTGACAACAACAACAACGTTCGTGCAGGCCAATGTCGGTCGGGTTCGCTAGTATTAGTATAAATGTCTAAACATACTTTCCTACAAGAAACGCCTAACACTTTCTAGGTTCTCCAACAAACAATGCCAGCACCCATCTTCCATTTGCTGCTGAAGAAACTTCCAGAGGTGTCCGAGAGACTGCGAGCCTCAATGAAGGCGAGCGGCAAGATGCTGCAGGAGGAAGACGTCGAATAAACAACTAGAGTCGCATGCGGTTGGAGAAGAGACTACTTCCACAACATACCCCCGTTATCTCGATCATAATGGATCACTTCCATTGTTGGTCGACAGATGCCGCTACATTGACGCGAGGTCAAATAATTCTTTTATAATTTAATTCCAAATAATGTTGAATGTTGGTACGTTTAAATATATATATATTCGTACTAAATACCTTATAATTAAGAAATTTAAAGTAATTATAGTGTTAATTATTTAATTAATTGTAGTTTGTGCACCTCACGTCATGGTAGTTAAAATTATCATTATCATATTTATCAACTTTTCTCTGACTGGTCTTGAAACTTGAAGTTCTTTGGGCAGTTATCCTCACAAGTGAGATGCCTGGGGGTCAAATAGTAGTACGCCAATGTTGCCATGTGACCACCTCTGTCCTATGTTACATTGAGTTTAGTTTACGCAGCATCTTAGCTTCGTAGCCAATAAGTTAATTATAAAAATCCCATCAAAGAAACTTGCTAATTATTTATAAAATTTCGACTTGCAAAGCCTTAAATTGTTTCTAGTGAGTGCGTTGGGCTGTGATAGAAAATGTGCTTGGAAAGTGCCCCGACTATATCGTAAACTGCAAATGGGAAGCGTATCGTCGATAATGCAAGTTCAATAATAATGTAGGTATTTGTTAGTGTTATTTAGGTTTTGTTTTGTGTTCACAACTGGTTAAGGATGCTTGTAAGTTTTGATTGAGATTTTATTGTGAAATAAAAGTAATTGTACAAATATACGAGTTTTATTAAGACACCATAGTAGTGTGATTAGCTAAGGAAACTTATATGCAGTACGTCGTAAGTAGCAGAATTGGTCGGTCCGCCATTTGAAAGAAACAAGAAGGTATTGGTGGCTGTGCCAAGACGAGCCATACGCTGCAATACCTACACATGAAGGCTATATAAATATTCAAACGCTATTGCATTAAGCACATGGCTTAAATAAAGTGACGTATAGAGCATGCACTGCATTTAACCCTTTAACCGCCTAGATATTGGGCGCGTGGCGTGCCGCGTGCATGTAGCGCCAGCAACCTTTAGGTACAATTTTGCATAATGTTGTAAAATGTAGTTATCGATAAACTTACTAATGAAATAAATAAAATTTACAAAATCGTAATCAAAGGTTTATTTCTTTAAAACTACCGCACATAAATTAGTATTCAAACATATGTATATTAAGCAGTCTTGATTCTTCATAAAATATTAATACTCTGGAGAAGGACTGGCTGGTACTCCCCTGATTTTGTTGAGTCTTCTGCACGAGCATTACGTATTAAATTTATGATTTTCATATACACTTCTGCCCGTTTTGTGGTTGTACAGAGTCCATTCCAAATGCTATCAGTGCAGCAAAATATTAATTTCGAGGATCTTCTGGTCTTTGATTAAAAAATCTCACATCAGGTAAAATAATTTGGGCCGTATAATCATTTTCTTCAGATTTCACATATGTAAAATGGCTCGGTCTGCGTCGATGTCTTTATTTATCTTTTTATATTTGTTTGGTTTGATGATGGTATATTCAATAGTTCTTCGTCATCTAACATCTTCGACAAGTTCTCAACACTAGCTAAGAATGAATAATAATTCCGCACGTGTTATCACGGTGTCGGCGCCAGCGACCAGAGCAACCGACGTTTATTCAAAATATGACTTTCGTTGACTTTGTGCCCCACGTAAAATTACGGTGAAGGCGCTCTCGGATCGCCTGCACTAGAGATGTTCTGGGATAAGTCGATAATTTATATTTTGTTGTTGATTTCTACATATTATTTCGCTTCAGCTTATTGAGTTTTGTATAAATAAATATATCGTTAAAAATCTTTGAAATTTGAATAAATGTTTGGTTTAATAAAAAACAGGATATTTTTTATTAATCTAGCATCAGAACCTTCCTATGTGGTACAACGCTAGTCTACGTGAAATCACGGGCTTGGCGATGCAAGCATATATTTAAACGTATCACGAAGTGTGAACCATCAACTATTTCATTCAATTAGCTAAAATATGTAGTTAGTATTGTTCAAAATAAAGTATTAACGGGAAATATACTAAGATTTAGTAAGCAAAGCCAATATATAGAACAATATTTTTAATGACAGAAGCATACGCAATATTACGTGCGTGGCGCGTGGTGTAGGTATTATTCTTGAAACCCGTAATATTACGGCGATGGCGGTTAAAGAGTTAACGTTTTGAGCTGAAACCAGGCAAAAACTATTAGGAAATAAATAAAATACTGCTATCCCAAATCATTCACCAGTTTATTCAAATAAAATTAAACAAACAATAACAACTGAATAGACACCATAAATAACTTACAATATACAACCCCACTGTAAACATGATTTCACAAACATACTATTTTATTTTCCATGAAGGCATTGTCCAAAATATCGAAATAGTGGAGTGCAGATAATACATACGAATATTACGTATAACAATTATTCTTCTATGTACCTATTATATTTTTCTATATACATTTACCGCCAAGAAATCGGCGCGCATTGCATCCACAGACAATTAATTAGAATAATTAAAAAGACAGCGAGACTTCGTAAAATTAAAAAAAAGAAGAGGTTTACTTTTTTATAAGTACAAGTTTTTAATGCTGTAGTCAATACAGGCTAGATATTCCTACAAACGTAGGTGCGCGCGTGTGTGTGTGTGACTGTGGCAATAAGTTGATACATAAGCGCAGAGAACCGCCTAAACACAATGCGCGAAAAGAAACGCACTCCCATATAATATATGTAGACATCACAAATTAGTGATTTCGTTTTTTGTCGCGCGCTGATTGGACTGGTTCTGTGTTGACATACTTCTGATGTCTCGCCGTTGGAGTACATCCAAGTTTTCCGACGACGAGTACCTACTTATCTATTACTTGCGGCTATATACAACGTGCATTTTGAAAATTAGCAAATTTGAAATTGTATATAAATGAAATATACCTAAATATCAGTTATTAGAAAGTAAGACGTGAGTAGGTAAATTTCACATTGGGAGATGTTTATAGCGCCACGAACCAAGTCAACTAAACGAATGTGGCGAAGAAGCAGACTGTCAGCCTGATGTTAAAGTACCTACCACAAAGATATAATCCGCGCATTGCCAATCCTTCAAAAACGGAGCCGCAGTGCTGCCAACAAAAGATAACATTGATCCTCCATCAAAACTTAAAAGAGTCTGGCATCGGTTCTGTATGTACCCGCAGGAACACAACACTTATTTACGTGCTTTATGTAACTGCTATCCTGTAGGACGGTGGTACTTCGCCAGTCAACCGTTTTGAGTAGACTGCAGGGTTTAAGTGGTGATTCCGTTCCGTCCGACCGATTCCATACCAAAAGAATTCGTGGCGAAATCCATAGGAGCGAAGTAAGGAGAATGGGAAATGAGTGAGCTGACTAACACAGTTGTTACACTAATAATACCTATATTGAGCAAACAGTCGATGAAACACCTAACTTTTCAGAAAATATAGTAGATAATAATCATGGCAAAGTGCTTGGTGGGTTTGCCTTAGCGATGCGCGATTTTAACGGCAAATATGATGTTTCGAAAAATACATTCTGCATTCGAAAGAAAAATTCGTTCACCGAATATATGTATCATAAAGATAATTATTTGAATAACATTCGAATCACGATATAATGACAAATTTATAAAAGATATACGCAAATAGTTTTTCAATGTAACGTAAACTTGGTCATGATGATTAACTTTATTTTGCCATCACTTTGTCAAACCAAGGTAAAAAAACCATCAGTAAACTTATTTTACCTGTTGCTTATACATAATCAAGTAATTATAAAGGTATTCGAATTACTTGAACATTCGATAGTTTTAATCGATAATCGCATACCGCTACCAGTTTGCAATTCAGTCCAAAATGCCACGCTATCGGACTAAACAAAAGAACATCTGCCAGTATGGCATATTGCACAAAGTAATTTTATTATTCGCCGACATAAAAACACTCATGTAGTATTTTTCGGTCGGCATCAAATCGAATCGAGTCATTCCAATACTGATTATTGTATTTTAGTGTTCTGCAATGAAGACACGCGTGTGTATGAGTGCTTTTGATTACCCGATTAGTATTGACCAGCCTGTAGTGTCTGTAGCGCCACACCGCGTTAGAACATTAAACAGGGTACAAAACATACGAGCACATCATATACAACCATTTCTAAGCGTCGTGAATGACTACAGGAGTACGTCGATGTCTAACCATATACTAAACTGCGTAACTGTTAGTACGAGTATATATCACGATTACAGTACAGCGCCACTAGCGATAACTTTGATAAACTAATGGCGTGCACAGATAACGCGTTTCAGTGAAGTAACTGTGCCGGCCATGGCTTTAATTTGTAACATAACTATATATCGCACTTATAATACAACAGAGACTTATCTGAGTATTATGGATTAAACAAATTTAAACTCTGTTGTAATTACTTAATACAAATATAATAGTACAATTTATAGTTACACAATTAGAGTTAAAATTGCCTTACTTCCAAATTTTGAGTTAAGTCGCTGTTTTATTAAGAGTGCGATATATCATACATAATTTGGCCCGTACAGGGATCTAATCCACAACTGTCAGTGCAGTGGCAGTTACGAGGTGATCATTAAACCACTTCACCATGCATGCAGTCATCATTTTTCGAAAACTGTCCTCATACATATCGCTGGTCTAATATTACAAGGTTCTACGTTACATTTTTGAAAAAATGAGTTATGAATATTGCATGGTTCTATATGTCATTCCTTTTTGTTAAGACTAATATAGAAATAGGTGGAAGCACTTACCACCTCACAATATTAAAACGCAAATAGTTCCAAGTTACTTTTTAAGTTATTTTTACTGATATGCAAATTTAAAACTTCATTACCCCAAAGTAAAAAAAAGTAACATAGAAACTTGTAATAGTGAGCCAGCGAAATGGCGCAAGCCGTTGCAATGACATTAAGAACAAAACATCACAAAAGAAAATTAACACAAAATTTTGACTATCAATTAAATAATATATTAGTCTATACCAAGTCTTTTTCTATCAACTTAACACTACATTAGGTCCCTGGATTTAAATAAAAATGTCATATAAGTACCCAATAAATAAATTATACATAAATGTTCATAGACAACTTAAAATGATTATATACTTGAATATGTCAAGTAAATGCTATTTAGACAAAGTACCTTTAGACAGAGCGATAACGAGGCCGCGTATGAAACAGCATAGTAAAAAGTTTTTTTAATGTACTGTAATCTACCATCGTAGAGAATAATGTCCAGACCGAATTTCGGTCACGGTGGCCAATCTTAAAGGAGACTGGCAATCTGCGCAAAGATAATATAATGCACAAGTGTGTGCGCAAACACAAGCGGATGGCAATCCGACATGACCGGAGAGAGATCAGCCGCAGGACCAACGGCTTTACGTGCTTTCCAAGGCACGGGGTTGTCTAACACCGCCAACTTCCTAACTCCGAGCTGGTATTGAGATTTCTTAACAGAAAAACTCAATAACTTTTTGTTGGCTAACTCGGGATTCGAAGCCAAGACCTCATGCAAGACCACGCCACGGAGGCAGTTGAATTAAAGGAATAGGAAATTATAGGATTTACACTAAATATATAACTAATGAAATAAATACTCTAAAACTATCACAATAATTGCCGCAATCTATACTAATATAATAAAGCTGAAGAGTTTGTTTGTTTGCTTGAACGCGCTAATCTCAGGAACTACTAGCTCAATTTGAAAAATTATTTTAGTGTTGGATAGCCTATTTATCGAGGAAGGCTATAGGCTATATAACATCTCGCTACGACCCACGGGGGCGGCGCAGTAATGATAAACGCGGGTGAAACCGCGGGAACATCTAGTTGTTCTATAAAGATAAGAACAAAACGTCGCGTGTTTGGCTAGCTTTAAAAGTTGCCAAGCATAAAACTGATATTCCACATGGAAGATGTGATGCTTTGTCTCTGTTTCCCTACTGAGTTTGTATATATCCTTCTCACTTGCACATTGCCTACTGTAACGGCGGCTACATCTGATCTGAAGGTACTTTATCTAAGTATTTAGAAGTCAACCTGAGGTAACATACTATATTTCTTTTCTATAAAACAAGCGACCCGCCGCAGCTTCGCACGGATAGTACAAAACCTTAACAAATTATACATCTAAACCTTCCTTATGAATCACTCTGTCTATTGGTGAAATCCTAATGCAAATCCGTTCAGTAGTTTTTGAGTTTATCGCGAACAGACAGACGCGGCGGGAGACTTTGTTTTATAATATGAAGTGATGAGAGATGATGGAATATGCAGTATGACTAGTTAGAAAAATTGTTCTGGAGAATAGACAAGAATCAATGGAATAGTGGGGACTAAAAGTATTCTATTGATTCTTCAAACATCTTAAAAGAAAACGGATCAGCAGTTCGGTTGGCAATTCAATTACTATGTAATCCATTAGATTAAATGTCTAGGATGTAAAACATTTTTAGTTTAAGAAGAAACATAACTGGCCCTGATATTTATGACCCTCTTCTGTTTAACCTACTGAGTCACAGCGGCACCCCGGTGGCTAGACACAACAGATTATTAATTATGTCTGTTGTTTTAAGACAGATTAATTTCATTCGATTGTTCATTGATTACATGCTGAATATATTTTAACAGCTTATATTTTTCTGAAATAAATGTTTTTATTTGACACTAGTTTTCATCCGCGGCTTCGCTTCGCGTAAATGTAGGTTAGGTTAGGTTTGCAGTGTTATTTTTTCTGGATGAAAGGTACCCTATGTCCTATTCTGTACCCCTGACAACGTGTATGCAAAATTTCATGTTCATCGGTTACGGTTACTACTCATAGTTACGGCGTGGAAGCGTAACAAACAAACAAACTTATTTTCGCATTTATAATATTGTAAGGATGACATATATTCGAATGAATCGATAATTGAGCTGTCACGTTCTTAATCGCACCGCTGGTCAGTTATAAGCAAATATATTGATAGATATTCTATTGACAAATATCTTCCTACCTCAACCAATGGATAAATATTATTAGCTATTATCAGACGGGATCACAATGTAACAAATATTTGAATCATAGATGCGCCCACACTAAGAGTGAGCTCACGTATTAGATAGGGAACAATAGTGTATAATTTACAATACGAGTAAGCGTGACAATACTATATCATTCAGATGTCATATTGACGTTGTGTCAGATAACAACTCAACGTTTAGAAACGTGACCAAATTGGGCATCTGTCATTTAAATCTTTGCAACATACCACTCATCGTGTCGGCTATTGGCAAAAATATATGGTACATATTTCACATTTCTATTGCCAATAATAATAATATCAGCTCTGTATTGAACTGTCCCACTGCTGGGCACAGGCCTATTCTCAGTCTAAGAAGGGTTAGGTCATAGTACACCACGCTGGTCCAGTGCGTGTTGGCAGATTTCACATATCTTCGAGAACATGATAGAGAACATGCAGCATGCAGTTTCCTCACGAAGTTTTCCTTCACCGTTAAAGCAAACGATAATTAGCTATTTAATACACATAACTTATATGTATGTGCTGTGAGTAAACCTTAAACCTAACTAATATTATAAAAGCGAACATGAGTTTGTTTGTTACCTTTTCACGCCTAAACCACTGAACCGATCATTCTGAAATTTTGCATATACATAGTCAGGTGTACAGAAACGGACATAGGCTACCTTTCATCCCGAAAAAATTTACTGTTTCCGAGGAAAACAACAATAACGTTCTTATGATAATAGATGGCGCCACGTGTCTTTAGAATCATGATTGAATTATATTATAACAAGCAGAGTATAACCCGAATTGATTGTCAAATTCTAAATTAACGCGAGTGAAGCCGCGGGCAAAAGCTAGTAAATAATAAATAAATAACTTCGAAAAATCGGTCAACTTCAAAAAAAGAGGAGCGTGCCTTGGGTTTGAACTCGAGACCTCTGCGTGGCAGTCCAATGGTCTCCCACTAGGCTATGGTTGTCACTGTTACTATTATTGCCAATAGTCATGTTAATAATTATATTATTTTCATAGGGTCATATAGTAATAACCTAACTATTATATGTATACTTCAACATAACTACTTTTTATACAATCAAAAATCACCCGTCTCATAATATGTTAGCTATTTTAATATACACAATACTGTCACAACTAAGCCAAATACAGTCCTGCATTTACAATGTTTTTATCAGTGACGTAAATAGATTGTAAAAATTGTTTTACAAACACTTCTGACACGAAGCATAAAATATAAACGTGGTATTGCCAATTAAAAAAAAAAGATTTTTAAATCAGTTCTACCATTGATTTTATAACATTGTCTAACAACAATTTTTATAAAAATATGTCTAATATACATACAATATATACATAGTATTAACAATCACGACGTTTTCGCCACAGTGGAGTTTCTAATATAATCCTGAGATACTTTCATAACTTCTAGAGCACCTTTCTCTATGAGAGCATTCGCCAGATCTTTACCTAAATTATCACATTTAATTATAACATCAATAGGAATACTAACATTCGCTGTAAGTCCACAAAAGATTCTGTCATCGACCTTGAACACTTCATTGGTAGTAAGTTCAGTACCGTTTGATGACTTCGCACATTTGTCATTAAGTACTTTAGGAGGAACAATTTCATTAGTTTCGATGTCAGTTTTGATTTTCTTGCTTTCTTGCTCGTTCGTTGGGCTGAGCTTGTGTTTGTGCGTGCGTTTGACTTGCGCGAAGGTTTGTTGGAGGGTATGGTGAAGTTTGGTGACACCGTCAAGACTCCACACGGCGCCGGTGATGGATAGTTGGTGCTGCAGGTCTACTTGCTTGAGGGTCGTGGATACGCCTACCGGTGCGCTGCAACCACCGCCTGTTCACACAAATTTTATGCAGAATTAGATAAAGAACCATGGAATTCTGAGTAGTGTCTTTTAAGAACCCCGGTTTCTTAAAAGGCTCCTCAGAAACTTCTCAAAATCTAACTCATGGCCAACTGTTTCGAGCATCTGTTAGCCGCTAACAGATGCTTGAAACGAGGATTTTTTAATATTGTAAGGCACGCCGGCGGCCAGACCCTATATGTTTTCAATTATGTCTGGTATTCCAAAATTGACAGGTTAACTAACGACTAATCAGATATAATATCACTTATAAACATTACTCAACGTTAAGTGTTCGCTGAAAAATAATTAAGTAGCCAATAATTAATCAATAATCAAGGACTTGAGAGCTATTCAGTTGACATGAATGGATTTTACAAGTAAGACTGTATATTTATATAATATACAGAACCACATTACCACTACGGTCGGCTCAGAACCGAAAATCCAAAATCGAGTATTTTTATTTGCCATTTACCTATATTAAAGATAATCATAATATCACATAGTTCTATTCACACTAGATTTTCCGTTAGACCAAATTGCGGTGACGGCGGCCAAGCATAAACTAGACTGGCCATTTGCGCAGGAAATATTATTTATAGTACACAAGTTGTAACTTACGGAACAGAGAGTGCACTACGCACTCTCTGTTCCGTAAGTTACAAAATCAGATGGGACGGCATTGAATAGTAGTAGAGCCTCGTTCATTTCAGCATGAATGGGTTGGCTCGACCGGGGAAGGCCTACTCTCTCAGAGAATATGTGAAATACCAGTATTCCTACTTTTGTGTTTCGTTTGATGAGTGAGAGTGCCGGAGGCCCAATCACCCCCTTTTTCCATTCCCGCTTCTTCTTCCATTCCCGCTCCGTCTCCTTCCCACTTCCTTTCCTAAAGGGTCGGCAACGCGCATGTGTTTCCTCTGGTGTTGCAGGCGTCCGTAGGCTACGGTGACCACTTACCATCAGGTGGGCTTGTTTACCATTTTAGTTGTATAAAAAAATAATACAGAATTAGTTACTTACCTAATGTTTTAAGGAAGCTTCTCTCGGCGAGTATTCTGCAGTATGTCTCCGGGTGGTTGAAGGGTGCGAGTAACGCGAGCAGTTCCTTGTTGTCAGCGCGACACTCCACCGCCAGCGCGCCCTGACCCACCGCGTACTTCATCTCTGAGCACGGCAACACCTGACGTACCCACACGATTATAATATACATAATGATAATTAACTAAATGCAGTTAAAAAATTCCCTTAACCTGAAATACTACAGCGCGCATATATACCAAAAGAAATATTATTAGGTACACACAGCGACACATCAACCTAGACTGTTTGGACTTTGAACTATTAGAAGTTGAACGCTGCGAATCGTGCGAGAGTCCGTTATATTTTTGTTATTTTGTCTCATTCACGCTAAACGGGACGCGACGCTCTATCCTTACCATTACATCGACACCACTATGCACAGTCCCTTTCCGATAACTCCCTATTTTGTATGTAGCGTGGTTATGCGCATATAGGATGTCTAACTTGATGTGTAGCCGTGTGTACTAAAAAAAAACGTTGTTATTATTAAAAACATAAAAAAATTAACTTATTAAATATATATGTATACAGCAAAACTATCCAATAACATTAGATATATTTAGAGACTGCACGGATGGCGTAGTGGTTTAAGTGGTCGCCTCGCCACTGCGTAGAGTGTTGTGGGTTCGAATCCCACACGGGACAAAACTTTGTGTCATCCACAAATGGCTGTTCCGAGTCTGTTGTTTGAATGTTTGTAAAGTCCCCAGCGACACAGGAATTATACCTAGTACGGGAGATGTCTTATTAAAACAGAAAAAAGAAACAGATAGGGTCCAGGGCTTGGATTTCAGCAAACGTGTTATTGAGAATTTTGTTAGGCAATTCTGTGGGATTCGAACCTACTACACTTGGCGCAATGGCACCGGAGAGGCGACCACTTAAACCACTACGCCATTCGTGCAGTCAGCCTACGATTGCAAACATTAATTAGGAATAATTTGTTTTTGTTTTTCATTTTGTAGTCTCGACATCTTCCGTGATACACCACTTTGCATACCCAGTCAGACATTTCCTGAAAGCGTACTTAGCGTAAACATACGTCAGCATATGAAAGGACTAGGAGACCAGTATGTGGTTGAAGGTCGTACCTTAGAGATCTTGTCAGCCCAGCCCATCCGTCGTAGCCCCGCGCTGGCTAACAGTAGCGCGGCGTACTGTCCGCCAGTGTTGAGCTTGGCGAGGCGCGTGTTGAGGTTACCGCGCACGTCCGACACGCGCAGCTGAGGGTACGAGCCTCGCAGCTGCGCCGTGCGACGGAGTGAAGAAGTACCTACATACAAATATTATATATATAACTAGATGTTCCCGCGGTTTCAACCGCGTTTATCATTACTGTACCGCACTGTGGGTCATAGCGTGATGTTATATAGCCTATAGCCTTCCTCGATAAATAGGCTATCCAACACAAAAATATTTTTTCAAATCGAACCAGTAGTTCCTGAGATTAGCGCGTTCAAAGAAACAAACAAACAAACTCTTTAGCTTTATAATATTAGTATAGATCAGCCCTCTATTAAACTGTCCCACTGCTGGGCACGGGCCTCTTCTCAATGCGAAAAGGGTCTATGGCCTAACTCTTCTGGCATTGAGAAGAGGCCCACCAAGCTGGCCCAGTGCGAGTTGGCAAAAGTGTTCTGGCTTCGATTCACACCAGTAAAATTTGTGGCATCTTAGGATAACCTTACAAAAACACAATATTTTATTCTAGCCCAATTTCAATTTCAGAAGAGATAATGGCAATTCTCTATGTTAAATCATAGTTTCTGGCTACATTATTAAATTAATAGTAAATTGTTACATACTATTTATCAGTATACGTGATAGACTTGAAAACATCAATACTTCCATCAGTTCCATCAAAAACACCTGCTTGCTAAATATAAAAGAATAGATTTTAATGCGATTAGAAATCCATTTGTGAGAGTGCAATGGCGCGACAATAAAATTGCATATGGCGACAATAAATACTACATAAAACACACTGTGACGTGTGACGGCGGGGCAAGGTGAGTTTCGTGTCGTGACACTCTTAACCTTAGTGTGTTTGATAATATATATTTATTAGTTTTAGTTTTCTACGCCCACGGCCTCGATGGCGTAGTGGTGAGTGTAACCGACTGCCACGACTGAGGTCGCGGGTTCGATTCCCGCACAAGTCAAACATTTGTGTGCATGAACATTGATGTTTGTCTTGGTCTGGGTGTTTCTATGTATAATATGTATGTATTTACAAAAATAAAGTATACTTATATGTATGTTTATCCATTGTCTAGTACCCATAGTACAAACTCTGCTTAGTTTGGGCTAGATGGTGTTGTGTGTATGTGATAGAATATTATTATTATTATTTTTGGCACGTATGAGGATCGAACCCACAACACTTGGCGCCGTGGTAATGGCGAAATAACCACCATTCGTGCTTAACGTACTTTAAACGAAACTACACTTTTGCGACACAGCCAAACGAGGATCTTGTTTAGAGAAAAACAAAGTCAAAAGTCATATCAAAAATAATCCTGAAACACATGGCTGCAATGTTCAGATTTGTCATAATATACGTATCTTATCTTATGTGGGGGCCAGTCAGTGCAGACCGGCGACACTTCGACCCAGAGGGAGCTTTTGTGTCCACATTCTCCCAATAACGACTGCCATAGATGTTCATGGCAGCCGGGGCCAACAGCTTAACGTGCTCTCTGAGGCACGGAGCAGGCGATAATTGTCAATCAATACGCACATAATTTCGAAAAGTCATATAACTTCCGAAAGTCAGAGGTGCGCGACGTGGGTTCGAACCCGAGACCCTCTGCATTGCAGTCTGTTGGTCTCCCCACTGAGCTATCGCTGCTCTCACATTATACGTAAGTAATGATACATATAACCATTGAAACTAAACTAAACACGTAGGCAGTACAAAGTTAAAACATTGTATGATCCAAAACTAGTTGTTTCGAGTCTAGGTGTTTTTTGTTTGAACATTTGTAAAGAACCCCACGACA
The DNA here is from genome assembly GCA_963564715.1 of Catocala sponsa. NCBI lineage: Eukaryota > Metazoa > Arthropoda > Insecta > Lepidoptera > Erebidae > Catocala > Catocala sponsa. Next base: position 6,991,242 of record OY751351.1, read on the forward strand.
TAGAAGGCAGTTGTCTTTAAATAACAATATAAATTAAAATTTAAAAAACCTCCGACACAAAATAATAAAATTAGTAATACGCCATTTTGCGGTGGCGGCCATCTTGGATTTTAAATTTATCATAGTGTATAGTATTCTATTAGTCAAACCCTTTCATTTGATACCTATATTAAGGGGGTTGTGAAAAAATATGTAATCCGCTATTTTGTGGCGGCGGCCATCTTGGACCGTTTTTCATCAAACAACTACCGACTAATTCACATTTCAAACAAAAAAAAGCTAAATCAAAATCGGTTCATCCCTTCGGGAGCTACGATGCCACAGAAAGACACACACACACACACACAGACACGTCAAACTTATAACACCCCATCGTTTTTGCATCGGGGGTTAAAAAAGTCAGAGTTATGTAGCTTACAATTTGGAGCCTCTATGTTGAGATTTCGACAGTGTATTCAGCGATAGCCTATTGAGCTATAGGCTATCAAGAACTAAATGTAAACCATTTCTCAATATATGATAAGATTTGACATTAGACGCAAGCCATACTTAAATGGCGTCTGACTCTGGTGTAGAGTAAAGTACGTGAATACCATCTATATTTTGTTAATAAATAGCCCTCGGGAATAGTACTTTTTCCTGGATGAAAGGTACCCTATGTCCTTTTCTGTACCCCTGACAACGTGTATGCGAAATTTCATGATGATCGGTTCAGTAGTTTAGGCGTGAAAAGGTAACAAACAAACAAATTCATTTTCGCTTTTATAATATTAGTTAGGATTAGATTACTAGGAGCAGCGATAGCCTCGTGGGAGACCGTTGGACTGCCACGCAGAGATCTCGAGTTCAATCCCAAGGTGCACATCTCTCGACTTTTCGAAGTTATGTGCACATTAAATAGTTAATTATCGCTCGCGTTAACGGTGAAGAAAACATCGTGAGGAAACCTGCATCTCTGAGAGTTCTCCATAATGTTCTCGAAGATTTGTGAAGTCTGCCAACCCGCACTGGGCCAGTGTGGTGGACTATAGCTTAACCCTTCTCACACTGAGAAGAGGCTCGTGCCCAGCAGTGGGACAGTTTAATACAGGGCTGATATTATATAATTATAGATTACTAGCGACTGGCATAATCTAGTGTCTCTATATAAAACTAGCTTTTGCTCGCGGCTTTGCTCGCGTTAAAGTAGGTTAAGTTATGTTAGTAAAAGTACAGTAAAGCTTTTTTAAATAAAATATAGCCTATGTTACTCAGTGATAATAAAGCTTTCTAATGTCAAAAGAATTTTTAAAATCGGCTCAGTAGTTTTTGAGTTAAACCCTTACAAACATAAAAATTTAATATTTAATACTAGATGTTCCCGCGGTTTCACCCGCGTTTATCGTTGCTGCGCCGCCCCCGTGGGTCGTAGCGTGATTTTCCGTGTACCGTTCCGTAAGGAGCCGACCATGACCACGTGTCTGAGCCGCGCGGCATGGTATCTCGTAGTTTTCGGCCGGCCTTGCACATCATAAATGCGCGCGCAGTACAAACTTGATCATTATTTTGCTGCGTATGTTATTTTAAAACTGCGATATCTCTTCATTGAAATCGAATGATGTAAAGGGCAATTTTGTTTTAAATTAAATACTTGTGATGAATAACGTATTTATTTGGATAAGGATTAATATCATGTTTATAAAAACACCTTCGCAAATAATGCATTATTTGAGAACAAATTTGATTAGCATAAAAAAGGTTATAGTGAGCCAACCTTAAAAGATAGACATAGGCTGCCACGGACTTTTTTTTAGAACTTTTAAAGGGGAACAATTGTGTCATACATGATTTTTGCGAAACTTTAACTGTTTACGCAGCGCACGCAGCGGAAGCTCTCTAAAGGGGAAAACCTATCCGATTTTGAAACATTCTTCATTGGTGCTCCGCTCCTATTGATTTTAGCGTGATGATATATAGCCTATAGCCTTCCTCGATAAATGGGCTATCTAACACTGAAAGAATTTTTCAAATCGGACCAGTAGTTCCTGAGATTAGCGCGTTCAAGCAAACAAACAAACTCTTCAGCTTTATAATATTAGTATAGATTAGTATTTATAGATAGCATAGATAACATATGTATGCAACTATAAATAAATTAATATTATAGAACATAACTATGACGTTTTGTTGTCACAAATGGCTCGTGGCTGTTATCAAGTCAAGACGTAAACATACATAATATGTATGTACAACTTGTTACAATGTTTACTTATGTATTACATAAATAACACGCGCTAATAAAAAACAACTTTCACATTTATCACGAGTTTCAAGACCAGTTCAGAAATTATCTTTTTCTTTCTTTTTTTTATAAAGACAACTCACGTGCACAAACTCTTCAGCCTTATAATAATTATTAGTATAGATTACACTGGCCTCATATATCATACGGGACCTAAAACAGCTGGCGAAATGTGGGTATATTACACCTTTGTTCACCTCTTGGTGGATAGAGTCGTGAGACTATGTATTATGAAATTCGATTGAAATATTTACCAATGACAGATCCTTCTGGTAGTGTTGCCAACGTGTAGTCTTTAAAGTCCTCTCGGAGTACTAATGCGTCTCTCGGGTCGTCTCTATAAAAAAACAATATTTACATTGTAGTATTTGAACTCATACTAAGGAGAGTTTGAGTTTGCCCAGCAGTGGGACAGTTTATACACAGGGCTGATATTATATTATTATACTAGATGTTCCCGCGGTTTCATCCGCGTTTATTGTCACTGCGGCCCTCCGTGGGTCGTAGCGTGATGTAAAGCCTATAGCCTTCCTCGATAAATAGGCTATCCAACACTAAAATAATTTTTCAAATCGAACCAGTAGTTCCCGAGATTAGCGCGTTCAAACAAACAAACAAACTCTTCAGCTTTATGATATTACGGCGTTATTCATAAAAAATAACTTATAAAAAAGGCTTAATACGATGTATTGTTAAAATACTTAGTATGTCTGACATGCATTGTAGAAAACCTTTATTCATTAATTTTCTGTAAACTTTAATAATATACCTACAGCATCGTTATTAGTTAAGTTAGCATTTTTATGCATTATTACGAACAATACTTTTTAAAATTTGACTTATAATAACGTTATAACTCTCTTGCAAGTTTTATGAATATGGCCGTTAGTATATAGGTAGTAAATTAGTAATGTGTCTTTCAGACCGAATTTCGGTCACGGCGGCCAGTCTTATCGGAAACTGGCCATCTGCGCAGGAGATACTATAGTGCACAAGTATGTGCGCGAACACAAGTCCACTCTCTGTTCCCTAACTCTCATGATCCGATGGGACGGTAATCCGACCGGAGAGAGATCAGGCGCAGGACCAACGGCTTTACGTGCTCTCTGAGGCACGGGGGTGTCTAACACCGCCAACTTCTTAACGCCGGGTTGCTATTGCGATTTCTTAACAGGAAAACCCAATAACTTTCTCTTGGCCCGACCCGGGATTCGAACCTGAGACCTCATGCACAGCAATCGCATTCACTACCGCTGCGCCACGGAGACATATAGTACAGAGCAACGAAAGCCTAGTAAATTATATAGAGCCCGGGCTTTCTATCGATCCGGAGGTAAATGCAGGCATCAAACACTCATATTGCAGCACCTGGTTTAAATATCATGTATAAGAGGCTATTGCCTTCTAACTTAGAGTATGTAAAAACCATAGAAATATAAAAAAGAGTTGTTTATTATATCTATGGTAAAAACTCTTATACAACAGCTTTGTCCGTCCGTCTGTCTGTCTGTTATACAACTTTCAACTCAAGAACCGTAAGAGCTAGAGACTCGCGGTCGACGCCATTCGACTCAGCATAGTCGATACATCCCCGAAATGACTATGACCTTTGACCTCTGACCTCAAGGTCATGCGGTAAACGATAAAGATTTTTTCGAACTCAGATTTACGGCAATTCATTGCCGTTTCTCACTTGTTTAGAAACCATGGCTTCGAAAATTATCCTACAAAACAGTTTACACGACTTGGAGAGTATTTTGCCACAGGGCGTTCTTTGCTCCCTGGTACCTAAATGTATCTGGCAATTAACTAATTACTGCACGGATGGCGTAGTGGTTTAAGTGGTCACCTCGCCACTGCCACTGCGCCGAATGTTGTGGGTTCAAATCCCACACGGAACAAAAATTTGTGTGACGTGGATGTTTTTTTGTGTCCGTTGTTTGAAGGTTTGTAAATTTCCCCGCGAATCAGGAATATATACCTAGTGCGGAAGTTGTCTTTATAAACAAAAAAGCAGCCTTTTTTAACGTGGGGGGCTGCCACTTTCTCTCCGCGGGAAAATGAGAGCGGAAATGTCGGTCTTATCCAAGGAAAGATCTTTCAGGGATACACACGTGTAAGTTTTATGTGATTAAATGGTACATTACTACTTGATATATTACTACTTGACCTGCGACTGATAAGAGTCGTGACGTTATAATAGTGTCCTAATTAGACAGTAGCATATTATGCAAGTAATTATGATAAGATTTAATTACAAAACGTGTGAATCACTTCGCTATCTCATCAAGTGGATCCGTGTGTAACGATCATAAATTATTGTAATGTTTATTCATTCAATACAAGCTCTTTATTATTTCGTGGCTAAATATAGATTTTCAAATCTGAAGGGATGGCGTAATGGTCTAACACCCATATTCTAAGAAGTAACCTCAAACCTTTCTCAACCTCGACTCAATCGAGGATACATTAAGGATCACCTCAAGGAATCCTCGAAATCGGTATTCTTAGTCATGTCTTTCTCTTGACTTGAGGTAATCTTGAGGATCCTCCAATGAGGTTGAGTCGAGGTAAAACGTCATTACATACGTCACAAAATCATAGATTTAACATACTTTTTAATATTTTTGTCTATGATCACCTCAAAATTGACAGATGTTTGTTTTTTAACCTTATCTATGTCGCATCGCGTCATTCAGAGTTGTTTATGTTTCGATTTGTTTCTTGTGTTGTGAATGTTGTGATCCAAGTTTTATCCTTTAGCTTTATTTGTTCGACACATATGTATATGTCTGGAAGCCAATATTCAGTGAGGCGGAGAAGTTACGTCTCGCAAATAACGCCTTTCAGGATAATCGTACGGATTATCATATAAATAATTCAAAAATCGTTTAAAATCCATTACAAAACACTTTAAAAATCTTCAAATAGACTTATCAGTCGTTTTTACAAGCGTAGGTGAATAGGTAACAATGGCGTAGATCTTCCTCGAGTATTCCTTAAGGTTGGTCGCGACGTACCTTGAGTTTGACAGTTGTTTCCTCACCTCGAGTGAGAAAAGATGTCGAGGGACGCCGAGTGCAGGAGATTTTTTGCAACTGTGAATACTGATTTCCTCGAGTGAGGTTGAGTGGAGTCGAGGAACGTTTGAGGAAACGTCTTAGAATATGGGTGTTAATCAGAGGTACCCAGAAATTTTTTCTCATAGGTTCATACAAGTAAAAAATTTGATCAAATCTCTACGGGCTGACCTTTTTCTTTTTTTAGAAAGTCTCGGAACTGAACGTACCACGGTAGGCGGGCTGACCTTTTTTTTTTTAGTAATTCTCTACCGAAAAAACGAAAAACCGCTGGTACTGAATATGGAATATGCAAGTTTTTACAAGTACTAGTCGCTGAGCTTGCCAAACAGTCGGTGAAGTCAAGCCAACATTTTAGTTCTTGACTATCGGTGGAGCCCCGCTTACGAATTGTGAACCCCATTTTTTTGTCACGCCAGCGTAGACCCCCGTTGAGTCTCCCGTGGATCCCTGAGGGTTTTGGACTTTGGGAACTAATGGTCTAAATGGTCGCCTCGCCTTTGCCACCGCGCCGAGTGTCGTACGTTCAATCCTTATGCGGAAAAGAAATTGTGCCCTTGCTAAAGCGAGCCGGCTCATTTCAACTGTCATCAAATATTTAGTAATCTCAGGCTCTTTTATTCATAATGTTTACAATATGGCTTTAATAATAACCGCCGACAGCGACTGAGATCGGACTATCATTAAATTCACAGTTAAACTTAGCATAAATTAGCTTTCGAATACATTCGAAATATTTATCGACGATTGATTATATCTAAAGTAATGTGTACTTAGATGCATATCGATTTAAACCTCGCCAAGTCACAAAAAAAATGGTTAAGTACCTGACCTAGTTTTTCGTTTGGATTTGACTGTATTTATACGATTGGTCACGATAAATTGAAATATTGAACTCATTATTAAAAATTGTTATAATTTCTTTTTAATTCTGTAATAGGCTTGCGTTTGACCGCGATCTCACCTGATCTTAAGTGAAGATGCAGTCGACGATGGAGCACGCTTGCCTAGAAGATACCTATTCACTCGCGACTTGAAGACACCCAGGTTGTACTCATCGGGAAACACAGACTTAGGTAGCTAATTCCATTCCTTAGCGGTACGCAATATAAAAGTGGAAGCAAAGCGCTTCGTGCGTAAATGTGGTATATCCACCATGTACCTGTGACGCTGCTCTAATTGTCTGGTCGTCCGATGGTAGAATGGGGAAGGAGGATTCAAATTATGCAGTTCCTCTGCACACTCTCCGAAATATATCCGATAGAAAACCCAGAGACTGGCAACCCTACGACGATGCTCCAAGCTTTGGAGTCGTGTGTTGACCAGTTGGTCGTCGCCGATAAGTCTCCTGGCCTTCTGTTTAATTGACTCCAAAGCCTCCAGCTGATATTTTGCAGAGCCATCCCAGAGGTGAAAATAGTACTCCATGCAGGTTCGAACCTGTGCTTTGTACAAATTAAGCAAATGTTCTGGCATGAAATACTGCCTCACCTTACTGAGGATGCCCAGCTTATTGGTTATCATATCGATGTTCACAACATTACAGAACACAACTATGGATAACTTATGACAAGGAATAAGTCCGATAGGCATATAGATACCTGCAGTTGAAGCTTGACATTTGACCAAAGAAAAATGGGACATACCTCTCAAAAACCGCTCCAATCGCTAGTCCATCAGGTAAAGTAGTAGGCAGGTCTTTAAGTGAGTGCACCACAAAGTCTACTGTGTCATTCCTCAGCGCGTCTTCTAAGTCTTTTGTGAACAACGACTTCTCACCAATCTTAGGCAGCGATATGTTCAGTACACGGTCCCCTAGAGTTGTCATGCTAACTGAAAAAGAAGCAGAAGATTATAATGTTGAATGAACGTAAGTCAAGTCGAAATATGGTGATCCATGTCATGTGGCAGACAAGCTAGCAGCCCATGTGTTGGTAATTAGTACTCATGGTACTAGGAATATAGGGATAGCACGGAGTATTTACAGTCAAGTTGCTGCCTGCCTTGATAGTAAGCCTCTCCTTTCAATCCATTGAAGCTAATATAACTTATAGTGTATAATACAGAGGTCATAAACAGTGAGCTTATCCGTCAACATGTTGCCTTGTCTTCCCTTCTTTAGAGAGGCCAATGTTATGTACTGACACTGACAGCTCATCAATGCAGTCAGCAAAGCGCGTTAAAGAAAGAAAAGAAAGAAAGAAAGAAAAATTATTTATTTGACACATATCAAAAATACACAAGGAAAACGCTCCCCTACGTCCTATTGTGAGCCAGATCGACACACCAACTTACAGACTGGCTCAGCACGTAGCGAAGATACTCTCACCACTCAGAGGCAACTCGAGAGCACATGTGAAGGATTCATACCATTTTGTGAGTGAGATTAAACACCTACGTCTCACAAACAATGAAACTATGGTTAGTTTTGATGTACAGTCATTATTTACATGCATACCTGTACATGACTGTATTGAAATAACTAAAAGGAAGCTAATAGAGTACAATATGCCTGAGGAATATGCAGAACTACTTAAGCATTGCTTAACAACTGGCTATCTGTTGTGGGACAATAAATTCTACATACAAGTCGTTGGTGTGGCAATGGGCTCCCCAGTATCGCCTGTTGTTGCCGACATATATATGGAAGACTTTGAGGCTCGAGCTTTGCAGACTGCCCCCATCACACCCAGGATTTATAAGAGGTTTGTAGATGATACTTTTACAATATTACCAACAGATAGTGTAAGTGTATTCCTAGAACATCTTAATTCCCTTAATAACAACATACAATTTACTATGGAATTAGAGGCAAATAATTCATTAGCTTTCTTAGATGTCCTTGTTATCAGGAATTCTGATCATACTTTGAGCCACACTGTATATAGGAAAAAGACCCATACAAATAAGTACTTAAACGGTGAATCTCACCACCATCCTAAACAGTTAGCTACCGTGGGAATGTCTTTGTTTCAGAGAGCCCACGGGATCTGTGACAAGAAACACCTGGACGCCGAGCTTCAACATGTCAAGCAAGTACTGCAAGACAACAAGCTCCAACAGCCGCGCCGCTGTCACAGATCCCGAGAAAAGCCAGCCACAGTCGAGCGCCAGCCTGCTATACTACCTTATGTGAAGGGTGTCACTGACAAGATTGGCTACATCTTGAAGCGAGTTTCAATCAATACATACTTCAAGCCGCCAACGAAGATAAGTCAATTTTTACCATCTGTCAAGTGCCAACTACCTTTACAAGATGCAGGGGTCTATAAAATAGATTGTGACTGCGGACTCTCATACATTGGTCAAACCAAGAGAAGCATAGGCACCCGCATAAAAGAACACATAGCTGATGTAAAACACCAACGCTCGTTGAAGTCTGCTGTGTGTGAACATGTGCAACAGGGGACCAACCACTACCTGAGATTTGACAAACCACAGATGCTCGCTAAAGAACACCGATTCCTGCCAAGGATGCTTCGCGAGGCTATTGAAATCAAGAAACATCCTAATTTCAATAGAGAAGATGGTTGGAGTGTACCACCAGCTTGGGATCCAGTAATTCAAATAGTCAAACCCAAGAAGAAGCAAACCACAGCTAGACTTCATGATACTTTGAGCTCATTCTGCGTAAATAGAAACACCCATGATTAAATTATGTTCGGGTACTTTGAAATAACTACACTGGAACATTGAGACAACTACCATCTTAGTCTCCCCGTGACCATGGCTGCTGAAAAGCAACCGAAACGTCGGGGAAAGTGTAAAAATAAATCTAAATAGTATAATAGTATAGTAATAGTATAAATAGTTTTAATAGTTTCAATAATTTAATTAGCTTAAAAATTTGTAAAGTTTAATAGTGATTATAGTAGTGTAACAGTTTTTCAAAAAATTTTGTAACCGTGTCAAATAAACAACGCGATAAAATCCGTATATAGTAGTTTAATTTCAATGAATAACATTCGCGTAAACAGAAGACAATATTACATATCACAAACACATAATAACAAGTATAAAATAAAAAGAAATACTTAGATACAAATATAAACTTAGCGAAACTAAACCAAAACAGAAAAATAAACAAAAAACATATAAACACTTTGTCAGTGACAGTTTTTTTACCCCCGGTTTCTGAATTGAGAAAAGTAGTAATTCAACTGAGTTGAATATCTTTTACAGAATCGAATTTTAGCAAACCACTATCAACTGAACATGTACTTGTATTAATGTGTATGACGTTAGGAATTTGATCTACTCAAATTTTAATTAAGTACAAGAAAGCTTGATATAGGAACAAGAAATAAGTTTAAGTTATACTTAAGTAGAGTTTGAGTCGTTATCAACATGTAATTCTCAATTCAGAAACCGGTTAGTGTGACAATTGTAACTAAGTAAATTTTATTGATTATTGTAGTTTACAGTTCCACATTTTCTTCAACTAATAAGAATTAGTTGAAGAAAATAATTCTTATTAGTAATCGAACATATTTGTGTTACACTAATGAATCAGCATTTTTAGGAACAATTAGAATAATTTATCAAAATCTGACAAATCAATTATCGGATTGTGGATGAGGCGTAAAAATGTTACGCCTATGCCTTTATAAATGGAGCGTATCGAATATTTTTACATTTAATCCATTTGTATATGGTTTTATACTTATTTCTATGCCGATAAACGAATTAACGAATTTAGGCGAAAGCCTTTCGTTAATTGACAAACGTATACCGCATAACGGTAAAGTAAAAGGCACCATAACAGAAATTCAGCTCCAATGCAACATAGATTTTCATTGTAGCAGGATGTACATAATACACATATACATATTAGGCACGGATAAGCTGGTTTCCTGGCTGTATAAGCTCTTCAACGTTCGTCAATTTAGTGTACTAATTTCACCTAGGTTTTAGTCTTCCTACTGTTCATTAATATTTGCCAAATCGATGATTATATGCTATCCAATCCCAATTGACTGGACGCTATACGTCTATTCGTGATACAAGTGATTGCCTTACCACTGCCAACGTGCGAATGTCGTGGATTCGATCCCCATACGGGCCTACGTGTGCTCCACAAATTGTCGTTCCGAGTCTGCGTAATTTGTGTCCGTTGTTTGAATATTATAGTTGTCTATAAAATAATACAAAGTCCTATGTCACACAAATTCGTATCACTATAAGCGAACGTGCCTTTTCTGAGGTAAAGACTACCCCATGCATTAGGCATTCCTGTCTCGCGAGGAATTATACGAAGCACGAAAGAGATGATAAATCTATCTCTTCCGTGATACGAACAATGAAATGAAATGATTTTTAGACATTTATAATCATTAATGTACATCAAATTTTACTTTATTAGCACATTTCTGTATAAAAATATTTAAAAAAAACCTCCTGTAAAATTTGGTCTTTGTCGGTTGCGCTAAAATGACGGGAAAGGCTCGATATAATTACGCAGCACGCATGTTTAAAAAAAATGTAAGTAAATATAGATAATAAAATTGCGTTTAGAGCAGTATTTCGTAATATTTTATATTTGGAGCTGATTACATGGCATTGACTGTCTGCCTCAGAATGTGTTATCGTGATGTTTATCATTTATAGACACAGTGACACATAAATATACATGACTAGCAGTTCTCTATTTATCTAGGAGCTATGTAGGATTATTAGGTGCTCACTTAAGTACATAAAGTGATTGATGAATCTGTATTGATTTCGGCAGAAAATAGTGTGTTTCACTGATAGTTCTTGGGAGGACAAAAACTTGCTCCCTACTTTCAAATATTATTAAAATAAGCACCGATAACCAAGTGTGAGATCGTTGGATTACCACGCAGTGGTCTCGACTTCGATCCAAGACACGCACCTCTGACTTTTCGAAGTCATGTGCGTATTAAATAATTTATTATCGGTTGCTTTGATGGTGAAGAATAACATCGTGAGGAAACCTGCATGTCCGAGTTGTCCACATAGGTAATGTTCTCGAAGATATGTTAAGTGGAGTCTGCCAATCCGTACTGAGCCAGCATGGTGGACTATGGCTTAATGCTTCTAGCATTTTTGCCGTGATATCGTGCATGAAAAGCCGAACGAAAGCTTACTCTTTTGCAGTTGTGATACAAAAAGAATCATCGAAATCGGTTAACCTAGAAAAGGGATGAGGCAACAAAAATAGAAAAAAAACAGTCGAATTAAGAACCTCCTCCTTTTTTTAAGTCGGTTAAAAACTATTTACAGTCAAAATAGTAGTAGGTAAGCACGTAAAAAATATAATTACTTAGCTTACTTACAGTAGGTACTGAACATTTTGTATGCATGTAAGAGTGTTTCATTTACGTATTTATGAGTTTATTATATTTATTTGATATTTTTGATGTTTTATTGAATAAAAATATTTTTGTTTATGGAAAAAAATATCTAGGTTTTTTGTATTTATGGACGCTATTAATGTTCTTTCAGGAAGGTGAAAATAGAGGCTTAAAATTAATTGGTATTTACAATTACAAATTTAATAGGAACTGCTAACGCCTCTTTGTTTCGAAGAATCCCATTTTGTATGCGGATTATTTTTTGTGGAATCTACCTACGTACATTGACTATTGATATGATAGGTACCAGTGTTGATCGAAATGCTAAAGCAGTTACGACTGTTGCTTCAAGTTAAACATTTGAACCGTTAGATAAATTTTTATAGAACGTACTAGTCTAGACTGCTTCGCGAAGCACAATTAAAAAACGCGAGCAACGTGATTCGCCTCACAGGTAAACGTAAAATTTTTTTTTTGCTATGTTTGATTAATGCTCTCTTGAGACGACAATGCCTCGATGTCTGCCCATAAATAAATAAATTATTTAAAATGGCAACTTTGGCGTCCCAAGAGAATATTAAATAGAACGGCCCGAATAAATTGCGAATTTGCGACACCTGGCAACGCCAACTCCAAAAACAGCATTTTATTTAGACTGTTACTTTGTTGCATAAATGTACGCTTACGTTGCTCACCGATCGAAGATAGTGCGATCCGGTACTGATATAGGATATTCTGTTAAAAAATTCTTACTAGCAATACGAAGTCTAGTAATGTGCATAGTAGGTTTCTTTTTTTAAATATTACATGTCAAAATGATTCGCCTGATGGTAAGCAGTCGTGTAATTCACGAGCCGTGCCCTCCACATCACGTCCGAACCTCACGTAAAGGTGTGACGATGTCTCTAATTTTACAGTCTAAGGAGGTGCTTTTTCACACCCCGCTTGAAGGATCCAGGATCAGGACAAGCCACATAATAGCTTCCTTTCTTTTAAAAATTCAACTTCCGCACAAGGAATAAATTCTGTGTCACGGGCGACTTTACAAACATTGAAGAAACGAACGCCCAGGAAATCTAGACTCAAACCATCTATTTGTGGAGCTCACAACTTTTTGTCCTGTGTGTAAACCCACGACAACCGGCGATGTAGCTGTGTCACAAAGATCACTTAAAAAAATATGCTGCACTTGCAGCCAACAAAAAAAAAAAATTGCCAGCGTAATATGGGCATAGACATCCTGCATACCCACCTTAATAGGAATGGGCAAGTATTAATCAATATATGTATGTAGATATTATATAAACAATATACCTATAGTAAACTCCTTCTCTGGATTCAGTTTCTTCAGACTATCAATAACAAAGTTGGTCTGTATGAGAGCAAGCTGAAACAAAAATATTGTACAATATATTTATAAAACAACAGTTCCAATAAGGTTTAAAGTTGCTAAGTCATTGCCTTGTATTGTAGCACAGGATATAAGTAATTATTGCAGTTTGTGAAATTTCAAGTATTTAATTACTGAGTGATTAGCAAAGAGTTTCTCTTTATTTAGTTATTTTTTAATATGAGTCTGAATGCTTGCTTAAATACTTTTTGATAATTAGAGAACTGACTGCCAGTAATATAAAATAATTAATTAATCATCAGTATTATATGTATACTATGTAATGTTTTTTTTTTCTTTATTTTAAACAGAAAAATAAACAAATTAATACACTTTTGCTATGTATTACACACTTCTACATTTTAATGATTTGTGAAGAGCGGGGCCTCCTAGCACAAGTATTTAATATACTTAAAAGGAGGCCCCTGTGTAAGATAAATTGTAGTAGTATAACATACCGAAATAAACTATTTTATTTATTTTATTTTATACTAGTTGTGTAAGTGTGAGTGCATATCATACTTTGTTTAAACTCTTTATCTAAAATTGTTATCTTAATCAAAACAACTGATAATAACTTGGTGCATTGAACCTTGTTTATATAAAGTATTTACGATTAAGTTACCAGACTGGGTCTGTTGGTGCCTGATATATTTGGTGCTCCCTCTCTCTCAAATAATGATTGTTTTTTTTACTTGTAACCTGTCTATGCTAGATGTGTAAGGAAATCTTCAGCAGCTATTGATACTACTACTACTAGCAATCTTAATTTTTTCCAATTAGACAGAGGCCCACATTTAGACAGCCTTATAAACACTCACAATAGAGAGTGAAGCTACAGCTTTCTCATTCTGAACTCAAGGCATCAGCTTAATAAGTCACCAGCAACTACGAAAAAGTATTTTGCCCAACTCAGGAATTGAACTTGGGATCTTTTAGTATACTCAAAAACCATAAACAGTTGACCATACTTATACATATTATCCTAACACATGTAGACATTTCTAATAATGATAATTATTATTCTTTACTTAACAACAATGTAAGTTAATCTAAACTTGACCTTAGAGTTCAAAATCAGACTTTTAGTAGGTATCTAATTACAGATAAGAATGTGTGATAAATAGCATGAGAATTAGAATATCACAATACCTACTTGTGTATGTATACAGAGGCTATTAAAATTGTTCCATAGGCGTTAAATATATTGGTATGCCCAACAAGTTATTATTTTAAATTAATTTATAAAACAATATTTATTTTTGATAAGTACATTTAAACTAAATATTTTGATAAATATTACAGAAAGGGACCAATAATTTTAGATTTTGATAAAGACTACGTATTCCAATAGGTATAATTTATTCAGAATATATTATCTGTAATGACACTACAAAAAAGTAAGCTATATTGAAGTAAATATTATTCTACAAAATTATTAAAATAAAAGAAGTATCTACTCACCTCGCTTTTCCGTGAACCAACGCGAATAACATTTTTCTTTTCAATTTCCATGGTTAATTCAGAATAACACAAATTTACATAAGAATTCTAAACAGGAACTTTGAGGTTATGTCATGAATGTCAACTCATATAAATATAAATAAATCAGTGAACCGTTGCCTTCATAACTTGTCACTATCACTGTAGTGGACAAGTCGGCAATGTAAAAATTAATTAATTGTAACGACAAAGTAAATCCATCGACGGTATCGCATAATGTCATTCAAGATCACCATCTGCCACCTGTCATACCAACCAAATGTCATTGTCAAAGTTTACGTAAATATGATAGTGTTGCCAGTAGTAAGATTTATTTACGAGCACAGACTGACTATAACCAATATAGAGACAGAAACTCTTCAAATAACTGGCGTAAACTAAAATAGATCCATGTACCTAAACAAAATTAACTTTACCTTTTATTTTGCTCCATACTCCGCCAGCGTATATATACAGAATAATGAAATTTTTTACCGACTTCAAAAAAAGGAGGAGGTATTCAATACGTCTGTATTTCTTTTTTTTTATGTTTTTTACCTCGTTACTTTTGATTGGGTGAACCGATTTTGATTATTCTTTTTTTATTTGAAAGCTGGTGCTTCCCGTGTGGTCCCATTTAATATTGATCAAGATTGGACCATTCGTTTTCGAGTTATACTTAATAATGCGTATTTGGCTACATTGATGATGTTCTCATATTTGGCAAGGTTCACTTAAAACCGAGAAATAAACAAAATTTTAACAAAAAAGAAAACCCGACTTCAAATAAGAATATTCTAAAACTTAAAATGCACTAAAAAGTTAATAAATAATTGCATATTCTTGTGAATAATTAAATTATTGTTATTATTGGAGTCGGTGTCAGCCAATGTAGGTTTGTAACTAATTAAACATGAGATGTCTTACTATAACCATAACATAACATTGGCATGGATAATTACACACATAGACGCAGCTCGCGGCGCGGGCGGCTGACACCGACTCCAAAAATAATAATTTAATTGTTCACAAGAATATGCAATTATTTATTAACTTTTTAGTGCATTTTAAGTTTTAGAATATTCTTATTTGAAGTCGGTTTTATTTTTAGTTAAAATTTTTCTTGAACTTGACTCATAATGGTTCCACTTTTGAATTTGTATAAACTATTTTCATAATTCCAATAAAAAATTTTGCAGCTGGAAGATGTAAGTTTTACATATCGTTCATAATAATAATTAAAATATAATTTTGTCTTTGGGATTTCTTGCTGCTTTGGCACCTTAAGACTATAATAACAGCAATAATTGCAAAAGTCAATGTATGTGCAGAACACAATATAAACTCTCTGGCATACATACTGTACAACCCAACAAGTTGATATATTGAATTTGGATCACAATTCAAACAAGCGAAAAAAATCCACACATTACAGATTTTTCATATACATTATTTGTTGCTCCGCAACTTAGACTGAAGATATGAGCATACTACAAAATTAAAATTGATCTTTATCGATAATTGAGTTACTAGTATAGTATTATATTATCTGTGGTTTAGTTTTAAAATCCTCTAAAATACTTTTCACAAAATAATGGTAAATCGCAAAAAAACATTTAAGGCGAGGATTTCCGAGCGCTCAAAGGTTTTGGGGCCCCCCGCTTCACCGGTTCGCGCGTACGCCGACGTCCATAATTACGGTGAATCGGGCGCTATGACACTCGTCATCTACAAATCAATAATGGACTTGCACTGGTAAGTGGTACCTAACTATGCTGTTGTTATCAAGGCCGTTATCTCGTCCAATAATCAAAACTATGCTAATTATATATACTCTTATTACTAAAAATTTATAATACCTATTTACAAACTAAACCTAGATATAATATATTTATCAATAAGTGATGACATTCGTAACTGACAATAAAATTATTTGTAATTCTGCGGCGCGCTCTGCAAACTAGCGATACGTCCTGTCCCCATTACATCCCGCTCGGGAGTGCAAGACGCTAGAGAGAGCACGGCCGCTAGTAGGAAATCACATATTTTCGGTATTATATTTTTGTATATTATATAATGCATATTGTGATGCCCGACAAATAACCGTTTTTACATGACCTTTCTTTTGGTATATTTTTGAAAATTCAATTCCCAATATAACTCAAATAAAACAGGAAAAATGCTTAAATCAGACCTATCTTCACGATTTTTTTCGATCGTATAAAATGTCAGTAATCGTGTTTCGAATGCCCGACAAATCAAGATCTAATGCTGTAAAATAACATATATTTTTTTCAGAATTTAAATCTTTGTTATTTACAAATAAAACGCGTTTAAGCACGCTAGATAACACTGTACTTTGGGAAATCCTCGCCTTAAGACATAATATACTATGCGTTTCAAATAAGAATAGGCGCGTCAATGACTTCGATCTGTCAAATGTTACTAGGAAACTACAGATAGCAACAAAAAATAATTTTCGTGAATATTATTTTTCGTTTTATTAGAGAACAAAAATAATTTGCGTACTTATGACTATATTATTATGCGTTTTTTTAAGGAACAATAAACACCTACATGATTTTCTTGAAAATTTGAGTGCTGTCAGAGGTAAAATAACTATGATTAACTGATATTGTCTATGATTTTTTGTTTAAATAACGTAACTTTGTGACTCGTATCGAAAATGAATGCCGGCAAAGAGAGTTTATAGAAGACGATGATAATTTCAGTTTCGTTATAAACACAGGTAACAAAATTAATAATTTAAATAATAATAATAATAATATTCTACCACATACACACAACACCATCTAGCCCAAACTAAGCAGAGCTTGTACTATGGATACTAGACAATGGATAAACATACATATATACTTAAATAACAGTCAGTAAAATATTTATATGACCTAAATATTTTTTTAAAGGGGAAGCAGCAGTGAGGATTATGATGGCGGTGAAGATGACTGCTCAAGCAGTGGGATGAGCGGAATCGAAGAACTAAGAGATTCAGATTAAAAATAAATATTATTTAAAAAATGTTTTACTGACCCTACCTATATTGTTCGATTGGCAGCTATGACGTCACAATATGGCGCGGGTTCATGCCTATTCTTATTCGAATCGCATAGTAAATGGACTATTTTAGCGGTTTTTGCAACAAACTGCTACTTTTGTGAGCTGATTTCATAAAATTTGAATGGGTTTTTTTGAAAACTATTCGTGCTATGTGATAGAAGCAACGAAGGAGCTTCATATTCAATCGGAACATTATTTTTATTCTGATATCGTTTTGGCGGGTTTTGAAACTATACTCAATTAAGCTCACACACTAAAATTTAAGAACCTATAATTTTGAAGAAGGGACTAGCTTTTGAAGATGTTTTTATATTTCTTCTTATTACATTCCACATATAAAATTATCTAATATCACGACTTACGGTACGAAACAACTCGTATAATTAACTATAATAAAAAAACAACATATTTTAAACAAATTATTTATTGATCTAAGAGGAATAACACAAGACAACGTCAAGCCAAAAACGATGGAAAGAGGCTAAATTACTTGCGTAGATTAAGGAAACCAATTATGTTTACTAAATGCAAAAATATTCGAATACAGCCCACATTTTCACAATTTCAATCAAACAACTTTAAGGCTTATTTTAAAATCACGAGAGAATACCAATAAACCTCTGCAATGAGTCAAATGATCGTATCTCTAGTGCCCCTCACTGACCAATTAATTCAAAGATTTTAGTATAGTGATCAGCTGTTGTCAGTGGGATTACGTAGGATAACGCTGCTCGACTTATTACATCGGCGTAATAGGTAAGTTAAACCTATGTCACACACTTCAAAATCACAGTTTTGTTTAAATCATTCATCTCTCAATTTTGTAAAGAAAAAATATAAAAAATCAAAATGGTGGGATTACACCGACATTTTATTTCATAGATAAAAACAAAACGATATTATTTATTTATAAACAATACCAGTACAGGGCAATCAACTTACCTGAGTCAGATGGGGTGGAAATGAAACGTCCGATAAGTTGGCCACTCTGTAAATGATTTGACAAATAAAAAAAATATTAAGGCGGTGCCTATATTAGACTTATTCTAGGTAAATTTAAAAAGCAACACTCATACATATTTTTAGAAAGTGAAGACTTCGCGCTTTATGTGTCACAGCTTCTGTTTGTATTTTATCGGATCAATGTGAGCAGTAATATGTCATAATACACAAAAAAAGAAAGACATGTTTTAATGTTTGTTTGTATGTTGTATTTTCTTCATGTATTTTGCATTTTTAGACATTATTTTAATTATCTTGGTGTCAAATAGGGTTAGAAAACATACAGCTCTAAGACACACAATGCGCAAGGCTCTTTCAAAACTATGAATTATTGCTTTTTGCGTTTGCTGCTCCTCAACCTCCTTCTGTTATTGATAACTGGTGAGCTTTTACTTCTTGTTGATGTTTCTGGAACGAAAATAAAAACAATTAATCGCATTTTGGTTCAGAACAGACCTGATAAATGTAAAAAAAAGTTATCGGGTGACCTTTGCCCAAAACAAGGACAGAAGGGGGTTAAAAAAATTTAAAAAGGATATCCAATGATGTCTGAGAGTTCTGCATTGGCTTGCAAATCTTGGTTTTTTAGTTAGGTTAGACCATAAAACAACCAATCTCCGACGAATTCTCTGACTGAAAAACGAGAAGATTGTGGATCTATAAATAAATAAAAAAAATCATATCTCACTTTTTGTCACTTTAAATGTAGGTGTAGATTTTACATTTGCTGCTGGCGATTCCTTCTCATCTTTCTTACTTGTACATTTCTTATTACTCTTAGATTTTGTTCTACTACTCTTAGGAGTTACTTCTTCTACTTCAACAGACTTGTTACTATCAACACTGCCTTTCTTCCTTGTCACTCTTGAACTGGGCTCTGGAGAATTCTTGGTTTTCATTGATCTAGTACATCTTGGTAGAGCCTGTGTTTCTTTCTTAGCTACTGGGACTAGCTGTTTCAAGGCGTCTAACTTTTCCTTTGCCTCTCTTTTTTCTTTCAGTCTGTACACCTTGATCATTGCTGGTGTGTATCCCTCCAGGCCTTCTACTAGCTCTTCTGGCTCTTTAGGTTTACCAGACACCTTCCTTTTAAAGGACGCTAATACTTCTTTCATTGCGTAAGTAGGATTCATGCCTTGTAAATAGTCTTTCTGCATTAATGGTGATAGTAAATGTGAATCACTACTTTCCGAGGCATTGGATAACTTTCTGATTCTATATTTGCATGTTTCGTCGTCGACATACTCGGTGCTAGTTGTGGTTGTGTTGCGCTCCTTGCGGATTATATCCTCAGGGTTGCCAGCTAAAATTTCTGCCCAAGTGAACTGTCGCGCTGAACCCATAAAATTACCAAACTTACCGATGCTGTTTTTATGTGTTTTCACACCTCTACGTTTTTTGATCGGTTTCTTTTTGGAACGTAAGTTTTTAGGTGATAGTTTCTTGCCAAAAATATCGTGTGGCATTAGTGATTTTTTAAGACGGGCCACTAAATCGGCATCGGATATGAAGAAATTTCTAGAAGCGCAAGGTTTTCTGATGCCGTCACTTGAAGTGTTAAGCGTTTGCTTTAGAAGTTCGAGCTTTAGGTCATTCTCGAGAGAACAAACGTTTTCTCTTTCATAAGTCTTTTTGATACCATTTCTTGCTAAGAAGTTCGGCGGTGTATTTTTTCGCCCAAATCTCTTTGAATAACACAATTTATTGCGACTCATTGGCAACATAGTAGGTTCAACAAAGTTCAATGACATATCTTTATCACACCCATTCTTCAACAATTCGCTTTTAAACAAGCTTCTACAATAATCATAATCAGGTTTTTCAGTAAAATCAAGACTTGTGACGTACTGTAAGTATTTCTCCATAAACTGAGGGTAAAATTCAGTCTTAAAACATGTTTTTAGTAGAGTTTTAATATCATTCATGAAGTTTTTCTTTAAAGCATGTACTAGATCAGGTTCTTCTAACACTTCAGTTGTCTTCCAGGGTAATGTGCCTGTTAACCAATCAAGTAAATTGTATCCAAGGGTTTCGAGGTCTGACCTTCTAGAATGTGCTCCAATATGAGAATCTCTTGAGCTATATTCCAATGTTCCATCATGAGCTTTTCTGGCATCCATACCGAAATCCTTATGCTTACCTTCCGAGTCTAGGAACTTAGAAGCTAGTCCATAATCTAGCAGATATATTTGACCATTAGTTTGAGATAGTACTGCCTCTTGATAAATCTCATTAAGGTGTTCAGCCTCACCCTTGTTATTAGAACTTCTTTTCTTATGCTCCTGGAACTCTTTGGTGGTACGGATAAGATTTTTGCCGCCAAAATCGTCTAAGAGCTTCTGATAAGATTGGTCTGAGCACACTGAACTGTTCATATCTTCATAGTTGACATAATTAGATAACTGTCTTAAGTTAAATGCATGGTGTCTATGCAATGTTCGGTTGTCTCTGTCAGAAAGAATCTTTCTCAACTTCTTTTTAACATTTGCCAGTCTTTTATCATTATCCATGTTATCCTCTGAATTGTTTGGACTTTTATAGTCTTTAATGATAAAATCTTCATCGTCATAGTAATTAGAAGTTCTTGATTTAGTTGCTTTTGCTCTCCTATGCTTCCCGGACAATACAGCAACTTCTTTAGTCTCTTTCTGGAATGACGGTGTTAGCCTCACTATGGGTACCTTGCCGGATCTCGAGCTATCAAAGCCGAGCATAAGATTAGAGCTTTTAATATCAGAATGTGTGTATCCATGGTTGTGTAAGTACTCTAACACATCTAAGACTTGTATGGCTAGTACTAGAATATTTTTTAAGTCTAAGACCTTAGTTTTAGATATAATTTTCTGTAGATCAATGTCGTAGCGCGGTAGAACTAGGAACCTATACTTGGTGTTGGTGCTGTCGTCTGTGAATGATCCGCTTGCGATGTACACAGGCATGCCAATGCGTTTTTGTTTGTTCTGTTGTCTCCATTCTTTTACTGTGAACAAATCATAACAATAAATTTTTTTATTCTGTGCTAAATAGTTTAAATATGTATTCTGTGGTATATGTTTACAGATTGACTTTATTGGTCAAGTACGAAAAGACGATCATGAGATCTGGGAAGGCGTCCCAAGTTAATTAAGTTAGTAAACTATTACATGTCTTAGGCAGTATGCTTATTTGCCTTGCCGCCTTACGAGTTACGGCAAGATTTCGAGATTTTCCCAGTCGAATCAACAGCGCTACTACATCGGTATTTTTTTGTAAATGGCCAATTACCACTCTTGGAATAAAGCGTGTCGTGGGGTACTTTACAAACATTTAAACGTCAGGCTCAAAGAACACCCAGACTCGGAACAACTATTTATTGATCACACAAATTGTTGCCCCGTGCAGAGATCGAACACACAACACTCGGCGCACTGGCAATTGCGAGGCGACCACTTAATCCACTGCTTCATACCTGCCTTCGTGTGTAAGTGCGACTGCATTGGTTATAGTCCAATCAATGCAAGCTAGTATCTACAAACCGCTAATTTGCAATCTAGTCACAAATTTAACAAACGCGCATTTCTATAGATATAGAAGTAGATTGTAGTGTGTAGCCGCCTTAATAATACCGCATTAAATCCCTCATCCTCATACAAGTAATTAAACATACATTCTTGAAATGCATCAACTGTGTGCAATATGACTAACAATATAATTTTGCACAAATTGAACTCTTTTACTATACTGGATACTTATCATGATGGATGGAATGTTGACAATGCATAACAAAGTTCTTGTATGCCGATGACCTAATTATAACATCAACAATATTATACATATAGTGATTAGATTGACATTTAAGTTGTTAATACATTATGCATATAAATTATGATATACAAAGAATTCGGTAGGTAGTTGTAGTACGAGAAGAGCTGAGATGCGGCAGTAACAGACATTGGACTTGCGAGAGGTCGCGGTTCGAATCGCACTAGCGACGTGAACCCTCTACTGTCAAGAATTTTAGCTTAAAGAGACTAACAAGATTACAAGTAATTGGTATAATTGAAATGAACTGCCAACTTTTTATAAAGGAGATTTTATTAAAATACATTCAGGTTAATAAATACCTGAAGATTTAGAATGACACATGTTTGCCCTCATGCAATCAAATGTTATATCTGGTATTATGTAGTTATGTGTAGGTTTAGGCCTACTGTCGTTATTATTGTCTAAAACATTAAGTAGTAGTACCGTTGACCCTTGTTATATGGAATGTAATTGGCTGGATAACACATTTTTTTGTATTCCTTTGTCTCATCATGTATGTCATTCAACAGTGTATATTCTTCAAGAATATACATATAAGCTAGACTATGTATCTATAATCTATACTAATATTATAAAGCTGAAGAGTTTGTTTGTTTGTTTGTTTACTTGAACGCGCTAATCTCAGGAACTACAGGCCCGACTTGAAAAATTCTTTCAGTGTTAGATAGCCCATTTATCGAGGAAGGCTATAGGCTATATATCATCACGCTAAAATCAATAGGAGCGGAGCACCAATGAAGAATGTTTCAAAATCGGAGAGTATTTTTTCCTTTTGAGAGCTTCCGCTGCGTGCGCTGCGTAAACAGTTAAAGTTTCGCAAAAATCATGTATGACAGAATTGTTCCCCTTTAAAAGTTCTAAAAAAAAGTCCGCGACAGCATATGTCTTTTTAAGGTTAGCTCACTATAACCATTTTTATGCTAACGAAATTTGTTCTAAAATAATGCATTATTTGCGAAGGTATTTTTATAAACATGATATTAATCCTTATCCAAATAAATACGTTATTCATCACAAGTATTTAATTTAAAACAAAATTGCCCTTTAAATCATTCGATTTCAATGAATATCTTAGGAGATATAGCAGTTTTAAAATAACATCGCAGCAAAATAATTACCCATTACAGACATAGTACAAACGATGTTTCTCCTGGTTTATTCTGCGTGATTACTACTGGTTCGATTTGAAAAATTCTTTTAGTGTTGGATAGCCTATTTATCGAGGAAGGCTATAGGCTATATAACATCACGCTACGACCCACGGGGGCGGCGCAGTAACGATAAACGCGGGTGAAACCGCGGGAACATCTAGTATAATATATTATGTAAAAGGAAGTCCTTACCTTGTGATGCTTGTGCAGTTCTAATAAGGCAGTGTATCTCCACAAAGAGTGGTCCATTAGTGTGTGGCTCTATTTTAACTACATATCTAGCATTTAACTTTGTGACTTCTTTATCTACTTCATCTGATGCCAAGTAAATTCTACCAAAGCTGCCTTTGCCTGGAATTAAAAAAAACATTAACTTTTTATTGGGTGAAATAATTCAGACCAGTCTTTTTTATTAGATAGGTCACACCAACATGTTGGTTCTATAAAATATGATGTCAATATTTGATGTGTGATTGATTAATGATTATATAAACTATGATGAGTAAAGTATACACATATCAATATGTACTAACAACGAAATTTAAATAACATTTTCTTATTTACAAAAATAAGAAAAAGTTATTTTTAACTTTGTTGTTGATGTTACCTTTACATTGAAATAAAGACTTATTAACATAGTTATTTTTCATAATTTACCACCTTCGTGATAAATTATAATTTGTTAATAATTATACAAAATAGTATATTGCAGAATTTTTGATCTACAACAGTATAATGTTTTGTACTGTGTAAATAAATGGAGTAAACATGTGGCTAAATTTCTTTTGTTTGGTTTCATATATAGGATATGTGTTCAGCTGTGATCCCTATTATGTATTCATATTGACACTAATTTCTCCAGTACAACAGGTGTTTGATTACTATTCTTCCTATCATGTCGAAGTTGTATTGTATCTATCTTGTTTTTGTTTTTTTCTAATCATACTTTTACTAGGGGGTAATGATATTTTGTAGGTACACTACTACATTGCTTGAATATTTGCCCCAGTAGTTCCTCTTAGTAAAAAAGATACTACTAACACTTCAAGTAGAAGAAAGATAGGCACATTCAGAAGTCTTTTCTTTACATCATGTGTAGGTAGTACATAAACAAAATGTCTCCTGTATTTTGATGTGTTCATTTCATTGTAACTAAATAAAGTCTTTGTTAAGCTTATATATTGTTAGCATACTCACCTACATAAAATAATAACTTTATAATATCATCATCTATTTATTAATAATATAGTTAATAGTTACTTGAACATGTAAAGATAAACTTACAATCAGGCTGCAATCAAGAGATTAGTAATAAATTATTTTTATTTATCTAACTCTCCAGGTACATTTATACACAAATGTACTTCAATATAAATTACTACACATACAACTTTCTATAAGTGAAAGATATTTCAATAGTTCAAAAGATTACTCTCTTTACAATAACAGACTAATACTACCTCTTCATAAGAAACACAATTTGTATTTACAAAATTGTGTTACTAACAATAAAAATACCACATGCTTATTATTATTCATTTACCTATCAAAATAAAGAATTCATTTATAATTAAGATACTGTACCTCAAAAAAAGAGATAGCAACTTACTGATGTAATAGAATGATACTGGTGTTCAACTTGTGTAAATACAAAACTCATGAGTAGTCAAAGTGGTCCATCTAGTTCTAAACAAGTTTTCTCCAAGTGCCATGAATGAGGTGTCTATACACATTCCTTGTAGGCACTGTACTTATTATAATTTGTCTAAAATATACATGTATTTACTTTGGTAGCTTTCTATTGTATTGTTGTATATAGTTACTTCTGGATTTTTAATTACCAGATACTAAGGTATCAATATAAAGTTTTCAATAAATATAATTTTTAGTTTTGGAAAGCTTACAGCTGACAAGATGGGAACTATGAATAAGGAAATGTAAAACCAATTACAAGTAGTTACAGATAGTGTATAAGTACTTATTGAAAATCTTAAACACTAAGTTAAATAATAGCTATACAAATTATAGTATTCAATAATAATCATAATAAAGTTTATTTGCATAGAATGTAGGTAAAAACAAATACTTAATGTAATTCAAGTGTAACTATATTTATTTCTCGTACATACATTCATCAAAACCAATGTTGAGTATCATTATTAGCAAATAATAATCAGATTTATATTTAATTAATGTCATAGATAAGTATTTATTACTAAATTTATAAAATGATAAAACTGAGTTTCTTACTGAATCAAATAAAAATCCTATCAATGTAATTATATTTTAACAACTAAGTGAGCACATGATTTGATATTAGCAAGTTATATTAGTCAATAATAGGAACATGTTATCATGGTCTACCATTTAGAGAGATGTCATCATAAAATCAATATCACAGGGTGTGATGCATCTGTGATTTGAATAGTGTGAGTAGTTTAATGTCTGTGTAAACAGTTTTATTAGCATTTGCTATTTTTATGCATTGCATCAGCTGGGGCTACTTAGGTAGTTAGGTAAAATAAAATATGCATTCAGATAATATGTAATATTCTGTAATACACTAGTATTATAACAACAGCAAATGATTAGCTATTGTTTACAAAATGACTAATGTGATTACAAATGTTTAATAATTAGGGAAAGTCATTGTAGAGATAGGATTTATGTTTATTCTTACTCACCTATAGGCTTCCCGATTCGCCATTTCTTTTGAAGTACATCAGTAAAGACAATGCCAGGGGGCAGGGCTTCGTTATCACAGAAACTCACATCTAGACTCGGGGGCTCCTCCACGGTCTTTGTTTTCTTTTTAGGGGGCAACGGCAACTGCACTATCTCTGTACCGCGTCGCGGCATAGCGAAAACATTCAGAATATCTTGATCTATTTAGTCCAGTGACTTTCTTATATCAGTAGTTTAAACACAACCGCAACTGCGAGCATACTGCAAGAAACAATAGGAAAGTTATGTAAAGTTAGAGTTTAATTTAATAAAGTTCAACGTGCACTACAATGTGATGATAAAATGAAATTATCCGTTAATTTTCTTCACGAAGTACAATTACCTAACTCGTATCACAGAAGCCGATAGTTAGTTATATAACAAACACTTTATGACAATTTGAATTGACTTTATTCGACTATGTTACGCAAATCGTACACATAGGAGTACTCAAATTACTCAAGTAGTAAAACGAATATGATACGAAACATAACAACTGATCAAAATTCCGCCATGTTGTTTGTGTTACTAGAGTGGAGAAGTAGTCATTCCGATGTTCTAGAAAAGTTTATTAGTCGATTTACGTAAAAGTATTAATTTTGATATTCGGTTACACCATGTATTACTTATTATTATTTTTAAACTTACTAGGTATGTAGATAGTTAAAAACAAAGTTTACAAAACGATTTAAAAAGCAAATATACCGACGATTTTTATAAATAATAGATAGAATAAGAATATATCTAGCTAAAGATAAAGTAGATTTGGGGGCACTTGCACGACAACTCACAAAATAGATTTAAAACTTCGTGGCATCTCCGTCACCTTCAAACGGATGACTGCGACAGCACGATGTTTTAAATCTATTTAGTGCTAAACGTATTTTGTGAGTTGTCGTGCAAGTGGCCCTTAATAGCTTAAAACAAATTGTAATTATGGTGTATGTACTTACTAGCATATGCTGCAGTTATTTTACGAACATTAATAATAAATAACGTTACGATTTAAATATGACGGCTTCTTATTTTCCACATATAAGGAGATGTTGGTATGACAAATTAATTTGTACCAAACCATAGACTAGTATATATTATAGGGAATACCAAACGACATCGTCGATAACACATAGTAAATATAATGCCGTATGTTAACTGACAAATATCTCATACGTAGTCGTCGCGCCGCATAAAGGCGAATCGCGCGCCGTCGTATTTATTAATTAAATGTAATGTAGTGATAAAACACTTATTTTTAATACTTTGCATTATAATTTATAATATTATACAATAATTTATCCGGTTTTTGTTATACGACATATCCCGACTAATATTATAAATGCGAATGTGAGTTTGTTTGTTTGTTACGCTTCCACACCTTAACTATGCCATCGATGATCATAAAATTTGCAAACATGTACACATGTACAGGGATACGGAAAAGGACAAGGTTTCATCCAGGCTTAAAGTACTGTTCCCAAGGGATAACTAGCATGTACATTTTTTATGTATTTTATGAACTTTTTTTAACTACCTATTTTCTTATAACTTTCAAAAGTTATTAAAATACTAGTAGTATGTAAGTATTACGACATACCGTATGATAGTTTCAGCAGTAACGAGAACCGTAAAAAATACATACATACTTAGGTACCTACTGTGATCTTTTTTTGTGTGTGTGTGGTTAAGGGTTTTCATTAATTTTAATTTACGATGTTGTACGTTTCGAAGTGAGCTTTAGCAGGTGAATTGGTTACATAGTAAATAATAATAACGGAATTGCAACCTTTAATGGAATCAAATAAATTTACCAAGGTCAAATAAAATTTTATATATAAATATCCTAAATACTCCGAGAGTGAAGACAGAAGTATATTTAAATTAGCTATATTTCGTTAGCCATGTTATCGATTCTAAGTAATACGGCGCGAACTTGTTGCTGTCCACAGTCACATTTATAAATTTAATGTTTTGAAGACAACTCCCGCATTATGAATAAATCCTGTGTGACTTTACAAACATTCAAACAATAGACACAAAGAACGCCCAGACACAAAACAACTATTTATAGATCACACCAATTTTTGTCCCGTGTGGGGATCGAACCCATAACACTTAGCGCGGTGGCAGTGGCGAGGCTACCACTTAAACCACTACGCCATCCGTGCAGCCCATACCACACAACTACATTAGAAAGATATTGTAGTAAAATTGTCTTCTTAAAAAACATATCTATTGTTACAATATGAGGTATATTACAAAGATAAAATGTTTATGAGTGGATCAGTTTTTCTAAGTTGGCACCGCAGAGCTTGGTTTTTTTTCCCAACAGAAAATCCCAAGAACTCTTTGTTTGATCTGTTAAACGAACTCGGGATCTTGGGTTCGATAAGCAAAACCTATTGCAGTGTTAACTCCTTCGTTAAAACGTCAAGCAATAAAACGTAAATAAAAGTTTAGTCCTATTTTATTTACGTGATTGTCAATAAATAAAGTACTTAATTTTAAATTACTTCGCAAACTTAAAAGTAGTATTTTCTTTTTTGATCATTGTTATACATATCTATTTACTGTCAAAAATGAATAATGAAAAATTATTTGTCATCCATTAAAATTACGTGATAGTTACTAAGAAATTCACGTAATGTTCCTAATTTAAATTAAATACGAAACTAGCTTTTGATTTTTACGAATTCTGATAATGTATGGCGAAGGTAAAAAACAACGCGTTTTTAAAAATGCGATCTGGGTCTGATGCTGTTTCTAGTTAGAAATTAAATCATTGCATTGCGCTTATGTTTTTTCATATATTGTTTTTTCTTATAAAATAAAACGCAAAAATATTTTAAAAAATTTACTCTGTTTATAATCGACACCACAATAAAATCATTTTTTGAAGTACGTACTATTAGTTCTCTGTTTGCCATAGCTGGAACTAAAGACCTACTTAAATACTTAACTAATAATGTCTTAACGAATATAGACAATAAATTACACACAATAGTCGTATTTTTTGACATGACGAGGGCATTTGACTTTGTATCGCACAAAATCTTGTTGCAGAAATTAGAGCAATATGGAATCCGAGGACTTGCTTTATCATGGTTTGAATCATATCTTACGGATCGACTGCAAAGAGTAGACATATCACACGTAGATAATAATCTAACATTAACAACTAGTAGCTCACCGTACAGAGTAAACAGCTTTGGGGTACCCCAAGGCAGTATTCTTAGGCCATTGTTATTTCTGCTATATATTAATGACCTACCTGATATAACGAAACATAAATGTATTTTATTTGCAGACGACATTTCCATTATATTGACATGCAATAATTTAACTGACATTCATGACGAAGTAAATAGGACGACCCTTTTGGTGACACAATGGCTAGAATCAAATAACTTGACAATTAACTTGCAGAAAACTAATTTTATCAAATTCCAAAGTAAACGATCTGCCTGTACTGAAAACAGAATGATTTGGAGCAAAATTAATATTAATGAAAAAGATGACGTAACTTTCTTAGGAATAACATTAGACAAACATATTGATTGGAAATCGCATATCAGTGCCACTTGTAATAAAATTAATAAATTTGTATATGTCTTGAGCAGACTTAGGAAAACCTCAACAATACAGACTACTCTGTTAGCGTACCACGGCTATGTAAGCTCAGTCCTAAGATATGGCCTTATACTGTGGGGAAATTCCACTGAAGCTAATAGATGTTTTATTGGCCAAAAGAGATGTATAAGAGCCATTGTCGGTATTGCTCCAGACGAATCCTGCAAACCACATTTTAAAACATTAGGCATACTTCCTCTGACCTGTATGTATATTCTAGAGATTTCTGTTTTTGTTAAAACCTATCCACACCTTTTCACCAAGGCCATGGATAAGTATCCGAGAAACACTAGGCATCCTAATAGGTTAGTTCTAGAGTCCATTCCGAGAACTACAATGTATAAAAATAATTGTTACTGTATGTGCATAACTATATATAACAAAGTTCCGGAATGTTTTAAAGACTTACCACTTTATCGATTTAAGAAACACCTTAAGGCATGGCTACTAGAAAAGTCATACTATTCCCTTAAGGAGTTTCTACGTTAAACAATTGATGATAATATATTATAAATTTATTTTTAAATAACAATGTCACTAATTTAATTGAATTGTCATACCTACACAATAATTAGAATTATTTTAAAAATGTAAACCATTTCGCATGCCACATTGTGACTAAATGGAAGAGCTAAATGTATTAATTATACCACAACACCCTTAAATGTACTCCATTTTCTGTGAAATAAATATCATTTATCATTTATAATTTAACTATAGATATTTTGTAGGATACTTAACTATAGATATTTTGTAAGATCAAAGGTCGTCTCACCTTGTTCTCCTCGAAGACATGATAAGAGAGTATGCATCTATTGACCACGGCATCCAAACTATAAGTGATACAAAAATCTTACTATACCTAATAGTACAAGCAATTGTAATACTTAAAAGGTGTCCCGTGAAGCTAGAATGATTTATGCCTTACATAATTCATTCTAGCCTCACGGGACAAAGGCTTAGCTAGAAATATGTTAAATGCTCCTAAGTCTAATTTGTTTACATTTAATACTTGAATTACTTATATTATTCCTTTCGGACTCGTTCCGG
This sequence comes from Catocala sponsa, assembly GCA_963564715.1. Taxonomy (NCBI): domain Eukaryota; kingdom Metazoa; phylum Arthropoda; class Insecta; order Lepidoptera; family Erebidae; genus Catocala; species Catocala sponsa. Next base: position 7,022,225 of record OY751351.1, read on the forward strand.
ACACATTCCATTAAAAAGAAATATGGTGCACATCCTCTTTTGTATTGCAAATTTCGCAATTATGCAAAGCTACCTTTTCCATAAGAGACACAAATGTTCTCAATGGAATGTGACCAGAACGGATCCTATATGCAGTCACTAATGTTCTGCGACTAATTTCCAAACTATCAAACCATGGGATGCGAGAAGGTTGATTTTGAATAATTTTGCACCAAATACCCATAGATTTAGATTGTTCATTAAAATGTACCTTCCATTTATCATAACAGTAATTTTTATATTTTTGAAGTATCTCTGAATAGATGGGTAAAACAAAAATTTCTACGCCAGACGTAGCTGCCATTTTCGCCAACCTGTCAGCCTCCTCGTTGCCCCACAAGCCAATATGCGATGGTATCCACTGCAGCACTATGCTCATGTTATTTTCACGGATTACGCACGGATGGCGTAGTGGTTTAATTGGTCGCCTCACCACTGCCGCTACGCTGAATGTTGTGGGTACGAATCCTACACTGGAAAAAGAATTGTGTGATCCACAAATAGTTAATAGTTATGTAAAGTGATACAGAATTTGTTCCTAGTACGGGGGACTAGGAACACATTCTGTATCACTTTACAAACATTCAAAGAACGGACACAAAGAGCACCCAGACGCGGAGTCACTATTTGTGGATCACACAATTCTATTTCCTTGTCTTTTTTAAGTAAGAGATAAGATTGAAATTAAACACTTTATACGGATTTTGTCGCGTTGTTTATTTTAGCCATATTCCCGGGGAGTCTCCCCGTGAACATGGATAAAGCAACCGAAACGTCGGGGCAAAGTGTAAACTTAAATATAAATAGTTTTAATTAAATTAAATAGCTTAAATAGTAGTAAAGTTCATAAATAGTAATGTTAGAGTTTTCAAAATGATGTAATAAAAGTGTTTTAAAGTAAAATAAACAACGCAGCAAAATCCGTATAAAGTGTTTAATTTCAATGTACCTATAACATTCGCGTAAACATAAGACAGTATTAAGAAATAAGATATTTGTCCCGTGTGTAGATTTTCTTTTAATATAAAGAATTATTACAAGGACAGCATCTTATCATTCAATATATAGAAAAATATTGATTATAACTTATAGGTATAGACTATACTTAAACATCTCTTTAAACTGCCATCAAGATGGAGTCTCATAACTATTACCTGCAGGAAACATCCACAGACAACCAAAGATTATGGTTATAAAGGCGTATGCAAACTAGAACGTTGTCGAGTCGATCAGTCTTAACTGAATGATATTATACCTACTCTAGATATGTCACTTTCATAGTAAGGCGATTAACACACGGCACCGCGCACCGCCGCGGTAGGCGGTGAAGCGGATCTCATGTCGCATTCGCCTCTACTAAATCCATTGGTGCCTAACACACGTACACCGCCCGACCGCGCGGTCGAGCTGTGCTCTTTCGCTTTACAGCCACCGCCCTCCGCGGCGGTGCGCGGAGCCGTGTGATAATCGCCTAATGGACGTTATAAAGATGATCTATACTATTTTGTTATTAATAACTGTACTAGTGTTGAAAATTCGATAAATAAATAGCGTAATAGATAATAAAAGAGTTTATGTAAAAGAAAATAAATAAGAGAGTTTTCAAACGATTGTGCTTTGACTGTTTGACTGCACGGATGGCGTAGTGGTTTAAGTGGTCGACTCGCTACTGCCACTGCGTCGAGTGTTGTTGGTTCGAATCCCACACGGCACAAAAAATTGTGTTATCCACAAATGGTCGTTCCGAGTCAGCGTGTCCTTTGTATCCGTTGTTTGAATGTTTTTAAAGTCTCCGTGATACAGAAATTATGTTCAGTGCGGGAGGTGTATTTAAAGGCATGGGCTTTTATCGGATCAATTATGTATTAAGTACAATAGAAAATGGCGTAATGGTTAAGTAGTCGCGTCCCTACAGTCCCTGCGTCGATTGTTGTGGGTTCGATCGAAGTTTTACTACCTATCAATAAATACTGTGACTCATTAGTCATTACAATGGGGAATAGGTTGCATCAAATGTTCACAGTTCTACAGAATTATGACGTAGGTAACAGATGATCGAAGAATTACATTACATTTATAGACCTTTAATTATTCTTACTTGTCTTGTTTTGTAAACAAACAAACCATTATGAATCATTCGGTTACTGCTTTCAGACTATATAAGTTGCCTAATAAATAGTAATATTATGTACCTCGTTACTTGCAAGAAAAATGCTCTAGTTTGTATGCGTCTTTAGTTGAGTAAGCAAAAGATAAAGAGAAGCTTGTGCGGCGCGCGGGATAGATGTGCGGCCGCGGTGCGGACCGACAGGCCGACAGGGAACAAACTTTTTAGTTTCATTCACGAGTCAGCCGCTGAGCGTGAGGCCGTGCGTTTCGTTGCCCCGCTGCCGCGAGAGTATCGAACGCGATGTCTTCTTGTTTATCAACAATCAAAAAATGATCCCAGTTGTGTTTGGTGACATAGAAATAAAACAATCTTGTGTTTTATTACTTGCACGTAGTTGAAAATGTTAAGTTAGCGTTGCGTTTATAAGTGTCTGAAGATGGACGGTGCAAACGGTGATTCCGATCATTCTATGACATGGGAGGATTTTTTCGGTAAGTTTTAAAACTAAATTTCTGTTTAATTACTTTACCTTATGACTACAAGTATTGTTTTGTTATAAAAAGACGGTATTGTACTAGAGTGTGTAAAAATTTGCAATGTTTTTAACTGGCTGTGAGTTTCCCGGGTTGGGATGGGACTGGTTTGCGAAGCATTTCCACTTATGGAGTGCAGTGAATTGCGCTCGTTGCTTGCCTCTGGTTGCATCAAGCGACGCCTTAGCTCCAGTCTACGTGATCACTGATCAATCACTCGGTTTTTTAAAAACATGAATACGGAATGTGATGTTATGATAATAATAATTTACTTATACCACAGGTGTTTACCAACAAGTTTAGTGTTAGTTTCGTGATTCTAAATTAAATGTTTTGTTATAATTTATATTCAAGTAGAAGTACTTTTCTTTTGTGCCTGTTGCATTGAAGGTGTCATTACGAAATAAAAATAATCTCATTAATAAATAGCAGGGTCGATGATTACTACGCCTACACAAACGTAAGTATAGCTTAGTTGATACTTATTTTTGTTACAAGTTACTTGAAGTTGGAAACGTCATATAAATATGCCATCTTTTAATAAACTCATAAGATTTCTTTAAGATCTATTATTTTAGAATGTCAATTTGACACGGACAAGTTTAGGTTGGTAGTTAATTAGGTATGTAAACAATTCTTAAAAAATACGATCAAAAGGTCACGGTAATGATATGGTTTGTCTTTAGCCCTAAGGGTCACGTACCATAAGTGCTAGCTTATGATTGCAGCTGCTGTTGAGTTTCCGGGTCGGATAAAGTGTTAGGATATTTAGCAGCAAGGCTTCTAGAATTTGGTAGCGATAAGGGCTGGCATGCCAAAACATACAGGATAGTAGGCAAACTTATGCTACCTGCCTATCTGGCGAAACGATATTGTTAGTTTAGAAGTATTAGGTATTATCCTAGCATAAGCCTTTGTGATATCTATCGCAAAGGTAATGTAACTATCTATGAAGGCAAAAGAAATTCTAGTGATTAACAAAAGATGTTAGTTTATGAAGTAAATGCACCACAAATAAGTCACATGCTTTTTTTCCCTACCGAATAGCTCAAAAATGTTAGAAAGCTTAGAACGTTAAAATCGACTATGTAAAACTACTTGCCTAATTTATAAAACTCTACCAAAATCATCTCGAACTCGATAGTCGCCTCTCGTAACCATGGTAATCAGCTGTTATTGCCATGGTTACTCTAGAAAATGTCAAAGCCGACTTGGATGCATGGACGTATTATACGTCCATGTTCGGATGCGAGTTTGGTATTTGGTAGATACGTAATGACAGTAAACAGAATTCGACAGATGTATCGATTTCAAGTCATTCTGGTTCAAAATTAAAAAGAGTCCCATTTATTTCATCAATACCTCGTTTCTCTCATTACTCTATAAGTCTATAATAGAAACAATCATCAAAATAGTTATTAGAACGAAATTCAATTAATATTTAATAGTTACTGAATTACGTAGATGTACACACGCGAGCTAGTGTATGATACATGCAAACAAGTATCTATTAGATAGTAATGTACTGCCTATTCAGAAGGCCACGGAATATCGATGACTCATTCGAGACGTTCTCAATGATGCCAACTCAAAGGAGCCTTTATTCTTAGTAAAAAAATATGTTTTATAGTCTATATATTATATACTATTTACTCTACATTCATAGAGTAACAACACTAGATACACAAATGTTCCAGGGTAATTATTGCACTTATCTCGTTCAAGAATTTGTGTAATAGATAAAAAGCGTTGGAAACATTTTCTTGTATAATACTACCTGTTTACCACCTTTTAATAATGTAAAACGACTTAATCAACTTCATTGTCTCATTATTCTCGTGAAGCGGAGAGAATCACTGCTACCATTGTATGCTGGGCGAACTGAATTAATGGAGTGCGCTTCCTCAGAACGCACCCGTTACACCGGATGTTCTTAATTTGAAATTCGACAGTTGGCGCCTTTTAACACCATGGACTATAGAGGTTCGATATCAATAGAGCCGATTTGTTTTTAATTTGAATATACGGCTTGTGTTTTACTTGTAACTTTTAACTTATGTATTACTAGCCTTTGCCCGCGGCTTTGCTCGCGTTAATTTACTCGTATGTAGATTTTGTCGATTTTCTATCCCTCGAGCACACGAGGTTTTTTTTTTGATGTAATGTAAGTACCTTATGTCCTTTTTATGATGATCGGTCAAGTAGTTAAGGCCTGAAAGTGTAACAAGCAAACAAATTCATATCCGCATTTATAATAATATTAGTAAAAATGCTAAATCATTCTAACATTAAAATCTTGTCAGAAACAATCTTTCTCTAGTTAGATAGTATGTATTGCCAATTTGCAAACATCATTGTTTTTCAATGAAAACAATTGCTCGTATAAAAATAACATGGCTTGCTATTAAACAATTGATGAACAAGCAACAATACACTAAAATTGAAAGGTGACAGAGATAAAAGATAAGATTGTTGCATTACCTACTTATTGAATGTTATAATTTTGCAATTTCATTTGCACGATCGTGTTACTTACCTATTACGATACTTTCATTAGACATTTTATTCGATATCAAAATAGGTTGACGTGTCTATTACCATAAAGTATCACAAGTATTTATTAAAGTGTTTTTAAGCCGCTTTTCGTCTTTGTGGCATTGTTCCAGATTTTATATAGCTGGTATAATATAATTATCTAATACTTTACCCGACCGAAGTCGTCAATCGTCTGCGTCAAGCACATACTTATGCTACGGTACCACTAAAGCAATACCTGACTAATAATCTCGTCTAACATTATAAAAAGAGAGGACTTTGATTGTCAAGATTGCCCTGAAGATCTTGAGTTCCAAGCGAATTCAATAAAGACGTAAAGAAGAGGCCACTGTGAAGTCTACTTTATTTGTAGTCTTCTCCCTAGCCTTTATTATTCCCAAGTCACTTGGGATCGGCTTTCTAGTCTAACCGGATTTGACTGGATATAAGTTTTTACACGGAGCGACTGCCATCTAACCTCCGCAACCTGAAGGCTAACGATACCCTAAGGCTAGACCAGTGTCAGGATATTAGAGGGCACTGACTTCCCAATACCGACTGCCATAGATGTTCATGGCAGCCGGGACCGACCGAATAACGTGCTCTCCGAGGCACGGAGCAGGCGATAATTATTGTCAATCAATACGTACAAAATTTCGAAAAGTCATATAACTTCCTAAAGTCAGATGTGCGCGACGTGGGTTCGAACCCGAGACCCTCTGCATTGCAGTCTGTTGGTCTTCCCACTGAGCTATCGCTGCTATTTATGGTATCATATATTATATAATTATAGTATAGTATCCAAAAAAATAGTTACACCTTAATTTTAGGCAATAAACAACAACCTACAACAGTTTAAAAAAATGGTAAGACACAGGACACACACGATTTAATCCTATAAAGCTTATTATGTACGCAGAAATTACGTAAAATACTGCGTACACAATACGTGTTTGTTTGTACATATTTGAATAAAGAAAGAATTGACGCAATTTAATTAGTCCAATAGGTATACGTTACTAGACTAGGCGTGTCTCATAAACCGATGAATCAATATTTCCCTCTAATATTCGGCCGGGTAACGCATTGTCTGTTTCAATCGTTAGTCACTCACTATGCATTGTGCAACCTATTGTGCTTTTGGTATCTGTGGTTGAGACATAATATCAATTATGTTCTTATGCAATATTTAATTATTTCAAACACATCTGTTATTAGTATTACTTATCCGAACATTATCTATTTTTTGACAATCTTATTTTTAATTTTCGTAGACGAATTTTTGGGCTTACACTGCATATTGTTTTTTAGGCTTTGTCTATGCTGGTTTTTGGATATTTATGTTTAGGTATCCATAGTCACACACGTTCATAGAGTATACCTATGCGAGTAGGTATGAAGGGAGACAAAAAGAAATTATGTTATAAATATAATTTGCCTATCCTATAGACGCAGCAATGTGTAAATATTGTTTTAAATCCAAATTTACGTAAAAAAGAGTCACAGGAGAATTAATTACAAGTTAATGTTTCGAGAGAAACACAGTTATACTTGCTGTAAGTTGAAAGATTCATATTTGCAATCACACAACACTAACAAAACCACAGACTTAAATATTTACATATAATTTCAATTCAATTTGCATAAAAAGTTTTAGGGCTTTCAGCATCAAGCAAAGACAAATACAACTTTTTAATCGTTAATAGCAGTGTTTGTGCACTGCAGTGACAGCCAGGAGACAAATAAACTGCCATTTTGTTTCGTTTGGAATCACAAACCCAATAGTTTGAAAACTGCAGACACTCATTTACATAAACAAAACATAAACTCCAGCTTATATTTTAGAATAACTTAGCGGAAATGAATTAGCGTAAAGAGCATTGGTGTATGAATGCGAGGGAGCCTTTGAAGTCTAGACGTAGTCAAGTGCATCTTCGGTTCCTATCAAACCTATATAAATTTGTTTAATCATCTGTCTGGAGTGGCACAAAGAGAAATGCATGATCGAATCGAGACTGCAAGCTTTTGTTACCTCCATTTATTTTAGAGGAGCATAATATTTATAACTTTGTGTAATTGAATGGGTTTTCTGATAGACTGAATAATTAAGTTGGTACGTGTATTATAAACAGTAAAACAAAACACAGCTTCGCGTTCGATTTTCAAAAGATGTTTTACGGATTTATTGATAGCAATGTGTGAAGAAGTAAACGAAGCACGATTTTGAATATAGAATAGTTAGTACTTATACATACAATGTGTAATAAAGTTGTATATAATAATATATTCGAAGAGTTAGGCGATACTCTATGGAGTTTGTAGATTTAAACATCTTTGAGAACATTACTGTGAATTCACCGACATCCAGGTTTTGGTTGTAGCGAGTGATGATTACAAGATTACAAGACACGCACATAGACACCGGTCTATAATGTATAGAAACTATTTTTTTTACGCTAAGCTAAGACCTTTATGCCTTCTAGATAGCGCTATTTAAGTGTATTACGCCTACACTGCTATGTTTTTAGACTTGTACAATAGAAATCCAGCCTACTACGTCTATCGTGCACATGAATAAACTTATTTTTATTTTGATTAAAAATTTTAAACTACTAGCTATCCTTGCGGTTTCACTCACGTTTATGATTACTACTCCACTCCCATAGCTCGTAGCGTGATGTTTTATAGCATAAGTTACTTCTGGATAAAGTAGATTTCTAACAATGAAATCGCTCTTGTAAGTTTTGAGTTTATTCATTATAAACATATAAATCTTTCCTCTTTATAATATTAGTATTAATAAAAGATGGTTATTTATAAACTGATACCTGAAGGACAACATACACAGCCTACATAAAGAAGATGTGTTTCATCTTTGATACGTGTCGGTCGGAGCGAGGCGGCGACGGCGCCAGTGGTTTCCTGCTCCCGACCGCCTTTCAGATTGCATATCACTACCTCCACTTGATCACAAACGTTGGACATTATATTGGTCATATTGAAATTAACCTACTACACAATAATTTATTTGTAATATCTAAATCTATACTAATTGTCTAAGAGTAAAGATTTATATTTCTGTTTGTAATAAATTAATTCATATATAGTGAATTCATGATAAAAATAATTAGAAAGCTGCTATATACAGAAGTTGCATAGGCATAAATGACTTTACTTTAAACGTTGGGTAAACTGCAGTGGACGGTTAGTGTGAAATAATATAAAAAATATACTAAAAAGTGTCAATTTCCGTCAGAAATAACAATAATCTCTCATTAGGCATACTGCTTGTAAATAAGCCCTACGTGCAAACGCTTGAATGAGGTCATTATGAAACAAAAAGAAACAATAGAACATTTACATTCGAATTTTGAACTATACCGCTTTTGCAAAGATAAAGTGTCATGAATTTTAATTTCCATCTGGTAACACTTTAATATTACCTAACTTCTTACCTTTTAAGACAAAAGCTTGACGCAACAGCCAACATTGGCCCAAGCTGGAACGTTTGTTGTGATAATCCAATGTGTGTCGCAACCTGTATCAAGTTAATCGTCAGAGCCACGAGTCTGGTTGCGTAGTCGATTTTGAATGATGACGCGCGGACGTGATTGTGACAAGGGTATAACTGATCGTAATTTTAGTATTTTGATGATAGTAATTAGGTATAATGACTGAGACCGCCTCGTCAGTGCAGGGAATACGGCTGCTGTAAAAGGCCTTGGGATCGACGTTAGGCAATGTTGTTGAGCTTTTCTGTCAAGAAATTCTCAGTAGTAACACGGCGTCTAGACTTCTATTACATGGGGCTTAAAATCATAGCTAGCGACGTATATTTACTTCTGTTTACATATTCGGATATATTATAGGCGTGCGTGTGAGACTGTGATATAATTTTCGGAATGGATAGTTAGCTTGTACGTAGATTTCCGGGCTATGCATGTTAGGATTTTGTTTGGGTATACTCGTAGTGCCTGCGTTTCTAAACGAACTAGAGGTCCTATGTGCTCCCACATGTGTTTAACTTGTAGACATGCATTTCCTCACGATATTTTCTTTCATCGTTAAAGCGAGTTATAATAGTTAATTATTTAATAATTATTTATTATTGCTCTCTTGCATCTTTAATGCTTTGGATTCGTACTAAAAACATGAGACTGCGTGGCAGTCCAACGTTTTACCACTAGGCCAGGGATGGCGAACTTGTATTAGTTTTAGCTATAATGTGCTATTAACCAACCCACCTTTGAGTGTTCCTTTTGCTTCATCTAACTACAGACAGAACTCTTGTATGGTGCGTGCAAGTAGAAATTACAATAGACTATGTAAACAGCGTGACATGGGTCCTTATTTTATAAGTGTGGAAACGGTCAGGAGGCGCTTGGCTCTTGACTTTTTCCATTGATTTATGTAAAAAAATTGTTATGTATTTAACAATAATAAAAAGTAAACTGTTGTTATTTAATAATAAGAATAGGCGATAATCTGATATTATTATTGCAGTGGTATGTCATGAGTTTATTCACTTCTTATATTTAAGAAATCTTTTATACGCGAGGACTTGTAATTGGCTTACTGATTACCTTACTACTATTTTTGTTTTGATTGTTTAGCTGTAAGTCTTCCATGTTATTTAAATAAATAAAAATAAATAAATAAAGGAACAAAAAAGGTTGCTCGTTTTTCAATTAAGTTGTACATATTGAAATTAAACTACTTTATACGGATTAATACTTTTATTACATAATTTTGAACTGTTAACACTACTATTATTGAACTTTACTACAATTTAGGCTATTTAAAGTAATTAAAACTATTTATAAGTATTTAAAATTCCACTTTTCACTGACTTACTTTGCAGACTCAGAGAGAATCCGAATGAAATAGTTTAATTTCAATGTATAACATTCGCGTAAACGTATGACAATATTAAGTTGTATATAGATTCGTCAACTACTTAGTAATACTTATTCCATTACTGGCGTGACCGTATTATTTTCCGCATGCATTGGTTCGCCATACCTACCTGCACTAGGATATCACTAATAGTGTGGTGTTTGATTAGAATAGAAAAGCATGCGTCAGCGGAAGATAACAATAGTGCTACCGGCGGGCGTCTTCCCAGTCTAGAGGGCACGGAAGGAGCTCTGACACAATCTTCCGTGTATTCTAGGTGTGATAGGTTTGTTAAACGATTCAACCATTAAGATAGATTGTAAGGTGGTAGAAATTCAAATTAATTTTAAATACACACCATTACCTATTAGGATTGATATAATACCTTGTTGATACACTTTATTATAGCGACTATTGGTTAAATTTATGTTACCTGCCTACTAACCAACTTATGTAATTTTAATTTGGTCGAAGATAAAAGTTTAAAAATGTACTAAATTTTGCCCGCGGCTTCGCTGGCGTAAATATAGGCTAGATAAAGAAAAAAATAAAAAATAAAAAACAGTTTAGTAGCAGTACTTTTTCTGGATGAAAGGTACCCAATGTCCAGTTTCTGTTCCCTGCTATCGAATCATTCTGTTTTCATTGTTCCTGTAGTTAAGCAGAGGTACATTTACACCCACGACAGCTAATGTTTTAGGAACAGAGGGCGAGACTATTGCTGTCAATTTGGCACAGTTGCAGGCTTTAAGGTGTTTTCTGTCAAGAGCATTTCTTGACAGAAAATTCCTATAACACTTTATGAACATACATACCTATACATATGCATTCAATATCGATGCGCCGGTCACTTAGAACTTTTTAAAAGGCTTGATTCCAAAGGTGGTGTATAAATAAATATATTTTCTTTAATGTTGGTTGGCATCGATCAAATATTTGATCGAAGTTGGTTGGATCTAAAATTGATGTCATTTGAATTAGCCTATGTAATATCTGCTATTACGTATACGATACACCATACATACCAATAGTAAACAAAACATAAGAATGAAACGAAACCTCTCGCATGACATCGCATTAGCATAATCATAGGTCACAGATACGTAGTTGCCATTTGCGACCTAAGAAGGCAGTGGTTTCGTAAGCAAGTACTTATTACAGAATAGATGACAATTAAATGTAGGTACTATTATGTATTTGGACCATGTTTCGTCATGTTTACGAGAAAATAAACAGTGTTTGGTGTTGGCTGTATTGTTCGGTTACGACAATCGAAGGTTGTGGTCTATGGAATGTTATGTTTGGCGGGATTGTCTTTGGTTTTAGGATAATGTACTATACTTTTGTTTATTTATATCAGAATAGGAACACAAACTAAGACTCAAAAACGTCCCATTTGAGACGATGTTAAATGATCACAAATAAAATAGGTTCAACAAAATCCCTTGCAAAATATTTAAAGCGCAATTGATCGAATAATAGCTATCTCTTTCACGTAAGCTCTTTCCATATCTATTGTGATACTTTTTAGTTTAAATTTTCAACACAAGTACATTTATTAATAACAAAATAGTCTCCTATGCATTGATATATAACATTTTTTATACATCAATGCTCCTATGTCATAAGTATATTGGTGGACAGTTAGGGTAGAAAAGGACTCCAATCAATGACAATGCAAATGTGACATTCTTATTGACGACTTGAAGATATACTTTAATGTGAACGTGAGTTTGTTTGTTTGTTTGTTACGCTTTCGCACCCAGATCATCATGAAATTTTATATACACACGTTGACATCTAGAAAAAAACACTGTTACCAACCTAACCTATATTTATGCGAGCGAAGCCGCACGCAAAATATAGTACTTTTATATCTTTAAGTCGTCAATACTTTTAGAACCGAGGTTAAATTAAGGAGAACCTTATTTATGTCATTATTACGATTATGATGGTATGTTTTTATCTCGATGTGGACCTCCACTACAAAATATGTAAAGACTGATAACACTGGGGAACAGTAATTTTGCGGCATGGTAAGTTGAAGTCAATTTTGTGTAAGTTCAGTATGCTGAATACGAGAAAAATATCAGATTTGTTAAATTGACTCTAGTTTATGAGATAAGACTCTATAACTATATGACTAAAAGAAAGTCGAAATAAAAATACAATTAAATATTAAATATATATTTTAGAAGTGGCTATATAATAACGTCAAGAAATCTTAATACATATAATATATGCTACTAACAAAAAATCATAAAAAAAATATATTAGAAAACGGTCTTCTGGGCACGTTGCCAATTGACGACGATGCGGAGGAATATAATGACACTTTTTAATTTTGAAGTTTTATTTTTCTCTTTAGTTTATATTTTTTATAAATATTTTTTGTACTTATATATTATGTAATTATTATTTATGTCAGCAAAATAAAAAAATTACACTTAGAGAACACTTTATGTGTAAGCTTTTCTATTGTGTTTAAGTTCGGGATAATCCCTTATTAAACTCAAGCAATAGTTTGCCATCATAATATGGCTGTCCCATCGACCTTGGTATCTTTCTTTCATTGTTCTAATGTCCTGATGGAACCGTTCTTTATGTTGAATATCGCAAGAAACAGAGTCAATCCATACAAAGTAATTACATTTCGGGTATGACTGATGAAGGTTTTTAATAAAACCAGTAACAAAGTTAATGCCGCAGAAAATATATATTTTTTCGTTTCCCAGTTTAATAGATAGTTCTATACATAGAATATATTTCGTGTGCTGTTTAAGTGAGAATAACCCGAATTTTAGTTAATTATATTATGCTGTTCTTATTTTTATAATTCCTCTTTTTCTCTCCCTTCCGCCTAAATATTGACTTTATATCCCTTCTCCTGTCCCTTTCGATCAAATATTGCATATAAGATAGTTTTGCTGCAGTTATATTAATTTTAAAAATGGCCGCCTATTTTCAAAAGTATAATCGAACGTCATTTGAAGTCGTTGCGATGCCATAAACAAGATAATTTATTTCATTTTCGCACTTCAAGAACAGGGAAAGAAAATGATTTTACTTATTGCTTCTGCTGTTCACTTTCGTTGAAGGTAACATGCGTTTAAATAAATTACAGTGAGTGCAAACCGGTGTGAATGTTATGCAATAATTGCGAGATTGCACTGTCAAGTAACTTACACGTTTTCTTAAAGACAGGATGCACAGAGAGCAATAATTTTGCTAATTAAACAACTATTTAATGATTACTTACACTATTATTACCAATTAAGTGGTTAAATTATAATATAGTGTTTATTTATAGTGAACGTAAAATATGGCTTACTGAAGCACGTAGACAGACGTACGACATCCTTTTCAATTTATTTTGTAATAAACTAGCTGTGCCTTACTACGGTGGTAACCGCATTCAGTAATATATTTCATGCCTTAGTGGACTTCCGTAGTGACTGGACAGCTGGTGTAGTGGTTCAGTGATTGCCTCGGCACTGCGTCAAGTATTGTACCACACGGGGCTACAAAACATGTGATCCACAAATAGTTCTTCCGAACCTGGGTGTTCTTTGTGTCGGTTGTTTGAATGTTTGAATGATTGTAAAGCGTCATAGGATTTATTCTTAGTGCGGTGCGTTGTCATTAAATTTATAAATATAAAAAAGAGCGATGGAGGAGCTAGCTTGCTAAGATAGATGTGTAAAGAGAGGCTCAGTATCTAGCTATATTTAATATATTATATTAAATATAGCTAGATACTTATATTTTTATATTTATTTACATTTAATTCGTTTAATTATATTTATTTATATTTAATTTGTTACGTATTATCTTAATCTATACTAATATAAAGCTGAAGAGTTTGTTTGTTTGAACGCGCTAATCTCAGAAAATATTGGTTCGATTAGAAAAATTCTTTTAGTGTTGGATAGCCTATTTATCGAGGAAGGCTATAGGCTATATAACATCACGCTACGACCTACGGGGGCGGCGCAGTAATGATAAACGCGGGTGAAACCGCGGGAACATCTAGTATTGTCTAAATATACTACTATATGCTGATTTTATTCAAACCTCTGCCATATTGTGCCATCAAAGTAACGTTAAATACCCGTTTTGACCAATTTAATATCGAATTTATGGCTTTGTCACATTCTAAATATAATGTTTCCAGTAAATCGTTTGTTAATTCACATAAATGTTTAAAATCTATTCAGTTTTACTTATTGAGATCTGTAATTATGTTTTCACCATTGAAGTTACAACATTTCAATGACTAAAACAGAATTTAGTTTTAGCCATAAATATCTTAATACTATACTTTTGCAGTCTGTAGGTTGAAACTTAATTTTGAATTTATTATATTTAGAATAAAAAAGTACGTCCTGGTTGTATCTATTTGAGTACTTATTCATTCAATGATTATATTATATGCACTCATACTAGAGTCTAGCTTATAATTGCGGGCAACCTCCGAAATTCTGTCGATAAACGGTAAAAAATGTTGTCGGTAAACGGTTAAAAATTTTGTTGATAAACGGTTAAAAATTCTGACGATAACGGTTAAAAATAATAATATAATAATAATAATAGTAATTCAGTCGATATTTTAATATCGACAGAATTTACACAACTTTTGTCCCGTGTGGGATTCGAACCCACAACATTCGGACCAGTACGCCATCCGTGCAGTCGAGTTGTAGATTGGATACAAGACAAAAATATGTTTGTGATCCACAAATACTCAGTTGAATAGTTGAAATCAATTAACAGTAGATACTACATAAGAGCGTCCACTGCGTTTTCGACCATACAAAGTGGATATCTGGAAGTGGATCGTTGTGAACTATATCATGCAGTTTGTACATTATTCAAAATAGCATTATAGTTAATTGTAAATGCGACTTAGGCAAGGACATATTGTCTCGTCTTATCTTATCGGAGTACAGTTGTTGATTATGCAGTTATATCGGTCAAGAGACTCGTTGAACAAACCAAGTTGAACAAGTTGAACACATTTTGCGCATTGTCGTCGTTATTTTGTACAGTAATAGTAACAATTATTATTTTTTAGGAAAAATTGTTGGCCAACCATTACGCGCCGTATATCCGCCGCCACACATTTTGTTGAATTTTCGTTTTGGATGTTATCATGTATGGCAACTTGATGAATAGTGCTTTATTTTTTTTTAATTTATGGCTAGAATACGTCTTAACTGTAAGCATAACGTCTAAGGTTGAGCTTGAGAAAACATAGGTATCAAGTAGTTTGTATATCTGCACTCTTTCCGAGCAGAAAAAGTAATAACCTTTTACCTGAACCAGCAGTTAAATTTATGATCAACCGCAATTACATATAAGCGTAATCTTATGCCATGGAACCAACTAGGCAGTTTAGATATTTTCTTATTTATTTAAAATATATCGAATGCATAGCTAATAAACTCTTTATTTTCGGTTTGAAGCACTACTCGACAACATACCTAAGTACTTTAATTACTTTATGGTGTTCTTTTTTCAAATCATTCTGCCACAGTTGCCAGCTATCTAAGCTTTATTTTACACGACTAACTGACTGTGTAATTGTAGTGGTGTGCACAACGCCGATCATCCGTACGCCGTAGTACTGGACAACGATCCTTCTGTGCTCATACACCAAACGAATTTACACTTTATATCTTACACTGTTAGGTTTAGTATAGACTGTTGTTTACGTAGTCAGTGCATTGTACCGTGTGGGGGTACTAAATTAGCGGGCAGCGAGCTACGATAGTGTTCCTAAAATTAACGATGTTGAATGTGGTTTTACGTAAAGCGAGGGATTAAAGTTTCGTTTCATGTTACGTTAGAGGCTTCTTAGTTGTGAGATCGAAGAAAATATGTGATTTGAGTGTCTGATATGAAGAGTTACTTTGTAAATGGAGTTCGATTTAAGTTGATAAATTCGAAATTTAAATTATTGCAGCGATTAAAGCTTTGAATGTACTTTTGTCTACATTATGTATTGTCCTATGCCTGCTTCCTTTAAACATCGCGTTCTGTGAAAATGAGTGCACGGACAATAATGTATGGAATTCCCGGCAAAATTCAAAATTCATAATAAGCGATCCATCACAAATACTGTTTTACTTGTGGCACTGAAGTATGCCATGAAATAACTGCAGCATACAGTCTAATCTATCTAAGAAGCTAAGAAAACTAATGTCAACGCTAAACCGACGATGCGATTAATTTTGACAATACTATCGGCTGTAAAACTGTTTTAAACCGATACCTATACTCTTTACATTGACGTATCTATCACTAAACGGTTTGCTGAACAATTCAGATGAAAAAACAATTCAATGAAACCATAAAAGTGAAGACTGTTATTAATAGGCAGTAATGAGTATTTTACTAGAATTAAGTTAGTTTAATAGCCACACACGTTCCATGTTGTTTTTTAATTGATGATAGGCATAATTCCTCTTTCGCACGCTATGACGTCAAATTACGTACCTACTAAAGTCATTATGATCACTACACTAGTCTTCTGTAAACATTTATTGATGCGATTTTACTAAATGGCAACATATTGTAAGCATTGACTGCGCATGTGTGCATAGAAAATAAGGTAAAGGACGCAGCCATTTTAACTAAGATTTGAAGAAAATGTTCTAATATTGTTCCAAATTCGAAATATGTAATAAACTGTTGCAATAAGGAATTATTGTTTTTAATTGGAATGTATGTAGATTGTAGATGTTAATATTTTTGTTATTATCCTGGGTTTGCAGTACCGTATTATACATATAAGAAAAATATAAAAATAATTGTAGCTTCATTAGTTTTAATCTGCAATGCTATTCTGTAAGATCTCACTAGCGATCTCACTTCTAAATGCAGAGGAGTGAATTCGAATTCTTACAGATTAATAAAGATTTATGATACTTCTGTCACTACTAAGCTCCTTGGTCCTTTCAAAACAAAATAGGCATTTAGTCTGTACTCTAAGTTAACTGTGTATTTTGTTTAATTGAAGTAGGTAAGTACTTTTATTTTTCTAAGGCTAGTACTAGCTACTAGCCATGTACCACGCATGTATAAAAGACAAAAGTTAAATGGTTATCGGGCAAAATCGGGTGTCCATGGGCGGCGGTAATCACTTACCATAAGGCGATCCGTCTGCTCGTTTGCCATTTCATAAAAAATAAAAAAAGGATTTTATAAATATTTGTAGTAAAACACACAGACAAGGTTAAACTAAGTAATTATATTTTCTTTTGCTTTTTTATTCATAGCTCTTCTGGGATCCCATAATTTATATAGATTTTATCAGATTTTTACTGAGTTTATTTAGGTAGTCATTATATTTAAAATATTACTTATAATACATTATTTTTTATAGCGTGACGTGATCAGATCTGCGTTCCTTCTCCTTCCAGAGCTGAGGCACCAAATTTGAGACCACTTTATTTTCCATGCGGTTATTGCATTCACAAAATTATGACCATTCATAAACATCGATACTCGAAACCCAATTCTAACCGGTGTTTATTATTCATTTATCTAAATTGGCTGAGCCGATTAGGCTGAAGATAATCTTTATTTATCCTTCTTTCAATTTGTATGTAGGCGTATGCGAAGGTAACACTAAAAGGAGGTATCAAGTAATATTGCAGAGAACGCCATTCAGCAATTTCTTTCGAAGTTTAAACGTGCGTACATTGTACGTTATTGCTCAATTCCATTGCCCGCGTCAAATTTCATTATATTATGTAAACAAAATGGTTTATTGCACGCATGCGCGGGAACGCAGACGCTCGTCTAGACAGGGAGGCGATTCTCATACGTTTTATATATTAACGGCCCAGTTTAAACTGACCTCCCCGTAGTTGCCTCGCGCACTTTATGGGTGCAGGATGCAAGGAAGTTCAAGGGTCTCTATAAATTTGCTTTAGTACCCTGAAATGTAAAGATTTTGTTAACCTTGGCTAAAGGCCAAGGTTTTAGAATAATAATAATTTTGTTCACAATATTAGACGACATTTAATTCGAATTCTACTTAAATTTAAACTTTTTTACACGAAGTTATAATTTGTCGAAGGACATAAAATAAAGAGCCATAGAGGTTATCGTTATCGATATTAAAACACATGTAATTTGGTCGTTAAAAGCATTTTTAACGTTATCTAATAATAATTGATGTTTAACACTCCTAACATTCGGGACGTCGCGTTTCTATGGGCGTGTTGATAACACGAGAACCAAACGCAAGCTCCTACAGTGCAATAAGGGTTCTTTATTATCGAGGGTGTGGAAAGATAAGGAACAGGGCTGGCACATGTTTGGCGAAAGTTTATTCGTTTGTAAATATTTGTGCTTATTTTTGTACTGAAAGATTTGGAATGTTTATCTGTGTTATTTATAAAAGTACTAAATATCATCAGATATGTTATGTTTACTTAAACATATTTGAAATAATATTATGGGGAATGAAGCAGCATTACTGTTTCTATATAAAGGTTGGTTTGTTGATCTTGTCCGATGAAGCGAGTCCTAACGGTTAATGACGAGTTGTCTACCACTCGAAGGCGACCTCTGGGGTAACTAAGCCATGATTATAGAGTTAAGTTTTTACCAAATAATCCTTGGCGTACTTTCGCAAAATATACAGGCTGATTGGTAAAAGGACACAGATAAAAGGTAAACTGGACATATTGAAGGAGGGTATTCAGTACTCGATTCTAAACTCGAATATCTAAAAAAGTAGGTATTTAAAATTTGACCTGGTTATCCAATAAAAACTTAATGTCCAATAAACACTCTTGCGCATATACCAAAGCTAAACAAAATCTATTTGCACCTCCGCCCGTCCTTTTCTTATCAAAGCTCATTAGCCTCCGACAGCTGTGTGCAACGCGCGCAGTGTCCACATTTTATGGATATTTCATACAAATTTTCATAAAGGTTTTCTTTGCAGGTTACACAGATTTTATTATTATTTTTTTATACGTTACGCCTGACCATAAATTATCATGTCCTTAAGTACGAGTATGTACAATGTTTAACCAGTCGCACTGTGTATGTGTGGTTAATCACTTCTTTAGGTCGTTGATAATAACGAAATATGTTTTTAAACATTGTATGCTCAATTATTAAACTTTTGAAATATTTTTTTTTTACTTGTGGTAATGCATTGACGCATATCCCTCTGCGGGGTCGGGCGGAGGGGCTATGTCGGACTCACCGCGGTAAAAGAAAGATGTTGAAATGATGATAATGGATCTCCCGGAATACCGACTAAACCTACCACGGTGTGTACCTCGACAAAACCGCTATCGACGTGGCCGCGCGAATCACTTGCACATGCGGTCGCGACCCCGCCGAGGTGTCGCCCGCCGTATGAAACGGCAGGCCACTACACGAAGAGAACTACCCTTTGCCACTTCTCACTCATAAAACCCTACTGTCCCCCCTAGACGGGAGACGGACTTGACACAGAGGCGCGCGTGACCTAAAGAAGTGATTACCAAATAATCCTTGGCGTACTTTCGTAAAATATATATGTGTGGTTAATCACTTATTTAGGTCGTTGATAATAACGAAATATGTTTTTTAACATTGTATGTTTAATTATTTCAGTTCCCATTCTTCTGGACAGGATGGAGAAGTATAGGAATAAGAGGCACTGTTCTCGATGTCTTTCGCAGTTACCTTAGCGGTCGTACTTAGTGTGTGAAGATTGGTAAGCATATTAGTGAGGAACAGCCTATTACTTACGGGGTGCCCCAGGGGAGTGTTTTGGGCCCGACGCTCTTTTTGATATATATCAATGATTTGTGTCAATTATCTCAAAAAAACTGCAAAATCATTACTTACGCAGATGACACGGCATTAGTTATTCATGCACAAAATTAGGATCTTACTTATAATTTAGCTGAAAAGGCTTTGTCTGCTATTATGTCATGGCTTGCTGTCAACCTTCTCACACTGAACGTCACAAAAACGAAGAATGTAGCGTTCTCTCCATCTCTTTCTTCGCAGCCACCAAACCGACTAGTGTTAACGGCACACACTTACGGCCGCATAAATGTAAACTGCGGCTGTGACGCCGTTACGCGTTACGTCCATTATTAAATATCTGGGCATACAGATCGATGCCTGCTTTAGGTGGAACAAGCATATCGAAAGCCTGACATCGCGCACCAGGAAACTAATTTACATTATGAAAAAGCTCAAACCGTCGGCCAGCACAGAATTTCTCAAACTAGTATACCATGCCTTAGTGGAATGTATACTAATCTATTGTATCCCTATCTGGGGAGGCGCATGTTCTCTACATATGCTGAACGTGGAGAGGGCACAGAGAGTCGTGCTTAAAGTTCTTTTAGGGAAACCACGCAGATATTCATCGACAGCATTGTACCAAGAGTGCACCATTAATACCGTATGAGCACTAATACCGTATGAGCCAATAGCAAATCGAAGAAAATACCAAATTTGTAAAATTATAACTCACAGAACGGCACTTGCTTCTGGAAGTTTCTTAGTCCTCAGTTCCCGACTATATAATCGCGTTAACAAAATTAAATATGTTTATGCGCTGACTACAAAAAAAAAAAAAAATTATCCTACAACGCTGTTGTTAACTTTAGATTATCAAGCGACAGAAAACCTTCTAAAGCCTAGTTTATAGCTGACAATGTAAATTATACAAACACACACAACACACACCCACACCCACACACAAACACACACACACACGCACACAAACACATCCTCACACACATACACACTCAAACACACACAAACTCACAAATAAATAAATACACATAATCTGATCGGTGACGAAATGATATAATTGAATAAAAGTGTTAATAATAATCATATTAAAATGTTTTTATTTATCTAAATTAGTATATTATTAATTAATTAATGGTAAAATCTTTTTGTAACATATGTTCATTTCTAATTGCTATATCAAGATTATAGCACTGTCATTGTAATAAAATTAAAGTGATCTTAAATCCATGGAACGCTGGCACCTGTGATACAATGCTCGCATTAGTACAGGTGTCATCAACACAAAATAATTGTCATGTTCTGTTAAAAATTGTGTAATTATCATTGTGAAAATGTTTGTGAAGAAATTCAGTTAAATAAATTATTATTATTATTATTATTATTTAACTTTTGTAACTATCTTAACTGTGTTTAGATAATATTAAAAAATGCAGGCACCATTTTTAAATTGTGTTAATTTTCTTGTAATAACAAGTTATTACAAAAGGATATTTAGTTGGTTCTATTATCGTGCACTACGTCGCTAGTGTCTACGTAGTGTTACCATAAATAATAGAGTAATGGTATACATACAATTATTATGGTAGAATTAATTAACAATCAACGTATTTTACTTTTATTACCTATTAGCCAGAAATTTAATATCCATATTTAAACTTGATCGCAATCCAAATTCAAAACGTAGTTAATGGTCTGCAATAAATATTTCGTAACTTAATTTATTGCAAATAAATACTAAACGAGCGTAAATTTAAGTTTATAGCTCGATAGTAATGTAATAAATTCAAAAGTAATTTGGTTTGCCAGCTATGAAAGCTGGACTGATTTTGGTTGAATGGAAATATGTTAGCTCTGGTTAAGCTCTATTTAAAAAAAAAGTAATTATTCTACGTGAATGAAGCCCAGTTCGGTAATCAGTTTATTGTATATTTAAAAAATTTGGAATGTGGTAAGTGCCATTTCCCGAGTTTTAATTTAACCCCTCCCAGTACATCAAAATCGGTTGGTTTCCTTTAGTAGGTGGTTTAGGCATAAAGGTGTATCAAACAGATTTACATAAAAATTTATAGTAAGTACGTATTATTTTTACGACTGTACCCTGAAACTTGTACGACATTCTGTCACGAAGATCGCGCGGGAATTCTCTGAAAAATATGTCGTTTGACGTCCAGCCCTTTTTTAATTTGAGTTATTACGTTGCCGCCTCAGTTAAATTTGAATTATGCGATGACGGCCAGACAAATAATACATGCTTTTATTAAAGCCGAGACGTTTCTTGATTAAAACTGCGCTGTGGTATCCATTTAGCGAATATCTCGTGTTGTTTTGTTTTTAAATTTAAAGTTCAACGAAACTGTTCTCTTGGAACGAGTATTACAGTTATTTGAGTTATTTTTTGGTATCACTTAGTCTTGACGAACCGGCATGATAGGTATAGTAGGTATACATTTATAATAAAAAAAATGTAGACGAAAAATGTTAATAATATTGCGATGTGTTTTAAAAATACTAATTGTCAGTAGTAATTGACAGCATGAATGGGGAATTTGTTTAATTGGTCACCTCGTTACTTTTACGGGGCTAAGAGTAGATTCGACCTCTATATGCAAATATAAAAAATTGTGCGATCCATAAATATGTGTTGGTGTTCTTTGATTAAATGTTTGCAAAGTCCACCGTAAAGTAGAGACCGCGAGCAACGCCATTTATAAAAATATATAATATTACTAGCTTTGGTCCGCTACTATACGGGTGTGCTCGCTTTTTTTCTGGATGAAAGGTATGCATGTCTTTCTCTGTACTCCTAACAACGTGAATGTAAAATTTCATAATGATCGGTCAAGTAATTAAGGTGTGAAAACGTAGCAAACAAATAAACAAACTCACATTCGCATTTATAATATTAGTAAGGATTATTTCAGGCTTTATTCACATAGTTGAAAATGTCATACTAAGTCATAAAGTGTCTGATATGACTTTAATTCATCCACAAAGCTGTGTGCTTATTTTGTTCACATCTTTTGTCAGTCACCCTTGTCTCAAGACCCGCCGTCTCACATTGGGCTAGGTCGTGCCGGGTCGATAGCCGGCACCCTCTCACACTCGTCACAGTAACGTTACGACTACATCCAACGTACTCGTAACATTCTATGAGAATAGCACATTCCACGCTACTTGTTATCATAGGTAATAGTAGCTATTGGAACAGGGAAGTCATTTCATGTAAGGAACAGTTGTAAAGGTTCATGGCTTCGGTTTATAGTAAGGTGATCTTTTTATCAGAGGTCAATGGGATCTATTCTGCAGAAGATCGCAGCTGAACAATCTATTATTGTGTTAACTGCGCTCTGTAATGATTCCAAAGCTTTATGCTGTCGGCTGGAGAGTCACGAGTCTGTCATCTTGTAATCTTCTTCGATCCGACAGATCCAATATGGGGTGAAAGGAAAGAAACTGGGTGGATAGCTGTATGATCCTTCGAAACTTTTTTCACTAGGCTAAACTAATGGCAATAGTGTTATTGCTCTGATGCCGGTTTCTAGTAAGAAATCACTCTTTCGCTACATGTCCGTGCAAGCTGGCTCACACGTACATCACTAAGTAATGAGTCTTTTGGTTTTTACAATACCGTGTAACGGAACTATAATACAGAATATTAAAAAAAAATGTAGATCACAATATTATTAAAAACCAGTGTTGTGATTTACAATGTACTGACCTTGTAGTGAAGTTGGAAGCTTTTATGTAAGATTCAATGTTTTCAGCATTCGCGGCAATACAGAAAACAACAACGAAAATGCTCTTTACAAACGTTACATTTTCCTGTTTCAAGTACTTTAAATATTACCGTATCAGGGTGCAGCGCGGGACAAGCTGGTGAATAATATAACAAGGCAAAAGCAATCGGAAATAGCTGAAAGCAAAACAAAAATTTTCATTTCCGTTTATCGTGTACTTTATAACATCGCTGTGTTTGCATGTGCCTATCGAATATTCAAAAAAACAAATGCATTCTTTTTATTGAGTATATGACGAATTGTTTGTACTATACATGGATCGTTAATTTCATTGCCCGTAAACGTTTTTAAAGCAAAACAAAAGGCAATAGCGACTTCACCCTCTCAAAACCTAATGAAAACACACTGGACAAATGAAATGTACGCCGAATGGATTAGTTTAGTGTGGTAGGATTGATTTATTGCTAAACTCCCCTCGCGCTCACACAAAATACAGTTTTACTCAAGGGAAACGATTCGTAATTTGCTCCGAACAAAAATAGCTCTCATTTGACGTTTCACGTTTTGCAGAATAACACCTCTATTTTACGCGCCTTTAAAGTCCATAGACGATAAAATCATTACTACAGATTATACAAGACTCCAGTTTTGAAAACCGAACGTTAAAGTCCAGTTTAATAAGGAACGCTCATAAATTGGAATATTCAAGTTCAAGGGGTCTACTTATATGTTATTCTTAAAATAGGTTTCGTTGTAAGCATGCATTGTTTCGGATGTACGCTGGTGTTCATAAATTGCGTATTTTAAGGTCTATTTCGTTGATATATAGTCGATTTTAGCCTGGCGTATAATAATTTTGTATTGCGTGTATTCGTGGGAAAGCAATGCGGATCGATTTTTGTTTTATTGCTACGTATGTTTGCTTAAAACCATTTCATTTTTATGAGTGGCGGGAGAAATATGGTTCTTAAATATTTGATGTATTAGGTACTATTTCAATGTGTCGTTGTTTTTCGTCTCGGTAGTTGTATTTACATAGTGGATTTAGTCACGCAGTTAATAAAAGTCTGTAAAAGAAAGGTATACTTTTCTCAGTACCAACGTTATAAAAGTATGCTGGTTATTTTAAACTACTTTTGTAATTGAAGGCAATTCGTTGCTTACTTAGGTACTAGAAGAGTGTTACATTTTGATGTCTTGAGTTATTGTATTTTAATTTTCTGAATGAATCCAAACGATGCGGGTGTATTACGCTTAGATAAATTTCGAAAAGTTTATGTTTTCGGATCATACCTACAAAATGTATGTGTAGTAGAATCGATTTAGAGCTTTTAAGTAGCAGCGCGCTACCAAAATCTAACAACTAACTACACTCTGCCCGACCCGGGAATCAAAGTGTAACCGCAAAACACCAGCAGATTAAGACGGTCTTCATATTTATGAAAACTTGCTAGACAAGCATAAAGATATACAAAACGTGTAGAAGCTCGAAACATTCCACTAACGGCACATTTTACAAAGAAACAAACATCACACTAAGATTAGCGCTATCTCAAACAACCGGTAGCTTCGCATAAAATGTAGGCATAAGAATAAAATGAAGATATCCACGTTGCCCAGTACAAAGAAGGTGGAATAACAGAAGTTCTATTTATTCCCAGCGGCCAAAGCCCTCGGTGAAGATAGCACGATACTTCTATAGGCGTGTGTATCCAAACACACGATTCGCGCGCCCAAACTAACCATAGTCTCATAGATTATAGTTGGATTGGTTATGCTTAAATGTGCCAAACCGCATCAAAGATGTATAGATTAGGAAAGACCTGTTTATCTATACCTACTAATCTATACTATATAATATTGCAAAGGGAAAAGATTTGATTTTGTTTGTATGTTTGTAAGGGTTTAAATCAGAAAGAAAAATTGAAAACTATACTATCAGCGAGTAACATAGGCTATGTTTATTTAAAAAAAGGTTTTCTTACTTTTCTTAACATAACCTAACCTTTTACGCAAGCGAAATCACGAGCAAAAGCTAGTAGGTAATATAAAAAAAGACTGCGAATTTTGTGAGTTTGCGTGTATGTGGTGGGTAATCTCCAGTACTACTGCATCAATGACTAAAATTTTTCATTATTTATCTATAATTTTACTATGGACATCGTATATTATGATCAAACTGGCAAAGAATCGCCGCAGCTGGATTTTTATCAAATGTTTACAAATCTGAAATTAGAATTCTCGGGTTTACTTTATTGGTTATTCTGATTACTGTACAAGTTTGCTTGCAATAAGTAATAGAGACCATGAATAATATAACGAGATAAAAAAGAATTCGGCTGCCGTAGTACCTTCAGAGAATTTCCCTTTGGAGACCTGGGAGAGAAAATTATAATTTATTATTTCCTAGCTCCCCAAGTTCGTCCGCGTGGAATATTTTTTACGTGGAACCCTATTTTTTCAATATAAGTAGCCTTTGTTACACCTTATAACGTCAGCTATCTGCCAGTGAAAGTCCCGTCAAAATCGGTTTAGCCGTTTTAGAGATTAGCCCTTCGATCAACAATACAACTAGATATCGGGTCACGTACAAAATCAAAGCTAAATGCTGTCCGCGTCACAATACGTATATATTATACATTTGTTTACTAAAAAACGGAGAGAAAAGTTTTAAAACAGTTTTAAATTCATCCTAATTACAACCATGGCACCTAGTAATAAAGTCACAAATCTTCAAAGTATTATCTAATACTTACGATCATTCGTCACATACAACAACATTTAGTGTGAAATCAACCTTAAGCGGCAACAAATAAAGTACTTTTTTCCGTTATTGCCTTGAGAGCTACAACGTTTTGATTCGTTTATTTTTGTTATAAAAGTTTGTGCGTGTGTTGGCGAGCCTTGGCTAAACATTATAGCGGTGGTTGAAAATCGGTAATTTAGTTAAAAATTTTATATTAGGTATTTGTTAGTTTAAAGCTTAAAATATAATTTATTCTTCATGTACTTACCGAAAGTAAGATACTCCGGCCGTTAAATTGCTTTTTCGGGTATTATTTTTGCAACTTTTGAATATAAGAGCTCACATCTCAAGTGCGCTGTTATTTACCGAGACGTATTTTTTGCGCCGACCCGATATCTAGATGTATTGTTGATCGAAGGATAAGCCGGAACAAACAGACACACAGACAAATATGTCAACATAGATTTTTTTATATAAGTACCGAATATACTTTCATATGCATTTAGGAAAGAGCTGTTTGACATTACAAACAGACACTTCAATTTTATTTATTTGTATAGATGAACTGTTTGGTACTTTTTGGCATAACTGGATCCATTTAATGATTGTTTACAAACGTAGTTGTGAATGGAGTGTAAAGTCAATGTACGATTTTTTGGCTACTAAACGATCTATTAATGGAGAGCAGTAACTGGAACTACTTGATAAAAGTTGTAGTACTACAATATCTTTGGTTGAAATATTGATGAACTATTTTGCTGGCGGAAGTGGACGTATGCCCAATAACTGGGCCAAAATAACAAAATAACCCTCTTAATGGTGAGTTACTCACATTTATACCATAGATTTCAAATATTTTTGCTTTGATTTATACAGTGACTAACTGTCCCGACAGACGTTGTCCTGTACAAACGAAAAAAAAGAAAACGAAAAAAAATAACAAATCTAGAGCATTCTCAAATCGACTTGAACACACACAAAAATAAAATCGGTCCAGCCGTTTAGGAGGAGTTTAATTACAAACACACGCACAGAAGATTTATATATATAAAGATAGTTTTTCGCAAATTAATTTAATGCTGATTGACTGCGTCAGTACGTTGCGTTGCGGGTGATCGAAGTTTCAGGCTCGAGGCCCAGGGAGAGTGATATCGTCCGTATCTGTCTAAGAAAATTCGGTATCAGCACTTAGTTTGGTGGCAAAAGGCTTGACCGTACGTAAGTTGGCGACATATTGGTCCTTTGCTTACCATTTTGGGAATAAAGACTAAGTACCAGCTTTTGCCCGTGGCGTCTATCGTTTGAGAACAATACTTTATCTGATTGAAAGGTACCATATTATGTCCCTTTGTGTACCCTTGACAATATGTATGTTAAATTGAATGATGATCGCAAAACTTAACGAAAAAACGAACTCACATTCATATTTACCATATTTGTTAGAATTAGGAAGAAAACTGATTGCAAATAATAATGTCAGCAAGTTGATATTTAGTTAGATTACATTTACTTTTACGTTTATACTATTGATATGGATTACGCAGCCGCTCCGTCAAATACCATCAGTCAGGCAGACACACCTCTAGATTGATAAACAGAAACCCGGTGCGCGTTAATAGAAATGGCGTGTATTGCTGTTATATATTCCGGCGCGGTATCCTGAACGTGGCTTAGAATCATGTCGGCGCATTAATACTAAGTAATATTTTGTATTTCATTCCGTTACATATTGTGAAAACTGTTGCGTACAACACAAGCTTGGAATAATATTAGATAATGTAGATAGGTGTTCTACAACATTATTTAAGAGATATTTGCGGTATTAGTTTGTGCTTATTTGTGTCTGAAAGTGACTGACCGGGTTCAATTTCCATGACGAAAATTTGGATTTTTGGTCAGAGACTGCCCTTGTGCCGAGTGTTGCGCCCTGCTGGTTCGATTCCCACACGGGACAAAAATTTGTATGATCCACAAATAGTTATTTCAAGTCTAGGTGTTCTTTGTGTCCGTTGTTTCAATGTTTTGTAAAGTCCCTCACGATACAGCAATTATTCCTAGTGCGGTAGATGTCATTTTAAGAAAAATAGAGAGATATAAGAAGTACGATGTCTGCCAATAGGCTTGCCTAAATCACAGATAACTTAAAATATATGTGAAATGTCGATGTTATACGCCTCTGTCGTTAGTCTACTTATGTATGTATTATTCCATAGTAAAGTTGCTAACAATATTCTTTAAGATACGATGGGAAAAGAGACATTCGGGATAAAGACAATGGCGATTTCTTCGTTGCGTAATCTTCTGACAAGCGTGTACGAGGAAAGTTATTAGGGTAAATTACAATTAGGATATATATTACAAGCGTGGTACATTAATTGATTTTGCATCTCGTTTTCTCCACATATTAAGTATAAATATCCATCTTCATCAACAATGTGTTGCATTATTGATCGCGTCCCGAATGGCGCCAAGCGGAACCATCGATTGTGTAGAGGAGCGCCACCCCTGATTATGCCGAGTTCAAGTTCAATGACATATCGACCACTAGGGCCGGCCTTAATGTGAGTTAAGTTCTTAGTCGATTGTATTGTCATCTCATTATAAGTGTTTTTGATTACTCTATTATAAGATAGAATTTATTTCATTTTTAATTGATTCTAATTTTAAAATAAGTGTTATTTTTAAGTTGACACGCGAACAGTGGCTGCTCATTCAAATTTAGAACCCGCAATGTCTATCAGCTTTTTTGTAAACGAAATTATATAAGTAAATTGCCTGTGATTTTTAATATATTTTTATTTTAGTTACTTATATTTTAATTCTATTATTCTTATAAATGTTGGATATTGGGAATATTATACGTGAATTATTTTCTTTGCAATTTGATATTGTATTCAGCCTGGACAGCTAACTTGGTGTAACTTTTTAAATTCTGTGGCCACTGTTCTAATAGTCTCTGACTCAACGTTATGGCACAGAATTGCTTGTTTACACTTTAAACTGTTATAATTTAATTATTCATCGCCTTATTGGCCTAGTAGCGCTAGTGTGATAGCATGCGTAATTGCTTTGGGAAGCCATAGGTACAATAAATTTTGTTTCTTGTATGGAATATCTTCGTAACGACTTGAATTATAGGAGTTTGTGCATCAGTAGCTTTTATTAAGTACATATTATGATGGCGATGTAAGATCGTAAAGCTTGTCTAGATTATATAATCCTTTCAGCGATCACACATGGTATTCGATGTTTTCGCAGTTTCAAGGTTTGTGAATCTTCCGAGTTAGATTATAATCTACAGAATCATTATTCAAGGTTTGTTATTCCTTGATTCTTATTACCCGTTACATTGCGGGACACCAAAATGTGCAAGACACCATAATTACCGAATCTTGTATTTATGTACAAATCTCATCACAAAATAATTGGTATATATTACCTACTTTTAGCCAAAATTAATGACATATCTTTACTTGATATAGAAATATGATGGTAGTTATGGTAAATTAGACTGAACAATCGAGATATATACACTCGGGAGCAAAAAATTCGACTCAGATCGTTTACGCGCATTCAAATGTCTCTAGCTGAATCTACTTAATCCCTAGGTTCCAGATTTGTTTTATTAACTAGATGCTCGTGGCTGCGCTCGCGTAAATGAAGGTTATGTAAATTTTATGTCTTTCTTTTTTCTTCGCGTGAAAGGTACCCTATGTCCTTTTCTGTACCCGTGACAACGTGTATGCGAAATGTCATGATGATCAATTGAGTAGTTAGTCAAAGTCAAAGTCAAAAACCATTTATTCATTTAGGTCACAAAGTAACACTTATGAACGTCAAAGTATATAGGTTAGTGAAGTTACTGAAGCTACATTTAGGTTAGTTGCTAGGTTCAGGCAAAGGGTAGAGCCTATGAAAAGAAACCTGCAAGAAACTCACGGCCACTCTTTTAAATCGTCAGTTAAATATAATTTCAGTATTTTACAACTCAGATTAACAAGGTGTTACAGCCATTATGCCATATACTACTGACTATAAAAGCTAAAGATAATAACAATAATAACTTAATAATATTATAGGGAGGAAATAATTTGAGCTAAGATATATTATTTAATATAAATCTAAAATAGACAGTAGGATGGCATGATGGCGCATACACTCACACTTTGTGACTATGCAAAGGCTTAAATTGACTTATAAGTAATACAGATCTTTGAATCCTGTATGCAACAAGCAACTAGCTCCTAGAGTTTTTGTCATTTAAGTAGTCGTTGACTGAATAATAACCCTTCCGAATAAGTTGTTTTTTAACAGCGTTTTTAAATTTAAACAATGGTTAATTAATTATGTTAATAGGTAATTTATTAAAAAAACGTATACCGAGTCCCGCAAATGTATTGTGAACTTTATGTAAACGATGATATGGGCCTACTAACTTATGCTTATTTCTAGTGTTTACGTTATGAATATCACTATTCTTATTATATAAGTAAATGTTATGTTTAATAAACATAATGTTAGCAAATATATATTGCGACGCAACAGTAAGTATGCCTATTTCTTTAAGTTTCAGTTAAGGCGTGAATGCGTAACAAACAAACTCACATGCGCATCTATACAAATAAATAAAATTAAAGTGTCTGTTTGTAATGTCAAAATAACAGCTTTTTATCTAATGCTTATGAAAGTATATAAGGCACGAAATA
Organism: Catocala sponsa; assembly: GCA_963564715.1. Taxonomy (NCBI): domain Eukaryota; kingdom Metazoa; phylum Arthropoda; class Insecta; order Lepidoptera; family Erebidae; genus Catocala; species Catocala sponsa. The sequence goes on from OY751351.1 coordinate 7,053,313, forward strand.
CGAAAACATCTATTTTGAAAATTTTTGTCTGTCTGTCTGTTTGTTCCGGCTAATCTCCGAAACGGCTGAACCCATTTTGACGTGACTTTCACTGGCAGATAGCTGATGTTATATGGAGTAAATTAGGCTACTTTGATTTTAGAAAAAAAAAATAGGGTTCCGCGGAGACAAACACTTTTTAGTTAAAATCTACGCGGACGAAGTCGCAGGTAACAGCTAGTTTAAAATATAACTAGAATTTGCGCGCGGCTTCGGTCGCTTAAATGTAGGTAAGGTTAGGTTAATAACATTATATTTTTCGGGATAAAGGGTACTCTTTATCCTTTTCTGTACCCCTGACAATGCGTATGTGAAATTTGATGATGATCGGTCGAGTAGTTAAGGCGTGAAAGTGTAACAAATAAACTCACACTCCCAGTTCTTATTGGCTAGGATTTCAGCCTTTAATTCAGTATCCAAGCAGCCTGCCAATAAAGTCAACTGATCAATTCCAACACCCGTGAGAATAGTGCGGCTACATTGTAGTAATAGCTGCGCCAAACTGCGCGAGCGCACTACGCACGATTCCATTATTCAATACTTATTACGTACAGACAATGTTTGTTATTCCACGATTCTTATTTCCCGTTACACTGCGGGGCACTGAAATGTATACAGCAGTTTTGTAATTGCTTTTATTTGTATTTTTATTGCATACTAGCTTTTGTGCGCGGCTCCGCACGCGTGGTACTTACATCAATAAAATAAAGCCTATGTCCTTTTCCAGGTTTTAAACTATATCTGTACCAAATTTCATCTAAATCGGTTGAGTGATTTAGCCGTGAAAAGGTAATAGACATACAGACAGAGTTACTTTCGAATTTATAATATTAAATAAGGATTTTTATTACAGTGTTGGGTGAAAATGTCATCTAAAATATATGATAACAATCATACTGATATCAAAATTCCAAATTATTATATAATTTGTAATATGATATGTGATGGTCATATCACAATACATGGCATACATAGTTTTAGTAATATTAACTATTAAATAATATTTTTATTAATAATACTCTGATGAATTTAAGGTAATTATAGAGTAGTTTGTCTTCTTTTCTTAGATAGTTAAATACTTTTTCGGAAGAGTAAGCATGTGTAAGTGAGTAAGTCTGTAAGCGTTTTGTGTATGATTGTTTGTGTGTGTTTGTCTTTAGGGGCAGGGGTTCCGACTACTGTACGATGTACATGAGGTCTTGGGTCTGACAGTGATTTTCTGCCAAGAAATTCTCATTAGCAACCCGAGCTCTGGAACTCGTAAATGACATTAGGCTCACCGTCTATTACTCTCTGTTTCTTTCTCTCTTCCTGGCTATTTATCCCACATGGTGCCATCACCATGTGGGATAAATAAAAATTATTTTAATGAATAATACTTTGAAGATATTAAAAGTAATTTTAGAGAGGAGAAGCCTTAGGATCTTTCGAACCTAGTATAACAGCGACTTCAAAATATGTTTTAGACACACTGAACATGTGTGAGTTTATTAACTCTGTGTGTGTTTTGTGTATGTGTTTGATAGTCTGTATGTGTTTGTCTTGAGACGCGTAAATCCGACCGCTGTGCACAAGGTCTTGAGTCCGATAGTGTTATTTGGTTTTTCTGTAAAGAAATTCTCATTAGCAACCTAGGCTCTGGAATTAGATGGCGGATGGATTAAGGCGCCTTCTTTTGCTTACCCTCTCTTCCTGGCTATTTATCCCACATGGTGGTGAGGTCAGCCTTTATTTTTTCTGCCCCATCGCCCTGTCCTTGACGTCTGTGTCAGAAGCATTGCATGCCTTCATGTCTCTGTTCAACACATCTATCCACGCGGTCTTGGGTTCACTCTAGTTCTTTTTTTCGGGGACAGAAAAAGAACTTCAAGACCCACCTTCTATCACGTTGGACATAAAATCATATCTACTGAAACGTGGGGTAATAGCCCTTTGCTTATCCCTTCGACGATACAGGCTATGTAATACATACTTACATACATAGTATGTTGTTTCGTATATAATACAAACGAAATATATTTTTTATAATTTTATTGCGATAGTCGCACACAAAACCGTTTTGGACAAATTTCACATTGACAGATAGCACAGAGTCACAAATAGTGTTGCCACCTTACCATAAACACTGTTATGTTTATTTTTTTATAAACATATGTATGTATGTATTGCCCAGCCTTCATTTTTTAATATTTCGTATACATACATAAGCCTATATTGTCCCACTGCAGAAAAAAGGCCTCTCTCTACATCTGTGTAATATGGTTCACTTCTACAGCACTGTGTACTTACTGCATCGCGTTGGTGTACCACGTTGCCGCTTAGATTCAGATTACAATACATTAAAATGTACAAACATAACAGGACACCCTAGGGGTGGAGACCTGGTGTCCTAAGATACAGACGTAAGCTTAATTTAGGCACTAGTCTCTCACATTCATAACCTTTGTATTTGTAACCATAGACTAACCTTATAAAATGTAATGTGGTGAGTCTTTGACTTTTTGCCTTTGGCGCGGAATTCTGAAGTTAAAGGAAATGTCTTTAGATAGCTTCAAAAGTCAATGGAATGTGTGGCCGATGTGTGTTAAGACTTATCGGAGCTGTGCATCAGTTGATTACACGAATGTATGCATGGTGTGTTGTGTGCGTTGACGCATGCATGCTGATGGGCAATCCTATAAAATCTCAGTACCAAACTCACTTCTGAATTTGCAGTGAAAATTCAAGATCTTCTGCAGTAACTATGGCAATAATAATTGGTTATAATTGTAACTGCCGCCATTAGAATTGTGACATTAGAGTTCGATATGTATTTTTTTTTAAATAGCCCGTCAGAACGTAGTTTTAGCTGAGAATAGAGGAATTTATAGTAAAGGTTTTCTTGTAACTATAACAGAAAATATAAAACGTTTCCAAATGCGCCTTTTTAATGCAAACAGTAGCGTCGACTAGGATTGGAAAATACGAACCTATGAGTATTTATTAGAAGAAGCAAAATATACGGCGTGGTCTACCGCAGCATCATTCAATGTTATATTTATAAACACTAGTAGTCGTCCAACGATAGAAAACCGACTAAATCATTCAATTGTAAAATAAAACAGCTCTCTTTCTCCTTATAAACTTTAACTATGGTAATTTTCACACTCTTCTGTGCGCGCTATATGCTTAAAAAAAGGAACATAGTCTTCTATTCACGTATTAATCTATACTAATATTATAAAGCTGAAGAGTTTGTTTGTTTGTTTGTTTACTTGAACGCGCTAATCTCAGGAGCTACTGGTCCGATTTGAAAAATTCTTTCAGTGTTAAATAGCCTATTTATCGAGGAAGGCTATAGGCTATATATCATCACGCTAAGATCAATAGGAGCGGAGCACCAATGAAGAATGTTTCAAAATCGGAGAGTATTTTTTCCTTTTGAGAGCTTCCGCTGCGTGCGCTGCGTAAACAGTTAAAGTTTCGCAAAAATCATGTATGACAGAATTGTTCCCCTTTAAAAGTTCTAAAAAAAAGTCCGCGACAGCATATGTCTATCTTTTAAGGTTGGCTCACTATAACCATTTTTATGCTAACGAAATTTGTTCTAAAATAATGCATTATTTGCGAAGGTATTTTTATAAACATGATATTAATCCTTATCCAAATAAATACGTTATTCATCACAAGTATTTAATTTAAAACAAAATTGCCCTTTACATCATTCGATTTCAATGAATATCTTAGGAGATATAGCAGTTTTAAAATAACATCGCAGCAAAATAATTACCCATTACAGACATAGTACAAACGATGTTTCCCCTGGTTTATTCTGCGTGATTACTACTGGTTCGATTTGAAAAATTCTTTTAGTGTTGGATAGCCTATTTATCGAGGAAGGCTATAGGCTATATAACATCACGCTACGACCCACGGGGGCGGCGCAGTAACGATAAACGCGGGTGAAACCGCGGGAACATCTAGTATTATATAGAATACTTAAACCAGTTTTTTAAGGATTTCTGAATGTTTAGACTTTTTCTGACTTTCTCACTTCTTTAACTTTCTAAAGAACACTTATTAAGTGTATTAACTTTTTCAAGACGAACAAGTTTCATTAATATAATTAGCAAACAACATTCGTTAATATAATTGGTTTAAAAATAATACGGCAATTCAATCAATCTATTCGTTGTTTTTTGAGAAACGAAAAATCAAACCGCTAGCAAGCAAATGCCCCACGTAGTTTAATGTAACAATTACCTACTTTTAAGATTTTAAGACTAAACTAAAATATTGCTAATATTGTATTTCGCTCCTCTATCTATCTTGACTTTAATGCTACTTTACAACTTAAATAAGGCAATTAAGGCAAACTGAAATTATAAAACACGAGTTAAATTTACGCACGTGCATGTGCCGTTCGAATTATGAAAGTTCCCTGTCTGTTTCGTTTGACACAAACGCTTTAGTTTATGGGTGGAGATACCTAATTAGTGTAGTGTCTAGGCGATTCGGTGACACCCGATCGATACTCATTTCTGTAATGAGACAGGAAGTTTAACTATATTCAAATGGCCGCTGTTAAAATGATTAGAAATCGATTCGTTTCGTGCTGGCTTATAATTTCACTTTTGGTCACTAAATAAGGCGGAAAATGTTCAAATTCTTATTTCTTTGAACCTTTTTGGTCAATACAATAGATGAAAATAGTTTTAAGTCAAAGATTCAAATCATTGATATGCCCTTAACTTATTTTGATTGCACTTAAAAGTGTTCACACTAGGGAGTAAAACTCACAAATTACAATAATTAGAGTTTATTTATTTATTTATTTTAAGGTACATCAACAATATACATATACAAAATCGGTTCACATAAGAAGCTGAAAATAAAAACTTATATGTATATCTATTATAGATATACACAACATTTTCTGTACAGAATTATAAAGAATAAAAATTAAACATAAATTAAGAACTTAATACAAATTTAACAAGACATAATTATTATTTACAAAATAGAAAGGTAAAAAAAAAGAAACAAAAAACAACAACAGTCAACGAGATCTAGCACAGCATTTTCTGCACTATCTTTCGCTTAAACACTTTGAATGAATCATGAAAAATGTCAAGATCATCTGAGCGTCCGCATAAAGAATTATATTCGAGACAAATACGCACTAGTGGTGAGTGTTTGCCAGCATTTGTTCTGCAGAATGGAATGTGAAAAGTTTTGGTAACGGGGTGTCGCGGAATTCTATTAGGTACCGTTAAGTTAATGTTGCTTAGTAGTTGGCTGCAGTCTACTCCACCGTTGAGGAGTTTAGAAGGAATAAGAGATCCTTGATTTTACGCCGATGATTAAGGCTAGTCACTTTGAAGAATTTAAGTCTGTTAGTGTAGGGAGCTCTATGCGAGACACCAGATGATACGTATGCTAAGTGTCTCGTAAATGCTCTTTGGATGCCTTCGATTCTCTTTGATTGTATAGCGTACGAAGGGCTCCAGAGTGTGTTAGAGTTGGTTGGAGACCATGGGTCTGTCACTTAGAAGTCTAGAACTCGGTCGCAAGGCACCTCTGACTTTTCAAGTGATGTGCGTATGAAATAGTTAATTAAGGCTCGCTTAAACGGTGAAGGGAAATAATCTGTATGTCGGAGAGTTCCATAACGTTCTCGAAGATGTGTAAAGTCTGGTAACGCGCAATGGTCCAGCGTGGCCTTACTCTTCTCACATTGAAAAGAGACCTTTACGCACCTGTGAGACAGTTTATATACAGGGTTGATATATACTCTTGTCAGTTTAAGGTACTTTAAACCTATGAATTAATATATTTCCTTAGACTTATACTAAGCCTGGGATTGAACCTCAAACTCGATTGATAAAAAGGAAATCGCCTAACATTACATAATGCTTAATCTTTTAATTATGTTCTAGTCCCTAATCCCAAAATCCTTCTACCTTGTGGTCCTTGTGCCTACTCTCCGTACCACGAAGTATACGCAATGATTATTTCATAAGTCCCGTGGTGTGAATAAGAATGATATCGCTGTCTCGCTCCGACGGAGTGCTCACGACCTTCTTAACATTCGGAAGATGTGTAATCGTGATATTAACGTATAATAGGTTCGGTGCACGATTCCGACCGGAATTCGGAACGGATGATTATTATTCGAAATCTTGTATTTATTGAGTAGTATGTGTTAGATTTTTGTTTGTCTATTGGTATAGGTTTATGTTTGCTAATGATGACGTCGCGGGTTCCATTCCCGGGTCCTTTATTTCGCCATCTTCTGTACCTTAGGACCCATCTTATAGGGAGTGAGCTTATTACCGTTTAACGATGAGTATTACACATGCCTATATCCATGAAGGGTAGGCAGAGGAATATAACACATTTTGCTAGTTAAGCACAGATGGCGTAGTGGTTTAAGTGGTTGCTTCGCCACTGCTAGGTACTGCGCCGAGTGTTGTGGGTTCGAATCCTACACGGGACAAAAGAAAGAAAAGTTTTGAAGTCCCACATGATAGGGGGCGTGCCTATTGCCGTTTACTGGGATCAATTCGAAACTCCGTGCTATACTACTGAAAATTTCTCTGTCTGATTTTTCTGTAGAAGCACGGAGTCTGATACTCAATAGGCTCGATCCTTTTACGTGGGACCTCAAAACTTAAGCTGGCGAAACGTCTTGTAATACACAGGGGCTTTGACTTCATACACATATTGGGAGGGCTTTAATATAAAAGACAATTTAGGTAACTATAGTAAACGTATATTTGCAAATATTTCCATTTGATACTGTTAAAATTAGAGTCAATTAAGCAAGGGCATAGGATAGGATACAGTGTAAGGCTGAATGATAAAGCAGAATGATCTCTAATGATAATGCTATTAGTAGAAATGGGGTCTCGGGCACCTCCAAGTTGTATGAAGTCATCTCCAGCGGACATAATACACCCTGGCTTTTTTTACGTGGTGCAATGCTTAGACGCATAGCCCTTAGCAGGGGCGGGTGGAGGGGTTATGTCGGGCTCACCCGGAGAAAGATAAAGTCCCGGGTTCGACTAAAACTACCACGGTGTTCCTTCACATGGTCTATGGCCGGGAGGCGGGGATCGCTCACGCATTCATCCTGCAGGAATATACCACTACCTACAGTTTCATGGATATAGGATTGAGGCTACATATGTACCTAATACTTATGATATCCAAAGATCACCTGCACTAGTCATCATACTGGCATGCCAAGCTATCAATTCAAGCCAGCATGCCAGTAACACTCGCATTACAATATCAGTTAACATTCTATTAGCGTGCCCGCCGAGCGGTATTCTTGGCGCATGATCTTGTCAGTTGTGCGCAAGGAAATTACCGTTTACCCTAATTTTGTGCGCGGATTTCAGTTGACTTGAAGTCTGATTTTTATTTTTACTTTGTCCTCCATCTGTTACCCACGCTTATGATTACTGCTTCGCTCCCCTGGCTTGTGGCGTGATGCTATAACCTGCCGCAAGAAATGGGCTTTCAAATGCAAAATGAATTTTTCAAATTCGACTGGTAGTTCCCAAGATGGGCGCGTTCAAATAGGCAAACTCTTTAGTTAAATTATGTTCTAGTATAGATAACGATAGCTTAGTGGGAAACCGTTGGGCTGCCACGCAGAAGTCTTGAGTTCGATCTCACGGCACGCAGCTCTGACTTAGCTGACTCTGACTTAGCTGACTCTGATTTAGCTGACTCTGACTTAGCTGACTCTGACTTTGTGCGTATAAAATAGTTAATCGGTGAAGAGAACTGTGAAGGTAAACATCGTGAGGAAATCTGCTTGTCTGAGAGTTATCCATAATGTTCTCGAATATATGTAAAGTCTGCCAACCCACACTGGGCCAGCGTGGTGGACTAAGAAACAGACTTCTCATCGGAGCCCGACAGTGGGACAGTTTCCGGCTGATATTATATTACTAGATGTGCCCGCGGTTTCACCCGCGTTTATCGTTACTGCGCCGCCCCCGTGGGTTGTAGCGTGATGTTATATAGCCTATAGCCTTCCTCGATAAATAGGCTATCCAACACTAAAAGAATTTTTCAAATCGAACCGGTAGTAATCACGCAGAATAAACCAGGAGAAACATCGTTTGTACTATGTATGTAATGGGTAATTATTTTGCTGCGATGTTATTTTAAAACTGCGATATCTCCTAAGATATTCATTGAAATCGAATGATGTAAAGAGCAGTTTTGTTTTAAATGAAATACTTGTGATGAATAACGTATTTATTTGGATAAGGATTAATATCATGTTTATAATAATACCTTCGCAAATAATGCATTATTTCAGAACAAATTTGGTTAGCATAAAAATGGTTATAGTGAGCCAACCTTAAAAGATAGACATATGCTGTCACGGACTTTTTTTTAGAACTTTTAAAGGGGAACAATTCTGTCATATCTGATTTTTGCGAAACTTTAACTGTTTACGCAGCGCACGCAGCAGAAGCTCTCAAAAGGAAAAAACACCCGCCGATTTTGAAACATTCTTCATTGGTGCTCAGCTCCTATTGATCTTAGCGTGATGATATATAGCCTATAGCCTTCCTCGATAAATGGGCTATCTAACACTGAAAGAATTTTTCAAATCGGATCAGTAGTTCCTGAGATTAGCGCGTTCAAGCAAACAAACAAACAAACAAACTCTTCAGCTTTATAATATTAGTATAGATAAAATCGTATACACCTGTGTATTCTTAAAGGATGTGGCACAGATGTTTTATAAATATACTTTTTAAAACACCTGTAGGTATCTGTAATTTTGTATTGTTTAATCTTTGGAAATAATCATTAAAATGTAGTAATTATAAAACTTTAGAATCATTTTTTTATCAAACATGGTTTTGCGGCCAATCCCTTGCCGCAGCAGTATTATTATTATCTATATATTAATACGTGAAGCAAAAACTTTGTACTCCTTTTTAAGAAAATTGCGCGGACGGAGGATATTAAATTTGGCACAGTTAAAGTTTATATGGAGAAGGAGGGACGAATCCTAATATTTTTATAAAATATGCATTAGAAATACATTAAATTAATGAAAAATCACTACACGCACACGACCATGCATTTGACACACGCAGTCGAATCGCGTTCGTAGTATTTCGACATTGTTCGTCTGACGTCGTACAATTCTTTGTAACTATGGTTACCTATTTTTATGTAATAGAGAAAAACAGAAAACAAAGTAGCAAGCTTAGGAATTTTGGTCGAATTTTGACCATTAGGCGACCGCTAGTTTTATTAAAACTGACAACCCATAAAACGTTAATATTTTACGATCTATATAATCTAAATAAAAATCATATATGTACTTATCAAAATATATATGAAGGAGATCTTGGCTTAGTAGTCTTCTTGCGATTGAGGTGACTGATTGATAGATATAATTATATAGTAGACACAGCTGTTGTAATAAATATCTCTTATGCAATAACCTCTACCGTTTTACTGAACACCTGGTACTTGCTGACTAAGATTACATTATATTTCTTCATACATAAATAGACAGACACGCGTATACGTCATCGGAGGCTAGAGAGATCAGAGGTCTTCCAAAATCCATCTGTTTACTATGAGTTGCACAGTTTTGTCTTGTGGTATTAGGCTTCCTTCTATTGCGTAGAGATCCTTCATATAAGCACATAATAAATCCAAACGCTACGAAGATTATGCTAACAGAATAACCTACACATTGCGAGACCAGCAAATAGGGTTTTACTTTTACTAGCTCCAAGCGTGACAAGCTTGATTGTTACTTACAAGAGCTATTGTATATCAGAAAAGTAATGAATAGTGGATGAATTTTTCACTTTACGCCGATGTGAATGTAGCAAAATGGCCAAGCCATATATTTTGACTAAGGTGTAGACTTTGTGAAGTTAGGCCTCGTAGAGTTAGGACGTGTAGAGTTAGAAGCTTGGCTCTACTTTTTTTTTTTTTTTTTTATTTTGCTCGTCAAAATGACCACACTCCACCTGATGGTAAGCAGTCGTGTGGTCTAAGAGCAGTGGCCTCCACATCGCCCCCACAGTAGCCGAGGCGATGTTGAGGTCTCTATTTTGACGGCCTGAGAAGATGCTTTTTCACGCCCCGCTTAAAGAACCCAGGATTGAAGGAAGAAGGAAACACGTGCCTTGGCAGAGCATTCCATGCCTTGGTCGTTCGGCAGAGATATGAGGACCCAAACTTTTTGGTACGCGCTCTAATCGACTCTACCGTGTAAGGATGGCATCTGAGCCCAGCACGCGTTGTTCTGGATAGGAAAGGGGAGGGCGGGATAAGGTGGAATAACTCTTCAGAGCACTCCCCGTGGTATATTCTGTAGAAACATGCCAATGAGGCAATGTCCCTACGGAGTTGCAGAGGTTCCAGTGAACTCGTGACCTCTGGATCTCCGATGATACGGACAGCCCGCCGCTGTAACCGGCCGAGAGCGTCCGGCAAGTACTGCGTGGAGCCATCCCAAAGATGAGAACAGTACTCCACGCAAGGGCGCAATTGTGCCTTATACAATAGGCACAGTTGCCCAGGTGTGAAGAACCGCCTCACCCTGTTCAGAAGTCCGAGTTTTCGCGAAGCTTGCTTAATGACGCTCTCGATATAGGTTTTCTGATTAAGGGAGCGGCAAAGATCCATACCTAAGATGGAGAGACTGTCACGTATCACCAGTGGAGTGTTCTTCAGAGAAGGGAGGGGAAGGAACGGAGACTTTTTTATTGAGAACGCGCATGCCTGGGTCTTCTTGGCGTTGAACTCGATCAAGTTCTTGGCACCCCATTCATAGATGCGGTCCAAGGTCTGGTCAAGTTCAACGACAAGATTCTGCCTTTTCCCCTCAAACTCAGCCTGTTTGGCCCCAGGATGTCCGAGATATCGCCCATGCACGGTACTGTCGTCCGCATAACAATGTATGTTGCCGAGATTCAACATATCATTGATATGCAGAAGAAAGAGCGTAGGGGATAAGACAGAACCCTGAGGCACTCCTGCATTGACCTGCATAAATTTGGAAGCGCGACCGTCGCAAAGGACCCGAATACGACGCTTCTGCAGGAAACTTGCAATCCAGGTGCACAGTTGAGGGGGCAAGCCATAGGCCGGAAGCTTGGAAAGAAGAGACCGGTGCCAGACTCTGTCGAAAGCTTTGGCTATGTCAAGGCTGATAGCCAAAGACTCGCCGTGCTTGTCCATAGCTTCACCCCAGAGGTGCGTGACGAATGCTAGAAGATCACCCGTTGATCGTTTAGCCCGAAAGCCGTATTGGCGATCATTGATCAACGATTGATCCTCCAGGTAGCGGACAATTTGGGTGTTTATAATCCGCTCGAACACCTTGGAGAGCACCGAGGTGATAGCTATGGGACGATAGTTGCTTGGCTCGGAACGGGCCCCCTTTTTGGGAATCGGTTGAACGTTCGCCTCCTTCCAAGCCTCAGGCACAATGCCTGCGGCGTAAGACGTCCGGTATAGGCGCGTAAGCGTGGGAGACAACTCCGCTGCACATTTTTTAAGGACCACAGCTGGATGCCGTCAGGTCCACTGGCTTTCCGAACATCGAGAGACTGCAGTATCGCACGAACGGTTCGTTGCCTGATACATATATCAGGCATGGTGTAGCCGCAGTTGGCAATGTTAGGCGGCTGCGAACCGCAGTCATCGATTCGGGAGTTGGCCGCAAAGAGATTTGCAAGCAGATCTGCTTTCTCCTGCGGCCGATGAGCCAGTGATCCATTCGGATACCTCAGAGGGGGCAGCAAGGTCTGGCAGAAGTTGGACTGCACGGCTTTGGCCAGGTGCCAATAGCTACGACTGCCCGTAGGATGCGCCATGAGTTCCTGGCCGAACCGTGTGACGCGCTGGGCATCCGCTCTTAAGTATACCCTCTTGCAGACCTTTGTGGCTTGGTTGAACGCTGCCTTCAGGTGATCCACGTTAGGGTCGTGGAGAGTGCGAGTCCTGGTCCAAGCGCGGTACGCTGTCTGTTTGCGTTCAACAGCATCAGCGCTTTCACGACCGAACCAGGGCCTTTTCCTGCCGCCGCTCGTGACATCACTGTATGGAATATAATATTCCATACCCAGGATGATTTCACCAGCGACAACAGTAGCGCTCTTTGATGGATCCCTGTTCTCAAAGCAGCGTTGAGCCCAAGGGATGGATGCGAAGTACTCCCGCATTCCATCCCAGTCTGCCGACGAGTAGTGCCACAGTCGTCGTCTTGCCTCCTCGGGTCGTGGAGGCGTAACAACAACAGCTGTGGCACAAACCAGACAGTGGTCTGAGGTGCCCAGAGGAGCACGAATCGACACACTGTACCGGTTCGGGTTACTCGTCAGCAGCAGATCGAGCAGAGAGGGCGCCTGACCTGCAATGTCTGGTATCCGGGTGGGCTGGAGTACCAGTTGAGACAGATCATGCGTGAGAGCGAACGCATGTGCAGTTCGTCCCGCGTGGTCTGTTTTGGGAGAACCCAACCAGGTCTCATGGTGGGCATTGAAATCTCCCAAGAACACCAACTCAGCGTTCGGAAACCGCTCCTGCGCGTCGTCTGCCGCCTGACTCAGGTAATTGAAGAGTCGAGTTGTCTCAGCGTCTCCTGAATGGGATCGGTAGAGGCACATGTAGATTTGGCTGAAAGAGCCATGATCTACGTGTACCCAAAGGACAGAGAAGGAAGGGTCCTCTAGGCATTGTAGACGGCGACAGCAAATATCCGCCCTAACAAACAAGCATACCCCGGCTTTCGCGAGGAAACACTCCTCTAGCACGTAGCCGGGATATTGCAGGTAGTTCGTGTCTGCAGGACGGCGTATTTGTGTCTCCGTTAGAAAAAGCATTGCCGGCCGAGCCGTCTCCAGGTGGTGATGGACGGCATTAAGGTTAGCGTGGCGTCCTCTGATGTTAATAAACTCCACGACACAGGAAGCAGCAGTGGGGTTACGGCGATTGGCTGCTGTTGAACGACAATGCTTTGTTCGTACTGCCATAGAGTGAAAGGAAGGGGAAACGTGAAAAAAAAGAGGCGGCTATTCTCGCAGCAAAGTGGGGCAAGGCGCAGAGCAAGTTTTGTCATATAACTGTATGGTATGGCGATAGCCGATCCGACGGACGGAAGGACCCCCGTACCCTCCCGAAAGTGGTCGCCGGGACCCACCCTCCGGTCACCATCCGGCACGACGAGCCACCTCGAGATTATGCGCGGCATGATAAGGCAGCCAACCTAGTTGGTTAGACTAGGTTGGGCCTCTGGACTATACCGCGGGCGGCCAGCAGAGCACCGTTTCTACGGCTCTCCCTGGCCGCCGGGTCGACTCGCGCCACCCACAAAATGACTCTACGGATACTCTGCAGGTCCCTCATAAGCTGCGAGAATCGTCACCTCATGCTTAGGTCTCCGGCGCTCTCATTCACCGAACGAAACACAGCAGTGAAACACTGTTGTTTCACGTCGATTTTCTGTGAGAGGGTAGTACTTCCCCGGTCGAGCCGGCCCATTCCTGCTGTAACCAGCTTGGCTCTACTACCTTTTTGAGATACATGAGATCTAATAACTTTTTGACAGTGCGAGTCATGGTCTCGTCTTGTCAACATTTTACATGAAAATGTTTTTGGTGGGATTTAGAGTTTCTTAAAAGAAAGACTGCACGGATCATGTAATGGTTTAAGTAATCGCTTTGTAGGTATGGGTACCACAAAGGGGCAATTATTTGTATAACCCAGAAATTATTGTACCACCACCTTTGGTTGTATACTGTGTCCGTTAATTGTATGTTTGTAAAGTCGCAAGCGACACAGGGTTTGAGCCCATATGCGTGAGTCGTCTATTGAAAGTAGTATAAAAAGAAACTGAGCCGATCCTGCAAAAATGTAGGGTGTTTAAGCGTAGATTAAGCCATTGCCTGTCTAAGCATGCCTCCTTACGCAATACCTCCACCGCTTCTCTGAACACCTGGTACCTCGAGACAATGATTACGTTATTTTAACTATTATGTACTTCATATTTACAAACGACATTAATCATGTTCGTGTTGAATCTAGTGTTTAGTCACACGTGCTCAGAGATATGCATAACAGTGGCTGTTTGAAAACAATCCGACGTATTCGTGTGTACATTCATTATTGGGACGTGGTTACTGAGTACATAGATACATGCTCGATATTTTAGGTATGCGTATTAATAATAGGGGATACAAAGATGCAGCCTTCTATAAAAAAAAATCGGTAACGATGCGGTTTTCATACTATTTCATTGATATTTATTAGTAGGTAATTAATGTTAATTATTGTTAATTAATGTTAATTTTTAAAATAACACTTTGAATATAGAACAAATAGATGTAGGTCAACAACGTCAATTTCATAGTTTTCGAACTAATATTATATGCGAAAGTTTTGTCTGCTTTTTTGCGTTTTTAAGGCTAAACTGCTGTAATATTGAAAGAGTATACTGACTCTTCTTTTGAAGCGTGACTAGAATAGTATCCTTAGTGTTACAATGGTATAAGCAATTATACCTGCTTATCATTACGATTGTAATGACAAAGACGACTTTTGCGTTAGTGTAAATCCTAATCCTAACTTTATAAATGTGTGTTTGTTTCGCTATCACGCCCTACTCGACCGATCTTCATGAAATCTCGTATACACGTTGTCAGGGGCAAAGAATAGGACATAGGGTACCTTTCATCCAGAAAAAAGTAATGTTACTACCTTAACCTATTCTTATTTAACTTTTCGGAGCGGAGCCGCGGGCAAAAGCTTGTTATAAATATTGAGAAGAAACTTAAATTATGCCAAAATAGGCACTTTTTACATCGATAAATAGCTTCATGCCTATTCACGAAGTTAAGTAACTAGGTGTGTAAAATACTTATTTTTCACCAGCCAATGCAATTTTACATAATAGAGGCTATTGCATACCGGGCAAAGTGCCACACGCAGAACTAATAAGAATAAGAAAGTGATTATAAGAATCACATAACAGGTTTATGTAAAAGAGCTTTCCACATTACATCCACAATGATGCTACTAGAGCACATGAGGACGTAGCAGTCCCAACATTCTTCATTCAATTTCACTTCAGCAAATAAAGTAATATACATAAAACAGAATCAAGGATACTTAAATCATTTTCAAAACCACTTACCATCCTGTTTCAATACTGGTAGTAACACTCTCCTACCAGTGTTAAAATGGACGTTAAATTTCCAAATTTAAAAAATGTATGTAGTTAATAGTTGTTGCGTCATCCCTATTTAAGCACGGTCTTTCAAAAAAGATCAAAAAGAGAAGATTATTAGATTTTACTGTCTTGTGGCCCTTTTCTTCAAAACCAATTTTTAAAATTCGATCTCAGCCTTATTTTCTTTTTTTTATTATGTTTTCATAAAAGGGTTTTATATAGTAGGAATATATTATTTGTTGCGTAAAAAATAGACAACAACCTTATTACGCCCTTGGAGTTAGGAGCCAGTCAGCTTTAAAGAAAATAAATATACTAGTAGCCATATGGCTTTTTCGGCCTTCACGTTGTTACATGTCTGAGGGACACGCAACTTCAAGTCGTAACGCAATTATCCACACGCAAATTTAATTGTTGTTTATGTCTATTGTTCATCACAACGATGACAAATAAGCCAGCATAATAATTATGACATAATTACATAACATCGTGATAAGAGACGGCAAGATGTAGATCCTTGACGCGAAATAGAGAGGTTGTTATGTCAATAACGACTTAGTTAGCTGATATCATCATCTTATCAGCCGCAGTATATTTTTTTTATTACAGCCAAGATGGCAAACATACTTATATTGTAGTCTAGTCGCTTAGAATACCAGATACACTACACGCGCGTTTCCAAAACTTCAAAAAAGGAATTGCAGTGCTGCCAACTTGCTGGCTTTTAAGTTAAAGAGCTGCTGTAATTTTAAGGAGGTTGGTATCCTACTCACCAAGTATCATGCAAAGTCATTTTGCTATACCACACTAGAACTAATGCCTGTGTCGACGTCATAAACATTCGAACAACGAATACAAAAGCACACAAATTTTAGGATCACACAAATTTTTGTCCTATTTGGGGATCGGACTCACTAGACTCAGCGCGGAGTGGTAGGGACCTCCCTAGTAGTCACCTGACCACTTGAACACTTGAATTGCGCCATGCATGCAGTCAGTATAAGGTAAACCGAATAAATATAGTGAAGTCTTACTTCCATGTTTTTCTACAACTGGCTGTCCGCCGCGGTTTTACCCATGTGCGTGAATACTGCTCCGCTCCTGTCGAGAATCGAACCCGCAAACTCAAGCGTGGCAGTCTGTTACACTAACCACAACGCCATCGAGGCCGCCGTAGTATTAAAATTACCAAAACAGAACTTGAAGAGTAAGGGAAACATGAAACGCCACACTAGGTCACGCCTGTCTCGTGGAGTCTGAGTGGTTCCAGTACTAAGTTAAAAAAAAACCAGTTTGAACAAGTATTAGGTAAGAAGGCATAGAATAATTGAGGAAAGTGTTCAGACTTTAGGTTTTATAATACGAAGCAGTAACTACACATCATTAACGGCGACACAGTTAGTGATATTATAAAATGGCACCATTATGTAAGGCTAGTAATAGTAGAATGGTATCATATTGTGCTAATACTGTCAAGGCCAAAGCTCAGCACGATGGAAAGGTGCCTACCATTACGATAAACTAAACTAATAAACTATTATAGTAGGTAGAATTAGTTTTATAGCACCAAATGATTACTGGGTGCGGACTGGTACCTAACCTACTACGTCTATAGCAAGTACATCTATATCCTAATCCTAACTAATATAATAAACGGGATTAAATATAATGATCATCAAAAATACTAATTGGTCAGCAAATATTGCACAGCATAACGCGCATCTATATGCCTCAAATCACTGCATTCCGTCTCGGAAGTGTTCGGTTATGTTAGGTTCCTTTTTTTAAACCCACGCAAAATTGGAGCCCCGCGAAGCGGGGCGCCGTCGACTTAGTTTGATCTCTTTAAAGTTTACTGGCCATGAGTTGCTGATCAATTAGCTATTTCTGCTCACAGATTTTATTTTTTTGCTCACAAAAATACCAATACTATGCTAACCATTTAAATAACACCCATAATGAACTAGCTGACCCGCGCAACTTCGTCTGCTTGCATAGGAGAATTATCCCCGTTTTTGCAACATTTTTCATTGATGCTCCGCTCATATTCGTAGTAGCGTGATATTATATAGCCTATAGTCTTTCTCGATAAATGGGCTATACAACATTAAAAATTTTTCGATTCAATAGTTCCTAAGATTAGCAACTAAACACACTTTTCAGCTTTGTAATATTAGTATAGATAGATGTGAGTTTCTTTGTTTGTTACGCTTTCATGTCTTAACTATTCGACCGATCATCATGAAATTTTGCATACACGACGCCAGGGGCCCAAAACGGGCATAGGGCTCTACCTTTCATCCAGGATCCTGTTCCCGTGGAATAGAAATTTATTGACAAAATCTACATTAACGCAATCAAAGCCGCGGGAAAATGTAGTAAGCATATAAAAGCGGAAGTCAATCATTTGTTGATTTAACACGAAATCTCTAAAATTGATCTATGAAATAATTTGATTTTGATTTCGGATGGGTAGTTTGTAACTAGAAGTCGGCTGTGACCGCCTTTTTCAAAATTCGAAAAATTTATATCATGCTACGTTTAAGTATGATCTTGTCTGGAAGTTAAGTCGTCATCTGACACAATGACAACAGTACATCTGAATTATAAAGTCACGAGTTCTCATTATGAAAATTATACAATATCGTTTTCTATCTAATATATGCACTCACTATTCTTAGTGAGGACATTTTATTGCATGCATCATAATTTGGTTTCAATCACAATTGTTTTTATGTTTGAACATAGCCAAGGCACAATCTAGTTTTAAATAAACAAAGGATCCTTCCTACACGCTTCGGAGATGACGTAACGCCATGACTCGTCCATCAAATATTGATACACAGACGTACTTGTGTGTAAGTACATAGTAATTTATGATAGTTATGTCATAATGCGCGTTAGACGTAAGCCTGATGAATGACCGTCAGATTGACGCGGTTGTTCTGTATCTGTTTATTCGTTTACATATCTTTTCATCTATAGTGGGATTTGATCAAAACATTGGCGGATAATTCATTTTTCATGTATCTTGTAGATTGCACAGATGGTGTAGTGGTTTAAGTGGGAGCCTCGTCATTGTTACTGCGCGCTGTGGTGTGGGTTCGATCCCCACACTGGACAAAAATTTGTGTAATCCATAAGTATAGTGGAACTCCAATTATCCAAATCAATTGGATTCAGACCCTATTCGGATAATTGTTTTTGAAGTAAAAACTTCTTTAGTGGCGTTGTGCACTTTTTTGCGATGGGTAAAAAATGTTAAACTCGCGTCAGGACACGTGACCTGATCGAAAATTCGTAAGATGGAGGGAGAATTGTCAAACTCGCGTCAGCAACCGTGACCTGATCGAAAATTCGTAAGACGGAGGGAGAATTGTCATGTGTGTGTACGATAGCGCAATAAATGAATATTGTATTTTACCACATAAAGGATAGTACTTTTACACTGATAATTAGAGCAATTCGTGCAAAATTATTCCCTAACCATTCCAAAATATCAAAAATGCACAACGTTAATATGCAAGTTTTCACTTCTGCCGGCACTCCCGGAGTGCAACCCGTTGATTTTTTTTTTTAAAGGGAGTGTACGTACATTTTTGTGTATATGTATATGTGCATTACATATTTTAAAGAAATAGAGCTTATTTTTCATTTGAAATTGAATGAAATTGCAAATAGGAGCCGGGCTTAATTAGGTGCCATGTAACAGGTATATTTATTGGTACCATGCTAAATTTAATAAGACTGTCCGATCTGGGCGGTCAGAATCAGCTAGCGACTAGCCCAATAGATAAGACGTTAGAGAGATCGTGATTCCAAAGCCCAACTATAGCACTATCGACGTGAACCAACTTCTAACACAAGCATATTAGTTTAGTTAGCGGGCTTGACAAGAATTTGTTACACAAATTGCAAGTAATCTATAAAAAGACCTGGAACATCGAGGTATTACTTACATATTATATTTTATGTTTATTTTATTTTTAAACCACTAGGAATAAAGTCTGTGTCACGGAGAACTTTATCCAGACTCAGATCAGAACAATCATTTGTGTTGTCCAACGACCTTTTAAACTAGTACCTTAGTAGTTTATCAAGTAGGAAAACAAGGATATAGATAGCCTCGTAGTCGGCTGTTACCGCTGTCTATGGTCGTTTGCAGTACCAGCCTTACTTGTACGAGTTAACCTCAGAAAAAAGGTGAGTACGTGATCTTTCAGAACTCTTAATTATCAAGCGAAACGCAGTTTCAGTATCACTACTGATAATTACGCCGGATTTCTGTACGACAGTAATACGTCTCCAAGCGAAATAATTGACAACAGCAGACTAACCTACTCCATAAACTTCAGAAAACCCTACTGCGTGCTGTTACATAAAGAAGCGAAATCATATTTACAAGAAATCAAAATACAATCGTATTACACGCAATTCGTTTTATCATAACTATTCATCAATAAAAGAACAGGTTTGTTTTTATAACTTTTACCTTCGTGTAAATGTCGCGAGTGAAATTCGGCAGGTTTGACAGGCTTGACTGAGGTACTGACATCTCTCTTAAATGTCTGATAATCGTGATGTTGCTGATGTTTGATAAGCTCGGTGATGTGTTGAATTTGTATTCAAAACATTAGTGGCACGGCTGACTTGTTTTCTGAACACGCGAAAATATGCATAGCACTTGTTTATGCTAAACAATTTTGGCGGTTGTTTGGCGGCTAAAGATTGCTTTGATTTGAATAGAGCACAGATAACAACATAATATTATTTGAAGTTTATTACTTTTTTATTAAAAAAAAGTTACTGCCTAAGGCTTTGGAATGTGTATTTATATTTAAAGAATCCATGGTGTGGCCTGATGTGCCAAATTTCATCAGCCGTCACGGGATGCCTGGCAGATGTGAAACATCGAAATTATTTTGTACAAGAAATATGCATAAAAGAACAGATTACGACAGGAACTAATATGGCATAATGCAAAATACTATCATATTATTATAGCGTCGCCACGCCAACAATCGGTTTTACGTGCGGCTACAGATGTTTCACATCAAAATTTTCATAATCTTGCATTTTGTAATAGTAGTAGGAAAATGTAGATATTTTAAGCTCTATACATATATTAAACCGATGTAATAGTTAAAAAAAGGGATCTATTGATTTGTTGTAATTCATAGATACCTAGTCTATCGCCCGTATTTTCGAAAAAGTTAGTAAAGGTGAAGAAGAAACTTGCTCCGCAGAAAAACGTTGTGTTTTTAATAGCTAACGTTTTACGAATAAATTTTTACTTTCTTTTTCCCTCATCATTGCCACTGCGCCGACTGTTGAGGGTTCGATCCCCAAATAGGATAGAAATTTGTGTGTACCACAAATAGGTGTTCTTTGTGTCCGTTGCTTAAATGTTTGAAAAGTAACCCGCGATACAGGATTTATTCCACAAGCCAGTGCCTTTTTGAATAAAAATAAAAATCTGTCTCATTAGAAGCCTCCTAACAATAGTGTATCACATACATGTATTGAAATATATTACTACTGAACATCAGGTCTATCTCATAGAGAGAGATATGAAGACTGAGACATAGTTCAAGGGATACGCAAGTTTACATGAGTCCGCGTTGTGTGTAGTGTCGGTTTACACGGAACCAGTACAGATTTATATTGGGAGCAACAATCGCGGTGTAGAAATGCTTTGACACAAGTAGGTATAACGGACACTGGTTGTGGCTGATGAAAAATGTATCATGGCGCCAACATGCAGGCTTAATGCAGAAGGCACAGTGTTTAATGATGGTAATATTATCTATATATTAATACGTGAAGCAAAAACTTTGTACCCGTTTTTACGAAAATTGCGCGGACGGAGGAGTATGAAATTTGGCACAGTTAAAGTGTACATGGAGAAGGAGTGGCGAATCCTAATATTATTATAAATAAAAAATATGCATTAGAAATACATTAAATTAATAAAAAAGCTCTACACGCACACAACTATGCATTTGACGCGCGTTCGTAGTATTTCGGCGTTGTTCGTCTGACGTCATACAATTCTTTGTAACTATGGTTACCTATAACTTATTTAGGTATATGTAATAAAGAAAACAAAGTAGCAAGCATATGAATATCGCCAATGAAAGAGTATAGTCAAGTAAATAATAATTTGATTGAAAAAGATAGGTAAATTTAACGTGTATAGCCTTGGCGAAATCTGATTATAAGGGTAAAGTTATAGACAATAAAACCATAATAACGATCAAACTTAAAATTTAAATTAATTATGGTCGAATTTTGACCACTAGGCGGCCGCTAGTATAGATTTAATGGAAATTGGTTAAATGTATATGAATCTTTGAAGATAGAATTAAAACGTTCATATTGCACGTAAGTTTTCTTATTGCAAAAAATAAGTTACCTTACACATTGATTTTGCAATAAGAAAATTTACGTTTGTCGCGGCGCTTTTCCAACCTTGGAACAACAAACACGAATGTCGATCAGAATCAGAGATCCGAACAAGTATTTGTAAATTCTATCTACGCCAACAAATTAGTGATAAAGGCAGAGTACAGTAAAATAAACGTTTCCAGACTAAATAAGAGGCTTACACCTACATAAATCCATGTCCGTTTCCCGAAGTAGTTGGCAGAATCTATAAATCCACTTTACGATGCTGCGACTGGATAAAGCAAGAGAGATATTCTCTTAAACAAATCTTCGCCTAGCTCTACCTACCCCTTTTATTGTCCTGTAAAAAGGACAGTGAAATCAACAAATCAAAGACTTGGTCATACGCTATGTGCCACAAACCAACTAGCGTGATTGCTGTCTTAAGAGTAAGTGAAGCAAATATTTTTTTTATAATCTTAAAATGCAGGAAACCGGATCTTACATCCCCGGACAACTACCAAGAGTTTATCAAGTTCGTTTTTATAGGTAGATTATTAAAACTATGAATATAATATGCTTTATGTCCAGGCAGACATCTGGCTTCAAGAAATCACCAATATAGTTGATAAAGCAGTTCTGTTCCCAGTATCGATGTCAGATTTAGATTATTCTAATTTCCAGGAATCAATGTTTGGCAGGGCATCAATAAATCAAAATAGATCGTTATATTTACAGTGTGTGCCTGTTCTAAATGATGACTGTTGTGAAATGTTAGCAAACAAATGGATTTCTCTATTAATTAAGCTTATGCAAATAAATATAAAGACAAGAAAATATGCCAAAGTGAAAATTTACAGTTGTATGAACATTTTACAAGGCATTGATTTATTTAAGTATTCTGACGTTCCCAGAAGCATTTAGTGAAATGAAAGTGGAGAGATTTCATGTTTTCATATTTTCCAATTTTCGTCCAAGGTCCACGAATTAGGAAATCTCGATATTTGCTTTTAACGGTAAATAATGAAAAATTGTCTTGTTCCTGTTTACTGTTTAATTTCAATTGCTTGTCGTAGATTAACTCGCCAAATCACACTGAAAGAATGCTACAAGATTTAATATAATAAATTATTTTAGTAAGGCAAGATTTTGGGCTTACATTAGCCTAAAAAGTAATGTCTAGCATTATTGGTGTTCGCGCCATTTAGTGACAGATGCAAAAGTATAATCAATAACTACTTTAGAATTGTATTTATATTCATGGTTATAATATGCTTATAGTGCTACTAGATATCGCTGTTATGCTTTTAGTCGCGATAACTATGCTAAAAAATGTATGTAGTAGTCATTAAAATAGCAATATATCACGTAAAGTCAATGTTGGAATTATTCTGGAGTTAGAGTTGGCTGCATGGATACTGTAGTGCTTTAAGTTTTACCTCGTTTATTACTGTCAAAAAATTGTGATAATAATTAGCTGTTCCAAGCTAAGATTGTTTCAATCTTTTTTAAGGTTCTCGCGATACAGGACGTATTCCCAGACATAGACTTATTGACAGAGTTCGATCCATACACGGGACAATTATGTAATCTACAAATACTTAGGTGTTATTTGTGTCTGTTGTTTTAATGGTTGTAAAGGGCCTGCACGACACAGGAGTTATTCCTACCACCAGTACTAGGAATAGGTAACTTATGTACAAGAGCCTTATAGTAGTAGGACAAGTCTAAACTTGTACAAAAAAAAATCATCTCATAAATACATTAATTTAATTGTTTGATTGTTTGTAAAGGCCTCCATGACACAGGAGATATTTCTACCATCTGCACTAGGAATAATGCCTGTATTGTGAGTGCCAAGCAGTACAAGTTCTAAATACATTTGTTTTGTTTGTAAAAGTCCCTACGACACAGGAGTTACTCCTTCCACCTGCACTGGTAACAACTCCAGTAAAAGGGTCACGTAGTCGTAGAATAAGACCTGACTTTTCCAGAGAAAAGCTATCTCATTTTCTTTGTTCATGTTTGTAATGCCTTCCACGAGACAGGTGTTGTACCTATCATCTCCACTAGGAATAACACCTATAAACTGTCAAACAGTGGTAGGACCTGATATGCCCAAAAAAAAGAAAAGAACTGACACATCCAAATAACAAAGCTTGCGATAAATACATTAATTTGTACAGCTTGTATAGTTATCTTACTGTCCTATTCCTGGCGGGTTGGAGCCCTGTAGGACAGGCCGATCGGGTCCGCCCACGGCTGCCCGGCTTGAATGGCGCCGAGGCCACTACCTACAACTATACGAGTTGTTCGCGCATCCGTATTATACTCTGATAACTGAGCTTTCTATTACACCTATTACGAAGGGTATTTGTCAGTGTCCGTTCCGTCTAGACGCTATGAATATCGTGCAAGCATTATACTAGAGAACTCGACAAACGGTTCGGCAAATTGATATCGAATATAGTTATGTTTGTGGGTGGTGGTGGTATTGGATATATATCCTAACTTAATATTATAAATGCGATTGTAAGTTTGTTTGTTTGTTACGCTTTCCCGCTTTAACTGCTCGATCAATTATTATGAAATTTCACATACACGTTGACAGGGGTACAGAAAAGGATATAAAGTAGTTTGCATCCAAGCAAAAGTTAGTAATATTATAAAGAGGATTTGTTCGTTTGCTTATAGATAAACTCTTATATTACTGAAACTATTATAACAATTATTTCACTATTAGAAAGTATTAAATCCAGAAGTAACAGGCTTAAAACATCACGCTACGTGAGAGCAGGTTGCAGCAGGTGGGTAAAAGCGCAAGGAACACGTGGTTATGTATATTTTAAGCTATATTTCGACGTTTGTGTAGCGGAAAGGTTAAGCAGAAGTGCCTTGAAGCCACATTTAGTAAGCTTAGTTTGAAGTCTTACTAAATAAGTTATTAATCTCTACCGTCTTGCTAGACGTCATGCTACAACTGTTACCTTACAAAAAATGCTAATAATGCTTGATGGGCATCAGAGGCATTGAATCTTGAAACACATTGCTAGACTATTACTTAGAATTTTGTTACAGAAAGCCGTATATTTTTTTTTCTGTCGCAGATATTGATCCTTATATGTCACGATCGGCCGCGTAAACTTAGGCCAATGCCCTACCAAAGCAGTCACTTAATCAGTCTATAATTAATCTGGAGAACAACAAAGTTACAAGCCGTTTAATCCTGCAGTTAATTTGTTTACAAAAAAGATGATTGTTTACAATTTACCTGTTTACAACCCGGTCGACTTGACTACAATTGCACCTGTAAGTGGCCATTGTATATTTTTAACGAGAATAACAGCATACCAAGGTTTGGAAACCAATCAACTTCATTCTTCCTTCAATTTAATGGGATTTTAATCACTGTATTATTTTGGTTGTGCTCGTTATCCAGTGGCGATCGTTATGTAAGCAGTACGAGTTCCGGATTGGGTAGAAATTGCATTTTTCTTTCATGCAATTTTCAGTTGCATTGCGGTGTCAGTAAATATAAGCATAACTGAAGAAATAACATAGTTATTTATTAAACTTATGCTGGTAGATAACCACACATATCTTTTGCGGCCTCGATGGCCACGCCTGAGGTCGCGGGTTCGATTCCCGCACAAGTCAAACATTTGTGTGCATGGACATGGATGTTTGTTTTTGTCTCGATGTTTCTATGCATAATATGTATATATTTACAAAAAAAAAAGCATATATGTATGTTTATCCATTGTCTAGTACCCATAGTACAAGCTCTGCTTAGTTTGGGCCTGGGCTAGATGGTGTTGTGTGTATGTGATAGAATATTATTATATTATTATGACACACATACATGACGCCCTCGCTGCTTTGTATGATGGGTGGGTCGCTGGAACTGAAACTGCATCAGCGACCTTGCAAATGCTCTAGATACGACAATGCAGGCACATAATATCCTAACTAATATTATAAATGTCAATGTGAGTTAGTTTGTTTGTTACGCTTTCACGCCTTAACTACTCGATCGATCATGATAAAATTGTGCATAATCGTCATCAAGGGTACAGAAACAGAGGTTGTACATAAAAGTACGGTATCATTTAGAAAAAATACTGTTCCCGAAAGGAAGAAATTTATTGCAAAAAAAATGAAAAAGAAGTTGCGGGCAAAAACTAGTAATAAATACGTAGTATTCATTAAACTTAATCCTTACTAATATTATAAAAGTACATATGTGCTAGCTAGATCTTATCAACAGGAAAAAAACACAAACAAAACAAATAAATCCAAAGCCTGATTAGTCAATCTCAGACGTCTCTAAAATGCTTAACACATACTTTGAATTCAGAATCTATCCGCGAAACTTCAACGAGAAAGTCGAGTATTTATTGTCAAGAGTTGTGGAGAACATCAAGCCATGCTTACATCACGTCAAACACGTCTGCAACATGCAATAATCCCTTTTATGTTCGTTGGGTGAGCAGTTGTGTAGTGTACATCTCGGTATAGTCGGTACTAGGCGTTGACTGGTCCGACGGGATGCCACTACCAGCCGACGGCACACGGAAACAGGTACAGAACAATTTCCCCGCAACCTTGACTCGTTATTCTTGTAAGGACGACAAGACTTCTATTAAGAATAATTCAACATTATCTTTTTGAATCAGTCAGTAATAATATGTATGAACATCAAAACATTGTGCATGCTCCATGTCTTTTAGAAATACGACATACGCGACATATTTGTGGAATTTTGATTTTAGAAATTCAAGTTAAAGTCAAAATCATTTATTTATCTGGTGCATAAAGTAATTAAGAGTAGTTAATCTGGACTTCTCGTTCTAACTGTTCGTTGGTCTTTTGAGCATAGCGAAATATTCTGAGTTTATGAGTAACTAACTTTTGCCTGCGGATTCGCTAACGTACCTAATGGTCGGTTAGTTTATGTTGTGTATATTATTCGGTGATAATATAGCTTCCTAATGGTGAAAGAATTTGACAAATCGGTTAAGTAGTTTTGGAGTTGAATCCTTACGAACAAATAAACAAAAATCAAATCTTTCCTCTTTACAATAGGGATTAAATATAATGACCACCAAAAATAGTAATTGCGCAGTAAAAGATGCTTACTAAAATATATCATAACGAGCACCTATACGCCTCAAATCACTGCATTCGGTCTCGGAAGGGATAGGTTATGTTAGGTTCCTTCTTAAACCCACCCAAAAATAGTCGTCGACTTATTTTGATCTCTTTAAATATATTTTGCTGTGCAATTTGGTGATCATTTACTATTTATAATATTGGTATAGATTGCTTGGTCTGCTATACGTTTCTATAACCACACCTATTTGTGATAAGCTGTATATATGTATTTAACTATCATTTGTTTGTTCGCAGGTAATTGCAGTGTGCTGATTTATTGAAAAAGACGCGGGACCACACGTAGAGTAACTGATAAAAAAATACTTTTGTATTGGTATATGTAAACATCTAGTTATACCTGTTTTTAAGATGTCCTACAAAAATCTTAGAAACGCATGCTTTATGGTACAACTTTGTCTGCCTGGATGTTTGTCTCAGGCGTCTCAGCTGTTTTTTATACAGGTATTGCGAATCCTCAGAAGAGTCGCAATGCTATCTGCGTACAGTCAAAAATACGCAATACCTCCTAAAGGAGCCTACAGATTTACAGAAGAGGAATGCAACATAAGCGCAAGATTGACCAACGTGGTAGACTAATTTACTGATTTCTACTAAAATCAAACACGATACGTGTATGATTGATCCAACACAATTATTATCTATATTATGTGTGATGTCTACAATCACACCGTGAACGGAAACAGACGCTACAAGTTGTTCACACGTTTACGAAAGTGCTATCGATGTTATTACATTTATTTAATCGTGTGCTATCATCTCGCCGCCATTATCGCTGACAAAGGTCTAATCGCCGCTCGTTCTACACAATGAGCCCATATTAGACGCATCAATTCCACTTAATTTCATTTTGAACTTCTCACTTTCTCCGAGTTATGTAACGATGCCATTTTTGTACGCGCCTTATTTGAAAATTCGATTTTTCAATCGAATGTCTTTGATGTCCTTTTTTTTTATTTTTAGACTACGGAAACTCTTTTCGTGATGTGCTGCGTTTATAGTTAGAAAAAGGTACCTATGTTGTCGACGGCATAGTTGAATGTTCGCCCGGAAGGTGACTATGGTTTGAGTGTTTTACTGGAAAATAATAATAGCAACGAAAAAGTGATTCATCTTTTTTATATTAGTCAAACCTAAACTTTTTCTAAAGCGGTAAGTAGTTGTTACATAAAAATATATTTTTATAACAATATTTACGTTAAAATATATAAAATCTGTATAAATTACCCTTTAGGAATTTTAATAGTGAGCATCAGAACGAGAATTTG
The DNA here is from genome assembly GCA_963564715.1 of Catocala sponsa. NCBI lineage: Eukaryota > Metazoa > Arthropoda > Insecta > Lepidoptera > Erebidae > Catocala > Catocala sponsa. Next base: position 7,081,393 of record OY751351.1, read on the forward strand.
ACTTCAAAGTTCCAAATTAATTAGAAAATTATTAATATCGGAACATTGGAAGCATAGATATCATAATATATTAGAGATACTCGGACGCTTTTACAATGTTATCTGAAATGACACATGCCGACATTTTAATTTCGAACGCATTCCAAATTCAAGTTCAATGACAGATGACGTAACTATGCCCGTATTTGTTGACAGTTGTATTTTCTTTTATGGCAGGCAAAGGCAATCGGGAAATGTTCACCATATCGGTAAATGGGTAAAGCACTTTCATTGCGCTGTCAAAATGAGAACCAAAGATAGCCGTTCGATAAAAAATAAACTTTCACTCAAGTTCAATGACAATATATGTCGTACTTATGTCTGATGAACTACTCGATTACGTGTGTTTATAGCATTGTGTCGTAATTGCTATCGCTTTGTCTTAATGGCTATCGTGAGATAGAAATTAATTGAGAATGTGAGTTTGATTAACTAGGTCGTTTTATTTCTTACAAAGCAATATGGAAGGATCTTTTATCTAAATTAGTTTAAACAGACAACTATCGCACAAGCTCACTTAAACCAATTGTAAACATTGACATAGCGGACACAACGAAAAATCAAGTTACAAGTAACGGTATCTTTAAACACTGTTTTTAATGCCACTGATATTAACAATTATTTAACAGAACATCTCAATAACCCTTTGCCAGATCCGGGTATCGAACCTGGGACCTTACGATTCTATGCACATATGGGCAAACTAATCTCACGTGACAAGCGAGTCATCTAAACAACTTTATGCCACACATTGTTTTCCTAGTTAAACCACAACAATCGATAAATTAGTGGGTTGTTTAGAACTCAACCTATTTACGTTCCTTTTTTTTTTACGTGGGGCAGGCGGAGGGGAGGGGTCATGTTGAACTCACCTGAGTAAAAGAAAGATGTTGAAACGGTTAAAATGAACCTCCCGGAATACCGACTAAACCTATCACGGCGTTCCTCGACATAACCAAAGTCGGCGGGGTCGCGCGAATCACTTTTACATGCAATCGCGACCCCGCTAAGGTTTCGGCCCGCCGTATGAAATGGCAGGCCACTCACTAAAAGACACTTTGGTCACTTAACCCTTCTGTCCACTTGAAGGGGGACGGACACACGACACAGAGGCGCGCGTGTGAACACGCACGCCGCCTCTCAGACCTGGTGTTGAACGGGTGGTGGGCAGGCCCACGAAGGCCACCCCCCAGGTAAAACCTCAGGGTGCCTGGAGGTCGTCTCGCGCCCTCTGGCGCCCGGTTCTGCGGTTGGGTAGAGGGTTTGAGAGCTCCCTCTCCCGCTCCGCCGCCTCCTTGGTGGAAATTACTTCCTCACAGAAGGAGGCGACGGCGTTTCACGACCTCCCACTCCGGACCATAGACTGAACCAAGGCCGAGAGCGAGAGGGCATAAATTCCGACTGCCGCGACCAACTCACGGCGCTGCGATGCCCAGGCAGGGCAATCCACCAACGTGTGCAGCGCCGTGTCTGCAACAACATTACGGCAGTCGCCGCAGTGGTGACAAGCGGGCGTCTCTTGCCGGCCTATGCGACACAGGAACTGGCCGAAACAACCGTGGCTAGTCATTACCTCTGTCAGGTGAGGGCGCCATGCCGCCTCTCCAGCCACTCCACAAAAACGGGACTTACCGCCACGATCGTGGCGTGCCCGAAACTATTTACGTTCCTTACTCCACCGAGAGAAATTATTTCATATTTCAATTCTTTATTCCTCCTATATGTATTCCTAGCTCAACCGATGACGAAATTGCCCAAAAACTAAGGATTAGGTTGACGGTCTGAATAAAAAATACTGTTTTAGTAATCTATATCTATACTAATATTATAAAGAGGAAATATTTGCTTAACCGATTTTACATAATTTCTTATCATTATAAAACTTTACTATAACATAGGTTATATTTTTTTAAATAACCTAATTTTACGAAGCCGAAGATTGTTTTGCTATCCATACTTTTTTCGGTTATATTTGCCACGAGTAGAGTAAGGTACGCATTCCCGTTGAATAAAGAAACTTTATTAAAATAACTAGCTTTTGCCCGCGGCATCGCTCGCGGTAATTTAGAATTTGACAATCAATTCGGGTTTGTACTCTGCTTGCAATAATATAATTCAATCATGATTCGAAAGATCCATGGCTCCATCTATTATCATAGGAACGTTATTATTGTTTTCCTCGGGAACAGTAATTTTTTTCGGGATGAAAGATAGCCTATGTCCGTTTATGTACACCTGTCAACGTGTATGCGAAATTTCAGGATGATCGGTTCAGTGGTTGAGGCGTGGAAAGGTAACAAACAAACAAACAAACTCATTTTTGCTTTTATAATATTAGTTAGGATAGGGTGTAATTGGACCAGTTAGGCATACTAGTTTAGGATGAGTAAAGAAATAGGATGAGACGTCATAGGATGAATAGGAAACAACCCGAATTAGTGACAATTATGCAGTCGCCATTACACTGATCAAAGGCCTGGCCACCATTTCTTATAGCATTGTTATTGCATACGCGAAGGAGACAGACACGAATGCGCAAGAAAGAGAACAGGTAGGTATATGTAGTCTCTTTCTCGTCCATGCAATGGCATCGTTTTCAGTGATGGCAGTTCCAGCTTATGAATATGCTTTTTAAATGTCTATTCAAAGTATAAGGAGAATTACTGCTCCAGAAAAAAACCGCGGTGTCTATTGTACTTCATACATTTCTTATGAGTTCAATTAAAGTAATAACATTAATACAAGATGGCGTACCAAGCTTGTTATAAATAATATGATTGATGTATACTTGGCTGTTTGTAATAAAGTAGTTACGGCAGCTGTTTCGCACACAAGCTACTCTGTAATTTGAATAATAATTTTTATATTTATGTAGCAAATTAAATAATAGCTTAATGACTTTGTAATGTGTAGAAAGTAAAATGTGTTATTTTCTTTGCAACTCTGGTGGCCTGATGGTAAGCTGTTTTCGTAGGCTATGATTACTTGTAATTGCCTTTTCCTTGTAGTAACAAGGAAAAGAATTTTAAGAGAGGATAAAAGGATAGGAATTGAAGAAGAGTTACTAGTGAACCGCCCGCCTCTAGACTTACTAGACATTTAGTCTAGTATTATACTTAGAGTACTAAACCTAAAAAACAGCACAAGAGTCTCTCTTGTTCTTTCGTAAGTGTGGTAGTTCGCAATGCCTTGATATGACCTTGCCAATTTGGTGACAGTTTGAACGAGCCGGCTCATTCGTAGTGTCTACCAATTTGGCATCATCTGAGATGGCGTAGTGGTTTGTTTGCCTTGCCCAGCTGGTGTAATGGTTTACTTGGTCACCTCATCGCTGCTACATACAATACAATACAACAAATACATTGTGGAATGCAATAAAATATTGAATATTGAGTACTACGCCGAGTGTTGTAGGTCCAGAACAAGATATTGTGTGATCCACAAATAGTTGTTGCGAGTCTAGGCGTTCTTTCTATCCGTTGTTTGTATGTTTGTTAAGACCCTCGCTACAAAGGATACATTCCTAGGATGGAAGCTTTAAAAACAAAAGTAAGAACAGTATCCCATTATCACGACATCAAATATCACCATAAGCAGCGATTCGTCCGGAACACTGTAGTCCCCTGACATTTTGGCATTGCATCTCCATTGCCTAAGGATGAAACTCAGCCGCGTCCACGAATGGAATTCATAGCATCGGGAAGGCGGCTGGTTCAAAAGCCACATCTGTCGCTTAAATGGTAATGAATATAATCATAAAATAAACCAGCATGTCCGACAGTTCTTGATAATGTCGCGCAAGACTTGAAAAGTCTATCGACGCGTAGTTGCCCATAGCGGTGAGACAGGGTCTGGCTAGCAGTGAGACTATTTCAACAGAGCTAATATTTTTACTATCACAATATTCTTTTTTTGATAATTGTTCCAAAGTTTGTCAAGTCCGCAGCAAGTTATTATTATTATTATAACAATAGATTTTCTATTGTGTCTATGACGGCACAGCGAAAGCTGTTATGAAATAAATCAACCCATTTTCTACATAAATAAATCATATCTGCCTCGCCTTTTAATTTGCCAGTCTCCTATCTGAATATATGAGCACAGCTTCTTCGAAAGAAACCACAAGTATTACCATAAATAAAGAGCAACACGTAATTACTTCGCTGACAGCGTGTCATGCAAATAGCGGCACACGATTAATGACAATATCGACATGTTATTACGCCTTTCACTAGTCATATGTTATCTGTGGTCCGCGTCGTGCTTAACCGATCATACCTCATGTGCCATGTTAAAAGGAACAGTGATTTGAATTTGGAATGAGAGTTATAGTGTGATTGCGCGCCAAATCGATAGCTTTTGTAATGGCGGTACTGAAATTACTGTCAAATAATACATGCGTTGTCAGCTAGATATTTTTACTTTTTTTATACCTAACACTAAAATGCGAACTAAACTACTGCTATGCTCGCTACAATCTTTGCCGTTTTAACAAAAATAATACTTAAAATTAGATTTATATATAACTAGATTTTACCCGCACCTTCGCTCACGTAAATGTAGGTTAGGTTAGTAACAGCAGTGCTTTTTTTCTAATTGATATGACTTTTTCTGTTCCTCTGACAACGTGTATGCGAAATTTCATGATGATAGGTTGAGTAGTTAAGGAGTTAAAGCGTAACAAACAAACTAAACTCACATTCGCATTTATAATATTAGTTAGGATTTCGCGCCAAATCGATACCTAATAATGGCGGTTCAGAAATGCCCGTCAAGTAATACATTTGTTGTTTGTATTTTTACTTATTTTATATCACTAATGTTAACTAAATTACTGCGGCGTCCACTGCAACATTATCCCCTTTTACTAAATTTTTATAAATTAAGCTTTCATCTTTAGGCGCTACAGGCTTCTATCTTCAAACATGCTAACAACGGGTCCAACGCACTATCATTGCGTGCAAAAGGTTGTTAACACCAGAAGCTAAAATCATTAATGTTTTATTCTAATAAAAAAAGGAACAGTTCTAACAGTGTATGATTTTTTGTCATGCCAATTGGCTTTTTGATATTTTTTTGTATTGGCAACACTGTAACAAGCTATTTAATTAAGCCGTATAGCGCAAAAAGCTAGGGTATGTCCATTAAGTTAATATGAACTACGTACGTACTAGAGAAGCAGCGATAGCCTAGTAGGAGACCGTTGGACTGCCACGCTGAGGTCTCGAGTTCGATCCCAAGGCGCGCATCTCTAACTTTTCGAAGTTATGTGCGTATTAAATAGTTAATTATCGCTCGCTTTAACGGCGAAGGAAAACATCGTGAGGAAACCTGCATGTCTGAGAGTTCTCTATAATGTTCTCGAAGATATGTGAAGTGTGCCAACACGCACTGGGCCAGCATGGTGGACTATGGCCTGGCCCTTTTCACACCGAGAAGAGGCCCGTGCCCAGCAGTAGGACAGCTGAATACAGGGCTGATATTATTATACTAGAGGAGACAACAAGTTTTTACACGCGTTAGGGTCTATGCTCTCTAACTCTCTACTCACACACGATGGCAACTAACTGCAATGTTGCGCCGCAGTCTCTACGAGGCTGTCAAAAAATTAAATGAATAGTAAAAGCTTTAATTTTTTCTGTTAAGGAAAGTGGGTGTGATGTCTTTCTAAAATAAAGGTTGGATCCTCCAAGCAGGATGGATGACCGCGGCCCAAACGTTGATATCAGAAACTTGTATATATAGTAAACTTGTAGTGAAAACTTCGCTTGCGATGCTTGGATTATAGTAATGTCTAATTGAGTATAGCGCCATCTCTTGACGAGTATCGTAACCTCTTAGGTCTGTGTGGAGTGTTTACAAATCTTTTTTCTTCCCGAACGCAGTTCTTTGGTTTCTAGATTGATTTTGCCTTATAATTGCCAATATCTATGACTGATTGAAAAAACTAGCTATCAGATACACAAATACTTATTAAAATTGCTATTTCTGCGTTAATATTGTCTGTGTTATAATACGTGGCTATTTATATCAGGAACAGTGGATTTCATTGTTGTGTTGCCAACTAACGAGCTGCTGAAATTGTACACCGCGAAAGTTTTATTGTTTTACTTTTAAAACAGTTCCAGACAAAAAGAACGGTTACCCAGTTTACAAGTAGATCGTTGTAGTTTATAGCGTGCTATTATAAAGAATAATATCAAAGAATAGTGAACTACTTTTAGAAAATTAGTTTTATGATGATTTGGTAAAGATTTCTGCGAAAATGTTGGATTAAATAGAATATTCTATATCAATTTGTTTATCAAATATTGAGCTAATACGATAGTTTTTGTACATAACTGCATACATAGTTTTACGCCAGTATCCGCGATGGGTAGGCAGAGGTGTATACAGCCACGTTTCGGCAATTATGGATAGATCCCACGTAATATTGGATTGTGTTCTGAGGAGTTGTTTGTGATGATGCCCTCAGCTATTTTTTATCATCGCACCGCTCACAATCGGCTGGGATTTCATCCTCACACCTTACAATCTAATTGGTGCCACACCAAGCGGTTCCAAAGGAATTTTCTCCTGCGGACGCTCAGGTTGTGGAAAGAAATCCCTGCCAAGGTTTTCCCACAATACTACAGTATGGGGTTCTTCAAAAAGGGTGTTAAAAGGTTTTTACAGGGTCGACAACGCGCAAGTGATGCCTCTGGTGTTGCAGGCGTCCATAGGCTACGGTGACCACTTACCACTTTAGATTGCCACTTTAGCTGTATAAAACAAAAACGGGGCGAACCTATTGCTTTCTATCAGGCATAATTTCAGGCTCAATATAAACGTAAGGAGAATGTAATGAAATCTAACTCAATCTATTTCTTACGTTCTTACAGCCTTATTTATGAAAAAGTTTGTACATCGAATACAGAATTCGGTTAATAGGTCGTGTATGCAGGCTGTATCTGCATAACACTGTGCTCATTTCATTATCTGTTATCGTTGGCGGGAGATTTTGTGCGGACAGATAAAAACTTGGTAATGTTGACATTATTTAACTTATTGAGTTGCAGCAGCACACCAGCGGCCTGACACGATAGGTTATTTAATAATATTTTCCAAGACATAAAAGGTTAATAGGCGGTCATAATTAGACGTAGTATGTTGTACACTTCTGCTTACTAGAATTGAATTTATTACCTTACTAGCGACCCGTCCCGGTTTCGCACAAGAAGTACAAAACCTTAACCGGTGGTGAAAACCGCGTGAAAATCCGTTCAGTAGTTTTTGAGTATGCAAACAGACGGACAGACGCAGTGGGGTACATTATTTTATAAATTATTAAAAGATTGCTATGCGTGCTATACTTCTCAAGCAACCTCTAACCCCTTACACAATTATGGAATTTTTTTTTTTTTATATATCCCGCTGCTGGGCAAAAGTCTCCTTTCACACTTACTAATGGGCTACATGATAACGTGGGAACAGTATGAGTATATTACGTATGCTCAATTTGGTGAACTCAATACAGTAATTAAGGTTAATACTATATGTGACATTCTTATTCCTTATGTCGCTTCAATGAATGATGAACGCATTTAAAAAGTCCTTGAATGTGCTTCTTATAAATTCTTGACTTGACTTCGGATGGTGTAGTAGTTTTTGTGGTCGCCTCGCCAATGTCAAGGGAGGTGAGTGGGTTCGATCTACATATATGGGACAAAAATTTGTGTGAATCACTAATAGTTAACATTGTCTTCTGTTTACGCGAATGTTATTCATTGAAATTAAACTACTATATACGGATTTTATCGTGTTGTTTATTTGAAACTTTATTACAAAATTTTGAAAACTGTTACACTACTATTACTATTAAACTTTACAAATTTTTAAGCTAATTATATTAATTTTAGCTAAGCTAATTAATTTAATTAGTTTCAAGTGTAACAGTTGTCAAAATTTTGTAATAAAGTGTCAAATAAACAACACGATAAAATCCGTATACAGTAGTTTAATTTCAATCACTAATAGTTGTTCCGAGTTCAGGTGTTCTTTGTGGCTGTTATTTGAATGTTAGTAAAGTCACTGGAGAAACAGGAATTATTCCTAGGAGGCTGCGGAATCAAATCCCTACTATGTAGTAATATTATAAACCCGCGCAACTTCGTCTGCTTCGTATAAGAAAATTTTCTCCGTTTTTGCCACATTTTTCATTGCTGCTCCGCTCCTATTGGTCGCAGCGTGAAATATCACGAAATATCAATATAATAATATAGCCTATAGCCTTCCTCGATAAGTAGGCTATCCAATACTAATATAATTTTTCAATTCGAACTCGTAGTTCCTGAGAATAGCGCGTTCAAACAAACAAACAAACTCTTCAGCTTTATAATATTAGTACCTATAGATTCGAAAGAAACTCTGTCTGTTACTTATTCACGGGTAATTATGAAATTTGATACAGAAGTAGTTTAAAACCTGGGAAAGGACATAGGCTTTGGACATTGACTTTTTATTGATGTAGGTACCACGCGGATGGAGCCGCGCGCGAAAGTTAGTATATATGTATATAAATGTTGCCTTTTAACTTTTGTCGTTTCCATTTTGAATTAACGCATTTACTTAGTACTCGAATATGTTTATGTTGTTAAAAATTTATCTCTCGTTCTTCATTCAATCATTACTGGTTCCTGATAACTGCAACATATCCTCGTCTAATGCTAGGTAAATACCACTATTATAAAAGACTACATGTTCCCGCGGTTTCACCCGCGCTTATCGGGAGTATTCCGCTTTCGGCACCAATTTTTTCGGTTCCTATGGTTCCGGCACCTAAGCTATTCCACTTTTTATTTCCGAAACCATAGGTGCCGATAAAATTGGTGCCGAAAGCGGAATACTCCGTTTATCGTTACTGCGTCGCCCCCGTGGGTCGTAGCGTGATGTTATATAGCCTATAATATTAGTATAGATAACAGAACATTTATATACCGAGACAGTGCAGCAAATATTAGCTGATAAACATAATGATGAACATATTTACACACTGACTTGTCATGTCTGTACTCAATTTGTCATACACATTTTCTATTAAAACGTTTGTTTCAAAGCAACGAATGCATCTGAACTCTTGTAGGTATTCAAATGGAACATTTCCATTTCCGCTCGTGATTTATTTTCGGGTTTGCCCGCTGTTTTGCATGTTATTGATTAAACAAGCTGTTTTGGTACGCACGATCTTTGTTTTGTTCTTTTGAGTGATTCTTGAGTGCAATAAATCATAGGCGGTCTTGTAAATTAAATTATAATAATATTCGTGGGTGTTATTGAGTCAGTCGTAGGTGTAGGGATATGACTGTTGTTCTAAAGAGGTAATAGCAAGCATAATACTTTATGAAACGATACTAGAACTTTTCCCTTTGATCTCAAAATGCTTTTGCTCTTTTAATTTTCTTAGTGTTTGTTTCAAGTGCAATGAATCTTTCACTGATATGTATATTTCATATTTTAGCAGATTCTTACTGCAATATGAAGATATTACATACATAGATTCACGCCTGTTTCCCAGAGGGGTAGGCAGATACTACGGATTTCCATTTGCTACGATCCTGACACACTTCTCAAACACGCCCGTCGGTTCAAGGAGCTCTTAACCTGGCCTTTGTCCAGAACGCCTCCGATCTGATCGAGAAATGTTCGCCTAGGTTTTCCTCTTGCGACTGTTCCATTCACACTAGCCTTATAAACTTTCTTAGTCAGTCTTTCCTCGTCCATTCTTTCATTTCTTATGAAGATATTTATATTGTTAATCCTAATACTAACTAATATTATAAAAGCGAAAATGAGTTTGTTTGTTTGTTTGTTACCTTTTCACGCTTAAACCACGGAACCGATCATTCTGAAATTTTGCATATACATTGTCAGGTGTACAGAAACGGACATAGGCTATATTCATCCCGAAAAAAATTACTGTTCCCGAGGAAAACAACAATAACGTTCTTATGATAATAGATGGCGCCACGTGTCTTTCGAATCATGATTGAATTATATTATTGCAAGCAGAGTACGACCCGAATTGATTATCAAATTCTAAATTAACGCGAGCGAAGCCGCGGGCAAAAGCTAGTATAAAATAAATAACAAATAAGTAAATGAATAAGATAATAATATGATAGTCCGATTTTTGCGGATCTGTTTAGAACGATTAGTTATTAATGTTAATGATGCAAAATTGTTTAAATTTTCTGCTGCTGAAAGCTTTGGTAGATTTGTGGTGGTAAATGCTCCTGCTATGCGTGAGAATACCGATTTGAGCAGTGCTATTGCTCAAATCGGTATATAAACTGTTCCGCTTGAATATGAAGTGCTTTAATTTAAAACTTAGGTATATACTTTTAAGTAGCTTTCTTAGTATATTTCGCAGCAAGCTTATTGGCCGTTACTAACAAGACGGTAACCTGCTTTCGTTATGTAATAAAAAAAAGAAAATCCAATATTAATGTACAACAATTGTTCGACGTAACGAAACGTAAGACAATTCACGCTGAATAATAAGCACCTGCAATACTCTTACATTCTGCCTACAGCTTTTTTCATACAGCATTCACGTTTAAAGACATCTATAAATAAAAACAGAACCTATACTAACTATTTATATCTATATCTAGATAACACAACAAAAGATTACAAAACAAAACAATTCTACCCACGTGCGGCTCCAAACAGGGACTGTGAGCAAATTAAAATACTAATGCCTCTATGATTATCATAAATTAATGATCATAATACATATATGAGGAACAGGCGGCGGCCATGACACATGTACGTTTAAAGATATAATAATGTATGTGCATGTTGTTTGCTTACAGTAATTACAGACAAGACGCGAAGTCACGACGAAGTCGCGGGCAAAATCTAGTTATATTAACTAGATTTTTCCCGCGGCTTCGCTCGCATAAAAGTAGGTTAGGTTAGGTTAGTAACAGTCTTTTTTCTGGATAAAATGTATAATGTCCTTTTTTGTATCTCTGACAACGTGTATGCGAAATTTTATGATGATCAGTCGAGTAGTTCAGGCGTGGAAGCATGACAAACAGACTCACATTCGCACTTATTAGTTAGGATTTCGTAAGTCGACTTTCTGCTCTCGCTTTAAGTTTTGGGACAATATTACACATAACCTTTTTCTCACCTGACATTTTTGATGGTAAGCGGTAACTGAAATCCATGATCACTTAAAATCAGTGTTATCAGTCGCGCATTGCCGATTGTAGACATGTAAAGATGAAAGCCATGAAACGAGAGAGACAAATATGTGAGGCTTCTAAACTGTTCGTTGTGCTTTTGACGTTATTGTCCATTATCATTATTATTAAAGCCGTTTGACGACCGAGTCTAAACATTGCCCTTTACTTAAAACATAGGCATAGCAGTCGATGATTTACTTTTTCACAAACAGTCATCTAGGTGAGCAGCTGTAGGATATAAACTCATAACGCCTACATAAAGTGTAAATATATAAACTGGTTCACCTGTGAAAACCACGACGTCTATAAAGCTCTGGGATTGCTACAGTGAGCAAGATCACAACACAAATTGATTTGGCTATTATATTCTATAAGAGCAGGTAAATATTTTCATGAGCGTTTTGCTCCATAAAGGCGAAGGCACCGCTGTGTGAAACCTTAACTGTAAAATTAGGTAGATTAGCTAAAAGTTTTGTATAGATATATCTTGATCAAAAAGTCAGCCGTGACCTTTGGGACTCCTTTTGTGAAGAATTGGCAACGTCTGAGTTATACTCCTGAGACAGTGTTTTAAGCGCCCATAGACAGAGTTAACCGCTTACTAAGCAAGCCGTTTACCTATTAGGTATCTCGGTAGTATATAAAACAATAACTAAGATTTGTAAACATTGCGGCAAAAATAAATAAAATAATCGCTGAATAAGCTTACTATGGCCACAGTGAATTACACGACTGTGCTACAGTTTTCGAAGGCTTCCATCAGATACAAAAGCGTAAACAAAGCGATATAAATATTCAGAGCGCGCGAATGTCACATCTCTCAACCAGATCATATCACGGACACGAATAAATCAAAAAGCCCTCCCATAACTCACAGGACCGCCCAGGCGGACAATAACTGCCGTTGGCAACACCGCCATTCTTAATTTTTACGAGTGGCAACATTGCTTTGACGTGCCGCCGGATTTGCATACGAGAGTGTCACATGATGCTGATCTGACGTGAGTGGCGGAGGATTAAAGACTGAAGTGATTTAACGGCTGTTAGGCAGTATAAATTAAGTTTTTATGTTCCAGCAAAAATTATACGCGCTTTTTGCTAAGAGTTCGTTGTTACATTAGTATGCGTGAAATGAGGCCTTTACTGTAGAGTATTATATACATATATATAATATTCGTTTATTCTTATTTTAGTATAGGGCGATGTAAGCTAACTAAGCTTTAACAACTAAGCTTTACACTTAAATATCTTCAAAGTGTTGAGCAAAGAACATTTATTTCGCCAGCATACTATATCAATTGTTTCTTTGCGTTTACATGAATATCTATCTATACATTTAATAAAATCGTAGGAAAGTCAAAACTGTACATTGAATATTTTTTTAAAAGAATACTTGAGGCGTAATCTACAATCGATATCGATGTCAAAAATATAGTTTTTAGAATTTTTGTCTGTTTGTCTGTATGTATGTACGGGCTAAACTCAAAAAGTACTGCATGGATTTACTTCAAATTTTGCATGAATATTACTAACAGGTCGGGTCAACATATAGGCTACATATTATCACGCTATCACCTACGGGGGAGGAGGTGTGAATCTTTATTTTTCTTACGCATTCTGTGACCGCGTGTAATCTAACGACGCATATTTAAATGTTGTTTTTGAGTAAGCCATGCTATTATCTAGCTTTACACTATAAAAACTACGCCATTTAAGTAACTTGGGCAGAGAATGAAATAATAAGAACGGAAAACGGGCTAAGAACAAGAATTTATTTACTATCGGTTCCGTGCTACATAGTACCATCAGCCAAGAAAGTGGTCTACCAATTTTGACAAATGTTTCTGTGTGATCTAACTATCGCTAAGGTTGACACATGGCATGACGTAAATATAATCCTATCCTAACTAATATTATAAAAGCAAAAATGAGTTTGTTTGTTTGTTTGTTACCTTTTCACGCCTAAACCACTGAACCAATCATCCTGAAATTTTGCATATACGTTGACAGGTGTACAGAAACGGACATAGGCTACCTTTCATCACGAAAAAAAGTACTATTCCCGAGAAAAACAATAACAACGTTTTTATGATAATAGATGGCGCCACGTGTCTTTCGAATCATGATTAAATTATATTAGTACAAGCAGAGTACGATCCGAATTGACTGTCAAATTCTAAATTAACGCGAGCGAAGCCGCGGGCAAAAGCTAGTTATACATTAAAATTGATACTGCATTCCTACGTATTTTTTCGTGGTTTATTTAAATTACAACTTTTAACTGTTTAAATATTATTTTAATACTAATTTGCACTTTCCCCGATGTTTGGAATGGTTTTCAGTAGCTATGGTCACAAATGTCGCTGTCAGCTGTGTTTTATTGCGCCGATAGTAATTATTCCTTCAACTGGTCTTCAGTTGAGCTGTATATCTATTTTAATAAAGTGTAACTTGTAGTTAGATAATTCTCAATAAAAGTCTTGTGTTAGGGATTTGTTGACAACAATAGATCTCTGCCTTACTATGACTGATACCTAAACATAGCTAGAGGAGTATGAGTCTGACATACCCACTCTCCATGTTGTCAGAAATCGGCAAGCGCGATCCTGTGTTTTCGTGTTTGTAAATTTTGCAGTATATAATAACTTAATAGAAACCTTATGTAAGGAAATCAATCGTGCAAAACTAATCTCTTTTAATAGTCTACTTATTTTCTATAATCGTCTCTTAGGTACTTAGACTTATTATCTTTACGTAACAAGGTTTACTGATAGATTAAGTAATTATCTGTGCATGCATGGGAGAAGTCTTTTCAATTACTGATTTCAGACACGGGAAGTAATAATAATAATATTCTATCACATACACACAACACCATCTAGCCGAAACTAAGCAGAGTTTGTACCTACTATAGGTACGACAATGGATAAACATACATACACTATACTTTTTTTTGTAAATACATACATATTATACATAGAAACACCTAGACCAAGACAAACATCTATGTTCATGCACACAAATGTTTGACTTGTGCGGGAATTAAAACCGCGACCTCAGGCGTGGCAGTCGGTTACACTAACCACTACGCCATCGAGGACGCAGACAGAATTACGGTCACGGTGACCAGTTAAAAGAAACTACCTAACTTAGCAAGAGATATCATAGTAGACAAACAACCCCTTCTTATCCAGAAAAACACATGCTGGGCTTAGGTTCACCCTTACACTGTAGAGCCGATTAGAATTCGTACCAAGAAATTTGGCTCCGCTTACCTTTGTCGAACTGTCAAAAGAATTCCAGTTCTCTGCCAAGGCAACTCGTTCCTTCTTCCTTCGGTCCTAGCTTCTTCAACTGCTGCCAAAAGCACCTCCTTAGGCTGTCAAAGCACCACTACACGTGAGGACGTGGTGAGGAGGGCTCTGCTCGTGGATTACACGACTGCTTACTATCAGGCGGTGTGTAGTGATTGTGACAAACAATAATAAAATAAAAAATTCAAAGAAACAGTATACTATCTATTACCTAACACTGATGGACCGATCGAACGGAAATCCGACACGATCGGATAAAGATCAGGCGCAGGATAAACTCAATTACGTGCCTGCCGAGTTACAGGGATAAAACTTTATTACGAGTAGCTGCCTTATTTCCAGCTAATCTATATTTACTATCAAAGCTAATACGTAAGATTATACTGGGAACAGTCATTTAACGGCATGGTAAGATGAAGTAAATTTTGTGTAAGTTCAGTAGGTATGCTGAATACGAGAAAATATCAGATTTGTTAAATTGACTCTAGTTTATGAGATAAGACTCTATAACTATATGATTGAAAGAAGGTCGAAATAAAAATACAATTACACATCGATCAAATATACCATAGATGCACGATCGTCGCTCGAAAAACGGCCCCAAGAAAACTGTGCATAGATCAGTCGTATGCGCTATATTATGCACCTGTCCCACTCACTCTTGCGTGCGCTGCCCGTAAGCGAGAGCGAATCGACACCATTACTACGGTGAAGACCGTACCATATACTTAGTACGCTTGCGTATCGCGAGTAACACACTTAGGACGCTTTACATTGACATGTTTTAACTGAACTATTACAAAATGTTTCTCAGTGGGCGTTCAATGGTTTTTCGGTTTATTTCCTGGATTGCATAATAAATGCAGACACTTATAAGTAAGTAGTACTGGTCAGTGCCACATATTGACGCGGTTTTTGTATGAGAATGTGCATCTATGGTATATTTGATCGAAGCAATTACATATTAAATATATATTTTAAAAGCGAATGATTACTATTATGTTTTCATATACTGCATAAAATCACATAGCAGCAAAAAATAGGGGATCACGTCTACATCTATACTAATATTATAAAGCTGAAGAGTTTGTTTGTTTGTTTGTTTGCTTGAACGCGCTAATCTCAGGAACTACTGGTCCGATTTGAAATATTCTTTCAGTGTTAGATAGCTCATTTATCGAGGAAGGCTATAGGCTATATATCATCACGCTAAGATCAATAGGAGCGGAGCACCAATGAAGAATGTTTCAAAATCGGAGGATTTGTTTTCCTTTTGAGAGCTTCCACTGCGTGCGCTGCGTAAACTCTTAAAGTTTCGCAAAAATCATGTATGAGAGAATTGTTCCCCTTAAAAGTTCTAAAAAAATGTCCGCGACAGCATATTATTATGTCTAACTTTTAAGGTTGGCTCACTATAACCTTTTTTATGCTAACCAAATTTGTTTTAAAATAATGCATTATTTGCGAAGGTATTTTTATAAACATGATATTAATCCTTATCCAAATAAATACGTTATTCATCACAAGTATTTAATTTAAAACAAAATTGCCCTTTACATCGTTTGATTTCAATGAATATCTTAGGAGATATTGCAGTTTTAAAATAACATCGCAGCAAAATAATTACCCATTACTACAGACATACAAACGATGTTTCTCCTGGTTTATTCTGCGTGATTTTAAATTAGCACTGTAGGTATATTTATAAAATTTTGTTCAATGGTTCTTATGTGGTTCGTGGATTTAACAAAGAAAGTTTCAGCTCCTTTAAAATTGTATTATAGGTGCGTACGACCCACTCTCTCTCTTATGTGACGCAGACGAAGTTGCGCGGGTCAGCTATCTATACTAATATTATAAAGCTGAAGAGTTTGTTTGTTTATTTGTTGGTTTGAACGTGCTAATCTCAGGAACTACCGGTTCAATTTGAAAAATATAATTGCACTGATGTCGTAGGGGTTTAAGAAGTCTCCTCGCTACTGCCACTGTGCTAAGGGCTTTCGGTTCGATCCCCATACGCGACAAAAAATTGTGTGATCTACAAATGTTTTCCAAATCTTGGTAGTCTTTGTTTTAATTGTTTAAGTGTTTGTTAAGTCCCCCGCGATACAGGATTTATTTATATTGGCGGACCGCGGAGTTTTCTTTTCTAAAGGAAGGAAGAGAAGTAAGGTGGCGCACAAAACGGCGTAAAACTGCTGTGCTGCTAATGTTGGTGGTTTCGTATGAATCCCTTCAAGCGTATTATGCGAAACGATACTTTTTAAAAATAGTATTTTTTTAAGTATCGTTTCGCAAACCTTCCTTTTCAAGTCGGTTCGTTTCGCACTTCAAATTATAGGTACTAGTGATGTAGTACTGATCCAACTCAATAGTTATGTTTATTGATCGAGAATTATTTAATCGTATATATTATACTGACATAAACATATTTTGTATAACGGTTAGGGCTGTGCTGCTTATAATTAACTTTATAAGATGGCGCAATTTCAGTTTCTTTAATATTGTCGGATTAAGTTGTCAACCTTAATCCGCATTAGGGATAACGGTATAGAATTTAATTGAACGGTGGCTTTTAAGTGATTAGGAAATCACGAGATTAGTAAAATTGAAAATTAATAAATTCTCGTGGCCCTGTTTTCTATGGTGTTGTAATTTCTTAATATTTTGGAACCTCTCTTAGTTTGCTGCAGAGAAATATAGTGTGGAGTGTTACGAAAATGAAATAATTTTATGGCTATTATAATAATAGTCTAATATTCTATCACATACACACAACACCATCTAGCCCAAACTAAGCAGAGCTTGTACTATGGGTACTAAACAATGGATAAACATACATATATATACTTTTTTTTTGTAAATACATACATATTATACATAGAAACACCCAGACCAAGACAAACATCCATGTTCATGCACACAAATGTTTGACTTGTGCGGGAATCGAACCCGCGACCTCAGGCGTGCCAGTCGGTTACACTAACCACTACGCCATCGAGTTTTCATCCATCGCAATTTAATGAAACTCAATCGTTTAAAATATTATGTGACTATATTACCAAACTCACAGCAATTACACGGACTATTGAGAACGTCTTACTCAGTTGAATGCTAGTTCCTTACTCATTAGCTGAATATGTAGGATACACTGAGGGTATTCCCCAACAGCACTCCCAGTTAAAGAGTTACTAAGTGTATTTCAAGGTAACCGTTCAGTTTTAACACTCGAAAATACACCAAGTTGTGATGATTCCTATGGGAATCGCGTATAATGTCATTGTGTGTAATTATGTGGGTAGTTTATTACATTTGTGTAGTGTATTGTAAAGTGTACTGTAAAAGTCGACACATTATGATGGCAAATGGCAATAGGTTATACTAAAGTATTATACCTATCAGTTTGTTCACAGTTAAACAATCAAAATACGTATCTACTAATTAAACTTTAAAAACAAGAAATATTATTGGACATAGAGTTATCAATTTTATTAAGTTATTTATTGGTATTTTACGTAATAGCATCACGGTGTATTATGTCCGAAGAGACAGACAATTCTTGCTTGTGTTTAAGATCTCTTAGAAGCGAACAAGAATTGTCTGATAGAAACGCAATAACCTAGTCGAAACATTAAACACTTAAAGGTATGTCCATATATAAAAGTTATTATTAGCTCAGCGTTACTTTAACAATAAGTTAGCAGCGGCACACCGGCGGCCAGACGCAATAGGTTTTTAATTACATCTGGAATTCCAACAATTGACAGTTTAAGGAGTATCGAATCACGCCACCACAAGGACACAGCACAAGGTTGTTTGATCCTTTCTTGTATAAGATAGCTGTTATCCTGTCCAGGTGCAATCCTCGAAACCACCGTCTCCGAAGTATGCTTATCCTAATCCTAATATTATAAATGCGAATGTGAATTGATTTGTTGGTTTGTTTGTTACGCTTTTAGCCCTTAACTGTTTTACAAATCGTCATGTATTTTCGTATACACGTTATCAGTTGTCCAGGAAGGAATATAGGGGTACTTTTCATCCAGAAAAATTTACGGGATAGAGAATTGAAATAACTTAGTGTAGCCAAATTTAGTGTAAAATAAATCCCGCTATCTTTAGCCCGTAGTTGGTGTTGCTACAGCCTTATGCAGTAGTTCGGGTAACACGCTATGGCGTGCCAGCTAGCCATTCTTCGCGCCTCTCGCCGGT
The DNA here is from genome assembly GCA_963564715.1 of Catocala sponsa. Classification (NCBI taxonomy): domain Eukaryota; kingdom Metazoa; phylum Arthropoda; class Insecta; order Lepidoptera; family Erebidae; genus Catocala; species Catocala sponsa. Next base: position 7,100,189 of record OY751351.1, read on the forward strand.
TGTCATTGCACTGCCACCGTACTCAGGCTTACACTACTACCACTTAAGATATTACGTTCAAGTTTCACGATAAAGTGTCCGCGAAAAATGTTCAAGGAATGTAAAGTAGCGTTTAATTTAAGCTTCTGGTTTGCTAGTTTGGTTTAGAGGGATAAATCTAGGCGTACTGGAGAAAGGTCAGGAGAAGCATGTATAAAGAATGCGAATAAAAGAAAGAATGGGCATGAACAAAATATTTGTGCGATGATCGTAGCACGTTATAGTCTGTAGTCTCTGCCTATTATAAGAAGGCTGTACCTTTTGTATACTTGCCTTCCAGCTCCATGTATTAAGAATTAGAGTTTCTATGGTGGTTCTAACGCGAAATGAAACAGGCATTGTGCATTTTTCTGGATATGTGTAAATTAAAGAGAAATATACTATGTATCTACATAGCATATAGTATCTTAAAGCAAAAAAATAAAAGTGGAACCGTTGTTACAGTACCGGATAAATGGTTTATATCTTAATTTCATCTCCTGCTATTCTTATGTGTATGACCAATGTGTTTATTTTTTATATTTCTAAACTCACATAGTTTGTATTATATTCCATGTTTATATAAGAGGTTGTAAGTAGTGACGTTTATACGCTGAATTTGTTTAAGTATATTAAGTCATTTAGGGAAACCTGTTATTGGCCATATAAAATTGTACTATACTATACTCGACGGAACTGTATCGCTGTTGGTTTTCTTAATAAAAATAAATAAATAAATATCTACAAAACATTTTCGCATGATTGAAGTATATTTCTAATCATATTATTTATAATAGTATAAAAATAGTATAATAATAGTATAAAAATAAATAGTAGAGCAGCGATGGCTCAGTTGGGAGACCAACAGACTGCAATACAGAGGGTCTCGGGTTCGAACCCACGTCGCACAGCTCTGATTTTCGGAGTTATATGACTTTTCGAAATTATGTGCGTATTGATTGACAATGATCGCCTGCTTCGTGCCCCGGAGAGCACGTTAAGCCGTAGGTCCCGGCTGCCATGAACATCTATGGCAGTCGTTATTGAGAAGTCAGTGCCCTCTAATATCCTGACACTGGTCTAGCCTAAGGGTATCGTTAGCCTTCGGGTTGCGGAGGTTAGATGGCAGTCGCTCCGTGTAAAACCTGATATCCAGTCAAATCCGGTTAGACTAGAAAGCCGACCACAAGTGACTTGGGAATAATAAAGGCTAGGGAGAAGATTATTTATAATAGTATAAGTAGGAATTCATTGCACAAAAATCCAGAAATCTGCCCGATCCGGCATTATATATAACACTAGATTATGCCCGCGGCTTCACTCGCTTAAATATTGGTTAGGTATGTAAATTTTTTTTGTCAGCGAGCTATGGAGAGAGCTATGCTCGGAGTTTCTCTGAAGGATAGAATTCGTAACGAATATATCCGACAGAGAACCAAAGTCATCGACATAGCTCAGAGAATTAGCAAGCTGAAGTGGCAGTGGCGTGCCATATCGCGCGAAGAACCGACAACCGCTGGGGTAAGCGTGTTCTTGAGTGGAGACCGCGACTCGGCAAACGTAGTGTAGGACGCCCTCCGACCAGGTGGGATGACGATCTGCGAAAGACTTCAGGCAGATGCTGGATGCGGCAAGCTGAAGACAGGGCGCTATGGCGCTCTTTGGGGGAGGGCTATGTCCAACAGTGGACTATTATAGCCTGATGATGATGATGATGATGTCAATTTTCTATTCGTTGGGAACAGTACCTTTTCCAGGATGATAGGTACCCCATGTCCCTTTATGTATCTCTGAAAACGTGTATCCAACATTGCATAATGATTAGTCAAGTACTTAGGCGTGAAAGTGTAACAAACAAACTCACATTCGTATTTAATTTTATAATATTAGTTAGGATAGGATTGTTAAAAGGCATTAGTGCAAGCACTCACATTTACACAATGTATTATGCTTATCAAAACAAATAGAATATGTTCATTAAGTTAATTAAGGAGACATTAAGCTATTCATAAATATAATTATATTTAATACACTTGTTTTATTTCTCATAATTACTAGTCTCAACAAGTAACTAATGTTTGTTTGTCATGCTTTTGTTTACAGTCGGCAAATGTCTTAATCAAAAACTTAATTACATACAATTTGTAATGTTTGCGGATTATATAATAAAAAACCATTTTATATTTGTTCATTTTGTTTTAAATGTATGAAATATTACAAAGTGTACAGTAGATATAGTGGTATGAGGAAACTAGGTGTAGAATTAAAATAGGTGTAGGCTTAATATAAGAATATTTAATTGATTGAAGTGAAGTTACTACTACAGTAACTAATTTGAATGTTTAAAATATTTGGATTCGATTAAAAAACACCGACATCAAATAAGGATGAGGTTCTTAATTCGAATGTATTTTTTTTATGTGTTACTTCAGAACTTTTTCTAGGTAAACCGATTTTGATGATACTTTTCTATTTGAAAGCTGGTGCTGCCCATGTGGTCCCATTTAAATTTGATCAAGATCAGACCAGTAGTTTTTGAGTTATTTTTAATAATGCGTTTGGTTGACTTCGACTACATTGATGATGATGACTGATTGGTAAACGATTAGCGAGGTTAAGCAACGTTGGGTGCGGTCAGTCTATAGATGGGTGACCGCTTAGTGGTATTTCATCTGTGCGTCTCCGTGCTTCGGAGCGCATGTAAAAAGTCGGTCCCAGTTGTTGTCAAACTGACAGCAGTCGTTAAGACATGTCGGAGGCCTACGGGCGGCTTGAACAAGTCTTGACAACAGGTTGGCCACTAACCACACGAAAAGAAAAAGAAAGAAAGAGAAAGAAGAAGAGATTACTTGTCTAGTTGAAGTTGGTTTTCTTTTTTGTTATGAACCATGTTGATTAGAGTACTATTTTTAATGATGTTGGCTTTTGTGGCAAATACATACGTTACGTGTTGTTGTGAATTGTAAATAGGCTATGGTCTCTAGTTGCTGCATTTTGTGTCTCAGTTCAGCGCCTTGAAAGAATATTCAATCGCTCTTAAAGTATACACAACGTAAGTACATACAACCATTAAACGCGTGTAATCTAGCATGAAACATTGTAAGTAAGTACGTATTTATTTTTCTAAATATAGGTACACGTTCTTAAACAGATATTATAAAACAGAAAACAAAAAAGTACATATATAATGAAAAATGAGGTTAGCAGTCAGGTTTGTTGTTGGTTTGCGGTTTATACCTCAAACCCTGATTTTATGTGGTAACCCCAAGTGACGCCCGGTCGTACATCAGCTACTCTTGTAATATGCGGATAACTTTGTAGTCACTGATGCAATTTCCAAATATAGTTATACAATTTATTTATTGCCATTTGTATCTAAGATGTAAGGGTCTAAACATGCAGTATAGTGTATCAATAACAATACTTAGAAACAAAGAAAACAGCAATATTTTTTTAGTGCACAGTAGCAAAAACTATTCGTTATCGGTGAAATACGCGAGTAACGTTAAAGTCAAAGTAAAATATCTTTGTTTCCATAAAAATGTGTTAATAATTCTTGGACACCTCAATTAACTAATACATTAATTTAAAAAAATAAGAAAAATAATAAAAGAAGGAAATAAAAATGTTGCATTGAAAAAAGCCTGTTCGAAGAGTAGAGCTTTCATGAAAAGAAGCAGGCAAGAAACTCATGGCCACTCTTTTCAATCGCCAAATGTTTATTAACAATAGATACAATTAAATTCAAAAAAATTTTTTATATGAAATGTTGTGAGTGTATTTGTTATAATAATAGTTTATTTCAATAAGATTATAAAATTAAAAGTTTGGTAAATCTAAAATACATATTAATAATAACTGAAGTAATAGTCACAGCAGCTCATATTTATAATTAACTTAATAATATGATTAGAAATAGCCTGTGAGTAAAAGCAACTCAATCCCAAGCATTTTTATCTTCTATATATTCTGTGACTGAATAATAATCTTTTGACTAATAACGTAAATGACGTAAATTTACGTTTCACAACTGTTTAAAAATTTATTAAAACTTAGATCTTGCGTTCTGTTTATATATTATGCTCTAAGGAAGCAAACCTCACTACACCTACAATTAAAAATAAACATCATTATAATTACAGCCAGTACACAACGTAACTAATTATAATCGCACTCGTGTATTCAGAGAGCGGTGTTCAGAAGTGCAGCATGCGTTTTGAATACATGATCACCCGAGGGTATTACTGGCACAAGGGAACTGATTTCACTCTCGTTCTTCGAAAGTAACTTTGTCACTTTATCCGTGGTACATCACTGTGTGGGCAGTGGACAATATTTGTTGGTAATATGATATTGTTTTATTGGTTTTGTAACTTATCCGAGTTAGACTAAAATTCTCCTTTGTAAGTTGTAAAGTGTAACCGTGTTCGGATTTGGCTGTTAAGGCTATCAACAACATAAATACATATTTGTTAAATTGTTAATAGACGCTCAATGCGCATGTCTACTGTTGTGATTGTCTGACTTAGCAATAACCAATAAAATCACTCGACATAAGTTTGAATTTGACATTTTGATAAACTTATCAGAAACCGTGTGTAAATGTTTTAAAAGCATTCTAAGTACGGTATATCTGACTCCCACGAAATATCTGTTTATAAGAATACCGGGCTTTTTATATTCATTTATTCAAGTAATTAGGACTCATAATAAAAAAGTAATTAAATTGTTAGTATAACTTACAACTCTTGCTTTTAGTTAGGTACCAACGTTTGCATCTATCGAGGTATCGCTAGATATTCCCGTAGAATCAGACGTTTTTTAACCGACTTCAAAAAAAGGAGGAGGTACTCAATTCGTCTGTTTTTTAATTTTTTTTTTATGTTTGTTACCTCGTTACTTTCGACTGGGTGAACCGATTTTGATGATTCTTTTTTTATTTGAAAGCGGGTGCTTCCTGTGTGGTCCCATTTAATTTTGATCAAGATTTGACCATTCGTTTTCGAGTTATCCTTAATAATGCATATTTGGCTACATTGATGATGTTCTCATATTTGGCAAGGTTCACTAAAAACCGAGAAATAAACAAAATTTTAACAAAAAAGAAAACCGACTTCAGAAAAGAATATTCTAAAACTTAAAATGCACTAAAAAGTTAATAAATAATTGCATATTCTTGTGAATAATTAAATTATTGTTATTATTGGAGTCGGTGTCAGCTAAGGTAGGTTTGTAACTAATAATAAATAATAATAATAATAACTTTTTATTTACCAAAATATTACACAAGTCCTTATAAATACAAAACTGCAAGTTTCCGATTATGGAGTAAATACAATGTAAGAACCTGTTATAGGCAGAATTATCAAAGTCTCCTACACTAGGCGTAGCCTGTCACGTAGGAAAACTTTACAAAATGGATTTCTTAATTTTGAAGTTTTGCCAGTGTTCATTTAAATGAATAATGTAATAATAAATTTGCATGCAATATATAAAATTATTTTGAAATGTTAATGATAGGTAGTTAACAATACATTAATATTAATATGGTTACAATAAAATAAAAACAAATTGAATTAAAATGATAACAATAGAATTTGTATGGAAGTATAAAAACACACATGAGAAATTGATTACATCCAGTTGAACAAAGCAATGAAAAACATAAGAAATCACATTAAAGGCCTCAAAAAACGCTCAGTGTCATCGTAAGTCCATGTAAGTAATTCCTTTTTGGTAATTATTTTCGTTTCACGAAGTGATGCTGTGTCTATTTGGCAAATTTTATTTATCTTATTATAAACATAAGGCTTCATGAAACTACTAAAACGCCTGGCAAAAGTAGTATTTATTTTTGGAATTGGAAGTTTGAAGACTCGTCTCTTAATCATGTCTTCATAGTCAGAAGAGTTGAGCACTATCTTGTGAGTTGCCAGTAAGATTTTATGTATGTACAGTCTTCTAACACTCAGTACTTGAGTTTCATTAAACAGCTGAGTGGTTGGAAATCGATATGGCTTTTTAAACATAGTTTTCAGCACTGCGCGTTGGGCTCTTTCTAAACCCATAAGATGAGATGTAGCAGTACCCCCCCAGGCTGCAATGCAATACGTTAATATTGATTCGCAAAGTGTTATGTATACAGTCTTTAGTAAGCTCATCGGGGCCACGTCACGTAGTAGTTTCATAATGTGTATGATCTTTCTGACTCTTGCAGCCATGGCCACGACGTGCTCACTAAAGGTCAATTTCTCGTCTATGACAACGCCCAGATATTTGACTGAGCTTTTCTTGTTTAAATTAGGACACTGACAGCCTGGGAGAGTATCCACACCGGCAATAGCTGTGCATGAATGAGCTGTAATATTTAACCGCGCAGGTGGTGCTGAAACAGCCGTTTTGTGAAAACATACTAGATTTGTTTTAGTTGCGTTAAGGGATAATAGGTTGTTATTTAACCAATTTAAAATTTTATTAAAGCCAACCTGCGCAACTTCAAACGTATTTTCCCATGATTTTTCACTAAATAATATGACCGTGTCATCTGCATAATTAATAATTTTAGAATTATCGAAGTGGTTACTTGATGACAGGTCATTCATGTATAATAGGAAAAGCGTAGGTCCCAATATACTGCCCTGCGGTATTCCAAATGATATATTTTGAGGGTTACTGATGTAGTTACCGACCTTTACATGCTGCTCACGGGAAGTGAGATAACTTTGTAATAATTCTAAAGCAACTCCCCTAATGCCAAATCTTTCCAATTTTCTTAACAAGATAGGCGTTGACACCGTGTCAAAAGCCTTTGACAGATCTAGAAATATTCCTAGACAGCTCCTTCCCTCATCGATATACTTGCTAACAGTATCAGTCAGTAAAACAACTGCCTCTTCCGTTGACTTCCCTCGTCGAAAACCAAATTGGTATGATGAAAGTAATTTATTACTTTCTAAAAATGAAACCAGTTGTTTGTTGATAACTTTCTCCAGCATTTTGGCAAATACGCTCAAAAGCGAAATGGGTCTATAGTTATTTGGGTCATCTGTGGGCCCTGATTTGTGAATAGGGATCACAGAAGCCAATTTCCATACGTCAGGGAACTCGCCGGTTGAGATTGCTAAGTTATAAATATGTGTCAATGGTTCGATTATATGGTTTCTAATCAGTTTAACTAAACGATTTGTAATCTTATCAAAACCTGGAGCGCAGTTATTATTTAGTTGAAGAATAAGGCTTTCAACTTCAGTTGTAGTAGTTGGATGTAAAAATAAAGAATTTAAAGAGAAAGATGAGGTTTTGATTTTGGAAGCTAATGTAATTTCTGTTTCATTTACCTGTTTTAAAATGGGCCTAGTTATACGATCTCCAGTTTTAACAAAGAAATCGTTGTAGTAGTTCAAAGAGTCAACGGGAGAGGCTTTCGCTTTACAGAGTTGCAATGCATCATTTCTAATAGGTACAGAATGAGTAATTCTTTTTAAAACACTCCACAGTTTACGCGAGTTATTAGAATTCTGCTCTATTTCTTTTTCATAGTGTTGTGTTTTTAACTTCCGTAAAAGATCTTGGTAGAAGTTTCTGTGCCTTTTATATATAAGTAATTTCATTGGGTCATCTGGATGATGAAACATGAGATGTCTTACTATAATCATAACATAACATTGGCATGCACAATTACACACATAGACGCAGCACGCGGCTCGGGCGGCTGACACCGACTCCAAAAATAACAATAATTTAATTATTCACAAGAATATGCAATTACTTATTAACTTTTTAGTGCATTTTAAGTTTTAGAATATTCTTTTTCGAAGTCGGTTTTCTTTTTTGTTAAAATTTTGTTTATTATTGAAATAATATTTGAGATAAGGTTTCTCAATTCACATCCGATCAGTCGCACACAAATACGGGCTTATTATTTTTTCCTTTAAACAAACAACTCCCGCACTAGGAATAATTCTTGTGTCGCGAGGGACTTTACAAACATTCAAACAACAGACACAAAGAACAAAAAATTGTGTGATCTACAAATTGTGATTCTATGAAACTCTATTTGTGGATCATACAATTTTTTGTCCCGTGTGGGGATCGAACCCACAACACTCGGCGCAGTGGCAGTGGCGAGGCGACCACTTAAACCACTACGCCATCCGTACAGTCCATACCTTTATACTTTTTCCTATCTCTTTGGAAAGACTAATTATGTACATATGTATTTAGACTGTGTTAATATAGTAATTATGCTTTAAAATCGTAACGAAACTGCACAATAAAACAATATGATTGATGAAAAAAAATGTCAACATTGAATGACAGTGTTGCCATTTAAAAAGTTTAAAGACAGCGTTCACACGTACAGTTACTTAAAAAAAAATAGCTTGTTGTTTATGTCTCGGTGATTGATTAACATAAATCGCTGCGATGAAGTCATTCATTAAGTAAGCATCGTGGGAAGGATACTTATAACTTGCGGAATAAATGCGTACTTATATGTAAATAGTTAGTAATGACTGTGAATTCAAATTGCCTACTTACGATAGGTCTAGCCTCGTCTTTATGAAAATCTCCATAAGAATATGGACGTATTCCTTTTACATAAAATGGTAAAATGTTTCCAGTTTTTGTTCCTGGATAATGCATTGAACTGACTATTCATGGTTCAGTCTCCACCTTGCCGGTAGCGTTGATTCAAGTTGGATTGGAACTTGTGCGCTCTTACAAGTAATGAAGCTCTTACAAGTATTTGAAAATGGAACCTTACTATTTTTTTATTGTCTATACCCAGCCAGCACCTTGGGGTAAGCAGTCTTTGTTACTACCAGATCTTGCAAACACACAAATTGCAGTAATTACTGTATAGTAATTACTGCAATTTAATAATAAAAGTAATATTATAATAGTTGGTTTTCCTTTACTATGCTATTATGTGGTTTTATTTGTTTATGAAAGAGGTCCTTTTAAAACCAATGCAAAACTCTGTATTAAGTATAATTTCTGTACCGTGATTCACATGGAACGTCCCATTCAAACAATAGACATAAAAGTCGAAATAACTATTCGTGTATTACACAATTTTTTTCTAACGTGGGAATTGAACTCACTATTTTCGACGCGTTATAGTAGCTGACTGTTTAAGCCATGGCGCCACCGTGACCAAAAATAGCCGTGAAAAGGAAGTAGAAATATTTATTTGTATTGTTTACAATAAGTTGTTATGATACAACTTATTAGTGATTGAAAAGAGTGGCAATGCATTTTTTGCCTGCTTCGTCTCATGAGAGCTTTCCTTGAACAGTCTTTACTCAATGCAATTTTATTTATTTCCGTTTATTATTTTTTATGAATACTAGTTTAATTGATAGTCCAAGAACTGTTGACACATTTTTTGCCAATAAAGATTTTTGTCTGACTTGATTCAATTAAAACAATAATTGTATTGGACGCACACGCCGTAGGTTGTCCTATACTTTCATCAAGCGTATCATGTGTGAGAGTTTAAAAGTTTATATTCTCCACGTTACTAAAAAGCTAGTTGCTAATACTATAACAGCTGATCGTGTCGTGTGTACAAAGAGAATTGCATTTCCATACTAGTATACAGTTTGTTTGTTCCACTCAGATAACATTTTGTGTAGGCAGTGCTAATCATTCGATAAATGTACGGTGTGAAAAGTTATATCGAATAAAAGCTTTTTTACTTTGATTAAATAAATATTGTTTGTAGGGGTCAATATTTCACTCATTTGCCTCGCGTTCGCCAACCGTTTTCCAGACTCATCTAATAAACAGGAGTAGAGAACAATATTGCCGATATCAGTATGGAGTCTGGGAATGTGCCTGGTAGAAGGCTATTATAGGCTCGTCTCTTATTACCTGCTTTCTATCCTTGGTTCTTTACCTGTGGCGAGGCAAAAGCATATTTTAGGCCCATCAAGATACTGCATCCCGTTTTCCGTTCGTTCCGTTGCAAATGACATAATGACTTATAGGCTTAATTTTGTCGTAGGGTTACGCGAATGTTATAGATTAAAACTAGATGTTCCTGCGGTTTCACCCGCGTTTATCGTTACTGCGCCGCCCCCGTAGGTCGTAGCGTGATGCTATAGGCTTATAGCCTTCCTCGATAAATAGGCTATCCAACACTAAAATAATTTTTCAAATCGAATCGGTAGTTCCTGAGATTAGCGCGTTCAAACAAACAAACTCTTCAGCTTTATAATATTAGTATAGATTAAACAACTTTATAAGGATTTTATCGCGTTGTTTATTTTTTATAAAACACTATTATTACATAATTTTGAAACTTTAAACTGCTATTGTTAAACACTTTACTAGTTACTGTTTATTTCTATTTATGGTATTTAAATTATATAAACTAATATTTCGATTTTATTTTACACTTTCTCCGACATTTCGATTGCTTTTCAGCAGCTATGTTCACGGAGAGTCTTCCCTTGACTGACTACTTAACATTTAACAAAATATGGTCAAAGCGACAATCAAATAAAAAAGAAAACCAACAACATGCTCTCTGTGACAAAGGAATTTATTTAAAACCCCTTAGTCGTCTTTTAAAAAGAAAACGCATTGCGACTTGCAAGAAGTATTTATTCCTCCAACGAATGCAAATTAACCTCCATGATTAGATTTTTCTTCTACATAGCAGTAATACAAGGTAATCAAAAGAGTTTTTATAGGTCTTGTTACCAAACAAAGAAGTAGGAAAATCAGTCCTGTTAGCTCGTGTACACTTGTACAATTCTACATTCTCGACGGCATAGCTATCGTGTTTTACATTATTTGTTATAACAAAGGTAAAATACTTGTTTGCCTTTACGTTGTAATTGTTTTTAATTATGCTATCATACATTCATAACTAAATAGGTCCGTGTACGAGTATGTACGTGGAACAGAAAGATGTCATATTTAAGCTTACTTTGTGATCTCGATATTACAAGGAACAAAGGTAAAGCAGCGTTTAATCCATTATGACACCAGAAAAAGCAAAACTGAATTGGGATATAATCTGTATCTACCACTGCTATGTTTTTATGTATTTCATTCATGAAAAAGGAATTAAATCTAAAAACGAAGGTAACAAGGAACTACAAAATTTTACTAAATTTGCTTGAATATATTGCTGTCTTAAAACATACAGCAAACAAATTTAACGAAACCAAAATAATCCTATACATACAGATATAGCCAAAACCCTTCACTTGCTTAGGAATGAAATTTCAAATAAGTTTATTTATGAAAGACAAAACAGTCCGAGAGATTACTACAGAGTTATCTCTTTTTCACATTGACATTTTGTTCAGGCCCAACGCGACAGCGATAGTTCTGTTAAAACATTTTCTTCTATTGTTTTGATGGCAATATTTTGTTTAAAGATTAAGACGTAGGTACTGTATGTTGTAGTCCTATCTCACCAGTATTTCATAAGACGAAACTCTACTCAGCTCATGTCTTTATATCGTAATTATCACGAACCGTTTTGATAGCCAAGTTAATGTGAAACGTACTCCATTTGAATAATGTATATGTGTTTCATAAAGCTACCATAGAATAAATTATCATGTGGTAATAACAGCTCTTTATGTAATGCCTTGTTGGGAATATTATTTAGAGACGTGACGGCAGTATATCTTTGATGGGGTGTATCAAATTTATTATGGTGTTGTATTCGGCTGGTCTGCCATTTCTCAGCTGTTTAACGGTTAAGGTTGAAGCGATAAAGAGATCGTGGTCGCGTCTCCACCCATTATGCAATGGTTGGTAACCCATTCCTAACACTAGTATTTCGCTAAGCTGGAGGGGTTAACAAGAATACTGGTTATTTGTATTTATGGAACTGCGTCCGTGGCGCAGCGGTAGTAAATGCGATTGCTGTGCATGAGGTCTGGGGTTCAAATCCCGGGACAGGCCAACAAAAAGTTATTGGGATTTTCTGTTAAGAAATCTCGGCCGGAAGTTAGGAAGTTAGCGGCGGTAGACACCCCCGTGCCTCGGAAAGCACGTAAAGCCGTTGGTCCTGCGCCTGATCTCTCTCCGGTCGTGTCGGATTATCCGTCCCATCGGATCATGAGAGAGAACAGAGAGTGCACTTGCGTTTGCGCACACATTTGTGCACTATAAAATCTCCTGCGCTGATGGCCCGTTTCGTTAGATTGGCCACCGTGACTAAAATTCGGTCTGTATGACATACATACATAGATTCACGCCTGTTTCCCAAAGGGGTAGGCAGAGACTACGGATTTCCATTTGCTACGATCCTGACACACTTCTTTGTAGAATGTATAAATCACTTGTATCTGACTGTGCACCTCGTTATGTATCTCCATATATTTTAATTACTTTATCGATATTACTATTAGAGTTCCTTTTAGACAATGCATGGGAAGCAAAAATATGATTACTGTAAATGGTATGTTAGTCTTTATTAAATGGCGAGCAAAATAGAGCCCCGACGCATGTAACATATAAAACTAGGTTCATATTGAAATTAAACTGCTTTATTCGGATTTTGTCGCGTTAGGTCAGGTGTACATCTTTTGTCGCGATTGCATGTGAAAGCAATTCGCGCGGTCCCGCCGACTATGGTTATGTCAAAGAACACCGTGGTAGGTTTAGTCGGTATTACCGGGATATCTTCCGTCCGGTAAGCCCGACATAACCTCGCCCACGCCGTCGCCATCGCCCTGCGGACAGGTATGCGTCAAAGCAATCCCCAACGTAAAAAAAAATTAAGGTTTACATTACATGTTTCACCGATGTATACCTATTTTTTTAAGAAAGAGGATACTACATTTACGAAATGATGCGCTATCTTTATTTTATCTTTTTTTTGTACAACTAATGTGGCAAACAAGCCTACCTGATGGTAAGTGGTCACCGTAACTTATGGACGCCCGCAATACCAGAGGCATGCATCACTTGCGCGTTGCCGACCTTTTAGGAAAGGAAGTGGGAAGGAGAAGGAGCGGGAAGGGGGAAAGAGGGTGATTGGGTTTCCGGCACTCTCACTCACCGAACGCAACACAACAATAGGAATACTGCTATTTCACGTCGATATTCTGTGAGAGGGTAGTCCTTCCCCGGTCGAGCTGGCCCATTGGTGCTGAAATCAGCGAGGCTCTACTACCTTTACGCTGCTCTCATACATGCTTCGGGCTTCCCTGTACCAATGCAGCTTTATATATATCTATATATACTATAAAAATATTGATCAACAAGTGTGGACGAAAGTGGTGTGGCGCCCCTCTAACACAAAGGGAGGATCCTCCAACTAGGCTGGGTGATAGTGTCTGGCGGATCTCGACCCGACGCGACGGTTGATGTCGAAAGCTTGTGTAATAATATATTAGGTTACAGTGTAAACATCGCTTGCGAGATTCAGGATTGTATGGAGTAGTGTGTAATTGAGTACGACGCCATCTCTTGTCGTGTGTCGTAACTTCTTAGCCTGCGTGTAAAGTGTGACATTTCACAGTTTATTAAATTGTTTTTCTTTTTGTTCACAGGTAATTTCATATTGCTGATGTACGCAGAATGATCTGAATATGGATGGATCTTCTTTTATTAAGTATTACTCAGATTCCAAACAAATATACGGCCATGCTATGCTGGCCCACTGGAGATTGGTATAGGTACTTCACATATCTTTGAGACTTTATGGTGAACTCTCTGATATGCAGGTTTCCTCACGTTGTTTTCCTTCACTGTTAAAGCGAGTGATGGCACATTTTATTTTGGAACGCGCAAAATTATTGGCACAATAGGATTTAAAAAAAATTTCGCATCGCTTTGCATTTAATAAATCCAATTTTGAGGAAAATTATAACATTATGCTACGAGCTACGGGAGCGAAGCAGTTATTATAAATAGGTAAAACCGCGGTGGACAACTAGTATGTTTATAAGTGCGGCAACTATGCTTATGTATTACATCGTTATGTTTGTATGAAGGACGAATAACTAAAATATTCGTTATCCAGTCTTCAATAAAATAAAATAAAATACTAGTTTTTGTACAAAGCTATGTTACATCATTAAGACCTTATTTCATTCTCTAACTTTGCAGCTTACGTATAGATCTTATCTTCTGAAGTGTGACGTCATTCGGCACGTCCGCGGTTTACTAACGCGTGTGTCTAATTAGTGGAATATTCACGCGTCTCAGGCGATAATTGGTGCGTTCGGTTTTGGCGCCAAACACATATACTTACTTTAATAAGTATGAGTCTGGTTTGAAAGATTGCATCGTTGAATCTGAGGTATAAGTTTGTACTTATTTTTGTGTGCAATTGTGAGGCTTGCGTGAGCGCTCTTTAGTTAACTGATCGCGCTTCACAAATCGTGGTAATACGTTTTCTGTTAGACAATAAAATTGTTAGCAGTAGTGCAGTGTGTAATGCAGATGCTGCATCTATAAAAAAATATCTGCTATGTGGATACAATACTCTTTAATAGAAAACCAAATGTGTCTTATTATTATTAGGTATCTCTTTCATAGGAAACTCAGTAACTTATAATAAAATATATGATATTATCAGCCCTGTTTATAAACTGTCTCACTGCTGGGCACGGGCCTCTTCTTAGTGTGAGAAGGGTTAGGCCATAGTTCACCACATTGACACAGTGCGGGCTGGCAGATTTCATATATCTTTTAGAATATTATGGAGGACTCTCAGACAGGTTTCGCATGTACGTACACACTGTACAGTCAGCGATATAAGTAGCTAAACATCGAATTAGTAGGTATGTACATTCGTTTCTCCATTGAAACTGTCAATTTTATTATTACCACTAAATTAACTTTTCTTCAACTATTTGCGTAAACATGAGAACGTTGGTTACTTTGACTGATAGAAGAATTTAAAATCTAAAAATGTTCAGCGACCTTTGTCCCTGATTGTGGCGACTTTAAAAATCTGGATTAAGGCTACCTACAATTGGTAGAACTATCTACGGAGTATTCCGCTTTCGGCACCAATTTTTTCGGCACCCATGGTTTCGGCACCTAAGCTATTCCACTTTCAGCACCAATAGGTATTTTATTCCACATTCGGCATCAAGCAAAAATACCTATTGGTGCTGAAAGTGGACTAGCTTAGGTGCCGAAACCATAGGTGCCGAAAAAATTGCCGAAATCGGAATACTCCCTATCTACATTTATCCATTTTTATGCGATGTAGGTATTGATTACATATCTAGCCGGCGAAAACAATTTGTTAAATGATTACATAATTATGTAATTGCGCAGTCCATACGGGCTATCTCTGTGTTCGTCCCAGGGCCCAGGAACAGACCAAAGACTTAACGATAGACAATAACACATACCGCAAAGAACTGACAAAGCAGTTTTCCAATAAAAAGCAAGAACTAAACATGTTTACAATGAAAATATGGTTATACCAAAATATTGCCCTCGGCAGCGTCCAAACACTTTAATATTACACCTTTTGTTGAAGACTTTAAGGTTGAAAACCCATTAAAAGAAAATCGGGCTCCTGAAAGACTTCCCATGTACACTAACATCAATATTGTATCTTATTGTAAGGAGCTTAAAGTTGAAAATGCTTTGAAACGTCACTAGTCCCTTGAAAACTTTCTAAAGTTGGCAAAAGTAATTCACAAGCCATAAGGTACAGAAAAACGTGACGTTCAAATCAGTTTTACGTTACAGTACATTATAACTTCGTGTGGAAACTTAATGAGAAATTATAGACAAGTTGTTTTTAATGAGCCGCTTTAATATTAAATTGTAGTAGCTGTCGAAAGATCGCAGGTTCGGTACACAGGTATTTCGTAAAGGACGAAAAGTACAAGAGTAATATTCATCATTAAAATGTTCTTTATTTTTTGATATTTTAAAAAGATTAAGGTTTCATCCCTGTGTCTCGGGGGACTTTACATACATTTAAAAAACGGACACAAATAATACCGCGGTACGACTATATGTGGATGACACATATTTTTGTCCCGTGTCCCGAACCCACAACCCTCGGTGCAGTGGCAGCTGCGACACGACCACGTTAACCACTTGGCTTGATAAAGATGGCAGATCTGTTTGATAAATTGCTTGGGTGTAAATTTAGTTTATATCATGTATAGACGTAGAAATACATAGATGGCACCTTCCAAACTAAGAATTGTTTTCTTTCATGTCGGCCGGACCACTCGTACATACACTCACACTACTGCAATGGGCCGATTAGACATTACGCGATACGATGACGTCATATTAACATCAAGAGGGAAGTTGCGCTTTTTATATTTTGTACATTATTTTATATACAAGAGCAAATAGCGATCAACAAAAGTATTTTTGTGCAAACTATCAAAATCGGTTGCAAAATAAGGTAGTAATTAATATTCTAAAGGATATAAGAAAAGGTGAGGTGTAGTGGAGGTATCTCGCTATCTTCTTCGGACAGCTGTACTTGGATAGCGGTTACGTCAGTTTATATCGTGCATTTATATAACCCCTAAAAATTATTTCATTGTTAGATTTTGAGTAATGTAAATATTTGAATAATTAAAAAATGTGAATCGAATACTGTTACGTAAGAAAAAAAAAGCATTTTCACAAACTAAAGTCAGTAGGTACCTAGTTGAATTTTTTTATCTAGGTGTAATTAACGTGACCATACGTCGCGCTTTTAGGCTGCTGTCCCGTTGTCCCCAGCCAGAGCAACAATGTCCCGCTTTTGCAAATAGATAAATAAATTGCAAGCTATAAGTTATGAGCTATATATGAAACTAATGCCTCTACAACTTAAATATAATATTTCAAAATAATAGTAAAATAAGTAGTAGTATATTTAGAAAATTCTGCAAGCGTCCCGCTCTGACAAAAAATAAATGGTCAGATTAGGTATAATACGTAATGTATAATATTAAGTACTAAAATACTTTTTTACTCAAATATACTTACTATTGATATATAAAAGCCTAAAGGGTATGCACACAATTGGGATCTTTTTGGACCTTGCGCGCGCTTTTGACACTATTTCTTGCTCTATGTTATTGCACAAGCTTGAAAGGCTAGCAATACGAGGAATTCAACATAAATTAATCTCAGACTATCTAACTGACCGACACCAATGCACTAAAATTGGTCAATATACTAGTTCCACTCACAAAAACTGTAAATTCGGCATTGCTCAGGGTAGTATACTAGGCCCTACTTTGTTCTTGATTTATTTAAATGACCTCTGTGGCTTAAAACTCCAAAAAGGTGCCATAGTATCGTATGCAGATGACACGGCTTTGTTATTCTCCGCCTCATCACGCACCGAGGTATACGAATACGCGCTGCGAGGCTTCAATATAGTCTCGAAGTGGCTTGAACAAAATATATTGACTCTGAATGCAGATAAAACGAAATACATTTTATTTAGCATGAGAAACAATATGCTTTATACAAACCTAAACATAATTGCACATAATAACTGTAGTACGTTTGCTGACACTGCATGCACTTGTCCCACATTAACTAAGACGGACGATATAAAGTATCTAGGTATTACCATTGACACAAATCTAAACTTCCGCAAACACATCGATTTGTTATGCACTAGAGTACGTAAATTGATTTATATATTTAAATACTTGCGCAACATAGCCGACTACAAATTGATAAAACAGGTTTATTTAGCTTTGTGTCAATCTATTCTCACATACTGCATAACATCTTGGGGTGGAGCAGCCAAATCAATTCTCCTGCCCCTAGAGCGAGCTCAAAGAGCTGTTCTTAAGGTAGCCACACGTCGCCCATTCTTGTTTCCCACTCATCAGCTTTACACCGCTTGCAAGGTACTAACCATTCGTCAATTATTTATTATGCACACTATACTTAAACAGCACACTGAGGTCCCGTTTACCCCGGTCTTAGATAAGAGAAGAAAAGACTTAGTCTGTATAAAGTCTCAAACCAGACATGCATTTGTCAATAAATTCTACGTATTTTTAGGACCATATTTATATAACAAGTTAAATAAAATATTAAATATATACAATGTTAGTTATAAAAAATGTAGTATCATGGTAATGGAATACCTAGGAAAATTAAATTATACGGACACAGAAAAACTGCTCGAAGTCTTAAAATGATATTGAAATTAATTTTAAAATTGTATATTACTTCCTGAACACCTTTAATCGTAGATGTACTTTCGACTGTAAATATTTGTATTAATTATGCGCTAGTATACAATAAAATAGTCAAGTGATGTCCTGAAACACAGGTTTATCCTAGTTCAGGCAGGCTTAAACATAATCTTTTGAACTTCATTTATTTTGTATACACTATAAATTAACATAGTTTAAGAATTAATTTTAATTTAAGCTTAAATTATTTAACAATGATGTAATATGTATGATATAGTGTAAGGATGTATTTTATTTTTTCTGTCAATAAATAAATATTATTATTTATTATTATATATTATTAATATTTTATTTAAACCTTCAGGGATTAAATAAAATATGAACTACTACCCACAGAATACATATCAGCTTTAAACTTAGATGTTTTACCATTGAAAGTTACCTCATTAAAATAAGTCATTAGTTGGACGCTACTGTTAAATTTATTGTTTTAACCAGACATATATCTGTGACACTGACACGCAATAAAACCCACGGAAATGAATAAACAATTTAACACTGCAGTCGAAAGGCGATAATAATTAATGGTAATCACCAAAAATACATGTTGTCAGGCGACCAACGGATCCTATGTAATTTGGGACGGCTGCCGCGCCCCGCTGGCGGCCATTTTCTAACTTTATCCTTCATCGGAATTCCTATTTTGAATTTAGAATCAAACGCAAACACATTGACAGAAGCTGTGGCATTGGCATACAGTATAATACCAATAAGTTTATGTCTTTGTACCATAAAGTTCTGTCTATAAAATGTAATGTAATGGAAACAATAATTATAAACGTTTTTACAACATAAAACCTAATATTATCTTTATTCGTCGTAACATTAAGCTACACAAATGGCTTGCCTTAAGAATATAGCCATATCAGTGTCTGTCTGTCGCAACTCAGTGTTATATTTGTCGAGATAACACGTTCTGTGAACATTTAACAGTGTCATCATAGCCGCAGCAAGTCGCGGCCTCACATGAAACATATGCCTTTTAAAGAAACGTAATATCATGTTATTGTTTATTTTAATGCTTCCCATTTGGACTCTTTACTGCCATTTTGGATTATGAGTATTAAATAGTGATGTTGCTTAGTCATCATCTCGATTATCGATATTGCGTAACATGGTTACATGGGCTCTTTGATGTTTGATATTTATAAGCTTACTTCGTAACGCGAAAATTTATATAGTTACAAAAAATTATACCATTCATAAACTGGCACAACAGTGTAAATTTAAATTTGTAATTTCTTTTAGTTGCTTATAACCTTTATAAATTATTTTTGGTTGTCTCTCTTTTATAATAAAATGATCAAAAGAATGCAGTTTCTTTTATTTATTATTTAATTTCATGTAAAATTATTATTCATAATGATTTTACACTCAGAAAAGTATTCCGATATAAATTAAATAGTCGTGTTATAACAAAAGTACCGTTACGCGGATTAAAACTTGTCCCACAGAAAGAAATAAAACACGACAAACACAAGGTCGTATTTGGAAGTCGTCATCCATAAAAGTGATTGATGCGATTGCAGCATTATACGCAGTAGCGGATCATAGCTCAAATACATTCCTTAACGGTTAGTGTTGGCTATTGAGCTTAGTTCTATCATGATGACCTAGTTGTAAGCCATGTTTTCGATATTATTTTTACACCGACACTCAGTCACGGTGAGGGCAGACCCTTGTAATAAAGCAAGTAGGTCAGAAATCGTTATGCCACAGCTGTATGTTACTAATTTTATTACTTTTAAGACAGTAGAAGTAATGTTATGTGAATATTTTGAGGGTATAAAAGTGTCAGTTGTTGCAAGTTTTTAAAATGTTTATGAAACCTTACATTTGTAAGACTTATGTTCAATTGTTTTAAAAAGGCTTTTTCTCTTAAATAAAATATTATAGTTCCATTAGTAATACTTATACATACAAGTATACCATGATATTGCGTTACAAAAATTGATATTGATGTCAAGCACTTAATTTAGATGAACCGAATTCTCTATCCGAAAGAAATACCGAGTTTAGAGTAACCTATACTAATATAGGTACGTAGAAAAACATCTTCTCTACATACCCTTTTGAGTTCTGACCACCAAGCAGTAATTTAGATAGTGATTTTAAGTTGTGTGTATGTGTGTGCGTGTACTTACTAGTTTATTAGCTCTTAAAATAATTCAAAGTATGTTTCCTTAATTCCAATTATCATTTACTTAGCGTTATTAGTTCAAAGCACAAAGCTATCAGTAACACTAAATATAGAATTAGTGATAATCCAAGTGCACTTGTACTAAAATGTACTTATTTAATGGTGAACAGTTCTAAATGTAGATCAGTCATTGTAGTGAGAGGCAGTGAGACGATTATCGTGAAACACGTGTGCGAGCCAACGCCGGCGCGGGCGCAGGATATTATGACTTCGCTTTTATTTTATGTACTCCTTGCACTATAGGGAGGGAGGGGTATCGATGTGAGCTTAAGGTGAAGTTCCTTTTTGTTAAGTATTTGTTATCTGAAAGTCTATACGAGAACGAACACCATAAACCGACGTATATTAAAATTTGTATCAGTTTAGATAGGTAACGAAGTAACAATTCTGAATGTTAAGGTTACTTTTATCGAGTTTCAGTTGTTAGATTTAAGCAACGCAAGGAACGCTGTTTGGCTTGCTTATAAGCCTATAAGATATTTTAGTTAAAACGGTCATTCATATAAAAAGTTAAAAAATGGTATAAAATACATTATTATAAATGTGTAATATGTATGTATTTACGAAAAGAAAGTATATTTGTATGTTTATTCATTGTCTAGTACCTATAGTACAAGCTCTGCTTAGTTTGGGCTGGATGGTGTTGTGTGTATATGATAGAATATTATAAATTAAAGTTATATAAATAGGGATGATTAACTTTCTTTAATTAACCTTATTTTAGGTATTGTAATAAGGTACATACTTTATAGTTTATATATCTAAAATATTACCTACCGGTCTACTTATGTCCACATTTATAGTCTACAATTTATCATTTATAAAACAGTTTGACATACTAACACTAAACCCATAATCTGCTAAAACAAAACTTGAGGCAAAGGTATTACAGTTATCGACCTACAACACGAGTATCGATAAATCGCACGGATTTATCGACTAGCCCGCAGCGCGCAGTGCGATATGACAAGGGGTCAACGCACTCTCACCGCGTTTACTCAATGCGTTTCTGTGCATTCGATTTTTAATAAAAAAAGGGCTTAGGCGTTTGAATTTTGAAATTTTGAGTGGCTTTTCGCGGTATTATTGTTTATTATTTGTCTTATAAGACATAGTTTGTTAATTAATAATGATTAATTTTAAATTAATAGTCTTTAACTATAAAATTGCCGTTTATGTCCTACATCTAATTCGTGGTGTCTGTACAAAATGGCTACAGTAATATTATGTTCTATTCTCGAAATATAATTTATTCTAGAGATTAAATTATATTTCGAGAATAGAGCATATATTATATCTATTATTAGTAAGTCAATAACATGTATCTAATATGATGAAAAATAAATATCAATAACCTTTAAAACAACTTGTATTTAAAGTTTTATTGCTTAGTGTCTGCTTGTATTTGTTGTTGCAATTCGCCATAATTACATGATAGTTGTTTTTTTTTAAATTAATTTAAAACAAACCATATTGAATTAAATACAAGCAACTATAATAATTACAAAAAAAAAACAGGATTAGAATTGACCATTAAAAAAAGGATGTTATTTAAATGGTTAGCATAGTATTGTTATTTTTGTGAGCAGAAAAATATAATCTGTGAGCAGAAATAGCTAATTGATCAGCAACTCATGGCCAGCAAACTTTAAAGAGATCAAACTAAGTAGACGGAGCCCGCTTAGCGGGGCTCCTATTTTTGGGTGGGCTTAAAAAAAGGAACCTAATATAACCTAATACTTCCGAGACGGAATGCAGTGATTTGAGGCATAAGATGCTCGTTATGCTGTGCAATATTTGCTGACCAATTAGTATTTTTGATGATCATTATATTTAATCCCTTAAAAAAATATTGATGAGATAGTTAGTATGAAAATCACAACGTTACCGATTTTCTTTATACAAAGCGACAATTTCATATTTTGACTTTGTCAACTTGGTTAGAGTCGAATGAACACAGTACAAAACACTGCGTGCCGCGCTTCTACTAGAGATAAGCATTGATGTATATGTTCCTAGTACATAAGGGCATATGAGCAAGTGGCTGGTCTGCCACTAATGGCAATAAAAAAAAACATGTTTTAATTTTTTAAATGTGCTGCCGGACGGACGGCCTCAGTCGCCTAAGTTGTACAATATACGTGTCATCCACCATTCTTCTTCTTAGTCGTTCATTCATGACATAATGGTCGTGGTCATCATGTTGTCTAGGTGCTCAGAAGAGTCGACGTCCACCATTATTTCAGTATAATTTAACCCGGTATAGGACCTGACTAGTGAATAAGTGCCGACATAATCTTTGTGAATTAACAACAACTCATCATTATTAGCCAGTACCAACCTAACGGCCGACACACCTTGCAAATTTATTTACGTACTAAATTTCGTAATCAATGTGACATTTGATTTAGGTAGGCGCTAAGCTAAATTAAGCATGTATAATTGACCGTATTTTCTGAAAAACGTTCCAACCCACAAAGTTAACATTTTGAGATAATCGTTATTGAAGTTCAGTCCCGTATTGCTTCTTCATACATGTGGGTCGGGCTACTAAGTCATGATTTCATATTTAGAGTGATAGTAGAGCTACCAAATGTTTCCAGCTAGTAAATAGTAACCTCGTGACAAATTTGCTAATAATAACTCGATTTTGACCCGAGTGTGTGTTGGAACGTTTTTCAGAAAGTACGTCCAATTATACATTTTAAATTGCCTGCCATTGAAAATACAGATAATTATTATACATTTATATTTATGCTATAAAGATATTGTCTATGCCCTTCGGCAAAATTTCGTTCGAATCGATCAATTTTTAAATTGTTACGAGTCTAAAATAATAAGTAAGTTTGTATGAATATTAATACATGTTAATATTAAGTAATGAGTAATTTAAAAATAATAATACCTCGGAATTTAAATGTTATTATAGGTCATGGATTCTGGTTTTACGAAATAACATTCGCAGCATGTATCGATTTAATAATAAGTAAGATTATGTTGGACTCATTTTATAGAGCTAAAAAATTATGAGATCGAATTTGCAATTATAAATTATGAATATTTATTATCTATATCTTCTATATACTTATAATATAACATTGAATATATATTCAAAATTAATATTGGAGGATGAATGGTGATCGATACTGATGACAAAAATGCAATCAGTAAATTTTTTGTCTGTCTGTCTGTCTGTATGTGCACGCATGGGTCAAAAACTACTGAAGGGATTTTAACCAAACTTGGTACGATTGTAGTCCATACTCCTGGGCAGGTTATAGGCTATATAACATAACGCTAAGACACATAGGAGCTGAGCAGTGACGATAAATTTGAAGCAAGTCGGACGAAAATGCGCTTTCGAGCTCTTATCCTCGCATACGTTGATCATACACCAAAAGTATGTATTACAAAGATGATGGTCTTCAAAAGATCTACAAAAAAGTCCTTAATAGTATATATCTATCTTTTATAAATTAGCCACAATAACTGTTTAATCGTTAGGCATTTCTTCAAACTGTATTAAAATACATAAATATATTGTATTTCACATAGATATATCTTTATCAAACTCCCATATTCAAAAAGTACACTTTAATATTTATATTATAAAAAAAAATATAGGAATCGGTTTATAAACACACAAGATATAGATGAAATAAAACTTCCAAATCTCGCCGCGCCAGTATGGATACGGCTATACGGTTGATTGTTGTTTAACGCGCGAAACGGCCATCCGCTGCATTTATCAATAGGCGGGGGCGCTCACGCGCCGACTTCACTCACATTTTGTTTGTTTGGTTGAACGCGGTAATCTAAGGAACTACGGGTAAAAATTAGAAAAATATTTCAGTGTTGAATAGCCCATTTATAGAGGAAGGCTATAGGCTATATAACATCACGCTACGACCAATAGGAGCGGAGCATAAATGAAAAATATTGCAAAAACTAGGAAAATTCTCTTATGTGAAGCAGACGAAGTTGCGCGGGTCAGCTAGTTATATATAATACTAGCTTTTGTACGCGGCTCAGCCTGCGTGGTACTTACATCAATAAAAAGTAACGTATGTCCTTTCCCAGGTTTTAAAACTATATCTGTACCAAATTTAATCTAAATCAGTTGAGTGGTTTAGTCGTGAAAATGTAAAAGACAGGCACATAGATAGACAGACAGAGTTTCTTTCGAATTTATAATATTACTAGCTTTTGCCCGCGGCTTCGCTCGCGTTAATTTAGAATTTGACAATCAATTCGGGTTGTACTCTGCTTGTAATAATATAATTCAATCATGATTCGAGACACGTGGCGCTATCTATTATCATAAGAACGTTACTATTGTTTTCCTCGGGAAGAGTAATTTTTTTCGGGATGAAAGGTAGCCTATGTCCGTTTCTGTACACCTGTCAACGTATATGCAAAATTTCAGGATGATCGGTTCAGTGGTTTAGGCGTGAAAGGTAACAAACAAACAAACTCAATTTCGCTTTTATAATATTAGTTAGGATTAGGATTATTATTATTAGTAAGGATATAGACTTTTTTTGTTTGCCATCATATGACTTTTAATTGTTCTTTTGTTTCTTTTTTACATGTTATAATATTGTTATACTATTATATTCGTATATTTTGTAATATTTGCATGCCCCAGGGTGGAGTATGGAGAAACCCCATATAATTGTAACATATTGAACATTGTACCCATAGTCGCAAATAAATGATGATTTGATTTAATTTGATTAGACTTGTTTGCGGTTACAGGTTCATTGAGAGTTTCTGTTAGCAAATTCACGGAGTCTGTTAAATCGGAGCACTTAAAACGAAATGTGACCGATACTTACATTTCTGCTCATCCTTTTCATATATACTAGTGTATAGTTCACTACACCTGCTTATCCACTATTAATTTTATAACTAACTAGCTGCCCGCGCAACTTTTTTGCGTCACATAAGAGAATTTTCCTCGTTTTTGCATCATTTTCCATTGATGCTCCACTTCTATTCTTGTTGTTATTGTAGCGTGATGTTATATAGCCCATTTAAGTATCATCGAGTAAGGCTTAGATACTTCATAAATGGGCTATCCAACACTAAAATAACTTTTCTTTTTGAACCAATAGTTCCTGAGATTAGCACGTTCAACCAAACAAACAAACAAACTCTTCAGCTTTATAATATTAGTATAGATAACATTGAACATTGTAATCAATAAACTAAAATTATAAAAAGGAAAGATTTGTATTTTCGTTTGTAATGAATAAACTCAAAAACTACTGCCCGATTTTAAACATTGTTTCATTGTTAGAAAGCTACTTTATTTAGTCGTAACATAGGCTATGTACCATCACATTAAGACTTAAAGGAGCGGTGCAGTAATCTTAAACGTGGGCGCAACCGCGGGGGACAGCTAGTCAATCAATATGCTGTGATGAGCTGCAAATGTGGGAGTACTATTCATCTTTAAACAATCTTGTGCAGACCTCCTGCCTAACT
Source organism: Catocala sponsa (assembly GCA_963564715.1). Lineage (NCBI taxonomy): Eukaryota > Metazoa > Arthropoda > Insecta > Lepidoptera > Erebidae > Catocala > Catocala sponsa. The sequence continues at coordinate 7,126,073 of OY751351.1, forward strand.
TGTAATTGAATCTCCGTAATATATTTTTAGTATTACGAATACGAAGGATACAAACACAATATCTGATCTATCATTAGTAGATATCGTGCATGTTTTGTTCGCTTAAATATTACAATCATTGTTACAAAACTGTACTTATTCAATTAACTTACAGTTAGTATTTCTAGAGCGAGAATGCTTTCCTTGCCGAAAACAGTCATTTGACTAGCACGGAAAGTAAATAATTTTTATCGGTTTACCGCCAATTTTATATGTTGTAGTTAAACAGAATATGTCTTCTTATTTATATATTAATTCGCTAATGTTCTAAGTTAATATAGTAAAATATGTTTAACAGTTAATCATCACTGTCCTGTATTGTATCTGTTTTAAACACTCTGTGTACACATATTTAGAACATTGTAAACCTAGGCTAAATGTATCTATACTAATATTATAAAGCTGAAGAGTTTGTTTGTTTGTTTGAACGCGCTAATCTCAGGAACTACGGGTTCGATTTGAAAAAATATGTTAGTGTTAGATAGCCCATTTATCGAGGAAGGCTATAGGCTATACACCATTACATCACGCTACGACCCACGGTGGCGGCGCAGTAGCGATAAACGCGGGTGAAACCGCGGGAACATCTAATTATTAATAGGTATAAAACGATAACTGTGTTTGTTTATTGGAGATATTTATATTGTTTTTTTTTGCAATTTGAAACTGTTTTCGATCGTGTAGGGTTTTATGGCGTTTGTCAAACGTACAAATTTTTTTAAAGTAGAGTTGTTAATACAAAATATTTGATGAGTTATTGCCAAAAATCAATGAGTTATCTAGTGCTTATACGAGAAACTTCAATGATGACCTTAAGGCTCCGTTCGATTGCTTGGATGAATTCGATTTCAACATGCGCAGGAGAAGGCACAGAAAGACAAAAAACATATGACCACCCTTCAGAGTATTCATGAAGACGAAGTCAAGCAAGAGGACATATCGCTGCCACCAGAGCCTGAGCCAGTGGAAAGGGAATCTCTACCACTGAACATTAAGACCAATCAAGCACCAACCAAATACAACATTGTAATGCCACCGCCAATGGCCCCCGATCCTAAACCACGAGGAGACCAGAACAGGAAAGCGGTGAAGAGGAGACGTCAGGCAAACGATGGACTACTTGGAGTAGGAAGCAAACGGACACCGCTCCTATGCCTGTAGCTGCATCCCGTCCCACTCGCGCCAGCTTCCGTTCCACCAAACAGACAAAACCTAAAGATCCAGTGCTGCCGCCACCGCAACCTGAGCCAAGGCCTATACGGACTAGAGGTATAAAGAAAGTTTCGAAGGTCGCAAATTCTGAACCAGAAAAGCCAGCTGTAATTGTATAATTCCAGATAACCTGCTGTTATATAATAATACACTGAATTATATTTCAACATGTTTTAGCAAACCATCCAAACTATATGATAATCCTTACTAATAATATTATAAATGCGAAAATGAGTTTGTTTGTTTGTTACGCTACGCCTTAACTACTCAACCGATCAACATGAAATTTTGCATACACGTTGTCAGAGGTACAGAATAGGACATAGGGTACCTTTCATCCTGAAAAATAACTGTTGCAAACCTTTTTTTTTTTTTTGGTACCCAGGAAAAATGCTTGATGCACTATCCGCCGGCTAGGGGACGGCACCGGCGGGGTGTGTGGGACTCCCCAAACTGGTATACCCACTAAAAAACCTGGGGTGTTCCCTCTCTCACCCAATGGAGGGGCGTGTTGGGAGCTAACCTAACCTACATTTACGCGAGCGAAGCCGCGGGTGAAAACTAGTATTATATATGCGAATTTGAGTTTGTTTGTTACGCCTTCACGCCTCAACTACTCTATCGATCATTATTAAATTTCGCGTACACATTGTCAGGGGAACAGAAAAGGACAATAATAAATTTAGAGTCAAGCCTATTGCTCTATAATGGTTTTACATCCAGACACTGCACTACAGAAAATCTTCTGATATCAAAAGACAACAACACTGATTGCTACTTCACAATTAACAGTGACCTAAGTGCTCAATTACTCATACTTAACCAATCCGGTAACCAAAAACTCTACTTACTAAGTCTTTTTGACACCAAAACAGGACCTACTTTCAGATATAACATAAAATCCAAGTAACTGCAGTAAGGCCAAAGCTACAAATGTTATAAAAAAAAAAGTTAAACTTGTTTGAACTTAGGTGACCGGTATTCCCGCTAGTTTTACTAGAGGTCAAGCGACCCTCAGCTAACACTAGGACTCTAAAACAGTTGGTTATTTAGTTATTTATGCGTTAAGATCCTAATTTTGACGTAGTAATCCGCTTTCGGCACCTATGGTTTCGGCACCTAAGCTATTCCACTTTCAGCACCAATAGGTATTTTATTCCATTCCACATTCAGCAACAAGCAAAAATATCAAATAATAATAAAATCGGTGCCGAAAGCGAAATACTCCATTTTAACGAATATATAACTAATTAAGGTAAAGAAATTAATAAGTAATTAGAAAGCGAATACTTAATTACTCCCTCCTTGCGTTTATTTGTTTATAGTCAATTAAAACGCTATAAAGTATAAACCAATTGCATTAAATTTGTTTATGGTTAACCGGTGCGTTTATTTCTAATTAATTAAATAAGCCGTATCCATAAACTATAACTTAATTTATATTAATTATTAGCTTATGTATACATTTATAATTGATACCTGTAGAATTATGTTCATACATATCATAGACTTGTGTCAGTAATCGTCATATCATATCGAACCCGGGATCTCTCAATCTCCGGTATTCTTATGGCACAGGATCAAGGAGCCAGTCATAAAATAGAAAAGTAGGTAAATATCATACTTTGACATTTTCTAACATGGTTTACACTTAATGAGTATATTGTCCAGAATACAGATATTTTTAAAACTACTTCTGATGACTTGGATTGATGTTTCTTTTGCATAATCAATGAAAATGAGATTATTGACGTTTATTTAGATATCGTTATGTGGTATTATTAAAGTACTGCATTACTAGTCAAAGAGCCACCGTATTACCTATATTTTATGGGTGTTATTTAAATGGTTAGCATAGTATTGGTATTTTTGTGAGCAGAAAAATATAATCTGTGAGCAGAAATAGCTAATTGATCAGCAACTCATGGCCAGTAAACTTTAAAGAGATCAAACTAAGTCGACGGAGCCCCGCTTGGCGGGGCTCCAATTTTTGGGTGGGTTTAAAAAAAGGAACCTAACATAACCTAACATTTCCGAAACGGAATGCAGTGATTTGAGGCGTATAAATGCTCGTTATGCTGTGCAATATTTGCTGATCAATTAGTATTTTTGATGATCATTATATTTAATCCCATATTTTATTGGTGCGATTGTGTTGGGTTTTGATTGTTAAGGACGAACTCGAGAGGCTAAGGTAGGTATTAAAATATTTAGTTTTTTGCAATCATCCTAAATTTACAAAACTTAAAGGATTCGGCATTTTTCTTGATTACCATCTTAATAGTATAAAAAATGCAATTTTTTGGTTAAAATCAGTCTTTGGCATACACCTAGGCATAAGCAGAAATCAAGACCTAACTTTAATAGATAGGTATTAATTTCCGCTTATACTTATATCTTTGAGTCATATTAAATTACCTACCTAGATGATGAGCAATCTCATCCTAAGTAATCTAAAGTGACTCAAAGATCTGTAAAGGTTAACATATCTTATTAGCAGTAACTTAATGTAATATAGACATAAACGCACAACTTAGTAGCAACGTATTAGTATATAAATACTTAAATGTCATCCTTTTGCTTGGCAGTGAGATAATGACATAACTCAAGACCATATCAAAGGACTCACGTACAAACACACAGTAAGTAGACATTGTAAATTGACCTACATACTATTCTTGTCAAATTTGTAGCGTATGAACAATCAGCTTAAAACAATGTCCTTGGGTTCTTTTGTTGGAGCTTAGTAACTTGGTTTTTAAGCTGTTTTGTTATCAGTGAAATGTCAGTAAACTACAAAATGGCTTGTTGCGCCATAGTTCTATATAATAGTGCCGTGTTTAGTAGAAAATGCAAAATTAATCTTCTCCGAATTACCATGTGCCAGTACAGAAATGGTATGCCAAGTTGTCTATTTACATGTCCCATTTTAGTCAAATACTTCGCCGTAATAAGTGTAACTAATACCAAATAAATGCGGAATATACGTACCAAGTGCTAACCTAACGTCAATAACTTATAGAAAAAGTCAACACTTGGTGTATTTCATTCATAAAATTTGTTAACACGTCACATAAAAACACGTCACGATTTTAAGAACTCCACTCTATTTGCCGTTTGATTAGTCATCTTTATTCTTATTGCTTCGCAATAGAGTCGAAAATGGCACGCAATTTTAATATTATTACGTAAATATAATTCTGTAGTGGTGTTTAATTGGTATTATTTTGCTTCGTTTGTGATTCATCGCGTCAGTCGCGCGCTTAACTTGGGAGCGAGTAACGCACGCCGCCATTGCTGTTTTGTTATTTTTTTTTAAACTCCGCGTGTGTTGACATGTGCATATATTCGTTCAGTCTAATTCTGAATAGTGCCTGGATGGTTATTGTATTGTGATTTAAACAGACATTTAGTTGAGTGTGGAGTGAATTACATTTGGATTTTATTTTATCATATTTTTGTGGTATGTATTAGTAGAGTATTTATTATTATGATTTTAGTATTCTGTTTAGATGACTAATGTGTCGTTTTAAAATAAAGAAGATAATTTTTACTTTAAATAACCCTTTTGAGCTAGAGGTCTTTAATTAACTATTGTAGTCAATGCGTCTATCAAAGTATTTTCTCTCTGAATATTTTGAAATAATCGAGTAATAGGTATTTGGTTTTGTTTAACTTAACCTCAACTTGGCTGAGGCTAACTTATACTTAATTTACACGAATAGGTAGGTGTTTTGATGAAATTTATTTGATAAAGCTACTTACTATATAGGTATTTAATACGTTCTTATTTTTATAAATAAAATTAATAGTAAATTATTTTAAAAGGTTACGTCGTTTATTATATTAAAGCAACTTGATTTTATTAATCTTTTAAAATTGACTAAAATCTTTTAATACCTATTGCTTAGTAAATTTGTATTTTATTATAATAAACTTATTTACCATTGACCTACTAACAACTTATTCAAATTTATTTACTATTATTTTTTTTTGTCATTATCTGCTTTTCGGAGCGGAGTTATAAAATGATCATTTTAGAGTTGAATGCTTGCACGTTTCAAATAAACTTTAATCCACCCGTAGCTTTGTGACTTGTTTTTTTTTGTTTATAAACCATGTCACGACAAGGTCAGGGTCAGTGGAACAATAGTGTTTAATAATAATAATGATTTGATTTCCTATGTATTTATTGTGCCTCAAGTAGGTAGTGTTAGTGTATGTGACTGCTGTGAATGAGAATCCCTGGATCAAGCAAAACGTTTCTGAGCGTAATGTTTTCTTGTCAAGACATTTCTCGGCCTCGATGGCGTAGTGGTTAGTGTAACCGACTGCCACGCCTTAGGTCGCGGGTTCGATTCCCGCACAAGTCAAACATTTGTGTGCATGAACATGGATGTTTGTCTTGGTCTGGGTGTTTATATGTATTGTATAATATGTACCTATGTATTTACAAAAAAAAGAATATATTTTGTATGTTTATCTATTGTCTAGTATCCATAGTACAAGCTTTGCTTTGTTTGGTCTAGGTGTTGTGTGTATGTCATATAATTTCTAGTAGTAGCATGAAGAGCTGGAACGTGCTCGATCATTGGCAAAAGGCTGATGCCCTATTACGGGACCTAAAATCATAGCTAGCGAAATGTTGATGTAATACACCTCTACCTTTCTTTTTCTTTTTTTTAACCTTGGGGAATCCATTCGCGCATACCCCTCCGCGGGGGCAGGCGGAGGGGTTATGTCGGACTCACCCGGGAAAAGATAGAGATATCCCGGTATTCTATACTAATATTATTAAGCTTAAGAGTTTGTTTGTTTGGTTGAACGTGCTAATCTCAGGAACTACTGGTTCGAATTGAAAAAATATGTTAGTGTTAGATAGCCCATTTATCGAGGAAGGCTGTAGGCTATACACCATCACGGTACAATCAATAGGAGCGGAGCATCAATAAAAAATGTTGCGAAAACGGAAAAATTCTCTTATGTGAAGCAGACGAAGTGCGCGGGTCAGCTAGTACAGATCGCGCACTGTATGATGACCGGTCTGAACATTGCGCGAGTGGCGTCGCAGTTACAAGTTTTAGGTCTCTTTGGTGACAGGGGGCGGGGGCGTTACGCGTCTTAGCGACTGTACATGCGCAACAATTCGGAGACGCTACGTTCATTCCGGCCATCGTAGATTGCGCGATCTGTAACCGACTAAACTTACCACGGTGTTCCTTCTCACAATCTATGCCCGGCGCAGGGATCACTCGCGCATACACCAACATACACCTATACCTACAGGTATACAGGCGTGAGACTACATATTTATGTATGTATTTAGTTTACCAGTATTATCTGCCCTAGATTATAATGATTTATTTATCATAAACGCACCTACTAAAGATTATCGTGTTCTACAATATCTTTGGTTATCGTGATATCATTTAGCACAGATTATTTATTAAGTACCTAGTTGAGACAGACTAGTTCTGATAAGGTTTTAATCAGGCTTCTTAGAACTATTTAAGTACTTTTATGTTATGTTAAGTGTCATCCTATTCTGTACTAGCTATTGCCCGTGGCTTCGCTCGCGTAAAAGTAGGTTAGGTTATATAAGTAACAGTACTTTTTTTTAAGCAAAATGTACAGTATGGCACTCGGTGATAATATAGCTTTCTAATGGTGAAAGAATTTTAAAATCTGTAGAGTAGTTTTCGAGTTACATCCTTACAAAACAAACAAAAAATTATATTTTTTCCCTTTTATTATATTGAGTGTATAAGTGCTGGTGATTTAATTTATGAGTTTGTTTTGTTGTGTGGAGTTATCGCGTATGTGTTTTTTACATGTGTGTTTATTGAGAGTCTGTTTTTCGATCGCCAGATACTTAAGTCTGAAGACGCAAAACTTTAAATTAATTCTTCAGAATGAATTTAGAGATTTTATTTGGTGTTTATTTTTTTATTTATTTATGGTCGGTTCACATAATAAATACATAGCATTTGCAGCAGCTTTGTAGAATAAGTTAGATCCAATTAGGTATAAATATGTTATTGGAAATCTGTCTTTATTCTAAAGTAATTTAGATAGCTTAGTTATGGAAAATTTTAATATTAAATAAGTTATTTCATTGCATCATAGGGAAACAGACAATTATGAATACTCAGGTGTTGTTGGCCGCTTTTGCCAAGGGTATAATAAATACCGATAAATAAAATGTTCATAATTTGTTTTACGTATTGCTAGATACGGACCTTCTTTCAGATAAACCTATTGAGTTGCAGCGGCACACCGGCGGCCAGTCACAATAGATTTTCTATTATGCCTGGTATTCCAACAATTGACAGATTGAGAGAGAGTTACACTATCACAGTATATGTTGGCCAAGAGTGAATTCAAAATATTTGAAAGATAAACAGAATTTAGTATTCTGTAACATTGACCTTGACATTTCCTTTAAGGAGATATCCTCCGCCTAAGATTGGCCCAGTTATTTAACTATCTTTAGTGGAACATATATATACAATTAAAATTAATTTGTTGTCATAACTTTTTGTTGTCGATTACAAACTAAATAACTAATGTCTATTCATGTTAGTTTATAGTATTCTAAAACGAATGTTGTATAAGCTATTCTGTTAAACGAAATGAAATGATGGCAATAAATTCTGTAGCCCGTCACATAACGGTGTCAATGCCAGTTAAACTCGCGCCGATCTGAGTACAACACTGGCCGACTTGTTGGCAAACTTGGTTGGAAGGTTTCGCAAACATAACCATAGATCATAAATGACATATCGTCGTTACAGTCTTTGGAATGAGTAATGAGGTTGTCTTACAGGCGACATACTAACCTTATATAATTTGAGCTAGCTGTGTTGTGTGGTTTTACTTGAATGTGTTGAATGATGTTTTTGATTATTGTTATGCTCCCTTGGGTTAGTTTGATGATAGTCTACAACTATATACATATACTTACTAGCTGAATCACGCAACTTCGTCTGCGTCACAAAAAATAATTTACCCCGTTTTTGCAATACTTTTATTAATGGCCGCTCCTATCGGTCTTATCCTGATGTTATATTATAGCTTGTAGCCTTCCACGATAAAAAGCTATCCAACACTAAAATAATTTTTCAATTCGAACTAGTAGTTCCTGAGATAACCGCGTTCAACCAACCAAACAAACTTATCAGCTTTATAATATGAAATAACTATATATAGATAAATTATCGTCATATATACTAGATAACTATTAAATTAAATCAATACCACAACAGTTTCACACTGTTTTGTGTACCATATTATTTCTTTCCTTTCATTAATTTTGAAAAGACGACTTCCGTACTAGGACTGATTCTTGTGTCGCGGGGAACTTTGCGAACATTCGAACAATAGACACAAAAATCAGCTATTGTAGATCACACAATTTTTTATCTCGTGGAGAAATCGAACCCAAAACACTTGAGGCGGTGGTAGTGCGCAATTGGCCACTTAAACCACTACGCACTACAGACAACGTTATAAGTATCAGTTAAAGCAATCAATGGTCAAACTTCGTATACATTTAAAGATAATTCATACTTCCATACTTTTAATATTCTAAATGCGAAAGTAGCTCTGTCTGTCTGTTACACTTTCAGGTCGAAACCACTGCAATGAATTTTGCAAAAAAGTAGATTGTATCCTGGGAACGACATAGTTTACCTTCTATCCCAGTATGTGATCCCATGGAGTACTCGCAGTCAAAGCCGCGGGCAGGAACTAGTATACCATATACATATGTATCACATACATGTATGACACCTGCTCTTGAGTAGGCAGCTTCCAAGCGTAGTTTCTTGCTTTTTTACAAGCCACCTTCATTTCAACTTTCTAGCGATACAAAAATACAGGCCGAGAGTTTCTTGTTGGTATTCTGACAATCAATACTTTGTAAAGCTATACCTTTTTGTGACACATCAATTTGTGACCTAGATTAATGCAATTATACTTATTGAGTCGTAGCGGCACACCAGCGCTCAGATACAATAGGTTTTCAATTACATCTTGCATTCCAACAATTGATAGATTGATTATAGGCTGCTATAATATGTGAAAGAAGAATTAAATTTTTGAGTAGTAGAGCCTCGCTGATTTCAGCATGAATAAGCCGGCTCGACCGGGGAAGGACTACCCTCTCATAGAATATCGACGTGAAATAGCAGTATTCCTAAAGGGTCGGCAACGCGTTAGTGATGCCTCTGGTCTTGCAGGCGTCCATAGGCTACGGTGACCACTTACCATCAGGTGGGCCGTGTCCTTGTTTGCTAAATAGTTGAATAAAAAAAAAATTGTTACTTTAAGTATAGGTTGCTTTAATGGAAGGAGAACATCGTGAGGCAACCTGCATGTCTGAAAGTTATCTATAAGTCTCTCCATCTTAGGTATGGATCTTTGCCGCTCCCTTAATCAGAAAACCTATATCGAGAGCGTCATTAAGCAAGCTTCGCGAAAACTCGGAGTTCTGAACAGGGTGAGGCGGTTCTTCACGCCTGGGCAACTGTGCCTATTGTATAAGGCACAAGTGCGCCCTTGCGTGGAGTACTGTTCTCATCTTTGGGATGGCTCCGCGCAGTACTTGCTGGACGCTCTCGACCAGTTACAGCGGCGGGCTGTCCGTATCATCGGAGATCCAGGGGTCACGAGTTCACTGGAACCTCTGCAACTCCGTAGGGACATTGCCTCATTGGCATGTTTCTACAGAATATACCACGGGGAGTGCTCTGAAGAGTTATTCGACCTTATCCCGCCTTCCCCTTTCCTATCCAGAACAACGCGTGCTGGGCTCAGATGCGAGTAGCTCAGTAGAGTCGATTAGAGCGCGTACCAAAAAGTTTGGGTCCTCATATCTCTGCCGAACGACCAAGGCATGGAATACTCTGCCAAGGCACGTGTTTCCTTCTTCCTTCAATCCTGGGTTCTTTAAGCGGGGCGTGAAAAAGCATCTTCTCAGGCCGTCAAAGTAGAGACCTCAACATCGCCTCGGCTACTGTGGGGGCGATGTGGAGGCCACTGCTCTTAGACCACACGACTGCTTACCATCAGGTGGAGTGTGGTCATTTTGACGAGCAAAATAAAAAAAAAATTAAAAAAAAATCTATAATGTTTTTGAAGATATGTGCAGTCTGCCAAGCCGTACTGGAACAGCGTCGTTGACATTGAATTCTACAACATGTGAAAGAAGAATTAAATAATTGCTTATCGCTCGCTTTAATAAAAGGAAAATATCTTCAGGAAAATTTCATATCTGAGAGTTATCCATAATTTCCTTGAAGATATGTGAATTCTGTCAACACGCACTGCCCCGCATGGTTTTGTATGTTTAACGACTAAATAGCTGAACCGATTTTCATATGGTTATAAGGAAGGAGACAGAACAGAAACATTCATAAACATCCTACAAGTACATGTCACCCGAGTAACTTTACAAGTCCTTGAACCAGTATCGAAGCGATAGTAGCCTCGGGCAATAATGACCGACTCGTTTTACTAACCAGTCTTCATCACGTCGATAAAAAACATATTTATAAGTAAAATTGAACGACCCAGGAAGGACGATAATGATTACTGGGCACGACTGGGCAGGATTGAAAAACAACATGTTATATACCACCTGTCCCTCATGTTTAAGATTACTGCTCCCTCCCGTGGTCCGTAGTCCTATGTTACTGTTAGTTACTGCTGGATAAAGTAGCATTCTAATGGTGAAAGATTTATTAAAATCGGTTCAGTAGTTTTTGAGTTTGTTTATTATATACAAGTATGCAAATCTTTTATCTTTATAATATTAGTGTGGCATAGATTCACGCCTGTTTCCCAGAGGGGTAGTAGGCAGAGACTACGAATTTCCATTTGCTACGATCCTGACACACTTCTCTGGCTTCATTCACTTTCATCACATTCCTCAGATACGCTCGCAGGTTTAAGGTGCTATTAACCTGGCCTTTCTCCAGCACGTCTCTGATCTGATCGAGAAACGATAGCCTAGGTCTTACTCTTGGGACTGTTCCAGTCACACTAGCCTCATAAACTTAATATTGTCTTCTTTTTACGCGAATGTTATTCATTGAAATTAAACTACTATATACAGATTTTATCGCGTTGTTTATTTGACACTTTATTACAAAATTTTGAAAACTGTTACACTACTATTACTACTAAACTTTACTAATTTTTAAGCTAATTAAATTATTGAAACTATTAAAACTATTACTATACTATTATACTATTTATATTTGCGTTTACACTTTCCCCGACGTTTCGGTTGCTTTTCAGCAACTTTCTTAGTCAGTCTTTTCTCGTACATGCTTTCTACATGCCCAATACATTCATAGTCTTAGAATATATTGCTGAAAAGGGTAGGCAGAGGGTGTTTTACACACACATTTCGCTAGTTTAAATATTAAGATCCCAGATAGTAGAGGGAGAGCACGTTAAGCCGTCGCCGCGTCGGTCCCGGCTGCCATGAACATCTATATCACTCGGTATTGGGAAGTCAGTGCCCTCTAATATCCTGACACTGGTCTAGCCTTAGGGTATCGTTAAGCTTCGGGTTGCGAAGGTCAGGTGGCAACCGTTCCGTGTAAAAACCGATATTCAGTCAAATCCGGTTAGACTTGAAAGCCGTTACCCCAAGTGACTTGGGAATAATAAAGGCTAGGGAGAAGAGGTAGTAGAGGGCGAGTCTATTGAGGTTTATTTTGGCATAGACTCCGTGTTGAGTAGGTACTGCGCTTCTTGAAAGAAAATCGCAATAACAGCAAGCATAGCAGTCACGTACACTCTCGCTACGCCCCTGAGCCATTCGAATTGAAACTATGCACGGTATTGAAACTTGTGTGTAATAATTCTCCCTATCTCTTCAAGAATATACAGACGTGATGCTACGTTATGTTGTGATTAAAACATAAAAACAAAATACAGACAAATTGAGTACCTCCTCATTTTTTGAAGTCGGTTAATAACCAAAATCAATAAGGATACTGTTGCCATCTATACTTATATTATAAAGCTGAAGAGTTTGTTTGTTTGAATGCGCTAATCTCAGGAACTACGGGATCGATTTGAAAATTTTTTTTGGTATTGGATAGCCTATTTATCGAGGAAGGCTATAGGCTATATAACATCACGCTACGACCCACGGAGGCGTCGCAGTAACGATAAACGCGGGTGAAACCGCGGGAACATCTAGTTAATTATAACAGGAAAAATATAGTCCATGAAGGAGACCTTTTATAACAAACCTTTATAACAATTACATATACTTAGCTTGTTTATAAAGTTAAAAAAACATATATTTTGTTAGGTAGGTATGTACATTACAGCAACTCAAGGATCTAATTGTAAGATTAAATAGATTAAAACAATCCTAACTAATATTATAAATGCGAAAATGAGTTTGTTTGTTTGTTACGCTTTCACGCCTTAACTACTCAACCGATCAACATGAAATTTCGCATACACGTTTTCAGGGGTACAGAATAGGACATAGGGTAATTTTCATCCAGAAAAAATGACTGTTGCAAACCTAACCTAACCTACATTTACGCGAGCGAAGCCGTGGGTGAACACTAGTACTAAATAATGTACTACACATTCTTTGGTTTGTGTTTTAGAGGTAATTAGATTCTTAGTTTGCCAAGGTCGCAGGTTCGAGTCCTTTTTTTAAATTGGGAAATGCGCCTGTTGCATACCGTCTCGCCACAAGGGGAGGCGAGAGGGTTATGTCCGGCTCTTCCGTCCTTCGGGCCTACGGACCAAAACTCCACGGCTTCATGGATTGTCTTTTACTTTGTTATACATAATTATATTCTACCTTAATATGGGAAATGCTTATTAAATCATTCATAATTATTGTTGTTTATTGATTGACCTGTGAAGGGATATGATGACATCATACCACAGTAAGGTAAATATCTCGTACTTCGGTGTTTATGTTTCTCACATGAGATCATCATTGCCACTTGGAGAACGAAATATCTACTAACTATTCTTACTTAGTACGTACTTGATTGTTATCGTGTGTGACATTGTAGGTGTCTGTTTGTTTATTACTCATGGTCTTGAAGACTACTGGACTGATTGTAATGACAACAGCGTACGACTTAAAAAAGAACAGTTAGGTGTGTGCGAGGGATATTCGTTATTTTTAACAATAGTGTGTGCGAGAGACATTATAATATATTATATCCTAATTTAATATTATAAATGCGATTGTGAGTTTGTTTGTTTTTGACGCCTTAACGACTCGACCGATCAGCATGAAATTCCGCATCACACATTGTTAGGGGAACAGGAAAGAACAAAGGGTATCTTTCATCCAGAAAAAAAGTTCTGTTACTAATCTAATCTAACCTACATTTACGCGAGCGAAACCGCGGGAAAGTCTAGTACTATATAAAATAAATCGAAAAATTTCATAGATTAGGTTATATACCTTAGTGGAATATGATCCGACTTAGTGGTGCAGCGGTCCCGAGTCGTGTGTAGTCTTATTGGGTGTTTCTCAATTAATTCTCAGCAGAAACTTGGTATCTGGAATGGCATTAGATTGCCGCCCTGTTATACGTGTTACCTAAAAACATTGTTGGAGAAATTTGGGTGTACTACAACCCTGGCAACTCCTTCGGGGATGTAGGCTTGAGACGATGTATGGAAAATGGCAGAATTAACCAAATATTCAATAAAATTGTCAAGTGATGTCCTGAAACACAGTTTTATTCTAGTTCAGGCAGGCTTAAACATAACATTTCTGAACTAGATTTATTTTGTATACACTATAAATTAACAGTTTTAGAATTAACATTAATTTAAAATTGAATTGTTTAAGGCGGGAATGCTTGAACACTGTTGATGTACGATGTAGTTTAAGGATGTATTATTTTTTTTGTCAATAAATAAACATTATTATTATTGTTATTATCTTCAGTGGGGAGACCAACAGACTACAATGCAGAGGGTCTCGGGTTCGAACCCACGTCGCGCACCTCTGACTGTCGGCAATTATATGACTTTTCGAAATTATCGCCTGCTCCGTGCCTCGGAGAGAACGTTTAAGCCATCGGTCCCGGCTGCCATGAACATCTATGGCAGTCGTTATTGGGAAGTCCTGACACTGGTCTAGTCTTAGGGTATCGTTAGCCTTCGGGTTGCGGAGGTCAGGTGGCAGTCGCTCCGTGTAACAACTGATATCTAGTCAAATCCGGTTAAACTAGAAAGCCGACCCCAAGTAACTTGGGAATAACAAAGGCTAGGGAGAAGATTCTTACATACTCGAGGAATTGAGGGGTGGATGCTTGAAAGAAAGTAATGGTGGCGACCGGCGATTTACTACACCAATTAGTTTAGTTGGAATTAAACTCTTGGTTTCGTAGCCTAGTCTTGCCTTCGCTCACTGTTTGCTACCTCGCATATTAACTCATGTGGAAAGGTTACTTAAAATAATACTACCTCACTTTTTTGTACTTGAGAAATTATGACACGGGAGCGCACTTTGAATATTAATCGGCGACTGACTATCCGCGTGGATGTAAACGATTTTATATAAAATATAAGAGCTTAGCATATAACTGCAAACATTTTCTGGATCTAACAGAGCGTTCTAGCGAAAGGACAGCAAATTTGCTTCGAGCTTTTTGCCGAGCCGAGCCATTTTGTCATTGTTCGTAAAGAATATTTTTATTTAATTTTTTTATTGCCATTGGTAGCAGACTAGTAAGTGGCCCACCTGATGGAAAGTGGTAACCGCTGCTCATGGACTTCTGCAATGTCAGGACACAGCAAAGCTGCTGCCTACCGTGAACACAGAACTCTCTTTAAACCTCGTTTGAAGAAGGACATATCATAGCGCCTGTGAAACACCGCAGCAGGCAGTTCAGAAAGCTTGCTCGTACGTGGGAGAAATGATCGCTGAAAGCGTAGCGTCTTGGATTTGAACGCTTCCAGGTGATATGGATGAACCCTGCTTTGTTGTCGAGTGGTAGGGTGATAGAAAGGGGCCGCTGGTATCAAATCAAACAGTTCTTCAGAGCACTCCCCGTGATACAATCGGTTTTTGACGAGCATTGACTAGAGCGTTCGTTAATTCTAAACAAGCCAAACATGTTTGGCTCTATACTTGGCTCTGTTCGTCATTCAGATCGACAATTTAAAAACGGCGAATATTCGATGTTCTGTTACAAGATAATGTTGAAGTCTATCAGTACCTTTAGAGTAAATAGGGTTTACGTAACTCGGGTCACTTCCTTACAATGGCGCCGGCGGTGGCGGGCCATTGTCTGCTGATGCAACCACCCTCAGGGTAACAGACTCTAGCTGGGTGGTCATGTACCTACCACCCGTAAGCTGTAACGATTATCGATATGCTATAGTTAATTTCCGTTAGCAGTTAATTTCCGTTGGATTAAACAATGAGCTATATTATATTGTGTAACGATTACGCAAATGTTGTTAGTTGAAATTAAGGAACTTTTTACGGGTTTCCTTGCGGTTTATTTATTAAGTTTTTACTAATTAATAATTATTATCGTTAGTTAGCCGCGTCACAGAGATTGCCCTTCGTGCAGGAGTTGACTTTTGTAAATGAAAGTAACTTTATAATAGTTCAAACGTTAGCAGTAGATATATCACTGAGAACCACATTCAAATTGTATCAGCCATTATGGAGGTAACAGTGCGCAAATGTACAGACAAATACACCGCTTACCATTTTATTACCTGTCTTATTACGATTGATAAATGCCAATGTATGTTGGTTTCACATTCACGTCTAATAAGTAAAACAAACCTTAGCGTTTTTGAAGCCTATTAAAACTAATCTTATTCTACGTTCACTGGGATAGGCTTAATGTAAATTTCCATAGTTAAAGTTTTAAAATCTGAACAAAATTAGATGAAAATATAAAATATAAATCTCGAGCGCATATCATAACTAAAAAATATCATAAAATAAAATTTATACGTTATAAAAATGTAGATATTAACTTGATTAGAAACCGCATCAACAAGATCCAATAAGTGTCAAGGCAATCTTCAATTTGTAAATGTCTTTCATAAGCCAAAATTTACGTTCAGAAATGTTTTGGCAAACATAAATGTAATACGTTGATAGCCGTTGAGATATAAATTTTAAAACTATTTACGTACTCCTTAAAACATAGCCTGTTTGTTTTATTCGTTTTTTTAAGTACAAAACAACACATATGATCATATTTTTTTTGGATTTTACTTTTTACTCCCCATAGCTCTAATATGAGGTGTTTCAGGAGTATCCATTCTTTACGGGACTCCTGTATTAATATGCCAGACCCAAAATGCGTTAGGATACGTACACATTCACTAGTTGTGATATAAGATTGTATGTCGTACTTTTGATTTGAATCATCGTTCATGATGGCTGACTTTATTGCGTATGAAAATAACTTAAGTATATGTTCGAATTTTGGTTGTTGCCAACCAACGCGCAACGGTTGGTTGCTCAGAGTAATAGATTGGTTGAATAGTTTTTGCTTGTTTGTATAGACATGTTTCGGAGCGCGTGAGACCGTTTGCTCACAGATATCTTTATATTACGTCAGGGTCGAAATTAGGCACTGGGGCTTTAGCCAGGGCCTGCACAAAAGAGCTTTATTGGGTAATTGGCTGAAATCACTTCGAAAGGTGGATTCCTTATTCGTCGAGTTAAAATATTATTTGATATTAGTATAGTAAAAATTTAAAAAGAATAAAATTAAAAAATTGCCTTAGTTTACATACACAGTAATTTTATTTCATCAATGTTGTTGTAGGTACGACACTAATGATTCTATTTCTAACATCAAAATATATGAGTTACCTATCTACTTTACTTTATATTATATAATTTACCCTCATTTTTATTATGTACCTTTAGTTTATTATAATTTACGGAATGAAACTAACGTCTAAGACACAGGCTCGGCCTAGTTTAGACGTTAGGGTACATTGATTATTGTATACATACAGTTATTGTATTGTAGGTTAAGAAGTTGTATGTATGTATTGTCATCTATTTGGTATCAATAAAGAAATTATTATATTATTATATGTATACATATTGATTGTTGTCCAGGGACTCAGAACCTTTATATTCAGCTTTAAATTGAGCTAGTGCAAGAACTGTTATAGTTAAGCGAATGTATTTGATGATTTACGAGAGATTTACAATATACGCATATTGGTATTTTTGTTAATCCTAGGATGTCGCTTAAACTAGAGCAATGCGAATCTTAAACGTTTGAATGCTGTGTCCCTGTTATATCTAAAGTTTCCAGATACCTTTTGAAGACACTTTGCTATCACCATACATACATACATACATTCACGCCTGTTTCCCAGAGGGGTAGGCAGAGACTACGGATTTCCATTTGCTACAATCCTGACACACTTCTCTGGCTTTATTCACTTTCATCATATTCCTCATACACGCCCGTCGGTTCAAGGAACTCTTAACCTGGCCTTTGTCCAGAACGTCTACGATCTAATCGAGAAATGTTCGCCTAGGTTTTCCTCTTGCTATCACCAAAGAACCAGTAATCTTTGTTTCTTGTATCTACTGACAGTACAACTTTACTATGCGCTATTCAGGCAGCCTGAAAGCTTGCTTGCCATCTTGGCAATAATTAAAAATCGAGCTCAAATTGAGTAGTGAATTCATTACTTTTAGACGTTGGAATACGGTTAGTAGTTACGATTGCATATTACCAATACGCTATTGTTTGTCGTGTATCGAATGAATGACACATTTTTAGTTTATCGATTACTCATACTTGACTATAAGCCTCGACGAGCAAAGTACTAAACAGTTGTGTTTCTTGGAACCAATCAAAAGAATACTGTGTATTGGTGGCGTTAATGACGGAATATTGGAGAAGTAATCATTTGTCGTGGTATACGCGAGTAAATGTATTAAATAAAAGCTAATTCTAGCTGTATTTTGTCACATATATACATAGTCTCACCACTATATCCTCAAAGGGAAGCAGAAGCGTATAACACATTTTCTAACTATATTTTGAGAGCGAACCAATTTTCATTTACCGGACGTAGACCCAGAATACTTACTGCTACTGGTAATTCTTGATAAAAAACCCAATGACATTTTGCCTGTTTCAGGATTCGAAACAGAGACTTCTGTTGTACTACTCCAGTTCCAAAATATTTTTTTTGAGAAATCTTCTAGAGCTCTACTTCTTTTAAAAGAGGGTATCTCGAAATTAGAATGGATGTACAATTAGAGTACTTTAGCAGCGAACAGTTTAAAAATCCAATAACATTTGCCTGATTCAGGAATTGTACCATAGATTTCTGTTGTTCTACTCCAGAATTAAAAGATTGCACTAAATTCTATCACTCTTTTTTAAAAAGGCAACCTTATGCACCTGTAATAATACCTATGTCGCGGGGGACTTAACAAACATTCAAACAATGGACACATATAACACCCAGACTCGACTCATAAAATTTTTTTTCATTCGCGCCATCCGTGCAATCGAATCATTTGAAAGATTCTATCTCGTAACTAGAATGGAAAAGTACAATTTGAGTACTATAGCACCGAACACACAGTTGCTTCATTACAATATTTATTCCTCCCCAGTACATATCATGGCACAAATTATCGTACGGACAGTCGTAAAACATACTATGTCACTAATATCATAAAACAGCAATTATTATTATCGTACGATGACATTAACTCTCGGAACTACAACCATCTACTACATCGTTACGTGTTGTGACATCCTGCTTGATTATCATACGATATTCCACCTTATGCACTTTGATATAGGGTCGTTGTTTATAGATAAATTATGTATGAGTCACTTTTGTTTGAAAACAATCTTGTTTAGTAGACATAGAGGCGGTCTGGTGGGCCATGTTTATATGTTCGCGTGCACTGCGTTGTTGTGTGGAAATGTCTAAGTGGAGGTATAGCCCTCATCACTACTTCGCTTATGAATATCCTAAAACTGTTTATGTTTTACATAAGTGTGTGATGTCATGTTAAATCCTTTTTGTTTAGGTGTCTATTAATTTTTTTTTGTCTGAGATAGCAACGGGGAGTAATGTGCTTTTAAGAAATTTTATTCTTATGTTTAATTATTATCTGTTCGCAGGTGCATGCATAGTAAATGTAATATAATTTATATTGCTGGATTTTATTTTAGACACGTGGCGTATAATATTAACCAATAGAGCAGAGCGTCATTAGGAGGGATGCTTAAATTCTAAATTGTTTTCTTATTAATAGTTTGGCATCTGATATCCGGGCAGTTGTGCCGAACAGTGCAGTGTATGAACTGCAACAATAAATCTGGCTTCTAAATAGTTAAGATACAAGATCGAATACTATTTGAACAATGCTTTTGAATATTATGTATAGTACAGTTCGCGTCTGCGAGAACAAAGTTCGACGTCACGCCATATAAACGTGGTCGTCCAATACGTTTAGTTGTTGCTCTTTTATTTGTCCTTGTGATTTCTTTTTGCGTGATGTAATATCAACAAATAGATAAATTAGTTTTATTTAAAGATCAAGGCTAAATTAATGTTTAGTGAAGCAACCTTCTTAATTAAATACAAAGTCATGACTTGCTTTCTCATTTACATAGTTACGTCACAACACCTGTCCTAGCCGAGATGACCGTTGATAAGGTTAGAATGTAGAAGTTGATTGAAAAAAGATCTTACAAACAATATGCCTGATTATTAATTTATTAAAAAAATCGAGTCACAAATATAATCTCACATTATCAGCCTAAGTCAATATTAATAGTAGAGTTAATAATAGTCGATAGTAGCACACATAACGGAGACTCCTGTCCTATTATGGCACATCTCTAGTTTGACAGATGACATATTTTGTTTGGCGGGTAAACGTGAACCAGTTTTGCAATATCTCGTCTGAGTAGGATTTCCTTTGAGGTGCGTTTATTACGACTTCAAGCGTAAGGAAATTAGGTAATTATAACATTTCCCTCGATTATAATAACTTTAACGGTATTAAAAATAGTGTTATAGTATGTCATCAGATTGAGTATACCACAGATAACTAACTACTAAGGAAGTGGAATGACACCGTTATTGCCGCGCCAAAAAGCTGCCATAAAATAGTTTATTGACGAAATTATGTAATCCGACTATAATAGTAATAACTTTATTTCCAAGAATATGGTGATATACAGGTTCTTAAATTAAATATTGTACAGCATAATATTCTGCCGTTACAGGTGTGCAAATATATTATTATTTAGATTCTTGAAACATCAACATTATTTAAGGTAATACTTTCTTATTATTAACATGCAATTTAAAAATTATACCTAACATTGATTTATATTCCACAGTTAAAACATAGACAAAGTCATATTATTATATTGATAATGTCCAAAATTAAAAAGTCATAAATATTAAAAATAATACAGAATTTGTCCTTCTCGTATGATGTCACACAGTTATAGTATTCTATATAATTATTTATAGCATAAAATATATAAATATAATGATATATGTATTTAACCCATATATTAAGAAAAATTATAGTAAAATCAGGAAAAAGTAGAGTCCATAAGATTTGGGATGAAAGTTGGTTAAAATGTTATATTATACTCTTGGGCGCCATTCTGAATCGGATCCAGATTCAATATTTTTTCATTGTCTGGATTATGGCTATTGGAGCGTTATATTCAGGCCTGTATACCTATAAAAGCTTACTGTTTTCACTATAATTATTTATCGATATAAAATACTTTAGTCGAGTGGTACATTAATGTCAGTGGTAATAAATATCGGTCTTTTTTAATGTGGCAGCTTCAAGAGCGTTTCGAAATGGTGTTAACCGTTTACATTATTCAAATTACCCGTTAAAATTGCCTTTTGTGGCCGAAACGGCATTTTGCACTTAGCTTATACTAATTAACATAAAATTATACTGTAAATCTTCATCAGTCAGTGTTATATTTGTAAGAAAGTGCAATACATATTATCTATACTAATATCATAAAGCTGAAGAGTTTGTTTGTTTGAACGCGCTAGTCTCAGGAACTACTGGTTCGATTTGAAAAATGATTTTAGTGTTGGATAGCCTATTTATCGAGGAAGGCTATTTGCTATATAACATCACGCTACGACCCACGATGGCGGCGCAGTAACGATAAACGCGAGTGAAACCGCGGGAACATCTAATTAATTTATAAATAAAAAACGTACAATGTTGTTACATTGTACGTTTTTTGTTCCGTAGATTTCCATTAAAACTCTAACGAAGCAATATTATCTAGCATACCATACATTTATATAATTTTTCTAAAATATTATGCAGCCTGCATAATACTTATACTGATATCACTTTACAAATATCTAGAGTTACCAATTTACGTTTAAGCACATATTTTCATATCCACTCTTATAAATGTTTCTGATTCGTTGAGAGGCTGGTCCTAGACTTTTTCTTTATATTATCTATTCAGAAAATGGGATTACAACATACCTAAATCACCTAAGCATATATTTATATTGTACCTTTTTAAAAGGTGCATTTTCTTCAGCTCTACAACGACGTAATCTTTACCTAGTTAGAAATATTTATTATATGCTATTTACGGTCCCTCGCCGTAAATTTAAAAGAAAACTACAAACATTTGAAAAATATTTCAATATTCTTTTCTCACATAACACAGTACACTACATAGGTACATAAAATATTGACGTTCGTCATAAGGTCAGTAACTATGTACATCTACAAAAACGGTATTTTTCATTTGAAAGCGCATTGTACCGGGTGTAAGTAACTGTTCATCCGTAGGCGGTTTATGGCCACAACTAATAAACGTCGCAACAACGAATTGAGAACAAATTAACGGATAACCGCTAAAACGAAACAATAACCCGCCATTTTCCTTCCTTATAATTAAAATACCGAGAGAATAACGACTTTTGATTTATATTTTATGACGCTTCTATTGTGCGGAATAAGTTACAACAGTTTGTCTATGATATAACGGCCATTTTGAATTCTATCTTTTATTTTTACTTGCTTACTCAAACATTATCTTTGTGCTTACCCGTTAATTGTTAGCAAATATCAACCACCAATAGAAGCACTTTTCTTTTGTTCACCCGTGTGTTCGATTGATAGTCAAGAGATTCTAACTATGGGCTAACGATATGGTTCCACATATTTTGCTATTAAAGCTTTAGAGTATGCTACGTTACCGGTATAGACGCGTACACCGATTAGGTATTTAGCGGCTTCCCAATCCTTCAGATATTTTTGACAGAAAAGAAGGCTCGTAGCTTGGTATATGGCTCTAGCTGCTACCGAGTTAGTCTCGATCGCACATATCATCAGTACTTATACTCATTTACGTCTTATGTCGCTATTCCAATTATTAGTAAAATTTATATAATTTCAGCAAAAAGGTAGTTATGAATGCAGCATAGATAACACGGATGATTCATTACTTATCTGTGTCACTGCATTCTATGCCAAATATGCAAAGATAGGCACCACGCTAACAGTCATCCGTGTTACCCGCGCCATGAGATAAAATGCATATTAGATAAATATTCGTTTTATAAGCGTTTATTTGAATATTTTAGTAATTTAAAATTCGAATATATACTGGCAGAGTAATAAAAGTGGTATTTCCGGAACGTCGTGTTCGGTTTTCGAACCTCGTGTCATGTGTCACTGGAATATTTTGGCGGGAATGGCGTTATGTGGCGCCAATGTGTGCACTCAATAAACAGTTAGTAATCTTCACAGTATTTAGTTACATCGAATATTTTACTGAGAACCATAAAACTAGACATCTGAAATCTTTTATATAGTTTTGGTTTTAATAAACATGGAAGATGCACCATAGACTGTTGGCTTTTTATATTTTAAGAGTATTTTGTTGATGCAGCCTCTGTATATCGGGAATGGTATAATAACTAAGTATCTGATTCAGCGATACCTAGAGCACCTACTGTCTTTTTTAATTTTTTTTTATTTACGGTAAGATACTGTATATACTTATGTATTTTGACTGCACGGATGGCGTAGTGGTCCAAGTGATCTCCTCGCCACTGCCACTGCGCCGAGTCTTATGGCTTTGAATCCCACGCGGGACAAAAATTTGTGTGTTTCACAAATGGTTGTTCCGAGTCTGTGTGTTCTTTGTGTCCGTTGTTTGAATGTTTGTAAAGTCCCCCGCGACACAGGAATTACGCGTAACGCGATGCGTTATCATTTTAAAAAAGGAATTTAAATAAATATTCTTACTTTAATTTCTGCCTATCGGATACAAGTTAGGTACTAAATCGTATTGTTTCTGACAGAAACAGCCAGTTGCGATCTTCCCAACCTGGGCTTCAAACTAAGTATTTAACAATCAACAGCGTATGCACATACCTACTCTTCTAGACCTGGCTTGACCTGGCATTAAATCATGCACAAAAACGTCCGTGTCTTAATAATTAATGGCTATAATTAATTTTTTAAATACCACTAATACGACATTAAGAGTGTCCCGAACGTAATTAATATCTAAACTAAAGAGAAAAACGAGTGAGTTGGTCTTGCATCGATGGTTCCGCATATTGTATAATATATTATCAGCCTTATAAATATAAACCGTCCCATATTTTTGAAGGGTTAGGCCATAGTCCACCACGACTTTAAACGTCATCGAGAACATTATAAAAAAATTCTCAGACATGTAGGCTTCCCCACAATGATATTTTTCATCGTTAAAGCGATCGATAATTAACTATTTAATACACACAATAATTCGAAAAGTTAGAGGTGTGCGATAGACCTCAGTTTAGACCTTTACGTGGTAGTACAACGGTCTCCCTTTTGCCGCTCAAAGTGGAAGGATAAAGAAGGCGAGGATGCCGTGTCCTGTGGAGATGGAGCCCACAGCACTCAGCGCATTGGCAGTGGCGAAGCGACAACTAAAACCCCTACGCCATCAGTATTTTAAATTTTACGATACGATACGATACTTTGACGGTTTTACCAAGTAGTACCTAACTTGTATTTGGTACCCTAACAGCTCTACATTTCGCTAATCTTGGGAACTACTGGTTCAAATTGAAAAATTCTTTTAGTATTGTATAGCCCATTTATCGAGGAAGGCTATAGGCTATATAACATCACGCTACGACCAATAGGAGCGGCGCATCAATGGAAAATATTGCAAAAACGGGGAAAATTCTCTTATGTGAAGTAGACGAAGTTGCGCGTGTCAGCTAGTTTATAATATTAGTAGGAGTAGTTAGGTTAGAGAGTCCGACCTCAAGTGACTTGGGAACAATAAAGGCTAGAGGAGAAGAAGAAGTTAGGATTTGCTTACACATTCCAATTTAAATTATTGAAAATATTTCGCCTTGTAAGCTTTGGCGATATTCCGAAGTCACTACGGTACCCCAAACAGCTCCACATTTCGGCAGAAGTATTAACACACATTCTCGTTCAAGTTTCGCTGCACCGCCGTCGGTTTGTCTGAGTAATCTAACAGTAAACTGAGTATGCAAAGAACTTCATTCTTGAATATTCAACATATCGCACTGTGTGATAGTGTAACTATGAGGTTAAATACCTGACATATTTGTTTATGCAAATTTTACCGCTCATCATGCTACTTACGTAAATATTACCAGTTTAAAACTTCAAATGCCGCTACATACCTATAACTGACTTTTGTATGTATTTGGGATTTTTGAATTTGGAAGTAGGGTAGATATATTTTTATTTCTTTTCTTAATGGTAACAAGAATGTGGTTTACACAAAAACATACAACAGATTCTAATTTAACACTACAGCGATAAAACTCTGAAACCCGCATTTAATTTCGTGCAGTAGTTCTTGCGTGAACAGGCGTGCAGACAGACAAAAATTCTAAAATAATTGTTTTAGATTCTATATTTCTTATAAATCTTATTAATATTATAGATATGGACAAGATACCATTTTATTATATGTACACGGGTGCGCATTTTTTTGTGTTTGTTCTGTAGGTTTCTGGATGGGTTAGAATCACTATTAGACCCCATAGGTGGCGCTGCGTCATCGTTTAAGCAGGACCGTACCAGTCAGGTCGATTAGTATTATATACAATCCAAGCGTGTCAGTAACATCTATATGCGATTAAAATTGACACTTGTATTGTCAAAATTTGACTTTGACTTTTGACTTTGACTTACTGCTGTTTTGGTTGGTGCTGGCTGAGCTTGACGCTGTCCTTGACTCGGCATTAATGTTATTACTATTTTCGTTTATAATAGAAGCTACTCGGACAGTATAGCATGCTCTGTTACTTTATCTTGCGTATCCAGGTCCCTACAAGACGGATATCGCGTAGTATAAGTCGGCTTGGTGATGGCAAAAAGCTTCTTTATTGATGTTTTGTAATCCTGATATGTTCATTTTTAAAAAGCAACTCTATTTTAACTGTTGACACTTTCTTTAATGTATATTTTACTTTAATATCTATGTAAAATATTCGCATACCTAAACTTAAGATAAATTTAGAAACTATTTTGAAATTACCAGAAATAAATAATTGTTACTTACGCCATCAAACCATTTAATTAAAATCAGTGATATTTGACAAAATGATTGTAACATAAGCACGCTAATAACGTGCCATTAACATTTAAAAGCATATTCACTGGTTTCAGAATGCACGGAACAAAAAATAAAATCCTTAATTGCCAGATTAAAAAATACCTTCTAATTTGGGTCGCGTGTGTTGCTACATCAAAAACGGTACTTACTCGAGTTATTAATGATTTTAATTTCGTTTATGACTTTAATTGACATCAAATCATAATGAGTGCCGAGAATAAAGATTTTGGAACTTCATAAAAGTGAATTTAAGAACAGCATATATTATTTAAAATATGTTTAATTTTTTATGGATTGCATTTCTGATTATACATTTTTTATAATTTTTATGTAGGTACTAAAGTTTCTCTAATATTTTTCGTTCCCGAATCAAATGAATGTCAATAATTTCGAACATACTTACATAGCAATACAAAAAATGTCCAGAGATAGTTGTTTCAAATAAGTCTATTATTTTCTTCCGTTGTTTGATTTTTGTCAATAAATACGAAGATGATACTTATAAAATCTTTTGTAAAACAACAATATAAAGTAACGATAATAACAAAATCATTCTGTAAGATATATATCTAATTAAACCCTTTAGTTTTAAATTAAAATCAATTAGTATCAAAGTACGCGGAAACGAATTCTTCTAATGGGTGTCTTGCACTATTAATAGAATTTCTCGGAGACATCAATTTGCCGCGTTTTCTTGACAATTAACTTTTTTCTGCCGCCATATTGATTATAGGGCCGCGTTGTTCCACGTAGGTTTTGCGAAAGCAGTCCTATATGTTTATGTTATAGGAAATCGATTAGTAACCTGTTCTTAATTATGTTAGGCGAATAAAAAGTATGTTGTCAGTGATCGATGCAATGATGAATTAAAAACATGTAACGTACTCTCTGAATAGCACTTAGATTCTCATTAACTTTTTGTTAGAGTTTTATTAAGACAGTCTATGAATGTGATATGTATTTTATTCTTTGTATAAATGGTACTTATTTCAATACCATTGATAATTTTATATACATACTTACATTAGTGTATTAATAATTCGTTATTATCTATATCTTAGTATACATTCAATATATAATAAGTTTTCAGAATTATTCATTTATTATCAAACAATCATTATTTAACTTTCTATTAGACAAATGTTATTATACTATCAACGACTTTTTAAATGACAAATTTGACATAACATTAAAAATCTAATTTAGGACTACTAACTTAATAGTGATTTAAGTCAAACTCAATTACTTATTAATAAGGCATACTATAGCATAAATGAATATTTTGATGACAAATTTAATAAATGATATAAAGCTAGGACATAAAAAAAATAAAAATTGACTGTATATATTTTGAAAGCAAATTCTATTATTATTATTATTTTTTATTCACTCAGACAACAATATTTAATTTATAAAATATTCTTATAAATATATTGCATGCCAAACAGTGGAATATAGCTGTACGAAATGTTTGTTAATATCAAATGTTATGTAAACACCTATTGTAACCTATATTCGCAATAAAACGATTGAATTGAATTGAATTGAATTGAATTGAACAATTCAATTATTTATTTTGGAATTCTTAGATTTATATTCTTATTATTAACAAGTTCATATAAGGCATGTTATTATAGTATGCTAAAATAATTTGTACGCTGGAAACGGCAGAATATTATGGACATTCAAATTTGTGTAACACCACTGTAATTACAATATTCTAACAAATAAATACATTATTATTATTATTAGATATGATACTTAAAAATACCACATGCATAAAACTAATAATTTTAAAAACTTGCGTATATTTGAACAAGCATCGTGCTAGACATACCTTAATCCATGCCATAAAATTAAAGCAATTACACGATTGTTTAAATATGTTTTCAGAAAGACTTGCAAACGAGGTTACTCGTGCTTTTTGATTATTTGATAGGTTGGTATGTTTCATAATTCGTGATTCTCATATCATTTCATGAAATATCAAAAGTTGTGAAGTTTTATAACACGCGGATAAAATCATAAAGTCGGTATATTTTTATCAAAATAAGCTGTCCTTTTGTGAGAAATAAGAAACGTTTGCAACGCTTAGCAAGTACAATGTTTATAAGAAAGTCATCGTGTATTACTAGTTGCGACTAGCGGGCTCGTTTAAATATTTGTCTGAAGTAAGAAATCCATGGTCTTGGTATTCCTTGAGATGTCTCCATAAATGTTACTAAGAACGCAGTTGCCGTGGCCACCTACTGAGCTGCCATCATTTAAATTAATCCATAGACTTGGAAAAGAAGATGAAGGCATCCGTTAGAAATCACAAAGTTACGCAGGCTTGGGGCAATAAACATTAAGCTAAAATACTTACAGTGGTATTTGGTAGCATGAGAAGATAGGGAGTTACACTACTGTAAGAGCAGCGATAGCTCAGTGGGGAGACCAACATACTGCAATGCAGAGGGTCTCGGGTTCGAACCCACGTTGCGCACCTCTGACTTTCGGAAGTTATGACTTTTCGAAATTATGTGCGTATTGATTGACAATTATCGCCTGCTCCGTGCCTCGAAGAGCACGTTAAGCCGTTGGTCCCGGCTGCCATGAACATCTATGGCAGTCGTTATTGGGAGAGTGTCGACACAAAAGATCCCACTGGGTCGAAGTGTCACCGGTCTGCACTGACTGGCCCCCACATAAGATAAGATGTACGATCCTATTTATAGTATGAATAAGTTTTCGTTTTGCGGCAATGGTTCTAAATTCTGTGCAGTTTGTTTTGTAAAATATCGGATAAAAGAATCAAATAGTACTTGTATCCAGAAATCAAACCGGAATCGCACGCATCAGCAGTTGCGCCTGCGGCAATTATTTACATCACTGGAACAACTAGGTGGAAAAAAATTTGTGGCGTCTTTTACATTAATTTAATTTGATCACGTAACTATTGTTTTATTTGTCTCAAGAATATTAAATATTTTACTAGCTTTCCCGCGCGGTTTCACCCACGTTTATCACATGTCTCGTAGCGTGATGTTATATAGCGTATATGACTTCTGGATATAGAAGCCAATGGTGAAAGCATTATTAAAACCGGTCAAATATATTTCGAGTTTATTTGTTACAAACAAATATACAAATCTCTCCTTTTTAAAATATTAGTATAGATTTAAAATTCTACTAAACTGTGAGGAACTCGTAGTAACACTTCAAACCTCAATAATCGACTAATACATACAGCTATCGAATAAAATTACATTTGCTAATACATTCACGTCTGTAACTCTAGATCTAAACGACTATCATGCTCGACAGTAACGGGTTACCAATAAATATAATAAAGAAATACGGACTAAAAGATCCGCTAACATTACCACAAATTTTATTTGACATTGAATTACCTACTTTTACGGTTTTTATATCGGCTTTATCGTAATGCGGTTTTAACATGCTGGACACACGACATTTTGGTAAATATCGGTGGAATGAGTAATGAATAATTGAGTCAGATTATTATTAGCCCGAGTAATTATACTATAGACAAATTTGTGTCCTCTGTCAACGAAAATATGATACGATACCAACTAATCGACACAGTTTTTTTGTAAATTATGGCAATTTTAAGTTTTATGTGATAATGTCCCAATAGTACTAACTATAGTAGGCGTATTAGTGTAAACCTTAATCTCTTCTTTCTTATATTTCTAATTAGGCATAGGATTGAGTAGACTTTTCGGAACATGCTTATTTATGTCAACGAGCAAGAATCTACATTGAGAGAACGAGCCACATATCTAAAACAAACACCGATGTTTCTATTCTGCTCCTTTTAAGCATTAGAAGAAAGCTCAGGTCATTAAAAATCAGCAACCGTGGTTACAGTACAATAGGTCTTGTCCCAGTAAAGCATACTATGTATGCACTATGGTGTTCTAATATGGCGTCTATGGCGCCGGGCACCGCGCAGGCGCCGTCGCGACGCGGGAAAATCAACAGCTGTTCGGTCCCGCGCCAAGTTGCCACAACTTTTTTGTAGTCTTTAGAAAAGTGAGATTACTTTTTATAAATACTAATGTTGTTGTTGTTGCCATCTAATTCTGTCGCTGCAAACAGTTTCACTATAATAAAATCAATACAGTTTTTATATATAATCTGAAAAACATAGACGGCTGTCTTTTTTGCTAGATGCCTACATATCTAAGTATTCTAGAGTTCGCTTAGTGGTCAAAATTGGTCCATAATCATTATTAAAAGTTTGCGGAAAGCATATTATATGAATTAATATAAAAAGCTAACTGTTCCCAAATTGATTTTATTTGTTACATTACAGCTCGTATAAGCAATGGTTACTAAATTAAAAGCGTTATTTTTTAACACATAGGTATATTACATAATTTTAAAAATATTGTACTGCTACTGAATCTCTACTACTATTTTAGCTATATAACATTAACCATGACTGCTGTAAAGCAACCAAAACGTTGG
This sequence comes from Catocala sponsa, assembly GCA_963564715.1. NCBI lineage: Eukaryota > Metazoa > Arthropoda > Insecta > Lepidoptera > Erebidae > Catocala > Catocala sponsa. The sequence goes on from OY751351.1 coordinate 7,156,462, forward strand.
GGAAAAGTGTAAACTTAAATATAAATAGTTTTAATTGATTTAAATATTAGCTTAAACTATAGTAAAGATTAAAAATATTAGTGTTAACGTTCAAAATTATGTAATAAAAGCGTTTTTAAAGAAACAACGCGATAAAATCCGTATAAAGTAGGTCTAATTTCAATATTTAACATTGTTAAAACTAATAAAATTTACACTTTCCCTGACGTTTCAGTTGCTTTTCAGCAGCCATGTTTACGGGACAAGACAATATTATAAAAAATAAATCGGTTAAAAACAAAGGAAAAAAGTACTGAAATGTCTTGTCTTTACTTGTTTATGTCTATATAATAATGGTATAGATAAAAGTTGTCGCACGATACTTTAAGACTTTTTCATATGCAGTAAGAATGGCGTCGTTAGCATATTATTATGTGTGAACTGTTTATACTCATATTGAATATGGAGGCTTTCTACTTTTCTCTTCAGTGGATGTTATCTCTTTACTTTTTACACTACTTTAAACTGTCTATAGACATGTCGTATGTAATCTGTGGGAGAAAACTGCTACTATGCTCTGTTATCTTTAACTGAAGTGACACATGAGCGATTATGAACCAATGATGCAAAAGTCTGTGAGTCGAGAATCGACATTGAAATAATATGTCGACTAAACCAATCGAACAGTCAAACTGTTTATCCTTGTTACGAAAATATCTAACGAAACCAATTATGAAAAATTTGAACACCAGATGTATTAGGTAGCTTAAACAAGAATTCAATATGGTGCCATATTGATATATTATTTATATGTCCCCACAATTTAATCGCGACTGTAAATAAAATATTAATGTACATAATTATAGTTTGTAGAGTTCCTATAATATATAGTCTTGCAAGTTGCAGTGCTAATCACACAGTCTGTTACCGATTGTTAACAAAGATTTTTGACAGGTGACATTTATGCCACCTGTCAAAATGAAATGAACCACCTGTCAAATGAAAGTTCTAGGCACACGCAGTACTGTCTAATAAAGCGTGTGCCTAGAACTTTCATTGGTTATGCTTCAAACAACTACTCAATGTTTTAAGGCTTGTTAGCCGATTAGCTTTAACAAGTACATATAAACTTATTATTTCACAAGTCACAATAAATTAAATTAAACAACAACGACATGGCATTACTTTATCAATTTACGACTTTCCCTCCATTTTTGCTGATCATAGACAGTTTACGATCTGTCGTTACACCATAAACTAAATGTCATGGAGCACACCCAAGTTATTGTCTGTAGCTCGTAAGTTGTCTCTGCGAACGCATGCTTTCACTTTCATGATATGCTATTATGACATGTACTTACTTTTAATCGCGGCATATTGTAGTTAAGTGCCTTGTTCGGTACAAGAGGTCGCGGGTTCAGTGCCTGGGTCAAGTAAACATTGCTCAGTACCGCTTGGCACTGATTTATGACAGCAATGCGATTACGTAGAAATTACTAACTGATGTTTAAAGGAAGGGACCTTTGATTACATGCTTAATACGTAATGAAACCGGTGTTTTTATACGACAAGTAATAATTAGATGTTGATTTACTTACTGAGTTAGTATTTACATTATCTACGTATAATATTAAGGTGGAAAATCAACTCCCAAATCCCAATAGGCCTATTACATCAAGCCTTAATGTTTGCGGGTCATTGTGAGAGTTCTTTCACGGGGACTGCTCTGAAGAACTGTTTGATTTGGTACCAGCGGCCCCTTTCTATCACCGTACCACTCGACAACGAAAGAGGGTTCATCCATATCACCTGGACGCGTTCAATTCTAAGACGGTACGCTTTCAGCGATCATTTCTCCCACGTACGTGCAAGCTCTGGAATGAACTGACAGCTTCGGTGTTTCCCGAGCGCTATGATATGTCCTTCTTCAAACGAGGTTTAAAGAGAGTTCTTCTTTCACGGTAAGCAGCGGCTTTGCTGTATCCCGACATTGCTGAAGTCCATGATCAGCGGTTAACACTTTCCATCAGGTGGGCCACTTGCTCGTCTGCCACCAATGGCAATACAAAAATAAAAAAATTCGGTTCCCGCATTAGGAAAAGTGTTTATTGATTTTGTCCTTATTAAAATAATAAACGTAAAAGTTTGTGAAGATGTTTATTTTAAGATATTTTCCGCACTAGGTATTATCGCTGTATCGCAGGGGACATTATAAACAACGGACACAAAGAACACTTAGACTCGGAGCAGCAATTTGTGAATCACACAAATTTTTGTCCCGTAAGGTGATCGAATTAACAGACCACAACTCAGTGACAGTAGAAAGGTGACTAGTTTAATCACTACACCATCCTTATCGTAATAGAATTATACATATATATTAATAGATCCCCTGAACGATGTATCACATATGATACATAATAATATATTTTGTATCGTGTCTATTACGGGACAGCGAAAGGGTCAATCCTAATCCTAACTAATATTATAAAAGCGAAAATGAGTTTCTTTGTTTGTTAACTTTTCACGCCTAAACAACTGAACCGATCATCCTGAAATTTTGCATAGGTATACGTTGTCAGGTTTACAGAAACGGACATAGGATACCATCCCGAAAAAAATTAGTGTTCCCGAGGAAAACAACAATAACGTTCCTAAGATAATAGATGGCGCCACGTGTCTTTCGAATCATGATTGAATTATATTATTACAAGCAGAGTACAACCCGAATTGATTGTCAAATTCAAAATTAACGCGAGCGGAGCTGCGGGCAAAAGCTAGTATAGAATAATTTTTATCCCGTGTTATTGACACAGGCGCAGTCGCAGACAGCAGCTAGTAGCAATTATAAAACTGCCTGCTGTGGTTTTTATTGTATATCGACGTCGTAATTTTTACGATTCGATATAAAAACGTAGGTACGTACATTAGTTTTGTTCAGTTGTGTCTTGAGATACGGTTGATAAATCGTTAATGTATGTTTGACGGCTGGTTTTTGGATTGGACTGGCTTTCTATTTGCTACTATTTATATACATATATCAGAAGAATCTCTTCTAAATCCTGGGATGACACAACCTAGGAGACACTTTCTTTAAAACGTCAACACCCAGACTCGGAATAATTATATTATTTATGGATCACACATACAAATTTTTGTTCCGTTATGGCGTGGAACCCATAACACTCAGCGCAGTGGAAATGGTGAGTCTGCGAGGCGATCGCATAAACTACTACGACATTCGTGCGATCAAGAATATTTCGGTACCTATTAGAAAATATTGTTATTATCGCTGTAAAGGAGCTATTACACCTGCGTTGGTTCTGAAATAATTAGGCGCAGCTAAGTATGTAAACGTAAATTTCGTTTATGCACTTATTTTATTTAAAATAATTATGATCCTTAAGATCGACTGAACAAAATACGATCTATCTCGTCTGTTGGAGTGATGATAACACACATCATTTTTGTAGAAAATTTTAATTAGTTTGTAATTTAGGTTTAGGTATTTTAGTTGTATATTTATTGCTGTATCCCTATTACGGAAACAATTCTAAAAAATAAATGTTAATACCCTTCCGGGGCACACAGGTGTAAAGCTATAGCTATGTTAATTAATATTTTAAGTGTTATGGAGGAGACACTACTAGCATAATTATTATAAACTTTCATTAATCAATTGTTACTGTATTCTCACACTGACGTCAATGGAATTATGCTTATAGGAAATTATTTCCTGTAACAATTTATAATTAAAACATGTCCAAGCAGGATATATATTCTTCGAAAACTGTACATATTTAGTATTCACCTAACAAAGTTAAAGTGATGATTATGACAGTGTAAATCATAGAGGAAATTAACGGAATAACAAACTTTACGTTTGATGTTTAAAAAGTAAATGTATAAATCAATCAAGCTGCCTTGGTCTCGAGTGTCATAAATTGGCAATTGCCTTTGGATTGTCAAAAAATTAAAATCAAAAGCATGGCAAGGAGATTCAAGGCCACAGAGCACTGTTTACATAAAATAACACACAACTTTATACGATATCACGAACAGTACCTAGAAAGACTCCTATCAGGCTGAAAGTAAGGGTGTGATAGCAACCCTACTTCTATGGGGATATATAGTATATCTCCGTAACGTAATAAACAGCAATCCGGTGGCCGTCTACAGGGCGCATTTTCAAAAATTCCACTGAAATTATCTTAACACGGATTAGTTAATCTTAGCAGGGAAAAACACTACTTTTTTGTCAGACACGGTCATAAAATCCTCACCAGCTGTCACAAACAGAAACGCTGTCTAATTCCACGGGACCTATAGTGCAGTTATTTTATAAAAATTAGAAATTATACATCATTGAAATTAAACTAGTATATACGGATTTTATCGCGTTGTTTATTTGACACTTTATTACATAATTTAGAAATTGTTACACTACTATTACTATTATATTAAACTTGGGATTAAATATAATGACCACCAATATTTGTAATTGCGCAGCAAAATATGCTTACTAAAATATATCATAACGAGCACCTATACGCCTCAAATCACTGCATTCCGTCTCGGAAGGATTAGGTTATGTTAGTTTCCTTCTTAAACCCACCCAAAAATAGGAGACTTATTTTGATCTCTTTAAATATATTTTGCTGTGCAATTTGGTGATCATTTACTATTTTTGGCTGTTATATTTTACTATATCTGGTGATAAGTTAAACATAAACCATTAAACTTTACTAATTTTTAAGCTAATTAAATTATTGAGACTATTTATATTTATGTTTCCAGTTTCCCCGACGACGTTTCGGTTGGTTTTCAGCAGCCATGGTCACAGTTTATTATGTAATAGTGTCAAATAAACAACGCGATAAAATCCGTATATAGTAGTTTAATTTCAATGATTAACATTCGCGTAAACAGAAGACAATATTATCATACATCATTTTAGAAAGAAATAAAATTCAACTATTTGATTTTAAACACAATTTTTCATCATTCAGTACACATAAACTGCGAGTAAATCTTGGCACAGCGGTTAAAGAATATCAAAGTAAGTTTGTCTTCAAGCCTCATTGCCAATGTTTGAGCATCGCTGTCAGCCTCGTGTTTGTTTGAGAACCGTAATGCATTGAGAATGGATTATGCAAAGCTCGGGAAAACTGTGGGAATCGCTTTGGCAATCGGTGTCCCGCTAACCGAAGTTTTTAGATGGACGTTTATATTGAATAGAAATGTAAAGAATACTTGTAGGGCGAATAGAAAGATGAACAAGGTTTTAAACAAGGTTCTAAAAAATAGCTGGCGATATGTGAGTCTAATGCTTGCTTTTGTTATCACATGGGTGTGATTCTATGTTATATAATTTTTTTTTGCCCCTGTACAACTTCACTTGAAGACGTAGTGTGGAGGGCTCTGCTCGTGGACGACCCGACTGCTTACCATCAGGCGGAGTGTACCTACTCATTTGGCAAGCAATAATAAAAATACAATCTGACATACATAGTTTTACGTCTATATCACCGTATATGGGGTTTATAACACCCTCATTTCTCCAACTGTAATATTCGGTTCAACCTAATGGCGTCTAGCGGGCATAGTTTCAGATTTCATGCTGCTACTGACTAACACTTTGCCAGAATCGAGACCTCACGCGCACCAGTCGCACTCAAAATTGTCGGAAATTAAGTATTGTTTGAATTGAAAATTGTATTTTATTGTTCTGGCTAACTTTATGCTACAAAATTGTATGTGTTAAATGAATTAAAATTAAACACAGCGCGATAAAATCCGTATAAAGTTGTTTAATTTGAATGTATAACATTCGCGTAAACGTAAGACATTATTGTGTTAAATGAATTCAAACTCCGATCTCCGATGGCAAAATTCACATATTCACAAACATCGAAACTGCAATTTTGGTTCTACTTTCACCATTCGACAACTTTACGATGTTCACATTGTAATCGATTCAATCGACTATTCGATTAATCGAGTTCTTCACATAGTCGAGTCGCAAGACAAAACATTTACAATACGGTTTCCGTGCATCGGTATTTTTGTTTAAATACTTTGAATGGTTACCACGTGAATTTGGCTCGAGTGGGCTTTAAAGAATCTCGAGTGGCTTGAATCTTGTAACCACACTTCTGTTATTTAATTTATTGAGGCGATAAATAAATTGCTTTCTAAATTGTATTCTTCGATAACTTGTTTCATTCGATTGTTTAGTCGAGTTTTGGTTAAAGGTTAAGTTGTTTAGATATTAAGAATGTTTGATTTTGTGTGTTTCTCACGACATTTTGTGTGTGTTTATTTCTTTGTGGTAAGCTTGATTAATAACTGTGAGAGATATTAAGAGTTATGTCTGGTGTTTTATAAATGTTTTTATACAAAACAAACATACATATATTCACGCTTGTTTTCCAGAGGGCTAGGCAGAGACTACGGATATCCATTTGCTACGAACTTGACACACTTCTCTGGCTTCATTCATTTTCATAACATTCCTCATGCACGCTTGCCGAAAAGAAAATATAGAAAACAATTATGATCAATTTGATTTAAATATGTCTGCGTATATAAAATTAAATTTAGAGCAATGATATCCAGAATCGATGTGTTTGGCATAACAGTTTACATTAATTTAATATTAGCTTTTTCTTGAGTACTTTTTTCTAGATGAAAGGTAGGTACCCTATATCCTTTTCTATATATAATTACGTGATAACTAGTCGATTAGATAAGGCCTGAAAGCGTAACAAACAAACAAACTCACATTTGCATTTATAATATTATTTAAGATTAGCATTTAAATAGATAATTGCCGCAACAGAATAATCCTTTGTACACATCCTTTGTATACATGAGAAAGCAATACAGAAAAAAACCGCTACAGAAAAGAATCGCTACAGCTATCTAACTAAGGATCATATAAGATTACATACATCACGTACTGATCGAACTCCAACACCACGACGCATAGTGCCCACTAAACCTACTTCGCCTCTCAACTCAGTCACACCGATTCGACCGTAGACTATATTCAGTAAACGTCCGTGACCAAGCCGAGGATACCTTCCGCGTTCTGCGCCCGCGCATCTCGACGGTTAAATCCGTCGTCGTATTTGTGGCGAGGGAACGGCGACGGCGACTCATTAGTGGCTCGTGCCGCGACCATTTTAAATGATGGGAGGTGACGAGACTGGCTGACGAATGGACCACCCCAGCGCTGACTTTATTGAGGGTTTTACACCAACAGCTGGTTTTGTACCAAATGCTTATGTTACCACACTCTAAGTCACAACTCCTTCATGAAGTGCTAGCTTTTCTAAATTGGCTATTTTAGTTTTTAAGATAATTCAAATTTGCCCACGGCTTCGCTTGCGTAAATGTTAGGTTTGGTTAGAAGCAGTACTTTTTCTGGATGAAAGGCACCGGGCGGCTGTACCCTGACATCGTAGATGCGAAATTTTATTAAGATCAATCGACTAGTTATGACGTGAAAGTGTAATAAACAAGCAAACTCACATTTGCCTTTATAATATTAGTAAGGATAGTTAGGATTATCCGTAGACTTCGAAATGAACAGAAGTTGTTAATATACATATACAATTTTCCATGTATACATTAGCCTGTATATTTTCCTGAATGTATACAATTTATAGTTGCGATGGGGATTCATTGTTTTAGTTTGAATACCTTTTTTGGTATTGTGATTTAATCATTTTGCGTGGTGAATCCAATACGTACCTAATGAATACTAATATATTTAGAAGAGTATTTAAAATATATGTAAATACTTATTTCCCGAAGGTGTAGGTAGAAACTCAGGATATCCTTTTGCATGATGAATTGACATATCTTTTTTGTATCATTGACTCATTATTTTCTTGATCAGGCCTGTTGGTTTAGGATACTCTTAACTTGGACTTTCTGCAGAATATATTAGATTTGCAGTGTGATTCAGAATGTAATAACAACTTTATTTTCGGTCAATTCTATTACATCCTAGCTGTTACCTGCGACTTCGTCCGCGTAGATTTTAACTAAAAAGTGTTTGTCTTCGCAGAACCCTATTTCTTTTCTAAAATCGAAGTAGCCTATGTTACTCCTTATAACATCAGCTATCTGCCAGTGAAAGTCCCGTCAAAATCGGTTCAGCCGTTTCGGAGATTATCCGGAACAGACAGACAGACGGACAAAAATTTTAAAAATAGATGTTTTCTTATATACTTTCATATGCATTAGATAAAAAGCTGTTATTTTGACATTACAAACAGACACTTCAATTTTATTTATTTGTATAGATTATATATTTTAAATAGTTGGTTATCTTTCGCTTTAATAGTGAAGGATAAGCGTCGTGAGAAAACCTGCATGTCTCAGAATTCTTCATAATGTTTTCAAAGTATCTTACATAAGTACTTATTATAGTGTGTGCTAAAATGCGTAGTAGTCTTTTGGATAAGGCTTCTTATACTGAGAAGGAGCCTCTTTCCGTGCCTAGGTTTCGCATCGTTTATAAAACAGAGCTGATATTATTATTATTTATGTAAAACATTTTTATTTCTCAAGGTTTATATTGCCTGTCAACTTGATGTATATTATGTTATATACCTATAAAAAACAAATGAAAATAATTTTTCGTTAATAGTTAAAAATAGCTCGATTTACATACGTGCAATACAAGAAGAATATCCTTTTTTTGTTAATGCGGAGAAATATGCATATCACATTCCCCATTGCCGGTTTTGGGGCGGGCGATAGCGATATGTCGGGATCCAGCCCCTAAGATGGAAATTTGGGCTGAACCGAATAAAACCACCGCGGTGTTCCTTACACCTTTATGGTGGGGCCGCGCGGATCGCTTCCGCATTCAAATCGCGACCACGCCAAAGGTTTGACCCGCCGATGGACGTGGCGGGTCCCACACAACTATCCCACAGCCGTAAGAAGGATATTATATCTTATCATACGATAACTTATCTGAAGAGACAAAATCCGTCTAGAACTGTAAGTGAAAAGTATAATCTATACTATTTATGCTAATACTAGCTTTTGCCCGCGGCTTCGCTCGCGTTAATTTAGAATTTGACAATCAATACGGATTGTACTCTGCTTGTAATAATATAATTCAATCATGATTCGAAAGACACGTGGCGCTATCTATTATCATAAGAACGTTATTATTGTTTTCCTCGGGAACAGTAATTTTTTTCGGGATGAAAGATAGCCTATGTCCGTTTCTGTACACCTGACAACGTATATGCAAAATTTCAGGATGATCAGTTCAGGGGTTTAGGCGTGAAAAGGTAACAAACAAACAAACTCATTTTCGCTTTTATAATATTAGTTAGGATTATAAAGAGGAAAGATTTGATTCTTTGTTTGTTTGTAAGGGTTAAACTTAAAAACTACTCAATCGATTTTAGCTATATTACTAATGAGTAACATTTTTTTATTTCTAAACTAGCTACCCGCCCCGGCTTCGCACAGGTAGTACAAAACCTTAACAAATTATATACCTAAACCTTCCTCATGAATCACTCTGTCTATTGGTAAAAACGCATGAAAATCGTTCAGTAGTTTTCGAGATTATCGCGAACAGACAGGCAGACAGATACGGCGGAGGACTTTGTTTTACAATATGTAGCGAAAAATACTGTTACTAACATAACCTAACCTACTTTATCGAGCGAAGCCGCGGAGAAAAGCTTGTCGACAATAAAATCACTTGATTCTGACATCTCGAGTAACGGCCCTGTGAAAACTCAGTGGGCCACACACCACAGTACCTCGTACAATTAAGATTGACAGCTGCACAACCTGTCATATATAACAGTAACGACATGAATGCGAACTTAACAAGCGTAGAATGGTTGTATTATCTGTCGTACAATGGAACTTTGACGATTGTCAGCTATTCATAGATTTGTTACGGATCTACAACTCTTTTAAGACTATACGATCGATTGACAATTTATTGTCACTATACAGGTTGTAACAGAAAGGTTTGGAAATGTCATGAGTTTGTTCACTTCTTATATTTAAGAAATCTTTTATACGCGAGGACTTGTAAGTGGCTTTCTGATTACCTTATTACTCTTTTTGTTTTGATTGTTTAGCTGTAAGTCTTCCATCTTATTTAAATAAATAAATTAATAATAAAAAAAATAAAAAATATTTAAGCGTTACGTAATATATCCTTCTGTACAATGGAAAACCGTGATAATTAAATTGGTTTACATTATTTTCACGAATATATTAAATTTCTTTTTGAAGTGAAAACTTCTTTAGGCGCGTTGAGTACTTCTTGGGTGAACAAAAATCATGGAACTCGCGTCATTGTCAGCGAACGCTTTCCATTTTTGAGTTAGTTTTGGTTTATAATTTGGTTTAAGTATAAATAAGTGTTTATGATCAAGGATTAAAGTTTTCACTTCTATCAGCAGTCCCCAAAGACTGCCCCAATTTTTCTTTTTTATTGACTTATAAAAATCAGCGTATTCTAATCCATACGTAAACAACACTAACAGCTGACGCGGGTGACCTCTGTGAACCCGAAAATGACCAGGCGTACAGGATCAGTATACGCTCACTTTAATGGTGGAGTAAAACATCATGAGCAAACCTGCATAGTAATGCAGGTTTTCTTTAATAGCTTTATTAAGAACTTTTAGTTGAGAGTCTATACATAGACAATTGTTTGAAAGATGTAAAAGATTGTGAATGGGGATTAAGAATGAATGAGTTATTTGTCAAATGTCTTCTTTATACCGATGACCAAGTAATACTTGCGTCATCAGCGGAAGAGTTGCAGGCGATGGTAACTATTATGCATGGTGCTTTCGAGAGTAAAGAAATGAAAATAAATGTAACCAAGACGAAAGTAACGGTATTTGAAAAGGAAGAGTGCGTGACGATGTGTAATATTATGATTGATGGAGAAAAGTGGAGCAAGTGAAAGAGTTTGTATATTTGGGTACTTTGTTTATAAGGGATGGTAAACATGAGGGAGATATTGAAAGGAAAACGATTGCTGGCAACAAAGTGAATGGAGTTCTACGCGCTTTTATGAATAGTCGAAATGTATCCGAAAAGGCAAGGTTGGCTGTTCATAGAGGACTATTAGTGTCCACACTTATGTATGGAAGAGAAAGTTGGTTATGGCAAAAGAAGCATGAGAGTAGAATAAATGCTGTAGAAATTAGAGCGCTGAGAAGCATATGTGGTGTGACTCTGAAAGATAGAATAAGGAACAGTGTGATTAGAGAGAGATGCGGCATGAAAGTGGATATAGTGACAAGAATAGAAAAGGGTATGTTAAGCTGGTTTGGACATGTAGAAAGAATGGACGAGGAAAGACTGACTAAGAAAGTTTATAAGGCTAGTGTGAATGAAACAGTCGCAAGAGGAAAACCTAGGCGAACGTTTCTCGATCAGATCGGAGGCGTTCTGGACAAAGGCCAGGTTAAGAGCTCCATGAACCGACGGGCGTGTATGAGGAATGTGATGAAGGTGAATGAAGCCAGAGAAGTGTGTCAGGATCGTAGCAAATGAAAATCCGTAGTCTCTGCCTACCCCTCTGGGAAAGAGGCGTGAATCTTTGTATGTATGTATGTAGTTGAGAGTTCTCAATAATGCTGTCGAAGATGAAATCTGTCTATATGGCCTGCCTCCGTGGCGCAGCGGTAGTGAATGCGAATGCTATGCATGAGGCTCGGGTTCGAATCCCGGGTCAGGCCAACAAAAAGTTATTGGGTTTTTCTGTTAAAAAATCTCAATACGAGCCCGAAGTTAGGAAGTTGGCGGTGTTAAACACCCCGTGCCTCGGAAAGCACGTAAAACCGTTGGTCCTGCGCCTGACATCTCTCCGATCGTGACGGATTATCCATTCCATCGGATCATGAGGGTTAGGGAACAGAGAGTGCACTTGTGTTTGCGCACATACTTGTGCACTATAATATCTCCTGCGCAGATGGCCAGTCTCCGTTAAGATTGGCCGCCGTGACCGAGATTCGGTCTAGAGGACATTACGTTACTCTTCTTACACTGAGAAGAGGTCTAAGCAGTATATAAATTTTTTGTACTCCAAAGTCGCTAAAATACGGCCTGACTAATAATAAGCGGTAATTGTGATTTGTGATCGTTGACAATACTATAGGTAGTATATGCGATCTGCCAAACCCCAGGAAAACGAGAAAAGAAATTCCTCTGGATCCCTTCATTACTAGATGAAATTCAGTAATAATATTATTATCTACTCTTACGCTGGTTTCTGGTAAGAGGTTGGTACTCCCTTGAGAAAAACAAAATGAGTAGAACAGGTGCGCTCTTTTACTTCGTTTCTTATGGTATTTTAATATTTAATGGTGCAATAATAAGAAGCCAAACTATATACAAAAGTAACTGGTGCTATCAATATGATTCTGTGTCTGATTGTTCGAAATAGATTGAAAGGTAGACGACTATAATATGAGAAAATCATGATATGTCATTTTAAAACAACCAGACATTGGTTATATTGCAAACTGTGGTGAAGGTATGCGGATGTTTACAGAAAATCCAGTATCGTGTCGTGCTCGTGTCGTCTTAAATAAGCCGCCATTTAGGTACATTGGTGCTAAAATGTAGGCCAACAAAGGTTATTGGTTCAAGGTGTTCGGTTTGTTGTGCCCCTGTCGCGTGGTGACTGTGCTGCAAACCAATTCATTTGATCGATATCTCTATAATATTATACTAGTATTATAATTGAATGGTGTTATATTTATGGTCGTTTTAAGATTGCTTAAAAGATTAGAGTCGATATTATAGTGTATCGATTGATCGATGATAGCGTGGTTTTTATTAGAGTCCCTTCATACTAGAGTTTCTTCAGCGGTCGTTCGCTTTAGCAGACGTTTAATCTGCGCAGACGTCGCGACAACGCAACGCAGTTCTTTGTGCCATTGTTTCAATTTTAGTGCAGGAGTTCTGGACTATTAGACTTATGAAACATACTAAATAATCACATAATTCTACGCGTGTAAACACACATATATCACAGTGAATATAGTATATATAAAATAAGTTGGTATAGTAATTATGATAGATAGGTTTCGATACGTAATCAAGTCTATAATCATACAGCAGTCTACAATTATATTAATAGGCATACAGCTAAACTATGCGAAAAATGATTCTTGCCGAGCTTTGTATTTTGTTTAATCTAAGATTTAATAGAAGAAGCTAAATTATGACACTGCTTGAGAATGAGAGAAAGAAGCTTTAGAAGAGCGTCCAGTCCTACACTACTTCTGTTTAACGTGACACTACATTTATTGTGACACTACTTGAAAGATAGACAAAAAAACTTTAGAGGACCGTTCAGCCTTACAATGGTTTCCCAAGGGAAACCATTGTAAGGCTGGACGGTCCTCTAAAGTTTAGTAGTTACTAAGGTAAAAGCGAGTGGTATTAACATCTAACACGCACTAACGACTCTCAGGTGCCATAACACATTAGCTTACAAACTCAACCAATATAAAATGCTGAGCAAAACATTCTCGGAAGTTATTTACAAGTTATTTAGCATTTGCTAATATTCTAGACGTGCGTTCCGCTCACACGATGCGTATAATCTAAGTTTTTGAGTACACTAACAAAGGATTCTTTCGTTTTTAGTTATACTTTTTATGTTTCTCAGGCCTTTGGTATGTCCTGGTGCCAGTGAGTCAGGCATGATGGAATGTTCTATAGAATTTTAATACATTTGCAGTGGGTGTTCATGAGTCAGTCAAGCTAATGATAGGAGTAAACAATTGGTTGTGGTGAGTCTAAGCCGGTGGTTATTATTTTTTAAATGCAACTCTCGCACTAGTAATGTCTCCTGCGTCGCGGGGGACTTTACAAACATTTAAACAACGGACATAAAGATAACCCAGACTCGAAACAATCAGTTTTGTTCCGTGTGGGATTCGAACTTACGACATTCGGTGCCGTAGCATTGGTGAGGTGACCACTTAAACCACTACGCCATCTGTGCGGTTTTGTAGGTGGTGCGCAGGTGTATAGTTAGAAGTTGTTTGAGAGTTGGTTGGTGACAAATAGTTAGTTGAACGTCGTAGTAAAGGGGAATGCCTATTCTCCATACTGTCTCAGGCCAAAGATGGACATAAAAAAATACTATAAAAATTGAGTGTTTTAAGATCTTAACAGTATTACATATCTAAAAATTTATTCAAATTGACACCACTATTTTAGAAATACCTATAAAAAATGTGAGAGTTATTTTTCTATACGAAAATGTGTCTGGCTGTGAGATAATTCACAAACATCTCTTGTCTCAATGCTCTATTATTTAATTATGATAGGTGTGATTGTAATATATTTTTATCCAGTTATAATTAATAGGGTTTGGGAAAATCACATTTGTTATTCTAAACGTATATATTCTCTTCATTGTCATATATTATTAACAAATCATCTAGAAACTGCGCAGGAGGGCATATATTGGACTCATATCTTGCCCAATAGACTTACTTTTTAACTATTTTCTGTAAATGCAGTACATCTTTTTGACGACAAAATCAACTGGGAAGTATTTTTTTCTCTAGCCTCTTGTCCACTCGTGACCGCACATGGGCGTTCCCCTTTGTAGGATTGTGATCGCGGTTCGTGTTGCTCTATGTAGCCTTAGAGACTTTTGTGGTTTACTGTTGAATTGAGGTTTTTTCTTGTAGTCTTCACGTAGTCTATAGTAGTTGTAAGCCACTGCGGGCTATGGACGCTTTCATCAAAAGGTGTCATCCCTGACCTAAAGCCACCTAAAATAGTTTAGGAAATCCTTCTCACTACAAAAACACAATGGTTATATATAATATGTGAAATATAGACAATCTATAATTTTCTTTTAAGTTTTTACCAGACTTTCAAGTAGTCGTAAGTTGACTATATTTTGACTATACTTTATAATTATAAAGTCCATCTTTAAATTTAGAATAAACAACCACTAAAAAGATTTGGAAGGATATAAATTTATTATTATGATAGTCACATCTATATCAATAGTTGATCACCCATTCCACGAATCCATTAGCAGAAATTACTTGTAGTTTACTGTTAAAACTCTAGTACTTAAAACTAAGAATAAAAATGGCTACTTTTTCTCGTAGATACTTGACCGCATAACAGTACTGTTGAGTACTACACCTACAATTAGTGTTGCACATAAGAAGCACATGTTTAATGAGCGATGCCTATTACGTGCACCAAAATACCCTGACTCATTGAGTACTTACTGCTGTGTATACAAGAGATGATAGTACCGGTTCGAGTAAAAATGTTTTAGTATGGAGTTGTGATATTGATATAAATAGCTGAATATTGAACAAATATGTTAAAGTATTTTATGAATTAAGTTTTTAAATTATTATTATTCTATGTTTTTTTAATTAACTGTGTTATTAAATCAACTATTATCTTGTATATAAAAAGCTTACATTTGCTGTAATTTTCAAAGATAAAAATCTCGAAAGAATGTAACTGTAAACTTCTGTTACTGTCTGAACATATAATGATAATAATATCAGCCTTATATATAAACTGTCTCACTGTTGGGCACGGGCCTCTTCTCAGTGTTAGAACTTTTTAGTTAGCCATTACACTGTTCGTGCGGGTTGGCTGGCTTAACATATCTTCAAGAACTTTATAGGGAACTCAACAAGCAAGTTTCACAAAAATTTTCCTTCGCCGCCATAGCGAGTGATTACTAACTATTTAATACAGACATGACTTCGAAAAGTCAGTGGCTTGCCTTGGGATCGAACTTGAGATCTCTGCGTGGCTGTTCAACGGTCTTCCATTAGGCTTTCGCTGGTATACTATCACAATGACTAGTAAACTTTTTATCCCTTCAGCGATATCCACGCATCACCAGTTTTTAATATGTATATATGTTTTACATAACAAATGTGGCGGTAACAACATCTCTTCGCATTAGCCATGTGCCAGTGAACTTCGGCCTCTCAATAGCTCGTTTCCGTTCACTATTGCCACTAAGACTCTGTGTCGATACACGACGCGAGTGATGTACTTCCTTGAGAGCACATCCTCCGTCACTACCGACCAATATGTTATGGAGATTAGCCGTCACTTTACATGTGTTCCACTTACTTTAATGATCGGAGTTTTTGTATCTGTGTATTAAAATGCTCATAAAACTATTTTATGTAACCCCAGTGTATGTAGTTTTTAGTCTAGCCTATATTAATTGTAAGCGGTTTCTCTTAGCTTTTTTCCGCAGCTTCGCTAGCCAAACAACAATATTTTTTCTTGGATGAAAGGTACCCTATGTCCGTTTCTGTACTTCTGACGACGTGTATGAGAAATTTTATGATGATCAGTCGAGTAGTTAAGGCGTGAAAGCGTATCAAACAAACAACAATGCATTTAAATATTAGTTAGGATCATCAATCAAATTAAAATATATTAATATAGGTTACAAAGTAACACTAATTGTCAAGGTTACACTATACTGAACTACGAGGGTGCGTTTTTAAGTTCGCGGAATGGAATAGAAGGGGATGAAATAATATTACAAAATTATTTTTCCTTTTCAATATATTCACCTGAAACCCTAATACATTTCTCAGATCTATGAATTAACTTATGAATACCTTCATAAAAAAATGTTTTGTCTTTCTCTGAAAAATACGCTGAAACTGCATCCTTCACTTCTTCATCGGTTGAAAATTTCTTTCCTCGAAGCTCTTTTTTCAGATTTGGAAAGAGATAATAGTCGCTGGGAGCCAAGTCTGGGCTATAAGGTGGGTGATCAATGATATCGAAGCCCACCTTGTGCAAAGCAGCCAACGCAACTCGACTCTTGTGAACAGGAGCATTGTCGTGCAAGAGCAGGACACCTTTGGTCAATTTTCCTCTTCTTTTTTCTCTGATTGCCTCTTTTAACTGCTCTAAAATTGAAGCGTAGTGTTCTCCGGTTATGGAAACACCTTTTTCTTTGTAATCAACCAACAAAATTCCTTCTGTGTCCCAAAAAACTGTCGCCATGAGCTTTCCCGCCGATTGCGACACCTTGAATTTCTTAGGCGGTGGTGTACCCTTTTTATGCCACTGCATGGAATCTTGTTTAGACTCAGGTTCATAGTGATGAACCCAAGTTTCATCCCCAGTAACAATTCGCTCCAAAAAACCATCCTTGTCTTCATTACACTGGCTCAAAAACGCACGCGAACACTCGACGCGCTTCTGTTTTTGAGGCGGTGTGAGCATTCTAGGCACCCATCTTGCACTGACTTTTGTCATGGCGAGATGATCATGGAGAACCTTGAAAATGGTCGTTTCAGATACTCCAACCATCTCTGCGATTTGTTTTTTCTTCAAACGTGCATCCTCCAATATTAATTTTTCGATTTTTTCGATATGATCTGGAGTGGTGACCTCAACAGACCGCCCAGGCCGGGAATCGTCTTCAATTGATTCCCTGCCTTGCTTAAAGAGGTTGTGCCACTTGTATACCATGGTTTTTCCTGGACAAGAGTCCCCGTATACAGACGACATCTCTTCCAAAATGGTTTGAACATTTTTTCCTTGCTTGGTAAGGAACTTTATAACGGCGCGGAACTCGATTTTCTCCATACTTCACAATTTCTTCCAGATTGAGTTGCTTGAGGGACGATAGTTCAAAGACTAATGACCTCATTATGATAATACTCGGTATATATACTAATTATTAGTTGCTAAACACGTTAGTGACTAAACAAGCACCCCCACCACCTTCCATACCCTCCATTCCGCGAACTTAAAAACGCACCCTCGTATATTACGGATTTACATTTATATTGACCTGTTGTCATATTATTAAAAGGTATGAAACCCTCTCAGGAGCAGACGTATAATTTTGGTGGATTCTTAAATAGGTTTTATTTAAAAGTCTATCGTTTCTTTTTAAGTTCGGTGTCTACGAAGGGTCTTATGGACGTGAAAGAAGGCAAAATACATCCTCTCGCTTGTAATAAGTCTACCCATTCGACTTGATGCTATAAGAGTATTAAGGGCAGACGCCGTTTTATATCTATAATAACCAGTGTACCAGTCCTTCAAACACCCATCCCATAGCCCATATATGTATATTAGAATCCATACGTAGCAATAGATCTAAGCTTGCTGCGGCTAATGCCGTCGTAGCTGTTCCATTCCACCTTAAATTAAAACTCTCTAAGAGCCTCTTCACGTTGGACCTATGTCTCCGTGTAAGCCTCCCAAAGGGCCAGGTATTTTCTAATATAGTATGTTAAAAACACCTATGATAAAAGAAATATAATATGTAATAGTAAATAAACACGTTTTGCCATACGATTTCATAATACGTACTTATAAAAAAAAAATTATACCCTTGCAAATAGTTTCTTCCAAAAAAAAAAACCATTTACATACATATTGCCATGCCTCTATTGCCAAAAGAGTGTGTAAGGTGTATTACACCTGTATTTGGCTACAATTATATTAAGTTTCACGTAATAAGGAATTGCTAAGCCTATTGAGGTCTACCGGTTTAATATCCCATCGTCTGTCATTTTATAGACACAATAAAAAAATCTATTGTTATGTATCTCCTGGAGATTGAGTAACGGTTAAGCTAATATCGGCACAGTTCCAGGCCCTATGTTACCACTAAGAATTTCCTCTCAGAAAATCCAATACCTACCTAATCCGGGCCTTAAACCCAAGACCATATTATGCAGTGCGGTTGCTTTCACTTCCACTGCGCCACGAAGCAGTTTACTTAGAACGCACTTTTAAATTTAACTAAATAAGTGCCAACAAGCTAACTTATTACCCTTTCCTACTTTATCTCTCACCTCTAGTAATTTAAAAACCTGTTAAAGTAACCTGCATATCTATTTCTTAATAAATAAAATAACAACAAAAAAAGCCATAGAGTTCGAAGGAGAGCCATAAAACCTATTTACATAATAATAAGTAGGACGCGACAATCTATGGTACAAGATCATTTTTTATGTTATCTGACCCCGCGGCAATGAATTATCTATTAGTTCAATTTGATGTTCCTTTATAAGTTCGATAAGAATAGAATATTATGCTATTGTATGCAACTTTTATTTGAAAAATGTACCTTTTGATGGTTATTTTATTACTGGCAGTTGAGAAAGAAAAAATATATTATTATAGGATATTATATAGGAGTTGTAATATTACCTCTAGCAATACGAAGACTGATATAAATTTCTGTACAGGTACAGGATAATAAACTGTTTTATCTGAAGATATAACATTGATTTTCAGTCTAGATGTATTTTGTGCTGTTTTAAACACAGGGCCATACTGAGTACCCTAGTGCAGGTAATTTATTTTTAGGTATCCATACCCAATGTGTGCTTTTCACTGAGCTTTTAACCTGTCTGTCCGAACTGTCTCCACCATGAAACAAACCAATGATTGAAACCTTCATGGTCAGGGTAGCCTGTCGTCCGCAATACAGCCTAATTTCCTTAAAAGAGAATTTATCACGGATGAAGCAGTGTTGCCTACTGTACTCGAAACGGGAATGTATAACTTGGGATCGAGAAGCTGTAGCTTAGAATCCTACGCATTGCAGTATAAGTAACGTAACAAAAGCTAGTTCTAGCTTAGCTGAAGGGATTGAACATAGTATACTAGTAAATTGAAACACAAATTGCAAATAGTTTGAATGAGTTTCGTATTACGTAGCCATATTAGGAATGCTCTATGGACTAACTTTTTGTGAAGATACATGCGATGTTGTAATCTATACTAAAGCTAAAGAGTAATCCTTTTTTTGTTTGAATTTTAATCTTTGGGTTTATTAGTCTGACTTGAAAATCATTTTGCATTTGATAGCCCAATTTTTGAAGAAGATGATACGCTGTATAACATGCCGCTACTGGACACAGGAGTAGAGCAGTAATCATGAACGCAGATAAAACCGCCGGGAACAACTAGTCCTTAATATAGTTACACCCTTCATAAGTTTAAAAGCTTTTAACATGTTCAAACAACGTATTGCCTATTCTGCAATGAGAATGGTTAAAACATTAGGGGACTACAGAGAACTAACATAAATAAAAAGTGGTGAAGCTCGTAAAACTCAAGTCATCGCGTGTCTTTAAAGAGCCCACTGTGAAATAGTTTTCATTTAATAACTTTAAAAGCTTTTCAGAACGTGCCTTTCGGTTAACAGTTTGTAGTATAGCTTTCGATACTCTCCTTTAGTTATCATATGTATCTATAGCCTCGTGTATGAGTATTTCCCGGAGAGAAAGGATTTGCTTTTGTCATATTCCTTTTGTTTTATTTACTCTCTTTATATTTACGGCGGCCTCGAAAGTGTAGTGGTTAGTGTAACCGACTGCCACGCCTGTTCGTGTCCGTGGGTTCGATTCCCGCACAAGTCAAACATTTGTGTGCATGAACATGGATGTTTGTCTCTATCTGGGTGATTCTATGAATAATATGTATGTATACACAAAAAAAAAATAATATGTATGTTTATTCATTGTCTAATACCCATAGTACAAGCTCTGTTTAGTTTGGGCTAGATGGTGTTGTGTGTATGTGATGGAATATTATTATTATTATTTGTTTTGCATCTTCTCTATCATCTACTCTTCTGGTCTTGCTGTCAATTTCTTTCGAGTAACTCTTTTTTCAATTACAATTTTCAATTTATTTATTTTTATCACAAATTACATTTTGGTCAGAAAATGTTGAACTGTTTTATTTACTAGTGCTTTATGTGATTCTTCTTGCACAAAAACAGGTCATTGTCGAACTCAATTCTTGAATTTTGCACGACCTGTATGTTTTTGTTTGTTGGTTTATAGTATTTTTTATACTTGCTGCATTTATTTTTCTTTATTTTAAACTTTTAGAATGCATCTAATCGCTTTAGCCTATATGGACACGTAATACTATTCCGTACCGAATGTCATAGATTCGATTGCATGGTATAAAAATTGTCTATTTGTCATCCCAAATGAACATAAATTGTTCGAAAATTTTATTTTATAGCTTTTTTAATATTTTTGCAATTCCTCCGTCCCCGGCGATACAGACGAGTGTTATATAAAGATAAGATTTAAATTGTATTTAAATCCTAATAATAATTCTTATAAACTTATTTATTTTAAAGGCAAAACAAAATACTTGTGAGCTTGGACCGTTAGGTTAAAATATTGCCTACTGTCATACGGAAGATAATTGAATATTTAATCAAATTTGTATTCATCATAATATAGTCAATTTTCTATTAGCCGCTGTTTCTCACAAACCGGTAAAGCAGTTTTCATAATGAACACATTCCGACAAACATTCTCTTTTATATTATTGAACGTTTGCGAAATTCAATTACAAAATATTTAAAAACGATATCTTTAATTGTGTAATAAAATAAATTATATGATAATATAACTTTTATAGGGAGATTTCAATTAAATTTATGTTTATTGTGTAGTTATCTTTGAGATTCTTAATCAATTTACTACTTAAAGAATGTTGACATACTGATAAATAAATTTCATCTTTATGTCTATGAAATTACGTTTCAAAATACATTGTTAATTCAAAGAAAATGGTGACTTTATACTTACGATATTATTCTCTCTTTGCAGGTAGTACTACAGACCTAACGCCAACGCTTATAGGCATATATGACTCATTACTGGAACCAGCTAAGAGTGTGAGACCTGAGGCAAGCCGATTGGAAACTGCTAAAGACGCCAGAAATGATCCTCCAGTAAACAAACCACAAGAAGATAAAGAACTAGACATATCCAAAATTGAAGAACAACCAAGAATGATCACAGGAGGCGTTAAACTACCTATCGCGAGTTATAACAAAAGTTCTTTATATTCTATTCGAACTAAGAGTGACAAGGATGGTGCTAGTGATGTTATGGACAAGTGTAACTTCAGTGATCCTACAATTAATAAATTACAAAGGACTTTTAAAGAAGTGAAACAAGTTTCAGAAACGACTTTCGACAACCTCTCGCCAAACGTGAAGCGGATGATATCGAGCGCTACCGAAACGACTACGTTGAAATTCCAAAAGAAAACAGTAAATATTGGTAGAACATCAATGAGAAGATCTAATATTCCTTTAGTTGGAGCTACATCTAAAATCTCGCAATCTGGCGTCGAAATACTACCTTCAGTCGAAATCTACGACCAGCCGTGTGCTGTCAAAAGCTTTAACAAGTCCAAAAGCGAGGATATTGAGTCGCCTAAATCGGTGCCTCTGAAACCAGAATTCAAAATCGATGATGCTCAAACCTATGATGTCCCAACGAACAATCGACCGGCTATCTACGACGTCCCTGTAAATAACAAAACCGCTTTCGAATCTCTATCGCTACCTTACATCGATCAATCCATCGAACTCTCTATTACTTCTAACGATAGAGAATTTGATATCAAACTATCTTCTAAAGATAATTCTCCTTTAAAGCCGAAGACTCCTGTAGAATTACCGACGAAGATAGCTAAGGTAAACGAAGGCACAAACAGTCTACACCGTAAAGACTTTGTGAATAAGAACGAGAGTCCATCGAAACTTTTGTCGAAAGCTGTTCCTTACCCTGAGGCCGTGGGTTCTACTGGTAACCTTAAATGTGAAAAAGAGGTAATAAGATTAAATCCTCCTGTCGTAGAAGTTTCAAGGCCTCTGTCAATGAGTTCCATTGCTTCATCGAGTTCGACCTCAAGCAGCGGGGTACAGAATAAAGGGGGAGTGAACTCTGCGTACTTGGCTTCGATCGAAAGTCTGGACGACCACAGCGATGCAGACATGACTTCGGCTAACGGCAGCAATAACTTCGTGAACAGCGCCGGTATGACTGCCAGTGTGTCAGAGGAAAGGAATTCGGAAGATACGACACGTAAGTTAAATCATCTTGATATAATCATAGCTATTCGAGACGGAATGCAATTTTATTGCTTCTTAATTGAGTCGACGAGAAACGCATATAAACAGTCAAAGTTTTATGTTAAAGAAATTGTATAAATTATGTTTTATGATCGTTAATTAAATTTTGTTTATTGATTCTCGGTAACAGCGATGAAGACATACGTAATAATATTTGTCTTTGTACAGAGCAAATTTTAAGTTATTTACATAGCCAATGAATGTAATTATCAAAATTAGCTTCAAGCAAAATTTCCTATGTACAACATACTTTCTCGACCTATAAAAGGAACTAGAAAATAAAAATAAACCACAGTTAAAATCTACAGCATTGCCTCTATAGTTTTAGATAATTCCTTATTTACCTGTTTGTATAAAGAAATGCGTTCCATTCTGCATTTACCAGTATGACTAGAAAGATGCATACACATACATTTATCAACACCTAGCTAATGAGACAGCAAGACTGATTTCCTATGGCTGTTTCAGACACATCGCTGATGGATGAAATGTCAGGCATGTCGCAGTTGGAACGCGTATGTGCCGAGATAGTTCAGACCGAAAATGTCTACGTTGAAGACCTGAGACAGGTCGTTGAGGTGAGTCCATACTTCAATATATTACACAGATTATTTTTACAATGGTTGAAAGTTTTGGCACATTTTTGGGAGACGTTATGTCGCGTATCGTAGTACTATTGTTTTTCTTTTGATCGTGGGGTAATGCCATTTATGCATCTCTCTCCACGGAGAAAGGGGAGCAATGAAGGTATGTCGGGCTCACCCAGGGAAAGATGGAAGGTCCCGGATCCTACTGACTGAAACTACCACAGAGTGCAGACGCTCGCCTTGAATGGTGGGTGGTTCGCCGGAACTGAAACTACATCAGTGAGTGTCGCAATAGTCTAACCGATCCAGAAACTATTCTTAACAGTGGTTGGTTTAGTCTAGTTTGTGTTTTTATAAATTTATATCGATTTATTAAATGTTAGATGTGAGCCATGCTATCCTTGATATGTATACAACATATTAGTTTAGTAAATATCTGTTTATTTAAAATATCATGTACATAAATAACACTGCACAACAGCATGTCTGATGATTGGGTTATGTTACATGATATTAGTCCAACTTTTAATGACAATTTCAAATCGGTGATCGAAAATTCTCTATCAGGTCTAGTTAAAAAAATATGACACATGGGTCTTTTTATAATAAAACACTGTATATTTAAAGATTATCTAATTTTATTTAGTTCTTAAGTTCAAAATATCTTTCTTTTATTTGACTTCCTTGCTAAAGCTGAAGGTGGAGAGCTGTTCTGAATGCTCCAACAATAGTCAGCCATCATGTGTGCCTTCCAGTAGCCTTGATTGACGATGCCATATCAAATTATATTAAGAGGAAACACAAAGGCCGTTTTCCCATACAAACGTAGTCCCCCTGTTTCTTCCCTGGATAATGCCAGTAGAGGAATATATTATACCAAAAAATGTATGGGCTCTATTGGCATGTTATGTTTTCCTTTTTTCAAAAATTAATTATTAAAAGAGACATGAGCCTCAAAAATTGACCAGATTTTCCGCTGTGTTCAAACATCCAGAAAACAAATTTGACTAGATTATATAAAAAAGGAAAATATAGGAACACGGCCAGTCTTTCTTTAATTTTTAATGAAAAAATTAGTTAAATCGGTCAAGTTTTGGAGAAGGAATCAGGGGACTACGAAACGTTGATTTTGTGTACTTTTAATAGGTATTTTTGGTCCAAGCTGTAGTTGTCTCTATCGCGCTCATGAAACTGTACATGGCACTGCGCGACAGCAATAGTTTTTACAAATAGGTACCTATTTTTCAATTATCTCACCCTTAGTGTTTCCTCTTAAGAAAACTTGATATTGTTCTACTTATTGCTGATAACTAGATTAGCATTGCAACAACACGAATTTTTTGTGGAAGCTACAACTCGTAAACAAGAGCTGTTACAAACAAAATGAGGGTATTTGTAGAATCAGTGACGTCGAATTAGTAAACATCATGTGATAAAAGTCATTCATCAGACAAAAGTTGCAATTTTGTTGTGCAGTGTAATTTTACCTTTGCCTCGCTGACTGACTGCCTCAATGGATCTATGGCAGAAGCTTATATTTGCTTACAATCATGGGATTCCGGGTGGGGCAGTGTTATATTAAAAACTAACAGTACACCCATGTACAGATAGGCAATTGTTCAAAGTTTTAGTATTATCCGAGCAGGGCTCATTTTTAGGCATCGTGTCTGGAACATTTCCAGCTTTTTAGCTCTGGAGACAGCAATGAGCTTTTATTACGTGATCTCTAAAACATACCTGATGAACTGTAGGTGAGGTACATCACTACCTAAATTCTCGTGAGTCTATTATGCATAATTAAGTATATTTATAGAGTGCAGCATGTTCATTATTGCTATAACTATGAGAAATAAACTACCGGTCTAAGAACAATACGTAATTTAGCAGTGTCTGTAATTATATTGTCTTATGTTTACGCGAATGTTATACATTGAAATTAAACACACTTTATACATATAAAAGAAAAGTAACCGAAACGTCGGGAAAGTGTAAAATTAAATCTAAATAGTTGTATAATTTAAATAGCTTAAATTGAAGTAAGTAAACAGTAACTAGTAAAAGTGTTTAACAATAGTAGTTTAAAGTTTCAAAATTATGTAGTAATATTGTTTTATAAAAAACTAGCTTTTGCCCGCGGCTACGCTCGCGTTAATTTAGAATTTGACAATCAATTCGGGTTGTACTCTGCTTGTAATAATATAATTCAATCATGATTCGAAAGACACGTGGCGCCATCTATTATCATAAGAACGTTATTATTGTTTTCCTCGGGAACAGTATTTTTTTCGGGATGAAAGGTAGCCTATGTCCGTTTCTGTACACCTGACAACGTATATGCAAAATTTCATGATGATCGGTTAAGTGATTTAGGCGTGAAAAGGTAACAAACAAAAAAACTCATTTTCGCTTTTATAATATTAGTTAGGATAAACAACGCGATAAAATCCGTATAAAGTTTGTTTAATTTCAAAGTGTCTGTAATTATTATGCCTTCCAGTGTTGTTTAGCGTTTAATTCTTCTAGCTATGTATCTAAGTCTGCCGTATTACGTCACAAGCTTCGTGTATATCTGTAATACTGACACCCTTATTGCGATCATCAATATGTCTGTCAAGTAGGCCCCTCCGTATCGTTTCTCGAAGCTGTCTGCAATAAACGATGGATAGCTGTATAGGTACTGCGTGTACAGTAAAATGCTATTAAAAGAATGATGGAACCTTCTCATAAATTTGAATTTTTCATGTTGATATGAATCATTTTCGATCTTTTTTTTTCGCAGACGCGACTGTCTAGTGTCCTGGCGGATTGTGTTCTATGTAGGTACCTATAGATTCTTCGCGTTAGGTTAACCTCGTTCTAAGTAATTTGATACGTAATTGGAAATGAAATTAAGTTGTCATACTTAATATATAAATAGAGCTGTGTTATTGGATATTTTGATATAACATTTTTAGTAGCAGCTCGGATTCGAGGGTTCTAGTAGCTATTGTTTAAATGCGTATAATGTCTCCCGCGACATAGGGGTTTTCACTAGAGAAGAATATACAGTCAGCGACATAAGTAGCTGAACAATTATTCAATTATCAAGATCATTTTATGAATTAAAATATTCTAATTACCATTCCGTATATACACCATTCTTTTTACTACAAATGACAGAATCAATCAATAGCGATTCGAATCGACTATAGTCACTGATATAAATAAATATCTAGAATTGTGTCTGATAGACTGAACTAGGCTTGTCCTATGCAAATGCATTTTTAAATACCTTTTGTAAGTTTTTCCGTAGTCTCTGCCTACCCCTCTGAGAAACAGGCGTGAATCTAATCAAATCAAATCAAATAGTTTATTTGTGATACATGGGTTATATACAAGTGTTCATTACATAATTATATAAGTAATTAATAATGTCCATTCCATGATCAGCCACTTGGGCGTACATGTATGTATGTATGTAAATATCTTTTGATGTATTCCAAATTTTGTAAGTTATAATCTCCATTTTTAACCTGTTGCATAAGAAATAATATGGATAAACTTATCTTAATAGTTAAAGCAATACCTACACCATTAAGATAAGATTAGTTTTCATGAGATCGTGGCCTCAGTCCTTCATTGCACTAAAGACTTAAATTCACTCCGCCTTTACCAGTGGTAGTCATTAGCAAACCAAATTGCCAATAACTGTCAATAACACATATAATACTAGCTGTCCTGCGCAACTTCGTCTGCTTCACATAAAATAATGTTCCCCGTTTTTGCAACATTTTTTAATGATGCTCCGCTCCTATTGTTCGTAGCGTGATGTTATGTAGCCTATAGTCTTCCTCGATAATTATACTATCCAACACTAAAATAATTTTTAAATTCCAACCAGTAGTTCCTGAAATAAACTGAAACAAACAAATAAACAAACAAACTCTTCAGCTTTATAATATTAGTATAGATTAGCTCTGTTTATAAACTGTTCCACTGCTGGGCACGAGGCTCTTCTCAGTGTAAGACGGGTTAGGTCATAGTCCACCACGCTGGGCTAGTGCGGGTTGGCAGATTTTATATATATTTGCGAACATTATGGAGAACTTGAGAGCAGGCACATGCAGGCTTCCTCCCGAAGTGTTTCCTTCGTCGTTAAAGACCATGGATGCTGAAAAGCAACCGAAACGTCGGGGAAAGTGTAAACTTAAATATAAATAGTTTTAATAGTTTAATTAGCTAAATAATTTGTAAAGTTTAATAGTAGTAGTAGTGTAACAGTTTACAAAATTATGTAATAAAGTGTTAAATAAACAACGCGATAAAATCCGTATAAAGTAGTTTAATTTCAATGAATAACAGTCGCGTAAACACAATACAATATTACTCAATTTAATACGCACATAACTTCGAAACATCAGAGATGATAATAATAATAATAATGCATAATCTGCTGCAAATAAATGTATTTTCTTTCTTTCTTTCTTTCTTCCTTTCTTTCTTTCTTTCTTTCTTTCTAGATGCACGCCTTGGGATAGAACTAGAGGTATTTACGTGGCAGTCTAATCGGCCTCCCTCTAGGCTATTGCGCAGTGAGTTGTTAAGTAACACATATAAATCTTCCAAATTATATTTGGTGCTTCAACCGCACAGTTAAACAGTATGTGTTCTGTTTCCGATCTCTTTGAAACATCAGATGCGTGCCCATTCCCACCTCCGGCCGTCGACAAATTAGTTGAACCCTCGTTTAGCCAGTTGCGTAATACTGCAAGATTGAGTTCCCTTTGATTCTGTATCTTGTAAATCGACACTTACATTTGGCTGCATTTTAGTACAACAATTTGTCGAATGAGCTTTGGCTACTATTTTAGTTCTTCCGGGTGTTAAATGTTTCTGAATTGGTTACTTTCGATTAATAATGAGCTGTTTAAATACATTCACGATTGTCTCCCTTTGATCTACATGAAATCTTATCGGTGACGATATTTTTATAAATATTTAGTGGCTAATAAATATCTGTGATCATAAAAATTGTTGTTATGGCTGAAATATAAGTTAAACATATTTCGACTGAAGAGATGGCGTAGTGCTTTATGTTGTCGCCTAGCCAATGCGCCGAGTGTGGGTTTGATATTGTTGATCCACAAATAGTTGCACCGAGATTGAATGATATTTTTGTCCGTTGTTTGAATGTTTGTAAAGATCCCCACGACACAGGCATTTCTACTAAAGATGTTGATCTATAATTCAAAGTCATACAAAAAGAAAGAAAACGTAATAAGAAGACTTTACTTTCGCGTGGATAATACCCACAAAATAATATGGATTGAAGATAATTTGCATACGCCGTTAGAAGTATGAAATAAATCATAGATAAAAATAAATAAACTTTTCCACATTTCTAATTTATTGCCCTTTAAAAACTTAAGTCATGTTACATTACCATAACATGTAAGTTCAGTAACAGAATAAAAATAGTTTCGCTGTATTTGCAAGAGAGTTTATCGAGTGTTAATCAGTAGGTTTGTTCGCCACCCGGTCGCGCTGACCTGTGTACTGCGACCTACTTACTTACCGACTAGTACTAGTGCTTAGATGGAAAATACTTTGTTATGTAACTTAACTGATTGCTTTATTGCGCGAAACGACAAAATACATAAAACAATCAGCTTCTTATCAAGTGAAAAATTATGTTCGTAAATAGAATTTCAAGCGAAGCGGTTTTCAAAATATAATTCAAACGGTCACATCTCAGTTTTTATTTAGAGATACTGTCACGTGAAGTTTCCAAACCAATTTATACCGTCAGAAGAGGTGGTTTTGGTATTCGAGGAAGAATGCATTATTTGCCAAAGTATAACGCATGAGAGCTGGAAAATCTACAAATATTAAAATGATTGCAGACGTAGTACACCCGGATTCAGAGACAATACACATCTGTGTCACTTCATTTTGAATAAAAGAATTATATAATGTTAATGAAAAATAGCGAAAAGGCACATTGCAGTGGTAGATATACAGGGTGTGTCGTAAATAGTGGTCCAGAGTAAAGGAGTCGATACACTGTATTCTTATGTATCACATACCGAAATTTTAACCATTTTTTTTATGCCCCTAAAGTCATATGATTTGCTGAAGATGAGTATTGAAATTGGAAACAGATTAATTTCTTTAAGTACCTTTGCCTTTAAAACATAAAAAAGGGTTTGGATATGATAGTACACATATTCAAGAGTAATAATAAAAAAACAGAATTAAAAAATATTGATATTTGTTGAAATGACAGCCAAATTCGTGAAGCAAAGTGCAGAAATTTTAAAAAAGAACTTGTTATTTTTTGTTAGGAGACCCTTAACTGAAAATGCTTAAAATTTCGGTATGTGATACATAAGAATACAGTGTATCGACTCCTTTACTCTGGACCACTATTTACGACACAACCTGTATATTACTACCATCTTATTGATTTTTGCTTTAGTGTCATTATTCATAAAGAAAACAGAACAAAGCGATGGTATGATGGAACGCTGTGGACATTTTCTATTAGGAGCCTTGAGATTCGCTACGTTTTCCAGGTGTATAAAATATGTTCTATTATGTTGGCGACGCGCGACGGGGCATTCAAAGCTTCTAACTAAATAAAGATACTAGAGCGTTTTACTTTACTAGATCGATTACAAATAAATGGATTCCACATAGTGTAGATATATGTTCAGATCTTCGAAAACACATAGTCCTGAGGGACCCTGCGAGAGACAAATCTAATTCCACTCAGGCGGAGCCAATGGTAAAAGTTTCGTGTAGTCAAATTGAAATTAAATCAGATTAATGGATTTGTCAACCCTCAGAGAATTATCTCGTTGTCTCAACGATGTTAGCAGTTTTATTCGAATTGTTTACAATTGATAAATATGTCTTAAAATAGAGTAGAGTCGTAAAATTAAAAGTTTTATTTACACTATTGCAGGTATGGTATAATTGTGTAATTTTGTTAAAATATTAATTTAACTAAAATACTATTAGCTCTAAAATGCATAATGCTTTATTATAATATAATTTATTGCATTTATAAATAAAGAAATGTTTAAAATGTTTACTGTAACTAATATTAGTTACAATACTTGTTTTATTTTAAATAATATATAGCCTATGTAAGTAACATACATAGATTCACGCCTATTTCCCAGAGGGGTAGGCAGAGACTACGGATTTCCATTTACTACAATCCTGACACACTTCTCGGGCTTCCTTCACTTTCATAACATTCCTCATACACGCTTGCCGGTTTAAGTTGCTCTTAACCTGGCCTTTGTCCAAAACGTATCCGATTTGAAGAAACGTTTGCCTAGGTCTATTATTATACATTTATAACGTAATAAAAAATAAACAATCAACTGACAAGCAATTACAACTTACAACAGCAATCGATCATTATAGTGTAATTAATTTCTAGGTCTTTCAACTGCTGTTTATCTGCACAGATTACCGAGAAAACAATCAAACACCTACTCCGTACTGTTTTACTTTGAGAACTAAACAATACTTTACTATTTACTATCATACTAGCTGTAACCCGCGACATCGTTCGCGTGGAATTTCTTTTTTTCCTAAGTTACTACTTATAACATTAGCTATCTGCCAGTGAAACTCCCGTCAAAATCGGTCCAGCCGTTTCAGAGATTAGCCGGCACAAATAGACAGACAAAAATATCAAAAAAGATTTTTTTATATAAATACTATATACATACACTTTCATATGCATTTAGTAAAAGCTGTTATTTTGACATTACAAACAGACACTTCAATTTTATTTATATGTAGGTAGATAAATATTCTAAAACAGTAGTATTGTCAGTAGTTGTCGGTTATTTATTGAATAATCGCGTGCGACCCGTGACCGAGTTCCTTGCACCTGGTTTGCAATACCAGTTAATTTAATAAGAGTTTATTGTACAACAGTATAGTCTACCTTTGTTCTATTTCTAGGAAAATTGTTACTAGTAATGTTAGGGGCTGGCCTGAGCATTTAGTACTTAGTAAATACAAACTATTTGGAGCGAACTTGTCACATAATGTCGCCTGATAAATAGAGGTGTTATGTGATCGTTGTGAACTTTGTAATATAATAATATTCTATCACATACACACAACACCATCTAGCCCAAACTAAGGAGAGCTTGTACTATGGATACTAGACAATGGATAAACATACATATATACATTTTTTTTGTAAATACCTACATATTATACATAGAAACACCCAGACCAAGACAAACATCCATGTTCATGCACACAAATGTTTGACTTGTGCGGGAATCGAACCCGCGCCCTCAGGCGTGGCAGTCGGTTACACTTACCACTACGCCATCGAGCCGTTTGTGAATACGACTTCTTTAAGAGAGCAAGGATTGAGTAGTGTTTAAATACTCGCCTCACTTGTCGGCCTTGCTGGCGTAGTGGTTAGTGTAACCGACTGCCACGCCTGAGGTCTCGGGTTCGATTCCCGCACAAGTCAAATATTTGTGTGCATGAACATGGATGTTTGTCTTGGTCTGGGTGTTTCTATGTATAATATGTATGTATTTACAAAAAAAAAGTATATATGTATGTTTATCCATTGTCTAGTACCCATAGTACAAACTCTGCTTAGTTTGGGCTAGATGGTGTTGTGTGTATGTGATAGAATATTATTATTATATTATTACTACTGCCACTACGCCATGTGGTGTTTGTTCGATCCCCACACGGGACAAACATTTCGCTGGCTCACTATTACAAGGTTCTATGTTATTTTTTTTTACTTTGGGGCAATGAGGTTTAAAATTTGCATATCAGTAAAAATAACGTAAAAAATAACTTAGATCTATTTGCGATTTAATATTGTGAGGTGGTAAGTGCTTCCATCTATTACTATGTAAGTCTAAATAAAAAGGAATGACATACAGAACCATCTAATATTCATAACTCATTTTTTCAAAAATGTGACATAGAACCTTGTAATATTGGACCAGCGATTTGTGTGAAATAGGTGGTAGGAATAGTAAATATAGGCAATATTTTTTTACAGACTATCCTTGCATAAGTTGTAATACATCTCTAGGCTTAAAACATTGAAGCTAGAGGCATAAACAACTCCTAGACTCGCATCTCGTTTTATATATTTTTATAATTTTGTTTATTGATGACAACTCTCGCCCTTGAAATATATCCTGGAGCGCTGTGTGTATTGCGTGATTAAACTGCAGCTATACTTTGAGGACAAGTCTCACTATTGGCCAGGTGTGATTAATTAAACTACTCGCTCACACGTCACAGTTTCATTCAACAGTTTTAAATATTAAATGACTACTGCCGGTCCTACTCAACCTAATTTACCTTCGTTAGAGTTCGAATAAATTACGTTAATTTTGTATACAGTCGAATTTCACAGCTCATGCCAGCGCGGTAGCACCAATATGGGTTCGGGATACTGAGAGCTGTCACTTTGACAGGTGTCAAATTGCTGCTGTCAGTACCGCGCTGTCAATGCTAATTAGCTGACAGATCTGTGTCGAGCGGCCAGTTCGGAAATGGCTTATGAAAGAAAAGTTTGAATTAAGAATATCAGGCTTTTTTCTTTTATTAGTATTGCCGTCTTGAGGTAATACGTTGTTAACTCTAAGAAGATTACTACTGCATAAAACTTCTATATTTATAGATAGTGTAGTGAGAGACTGGTGGACTGCCACGCAGAGGCCTCGAGTTCGATTCCAAGGTATGAATCTCTGGGATGCACTCAGCATTACACAAAATTATCAGATCCGGAACAATTATCTGTGCATTTCCCCATTTTTCCTTGCGGGGTTCGAACCTGTTTCACTCAGTAAATACGCAATGGCCAGGTTGCCACTTATACTGCTGTGCTATTATTGCATTCCAAGTTGAGATTTATTTACTGCAATTTTACTAAATACTAGGAAATATACTTTGAGTTATCGGCGCCGGCAATTCTACTGAGAACATTATTGTACTATGTAATTAAGCGCATATATGTATAGGATACATAGTATAATAAAATTGTTACTAGTCGAATTCTGTACATCCTTACTTCCTACCTAATATTATATATGCGAATGTGAGTTTGTTTGTTTGTTACGCTTTCATGCCTTAACTACTCGACCGATCTTCATGAAATGCCACATACACGTTGTCAGGGGAACAGCAAAAGGACATACCTTAAACATCCAGAAAAATACAATTCCCGAAAGGACCCGTGAAAATTTTAGTAGAAAATATTAAAAAAAGTGTTTAATGAAAATTGAATTCAAAAGGAATGTTTTAGAATGTTTCTTTGTCTGTCTATAACCGTGCATCCACACCGCATTTAACTTTTGTGGAGCAACAAAATGCAACACGGTAACATTAGGTAACTATCTGTAACTTATGTGGCAATAAATAACTTTTTGCTGTCGGATGTTGCTGAGTAACGTTGATCTACAAAAAGTAACTGCGGTGTGGATGCACGGTATGTTTGTAACTGCATTACGCAAAAACTACTGCGTAAAATTGAAAGCTCTTTTAATTACAGTCTTATCTGGGGTATATATTATAAAATCTGGTGATTGATTGGTCTTGATTTGTCGCCTAGAAGTCGAATATAATGTGTGTATGTCAACTTCTCTTACATGCAAATATAGATATCTACTGGATGTCCAAGTTAATAAATGAATAGAAAAATATGCAATTTTATATTTTTTATTAAATCTTCGCATAAAAGAAGGGATATATGGATACCTACTTCCAAATTCCACGTGTACGAAGTCACAGACAAAGGCTAGTATAAGGATTATGACAATAAGTTATGCAAGACATACATTATACATGATTTATTGATAGTTATCGACATTTTGATTGTACATAATAATTTATTGCTTTAGCTATAAGTTCATGCCCTCTTGCGACTGTGTGACTGTGTTGAACATTCGTAATGTAAGGACATTTCGATATATCATTTATTGTTATTACCTCTTTGTGATTGTGTAATGACGAGTTTGTATATGAGTGTGTTGTATTAGTCCTATTTAACTGCCTCCGTGGCGCAGCGGTAGTGAATGCGACTGCTGTGCATGAGGTCTCGGGTTCGAATCCCGGGTTGGGCCAACAGAAAGATATTGGGTTTTCTGTTTTGAAATCTCAATACGAGCCCGGAGTTAGGAAGTTGGCGGTGTTAGACAACCCCTTGCCTCGGAAAGCACGTAAAGCCGTTGGTCCTACGCCTGATCTCTCTCCGGTCATGTCGTATTACCGTCCCATCGGATCATGAGAGTTAGGGAACAGAGAGTCCACTTGTGTTTCCACACACACTTGTGCACTATAATATCTTCTGCGCAGAGGGCCAGTCTCTATTAAGACTGGCTCCCGTGGCCGAAATTCGGTCTAGAGGATATTATTATTAGTCCTGTTTATACACTGTTTACTACTACTGCAGGTCCCACAGACCGAATTAGGACTGCTATTACTGATTACTATCAGCAACCTTTCTAACTTTAAAAATGCGCTTGGGCTATAGTCGCGCAAGCTAGGTAAAGGTAATCTGTCAAGTCTTAAAGAAGAATACTAAACGAAGACGATAGAGTAACGAGGAGTCTATGGGGCCAATTCTTACGAAATTGCATTGTTATTGAATATGTTGCAATAAAATGGCAGATGTTGGACATTAATTTTATCTTAAATTCTATTTAGGTATTATCGAATTTTATCGCGAATTACTTTAAAACACTGCTTTTAAACTTTCAAACTATTTCTATTTACATTTTCCGTGATGTTTTGTCAGTCTAGTCCTAGTCCATCGTTATACTAAAAATGACATTATTTATGATAATAAGTTCTCAGGCTCATTAAGGATATTGTTTCTGTTAGAATAGTTGCCATTCACATTACAGAATAGTTCTGGCTGATTTTGTATCTGTTATTTGGTTGTTGTAAAATTAACGAACTACAGGTATCTAAGAGAAAATCAATATCTCATTGATAAAATCACTGGTATCTTATAAAAACACCAATAAAGATATTACTATAGGAGTCAATTTTGACAATAAAATACCATAAAACGTTCTTATTTAAATTATTAAGACCAAGAAACCTTAACTCCTCGATAGTGTTATCAAACTTATCGAAGATACAATTTATTTGATACTCTAATGTTAGCTCCCGGCTTTCAAATACCCAGTCCATCGATAACACTGTATCGGACAGCACATTAAAAAGCTAGATAACGCCCATCTTACAAACAGCGTAATAGAAGTGCTACTATAGGTAATAGTTATCGATGGATATGTCCTAGATGTCTGTATTTAAAGCTGTTATTTTGTTAACTGATTAATATAACGTTTAGTAGATATACGCTTTCTCAATTAGGGTGAAAAGTTATCTTTAATTCTTTGTGGTTAACTGTAAAGTCATCCCATTTATTATGGATGAAAATAAAATGGCGGTAAATGTATTAAAAATTAATCACATAACATAATAATTTAAATAATTCACACAACGTCACAGTTTAATGGGTTCATGGGTAAAATAATTTGGTTACCATGTTTTAATAATATTAAAAGATCCCATAGACTTGCTTAATTCAGCCAACCAGTAATAACTCAGCGTATTGGTCAGTTAATCATGGAAACCTATTTAATCCGGCACCCTTTTCGAGGCTCTCCCTAATACTGCATCCTAATTGCATAGGGTTTAAGGAGTACAAAGTACAGTACAACTAAAATATTTATACACCTACATTTACGCAATTGAATACGGAACAAGGCTTCATACCTCATAACCGAGCAACAGTTATAAAAAAAAGCATGTAGCTGTCAAAATGACGTTAATCATGCGTCAAACTGACATCTGACATGACCTAACGTCAAAAGACACTCGGTAAATTGTGTCTTGCGGTCGTACGGCATAAGAGATGGGATTTTTTGCGATGTTGCCAATTAATGCCAACGTTTATATGTTTTGTCCAAACATAGGGTGGCAATAAAAATAAAATTGTGCCATAAAAAGACGTCCAAGTTTCCTAGTTGATCACTTGCGATAGACGGTTTGACAGAACGATTGATCTTAGTCAGTGTGACCCGCCAAATTAACGAGACCCATGCGATTATACAACTGCCTTCTTATTTCTTCTGTACATAGAAAATTGGGTTCAGTAAACGTCGTCGTTGGTAAAATAGAATATATTGGGCAATTATGTAATGTTAGTTTATTCTAATCTGTTTTGATAGCAAAACTGTTTGCTAAACCATATTAATAAATTTACAACACATATGGTAGATGTCCATGATATGGTGATTTTGGAATCATTTGTGGTCGAAATCGTCGCAATCTTTTAGTCGGTCTTGTACAGCAGATAGGTCATAATTGTTATTCTATGTGAGCTGGCGTAACTAAGCCCTTATTTTCATCCGAGTAATCTCGTTTGATTTTCAAATAATGTTATTGCCAATAAAATCAAAATCAAAAATAAATTTATTCAAGTTAGGTTACAAAGTAACACTTATGAATGTCAAAGTTACACTAAATTTTTACTGTGAATTTACATTTACTGCCACGTTCAGCAAAGCAAGGGTGTAGGGCTCATAAGAAGAACGGGCAAGAAACTCATGGCCAGTCTTTTTAATCGCCATTTTGTTTACAAATCGTAACTGTAAGGTGCTGAAACCATTTCTCCATGAATTACTACTGAACATACTCAAGCATTTAATAAAATTTGATGGTAGCCTCTAAAGCAGCAGTATGGTAATAAAGAGTTATGTCGATATTTATCTACCTAACTTTTTATTTCAGTGACGGCTAAGACCTGCTGCAGTAACAAATAAGCCATAATAATATGGGCTTTAATGTACTTCTCTAGAACCAGCTAGCTACTAAAACACGGTAGCTGACTACCTGTAACAAATGTCGACAACAAGCATATTAAATGCAAGCTACTGTGTAGACCGCAGGCTTTAGAATTAGACAGCCTTGTACCAAGCATAAACCAGGGTATAAAGATCACGCGAACGAAGATGTAGACACGACTAGTGATGAAACTTACGGGGCTGGAGATAGCTCAGATAATACTGGATGCAATTTCTTAGGGATTGACAGCTTAGCTAATGGCAATTTAGACTCTGTGGTATGTAGATAAAGATTATAATAGCATAATGAAATATGTAATAGGCCTCAGGCGGGTTGTGGGACGTCTGCTAACGGGATCCCCTAATATGGGGTTGATTGTAGGGTGCCCCTTATGTGACCGATTTATTTTTGCATTCGTTTTGCTGTTATGTGGAAATTGTTCGTGTTATCCTTATTTAGAGTAATGGTTATTGGTCTTAGTAACTGATTAAGTCCTGATTGCTGACATTAATCTTCGTTGCTACTGTACCGACTGGCTCGCGGGCCCTATGGCAAATTTAGGTCCAGGTTTAAGGTGAATCGTGATTTGGCTTTTTCTGTTAGGACATTCTCCGTGGCAGCTAGAAATTTGGCAATATGCTCTCGTGTACTTAATGATAATATCTCTCGTTTGGAAATTGTTGAAAATGTTGTTGATTGTACTTTTTTATAAGTTATATGATTAGCACCATTGTAATACTTATCCTTACTTCTTTACTTGTGATATTATAAATGCCAAAGAAACTCTGTCTGCCTACAAGTCTGTCTATTATCTTTTCACGGCTAAACCACACAGCCGATTAAGATGAAATTTGGTACAGATATAGTTTAAAACCTGGGTAAGGACAAAGTCTACTTTTTATTCATGTAGGTACTACGGGCGGAGCCGCATGCGAAACCTAGTATACAATATTTTCCAATATTTAGAATGAAATTAAATTGTTACCGGTTTGCCCTCTATGATGTGGGACTGAGACAGCTGTCAAAATGTTGGCGTGATACAAGTCTACCTACACCTTTTGGGAGGCGTCAGTCTATTAATATACTATATAGC
The DNA here is from genome assembly GCA_963564715.1 of Catocala sponsa. NCBI lineage: Eukaryota > Metazoa > Arthropoda > Insecta > Lepidoptera > Erebidae > Catocala > Catocala sponsa. Next base: position 7,194,947 of record OY751351.1, read on the forward strand.
TAAAAGTATAATAATGTGCTTATTTCAGTACACCTCGTTGCCGCAGTTGTATAAAGAGTTACCATGCTTTCCCAGCAAGAAAGTCTAATATGTGAGCGCTATAAATAGCTGGCGAAATGTAGTTGTGAAACGCTTGTGCCTAACCCTCGGCCACATAGAGGCGTGATATTATCCCATCTTGTTTGAGATGCCAATCCTAACTAATATTGTAAAGAGTTGAGTTTGTTTGTTACGCTGTCACGCCTTAACTACTTGACCGATCATCATGAAAATTAACCTTCATCCAGAAAAATACTCTTCCACAACTAGCTGACTTCATTCGCGTGGAATTTAACAAAAACGTTTTAATTTCTATAGGTATTTTTCTGAAATAAAAGTTGCTTAAGTTACTCCTTATGGCAGATAGCTAATCTGCCAGTGAAAGTCCCAAAATCGGCCCAGCCGTTTCAGAGATTAGCCGGAATAGATAGACAAAAGTTTAAAATTGATTTTTTGGTGTAAGTACCGTATATATTTTTATATGCATTTAGTAAAAAGCTGTTATTTTGACAATAAAAACAGACACATCACACATCAATATTATATACCCTATATTTACCCTTCTGGGCAACAGGCGTGAATCTATGTATGTATGTACTTCAATATATTTATTTGTATAGAAGTCTAGATTAAAGCAAACGAAGCTGTGGGCATAATCTAGTAAAAAAAAAGAAGGCACCAGCCTTTGTTTGATGAAAGACTTGTTTTTTTATGGTAGTCATAAAAACGTAGTTCAAAATAGGTTATATAGTCAAAATATTACAAAAGAGTTTAATATAAAATCATAATACATCTTAGTAAACAATATTAAACCATGTTACCAATAAACAAACCAGCATGAATGAAAGCGTACAAGTATTTATTCTATTTTTAGTTCGAGGCATGGGCGCGTATTTATAATGCCGGTGCGTGGGTCGCCAGCTATAAAAATAATGTTTGACAATGTATTATTTTAAGTTTCGTTCTGAATTGAAAATGGATTCGTTGTGTTAATTATTGTAGTGGTATATCTGTGCATAATATTGATTTTATTTGAAAGGATAACAGAATGGGTCCCTAAATATTAGGACTTATGTATATGTGACTTCAATTAAGTCCTTCCGTCCTTGGGAGGATTCGATTGTCGAGATTAAGAAATACGTAATCATGAGTTCTTATTTTCTCACACATATTTGGTTAGATATTTTAACAAACTATCGTAAAGATTTGCTAATAAAAATTATTTAATTATAATCAGAACTTTCATAAAATATGTTTATTGGTAGAATAAAATCGATTAAATATTATTTATCGTAAACATTTTATTTAAAGAATATTATTTAGTATGTTTGCAAGCACATTTTTATGTAGATTTTACAAAATTGTATGTGCTGTATCTAGCACAAAAAACGGTTAATAATAATTTATTAATTCTTAGAGTTTTATTAATTTTAATTCAAAGATGGAATATCTTTATACTGCTTTTTCTTTTTTTAAAGTCACCTCCTACACTAGGAATAATTCCTGTGTCGCGGGGGACTTTACAAACATTCAAACAACAGATGAAAAGAACACCCAGTCTCGGAACAACAGATCACATAAAGATTTGTCCTCTGTGGGGATCGAACCCACAGCACTCGGCGCGGCTGCAGTGGTGAGGTGGCCACTTAAGCTACCACGTCATCCGTGCAATCAAAGTAGAATTAACGATAATCTAATTGTAAATATCAACTTTCTCAGACAGTACAATGACTCAATTATACACAATCAACCCAATCACTCACAAATAAACAAGCATAGATAAATGTGTCACATTTATATGTTGCAACCATACATCATGCCCACAGACGGAGCGAGAAACACAATTCTCAAATGTCCAATATATCTCACTTGGACAAATCTTTATCTAGTTACAGACGACATACAATGCATCATAAAATCACCGATTTTATTACAAATAATCACCAGTATATAATTAATAAACGCATCTTACAACCATAACGACAGAAGGTCAACCTTAAATAAGCAGGCAATGATTTTGAAGCCTTATCTTGATTGTATGACGTCTTCAAACCTATTCGGTTGATTAGTTTTGAAGATAATTGCAGTTTAGTATTTTCTAGTAGTACCTATAGTCGTTGATGTGGATTGCAAGCACTTATTATGTATGTAAATTAAAACATAAATGGTTGGGCAGAATATCATGTCTATATTTCGTTAGCATGGCTAACGATTTAGATCGCACTTAATTGGGGACAAGGTTTTATCAGACTGCAGAATCTATGCTGAGAATTATTGTGTGATGGAAAAACTCTTACAATTATTCGAATTTGGAAAGTAAAATTACGGTTGAAAGTAAAATTCCATACTTATGTATAAACATTATAATTAAATCAAGAATACACATTCAAAGCATAGGATATATAGAAAATGTACTATCTTTTTATACCATTGAGTCATTTATATGTAAAAGAAGCTATAAAATATTCAAATATGTTTGTATGTGTAGTCGTAATATACTTGTATTAATTAGTAAACAAATATGATGTACAGGTAGCCAGAGACAATACATAGAGACATCTCTATATATGTCTCCTTTTATTAGATAAGAAATGCAGTCTGAAGATAGTAACTTATAAGGTGTATAATGAATATGTTTATCCGTCGAAGAAAATAGGTAAGAAAAATGTATGTAATTACCCTGGAATTCTTGGTCCGATATCGGCTCGACTAAAATATCATCTATCAAGAAACTCAGAGAATTCTATTCTTCTCCCTAGCCTTTATTATTCCCAAGTCGCTTGGGGTCGGCTTTCTAGTCTAACCGGATTTGACTGGATATCAGATTTTACACGGAGCGACTGCCATCTGACCTCCGCAACCCGAAGGCTAACGATACCCTAAAGCTAGACCAGTGTCAGGATATTAGAGGGCACTGACATCCCAATAACGACTGCCATAGATGTTCATGGCAGCCGGGACCGACGGCTTAGCGTGCGCTCCGAGGCACGGAGCAGGCGATAATTGTCAATCAATACGCACATAATTTCGAAAAGTCATATGTCTTCTGAAAGTCAGAGGTGCGCGCCGTGGGTTCGAACCCGAGACCCTCTGCATTGCAGTCTGTTGGTCTCCTCACTGAGCTATCGCTACTTCAAACTCAGAGAATTCTATTAAAATATAATTTATTGAAATAATGTAATGATTGAATGTAAATTTATTTTTCATTTAGTTAATAGACATGTCACTTGATAGTTTAATTCACATTTATTTTTGCATACTTGTATTACGGGTGAATGTTTATTGGTCTAATTTATATATAACATCTTTGTGTACCACATTTCAAGCAAATAAATAAATAATAATAATAATAATAATTATTATTATTTATACAGCAACAGGGTCGTCGAAAACCGTGTCCTTCAAGAATCAATTACCTAGTCCACTCCTCCGAATATAACTGACTGACAATTTAATATACATAATCAATCTGTTAAAATGTTTGCCGTAATTATTTGTGTTGTAATATTGCATAGAATTGCGGTGTTTACTGTTTAACATAAATCGCAATCACGGTACAAATACAAGCTAGTAATCAGCCGAAGTATTTCAAGACAGATAGATAGTAAAGCTTTCTAAATAACTAATAACTATTTATTAATGTTTAGTTATGTTGAATAGATAGTGTTGGCAAACTAGATTGTGAATGCTTTGTAAACTCAAAAGAATATGCTTTTAACATTTTCTTTAACATAATCAAAATTAGGATTACTTAAATAGGACGTAGGCGTAGGACGACGATATATGAATTGACTAGCTGTGCCCGCGGTATCACCCGCGTTAGTGGTATTTGTGGTTACTGCGACGCTCCCGTGAGCCGTAGCGTGATGTTATATAGCCTATGTCCTTCCCAGGATCTCAGGCTATCTCCATTCCAAATTTCATCAAAATCGGTTCAGCGGGTTGAGCGTGAAAATGTAACAGACAGACAGAGTTACTTTCGCATTTATAATATTATAAGTAAGGATATAATATTTCTCTAATATATCCTAAGTAATATTGTAAAACAAGGATGTGAGTTTGTTTGTTTGTTACGCTTTCATGCCTTAACTACTTGACCAATCACCATGAAATTTTGCATATACATTGTCAGGGGTACAGAAAAGCACATAGGCTACCTTTAACCCAGAAAAAAGTACTGTTACTAATTTAACTTAACCTACATTTACGCGGGCGGAGCCGCGGGCAAAATCTAGTCAATATTATAAATGCGAATATGAGTTTATTTGTTTGATATGCTCGCACTTTAACTACTCGACCGATCATCGTGAAACCCATACACGTTGTTGTCGAGGTACAGATAAGGACTTAGAGTAGATTACCCTCTTCATCCAGGAAAAAAAGCTGATACTAAATTAACCTACATTTTTATGCCATCCTTACACGGTAGAGTCGATTAGAGCGCGTACCAAAAAGTTTGGGTCCTCATATCTCTGCCGAACGACCAAGGCATGGAATTCTCTGCCAAGGCACGTGTTTCCTTCTTCCTTCAATCCTGGGTTCTTTAAGCGGGGCGTGAAAAAGCATCTTCTCAGGCCGTCAAAGTAGAGACCTCAACATCGCCTCGGCTACTGTGGGGGCGATGTGGAGGCCACTGCTCTTAGACCACACGACTGCTTACCATCAGGTGGAGTGTGGTCATTTTGACGAGCAAAAAAAAAAAAAAATGCGAGCGAAATCTATTGATATATAAATTGATAATACTGACTGATATTATTTAAGAATATCGTAAATATTTTTGTATTTATAAGCACCCAATAAATAATTCCTCAATATATTGCAGTAATATCTAGACTAGTCCGAAAATACCCATTTAACAGGTTTTCCTGTCCGATGAATCATATATGATACATAACAATAATGATACATAAACATATATGATACATAACAATTGATTTTCAATTGTGTCTATCACGGGACAGCGAAAGGATTAAAATAATAAAATCGATTCGGTACCTACATGTTACGAACTTAAGTCTGGGTGTTATTTGTGTCCGTCACAAACAACACCCGTAAGAATTATTTTGGATCACACAAATCTTTCTCCCGTATGGGGATCGAACCCACAACACTCGATGCAGTGGCAAGGCAGCTATTTAAACCAGTACGCCATTTATTCAGTCATGAAAATAACGTTCTATTCAAATAACAACTAATTGAATTTCTAAAGCAGCTATTTTAGTTTATAAGATAACTAGTTTTCACTCGCGGCTTCGCTCGCGTAAATGTAGGTTAGGTTAGGTTAGGTTTGCAATAGAATTTTTTTCTGGATGAAAGGTACCCTATGTCCTATTCTGTACCCGTGACAACGTGTATGCAAAATTTCATGGTGATCGGTTGAGTAATTAAGGCGTGAAAGCGTAACAAACAAACAAACAAACTCATTTTCGCATTTATAATATTAGTTAGGATTATATAAGGTTTACTTAAAGTAGAATATGAATAATGACTTAGTTTAGAGTATGATAGATCTGTCATGACCGTGTGTGGCTTAAAGCTCCTACACAAAATACATACATACATAGATTCACGCCTGTTTCCCAGAGGGGTAGGCAGGGACTAAAGATTTCCATTTGCTACGATCCTGACACACTTCTCTGGCTTCATTCACTTTTATCACATTCCTCATACACGCCCGTCGGTTCAAGGAGTTCTTAACCTGGCCTTTGTCCAGAACGCCTCCGATCTGATCGAGAAATGTTCGCCTAGGTCTTTCACTCGCGACTGTTCCATTCACACTAGCCTTATAAACTTTAATAAAAAACTAATTGACATGTAGATAGCTCCCTGAATTGTTAAGAAACCCGTACAAAGTCACGGTTAGTAGCTGGCTCATAATAAACAAACTAAATAATTTGAGTAGTTAAATGCATTGTGAACACGTATGCCGGATGCAGCCACACGAAACAATAACATTACCTACTATTTGTAATAACTGAAACATAAACAACGTCTTTTTGATATACGCACTGCTTTAAGAGGAAACACCAGGGCCGTTTTCCCATACAAATGTAGTCCCCTGTTTCCTCCCTGGATAATGCCAGTATGTAAATTTTATTTTTCGAAAAAATATATGGCCTCTATTGGCATGTGCCTATGTTTTCCTTTTTTTTTTTTCATAATTTAATTATTAAAGAGGCTTGAGCCTTCAAAACCTCAAAAATTGGCCAGATTTTCCGCTGTGTTCAAACCTCCAGAAAACAAATTTGACTAGATTATGTAAAAAAAGGAAAGCCTTTCTTTAATTATTAATGAAAAAAGTAGTTGAATCGGTCAAGTTTTGGAGAAGGAATCAGGTGACTACGAAACGTTGATTTTGTGTACTTTTAATAGGTATTTTCGGTCAAAACTGCTGTTGTCTCTATCGCGCTCTGCGGGCACTGCGCAAGAGCAATATATTTTAGAAATAACTATTTTTCAATTCTCTCGCCCTTAGTGTTTCCTCTTAATAAACAATGTAATCCATTACCCATAGACTCAGAATGTTGGGTAGTACGACTGCCTCAGGTGCCTCGGTAGCGTAACATGCACAGCAGCGGCCTTCATTACCACTCGGGTTCAATTCTTGGTTGGGCAAAGTTTAGGGGAAGAAATTAATTGGAATTGCAAAGTATCATAAATAAAAATGTGATATTTTAATTACTCTAATTAAATATTATTTGGATTTTGTTGGTAGTACCTACAACGTGATCGTGTACTTTTACTTTTTCTAATAAATAACTATATTATACAAGTTTTGGACAATCCAAGACTTAAAGCTATGCACTGATTTTAGAAAATGATATGCTGGTTCCAAAGCCCCAAGATAAAAAGATGTACTTTTTTAAAGGTGATTATTTTATTATAAATTTATATGGATGCATGTTTTAACTTAAAAAGTTTATTTATGTTTTTGTTTGTACTGATGTCATTAGGTACTGTAAAAGGCATTCTAAAATTTTTATATACAGGCTGTTCCAGAAGTCGACGTCAAGCCGGAATCGGGTAATAGGCTGTTATAATAGCTATCAGAAAAATCCGGGTTCGAATCCCGGGTCGGACCAACAAAAAGCTATTGGGTTTTTCTGTTAAGAAATCTCAATAGTAGCCCGGCGGTAGGAAGTTGGCGGTGTAAGACACCCCCGTGCCTCGGAACGCTCGTAAAGCCGTTGGTCCTGCGCCTGATAGCTCTCCGGTCGTATCGGATTACCATCGGATAATAAGAGTTAGGGAACAGAGAGTGCACTTGTGTTTGCGCACACACTTGTGCACTATAATATCTCCTGTGCAGATGGCCAGTCTCCGTTAAGGCCGCCGCGCCGCGCCGTGACCGGAATTCGGTTTGGACGACATTATTAAATGTATACATTGAAGGCTGAGACATTGTCTAAACGGAACACATGAATTACTTTCAATTAAGTTTACAAGCACAGCAATATGTTGTCATGCTAACAGTACGGATACACATACAACATCTATAAAAATAACTATTATGGCATTCTATCTAAAAAACTCTCGTTGGTCAGTAAGTTACGATCATGTGTGCTGTTCCAAGTTAATCATATTTATTATTAATATGATATTCTCACTAGAAGCGCAGTGTCTAGAAATGTACCTAGTACATACCTCCTCTATTTAGTGGGACTTATAACAGCTGTCAAATAAGAAATAAGTACTGTAACCTATCCCTTTGGGGACATAGATGTCACGCTATCTAGGTATCTACATCAGTATTAAAAATGTAGGGTTTCCATAATCAACAATTTTTTTCCTACTACCCGCATGCAAAAACTTAAAAAGGGACATATACACGTCACGCTATGTAGGTATCTACATTAATACAAAAAATTTAGGGATTCCATAGCATCACGGTACACGAAAAAACGAAACCCTACCTCTATTCACATAAGCGTCAAATGACCTAAATATATTTAATTTATAAACATAATGACCACAACTGCTGTCGAGTTCCGGTGCCCGTACGCATCCGCACTCATGAGTGCGGTATTTGAAGCCCACGTGCCGCACACGCCCTGTGTTTATAACTCGATTTCGATGATACTCCAAGATTATACGATGTAGCGATTCTGACAACAATGTAGACGACGAGACGACGATGACGTTATGAGAACTCATAATGTCTACATTCTGTGAGTTCACTCTTGTAACCATCACCAGTTATTTACAACAATTCATTGAGGCAACTCAAGGTCTTATTTTTTTGTATAACCAGGGAGATTTTACAAGAAATTTACAAAAATAAAATCTTCACCTAAAGAGCTAGAGTTTACGTACTCAATTTGTACTTGATCATTTTATAAGTACTGTAGATTATATCTATCAATTTAAAAGAAATATTCGGTCAACTGAGTAATGTCGGTGATATGAGATAACATACATAAAAAAATATAATCTAAGACTGCATGGATGGCGTAGTTCGCCACTGCCGCTTCGACCTGGGGGTGGTGGGCTTTGTGGGCCTGCCTGCCATCCATTCAGCACCAGGTCCGAGAGGCGGCGTACGTGTTCCCACGCGCGCCTCTGTGTCGTGTCCGTCTCCCCTCTAGGCGGGGGGACAGTTGGGCTTCAAAGTGCGTAGTGCCTAATGGATAGGTCTTGTCGCGTAATGGCCTGCCGTTTCATACGGCGGGTCGAAATCTCGGCGGGGTCGCGACCGCATGTGCAAGTGATTCGCGCGGCCCCGCCGATAGTGGTTTTGTCGAGGAACACCGTGGTAGGTTTAATCGGTATTCCGGGAGGTCCATTATCATTTCAACATCTTTCTTTTACCCCGGCGAGCCTGACATAACCCCTCCGCCCGCCCCCACGGGCGGAGGGGTTATTATTAACGCATTTCTCCACGTAAAAAAAAAAGTTCGCCACTGCCGCCACGCCGAGTGTCGTGCGTTCGATCCCCACACGGGAAAATAATATGTGTGATCCACAATTAGTTATACCGTGTCTGGGTGTGCCCATTGTGTCCTTTATTTAAATATTGTGTTTGTAAAGTCCCTCACGATACGGAGTGCGAGTGTGGGAGTCCTTTTATAAAATAAAAAATACAAATTAATAACTTCTCCTTTTTACATCATTTACATACAAATCGATTAGTGTGCTAGAAAATTCTGATGCAAGTGAATGAAGCAAGAATAGCGTCTGCACACGTATTCAGTGGATGGTATCTAATAAGCTCGCTCTCTATAACGTATACTGCTCTCTACCTATAAATATAGTTGCCGAAATATGGGTGCAATACACTTACATTATGCTAAACATGATACCGAGAACCAGTCGGCTGCAAAATAACTCATACGCCATGTGTATAAAAATATATAATAAAATCCCTAATCATATAAAAATATTACTACTAAATAAATTCACTACAAAATTACGTTGGTGGCTCATGCAGAACAATTTCTACTGTCTCAAAGAATTTTTTGAAAATACCTAATATAATTGATTTGTAATTGACCTTATATAATTTTATTCATAACTGATATTGTAAACGTGAAATTTTATATGTTCGTGTAAATGATATGACCTATATAATTATATTACATTTGCATGCCATTTGAAATGACTAAATGGGCCTGTACTTTTGTAAATAATTTATAACATCTACTAATGTACTTTGTTTATAGTAAATAAAGACTTCTTATTCTCATCCTTATTTATTTACAGTTACTTGAATATATTAGTTACAAACTTTTTCCACGAATTTATGATATTACTTAATGTAAGGCTCAGACAAAAATTATGCTACTATATACTTTCTGCTATTCATCATCTAAATGATATCAAGTTCGCCCCTGTAAGTTTATTTTGTGCAATAAAGCTTTTATAAAGTTCGCTACCTGCTGTGGCTTAGCCCATCACCATAGAAAGCTGCGCTCTTATCAATGAATATCTCTGTAATCTGTATGATCAGATTTAACTGCGACATGGTTACATAAATCACTAATTATATACTAAACTATTTTATATAACCCACGCAACACCGACTATAAATATTTATCTATGTAGGAGGAATTCAAATCAAAGTTAAAGACAAACTTCATTCGCATTTATAATATTAGTTAGGATAATAAGTATACATAACTAACAGCAGTAGGCTCCACGTAAAAATAATAGAGGTTATTGCCTACTAGCGAACACAGGTAGTTCTAGAATCTATACAACTATAGATATAAACTTACTTCAAATTGTTATATAAAATGAAAGTTGCAACTCCGACTCAAACATCAAATAAACACCAAGCACACACATACACACACACACACACACACACACACACACACACACATACACACACACACACACACACACACACACACATCCACGAAAGCGCGCACAATCATACAATCATAAATACACATGTGTTCACATATTCATGCATAAACACACACATGCGCGCACCATACATTGTTAAAACATTTGTTATTACTTATTATTATTGTACCTAACTAAAAGAAAAATAAATTGTATCTACTAATCAGCTTGTAACTATTTATATTTAAATTGTCTTTGGGAAGGAACTGACTCCCAACATACAGCTCACGCTAGTTTGGGAATCAGGGCTGCATAATGTTTGTATTCGCCCTGCTGTTACAAATAAAGAATTATTATTATTATTATTAATAGTCTAATTCAATAATCCAGTAATACTTAACCTAAACCGGCAATCGAATCCGAAATCATCTTCATCGGAAATTCACAACGCCTTCACAAAGCACAAACCTAGCCACGAAACTAAACATAACAAAAAAAACTGTTTTGCATTCAAAAATACTTGAATTTGATGTGCTCGTGCATTCAGAAATACCACACACATATCTCAGTTAGATAATAATACTACATAATAAAATTAAAATGTCGTAAAGCAATAAACCTAGTTGTACAAAAGCAGTATTATCTGCGCATCGATCTTCCACGGGCTGTAAACTCTACGCACTGCAGTCTAGTGATGCGACTCGAGTACAATTTTACCACTCGAGTTTTTCGAGCCATTTTATCATGCTAATCGAATATCACCTGCCTCCCGGAACCTAGCTACTAACGTAAATGTAGCTTCACTAACTTAGTAAACTCACTAACCTATATATTTTGACGTTCATAAGTGTTACTTTGTGACCTAAATGATTAAATGATTTTTGACTTTGACTCACTCGAGTAGTCCTCATGTTACTCGACCACTCAGTAAATTAGAGTCACCTTCTGTCATGTTAAACTTTAGAAATGATACATAAATATGTGGAATAACCACAGAAATAAATAGTAGTAGAATGGTGAATGTCACGTCTTCGCGTACATTTCGCGCGTGCCACATTTCGGCAAGCCCCGCCTACAGTGACGTATAAATAGTGAGTGGACCCTATGGAATTATTATCGATATGTTGAGAGCTGTGGAAGATGAAATTATGTAATTGTTTTTATGTAAAATGTTTTATTATGAATAGTGATGATAACATATTAGGTACTATGTAAACTTTGATTAAAGTATAATGTTATTTAAATAAAACGTATTTATTTAGTTAAAAATCTGTATTGAAACCTTACAAAACTTTGACTATATTATAGAATATACTTTATATAATGTATATTATTATATCAAAAATAAATTTATTCAAGTTAGGTTACAAAGTAACACTTATGAATGTCAAAGTTACACTAAATTCTGTCTGTGAATTTACATTTACTGCCACATTTAGCAAAGCAAGGGTGTAGGGTACTAACAAACATTCGTTTAAATAAATTGTTAATTATGAAAAAATTCTTAACAACATTATTCTGCCTGACTTAATCAGCAATCGTATACACACTACCATTAGACTAAACTTACAGATCAAAGAAACAGTTGATTAATATTAACAAACGTATTGATATCGACATAATAATTAATTCAAGAGTGTCCTTCGAATTAATATTCATTTTATTTAACGATACATTTAAGACGTCACCATAAACCGAACGTCAATCACTAGCGCAATCGCTGACCAATCACAACTATTTATTTGACCCGACGCCCCTGATTTGTTATTGTTTTTGGCTTCTTGTGAATATCGCTTATCTCGACGTACATTGCGTGTGGGTTTCATATTTATGTGAACAAGTATCGCATAATTCAAGCAATGGATATTTAACATATCGAAGAAATGAACGATGATGTTCTTATTAGACAAACATGGTAAAAGTAGAACACTTATTTTGAATCTCAATAATCTTAACTTTTACTCAATTTAAATACTTACTGGTGATATGAAATGCCTCCTTTTTCCATATTTATTGCATCACTTTTATTTTTACAATTGAGCTGCTCAGCGCAATAGTGGCCCAACCTTATAAAACTCCTATTCGAATAAAGGGCAAAAAATAAAACACAACTTTTGTTTTTTTTTTATTATTACATTTTGGTACAAATAACGTTTTAAAGGATTACAATTACCTAATTATGTTGGTAAATGGTCTCTTTAGACTAATTGCGTTTAGTTAAAATACTAATAATAAGAAAAATCGATGTGGCTTATGCCACTATAGTTTTCATAATTTTAATGTTGTTTAAACTGTGTCGTCGGTTGGGTCGCCTTGTAGTTGGTCATGATAGTTCACTTCATCGTCAGTAGCAGTCTCATTGGTCTTTAAGTTGTTATAAAAGTCATGATGTATTGGTGGTATGTATTTCAAAAGTGAGAGCAAGTCTTTTTGTTTGTTTTTCTCTATGAATCTCCCGTTCGGGTAAATCATATCCAAAACTATGTCCGAAAGATTGGCAGAATGCCGGGTTTTCTTTTTTTCTATATCTATTGAGTCGAATCTACAAGAATCGTCATCATTATTGGTGTATTTATAATATATTGTATAAGGGTTTGAGGACATGTAGCGAAGCCACTGAATTTTGAGCCACTGAATTTTAGTGCGATCTTCTTTTGGTAGAGAGATATCTTCTTTTCTGTTAGTTATTAGTTTCTCCAGATTTGTAGTGCTTCTGAAATCATTTGATCTCATCTTAATAACCTGAAATTTCGGTTCTGTCTTCTTTGCTGAGGCAATTAACTTGGCCCAGCCGTCTGGCACCCAAATTTCTGTATTATATTTTCTCTGTTTTTCGATCACCCCGAAGTCACGATCACAGGGTAAGAAACTATGGCCGGAAACTAAAAATTTGTGGTCTATTTGCTCCAAGGTAAATTTATCGGAACCAGTTATGTAGTTGCAAATAGCAGCTAGTTTTATATTCCGGTTTTGTCCTCCACATTGGTCGCTGTACATAATCATCTTTTTAGTTTTAATAACGTGTGCAACAAAATGTAAAAGACATGAACCAATTTCAGCAGGACCCCGAGAAGCCACTCCTTCATGCCATATATACATATATGCTATGTTTGAAACGAGGTCATGAATATTGAAACAATAAGTCCATAATTGCCTCTTGTAATACACTTCATTTGTTGTTAGGTCTGGGGTCGGCAGGGTTTTCATTAAATCGAAGGCAATAATGCTAGTATCATTTTCGTGTTGTTGACCAAACTTTGTATCTTTTTTTAAGTTTGAGCGCGCTAATTCAGCTTTTCTGAGATGTAGTTCTCTTTCAATTTCGAAATTGCGTTTTTCTGGACCAACGCAGGTTCGTAACTTGATATTATAAATATCACACTTCTTACAGGTATCTTTATGTGGTTGGCGAAATTGTAGGTTAAATTTTTCATTGAAAACCTTAGTAAATATAAATTTTGATACTTTGTTTTCAATTATTTCTTCGGAATACAAATGATACAATTTTGAAATGGACAAATTTGGAGCTAAATATGTTCTGTTAGGGTTGTTAGCTCTACTATAATGTGATATATATGTTGGAAATTTTTTGATAAAGTCTTCAACTACTTGAATAGCCAAATCCCCTGTTCTGTTAATGGATGACTTCTTACCCCTTTTGTCTAATGGAGCAGTGACTTCAAAGTTGTCTTCAGCTAGTTTGTTGCGTAAAATTCTTGTTAATCTACCATCGGAAACACATAGAGTCTTCTTAAAAAAAGTTTTACATACAGTAACATCGCCATTTTCATTGGGTAGTTGATAAATACGTGTATATTGGCGTTTAGCACCTACAACATTTCGTACATATGTACGTTTTTTTGGTATTACTTTGATATTTCCAAACAAAAAAGCAGTCTGTAAATCATACTGACCAAGGCCGTAAAAATTATCGAAAATTTTTTTTCGTTGTTCCATTGTTAGTAATGTGTGGCGTTTCTTCGGACAAGAACAATCACCACAAAAAAATATTTTCGCGGGTACTTTATTGCCTTTAACATTATCATATTCTAAACCACGAGCTCTAGCTGACTTTGCTTTTTCTCTTTTCCATTCTGCTTGATTTCTAAGTCGTTTTCTACTTACTTTCCTTTTTTCTTGAAGAGACATATTAATAGATGTAGACGGACGATTCATCTCAACATCGTTACCTTCATCGGAGGAACTACGAATTATTCCATATCGGCGTCTCCTTGGTTGTTGATGTTGCACATTGTTGTCATCATCAGCGGATGGCAAATACTCTGATCCTGAATCCTGATAGTCCGAGAAACTATCAAAATCTGAGCTTGACATACTCATGTTTCTATAACAAAACAAAAAACGTATTTAAGCGATATACTAGACATATGTAGTTGTAAAAAATCACGTTAGGCAAATAATTATTTTGTCAAGCAATGGCATATAAATATTCTTATTTTATTAATAAGATAGATCTATCATCTTAATATTTTAAGTAAAAGATATCAAAATGTTTCTTGTTATAATAACCCGGACGACATTAAAGTATGCATGAAAACAATGTAACGATTTATACTTACTTTTGTATACTTTGAACACCTTTTATTATTTAATTAACACTTAACACTACACTAAACGTACTCAGTACTCACGCAGCATTAAAATCAGTTGCACGGGAATGGAGTGAAGTTGGCGTTGCTGTAAGTGACGGTTAATTCCCATAACAGTGTTGCTACAATAAAAAAATAAATCGCCCAAGTGTCAGTATTTTAATCAAACAAAAATGTTAAAAAATAAGTCCGGCCTAACCTCCCTTAGGCCAATATTTTCCTGTCATTTTAAAAAAGTATAATGGCCTAAGCGACCATGGTCCACTGTAATTTTGAAATATAATTTGTAATCTAAACGCAAGAACAACATTTAAAGCGCCATCTTTGAACCTTTATTAAGAACTGTAGTTGGGCCAGTGTGATTTTAATGTTATGTTCAAATACCAATACAATAAGTAGTTAACTATTTTATAGTGATTTTGTGGGTTGGGCCGTTATTGCACTGAGCAGTTCAATTGGAAACTGCACAATATGCCATATTTGTAACGAATTTAATGTTTTTTTTACCTCCGGAGCGCGCGAACGGGAGACGCGTTGCGTAATTCGAATGCGTTTAGAAGCATATGCACTATAGTGCAATAGCTTGGCACGCGCGCCACGCCCTCTTCACCATTCTACTACTATTTATTTCTGTGGGAATAACCCATAAATAACACAAAACAGTCGTTCTTAATTGTTTCGCATCGCACGCTTACACGCTTAAAGCTGTTTGTCTTGCTAGCGGCGGGGCGAGCTGAGTAATGCGAGTAACTTGAACGAGTCCGAGTGATATCGGGTCGATATTTTTTAATCAAATACGTTATCGAAAACGTTTGTATCTGACTGCACGGATGGCCTAGTGGTGTTATGGATTCGAATTCTACAAGGGACAAAACTTTGTGGTCTACAAATGGTTGTTCCGAGTCTGGATGTTCTTTGTGTCTGTTTGAATGTTTGTAAAAGTCTTCCGGGACACAAGAATTATTCCTAGTGCAGCAGTTCTCTTTTGAAACAAGTTGTCTTATGAAACAAGTTTTTCACCGTAGTAACTCGAGTCACTCGAGTAAAATAGGAATCGAGTTGCCTCACTAAGTATTGCAGTGTACGCTCGTGGGCAGAACTATCAAAATATTTTTATTTCGGAGCTGTGTATCGTAAAAAGGCAATACTATTGCTATTAATACGGCACGTGGGCGAGGACCGTTACATTCGATGGGATGCGTTTGAGGAGTATACACACTGACTGGTAGATACCAAAGTTTAAGTAGGTATTTATTTTTAAAAATACAACTATTGCACTAAGCTTTCGGCCTTGCCTTTAGAATCATACAATTTAAGGAACACAACACCCAGACAGACTAGTACAATAAATTTGTCTGGTTTGAGATTCGAACCCACAAAACTCAGCGGGACAGCAGCGGCAAGACGACCAAAAATTTTTGTAATGATGTAGTATAGTAACATAGTAAGTAAGCCAGCATCATGCTAAACTGTTTTAAGTAAGCGAAAGAGACCACCAAACAAAAAATCTCAAATTAGTAATCCAATCATACCTTAAAGATGGAGTATTAAATTCATATTTTTTGCAACATAAAATACTTGTCTATCCTTCTCTTAAAACTTACCAAAAAATGTTTTGGAAGACCACTTTTTAGCTGTTGTAAGTGTCTCCTACTCTGGGTTTAATCGAAGATGTACCCTATCTCTTTCTTACATCGTGACCTGAATAATAGCATTTCCCAGTAACCTAGTGCCACACCCTATCTTCGTACCTATTTATTCTTCACTAACCATAAATCCACAACAATCACACAGCAACGCAGTTAACAGCCTCTGTGTAATTATGAAACTCTTTATAACCATAGACAGTTAGCGACCATAAACAAGTTCGCGCGCAAACGCATCTTAATGATGGCGGCCACCGGGCGCTTTCATTCTAAATAATAAACCTAATGAGCGTTTACATACACTTAGCAGTAGATTTAATGTGAATTTCGCTTGATTTCCCATCGGCTAAAGGAAAGCAAGTTGCCAAGCAGTCATACCTATATGTACCTACATACACTCGCCCTTGCTTCGCGCGGATAGTACAAAGACTGTACACATTACACACTTTAAACGTTCCTCATCAATCACTCTGTCTATTGGTGAAAACCGCATTAAAATACGTTCAGTAGTGTTTGAGTTTATCGCAAACAGAGAGACAGACGCGGCGGGAGACTTTGTTTTATAATATTATGTAGTGGTAATCTCAAGCTTGAACTTGAAGAGGTATCCAGAGGTGAGAGGTGTACTACAACTAGAATTGCCACCTTTATTTTGATGACATATAGTATATTTACTTATTGAAAATAAAGTATTATTTATTCTGATAGTTTGTTACCACGTTAGTTGTTGCTTCTAGCAACATCTAACGAATATTTATTTTCAAGGAACATCTTGACCAAATCTTTAGAATCTATGGCAATATTAAGACAGATAAATAATTTACTTTTTTACTAAATTTGACGATGCGTCCATTTTTGTTTCTTGTAAAAGTCGACATAAGTAAAATAAAGGGTTTTGACGTGCTTTATTGTCTTCATAAAGTATAAAGTACGTTTGTCCTAAATAAAGTACAATAATTTATTATGAAGTACGGTTGGCAACCCTAATTACAACCCTATTTTGCCAGCTATATTTTACATCCCATGTAATTAAGGGCGAGCCTATTTAATTACCCTTTACCGGGTACTTTTCTAGACTCTATGCTACCACTGAGAATGTCTTGACGAAAAAATACAATAAAACTTTGCCTGACCTGCGAGTCCAACCAGAGACCTAACGCACAGCAGTCACATACACTATCGCTGCTGTTACCAGCATGTTAACTTCGCAGAGTAATCTCAAATATGCTTGATTGTCTTGCTGATCTAAGGACTTAGATGTAAGCGAGATTGCTAGATGGTTTATTTCTTGAAAATAGAGTAACCCGTATGATTAACTCGTGCATGGTATATACGCGTGTCGCATCGGCTCCTTGCATCGTGTATATCAAATTAATATCTGTAATATCAAATTCTATAATTGGTATTTGATTTTCTAATTTTAGTCTTATCGTATAACTTTTTGGCGTTTGTGGTACAAAAGAATTGCAGGGCGGTGCGGCTGAACTACAAAAAATTTTATAAGACACAGCCTACCCTAAATACAGGACCCTAATTTTGCCTAAGTAGACATTTTTGTCTAATAAACCTATGACGAAATAACATGACGGATTTCTTTATCATTAAACGATATTAAACGACATCCGCCATTTTAATTTCTCATTTTGTAAAATTTTCTCACTACTCTCAAATTTATTTTTAATGCCTTTTTTTGTATTATTATTTTTTGATTTTGTTTTTTTTGTTTCTTTAATGTATTATCTCCAGGGTGAGCGCTGCTGTCTGAAAAACAGATATTAATTTATCTAGTTCAGACACAGATGCCATAAAAATATTTGAGATTATTGATAAATTGAAAATGTAAACTTGTTTTATAATGTATATCTGCTTTTTAAGAAATATTATTTTGGTCCCAGTGAATACTCACCTTAAATCAAATGAAT
Source organism: Catocala sponsa (assembly GCA_963564715.1). Classification (NCBI taxonomy): domain Eukaryota; kingdom Metazoa; phylum Arthropoda; class Insecta; order Lepidoptera; family Erebidae; genus Catocala; species Catocala sponsa. The sequence goes on from OY751351.1 coordinate 7,213,451, forward strand.
ACGAATATCTTGTTTATACGGGACTTTGTTTTAATTGCTAATTCGTATTGACGCTGGAGATTAATACAAGCGCGAGTTTAATTACGAAACGGCCAATCAATATTATAAATTGAATGGCCTTACCCAACTAGCTAGTAATCGTACGGCCAGTCATAGACAATTTATTTCTGCAAACAATCTGACATATTATTATAGGAGTTGCCATGTTTCAATATTTTATTAATTGTGTAATTTGTGAGTGTATAATTTTGTATGATTTATTTAGAATTGATTCTTTATTGCAGTCTCCCGTGCAATTATTTGAAAATCGAATAATTTTAGTATACGCTTTGATACTTCACTATCACTTCATATTATAAAACAAAGTCCTCCGCCGCATCTGTCTGTCTATCTGTTCGTGATAATCTCAAAATCTACTGAACGGATTTTTATGCGGTTTTCACCAATAGCCAGAGTGATTCATGAGGAAGGTTTAGGTGTATAATTTGTTAAGGTTTTGTATTACCCGTGCGAAGCCTGGGCGGGCCGTTTGTCTTTTCTAAATAAAATTATATTGAGATTGTTTTAGAAAGCTTTTCCTAATAATAATCTCACCTTAACTTTCTAAGTTTACCAAAAAGTTTGGGTCCTCATATCTCTGCCGAACGACCAAGGCATGGAATTCTCTGCCAAGGCACGTGTTTCCTTCTTCCTTCAATCCTGGGTTCTTTAAGCGGGGCGTGAAAAAGCATCTTCTCAGGCCGTCAAAGTAGAGACCTCAACATCGCCTCGGCTACTGTGGGGGCGATGTGGCGGCCACTGCTCTTAGACCACACGACTGCTTACTATCAGGTGGAGTGTGGTCATTTTGAAGAGCAAAATAAAAAAAATAAAAAAAAAAAAAAGAAGGATGTACACTTTTATGAAATGTGTTTTATGGATCTATTAGTAATAATAGACCGCTGAAATCTTAGGCATTCAATAGTAGTGTACGTCCTTCAGTAGAGATAATCTACATACCTGTAGCGACACTGCAGACGCGTTAGTTTTGTGTAGTCAGGCGCAAGTATGCAGTAGCGCCGCGCGGCAGTCGTCCCCACAACCACTCACTTAGGTCGTAGTCCAATCCTTACTAATATTATAAATGCGAAAATGAGTTTGTTTGTTTGTTACGCTTTCACGCCTTAACTACTCAACCGATTAACATGAAATGTCAGGGGTACAGCATAGGACATAGGGTACCTTTCATCCAGAAAAAGAACTGTTGCAAACCTAACCTAACCTACATTTACGCGAGCGAAGCCGTGGGTGAAAACTAGTATACTATATTATAATATATAACTGATATAATAATATATATCCATATAGTATAACATCAAGAACTATTTTATTTGTCTACTACTACTTCTCATTACCTCTACATACCCTATCTATACTAATATTATAAAGCTGAAGAGTTTGTTTGTTTGAATGCGCTAATCTCATGAACTACTGGTTCGATTTGAAAAATTATTTTAGTGTTGGATAGCCTATTAATCGAGGAAGGCTATAGGCTATATAACACCCGTGGGGGCGGCGCAGTAACGATAAACGCGGGTGAAACCGCGAGAATATCTAGTTAGATATAAATGGGCTTAGCCATACTATTATAACGTATGGACAGAGCGTTTTGTGGTAGTAAACAAAGTTTAGTTTACTAGAGAAGACATCTTAACTATATTATTTGCGCACTCAAAGATGTCGTTCCAGTAATCGCTGGACTCTCTTTATTTATTTTCTTAATTTTATTTTCTAAAGTATTATTGATCTTTACTACAATTTAAGCCAATAATTTTTATAAATTATTTACACTGATAAAAGTGGTTTAAAATAAACAATGCAACAAAATCCGTTTACAGTAGTTTAATTTCCATGTATAAAATCCGTACCCATGTTCTGCAAATAAATAAATCAATCAATCGATCAATCAAAAACGTAAGACAACTAGTTAAATGCAGTATAAAATCTTATAAGTGTCTCCAATATCAGGTTTGTTGCTCATGTTATTTATTTATTTATTTTGTCTTATTATGATCGTAGAACTTAACTGCCAAATGTTTTTGGCTTATGGTATGCTTTGACGCATACCCCTCCGCGGGGGCGGGCGGAGGGGTTATGCCGGACTCGCCGGGGTAAAGAAAGATGTTGAAATAATAATGGACCCCTCGGAATACCGACTAAACCTACCACGGTGTTCCTCGACAAAACCACTCCCTCTCCCGCTCCGCCGCCTCCTTGATAACTGCCAAATGTTGGTGTAAAACACCTTAACTTATCTTTTCGTGGATATCTATAAGATAATAACTGTTCGAAAAGGTACATTTATTTCTTAATAGAACTACGGACGTATGAACATATTTGAGGCGTGCCTTAGAATTAATTCTGAATACACAACGTCTTGTGCGATGACCGAGATGTTTCCACACAGTACCCACGTATTAAACAGGCTATCCACAGATATGTATAATATAATGCGTGACAATGACCATGAAGTGTTGTGATGTGGGGCAACCGGTGCCACAGCTTATAAGAGCGCAGGGTTGCCAACTGTAAACAAGAGTATTATCAGACATCAGACGGCGAATTCTTGTAATAAAAATGTTTCAATACATACAATATAGTCACAATATCATTAATATTACAAATGGTATATTCCTAAATTAAGTTCTAGTGAAATTATAACCTTTAGACTGGACCGGAACTCTATTCTGAACAGAGCTCATAAAAATCGATTGGCAGAACAACCAAAATAATAAAAACTGATAATTGGCAAGCTGAAACTAATAACTAACGTATTGCGATTGATATTATTATTACATACTAGATTTTGCCCGCGGCTTCGCTCACGTGGTAGATGATAGATGTAGATTTTGGCAATCAATTTCTATTCTTTCCGAAGAACACCCTACCCTACCAGGTACCCTGTATTCTTTCCTGTTCCCATGACAACGTGTATGCGGAATTCCAAGATCGATCGAGTATTTAAGGCGTGAAAGCATAACTAACAAACAAACTCACATTCGCATTTACAATATTAGTTAGCATTAGGATATTCCTACGGAACGGAAAAAGCAGTCATTATTCCTAGTAAGGAATCATTACGAATAATTCCTGTGCCTCGGTCGACTTTACAAATATTAAATTGTAAAGTCGACCAAAATTAAATATTAATTACGGACACAAAAAACACTCAGACTTGAAACAAATCACACAAATTTTATTCCCATGCGGTGATCGAAGCCACAACACTGCGTATTGGCAACGCGACCGTAACCACTACGCCATCAAAAAAAGGTGACAACCCTGAGTATAGGTAGTTATATCAATGAACACGGCCGTACGGGCTATTGTTTACTTTATTTAACGTGTTTGAACTTCGGCTAGTCCACTTGACTCTTCTACGCATTGGGTTCAACGTCTTTCACGTATATACGATCTTTCTAAACCGCCGATAACCTCGTTCTAGTTTTGGGATGTAAACCCGAACTAAAGCATTCAACTTTGTTGAACACTAAATATTTCAACGTAGTGAAGCCGTTTTGTAAAACCAAAAGTACCTAATTGGTTCGTTTGTGGCTTTCGCGAGTAAATTGCTCAAGCGTTTTTAATGATATTTGGTATGGGGTTAGCTTGAATTCAGGGAAAGGATACGGGATACTTTTTAGCCAAATAGCAAAACAGATATATAGTTTTGACCTTTTTCAGAGGGATGAAATCATGTGATATATATTTCTGGGACTCTAGTTATGTTTCCCAATGGTTAAGGCATCGAATTTGCGATAGAGAGGTTTTGCATTCGATTCTCACGGTACCTTTTTAAGTCAACTGTTTATAAGACATAAAAGTCTCAAAAATTGTGTACAGTCGTTTAATTCTAACAAAAGCCAGGTTTTTAATCTATACTAATATTATAAAGCTGAAGAGTTTGTTTGTTTGTTTGTTTACTTGAACGCGCTAATCTCAGAAACTACTGGTCCGATTTGAAAAATTCTTTCAGTGTTAGATAGCCCATTTATCGAGGAAGGCTATAGGCTATATATCATCACGCTAAGATCAATAGGAGCTGAGCACCAATGAAGAATGTTTCAGAATCGGAGGATATTTTTTCTTTTTGAGAGCTTCCGCTGCGTGCGCTGCGTAAACAGTTAAAGTTTCGCAAAAATGATGTATGACAGAATTATTCCCCTTTAAAAGTTCTAAAAAAAAGTCCGCGACAGCATATGCCTATCTTTTAAGGTTGGCTCACTATAACCATTTTTATGCTAACCAAATTTGTTCTAAAATAATGCATTATTTGCGAAGGTATTATTATAAACATGATATTAATCCTTATCCAAATAAATACGTTATTCATCACAAGTATTTAATTTAAAACAAAATTGCCCTTTACATCATTCGATTTCAATGAATATCTTAGGAGATAACGCAGTTTTAAAATAACATTGCAGCAAAATAATTACCCATTACAGACATAGTACAAACGATGTTTCTCCTGGTTTATTCTGCGTGATTACTACTGGTTCGATTTGAGAAATTCTTTTAGTGTTGGATAGCCTATTTATCGAGGTAGGCTATAAGCTATATAACATCACGCTACGACCCACGGGGGCGGCGCAGTAACGATAAACGCGGGTGAAACCGCGGGAACATCTAGTATATGTATAAAGAAAGTTAAAAAAGCACCTCATATATATTTTAGAAGCCCGGATACGTCAATAACGAATAAAACTGTAGCTACTACTCAACAGATCTCTACAGATTTCGCTACATACATTAGCTTGCTGTTAAAAAGCCACCGGTTCTCGTCTCCCAGTAGTCAGCCGTCAGTCGGTCACTCGTGGGTAGTACTTGGTAGTCGACCAAGTAAACAATAGCACGTAGGTGTTCAGTCCGGTCCACATATCGCCGCTCGTGTCATTAACTCCACGCTCATTGTCAATGCCACGCGTGACGCTGGCTCGGTTGCGTGTTGTATCATTTGTCTTGTCATATAGTGTGGAGGTAATGTATTACAAGGATTATAGAGAACCTGTACTGATTCTACATCAACGAAAAAGTTTCGACACTTGTCAAGAGATGGCGCTGCATACAATTAGCATTTTACCATACATTCCTTAATCACGCAAGCGAAGTTTACACAGAATTTATGACCAAGCCTGGTCCGAGAATCATTCCTTTTTTTTATAATTTGTTATCGTTACAATGTCATATTTTTTGAGATGCTGAGATGAGAGTGCGATAGCTGCGTATAAATTAATATAAATTCTGTATATAAACTGTTCCACTGCTGGGGCTCTTCTCAGTGTTAGTAGGCTAGTAAGCACGCTGGCTAAGTACGGGTTGACTGTAATATTCTCGAAAACATGAAGAACTCTCAGAGAAGGTTGCCTGACGATGTTTCCCTTCATTGTTAAAGCGAGCGATGATTTTTAACTATAAACTCATCAATACGTCAAAGTTATGCGTGGCTTGGGATCGAACTCAAGACTTCTGTAGTTGTTAAACCATAACTTTGTTTTACTGATGAGTGGATGAGCCTACCATTGCCAATTGTTTACCTGCACGGATGTTGTTGTTGATGGTGTGAGTTGGATCTCCACACGAGATAAAAAAATGTGTAATGCACATTTAATTGATCCGAGCCTATATGTTGTTTGTGTCCGTTGTTTGAATATTTGTAAAGTCCAAAGTAGAAATGAATATGGTACGACAGTTGGCTTTTTAAAAGAAAGAAGAAGAGAACGCTGTTACCTTCAGAATGCGTACTCACAAAACATATTACCACAGAATACTAGGCGAAGTGATTGTTTTCGACATGTCGTTTTGTTTACAAACTGGCTGACTATATCGGAGTGTGTAATCGGAATAACATGAGTGTACGAAATCCGGTGACTTTAACGTCCTATCTAGTTTTTTATATGCTGTTTGTATGATTCAAGCTAGTATGGTCGATACTTGTACTTGAAAGGTGTAAATTAATGTAAAAAATTGGACATAGGTAATATATATATGTAATATGTAACGGGTATTAACGCGATCATGCATAATGAGAAACAAAAATATGCCAAAAGTGAAGGTGAATCAAAATTCTTCTGCTTCAAAATGGAGACATGACAGCACCAGTCAGCTTGTGACCACGGCCGGTGTAACCTTGTCGAAACGTCAAGCCTATAAAAGGTAAACATTATGCATGATCGCGTTAATACCCGTTACATATTATATATATATATATCATGCAACGTAAAAGTTTAAAAGTTATTATAGGCGATTTTCTTAGGCGATTGGAAACCAAACATTTCTTGTGATTTCATATTTTATACATAGTCTTATTATATCCGAAGGAGTATGTAATACCCTTAAATTTTGGATTAGTAGCGTCGGTTGCACAGTAGGTGAACGTACACAAAAGTATAGAAGAAATCTTTTAGCCAAAACCTAGATCACGTAGTTCAAAAGGACATAATTATCCATAGGGCTCGTACATATTTTTCGGGATAAAAGTAGCCTTTGTTACTCTTAGGTACATAAACTATCTTTATGCAAAATATCATGTAAATTTGTTGCTTCGTTGTTTCGTGATAGGAGAATAAACAAACAAACAAACCTTCTTATTTATAATACTAGTAAGGAAGCGAGAATAAGTACTATACTCCATAGGTTTAAAAAGAGTTCAACATGTTTGTCAAAAACCTTTAGGTATAGTTAAATAGCTTTTACCCGTGACATCATTCGTGGTCGTTTGAAATGGATTTAGTGGACATATACCCAATTTCATCTAAATTAGTTTAGCTGTTTAGCAAAAAGTCACAAACAGAGTTACTTTCGAATTTATAACATAAATATAGATCAAAGCATCGCCTAACAGTATCTATGAGCCCACACTACCCGCAACGCCATTCCTACACTAAAAATCATATAAGTATCTTGTTTAATGTCCCAACAGCTTATCTTCAACTATATCTCCTACCTCATAAAGGGGAAATTCCTACGATAACATTTTATCACACCATTATCTGCCTACACGGGTTGTAAACGAATCTCTCGGCTCACTTTCGCGTGTAATCCGTAAGGCCTGTATATTATTCTAATTGTGTGCTCAATCGGGATAAATACGAGATCGTAAACACTGCTTCTGTTTATATTTAAACCTGTTAGAACCAAATTTATATATTCAGTTCACGAGTTAAGTACTTACAGTTATGGTAAGTATTTTGCTACTATAGAGGCAAAAAAGTAGTGATAGCCCAGCGGGAGACTGTTAGACTGCCACGTGGGTTTCAAATTCTGTACCAGCTACCAAGGCACGCAACTCTGATTTGACGAAGTTATGTGCGTAATAAATACTAGCTTTTGCGCGCGGCTCCGCCCGCGTGGTACCTACATCAATAAAAAGTAGCGTATGTCCTTCCCCAGGTTTTAAACTATATCTGTACCAAATTTCATCTAAATCGGTTGAGTGGTTTAGCCGTGAAAAGGTAACAGACAGACAGACAGACAGATAGACAGACAGAGTTACTTTCGAATTTATAATATTAGTAAGGAAGTAAGGATGTAGGTAGTTATCGCTCGCTTCAACGGTAAATAAAAATGTCGTTAGGAAATCGGTATGTTTCAAAATTCTCCAAATTCTTATTTAGTTCCTCAACATATTTCTGCATAATTTATATTATGGCTAGATTTTGCCTGCGGCTTTGCTTATTGTTACAAGTAGGTTAAGTTTAGTATTTTTCCTGGCTTAAATACCTTTTATCTAGGAAAAAATACTGCTGTGTAAATGTACCTTATCGTCTTTTCTCTGTAGGTACCCCTGAAAACGTGTATGCGAAATTTCATGAGGGTTGGTCGAGTAGTTAAAGCGTGAAAGTGTAACAAACAAACAAACTCAAAATATTAGTTAGGATAGCTGCTAACATTCGTTATTGCTAAGTTAACCAGGTGTGACAGACAGACCGACTAAATTACATAATAAGGGTTCCATTTCAGGAAACTCGAGACCACACAACAGTTATCATCAAACAATCTAGATAAAAATACTTAAATAAGGAAATAAAACTATAATGAAAAAGTATATGTAATCAGATACGTGATTGTTACGTGTATATGTACGTAATAATGTCGGTATAGCATAATGCTGTACTAAGCCTAATATGGTAAGGCTCGTGATACACTTATCACGTTATCAGACTTTCTAAGTCTGTGAGCTGCGCATGCGCCGGCGAGACTGGCGCGAAGGGTTGAGGCATACTGGGAAGATTAACTAATGATAATGTTTTATAAATGGTTTTTATTGCACAATGATACTTATACTACAAGGGCCTAGTTAGTACCGTGGTTTGTGCTTATCTTTGCAGCCGATCATAAAACTTTGGGCTTGATGTGTCTTTGACAAAATGTTTTTGGGTTAAGAAAGTATCGGTCTGTCAGTGGATTTTGGCTATATACCCCATAGACGCCAAAAGATACGCCCTCTTTCATGTGACACCTGAAAACATAACTAAGGCAATTTGAAGGAAATTTACACCTACTTAGCCATTTATAGAAATAAGTATACCTACAGGCGTTTATTCTTTTAACGTTTTTAAATAAACAACTTACGGATTTATTATAATGTCACAAGTATTTTACAGACTGTCAAACAACGGTTATAATTTGCCTATAATTAGAATTAAGTGGTAAATCTCAAATAATAGAGCACTCTGTCATTAGTGTTAGAAGAAAAGGATAAGCACACTGAACTTCAATACTATAAATAACTCAAGAAACCGATGACCTACCTGAATTACATCCTGTGCTTAATATTTTACTGGCGCAGCTGTAATAATTGCAACTGCTGTGCACGAGGTCTCAATTTCGATTACGGCTTTGGGTAGAGTTTTTAGGATTTCCTATCAAGCAATTCTCAGCATCATAATGGGGTCTGGAATTGAACCCGGTATACGTCAACTAGTCTATTGATGTTTACCGGACTTAATTTTAGATGCCGTCCTTCTACTAAGAATTTCTATAACGTGAGACCTAAAGACAAAGGGCTTATGTTTAACTTATCACCAGATATAGTAAAATATAACAGTCAAAAATAGTAAATGATCATCAAATTGCACAGCAAAATATATTTAAAGAGATTAAAATAAGTCTACGGAGCCTATTTTTGGGTGCGTTTAAGAAGGAACCTCCTTCCGAGACGGAATGCAGTGATTTGAGGCGTATAGGTGCTTGTTATGATATATTTTAGTAAGCATATTTTGCTGCGCAATTACTATTTTTGGTGGTCATTATATTTAATCCCAAAACAAAGTTGGCGAAGTGTAATGACGCTGATTTTAGCATGAATAGGTCGGCTCGACCGGGGAAGAACTACCCTCTCACAGAATATCGAAGTGAAATAACAGTATTCCTACTGTTGTGTTTCGTTCGGTGAGTGAGAGTGCCGGCGACCCAATCACCCTTTTCTCCCCTTCCCGCTCCTTCTCCTTCCCAATTCCTTTCCTAAAGGGTCAGCAACGCGTAAGTAATGGCTCTGGTGTTGCAGGCGTCTATATTCTACGGTGACCACTTATCATCAGGTGGGCCATATGCTTGTTTGCCACTTTAGACGTAAACAAATTTATGTAAGTGTTATATATAGTTTTGAGTGCCTAGTGCGAGTTTGTTCTAAGTTAACGCGAAAGACGAGTTTATGACGTTTGGCGCTCCGATTAGCCCGCTCCAAGAGAGCCAAACCCGGTTAACGTTTAGATCGCATTAACGTAAAAATAACTCACACTAGGCACCCTGGCCATCCATTCGGGTATAGGCCACAGACTATATATGTTTGTATGTATGTACACACTGACTATAAAATTAAATATTTTAATCTTGTTACCGGTGTATCGCAGTCTTTATCTCAGATCCTACTAATTTGCTTTAGAAATTTGCTCTAAATTTATTTCTAAATGTAGAACGGAAGAACTCACGCCCATGGTTTATAAATAAAACATTAGTTGTTGGCTCACGGGAATGCCTGTTTCATATTATAATAATATGGTTATCTTGCTTACTTATCATTATCACGAAGAGGATAAGGAAGGGACAAGCAAGGTCCTTGCTTACACATGGGCTATCATTCAACTTGTAGCAGCCTGGGTAGGGTAGTCCAATTTATTCATAATTTGCTGTGCCCGCGCTCTCACCCGCGTCATTGGTATTTGTGGTTACTGTGCCGCTCCCGTGAGCCATAGCGTGATTTTATATAGCCTATGTTCTTCCCAGGATCTCAGGGTATCTCCATTCCATTGATTGATTGGATTGAGCGTGAAAAGGTAACAAACAAACAGACAGACAGACAGACAGACCGACAGACAGACCGACAGACAGACCGACAGACAGACAGACAGAGTTACTTACGCATTTATAATATTAAGTAAGGATTGAACATGGATCTTGGTCCCTTGCATTGGGGTACAGCTAGTAGGTATCGTTGAAGGGTTAACAATGCACAAGTTATATTTATTTAGCCCAGTTGCTTGCGTCCATAGGTTTGACAGCATGGATAGCGTAGTGTTTTAAGAGGTTGCCTCGCCACTGCCTCTCGATCACGATCCACAAATAGTTGTTCCAAGTTTGTTCTTTGCGCCCGTTATTTAAATGTTAAAATTATACATTCTGCAATTTAAAATGTTATTATTATGTTTGGGAACTTAAAAACTACACTTTAAGATATTGTGACAACCATTATCTCATTGTCCCCGTAATAGTGGTTGTAGAAACGCAACAATAACTTTAAGGAAATTGTAAATATGAGTAAAAAACGTGTATTTTAAATAAACCGCGATACAGTATTTTAATTCCAAATTATTATTGCTATGTATAATCATTATTTCAAATGTATATCTAAAATCCTACATGATTAGTACGCAAACCTGTAAAGGTGTACAGCGACCAGCGACCTCTATAATTGTATATTTAGAAGATCTTTTGTTACCTGTATAATAATAATAATAATTCTTTATTTGTAACAGCAAAGTGAATACAAACATTATGCAGCCCTGATTCACAAACTAGCGTGAGCTGTATGTTGGGAGTCAGTTCCTTCCCAAAGACAATTTAAATATAAATAGTTACAAGCTGATTAGTAGATACATTTTATTTTTCTTTTAGTTAATAAACGCATTCGATTGCATTTTGTTTTGATTTGATCTATTTATGAAAAAAAAAACGCAGGAAGTTCCTATATCTTCGCTTGAAGTCATAACTATTTTTATAATCGTCCTATTCGTAGCTCAAAGATGTTCCCTCGTGACCGCAGCGAGGCTGGCATGGCGGCTGAACAATGGTCAATTTACGCTTAGCCAGTATCGTGGCCCGTTGGTAACCGCACTCTGCCGTTAAAGCCATCTAGTATACAAAGGGATATTTGAAGCTGACGCACGTACGCGGACATTTACGCATTGTACTCACTACCTACATGGTGAAGGAAAATAGGTAAACATTATGCTTTCGTGTTGTATTACAGGTGTAGGTTATCTCAATTTTCTATCTCTTTTTTGGATGATAGGTACTATCGACTCCAGCGACGGATGACCACTGTACGGATACGGATGATGGTACCCGTACCCGTGACACGCCCCTTTCTTTGTTTGAGTTTTTTTACACTTTACATTTGTTTACTGATTCTAAGGCGATACAAACTCAACTGGTCAACATGTGCAAGCGAAAATTTTTCTGAAATGGTCATCCGTCGCTGGAGCCGATAGTACCTACTGTTATATCTTTAAATACACGTGTAGATATCTATACATCTATATATCTATACAAATAAATAAAATTGAAATGTCTGTTTGTAATGTCAAAATAACAGCTTTTTATCTAATGCATATGAAAGTATATAGGGTACCTATACGAAAACATCTATTTTTACAATTTTTGTCTGTCTGTCTGTCTGTTTGCTCCGGCTAATTTCCGAAACGGCTGAACCGATTTTGACGGGACTTTCACTTGCAGATAGCTGATGTTATAAGGAGTAACTTAGGCTACTTTGATTTTAGAAAAAAAATAGAGACGAACACTTTTTAGTTAAAATCTATGCGGACGAAGTCGCAGGTAACAGCTAGTCCTAACTAATATTATAAAAGCGAAAATGAGTTTGTTTGTTTGTTACCTTTCACGCCTAAACCACTGACCCGATCATCCTGAAATTTTGCATATACGTTGTCAGGTGTACAGAATCGGACATAGGCTACCTTTGATCCCAAAAAATTACTGTTCCCGACGAAAACAATAATAACGTTCTTATGATAATAGATGGCGCCACGTATCTTTCGAATCATGATATAATTATATTATTACAAGCGGAGTACAACCCGAATTGATTGTCAAATTCTAAATTAACGCGAGCGAAGCCGCTGGCAAAAGCTAGTATAAAATAAAATGCTATAGTAAACAGTTCAGTGTGACGCAAGTATAACTTATGTTTCCGTTCAGTCAGCGTTTTCGTCATCCTGTTGTTTTCCATAGCTAATTACGTCAGTGTGGATTTGAACGTCGTCGCAGATACGTTTACCTGTATTTCAATATTGTTAAAATTATAATAAATATAAGGCTATAAGGCTAGTGTGAATGGAACAGTCGCAAGAGGAAAACCTAGGCGAACGTTTCTCGACCAGATCGGAGGCGTTCTGGACAAAGGCCAGGTTAAGAGCTCCTTGAACCGACGGGCGTGTATGAGGAATGTGATGAAAGTGAATGAAGCCAGAGAAGTGTGTCAGGATCGTAGCAAATGGAAATCCGTAGTCTCTGCCTACCCCTCTGGGAAACAGGCGTGAATCTATGTATGTATGTATAATAAATATTAAATTATAGTTTTATACATCAATTATTTTATTAAAACCGAGTCTCGTTCGCCCCCGGACAGTGCCCTATGTCCTTTTCTGTATCCCTAACAACGTGTAAGCGATATTTCACGATGTTCGGTCGAGTAGTTAAGGCGTGAAAGCGTAACAAACAAACAAACTCACATTCGCATTTATACTAGTGTAGACTAGCTTTACGAGTTTATTAGCATTAAAAAGTATATATGTGCTTCTACGGCGTTCAATTTATGAATATCCTAACTTAATCTTATAAATGCGTATGTGAGTTTGTTTTGTTCTCAACTGATCATCATAAAATATCGCATAGGTACACAGAACATAAACTTACATCCGGAAACATTACCTTTTTCTGGAGAAAAGATACCCTTTCATCCAGGACAAGGTTTTGTTCCAGGGTTATCCCCCTGGAACAAAATTACAATTAGTACCAAATATTTTCTAAATCTTAGTTATCTTCTTCTCCCTAGCCTTTATTATTCCCAAGTCAGTTGATGTCGGCTTTCTAGTATAACCGGATTTGACTGGATATCAGTTTTTACACGGAGGGATTGCCATCTGACCTCCGCAACCCGAAGGCTAACGATACCCTAAAGCTAGACCAGTGTCAGGATATTAGAGGGCACTGACTTCCCCACTGAGCTATATATCTTAGTTATAACAGAGAAAAAACAACCCATGAAGCAGGGCTTGAACTTGCTGCCTCGGTAAAGTATGTCGTCGCTTTACAGTTCTACGTTAGGGACTGTGTCTCTGAGTTTACCATCTAAAGGGATGCTGTGTGTCATCTATCGTAAAGGTAGTTATAGAACTATGCGGTTCGACTGACATATTTAGTTGTCATCATATTACCTTTGTAAGAAACAGACAGAATAATGACATACTTGTAATATTATCATGTACTTTTATTACTCGCGTCTTCGTTTGCCTTTGGTTGTTATGGTTTAAACTGTTTCCATACCAAAGATCTAAATTGCTTTAGCGATTTACATAGTTACTTTCGCATTTGTTGGTAATATGGTTTATTCCAGTATGGTCACCTAGTAACTATTGCTGGATATGGATGCAATACCACCTAATTAATAGTCGTTATTGGTTTTTGAAGTGAAAACTTCTTTAGCGGCGTGGTGCACTTTTTGTGACAGGTAAAAAATGTTAAACTCGCGTCAGGACACGTGACCTGATTGAAAATTCGTAAGGCGGAGGGAGAATTGTCAAACTCGCGTCAGGACACGTGACCTGATCGAAAATTCGTAAGACGGAGGTAGAATTGGCATGTATGTGTACGATAGCGCAATAAATGAATATTGTATTTTACCACATAAATGATAGTACTTTTATACTGATTTAAAGCAATTCGTGCAAAATTATTCCCTAACCATTCCAAAATATCAAAAATGTACAACGTTAATATTCAAGTTTTCACTTCTGCCGGCACTCCCGGAGTGCAACCCGTTGTTTTATGTCCTTATACGGATTATTGTTGTGCACGTTGTTTAGAACTCTTACTTACAGTATTTAATTAATCTAATTTTAAGACAACTGCCGCACTATGAATTATTTTGGTTAGAACAAAAATAGCTTATAACAGTTATTTATCGCTCAATTTATATACGAAGGAAAACATTGTGAAAAGTTGCATAGCTGAGAGATAGATTACCCGTATGTTTTACATAATATTGTCTTCTGTTTACGCGAATGTTATTCATTGAAATTAAACTACTATATACGGATTTTATCGCGTTGTTTATTTGACACTATTACAAAATTTTGAAAAACTGTTACACTACTATAATCACTATTAAACTTTACAATTTTTTTTTTTTTTTTTTTTTTTTTTGGTAAACTTTAATAGTGATTATAGTAGTGTAATGTTCACAAAATCGTATGAAGTCTGTCAATATTATACACATTTTTTCGCAGAAACGAAATCCGCACTGGGCCAGCATCGTGTTCTGTAGCCTAATCCTTGTCAGACTCTAACGAGAGCCTTGTCTTGGTTGCAGGGTTACTTGCATGTGTGGCGGCGTGAGATGACGTTCTCGGAGGAGCAGCTGTCTGAACTATTCAACAACATTGAGGACATCTACTGCTTTAACAGGTACACTTATTTGCTTTACTTTTTAAGTGCTGTATCGCGTGACTTGTCTTTTTGACTTATATCTGAAAGCCAATTCTTGTCCTAAAACTATTTAATATAGAGTGCCGATCTAGACTCAGTGTCATATATAACACAAATGGTATTTTACTTGATTAAAATAAAAGTCCAACGTTAACTAGATTTTGCTCGCGTGAATGTAGATTTAGTCAATAAGTCAATAAGTTTGTATCCCTTGAGATCAGTACTTTTTCTACATGAACGGTACCCTGTGTCATTTTCTGTTCTCCTGAAAACGTGTATGCGAAGTTCCTTAATGATAGGTCGAGTAGTTAAAGCGTATAAGCGTAATAAATAAACAAACTCACATTCGCATTTATAATATTAGTTAGGGTTGGACTTGATCGGAACTCTATTTTAAACATTCTTATTACGAAGATTGGCTCTCAGAAGTCCCCCGGATGGAAGTCTGCAAAGTGCGACAAAAGACCGCTTAAGCTATCGCTAAGCTTTAAGACAGTTTTGACCCGAATACCTTACGAAAATACTAACAGTTCTGGGTTGGAATCCGGATGTAATATTCGCTGCTTTCTGGAAATTTCCATCCATATAATCAACGAATAGCTCAAGAACAAAGAAGGGACGTGTATGTACATAGCAAATTAACACTAAATACCGTGTGTATTAACACGCAGTATTTAGTGCCATAAAACGTACAACAAGAAACTGAATTACAAAAGCACACAAGTTAAACGCGCATTAAATTTGTGCGTATTGCGTCGACGATGGGATTATGCACGCG
Organism: Catocala sponsa; assembly: GCA_963564715.1. Taxonomy (NCBI): domain Eukaryota; kingdom Metazoa; phylum Arthropoda; class Insecta; order Lepidoptera; family Erebidae; genus Catocala; species Catocala sponsa. The sequence goes on from OY751351.1 coordinate 7,229,214, forward strand.
TCGTTTTGAACGACATCTGGATTCGTGACATTCCATACAAAGGACTACTCCATACAACTACCGCTTATATATCTAGGAAGAAATAAAAGAGATGTGTGACATACAAATAGCTCTGTTTTAGTCTGTCGAGTGTATACTTAAAGAAGAGCATGAAGCACTCGTCTGTCGAAAAAGGGTTCATCGAGAAACTGCAGTTCAGGTCGCCCACATACCATCAATGCGACTCAGAGAAGATGGCACGGCTTGTGTTCGTTGAATGTCATACCAAAATGCATGTTGGGTAGCGGATTAGTACTTCTAATGGACTGCAGTGCGCTCATTCCTCAGAATATACCTTAGTTCCATTGGTGCACTAAGGATGGTCACCACGCTATAACATACGAGTATGTTATAAAAGAGCGGTAGGGTGCCTGGTGACCAGGTTACAGTGTACAGAGTCTCTCACAAGCTATTTATATTTATGCACTGTTTGCTGCAAATTAACTAATTGTAACTAATGTGAAGAGAGAATATATGTGACGTTCCACGGGAAAAGGGACCTTATGATCATACTCATAAGGTCCCTTTACCCGTGGAACATTACAAATTATGATCACTGGTGTGATTATAGTGAGTAAAATTCTCACATAACCCAATTTGTACTCCTGTGGGATAGGGTTTTCTGAAGATTACCGCTCATTAGACGCTATAAGGATAAATCAATAGCTAATTTACAAGCGAACACATGGCTTTATGATTCATTTAGTCAAGTACGCGTTCACCTTTATATTTGCCCCCTATTCATTCATGACAAATAGCAAACTCTGTATTACGAATATTTCGCTCACATATGTCACTATTCTATAATCGACATCCCCTAACTTCCCCAAAGTCGGCAATATAATAACAGGGAGTTATATTACGCCCTCTTAAATATTAGGGAGTGAAATGGTAAGACGTGTGTTTCGGTTTTATGGTGTCACTATGTGATAATGTCATGTGGACTGTGTTAATAAAGATTTAAAGATATCGCTGATGAAGAGTTCCAGGACCGATAACAACGCGTTGACGTTGACGATCATTGGATGTCTCATTAGTCATTGATTACCTCTGTCTGTGAACGCAAATACAGTAGGTCAACCGTAAAAAGTCTATCCGAAACTACGGGCCGAACGAAGTGAAGTTTCTTCGGATTTATTTCTATTAAAATGACATTTCTCCGTTGTTCGGGCTGCGTTATGAAAAGTTTTAGGTCAATCAAGAGGTTACTTACATTCATATAGGATGAATTTTGAAATAAATGTACGAATAGTCGTTTCGAAACATCGGCATTTCCATTTCTACAGGACATTTTAAGAGGTATTATTACTAACTTTAAGAAGTACTTTCAATCTACAGAAGATCGCAGCCAAATAAACTAGTGCTATGTTTTCGCGGTGAGCTGGTCCTTCAAGGTTCCTTAAGAAGACGCTGTGCTGTTATTAGGTAGCCAATGTATTCAACCCCCATTTGATTATTTTAAAGGCCAAACAAGAATTTGGACTTGTAAACGATAGTTCGTAGGTTCGACTCCAGGCTATTGCCATCTACACGAACCCATGATTAACTTAGTTGGAGAGGTATTAGGCATTCTATATTGAAAAGATAAAGAGCAATAGTACATATAAATACAAACGTACAATATTATTATTTATTTTAAAGAGATTACTTGTAATTCGGATTAGAAATTACCAGTAAACTTGCTTGTAATCGCTGATTTTACGCCTGAAAAACCATAACTCTTTTTAAATTACTTTCGTAATGGCTCTATTAGCAATTATATGGTCAACAATGAGGAAATAAGTCATGCGCAAATAAACATTAAATATTTGTATGTGCCATTCAGAGGTAAATTGATTTAGATAGGTAATATTATGTAGTTGTTGGCCTTGACATCGCTCGGGTTAATTAAAATATCTTATACTAGTTGTTCTACACGGTTTCACTCACGTTTATGATTACTGCGACGTTCCCGCGGCTCGTAGCGCGATGTTATAGTGCCTATGTTACTTCTACAATGTGTTTATGTTAGAATGGCAAAATGTTTACGAAAATAAAGATATTTTTCGGTCCAGTAGTTTTAGAGTTTATTAATTACTAGCTTTTGCGTATGGCTTCGTTTGCATAAAAATAGGTTAGGATATGTAGGTAACAGAACTTTAAAAATAAATATAGCCTACTAGCATTTGAGCGCGGCTCCGCCCGCGAGGTGCTTACATCAATAAAAAGTAGTAGCCTATGTACTTCCCCAGGTTTTAAACTATATCTGTGCCAAATTTAATCTAAATGGGTTGAGTGGCTTAGCCGTGAAAAGGTAACAGACAGACAGATAGACAGACAGAGTTACTTTCGAATTTATAATATTAGTAAGGATGTTATTCGGTAATAATATAGCTACACAACAGTGAAAGAATTTTTTTAATCGGTTGGGTAACTTTTGAGTTAAATCCTTACAAACAAACAAAACACAAATCTTTCCCCTTTATAATATTAGTATAGATGTAGACTAGCTGTCACCTACGCTTATGATTGTTGTTTTGTTTCCGTTGCTATGAAATGCAAAAATAAAATAAAATATCTAATCTCTTCAGCATTTCTATAGAAAATAAAGTATAGATTCTTCTGAACACAATTAGATGACGTGGTTTAGATTTATGAATCTCTAGTTACTAAACTGAGAAGCTGCATCGATATTTATTTAGCGATCTTTCTTCCTCTGATTATTCGAGTGCGATGTCGATCAAAATGTTACAAATAGTACTCCGTCTATCAGAACGATAATTCTATTGTTGAGTTCCTGGATTGACTTGACTTGAATCAATGAATCGAACCTAAAAGCAGAATTCACACAATTGCCCGTTAAGATAAACAACACAGTCACGACGCGGACGGAAGTATGATTATTACGTGTCTGTAACAGACAGACACACAATCACAACAGATAACAACCATTTCCTTTCTATTATATTTGCACAAAAAGTCTTGATTCCGAGCAAAATTACACACAGCTGTCAGATCCAAACTTCAAAATAGTCTAATCATTCTATATTTTAATCCAACAATAGAATGAGCTCTAACTCGTCCCTAAACTCTGTCCCTTTTTTACACCTCAATTTTCCTCGGACCTCTCACTCGCAAGGTACGTTTGCTATGGTTGTAGTGTCGTATTCCTCTTTGCTTTTTTTGTGTATCGTCCCCTAAACTGGCGACCTCCGTAAGGAGGGTGTTAAAATAATAGCGAGGGTAGTTTTACAAAGAGGGTACGTTTTTGTAAAGGAAGACTGGTGTGGTTTGTATGTGTGTATCTGTGTGAAGCAGAGAGTATTTAAGACCATCCATATTTTAATAATTGTCTGTTTTTTTGCAACGTACCTATGTATGTGTTCATAAACTATTCGTCCGATTGCAGTAAAACTTTGGTGAATTGTTTTGCGTAGGAAAAAGGAAATATTAAAGAAAGATAGAGAATATGGCATGGTTTGTCGTCATGTACTGTTTAACTTCCAGCTATCGTGAGGTACTAGGCCTACTATGAAACATAAATACCGAAATTCGGTTCAACTGTTCGTAAAACACGTTTATTCCGAAAATCGTCTTGAATTTCGGTACTTAACTGTTCTACTAAACCATTTTAAGAAGCAGTCTGAACAACGGATTAATATTACTGTAAGTTTTTCATTCAGCCCGAAGTTTCGGATATACATTTTTATGGTAGACGTGAGTCCTTCATGAAAATGTCTATCCGAAACGATGCTGCGATATTTTTAGGCTGAAGATAAATCTAATCATAATCAATCAATCTCATCATCAAAATCATCTAATCTAATCATTTCTACAGTTTATTAAAATTACTAACGAAAACACTTATCGGTATAATAAAGTAACACTTATGTGTTAAATTTGGACATCCAGTGCCATTCATGTTTGTCAATTGATAATAATAATGGTCTCCAGATCGAATTTAGGTCACGGCGGCCAGCCTCTGCGCAGGAGATATTATAGTGCACAAGCGTGTGCGCAAACATAAGTGCACTCTCTGTTCCCTCACTCTCATGATCCGATGGGATGGTAATCGGATACGACTGGAGAGAAATCAGGCGCAGGACCAACGGCTTTACGTGCTTTCCGAGGCACGGGGGTGTCTAATACCGCCAACTTCCTAACTCCGGGCTGCTATTGTGTTTTTTTTAAACAGAAAATCCCTATAAATGTTTTTTGGCCCGACCCGTGATTCAAACCCGAGACCTCATGCACAGCAGTCGCATTCACTACCGCTGCGCCACGTTATTTGAGTACCAACGACATAGTAAACGTTTGTATTTATAATATTCATAGCCGAACTAATGCTAGTACGGCATTCAAGTGATGGAGTGTTGTTAGGTTTTCCTGCTAGATATTTCTCGGTTAGCACAATGTCTGGGAATGTGCCCAGTAGCCGGCTATTATTGGGGTCTTTAAGATAGCTGGCGGAATGCGGATACAATACCCCTCTGCTTAGTAGAAATATGCAGGCAATGCATTTTATTGCTTAAACATAGATGTTTGAAGCAACATAATGGATAGGATGTTTGCGGAGGCAAGAGTAGATGGTTTTCATGCCATTATCCGCAAACGGTGTGCTTCCCTCCTACGCAGAATGCGTGGTAGCTCACACAGCTTGTTAAGCACATTGTGTGATCGGTGGGACAGTCCGATTTTGGGACGCTGGATACGACTACACACGACGTAGACAGTGTCCAGAAACCGGGCCTGTCTCATAATATTATGTGTAAAATTGATATGTTACTAACACTAGGTTAAGTATTTTGTCTGTTACTAACACTTTATGGACCCTGGTCTGCAATAAACATTAATTAATTAATTAATACTCTGGCTGAAGATGTATATTTATTAAGTAAGTTTATTTTTATTTAAGAAAACTTTTGCATTAGTGAGATCCTTATATCGCGATATCTTAACATACATTCAAAATATGGACACATAGAACAACACCTGGCAGTCACAATTTGAACCAAGGTACGACACCAGACGCATAGACTTCAATTGCAATTTGTATAGAGCAAGTAAATTGCAATTACAATTAGTACGGAGGCGAGTCACGGATGCTAAATCTATTGCGGAATTCCGATCGGCGTTCGCGATAAACAAATTGGTGCTGAAAGCGCATTGATACTCGTGTACAAATAAAACTTATCCCATTTGCAAAATCTCAGCACTTTTGGAATTGAAAACTTTGGTGCGTACCCCAATTCTGGAATTTGTTCAAAAATATACCTTAAGCCCTAAGCTTTTGGTTTAAATTCACTATGAACAAATGTTTTCCCCTTTGGTAGAATTGTTTCGTACAGTATCGGGTTTCTATTATACTTTAATGATTGTGAAATTCTTTTGTGAAGATGGCGCGGCCCATCTGTGCTTTTAGGTGTTATTAAAAGATCAGGTAAAAGTGAGACTAGTCATGCTAAATTTATTTTCTTTTCATTTATTATGGGTATACTCATCGATTTTACATATAAACAGTACAATGCTAACTTTTGTGTTCCTAAAGAATCCATTCAGCTATAAATATTTTTAGATTTGAAACTGCAGTGGCACTTAAAACGTTCTGCAACAGCGCCACTGCTCAACTTTTGTATCACATCAAAAGATTAATTTATTTTGTGTCCAGTCGGCCTATTTTCATCCATCACTCCGAAATGTATGTACCTATAGCAATTTCTATTTGTCTCGATCCATGCAAATCCTTCAATTCTCTATAATTATGTTTATACTATTACATTTACATTAGATACAAAAGAGTTTAGATTCACTAAACAACTAGACTTAAAAAAACACCTTTTTGTCCAAGAAATCAAATTTGCAATACGAAATCATGATATTATTACTTAAACTATCGCGCCATCCTTGCCTTAGCGGTAGCCGATCAAATAAATCTTTGTGTGACCTTACAACTCTACGAAGAAATACAATTGAATAATCGAAATTAGGTCGAATCGCTTTTGTTTTGATCAAATCCAAGAGACAAAGATGGTATCTGGTATTATTTAATTTTGTTACGATTGACTTCTCTCTGGTTAGAACAGAAGCTACAATTGTGAATATAGACAATTTAACGGCTCATTGATTTGAAAGAACATGGAGAATTTAATTCCATTGTCATGTAAATTGTGTGAATCAAGAATAAGTGCCAAAATAACTTAAATTTAGAGGTCATGGGAGCTCAGAACAATGTACAAAAGAATCGGCGTGTTATTTAAGAATTACAGGAACACAAATGTTTTTAGATGTCTAGGGAATTTCCGTCTTTTGGATCGAGAAGCTGTATTAAACAATTAACAGGAAAGTTATCGTAATACTTACGTTGATTTAGGCTTCATTCACACGTACCACAACCACACCAGATCGACGTGACAAAAGGTGATGAAGCAGTGAATAGTGTCGCTGCAGCTTTTTGCAGTTGCGTTGTGGTTCCTACAAAATGTGGATTTGGTTGAGTTGTCGTTAGTAGTTGCGATGTGGTTGCAACGACGCAATGACGCTCACGAGTGCAGACAGACAGTTCGACATATGTTTTCGTTGACGAGCGCAGTGTCGGTGAGTCGACGCAGCATTGTCTACGATGTGGTCGGACGTTAGTTCGCGGTGTTGCTGGTGGTTGCGATGTGGTCGGTATTACCCACGTGGTCGATAATGACGACAAAATGTGGTCCGTGTAAATTTTACTATTCATTTTCAATACAAAATTGCGCCCGCCCACGTGGTGTGGTTTTAGTGTGGTTGTGGTTGTATTGTGGTTGTGGTACGTGTGAAACAAGCCTAAGTCTCTGAAAATTTTGATGGTTTGGTTAAAGAAGTAGGCAATAAATGTATGACAAAATTTATTAGTACCAAATTTTGCCCGCGGCTTGGCTCTCATTAATCTAGATTTTGTCAATAAATTTCTATCCCATGAGAATAGTACTTTGTTTCTGGATGAAAGGTATCCTATGTTCTTTTCTGTACTCCTAAAAGCGTGTATGCAAAATTTCATTATGATCGGTCGGTGTGAAAGCATAACATACGAACAAACTCACATTCGCTTTTATAATATTAAGTTAGGATTACTAAAGCTTTTTTAGTCGGTAGTGCCCGGTACGTTACATCTTTCCCCGGGTGAGCCCGACATAACATATTCGCTCCCCTTTTTCTGCGGAAAGATGAGGGTCAATACATTCCCACATATTAAAAAAAAGAATTACTGAAGTTTGTGTCGTCCACTGATACATGTATTATTCAAGTTATAGTTTCTGTTACCACCGCGTTCAACCCTTTATAATATAAAATACTAGCTTTTGCCCGCGGCTTCGCTCGCGTTAATTTAAAATTTGACAATCAATTCGGGTTGTACTCTGCTTGTAATAATTCAATCATGATTCGAAAGACACGTGCCGTCATCTATTATCATAAGATTACGTTATTGTTGTTTTTCTCGGGAACAGTAATTTTTGTCGGGATGAAAGGTAGCCTATGTCGGTGTCTGTACACTTGACAACGTATATGCAAAATTTCAGGATGATCGGTTCAGTGGTTTAGACGTGAAAAGGTAACAAACAAACTCATTTTCGCTTTTATAATATTAGTTAGGAAGGATAGGATTAGGATTACTGTTCAATCGCTGCCAACCCTAACCTTATCGCTGTCACTTGCAGTCTTCATTGACAGCGACAACAGAAGCTTCACCTGAAGAAGCCTCGTGAACGGGACAAGCACGTGCCGATGTTGTTATTTGCTTTTATAGCTGGTTGAATAACGTGACTTTGTTGGGATGCAATAAATGCATTCTGGATTTCTATAATACAGGTTGTTTCGTACATCGTTTGTCAAATTGAATTAGCTGAAAGGCTACTATACTATTTCGGTTATAGTTTAAGCACCCTAACCCACTTTTCTCGCCACGAGATATTTTTTAAATAACGAACATTTCTTTTTTTGAAAAATTATTATATCATGGCATATCAGCAATTTTCTTTTAAATTTAGGTTTACAAGCTGAGTGTAGTAATTTTTCAGTATACATAATTTATTAGTCACCGGGAAAATGCATTACAAAGTATTTCTCGGACAAGCACAGTTTTCATAGTACACAGATAGATGGCTGTACCATCTCGGCCGCTCTCACCGACTCGTCCGTATGTTTTCACCGAGGTGTCGAACAGCTAATTAGCCGATACAAACTGGGACCACATTCCTCGTGGCACAACTATACATTAAGATGACTTAACGCATCTATGTATAAAATGTTTAATGATTATTGAAAACGTTGATTTTTAATTAGAATTCGTATTAAAGTGTTGCAAGGTCTCAAGTGTTTTATCAGTTTAATTTGGCTATTTAATTATTAGGATTGCCCTCTTTTGGTCTTTATAGCCGATAGCTGAATATATTGCTGCAACTGCCTCCGTGGCGCAGTGGTAGTAAATGAGATTGCTGTGCACGAGCTCTCGGGTTCGAATCCCCCAAGAAAAAGTAATTAGGTTTGTCTGTTAAGATATATCAATAGCAGGCCGGAGTTAGGAAGTTGGCGGTGTTAGACACCTCCTTGCCTCGGAAAGCACGTATAGCCGTTGGTCCTGCGCCTGATCTTTCTCCGGTCATGTCGGATTACCGTCCCATCGGATAAATATATACATTTATGTGTTTAAACAATACATTTCTGAAGCTTTAGATACAATTGTAATACATCTACATAACAAAAACTATTTTAATGTCCCACATGAAAAGGGTGAGCATATTGACTACCGTGCACTCTTACCTTGGCCTTTCTCGTCAGAGAACGGCTGCCTAGGTCTTTTCCCTGGGAATTTTAATATAGTGGTCGACTATTGGTCGAAATTCGATTATAAATTATTGTATTCTTACGAGTTTAACATTCCATATGAACTTTAACTATGTCAAAACTTCAGTCTTCTATGCCCGCAATGTGTTTAGGAACCAGCACAAAGTTTTGTTTTCATGTCATCATTTAGAGATGTACCAGATTCTATAATTCTACACAAATAAATAAAATTGAAGTGTCTGTTTGTAATGTCAAAATAACAGCTTTTTATCTAATGCATATGAAAGTATATAAGGTACCTATACGAAAACATCTATTTTTACAATTTTTGTCTGTCTGTCTGTCTGTTTGTTCCAGCTAATCTCCGAAACGACTGAACCGATTTTGACGGGACTTTCACTGGCAGATAGCTGATGTTATAAGGAATAACTTAGGCTACTTTGATTTTAAAATAAAAAGGGTTCAGCTGAGACAAACACTTTTTAGTTAAAATACACGCGGACGAAGTCGCAGGTAACAGCTAGTTAAAAATATTCTCCGTAACAAAAGTTAGAGGCGTATTATTTATAGACACAAAATTGTCATGAACGGCTGTTGGCATAGATAATAATAATATAGTATTAGTTCGCAAGTGGGAGTCAATAATTAAATTTATATTTGTAAACAGAAAAGCTGATCTAAATAAAGAATATTCCGCAGACAGCTGTGGAATACCATGATGAATTATGCTCAATGTCTTTCTTTTGACAATAAGAAGTCCAGACGTACCTACTTCTTTCATAAAGAACGTCACTAGCCTGATTTTCGGTTTTACTTTTCTTACTACCTCTTCTTCTTTAAATTAAGAGCGTAGTTCTTGACGGCGAAGTAATCGCCATATACATATGTCTGTCTTCGGTTTTCTATTTACCCTCTTGATACGATTCCATTCCAATTTTTCTTACAAGTACCTACTAAGGTTAGGAATAAGGTCCCCCCCGGAGTTTGCTGAATACTGTTTTCCACTTAAGAACATATAGACAACTTCTTCAAGTTTTGTAACGGTTTACGGTTCTGCGGAATATACTACTAACCCCAAACAATTCATGCTATGTCGTAGTATATGAGTGTGGGTTCGATTACTATATCGGCTTTTATTCTTTAGAGTCACTCTTAACACAGAGCCTCTATTACAACTTGCTGAGCGACTCTCAAATTTTGCCGTGTAACCTTATTATACATAGGGTAGTATTTAACTGCACAGCAAAAAATACTAATTGCACAGTAAAATATATTTAAAGAGATCAAACTAAGTCGACGGAGCCACGCTTCGCGGAGCTCCTATTTTTGGGTGGGTTTAAGAAGGAACCTAACCCTTCCGAGACGGAATGCAGTGATTTGAGGCGTATAGGTGCTCGTTATGATATATTTTAGTAAGCATATTTTGCTGCGCAATTAGTATTTTTGGTGGTCATTATATTTAATCCCCGTCTATATCCCCGATGGGGTAGGCAGAGGTGTTTCATATCCACGTTTCGCACAGCTAAGTTTTAAATCCAACGTAATAGAGGTGAGCCATAGATAGGTGAGCCCTCCTATTACAAAAAAAATAACATAAACTCGCCCAAAGCCCAACGTGCTATAGAAGGGACTAGCCTATTGTCGTTTACCGGGCAGAGTTGCAGACTCCTTGCTTCTACTGACAATTCCGTATTTTCATATAATATATAAAAAAGACATCGCCTGCACTAGGAATAATTCCTGTGTCACGTGGGACCTTACAAACATTCAAACAACGGACACAAAGAACACCCAGACTTAGGACAACCATTTGTGGTCCACACAATTTTTTGTCTTATGTGTTGATCGAACCCACAACACTCGTGCGGCGGCAGTGATGAGGTGACCACTTCAAACACCTTAAGACCTGGGAATCGACATCCCTCACACGCAGCAGTCACAAAAACCCCCGCTGTGACGAAGGTATATAAATTACTAGCTGAACCGCGTAACTTCGTCCCCGTCACATAAGAATTTTCCCCATTTTTGCTACATTTTTCATTGTTGCTCCGCTCCTATTGGTCGTAGCGTGATGTTATATAACCTATAGCCTTCCTCGATAAATGGGCTATCCAACACTAAAATAATTTTCATTTCGAACCAGTAGTTCCTGAGATCAGCGCGTTTAACCAAACAAACAAACAAATTTTCAGCTTTATAATATTAGTATAGATATTGATAAACCCATTTTAGACGTTTACATGGAAGCAATTAATCTATCACTAGTTATAATATATTATATTGACAGATTAATTATGCATATTCAGCATTAGAAAGTAAATTGTACGTAGGCGGGGCATAAACAACGCTCAAACTGATATTTTTCATCTGTTAACTGTACACGTGTCGATGCCCTCCTACGCAAATAGTTTACATTAGAAACTTGTCGCCAACAAATTATTTTAAACATTCTAAGGCGAATAGAGTTTATAAGCATTAATATAGTGTCAATGAGGTGTTTGTTTTGTGATTTAAATTATGTGGGCCAATTTTTGAGCATATACATATGTATATACTCAAAAATTGGCCCACATAGTATATACTTAATTATGTTCATAGACATCCTAATCCTAATCCTAACTGCCTAACTAATATTATAAAAACGAAAATGAGTTTGTTTGTTTGTTACCTTTTCACGCCTAAACCACTGAACCGATCATCCTGAAATTTTGCATATACCTTGTCAGGTGTACAGGAACGGACATAGGCTACCTTTCATCCCGGAAAAAATTACTGTTCCCGAGGAAAACAACAATAACGTTCTTTTAGTAATAGACGGCGCCACGTGTCTTTCGAATCATGTTTGAATTATCTTTATATATATAATTCTTCTGTACGTGTGTTGACAGTGAACTCCTCCTAAACGGCTGGACCGATTTGAATGAAACTTTTTGTGTGTGTTCAAGTGGATTCGAGGATGGTTTAGATAAGCTTTTCTTTTTTTGCTCTCTCTTTTGTACAGGAGAACGTCTGTCGGGACAGCTAGCATTATTATATATTATTACAAGCAGAGTACAACCCGAATTGATTGTCAAATTCTAAATTAACGCGAGCGAAGCCGCGGGCAAAAGCTAGTAATATATAATTATGTCTGTGTAAGGGTTTGGTAGCCCACACAAATGTATCTAATGTAACCGTACAAATCTAACGCCCATTCTTGTAATAATATCTCATATATATGTAAGTCGTAACTGCAGTAAACGAACTATTTTATTTATCACCAACTCCAAAACCTTTATATTCCCGAAAGGTTAGGTAGAAGTCTATGGTATACCCCCTTTTTACTATTACGTTCTTGGGTCTCAGGTAATTGGGCCCGAGTTTATAGCCGTCTGCCATGGGCGCATGAGCAGATCATAAATAGAATATCTCTTAGTTCTTATCGGGAACCGAAGCCGAGTTTTTGGTATAATAATAATATTCTATCACATACACACAACACCGTCTAACCCAAACTAAGCAGAGCTTGTACTATGGGTACTAGACAATGGATAAACATACATATATACTTTTTTTTTTGGAAATACATACGTATTATACATAGAAACACCCAGACCAAGACAAACATCCATGTTCATGCACACAAATGTTTGACTTGTGCGGGAATCGAACCCGCGACCTCAGGCGTGGCAGTTGGTTACACTGACCACTATACCATCGCGGCCGACATCATAAGCGAATTTGATTTCCAAAAAATAACCGGTATCAACCACAAGCGAATTTGCTACGTAATATAGCAGTTCAAGTATTTATCAAGTGATAATAAATTTTTAAATCGAAATGTATTAAGTTAGCTTTAATTGTAATTGATGAATAAAAATTAATATTTAATCAAATTTTATTACTTATCAATTACACAAAATTACTATAAATAAACTCATTATTATTACATGAAGTAATTATTACAATTTTGTATTACAGCATGAGAACAGAAAGGCTTAAATCATAATTACCGAGACATTATCTTTAAAAGCCTTAACAGATAAAATGAGCTAATAGTCTACAAATGTGTCCTATCGTCATGAATATTACCTACCTACATTAGCAAACGAACGTAAATAACCTATTTAATAGGTGCTAAGCTTCAATAAGTTAGAGGCGGTGTGGAGGCCACTGCTCTTAAACCACACGACTGCTTACCATCAGGTGGAATGTGGTCATTTTGAAGAGCAAAATAAAAAAAAAGGTTCGCACCACGATATCAAACTCCTGATTCGATAGCCGACCGATAAATTAACGCCATTCGATAACTTTTCTTACGAAATGGATGATCGATTTAAGATTATTAACTAATATACATATATTTATACCGAATAAAATAGGGTAGGAATTTTTACAACGGAAATTACATCTTATAACATTTTTAAACTATATCATACTAGATTTTGCTCGCGGCTTCGCTCATGTTAATGCCTATATGTTAATCTGGTGTATAAACAATAATACTGTAAAGTTTCATCAAAATCTGTTCAGTAGTTTTTGCGTGAAAGAGTAACAAACATCCACCCATACTTCCACATCTATAATATTAGTAGGATCCTAACTATATTATAAGTGCGAATTAGTTTATTAGTTTGATTGTTCTTTACGTTTTCACGCCTGAATTACTGGACCGACCATCATGAAATTTCGCATACGCGTTGCCAATTGTACTGAAAAGGACATAAGGTCCCGGTTTCATCCTGGGAAAAGTACTGTTCGCCAGGGATAAAAATCTATTAACAAAATCTACATTGATGACAAAATCTAGTAGACTTATGCGGTTGTAAAAAAACATATGGACGTACAGGAATGAATCCTCGTTGGTTTTATAAAAAGAATACTTTTTTATTATTAAGCCAACCTGGAATAATTCCTGTGTCGCGTGGGAATTTGCAAAGGTTGAAACAGCGGACACAAAGAACGCCTAAACTCGAAACAACTATAATTATGTGGATCACAGAATTTTTAGTTTCGTTTTGGGATCGAATACTCGACTTACTAGGAGTAGGAAGGCAACTAATTATATTACTACGCCATCATTGTCAAAGGGTATTAAAAAGTTTTTACAGGGTCGGCAACGCGCAAGTGATGCCTCTGGTGTAGCAGGCGTCCATAGGCTACGGTGACCACTTACCACCAGGTGGGCCGTATACACTATACTAGTTTGAAACTCAGGTATTATAGGTCTTATATCCTGTTTGTGTCTTGTCACATTAACTTACTGACTATGAAGGTAGTCGGGATCTTTAGTTATCTCACAGATCAGACCGTTCTGGAAGGTTACATAAAGTCATAGACTTTTCTAGAACCCTTTGCGATACTTACAAAGGTCATGTCATAAGTTTGCTAGTCATCACTGGTTCGCACGTTGATAAGTAAGGTTTTAATCAACTCGCTCTTAACAAGTTATGTCATTAGAAATATTTACGTAATCGAGAATCAATTGCATAGACATGCAAAAGTGCCTAAAACGTATAAATTTATTATTAGAAATGTTATCAAATGATCTAAAGTAAATTTTAAGTCAGAAGAATGACAAGTTTTGGTTGACTAAACAATTACTTCATTTTAAATACACTTACGTATTTAAGATCAACCATGTTCTACAAATGCATTAATGTGAAGTTTGGGAAGATCTTTCGATGTTTTTAATTTAATCACACGGTATCCGTGAAACGACTTTGCATTAAGCATAAATTTGTAGCATTAGTAGTCATAGAGTAACAGATTGGATAAGTTTTAGGATTCCTGTAGGATTCAGACGGTGGCAACTAGTAATATCATAGAACGATTTTTTTTTTAAATGTGCGATCGAAATCTTTCCTTTATGAGGACGTTTATGAGTACCTAGCTGAAAATTTATCTGGAATTTTATACATATATAAATAGTCATATTTAACTATCATGAAAAATAAACATAGCACCATTATACCACTTATAACAACGCGAATATTCCGCGAAGAACAATTGTATCATTAACAAGATCTCATATGTTCCTTAGATAACTCCAACCGCAGATGTAGATCTTATTTCTTGTGTTGATTTCTATAATATCTGTTATTATTGTACAATTATATTTGTAGCTGTGTTTACTAACAGAAGACAAACTGTGTGAACTCACTTATCAGCTTTTACAATTTATTAGATTTTGCCCGCGGTTCCACTCGCATAAATGTAGGTTTATTATTATATCTCTTGAGAACAGTTTTTATTTGGATGAAAGGCACTTTCTATACTACTGATAATGTGTATGCAAAATTTCATAATGATCGGTCAAAAAGTATAAGGTGTTAAACGTAACAAACTCACTCCAGTCACGATCTAAACGTCATCTAAACCCCAAGCCAGTCGCAAGTGTACTTGTCTTAAATGTTTGATATTTTTCCTTATGCCTATGCTATGTATATTGACTCTTTATGTTCAGGTAGAGCTAAGCTGATTTCCTTAGGACAAAGCTCACAGGTTAACAATACAATTTAATAAGAGTTAGTCTAATTCATGCACCGAGGGTTCGTATTATCCCAAATCACGTAAAGGATCACTAAGTTCCTTTAAATTTAATAGGGCAAGAACAAAAAGACCTTGCAAAATACATACATGTGACTTAAAAGGAAGATAGATACCTTAAATTTTAAATAATTTGCATTTTGTTTATTTTTAAGGCGGGTCGCCTTAATACAACATAAATTCTGTAAATGGAGTATAGTAATTTTTTTAATAATAGGGCAGCCACTTCCGTGAGCAAGTTTTGGCTGCGGAACGAACTAAACAAAGTTAAAACCCAAAAACTGCACAAACCATTCGCAAAAACAGTTCACACCTACTCACAGCACAGCTCCAGTGTCGCGTTACAGAAATAAAACGAGTAACTGATGGGACCAGTGCCCTTTGTTGGGTCACGTCCCGATGTGTTGTGAGGCGATATAAAAACAATGGGTCTAGGACCAAACGGGTTACCTGAGACCTAACATGGTGGCCTTAATGGATTTCTTCGCACGACTTTTTCTTTTTAATGCTTAGGGTCAAATTCAGGCAAATCGAATCCGGCTTATAATATTATAATTATGTTGGATGAAGATTAGAATTGAGCAGTTTAGAAAATACAGCCTGAAGTCTTAGTATATGTATATTAGTTGTTTGTATATAATTATTAAAAATCGAAGTAAGTGGCATAACTCAATGAGAAGACATTGGACATGCAATAGAGAGGTAATACTGCCGATTTCTATTATTAATAAATAGGTTTGGATAGTGTCCTTGACTATTGGACTTTACCACTTAGGTACTACTTGGCGGAGAGCTAGCAATTTGGTAGACAGATATTATTTTTATTTTTCTTTTTGTATCCAATTGGTAGTAAACTGCCAAAGTGTATCTAAAAACGGGAGACCTTTGCCCTATAGTGTACATAGCGACATAAAGCTTATATTAATAATTATTATCTTATTTACAGATCGCTATGCGCAGAACTAAACACCTGTCGTTTGGACGCGACGTGCATCGCGCGCTGTTTCGTCACCAACACCACTGGCTTCTCCGTGTATACGTCCTACTGCACCGGCTACCCTCGCACCATGGAGAGGCTAGCAGCATTAGCCTCCGAGCTGCACAGCGCCAGAGAGTTCAGAGAGAGGCAGATAGAACTCGGCCACCTACTACCACTGGCATCGTATTTGTTGAAGCCTGTGCAAAGGATTTTAAAGTACCATTTGTTGTTGCAGGTTTGTGGTATTTTTTATGTGGAATCATACCTTACACTCTCAATAGGGTAGGCTATCTCATCCCACCCACACGCGCAACATTGTACATTTGTGTGTGGTGATGACCATGAAAACGACTTGGCAAATGTGAATTTCACCCATATTCTAGTTACCATGCTTGTCCATGTTATAGGGGATGGGCCATATTGGCATTTACTGAGCACATTTTCACGCATGCGACTAATATCTTGCTAACAGAAAAACCCAATAACAATTTCTGACTTGTAGCCCTAAAGTTTACGCGCAGTGCTTCATATATGCACAAAAGCACAACATGACTTTCTTAAATAACTCGTTAAATTTAATCTAGCACTAACATGCCTTCAGTTTCCTTGAATGATATCATCCACGACATTCAAATGAAAAAATAATAGTAAATAGGAAATGAGGTGTCTTTCAGGTTTTACTTCATGCGCTATTGAAAAGTATACTAGGCTGCCTTTTTATGAAACTAGGCATGCAGTATACCATTAAATAAGATCTATATGCAACAGAATTTCTCTGCAAGTCTTTATCTGGAATAAAAGATATGGTCCTATTTAAATTTTGTTGAATTTGCAGAACGTGGTGAAGCAGTGCGCGTCCCGTGAGACGGAGTACGCGCTTCTGAAGATGACGGGTATTGCGCAGCACATTGACGACATGAAAAGGCGACATGAACACGCTGTCAGAGTACAGGCATGTACTTTATATTATATTTAATGACACTATAATCTCTCCTAATACAGGCATTATCTGCTTAAAAGGAAGCTCCAAGCACGAACATTGTTATATACATTTTTGGTAACGAAATGAAACATTTTGTATTTATATTTTTGTATACACACCGAGCAGTTATTGCCTAATGAGATACTGTTTAAGTGCCGCGCAGAGGTCTTGAATTCGATCCCAAGGGATACACCTCTGACTTTTCGAAGTATGCGTATTAATTACTTAATTAATTATAGCTTCCTTTAAGAGGAAATACTAAGGGCGAGAGAAAAATAGGTATTTGTAAAATCTATTGCTGTCGCGCAGTGCCATGTATAGTATCAAGAGCGCGATAGAGACAACTGCAGCTTGGACCGAAAATACCTATTAAAAGTAAACAAAATCAACGATTCGTAGTCCTCTGATTCCTTCTCCAAAACTTGACCGATTCAACTACTTTTTCGTTCAAAAATTAAAGATAGACTTTGGCCGTGTTCCTATGTTTTCCCTTTTTTATATAATATAGTCAAATTTGTTTTCTGGATGTTTGAACACAGCGGAAAATTTGGTCAATTTTTGAGATTTTAATGGCTCATGTCTCTTTTATTAATTAATTTATGAAAAAAAGAAAAACATAGGGACATGCCAATAGAGCCCATACATTTTTTGGAAAATATTATTGCTCTACTGGCATTATCCAGGGAACAAACAGAGGACTACATTTGTATGGAAAAACAGCCCTTGTGTTTCCTCTTAACTGTGAAAGTAAATATCATTAGGAAATGAGTTCTACAGAATATTCTCGAAGATATGTGAATACTGCTCCATACTGCGCCAGCGACCGGATTTCGGTCTGGAGAAAATTATTAACACCTATGGGATATAAGCGTTAGTAATGTGTTAATGAAGGGGTATGTAAAGGTTTATGATACCCACAAACCACTTATTTGCTCAATAGGTTAGGATTATTGACCCTGATTGAAAACCGAACTTATTGTTAATTGTATATAAATTGTTTTGCAGGAAATCCAGTCACTCCTCTACGGTTGGAATGGTCCGGACTTGACTACTTACGGAGAGTTGTGCGCCGAAGGGACATTTAGGTACGTACTTATATGCATAGACGCATTTCGCCAGCAAAGGTTTAGTTTACGTGATAGGGGGTGAAATAAGGGTTTATTGATATGTTGTGTGTCAGTCATATTGGATATTCGCTCTCTTAATTTGCGTAACACACCACACTACAATATTCTTCTTTTTTGCCATCGGCATCTAATCTACTAGTCACTTGCGTATAACCTTCTGTTTCAGAAAGACAAATCAATACAATCATTTATTAAAGGACAGTAAAATGTACTATCGACTTCAGCGACGGATGACCACTCCTAAGGTTAAAATCGCATAGCAGGCCAACACTTGGTACCGTCCGTACCCGTGACACCCCCTTTTCTTTGTTTGAGTTTTTTTACACTTTACATTTGTTTACTGATTCTAAGGCGATACAAACTCAACTGGTCAACATGTGCAAGCGAAAATTTTTCTGAAATGGTCATCCGTCGCTCAAGCCGATAGTACGTCAACTTCTTGGATTGGCTGACTAAATTAGCAACAGCCACGCCAATCATTTGACAAGAATTTGATCTTATTGGAGAGGGTGTCGGTCGTTATTTTTCTTTTGTCTACTTTCGCTATACATATCCCTATACATCATATCGAAAGTAGAACTGGTAGCTATCTATCAGTTTGGATTCTAAATGATTATTATTATTATGCTTACTTTATAAAGCTTTCTTCTTAAATATGGCCGGTATACATATGTTTCAAGTTCTTTGTGTATATGTTGCAGAGTATTCGGCGCGAAGGCGATGCGTCACGCCTTCCTCTTCGACAAAATGCTGCTTGTCACCAAGAACAGGGAGGACGGGATCCTCGCATACAAGTCACATATCATGGTCAGTCACCACTTATCCTAATAGCACTTATCTTTACACCACTTGCAGGTCTAGAAATGACGTTAATTTATCCGTTTTGATTGATTAGTATACCAGCGATAACTATATAAATCCTAACTAATATTATAAATGAAAATGTTAGTTTGTTTGTTTGTCAGGGGGAACAGAAAAGGATATAGGATATCCTTTAATAAAAAAAAGTGCTGTTTCTAATCTAACCTAACCTATATATAAGCTTTTTACTATAATGAAAATATCACTTGCCATATTCTATGCAGTCTAAGGGTCAAGTAGTAATAAATATCAACCTTATTCCATTTAGATAACGCTTAAAATAGTATGCAACTTTTTATTGGATAAGATTTTAATGTTGCATACTATTTTTAGGTATATCTAAATGGAATAAGGTTGATATTAAATGACCACTTAAAAGATGTTCGAGCATTTTTCCGCCGAGCTGAATTGACCCGAAGTGTGTCAGATACAATTCCAAACGCGATACAAATATGTAAACTTTTCTGTTGAATTGACTGACTGACTGAGCTCGGAACCGTATCAATCGAGATGAAAGTTATTTTAGTATTACTTTCATCTCGAGTAAAAGCACGTTGAGTATTATTTTTTTGTTCTGTGGTTGCACAGCAGATCAATTTGTAAGGAGCATGATATTGGCAACTTTGGTTAACGATCTGTGAGGTTGCTACTTAGTGACGGGTTATTCCGTATATTCCATACTTAGCCAACGAGTGTGTGTATGTTGTGTGCGCAGTGTAACAACATGATGCTGGTGGAGTCAATCGCGGGCGCGCCGCTGTCGTTCCACGTGATCCCGTGGGACGCGCCGCGTGCACAGCTCACGCTGCAGGCGCGCTCGCCGCGACACAAGCGGGAGTGGACGCTCTTGCTTAAGCGGGTACGTGCATATTGTGTTTAGTGCAACACGTTCCACGTGATCCCGTGAGACGCGCCGCGTGTTGTACGCGGAGTTTTGTAGAAATTTCATCTTGAAGTCTCACCAATGTCGCCTTAGCATCGATCAAGCAATGATTAACTATTAGTATAGTTCAGAAAACTCACTTTCACAATGGATTGTAAAAATATCATTATTGAATAGTGAGATTTACAGAAATGAGATTAACAGATAGTGAGATTTACATAGTTGAATGCATTCTCAATTTAGATATTGTTTTAAATAAATATTTTGATAATTACAGGTAATACTGGAGAATTACAACGCAGTCATCCCTTCACATGCAAGACAGCTGGTTATGGAGCTTGGGCAGAACAAAACAGACGGTAAGGCTTTATACTATTTCTATCCCTCTACTAAAAAGCGATGATGCACGATCGTCATTATAAACGAAATTAACAAATATACGTAAGTAGGTAACAAAATATTTGTATATTATATTGCAGATGATATGCTTGCTGAGAAATCGCACAACCTCATAACCCAAGCATCTATGAGAAAGCAGTTATCAGCGCCGGAGTATCTCGAAAAAAGAAAACTGGAAAGAGACAGGCGAAAATCTTTCGAAAGCGGCATCCGGGGCAGACTCAAGAAAGTCAACAGAAAATACACAGTCCCCAGCTCTAGGGCAGAGAGTCAAGAATGTGATTGCTCCCAAGTATCAAGTGAGAAAGGCACAGATTATACATGTGAAAGTTGTTATGTAGATCTCTGTTCTGACTGCGAATCAGAATTAGCTAAAGTTAAAATAGACGACAAATGTAGTTGTAGACACGCTGATAACGATTTAGGAGACAAATGTCCCGAGTGCGATAGATCCTTACATTATATAGACTCAGGTAGTGCTGAACATTTAGAACGCAAACAAACAGGTTGTAAATGTTCAGATTTTAAATCTTCTCAAGAGAGTTTCGGTAAAGAATATGGTAGTTCATTAAACAAGACGAGGGGATATCACTCATCTGATAATATTATCAGCTATACGGATAATAGTAAAAGTAAAGAAGACTTAAGTGATAATAATTCTTTAAGTAATGTTAGACATATCCCGAAAACTTGTCTAAAATGCGCCAAAATAAAAGAAAACATTGTTGTAACAGATTCTGCTAGTACAATACACAGTAGAAGATCAAGATGTAATGATACTGAGAAACCTAGGACAGACACATTACAGAGGTCTAAGTCTAAAGACGACCCTCAGAGGTCCAAATTATCGAAAATTGGAACATGGAGGCGCAAGTCTGAACCAGGCTTACAACAAAACATGATCGGTATTATAACAAAGAAGTCTCAGGATAGTGATAATGAGAAACCCGAAGTGAGGGGCAATGAAAAAATTGAATTTGAATGCAAGAATTGCGGTTCAAATAAAATCACTAGGAAAACAAGAGCAAGCGATGGAACAATAATATCTGATCCGGAATTAGACAATAGGAAGCGTACGGGCGCTGCAAAACCTACCGTAGAAATTAGAATGTACAATACTAAAAATATACCAAAGAAGATTTCTAAAATAAAGAAGAATAGAGCGAAAGGATTGCGTCTTGGCTCTGATACCACGGCTAAATTCTACGCGGATTTTTCCACCGATGTTTCCACTGAGAATATTTTGCATATATCAGAGTCAAACGACAGCCTCAACGTCGACAAACCTAAAGACATACCGATCCAAGTACCTGCAACTATAAGCAAAGATGAAGACATTGACGAAGAAACATATAAAAAGTTAATAGAGAAAACAGACTCCTTTAAAAAGAATGAACTAGAAAAAGTCAAGTACTTAAACAAACAGAAAGTGATAAGCGAAGGTTCTGAAATTGAGGACAAAACAGGCGAAGCTGATATCAAACATGATGAAATAGTAGAAAGTTGTGAGGAAACTGAACAGCCTTTGGAACAAATAATTTCTCAGCTTTTAATGCAAAATCGCGAATTTCAAAAGTTAGTAAAAAAGCAACAGCTCAGAAACAGTGCTCAAAGGCGGCACCAGAGACTCATGAAATCTCATTCAAGTCCTGAGCAAACTGTATTGGCCAAGAATCTCGAATCCAATAAGTTTAAACCTAAGTATGGACGACAGACATCAGAAAATTTTGATATTGATAAAAATAAAGAAGACGATATAAATAAAACAGCTTCTAGAACCGAATTAAATGAAGAAATAGACGACGACCATATTTATGAAACGTTGAGAGTAGATAACAGAGTTGACGAAAGTTTACACAGTTTAAATGCTAAAAGCAAGGCCATACAACATCTTAGTAGACCAAAAAGATTACCTTCGCCTCCGAATATCGATGATGATACTACTCAAATGGGTAAACACCTTGGTCCTGATTCCGATTACGTTTACCTTTCATTCGATAAACTTAATAAGTTACATAACCCTGAAGGAATTTATGATGTACCTGTAAGGTCACCTGAAAAGGTCCATAAGTCAGCGGCTGAGTACTATGTTACAATGGAAAATAACGGACCAGCGGTCACTGAAACAAATGATAATGTCTACGATACTTTATTAGAAGTATGTAGAAGAAGGAAAGACATACCGACTGACTTGCCCACTGATTATTTACCAATGAGTCCAGATCAACAAAGTCCCAATACACCCGAAATATGGCTCAGTAGACAGAAAGAACATTTCAACGTTTCTAGAGACAGAAAATCTGGTTCTTTACCTAGAAGTTTTCAAGTGGTTACTAGTAGTCCAGAAGAAAATCTGACTACATTTAAATGTAAACCTAATACCAATAGTAAGACCTATTTAAATAGGGACGGAAAAGTTATGAATACTGATAGGCCTTTTACAATAGCTTCTGATCAGAGTGAAATAAGCTATGATGACATGAGTGAGGGAGACATACTTAAATTTAATAAATCTAAGTCTTCCGAGACTGATTACCCACAAAACATAAGTCAATCCACGTTGGAGCTTGAAGAGGAAATAGATAGATGCTATAAAACTAACTTTGAAGAAATTAATTTAGATAAAAATAAAAATGCTAATCTTTTGACTGCTTCTCAGCCAAACTTAGACGTTTCAATTACATCGTCGTGCGAAGTCTTACTTATTGAAGGCAACGATGATACGAAATCAAATGACGTTGAAGTTATACATCCGGAACATAAAATTTATAAGCCGACGTCTAATATGTTGTCTCTTAAAAACGTTCTCAGTCGCTTTAAGAATAGGACGCCGAACAAGAATAGCGATGACGGAGAAATAAATGCCAACGACCAAAGTAGTCCTGATAGCACAAAGTCTGATTTAAAGAGTCCAACAAATGAGAAAAGATCTGCTTTAAATCCGAGAAGCTATTCAAAAAATCTGTTGCAAAGATTCAGGAGTATTATCGGTGATGAACATGCAGATGATAACCAAAATAAACCAGAAATGACTAGTAAAATTCAAGTTGACGAAGATATTCAAAACAATTTGATAAAAAGCGAGATAAAAGTTGTAATAACATCAACAGATACGAGCCCTACAACTTCAACAATAGTTTATTCCCTAAAGAACGATTTGCTAAGCAAAAGCGTTTGCGAACACACGACTATGACAGAAAGTCAAAACGAAAAGAACAATTTAGACGCATTATCTCTCAGTTGCGACAATATCAATCAAAAACCTGAAATACAGAGACCCACTTACGACAAAAGTATTAGCATGGTTACAAATGTATCCAGTTCTAATGGTTCTCCTTCGAAATCAAACAATAGTTCCTATCAAAGCTTGAATAAGTTGCCTATTTATATGCAGGGAAGCAAACATTTAGGGGCTAGAATAGCTCAATCAGATTATGTCGATCCAACTACTTTAGTAAGTGACAAATCTACTACGCTCAAAAAAGTCAATGTACTTATCAACAAAAACGCTGTAAGACCCGACAGTTTATTCTCTAATTCTTCTTTCGTGACGTCTTCGAGCGAAGGAGCCTACCAAGAGCCTCAAAATAAAACAAACACCAAACAAGCTCTAGCAGAAGATAAAGCGAACGATTGTACTTTGCAACCGAATTCAGACGACAGCTATTACGAAAAGTCGTTTGAAAAGATCGAACAGGTGACTGATGAAGACGTGTTCAGAGATTCAGCTGTTTATTCCGACCAAGAGGATAGTGAAGAAACTAAAGAAAGTACTACAAATAACCAAGTGATAAATAAGAATGTAACAAGAGTAGAAAGCATCAAAAGTAAGACAACATTCAAATCACACCAGACTGTAAATGAGAAAACGACTACACACACCCGCGTCATTGTCTCTACGAATAAAACTGCGAATGTTGAACGTGTGAATAGTACTAAAAAATCTAAAGTAGCTCCTCCAGTACCTGTTAAGCCTAAAATAACTCAAGTACCTTCAACAGCAAGTTTTTCAAACAGAACTGTTACTAAAACTGTATCGAAAAGTTCCGATCAGTCTTCGTCCACGGAATCGGTCAACATGAAAACTATTAAAAGAAATGTGAATTATAAACAACCTTTAATGAGATCTGAATCCTCTGTAATTAGCGAGAAACCCAAATTTATGGAAGATAAAATGATAAAAAGTGACATTGTGAAGCCATCTGAAGTTAAAGTGGCAAAAGAAGATAATGATGATAAATTGAAAGCTCAAGGTAACATTCAAATGAAAAGACTAAGTTTTGAAAGAGCTAGTTTAGATTCAGCGACAAGGAAAATTAAACCAAATGTGGATTCAAAGAAAACTATGTTAGAACAACCGAAATCATCAAAATCTGTATTAGAAAGGCGAATGGAAATAGAACAGATGTCGAAAATACAAGTTAAATCAAATCCGAATATAAAAAAACAGGTGCAGGCAACTAAACCAAAGTCAATAACAACGAAAGTAGCTAACTTCGAAAGAAGTGTTAGCGATATTAGTGCGAAAGAAAAAAATGTACCAAGCCTCCCCAGTATTGACGCAAACATTCCTAGTAGAAATAGTATTGAACAAAAACCAGAAATTGAAGGCGAAAAAGGTAGTTGGGTGAAACAGGTCGTAAATAAATTTCAATGAGCTTAAATAAGTGATATTTTTGCATTTATACTTCTAATATATGACCAATTAACGGTCGGATATACTGGCATTTATATGTG
Organism: Catocala sponsa; assembly: GCA_963564715.1. Taxonomy (NCBI): domain Eukaryota; kingdom Metazoa; phylum Arthropoda; class Insecta; order Lepidoptera; family Erebidae; genus Catocala; species Catocala sponsa. Next base: position 7,254,542 of record OY751351.1, read on the forward strand.
ACACTAGTATAATCAAACGCACTGTTTATAATCAATTGTATCTAATATTGTTATATATCGTAATATAATTTCAATATTATTAAAGCTTAGTGTACACATATGATCAAATATAAGTATGCCTACTTAGGTATTTGTAAGGTGTCACGTATATTTGTAATTTGAGACTTGAATAATGATTCCGTCTGTTTTTGTACTCCCAATTTATAAAATCCGTCATCTTAAAACTAGTTTAGGTTTTAGTGACTAAGTTTAGACATATTAAGACGCGAATTTGTCTATCTATGAAATCATCGTTTTCATTGTAATATGTATTAAAAATATCAGCGTCGAGTTATTTCAAATTTTAGAATAAGATTATTGTTATAATAATAATTAATTATTGTAAATAATTTTCCATCAAACCTTTGATAATCTCGTGCCATAGACAAGAATTAAGTTTTGGCAAAGACATCATACGCACAGTCTTCTTGTGTATATAATCTGTGGAATGCTAATTTTGCTGTTGTATTTATTCAAAAAAGTGCCATTGCAATAAACGAGTATGTTAAAAGATGTTTCTTTTTAAATAATTTTCGTGCAATCAATTAATGATCTACTTAAAAGTATTTATTTTTTGTTTAGTATTATCTTAAGTTTTGTTGTGTAGCTACTAACACCAAAAAGTAGAGAAGATTGTTTTAGTATTATTTTTTTACTAATAAAATTATTCAATAATTTCCTGTTTTCTTATGATTTCAATCGCTACCCTAGGCTGCCCCTATAATTTAAATCCAAATTCCTTCTTCTGAGAGCTATCCTTCACAAACAATTCTACAAAAAAATGCGTTGTCAGTGTTCGGTAGAGATTGTTGCAGGGTGGGTCCCTGTAGACTGGGCTATAATTTAATAGAGATTTCTTAAATGTATGTAAAGTCCTCCGCGAAACAAGAATTATTACTAGAGCGGGAGATGTATTTTTTTTAATATTCTATCACATACACACAACACCATCTAGCCCAAACTAAGCAGAGCTTGTACTATGGGTACTAGACAATGGATAAACATACATATATACTTCTTTTTTGTAAATACGTACATATTATACATAGAAACACCCAGACCAAGATAAACAGCCATATTCATGCACAATCCACTTGTGCGGGAATCGAACCCGCGACCTCAGGCGTGGCAGTCGGTTACACTAACCACTACGCTATCGAGGCCGTTTTTGGTTTAGATATAGATTACAAAAATGGCTTGTGGGATAATTTTGTGAAATTTTAACAAATTAAATAATGTATAATGATTAATAAATTAGACCATTGTATAAAATTTGCATGCCGCCAGACAGGCAAAACATGATGTAGGTACATAACTATTACTACTTTTCTATTTTTATTAGCGAATAAATAAATTTGAATTACTGCCGCCATGTTTAATATTCTCAGTTTGATTACCACAAGTGCGATCCACAAATAATTATATTCGTTGCGCCACGGAGCTATGCTACAGCTTAGCTAATGCTGTAGCATAAAGTACAAAAACTATCAAATCAAATGCGAAGTACCTATGTATGTACCAATTAATCGCGAAACTAGGTGGTACTTATAACAGCGCTGCATATTACCTACTGCGACATTTCAAATAGCGCATTGCTTTAGACACGAAGTGCTCTTAATAATCCCCAATCATATGCCATGTACTTGCCCTCGATATAGAATGTTGTTAATGGAGTCGGTGTCAGCCAATGTAGGTTTGTACTTAACTATTTAAACATGAGATGTCTTACTATAATCATAACATAACATTGGCATGCACAATTACATACATAGACGCAGCACGCGGCGCGGGCGGCTGACACCGACTCCAAAAATAACAATTATTTAATTATTCGCAAGAATACGCAATTATATTTTAACTTTTTAATGCATTTTTCGTTTTAGAATATTCGTTCTTGAGGTCGGTTTTCTTTTTTGTTAAAATTTTGTTTCGGTTTTTAGTGAATCTGAAGTTCGATAACTGATTTGATTTGTCTGTGTATGGGTATACTACTAAACACGCTGTTCATAATAATATGAGACAAGCGCCATTTAATTGAGACAAACGAAGAAAGGGAAACGAAGAAACGCCTCTCTCAAAATAGGAAATCTACCTTCAGGGCCATTTCAAAAGAGACTTGTGAATAGTGCAAAAATAGGCTTTCGAAAATTCGGGTTTACATGAAAATGTTTTAAACTGTATACAGTTTATATCATTTTTGGCCATAGTGCATCTCATGATAATTTCAAATACGGTTGGGATGATATGTTTTATTCCGGGGTTCCAGTGCCTAATGGTTTCAGCGTCATATTAAAAGTTGTATTATAGAAATAATTTTGTTATTAGCTTTTTCATGTATACCTTGTTGAGTTTACCAGTTGCACGTAACTTCATGCTATTAAATGCTATCAATAACCAATTTGGAATTATGTAATCAATACATATGTATACATAATTATTAATTATGTATGTGATTGTAGCAATCACGGCAAATTTGCTGTCATTTATCGAAAGAATTCCATTGTATAAAACCGAAGATCTTCATCAGAACATCACCAAATTAGAATAGGGCTACCTCGAAATACTACGAAGGGCTTCCAAACCATCCTGCACAGTTGTTTATTTTGTTCTTGCCAAAAATAAGATCATCATCAATGTAGCCAAATACGCATTATTATGGATAACTCAAAAACGAATGGTCAGATCTTGATCACAATTAAATGGGACCAAATGGAAAGCACTAGTTTTCAAATAAAAAAAGAATCATCAAAATCGGTTCACCCAGTCAAAAGTTCTGAGGTAACAAATATAAAAAAATAAAAAATAAAATACAGTCGAATTGAGAACCTCCTCCTTTTTTGAAGTCGGTTAAAAACAGGCGTCACTCGAATACGTACTACTACTACTGCATTTTATTCACAAGCTAATGGTAAAATCGAACGATGGCATCGATCTCTGAAAGCGGCACTGATGGCAAGAGCAACCGACAACAGATGGATTAATGTATTACCTACAGTATTACTAGGACTTCGCACCGCCCTACGTGAAGACTCAACCGCCAGCCCAGCCCTGATGACATACGGATCAACGATACGCGTTCCATTTGATTTCTTCGCACCTATCAAGCCGAACATTGAAGATGCGGAATTTGTCCGTTAGCTGTCTGAAACAATGTCGTCATTATACAAAGACCTCAGGACATGTACGCATGTGTTTGTGCGCAACGACATCGTGTGCAGACCTCCCATACCACCATACGACGGACCATATCAAGTACTTCAACGCAGTACCGACGGCAAGCACTTCACACTGCAACTTCCGCTTCGCACCACAGTAATTTCAATCTACAGGTTGAAACCAGCCCATCTACTCAACGAGGACGACTCGCCAGAAAACACAACATCAACAAATACACGCCAGCCCCAGACACATCACCCACAACAATGCGTCCAGCTTCATCACCTTCACCGCGAAATGCCTACGTCACCAGATCCGGCCGCGCGGTGAAACAAAACGTACCCTTCGCTTAGGCGGGAGTGATGTGTAAGTAAGTAAGTAATTTTATTTTTCAAAATATAGGTACACAAAATACAGACAAATATTATAACACAGCAAAAAACAAAAAAATAGTACATACATAATGAAAAACGAGGTTACCACTCAGGTTTATTGTTGGTTAGCGGATAATACCTCAAACCGACCCCGATGTTATGTGGTAACCCCAAGTGACGCCCGGACGTACATCAGCTACTCTTTAACATGTTTCACATTAAAAAAATACAAGAAATAAAAAATACATACGTAAGATATATATATATGTATATATATATATAAATTATAATTGACGAGTATGTAATTGATATATATCAAACTAGATGTTCCCGCGGTTTCACCCACGTTTATCGTTACTGCGCCGCCCCCGTGGGTCGTAGCGTGATGTTATATAGCCTATAGCCTTCCTCGATAAATAGGCTATCCAACACTAAAAGAATTTTTCAAATCGAACCAGTAGTAATCACGCAGAATAAACCAGGAGAAACATCGTTTGTACTATGTCTGTAATGGGTAATTATTTTGCTGCAATGTTATTTTAAAACTGCGATATCTCCTAAGATATTCATTGAAATCGAATGATGTAAAGGGCAAGTTTGTTTTAAATTAAATACTTGTGATGAATAATGTATTTATTTGGATAAGGATTAATATCATGTTTATAATAATACCTTCGCAAATAATGCATTATTTTAGAACAAATTTCGTTAGCATAAAAATGGTTATAGTGAGCCAACCTTAAAAGATAGACATATGCTGTCGCGGACTTTTTTTTAGAACGTTTAAAGGGGAACAATTCTGTCATACATGATTTTTGCGAAACTTTAACTGTTTACGCAGCGCACGCAGCGGAAGCTCTCAAAAGGAAAAAATATCCTCCGACTTTGAAACATTATTCATTGGTGCTCAGCTCCTATTGATCTTAGCGTGATGATATATAGCCTATAGCCTTCCTCGATAAATGGGCTATCTAACACTGAAAGAATTTTTCAAATCGGACCGGTAGTTCCCGAGATTAGCGCGTTCAAGCAAACAAACAAATAAACTCTTCAGCTTTATAATATTAGTATAGATAGCCTTCCTCGATAAATGGGCTATCTAACACTGAAATAATTTTTCAAATCGGACCGGTACTTCCCGAGATTAGCGCGTTCAAGCAAACAAACAAACAAACAAACTCTTCAGCTTTATAATATTAGTATAGATATAAATTAAATAAATTGGTGCAATAGTATAATGTATATAAATATGTATAATATTCAATCATAATAATAATAACCTACTAACGGTTGCCATTAACGGTTTAGCGATCCGTATTATTAGCGACTCACTTGCACTTACGGCATACGACATACCTTATGGTGTCTCGCTCGCCCGGCAACGCGATGGCGCAGCGGTGGGTGGTGTGTCGTATGCATATACTCACAATCAACATAATATAAGTTTATTAGGAACCTGGAATCGAACGGAGCATCATACGTCTAGCCGCGCCGAAACCAAGCGACGCGCGAAGGCGATCGAACGGAGCATCATACGTCTAGCCGCGCCGAAACCAAGCGACGCGCGAAGGCGATCGAACGGAGCATCATACGTCTAGCCGCGCCGAAACCAAGCGACGCGCGAAGGCGATCGAACGGAGCATTATACGTCTAGCCGCGCCGAAACCAAGCGACGCGCGAAGGCGATCGAACGGAGCATCATACGTCTAGCCGCGCCGAAACCAAGCGACGCGCGAAGGCGATCGAACGGAGCTTCATACGTCTAGCCGCGCCGAAACCAAGCGACGCGCGAAGGCGATCGAACGGAGCTTCATACGTCTAGCCGCGCCGAAACCAAGCGACGCGCGAAGGCGATCGAACGGAGCTTCATACGTCTAGCAGCGACGAAACCAACTGACGAACTAGCGACGCGCGTTTTTTGTTTTGTGTGTGCTTGTTGTTGCCTCAGATGGACTTTACAACGTTACGCGGACTGTGGGTGAGCGCAGAAGGCTCCCAACCCGTTATAAAGTAAACTAGACAACCACACCCCCAGGGGCGCACTACTACGGACCTCGGCTTGGGGCGTTGCCGGCAACGTGGATCTAAGGTGATCCACAGAATTAACGTTAGCGCGACGTATTCCGACCTCTGCGGCGAGGACGGAACCGCGGACGACTTTGTATGGCTTCGCGAGCCGTGTATGCTTTGTCTTGAGCGAGTGTAATCCTATTATCTGATTCATCTAATATGAGCCTAGGTCTCCTAATTTTGGATATCCTAGATGGAATGTAGTTTATTGCCGCAACCACTGGTGGGTTGGGGTGTGTTTGAGCAGAGTCAAAGTAGCTACGAGAACTCTGCTTCATGAATTGCCTGATGGTCGGCAGCTCTAGATCTATGTGTAGATCTTCGTTGCGCACGAACCACGGTGCTCCCGTAGTTTTGCGTATGAATCTATTTTGTAGTGTTTGTAGTCTATGGATCCTATGTGGCTTAACGTGTGCGAATACTACACTGGCGTAGGTCATTATGGGTCTAACACATGCCATATACAGCCTAACCTTGTGTCTAAGTGATAGTTTAGAGCGACTGTTTATGAGAGAATGGAGTCGACCTAACACAAAGGTGGCCCGGTTGCGAACCTTCCTTAGGTGAGGTCGGAAGGAGAGTCGATTGTTAAGTTGTCAAGGGTGACCCCTAGATACTTGGCTTCTAACCTTCAGAATCAGAATCAGAATCAGAAATCATGTATTTGTAGAAACATAGGTTAATACAAAGATGTTACAAATTATCTGTCCTCTATGTTCTGTCATTGAGACATACAAATTTAAATGGGTTAGTATCACAAAAGAGAATATAAAAATAAAAATATCGTCAATGTCAAGAAACAAATTCAAAATTACATGACAAATACATAGCAAATTAAATTATTACACTAAAAACAAATATATATATTACCATTTACAGAGTTAAAATATGATATTCTTATTATATTATACATTATTATCATGTTATTAAATTCCTTAGGTGAGGTCAGAAGGAGAGTCGATTGTCAAGTTGTCAAGGGTGACCCCTAGATACTTGGCTTCACTAGCCCATGGGATAGCAGAGCCAAACATCCTTATTAGTGGGGTCGCACCCAGAGGGTACTGGCGAGATTGTCTCCTGTGAAACAACGAAGCGACGCGCGTTTTGTTTTTTTTTTTTTTTTTTGTGTGTGCTATTTGTTGGCCTCAGATGGCCTTTACAACTTTACGCGGACTGTGGGTGAGCGCAGAAGGCGCCCAACCCGTTATAAAATAAACTAGACAACGTTGGTCCCCAAGGGTGGACTACCACGGACCTGGGCTTGGGGCGTTGTCGGCAACGTGGATCTAAGGTGATCCACGGAATTAACATTAGCACGACGCGTATTCCGGCCTCTGTGGCGAGGGCGGAACCGCGGACGACTTTGTATGGCTTCGCGAGCCGTGTATGCTTTGTCTTGTGCGAATGTGATGCTATCATCTGGTTCGTCTAATATGAGCCTAGGTCTCCTAATTTTGGATATCCTAGATTGAGTGTAGTTTATCGCCGCAACCACTAGCGGGTTGGGGTGAGTCTGAGCAGAGGAGGCTATCTGTTTTTATAGTGGCAGTATTTATTCGCACACACACACGCTCAACAACTCCTCGTAAATGTTAGAATTTTATTTACTTGTCGCTGATTGGTGTAAATGAATATTGTACACATTAGTGCTAGCGTTACTTGTATGAACGATAAATGGGATATCTTCTTATATAAAAAGTGAAAATATATTCTCAGTTGAATCAGTCTACGTGTTTCATTATAACCCTAACGGTTATCAGCTATGGACCTGGTTTATGCCCACCGGCTGTTAATGCTTTAAAGTGGTTGTGTTCTGAACTGTAGCTTCGCTAAGCGATCGATATTGCCGGTTGCATGTTCGCCGCCACTTGTACGATAAACATACAAAAAAGGCTCTCCAGTTGCGACGAGAACATGTACCCATGGAAATGGAATGCCTGACATGTATTCAAATAGTATTTGGCTGCACGGATGGCGTAGTGGTTTAAGTGGTCGCCTCTTCGCTGCCACTGCGCCAAGAGTTGTGGGTTTGAATCCCACACGGAACAAAAATTTGTGTGATCCACAAACGGTTATTCCGTGTTTGAATGTTTGTAAAGTTTTCCACGACGCAGGAATTACTCCTTGTGTGGAAGTCGTCTTTTTTAAACGGATTAACGATTTAAACGAGTATTGTTAGAAATATGTCTAAGTTTATCTTCCTCTCATTTATACATTCCCTGAAAATGTGAGGTTTTACGATAGATCCAAAAATATAGAGCGTTCTGACTAGGATCTCCTGTTGATGATGTGTGATGATGATGTGTGATGTGTTCTTAAGGTGAATAGGTATATAATAATAATAATAATATTTTATCACATACACACAACACCATCTAGCCCAAACTAAGCAGAGCTTGTACTATGGGTACTAGACAATGGATAAACATAAATATATACTTTTTTTTTTGTAAATACATACATATTATACATAGAAACACCCAGGCCAAGACAAACATCCATGTTCATGCACACAAATGTTTGACTTGTGCGGGAATCGAACCCGCGACCTCAGGCGTGGCAGTCGGTAACACTAGCCGCTACGCCATCGAGGCCGACAAAAAAAAAATAAAGATATGTAAAGGCAGTGTTGATGTGATGATGGCGGGAGAATCGGAGTTGTACGCGATAGTACAGCAGTGTCGCATAGGACGTCCTTTTTACTATGGAAGTGGTCTATGAAAAAAATGCCTATTGCATTCCAATTTTGGAACTTATCCAATTTGTGAAATCACACACGATATAAGGAACAACCAAGTATTTATAATAGTCATTTTCAATTATAATTTCTACCTGGTGAAGTGTCAAGTCAAGTAGTTTTCAGTGTATTTTCTGGCCCCAAACTGCAATAGCCTTCACAAAACCCTAGAATTACGAATTAAGACCTAATCCTAATATTCTTGAGTAGACACTTCTAATTCTGAGCCCAGTACCACTCACCTGCCCCCCTTGTATTTACGCCAATGCAATTAACTGTCTTATACAAATCTATGTAAGAAAAAGTACGAGCCTCTTATTTATTTTAGAAGAGTTAGGCCATTGTCTACCACGTTGATCCAGTCGACAGGCCTCACCCATTGTCAAGAACATTATGGTAAACAGTTTCAATTACGCTAAAAGCCTTTTAACCTCAAAAGGACAAACAAAGCATCTTAAAATTACCTAGGAACGTTATTCAATACGACTGGCATACAAAACGATGTTGGTGGTTAAGTTTTCAAAATAAACCTTTATGGGAGCAGTCACGCAAAGCTGAGTCGGTGCTGGTACGGGAGCGATAGTATCGGAACATAGACACGGGGTTTTAGCGCCGTGCATGAACTGGATTGATAGTAACTGTAGTTCATGTGTATGTATTAGGGATGAGGTAAGATATATGCCTTATCTCAGATTTTTAACATATTTTCAAAAGAAACGAGAAAAAATATATTCGATTTTTTTGGGCGTGCCTTACACGTACATGACAACTTTTTAATCAATGGTTACTTACGTTTTATTGTTCTCAATTATAAGTAACTTTTTTAGAATAAAATTCTATCAACATAAGTGGTGCCGAGATCATCATTACATCCTCATAACGATAGGTCATACAGTCATACTTATACGTTTACAATATGCGATATAGGATAATGGTGTATACTCACCCATAATAAGGCGAATGCTGGTGTATTACGACGTTGGCGGGCACATCCTCTTCTTGGATAGAGACCAGGTTGCCGCCAGTCGTGCCTACCACGTACTTCTCTGTGAACAAAACAATCACTATGTACTATGGTCTAATGTTGAGCAGCGCTACAGCGGTGTGTGCACTATCGGTGTGTAATAATTGCAATTCGAATCTTCTCCCTAGCCTTTATAGTTTATAGTCACTTGGGGTCGGCTTTCTAGTCTAACCGGATTTGACTGGATATCAGTTTATACACGGAGCGACTGCCATCTGACCTCCGCAACCCGAAGGCTAACGATACCCTAAAGATAGACCAGTGTCTATTATATTAGAGGGATATTAGAGGGCACTGACTTCCCAATAACGACTGCCATAGAAGTTCATGGAAGCCGGGACCGACGGCTTAACGTGCTCTCCGAGGCACGGAGCAGGCGATAATTGTCAATCAATACGCACATAATTTCGAAAAGTCATATAACTTCCGAAAGTCAGAGGTGCGCGACGTGGGTTCGAACCCGAGACCCTCTGCATTGCAGTCTGTTGGTCTCCCCACTGAGCTATCGCTGCTCTTATTATCAATAATAATAATTCAATTATTAGTTTTACTTTTTGCTTTTTTAAAATGACTAATCCTGTGCCGCAGGGCTCTTTACAAACATTTAAAGAACGGATTCAAGGAACACTCAGACTCGGAACGATGATTTGTGGATCACACAAATTTTTGTCGCGTGTGGGTTTTGAACCCACAACACTCAGGGTTCTGGTAGACGCGAGGCGACCATTAAAACCGCTACGCTATGTGTGCAGTTAAATTTCATATCGATAACATGTTGAGGCTCAACCAGCAATGTGCGAAACAACCCCGTATTGCATTCCAACTATTTACAACTAGTTTCCAGTGCTTCTATGCCCGTTGACGGCACGACACAGCAAAGTAATTCTATCTATACTAATATTATAAAGCTGAAGAGTTTGTTTGTTTGTTTATTTGATTGTTTGTTTGTTTGTTTGTTTGCTTGAACGCGCTAATCTCAGGAACTACTGGTCCGATTTGAAAAATTCTTTCAGTGTTAGATAGCCCATTTATCGAGGAAGGCTATAGGCTATATATCATCACGCTAAGATCAATAGGAGCGGAGCACCAATAAAGAATGTTTCAAAATCGGAGGGTATTTTTCCTTTTGAGAGCTTCCGCTGCGTGCGCTGCGTAAACAGTTAAAGTTTCGCAAAAATAATGTATGACAGAATTGTTCCCCTTTAAAAGTTCTAAAAAAAAGTCCGCGACAGTATATGTCTATCTTTTAAGGTTGGCTCACTATAACCATTTTTATGCTAACGAAATTTGTTCTAAAATAATGCATTATTTGCAAAGGTATTTTTATAAACATGATATTAATCCTTATCCAAATAAATACGTTATTCATCACAAGTATTTAATTAAAAACAAGATTGCCCTTTACATCATTCTGGTAATGAATTCCATATTATAATACAGCCACGTGCAAAAGTATTAGGCACCCTATAGTAATGTCAGTTTTAGGGTGATTGAGCATAGGGAATGTAAAGAAAACAAAACATATGATTACTAAGATTTATTTTAATAAAATAATTAATATTTTGTCGGTCCACCTTTGGATTTAATGACAGCAGCCACTCTTTTTGGCATTGACTCTACCAGCTTAAAACATTCCTCTTGGGATATCTTTTGCCACTCATGCTTTAACGCGGCGAGTAGTGTTTGCTTGTTGCTTATCGAGTGTCTACGGATATTTTTCTTCAAAATAGACCAAATATGTTCAATAGGATTGAGGTCCGGTGATTGTGGCGGCCAGTCCAAAAGATCTATTCCATTTTGAGCCATCCATGCCATAGTGTGTGCTGACTTGTGGCAAGTGGCGTTGTCCTGTTGGAATTTTACGCCGTCGGTGTTTGTATCACCAAAACTCTGTGTAACAGACGGTGCTAGAGCTGTTTCCAGAACTTCTGTGTATTTGGTGCTATTCATTCGCCCCTCACACAACATCATTTCGCCCACTCCATCGGCAGCCATGCAACCCCAGATCATTATTGAGCCTCCACCGTGTTTAACAGTGGGCACTACACAATCTGGGTTGTACTCTTCGCCCACCCTTCGCCTGACGTAAGTAACACCGGGTGTTCCAAACACCTTAATAGAACAAGCAAAAAAATAACTTAATTCAAGATTGCATATTTCCCTCGCAGGACGTGATTTCAAAGACGGCTATGTGTTTTGGTATAATACATAAATTAAATAACAATACCTCAAAGTTAGATTCGTCTGACCACAGTACGTTGGACCAATCCTCCACTGTCCAATCTCTATGTCTGAGGGCCCACTGCAACCGATTTTTCTTGTTGTGCTCCGATAGCCACGGCTTCTTTCTTGCTTTGCAACCTTTTAACCCAGCTGCAATAAGCCTTCTTCTCACAGTACACGCGCTCACTGATCTGCTTTTTCCTTCAGATAAAGCTGCAGCGAGCTCCAAAGCAGTTTTTTTACGGTCCTGTAGAGACTGCCTAATTAACAATCGGTCTTCACGATCTGTAGTTATTTTTCTTCTGCCTGTTCTTGGCCTATTCTCATGAGTACCGATCTCTTTGAAGCGATTTAGTGCATATTGCACTGCACAACGCGAGCACTTCACTTCTCGGGCTATTTTCACTTGAGACATGCCTTGTTCATGTAAAATTTTAATTTTTAGGCGCTGCTCTGCACTAAGTTCTGCTTTTTTAGGCATTATTAACTCGATGAATATTAGTCTTCAGGAATATGGTAGCAACAATTGCGTACGATATGTGTCTGTTTACTGCAAGCACTGATAACACACTAAAAGAGTAAACTTTAAAATTGCAAATTTGTAAAAACATTGTTTTAAACTGCACCTGGGTGTCATAAATATTTGTTATTGTTTTATTTTTGTTTAAAAATGCCGCCGATGCAATAGTAAGACCATAAAACCCTTATCCGAGCGCTCATTGTTGAGATAGAGACAAACAATAGGGGTGCCTAATACTTTTGCACGTGGCGGTATATAATAATAATATTCTACTACATAGACACAACAGCATCTAGCCCAAACTAAGCAGAGCTTGAACTATGGGTACTAGACAATGGATAAACATACATATATATACTTTTTTTTTGTAAATACATACATATTAGACATAGAAACACCCAGACCAAGACAAACATACATGTTCATGCACACAAATATTGTTCGTAATGTTTGTATAGCAAATCGGAGGCGCTATATTTATTAACTCCTAACTCGTTCGTAAAAGCGGCACGGAATATGGCCCAATATAAATAACTCTAAAACCAGTTCTTCTACGGTCGCAAATCAAAATGTTGTGTTATATTTTAAATAAAACGAGCTAAAAAAGAACATAAAACATTTCGTTAGCTTAACTTTTGTTGCACATTAACCGCGTAACTTTATTGGGACGCTTTGAATATAAGTAGGCAAGTTGAAATTTGATTTTAAAATGAGTGCGCATTAAACTTAGTTTCTTTTTGTTTTAAATTAATGTATAGCTTATTATATTTCTTCGAGGAAGAACACAATGTCGATAAATCCTGTACAGACTGCTAAAACTGATTTTCTTAGAAGTCAAGGGCTTACTCAGCGGAAGGTCGCTATGTACCTCGTACAACTTAAAGATACTCATTGAAAAGGTACAACAAGACTGATTCTTACATGAAAAGACCCGGAAGCGGCGGAATTAGATATAGTTCAGTCCGCAATTATTGATTTATAGTTTCGCAATTTTGAGAAATCAAGTTAAGTGATGTAGATACGGCAGCACCGTTAAACAGCAAAATGAGTCGACGTACTGTACACTCATGTACAGTCAGAAGAAGAATCGAACAACGAGACCTGCATACTAAGAGACTAGCTCGAGGTTCAGAACACTTCGGGCAACATCGCGTAGCTCATTGAACTCTAGTATCCAATGTAAGGTTTAACAAATAATAATAATATTCTATCACACACAACACCATCTAGCCCAAACTAAGCACAGCTTGTACTATGGGTACCAGACAATGGATAAAAATACATATTTGGTGTATTGGTGTTCATGGTTTCGGGGTATCTAGTGATGACCATGAAATCGGACACAGATTTACGAAATATGCTTTTTTTTGTATATACATACATATTATACATAGAAACACTCAGACTAAAACAAACATCCATATTCATGCACATAAATGTTTGACTTGTGCGGGAATCGAACCCGCGACTTCAGGCGTGGCAGTCGGTTACAGATCGCGCAATCTACGATGGCCGGACTGAACATAGCGTCTCCGAATTGTTGCGCATGTACAGTCGCTAAGACGCGTAACGCCCCCGCCCCCTGTCACCAAAGAGACCTAAAACTTGTAACTGCGACGCCACTCGCGCAATGTTCAGACCGGTCATCATACAGTGCGCGATCTGTACACTGACCACTACGCCACGCGCCATCGAGGCCGCCAAAGAAGAAGTAATTCCTTTTTCTTTCAGTCCAGCTTACCCTCTCCAACACCACATTTCAAATGCGGCTAGTCTTTCTCTGTCCCTTCTGTTTAACGTTTATAAAGGCACAAGTTGATAATATAGTTAGTAGGATGGTAGAAATATGTAAATCAGACATTTAAAATTTTAGTTTTCTTTATGTATTCGATAATTTGTATCTTGCGTGTTAAATGCCAAGTCGTGATTGATATACTTTCTTCCTTTATGTCATGTTTTTTTATAGGCAGGTACTTACGAAATAGCATTAAAATTTTACTACACTTTTTACAGCAAAACAATTTCAAATTGTGCCGCCACAAAAATTATCAGCCATATTTATGATATTTCCATAATTTCCGTAAACATAGAGTCAAACTACGTGTACCTAATTATGCGGATGAGTCACAACGTTAAACGTTATGATTTGTGGCCCCGCCATTTTGTCGCGTGATTGTTAACGTATTTTCCCTCCAAAAAGTTATTAGTTCGTCTTCGATGCACGCAAGACACTGCCTGTCGCCGAGTCTAGGAGACAGACAACAGAAAATCGTGTACTATGGTTTTGTATGTTATTTCGATCTTTTTTAGGAACATTGAACAAGCTAGACTTTTTGGTTGATTTCAGGTCCTAATTAGTTAATTTATACTAGTATTTTAATTCTTTAAGATATTTTTAAATATTTTTTATGTGAATAAAGCTCTAAATAGATTATTTTAGATAGATATTTTACAAAACAGCCATGTGAGTATTATTCCTCTCTTTATGTATCTCAAATTCTAACTCTAAATCATACTCTGTGGACATATTTAAAAACGTATTAAGTAAAGGTATTATTATAGAATAACCTGTTTATAGTAATATTGTAACAATGAGCAGATTAGCCTAAACAACTTATTTAACGTTCATATTAACGAAATTTTAAAAATATCATACCTCGAAATATAAATATTGCGCCGATAAAAGCCTACTAACATTTCATAAACAGAACCGCAGGACCTTCATGAGAATCAATGCATTCTTGCTCCTCGCCTATCTATCCTGAAGAAAACTTTTCCATCGCAACGAAACAAACGGAGCCATCATTACATTGCGTGCAAGCGAGACAAAACACAGGAAGCAGCAAAAAGTTCTGATACCAAAACTCATTCCTTTTTCGACAAGCCTGTCTATTGGCGGTAGCGCGCGCGATGCGTTCCAAATTCGAAAATTTGAATTTATAGGTTCTTATCGTGTCGATTTCCTAGACACGGTACCATTGCAAAATACTCATTTTAATATTCCCGGGAGGCATAAATTTCGCATTGTTTTTGAATATAAATCGTTGTTGAGTTAGTTGGCGTGTAAAGTGATAGGCATGGGTTCAACGAGTTACATAACAAAACCGAAGGCTACAGGGTACAGAGTGAAGAGTGGCTCCAGTGCCGGCTCCGATAAGGAGATGAGCGGGAAACTCAAGCGGACCAAAATTCGGCAAGTAACTTCGACCTAATAAAAAACTTCAAGTGATAAAAGTTATATAGTTATATCTACAATAAAGTTTTACTCGGATGGAGAAAATAGTTTTATGTAATGTATCACAAATATTTTTACGGGTATGCTATTTACTTATTTACGAGTACACACAGTATATTATTAAATTATTTAATGGTAGCAACAAAGAAGTAAAAATAAAGGAAATATAATACGCAAACAGTTTCAAATTGTTTATTCCTATAAATATTACGTACTAGAAATATTATAAATAATAATTACGATCCTGGACCGACATTACTGTATTACTGATTCTATAAAATTAGAAAATAAATTACCGATAATAATTACCGAAACTGAATAACGTTAATAAGAAATTTAATTAAGATTGCTTATTAAATTTCATTAATTATTTTTGCATTAAAATGGAAGTTCTTTTATTAATGAACGAGGATTAAGGAGACATATCTTATACTTTTTTAACAATGTACCAAACATTACAAAAATTTAAGCTTTAAAATTGATATATTTAAATATTAATAATAACGAAATATTAATATTTAATTTATATAAATGAAAACGAAGAGTTAAGGGAATTTGCGCAGTTGCTACAACAGACAAATTTAATTCATTACTGATAAGCGATAGTCTAGATAGAAAACCGTTGGACTGTCATGCAGAGATGTGCAGTAAGATCCCACGAAACGTGTCTCTGACATTTCGAAATAAAAATGATTATTATTCATAAAATCATATAAGCGGCTTATAACTCCAGAATAAGAAAATTTCGAAGGTATAATTCGTATGCGCGTATTATAAAAAGTTACTTTAACAGTAAAAGAAAACATCGTAAAGAAACCTGCAAGCCGAAGAATTCTCCATAATGTACTCGAAGATAATTATGTAAAGCTGAACCTGCTAACCTACATTGATCCATCATGACTCATGAAGTCATGACAGACTGTGGTCTAACCGTTCTTAGGATCGGCGAGCGACTCAAAGCGCGGTCATTTTGTTTCGTTGTACCAAATACAGTCGTATTCTGAAGTACTTTAGGTTGAATTTAAATTGTTACTGAATTAGTCTCTTCGCCGCCACTCCGTCCGTCGGCGCTGACCCTTACTGAAAAGAGGCGCGTGCCTAGTAGTAGAGTTTTATATAGGTAAATAGGGCTAATATTATTATGATATACAGGGTGATTTTGAAATCGTGTAATTCCTTTTAACCACGCATTCCACTGGTGGTATAGAATAACCCTGATCATATCTTTTTTATTACAGTTTTTTTTTTTGGAAAGATTAATGTACCGTTTTTTTCGTGAAATGGTTTCAGATAGTCATATTATTATGTTAACCACCTGAGGCAATTTAAATTTTTTACTAGTTAAAAAATATATATATCAATAATAATTAATGTCGTAAATAATAACGGGCGGTCCTTTTTTATTGCCCCTTATTATTTACAACATCAGTTATTTTCAAGTTATTTTTTTTTTTAAATTTGTAAGTTATTAAGATTGTGTCGGGTGGTTAACATCATAATATGTTAACCATATATCTGAAACCATTTCACGAAAAAAATCGATATATTAATTTCTCCAAAAATATAATTCTAATAAAAAAAATACAGTAGAATGCGTGGTTAAAAGGAATTACACGATTTCAAAATCAACCTGTATATAGGACTTATAACGAACTTTCTAATGAATTAGATTTTGATTTGTTTGGTACCAGTGTTACTCAACTTGAAAGTAGTGTAACAAGAAAATCCTTTAAATCTACCTAGTTTTATACCATTTTGTAATGTTGAATTTATAACCAACCTTGTACTATATTAAACATTTCTCTTTAGTGGTGGAAAATTGTAAATGGCCTTGAATTGTTAAGATTTTGAATATTGATGTACTAGCTGTAAGTTTCCCAAATAGGACAAAATAAAATAAAATATTATATACTTTGTAAAAAAATACAGTAGTGCCAAGCTTATTTCATAGAACTGCAAGTGGTCGCCTGGCTACTGACACTGTAGCAAGTGTCGTGGGTTCGAAACCCACATGGAACAAATATTGTGTGATCCATAAATGGGTGTTCCGAGTCTGGATATTATTGAAATAAATAATAAAATAATATTCTACCACATACACACTACACCATCTAGCCCAAACTAAGCAGAGCTTGTACTATGGGTACTAGACAATGGATAAACATACCTACATATATACTTTTTTTTTGTAAATACATACATATTATACATAGAAATATATTATATTTGTGTCTATTGTTTGAATGTTTGTAAGGTCCCTCGCGATACAGGAATTATTTCTAGTGTGAGAGTTGTCTATTAAAAAATTTAAAACAAAAAAAATTCGTTCATTAATGCCTTCTATTAAGATTACATTCGGACACATACATTCGGACGAGACGGACTTATTTATAGACAGATACATTCGGACGAGACGGACTTATTTTATAGGCATTATAATATATTGTGATTAGTTTTATTATAAGATTAAAGTCTACTTAAGGTATACTTATTTTCTTTTTTTAAAATCATCAGCTCTGGTTCTCTTCTCCTATATTTTAAAAGACCTAAAATTCAAAATACATGTCAGCAGAATATTATGATCAGTCTAAAGACTTAATAAAAAGGTTTATTATTCGCTTGCCTACTACAGTATAATTAAGATAAACTCAGCTCAAATATTTAATATTCAAATATTCTTTGAAATAGTTCCAATAAATCGATAAAAAGTAATATAAGCTTGATCATAACGAACTTGTCAGAGTATCGGTTGTTCAGTTAATTGGAATTATCATAATCTTATCTACAATAAAAAGATAATTCCTATATCGATTCTGATGCATCAACCTGCAATCGCTAGGCGTATATTTACCACAACAACGGTTACCATGGCAACGGCTTTGTGTAATCAATACATGTTTCCATATCCCCGCACTCGATACCGCAGCGCAATGCGCAACACTAGTTCCAAATACGGAATTTGATTTTTATTTTTTCTTTTTAGTTTCGAATTTTAAAATGTTATTTGTTGACCGTTAAGATTTATGTTTAGTTTTAATTATGTATTATACGAATTATTTGAATAGGCGTCCAAGCAAGATGAATGAGTATGGATTGAAGAGGATACCGGATTACACAGAGTTGGCATACAAAGAGGCGGTGTCAAAACTCAGATACTTCTTGTCAGGAAATTATGCACCAAGTGTAAGTGAAGTTATTTTTTTTGTGTTTATGCATGAATAATTTGTGTAATAAATTTAAATACCTACCTATCTTTTAAATAAAAGCTTTGTTTGAGTTTTATCTATAACCGCGAAGTTCAACGAAGTAAATAAAGCTTACTAAGAATTAAAAATATATAGATACAGGCAACAGATTATAATTTTGTTGTAATCAATTAAGATTAAGTATAAGTTATGAAATACTTATAGATACGTTCAAATTTACTTTATGCTAATTTTTATTTTAAAATAACTTAACTGATTCTCACTTCATGAGTTTTGAGCAGAAGTACAAATGGAAACTTAATAAATGCCATAATTACGAATGAAAAGTGCATTTAATTATTATCATTAATGAAGTAATTAACTGTTAATAAATTAAATATATCGTTTATTTTAAGTCACCTACTTAGATATTTAAATACATTAAAAATAAAATATGTTTTGGTTTCCAGTATTGTATTTTTAAATAACATGAATACAAAATATGTTATTTAAGATTATTTTTGGCTTGATAGCCGAATTTTATTTTTATTATGTTTATAAAATTAACTGTAACTATTATTAGTATCTAATTGTTTGTCATTCATTGCGACAAGTTATATTTAAATAACAAAATATCAATTCCCGTAGTTTATAAATTTACCTACATTTAAAAATATTAAAAATATATCTATCAGTGCCAAGCCGTTTCAAACTCTGATAGAAGTAATAATTGAGACTTTAGAGAGTTCCTCACAATACGTGCCGTATTGAGGGCAACTGCCTACATTTTGATTTGTACACCAACATATCCGCTGAAGGCGCTTTTAGGCAATGTAATATACCTAATGTCAAGTCTTCAGCAACTAAATGCGTAGATCCTTAGAAGCGCCGGCGAGATTGTCTTTCGGCATTCTATAGTTCGAAGCTTTCACTTCACGAAAATTCTACTTCAATTTTATGTTGAACAAATAGATAATAAGTCCCAAATTTTCACTTTACCGCTTCATTTTGCCCAAATTTACGCTGAAAATAGTTTTTCGCGTTTTATCTTT
Organism: Catocala sponsa; assembly: GCA_963564715.1. Lineage (NCBI taxonomy): Eukaryota > Metazoa > Arthropoda > Insecta > Lepidoptera > Erebidae > Catocala > Catocala sponsa. The sequence goes on from OY751351.1 coordinate 7,274,157, forward strand.
TTGGCGCCCTTTGCCATCTTTATTCGTCTTTTCGCACTACCCCAGGGCCGGCGCGCTCGGAACAGAAATTAATCCTATCTTTGTGCACCCAGGTCCGCAGCTACGGCGGTTCCGCATCAGTCAAGAATTTGGACGAGTCAGATGGCGACGTGGACAAGAAGTACCCCAGTTCTTACCCCCTGGCGGAGTACAAACCACGGCCTCGGCTTACTGCCAAGTACACCACATTGTATGCTGACAGCTTGAACAATTATACGCCACAGCATACCACTACTGGTAAGACTTTTATCATTATCTCAGCCGAAAGATGTCCACTACTAGACATTAGCCATCTCCAAGGTTTTCCACTCAAGGTTTTCTTGGGTCGCCCGTACGGTAAGACTTTAACAGGTTATAAATTTGTTTTTGGCGTTAGATTGATCACATTAGCGAATTTTCAATTTCCTGGTTCGATAGTGTAATAACACTATCGAACCAGGAAATTATATATTTAACAGGCAAACTCAATAGAGTTTTCCTGTTAAATATATATTTTCTTAATAGCGCCATGGCGGGCTGAGAGCCAACTCTCATAATTAAAATTGTTCATAATAGAGCGCCACCCTAGTCTCGGTGTTATAAATATCAGAAATGGTTTTCTTGTAAATTAAAGTAAAACGTTAAATGTGAAGTCATGAACATACATGACGGAAAAAGAGGCCGTGGACGACCACCAATAACCTGGCTACGAACATTAGCGAAGGACATGACAGCTAGCAACACAACGACAGAGACAGCCCACAACCGTGCGGTGTGGCGCAGAAGTACTAGGAGAGCTGACCCCAAATAAATTGGGATAATAGCCAGGAGGAAGAAGAAGTTAAATGTGAACTTAATTTGCACTTCAGTTCACATTGACATTTATGAGGCTTAATCGGCACTTTATTTTGAAAATATTTAATTGCTAGATTTTGCCCGCGGGTTCGCTCGCGTAAAAGTAGGTTACGTTATGTTAGTAACAGTACTCATTGTAGAAATTAAATGTAGTCAGTCGGTGATAATATAGATTTCTAACCAAACCGAACCTACATTTACGCCGAAGCGCGCGGACAAAATGTCGTAACTTTAAAAGAACAGCAACAACAGTACTGTTTCTGGATGTCTTCTCTCTAGCCTTTATTATTCCCAAGTCACTTGGGGTTGGCTTTCTAGTGTAACCGGATTTGACTGGATATCAGTTTTTACACGGAACGACTGCCATCGGACCTCCGCAACCCGAAGGCTTAAGATACCCTAAGGCTAGACCAGTGTCAGGATATTAGAGGGCACTGACTTCCCAATAACGACTGCCTAAGATGTTCATGGCAGCCGGGACCGACGGCTTAACGTGCTCTCCGAGGCATGGAGCAGGCGATAATTGTCAATCAATACGCACATAATTTCGAAAAGTCATATAACTTCCGAAAGTCAGAGGTGCGCGACGTGGGTTCGAACCCGAGACCCTCTGCATTGCAGTGTTGGTCTCAATAGTTATGAATGAATTTTTGGCAAGAAAAAATCTTGCACAATTATGACACCACTGTTTTTCTTAGCTTGAGTTATTATACGAATGGATAACAGAATTTTTTGTTATTTTTTTTTATTCTGCTATGTTGGCAAACAAGCATACGGCCCACCTGATGGTAAGTGGTCACCGTAGCCTATGGACGCCTGCGATACCAGAGGCATCAGTTGCGCGTTGCCGACCCTTTAGGAAAGGAAGTGGGAAGGAGAAGGAATGGAGGAAAGGGGGTGATTGGGCCTCCGGCGCGCTCACACACCGAACGAAACACAACAGTAGGAATACTGCTATTTCACGTCGATATTCTGTGAGAGGGTAGTCCTTCCCCGTTCGAGCTGACCGATTCATGCTGAAATCAGTGAGGCTCTAATACTCTACTACTCTGAACTTATAGGTAACCGAATCAAAATGTAAGTAAGTAATTACAAATAGTTTACTGGAATATGGAATTGTAACTTCAAATCGGTGTGTTTAGATCTTGTCGTATTCTGCCAGGAAGCTTCCTGGTATACTAATATATATTACCTACTACTCAAATGGCAGTAGGCTGAACCATTACAAAATGGTGCACACATCTGCCTATCACTTTGGGAGTATAGAGCCATGACGCCATTCATAAAATTCGATTTAAAAGCCTTGTTTTAATTGGTTTCTCAATGTAATTCAATTACCTCAAACTCTATTCTAAAATATTACATAATTAGGTACATCGGACGCAGTTTACGTATAAGATCATAAATTTCAGAATGTATAGGCAATCAATAAAATATTACATATAGGTACACTGTAATTACATCCACATTCCAATGGCGACATGAGTTGATAAAATACACTAAAAATGTCACATACATATCGTAAATGTTTTTGGTCATAACAATCTATTTTCATTCACATTATAACTCCTTACTTATTTCTTGATTCAATAAAAAAAAATTTACTCTTCTTTCTTTCTTTTCGTGTGATTAGTGGCCAACCTGTTGTCAAGAGTTGTTCAAAGCGTCCGTAGGCCTGTGACATGGCTTAACGACTGCTGTCAATTTAGCAACAACCGGGACCGACTTTTGCCCTCCGAAGCACGGAGACGCTAAAATGATATACCACTAAGCGGTCACCCATCTATAGACTGACCACACCCAACGTTGCTTAACCTCGCTAATCATTAACCGATCAGTGAGTGCAACTGGCTATGAGCGCCAATTTACTCTTGAAAAGTACCTATTTAAAAAAGTACTTAACATAATATGCTTGATTATATTAAAACAAGGGTATAATGAGTTGACATAATTCTGCTAATTACATAATATGTATTTTCATAGTATAATTCTGAAAGTTTTTAACAACATTTATATGGATGTTTGTTTGTACTTTTAAATACATAGATGTTTTGAAACCATGAAAAAACATTCCTCTTTATATTTTTCAAATCTAACTTGGACTATGCTGTTTATCCATACTGTGGGAGAAGAGGGAGCGTAGGGAATATGTCGAACTCACCCAGGAACTATGAAAATGCCGGGTCTATCGACTAACACCTACTGCGTTTTGCTAACTCGCTGCCTTGAAGTGTGGATGGATCGCTGAAACTGAAACTACTTCAGCAATCAGACAGACTACTCCTGGATGAACACATTTTTACTTGTGTTGGAGTACACCCAGATTCAATAACGCGTTTGCCATAACCGAAGAAGTTCGATATCGTCAAGCTTTTTTTATTGCAACAGTTGGGGTGTGCAATCCGAGTGTGCGTGGTGGGTTCCACACTTCGCAAGTATTTTATTACATAGTAACGTATATAAGTACTATCAGTATGTAGCGTATACAGTTTTATATAATACTTAATATACGTCATCACGTAACTTTACGTAACAATTGATGATTAAACAAACTTACCAAGTGAAGTTCTATCATAAATACATCCAAAGCAATAAGAATTAATACCTCGCTATAAAAAAGGGTTTGCTCCGCATTCGACCCTCATGTTCCGTCCCAAATGTAAAAATACGCCCCAAATTTGTTTCTTTTATGCCCCTAAATTTAGATAAATATTAATTTCTTAAATTAATTCCTGTTCCGTCCCAAATTATGATCCTTTTCTGTCCCTATTTTTTTTTGTATGGAAGCTTATGTCGTACCGCCGAAAAATCTTTTAAAATACCTCGTTGATCTCTCGGCGAATCATAGGGTTTATGATTTCATGACATCACGAGCCCGACAACGAAAAGATGTAAAATAATTTTAACCTTTTTTTGTTTTGCTATATGCTCAAAAATGTAGGACGAAAAGGGAATAATTTAAAAAGATGGGCGAATGAGAAACATTTTGGAATGTGGGACGTAATGTAGGGGCAAATGCGGCACAAACCTAAAAAAGTTGTAGGTACATTGCAAACGTGTGAAAGTGATAATAAGTTAGACAGAGAGAAAAGTAAGGGGCAGAGCAGTAGAAAATAGTTCCTAAATAATGTCGCGCGTGACTGCACGGATGGCGTAGTGATTTAAGTGGTCACTTCGGCACTGCCACTGCGCCGAGTGTTGTGGGTTCGAATCCACACGGGACAAAAAATTGTGTGATCCACAAATGGTTGTTCAGTCTGGATGTTCTTTGTGTCTGTTGTTTGAATGTTTGTAAAGTCTCCCGCGACACAGAAAACATATCTGGTGCGGGAATAGTCTTTAAAAAATAAATTATAATATATTTCTCTATACCAGATAAAGGACAAAACCAGATAGATTTAAAACTTTTATTATTATTATCCTCGAAAGGGTTGTCAGATGTCAGGGTTGTATTATGATTACGCCAGGTGCTGTAGATCTTGCGTAATCGAGGGCAAGCCAAGCCAATTGCCACCCGCTGAGCACGTTTTCTGACTCTTGAAAACTTCTTGACAGTAAGTCAAAGTCAAATATCTTTATTTCCATAAAAAACAAACAATTCTTGGACACGTCAATTAGCTTTATAAGATATATTAATAAAAAATAGAATAATAAAAAGGAAATAAAAATTTTGCATTAAAAAAAGCCTATAAGTAAAACGCAATATCACTTTACTCGACCTGGATATCAAACCGAGACCTCATGATTTACCTCAAGTAGATATAAGCATAAACCTATGGGTATAATTTAAATTATACCCATAGGTTTATAGGTTTTTTTTAGGCCAGGTTAAGAGCTCCTTAAACCGACGGGCGTGTATGAGGAATGTGATGAAAGTGAATGAAGCCAGAGAAGTGTGTCAGGATCGTAGCAAATGTAAATCTGTAGTCTCTGCCTACCCCTCTGGGAAACAGGCGTGAATCTATGTATATATGTATCATTTAAATTATTATAAAAAATATATATATACTGGATATTATCACGATCATTTATAAGTCATCCAACGCAAAAGTTAAAAAGTTATTGTATACTTACGGGACCAACGAGGCTGTCCTTCTATTTAAAAAAACAGCGGGCGCTCTTTTACAAAAAGCGGGGACGCACTAGCAATAATTCCTGTATCGCGGGGGACTTTACAAACATTCAAACAACGGACACAAAGAACACGCAGACTCGCAACTAGGTTTGTGGATCACATAAAGGTTTGTCCCGCGTGGGATTCGAACCCACAACACTCGGCTCAGTGGCAATGCGACTAATTAAACCACTACGCCATCCGTGCAGTCAATTAATATTATTAATAAATCAGGTTCTATACATAACAAGCGACCCGCTCCGGCTTCGCACGTTTAGTACAAAACCTTAACAAAAACGCCTAAACCTTCCTCATGAATCACTCTATCTATTGGTGAAAACCGCATGAAAATCCGTTAAGTACTTTTCGAGTTTATCGCGAACAGACAGACAGACAGACGTCGCGAGGGACTTTGTTTTAATAATGTAGTGATAGTGACATTGAATAATGAGCACAAACATAGATGTCATGTTGATACCAATTTCGATAAATAGCACCGCCACCTCCAACCGGCACGGGCACTTCAGGCGCAGACCTCACCGGCGGCACCAACCCTGACGTCGTCAACTTCATACAGAAGCAAGAAGAGTACATCGAACAGCTGGAGAGAGAGAGCCAGTACTGCAGGGTATGTATATTTTCTTTTCTTTCTTCTCCTCTCACAGATGTATTTCATCATACCCCAAACCCGGCTTATCCCACCCCTTCCATAAAACCCATCCTGTTCTATACCCTCCCATCCAGTAAATCCCATCCTGTCCTATACTATTCAATACTTAACGAGTTAATCTTGTCACATAAGTGTTTAAAACCTTGAGGCAACAAACGGAAAGAACTCTTCGTGCTTGTCGCACCACTTCCAAATAGCATTTATCCATAAGATAAAAGTCTCGCCATCTCTCTTCTTTAACCTAAAATGAGTGAGACAGCATGCGATTTATCTTTCGGATAACTTTTACTTGATATTTGTGGGACTGGCCATTAGACACGGAATAGCTATTGCAAGACTGTACTACAAGTAAAAACATAATTAACAAAATGTGTTTTATTGTAAAATGTTTTCAAGAATGTTATATAATATTCTCTTCTGTTTACGCGAATGTTATTCATTGAAATTCGTTTGAATGAATTGAATGACGTTTCGTTTGCTTTTCAGCAGCCATGGTCACGGTCTCCCCGTGACCATGGCTGCTGAAAAGCAACCGAAACGTCGGTGAAAGTGTAAACATAAATATAAATAGTATAATAGTATAGTAATAGTATAAATAGTTTTAATAGTTTCAATAATTTAATTAGCTTAAAAATTAGTAAAGTTTAATAGTAATAGTAGTGTAACAGTTTATAAATTTTGTTCTAAATTTTGTAATAAAGTGTCAAATAAACAACGCGATAAAATCCGTATATAGTAGTTTAATTTCAAAGAATGTTATATATTGAAATTGAACTAATTTATACGGATTTTATTGCTGCTTACTTTGTTTTCAACTTTTGAAAGATATATTCAACTTTCACCGACGTTTCGGTTGCTTTTGAACAAGATAGGCCAGGAACAGGACCATACAATAAACCGCAATAAAGCAGTCCATACACGCTAGGGTGTACCTGACAGGTTTGCCTGTACAGTTCGACTGTACAGGTAAACATGAGCTGCATAGAGACCATACACGTAGCGGTAAACCTGTACAAACTCTCAGTTGATACCATGGCCCCGACAGCGGCGCTTGATCTCGACACAGTAGCGTTAATAGGTTTATTGTTTGTTTTATTAAAGAAAACGAAATTTAATTGAAGACACCGTGAACAGTGGTGTAAAGCATATACCTATACAGCGCCGCGCGAGCGTCTTTCCCCTCTAGCAATCAGCGGACAACAGCTGACGCCTGCGCACACCTGCACAGGCGACCGCTACACACGCTCAGTTTTGCCTGCACAGTTAAACTGCACAGGCAAAAACATAAAAATTCATATTTTTTCGAGTTGCCTGTAGAGGCGTGGAAACCTGCACAGTTGTGCAACATATACGCTCCGGTTTGCCTGTACGGTTCAACTGTACAGGCAAACCTGTCAGATACACCCTAGCGTGTATGGCCGGCTTAAAACTGTTTAAAGTAGCTTAATTTCGTACTATACACCTCGTGGTAACACCTTTAGTTACATACATATTATTAATGTAACCAATCCGCACTGGGCCAGCGTGATGGACTACAGCCTAACCTATCACACACGGAAAAGAGACCCGTACCCAGCAGTGTGTCAATTTATATAACCTACATAGCTAATACTGTTTACGAAGACTTCTCTATGTAATTAAATCCCCAGGATGAGCTGAACAACCTCCTGGGTAAAGTTAAAGAAGTGATATCGGAGAACGAGCACCTCCACGAGGCGCAGAAGAACAAGCTGATCTCACGTATGTTCCACTCGTACAACGGCTCCGAGAGTGATGAGCTTGATGAACTTGGAGACAGTACTGGCTTGGACAGCGATAATAAGGTACCTACAATAGACTGTAGTCTAAATACATTCTTTATACAAAATACTAGCTTTTGCCCGCAGCTCCGCTCACGTTAATTTAGAATTTGACAATCAATTTGGTTTGTACTCTGCTTGTAATAATATAATTCAATCATGATTCGAAAGACACGTGGCGCCATCTATTATCATAAGAACGTTATTGTTGTTTTCCTCGGGAACAGTAATTTTTTTCGAGATGAAAGGTAGCCTATGTCCGTTTCTGTACACCTGACAATGTATATGCAAAATTTCAGAATGATCGGCTCAGTGGTTTAGGCGTGAAAAGGTAACAAACAAACAAACTCATTTTCACTTTTATAATATTAGTTAGGGGTTAGGATTAGGATAAGACCGTTAACTGTACACTCTCTTACTTTGACACAAAATGTACTTACCAAACCAATTGACAAAGAAATCTTAATACTATCGAATGAACAGTGATACTACACTGTTTTTTTTAACTATCACAATGGCTAACAATGGCTCAGAGACTATCTGTATGCTTATTTATTACCGTGGTAGTTATGGTGAGCCTCTATCTAGAACCAACCAGGCGAAGCGCAGTAACAGTTTTGCTACTCTTGCGCTGATTTCCTGTAAAGAGTGTGTAATTGTCAACTGCGGGTTCTTTCAATTAAAAAGAAACATACACTAGCAATAATGACATAGCACTGTATTAATTATTTTATTTTATTGTATTTATTTTATTTATTTACTGTCGGAAAGCTTACAGACAAATCCTAACTTCCTAACTAATATTATAAATGCGAAAATGAGTTTGTTTGTTTGTTACGCTTTCATGTCTTAACTACTCTACCGATCAACATGAAATTTTGTATACACGTTGTCAGGGGTACAGAATAGGACATAGGGTACCTTTCACCCTGAAAAAATAACTGTTGCAAACCTAACCTAACCTAAACTACATTTCCGCGAACGAAGCCGCGGGTGAAAACTAGTAATACATATAATTATGGTATAAGATTGTTCAGAATACATGCTGACAATAAGCTTCCACAGATATACAATATTTATAGTACAGCTTTTATTTAAATTATAAACTAATTATGTTTTTGCTTACAATTAATTAACATAAGTTAGGTTACACAGGCAAATTAAAACAGGCAAAAACGTTTTTGAGAGCAATCACAAGTTAAAATACCTATAAATAAATTTGAGCATTATTATAAGTTTGAAATACCCCATATTTGATAATAACTGTACTAAACTTACAATAACACATAAGTGATTTAGTGTAAATATTACTGTAAACTTTTTTAAATAACTAAATAAACTATTCAATTCAATTCGTTTATTGCACTCCATAATGTATATATATACAGGTCTTATAAATGTAGAGAGAACAAATATGGACCCCGTCGGGTGCGGCAAAATTAGGAGAGAAGAACGAACATTCTATAACAACATTCTATAACATTCTATAACGAACAATCTATAATGTTAACACTTTAGGTTTAAATTATCTCTCTACAGGACAAGTAAAACATTTGTGTGCATGACCTTGTATGTTTGTCTTGGTGAGGGTGTTTCTATGTATAAATGTATGTATTTACAAAAAAAGTATATAATGTATGTTTATCCATTGTCTAGTACCCATAGTACAAGCTCTGCGTAGTTTGGGCTAGATGGTGTTGTGTATGTGATAGAATAGAACAGAATATAGTTAAAAAAATATACTATAGCATCTAATAAAATGTTTTAGATTAAGTCATTTATTAATTATATTTGTACCAGATAACTCCATCAAAAGGACGCAAATCTTCCAAATCCCGTTCTACCAAACTGGAAGGTCCAAACATCGTGTTTGAGTCCCGCATTGCAGAATTAGAAGCTCATCTTGCTCAGGCCAAGATCGATCTCAAGAAAATTCAGGTAACACTTAAGACTTTGCAAATTAATTTTGTTTATTATAATGTAAATCACTTTTTGTACGAAGAATTTTACCTAAAAAGCATTAATACTTTCAGTATAGTATAGATTATAAAGCTTTAGAATAAACTGTAATTCGTTTTGCCTGTATTTATAAAAAAACCTGTTTGTGTAGTTTTTCGTATAAAGGTTCTCGTCAAAGCAGGTTTGAATAATCCATTATATTTATTGAAAATATTATGACATCTATTTGTATAATCATGAACCTAATTAATTCAATGATGGGCTTCGTGGGTGTGTTTTGCTATGACTTAGTTCAGCTGCGGCGTTAATGTGCTCGTGCTTATAAATCATATTTTTCTAATTTACCAGGAGGAGAATAATGAGAATAAGCGTAAGTTGGCCTCTGGGCTCGTTGATTCAACCTGCCTTGATGGCTTCAAGCGCCAGATAGACAACTTGCAGAGGTAACTACATATATGGCAAAGTAATTCCCACACTATAAATAATTACCGTGAAAGTTCAATCAGGCTGAGCAAGATGAGCAAGATGACCAAGATGTCTCCTTGTAATATTTATTCGAAAAGTTCAATAATTTTGTTGACTTAGAAGTCAAATAAACGTATTATTTAAAACGTAAATATTTTTCTCTTCTCTCGTATGAAGCATTAATCATTATATTACTTGAAACCTCGTTCAAAAGTATTAAAGTCGCACAAAATGGACCCTACTGGAAATTTTTAAAAATAATTTGATTAAGAAACGCTACATTTGTTTCTTGAATAGGGACAAATCGTCACTCGAATCTCAGATCTCGAAACTGAAACTGAGTTTGGAGCAGCGAGACGATGATGGCAGGTACAAACGTGGCTCCGATGTGGTGGAACACCAGCTCAGGGATGAAAGGAACAACTTGGAGACCGAAGTCAGGCGGCTCAAGGTATTTGAGTCATGTTTCTAGACAAAAAATCTCAGGAGGTCGACTGGAAAAGACCGACAAACCCTTTGGTTTGTCGGTCTTTAGCTGCATAGTATTTATCTCAACCATTCCTTTTATAACAAATTAGATTCTGCTTGCGGATTTATCTGTTAACACTACCTCCGGGTATCCCACGGGTAGATAGACGTTGATCGGTACCCGTAGATCCTGTATGTAAGGATACATCTATCTTTACACAGGACACTTTACATCCAAGACATGGTCTGTGGGTCGAAATTCATTCAAATACGTTCAGTGGTTTAGGTATGATTGACTAACACACATCCAAACATCTCCGCATAGTTTTTAATTTTATAACGGTTATAAGTTTAGTATAAATATGTTTTCCTTCAAGTAATCCTTAATTTGTTAACATGTATTTTAGGATGAATTGGCCAAAGAGCGCAATAAAGTCCGCGAGTTGGCAGGCGAGGGCACTCGCCGCGCCATACAAGAGCGCAGCGCCGCCGAACAGCGGTACAACGCGCACTTCGATGAGTTGCAACACGACCTGGCCGCGCAGTACGATAATGTTGCCAAGTTGCAGGTACGTTTTAGTAATGTTTATAAGCGATAGGATACAGTGAAGTTCTCAAACCTAGAATTGTCTGACTGTGACAGAACTTCCAGAACTTCCATGGTCGAGATGATCGTTGCCGAATAATTTTGTGATGACCTCTTGAGCACCTTAAGCGGTAAGGTAGCTGTCTTGTCTGCACGGTCAATGTCGATATGGAAGACATGTCGTCAATATTTTGCTAGATGTTAAAGTTTTCACGTTAAATAGGATAAACTTATTGTCGTCCAAACCAGACCTTCTTCCAAATCCTTGGTATACAGTAAACCTTTAGGCGGGCAGTGCGCTTGTTATTAGCGTATAGCAAAATACTGTCGAAATACGAGAAAAAAAATGCAATCTCTACTCATCAGACAGGCTCTTCAAGTGACTACTTGGAGAGCCTGTCTGATAAGTAGAGATTGCATTTTTTGTGGTGATGTAGCTTAGTAACAGACATTGTCAAGCGGTAAGGCTATACTTAAATAGTCATACTCGGACTGTTTAAGTAAAGCCTTACCGCTTAAAAATGTCTGTTACTAAGCTACATCACCACCAAATCTTATGAAACTTCACATTATAGTATCTTTTTTCCGTTTTTCAAATCATCGGAACTTTTAGTATCTTCAAAAAAGTTATTATTTTATGCATAACAGTTAGATCTGGAACGTCAACGTCGCGAGGAAAACGAGCTGAAGCGAGAGATCTCAATGAAGAACGCAGCCATTGACGAACTTAAGATGGAACTAAAGAACAAGATGTGTAAGTGTATCTTTCATAGACGCGATTGAAACTTGTAAGTTCGGGAAATCTCGTTTTGGGGTTAGACGTTACTAGTAGGATAGTATAATCTCTATGGTTTGATTCGAATTATGTCCATCGCCACCAATCCAATTACTGCCCCTATTGAGGCTGTCACCGATTCTAACATAACTAAATGTTCCCGCGGTTTCACCCGCGTTTATCGTTACTGCGCCGCCCCCGTGGGTCGTAGCGTGATGTTATATAGACTATAGCCTTCCTCGATAATTAGGCTATCCAACACTAAAAGAATTTTTCAAATCGAACCAGTAGTTCCTGAGATTAGCGTGTTCAAACAAACAAAAAACAAACTCTTCAGCTTTAGAATATTAGTATAGATAATCGACTAAATTATTATAATTACTAGAATTTAATCAAATTGTTTCATATAATTTCATAACTTAAACACTAGGAATAATCATAACTTAGTAGCTCCATATCATCGTTTACATAAAGTTCAGAATACATTTGCGGGACTCGGTACCTATACGTTTTTTTAGTAAACTACCCATTACGATAAAATTAATTTACCATTACTTACTCAAATTTAAAAAGTTATTATTTAGTCAACGACTACTTAAATGAAAAAAACCCATGGCACTAGTTGCTTCTATACAGGATTCAAAGTTCTTTATCATTTATAAGTCCATTTAATAATGGTGAGGTACCTCGTGATTATTTGTGATGTTATCTTGGTATATCTTATAAAGTTTAAAATATGAATGCACTTTATACAGCATCTCTGCAAGCCGACTTGGCCCAAGCTCACGCGGAGAAGGCTTCTCTTGAAGAAGAATTGGCTAGCGCTCGCCTCGCCATAGAACGACATCAACGACAAGCCAAGCATGAAACCAACCGCCTTAATTCTGAAGTAAGATATCATCTTTTCATAGAACATACTCTTATAAACCTAGATATAGCATAAATATGAAGCAACTCGATCAAATGAAAGAGAAGGGAAGGTAAATAAAATATGACTTTAGTTGAATAATAGCCCAGACCATGAATGGTAGTTGATATAGACACTAAAGATATCTTGTCAAGCAGCAGTACTAAACAGGTACTAAAATAGACAAACAATCAAAATTATTTGGATGCTGCGCCTTAACAAAACTATCTTTAAAAATTATACATGGCCGAACTATAATGAAACGCTAGGTATATGCTGGTATGACGATACCTATGGTGTAATAGTCCGTAGTTATTTATTTTAATTTATTTTAATATGATAAAGATTATAGTGGGCTAGTTTTGGACTCCTGATCTGTTTCCAGATCCAATCTCTTCGTCAACGTTTGGATCGTGCTGATGCAGACTTGGTGCACTCGCGCCGAGAGAACCTACGCTTGTCCGAACAAATCGCCAACCTTGAGAAAGAGGTATAAATAATATTTACCACAGTCATAGCCTAAATTTTAAAAAAATATATACAAAACAAAGCACTAAAAAAACAATCCTCTATTGTTTTATATAATAATCAAAATTCCACAGCAAACGATGAAGAACTTGACGCCGATATCGCCGGAGAAGAATAAGAAAGAGAAAGAGTTGTCCACTATGCTGGAGTCTATGGAAAATAAACACGGTACGTAACAGAATAGTCTAATGTAGTACCTTTTAATTTAACGTTGGGTGTTGGAACCGTATTCTAAATTCTATGGGAGATAGGCTCATTCAATGGGTAAACTATTGATGTTTTGAAAGGTTCTTCACGCCAAATAATTGGATTTACAACTTCAAAACATTCATACTTTACCCTTTCATCTATTGCGCTTGCATGTACGTCTATAGTGCTATGAAAGGGCTTTATTCTTTCTTAACTTTCAATAGTTTATTCATCAGATTGTTTGACCCCTGCCCTTCAAGTAGTGTCCACAGATTAGAGTTAAAGCTAGAACATTTGGTTCCACAGCTAAAACGGTGGCTGAGTTGGAGTCCATGATACAATCACAAAACAGTCTGATGGAGAAACTCACCGGCGAATGTCGTTTGCTCACAGACAAGCTCGACGACGCAAATCGTAGGCACAAGTACGAACAATTTCAAATCTAATAGCATGATTTATAATAGCACTTTCTTTTATAAAATCACCTATTTCAACTTCATTGCTGCGTATCATTACCCATTTAAAGTATCCTAACGTCGTGCTGTGTTTTTATTGGTGACAGGCAGTGCGCAGAGTCGCGGCCGTTCAGACGAACCAATCAGAACACAGCGCGACCGTTCCACATCTCGCGATCGAGCTCGCCGTTCCAAGCGCCGCTCCGCAAAAGAGTCCGATTCGTCGAATAACTACCCGCCGATAGTCGTCGGCCCGTTGACGACCAATCAGGATCTCGCTGACATCAAAGGAGAGAAAATATACAACCTACCGCTTATGATACAACAGCCCTTTTTACGAGAGAAAAAAGAGCCGATTAAAGTTGATATAAGTGTGAAGTTGATACCTAAGTCAAGGAAAAAGGAGAAGAAGAGGCGAGGACCTCAGGTCGAAGAAGTTATAGTGCAGGCTGATGAGTTTAAAGGAGTTAAGAATAGTATTAGTATGGAAGTCTCAGACCGGGATGTTCACGTTCTTAATGAGACTGTAGAGATTATAGAGGAACCTAATAGCGATGCTAATGTAGATCAGAACTGTCAAAATGTAGAAGGGAATGCTCCAGAAACTGAAAGCCCCAAAGAATCACAAGAACTAAACATTGCCCCTTCACTAACTGAGCCAGATGATCCTACACAAGACGATTCAAAGGTAACTGATGAAAATATACCCAGCGAAGAAAATAATGAGAATCAAATGGAAACTGTTGAAGTCACTGGAAATACACAGGATGATACAATGAAAGATGACAGTAATGTAGTAGAGAACACTACAGCTTTGGAAGAAAATGCATAACAAAATATTGAATTTAGAGTGAGGGGTATGCATAAGGGGTATTTTTATGACTGAGCAAAGGAATTGATGAAGGGATACGTATACAAACAGAAGCGAGTAGCTTAAGCTAGAATAGGTATAAAATGCACTGGTAGTCTTATTAAAAATAATTTTATATGATTCTACAATTTATACCTATAATACGCAAGTCTCTTGTGTTATTGCGAAGTAATAAAGTAAAACAGTTATGGTATTTAATATTTCCTCCATAAAAGTACAATTACAGTAACTTATTTTCATCAAGTTGATAACGATTTGCGTATAGTAATGCATTATTGTTTTAACGATGACGATTCTCATAAAATGTGTGGCCACAGTGTTTTTTTTTTTCAAGCCGCTGGAAAGCAGAACTACTGATTTAAAACACATATAACAGATAGTAATTGAGATATTATTCATAGAATACATATAACATTTTCTAAATGTTATGTTATTTGACTACCAGTACTAATTACGTAAGATTGATGTAACCTTTTAAATGTTTGTGCAATGTAGATGTGATATTTGTTGCTTTTTGTATTGTTTAAATTGCATTTTATTCAATTTTATCGATGTTTATATCTCTCGGTGTTGTGAGAAAGTACAAATTGTTAACTTTAAATGGGTAATGATAATGTAAGTGTGCAATAAAAAATAGTTGATTAAAATAATGTCGAATTTAATAAACTGAAGTTAGTTTGACTGGATGTTTCAGGTATTTCAAATATGTTCATGATAGTAATTTGCTTTCTTCCATAGCTACACTAATATTGTAATTTGTTCCAAATTATATTTTTTTGGCTCCAGTCTAACTAAACTTGCATTGTTTTAAACTATATATCGCAATTTCAAATTTGCAATCTCATACTGTACGACTGTTCTACACTACAACCGTAGCAAGGATGTACCTATTTTCTGTCTCTTTCAACTTGTTATTCTATCACTAATTACTTGCTCATATAAAGCATTTCTAAAACTGGCGCTCTTCCTATAGTTGTATCGTCAGTCTATTTAGTTTCTGCAAAATTCACTCACGAATTTCCATTTCAGAGCAGAAAAAACACAATTGCTTTGCAGGAACGCTGAACTTATGAGAAAGCTTAGAAACTTATGGTGTTCCCATAAAAAATATTGCACCACCATTACACCTTTGCGAAGCTACACGCCTCTGAGTGGCTATCCGAATAGTCGGACCTCTTACGATCTAGATCGCACTTACTACACGTCAACTCCTAACACTTATAGACATAGATTTAGAAGGACCGATAGCCTGAATGACTTGAGAGATGATATCGGTGGTTTGACAAGAAATCTAAGTGATCTATCTATAGATAGAATCGATGATTCTGACGACGACCCGATTAAGGTAAGTGGGACAAGTGGAGAAGGTGGTCTTGTGATCGTAGTTTTAGATAAGGTATGTGTAATTTTCAGGTGGCATGCAAGATTTGGTAGCTTTTTGACTTTTGTAGAAGAATTTTGACGTAGTAATGTACATGTAAGTATTATCAGATGACCTGTAGTTGATAGAAGGTGTGTAGTTCCTAGTTTCCTTATATATAGAATAAATTATAATATACGCAGTAACTTTAATTGTTTCATGGATCCAATAAATATAATTAGTAAATAACTAATTCATTGAAAACTCGTCCTGAAGGCACACCAAGCATGTGTCAAAGCCTGGTTAATGTGCTATTACAAATAATAAATTTATTTTTTTAAAGTGAGTTACGTTACGTCTTTGATAGCAAATTGGACAAGACATGACCAAGGATGAGTGAGTGAGTCGTAACAAAAGAATTCAGAATTCAGTACTTATTTTATGTAATGTATATTTAAAGGTATGCGCATAAAGTTAGCGCACTACTTACACTTTGCTTTCTTTTATACGAAAGCTTTACAGTCTTTCCGTTTTTGGTTACAAATAATAAAAAAACGATTTACAATATACATAACATTTACAATATATCTGCTCAGACGGCGGCTTCTATATCAAGTTTATTATGTTTCTGACGACTCGTATAATTTTATTTCTTGGATCTAAAAACAATTTAAATAAAATTAGACTTTGTCTTTCTGTGTGTCGATCTGTTAAGTTACGATTGAACTACACAATGACAGACGAAGTCAAATTTATTACACCAAATGGCTACGACGATTTCAATACCCCGAGTGTGATTGATTTTTTTCATAAGACATACCCAATCTTCATTGTTGTCGTATCGAATAATAAATGTATGAAACTTATAAAGCGCTACTGACGGCGAGCATTGTAACTAAAAGCAGCAAGTGTTAATGAAAAAGCAGACTGATGCAGTCAGTACCTATCGTCTTTTGCTTGTTAAATTGAATGGGTTCGATCCCCACCAAAACTTATTTTCCCGTTGATATAATTCGATTTCTAATTCATTCATGATTAATGTTGTCATTGTCTTTTGTATATATTACATAAATGCGATGATATTCTGCATGGTGTTATGCCTACGTCACGTTGTGTGTTTGTGTGTGTTCACGTGTGTGTGTGCGCGCAGGCAAGAACTGGCCACTCTGCAGCGTCAAGTAAACGGCCTGTCGCTCTCCTTGCAGCCTTCACACACACCTAGCACTTACGAAGGTACGTATATTATTAAACATCAATAAAGCTTTTTTTAATATATTTATTTTGTCTGGTTTTCTTAGAATGACAACTCTCGCACTAAGAATAATTCCTTTGTCACGGGGAACTTTACAAACATTCAAATAACGGACACAAAGAACACGAGACTCGGAACAACCATTTGTGGATCACACAAATGTTTGTCCCGTGCGGGAATTATTGGGAGGCCGGATCAAAAACCTGTCGTTTAAATCCGTCGCAAAATCTATCAGTTATTTAACTGAAACTGATATTTGTTTTTTTTTGTAGACAGCCTATTAAGTCGCAGCGGCACACCGGTACCCAGAGCCGGTAGAGTTTTAATTATGTCTGATATTCGAAGACTTGATAGATTAGAAATGAACGAGTGACATAACATTGTAGGAAATAATAAAGTTAGTCTTGCTACGAATCATGTTATTTACGATACATAGATTTAGAGTATAGGCTGTTTTACTTACACTCAATACTCAATTGTTGCGTTCCACAATGTAGGCTTAGGTAGTAACTTAAATAATATAACAGTTCATTATGGACTCTTTCGGGCACAGCAACGTAGAAGAGAGAAAGCATAAACTACTCAGATACAACAATAAAATATTCTACATATTATAATTATGTTAATTTCATTATATTCGGTATATATAATTATGTTCATGTCTATAATTTATCTTGCATGCTGACTATTTGTCGGCCTCGATGGCGTAGTGGTTAATGTAACCGACTACCACGCCTGAGGTCGCGGGGTCGATTCCCGCACAAGTCAAACATTTGTGTGCATGAACATGGATGTTTGTCTTGGTCTGGGTGTTTCTATGTATAATATGTATGTAATTAAAAAAAAAAAAAAGTATATATGTATGTTTATCCATTGTCTAGTACCCATAGTACAAGCTCTGCTTAGTTTGGGCTAGATGGTGTTGTGTGTATGTGATAGAATATTATATTATATTATATGATATTATATTATTACCACCACGATAGTATTACGCGTGCGTAGTTACTTATTATTAATCCATTCCTAATAGCCGGACTTAGAAAGCCTCAGCACGGTCGAACTATGAATGGTTATCAATAAACAAATTTGACATTTATTTAGGTTCCAAACACCCGACAATAACGTATGTAACGTATGTAAGTAATTATTTCTTCACAGGAAAATAAAAGATTTTGATTTGCAATATGTTATAACCTTACCTTTCTTCTAGCACATCCCACGCACACGACCTCATCAGACAGAAATGTTCCACATTCCCCGTCCAACAGCGGACGAGACTATACCGGAGCTGAGCCCCCCGGACACCCCTCAGACGAACAGGTCGGATCAGTCTCAGCAATCCCAACAGTCACACGAGACGACCTCTACAAAACCACAGGAATAACTGAAGATATCGCGCCTAATGAAACAGATTACGAGACAGAAAATATCGCGGAAACAGAAGATGATAACATAACAGAACAAAAAGTAAATGATTATGAAGAACCAGAATTAGAACATGAAGATACTAAGGAAACTGAAAAGGCAATTAAACTGGAAGCAGAAAAGCCCATGGAAGTTGAGCAAACACCGGCATTTGAAACTCAAAACTATCAGTATGATCAGAGTTATGAACCAACGCAAGAAATGGCAGAAGCTCCATATCAAAGTCAGTACGAGCAAAATTACGAACAACCGTACACTGAGCAACAGCAGCTTGAGAACTATGAGCAATATCCACAACAGTATACGGATCCGAATGCGCAGTATGACCAACAATTTGAAAACTATCCAACAGACCCCAACTATCAGGGTGAACATGCTTACGATACAACACAATACGCACAGGAATATCCAACTGATCAGACACCTATACAACATCAAGAAGGAAAGGTTGATCAAACTGATAGTAAAGCACAAGAACAAAGTTACAATACTGCGCAATACGCTCAAGAGCATAAAGCCGATCAGAATACAACGGAAATACGAAAAGAGAAGGTTCCAGAACAAATTGATAGCAAAAAATCACAAAATGATAAATTACCTAGTCAAAGTTAGCAATTTTCTTAGACCTAAGTTGTATTTGTTTGTGCAATAATTTGTTATTAAATGCTTTTTGTTTTACGTATCAGTGCTAGTTTATATTGTAGATAATAGAGCTTTTAATGTTATAGTTAAATAGAAAAACTATATAAAAGGTGAGATGTTTAATTTTAATTGCCAAATACTCGAGAAATCTAGGTATGAACTATAAGTAGATAAGCTGAAAATACAATTTGGTTTTAAATGTAGACTGAACAAAATACAAGGACCACCATTATAACTCTTTGCTACTGGGCAAGGTGCAATTTAAAATGTAATTACTTATGTTTCTTTAAAGCACATGATATAATACATGTTAAACATATAATATAGTGGTAAATAAGAAAAGAGATAAATATTCAACGTTAAGTAGAAATTGAATTAGGTAAGTATGTACTAAAATATCTGGGTTACAATCTAGCACCTAAAAACTAGTAGATCACATACAATCCTTTAATCCATATAACAAACATTATAATATAACTTTAGCTTCACTAATATTCAATTTACAAATAAATTACTTGACGTAAGATACCAATTAGGGCCTATCAATTTAACTGTCAAATAAAAACAGCATCTACCAATTTGACGATTTTCTACAGAACTTCTGTTGTACGATTCATACAATAAAATACATGTTAAACATAAACAAACCCTGTCACTACACATACAAATGTTAATTCTACACGAATAGGTGTAAAACACCTTGTAGTCAACAGCTACGACGTGATGAAACATAATAATATTTTCGTCCAGTATTATGTCATATCAGCTTGTTTAAAATTTACCGTAAAAAGAGGTTTTATCGCGATTCAATTGACTTTCAGCTGTTTATCCATGCTTGATCCGGCGTTTTGAATAGATTCAGCAAAAATAATCAATTGAAGAAATGAAAGTTATTACATACACTAAGATCCAGTTATTCATTTATTCAAACCGAAATCTAAGCAAAACGGAACTAGACCCTATACAGACATCTTGGATAATCTTGATGCACCAACTAAATATATCTATAGCTTCTGGTATTGTTGACATCCGGAACCGTCCACCAGGCCTGCCAAATGTTTGTCACCTCATTGAATAAAATAACTTGTAAAACTGGAAAAATCTTATTCTACTATAAGATCGTGAACTATATGCTGACCAACGATGGGTTGGCAAACATCATACATCTAAAATTACAATTACTGATTGACATACAAATTTATTTACAATGTCTTCAGTTTACCGTTAAGGCGAGCGATTACTGATTTCTACTACGGCCATGATTACGAAATGTTAGAGACTGCCGTATTTAAGATGCGAGATCGCTGGCTCGGCCATATATAGTGCAATTGTTTTAATATGATAATCAAGTCTAAAAAATACATTTCACTTTTTCAATACCACTCCCGCACTTCCTAGTGTGGGAGCGGTATTGAAATTTTATTCCTATAAATCCTGTGCCGCGGGGTACTTTACAAACATTCAAACAACGGACACAAAGAACACTCAGACTCAGAACAACCATTTGTGGAGCACACACAAGTTTTGTCCCGCGTGGGATTCGAACCCACTTAAACCACTAAGCCATCCGTGCAGTTAAAATGTTTAATTAGTAATGAAGTTCTCTGTTTGCAGGGATATCAAATACGAAATAAATCCAAAAATCATTTAGGTCACAAAGTAACACTTTTGAATGTCGAGTTTAATGATTAGTAAAATATTCTAATGTCTCACTGTCTTTCGTGCTAAATGTTGACGTATTTGGAACGATAGCTTCCGATTAGTAGGGTTTTACAAGTTTGTTACGTCACCTGTCTTTGTCAAAATTTAAATATCACTTCGGTTGTCATTTTAATATTCCAAGGAAGTTCAGAACATATTGTTATCACTGTTCGGAAACATTTAGTCGAATTAATATTTAAGAGATATGTCTACTATCTTAATAAGCTTTTTATTAAATTAATTAGATTACAGAAATTCGGCACACAGCAGTGTTTAGGCTATGTAGGTAGACCAAGTGACCATCGAATTTACGGCAAATATCATCTTTATAAATTATTTTTGTTCAATATAATGTATAAAGATCTTACTGTTGTTTTATTTTAGTCATACCTCCTTCTACATATTTTACGATTGACAAGAGTAGATTTATTTATTCTAAAGAAAAATTTAATACTGAATTTCGAAGTTCAAAATAGCGATCAACGGTAGCCCTAAAGTATTGAAACGCGACTCACGTTAGTGCGAAAGTGCGCCACATCGATACAAATAATTTCGAATGTTTTCCACCGCGATGCACGTTAGTGCGAAAGTATTCCACATCGATTCACACATTTTCGAATGTATTCCAGCGCGATGCACGTTAGTGCGAAAGTCCAGTAAATGCGAAGACATGCTACTTACTGCTTTCCACAGCGATGTTTACTGTAAATCGATGATCGACGAATCGATGTTTTTGTGTGAAATGTGTAAAGTTATAGATTTACTGGAACTTGAATTAGTAACAGAGCAACACTAGTTTTTATACACCATGGAATCTAATTCACTGTTTTTCCGAAAAGTATGTACACTTCACACAAAAACATCGATTCGTCGATCATCGATTTACAGTAAACATCGCTGTGCTAAGCAGCAAGTCGCATGTCTTCGCATTTACTGGACTTTCGCACTAACGTGCATCGCGGTGGAAAACATTCGACAATGGGTAAATCGATGTGGAATACTTTCGCACTAACGTGCATCGCGGTGGAAAACATTCGAAATTATTTGTATCGACGTGGCGCACTTTCACACTAACGTGAGTCGCGTTTCAGTACTTTAGGGCTACCGTTCATCGCTATTTTGAACTTCGAAATTCAGTATTACAATCCTAAAGTTTGCCATAGTAATCGTTGGTTGAAAGTTCCAGGGAGGGAGGACACTTTTATTTATATTAGGTATTTCCTTTACTAGTTACTTAGGTACGCTATTCTTTCGATTCTGGGCCAGGTTTGACTATTGGCACAATTTTTGGTATTATAATTATGGCGTCACACGTTAGTCTGTTCTTTAGTGATTATTTCTCAGAATAAAAAATAGATAGTCATCATGTAAAGGATATATTTACAATGAATTTCCGTCTTATGTGACATTTGATAAGTTTCATGTATTAGTTTCTATCAAACATTATTCAAAACGTTAACGTAAAAAGTGTTAATTAACCACTACCTCTGACCCAAGATCAATATAGATAAATATATTCAATTATCTATATTTACTTATTTTTATACTTACTCTACATTCAGCCTTATTGAGGGCAATAACAAACAAGAGTTGATTTATCTTGAGCTAAATCTTCAGAAATAAAGGAGCGGAAGGAGAAAGGCTACGGTAAGACATATTACAATACAGTTGTAACTTGCTAGGATATGAATTTAGATAAGCACTCATTTAAACTTTTTTCCTAACTTAAACTTATTACGAAGCTCGATAGAATATGACGTTGGGCAAACTATATACCATTAGTTGGTCACAAGTTACACATCTGAAATGTCATATTTAACAGCAATGCTCACCACATAGGAATTTGGTCAGAATGGTCTATTTGAAGGGCGGCTAGTCATCTGCACAGGAGTTATTATAGTGTGTAAGTATGTGCGCACAAACAGAACTGCACTCTCCACTTTCTCCGTTTCATAGTATGATAGAACGGCAATTTGTCACGATCAGAGACAGATCAAACACAGGATCAACAGTACTACTTGCGTACTTTACCAATACATAGGGATAAAACACCGCAAACTTTTGAATTTCGAGCTGATACTAATAATTCTTTGACAGTAAAGCTTAATTATTTTTGGTACTGATAATTGTTTGACATTAAAACCCGGCATCATATGATCACCAGCTATATATTATACTAGCCACGAAACTAGTGTATAAAGTTGGACTGCCAAACAAATACGACAACGATTAGCTTTTTATGAATAAATGTATGTACCATACCAGAAAGCAGAAAATGAGATCATCTCTCTTATTTTTAATGTGATTGACAATGAACGAGCCAGCGCAGCAGGCTATTTCATAGTAAAACAGGGGCCGCTGTTGAGGAACAGAGCTGTGTTTTGTTTTCTTGGCATTGTTAAAGCAAAGACACAACCACTGGCAATACGCAACTATTCTTTAATTCTTTCATTCGTAACGCCAATCTGCTTGGCGAAGGAAACAAGCGGAATGGTGCCAAGGGTGGTGGTACTAATACGTTGTTACTACAAGTCTTTGCCAACTATAATAGGAGAGAGAGGAAAGAGTAAAACACCAATACTGCATACAAGAAATGGATATCGATATCTCGTGTAACTGGGTTGGCTTACTATGCTACACGATGGCGCTGGTCTTTTCTAAGTGCCAAACTAAATAACAAAATTATACAGGTTGGTATTTATACCGGTCATATTTATAATTATGTGCCTGATATTCAACAATATGTTTACGCAACAGCAATTTCGTCACCTCCACGAGTCGGTTTTGGCTTCAATATCAAATAATTATTACACCTTAATAATTAAACATTCACCAAAGCCAACGTTCATTCAATTGCATTTGATAAATTTAATATAATTACAAAATGTGTCATAAAGCTCCTAATTATATTTTTAATTATGCCCGTAAAGTGTTATGAAAATAAAATTGTAATGTTGTCCAATAATACGATTTCATGGACACATTTTTGCGTAAATATCGATTTGATATTTATCAGAAAACATTAATTAGTGTGTTGTTAGCATTAAGCACGGTTTGAACAAAAATGTAGTTACAGTCCATTCGGCAGTGAATGTACACAATGAAAATTATTCTGTTGGATTTTTTATTGATTTGTGCTATCGCTGAAATCTTTGCGGTAAGTGAACGATGAATTAATTTACTATATTGATTTTCATAAATATATTACAGAGATATTGTTAAATTGACTGAGAATTGGGTGAAGAAATGAGAAACGGCAAGTCAGAAGATTTTATCATTTTGAGTTGAATTCATTGAACTTACTTAAACTTACTTAGATCCATCAAAAATCTAGAAGATGAATCTTGAGTTCTTGGTGAACATACAGAAAACTTAAATGCCAGTTTAATTCTCTGCATTTTGCTCTATATTCTTTAAGATATATTTGTTTCGGGCGAGGAAGTCAAGGAATCGGCAAGAGAGAAGATCTAGGCAATATTTTGTAATAAATAAAATATCAGTTCAATGCACTATTTGTACTCTACTCTAGCGGGCAAACTAGAAAAAGCAGCAAGGTGGAAGGCGTATTCCCGACGTATCAGAAATGTGTCAGTAATTAAACACTAAACATCAATTACATTAAAATCTATTTGCGCGCATATTACAATCCTTCTGGGACAAGTTCGTCCAGGAATTTTGGTATACTTGAAATTGATTTCGAATTTGTTAATAAAATCATAGTACTTTAAGTAAAGTCGTAATTCAAGAATAGGTAAGTATAGGTATGATTTAGACAAAGCAAACGAGATTTGAGATTTGTCAATATTATAGATCATTTGCTTTGTACATTATGAAAAGTCATATATTGCAGTTCAATACTTTTGAAGAGCTGCAAAAGAAAAACTAAGTCAACAAGTCTAATAATTGTATAAATATTTACAAGAAATAGATGTAAACGATGCCATAGAATATTATATTATAGTTATCCTATATAGATCTTAGCTACATATTCTCTCTTTTTCTTTCTTTTGTAGTTTATAGCTTTAGCGCAAATTTTCGCTCATCACGATTTTCATATATTCGATAATTCTTAAGAATTAATGATAAGGCCGATTAAAAAAATACTTTTGTTGATTTTATTCGGCATTAGGTAAAGTCTTACGCATATATTCACTTGAATGTACCAATTTCCGCTCTGGGCATGGTATTATACAGGGTGTTTGGAAGATCGATGCAAAGCCGTAAATCGGAGCTAGTATAGACTATGTAGAACCATTTGAACCATACTTGTCTTAGACGAAGTGTAACAATTTCTTTTTTAGCTAATTTTAATGATTTTTGATGACAAAACCCAAAATTTTACAGTTAGTTGGAAATAATGGCCAGTTTGAAAGATAAATCATTTATTTTTTATGTTATTTTATTTAAGTAATGTGTAAACAATCTAATGAATCATGATTAAGGCATCTGAGTTATGAGACAATTTTTTTACAGACATTTGTAGTGAATTATTTTTTTTAAGATTCACGAAAGCTGTTATTAGAAGGCTTTAAAAAAAACACGGATGGTGCTTGTTTTGTTCAAATATTTTTAAAAACATGCCTGGTTCTTGACCTCTCTTTTGAGGTATCAACTACACGGATAGCTCACAAATTGTTGAAATTAGGACTTACAAACCAAATTGAGGAAGAAAATTAAAATTTATACGTGGAATAATTAAAACCAATTTTTTATTAAAGTCATTTATTATTCGTTTTCTAAATGTTCGCCGTGGTTCCTAACACAAGCACGGGCCCGTCTTCTCACTTCAGTTGTTGTTATTTTTAACTTTATCTCCAGCTTCATCGTTTCAAACGCTGACAATTCTGTCATTCATTTCTTTTTAAGCCGTAAGTTAAAAACTTGTATGATGTCAAATTGTAACAACGCAAACCAAGATTTTAAGTGTGAAATGAACCATAGATAGTATATTATTTTCTATATAAAAGAATTGCCGAACAAACCAAATCATTAACTCCTTTTTTTAACATATCAAGCATAACAGATTCTTAATTTGCAATAAGGTTAAACTCGCTATTTGTACCTATTTCACATATTGTAATTCTATTTTTAAAAGTTCTGTTTCAAGTTAGGCCCTCGGTTTTTGTTTTGTTTTCTTTTTACAGTGGAGATTAATTATGCTCCTGAAAGTTCTCCGTTTAATGTTGTTACCAACAAACTTAGTTTTAGTAATATCAGTAGTGTCAAATTTGTTGTAAAAACTAAATGGTTTTTATCTATGTAACCTAGAGCAGCGATAGCTCAGTGGGGAGACCAACAGACTGCAATGAGGGTCTCGGGTTCGAACCCACGTAGCGCACCTCTAACTTTCGGAAGTTATATGACTTTTCGAAATTATGTGGGTATTAATTGACAATTATCGCCTGCTCCGTGCCTCGGAAAACACGTTAAGCCGTTGGGTCCCGGCTGCCATGAATATATATGGCAGTCGTTATTGGGAGAGTGTCGACACAAAAGATCCCATTGGGTCGAAGTGTCGCCGGTCTGCACTGACTAGCCCCCACATAAGATAAGATCTATGTTACCTATGTTATTACTTCTAATATTTGCTATTATATTATAATTGTAAAGTACTCATTAGTAATAATTTATTTATCTATGTTACGATCTATCCTTGAGACTATGGGGTACATTCGATACGATTTTAATTACGCTTAAAACTCCAATACATTTTCGATGTGATACAAATTATGCAATCATTACACACTCAATACTATAATTATACAATTCACAATACTATCTAAGACTACAATGTCTTACTCTTAATTCAGAGATGTTCTGTAGAGTAAGGAGAATAATAAATCGATAATCGAGAGTGGTAATCGATGTGCAAGAAAGTTGTGATGAGAATAAATAAAGCGATAGGTGATCGTTGCAAATGAAAAGCCAAAATCTGTCCCGAAAATTGGCACTAGGCTTTGAATATATTTTCATTGATGATGTCACTGCATTCATTTCTGTCTTAGTTAACAGCTTAGAATTTTCTTTGGCTTAGTAAATATTTTCAACAACGTAATACCCGTCTTTCTGATGACCTAATTTTCCTAGTTGATACATAACCATAGAACTTCTTGTGTGAACTTGATGTGACTATCGATTAAACATTCAAATTAACCGATTATTGAAGTGATTGGATTACAATCAAATGGAATTAATCGTTATTTGAATGCATTAGGTACTTGTTGACTTGATTGGTTATGTTTTAAAAATACGTTACCTTTTATTAAGTTTTGACCGGCCACGTGTAAGATCTGTACAGCATATAAAGAATTCAGAAGGTTTGGATAACATTCGAAAAAATCTACACCGTCCTTTTGATATTTAAAGGTACGGTGACATAATATAGCGACACTTTAGGTACCTAATTTGACTGCATGGATGGTGCTATGGTTTAATTCCTTAGTTCCCAAAGTGGTCCAGGTATCACCCGTGGACACGGGAGACTCGACGGAGGTCTACGTTGGCGTGACAAAAAAATGGGGGTTCACAATTCGTAAGCGAATCCACGAAAATTTATTTGCTTTCGATAGTGAAGAACTAAAATGTTGGCTTGACTACACCTATCAATCAATTTTTTAATTGCATGAACTTGTTTGATTCTTCAGCTAGAAATGTAGCTGCAGAGTCCACCGGAACCAGCTAAAGTTTGAAAGTAGTCTATGAGAACAAAAGTATGGGAACCTCTGGTTTAAATATGGCCGCTGCTATCAATGCGGCGAATGTTGTAAGGTTCGTAAAAAAATTTGTCCGAATCTGGATGACATTTCGGTTTGAGTTTTTCGTCGTGATTATTTGAATGCTTAATAAGCCTACCGTTATATTGGAATTACTTCGAGCTTGAAAGTAGTCTAAATAAATACTTGTATACGAGCCTGAATATTTTTCTTCAAGACCATCTTGCACTGGTGCCAATGAGCACAGCTTTCAGATACTTAACTGGTCACTTGTCTTATATCAAAGTCGTATTTCGTCCAATTACAAAACATTACATAGGTATCTGAGCTAGCAGCATAGCACATACAAAGTAATACCTATAGGTTTATAGGTTTCGCTATTATGCTCATACTAAATATCCTGGCTGGTACCGCCACCCAATAGAAGAAGCAAATAATCTTACTTTGTATTCTTGTAGCAAGTACAGATTTGTTAAAAAGGCACTGTGCTGTTACCAAGAGATTTTACTCCATACGCTAGTAGAAAAAGTCTATTCAAGATATACAATTATTTGTTTATTATTTGCGTAGGTTCCTATTATTTATTTAGCACCTTGAACGCTCCTAAAAATCCTCGTCTTCTAAAAGTCTTAATCATATCATAGAGTCATTCTTTTGCCGATATTAGCTACATGTCGTGTTATTACTTATTCGTTATGGGTTCATTATAATGTTGTACATATATTATATTGTTGTTTACTTAATTTCTGTATAAGTTTTTTGTCTTGCGCGTATGTGATAGCGGTTCTGTTGCTACCTTCGTCTCACTTTACTCTTTCAGCTACAATTCTTCTTGGTTTATTAGATGTGCAGCCTAAACTAATAACTGTTCGTTTCAAAATTGTATTAAGTCTTCTTCCTAAGTATAATTGTTCTGCAGCCTTATTCACATTATGACAGTTATAGTAAAACTTAAACAGTAAATATCCAGCTAGTACACAACCTACATATACACAATAGTTTACATTTTACAGAAATGGTCACCATCAGGCACAAACATAACTAGCTTAAAAACTGATTCAACTCATGAGAAAGAAGCAGAACAAGACATACTAGACATATTACAAAACAAAAACATACTGAACTTCAATTTCGAAGGCCTTCGTGACCTACCAATTGAAGAAATATTGACAGCTATACCATCAAACTCTAAGAAGAAACAAATAAAACCTGAGAAACAAAAGAAGTCTAAAAAAACAAAAAGTAAAGCAAAGATAAAGCCATTTATGATTACAGATACGATTAATGATAAAGATTTACCAAACATAAATAATTTAGCACCCAATTTATATAAAGAAACTGCGGTGGATATGTTAAGTAACATTCTAGGCCAGCAAACAAAAAACATTGCACCGGTTCTTACTGCGCTTCAACCACTACTTGGTGCTAACCATATGAAAATAGACAATCAAGTCAAGTTGCTAGGTCAACAAAAAGAAGTGTCCTCAATATTTGGACAAACAAAAGATGATTTCACGAAAAATCAGATGATTGTACCGGATGGAACAATTTCTGTAGATGATCTTTTATCAAATAAGAAATCGTCGAAATTGCTTGGCCAGTTGCAAGCAAAATATCTTCGAAAATATCCAGTAGCACAGAAGAATAAAAGAAGACAAATAGCTTTGACAAAACGAATAAATGATTTCTTAAGTGATCTCAAGGCGCAGTTGGATCGAGCGAACTCAAAGAAACTACAAGGCCGCATGGGTGGCGGCGGTCGCGACTTGAATAAATTTCAAAAGTTTTCAAGTACTCTATTTAATGAATACAATGGCGCCAAAAAGAGTGATGTGAAATATATACCGATTAACAAAAATATCAAAGAAAAATCGAAGACTTATTTGGAGAAATTTAAGAAGCTATTACAAAATGTAGTCGGCAAGTATCTGGATAAAGCGGAGGAACAGTCCGTAGACAATGTAAAGGTATGATAGTATGAAAATTTATACAAAGAAACGTTTAACTTATGCTTGAATTGATGGTTTTAAACAATACGCTCGCATTATTATTTATTATATATATTAAGTAATTTTAAATAATGCTTAATCATTGATCATATTCTATAATGTTAGATACCTACCCACTATACGATATAAGAAAGTATATAGTAGTAGTAAGTAGAAATTAAATAATTGTTAGTTTGTAAGTGTTTGTTTTACCACATTTAGAATAATGATACGTATGTTGATCTCTTTGTTAAATTGTTGTATAACTGACTGCAATTCTAATCCTATTTTATTATAAGATCTTATATCGTTAATGGTTCAACTGATGTAAAGAACGAAACTATTGTTTTCGTTTCTAGGAGTATCCAAAGTATTTACGTAATAAATTTACAACATTACTATCTAATCTCTATTATTCATTATAAACTGAGGGAACGGTTGATCATGGTATTCTTATGTATAATAAGGTCAACGTCAAAGAAAAATAGGAGTCTGAAAAATATTGTCCATTTATGTAACTTACATTAAATAAATTCACTGAGGCAAATATTTTGTCAGTTACAACATAAACTCTATCTTACATGATTTCTGAAAAAGCTTCTCCATCTAGATTTAAGTAATTGTGTCCCTTTTTCTTATATCATTGGTAATATAATAATGCATTTTTATATATTATGATGTAACACTAAACCAGCTTGCTGTTTTGCAATTGATTTATCTCCGATTATTTCTTTTTACAGGCAAGGCAGGACCTCTATAGGCATCGGATGAAAAGGCAAACACAAGCGGGATATACTCAAGATCCAGAAACATGTAAAAAGTACAATGATAACCTCACAAAAATGTGGTCCACATTGTCAAAATACTTGAACTTTACCGATTCTGTGAATGAAATAGCATTACATAACATAGCGGTAATGGTAGAAGCTTATTTGGATCATAAAACTAAAAAAGCTCATGAACACCCGATTGATATAAGTCGTGACGAAAGGAAGAAAGATAAGATAAGTGAATACCTTAAGAAAATTAAAAAGATATTAGGTACAGATGATGCAACTGAAAAAGTAAAAGATATTATTTTAGAAAACTTTAAACCTGAATATGAAGATGATTCAGATTGTAAACAAATAAACGAAGACAACCTGGTTTCATCTATTGGATTATCGTATAAAAATTACTTGGACAATGCAAAATGCCACGGTGATTACGATACAGGTTTATTGAGAGGTAAAGCGTTATTGAGACAAGGGCCTACAACCAAGACAGATATTAAATTAATCAGTAATTTTCACGACTTGGGTGACAACATCCATACATCGATACTCAATGAAAATGAATCCTCAGATGATTTTCACGGAAGTAAAATTCCAGTTGCTAAGCGATCCAGACAACATAATAGATCACTTCGAAGGATTCAACGTAGCACTTACCATACTTACAATTCTAAAAAAGATTCACATTCACCAAAGGTACGGTCAGGACCACTGCGTAAGTCGAAAAATGTCGCAAGGAAAAAGTCTCGAGGTCGAAAGAGGGCGCATGTACGTACTGACGAATCATGTGTGAAATATGCCAATCGCAAATTTTTGATCACCCTGCGAACAAGTATTGAACGGTTCATGGCACTTCGTGATTGTCAGCATGATGACACGTTAAGAATGTCGAACCATCGTATCGAACCATCAGATGAGCCCGATACTGATACCGAACTAGAAAATACCACTATTGATCCGGCACTAGAAAATACCACTATTAATCCGGCACAAGAAAATACTACTATTAATCCGGCAACAGAAAATACTACTATTAATCCACCAACAGAAAATACTACTATTAATCCGGCAACAGTAAAAACTACTATTAATTCGGCACAAGAAAATACCACTATTAATCCGGCAACAGAAAACACTGATACTAATACTGAACCAGAAAATACTCTTACTAATCTTGAACCAGATAGTACTAAAATTAAAATAGTAAAAACGATCACTAATGTCCCTATAATGCGCACATCAAATGAACCTATTTTTAATGAAAGGCATTTCTACTCTGATATTGAACTAGGACAAAGGGAACAAAATCAAATAAATGACTATCTTAGTCAAGTTAAAGAGTTAGAAGGCCAAGATCCATCTGCGATGGGTAAACCAATATATGTGGTACATAGTGCCACGTATACAAATCCAATATTATTAAAGATAAAAAATAGCCAAGATGTCATTGGCCAAAAACCGAACTTAATACAATACCCTGTACATACCCACAGTATTCAAACTAATTATGGAAGTAGGTTTAACCCACAATCAAAATATAATCAAAATTTAGATAACCTTTATA
Source organism: Catocala sponsa (assembly GCA_963564715.1). Classification (NCBI taxonomy): domain Eukaryota; kingdom Metazoa; phylum Arthropoda; class Insecta; order Lepidoptera; family Erebidae; genus Catocala; species Catocala sponsa. The sequence goes on from OY751351.1 coordinate 7,306,234, forward strand.
AATCATTCTTAGACGTTCATCCAAAAAATACTTTCTTCTCTACGAAATCTGGTGCGAGCGATAGTAAAGCATCTAAACCGAAATTGAGAGAAACCATCAATCTGTATGAAGTGATTAAGAAAACAGTTGAAGGGAAAAGTTCCACAACAGCTGCCAATGTTCCGTACGAAGCAGTTGCACGACAACATGATGATATCAATAATAATACTTTTGTTGAAATTAATGATACAAATGCCGAAAATGGTGGCATCTTAGCCCATGGCGCTAATCTCCAAGAAGATACTTCCAACAAAATGAGTATCGACTTAAGCACGATGGGAGATATTTTAAACGACGTCCGTAATACCTCACTACAAACTTCACAAATAGATACAATTAGCTTTGTTTCAGAAAATGAAAAAGGATATGTAGAACTTTCCTATTTAGTAAAATATCCCAAATCTATTATATACCGTCCACAATATCTAGTAAAAAATATTTTACAATACGAAGATTTTGTTAAAATTGCCAATCAGATATACGTTACTGATGACGATAAACAGTTGTTGAAAATAGTGCGATATTTACCTGATAATACCTCACAAACTTTATTTGAAACTCAGGACTTTACATCTCCATTACAAGTTCACGATATTGATATCAGTGTTGATAACAGCAAGAAATTCACAGACATAGCAGAAAATGCTTCTAGTTCAAGCGAAGTGCCCCACTTGCGCATAACTGATGAAACTGTCAGATACCTTGATGTTACCAATCAAAATGAAACTGATAGTCATAGACCAGATGCCTCCCGTGAAGGTCCGACTAAAGATTTATCAAATATAGACTTAACTGAAAGCGCAAATGAATCATACATATATCAACAAGAAAACGACAAAATACCTGTTCGAGAAGGTGCTAGCATTGACGACTTAAATAATGAGACAAGCATTGATCTGAAAGAACTAGAACGCACTAATAATAATTCAGCTTTAAATATGACTGATTTCAATTTTGATGAAAATGGTGATATCGAAGACCGAATATTAGAAATTTTAAACGCGAGTATTAATTCTGGCGAGTTTATTATCGATAAAGAAAATCTAAGCGCAATAGAAAAGAACGCTTCGTCATATAATATAGATGACGAGTCAATTGCTGACTATTTGCATTTTAGATTGAATAAAGCCGAAGCAAACTTAAGCGACGCTTCACACGCGTACCTGAAGGAGTTGGAAGGCCAAGGAGTCTCAGGTTCTACTTTAACTAAATCTATGCTGCGAACTTGGTGGCAGTCGTGGAAGAACAAACTTAATACTAAATTTCAGGTAAATATTAATTTATATATATATACGGCCATATATTTAATTCAGGAATGAAAGACATGAAGCCAAAATTTCAATCGTCAAACAGCTAACACATAAAATAACTTAACATAAGGTATAACAAACGGCAGTAGCCTAATGAATAAGATGATATCGAGCTTGCGAGCCGGTCGTAGTCGACTACTATGGTGATACACCCGGCCTGCTCCCACTAACTGTAACACAAAAATGTAGCTTTACTGAAGAGGTTTTAATTATTAAACATACACATCAAAGACTTATTCATAAAATTTTACAATGAATATAATGTCGCTTAATTATGTGTGCACGTGTATGTAAAATTAACAATGAAATACAGTACTTGAATAAGAATACTAAATCTAAATCAAATTATTTGTCAGTTTGAAAAAATACTGTACCGTTTGCGTATAAGCCGATCCTATTCCTAAACAAAGGTTATCTAAAGAAGTGATGATTGAAAAATTTACCTGTTGTCCGCCTGCCGCCTGTTCGCGTACAAGCAATTTTATTACATCACACACTAATAATATGTAAATATAGGTATATGATAATGCTGTTTAGTTTCGCGTGTAAGTATAACAAGATTGTTTCTGAGGTCATCTCGCTACAACAAATGCAAATTTTAATGTTGGCTTGTAAGCGTTATTGTGTGTGGTGTTTGTACACACAGCGACACATCAACCTAGACTGGACTTTGAACTATTAGAAGTAATTAACGCTGCGAATTGTGCGAGAGAGTGCGTTATATTTTTGTTACGCTCTATCCTTACCATTACATCGACACCACTATGCACTGTCCGTTTCCGACAATTCTCTATTTTGTATGTAGCGTAGTTATGCACATATAGGGTGTCTAACTTGGTGTGTACCCGTGTGTACCAAGTCTGGTTTCTATAGCTGTTGTTCCAGTAAAATTATTGTGAACAGCTCCTATGATTTCCTTTGTTTTAAAAGACATCTAGGAATCAATGTTAAGTAGAATTGAACTTCACAAACATATTGATGAACACATATTACACCCAGACATAGAACAATCATTTGTGGATTACAAATAATAAAAGTTTAAAAACTATAACCCGACTACGTAAAAAAGAGGTCTAAAGAGGACGAATTTAAAATTTATATAGCCTCTGTCACCCGGGCCATTATTACGAATCTATTGACACCTCGTTCATTAAAATCGGTTCAGTAGTTTAGGCGCTACGGTGGAACATACAAACATACCTACACACCCAGACTGCCAAAATCATTACCCTTCCTTTTGGCTTCGCCGTATTCGGGTAAATATTTACTCATGTGGATTCGTACCCCTAACAATGCAGCTGCAAGATGACTGTTTACCCGCTGTGCCATCCGTGCAGTCAATTCAAGGATTGTATTTGATGAATATTTTGACTAAAACAAATTAACACAAGGTTTACCAATGGATGCTCTACATATATAAACATAGCTAATCGGCCACCAAGCTTTTAAAAGATCTTTTATAACCCATACTTTTAACAATTAACTTAGGGTAGTATTTATTCCATAAAAACTAGCGAGTCTTTTTTAACCTCACCTATCCAAATGCAGTAATAAAAGTGCTAAAGGATCTATGAGGTTACTGACTGTCGGCTTTGGTAACATGCACTGAGAGACTCTGGGCCAAGTGTCATCCAAATCCGATAAACGGTAACGGAAACATCTAAACACCTTCAAAAACTCTCACACTTATAACAATTATAACATTAGTAAGATATAAGACCAATAACCCCTGGTATCAATATACTATGTACGGTTTTTTACAGACAATCCGTGGTACGGTGGCAAATATGTTTAAGAGGTACGATCACAATTCTTCAACAACAGAACTCGACGTCGTACCAACAAGACACGTCTTTGACCAACAAGACCTTTTGGAGATGAATAATACTGATACGAGGCCTGAAGAGTAACATTATGATTGGTTCAAACGGTTATGTTAGATATTTAACACCTTCACTGCGGTAGAGAAATAGGTAATTTGCAGCCGATACGGTGGCATACCTTTTCGGCCTGACGTCACATAAGACGTTTATGACATATATCGTTTGACTGCACGGATGTCAAAGTGGTTGAAATAGTCTCTTTGCAACTGCTTTTGAGCCGAATATTGAATATGGGATAAAAGCATAGATAGTGGTTGTGAGTCCAAAGGCGCTTTTTTATCGGCGCCGCGGCGAGGCAAAGGGCGAATAAAAAATTTCGCCATCCGGTGTCCACTAATTGGTCAATAATAGCAAGCGCAAACCATTGCTAGCTCCCATGCATACTATTAATATTAAACGTGTGACTAAGGTGTATTGTACAAATCGAGAAATCTTTTGTTCGTCTTACGATGGCCATCGTAAGCCAACCTTAGACTATGTTGATTCGCAATGACCCTCGCTTGAGTAGTGTTTCCATTGCAGAGTATATAATTAATCACTATGTGCACAGAAAATTTTCTCAGATATATTCTCGCTAATCTAGATCTTTTACACCGAAGATGCAGTTGGAAAGATTTAAAATTTTGCTATACCATTTTTAATTGCCAAGCCTCGCCTCGCCGCCCGTTGAGATAACACCTTTGGTGGCTCTTTGTCTTTTGTTTGATAGTTTGTATAGTGCCCCGCGATATAGATATTAAACAAAATATGAAGTATTCTACATTTTATACTACTATCTTAAAATTATAATTCTTTCGGCCGTACTCATAAATTTAGTAAAACTAATAAAAGTGTAAAAATGTCATGTCAGGCCGTTAATGGATGATGTGCAGTGAACGTGTTAACTTTAAGTAGTTTAAAACTAGTTTAGTTATATTAAACTATATGTTTATTTAAATTAGTAAAACATTTATTTTGTACTATGATTTGGAGTTTTATTTTTCTGTTTAGAAATCTTATGTAATTCTGTGTTCCAATGCTACTTACTAAGAGGTAAGTAATAATAATATTTGTGTGACGGGCGCCAACCGCAAGCATGAACCTATCCTTACTAATATTATAATGCTAGTGTGAGTTTGATTGTTGATTTGTTAGGCTTTCACGCCTTAAGTACGGGATCGATCATCATGAAATTTCGCAAACACGTTTTCAGAGGTACAGAAAAAGACATACTCTCTTATTTGTACTACAGAGTCATATTTTATACAATGGAGGCTATCGTTTTTGTGCTCACCAGGTGGCGCCACTAGCGAGTAAGGTCCTGTCAATACTGTCACAGGTGCTATTTATAATCTATAAAAGCCGTATTTCGCTGTAATAATTGACGGTTTCTATGGTTACTGTTGAAGTAACTATAAAGTTTGACGTCTAGACCTTAGTGACCTTACCATCCACTAATACCTCTAGCGGTGAATCCAAGCGCGATAACCCTCATTGAAGCGTGCTTTGTAGTTTGTACCTAGCGTGTTCACTCAGACTAAAACAGTATAAAAATTAATAAAATGTTTAATAATTGGTCTCATATATCTGCCTAATTAAGTATAAGAAAGAAAGCTAATTTATTTATTTAAAATAAATGTATTTTGCCAAGTGCGCCCTACATATATACCTAGTTTAGCATATACCAGGTTACGGAAGCCTAGCGCTGTTTTTCAACTAGACCCCTTTGGTGACTGCACATCCGTGCTAATATTTAATTATATAAGTAAGTCTTAAAAAAACCTTCTAAAAAGGTTTTGGTGCTCTCACAGAAGTTGTAAAAATCTTTAGACATTGGGCACTTATGCCAGACCAAAAAGTATAGGTACCTAACGTATCTTTTAGATTGTTTGACCTATTAGAGAAAGTGGCTTAAGCTCCGTAACAGTTATGTCATGTACATATCTTTGATAAGCCAAACAATCGAAAGAATATATGCTATTGTTTTTGCGACGCAATCAGAGGAAGAATGACTGCACATGCCATTAACTTGAATGACTGCACATGACTTCACGCGCAAGTACTGATGTGCGCAGGTCATTTTATAAAACTGTTTTGATCGTCAAATTTTGTCATAGAGTTTATGGATATCCCCGAAGGAGTAGGCACTAGTGTAATACACCCACATTTCGCCAGCTATGGTTGTAGGTACCTACTATGTAATTAATAGTGGGATTAAATATAATGACAATCAAAAATACTAAATGCACAGCAGTCGGCAAATATTGCACAGCATAACGAGCACCTATACGCCTCAAATCACTGCATTCCGTCTCGGAAGGGTTAGTTAATGTTAGGTTCCTTCTTAAACCCACTCAAAAATAGGAGCCCCGCGGAGCGGGGCTTCGTCGACTTAATTTGATCACTTTAAATACATTTTGCTGTGCAATTAGTATTTTTTGCTGTGCAGTTAAATACTAACCAATAATAGTGGGCGAGCCTATTTTTGTCTAGTAGGCATAGTTTCAGACGACAAAACCGTCACTAAGGATATTTTACATTTCTTCCCAAACTTAGATTTTTAGCGACTTAGAGCGATCTTAAATACTCTAGACCCTATGACAGGTTAATATTGTTACAGTAGGTAAATGTGTATTTTTGCTCAAATTGTATAGACCTTTCCAAAAAAGTTTTAGACTTAGTACTCAAATAACTAAGGCTTTAATTAACTTAAATAATCATAGGTAGGTAAGTTTCGTATATATTGTTATTATTTGTAAGCGAAAATGTCGATCCGAAAGTCCTATAAATGTTGAAAATAAAATTTGTGATAGTAACTCAAAAACCGGTTTTTGAGGATTGGATCCATTTTGCATAACTACGTCCAAATCAATCTGGTATGTGTTTTTGTCTATGGACTGGTAATAAGGAAAACAACCGTTTGTAATAATTTGTATTAGTACGCTAATTTATAATTTGAATGCTTATTTTCTTCTGTTTTCACCAAAATTAATAAAAAATGGTTTTATATATATTGACAGATGCTTATTAATAAAATCACAATTTAACTTTTATTCCTGGTCTGTCTAGAACTAGCCTATGGTTTGACATAGATAATTAACCATAGACAAAATAAGAAAATAAAGAAAATAGGGATGCCATTTCATGACAATGACATATTTTGTTTGTTAGGTGACGACGTTTTGCTAATGTTTGTTACACTTCCAAAATAAAATATTACTTTATGCTCGACATACCCCTTCTCTAGACCATTTTGCCCACTTTTGTTAATGTAGAATAGGGTCTTTATTATACTTACATTTTAATGTTTGTACAAGTTTCGCAACTAGATTTTGAGGTTATAACTTTAGTTTGTTTTGAACATAATAAAAATGGTTTGTGAGAAATGTGAGAAGAAATTGGGCCGTGTAATAACTCCAGATCCTTGGAAGGCTGGTGCCAGAAATACAGTAGAATCTGGAGGAAGAAAAGTGGGCGAAAACAAAGCGCTTACTGCGAAAAAAGGGCGTTTCAACCCTTACACGTCGAAGTTCCAAGAATGCAGGTAACTGATAGAATTGATTGAAATAATAGTAATGCAACGTGATTACTTACTATAAACTTTCAGTTAATCATAAAATGTATAAACTATATCATTTTTTTCATACTTAACCTTAGTCCTAAATATTGACAAAGTTTTAATCTCAATTCCCGCGCTTTTTCAAACATTATTGCATAGTTTGTGAAATTTGACTATTTTTAAATATTATATTGACTAGGTTTGGAAATACATTAAACTAAATAACATGAATAGTTATGAATAATTTTACTAATTTATGACTTAAGCTGATGACTAAATGCCAAAAAAAGATTTTATAGAATATCAGTGATACTAAATAACATTGTTAAGTTGTGTACCTGTTTCTGATACCATTATCACATAATATATATGACAGATATTGCCTGAAAAGATAGGCAGGGTATACAAGCAACCTAATGTGCTGGCATGTTTCTCATGTTTCATCCACTCTTATTAAATTCTTTATGATCTTTTCCTTAATCCAACAAGTGTATAAAATAAACAATTATAAAACCAAGTTAACCCAACATTTAAAACAGTTTTTATCTCTTTTATGTTTACTAACTCTACTTGATTGCTTACTTAACCCTAAAAAATGTTATATGTTATATATTACATCTAAATGCCAAATAATAAGTTTTAATTTATGTTTTATAACTATATGAAGGGATAAAATAAGAAAAAGTAAAATATAAGTAGATGATAATTATAGTTTTATTAAATAAATGAAAATCCTCTAACTTTATGTAACAAAAATCAACACAAGTTTAAATAAGAGTTGATATCTTGGCAGTTTCTTACAAACTCTTTGTACAAGTGTCTAATAGGTGCCAACTTATCAACTGCTGTTCTCTATTAGTACTCTGTAGTTCTCTACTCAAGTATCTGAGCTATCAAATCTAATACAAATTACAATGAACATGAATCATCTCAAACTCAGTGATTTGAAATATTTCGATGCCTGTTCCATCAGTCGCCAACAAATCTGGCGTCACAAGTCAGCGTGTCGGGCTCTGGGGGACCGCAAAATGGCCGATTGTCTATAATGCGAAGCTACTCAATAGCACCGCGCGATTGATGAAGAATTTAAATATGTAATTGTTGATTCCTTGAAGTACCTAACAGGTCTGTTAGATCCACCAGGCACACCAAGGTTTAATATTAATACTAGGTAGTTGCATCAGAATTAAATTTTTCGTTCATTTAAATAAATCTGGTACAATTCATGTAAATTAATTGTTATAAATATAATTTTGTAATTCTGTAGCTGTAATATAGAGATGTTTTATAGTATTGTTTTAATTTTTATTAAAATTGTTTTATGTATGTGAATTAAACATATAAATAAATATTACAATAATATAATCTAGTTTTACATCAATACAACAGATAATACAAAAAAAATTTACTTTACATAAATAAAGATAAAGATATAAATGAATCTAAATATTTATTAAGCATCTATTGTTTTCAGAATATGCCGTACCAAGGTCCATCAAGTAGGCTCACACTACTGCCAAGCATGTGCCTATAAGAAGGGCATATGCGCAATGTGTGGCAAAAAGATACTGGACACAAAGAACTACAGACAGAGTTCAACATAACATATTGAGATAATAGCCTTGTGATGAGGCTTCTTAAACTGCTGGAGCTCAGCGGAAATCAATTGATCTCTAGTGCTGTCAAGCTGTAAAGCCCAATGGATGCGATTTTAAATGCTATTTGTAATTAAATACTGGTTAATTTCGTGTCCTATTGCTGGAACCAAGCAATGCCAGATAGAAGGGCTTGACGGTTGGAAGTGCAGGAACCAATTAGTTTCAGTGGTCCTTCAGCGGTTAAAGACCATAATCTCTTTGATCAGTAATTTTTAAATGAAGCTTTGCAGTCTTTCTCTTCTCCCTTACTAGCTGTTGCCTGCGGTTTACAATTACTACTCATAGTATGAATTTCATTATCTTATAGTATTTATATGTATGTATATGCTACATAAATCCAAAAAAATTAATTCATAGTTGATAAAATATACTCTTTTCTCCATATTTCATAGAACTCCTTTTGTGGATCCAACAGCATTCTAAACTAGTATTTCAATTGGGGAGGTAACTATCTGTTTTTTATAGATTATAGCTAAATTGATTATATGGTTTTGATGATGCTTTATACAGAGATACTATGAATAATAAGGTAGATTACATTTATCACTGCCGCATAGTGCATTCATATGATTTATATACAATATTTTTGTAACATCAAGTTGGGTGACCTTTACAATTGGTCTTAATGGACTGCTTAACATCTTCCTGGAAAGGCTGAGGTGATATGAGTAACCCTTCGCGTCCTTCACTTACGCATAATGCCCCAATAGTAAGGCTAAGTGCGGCTAACACATGTCCAACTTACTAGCTCAAATCAGACAGTTGAAAAGCAATTAATACATAATAATCCTGGTTGTACACATTCTTGTAAACTGGGCAACTCTGTTATAAAGCGACAAACTGTTTCACTGTCTACTAAAATATTGAATATATTGAATACACTAAGATTTAAAAAGTATAAGAGTAAAGAAAATATATATTTACCTCTTTGAATATAATCTAATAGATTAAGTGCAAAAAAGCATCTGATGGTACACACTTAGTAATTTAAGTATGTCATCTACAATGGATCCCCAAAAATAATTCAAATGATTGTGTCAGTTTTAATTATTTCATCAAAATAATTACAGCTTGTAACAGAAAGGCGCAACAGAAAAGTAATATTAAAGCGTCACATGATATTAGCCCCTCTACAATGGATAAGCGCGACAAGTAAATCTGTATACATTATTTCCACTAACTTAGAAGCATTTTCTTTTTTATCGATATAGACTAGAATTGATTGAAATTAATTCAGCCAAAGTCAATTCTAGTCGATACTTAAACAACACTAACCCTTGCCCCGGTGTCCTCTGTGGAACCGAAAATTTTCACGCGCAATTTTGATAGTGAATAATTTGATAGTGTTACTAGATGTTTAAACAATAAATAAAATGTTTGAAAATGTAATACATTTTAAAATGATTTACGATTTTAAAGGACATGGATTGTTTTTAGATATACATAACTGTCCTAAAATATGACCATATCTTTCTGTTACACGCTGTATATTGAATAGCTGAAACTGCCACGTTGTTTGCGGATGATCACGAGGTCTCGGGTTTGAACTCCAGGCTAAACAATGTGCTATTAGGATTTTATTATGAAATAATAAAAAAATAATGATAGAAATATACACATATTAATCTCTTATAGTCTAGTTGGCTAGTTGACAAGATATATTATAGTAGCTTTATTTACAATTTAAAAATACGTCTACAAATATATAAAATGATGTATCTGCTTATACATACATACAGAGTGTTAGGCACAAGGTTGTCCAAATGAAATAGAGATCTGGTTTGGGCTCGTGTTGGACAACGTGTTGGACTCGGGCAAATTAAATATGATAATTTTTTTTTTTAATCATGCTAAGTCGAACTTTTTTCTGTTTTTTGCTCTTTCCGAAACTTTGACAGCCTGTTTATAATTTTTTTACAAGGTGTCTATAGGAAATAATAATTTTAATGAATAGTTAACTAAAATTAAAATATCATTATGACAGCTAAACCCATATTCGTTTAACATTTTTACAGTTTTAGTCCAAATTTCCGAACTTTTGTTTTAAAAATTCATATCGCCTAAACTGTAAGACGAAATTTAATTTGCCTAAGTCCAACGCGTTGGCAATAGCCCAAACCAGATCTATATTTCATTTGGACAACCGTGTGCCTAACACCCTCTATATATTGTGGCTTCACTAATACGCATAAATTTTTAATCTAGTTGCACATGTCAATAAGAACTTTATACAGATTTATGATTAAAATAAAACCCAAAATTCGTTAGTCTATAGTTATTAAATCAACAAGTACTTGCCTATAGCTCATTATTTAAAAATATAGGAAATATACATTGATTAGGTATGGAGATTAGGATGCGTACACGGAATCTATTCTCTTGCAACGTTAAAGTGACGTCACAACTTTGTTGGAAAAGCTGCAAGTCTGGAGACCTGATTGAACGGATGGCGCACCGCCATTGCGCCAAAAATTCAAGAAATTCGGTAGCCAGTAAGATGGCCTCATATAAACGGGGATGTATATGGTACCTAAAAAAGGCACAGCTGGCAAAATGGTACAATAAATCTATGCCTACCCCTTTGGGTACACAGACGTGGAGACTATAGACTGCACAGACAGTGAAATGGATGAAGTGGTCACCTCGTCATTGCCACTTTGAGTGTTGTGGGCCCGATCCCAACACGGGACTAAAATATCTGTGATCCACAAGTAGATGTGCCGAGTTTGAGGTGTTCTTTTTGCACGTTGTTTGAGTCGTCCGCGACACAGGATTTATTTCTAGCCTGGAAGTGTTTAAGATGAAGACAACATATAAAACATCTTTTTTAAGACTCCAGACTTGCAAAGTTTATCCAAACATTTACAAACGCACAGGTTCTTCAGAAAAGCATAGGTGAAAATCGCCGATGAGTTCTTAATCACCATAATTTACCAATTATAATATACCTATTTACATATTGTGCCTGCAACTTAGTTGCTGTAACCAAAACACCATAATAATGTAGTAAACAGACAAGCAATAATAAAATAATATTATATTAAGCTTACAATAGTCAAGGGAAATGGGATCATTCATCCTAATATAGGCCTTATAACTGCACGTCTTAACATAAGATACAACAGTATATAATTATTTTGACATTGTACATAGGTATTTGTATTTGAAATTAGTTATGTAAGATGGTTTTAATTTAATAAATCTATTAAAAATTATTCAGATATTTTATTTTGCACTGACCATATTTCTAGATGAAGAATGGAAAACAAACTACACTACGGGTATCTTTATTATTATATAAATAGACAAAGACAAAACGGTTCAGTACTATTTTCTCCTCTGTCAACCGATTTTTTTTGTTTAGTAGTTATTGATGAGCTTTAATTAGTAATTAACATTCGAAAACAGTTATTTTAATTTTGCATAAATGTGAATTGTTATGATTCCCTAAATTTTCAATAATGATCCGACTACTAGATGAATTAGCTTATAGCATGGACAGCGCAAGTGCCAGTACGCTAAGTGTTGCAGGCTCGATCCCCATACGAAACAACTATGGATTACAAATCCATAAAATAGGTACCTAGTTGTTTAATTTCTGAAGTGTTGATTGTCTATGGTTTGAATATTTTTCTGATACAACCAGTGCTGTTATAATAATAATAATATCATTTATTGCGTCAATGTAGCCTTTAAAATAAATTGATAAGATATTGAACTCGCGATCGAGAGGTCGTGATTTCGGATTCTCCAATGGTTGGCTTTACGATACCGAAGTGAACCTTCTAACACAAGTATTCTAGCTTAGCAGGACGGGTTACCAAGAATACTAGTAATTTTGAAACAAATTGTTAATAATCATACAAAAAAAAAATACAGGAGAAGCTTTGGATATCTTCAGCTAGCCTGCTTTTTGTACAAGTAGACCTGTTGTATCATGGTATCTGTCTAGACGTTTTCTTTACAAAGGATTATTATATGTTCTTCTCAAACCTGGATTAACAGTCGATTGATGTAGTGTCAGCATAATGCTATCCATACAAGTTAATTGTCAATAGCGTAGCTCTAAGCAGCTCAAGACAAGAAAGGAAAGCTCAAAAGAAGAAAGCGGACAGAAGTTTCACGAACATACTCATTGAAAGGACATTTTTGTTACACTAATTATAATGTAAAGTCCGTCTCATGAAAGAAGTCTCGCAGACGCGGCGCCACATTCACGTGATGGAATGTTGCAACAATGACAACATGGTCGATCCAGTGTTGCCAACTCTTGTAAAGTCGAGTCGCTAGATTCAATATCAAAAGTCGCCAGAAAGTCGCTAACACTGATTCTGGTTTGGTTTTTCGACTGTCAGGTAGTGAATTACTAAAAAAAAGGTCAGCTCGTCTACCTGTGGAATCTCCACAGTAGACGGGCTAACATTTAACATTATGTGTCGAATTAACAAAAAATGTATTTATTACATGCCCTAAAATTGTTTTCATTTGTACTCAAAAGTCGCCAGATAAGTCGCAAAAAAATTTTTAACGACAAATTTTATTTTTTGTCGCTCAGACATACACGAAAGTCGTCATTTCTAGCGACAGAGTCGCTAAATTGGCAACACTGGGTCGATCTGTCATAATACTCATAATTAGTTCCACTTATTGCCGTGGGACTTCTTTCGTGAGACGGACTTTATATAAACTGTCTTACTGCTGGGCACGTGCCTCTGCTTAGTGTGAGAAGAGTTCGGCCATAGTCCACCATGCCGCCCAGTGCGGGTTGGCAGACTACATAATATTATTATCTTCGAGAATATAAAAGAGAACTCTCAGACTTCCAGGTTTCCTTTCAATGATTTCCTTCACCTTAGATGAGCCATAACTATTATTTAATAAGTAAACTAACTTCTAAAAGTCAGTGTTGAATGCCTTGGTATCGAACCTGAGAGCTCTGCGTGGCATTCCAACGGATTTCCATTAATAAGCTTTATTGGAAAAAATGCATTTGCAAAACATGTGTAAAGCAATACAAGTTATGTGACCCTTATGCAAATAGATACATAGTATTATTTCCTCGCTCTTACTAGGTAGTAAAGCTTGAAAGGTAAAGTCACAGATAAAATAATACTATACCTACTAGGTCAAGTGACGTAGGTACTATGTGCTTACTAATCAACTTGTAAGGTGCAAACTATAGGTACTGTTAATACACTAGGATTTAGGGTTACTTGTTTACAAAATAAATAAAGAGATAGAATATCAAAACAAAAAATAAATAAGATTTATTTTTCAAAGTAGTCACTAGTTTTTCGTTTTCTGACGTTATACGCTTCATTTCTTGCAATTACCTAAGTTGGCAACAATGCTGGTTTCCTGCTGATAAAATAGCGTCATCTCGCTGTTCAACTGTTATATTAACAAAATTATAATAAATATTACAAGTACCTACCTACCTGTATTATTCAAATAATGTAGCCTGAAAGTACCACATGACTGAAGTGGTCTACGTCAAACCTACATATCTACTGTTATTTGAACAGCACTAAAATCGATTACGTAGGTAGTTGTCGAACCAGCAAACAATTTCTTTATAATATCAGTACATATACCTACTTGAAACCGCGGCTTAGTTTATTTCAGTTGTGCTATTTTCCACAAGATAACTATTACCATTAGTAGGTAAGTACTGAAGCTAAGCTAGTTTATAAATTTATATTTAATAGTATTAAGAAAATCAGTTTGTAACTATGTGTGAATTTATGAGACTGGCATGAACCTTGATTAGTTAAAAGTCATTAATTAATTTAAAAAAAAAACTATTACCACTAACAAAATATGTATTATATTAGGTCTTTAACTATAAACTTTCCGTTACATACCTAATATTTCGTAAATCTACTATTCACTTATTAATACTAAATATTAATCATCTTTTATTCTATTTGTACGTAAAGTTATATATCGCTTAGTGTCTGCCCGTATATTATTATATTGTATCGATTCGTCATAATTACATGATGGTTGATGTCGTTGTTAATTTAAGACTAAAGTGGCCTGATTACAAGCAAATATAACCGAAAAAAACATGATACGAATTGGCTGTTAAAAAAATATTTATGAAATAGTAGGTACATATTATGAAAACCAATTGTTTGTCAATTATTTATACTTACCTAGTTTTCATTGAAGACGGCAACTTTATATTTAATCCTTTATAATAGTTAATGCCTCTATGTACTTAACTACCGATTAGCTTGTTTTGCTTAGATATGCTACACAAGTTTGATAGCTACTTACTATTAGTGGCTTAGAAAATGTTTAATTATATGTCGCTGCAGCGATAGGCTAATGGACGCCGTCATATACTTCAATAGTTATTGTTGGTTTTAACGGTAAAGGAAAACATCGTGGGCAGACCTGCATTTCTGCGAGTTCCTCATCTAGCCCAACATGGTGGGCCACGGCATAGTTAATTCTTCTCACACTGCGAAGAAGCCTGTGCCCAATTGTGAAATAGCTTAGGCTACCTATACCTAGAGAGCTGATATTTATTGCATTGCAGATTATCAGATATGAATAGCAGTAGGTAACTGTTACAGCAAATGCCTACGATGCACGTCCCTACACCACATGAGTAGATAAACGGAACAGAGACTAAGCTTCTTAACTACGTGCAAAATTGTTACCTATTTTGGTAGGGTTGTCACAATAGATAAAAACAAATTAAACAAAACATTTGTTGAACAGTTTTATTATTCAGTATGATAGAATTCTTTACAAATTACTTACTCTAATATTACCTAAATAATAGAAATATAATACTTTACGAATTACTTATTCTAATATAAAATTCTTTCTATAATTTTTGTTTTTTCACAAAATTTTTCTTTCTTTTTTATACAACTAAGGTGGCAAACAAGCATACCTGATGCGTAACCTGATGGTAAGTGGTCACCGTAGCCTATGGACGCCTGCAACACCAGAGGCGTCACTTGCGCGTTGCCAACTCTTTAGGAAAGGACGTGGGAAGGAAAGGGAGCGGGATGGGGGAAAGGGGGTGATTGGGCCTCCGGTACTCTCACTCACTGAACGCAACACAACAGTAGGTCCACGTCGATATTCTGTGAGAGGGTAGTCCTTCCCCGGTCGAGCCGGCATAATAATTAATATAAATAATAATTTATTGTTTCTTTTAATGGTGTGGTAAATTTTGAATCTAACAAAGTTTTTTCAAGAGTTCCCTCGTAAGAAGACAATGCTGGCTGCAGCAGCAGTTAATGATAAAAATCGTGTTAAACTATCAAAATTGAAATTTCATACAAAATTTCGTGACCAGCACGGCACTACCCGTGGAAGAGTTCCCTAGTGAGGAGACAATCCTGGCTGCAGCATACTGGTTATATCTATCATATTATTGCATAGTCACAGAAGTTATGGTATACAAAATTTCAGCTCAATCACATATCGGGAAGTGGTTCAAATCTTACTTGCAATAGTTAAACTTAACAGACATACCTACTACATACCAACCCACCCACATACCTACAAATGTTTAGTAAACGCTTGTAATAACAATAAAAAGCTAAAAACACACCGTGTAGTACCCTCTTGTTATTAAAAAAAGGATCATACAATAAAATAAAGGTACCTACTTACTTGAAAAATTAATATTTAATCCAATATTTAGTACTTATTATACTCCTTGGGATAGTTAAAGTATGATATTTTTTATTTTTTCTAGTGTTCTTCATACACACAGTACAATAAACAACCATTATTAATAATAAAATACAACGTTTTTACATTAAAATATTCAAACTTGCAACTAACAAAACAAACAACGTGCGTCGTACTGACCCTTTGATTGTCCACTGTCTGTGCCAGCGTAAACCGGTTTTTTCCAGTCTCGCCGCGTACGCGACAAGCGGCCAGTGGTCACGCGCACATGCCCCGCGTGCTTGTAGTAGTGCAACCGATTCGCGCGGTTGTATGAAGCTTATACTCTGTTCCGTTTACCTACTCATGTGCCTACACTACTAAACAAACGGCTTTTCTTTCTTCAGCTTGTTTTTAATTTCGTTTCGTCAAAATTAGTCCTTATTCAGAAGGACCGTTTGCATACATTTAATATAAACATCGCTGGATGTGTGCCAATGGGCCGCGCTTCTTTATTTTTTTTATCGTCCCTGCCTTTGCGCCGAATGTTGTGGGTTCGAATCCCACACGGGAAAGAAATTTGTGTGCTCCACAAATAGTTGGTCCGATCCTGGGTGTTCTTTGTGTCCGTGGTTTGAATGTTTGTGAAGCCCCCCGCGGCACAAGAACTAATCCTAATTAAAGAACATTTAATCTAGCTCCATTATATTATTAATTCAACTAAGTTGGTTTTCTTTGTTGCATTCTCCATGGAGGTATAGATAAACAATGTTTATCCATACCTTCATGGAAGTCTCGCAGCGTAAGCGGATGACCAAAGTTTATGTACGGCTGGCACATTTGAAACGTGGCATTTGTGTCGCAGGGCTGTCACTTTAATTTGTGTTTATTAATTATTTATTATTGTGTATATGTGTGTTCTATTATGATATTGTGAAAGATTTCGTGATTTTAGAAATAAAGTATGTTTTCTCTTCTTCTTCTTTCTTCTAAGTAGCAATCCTATCGCCAATAAGTAGTGGATTCGTCATACCGACCACTTTCTTAAAACGCATTAGTAACTCCTTAATTAACTATTTATAGAATTATACTTACCTACAGCAAGTAATTTCTTTTTTCTTTTACAGTAAGTAATTAATTGAACATATTTGTACAGGCTTATGTATAATTTTAAATCGATAATTAGGTATTTACTTGAAACTACCTACCTATAGGTAGCTATAGCTACTCACTAGCTAGGTAGAATAAACAATTCCTTACTTATATCTTAATTTAATATTATAAAATGTGAATGTGCGTTTGTTTGTTACGCTTTCACGCCTTAACTACTCAACTGATCAACATGAAATTTTGTATAAGTACCTACACGTTGTCAGGGGCCATAGGCCATAGGGGCACCTCTCATCGAGAAAAAATACTGTAACATAACCTAACCTATGTTTACGCGAACGAAGCTGCAGGTAATATCTAGCGGGTATTACAAATACGGAGTTGAGTTTGTTTGTTACGGTTTCACACCTTAATTACTCGACCGATCATCACGAATTTTCACAATGACATACATGCTGTCAACCTCAGCTCGGGTACAGTGCTTTTACTAGTTGAAAGTCACCTTTATTTCCTTTTCTGAGCCTCTGACGGCGTGTATGCGAAATTTTATGATAATCGCTCGAGTAGTTAAGGCGTGAAAAGGTAACAAACAAACTCACATTTGCTTTTATAAATAATATTAATTTGGACTAATAGGATTATAGCTTGGAGCTTATGGATGACTACGCTACAAGAATATAATTTCACTTTTAAAATATAATGATAATGTATGGAAACAGATAATCAATTTTTTTATGAGCTTGAAAGTTCATAGGAGTCTGCCTGGCTTTGATGGGACAAATAATCGCTTTTTTCAGGGTTCATTAAATTTAAATATGTAATGTAGTATTTCAGTCTAAACTGGCAACTGATAAAGATTTTAAATAAAAAGATGAAAAGTATAATTATAACTATTAATTTGTACATACCTAATTTTAACGTACGTATAATATTCTTACTACATACACACAACACCATCTAGCCCAAACTAAGCAGAGCTTGTATTATGGGTACTAGACAATGGATAAACATACATATATTCTTTTTTTTTGTAAATACATACATATTATACATAGAAACACCCAGACCAAGACAAACATCCATGTTCATGCACATAAATGTTTGACTTGTGCGGAAATCAAACCCGCGACCTCAGGTGTGGCAGTCGGTTACACCAACCATCTCTCTCTCTTATTTAAAATGCCTACCACATTTTGATTGTAATAGATACGTAGGTGCAGCGTAAAGCACCGTGCCGCCCAAATTGGCCTATTTATCACAGCTGAGCTAAAACCTGTAAGAGCTTTAACTAGAAACACTGACAGTCCTTACGGTCTTATTCATAAAACATATTTTACTAAAGGATTAATACGATGAGTAGTTAAAATACTCAGTAAATACTCAGTATTCAGTATGTGTAATAAATGCATTGTATAAAATCTTTATTCTTACAATTTTTCTGTAAGCTATAATATTATTTATAGCATCGTTTTTAGGCTAGCATGCATTCTTATCCATTATTATAACAATACTTACTTTTTTTTCACTTATAACGACGTTATAACCCTCTTGTAAGTTTTATGAATATGGCCGTTTGTGTCTAACAATGCATTGTACATATGTACAACAAGAAATACAGATTATAGGTAGGTATTCTTATTATTCAGTATCAAAAACCTCATAAAATAAAAACTAAACTATTTCAACCGTTTTAAAGCCTATTGAACGTCAAAAAGTCGTATCTAACATAGAAAACTAAATACCCATTACTATAGAACATGTTTCAAAACTTTTGGACATGTACGACTAATGTTCAATCAAGATCGAGATAACGGGTCGCCTGCGCCTGCGCCGATCACACTGTATACACTGTGAAAGTGAGTCTTTCGGACGAATAATGATTTAAATGTTTTGAAATGAGAATTATTCATTTAGTTTTTTATGTTATGATTCTGCATAGCACTAAGGTAAGGCAGATTGTATTATTATTTTAATACAAAAAAGAATGGAACAATTTGCATGACAATAATTGAAGACATGAGTGGATGAAGGCGATAAGATACAATTTGAAAATCTTGAGAAAATGAGCACCAAAGTTTTATAACATATTTTTGAGATAAACCGTTTTTCTTGAAGTTTATTTACTAATTATTTATATCAGATTATAGTCATTATACATATCTACTAATACAGAGAAGGAAAATAAAATAAAAGTGTAATATTACGTATTTATTGAAAGAAAAGTGTACATAACTCCTTCATTCAGCAACTAGCTATAAAGAAGTTACATAATGTAAATAAAGGATAAATGAGTCAACTACATAACTAATATAATAAAACAAACAAAATTGACAGTTTTGCCTAATATTAATCTTGACCTACAATATTTTGATAATAGTAACGATATTCCGGTTTCACAAATTTAATCTGTTCTTTAATATTAGCTTTTTTTCTTCAGAAATTATACCATATTTGCCCTGAACACGTTCAACTTCGACGTCTTCTACTTTACCTCTTTTTTTTTAATATGTCCACTTTCCTAAATGGCATCATTTCATCGTAACTTTCTTTGTATAAATAGGAACCGAATTCTTCTACTCTTATCCATTTAATACCGTCCCTAAAGTTAACCTTTTGCATTTTTCGTCTTTTTTCTGTTTATCAAATTGAGTTGATTTGGCAAGTCGTTGATCTTACGAAAATTATCCGTTATACCGATAACAACATTGTTCCGAGATGCTTTGCATATAATCTCTCGATATTGCTCAGGCGCATATATTGCCTCATACTTGCGCATCATCTTTTCAATGCGGCCAAAATCTCTATCAGAGTCCAAATAGGAATGACCGACTTCGGGAAATTTGTGGTCAATGATTTTAAAATAGCCTTTCATAATCATGTATTGGTAGATTACTATAGTATTAAAGTTTTTATTCTGTCCAGCGCAGGAGTCCGACCATATGAGTAAATGATACTTATTGCGACACGATTGGTCCACTTCAACAAATCTTAGTAGCGAGCTAGCAACTTCAACACTACCTCTTTCGGCTACGTCTTCTGTCCACGTGCAGCAGACCGCTTTTTCTTTGGTTTGGTCGACTACATGGATGCCCAAATTATAAAACCAAATTTGGCGCAAATAGAATGCCTTAGAAGTCGGTATTTTAGGAAGTGGCATGGTCTGTTGTAGGTCTACTGTTAAGTACAGCAATCCAATATCTTTCTTGGGCTTTTTCCTATCAGTTTATAGCAGCTTCTACAAGTCTTTTGGCTCTTGACATGATTATAACAAATACTAAATAATAAATAAATACACTTGTTTTAATAAAATAATGAACAAACAAAACACTCGCGACACGCGTACGTGACCCGTGATCCAGCGCAATAAACACGACGCGAAATTAATTAAAGAGACAAGTACATCACATAACACCTTCATCCAGAACAGCGCAACTGCTTGCTTGCACTTAACTCCTTCATCCGCGCAACAAAGACACATATTTAGATAATTTTGAATGAATGAATATACTAAGTGCCCATGTCACTTTCATTCAGTGTGTTTATTATTTTATGTTGGTACATAACCCCTTCATCACTTGCTATTTCTAAAAGTAAGCTTAAACAGCGTGTTTTTAAGGTCTAATATGGTTTGTAGACGCATAATACCTTCATACAATGCAAAAACATATATTTTTAAAAATGTTACTTAGCTCCTTCATCCACTCATGTCTTCAATTATTCTGCAGCTTAGTTTTTTTGTCGTCTTAGTGAAAACGGTTTATTCAGATTTATGTTGTTGCATATAGATAAGTAAACATAAAGTTATACATAGGTGCATTAACCTACCACATATCGACAGCCTACGTAGTCAGTGGCGTAGCGTGGCTGTCAGCCGCCCGGGGCGGTAGAAAATTTTGCCACCCTGTTATTTAGGTATTTCAATTTAAAAGACTATAATATACAGTAATTTTAAAGAACTGTTTGGCAAGAACAGTCATCATTATTGTTTATTGTACATCTGCCCATTCCTCTCGTCATTTTACACGAAATGAAATGAAATGGCTTAAATATTTACAAGATATTATTATTATTTACTGCAATATTTTGCCGCGGCTTAAATATTTAAAAGATATTATTATTATTTACCACCCCTGCCGCCTCCACTACGCTACGCCACTGTGCGTAGTGCTAGCAACTAGTTCTAGTAACGAAGCAGTTATAACTGTTAAATTTTACAAATATTACCTATCCGGTACTCCAAGTAAACTGTTAGTAAAGAAACAGTATTAGGTATTTTTAGGAAGCTTATCCTTTTTATCTTTCGTTATGTAATTAACATGAAAGATCTCAAAAGTGTATTATAGAAAATGTGTAGCATACTGTTGTGCATCGCGATAGTGAGAGCCAGTTCCGGGTAAAAATATTGAAATTATTTAGAAAACACGATATTAATAAGTACTTATTACTCTAAATTCTCTAAGACATTAAATTTAAGTAGAATAAGCAAAGTTTTATATTTTGTTTATTTTTCCTGTATTTAATTTTTCTTTTATGTTATTTGTATTCATATTTAAATTTTAAAACCCTACCATAAGTTAATTTATATTTTAGATTTATGAACATTGTAAACTCATAACATAATTTTGTTGTCTCAACCATGAATGCTGTGTTGGCTCGTAAATGGCATGTATATTGGAACTCTGTCATCTTAATTTTTCATGTTTCATTTCTGTCATAATTATGTATGCTGTGAGTTAACCAAATAAATAAATAAAATTAAAATTAATTATTATTTTATATTATAAGTAGTGTAACGTATTGATTTACGAGTTAGGTCACGAGTTTCATACTTACATACCCAATTAAATAGGTGTCTTTTTAACGCCCAGTTAATATTCGTAATTCTATGAATTACCTACAAATTGTTTTACAGAACTCTAAAAGAAACCTTAAAGAAAATTGTTTCCGTGCTCTGTTATTTTCGTTTCACGTTATGTTGGTTCCATATTTTCCTTAGGTTATAGCTATAATTTCTTTGAATGGAGTTGAACATTGTGATGTGCCATTACGCAGATCGTATCGGGCGTACTGATATTGTAAAGGTAAAAACTAGGACGTCGACAGGCGTACTGTCGTATCATTTTCATGAGTTTGACGCTTAGAGGCGTTACTGGCCATTATTATATTAATTTTTTTGAACAAAAAGTATTTTATCTTAATTTTAAAAGGACATTCACGTTAGGAATAATTCGATTTTCGCGGGGGACCGCGATACAAGAATTATTTTTTTATCCGTTGTTTGAATATAATATAATATAAGATACAAAGAAGACCCAAACTCGGCACAACTGTATGAGCATCACACAAACTTTTGTCCCGTGTGAGGATTGTACCCACAAGTGCCCACAACACTACGTCACTCGTGCAGTCTTCATTAGTTGACTAATCAAAATTAATTACTAGTACCTATATAGGTAGATATAATATAACACACACAGATTGCAATGAGAGAAAAAAGGTACTAGGTAAACAGCATGTCACGATCGGAGAAATCGGTTTGTTCCGCATTCGCCTACATTACGTCCCACATTCCAAAAAGTTCCTCATTCGCCCCTCTTTTTTAATTATTCCTTTTTCGTCCTACATTTTTGAGCATATGGTTAGCAAAACAAAACATGTTTAAAAATTATTTTAAATCTTTTTAATGTCGGGATCGTGATGTCATGCAATCATAAGCCCAAAGTTTTGCCGCGAGAACAACGAGGTAGTGTAAAATATTTTTCGGCAGACAAAAATTCTATATAGAAAAAAACAGGGGCAGAAAAGTAACATAATTTAGGACGAAAAAGGAATTACATTAAGAAATTAATATTTATTTTAATTTCGGGGCAGGAACAATTTTTGGGGCGAATGCGGATTTTTACATTCGAGACGAAACATGAGGGTCGAATGTGGAATAAACCGAGAAGTTCAACAAATCTGTAAAATAATTCAAGAAACTGGAATTCTATATAAGTACCTGCTTAATTTAGAAGCATTTATGATTTTGTACTTTTGCGCAGCTTGATCTCTCCTAAAAGTAGGTTAGGTTATCTTAGTAACAGTAGGTACTTTTTTAAAAATAAAACAGCCTATGTTACTCAGTGATAATATAGCTTTTCAATAGTGAATGAATTCTTAAAATCAGTTGATTATTTTGAGTTAAATCGTCACAAATAAACAAAGATCAAATCTATTATATTCATATTCATATTCATTTATTCAATAACAATTTTTACATCGTGTTTGAAAATTATTACATAAAAATTATAAAAACTACAGAATGGCATTATAAATTCAAATCATTAAATTATTTAAGATAAACAGTCACTTACTCATATTATGGATATATTATATTACATTATTAAATCAGAAAGAGAAAAAAAAAATATATATATATATATATATATTCCGTATTTATAATATTAGTATAGATAATTATTTACTACACATAACTATAACTTTATACTTAGTTACTTTACTAGCTGCCGGCTTTACTCGCGTGGTACGTATGGCACTCAATTTTAAAAGTACACCTATCTACAATATACCAACTTGTAGTCTGTACTTTCGACGAATTTTGGACATGTTTAGAACTTATAAAATGAAAAGGTAAATTTTGCCATTTATGTATAGGTACCTACAGCAGGTATAAGCCTGTTATATTACATGCCAGGCATATTCTTACTGATTCCTGTTGATTATAAACAGCATTTTAAGCATTTTGTAAATATGGTGAACAAGCAGATCAACAAAAACAACATTATTTAGTCTTTTATAATATTATTATAGATATTATCTGTGGTATAGATATCGCGCCATATCTATAGGTATTATTTTATTGTATAGACAGTCCAGACTGGCTATATATATATAATATTCTGGCTATGTTCTTTTTATATCATTCTTTTATACATACGTGTGTATGTCACTGAACTATCCCCAACGATGAATTACAAACCGATTTGGATGGAATTTCTTGATTAATTCACAATTTAAACCAGTAGGTGGCGTCGCGATCAGGCACAAGGATTTAAAAAAATAAATCGGCGTTCGGGCATAACAACGTCTTTCGGATTGATTAGTGTAAAATAAAATATTTGCATTAAGCGGGCAGTGTGCTTGCTTACACCCTGCCTACACGAAAGCCTATCGAATCTGTCACTACAGAATGTAAATATATAGGTACTTTATTTAGTTTAATTATTATATTTCTTTTTCAGGCTTCTTTTAGTGTCAAAGGGTCAGCGAGGACTAATAACAACGGTGTGCAAGCCATGACTAGCTTCGCCAACCTCCTTAAGACTATTGTCAGGGTAAACGAGGAACGTGTCGATGCTATTAGAAAAATAGCCAACTTACAAGACTACATGCTCACCAAGAACAGATTGAAGTTCGACGATTATTATGATTCTGTTGAAACGCCTGATACTCGAGTTATTTTGAATCTAGAAGTAAGTTTAAGTTATTTCGTATCACGAACGAATTTTTCTAATATTTTTGGTTAGAATAATATCTGCCCCATTGGGAGGCTTCCACGGGGACGTAGGTCTAACGTTAATTTATAGAGATGGAAGCTATAAAGACACTGGCCGTAGTACGGGCAGGATTTTAGCTACGTATGGCAACTACTTAATACCTAAAGTTAGGTTATGGGTATGGCTATCTGACGGACACTACTATAGGTGGGAAACGTCACCTGCTCAGTCAATTCCCCTTATAACATCAAATCGGATATGCTTCACTATGTTCATTTAAACAGTTATTTTTAAGTCCATGTTACGGCTTCCAGTCTATCCACGGGCCGCCGGGATCGGTTAGAAATAAGATTAAAGACATTTTTACTTATGATATATTAAGTATGGAGGCGAAAGGAAAGAAAATCCTAGGAAAAAGAGAGAGATATATATATATATCGTAGCGATAAGTGTTCTGTGTGTTGATCTGTGTCATTGTCCATCTGTGTACCAAGTTGCACCGAAATCCACGATGTCAAACCTGCAACGATTTATGAATGAGCAGCAAAAACATCCAATAATCTCTACGAATTTTACATTTATATTTTATTAAAGTAATCTATCTCTTCAAAGACTAATAGCCCGTATACAGCCATTGCTATTTGATTAAAGTTATTAACTTTTTGAGTTGCAGCGGCCCTACGACGCCCACACACAATTCTCTTACTAATATGTCTGGCATTACATTAATTGACAGTGACATTCTCCGATCTCGTGCTTTTTGACAGAAAAATACCATTATCTACCTACTTATTAGCATTCATATAACCTAACAATGATTCTTTCGATGTTCTAATTAATCGCTAAAGCAACTGTCGAAATTGAGTTCAATATAAGATATTTTATTAATCTTACCTTCCAGGATCCTACCAAAACGAGAAGAATGGACGACGGTGCGAGCTTAAAGAAGAAGTGCGATCATTTATACGCCGAAAGTAGCGGCCAGCCAACTCCAGAGATAAAGGAGACTTGCTTCAATCACGCGTTCCACAAGTGCACTCTAGCCTGTGTACATAATTTTGAAGAGACTTGCCATTCTGTTGTGTACTGTACCGCGGAACTTGTCGACAAAGCTGCTAAAGACTGTATGAGAAACTGCAAAAAGCTATTTGAACCAAAAGACAAATAATTTATTGAATTATTTGTCTTTTGGCCCTTTTTAAAAATAAAGCTTTGTTTTTCTTTGTCTGTTTATGATATGTATTTTGTTAAGCATCTAGGTCTTAATTCAGATTCAAATTCAGATTTTGTGAAATTAAGCTGCTAACATTATCCTAAGTATCGGCCAAACGCTATGCGTACCGTTTATTTCAAATATTAGTTAACTAATTTTTATATTGGCACTTGTCTTAAAATTTAAGTATAAGTACTTACTGGTATTTTTTATTTAAAATCCTATAACAACTGATTATTTTCAGAATTATAAAGTGCAGTTTTCTTGTAAGTCATTGACAAAAAGACACAAATAATTAATCTTTAATCTGGCAAATCAAATTCCATATATATTTTATAACACTACCAAAGATAACCGCAATAATTTAACTATACAGAAATATAGGTTTGACGCATAAATATATACATACATATAATATAAGTAACTGTAACTTTTCCAAAGACTAACTAAATACAGGCTCATACACGGTCAAGTCATGAGTATATTGTATACTATAGTATTGTATAGATTCAATTACTTTATCCATTACTTCTGAGAGCCGTTTTATGTTTATATATTATAAAATCCAATTAAATCTCCAAAGAAAGTCGTTATTTTAAAACGATATTGTGAAAATGGAAAAGTGGCCATAAATTTTATAGTCTTAACTTTCGAGTCCATGTTACAATGCCTCGGAGGATTATTGTCTATGTATACCTTGCTGCAGTAATATGTAGTGTAAGTATGTATCCTTACTTGCTAATATAAGATAATAAGTTAATTAGGAATAGCTATGACCATGTTTCAATTCGAACAGGCTATGCAGAAGATGAAAAAGTAAGAATATTCAATAACGACGAATCGAGGATTGATTTCGCTAACTTACTCGGCTCTCTGGTCAAACTGAATGAACAGAGAATCAGTGTTATTAAAAAAATGAATAAACTACAAGATTATGGACCAGTTAGGGAAGTGTTAAGATCCTCTGGTGACCTACGCAACCGCGCTAATGAAGGCCACAATAATCGAAATTTGTTGATATTTATCGTTTCAAATGTAAGTTGAAATTATGTATTGTGATAAACGCACTTGTGTAACTATTTTATGTTTTTATTTAACCTATTCCTTATATGATGTATTATTTTAACTGATAAATTATTCAAAAGGGCTGCTGTATAACGATTCGATGGAAAATATGACCATGGGTACAAAAACGTCTGAAATATAAAAGATCTACTGTAATTTATCTTGCCGAATAACCTATAAATAATAACTAAACAAAACTATAAACCAGATTTGTAAGACCGTTAGATATACAACAAAACTCATATAAAACAATCACAAAACACAATATACATTAAAATCATTAAACAAATAAAAACACGGACATCACTGAATCACCTCCTTCATACATTTACCTCAACTACCACACTTACTTAGGTACGCTCTCTTTTCAGAATCAATCAAAACCATCGAGAAGAAATATACCATTTATGGATTCGGTTGATACATATTATAATAACGTAGATCAATACAGAAACCCTGAAACACGTAAATGGTATTACACACAAGAAAAAAATATAGCGAATCCGAATCATCAACGAAATCGTTTTAAATATTCAAGACGTAATCATGAAACGGATAAGTTTAGAATACCTGTTATGTATAGAGATGGGTTCCAGTTAAACGCTGGAAATAATCCGACTAACGAATATATTTCTGAAGGAAATAGATATCCAGCTAGAAGACAAGGAGGATTTAAAACAGGTAATCCACAGTATGGTATTAATCTATATAGAAATGCCATCACACTTGATAATTATGACACAGGCTTTAATATTAATCTTCCTAATCATCAAAGAATGAATGAAGAAATAATTTCTTATGAGCATGACTCATTATCTAATGAATATAAAACAACCGCTAATTTCAAGGTAACTAGAGGCTTAGTTGATTTTGAACCTGTGACAAAAAGAAAAATATTTAAAAATATTGAATCAGTTCTGGTTAAAATTAATGAAAAGTCGTTGGAAAAACACAATAATAAATTTCTTCGGAAAATGAAAAAGCAAAAGCTTTCTAAACCACACAGCCGTAAAGTCAAGTCTCGTCTTCGAATAGATAACAAAAATGCAGACACTGATATCCACTGTATAGAAACAAACTCAAAAAATAGTGGCAATCACGATCAATGTTCGAATGTATATGAACAATATAAAGTGACTACCGAACCTGAAACGAACTATAAACATGTTGAAGACAAAAAAAATTATACTGAAAGTAAAAGAGATTTTCAAGAAACTGTATTACCGTTACATGGAAAACGGGATCAACCTGTAAAATATTCTGAACCAGATAGAGGCTTAGAAACAACAAGACTTCCATTGGATGATAAAGATATACCTACGAGGTATTTTGAATCAAATAAAGATTTTCAAGATACTAGATTAGAAACGATTGAGAGACAAGATAAACAAAAAAGATATACAGAACCAGATAGAGGCTTAGGAACAACAAGACTTCCATTGGATGATAAAGATATACCTAAGAGGTATTTTGAATCAAATAAAGATTTTCAATATACTAGATTAGAAACGATTGAGAGACAAGATAAACAAAAAGGATATTCAGAACCAGATAGAGGCTTAGGAACAACAAGACTTCCATTGGATGATAAAGATATACCTAAGAGGTATTTTGAATCAAATAAAGATTTTCAAGATACTAGATTAGAAACGATTGAGAGACAAGATAAACAAAAAAGATATACAGAACCAGATAGAGGCTTAGTAACAACAAGACTTCCATTGGAAGGATTGGAACTTCCATATTTTGAATCAATTAAAGATTTTCAAGATACTAGACTAGAAACAATTGAGAGACAAGATAAACAAAAAAGATATTCACAAGCAGATAGAGGCTTAGAAACAACAAGACTTCCATTGGATGATAAAGATATACCTAAGAGGTATTTTGAATCAAATAAAGATTTTCAATATACTAGATTAGAAACGATTGAGAGACAAGATAAAGAAAAAAGATTTTCAGAACCAGATAGAGGCTTAGTAACAACAAGACTTCCATTGGATGATAAAGATATACCTAAGAGGTATTTTGAATCAAATAAAGATTTTCAAGATACTAGACTAGAAACGATTGAGAGACAAGATAAACAAAAAAGATATTCACAACCAGGTAGAGGCTTAGTAACAACAAGACTTCCATTGGAAGGATTGGAACTTCCATATTTTGAATCAAATAAAGATTTTCAAGATACTAGACTAGAAACAATTGAGAGACAAGATAAACAAAAAAGATATTCACAAGCAGATAGAGGCTTAGAAACAACAAGACTTCCATTGGATGATAAAGATATACCTAAGAGGTATTTTGAATCAAATAAAGATTTTCAATATACTAGATTAGAAACGATTGAGAGACAAGATAAACAAAAAAGATATACAGAACCAGATAGAGGCTTAG
The DNA here is from genome assembly GCA_963564715.1 of Catocala sponsa. Classification (NCBI taxonomy): domain Eukaryota; kingdom Metazoa; phylum Arthropoda; class Insecta; order Lepidoptera; family Erebidae; genus Catocala; species Catocala sponsa. The sequence goes on from OY751351.1 coordinate 7,335,584, forward strand.
GAACAACAAGACTTCCATTGGATGATAAAGATATACCTAAGAGGTATTTTGAATCAAATAAAGATTTTCAAGATACTAGACTAGAAACGATTGAGAGACAAGATAAACAAAAAAGATATTCACAACCAGGTAGAGGCTTAGTAACAACAAGACTTCCATTGGAAGGATTGGAACTTCCATATTTTGAATCAAATAAAGATTTTCAAGATACTAGACTAGAAACAATTGAGAGACAAGATAAACAAAAAAGATATTCACAAGCAGATAGAGGCTTAGAAACAACAAGACTTCCATTGGATGATAAAGATATACCTAAGAGGTATTTTGAATCAAATAGAGATTTTCAAAATACTAGATTAGAAACGATTGAGAGACAAGACAAACAAAAAATATATTCAGAACCAGATAAAGATTTTTCAGTTACAGAGTCAGCATCATACGATAAACATAACAATTTTAAGAGATATCCCGAATCATTTAAAAATTATGAAACAACAGGAATACCTTCAACTGAGAAACATCATAAGCTTAAGAGTATACCTAATCAACTTGTACCCCAATTAGACTTTGTACTACCAGAAATAGAAATGAAAAAAAGCCCTCAAAATTTTAATAATATGTTTAATCATTCTTTAGGTGGTAAAGAGATTTCAATAAAAGAATTTACTATGGTTGATAATAAAAATTTACTCAAAAATAAACAATCGGATCGCGAATTTAATAACGAGTATTCTTTACCATTATTAAATAATAACGAAAAGCTTATTAAACTTAACGTGAATGAAGGATCAACGGAACCAAACAGAGGTTTTGCACCATTACATGGTGCATTGAGTAATAAGCAAGATATTCACAAGAGTGTTCGCGACCGCCTTCCACCTATGCGTCCAGTAAAAAGCCATCCAAATATACAAAAAGGATTAAACAACAAACACGATAAACTTAAACAGAGCAGACATATCTATGCTGATAAAATTAAAGATATTCCTGGTGGCACAATTAAACTTGTCAAACACGGTAAGCTCAGGGATAAACATGAACGAGACCAAAGTGATGATGACATTTCAAAAACAGCACTTCACTTTGCCGAGAGTTTTGAGGATCTTCAAAACAAGGATGATTACGATGAACGCGATACATTTAAGGATGCAATTAGAATGAATAGTGGTCCGAGAAAAAGTTGGCAAGCATGTATGGGTAAAAAAGCGTTGAAAAAGTGTCGAAAGGCGTGCAACAATGCATACAAAAATGTCTGCCGAAGATTGAAATGTACTTCCCGATCTAAAAAAGATCTTAAGAGGGAATGTCAAAGAAGTTGTAAGGACTCTTTTGGAAAAAGCCATAGTTCGGAGAGCAAATCAAATTCGTGCGACAGCTATTAAATATTATATAAATAGAACTAACACAGTCACAATCAAATGTGTACCTTTTTTATTTGCACTTGGTGTGATAATTTCTGTCCGGCATTCCTTATGAATTCGGGCACTACACTCAGTAAACACCACTAAACACGCTGCTTATTAATGGACCTATTAGCGATAAACAAATACAAAACTATACTTTGACAAATACTATAGGATTTTATAATTAAAAATTGATAATCGTCCACGCAGACTTAGGCCCTTCGTACACAAGCCTACGCAAATCTTCGATACCCGACGATTTTGGTCTCTAAGCAACTATCGCAACACAAATTCATAGAGGATCGTACACAGGCACGCGCCGCCGACATTTGTACCTGTGTACGAACCTCTATGAATTTTTTTTTTTTTTTTTTTTTACCACATACACACAACACCATCTAGCCCAAACTAAGCAGAGCTTGTACTATGGGTACTAGACAATGGATAAACATACATATATACTTTTTTTTTTGTAAATACATACATATTATACATAGAAACACCCAGACCAAGACAAACATCCATGTTCATGCACACAAATGTTTGACTTGTGCGGGAATCGAACCCGCGACCTCAGGCGTGGCAGTTGGTTACACTAACCACTACGCCACCGAGGCCGGCGGTATTTGTATTGCGGTAGTCGCTTAGAGACCAAAATCGTCGGGTATCGAAGATTTGCGTAGGCTTGTGTACGAAGGGCCTTAAGGCAGAGTAAGTAAGAGACTGTACTTTGTTAAATACTGTAGAACTTTGTTATTAAAGAAGTCCTCCATGCTAACTCAGTGTGGGTTGGCAGACTACATACACCCTTGAGACTGTTATGTAGCACTGACAAGCGAGCATGATACTTCTCCGTTAAAGCGAACAGCGCTCTTTCCGTGTCAATCGTATCTCGCTATGCTAAAACCTCAAGAATAGTAAGAAATATAATAGTATATATCAAGAATAGTATAAGTGAAAATACCATTTCTCATGGTTAACTAGTAAATAAAAGTTGTTTTTGTTTTTCTGTACATTATTTACTTGGCAAAAGTTTACTTACAGTTATGTCTCGAGTTAGATTAACAGGTCAAACAAAGTGCTGTTAGATTTTTACCATTAAAAGTCCCAGTAGTCGCCGTGCTACCACGGAGTCTGAATATGTGCTCAGCACACGGCCATAGATTCGCCCTCTTTATTACCTAAAATGTGGGTGTTTGTATAAATAATGTCTTTGCGTTTCTATAGAACCACAGCTTTAGTAGGTATAATCGCATTTTGATCACAGTGGCCAATCTTAATAGAAATGCAGGCGATATCATAGTGTATAAGCATGCTGTATCCACCATAACAGGTTATACAAGCTAACAAAACCTAGCAACGAATATTATACGTCAATTATTAAATATTAGAGTATTAACCACTGCACTGGTGGCCCTAATAAATTACAAATAAGTGTGTGCCCAGGCACTAAGCAAATTTGTGCAATAGGACACCACCCGACACGACTTTTGTGAAATCAACCACAGGACCGGTTGTACAGTCACCTGTAATACTGCATGAATACCTTAAGGTCCAAAACCTGTAAACACTCGAATTATAATGAATATGAATAAACTAGATGGCGTTGCTTTATAAATATTGCAACGCGTACATATTTTAGCAAACAGGCGAAATTTATAAGAAATTATAATCTCAACCGAAAAGGCACTCGAACACAGAGACAATAATGTTTGCGTACGAACAGAATAGCGAGTCATCGAAAGCATCTATAAAAGAAACTACCTACCTACTATAAATTTATAAATTCATTTGTAATTCTTTGCTTTTTGTTTTACCCTCAAATGTGTTCTTTTTTTAAATAAACTATTACGAATAGAGATAAAAAAATTGTGTAACGTAAAGGACACTGACCGCTTCTCGCCCAAGTGTTGCCCAGAAATGAAAATACTTTTATTTTTCCCTTAAAGTAAGTAAATAGTTTTTCCCTTAAGATACTAAAAAACAATATTGGCTCCCGGAGTTACAAGTCTTATTTTTAAATTTTTATTTGAATATTTTCTTATTTTTGAAACAATTACATATAAAAACAATAGTCTGCATTCAGATGGGGTATATGTCTGTCTCTCTCGTGCACGTGTTGCTCGTCTATACCTACGTTGCGCACGCGCCGCTGTTTTGCATCGCACTTCGCGCAGTCTAACATCACTCATGACGTGAACCGTTGTGTACTGTGCGCTTTTCTGTTTCATATTTCTTAACCATTCGGCTTTTCTTCTGGCAAGTCTGTAATTATACTTGAACCACTTTTTTACAGACCTCAGAATCGCTGCAGCTCTGCCAATTGCCTTCCAGTTTGATATTATAGATAACCGTCAGCTCTCGAATTCATTAATTAATATAGCCAGGGAGCGGCTGAATGTTGCCAATCACTTGGCAGATTATGTAGATCAAAGAAGGCTAAACCGAAGCAGAGCCATCTTCCATAATGTTTCAGTAGTGGAGGATAATGTTGCTATATTTCCTGTGTTAACACCGGAGGAGTTGATTCTATTCGCTGTAGGAACCTACTAAATTAAACTGGCGCCAAGCTATTAACAGCGAACATGTAGGTACGCATTACTGGGTCATTCATTATACAAAAATATAACGGTCAGCTTAACGACCTCTCAGATTTTTCGATGCCTTCCAATAATGGCCAACATGTACAAGCGCTTATAAAGAGTAGAAACACGTGCCCTAAAATCTATAGTAGCTATATTTTAATTGACGAGGATAATCATGGACTCGATTGCATCAAACACTATTGCTGCTCTTCTTTTAATGGACACAGAACAAGAGGCAGCTGTGCCCATGCAATGTGCGTAGTTTGGTAATTAGAGTGGGCTAGGTACCAAGGCGTTGTTAGGTGCCCTGCTATATTTCTCGACAGAATTATTCTCGACGACGATGATGAATAGCTAGCGCAGGCTTCGGTGGCACAGTACAAAAATATTTTTTCTAAATACTCCTCGTATAGATTGTGATGCGCTTCGGGTATAGAATTAGTCTAAAGGCGGCTGTACACATTGGGCCAAGGGATTGGGCCAGCGTGTTGGACCAAAATAATGAATTGCAAATGTCGCTGTTTACACATTGGCCAATTTAGGCGCCAACTACCAACACATTGCCAAGTAGGTCTCTACACGCTGGCCCACTACCTTGGCCCAATGTGTACAGCCGCCTTAAGGAACATTATGCCTTAAGTGTCATGTGTGTTTTATTTTATAGTAGTGCACTGCCATCTATCCTAATCCTAACTAATATTATAAAAGCGAAAATGAGTTTGTTTGTTACCTTTTCATGTCTAAACCACTGAACCGATCATCCTGAAATTTTGCATATACGTTGTCAGGTGTACAGAAACGGATATAGGCTACCTTTTGTCCCGAAAAAAATTACTGTTCCCGAGGAAAACAACAATAACGTTCTTATGATAATAGATGGCGCCACGTGTTTTTCGAATCATGATTGAATTATATTATTACAAGCAGAGTACAACCCGAATTGATTGTCAAATTCTAAATTAACGCGATTGAAGCCGCGGTCAAAAGCTAGTTACGATATAAATAAACTACTTAACAGTTCTTGTATCGATTGCCGTTAGATGGCGTCAATTACCGGCTTATACCATTTTAGTTTTGAAATGGGTATGCGTTTTTGCAACTCACTGTACCTATTGTTCAAGGCATGAAAGACTACCAACGTTGCACCGCCGAGCTGTTACTGAAAAGTTCTAGACCGCAATCATCCCCAAACATTATTTGATTAAGGACTTCAACCCAAGACGTTACAATCCACAGCCACTGACTTCTAATCACTAAATCAAAGAGACATGTACAATAGCGAAAGAGTTGCATCAATTCTCAATTATGGCTTTGCATCTTGCAATCACGGATGCGTCTAACACAAAGCAGTGATATTATATGAACATGACCGTTAAATCGAAAACGTTTTTATATGTATACTAGCTGTCCCGACAAACGTTGTCCTGTACAAAATAGAAAAAAATACATCTAAACCATTCTCGAATCCACTTGAACACAGACAAAAAAATTTATCAAAGTTGGTCCAGCCGTTTAGGAGGAGTTCAGTCACATACACACGTACAGTAGAATTATATATATATAAGGATATCATGTCGTAATAACACTTGCATATACGATACTGTTTACGACTTTAAAGCTAGTAAAAATCAATATGGGTTGGATATTTTATTTCATTGTTGATATTTTTACTAGATTGTAAAACTTCTACATGTCTACATAATAAATAGTCGTGTTGATATGAATATACTTCTGCCAATTGCAATATTAATTTATGTAGTAAGTTTTTCGCTTTATATCTTTCCATTTCTCTGCAATATTACTAACTTTTTTTAATTGACTGTCCAACTAAATCTATATGGCGTGATGATAAGGCTATGGATAGGAAGGAAGAGGATGGGTTTAATTAGAAGACCTCTTGTCGTCGAGTGTCGCCTTCCAAGATATAATAATAATAATAATAATAATAAATTTATTGTTTCAAAAATAGCCACAATACAATGACATAAATACAATAAAAACAATTTCTGCTGCGAGTTGGTAGAATTAGGGCGACAAGACTACTTTATCTGCAGGCAACATACCGCAGTCTTTGAATTAAACTTAATTCAGGGTGCAGCAAGACTGCCATATTATTATCCATTTTCAAAAATCTACAACTGTTTCACATGTGTTCTGGTACAGACCAACCTGGAGCCTAATTTGTCACGCACTAATTATAGACTGACTACAGAGCGAAACCTTGTTAAAATAAATCGCTTTCGCATGTGTTTGGTGGATACCAGTCTGTAATAATTATCAAAGAACATAAGATCTAGCGGAAAATAAAATAGTTTCTCCTGAGGCTATCAAAGTAACCACTTACTTTGATAGCATCAGGAAAAACTATTTTACCGCTGTGACCTATCCTTACGTTAACAGCTTCCAACTTTTATTGCAAATTTCCAGACAACAGGCATAAGTGAGGGTAAAATACACAATCACAACCATGAAGTCAGCGCAGAATCCTCTTCAAAGACCAAGTCTGAAGAGGTCTCAAGTCCTGAGGAGAAAGAGACTCACGATCAACACGTTATGAGAACTGATAAGGATGGCAGAAGAAGTTTTAGGAACTGTCTAAAGAAAGGCGCAAAGCTGTGCGGCAAGGCTTGTATAAAAGCATACAAAGCCGTGTGTAAGAAGCGTAAGTGCACTTCAAGAGCAAAGAAAACACTAAAAAGTGAATGTAAGAGAAGCTGCCAGTTAGAATTTCTATCGAACGGAGGAAGGAACAGGTATAGCGAGTAGTTTTGTAGAATGTCAGTTAAGTATTTAATAACCTCTATAAAAATAAATTGATACTATCAAGCTATTGCTATTGCTTTTAATTTGTTGAAATAAAAATATATTATATAATAATACTAAAATAATTTGTCATCTGTCTTGATTTTGCCTTAAGTGGTGGTATAAGGTTATCCAATGCCGGTAGCTATCCAACAGTTCGCATTACGTAACAGTACCGTAATAGGTTTAATGATTTCTTTTTATTGTCACGTAGCTTATCTAAGCAGTAATCCTTTATAAAACCAATCTAAAAGCTAAATGTTTTCTCTAAAATATCTGTACAGAAAGAAGAAACCGAAAATGTTCCGGTAAAATATAATATTTGAAATAAAAAGCAACATTTAAATGGACAGTTGCTGGTAAGTATAAGTAAGAATTGTACTTAATAGGTGATATAATACATAATTCACTAAAAGAGTAGCTATGAATTTTGTATTGTTTAGCTTGCCTACAGTTACAATTGAGGTAGTTTACAATTCATAAGCCATAGCCAAGCATAAATTATATAGGTACTATTGACAATGTTTGTAAACCCTGACTAAAATTAGCATTCTAATGGCATTTTCAAAAAAAAAGAAACACCTGCTATCTACCTCACTCTTGTTAGGTTAAAGAAGAGGGATGACGAGACTTTTATCTCATAGAGAAATGCTATTTGGAGTTTGTGGAACAGGTCCTAAAAATTCTTGATTCTTGAGATTTTTGTCCTTTGGGTGGTGGTTGGCAGTCTGGAACGCTTGCTAAACTCGATTGATACTGGTACGAGAGCCACTTGCCATCACACTAGTGGTCTATTCGGCAGTAGCTCGGTTATGTTTTCTTGGCTTTGCTTCTGCAATACCAATAGAATAGAGCTATGTCAATGAGCGGCGGTTACCGCTTAACGTCAGGTAGGCAGGTTTACCAGCCATAATAGGCATAAAAAAATATTGATGCATATCTTGAGTCATATCTCATCATGCTACAGAGCAGTAAACATCATTTAACGTAAATCACCCATACAGTTATAACGGTCAAACACAAAAAAGTATAAAAAACTGTTCAGTTTACTTAAACCTTACACAAATAATTATTATAACGTGCATGAATTTTATAAATCAAGGTTATGGTTGGGCCTACTTAGTTTATAAAGTTTTTATGATTTAACGCCGCAAATATAAATTTGTGAATCTGATATGTATTAAAATGTCCCCTTCTGTAGACTGTTCGGATACGAGGTACGACAGTTCTACAGTAGTTTAAAAAAATTCAAGAACAATTAGGACTTTACTTCAATTAATTATACCTTCGAAAACTAAAGCACTTTTACGACATTGTTCGTAAAAAGAAATAGTATTTTTCGTTACGAATAAAACTAAAATAAACAATTGTTCCAATATCCATAGTATTCTCCTGTAGACACGTAAAATAGACATAATTTTATAATTATTGAACGCATCCATAACTTTTTTTTTATAGTGTTGGCATTACAGATTTCTACATCTGTCATTTGTTCGTAAATGGGTTAAAAGGTGTTAATGCCGGTGAATAAAAAATATTTAAACTGTTACACAAGATTTTGGTCACGTTTGTTGGATCTTTCCTGTACTACCTGTATGTTGGTAAGTAGACACTTTAAAAATAAATGAGACGTAAGCTTTTACGCATATTAGCGAACTGGTGGCTGTATCCAATATGCTTTTTTCCTAACCTCAAAATGTAATCCGCCATCTTTAAGTTTTTGCTATTTTTCTTTTCTGTAGACAACTTTACCATAGAAAAGATGTCCATTCTGTGGACAAATTTACATTATTTTTTATAAAGTATACTACACGTATTTAAAATCATTAATTGCTAAGTAAGGAAAATGAATGTTGTTTTGAGTATTTGTAATCAGGGTTTGCAATAAATAATTATTTTATAATTACTTATAATAAGGTTTATGTTATCATCTGTGGACAAGTAAGACTTTTCTGTGTACAGATAAAAAATTAAAAAGTGATTATTTGCAAAAATATTAAAGACTGATCTATGTCGATATTATTAAGGATAAACAAAGTGTACAACATTAATAAAAGGCTGATTTTCAAACTGATATGTGGTGTTTTTTCTTTTGCATATTTTGAAATACACATTTTGTGTTTGACCCATAATTAAAAAGTTAAGATAATTCTAATCGTCTAGCTTTCGAAGAAAATGCTCTTACAATGTTTTTTACATTCTTTCTTTAAAGATTTGTTCAATCGTTTCGCACAGCTGTAGTACGAACACGCAGTTTTATAAGCTGCTTTACAAGCTTTGTTACATAGTTTGGAACCCTGCTTCAAGCAAGGGCCCCATGGTTTCTTTCTTAATAGGCTTATAGGCAAAACTTTTATTTCTTCATCGTTGTTAAGATTTTGTTCACTGTTGACATATTCTAGTTGATCATTGTCTGCAACTGTACTTGTGTCCATTGCTTCAAAAGTTTGCCCTTCATCAAATGAATAATCTAGTTCTTCATGTTCCTTGTTAGGCTGCAAATTAATGTTAAGCTTCATAGAATTATTTTATGTAGCCAGGAATTCTCAGTGAAGTCGCTTGAGAGCGGTTAAGCTTATTTGGTATCATATTGATACCAAAACTACAATTTATACATAACCATATTATTATATAACCAACAAACAAGGTTGTGCCGTTGGCACATAACTCCTCGATTAATATTAATTTATGAACCATCTATATTGTATTATGTCGCATTTACACCATACAGATTCTTTATCGAGTTAATATTAGTAATAGAATATACTGCGCCTGTACTGTTTTAATCATTGCTATCGATGTAGACGTCCTAGGAAGACGAATGTCGAACGATGTCTCATTTGAAAGCTAACAATGTAGACAATCAACTAATGATACATTTTATTCAATATCTTTTTCATAAAATTACAAATAAGGATTAAAAAAACAAAAATCAATATTCTATTTTTAATTTTGAAGTGAAAACTTTAGCGGCTTTTTGCACTTTTTTGTGATTGGTAAAAAATGTTAAACTCGCGTCAGGACACGTGACCTGATCGAAAATTCGTAAGACGGAGGGAGAATTGTCAAACTCGCGTCAGGACACGTGACCTGATCGAATATTCGTAAGACGGAGGGAGAATTGTCATGTTTGTGTACGATAGCCAAATAAATGAATATTGTATTTTACCACATAAATGATAGTACTTTTATACTGATAATTAAAGAAATTTGTGCTAAATTATTCCCTAACCATTCCAAAATATCAAAAATGCACAACGTTAATATTCAAGTTTTCATTTCTGCCGGCACTCCCGGATTGCAGCCCGTTTTATTTTTCTTTTCCATGAAATCTAACATGTCAAGCTACATTGTTTTGGTTGTCTTCTCATAATACAGGATATCTCCTTACTAATACATTTTACATCAAAGCCCTAAGTAGGATAGTTTAGAAGTTGTGACGGTTTGAATATGGCCCTTAAAAACTTAAATAAATAACACATGTAAAGCAATAGACTCCAGATTTAGGGTAATATCATGGGTGTGTCATAAGACAGCTGTTCTTTGTGAGAACATGTTAGAAAGGGACGTGTATAGAGTTGAGTGAGACAAAATACCGGTTCTACTCAGATTAGGACGCACCGGCCACTGACAAGTAGTCGTCCCTCGCCTGGCGTTGTGATTACATTCTTTTCTGCCGAAGTACTGGGCGTTGTTATTTTTTAACCTTTCGTTGTGTTTTGAACTCAAGTTTTGATATTTTAGATAACTTTCGTTAACTAAAATGGAAGACCATCGTTATTCAAGCCAACTTGGCCAACATCCATTTTGTCTATGGATTTTGCAACGGGAACGCTAATGCTGCTGTGAGAGAGTATGCAAGAAGATTACCAGTGGGTAATCTTCTTGCATACTCTCTCACAGCAGCATTGACACCTAACGAGTACGTTCGTTAGCGGGTCTTCTGATTCCATATTCGGCGAGATTCAAGTGCAATCTGATGAATGTGCGAGCATTCGGCGTAGGTTGAGTGCAACCTACGCCCAATGCTCGCACATTCATCAGATTGTCTGCAGCATAATGGAGGACATTTTGAATCGTGGCTGTAATAGTTTTAATGATATTAAAATAATAAACGATAATTAGAATCGATTTACTTTGTTTTATTTATCTTTTCCCACTCTAGGGTTAGAAACACTACTTTGTTTTAATCATCATAACTTCTAAACTATCTTACTTAGGGATAAGATGTAAGATTTATTTTAAAGAAGATATCCTGTATTATGACAAGACAACAAAAAAAAAGTAGTTTGGCAGGTTAGTTTTCATGAAAAAGAAAAAAAAAAAAAAATTGATTTTTATTTTTTTAACCCTTTTTTGTTCTTTAATTAAAAAGATCTCCGACACTGGTAAACAGACATATTGTATAAATTGTAAGCTATGATTTTAATAACCAGTGCTAATGCACTGGTTATTAAAATCATAGCATACAATAATTTGTATTCGGTAATAAACGATAATTCTCGTCAATTGGGCTAAAAGAAGAATTATCTTAAGGTACTAAACCTAGTAATCATGGAATAGTGAAAGGAGTATTTAACTTTTAAGTAAGTAACTACTCGCGCAACTAATCAATATAATATCATTTAGATCAGACATTGAGAGCCTGCAGTAAGCACATGAATCTTAATCATTACTCCTTTTGCTTTGATAATAATTGTCACGTGCTAGTAGCTTGTCTATACCTGTTGTAATAAAATAAAGGAAGCGTGAATTGCGTCGACTGTTGCTCGAGCAATTGTTGTCTCAAAATGTGATCGACTGGAGTAGCAACCGAGTCAACGGCTTATCGTACGTCGATCGTTCTATAATAGCTGTTCAGTATAATTATATTGATTGCAAAAGAACTCATTTTGAAGTAAATATTGAGTGTATGAGTTGTAAAACAGTTAAAATCAATCATGCGCACCTATGGACAATCAAAACGACCAAAAATTTATGATATATATATTATAATCCATTAAGCGTTATTCTAGATCGGGCTGGTAGCTTTAAATAGTCTATTTCGTAAGTAAGAATCTAGTTTAAAACTTATACTTACCTTCATAAAGACCACTCCCGAAAATTTTGACTGATCGCCTTCCATAATTAAATTTTCGATGCCATAGTCCACCAGCGCGGTAGCTCGAATTGAAATCTAGGTGCATATATAAAATTAAAAAGTGAAAACGTTTTGCATTATTAAGTTAATATCATTAAATGTCTTATTAGCCATCAATGTAGAAACAACTGAATTGTGGATTATTTATTTTCTCCTAAAAAAAATTGAGTGACAGCGGCCCGGCGAAGGCCAGGCAAATAGGTTTTCAATAATGTCTGATATTCCAACAATTGAACATAATTATATAACTGCAGATGATTGTATGCAAATAATCTTATATAAGTATATGGCGAAGTTTCTTGGATTTTTATAGAGGCATTATGCTGTCAGCAGGAGTAGTTCTTTGTAGTTCTGCTACTAGTGACACTAGTGACTGTTATTCATATCATCGTTTTTAGAGCTTATCTTCAAATACAGTCTACGATGACAAGAGAGTTATAAATACTAGATCCAGCCGCCATCGGTTTCATAAAACAGATTTTTATTTGGTCCACATTCTGCCAAGATTTTGTAGACGAGGTTAATTATTTCTTTTTTTTTTAAGGTTTACCACTTATTTGGGTTTCAAAATTACTAGTATTCTTGTAAACCCTTCCAGCTAAGCTAGAATGCTTGTGTTAGGAGTGGGTTCACTGCCTTATCCATTGAACTACCGCCTCGCCGCTTAAATACTAGACCGCTTAGTAGTTTAAAGCTACTTACGATGTAAAATAATAATAAAATGATACCGAGATCTTTCATTTTCAAAATATTTTAAAGCACTGTATTTTCTAGAAGCCAATTCTTAAGAGACCAATGACTAAATAAAAAATTACCGTAGAATAATAAAAAAATGTCTGTCATAATTTAGATAAAGAGTGATTCAAATGGATTTCACGGATAAACTGATAATCTTGTAAGTAAAAATAACGACAGTAGTACTTACAGCACAGTGATATTATCGTCATCAGGTAATATCGTAAGTCGTATTATAAGAGTCACATAATATAAAGTTAGTTTCATCAGCTTGTTTCAGTAACGGAGTTTCAATATTATTTATATTTAATTTCAGGAACCTTACGATTCGTAATAACTAATACTTTATTCATAAGTAATATAAAAGAAATCAAAGATGATTCAATATCGACTAATACTTATTTATTAATTACTAGCTGACCCCGACAGTCGTTGTCCTGTCCATCTCTACAAAAATACATTTTACGTAATTAAATTAAATATCAAGAACCACGTCAATAAATTTGTTTAATATAAAAATATTATTTAAATTTTCGACGTTATCCGCGGATTCTTCGCAAATATTCGTTCATACAAACCTTGTCCTAACAACTACAAACACAACAAAAAAAGCCAAATAGGTCGAGCTGTTCTTAAGTGATGCTCCGTCCTACATGTGGCAATTGATTTTTATTTATATAGATAATTTCAAATAGTGTCGAAAAATAATTAAAAAAAGAACGAAAATAAATGCAGGTTTAGTTACTTACTTATAACATCAGCTATCTGCCAGTAAAAGTCCTGTCAAAATCGATCTAGGCGTTTCAGTGATTAGCCGGAACAAACAGACAGACAGGCAACATTGATTTTATAATATGAGTACTGTATATACTTTTATATGCATTTAGTGAAAAGCTGTTATTTTGACATTTCCAGCAGACACTTCAATTTTATTTATTTGTATGTACCTACCTATGTATTTGTATATATTACCTATCTACTAATTATCGCATAATTATGTCTGATTGCAACACATCGGTGTGAGACTAACTACGATTTTTGAATTTGCTGTCGCAAGAGCATGCCACAGGGTATGCTCTGGCCATTTATGATTATATAACACATTAAGGAATACTTTGTAGATGTTTTCTGGGTAATTTATTCATTTGACCTACCTCGTCAGTAGGAAGATACCGTCTCAGCTGAGGACTTCTTCCTCAGCAGAGACGGTATCTGAACCGCTATGATATACGTGCTGCGATTAATATATATATTTTTTAATATGGCTGCGTCGTAATGTCTTTACAGTGTCACTAGGTAGCGCTGCTACAGACTTTCGGCACATACGCACAGCAATATAATCCATTCCAAACCAATTCAATAAAAAGGGAAACAAACGGTTCGTTCACATGAACATAGACATTTTGTTGATGTCCAATTATACCGTCAATTGTAAATCAATATCTACATTCTGCATATAATCGAATCATTCCATTTAATGCAGCGAAAGAGTTACAAATTATATCTTATCGCACCATAATTGTACCCATCGTTTATTGTCCGCAGTTGAGTAAACAGAATATAGTAAAAATTATTTGCAAGGTATATTATTATTAATTGTTAACAAAATAACCTAAGAAATATTTAGTAATTATATCAATACAATTACAGATGTGAAAGTCAAAAATTATCTGACAAAAAATAACACTTATGAATGTAATGTATAAAAAAGTAAATAATTTATTAGCTAATTAATTTTTTTGCTTCTCATTCACGAGTATTTCCCTAATACGTTAGGAAAATACCCGGCCCTTTGGGAGGCTTACACGGAGACATGGGTCCAACGTGAAGAGGCCCTTCTAGAGTTTTAATCAAAGGTGGGACAGTACACCTACAACAGCACTAGCCGCAGCAGGCGTAGGTTGCTACGTATAGATTTTAATATATGGGTATGGGTGTTTGATGGACTGGTGTATTGGTAACTATGGATGATAAAACGGCGTCTGCCCTGAATACTCTAATAGCATCAATCGAATGGACAGACGGTGACTCGCCAACTCACTAGATGGGCTCCCTGAATAGCCACGATAGGCATACAAGCCAGCAGCAGAGGGCAACACCGGTGCGAGCGGCTAGGGGTGTCGAGCGGTGCGGCGCCGGTTTCCCCATCACGGGTCTCGTGACAACGGAGACCCAGAGCGGGTTTCCCCGTAGTTATGCCCTTGAAAATGACACTTCCACCCCCAAGTATATAGCTCTAGCGGCCCCTCTCTGACCGGCCGACCAAGGCAAGGCAGAGTTGAGAGTCCTACGGGCGCTCTTGAAGTTCTACCCCAGCCAACCAGTAACGGCAAGCCGGGGACGAGACCCTTACCGACTCGCCGCTCGCCGAGGCATTAAGGACCGCAGTGTCGCCACTCACATTGAGCTCGCCACAAGCTGCCCTGCGGTTTGTGCGCTTTTATTTAACCTAGTGATACATTTTTTGTTTATATCACAAGGCGAAGGTGGTAGTTCAAAAGCTAGTGTACTGTGCCCTCCGATATCGACTTAGTCTCATGATGAGATAACGACTGTCCCAGAAGGGTAAAAATTAATGGTAATTATTTATTATTATTATTGTAGCCAATTATCACTGTTATCTGTCCAATTATTGTAGACAAATATTGTCGTTTTAAGGCGAAGCACAAACCAAATCAGTATGTAATCAATATTTCGTTAGCAAGCCAAGTCGTCAGCAAAAGCACACAACAGTAATTGAGCACCCAAACGTATTAAAGAATAAGTGACGAATAGTCAACAAAATGGCAGTTTTCTTGCCGACTTTAATCAGGTTTTACGGCTTCTTGACACCTTGAGTTGCAGTGGCCAGTCGCAGATTAGATTTTTTAACTTCCGCACTAGGTTTATATCTTGTGCTGCAGACTTTACGACCATTCAACAACGGACGTAAACAACAGCCAGACTCGAGCATACGATTTGTGGATCACACAAATGTTTGTCCTGTGTGGGGTCCAAACCCATAGTATAGCCACCTTTTTTAAAAGGGATTAAATATAATGAGCACCAAAAATAGTAATTGCGCAGCAAAATATGCTTACTAAAATATATCATAACGAGCACCTATACGCCTCAAATCACTGCATTCCGTCTCGGATGGGTTAGGTTATGTTAGGTTCCTTTTTAAACCCACCCAAAAATAGGAGCACCGCTAAGCGGGGCTCTGTCGACTTATTTTGATCTCTTTAAATATATTTTGCTATGCAATTTGGTGACCATTTACTATTTTTGACTGTTATATTTTACTATATCGGTACAGTGAACTTTCATGTTGCTTGTAAATACTTATTAGTTGCTTGGTCTTTAATGCCAGGGATAGACAGATTAATTTAAATTTTGAATCCCTCTAAATATCTTGTATTTTAACTATCTTTTTGTTAAACAAATTTCGATTACCTAAAAACTTGAACGAATTATTGTTTGTTGTTATGCAATCATAGATTATAGATATTTTTTCATCTGACATATAACCTCACACATAAAATCATCTCTTCAAACAACTTCGTGCATAACATAATTTTTTGTCCCGTGTGGTGATCGAACCCACAACACTGGCGTAGTGCCAATCGTAGCTACTATTAAAAAGATACGAATTAGTTTGTCCAGTTGCCACAAAATATACTCTTTATTTAGACGTAATAAATTAAATAACCTTTCGTATTGTAGTTACAAATTAATAATTTCATGCACTGAAATCATTTAACCACCATGAAATTAAGTTATAGCTGGCCATCTATAATTAAAAATCTAATCAGAGTAAATAATTAATTAAATCTCGTGACACGTTACGGCCATATAGTCAGCTTTTGAAATTTATTATCAACATCATCTCCTAGCCTTAATCAGACTTAGTTATAAACCAATCATACGGGGTGTCCTGCGTAAGCGACGAACGCGACGCGATGCGACGCGACACGGCACGATGCAATGCGACGCGATGCTACACGCGACAAAAATGTCCTACGTGATTTTGGTCATTACTTCTCGAATCATGTGGAAGTATAGTGCAATTTTGCTTGAAAGTTTATACTTAAAGTAGAGACTTTTAAAAAAATATAGTAAAATACACAGAAAGAAAACAAATATAATATTTTTACAAAGAAAAATATTTGGCGAATTCCATAATTTATATCCAAAATTAAGAAACTTTTATAAAATGTTTAAACAATATTGTGGCGTGCTACCGTCTACTTTCGATTACATTATTGCTGATATTAAGTCTGAATTTGAGAATAAACTATTTCGTAGTTCGTGGTGTCGCGTTTGGTCGCCCACAAAACAGGTACGCGTTACGTCGCGTCTCGCCGCAGACCAATCTTAGTGCATTATTTCATGACTTGTCGAAAAATAATAGTACTAAATTATATTGAACAGAAAAGAATAGAGAACCCATGTACGTTTGTACGTTTTTAACTTAGTAGCATTATAATATATCTTGCTTTGGTATCAGGCATACAGATGGCCTACCAGCGAGAATATTATACCAAATCTGCGGATCTTTCAGTGTATTGCCACTACTTCTAAAACTAGCCGCATTATCATTTTAAACATGCTACAAATTTTATTTTTATATGGTAGATTTCTAATCCATGAGAGCTATAAAAATGCCATGTGATTGTCCTACAAATTATAGTTTTTATATGAAATTATTTTTTGTCGATTAACTAAAATCGCTAAAAATATTGAAGAATATAGAAATGATAATATTCTTAATTTTTTTACGTTTATTTTAGTAGAAATTATAATCTTACTGTCAACCACACCGCGCCGTTATTATTAATTCAATTTCATCTTTTGACTTTGTTGTGAATTTGATGACTGATGTTTTTGAATTGATATCACGGAGTAATTGCGATTCCTAGTCCTAGTCTGTTGAGTTGAGTTAAGTGCTTTGTCCTTCTCCTCCAGATCTACGTCGAGTTGTACGAAGTTGTTCCGTTTTTGTTTGAGATAGAGACTCGTATTATTTTGTGCTTTTGTGTTTATACTATTGGACTGTAGACATTATGACAAAGACATTAATAAAATATTAGTAGGAACGAGAGATTCTAATGATGATGAGGATGAATATCAAATAAAAGCGTAAAAATACTTTCATAAATGCTTTAAAAGATGAAATAAATAATTATTTATAGTTAATAATTGTTTTATTCCTGAAAACCTTCTCAAGTGACAAGATGTATTTATCGTTAGCACTTTCTTTAACTCTGTAATATAGACAGTTGAAAATAATGCTAACGGTAATAAAAGAAATATAATATACATGTAAGGCCTGGTACCTATCCGTACACAGATTATGGGTAGGTATAGTTATGTATACTAGCGGTCGCCTAGTGCTCGAAATTCGACCAAAGTTTGCCTGCAAGATATTGCTGACATATTATGTCATTATATATTGATATATGTAACCATAGTTACGCGCTTCGACTGCGTGTGTCAAATGCATGGTTGTGTGCGTGTAGTGTTTTTTCATTAATTTAATGTATTTCTAATGCATATTTTAAAAAAATATTAGCATTCGTCACTTTTTCTCTGTATAAACTATAAGTGTGCGAAATTTCATACTCCTCCGTCCGCCCAATTTTCGTAAAAAGGGATCCAAAGTTTTCGCTTCACGTATTAATATATAGATTTACTGGAAACAGTTCGAGCATAACAATGCAGGCGGTGGTAGTGTCACGATGCTTATTTCAGGGGCAGAGAGAGACCTCTATTCCTTATATAAAAAAGTACTCAGTGGCGCAGACTGTCATATAGGCCGTAACCGCGCAAGATGGTTAGACCGTTGTTTTGATCGCGTTCGTCGCTCACGCAGTACCCCTCTAAACATTTAGGACGTAGCTAAGTACCTATTAATAATTAATATTAAGTATCGACTAATCGCACCGGAACACGCAGCAGGGGTAGGCCTCCCACAAGGTGGACCGACGACCTGGTAAAGGTCGCGGGAAGCGGTTGGATGCGGGTGGCCCAAGACCGGTGTGTGGAAAACCTTAGGGGAGGCCTATGTCCAGCAGTGGACGTCTTTTGGCTGACATGATGATGATGAATCAGAAATAAACATTACTTAACATTAAGTATTAATTGAAAATAGTAATCATTAATCAAGAACTTGAGAGCTATTCGGTTAAAAGGTAGCTTAGTCATTGATATATAAAAATTTATACATCAATGAGCTTAGTATATTTAAGCTGTATTACTATACATTTCTAAGTGTACTGGATCAGTTTTTATAACCCATTTTCATATACACTACCGTCCAAAAGCTTGGAATCACTAGGGTAATTTTAATTAAAACGACTATAATATGTGTAAAGTATACTTTATCACACTTAAATCTTAATCAAACCTTAGATTAGCATGCAGTTAAATATAATCAGTACAAATAAGAACAAAAATATACAGTCTTCGTTAAATTTTGGTTTCGTCAAAATGGCCACCCTTATTCTTAATTACTTGTTCACAAATTTTACTCATTCTTTTGATTATTTTATTGAAGTATTCGGAGTCCAGTGACTTCCATTCGCTCTGTAAATATTCCCACAACTGTTCTGAGCTCGATGGACACCGGTTCTTCACTTTTCTATCCAGTTCATCCCATACTAATTCAATCGGAGACAAATCTGGCGATTGTGAGGGCCACTTCATAATTAGCAAAACTTTTACACTTCGTTTTTGCTCTAAGAACTCCTGGCATAATTTGGATGAATGCTTAGGGTCATTATCTTGTTGAAAAACAAAATTTCGACCGATCACATAAATTCCAGAGGGAATGGCATTTTCTTCAAGTATTTTCAGATAGCCTTCTTTATTCAGTTTCCCGGTGATTTTGATCAGATGGCCGGGTTTATTATTATCAAAGCATCCCCAAACCATCACACTACCACCGCCGTGCTTAACAGTCTGCACAGTACACGCTTCTAAAGCCTGCTCCTCTTTTGATCGGCGCACAAAAACTCGTCTATTAGACCCAAAAATTTGAAATTTGGACTCATCCGTCCAAAGGACTTTTTTCCAGTCTTCTACTGTCCAGTTTTATGTGTTTTGGCCCACTCCAGTCTTTTTCTTTTATGAACACTAGTCAATCTGGGTTTTTTGGCTGCTACACATCCTCTTAGACCAGCAGCTAGCAAACGCCTTTTTACAGTTGTTATTGAAACTGGCTTTTCTCGGCTTTCATTTAAAGTAGCGGCAATTTGAGGTGCAGTTAAACGTCGATTTCGTTTCGATAACGTCACAACGTAGTTATCTTCCTGCTTTTTCGTAGATTTGGGACGTCCAGATCTCTTCCGGTCTTGATTTCCTCCAGTAGCCTTTTTTCGTACAAGAGTATAATGTACACCTTTGTATGAAACACCGACCTTTTCTGCGATTTGGCGCATAGAATAGCCTTCTTCGCTCAAAGTACAGATAGCACTCCGCTGTTCAAGCGAAATCTGTTTCCTTTTTGCCATTTTATGAGCTTGCGAACTTTTGTAACTATCACATGAACGTCACAAATCACACTGAACTCTAAACTGATAATTTTTGCAATAATACACTCATATTCCAAAGATTAGACACTACTCATTACTACAACAATGCTTAAAAGCGCCAATTCTAAGAAATCTTCAAACGGCGGTGTCGCTACTTGAGTGGTCATAAAACACGTGTGTCGCTCTTTTTTAAAAACAATGAACAGTTGATAAGAAATTAGTGTTTTTGTTAAATGTTATTGTTAGTACGGTCGTAAATATTAGCAATAACAATACGTTTTTTGATGGATTTATTGCGGTATAGTTTTTCTGTCGACGAAAATTAGGGTGATTCCAAACTTTTGGACGGTAGTATACATATTTATAGGCCAAGAGTTTTATTTACGGAAAGTCCTGAAATTCCCAAAAGGCTAGGCAGAGACCCATAATTTCAGCGAGCATTTTACCTTCAACCGAACCAGAATTGCTACTAAAATATAAATAATACTGGAATTTCAGCAGTTCCGTAACTGCGACTGAAATGTAAATAATACCGGAATTTGGCAATAGTGCCAGACTCCGTAGTCCGGCCGTAGTCTCCGTACTATTGTCAGATTACGTAACTGCTACTGAGAATGTCTAGCCTGAAAAACGTATTAACACTTGTCCTGGTCCGAGAATGTCGCTTTCAAAACCGTTGCGCCAACTAGCAGCCAAAAATACTTAAAATATATATCATAAAGATTCTAAAATATGAACATTAATAGACAAAATTTTAACAAAAAAGAAAACCGACGTTGAAATAGAATATTCTAAAACTTAAGGCGAGGATTTCCGAGCGCTCAAAGGTTTTGGGGCCCCCCGCTTCAACGGTCCGCGCGTACGCCGACGTCCATAATTACGATGAGTCGGGCGCTATGCTACTCGCGAGTGCCGATGACGTAGGTAGGGTGGTGGCACCAATTATCGGCCGTGTCAACGTTTTTTGAAATTTGATTGCTTGTAATTTTTACGTTAATAGCTTAATTTGCTTTCTTGCAATGCCTTTAGTGCATTCTTCATAGGCGTGATAGTGATAGATAATACGATAATAATATTATTAAGTGTCCATGAAAACTACGTAAATATAACAATCAAACCGTATTCCATGTTTGGTAATAGTGTGGTAATAGTCAATAGGATTATTGAATACTAGCTTCTGCCCGCGACTTCGTCCGCGTGGAATAGTTACTTTGGGCTAACGCTGACTTTAACCCGCGACTTCGTTATACTTAGTTAGCTGCGATGTTATATTAAAACTGCGATATCTCCTAAGATATTCATTGAAATCGAATGATGTAAAGGGCAATTTTGTTTTAAATTAAATACTTGTGATGAATAACGTATTTATTTGGATAAGGATTAATATCATGTTTATAAGAACACCTTCGCAAATAATGCATTATTTTAGAACAAATTTGGTTAGCATAAAAACGGTTATAGTGAGCCAACCTTAAAAGATAGACATATGCTGTCGCGGACTTTTTTTTAGAACTTTTAAAGGGGAACAATTCTATAATACATGATTTTTGCGAAACTTTGAGAGTTTGAGAGCTGAAGAAGAACTTTGAGAGCTGAAGAGTTTATTTGTTTGTTTGCTTGAACGCGCTAATCTCAGGAACTACTGGCCCGATTTGAAAAATTCTTTCAGTGTTAGATAGCCCATTTATCGAGGAAGGCTATAGGCTATATATCATCACGCTAAGATCAATAGGAGCGGAGCACCAATGAAGAATGTTTCAAAATCGGGGGTTTTTTTTGCCTTTTGAGAGCTGCGCTGGGTAAACAGTTAAAGTTTTGTAAAAATCATGTATGACAGAATTGTTCCCCTTTAAAAGTTCTAAAAAAAGCCCATGACAACATATGTCTATCTTTTAAGGTTGGCTCACTATAACCTTTTTTATGCTAACCAAATTTGTTCTAAAATAATGCATTATTTGCGAAGGTATTATAATAATAATAATAATAATATATTCTACCACATACACACAACACCATCTAGCCCAAACTAAGCAGAGCTTGTACTATGGGTACTAGACAATGGATAAACATACATATATACTTTTTTTTTGTAAATACATACATATTATACATAGAAACACCCAGACCAAGACAAACACCCATGTTCGTGCACACAAATGTTTGACTTGTGCGGGAATCGAACCCGCGACCTCATGCAAAACAAAACATGATAGTAATCCTTATCCAAATAAATACGTTATTCATCACAAGTATTTAATTTAAAACAAAATTGCCCTTTACATCATTCGATTTCAATGAATATCTTAGTAGATATAGCAGTTTTAAAATAACGTCGCAGCAAAATAATTACCCATTACAGACATACAAACCATGTTTCTCCTGGTTTATTTTGCGTGATTTTAAATTAGCACTGTAGGTATATTTATAAAATGTTGTTCAATGGTTCTTATGTGGTTCGTGGATTTAACAAAGAAAGATTCAGCTCCTTTAAAATTGTATTATAGGTGCCTACGACCCACTCTCTCTCTTATGTGACGCAGACGAAGTTGCGCGGGTCAGTTATCTATACTAATATTATAAAGCTGAAGAGTTTGTTTGTTTGTTTGTTGGTTTGAACGCGCTAATCTCATAATAGCCTATTTATCGAGGAAGGCTATATAACATCACGCTACGACTCACGGGGGCGGCGCAGTAACGATAAACGCGGGTGAAACCGCGGGAACGTCTAGTATGGTAATAAAGCTCATCAATAATACGTAAAAGTTTCTACCACCCACTCGGCTACCACCGCTTCACACATAATACAGCTTAAGTAATGCAATTAGAACGCTTGCGTCATATTGAAATGCAGCAACGAGCGTAAGCACATTGTAATTTGATTACAGACAGTTAGAAATTCTGCCACAGATCGCACCCTTACTGTAAGCCGTTAAGGAGTTCCATTGATCATCACATTCGACTACGACAATTACTTGACTATAACGACGTTACGGTAGGTGACTCAAATATCCGGATAGCCTATAAAAGATTCGGACGAGTATCGTTAATTTGCTCCTAAGACTTGAAGAGTTCCGTTACTTTGTCATTAATCCCATAATCAGAACCTAACCAAATTCTCATCAAACTACCCTTGAAGTACATTCTTTCTAATAAAAAATTAATCATCGTAATCGGTTGGCGTGATATTGAGTTATTCGTCGATTTGTCGCGCATATACTTAATGCAAATTTAAGACTTATATGGTTTTCTCATGGATGCCATTTTCAGAACTGGACCAAATTAAAATGGGACCACACGGGAAGCACCAGCTTTCAAATAAAAAAAAAAACATTACCATCGGTTCACCGAGTCCAAAGTAAAGAGGTAACAAACATAAAACCTCCTCCTTTTTAAGTCGGTTAAAAAGTGCCTCAATTATTAATTAAAACCGTTAGTTTTATATAATCATTGCGGCACTTTTTTAATCTTTACGAGTTATTTGTAACGATCTTGAGGACTAGCTTGCCTGCCTTGAGAATCAAACTAGGGACAGTTCGATTTCTGAGTTGGGCAAAGCCATACCTATTGTGTTTATCAGGCGGGATATTGTTATGACAAGCAAGTGTAAATAAAATCGGATAAGGTCATAAAAGGAGTCTATCTTTTTTCAGAGAGTGCTAGTTTTTTATTGCGCAGTCAATTAATGGCCATTGAAATCTACAGTAGGACCTTAATGCTCTTCATGCCGATGGCCTTTTTCAAACAAGCACGTCCATTGTATTTCACAGTGATCTTCACATTCTTTAATATTAGGAGGAAACGTAGCGTACTTTTTTTTCGCACCGTTTGTACCTTTATAGCAGTTCTCTATGCATACGTTCTTCCAATATTCACAAGTCTCCTCCACATGGTTCGGCTGGAAGATGTAGCTTAAAGTGTAATTGTAGCGTGGCTGAAAATATAAAATCATAAATTATAAACTAGTAAAAAAGGAGCATAAGCAGGACTCGAATTTGTGACTTCGTAAAACTGTGCCGTCGTTGCTTTCTAATTTAGCATAGATTGTATTATACGTACCTTAGCATGATAAATAAAATAAATATTAAATTCAAATTAAATGTGCCCTCGTAACCGAGTCAAAATAAATCAAAGAGACATTGGTGTATATATATTCTACATACATACATCAATGTTTATAATTATAATTTGAATTTGATAGGCCATGCGGACTGTGACCACCCTGGCATAGTCTGGCGCCCATCCCAGGTTGTAAGGTTCAATTCAAAATTCAAACGTATTATCTACATAATATTATCCTAGAATTTTGAGCCAGGCCAGCGTTCTCAGGAAAATAACTCAAGATGTGCCAATGCAAAGAGCGCAAACCAAAGGCTCAGCTAGGAGTAAGAACATACTCATTATCTTCCTCCAGGCACTACAGCACCAAATTTTTTTATCGATAAGACAATAACAAGTAGATTAAAACCGACTTAAAATTTGGTTACACAGTTACAAGTGATGCTAATAAATCCATGTTAATAAAAGTAAAAGCTTTAATTATTAAATATAAAAAATTAGGATTAATTATTGAAAATATCAATTCCAACAGCCGTGCCATCGTATTGGGAACCATATTTTATTAAGTTGATAAAGAGGTAACAGCCCATAAAGGTAGAGAGGAAGTGATTTCCATCAAGGAGGCGGCGAAACGGGTGAGGGAGCGTTTAAACCCTTTCCCCAACCGCAGAGCCGGGCGACGGAAGGCGCGGGACAACCTCCAGCCACCCTTAGGTTCGACCTGGGGTTGGCGGGCTTTGTGGGCCTGCCCGCCATCCGTTCAGCACCAGGTCCGAGAGGCGGCGTACGTGTTACCACGCGCGCCTCTGTGTCGTGTCCGTCTCCCCTTTAGGGTGGGGGGGACAGCAGGGATTCTTTTTGTAGTGGTGACTACCATTGGGTAGGTGTTGTGTAGTGGACTGCCGTTTCATACGGCGCGGCGCGGCGGCGGGCCGAAACCTCGGCGGGGTCGCGACGGATGTGCAAGTGATTCGCGCGGCCCCGCCAATAGTGGTATTGTCGAGGAACACCGTGGTAGGTTTAGTCGGTATTCCGGGAGGCACATATTTCTTATTCCATTTATCTCTTGTACCCCGGCGTGTCCGACATAACCCCTCCGCCCGCCCCCGCGGAGGGGTATGCGTCAATGCATTCCACCAAGTAAAACAAAAAGACCATAAAGGTAGTAAACCATTAATGTCGTGGCGGTAAGTCCCGTGTTTGAGGAGTGGCTGGAGAGGCGGCATGGCGCCTTCACCTTCCGGCTGACACAGGTAATGACTGGTCATGGTTGTTTTGGCCAGTTCCTGTATCGTATAGGCCGGCAAGAGACGCCCGGTTGTCACCACTGCGGCGACTGCCGCGACGTTGTTATGGACAGGGTGCTGCATACTTTGGCGGATTACCCATCCCGCCTGGTCATCGCAGCGCCGTGAGTTGATCGTGGCAGTCTGATTGGTTCCATCAAGGAGGTGGCGGAGCGGGAGAGAGAACTCTTAAACCCTCTCCCCAACCAGAGAACCGGGCGCCGGAGGACGCGAGATGACTTCCAGCCACCCTGAGGTTTGACCTGAGAGTGGTGGGTTTCGTGGGCCTGCCCGCCATCCGATCAGCACCAGATCACACAGAGGCGGCGTGCGTGTTTCCACGCGCGCCTCTGTGTCGAGTCCGTCTCCCCTCTAGGGGGGAGACAGTAGGGTTTTATGAGTGAGAAGTGCCAAAGGGTAGGTTTTCGTGTAGTGGCCTGCCGTTTCATATGGCGGGCTGAAACCTCGGCGGGGTCGCGACCGCATGTGCAAGTGATTCGCGCGGCCCCGTCGCTAGCGGTTTTATCGAGGAACACCGTGGTAGGTTTAGTCGGTATTCCGGGAGGTCCATTATCATCATTTCAACATCTTTCTTTTACCCCGGTGAGTCCAACATAACCGACAATGCACTCCCACACAAAAAAAAGTAGGTAAACACTTAATGTAGGTTATGATAGCTTGCTGTTATTGCGCAGACTTTGAGCAAAAGGCATTAAACATCTTTTCGCAAAAGAGGCAAATGTTAATATGATATTGATATGCGACTCTCCGGAATTCGTTCTACCGCATGAAATGCAGTAACTGTGCTACCAATCTTACGCCAGTTTCCAATAGATAAGAAAGTGGTATTTTTACGAGTGAGCTGTCTCATCTGTCTATCACCAGATAATTGGCAACTGCCACATCTTCCACTCAACTTCATCAGATACATACCAAATACATATAATCTGAAGGTCAATGTAAAATAAAACCAAAAATAATTACGTGGTAGAGATTGATTAAATTCGACGTCAGCTTTATTTCTCTTGTTGTCCTTGCCTGAAAAAGAAACGGTGAGATAGTTATTTTTCTTAAAGCTATGACAGCAAACACTTTTAGATCGTAATACATAATCTACCAACATAGCAAAAGTGCTAGTAGAACATACCATGATCCAAAAATCATGTAACCTTATATTACGACAGACTGAGATGGTACAATACAAAGCCTTTAGCTCCATTTCTGTCTTAAAATATTACAGCTACACTTCTACAGGAGACGGTGATACGTCTCCTTGATATTGTCCAGTGCAAGAATGGAAACGCCAATATTCAGCACATCGGCATTGACGAGATGAAGTATTCCAGGTAAATAGCAATCTTAATGCCTTTAAAGAAGAAGTAACAGAACTAATATATGTAATGTAACACACGGTTCTTTCGGGTATATAAAGGCGTGCAGATTTGAAGAATATTGCCTATGTTTAAAGATTTATAAACATGCGTGGATGATCGAAGATAAACAATCGAAAGAACTGACAAAACATAAGATTCCAGGCTACAATATTTATTTTTAAATAATATTGATGCCGCTTTAAGATACACTCATAATCAGTTGCAGGAATCCTTTCTAGTTTTAACACTCGAAAATACACTAAGTTGTGATGATTCCTATGGGTATCGCGTATAATGTCATTGTGTGCAATTATGTGGGTAGTTTATTACATTTGTGTAGTGTATTGTAAAGTATATTATACAAGTCGACACATCATGATGGCGAATGACAATAGGTTATACTAAAGTATTATACTTATCAGTTCGTTCACAGATAAACAATATAATCGAAAATGTTTGCGTGTACTTACTCATCCCATTTCTGAAATATAATGAAACTCACTCGTCTAAAATATTATGTGACTATATTACCAGATTCACAGCAATTACACGGACTGTTGAGAACGTCTTACTCAGTTGAATGCTAGTTCCTCACTGCTGAGCGATCTTTCGCCAAGAGACGAGTTACCTTCTTCCCTTCCACAATAACCCCACTATTTAAAAATGATGGTTGGCTGTGTTACCACTTGGGTAAATAAAAACTCCCGATCAGAATTATTAACAAAAATTAATAAAAGCCTCTTATTAAAAAAGATTTAAAAAAAAGAAAAGAAATCATGACAATACTAAGTCAATAATATACTAAGTGGAAGTCAATAGATGATTTTTAATATTAGTATGTTTATTATGAGATAATATAATGTTAATGACATTATATAAAGATACTGATGAGTTTTTAAGGACAACGAACCCTTATATGTACTATTAACTTACATAGTCAGGCAAACAGACAGCGGAGGGGCGTGCCTAAATTATAAGGGTTCGTTGTCCTTAAAAACTGCAAAGTACACACGGCTACACATCAAGTTAGACACCCTATATACGCAAAACTACGCTACATACAACATAGAGAATTGTCGGAAAGGGACTGTGCATAGTGGTATCGACCAATCACGGTACACTAGCGCGTGCGGCCACGTTGTGCTTACACACACCGACGCACGTTTTTTTGCTATTGTTGTTTTTCGCCGGTCGACAGTCTAAATACTAAGCGTTCGCCCGATAATACTGTGACGACGTGAAAGTGCGATTTAAATATACAGGGAGTTCGGTAATTAATGGATAACTTTGAAATGTCTTATAGTAGAACTGATGGGCGTTCAGAATAAATATGAAAAAAATCTATCCTAACTACTACCTGAGACATGATTTTTTTAAATTACCATAATATTTAACTTTCTTGTACACTACGACCATAAATGAATGAATTCCATCGGTTTTTTGTTCTTTTATTATTAAACACTAATTATGCTGCTTGATAGAGAGTCAAAAATATGACTAGCTATTGCACTTTTTTGAACGGGTATCAGTTCAACTATAAGACATTTCAAGGTTATCCATTAATTACCGGACATCCTGTATATCTATTATGGCGCCACAATTATATCGACAACAACGGCGGTATAATATGTCAATACATGTGTCATACAATAGTTCTTTAATAACATTTGCACCAGTAATAATAATAATTAATAATAGGTAATAGACAAGCGCTCAGACGCTAGCGCTAAGCGCGCGCCGAGCTAAACTTGCTCAGAAAATAATATACCTACATATTATATGGTATGATACATGGTAAGGATAAAGCGCTGCATCCCGTTCAGCGTGAATGAGACAAAATAACGCAAAAAAAAATATAACGCACTCTCTCGCTCGATTCGCAGCGTTCAACTTCTAATAGTTCAAAGTCCAAACAGTCTAGGTTGATGTGTCGCTGTGTGTACCTATAGGTAGGTCGGTAATTAGGTTATACTAAAGAAAATCATATAACCTATTACTGACCCGATTAAATATTGTTGTTTAGTATATTTGTATATTTTATATGTGCAGTAGTTATGAATATTTAATATTAATAATATGTTAACTATATAAACACAATATTTGAGAATTATACATCGTATATTCATCAAAATATTTACATAAGAACAAAGTTGATTTTCATAGTTATATGGCGCTAATAGCTCAAATACAACTTCATATATTAGTATATGAAGTTGTATTTGAGCTATTAGCGCCATATAACTGTAATATAAAATATAAACGTGCAGCAGGAGTATTGATAACACTTGAGGCGGTTTGTTTAAGCAGTATTTATTTGCTTTACATGTAAGGTTTAACTGAAGTAAAAAACTGTGCGTCGTATTAGATGGCCGATCTGAGTTTTCTAACTAATTTCTGTGAATGTGAACTTTTTGGCGCGCTTGCTTGTCAAACATGACATAAGCGTTCGGAAATATTACGCTACACATATATACTTTTTTTCTCGTAAATATATACTTATTATACATAGAAACACTCAGACCAAGACAAACATCCATGTTCATACACACAAATGTTTGACTTGTGCGGGAATCGACCCCGCGACCTCAGGCGTGGCAGTCGGTTACACTAACTACTACGCCATCGAAGCCGATGGCTTCTTAATACTTTCATAAATACAAATAATAACTAATTTTCAAGAGATACAGCTATATTTTGCCGAAAATTCGATATTAAAATGTGATAGTATAATAATTTGATTAGTTAGCTAATCAAATTATTATATCCCGCTACTTATTAATTCATGCATTATAATAAGAAAAATAAAAATAAAAATATTCGCCAAAAACCTAATAGCGACATGGATCGGTAATAGGAATACAATTGTGATTAGTGTTCCTTTTACTATCACATTTTAATATCGAATTTTCGGCAAAATATAGCTGTATCTCTTGAAAATTAGTTATTATTTGTATTTATGAAAGTATTAAGAAGCCATCGGCCTCGATGGCGTAGTAGTTAGTGTAACCGACTGCCACGCCTGAGGTCGCGGGGTCGATTCCCGCACAAGTCAAACATTTGTGTGTATGAAGATGGATGTTTGTCTTGGTCTGGGTGTTTCTATGTATAATAAGTATATATTTACGAGAAAAAAAAGTATATATGTGTAGCGTAATATTTCCGAACGCTTATGTCATGTTTGACAAGCGAGCGCGCCAAAAAGTTCACATTCACAGATATTAGTTAGAAAACTCAGATCGGCCATCTAATACGACGCACAGTTTTTTACTTCAGTTAAACCTTACATGTAAAGCAAATAAATACTGCTTAAACAAACCGCCTCAAGTGTTATCAATACTCCTGCTGCACGTTTATATCTACATATGTATCCATTGTCTGGTACCCATAGTACAGGCTCTGCTTAGTTTGGGCTAGATGGTGTTGTGTGTATGTGGTATTATATTATTATTCATCAAAAGAATAAGAAAGTTCATTAGACTGCTTTACCATTATATTTTATGCTAAGAAAGAAATAAATTATACTTACGTAATCAGGAGTGGGACACTATGATTTGAGCATTCTCCGGAGTACGTCGACGAGATTTGCAATTATTATGCTTTAAATCGTTGGTTTACGCGCACAAGCAAGTGATTGAATATTTACAATACAAATACATCTATATATTTTTTCTAAAGCAACTACTTGTCTAACTTTAATACAACACTTTAAAATGATAATTTTATGAAACGGGCGGTAATGGGATGAATGTGCTGATTTTAAGGGGTCGTTATTAGGTGCGTTTACGTTAATGAAGGTTAATATTATGCTATCCACGCATTGTTTATTGCTATAAGTGGTAGACGACTTTATAGACCAACTATTGGTAACCGGTACGGACGGGACCCGGTTACCACCGGCTGTGTTTTCTTTGCATCACAGAAGCAATACCAAGGCAAATAGGAGCCACTACCAATCCACGTAATCCACATAGATGGCAAACAAGATCTATCTCGATCTACCAGATAATCAGTTACCGTAGTCTGTATAAAGGGTGCAAGGGGTTAGGTGTAGGAAGGGACCGATAAGAGAATAGACTTCACTATATACTTCGATCAAATATACGATAGATGCACGATCGTCGCTCAAAAAACGGCCCCAACAAAACTCTGCCCAAATCAGTCGTGGGCATAATTTCACTCGCAGGCACTTTACGACCGCGCCAGGGGGGGGACACTGCCCAATATCTTTCCTATATCCAAATTCGAAAGATAGGACTGACATCTGTGTTTTTTGCCCCGTACTTGTGCTGTAAATCAATCGCAGAAGATGGCGCTTAAACAAATTTTAATTTATTATTTAGTGTCAGTTCTTACCTATCTATACCTATATTTTTTTTAATTTATCTAGAATCATACTTTATTCTCATTTTAATTGTTTCATCATAAAAATGACATAAAATACAAATTAGTAAATATGTCGGTTAAAGACTATGATTCAAACATTGGATTTGTAAGACAGTCACAATATGGCGACTGCATCTTGCCCGTGCGCACGTTTGTAGTTTTTCGTCCTATATTGTATATTTTTCGGCTGTAAAGTCCTTATGTAAGTGCGTTGAGTCGAGCTCTGTGTTCCTCCACCTTGTGCCAATTAATCTTCCCATCGAAAACTGTTATTATCAGTGTGCGATAGTGACGCTTTTAGTGTTTAGTGTGGTGCGGTTTTTCCAACTACAAAAATGCCGAGACGCTGCGCATTTCACTGTGAACCTAGAGTCCGCTGCATAGTTATATTTTAATAAACATAAATATAATAAAATGTTAATTGTTGTTGTTTTATTCTTATACTATGATATGCACCCTATACGTACTGTATTTAAATTGTTTTGTTTGGATCTATTTTTGTAACATTTTACTTGTTCAATTTGCAACTTTTATGTTACAAAAATACGATTGATACAAAACAATTTAAATACGAATTCTGGATTATAAAATACATAATATAAATAGCTATAGGCACAGAATACAGAATAGCTATAGCTATACAGTGTGACCCGCGTTAAAGTGCAACCCCGAAAATGGGTGAAATTAGATCGAAAACTATCGACGAAAATGGGTCTAAAAAACTTCTAAAAAAAAACTATTTTTTTTATACGCCACTGAACATTTGTTTCCCGAATTTTGACCTCTATGTACAAATAAATTTATTCCTCCCAAACTAGCTGGCCGATTTTGATGAAATAAACGACAAATCAATGCCAAGTATTTAGCGATGAGAATAAAACAAAAAAAACAACAAAAAATGGCTTTAAATACTTCATTTTTTTAAATACTTGTGAAAAAAGTTACTATTTTTCACTGTTTTTTTCAATCAACTCAAATTTCTATGAAATAAACCCTACATCTTGATTTGTTTTATAATTTATTATTATTCTTGACTGTATTAGCTTTCAAAAAAAAATAATCAAACATTGTATCTCTAAAAATACAGGAGTTACGAATTTTTAAAGTTCACTACTCAGAATGGGCAAATCCAGGTAGAGACCCTTTTTTTATTCCTTTGTTATACCGGTGGCCAGCTGCTATTGTATTTAATGCTTGGGGTGTATAACAAAACGAAATAAGCTTCCAATGAGCTTATTCCGTTTTAGTTGACAATTGAAATAAAACAAAAATTAATCAAAAACAATGATTTATTATTAATTATTGTTGACTTAGATTATAATGTATTAGGTTTTCGAAATGTGCTCCGCGTTGTTTGCCACATTGCCACGCGTAATGATATGTGTTGTGTGGCCCTCCGTATAAGTTGCGGTTCATTTTTCAATTCTTCAGCGCACCTCATGATGCGGTCATGAAGCTCAGCCTCTGAATTCACAGGTGCACTGTACACCTTTTGCTTCATGTGGCCCCATAGAAAGTAGTCGAGCGGCGTCAGATCAGGAGAGCGGGCTGGCCAGCCCACTGGGCCTTCGCGCCCAATCCAGCGATTGGCATAATTATTATTTAAAAATTCACGGACATTGCGCCCGTAGTGAGCAGGGCAGCCGTCCATTTGCAAGTACATGCCCTGTCTCGATGCCAGCGGCACATCCTCTAACAGACGGGGAAGCTCATCCCTTAATAAAGTTAGGAATCGTTCCGAATTTAATGTCGCTGGTAAAATTACTGGTCCTATCAACATGTCGTCGAGTAGACCTGCCCAAACATTTATTGAAAATTGCACCTGGAATGACGAGGCCCTCTTCAGATGTGGATTATCATGTGTCCACTCGTGCAAATTCCTAGCGTTCGTGATGCCATTCCTGGTGAACTTCGACTCATCCATCCATAAAATCTTTTTTAAAAATTGTGGATTGCGACGAATTTGTCGTTGTAGCCAGATCGACATAACGCACCTTGATTGGAAATCCATATCCCCGTGCAAATCGTGGACTCTTTGATAATGATATGGATGTAGACCTTCTTTCTTCAAGATTCTCCACGCTGAGGCTTGTGATATGCCGTGGAGTAAAGCTAAACGCCTCGTACTAATAGTAGGAGTGGGAAAAATGGTACTTAAAACCGCTTCTTCTATCGCTGTGTCGATTACAATGGATTCTTGTTCACGTCTTGTGTGTTGTAATCCAAGTCCGATGTCGGAGAGCTTCCGATGAACTTCCTGGAAGTTCCTTGCCGACGGTGCAAGTCTGTTCGGAAATGCATTTACGTATGCCGATCGAGCGACTGTTGTGCGTCCACCATACATTCCATAATAATAATGGATGTCAGCGATTTCTCGCGGGGAGAATGCATTTAATCGCGGCATCTCAACCCAGCACAACCACGAAAACAGTCGAGTAACGTAACAAACAGTCAATAACAAAAACGTAACAAGTAGTCAATAACGAAAACTCAACGAAAAACTGTAACTTTAATGCGAGAACAACAGCTGACGTACAGCAGCAGCGATGTGATCGGAGCGGACTAGCGCGGGCGACTGCCGGACTGTACCAATACCCCTTCCCTTTTCCCCAAGCATTGAACACAATAGCAGCCGACCACTGGTATAACAAAGGAATAAAAAAAGGGTCTCTACCTGGATTTGCCCATTCTGAGTAGTGAACTTTAAAAATTCGTAACTCCTGTATTTTTAGAGATACAATGTTTGATTTTTTTTTTTTTGAAAGCTAATACAGTCAAGAATAATAATAAATTATAAAACAAATCAAGATGTAGGGGTTTATTTCATAGAAATTTGAGTTGATTGAAAAAAACAGTGAAAATAGTGACTTTTTTCACAAGTATTTAAAAAAATGAAGTATTTAAAGCCATTTTTTGTTGTTTTTTTTTGTTTTATTCTCATCGCTAAATACTTGGCATTGATTTGTCGTTTATTTCATCAAAATCGGCCAGCTAGTTTGGGAGGAATAAATTTATTTGTACATAGAGGTCAAAATTCGGGAAACAAATGTTCAGTGGCGTATAAAAAAATTAGTTTTTTTTTTAGAAGTTTTTTAGACCCATTTTCGTCGATAGTTTTCGATCTAATTTCACCCATTTTCGGGGTTGCACTTTAACGCGGGTCACACTATAGAAGGATTAGTTCAGGGCCAAAAGTTCAGATGTCGCTGTTTCAAATAGGGTTGGCTGAAATTGACCATAAAAGGGCTCGCTTTTCCCTATGTATTACTTTACTCTTTGGACCGCGCTAGCAGTCACACGTTTCACGATGCCAAAGTGTGTAGTAAAAAGATACAAAAACTATACTCTAAAAGTGCAAAAAAGGGATGGAATGTCGTACTTTCGGCAAGTACCTATAGTTTTGTTATGAAATATTTATTATATTTTGTTGAATATGGCGCTTTAAATAATATATTTGAAGATATTTTCGTTTAAATTTAAATGCATGTATTACGCACCTGTCCCGCTCACTCTTGCGTGCGCTGCCGTAAGCGAGAGCGAATCGACACCACTACTACGGAGTACGGTGGAAACCGTACCATATACTTAGTACACTTGCATATCGCGAGTAACACACTTAGGACGCTTTACATTGACGCGTTTTAACTAAACTATTACAAAATGTTTCTCAGTGGGCGTTCAATGTTATTCCGGTTTATTTCCTGGATTGCATAATAAATGCAGACACTTATAAGTAAGTAGTACTGGTCAGTGTCACATATTGACGCGGTTTTTGTATGAGAATGTGCATGGATCTATGGTATATTTGATCGATGACTATATGTATATAACATTTTTCCTTACCTTCGTGGTCGAGATTGCTGGCGTTACCCATGTGATGTCTTTAAAATGATTTTTCTCCGCACACACGAGGCAGCGGTGATAGTACAATGGCATCGTCACCTTACACCCAAACTTACACTCGTAGCCAATGGTCGATGTAGGTGCAAAACCCAGGTGAATGTCTGGCGCAAAAAAGAACATAATAAAGGAGGCAAGAAGGCCATATTGTATTAATAATGTCTTCTAGACAGATTTATTTATTTTATTTTACAACTTTATGCACAAAACAATAGGTACATCGGCAATCAATTGTAGGATGATGCAGAGATAAAAAGAAGTAGGTGCATACGATAGCATGAAACATACATAAACATAATTATTTTAGTATGTTTCCTTTTTCGGCCGCATCAAGATGGTGAACAGGTGACCGTGGTTTGCCACCTGCTTTAAAGGTGAGACAGACTAAGTTTAGGCCACCTTTTCTAGGCCCCTTCCGGATTGGGGAAAGCAGAGCGCTCCCTGAATAGGGCTGCTTTGTCGCAACTGAGCTGCCGATACATAGTTATTATTATACTAAAGGATATCACAATAGTAATGATATATCAATACTTAATATTATAAATTCGACAGTTACTCTGTCTGTCTGTCTGTTTCCTTTTCACGGCTAAACCACTTAACCGATTTGGACGATATTTGGTATGGAGGTAATTTAAAACCTGGGGAAGGACAGGCAGAAAGGCTGCTTTTTATTGATGTAGGTACCACGCGGGCGGAGCCGCGCGCAAAAACTAGTTGCGTAGTATATACATACCAATAAACATCATTATTATTATTAATCTATAATAATGTCTTCTGTTTACGCGAATGTTATTCATTGAAATTAATCTAAATAAAATATATAATTATGTATCTGTAAGAGGGGTGTTTTCATGAATAATGTTATGTTCTTTGTTTACAGTGGTTTATTCAAACAGCTTCAACTTTATAATCATAAAACACTTAAATAATACACGCAATCACTATTATCTATTATCTTAAACAAACAAAACGAACAATAATATTATTTAAAACGGAGTTTCGTCTGGTCCGATTAATTATCGATAAACGAATAGCGCGCTCCCGCTGCGCACGTCTTTTATAAACGACAACCGGTGAAAGGTGTCGGCGGTGGGGCATGTTCGTTAAAACGATGACGTGTTGTGCGTCACAAACAGATAAGTTAGGGATGTCGGAAGTGAAAAAGTATCGATGTATCGATATTTATTAAAATATAAATATCAGCATCGATATCTCAAAGAAAAAATATCGATATATAGGACAAATTTAAAAAATTGTGGTTTTAAAATAATTATTTATTTATTTCAGCCTAGCTCAATAATATCAATAGTAAAATGTAAATTATTTTAATGTACAAAAATCTCAATTAGTAGACTACTCAACAGTCACCTGTCATAGACAATACATTTATTTTTTTTCCGTTCTTTGGTATCTTTAACGGTTTTGGATACCAGCGAATTTAGTTACATAAATAAAAAACAAATAGGTATATCGTTTTGGATACAATTTTCGATATTGGATATTTTGTATCGATATATCGATACATCGCTAACGGATCAATATATGTATATCGGTTAAAAATATCGATACTTTTTCAACAAGCCTAAAATGAGTCAATCGTATGACCCCACGATGAATAACGTGTTTTGTTACTATAACTAGTTAGAGTTAGGTGACACGCATAATATTTACGCCGATACGGCCATTCTGATAATAGGCGCGTCCCTGCCCCTATATAGTGTGGTCATTACTAATAATTGACTACGGCAGGTGCTTGCTACATAAAGAATCTAATAGATCTGGCCAATGAGAATGGACTTTCGATGAACTGGTATAAGTGACTCATATAATTGCATTCCAATACAATTGTAAACAACGGGAATAATGTATGTTCATTGTATGACCTGGAGGAGCGCACTCACTTATGTATAGTGTTGTAAAACATTCAAATATAATTCGTATACATTTGAAGACATCATTTACTGATATAACAATTAACTATTGTGCTTAACCTGGCCTAGCTTCGCTATGGTTCATATTGATCTGATATTAACTATAAAGTAAGTAATTCTCGTTCCTATAAGAACAGTGGAATAAGAATACATACTTAGTCATAAATAAAAAAAAAGTGTTAAAAGGACAAATCTTTTTCTTTTGCTTAAAACTTAATAAACTGTAATGTGTGTTAGTTTACACATGAATATTATAAGATTAAAAATATATGAAATTCATTCAAAATGATCTCCATTGGCTTTAATACAGTCCTTTAAACGCTGAAGCCAGTTATCAATAAAAACACGCACTCTCTCCATGGGAAGATTCTTCACTGTCAATCTTATGAATTGTTTCAGGGACTCCAAATGATCATGGAGTTTAGAGCATGCCATACTCTCTAGTATTGACCATAAATCATAATCCAGCGGATTAATATCGGACTAGATGACGGCCAGTCTTCAGCTCTGATGAAGTCCGAAACATTCGTTACCAACCACACTGGGGTAGATTGAGCTTTATGACCCGGTGCTGAGTCTTGCTGAAAGGACCATTCTTGGTTATGGCACATGGTGTTGTTAAAAGGCTTAACCAGCTTCTCAAGAATAGTATCTTGATACACTTGTGCCGATGTTTTGACACCTTATTCACTAAAATATGGCTCAGTCACTCCTTGATAGCTAACATCCCACTAAGCCATCACTGAAGTCGGATAATGTCCACGTTATACTCTACTGTCTAATTGGGAAGCTATTATAAAGCTTTGAGCATAAGCTTGGTCATTCTGCTTGTTAAAACATTGCCCAATAGAAAATAAATTCTCGTCATTTATAAAAAAAATCTGTGAACTCCCTTTGCGTACCGCTTAAGAAGTTGTTTCGATTTTACCACCCTATTAATATTTTAATAATCAGTTAAATAATGACCAGTACGTCCGTCTCTTATAGGCTTCAAGTCCTAAATCATCATTTAAAATACGCGACATGGTTCTAGGTGCTTTCGGACAGGATTTCTTCAAATTCTTTCCTCCACTGCTTTGATCGCCTTTTACGAATACTACGTGGACGGCTAGATCCTTTTCTATCACAAACAGAGGAGTTTTCATTGTAACTATCAATTGCCCGGTTCACAAACATTCGACTAATACCAAGCTTATGGAGATTTTCAAAAATTGCATTTGGCTCCATACCTACTTTGTGTAATGCTATCACAGCAATTCGGTTTTCTTTAACACCCCACTCCATTTTAATATCACAAAAAAATTTACACCTATTGGCGCGAAAATGAGATTTCCAAATTCAAATGTAATATTGTTTTTTTTTAATTGTAACAGTACTTATAGCTAAACTAAGTATATAGAAATGCAACACTGTGTAAAAAATTTAATCAAATTCATCGTCTACTTTTCCAGTGTTGCAAACACAAACATACAGAACCTGAACATTTATACATATATAAAAATAATGTTAGTGTATTTCTGGAATAAAGAATTTGAATTTTACGTACTTACACCGAATAATACGACTATTGTCGCTAAAGCTTTCATTTTATGTTTTTTAATGACGAGTACAATACAAATACTAAATTGACTATTTCTATTAATAATATCAAGTTGATTGGAATCCCAAATCGATTTCACGTTACATAAACCTTTATTTATAATTAACTTTCCATGTCCTTCCTCAAGAATCTTATTGATTCAATACGATGTATCGAAAAACTTCAGCACAATGTATACGAATCAAGAATCGCTTTGAATCACCATTATGGATTTTTTTTGTACGATGTTGTGACATTACGGAATAATTTTTAAGAGTTTGTGGGTTAGGTATACGCAAAAATCTATCAGTGCCCTGCGGGTCCTATACAATAATGGTTTTAGGATGCTGCTGGGGCTGCCTCGATTTTGCAGCGCATCAGGTATGTTTGCAGAGGCCAATACAGATTGTTTTAGAACGATAGTTAGGAAAAGGGTGGCTTCCCTGATGCGTCGCGTGCGGGACAGTACCAGCGGCCTCCTAAGCACTATCTTGCATAGAGTGGATTGTCCGGTGGTTAAATACTGGAATTTCATTCATGCATCTCGCCCCGTAATTTTTAATATAAAATAATAATTTGATTAATAAGTTTACTAACATAGTTATAAGTACTACTAACAAATTATGGATTATTATCTGAAATAAATGATTATTATTATTATTATTATTATTATTAATATTAGCTGAATCCATGTATAAGATATAATCTAACTACTAGAAGTCGCAAGAAAGTTTAGGCTCAATGTTTATGCGCAGCAGAAGTGTTTTACAAATAGTTCTCTCAAGTGCGCGTATTCTCGGTATACCCAACAACGCAGGGCTTACCTAGAGGTCAAGCGAGAGCTATCTTTAAAAACAAAACAAATGATTGAAGAGCTTATAGGTATATAATAATAATATAATAATATCAGCCCTGTTTTAAAATGTCCCACTGCTGGGCACGTGCCTCTTCTCAGTGTGAGAAGGATTAAGCCATAGTCCACCATGCTGGTCTAGCGCAGATTGGCAGATTTCACATATCTTCGAGAACATTATGGAGAACTCAGACATGCAGGTTTCCTCACGATGTTTTCCTTCGCCGTTAAAGCGATCGATAATTAACTATATAATACGCAAATAACTTCGAAAAGTTAGAGATGCGCGTCTTGGGATCGAACTCGAGACCTCTGAGTAGCAGTCCAACGGTTTCCCACTAGGCTATCGCTTCTTAAAGCTATAGGTAATGAATGCGAATTATTGTTCTATTTATAAATATAATTAAGGCTTATTGTCAAATTCATATGCCCCGCGTTAGTACCATGGTATAAAATTGCGCTTTTTTACGTGCGACCGTGAGCTTTCTAGTTTGATGGCCAAATCTAGCAAAGTGTAAGGTTACCTACTCTATTGAAAATAAATTCAATAGTCGCACATAGTCTGACAATGTGCCCGTGATATGGAAATTGGGATCTAAAATCATAGTTGATGAAAAGTAGGTGTATTATGGCTCTGCCTAACACTTTCGGGATAGGGACATGAGACTATGCAATGTGTATGTATGCTAGCCTCGGAAAGCACGTAAAGCCGTTGGTCCTGCATCTGATCTCTCTCCGGTCGTGTCAGATTATCTGTCCCATCAGATCATGAGGGTTAGGGAACAGAGAATGCACTTGTGTTTGCGCACACACTTGTGCACTATCTTATCTTATCTTATGTGGGTGCCAGTCAGTGCAGACTGGCTACACTTCGACCCAGTGGGATCTTTTGTGTCGACACTCTCCCAATAACGACTGCCATAGATGTTCATGGCAGCCGGGACCAACGGCTTAACGTGCTTTCCGACGCACGGAGCAGGCGATAATTGTCAATCAATACGCACATAATTTCGAAAAGTCATATAACTTCCGAAAGTCAGAGGTGCGCGACGTGGGTTCGAACCCGAGACCCTCTGCATTGCAGTCTGTTGGTCTCCCCACTGAGCTATCGCTGCTCTTCCTTGTGCACTATAATATCTCCTGCGCAGATGGCCAGTCTACGTTAAGATTGGCCGCCGTGGCCGAAATTCGGTCTGGAGAACATTATTATTTTTGTTTTAAGTCCTTCGTTATACCAGGTAGGTATTAGTGTATTATCAGTTTATCACACATTAGCAAAGGCTTTATTAGTGCCTACACTTATTCATGCTTTATGCAACAGGATTAAGGCAGTGGAGTAGCGTAGTTGGGGCGGTAGGGGTGTCCCGCCACTGGCGGCACTTTTAGGGGGCGGCAAAATTTCACTATGAATAATAATATTATCTTGTAAATATTTGAACAGAATTACACAATAATGATGACTGTTCTTGTCTAAAAGTTCTTTAGAGTTACTATATCATATAGTCTTTTAAATTGAAATACCTAAATGAGAGGCCGGCAAAATTTTCATCCGTGCCGGGCGGCGGTCACCGGTCACTCACGCTACGCCACTGGATGTGTGGAGCAGCGGCAGTGAATGACACTGCTGTGCATAAGGTCTCGAGTTCAATTCTCGCGTTGGTCACAGTGTTATTGGGTTCTTCTATCAATAAATTGTCAGTAACAGCTCATAGACTGGACAGCCCGGTAAACTGCAATTGGCTCGGCCCTAATTACGTAAAACCTTAAATCATAGATAATAATAATAATAAATTAAAAATCATAGATGGCGAAAAGTAGCTGTAATAGACGATAGTTACAATCGACAATAGATCTGCCTACTCTTTCAAGGTTAAGGCGTGAGACTATACATATATGTATGCTAGTATTGTTTTGTCTCACGTAATACCAGGATAGTCTATTATCTTGGAAAAGGAAATTTTATACAACAGAATCTACTACATAGTCGAATAAATAAAGTTAAATAAATTAATTCTTAATTGCAATTTAGACTTACACCATAAAATAATTACAAATGTGTCAAATACAAACCGATTTCATGGTAAAACACTTCCATGAAATTAATTTTTAACATAAACATCGAAATATAAAAGTACCTATCTATGATTAAACTTACGCGCCTTAAAGCTATTTCGGCTCACTTTAATCCCGAAGAGGTTATCATGTCGATATGACAGTTTTAACGAAAGTTATAACGTTGTTATATGTGGTAAGTACGACAGAAAGACGAAAGGAAAGGGAGGAGGAATATTTTGTTCTTTCCATTGGTAACACTTTGATTCCATTTAGCGTGAGTGATGTCTTTGGTGTTACAAGCCTCGAGCAGTTTATTGTCAGGCGGGTAATATGCTCGTTTTGCTAGTCTGCAAGAGTATTAAAAAAACGTACATAGTGTCTATGTAATATCATTGAAACACTTTGCACATAAATGACTTATAAAATACTAAAATCTATAATTTGGTGGCGATTCAAGAGTTGACGTGACTTTCTTGCAGGTATCTTCTAATTGGCTTAAACTTTTGCCTGATCAAAATTTAAATGCAGTTATATTAGTAAACTCACTAACCTTTTGACCTAAATTAATAAATTATTTTTGACCCTAACTTTATGAGTCCAGTACATCTCCTACCGAGACAGCCCATTTATGCTGAAATCAGCAAAGTTTTACCACTCTGTTGAGTGGTAAAACTTTGCTGATTTAGCAAGCACAAGTACATATCCTTTTTTGTGGTGTAGTAACAGTTATTTATTAAGTTCCAGGCCACCAATAAAGCCACTTCACGTCTTCAGCGGATCGCCCGCGCGCGTCAACATGCCTTCTATTTGAACGACACATCGAACAGACTCCCACTGGTTATATTAGACGTAAGATTTTTCTTTCTTTATTACACATATATACATAGAATCATAAATGCTTTCCGAAGAGAAATATAAATTATGACTTGCTACGATCTTGGCCTACCATCTCTTGATACATTCACCATCATTATATTTCTCATGCTCGCTAATACTCTCTTTGCTGATCTTTGAGCATAAGTACATTATGTTATTTTTTTACAGCTTAATAAACACATCAAAGAAGAGCAACCACATTACTTCAAGTGGGACAACACCCTCAATATTGGATCTTTGTTAACAAATATCCTGTATAGTAATGATGAGCCAAACGAGAAAAATATGAACAAAGATTCAGAATACTGCAAGGTCATCGCTGGCCAAACCAACCAACACATTAGTGAAATTATAACACTATCTCAACATCCATTCTCCAACGGTTTGCGACAATCTAACACTGTTTTATTATGTGAAAGAAATTGCACTCGAATGGCAGCAAAGATGTGCGAGCGTTGCATCGAAGCAACTCTGAATATTCTATCTTACAGTTGTAGAAGAAAATGTCAACTTACGACTGGTGAACTTGAGTTTCTACACGACCAAGACGTCCATCCTGGGCCAGAGTTCATGTGTAAGAAGGAAATGGAGAAACATTCGAAGTGCTGCAAAGACAATTGCGCCCGAAGCATATTCAAACGATGTTTTTTCAAGAAAATCCGGCTTTGTACCAAAGAAATGTTGCAGGTTTTGAGAACAAGTTGCATCGCGAAGTGCGAACGAGGCTCAGACAACCCTTATTTAAACGCTTTCTGTTCGTTCATGTTCAAATATAAGAAGAAACGTCGTATCCAACCGAACATGAGTTCTACATATTTCTGGGAACAGATAATAACACCTTATCCGGGTATTATCCCAGCTCGACGTCCACGAAGAAAGTTGAAGAAAAGGATACCAAAACGCAGGCCGTAAAAACTATTTCTCCATGATATTTTTAAATGAGCATTTTAAATATTGTAAGAACTCTAACCGTAGCCTCATACTTAATTAATAGACTAAAGGTCAGCTTATCAAATACCGTTTGAATAACTATCTTAATAATATTTAAAAAATTAAGGTTTTATCAATTGCATGAAAAAACATCGCTATTAATGCTGAAGGAATTGAGAGCGAGAAAAAAACCTCTGCTCGTGTAGGCTGGTTTCTGTGAATCCTGTTTTAGATTATCGGTGGTTCAACCAAATCGTTGTTTTGACAAATACTTTATTTTGCAGGTTGCTCATTTTTGCCATAGTTGACAAATAAATAAAAACATAATATATTTTGTATACAACAAAACGTAATAAAATATATTCTTAAAACAATGTTTTTATTTTGTCGTAACACTGTTAGCACTGTGCCCTAAACATTGAATTAATTTGTAATACTTATTAGTTTATGAATTAATTAATACTGTCTTATTATTTTAGTAGTAGTAGTGACTCACTGATTTCAGCACGAATGGGCCGGCTTGACCGGGGAAGAACTACCCTCTCACAGAATATCAACGTGAAATAGCAGTATTCCTACTGTTGTGTTTCGTTTGGTGAGTGAGAATGCTGGAGGCCCAATGACTCCACTTTCCCCCTTCCCGTTCCTTCTCCTTCCCACTTCCTTTCCTAAAGGGTCGGCAACGTGCAAGTGACGCCTCTGGTGTTGCAGGTAATAAATTTATTTTTATTTAACTACGTAATATTTTTATCTATGTATATTTATATCTATGTATATTTTATCTATGTATATATTTATAAGTAAATAATAAAAGTAATCAAACCATTAATTCATTTATTAAAATCATATACAAGATTATATTTGTTTTATATAGTATATGCTTATATATACTACACACCACTTACATATATGTATACTATGTATGTTTATATATACATTTATTCACATACTAAGCG
Source organism: Catocala sponsa (assembly GCA_963564715.1). Lineage (NCBI taxonomy): Eukaryota > Metazoa > Arthropoda > Insecta > Lepidoptera > Erebidae > Catocala > Catocala sponsa. The sequence continues at coordinate 7,379,941 of OY751351.1, forward strand.
TATACAATGTTAGGCTATTAAATAACTTATAGAAAACCCAATTCATATTTATATAGGGTATTTGAAAAGAAGTATAATTCGATACATATCTGATTTTCAAAATTCATAATGTCGTACATGATACATAGACGGAAATCAGAAATATCAAACGAGAATAGTTTAATTTAATAGTTTATTTAATTTTAACAAGTTAATAAATAGTAATAAATAAACAGTAATAACAATTTAATAGTTACTCAGCTTTTATAGCGTAAACTCGGAGCTCCGTTCGGTTCGGCAGCCAATCAACAAGTGAAGCGATCCGTCTCCGACACGTGTCCTTTTAGGTATACTAGTGAACAAACAAGTCGAGCGGCCACGTGTTTTGTAGAAATGATTATATTTGAGCTGCTTAGTTTTTGCTAATAATGTTATTAAATCATAATTTATTTTTCTTTATGTTTGAACATGTAAATAACTCTAAAATTGATCTTATTATTGTAACTTAACCTGAAATCTAACCTATAAATAACAATGACATAAAATCTAGCCAGATTCATTACACAATTTGTATTCGCCACTATTGCCGTGATAACTAGGTACTTACAAATGAGACACACATATTTAAGAGCCATTTCACATTTTCGCGCGAATATCTAAGATTTCAGTCGCCTAATTTACCATCTTAGGTAAAACTCCGACATTTTTAAATACATGTAAAAAATAGGCAGATCTTTCGTATGGCTAATTCATGAAACACATTTACAAAAAGATATTTGTTTACTTGTGGTAATTAATCTCCCACAACAAGTTTACTAAAAACTATCACTAATATTTATAAATTTGACTAGAAAAAATACGTATCGTATCAGAAATATAATTTTGTTGCCATATATGCAACTAGAATATCGATTATTAATAACATTATTTCGTAAAAAATAAAATCCTAGGCCATTTTTTATGTTTTATATCCCTATTTTATAGCGATTTTTTGGTTTAACTAAAGTGTAATTACATATATAAAACCATGTCAAAATAAACTATGCTCTTCAAGAAATCTAATTTCAAAGTTTGATGAAAATCCGTTCATGAAATTTATCATAAAATGTATATGAATATCACTAATTTAGAATAAATTACGATGCACAAGCATGCACCGATTAGTACGGCGCATATACTAGTATACATTATCGGTAATAGACTGGAATCATTGACATTTTAAGCGATTGCATCGCCATCTATAAAACTAGCAAGCAACTCTCCAATTTTGTTTCGTTTAAAATGGCGATAGATGTCGCTAATTTTAGTATTAGCTGTGTTGATTTATTTAACTTGTCAAGTAGTTTTGGTAATACAAATAATACCATAGGATATACAATCACAAAAAAAATATTATTCACCATTTCACAATACATAAACAAAGAACACAATTTTAAAGGTTTTGCCAAAATCACATTGTTTATCTGAATTCTTCAGTAAATAAGGTCCAAACTGCCAAACTGGAGGGCCTAACCTTCGTTACATGGAGCACCCGAACTTGACGTGAAAAGACAACACCGGTGAAGATGCTTGATTTCCCGGTAGACTCGAAGGAACTGATGCTCAACTCGACGTGAATATCACAGAAAACAACGCAAATACAGCGAAACATGAAAATAATTGCGCAAGAGCATGTAAACAAATAGCCATTAATTATTTTGTGTAATGACAGCTAATGAAATGAAAGAAGATTGACGTTACGAAAAACTATATTTCTACCATTCGGTTACAATACGAGAAAAAAATTGTAGAAACATATACACATTTTGGTGGTTATAAAAATGTATTAAAATAAAGTATAGGACTTATATCTTCTATTATCTCATTACTAATTTTCCTAGTATAGATTTGAATTTTGTAAGTCGCAGAACTCATAAGCTAAATTCTACTAATAAGTAGTGTTTTAGTTTAACTGGTAGGATGGCTGTGAGGTATGTACTTACGAACGAAAATAGTTCCATGTCTAAAAAACAGAGGGCGACTGTGTCGAAATTTTCCTTCAATGTAGGCAAGATTCCGACCCATAGTACGGCGCAGGGTACTTAATCTTAGTACATTATTTCATGACTTGTCGAAAAATAATAGTACTAAATTATGTTGAACAGAAAAGAATAGAGAACCCATGTACATTTGTACGTTTTTAACTTAGTAGCATTATAATGTATATTGCTTTGGTATCAGGCATACAGATGGCACTACCAGCGAGAATATTATACCAAATCTGGAACACAGTCGTTTGGCGGAACTTTCAGTGTATTGCCACTACTTCTAAAACTAGCCGCATTATCATTTTAAATATGCTACAAATTTTATTTTTATATGGTAGATTTCTAATCCATGAGAGCTATAAAAATGCCATGTGATTGCTCTATAAATTATAGTTTTTATATGAAATTATTTTTTGTCGATTAACAAGATTAACTAAAATCGATAAAAATATTGAAGAATATGGAAATGATAATAAATAAATAAATAAATATTCTTAATGTTTTAGGTTTATTTTAGTATAAATTATAATCTTACTGTCAACCACACCGCGCCCTTATTATTAATTCAATTTTATCTTTTGTTGACTTTGTTTTGTTGTGAATTTGATGACTGATGTTTTTGAATTGATATTACGGAGTAATTGTATTTCCTAGTCCTAGTCTGTTGAGTTGAGTTAAGTGCTTTGTCCTTCTCCTCCAGATTTACGTCGAGTTGTACGAAGTTGTTCCGTTTTTGTTTGAGATAGAGACTCGTATTATTTTGTGCTTTTGTGTTTATACTAGTGGACTGTAGACATTATGATAAAGACGTTAATAAAATATTAGTAGGAAAGAGATTCTAATGATGATGAGGATGAATATCAATTATAAGCGTAAAATATTTTCACAAGTGCTTTAAGAGATGAAATAAATAATTATTTATAGTTAATTATTGTTTTATTCCTGAAAACCTCAAGTGACAAGATGTATTTATCGTTAGCACTTTCTCTATCTCTGTAATATAGACAGTTGAAAATAATGCTAACGGTAATAAAAGAAATATAATATACATGTAAGTAAGGCCTGGTACCTATCCGTACACAGATTATGGGTAGGTATAGTTATGTATATTTACTGGAAATAGTTCGAGCACAAGAATGCAGGCGGCGGTAGTGTCGCGATGCTTATTTCAGGGGCAGAGAGAGACCTCTATTCCTTATATAAAAAAGTACTCTGTGGTACGGCGCGAGCGCCCGTTGAGGAAGGACCTGTGCCATTTTGTCTCGCGTGCCGAACTTCGAGCGTCCGTATCGTAAACGCATTATTATACTACGACTACAACATTTTGATTCTTTGTTTTTTTTTCCTACGGTAAACTGTATTACTGTTTTGTTTACTATCAAGTGTATTATTTAAGTAGTTTGTATAATGTTATGTTTTTATTTTATTCGTTTTAGCAATGGGGCGTAAGGGTTCTGTATACCATTGTATCAAAAAAAGGAAAAATAAAAATTGTGCAGCCGTAAAGAAAGCAACGGAAGCGAGGTAGATATATTTTATTTGCAGTTCATAATTAGTTAGTTTATGTCAATATGTAGGTACTTATGTGATCGACAACTGTATATAATTATGAACTGCAAATAAAAAATATCTACCTAAAATGCATATTGCTTGAGCCCTACTGGGCTCAAGCACAGTATGCATTTTATCGTTTGCAAGTAGAAGTTTAAGTTAGTTGTCTATTACTCGTTAATTAGTAAAGTCTAATGAGCCGTAATTTTCATTAAAAATTAATTAGGTATATATGTCACTATTTAGCATAATTTATACATACCCAAGTACTGCAGTTTAGAAGATAGAGTGGGGAGGGACACTGCGTATGATGGGTTTTCCTTCCTTATATTGTACTAGAGGATGCCCGCAGCTACGTCCGCACATGTTTTTTTATTTATCCATTTCTTCCCATATCTCCCCAGCATATTATTTTTCAAAAATTAAGGCTTTGTTTTTATTACTTTGTAACTATAATCTAGAGCAGCGATAGCTTAGTGGGGAGACTAACAGACTGCAATGCAGAGGGTTCGAACCCACGTCGAGCACCTCTGACTTTCGTAAGTTATATGACTTTTCGAAATTATGTGCGTATTGATTGACAATTATCGCCTGCTCCGTGCCTCAGAGAGCACGTTAAGCCGTCGGTCCCGGCTGCCATGAACATCTATGGCAGTCGTTATTGGGAGAGTGTCGACACAAAAGACCCCACTGGGTCGAAGTGTCGCCGGTCTGCACTGACTGGCCTCCACATAAGATAAGATAACTATAATCTAACACGAAAATTCGTCCGATCACCTACAAAACAACCTGTATAAATGATACAACGTTATTTTTTCTTTAACTGTACTCGTCATTATGGACTACTTTAGTCCTAAGACTTTGCCGAAAACGCGAAATAAATACCTATCAGTTGTTTCATACATTTTGCCAGTGTCATAGTTCAATTTTATATGGAACAGGTGATTATATTTTCGTGAATTTTCCAAAATCCCACAACAAAAGTGAACCCCTAAGAGCTTTGCACTAAAGATAAAATAACTTTGTATATTTCTTAGGCTGCATTGATTTTGCTGAAACTTTTTGTGTGGAGAAGAGGGCCGTGCCCAGCAGTGGGACAGTTCAATACAGGGCTGATATTATTATTATATTATATGCCGTTGAATGTGTTAAATTATTCAAATTAATCGTTATAATATTATTTTATCCTGCAATTGATATCAAAACGTGTACAATCGCATCATGCAGAAAAAAGACCGTACCATGAAATTGACTGATTAGCATCAGAACGCATCGAGTCTAGAAACTTAGTACCTACTGATTAATAAGTAATCAACAAAAATGGAAATATTTAGGACAACCATCATATTTTTGTTTATGGTAAGAACTTATTATGATGTAATCTAAGTGACATTTTTACTGCCTAGTGTTGTTATTGGACAAAATATTCGTCCAATTTCAGGTTAGTCCTAAGGCCCAAACAGTATTGAAGACTGAAAATGGTATGACTGCAATACATTCCAAAGGATTGACCAACATTCATAAGCACTTCGAAGACACGTATCCTCGCCGCTTCGATTTCAGACAAATATTGAAGTTTAAACCTAACCTAGCACCGATAGCTGAAGAAAATGATACCCAGGAATACATGGAACAAGATAGTATCAAAGAGAAGTATCTTTCTGTTCCATTAGAGCATATTGTGTATCAAAACTTCTCAAAGTTTAGAAAAATGTTTAGAAACAAAGGCTATTAATAAGCACCTTTGAGGTTAATTTATTATGTATTTCTAATAACCTCTTTTATAAAGCAAGTAAATGAATTTTCTTTATAGCATATATTTTTTAACTATTGAGTCACAGTGACAGATTTATAAATGAAGTGTTTTAAAATGCAAATAAGTATTTTAATAATATGTAGTATGTACCTATTCTTTAAATCACCATAAGCAGTGATGCTTATTGTGTAGTGATAACCGCCAAAATTTTCACACTATAGTTAAACTTGCAAGCTGTAGGTATTATGTAAGCTATCAAAAACACATTTAAACAATGAATTTTGAAAATCAATGTTGATAGGCAGTAGATCCAGAAAATAAAGTCTGCAACATAATATAGGGCTACAAGATAAGTTGTATAAATATTTGCCATCTATATAGCCCACCTAGAGTAGACATATAAAGATCAGGAGCAGCAAATTATAACCTAAGGATATATTAGTATATGTATATATAGTACCTAACTAATTGCCAGTAAAGTTTTGCAATACTGTGAATAACGTAAAGTACGAAAACGAATGTATGACATATGCAGTATTTAAGCGACGATTTCTAAAAGGCAGGTCAACACAATCATAGTGAATTTTGACAACCAGTTTCATAAAGGCTAAGGCTTAGCCTTTATGAAACTGGTTGTAACTTAGGCGCAAGACACACAGAAAAGACGTAAGACGAGGACGCGTCGCAGACGCGGCGCCCCTTTAATCAATTTTCATACAAAATGTATAGAAGCGTCGCGACACAAAACAAACAGAAAAGACAGGGCGCGGACGAGACGCGGACACGACGCTTCAATCAATTTTCATACAAAATGTATAGACATTTAGGATGAGAATTGATTGAAGGGGCGCCGCGTCTGCGACGTGTCCTCGTCTTACGTATTTTCTGTGTGTCTTGCGCCTAAGTCTACAATCGCCATAATTATATGCATCTATTGATATTTTGGTAATTAAAATTTCCAAAATTATAACACTGTATTAAATAAATCTCACTAAATCTAAATAGGTAGGTAGGTAAGTAAGTAACAAAAAAGGGTAGGTACTTTATGTAATCAAAGATTGAAATAAACTCCAATAAAAGGCACACGCACACTCAATACCAAGTATATTGTACAACGTTCAGTAGTCGAATGAAAATATAATAATGTTACAACGGTTTTTATATCGTTACCATTCAAACTGCCTTATTTAATACGAAGTACCTTTAACGTTTGAATGTGTTATAAATCATACAATGATGTAATTAATTATACCTAATATTTATAAACATAATTATTTGTTACTTATACAATAAAAGTAATATAATAAATAATTAAGTGGCGACGGAAGTTGGCGCCACGCAATGCTTTTATAATCAATTAATTAATAATTCTTATACATCTATTCTATTATTAATTATATATGTATCTATATGTATTATTTAAATGTATTTGATAACATTAATGATGTAGACATTTTGTTTTTAAGGATTTTTCCTTACTAATATTATAAATTCGAAAGTAACTATAATAATAATAATAATAATTTATTTGAAATACAAAACATTTACAATCTTAAAGAATCCTCTAATTCCTGCGCTAGTTTAAACTGTGTTGCAGGAATTAGTGTGTTCCCCAAATTAGAGGTATTAATACAATGTTATTAAAATATTCTAAATATGTAAACAACAATAAAAAATGTGAGTACTAAGCTATTATTATATTATTTAATGTGTGTATGTATGTGTGTGTGTGTGTGTGTGTGTGTGTGTGTGTGTGTGTGTGTGTGTGTGTGTGTGTGTGTGTGTGTGTGTATGTGCGTTCGTGCGTGCGTGTGTGCGTGCGTAAGCAAGATCGCACCTCTAAAAGATTTTCAGTCGCTTCATATGTCAATGACTTCAGCCATGAGATAATTACTTTTTTAAAGTCGTTATTAGTCATTGTACGTGTTGAACTGATATTGTTATATTTATTATATAAAAATGGAGCCAAGAAATTCCAATGCTTGTGCCCTAAAGCAGTCTTAGCACGAGGCACAGGACAACGCTGAACTCGCTAAATTTTTACAGGTAGGTTTGGTATTACAGTCTTATGATAACGTCTGAACGTTTCATAGACATAGATTTTTCTTACCGACAGAACTCCGCTAAGTTCATAAACTGCTGAAGTAGGATGCCTAAACGGTAGATGAAGGAGTACCTTCAGTATTAAACGCTGTGCCCGTTCCATTCTTATCATAAATGTTTTCGCTGCACCTCCCCAGGCACAAATGCAATACCTTATTAAGCATTCGCATAAAGCTTGGTATGTACGGATAAGGAATGTTGAGTCCTCCAATGCACGCACGTTCTTAAAAATAAAGGCCATCTTTCTTATCCTAGCTGCAGTAACTACCAGGTGGTTGCTCCAACTAAGTTGGTCATCCAGCGTCACACCAAGGTATTTTAAATAAGCAACACGTGAAAGGGTTAGACAGTTACAGTTGTAGCGATACTCTTCTCGATTGCATGGAAAAGAGTGAATTTTAAGAATTTGATCCTGTTTAGGTTTTTCAATTGCTGTCTTACTAAAGCACATGTATTTGGTCTTATTCGCATTTAGTGTTAGAAGGCTATTTTCAAGTCAGGTGGTTACCCTTGCTAAACCATTTTCAGCTTGTTTAAAAACTGAGCTCCAAGTGGTACCATGAAAGATCAGAACTGTGTCATCAGCAAACATTAGCAGATTTAGTTTGTACAGGACAGCACTGGTACACAGGACATTTATATAAATCAGGAAAAGGGTAGGACCGAGAGTGCTGCCCTGTGGAACACCAAATCTGCAGATGGAGTCGTCACTTTCATGCCCTGCGACCTTAACACATTGAGATCTGTTGTGTAAGTAGTCCTTAAACCACTCCAGTGCCACTCCTCTAATACCCAGATTCTCTAACCGTGCCAAGAGGATTGGAACAGAGACGGTATCGAATGCTTTTTGGAGGTCTAAAAATACTTCCATACACTTGTCTCCTCTATCTAGGTGTGACACTATAGTCGATGTAAGTGTCAAAACTGCGTCTTCGGTTGATTTCTGCTCTCTGAAACCGAATTGATAGTCACTTATCAACTTGTTTATTTCTAGATATTTAGTGATCCTCTTGTTGACAATTTTTTCTAGAATCTTCGATAATACTGATAAAAGGGAGATAGGGCGGTAATTACAGGGATCACTTTTATTCCCAGATTTTAAAATTGAGCACACGATTGCTTTTTTAAACAGAGTGGGAAAAATGCCTGTTTCCATACTCAAGTTGCACAAGTATGTAATGGGTGGGGCGAGTGATGTGATATTTTTCTTTAGGATGTCTGCAGTTATCATGTCCCATCCAGGTGCACAATGTGGTCGCAATCCTAAAACAATACTCCCAACCTCATATGGATCTGTTGGTGCAAAGGAAAATGACTTGAGTGGCGAGGTATTACAGTGAGATGCATCCCTAGCCAATGCTCCTTCCGTTGTAGACATCTTGTTTTGCAAATTAAAAGCAAGTTCGCAACCGATTCCAGTAAAATAATCATTAACCGTGTTCAAGGCCTTTGTTGGCGTGGCATCAGTAGTTAGTAGGTCTTCAGCCGCTTCATTTTTACGTTTTATGTTACATACTTCCTTTACTATTTTCCATGTTTCTTTCATGTTTCCCCTAGCTTTGCATAACTTTTCCTGATAATAGCGATTTTTGAGATTTTTTATAATAAAGTTACACGTATTTCTATATTTAAGGTACTTTTCTAACAACTGAATATCATTCGGTGATTTTACACTATCTTTATGTAGTTTGTCTCTTCTTCTAATACATTTAACGATCCCTTTACTAATCCAGGGTTTTAATGGTCTATATCTGCTTGGTAGTTTCACTGTTTTGGTGTTATTTGTTATAATATTTATTAATTTGATAGTTATTATTTCAGACGTTATGTTGGCATTTGTAGTAGAATAGAGGTTGGTCCAGTTCGTATTGTTTAGTATTTTCTGGATATTATTATAATCTATAATTACTTTGTTGACTATAGCGTTTATTTTAGAAATAGAAGTATTATTGATATATAGCAGTATAGGTGAGTGATCTGTCAGTTGTTGGTCAAACACAGCTGTTTTGCAAGTGGAATAACATTTGATCATGAAGTGATCGATACACGTCAGGAGTCCAGTAGGTCTGTTAATTCGAGTCGGTCTATTAATTCCTTGTCTGAGACCATGCATGGTCATCAGATTCAAATATTCTTGTGCTTCTGTAGACAGGCTTTCCGGCAAAATATCTATATTAATGTCGCCCGTAAGTATGATGTTTTTTGTCTTGATGTTACTTAAGATTTTATCCAGTGAGTCTATGTAGGAAGTTGTATTTTTAAAACATGGTGGTCGGTAAGAACAGATTATAGTATAATCTGGTTTAATAGTGATGACTAAGCAGTTCCTTTCGAGAATAACCGGTTCATAAGCACTGGTTTGAATTGTGTTGCGAACATACACGACTACGCCGTCATTTTGGTTCAGGCTGACTTTTGTCCAATACGTGTTGAAATCGTCGATATCTGGTGGAGGATTATCTATATTCGTCCAACATTCTGTCAGCACAATAACATCAACAGGTATGTTTATAGCGGATATGAACGCTACAAAAAGGTCAAAGTTGCAATTAATACTCCTTATGTTTATACAAATTATTGTCAGGGAACCTGTAAGTGAGTAACTGTCTGTCTATATGTCCGTCTGTCTGTCTGTTACCTTTTCACAGCTAAACCACTCAACCGATTTAGATGAAATTTGGTACAGATATAGTTTAAAACCTCGGGAAGGGAACATAGGCTACTTTTTATTGATGTAGATACCACGCTGGCGGAGCCGCGTGCAAAAGCTAGTATCAAATATGCGCAAAATTGACCTTGGAAAAATCAAACTTGTCAAACTGCATGACTGTTATAATTAATATCGAGTAATAAATCACCTTCAGTACCTATTAGCGTATTGCCTGCCATATAATTAGCTTCGGTCACAATCTTTAAAAATTATAAGTATACATACTCAGTAATTATATTTTCTAGAACAAATCACGTGCGTGATTAATGTAAAATACAATTTAATCAGTTAATCACTTAAATGAAACCATGCTGGCTTGTGGCTCGTGTATAATATTTAAATAAACTGTTATAAAAAGTGAGATGGGCGGTATATCTATAGTGGTATTATTATGTTTTGTAAGTGATATTATTTATTCTTTCTGTTTTACATAATATTGTCTTCTGTTTACGCGAATGTTATTCATTGAAATTAAACTACTATATAAATTTTGTAATAAAGCGTCAAATAAACAACGCGATAAAATCCGTATATAGTAGTTTAATTTCAAAAAATATTTATGTTTTATCTAGTTTCTCCATTATTCAATAACTATAGGTGTATCTCTTGGATTTTATATGTGCTTATCCTAATATTCTCCAGACTGAATTTCGGTCACGGCAGCCAAATTTAATCTTCATAGTGCGATGGCAAAGAAACTCGGTGTAGAAGACGTTATTATGAATTTCCTTTATAGGGTAGATTTTAAGTTTAGTAAGACAAGAGCAATTTTTAAGAAACTTATTGCGAAAATAGTATGAGGAGTGGTTGCAAAATAAGAGAGTCAATATTTTAAAGGTTGAAAAACAAACAAAATTTTAACAAAAAAGAAAACCGACTTCAAGAACTAATATTCTAAAAGTAAAATTCACTAAAAAGTTAATAAATAATTGCATATTCTTGTGAATAATTAAATTATTGTTATTATTGGAGTCGGTGTCAGCCAAGGTAGGTTTGTGACTAATTAAACATGATATGTCTTACTATAATCATATCATAACATTGGCATGCACAATTACACACATAGACGCAGCACGCGGCGCGGGCGGATGACACCGACTCCAAAATCCTCCTTTTTTGAAGTCGGTTAAAATGTGAGTGGATACATTTAAGTAGCGGTTAATTTATTCTACTACCAGATTTGTACGCTTGTACGTTATCTATTTTTGACTTGACTTTACCTACTGTACACCAATGCATTGGCTAGTCGTTTTGTGATAGCACTATACTTTGATTGAAATAGATGCCATATTAACCCGTTTTAATTTTTTTGGTTTTGCCTATTGGATTATATAATTTATAAATTTCAGATAACATTTTCTGCAATCTCAAGCTTAATTTTACGAGCAGACTATACTCATAGCCTAGCCAGGCCACCAATCAAATACAGGAATTCGCATCAGCAATTTAAAGTACCACCATTTATGGGCTTAAAAAAGTTCAAACCACACATTAGTATAAACTATAAACTGGACCTATTGGTAAATCGAATTGTACAAAGATATTTAACAAAAAGAAAAAGATATTATCGCACTAATGTTGCAAATGTGACGTCAGTCGAACAATGCGAGCATGAATGTAAGAATGAAGTCCGATTAATATGTTCTTATGATTCTTATACTTGTACGGAATATACTATACACCATTTGTCTCACAGTTGTTATCTACAGTGCCATTGGCATCTAACAGACCCAAATCCGTATCGAGAGCATCTGTACCAAGAGAAGTTCAGAAAAGGGGCGAAGAGAACTACGACTACTGAGCTACCTCATCCTTCGACAAGAAAAATAAATGTTGAGGATTTATCATCAGATTTTTAGCTGGGGTCTTTAACATTGCCGGTGGAATAGGTAGAAATAGATTTTATTAGAAATTAACAGCCATATTCATAAAACTTACAAGATGCTTATAATACTTATGATGTATAAGTAAAAATCTAAAAAAAATCGTTCATAATAATAATAGTATTGTTTATTTCTCTCAAAAAGGTAAGTAGGTATATAAATAATGCAAGCTTGCCTAATAACGATGCTGTATATAATAAAGATTTAAATGTAAAAGATTTTTTACATTGTCTCGGTTTCGCACGGGTTGTACAAAACCTTAACAAATAATATACCTATCTCAACCTTCCTCATGAACTACTCTGTCTACGGGGGAAAACAGCATGTAAAATCCGTTTAGTAATTTTTGAGTTTATCGCGAACAGACAGACAAACGCGGTGGGGGACTTCGTTTCGTAATAGTGATAGTGAGTATACTACTTATCGTATTAAGCCTTTAATAAGATATTTTTTTATGAATAAGACCGCAAAACTGTTAAATGTATTTAATTGAACAGAACATGTTTATTTAAAATAATAAATACAATAGAAACAATTACTTAAGACTTTATTTCCAAGTATTTGGAGTATAAGTAATATGAAAGTCTGAAACTGTGTCCTGTAGTTGGCAATAAGCTTGCCCTATATAACATGGGACCTTAAATCATAATTGAGAAACGTTGGTGTAAAACACCTACCACCTATAGATGTATTGCACGCCTAACCTGGCAAAATTATTTGTGTATCACACAAAATCTTTATAAACTTCTAAAAAACTTTCTGCCTTTAACTACTTGCTGACTGCCAAAGATCTGGTAAAAGACTACCCAGTAGATATGTATAAATAACAATTAAGGTTATACAGGTCTCGGTTATCGTTACCCAAAACGGTTATGCTGATTTTGTATCGGTATATTTATATAGATGTTTTTGTTTTGTAAAAATTAAAACAATAGCAAACATTTTATTCTTATTTATTTTATAATACATCAGATAAAAATACAATATTTATAACTGTGATAATAACATGTTAATCAAGTTCCAGTAAAACTTTATCGTCGACTTTATCAACTGTAACAAACATAATGTTAATAAATATAAGTATTTTTAATTATACTTAATAAACAAATGGCTCAGAAAACTCTCGTTTCTGCATTAACCGCGTGAAAACCTAAATAATAAGTAGGTACCTAACATAACCTTAATATTTAATATTGGTAATACTTTCGGACGGAATGTCAAATGGTAATATAATAATATTATATAATATCAAATTGATTATTTCATTTGTAATAAATATTAAATTGTGACATAAAATTAAATACCTATTCAGATATATTTTCACAACCTAAAATCTGACAAAATATAAAAAAGTTGTTTTTTTATATATTGAATACAATATAGTCGTTATATTAAAAGGCACATTTGGAATGAAATTTGAAAAACGAAGTAAGTATATTTTAAAATACGTTAATATTAGTGTTTCTGGCACTTATTAAGACACTTTCGAAGATTTAAGACTAATCTTAAGTACTTTATATACTTAATTTTAAACAAAAATATAATATATTTCAGGATTCTACACAATTAGCTGTAGTAGCTACTTTCCAATCATATAACATCAACGGATAAATATGAACGTTATTATACACAGATTTTTAGCAATACTGTTAACTGTTAAGTAGGGACAATCTCTATATAACCTTCATAATAATTCAAATTTAATAATTGACACAAATACCACCCAGATATATGTAGGTCACACAACATTTCCAATGCACACAGTATTGGAAATAGCGAGGTGATAAGTTAAAACCACTCAGTACTGTAGCTCAAGTTTCCATGTTCCCTTTATCGGTCGATATTATTTGAACAACTGTGATAATTGACATAATATTATAAAATATATGATCATTATATACATAATAAACTGACATTAGTCAGAATATCTTCTAAATAAGATTTTAATAATGCCATTCGGCCAACTCATTTCGTATTCGGTTGTTGTCTACACTATTATAACAATTGAACGAGTTGTCGAAGTTTGCAATTAAAGTATTTTAGTCAAGCATATCGATAATTAATTTGTATTTAATCAAATTGTACCTAATGCTCGACTTTAGGGTGTCTGTATAATTTCTTCATTGACTGTTCATTTCATCAAAATCTATGTATGTAATAAAACCATAACACTTATAATGACTATAATATTATTCTCCGCGCTCCTTCCCTATGAAAAACTCGACTAAATATATTCTGTCTTCTCTTTTTAAATCATTTACAATTTCCCACCACTAGGACTTCTAGAGCTGCTCTTAATCGATGTGATTGAGATGTTGCCAGAACTACTGAACGTCGGCGGAGGCGACCGGGGTAAAGAAAACTTCGTGTCCGTCAAATTCTCCTGACTCAAAGATTTTTGAGTCGTAAAAACCGGTATTTTCGATGATACACCCGATACAGCTGTTGATTTTCCCTTCTCCGCTTTCACCGGTATGTTACTGGGTTTTGCAGAAATCATCGGTTTTTGACTTGCCAGTATCTGTTCCGGTGACCGTAATTGCATCTGATCTAACTGCGATAGTCTCCGGTTTTCTAAATCAGTGCTCGTTACTATTGTACCTTTTGGCGATTCGTATGTAGCTGTACGGAATTTAATATGACTGTTTCTAGGTAAATCAAAGTCTGAATGGCGTTTCTTTGGTTCGTTCGATTGATTTTTCGTTCGTTTTGCATCAGCCTGCTGTTTGGCGGAGAAGTGTCTCTCGTTGTGAATGAAATCATTGAGTAATTCGATGTCTAGCTCATAAGACAATGGCGGTTCTTCGTAAGGTGGCGCTCTCTGTCTACTGGAGATCTTGTCTTTACTTTCCTTCTGTTTCTGCAAGCTTTCTGTGCGCGGAGTGACTACCTGAATTTCTGTTATGTGATGACTGTCAATTTCTTTGCATTCCTTATTTCCGTCACCCATAGTTGAGGGGTTGATAGTGTATCTAGTCTTAGTGAGCTCTTCAGAGTCCCGACTAGTTGTTTGCACATCTTCTAAGTCCTGAATGATCCTGATCCCCATTTGTGATAATTCTTCTGAGCTTTTGTGTGACATAAAACTAGGATCGTTTTTTAGCTTTTCCATCAACGCTTTAGCTTGCTCTTCATCCATTTCGGTAGTGTTTAGTATTATAGTTTCCGTTCTTGTAAAAGTCGGTTCGTCAGTAATAAAATGCATATTAGGATTCTTTCTCTTGATTTCGTCTAAGACCCTCTTATCAATGTCTTTCACATCTCCTTCTTCTAATTTCATTTCGTCGATTTCGCCGCCTCTCATAATACCGAAACTGATTTGTTCGACTTGCAACGGCGCCTCAGTTTTCGTGTTGATGTATTTCGTTGAGATTTTCTCGACGTTTTGGGTGATCACTTTATTTCCGAAATCGTCTTCAGCAACGTTGACGGTAACGTTTTTTTGTACTGGCTCTTGTGTCATGGTTATAGACATGTTCGCTGGCTCCATATATAGCGTCCTATTTTCCCTTTCATCATGTCTCCTTCTAATACCTTCGAGAACATCTGGCGGCATCATTCTTATAGTAGGCTCACCAATCTCAATAGATTTCGTATACGATTTCCGTTTCTCCTCAACAGGTTGTACCTTTTCAGTGGTTATAGTCACAACATTGGTATTTTCTTTGGGTTCTGTCCATTCTGAGGTTGAGAAACTTTCAAGCTTCTTGTTATATTTCAAACTATTGTTGTTTGAACCGACTCTGATGTTGCTCACGAAATCGTCGTAATCTCTTACTTTTTCAGTTTGTGTGTTCGCTTTCAGGTCGAAGTTCACGATGTCGGGTTGATGCATTGTTGCTGATTTAAAGGCATCTGTCATCGGCGGGACCTCTTTACTAGTACTCGCTTCATGCTTTTCTTTTTCTCCAATTTGGTCAATGTGCACATTTAGTATAGGATTCTTGGCTAGCAATTTCTTCATCATATCAGATTTCGGTCTTTCTAAACTGTTCACGTAAGTATTGCGCGACATCTTTAAATCATCGGGTACGTTAGTATCGTAAGTCATTGATAGTTTATCTTCATATTTAGGCGGCGCTGCTTTTTCAACAACTGTTGGTATGTCTTGAGTGCTGTCCAAAGAACTCATGTTGCTATCGTCTGATGTAGATTTGGCGAATTCTGATACAAGTTTAAGATGCACTTTCAAGTTTTCATCCATTATCCGTCTAGCCAAATGGTCTGTTGTCTCGTGTTCTGACTCTTTGTACAATTCAAATTCTTTTGGTTTGGTAAGATTCTGTTCCTCATTTTTCTCGGACTCCACAGAGCTACTGGATCCCTTAACGATAGCGTCTTCTAAATTGCCAAATTCTGAACCTTTCTTAAGACGATTTCTCTGGAAAGTGTTAAGTCCTTCCATTGCTGATGTTTTAGCGATATTCAGACTCAGTCTGGGCTCCTTGTGTTTAACAACAACACCTTTATCCGAATCTATCATCTCTGGTAGTACGTCATTAGTGCTGGAATCAAAGAAAGTGGTTTCGACTACAGACATTGCTTTTCGCTTTTTGGGAGATATAGTACTTTCTTCTATTTCGGCATCTTCGGCAGATATATCCAGACTTTGAGCCCTTTCTAAAGTACCCGTGGATGGTTTGCTCGATTTAGCCCTTAGTTCAAACTTAGATAGGTCGCCTAGCGAGGCCGCTTTACGTTCGTTCTCATCCAACATCGACGCGTTATCTGACACTGAATGAACTGTTTCATTCATAGGAGAACTGTGAATGGTTATATCACTATTATTGAGTTCGATTGTAGTAGATCCTTTGTCACTTTTATCGCTGTGGTTTAAAGACCTTACTGAATGTACATCTTGATTAGAAGACATATTAGATTTGGAATCTTCGAAGAAATTATTAAGAGAATCACTTTCCCTCTTAAACGGTTTTGACACAATATCGTCAATATCATCTTGACTAAAGTTGATAGACTCTTCGAGACGTGATACGCTTTTAGTTTTGTTAACTTTGGGTGTCGATGTGTTTATTTGTGATGAAACTGATGAAGTAGACATTGTTGAATCGTGTAATAAGCTTGAGTGTTGTTTCTCATTGCTCAAAAAATCTGTTACGTTTTTTAGCTGTTCGAGAATGCTATCATCTGTTTTGTTCTTATCGTGGTCAGGCGGAGAAGGGGCTTTGCCCTTAGATTTCTTAGGTTTTGGGGCTTCTTCTTTCTTGGGTTCAATCTTTTCTTTATCATGCATCAATTCTGATGTACTCTTTCTGTTAGTTCTTGCGGCTTTTGCAGCGTCTAGCATATGCTGTGGTAGTTCCTGAGGTATACCATTTTCATCTCTCTTAATTCCGCTTGAATTCAGATCATTTCTAGCGAATGTGGTTAGACTAGTTTCAGAAGTTCGCGATGTTTCTAGGCTAATAGTAGTATCTGATTCGTTGGTCTTCACTCTAGCATTAGGTATTGGTGGTGCCATCTTCTCTCTTCTCTTAGCGACGACAGGTTTCTTCTGTTCTGTTTCATTCTCATGTTTAATCTGCGTTGTAGGCGCTGGTCTTTGAGGTTCAGGTTTATCTATTTCATCGACAGATTTCTTATCGACAACAACAGTTGTGCTTATACTAGAAGTCACTGCGCCATTTTCAACGCCCTTATGTTTCAATACTCCATCATCAGGTACGTTTGGTGGCAGAACTCTAATTCCGAATTTCATTGCCCTCTTTGGATCGTATTCTCTTTTCTGTACCTCTGCTTGTTCCATATGATGTGATGCGATGCCATTCTCTGGCTGTATTATTTGTATATCACTACCAGTAGAATGTCCATTTTTATTTCTCTCTGGCTTGTAGACAGCAGGCACGATGTCAGAATGTCTGGATTTGTTTGCCAGTTTAATATTCTTCTCGTTTTCTCTTTCTAAGGTAGTGTGGCCATCTTTCCTTTCCTTCTTCGTTCTTTCAAGGGTGGTGGATGTGATGATCTTGTCTGATATGATCTTCTTGATGCCAGATTTGGTATGTTTTGTCTCTAGGGTGGAGTTGTTGGAATGTGACATGTTGGGCGATCTTGGCGGATGAAGCAGCTTCCCTTCTTTCTCCAGCTGGAACAGAAATAGGGAACCTTTTATATTCGAGATCAATAACTGACATGATTTGTTGAACACACAATGCCAGTGGCCTAGTCACCACGGGCTTCGTGTGAGTCGTGAGTGTTGTTTATATGATTGAATGAGTAACGCAGAATGATTAGAATAGAACTAAAATTACATATTGTATACACCAACAGATACATATTATCTACACGATCTATACTAATAATATAAAGAGGACGGATTGGTATTCTTGTTTGTAATAATTAATTTTAGAAAAGAATTAACTGATTTTAAAAATTCTTGCACCCTAAGAACTTTATCCAGACGTAACGTAGGCTATATAACATTATGTTATGAGCTACGGGCGCCAAGCAGTAATAATAAACATGAGTGAAACCGCGGCGAACAGGTTGTATATTTATATAACAACGGATATTTTTAAAATTAGCCTTTTATACGCTTAGGTTATGCATATTTATTGCAAATAGTTTACAAGACTTTTTCCACCTGGTATGTAAAACGTGCCTCAGCGATGAGCGAAGCAAAGCTAGGCTTTAAAACTACAGTCAAAACCGGATATAACGACATTGAAGGGACCATATAACTTCGGACGTTATGTCCGATAGTTGTTATAAGCAATATACATCAGTAATGTGGTTATAATAATTGTCATGTTTGTTTGGAATGTTTCTTTAGAATTTTTAAATATGTACAATTATGTAGTATGGGCATAGGTTATATTTAAGAACTAGTTTTCACATAAAATGCCGAAAAAGGAAATGTTAATTCTGGTAAAACTTATATATATACTAAGTGTAGTCTATAAGCTGTACTCAGCTTAAAATATTCCTTCATAGTTTGGAATAAGTTATTTTTTTATAATTAAATACAGATTAACGTCAATTAATAAAAACTAGGGGCAATAGAGAGGTTTTCTTGAGTTTTTTAACAATGTTTAAAAAACATTGTACGACACTCAGTTTTGGTCTAAAATGTTCCTTATTTGTATGCCACCGGTATTTTTTTGGATGTGAATAGTATACCGTCGTTATTGTCTACACATTGCGTATTATTACTGTTTTTGTTTAAACACGATTAACCAGCTGGTTCAAAAGTTACAAGGTTTTCTTGGTACAAGGTCCATAACTACTAAACAAAAAGTATAAATAAAAAAAAATAAAAAAAACATGTGCGGGCGTAGCTGCGGGCATCCTCTAGTTTACCATAAAAGTATACTTGAACAATGGTATACAATGTTATTAATTCAAGTAGTCTATATACCCGAAAAGAAAGAGTGCATTAAAATGTTATAATAATATCTATCATTGCAAATCTATAAGCGTCTGCATTCGTCACTGCTCATATCTGCACGGACCTGCCATTGTTTATTGCTAAATACAATAGACATGCAGGAATTTATCCGCACACACACATACATAAAATGTATTCTAAACATGCATTGTTAGTTTAACATGTAACATAGTTATACAACGGTGTCTCAGTATGGTAAACTTCCTCCGAGCATTCTATCTAGCCGTCAATGTATTTATTGACATGTAAAGATATTGTACTAAACATTTGCTGTCCATTTTATCTTGAACTCTCGGGTTTAATTAGTCGTTGTGTGATAGAGGTCAAGATCTTGGGATCCAGTAATTCAAATAGTCAAACCTAAGAAGAAGCTAACCACAGCTAGGCTTCATGATACTTTGAGCTCATTCTGCGTAAATAGAAACATCTATGATTAAATTATGTTCGGGTATTTTGAAATAACTACACTGGAACATTGAAACAACTATCATCTTAGTCTCCCCGTGACCATGGCTGCTGAAAAGCAACCGAAACGTCGGGGAAAGTGTAAACATAAATATAAATAGTATAATAGTATAAATAGTTTTAAAAGTTTCAATAATTTAATTAGCTTAAAAATTAGTAAAGTTCAATAGTAATACTAGTGCAACAGTTTTCAAAATTTTGTAATAAAGTGTCAAATAAACAACGCGATAAAATCCATATATAGTAGTT
This sequence comes from Catocala sponsa, assembly GCA_963564715.1. Lineage (NCBI taxonomy): Eukaryota > Metazoa > Arthropoda > Insecta > Lepidoptera > Erebidae > Catocala > Catocala sponsa. Next base: position 7,400,069 of record OY751351.1, read on the forward strand.
TAATTACTTGATATAAATTTTATCGTAGTTATATCAAGCACAACAATATTTAACTAATTATCAATAATAATTAATGACTATGTAAATTACACGTTGGCCGACGTTTCGGTTGCTTTTCAGCAGACTTGTTTAAGGAAAGACTGTTTCGTAAGTTTGTCTCGATCCCGTGAAAGTAAAGTGCTAGTATAGACACGTAATGATATAAATAGAGTATTGTACACATATTTACTTTGCGGGTGGGGTAGTCGGTTTAGCGATTATCTAACTGCCAGTGTATCGAATACTAGAGGTTTGGTAAGATCAAATCGGCATCCAAATTATTTCATTTACAATACTCCTAACTAATATTATAAATGCGAATGTGAGTTTGCTTGTTTGTAACGCTTTCAAACCCCGACCGATCATCATGAAAAACAAAATGAAATAAACACGTTATCTGGGGTACAGAAAAGGGGTAAAAAAGTGGAGGGATAGAAACTATTAATAAAATCTACATTCTCACGAGCGAAGCCGCGAGCAAAATCTAGTTTAAAATAATTTTAACCCATTCGTTGTACCGTGATAGAGACAATAGAAAATCTATTGATAAGTATCATATGTGATTTATCGGACAGGGAACCTGTTAATGTCGTTCAACTTATTTTTTCATTTCACTTGTCTCTTTAGCCATTAAATGCTTTGGTCTCCAGGTTTAAGTGTTCACCAAAAGTACAAAGTTAAGTTATATGCATTCTGTTGTCTTTTTTTTGTACCTAGTTAATAAATAAATACTCAGATAATCTACGGTCTAAACCAGTATGAATAAAACTAAGCACTGCAGTTATAGAGGTTGTTTGTTATCGCGATAAGTGGCACAGGTAGTAGGAAAGCTCTCATGGCGACCTGATACGCTCCGATTATTGCTTAGGAAATAATATGAGTCTTATATTTACATTATACAGGTACTGTAACGTAAATATAAAACCCAGACTTATTTTAAGCTATGGACCACCAAAGCCTAAGTGCTTTTTAGGGTTTCGTACCCAAAGGGTAAAACGGGACTCTATTACTAAGACTCCGCTGTCCGTCTGTCACTAGCCTGTATCTCATGAACCGTGATAGTTAGACAGTTGAAATTTTCACAGATGATGTATTTCTGTTGCCGCTATAACAACAAATACTAAAAAACAGAATAAAATAAATATTTAAGGGGGCTCCCACATAATAAACGTGATTTTTTTTCGCGTTTTTGCTCATTATTCATAACGGCAACAGGTAGACGCTTGAAATATATTCACTTTGAAAATAAAAATTAAATTTAAAAAAAAAACAAATGTTTAACGTGTGGGGGACTCCCATACAACAGACATGATTTTGTTGCCGTTTTTATAAATAATGGTACCGAACCCTTCGTGCGCGAGTCTGACTCGCATTTGGCCGGTTTTTTTTAATATTAACTTGTTAATGTTAAACAAAGTTATAACCATAGTTATTTAAAGATAAACAAAGATAGCCCAGTGGGACAAGTGCTTTTCCGAGAGGCGGCATGCGTGTTCTCACGCGCGCCTCTGTGTCGTGTGTCCGTCCCTCCTCAAGGGTAAAATGGGGTTAAAATGTAGACGTGCCTAAAGGTTAGGTCATTTCGTGTAGTGGCCTGCCGTTTCTTACGGCGGGCGGAACCCTCTGCGGGGTCGCGATTGCATGTAAAAGCTATTCGCGCGGCCCCACCGACTATGGTTATGTCGAGGAACACTGTGTTAGGTTTAGTCGGTATTACCGGGATGTCTTACCTCCGGTAAGCCCGACATCACCTCTCCGTCGCCCTGCGGAGGAGTATGCGCCAAAGCATTCAGTTGGAAAAGTGCTTCGATAAGTACCTATAGCATTAAGCTAGGAAATCATAGATAAGCGGTACGATATTTGGGTACGATTTCTTATGATTTATCGAAGCACCTCGGCGTTAGAAATTGTGTGCCTTGTCGATTTTGGCACGCTACAGAGAATTTCTTGGCAGAAAAACGCAATATCCCTTTTGTCGTCTGAGCCAGGTATCGAACCCGAGTCCTCAAGCTACAGCGCGGAGGCAGTCTGAAGTGTGATCTTACCGTGTTTACGTCGCTGGTAGAGGAGGCGCGCTTCAGTAAGGGATGCAGCACATCTCTGCCGGCGCCGCTGGCTCGTCCTCCCTCCAAGACCTCAAGTTCTACCGGGTACGGAGAGGCTAGGGACAGGATGCCTACCGCGTCTTCTAGTGGAGTGCCAGTAAACTCGATCTTGATGCTTTTTATTTTGTCACCTGAAACATTTAAATATACGTGTATACTCTCGGGCGTGTTTCTCGGAGGTAAGTTGAGACAGAAGCAGCGATTGCCTAGTGGGAAACCGTTGGACTGCCACGCAGAGATCTTGAGTTCAAACCCAAGGCGCGCATCTCAGACTTTTCGAAGTTATATGCTTATAGAGCAAGAGCACACGGTAGCCAGACCTTCGTTATTTTATAAAAGGTGAAAGTTTCTCTGTGCATGTCCCCAACACGGATAAGAACGATCAGCGAGTATGGAGTTTGTATTGTGGTTACTTAAGCAGGTAAGAGGTAGTAAAGGTGTATAAAATAGTACCTTAAATTTGTTAAAGTATAAAGCTCAATTATTTTATATTTTCTTCGGAATAACCTTAGAAATCACATCATACATTGCCGGACACTTAGTACAGTTGCAACCCTCTGCCAGACACCCCTAAACTTTAATAAATTATAATTATACTTTCGTTATAGTACACAAGCTGAATTTTGTTACTTGGGTACCTATAAAAAAATGTTGCCCCAATAGCCGGATAGTTTTTACCATAAAGTTATTTATTTCGGGCTTTAAATATTTACATTATTAATTTTAAAACGAATTAACCTAATATATATTTAATACAGTTTTTATGGTTTTTACATCTTACCAGACACATTGAAAATTTGCTGTAGGTGCGAGCGCGAGGCAATAACTGTTATATAGATGTTTTAATAATTGATGGTTTTTTTTCCTATTGCATACAATGAAAAATGTTCCAATAACATTCCAAAAAATTGTTGTTAATGGTTACTCAACTACAAGCATCCAGAATTGACGTGATCTTTGATCAGTATTTTACACCATCGATCAAAAATTACAAGCATTCCCAACGGTTTGAATCTGTGCAATTAGAGTCCACTATAACCATAAGGTCTGGCCGTCGTGGGCTCTTGAGCTATTCATTATCACTTGGTTTAACCGTGAGCGAAAACATCATGAGGAAACCTGCATGTCTGAAAGTTCTCCATAATGTTCTCCAAGATATGTGATGTTTGCCAATCCGCACTAAGCCAGCGTGGTGGACTATAGCCTAACTCTTCTCACACTGAGAAGAGATCCGTGCCCAGCAGTGGAACAGTTTAATACAGAGCTGATATTATTAGTTGAGACTACAGATTTCCTAGTACTTCGATCCTGGCATAACTCTGTCTTCATACACTTACATCCGCTTTTTAGTTAGGTATAAAGATTTCTATTAATTAGGTTTACAAATTACTGGTATTTTTATTACGTCGCCAGCTAAGCTAGAATGCTTATGTTAGGACTGAGTTCACGTCTGTCGTGCAATTGATGGCATTCGAATCCGCTCAATCGATCTCGATCGCAAGCCCAGTAAGCCTTGTGTGCTAAGACCTTAATCCACAGCTGTCGCTAGATTTTTGTGTTCGTTGTTGCATCTATGACTTTAAATATAAGTTGAAGAACATAGTTGCTTTAAGTATAAGCTGGAGAACGCCTAATCACTTTGCTCTTGCCTAATAAGAAACTACATTTTATATCTAGTGAGAAACTAATCTATACTAATATTATAAAGCTGAAGAGTTTGTTTGTTTGATTGTTCGAACGCGCAAATCTCAGGAACTACTGGTTCGATTTGAAAAATTATTTTAGTGTTGGATAGCCTATTTATCGCGGAAGGCTATAGGCTATATTACATCACGCTAAAACTCACGGGGGTGGCGCAGTAACGATAAAGACGGGTGAAACCGCGGGAACATCTAATAAGTGATAAAACAGCATCGAATGTCAACTATTATTGACCGACTCTCCAATAATATATGTCAACAGTTAAGGCAGACACGCGACATTACAAAAATGTCATATTTCGGTAGAAAGTTCCCTACCGACCTTCCTAAATGTCAAGTGCTTAATGCGTCTGACATTCAGAAAGCTACGATTCGTTAGGCATAGTGAGAATTGTATTTATTATTGCGTATATCTTAACAGACGGCAACAAGAGACCTGTTTCAAATGGAACTTAAAGGGATAGGTGGTTAAATGTAGATTTAATAGACTTCTGCTAACCCCTTTTCGGATTATACAGGTGTGGGTTTATCTATGTATATTCCTATGTTCATACATAAATATATAATATGATTAGGTCCCGATGGTACAATAGCAAAAATTTGTTAGTTGAAATAAAACTATACGGATTTTATCACGCTGTTTATTTTAAAAACACTATTATATGTATGTATTTAATTTTTTCCCCTCTTAATTAAAGACTGTGACAACCACCATCTTAATCTACCCCTGACCATAGCTGTTTAAAAAGCGACTGAAACGTCTGGGAAAATGTAAACCTGAATCTAAATGGTTAATAATTTAAATAGTCAGTAAAGTTTAACAGTAGTAGTTTAATAGTTTGAAAATTATGCAATAATAATAGTGCTTTTTAAATAAACAACCCGATAAATCCTAATCCTAATCCTAACTAATATTATAAAACCGAAAATGAGTGTGTTTGTTTGTTTGTTACCTTTTCACGTCTAAACCACTGAACCGATCATCCTGAAATTTTGCATATACGTTGACAGGTGTACAGAAACGGACATAGGCTACCTTTCATCCCGAAAAAAAATAATGTTCCTGAGGAAAACAACAATAACGTTCTTATGATAATAGATGGGGCCACGGGTCTTTCGAATCATGATTAAATTAAATTATTACAAGCAGAGTACAATCCGAATTGATTGTCAAATTCTAAATTAACGCTAGCGAAGCCGCGGGCAAAAGCTAGTACCGTATAAAGTACGTAGTAGTTTAATTTCAAAACATTCGCGTAAACGTGGTCTATTTGTCTAAGCGTGATCGTGAAAATATTGATTTCAGATTGTAGCAGTATTGTGGCTAGATCTGTCTGTCTATATATACTTAATAAAAAGCTCAGCTAAAACTACGTTTGATAAACATAACTGGTGCAATGTGAATATTCTTTTAAATTAACTTAATAATGTTTAGCCTTTCATTGAAGTGTATTGAATTGAATTTTGGTCTATTTTTAGATGTGGAGGTGCGGTAAACGTGCGGTTGAACTACTGCAGGTTTTAAAACGCTACCATTGCGATATATTCACAAACTGCTAAGATATATTAAACCGGCCGCTGCTTTCTCCTACAGTAAAAACCTTAGGGGACTGGTACAAATAGTTCAGATCCCGAACCCAAAAACCCGGTTTTTCGAGACAGCTTTGCTTATCGGACTTCAGTAGTGTTAAAACTCGATGTTCTCTATGGTCATCACCGCTAAACCTGGCTATACAGGTGTACTAATGGTGGAAGTAATAATAATATTATTCTATCACATACCTACACACAACACCATCTAGCCCAAACTAAGCAGAGCTTGTACTACGCGTAAACTATGGATAAACATACATATATACTTTCTATTGTAAATACATACATATTATACATAAAATCACCCAGACCAAGACAAACATCCATGTTCATGCACACAAATGTTTGGCTTGAGCGGAAATTGAACCCGCAACATCAGGCGTGGCAGTCGGTTACACTAACCACTACGCCATCGAGGCCGGCAAGTGCTGGTATTTATAAGAAAAGGATAATTTTTTTGGATTGGTCGCCGTCTCAATAGGTAGACCTTGTTGAAATTAAACTACTATATACGGATTTTATCGCGTTGTTTATTTGATATAAAGTATACATTTTGTAATAAAGTGTCAAATAAACAACGCAATAAAATCCGTATAGTAGTTTATATATAGTAGTTTAATTTCAGTGAATAACATTCGCGTAAACAGAAGACAATATTATGTAAAACAGGCAGACCTTGTCTTGTTATAACTTAATAATGATGAATAGATTACCTGGCTGCAACTTTGCAGCAGCAGCCGGCCCGCTCCTCAGAACAGAGTGAACGATGACGCCGTCTCGCGCTCCACCGCCGCATTTGAAGCCCAGTCCCGTGAAGTCACGCGCCCACAGCTTCACGCGCCGGACTCGAGCTCGCTGGGGACAATAACATAACATCAATATACAATAATAATAATATCAGCCCTGTTTTAAACTGTCCCACTGCTGGGCACGGGCCTCTTCTCACTATGAGAAGGGTTAGGCCATAGTCCACAACGCTGGCCTAGTGCGGATTGGCAGACTTCACATATCTTCGAAAACATTATGTAGAACTCTCAGACATGCAGGTTTCCTCACGATGTTTTCCTTCACCGTTAAAGCAAGCGATAAATAACTATTTAATACGCATATAACTTCGAAAAGTCAGAGAACTCGAGACCTCTGCGTGGCAGTCCAACGGTTTCCCACTAGGCTATATAATACTAGACCGAAAGACATTATACAAGATAGTAGCTATACCAAAAAGTCCGCCCTAGTTAAAAGAGGTAGAGCACATCGGAACCCTGGCTAAAACTTTGCACTCTATTCAATAAGGCAGTCCGCCTATTGAAAATCCTTAACAGTTAAAACTACCTTATAGCATGATAGCAAATTCTGTAAGGCTTTAATTATCTATGTATATTTGATTTTTTGTTTGTTTGTTCGTAAGGATTTAACTAAAAAACTACACATTCGGTTTTTTTAATTATCTCACCATCAAATGCTAGTTTGTAACAAGTTCCCGACGAAAAATAAAAATATTGTAAAAAACAGTGTAGTAGATATTATATTACTGCAAACATGTCTCATAAACTCTATTACAAGTACCTGTAAACGAAAACATTATATGTTTCTGACTACAGCTATAATGTGTAAAACTCTATGCATGTGGTATAACACTGACACTTATCCTTATAAGGGTCAGCGCCGACGGACGGAGTGGCGGCGAAGAGACTAATTCAGTAACAATTTAAATTCAACCTAAAGTGCTTCAGAATACGACTGTATTTGGTACAACGAAATAAAATGACCGCGCTTTGTGTCGCTCGCCGTCATGTTATTTCGTTGTACCAAATACAGTCGTATTCTGAAGCACTTTAGGTTGAATTTAAATTGTTACTGAATTAGTCTCTTCGCCGCCACTCCGTCCGTTGGCGCTGACCTTTAATTTTCTTTGCCTCATTTAGCCTAATGTGGCAAAAAGAATATTATATTTAATCTCTAACTAAGAACTTAATGTACTCTTTTTCTGCAAATAATAATAATAATATTCTACTACATTCACACAACACCATCTAGCCCAAACTAAGCAGAGCTTGTACTACGGGTACTAGACAATGGATAAACATACATATATTACTTTTTTTTGTAACAAAATATTATACATAGAAACATCCAGACCAAGACAAACATCCATGTTCATGCACACAAATGTTTGACTTGTGCGGGAATCGAACCCGCGACCTCAGGCGTGGCAGTCGGTTACACTAACCACGACGCCATCGAGTCGATCGAATCGATCATTTATTCATTCATGTAATTATTCATTTATAGCTTTGCATTATATTGCTGCTCTTAAGAAGGTGTAGTGCTATCAGCAATGGCGACAAATCTTTGCTTCTAGCATAAGTAAGCTAGAATAGCAATTGTGTACGCAAGAAATAACAAGTAACCTTTAAGCAAGGGTATATGTGATAAGAGTCACCTGACTACTGGACTAAACAAGTCTAAAAGTGGAATATTGTAATTGGTAAACATAATAACAGGGTTTTAATAACGATAATGTCCTTTAGCCTGAATTTCATCCACGACGGCTGATCTAAACAGTGCCTAGCTATATAGTGCACAAATGTGTGCGCTCTCTAGTCCTTCACTCTCATCTTATCTTATGTGGGGGGCCAGTCAGTGCAGACCGGCGACACTTCGACCCAGTGGGATCTTTTGTGTCGACACTCTTCCAATAACGACTGCCATAGATGTTCATGGCAGCTGGGACCGACGGCTTAACGTGCTCTCCGAGGCATGAAGCAGGCGATAAATTGTCAATCAATACGCACATAATTTCGAAAAGTCATATAACTTCCGAAAGTCAGAGATGTGCGACGTGGGTTCGAAACCGAAACCCCCTGCATTGCAGTCTATTGGTCTTCCCACTGAGGTATCGCTGCTCTTAAACTTCACTCTCATAGTTATAGACGGAAATCTGACATGACCGGAGAAAGATCAGGTGCGGATGTGATAGACCGCCATCTTCTTAACTGCAGATTGCTATTTCTTGATAGGGAAACGCAATAACTGCTTTTGCACAACCCAGGTAACGGTCTAGAACTCATGGTCTCCGATTCGATACCTGGTTCTTTGCATGATCACAGTAGTTGCATTGAAATAGCCTTAATGCGAAAGACAGTAGATCCATTGGGATCGCGTAAAGTCAGAGTAGTCATTGATGAACAATCATGGATTTCAACATTGTTTTGAGTGCGTGATTAAAATTTATAAATCGGTTCATCGCCATATCAATAAATTCAAAACTAATGAATTATCAGAACGTATCCCAAAGAGTAAATTAAAACAGTCATTATATTTTATTTGAAATTCCTCAAAGTACAAGCTGAGGTCGCAACCTATACAGCCAGTGTTTCCTTGAATAAAAAAGCAGTATCTATTATCGATGATTTCACAAGCGGCTTGATGACTTGAAGCGAGGATGACATCACCGGGCTGACTGCCTGAGCCTTGCGTCCGTTTAGTGTTGCCGCGGTTAAATAATTATCTTGTTTATATTCTGAGCGCAGCCTCGATTGTGTTGAAGAGGAAATGTGGTTTCAGATCATAGACGATGGCGTTGTAGTCGTTTAGACGGTTGAATATACTATTTTTGCAAAATATCACAACTGGCTGTTATATATATAAGACCTCGATCCAGATCAAAGAAGACAATATTCTTACTCCGGGACTCAACCTACACATATGTCGTAGCATAATTAGTAATACCAGATTTATGCAAAATTGCTAAGACGATTGTAATGGATACTAAGACAGATTTTCTCAATCACACGGTGATCAGGGTTTCTGCATGAATTTTATATCGTTTTCTAGCATTACGTCAGGATGTTTATGGTTGTAATGTTTGAAAAACACCACAATACACAAATTATTCTCCAGCGTGGGTGCAATACATGGTCTTCGTTGTGTATGTTGCAACCTTATGACTGCCTAAATTATTGGACTCTCGACGCATCTGTTGTATCTCCTACTAACATTATAAATGCGAATATTTATATGGTTGGATTTTTGTTGCTCTTTCAAGCCTGAAAAAATTACTGCCTGTCTAATTTTGTGGAAATTCGTCCTGCTGGACGAAAATTTGACATGTGGATAGACTATGATCTGGTTTGATATATTGGATATTATTCCGAGCCAATCGTTAAGGTTTTTAAGAAAAAGAATAATATTAAGTTTCGTTATGTAAAAACTGCCACTAGATAAAAATGAAACCCCTAAATTTTGGTCGACATAAGTCGATAAACGACATTAACCCAGTCGGAGTCAGATGCGAAGCTAGTCAGTATTAATCTAAATAAGTATTATTAATTAGTAAATCGACAATCTTCTATTGAACATTGCTTTCAAAGATCGTATCGATCGATCATAACAACTAATCCAGGATATTGCCATACATGCTATATTTAACCATACTCAGCTTAAATATTCTACATAAAAACAACACAAGTAACAAATACGCATTGACCAACAAATTTACCCCCAAACACGGTAATATCCGACCATATGGCAACACTACGTGAACTAATACACCGACCTTGCACACAACCTTGAAGTTACCACCATCAAATTAAATGCTCCATTATAATCATAGACAAAGATATTGCGATGTCAGTCTTGACAGCTCTGGGAACCGGAATTGAAAAACTATGACAAGTTCGAGTAAAATAAATTAATTTAACGTATAGTTTAGACATGACTGGATGTAGGCGTCAATGCTAATGCCTTGCAACAATAGATAATAAAGATTCTCTATGTCTATGTGTAACAAGAAACAAATTACAGGACCGCCCTGTGTGCCCTATGGTATGGGCTTAAGAGTTCATAAGTCACAAATGTTGATCATGGGGTCCTAGATTCTTATGCCAAGTTACGCAATGTTATTTGGTATTCATTTGAGTCTGCGAAGCAAGCTTTAGTCCTGATATCGATCCCGTAAGTCCAGGAAACTCGACTGTGATGAACCTTCGACATGCAGATTTAGTATCCTTAAATAATCTTAACGAGCAATCAGGTAAGGTAAACCAAAGGTCTTAGAGCGCTTTTAAAGACTCTGTCACTAATTCTCGGTACACAATCGATCATTTTTTTATCCTACTTGGATGCAATCACACGATTAATATTGACGCAGTATTGTTGCCGTTTCATTCATTTAAATCAAACTATCTAAACCTACGTCTATTATTTTCCGTTTCTTTTTTGTTTTTCTCTAAGTCATCTCCCGCACTAGAAATGCATTGTGTCGCGGGGATCTTAACAAATATATGGTGAACAGGACGAGTCCATATCGCACCTATTGTGTGAATGCGACGCGTTGGCTGGACTGAGGACGGGTCTGATGGGGGTGGCATATCCAAGCCCTGAAGACTTCAGGCTTCTCCCTCTGAATTGTACACTGCGGCTTATGCAGTACATTCATAAGGAGATAGCTAAGGGTTAAATCTTGGGGCCGACACAAAAGATCCCACTGGGTCGAAGTGTCGCCGGTCTGCACTGACTGGCCCCCACACATAAGATAAGATAAGATAACAAATATTCAAACAACGGATACAAAGAATACCTGAACTCAGAATAACAATTATTGGATCACACACACCTATGTAAATTAGGTACTATTATAATTTTGTTCTTAATATGTTAGCGTTTCTAAGTAAATTCATGTAGATGGTTTTGTATCGTTTTATTTGACTATAAATAATACAATGAAATAAATCACTACATATCTATACTAATATTATAAAGCTAAAGAGTTTGTTTGTTTGTTTGCTTGAACGCGCTAATCTCAGGAACTACTGGTCCGATTTGAAAAATTCTTTCAGTGTTAGATAGCCCATTTATCGAGGAAGGCTTTAGGCTATATATCATCACGCTAAGATCAAGTCATTAGGTTTTTCCCGAATGGTTTCTCCGAACGCACGGGCTTGCATTCGAAACGTAATTACGGATTTTTTCCCTTCGGAAAAAAAGCGAACACGTGCGACAGTTAGTGTATTTTTTATTGATTTCATGCATTCGGATATCCGAATATGGAAAACGAACTCGGGAATCGAAAACGGAAAACGAATGTATGCGGCCAGCCTTAAAACGTTCCGCCGAGCGTGCAACCGAGAAAGTTGACGTATTGCCACATCACAAAATAATTAACGAATCAATTATACCTGAAGTAAAATGATTTAATTCATTTCATTTAATTTATAGTAGTTATGTAATAGCAAAGTTGCCAGTTATTATGTGACTATACTGAACCCCAGATTTACCACTGTATAGGAAAACGGGGTTAGACTAGAAACACTGTTAGGTTATAGTTAATAAGGTGACAGTATAAATGAACTGCAGATATACCACTGTATAGGAAACTGGCGTTAGAGTTCTAACAGTGTTACCGCGTTTCGCCCAGTGATAAGAGAATTCCGGTGATTCACCTAACAAAAAACTTGGCCAACCGTGGAGTTAGTATCACTTTAGCTCAGTGGGGAGACCAACAGACTGCAATGCAGAGGGTTCGAACCCACGTCGCGCACCTCTGACTTTCGGAAGTTATATGACTTTTCGAAATTATGTGCGTATTGATTGACAATTATCGCCTGCTCCGTGCCTCGGAAAGCACGTTAAGCCGTTGGTCCCGGCTGCCATGAACATCTATGGCAGTCGTTATTGGGAGAGTGTCGATACAAAAGATCCCACTGGGTCGAAGTGTCGCCGGTCTGAACTGACTGACCCCCACATAAGATAAGATAAGATAGTATCACTTTGGTATTGAAAATCAGACAGAATATGCAAATAACTAAACAAACATCATAGGGTTAAGGTTTTATATTTCTAAACTTTAACCATAATAAATAACCAAGATTTTTTATACAGCCACAGATAACCACACATACATACTGACAGCACAGGAAATACTTCGCATTTTATAGTCCCTAATTAATCTAATCTAGATTGAACTACGGTAATTAAGTATACTAATAAAAAACTAGCATTAAATATGTACCGATTATTTTAGTTAAACGTAATTATTGAAGTTCTATTTAAAACAACTAAAGTAGAAAAGTAGAATTTGTTTTACCTATCGGTAAACGGTTACCGAGGTGTCCAGGTGGGATTAGGCCCAATAAACCTACGGTAAAATCTTACCAGAGACGACTTACCACGACTCTTTAGGAAAGGTAGAAGAGAAAAAGAAAGTAGGAAGGAGAACGAGTGCGAAGGGGGAATGAGGGTGATTGGGCCCCCAGCACTCTCACTCACCGAACGAAACACAACAGTAGGAATACTGCTATTTCACGTCGATATTCTGTGAGAGGGTAGTCCTTCCCCGGTCAAGCCGGTGATTCATGCTGAAATCAGCGAGGCTCTACTACTCTATATATAGCCAGGTTCAGCAGTGGTGACCATAGAAAACACCGAGTTTCGACATTTATTAAGCCCTGGGGAAGGCTAAACTCTCTTGGGAACCAAAATAAAGAAGGAGTTGGAAATTGAATTCCATTTCCCTTCTTAGCAAAGCGGGAGACAAAATTTAGAATATTTATTAATACCATAAGAAAGTTGAGACTTGTGAACACGAATAATTTGTAGTTCTTTTATTAAATAAAAAATGGATCAAAAGTTTTGTCGTACGTAATTTGCAATAGTAGGTACATACATATACGACGGAATATAATATTCCGTCTATGATACACATTTACCTTATAGTCTATAGAGTTTATTAAAAATTTTATTAATAACATTTAAAAACTCAAAATAATACACTTATTTGCGACGTTTCTACTCGGAATAGACCACAAGTAGACGCTAACTTAATATTATAAATGCGAATGTAGGTTTGTTTGTTTATTTGTTCGTTAATTACGTTTTCACGCCTTAACTACGAGACCAATCATCATGAAATTTCGCATACAAGTTAAAAAAACGACAGAGTACCTTTGATCAAGAAAATCTGACCTAGCCTAGATTTCCGCGAGCGAAGCCACGGGGCAAAATCTAGTTTATAAAATAAATCCCTAATTAATTAATTACATTTACAAACCACAAGATATGAGATTTATTTGCCACGTTTCTACTCGAATCAAACCACAAGGCGTAGACGCTCTTAATATAAAAAAACCGATGAGTCAAATCTACTACTACAGGCAAAACTTTTCTAAATCAACATCATCAAACAGTGGGATTCCCATCTTAATCAGTCTAGCAGTTTTTGTGCGTTGCCGGAACATACGGGAAAAACGCACAAAAACCTTTTTGATTCATGTAGCTAGGTTATATCTATGGTATATACCTACATTGATTGTATGACGCTACCCACGCTATCTACACCCATCTACTGTTGTAGATGAATGTAGATAGCGTGGGTACTTAGATCAGTTGCATCATTTGATCTTATAAGTCGCTAAATTTGGCCCTCAGCTTCGCTCGCGTAAATGTAGGTTAGTTTAGTAACAGATTTTTTCTCTGGATGAAAGGTACCCTTTGTCCTTTTTTGCACTTCTGACAAAGTGTATTCGAAATTTTATTATGATTGAAACAACAAATAAACTCACATTCGCATTTATATAGTAGTTAGAATTTGCTAACTAGATTCACGATTGGTTTAAGACTTATGATAGGCTTATTCCCGCCCGCTCCGCTCTTTTGTTCCCCAGCGCTCCAAAACTAAAATTAAATATTATTATTATTTTTTAAATCGTTCCCAAGGGCTCCAAAAGCTTATGTTAATTTATTTATTTAAAACCTCTGATCTCCATACATTTATTCCCAGGAGCTCCAAATTATAATACAACATTAAATAAAGACCTACTTACTAGTGTGTTCCCGACAGCTCGTGGTAACGATTTTTATATTGAAATATTGACTTTTCTTGGAGTTGCTGGGAATAAAATCTCAAAGTACCTAGATAATGTTTTGGAGCTGTAGGGAACGAAATTGGTAAATGTGGCTTTATTAATTATATATTTTGAATATAAAAATCCTTGGAATGAATGTATGGAAATATGAAGTTTGGAGAACAATAGATTTGGAGCGCACGGGAATAAGCCTTATGATAGTGTGATGAACTTGCACAGAACCGCTTTTAATTGCGACAGAACTTAAATTCAATGCCGTGCCAATTAAAATTGGGTATGACATGTTATTGTAATACAATTGTTAGAATGACAGACATAATTGCAAACCTATTGTATCTGGCATCCGGTGTGTTTTTATCGTATTATTATTAATAAATTAATTATTTTCTGGTCCCGAAGACCTGGCTCGTACGGTTATCAAATAATTTCCCTCTCACACACTCACACCCACACCCACACATACACTTAGACACACACACACACCCTCACACACAAACATTAACACACTCACATGGACACACACACTCATACGTTTACTCACTCACACATCTCCCAACATGACGTACATTCTCAACACGAACATACTAGCCCCAATCATACACATTCCACCTATTCAGAGCACGGAGAGGCTGGTTATCTGTAATACAGGACCTCCTAGTACAGAGACCAGTCTCCCACACAGACGATACATTCGCTGCTTTCTTGTATGGACTGTTTGTTTAAGATGTCAAATATTATGTACTGTGTGAGAGAACAGATAAACAATTATTATTATTATTATAAGCCTCATTTTGTGTAAACGATCAGAACTCGAGAGAAACTCAACAGAATTTAATCCAAAAAATCTTTATCGCATATCGGTGGCTCCATATCAATAATTGAGTAGCTCAATTGATATGGAGCCACCGATATGCGATTAAGAATTTTTGGATTCAATTCTGTACTTTGCAGCAGGCAGTAAAAGTCTGCACAGATAGCGCAGCGGGTATATGGTCGCCTCGTTGTTGTTATAGCGCCAAGTGTTGTGCATTCTAATCCCACACGTGACTAACAGCCGTGATGCTTACACCCTTATTATTGCCAGTAGTACCTATTGGCGTTGGCTTTGTAGTTTAACCACATAAAATTTAATGTCAGTTTTTCTACAGAGGGATGTCATGCCGTCATAGCTTCGCAACCCAAAGTCATAACGGTATTGTAATAATTCTGCATCGCCAGCAGCGTTAGCCTAGCAGGACTGCCACGCAGAGACCTCGAGTTCGATTCCTAGACGCGCACCTCTGATTTTTCGAAGTTATGTGTAAGTTAATTATCACTCACTATAACGGTGAAGGAAAACGTCGTGAGGAAACCTACATGTCTGGGAATTCTACATAAATTTATCGAAGATGTGTGAAGTCTGGGCTGTCATAGTAGAGTATGGCCTAACCCTTCTCATACTGGGAAGAGGTATGTGCCCAGCGGTGAGACAGTATATACGAGTATACAGGGCTGATATAATTACTAATGATTATGCATAAATATCAATATTTAATAAAATTCGTATCAAATGAAAAACCGGCCAAGTGCGAGTCAGACTCGCGCAAGAAGGGTTCTGTACCATTAAACGAGCAAAAAAAATTACGTTTGTTGTATGGGGGGTAGCCCCCCTTAAATAAAACAAATATTTAAGGGGGCTCCCCCCCTTAAATATTTGTTTTATTTTAGTTTAATTATTTATTTTAAAGTGAATATATAACTAAGTATTCTGTGAATATTTCAAGCGTCTACCTGTTGCCGTTATCAATATCGAGCAAAAAAATCACGTTTGTTGTTCATACAATACATGAGCATACTCTCATGAGCCCCCTTAAATATTTATTTTATTCTGTTTTTTAGAATTTGTTGTTATAGCAGCAACAAAAATACATCATCTGTGAAAATTTCAACTGTGTAACTATCACGGTTCATGAGATACAGCCTGGTGACAGACGGACAGACAGACGGACAGCGGAGTCTATTATTATTAGTATATTATTATTATTATAAATCTATTTACTTTTTTAATGATTATTATTATTATTAATAGGGCCTTATATATATACTCGTATATACCTATACTAATATTATAAAGCTGAAGAGTTTGTTTGAACGCGCTAATCTCAGGAACTACTGGTTCGTATTGAAAAATTATTTTGGTGTTGGATAGCCCATTTATCGAAGAAGGCTATAGGCTATATAATATCACGCTATGACCAGTAGGAGCGGAGCAGCAATGAAAAATATTGCAAAAACGGGGAAAATTCTCTTATGTGAAGCAGACGAAGTTGCGTGGGTCAGCTAGTTATCTTACCTTATGTGGAGGCCAGTCAGTGCAGACCGGCGACACTTCGACGCAATGGGATCTTATGTGTCGACACTCTCCCAATAACGACTGCCATAGATGTTCATGGCAGCCGGGACCAACGGCTTAACGTGCTCTCCGAAGCACGGAGCAGGCGATAATTGTCAATCAATATGCACATAATTTCGAAAAGTCATATAATTTCCGAAAATCAGAGGTGCGCGACGTGGGTTCGAACCCGAGACCCTCTGCATTGCAGTCTGTTGGTCTCCCCACTGAGCTATCGCTGCTAACGGGTCAGCTAGTTAATTATTGTATATGTAAATTCAGTCATAGCATACAGTTTATACCCACGTATAGCTCTCTATGGACACGTGTCTATGGAACCTTTAGAATTATTGCTCACCTATACCATCAAGAACTTCATAATATATAAATTAAATAAAGTATGTAAACGAATTAATTAATAACAAATCTTAAAGCAATTCCACCGTGCACATACATAATTTAATTTTAATAGCTAAAGGAATATTCCAAAGACAACAAGATTAGTTTACAACTGGCCTTATCACAGTTTAAACGGTATTAAACGCAAACTAGGCTGAATCACGTCATGATTTGTCCGCCATCGTTTGAAATTTGAAACTATATTTTAATTACTAAAATGGCGATTTTAGGTCGTTAGATAATTAATTAATAACATGGTAGTAGATTATTAAAGGTAGTAGGGCGTTCTGTATTGATTATATTTTAATTGATTTTATATCTGAATATAAATTATATTATATAAATATTAGTTGTAAAATATCCCAAATTAATAAACATAATGTCCTCCAGACTAAATTTGGTCACGGCGCGGCGGCCAATTTTAACATAATTATACTACATGACTATCTGCGCAGGACATATTGTACATGCACACACGTGTGTGCGCAAACACAAGTCCACTCTTTATCCGCTTACTCCCATAATCTGATATGACCGGTCTGACTGATCTCCCATCAGTCGCAGGACCAACGGCTTTACGTGCTTGCCGAGACACGGGGTCTGTAACGTCACCAAGTTCTTTCCTCCAGTAAGCTATTTAAAATTTCTTGGCAGTAAATCCCAATAATTTTTTGTTGGCCTGATCCGAGCTATCGCTGTACCACCCAGTAGGCAGCACGGGAAACCCCCGAAGTACCTAGTACCTACCTAGGCAATAGGGCACCCTCTGAGGTTCTACCCAGTAATCGACAATAGACTCGCCATCTATTAAGAAGAACTAAGTACAGCAGATAGCAAAATGTGGGTGCAATTTACCTTTGCTTACCCCTCCAGGAATACAGCCGTGCAACTACGTATATAAACTCTTGGATAGCCAATATTCAGAAGGCCCGGGAAAAATGTCTGACTTTCGGAAGGTCAGCTCTTGGTGGTGGTACCCCATCGGATCTCGGAAACGGTGTTATCTACGGGAATCATTCTCGAACAAAATCTTCCTAAAACCCTGGTAACTTTTAGGGGGGCTTTTTTTTTTAAAAAAACATAGCCGCCATACAAACTTTGACCTCTAATATCTCCGAAACAGTTAGAGATAGGCGGGGTGTGTTCGAACAAATGTCATAGAGGTTGACGAGGTCTTTCCAGAAAGGGTCATTTTCAAGGTCACCGGGGTCATCGGTAATTTTTGGCTTCGGGGGTTTTGAAGGTCACTTTTTGATAAAATCAAACTGTTCGCGAGCCGCTTGCGGCCCGCGCAACCACGCAAAATACTAGTTTCTACATAAAGTAGCACTTGACTCAACTGAACGCACCTCGCAGTAAGTCTTACCAGTATTATAGCTAGCTACATTCTATCTTATCAGATATTTTCCTCAGCGCGTTACAAACAAGCGGATATAAAGACACTTGTTTACAAATCCCGGCTGCATTGCGCACTGACTCAACATACCACAAACCAGTTCATTCGCGAGCCACGCAAATGCGGACCAGATCGATTTGTAACAACTCGCGGTGGAATGCAGATCCAAATTGTGACCGCAGGGCTGACAACGGGAGTACGGATAGATACATCATTTAATAAACTGTATGTGCTGAGAGTTGCATGTGTATCACTCAAGGGGAAGGCAGGTGTATTAGGCTGCAAAAATGACGGAGCGATTTCAATGATCGCCTCGCGTCTGCCACTACGCAGAGTGATGTAGCTTTGAAATTTTAAATTACACGCGAGAAATACTTGTGAATCACACAAATGTTTATCCCGCGTGTAATTTAAAATTTGTTTTTGTTTCAAGTCTGAGTTGTCCGTTGTTTTGATGTATACAAGAATGATTCCTAGTGAGGAAGTTGTGTCATAATAATACTTTTAGCCATTTCGCCAGGTATAGGACTCAGGACTGATTCAGATGCGTCTAGAGAGACCCAGACTATTGCTATTTACTGGACATATTCACAGATTATTTTCTGCTACTGCATAATTCGAGACAGATACACCTAACACAGATTTTTAAGCTAGACTTAAGGACACTGTCAAATTCTAGGCAGGCCCCTGTGCAGGGACTTTATATAGGTATATACATTCCCTACGTCATCATATACACCTAACAATGTGTCCACATTGTGAGCATTGTAAAAAAGTAACAGAGTTACCTGAAAAAGAAAAATTTGCCTGACACAAAAATCACGGTTAGGTGCTGTACTCTCGGTAGAAGAATTCTTTGCCCACGGTTTTAGCTAATATTCCAGCCATTCTTTTGATGCAAAAAAGAAGAATCAAGCCGTAGAAGATGAAACATCTTTGATATATAACACTTTCTTATTTTAGCTAATCTGCTTTCTTTCTTCTTCAGACCGTACCGTAATGTAAATATGTATGTAGTTATTATTAACTGACATCTACCTGCAGCTTCCCTTGCATTAAAAAGATGTCATCACTAAAATACAAACATTAGAGTAGTAGAGCCTCGCTGATTGCAGCATGAATGGGCCCGGGGCCGGCTTGACCGGGGAAGGACTACCCTCTCACAGAATATCGACGTGAAATAACAGTATTCCTACTGTTGTGTTTCGTTCAGTGAGTCAGAGTGCCGGAGGCCCAATCACCCTTTTTCCGAGTTCCCGCCCCTTCTCCTTCCCACTTCCTTTTTCTCTTCTTCCTTTCCTAAAGGGTCGGCAACTCGCAAGTGATGCCTCTGGTGTTGCAGGCGTCCATAGGCTACGGTGACCACTTACCATCAGTTGGAGCGTATGCTTGTTTGCCACATTAGTTATATAAAAAAAAACTTTACGATAATATTTGCCACGGTGGTGTAGCGTGTATGAGATTGCTGTGCATGTGGTCTCAGGTTCGATTCACGGGCAAGAAAAATATTATTGGGTTTTTGTGTCAGGAAATTCTCAATAGAGGCATGAAATCTGGAACTGTGCCCAGTAGTCGACGGTAGGCTTGCGCCATAGCTGGCGAAATGTGGGCGCTATTCTCGTCCTACCGTTTCGGGGATGAAGTCAAAAAACTATGTATGAGTAGTGTCTTCAAAACATACAATGTAACAGTCAAATAAAATGAAATTACACATTAATTTCGAACCCAAAAACCTAGTTTTTACACAACATATTATGATCCATCGTCATGCGATTAACTTACATAAAAAGCTATTTCCAAATATACAGTATCTAATATAGGTACATAATAGTGATATTATACACAATAACTGTGTGTACAATGCTGGCATTTCCCGGCTAATACGCGAATTATTCAGATTATGGATATTATCTGTAACGAGCAGAACATTAGTAACGCTTTCGGACTTTGCCTTTTTCAATTGACCGATGTTTTTTTAATTTTGTGTTTTACGAATAATATAGCACCGTCTATCCTAACTAATATTATAAATGCGAATATGACTTTATTTGTTTGTTTGTCACGCTAACACAACTTTAATTCTCGACTGATTAGCATGAAATTTCGCATACATGTTGTTGAAAAGTATAAAATAAATAAATGAAAATATTTTTATTTTTGTACCATCATGACATGCATCATCAATTATTATTTAAAATGTAGGTATAACAACAAGTAATTCAGTAAAATAAAAATATGTAAGTACTTATAAAGAAACTTTAAAAACAATTAAAATGTTTATGTGCAGATGCACGTCCCACCTGACGGCATAAAAACAACGGTGATGCGCTCAGCATAATGCTGTGGCACTTGCATTGCAGCAAGCACTACACAGCGCTGATTTTCAGCGAACACCACATACATAGAGTACCTTTCAAAACGTACTGTTCTCAAGGAGTAGAAAATTTACATAACCTATATTTAGGTACGCGAGCGGAGCCGCTGTGTCAAGTCGAGTACACCTATGTTAATATTTTTACGTGCCAAAGAAGCCTTGATAGCGCAGCGGTAGTAAAGTGTGACTGTGGTGCATGGTGTCTCGGATTCGATTCTTGGATCGAGCAATGTGGAGCGGAACATTTCTGTAAATAAATTATTCTCGCGCTTGAAATTATGGTCAGTAGAACGCTATAAGCATCGTCCTCTATTGAGCAGGACATAAAATTATCCGTGGTGAAATATTAGTGTTATATATACCTCTGCCTTCCCCTTTGGGGATATAAGCGAGAGACTATGACATATATAAGTATTATGTATATCTAGGTAAATAGAATTAGTGTGTCTTTTAACAGTAAATTAAGTGCTATCCATCTGGCTTTTTAGTCTTTAATTTTGCTTGCATGTCGTGATTGAGCTCACTAAAGCACACTGAAGGCATGGCACTAGATTGCATCTAATAAGTTATTTTAGAAAGGCAAGTTCGGGCTTATATGACATTACGTTTAAAATGCAAGATTGAATGTCTCGTTGCTATGATGGTATAAATGAACGTGTCCATAAGATCGTAAGGTATATTCCCGGTCGATGCTATAACGTTGATTATATTACCATTTTCTGGCAAAATTGCTGAACTTCTATTGAAGTAAAAGAGTCCTTAGTCCTAAACTACTAATTATAATATAACTGTCCCACTGCTAGGCACGGGCCTTTAGTTTGAGAAGGCTTAGGCTCAAGATGTTTTCTTTCACCGTTAAAGCAAGCGATAATTAACTAATTAATATGAACATAACTTTAAAAAGTCTGAAGTGCGATTCTTGGGATCGAACCTGAAACCTCTGCGTAGCAGTCCAACGGTCTCCTGCTCGCTGCTGAACTACTGAAACGAGTTAAATGAAATTTGCTTTGCTGATATCATGAACCCGAGCAAAAGACATTTAAAAACGCAAACGAAGTCGAGAGTATCAGCTAGTTTTATCACATGTCGAGAGAGGTTTGTAGTTGGCACAGCCCTATAAGATGTACATGCCGAGATAACCGAGCTATGACAGAAGGTATGTGCACATTATATGAAAGTTTAACTCGAAAGTTAGCTAGAAAATTGTAATGGCGACTCAAATTATGCTTATTGTAATTATTACCACAATAATAATATAATATCAGCCCTGTATTCAACTGTCCCACTGCTCGACACGGACCTATTCGCAGTGTGAGACGGGTTAGGCCATAGTCCACCACGCTTGCCCAGTGCGAGTTGGCAAAGTTCACATATCTTCGAGAACATTATAGAGAACTCTCAAACATGCAGGTTTCCACACGATGTTTTACTTCACCGTTTAAGCAAGCGGCAAGTCAGTGATGCGCGCCTTGAGATCGGACTCGAGACCTCTACGTTACAGTCCAACTATAGTTTCAGTGACAAATAATAATTAGAGAGCAAGCATATTACCAGTCTACCTCTAGACAACATACTGAGCAACCGTTAATACCGAGACCACTCAGTCGGGCATACCAGCGCTCAGCAACCGAACAAGTATAAGTTGCGTAATAAGGCTCATATTATTGTATGGACATTAATATATGTTTTTACTTCTTGTATTTAAACTTTTAGTACATACTGAGCAACCGTTAATACCGAGACTTCTTAGTCCAGGCATACCAGCACTCAACAGTCGTATCCTAACTAATATTATAATTGCGAAAGTGAGTTGGTTTGTTATGCTTTTTCTCCTTAACTACTTGACCGACCATTATGAAACAGAAAAGGACGTAGCGTACCGTTCATCCAAAAAAAAGTAGTTACCGAGGTATGGACATTTATTGACAAAATCCACATTAACGCAAAGACGCGGGCAAAACCTAGTAGTTTTTAAATAAAGTGGATATATGCTGTTTCGACATCAATATAAGTTTCTTCTTCTTGTATTTGAAACATCACTAAGCTTAAGGGTCCTTAGCAGCCGCAAGTCATTAAAGAAAGTCCCTCTCACCGCTACAAGCTCAATGAAAGTTAAAGCTTGCGCAATCATTCTCGAAGATGACGGATGTTTGCCTCGTACAAATAGTTTTGCACCGTATATGGTCAGGTCACATAATATGACTTCGCAATATAACATACATGTATTGAATGATGCCTGTATATGCCTAATTCGGTAGGTAGAACTGTATTATAGGTACCCGCATTTCTTCAGCTTTAGTTATAGGTCTCATCCCAAAGGATATAGATCCAAACTCCATGTTGCTATTGCAGCAGAATACCGTATGCCTCTTGCACACCGGTCGTATACACTACTCCGGAGGTAATCCTTTATAAAAGATTTTATAGGAATAAAAACGCGTTAATACTGGTTTCATTCTCCCTGCGATTCCCATAAGTACAGTCCATACTAAATACATAAATAAAATAAAAATAGGTGGAGGTTTATAGGTCGATTGCCTTATCTACACGTTGAGAGGGTCGATATCGACCATTCAGCTCTATTGCACGGCTATTTATGTTCTCAATTGGACCGCCTTATCTTTAACGGTTATTTTTACGTATGGGGGAATTATATATTGGGTATTACACGTCTCAAGTCGTTTGAGGATGCCTCGTGTAAGCAAACGTGTAGAAGTATAATTGCGTAACTATTTGTTTTTGACTGGCTCGGCGGCGCAGCTGTAGTTAATAAGACTGGACATGAGGTTGCAGATTCGATTTAGGTCGGGCATAGTGTTATTGCGTATTTCTGCCTGGATATTCTCGGCAGCTGCTTGAAATCATGGTAAACGATAATTAACTAGCCCCATATTACGTGACCTAAAAGGATTTTTGGTGAAATTTAAGTGTAATGCATATCTGATTACCCTTCGGGAATATAATAATAATAATAAACATTTATTTCGGACTAGCTGTTACCTGCGACTTCGTCCGCGTAGATTTTAACTAAAAAGTATTTGTCTCCGCGGAACCCTATTTTTTTCTAAAATCAAAGTAGCCTAAGTTACTCCTTATATAACATCAGCTATCTGCCAGTGAAAGTCACTTCAAAATCGGTTCATCCGTTTCGGAGATTAGCTGGAACAAACAGACAGACAGACAGACAAACATTTTAAAAATAGATTTTTTCGTATAGGTACCTTATATACTTTCATATGCATTAGATAAAAAACTGTTATTTTGACATTACAAACAGACACTTCAATTTTATTTATTTGTATAGATATAGATTTCATCCATATTTTGTTAGTTACAATTACTTAAAAACTATGTTAGTATATACAATTATTAAAATTAATTCATGTATCTTCCTGCTGCACTGGCCCCGCCGCTATGCCTACGGGTCAAGTGCCACAGGAAGGGACAGTCTGGCCTATCTCTGATCACCTTCAGGATACTGTTGTTGCTCCGGCGAATCCTTTGCATCAGAGATGCTATCCTCTTCCACATTACAGCTTCAAAGCTGTCTGTCTGTATGCGCCTCCGCAAACATTGCTGACGCACTACAGAATCGCCGGAGTCTCAAATGCACCCTGAAGACGTTATTATATTGCACGCGAAGAGCGTTGTGGGCTCTCTGAGTATATCTACCTATTGTTTCTTGCTATATTAGAATTAGATCACACAATTTCTCCTATCGAGTTCAAACCTAAAACTGCGTACATGCATTTTAGAAACAAACACAGGGTCGCTATATGCAATTAAATTCGCTGTAGGGGTCACGAAAGCTATTCACATGTTAACTTAAACAATAATAAACTTTAATGGTTAACTTTCGTACATTTAATGGTTAACTTTATATCCTGACTTTAAGTTTAAAGGCACGGTGTAAAATTTAACTTTTAAGTATTCTTTAGTTGTGTACAGGGTGCTACTCAAATAAAAATTACCTCTAACGAAGTAACAGAAGTTGAATTTTGGATTGATCGGACCTTTGTAAGTTGCCTTCATAAACTAGAAAAGACTTGATATTCTGGAGTTAGACCTAAGAATACTTTGAATCAAGTAACCTTTAAAACAAAATGAGTTCAAAATCGTTTTATACATTTAGGAGTTACAACCCCATAGGCAGATAACACACCTGTGTTTCCGTTGGTCTTAGTAAAATTAAATAGTAAATATCGTCGGCTACAAAGTTTATTTTTAAATTTATGATATACACTATTTTTAGCGGTCTAAGATCGGTGAGTGCATATCTCTGATTTAAATAATTCTATCGACATTTTTCTATCTTATATTCTTATCTACATACTAGTTTTTGCCAGTGCCTTCGCCCGCGCAAAAGTAGGTAAGGTAACATTAGTTGCAATACTTTTATAAATAAAATATAGGCTATGTTACTCGGTGATAATATAGCTTTCTAGTTTTAAAAGTCGGTTGAGTCGTTTCTGCGTTAAATCCTTACATACAAACAAACAAAAAATAAATTATTTCCTCTTTATAATATTAATATAGATTTTTATATAAAAGGTTTTGTTATTTTATTAAGCTTTAATCAGTTTTCAATATACATATTTCCTGAAAATAGGACCAAAACACGACCACATCTTATTATGACACACTGTACATTTTAAAACGCTGTTTATTTAACATTTGACATCAAAGTGTGAACACTTAAGCATCGTATAAAGCAAGGAACAAAATAAACAACATTCAAACGGTTTTGTCACAAAGCCTTGCATATCTTTACGAAGAGAAACAATCCACACCTGTGTTTACTCGAGGTAATAGGTTGAAGTGTTTTACACCCACTTTCAACCAGTTAGGTTTATAGGTCCGTATTGATGTTTACTAAGAATTAGAATAGAATTAAATATAGAAAATCAAATATTATTTTGCAAGACCTAAGAATCAAGCCCTGGAACCTACGATATAAATACGAATTAAAGTGCTGAAACTTTGCACAAGACTTATTTTAGCGACCGATAGTAAGATCCACAGCAACAAGACGATAACAGCTGATTCAAAACCAAAATTGAATAAAGTTTAAGCTATATACTTATATTTGAATAGCGACGCGTCCTGGCTTCGCTCGGGTACAAAACCTTAAAAATTATACAGCAAACCTTCCTAATGAATCACTCCGTCTATTGGTAAAAACCGCATAAAAATCCGTTTAGTAGTTTATGAGTTTATTGCAAACAGACGCGGCGGAGGACTTATATAGTGATGGTCCTCAAAAATTTATTTTATGATTTATTTATTTATTTATTTATTTGGACAACCAATAGTTGTTACATTAGTGCTTATACATTAAACATTTTACAGTAATAAGAATAAATGCACAACATTTTAAGGTGTCACACCATGCATGATTTTGCTAAGTTCTAAATTATTATATCTTCAAAATCCTGAGTAGTAGAGCCTCGCTGATTTCAGCATGAATGGGGCCGGCTCGACCGGGGAAGGACTACCCTCTCACAGTATATCGACGTGAAATAGCAGTATTCCTATTGTTGTGTTTCGTTCGGTGAGTGAGAGTGCCGGAGGCCCAATCACCTTCTTTCCCCCTTACCGCTCCTTCTACCACTTCCTTTTTCTCCTAAAGGGTCGGCAACGCCCAAGTGACGCTTCTGGTGTTGCAGGCGTCCATAGGCTACGGTGACCACTTACCATCAGGTGGGTTGTCTGCCACCTTAGTTGTATAAAAAAAAACCGCAGCCCATAATTCCATGCCTATTTTTAATTAGCTTCTTTAATAAACGTGTTACCAAGCATGACAAGACAAAATAAAATTGAAACCCATTCTTGCATAATTTTATGCCACGATACATAAAGAAACACAGCATACAGAGTACCAGATATATCCATAACACTAATATTATAAATTGAAAAGTGCCAAACTCAGTCAGTTATTACGTTATCGAAATAATTATGAAGAAATATTGTTTAAAAATAGTTTAAGCTCTAGGCTAGGCAAGGCTACTTTACAAATCCTTTAGTTATAAATTAATACCTAATCTTATTTATAACTATGACTTACCATGCTTTAACCATCATCCCACAAAAAGTTTACTAC
Source organism: Catocala sponsa (assembly GCA_963564715.1). NCBI lineage: Eukaryota > Metazoa > Arthropoda > Insecta > Lepidoptera > Erebidae > Catocala > Catocala sponsa. The sequence continues at coordinate 7,427,010 of OY751351.1, forward strand.
TATCTACATTTCACCAGCAAGTCCAATTAAAGTATGTTTAACAGCGTTGCCAAGCATGACGCTATTAACTAAAGAGACTGACCTGTAAATGCGAGTCATCCTTGCTATGCTCCGGCTTAGTGAACTCCACGTGCAGACCAGGTTGGCCCTTGCCCGTCAGCGGTAGTGTTGGTGCCTCGTGTTGCCAAGCATGACGCTCCTCTTGTCTGAACCCGGGGTTGTCGAATGCGAACTCATCTTTCACGGATTCGGGGTCCGTGGAAAAGACTAAGTGCTTTCCTGTGGACAATTGAGATGTCACTGTGAGATTTTTCATTTATTGTAATTGTAGTGATATTTATCTATTTATTTTACTTTTATTATAACGGCTGTCAGCCGATTACAATAATAAAAGAGTATGTTAATAAAATTAAAGACATTAAAAAAACTGATAATTTTACATAATTTTCTTGTGATCTATCGTCCTAGCACTGTACCTGCATTGTAAAAACCCATGCTATACTCAACTTGTCATTTTGCTGTGCTGAGCGTTGCAGATTCGATCCCCAAACAATTCGTTCACCTTACTCGACTAATCAAAGATAGTTATTTTCCCGTTATATTGGTATTAATTAGGATTCAACATACATATCTTTTCATTTTTACTAAATCTAAAATTTTCGTCCGTATTTTACTCGACTACAGCAAAGGCAAAAGAAAGTGTTATGATTTTTTTCATCAATAGTTTTCTATACAATCTATTACAAAGTAGCAAGTTTAAAGAGCTCATTATTCATCATATCCATATGTAAACTAAACAAGACGTGACTAAAGAACAATATAAATTATAATAATGGTAAAGTTTCTCTTAACTTTTTTGCTCTAGTGCTCTAGTTTCAATCTAGAAATTATAACATTCCGCTTTGAATAAAACTGTTAGTTTTGAACGCAGTCGTTAGCGCTTGCTTAATTTATTTCTTCTAAGCATTTTTGTCTTATTTTGTAAATATGGCGTACTAGGAGCTAGAGACAATACATAGAAACTATTTTATGTATTCTCCTTTTTTGAACTATATAATTATAAAAAAATATTGTATAATGATTATATTTTGTTACCTTTTTTGCAGAAAATGTTGTAAAAGCCTTTTTTTATGTTACAATGCATATATTTATAATTAAGTTGATTATTTTATTTCTTTACATTATATATAGGGATATTAGACGATAATGGACACCGGAAAAAATTAAGCATTAAATCTAAATATTACGTGAAAATATTCGATGTATTTTTACCTCTTGATGAATTTACACTCGTGAAAATTTTAGATCTATTTCGTAGAGGCTACATTGCAGAAATTAACAAAAAATGGACATTTTGGGAAATGAACTTTTAGGGAATTGGACATTGTGAGAATTGGACATTTAAGGAATTGGACGTTTTGGGAAATGGACTTTGAGGGAAAAGGACATTCTAGGAATTGGACATTTTTAAACCGTTGGACATTTCAGGAAATGGACATTTTGGACCTAAACGCTTTTTATCCCGTATGGGGATCGGACCCACAACACTCGGCGCAGTGGCAGTGGCGAGGCTACCATAAACCACTACGCCAACCGCGCAGTCGAGTTTTATCTTACTTGTCTTATTTATTTAACAAATATGGCGTACTGGTAGCTAAAAACATACATAGACTATTTTATATCTTCTCCCTTAGCCTCTATTACTCCCAAGTTACTTGGGATCGTATTTCTAGTTTAACCGGATTTGACTGGATATCAGTTTTTACACGGAGCGACTGCCATCTGACCTCCGCAACCCGAAGGCTAACGATACCCTAAGGCTAGACCAGTGTCAGGATATCAAAGGGCACTGACTTCCCAATAACGACAGCCATAGATGTTCATGGCAGCCGGGACCAACGGCTTAACGTGCTCTCCGAGGCACGGAGCAGGCGATAATTGTCAATCAATACGCACATAATTTCGAAAAGTTATATAACTTCCGAAAGTCAGAGGTGCGCGACGTGGGTTCGAATCTGAGACCCTCTGCATTGCAGTCTGTTGGTCTCCCACTGAGCTATCGACTATTTTATGTATTGCCCAAAATTTTTGTGAACTTTATTTATTAGAAAACGAATATAGATTGAAAGTATAACTGGATGATTTTATTACTTATTTATAAGTAGGGGAAAATGGACTATGCATATTCGATTATTTAAGCAGTCTATGATGGAGTACATAAAGCAATGTTGAGATGAATATAGTGGCATTATCTGCTTATACGCAACCTGGTAAACTGGCTGTGTGACCAGCTTTGTAAACTTCTGTTTAAATACTAATAGAGATTAGGATATATATCTATTGGCTATTAAATTATAACTAATATTATAAATGCGAATATGAGTTTTTTTTTTTGTTCACGCTTTTACTACTAGATCCATCATAATTAATTTTTTTTCCGAGTAGTAGAGCCTCGCTGATTTCAGCATAAATGGGCCGGCTCAACCGGGGAAGGATTACCCTCTCACAGAATATCGCCGTGAAATAGCAGCATTCCTACTGTTGTGTTTCGTTCGGTGAGTGAGAGTGCCGGAGGCCCAATCACTCTCTTCCCCCATCCCGCTCCTTCTCCTTCCCACTTCCTTTCCTAAAGGGTCGGCAACGCGCAAGTGATGCCTCTGGTGTCGCAGGCGTCCATAGGCTACGGTGACCACTTACCATCAGGTGGGCCGTATGCTTGTTTGCCACTTTAATTGTAAAAAAAAACTTTCATCCAGAAAATAGTACTGTTACTAACCTAACCTAGATTTACTCGAGGAAGCTGAGGCAGAATCTACTAAACTATATTTTGTCAATTGCCTTCTTGGTTGGTTGGTGCGTTTACGAATGACGCCAATCGCGTGGTCATAGGCATTGACTGCCAGATTGAGCAAAATAATTCTTAGCAGCAAAATAAGTGTTAAATGTTAGTTTAGTAGTATAAAGTTATCACACAAGTGTTAACTTTAAAAGATGTCGACCGAGCAATGTGCCTAAACGTAAATTGTAATTGTCACGGTACCCACAGGACAGGCTTGCCTAGTGTGGGGTCAATGGATAAGACCATACATTGTAAAGTTTTTGGTAATAAATATTTTTTATTTATTTATTTATTTTATTACTATCTGGCTGGTCTTAACATTGTCTGAACCCATAACCCTCATTGCGCCTAGGAGACAACTTACCCACCATGCCGTCTTTTAGTCTACTCAACAAAGATTCTCAAGCTTATCAATAAGATCAATTAACAATTAATTAAGCACACAGTAGCGTATCGTTATATGAAGTAATAAAGGCCAGTTTTCACTGAGAGAAGCCATTAGGCACGGTGCACACGAGAGATTAATCGAGCGTACATAATGGTTAATTAGTTGATCGCATGCGATGCGATATTAGGTCAGTGTATACTGCGGATGTTGATCGTTAGATATAGCATCACGACTATTTTTGAAGGGTTAGGTAGTAGTGTAGACAGATAGCGGAGTGGTTAAGTGGTCGCGTTGTTATTGCCGCGGTGCCGAGTGTTATGGGTTGGGTTCCGACACAGGACTAAACCTGTGTAATTCGCAAGTAATTGGTATGAGTTTAAGTGTACCTTGTGTTCATTAATTGTATTTTTTATTTTTTTTTATTGTTAAGGGACAAAGGGCTTTAACCGTAATGCAGTAAAAGTCTTTTCAAAAAGAAATCTATACAAGTGTTATAAATCTGAAGATATTGTATTGTTGTTTGAATGCGATTATCTCTGGAACTACTATATATATACTATATCAATTTGAAAACTATATACTATACTATATATACTATACTATATCAATTTGAAAACACTTTTTGCATCAGATAGTCCGTTTATTGTGGAAAGGTATAGGATATAATAATATAACATCACGCTACTAGCTACCGGCGCAGAGCCGCAATCATTTACTTAGGGGAAACCTCGGTGTACAACTAGTAACTACAGGGTGATTTTGAAATCGTGTAATTCCTTTTAACCACGCATTCTACTGGTGGTATAGAATAACCCTGACCTTATATTTTTTTTTATTAGAATAATTTTTTTGGGAAAATTAATGTACCGTTTTTTTCGTGAAATGGTTTCTGATAGTCATAGTTAACCACCCGAGAAAATTATATTTTTTACTAATAACATATCAATAATGTCGTAAATAATAACGGGCGGTCGTTTTTATTGCCCCTTATTATTTACGACATCAGTAATCATTGTTGTTATTTTATTTTATTTGTAAAATATTAAGTTTGTGAATACTACGAATTACCCGACAAAACGCCTAAAATTATTTTAACTCACACCATAATCGAACCTTGGTATCACGGTATGCTTACTTATACAACGAGGCATTTAAAATAATCGAGAGTTCATCATGTTTAATTAGTCAATCGCACGCCATCTTGTTTTAGGTCAGTGTTGATTGCGGATGTGGGTAGTTATACATAGTAATATGCAAATGTTTTATAACTGAAGCTTGCAGTTCGCACAGGTGGGTATATTACTCAATTCATCTGAAGCTGGTATTTTCTTGGCTTAAAGAATCAACATTGCCATTCGCGTTTCTCGTTGATAGCAATATTAGAATTTTTTTTACACTGCCTCTACCAGCTATCTATTACATTATATTTTAGTTCTTGGCATTTCTTTATTATTGTTGTATTTCCTTACCTTTTTTAACAAAAATAATCAATGTAAACATTTTTGATCCTATTAATGTTTAAGGTTGTAAATATATTTTTTTCTCAATCACGCGTAATTATACACATTGGGGTTTTCTGTCCAGCAATAGTGAGTAGCAAGAGACTGTAACTGTGTACGGTAAACGGTAATAGGCTCGCCCTCTTATGTGGCACCTAAAACTATAGCTAGTTACATGTAGGTCTAATATGCCTTTTTTCATACAACTAAGGGGGCAAGCTGGCCATGCGGCTCACCTGATGGTAAGTGGTCACTGTAGCCTATGGACACCTGCAACACCAGAGGCATTAAAGTAAGAAGAGAAAAAGGAAGTGGGAAGGAGAATGAGCGGGTAGGGGGAAAAAGGGTGATTAGCCTCCGGCACTCTCACTCATCGAACGAAACATAACAGTAGGATTACAGCTATTTCACGTCGATATTCTGTGAGTGTCCTTCCCGGTCGAGCCGGCCCATTTATGCTGAAATCAGCATAAGCTTCTGCTTATGTAGCTTAGCTTAGCTTCTGGCTATCCCTTAGGAATATAGGCGTGATACTATGTATATATGTCAAATATACATAGTCAGTATTTGAATTAGGGAAACAGTCTAGAGTACTAACAAAAACATACAATTAGGGTATGTTTGTACGGCCTTATGGTGGCCCGAGTCTAATACCTGAGTTGTAGTTTAAATTTATGACCACGAGTTAATATAATACACACACTATAATAAAAGTATTACATACATCATTACTACGCACACAGACACATATTTGTGGGCTTGTTACCACAGCTTAATTAACGACTAACTCTATATATTTTACTCAAAAATAAAATAGCTTATCTATACTAATAATATAAAGGTGAAGAGTTTGTTTGTTTGGTTGGTTGAACGCGCTAATCGCAGGAACTACTGGTTCGATTTGAAAAATTATTTTAGTGTTGGATAGCCTATTTATCGAGGAAGGCTATAGGCTATATAATATCACGCTACGACCCACGAGGGCGGCGCAGTAACGATAAACGCGGGTGAAACCGCGGGAACTACTAGTTTATTATAAGTTTCAAAGTTATGATCGCGTTGTAATGTCTAATAAATTTGTGTAAAAGAGTATCTAATTAAAAGGTTAACTAAAATTGCAATGAATGAAAGAGATTTGTGAGGTTTCACACTAGAACACAGACTAATAAAATAATTAATTGGTACAGCAATTAAACTAATTAATAAAAGACACGAATTTGCGAGACTAGGGATTTGACTGCTAATCACGCAAAGACATAAACATAGGTTAAATGTTTGTATTGTCGTTTAAATAATGTTTTAAATTCCCATTTTTGTTTTTATACAACTAAAGTAGCAAACAGGCATACGGCCCACCTGATGGTAAGTGGTCACCGTACCCTATGGAAAAATTATAAAATTTATACTTACATATACAATGAATATCTAAAGAAATATACAAGTATATTAAACACTCGTTTCGTAAACTACGTTTTCAGTTACACTGCACAGATGGTGTAGTGGTTTAAGAAGTCGCCTCACCGCTACCACTGCGCCGACTGTTGTGGATTCGAATCCCACACCGGACAAAAATTTGTGTGATCCATAATTTGTTGTTCCGAGTCTATGTGTTCTTTGTGTCCGTTGTTATTGTAAAGTCCCCCGGGACACAGGAATTATTCTTATTTTTTTTAATATAAAATCGACGAGCCATTATAAGTTTCTAACAAAAACTCTCCGATAACTCTTCCCGGCTTGGGAATCCATAAACTTACGTCACGGTGTGTCATAAGTTTATGAATTCCCAATATCATTCCCATTCCCAATTGCGTTGTGTGCAACGCAGCAGTAATGCGTTTTCTTACCTACCTTACGCATTTTAATTAAACTGTTAAGTCGCAGTAGTACACTGGTGGCCTGACACAATAGATTTTAATTATGTTTGGTACCTATTCTAAGACTTGACAGATACTTAAATAATTTTAAATAACGCTAACTTACCTTACTTGAATCTTGTAACACCTAATTTTATTCTACAACACATCTGAACATGGAGAAGCATTACCCCTGCATATTTTAAGATACAGGTTTCACCTAGTTTAAAAGGCAGGGTTTTTCACTAATTGAGCATAGATAATGTCCAGCAGTGGACGTCTTTTGGCTGACATGATGATGATGATGATGATGAGCATAGATATGTAAATCTTACCAACGACTAAATTTGTATATTTTATTTGAGCATAGATATGTAAATCTTACCAACGAATAATTATTGTATGTATTGCAAAAAATGATGTATCTCTTTTTTTGAGAAATAAACTTTTTATTATTATTATCCTTACTAATATTATAAATGCGAAAATGAGTTTGTTTGTTTGTTTGTTACGCTTTCACGCCTTAACTACTCAACCGATCAACATGAAATTATGCATACACGTTGTCAGGGGTACAGAATAGGACATAGGGTACCTTTCATCCAGAAAAAAGAACTGTTGCAAACCTAACCTAACCTACATTTACGCGAGCGAAGCCGCGGGTGGAAACTAGTATTATTATATTTTGATGTCATAAATTGAGGTACATCATAATTCATTATACCTCTGTATTTTCCGCTTCCAATAACAAAGGTATAGACTATAGCTGTCAAACGCCTATCAAGTCCATTCATAAACTTACGTGCTAAGAATTCCTAACAGAGAACCTGTCACTTAACGATAATCAATAAATAAAGCATAATATAATATACTTATCACGTAATGTTTATATTTAAGTTGCTAAAGACAAAACAATATTTAGTTTTCGAATTTGCAATAGTCGATCGGCCATCTTGACATTATGGTGCCAATAACTACGTTTATTAAAAGCACAGGCACGAAGATATTCAGCCTATGTTTAAGATAATGCTGTAACAATATTATTTCAACGCCAATACTGCCTTGCTGCTTTTATTGAGACTTTAAATTATAGTGTTTATCAGTAAACTAGTTGAGTATCTAGTGCTGGCAAGTATGCGCTTTCGTGTTATTTTATTATGTAAATTTTCCAAGGGATAATAGTAATTTTAATCTTGGTACCTTTAAAATAACGAATAAAAGAAATATGACTGACGCTTTATCTTGCTTAAATGAGGTGATTTTTATAACCATCTTATTATTCAAATAATTGAACCTTTTTATAAATTAGTTTCCATCTTTCTCCTCGGGCATGATAAGTTGAATCTGCACATCAACTGGATGGCAAGCTTTTAACTAATACGAGATTTTTTCAATACGGCAGTTTTTATTTTATTAGCATGAGATGCTGACAACTTTTAGAATGATGACTGTAAATAAGAATATACTTTAACATCTGTCATAAATTAGCTTAACCGTTACTCAATCTCCAGGACATACATAACAATAGATTTTTCTTTATTATTTTTTTTTTTTTTTTCAACCTTTATTTTTGTATTTCGCTTAAGATTTAGTTTATTAAGTTAGTACAAACAATTAGTTTGTGTTCATTATTTGCATGTTGTGTTTGCCTTTAATTATTTGTTACACTTACAATGTATTGCTTGTGTGTCTACAATATACAGCCTTGGCCAAAAGTATTAGGCACCCCCAATATAGTTATCACACACCTGTGCTATTTGAACAATTAAACAATATTCTATAGAACTGCGATACCGGTGTCATAAAACACTATTTAAGACAATAGGCGGCATTTTTTAAGCAGTCGTAAGACATCTGGTGCGTCAATAATAAAATTTTCTTTTTTCCAAAATTTATTTTTAATGTTTCGTCAGTTACCATTTGGAAGTCTTAGTGTAAAGACAGTGCATTTGTGGTTTTGTGAATTAATTGAGAAGAAATTCATTTGAAAATGCCAAAACGAAACGAAATTAGTATTGAAAATCGTGTAAAAATTCAACTTTTACATGAGCAAGGCAAGACTCAAAAAGAAATCGCGAAGTTGGTGAAATGTTCGCGATGCGCCGTTCAATCTGCTATCAAACGTTTTGTTGAGACTGGCTCTCATGCAAATAAACCAAGAACAGGCAGAAAACGCGTGACTACTAGCCGTCAGGACAGACAACTTATCCGAGAGTCTGTGAAAGATAGAAAAAAAACTTCTTTGGAGCTTGCTGTGGCTTTAACTGAAGAGACTGGACATCCCATAAGCGCACGAACTGCAAGACGAAGGCTAGTAGAAGCCGGCTTAAAAGGTTGCAAAGCTAGGAAGAAGCCGTGGCTATCCGCAGACAATAAAAGAAAACGACTTGATTGGGCTCTGAGACACCAACATTTCACAGAAGAGGATTGGTCTAATGTGCTGTGGTCTGACGAATCAAACTTTGAGGTAAGTTTTTATAGTGAAGTCTATACCACAATTACAAAGATCATTGTTGTGTTTGTCTTCAAATTCAAATGTTATAAAAGTTTGTAATGTGTGCTTTTTTTTGGAATCTACAGGTGTTTGGAACACCAGGTGTGACGTTTGTGAGGCGACGCAAAGGCGAAGAATATCACCCAGATTGCGTAGTACCAACCATAAAACACGGCGGAGGCAGTGTAATGATTTGGGGTTGCATGGCTACGGATGGAGTCGGCAAAATGTTTGTTTGCGAAGGTCGCATGAACAGTGAAAAATACATTAATGTACTGGAAACTGCTCTCTTGCCTTCGCTTTCGTGTATTTTTGGTGACACTAACTTAAATGGTGTGAAATTCCAACAAGACAATGCTCCGTGTCACAAGTCAGCTACTACGATGCGCTGGTTTACTGAAAATTGTATTGATCTGTTAGATTGGCCTGCCCAGTCCCCGGATCTAAATCCTATTGAACATTTGTGGAGTATTTTGAAGAGAAAAATAAAAGAGCACTCGATAACATCAAAAACTGCTTTAAAAAACGCGTTAGTGCAAGAATGGGATGCAATTTATCCAGAGGAATGTGCGAAACTTGTACGTAGTATGCCCCACAGAGTTGCTGCTGTCATAAAATCAAAGGGTGGCCCAACAAAATATTGATGTTTTTACAATATTCTAATGGAAATAAAGTACTTTAATCATTATAATTAGTTTTATTTCTCTCTTAAGCCTGAAATATGCAGTAATTTATAGGGTGCCTAATACTTTTGGCCAAGGCTGTATATGTAACGGTGTATACGAATGTTGGCATTCTCAAATAAATAAATAAATAAATAGATTTTTTATTGTGTCTATAAAATGACAGACTATGGGATATTTTAAGTATTCGTATACGCTCATATATAAATATTATTGCCTTTTCATTTATTATCGTTAACAATAATTACTAGCAGTGTTACTTTTACAGTATTACTGGTAACACTGACAATACAATAACGTAATAATTGTTCATTGACATTCATCACTTCGCGACAAAATATGATGTTTTCTATAAGTGGCAAAGGCGTCACGATCATTCAGCCTAGCACATCAAATGACAGGTTGCATAGCTCGCTAGTGCTGTTAATTCACACGTAATTATCGACTCTTGCTTTCGATAGAGATCGGATGTGACGAACTGGGTCGACACTTTCACAAGACGCGTATTTTTTGCTCCATTTATATGTTGCTTCGTAGGTCGTCATGTTGCTTTAGTGTAAATCAATTTCTTGAAATATATTAAATGAGATAACGTATAGATTTGACTTGAATTAAAAAATTATGGTTACACGGAAACCATGATTGAAATAGTTGAATAGTTACTAATAGGTATTTCCACGAATATTGCGTTTACAAAATGATTGTATGACACGACAATGTTCAACGTACTTCAGAGGAGTAAAGAAATCCGTGCCGTCTGATGAACGTCTTCGAAAAAAACTGGGGTTATCTAAGAGCAGAATAATTTGGAAATCAAATAGAGAGGCTTTTGTCCAGCAGTGAGACATACTTAATGGAAAAAGGAAATAACTTTGTGTATATTAATGCCTTGGCTATATTTACTTAAAGCACAAATAATATAGAAGTATCTCTAAGTAATTTATGTACCGAGTATATCGTGTAAAAAGTGACAAAATAATAATCCAATTTAGTCATTTTTGTTCCATAACTTAATCCAATTCTTATTGCTCTATAACAGTCAAAACCTTTTGTTAATAAAATAATAGATACCTATAAAAAATGACAATAGAATAGGCCGAATTTGTCACGTATCTTCATCAAAAAGTTTGTAATAAAATACGGCAGTTTACCGTATAAAATAACTTTACAGACAAACAATCCATCCTTTTAACGTGGAACTTTAAATCACAGCTAGTAAAATGTGGGTGTGAATGTATACACATATCTACATACATTTCAGCAGCTATATTTTAAGAAGAAGAAGTATACTTCTTCTTCTTCATTCCGTGCCTCGGATCCGATCATTTCCGATTGCCTTCTTATCGGACTATGGGAATTAACAGAGTGCATTTGTATTGTGTGCGTACACACTTGTGCACCGTACCTAATATCTTCTGCACAGATTGCCAGTCTCTATAAAAATTAGCCGCCATGACCGAAATTCAGTCTGGACGACATTATTATATACTTAACTCAAAATCACAATCTTTATTTTATAAAAAATCTATAATCATTTCTTGGACGTGGCTCGAGGTCCAGATATAAATGTATGACGCAACGATAAATTTACACACCACTAGCAGCGGGTGAGTACCACTGTTTTCCTGCGTTATAATGAGCCATCTGTATCAAAGTAATTTGTGCCTCTTTGTTTACGAATAAACATGCATAACATTGGTAGACAACAAACAAAAACACGTTGCAATGGAAAAATCAGTGGTTCAGAACAGTTTGTTGATTGTTTAGCGCAGTAACGACATCTGGAGTAATGAGATGCAATTATAATCACGCGGCATACTTCACGGACGTCACGTTACTACAAGCTGCTGTGGAATAACAGTAATAAATAACTGGCCAATTAATCTGCAATGATGATTAGCCAGTGCGTTCGTAATACCGTACAATTGCTCAAGATTGCAAATTGCTGAGTAGGTAAGGTACTGAGTTTGCCGCTGGTAATACGCTATTTGATAGTATGATATGAGTAGGATGACTTTGTAAAATAACGACTAATTCATTGCCATTATTTAGATTACGGCTCTTAAAAGCAATTTTCAAAAATATATGTTCAAAATATTTATTATTTTAACCAAAAATCCTAAAATAAATAAACTTCATTCATTTTTTGGTATAAACAGTTTTGATTGGTTGGCTCCATATATTTTAACGTCACACGTTTGTAGATAAACGTTTTCTGTCATTCCTTGCTGTCTTATGTTTATTTACAAACCTGTTACGCCATTTGATGACTTGACTATTGCTGGAGGAAGCGTTTTGATAGTTTAAATAAACAGTGTATTTTGCAATGTTTTTAATGCTTAGGTACTAGGTATATTATCATATTAGCTTAACCATTACTCAATCTCCAGGAGATACATAACAATAGATTTTTTTATTGTGTCTATAAAATGACAGACGATGGGGCAACACGGACTTTTGGATTTGTGTCCCGTAGACCACAATAGGTTAGCCACGTATTACGTGGGAAAACATTGCAGGTGAAATGCTGGTATTATACAGGAATGCCAACCTTTGTGGATATAGGCGTGATACCAAGTATGTCCATCTTTTCTTACTTGTTTTATTTGGCAAACAATCAATTCATTATAAAATCATAATTTATCTCTTTAGGATTACATTCGTTCTCTAATCCTTACTGATATTATAAATGCGAAAGTAACTCTTGTCTGTCTGTCTGTTACCTTTTCACGCTCAATCCGCGGAACCGATTTAGATGAAATTTGGAATGGAGATAGCCTAAGACCCTAGGAACGACATAGGCTATATAACATCACGCTACGGCTCACGGAAGCGGCGCAGTAACCATAAGTACCACTGACGCGGGTGAGACCGCAGGCACAGCTAGTAAATATATAAGTAAAACAATACCTGAAGGTGCGTTTCTATGAATTGTCTCTGGCTACCAGTACGTTATTTGTTTACTAATACAATACAAGTAAGAAAACTGTAGTAAGAATAGCCATTCCCCATTCGTTATACCCTTTTATCATTTCAAACCAAATTCTCCTAGAATCAGTTCCAAAATTTGATAACCCACATTAATCAATCGCGACTGTCAAATGACGTCACATCGAATATGAATTGAATATGAATAATTAACAATAATTTCACAACGCTTGCAGCATTCAAATCAGTGAGTAAATTTACAACTAATTTGCACATAAGCGACGCCCGTCATCGCCTGACAATGGCGTCGTGAACGTTATATTAAGATCAGGTTTGAAAACATGACTTGGAAATTGTTAGTATGATTTATTACCTAACGCTAGGTACGCTGAAGTTAGAATAATACTGTCTAGTATATTTACTTACCGAAAGAAAATGGTGCCTAGAACAGCTTATATTGTCGCGTTATGGTAATTCATATATACTAGCGATCGCCTAGTGGTCAAAATTCGACCAAAATTCCTAAGCTTGCTACTTTGTTTTCTGTTTTTCTCTATCCTTACTAATATTATAAATTCGAAAGTAACTCTGTCTGTCTGTTACTTTTTCGCGGCTAAACCACTCAACCGATTTACATGAAATTTGGTACAGATATAGTTTAAAACCTGGGGAAGGACATAGGCTACTATTTATTGATGTAGGTACCACGCGGGCGGAGGTATAGGTAAACATAGTTACAAAGAATTTTACGAGGTCAGACAAACAATGTCGAAATACTACGAACGCAATTCGACTGCGTGTGTCAAATGCATGCTTGTGTGCGTATAGTGTTTTTTCATTAATTTAATGTATTTCTAATGCATATTTTATAAAAATATTAAGTTTCGCCCCTCCTTCTCCATATAAACTTTAACTGTGCCAAATTTCATACTCCTCCGTCCGCGCAATTTTCGTAAAAAGGGTACAAAGTTTTTGCTTCACGTATTAATCTATACGACATAATATTATAAAGCTGAAGAGTTTGTTTGTTTGCTTGAACGCGCTAATCTCAGGAACTACTGGTCCGATTTGGAAAATTCTTTCAGTGTTAGATAGCTTATTTATCGAGGAAGGCTATAGGCTATATATCATCACGCTAAGATCAATAGGAGCTGAGCACCAATGAAGAATGATTCAAAATCGGAGGGTATTTCTTCCTTTTGAGAGCTTCCGCTGCGTGCGCTGCGTAAACAGTTAAAGTTTCGCAAAAATCATGTATGACAGAATTGTTCCCCTTTAAAAGTTTAAAAAAAAATTCCGCGACAGCATATGTCTATCTTTTAAGGTTGGCTCACTATAACCATTTTTATGCTAACCAAATTTGTTCTAAAATAATGCATTATTTGCGAAGGTATTATTATAAACATGATATTAATCCTTATCCAAATAAATACGTTATTCATCACAAGTATTTCATTTAAAACAAAATTGTCCTTCACGTCATTTGATTTCAATGAATATCTTAGGAAATATCGCAGTTTTAAAATAACATTGCAGCAAAATAATTACCCATTACAGACAGTACAAACGATGTTTCTCCTGGTTTATTCTGCGTGATTACTACTGGTTCGATTTGAAAAATTCTTTTAGTGTTGGATAGCTTATTTATCGAGGAAGGCTATAGGCTATATAACATCACGCTACGACCCACGGGGGCGGCGCAGTAACGATAAACGCGGGTGAAACCGCGGGAACATCTTGTATATACATAGTCTTACATCCATATCCCCGAAGGGGTAGGCAATATTCTATGGTGGTAGGTGTATTACACCCACTTTCACCTACTAAGGTGTTATGTCCCACGTCATAGAGGGCGAGCCTACTGCAGTATAACGGTCATAATTCCAGACTCCGCTGGTACAAAATGTTGTAACAAAAACACAACATTACTTAACCCAAGACCCTCTGCACAGCAGGTGCATACAATCCCTCTGGGTTTAAAACTAAGCCATAAATGGCTCATTTACTACATAAGTGTGTGGTTCACTAAAGATTAATATGTATGTAACTGTGTATGTTTATGTGGCTATATAAGCAACACAATGGGGGCTATCATTTTTGTGTCACCAGTCGGCGCCACTAGCAAGTAAGGTCCTATCAATCCTGTCACAGCTGCTGTCAAAAGTCGTATTTAGCGGTGACAATTCGCTGGCTCACTATTACAAGGTTCTATGTTATTGTTTTTTAACTTTGGAGAAATGAGGTTTATAATTTGCATATCAGTAAAAATAATTTAAAAAGTAACTTAGAACTATCTGCGATTTAAAATTGTGAGGTAGTAAGTTCTGCCATCTATTTCTATATTAGTCTAAGCAAATAGGAATGACATAGAACCATGCAATATTCATAAAAAAAAAAACAAAAATGTAACATAGAACCTTGTAATATTGGACCAGTTGCCGTTCTCTATGGTTACTGTTAAAGTGAATATAAAGTATGATGTCTAAAGACCGTCATTTAGTAACGCAACTACAAAATCTTATACAACATAATTATTATAATGTTATCGCTAACATAACACTATCGATATAATCCTTGTGTAGCTGAGGGCTTTATAATCTTGGATTTGGAACAACAATCCGCAGATAACATGTTTTTTTAATACGTGCACTGATTTATAACAAGGCATCCTAACTTAATATTATAAATGCAGTTTCGCAGTTTGTTTGTTTGTTTCGCTTTCACGCCTAAGCTACTCAGCCGATCATCGTAAAATTTCGTATAGGTACACATTATCAGGGCTACAGAATAGAACATAGGGTACATTTTATCCAGAAAAAAATACTGTTACTAATCTAATCTAACCTATATTTACGCAAACGATGCCGCTGGTAAAATCTAGTCTCATATAATTCCTACAGCCAAGGTTCTAAAGGTAATAGGGATCCTTACTTTAATCTGAAATATGTTTAATCTTGAACTATCCAGCTGATCAAGTGTAGTTGCAGTCGAAAAACCTTGTGTTGTATTTCTGAACCTTTATCCCGACGTCACATAACCTATAAAACATCAAGGTACGAGCCATGGGAGTAAAGCAGTGATCATAAACAGGAGTAAAATCGCGGAGTACACCTAGTCAAATTATGAAACTACGTCCCCCGCCGCGTCAGTCTACTCTGATTATAAGATTAAAAACTACTGAACGGATTTTCATGCGGTTTTCACCATAAGACAGAGTGATTCATGAGAAAGGTTTAGGTGTATAATTTGTGAAGGTTTTGTACGACCCGTTCGAAGCCGGGGCAAGTCGCTAGTCTTTAATAAAACATTAGTTAAAAATTTTTAAGGAAAACTACGTATATTTATATGTAATATATTCTATCACATACACACAACACCATCTAGCCCAAACTAAGCAGAGTCATTGTCTTGTATTAGGGGTACTAGACAATGGAGCATACATACATAATTTTTTTTTTGTAAATTCGCACATATTATCCATAGTTATTACACCCAGGCCAAGTCAAACATCCATGTTCATGCACACAAATGTTTAACTTGTGCGGGAATCGAACCCGCGACCCAAGGCGTGGCAGTCGGTTACACTAAACACTACGCCATCGAGGCCGACGATATGTGAATCAAGAATATTCACATATCACGGGCGATAATAATATCAATATACAGCCATGACATACTACATGTACAAAACAACTGATAATACTCTCCGTGCAGTGTTCTCAAACATCACAACTACAACAAAGCTTATTCTCAAAGCAAAGACTACACATATTTTAAAAGGCAGTAGGATAACAAACACTACAAGATCAGCGTGTTATGTAAACAATAAACGGCATAAGAGCACGATGTATGGACAATGAAAATGTAAACAATTATTCAGTGTTAAAAGTAGGTAAATTGTTTAACTGGTTTTCTGTTACGCGTGACTAGACACAACTAATGAATGCAGCCAATCGTCCATAGTATAGCAGGTGATTCCTTATTTGCTTTGTTCTAAACTCAATGTAGATCATGTTATGTGCCTATGGACGAAAGTGTTGCCTAAGAAAGAGGACACCCGTGTAGAAAAAATTATTTATAATTGACATTATTTGTATAATAAAATTATTAAATAATTACTTTTGATGATTTAAAAAAGTAAAAGAATGCATTCGCCATCAATGCTGATGTTTTCATAATGATGATATTACTGGCTGATGACGTCACAGATCGGTAACGTAAGTAGCTAGCCGTTAAACATTCAGAGAACAGCCAACTATAACATAGATAAGCATTCCACTTTTTTTTAATAAACTGTTAGTGTTGTTCTTTTGCTCTTTATTTAGTGATTTTAAAGCAAAAAAATTAATTTATATAATATTATTACGTGGTTTATACGACGCATTCCTAGTATAACTGCGGTTAGATTTTTGGTCTATCCAAGTTAATTACTATATACGTATTGATCGAAAATATAAAGACACGCTAATAATGTGATATATAAAACCTTCTTGTATTGTACACCTCCCCTTAATTGCATCAAAGCGAAGGCCTGTACCGTTCTTACTTTTCATAGTTGACACTTATGACAGCAAGTGTCATCAACCTCCACGCGTAGGCGCTCTTTATTATAATGCCATGTCTACAGCGCAAAGGTTGCATAAATTTGAGGTTGTTTCTCCAATATATATGACACAGCAATATCCATTCATAATCGATTATATTTACTTATTAAAATACCATAAATACGTGTACGCGAGCATAATCAGTTTAAATATCGAATTATGATTTAAATATTTTATTTTAAAACAAGCCGTTTTGTTATAACGTCATAAATTATAATTTTAACTTATTGGCAACACTTAAATGTCAAAACTGTAATTTTACGTGTGACGTTTACGTTTTATGGCGGCAAATGCAGAGGCGTAAAATTATACAGCCTTCTAGCGGTTATAAGAAATGCGAATCACAATAAAATATCACGCATAATTGTATGTAATGACGAGCATGCGGGTCACGGCGTAGGCAGTCACGAATAAGTGCAAAAATTATGGTCCCGACGGGTGGTCCGTTTTAATAATTAGTATTCGATTCGTTTCTTTTTCAGTTCACTACGCTTACTACTGAAGTGAATATTGAGGTAAGATGGTACTACGGTTTTAAAATCATTAAGAGTACCTTGAACGGATGAGCGTGCGTAAAGTAAGTATATATTGAGATTGATGTAGCAAGAGAGATATGGTCAGATTGTAGTAAGTAGAAATCCGTTGTCTCTACGTGTTGGTAAATTTATAATGATATCCAGATCACCATCCCATTTGCTAATATTGTCAAAATGATTTTGTGTGACCTCACTTTAGCGATCTGAACACCGAATTCATCACAGTTAAGAAATCATCATATCCTTATAACATCTTAAAAACACTATTACAATTATCCCAAAATTAAAATTGCAATTCTTCGGGCTCGAGTTAGCTCTCGAGCTAACTAAGCTTTTGAAAAATGGATAAAAAGAGGTGGCCCGCGAAAAAGACGTTGTGTTACATATCGAGAACTATGAAAACTCATACTAAAGAAAATGATAGGCATCAATGCAAGTGGGTAAGACTTCACGAGCGCTTCGCTAATAATATTAATCTAAAGTAGTAGTTTAGTATTCTATATAGCTTACCTGACAGACTGATTGAATGATAGCGTGGGTACCCTTCGTGGTTATGTAATAAGCATTGTCTTTTTTATCGAATGACCTTTCGTTTATATTTGGATTGAATAAAACAGCTCCACCTAACGTTGAAAGTCAATGACCAGAACCTATTTTATCGTGCGTCAGCTGCTTACTGCTTAATGGCATATAAACGGCGCTTTCTCGTTTGAACACAAACTGTGATTTTGTAGGTACAAATTTTCATAACAGCTTACGTCAAGGTTTTTACCCGATATCAGGTATGTTGTAAGTTATACATATTTTATAAAAATTAATAAAACTTTGCCTGATTGGGAAATTGAGGAATCTTGCAATTGGCCTCCATAAACCATGGAACAACAAGACTTATACGAACTAATTCTTGGAATATTACTGATTGCGCGATGTAGTGGTTTAAATGGTCGTTTTGCCATTGCCACTACATCGAGTTGTTGTGGATTCGATCCCCACACGGGACAAACATATTTTGTGTGATTCACAAATAAGTAATAATTGTTTCCAGTGGGGTTCTTTGTGTCCGTTGTCTGAATGTAAAATCCTCCGTATCTTATCTTATGTGGGGGCCAGTCAGTGCAGACCGGCGACACTTCGACCCAGTGGGATCTTTTGTGTCGACACTCTCCCAATAACGACTGCCATAGATGTTCATGGCAGCCGGGACCGACGGCTTAACGTGCTCTCCGAGGCTCGGAGCAGGCGATAATTGTCAATCAATACGCACATAATTTCGAAAAGTCATATAACTTCCGAAAGTCAGAGGTGCGCGACGTGGGTTCGAACTCGAGACCCTCTGCATTGCAGTCTGTTGGTCTCCCCACTGAGCTATCGCTGCTCAAAAAAAAAAATCCTCCGTAGCACAGGGAATAATAGTATTGTGGGTTGTCTTCAAAAAATAAAAGAAACTATAAGCAACTGTTGGTATCAAATCTTTTAAAAATATTAAAACACTTTTCTCACATTGGCAACACTGAATCGTCAATCAATTTTGCGCGGCAAAACGATTATAATAACTGTTATTTATTTCCTACCTCATTTATCTTTTTAAATGATTTCGTATTATAATACTCATTTGTTTATCGTGATTTAACCATTGGTGACTTCACGCCCTGTCATACTCTTCACATCCTTGTGTGACTCAACCTTTGAAGTAAAAATTACTCTTATCTTTACAATGGCATACCTTTTGAAAACGTCATAGTTTTGACATGTTAAAGTGTAGGTTTTTTATATTGCTGGCTAAGGGTTCATTATTAGTTGTGTAATGAGGATACTAGGATTACGAGAAATCTCTAAGGATACCACAAAATCTTGAACGATGACGAATATTCGATTACCTCTTCTTACTGAACACATCTTGCGATATTATGACAAAATACTGCAAACATTATCAGTTACTGGTACGTTCCTTCGCTGATACTCGTAATATGAGAATAACATCGATTAACTACCACATTGGTCCTACGGCTTCATGATTCGCTTGCGTTTTCTGCTGGTCGAGAAGTCTTGGATTCGATGGCCAGGTTGGGCAAGAAGTGCTATTGGTTTCTTGTGCCTGGCAATTTTCAGTAGCAGCTCGGATGCTGGCGCCCGGTAAACGGCAATATGTCTATACGTTGGACCCTAACTTGGCTACTACTTTCTTTACTTACGATACGCTTCCGTATCGTAGGTGACTTTGCAAATATTGAAACAACGGACACAAAGAACACAAAGGAACAACTATTTGTGGATCTCACATTTTTTGTCCCGTGTGGGATTTGAACTCACAACCCTTGATGAAGAGGCTGTGGCATTACGCAATTCATGCAGCCAATATAACAACAGATAAATACATTTGCACTTATTCTAACAAATCTTCAAGTCGTGCCTAATTACGTTTAAAAACTATTCTATAAAAGATTTTCGCCGTTTGTCACGTTAGGTCACGTTTAGTGAACAATTACTCGTGACAAGTGCATTGGAGGAAACCTTTTGCACTGTGACACAGCTGCATCAGGGTCACGACTTTCACTGCATTGTTCGATGTGTTTCTTACGTGAATGAAAGCTTTCACACGTGGCTTATTTTCTAATATTGTCGTTAAATTTGTGCTTCGGTTGGTTGATTGGTTGGTTGGAAGTTGTAAAAGGCTTACGTCAAACTGTGTGCATGGTGTGTGTAGATAGTGATTTTTTATTGAAATTATGTTATTCGACGTATAGACTGTTCTCTCTGTCCTTTTTATCATATTTAATATTTTCCTGAAAATATCTTTTAAGTTTGTCAATTTTTAAATATGTATTTAGGTTTATTAATATTCAAAGAAGTGTTTTCTAAATAATAGGGATTAAAGTATGAAGTTGCCGTTGTATAGTAATAGATACTTTGAATTGACATAAAACCTTCATGGTGCGAGATTTTCGAGTGAAACTTTTTTCACATGATACCTATAAGATTATTCTTTTGAAAAATGTGCAACATTCGATTTTTGACTTTCAATTGTTTTTTTTATTCGTCTTAGACGGGAAAGATAGATATTTCGAAATTCCGAGTATTTTTTAATACGAGTTCCGCGCGGAATTAACGTCACGCAATATCAACGCTGTGTTTGGAGAGAAGACTGCTAATGAACGCACCGTGCGTTTTTGGTTTAAACGCTTTCGTAATGGAAACTTCAACTTGAGGAACGAACCACGTGGAAGACCGCCCACACAGGTGAATAACGCTGAATTGAAGGAGATGGTGGAAGCCGTTCCGAGTCAAACTACCCAGGAATTAGCGGCATGGTTTAACATTACCCTACCTCTAATATAGGCTCATTTGCATCAAATCAATAAGATAAAAAGATATGAAAAATGGGTGCCTCATGAATCTGATCTGCAGAAAGAAATACGTGTTGAAAATTGTTTTGCCTTGTTGAATCGGTACAGAAATAAAGAAATATTGGATTGAATTGTGACACGTGACGAAAAGTGGATTCTTTACGATAGCGGTAAGCGAAAAATGCAATGGCTGACCCTAGGTCAAACGCCGCAACAGTGCCCTAAAGCAAAGCTTACCAATAAAAAGGTAATGGTAACTGTTTGGTGGTCTCTTCATGGTGTTATTCACTACAGCTTTCTTAGTTCTGGTCAAGCAATAACAACAAAAGTTTACTGTGCCGAACTTCGAACAATGATAGCGAAACTGGCAGTGAAACAGCCCAGAATTTCTAGGGCACGGCCAAGTCATACGCCGTATAGCCTACAATTTATTCATCCTACATAATGAGCACAGCTTATGCATAACTTCGACCAGGAAAATTATTTAGTGCGCGGTAAAAAAGCGACTCCTCACCTCCTTCATTACTCACTGGTATAGAATACTAGTTCTAACAGCCAGGTGTTAATTATAAAACATAAATGAAGACGTAATTAGACAGATAATGAACAGTACAGGAATGCGCCGCTGACATGAGTCGGATAAACATCTTGGGTAACCGCGAGATACATAATTGCATGTTGGGAAAAACTTATGTGAAATCATAGTTAGTGACATGAAGGTACATCTTGAATGGATAAGGTATTTGGTTATATTGCCAGCCTTTTGCAATGCATTTACCCTAAAAACATGAAAATATAGGTCAAAGGCTGAGATATACAAACATTGTTATATAGCTCTATTAAGTGAACCCATATAAAAGTACTATATAAATAAATATTAAACCTAATATTGTCTTACGTTTACGCAAATATTATACAGAGTGTCCTAGAAGTCAACGTCAAGTCGAAATCAGGTAACAGGCTAAAAAAAATATAAAAAAATGTAAGTACTTATTTTAAAAATTAAAGGCATTTAAAAAAAAACTAAAGAATCTCCACTCTGTTACGGTCTTTTCACTCCTGTTACTACAGATATTTGCTTTTTGAATTATTTTTTTTTGTTATGTAATCTCGAATAATGCTTGTTTAAGCTCTCGATTTTTTTCGATTATCGCGCTGCCGCCTCCTTGATGGAAATGACTTCCTCACAAAAGGAGACGACGGCGTTCCACGACCTCTCACTCCGGACCATGGACTGAACCACGGCCGGGAGCGAGAGTTCAAACATACTTACTGCCGCGATCAACTTACGGCGCTGCGAATGCTGCGATGCCCAGGCGGGGCAATGCGCCAAAGTGTGCAGCGCCGTGTCCTTAACAACATCGTGGCAGTCACCGCAGTAGTGACAACTCTCGTGCTGACCTATGCGACACAGGAACTGCTCAAAGCAACCGTGGCCCGTCATTACCTGTGTCAGCCGGAAGGTGAGGGCGCCATGCCACCTCTCCAGCAGCTCCTCAAAAACGGATCTTACCGCCACGATCGTGGCGTGCCCAACAGGAATTATACTTAGCGCAAGTTTAATAAATTAAATAAAATTTACACTACCTATGTAGTTTCATCCCAATACACATGCGGGCAAAGCAACGAGCGTAAGCTAGTGTAAAATATTAATATCGCCTGGAATACATAACACATTTATTTTAATAATGGTGGTTTACTAAGTCCTTAAACCTACTTAGAATTCCTAATACACAAGTGTAGTAACATCATTATGTACTAGTTTTCTATCCGTCCTACATTACATATGGCATAAAATTAGGCTTGGAACGATTATGTACATACAACTGTGTATGCTGATGAGGTGAAATCGTATGTTTCCTCGCAGGAAGTGGAGAATTGTAAGCAGTACTTGAACGTGTTGGACTTGGGCCTTAAAGGTTTTTGTTCATTATGTTGCGTATAAAAGTGCCTAAGTACTGAAGCGTTTAAAATATCGTAAACTAAATTTTGACGCGTATTCCTAAAGTGTGAGAGTATGCACAACTGTACCATTTCTGTCTTTTTGAGAATCTGTCCTAATGAGAATTTGTCCTTTTGCGAATCTGCCTTTTTGAGAATCTGTCCTTATGAGAATAAACCGTCTTCGCTTACATTTATCTAGATTTTCTCAATATAGATATTTCTATCCCTCGAGAACAGCTCTTTGTCCAGGACGAAAAGTGTATGTCCCTTGCTGTAACCCAGATAACGTATATGCGAAATTTCAAGATGATCGGTCGAGTAGTTAAAGCGTTAAAGCGCAACCAACAAACTCACATTCGCATTTATAATATTATTCCATCGTCTGTCATTTTATAGACACAATAAATAATCTATTGTTATGTATCTCCTGGAGATTGAGTAACGGTTAAGCTATTATAATTAGAATAGTCAGAATTTGTTGACGGGCTTGGGTTTATCAGACTTTGTAAAGGATAATATTAACCCTCGACTTAAACATAACATTTACGGACACGGGCCTTCACTCGGGAAGGAATGGGATATTACCTACTAACATTGACGCTGACGCAGAACGGGTTGCAAGGCTTGACATGTGTTTTAGAACATTATTAGAGAACTCTTAGAAACTTAGGTTTTACTTACAATATTTTCGTTTACAGCAAATAGCAGCTATAGTAAACTATCTGATAGGTTTGATAGATTCGAGACTCGCAAGGGCAAATTTAAGACACTTAAATCTGAATAGGCAGTCAAACGGTCACCGCATAGGATTAAATAAACTGTTATTTTTTTATTCTGTGGTTACAGTTTATGAAGTATAACGACATCAGTTTTAAAGGAGAATAATATTTTTGTTAAATTATTTATTACGTTAGTTACCTAGCAATGTGCAATGGTTCAAAAACAGATGCGCATTTGAATAACGTAATAGAAGGATTTTCAGGAAAATTCCACTGATATAAAATGACATTAATATATGCAAAACATCTTAAATATAAATAACGATAAACTAACATAAAATATGTCACGTTCTAAGAAACAGACACATACGAGTTGAATGAGGTGATGGTAGAATGACACTAATCTTAGAAGCAATAAAGAGGTATCTAAAATTCGCAAGATTCTTTCCTTAAAACTAGTGGACCTTCGATATTATGCTATAACAACGGGGCCAGTCCATTTTACAATATAAAGGACTTACTTTCGAAATATTTATTTTTGGTGCGGCCTACGTTTGCGTCATATAAGAAGCCCACTGGTCAAACCTAGGTCTTTCAAATCTTTTCTCATAAGTGAAAAAATATTGCAGAGTGTACAATAATCCCTTTAGTTCAGCTATTTATTCGCATATAACTCTTCTCTCTTAAATATAGTTATTTAAGTTTATCGTACCACAGATAACATAAAACAAATACTTTGTCAGTTCAACAATAATAATGCCGCCAAAACTGTTTCATAACTTCGTCTTCCACGTCTGTCAGTGTTATTTTAAAACCAATTTTATTCTTAACAAGATAGAGTATAAATTAAAATGACAAATGGAAGTTAGTAATTGTATAATAGCATCAATGCAATTTGTGTCACGACGATTGTTTCATCGAAATACTTTTAATTGATAAATTGTCAGCCATTGACAAAAACGACTTCACACGATAGTAATACTGAGGTAATAAAATTCTGTGCTGTTGGCAGCCATCTTGTGATGTCATCCGGTGTTGACAATTTAAATATAATTAAATGATAATCATGTTAATTTAGTTATGAGGCGAATTTTATTTGTTTTAACCTTAAATGTTTGCAAATATAACCTCAAGGTTTTGAAATATCTTTTAGCTCGTATTTTGTTCATATTTATTACAAAAGTAAAAATATCACAGGTTTAGAAGCATTATTTTATGATGACTCCATTCCTACGGATGATAAGCAGATAGTGAAATCTAGTGAAGAACACCATTCCACTTGCTTATAGTGTACGAAAGTGACTCGACACTTTGCAGTCTACAGAATATACTTTGTCACGGTCTTCGTGACATTAGAAATTTTTACTTAGAAGAGTGACACCACAGCCCTATCGAATGCCAGTTTCAACTAAACGAGGCTCAATTTAAAATGTATCTATTGGTGTACATTCGAACCCTCAAACGACAAATATCAATCGCTAGTAGAATTATTGTGCTATCAATGCAATTTCTGAACAGTAAAACAACAACTTTTCACGTGCCCGGAAATCTCTAATAGAAACGATTTATTCGCTACATAAGAGCAAACTAATACTACAGGACAGGCCCCATTTATAACAGTTACCTATTGACATAAAAACGGTCACAAAATACAAATTCACTAAGCAAACAATATCTACATCTACGTTTAAAATTTATCTCTCACCGTACTCTACAAAACTGTAATAATTTACAAACACAATATGTTAGCACTCAACGGCACCTGTAAGAAAACCCGTATGTTTACACTAGTAAAACTCGCATTGGAAAGTACGTATTTCAGAACTGGTTCCATGAGCTAACAGGTCGACAGGCGGCCTCCATAGTTGTTTTGGAAGACAATGTTATGTGAAACGGTATACCTCCGCGCGAACCGAATATTTCCTACTGTAAATATTTTCATGGAGTGACAACAATATGGTGAATAACCCGTTATACGTGTATTTATTGAAATGGATAGCTTTCATGGTATGGTTGCGAATAACTGAATGAGTTGTGGCATCTTCTGTGGAAAGAATGAAGTCTTTTACTTAGCTCGGAAAATAATTGCCAAAGTAGTTGTTTTTTTTAACTATACAAACTTTATAAGGATTTTATCGCGTTTTTTACTTTTCATAATACACTATTATTACATAATTTTGAAACTTTAAACTACTATTTTTTATAACTACGACTACCATCTTAGTCTCCCCGTAACCGTAGCTGCTGAAAAGCAACCGAAACGTCGGGGAAAGTGTAAAATTAAATCTAAATAGTTGTATCATTGGAATAGCTTAAATTGAAGTAAACACTAACTAGTAAGTGTTTAACAATAGTAGTTTAATGTTTCAAAATTATGTAATAATAGTGTTTTATAAAAAATAAAAAGTATATAGTAGTTTAATTTCAATGAATAACATTCGCGTAAACAGAAGACAATATTATGCTTCAATTATTCTAAAGTGTAACCAATCCTTGTCTTTCCTTGATTTGATCATATGTGGAGGTTTTAACGATATCAGGCTATGCAACGTTTCGGGAGAACAGCTACCGAAACGTTTCCTAAATTTATTTGGCTACTTTGACTAGTTAGACGATATTGTCGGTACATTGAGCCCAGACGTATGACATTATCTAGGATTGAGGTCTACTTATTTCTATTATCTAGACAACTGTGGCTCTTCTGCGTTCCTAATCCTTTGATTTGCGCTTATGTTTGCGATCGAATGTAAGGATTTGATTTCTAGAGGAATAACTCGTTATTGAGGAGCAGGTGTCTCTCTGTTCCGTTGAGTGTCAGTTTTACGGCGATTTGATGAAATCTTTTCGCCAAAAAGAGAATCTTTGCCGTATTAAACTACCAGCATTTTATTACATCAAGCGATCTTCTGTAAAAAAAGTCTTCCCACCAGAGCTATTTACATATTTAAGAAATGAATAGTGCATTTTGGCAATACCATCTTAGGAAGTCATTAAATCTTCAATGTGTTGCCAACGATGATGGATAAATCTCTTAACCTATTGAATTTCAGCGGTACACCGGAGGCCTGACACAATAGACTTTTACTTATATTTGGTATTCCATTAGGTATTTATTAATAATGTACTTATGACTTGACACGTTAAAATCAGGATTAGTTGCTTTCAGTTTCTACTCATATCACTTGTCAGGACAGCGATTCAAATGACATTTTGACCTTGCTTCATCTTTTTAGCCAAATAGTACACATAAATTATATTTCACTGCTACAAGACACGATTTCTAAGACACTGGTCATACGTACAAAAGTTCCGTTGGAACCGGTTGTTCGCACGACAATAAGTAGTTCTGTACTTATTATTTGTTGTTACTAAATATAATGAAGATGAACATGTTTTAATTGAGATAACTGTATGTAAGCCAGTGTTTTTTACTATGAGTTTTTAATAGATAACCAGTTAAGATAGCGGGATGATTCATAAGAGAATCATAGGAAAGCTACTACGCCAGTCATGTGACATTTTTACGATTCTGATTTTGTGACATAGCAACACAGGTGTTGTGGTAAACACTAAAAAAGTTAGCACGACGCGCTAGACGTAAATCGAAAAGATTGGCCTTTGATTGCAACGAAACAGTGATCGAAAGAAAGAAGGAAGCCGACATCCCGCAATGGGACTACTAATCACGATACTAATGTAAAATAATAGTCTTACACAAATACCGATAGGAATGAGTCTCCCAAGGCCAAATATTTTCTTATAATTGGCAAACGATTCCAAGCACTGTTGCAGAAGTTGAAAAGACAATTTATAACTTTTCGAAAGACATTAAAAGTATTAATAAAATAACAACAACTGCGAACAGACAAAATTTTGCAGGCAGTCAAATAGCAGCGTGTGTTTTAGAAGATACTGGTGCCAATTCTGCTGTCACAAAATTCTCTAAACTTAACTAAAAATCACTAAATTAAATTTTAGTGATTTTGAGTTAAGCTTAGAGAATTTTGTGACAACAGAATTGGCACCAATGACTCTAAAATTTAAATGACCATCCAATAAAAACACATGTGGCAAGAACAAGCACCAATAGAGATCTTGACTTACCCACTTTGAAACTGAAAAGGATATCTCAAAGTATGAAGAACTAATTCAGATACAAATAAACATAGGCTTTTGCCTATAGGCTTGATATACCGTTCAGTCAACCGCTGTAAAAACTAAAACGGTATCCCGTAATCTACAAAAAATGGTTCACTGATTCGGAACTACGGGTACCCGTTATCAATATTTTTATTGCAAATAAATAACCTGAAATTTGGTCTATGATTGCAATCATTTATGGCTACCATTGCACAGCAACGATAGCCTAGTGTGAATGTTGGGCTCTGACTTTTGGAAGTTATACATACATAGATTCACGCCTGTTTCCCAGAGGGGTAGGCAGAGACTACGGATTTCCATTTGCTACGATCCTGACACACTTCTCTGGCATCATTCACTTTCATCACATTCCTCATACACGCCCGTCGGTTCAAGCTCTTAACCTGGCCATTGTCCAGAACGCCTACGATCTGATCGAGAAACGTTCGCCTAGGTTTTCCTGTTGCGACTGTTCCATTCACACTAGCCTTATAAAATTTCTTAGTCAGTCTTTCCTTTGGAAGTTATGTTCGTATTAAATAGGTAATTATCGCTTGTTCTACTGGCGAAGGAAAATATTGTGAATCTATTGCTTAACTAATAATCAATGTTATTAAGAACAAAACAGTATTGGCGCCAGATTTTCAACTTTCGTTGCTATGATCATAACATAGTTGTTTTTCAGTCCTATCACAATATGGCGACAATTAACATTAAGCAAATAATCTAAAGCCCTTAAATTCCGCAATAAAAACACAGCAACATTACTAATCTTTGTGTACATTTCTTTTTCAAAGGAATGCCAATCAGTACAAACATACATAAAAGGAAATGTACGTCGTAAAACGATAAAACAATAACAGAAAAAGGCGCCTTTAGCAAATACTAACGAAATAATGATATAAGCCAATTAGTGAGTCAAATATATCGACGCTTGTCAATACATGATGATATTTATTGATGGCTGCGGGCGGTCCACCTAACGTCGTCAAATTCGTGGTAATATAAAACGCAACCGAAATATTTATAATATTTATAACTCTGGTTTGGACTTAGGCTATCATTTGGAGCGATAAGATCAACCTTGTTTTTATAACCTACTAGATTTTGCCCGCGGCTTCGCTCGCATAAATGTAGGTTACGTCAATTTTCTATCCCTCGAGATCAGTCCTAGTATACTTATATTCTGGTTGAAAGGTATCCTATGTTCTTTTCTGGACCCCTGATAACATGTATGAAAAATTTTATGACGATTGGTGGAGTAGCGTGAAAGCGTAACAATCAAATAAACTCATATTCGCTTTTACAATATTAGTTAGGATTGGACATCTCATAGAATGACGTCATTGTTTCTGACGTCTAGCCAGTGCTGGATATTGGCGGACATAATCGAAGACATGAAAGTTGATGTTTTCAGTACTCAATCGATTACGAAATACGAAGTTATGTGTAGGCTTTACCGATCCAAGTGCCTTATTTGGTAAATAACGTTCCGGCCCATTTCCATTAGAATCTAGTCACGCCGGATTACAAGTCATAATCCTATAAATGTACCTAGTTCTCCCACTAGTTAGCATTACATTTAGTAGGTACGTAGTCGTTGAGCTAAGTATAGCTTTGCCGACGTCCTAGAAATAATCGGTCAGTTTCAAGTAAATAGCCTTTAAGTACCTACCTCCGTAGTCCCTACTTTTAATTTTCCTATATGATAACATGTTCTGCAGTATACAATGAAGGACCTCTCTTTAAAAAATAGCATACTAAGATAGTATGGCCTTGTGGACAGGATCGAAAAATGATTTGCAAAACATACTAAACAAGAATGGTACCGTTTTCTAACAGCTCTTGTCACGGTGTAGACTGCGGCGTACATAAGTTTTTTAACTAAATCTTATACGATGTGGAGAATAGCTTAAACTTTTTAGGACTCAAAAATTATAGTAGAAAGTACGTCAGTAAAGAAAATTTTGCAAATGAAAAGCTATAATCTTTGCCTATCGTTCTGGAGTAGGTACCTGCATGAATTTATGTGTTGATAAATAAAAATGTAAATACCCATTCGTCAGAGATAATGTAAAAAGTAAAAGCAGCCATGACCTAGGCTTCGTAACGTAACAATAACAATTTCGCTCACAACAAACGAACAGCCATTACAATTTATAAAGTCAACCAATGAACTAATGCAAGCTAATGTCGACACGACATTTATTGTAGCCATTCAAGTATCAATCGAACAAACCGGTCACCATATCTCACGGTCCAGCCGCCATCTTGAATTGACAGCTGACTCGTAATGGCGGGAATGTTAAGTAATTGTCTATGGTTGAGTAATAAATTCGATACGGCATGTGACGCTGGCTTGACTTGAATGATTTCTTTACAATTGCATTGCGGTTTTTGTTGTAAAAATTGCTTAAATATTACTGTTTGCTTTTCCTATTTGGTATTAGATAATGTCGTTTACTTTATAAGGAAATCACGATTATTAATAAATTAGGCTTTGGATTAGATCCCAGTCTCAGACGAAGTGTCAATTATACTATGACACTTCAGTACCTACTATGTCAGGGACTTAGCCTGGTAGAGATAGAATGAATGGTCGTAATCTTAAACTGTGTTGTTGATTTGATATTAATCTGTTAAGTCTTAGAATACCAGACGTAATTAAAAATCTATTGTGCTTGGCCACCGGTGTGCTACTGCGACTCAATAGGTTAAAGATGATTTAAGCGTAATACAATGTTAGGAATATAAAAAGTTGTTTGTACAGATAAACTAACTGCTAAATTAAAAACACATTTTTTACGTCAATTATATAGCATCACTACCAGTAAAAAACTATGCATTACTGCTCAATAAATACTAAGTATAATTAAACAATTATGGCAACTCTATTTGAATAGCGTACCTAATCAAGAAACGCGGATAAAAAAGCAATTAAAAAGGTAATTGTTTAGTAGTATGCTAGAAGGTTATCTATTGACCTTGACACTAGCTTCACGCTTATTTAACGAGGGCCAAGCAGAACCAACCGAGATAAATCAAAACACAATATCGACTAGACAGGAAATCGATTATAAATATTGGAATCGAAACTGATTCGATTAAATTCGAAAATGGTTTAAGCAGTTCTGTGTAAATCTATTCCGTTTGGGGTCATATTTGAAATCTATTAATTTTAGTGTTTCCGTTTTCACTTAAATATTTCAGTCACGAAACTCTCGTCTATGAATGCATTTTACGATCACTTCACTTTTATATGGCTATTTGAGTAATTCTACGAATTCGGCAATGTGCCTAGATTTATAGTATTCGGTTTCAAATAGTTTCTTTTTTATTGTTGCTGCTTATTGTTAAAGGTGAACTAAGTCCCTATTTAACCTATTGAGTGGCAACGGAACACCGGCGGCCAGATAAAATGGATTTTAAATTATGTCTGGCATTACAGCAATTGACACGTTATTAATGTTCTGAATCCAATTTAGGAAATAAAAACGTAGGTATTCAAAAACAAGCCACTTTTAGTTAAAGTACTGACATGATTTTCCTTAATTGTATTTAAATTTTTAATGTATTGATCTAAATTGGATCTAATAGTTTAATAAACAGAATTTCTTTCGTAGGTACCTCATAATATTTTAGTGTCATATATATATTTGTATGGCAGGTTTGCTAAAATTAAGTAGGTATGTAGAACGATTTTAGGATCTTGAACTAACACTTACATTTTTTCATTCCACAGATAACTTTGTCGCATGCGCAGACAGTGGACAGCTTAGTCAATCGTTATATTGCTTTCTCTAAGTAAAAACAGTAAACAATGCTCTTACGCAGACATATTTATTACATGAATGGATGGGGACGGTACGTACTTTGTCAATGTCGACTCCATTGCACCAATTGCGAGTTTTAATTAAAAACGTTTTGTAGTTCATTATTTTATCGTTACTTGTGAGTTAGTGTATCTTTTATAAACGCTTGTTTGCGGTTTCGTGAGATACAACACTGTTTTCCGTCATTCAAGACGATTATTTTAGTTTTAGTTTGCTTGATACAATTTTGTATAGTGCGTAATGAATTGTGATTTATTCAACGCATTATAATTGGTAGCGTTATTGGAAAACTGTTTGATATCTGCGGTAGTTTACATACTTATTTATAGGTACTCAATGGTCGAAATTTCACTGTAATACATAAAATATTTCAACAAGTAATAATATCAGTGTGAGAAGGGTAAAACTGTAGTCTATCACGCTTGCCCAGTGCAAGTTGGCATACTTACTTCAAACATCTTCGAGAACATTATGTAGTAAGTAGTATTTTGTAGTTTTTTTAAACCACTACACTATCCGTGCAGTCTCAGACATATTGACAGGTTTCCTCACGATACTTTTCACCAATACAGGGCACGATCATTACCAATTTAATACGCACATAACTTCGAAAAGTCTAGAATTCGTGTCTTGAAATCGAACTTGGGAGCTCTGTGTAGCGGTTCAACGGTCTCCCACTAGGCCATCGCCGTTTTTTTATAAAATGTATTTTTTTTATTCCTTGTTTAAGGAGCTTTGTCAATTATATGACTATGCTGCTCCGTTGCACCTACTCTTATACTACACTTCACAGCAAAAACTTAAATAATATGTAACTAATCATTGTACACGTCGTCGTAAGCCAACTTGTACAGTACGAACATCCGACTTTTTTAAATCTATTGCTTGGCTCAATACATCAAATCTAATGTCTTCGTTTCGGACACACTCCAACACAATATGTAATACATGTTCTATTACTCCGCACTCGAAACAAAGTGGTGATGACACTTTGCTTTAAAAAAGCAAATTTATTAAGCGGAATGTGTCCGGATCGAAGCTGTTATCAACGTATCTCTGTTTGCAGTGAAATGCTCAAACCACGAAAACTTCAAAGGTTCATTTTGCACTGTCCTATACCATATTCCTTTATCCCGAATGTTTAACAGAAATGACTTTTCCACATTTCAAAACAATATTGTTTAACTATGTAAAAGCAGTCTGTGAAGTATGGGGAAACATTAATAGACACGCCATCACAAGAAGCTTCTTTTGCTAATACATCCACTTTCTCATTCCCTACTAAACCAATATGTGAAGGAATCCACTGAAGGGTGATTTCTTTAAGAGTTCCTTTAGTTCAAATATTGTTTTAATAATACTATAGGCGATCGGTGTGCCTTTTAAAGAAGAGGTGCATCGAGCCACGTGTTGTAGGGCGCTTTTTGTACCTATGTATTTTACTTTACCTTTTACTATTCACCGTTATCTTACTTCAAGTTTTTAACGTGGGAAACAGCACAAATTACAAGCATGAAGATTGAAAAATACCTAAAAGAACAAAATTGTAAAACGCGTGAAAAGTTCATACAGCGCAAGAGTCGGCTCAAATATTATTGGCACAAAGCGATTACGTACGATACGATTATACATGCACAACACCACATTGAATATCTACGCTTAGATAACACTCGTGTTGAGAAATGACAGGCCTTGTTTCTAACTGCGAGATACCCAACTGATTCTGTTATACTCTTTTATCAAGCTAGGAGAGTAGCGTTCAATGGTTTTTAATGGTATAGGAACGCGTAGTAGCAGTATGCTTCCGAATTTCGGTCACGGCGCCCAATCTTAACGGAGACTGGCCATCTAATACTCTCTAACGCCTAACTCTGAAAGTTCGGTAGAACAACAATCCGACTCGATCGGAGAGAGCTTTGGCGCGTCCTGCACTTGATCTCTCAATCGCTTTAAGTGCTTTCAATGTACGAGTCTTGCACATATTACGGCCAACTTCTTAATTCCTGGTTGCAATTGAGAAACTCTTAGTAGCAAGCTCACC
Organism: Catocala sponsa; assembly: GCA_963564715.1. Taxonomy (NCBI): domain Eukaryota; kingdom Metazoa; phylum Arthropoda; class Insecta; order Lepidoptera; family Erebidae; genus Catocala; species Catocala sponsa. The sequence continues at coordinate 7,460,855 of OY751351.1, forward strand.
TTATTTGTTATGTGTAGGCAAGCAATAAATTGCCTTATTACCAACGTGGCCATTAAAAATTGTGGAGCTTTTCTCGATGTAGGAATCCATCAGTGTAGCCCGGATTTCACTTAAACCACATCTACTTCAGAAGTACCTCCGCCAAAGAAAGATCGCCAAACAATCTAGCATTCACTTTTATTTTTTAAAGAGTACTCTCGCTTTGGCATATAATCCTACTAGGAAAGACATTATAAATTAAATAGGTACTTTACAAAAATTCAAACAACAGACACAAAGAACACCCAGACACGGCTCAACTATTTGTAGACCACACACATATTTGTCCCATGTGAGGCAACACTCGACGCAGTGGCAGAGACCAAGCGACCACTAAAACCTCTACGCCATTCGTGCAGTCAAAACTACACCAATGTGCAATCTGTTTTCCTTCCGTACAAAGTATCCTGTGTAACAAACTGCATAAAATAAATATCATTAGACTTTGATCTATTAAATGCAAGTTTCTACGGCTGTGCAGTGAAATCGGCCATTTCCGAATAGGAAATGTAGTATTATAAACGCATGTTGCACTGAAGAATAGAATAATTATGTAAATAGATGCATTTGTAGGCAATGTTTGTGTAACTTGGCGCCTGTCTGCCGTCAAATTCAAGGAGGATATAGGAACTACGCTTGCGAGTAGTGAGCCTCAGCAGAATCGTTGCTTACACCTGGAGAAATAAAGCTGGGACGTGCTTCTAATTTACAAAAAAAATAGTAATTCACAAGAACGTTTCGTATTATGGTCGTCTATCCAAAACTTCTGACCGAAAGAAGAAAACCTAAGTAGTTTCCCGAGCGCTATGATATGTCCTTCTTCAAACTAGGTTTAAAGAGAGTTCTTCTTTCACGGTAGGCAGCGGCTTTGCTGTGTCCTGACATTGCTGAAGTCCATGAGCAGCGGTTACCACTTTCCATCAGGTGGGCCACTTGCTCGTCTGCCACCAATGGCAAAAAAAAAAATATATTCTAAAACCTAATTAGAATTTTTTACTTAACAAGCGATTGGCCCGAAACTTGAGCATTTACCATTCGTAGCGGGCCTACTGTTTACAGGATTTTGATAGTTACATAGAATTGTCAGCAAATCACTGCAGTTGAGATTATGAGTATATTTATATATGTTTCAGAAAACGGGGCAGAGTCATGCATGGACATCCTTGAAAAATTAGTCAGATGAGTACACCCACTTTTCTCCAGCTAAGTTTTAAGTACTAGAACAGGGGAAGCTGTAAAAGGGCCGACCTTATCCCCGAATACTGGACACATTTTCAGATTTAGTTCTGCTACTCCGAATATCTTAACAAAATTACCCAACAATACTACCCGATCGGAGCAACAAAGCACTCAAACGCAAACTTAAGCGCAAACGTTAACCAACTAATGAGGCGGTAATTATTTTGAATTCCGAATAAAATGTTTGCCAACCGATTTAATACTAAACAGTAATTACCATTGAAAGTATTTACCAACATTAGAATTGCAAAACATGGATACCCAAGGTCTGTACATCTTAACATACTTAATGATGATTATCTACCTTATAGGGACGACGCACGAAATAAAGAAATAAACACATATTTAATCACATCACTCGACTAACTTGGATGTATTGGATTGACATAACGAGCGTATTTAAAAAAGTAAATACGGTCAAGCGTGAGTCGGCCTTACGGACCGGTAAATTTGTAGGTACAGTTAGAAACATTTTTTTTTTATTTTTTTTATGGATTTGGGGCAAACGAGCAGACGGATCACCTGATGGTAAGCGATTACCGCCTCCCATGGACACCTGCAACACCAGAGGAGTTACAAGTGCGTTACCGGCCTTTTAAAAAGGAGTACGCTCTTTTCTTGAAGTGTTGAAAGTCGTATTGGTCCGGAAATACCGTAGACGACAGCTCATTCCACAGTTTTGTTGTGCGAGGCAGAAAATTCCTGGAGAAACGCACAGTTGTGGACTGCCAACCATCTAAATGATGGGAGTGAAAATGCTGTCGCGTAGGATGATGGCGAAAAGAGGCGGCAGGGATCATTCCGAACAATTCCTCAGAGCACTCCACCAACATAAGTAGCTAGTTTAATAAATTTGTATAATATGATTTATAAATCCTAATTATTATTTTGTATTTTTGAACTATAAATCCTTGTATCCATTACTGCTATAAAAACGTTATTCTTTTTATAATTTTGAAAGATAGAGGCATTCTAAATCTTGCAGGTGTGTCGACTTATGGTGCTGACTGTACCACATACAATGACGGTAGGCATAATCAAATTTGATCATTCATAGTCTTACTCCTATATTCCTACTCGCACATTTCGTTAGCTACGCTTTTGGTTACCCAAAGGTTAGGACAAGCTTATTACCATAGACATAGCTCCAAACTCCGTGCTTTTACTAAAAAATATTGACAGCGGCGATTATTCGATGGCGTAGTGGTTAATATAACCGACTGCCACGCCTGAGGTCGCGGATTCGATTCCCGCACAAGTCAAACATTTGTGTTCATGAACATGGATGTTTGTCTTGGTCTGGGTGTTTCTATGTAGGTATAATATGTTTCTATTTACAAAAAAAAAGTATATATGTATTTTTATCCATTGTCTAGTACCCATAGTATAAGCTCTGCTGTTTGGGCTAGATGGTGTTGTGTGTATGTAATAGAATATTATAACAAAATAATCTAAATAATCTGTGATAATTTTAGCTTTATTCCTAATATATTTAAAAAAATAGATATCTCCATAAATAGGACAGACAGATAGACAGACGGGCTAGGCTTAATTAAAGGAGCCCGAAACTCTTTAGTTCTTTAGTTACGGAACCCTAAAATATTATTCAACGTAAATATATTTTTCTTAGTAATACAACAAATTCTAGTAAACAAGTTTGGAAGATGAGTTGAGTTTGACCTTACCAACAACGCGTTTTTTTTCTAGAACTATACTAGTACTTTAAGATACCTTGGTTCGTTTTCCGTTACAGTTCTTACGAGGTTCCATCCAGACGATCTGCTGACCACACTAATATTTACCTGAAACAGAAAGAACGGTACATTAAAATCCAAACTCTGCCACATATATTTAAATAATATCATGTGTTGTCTGGATGGACAACACACGATACTATTTAAATATATAAAAATAACTACATCATAACGTGGCAAACCAAAAACTACAAACGCACACAAACATACAGACAATAAGAAAGTAACAACACACACGCACACACACAAGCATATAATAATGTAACTACGTGTTTTGCATGTGTAATGGCTTCGAATACCATGCTCATACCATAAGACGCGCTGACCGAGGCAGGTGATGTCATTTTGATGCCAACACTGTCGCAGGCTTTTATAGCAACCTTACACGCTTGATGCTTTGTTTATTGTATTACTAAACATACCATTATCAATTCTATCACTAAGAAAGAAAGCTCAATTTTGAAAGTACAGAATTTTATTGGATCCAATGTTTGTTTTTGAATCTTTTTATATGGCACATGAATGATCGTGGATAACAGTGGATACCAAGGTGTGGTAGGGTTACGACCTTTTGTTGTATCAGAATTTACTATCTGACAACTGTAAGATGATTTAATGAATTTTGTAGCAGCAATAAACGCCTCGAGTGCCGGCCGTTACTCAATTGTAATATGATAAATATGGTAATATTTCTCCAATATTTTCCTTTTACATCTTGTGTGTAGCTTAATCGTATGAATAATTTACCTTTAGTTTAAATTAACAAATCATTTCTGAATTTGACTGGTTAATAAAATCTCAAAAATAATATGAAAGTTGTTCGGTATAATTAATTAGCTATGATTTATCTTGACATATATTTCATCATCACGTAGGTATTACTCAACTATCTGTAACAACATAAACAATCGCAAATTAATCTTTACGATTCAAACCTGTACAAGGTTACACAAACGAGCAGTTTTAATCGCTCACAGTTAAGTAAGCACGTAACCGATTGCGAAGTAATGGTACATAAGTAGGTACTAGTGTGCGACCTTGTGGTACGCCACATGATCGCGCATTCAACCCGCGGTGCTTGGAATTCTTCCAATACCAAACGTCTTTATGACAGGCATGCATGTCATTGCATCTGTATTATTCTGTATGCGTTCAAGTTCCTTTTCGTTCGAAGCTTGTAAAACATGGTACGTTGTCAAAAACAAGTTGTTTGAATGTTGATTCTGTACAGTTTCATTGAGGCGTACTACAAAACGAAGACTTACATAAGCTTTTGTACACCCGGAGGCGTAGGCAGAGAAGTATTGCTACATTTCGTGAGCAAATTATTTTAATACTCACTTAGAGTCGAGCTTATTATGTTTTTATCTATTGGAGACATTTTTCGATTTCGTGCCGTTACTGAAGATAGCCTATCAAAAAAATTCAATAAAATGGATACTGTTGTCGAACCCGGGACTTCACGATCGGCCACAAACATAAGCGGAAAGTTAAGCAAAACGACCAACAAGGTACTTTATTTATGATAACCGAAGTGGTTAATACAAGGACGATACCTACACATAAAATATAAGATTAATATAAAAACAGTTATCAAATAATTCAATCCACGTAAAAATTTAAGTTTTTGTTGTTATTTTACTTTTACAGCTTGTCCAAGTATTACAAAATATTATATCATTGTTTTTTGTTCAATCGTATACAATATAGGCGTATCATTTACTTCAATTTGATGTAAATTGTTACAGGTAGGTATACAAGTTACAATCAGTTGTGATCAACCGTGTCGAATGCTTTGTATGAAACTTTTTGTTTAGCTCAGCGGTTTTCCTTACATGCTTATTCAAATAGAACCATAAAACTACCTGTTCTATTTTGGTGGATGTCATGGATAAACGCTTCTTATTTGTTGGTATTATCTACGGCGCTTTAAATAGCGCAGGTGTGGGATGCTCCAAGGCAATAGCTTACCGTCATAGAAGCTAAAAAGCCCAGCTTGCCTTCCTAAGGTTGCTTTATTATATGTTTATTATATTACTTATAGTTAGTATTTTTCATTGTGCTTTGGTGAGCTCAAAAGAATAAAGTGGCATATTCTTCATACACTGTTAAAAATCATAAATTCGGATTGCATTTTGAAATTTTAGATTGCCAACAACTGGGTACACATTATGTTCCTAGTCTTAATGATCATACGACGATGTCGTATGATCATTTCATCACAAGGCTTTCGACCCAGTGCAGTTTAGTTCAATGTGTCTAGTTACCGGCTTATTGATGAATTAAATGATTATTATGTTATAAACATTAAAATGTTGCACTCAAACGTGTCGTAGTAATATTCGGATAAGTGAGTTTGAGTGCAAACTTTCCTAGCTCGCGTTACGATAATTTTGTTGAATGGCTCTTCTAGTACATATTGCCTATTTCAATATTTTAAATATAGATATTCATATGTATTTCTAAAGATAACTCAAACAAATAAAAATCAATTAACGCTTCGAAATTAAGAATTTTTTTCTAGAAATAAGCTTTTTGTAATAAAAATAACGGATACGGAAATAACAAAATTATATTTTATCTAAATTGTCAAGCAAATCATAAAATCCAATGCCGGTATCAATCATATTGTGATTAATTTGACATTTAATATCCAAACTAAATTAAACAATTTATTTTAGAATTCTTTGATTAGTATCTGACTATAAATCTATTAATACATAACAGGAAAAAGGTGCTACGTTGAATAATTTAGGTCACCTTCAAAATAGATAACGTTGAGATATTTAAATTATATCTTTACCCTAATGTCACAGGTATTTCCGTCGAGTGAGCTATTTACGTCATCGTTTCTCGCTCTTTTTACATCTTAGTTTTGTCCACAGATCACAGAAACATGTTCAAAGAGGTTACTATTGTTTCTGGGATCAGTGGTACGACTGATGCAAAAAAATTTAATATCCTTTTCTAAATAGGTTTAAATCGATCAGTCGGTCAGCGTCCAGTGCGCCATAATACTTTACAAGGGAACGAGATGGAGTTATATTATGTTGTATAACACTGCCTCTTTCTGTCGTAAAGTATGATTTTGAAAATATTGCAGCAAAAGGTCGTGGTAGCTACGGCCACATTAAAAACATAATTAGAGACAATTTTTATTGGATACAAATTCATATAAAAATATTATTTCGTAACTGTGTTCCGTAAAAGGTCATTTTATTGTTTGCAAATGCATCTACGTGTTACTGATATATACTTAGATAACATTTCTAGACATGCAAGCTTTTCAGAAATAAACTGCAACGATTGTTAGAATCGAAATCAAGCTGGATCAAGTACACTAGTTAAAAAAAAGTTATTTGAATGCATCGTGCGCTCTAGGAAAACATGATGATATTGAACAAGGGCATACGAGGAAACAGTGAAGAGATTGATATTTCTTAGTTGATTACACGGCCCGCTTTTCCCTTGGAATCCTTTTGTTATTCGTCGAAGTTTGCAAACCGATGTTTTATGGAAGAGGAAAAACATAAACGCATATTGGTACAAAAAGACATGATTATAAATTAGCATTATTGACAATTGTTTATTTCTTACTAGCTTTTGCTCACAGCTCCGCTCGGGAACGGTACTTTTCTTCCGGATAAAAGGTACCCTATGTCCTTTTCTGTACCCCTGACAACGTGTTGTTGTCAAGTTTGTACATTATCATTACAAATTGCTTTCTCTTTCCTTGCAGCAATTTCTTAGGTTGTTTAGGTATAATACAAAAGAACAACTCGGTCGAAACATCGGGCAATAAATATTACCAACGTGATTAAGACCTGTTGCCTAATATTATACTAAATAATAGCTGTTATCGGCGACTTCGTCCGCGTGGATGTTAAGAAAAGATTTAGTTACTTTGTCGCGGCGCCCTAATTTTTTCTAAAATAAAAGTAGCCAAAGTTACTTCTTATAACATCAGCTATCTTCCCGTAAAATTCGGTCCAGCCGTTTCAGAGATTAGCTGAAACAAACAAACAGACACACAGACCAATATATATTATTATATATATATATATTTATCTGTCTATGTTATGTTATTTAATATGCATTAATTAAATGCTGTTATTCTGACATTACAAACAAACACTTCAATTTCATTTATTTGTATAGGTAGATGTGTACAAATCGCGACTGTCTAAAAATGTTTCACTGAACAAATCTCCAGTCGGCCGCCAGATATATTTTACATTTTATAAGTAAGCAATACCTTACGAAATATAGCTAATTTGATTACTTTTATAACGTTACTCAACCACACGCTCGCTGGCCCTAGTTCCGTTAATTGCCACGAACTGACATAATCGGTCGAAATATCTACTTACAATGTGCGTTTTTATCTTTTTTATTGCTTAGAAACCTCTAATTAATTGCGCTGGTTGAAATCCGAGGATTATATTGTGTGATTTATAAACATATGAGTGGACTTTAGTTTTCTCACTACGTAATGTGCGCTGATCGAATTATGCAACATAATTCTAGTTCTATTGAAACGTTGAATAGATTTAAACCAGTATTCAAAATCGTTTATTGAATTTAACGTGAAACTCGAACCCACACACATAAAGTTTAATAGTTGGGGGTTCAGAAACCTTTCTGTCTTTTACATATTATAATAATGTTCTCCAGACCGATTTCGGTCACGGCGGCCAATCTTAACGGAGACTGGCCATTTGCGCGGAAGATATTATAGTGTACAAGTGTGTGCGCAAACGCAAGTGCACTCTCCGTTCCCTAACTCTCATGATCCGATGGGACGGTAATCCGACACAACCGGAGAGAGATCGGGCGCAGGACCAACGGCTTTACGTGCTTTCCGAGTCACGGGGGTGTCCAAAACCGCCAACTTCCTAACTCCGGGCTGTTATTGAGATTCCTTAACAGAAAACCCAATAACTTTTTGTTGGCCCCACCCGGGATTCGAACCTGAGACCTCATGCACAGCAGTCGCATTCACTACCGCTGCGCAACGGAGGCAGTTTTATACATACTTAGGCGTGAAAACGTAACAAACTAACAAATTCACATTAGTTGGGATGAACAGACACAGCATCTTATAATTTTATAATAGTGGGGACATATTAATCTCTAGATTCAGACACATTTACTAAAGTCTTCAGCAAGCGAGCAGCATTACGATATAATTTATTTATTTAAAAAAAAAATTTTTTTGTGACATCTGTGTGTACGTTTTTTTTGTTTTAAAATTCGTAAGGAACTGTGAGGTTTTTTTTTTATATAACCAAGATGGCAAACAAGCGTACGGCCCCACCTGATGGTAAGTGGTCACCATAGCCTATGGACGCTTGCAACACCAGAGGCACCACTTGCGCGTTGCCGATCCTTTAGGAAAGGAAAACGAAGTGGGAAGGAGAAGGAGCTGGAAGGGAAAAATAGAGTGAATGTGATTTTTTGTATATCAACGACAAAGCGTACCACAGAAAATTCTTATTATATTTGTTATTATAAACATTGCTGATTAACATTAAAAACATTAATATATCTTATATAATGGGTCTTCTAACCAATCGTGTTTATGCATCACTAACATTCTAATAAGATTAATAATCATTTAGTCATGAAAAATCGGTCAAGACCGTGTCTACAAAGCCCACGGTCAAGCTAAGTATATGTCATTTAATAATTAATGGAATTACGAAGAAAATGTAATCGTTTTACCAATCCCCAACAGAACTTTTAAAGGTAATTTTACAATGATGATTTCTCCTTTTTATGTTCCCAAAGCCAATATGGGAGCCTTCTACACCACCTATAATAACTATCAAGACCATCAGCGGCAAACAAACATCACATATTCTAAGCCTTCTGCTAAGCTCAGGAAGGAAGTTGAATTCTTTTTCCATCACCTTTATATACTTTTGATTAAATTTGAAATGTCCAAATACAGTTTAACTTTCCTCAGGACCACACGAATGTCCAAATTATATGATTTTTCAGGGTCAGAACAGCTGAATCTGAAAAAATAACCACCAAAACTACACGTAAACAGACTAAAGAACTAAACTAGACGTATACCAAAGTTATACGCCTAGCAGAGGTGTTTTACAACCACATTTTGTAAACACATATGATTTAGATTCCACGTATTAGAAAAGAACCGTTTCGCTACTAAGAATTTTCAATCAAAAACCTTCTGCCCGACCTGGCATTTAAACCGCCGGACCAACTTAAACACAGCTTCATATCTGTTAAATCAATGAAGACGCTACAAAAGACAACAAATAAATACAAACACACTTTCAAATCCAATCCTAAGTCAATTTATTTACCGCCATTTGTAAATCAAGCACAAAACATGTCCTCTACAATATGTATACTGTCACGATGTTGCCCGTTAACAATAAACGAGTCTCCTCTAAGTGGCCGATGTTATTTGTTCAGCGAATATATTATCTGTGTACATTGCACTCTACGTGCTGGCTTTATTATCATAAAAGCTATACGATCTCGCATTGGATATTAAACATAGCGATGTAGATGTATGTATGCTAAGAGTATGGTATACATAGGTGTAATTATGTTTTGACAGCTCAAAATGCGTTGATCCATGGCATAAGTTTGCGAACGATTGACAGGTCACGGGTCGGATTCCTAAGTCTGTTCAGCTCTTCATTTTTATAAAGTCTTAGTAACGACACTATCTGGAATTATATGATCGGTAAATAGCAGGAGGGTCGCCCCTTAAAACGTGAGATCTGAAACAGCTGACAAAATGTTGTAATTCATCTGTGCCTACCTGAGGCAGGCACAGATAAATTACAACAAAATTTTGAAGCTATACTAGCTGTTATCCGTGATTTTGCTTGCATTTGAAATAAAGCCTATATTCTGAGCTATCTCCAACCAATTTTCATATAGTCAGTTAGGACATTTTACAATAAAAACGAAGTAAAGAAAAGTAGAATAGCTGTAGTAGTGTCACCCACTAATGATTACTGCTCTGCTCCCGTGGCTCCTAACGTAGACCGACTTCTGTCTGAAGGCTGTATACGATCTTATATAGCCTTCAAAAAGAAGTCTATGTAAGATCACGATCCTTCCTTTGTCTCTCTTCTTACTTCTGAATATTCTCTGGTTCAGTAGTTTCAGAGTATATCGATTACAAACAAATCCTTCCTCTTTATAATATTAGGTAGTACAGATTACATTCAAAACACATCACCTAGGTATTTCAAAATTCATCCTAAATCTTCCCCAACATATTTTTAACACATCTTCCCATATAAAAACCGTATAAATGTCACAGCGTACATCCTAAAGTCAAACCGGACATGCCGTGGGTGATTTGAATACAATCCGTCGCTCATAAGAGCCACGGCGCTCGAAGATTGAAGTATTGTTTAAACAAAACAGAACGGAAATTAAACAATCTCGACATGATTTCAAACAGAGATCTGTTTTGTGTTAAGAACATAACTTTGACTCACGGCTGTTATATCTGAAGGGGTAGGCAGTATAACTACTTTTCAGTTAAGTATGTTTTTTGATGCCACGTCATAACGGGCGAGTCTATTGCCGTTTACCGGACACAATTCAAGTCTTATCTTATCTTATGTGGGGGCCAGTCAGTGCAGACCGGCGACACTTCGACCCAGTGGGATCTTTTGTGTCGACCCTCCCCCAATAACGACTGCCATAGATGTTCATGGCAGCCGGGACCAATGGCTTAACGTGCTTTCCGAGGCACGGAGCAGGCGATAATTGTCAATCAATACGCACATAATTTCGAAAAGTCGTATAACTTCTGAAAGTCAGAGGTGCGCGACGTGGGTTCGAACTCAAGACCCTCTGCATTGCAGTCTGTTGGTCTCCCCACTGAGCTATCGCTGCTCCAATTCTAGACTTAGTGATACTACTGAGAGTTTTCGTCCAAAAACCTATTATCTTTTTGTCCCGATCCAGGATGGGCTTGCAAAAATAATCACAAAGATGATCAGGGCTCCAACGAGGCAACAAGCCGATTAAAATAAATCATTAAATATAACAATTATTTCAAACGAACTATTCTTCACGAGACTTGGCTAAAGGGCATGATGGACCTAAAATGCCAGCGGTATTTATGTCGCAGGAGAATAACTTATTTCCGTCTACCGGACACAGTCCCACTGTCCCACACGCCATTCTGTCACTAATGTTTATTGCTTAACAGAAAAATCGAATAACAGTATATCAACCGGGCATCGAATACACATATCAGTACATCAGAATCAATAATCATCGAAACTGTCACTAACAGAATAAAATCAATCATGTTTATTTTACATGCCTGTATCCTGGAAGAGGAAGGCTGGGGCTACGGATTTTAGTTTGCTATGGTCTTGACATATCGCCTTTGCTTACTATTAACCGCTCATAATGTAATGCGCTTTGCCTTTTTATTATAAATACCACTGTATTCTAATGTTGTTCAAAGTTAGACGTTCACTGAATTATAATATTACTCAATACAAATTCCTAATTTGTTCAATGTTACTATTTAAATATACAACAAACATGCGACTAATCGACTATAACCAAAACAATTTAGGTAAACAATATAAACATTTAAAGCAATTTGCGACGATCATTTCAGAACATTTTAAAACTACACAAAAGAATAAGGCCGAATTATTGAATACTTAACTTCCTCATTTAAACGGCAACACTACATAATTTTTTTATTATAGTAACAATTTGAACCAATGTTCCCAAACTTGCGACGAGCAAAAAGGTTTCAGAATAATTCGATATTTAAACACAATCGAACGTTTTTGTTATTAAACATGTCGGCGAATTCACATGATTGTTATTTTTATTATTAAAATGCTAATTTGAAAACAAAATATATTTTGATTGTAAAGACTTGTTTTGATTGAGACTGATAAAATTAAACGCGTTTTTTAAATACCTATCAAATTAACATTTACATCATGTATTTTAAGACTTCCTATTATGTTCTCACAACAAAGGTTTGGACGTTTTATAAGAAATTTATTTTTATACATCCATAGATAAATAGTAATCGACAAAAGGCCCATAATTGGGACCTAAAACATAAATGTCTATATAGGGTTGCCAGGTCTTACAACCGAATAGCCAGACAGACCAACTAGTTTAGCCGAACATTTGGGTATAAAGGCCGGACACTCTTTACTTTTTTTTATTTTTCTTATGATACTAAGAGTATAATACGATATATTTTTTTAGGGAGGACAGTGCTAGTTCTCTTTCTTGCGCTAGCGATACAAGGTAACGTGGACGGAGCGGAAACCAAGACGAGTATAACAAACGGACAGACCTGACCGGCCGCAAAAAGCCTGACTGTGTCTGCCTTTATCCGGAAGCCTGGCAAAGCTATGTGTGTATAATGCTTTTGCCTTTGCCTAATGCTTTGGGAAAGACAACCATAAGTCCACGTAAACCTATGTAATCCTCTGTAAAACACCAATAGTCTCGCCTTGTGTAACGCGTGACCTAGTCATATAAATGGCGGATTAGTCACATGTCTACCTATTCTGGAGATACTGGCATGTTATTTATAATTAGGTATGTTGATAAAATAACTAATATTATGAGCTACCATTAGAATCCATTAGTAAAATTATGGATAGTTAATATGTAATTCAATGATATTTTAAACTAGAGTTATGTACTTTATAGTAATTGACGTCGAGAATCTTGTGCTATTATTTCGCTATTAATAACTACACTTGTATTTATGTATTCATAATTGGTACTACAGGACATTATATATTTTCTGTGACTGGAACTAATAATTAGCGCATTAGATATAGAACGAGCTTACGTGAAAGAGATAGTTATCATACGAACAATTGCGCTTTAAATGTTTTAAAATGGATTTTCGAACAGATTTTGTTTAAGGTCGGACGTTTTTGAGTCTTTACTTTGTGTGCGCTAATAACATGTCTGCTTCTTTTCTGTATTAATATAACATCTTAGATGTAATAAAATACTAAAGACTCCACAGTCAAATTAGTCAGCCATATCAATTTGAAAGTCATCTTTAAAATTCGTACTCCATGTTATTCTATTTTCAAATCTATTATTGTATACCAGCAAATTCATGTAAAACAAAATATTTTATCGTAAACTGGATTGAGCGTTATTCTCATTTCAAATTTTGCAATAAAAAGTTGCATGTCGAGTGAAAGTCTAAAATTGATTACATTACGATGTTGCTATTTTAGAACGACTTGGTTCTAGTGCTGATCCCTAGATGCTATTGCGTGAACATAGACAGTAAGTGAACATGTAACGATTGGTTAAATTATGCCAATATTAAATCTGTAAGCGTTAAATGTGATATTTTTTATAACTCGTGTATGTAACGACTCTAACGGCTGTCAAAGTTGGTACCAAAACAGACAAAATGTACTGAATAGTCTATGGATTTCGTACTTTACGCATCTATCTCATCTCACGAGGTTGGCACGAGCTATTGCTATGATATTTATGAATTAGCTTAAAATGTAGCTAGAAGTAAACTGTGACTTCGGTTTGTTACTTCACAAAACTATTAATTAGTCAAGTTATGGAAAATTTAGAAAATATTAAAATTTATAACTATAAACAGAACCCTCCTGATACGATGCGATTAATCTTTAGTTTGTTTGCCTTTACTTCCACCAAAACAAGTTTTCTCTGGACAAGGTAGAGAGATACCACATAGAAATGAAAGCACTTTTTCCATTCGGTACATCATTTATAAATTCATTTTTAAATCATTACAATACAATACTAATATCATTTATTTTATTCACAAACATTTATGAGCTCTAGCTACAGATTGTGCATTATCTGTTCAGTACTAATTATTTTTATTCTGTGGTATACTTTAAACTGTAACTGACGGATCAATCAAAGATGGCGCCGTTTATAATAAGTTAGTATTAATAACTAACTGCTAGCAACACAAAAGCTAAAAAGTAAAAGTATTACAATATTTATTGCCACCACTAAAATATGTTTCGTAGTCAACGCAGTACCTGCGTTCCACCTGCGCAAGGATTATTAAGATATTCAGGTGTACACAGCATCCACATACTATACAGAATTCCAATGAGTCCTACTTTAGTAACCTTTCGGTACATAGCGATGTTTAACATTCAAGTCACGGGTGCAAGACGCCTGCCTTGTATGGTATAACGCATTTTATTTTATGTCTGCTATATTTTGCAGGTGAAAAGCAGTAGGCTCACTTTAATGACTGTTCAGATGGGGCAGTATTTCAAGCTGTGGCCTCGCCATTGACACAGCGTCAGCTGTCGTAGTTTCGTTCCCCATACAGTACTAAAAATGGTGTGATCTATAAATAGTTCTTTCGATAATATTGTCTTCTGTTTACGCGAATGTTATTCATTGAAATTAAACTACTATATACGGATTTTATCGTGTTGTTTATTTGACACTTTATTACAAAATTTTGAAACTGTTACACTACTATTACTATTAAACTTTACTAATTTTTAAGCTAATTAAATTATTGAAACTATTTATACTATTACTATACTATTTATATTTATGTTTTTTTTTTTTATTTTTTTTTTTTTATTTTGCTCGTCAAAATGACCACACTCCACCTGATGGTAAGCAGTCGTGTGGTCTAAGAGCAGTGGCCTCCACATCGCCCCCACAGTAGCCGAGGCGATGTTGAGGTCTCTACTTTGACGGCCTGAGAAGATGCTTTTTCACGCCCCGCTTAAAGAACCCAGGATTGAAGGAAGAAGGAAACACGTGCCTTGGCAGAGAATTCCATGACTTGGTCGTTCGGCAGAGATATGAGGACCCAAACTTTTTGGTACGCGCTCTAATCGACTCTACCGTGTAAGGATGGCATCTGAGCCCAGCACGCGTTGTTCTGGATAGGAAAGGGCAGGGCGGGATAAGGTGGAATAACTCTTCAGAGCACTCCCCGTGGTATATTCTGTAGAAACATGCCAATGAGGCAATGTCTCTACGGAGTTGCAGAGGTTCCAGTGAACTCGTGACCTCTGGATCTCCGATGATACGGACAGCCCGCCGCTGTAACCGGTCGAGAGCGTCCAGCAAGTACTGCGCGGAGCCATCCCAAAGATGAGAACAGTACTCCACGCAAGGGCGCACTTGTGCCTTATACAATAGGCACAGTTGCCCAGGCGTGAAGAACCGCCTCACCCTGTTCAGAACTCCGAGTTTTCGCGAAGCTTGCTTAATGACGCTCTCGATATAGGTTTTCTGATTAAGGGAGCGGCAAAGATCCATACCTAAGGTGGAGAGACTGTCACGTATCACCAGTGGAGTGTTCTTCAGAGAAGGGAGGGGAAGGAACGGAGACTTTTTTGTTGAGAACGCGCATGCCTGGGTCTTCTTGGCGTTGAACTCGACCAAGTTCTTGGCACCCCATTTATAGATGCGGTCCAAGGTCTGGTCAAGTTCAACGACAAGATTCTGCCTTTTCCCCTCAACCTCAGCCTGTTTGGCCCCAGGATGTCCGAGATATCGCCCATGCACGGTACTGTCGTCCGCATAACAATGTATGTTGCCGAGATTCAACATATCATTGATATGCAGAAGAAAGAGCGTAGGGGATAAGACAGAACCCTGAGGCACTCTGTTTACACTTTCCCCGACGTTTCGGTTGCTTTTTAGCAGCCATGGTCACGGAGAGACTAAGATGGTAGTTGTCTCAAACTAAAACTGAAACATTGCACAGTCAATAGCAATAGACTCGCCTACTTGACTCGACTAGTTAGACATAATATATGTAGTAGCAAATCTCTGGATACGCCTTCGGGTATAGACATGTAAGTATATGTATCCATGTATGTATATTGGAAAGAGTGCGAGACGTGTCAATTTAGCAGATTTTGTTGCACAAATCTGTTTATCATTCAACAACCACACACTGGTATGTCACAATACATCAAACACAAAGCAAATAAAGCGAAAACATATTCACCACACATGACAACAATCATTTCAAAAACAAAACAGAGTTATACTACTGCGGTTCTCTGCATAATGGCTGTTGTTAGGTCAAGGCGATGTGGCTCAACATTTGTGTACACAGTATTACCATTAGGATTCTGCACCGAATATGTGAATTTCATCCTTGTGTTACACTTTACAATTATGTTATGTTATGTTTTATGCAGTAGTACGTTTATTATGTCACTGTTTTTCTTTGAACACAACCTCGTACAATCTTTGAGGTTTATCTTTAAAGGATAATAAAGAGGCAAGGTTGCGGTGTGTTGTAGCGAAACTGCTTAGACCAGTGACGTAAGCGTGACATCTAGTGGTACCATCATGAGGTCATACTGACTGTCAAAATTAAAAAAGCTTGGAACTGCAAATGGTAGATGGTAATCAATTTTCTCCGTATTTTATGGAACTAAGCTGTTTCTGGGCGATGTATATTACTTTCCGGTTTGTATTAAAAGACAGCTTCTCCATTAGGCTTAAATACTGTATCACGTAGGACTTTAAACACTCAAACATTAGACACAAGAAATACATGGATATTTTTTTGTCTAAAAAGTTATCTAGCTTTAAACTAAAATTATTGATGAAATGAATGAAATGTCGTTTAAAAGTTTCATAAGAACTTTGCATGCTGTGTAAACATAATTGTTGATATAGTGCCTTGTTCAAAACCATAATGTAAATTGTTCACGTGCTTGTTTGATGGTATCCTGTGTAATGGGTCAATAAATAAATAATTTTCTCTCTAGGTACAATACTAAATTAAACGAAAATATTCATAGGTTACATTAAAAAAAAGTAAAGGTAAAGTAGAAAAGTAAGTCACATTAGTACCTAACTTACTATAATGTGGGTGACTGATGCCTAAACTGAAAATTAGAAATCTGTATTTCGGTTTACTAGGTAGAAAAATAATGCCCTCTTAGGGTGTTACCAGACCAATCGATCGATTTTTTATTTTTATTTTTTTTATTTTGATCGTCAAAATGACCACACTCCACCTGATGGTAAGCAGTCGTGTGGTCTAAGAGCAGTGACCTCCACATCGCCCCCACAGTAGCCGAGGCGATGTTGAGGTCTCTACTTTGACGGCCTGAGAAGATGCTTTTTCACGCCCCGCTTAAAGAACCCAGGATTGAAGGAAGAAGAAAACACGTGCCTTGGCAGGGAATTCCATGCCTTGGTCGCTCGGCAGAGGTATGAGGACCCAAACTTTTTGGTACGCGCTCTAATCGACTCTACTGTGTAAGGATGGCATCTGAGCCCAGCACGCGTTGTTCTGGATAGGAAAGGGGAGGGCGGGATAAGGTGGAATAACTCTTCAGAGCACTCCCCGTGGTATATTCTGTAGAAACATGCCAATGAGGCAATGTCCCTACGGAGTTGCAGAGGTTCCAGTGAACTCGTGACCTCTGGATCTCCGATGATACGGACAGCCCGCCGCTGTAACCGGTCGAGAGCGTCCAGCAAGTACTGCGCGGAGCCATCCCAAAGATGAGAACAGTCCACCACGCAAGGGCGCACTTGTGCCTTATACAATAGGCACAGTTGCCCAGGCGTGAAGAACCGCCTCACCCTGTTCAGAACTCCGAGTTTTCGCGAAGCTTGCTTAATGACGCTCTCGATATAGGTTTTCTGATTAAGGGAGCGGCAAAGATCCATACCTAAGATGGAGAGACTCTCACGTATCACCAGTGGAGTGTTCTTCAGAGAAGGGAGGGGAAGGAACGGAGACTTTTTTGTTGAGAACGCGCATGCCTGGGTCTTCTTGGCGTTGAACTCGACCAAGTTCTTGGCACCCCATTCATAGATGCGGTCCAAGGTCTGGTCAAGTTCAACGACAAGATTCTGCCTTTTCCCCTCAACCTCAGCCTGTTTGGCCCCAGGATGTCCGAGATATCGCCCATGCACGGTACTGTCGTCCGCATAACAATGTATGTTGCCGAGATTCAACATATCATTGATATGCAGAAGAAAGAGCGTAGGGGATAAGACAGAACCCTGAGGCACTCCTGCATTGACCTGCATAAATTTAGAAGCGCGACCGTCGCAAAGGACCCGAATACGACGCTTCTGCAGGAAACTTGCAATCCATGTGCACAGTCGAGGGGGCAAGCCATAGGCCGGAAGCTTGGAAAGAAGAGACCGGTGCCAGACTCTGTCGAAAGCTTTGGCTATGTCAAGGCTGATAGCCAAAGACTCGCCGTGCTTGTCCATAGCCTCACCCCAGAGGTGCGTGACGAACGCTAGAAGATCATCGTTGATCGACGATCGATTTATGGTAGAATGGATTAGTCGACGTCGATCGATCTAGTAGAAACAATCGATCGACGTCGACTAATCCATTCTGCCATCAATCGATGCCGTCGATAGATTAGAAGCCGCTTCAGCCGCTATTAAATATGAAGCTACGTTGTTTTATGCTTAATTTGTTACGCTATATTGTTTCTTCAAAGAACCTTAAGTTATTGACAGCGTCACAGATTCGATTCCATTGTCACATGATGCCATGTCTAGCGGCGCGTGTGAGTATCTTTGCATTGAGTTCTACTGCGCAGGACATTACGTCATCATTATGCATGATTGATGCATATCTTACACCTGTATCCCCGAAAGGGTGGAAAGAGGCTTAATACACCCACATTTTGCCAAGTACAGTTTTAAGACCCAAAAACAAGGGACAAATCTATTGCCGGATACAGTTTCAAACTTAGCGTGTACATTTCATGCCAGAAAAACCTAATAACCCTTCGCCCAAGCAGTAAATAAACCCTACACCTAATGCACATAGGCGACTGCTAACATTCACTACTGCTGCAACACCAGAAATAAAAATTTATAATATTAGTAAGAATATTGTGTACTTCGCTATTATCGACACAGAAAAAACATATACATATACTACGGAGTTCGGATATCACAGACATGATGTGCACAAAAATTATTCAATATTATAATTTATAATATCACCATGAATCAATCTCGATTACTTAGAAAAACACTTACATAAGTAATAAACTTAGTTCCTACAAAAAATAACGAGTGAAGCAAACAACAATTCTGTCTTAAATTAGCGAACGTTCTCGAATTAACGTCTTAAAAGGACACCATCGACAACTTTCCGCGTGAATCAGTATCTACTTTGTATACATTTAACTCAGAGACGTTATCAGATAGCGAAGCAAACAGATAACATTTGTAAACACACGACATTTTGTATACTCTGTTTGAATACTAATTTTGTCTTGATATTATCATTTTGCAATACTATGGATGGAGAATTTAATTATGGAATGTTTTTAAAATTAGAATATTTAGTTCACAGACGATCCATTTGAAAGACAGGTAACCTTGCAAAAAAACGCTTGTACTTATTATTTTTCTCGTTTTGAATTAATGAATGCTCAAATATTGTATTTAACTGATTATGGCAATATCGCCATCATTGCCTATTACTATAACATATTTTCAGTAATATTTAGTTGCATTTAGTAGGAGTCCAACCAATTACCTAGTACGGCTGTATTATACATATGCCACGAGTTCAAGAAGTTTCAATAATATAGTTAAGAGCGCTTACGCCTTGTGTTTCTGAGTGGGAACGTCGCGTCGCGAATAAGTATAATAATATTTTCGGCCTTTATTTTCAAATTGTTTTTAATACACTCTATAGACCAGAATAAAAGTGTATCATAAATAGAATATAATAATTATAGTCCTTATACTATGCGCATTATGCATCGGAATCTTTCGACTCAAGGTTTAATAAAAAATAAGATAAGCCACAACAGAAAAATTGTAACTACTACTACTAACTACTACTACTAACTACTACTACTAACTACTACTAACTACTACTTCGACTATTACTACTACTTGTACGTTGCCTGGAACCAGCTTGCAACATTCCGACGGCTCTCATCATCTCTTCTTGTGTTAAATGATGTCTTCGCTCCATATTGATCCAGCTTTATTCAATTCCGATGCAGAAATTGTAATGGTTTTATAAAAACGCTATTAAACACTTTTATAGAAATCCTGATTGACAGATGAATTTCTATTTTTATCGAAATTTTAATAAATATTCTTTTTCAAATAGTGAAAATAACTAAATGAACAAATTACAATCAAAAAAAGTTAAAATAATAATCCACAAATTGCGTTGAGCCTCTAAAACGTATTTGATCCCTAGACACTTTTGATGTATTTAGAATCATCTTTTATGCAAATGAAAACCAATTTTGTTATTTAAGCAACATATTAACATATTTCTATGTCTATACTTCTAGCCGTTTCTATGCGTAATCACCACACTCTGATAAAATGTCATACTTAGATTGTAGTGTTAAATGATGTGCAAATATTTTGTAACGCGTGGACAACCAAACAAGGTGTGTTATCCTCCGATATTAGTTACAATGTTGAGTTAATATTGAGAAATTTATGTTTTTGTATATTTTTGCACACGACGACGATTTCGCATAGACGATGCAATGTTGTTAGATAGGTTTTAAGACTCGAAGAAAGACCACAGAATTGAACTATGTAATGTATTGAGACAATTCAGTACTATGGACTGTTAAGGCCAGTGACAGATAAGCAATTTGACCTTTCAAAATTGCATTCAAATCACTCAACATTTACTAACATCGCGAAGGTCAGCTTAAGTAATCATGTTTAATAAACAAAGATGGCAACTAACCAATATTTATAAAAAAAGGAACCGCGTCATATCGTTTGCCAATTTATTTTTTATAATGATTATCCACTAATTTTTAAATTAAGAATCATCAAGTTGTCGCTTAAGTGCCAGTGTTTACACGTAAAAATTTAATAAATATTTTGAATTTAGAATACGACAGTGTTGGCAGCGCTCATCTCGTACGCACCGCTCGCAGGTGGGAGCGGCCGGCCGGGTGGCATTCCACGAGTGACCCACATAGTCGCACCTAGTGCAAACGGTAGACATTGGTCACTAACCAATACAATAAATAATAAATGTTTTGTTCAATCACCTATCGGTAATGAAAGGACGGAAGCCGCATTGTTCCGAAGTATCAATTGATAATAATCTTTATTCATGACATATGCGTTACATTGCTCTTTTTGGTGGTCAGTCCTTCACACGGTTTGGAATGTATCGTTAAGAAAATGTAAACATATGTACATATATATATATATATATATATATATATATATATATATATATATATATATATATATATATATATATATATATATATATATATATATATATATATATATATATATATATATATATATATATATATATATATATATATATGTCTCATTAAAACTAGTTGTAGTCCCTTTATTTTTGAAGTTAAATATATATAATCTATCTATCGCGCGCAGTTCCGCTCTCGATCAAGAAAACATGGTCTAGATAATAGATAAGTATATTATATAGATTTGAGGTAATACGTAGATAACACATCTACTTTCATTTTCGTTTCAGGGGAATTGTGTAATAGTTTACTGCTTAATATATGCGTATTCTGTTTAATACACGTATATCAAACATTAACTTGTAGGTTAATATTTAAAAACAATAAACTTACAAACCGCCTTATTCTCCTGGTTATTCTAAAGCTATGTACTATAGCGACTAATGTTATTTGTTACATCTAAAAGAAGGAATGATGTTTACGGAGATACGTGAAGGACCGTCAATAAATAAAACATGTAATTTAGACATTATAAAAAACACAATGTTTTAAATTTTATTATTTATGTGTCACGCGGGTCGTTACCCACTTTGCGCTGTAGCTTGTTATTAAATCCTAAGTTAGGATTCCTAATTAATATTACAAATGCAAATGTGGTTTGATTTTTGTTACGCCTAAACTATTCTAACGATATCTTTATCGTTAGAATAAAACTGTTTATTTGTCACAAACATTAGTAATACCTACAACATAAAATGCATGGTGTTGAAAGAAATATACGCTCATCATGTTTTGCCTTTAAGGCATACAAATATTAGGTCATGTTAAAAACTATTTATTACATGTGAAATTTAATTAATACAAACAATCCATCGTCATGAAATTTCGCATACACGTTGTCAATGGTACAGAAAAGAACAAAGGATCATATGCCTTTCATCCAAAAAAATACTATTCTATCACATACACACAACACTATCTAGCCCAAACTAAGCAGAGCTTGTACTAGGGGTACTAGACAATGGATAAACATACTTTTTTTTGTAAATTTATACATATTATACATACTTACTGTTCATGAGGAATAAATATTTTTCGACAAAATCTAGATAAACGCGAGCGAAGCTGCAGGTAAAATCTAGTAAATAATAGAGCCAAGACATCCGGTTTGAAATATAAGAATGAGTTCATAAATTTCAATTATTTGCACAATATTTACATTAATATCTAATATTGATATAAAGCATTGATTTCACGTTAGGTATAAGATTAGCGTCTTAATAACCGAATCGAGACCGAAACTATCGTGACGTCACGTTAGGCATTCAATTTCTTACGCATATTCATACAATAAGTTACTTGTATATAAGATTAAGTAGAATTTATTATCAAATGCATATTATGATAAGAAATGTTGCAGATTAACTAATTACACAATTTCTTTATTCTTTAGATGAAAATGGCTACTGTAGATCGTACAACTAGCGTATCAAAACCATTTTAAAATTTACTCAGGATACACATATTATTCTAAAACTTTGTGAATATAAATAAGTTAGTATTATTAATATTAATAAATTAATTTCAGTCAGGGTCATTGCTGACGAAGTATAAAATATATATTCATTAAATATTTTATAAATTTAGTCACTATAATCCTTGTCCTTGTTGTTGTCTGGTGATGAGTAACATTTACACTCGCAATAACGATTTATCACTCACAATATTGGAAACACCCTCGCGATGCGTTTTTAAGGGTCGGCAATAAGCAAGTGACATCAGCTATGTTGCAAGTGCCCAAAAGGTAAATGCTTCTCAACGTTTGCCACCTTCGTTGTTTAAAAACCAATCAAATTATTATTTTTCGGACAACTTCTTCATCATATTGCTTCTCTAACTATTGCTAAACTCCAAACTATCTATGACAGACTTAATTATGTGCCTCAAGTGCCGTTCGATATCGTTCAAATTATTCAAAACTATTTGTTTCACCACATTTATATAATAATTACTGTCACACCTTTGTTTGTCTTCCGTAGCCTTGCCTTTGAAACCTGATTGTTCACGTTCGCTCATGATAACACAAGTGTTCCATGCTCCATTCAAGTAATCAAATATACTTACAGAGTTAGACATACGATGTATTTTGTATAGTTAAGTATAGCAATTGGGTAATTTTATACTTTGTGTAGTTATTCAAATTGCTAGTCAATTGTTAACGTTATTTTTGATTATGTAAAATAAACGTCGTTGAAATTGTTCTATTTTTGTTTATGACATACGCTGATTTTATTTATATACATACGAATAACAGAAACATTAAGTTAAATTCTAACAAAATATTCCTTACAAGCTATCTTAAAACTATAATTTAAGTGTGTAAAATAACTTTGGATCAAATACTGTATATACAACACAGCATTTATAACGTTCGTTCCAACGCCAATACTCGCTCGTCTGACTATACAACTTGAAGTACCTGTATCAGTGACGTCACCGTCCTTCGAATGCCGAAGGAGTTTTTTCCCCATCGTTCCCACTCCCAAAACAATTAGGCGCGCTTTTGTTTTTGTTGGCAGCATTGTTGACGTTCTTCAATTTTAAAAATCGATCTCCGTTCCGAAATAAAAAATGTTCGGCCAAGGTTGTTGGGTGCATGCAGTTTTGTTGATCTATTTTATCTGTGTAGTGATATAATCAAGGGCGTTTTATTATGCACAACAGCTGTATATTGATTACGTAATTTGCAGTTTGATATTGACGACCACACCTATAATTTATAATTGTTGTTTTAATTGCTAGAAGTTAGAACGTACCTTGTAAACATATTCAAGAATATATTTTTAAATATGAATGATATCAAGTACAAACAATAACAGGTACTATACGTCATAACTGTCATAAGTTAAAAATACATAAAAAGTCGAGTTCATTATCACGGATGTTGTGCAAGATTTCAAATATTATCGATCGGTTATCTCATGTCTAATTTATATCTGAAATAAGATTACATTTCATGTGTTTGTAAACAAATAGAAACGTCGTGCGTCGACTAGTAGGTAAAACACACAAATTCCAAACGTTCTGTTTTTTAAACATCCGTTGTTTTTAAAATGTCATTTTGTCTCCCACAATCATATCAGATGAATCATTCGTTCCGAATTGTTTTAAAAAAAGAGAATGTTTTATTTTATGATTCTATTTTTAAATTAAGTTTGTTAAAATAGTCAGGTTAATAATGAGCACGAAAATTTTTATTGAGAGGTGCAATCTTGCAAGACCTATTATTTTAAAAAGAAGATTTTATGCAGCAGGCATATCTTTATCCCATAACTAGAATACGTAAGTATTTTCTTTGACTATCGTCGTCTATTTTAAAATTAAACATTTTATTTCATCAAACCAACTAAACAAGGCATAGTATTTAGTCATCGGTTTAGCAAGTGTCCACATAACTGTAAAACGGGCTGATCGAATAGGACTCGCCCAATACGGCAAGTCGTCTCGCTCAGCGAGCATGGACAACTATTTAAACATTTTAGTTCTTTTTTTTTATGTAAGGATGTGTTTTTGCGGAGCGGCCATCTTACGGTATTAGATAGTACGGTATTGTATTGTAGTGTCGAGGACATTCGAGGTAATGCACCTTTGTGATGTTGTTTTAGGAGTTCGAAATTTAAAGTTAGTTAACAGTTCATTATCTGAGACTAATATTTGCTTGCGGCTTCGCTCGCTTTCACAGATTTTGTCAATAAATTTATATCCCTCGTGAACAGTGCATTTTCTGGCTGAAAGATATGTGCCCTATGTCTTTTTCTGTAACCCTGAAAACCTGTATGCAAAATTTCACAATGATCGGTCGAATAGTTAAGGTGTGAAAGCTCAACAAATAAACAAAGAAACAAACTCACATTCGCATTATAATATTAGTTACGAGTTTACGACAGTCGAATTTTAAATTTTGCATTCCAATGACTCTTCGTATTAGAGTTTATTTTATTATGACTAAGATCATTAAATCAATATACTTATTATTTATTTATCGCTTTGATATTTAATAGGTTTGTTAAAGCGCTTACCTGCAGCTAGACATAAGAGAATGCGGTTAAGCTAGGTAAATAATATACACATATTTTGGTTTTACGTCTCACGTTATAGACTTCTAGCCTATTACCGCTTAGCCTATCCTAATAGAAAAAACCCAATAACAATTTTCCGATCCGGCAATCGAATCCGAAATCATACGATCGCACGCAAATTTAAGCATAAACTTACGGCACAGAAAGCAGATAAATAATAATTTAATATTAAGTATCTCAAGAAAACTCTTATTTTTGCTTCGAATCCAAAAGTGAGTTTGATAGTGAGATTTTACAGAATAACACAACAGCGAACCGGTTCACAACTCACAAAGTCGTGAACGCGCGTAAATGAAATCATAACTTAACACCAACATTCCATAGACAAACCATAAATTATAACAACAAGTAAATATTAAGTCACACCTGCATAGGAGCCAGTTTATGACCAATAACATTCCCACCTGGACAGAAATAAGTGTCTGTTCAAAGATGGATTCCCATCAACACTTTCACCCATATACCTAACACAGGGACTTTAACTATGTTAAGGCATCTTGCAGACGATGGTCACGCCGACGGACAAAAAAGTCCGGCTTTATCCGTTGTCGTTCGTGGGTACGGTGCGCACGGTGATAATAACGGCTACAACTTGTTCTTGCCTTTGGGATTTATTGTCATAGTCCTTTGTGTGCGTTGTTTCAAAGGATTTCATATCAGTACTACAGTATAATAAAACTAAATTGTAGTTTTTATTTGAGCGCGCTATCTTTGGAACTACCAGTCGAATTTATGTAAATCTTTTTGCATTTGATAGCCTAATTCTTGAGGCGGGTTACAGGCTATATGACATTATGCTAACAGCCACAGAAGCCGATTAGTAAGCATAAACGTCGGTAAAACCGCGGGGGACACTAGCAGCGTTCTATAAGGCTGGTCCGCCGCTGTCCGTCGCCTGCGAAACGCCTTCCATTATGTCGTAACTTAAGGGAAAGCATATGTAGGTACTTATTATATTTGAACTTTCACACACAGAGTCAAAGTTAAGTAACAACGTGAAGAATGTAATCAATTTGATTCACTGTTCAAATTAAATGCCATGCGTATTATATTTAATCAGATCTTAAGACCGTCTATGGTTTATAAACATTTAAATAAATTTATCGCTTCGTTGGTCCAACAATAGGTTTCATTTATTAATGCCTCTTTAAGCTCTCGATTTTTTTCAATTCAACGACATTACATAACAAAAAATAATAATTCAAAACGTAAATATCTGTAGCAACAGGAGTGAAAAGACCGTCACAAGGTGTAGATTTTCAGTTCTTTTTTTAAATGCCTGTTATTTTTAAAATACGAAACTTTAAATTTTTTTTTATTTTTCTGATAGCTATTATAACTTAGACTGTTCCCTGATACCGGCTTGACGTCGACTTCTGGGACACACCGTATAAATTTATATTTTTTAAAAGACAACCACACTGGGAATAAATCCTGTGTCGCGGATGACTTTACAAACATTCAAACAACGGACACAAAGAACACCCAGACTCGGAACAACCATTAGTGGATCACACTTATTTTTGTCCCGTGTGGGATTCGAACCCACAACGCATGGTGTAGGGGCAATGGCGAGGCGCCCACTTAAGCCACTACGCCATCCGTGCAGTTTGAACTATGAAGGTTTGATTTCCAATTTGGGTAAACTGTTTGTAGGGGTACATTAGTTTGTACTTTGTTTAGTTAAAAGCAACGACATGCAATGAAGTTGTGGCTCGTGGTGGTAGTCGTCTCCGCTCCACCACGCAGTTAGTTCAAAATAAGCTTACTTACTTGTTACTATTGTATTACATATATATCTGAAGTTTAAGATTCTGTTTGTTTTTTGATTGACCGCACTAATCCGGCTCTAGACGCTGGATTTGAAAATTATTAAATTTTTGTATTTTACAGCCTAAATCGTGAGGACAGTTATATTTTAGCACGCTATGATTCACGAGAGCGAAGCAATAATCCTAGAGGTGAGTCAAACGGGGGACAGCTTAGCAGCTGTCCGAGCAGCGATAGCTCAGTGGAGAGACCAACAGACTGCAATGCAGAGGCTCGGGTTCGAACCCACGTCGCGCACCTCTGACTTTTGGAAGTTATATGACTTTTCGAAATTATGTGCGTCTTAATTGACAATTATCGCCTGCTCCGTGCCTCGGAAAGCACGTTAAGCCGTTGGTCCCGGCTGCCATGAACATCTATGGCAGTCGTTATTGGGAGAGTGTCGACACAAAAGTTCCCACTGGGTCGAAGTGTCGGCGGTCTGCACTTACTGGCCCCCCACATAAGATAAGATAAGATACTGTCCCCCGTGGTTTTACTCACATTTACCCAGATGCCTAGAAACAGCACTACTGTGCATACATAACTGTACTATGTTTCTGGGCAAGTTACCAGCCAACAGCGATGCTGAGGCGTTTGACGTTGACTTAACCAGTGTCACGCGGACCAGGCTTGCCTCGGCAGCCGCGCTTGCAGCGGCGTGGGAGAGCCTCTTTCCCCGCGGCCACAAATAAAACCACGGCTACGCTCTGGATAGCGCTTTTTCGCCTGCTGACGCTTATTAAGTTAAGTGTCTCATCTATGTTCCAGCCAGACCTCGCACCGAAGCCTTTTCGAGAAACACGCCCTGAGATACTTCTTATTGTCTAAAAATTGAGTTTCGCGTACTTTTGCCTCTAATCTAGATATTGTATTTTTGAATTAAAGATCGTGTAATTGTGAATTACAGTATTTAATTTATCTTCGCAACTTAGACTTGCCTGGTCGACCACGTGCCTTCTCTTCCCCCTCCCCCCCCGTCCCCCCCCCCCTCTAAGAACTACGTGACACCAGTAATTTAAATATTTACCTTCTTATTATTAACGGTATATACCATTCTGCTAAGATATAGTCTGCATATATAAATGTACCTTCAAATACGTTCAGAACTGGACATCATACGCCTGTTTTAATAACGAACATTTATCCGAGTTGTCAGATCAGACACAAAATAAACGTCTCCTCCACAAAGAACAGCAATATCTACTTAAGTTCGACACAAATGCGCATTATTTAATTTTATTATAGAGAAAGCACTACAATGTTTTCTCTTCAATAAATTACGTAAATCCAGCCGCGTCTTATTTTGATACAATTAAAATTGTAACTACTTACTTTCTTCCGTATATTGTGCTGGTTACTTTCAATTATGATGTTTTTATTTTAATGTGTAGATGGTACGACCAGTTAAAATTATTATAATTTCGCAGCGTTAATAAGAGTACACGGATTAGCAAATTTAAACTCTGTTGCAATTACTTAACACAAAAATAATATTAGAATTAGGTTTATATTTATATTTGTTACTAACATAGTTTTAAGGAATTTGTATGACTAACATTTATGGACAACAGTCTGAAATAAAAGAGTTTATTATTATTATTATTATAGTCACACAATTAGAGTTGAAATTGCCTAACTTCCAAATTTTGAGTTAAGTCGCTGTTTTATTAAGAGTGCGGTTTGTCCGAGCGTCTTACGGCTGAGAGAAATAAACTATACGCATCTCTGTATTTCGTTATTCCGTGGCTAATGCCACAAAATGGTTACAAAACTATTACATAACTTTAATACATAATAGGTATATGTATTTTTATCAAATAAAATTATAGTGATTCGCTGAAAAAACTACACGGACGGCGCCTCGCAGTCGAAAATTTAATTACTTGTTTTATCGACTTGTCGACTCAATGGCGTAGTACCCTTAGTACAAGCTCTGCTTAGCTTGGGCTAGATGGTGTTGTGTGTATGTGATAGAATATTATTATTATTATTATATTATCATTTATCACTAGAGTATAGGAATTCATTCATTATTAATGAACGTAGACTCTTTTTTCTTGATTAGACATCTTCTTTCTCACTCCATCTTTATTTTTTTCTGTGGTTAATGTCATAAGTCATTATGACAGTGTTAACCAAGTGTTAACAATTGCATTATTATTGGAAACTAGTTTTTACCCGCGGCTTAGCTCGCGTAAATTAAGGTTACCTTTTTCTGGATGAAAGGTACCCTATGTCCTTTTCTGTTCTCCTGACAACGTGTATGTATAATTTCATGATGATCGGTAAAGATAAGGCGTGAAAGCGTAACAAACAAATAAACTTACATTCGCATTTATAATATTAGTTATGATTATTGCAACTTACATAATATGGTACTTTATTAAATATCAATTTTCTTTTCATAAAACATACTTTGGTATAAACATAGCAACTTTACAAATAGCCCTGAGCAAAGACATAAAAAGTACATATATTTACAACCAAAAGGCGTATTACTACTTAAGCTCGTCTCTCAAAAAACAAAATAAAGCACGCTTGTCATTGATCAGAATAAAAAAAAAACAAGTAATAAAAAAGTAGGTAATAAATGTTTGTGAGATGTAAGTGTGACAGTGAGGTGTAGGATGAAAGTTTCACGAACAGTAACCTGTTCCCGAATGGAATCGTAAAATACAACTTTCATTATTATCGTAATGGGGACTTTGAACTCACGGTTGGCCTTCCACCAAATTTTAATATGCCAGTTGTGCTGCGTATGACTTTATTAGAATGTATTGAATCGAATTAGGCATTACTTGGCGGAAATTCATTGTAATAAAAAGGTACCACGTGGCTGCTCCCTATCCAGAGAACCTTTTTCTATTGCAATAGTTGGGTGGGCAATCTAAGAGTTGCGTGGCGAGTAATCTTCCCAATAATTTTATTTTATTCGAATGATAATCGAATAGATCGCGCGATATGTCTATACATATGTCTATACTATTTTTGTTACATGTCTTAATTGGTAAACAAATAATTTTATTATTTAGGTAATTATATTCGTTTTAAAATTAATAATGTAAATATTTGTGTCATTAAAGTAAAAACTTTTTTTAGGTAATGTAGGTAAAATTTGTACACCATTGTACGGTACTGGCAATCTTAATATCCAACTCTTTTTTTTTTATGTGGGAAAATGCTTTGACCCACAGTACTGCTCCGCGGGGCGACGGAGAGGTTATGTGGGCTCGGCGCTCATAGCCAGTTGCACTCACTGTAAACGATTAGCGAAGTTAAGCAACGTTGGGTGCGGTCAGTCTATAGATGGGTGACCGCTTAGTGGTAATTCATCTGAGCGTCTTCGCGCTTCAGAGGGCACGTAAAAGGTCGATCCCGGCTGTTGCCAAATTGACAGCAGTCGTTAAGCCATGTCAGAGGCCTACGGGCGGCTTGAACAACTCTTGACAACAGGTTGGCCACTAACCATACGATAAAAAATAACCGGGGTTAAGATATCCCGATATGTACTCTGTATTGACCTATGTTTACAAACGAAGTTTACAAATAAATATATGAATGATTGATTTAGTTACCGCTTTTGTAGTGTTTTTCTGATAGAAAAAAAAGAGACTACTTATATGGGTAGTTATTTAGTTATCAATACGCTATATTTGTTTGTAAAATAAGGTAAGTAAGAAGAAATAGACTTATAGGTGCTACACATTTTTGAACGTAGCGTGTACGCGCTACGTAAGATGTTGATTATAAATATTACATTCGAAATTGATTCAAATGCTATTATGCACGTTTCTAATCGAGAAATAGGCAGTTATATATATTTTGTCTGCACGAATGGCGTAGTGGTTTAAGGCATTGCCTCACTCCTGCTACCGCGCTGTGTGTTGTGGGTTCGTTCCCAACACGGGACAAAAATTTGTGTGATCCACAAATGTTTGTTCCGAGTCTAGGTGTTCTTCGTGTCCGTTGTTTGAATGTTTGTAAAGTCACCCGCGACAATTTAGGAGTTGTCGTTTTAACCAAAAAATCAGAATAAAAAGTATTTGAACTTATAGGCATTTGTATTTATTACAAAGTAACTAAAGAATGTGGTTTTACCTAAGCAGCATTGAGTAATAGAAAAGGATGACCATTCGAAAGTTACATTGGTGCCATTTCTGTTGTCACAAAATTATCTAAACTTAACTAAAAATCACTAAAATTTTGTTTAGTCCTGTCAAACGACATTACTAACTTCGACGTAACTAAATTTTAGTGATTTTTAGTTAAGTTTAGAGAATTTTGTGATAACAGAATTGGCACCATTTAATTAACGAAACCTGTTAATTAAATGAAGAAATGTTGTTAAGTGCCAAGTAATGACACGATGACAGTTTTATATTGTTGAATAACTAGTTTTTTAATTATAAAACGTAGTTAAAAATGTTACATCTCATTGGAACTTCTTAAATCTCTATAAAAAGCACTTTAATGCCTCGTGCTCCTTTGTGGTATATCTTGAAGGAAAGAGTTATTGGATTTTAGACTGATAAGAAATCCTTAGTAGCAGCATAACCTTGACAACGTATAATGCAAAGTTTCATGATGATCGGTCGAGTAGTTAAGGCGTGCAAGTTAAAAACGTACAAACCTTTATAACGTCAGTGAGAATTTTTACTAAATAAATAATTAATTATTTAATTATTAAATATTTCAGATGAGCTTGTCAAGTTTATCTCTAAATCATGAACATTATACAGTATACAGTAAATGAATATTACTTAGTAAGAATAATTATGTAAATAAGTAATTAGCTATGTATTTTTGATATATTCATTGACGGCGAGCGGTCAAAAATAAAATATCTTCTTCATGATGTGCTTTATGGCTAATTAACAGAAATGTCATAAAATATTCCAGTTCTATTAACGTTATTGGTTTAATTGGCGATATCAGCAAATGCGTATTACGCAACTAGCTAAAACGCGTAATGCTATCGATTATTACGCTAGTCCCGTAACGCTTGCGTAACTGCAGACCGAAGAGTCTTGGGTTTGATTCACGGTACAGGTACGGTACCTAGCGGTTTTTATTACAAGAGAATAGTCTATAAATGTTTCAGTTGAACTATGCTTGAAAATATTATAATAATATTAGCCCTGCATACATTGTCCCACAGAAGAAAATTGATTAATTTATTAAGCTCATAAGAACCAGCTTAATCAAATGCATTTATCATATCCATATGTGTACTAATATTACAAAGCTGAAGAGTTTGTTTGTTTGTTTGAACGCGCTAATCTCAGGAACAACTGTTTCGATTTGAAAAATTTTAGTAGTATTATATTTAATAGATGTTCCCGCGGTTTCCCCGCGTTTATCGTTAGTGCGCCGCCCCGTAGGTCGTAGCGTGATATTATATAGCCTATAGCCTTCCTCAATAAATAGGCTATCCAACACTAAAATAATTTTGCAGTTTGAACCTTAGCTTAACCTTAGCTTTAATTCGAAGATTAGCGCGTTCAAACAAACAAACAAACTCTTCAGCTTTATAATATTAGAATAGATAGAACCAAAACTGGTCTCACTCGCGTACTTCTAAAATAGAAAATCTTGTTTTATGTTTTATATTTCTCTTTAATTATAGAGAAGCCATTTTAAATAAACAGCTAAGGCATTCTTAATTAGTTATTAATGGTTGTAATCATATTCTGCATTATGGAGATTTTAGTACTTACACGTCACGTATTTAAAAAGTAATATATGAATATTAACTATACTAGTATTATAAAGCTGAAGAGTTTGTTTGGCTGAACGCGCTAATCTCGAGAACTGCTGATTCGAATTGAAAAATGTAGTGTTGGATAGCCCATTTATCGAGGAAGACTATAGGCTATATAACATCACGCTACGCCTAATAGGGGCGGATCATCAATGAAAAATGTTTCAAGAACGGTGAAAATTCTCTTATATTATGTGAAATAGACGAAGTTTCGCGGGTTAGCTAGTTGATTATACAATGGTTATTGCTCATGACTCCGTTCGAGCTTGATAAGTATCTATTATTTACTAGCGGTCGCCTAGTGCTCGAAATTCGACCGAAGTTTGCCTGTAATATATTGCTGATATATGTCATTATATATTGATATATGTAACCATAGTTACGCGCTTGGACTGCGTGTGTCAAATACATGGTTGTGTGCGTGTAGTGTTTTTTCATTAATTTAATGTATTTTTACGCATAATTTAAAAAATATATTAGCATTCGTCACTTCTTCTCTGTATAAACAATAAGTGTGCGAAATTTCATACTCCTCCGTCCGCCCAATTTTCGTAAAAAGGGATCCAAAGTTTTCGCTTCACGTATTAATATATAGATATTTCACTTTCCCCAACGTTTCAGTTGCTTTTCAAGTTTTCAGCAGCCATGTGTGAATTGCATACAGAAATTTAAAAAGGTTGTTTTGTTTAGTTATATAGTAATGTTATTATCGGGTTCAATTTCCAAGGCTTACAAAGTGTTTTTGGACTTATCGTCAGTTGTAGTGAACGCAAGTGAAGTGCATTAGGTCTCGGATTCGACATCCGGGTCGTGATCCGGGTGTCGAATCCGAGAAAATCTGAGAAAATCTGGAAACTCACTGGTAAATCCTTAGTAGCAGTCCAGAGTATACCACTGTGCCTGATAGATAAGCTTGTCTGCTATTACAAGGGTCATAAAACTATAGTTGGCAGCAATGTGGGTGTCTCCTCTACCTACTATTTCGATTGGATATGGGCAAGATAATATACATATAATTATGTATTATGTACACTCATTGCATTACCAACGAGAAGCAATACGTGTGGCCATGTCCAATCCAATGGACTCCTCCTCCTAACCATATTAACTTAGCTGGAGAGTTTAACGAGAATCGAAAAAAGATCTTGTAAATATATTAAAAAAATATTACTAGCAATTTGAATTATAGCTTAAAGTATATTTATTCCAATTGCTTACAAGCAATTTGAATAAATATCCTAACTAATATAAAAGCGAAAATAAGTTTGTTTGTTTGTTACCTTTTCCCGCCTAAACCACTGAACCGATCATCCTGAAATTTTTCATATACGTTGACAGGTATACAAAAACGGACATAGGCTACTTTTCATCCCGAAAAAAATTATTGTTCCCCAGGAAAACAATAATAACGTTCCTATGATAATAGATGGCGCCACGTGTCTTTTGAATTATGATTGAATTATATTATTACAAGCAGAGTACAACCCGAATTGATTGTCAAATTCTAAATTAACGCGAGCGAAGCGGCGGGCAAAAGCTAGTATTTAATAAATGACAAAAAAATAACTCCTTTAAAAGGATTACCTACTGGTAATCCTTTTAAAGGAGTTATTTTTCGTCATAATCTCATCCAGTTAGTCATATTATAAACTTTTTATAAACATATTTAGTGTTAAGGAACCCTAAACCCAAACACATGTATCTATTAAAACCACATTTATATATAAAGACTGGTTTGTATAATAATTGCATGAGTGATCGATCAGTCATGACGAACGTGATTTGAACTGGTTACGATCACCCGATGACATACATCCTTTAATAACCTTCTGATTTGAAGATATAGTTTCACAATACTATTTGAAAGACGGACTTTTAAAAACTTGTATTAGGTATACAAGTTTTTACCAGTTAGTCCTACAAATATAGATAGGTAAATTTATTTTTCATTTATGTATTTTTACATAACATTTTTCGGAGTATGCCGCTTTCGGCACCAATTTTTTCGGCACCTATAGTTTCGGCATCTAAGCTATTCCACTTTTAGCACCAATAGGTATTTTATTCCACATTCAGCGCCAAGCAAAAATACCTATTGGTACTGAAAGTGGAATAGCTTAGATGCCGAAACCATAGGTGCCGAAAAAATTGGTGCCGAAAGCGGCATACTCCGGTACATAACAACGGTATCCTAATATATAAAAAAAACAACAAATAATGATTAGTGAGAATTATAAATATTTATTTTTTTAATTGACTGCACGGATGACGTCATGCCTTAGTGTTGTGGGTTCGAATCCCACACAGGAGAAACATTTATGTGATCTACAAATGGTTGTTCTGAGTCTGGATGTTATTTGTGCCCGTCGTGTGAATGTTTGTAAAACCCCCTGCGACACAGGATTTATTCCTAGTACGGGAGTATTCTTTCCATAAAAAAAACTAAACTAAGTCTGTTTGTAATGTCAAAATAACAGCTTTTTATTTAATGCATATGAAAGTATATAAGGTACCTATACAAATAAATATATTTTAAAAATTGTTGTCTGTCTGTTTGTTCCGGGTAATCTCCGAAACGGCTGAACCGATTTTGACGGGACTTTCACTGGCAGATAGCTGATTTTATAAGGAGTAACTTTGGCTACTATGATTTTAGAAAAAAGATAAGTTTCCGCGGAGACAAACACTTTTTAGTTAAAATCTACGCGGACGAAGTCACAGGTAACAGCTCTAGTATTTAGATATAATAATATCAGCCCTGTATTAAACTGTCCCACTGCTGGACACGAGCCTCTTCGCAGTGTGAGATGGATTAGGCCATAGTCCACCACACCGGCCCAGTGTGGTTTGGCAGACTTCTTATATCTTTGCGAACATTATGGAGATCTCTCAGAGATGAAGGTGTCCTCACGATGTTTTCCTTCACTGTTTAAGCAAGTGATAATTAACTATTTAATACGCTATGTGCGTATTAATTATTATTATTAGTAGTTAATTATCGCATGCTCGCTGCTTCGAAAAGTCAAAGGTATCGAAGGTATCGAATCTTCGTATCGAACTCAAGACCTCTGCGTGACAATCTATATTGCCTCGGTCTGAGGTCTCAGGTCCCAAGACACGGACTATACTATCGTAACTAATATTATAAATACGAATGTGAGTTTGTTTGTTAAGAGTTCACGCCTGAACTACTCAACCGATCATTATGAAATGACGCATACACTTTGTCAGAGAAACAGAAAATAACATAGGGTACCTTTTATCTAGAAAAAAGTAATGTTCCCGAGCAGGCAAATCTTAGTAGGCTATAACATCACGCTACAAGCCCGGGAGTGGCGCAGTGATCATAAAAGTGGGTGAAACCGTGGGTGAGAGCTAGCTAGTTATTATTGTAAAAACAAAAAAAAGTTGGTAACATTTTATGTGTAAGCCCTGATTCCCAAACTAGCGTCAGCTGTGTGTCGGGAATCAGTTCCTTCCCAAAAATAATCATACAAAATAGTTACAATGCAGTTTGAATTTAAGTACAAAAAATATTTAAAATTATTATTTATGAACTATGCTGTACATATTACAATAATAATTATGAGTGTGTCAATGTAACGCGCATTTATTACTGTGTGTGTGTGTGAGTGTGTGTGTGTGTGAGGGTGTGTGAGTGCGTGTGTGTGTGTTTGTTTGTGTGTGAGAGGGTGTATATGTGTGTGTGTGTGCGTTGTGTGTGTAAATGTTTCATGTGTGCATGTGTGCATGTTATTAAATTGGAAATAATAATAATGTTATGGTACGACTAGCAATAAATTTTCTATTTGATCATAATCTAAATCTTTTGCACATGGCATATGAACATTGTGCATATTAATTTTACTAAACAAGCGTATAATAGGCGCCGGAATATCACGTTCAGGTGATAATATACAAATGCAGATTACAACAAATAAAACTGTGACAGAATGTAATCCTATAATCCCCTACTTGGATAATTGCTATCGAAATTGACAACCCAATTACTACAGTATTGTGTTGCCGTCTCATTTTTTACTTTGATGAAAGACAATGACAAAAGATTATTTAATAACATGTTTACCGATAGTAATCTTATCGAAATTATGTTTATCTAGGAATGTTATTGACTGAATGTGATTACTTTTAATATTTTAATTTTTACGAGGAATGCTGTCTGCAAAACTTACAAGGAAACATTATTTACCAACTTGTTTTTTTAAACATGCATTTGCAATTATACCTGTGTCACGGGGGATTTATTAAAACATTTAATCGACGGACACAAAGAATACCTAGATTCAGCACAACCATTTATGGATCACACAGATATTTTTTTTGTGTGGGGATCAAACCCACGACACTAGGTGCCGTAACTAGGGTTGCCACCCGTACTTTATAATAAAGTATTGTACATTATTTCGGGTAAACATACTTTATACTTTATGAGGAAAATAAAGTACGCGAAAATACTTTATTTTATCTATGTCGACTTTTATAGGTTTTATTTCATTGTTTACTAAAATTGAATTAAAACAATTATTTATTTATCTTAATATAGACATAATATTGTAAAGATCAGGTTAAGACGTTCCTTGATAATTTAAATGTTTCTTAGATGTTACTAGCATCAAAAAAAATATGGCAACTAATAAGCTGGTGAAATTGATAATACTTTATTTTCAGACCTTGTACTTTATTTTTTTACCTCAGATAGTAAATGTACTCTATTCGTTCAAAATAAAGGTGGCAACCCTAGCCGTGACAGTGGCGAGGCGATCACTTAAACCACTAGGCCATCCCTACAATATTCCTTTCCTTCGCGGCGAGTAATATCGCTGTTATTACAAGCAATTATAGACTACGGTAAATTCTAACCAAAAGGCAGGCCATAGCCTTCTTGCCATATAAAAAGAAAGAGTAGACATATTTCTTTCCTTTTTATAAACAACTAGTGATCCGCCCCGGCTTCGCACGGGTAGTACAAAACCTTACTCATTATAACCTAAACCTTCCTTATGAATCACTGTATCTATTGGTGAAAACCGCATGAAAACCCGTTCAGTAGTTTTTGAGTTTATCGCGGACAGACAGACAGACGCGGCGGGGGACTTTGTTTTATAATATGTAGTGAAGTAAAACAAAAGATATATTGCGAGTATACTTATCACAGCGTAAACGTGTTACAAGAAAACAGTCAACTAAGAAAACCCGGTCATTTCAGATCTTAAGCAATGTAAAAATGAGGGTATCTTTGTTTTCAAACATACCTACTTATGTCATACAACCTATTAATATACAAGTTATAATGAGAAAAAGACAATTCATGAAGCAGATCTTGAACCTGCGATCTCAACGTACCGAGTTGTTTTTGCCAATATATCTCATATTAGCTATTCATGGTGCTACGCTGACGTAGGACCATAAATAGCTAATAAGGCTGGGGCTACAGTAGGCAGCGATTCGCGACGCGACTGTAAAAGCGAAACGATATAAACATGGAATGGCTACATTATAAGCGAAAATTTTTAATGAATTCGCTTCAATTTCGCTGACAAGTTGATGTAGCCGATGCCGTGATTACACTAATGTTGTTTCTATCGCATAAACAAATCAAAGATTAATAGCGATATACGGCGTACGGTGTAGCCATAAACGTGAATATGAACTATTTGTTGTTATCGCTTACGTATCGCAGGTCGTGTCGCGGACTAATGTAGCCTCAGCCTATGAGATATGTTAAACTGACCCTGAGGTTTGAAATCTTCGCCCTCTGTTTTGTATATAAGTCGATGCTATTCGTCACCTATCATATAGTTATAGAACTATGCCATTCTAACTATAGTGTCATGGTAGTGGCACAGTATAGGTAACCTAAAATCCAAGAAAATTGTTTTATAGACAAAATATTTCAAAATTTGACTGTCTGTAGCTGAAATGACTAGTTTTTATATACTGAAACCTATCCGAAATTGAATCCGCACCAAAAAGTGTCTTATCCGTTCTTCTCATTGGATCTACGCCGCTGCTTTGCAGAACATGGCAACATGTAAATGCATATTATAGTTTAGCTAGCGTAACCTGGACGTTCATAAGTTTTACTTTGTGATCTAAATGAATAAAGATATTGATTTTTGATTTGATTTGATTCAAGACTCAGATAGTCGATGCAAGAGTCTCAGATCACGACAACTTAGGGTCCTTAAAACAAAAAATACTGCAGCGTAGGAGCTCTATAAGGCGCAAGGCACACAGAAAAGACGTAAGACGAGGACGCGTCGCAGACGCGGCGCCCCTTCAATCAATTTTCATACTAAATGTCTATACATTTTGTATGAAAATTGATTGAAGCGTCGTGTCCGCGTCTCGTTCGCGCCCTATCTTTTCTGTTCGTTTTGTGTCGCGACGCTTCTATACATTTTGTATGAAAATTGATTGAAGCGTCGTGTCCGCGTCTCGTCCGCGCCCTGTCTTTTCTGTTCGTTTTGTGTCGCGACGCTTCTATACATTTTGTATGAAAATTGATTGAAGCGTCGTGTCCGCGTCTCGTCCGCGCCCTGTCTTTTCTGTTCGTTTTGTGTCGCGACGCTTCTATACATTTTGTATGAAAATTGATTGAAGCGTCGTGTCCGCGTCTCGTCCGCGCCCTGTCTTTTCTGTTCGTTTTGTGTCGCGACGCTTCTATACATTTTGTATGAAAATTGATTGAAGCGTCGTGTCCGCGTCTCGTCCTCGCCCTGTCTTTTCTGTTCGTTTTGTGTCGCGACGCTTCTATACATTTTGTATGAAAATTGATTGAAGCGTCGTGTCCGCGTCTCGTCCGCGCCCTGTCTTTTCTGTTCGTTTTGTGTCGCGACGCTTCTATACATTTTGTATGAAAATTGATTGAAGCGTCGTGTCCGCGTCTCGTCCGCGCCCTGTCTTTTCTGTTCGTTTTGTGTCGCGACGCTTCTATACATTTTGTATGAAAATTGATTGAAGCGTCGTGTCCGCGTCTCGTCCGCGCCCTGTCTTTTCTGTTCGTTTTGTGTCGCGACGCTTCTATACATTTTGTATGAAAATTGATTGAAGCGTCGTGTCCGCGTCTCGTCCGCGCCCTGTCTTTTCTGTTCGTTTTGTGTCGCGACGCTTCTATACATTTTGTATGAAAATTGATTGAAGCGTCGTGTCCGCGTCTCGTCCGCGCCCTGTCTTTTCTGTTCGTTTTGTGTCGCGACGCTTCTATACATTTTGTATGAAAATTGATTGAAGCGTCGTGTCCGCGTCTCGTCCGCGCCCTGTCTTTTCTGTTCGTTTTGTGTCGCGACGCTTCTATACATTTTGTATGAAAATTGATTGAAGCGTCGTGTCCGCGTCTCGTCCGCGCCCTGTCTTTTCTGTTCGTTTTGTGTCGCGACGCTTCTATACATTTTGTATGAAAATTGATTGAAGCGTCGTGTCCGCGTCTCGTCCGCGCCCTGTCTTTTCTGTTCGTTTTGTGTCGCGACGCTTCTATACATTTTGTATGAAAATTGATTGAAGCGTCGTGTCCGCGTCTCGTCCGCGCCCTGTCTTTTCTGTTTGTTTTGTGTAGCGACGCTTCTATACATTTTGTATGAAAATTTATTGAAGGGGCGCCGCGTCTGCGACGCGTCCTCGTCTTACGTCTTTTCTGTGTGTCTTGCGCCTTAACATACATATAGTACATACGATGCGGCAAGCATTCTAGCATTATTTTTCATCTACCTATACAAATAAATAAAATTGAAGTGTCTGTTTGTAATGTCAAAATAACAGCTTTTTATCTAATGCATATGAAAGTATATAAGGTACACGTACACGGAAAAATCTATTTTTAAAATTTTTGTGTGTCTGTCTGTCTGTTTGTTCCAGCTAATCTCCGAAACGACTGGACCGATTTTGACGGGACTTTCACTGGCAGATAGCTAATGTTATAAAGAGTAACTTAGGCTACTTTGATTTTAGAAAATTGGGGTTCCGCGGAGACTAACACTTTTTAGTTAAAATCTACGCGGACGAAGTCGCAGGTAACGGCTAGTTATATTATAAAAAAGCAACATACATGCTTTGTCTCACGCCTATATCTCTAGTGGGATAAGCAGAGGTTTATTACCAGTATTACATCTACATTCCGCCGACCATGGTTTTAGTTGGCACGTATCAGCGATTGCATATTTAAAGTTCACAATACATTAATTTGCGGGACTTGGTATAGGTACGTTTTTTTTCTTTTTAGTAAACTCACTAACCGATATATTTTGACGTTAATAAGTGTTACTTTGTGACCTAAATGATTTTTGACTTTGACTTGACTTGACACGTAATAGGGAAGCGAGATTATTGCCGTCTAACGGATACAGATTCAAACTCCGTGCTGCTACTGAGAACTGCCCGAGACGGGGATTTGAATTTCAAATCCGAGACTTCATAATAAGCACGAGGGTATATCTTCTATACAAATAAATAAAATTGAAGTGTCTGTTTATAATGTCAAAATAACAGCTTTTATCTAATGCATATGACAGTATATAAGGAACATATACGAAAACACCTATTTTAAAAATGTTTGTTTTTCTGTCTGTCTATCTGTTTGTTTCGGCTAATCTCCGAAACGGCTGAACGGATTTTGACAGGACTTTCACTGGCAGATAGCTGATGTTATAAGGAGTAACTTAGGCTACTTTGATTTTAGAAAAAAAAATAGGGTTCCGCGGAGACAAACACTTTTTAGTTAAAATCTACGCGGACGAAGTCGCAGGTAACGGCTAGTATTAAATATAAATTAAAGCAAAATGGTATTTTTATCGTAACATGCCATTTTTATGTAAATGTTACCCTAACAATTAATGCTCAATAAATTATCCCGAACAAGTTAATCAACACGTGTCAATTAGGACTAACTAATTATCAAACGTGAACATGAATAACATTAGCATTATTAATGTAATTGGCCAATTATTTTTTTAGTTTAATACCTTTTGTTTATAAGTGATTTAGAATAATGACTATAGATTACCAACTAAAAAAACGCTCGTTTATGTACGGCCTGACATTACCAATTATTAAAATATATTGCAAACGAAAGAGTTGCCAATATTAAAAACTTATTATGATGTTTTGGCGTGAAAATGCTTGTTTTTTCAACTACCGCACTAGGACCAAGCCCTGTGTAACGGGGGACATTAGAAATATACAATTACCTACCGGACAAAAAGTACATCTAGACTCAGACCCATTATTATTTGCGGAGCACCCAAGGACGGTCCCAATGGGATTCGGATCCCACAACACACAGCGCCATTCAGTCAAAGCAAACAAAATGGGGCACTTGTGACCTTTCAGCTCCCCTAGTGACTTATGACCATATTGTATTTATAAACAATATAGCAACAAAACAATGGACCTATATGTATGTTCAGATGTTCATAACCCCTTTAATGGGGACAGATATACTCGTACAGTTTAGGTAAGGCAGAAAGGTTCATTTTGTTTGTAACTTAAATATTAAATAGCTGCTACTTTTAAAAGAAACGATAACATATAGCTTATAGTTATAATAATAGCTACGTTATAATAAATTTAAATATTGAAGTGTGACGTTCACCTTGTGAAGCGCGAAATAACTCGTTATTTCTGAATAACTTGAGGACATTAAATACTTAATATGTTGTTATACTCGTGATTCCTGTTTGTTACGTAAACTTTATATCTTATATCTATTTTATTGTTTGAAAACAACTTTTGTTGTAATATAATTGATATCCTCTGAACTGTATAATAAAATCGTTAGGAGACTTTCTGTGCGGCTAGCGGCTGTGTTCGCTAATCTCCAGAATGGCTGTAGCAATTTGCATTTTTAATACAACGATCTGTCTGTTCGGTCTGCTTGTAACGACGGCTAGCGCGACCTGGCCGAAACGTTCAAATTAAGCGTTCAAAAAGGTGTGATCACGCTAATTCCAGTTATTTATTACATAAATAATTCAACGCAAAAGTCTTAAACTGATTTTCTCTACAAAACCTATCTCACGAACTATAAATAAGAT
Organism: Catocala sponsa; assembly: GCA_963564715.1. Lineage (NCBI taxonomy): Eukaryota > Metazoa > Arthropoda > Insecta > Lepidoptera > Erebidae > Catocala > Catocala sponsa. The sequence goes on from OY751351.1 coordinate 7,503,866, forward strand.
TAATATATTATCCTTACTAAGTAATATTATAAATTCGAAAGTAACTCTGTCTATCTATCTGTCTGTCTGTCTGTTACCTTTTCACGGCTAAACCACTCAACTAATTAATATGGAATTTGGTACAGGTATAGTTTAAAACCTGGGGAAAGGACATAGACTACTTTTTATTGATGTAGGTACCACGCGGGCGGAGCCGCGCGCTAAAGCTAGTATTATATAACTTTAATTGCTTTATACCGTGCAATTTAAGATTCCCTGCTGTTTTTGAAAATTTTCTAACAGATTTGATACCAAAGGAACCGTAGGTGAAAACTTTAGCTATTAGTACTACGAAATTCATCTTTTTGAAAAGCAAGCTCGACTCGCGCACTGAGAATATCCTACCTTGCAAGGAACGGAAAAGTACAAAGTTAAGTTTTAGATTTACGCTATAAAAGTTCTAAAAGTTGAAACTAAAAGAATAATCAGCAGCTCCCGCAGACATAAGACAATCCTAACTAATATTATAAATGCTAATGTGAGTTTGTTTGTTACGCTTTCATGCCTTAACTAGGTACTAGACTGATCATCACAAAATTTTGCATTCACATTATCCTGACAACGTCTGTCCTGTCTGTTCTCCTGGGAACAGAAAAGGACATCAGGTACCATCCAGAAAAAGTACTTTTGTTAACCTAACCTTACCAAACCTACATTTATTTTATGCGAGCGAAGCCGCGATCAAAAACTAGTACTAAATATTTTTGAGTTGCAAGTTATCATTTACTAGCTTTTGCCCACGGCTTCGCTCGCGTTAATTTAGAATTTGACAATCAATTCGGGTTGTACTTTGCTTGTAATAATATAATTCAATCATGATTCGAAAGACACGTGGCACCATCTATTATCATAAGAACGTTACTGTTGTTTTCCTCGAGAACAGTATTTTTTTCGGGATGAAAGGTAGCCTATGTCCGTTTCTGTACACCTCACTATGTACATATGCAAAATTTCAGAATGATCAGTTTAGTGGTTTAGGCGTGGAAAGGTAACAAAAAAGCAAACAAACTCATTTTCGCTTTTATAATATTATAGTTAGGATTAGGATAATAGCTGAGTAACATTAACCTGTCACTTGCTGGAATGCCAGACATAATTAAAAACCTATTGTGTGTGGTCACACATAAGAGATCCGTTTACAAAACGCAACCCTACACGTAACATCATTACAGAGTAATCCTTGTACACAAGATTAGTAGTAGGTACAGGGACAGTTGCCTTGTCTTATCTTGGAATGTTAATAACGCAAGCCTACGCTAAATACCTATTGTGCACTGTAAGCCGGCTTACTGGCTTACACAACTCGTGTACTTTCATGTAGGTCTTGTGATAGAAGGTCGTGTGGCTGAGATTGATTCGTTGAGAACTAACGAAACACGTGTGAGTGCTAACTTGTATCTTAAACGTGGCTTAAGAGGAAACACAAGGGCCGTTTTTCGATACAAACGTAGTCCCTCGTTTCCTGTCTAGATAATGCCAGAAGAGCAATTTTTTTTCCTAAAAATTTATGACGTCATTGGCATGTCCCTATGTTGTCTATTTTTCATAAATTAATTATTAAAAGAGACTTGAGTCTTCATAAATCTCAAAAACTGGCCAGATTTTCCGCTGTGTTTAAAACATCCAGAAAATAAATTGGACTAGATTATATAAAAAAAAAAAGGAAAACATAGGAACACGGGCAAAGCTTTTCATAATGAACAACGTAGTGAAATCGGTCAAGTTTTGGAGAAGGAATGGGTCTTTCGTCGATTCACACCACAGGTTGTTCGCACCACGGTGTGAATCGCAGAAGGACCCATTTTGAATTAGTCGTTTCGCACCATGGTGTGAAACGGTGAATGCTTTTTTGTACTTCGTCGATTCGAACCAATGTTATTTTACTACTATTGAACAGCCTCCCATAAAAGAGTCCTTCTGCGATTCATATCGTGGTGCGAACAACCCGTGATGTGAATCGACGAAAGACACGAAGGAATCAGGAGGCTACGATACGTTGATTTTGTTTACTTTTAATAGGTAGATTTGGTCCAAGCTGCAGTTGTCTGTATCGCGCCCTGCGGGCACTGCGCGACAGCAATAGATTTTAGAAATATCTATTTTTCAATTTTCGCGCCGTTAGTGTTTCCTCTTAAGTTTGTGTTTAGTGAGAACTACTGACACTGCCGAATCAAAAGTTGGGTAATCTCCTACTAGTTGTTTCGAGTCTGTGCGTTGTTTGGTTGTTTGTAAAGTCCCCTGCGACAAAGGAATAATTTAAAATGCGAAAGTGTTCTTTTCCAGAAAAATATCTCTATGCGTCTTTCTTCTTCTTCTTTTTCGTGTAGTTAGTGGCCAACCTGTTGTCAAGAGTTGTTCAAGCCGCCCGTAGGCCTCTGACATGGCTTAACGACTGCTGTCAATTTGATAACAACCGGGACCGACCTTTTACGTGCCCTCTGAAGCACGGAGACGCTCAGATGAAATACCACTAAGCGGTCACCCATATATAGACTGACCTCATTCAACGTTGCTTAACCTCGCTAATCGTTTACTGATCAGTGAGTGCAACTGGCTATGAGCGACTCTTACTGGCTCTCTATGCGTCGTGAACGTAAGATACCATGTTGAGCGAAGTTTTTGGGGTTTATGTGAGAGATTTCTTAGGAGCAGCAATGAGTTTGGTAATGTGTGTATATCCGATCGTAGGCTCGCCAACAGCAAGCTCTACTTACTAAATAAGTGGTTACACGTGGGGTTGATACATATTTGGATACTCTTCGGGGATTTACAGAATTGAGTCTTAATGTATAAACGTTGATCGCAAAGACGCAAAGAGACACACTTTTAAACAGACAAACGATTACCTACCTAGAATTGAGGCCGTGAATTTGAAAATTAAAGGCATGATGGTCAGATGGATGAGGATGAGGCTCTTAAAAGGTAGAAGAAAAATATTTAGTGATGTGATATTTTGCTTTTTTAATTCTTTCGTTATTTCAATGAAATAAAAACACAGACATAATATGTATACCAACATAACATAGCATCGCACACGTATACCCAAGCCTTTAATCAGAATATGCAATGCCCAAACATCGCAAAAACTAGATTCAATTTCAAATGCAATTAAAACTATACGGTCAAACGGTTACTATAAAAAGAAATTTGTAATATTTTCTCCTCGCTGGCACGAAATAATATCTACCTATAGAATATAAATAGAAGCTGCAGATTGAAAGTAACAGATAGGTAGTACGCTTGAATGCGTGCGCTAATGCTGTATATGGAAAGAAAGATTTAGCTTTCTAGGTCAGCAGAGGGCTTCTGTTGCTAGACGGGCGTTATCAGATAGAACAGCTACGTATACACTGTTCAAACTATGACAAACATGTGATATAGGATTTTTAGAGATAGAATAAAAGAACCTAATCGCTGGAATATATTTTTATTAAGCCCAGTTCCTTAATTTTAGAAACGGGTCGTTTATCTACAGACCGATAATTTTTGAGACATATTCTATGAAAAATATATGAAAATGTCTGTGGTTAAAGGACTCGTTTCTGGCATAGAAGCCAGGTCTTAGCATTTGTCTACTACACAAGGGTTAAACTTGGTTTTCGTATAATGCAATGATTGTTTGATCGATGGTGCAGTAGTTTAAGTAGACAATATCCTAATATGCTGAGTATATCTCGTTCAATATCCACATACCTAAGGTTACTAAGTAAAATTATTTTTGTCTGTTGTTGTAGTAATATTCTCTATCCTGTGTGAGATATTTGTTTAAAACTCTTACGTATAATTTATCTTTATGTACGCCTTTTAAAAAGTATAACCGATCTTAAAATTTTTTTATATTTTTAAAATCAAACTTATTCTGCTTGGTCTCCGTAAAAAATCCATTACTTCGCTATGTCAATCACATGACACGTTCAAACATTATTTAATTTCGGGCAAAGGAAAAAGTAATTAAGCTTCTAGGGAAGCGATAAAAAGTAAAATGGCGGGCTATCGGTGCGCATCGCCAATCCCCGGCATTAAGTTAATGATTGACGTGCGGTATCGTTAGCATGTGGAAATCGTGAAAGTGCTCAGTATGCTACCTGCGATCTGTGTCGTGTGACTAACTTTACAGAATACAGAGACGAGTGCGTGTCTAGAAAATCGTCCCTTATGTACGAGGCTAGTACATAGTACGAGTACATATTTCTTAGTACTAAAACAACTGCTAATATCTTAAACGATTGTCACATGGTATGGTAACGATATAAAATGCTTAAATTTTGCTAGTTAGGTTAGACACTTACCTACACATACTTCTAGAAAGCTTTTATAAGTAGGTACCTAAATATCCATATTTCAAAATTACTTAGCCCATCGAAAATAGCACAAGAGCTCTCGCTGACGTGGCTGGGCCAACAAAACAGATAAATTAAAAACTAAAAAAGTAACATTGGATTTATAACGCGTTGAACATATAATTGTTTGTCTGTATTAACTATACACCCAAGTCTTGTATTTCTACTATTTCCATTTCGTGATATCGTATCTAATTACGAAGTGGAAGCTAACATACTTAATTATGCTACCACATCACTATTATGCCTATTATGGCACAGTAATTAGTTTCCTTTGCTTAAGCAGAGAGAAAGTTTTCTTTTCAAGAAAGTTAATTTACGCGGGAATTATTCTCACTAAGCTTATTGATTTGATTGATATCAATAAATAAAGAATAATTGGCGATAAATTTTAGTTTTACTGTAAGTGTGAATTATGAATCGGCTATTTATTGATATTACAGATTTGAAGTGAAACTCATGTAGGTCATGGTTATATCAGTTAGTTCGTTACGTTTGTGAAGGCTTTACTAAACTGATTTCTACCAAATATGGCAAAGCTTTTGGATTTAGGATATGAAGGTACGGTAAATAAGTGTATCTAGTGTTCCTCGATAAATGAGCTACCTACCCAACACAAAAAGAATTTTTCAATTCGGACCAGTAGTGCCTGAGATTAACGCGTTCAAACAAACAAACAAACTCTTCAGCTTTATAATATTAGTATAGATTGGTTATATATAAATTTAAATCATAATAGGCTTATATGCGTAAGTACAATACCCGAATTTCGTTAGGTTTACAAAATATCTTAAAAAGATAAATTAATGTTCCTGTAGGTATCCTAACTAATATTATGAATGTGAATGTGAGTTTGTTTGTTTGTTACGCTTTCACGCATGAGGTACTCGACCGATAAATTACTTAAGAATTACCTACAAGTAATCCCAATTTCGCTGCCCGACATAGGAATTGAAATCAGTCTCACGATCGGCAGGAATTAAAGAATATATTTAAATTATCTCCGTCTAAATCAAAATTAAAGATACAATACGCAGGTAATTTTATACCTAACTAGCTGTTACCTGCGACTTCGTCCGCGTAGATTTTTACTAAAAAGTGTTTGTCTACGCGGAAACTTATCTTTTTTCTAAAATCATAGTAGCCAAAGTTACTCCTTATAAAATCAGCTATCTGCCAGTGAAAGTCTCGTCAAAATCGGTTCAGCCGTTTCGGACATTACCCGGAACAAACAGACAGACAGACAAAAATTTTAAAAGTAGATGACCTTATGTACTTTCATATGCATTAGATAAAAAGCTGTTATTTTGACATTACAAACAGACACTTCAATTTTATTTATTTGTATAGATTTATCTAGACACAAATTTTGTATTGTTTTCTGTGAAATTACTTATGAGTAGTTAATTGTAACAAGTTAAAATCCTACCCCTGACTTCTCCTAAAAACTTGCATGAGTCTATTATAAGTAAGTATGTATGAAATGCAGTAATGAGGTAAGTAATTGACGTATTAATTATGATTTATTAATGACACATTAATTACGAACACGAAAATAAATACCCACATTGGCTTTTAATATGACAACTGTTTGTATACACAAAGGATTGTAGGTAGGTAGTTACATTGAATTAACTTGTTTGTTGCCTGCTGTTTTATGATAATAATCAAGCTGCTTGATTATTATCACGAAAAAGACAATGCATTTTATATCTGGTAAAATATTAGAAAACATTCGAAGTTTAAATCAAATCTTGACAGCTATGTATTCGGGCACAGATCTAATTTCAATTCCAAGCCATGAAAAGGATTCCTTTTTATAAAAATAGTTCTTGTGTGGCTCTAAACGTAAAATACGTGAAGTAAGTACATACTTATCCACTTGAAATACAAGACTAAGCTCGTCATCTTATTCGAAAATATAATAAACTAACTTTTGCTAGCGGCTTCGCTCAAGTAAAAGTAGGCTACAGTACTTTTTTAAAAATAAAATGTAGCCTATGTTACTCGGCGGTAATATAGCTATCTAACGGTAAAAGAATTTTTTAAATCAGTTCAGTAGTTTTGAGTTAAATCCTTACAAACAAACATACCAACAAAAAATCAAATCTTTCCTCTTTATAATATTAGTATAGATATACCTACTTGACATTTATCTAGGATTACGAAACTACCGAAACTGTCTCTAATGTCACAGTCCCATTGTCACGTTCTTTTTTAATTTTGAATATTTTTAACGGTAAATTTGGTTATGTTGGTACGTATAACGAACTATGTAGTTAAAGCTGCAAATTATAACGAATTTGCAAACAATAGGACATAGTTTTAATTGTTTCTGATCCCACGTACTGACTGCAATAATTAGTATTGCGTAAAAAATAAACACAGGTTTTGATTATCAGTTATTATTACTAGATATTACGCATACTTTTCTCCATTGATGAGTTTGAATTTGATAAAATTTGCTTTTAAATATTGGGTAAGCTTACAGTATGATACTACTTATTAGTTTCTGCCTCCGTGGCGCAGCGGTAGCGAATGCGACTGCTGCGCATGAGGTCTCAGGTTCGAATCCCGGGTCGGGCCAACAAAAAAACGTATTGGGTTTTCTGTAAGAAATCTCAATACGAGCCAGGGCTCGTATTGAGATTTCTTCTCAACTCAGGAGTTATGAAGTTGGTGGTGTTAGACACCCCCGTGTCTCGAAGCCATCGGATCATAAGGGTTAGGGAACAGAAAGAGCACTAGTGTGTGCGCGCATAGGTAATTAGGTACCTACATACTTGTGCACTATAATATCGCCTGCGCAGATGGCCAGTCTACTAAGTCTCCGTTAAGATTGGCCGCCGTGACCGAAATTCGGTCTGGAGAACATTATTATTAATACAGTATCTTCTTAAATTAAATTTAAAAAAAGAGTGGCATAGATCATGCTTGTTGGTCGTCACTCTTTCCCGGTTCCCATATCAGAATAAGAGTGGTTTTAATTTATTTTCCAGACAGTTAAATTTTGATAGATATTTTTTAAATAATATGTGTCACAAATTAGCCGACTGTAGGTTAAACGACGTCTTCTGTAATAGGAACCGGGGCTTACAAGAAAATTGAAAGAAACCATATTGAAGGTGCGTTTTCCTTTATTTGGTAGGTAAATAAAATAAATTTGTTAATATTTATGTGAGAGGATACGCGATACACTACTAAAACCCGCGCCTTGCAACAGCTAGCTATGCCTAGTACGTACTTTACGTACGCTCGAAAGAGTCGTCCATCTATGAAAATTAGAGTCGACATTATTATTGTTTTATTTGACAATTGATTCAGTGCACTTAATCTTATCCCAAGTTCATCGTAACTCATAATTAAAAACAATATCCAAATTCGTCCAGCTATTGCGGAGATTAGCTTGCACAAACGTACAGTCAGAAAGACTTGTTTTATGTGTAGATGACTAAGATAACATTTGAATCACAATTTGTAGGATTTTTATCTCGTTTCCGTATTGCAGTCAAGTGTAAGAACTTACATAGATAGGTACGTAGGTACCCAACGTGGAATTGCGCATTTAACGCCCGTGTCAGGTAAAATGTTAATTAATGTATTATTCTGGCAGCTTAGAACACTCACATTAAAGATACCTAGGTTAGCTAATACAAGATCCTTCTAGTAGCATCGTGTGAACCGAAGGATTCTATAGGTACCAGAATTGAATAGTTAATAGTATCTATTCGAAAATTTTCAGCAATACGTAACATGAAAATTTGCCTGTAAGACGCAATTAGTTCACCCTCTGTAGTAGAACTTAAACATAACTGACGTACAGTAAGCGTTATAGGTATATCTCTGTCTAACTCTTCAAGGATATAAGTACTGGCGCAATACTATGAATGTACCTACTCAATAAACGTTTATCACAGTAACAATTTGATTTATGTGTAGTTTTTAGGCGCCATATTATGTTAATCCGTCTATTTTCATTAATAATTAAACATTTGCTACTATGTAATTATGTATGTACTTAAAAGGTATTATTCCAAACCAGATGGACGTTAACCGGCTTCTTGTTGGCATATTTCGCAATTAAGTCACGTTAAGGCATTAAAGTCAGTCATACATATTCAATGAACGTTTAACAGTAACTTGAGAAGTGTTTAAACGGATTTGTTAGTACACAGAATTTGTTGTTTTTGCAAGCTACGACTTTTAATTTTTTACTCGGTAATTATAATGTCATTAGTCGTCTATGAAATATTATAGCCTCTAACGTTATATAACAAAAAAAGTTAATACATGCGTATTTCTTAGACTACCTACAAAAACTTAGTAACAAAGGTCGTTGAATTTTGATTCCAAGTTTAAAATACGTGGGCCGAAACGACTCGTCATTTTACGCCGTGAGCATTTCGTAAAAAAAAAACACTGAGTTTCGAACAAATAAACACGTAGGTACGTACCTTTCCGCGATTTCCAATACAGTTTCCTCAAGTAATAAGCAGCTGCAACCAAAAGGAGTGCAGCAATGAAAGCACCGATAGCCGCGCCAGCGACGCTACCAGCATCATAGCAAGCCGCAGCCTCTTGGCCAAAAACACAAGGCACCAAAACGGTCACAAATAAAAACAAATTTAATAAAACACCCATTTTGAATCCACACAATATAACATCACTGTATATGGCACATAAATCGTTCGACAACGGACACCGATCACATTCCTAAAATTTGAATTTATCGAATCCGGAATGCGTAGTAAAACTTTTTTAAATTGTAGTAAAGGCGTGCGCCGCGTCAGCCAGCGCGGTCGACTGTGGCGTTCGTAGTCGTGTTCGTAGTAGATCGGTCGTTTCGGTTGTGAAAAGGCTGTGATTGTGGGACAGAGAGCGTGTGTGGAGAACTGGATAACGTGTTTGTGGATGGCGATAGTGTGCGTCAGAGCAGCGGCACCACTTGTCGGATAGTTAAGTTTTCAAGATAATATTAATGCATTTTATAAGTGATTTCTTGCTGGCTTAACTGTAGTTATTTAAGGAGATCTGACTAATATAAAGAATAATATGAAAATATCGGTAAATCTTAATGTGGTTCTTCAATAACGTAGGTACCCATGTTAGTACTAATAGTAAGTAAAATATACGCGTCCTTTGAATAAATAATGTTGTTTGCCATATTTTAGCACAGATACTTTTAATTATAACATACAAAGGAATGAAATAGTGTCTTAGCGGAAGTAATGAATACAACCTTAATCAGATTATACAAAGTGGTTCCCATGCAAATTAGTTCGCTTTCACAATAGTTATACTATGTTGTAATGTTAGTACATATTATGAGAAATGTCCCATCCACTACAATAACAGAGCCATTCAAAGTAAACTGTAATGTAGAATAGTAAATATAACGACTTTGTTATCCTTATAGTGGATATAGTGACAACAATAGAAAAGGGTATGTTAAGCTGGTTTGGACATGTAGAACGAATGGACAAGGAAAGACTGACTAAGAAAGTTTATAAGGCTAGTGTGAATGGAACAGTCGCAAGAGGAAAACCTAGGCGAACGTTTCCCGATTGAATCGACGGGCGTGTATGAGTAATGTGATGAAAGTGAATGAAGCCAGAGAAGTGAGTCAGGATCGTAGCAAATGAAAGTCCGTTGTCTCTGCCTACCCCTCTGGGACACAGGCGTGAATCTATGTATTTATGTATGTTATCCTTATGCTCAACCATGTAATTATAAATTTAATTTAAATTTTTACTAGGTCGATCTAAACATACTTAAAAAGAATTCAACGCTAAAAAAAGAAAAGTAATATATGATAGTGTTTCATATTATATCATTATTGTTGGACAAGTAAAATATTCCTAACTAGCTTTTGCTCGCGGCTACGGTCGCGTAAGTAGGTTATCTTGGTAACAGTACTATTTTTAAATATACTTAATCTATAGGTATTACTCGGTGATAATATAGCTTACTACTGGTGAAAGAATTTTTTAAATCGTTTGACCAGTTTTGAGTTAAATCCATACCAACAAACAAAAAATCTAATCTTTTCTTTTTATAATATTAGTATAGACAAATAAATGAATGCAGCACTTTGATAGGTTTTGTATAGGATATCTGTCAAAATGATTTCTAAGTTAACTGACAAATCAAATTCGAAGCTAAATGATAAGGAATGTTGCATTTTATTTTGATAAAAATAAAATGTACTTAGGTATTATCATTAATTCATACTGTAAATAGTATCCTGCGAACCTTAATTTAAAATGTTCACATCCTTTCGCACTATTTAAGCTATATCTATTATCAAGTGTAACCAAAATTGGTGCAGCGGTTTAGCTGTAAAATTGTTACAAACTCACAGATACTTTCGCATTTGTTATATCATTACTTGCAGACATGCACTCATTCATGTCCAACGCATCATTTGAAAATCGAACGGCAACTAAAATATAATGTGATGTGGTCTCTCCAGTATGACGCAAACGCTCACCTGTGAGACAGAGGTGCGCAGACGCAGGTACAACGCACACATGCACAGGCTACACACACAAGTATACCGCGCGCTATCAGTGTACTATATACTGCATAGGTATGTTGTATTCAATATAATAAGTATAAGCATGCATAGTTTGTTGTGACTTGTGATTATGATCATGTATATCTATTTATGGGTCTACATCATGTTTTTATAGACGGGAATCTTGTTCTACGATCTCGAGTTTATACATATTTAAGTAGCTAGGTACTTACGCACTGTATTTAGTGATTAAATTCCATTTCAATTATTCATGCATGATTTCAAATGATAAGATTCTACAATACTTAGCTAATTCTAAGGTTTCAAAATTATGATTATATTAATTAATTAGGTGACGCTTGGCGGAATCTATTTCCATTCTACTTTTAATATAAATGCAGGATGTAATGTATGGATGTTTGTTATTTACGTTGAATGACGCTCGATCATTAAACGGATTTTGGTGGAAACAAACACTGAATCAATATTAGCATAAAGGATACCTTTTTTATCAGAGAAAATCTGTAAGATTTTGTGAGATGTTATAAATTATATTTGATTTTGCTATAAAGATGTCACTAAATTACACACTACATTTCTTGCCGAGATTTTGACATTCACCCCTTGTTAAGGGTGAAAGCTAGACAAAGGATTAGGCCGATGATAAAATAAGGTGTGAGTTACACTTAATTTATCACCAGCACATATTATACTGTCGTCAACTATTGAAAATTTTAGTTCCAAGCTCTCATGCCAAGGCAGTGAAAATATCCGGCAAAAGCATTAACAAGTGGGTGTTTTAGTCATCTACTTAATTCATGGGGATATACAGGCATCATAATATTTGCAATAATGGACTAAATGTACGCACAAACATATTGTAAAGAAATGTTAATTTCATGTTCACTGTCATGTTCTTCCGACGATATAGACATTTTCTCCAACAGCCTAAGTAAATTTAAGTTGCTGTTACACGCAAAACTTAATATTGAGTAAGTGTTGACCTACCTCCCCACTGTTCAACTCAATATATATAGTTTTTTTTTATTTTTATTTTAATTCTTGTTATTTTTACTTTAAATTGTATACTTTATTTCCATATTAAAAATTGATTGTTTGATATCTTAATGCAAGCTGTGGTCTCCTATAATTGAAGATGCACAAGGATTTGTATCTATTTATGTTTTATTTTTAGCATGTAAGGTGTAATCTTTGTTGGAGATCCAAATAAATAAATAAATAAACGTTAAGATAAAACGTAAACATCAGAATATCAGAGAGAAGAAAAGAGAAACTATGGGTTTCCACTTGCTACGATGCAAGCATATGTTTTTTGATTACTAGCTTATGGAATAAGCACCGGAGTTCCGATGCAGAAGTTTAAATCCTACACTTTACACTACCGATATGAACCCCACTCCTAACACAAGCATTATTATTATTAGCTCAACTGAGGGGTTAACAAGAATACCTACTAGCAATCCGAAAATCTAATTTCTGGTAAGCTTTACAAAAGCTCCCATCTTATTAATTACACACGTTAGCTGGTTTGAATTATTCCTAATTTGATGCTTGTCCAGAATAGGACTCTCCTATCTGGTACACCACTTATAAATTAATAATATCCTCCAGACCGAATCTCGGTCACGGTGGCCAACGGAGGCCAACGGTGATTGGCCATCTGCATAAACACAAGTGCACTCTCTGTTCCCTAACTCTCATGATCCGATAGGACGGCAATCAATCACGACCGGAGAGAGATCAGGCGCAGGACCAACGGCTATACGTGCTTTTTGAGGCTAGGGGGTGGCTAACACCGCCAACTTCCTAACTCCGTGCTGGTATTGAGTTTTCTTAACAGAGAAATCCAATACCTCTTTGTTAGCTCGACTTGGGATTCGAACCCGAGAGCTCATGCACAGCAGTCGCATGCCCTACCGCTGCGCCACGGAGGCCTTCGATCAACAACAGCAACAGTTGCTATTGTTGATCTAAGATGGACGCAGTTAATTTAATAGCTGTAGACGCACCTCTACAAGTGTGTCGTCGGTGTTTCTTGCCATATTTTGCGATGCCCCAAATGGCATCGTCGAACTAATGAAAATATTTTTGTTATAGAAAAATTTTCCGACGACTAAACTAAACGATGAAACAAGCTATTAAAACTAATGACAAACCTAGATATACGATGTACCTATTGAAGTAGTATCAAGCATCACTTCAATACATAAAACCCACTATACGATTCGACACGGTACTTGAATTACGTAAGGTTTTATAATCGAGCATGTGCTCTTATTACGTCTGCATATCGATAATCTGATAAAATCACGCACGGCATAATTTGAAGATGGTAGTGGAATATTCCTGGCAACCATGGACTGAGCACGGTTCGGGTAGGCGAATGGGGCATCGCTCTTCCTATAAGAATGAATATACTTACATAAATATATATATATGTACAAATACATAATACAGTACAAATACATGTAAAAATAAGACCTTAAAATATGACTTATATGACCAGGCTAGTTGATATTTATTTATTTATTTATTTATGATAGGTACACAAACAGATTACAGTCTTAACATGGTAAGTAGTAATAGTGATCATATGTATTATATTAACCGGACAGTAATCCTAAAGTAGTGTACACAACATGTACATATTAGAGCAGATTACTCATGCAAAACAAAAAACATTATTAAAATCTTAAACTCATTAGCGTAGGATACAAGCGGATAATTGCAAGTAGGTTTTTACTTAATAACTAATTTTACATTATAATTAGATTTGGAACTTTTCGGAACTAAGCACACCTGATACAATATTTTTATATCTATTGAAATTTATGTCAAAAATGTCGACCTCCTCGATAGCCAGCAATATTTAGCTTTTATGTAAATCACTCAAATTATATGAACAAACATACTTTATGCTTTTAATATAGGAAAAATATATTAAATAGAGACTAGAGACTAGAATAGAGACTTATAATAAAAATTATGATACAGTAAATATTTGTTGTTTTTTTTTGGGTTTCGTTTCTTCAGATATGGTCGGCTGTTCATAGAGGACTATTAGTGCCCACACTTATGTATGGAAGTGAAAGTTGGGTATGGCAAAAGAAGCATGAGAGCAGAATAAATGCTGTAGAAATGAGAGCGCTGAGAAACATATGTGGTGCGACTCTGAAAGATAGAATAAGGAATAGTGTGATTAGAGAAAGACGCGGCATGAAAGTGGATATAGTATAAGTGGACAAGAATAGAAAAGTGTATGTTAAGCTGGTTTGGGCATGTAGAAAGAATGGGCGAGGAAAGAGTGACTACTAAGAAAGTTTATAAGGCTAGTGTGAATGGAATAGTCGCAAGAGGAAGACCTAGGCGAACGTTTCTCGATCAGATCGGAGGCGTTCTGGACAAAGGCCAGGTTAAGAGCTCCTTGAACCGACGGGCGTGTATGAGGAATGTGATGAAAGTGAATGAAGCCAGAGAAGTGTGTCAGGATCGTAGCAAATGGAAATCCGTAGTCTCTGCCTACCCCTCTGGGAAACAGGCGTGAATCTATGTAGGTATGTACGACTATGTAGACATGGTCGGTTATCTCAAGTAACCAGACTAGAAGTTTTGCCTGCCTAATAGTTTATGCATTTAGCTGATCTCTTCAAATACTGCATACATTTTTGTGCCACGCTGTGCCCTCCTAATAGTATGTTATGCATTTTCTCTTTTTACTCTGTACGTCGTTTTCGCTGATGTGACATGGACGCAGGAGTAATTTTCTACGTCCATGAGACGTATTGATCGTTCTACGTAATTTATATTTTTTATCGATCGCTTAACGTGAAATCATTAAATTACTATCATTATTATATATTTTCAATTTAATGTCGTACGGTCATTAGATTCTCATCTAGCCGTTCAGTATTACCTCTTGCTCATATTCCATATTAAACACGTTAAGCCTGTTTCCCGCAGCTTACGTCTTGATGGCTAAGTAGTACCTACCTACTAAATATCTAGTTATTTAAATATGCCTACATACTGAAGACTGTTTTACATAATAGGCTTAAGGCATATGGGTAATTTTTGTTGGAACACCAGCGCGACAGAGAAAGATCTGAGAGGTTTGGCCTTTACTTGTCATGGATGATATATTTAGGAGCTCAACTTCGAAAAGCAAACGTGTTAGGCATTCTGTCAAACGATTTAACACTGTGGGCATTGGTGTATATAAAAAGGACAGGTGGGCCGTGACCACTATAGAATGGACCAGTGCCCGTTCAAGAATGTACGTTGTCTCAGCTCAAAATTGTGTTGGCCATCGTTGTTTACAACCAATCCTCTTTGGACAAAAACCCTAGATACGCTTTTAGTTGGAGAAACAAAATTAAACGCTCCTTCAACATAATAAAGTATTCTGATCAGGCTATCCAGTATTGTGCCTAGAGCTAATCTTAGTATCAGCATAGTTACTGACAAACAGATTAAAAGAGAAAATTAAAATGAACGCTAGAAAATGGTTGGCTTAGCGGGAACATTTATTATGGATCCAAGAGCGATTATTGCACTTAATTATAAACTTCATGTCTTGCAAGACTTTTTTCATTAATGGTAGGGTATATAATAGATAAGGCAATGTTAAAGAATCAAAGCCCTAATACGGTATTGCTATTAGTGATTACTTTGATACGATAATAATTACTTGTATATTCAAGGAACATCTATTCAGAGAATATATTTCGGTTACAGACAAAACAATAAAAATAAACAATAAAAGAAATCCTAAATTATACCGAATATATGTAAAGTCTGCCAATCCGCACTGGGCCAGCGGAGCACTATGGCCAAATCCGTCTCAAGCTGAGAAGTGACCCCTGCCCAGCAGTGGGACAGTTTAATACAGGACTGGTATTATAGTCAGATAATAAGTCAAATTACATAAGAGCAGGTTGGTGGGTGGTGTTTTAATAGAGGTAGAAGTACAGTGTATACAGAACGGATGACAAAAGACAGATCAAGAAATTATGTACCTAAGTAAAGCAAACGTGAATGGGATAGCTAAACGGGCAAGGCGAACTTTCTGTGATGAGATGTTCTGGAGAAAGGCCGGGTTAAGAGTATCCTAAACCGACGAGCGTGTGTGACGATTATAAGGTAAATGTCTGAAGAGAAATTATGCCAAAATCGTAGCAAGTCGATATCCGTAGTCTCTGCCCACCTTAACTCTAGGAAGCAAGTGTGACTCTACGTAAATTTGCTTATCTTTGAAATTTCACTCAAACAGAAGCAGCTCAGTTGTGGCCAGTTTCACCCAAGTTTTACTACCAGCCTACAAAAGATCGTAGCTAAGAGACCTTGTGTAGTATTAAACTGGTAATTGTAGGTTTATAATAGATAGAGCAATTTTAAAGAATTGGAGCCGTAATATAGTATTGCTTTTAGTGATTACTTTTATCCCTTGAAGAAACATCTCTTCAGCGAATGGATTACAGCAACAGGTAATGAAAAAGAATAAACAATACCATAATGTTCTCGAAGATATGTGAAGTCTGCCAATCCGTAGTCCGCCAGCGTGATAGACTATGGCCTTCCCCGTCTCACAGTAGTGAGCAGAGGCCCGTGCCTAGCAGTGGGTCAGGGCTGATATTACATTATACAATATATACAAACACTGTTTCTATGTATAATATGTATGTATTTACAAAAAGAAAGTATATATGTATGTTTATCCATTGTCTAGTAACCATAGTACAAGCTCTGCTTAGTTTGGGCTAGATAGTGTTGTGTGTATGTGGTAGAATATTATTATTATTATTACTGATCTTGGTTTAAAAAACATACGAGGTTTAAAAGCAGCAGTTTTTATGTAAGGACCAGTACCTAGCGATTTTATGCGCTTTAACCTTAAAATCATCATCCGTGACTCGAGTATGGTAATATGATAGCAATTATGTTTAAATATTTTATTATAAAAGGTAGTAAGTGTTTAAATATTTTATTATAAAAGGTAGTAAGTACATATTGGGTAATTGTAATAATATGTGTGTTTGTGTGATTTACTTAATACCTATATTAAATGCGTGATTTAGTAGTTATGCGAAAACCCGGATGTTGGGATGCCGTTCAATTCGTGTTATACGATATAGCTGAGCCAAAGAACAATAACTGATACTACGTAAAGAGCGACAACCAGTTACGCAGCAGTACGCCTGGCAGTACTGCAATGCTGGTATTATTTGGTGAAAACTGCTAGTACGCGAGCGAAAAATACTTATATGTTTCTTACGTATACCGTCATCCTAGTCTCGCTTGAAGAGCTCAGACCAACAATGATCAGCTATCCAAACCCAAATATCACCCGACTTGAACCCGAGACCTTTCCATAGGCCATAAACTTGAGCTATACCACAGACTTAACAAGGCAGTCTTTTAAAACCATTCTATTACTTTGATATAACATTAATTTTACGTAAATAAAGCATAACGTGAAGCAATGTGACTAATTTACTAATGGCGAACTTACTACGCCATGGTTTAATATTGACTGAGTTGTTATATAATTAGTTTTGCGGTTATATTACAAAATCCATAACCTATAATTATAAAAATCCTAACTAATATTATAAATTCGAATGTGAGTTTGTTTGTTTGTTTTTTAGACTTTCACGTCTTAACTACTCGACCGATCATCATGAAGTTTCGCATAGGTACCTATTAGTTGTCAGAAGTACAGAAAAGGACACATGGTATTTTCCATCCAGTACTACTATCTACTGTTTCTAAGCAAAACCTCGAAGAAAAGCTAGTTCATAATAAGAATAAAATCCTTACTTAATATTATAAATGCGAAAGTAACTCTGTCGGTCTGTCTGTCGGTCTGTCTGTCGGTCTGTCTGTTACCTTTTCACGCTCAATCCGCTGAACCGATTTTGATCAAATTTGGAATACAGATAGCCTGAGACCCTGGAAAGGACATAGGCTATATAACATCACGCTACGGCTCACGGGAGCGTCGCAGTAACCCCAAATACCACTGACGCGGGTGAGACCGCAGGCACAGCTAGTATTAAATAAAAAAGGGCTCAAATAGTATATCTTCTACAATACAATGATAAATATTAATAAAGCTGAGAAAATTGTTTATTTAATTGCGCTAATCTTTGAAACTACCAGTCAGAATTGAAGAATTATTCTTGCATTTTATAGCCTAGTTCTGGAGAAAGGTTAAAAAACATGACGCTATGAACCGCGGGAGTGGAGCAGTAATCATAAACGTTGGTGAAACCGCGGACAGTAAACGTACAATAAGAGAGTACAGAGCCACTTGAATATTAAAACCCAGCTGCGAAGGCTCTGGGTTATACAATAGCCCAACCCCAACTCACATTTGGCTGGCTTTTACATACATGCTGCGTCCGGGCTATGCGTTACCTGCTATGACCTGTCAAAGTTGACCCTACAAACTCAAAAAAATACCAATAACTTTCGTAGTTTTTGTTTCGATTTTCGATTTGTATGAAATCAAGGCTAATATGGTTTCTTTAACGGTATTAACACGTCTCAATCGAAAAAACTGGAAAAGTTTGTAAAAAACCCGATTTCTCCGAATTTAGGTTACGTCGGAATTTCGAAGTTTTTGATGAATTTTTTTAGCAGGATCAATTTTAACTCATATCTACATAATATTTAAAGTATTTCTGCTCAATTTGGCAAAAAATAATTTTCCATTCCGTGTTTTCACCCCTCCGCTTATTCGCGAAAGGATATGCAGAGATATATTATACCCTGATATCGCCAAATATGCTTTTGCCTTCCACGTACCACAAATTAGACCTCAGGCATAGCAGATGCATTCATTAATTTGAAACCTAATTATTAAAAATGGGATCAAACCTTTTGTGTTCTCGCGCTGGAAAGGGTTTTCAGATTCCTTTAAGTTGGAAGAATGGTTGCCAAGCATCGTGAGAAGACTGTAAACTGTCAGTAGACCTTAACACTTGGAATGTCTCACGACTAATAAAAAAGATACGCTACCGCTATTTATTATGTATTACATTATCAATAAAGGGCATTGAAATATTGACATTGTATTTATCTTATCTTATCTTATCTTAAGTATATGGCATTTTAAAGTTGATAATTATGTTTTTTGATTAATTAATTATTGTTCATAAGTAAATATTAATTTATTGTTAGTTGAAGTTATTATTATTATTACAAGAAATGTAAAATTTATTAGAATATTATTGTTTAAAGCTTAATTATGGTATCAAATTTGTACGCTTCAATGCAACACATAGACGGACATATCCATTTATTGTAACATCCTATGTATTACCTATGTTTACAAATAAATATTTCTGATTTCTGATTTCTGATACCGTTGCGCGTCCGTGACCCCTACGGGAGACAAGAAAACTCGTTGTGATTGGTCCCGAAAAAAATACCAAATATACCCCCGTAGGGGCCACGGACGCGCAACGACGTCCATAACTCCACCGTAGGAGTCATGGACGTTTCAGAAGTTAATGATCCGTGCCCAATATCAAGAAATGATCAGTAGCAGCGCGACGTTTGAAACTGTACTCGATATTCGCCTCATATTACGTGCGATCGAAACAAACATAGCTGGTGAAAAGTGGGTGCATATCTATGCTTACCTCTTCGGGTATATAGAAGTGAGACTTTGGGCTGCACAGATGATGAAGTTCTTTAATTAGTCGCTTCGTCACTGCCATTGCGCCGTGTATTGTGTGTTCGTTCTTCACACAAGGGTGTCAGGATCGTAGCAAATGGAAATCCGTAGTCTCTGCCTACCCCTCTGGGAAACAGGTGTGAATCTATGTATGTATGTTTTCACACAGGACTAAAATTTGTGTGATCCACAAATAGTAGCTCCAAGTCTGAGTGCTCGTTGTATCCGTTGTTTGAATGTTTTTAAAGTTCGCCGCGATACAGGAATTATTCCTAATGCAATATAGATCATTTTAAAAAGCAAATCTATAATTATATAGATACATAATTATGTAAGTAATCACAATCATCATATTTTTCTTTACGGTCACATACACAGGTACCTACAATGTAGCTATATACAAAAATACAGTGATAATTTATATTATAATTGCCACATAAATGGCAATGAATAATGGACTCTGTCGCGCGCGGCAAGCAGCGAGCAAACTTATCATGCTAGTCAGATGCAACTCCTGAGGCAAACCCGTTGCAACAATGTTGTAAAACTATTAATCAAGTCTATAAAATTCAATATAAATATAAATGAAAATAATATGTGAAATATAGCACCTTTATACACTTTTAAAGAAGCGACATATAATAAAATTATGTATACAAATATTCAAACTGCACGGATAGCGCAATGGTTTAAGAGGCCGCCTCGCCACTATGCCGGCTGTTGTGGGTTTGTATCCCACACAGAATAAAAATTTTGCGGTCCACAAAATGGTCCGCGTCGGGGTATTCTTTGTGTCCTTTGCTTGAATTTTTGTAAAGTTTTCCGTGATATAAGAATAAATCATAGAGCGATGGTTGTCCTTACAACTTACATACAGGTAGGTATAGCGCATAAGTCTTAATACTCTTAACATAACATAAGTAATAACATAAGTTTTATTTTATTACTAGCTTTTGCCCGCGGCTTCGCTCGCGTTAATTTAGAATTTGACAATCAATTCGGGTTGTACTCTGCTTGTAATAATATAATTCAATCATGATTTGAAAGACACGTGGCGCCGTCTATTATCATAAGAACGTTATTGTTGTTTCCCTCGGGAACAGTAATTTTTTCGGGATGAAAGGTAGCCTATGTCCGTTTCTATACACCTGATAACGGATATGCAAAATTTCAGGATGATCGGTTCAGTGGTTTAGGCGTGAAAAGGTAACAAAGAAACAAACTCATTTTCGCTTTTATAATATAGGATTAGGAAGTTAGGATTAGGATTATTAGGCAAGCAGTTGTATACAAATGATAAATGCCTATATTCGGCTAAGTGCATTAATGCTCATTAGTTTGAGTTTAGTAGATGTTTATCGTGCGTAGCTGCCAAAAGAGCATATCTCGGGCGTCCCACCGAGCGTCGTCCGGTGGGTCGTCCAAGGTACCGCTGGAAAGACGAAATAGCTAAAGACCTGAAAGAGATGAATGTGCTCGATTGGTCTGACTTGGCACAAAATAGGAAAGAATGGCGCACTTTAATGTCGGAGGCCAAGATCCACTTTGGATCGCTGAGCCAACGAAGTAAGTAAGTTTATCGTGCGTATTTGGTTTTTAAATTTAGTATCCTCAAAGAGATGACAGCGGTGTATAGCTCCTATATTTCACCAGGTAAGTTTCTAGGTCCCACGTGATAAAGATTAAAGCTAAGTGCCACGTGATAAAGACACCGTGGTAGAAAAACCCTGTAACACTTTGTTGGACTCAGAAATCGAGCCCAGATCCTCACGATCATACATAAGTGCAACATATTCCGACTAAGAAGTAGTTGCAGGTGTTTATAAGCATATAGCTATGTCACGTTTATGTTAGCTATGTTTACACAATTCTTAGATTTATTTCAAAACGTGTTAAATCATTCTAGAATCACATCGTAAATAGCTATTAGTTAGGTGCCTAAGTGCATAAATTATAAATGTACGCGTATAACTCAGAGGTCGAGCTTTATATCTACACAAACCATAGAGCATACGACTTTACCTTTATTTTACAAGGTGAGTATTTGTTATTGTTTTCCTCACAAATGACAAGTTATAATGAAATGATGTCATGTAACAGGTAAATATAAGAAATAGGTATACCTACATCTCACATCTGTTTATCATGCAAACGAACTATCTCATAATAATTATCAACATAAACCTGGTTGGTACAGATTAATTTTATTGCTTATTTATGTAAAACAACCTGCTTGGTCACTAACCATAATGCTCAAAATTCGAAGATAGAATTTTTAAATTTCAACAACGCGATGAAATTGGCTTCCATTTTTAAATGGAGGTAACTTATCGGATTATTTATTTTGTAATTTTATCTTTCTGGTTTTTCATTGAGTTTTATAACTGTTAGTAGGTAGGTATATTATGGGATGCATTAAATTTAAGTTTATTTGTAGCCCTTGAAAGGTAACTGCATTCTCGGATATGATTATACTGGTTATGTAAAAAGCAATAGGTAGATATGCTAAACGTGTTTTCAAGCAGAGCTCTTATTATAATAAGTATTCTGTGTTAGTACCTTATTCGCAATCGTTACCATAGGAATGTTCGTATCAATATCGTAGGTATAGAGCAGGTGGTCCGATGTAAGTAGACGTGAAAGGAATCTATTTCATTTCTTATGTAGTAGTAATTTTATAATTTAAATCTTGGGTTCTGATAATGATACTTCATAAGTATCTATACCTATATCTATTCAAAATTAAAACAAATATTTTAAGAAAGTATTTGTTTATAACACGCACAAACAAAGTACCTAATACATACATCCCTGTTACACTATCCAACTGGGGAATCGAATTTAAGACCTCATGATCGCACGTAAACTTATGCCACAGTTACAGAACCAATGAAAGATTTTTTGTATAAAGTATATATTTCTGTACAAATAGTCTCGTAATACACCGGGATTACAGTACAGGGAAACGTGAAATTGACTTATTTTCTGTAATTTTACGTTAGACCTTCAGCAATACCACTGTGAAACCCGCTTTCAATTTCGTGCAGTAGATAGGTACCTACTTTCCTTTGCGCGATCGTTTAAAAACAACCAAAAATACTAAAATATTTGTCTCTTTTAAAGACACATCACAGTTTTCTTTATATCTCCTATATTATATACATACATACTTCTACCAGTTGCAATTTTATTATATTTGATCTTTAACTATGCAGTTGCCGTTTACATCCTAGGTATATGAAATTTCGTGGCTTCTGTACAAAAAGCAATAGTAAATTTTAAAATTTATTTCTATCTTGAGAATAGACTATACACATGATATCCGTTAAAATAAATAATAATTGTATTTAATGTAATATCGCTTAGAGTCTGCCATATTACCTACTTCTTTAAATTCGACATAATTACATGATGGTTGATATTATTGGTTAAATTAAGACAAATCGTTCGAATTAAATAGGTACCTAGTGTTAGGAATTATAGGTAGAATATAATTATTTTATAGAAATACTAGCTGACCCGCGCGCAACTTCGTCTGCTTCACATAAGATAATTCTACCCGTTTTTGCAACATTTTTCATTACTGCTCCTCTCCTATTGGTCGTAGCGTGATGTTATATAGCCTATAGCCATTCTCGATAAATGGGCTATCCAACACTAAAATAATTTTTCAATTCGAACCAGTAGTTCCTGAGATTAACGCGTTAAAACAAACAAACAAACTCTTCAGCATTATAATATTAGTATAGATATATAAAGTGTAGCGATGTATAAGCATTATTTGAATATGTTTAATTGTACTTGTTATTTTCTGTTGGCAGCACTGATTTTGCTCGACTGCCCCACTACGCTTGATAGTGGAGGGGATGAAAAAAAACTAACACGCGGTCCGCGCGTTAGTTTTTTTTTATCCCCGTTCCGCGCGGGGAACGATAAATAACGGGCAGTCGTACGTACTACGTTGAGTGACGATGGGATAAGTTTGTGAAGTAAAAATGTATTAAGTGGCGGATATTCCATTGAATTAAATAAGGTATGCCTATTGTATAACTATGTAAACTATTAATATAAATTCTAAATAATATGTTACAATTATTAAAGTAAATAAATGCCTGAGAACTGATTCTGGAGTTTCCTTACACTAGTTAGTATGAAAACCACAACGTTACCGATTTTCTTCATACAAAGCGACAACTTTATATTTAAACCCCTATTATGTATAGGTACCTAAATGAGATCTAACAACACAACACATCTATACACAGCTAATAAGTAAGTATGTACATATGTTTATGCGCCACATTCCATTCAAATAACAATGAATAACTCCCCGTCAATACTATTGTTGATACAACATTGTGAACAGAGCTCGCATCGTTTTCAAACCATTTTCTCTTATTGTTGTAATAATAATGTTCTGCGAAGTGAAAAGATAATGCAACAAAATTGCTTATGAGAAACATTGATGATTATGTGATTACAATTCTATAAATACCTTCTTCTTCTTAACATATCGTTGGCAAATACTTTTAAATTATATAGGTCCTAGCTTTTGCCCGCGGCTTCGCTCGCTTTAATTTAGAATTTAACAATCCATTCGGGTCGTACTATGCTTGTAATAATATAATTCAATCATGATTCGAAAGACACGTGGCGCCATCTATTATCATAAGAACGTTATTGTTGTTTTCCTCGGGAACAGTATTTTTTTTCGGGATGAATGGTAGCCTATGTCCGTTTCTGTACACCTGACAACGTATATGCAAAATTTCTGGAAAATCGGTTCAGTGGTTTAGGCGTGAAAAGGTAACAAACAAACAAATTAATTTTGGCTTTTATAATATTAGTTAGGATTAGGATAAGGATAGTTAGGATTAGGATAGGATAGGATTGGATAGCAATTTAAAATACCAATATACTACACTAATTACGCCGGCTTACTTATCGTTTGTCGTTTTAAAAAGACAACTTCCGCACTAGCTATAATTCCTGTATCGCGGATGACTTTACAAACATTCAAACAACGGACACAAAGAACACCCAGACTAGGAACAACCATTAGTGGATCACACAAAGTGTGGGAATCGGATCACATTGATACAATCGGACAACAGTCCATTGCATGGATGGAGTGTTTCTGGCAACACTGCCAGGATTGTTCGCGTGATAAAAATATCGGCCGTAAACGTTAGCGAGAATTTATGGCTGGAGTCCATAACTAAAATATATTACTTTAGTAACTCGGCATAGTCGCAGTGGCGAGGCGACCACTTAAACCACTGCGCCATCGGAGCAGTCTGTATAAGGATGGTACTTTTCCAGGTGAGCTGGCACATTCCATCAGTCATAAAATAAGTGATTGGCAAATTTTAATGCAAGGCCAATAGGGCACACGCCTCATAACAATCACGCACTTAGTTTTGGGTCCCAAATGTTTGGCAAAAACAATGTGCTGAATATTTTATATCGAAATATAAGTGCGCAGGCACCCGGAGTAACGAGTATTAACCTATTGAGTGGCAGCAGCACACCGGTGGCCAGGCACAATAGGTTCTCAATTGTGTACTTGTGGTATTCCAACAATTGAATATTTAATGCATTGTGGATTTTCGAACCATATCTAGAAGTACCAATTGCCACTTGTATTAGGTGTAAGTGTTTAAATATTCCCAGAATCTTTGTCAAAACGGGGATGTCCCGATCCACTACAGAGTGCGGCGGCGGCTGGTGTCTGGTAATTTTTGTTATGTTAGTTTGAAACAAACCAGCCATGAGCTCTTATATTTTCACCTTGTATTAATTAACTAACTAATTAAATTGATTTTCCATTGAATATGCTTTTGTTTTGCAAGTATATTAAATTATTTTTCTTTGAATCGCTATAGTCCGGTCAATATAGACATTTAAAATAACAAAAATTCCCGGAGAACCAAATATTGGTAGAGAGCTGGGGTTTACCATTACAAATAAAGATTTAAAAATCCCCATCGATCCTACGTGTGCTACAATAGTTATTCGGTGTCAAAGGTCAAAATTTGAGGTCTTTTGGATTTTTCCCGAAAACGGTAAGTTTATCAAAAAAACCTCAGACCAAATTGTAGACCTTAAAATTATCTACAAAAATGGTCTTCATGATTTTTTCCTAAGGGTTACCATTCCTGAGATATATACTTACCGTTTTCGAGAAAAATCCAAAAACCTCAAATTTTGACCTTTGACCCCGAATAACATTAATTGTAGCACACATAGGATCGATGGGGATTTTTAAAACTTTATTTATAATGATAAACCCCATCTCTCCACCAATATTTGGCTCTCCGGGAATTTTTGTTATTTGACCACTATTTTTATGTCTAAATTGACCGGACTACTACTTTTATTTAATTTTTGTGGCTGTGCAACACTCTTAGTGTCGTCCCTCTGCATTGCATATCGACCAACAATATCGATTATACGCACTAGAGCGTAATCGGTATTGTTAGTCGATTGGTTATTTAGTATGAAATAAATACCCTTACTACGTGACCCATTTTTTAAATAAAGCGGCATATCTTTGGCTCCTGGTAAACCTTAGCGCATGAACATAACAATATAACCACTGACATATAAATCTTAGAAAATGTTGGTTGTTTCTGTTTCGCTGTGATCCTTTTTGGGTTGGCAGTACTTACTCAGCGGTCAGCGGGGCTGTTCTACCTTGAATTAAAGTTTAGGTTTTGTGAGCGAGGCTAAAAAGTTGTGGCCTACGATTTAAAAAATGCTGTTTCGCTAAATAATTAACTGTAATGATCAAAATGTATCCAAACAAAATTCTTGTAATGGGATCGTTGCTATATTATGTAGTCATTACTGTCATTAGTAACCTATTTTATAGATCATATCAAGTAGTATGTATAAGCCACAGAGTACATTTGTATATAGTATAAGCATCACTACTGAAGCGACATTTCTTTGCATTTGTCATCTGTCAACATTCAGTTTTCTGACCATTAGATTTTATCGCCGGCCGATAGAATTTGGAAAGAATACATTAAGTTTATTTTCGGCGAATGTCTAGTGTAGTTGTTTTTAAATAAGATGGAGAACGATATATTGGACTCTCTAAACGATATATGGTAAGTTTCGTATTGGAATTTTAAGGTTAGGGCATAAATAGCTTTAGTGAAATAAGACAACTTTTCAATATTTCTCTTTACAAATATCTACATTACAAGTTGAATACTACTTTCTGACTAACTAATCTTTACTTAGAGATGATTAGCCATGTATATGGGTCTAACATGTGACTAAAATCTATACTTACAAATCAATATGGTAACTTGTTATGTTGGCAAAATTAGCCATTTCTCATATGAATTAATTTTTAAAAGGTTTGATAATAATTATAGTCTCTGATATTATTATATATGTGAGTTCAACAATTATTCATGGAAAAAGGGTTAAAATGTTGACTATGACCACATATTTTAACAGCCTGTAGTTGAAAATAGACTCCTTTTCAAAAAATTAATGGTGACATGATACTTACAACAAATCTATGTATAAATATAATATGCATAGTAAGTATGTAGTGTGTTAAGTTGTGCAACAGGAAATGCCAATGCTACTTACATTCATTACCCTATCATTAGATTTCTGAAAAAGAATTGTTTTGTTTTGTAATTAATATTGTCTAGTAAAAAAATAAATACTACTGTTTCTTTTATTATACTGCATGGTTATAAGTAAAAAAGTAATAAGTATTTAAATATGTTATCTCACTCTAGAGCCTTAGTTGCCAAAGTTGTCCAGGTGGACCTCCAGGGGTCCACGGGAGACTCGACAGAGGTCTATGTTGGTGTGACAAAAAAGTGGGGGTTCACAATTCGGAGGTCCACGAAAATTTATGGCTTATTCCCAACGGCCACCACTGAAACTGCCACCACTGGTGGTCGTTGGGACAAAATTTTATATTTGTTCCCAAGCGCCACAACTAGTTTGATCTCTTTAAATATTTTGGTAAGCATATTTTGGTGTGCAATTAGTATTTTTGGTGGAACAAAGACAAAAAATTGAGGATCAGTTAAATACTACCCTTTGAAAATTATTTTGGTGTAATAATATATATGAATAAGGATTTTTAATCTATATGAATAAGTAAATTCATAACACTGCTCCTCTGCCTTTCAAACACTTTTTTTGTTTAGTTTAGCAGTATTAAAGCATTAGTGTTATCAATAAAAAAAAATTGGAAACAATTATTTTCTTTTTTATATAGATAGGTAAAGACAGAACAGTTCAATAATAGTTCAAATGTTAGAAAACGCATATGTTTTCCTCAAATTTCCAATAATGATTATGATTGAATTTCAACCACTGGTCAAACACCATCTTACACAGATACAAAGTCTCATGCCTACATATGTATCTCGAGGACTAGGCAGAAGTGTATTATGATCACCTTTAGATTCTATGATGTACGGGAGGAACCTATTGCTCACTGGGCACAGTTCCAGACTTTGTGCTGCTACTGAGGATTGCTTGACAAAAAACCCAGTAACACATTGCTTGACCTGGGAATCTAGCCAAAATCTCATTCACAGCAGTTTCATTAATTTACTTGATATATGTTTTTATAATTTTACAGCTATGAAGGCCCACTCTCAGAAGAGACTGCCTTCTCCAAGGCAATTGAAGGTGGCGCCAAATCCTTGGAGTACACCAAGCTAGTCCACATCCTGGCTGAAGAGATCAAAAGACTGTGTAATCTAGAGGAGACTGTCAGTATGATGAATGATCCAGATGAGTCCAGTTCTTTTCTGCTGGAATTGAGCTCATTTTTAAAGGAACTGGGATGCCCTTACAAAAAATTGGTGACAGGTGAGAGTGGTTTCTTTTAATGCAAAGAATGCAATAAAGACAAAAAAATATCCAGATTATTTGTGGAATTGGAGTTATTACATTGGTATAAAGCCAAATAGATTGATGTTTAAATATAGATATATTTAATGTTTTATTGAAAACTATCTTTAACCTGTATTTAACATTGCACAGTATTCAAAGTCCTACATATCTATGATTTAGATACTACATCCTTTACGTCAGTATTCGGTTAAAAAGAGCACCTTATACGAACTGAAGGCCAGGCATTAGTCTAGTGTCTGTTTATGGTGTTCCATGTCAGAGTTATTAGATCTGTTTGTAACTAAAAAAACATTCATAACATAAAGTGATGTTTACTTTTAATTTAACACTTAATTGTAGTTGTAATCTATAAAATGGTTAAACCCACATTTGTTATTTAGTATGAATTAGTTTCAAACCCAATTAAGTGCTGATGCAATGCCCTATACTAATCACAGATTTTTATGTACAATACCCTTTTTGATCAGTTTAACAACAAACT
Organism: Catocala sponsa; assembly: GCA_963564715.1. Taxonomy (NCBI): domain Eukaryota; kingdom Metazoa; phylum Arthropoda; class Insecta; order Lepidoptera; family Erebidae; genus Catocala; species Catocala sponsa. Next base: position 7,532,848 of record OY751351.1, read on the forward strand.
GATATTCTGTGTTAATTTCGTAAATTCTATTGCCAGGTCATATGTCATCTCGACTCCAAAGCAAGGAAGACCGTCTCCTGCTGCTAGACTATTTGCTGTCAGAGCTGATGGCTGCAAGGATGGTTAATGTGGACTGCCCTAAGGATAAGCAAGCATCTGGCATGGAAATCGTAGTGGTATGTATGTTTTGGACAGTAATTATATAGAGATATGGTTTAAATGATTGTCTCGCTAATGCCTCTAAAGAAGTATAATATATCAATATGAGTACATAATACTTGCACATAGTGGCTCTTAATAAAAAGCCACTGTGCTACAAGTAGACCTGCGCCTAGAAATCCAATACCAATGTAATGCTATACTCATTGTACCACATTAAGGTTGTATGTTTTATAACTTTTAGCAGGATGCATATATATATTAGTGATGTGCCGGATAATTAAAAATGTAGATCCGCAGATACGGATACGGATACGGATCATTGGCGTCAAGATCCGCGGATACGGATACGGATCTTAACTTTCTTACTTAATCCGTGTCGGTGCGTGTTACCTTAAGATTTAGGTTTTGTTATAAAAGTGATCTTATAACTTTCTATAATAAATGTTACAAAGATTTAAACTCAATTGATCTCATTATAAAGATATTTTAATTAATATTTTATAATAACTTCCTATACTATAGTAAGTGTTTAAACATATATTAAGTAGATAGTTGATTTAGTTCCTTTAAGTTACGTGCAGTATTGTATCGTATGTTAACAAACTACAATAAATGTTGATGCCAAATTATTTATTTTTAGAAATAAAAAATAGTTTGATTGAAATGTAATAGTATTTTATTGCTACCTAATCACCTACATATAGAATTAAATCTATGTATTAAAAGATCCGTCAAAAATGTAATGGATACGGATCTTTTTTCTCCCGCGGATATGTCTATCTTAGCATTTAGGTGTTGTCTCCTGTCCCGAATGGCAACGTCGCAAATAAGTCATATATTCGCAAATACGTAGTTCTTCATATTCAAAATGTTTTAAATACTCTCTATAGACTAGGGTAAAATTGAATCATAATTGGAATATTATTATATTTGTAGTCCTATTACTATGCACATTACACAACAAAACATGTTGACCCAATATTTACAAGTGCTGTTTCCTTTTATTACAGCAAGAATCACCAACAGCGAAAGATCTCAAAGAAATTCTAATATCATTAAAGTTCAACAAGCCTCCACCCAATATAACCCCTGAGATGCTGTTCTCTAAGCTCGAGGCTAAGCTCAAGGACACTATAGCGAAAGAAGGTATGTACAAGTTATTAAATATTAAATATAACGAATTTTTACAGAAAAATAAAGATATTAAATTAGCTATGCCAATTGGATGTACTTTCTGAAAAACGTTCCAACCCACAAAGTTAACATTTTATTTATTTATTTATTTAATTAGGTACACCAACAGCATACATATTTTAAAATAAAAATAAAAAAGGTACATGGAAACGGTCTGATACATATGCCAATTACAGGTATACACAACATTTACCACTGAAGCACTCAGTTATTATGATATTACAAATTTAGATAAGATAAAAACTACTATAATCGTGATTGAAGTTCAATCCCATATTGCTTCTTCATACATGTGGGTTGGGCTACTAAGTCATGATGTCATATTTAGAGTGATAGTAGAGCTACCAAATTTTTCCAGCTAGTAAATAGTAACCCCGTGACTAATTTGCTAATAAAAACTCGATTTCGACCCGAGTGTGGGTTGGAACGTTTCTCAGAAAGTACGGCCTATTGTAAAACTGTAAGGCTATCCATAGATGGTTTGCTCTATTATTATACTACATAAGCGGTAATAGCCCTAAGTAAGGCATTAGACTTGCAATGGAGTGGTTTTGTCAGTCCAGTCCCCAGTCATTGCATTACTGACATGGACCAACTCCCAACTCAAGCATATCATGGGAGTTTACAATGATACTAGTAACTTGCAAGGGAAATAGAAAATAGGCAATGAAAATATTGTAAGAATATAATATAATATTCTACCACATACACACAACACCATCTAGCCCAAACTAAGCAGAGCTTGTACTATGGGTACTAGACAATGGATAAACTTACATATATACTTTTTTTTTGTAAATACTTACATATTATACATAGAAACATCCAAACCAAGACAAACATCCATGTTCATGCACACAAATGTTGGACTTGTGCGGGAATTGAACCCGCGACCTCAGGCGTGGCAGTCGGTTACACTAACCACTACGCCATTACTATTATTGAATTCTGAACAGGTATATGATGAGCATCTTACTTGCTGCATACGATCTGACGTCGATATAGTGATGTTAGTAGCAGTGTCCAGCATGTAGCAGTTGTTTCAACCTTATCAGTGTGCAGTGATCGCATACACAGTAAAGCCGGGACTCCACCAAAGCGGAGACGAGACGAGCGGAGAGGAGATGTTTTATAAACAACCAATAGAATCGTGTTATTGACACATCTCTCCGCTCAGCTTCAGTGGAGATCGCTGTGCGGAGATGTGTAATATTTGTATGGCGAGATGGAAGCGGAGATGTGAGCTGCGCGCGGACGACGCGCAGTGGAGACGAGAGATGTGAGCGGCGTGCAGTGAGCGATGTCACCCTCCCCCCTCTCGCCCGCCAGCAACCCGCAGAGCCCCGCGTGCGCGCCGGCCGGCCATCTTGCTTGCTGAAAAACATCTCTTCTCGCACAGCACACAGCACACCGCACACATCTCCGCTTTGGTGGAGTCCCGGCCTAAGAAATAAATAAAAATATGTTTGATAAAGAACACAAAATAATTATTTATTGAGCATTTTATCAAACAAAGAATAACCAACAATATAAGTCATAGTTCAAAATACCTTTGTTTCCATAAAAAATATCAAAATACATGTCAAATTAAAAAGCAAGACACTAATAAATGTTCTATGTGATCAGCATTTCAATGTTTAAATAATTAATAAATTATTTCTAGTATCAAAGTAATGTTTTGACCTAACCAAATATATTGTCTCATCTAGGCGACCAGCTAGTAGGCAAGCCTCTATACAACAAGGCGCTCTCAGAGAAGGACTGGCGACAGTTGGAAACTAACTTCACAGAGATGTACGAGGAGTACCGGCTGAGGAGAGAGACTCTTATTACACGACTGGAGTGCACTATACAGAGTTTTGAGGTAAGTCATAAGCCAAAAGCCGTGGACAATAAGCAAACCAATGTCCCAATAGAGCTATTAGTAGTTATGTATGTATCTTATCTTATGTGGGGGCCAGACAGTGCAGACCGGCGACACTTCGACCCAGTGGGATCTTTTGTGTCGACACTCTTCTAATAACGACTGCCATAGGTGTTCATGGCAGCCGGGACCAACGGCTTAACGTGCTCTACGAGGCACGGAGCAGGCGATAATTATCAATCAATACGCACATAATTTCGAAAAGTCATATAACTTCCGAAAGTCAGAAGTGCGCGACGTGGGTTCGCACCAGAGACCCTCTGCATTGTAGTCTGTTGGTCTTCCCACTGAGCTATCGCTGCTCTGGTTATGTATGTAACTTCGAAGGCAATCGCGCGCCGGTGCGTGTCTGCCCACCATTAATAAAAAAGCGTAGTCCGTATATACACGGTCTTTGTATTACTCACCACCGGTACGCCAATAAGGTATTCAAAAATTGCGTTCGGAGGTTCCTGGGCTCAAATCTCACTTATAAACCTAATAAGACATATTTGTGCCGCAACGGAGGTATCGTTCGTATTTTGCTGGCCTTACAAATAGACTTGCATTGATAATATAGCAACATCTCAATCAGACTGAAAGCTTTACTTGCCGCTAAAATACAACATAAGTTGGTTTAGCTACAATCTTCTGTAGGACATAGAGGCAATTCCTTCGCCTTGCTTGAGTTTGAAATCCCAAGTCCAAGGCGAGGATCCTGCTATACATTGGCATATCCTGCGTTATTATTCAGAGGAAACCGGTCCCTAAACAGCGATACCCTACATAAGATACGCGAATTTTGATATGAAATGTTACATCTATATATTTGACCCTAAGAAACATAATGGCTTATTCATTGCCATCTGCATAGTTTATATATTTTAAAATCAATTTGAATAATGAACCAATATACAGTGTGTATAATAATAAACACTGTCCGATCCTTAATTTTTTTATTTCAATATGATGTAAGATAATAGAAAATACATCGCACACACTAATAGAAAATACATACACTCACACAAAATACATCATACGGTACTAATTTCCTAACCACACACACTAATATCACATAAGCACATACCAAAATCACCTACTTGAACTCTGGCTGTCCGGAGTTAGGAGAGGCTGGTAATCTGTCATACAGGTGCATCCTAGTACAGATACCAGTCTCTCACGCAGATTTCACTTTATAAGAAATGTTAATCTTAGCCTAAGATATATGTATATACTTTTTTCTGTAAATTTCTGTGTGAGAGAGGAAAAATAAATGCTTTATTATTATTATTATAATGTTCGTTCTTCGCTCCTAATTTTGCCGCGCCCGACGGGGTCCATAATTATTGTTCTCTCTACATTTATAAGACCTGTATAATGTATATACATTATGGAGTGCAATAAACGAATTGAATTGAATTGAAGGTATTATACAGTAGCTTATTATGAGTACGTAAGTGATATCCTTTTATAAAAATCGATAAAAAAAATGACCCCAGTAAATTTAATTTATTTAAAATAATATATTAATATTGAAATTAAACTACTATATACGGATTTTATCGCGTTGTTTATTTGACACTTCACTACGAAAATTTTTTGAAAACTGTTACGCTACTATTACTACTAAACTTTACAAATTTTTAAGCTAATGAAATTATTGAATATTAGTAAAGTTTAGTAGTAATAGTAGTGTAACAGTTTTCAAAAAAAATTTGTAATAAAGTGTCAAATAAACAATGCGATAAAATCCTTATATAGTAGTTTAATTTCAATGAATAACATTCGCGTAAACAGAAGACAACATAATATATTAATAGATTACCTACCCGCCAACACCGCCAACTTATTAATCATAATACCTAGGTATCACTAAATATCATAAAGGTTCATCGATGCCGCGCTGCGCTACGCCGGCCCTACCTACCTACGCCTTAAAAAAATCCCGCCAAAAGTATAGGTACACACCACGCTCCGCGTCCTTGTCAAGTTTAGTGGAGTGTTAGTCTAGACCGAGCGAAATTTCAGTATTTTAAGGGTAACAATGCTGATCAGTACTTAAAGATATTATCAAGACGTTTTACGATAATATAGATTTTTTTTGTCATTTTTTCCTTAGCATGGTTTTTAAGAGAGAAACAAGCCTTTAATGGATCGGACAGGGTTTATTAATTTTATTATACACACTGTATATTATACAAAAAAATATTTATCATTCCTACTTGGAACCATGTTTTGGTAAACGGTTTTGATTGACTACATTTATTTTGCCGATAATAAACGTCTTCTGCCATTGCTTGCTCTCCAATGTTTAGTCGATAGACTATACATGTGGGATAGCTCCCAGGAACTAGTCAAATAGCCTTTTTTGGACTGGCACGGTCTACCTGGTCTTATCTATATATCTCTTTTTCTCTTATATGCTTAACTAACTGTCGCTTTTACAGTGGTCTGACCGTCTAAGATCAAAGAAAGACCTGATCCAGTCGACATACCGTCCTAAGCGTGAGAACCTGAAGGTGAAGCCCGAGGTGAAACTGTCAGACTTCCTAGCGGCCAGGACGTCGCTGCTGCAAGTGGAGAAGACTTCCAGTGCCTCCGTCAGGAAGAACACACAGAGTGAAGTTAACAAAGTTCTTATTGGACAGGTATGTATGAGTGTTTCTCTCTTTTAGTAAATATGGTGAAGGATTATTTTCTTCTTATATGATTTTATTTTAAGTAAATTGTTTTAAATAAAATCAAATCAAAATATATTTGTCACAAAATAACACTTATGAACTTAGTCGGCCTCGATCGCGTAGTGGTTAGTGTAACCGACTGCCACGCCTGAGGTCGCGGGTTCGATTCCCGCACAAGTCAAACATTTGTGTGCATGAACATGTTTGTCTTGGTCCGGGTGTTTCTATGTATAATATGTATGTTGAAATTAAACTACTATATACGGATTTTATCGCGTTGTTTATTTGACACTTTATTACAAAATTTTTGAAAACTGTTACACTACTATTAAACTTTACTCATTTTTAAGCTAATTAAATTATTGAAGTGTCAAATAAACAACGCGATAAAATCCGTATATAGTAGTTTAATTTCAATGAATAACATTCGCGTAAACAGAAGACAATAATATGTATGTATTTACAAAAAAATATGTTTATCCATTGTCTAGTAGCCATAGTACAATCTCTGCTTAGTTTGGGCTAGATGGTGTTGTGTGTATGTGATAGAATATTATTATTATTATGAACGATAAGGTAAGAATAACTAAACAATAATGAATTTACATTTACCTGTTGTCACATTCAGCAAAGCAAGGACCTAGAACCAATGAGAAAAAACCATTGTTACAACTGTAGGGGCAAATCACCCGTACATCGCGGTGTCAGCATTATGTCGACACCTGCTATTTGTTTACTTTAGACATAATTATATATAATCAATTTAGTACCGAACAAGCATCGTACTCATTCGGTTGACCTAGCAAGTGTGTCATTGACCGTAACACATATCATATAATATAGTTTTAAATAATATTATATTTTAACATTACTTTGGTAGAGATAATAAAAGTTATAACAAGCTAACTTATCTCTATCATTTCATCATCCTTGGTGTATGGACCATTCATCATATTTGTCCATACAACAACCTTAGTTTACCATTACAATTTTTATCTTCTGCTTTTTTTTTTCTATCATTATCTTTGTTGATGTAACAAATAATATCGTCACTATACAAGGGGAAGACGCTAGCACCTGCAACACAGTGTTCACTAGTGCAGGTGTTAGGGAATTCTGTTTTAAACTGTATCAAACATGTCAATAAAGATTATTATTATTATTATTGTCGGCCTCGATGGCGTAGTGGTTAGTGAAACCGACTGCCACGCCTGAGGTCGCGGGTTCGATTCCCGCACAAGTCAAACTTTTGTGTGCATGAACATGGATGTTTGTCTTGGTCTGGGTGTTTCTATGTATAATATGTATGTATTTACAAAAAAAAAAGTATATATTTATGTTTATTCATTGTCTAGTACCCATAGTACAAGCTCTGCTTAGTTCGGGCTAGATGGTGTTGTGTGTATGTGGTGGAATATTATAAAAAAAAAATATATATTAAAAAAAAAATACAATAGTTATTAAATTAGTAGGTATGTAATATTATGTATGTAGTGGGAAACTGTTGGACTGGTACGCAGAGGTCTCGATCCCACGGCGCGCATCTCTGACTTTTCCAAGTTATACATACATAGATTCACGCCTGTTTCCCAGAGGGGTAGGCAGAGACTACGGATTTCCATTTGCTACGACCGTGACACACTTCTCTGGCTTCATTCACTTTCATCACATTCCTTATACACGCCCGTCGGTTCAAGGAGCTCTTAACCTGGCCTTTGTCCAGAACGCCTCCGATCTGATCGAGAAACGTTCGCCTAGGTTTTCCTCTTGCGACTAAGTTATGTGCGTATGAAATAGTAATTATTGCTCGCTTTAACAGTGAAGGAAAACATCGTGAGGAAACCTGCATGTCAGAGTTCTCCATAATGATATCGAAGATATGTAAAGTCTGCCAATCCATACTGGGCCAGTGTGGTGGACTATGACCTAACGTTTCTCATACTGAGAGGAGGCCCGTGCCCAGCAGTTGGACAGTTTAATACAGGGCTGATATTATATATGGTCATGGTACATTAAAAATATATTCATATCAATATTCAATATTCATAGCAATTTCTTGAGCTAATAATCTAATAACTATTTATCCTGATTCCTTTTTCTTTAAACTATTAGAAGAATAATAAATATATTTAATTACACAAATATTACAAATCAAAAATAATTTTACAATTTTGTACATTGCTAGATAATAAGTACAAAAACAAAAGAGTGTTTTAGCAATATACACAAGTTATCATTTATTTAATTGTTAAACCCTGTCGTCTAAACTAGGCCAGAAGGCCTGTATCTTAGGAGACAGTGATTGGCAATCTTCTCCCTAGCCTTTATTATTCCTAAGTCACTTGGGGTCGGCTTTCTAGTCTAACCAGATTTGACTGGATATCAGTTTTTAAATGTCAGGATATTAGAGGGCACTGACTTCCCAATTACGACTGTCATAGATATTCATGGCAGCCGGGACGGCTTAACGTGCTCTCCGAGGCACGGAGCAGGCGATAATTGTCAATCAATACGCACATAATTTCGAAAAGTCATATAACTTCCGAAAGTCAGAGGTGCGCGACGTGGGTTTGACCCCGATACCCTTTGCATTGCAGTCTGTTGGTCTCCCCAAAATTAGTCGAGTATAGAAGTACTATCTATACTAATATTATAAAGCTGAAGAGTTTGTTTGTTTGTTTGTTTACTTGAACGCGCTAATCTCAGGAACTACTGGTCCGATTTGAAAAATTCTTTTAGTGTTAGATAGCCCATTTATCGAGGAAGGCTTTAGGCTATATATCATCACGCTAAGATCAATAGAAGCGGAGCACTAATGAAGAATGTTTCAAAATCGGAGAGTATTTTTTCCTTTTGAGAGCTTCCGCTGCGTGCGCTGCGTAAACAGTTAAAGTTTCGCAAAAATAATGTATGACAGAATTGTTCCCCTTTAAAAGTTCTAAAAAAAAGTCCGCGACAGCATATGTCTATCTTTTAAGGTTGGCTCACTATAACCATTTTTATGCGAAATTTGTTCTAAAATAATGCATTATTTGCAAAGGTATTTTTATAAACATGATATTAATCCTTATCCAAATTAATACGTAATTCATCACAAGTATTTAATTTAAAACAAAATTGCCCTTTACTTCATTCGATTTCAATGAATATCTTAGGAGATATCGCAGTTTTAAAATAACATCGCAGCAAAATAATTACCCATTACAGACATAGTACAAACGATGTTTATCCTGGTTTATTCTGCGTGATTAATTACTACTGGTTCGATTTGAAAAATTCTTTTAGTGTTGGATAGCCTATTTATCGAGGAAGGCTATAGGCTATATAACATCACGCTACGACCCACGGGGGCGGCGCAGTAACGATAAACGCGGGTGAAACCGCGGGAACATCTAGTAATGTATATAATTTGTGAAATAAATTTAAACTATGCCTCTATAAGCATAGTTTAATAAATAATAGTGCCAATTCTGTGGTCACAAAATTCTCTAAACTTAACTAAAAATCACAAAAATTTTATTTAGTCCTGTCACTTTTAACGATTTCAGAATACGAAATGTCATTTGAGAGGACTAAACTAAATTTTAGTGATTTTTAGTTAAACTTAGAGAATTTTGTGACAACAGAATTGGCACCATTGTTGTAAATAATAAGGGGCAATAAAAAGGACCGCCCGTTATTATTTACGACATTAATTATTGATATATATATATTTCTTTAATTAGTAGAAAATTAAAATTGCCTCGGATGGTTAACATATGACTAGCTGAAACCATTTCACGAAAAAAACGGTACATTAATTTCTCGAAAAAAATAATTCTAATAAAAAAAAATATGGTCAGGGTTATTCTATACCACCAGTAGAATGCGTGGTTAAAAGGAATTACACGATTTCAAATTCACTCTGTATTTGTTCCAACTCTGGGTGTTTTATAAGTCCGTTGTTTAAATGTTTGTGAAGGTCTTCACAACACTGGATTTATACCTAGTGCGGGTTTGTCGGCCTCGATGGCGTAGTGGTTAGTGTAACCGACTGCCACGCCTGAGGTCGCGGGTTCGATTCCCGCACAAGTCAAACATTTGTGTGCATGAACATGGATGTTTGTCTTGGTCTGGGTGTTTCTATGTATAATAAGTATATATTTACAAAAAAAAATGTATATACGTATGGATAAACCATTGTCTAGTACCCATAGTACAAGCTCTGCTTAGTTTGGGCTAGATGGTGTTGTGTGTATGTGATAGAATATTATTATTATTATTATTATTATCATTTCTTTTTTTTAAGTATCGTCATCACTGTACTTATTGGTATTGACATTTGCAGGTACCGGACCGCGGAGGTCGCCCCAACGAACAACAACCCCCGCCACCAGAAATGCCTTCTTGGCAACAGAGAGCGCCGGTCAGTATACTAGATATCTTTATTATCATTGCACAGCTGACACAGTGGTTTAAGTGGACACCTTTCCATTGCCGAGTGTTCTAGGACTTTTATTGAACCATACAACTTTTGGTCCCAAAACAGGATAAAACATTGATGGAGGCTGGATCGATGGCGTAGTGGTTAGTGTAACCGACTGCCACGCCTGAGGTCGCGGCTTCGATTCCCGCACAAGTCAAACATTTGTGTGCATGGACATGGATGTTTGTCTTGGTCTGGGTATTTTGCACGCCACATGTGGCAGAATATGCTGTACATTTTTATACAACGACCATCCTGTATACTTGACCATATTCTTGCAAATAAAGTTATGATTTATGGGTGTTTCTATGTATAATATGTATGTATTTACCAAAAAGAAGTAGGTATATATGTATGTTTATCCATTGTCTAATACCCATAGTATAAGCTCTGCTTAGTTTGGGCTAGATGGTGTTGTGTGTATGTGATACAATATTATCAGCACCTCAAAACATCGCAATTGAAATTTGGGTGTAATAAATCTTCTCAGATAACATATCGCTGGTCCAATATTACAAGGTACTATGCTAATGGTTCACAAAAAGTTGCTCCGAGTCTAATGAGTACGTTTATAATGTCGCCAGCGATACCGACGTAATTCACAATAAGTGAAAATGTATCAATTATTTTATTTATCAGTTTTGTATATATCATGATTTTGTACATGTGTACAGAAGTATAAATAGTTCAGTAACACTGAACTACTCCAAAACAGCTGGACCGGTTATGATATTCTTTTTGTGTTTTGAAGTGGATCCCTGAACGGTGTAGAATTGTAGATTCTCAATTGGACGCGGTAGGTGGCGCTGCGACCGGGGTTCTACACATTTTATATTAAGCTGACTTTCAGACAGTACAACGTATGTTGGGTCCGACAGTATTTCACATTATTAAACATATAAAAACTCCTATCGCGTACCTACTTTTAATTTAGTTTATTTAAAAAATTAATAAAATATCACGTACATTCTGCCGACCGCTAACTAAAAAGACCTTAAGCCTTATGCGTTTCATATCATTTAACGTCTTTTCAGTGAGTGGACGGCAGCATAGTCTATAGATATTATTTCTATATATAGGGTGGAGGAGGTCGAGGCGGCGGCGGCCGCGGTGGCGGACGCGGCGGATATGACGGCGGACGCGGCGGGCATGACGGCGGACGCGGCGGGCATGACGGCGGTCGTGGCGGGCATGACGGCGGACGTGGCGGGCATGACGGCGGTCGCGGGAATCATGACGGCGGACGGGGTGGTCGCGGGGGAAGAGGCAGAGTTCAAGGAGCGTATAATCAAGGCGGGGGCGAGGCTAGGTTGGTATCAGTTATATGATGTCGCATGTGTATTGATAGATATAGATAACTTAGTGAGATACTGTTGGATGGGAGACCCCTAGTTTGATGTTACAACATGTATTTCTAACCTAAAAAGAGTTTTTGAGGCTTGATGGCTATGAAAACGTTATTAAATAATTCGAATGCCCATTATTTAATGGCATAAATAGTTAATTGATGATTTATTAACAATGCCCAACTGTGTATGTAAAAACTCATCAACATGGTAACTCTTAACAAAACGAAATACGCGATTCGATTAATCGATTTATTTTCGAGTATAGATAATATAATTACAAATGTGGAATCAAAAAATCATCGTTCTGGGTGATAATCGCACGTTTCAAATGTAAAATCTGCCATACCAAACTTTATATTATACTAGCTTTTGCGTGCGGCTGCGCCCGCGTGGTACTTACATCAATAAAAATCGAATTTATAATATTAGTAAGAAAGTAAGGATAAGGATTAAACAAGGCATTATTACTCAGAATAAAAGGCTTAGAATATGTTCTAACCATATTATTCAATAATGACGTAATCGATTCACAATGAGGATTTACTTTATTGAGAACCAGTCTAGATAATTAAAAAATAATTTATATGATATTATATCTGTCGTTATCTTATCGTGATCGTCCATAATCCAAAATTAAAGAAGTCTATACCTAATTTAATACAATATTTTCAGGCCACAAACAGGGCAAGGCAATTTCAACCAGAACCGCAACTACCAAACATACGAAGTTCCTCCAGGAGGCTACAACCAAAACCAGGGCTACAACCAAGCGCAGGGCTACCAGACACAGGGCGGCTACAACCAGAACCAGGGCGGTTACGACCAGAACCGTGGATATAATCAAGGTGGTTACGGCGGCGGCGGTGGTTATAACCAGGGCGCTGGTTACGATGGCATGGGTAGCTTTAACCAAGGAGGTTATAATCAAGGTAAGGTCTTTAGTATTGTTTATTCTTTTAAGTTTACTAGCGTATGGTCTTTCGGACACCATCTCGATAAGTACTTATTTGGCGGGAGCGTAAGTATGTGCTAGTGAATAAAATATTTCATTGAAATTCAATCATTCTTGTTAAAAACAATAAATTATAAAATACAGTATAACATATAGATCATTTTATCTTCTATTTCTTATTTATATTCGTTCTCTAACAAAAAGGGATGTCAAAAAGAAAGACAATACATAAATATAGCTCTCTACGTATTGTCTTTAGCTATAAGTACGCCATACTTGATTACTAAATAAGAAAATATGTAGGATAAATATTTTCTACTAATGTTTCTTCTCCCTAGCCTTTATTATTCCCAAGTCACTTGGAGTCGGCTTTCTAGTCTAACCGGATTTGACTGGATATCAGTTTTTCCATCTGACCTCCGCAACCCGAAGGCTAACGATACTCTAAGGCTAGACCAGTGTCAGTATATTAGAGGGCACTGACGTTCCAATAACGACTGCCATAGATATTCATGGCAGCCGGGACCGACGGCATAACGTGCTCTCCGAGGCACGGAGCAGGCGATAATTGTCAATCAATACGCACATAATTTCAAAAAGTCATATAACTTCCGAAAGTCAGAGGTGCGCGACGTGGGTTCGAACCTGAGACCCTCTGCATTGCAGTCTGTTGGTCTCCCCACTGAGCTATCGCTGCGGCCTTTTCTACTAATGTATTCCATACCTAAACAATTCCAGGTGGCGGCGGCGGCGGTTACAACAAGAACTACCAGACAAACCAAGGCTACCAACAAAACCAAGGCTACTCAACGAACCAGGGCTACCAATCACAAGGTTACCAGAGTCGCGGCGGCTACCAGAACGAACACGACGACCGGGACCGACGCGGCAGGGGGGGCTACTCGAGAGGGGGGCGGCGTTGACCTTTTCACACGTCTTATGTTAATGAGTTAATTAAATGTACTGCAATATCTGTTTAGAAATGGTAGCGATGCATTTTGTATTGATACAGTATTTGTTATTATTATAAAAATGCTTCAAATCAAATCCTGTGTCGGGGACTTTACAAACATTCAAACAACGGATACAAGGAGCCCCCAGAACCTGAACAATTTGTAGATCACACATTATTTAATCACTAGTGGGATTCGAACCACTTGGCACGTCTTCACCATCTGTCTGAATTAGGCTGGTGTTAGAGTCACGCTGATCGTCGGCGCACAGATCAATATGTATGTAATTAAAGCAATCGTTCCTGAGTCACGCCGATGGCTCAGCGCTGACATGCGTCGGCGCCGAGTCGTGCGTACCGTACGCGTCTACCGTCGGCGCCGCTGAGCGCAGACGCGCTTGCTTAAAGCAGTGAGCGTTGCATCGTCACGCAAAACGCACTCGCCGATGAGTACTGTCATGTCGCAAAATATAGACACTGGCCGTGTCATCGATGAAGATGTCACGGACCAGTTTTACAAAAACAAAGATGCACAAATGGAGGCTTGGGGTGACATTGTGGTTGCATTATTTGGAGATGTACCACAAAATGAAAAAGACAATGGGTGCACGCCGTAAGCTGTTACGGGATAGCTTATCCTGTAACTTCACTAGAAGCTAGTCAAAACTATTTGATGACATGCGAAAGTAGTTAAAGAACTTGTATTCATCGGAGCTCAACTCTTCTTTTAATGAGATAAATGTTCCACTTAGTAATCTCTGAGCAAGAAACGGATGATCATAATGCTTTCTTTTAGGTTGTCTTTTTTTCCATAAATAATACGCAGCAATAATTTTCACAACCGACATCGTGCGTGACTGTACCTGGCCGTAATCGGCGTGAGACTAAAACGTCTCGAGCTGATAGGTCGGCGCTGACAAGCTACGCACCGACGGTCTGCCCCGACAATCGGCGCGGCGTGAGAGTAAAACCAGCGTTATATTCGATGATGATTTATTGCTAACATAAGCGCAACGTATGCCTTCTGGTGTCGTGTTATGCAGGGTTGTATTCGAATGAAATTACGAGCATTAAGTGAACCCTTCATTGATATTACACTTTTTAATAACATCGTGAAACATGCATCTATCCTTATTATGCGCGAAGTTACACTTCAAAAGCGTTATCATAGATCAACGGTCGGCCCTGGTAGGACATGTCAGTTAAATAATGATTAATACGACAATTTGGATTTTATTTATTTTCTTATTATTAGGAATATCTCGTTTATGTTTATTGTTTGTTAAATAAGGCACTAAAAACCACTAAATAAACATTTCAAACCGATTAAAATTAATAATTTTTTTTATTGCCTTCGGTGGCAGACGAGCAAGTGGCCCACCTGATGGAAAGTGGTAACCGCTGCTCATGGACTTCAGCAATGTCAGGACACAGTAAAGCCGCTGCCTACCGTGAAATAAGAACTCTCCTTAAACCTCGTTTGAAGAAGGACATATCTAAGCGCTCGGGAAACACCGAAGCTGGCAGTTCATTCCAGAGCTTGCACGTACGTGGGAGAAATTATCGCTGAAAGCGTACCGTCTTGGAGTGGAACGCTTCCAGGTGATATGGATGAGCCCTGCTTCGTTGTCGAGTGGTACGGCGATAGGAAGGGGCCGCTGGTACCAAATCAAACAGTTCTTCAGAGCACTCCCCGTGAAAGAGTCGAAATATTATTAACAAATAATTTTAAAAAAATATTTGTGAAAATCAAAATCAAAACTAAATTTATTCAAGTTAGGTTACAAGGTAACACTTATGAATGTCAAAGTTACACAACATTTTTCTGTGAATTTATATTTACTACTATGTTCAGCAACGCAAGGGTGTAGGGCTCATGAGAAGAACGGGCAAGAAACTCATGGCCACTCTTTTTAATCGCCAAGTTTACAATAATATCTCGTTTACAAATCATAACTGTAAGGTGCTGCAACCATTTCTCCGTAAACTATTGCAGAACATACTCAAGCATTTAATAAAATTTGATGGCAGCCTCTAAAGCAGCAGTATGGTAAAAAGGAGCATCTACATAAATAATTGTAGTCCGTAGTTTAATGTAACCGTTTAAATAAAAATGTAGTAAACAAATTATCGAATTCCACGAAACCAAGGTCGACCAGTCAACACAAGTAGCATCCATTCACGAATACGACGCATAGGCCAGCCATCGCCCCCCTCGCCACATTGAAGGGAAAGGAACGACCCGGTACATGACGCCACCACAAGCAATGACATTTGAGTGAGCATGACGGTCCTTGGCATGCGAACTCAGAATAAGACTCGAAAAGAAAACTTTATGGAATTGTCCATGATCACAAATTGTCTTCAGTGTCAATACAAATGCATCGCTTCGCCGACTTATCTTTTCTAGCTAAATGATGTTAAATATTTTCAAAATGCGACTTATTTATTATGTATTTAGTTACAACAATAGGCAGGAAAACATTTATATGTACATACATACATACATAGATTCACGCCTGTTTCCCAGAGGGGTAGGCAGAGACTACGGATTTCCATTTGCTACGATCCTGACACACTTCTCTGGCTTCATTCACTTTCATCACATTCCTCATACACGCCCGTCGGTTCAAGGAGCTCTTAACCTGGCCTTTGTCCAGAACGCCTCCGATCTGATCGAGAAACGTTCGCCTAGGTTTTCCTCTTGCGACTGTTCCATTCACACTAGCCTTATAAACTTTCTTAGTCAGTCTTTCCTCGTCCATTCTTTACATTTATATGTATTACCAACTTTAAAAAAAATGG
The DNA here is from genome assembly GCA_963564715.1 of Catocala sponsa. Taxonomy (NCBI): domain Eukaryota; kingdom Metazoa; phylum Arthropoda; class Insecta; order Lepidoptera; family Erebidae; genus Catocala; species Catocala sponsa. The sequence goes on from OY751351.1 coordinate 7,549,311, forward strand.
CTCCTAGATCTTGCCCAGCGCCTACTAATATTTGATGATCCATGAAAAAGCAATTTTCTTTTTTATTCTCTCTCCTAATGTTAACAATGTCATAAATTAACTTTATAGTTTAATCGTATGTTGGCAATTTAAATAATCATTTTCGTATTTATTGTGATAAACAACATTTGTGATTGTGAATGCCAGACCCCTATTATACTAGTAATGCAAAAATAGCAATAATTGAAATAAAAATATCAGATGTTATATATACTGTTTTCGATTTGCCATTAGACCTTATTTGTGTGCGGTCTATAGATGGCAGCACTGATGAACTGTCATGGCGGTTAAAACTTTATTGTCATGACATAAAATAATAGGATTATTCCTATTATTTTATGTCATTCTATTTTGTTTCTACTCTACTCTTTTCTTAATATTATCTTATTATTTATAATTATCTTTCTTTTTAAAATAATTAGATTTTGAATATCTTTTGCCGTTGTTAATGTTTGTTGTATGTCTATTATTCCTTGAAATCTGGGGTCTAACTCCTACTTCATTTTATGTGCGAAAGCGAGACTAGGTTACACTCAGTAACGTAGTCTCGCTCTCGCGCATACAAGCCAATTCTTTAAAGTATGGTGGTTAGACCCTTTCATTGCTTGCACTATATTTTAGTAGTTAAACTTTAGACAACATTTGAATACGGAACTATACTTGCAAATAAAACTTATTTCGCGTCTAGCGGTATGAAATGAAATTGAATTAATTTATATAAATATATGTGAAGCAAACACATACTTATATTATTGAAATATTAGTTAATTTAGGTGAAATATATGTTATTGTATGTATTAGTTGCATATTTGAATATTTAGTGTCTATTTTGATGCTGTTACAGTTTGGTATGAAATAAAATCAAGTTTGATTTGTCCATCAGCTATGGATCACACACAATTCTTTTATCATTGTCTTATAAGTACTCATATCAAGATATGAGTACTTACTTTTATTTTGGTACTAGATTATGCCCGCGGCGTCGCTTGCGTTAATGTAGATTTTGTCAATAAATTTCTATCCCTAGGGAACAGTACTTTTTCTGGATAAAAGGTGCCCTATGTAATTTTCTATACCCTTGATAACGTGTATGCTAAATTTCGTCATAATCGGTCGAGTAGGCAAGACATGAAAGCGTAACAAACAAACAAACTCACATTCGCATGTATAACATTATCTTATCTTATGTGGGGGCCAGTCAGTGCAAACCGGCGACACTTCGACCCAGTGGGATCTTTTGTGTCGACATTCTCGCAATAACGACTGACATAGATGTTCATGGCAGCCGGGACCGACGGCTTAACGTGCTCTCCGAGACACGGAGCAGGCGATAATTGTCAATCAATACGCACATAATTTCTAAAATTCATATAACTTCCGAAAATCAGAGGTTCGCGACGTGGGTTCGAACCCGAGACCCTCTGCATTGCAGTCTGTTGGTCTCCCCACTGAGCTATCGCTGCTCATGTATAACATTAATAAGTATGCGTTCTCGCGAGATTTACGGAGGCAGCGCCACGTTCATTCAGATAGTAATAAAATAAACATGTGTAAGCTGTTGAATACATAGAAATATTTTATTTTGTACCACACTAATACAATACTCTTTAGCTAGTAAGAATTTAATTAATTGTTTCGGAAAATACCTGCCTCGCTCTGTATTGATATGAGAGTGCTATTTGATATTGAACAGCAATAAATATGTAACAAAACTAATAAATAAATAGTTATTTTATTTATTGTCGTAAAATTGACTGTATATGCATCTGATTTACAACTTTTCTTACTTGATGATTAAATTATATGAATAATTATGGTTGTGTTATTATTTTGGTTTTTAAAAGATAACTGCTGCAAGTATAGGGGTCAGGCCCTGTGCTATGAGGGATCATATGTGGATCACACAAGTAATGATTGTCCCGCGTGAGATTGGAATATGTGCAGTCAAAAATTATTAGTAGATTGATTTATTTATGATAAACTAGCGACCCGCCCCGGCTTCGCACGGGTGCAATGCTGATACTAAATATACTACAGAATGTCTTTATATACAACGTTCACAGCTTTTTTGTCAATACTCATTAGACAATATAAACATGTTTTCTTAGGCACGCGCCGCCGGCCCCCCGGGCCGGTACCGCCGCAACCACTATGTCCCTACATTTTAAATCTGTAATATCTTCGAAAATATACATTTAAATTACATACTGTAAAGGGCCATATTGATCTATATTAAATGCACAATGTATTTAAGGTATTTAATTGGATAAAGATTAATGCTGTATTGCTTAAAATCGCTTCGTGAATAAGTTATTATTTATCGTAAAAAGTAAAGGATAAAATATGGTTATTGTGGGTTACTGTCGCGGACTTTTTTGTAGACCTTTTTAAGATGTACAATTCTGTAGTACCTACATTATTTTGATCTATCTCGTAGGGTTTAGCCACCGTTTGCAATGTAAGCTCAAAAAGTGTGTTTATTTACGACATCACATTAGAAACCTCTAAAATTATCAGTGTTTCTCTACTATATTATGCATGTATTATACATATAAACCTTCCTCTTAAATCACTCTTTCTGTTAAAGAAAACCGCATCAAGACCCGTTGCGTAGTTTTAAATATCTAAGCATACATAGGGACAGACAGACAGCGGGAAGCGACTTTATTTTATACTATGTAGTGATAATTTCAGTTACTGAGTGCATGACTGTCGCAGGGCGGTATATGGTGATATGGTGAGGTCCGCCAGCCGAATTTCGGTTACGGCGGACTATTTTAACGGAGCCTGGCCTTCTAAACAGGATGAGAGTCAAGATGGCGGGTGTACCTTAATGAATCGAGTAATAACATTTACCAAAAATATGTACCTAAATTGTACTACTTAGTACCTCGGTTAAAAAAAATCGTACCTCCTTTACAAGGAAACCACAGCTAAATTTAGATACACCCGCCATATTGACGTCAATATGGCGGGTGTTCTATAACATTTTATTATTTTATTAGTAATGGTTACATTACTAATGAAACATAATGACACCAAAAAAATGTACCTTAATTGTACTATTTAGTACCTCGGTTAAAAAAAACTGTACCTCCTTAGAAGGAAACCACAGCTAAATATAGGTACAGCAGCCGTACTGAAGTCAATATGGCGGCTGTTCTATAGTATTTTATTATTTTATTAGTAATCGTTACATTAATAATAAAATATAATGACACCAAAAAATGTACCTAAATTGTACTATTTAGTACCTCGGTTAAAAAAAACTGCACCTCCTTTAGAAGGAAACCACAGCTAAATTTAGGTACACCAGCCGTATTGACGTCAATATAGCGGGTGTTCTATAATATTTTATTATTTAACCATTTCTAATAAAATATACCTAATAACACAAAAAAATGTACCTAAAAAGTACCTCAAGTAAAAAAAATACACACTTGATCAGTTCGTACTGAGAAATAAAACAACCGTGTCTTGTGTCTAAGCAAACACGATAATTATCATGAAATATTGATATAGTTACATATACATCTACAGCCTTGGCCAAAAGTATTAGGCACCCTATAAATTACTGCATATTTCAGGCTTAGAGAGAAATAAAACTAATTATAATGATTAAAGTACTTTATTTCCATTAGAATATTGTAAAAACATCAATATTTTGTTGGGCCACCCTTTGATTTTATGACAGCAGCAACTCTGTGGGGCATACTACGTACAAGTTTCGCACATTCCTCTGGAGAAATTGCATCCCATTCTTGCACTAACGCGTTTTTTAAAGCAGTTTTTGATGTTATCGAGTGCTCTTTTATTTTTCTCTTCAAAATACTCCACAAATGTTCAATAGGATTTAGATCCGGGGACTGGGCAGGCCAATCTAACAGATCAATACAATTTTCAGTAAACCAGCGCATCGTAGTAGCTGACTTGTGACACGGAGCATTGTCTTGTTGGAATTTTACACCCTTTAAGTTAGTGTCACCAAAAATACACGAAAGCGAAGGCACGAGAGCAGTTTCCAGTACATTAATGTATTTTTCACTGTTCATGCGACCTTCGCAAACAAACATTTTGCCGACTCCATCCGTAGCCATGCAACCCCAAATCATTACACTGCCTCCGCCGTGTTTTATGGTTGGTACTACGCAATCTGGGTGATATTCTTCGCCTTTGCGTCGCCTCACAAACGTCACACCTGGTGTTCCAAACACCTGTAGATTCCAAAAAAAAGCACACATTACAAACTTTTATAACATTTGAATTTGAAGACAAACACAACAATGATCTTTGTAATTGTGGTATAGACTTCACTATAAAAACTTACCTCAAAGTTTGATTCGTCAGACCACAGCACATTAGACCAATCCTCTTCTGTGAAATGTTGGTGTCTCAGAGCCCAATCAAGTCGTTTTCTTTTATTGTCTGCGGATAGCCACGGCTTCTTCCTAGCTTTGCAACCTTTTAAGCCGGCTTCTACTAGCCTTCGTCTTGCAGTTCGTGCGCTTATGGGATGTCCAGTCTCTTCAGTTAAAACCACAGCAAGCTCCGAAGAAGTTTTTTTTCTATCTTTCACAGACTCTCGGATAAGTTGTCTGTCCTGACGGCTAGTAGTCACGCGTTTTCTGCCTGTTCTTGGTTTATTTGCATGAGAGCCAGTCTCAACAAAACGTTTGATAGCAGATTGAACGGCGCATCGCGAACATTTCACCAACTTCGCGATTTCTTTTTGAGTCTTGCCTTGCTCATGTAAAAGTTGAATTTTTACACGATTTTCAATACTAATTTCGTTTCGTTTTGGCATTTTCAAATGAATTTCTTCTCAATTAATTCACAAAACCACAAATGCACTGTCTTTACACTAAGACTTCCAAATGGTAACTGACGAAACATTAAAAATAAATTTTGGAAAAAATAAAATTTTATTATTGACGCACCATATGTCTTACGACTGCTTAAAAAATGCCGCCTATTGTCTTAAATAGTGTTTTATGACACCGGTATTGTAGTTCTATAGAATATTGTTTAATTGTTCAAATAGCACAGGTGTGTGATAACTATATTGGGGGTGCCTAATACTTTTGGCCAAGGCTGTATATTTTACGGATACTTTTAATTACGAATTATATGAACACGAATAGAAGCCCCGAGGCGAGACCAACAGACTGCAATGCAGTCTCACATTCGAATCCTGGGCGCGCACCAATGACTTTTCGAATGTTCAAAATTTATGTGCCAATTTGTTAAATAATGATCGCTTGCTTCCGTGCCTCAGAGAGCACGTTAAGCCGTTGGTCCCGGCTGTCATGAACATCTTTGACAGGCTTTACGGAGAAGTCAGTACCCTCAAATATCCTGACATTAGTCTAATCAATGTTTGTTACGCTTTCACGCCTTAACTACTCAACCGATCAACATGAAATTTTGCATACACGTTGTCAGGGCTACAGAATAGGACATAGGGTACCTTTCATCCAGAAAAAATAACTGTTGCAAACCTAACCTACATTTACGCGAGCGAAGCCGCGGGTGAAAACTAGTATAAAACAAAACCATCAAACTAGCAACTTTTATTTCTATAAAAAAATGTACAAATTTTTAATAATAACGACTACTACAAACATAATTATACGATCATAAGACATGCTAAATTCATGTTTATAGCAAGTACATAGAGTACACATTTACAAATCTTCTGTGCTCCACTTATACGCTTCTTCTTCTTGGGCTTTCTTCTTGCTCTGTTGTTCGAAGAACTTCTTCTCGTAGCCGTTGGAGCGGTCGACGCCGTCCCATCTATAGCCGGGACGAATATTGAACCGGTTCGGTGGGAAACTGCCCTTGTAAGATGGTTTTTCTGTAAGATAATGTCAATTTTATGAGTGGTAAAAGTTCAGCTCCTTACAGAAAAGACTTGTAAATAAACAATACTGTAAACTTGGCGATTGAAAAGAGGGGCCGTGAGTTTCTTGCCAGTTCTTTTCATTGGTTCTACGCCCTTACTTTGCTGAACATGACGACAGGTAAATGTAAATTCACATTAATAAGTGTAACTTAACGTTCATAAGTGTTACTTTGTGACCTACATGAATAAACATAATATTTTGATTTGATTTTTGTTAGAATTTTTGCTAGGAGACCATTGGGCTGCTACGCAGGGGTTTCAAGTTCGATATCAAGACGACCAGTCAACACATAGACGAATCGACTGTTTTACTAGTTAGTACTAGAGGTGGACAAAGTGTATCATTTTTGCGATTGGAACATTTGCATCTCGATCACTGATATGATCCGAATCACTGATATGTTTCATTTGGCTCATTTGGATCATCGGCTCAATGCTGCATCAACGTAAAACGATTACTTGTTATGTAAACATTTTATACTTACAAAAAACGACCGTATGGTATTTGATAAGTAAGCACCTTAGTGGTCATTTTTATGTGCATGGATAACGACAACGAAAATCTGTGAGTGTATGAGTGATACACATTTCATTTGGTATCTCTTTGTATATAAAGTAATTATGTCGCCCGCTCGCTCGCGACTCGCGAGTCAATAGCTGAGTATGTCTCTCATTCTCCCTCTCTCGCTTGCTCACTGCTCAGTTGCGTCGCGCGCGAGCGAAGCTACGCGTCGCGCGGAATGAGCCCAGAGCAAAGTAATGTTTCAGAACCAAATGATGCGTTTGAAACGTTGTTAATGAACCAATCTTTTGAATCACTTCAATGATCCGGATCAGTGAGTCGGTTCCGTAGAGTTACACACGCCTAGTTAGTACACAGTGTGTGACAGTATAAAGTGTAGTCATATATTAGAGTCATAGAGTAAGATATATCCAGTGAAAATAACTAAAATATGTAAGCAATACTTTTATATTTATAAATATTCAAAAGTGAATTAAAAACAAACTAATTTTATTGTTACTCTATGCAGCGATAGCCTAGTTGGATACCGTGGGACTGCCACGCAGGGGTCCTAAGTCTGATATCAAGACGAGCGTTCAACACATAGGCGAGTCAGCTGCTTAATTAACTAGTAAAATAACTTCTTTTGAACTAATACAGTGTGTGACAGTAAAGTATGGTCATATTTTAGGGTCATAGAGTATCATATATTATTATATTCAGTGAACGTAACTGAAAAATGTAAGCAGTACTTTCATTCTAACTACAGTTTATAATTCACAGCTCTCAAATGTCTACTCAGAAATTGATATTTCTTCAAATGTGGTAGTATAGCTGTTCTATTTTACCATTTATTTATTACTAGCTTTTGCGCGCGGCTCTGCCCTCGTGGTACTTACATCAATAAAATGTAGCCTATGTCCTTCTCCAGGTTTTAAACTATATCTGTGCCAAATTTCATCTAAATCGGTTGAATGGTTTAGCCGTGAAAAGGTAACAGACAGACAGACAGGTAGACAGAGTTACTTTCGAATTTATAATATTAGTAAGGATCTGTCAATGTCAGGAACTCAAACCCATTGATTGATTGATACTAAAGTAACAACAGGTTTTATATATTACTTGGTGGAGATTCACGGTGCCAGTATTTAGCAATAAGAATACTTGCGATTTCATTTCCGTTCATTGGTATTGGTTAGGTGTATCACTGCCTCAGTGGCGCAGCGATAGTGAGTACGACTGCTGTGCAACGAGCTCCTAGGGTCGTGCCAAAAGTTATTGGGTTTTTCTGCCAAGAAATCTCAATAGTAACCAGGAGTTGGAAAAATGGCGGTGTAATACATCCCCGTGTCTCAGCAAGCACGTAAAGCCGTTGATCCTGCGCATGATCTCTCTCCGATTATCGGATTGCTGTCCCATCGGATTATGAGAGTTGGGGAACATAGAGTGCACTTGTGTGTGCGCACAACACTTGTGCACTCTCCATTAAGATTGGCCGCCGTGACCGAAATTTGGTTTGGAAGAGATTATTATTATCTATATTAATATTATAAATTCGAAAGTAACTTTGTGTGTCTGTCTGTCTGTTTGTTACCTTTTCACGGCTAATCCACTCAACCGATTGAGATGAAATTTGGTACAGATATAGTTTAAAACCTGGGGAAGGACATAGGCTACTTTTTATTTAAGTAGGTACCACGCGGGCGGAGCCGCGCGCAAAAGCTAGTCAATATATATACGTATTTACCTGGTCCAAGTTCTCCCCTCTCCCGTTTCTTCTCTTTTATATACTGCAACATGGGATCCCCTTGTCTCTCGATCTGTTTAAGATTGTCCTCCAGGTCTCTGTCGCCTTTGTGGCGCGCGAGGGGCTTCGATGCTTCGTGCATGAATTCTTGAACGCGCGCTTCTTGGTCTTCGATTTGCTTTAGACTGGAAAAATTATTAAATCAAGGGTGTTATTTAAATGGTTAGCATAGTATTGGTATTTTTGTGAGCAGAAAAATATAATCTGTGAGCAGAAATAGCTAATTGATCAGCAACTCATGACCAGCAAACATTTCAAAGGAGCCTATTTTTGGGTGGGTTTAAGAAGGAACCTAACATAACCTAACCCTTCCGAGACGGGATGCAGTGATTTGAGGCGTATAGGTGCTCGTTATGATATATTTTAGTAAGCATATTTTGCTGCGCAATTAGTATTTTTGCTGGTCATTATATTTAATCCCTTAAAACAATATCATTAAGGTAAGGTATTGGATTTTACCGTAATATAATTACGCTGAAAGCTTGTTCATATTATTAACGAATTAAAAAAATGTTTTGTATTCGGTAGCTCAATGCTCGAGGAACGTAATAGGTAGTAGGAAATATCGACGCTTCCGGGGAATAAACCGGTAATCGCAAAAATCTAATTTTACAGGAAAAATGATTTAGTATTTTTCGGGTATATCTTTTCAACAAAAGGTAATCATGACAACATTGTTATATGACGGAAAAGCTAATTTTTACCCGAAAAGTTTATAGTATTAAGTGTAACTATTAAATATACACAGAATTAGTTATTCACTAAAATACATATTACCGAAAATGGTTTCATAACATTTTTAGGGTATTGATATCTTACGATCCTGACTTATCAATATTAGTCCAGTAATGTTTACTTACCGAATTATTCTTGTAAATTTCTTAAAAATCATAGGCATAATATTGCTTTACTGGATTATTAAACGTATTTATTTATTACAGTGAGAGATTATAATGTTCAGTTACTGACTTGCTATGGTAAAATTTTAAGCTACATGTAAAATCGCGTCCTTGAGTCGCCTAGCGCGAGCAAGTTACCGCCAATACGAATAGTAGGTATAAATTTATGTCCCGGATGATAACTGTAACAGTGCATTACCGAAAATGTCTACCACAAAATTTACGATAATAAACCTGTAATCGCATTAACCAGAATTTTTCCTGAAATATTTTACAGTAATATTACTTTACCGAAATGTAACCACATAATTTTATTTGTAACAGTGTATTTCGTTATTTTTCAGGTAAATAAAAAATGGAAAATTTCCAAAGAACAAAAATGTTATTAGGATTACTAACTACTAAAATATTGAAAATGTGTATCCCGACCCATAGATACCGAAAATGGCATAACAGTAAAAAGTCAGTAATAGTATAATACAGGTTTATTCCTTGGGGGCGTCGATATATAAGATCACGTTACGAGCCACAGGAGCAGAGCAGTAATCATAAACGTGGGTGAACTCGCGGGAAGCAGCTAGTATAGAATATGTTTGGATATACTGCAATCAGATAGGTTTCTGATACACAGGCGTGTTTTGTTACTCACCCTTTACCCCACTTTTTATACTTTTCATCCATCTCTTTCTGCCTCTCTGACTTCTCTTTCTTTTTATGCTTTTCCTCTGATGTTTCCCTTTTACCTGTCAACAATATATTTGATATTACGTATGTATTTCTATATAGTCAGGTAAATCAGGGTCTGTATTACTAAAAGACACAATATGGGTAAGTCATAGGAAGATATTTCATTAAAATTAAAACTTTAATTAATTAATATTTTCGCCTACAAAAATGCAAAAACGTAAGCTCGTATTAAGTGATTTTTTAGATTATAATAGTAGAAATCTATCATATTTTACAGCTTAAACGAAACATAAATAGTTATATTACAATTTGTCCGTCCCAAATATTTAAGTTATTGGTTGACAATAAAGATACATATTTATCAAAAAAGCATTTCAAATCCTTCATACAATTTTACTATGGCGACCGCGCGCCGATTTGAATATCGAGCTGTCATTCAGTCCAACCGCGTCTTACGCTCGGCGCAGTCTTAAGTTATGGAATGCAATAAAATATTAAGTACTAGCTTTTGCGCGCGGCTCCGCATCCTACATCAATAAAAAGTAGTCTATATCCTTCCCCAGGTTTTAAACTATATCTGTGCCAAATTTTATCTAAATCGGTTGAGTGGTTTAGCCGTGAAAAGGTAACAGACATACAGACAGACGAGAGTTACTTTCGAATTTATAATATTAGTAAGGAAGTAAGGATTGAGTTTTCAGCAAGGAATACTAGTGCAGTCTTTGTCTTGGAAGTTGACTTGTGCTGGCAGCACAATAACTACTTCTATGTAGGATAGGCAAAACGCCGGGTATCACCAGCAACCGAAGGCTACACAAACTGCTAGTATAAGTCTGATATAGTGTTGTAAATGTGAAAGCTTGTGGAGATCTCTATTATGTATCTTGCATATACCACCTAACCGATTTTGACAAAATATGGCGAACAGATAACATGGTGTACCTGTTTGCCAGGGATTAACTTTAGGATACTTTTTATCTCGGTTTGCGTTTACGTAGTAAGTTTTACAGTCATACTTACTTTTCCTTGATACAGCTTTAGCATTCCTTCCGGATACTTCATCAGACATCTTGTTGAATATCTCGTCCTCTTTCCTTCTATACGAATCGTTTTCTTGCCTCATCTGTCTTGCATCTTGCAACCCCGCCATCTTGCCTTCTAGAGTACGCGACATTTTCTTGTTCGACGGCGGCGGGCTGTCATTCCCTCTCTTATTTTTATCTCTATCAGACGTGTTCCTTTGGCTGTCCCTTCTAGGAGGTGATTGGTCAGAATCACTGTTATATTTTCTCTTATTGTTTTCAATCGATTTGCCCGATTTGTGTAATGGTGATTGAGATTTACGCTTGTTCTTTCTGGGTGGTGACAAGTCTGAATCAGAGGAATGTCTGTATTTTCTAGATTTTTCCTGCCGGTAATTGTTTTGTCGATCATTTCTATGACTGTAATTCTGTCTTTGTGGGGAATGTTTTCGTCTTTTCGATGGCGAACCAGGCTCTGGTGATCTGTTCCGCTTTTTGTCATCTATCTTGGATTTCCTTGGAGGTGATGCGTCGGAATCGTAACCCTGTTTAGACCTCCTAGGTGGTGACCTGGAATTATAATCTTTTTTAGACTTCCTTGGTGGAGACTGGTCAGAATCATAATTTTTCTTAGATTTTCTGGGAGGTGAAGCGTCTGAATCATATTTCTTAGCTCGCCTGGGTAATGAGGCAGGTGGCGATGCATTTCTGTGCTCTTGTCTTTTATGGCTTAAAGGTGACTGATTTGTAGAGTCCGGTACTTCCTCCCATTCTCCCCATCGACTACGCTTTCGTACCCTCTCTTTTGGTTTGTTAGACCTGGAAGGAGAACCATTTGGTTCTTCATTTTGACGAGGTCTGCCGTCTGCCTTTCGTGGAGGGCTAAAGTCGCTATCACTGTCATGTTTCTTTGAGGATGTGGCAGGTCTCTGGTTTTGATTTGAATGTTTTCGTGGCGGGGAGACGTCTGAATCGTTCTTCTTCTCATCTTCCGAGTCGCTGTACATTTTACCAAAGATCAATTCATTATCTTTTTCAGTTTCTTTGATGTCTTTTTTAATTTCCTGTATTTGTAGTTTGCTGCTGAAGCCATCATCCTGTAAAATTTAAGTTATTCTTATTACAACATAATGTTAGAAAATGCATGGAGATGTACAGAGATCATGACATTCTTTAATTAGGAGAATTGTGAAATATTTATCAAATGTTTATAAATTACTGTGCAATGACCTTAATCCTTAAAAGGAGATGACTAGCCCAACTTTTTTGGTTTTGGGTAGCTAGGAACGCAGTGATTTGGAAATTAAATAGAGAAGCCTTTGCCCAGCAGAGGAAAATACTGACATACTAATAAAAAGCATCAATACCTGATTAACCACTTTCCATTTGGAGCTGGTCTTCAACTGTTCCAACTGCTTCAACTCGTCGGGCCTGTCATCGATGATACCTGCGATCTGCGGCGCATCCTCGCCTTCATCGAACACATCAAGCTCGTCACCATCCAAGGGCCGTAGCTTAGTCAAGTCGATGTCATCATCTATTATTTTGAATCTAGAAATATGTATAACTATTTTCATTACACGGAAATGGTTCAGAGACCTTTACTTAAATTATTGGATCGAAGATTTAACTCATATATGCAGTAGCATCTATACTTATATTATAAAGACAGATAGATAGTAATCTATACTTATATTATAAAGTGGAAAGATTGGATGTTTTGTTTATAAGGATTCTGAAACTTAACAAAAGCTTAAAAACTCAAATAGTCCTCAACCACTTTTAAGAATTCTTCACCATTAGACAGCTATATTATATATTTATTTAAAAAGTACTGTTACTAACCTAAACTACTTTTACGAGAGCGAAGCCGCGAGCAAAAGTTAGTGTTTAAATATGATCACATCTCCTGGTCTATGTACTCATAGACATTGAGTTAAGTAGATGCCTATTACATTTGCATTTTAGCAACTATGTTTTAGGTATGGAATTAAATCTGAAAATGTGATGATAGATATTCCATCCCATATACCAGTCATTACATACATTTTATATTCCATGCTGCCACTGAGAATTTTCTAACAGAAAATCTTCATATCACTGCCTGATCTAGGATTTAAAACTCTCGCATTGACCTAATAGCATCCAAACTGATGCACATAGGGAATTGCTGTTGTTTAGGTGAGATGGACAGATTAATTCATAGATATGATTGTACCATACTTAGGTCATATCAATGTGTCCACATTAAGATAAGTGAGCTGACACATTAGATAATAATAATAATAATATCACTGGGGAACAGTCATTTTGTGGCATGGTAAGTTGAAGTAAATTTTGTGTAAGTTCAGTATGCTGAATACGAGAAAAATATCAAATTTGTTAAATTGACTATAATTTATGAGATAAGACTTTATAACTATACATATGACTGAAAGGTCGAAATAAAAATACAATTACATATTAAATATATATTTTACATTGTAATTATATGCTATTAAAAATATTTGTAAAAGTAAGTAAGCTTTTCTATTGTGTTTATGTATAGGATAATCCATTATTAAAATCAAGCAATAGTCTGACATCATAATATGGCTGTGCCATAGGCCTTGATATCTTTCTTTTATTGTTCTAATGTCCTGATGGAACCGTTCTTTTTGTTGAATATCTCAAGAACCAGAGTCAATCCAAAGTATACATTTCGGGTATGGCTGATGATGATTTTTCTCTATTTACCTAATGGATTCTGTTAGTGTATTCTTATAAAACTTACATAGAGTGCTCTCATTTTTTTGTCATATAGGAGGCAAACGAGCAGACAGATCGCTTAATGGTAAGCGATTACCGCCGCCCATTGACACCCATAACACCAGAGGAGTCACAAGTAGAAGTTGGCGGCCACTTAAAGCTTCTTTTGGAATTGGGCCTCCGGTACCCTTACTCATTCGAAGAAACACAATGCAAGCGCTATTTCACGCCGGTTTTATGTGGGCCGTGGTATCACTCTAGTCGAGCCTGCCCATTCGTGCCAAAGCCTGGCTCTACCATACATACTTTTTATGCATGATGTTTTTACATTCTAACACAATATTATAAATGCAAATGTGAGTTTGATTGTTATTTTTTTCACATCATTACTACTCGACTGATTATCATGAGATTTTACATGCACATTATCAGTACTCAGTCTCACATTTATATAGCTGAAGGAATTTGCAGAGGATTATTTTCATATTTCCTTTACTGTAATTTTCATTTCCAATGTATATGCGATAAGATAAATGCTCTATTGCCCAGCTGCATTTTCAATTTCTATATTATTACAAATTTTTTTAATAGATAAATCCTATAAGTCATTGCCCGGCCCAGAAATTGAAGCCTTATTTACAGCAGTTACCTTCACTGCTGTTGCATCTCCAAAGTAGGCAACACTACGATTATGGAGCATGCAATATATTCCAATGTATTCCAATCTATACTAATATTATAAAGCTGAAGTGATTGTTTGGTTAAACGCACTAATCTCAGAAACTAGTGGTTTGAATTGAAAAATTCTTTTAGTACTGGTTTATTGGGCAAGGCTATAGGCTATATAACATCACGCTACCACCAATAGCAGCAGAGCATCAATGAAAAAACACAAAAAATTTTGCAAAAGCAAGGAAAATTCTCTTTTGTGAAGCAGACAAAGTTGCGCAGGTGAGCTAGTGTTGGATATTCTTTATTTACTGTACACTTCTAATGCTAAAACTGTAAATGAATTGACGGAATAGTATACAAGACACTTAACTTGTTGTATTTTGGTTTTTACCCTATTGAGTTGCAGCGGAACACTGGTGACCACACAAAATAGGTTTTTAATTATGTCTGGCATTTCACAACATGAAGGTTATAGTAACTATTTTGCTTATCCTGAGTGTTACTAATGTTACTGTAATCTGTTTACTGTGTATCAAGTAATAACCAATTGTTTAAGGTTAAGTTTTTATAACATTTTTTTAGTAATGGAAAGGAGTATTTCAAGCATATCTAATTATATGTTAGCTGGTTGTGTTTATACATTTTAGAATATGCTTAGTTAAAGCACAATAACTCGCCAAGTGTACATATAGATTAGAATAAGTGCACAATACTTAAGAGGCTTTTTGAGAACAGACACATGTATATGTGAGAATATGGCAACACATAGCTTGGTAACAGCCTCAAGCCTATTATCTAGAATTCTAGATTATCTTAAATATGTTTTGTATAGTTTAAAGACTAAGACGCTTTAGTGAGTAATATAGACTATATTGAGTAAAAGAGAGAACTGAGAATTTTCTAATTTTCTAACAGGTCTGACCGAATTAAATTATATGAATTATTAAGGGACGGCAAAAGACTTGATATTGAATTAGAAAATTGCGTTTCTTAGCAATTCTCAGACTTTTTTATACAAAAACGAGTAAACTCTTACCCCTTGCCTTTGACAGCCTTTTTCTTCTTTTTCCTCCTGTCTCCTGACGACCCACCAAGATATTTTTGCAAATATGATTTCTGATCTATCGATGTAGACATTTTAAATGAAACTCTAGAGCTTTAACGGTATTTAAATAATTTTAAAGCAATACAAAATCTACACAGCAAACACGCTATTTGACGTTTATAGCAGTGACAGTCGACAGAATAAAAACAGTTTGTATGTGATCGCGTTCCAGATATATGCTTGTTAATAGTTGAACATCAAAAGATTGCCATTTCCCTTTGCCATTTCCTTTCAAAGTGACAATTTATTGATCGGAATCGGTTTGGTAATTAAAATGCGTTCACTATCTAATAAAATATGGGACGGTGAGATTGGGTCATTTATAGATAATATTTTGCGACTGTGTACGTGCGAGCTTGTCCAACCTTTATTAATTATTCTTAGTAGTCATTCATTATAATTAATTTTACTAATTTATGAAAGGACATTAATTTATAATGATAGATTATCCTGCAAAACAATTTCCGATAGGCATATTTTATATTACCGAAGCGGTAAACTAGCTATTAGCAGTAAAAGGTTACCATAGCATATGAACGCTTAACATTACTTTTCCCACTACATCTACCCAAGTTACCCTAGGAATTGAAATCACCACTGCAGAATCGACTGAACGATGATGATAGGTTTTAACTCAAAATTCTAGGATTGTATGTAGGCCATCACTATTTAGAGGCCAGGCCGCTCTTGTAAAATAGCTTATAATATTTCAAAGCGCGCTGGTTTTTTTTTATACTACTAAGTTGGCAAACAAGCATACGGCCCACCTGATGGTAAGTGATCACCGTAGCCTATGGACGTCTGCAACACCAGAGGCATCACTTGCGCGTTGCCGACCCCTTAGGAAAGGAAGTGGGAAGGAAAAAGAGCGGGAAGGAGGAAAGAGGGTGATTCCGGCACTCTCACTCACCGAACGAAACACAACAGTAGGAATACTGCTATTTCACGTCGATATTGTGTGAGAGGGAAGTCCTTCCCCGGTCGAGCCGGCCGAGGCTCTACTACTATTACTATATTATCGCAATCCTGCTGCAAATATCGCTTTTGCCTAAGTTTTGTTAAGAGATAATCTGTATTGGTAGTAAGCAAGGCGTTATAATGATAATGATGACAAGTAGCTAGTTAGCGAGCTATACTTTTTTAATAGAAATTCATTGAAAAGAGTTGGGGAAATGGTTTCTAAAAATTGATTTGGTCATCTAAGTTTGTTGTACTTATCTATCTTCTGTTTATTATTCTGATCAAGGGTGCCTAAATGATGATGGCACCTTTATGGTGCGACTTTGTCCGTCTCTCGGTACCATTTGTCAGGCACAGCTGCTGGTATTTTTTACCCATTATATGTTAAGTTTGGAAGCGAAATGTCTAAAATATTTGGATAAAGGTTTGTGTATATATTGCAATTTAAAATAAAACTTCGTTCTGCTATTACTTACTGTATTACATTATTATCACTATTTACAAGCGTAGTGTAGGACGCCCCCCGGCCAGATGGACCGATGACCTGAAAAAGGTGGCTGGAGGTGACTGGATGGCGAAAACGGGAGATCGGGCCTTGTGGCGCACCCTGGGGGAGGCTTATGTCCAGCAGTGGACTGCAATAGGCTGAAATGATGATGACAAGTAGGTATATGGCCCACCCGATGGTAATGTCCAGACCGAGTTTTAACGGAAGCTGGCCATTTGCACAGAAGATATTATAGTGCACACTGTGTACTATAGTATGTCCTGTGCAAATGCCAGTTATTAGCGAAATGTATATGATATATCTCTGTTAGTCCATTATGGGACGGTAATCTCAGAGTGAGATCAGATGTTGAATTAACGGTTTTACATGCTTTCCGAATAAAAGGAAAGGGATGGGGAGATATGTATACCTATGAGCTTAATACGATTACTCTTAGGCCAGATTCCTATTAAAGAATGGTATGTATATCTTTAGGTGTTTATTCGCACTAAGGAACTGTCAGATAAGCACCAAATAACTATCAATGGCGAGCTCTTTCTCGTTGGACTGTCACGCAGAGATCTCGGGTTTCGTCCGTAGCCAACTCTGACTTTTCGAAGTTATGCGTTTATTAAATAGTTAATCATAACTTGCTTTAGCGGTGAAGGAAAATATTTTATGGAAACCGGCATGTCTGAAACTTCTCTGTAATGTTCTCGAAAATATGTGAAGTCTGTTAACGCGTAATGGGCTAGCGCAGTAGACTATCGCCTAACCTTTCTCACACTCACAGGCCCGTGCCCAGGAGTGCGACAGTTCAGGGCTGATCTTTAGAGAACGTTTCTTAAATGGCTTGATCGATTACAATGAAATATTTTGTGCATTTTTGCGTAGGTTTCTGGACGATTTTGATTTACAATTATTGTACCCAGTAGGTAGCCCTGCAATCGGGTGATAGGATTTTTTATTTTCGATACAGTCTTTGCTTAGTATGGCTATATTAATCTTAATTGTAAATCGGACTTTATAATAAAAATATATCGTTCGGGCAGGACAACGTTTATCCTTTAGTTATAAATATAAACTAATATTTCTTTGCTGCAGCTTGTACTTTATTAGTAAGTTGATTCATAATATTTTAATAAAAAGTATCTATTATAATATTCATCAAGTCCAGTATAACGTAATAGTGGTCGTATCACAATATTGTACGTCTCACGAGAGTTTATTTCTTTTTCCTATTATTATTATCATCATCATCATCGTCGTCGTCGTCGTCATCGTCTCGGTCATTGTCCGCCCTGTTGTTTGAACGATCAGATTTCTGGAACAATAACATTTTATTATACATATATACATACTCCAGTACCGACTCTATAGAGGCTATGAACATGTCAATAGGACTAAGTCCTACAATACTTTCTCGTATGACTTGGGTATTAATTTAGTAAACTCACTAACCCCTTTGAAGTCCATAAGTGTTACTTTGTGACCTAAATGAATAAATGATTTTTGACTTTGATAACTGTAAAACAGTGGGAATAAGATACCTATTATTAGGTTGGTTAGTTTTTGTTTTACATTCCATGGGACATTATGGTGACCCAAAATATATATTATATAAAGACCCAGATATTTTTATGAAGTCAACGCCCCTGCATACATCGTTTTATGCGTATGTCCTCGAAGAAGTAGGCAGATATGTGTTTCGCCAAATATGGTTTTAGTTTTCATGTAATAGGGGCGAGCCTATAGCATTTTAACGTTTTGGAACTAAAAAGAAAAAAACTTAGTAGAAGCACGGATTCTAAATTTGGAACTGCTATAGATTTTTTTATTGAAAATGAATAAAAAGACAAGCTATTCTAAGACCACAGGCATTGTCTTATATAAAAATAATTAAGTAAGTAAATACTTAAGATTAATATTTTAATCAAAGTTTTTTGTAGATACCTGACGATTCCGCCACTTGAAAAACAATAAAAGCATTAATTACTTGTATATATTTTAGAAGAAAGTTCTAGTCGTATTCAAATACACGTCATATACGTACATAAAATTTATTATTATTATTGTCGTTATCCTAAGAAAAAATACATTTATTACATTACATTACATTACAAGTATCTTACACAAATTATTAAAATTTTATTATTTAATAACAAAATAATATATATTAATATTTAATAACAAAGCATTTACGTTGTCGTTGTCGTAACATGTACTTACATACTTATCAATTATCATCCAACTCATTCTAAAAAAGTCAATCGGTTTTTAAACTGCCACCCATCCCAGTCCACTGAGACCCATGTTTTTATGTATTATCTTTTTGATCTATTCAAATAACGAATATTGACTGAAAATGAATCTAGTAAGAAAAGTCAAATCAAAATCTTTAAAGTTTGGCATTAGTTAAAGGTACGTACGTCATCATTTGAATCTGGTCTACTCTAAAAACAAAAAGTGGCGTTTTAGTATTTTTTTGGCAAGGAGTCGCATTTTCTGCCTAATAGCAAGCGATTGACATAGTCTATGATTGCTTGCAACGTTAACACTCATCGTTCTTTGCTAACACTGCATTTTCTTATGAACCTCTGGGCCCTTATTACCTTTACCATCTCTCGCATTATATAGGTACGCAAGAACGAGACAAAGCTACACCAGTTTAAAACGCACTGCCGTACGAGTTTTAAGAGATGGTGGTACACCCCCCGAATCATTATTTTGCAAGGACACAGTATCGAAAAGCGGGCACACAAAAATAATATTCATTTTAAATTGCAAAGTAATGACAATTATAAGAAAAAGATTACACAAGTACCTACTGATAGCCACAACGTAACAAGTTAACGCTTAATCTTAACTTCCTAATCCTAACTCATCATCATCATCATCTTAGCGTTTATCCTGGTTGCATCCGCGGCGTTGGCGTTGGAACCTAGGGTCCGCTTTCCTGCTAAGTCTTCTCCATTTCGCAAGATCTATAGCGTCCTGTGGTGTGAGCTTGTTGGCACGCATGTCATCTCTTACGACGTCAAGCCAGCATTTCTTGGGTCTGCCCCGTTTACTCGGGCCAGGCGGAGGTGGCATGGCAAGACATTTGTTCCCCTCGTAACATGCCGGTTTTCGTAAAACGTGGCCGTACCAGCGTAGGCGACTCTCTTTCAGCTTATCTGCTATGTCACGGACATGAAGACTGCCACGGATGCGGGAGTTTCTTATACGGTCCTTCCGCGTTACTCCACACATCCAGCGCAACATATTCATTTCCGTGACACGCAGTTCCTGCTTGTGCCGCTCAAGCACTGGCCACGTCTCACTGCCATATAAAAGGATAGGCCTAATGATGGTCTTATGGACCTGCCCTTTCAGCTTTACCGGCATTTTAGGGTCACAAATGACGCCCACCACCTCACGCCATTTTGCCCAAGCTGCCGAAATACGTGCCTTGACGTCGCAGTCGATGTCGCCAGACACGTGGAGTACAGACCCCAAATATTTGAATTGGTCTGTGCGCTCGACCATGTCTCCGCCTATGCGGACAGACGTGGGGTCTGTGGT
This sequence comes from Catocala sponsa, assembly GCA_963564715.1. Classification (NCBI taxonomy): domain Eukaryota; kingdom Metazoa; phylum Arthropoda; class Insecta; order Lepidoptera; family Erebidae; genus Catocala; species Catocala sponsa. The sequence goes on from OY751351.1 coordinate 7,569,708, forward strand.
GTTGCAGGCCAGATACTCGGTCTTCGCCACGTTGAGTTTCAGACCGCCGTTCTCAAGCGACTCCTTCCACACGTTCATCCGTCGCACCAATCGAGCCCTGTCCGCGTCCGCCAGCGCGATATCGTCAGCATACATGAGCAACCAAGGAGGTTGCTCATGTGAGTCTCTGATGCTGTTCGACAAGACGTCTAATATCACGCTGAACAGAAACGGGCTAAGGAACTGAACTCCAACGGTGATGGGGAAGGGTTGTGTATCGCCAACAGCGGTCCTGACAACGGAATCGGAATTTAGGTACATGTCTCGAATGATGTCAACATAAGCTTCTGGTACTCCTTTGGACCTCAACGCCCACCAGATTACCCCGCGAGGGTCACAGTCGAAGGCCTTCTGCATGTCCAAAAAGAGCATATGCAGAGGCGTATTCTTCGATCTGTATCTCTCCATGGCAATCCTTAGGGCAAAAATACGGTCCATGGTGCCGCACCCAGAGCGAAACCCAAATTGACACTCCGGGACAGTGCACTCCTGTCGGATCCGGGAGTCAATAATCCTTTCAAATGTCTTCATAGTGTGGGACATGACCTTTATTCCGCGGTAATTACCACACTCCTGCACCGAGCCCTTACCTTTGAAGACTGGAGTGATGATACTCAGTCTCCATTGGTTCGGGATTTTTCCGGTTGGGAGGATGCAGTTAAAAAGGTTTGTTAGAATGCTCACACCACAAGGACCCATCGCCTTTCAGGCCTCGATGGGGGCTCCATCGGCTCCGACAGCTTTCCGATTCTTCATGTGGCGAAGGGCCGTCTGGACATCCTCAGGCGCTATCGGGGGCACTAGTCCTAGGTTCGGAGGGAGATCCGGTGTCTGCACCTCTTGGTGCTGCTTATTCAGCAGCTCGTGGAAGTACATGCGCCATCTCTCCTTTACCGCGAGGTCCTCGCATAACAGGTTGCCCCCAGGATCTTTCACGCAGCGGCACTTGGAGATGTCTTGTGCCGCTTTGATCCTGGAATGTGCCAACTTATATATGAGCTTCTGCCCCTCAGACGATTTCAGCTTCTCATAAAGAGGTTCCAAGTGGTCCCGCCTGGCTCTGGCTACAGCTCTCTTAGTGTCACGTTTGGCAGCCCTGTATGCGTCGCGATCTTCAGGAGATCTGGTCGCTTGCCACGTTTTGTAGAGGCCTTTCTTCACCCTTATCTCCCTCTGGACTGTGTCGTTCCACCACCATGTCTCTTTGTCACATTTGCGGCTGCCCTTTGAGACGCCTAGCACCACCCTCGCCACCCCAGTGATGGTTGCCTGAATTCTGTTCCATTGGTCTTGGGCTGGTTCGCCATCGGTACTAGCGCACTTGTCGCCAATAACCGAGGCGAACTCCTTGAACTTGACTTTGTCAAGCAACCACCATCGGATTTGACGCCGGCAATGCTCTACACGTCTACGTCGGGGCTGTACGCAGAGATCCATGACAAGGAGACGGTGTTGCGCAGTGAGACTCTCATCGGGTATGACCTTGCAGTTGGCTACCTTGCCGATGTGATGTCTTCTAGTGAGCAGGAAATCGATCTGGGTAGCGCATCGACCGCTTCGGTAGGTGATGAGTTGCTCCGGTTTCTTTTTGAAGTAAGTGTTCACGATCGCAAGGTCGGCAGCCGCACACGTTCTAAGGATATTCTCCCCTTCTTCGTTGCGTCTGCCGTACCCAGAGCCACCGTGAACACGTTCAAACCCTTCACTCTCTTCTCCCACGTGACCGTTCAAATCGGCATCCAAAACGATCCCCTGTGATAACGGGATACCGTGAAGCAGTTCATCAAGCCGATTCCAGAACGACGTCTTTTCGGCATCACTACAACCGGTCTGTGGGGCGTAGGTACTTATCAGGTGGGTTATAACTCCATTGATAAGCACCCGCACCGACATTAGGCGGTCGCTAACGCGGTTCACCTCCAAGACATCGTCCTGCAACTCGTCAGAGAGCACCACGGCCACACCGTTCTTTCCGCTAGGTGGTACCCGTATAGATCAGCTTGTAGCCATTCCCAATGGACCGGGATCGGCTGCCTTTCCACCGAGTCTCCTGCAGGAACGCCACGGCCACCCTCCGCCTGTGGAGTGTTTCGGCCAGTTTTCTCGCGCGTCCGGTTAGCGTGCCAATGTTCCACGATGCGAAACGGAGCTTTTGGGTTGGGGCTCGCGTCTTTAGCTGTAACTGCCTAATCCTAACTAATATTATAAAAGCGAAAATGAGTTTGTTTGTTTGCTTGTAACCTTTTCACGCCTAAACCACTGAACCGATCATTCTGAAATTTTGCATATACATTGTCAGGTGTACAGAAACGGACATAGGCTACCTTTCATCCCGAAAAAATTACCGTTCCCGAGGAAAACAACAATAACGTTCTTATGATAATAGATGGCGCCACGTGTCTCCCGAATCATGATTGAATTATATTATTACAAGCAGAGTACAACCCGAATTGATTGTCAAATTCTAAATTAATGCGAGCGAAGCCGCGGGCAAAAGCTAGTATAAAAATAAAGTAAACATTTGAAAAATTCGAGATATTTATCAACAAGAAAACGTTTGAAGCGATTTTAAGTGCTTTATCCATATACTTAATATTTACCTCCTCGAACTTGATTATGTGACATCGCGCCAAATGTGAGCATTTCTACACAGATAATAAAATGTAAAGAATAAATTGAACAAAATAAATAAATAAATAAGTTATAAATTAATTTAATAATATTAATGTATATTTATTTGAATGAATAATATAATGTAGTTGTAGTGATTGTACCTCGCTAAGGCGGTCGCGTGCGTCCTCATATGTTCCGTCTGGTAGTGTTTTGCCGCGTTCTTTGATGGCTGTACATCGTGCTAAACCAGGGCAAATCTGTATACAGATGTCGTGATTTGGAAAATAAAATGTGATGTGTAAGGGGTTTTTTATGTGAAATAATACCAAACTCACAATCAGCAAATAAACAAAGATTTTTATTTGCTTTGCAAAAAGTTACATAACCAATAAGTATGATCTTGCTAACAAAATAACAATAAATATCTTAGGAAAAACGATCTAGTATAACGGCTAGCTATGTTAACCCTACGGGTGTCGTATACTGCAAATATGTTGTGAGGACCGCTAGCGATACCAACACACCATACCTACAATACCCGACTGGAGTCTCAAACACGACAAGAAGCGGAGTAGGCTTGACCGACCTAAGTCGATGCAGAGCGTACAACCGGAGCGTGCCGTCCCTGAGTCTGGCGCTTCTAGCGGCTGCGCTAGCTTTTATAGGTGTTGCGGACGCGGCGGGGGCGCTGCGGTGGGGCTGCGCGCGATGTGTCGGACGACGCGGGAGTAGTGTTGTTACGTCGTCTTGCTCGGCGCGTTACAGATGTTTATTTGCAACCGAGAACCCTATCTTTAAAGACTACTTTTTGTTTTCTTGTGTAATAAAATGAATTAAAATTTTACAGTCAAAATACAAATAAATTTTTTTAATATTGTTATGTCCATATTTTGTGACTAAGTGCTGATTATGCATTCATTACACATGCAATTAATGGATTTTTGAAGCAAATTTATTACTTAGTTAAGGTGACGATTAATAAATGTGAACCTACTTACTACAGGTAAATTTAAATTAATAGGGGCTCTTTAACTATTGTCATTGTTACAGGTTTTGCAGAAGAAATTTATGTAATTTATACCATAGACAAACTATCTGACGAATGAAGAATAATTCATAAAAAGGACAAAACTGCAGCAATAGCGTTATGCGATAATCATGTCATGCAATGGAAAAATTAAACCACAAAAAGATTAAAGTTGGTACTTATCAGAAGATAGATACATTCCGGGAATCCGTATTTTAATTGTTAATAATTATAATGCTTCACTTACTTCATTAGGACGAATCCGCAACACGTTCACAGATGTTGGTGGAGACTAAATATTATTTTTAGATGTAGGTAGATATTGTATTTTATTATATTGATGCTAGAAAATGAATAATTTTTACATAAGATCTTTATTAATATAACGTTATCTAAAAATGATGAGATACTCAAGATTTAATAGCGTTTATTGCATTATACGGTCTCTTTCAATGAACTGAGAGAAAGATTCTAAAAGGCAGTGAAAATGTTGTGCTACGCTGGTTATTTGTATATCACTGGATTCGAGAAAATGCATAAAAAACTACTAATCCTACAAAAAAGTCATTGTGTATATCTGTTATTTTTGATTTTAAAATAATTTAATTAATTGTCTATTGCTAAAGAACGTTATTTTCAAATGTTCTGTAAATACATTGAAAACGATATAATCCTTATTAACTGACACTTTAAGAAAGAATTAAGAAAAACTTTACGAAAGAATAAAATGAGTAGATTTGTAATCTACTCATTTTATCCTTTTGTATATAAAATGAACATATTTTTTAAATTTTCGTCCCTTTGGATTAAAAAGCCATCCATAATATCGAAGGTATGAATGAACAAAAACAATGTTTTGTTAGATTATAATTTAATTGATATAATGTGTTATGTGACTTACAGTTTTAGGACGTGACCTGCCCGCAGGTTTAGGTTGGTACTGAACATTAAATATTTAACAAAGATACTTAATAGTGAACATTTTAAAGTAAGGAAAATGAATATCAGCTTATTAAAAATCTGCTCATACTTTTAGAAATGTGTTTTACCGAAGCTCTACAGAGAGACACGACAACTTTAGTATTTAAGGTACTAAATATGTTTAGCTCTATTGTCCTTTTAAATATGACTAGAATTACACAATGTATTTAATGCTAAGCGGTGAAAGAAATATTTAATATAATATAATATATTTGTGTATAATATAGTCATATTATACATGTTAAATACATAAAAATACGTAAGTTAATCATTAACCGGTTTACCTTTATAATATTATGTAATATGGACAGGAAAGATCCACAGATTAAATAATGCAAGTGGATAAAATACATCAAAGTTATAATAATAATATTGTAGTCATGAGTGATTGCCCGCAACAAAAAACATTGTAGTCATAAGAGTATTTTTAAAAGGCTTGGATAAAAGTGGCTGTGTGTCAATATCTATCGAGTTAGCAAAAGTTGAGCAGATTTTTCACTAAACTATACATTGCAGACAGATTTACCCGCGAGCCGCGGTATAGGTAACAGTGTTTATGAATTTGTATATATTGTTTAGAGTTGATATTTTGAGTAAATGTATTATATGAAACATTTGTAAGAGTTTTAATTCATTAGCTACTCACATGCTTAACATCTGTTGTGATCTGACAAATGATATAATATTATATTTTGATTGCACTACCAATTCTCATAATAAAATATGTTCATAATAGAGTTCCAATCTAAAATAGCAGTGGAGTCCAAATTGTAATATTTATGACACAGACACTAGATCTAAACCCTATTTTGAACAGATTTTGTTAAGAGAATTTGTTCTTAGGACTGATTTAAATAAAAGTTTAGCTATTGAAAATATAATAAGCGTGTAAGTTTTGGTATTAACCTACCTCTCTGAGATGCGGCTTTAGCTACGAGTAATGAAAAATATTGGTAATATAATTATGTATATAAGTTTGGTAATATCATGTATATTATGTAATATAGGTATTGTTCTACTTACATAGAAGAGTCTAAGGCTCTGTATAAAACATAAATATACAGATTTTAATTATTAATTATTATATATTATTATGCATTGGTTAATAAATTTGTATTTTTTGATGTTTGGTGATTAGATTATAAGTTTTTATTCGTAACAAGTGCAGTATTCAAAAATTAAAAATATATCTAATGTTTTACAATATATTATACAACTAATCTCTTACTCTGATGCAAGGATAAGTACTATACGCCTGGGATTGTTCCAATTTCGCTTATAGCATTGACTTTGTTATATCTACCAGAGAACAAGACAGAGCGATAGGTATAATATCTATAGAATCTTCTTTCATAGGCAAAATTCTTGCATAGCAAAATTGCAATTGTTCATGGTAATTCGTTTAAAAAAACACTTGTGGCTCCAATAAGCAGATTTAACATGGGCGACGTAAAAAGATTAGACGTAAAGGCAAAAATATTATATTGAGAATGCTAAAATCTAGTTTCACCAAAAATTTTAGACTCCGTAATAATTTTAATAAAATTTGACCTTTCGATGAATAATTTAAGTACCTACATATGTTGCAATTATGCAAGGTATATTATTTATAAAGAAAATTAGACGATTAAGAAGAAAGGGTCTAGTTATTTACAAAAACCGAATAAAATTATTTGTAAAGGTACATGATTTACGCACCCCTAAATCGTAGATGCCCGCTGTTTTCTAAAGGTGGATAAAAGACCATGTAATATTAATAGCAGTTTGGTTTCATATGTGTGTCTTTTACTAAAAAGTAAAAGACAAGTACTAAAAAGTATAAAAATATTTAAATAAAGATAACGCAAATACGAAATTTAAAACAAGATAAACAAATGTCATGATTAAAAATAAGTACTTTTTTAATAGTTTGTCACGAGATTTTTATAATAAAATTCAAGTACAAATATTACATACGCTTGCAATTTTCGGTGACACCTAAAAATAATCAAAATATTAAGTAGAAAGATTGCAAGAGTGTGAGATATCTACACACTATCGTCATGATGCTGTACTTTGTAGTAATATCTAATATACATATGTACGATATTGCTTCTTTTCTCTCTTTAGCGTCTGCTGCTCCTACACCAGGAAATCTCTCTTCCGCGGTAGACTGAATTATTGAAACAGAAGCAAGAAGACATCTTAACTTGGGATGACTACTTTTGCAGCACATTTTTGTTCTGTATGAGAAGTAAACGCAAAATGGTAGCTACATTCCATTTCAAAATTACAATATTGTAATTTTGAAATGGAATACGCAACCAAGGATATTATTTTGGAATTATCGAACTAGTGTATTTTTTTGTTCTTGTATAAGAAACACTATAAGCGACGGTACACATACGATGTTAAATTATGTCTTTGCTTGATTTGAAAGTATTTATTTAATATTGAATATAATGTATTAATAAAAATAAATACTAACATAAGCTAGTCTCATTGCCTGTAAACAGAAATAATGTTATATAATTTGTTACTATGCAGCTTAAATTATGTATAAGTACATTTATATAATAATGATAATAATAATAGCCTTTATTTAACAATCTTTCTTACAATATAGTCACAATAATCTTATTTAATTATTTGACACCGGTACGTGAAGATTGTCTTGCTGTCCAGCATAGGCCTCCCCTAGAGTTCGCCATCGAATGCGATTCTGCGCTTGTCTATTCCAAGTATGTCCCGCAATTTTTTTAATATCGTCTTCCCATCTAGTACATTTATAAGTATAGTATATTTGAAATGCAATTCATTCACTTTATAATACGCCATTGCTGAATCACGACTTGTATAATTTAAATAACAATCAATACCTGTTAACAGTAAGGCGATAAAAAATAATTAGGTACTTACTCGGTCATCTTCGAATCTCTGGACAGAAAATAAAATTCATAGTTGTAGCAGAATAAAAATAATTATGAATAAGAAAACTTTATGATATAAATGCCGTAGAAGTTGAAAGAAATTTGAACACGAAGAACAAGAACCAAATAAATATCACATACATATACCTATAGAAGTCCTTTTACTAACTCTGATAGAAACAAATTATTGTAAAATAAATATCTTTTACTTTGAGCTAAGCTTTTTTGCTGGCCTTTCTTATAAACGTAGAACAATTAAAGGGTAGAACGGGAAAATAAATAATAGAGGTTCGTACCTAAAATAAAATTTACTTTCATTTAGCTTAAGATTCCGAAGAGGCCCAAAGTGCAACTCAACTACGGACACTAAGAACGATTTTCTATCTTACACCCCTTGAAAATTATTTATTAATAATTTAGTAATGATAAGTTTTGCCCAATCTTTCACAGGTAGTCGATTCCAAGAGCTCTGAGTATCACATAAAGTATGTAATTATGAAAATCGAGCGCAATTCCATGCTTTCCGAGCTGGGGTGTATTATAAATTGTGATTTGACATTCAAGCGTAAAAAAATATTTAGCTTGTGCTCCGATCTAAATTAATAAACCTTCAATGTGAACTTAAATGTAATTTGTGTTCACATGTCATGTATATTTTGATTTAGGAGATTACCATGTGATATGTGATACTGAGATTAGATCGTAACTCAATTTTGAACAGCTTTTGTTACGAGAATTGGTCCTCAGGACTAAAACTGATTTAAATAATAGTGTAGTAGGTAATTTAAAATATAATAAGCATGTAAAAAAATATTTAGCTATAGTATAATGTGTCTGTGTAGATGTCTGGCAAAGAGTTTGTAGAAGCAAAGTGAGTATAACTTTAGAAAATGTTTGAATTGAAATCGAAATAATGTAAATATTATAATAATTGGTACTGACTAACGCTAGGATACGCAGTTTGCTGACCAGTTTGCCCAGCTGTTTATTCTGTAATGAAAATATCTTGTTTGTGAGATGTTAAAGTTTTAAAATATGTTTACCGGTTTTATTATTGTTGACGGTTCTTGGATTTGATAGGTATAATATATTCATATATAATGTAATAATGAATTTGTTTTGGCAATAATTCAACTTCCAAACAATCATATAGGTAATTATTGTATAATATTAGATATTTTGCCAATAACACTGTTTTTAAAGAAACAAATGTATTATTGAAGTGTATGTTTGTTTACACGATTTTGTGCACAATACAGTAATTCAGTGCCGGATTAACCACGTAGCAAGAGTAGCAATTGCTACGTATTTTAATAGTAATGGCGTATAATATTGTGACATTGATTTTCCGCTGGAAAAACGCTTCAAAACGGGTAAGTGACTGCTCAAAATTATCTGTAAAATGGAGTACAACTGAGTACAATTAAAGTTATACCACTGTTCATCATAAAGTTGATAAAAATATCAAAAATATATAGTGGTCGTGCCAGAAAGGTACCTAGCACGGCCAGAGCCTTTATATTATAACAGCAAAAATATGAGAGTACATATTTTTTACTCTATAGTACAATAAAGTACACTTTTTCCATGAATATGTACCGCATTAAAATTAAGGTAATCATCCTTGGTCGTGCTGCGTAGCATCACACATTGCTACGGGCCCCACGCGAAAGGGTGCCCCGCATATTTAAACCCACTCATCTCTGCCTGAGCGTCATTTTTTGAGTGAAACTTATTACTTAAGATATGGTATATTGAATTTACTTGATGTCACAAAAACGTGAAATGTTACAACTTTTCATACTAAGACAATCCACGTCAGACAATCGGTAACCGACTATTTCCTTAGCGTAAATAAAACACCGAATTTCATACGGTAAACACACAAGTTCTACAAAAAGTCGCTCGTATAAATGTGTAGAATTTCAGTCGGCCCAATAATCAGCTCTACAAAAAGTCTGACGTATGCAAGCACTCTTACCCGAAAGAATTTACTACGGGCCCCGCGCTTGCTTAATCCGGCACTGCAGTAATTGCTAATATCAACTTGCATATCATCACGCTCTCTGGGGTGCTAGCCCTGAGTGCGATTTGTTTGCGGATGAATGGAAGAAGATTTTGAGAGAATGTCTGATTTTCTGCGAGAAGAGGTATGACAGGATATCTTCTATTCCTTATTAGTGGATAGTAACTTTAAGAGTATATATGTTATTTGTTTTTTAACGGTATTGTGTTAAATTTTGTTTCTTTTTATTTGTTATATTTTATTTGTCTGTATGTTTAAATTATGTTAGATATAAGTTTTTAGATTGTATTTAGATATTCTATGTTAATTAATTTAACTGACTTTGTCATTTTAATTAACTATAAATAAATAAATAAATAAATCATTTAACATCACACATTGTTAATAAATTTTAGCTGATGAAGTTATTCTTTGGCTCGAGTGTGAATGCGTGTTTTCTTGAATTGTATCAAAAGTAGTAAATGTTCATATTTTTGTATACTTAATATTAATATATAAATTTGATAATATATCTAATTACTGTATCTTTTTTATTTTTTGTGTTTTAAATAAGAAATAAAGATATTATTAAACCAATATATTCACAGCCTGCATGATAAACAATAAATATACAAAAAAACTGAATAAAATACCTAATAAAATTATATTGATTAATAATGAAGTAAAGATAAATAATAATAATAATATCAGCCCTGTATTAAATTGTCCCACTGCTGGGCACGGGCCTCTTCTCAGTGTGAGAAGGGTTAGGATACAGGAAGTTGTTACATCACAGTTCGGTAGTGATATCCTAGTCTTATAATTATGTTAAAGCTTTTTTAATATAAAATAAGTATAAAATACTTTAAAATACAGGCCATTAGTACTATTACCTGTGTGATTAGTAGGTACATACATCTTCGCATCAAAATAAAACGCATGTTTTATTTTTTAAACGTACTTATCTGTTTTATTTAACCTTATTGCTTCCATATTGTCGATACATTCTGTAGTACTCGGGATGATGTAAAGCTGGTTGCGTTGATCTCAAAAGCTCTTGCAAAAAGTTCATATAATAATAGATAATAATAATATAATAATATTCTATCACATACACACAACACCATCTAGCCCAAACTACGCAGAGCTTGTACTATGCGTACTAGACAGTGGATAAACATACATATAAGTATACTTTTTTTTTGTAAATACATACATGTTATACATAGAAACACCCAGACCAAGACAAACATCCATGTTCATGCACATAAATGTTTGACTCGTGCGGGAATCGAACCCGCGATCTCAGGCGTGGCAGTCGGTTACACTAACCACTACGCCATCACTCAATTGCCTATAGCAACGCATAAAACTTATAAAAGGATGTGCGTGCCAACTCAGCCATATTATATAAAGTTTAAAAACCAGAACGTTCTAATCGTTTTATTAGGAATGTATAAGACACATCAATGTTACACTACTTTAGAAAAAGAAATTGCGAGATAAAGAGAGAAAGCGAGGGATAGTGGACCTTGATTAGAGCAGCTAATAAAAAGTAACGGTTCTTATTAATGATTGTTCATCAAATAATGCAATTTACGTTATTCTTAAGAACATATATGAAACACAGTGGTGGACCAAAATAATTTCAATGATAAAAAAGCCATTAAAGTGTTTTATTTTAACTATCTTATCTGAATTTCGTCTTATTTTCTACTAATTACTCATACTACTCAAATAAATTGTAACTGAAAACTGTATAACGACCTCAATAAGATTCTAAATTTATTTTCAAAAACTCGTTACCAATGCAAAACTCAGTTGCAAGAATATCTTCTTCAATTAGCCCACCAAAATACAGAGGATCTAGTTTCAGGAAATTTACGTATGATTAACCATTAAAGAAGAATAAAACAAAAAAAAATTAAATAACCATTCCTAAGATTTAATTAAAATATATCTGCCACAAAAGAGGAAATCTCCATACGTTTGACACATAAATAATACAAACACACCACATATAAACAAACACACGCACAGCTCACACAAACAAACACACACACACACACACATATACACACACACCACGAGCGCGCGCCACGCGCATACACATAACATAAACATTCATGCATACATTCTAGAAAATGTAAACTTACTTTATAAAATTTGCATATTGTTATAATTATTATTAGTGCGCCGTTTTATTTTTTACCATGCTTTTTATTTTCAAATTTGCAGTATATCATGATACAATGTACCTAAGGCTTATTGTAAATTTACGGAGAGACACTGACTCCTAAGATACAGGCATATACGCCTAGTTTAGAAGTCAGGGTTAAAGATTTTGACAATTCTGCATGTTCGCTGAGGAGCGGCTTAACTTCGTAGGGCCGCTCTTCATCGATAATGCAGAAATAAATAAATGCAAAAAAAAAAAAAAAATTGGTAGCATAATGTTTTTTCAATTTATTAATGAGTATATATTTAAAGATTTATGTGTGTGTTTTATGTGTTTATTATTTATCTACTAGTGTCATTTCAGTATTTAATTTCTGCTAGCCACGTTATCTTTTATTTAATTCTTACATTACGCTGACCACGTTTGTACTTATTATTTTTATTTTATTTATTATTTTCAGCCTGTATTGTCCCACTGCAGGCCAAGTACTGTCCCTGTATTGTCCCTCTCGCTTTTCCACATATCCCTATTATGCGCTAGTTTGCACCAGTCCCTCCTGTAGTTAATTAATTCGTCTTGCCATCGACGTTTTGGTCTACCACGTTGGCGTTTAGCACCGTCTGGGATCCAATCTGTGCTGATTTTAGCCCGAAGCTCCTGCGGCATACGGCAAACGTGTCTAGCCCAATCCCATTTCAGATTGGCGGCTTTCTGGGTGACGTCTGTGATTTGTGTTTTGGAGCGTAGTGTAAAGTTTTTAATGCGGTCCGTTAACCGTACCCCTAGGATACTACGCTCCATGGCTCGCTGGCAAACCTCTAGCGCGGACCTCTGCTGACCAGTCAAAGACCATGTTTGTGCACCATACGTAAGAACTTTGTACTTATAATAAATATAATTTAGATAGCCCAGCCCTGTATATAAACTAACCCACTATGCACGGGCCTCTTCTTAGTGTCAGAAGGTTTAGACGCAGTCAGTTAGTAAAGTTCTCAGGCATGCAGGTTTTCTCATGACATTTGCCTTCGGCGTTATAGTAATCGAAAACTAACTACTGAATACGTACATAAATTCAGAAAGTTATAAAGTGCTTGACTTAGTACCGCCATGTAAATCAAAATCTTTCAGAAAAATACTTATACATACATACATACATATATTCACACCTGTTTCCCAGAAGGGTAGGCAGAGACGGATTCGCATTTGCTACGATCCTGACACACTTCTCTGGTTTCATTCACTTTCATAACATGCCTCATACACGCTCGCCGGTTTAAGGTGCTCTTAACCTGGCCTTTATCCAGAACGTCTCCGATCTGATCGAGAAACGTATTAAAGAATATCTAATAAAACGTATCTTTGTTACATGCAATCGTCTTTAATTTTGTTAAAATTCCAAATGATAGACACACTTTGTCTTAGATTATAATTTTCCACCGAAATTAAAATTAACTTACAAATAAAAATGCGCATGATTTCCTTGAGGTTTTGCAAAAGACCATTGCTTTATAAGGTCATATAATAAATATACTACAGCTTATTCTTCCACCAACGATACCCTTTTGGAAAAGGTCGATTAACTAATGTTTATTTAAGTTAAGACATTGTCTTTATAAAATTGTAAAAATAATGAAATAGCTACAGTTGATTATACATCTTTTAAATAAAACTATTCTTTGTTTAATTAGTTTATTGTATATTTTAATGACTCGTTAGCATATTCTTTTGTACGGGTTTTCATCATGTCATGAAAAGTCAAATGGTGGTACTGTTGATGTCGTATGCCTCTGGAAAAGGTTTACAGATAAAAGTAAACGGAAAAAAATATTTCATATAAAATATATAATCTAATATAGAGATCATAAATAATTTAATATAGAGATCGGATTAAATACTACCCTTACACAGAAATTATTTTGGCCCAGCCTAGGTTAGACAAAAACATGATTTATTCTTTAATAGCTAAAACTAAGGCAGCCTACTTTTTTAAATAAAGTACTCACTTTTCAAAAATTCCTACTTAAAATACCATCCAAAATTTTTTTCGTAAGAAGTTTTCATACAACAGAATACATCTTTACACAGTCATATCGCACTTGCTAATATGCTACATCATAATATAATTTAGCAACTAATAAAATTAAAAAATAACATTTACGACGTTATACAAAATAATATCAACACTATACATTTACATAATATAAAAAGACATATAGGCTCGGATCTTATAATTAAGAAACGAATTGTTTTACGTACGGACAGTAAATTTTTGACACATATTCTATAAAAGGTATATAAAATTTTCACTGTCTATCTAGCTAAAACAAACTCGTTGCTTGAATATAGGCATCTGGCTTTATCAAATAAAGTCTTCATATTTGTTGGCTGTATTGTTAACTTTAAAATTACGACGGTGGCGTAGCGTGAGTGTCAGCCACCCGGGGCGGAAGAAAATATTGCCGCCCTCTTATTTAGGTATTTCAATTCAAAAGACTATAATATACAGTCATTCTAAAGAACTTTTCAACAAGAACAGTCATACTTATTATTGATCATTTATCATACAGCTCAAATATTTAAAAGATATTTTTATTATTTATTGTGAAATAAAAAAAAGCCGCCCCCTAAAAGTGCCGCCCGGTTCGGGCCACCCCTGCCGCCTCTACTACGCTACGCCACTAAATTACGATGTTGTTCATCACTACGATCATTTCACTAGTCAAAACTTTTTAAGCAAAAGGTAAATATAACTTATTAGTTAATTCACTTACTTTTACGCCGTCATTTTTATCAGCTGGTTCATCGTCTTCATCATCATCATCATCATCATCATCATCATCTTCATCAGCTCGGTCGACATTCCTCTAAAATATTTTGTGTATATTTAGTAACGAAATTCCATTAATACTTCTTTGAGGTGTCAATCGCGTAAGACAGAGTAACAGTGAGACTAAGCGATAGTTATTAAGTATAAGGTATATGATTATTAAGAAAAACACACGTCATGTTCTGGACGCTAGGTAAGAGGTCATCATCAGGAGAAATGTCAGTACTTTAAGATTTTATTACAAATGGTTTTACATTCAGATATAAAAAGCGCTCATTGGAAGTTGGCTGATAGTCGTTTGGGCTTAGATAAGAAAGAAAATCCAAAACTTCGTCCTCGCTATGAAAAACATCACGTAAAAAGCGAGGCAGATATTGTAGTCCGGTTAATTTAGACATACAAAATAATTCAAGATATTTTTTACACATAATTTTATCATCTACAATTCTTGTCTGAACAAATTTTTGATAAAACGCACCATTTTGGTGATTTTTGTGACTTTTGACGTCGATTACTTTTTTCCAGGTAGGCTTTTCAGATTTCATATATAATGGTGCTCCGAACATTCCTACCAATTTTTAGCTCGATGCGAATTTTTGTAGCTTCACTATTAGTTTTAGGTCTAAATTGACCGGACTATGAGCAGTAAACATTTAAAGACTTTTTTATCCAGTCTAATAAACATACTATTAAGAATATGTTTAATCGGAAGTAATAAAGAACGAATGCAACTGCACAGAAAAATAAAAAGGCATAGGGCAGTATGTTGAAAAGCAGAATTTGAAATCTCCAAACCGAGCAAGTCGTGTTTATTCTAGTCAAAGGCTAACATCACCAAATTTATACTTTATATAATTACCTCTTTGTATTTGTAGCGCAGATAAAACATTATGGTACATGTAACTATGTATATTTATCACACAAGTATTAAATATTAGGTATAAGTTTGTAAGAAACTAAAATATATAACATTTTGAAGTAAGTTCAAATAAAATGATAATTGTTTTCTTGACGCGTATTTTGATTTAGAATTAATTGATCGGGTTTTATATGTCACTAATTAAACATTAATTAATCGTTTAAATTATTTATAACTTTTTAGTTTTTTAGTACCTAGGAATATAGTTGATAAATAAAAGAACTTACATTTTGCCTGTTTTTTCTGTTGTTTGAGCCAGCCCACCTGTCATTGCTGAGGCCTTCCCACCTGTCATCATCTGGGCTTTCCCATCTGTAAACGTACATGCCGTCTGCGTTGTTTGACTTGTCATCATCTCTGTCATTATTATCATCATCACGGTTGTCATTGTCATCATTCCATCTATCATCGTCATTTCTATTAGTGTTTCTGTTACGACTTCTATCATTGTTTCTATTAAGCCTATCATTATTTCTATTGCTTCTATTATTGTTAATTCTACTGTTACTTCTGTCATTGCTTCGATTGTTTCTGCCGTTGTTTCTGTTATCATTTTTGTCATCGTCTCTATCGTCATTATCGTCGTCATCTCTGTCATTCTTATCATCGTCATCATCGTCATCATCGCGGTCATTGTCTTCTCTATCGTCGTTCCTGTTGTCATTTTTGTCGTCATCCCTGTCATCGCTTCTATCGTCATTATTGTCGTCATCTCTGTCGTCGACCCTGTCATTTTTTCTGTCATTTTTATTATTCTTGCTGTTTCTGTCGTCATTTCTATCATCGTTTCTATTATTATTTTTGTCATCAATTCTGTCATCTTTGTCATCATCATCGTCGTCTCTGTTGCCGTCATCATTGTCATCTCTGTCATTGTTATTGACGTTCCTATTATCGCTTTTATCATCATTCTTATCATCGGATCTATTATCATCCTTAGTATCATCCCTATCTTTATCTCCATCATCGTCTCTATCATTGTCTTTATTATCAGCTTTAAAATCGTTTCCATCATCGTCTCTATCGTTATCCTTATTGTCATTTCTGTTGTCATTATTGTCATCATTTCTGTCATCATTCCTGTCATCATTTCTGTCATCATTCCTGTCATCATTTCTGTCATCATTCCTGTCATCATTCCTGTCATCATTCCTGTCATCATTCCTGTCATCATTCCTGTCATTATTCCTGTCATCATTCCTGTCGTCATCTTTTCTATTATTGTTGGATCTATTCCGACGTTGGTTTCTACGATCGTTACTTCTATCGTTTTTGTTTCCTTGCCGCGTTGCTTTTCTATTTTTCCTATCATTGCGTCGTCTATCATTATTTCGACTGTTTCTCCCATTACTATCATTATCCCTCCATGAAGATTGGTCTTGATTATCGTTTCTTCGGTCATTGTTTTGCCTGTTGACATTATTTGACCACGATCCTGAGCGCTGTGCTCGCTTCCCTCTTCTATTCGAACTTCTATCGTCTGCTAACCTGCTATCATAATTTTTGTCATTATCTTTGTTACGTCGATTGTTTCTGTTTCGCCGGTTATTATTTCGATCGCGTCTGAATCGCTTCACGCGTCGATTGGAGTTTTGTTTTCGCCTATTATTGTTGCGGTTTCTCCTATTATTATTATTATTATTGCTCGACCTAACATTGTTGTTTTTCCTGTTATTTTGTTGACGTTGTGAGCTTCTGTTATTATTGTTATTGTTATTGCTGTCGTTATCGTCGTCATCACGGTCTTTTCTCTGGAAAATAAAAAAAGATGATTGTCATACATGTTCTTATTATTTAACTATACCCTGAGTACTTGAATATATTTGTATAGATATATAATATGAATGTATGTGCATATTAACTAGTTTCGTTAAAATTTACGATATAGCTTATATAAATTTGAAATCAACTTCCTATCAGAGGCATGGTGATAAAAAGATGAATATTTCTTTTGTAAGTGTGTGTTGAAATTTAATTGTACTTACATATTTTTAGTACAATTAACAATTAAGAGAAAGCTTTATAAGTAACACCAATGTACGTTAACAATTAAGAGTCAGGTATTATCTTATATTGCCAGGCTAAGTGGGAACGTAATTCTTAAGAACCATTTATTGATCTAAAGTGTCATATAAACGAATTGCAATATAAAAAATATTTTATTTAAGAGGATAAGTTTATTCCCGCGAAATGATTTATGTTATTTAGTTAAAAAGAATACTATCTGAAATAGAGTGTTGCCGCCTCTATACGTTTATGTTGTATTATAGATAACGCGGCTTAGATTCAAATGTTTGAATATCAGGCATTGCCTGGCCAATACTTGTCTAGAAACTGAGATAAAATTTACCAAATATATGGGAAATTATTTATAATTTGTGAAAAATTCTTAATAAATCAGTATTTATAGTCATTTTGTGTATCTTTCGCTAAGTTTAGGAACTGTCACACATCTTATCCAATGAATTCACGCGTTAAATGCGTTATGACGATTAATAGATGGCACTAGAATTTTAGCCGTAACATTGAAAAAGATAATTTTAAGGTGATCCTTTGACGAATTATAGACCTATTAAATTAAATAGATTTTCACATGGGACCACAACGAAAGAACTAAGTGATTAAATTCATCAAAGGATCTCTCTCAGTAGAATTGAAAATGTATAGTATTGCAAGGCACAGATTTTAAGTGAACGTTAGGCAAAACTGTGCAGATACCTCTGGTCCTGTTCTGCATGGGCTTGGCTCATTGCCCGGCACATCGCGCGGCGGTAGCTTAGGGGAAAAGTATCATATTTCCAGATAGTATTGTCAGTGAATTATGTCAGTGTACTGCTTATTACGCGTTATTGGCTAAGGATGATTGACTGGGTAAAACGAGACTATTCAAAAGTTTGTTACTTAGCAGTTGTATTGTTAGTTATTGGCATTTTTGTTCGTGAAACCTGATAGTACCTGTCAAATTCTCTCGGCATAGAGAATAATGGTTTAGTTATAGTATGGTTTGACAAAGAAAATAAAGATACAGCAATATTATTAAAAATAATTTTATGTTTCTCTTATACATTTTACTAGAAATTTCAAACATATTTCGCTTGTGAAGGCATACAAAAGTATCTTGACAATTTTATAAAAAAAATATTTTACCAAGAAATCCATCTAGTGGACTAATCGTATCATGATTAAATAGAAGTAGATAATATTATGGAAACCAATACGACTGATCAATCCAATCGTGATCACGTCTATAGTAAATGAACTAAAAATAATAAGTTGACAACATTTAGTTTAGCCTTTGTTTAGTTCATTTCTCTTATTACCCAATCAATCATTAATATTTATGTTTTATGTCTATATTAACTTATGTACGTCTAATAGCTACTTAAAGAAATAGTGTAAGCAGTCAAGAAATGTATAAATTGTGTTTAATAGCTTAATTAGGATATTATAGGTATAAGAAATGTTACTAGTATAACGCAATATAATATATAGTAGAAGAATAAACAACTTAAAAGTAGCGAAGACATATTTCAAGAAAATAATAATCAGGCAATAAATCGGTAAGACTATGTTACCTTCTGAAAACGTGGCAAATGAAATTTGGAAAGGCGAATAAGTGTTTAAAACTCAATTTGGGAAGAAAAAAGCTTTGAAATTTGAAGTAGGTTCAATGAAACAAAACCCTTGGTGATTTTCGAGTTTCTGCAAACTGCAGATTTTCGATCGGCCGATAGTTTGGTTGGTTTCTTAATCAGTATGAAGATGTATGGGAGTGCGCACATTATAACGATTCGGTATCCCCGATAAAATAGTTTGATAGGCTACACGTTTGCCTTCAAACTGAACCGTCGGCAAACTATCGGCCGACTGTTAAATCAGTACGGCGCTCTTCCACGCGCGCATACCACCGATTGTTTAGTCGGCCAGACTCGCTCTATAGTTCAGTTTGCTCCGAGCTTTGGCACTGGACGGTCATGTCTATTTTTAATGATGGCGCTGTTTTGTTTCGGATAATCTAGTAATTTGGAATGCATCGTGTAAAATTTTCCTTGCAATAATCTGTCACTGTAGATAGCATGCACCCAATACTCTTGATTTCTCTTTTTGATCCTCCTCCGTTGTATAAAAGCAATAATAATACTTCTGGAGAATTGTGTAACTTTCATTATGCGACCACTCTCGTCAATAGCCGATTTTTTTTAAAAAATCTTTATTTATTTAAAGGACTTGGTTCACAATAAAGAAGCGACCATGTCGTCCTCGTAATACAACGTACAATAATTATTACACTTAACATTTAGATTACACTTTGCATACATGATAATTTGGGATCTTATACTCGTACTATTAGTTACACTTATTATCTATTCATGATCTTGCCTTTAAACAGACCTCCACTAATTTGTATAATGCTTTGGCATCCTTTGAGTCTGGTTGAGACAACACACTATTGCAACCACCTACATTATTAACAATATTAATATTATTAAATATATCGCGTCTTAAAGTTTCGTTGCGGACACATTCCACTAAAATATGATGCACGTCCTCGATCATGCCACACTCTGTACAGTTTGGTGACGACACCTTTTTCATTAAGAAGGCGAACTTGTTAAGTGGAATGTGGCCGGAACGAATCCTGAAAGCAGTAACTAAGGTACTTCTATTGAGGTTGCTTGTATCAAACCAAGGGGAGCGAAAAGGTTTAGCTCGTATAGTGTTATACCATATACCCTTGTTTTGTGCATTACTTTTTAAATGATCTGCCCATAACTCAAAAATATGTTCTTTTAACAACGGTATAGCATCAGTATAAAATGGCGTAACATCGATGGGTATTCCGTCTGAGACAGCCATCTTTGCAAAACGATCCGCCTCCTCGTTACCACACAGACCTACGTGGGATGGCACCCACTGCATAATTACGTTTTTATTAGACGCCGTAAGTTGCCGAATTGTCTTCAAAATATTGTAAGCTATCGGCACTCCTCGAAAATTCGAGGTGCACCGAGCCACGTGTTGGAGTGCACTTCTGGCATCCGTCATAATTACAAAGTTGTTATAATTTATACTTTCTATATATGAAAGAGCTTCAGACAATGCGACTAACTCCGTGTACATTATTGAGAGATTGGCAATCAATTTTGAATAGCATTTTTGTTTGTGATTGTGGATCGAATACAGCTGCGCCTATACCATCCCTTTCTTTCGAGCCATCGGTAAATATTTGATAAAAGTCACAATACTTATCAACTATATATTCTTGACACTTCTCTTTTATATAAAAAGCTCCCAGCACCTTTTTAGAACCGGTTACGCCGCCTATACCACATACTATATTCCGTTCAACATTGATATTTTGGACCCACGTGTCTAAAGAGAACATTTCTAATCTTTGCGAACAGTGAATAGAGTTAGATTTTAAGAAGGTATGTACGACTACTAGAAGTGGTATTTTCTTTCGACTCCAATAACCTGGTCTATTATAGTGATCGGATAACTGGGTTATTAATTTTACAGTCTCATTGTTTTCTAATGTGCGACTTCTTAACCAGAACTTACCACCGAGATAAAACCTACGAAGATCTAGAGGAGGTAAACACAACTCATTTTGCATTACGTGTATTGGGGTGCTCTTTATAAATCCCCCAATAACACGCATACATTGGTTTTGGACTTTGTCGAGCTTGTACAAATGACTTTTAACGCTCAAATCATATAGAAAGCTCCCATAATCTAAGCGACTCCGTATTATAGCAATGTATAACTTTCGTAAATATTTGGTATGTAAGCCCCAGTTCGATCCCGCTAAGACTTTAAGTACATTTACAAATTTCAATGTCTTATATACAACTTGATTTATGTGTTTGCCCCACTTCAATGATCGATCGAACTATACACCTAAATATTTAACGCAGTTTACAAATTGTAACCGCGTACCATTAAGAGTAATGTTAACATCATGTCTGTTAAAGCCTTTACTAAATAGACAGACTTTAGTCTTCCTCTCAGACACCCCTAAGCCCAGACACTCCACTAATTTACAAAGCATATCTAAAGCTGACTGTAGACAAGTAACTCCCTCCCTTATTGTTTTGAATGTACCATACATTAAGAAATCGTCAGCATACTGCGAAATGCACACATTAACAATCTCATGACACACTTGTCTAGTAGCTACGTTAAATAATAAAGGGGACAACGGGTCACCCTGAGCGAGACCGCGACCTGTTATTCTTGTAAGGTTACAAAGATCTGAATCATTTACACTTAACACTCTAGATCTCAAAAAGTCCCATAAATAATTGCAAATCTCTGACCCAACCTGGAGACTATCCAAAGCATTTAATAAAATCGTAATATCCACGTTATTGTATGCGCTACTTATATCTACAAAAATACCTATAGATATAGCATTATTACAAAAACCTAGCTGTATTTGAGAAACCAATCGCACAATACTGTCAAGGCATGATCGAGCTTTTCTGAATCCTACCATTTTCTCCGAAAAATATCCCTGACTCTCTAAGAACCATTCTAACCTATATTTTAAGATCGTGTGAAAAATTTTACAAGGACAGGACATAAGAGCAATAGGACGAACATTAGAACTAAGTGCCTGTGGATCGGTACCAGGTTTCGGTATAGAGACTATTTTAGTTTTTCTCCATTGCTCAGGTACAAATCCAATAGCGAGAAACGCACTAAATATTGTAATCATTATCTGTTTACCAACAACAGGTAAATGTTTTATCATTGAGAAGGATATGGCGTCTTCGCCGGGCGCTGTGTCTGTGGTCTTAATAGCCCGGTTTAATTCATGGAGTGAGATCTTACTCCCTAATACATAGTTAGTAGAAGAAAAGAGTGGAGTCTTCGGCGAAACATATTCTGGCGCCAAGCTATGCAGCAACTTATTGGCTGTATCTCTATCAACATGCAGTCTTGGAATTCGGTAGCCTTTTAACCACTTCATTTTGCGCCACATCTCATTAACCGATGTAGTTTCATCGATGCTACTACAGAACGCCTGCCAGGCCCCACGTTTGGATTTTCGTATAATTCTTTGTGCTGCCGCAACTTTAATTTGTAAATTTATTAAATTTTGTGGTGTAGGATTGCCTCTAAATGTCGCCAAAGCAAGTCTTCGTTCCGCAACCGCTCGAGAGATGTCTATGTTCCAGTATGGCTTAGCCGTAGATTTTTTAATACGTAGTGGGTCTTGACAAGTTTTCACATCAGGAATAAATAAATCCGCAGCCGTATTTATCGCATCGATGAATTGGTTATATGCAGTCTGAGGATCAGCCACCACTGTCATAGTAGAGAATATATCATGAAGGTAACCTCTATATTCTCTCCATTGTGCTTTTTTATAGTTCCGCTTTTTAAAACCAGTTGTCAATGGAGACGTGTATGTAGCAAATTTAATGACGAGATGGTCACTGCCAAGGTTCTCATTGGTTAGTTTCCACACAAATCTTAACGCTATATCGCTAGAAACGATAGTAACGTCAGGAGATGATTTTCGTAGTCTACCACTCACTAGTCTCATCCTCGTTGTCCCATCCATCATTTAATGTAACAAAATTTTTGTCCAATATTGCATCAAAAATCTGTGTGCCCCTAGCATCAGTCTTGTATGACCAGCTAGAATGATGGCCATTAAAGTCACCAGCTATAACAGATTTGTTTTGACAAAGGTTGAAAATATTGTCCCAATCGTTTGATGTCGTTCGAACAGAGGACGGGCAGTAGACTGATATAATATTTTCTATGTTAGTACAGTTTAAAATTTTTATGTAAAGGATTTGTATAACGGGATTATTATTAGTAACCTGACATACTTGATATTTAACTGTCGAGTGAACAATAATCGCCACGCCACCGTACCCATCCTCTCGGTCATGCCGCAGTATACTATATCCACTAAGTCTCAATGTGCAGTCCGGTTTAAGCCAAGTCTCACTAAAAATCGCGATATGAATTTTTTCTTGTGACATTAATAACTCTAATTCAGCTTGTTTCGGAATTACACTCTGACAGTTCCATTGTAACAAGTTAACAGTGTGATAGGTTCGATAATCCATTTTGTATTAATGATTGAAAAACGGGCCACTCAGAAAAACAACTCGCAATTAAATGCATTATCCATTCACATATCGTCCAACCACAGCTCTTTATTTTTCTCCGAAATTTATATTTTGCATGAAGATTATATCTTTAATTTTTTGTATTAATTGTTGAGAATCGAACTTCTTTGTATTTTCTTTTTGTTTGTAATTTGGTGTGGCCCTCTTTCCCAAATCATCAGCACTATCGTCGCAATCTATGCATGATGGTCCTTCTACTAACTCATTACTTTCATATCTGTTATTTTGTTTACTCGATTTCTTCTTAGTAGCTTTCTGTATTGTGATTTCTGATTTAGGTGTTGAATTCTGTTTATTCTGTGTCTGAGATGGAGTCTTCACCACTTCGGCATATGTTGGGCTACGGTCGAATTGAGTTGGGAATTCTTGTGTGTTGTCAGTTATCTCAGAGGGTTTTGTAGGTGGAGCTTCAGGTTGTGGGGAAGGTGGGACATACAACGTAATTGCCCGTTTGTATGTGCAGTTAAACTCCGCCATTAACTCCCGAATCCTTTTTTCCTTTATATATATTGGACAAACTTTCGATAGTGCCATGTGCTTGCCACCACAGTTTACACACCTAAAGGACGTAGTCTCGCAGTTGGAATGAAACTTACCACATTTTGGACAAATGTTTTCACGGTACGAACATGTCTTATGGTTATGACCGTACTTCCAACATTTAGAACATTGTGTGACGGGGAAGATGTAGGGTTCCACTTGAACACTCAGTCCATATGTAGATATATGTGACGGTAAGGAGGATCCCTTAAAGCACAAACGTATACATTCACTGTCTTCAAACTGGCCGCTATCAAAGTTTCGGCGTTTCAATCGTTTTACACTTAATATAGGGATATTGCTGTTCAACTCCTGTAAGATCTTGTCATCCCTCAATTCACACTCAATATCTTTTATGATACCATAAGATACACCAACTTCAAATGTTCTTTGGCACTTGTAATCCTTATCAATAAAGTGCTTGCAACTAATTAATTTGTCTGCACTCTCCTCTTTGCTAAACTGTAATAATACTTTATAGGCGTTAACGTATTTTATTCTCGTTATATCTAATATATTTTCGCTTTTGAGTGTACGTGCCAACCCTATTTGTTTAGGTAACTTTTCTTTTCTAGATGTCATACTGACTTCAATTAGTTCTGCTGGTATTCTTATCGTATCATTATTAGTAAGACTGCACGCCATAACTTTACCTCTTCTCCCTACCTCATTCCATATTTCCTCCACATCTACGTCACGAGATCGCTTTTCTGGTCGTCCGTCACCCTCCTCGTATGTATTTTCTACTCTGGCTTCTATTAATACCGTATTGTCAATGTTAGTCTCCTCTTGTACACTTAATGAGTTGTTTACGTCGCTGTCGCGATCATCGTCAGTTGACTGCATATCACTATCCATAATCAACAGGTATATAAAGCATAACAATTCTAAAAACAACGGCTAGCCGCGCGATAACAGATGAAACAGAACCGGTTCCGCGTACACGTCCTGCCACAGCAAGTGCGCGTTAGTCACTGCAATAGCCGATTTCAAACTAAATAGCAAATCATCCGAGATTGGTCGGCCGATTGAAGTCTAGTATGCGCACTCATCACAGACCCGACTGTTAAGTCGGGCCAGTGTGCGCGCTTAGCAGCCAAACTCGACCAAACTATCGGCCGATACAAAGTCTGCAGTTTGAGGGGTCTCTTATGAGACCATCCATCATTAATTGAAATAACATTAATGTGATCAACAACTTTGTTTGCTCTACTGAAGCACTGAGTCTAGGTAATTATTGATTCAGATAGTTCTGTACAAGTAAAGTTGCTTAAATTAGAATTTTTTATAAGATATTATACCCAAACATCATCGTCATCATCGTCGTCATCCTTTCTGTTCCTCCTGTTGTTGTTATTGTTGTTTTGGTCCTGAAAAATATTTATGACTTGTTCAACTTTATTAAAATTTAGGATCACAATTTCCACTTACAATTTCTTTTACCACGTGCTCGAATAAGATTGCTATTTATTTATTAAGCAATGAGCATAAACATGCTCATTGCAGAATTTAGATAAGATTAAATACCAAACTTATCTAAATTCTCTAGATTTAAGATCAATGTTTGAAAAGAGCTTTTAATTGCTTGCCAATAAATAATGTAGTTAATATATGTAGATAAATGTCCAAGAATAAGCATTGCAGTAAGTGGATATTTAAAAGATATCAGCAAAACTTTTGATATAGGTCAATTTGGTTTCCTCACCAGGAGTGGCTGAATGCTGTTATTGTTGCTAGCACAAGGAACACCACTTATGCCTTATGAGAAATTTTAATGGTTCTGCCGTTGATGGAACAGTTAGAACAGTAATATAAGAGACCAAAAACTATTATATTACATTTCCCGGCATTCCAAATATTTCAACAATATAACAGATTTTGTAATATGAAGAAACGGTCAAGAAGATATTGATTTTTGAATAACAGAGGCAGTAAGTATAGATTTTAGTTATTGGCATGCGGATTACAAGTTCTTTACGAAATATACATAATATATGTATCTATGCCGTGGTATTATTAATTGCGGCCTTAATGAACTATCTAGGGGACTTGGATCACTGTGTGTTATTGCGACTGCGGACGCTAATAAGTCAGCCAATTTATCACGTCTAGGGGATTAATCTTAATTGTGAAGGAAAACCATACATCTGTGATTTATCAACGGTGTGCTGGGCTCGCTTAAATATTTGCACTTTCAAGATTTACATAAGATATGTTCAGTAGATTTGTGAAGGCATTTTATACCAGTAATGAGCGTACTGGTTAAAGAATATAACTATCTTTATGCTTAATATTGTCTTCTGTTTACGCGAATGTTATTCATTGAAATTAAACTACTATATACGGATTTTATCGCGTTGTTTATTCGACACTTTATTACAAAAGTTTTTCTGAAAACTGTTACACTACTATTACTATTAAACTTTACTAATTTTTAAGCTAAATAAATTATTGAAACTAGTTTTATAGTAATAGTAGTGTAAAAGGTTTCAAAAAAATGTTGTAATAAAGTGTCAAATAAACAACGCGATAAAATCCATATATAGTAGTTTAATTTCAATATCTTTATGCTGTTAAAATACATAATTGGCGGATTACTTCGTTAAATGTCTAGTTCTATAGAATTATTGTCTATTTATCTAGAACTTACGGTCCGATCTTCATCTTGTACTAGCTGTTAAAAGTTAAAACACATAGACAGTTAAGTTTCAAAAGATGCTGAGAATATAGAAACTACCTAACTTACGTTTAAGGAAATTGTTGAAATATCATACAAGGAACAAATGCATGCAATCGGATGCTGTCAAATATTAAAGTTGCATATAATGGGTAATGATAAAGATACGATAAAATTAGATACAGACTTCTTGTTGATTTTGTAAGTTTTATCAGAATCTAAAAAGAGCTTTAGCTAGACTGTAGTGCAACTAAAATTGATTCTTAAGGTAAGTAAACAAACTGCACGGCTTACGAAACTTTCAGTAAGTTTCTTTATAATGCAATTAATTTTTTTTTAAATATTTTGGGGCCGTCTATTGTGTATTTCAAGTCTAAACTTAAGATTTTTTTTGGGAAATATCTATAGTTTCATGCAATCTATTATAGAAATATAGAAAGCAGAATTATAAGTAAAATATCATACGTTTAAGCTTAACTTTTGAAGTTTTCTTCGACCGTCGGGTTGGGGCTGTAAATAAAAACGGTTATTTGGTATGGCACCAAAAGTTTCATTTGTGTAGAGTATTTGAGCCGATTTAACCTACACACCGCCTTTCCAAAACCATGTCTAATACCTACAGATATAAACCACAATATTTCCATAGAATAAAAACTTAAATAAGTAAACTAAAGTGACTAAGCAAGTTAAATAGGTAACGAATTAGAATTACAATTGTACAATCACTAAAATGTCTATGGTCATGTCAAAAAACCGTTTGTTTACCTTTCTGGTAAATTGGATTAAAACAAACTATACATGTGTATGTGTATGTAGCTGTTTTTCCACACATATATACCATTCAACCGCCTTCCACACACACACACAGATGTAAACTTTTTCACGTTGTAAAAATTATGTCCACGAGGGTTCTAATGTTATTATTCTAAGGCTAGTCCATAGTTTATGTAGCATTACAAATAAAACTTACCTGTAGGTCATTCCACCATCCGTGTATTTGTTTTTGTTCTTTTCTATCGCTATTTAGACTTTTGTCACTATCGTCGTCATCATCCCGGTCATTATTCTGCGAACAATAGAAAATAATATAGAAATGAAGTAGAAAAAGGAAGTGGGTAGAAGAACGGGCGGGAAGGAGAAAAGAGGGTGCTCGGGCCTCCGGCACTCTTAATCTTAACGAAGATACAAATATGCGTGTAAATTCCGTTATCTTTTTATGTTATACTAGCTGACCCGCGCAACTTCGTCTGCTTCACATAAGAGAATTTTCCTAGTTTTTGCAATATTTTTCATTTATGCTCCGCTCCTATTGGTCGTAGCGTGATGTTATATAGCCTATAGCCTTCCTCTATAAATGGGCTATCCAACACTGAAATATTTTTCTAATTTTTACCCGTAGTTCCTTAGATTACCGCGTTCAACCAAACAAACAAAATGTGAGTGAAGTCGGCGCGTGAGCGCCCCCGCCTTTTTATAAATGCAGCGGATGGCCGTTTCGCGCGTTAAACAACAATCAACCGTATAGCCGTATCCATACTGGCGCGGCGAGATTTGGAAGTTTTATTTCATCTATATCTTGTGTGTTTATAAACCGATTCCTATATTTTTTTTTATAATATAAATATTAAAGTGTACTTTTTGAATATGGGAGTTTGATAAAGATATATCTATGTGAATTACAATATATTTATGTATTTTAATACACTTTGAAGAAATGCCTAACGATTAAACACGTTATTGTGGCTAATTTATAAAAGATAGATATATACTATTAAGGACTTTTTTGTAGATCTTTTGAAGACCATCATCTTTGTAACACATACTTTTGGTGTATGATCAACGTATGCGAGGATAAGAGCTCGAAAGCGCATTTTCGTCCGACTTGCTTCAAATTTATCGTCACTGCTCAGCTCCTATGTGTCTTAGGGTTATGTTATATAGCCTATAACCTGCCCAGGAGTATGGACTACAATCGTACCAAGTTTGGTTAAAATCCCTTCAGTAGTTTTTGACCCATGCGTGCACATACAGACAGACAGACAGACAGACAAAAAATTTACTGATTGCATTTTTGTCATCAGTATCGATCACCATTCATCCTCCAATAATAATTTTGAATATATATTCAATGTACAGAATTGACCTCTCTACAGTTTTATTATAAGTATAGAAAAAACCCTTAATAGGAGGCTTGCTAATTGCTACTAAATGGCTACATTCCTAGATTCCGTGCTACACTAACGTTTCAGTAAAACCACAGGTAGGTATATACATCATGAGAACCCTGTAATAGGAGTACAGTACCAGATTAGATTCCGTCCTACCTGCACTGAAAATTTACTTACATAAGAATACACTAAAACTTTGACGTTACGTTTAGCAACCTTATGCCACCGGACCAATGAGATTGTCTTAGTAGTTCGAAGTTTTGCCCAGTGTTACATACGCGGAAACGTTAGGTAAAACTAAAAACTAATCCTACAAAGTAATACCATAAATGTAAAAGTTTTGATGTTTGTTAATCAATTACGCCCGAACCGGTGAAATGATTTAGTTAAAATTTTACCGCAGGTTGACTATGACATAGAAACCTTTTTATTGCGGCAAAACGTTGTTTGTCGACTGCTAGTAGAAATATGTTTATTTTTTAAATACAACTGCACTACGAACAAAGGTCGGACACAAAGAAAACCCAGACTCGGAACAACTCTTTGTAGATCATCAAATGTTAGTAACGTGTTAGGGTCGAACCTACAGCATTCGACGCAGCGGCAATGCCGAGACTACCACTTCAACCACTACGTCATGCGATGATTGATACGACTTCTTAAATAACGAACATTAATTTCGGAAAGGGTGGACACAGCACCAACAGTTTATAGTTACTATCAGGTGGATCAAAAGCTTATTTGCCAGATGTTTCTTTTTAATTTGTAATGTGACGTCACCGGCACTAGAAATAATCTTTATCGCGGGGCTCTTTACAAACATTCAAACAACGGACACAAAGAACACTTAGACACAGAGAACAACTATTTGCTGTGCACACAAATTGCTCCGTGTGGGGATCGAACCCACAACACTCGATGCAGTGGCAGGGGCAACGCGACCGCTTAAAACACTACATCATCTATGCAATCGACGTCAGTAATTCTATATTATTATGGCTTATGTTTAATTTATCACCAGATATAGTATAACAGTCAAAAATAGTAAATGATCACCAAATTGCACAGCAAAATATATTTAAAGAGATCAAAATGAGCATCAATCGTGGGGCTCCTATTTTTGGGTGGGTTTATGAAGGAACCTAACATAACCTAAACTTTCCGAGACGGAATGCAGTGATTTGAGGTGTATAGGTGCTCGTTATGATATATTTTAGTAAGCATTTTTTGCTGCGCAATTGCTATTTTTGGTGGTCATTATATTTAATCCCTATTATTATTATTATATAAAATCAAATAAGAACTATTTCTTGATACATTTCAATTTTGTTTGCTTTGTAAATGAAAATACAACATTAATGCAACACATTAGAAAGTATGTGAAAGGAAATGATTTATTGTTTTCGCTCTTGTTGTTCATGATTAGTTTGAGTTTCTTACGAGTTTGCCAACTTTGTGCGGAGGAATCTTTACCGAGATTAATTCTATTTAACGTAGAGGGATATACGTGAGAATGGAACACGTAATGTTTGATGGTTGCGATTTCGACATGAACATTTGAAGTTGCTTGAAATTAACCTACTATACACGGATTTTATCGCGTTGTTACTTTTAAAACACTATTATTAGATAATTTTAAAACTATTTAACTACTACTTATGCTAATTAAATTATTAATCTATTTAGTTTAGATTTACATTTTTCCCGACGTTTCGGTTGTTTTTCAACAGTCGTTACACAGAGAGACTCAAAGAAAGTAGTTTAATTTCAAAAACATTTGCATAAATGTGAGACAATATTATTTTAATTGCTTTTCACTTACTGTATAAATACATACTCACATAAATACACATATACATTTTTTATTATGAGGCCTTTGCCTCGAAATACGCATTTGTGTACCACACATATTTCGCCAAATACGTATAAAGATCCCACGTAATAGGGGGCAAAGTCTATAGATCGAATTTCCTAACAAACAAAGAAATAATAAAACTTTGCCTGACTCGGAGTGTCAACAAAAAAATATATAGAGACACCTGTAATTATATAAATAGGCAAAGATAAAGTAGTCCAGCTACTACATATTTCTCTTCTGTTTGTCAAACGTATTTTTTTTTTGTAAACTATGGTTTAGTTAACTTCCGTATAATTAATAAGAACGTTTGAAGACAGTTAGTGATTTTCCAATAAACAGGTAAATATAAAGCAGTTCAGCATCTTTGTCACCTCTATTTGCCAACTGATATTCATTATTTATATATATATAAATGTATAATCTCAGATATACGATGAAGGACTGTGAAAGAGTAGATAAAAGATTGGATAGTGTAAAGGACACCGGCAGAACATAACTTCATGTTACTTCAATGTCTTATTATTAAAAATTCTTTAGATATTTTTTGATGCCATGTCCTCTAATATTTTGTAGATTTATAATGGGGTAGTATTTTATTAAATTAATAAAACTTCAACGTACTTTTATTTACTGGTTTCGGTTGACTTTGGATAATATACAGTGTTGCTATGTATGAAATAAGAGTTAGGCAAATCGATATTCTTTTCACTTTTTTTTTTGAGATTTGGTGTTTCAGTATATTGTTAGTATTACATACACAGATCAATTAATGCATAAAAATATAAATTTAGTTGTAACTTACACTTTATTTCAACCCATTTCAATTATTTTTCATTAGATTGGAATCGATACTAACTGAAACTAATTTTATTTCATGGCAACTCAAAAATGATTTTGACAGTGTCAATTATTGTCAAACTACCCAACATTCGCTTGCTTGCCCGCGGCTTGCTGCTCTCGCATTGTGAATACTTCTCGTACTGTATGTTTTTATTGTGTACTGTGGTTTCTTGAGGATTTTGGCGATATTTTATGGACTCTGGCGTATATTGCTTTCACGAACGACCCACACATTCTGACAACGGATATTGGTTTCTTGTTTATTCGACTGACAACGACTTGTTTTAACGGATTTCGATCAAATCATTGTGCCAACTGAGGTATAGCTACATGGCGTAGTAATACCATAGGAATGCATTAACTTCAAGACGAAGGCATACTTTCTATTGTGCAGCAATGGGTTGCTCCCCATGTGGTAAGTGTGCTGAGGACTAT
This sequence comes from Catocala sponsa, assembly GCA_963564715.1. Classification (NCBI taxonomy): domain Eukaryota; kingdom Metazoa; phylum Arthropoda; class Insecta; order Lepidoptera; family Erebidae; genus Catocala; species Catocala sponsa. The sequence goes on from OY751351.1 coordinate 7,601,878, forward strand.
GCATTATAGCTCTACTTACATGAAGCTAACTACATATTTTTATGAATCGTCCACTTTTGAGCCGGTGGCGTATTATTAATAATAAATCGTGAAGAAAACTTATTGCAACATTAACTTTTGAAAGCAACGAGTATCTTATTTATGCTCTGACTATCATATGAGCCGATAATGATGATCATGAAACACTATATTAGTGTTTAGTTTTGATAATATATGTTTATGTTCCAGTACATAACACACCTCAAATAACTTCTTTGAGACCTTTAAATACATGACGTATATGTGTATTTTATTTTTCTTTGACATTAAATATCTCGTTACTCCCATTGAGCAGCTAGATAAATATTTTCGTTTTGAAATAATAATAATAATAATATAATATTCTACCACATACACACAACACCATCTAGCCCAAACTAAGCAGAGCTTGTACTATGGGTACTAGACAATGGATAAACATACATATATACTTTTTTTTTGTAAATACGTACATATTATACATAGAAACACCCAGACCAAGACAAACATCCATGTTCATGCACACAAATGTTTGACTTGTGCAGGAATCGAACCCGCGACCTCAGGCGTGGCAGTCGGTTACACTAATCACTACGCCACCGAGGTTATCCTAACTAATATTATAAAAGCGAAAATGAGTTTGTTTGTTTGTTTGTTTGTTACCTTTTCACGCCTAAACCACTGAAGCGATCATCCTGAAATTTTACATATACGTTGACAGGTGTACAGAAACGGACATAGGCTACCTTTCATCCCGAAAACAATTACTGATACCGAGGAAAACAATAATATCGTTCTTATGATAAATAGATGGCGCCACGTGTCTTTCGAATCATGATTGAATTATATTATTACAAGCAGAGTAGTACAACCCGAATTGATTGTCAAATTCTAAATTAACGCGAGCGAAGTCGCGGGCAAAAGCTAGTCTATAAAATAAAGCAAAAATAATCTTAGTAACATCAGGCCCAGATATATATGAAAAATTGCCGGTCTCCTTTATAAATATTTATCTCAAATTATCAATAATGATTAGTGCCGACCAGTGAACGTAAATAAAACATGGAAGCTACTTTCATACTAACTACAATTTATTATTGACAACACAACATAAGTTGCTCAATGTTATTGTAAATATAGCCAGATAGGTATTAGTTGTTCTATTTTTCAGTTTACTTCTCTCAAATCGATTAATTTATTTCTTGTTGCTACTTTGAGTAAATTTTGGTGCCGCTTTTTGGCGCTGAGAATATTTTTATGCTTTATTTATATTCACCGGTCACAACCTAATAAAGCCTTTTAATTCAGACCAATAGTCGAACATTAGCCTACTTAAAATCCCAGTAAGTAGCATCCTGGGAATAAATTAGTCCATTGTATAAGTACAAACACATGAAGGATAAACTAAGATAACGTATAACACTTGTTACGAACACAATTACTCTCGTCAAATCCTTGATGCGTCTTCTGGTAAAAGTACCCTGATACTTCTATTTTGGCGTTATGCCAGAATCTTTGTTTTGGTCTGGGAACGTTAGCCGAAAATGGCTGAGTCAGCTAATCGAAAAAAAGATCTCAGTTTGTTAAGGTATTTTCTATAGTTCGCAATGTGAATACAATGGTCTATACAGTAATACATAGAAGGACATAGTCTTATTTAAGAGCTATTGCGTAAGTTAGCCTATCAAAGTTAAGTTGTTTTACAATGTTTTTGATTGTAAAAAAAATTGAAAATAAATTTGATTGTAGCGGTATACCATGGCAATTTCAATTTGTTTTAGTTTTCATTATTTAAAGTATATAGTTTACAAGATTTTCATTATCTTTTTTAAAAGAAATAGTAAATTTCTTTTAAAAAAGATAAGTCCTGCACTAAAAATAATTCCTGTATCGCGGGGGACTTTACAAACATTCAAAGAACGGACACAAAGAACATCCATACTCAAAACAACTATTTGTGTATCACACCAATTTTTATCACATTGTACCTATGTTATGATAATTTTAGTTCTTACGAATTTTCTCTTTTGTTTTGTTATTACGTAGAAAGACACCATAGCTTTTCCGAAACACGTTGAGCAAATTCTTTCCATTTCAATTTGCTTTTACGCTGGCACTTGGCAGCATAGTGACACCTATTTTAAACGTTGGCAACACGTGAGTGATAATGCTAGTATTGTTAACTGCTATGGACTTAACATCAGGCAATAACAACATAGTCGTTAAAATGTAATAAACGAACTGACTTTCGCATTTCTAAGTTTATCATGGATGATGTTTGGCGTTACGCATGCGTCCTACTAAAGAATTTATTTCCATTCACTATCAAACAACGCCTGAATAGATCAAAAATACTATCAAAATTCTGATCTCTATTTTATTTTATTCTAGTATCAAATTCTCTCTCTCGTCTCTCTCTTCTTCTCTCTACTCGACCGATCATCATAAAATTTCGCATACTTGATGTCAGAGGTACGAAAAGGCCATTACTTTTAATTCAGAAAAGATATTGTCCCGAGGGATAAAAATTTATTGACAAAATCTACATAACTACTCGCGAAGCCGCTGGCAAAATCTAGACGTCAATTAGTTGTTCTTTATACTAATAAATTTTAAGATAACAAACGTATGTACTAGCCGTTTAATGCTAAGTGGCTTTGGATGCTTGCAATGTCAAGTCAAGGGTATGACTGACACATTACCTAACCTTCAAAAAAGGGTAACCGATTTCGTTGGCGGCTACGAAATCGGTAAGATCGCATAAGTAAAGTACCACTTTGTGCTTACAGCACAGCGTCTCCTTAAGGTAATGGGAAATCCTATTTAGTGAAAGAACATAACCTGTAAAGATGTGTAATTTTGGATAAATAAATAAACACTATGATGCATCAGTATCATAGTGAAAACCCCTGACCAAATTGATATATGGTCAGGGGTATTCCGAAAACAAATTTCTTTGTCACTTAGCCGGACATTTTCGCAAAGTTCAGACGTAAAACAAAAGCAATTGACAACTCAATGTATATTTTGTCTAAGGTCAATGATATTACCGAGGACAAATCTTTTAATTTTAACTAGAAAATCAATCTTCAACTGTACACTAATGATTTCAAATCTAGTTCTAATACGTTACAATACCAAACAGAATTAACGTTCGAGTAAATTCAAGGTGCTTATTATTTTGAAGCGCAAATGCAATTAAAGTCAATCCATTCTACTGACGGTAGATGACGCAATTAATTTTCATTTAATGCGTATAAAGGCGAACCTATGAAGTTGAGACTACAATAATTGTTATAAATTATTGGTATTTATTATCTTATATTGTCTGACGTTTACGCGAAAGTTATACATTGAAAATAAACTACTTTAGCCCATTTTATTGAAAATACACATATTTTACTTTTATACTGAAACTATTACACTACACTATTTAAATGAATTAACTATTTGAATATTAAAAACAATTTAAATTAACATAGTCCTTTTCGGTTGCTTTTCAGCAGCCATGGTCACGGGAAGTTTCAATTTTTTATTATTATTATATAAAAGAAATCAATGAATGAATCGTGAATGCGTGAATCTATGTATGTATGTTTTACATAAAACAAAATTTGAAAATGAATTAACTAATATTATTTATTATTAATTTATAACAATAGTTTATTCCTCGCGCGATTACAGCAAACGTGGAGATTTTATGTGAAATATGGTCTCCGTAATTTTTCAAACTTATATTATAGGTACCTACTTTTAATTATACTATAGTAACTTACCGTATTTATATTAATTTAATGACTTGTTACTCATTAAATAATGTAAGACAGGTTTAACACCTTGCTTCCATTATAATCCGATAAAGGCAATTAACACTTTTAAACTTTTTTATATGCATACTTTTGCAAAACTCCCGTTGGACCTAATAATGTATGTAAATATTATTTTTCTTAATACTTACCGATGAAGCAGGTGCAGCTATCGATACAGCCAAGCAAAGAGAGAGGATGATAAACCACCTCATCCTTGCGAGCCTAACAAAACGCTATGGTACGAACCTCCATACTCTGTATTTATAAAAAAACAACGAATACCGTAAATAATCGATATTAATGAATGCACGCTGTCGTATAATCGAGCATGAAATCTCACCACAAACGTGATGGATATATTTTCTTTTATTATTTTTGAATTTAATTAATTGTTGTTCTATTCGAAATTCAATTATTTTTTACGAGGTTCTAATTATTTGATGAACTGGCAATCAAATAAATATTTTTTTAAAACAAATATTGTGGCTTTTTATTGTTTTTTTTTTAATTTTTGTTTTTTGAATTGAAAATGGAACGTATGACTATTCTAGTCTGTGGACAACGGAATCAGTACTGAATTGATTGACTCGTGTATCGTTTTTATATGACTGTTTTTGTTATGATTTACACGTTACTGGTTATTTATATTGGTCTGACATAAAATTGCAGTGTATAACTTAAATGATGTATGTAGTAATATGTTCTTTTAGATTTGCCTGCTGGTGGGAATGTAATTGATCATAAATTTAGATTTTTATCACGTCATGAAAAATCGTTGTTGGTGCAAGTAGTAAATAATTACGATTGCGGTAGTAAGATGTAGATTCTTTTATTATATGCATGGAATTCCTCGCTGGGTAAATGCTGTCCATTTAAAATATTTGTTTTGCTATTGTTTGTCATCTATGGTAAGTTATTTTTTTAAGAGGCTTCACTGGGATAATATATATTAATTACATCAGTGAGTAGCACGATAAAATTTTAATTACATCACCAAGCACATACACCTGAGAATCTAGAGCGCTGCTTTTCAGGATTGTTAGGATGATCTGATCGAACTTGGCGTATTGGTTTAAGTGGTCGCTCCGCCACTGCTATTACGTCCAATGCTGTGGGTTCGATCCCACACGAGACAAAAAATCTCTGATCCATAATAGTTCCGGATTTGGGTATTATTTTTGTCTATCGTTTAAATATTTGTAGTTGAAATGTTAGGAGTTGTATATATCATCCATGGATAATTATGTTAAAGTAATTGGATTGTACGCGGCTATGGTTTACTAAATGTAGGTAAGCTTCGTTACTAATAATGGCACACACACACACACACACACACACACACACACACACACACACACACGCACACACACACACACACACGCACACACACACACACACACACACACACACACACACACACACACACACACATACACACATTTACACTGGAAGGCTCTACACTAAACAATGTGATACACACATTTAGACTAGAAAGCACTGTTGAACAATGTCACATAAACATACAAGTGAGAAACGGCAATGAATTGCCGTAAATCTAAGAGTTCGAAAAAATGGTTCAAGTAATATGCAAAGGTCACGTGATACCATGTGACCTTGAGGTCAGAGGTCAAAGGTCAGAAGTAATTTCGGGAGTATATCGACTATGCTGAGTCGAATGGCGTTGACCGCAAGTCTTTAGCTCTTACGGTTCTTGAGTTGAAAGTTGTAAAACAGACAGACGGACGGACAAAGCTGTTGTATAAGAGTCTTTTCGAACTCTAATACACTAGAGCGCACTGTGTGGCGCAGTGGTTTAAGTGGTTGCCTCGCCACTGAAGCCGCGCCGAGTGTTGTAGGTTCGATGGGATAAAATTTGCGTAATCCACAAATGTTTGCTCTGAGTCTGGGTGGTCTATGTGTCCGTTGTTTGAATGTTTTTAAAGTCCGTCGCGAAACAGAAATTAATTCTATTACCAGAGTTATCTTTTAAAAACAAATAATAATAATAAAAAACAACAGCAACAAAAAAGAAACTGATGGCGTAGTGATGTAAGTGGCCGCCCCGCTCGCAAAACACTCGGAACAGGGCTGCTCTGTTCCTAGTGCTTAGCGGGGCAATATTAGTGTGATACACACAGTTGTTGACACTCTGACCAGGTGGGATGATGATCTGCGAAAGACTGCAGGTAGATGCTGGATGCGGCAAGCTGTAGACAAGGCGCTATGGCGCTTTTTGGGGGAGGGCTATGTCCAGCAGTGGATTATTATAGCCGTTGTTTGTAAAGTCCCACATGACACAGGAATTGTTCCAATTGCAAGAGGTGTCTTAGATAAAATGATCTATTTTGGTAAATATATGTTTGGAGAAATGTCACATTGCTCACCGTTATAATATGTAGTTCTGACTCACGACCTTTACAACCAAGACCGCTGGTGTACTTTTTGCAGTTAAATGAATACCAGTGTGAAGTAATCTGATCATTGATTGCCGCAGCAGCGCTGTATGTACGGTAATAGCATATAGTCGTAGTTTAAGGTAAGCACTGTAGAATGCACTACTAAATGAACTAAGACAAAAACACTAGTACGTTCCCTTCTCAAACTAGTATACATACACATGCTACTAAACTAACAATCAAATCTTACTTCAGGTATGTGGAAGTCCTAAATAATACAATAAACTGAATGTGAGTGTGTTTGTTACGCTTTTACGCCTTATCTACGCGTCCGATCATTATGAAATTTCGGATACACGTTGTCAGGGAAAAATACATAAGATATCTTTCAACCAGAAAAGAAAAACACTGTTTCAGAATAAAGCAACTCGCTAAAACAAGTATATATAAAATTATGAATCTAAGCAATACTTACGTTTGAACGACAAAGTTCTTCTATAGAGCCACGTCAAGAATCTTTTTCGATGCAAAATGAATGCCATCATTCTTATGCAATTGCTTAACTACTGTAATAAATAAGGAGCTGTAGGTTCCGTTTTAATAGAAAGCCTATTTGTAATGTAATTGTATGGTTTTATAGTATTCTATTGTAGATTTTCATATTTGCACGTAATTACTTAGTAAGTACTAATACTTACTAAGTAATTACGTGCAAATATGATGTTATTTAATCTTAGGAATTATTGGAAATAATAGCAGCGCGCCATTGTGAGGAAAATATGACTGATGGTAGGTAATAACCATTTGTTGTTTTATTGAAATGAAGTTTTAAAGAAATAAACATATAGCTTTACACTACATCATACATCAATGGTGTTTAAACATTCCTGCCTTAAATCTTTTAACCTTAAATTTAAATTAATACTAAAAAACAAATTAATGAATAAATAAGTTCAAAATGGTTATATTTTAACCTGCCTGAACTAGGATAAGCCTGTGCTTCAGGTTATTAATTAAGGTCACGAGGTAACACGTATGAATGTCAAAATATATTGGTTGTTGATTTTACTTAGTTACTGAAGCTTCATTTAGGTTAGTTGCTAGATTCAGGCAAAGGTTTGAGATATAAAAATATGTGGCAAAACATGATATTATAATATAATATTATATTATGATTCAATATTTTATTTTATTTTGTTTTATTAGGTGAGCTTACAGCTACATACAAGTAGTTATATAAATACAATCAATAAATGCCAATAACAAACTTCCACAATTAGTTGACAGCTTGATTATACGACAGCTTAAGCACATTTAGCTATAAAAGAAAAGAAAAACAAAAAAATTTACTTAAAAAATCAATTTACAAGATAAGAGCCAGTAGTAGTAACCAAAAATAATAAATTTATAAATTATCAATAAAAAACTTGGTTAAAAAGGATCTGGCAGAATATTTACTAATAGTAAAGACATCAAAACGACTGTCAACATTTAATTTGTTAAATTCAATGAATACTCTAGGCAGAAAGCTATTTACTCTAAAATTAGTGTGGCACGGAGGTCTATATAACAAGAGATTTCTACGTAAATTTCTTACTGGAATTCTTAACATTATTTTCGAAAGAAGTTCAGGACAGTCGATCTTACCCTGAGCAATATTGAGGAGAAAAGTTACGTCTTACATGCAAAGGCAGAATATGCAGTTATACACAGCGCTGCTCATAGGTGAGGTCGGCTAGATGGGACAATTTAAATTTGAAACCTAAATATCGAATGAATTTTCTTTGGATCATCTCTATCTCATTAGAGTAGTAAGCGTAGCGCGGGTTCCAAATCTGTGAGGCGTATTCCAGGTGACTTCGTACATAGGAGCAATATATGTAGTAGTTTAATTGTTTTCATATTTCTAAAGTCATTGGAACAGCGAATCAAAAGACCTAAAGCCCTAAAGGCTTTGTTGACTAATTGCCTAACATGCTGATCAAATAAAAGCTTGCTATCATGCACTACACCCAAATCTCTAGAAACAGTTTTGCTCTCTAAATTATGGCTTTTGATCGCATAGTCAAAAAATCCTTTAAAAGTGCCCACTCTACCTATATTTACACACGAGTTAAATTTGGATAGTAAAAATACAGTACCGTTAATTTTCCAACATAAAATCAAGCATATTACCCAAATTTACAAGACTTGTTTGCACATTCGGCGAATAATGAGGCTATTATAATGAGTCCCTCTGTAATCTTGCAAAAGAATGAGGGCCTTACTAGCCTAATAGTATACATTTTTATTTACAAAAGCTAATTCAGAAAAAGGAGTGTTTGCCAACTTTATATAAAAAAGTTAACCCCTCGGCGTTTAAACAAAAGGGGAGAAAAGGTAGACGTTTTGGACTAATCATTTGTTATTTATTTAATTTAGCGGGTACTTGACAAACATTGTATAAAAGAGGCTTTTGTTTTAACAAGGACCGGCTCAGGAATTAGAATTTCGTTGGAAACAAAGTAAGTAGCATCTTAGCAGATAAATTGGATAGAACGTAAGTAGGATTTTCCAAATTAGTTCCAGCAATGAGGGTCGGAAAACTAGCCACTGTTTTTGTAATTTTATCGTAGCTATGTTGATTTAAGAACGACGTAGTTGTATTTTGAAGACTGTATGTATTCTTTATTGTTCTTGTATTTCTCATTATTTGTTTATTAGAATAATTGCCTTTCACAAATTGAGATATGTTTTGTGTCTTTTTATATATGGTGATAATTAGAAGTTATTACGTCAATATAATAGCGATATGTTTCGATTCGATATCGTTATTTCTGTCGTATAAATAACGTCATCAAATAGGAGTACGAAAATAGCACGGGCAGGAAAATACATATTGTTATGTAAAATAGTGTAATAAAAACACGAAATTATTACAACTAGCGGTCGCCTAGTGCTCGAAATTCGATCAAAGTTTGCCTGTAAGATATTGCTGTTATATTATGTCATTATATATGTAATGTTGTGTACGTGTAGTGTTTTTTCATTAATTTAATATATTTCTAATGCACATTTTATAAAAATATTAGAATTCGCCTCTGCTTCTCCATATAAACTTTAATTGTGCCAAATTTCATACTCCTCCGTCCGCGCAATTTTCGTAAAATGGGGTTCAAAATTTTTGCTTCACGTATTAATATATAGATAGGTTCTATCGGCTAAAACTGTAGTGTTTTTATATTTAACCCCAGTTAAAGGCCTGCCCGCCACCCGTTCAGCACCAGGTCCGAGAGAAGGCGTGCGTGTTCCCACGAACACCGTGGTAGGTTTAGTCGGTTTACCGGGATACCTGTCTCACGGTGAGTCCATCATAACATCTCCGTCGCCCCGCGGAGAGGTACGCGTTAACGCATTCCCCCACGTAAAAAAACACTCTTATAAATCAATTGTGCGAGGTAGACAGAAATACACTAAATACCCAAACGTATTCAACTACCAATATCCTGCTGAATAAAGCAGTCATATCAAAATCTTACTACATGTTCGTTCAGTAAGAAATCCCAGTTACAAGATTCTTATACAAGCATGATTTTACAAAGGATAAATACAACACAGATTCATAAAACATATTTCGCCCAGCTTTTTCACAAACACGCGGCGACGTGAGAAGCTTTTGCAGTAATAAAAATATGTATTCAAGTAGATTATCATATAATATATCACATAAATTATCCCGTCGTAATATGAAATTGTCCTCAGTGTCCCAACGTCTCTTTTACAGCGTAATGAAAATTTTTATAAAGCGCATAGTATTTATAGCATTTTTTAATAAAAACTTTTTGTTAAAAAGATGCCTGCGACGGTACCTACCGCAGAATGCCATAGTTATTTAACTTGAGAGACCGATTTTTATAATTCATTCGGTCTGTTTTTCTTTAGTGGTATGTAAATAATTAATTTTTGTGATTAATATTTCTAGATTTTGTTACTATCGCAATGGGTACTGTAAATAAATGAATAGACAATATTTTTTATCCTCTCGAGTTTATAGGTGATCTTTTTAATGTCTGTACTTTTTCGTTATGCATAAAAATTTATACGAAAGCAGACTTTGTGACTAATAAAACAAGTTATTTTAGTTATATGACCGAAACTAAAGCATATTCAACAAGAACTCATATCTTTTGTACTATATGGTGTTTTAGTATTGTACTCATTTGGCAACATGTTTCGTATTCATATTATGTAAATAAAGCTATAACAATACCGTGATAAGAGGTTTCTTTGAAACCTAATTGGGTTCTGTTGTCTAAAGGGAAATTCATTCAAAACAATAGTTTTTATATTTTTTGATTTCTGTTTGTTCCATCACCACGCTTAATTACTGGATCGATTTTTTTAGTAAAATTGCGTTCAACTTATAAACTATAACGTGAATCTAGATACATAACTGGTGAAATGTCTGTATATAATGTTCTCCAGACCGAATTTCGGTCATGGCGGCCATTTTCAACGGAGACTGCCACCTGCGCAGGAGATTTTATAGTGCACAAATATGTGCGCAAACACAAGTGCACTCTCTGTTCTCTAACCCTCATGATTCGATGAGACAGATAATTCGACACGACCGAAGAGAGATTAGGCGCATGACCAACGGCTTCTACGTGCTTACCGAGGCACAGGGGTGTCTATCACCGCCAACTTCCTAACTTCGGGCTCGTATTGAGATTTCTTAATAGAAAAACCCAATAACTTTTCGTTGGTCCGACCCGGGATTCGAACCCGAGACCACATGCACAGTAGTCGCGTTCACTAGCACTGCGCCCCGGAGGCAGTTAAAAGTGTGTATATATCTTGGCCAGATCATAGAATTGATCAAATACTTCATGATGTGGCCGACCACTTCTCAAATGGGTTTATTTCATGAAATGAGCCGTCAAGACCTCATTTGGATGTCGATATTGATTTTAAGATTTTGAAATACGACCATATAAACTTAAATTTAAAAAAATCTAACTGTATCTAATGTTTTTATTGATGACGCTATTAACCTTTTAATCGCTTACGTCGGATTAATCCGACAAATATTTTCGCGTCCATTTCGCCAGCGTCGTATATTTCCGACCAGATACCACAGCTCGTTTAATCTGCTTTTTTATTTAATTACGGTGTTTTCTATCAAAAAAAATGTTTATATTGTGTAAATGTATAATTAAGTAATCATTTACAGTTTAATACACTCTAGTCTCATAATTAGAAGTCCTAAAAATAAGTATTTATTTTTGTAAGTATTTATTTTCGATTCACTGTGCCGGGCGCTGGGGGCACGACAACTGTTATGAAGTTAAAAGGTTAAGGCCGGGACTCCACCAAAGCGGAGATGTGTGCTGTGTGCTGTGCGAGAAGAGATGTTCTTCAGCTCGGGGGACTCCACCAAAGCGGAGATAATAATAAGTTTAATAATAATAATAAGTTTATTACTTCATAAGAAAAACACTTAATCTAAGTACAAAACTGTGATGTGAGATGTGTGCGGTGTGCTGTGTGCTGTGCGAGAAGAGATGATCTTCAGCTCGGGTGCGAGGCGTTGAGTGACATCGCTCACTGCACGCCGCTCACATCTCCGCTTCCATCGCGCCATACAAATATTACACATCTCCGCACAGCGAACTCCACTGAAGCTGAGCGGAGAGGAGATGTGTCAATAACACAATTCTATTGGTTGTTTAAAAAACATCTCCTCTCCGCTCGTCTCGTCTCCGCTTTGGTGGCGTCCCGGCCTAATGCTTGTCAATAGCTTTAATAAAACTAAACAAAATATAGAAAATCGGTTGACAAACACAGGAGAAAAAAGTAAATAACTGTTTTATTTTTGCCTATTTATATTTTGCCTATACATAAAATTATATGCAATCAGCAATAATGTGATAGATTGTTGATTGTTTTTATTTGTAGGTACTATTACTAGCGATGCCTACAATTGCATTAAAATGTTTTGACAATCCTATACCTACATAATTTAATTTTTTTATATGTTTTTTTTATGTTTACCTGTGTCATAAATAATTACCGACTTGCATAACTTATCTGCAATATGCAATTGTGTATCTGTGTAACAACTGCTTTTGGGTTCGCCACTCATCTACACAAAATAGTGCCTATTAAATATTATCTTACCGGTAATTAATTAGACAAGTTTCTTGTGATGCATGCCTGTCATTTGTATGATTACTGTTTTAATGTTATAATACCTACGCATTTTATATATTTATTATTTAGTGTGACTAGAGAGAGATGCGGCACGAAAGTGGATATAGTTACAAGAATAGAAAAGGGTATGTTAAGCTGGTTTAGACATGTAGAAAGAATGGACGAGGAAAGACTGACTAAGAAAGTTTATAAGGCTAGTGTGAATGGAACAGTCGCAAGAGGAAAACCTAGGCGAACGTTTCTCGATCAGATCGGAGGCGTTCTGGACAAAGGCCAGGTTAAGAGCTCCTTGAACCGACCGGCGTGTATGAGGAATGTGATGAAAGTGAATGAAGCCAGAGAAGTGTGTCAGGATCGTAGCAAATGGAAATCCATAGTCTCTGCCTACCCCTCTGGGAAACAGGCGTGAATCTATGTATGTATATATTTAAGAAGCATTTGTAATTGTGTAGTTGGTGTGCTTAATAAAATAAAATAAACAAAATAAAATAAAATACGTGCAAAGACCACACAAAGGTAAGTGTCGCTTCGTGCTCAACTATATTCAAATATAATCTGGACTACAAGGATGACGTAATTTTTTAAGTGATTCTCGCTGCTGCCGCAGCACCGAGTGCTGTGGGTCCTCACTCGGGACAAAAATTTGTGTGATCCACAAATAATAATTGTTATGAGTTTTGTTGTTCTTTGTGTCCGTTGTTTATAAAGTCCTCTGTACAAACCACGGATGGCGTAATGGTTAAAGTGATCGCCGCGCCGCCGCCGCTGCCTATTGCGCCGATTGTTGTGGGTTCTTTTATACGACTTTGGTGGCAAACAAGCATACGGCCCACCTGATGGTAAGTGGTCACCGTAGCCTGTGGACGCCTGCAACACCAGAGGCATCATTTGCGCGTTGCCGACCCTTTAGGAAAGGAAATAGGAAGGAGAAGGAGCGGGAAGGGGAAAGAGGGTGATTGGGCCTCCGGCACTCTCACTCACCGAACGAAACACAACAGTAGGAATACTGTTATTTCACGTCGATATTCTGTGTGAGGGTAGTCCTTCCCCGGTCGAGCAGGCCCATTCATGCTGAAATCAGCGAGGCTCTACTACTCATAACTCCCCACACAGGACAAAAACTTGTGTGGTCCACATCCAGTTGTTCGGAGCTTGGCTGGTCTTTGTGTCCGTTCTTTGCATGTTTGTTAAGTTCCTTGCGTCATAAGAAATAAACTAGCGTGGCAGCTATCTATTTAAAAAAATAATATAAACTTCGAATGTAATAAAAAACACTAAAGTTCAGGTTATTTTTCTTGTGACTCATTACGATGACGTAAGATTTACAAATTAGGTTTTATTTTCCAAGTAACCGTCACATCTCTTTATCAAGAACACACGCCTTAATTAAGAAGTAAATTAAAAAAAATAAACGTGCTACGTTATAATTTGATGATATTTACGTAACAAGAAATGTACGCGTTTAATTAAATAATTTAACGGTATAAGAATTTGGTATTGACATGTTTGTGGGAAGTTAATGTAATTTTTAATTAGATATTTGATGATTGATATTGAAATGTTTTCTAGCGTTTTTGACGTAGATTTTTGAGTTAACTGATGTCCGCACGTGAGTTTACTTGCTTTTGTCATCAGTGTAAACCTAGTTTTGTCCGGTTTATAATTCTGTTAGGTAGTGTGTGTCTTAATTGCTGAAACTAAAATTAATTTAATTGTCTTCCATGTATATGACTTTGGTTGTATGTGTAAATCGGAGTTAAATTTTTTTTAAAAATAATATTATAATAGCAAGAATAGCCATAGGGCTAAGAATATAGCTGCTTATAACGTGCCCATCACTTAGATTAGTTTACACTTATACTAAGTTTAACCTAACCTAAGTGATGGCCATATTGAGATTATGGCTATGGATTATTCAATACAAAGACATTGTTAATGAGTCGTACCTAAAGGTGGCTGTACACATTGGGCCAAGGTAGTGGGTCCGCGTGTTGGGCCAACGTGTAGAGATCTACTTGGCGGTATCAACATACCGCTAAGTTGATCTCTACACGTTGGCCCAACACGCTGGCCTACTAGCTTGGCCCAATGTGTACAGCCGCCTTATTGGTGATCCGCTGATACAAGGGACTCGACCTCACTAATATTAATAATAATTAGCGAATATTAGATATGTATTCAGCATCGGTCGTCAAAATACTTATATCAATCAAACGTTTATTTAGTTATACATGTTATATCAAGTTTGCTGTACCTATGACAGTTCAATATTCTGTAAAATAAACGGATACCTACCTAAATAAATAAAGATAAAAACATGTTATTTAAACCAACCCGACATTATAATATCATGTTATCTTATTTTTTACGTATTCTTTTGTACGTTGTGCTTTTTTTCCAATAAATAAACATTACTGTAGGTATTTATAAACATAATACATATAAAGAAACTATTAAGTACATTGTATTCTTTAGAACTATATTTTTGTAGAAACCCAATAATTTAAAGATAAAATAGTGGTAAAGCTTACATATTTCGTGACAATTTTTAAATATATTGTTCGCCATACAAAATGCATTAATTTTAAAGATCTCTAATTTATTCAGGGCTTTATTCTTAGATCCCTATTACCCAGGGTACCTGAAAATAACTTACAATGACGTCTCGTTTGTCCCGGGAATGCTGAAATGTGCCCTAATGCCCGACGAATTAATCAGCGGGCAAATTGCCAAAAGATAAAACTTTTGAACTTTTTCCTTATCTTAGAGACTTTTACAGAGATGGTAATCGGGGGAAAAAATATTTGTAGAAAAAAGTAACTTAATTACGATGGTTGTAATTATTCCAAAACGTCGATATTACAAAATTATTGAGGAAATTTACTTCGATTAGTATTTTGTTATGTGTAATTGTGAGAAATGGTAGGTAGTTAAGTTTCAAACAATATAGGTAAATGGTTTAATGGTAAGGCTATACCTTTCGATCAAATATACCATAGATGCACATTCTCATACAAAAACCGTGTCAATATGTGGCACTGACCAGTACTACTTACTTATGTCTGCATTTATTATGCAATCCAGGAAATAAACCGGAATAACCATTTAAATAATAATAATAATAATAAAGAGTTTATTATTTTCTCTCACATAGAAACATACATATAGTGGTAAATATATAACAGATGATGCAAACATGTAGTAAGACAATCGGGGACCGCCCTACAATCCCCAACAGGCCCCAGGTAGACGACCCCAGTGCACTCCCACCGTTCGCAGAATATGCGAACGGAGAGAGAACCAGCGATCTAGTCCCCAAAACCATTGAACGCCCACTGAGAAACATTTTGTAATAGTTTAGTTAAAACGCGTCATTGTAAAGCGTCCTAAGTGTGTTACTCGCGATACGCAAGCGTACTAAGTATATGGTACGGTCTCCACCGTAGTAGTGGTGTCGATTCGCTCTCGCTTACGGGCAGCGCACGCAAAAGTGAGTGGGACAGGTGCATAATATAGCGCATACGACTGATTTATGCACAGTTTTGTTGGGGCCGTTTTTCGAGCGACGATTGTGCATCTATGGTATATTTGATCGATGGCTATACCTGTATTGATTACATGAATACATACATGCCTGTGGTCGGCGACAGCATCAACTGTTCGCCTACCCAACATCGAAGCGCTCTTCTCAAGCATATAATAGTCCTACGGCTAGGGCAATAATGCACATTAATAATTTTCTACAATATAGTCCAGATACAGACATATTTTTTGATAAACCAACTGTAGTTGCTGCTAATATTATGCGACATATCAATAACCTATGACATTAGAGTATAAGGCGTAGTGCAATAAATGAATAATGTAAGCATATTCAATAGTATTTAATAGCAATGTCCAAAAATAAATATAAGTATTATCTATAAAATTGTAATAAATGTAAATAATGTCAATAAGGTAAGCTCAATTGTTATATTCCTTGTTTAATGTTATTTGAAATGTTTAATGTTGTAATTAAATTTATTAATATACATAATATAATTTTTGTAAACATATGCATGCAAACGATTTGGTGACACGACTGTAAGTTTTGTATTGCTTAATAAATGAATAAATACATAGCCTCAAACCTATATTCTCGAGTAGCTAGGTAGAGGTGTAATAGCCACATTTCGCTCAGACATGGTTACGTTTCTCAATCATCGGAGACGTTCTGGACAAAGGCGAGGTTAAGAGCACCTTAACTCGGCGAACTTATTGAAACTATTAAAACTATTTATACTATTACAATCTTATCTTATGTGGGGGCCAGTCAGTGCAGACCGGCGACACTTCGACCCAGTGGGATCTTTTGTGTCGACACTCTCCCAATAACGACTGCCATAGATATTCATGGCAGCCGGGACCAACGGCTTAACGTGCTTTCCGAGGCACGGAGCAGGCGATAATTGTCAATCAATACGCACATAATTTCGAAAAGTTATATAACTTCCGAAAGTCAGAGGTGCGCGACGTGGGTTCGAACCCGCGACCGCATTGCAGTCTGTTGGTTTCCCCATTGAGCTATCGCTGCTCTATTATTACTATACTATTTATATTTATGTTTACACTTTCCCCGACGTTTCAGCAGCCATGGTCATGCGCAGGGTCCCTGTGGCCATGGCTAGTATAATAGTATAGTAATAGTTTTAATAGTTTCAATAATTAAATTAGCTTAAAAATTTGCAAAGTTTAATAGTAATAGTAGTGTAACAGTTTCTAAATTTTGTAATAAAATATCAAATAAACAACGCGATAAAATTCGTATATAGTAGTTTAATTTCAATCATTTAAATACCTTAAATAATAGTAAAGTGTAACAGTAGTAGTTTAATAGTTTCATAATTATGTAATAACTAGCTTTTGCCCGCGGCTTCGCTCGCGTTAATTTAGAATTTGACAATAAATTCTGGTTGTACTCTGTTTGTAATAATATAATTCAATCATGATTCGAAAGACACGTGGCGCCATCTATTACATAAGAACATTATTGTTGATTTCCTCGGGCACAATCATTTTTTTCGGGATGAAAAGTAGCCTATGTCCGTTTCTGTACACCTGACAACGTATATGTAAAATTTCAGAATGATCGGTTCAGTGGTTTAGGCGTGAAAAGGTAACAAACAAACAAACAAACAAACTCATTTTCGCTTTTATAATATTAGTTAGGATTATGTTTTGAAATTATCAACGCAGTTCAATTTCAATGTATGACATTCACGTAAACGTAATATTATGTGGATCAGTTTTTATTGTAATAATAATATATTTATTTAAAAAATGTTGCAGTTAGCATAAACACAGTAGGTACATAATTATATTATGAAACAAGTTATTACAGAACTTGTGTTTTGGGTATCATGTTTCTCGCAGTATTACATATTTTAGTTAACAGTTACAAAATATATTATGTGTTCGTGAGAGCAGTTATGAAAATACATATACCTATGCAAGTAAGCACAGGAGTGTGTGTGGGTGTGTATGTATGTGTGCTCGTGTCTGTGAGGGTGTGTGTGCATGTGTGTGTATGAGAGCGTGCATGTATGTGTAGTGTAATATTCATCCAATTAAAGTACCCGTAATTTCAGCATGATCTCAGTTTGATTTGGTCATTACATCCAACATAGATTGGTATTTACTTTCAAATTCCACGCGTACTAAGTCGCAGGCAAAACCTAGTTTGTACATAAGAGTACCTATACACAATGCTACCATCAGTCTAGTGGAAGGCCCAATACTTGCTACCGCTGAACGCATCGTTTGATCTGTATAGTTACCTTACAGTCAGAATGATTGATGAACGTGGGTATTAGCTTGAAATGGTTATTTGTACTTCAGCTTTGTTTCGATGAGAACACATAAATAATCTACGTGCCGAGTTTATACCGAGTTATACTAGATTAAGCCCGCGGCTTCGCTCGCTTAAATATAGCTTATGTAAGTACATAGGTATGTTGTTCTATTAGGTATTCTTTGGGGTCATATTCCCCGCTGTAAAACGATCCCCGGCTTACATATCATAAGGAGAAATACCCAATGATTGCTAAAAGTTTAGGCTTAAAAAATATTTAATTCATTACCATACAAGATATATGTAATTGATTCACGGCGATCCTTCGTGTGTCTTTGTAACAACGTATCGATAATAATTGATAACTTGAATAACTAAGAACATAGTATAGTTTTAGTCCTTGAGTCAGGATTTATCTTTAGTCTAGCATAATAATCTAGTCAGAGAACAGTTTACATGCACCTAAATCAAACTTCTTGTATGTCGATTGATCTTGCGCCATCTTGGATAAGACTACAAATGCTTTATCCAAATAATTAATTTATTCAATTCATATTTCTATAAAATCAAAAAGCATTGTACTAATTAGACTTTGTATTGAACAAAAAATAAATCATAGGTACTGTTATTAGATCAATTCACGAGTCTCAAAATGGCGGATTGACAGCCGGTGTCAATTTTAATTATAGACGGCCATGTTGCAAAATAAGTGCCAGTGTACATTTAAAAATTCAAAATAGGTACGCAACGAAATCAGAGCGTAGCTTGTGTCGGGGGAACGATCGAGCGTTGCCTAGCAACCGTCTCCGGGTGATTGTCACAGATTAATACATGGTGCAGATACAGGAATTTTCCGAGGGTTGTATTTAGAAACTAGGTACAATTATAGTTAGGTGCATTTCATTATAGACTTCAAGATTTTTACATATTATTGCTTGATGATTGAAGTGTACCAGTAATAGATATCCTGTACTGAATAAAATATTGAAATGGAATGAAAAAAGATTATTCATATTTTTTATTTCTGTAGTTGTCTCTGTCATATTCTTATTGACATTTTAGACTAGTACTAGTACCTATTAGTACCAGTCTCCTGTTTCTAAAGACACAGAAGTAATGCCATGGTACGTATGATTCCCTTATTAATCTATAATGTGTACCCTTTTATTTAATTAAAGAACATTTACATACTTTTTTGTGCCCAAAATACTTTTGACAACCATTATGATTTTTATTTTAAATAAAGATCTCTCTCTTCTTGATCTTTCAAAATATCAATCAAAATATGATATTGTCTTGTTACTGTTAAATAAATAATATATGTTCTAAAAACTAATATTATATACAATATTTAGGACAACTAGAACGCACGTTGGGCTTTAACGCAGATTAATTGATGGATATGCCCTAATTGATTTGAATTTGGAATGCGGTGCGTGATGAGGCAACGAATCCGTTCATTATAGCAACTCATAATGGGAAATGTATGCTTTGATTAAAACGCTGTGTTTGCTTTCATAGAGGTGTGTTTAAATAAAACAAACACTGACACATGTTTGATTGTTCATATCAGAGATTGTTCATATTTGATTATATAAAGTGAGGTCATGCGTACGTAAATTTAAATACATAGACTGAAAACATGGAGAATTGTGAATTATGATACTACCCTCACAATTTTTTTTTAAATTGTTGATGCAAACGATTTATTACTATGTTACACGTATATAACTTAAGGTTAGACGATAAGTAATATCAAAGTCATCGAAGTTAAGACTAAATCTTTCCACTAGGTTAACGTGGCTGTAAATAGTACAACAAACTAAAATTGATTTTTTATTAAGTATGCGATTACACTATAACAGCTCATTCGTTCGTAGTGCTGTAATAAGTTAGGAAGTTCTATGGTGTCCTTGTGTGTGAGTTCATTGCATGCACTGATGCATGATATGGTTTACTTCTTTAGTCCTGCGGCATTGTTTGACTGTGAGAACTCAAAATCGGTTGCGGGATTGGATAAAGTGTTTTTTCGGTTTGTTGTGAAGAACTTCACTGGAGGCTTTAAATGAGCCCAGCAGGTTCGGTTTCTAACTATGTGAGGTATCAAATATTGCTGGCGATAAGTGGTTGCCAAACACAGCTGCCTGCCCCTCTCAAGATATACCGATGTGAGATGTTCTACGTATAAATACAGCCAAATTAAACAAATACACTGGCTGTTAAAATTCCACAACTAAGAACACAGCGCAAAAGTGCTAAAGCAAAGTTTTCTAAGCCTTTACAAAGAAAACTCAGCTTAATGCCCTTTCAAAAACATTATACAACTAAATTCATATATGCTTTATCAAAAAAATACATTTAAATACATACATTACTCTGCATTCCGAGCAGACATCACGACGCCAACGCGTGAATTTGTTCTCCGGTCGCCTTCTACCACGACACTTATAACAACGCATTATTCGTATCGCTGTAAATATATTTAATATGAGAGCAAACAATAAAACGACAGTTCGGGCTCATTTCTAGAGTTTCATAGTAGAGGCTAGACAGTGCTATCATAATTTTATTTGGTTGGGCGGCCATACATAGATACGTATTCGTGTAATGTGTATCTCATGTATTGCACTCTTTAATGTTTCGTTTAAATGCGTTATGTGACGTCAACTATGGTTTAATGTTGGTTGCCCTTTTATTTTTAAGATAAAGGGGTGGTAAGCCTGTTGGATTTAAGTGCGACGTTGAATGAAGAATTATTTGGGTGGAAATTGAGATTAGTTGGTTCAGTGAACCGTGTACTAAGTAATTAGGAGATAGTAGGTTCGTCGCTTAATAATCGTGCTATCGTTATTGTGAATAGTGGTTTCTATGATGTATTTATGAGAGTATAAGCCTTATTGACTGTTCCGAATGGCAAAGTTGCAAATAACTGTCATATTTTAAGGTCTAAAAATTATTTGGGCTTTATTTTCAAAATGTTTTTAATAGACTCTACAGGTTAAGGTAAAAATGTATCATAGATGGAATATAAATATACTAGACCGCAGCTTCGCTCGGGAATAGTTATTTTTTTCTGGATGAAAGGGATGTCCTTTTAAAGTGAAAACTTCTTTAGGCGCGTTGAGCACTTCTTGGGTGAACAAAAAACATGGAACTCGCGTCATCGTCACCGAACGCTTTCCATTTTTGAATTATTTTATATGATCAAGGATTACAGTTTTCACTTCTATCGGCAGTCCCCAAAGACTGCCTCTGCACCCCTGACAACGTATATGCGAAATTTCATGATGATTCATCGAGAAGTGAAGAGTGAAAGCGTAACAAACAAACAAATAGTAGTTAGGAATTGTAGTCCTTTTTCTAACTAAATATACAATCAGAATCTTTTAATGCGCTCTTAAAATTGAGAATGGTTGCTCTATTATAAAATCTATTTCATTAATCTAGTGCTACAGGTAACTAATGATAATAAAGTTTCGGAATCAATTCACGGTTTAAGCCGGTTTCTAGATTTTTTTTTAAGGATATTATCAGTATCGGCACGGACTACAGAAATGAGACAGGTAGCCAGCAATCGAAAAGGGTAACCCCCAATTACATTCCATGTTCCTCTTAAGAGGTGGCATTTAATTGCGAAATAGCTAAGGTAATATGGGTGTGCTGTCCAGGGATAAAAAAAAAGAGAATGGGAACTCAATGTTGCATTATCACTTGCACGCACATATGACAAAATAAGCCATTTGTGGCTTTGTGTAATTTTATAGAATGTCTGGTTGGTGGATCGAGTCATCTTGTTAAAATTAAAATAATGTTACAGGTTCGGTTGAAAAAGGATGGGGGATGAAGGAAAGGATGTTTGAATAATCTTTAAAACCCACAGATTGTTTTATGAGTTTTATCCATTGTGTGTATTTTGTATTTGTAATTTGAATGTTTGAACAACCCTCCGTGATACGGGGATTATTCCCTAGCTGACGTAGCTTTTATAAAATATTAAAATGGTGAAACATTGGGCATGATTTGGTTTTTGTAATACAGAATTGCGGCTGGTCTCCGGTTTGATTTTCGAGCCGGTCAACGTTTTTGGATTTTCTGTTAGAAAATTCGTAGTTATCTGAAAATATACACACTAGGTACCAAATGTGGATGTAATCAGTAATCGTCAGGCTACGTTTCGTTTGACCTATCATCTAGGGTTAGTTTGTTCGTTTGTTCAGCGCGCGATTGAGCGATCATATAAGGCACTTGTTCAAAACAGGCGTTGTAGGTGTGGCAGTTGCTATGAGTGCCATAGCCATCAAAGCTATCGCCAGCTATGTTATAAGTGCTACGTAACCTGTTACTATGGCTCCCATGACATGGCAATGAGCTGACCCGTACGTCTGCTCATTGACATCGGACCTCGAACTCACTATCGCACACACAAAAACAAAACATACCACGCCACGGAACCAGCCAAATTGTATAAACATAATAAAATCAAAAACAAGCCCAACCATATCTAACGTCCATTACAAACCGTTTCATACAACACCGACTTCTCTCGCACCATTTGCAAAAACAAAATGGTTTCCAGTAATACAAATTTATCTGTTTGTTACATAAAATAATATACAATAGAGCTGTTATCACCATAAAGTGAGACGTGTATAATCATTGGTGAACACCCCGGTCGTTTCGCTTTAATATTAAAAATCAATATTGTGCAGTCATAGACGCGGTCCAATGCCGATGGGAGTACACCGTGCTGTTATTTGTGGAGCTGTTTTCACAATATGTGCGTATAGGATTGGGAATCCTAGGACTAGGTTCTGAAAGCTTATATGTATACTCAGGTAGGTATGTGAGGTTTTGGATTAGTTAGTCAACCCAAGGGACGGTATTAAAGATTGCAAGAAAATAAAGGTTTATAAGACAATTCATTTACTTTTATACTATCTTTAAAACCTTTTCCTTGGGCAGGCAACGCTTGTAATACTTTAGATATATTATTCTTAATGACTGCATCCTAACTAATATTATAAAAGCGAAAATGAGTTTGTTTGTTTGTTACCTTTTCACGCCTAAACCAGTGAACCGATCATCCTGAAATTTTGCATATACGTTGTGAGGTGTACAGAAACGGACATAGGCAACCATTCATCCCGAAAAAAATTACTGTTCCCGAGGAAAACAACAATAACTTTCTTATGATAATAGATGGCGCCACGTGTCTTTCGAATCATGATTGAATTATATTATTACAAGCAGAGTACGACGCGAATTGATTGTCAAATTCTAAATTAATGCGAGCGAAGCCGCGGGCAAAAGCTAGTTAAAAATAAATAAGTTATTCTTAAACGATTATAGGGTACGGTAATCGCAAATAATCAAGTGGCCTATAGGAGAACTTATTGCCTACAAATGGAGACTCCGTGCCGCTACCCAAAATTTTCTTCCAGTAAAATCCGACTACTTGACCTAACCATAAGAGAAGGTAGCGGAATATCACATCGGCATTTTGACAGCTGTTTTTCTAGATACTATGTAATAAGAGTGAGTTTATTACCTTTGTCGTACACAAAACCAGACACTATGCCGCTACTAAGAATTTCCTAACAGAAAAACCCAATAATGACACAGGAATCAAACCCCAGATCTCACCATCACACACAACCATAAACGAAAATACCATATGACCAACGAGACTTACGATGTAATATAGACAAACTTATTTTTATAGAAGCAGTAAATGTCTGTGGTATATGTGAACTAATTTTATTTTTATGTTTTTGCTAAATGGCCAGTGTTTCTGGGAATATTATTTGAGAAATATAGCAGACATAAAGGAATAAAAGATTGAGGTAAAATAAAAAGATGCCTCCGTTTTATCACAAATATTAGTTACAAAGCTAAGGAGTCGTTTCGACGCAATTACCTTTGACCTTTGAACGAAATTGAAAACAATTGAGGTAAAAGTATTCTCTTTTGGTTATGTTGACATATATTGTATATTCTTGTATTTATTTTGAATGAGAATATAGCTGATATTCTAGGATATCGTTATTTTTACAGGCAGATGAATAAAAAAAAATAAGAGCTTCTTTTGTCCAATATCAACGGCAAGGATGTTTAGCAAGCTTATGTCTCAATGACAGCTATTAAATACATTGTCACCTCTGCCCACGTTGTCGTGGTATAAGCGCGATAGGCGTCGCCATGTCTGGAAAGTTACAACCATCTTCGGACATTGAAACAAAATTACTTTTCTCAGGTATCATGTTAGCACAGTCTTATCGTTGCTGCGTAGCACTATTAGTATTACGTAGCCCTGCTACGTATTCATAATAATAGACCTACGTTATAACAGGAGCATTAAGACCGTGCTACGACGCTACAGTTGTGCTACATTATCACAGCGTTGCTACGGGCTATCTGTTTATACACGTGCTATGTCCATACATAGATATAATGTAAAAACTGCCTTCTTAGTTCATGACAAAAGTTTGCGTATACGTTTTGGCGCGAGTATATACCGATATTTATGTTGTAAGGAAATTAAAATAAATGCAAGTCCCATTTGTTATCTACAATTTTAACAAATTTCGCTGTACTATATAAACACTTACTTTGTATTATAGTATAAATGTATCGGTAAAGTTGAGAAATAAATAAAATATGAAAATATGAACACTTGTTTAAATCTGAAGAGTTCGCCAAGCCTATTATTACATTTCCGTTTGGTGGCGAGCATAATGTCGTCTCAATCATGGCTTAAGGGTCCACATAATAGGATGCGATACTTAGCCAGAAAGGGACATTTGAAAGGGATTATAGATTGTTAAAGACTCCGTGCTGCTACGGGCAATTTTTTTGACAGAAAACTAATATTGGTATTAGCTGTCAGAAAATTGTTCCTTGTTTGTGAACCCGATTTGGGCAGCCGGGCACAAGATCAAGATTCACTTTTCAGACTATAGAATTCTTGACCTTGTGACCGGCTACCAATCTGCACGGCTATGCACGTTAAACTCTTCAATAGCTGTAACAATTTGGATGTGATTTATTGATGGATTATGATAATTGTAGTACTTTTTTATGTTTGTTTGCATTAAAACTCCAGCGGCGATACTAATCTTACACATAAATAAATGTAACAATTATTTATATTTTATAATTTGTTGCATTTTTCTTCTTATCTTTTGTTATTGATTTCATTTAAATATTATTATTTAACACAATATCTTGTCACATGAGTAAGTATAAGTGCTGGTTAGCTTATAATTAGTAAATGTATCATATTTTATTTTTGTGTCATATATTATATATGCATATACAGTTGGCAAATCAAATGAAAATAAATAAAATAAATCGCTTCATAAATAAAAAACGGATTAATAACAATTTTAAAGTGCTGTAGAAAGCGTATATGCATATGAAATAGGGAACACACAATATATAATCTTACTAATACTTGTATTACAAGAGTAAAAGTTTGAAAAAATATTAATTGGATGTTTGTTACTTAATCACGTGTCAACCTAAGATTTGGATGAATGTGACACATAGATAAACCATCTCCTGGATTAACACATAGGTAGGCACCCAGTATGCAAGCCCGTGCAAACCACACAGACAAAACTAGTTCAAGTATAAAAATCTTAATTGTTCCTGTGTACTAAAACTAAATTGTAACCATAATAGTCCTAAAACAAACCACAAAACAATATAACAGCACTGCACAGTTTCTTACTCAATAACTCTCGAACGCAGCGGTTCTCAATCTTGTTGGTACCCCGCCGCTAATGTCTTGTATACAGATAATATAAGCACAGATGTCCGACTGAATCCTTAGTGTTAAACAATCGCATTCACATACATATAGGTAATGTGTGAATAACGATTACGAATCAAGGCAGCTGTATGCGGGCATTGACATTCGATCAACTTGATTCAAAATGGCTACTATTAAAACGGTTGGAATAATAAATAACTTTTGAGCAGCAAAAAATGTTATTTTATTAATTAAAGTTAAGGATTGTGGATTACCACACTTGCTAAGTTTCTAGGGATACATTCTTAACAAATAAGCCGACCACGCATATTTATCAATGCCCGGCCCATGAATCGTACCCCGAACCTAATGCACAGCAATGTAACCATACAACTGCTGTGCATTAGGGTTCAGCAGTCAATTTTAATACCAATTAAAAACGACTGCCGTACAAAGATTATGTCTTGACACAAGCCTATTGCTGTGGACTGCGTATCACCTACCTGAGGTACACTACCTCGAAATGTTTCATAATTCTTGTTTGACTACTGACATACTGCTTTTTCCACGGCACAACACACTCAATAAACGCAGAATTCATTGACAGAATCACTTTCGACTGCACGGATGACGTAGTGGTTTAAATGGTCGCCGTCGCGTGTTGTGAGATCGATTCCACCCGGGCAAAAAATTGTGTGGACTTTAATAATTGTGCCGAGTCTAGGTGTTCTTTGTGTCCGTTGTTTGAATGTTTGTGAAGTCCCCCACGAAGGACAGCAAGAAATAATACCAAGCGCGGCAGTTTGCTTTAAAAAAAGAATTATAGATTCTTTGCAAACTTTGAGAATCTCTGACCCAGCACAATAATTATGAACGTCGTTCTCAAAGCACACGGCACTGAAGAGAATAACAATAACTTCTTCTCACGTTACACTAGAGAAATTAACCGCGCATTCTATTGTTACCACGTCGACGTTAGGAAAGAACTTATCGTTTGTTTAGGCAATTGCTCGAGAACATTCGAGAGTTTAGTTTTAAGTTCTAGAAGTTTGAGCCTTTAAAACTTTATACACTTTCTTTAGTTCTTAAGAAAGGTAGAAAAGATAAAAGTTGGTAATTATTGGTTGTGGTAAATAAAAATAAAATGTTTTGTCGGGACCTAACATGTTACTAGATAGTTTTAGTTTTAAAAACAGAAAACGTGTTGTTGCTATTTTAATTACTGGGCAATATTAATATTATTTTTTAAGTAGCGATAGCTCAGTGGGGAGACCAACAGACTGCAATGCAGAGGGTCTCGGGTTCGAATCCACGTCGCGCACCTCTGACTTTCGGAAGTTATATGAATTTTCGAAATTATGTGCGTATTGATTGACAATTATCGCCTGCTCCGTGCCTCGGAGAGCACGTTAAGCCGTCGGTCCCGGCTGTCGTTATTGGGAAGTCAGTGCCCTCTAACATCCTGACACTGGTCTAGCCTTAGGGTATCGTTAGCCTTCGGTTTGCGGAGGTCAGATGGCAGTCGCTTCGTGTAAAAACTGATATTCAGTGAAATCCGGTTAGACTAGAAAGCCGACCCCAAGTGACTTCGGAATAATAAAGACTAGGGAGAATATTGATATACTTTTTGCGATCCAGGAATCAAATCCAAGTCTAGATGATATGATGATGATTATATTTCTGTTTATACCAGTGGACAAAATTACTTCGCAATACGCTGACTTATAAATAAATGAACAAACATCATTAAAAATTTATTATAGATAACTGTTTGGCAGTCTTCGTTTTATTGTATTTTATATGATTGATTGAATAGCTTGACTATATTCTTCTGTCTCTAGGAATTCAATGTCTTGTATATTTTCAAAATAGCAGGACCGTGTACCAATCTCAACACCAATTTTTTTTTTCTTCACATGGGAGAATGCTTTGACGCATACCTCTCCGCGGGGCGACGGAGAGGTTATGTCGGGCTCACCGGGGAAAAGATACCCCGATAATACCGACTAAACCTACCACGGTGTTCCTCGACATAACCATAGACGGCGAGGCCGCGCGAATCGCTTTCACATGCAATCGCGACCCCGCCGTGTGAAACGGCAGGCAACTACACAAAAATACTTCCTCCACCGGCCCCCTTGGGTGCACGCCGCCTCTCGGCCCTGGTACTGATCGGGTGGCGAGCAGGCCTACGCAACCCACCACCCCCAAGTCAAACCTCAGGGTGGCTGTAGGTCATCTCGCGCCCTCTGGCGCCCGGTTCTGCGGTTGAGGAGAGGGTTTAAGCGCTCCCTCTGCCGCTCCGCTGCCTCCTTGATGGAAATTACTTCCTCATAAAAGAAGGCGACGGCGTTCCACGATCTCTCACTCCGGACCATAGACTGAACCACGGCCGGGAGTGAGAGGGCAACCAGTTCGACTGCCGCGATCAACTCACGGTGCTGCGATTCCCAGGCGGGACAATCCGCCAAAGTGTGCAGCGCCGTGTTCAAAACAATATCGTGGCAGTCGCCGCAGTGATGACACCGGGCATCGCCTGCCGGCCTATGCGACACAGGAGCTGGCCAAAATAACTGTGGCCAGTCATTACCTGTGTCAGTAAGGTGAGGGCGTCATACCGCCTGTCCAGCCACTCCTCAAAAACGGGTCTTGAGTAAGTATTCTGCCTGATTAAAATCTAATTAAACTTTTTCAAACCACGTCATCGAACTCGACACTTCACTGTAGCATCCAACTCCACCACTAAATCAAACTTTGCAAGTCATATTTTATTTTCCTTTTTATCTGCGTGTCCCGTTACTCCACCGGTGTGTGTTTATTTAGAATTTATAGCGTTTATATACCACCTAACCTCCCCTTAATGTAACTAAAAATGTCTGACATTTGTGTAAATGGCTACACCCAGTATGTGACATGTACTTAACTGCTAAAAGTCAGGATACTCACGTCATTACTCTTAATATAATAATTTCATAAACAGATTTTTTCGTATTTCTCTGTCCGTTTGTGCACGCTTACTTACTCTACGATGGCTGAACCTGGATGTGGTTTTTAGTGGTGTGTTAAGGTAAGAATTGGGCTAAATAGTTGAGCTAGCTTTTTTGAAGTGACAACTTCTTCAGGCGCGTTGAGCACTTATTGGGTGAACAAAATCATAGAACTCGCGTCATCGTCACGCTTCGTCATCGTCACGCTTCCATGCTTTCCATTTTTGAAATATTTTATAATATTAACAATATCTCAGAAATAGTGTGTCCTACGCAAAAAATAACGAAATTGTGACCCCCTTAATAACCCGTAAGAGTGTCAGGAATCCGACCTGACCCTTTTTTTTTAGTTTATAAAAAAGTGTTTATGATCAAGGATTAAAGTTTTCACTTCTATCGGCAGTCCCTAAAGACTGCTCAAATTTTTTTTATTTTGATTGATACTATGTACACGTTTTCCGTGAACCGTGAATCATATAATAAATAAAAACACCCACATTCTTTCAGATAGGTATGGTTTTACGGCTTAAATTGCTGTGTACCGGCAATTTAAGCCTCTGCACTGCTACTGAGAATTTCCCGACGAAAAATCCATTCACACTTCGACCGCCCTCAGAATCTAATTTAGGACAAATTGTATAGCAATCATGAGATCTCGATCATATATAGAATATGCATAGGTAGTTTTTAAGTACATGTCCAAATAATCACCACTTAGACTAGTCCAGGAGGTGGGTGCCTGGTGATCTGTAACACACCTACTAAAGACACCAGCCTCTCACAAAGGAATGAGAATTTTTTCAACATGTATTGTATTAGATAATAAGTGCTTACATTTGTGAAAGAGGAAATAAATATCTTTATTATTATTATTATTATTTATTATACATACCTACATACTAAATATTATGCTAATATATAGGTATACTTAGCGGTTTCACAGCTTGTCTATATGAATGGCAAAGTAGTTTTAGTAGCCATCTCGCCTCTGTCATTGCGCCTAGTGTTGTGTGTTCGATCCCCACACGAGACAATAATGTGGCCGGCTCGACCGGGGAAGTACTACCCTCTCACAGAAAATCGACGTGAAACAGCAGTGTTTCGCTGCTGTGTTTCGTTCGGTGAGTGAGAGCGCCGGAGGCCTAAGCATGAGGTGACGATTCTCGCAGCTCATGAGGGACCTGCAGAGTGTCCGTAGAGTCATTGTGTGGGTGGCGCGAGTCGACCCGGCGGCCAGGGAGATCCGTAGAAACGGTGCTCTGCTGGCCACCCGCGGTATAGTCCAGAGGCCCAACCGAGTCTAACCAACTAGGTTGGCTGCCTTATCATGCCGCGCATAATCTCGAGGTGGGTCGTCGTGCCGGATGGTGACCGGAGGGTGGGTCCCGGCGACCACTTTCGGGAGGGTACGGGGGTCCTTTCGTCCGTCGGATCGGCTATCGCCATACCATACAGTTATATGACAAAACTTGCGCTGCGCCTTGCCCCACTTTGCTGCGAGAATAGCCGCCTCTTTTTTTTTCACGTTTCCCCTTCCTTTCACTCTATGGCAGTACGAACAAAGCATTGTCGTTCAACAGCAGCCAATCGCCGTAACCCCACTGCTGCTTCCTGTGTCGTGGAGTTTATTAACATCAGAGGACTCCACGCTAACCTTAATGCCATCCATCACCACCTGGAGACGGCTCGGCCGGCAATGCTTTTTCTAACGGAGACACAAATACGCCGTCCTGCAGACACGAACTACCTGCAATATCCCGGCTACGTGCTAGAGGAGTGTTTCCTCGCGAAAGCCGGGGTATGCTTGTTTGTTAGGGCGGGTATTTGCTGTCGCCGTCTACAATGCCTAGAGGACCCTTCCTTCTCTGTCCTTTGGGTACACGTAGATCATGGCTCTTTCAGCCAAATCTACATGTGCCTCTACCGATCCCATTCAGGAGACGCTGAGACAACTCGACTCTTCAATTACCTGAGTTAGGTGGCAGACGACGCGCAGGAGCGGTTTCCGAACGTTGAGTTGGTGTTCTTGGGAGATTTCAATGCCCACCATGAGACCTGGTTGGGTTCTCCCAAAACAGACCACGCGGGACGAACTGCCCATGCGTTCGCTCTCACGCATGCCCACCCGGATACCAGACATTGCAGGTCAGGCGCCCTCTCTGCTCGATCTGCTGCTGACGAGTAACCCGAACCGGTACAGTGTGTCGATTCGTGCTCCTCTGGGCACCTCAGACCACTGTCTGGTTTGTGCCACAGCTGTTGTTGTTACGCCCCCACGACCCGAGGAGGCAAGACGACGACTGTGGCACTACTTGTCGGCAGACTGGGATGGAATGCGGGAGTACTTCGCATCCATCCCTTGGGCTCAACGCTGCTTTGAGAACAGGGATCCATCAGAGAGCGCTACTGCTGTCGCTGGTGAAATCATCCTGGGTATGGAATATTATATTCCATACAGTGATGTCACGAGCAGCGGCAGGAAAAGGCCCTGGTTCGGTCGTGAATGCGCTGATGCTGTTGAACGCAAACAGACAACTTACCGGTTTACTCAATTACGGTGACGTAGTGTATGGACCATGTCTTCTGAAGCGTACAGAGAAGCTGCTGCAGCGGATTCAGAATGCTTGTGCGCGATTCTGTTTTGATATACCGCGTAGGAGCCATGTGACTCCATTCATAAATGACAACAAAATCCTCAAATTGGCATCTAGAAGAGAATTACACTTAGCCACCCTGTTATTTGGAATATTGAGGAGCCAAACGCCAAAATATCTATTTAATAAATTGTCTTGGACACAAGACAGTTGCTCTTATCCAATTAGGTCATCGGTTCACCTCTTGAATGTACCTAGACACCGCACAACAGCGTTTAGGGGAAGTTTTAAATACGCGGCCACAAAATGTTGGAATGACTTGCCTCCACCAATGCGAAAATTTAAAACAAATTTAATATTTAAGACAAATTATAAAAAATATTTATTAAATCGACAAATAGACTCCTAATTTAAGATCGCCAAGTATTTAAATCTTACTCATATTTTCAGGCACATTTATAGTTTTTAACTACAATAATAAAAATATTGACATGTAGGTATATTTATTTAATTTATCTGCAATCTATTTCTTTATCTGTAATAATAAAGGAAATTTTTTTTTTTTTTTTTTGGGTTTTGTTTATGGTTTGGTGGTATTCATTTGAACTGTATTATTTATTACACTCATAATCACTATTGAGGTGTTGCTGAAAATCAGCGCTGTATCGCAACTCGCATGCGGTGCGGCATTATGCTGAGCAACATCTCTTTTTAATGAACACTGCGACGCACATTGAACAGCAAGGACTCCGTATATATATTATGTGTATTCTATATTATTTATAATAATGTTGGTATATAAGTTTTATTATTTATTTTAAATTATTTATAATTTTCTCTTTAACTATATTATTACTGTTACACATTTTTGTTATGAAATAGTTTTGATTGTGTGTTGCAATGTTACATTAAAATAAAATATTTCTTTCTTTCTTTCTTTCTTTCTTACCGCGCTTGGACCAGGGCTCGCACTCTCCACGACCCTAACGTGGATCACCTGAAGGCAGCGTTCAACCAAGCCACAAAGGTCTGCAAGAGGGCATACTTAAGAGCGGATGCCCAGCGCGTCGCACGGTTTGGCCAGGAACTCATGGCGCATCCTACGGGCAGTCGTAGCTATTGGCGCCTGGCCAAAGCCGTGCAGTCCAACTTCTGCCAGACCTTGCTGCCCCCTCTGAGGTATCCGAATGGATCACTGGCTCATCGGCCGCAGGAGAAAGCAGATCTGCTTGCAAATCTCTTTGCGGCCAACTCCCGAATCGATGACTGCGGTTCGCAGCCGCCTAACATTGCCAACTGCGGCTACACCATGCCTGATATATGTATCAGGCAACGAACCGTTCGTGCGATACTGCAGTCTCTCGATGTTCGGAAAGCCAGTGGACCTGACGGCATCCCAGCTGTGGTCCTTAAAAAATGTGCAGCAGAGTTGTCTCCCACGCTTACGCGCCTATACCGGACGTCTTACGCCGCAGGCATTGTGCCTGAGGCTTGGAAGGAGGCGAACGTTCAACCGATTCCCAAAAAGGGGGACCGTCCCGAGCCAAGCAACTATCGACCCATAGCTATCACCTCGGTGCTCTCCAAGGTGTTCGAGCGGATTATAAACACCCAAATTGTCCGCTACCTGGAGGATCAATCGTTGATCAATGATCGCCAATACGGCTTTCGGTCTAAACGAACAACGGGTGATCTTCAAGCGTTCGTCACGCACCTCTGGGGTGAGGCTATGGACCAGCACGGCGAGTCTTTGGCTATCAGCCTTGACATAGCCAAAGCTTTCGACAGAGTCTGGCACCGGTCTCTTCTTTCCAAGCTTCCGGCCTATGGCTTGCCCCCTCAACTGTGCACCTGGATTGCAAGTTTCCTGCAGAAGCGTCGTATTCGGGTCCTTTGCGACGGTCGCGCTTCCAAATTTATGCAGGTCAATGCAGGAGTGCCTCAGGGTTCTGTCTTATCCCCTACGCTCTTTCTTCTGCATATCAATGATATGTTGAATCTCGGCAACATACATTGTTATGCGGATGACAGTACGGTGCATGGGCGATATCTCGGACATCCTGGGGCCAAACAGGCTGAGGTTGAGGGGAAAAGGCAGAATCTTGTCGTTGAACTTGACCAGACCTTGGACCGCATCTATGAATGGGGTGCCAAGAACTTGGTCGAGTTCAACGCCAAGAAGACCCAGGCATGCGCGTTCTCAACAAAAAAGTCTCCGTTCCTTCCCCTCCCTTCTCTGAAGAACACTCCACTGGTGATACGTGACAGCCTCTCCATCTTAGGTATGGATCTTTGCCGCTCCCTTAATCAGAAAACCTATATCGAGAGCGTCATTAAGCAAGCTTCGCGAAAACTCGGAGTTCTGAACAGGGTGAGGCGGTTCTTCACGCCTGGGCAACTGTGCATATTGTATAAGGCACAAGTGCGCCCTTGCGTGGAGTACTGTTCTCATCTTTGGGATGGCTCCGCGCAGTACTTGCTGGACGCTCTCGACCGGTTGCAGCGGCGGGCTGTCCGTATCATCGGAGATCCAGAGGTCACGAGTTCACTGGAACCTCTGCAACTCCGTAGGGACATTGCCTCATTGGCATGTTTCTACAGAATATACCACGGGGAGTGCTCTGAAGAGTTATTCCACCTTATCCCGTCCTCCCCTTTCCTATCCAGAACAACGCGTGCTGGGCTCAGATGCCATCCTTACACGGTAGAGTCGATTACAGCGCGTACCAAAAAGTTTGGGTCATCATACCTCTGCCGAACGACCAAGGCATGGAATTCTCTGCCAAGGCACGTGTTTCCTTCTTCCTTCAATCCTGGGTTCTTTAAGCGGGGCGTGAAAAAGCATCTTCTCAGGCCGTCAAAGTAGAGACCTCAACATCGCCTCGGCTACTGTGGGGGCGATGTGGAGGTCACTGCTCTTAGACCACACGACTGCTTACCATCAGGTGGAGTATGGTCATTTTGACGAGCAAAAAAAAAAAAAAAAATGTTTGTAAAGTCTCCTACGACATAGGAAGATATGGCACATACATACAAAAATAAATTGTCCTAACCTTGTATCTAGAATGTGAAATATTACAAACTTCACGACAAAGAAATTGATTTATATTTATACCAACAGTGAGAGAAGTAGCAGATGTCACCTACTCGAATATTAACTTATTTGTCCGTTTGTGAAAATCTAAATAAGGGCATTCACCGGCTCTGAAGGACGCGCCCCAGATCAAGTGTTTGCTGGGTGACCAGTAGTGGTCGAAATAGGGAGCGCAGTTTGTGGATAACGAACTGGAACGATTTGTTAATGAGGACATAACGCAGAGTTTCGGGATTTGGATGTAAAGTTTGTAATTCTGTAGTTGTGTAAGTTGTATATTGTAAAACTGTATACATATTATAATATCAGCCCTGTATTAATCTGCCTCACTGCTGGGCATAGGCCTCTTCTCAGTGTGAGAAGAGTTAGGCCATAGCCAACCACGCTGGCCAGGTTGGCAGATTTCATATATCTTCTAGAACATTATGGATAACTCTGAGACATGCAGGTTTCCTGACGATGACTTCCTTCAACATTAAAGCGAGCGATAATGAACTATTTAATACGCATACAACTTCAAATATTTAAAGATAATTAAAACTTACAGAGTCTTATGCCAGGCCAGGTTCCTGAAATGAGGTTCTCGTTTGTCTGCAGGGCATTGTAAAGGAGCAAGCGGTCGTACTGGCAGCACAAAGACTCCTATTTTGAAAGGTGGGTAATACACGAGTGTTTTGTAAGCGCTCATAGTCTACATACTTGACTGCTCGTAGTGGTTTAAGTCGTCACTTCGCCACGGCCATTGCGCCGAATGTTGTCGGTTCAAATCCACATATGGTTGTTCCGAGTCTAGGTGTTCTTTGTGTCCGTTGTTTGAATGTTTGTAAAGTCCCCGCGACACAGGAATTACTCCTATTACGGAAGTTGTCTTTTTCAAAAAGAAAAGAATGTTTCTGCTTATTGTATATGTTCGTGAGCTGATTGGACGGATTGTTTGTCACCTTTTGACAGTATTCATTAATATAATAATAATCATAATCTATCACATACACACAACACCATCTAGCCCAAACTAAGCAGAGCTTGTGTGCTTGTACTATGGGTACTAGACAATGGATAAACATTCATATATACTTTTTTTTTTTGTAAATACATACATAATATTGTCTTCTGTTTACGCGAATGTTATTCATTGAAATTAAACTACTATATACGGATTTTATCGCGTTGTTTATTTGACACTTTATTACAAAATTTTGAAAAACTGTTACACTACTATAATACTATTAAACTTTACTAATTTTTAAGCTAATTAAATTATTGAAACTATTAAAACTATTTATACTATTACTATACTATTATAGTAGTGTAACAGTTTTTCAATTTTTTGTAATAAAGTGTCAAATAAACAACGCGATAAAATCCGTATATAGTAGTTTAATTTCAATAAATACATACATGTTATACGTAGAAACTCCCAGACCAATACAAACATCCATGTACATGCACACAAATGTTTGACTTCTGCGAGAATCGAAACCGCGATCTCAGGCGTGGCAGTTGGTTACACTAACCATTACCTACGGCTACATTTGGTAGGTAGGTAAATAAATGTATAGTTGGCAGACGTGTCGGTCTGTGTGAAAACCTTGAGGGAGGCCTATGTCCAGCAGTGGACGTCTTTCGGCTGAGATGCTGATGATTATGATAACGTGTCAGCAGTTCACCTGATCGTAACCGGTCATTCCCGCTCATGGATAGGACAGTATTCTCTTGCATTCCAAGCTCTGCCAAGAACATAACAAAAGTGGTGATACCAGTCTTATATCATCATTAATAAAAAAAAAATTACAGGAAAATACATAATTAAAAAATGAAAGTATTCACTTTACATGTGGTAACAAAGAGTATTCTTATTATGATTTCAACAGCACATGTGAGTTAACTTTTACCCGATTGCAACAGAAGGAGGGTAATGATTTCGAGTGTTTGTATGTTTGTCTGTCTACACGTTCGATTTGTACATTTTTTAGCCTAAATGGTGTGGCATATGCGTGTAATAGATTTTTATAAATGTGATATCGTTAGATTTGATTTAATAATGCCAGTGATATAGGATATACCTATTAATTTTGTTAAAAACCTGCTAATAAAAATAGCAAAAAATATTATTTATTTGCTATTTCTTCTAATTTGCACGTATGTACATACTGGTTTTATTATTTACTTTTATAATTTAGAATATAGTATTATGCTTAATATATATAACAAGCAAAAGAAAATATGGCATTTTATAATTAATAATAATAATAATAATATTCTACCACATACACACAACACCATCTAGCCCAAACTAAGCAGAGCTTGTACTATGGGTACTAGACAATGGAATAATAAGTGGTCGGTTTTATTATCCATATTTTAATTAAGTTAGACTTTTATGACCATGAAGAACTCCAACACAAGGTCATCAGCTAACCAAACAAAGCCATAAAAGTAATATATTAGTAGTAAACTTTACACATAACTTATAGAACCCCACACTCAAATCGAAACGGTCCTCAAAATCTACGTGTAGGGCACCTTCGTCAATTATATGTCAAATAGTAACTCGTAGTGGTCACGGGTTTCCGACTAGGTTGCGCAGCAGTTTTTGTGGTCACTTAGTCGCTGCCAGAACGAATATCGTGAGTCCGATCCTCGTATATTTGTATGTAAAACTAAATTCAACGTCTGCACCCCGTTTCGATGTCGTACAACTTTCGCATATATTATACAATAAAATAAATAAAATTAAAAACATACATCCATTGAGTTTCTATAAATCCAAAACTATTATCAAACACTGGTTATCAGAACTGGACTATGACCAAACGGAGAAGTTATTACTAATAACAGAATGATAGCTTCTAGTAGTAACAATTATGGTTCGCAATACTTTATATAAATCACATTACATACTCACAAACACACACACATACACACACACACACATACAAACACACACATACACACACACATACACACACACACATACACACACACATATACACACACACACACACACACACACACACACACACACACACACACACACACCTCACATAATATTTCGTTTACTTTCTGACAACGAATTGCTTTTGTAATCATAAAATCTTTTGTGTAAATTATATGGGAGAAGACACTGACTTCCTGTAACACAGGTTTCGTACCTAGCACAGGAATCAGGGCTTCATAGGAAATGTGTAAACAATTTTATGTTAATAAACACATTATTTTTTTTTTTTTAAAGTCAAGTCTTTGAGTACTTGGTGTCGTCTGCGATATAGGAATTAAAGTTACCGCGGGTGGAGTCTTCTGAAAAAACCTTCGTTTTATTATTACACAAACTGATGTAATTGTAGTTAGTTGGGTAGATTGGTTATCATCTATTTATCTGGTACTATTTAACTCACCTAATGAGCCTGTGGTGAACAGGACGAGTCCATATCGCACATACTGTGTGAATGCGACGCGTTGGCTGGACTTAGGGTGGGTCTGATGGGATTGGCATATCCAAACCCTGAAGACTTCAGGCTTCTCCCTCTGAATTGTACAATACGGCTAATGCAGTACATTCATAAGGAGATAGCTAAGGGATAAATCTTGGGGCTGACACAAAAGATCCCACTGGGTCGAAGTGTCGCCGCCGATCTGTACTGACTGGCCCCCACACACAAGATAAGATAAGATAACTCACCTAATAGTAAGGACTATTTATACATCTCTTTTCTCTTTAAAGTAGACTCTAACTTATGCTACGAGGCAATCTAAATACAATCATATGGCTCAAAAAACAACCATAACGTAGGTAAATTTAAACATAATCTAACGAAAAAGGACGGTGTCAACCCATACCAGTGAATGTAATGCCAAAATGGTGTCCACTTCGTAATCGTGAAAGTGAATAGTTTGCATGAGCAAGCTAAGGGTAAGCAAACACTTACACCACAAACTACGTAGACAGAGATGGCCGGAATAATTCAACGAACATTAATAGTGATTTGTGTTCAGTGTGTAGCTATGTAGTGTAGAGGGTGTTCTATGCATCTGACGATGAATTAAACGCAGATAGCGAAGTGACAATTTTATTGAAAGACTTGTACAAGGTTGTGACAAAGAATGGTTAACATTTATTATAAACATTACAAACTAATTATCTTATCTTATCTTATGTGGGGGCCAGTCAGTGCAGACCGGAGACACTTCGACCCAGTGGGATCTTTTATGTCGACACTCCCAATAACGACTGCCATAGATGTTCATGGCAGCCGGGACCAACGGCTTAACGTGCTCTCCGAGGCACGGAGCAGGACATAATTGTCAATCAATACGCACATAATTTCGAAAAGTCATATAACTTCCGAAAGTCAGAGGTGCACGACGTGGGTTCGAACCCGAGACCCTCTGCAATGCAGTCTGTTGGTCTCCCCACTGAGCTATCGCTGCTCGTCTTTATTATAAGATAGTAGGTTATACGAGTGTACATTAATTCTTCAATGGAAAGTATGTTAGTAACATAGTTCGATTTAAGTTCTAATTTCTTAAAAGGAAATGAGTGACTCTTACTATGATGTAATGTCTGAGTAAAGGTGGTAAGCCACAATGGCTTATATAAATGGCGACTCTATGGGGCTATCGTTTTTGTACTCACCAGTCGGCGTCACTAGCAAGCTAGCAGCTGCTGTCAAAAGTCGTATTTGGCGGTAATATTTGTGGATTTCCATGGTTCTATGGTTAAAGCGATATATGTCTAGACCTCACTATCCACTAACACCTCTAGCGGTGAGTACAAGCGCCATAGTCATTCAGCCTAACATCAATACAATAGTTACCTAT
Organism: Catocala sponsa; assembly: GCA_963564715.1. NCBI lineage: Eukaryota > Metazoa > Arthropoda > Insecta > Lepidoptera > Erebidae > Catocala > Catocala sponsa. The sequence goes on from OY751351.1 coordinate 7,641,369, forward strand.
AGTTCTTGCAACTCACGATGGCGAGCGGGCTGTGTATGTGTGTGTGTAAGTGTCGCTCGCAACTGACCGCTCTGTCAAACACTACTACCGCATTGTGCATGTACACGTAAAGCCCGCTCGCCTTCGTGAGGTGCAAGAACTGTATCTATGTTTGATATTTCGCTTTGTTTAGTTCATATCAGCAAATACCAGGCTTGGGTAAGCACGTAAAGCCGTTGGTCCGCTTGATATTTCTCCGGTCGTGTCGGATTGCCGTCCCATCGGATTATGAGAGTTAGAGAGTGCACTTGTGTTGGCGCACACACGTCTGTGTTAAAGTTGGCCGTTGTGACCGTAATTCGGCCTGTAGGACATTATTGTTATTATTATTATCAGTAAAGGGAATTAAAAAAAAGGCATCAAAATTGCTTGCAAACTGAGGAAGTAGTGAGTATTATTTTAAATGGCACGAGAAAAAGTGAGGGCGTAGTTCGGATGCTGGCCGGCATGTAATAGAGACATCATTTACACGCCGTAATTTGTATCATCCTTCTTTGTTATCACTACGAATAGGTTTCTAATGCTTTTTATATTAGGTAGGTATTTAGTTTTAAGTGGACTGAAAGTCTTGTTTTTTTTTTTTTTTATTACCATTGGTGGCAGACGAGCAAGTGGCCCACCTGATGGAAAGTGGTAACCGCTGCTCATGGACTTCAGCAATGTCAGGACACAGCAAAGCCGCTGCCTACCGTGAAAGGAGACCTCTTTTTAAACCTCGTTTGAAGAAGGACATATCATAGCGCTCGGGAAACACCGAAGCTGGCAGTTCATTCCAGAGCTTGCACGTACGTGGGAGAAATGTTCGCTGAAAGCGTACCGTCTTAGAATTGAACGCTTCCAGGTGATATGTATGAACCCTGCCTCGTTGTTTTAGATTATGGTTAAGTATATTTTTGTTCTACACAACTTTTTGGCTCGTGTGGAGATCAGATTACAACATTCGGCGTAGTGACAGTGACGACGCTACCATTAAAACCACTACGCCATCCGTGTAGCCAAGTAGTCAGTCATCGTAAGTTACAATAAAGACTTATTATTAATATTATTATCGTAAGTTAAACACCTCTTTACGTATGCGTCTGTGTGAGTGCGTCCGTTTTCGCTTGTTGTATTGTGCCGACGTTCTGTACCTGCGTATTCTACGCTCACACTCTCGGATAAAGGGGTGGCACGGCAAATATCATTACATTAGTGAGGTGAATGTTTAGTGTGCTCGTAACACTGCATACTTTACGGTCGGTAGCGTTCCACTGAATATTTTACGTTTAATATTATTAAAGTAAATGTTTCTATGTGTTAGGTATTATGTAAATGGTTCTCTGTTCATTGAGAAAGTATCTCCAACCTTCACAGAGTAGAGTACTAGAGATCCGAAATAAGACAAGTTTGGTACATATTTGTAACAGAAAATAAATTCCTCGATGGCGTTTCGGTTGTGTACTGAACTGCATGAGGTCTCGAGTTAGGTACGTAGATTTGGCAGAGTATTATTAGGTTTTTGTCAAGAAATTCCAGTTGCCACGCATGCCCGATAAAGTAAATTTTAATCCTGCAAAAGTTATATCGGACATATTACTTTCACAAGAGTACCAACTAAGATATTGGTCTTACCTATTGTCTTGAATAACTACCTCACATCAGGTAGTCTGGAGATAATTTTACAACCAAAAGACAGACGATAATCCCGATTCTAACCTAAACGGTGACAATACAAGTGTATGCGATCCCGGCTTTTCCAGTCGTCGATGACGCACACACTGTCCCATTCGCAATATTGATGTCCCGCTCCTCCCCCCTTTCCTATCACTAATGGTACGGTTTTGTAATAATTGATCGCCATTTAATGCTAGCCACAAGCATTGGTATCAACGTCCAGTCTATTTCGGCCGCCAAGAATATTTGAATTCCGATGAAGAACGGACTGGCTGTTTTCTTTCCACTTTTCTTTATGATAGATTGCGATTTGGCTGCTTCCTTGCATCCATTGCAGATCACAGTTACGTCTTGGGACAGCGGTTACTGCTTACCATAGTAAAAATACCACCTAATCTAACTTTAATGTTTTCTTTATTTTTACGGTCGTAAATAGACCTTAAACCTAGTCACAGGAAACAACCACCACAGTCTGTCATCTCACTGCTTTTGTTAGGTTGTTCGCTAAAACTGTGACTTTATCACCAACCCATCCAAAAGAGACCAATAGCTGACACATTAAAGCGACCGCAAGCAACGACTCGGAGGCGAATCTGGTCGCCATTTTTTTACGTGGTGTAATGCACCTGTGACTATTATTGGGCACCCAGCAAGGCCCAATGCAAGATGCATAAAATCGACTGCGAGTGACGTCTTCGAGGCTTCATCTTGGCCACCAAATGTAATAAAAAAGTAAACAGGTCAAGTCAACTACAAACAAAGACGATACGTCAAGATTACAGCAATGAAACCACACCCTTATGGCTCTTTATGGGCGATTGAAAACAGGATACAGTGAGACATAAAGATGGGGTACATCACGAAAGTAAAACGATAAAAATGAATAATAAATTGTTTGGATTCTAACAATTTTCTTTCATCCTTTTCTTACTAATATTATAATTGCAAAAGGATGTTTGTTCGTTTGACCTTTTGTCATGCGTTAACGAGTGGACAAATATGACTCGAATTCCGGCGTAACAAGTGAATAAAGTTCGATAGCTGTTTTACGGGGCACTAGACAATAGAAAATTCCAGTGATACCTGATATTAAAATGTGAAATTGTGAAAATGTTTGGATTACCGCTGTAGGTACAAGGTTAATTTAGATATTTTAAACTTGTATGATACCGCATTCGAATGTTGTTTTATTAATTTTACTGATAATAATAATATCAAACCTGTATTAAACTGTCCCATTGGTGGGCACGGGCCTCTTCTCAGTGTGAGAAGGGTTAGGCCATAGTCTACCATGCTGGCCCAGTGCGGTTTGGCAGACTTCACATATCTTCGAGAACATTATGAAGATCTCACAGATATGCAGGTTTCCTCACGATGTTTTCCTTCACCGTTACTGATAATAATATTTACACTCATAATTTGACAACTAGTACGTAGTTAATTAATTCATCGATCAAAGGTTAGGTAATGTTTCTAATATTTCAATTTGATCCATTTCTCCTTTTTTGATACATTCTTCTTCGTTAGTTTGGATGTTCACTACGCGTAAACCCTTGAACGGATTTAGATGAAACTTAATATACAGATAGACCACTTCCTGGAATAACAAAACTTAATGATATTAAGCCGATTTTCTGTGCAATTTATGCTAATAACCAATGATACGGCCTCGATGGCGTAGTGGTTAGTGTTACCGACTGCCACGCCTGAGGTCGCGGGTTCGATTCCCGCACAAGTCAAACATTTGTGTGCATGAACATGGATGTTTGTCTTGGTCTGGGTGTTTCTATGTATAATATGTATGTATTTACAAAAAAAAAAGTATATAAGTATGTTTATCCATTGCCTAGTACCCATAGTACAAGCTCTGCTTAGTTTGAGCTAGATGGTGTTGTGTTTATGTGGTAGAATATTATTATAAAAGCGAACAAAATAAATTTCGAATATTAGATTATACAATGTGCAAAATCTGACACCACCTTATTAGTATTCCGGCTCACTTCAGGAATACAGCATAAGGTTGTTTAGCCACGTTCTACGCCGTTCCTCAACCTGGCTACGTCTTTTGGAAGGCGATCTTGCTGCACCTTACCTTGCATAAATTATTATGTCCTTTTCGCCTTAATTTATTTAACAATTGTCAGACCGCTTGAACATTTCCCTCCGAACAGTTCAACAAACAAACGCCAAAACATAAACAATAAAACAGAATGTCTCTAGCCGTGTTAAATTCACAATTCCACATTAAAAATGTACGCTTAAAGAGAAACAGCGACTCATTGAATATTTATTTAAAAAGCAATTTAAGTTGCGCAAACTGTATAATTTGTTTGCTCGTGCTTTAGAACACGTGAAGTTTAGAAGTCAAAGAAGTGAAATAATACTCACACTTATAAAATCAAAGAAGTAAAATAATATGTTGGCCTCGATGGCGTAGTGGTCAGTGTAATCAATTGCCACGCCTGAGGTCGCGGGTTCGATTCCCGCAGAAGTCAAACCTTTGTGTGCATGAACATGGATGTTTGTCTTGGTCTGAGTGTTTCTATGTATAATATGTATTTACAAACAAAAAGTATTTATGTATGTTTATCCATTGTCTAGTACCCATAGTACAAGCTCTGCTTAGTTTGGGCTAGATGGTGTTGTGTGTATGTGATAGAATATTAATATTAATACTTATTTTTACCCGAGCCTTTTTGTCCTCTAAAGGATCTAACCTTAAAGGGACCAGGCGTTTTCTTTTTCTTTCTTTTCATTAAAAAGACAACTCCTGCACGAAGAATAATTTCCGTGTCGCGGGGGACTCAACGAACATTCAAACAACGGATACATAGAACACCACTTTTCCTTTAGTTTTAGAATTTAGTTTTGTATGGGCAGTGACATATGGCATAATGACTGCAACACTTGGTACATAAATGAGTTGTAAAATACTGAAATTATAATTTGATGGTGATTTAAAAGAGTGCCTTGAGTTTCTTGCAGGTATCTTCTCATAGGCTCAACCTTTAGCCTGAACCTTGCAACTAACATAAATGTAAATTCAGTAAATGTAACAAACTCACTCACCCCTCTGACGTTCATAAGTGTTACTTTGTGACCTAAGTGAATAAACGATTTTTGACTTTGACTTTGACACCCAGACTCGGAACAACCACCTGTGGATCACAAAATTTTTTGTCCCGTGTGGATTCGAACCCACTACACTCGGAGCAGTGGCAGCGGCGAGGCGTATCCACTACGCCATTCGTGCAATTAACTTAAGGTTAATGAAAACTACATATAGCACAAACATTTTTTCAGTTTCATGTTATGGCGTTAAACCAAACTGCCGTTTATCAATATCGAATCTATAGCCGGACGCATTTTCAGATTCCGAGCTGCTACTATGAATTTCTTATCAGAGAAACACTTTTCTTAAACCGGGTACTGAACCCGAGACTTTCCCTCGACGGCAAACTTATGCCACAGGATCAATGCGCCAGTCAATTCGATTTCCAGGTCGGAAATAGGCTCGCCTCTGTTACTTACGACCTACACGTAATTGATGAAATGTGAGGGAAACACACTTCTCTGTAAGCCTTTGGGTATTTGAGACACCTATCACAACACTGAATACTAGCTTCAATAGTCCATTTACACGCATGGTAAGATTGTATAATGCGAAATCCAACGTATCTGACAATGACATTGATGTTATCTTCTGTATGAAATTTTTATCATTCAGACACTTCGTACTCAGTAATGCTTTATAATCTTTTGTAGTTTTAATTTTTTATACTTGTAATTAGTTTTAATATAGTGACTTCGATTTGTGGTTTATGTAATACTAGTTTTCACCCACAGGTTCGCTCGCGTAAATGTAGGTTAGGTTAGGTTTGCAACAGTTATTTTTTCTGGGTGAAAGGTACCCTATGTCCTATTCTGTACCTCTGACAACGTGTATGCAAAATTTCATGTTGTTCGGTTGAGTAGGTAAGGCGTGAAAGCGTAACAAACAAACAAACAAACTCATTTTCGCATTTATAATATTAGTTAGGATTTAGAGTCACTGTTATATTTTCACCATAAACAAGTACCCACTCTTTAACATTATATGTAATTGAAATGTCATGAAAGAAAGAAAGAAAGAAAGAAACATTTATTTGCACAGAATACAGGTGGTACCAGATTTAACAATGGTGAATAGTTCAGGCTATATTCAGGCTATATTCAGGCTATGCATGCCTGTGATTTGTTTAATTACTCTGACAATGTTAAATTAAGAATGTCTCAACTACAAAACATTGTATTTATACAGTTGGTATGCTTAAATTATAAATAAATAAAATGCATATGCCACACATTCACACCTGTGACACAATGCTCGCATTAGTAAAGGTGTCAACGACACATAATACTTGTCATATTCTTACATAAATTGTGAAATAATCATTGTCAAAATGTTTGTAAAGAAATTAAGTTAAATAAATGTATTATTATTATTCGTGGTGAGGGTATTGCACCTCTCTCAAGCCAGACGGGATTAAACGAGTCTAAATCTGTTTGTATTCCATACATTCTGTAGGTAACGGTTAATCCTATCCTAATCCTAATCCTAATCCTATCCTAACTATCCTAACTGCCTAACTAATATTATAAATGTGAAAGTGAGTTTGTTTGTTACGCTTTCACGCCTTAACTACTCAACCGATCAACATGAAATTTTGCATACACATTGTCAGGGGTACAGAATAGGACATAGGGTACCTTTCATCCAGAAAAAATAACTGTTGCAAACCTAACCTAACCTACATTTACGCGAGCGAAGCCGCGGGTGAAAACTAGTAATATTATAAAAGCGAAAATGAGTTTGTTCGTTTGTTTGTTTGTTACCTTTTCACGCCTAAACCACTGAATCGATCGTTCTGAAATTTTGCATATACATTGTCAGGTGTACAGAAACGGCCATAGGCTACCTTTCATCCCGAAAAAAAATACTATTCCCGAGGAAAACAACAATAACGTTTTTATGATAATAGATGGCGCCACGTGTCTTTCGAATTATGATTGAATTATATTATTACAAGCAGAGTACAACCCGAATTGATTGTCAAATTCTAAATTAACGCGAGCGAAGCCGCGGGCAAAAGCTAGTAAAACATAATTATGAAGCAAGCTCATTTAAGACATTCATTCAATCATTAACTGATACAGTTGAACATCAAAGCTTATACGCAGTTACAAATATTATCTGCTGACATCAAACAATATTACCTATCTGCGGAGCTCTCTGACTCATCCTTTCGGGACATTTACCAGACTATAAACTATAAACAACTTGCAGTGAATGACCTGTACAAATCCTTAGTAAGTAACTCTGTCTGTCTGTCTATCTGTCTGTCTGTCTGTCTGTGACCTTTTCACGGTTAAACCACGCAACCGAATTAGATGAAATTTGGAATAGATATAGTTTAAAACCTGGGGAAGGACATAGGCTACTTTTTATTGATGTAGGTACCACGCGGGCGAAGCCGCGCGTAAAAGCTAGTATTTAATAAGATTGTTTAGAAAATACACTTGCATGGATGGCTTTGTGGTGTAAGTGGTTCCCTTGTCATTGTCACTGTGCCGAGTGTTTTCAGTTCGAATCCAATACGAGACAAAATATTGTGTAATCCACTATTAGTTGTTCCGAATCTGGGTATTTTTTGTGTCCGTTATTTAAACGTTTGTAGAGAGGTAGAGACAGGATTCATCATGGATCATTCAGTGCGGTAGCTGTCTTTTAATAATAAATAACTAAAATATGTGTAAATAATATTATGGTTTACAAACATCTACTTAAAATAATACAATATTAATAATGTCTTACGTATACGCCAACGTTATGATATTAGAATGAAAGAAAGAAACATTTATTTGCGCAGAAAACAGGTGGTACCAGATTTAACAATGGTGCATAGGTTAAGCTATATTCTGCCTGTGTTAGGCATGCAAATATTTATAATAAAATAAAATAATTTAGATATGTACCATTAAATTACTGCAGTCAACTTTTAAAAAATCACTACATTAAGTATTTTTGTTTAAATTATCTAATGGTATTTTACAAATCGCGTAAGATTAAAAAGTTTTAAATAGTATATTAACTTGCCTTACTTTTTCAACTTTGAATACCAGAAAAATAATGAAATATTTGAAAATGACAGATTTATACTCGGATTCAATCGCGTTTCTATAATTATTATTTTACTTGAGCCGCTTTCGAGTTATCTATTTCATTAATATCCGTTTAATTACATCCTTCTTACTACGATTAGCCAGGATAGATATCGAATACTTTATTTAGATGAGTTAGCAAAAATAAAAATATACAGCCTCTGTAGGTTTTTCCAACAATTCCTTAAAAAGGAACATTAAGTATATAAAATATTTACAATATTTACAAAGGAACGTAAAACAAGCACAAGTTCAACGAATATTTGCTAAAATATGTTCATATTATGTCAGCGTCTATTAAGCCTGATATTAAGCAAAAATTTGTGAATTATGTAAACGCGTGCAGGGTGGATTCCCAGACGGCCAGTCTGCCTCGCACCCCAGCACGGAACACTCGCGTTCCCGCCAATATCGCGGTCCCGCGCTTTTCAACAAATTCTACTATCTGTGCTAGTGTTCGAATTTGTTCAAATTCCGAATTTCGGCTTTGGTGCGTGTGCTGTGTCTGATATTTGGATTTTTGTACACCTGTATACAGCCAGTAAGTTGAATTTGCTTTTTTATTTTTTTGTGTCTACGTTTATTTACGACTGGGATCGATTGTAAGGACTTTTTGAGGAAAAAGGAGATATCTATAAATATATTATTTTTAGAAATATCGGGTAAGTATTATAATAATACTTGGAAAATATTAAATTATTATTGTGATAAAGCCTTGCATGGGCAGTATCTTTGTTCAAGTATGTTCTTTGAGTAACATGAAAGAAAGATAATATTGCTCTTGATGAAAAATAATTTTTGTGAAATATATTCAATATAAAGGAACTTTCCTTTCATTTAAAATAGTTTCATATAAAATCTACTTTTTCGGAAAGATTCTGTCGTTCTCAACAATTTGGCTAATATTTTATACCTACCCTTATACTTATTTATAAAAATCTACGGGAGTTCTCCATAGTTTGATTTGCTTTAATATTATTAATTATTAAATCTTATTCACATTAAGAATTTTTCTTCCAAATAAGTTTCTAAAAAAAGTAGAATTTCACTTTGACCAAAAAAGCATTGTAAATCATACTTTTATCCTGTTATTCCTTTTTTAAAACATTCAAAAACAGGTTTGCGGTATTATTATATCATTTATATCAAACAAATTGTTGTCTCCGTCCTTTGTGAATTGTAAATAACGAGCTTTTATCACGACATGTCCGTTTCATTTGCTAATTTCTGGAGGTGGGTAAGCCTATTTTTGTAATCAAATGGTTCACATAAATTGTGAAGGGGGCTCATGTTTTTTTACGATGAGTTCACCATTTTGAGAGTTCCAATTTTAAATATGTATTTATTTATTGTTTCTTTTTATGCCAATGTTTGTTGTTCCCTTTTTTAAACCAATATTATTACGTTCAGTTTCCAATTTTTTTTTAATAATTGGAATCGTTCTGTATTTAATTTAAGGCTGAATGTTAACAAAAGGACGTCGTGATCTAGACGGGCGGACGGGGGGTTGTTGACCTTTGAGATGTGAACTTTGTCATTTTATTTATTACGTCAATGAAGTTATAAACGAAAAACAATTATTCAATCGTTACAATTGTATTAGGTACACCACAGACTAGAAAAATGTACATTGACTTACAGATATATTTATAAATATATATCAGCCCTGTTTTATGGTGTCCCACTGCTGGGCACGGACCTCTTCTTAGTGTCAGATGGGTTGGGCTATAGTCCATATAATGTAACATAATGGCATGAGAACATTATGTACAACTCTTAGACATGCAGATTTCCTCACAACGGTTTCGTTTACTGTTCAAGCGAGCGATAATTAACTATTTAATACGCACATAACTTTAAAAAATCAGAGATGCCTTGGGATCAAACTTGAAACTTTTGCGTGGCAGTCCAAAGGCTAGGCTATTACAGACACAAAAACATAATTTATTTTAATTAATACAGAATTTGTTCTGACAAATAGAAAGGGTGAAAATCTGTAATGTTTTAGAGAAAGGGCCAGGTTAAGAGCGGCCCAAACCAACAAGCATGCATTAAGAATTCGGGGAGAGTGAACGAAGTAATTGAGGTATGTCTGGATCGTGGCTAGTGCGACTGGTCTCTGCTTACTCCTTTATGCGTATTATAGGACTATAGATAGATGGGTGGATGCTATTACCCAGGGATAGACATTCGTTGGCAATGTGTATTACATTTGAACATTAAAAAAACATCTTTCTGTTATGTATGGACCGACTGCTTTATTGATGTAAAATATCAGGCCATCCCCAGCCTCAGTCTTCTTACAGTGCGGATTAGAAAACTATAATATCTTTAAGAACATTTTAGAGAACCCTAAAATATATAGCCTTCTTCACGATATTTTATCGTTCAAGCAAACTATAATTAACTAATTAATCCTTATCTTATCTTATGTGGGGGCCAGTCAGTGCAGACCGGCGACACTTCGACCCATTGGGATCTTTTGTGTCGACACTCTCCCAGTAACGACTGCCATAGATGTTCATGGCAGCTGGGACCGACGACTTAACGTGCTCTCCGAGGCACGGAGCAGGCGATAATTGTCAATCAACACGCACATAATTTCGAAAAGTCATATAACTTCCGAAAGTCAGAGGTGCGCGACGTGGGTTCGAACCCGAGACCCTCAGCATTGCAGTGTGTTGGTCTCTCTACTGAGCTATCGCTGTTCAAATAATTAGTCCTTACTATAATATTATAAATTCGAAAGAAACTCTTTCTGTCTGTCTGTTACCTCTTCACAACAAAAACCACTCAGCCGATTTAGATGAAATTGGGTACAGATATCGTTTGAAAGGACTGGGGAATTCCTGGGGAAAGACATAAGCTACTTTTTATTAATGTAGGTACCACGTGGGCGGAGCCGCGCGCAAAAGCTATTAATTCATAAAATATCATTTTAAGCATATTATTTAAAACTGGAGTAGGGTAGTTATAACTTCACAGGCAAGTAGATTCCGAAACATATCCATTAAACAAAAAAGTTGTGAAGTGAAGTTATTAGTTTTAATTAAAGTAATTATAGCCAGAGAGCTTTTTAGTATTTTATAATTAACTCTTAACTCTGTATTTTGCGGCGACCCGAAATAATTTGAGCTTGGGCACTAAAGTTGCTAGGTTTTATTGGGTAGACCGCGAATGGCTTGCCTTAACGGGACGAGCGTTTCGCCTATAAAAGCGAAGATATACTATTCTTTCAACTGTACATCAGCATAGCATAAAATCATAATTCATGCTAATGAGAGTTTGTTTGCTTGATACGCTTTCACTATTGGACTGATCATCATGAAATTTGCATGCGTATAAACGTTGTCAGGGGTACATAGACGAACATAGGGTGCCTTTCATCCAAAAAAAAAAATTGTATACATACCAGGGGCCAGGGTAGCGATAACCTAGTGGTAGACCATTGGACTATCACGCTGAGGTTTCACCTTCGATCCCATGGCGCGCATCTCTGTCTTTTCAAAGTTAGGTGTTTCCCGAGCGCTATGATGTGTCCTTCTTCAAACGAGGTTTAAAGAGAGTTCTTCTTTCACGGTAGGCAGCGGCTTTGCTGTGTCCTGACATTGCTGAAGTTCATGAGCAGCGGTTACCACTTTCCAGCAGGTGGGCCACTTGCTCGTCTGCCACCAATGGCAATACAAAAAAAAATTATAATAAATAGTTAATTATCGCTCGCTTTAACGGTGAAGGAAAACATCATTAGGAAACCTGCGTGTCGAAGAGTTCTCCAAAAATGTTCTCGAGAACATGTGAAGCCTGCCAACCCGCACTGGGCCAGCGTAGTGGAGTATTGCCCAACCCTTCTCAAAACTGAGAAGAGGCCCGTGCCCAGCTGTGTGACAGTTTAATATATGGCTGATTTTATTATGCATTATATACAGATAGCAGACTATATGTTTCTATGTATAATATGTATGTATTTACAAAAACAAAGCATATACCTACGTATGTTTATCCCTTGTCTAGTAGCCATAGTACAAGGTCTGCTTAGTTTGGGCTAGATGGTGTTGTGTGTATGTGGTAGAATATATATATATATAAAGCTGTATGAAGTAAAAACGACTAAATAAATTGCATGGTATAGGCACTCTTCAAACAGCTACATGTGTACTCTTTGTACACAGCCACTATCGTTAAGAAACAGTAGACGTCTGGGTTCTCTCTCGAGAATTCTTCGTTAGACTCAATCGAGACATTATTGCGTTAGGTATTCTTTAATCAATTTTCATTTATTTATCTCCAGATACGCAGTTACTCTGAAGTCTATTTTTTGTGATCTACGAGCTCGGTTGCTTGTATGAGTGTTTCAAATATTGAAGTATTGTGATATAAACACTCTGGTAGCTCACGCACGCAAACTTTTTAAGAGAGTTAAAATAAGCAAGTATAAAATAATTGTAGCAGCGATAGCCTAGCGGGAAACCGTTGGACTGCCACGCAGAGGTCTCGAGTTCAAACCCAAGGCGCGCATCTCTGACTTTTCGAAGTTATATGCGTATTAAATAGTTAATTATCGCTTGCTTTAACGCTGAAGGAAAACATCGTGAGGAAAAATGTCTGACAGTTCTCCATAATGTTCTCAAACACATGTGAAGTCTGCCAAACCGCACTAGGCCAGCGTGGTGGACTATGGCCTAACCCTTCTCACAGTGAAAAGAAGCCCGTGCCCAGCAGTGGGACATTTAATACACGGCTGGTATTATATATATATTAAAATAAGCAATGCTATTCAAAGATAGAACGGCAATAATGAGAAGCCCCCAATCTCCAAAAGACCTAGTGACAGTAATTTGCCATAGCTGCAGATGTAGCCAAAGACTACAGGCGCACAAATGTTTCACCGCACTCCAGGTAAAGTAATCAAGTTATTACTGTTGTAATTGTACCACGGCTTGTCAAATAACAAGCCTAGGTAAAAGCAAGATAAATACAAATTAATGGTGAGTTGGCGGATTTTTGCAATTAATTGTCAAACAGGCTCCAAAGGTTGGCTGACTTAATCCAGCGCTGGCAAGATCTATCAAATCACTTCATGTTATGTTCATGTGGTGAATATGATTAAGAGCTCTTTACAAAGTCACTATATTGCTATCGACGTAATCCTCAAAAATATTTTAAGTGTATGGGTGTAATCCTAACTAGTCCTAACTAGTATTATAAAAGCGAAAATGAGTTTGTTTGTTTGTTTGTTACCTTTTCTCGCCTAAACCACTGAACCGATCATCCTGAAATTTTGCATATACTTTGACAGGTGTACAGAAACGGACATAGGCTACCTTTTATCCCGAAAAAAATACTATTCCCGAGGAAAACAATAATAACGTTCTTATGATAATAGATGTGTCTTTCGAATCATGATTGAATTATATTATTACAATCTTGATTGTCAAATTCTAAATTAACGCGAGCGATGCCACTGGCAAAAGCTAGTAGTCCTATATGACTACACAGTTAAGCAATTGCTTTTTGCAAAGTTTGAGGAGTCCTGGTGTCCTAATGTTCGAAGCATCTAAAGACTGCGTTAGGCGCTTACTACCAAGTAGACCATATGCTTGTTTGCTTTCTACTAGTATAACAATTCTAGAGATGATGAAGCATTTTTACACGCAAAAGATTTCCTCTTCTATTACCTACGGTAAGCAGAGATACGGTTCTGTTTTCTTGGCGTCTTCACTGCGTTGCCAACTCGAAAACAAAATATTGGACGGATGGCGCTGATAACTGGCGATCATCTCGCCCTTGCTATCGATTTAAGCGTTGTAGATTCGAATCCCACAAAGGACAAATCTTTTCCCCACAAGTTTATAGTTCTGAGTCTAGATAAGAAAGTCATGCCTTTATGGTTGGCAGTTAACACGTGGAATAGCACGGGGGCTGATAGGTATATAAATATCAGCCGCGTTTTTAAATCTCCTATTTGTAGGTACGGGCCTCTTCTCAGTGTGAGAAAGATTAGGTCATAGTCCAGCTTACAGCTTACTATTTATTTTTTAAACGACTCTGTTCTATATTCGTTTGTTTAATAGCTGTTATATGTCACATAGATAGGTGCTATATAAATATCTGGTACTAATACGGCTTTGTTGTTATTACGTGCTTCTGTGAAAGCCACTATCTGAACGATTATAAAATGATCTGATAGCTTATCTGATATAGAGAGACAAAATAAGCAAAAGCTAATTTTATCAAAGGATTAGTTGAATCTAACTACGCGGGATCTATAATAGATATTTTTAGTTCTAGGTGATTAAAAGTGTATCTGTCTGTCGCTTTGTGGCTGCGAAACAGATGGACCGATTTGAATGCGGTTGTCTTAATTTGATGATTATGACATATTCTGAATATTTATTTAATAGGAAGACGATATTACCTAATGCTAAATTTTATCACAGGATTAGTCAATGCTTATAAAAGACGAGCAGTGTTATTTGTTTGGTATTTTCGCCGGGTGTTTAGTCGTTTCGTTTCCTATGTCTATTTATCTGACGCTTCGTAGCTACCAAACGAGGAAAAGACATCGAGATTTTAAAAAAAATTGTTAGTGTTATGAAATTTGTTAAAATAACTAAACATTTTAACGCACATAAATAATATTTGTATGCCAATAATATGGCGAAATGTGTCTCTATTCAACAAACATAATGTAACGGCTATTAAATTTATCACATTTGATGCAAATCCTTACTAATATTATAAATGCGAAAATGAGTTTGTTTGTTTGTTACGTTTTCACGCCTTAACTACTCAACCGATCAACATGAAATTTTGCATACACGTTGTCAGGGGTACAGAATAGGACATAGGGTATATTTCATCCAGAAAAAAGAACTGTTGCAAACCTAACCTAACCTAACCTACATTTACGCGAGCGAAGCCGCGGGTGAAAACTAGTAAACAAATAAATAAAAATAAAATATCTATAATGATTACTTCCAGTTTTAGTTACAAATGACTCGTATTTTTTAAACGCATAAGCTAAGCTAGAATTCTTGTATTATGAATGGTATTCGAAGCTACGATCACTCGATATGTAAGTGCGATGCCTTATTCATTAGTCTTGGTTAGTTAGTAGTCGTAGTTTTATCTGATATGAGATAGATATTGTATTTGAGGAAATAATTTCAGTTTAAAGATACAAGTCCTTATCGATGAAGAACATTGTCTTCATCGATGATACGATGCTCGTCGATTTGTGGTCTTCTAAAAAATATGGCATCGAAAATACATATATTAATCAACATTATTTCTACTTTATTATATTACTAGATGTTCCCGCGGTTTCACCCGCTTTTATCGTTACTGCGCCGCCCCCGTCGGTCGTAGCGTTATGTTATATAGCTTATAGCCTTCCTCAATAAATAGGCTATCCAACACTAAAATAATTTTCAATTCGAACCAGTAGTTCCTGAGATTAGCGCGTTCAAACAAACAAACAAACAAACTCTTCAGCTTTATAATCTTTATATAATATATAATTCTACTGTACGTGTGTATGTCACTGAACTCCTCCTAAACGGCTGGACCGATTTTGATGAAACTTTTTGTGTGTGTTCAAGTGGATTATGTTTTTTTTTTCTCTTTTGTACAGGACGACGTCTGTCGGGACAGCTAGTATTAGTATAGATTAAGAAACTACTATCGATGATACATTGTATATGTAATTGTAGAGACGGTTTGTCGTTAAAGGTTTATCATTCTACTATTTGTTTTTAATATTAAATGGCATTAAGTTATTATTATGTAAATGTTATATATGTTACCATATATTAATTATTAATGAGGATACTGTTAGTATACTGATAGCCAAATTCGATAGCATGATACACATATAGACCGGCTAATTAACCGCATGTTGTTATTAGTTAGTCTTTCTTGTAGATTAATTATTTATAGCTAGCCATCAGTCACAAAAAAGGTGTAACAGTGCCATCTTCTGTCATTTAAATAGCAACACAAGTATTCAATGACGCCTATTAAAGGATATTAGTTTTAGTTTTTTTCTCTTTTTTATTTCTGTTTTATAATATTTTAGGTATAAGTTAGTTTTAAATAGGTAGTTGTGTAAATTGATAATATTCATAAAATAAGCAACACATTATATTTTCTGGATGCTGGATGCGGCAAGCTGAAGACAGGGCGCTATGGCGCTCTTTGGGGGAGGGCTATGTCCAGCTGTGGACTATTATAGCCTGATGATGATGATGATGATGATGATATAAAGAGTACTTATGTTTGTAATTTTATATTTTAAGGAGTTCTTTTTAGGGTTCCGTACCTATAGGGTAAAACGGGACCCTATTACTAAGACTCCGCTGTCCGTCTGTCTGTCCGTCTGTCACCAGGCTGTATCTTATGAACCGTGATAGTTAGACAGTTGAAATTTTCATAGATGATGTATTTCTGTTGCCGCTATAACAACAAATACTAAAAACCAGAATAAAATAAATATTTAAGGGGGCTCCCATACAACAAACGTGATTTTTTTGCTCGCTTTTGTTCGATATTGATAACGGCAATAGGTAGAGGCTTGAAATATTCACAGAAAATTTAGTTATATATTCACTTTAAAAATAAACAATTAAATTAAAATAAAACTAATATTTAAGGGGTTTCCTATACAACAGACATGATTTTTATACCGTTTTTATAGATAATTGTACGGAACCCTTCGTGCGCGACTCCGACTCGCACTTGGCTGGTTTTTAAATATATATTTATAAACACCATTATAGGATACCTACACCCAATGTGGTTGTGTGATGAAAATATACAGCTTCATATCCCTGTTAATAAGCTATCCCATTACTGGGCACGCTGTTCTCAGTTTTTGAGGAGGCCAAAGTCCACCACACTGGCCCAGTGCTGGTTGGCAGACTTCACATACTCGTATCTTTGAGAACATTATGTAGAACTCATGATGTTTTCCATCACCGTTAAAGCGAGCGATAATAATTAACTAATTAATACGTACATAATTTTGATAAGTTAGGGGTCACCTTGTGATCAAACTCGAGACCTCTGCGTAGCAATCCAAGGTATCTCACTAGGCTACCGCTGCTATAAAAAATCCGTATAAGCTGGTCTCATTTCAATTATAAACACGTGTTCCAGTAAATCTGCCTCCACTAACTACAGACAAAATTCGTATGTCGTGAGAGCGAGCCGCAATTTTAACAAGTTATGCATGGAGCACGATTTTGATGTTTTTACCCTTCGATCAAATATACCATAGATGCACATTCTCATACAAAAACCGCGTCAATATGTGGCACTGACCAGTACTACTTACTTATAAGTGTCTACATTTATTATGCAATCCAGGAAATAAATCGGAATAACCATTGAACGCCCACTGAGAAACATTTTGTAACAGTTTAGTTAAAACTCGTCAATGTAAAGCGTCCTAAGTGTGTTACTCGCGATACGCAAGCGTACTAAGTATATGGTACGGTCTCCACCGTAGTAGTGGTGTCGATTCCCTCTCGCTTACAGGCAGCGCACGCAAGAGTGAGTGGACTGTCCCACTCACTCTTGCGTGCACCTGTGTGCATAATATAGCGCATACGACTGATTTATGCACAGTTTTGTTGGGGCCGTTTTTCGAGCGACGATCGTGCATCTATGGTATATTTGATCGATCTTTTTACCACTAAAGCGTCATTGGCAAGGAAAAGCTTGAGCCTCAACTTCGTTGACCAGTTAAAAAAAACATTGTACCGGTAAATGAATAGAACAGACCGTTATATTATTGCTATTGCATTTTTATTGTTCTGTTATTCTGTCTTTGTGTTTATTATTATTATTGATCTTTCTTTCTACCGAGACTGTTCACACTTTTCTTCTAGAATGTCACCTAAAAGTGAAAACTTGTAATTGGCTGTCTGGATACTGTAATGATTACTGTTATGTTAAATCAGCTGTAAGTTTTCCATGTACAAACGAAAATAAAAAATAAACATAAGTGTTATGCACTGCACGGTTATGATGCATCCCAGTCTTCCATCATCTCTAGACTAACTGCAATGATGAGTCAGCATTTTCCAATGTACGATGAGACATGTATGACTAAGCTTTTTAGCTTATCCGTTAGGAGTTTATTATAGCTGACTAACGTCTTTACGAGCGCTGTGAGACACGGAGGGGTGAGACTTGAAATGGCCACCCATCTAAGTTCGACCGCGTCTATGCTGCTTAACTTTTCCAATTTATTATAAAGATGAAAGATTTGATTTTTTGTTTGTTTGTATGTTTTTTTGTAAGGGTTTAATTAAAAAACAATGCAACCGATTTAAAATTTTTTTTTTGGTACCCAGGAAAAATGCTTGATGCCCTATCCGCCGGCTAGGGGACGGCACCGGCGGGGCGTGAAGGACTCCCCATTCTGGTATACCCACTAAAAAAGCTGGAAAACCGATTTAACCTAACCTAACATACTTTTACGTGAGCGAAGCCGCGAGCATGAGCTAATCATTGATAGATTGATTTGCTTGTTATTGACGTGGCTCGTATAATAGAGTGACTTTGACTGCGCGATGGTATTGGAGCTAATGTTTACGGCTACTGCTTCTAATTATGTGAGGTTCGAATCCAGAGTTGGGCAAACAAAGTCAGTCCCGAGTTAGAAAGTTGTAAAGCGAGTAAAGTTACAAGCATGGTCGGTTTTTCTGTACTGACATACGTCATTTACAATGTGATATTTGATCTGACAGAAGTTTGTTTTTGTCATAAGCTTGTGGTGGCCTTTGGGCTCTATTACCGGGTCAGACCTATGTGTGACCCGGTAATCGAGCCCAAAGTTCTGTTCAAACTAATACTATTATTACCGAGGTTTTATGACAGGCAATTCTTTGTAGCATTAAATTTGGAAATAGACCCAGTAGATGGTATATGCTCATACACCGTATACACTAAAACTCTTCTTTCTATCCTTAATAAACAAAATTTTAACATAAAACAAAACCGATTTCATTAAAGATTATTCTAAAACTTAAAATTCACTAAAAAGTTAATAAATAATTGCATATTCTTGTGAATAATTAAATTATTGTTATTTTTGGAGTCGGTGTCAGCCGCCCGCGCCGCGTGCTGTGTGTAATTGTGCATGCCAATGTTATGTTATGATAAGACATCTCATGTTTAAAGTTATAAACCTACCTTGGCTGACACCGATTCCAATAATAACAATAATTTAATTATTCACAAGAATATGCAATTATTTATTAACTTTTTAGTGCATTTTAAGTTTTAGAATATTCTTTTATGAAGTCGGTTTTCTTTTTTGTTAAAATTTTGTTTATTTCTCGATTTTTAGTGAACCTTGCCAAATATGAGAACATCATCAATGTAGCCAAATACGCATTATTAAGCATAACTCGAAAACGAATGGTCAAATCTTGATCAAAATTAAATAGGACCACACGGGAAGCACCAGCTTTCAAATAAAAAAGAATCATCAAAATCGGTTCACCCAATCGAAAGTAACGAGGTAACAAACATAAAAAAAAAATACAGACGAATTGAGTACCTCCTCCTTTTTTTTGAAGTCGGTTAAAAGATACAACTTCCGCACTAGGAATAATTTGTGTCGCGACTCGCGAGGGACTTTACAAACATTTAAACAACGGACACAAAGAACACACAGACTCGAAACAACCATTTGTGGATCATACAATTTTTGTCCCGTGAGGGATCGAACCCACAACACTCGGCGCAGTGGCAGTGGCGAGACGACCATTTAAACCACTACGCCATCCGTGTAGTCGGTCACATTAAAACTCTGCCTACTCTTTCGGAAGTAAAAGTCTTGAGTTTATATTTTTACTACTAGCTGTTCTCCGCCATTTCACCCATGTTTATGATTATTGCTCCGCTCTCATGGCTCGTGGCGTGATGATACAAAGCCTTCCTCAAGAATTTGGCTATCTAAAGCAAAAATATTTTTTCCCGACTCAGGCTGGTAAGTTCAGGGATTTTGTTTGAGTGTTTGAGTGTTTGTGTGCTTGTTTGTTTTAAATATAGCATGTTCATACAAAGAAAGAAACAAACTCTTCAGCTTTATTATATTTGTAATTAGGTTTCTATCGCGTAGATTTTGTAAATATTAGTTGCAGAAGCAGTAATTTTTTTCGAGGAAAGGTACCCTATGACATTTTCTGTACCATTGACAACGTGCATGCGAAATTTTATAATGGTCTGTCGAGTATTTAAGGTGTGAAAGCGTATACACAAACAAACTTACATTTGCATTGATAATAGTCATAGATAGTAAAGTGAATGAATATTTTTTCATTTTAAAGCTCTAAAACCAGTAAAAAAGAATACTCATAACGCATATTTGCAAGCATAAACTGGAACGCACGAATAGATTTAGAAACCATGTAATTGGTGAATAAAAGTTAGTTTTTTTCGTTTTTGTGAATACATAGAGCAATTTTCGTCGGAAAATACACAGTTGAAGTAACACGGATAATACGGACACAGCATAGAACCTCAGGCAAAAGGGCGTCGAGAATTAAAATCGAAATATGAAAAGAAAATACATGACAAGCTTTCATTAAAATTTTAAACATGGCTGCCGCTAACAACTTTTGCAAATCCATTTTAACATGTTTCCCGGTATTGGATGATTCGGAAATGCCGGCTACAGATGTTTTTGCAATAATATTTTAATAAATTTATGCTAGTTTTAGATAATTACGATTTGTGTAGCCTTAGTTGTTTCTTTTTTGTGGCGTTTGTTTTTTGAAATTTGTTTTGTATGTTATCGTGTGGTAACATATCACTACACGATATAAAAGGCGTATGTTTAACATATCACCAGATATAGTAAAATATAACAGTCAAAAATAGTAAATGATCACCAAATTTCACAGCAAAATATATTTAAAGAGATCAAAATTAGTCGACGGAGCCTATTTTTGGATGGGTTTAAGAAGGAACTTAATATAACGTAACCCTCCCGAGACGGCATGCAGTGATTTGAGGCGTATAGGTGCTCGTTATGATATATTTTAGTAAGCATATTTTGCTGCGCAATTACTATTTTTGGTGGTCATTATATTTAATCTCTTTATAAAATAAAGTCCCCCGCCCAATCTCTGTCAGTCTGTTCGCGATAAACTCAAAAATTACTGAACGGATTTTCATGCGGTTTTCACCAATAGACAGATTGATTTATGAGAAAGGTTTAGGTTTATGATTTATTAAGGTTACCCGTGCGTAGCCGGGGCGGATCGTGAGTATATATAAAAATTAATCCCGGTTTACCTTAGTGACGCCATGACATGCAACGACTTTACCGATTTCATTCATCTTTTTTTAAGTTTGTGGTCTAGTCATAGGCTCTTTCATAATAATTAAATAAACAATTATATCATATTATCATCGTAAACATAGACAGGGGTATATTCTACACCATGGAACGAAATGCCATCAAGCGAAAATAGGACAGCGCGTTACATACTGTATAGAATTACCTCGTTCTTGCGTAAGCAATGAACAGTAGCAGATTAAGAGTTTGAAAATGATATAATAATAGTGTTTAAAAAAAACAACGATATAAATCTGTATAAAGTAGTTTGATTTTGACGGCCTCGATGGCGTAGTGGTTAGTGTAACTGACTGCCACATGTGAGGTCGCGGGTTCGATTCCCGCACAAGTCAAACATTTGTGTGCATGAACATGGATGTTTGTCTTGGTCTGGGTGTATCTATGTATAATATGTATGTATTTACAAAAAAAATGTATATATGTATGTTTATCCATTGTCTAGTACCCATAATACAAGCTCTGCTTAGTTTGGGCTAGACGGTGTTGTGTGTATGTGATTTAATATTAATATATATTAAATTTTAATGTTTAACATTCGCGAAAACGTAAGACAGTATAATGACAATACTTTTAAATATAAGGCCACAAACCGCCGCAGCCCAAAAAGATAACGATATCCTAAGATCAGACCAGAGCCAGAACTCCTAACCCAGAATCAAACCAATTGGCACCAACGCAAGTGGTTACTGTTACAATCTAGAATAATCCAACACAATTATCATATATAGAGCATATTTACTTAAATCATTTGGCATGCCCAAGCAATAATCCTTAAAACATATCTACTACACAAAAATAAGAGAAGCATACATGAAAGACTTATTTCAAAAGATAAGTAACGGCGTTGGCGAGTCACACTTGGCGTCTGAACAGATATAAATATTTCATACTACACTCATGGACTTTTTGGCAGAGCTATTTCATGTCCTCATACCCTACTATTGTAATGTATCTGTTTTCGAGTGAGTTGACTTCGAGTTTGTACGATTTGGTTCGAGTTTCTGTTGTTGTAATCGAGGATTTAAATTAGGAACGCGCCCTGCTACGTTTAATTGGACGGACTTTCTGAAAAACGTTCCAACCCACAAAGTTAATATTTTGAGATAATCGTGATTGAAGTTCAATCCCGTATTGCTTCTTCATACATGTGGGTTAGGCTACTAAGTCATGATTTCATATTTAGATTGATAGTAGAGCTACCAAATTTTTCCAGCTAGTAAATAGTAACCCCGTGACTAATTTGCTAATAATAACTCGATTTTGACCCGAGTGTGGGTTGGAACGTTTTTCAGAAAGTACGTCCAATTATGATCGTCATTCTAGAATGACGTTAACTTGTCATCTGTCACAATGGCAACATGACATCTGAATTATAAATATAATATTATCACGCTCACTCATGTTGAAGACTAGATTTTACCCGCGGCTACGTTTGTGTTACAGTAGCTTTTTGTCAATAAGTTACTATCCCTCGCGCACAGTAATTTTTTTCTGGATGAAATTTACCTGTGTCATTTTCTGTACCCTGATAACGTGTGTGCAAAGTTTCATGATGATCGGTCGAGTAATTAAGGAGTGAAAGCGTAACAAATAAACTCACATTCATATTCATATTAGTTAGTATTCAAATTATACGTTTAATTATGGTCGTCATTCTAGACGTTAAGTTGCCATCTGACACAATGGCAACATGACATTTGAGTTATAAATATAGTGTTATCACGCTCACTCATTTTGGAAATTGTACACTATCTTTCTCTATTTTATGTTTCAGCACACTTCTTAGTGTAGACACTTTTACGTGTAATAAATGTACGGTGAGGGCACATCTGTGATTTAAAACTCTGGTTTTAATAGCGTGTACTATTTAGTTGAATCGAGTATATTCAGATTATTAATAGAGGTCTTAGATTGGGCAAACTATTACTATAAAAAATTCTCAGTGTAACATAAGAACAGTACCCAGTAAACAACAATAGGCTCGCCCCATATTACGCGGATTTAAAACTATAGCTGATGAAATGTTGGTCTAATACGCTTCTGCCTACCCTTTCGGAGATATAGGCACATGTGTATGTATGTATGTGAAATATTGTTTTTTCTTTTTTTATACTACAAAGATGGCAAACAAGCATACGGCGGCCCACCTGATGTTAAGTGGTCACCGTAGCCTATAGATGCCTGCAACACCAGAGTCATCACTTGCGCGTTACCGACCCTTTAGGAAAGGAAGTGGGAAGGAGAAGGAGCAGGAAGGGGGAAAAGGGTGATTGGGCCTCCGGCACTCTCACTCATCGAACGAAACACAACAGTAGTAATACTGCTATTTCACGTCGATATTCTGAGAGGGTAGTCCTTCCCCGGTCGAGCCGGCCCATTCATGCTGAAATCAGCGAGGCTCTACTACTCTCTCTTGTTACTAATTCGTATTGTAAATTACCAGCATTATTATCCATCAGCGAAGTTATATGCTTGGGTATATTCAAGCCACTGGTGCAATAGCTGGAGATCGAAACCACGATCTTTTGATCGCAATTCCCACTTTTTAATTAATACTACGTTTTGCGCTACCGTCACTTAAAAATATTGCCTTGCTTATAAGGTTGGAAAAATTTTAAGATTTTGATAATTAATTATTACTCAATCACGCATACACCGATGAACAGATTTGATTGAAACTTGGCAAAGAGATAGATCTCTTGAATTGACACACAGCATAAGTTTCATCGAGGTATGCGTTCTTTCGGGATTCGCGTGGACGAAACCGCGCGCCGAAACTAGTAACTCTTAAAGAAAGAAGCGGTGCTACAGTCAAAGTAAAACTCACCAGCAATGAAACAGATACTTAATGTAGTAATATTTTATAGTTATGTGTTTTCACGGAATTAGCTGAGCGTATAATTTTCTTAGGAAACCATAAACGTGGCTGTTTATTGGTGCTTCGTACCATGAAGAACGTAATTAAGACGTCAGAACTATAGTAAACATTCATGTGTTCGAATTAGACAATTAAAAAAGAATACGATGTGTGTTTGTAGTGGCTCGATTCCGACACGGGCTAAATTGAGTGACGAACTAAAATAAAGTTTTGCTCCGTCTAGGCGTTTTGTGTGTCAATTATTTGCTATGTTCTCTGTGCCACAGGCATTATACAAACGGGGCAGTGGCGTATCTGAGATCTAAAACAAAAGTAAGCCCTATATGTTGTTTTAACATAATTATCTCAAACTCACTCTCAACTGCGTCGATCATAAGTGTTACTTTATGAACTAAACTAGTTTTCATCCGCGGCTTCACTCGCGTAAATGTAGGTTAGGTTAGGTTAGGTTTGCAACAGTTATTTTTCCTGGATGAAAGGTAGGTACCCTATGCCCTATTCTGTACCCCTGACAACGTGTATGCAAAATTTAATGTTGATCAATTGAGTAGTTAAGGCGTGAAAGCGTAACAAACAAACAAACAAACTCATTTTCGCATTTATAATATTAGTTAGGATTGTGTTTTTGCATCTCGACTGAGACGTACGAAAAGCTATATTATTAAATTAAATAGGTAGTATAAAAAAATCCGCTTACTGATAAAAACTTTAATTAAAAATACTTTCGTTGCCAATTGCACTTTGTCATTATTATTATGTAAGTACTTGTCCTTATTTCAGTCAAATAATAACAAATAGCACGCTTACTGCTTATAAAACCATCACACCGTCCGTTCATCGCTGTGGCGCATTCGCGACTGGTTGTGTACCGAGTGTATACCAACCTCGAGGCGCGTAGGTATGACTCGCGTTCCGACCGTTTGTAGGAAGATAGAATACTGTTAGATAACATTACTGTGCCATTACTGCCAGTACCGGAATAGTTATTGCAAACGAAAATGAAAATAGAATTTAATATAATATTGTCTTACGTTTACGCAAATGAAATTAAACTACTTTATATGAATTTTATTGCGTTGTTTATTTAAAAATACTGTTATTACCTAATTTTGAAGCTATTAAACTACTACAGTTCTTGCAACTCACGAAAGCGAGCGGGTTTTACTTCTAGTTGAACGTGTACATGCATAGTGCGGTAGTGTGCGTGTTTGACAGAGCGCGAGCGGTCAGTTGCGAGCGACACTTACACACACACATACGCGTTTACTACAAATAAAGCTCGCTCGCCTTCGTGAGTTGCAAGAACTATACTATTAAACATTACGACTGTTATGAGCTATTTAAAGAATTTACTCTCTTGAGTACCTAATGTCCGGACTCTGTGTCACTGCGACTTTTTTTCTCATTTTGTCTGGCTAGCTACTAATGGACGCGTTTATAAACAATATGGATACGATATACTCTAAAAAAATATAGTATGTCTAATAGATTACGAAACCAATAGTAGTGGTTTGATTGTGAGTTCTTCCATAATTAATGAAAACTACCCGCTCGTGAGATAGTAAAGGCATCAGACGGAGAATTGAGACGGGCGGGTCTTGGGACTAGCGCCGCAGATTACACCCTTGATTTATGTTCGAGAAAATTAGGAAAGGCGTGCCTACTACGACTAGAAAGAACTGAATAGTAAATTACTAGATTTCCAGAGAAAATATCAATATATTATTAATTTGTTTGCACGGATGGCGTAGTGGATTAAGTGGTCGCATAGCCGCTGCCATTGCACCGAGCGTGGTGGGTTCAACACGGTACAAAAAAAATTGTGATCCACAAATAGTTGCTCCGTGTTTAGGTGTTCTTTGTGTCCGTTGTTTAAATGGTTGTAAAGTCTTCTGCGACACAAGTATTGCTTCTGATATTAAAGAAGTCCTTAAAAAAAGTATTTCTTTTATTTTCTTTATTTTATGTGACTCAGGACTTCCCTTTTTATACGTATTGAATAATACCAACTGATATACGTGTAATATTGATTGATTTGATTGCCTCGGTTGGGCAGCGGTAGAGAATGCGACAGCTGTGCATGAAGTCCTTGGATTCGCACTCTGAGTCGGCGCAATAAAAGTCATTGGGGTTTTCTGCCAAGACATTCACAATAGCAGCCCGGAGTTTATTTATTTATTAGACCATCTACAAAGATACACACAACTTAAAGCTAAATACAAAAGTGTTAGGTCAATTGATTAAGTGTGCACCTTCACTTACAGTAGGCCACAGCATGCAAAGTAAAAACGTACATATACAGTTGGCGAAATTGGACAAAGTTACAAATAGTAGATTACTAATAATTAATTAAAAATGAATTACAAATAATGAAATACAAATAATGAATTACAAATAACGAAATACAAATAATGAGTTGCAAATCCTCTTTCTTCGAAAAACACGAAAACATAGAATGTATTTATGTTTGCGCTCACACTTGCATACTATAATCACCTGCGTAGATGGCCAGTCTCCGTTAACATCGCCTTGAACGAAATTCGGTTTGAATGACATTATTAATATTCATAATAAAATATTATATGTACTACAGATAATACCAACATATTATATAGAATTATCTGTACTTACCTCTAAATACTCTACTAGCAGCGATAGCTCTGTGGGGAGACCAACAGACTGCAATGCAGAGGGTCTCGGGTTCGAACCCACGTCGCGCACCTCTGACTTCCGAAAGTTATATGACTTTTCGAAATTATGATAGCACGTTAAGTCACGGGTTCCGGCTGCCATGAAATGCCAAGTCGTTATTGGCAAGTCAGTGCCCTCTAATATCCTGACACTGGTCTAGCCTTAGGGTATCCTTAGCCTTCTGGTTGCGGAGGTCAGATGGCAGTCGCTCCGTGTAAAAACTGATATCCAGTCAAATCCGGTTAGACTAGAAAGTCGACTCCAAGTGACTTGGGAATAATAAAGGCTAGGGAGAAGAAGAGCTCTAAATACTCTACTAAATACGCAGAATAATGATGTTGAGTTGATTGGCAAATATGTAAAATTAATTATGAAAACTAAATAACGGTGACGAGTAAATATTTCAATGAACATAAAATTACATTGCTTTTGCTACATGTGTCCTATTTTGTTAATTGGAGTCCAAACAATCAACTGTTAATATGCTTTCGTTAATTTAATTATTTTGTTATCCCTTAGAGTTTTAACCAACCCTTTTAAGGAGTGTCCTGCACAATTAGAATTACTGTTTTGTGTTCAGGAAAAGTAGGTGATATTTTAACCCTACGGATGGAACAGTAATTGAAGTTGCCAATGCATTACGTGTTGTGGGTTTAATTTCATATGCAACAAAAATGCGAAGGATCCGGCAATAGTTTATTTCTTTTGATTCTTTGTCAAAAATTGATAAACAGGGATTACATCACGTTTACCCAGATGGTGCCAATAGCGCAGCGGTGGTAATTGGAACTGATGTTCGTGAGATCTCGAGTTGGATTCTTGGATTGGCCACAGTGTTATTTTGACAAATCCAAGAATTCAAGAAGAAATATTGAGTATTCCTGACAATAAAATTGCCCAGTAGCAGTACAAATTCTGTAATTATGCCCGGTACGGCACTTAGGACTAAAAACCATAACTGGTGAATGGTAGGCATATAATATACCTCAGCCTTTCACCTCCAGGATGTAGATGTGATGCAGGGATTTCATTCTCACACCTCACAATCTAATTGGTGCCGCATCAAGCGGTTCCAAAGGAATTTTCTCCCGCGGACGCTCAGGTTGTGGAATGAACTACCTGCCCAGTTTATCCCACAAGACTACAGTATGGGGTTCTTTAAAAAGGGCGTTAAAACGTTTTTACAAGGTCGGCAACGCGCAAGACATGCCTCTGGTGTTGCAGGCGTCCATAGGCTACGATGACCACTTACCATCAGGTGGGCCGTATGCTTGTTTGCCACTTTAGTAGAATAAAAAAAAGGCTATGTATGTATTTAATCCAGTTAACCGACAAATATGTTTTAAGGATATACAATCCTAACTAATATTATAAATGAGAATGCGAATTTGTTTGTTACTCTTTCATGTCATAACTACTTGACCGATCACCATGCGATTTCGCGTAAACGTTGTCAGAGGAACAAAAAAGGTCATATAATAATAAATAATAATAATAAATCATTTATTTGTCAGAATATGAGTACAAGAATGATGATAAAAATACGTGGTAGTTCTGTTCATATTCTGCCATTCACTGGCGTACAAATGTTTTTGGAGTTAGGTAAATTTACCTGATACATTCCTAATTTATGTAAGCGTTATTATTTTAAAGAATTAATTTCGATATATTTTATATCATTAATTTAAAAAATTAGTCTAAGAATTTGCTAGTGTATACAATGTCGCAAAATGTCAGTTAAACATATAACATACAGAATAGCAAAACATAACATGTCAATTGTATAAGGAATGTATCATAGGCTACCTTTCATCCAGAAAAAAGTACTTTTACTAACATAACCTAACTACATTGACGTGAGCGAAACCGCGGACTAAATCTGTATTACAAAAAATATAACAGTTATTTCGGTACAGTGAGCTTATTAGGATTACAATATAAATATAAACGTAATGAATATCAGTAAATGTACATAGCAAACAGGAAAATTCTCTTACATATCTCTTGTAGACAGAAGTCTGCTATAATTGGCGAAATAATCATTGTTTTGTGCGTAAGTAGTATTATCTCGGTAGCCTTACCGTTTCTATTTCTGTTACGAAATGTGGGAGAAGTAAAGTCAGCAATATTAGTTGATAGGCACTTGCGATGCTTTGACTTGATCTCTCTTTCAAAATTATAACAAACTAAATTTTGCTCGCAGCTTTCGAAACAACTATTTATGTATCACGAGATGTTTAGACTCGAAACAACTATTTATGTATCACGAGATGTTTAGACTCCAAACAACTATTTATGTATCACGAGATGTTTAGACTCGAAACAACTATTTATGTATCACGAGATGTTTAGACTCGAAACAACTATTTATGTATCACGAGATGTTTAGACTCCAAACAACTATTTATGTATCACGAGATGTTTAGACTCCAAACAACTATTTATGTATCACGAGATGTTTAGACTCGAAACAACTATTTATGTATCACGAGATGTTTAGACTCGAAACAACTATTTATGTATCACGAGATGTTTAGACTCCAAACAACTATTTATGTATCACGAGATGTTTAGACTCCAAACAACTATTTATGTATCACGAGATGTTTAGACTCCAAACAACTATTTATGTATCACGAGATGTTTAGACTCGAAACAACTATTTATGTATCACGAGATGTTTAGACTCGAAACAACTATTTATGTATCACGAGATGTTTAGACTCGAAACAACTATTTATGTATCACGAGATGTTTAGACTCCAAACAACTATTTATGTATCACGAGATGTTTAGACTCGAAACAACTATTTATGTATCACGAGATGTTTAGACTCCAAACAACTATTTATGTATCACGAGATGTTTAGACTCCAAACAACTATTTATGTATCACGAGATGTTTAGACTCGAAACAACTATTTATGTATCACGAGATGTTTAGACTCGAAACAACTATTTATGTATCACGAGATGTTTAGACTCGAAACAACTATTTATGTATCACGAGATGTTTAGACTCGAAACAACTATTTATGTATCACGAGATGTTTAGACTCGAAACAACTATTTATGTATCACGAGATGTTTAGACTCGAAACAACTATTTATGTATCACGAGATGTTTAGACTCGAAACAACTATTTATGTATCACGAGATGTTTAGACTCGAAACAACTATTTATGTATCACGAGATGTTTAGACTCGAAACAACTATTTATGTATCACGAGATGTTTAGACTCGAAACAACTATTTATGTATCACGAGATGTTTAGACTCGAAACAACTATTTATGTATCACGAGATGTTTAGACTCGAAACAACTATTTATGTATCACGAGATGTTTAGACTCGAAACAACTATTTATGTATCACGAGATGTTTAGACTCCAAACAACTATTTATGTATCACGAGATGTTTAGACTCGAAACAACTATTTATGTATCACGAGATGTTTAGACTCCAAACAACTATTTATGTATCACGAGATGTTTAGACTCGAAACAACTATTTATGTATCACGAGATGTTTAGACTCCAAACAACTATTTATGTATCACGAGATGTTTAGACTCGAAACAACTATTTATGTATCACGAGATGTTTAGACTCCAAACAACTATTTATGTATCACGAGATGTTTAGACTCGAAACAACTATTTATGTATCACGAGATGTTTAGACTCGAAACAACTATTTATGTATCACGAGATGTTTAGACTCCAAACAACTATTTATGTATCACGAGATGTTTAGACTCGAAACAACTATTTATGTATCACGAGATGTTTAGACTCCAAACAACTATTTATGTATCACGAGATGTTTAGACTCGAAACAACTATTTATGTATCACGAGATGTTTAGACTCGAAACAACTATTTATGTATCACGAGATGTTTAGACTCGAAACAACTATTTATGTATCACGAGATGTTTAGACTCGAAACAACTATTTATGTATCACGAGATGTTTAGACTCGAAACAACTATTTATGTATCACGAGATGTTTAGACTCGAAACAACTATTTATGTATCACGAGATGTTTAGACTCGAAACAACTATTTATGTATCACGAGATGTTTAGACTCGAAACAACTATTTATGTATCACGAGATGTTTAGACTCGAAACAACTATTTATGTATCACGAGATGTTTAGACTCGAAACAACTATTTATGTATCACGAGATGTTTAGACTCGAAACAACTATTTATGTATCACGAGATGTTTAGACTCGAAACAACTATTTATGTATCACGAGATGTTTAGACTCGAAACAACTATTTATGTATCACGAGATGTTTAGACTCGAAACAACTATTTATGTATCACGAGATGTTTAGACTCCAAACAACTATTTATGTATCACGAGATGTTTAGACTCGAAACAACTATTTATGTATCACGAGATGTTTAGACTCGAAACAACTATTTATGTATCACGAGATGTTTAGACTCGAAACAACTATTTATGTATCACGAGATGTTTGTCTCGTGTGACTTTTTGTGCTGTTTTGTCTCGACCCGTGTCGTCGAACCTACAAGACGCTGTGGCAGTCGCGAGACGAGTTCACAAACTGTTTAAAAGTACAGAATAATAATTAATTTGGACTTTTCTTTAATATTATAAATGCGAATGTGAGTTTGTTTGTTTGTAACGATTTTACGCCTTAACTACGCGACCGATCATCGTGAAATACATGTTGTAAGGGGACCAGAAAAGGACTCCATGTCCGTACATTTCATTTAGAAAAAAAATACTTTTACTAACTTAATCTAACGCGACCGAAGTCACAGGAAAATCTAGTAATTCATAAAAATATTCTAATTTATTTCAGTTAAGTAAGTTATGTTGCTGACTGTACAATATATAGAATATTCAGAGAACATTCTAGTTGCTCCATAATCTTATTTCTATGATTAGATTTTGCGAATTAAGGATTATGTCTGCCAAGTAATAAGCAAAACCTTTCACTATAATAAGCACGTACGTAGGTATATACAGCGTGTAACAAAAAGGTGTAAGGACAGACCGCAGGCGACACTGTGGCTAGCGGTTGCTGTTAACCGCAGTGCTGCCTGCGGTCGCGGTTGCTTCTATTCGAAGCGCGGCGGCATGCCACGGCTGCACAATGTATAGAACCATGCCTCAGTCACTCCAGTACCTTCCTGCGAGACAGAAAGTCGGACTAATGTGACTTGTTCTTACTATATGGTATCTTTCCTATTGCTTGCCACACATTATCTTTGACCAAATTATTGCGGTAATTTAGAATGGATGTATCGTAAAGGACTGGATGACCAGCAACAAAGTTAATTAATATCTCTTCATCATCTTCCGAAAAAGTCGTCATTTTTGTACGTGTGAACTCTCTGCGGTTCGCGTCACCACTAGCGCTGCAGTCTGAGGCCGCTGCGTTGCCGCGCTCGGAATCAATTTCATAGAGATTCAAAAACCAGTGGTGTTGCTTGCAGTTTGCTGTTGCAGCTTGCGGTCTGCAGCCCATCTCGGACTTGTACCTTTAAATAACACTAACAGCTGACTCGGGTGGTCTTCCTAAAGGTGGATGTGACCAGACGCAATTTAGATAGTGATGTAATCCGTTTGTTTTGATTTTAAAATAATAAATAAATATAATGTTTGAAATTGTCATAAATTAATGTTTATTTTTTATTCTACGGTAGCGCACTTAATTTATTTGTCAGACATATATTACGGACCTGAAATATGATCACACCTTCCTGTTACACGCTGTATAAAATATTTAGGTGTCTTAGACGTAAATTATACAGAAACAACATAAGGCGCAGTACAGGTGCAGTAAAGGCATGGTACCGAATTATACACCAGCGGCATACCGCATCGCTGTCTAGAGGCACGAAGAGGCGTGCTAGAGGCACATCACTTTTTATATAGTACTTATGAATAAAATCTGTTATCACAATAAAAACAAACTGTATAATGACACAACTTGGCGTATCTTTGCATCTTCTGTATAATTTAAATCGCCTGCTCCGTGCCGGCGACTTATGCCTTTTCTGTATAATTTAAGCTTTTGCTTTTTCTGTATAATTTACGCCTATTCAAAAACAGATTAACTATGTCTCCAGACAGATTATGTCGTTTCTCGACCTATGATTTTAGGTCCTACGTAAAAGGAAAGCTAGCATTATTACCGTTTTCTCGTGTTCGAGAAAACGGCAATAGCGAGTGAGAGATTTCCAAACGCCGCATTGAGAATTTTTAGATAGAAAAACCAATACCATTTTGGTCCATCCAGAAATCGAAGCAGAGACTTCATGCACAACAGTCGTAGACTACCAATGTAATTCTTTAAGTCATTTTATATTCTAAGTTTTCGATTTGCTTGCCTAGAACAGTTTCACGAATAAATAACCATATTTTGCGGGTGGTTCGCATAAATAGTGAACGGTATATAAAAAAGTATTTTGTATACAAAATGGATAGACAGACGGACCCTTCGTTTAGTTTAGGTGCTAACCCTTCGAGGTACTTATTATGCAAGAAGTGTGTACACACTTCATCTTTGCTTCGTACTCATATTTTGGATGAATAAGTCAGGGTAAAATGTTTAGACTGTATATATTTAGTAGTCTAGTAGAGACCTCAACATCGCCTCGGCTGCTATGAGGGCGGTGTGGAGGCCACTGCTCTTAGACCACACGACTGCTTACCATCAGGTGGAGTGTGGTCATTTGGACGAGCAAAATAAAAAAATAAAAATTGATTTTATTCTGTTTTTTAAGCTATAAGGTAGCTAGCAGCTAATTACCGTCTACTTGGCACATACCCAGAAACTCGCCTATTACTTGGCACCGGCCTCTTCTCACTATCGGTAGAGTTAGGCCATAGCTCACCACGCTGACCCTGTGCGGGTTGTTAGACTTCACATATCTACGAGCACAGTACAAAGAAACTTAGAATTTATTGACAGAAAAGCTCAGTAATACTTACCCAACCCATGCATGAACATGGATGTTTGTCTTGGTCTGAATGTTTCTATGTATAATATATTAAAATATAACATATTATCATTTATTTATTTAGGGGCATGATTGTAGAACATTTTGTAGAACATATAATGTAGAATTAATCTAATACATGCACTCTGGTACAATCGAACATTGTGGATGCCTACGCTAGGAAAACCTGTGTTGTAGCCTTAGGTCATCCACCATTTTGTATTGCAATTACAGAGACGTGTACACTTTTATGGTAGCCGGTTAACAAAATGTATGGCATATTAGCAACTGATTACAAGAGATTTCTTAGATTAGTTTATTTACTAAATACTTAAGAAATGGGGAAAAATAAAGTTATGGTTACTGGTAGATTGTGTACGCGTACATAAGCGTGAGTATGTGTTTGCGTGTGTATGTTTGTGTGTATGAGTGTATGTATGTGTGTGTGTGTGTGTTTGTTTGTGTACATGTATGTGGTATGTATTAATTTACAATTAGGAGCAGTTTTTCGGTTTCTGTATAATTTAGAGCCATTAGCCAGTCGGTAATATTAGATTTGAAAGTAAAATATGTATGTATTTCCATAAAAAAAGTATATATGAATTAATAAAAGATCCGACGCGATTTGGCTGTCCCGTTACAATAACAACGGATCAAGGACGCAGTTCGAGTCGAATCTTTTCCATCAGCTGACAAAGCGACTTGGAATTAACAAGATCCACACGATTCCTGGGCATAGTAAATTTCTATCGCTCCAGCCTAGCCCGCGCAGCTGAATACCAAAGAAAATCACGTCGGGGTCACCAATGTAGTGAAAACTACGATTGCGTGTTCAGAATGCTTCTTTATTTGATAATGATGACCGTATTTATAATACAATATTAAGTATGTGTGAGCATACACATATACACACATGTAAACAGTAATATATGACTAAGTAAAATATTAAATAACTAGTTATCACCCGCGGCTTCGCTCGCGTAAATGTAGGTTAGGTTAGGTTAGGTTTGCAAAAGTTCTTTTTTCTGGATGAAAGGTACGTTATGTCCTATTCTGTACTCCTGATAACGTGTATGCAAAATTTAATGTTGATCGGTTGAGTAGTTAAGGCGTGAAAGCGTAACAAACAAATAAACAAACTCATTTTCGCATTTATAATATTAGTAAGGATAAGGATATTCAGCACAATTGAGTCGATACTATTGAGGTCGTAAGTACATCTAAAATATTGAGGTTACACAGTAGCAATGTGCCTACATATGTTTATCCATTGTCTAGTACCCATAGTACAAGCTCTGCTTAGTTTGGGCTAGATGGTGTTGTGTGTATGTGGTAGAATATTATTATTATTATGCATCAAAACCAAGACCTCACTATAAGCTGTGGCATTTACTATCGCTGTAATATCGTGGTTTGATAACTACTTTAATGTTCCAAGAATGCCTTAAGTAGATATCGATCATACGAGCAGGTAAGAGAACCACTCAGACCAAAGTTTTCATCTCCAAGTTGTCGGATAGCTAATGTGCTCTCAAGAAGTTGTCCGACGCAGAACTTGTACCGATGTTTCCTACTGATAGGGAGTTATGAACTTGGACGGATTGGTAGTATGTTTGAAGTACTTTGATATAGTATGAATCTTTGTTTGCTGAGCCGACTGATTTCGAGATATCATTTATATATAAGTACATAGTTCAAATGTGAGTCAATTATTTTTCTGTCCGACAAAGAAATAATTTTTACCCGACTACGGCGAAGCCAAAAGGAAGGGTAATGATTTTGGCAGGCAGTGTTTGTATGTTCCACCGTAGCGCCTAAACTAATCAGCTGATTTTAATGAATGAACTGTCAATAGATTCGTAATAATGGCCCGGGTGACATAGGCTATATAAATTTTACGAAAAAGTGTAAAAAAATTTAAAGAAAACTATAACCTAAAAATGCCGACACAAGAAAATAATTCAGATAGAAATCCAGAAATGCATACGTACAAAATTGGTCAAGGTAGAGCCGTGGTCGCACCTACTGTATATCTACAACAATATCTATTTTCTCTATAGAGTTTACTTCATAAGGGACAAATAAACCTTAATTATTGTTTACTCGGTAACAGCAAAGCTCAGATATTTCTATATTTACGAGCTAATAAACGACAAATTTGTTTACCCCTGTGTTTAGCGCTATCTGCTCAGATTTTGCCGTAAATTATTTCAGCAAGCAACGTTAATAGACCAGGGTTAATAATTTTTGAAACCAAAAAAAATAATGGTAGTATGAAAGATGTTGGAAAAGGAAGAGAATATAACAAAAATTAAAGGGAAAATAATTTACGGGCGATCTGAGGTCGGGAAGTGGGTGGGGGTGGGCGGGTAAGGGTGAAAAACGGTTTATCTCGATTTCCGGCAAAACTAGCAGTCCTATGGAAAAAAGTTAAAAAGCAAAGTTGTAGGTAATAAAAAGATCTACAACTTTTGTATTTACACTTTTTTCACATAACCTCAAAATTTATGTGAAAATTCAAATAACCAAGTTTTTGGTTTTTTATTTTTATCTTTTGTAAAAATATTATTTTTCCCCGAAATTTGGTGAAAACTTACCTTTTTATGTCACAAACACTGATATTTTTTTAATTAAAATATTTATTTTTGCAGCTTATTTTGACTTAATATAGAAAAAGCACCCTAATTTTCAATCGAAAATTCACCCGTCGAAATATATCCTTTTTTTAAAAAGTCGGGGGAGTTTTTGTTCTTTGAAATCTGTAATTAAAGTGTAAATTTTAATAAATAGATTAAAATAGTACGCGCTGATTAAAAAAAATTTCGGAAGCGAGCTTTTACTTCGTTTTTTTGCAAAGAACAAAAAATCCACCGACTTTTTAAAAAAAGGAGATATTTTGACGGGTGAATTTTCGATTGAAAATTAGGGTGCTTTTTCGATATTAAGTCAAAATAAGCTGCAAAAATAAATATTTTAAATAAAAAAATATCAGTGTTTGTGACATAAAAAGGTAAGTTTCACCAAATTTCGGGGAAAAATAATATTTTTGCAAAAGATAAAAATAAAAAACCAAAAACTTGGTTATTTGAATTTTCACATAAATTTTGAGGTTATGTGAAAAAAGTGTAAATACAAAAGTTGTAGATCTTTTTATTACCTACAACTTTGCTTTTTAACTTTTTTCCATAGAACTGCTAGTTTTGCCGGAAATCGAGATAAGCCGTTTTTACCCTTACCCCTCCACCCCCACCCACTTCCCGAACTCAGATCGCCCGTAAATTATTTTTCCTTTAATTTTTGTTATATTTTCTTCCTTTTCCAATGGGTTTCATTCTACTATTATATTTTTTCACTTTTTACCATTTTCAAAGGCTTCGGCACTGGTCTACAAGTTGTTTATACCCTTATAAATAATTTGAAGTAATGAGATAGAGAACATTATTTTTGTTATTTACTATGTATTATTTTTTGGATGCAAGGCCTTTTCTGTACCGCTGATAATGTGTATGCGAAATTTCATTATGATCGGTTGATGAGTTAAGGCGTGGAAGCGTAATAAACAAACAAACAAACAAACTCACATTCAGATTTATAATAATAGTTAAGACTAGCTTCCTACCTAGTCTTGACCTTTCAACCTTGAAAGGTTTTTTCTATACCCCTGACGCATGCAATCAATGCATTCCGCAAGTAAAAAAAAAAACAAAAAAAATGGATGTTAGGATAATAACCGACTCTTTACCACTGAGTAATGTATTCCATTTCCATTACACTCTCGATATTAATTCCATAGCTCTAGCGCAGCGCACTTCGAGACAACAAACAATATTTTGATATACAACTTCATTATTTTGCGCAGTCTGTCTCGTGCAATCGGTACAATGTCTCTTTAACAGCTTTCTAAATTGTAATTTTAGTCTGAGAAAAATGGTTTTAGTAGAACTTTGAACTTACACGACTTGGTAAAACCATTTGCTTTTAAATTCGTGACGCTTCCTAAAGAATGTATCGGATACAAAATATTTTCGTTGTAGTATTATACAAATAGGTATATATACTTAGTTTACATTGTGTACATTAAGTAATTGATTTAATAGACAACAATTTCATGTTAGATATTGTGTGGTACGCTACCAAACACCTTTTGACAAATACGATGCTATTGAATGATACGAGGAGATAGAATAGAGAATAATATATGTTTATTACTGATTAAGTTCTAATGCTAAGTACAAACTGATAGAAAATGATATAATGATAGTGGGTTATGCCGTCAACTGTCGATCGACCTCCTAGAAGTCTATGTCAAAATACGAGCATCTGTCGAGATCCGATCGACCTCTAAAAGGCGTCTAAACAGATGCGTATATTTAGCATGTTTAAATTATGACTGATTTATCTAACCTTAACAAAAGGGTATGGCAAAGACAAAGGATGGCATAAAATCACATGCTACGTATATTAAACAAATGAATATCTGTTCCTTGAAGTGGCAGTTGCGCAAAGTTGCGGCCATACATTCGAGCGGTTATACGCGACGCGGTTGATGACCGGTAGTGAACTGATTTTTATACATATATAGGTAAATAATGAATTACGAATGCGTTGTGGCGAAAGTAAAGTAATTTTGCAATGTAGTATAACATAAAGTAATTTTGCAAAGTACGGTTGCACCGTACATATATATATATATTTTTTTATACAACTAAGGTGGCAAACATCTCGCAAACACGTTGTCAGCGGTACAGAAAAGGACATGGGGTACCTTTCATCCAGAAAAAGTACTGTTACTGACCTAATCTAATCTAACTTACGTTTACGCGAGCGAAGCCCCGCTCAAAGTCTAGTATGTATTGAGTAATAGTGTAGATGTATCAATATACATAAACACTTTATTGTGACAAGGTTCTACAGTGGTACAGATTGGTTCACCGTACACCATGTATGACGTAATTTCAGATCCGATTACAATAGCCATCGCTTGATATAACCGGAATATTGGCAACGGTAATGAGCAAGCACAGTAGCACAGTATTACCATCCATATTGCTCTCATTACTATTCCAGTTACATTAGCCATATTGACTGATGCATGCCTCGCTACATAATCAACTGTACTCAGATAATCCGATTGCTTTGAACAGCCAACACCAGCAAGCTATATGAATTTTGATCGTTATTAAACATCAAATACTGTAAGGTATCGGGCCTAGTTCTATAAGAGTATCAGGCCTGTATTTAGGTCTTTTTCTGTTCTCCTGAAAACGTGAATGCGAAATTTCATGACAATCGTTTGAGTAGTTAAGGCTCGATAGCGTAACAAACAAACTCACATTCGCATGTATAATATAAGTTAGGATTATAAAATTGTAAATGGTCGATGTCTATATTTGAGATATTGAAAAAATATTAATTTGAGAAATTTTTATATGACCTTACAAGTCATAACAAGTATTTTTAGAATTTGCGCCTGTCTGTCTGTATGCTTGTATGCCATCACCCCAAAACTGCTCCACATAATTAAATGCAGTTTTTACAATTGTATTGCTGGAGGTCTTACTTTAAATCTGGCGCATGTTTCATTTTGATTTTACAAACGGATAGGTACTTTAAAATTCTACATGTACGGAATCGTGGGCAAAAGCTAATCTATAAAATTATAAATGCGAATGTAAGTTTGTTTGTAACACTTTTACGCCTTAATTATGTACTCAACCGATCATTATAAAAGTTCGCATTTACCGTTTCAAGGTTACAAAATTTTCCTTTCATCCAGAAAAAGTATTGTTTCTAAACTAACCTAACCTACTTTCACGTGAGCAAAGCCGCGGGCAAAAGCTAGTGTTATATAAATAGAAAAGTCCTGACTCAATCACTGACTGCCTCATCAACGCTCACCCCAAATTGTTGGAGCTAGAAAGTTGAAATTTTGCACAGATTGCGTTTACGATTTAAGCAAGGAATAACGCCAAATTTTCCGATATTCTCACGGGATAGGGGATAAATGCGATTTTCACTGTGATGTGGTTTTGTATATAATGTTATATTATATATTATTACTAGGAGTTTTTAAATTTGACATTTATATGAAATGGCATTCTTTGAAAATAGTTAAAAAATGGCATTTTCAAGATTTTACATAATTTTCTCGAGCTAGTCAAACTCAAACATCATTTATTCATTTGGGTTAATAAGTAAAATTTATGAAAATAATGTTTATTGTTTAGAGGGTTCCCGAATTTACATTAGGTTAGAAGTTAGGGAGTAGATAGAGTAGTAGACCTGCAAGAAACTCACGACCACTCTTTTAAATCGTCAATAACTATAATTTCAGTATTTACGACTCATATCAACAAAGTATTGCAGCTATTATATCATATATTTCTGAGAATACAAAATTTTAAAACAATCTATATATAAATAGGCAAACAGCCTACGCTTTCTTCTCTCTTTGTCAATCGATATTCTTTTTTTTTGTTTTTAGCGACTGAAGAGTTTTAGTGTAATTAATAAAAAATTGGGAAAGGATTATTATTTTAAAGTTAATTCATGTATGTTTGTCCTGAATTTTCAATAATGAATCTGGTCGAATTTCGACTGACTAGGTGAACATTAGTTAGAATAAATATTTAATAATTTAAAGAAGATAAATATTATTTAGCAGCTAACTTCCTTGCGGACTGAGACAAAGGCTAAGGCCAGTATCCTAAGAAATATTATAAATACAAATATGAGTTTGATACGTATTTAAGCCTAAACTACTCGACCGATACCTTTCACCCAGAAAAAGGACCGTTCTCAAAGGATAGAAATTTATTGACAAAATCTGCAATTACGCGACCAAACCTGCGGGCAAAATCTAGTAATTATTAATAAAAAGAAATAAAAAAAAAATTATATCATACTAGATTGTAGGTTAGGTTAGGTTGGTAACAGTGTTGGGGGGGCCTGCTATGGATGACTCAATTCTTTTAAGAGCTCCCAATAGGCCCCTCCATTGGGTGAGAGAGGGAACACCCCAGGTTTTTTAGTGGGTATACCAGCGTGTTTCTTACTGGGAGTCCCACACACCCCGTCGGTGCCGTCCCCTAGCCGGCGCATAGTGCATGAAGCATTTTTCCTAGGTATAAAAAAAAAAAAAATGTTGGTAACAGTGTTTGAGTCGGAGCGAC
Source organism: Catocala sponsa (assembly GCA_963564715.1). Lineage (NCBI taxonomy): Eukaryota > Metazoa > Arthropoda > Insecta > Lepidoptera > Erebidae > Catocala > Catocala sponsa. Next base: position 7,682,369 of record OY751351.1, read on the forward strand.
GCCCTCTGTTGTGCCGGGGCGTCGCCCATGAGTCGTAGTCCTAATTTGTTTTTGGATACTGCTGGGTGGGTCGCTGATGAAGTCTCGATTCCAGTGACCCATCCACTATACAAAGCAGGGAGTTGGCACACCGTGGGGTTTTGGTCCGTAGGCCCGAAGTACGGGAGAGCCGGCCATAACCCTCCCGCCTCCCCTTGTGGCGAGGTATGCATTAGATGAATTTCCCCAAGGAAGAAAAAGTTGGTAATAGTGTATTTTTCTGGATGAAAGGTACCCTACGTCCTTATCTGTACCCCCGACAAGGTGAATGCAAAATTTCATGATGATCAATAAAATAGTTAAGGTGTGAAAACGTAATAAACAAGAAAACTCACATTCGCATTAGTAAGGATGAAAAGGATAAAAAAAAAATTAAGGCAGTCTTTGGGGACTGCCGATAGAAGTGAAAACTTTAATCCTTGATCATAAACACTTCTTTATAAATCAAATTATAAACCAAAAACAATTCAAAAATGAAAAGCGTGCATTTGACACACGCAGTCGAAGCGCATAACTATGGTTACATAATATATCAATATATAATGACATGTATCAGCAATATTATTGGTCGAATTTCGAGTTTTAGGCGACCGCCAGTATTCTAAAATAATTCAAAAATGGAAAGCGTGGAAGCGTGACGATGACGCAAGTTCTATGATTTTTGTTCACCCAAGAAGTGCTCAACGCGCCTAAAGAAGTTTTCACTTCAATAATTTGACAGCCGTTTTTACGGACGGAGTCGAAGGTAAACGCTAGTATAAAGTATAAATTAGATAGAAGTTACATAGCGTGCAATATCAGTACTAAAATAACAATAATGACTTTTAAAGTTTCACGTCGCATGGTGTACGAAAATACGCCGCAGGGATTGACGCGGTCGTGCTTTCAACTATTTAGCTTCAAAGTTTAATGTGTCGACCACATTACATTGGCTGATGGCCGCAAAATATCTATCAGGCAGCTTTGTGTAGTATTACTCAAAGTACGAATGTGTTTATAAGTATAGATGACATGTATAAATGCAAATGTGGGTTTGTTTGTTACGCTTTAATTACTCGACCGATCATCATGACATCTTGTATACACGGTGTCAGGAGACCAAAAAAGGACATAGACTACCTTTCATCCAGAAAAAGTATCTACTGTTACTAATCTATTTACGCGAGTAATGCCACGAACATAATCTAGTTTTCTAAAATGGCATCTTGATGTACCTTTAAGAAATGGAATAGCCATCGTTGCAAATTATTTGATGTCGGCAGAAATGAGTGCGAATTTAAGCTGGTTTGTGGTTACCAAAAAACATTTTTATATATTTTTACTAGCTTTTGCCCGCGGCGTCGCTCGCATAAAAATAGGTTAGTTTATGTTACTAATTCTACTTTAAAAAAATATATAGCCTATGTTACTCGCTGATAATATAGCTTTCAAATGGTGTACGAATTTTTAAAATAGGTTGTGTAGTTTTTGAGATAAACCCTTATAAACAAACAAAAAGTCAAATCTTTCCTCTTTACAATATTAATATAGATGGCAGCTCCATTTAAATATGGAGTAGCCTACCATTGACTTGTTTAGGAAAGTAAAATCAGCAACAAAAGTCAATAACATGTACATACAATGTTGCACAAATCGTGTACATATTAAGGAATTTATTTAGTTATTTATTTATTTTAATGGCTAACCAACAATTCTTCACACATATACAATTTTTAAAAAACTTGAGATTTGCAGACTGAGATGAATAGATGGCGTGGATCAGCTCTATAACACATACAAATAGATACCTCGTATTACACTCACATTTTGTTTTCCTTTCCTTTGCCTTTTCGCATTTTTGAAGTGAAAGAGTTCTTTAGCGGCGTTGTGCACTTTTTTTGTGATGGGTAAAAAATGTTAAACTCGCGTGAGGACACGTGACCTGATCGAAAATTCGTAAGACGGAGGGAGAATTGTCATGTTTGTGTACGATAGCGCCATAAATGAATATTGTATTTTACCACATAAATGATAGTACTTTTATAATGATAATTAAAGCAATTCGTGCAAAATTATTCCCTAACCATTCCAAAATATCAAAAATGCACAACGTTAATATTCAAGTTTTCACTTCTGCCGGCACTCCCGGAGTACAACCCGTTTTTTTTCTTGGCAAAAACGTCTTATAGCCCTTCACCCGGCGCGAGAATCGCATCATAGCAGACACATTCACTCAAGAGTCGGTTTTATAAAAATCAGTTCGATGATTTATATCATGATTAAAAATGTTATAAACAAATTGAATCATATATCGCTACTCCTGGAGTCTGCTTTTGATACCTTTAATCTGTCAAGTCTCAGAATACTAGACATATTAAAAAATCTATTGTATCTGGCCACCAGTGTACCGCTGCGACTTAATAGAATAAAGTAAGCTCTGTTACCAGTAAGAGTAAAGTAAGTTTCGAATCAGAATCAATTAGGTATTTGTTAAACTAGCGACCAGCCCCGGATTCATACGGGTAGTACAAGTATAGTAGTAAGTACCTTAACATACAACTAGACCTTCCACATGAATCACTCTGTTTATTGGTGAAAACCGCATAAAAATCTGTTAAGTAGTTTTTGAGATTATCGCGAGCAGATAGACAGATGCGGCGGGGGCCTTTGTTTTATAATATGTAGTCTAGTAGGTAAATACACTTATTGAAGGTCTTATATAAATCGATAGTCCACCATTCGTAAGTAATATTATTCCATCGAATCTCATATTTTGACCTTGACATTGATCGGTAAGAACTCTTTGTCAGAAGAGTCAAGGACCTTACCAGTGTTTCATTATAATCTCATGTCAACACAATTCTATCCAATTATCAATTAATAATGTGTTTTCTTCTTTATTTTTCTTTATCGTTCTCTGACTAATGAAGATCGCGATCATATACGATTTGTCTCTATTTGCTTCTGTCCTGCGCCAGTTCAATGAAGTTTCTCCTGTTGCGTCTACAATACTTTTATACCATCGTGTTGGAATTCGGCCCCTGGAGCGCTTTCCCTGCATCTATCCTACGATCAACTGCTTCTCCAGCTACTACTCAGATATAAATAATAAGGCTTCTCACCGTACGTGCTCAGACTCAGAGTAAATAAGCCGTAATCCACTACGCATCTATGTATATATTAAATGAAGGGTAGTATTTAACTGTTCCTCAATTTTTTGCCTTTGTTCCACCAGAAATACTAATTGCACACCAAAATATGCTTACTAAAATATTTCAAAGAGATCAAACTAAGTCGACGGCTCCTATCTTTGGGTGGGTTTAAGAAGGAACCTAACATAACCTAACCCAAATGAGATCCCGAGACGGAATGCAGTGATTTTAGGCGTATAGGTGCTCGTTATGACATATTTTATTAAGCATATTTAGCTGTGCAATTAGTATTATTGGTGGTTATTATATTTAATCCTTTATATGAATACAAATTTGAATACATTCTGAAATGAATTCATAAAAAATGTCAATACCAACATTTTTATTTTTTTTATTTTGCTCTTCAAAATGACCACACTCCACCTGATGGTAAGCAGTCGTGTGGTCTAAGAGCAGTGGCCTCCACACCGCCCTCATAGCAGCCGAGGCGATATCATTCAAACAACAAAACAAATTTTACCTAGTGATATTACTCAATCTAAATTTAGGTTACTTGCTAGGTTCAGGTAAAGGAGGAAAATAACTCTACAGACAGCTCATGGCCATTTCATAAAATTGTCATTGATTTTCAATTATTGCAAACTAGCATTTGCGCGCGGCTCCGCCCGCGTGGTACCTACATCAATAAAAAGTAGCCTATGTCCTTCTCCAGGTTTTAACTATATCTGTATCAAATTTCATCTAAATGATTAAGTGGTTTAGCCGTGAAAAGGTAACAGACAGACAGATAGACAGACAGAGTTACTTTGGAATTTCCATTCATATTTGCAAGGTGTTGCTGTCATTATACCATGTGCAACTGACTATATAATTTTCTTTTTATACAATTGATTGTAAGTGGTCACCGTAGCCTATGAACGCATGCAATACCAGAGGCATCACTTGCGCGTTGCCGAACCTTTAGGAAAAAAGGAAGTGGGAAGGAGAAAGAGCGGGAAGGGGGAAAGAGGGTGATTGAGCCTGGTGATCTTAGGCATCCCCCACATTAGGCGTGCGCGTTCCTCGGGCGTGTAAGCGACGCTGGCGCCTCGCACGCGCTGCGTAAGCGTCGTGTGACTCATGTGTTGCCGCCGTGTGACGTGTGCGCTCGCCCTCGCGTTTAACGTTTAGCGGGCGGCGGGGATAGCGGGTGAAGGGGTAAGAACTCTCGGCAGACGCCGCAGGGCAGTAACGCTAGCAACACGCGTCAGGGGTCAGCCTAAGAGAGATTTTATTAAACCACTTCAAAATTACATAATTATATTAATAATTGTTATTAAGATCACGCCCGCACTAGTAAAAATGCCTGTCTTTACATATATCCAAACCCGGAATACTATTTGTGCATCACACAATTTTTTATTTGTGCCATGTCGATCGAACCCACACCACTCGGCGCACTGCCAGTGGCGAGTCGACCACTTAATCCACTTCATCATCCGTGCATTCCACATCATTAGCAAATACTACAAGTTCACGTGTTGCGTATAATCGAATGAGAGCAATAAATCATAACAGTGCAATGTTACACATGCCATGTTGAATTTCTAATACGTTTAATGACACTTTTATTACACTCATACAGTCGGGCATAATCAAAGTATAATTGCCACTAGTGGGTGCCAGAAATTATTCTGGAACGTTCTTGTCCTTGTACCATGTGTTATTTAATATTGTCTTCTGTTTACGCGAATGTTATTCATTGAAATTAAACTACTATATACGGATTTTATCGCGTTGTTTATTTGACACTATTACAAAATTTTGAAAAACTGTTACACTACTATAATCACTATTAAACTTTACAAATTTTTAAGCTAATTAAATTATTGAAACTATTAAAACTATTTATACCATTACTATACTATTATACTATTTAGATTTATTTTTATTTTTACAGCTTAAAAATTTGTAAAGTTTAATAGTGATTATAGTAGTGTAACAGTTTTTCAAAATTTTGTAATAGTGTCAAATAAACAACGCGATAAAATCCGTATATAGTAGTTTAATTTCCATGTGTTATTGTTAGTGACGTAGTAAATACCAGTGCGAAAATAGTTTCTATTACTAGGTGGAAACGTAAATAAACAAAGATTTAGGTAATAAATGCGCCCTACTGTCCTAACTTAATATTATAAATGCGAATGTGAGTTTGTTTGTTACGCATTGAAGCCTTAACTACTCGACCGATCATCACAAAATCTCGCATACACCTTGTCAGGGGAACAGAAAAGGACTTAAGGCACTTATTGTCCACAAAAAAGTACTGTTCTAATCTAACATAATTTAACGTATATTTACGCGAATGATCTAATCTCTAATCTGACAATTTATTTTAACAATTATATTTGCGCGAAAATAAATGCCTTTATGCCACTATTTCATGTGATTTAAGTACATCATCATCATCATCATCAGGCTATAAAAGTCCACTGCTGGACATAGCCCTCCCCCAAAGAGCGCCATAGCGCCCTGTCTTCAGGTTGCCGCATCCAGCATCTGCCTGCAGTCTTTCGCAAATCGTCATCCCACCTGGTCGAAGGGCGTCCTACACTACGTTTGCCGAGTCGCGGTATTTAAGTACGGTAAGGATATACTTATGTCTAGCTTTTTCCCGCGGCTTCGCTCGCGTAAAAGTAGGTTAGATTATGTTAGTAACAGTACTTTTTTAAAATATAATATTGCCTATGTTACTAGGTGATAATATAGTTTTTAAATAGGTATAGTAGGTTTTGAGTTAAATCCTTACAAATAGACAAACAAAAAATCAAACCTTACCTCGTTATAATATTAGTATAGATTTCAATCTTTATAAATAATAAGGTCAGGCAAATCGGTATACCTACTGAGATTTCGGACTAAAGGGACTTGTATCACTTTTGTACGTTCAGGTTGCATGATTCACTTAATGGAAAACGGGTATTAACGCGATCATGCTTGGTATTGACATACTTTAGTCACGGTCAGTGCAATCTAGCCGATAAGTTGATGCAAGAAGGTAAGTGAATATCTAGCATGATCGCATTTTCGTTTCTTTTTACATGAAACAGCATTGTCCCGCATGGGAATCGAACTCACAAAACCAGATCGATACTTTGTGAAAATCCTGCGACGATTGCAAAATACCGGTTCTTTCTAAATGTTATACAGATATTCGTTACCTGTAATAATATTAAAGATTAATTATCGGATATATCGGACCCATCTCAATAACGAGTCAGCTGTGTATGGAGAGATAATCCTATATTCAATCTTGTACAAAATCTTGTACATATACATAGTTATATATTGTTGATCTGTCTGTCTCGTTAGTACTGTGTGTGTAAACCCATTATGGGTTTGTTAATCCTAACTTAATATTATAAAAGCGAAAATGAGTTTGTTTGTTTACCTTTTCACGCCTAAACCACTGAACCGATCATCCTGAAATTTTGCATATACGTTGTTAGGTGTACAGAAACGGACATAGGCTATCTTTCATCCCGAAAAAATTGCTGTTCCCGAGGAAAACAACAATAACTTTCTTATGATAATAGATGGCGCCACGTGTCTTTCGAATCATGATTGAATTATATTATTACAAGCAGAGTACGAGCCGAATTGATTGTCAAATACTAAATTAACGCGAGCAAAGCGGCGGGCAAAAGCTAGTAATATATACTTTTAGCTTAAAAGTGATATCATCATCATCATCATGTCAGCCAAAAGACGTCCACTGCTGGACATAGGCCTCCCCCAAGGTTTTCCACACAGACCGGTCTTGGGCCACCCGCATCCAACCGCTTCCCGCGAGCTTTACCAGGTCGTCGGTCCACCTTGTGGGAGGCCTACCCCTGCTGCGTGTTCCGGTGCGTGGCCGCCACTCTATTAAAAGTGATATACATAATGCAAAATGCATGTAAGTACTACTAAAAACATTTTTTATTTTTCTTTTCTTATAAAGACAACTCTCGCTCTAGGAATAATTCCTAAGTTACAAACATGTAAACACCGGACACAAACAACACCCAGACTAGAAACAACCATTTGTGGATCACACAAAATTTTGTCTCGTGTGGGATTCGAACTCACAACACTCGCCACAGTAGCAGTGGAGAGGCGACAATTTAAACCACTACGCCATCCGTACAGTCGAATTTTTAGACATTTATATTACATATTAAGTTTTTTTTTTTAAGTATCTGCTCTTTCTCCCTCTTACCCGTTGCTGTGCCCGACAGGGCTCATAATTGTTACCAAACCTAACTTAAAGGTTTTTTGTACATTACAGATTGCAATAAAGTTTGATATTAAAATTAAAATAGTATTCCAGAATCTAACTGTGTACTCCGTAGAGTCAAAGTCAAAGTCAAAGATCATTTATTCATTTATGTGACAAAGTGACACTTATGACAAATGTTACGGAATTTACATTAAGGTTAGTTGCTAGGTGTGCCGGGGCTGCAAGATGAATGCGCGAGTGATCCCTGCGCCCCGGTCATAGACCTTCTGAAGGAACACCATGGTATTAGTCGGTAGGACCCGGGACTTTCTATCTTTCCATGGATGAGCCCGACATAACGCCTCCGCATGCCCCCGCGGAGGGGTATGCGTCACAGCTAACCAGGGACTTTCTATCTTTTCACGAGGTAAAAAAAAGTTTTGTTGCTAGGTTCAGACAAAGGATTGAGACTATAAGAAGATACCTGCTACATATTTACAACATAGACGACAATAAATTTGCTTTATTAAGCAGGAGCTACATTATAGCAGCCGAAATGTGCATGTCATTCACAATTATTGCCCAACCTTCTGATACAAAGGCGTGAGTATATATCTGAACTTAAAAAGACGCCAGAAATAAACTACAGCAGCCAAAAGAAAAGTACTGCCGACAATTTTAAAAGTTAGACGTTTTACACTGTCATCGTTAGATCACGGAGCCTTAGAAGATTGAAAATTTAATGTAATATAATAACTCTACTATTACACGTCTGAAGTAAAAACTCTGCTATGTAGAAGCTGTATTAATCACAATAGAGTTTTTAATGTCTTTATGAAAGTCTCGACTAACGGCCGTAAAAATTAAGAAACTACCATTAAGGTTAGAAACTTAATTAAAGTTTTGGCTGCTTCAAAATAGTTTATATACTTTTAATAACTTTAAATGAATCCTTATGCCTAATATGTTTTTTTTTGTTAGAACTAAGTAACTGATGCTTACACGATTTCAATAATTTTAACCTATGGAATCACAACGGCATAACGACGACCAGACACAGTAGGTTTTAATTATGTTCGGAATTTCAACATTTGACAAGTTAAAGCACTGTTACCTAATATAAAAAAATGATGTCACTATTATAGAGTTTAGCATGTTCGACTTAAAATATTTTATTATCTGTATTAATAAAATGTTAATGCACTATAACCTCTTACTTACAATAAAAAGGTTTGCTCCATGAAAGCCCTTAAATATTTACATTTAGAAACTATGATCTTCAGTATAGAATATAAGACTTGCTTATATACACTGTACCACTGATGGACACGAGTCTCTTCTCTGTATGGGAAGGGTTAAGCCATAGTCTACCACGCTCGCCAAATGCAGGTTGACAGACTTCGTATATAATATTGTCTTCTGTTTACGCGAATTTTATTCATTGAACTTAAACTACTATATACGGATTTTATCACGTTGTTTATTTGACACTTCATTACAAAATTTTGAAAACTGTTACACTACTATTACTATTAAACTTTACTAATTTTTAAGCTAATTAAATTATTGAAACTATTAAAACTATTTATACTATTACTATACTATTATACTATTTATACTTATGTTTACACTTTCCCCGACGTTTCGGTTGCTTTTCAGCAGCCATGATCACGGGGAGACTAAGATGGTAGTTGTCTCAATGTTCCAGTGTAGTTATTTCAAAGTACCCAAACATAATTTAATCATGGGTGTTTCTATTTACGCAGAATGAGCTCAAAGTATCATGAAGTCTAGCTGTGGTTTGCTTCTTCGCATATATTAAATAACATTTTGGAGAACTGTCAGAAATGCTAGTTTTCCCCTTTTTACTTCAATGTTAACATGTTTAGTTCATACAACTTCGTAAAGTTAGAGATGCGCGTCCTGGGATTAAGACCTTTGCGTGGCAATTCAACGGTCTCTCACTAGGATATACGCTATTTTTATTTTTGTAAAAAGACACGAGAGTTCTGCATTCATTTTATAATAAAATGAGTTCTGTCATGCTCACACTAGCGCTGATTTAAAATGTCACACTCGTGCAATAACTTATTTATACGTCCGTAGCATAAGAGATATTCTATTATAGCTACAGAATATTTGTAGACACTATGTTTTATATTTTTGTAAAATAATAGAACTTTATTTGAATTATAATAAAAATAAGGCCTTTGGTGAGTGCCCAGGGATGCGTGATTATTGCTGAAAATACACAGAATATTTAAACATTTATGATTCTGCGTTTGAATATCGATATTCTCTGTTAATAATTATTATAATGTGAATTTCATTTAACATTCCTATATCATTGAATCAACAAATCGCGATAGGAACATTCGAATAATAATATAAAGTTCACAAACGATTTGTTGATACATTGAAATATTACAAATTCCTAGAAATATTCGTCAGTGCAATATTTGTTTTGTTTTGTTCGAACCGATTATATGTTATTCAATGTATCTTTGATTGTAATTTAGTATACCTTATGTCTTAAACCTACCTATACCCATAACCCAGTGTGTGACGTAATCAATCAAACATGAATGCAATACATTCGAATGAATCATTAATATTCTTCAAATATATTCTACTCAAATCAATAGACTATTCATATTTACACTTTCAATGATGTTGCGGTTGCTTTTCAGCAGCCATGGTCAACGTTAGATTGGCTGAAACTTTGGCTTCTATTGTTTAACAAAATATACCACGATCAAATCTGTTTTAGTAGTTTAATATTATTAAGAGTAGCAGCGATAGCCTAGTGGAGGCAGTTGGACTGCCACGTAGAGGTCTTAAGTTTGATTCCAAGGTACGTGTGACTTTTCAAAGTTGTAGGCATAATAAATAGTTAATTATTGTCTGCTTGAACGGCGAAGGCAAACAATGTAACAAAACCTGCATGTCTGAGAGTTCGCCATAATGTTCTCAAAGATATGTGAAGTCTGCTAACCCGCACTGGACCAGCGTATTCTCGTTTCTTTTATCACAGATATTTTTTAACATTAAAAATATATATCCGCCCCTTTGGGAGGCTTACACGAAGACATGAATCCAACGTGAAGAGGTCCTTCGAATGTTTTATTCTAAAGTAGGGATGGAACTGCTTCACTAGTCGCAGCAGGCGTAGGACTTTTGTTAGATATGGACTGTGATATCTGTGCTATGAGGATGGATGTTTGATGATAATAATAATAATTATTATAATATCTTTTTTTAAAGGTTACTGCCGAGATAGGTATAATTCCTTTGTCACGGGGGACTTTAAAAAACATTTAAACAACGGGCACGAAGAACACCTAGAATCGGGACAATCATTTGTGGATCACGTGTGGGATTCAAACCCACAACACTCCACGCAGTGGGAGTGGCGAGGCGACCACTTAAACCACTACGCCATCCGTGCAGTCAGATATTATACTAGACATATCAATAAGAGATTTGTTAATACATATACCCGAACATAAGTACGCTAAAATTTTGTCTTAATAGATAACACTCTCCCATCAACATTTTCAACATGACTAATTAAAGAGCAAACAGGTACCTACTTAAGTTCTAGTGGACCAACTTGAACTGGACTGAAGTTCTGCTAGTTATAAACAGTTTGGAACTAGCTGTCTTGTAATATTGTATCGCTAGGAACAGTTCTTAGGCAAAGTTGTGCAGACAGCTCGCTGAATCTTCGGACTTCCATTTTAATTTGATGAGTGCATCGCTTTAAATAAATTGTTTTTGCGAAAGTTCTTGGACAGTCTGTCTTCTTGTTGATTGTTTGCAAGGCTTTGTATTTGTCTGGCTTCAAAATTGGTTTTCTGATAGTTGTTTTTACTTTTCTTGTGTATGAGTTTCATAGTCAATATCGTTTCTGTATTTAAAGTTTACTCTTGCACTACAAATAAACCGGATTTCTCGACTGATAAACATTGAAATAACGGATTCAAAGAACACACAGACCCGAACAATCGATCTATTTGTGGATAAAATCTAAACTGCTCCGGAATACCTGCAGTTTATTTGTTTTTGATATAAAGATTTACAAATTACTAGAATTGTTGTTAGTCCCTCCTCATATGCTTAGCTGATTGTGTTAGAAGTGGGTTCAGTTTGGTAGTGCGATTCGGACCTACGATCTTTCAATCGTTCCGCATTGTTTTAATATTAGAAATAAAGGAATGACCGTTGATTTCTAATATCAAAACGGATAAAATGAAATGATCATAATTTTATTTTACTGTTACTTATTGTTCTATGTAACAATATAATAAATTATTTATAATATCTATATAAGATTTATTATAATTTATGGTGATCAGTCGAGTTAAGTCGTAACAAACAAACAAACTCTTTTTCATTAAAATATTTGTATACACATACCGTTTTTAGAAACATTATATCCACATGTTTCACAAAACATATTTTACTTTTTAAAACCAATTCAACATACCACCTCGTGGGTGGTTTATCCTGACCCGGTAACATTAAATACAATAATATAACAATCACGTGATCAGCCCATCTGAATCATAGCCGCACCTTCGGGCTAAGCTCATTAAGGTTAGATTTCAAACTGGGAGCGTCCGTGGCTAACGCACGAACGTTTTGTACACCTAGTTTTTCTGTTAGACTGAAATAACTACCTACGTTATTATATGTAAGTAAAGCTTATATATCATTTGAACTAGTTATATGCTTACAAGTATGTATTGTAAATTGAAACCCAAATTGCTAGCCACTATCCTAATCCTAATCCTAACTAATATTATAAAAGCGAAAATGAGTTTGTTTGTTTGTTACCTTTTCACGTCTAAACCACTGAACCGATCATCCTGAAATTTTGCATATACGTTGTCAGGTGTACAGAAACGGACATAGGCTACCTTTCATCCCAAAAAAATTACTGTTCCCGAGGAAAACAACAATAACGTTCTTATGATAATAGATGGCGCCACGTGTCTTATTATATTATTACAAGCAGAGTACAACCCAAATTGATTGTCAAATTCTAAATTAACGCGAGCCAAGCCGCGGACAAAAGCTAGTAAAAAATAAATGCAAATGTGAGTTTGTTTGTTTGTTATGCTTTCACGCCTTAACTACTCGACCGATTATTATGATATTTCGCATACACGTTGTCAGGGGTACAGAATAGGACATACAGTACCTTTCATCCAGGAAAGTACTGTTCCCGTGGGATACAAAATTATATAACCTACATTTACGCGAGTGAAGCGGCGGGTAAAATCTATATATGTACAAATACACGCAAGTCTATACATGTTATTTAATGCTAAACTATTTGTATGTTTCAACGTACTTATATTCGAAACTAACAGCCCGATTTTTGAATAATCACTTCTGTTACGTTAAATATACCTTTTATTTATTATGGTTACATCCTACTAGCTTTTGCCCGCGGCTTCGCTCGCGTTTATTTAGAATTTGACAATCAATTCGGGTTGTACTCTGCTTGTAATAATATAATTCAATTATGATTCGAAAGACACGTGGCGCCATCTATTATCATAAGAACGTTATTATTGTTTTCCTCGGAAACAGTATTTTTTTTCGGGATGATAGGTAGCCTATGTCCGTTTCTGTACACCTGTCAACGTATATGCAAAATTTCAGGATAATCGGTTCAGTGGTTTAGGCGTGAAAAGGTAACAAACAAACAAACTCATTTTCGCTTTTATAATATTAGTTAGGATTAGGATAGGATTAGGATAGTTAGGATATACTAGTACATTACTACGACTAGGAGTAGAGCAGTAACTATTAACGTCATTAAACACGAACAAAACCGCAAGACACAGGTAGTAGATCAAGTTGTATTGAACACAGTGAACAGGGCCGTAACTAATTCGAGACGATATTTCGTTCCCGCAACGACTTAAAACTAAGTACGTACTTAAACAGTGGAGCTAAGTTTGGGGGTGGGAGAGGTATCATTGAAAGCGATTGTATTGAGAACTATTTGTAGTATCAGTTTACTATCTTGTTGGTACTGTGGTATGGATAAAGTCAAGCGCTGTTGAGCGCGTGTGTCAAGGTTTGATACCCGAAAAAGTTACAGGTTATGAAATAATCATTTATGTAGTTGCCTCGTGCCACATGGGTTGAGAAATGTGTATTCAATTTCTCTGTCGAGCAAAGTGAAGTTAAGTTTCCTGTCAGGCGTTACTTAGTCAAAGTCTGGATTGGATTTTGATTTGATTTAAAATAGACGACTTTTGCAGCCATAATTTCCAATAAACATCAGATCAGGTAGACAAAATATTGCTTAAGATATTACATATATTTTTATTTGTATCGTAATATATTTTCACAACATTGTCAAAGTGCTAATTCGATCCTGTCATAAGTATTGATATCACCCATGTTTTTTTTAATTATGTATCCATAACAAAACTTATATGACTTTATTTTTTTAAGTACTTTAACATACTTACACATTTTACCTATTAATCTGTCGAATCTTAGCATAACAGACATGATCGAAAACCTATTGTATCTGTCTGCCAGTGTTCCGCTGTCCCTCAATAGGTTAGGAGTCAAGATTATACACTCTCTGCCATATTCATAAAACTTACAAGAGGGTTATAACGTCGTTTTAAGTTAACATTTTAAAAAGTTTACAATAATGCATAAGAATGCTAGCTTACCCCATAACGATGCAGTATATAATAAAGGTTTACAGAAAATTAATAAGTAAAGTATTTTTACAATGCTACTTGATTTTGCCCTCGGCTTTGCTCGCGTAAATGTAGGATAGGTTATGTAAGTAACAGTATTTTTTTCTGGATACCTTATATTCTTTTCTGTTTTCCTGACAACTTGTATGCGAAATTTCATAATGATCAGTCGAGTAGTTAAGCGAAACAAACAAACAAACAAACTCAAATTCGCATTTATAATATTAGTTAGGATTTTCCATAAGATTTACATGACTACATTTTTTATAACTACATACAAACATACTAAGACATTTCACCTACTAATCTGTCAAGTCTTAGAATACCAGACATAATTATTGATAACCTATTATCCAGCCTATTGGTTCTGTTCGCCGGTGTTCCACTGCCTCTTAATAGGTTAAGTATCAAGTTCCAAACATGCTTTTTATGGTAAAATAATTCTACTTTAGTGATTGCTTCCTTCAACCCCTCAACACATTGTCTCCCCTTTCAGAACCTTCAATTTGCACCCTCGACAGACACGAGGTTAAATATGAAACATTATCTACGTGTATTTGTTCGCCGCGTGGCTCGCTAACAGATTTCCAACCACTCATACCCCTTAGGGAGGGAAAGGGTCTTGTAAAGGGGAGTTCAAGATTGTTTTCTTCAGGTTTAGAGGAAACTTAGGAAATTTTGTTCTCTGGAGGAGTATTGTGATTGAAACTTGGTTTTGGTTCTTTTTATGGGGTAGGGTAGGGAGGCAAACGAACCGACGGATCACCTGATGGTATGCGATTGCCGCCGCCCATGGACACCTGCAACACCAGATGAGTCACAAGTGCATTGCCGGCCTTTTAAAAAGGAGTACGCTCTTATCTTGCATGTTATAATATTAATAAAAATAATAATATTCTACCACATACACACAACACCATCTAGTCCAAACTAAGCAGAGCTTGTACTATGGCTACTAGACAATGGATAAACATACATATTATGTACCCTTTTTTTGTAAATACATATATATTATATTATACATAGAAACACCCAGACCAAGACAAACATCAATGTTCATGCACACAAATGTTTGATTTGTGCGGGAATCGAACCCGCGACCTCAGGCGTGACAGTCGGTTACACCAACCACTATGCAATCGAGGCGAGAATGTTGATGTTTTAGTAATGAAATGTGGGAATAATAAAGATATAATTATTTTGACTCAAAGATGGTGTAGTGGTTTAAGTGCCTCGCCGGTACTGCGCCGAGTGTTGTGGGTTCAAAATTCTGGGTGTGCTTTTTTTCCGTTGTTTGTATTTTGTAAAGTGCCCCGCGACAAGCACGAATCTTAGGGCGGCCGTACACGGACTGCTCGAGCAATTAACGGCTGAGCGACGTACACGGACCGCTCGAGCGGTCGGTTGTTGACTGCTCGAGCTGTCGCTACCCACCGCTCGAGCAGTTGATTTTCTACCGCAGTCGAGTCATGGATTCTGACGAGGAAGCACTGCTTTTGCCGCGAGGCCACAAGAGAAGGGGGGAAAGTCGGAGAGCTGTCGACTGCTCTAGCGCAGTCAACGGCTCGAGCAGTCGGTGTATGCCTCGCGACCGCTCGCGAGCGGTAGACGGCACGATGGAATTTCGTCATGCAGTTGACGGCTTGAAGCGGTCTCAACTGCTTGAAGCAGTCCGTGTACGGCCGCCCTTAGTGCGCGAGCTGTCAAATAAAAAACAAATGATTGTATCAAGGTTATAGTGATAGATATCTGCCTATTGCCGTAGTATGCTTAGGTGTAACAAATCCATGTTTCACTATTATGTAGGTCCCGAGTAACAGTCTGTTTGCCGTCTGACTATTGCCTAACAGAAAAACCGAAATAATACCTTCCCGGAGCTGGAAATACAACCCCGGGCTTCACGATCTCACGCCAACATATTATATATGAGTATACATCTGCATTATAATTTTGTTTAAATATTTGCCACGGGGCCAATGTCAATACAGTAACGCAATAGATGATAAAGTCAGGTGGGTGATGGCATGTCGCATGTCGGAATCCGTACGGAAATTACCGAGTAAACAAATTAGGAAGCTTTATCGTGTTGCATCCTAACTGATATTATAAATGCGAAAGTGAGTTTGTTTGTTACGCTTTCACGCCTAAACTACTTGACCAGTCTTCATGCAATCTCGCATATAGGTTATCAGGGAAAAAGAAAAGGAAATAGGATACTTTTCATTGAGAAAAAAAATACTGTTATGGACCTAATCTAGCAAAGCCTTGCCCGAGCAAAATCTAGTAATTTATATAATTGATATCGGTTTTTAGCCTGTCAAGTCTTAAAAACCAGACATAATTAAAAACCTATTGTGTCTGGGCGCCGTTGTGCCACTGCGTCTAAATAGGTTAAGGTGATTATTCTCGGTATTTATATAGCAGGTTTCACTGGTTATGGTCTGAAGCAGACTATTTATATACCGTATCATTGTATTAATACACGTTTTCAATGATGTAATGCTTTATACTGATAATGGATAGGGAAACATAATATGAAGTAAACAGTGTTAAAATTCTCTATAATCCTGAAAAAAAGAAATTTTCTAAGATTTTAGCTTTTATTATATGGTTACAGCTTACTCCCTATATATCAAATTATGTTCTGTTATTACTTTTCATCCTTTCAATTTTCATTATGAACATATACAGGGTTGCCAGGTCATAAAACCGAAAGTTTCGGTTTTAGGCAGTTTAGCCAGACATTTCGGTAACGAGTTCGTCCGGCCTTATTACCGAAATGTATGGCTAAACTTTTATTTTTATTTTTTAAATCTTAGTATAACATGATATTTTTTAGAGGGTTCTCCCCTAATTAGATTGCTAGTCTGCTCGCTTGGGCTAGCGATACAAGGTGACGCGGGCGACGCGGAAACCAATAAATGACAAATAAAAAAAATAATGACAAATTTAATAAAATATAATAAAAAAAATAATAATTAAGACGCCTAACGAAAGCCGGACCGGCTGGGCACCGTTTAATTTGGCCGGACAGGCAACCAATAAGCCTGACTATGTCCGGCTTTATCCGGACGCCTGGCTACCCTATAAATATACATTCTATATTTTAAAAAGTACGCTTCATGTCTGTAAACGAAAGTTTACGACGACACCTTTCAGTTTTACTCATACGTTTCTACTCCATTTAAAAAGTTTTCCTCTTTCCAATAGCGCGAGGGGTTCAATAGCGGCATCGGAGGGAGCTTTTTGTGGCGTATGTTAATTTTTTTTACAAAAGGTACATGAAAGAACCCTTTGCGATACCGTTTTTACTTAATTTTATAAAGGAAGAAGTTTGTTTGGCTATAAAAAAGGCTTGTTCAGATAATTAATCCTTTGCTATAGGATAGTTTAATGAGATTGAGTGAGCTTCAAGTTCGTTTTTGCACGAGAGGGACCATTACCGTTGTAACTGTACCTGTTAGAGTTAAGCAGCTTTCGAATGTGTTTGTTTTTGGATGGAGTTTCAGTTCATTTTTTGTTAATTAAGTAATGCCGCTCGCGAGTTGGTGAACTGTTACCTTGCCTTTGAACGTTTGCAAAACTACGAGGACCAAGCACATGGCTTCCGACTTTAATGTACTAAATGTTTCATAATGGTTAATTATTGTATGTTTTTACGGTGAAGGCGAACATCGTGAGGAAATCTGCATATCTGAGAGTTACTTTAAAAAACTAAAACAATTCTCAGACGCAGGAAATCTGCATAGATTTTCTGACACATTGACAGCTTCCACATATCTTCAAGTATAATGCAAAAGCAATACTTGAAGATATACTACTGTGGGGGCGATGTGGAGGCCACTGCTCTTAGACCACACGACTGCTTACCATCAGGTGGAGTGTGGTCATTTTGACGAGCAAAATAAAAAAAAATAATAAAAAAAAAATATGAATGCTGTTTTCTGTACTGTGCCAGTGTGGTAATAGCCTAACCGTTCTCATACTGAAAAGAAATCATCGTGCATGAATTAGCAATCAAGACAACTTTACAACTTATTTCTGACTAGCTTTTGCCCGCGGCTTCGCTCGCGTTAATTTTGAATTTGACAATCAATTAGGTTTGTACTCTGCTTGTAATAATATAACTCAATCATGATTCGAAAGATACGTAGCGCTATCTGTTATCATAAGAACGTTATTATTGTTTTCCTCGGGAACAGTAAAACAATTACTGTTTTTATTTTTTTTTAAGTAACTCTTTTTGGGATGAAATGTAGATTATGTCCGTTTTTGTACACCTGACAACGTATATGCAAAATTTCAGGATGATCGGTTCAGTGGTTTCGGCGTGGAAAGGTAAAAAACAAACAAACAAACTCATTTCCGCTTTTATAATATTAGTTAGGATTGAGTGGATTAAAAATTATTTCTTCGAAATCTTAGATAACGTATCTTATTATGTTAAATACCATATTATGCGTATCATCAGTACTGGCTTATAAAAGTGCATTCTTCAATCGCCTAACCCCACAAAAGACATAATTATTTTAGAACAACCATTAGCAGACTGCACCTATTAGTTTCACCTAGTCTACGACACTATCATGCAATTTAATCAAAGTATCAAAATTAAATTCTAATTAAGGTTTCAAAGTCAATGTTAAAACGCAACTTATTAATAATTTACAATATCGCGTCGCGAACTTTCCCAATCACACAAGAGGGGTGAGACTCATTCAAATTGTATACGCCGGCGATACGTTCTAAATAGGTACGAAGTTTTAATACCTGCAGCTATGGCTACGATTGTTTATAGGTTTAATAACTTTACACACACGCGCACACACACACATACACATAAACACATACACACACATACACACACATAAACATACACACATACATGCACACACACATACGCTTCCCCCCTCCCTCTGATACATACGTATAAAGAGACATACGCAGGTTAACATCGTCTGATTTAGGAACAGTCATTTGTTTTCAGTATAGGTACTCCGGTGTGGTATCGGTTATGAATGAGACCTCTTTGTATAAAATAAAAATGTTGAATGACCAAATCGAATACAAACATTTTTTAGGTACGTGCAAAAGATTATTCAGTTTTTCTGTCAAGAAATTATCACCACGGAGTTTGGAGGAGTGCCCGTTGGATGGTAATATGCTGGCCCTTTTTAAGGTACATGTGTCTTAAATCCATAGCGGCAGGAATGCAATTGTAATAGGTCTTGAATGGTTTTTTGTTCAGGCTTAACACACAAACCACTACAGCTAAATGAAGCGAATCTTATTGAATATATGTATATTAGCTCACATAATTATAATATATATTTTGACCTTTGCGTCAAATCGTAAACTTCATGTCGTACATATATTGTATTAAATATTTTAACGTTTAAAAATAATTTCTCTGTCTATGTAACATGTACATAGACTAACAGATTAGCAAAAAGTGCATTTAAAACAAATCTAGCAAACAAAGCTATCTTTGAAATCCCTTATAAAAGGAGAGCCTACTGTTGTCCCTGTTGTCCATATATTCTATTCTACCATATTCTCCCACATACACACAACACCATCTAGTCCAAACTAAGCAGAGCTTGTACTATGTGTACTAGACAATGGATTAACATACATACATATATACTTTTTTTTTGTAAATACATACATATTATACATAGAAACACCCAAACCAAGACAAACAACCATGTTCATGCACACAAATGTTTGACTTGTGCAGGAATCGAACCCGCGACCTTAGGCGTGGCAGACGGTTACACTACCTACTACGCCATCGAGTCTAAGCTAAAATGACATTTTGGTATTATTTAGCTTAGTTAAGACAACTTCACAACAACAGAATTGGCAGCATAGCTTCGCCATATTTTCGGAATCTACGACTATTAGTTTTTGAAGGAAGCATGTTTGCCTCGGTACTTCAGCGGCAAATAATACCCCTCCAATGGCTACCACTCACATGCGTCTAGCTACCTACAAATTCCTTCCTCACTGTTCCGAAACGGTATGTGTACTACTCCAATACGGATTATATCGGCAGGACGGACTGTCCCTCCGTTTGAACAATTCACACTATGATCATTAATCCTCCAGCCGGGGGCTGTCCCCTAGTATCGCTCAATGTCATCTGTTAGAGAACGCATCAGCTGAATTTATAAAGCTTTATTAATTTTAATTCATGCTGTGTACACAGGATAAATAAGAACACTCTAGATTGTTGTTTTAGTCATAATTTTTTATCATTATTAAAATATTAAGGAGTATTTGAAAAGATTTTATAAGAAAAGTAAACAAATTTTAGATCAAGTAATTAAGGATTCCGAATCTAAAACTCTTTTTCGTTTTGATCGTTTGTTTGCGCGACTCTACTCGACGTAACCTGCGCGACGCAACTCTACTCTACTTTTTCAGGGTTTTGAGTGAGATTACGCTTAAAGTCTGAGCCACTTTTCGGTTAATTCTGTTCATATAAGTATGAACAGAACGATGTTTTTTGGAACCTGATAAAATATTTCATATTTTATAATTTTCACGTATCAGATGGAAATCATATTTAAAATTAATTTTAAAAATAAAAGTTTATTAAATGTTCATTAAAGAAATTTATGCCAAAAACCATTCAATGATTTGTGTGCTGAGATGTGTGGTGATCATGACGTGGACATGTCAAATTGTAGTTCTTTATTAGCTGTTATTCAGACATTCATTTTTTCTCTTTCTTTTAAGATCATTGCTTGTAATTTTTTATTGTACCCTATGTAACATAAACGACATTTCGGTATACAAATTACTTTATATTGATACTAAGCATTACCAAGATCTTGACACGTAAAACCGTCCGTAAAAGACAATTTTTGTGTGACTTTTACTTTGGAGTCACGCAGGACGCCGAAGTCACACAAAAAATTTCTTAGAAGAGAAAAAAGAAGGTTGTATTTTTTATTTACGTGAGTCGTAAATGTCGATTGAAAAAAACACCAAAATGACGGCACAGACGTACAGTTGATAGTTCCTTGTACATAATTAATAGATTGTTTTAGTACTCCGCCCATACTAGCCTGTTGGGTTAATATTTGACCACACGACATTCATGTTCGACTATTTTAGACTTTGTCCTCGGTTCTCTTTTTTGAAGAGGATGTTAACATCGGACCTTGCTATAATTAGCTATAATCACTGCTTTTCTTGGCTGATTCATAGTATTAAAATTACAGACTGGACTACCTGGAATTCGTCTAGAGCTTTACAGAAAAATGATCTCAATGGGCGCTAAACTCGAAACACTCAGCGTGGAAATGGCAACTCTACCAGTAATTACTATGACATCTGTGCAGTTATGACTTATATTGATGATATAAATGATAAAATGAACCAAATATAGCTAGTTGCTTAGGTATCTAGCCAAACTTGTGTAAAGATAAATTCTGTATCTGAGCGTCATGTTAAGGTAAAATCATTCACTCAACATAATTCAGATGTCACCGACACAGCTTTAAAAGCATTCGCTTTGATGTCACTTGCAGAGTACCTCTGTTACACCAGCATTATCAAATAAAATATAGAAATAGTTCATAAATATTTGATTGCCTGCCTTGGTAGTCTAGTGTATATGGGTGCGGTGCATGGGGTCCCGAAGGCGAAACCGGGTCGGGTCTAGACAATATTCTTAGTCATTTCGTTCGGTTATACTCAAGCTTATTTATATATATTTGGTGATATGTCAACCTCATGTATCGGAATGTCGTTGGTTATACGCTTGGACTAGTTTGTCTGAGGCCATATAATATATTATTGTCGCATCAAACCATAATAATAAGAGAATAGAAGGCAACTTCTCTGCTTTTTCTAGATGAAACGTACCCTTTGTCCTTTTCTGTGCCCCCGACAACATGAATACAATATTTCATGATAATTGGTTGAGGAGTTAAAGCGTAAAGCGTAACAAACGAACAAACTAACACTCGTATTTATACAATTACTAGATTTAGCCCGCGGCTTCGCTCGCGTTAATTTAGAATTTGACAATCAATTCGGGTTGTACTCTGCTTGTAATAATATAATTCAATCATGATTCGAAATACACGTGGCGCCATCTATTATCATAAGAACGTTATTGTTGTTTTCCTCGGGAACAGTATTTTTTTTCGGGATGATATGTAGCCTATGTCCGTTTCTGTATACCTGACAACGTATATGCAAAATTTCAGGATGATCGGTTCAGTCGTTTAGGTGTGAAAAGGTAACAAACAAATAAACTCATTTTCGCTTTTATACTCGTAATATTAGTTAGGATTAGTTAAAATAAAATCTGCTGTAAAAGTACTAGGACAAGTTGTGTACAACATAATTATGTCTGCTATTAGTAACAACAGGACAGTACTATAGTGCTGTATCAATTCTAGTTTATCACGATTTAACACTCGACGCTACAAATAGATTTAGTACTACTATGGCTTCGATGCTAGATCATTGTAATTAAATATGCATACGATACGTGTTAACAAGCTCAACACGAGCGCCCATGAAAGCTGCTGAGTAATTGGCCCTGTAGCATGAATCCGCACTTACGCTTAAAACAGGCTTTAATTTCCCTGCCGGTGCGTCGCCCAGGAGTCCTCGCCCGCAGGCAGTTAATGCCAGCATTGGACATTGCTAGGTGAGTCGCTGAAGTAGTTTCAATTCCATCGACTCATCCACCATTCAAGACAGGAGTAGGCACACAGTGGTAGTTTTAGTCGGTAGAATCTGGGACTTTTTTCCCCCGGATGAGTCTGACATACCGTTTCCACTCCGTCTTTTCTCGTGGAAAGAGATGCGCAAATGCATTTTCCCCATGTTAAAAAGGTTTCAATTTTCCGGTTGGATAGAGTATTATTGAGCTAACTATTAGGAATTAACAATAGCAGTGAGGAGTCTAAACTGCCTTTGGTAGGCGACAATATGCTCGCTCTCCAACATCCTAACTAATATTATAAATGCGAATGTGAGTTTATTTGTTAACGCCTGGACTACTCGACGGATCATCATGAAATTTCGCATACACGTTGCCAGGGGAACAAATAAGAACATAGGGCATCTTTTATCCAGAAAAAAGTTACTAAACCTAACCTACATTTACGTGAGCGAAACCGCGGGCAACATCTAGTAGAGAATAAAAGTTTATGTTCCGTAGCTCGCTCTCTATTCTGCCGTTCACCAACTAAAAGGACGTTTAGTGCTATGACACGCTTATGGCTTATCGTCGTTTTAGTCAACGGACGGTATTATTACGTGACACTTAAAGACATACATAGATGGCAAAATGTATGTAATGATTTCCATTTGCTACGATTCTGATACACTTCTCTGACTTCATTCACTTTCATCACATTCTTCATTCACGCCCGCCGGTTTAAGGTGCTCTTAACCTGGCTTTTGTCCAGAACGTCTCCTATCTAATCGATAAATGTTCGCCTAGGGCTTCCCCTTGCGACTGTTCCATTCCCACAAGCCTTAAAAACTTTTTTAGTCAGTTTTTTCTCGTCCATTCATTTTACATGCCCAAACCAGCTTAACACACCTTTTCTATTCTTGTCACTATATCCACTTTCATGCCGCATCTCTCTCTAATCACACTATTCCTTATTTTATCTTTCAGAGTCACACCACATATGTTTTTCAGCGCTCTCATTTCTTCAGCAGTTATTCTGCTCCCATGATTTTTTGCCATAATCCAATTTTCACTTCCATGCATAAGTGTAGGCACAAATAGTCCTCTATGTGGGCGTTCTATGGCAAAATATGGGCGTGTAATACAAATAAATCTCTGCCTTCACCTTCGGCGACATGCGGTCTGTCTGTTATATCGATAATCGCACTCTGATACACAGAATCGAAACCTGGTGGAACAAGCATTATGCATTTTTTGTTTTGTGCAGGCTAGCAACTTCATAAAATCGTTATTCACATAATATTTTTACTCATAATTGGGAATTTGAAACTAGTATCATAAATTTTTTTAATGCTTCGGTAACATTTTAATTACAATCAGTTTTGAATTACCCGATGGTTTTCAGTCATAGCGCATCGTTATTAAACACCTCTTGGACATAAGATTTCTTTCTCTTTTGTATCATAGCTGCTAATCGGTACAGCGTGTTGCAGTAAGGTGTGATCATATCCTAAGGTCATATATTATATACCCTGTAGCAAGCAGACATGAAACTGAAGTTTTGGAAAATACCGATAGGTACTAGGAATTTCTCATCAGGTATTTGGGCTGAATTGAAATAACTGCAAGTAAACCGCATCTCACTAAAATAGGTAGTAGGTATAGGGAGATTCCAAAATTGTATTTATGTTTGCTTGCGTTAATAGGGGTTCGATTACAGTGTTTAACAAAATATTACTGAAATTTCTATTTGAAAAATTGGCACGGTCTGACAAAGTGCTCTATAGACTTATACTATTCGTGATATAAAAACATAGCTAACGTAAACTACACTCTATCTAACCTACCCTTCGAGCATATACAGGAGCGAATCTACGAATGTAGCTATTAAAAAAAAATAACATTTGATTATAATATTCCTAACTTATAAGTGTTACTTGGACTTTTCTTTTACATGTAGTCCTAAATCTTTAAGGCGCTATTTTTCACTAGGCAACAAACTTTGTACGCAAGGATCAAGATTCTTCCCATCTCGTTAAAAGTCTCACTATTGTTGGAAATCATTGCTATAAGAATTATAAACTTTATGGAGTAAAAACAAATAAAAATATCTTTGTTTTTGTTTCTTAAGAATACTGATTTTAAAGAGATAAGGTATGGTTCCTTTATATTTTAGGGTTAAGCATTTTTAATATACATATAATAGTATTGTGAGCTTTAGAAAATAATATATATTTATGTGTTTTATTTTTATCAACAACCTCTCTACATTCGTTTTTTTTAAGTGTAAAATTTTTTAGTAGCTTTGATCACTTCTTGGGTGAACTAAATTCATAGAACTCGCGTCATCGTCACGCTTCGTCATTGTCACGCTTCCACGCTTTCCATTTTTGAATTATTTTAGAATATGAACAATATCTCAGAAATGGTGCGTCCTACGCGAATAAGAACGAAAATTTGACCCCCTTAATAACCGCTAAGAGAGTATAGGAATCCGACCCGCCCCTTTTTTTTGTTTATAAAGAAGTGTTATGATCAAGGATTAAAGTTTTCTCTTCTATCGGCAGTCCCCAAAGACTTCCCCAATCTTTTTTCACATTGTCAAACACAGTTTATTGTGTTTGCACGTCAATAGTTTATTAAATACGTTCAGTACAATAAAATAGTATATTTGTGACCAGATAAGTGTTTCATGCTGTGTCTTATGTCGGATCCACAAATCTACAGAAATTAATTGACCAAAAAAGCACTTATTGACTAGACTATACTACCCATAGTGACTTTGGCCACGAGTGCTCATATTTAAAACCATATTTAAATGATAGTATGCAATGTCATTAAAATCAAGGAAAATAATTAAATAACAGCAATCGGCACTCTTTGCCGCGGTTTGCGGACAAAACACTTCGCTGCTGGCTGCGAGGTGGTCAGTGAGGAGGTGGCGGAGACTGCTTTAAGCCTTGACGGGACGCGACGCCGGCACCTTGGCGACGCCCCGTCGCCATGCAGACGGCAGCCCGAGACGTTATAAACGAGGCAACAGTCAATGTGACAGACGTCACATAGATTTTTAATAGGTTTATTTTCTTATTTCGTTTATAATATATTGTAAATATTTACAGTAAGTTAAAATTTAGTTTATTTATGTTGCAAGACTTAGGCAACAAAAGTGATGTGGAAGTGAGTGCCGGTCAACCTGCCACACCCCTAACGAATCTGGTACGCTGCCCTAATTGTTCGCAGGCTCGTTTTTTTAAAGGTGAGCGGGGCTTGAGAGTGCATTTTGGTAAAGTTCATAAAAACCAAAATGTACCCTCTAGTCCCAGCAATTTTTTACTAAGTAATCCCTCATCTTTAAACCCCCAATTTCCCTTTTGGCAATATTTAGGACGCTTGAAAAATTCCATTCCGATTTTAAAAAGAGTTCCTCGAGGCGCGAGACCTTCAGTGGCCCAAAACTTGGCTCACTGTATAGGTCTTGTCGTTCGAGAGAACTCTAAAACGGCTTGGGAACAATTACTTACCTTTCCTTATAGGATTCTACATGTTAAAAAAGTTCAGAATACACAAAAATCATTAACAGCACAAATTAAAGATAATTGCAGTTTTAGTTATAACCATTTAGAACCAAAAGACACCACCTCCTACAATAGCAAATCATTGTACCAATATGTAGAATCCAAATTAAGGGAAGGTGACATTAGGGGTGCATCTAGGTTATTGTTTAGTAGCGATGTGGTGGCGCCTTGCTCTGCAGAAACACTTGCGGGTCTGCAGAGCAAGCATCCAGCGCCCACTGATGGTCTCTCCTTCCCAGACGCACCTGATGCTGACATGGATTGTCTCAAGGTGACAGCCAAGGAAGTATTTACAGCCGTTTGCTCCTTTCGAAGTGGATCTGCTGGCGGCCTCGACGGCTTGGCACCGCAACATTTAAAAGATCTTTTGTGTTCCAGCGCCGGGGAAGCTGGTGATTCACTTTTGAAGGAGCTGACGGCTTTAACCAACTTAATGCTCTCCGGTGGTGTGGTGAATGACATCATCGATATTTTATACGGGGCAAATTTATGCGCCCTACGTAAGAAAGATGGTGGCATTCGTCCCATTGCCGTGGGGTGTACCTATCGTCGTTTGGCAGCCAAGCTATGTTGTAAGTACTACAGTGCCCCCCTCGCAGAGAAATTTCAACCAGTCCAGCTTGGTTTTGGTTCGAAGGGGGGCTGTGAGGCTGCCATTCACGCTCTCTCCACGTACGTTGGCTGTGGCGAAGCTGAGGTCATCTTAAAGGTTGACTTGAAGAACGCCTTCAATTCTGTGAACAGGGACACCTTGCTGACGCAAGCTAAATTGGAAACCCCCAAAATTTTTAATTTTTTGTGGCAGTGTTATAGACACCCATCAAAATTAATTTATAAAGACAACCATTTAGAATCTGCAGTTGGGTGTCAACAAGGTGACCCTCTTGGACCGGTCATTTTTAGTCTAGCCATTCACCCAATTATTGAACAACTAAATTCAAAATTTAACATCTGGTACCTAGATGATGGGACCCTAGGAGGTGACATAGAAACGGTTTTACAAGATTTGAAACTTTTAAAAAATAAATTTAATTCGATTGGTTTAGAACTAAATTCAAACAAATGTGAAATTTTTATTAACGATAAAATAGATAAGTCTTGGGCCCTATCAAAATTCAATTCGTTGGCTCCAAACATCAAAATTATTGAAAAAGATTCTTTTCGCCTTCTTGGGTCTCCTGTATTGGAGGAGGCATTCGAGTCGTTTATAGATGAAAAGATCCAAAATTTTTGTGAAGTTTCAGACCGACTACTCAAAATTAATATTCATTCTGCTTATACAATCATTCGTTATTGCCTCTTCGTTCCTAAATTCACACATGCCCTCCGATCCTCTCAATTTTGGAAGCATTTAATACTTTTGGAAAAAATCGACGATACTATCCGGCATACACTTAGTAAAATTTTAAATTTGGCCATGAACGACCGAGTGTGGCTCCAGGCAACCCTACCAGTTCGCTTGGGTGGCCTCGGCGTTCGCAAAATTAGTGATGTCAGTTTACCGGCGTTCCTGTCTTCGGTCCACTGCACTGAAGAATTGACCAGGAAAATTTTAGCTCCCACACTGGTTAATTCTGAAGTGTCGTGCAAGTCCGACGCAGTAAACGCTTGGAAAATGATCTGTCCAAGCTCTGATTTGCCATCCGATTTATTCTCTCAGAGTGGGTGGGATGGTGAGAGAACATCTCATAAACACATCTCTTAATATTGCTGAGCGTGCCCGTTTATTGGCTGTGGGGGAGTGGGAATCGGGTCTTTGGCTCCAAGCACTCCCTTCGTCCAACATAGGCACTATGTTGGACGATACAACGTTCCGCATCGCTTCTTGCCTTCGTTTAGGTGCTCCATGTGTTTCTCCGCATCGATGTCACTGTGGGGAAGCCGTCGATGGCCTTGGCCACCATGGCCTATCATGTAGCAGGAGTGCCGGTCGTTTTTCGCGGCACGCCAATCTTAACGACATTATCCGTCGTGCTCTTGTCACCGCCGGCGTGCCAGCTCATCTCGAACCTAATGGCTTGGCGCGTGACGATGGGAAGAGACCGGACGGTATGTCATTGATGCCTTGGAAGATGGGTAGGCCCTTGGTGTGGGACGCAACGTGTGTCGACACCCTTGCGCCATCACATCTTCCCAGCACGGCGGGTTGTGCTGGTGCTGCTGCTGCATCTGCGGAGACTCTCAAACGGCGCAAATACAAAAACCTGGTAGGGGATTATGTTTTTGAGCCGTTTGGGGTCGAAACGCTAGGGTCATGGGGTCCCAGTGCTCGTGCGCTCTACAGAGACATAGCAAAAAGGTTAGTCGACGCTTCCCGTGACCAGAGGGCTGGGCTTTATTTTGCAGAAAGAATAAGCATTGCCATTCAACGTGGCAATGCTGCCAGTCTTCTGGGCACACTACCGGTCGACTGTGATGCGGAGGAATTTTATGACGCCTATTAGAGGGTTTTAGTTTTCTTTTTCTTTGTTTTATAATATTTTAGGAATAAGTCATTTTTAAAGAATTGTGATTATATGTACATATTAAAATTTTATCATTTATTAGTTATTATAGAGATAATTTCGATTTTACATTTTTATATCTTGTAATGTTCATAAAAATTTGGTCGTAACATCAACAGCTTGCAGAATTTTGCTAACAGAAAAATCTTTAACATGATATTGTCTACGTTTACGCGAGTTAATTATCTGAATCCAATAACATTTTGTTCCAATAACATTTTGTTCCAATAACATTTTGTTCCATTCGGAAATTGAACACAGATCTTCGCAATCGCACCCAACATGATATAAAGTTATGCTATAGAACCAATAAAACAGTTTTCTAGTACTAAGATAATAAATAAATAAAACGTAACTTAAAGCACACATTAATGGTTTTATGTTCTCAGTTTTGAGTTAAACTTTCACAAACATTAAAATTTGAATAAAGTCGTCAACCAAATCGTAAAAGTGTGGTGTAATGTCCTCAACTCAGTCGGAATATCGTAGTCTTTAAAGTTAGGTACATACTCTGATATAACGGTTTAGAAACTGCACTTCTTCCCCCTAGGCTTTATTATTCCGAAGTCATTTGGGGTCGGCTGGCTTTCTAGTCTTACCGGATTCGACTGGATATCAGTTTTTACACGGAGCGACTGCCATCTGACCTCCGCAACCCGAAGGCTAACGATACCCTAAGGCTAGACCAGTGTCAGGATATTAAAGGGCACTGACTTCCTAATAACGGCTGCCATAGATGTTCATGGCAGCCGGGACCGACGGTTTAACGTGCTCTCCGGGGCACTGAGCAGTCGTTAATTGTCAATCAATACGCACATAATTTGAAAAGTCATATAACCTCCGAAAGTCAGAGGTGCGCGAAGTGGGTTCGAACCCGAGACCCTCGGCATTGCAGTCTGTTGGTCTCCCCACTGAGCTATCGCTGCTTTATTTTTTCGCTGTTTATAAACAGCACTAATATATTATTATAACTGTATATATAAAATTGTCTTGGTACTACAGCCGTTGTTACTCTATGTGCTATCGCAAATCCTACGAAACACGTATTTAAATATTTTAAAGTGCTTCCGAGTAATAGATTCGATATACAATATTACTACGTTGTTACAAACTTTGAATCCCGTTTCACCCCACAAGCGTCAATTTATTGGAACGGTAATATGTATAATATATAGTACATATACAGCCCACAAGTATTTGCTTATTTACTTTTTGAGTATTTTCACGCCGTTTCATCTTAATAGGGCAATTTTTGCTATAAACAACATATTAAACCGCAATCCATGGGAGATAAATTCGAAAAATCCTTCCGTAGTAAATATTTTTTCTTTATACAGTGTAATAGCGTGTCTGTCTGCACAAATTTCAAGTTTCCAGGCCCTGTGATCCAACAGTGCGTTGACAGGTACGTCAGTCAATCTGTCAGTCAGTTGCTTCTTTTAGATTTGTACCCTCTTTTTAAACATATTGGACGCATGGGGGAGTGTGAGATATGGAATAGTTGAGTTGGAGAGGGACTGCAGAAAGCTAAGACTTTAACAAGAAAAGAGTTATAGTTCAATTTCGACTACTGGGCAACTATTAGTATGTATAATATGTATACTCTTATTATACGTTAATTATATCCTACAAATAGTATTGTCAAGGAAAGTAGCGTCGGTTATATAGACATGTGACCAATAAAAAAACAAATAGTCATTCCTCATGGCAGTGCTGCTTATATTCGAAGTCATCGTCCGATTAAGCTTAACGTGTCTCCAATACTATAATATGTAATATATATATAACATATTATATATTCACAGATATTCGCGCTTAGTGATACTATAATAACCGTTATAACCTAGTTCCTGTATTGCCTTTTTCGAGTTAGTGCCATATTAATGAAACACTATAAGATTTTACAACAAAACAAATACAGGGACAACAAAAAATGGATTTGTTTTTGTTGGATCCTGTTTATCATATAGTCACTAGGATAGTACTAAGATGTTTTTCTTTTAATTAAAATAAGAAATCTTAGGGATTAAGCCCTGAGTGAAGGGGGACTACAAGCATATCTACAATTAACTGAGACAAATTACACTTAGACTCAAAACAATTATTTGTAAATCACACAAATAAGTGGGATCCGAATCCACTACACTCGGCGCGGCGACATCGACGAAACGATCGCTTACTCGCCACGCCAACCATGCAGTCTGGCTTTATACTAAAATTGGTTTAAAAGCACTCATAAAGTGAATAAAACAAGACACATTTTCCCTAAATCCCCCATTGAATTCAATTCGTGTAACTTTTCGGTGTAATTGAGACCTTTTATAGGGTACCCGATGAGTTTGCAATTTAAAACGGCATTATAGCAAAATAATTTTCTTTTTTTTACGGATAAAAGCGGACGGCCATTTTGCGTTGAATTTTGTTCTAAATTTACATTACCTCACGACTCAAATTGATCAAAGACCGCTTCTGTTTCTGTAATGTTCAAATTATTGTGGCGCTTTTTGTTGTATTTTTTAACGCATTGGCTTTTTTGATATTCTCTTTCTTAAACAGTGTGTTTGTGGTATATTTTAATCATTTGATGCTTCAAACCTAATGCATCGGTGACGCAGCGGTAGTATGTGTCTCACGTTCGTTTCTCAGGTCATGTAATAAGTTTTTGAAATTTTCTACCTGTGACCTGAATATTATATACATATGTGAGAATTTGTATGGAAGCCTAAAGCTAATTACATTACATGATTTGGGATTGCTTCTACTACATCAAGGAATTGTGGATATTTCAAGAGCACTATCACCGACAATAAAAGAGGCTTTGTATGGAATTTGAGCGAATTACATTACATGGTTTGGGATTGCTTCTACTATATCAAGGAATTGTGGATATTTCAAGAGCACTATCACCGACAATAAAAGAGGCTTTGTATGGAGTTTGAGCTAATTACATTACATGGTTTGGGATTGCTTCTACTATATCAAGGAATTGTGGATATTTCAAGAGCACTATCACCGACAATAAAAGAGACTTTGTATGGAATTTGAGCTAATTACATTACATGACTTGGGATTGCTTCTACTATATCAAGGAATTGTGGACATTTCAAGAGCACTATCACCGACAATAAAAGAGGCTTTGTATGGAATTTGAGCTAATTACATTACATGGTTTGGGATTGCTTCTACTATATCAAGGAATTGTGGATATTTCAAGAGCACTATCACCGACAATAAAAGAGGCTTTGTATGGAATTTGAGCTAATTACATTACATGGTTTGGGATTGCTTCTACTATATCAAGGAATTGTGGATATTTCAAGAGCACTATCACCGACAATAAAAGAGGCTTTGTACGGAATTTGAGCTAATTACATTACATGGTTTGGGATTGATTCTACTATATCAAGGAATTGTGGATATTTCAAGAGCACTATCACCGACAATAAAAGAGGCTTTGTATGGAATTTGAGCTAATTACATTACATGGTTTGGGATTGCTTCTACTATATCAAGGAATTGTGGATATTTCAAGAGCACTATCACCGACAATAAAAGAGACTTTGTATGGAATTTGAGCTAATTACATTACATGACTTGGGATTACTTCTACTATATCAAGGAATTGTGGACATTTCAAGAGCACAATCACCGACAATAAAAGAGACTTTGTATGGAATTTGAGCTAATTACATTACATGACTTGGGATTGCTTCTACTATATCAAGGAATTGTGAATATTTCAAGAGCACTATCACCGACAATAAAAGAGGCTTTGTATGGAATTTGAGCTACTTACATTACATGGTTTGGGATTGCTTCTACTATATCAAGGAATTGTGGATATTTCAAGAGCACTATCACCGACAATAAAAGAGGCTTTGTATGGAATTTGAGCTAATTACATTACATGGTTTGGGATTGCTTCTAGTATATCAAGGAATTGTGGATATTTCAAGAGCACTATCACCGACAATAAAAGAGACTTTGTATGGAATTTGAGCTAATTACATTACATGACTTGGGATTGCTTCTACTATATCAAGGAATTGTGGACATTTCAAGAGCACAATCACCGACAGTAAAAGAGACTTTGTATGGAATTTGAGCTAATTACATTACATGGTTTGGGATTGCTTCTACTATATCAAGGAATTGTGGACATTTCAAGAGCACTATCACCGACAATAAAAGAGGCTTTGTATGGAATTTGAGCTAATTACATTACATGGTTTGGGATTGCTTCTACTATATCAAGGAATTGTGGATATTTCAAGAGCACTATCACCGACAATAAAAGAGGATTTGTATGGAATTTGAGCTAATTACATTACATGACTTGGGATTGCTTCTACTATATCAAGGAATTGTGGATATTTCAAGAGCACTATCACCGACAGTAAAAGAGACTTTGTATGGCATTTGAGCTAATTACATTACATGACTTGGGATTGCTTCTACTATTTCAAGGAATTGTGGACACTTCAAGAGCACTATCACCGACAATAAAAGAGACTTTGTATGGAATTTGAGCTAATTACATTACATGACTTGGCATTGCTTCTACTATATCAAGGAATTGTGGATATTTCAAGAGCACTATCACCGACAATAAAAGAGACTTTGTATGGAACTTCAGCTAATTACATTACATGACTTGGGATTGCTTCTACTATATCAAGGAATTGTGGACATTTCAAGAGCACCATCACCGGTTACAAAAGAGACTTTGTATGGAATTTGAGCTAATTACATTACATGACTTGGGATTGCTTCTACTATATCAAGGAATTGTGGATATTTCAAGAGCACTATCACCGACAATAAAAGAGACTTTGTATGGAATTTGAGCTAATAACATTACATGACTTGGGATTGCTTCTACTATATCAAGGAATTGTGGACATTTCAAGAGCACCATCACCGGTTACAAAAGAGACTTTGTATGGAATTTGAGCTAATTACATTACATGACTTGGGATTGCTTCTACTATATCAAGGAATTGTGGATATTTCAAGAGCACTATCACCGACAATAAAAGAGACTTTGTATGGAATTTGAGCTAATAACATTACATGACTTGGGATTGCTTCTACTATATCAAGGAATTGTGGACATTTCAAGAGCACCATCACCGGCAATAAAAGAGGCTTTGAGTATTTTTTGGGTATTCGTCTGTGCGTTCGATGATCGAAACCAGCACAGTTACCACTTTAATCACTGCGTCACCCATGACGTCAAACAACTTTAAACAACGTAGAGTTTATGTGTTCTCGTCTCAATCTACAGGATGTTCGATTTATAGCACATTTGCGAGTCTCGTTATCTGAGGGTCATAAATAATGTTTATGGTACATAATCTCGTTTCAAGAATAAGATTCACAAAAATAAAACACTAGAATAAAATGTCTTTATCTATAAATGTGTCGTTGGAATAACAAAGGTTTTCTTTAAAGATAAATATATTTTCAAATCCATTTCAATATATTAGGTACTTATGTTCTCCGGACCGATTATGGTCCGAAGTAAATATCATTAGGATTAAAATATTATATTTGATATTATAATCCGTAGTCTCTGCCTACCCCTCTGGGAAACAGGCGTGAATCTATGTATGTATGTATGTAAATACGAATGTGAGTTTATTTGTAACAGTTTCATGCCTTAACTACTCGTCCAATAATTATGAAATTTCGCATGTGTGGCCTTTTTGTCAGATTAGGAGTATGAGTAATTTAGTCAATTGACGATAACTTTTTTGTTTCAGGTTTAACTAATTTGTCATTCCACCAACATAGGTATTTTTACAATTTTTCACCAAATAATTTTCATTTTTTGTAAGAATTGGTGCAACTTTTTAAAAAGAACACACATACCGCATGCACATATTTATCTATGCGTTTATGCCACACCAAATTTAAATTTAATTTAAAGGACAACTCCCGCACTGGAAATAAAGCCTGTGTCACGGAGGACTTTACAAACATCCAAATAACGGACACAAAGAACACGTAGACTCGGAACAACGATTTGTGGGTCACACAATTTTTTGTCCCGTGTAGGATTTAAACCCATAAAACTCGGCATAGTGGCGTAGCGAGGCGACCAGTTAAACCACTACGTCATCCGTGCAGTCTATTTAGTCTCTTTTCTATATATCAACAAGCGAAAAAGAATAGGTACGATACAATACGGGATACGGTAATCGCTCACCATCAGTCTATGGCACACTGATGGTGAACGATTACCGTATCCCATGGTCGATTGCAATTCGTGGTAGCAACTGGGAATAGACGTTCCAGAGGTATCCTTCGCGTATTGCCGGCCATAGAGAAAAGGAATCCTAACGCTATCCGTGCAGTTAATAAAATGTTTATTATATCATATTATTATTAATTCCTTTGGAATATACAGGCGTAATAAATCTTTGAAGACAGGGCGCTATGGCGCTCTTTAGGGGAGGCCTATGTCCAGCAGTGGACTATTATACCCTGATGATGATGATGATGAATAAATCTTTTCCTCGTTCTGCTTATACGATATTTACATATTTATACTTGTATTCACAATTGCAGTTAGTTCATTCTCACTTTAATTATAGAGTTCCTAATGAAATTACAGCTTCATCACAATTAGTACGAGCGCTGTGCTAGGAACCAAGTGTGACGTAATCACGCCGTAATTATGATAGATTAAACTTGGTAAACTAGTGCTTCGTAGTGAATCGTTAGTGCTTACCCTCGTCTGTTCTGTCTCAATGTTTACGGCAAAGGGAAATAAAGCAAATTATGGTGGTGGTAATATTACCTTATTATTTATTAAATTTTAATATTACCTTATTGTTTGTTTACTTTTTACGTTTTTAATTTATTTTGTATATTTACCTAAAGGTTTCGGGTACTTTTCAGCAACTACGGTCAAGAGGAGTCTGAGATGTTCGTTGCTTAAACTACTGAAAATGTTTTGTAAATAGGTGTTTTCTGTGACGCAGAAAGAGTTAAAACTGCATATACTGAAGACTGCCAATGATTTTCTTGAATTAGATTTTATTTTTTTATTAATTCTGTAAATAAATACTGGCTTCAAGAGTAGCGAAACAACAAAAGAAATTATCTTCTAAAATTTTTATGCTTTTTTAGATTTGTTCGTCCCGCGGTACATTCTTAGTGGAAATAAGTATTATGTTGCGAGAGTGATCATATCTCAAAAATATTAGGTTAGGTTAGTTATATTATAATCTGAGTGATTCTTCGAACCCAATGTTTTTTGTATGTTGTAACTATCAAATAATATCAATACTAATTTCCAAAAGTTAGAGATGCGCGACGTGGGTTCGAACCCGAGACTCTCTGCATTGCAGTCTGTTGGTCTCCTCACTGAGCTATCGCTGCTTATTACAACATCTTTATGTAATGTTATAAATACCATACCTATTGTTTGGAAGCTCTCACTATGTAATCTTGGGGTCGAAACTGTCCACCCCTTATCCAGGAACAATGGGGTTCCTCATAACAGATGACATACATTACACCCTGTTTGTAGAAACTACTGTTTGTACAGCTACATGTTAGGTGTGTTACTTACTGGAGAATGTATGTTTACCATGCTTTTCTTTTCGAAGGTTTAGATAGAACTACGTTTCGCCCACATTTTGTTGATCATGTTAAGGTCAAACTTTATAGTGTCGAGATTATTTATATAGCATGTAATAGAAAGGTGTGATCATATATAAGTGTCAAATAATGCAGTTCCTGTACATTGGAAAACCCTGACAATTAAATCCATATAAGTACATTATTTTCACTAAGATATAGCATTTTCTTTTTATTGATTTATTAATATCAGCACATTCTAGTCGATACTTAAACAATACAAACAGCTAATTTGGGTTTTCGGTCTGGTTTCGGGTTATCCGTGAATCTGTAAATGACCAGGCGCAATTTTGACAGGGAAGCAACGCTTATGTTTCATACATACATACATAGATTCACGCCTGTTTCCCAGAGGGGTAGGCAGAGACTACGGATTTCCATTTGCTACGATCCTGACACACTTGTCTGGCTTCATTCACTTTCATCACATTCCTCATACACGCCCGTCGGTTCAAGGAGCTCTTAACCTGGCCTTTGTCCAGGACGCCTCCGATCTGGTCGAGAAACGTTCGCCTAGGTTTTCCTCTTGCGCCTGTTCCATTCACACTAGCCTTATAAACTTTCTTAGTCAGTCTTTCCTCGTCATGTTTCAATGTTTAAATATAAATAAATAAAAGGTATTCAATTTTTAAAAAATATATTTATTTTCGTTCTGAGGATATTCCGAGGAAATAGGTTTTTTATCAGATGTACATCATCATCTCAGCTGAAAGACGTCCACTGCTGGACATAGGCCTGCTTCAAGGTTTAACACATACCGGTCTTGGGCCACTCGCATTCAACCGCTTCCCGCGACCCTTATTAGGTCGTCAGTCCATCTTGTGGGGAGACCTACCACTGCTGCGTGTTCCGGTGCGTGGCCGCCACTCCAGAACCTTGAAAAAGAAACAAGAAATACATTACAGTCCTAAAATATGCATCTTTCTGTTACACGCTGTATAAGGTCACAGTGGGATCCTCGTTTAAAAGAAAGGTTTGGTTTTGAGCCTACAGAAGATTGTAGCTAAAGGATATAGCCAACAGCGATTTGCCGCGTTTAAGTTTCTGCTGTGATGACGCTTTTTGAGCTACTTAAATAGGTGCTAACAATCTTAAGTGAAGAGCCGACTAGTTTAAAAAATGCAGTAATAAAACGTTACATAACTTTAACCTAATTATTGATAACTCGCTTTTGCCCGCGGTTTCGCTCACTCGGGTACAGTACTTTTATTCTGGATGAAAGGTACCCTATATATGTTTTCTGTACCCCTGGCAACCTGTATACGATATATCATGATGATCGGTCGAGTACTTAAGGTGTGAAAGCGTAACAAACAAGATCAAGGAATCAAGCAATGAATAAATATACGCATCCACTACCGTTTTATCAGTCCACTCTATTCCCTCGATGGCGTAGTGGTTAGTGTAACCGACTGCCACGCCTGAGGTCGCGGGTTCGATTCCCGCACAAGTCAAATATTTGTGTGCATGAACATGGATGTTTGTCTTGGTCTGGGTGTTTCTATGTATAATATGTATGAA
Source organism: Catocala sponsa (assembly GCA_963564715.1). Classification (NCBI taxonomy): domain Eukaryota; kingdom Metazoa; phylum Arthropoda; class Insecta; order Lepidoptera; family Erebidae; genus Catocala; species Catocala sponsa. Next base: position 7,720,437 of record OY751351.1, read on the forward strand.
TTTACAAAACAAAAGTATATATGTATCTTTATCCATTGTCTAGTACCCACAGTACAAGCTCTTCTTAGTTTGGGCTAGATAGTGTGTATGTGATAGAATATTATTATTATTATATTATTATTTTAATAACCTACATTTTAATATTATTGTATCTTCTATTGTACCTAATTCCAAGATGCATTATTGTTGGTTTATATCTATACTAATATTATAAAGCTGAAGAGTTTGTTTGTTTGTTTGCTTGAACGCGCTAATCTCAGGAACTACTGGTCCGATTTGAAAAATTATTTCAGTGTATATATCATTACGCTAAGATCAATAGGAACGGAGCACCAATGAAGAATGTTTCAAAATCGGAGGGACTTTTTTCCTTTTGGGAGCTTCCGCTGCGTGCGCTGCGTAAACAGTTAAAGTTTCGCAAAAATCATGTATGACAGAGAATTGTTCCCCTTTAAAAGTTCTAAAAAAAAGTCCGCGACGGCATATGTCTATCTTTTAAGATTGGCTCACTATAACCTTTTTTATGCTAACCAAATTTGTTCTAAAATAGTACATTATTTGCGAAGGTATTATATACATGATATTAATCCTTATCCTAATAAATAAGTTATTCATCACAAGTATTTAATTTAAAACAAAATTGCCCTTTACATCATTCGATTTCAATGAATATCTTAGGATATAAAGATCGCAGTTTTAAAATAACATCGCAGCAAAATAATTACCCATTTCAGACATACAAACGATGTTTCGCCTGGTTTATTCTGCGTGATTTTAAATTAGCACTGTAGGTATATTTATAAAATGTTGTTCAATGGTTCTTATGTGGTTCGTGGATATAACAAAGAAAGTTTCAGCTTCTTTAAAATTGTATTATAGGTGTCTACGACCCACTCTCTCTCTTATGTGACGCAGACGAAGTTGCAGATGAAGTTGACGAGTTTGTTTGTTTGTTGGTTTGAACGCGCTAATCTCATAATAGCCTATTTATCGAGGAAGGCTATAGGCTATATAACATCACGCTACGACCCACGGGGGCGGCGCAGTAACGATAAACGCGGGTGAAACCGCGGGAACATCTAGTTACTAATATGTCTTAATTTCACTTTAGAGACGCATAACGTACCTATTTAATTCTGCAAGTGCTGTCCACTTCTGTTAGTAACAAATTCACTGTGGTTATAATATTATGTAGGTATGTCATCGTTGCTGACTGTTTAATGTTTAGTGAATAAGTCGTTGAAGTGCTTTAACAATAAATTAATAAATAATATTGAGTTAGGATTAATACTTAGCTCGCATGATTTATTTGACTGTCTAGGTGACGCATTGTTCTTGGGCACAATACCAAGGTCGAAGAAAGAGTTAATAGGATTTTCTGACAAGAAATTAAAAGACGCCAACGTGGTAGACCAAAACGTCGATGGCAAGACGAATTAATTAACTACAGGAGGGACTGGTGCAAACTAGCGCATAATAGGGATATGTGGAAAAGCGAGAGGGAGGCCTTTGCCCTGCAGTGGGACAATACAGGCTGAAAATAAATAAAAAATAATAAATAAATTAAAAGAGCAAAGTGTATATCGACTTATATTGCTGCCAGTACAATTTTAAAAACAAAACAGACACACATTTAGAATCGACATTGAAACAGTATATTCCCTCATTTACCTCACATCCCACGTTACGTCACGTCCCCATTCTTACGTAAAACAATACCCATCATAAGGGTGTCAGCACACCATGACAACCGCTCGTCGTGTGCACAATGCCTTATGAGCTCGCTGGAAGAGACCGGGTTTTGTATTTCTGCTTTACCGACTTTAATTTGAAGCCTTGAAAGGCATTGTTATGTTTCTTTTTTCATACATACGTAATCTAGCGCCTTTGTTTCCCTGGAAGGGTAGGTAGAGGCCACATTACGCAAGATATAATAATATTCTAATAATATTCTATCACATACACACAACACCATCTAGCCCAAACTAAGCAGAGCTTGTATTATGGGTACTAGACAATGGATAAACATACATTATATCCTTTTTTTTTGTAAATACGTACATATTATACATAGAAACACCCAGACCAAGACAAACATCCATGTTCATGCACACAAATGTTTAACTTGTGCGGGAATCGAACCCGCGACCTCAGGCGTGGCATTCAGTTACACTAACCACTACGCCATCGAGGCCGTCGAAGATATATGTAGTTCAGGTCATAGTTTACCCGTCAACTGCCGAGCGGACATACGCTGTCCGCAAAAATGAGTCATCAAAAAAAAAAAGAAACGGCAAATGTATGTCCGCTGCACACTTGACTCGTTAATGAGTCAAGTGTCGAGCGCACATACATTTGTCCGTTTGTGTATTCTTTGCACAATTAATTTTTAATTATTTTTACGTATTTCTCCTAGACGTTCAACAAGTTAATAGAGAGCGAGTCTATTGCCGTCTACTGGGCAGTAATTCAGACTCCACGCAGCTGTCAATATCTTTACTGAAAAATGTAATGATATTTACCTGATCCGGGTGCTGAATCTGTGACCAAATACATAACAGTAGCTTACACTACCGCTGTACCACCGAGTATATAAATATTATTTTATATAATATCTTTGACTGCACGGATGGCGTAGTGGTTTTATGTGATCGCTTCGCCGCTGCCACTCCTCCAAGTGTTGCGGGTTCGATTATTACACGGTTAAAAAATTGTGTGATTCACAATTAATTGGTTCGAGTCTAGGTGTTCTTTGTGTCCGTTGTTTGAATGTTTTTAAAGTCCCCGCGGCACAGGAGTTAATGCTAAAACGGCATTAGACTTGATTATGACCTAAAAAAAAATATTATTCTTCATTGTAATGTTACCTACTAGAAATAATAACAAAATAATCGTTGTTTAATTTTTAGTACAACAGAAATACCAAATCGATTGGCGCTCAGTTTTAACTAGTACAAGTTTAAAATGTAATTATATACAAAATAATTATATATTATATATAGCAAAAGCTCATTTGGGAATGCCAATCAATCAGCAAAATGTAATTAAAATTAACATAATGAAAATTAATGAACATGCGGCGACCAGGCTCCGGCCGCACATTATTACGAAGCTTTAGATATAACTTCATGAGTGTATTATAGGAATTTTCGATAATTGTATACAAAACCATTCTGGATGTTATTACATGTATATATTGCTTTTATAGATTTTGCCCGCGGCGTCACTCGCGTAAATGTAGTTTAGTTTAGATTAGGTTAGGTTAGTATCAGAACTTTTTTCTGGATGATAGATACTGTATGTCGTTATACGTGTACACGAAATTTTATGACAATCGGTCGATTAGTTACGGTCTGAAAGCGTAACAAACAAACTTACATTCGCATTTATAATATTATAGTTAGGACTAGTTTTTGCCCACGGCTTCGCTCGAGAACAGTACTTTTTTCTGGGTAGAAGGTACCCTATATCCTTTTCTGTAGCTCTGACAACATGTTTGCGACATTTTATGATGATCAGTAGAGTAGTCGTGACGTAAAAGCGTAACAAATAAACAAACTCACATTCGCATATATAATATTATAGTTAGGACTAGCTTTTGCCCACGGCTCCGCTCGGGAACAGTATTTTTTTCTGGATAAAAGGAACCCTATATCCTTTTCTATATCTCTGACAACGTGTATGGGAAAATGTATGATGATCATTGATTAGACAAAAGAACAAACTCGCATTCGTATATTTTTATAATATTATGTCTATACTAATATTATAAAGCTGAAGAGTTTGTTTGTTTGAACGCGCTAATCTCAGGAACTACTGGTTCGATTTGACATTTCTTTGTTTTGGATAGTCTATTTACCGAGGAAGGTTATAGGCTACATAAAATCACGCTACGACCCACGGGAGCGGCGCAGTAATCATAAACGCGGGTGAAACCGCGGGCACATTTAGTAATATTATAAATGCGAATTATTATATAATTATATTAGTAATTTAATTAAAATAATGATTTATTTGTTTGTTAGAATAAAATGAGGTCTCTTTTTTGGTTAATAAGTTAAAACGTGAGTCATGTGTACGGATATAATTATATTATTGCATCAGTTGCTAACTAATAATAACTACGCAAATTATCATCACTACATATTATAAAACAAAGTTCCCCGCCGCGTCTGTCTGTCTGTCTGTTCGCGACAAACTCAAAAACTACTAAACGGATTTTCATGCGGCTGTCACCAATAGGTAGAGTGATTCATGAGGAAGGTTTAGGTGTATAATTTGTTAAGGTGTGTACTACCCGTGCGAAACCGGGGCGAATCGCTAGTATTATTATGATTATGTGTTAATAACTTTGACAATTATTCCATAATGTCTATCCATTGTCTAGTACCCATAGTACAAGCTCCGCTTAGTTTGGGCTAGATGGTGCTGTGTGTATGTGATAGAATATTATATAATAGAATATTATTCAAAGACCTGGCTTCCAACATTATCACATATCGCACGCTTAATAAAAGAGAGACTTATCTGACGATTTTGGATTAACCTAATTTGAACTCTGTTGCAATTACTTAACACAGATATAAGTTTAGAATTTATAGTCACATAATTAGAGTTAAGTCGCTATTTTGTTATAAGTGCGATATGCTAAAGTAAGTAGCTACAAACTCGTCAATTCAAAATTAAATATCAAAGTTGTGCATACTTTACTAATCTTTCACTAGGCAACTTGCTCGACGCAAAGTTCGCTCCAGGTTAAACTAACTAAACCGACGTTAGACTCAGTTTTGATTAGATTGTCAATATTACCTTACGTAGGAACTACGTACCGGTTACGGCACAAAGGGATCACGATGGAGAGGCATATATCTATCTAATAACTAATATAGGCTTCGGGGGTATACTACATACATACATACATAGATTCACGCCTGTTTCCCAGAAGGGTAGGCAGACTACGGATTTCCATTTGCTACGATCCTGACACACTTCTCTGGCTTCATTCACTTTCATCACATTCCTCATACACGCCCGTCGACGGGTATACTAGAGAAAGCAATTATGCTTTCTCTATTTAAATTCAAATTCAAATTCAATTTATTGTATTCCATAATGTACATTTACAGGTGGTAGGCTTAAAAATAAGTAACAAATTATGGATCCTGTCGGGCACAGCACTATTAGGAGAGAGGAGAAGTTGTTTACATAATTATTATATTATGCTATTTTAAAAACTTTAGTTTTGACACAATTTTTTCAGCTTTTGAATCTAGTTAAGATAAGTTAGCATTTAAAAGAATCATGAGAAATTAAAAATATGAATAAATAAATAAACTTAATATTCAAAATAAAATTGTAGGATATATTATGATACATATTTATAATAATACTAGCTTTTGCCCGTGGCTTCGCTCGCGTTAATTTAGAATTTGACAATCAATTCGGGTCGTACTCTGCTTGTAATAATATAATTCAATCATGATCCGAAAGACACGTGGCGCCATCTATTATAATAAGAACGTTATTGTTGTTTTCCTCGGGAACAGTAATGTTTTTCGGGATAAAAGATAGCCTATGTCCGTTTCTGTACACCTGAAAACGTATATGCAAAATTTCAGGATGATCGGTTCAGTGGTTTAGGCGTGAAAAGGTAACAAAGAAACTCATTTTCGCTTTTATAGTATTGTAGTTAGGATTTATTGATAATTTATGTCTATTGCATTTATTATTGCACAATGTTATTACAAAATTTGTTTACTATTTATTATATATTATTTTATTGCATAGGTAGTTATTAATTACTATAAGTAATTTATATATAAGTAATTTAATAGCAATAGCAACGATAGTCCAGTTGGAGACTGTTGGACTACCTCGCAAAGGTTTTATGTTCGATCACAAGGCACGCACCACTGACATTTCGAATTTACATGCATACTAGCTTTTACCCGCGGCTTCGCTCGCGTTAATTTAGAATTTGACATTCAATTCGGGTTGTACTCTGCTTGTAATAATATAATTCAATCATGATTCGAAAGACACGTAGCGCCATCTATTTATAATAAGAACGTTATTATTGTTTTCCTCGGGAATAGTAATTTTTTTCGGGATGAAAGGTAGCCTATGTCCGTTTCTGTACACCTGTCAACGTATATGCAAAATTTCAGGATGATCGGGTCAGTGGTTTAGGCGTGAAAGGTAACAAACAAACATACTCATTTTCGCTTTTATAATATTAGTTAGGATAGGATTACATATGTAGTTATTTATCGCTTGCTTTAACTGTGAAGATAAATATCGTGAGGAAACCTGCATGTCTGAGAGATCTCCATAATGTTTTTGAAGACATGTGAAGTCTGCCAACCCGCTGTGGGTCAGCGTGGTAGACTAAAGCCTAACCCTTCGCAGTTTGCAAGAATTGACTCTAAAATGTAGACTGGAATTTTGTGTATTTATTGATAAGACTCGGCCGTCAGAAAAAATTAAAAGACTAACTATTCTACGTTATAAAAGAAGACTACACAACTTAAATATATTTAACGTGATAAATTAAAACTAAATAAATAATATTAAATTTTAATATGAGTACCCGATTCGGGAATCGAACCCATCACGATTGCAACCATAAACGCGAACTTATGCTACGGGACCACCGGGGCATGTCATTATTCGTTTAAACATACGACTTAGCCAATAAATTCATAAATATGGTTACATAACTTTATCTTACAAGACGTTCACTGTTTGGTTTTATGAAACGACTAGCTTTTGGACGCGGCTCCGCTCGCGTGGTACCTACGGCAATAAAAAGTAACCTATGTCCTTCCCCATGTTTTAAACTATATCTGTACCAAATTTCATCTAAAACGGGTGAGTGGTTAACCGTGAAAAGGTGACAGACAGACAGATAGACAGACAGAGTTACTTTCGAATTTATAATAATAGTAAGGACTAGCTTTTGCGCGCGGCTCCGCCCGCGTGGTACCTACATCAATAAACAGTAGCTTATGTCCTTCCGCAGGTTTTAAATTATATCTGTAACAAATTTCATCTAAGCCGTGAAAAGGTAACAGACAGACAGACAGATAGACAGACAGAGTTACTCTCGAATTTATAATATTAGTAAGGATTTACTGTAACACTCTGCCGTATAAAAAACTTATTATATTCACATATATATTTAAATGCTGTTTAAGACTATCAGCAAACCCTCGAAGCATTAGTTTGTAAGTTTATCGACTAATGTTGCTGACTGTACACGACGCCCTATATCATTTAAATTAATCCCACCAACGTTCGGGTCATCTGATCCTTACCTGTCACCGACAAACATACGTCTTAGACTTACACCGAGGCCGCACTGGTGCGGCTAGAGTAAAGCGTCGGCGAATACTTGGCAACAAACTCATTAAAATAAGATCCTTGAGCCGTCAAACCTACATCATTTTAGCATAGCTGAATTTTGGATGACTATTTGAAGTCTATTTGTAAGCGGACAGAACGGAAAAGGATTTCAGTTCCGAGACGAAAACTAAACTAAAAAAATACCAACTTTCAAACTATCTAATATCCACAAGTTGATTACAGATCTTTATCTATACATACTAGCGGTCGCCTAGTGCTCGAAATTCAACCAACTGATATATATTATGTCATGTCATTATACTCGTATATTGATATATGTAACCATAGTTACGCGCTTCGACTGCGTGTGTCAAATGCATGGTTGTGTGCGTGTAATGTTTTTTCATTAATTTAATGTATTTATTATACATATTTTATATAAATATTAGCATTGGTCACTTGTTCTCTGTATAAACTAGAAGTGTGCGAAATTTCATACTCCTCCGTCCGCCCAATTTTCGTAAAAAGGGATCCAAAGTTTTCGCTTCACGTATTAATATATAGATACGTGGGTCACATTGAAAGTTTTTAGAATAGGCCAGTAAGAAAAAAAACAGATGAAAAAAAAGCGCGCGGTAGGTTAAAGTGCAACAACGTGCGCGGGCGCACGGTTGAGTCGGAGCCGTTGCCGCACCTCCCGCGTCCCTCGCCAGTCGGCGCTCGCCAGTCGCGCAATCACGCTGCCGCGAGATGTGCGTGATTATCTATTCCGTCACGGCGGCTCTCGCTCTTTCGAGACTTGTTTTGTAAAGTTTACTTGTTCAACTATGATAATTAACTGTAACCTGTGTTGTGTTGTTAACAACGAATTAAACGTGTGAAAGATGCGTACATGTCTGTGTGGCTTTCATTTCAAAACTGAATCTCTGACCACGCCCTGTTATATTTTTTATTATCTCGTCTGATATTTTGTCTTTACCGTTAACGACATGGTTGACGTTATAGCAACGTTTGTAGTATCACTCGGGTATTGCAGATATTGAACAGAATGTTATATTTAAATCTTACACTAGTTTATGCCCGCGGCTCCGATCGCGATAATTTAGATTTTGTCAGTAAATTTTATCCGTAGGCAATAGTTCTTTTTTGAATATAACGCATGTTCTTTGCTGTAGGTACTCTATTTTAGTCGAGTAGTTAAGGCGTAGAAGCGTAACAAACGAAAACAAACAAAAACAAACAAGAACAAACAAACTTACATTCGCAATTATAATATTAGTTAGGTATCATTTTAGACCTAAAAAGATACCTCCTAATATATAAGTAGGTACTTAGGTATGTGTGTGATATCGAAATAAAATATTTTTGTTTTGTTTAATCTTTGACGTGACAACGTCTAATAAATCGATGAACGCCGGCTGCACGCACGAAAAAGGATGGCTCATTGTCCCGTTACGCTCATTGTCCCGTTACGCTCATTGTCCCGTTACGCTCATTGTAACGTTACGATCGGAGCGAGAGTGTATGACGTTGTCACGTTAAACTATCGTCCGTAAACCGACTTTACAGAAAACCAATTTTTTAAGTTACGTTCACGCTTATATCCTCGAAGTGATAGGCATGAGCTACAAATTTTGCTAAGTGTCGTTGGGTATAGCTTGGTTGTTTAACTAGCTGAGCCGCGCAACTTCGTCTGCCTCACATAAGAGAATTTGCTCCGGTTTTGCAACATTTTTCGTTGATGCTCCGCTCCTATTGGTTGTAGCCTTATGTTATATAGTTTAAAGCCTTCCTCGATAATGGGCTATCCAACACAAAAATATTTTTCAATTCGAACCTTCCTTTTCCTGAGATTAGCGCGTTCAACTAAACAAACAAACTCTTTAGCTTTATAATCTATACTAATATTATAAAGCTGAAGAGTTTGTTTGTTTGTTTGTTTGTTTACTTGAACGCGCTAATCTCAGGAACTACTGGCCGGATTTGAAAAATTCTTTTAGTGTTAGATAGCCCATTTATCGAGGAAAGCTATAGGCTATATATCATCACGCTAAGATTAATAGGAGCGGAGCACCAATGAAGAATGTTTCAAAATCGGAGGTTATTTTTTCCTTTTGAGAGCTTCGGCTGCGTGCGCTGCGTAAACAGTTAAAGTTTCGCAAAAATAATGTATGAGAGAATTGTTCCCCTTTAAAAGTTCTAAAAAAAAGTCCGCGACAGCATATGTCTATCTTTTAAGGTTGGCGCACTAGAACCATTTTTTATGCTAACGAAATTTGTTCTAAAATAATGCATTATTTGCGAAGGTATTTTTATAAACATGATATTAATCCTTATCCAAATAAATACGTTATTCATGACAAGTATTTAATTTAAAACAAAATTGCCCTTTACATCATTCGATTTCAATGTATATCTTAGGAGATATCGCAGTTTTAAAATAACATTGCAGCAAAATAATTACCCATTACAGACATAGTACAAACGATGTTTCTCCTGGTTTATTCTGCGTAATTACTACTGGTTCGATTTGAAAAATTCTTTTAGTGTTGGATAGCCTATTTATCGAGGAAGGCTATAGGCTATATAACATCACGCTACGACCCACGGGGGCGTCGCAGTAACGATAAACGCGGGTGAAACCGCGGGAACATCTAGTATAACATAATATTCTACCACATACACACACCATCTAGCCCAAACTAAACAGCTTGTACTAGGGGTACATGACAATGGATAAACATACATATATATATATTTTTTTGTAAATACGTACATATTATACATAGAAACACTCAGACCAAGACAAACATCCATGTACATGCACACAAATGTTTGACTTGTGCGGGAATCGAACCCGTGACCTCAGGCGTGGCAGTCGGTTACACTAACTACTACGCCGTCGAGGCTGCATAACAGTATAGATTATGGAAAGCAATAAATTATGACGTATTAAAACCTACCAATCGGTGGTCGTATTCTTATTTGCTAACTCAATACTATAGGAATAAATGTATTGACAAATTGGCGCTCTACTAACTTATTTTCTTCCGAAGGTCACTTATCGATCCAACAAAGCATTTTTATGTTAATCTGTGACAAACGAACAGGAGCTCCCTTTCTCTATATTAAAGTGGATTATGAAGACATAAGGGTTATTGTGTGGCATCTATAATGTTCATGGAATAGAAACGTTAGAGCGATGTATCGAGTGTCTGAGAATCGAGACATTTATAGCGATTGTATCGAATGATTTGTTGTATGTGATAGCTATGAGAAATAGAACTGTAATTGTATTACTTGAAGAAGTACTGTATTATATGTATATAAATTTGGAATTATCCATTATAATACGTGACTTTATCAAGATTTGGGCATTGGGTAAGAATGAATAACACAAGATTGACTTTGAAAGTATATACTTAAAAACACATTGTAAAGTGATGATTCACATCTGCCTTATATAAGGCAGATGTGAATCATCACTTTACAATGTGTTTTTTTTTGGGTGGCAGATTCTGTCGTTTTCCCTGGGAACTACCATCGTTTTTGAGGATACTGATGAAATAATATATGTAGTCATTTGTTAAGTAAGAGGTCCGTAGGCTTAAATACCTTACCCATTTCAAATTTATTATTTACTAGCTTTTGCGCGCGGCTCCGCCCGCGTGGTACCTACATCAATAAAAAGTAGCCTTATGTCCTTCCCCAGGTTTTAACCTATGTCTGTACCAAATTTCATCTCAATCGGTTGTGTGATTTAGCCGTGAAAAGGTAACAGACAGGCAGACAGACAGACAGATAGACAGACAGAGTTACTTTCGAATTTATAATATTAGTAAGGATTTTAGTTTACTTATTTTATTTTATTTTATATGTTTTATTCTGCTATTTTTCCTTATAAAAGACTACTACCGTGCTAGGAATAAATCCTGCGTCGTAGGGGACTTTACAAACAATCAAACAACGGACTCAGAACAACCATTTGTGAATCACACAAAGTTTTGTCCCGTCTGGGATTCGAACCCACAACACTTGACGCAGTGTCGAGGCGACCCCTTAAAACACTACGCCATCTGTGCAGTCAAAGCATCACTTATAGTAACATTTTACAATTAGTAGCGGCCTTGGTACTAAGCTATCGCCATGCTGCAATACCACCTTGGTAGAAGAAAAATACTTACAGATTTTGTAGAATTCTTCGGTTGACCCTTGAGTTTTATATTTCAAATGCTCTTTTTATTCGGTCAGACTATGATAAAATATAATGGATTTAAAATTATTGATTCGATTGAAAGTCTTATGCAGGCGTAACCATTCTCTCCTGTATTTTGCACGGTAAGGCAAAATACAGCCGAGAATATAATATTGTTTACACCGAAAATCAAACCAGACATCTAAACCAAATCTTACGGACATACTTTGCGCTTGCAATGAAATAAAATAAGTCACAAAATCACAGTAATTATTGTGCATTTATACTTATAATATTTATCACCAAGCCCAGCATAGCACGTAGAACCTACGAGAAGAACTCGCATATTTTGTAACAAACTTCTACAACATCTAAGTTTAGAATTAAAATGCAAATATAGCATAGCCCTTTCAGCCGGTGAAGTTTATTTTTTAATTTTCTCGCTCGTTCTCCGTTTAGTACACTTTATTATTTATAGTAAAACCTAACAACAGCGCCGAGCTTACACAAAACCTTCTATAGCCTTTAGGTATACCTACATTTAATATACGACGTATATGTATTTTACTGTACGTTGACTTTGAATGTCTCGATGGCTCAGCGGTAGTTAATACGACTGCCGTGCTTGAGGTCTCAAGTTTGTTGTTATATGGAATTCTTAGTATCAGGATGGAGTCTGGTAATGTGGAGTTAGTAGACTGCAAACAGTTCTCTTTTTATGTTGAAGAACATAAATATATAGTCATATGTGTATATTCTCGAGGGGGTAGGTATGACATCCAAATTTCGCCAAACCCCGAGTCATAGGGAGCGAGCCTATTATTGATTATCAATCGCAGTTTCAGACTCCGTGATGCTTCAAGACTTTCATGACGGCAAATACCAATACCACTTTGCTCGTCCCGGGAAGACAACCCGAGACCTCACGCACTGCATATAACATTGCTGCACGACCGAGGCCGACCTAAAACATACCTGTACAAAATATGTGTGTGAAACATATTCGGCTGCTCCTTGGAGCATATTCAGACACAGGTATAGGTACATATATGTATTAAACATTAATCATCTCCATTCTAGTTGTAAAACTTAAATCAGAATGGAAAATTACACCTTAGTCTAGACTTTCTATTCAAATTCAAACAAAATTCAGCCAATGAATACAAGTTTCCAAATAACATATCCTAAGTTTAAGCCTCTGAATACGAAAATAGATCTAACCAGCGTCTACCCAAATAGCTATTTAAATATATTATGCGTAAATAAACCGCTTAACATACGACCTTTTGTCTGAACAACGCAACTTGAGTATTACCAACACATAATCCCTCTGGACGTATTCCATACATACATATGTACATTGCTACTCCATTATTCTTTTATTGAATCAAACTCACGGAGTCTGGGTCTGCCTTTTGGCTCGTAGTATTGTTAAAGCCTTTGTGAGAGCACATTTTTATTCTTTGCCCGAATTTATTGCAGCGAATTGGTGTTCTTAAAGAATTGGTTATATTTTAGAGTGGTTGGGTTCATTGTTATTCTAATGTTAAAAAGGATTATAATAAACTTTGTTTGCTTCAGATTTTTAAGGTCATTCTGGCGGTTATTTTGTGTTAATTTAGATTTATATATTGTTAAATAGTAACGCTATACGAAGAGTATAGGGGTTGAAGAGGTCGCCTTGCTATTGTATCGGTTGCTGTACGCCAAATGATGTATGTTCAATGAAACGTTGACAAAATTTTAAAAAGAAATTGCTTGTTTAACACATATTTGTTCCTAGTCTGGGCTACTTTTATGTCCGTTTTTCACTATAAAGTAAGCGAAGATATAGAGGAATAATGTTTCCAATATACAAGTATAGGAGATGTCTTTTTAAAAACAGTAACTATATTCAAAATGTGAAAGTTGGCTAATATGTTTTTTACTCAGTTATGCGTAAACTGTTGAATGGATTAAGATACAGGTAGACTGTGTATTGCATGAACCGAAAGGGTATTTTTTATCGCGGTATGCGTTCCCGTAGGACTCACGGGCTTGAAGCTGCGGGCAGAAGCCAGTAAAACAACATAGGTACATATGATACGTGTCGATCATAGTCACGCATGTATTATAATAGAGTCACTATGAAATCTCGCATTAAACGTACAGGCTACCACAAACCTTACGTTTCGATTACACTGGCTAATTTGAATCATCCAACATGCATGGCGAAAGTAAGGCTGAACACGAAATCTAATTCTGACTCAGAACACGCGAAACTTTTCCCGTAAAATACACAGAAGTGTTGGTAAAATGTATAAAACATCCACAGTTCCCGTAAAACTTAGGGATGTCACTTTGACGCCTTTAATCTTCACTACATATTATAAAACAAAGTCTCCGCCTCGTCCGTACGCGATAAACTCAAAATCTACTGAACGGATTTTTATGTGGTTTTTATCAATAGACAGAGTGATTCATGAGGAAAGTTTAAGTGTAATTTGTTAAGGTTCCGTGCGAAGCCGGAGCGGGTCGCTAGTACTTTATACACACATAATTTTTCTCATAAATGGTAGCTTCAACTGTATTGTACAGTCGGCCAAGAAAGTGGTCTACCAGTTTTGACAAAAGCTTATGTGAGATCTAATTATCAGTAAGGTTGACTTTTCTAATTCGACATATGGCATGACGTCAATATAATACATCATAAAGAGAGCAATGGTCGCTGTCACAATATTAATGCAAGAAGAAATCAACCTTGCTGTTTCATGACGTTCAAACGATGAGGTTCATAGTAAGGGTTTTAAGTCCACCTAAAAGCGAGCCTGTAATCGTTTACCGAGCATATTTTCAGACGCATGCTTACTACGAATTTAAATAAACCCCCAATAACACTTATCAGGTATCAACCTCAGGACGTCACGGTGTGTCGTGAATGAAAGGCAACCAGTTTTCACTGGACCATCGGGGCCACTTTCAATTTGCGAAGTCTTGTTAAGCATGAGACGGACAATGTTTAACAGATTTTGCACCGAATTTAGGTGTTCTTTGTGTCCCTTGTTTCAATATTCGCAAAGCCCCTCGACACCGGGGATTTATCGGAAGGGACGCAATGGAAACAAATCGTCATTCCAAAAAAAAAGGTTTGACTTGGACAATCCTGGATGTTAAAAAAGTTCTAGGCTTCACCAAAGGCTTTTTAGATTAAATCTGCCTTCAAGTACTCGTCTGTAATCTTTTTTAGCGGTAAAAGGACGTTCATAAAATTCACCACAAATGTTCTTTTTTCGCTTTTGTGGAATTTGTTACTCGATAACTTCTATGATAGTACTAGCTTTCCATACTGAGGTCTTATGTGATTATGCACATAGTCTGACATGTATATTTCCCAGTGAGTAGGCAGTGAGGAGGCGTATATTCTCACATTTCGCCAGATATGTTTTGACGTGGCACGTAGAAGGGACAAGCCTATTGCCGTCAATTAGGTACAGTGGGGCGTTTAGCGAAATATAATTCTATTAGCGGCCAAGACGTTCACCCACACTCAGAACAATTATTTGAGGATTACACAAATAATTGCCCCGAGAGGGATTCAAACACAAAACGCGTGACGCGGCGGCAGCGACAACCGACCGTTTTAAAGAAGGTTTGGTTAGGTTATGTTAGTTAGTTCGCCTCGGGCGGACAATCTGACGGCCCGAAATATTTTGGCGCTTGGTGCGCCATAGCGCGCCATGGCCGTCCGGTTGATTAGAGGTTTCCGCACGATCTCGTTCGAGGGTGCGAGCCTCCTCGCCGGGTCGATGCCATGGGACCTGGAAGCGGCGCTAACGGTAGAGCGACGCCGGGAGGCTCTAGCTCGGGGCGAAGGACCTGCTTTTCGCGCTCTCGAGGCGCCAAGGTCCGAGCTCCGCCAGGTCCCAGTGGCGAATTGGAAGGAGCGACTTGTGCACTCCAGTGCCGGGTACGCCACGATCGTGGCGGTAAATCCCGTGTTTGAGGAGTGGCTGGAGAGGCAGCATGGCGCCCTCACCTTCCGGCTGACACAGGTAATGACTGGCCATGGTTGTTTTGGCAACCCTGGGGTTCGATCTGGGGGTGGTGAGCTTCGTGGGCCTGCTCGCCATCCGATCAGCACCAAGTCCGAGAGGCGGCGTGCGTGTTCCCACGCGCTCCTCTGTGTCGAGTCCGTCTCCCCTCTAGAGGGGGACAGTAGGGTTATATGAGTGAGAAGTGCCAAAGGGTAGATCTCTTCGTGTCACCTGACTGCCGTCAGCCTGCCGTTTCATACGGTGGGCGACACCTCGGTGGGGTCGCGACCGCATGTGCAAGTGATTCGCGTGGCCCCGTCGATAGCGGTTTAGTCGAGGAATACCGTGGTAGGTTTAGTCGGTATTCCGGGAGGTCTATATCATCATTTCAACATCTTTCTTTAAGCCCGTAAAAAAAAAGTTAGTTCGCCTCCCCTTGTGGCGAAGGGGTATGCATAATGAGCATTCCCAAGTAAATAAAAAATGTTATTTATAGTTTATTTTAAATTAAATGTAGCCGATGTTACTCAGTGATACATCTTTCTAATGGCGAAAGAATGTTTAAAATCGGTTGAGTAGTTTTTGAGTTAAATCCTAACAAGCGAAAAAAGGAACAAATCTTTCCTCTTTTTAATATTAGTAATATATAGATAATGAAGTTGCGTGTAGTAACTAGTCTTGAAAAGAAGTGCACTACCTTATTTAAACTGGTAGTAACCCTACAACGATCACAACTCGGTGACATATTTCAGTGGAGAAAACAAATTAAGTCCCCTTTAAATTCAGCACGGAGGCAAATTTAAAAAATTCATATTTATAACTCAAAGGGCCTCATTTCGTATGAATAGATTTTTTAGCTTTATGGCTGGACCATGGTGTTTGATGGAGTTTTTATATTTTGTTTGTGATTTTGGTGTTTACTTTTCGTGTTTTGATGGGAAAACACAAAAAAGCTGGGGAATCTGGTTATTTTATCGTCCTTTAGTGGCTGTGATGTAATAAAGAAAATGTCTGGCGATACGGAATTCATTTCTGGATCAGCGAGACCGTCATGAAATTTAGGACGGAATTTAACGTGGTTTTGGAAAGAGATATAGCAATACTTTTCGTTTTCAGGTGAACCATAATTTCAATAATGGAGAACGGTCAGTTAAGTGTACCCTTAACTATGAAAATGCATGAAGTGTGTGATGTAAGAGGATAAAGGATAATAGAAAAGCTAGAATCGTAGCAAAAAGTTTTTATTAACAAAATAAAAAATAAAAATCCATGGTCTCTGCCTACCTCTTCCTAAAATAGTCGTGATTCTAGTCTAAGTAATTTCATTACATTCGGCGTTACTGCAAACAAAAACTAAACTGTTACAAAAAATAAACGTACATACACGGCAAAGAAAGAGGTTAGAGGCACCCTATTTATGGTGTACTAGCTTTTGCCCGCAGCTTTGCTCGCTTTAATTTAGAATTTGACAATCAAATCAGGTCGTACTCTGCTTGTAATAATATAATTAAATCATGATTCGAAAGACACGTGTCACCATCTATTATCATAAGAAAGTTATTGTTGTTTTCCTCGAGAACAGTAATTCTTTTCGGGATGAAAGGTAGCCTATGACAATTTTTGTACACCTGACAACGTATATGCAAAATTTCAGGATGATTGGTTCAGTGGTTTAGGCGTGAAAAGGTAACAAACAAACAAACTCATTTTCGCTTTTATAATATTAGTTAGGATTAGGATTCACAGTCGTTGAATATACATATAATTCTCCCCATTAACGCAATAATACTGCAACAAGCCTATATAGTTATTTCCAATGGAAACAGTTGTTTAAGATCTACATTTCACTATCTATATTGACCATATAATGGGAAACAAAAATACTACTGCAATCTCGGCACATTTTAATACTTTTCGCTACCGTAAATTTTAAATTTTGCTGGTAAATCGTACCCAGGATCTCGCGAAATGTCATAATTATAACACATAATAGCATAAGCCTTAAATACACTATTATAGACAGTTGATATCTCCGATCTCATGTTACCTTGTATGGAGCTATTAATCTAGTTCTAAGCTCAGTAACTAACCTAATAATCCGCCCGGATTGTTAATTATGACGATCTGTTTGAGTGCTATCGATTTATTATTCAATACATAATACTTGAATCTGTATATATATGAATGTCTCGATCGACACTAGATAGTGGATAGTGTGTTTGGATGGTTCTGGGTTCGAATCCCGGATCGAGTCCACAAAATTTTATTAGGTTCTTCTATGTAGTTTCAGTTCAACTTCAGTCAAACTTTTTATTTTGTGTTACTAAATTCTGTAGTCAAACAGAACCGAACCGAACCAAGAACTTTACGATACGTTTGCTACGGTACCAGCATGCCATCATGCAAACAAGTTTTCTTATACGTTTTTATAATATTTGTGATTATGTCGTCAAACAGTATGTTGATGGTACTTCTCTAATCAAACCTAAGACCTTCGAAATATTGTAAGTCTATTACTGCGCTCTTAAAAACTAACAAAAAACTGTCACTGGGACCTCATAGTCAGTGAGGCCCAGTCTTTCAAATCATATTATTTCTATGACTTACCTCGTTAGCACACACATACATATACGCGAAGTATATATTTATATACCTGAGCATATAAACTTCTATTACAAGCAAGAGATACGCGCTCGTGTATCGGCAAAGCTGTATCAAATTACATGACTTGTTCACACGGCTTTGAACCAGACGAAATTGTGTTCCTTTGTGCGTTCGTTGGTGTCGAAAATTACTGAATACATTTCGACGACATTGAGCTCAAAAGTAAATGTTCAAGTCAAAGAACGTATTGGATTGAAGGTCCACAATTTATGCTGTTATAAAATTGTTACAAAGCCGTGTGTGTTTAGTGAAAGTAGGAAAGTAGGTACAGGAAAAAGAGTTTCAAGATATGAACGTCAGCCAGAAACCTTTTATGGTAGGCCAAAAAAACTGTCAATAAAATACATACATAGTCTTTCACCTACAGCCCAGGTGTAGGTAGAGATATATACAATCCACATTTCGCCGCGATGGATTGGTTAGGACGCAAACATCGATCAATTCGACAGGGCTATGTTTAACATTGGATTATATTCGACAAAGTCCATTTAACATCGGTTCAAGCTATCAGATATTGGAAAACCGTGAATTTTGGATGTCGAACTGTTAATGAATATATGGATGACGTCATTCAGAGTCTGCTGGCACTCTATCGGTACTAACTGATGAGTGTAATACAAACGTGACCTAATATTTGACGAATGGCCCCATAAATCGACGTCGACATGCTCATCTGGGCAAGGTCGCAATTCGCAATCGATGATAGCTTTTGACATCAAATTGGGTAGCTAATATTATGTTCCTTAACTTAAGTGTTCTTGCGATAAAATGTCAATAAAATGATCTTAACATATATAAAATTGCCCTTTTAAAATGTTCAGAGTACAAAAAGCGGTTATAATGTTATGTATTTTTGTAGGCATGGCTTTTGCTTTTCCTTTAATGAATAATGAAGCTGGCACAGGCGTTCTTAAAGTGCCTGGAATCTTTGTGACGCAATAAAATGACGTCATAATGAGAACTAACTTTTTTACGAAACGTTGTGTGTTAGTAGTTGTACTTGTAGTTTCTGTCTCTCGCGCTGGCAGAGCAAAGATTTCTTTTATTGCAGAATTATTATTGTTATTTACAATGCACGTCGTATAACTCTGCAAGAATGTTATTATAATTAAGTATGTTGTTAATTTTATCAGTTTCCTTGGCTTAGACTCCGAAGCTTAGCCTTAAAAAATTCAAGCATTTCTTTTTTCATAGTTTGCTATAACTTTTAATAAGAAAAGCTAGTTATGTTTTTTTAACTCGATTTATTAGTACCTAACTTGTATCTTCACCACGGTATTAACACAGATACTAATTGTAAGGGTAAACAGGTTTGGAATACATTATCATTACACGCTTGTTTACGTATGTTTGTAGAAAATTGGTCGACGTTCACCGTCTACTTTCTATTTTTTACAACCTACCGCTATAAATGATGGTATTAGCTAGAAGTCCTAACAGGAACACTAGCACCCCGTGCGCACATCACTACAGTGATTCTTCTCACTTTTTCATTTAACGCCGACGTGTATCCTAGCTCCTTGCAATAACTGTCAGCTGTCTAGACCAAGCTCCTAGTTTTTGTTTAAATAGAAAGTAAACGGCAGCTGGCAACCGGATTGGATCGATATTAACGCATGCAAGGAAATAAGAAAAAACGAACAAGAAGACCACTTACTCTCCAGGCTTTTTTTAAGTTTGAGTCAACTTGTCGGGGATTTGCAAGTGGATAGGGTTTGTTTTTCGAGTCTCAATATCAAAATGCACGGGAAAAGTCACATACGCTTACTTTGCATGTTTAAAAGTTTGTCATATAGTTTTGTTATTCTCGGATTACTTGCAAATACAACTTTGGAATACAAGTCTTTGTATGCGATTAAATAAAGGATAATAATTTTGAATAGCACTACAAAAACATGCTTAGTTTAAATTTTTATTTGCCCAACTTTGTTAGTACCTATTAATTTATTGAAATTAAACTACTATATACGGATTTTATCGCGTTGTTTATTTGACACTATTACAAAATTTTGAAAATCTGTTACACTACTATAATCACTATTAAACTTTACTAATTTTTAAGCTAATTAAATTATTGAAACTATTAAAACTATTTATACTATTACTATACTATTATACTATTTAGATTTATTTTTACACTTTCCCCGACGTTTCGGTTGCTTTTCAGCAGCCATGGTCACGGGGAGGCTAAGATGGTAGTTGTCTCAATGTTCCAGTGTAGTTATTTCAAAGTACCCGAACATAATTTAATCATGGGTGTTTCTATTTACGCAGAATGAACTCAAAGTATCATGAAGTCTAGCTGTGGTTTTCTTCTTCTTGGGTTTGACTAGTTGAATTACTGGATCCCAAGCTGGTGGTACATTCCAACCATCTTCTCTATTGAAATTAGGATGTTTCTTGATTTCAATAGCCTCGCGAAGCATCCTTGGTAGGAATCGGTGTTCTTTAGCGAGCATCTGTGGTTTGTCAAATCTCAGGTAGTGGTTGGTCCCCTGTTGCACATGTTCACACACAGCAGACTTCAACGAGCGTTGGTGTTTTACATCAACTATGTGTTCTTTTATGCGGGTGCCTATGCTTCTCTTGGTTTGACCAATGTATGAGAGTCCGCAGTCACAATCTATTTTATAGACCCCTGCATCTTGTAAAGGTAGTTGGCACTTGACAGATGGTAAAAATTGACTTATCTTCGTTGGCGGCTTGAAGTATGTATTGATTGAAGCTCGCTTCAAGATGTAGCCAATCTTGTCAGTGACACCCTTTACATAAGGTAGTATAGCAGGCTGGCGCTCGACTGTGGCTGGCTTTTCTCGGGATCTGTGACAGCGGCGCGGCTGTTGGAGCTTGTTGTCTTGCAGTACTTGCTTGACATGTTGAAGCTCGGTATATCGTAGTTATAGTAGTCGGTTATAGTAGTGTAACAGTTTTTCAAAATTTTGTAATAGTGTCAAATAAACAACGCGATAAAATCCGTATATAGTAGTTTAATTTCAATGAATAACATTCGCGTAAGCAGAAGACAAAATTACCTATTAATTTATTTTGTAGTTATTTAGCAACTGGATTTTAAAACTAGCTCTTAACTAATTAAGCTAAAATTTTGTTCGCAACTTTGGGTCTGGCGATAATACATTTTCTATTTTTTTTTTTTTTTTTGTGGCATTTGTGGGCAAACGAGCAGACGGATCGCCTGATGGGAAGCGATTACCGCCGCCCATGGACAGCCGCAACCCCAAAGGAGTTACAAGTGCGTTGCCAGCCCTTTAAAAAGGAATGAAGGAGGGAAAGGACAAAGGAAAGGATAGGAAAAGCATCGGGGTAACTGGGCCTCCGGCTCTCTCACTCACCGATACGAAACGCAACAGTACGGGTACCGTTACTTCACGCCGGTATTCTGTGAGAGGGTAGTACTACCCCGGTCGATCCGGCCCATTCATGCTGAAACCAGCGAGGATCTACTACCTTAAAAGCATAGCAAAAGCAAAACATTTTTATGTACTATGCGATTACCGGACTAAACGGAAAGTATGATAGTTATTTTCTGTCGTGAAATTCTCAGTAGCAACACGGCGTCCGGAACACAGCCCCTGCTAGACGGTCATAGACTCGCCTTCTATTACATGGGACTCAAGTCCATACTTAACTAAATGTGGGTGTAGTATGGTCTGAGCTATCGGGGATATAGGCAGCTTCTGCCTTTTATTCTCGCTTAAAACTAAGGTTAGAAAGTAACCATAAACCCTGTACTCTAAAAGAACCTCCAACAGGTGGAAGATCGCAGTCAAACAGCCTTGTGCCGTGTACCGCCGGTCTTTAGGGTTTCCCGGTTACTTAAAGAGATTGCGCTGTCAGTAGGAGGGTCAGGGTAAACTTGGTCATGGATCAGCAACGCGCAAGTGATATCATTTCAAATAAACTTGCTATTGTAATCTCTTGCCATCAAAATATAGCTATGCTTTATCTTAGAAGTATAAATTAAAACAACAGGTTGTTTCAAATAACAACATTTTGTATTTTAAGCAAGTTAATATTTTGTATTTTTGAGTATATAATTTTAATGTTACCTTTTACACTTGGCTTCTGAAAGGCTAAACTATTACTTTCAGACTAAACTCGTATCGTAAATAATAAATTAGCTGTTGCTAAACCGAGCAGTTAATATTCGATCGTCTGATGACAAATTTTTGTGTTGTTGTTTTGTTCCTTTTAGAAGCCGAGATCAATACGGTTTTCCATTAATTCTTACTAATATTATAAATTCGAAAGTAACTCTGTCTGTCTATCTGTCTGTCTGTTATCTTTTCACGGCTAAACCACTCAACGGATTTAGATTAAATTTGGTTGAGATATATGTAGTTTAAAACTTGGGTAAGGACAAGGACATAGGTTACTTTTCATTGATATAGGTACCACGCGGGCGGAGCCGCGCGCAAAAGCTAGTATAGTATAAATCATTTTAAATTTAATACATTTTCAATTTTCATCTGCTTCACATTTAACTTCCACAACCAAATCATCGATATCATTTACTGTTTGAACACTTTTTATTCTAGATTTCTTTACCTCGTTACTTGCTGAACGTGAAGTGCCAACATCACGTAAATATGATCTTCCTATAACACCCTGGACTTCTTCATCAAGCTTACCCATTCTAGCATCCAAGATAATATTATTAATCAAATATTTCGCCATTATCACACCATGTTCAGTTTTCACATTGCGTAATTCCGAAGCTATGTACTCTCCGTAAATATTAAATTCATCCGTTCGTTTCTTACTGTCATTTGTAAGATAGTAGTTTTCCTCAAGCGTTCTCTTTCTATTCTGTTTCTGTCTGTTTCCGGTTTCTGTGTTTTGTTCGAATAGCATGTTTTCTGTTTCATTGTTTGATGCGTCTATCATTAGACTGCTTTCTAATTCTGAGTCGTTTGTCGATTGGGAGTCTTGATTTAGATCCTGTGGATAGAAAAGGTGGTTATATTTGAAATCTGAAGACTGAGAAGGACATAAATAAATATTAAGATTGAATATAACAGAACAAAAATAAATATTAAGATTATCTGCTGCTCTACCTCGTTGGTGCCGTGGTATAAGTATCTATTTATTTCTTACCATGTGGAATTTAAAATAGCTTGCCAAGAAAATACGAAGTTCGAGGCCGGCACGTTAAGATTGGTGGTTACGCTTAAGATTGGAGAAATACTTTATAAAATAACTAGGTAAACCTTAGGGAACAGAATTTTTCTGGGTAAAAGGTACCCTATGTCATTTACTGTACCCCTGACAACATATATGCTAAATTTCATGATGATCGGTCGACTAGTTAAGGCGTGAAAGCGTAACAAACAAATAAACTCACATTCGCATTCAAATTATTAGTTAGGATTATATTGGTTTATGTATAAGAAAATAATAATAACATGGGTTTATATCAATATATAGGAGCATGCATAGAGTCACGACTATGCCCTATATAAAAATGTATTGCGCTCACATATCGCCAAATCTTTTTAAGGACCCACGTCTTTGGCCCTATTGTCCTCTAATGGGCACATTTTTAGATAAGCCGAACATTCAAGAATAGAAATTGAAACCTCACAATTGGGATCGATCATAGCTTATACCTAATGTTATCATTAGTTAAAAGATTCTACGATCTTTATTGAAAAAAATGTACAGATTTGACAATTAAGCGGCGGTAGCCCAATGGATAAGGTATTGGACTTGCGATCGAGGGGTCGCGGGTTCGAATCCCATCCATTGCACTACTGACGTGAACCCACTCCTAATACAAGCTTTCTAGGTTAGCTGGACGGGTAACAAGAGTACTAGTAATTTTAAAATAAAATTGCTAGTAATATTTTAAAATTAAAAAGAATATATTTATTTGGCTGTCATTTAAATCTTTGTCAAATCTGTAATTTTCTGTTCTACATTTAAAATAAGAATAAGATCTTGGCTGTTAATTAAAATATTAAATATATTATGAAGTATTAATATCGCTAGGTAACGTTAACGTTTTAAAACCTTAACACCATCTATTGGCAAAAAGTATGAACTAAACATATGCTTACTTGTTTTAAAACCGAATCCGTAGTTCCAGAACTTTCTCCTTTCGTCAAGAACATTAGAGGTCCGTACGCAAACCAAGTACTAGGCCGCATAGAACCGCTTTCCAATGCCATTTTATTCTTCTTCTGCTCTCTTATGAACTGAGACCGCAAACTGTGTACTTTCATTTCAATTTCCCTTCGTGGTATATTCATTGCGCGAGCAATTTCTTCCCAAGTCTCATTTTTTTTTCTTTTATTCTTGTAATCGTCACTAGCCGTGTCCCATAGGTAATCGTGAGACTTGTATAGATCGATAAGTCGTAGAACTCTATCATTGGTCCACATTACACGAGATACAAGCGCACTTGGTGAATTGCGTCATTCGACTGTTGTAGTGAGGTCGTGCGACGTTGCCGTGTGTGGCGCGAAGTCTGGCGACGTCGCACGATAGTTCGAGCGGCATCTGTTCCGCGACAGAATGTCCCCCTTCGGAGAATACACACACATTCACTGAATGTTGATATAAGACCGGTTCCTATATTAAACAAAGGAGTCTATACCTACCAAAAGTAAAAGTTTGACATCTTTTTCATAAAATACTAGCTTTTGCCCGCGGCTTCGCTCGCGTAAATGTAGGTTAGGTTTGCAACAGATATTTTTTCTGGATGAAAGGTACCCTATGTCCTATTCTGTACCCCTGACAACGTGTGTGCAAAATTTCATGTTGATCGATGAGTAGTTAAGGTGTGAAAGCGTAACAAACAAACAAACAAACAAACTCATTTTCGCATTTATAATATTAGTTAGGATTAGGATTTTACTCGGTAATAATAATTATAGCTTTTTAATGGTGAAAGAGTTTTTAATATCGTTTGAGTAGTTTTTGAGTTTGATAACAACAAAACAAATCTTTCTTCTCTATAATAATATTACTAAGTAAGTAGGTATAGATATTATTAGTAGGTATAGACAAATTGTTTTATTCGTACGTAAAACGACTGGTTTTTATATAAGAACCCGTGATAGTGAACGTGTGCTTACCAGTGTACGTAAATAAACGTGGAAGAAAAATTTTCAATACTAACTATAGTTTATTATTGACACCACACCTACTTACTCAACTCTACTACTCGAAAATGGACGTTACTGTTAATGGGGCAAGATAGATATTAGCTTGTCTGTTTCATAGTTTATTTACTTGCTGTCAACGTCAAGAATTCAAACCTGTCGATATATATCTTTTTTCTTTTGAAAAAGACGACGACCGCACTAAAAATGATTCCTGTATCGCGAGTAACTTTAAAAACATTCAAACAACAGACCCATAGATCCCCCAGACTTTGTAAGGTAGTAGATCCTCGCTGGTTTCAGCATGAATGGGCCGGATCGACCGGGGTAGTACTACCCTCTCACAGAATACCGGCGTGAAGTAACGGTACCCGTACTGTTGCGTTTCGTATCGGTGAGTGAGAGAGCCGGAGGCCTAGTTACCCCGATCCTTTTCCTATCCTTTCCTTTGTCCTTTCCCTCCTTCATTCCTTTTTAAACGGCTGGCAACACACTTATAACTCCTTTGGGGTTGCGGGTGTCCAGCGGCGGTAATCGCTTACCATCAGGCGATCCGTCTGCTCGTTTGCCCCCCGATGCCATAAACAAAAACTCGGAACAAATATTTTTTAATATATATATATTCTACCACATACACACAACACCATCTAGCCCAAACTAAGCAGAGCTTGTACTATGGGTACTAGACAATGGATAAACATACATATATACTTTTTTTTGTAAATACATACATATTATACATAGAAACACCCAGACCAAGACAAACACCCATGTTCATGCACACAAATGTTTGACTTTTGCGGGAATCGAACCCGCGACCTTGGGCGTGGCAGCCGGTTACACCAACCACTACGCCATCGAGGCCGACAAATTTGTGGATCATACAAATTTTTGTCCTGTGTGAGGATCGAACCCACAACACTCGGCGTGGTGGCAGTGGCGAGGCGATCAATTATACCACTACGCCAATCGTGGAGTCTAATTATATGTTATTATTATTATAGTGACACGGCTTAGTTTTATTAAACCACGCCTATGTTGTGGGCCTCGATGGCGTAGTGGTTAATGTAACCGACTGCCACGCATGAGGTCGCGGGTTCGATTTCCGCACAAGTCAAACATTTGTGTGCATGCACATGGATGTTTGTCTTGTTCTGGCTGTTTCTATGTATATAAAATGTATGTATTTACAAAAAAAGAAATTATATAATTATGTATGTATGTTTATCTATTGTCTAGTACAAGCTCTCTTTAGTTTGGGCTAGATAGTGTTGTGTGTGTTTCTCTTATCACAGGTATTTTCTAACATATTATATTAGAAAATACCTGGCCCTTTGGGAGGCTTACAAGAGACAGCTTACAAGGAGACATGAGTGCAACGTAAAGAGGCCCTTGTGTGAGCAGCCATGGTCACGGAGAGACTAAGATGGTATTTGTCTCAATGTTCCATTGTAGTTATTTCAAAGTACCCGAACATAATTTAATCATTGGTGTTTCTATTTACGCAAAATGAGCTCAAAGTATCATGCAGTCTAGCTGTGGTTTGTTTCTTCTTCGGTTTGACTATTTGAATTACTGGATCCCAAGCTGGTGGTACATTTTTAGAAATATTTGTATATTTCTATTGAATAAACTTAAAAACTAATTTAGCGATTTAAATCATTCTTTCAACATTAGAACTACTTTAATCAGACATCAACATTAAATCAACATTAGCAGACTTGGTTTTGCGCCGATTATGAGCTGTTACCGAAAGATACTCATACTTTTGTTTGTCAAGCGAGTGGCTCACGACGGTGGCTAGATCACTGTGTGATAACAACCGGTGCTAAAAATCTAATTACTAAGGCATCTGTCTTATATGGGGTTTACCAATCTGACCATTACCCTGTATTATTTGAGTGTAATCTAACTAAAATTAATCAGAAGGTATTAACACAGAACTTGTTAAGTAATAAAATAAAATGGGGTGAAAGAAATAATGAACAAATAAATAGGTACTATGAGCATTGTAATGATAAACTAAAATTAATAGATTTTCCCGATCAATGTGTTACATGTTCTCACAAAATGTGTAAGAATGAAGACCACTTAAAAATTATTAACAATATGTATTTGGAAATAGTTTCAACGCTCCAAGAGAGTGCCCGTAACACTTATGTCGGTAGCGATCGCATTAAGCGGAAAAAATATGTCACGGGCTGGAACAAACATGTCAGCGACGCTCACAGGGAGGCTCGTACCTACTATCAAACATGGCTATTGCATGGTACTCCTACGCAGGGGCCTGTTTATGAGAAAATGCGGGATACACGTAAGACTTTTAAGAGTAAATTAAAATTTGTTCAAAAAAACCAACAACAAATTAAATTAGACATGTTGGCAAAAAGTCATTCTAAAAAAGACTTCTGTAAGTTTTGGAAGTCAACCAACAAATTACAGGCCAAACCGAGTCTACCTGCGAGTGTGGGGGGCATGAGTGACCCAGGGGATATCGCAAATCTCTTTCAAAAACACTTCCGGGTTCAGTCTGACTTGGACACTGGTGCAAGGGTGTTCGACGTGGGGGAATCTTCGGGGTCTGGTGAGTTGACTGTAATGTTTACAGATACACAGGTTGCTACTGTCATCAAAAAAATGACCCGAGGTAAGTCACCAGGCCACGACGGCCTTAGCGTCGAGCACCTCAAGCATGCAGGACCACACCTGTATAGGGTTCTTGCCTTATTTTATAATCTTTGCCTTAGTCACCGTTATTTACCGCAGGACCTTATGCGTACGGTGGTGATACCTATTGTTAAGGACAGAACTGGGGACGCGTCTGAGGTGTCCAATTACAGGCCTATTTCTTTGGCCACGGTAGTCGCCAAGGTATTGGACAGTTTGCTTGATCAACAGTTGGCTGAGCACATTGAACTCCACGACGCGCAGTTTTGCTTTAAACCTGGTTTATTCACGGAGAGTGCCATTCTGTGCCTCAAGCAAACTGTTCAATATTATACCTCGCGAAAAACACCAGTTTTTGCTTGTTTTTTGGACCTCTCTAAGGCGTTCGACCTAGTATCCTATGAGGTCCTGTGGGATAAACTACAGAAAGATACCAGACTACCGAGTGAAATAACATCCTTGTTTCGATACTGGTATAATAATCAGACAAATAGTATCAGATGGGCTGGCGCTCAATCGGATGTGTACGGGTTGGAATGCGGGGTGAGGCAAGGTGGGTTAAGTTCACCCCGCCTATTTAACCTGTACATAAACAGGCTGATTGGTGGGCTCAGCAGCAGCAGAGTCGGATGTCACATCGATGATGTATGTATGAATAATATTAGTTACGCTGACGACATGGTGCTGCTGAGCCCATCGATTGGCGCTTTGAGGTCACTTGTTGCCACTTGTGAGTCTTACGCAGTGGCCCATGGGCTCAAGTACAATGTAAAGAAAAGTGAACTCATTATGTTCAAAGCGAAGGCCTTTAATTATTCAAGCCTTCCTAGTGTCTCGCTATGTGGCACTCCGTTGACGTGGGTGAACAAATTTAAGTACTTGGGTCACTGGGTCACTGATGATCTTAGAGACAACATAGATATAGAGAGGGAGCGCAGGTCGTTGGCTGTACGTTGCAATATGCTGGTTCGAAGATTTGCACGTTGTACGAGTCAAGTTAAAGTCTCTCTTTTTAAAGCTTATTGCCAGTCTTTTTACACGTGCAGTCTTTGGACCAGTTTTACGCAAAAGACATACAGCGACCTGCGCGTCCAATATAATAACGCGTTCAGGATACTGTTGGGGCGATCGTGGAGATGCAGTGCGTCCAGTATGTTTGCGGAAGCGCGCACAGACGATTTTTACGCCATAATACGGAAGAGGACCGCCTCCTTGGCTGGACGGGTACGCTCCGCCACCAACGGTCTCTTGAGCGTGTTTATAGATCGGTGGGACTCCCCCCTGCTGCGCCACTGGGTAAGGATCCACACCAAATGATGAATTTTATTATATTACTAACAATAGTTTTAAGGTATTTTTGTTACTAACACTATGGACACTTGTCTGAAATAAAGAATTTGAATTGAAATTAAAACTACTTTAATCAGAAGTAACTGCCACATAACATTACGCTAACAGCTACTGGAGCAGGGCAGTAATCATAAACGTGGTCCAGATAGTTTTTTAATGCAATTCTGCAAGTAAATTGGAAAAGTATAGACAATTATATGTTGTTTATAGATTGCATGTTGTCTTTAATTTATAGCCACAGATACGGAATGGTTATGTAAATGCGCCATCTTTGATAATATTAAAATGGGCTGATATTTTTATTGATCGCTCTAAACAGGAAAACCGCCATCGCTATCAATTTTCATCCCTGATACAAGTATAATATAATATAATATTCTGTCACATACACACAATACCATCTAGCCCAAACTAAGCAGAGCTTGTACTATGGGTACTAGACAATGGATAAACATACATACATACATAGATTCACGCCTGTTTCCCAGAGGGGTAGGCAGAGACTACGGATTTCCATTTGCTACGATCCTGACACACTTCTCTGGCTTCATTCACTTTCATCACATTCCTCATACACGCCCGTCGGTTCAAGGAGCATGATGTATGGATAAACATATATATATTATATACATTTTTTTTGTAAATACGTACATATTATACATAGTAACACCCAGACCAAGACAAACATTCATGTTCATGCACACAAATGTTTGACTTGTGCGGGAATTGAACCTGCGACCTCAGGCGTGGCAGTCGGTTACACTAACTACTACGCCATCGAGTCGTCAAACATGTCAAATAGCTGATAAACATTCTAGAAATTATTTAATTTGCCTATTAATATAAAAAAACAACTTCCACACTAGGCTTTTATTCTGTGTCGACCATACAAACATACAAACAACCCACTCAAAGAACACCCAGACTCACAACAACTATTTGTGGGTCAGATACATTTTTGTCTCGTATGGGGATCGAACCCACAACACTTGGCGCAGTGGCGAGGCGAACACCTAAACCACTGCGCCTTCCATGTAGTAGCTTGGTTAGAAAGATTTTCGAATTTCATATTGAATTTAGCTTAAGTAACCGTGTTATGCAAAGCGGAAGTAAAAGTTTAATATCTGTCAGTTTACTTGATCAGCATCATAACATTTTATGTATTTAGGCCTGTTTACACTATCTGCAGATTGAGTGACGGATTGTAGTTTTATTGGATCGCACAGGATATATTAGGTACATAATTTGTCTATACATATAATAAAATAATATCAGCCTTGTATATAAGCTGTCCCACTGCTGGGCATGGACCTCTTCTCACTGTTAGAATGGTCAGGCCACAGTCTACCACGCTGCCTCAGTGCGGATTGGCAGACTTCACAATCTTCGAGAATATTATGGAGAACTCTCAGATGTAGGTTTCCTCACGATATGTTCCTCCACGGTTAAAGTGAGCGATAATTAACTATTTAATCCTAATCCTAATCCTAACTTCCAAACTAATACTATAAAAGCGAAAATGAGTTTGTTTGTTTGTTTGTTACCTTTTCACACCTAAACCACTGAACCGATCATCTTGATATTTTGCATATACGTTGACAGGTGTACAGAAACGGACATAGGCTACCGTTCACCCCGAAAAAAATTACTGTTCCCGAGGAAAATAATAATAACGTTCTTATGATAATTAGATGGCGCCACATGTCTTTCGAATCATGATTGAATTATATTATTACATGCAGAGTACAACCTGAATTGATTGTCAAATTCTAAATTAACGCTAGCGGAGCCGCGGGCAAAAGCTAGTACGCACATAACTTCGAAAGTTCATAGCTGCGTGCCTTAGGATCGAACTCGAGACTTCTGCGTGGCAGTCCGACGGTCGCCTACTAGGCTATCACTACTGTCATATATAATGAAATATTAAAGGAAAATTAACGTGAGGGTCTTTGCAAGAGCTATAGAAACCAAAACAATTATTTGTAGAATTTTTGTCTTTTATGCTTTGTAAGTGTCAGTACTAGCATGCAGTCTGGTACTTTGTCAGTATAACACTGCATATAAGAAAGTCAGTCCTATTTATTGAGTAACACATAATCAATGTTGAAGCAGCCGTCGATTGTCGCATGTTAGAAGCTCATAATGGACAGGGTCTTCCTCAATGCACCATCAAAAGCATTAAAGTCACGCTTCTTTAAAGTTTATGTGATCGGCAGTACTTTATACTCACGGTGTTGAAGAATTCCAATAGTAATAATAATAATAAACCTTATTTGTCTCATCACAAAGGTTGACGTACATGTGCATCTTACAGTAGATAAAATAAATAGGTGGTAATAAGGATCTTTTGTGAGAGACTGGAGTCCGTACTAGGGAGACTCCTGTGTGACGGATCACCAGGCCCCCCCAGGAGTCACCCGGGACTCGTAGGTGTAAACAGAAATCTAAATTTTTATATTATATTATTAGGCTAGTATATCGTTAAAGGGATAGAGTTGCATTATACACCTTCACTTATTTTCTTTTTTAGAAAGACAACTCCCGTACTAGGCATAATTCCTGTGTCGCGGGGACTTTACAAACATTCAAACAACGGACACATAGAACACCCAAACTCGAAACAACCATTTGTGGATCACACAATTTTTGGTCCCGCGTGGGTTTCGAACCCACAACTCTCGGCACAGTGGCAGCGACGAGGCGACCACTTAAACCACTACACCATCTGTGTAGTCAAATCTCCTGTTTCGTTGGGTATGGTTTTAGATTCCACGAAATAGAGGCCGAGCTTTTTCCTTTCTATCTGGCACATTTAAAACATGGTAAAATGTTTGCAACGATCACTGCCAATGCGCCCAGTTCTGTGGGTTCGATCCTTTATAGTAAAAATATTCTGAGATTGAAAATAAATTATTTTTTGATCCAAAAATAGATGTACCTAGTCTGGTTGTACTTTTTTTGTATGTGTAAAATCCATAGCAACATAAAAAGTTCCAAGTCGTAGAAGTCTTAAAAAATATCTAACGTAATACAATCGAAATAGAATTACTTAATGCGGCTTTTATCGTGTTCTTTATTTTAAAAGTCAAAGTCAAAAATAATTTATTCATTTAGGTCACAAAGTAACACTTATGAACCTTAAAGTATATTATAGGTTAGTGAGTTTACTAAGTTACTGAAGCTAGATTTAGGTTAGTTGCTAGGTTCAGGCAAAGGCAACACGGTTTTTACTAGTGCAGGGATCAGAGAATTCTAAATTATTGTAGCTTAATTTGAGACAATAAAAAGAAAGAAGGGTTGCTCTTATGAGAAGAATACTATTATTAAATATGCCATAATTTTGTCAAAATAAGTTGTACTACGCGTAAACGTAAGACAATATTACGTAATATGTACTAGTCTAAACTTATTACATTTACCTTTCAAAGTGTAAAAGTCAGTACACACTGAAGTAAATTTCATTTCCCATTACGAAATAACTCGTAAAACAACTAGGGAGGCGTGTTTTTATTTAAGTTTGTGTAGACATGGACTTTTATGAACGTAATTTTTATGTTAAGAAGCAATGTTTTTATGTAATTTGGGAATACATGAATAGGCTACGTAAAATAAGAGTTAGCTATTCCGCTCGTAATATATAACGTACTAGAGTCGTCTTCGCACGCGTAAATGTAGGTTGTTTTGTAAAATTTTTATTCTTTGGGAATAGTGCCTTTTTATGGATGAAAGGTACCGTATGTCCTTTTCTGTGCCCCTGACAACGTGTATGCGAGAAATACTTTATAAAATAACTAGCTAAACCTTAAAGAACAGTATTTTTCTAGATGAAAATTAATCTGTGTATTTCTTGACCGATCTTCATGAAATGCAAAATCACATACAACATGTATGTGATTTTGCTGATCAGTCTAGTAGTTAAAGTGTAAAAGTGCAACAAACGAATTTACATTCATCATCATCATCATCATCATCAGGCTATAATAGTCCACTGCTGGACATAGCCCTCCCCCAAAGAGCGCCATAGCGTGTAATTTACATTCGCATTTATAATATTACTTAGAAGAAGTTAGACTTATGTGCTTTAAGCCGTTAGTTGTTTGAGAGAATGGTTTAATATAATATATATATATATACTATTCAACTCCAATTACAGAAATAAATTACATTCTAATGGTTATTTTCTTGACGCTCCGACAAATATATCTCACAAATGCGAGTGTGATTATTGATTTTGTCTATTACGCGTAATTAGATTAGATTAGATTTAGACTTAGATTTATTTATATCCCGCAGAAAACATTTTCTCACGTTTTCTGTAAGAAATATGTATATACGCAAGGGATCACTTCCTTGGTATACATAGGCTGCGGGTGAAACTTAGTCAACTATAATTCGATGCCAATATGTACATATATCTTCTTCTAAGATGAATCCCTGTTACCCTTGGTCACGCCATACCCTTGGTACTTGAGAACGACATTACCGATTTCATTAATAATTTTTTAAGTTTTCTAATACTTTGTAAAAGGTTCTTACGGAAACAAAAGTCAAGTCAAAATTACGCAGAAAATTGAATATTTTCAGAAAACCTAACGACTATTTTAACCTCGCGAGTTTGATCGTTTGTCGGGTTAACTAGTATATATATATATATATATATATATATATATATATATATATATATATATATATATATATATATATATATATATATATAACATAAAGTCTCGCGCCTTATGTAGGCAGAGGTATATTAAACTGTCATTTACCGCCAATAGTTTAAGTCCTGAATAATAAAGAGCGATACCCTGTGCTGTCCTTGTGAATTTCTTAAGAATATCCCGAATAACATTGCGTTCGAACCTGATCAAAAAGACAAATTTTCTTAAAGGAAATGCAATACAAAAGTACAATTTTTCACCTAAAATCGTTTTGTTGACGTCTCACAATTGAACTCAAATTACATTATTATTCGTGATCCCTCTGTTACAATATCGTCGCTGGTAACAGGTGGTATATACGTAACGTAATTTATTGCACCCCTTGAGTTATCGAGCGGGTTACCTTAAGGGTTAACAGCTGTGACTGATGACGGTGGTGAGGAGAGGTATGGGTGATGACGGTTGGAGGGTTAAAGTGTGATTGTAGATTATGTTATTATAGGGGTATACAATTATGCAATTGAAATATACGGTTTATTACGAAAAACAAATCGTTATACATATCTACTAATGTCAATCTAGCCTGGCTGTAACGTTTTACCCCGTATCTGCGGTTTAGCTTTTGTCCCCTACCCTGCTAGCCCGTGACTCGTTTTTCATGTATCATGCCCCAATACTGTTACTCTTGGTAATCTAAGGTAATCGGCTACGGACTACTTTGGTCATGGTGTATTTGCTACTGTGCCATGTCAGGTGTTGTCGTTTAAACTACCACACGTTACAACACATTTTTTTGCCACAAATAGTAGGAGTTTTTAATCTGCTTGTTCTGCATGTCCAATGATTTCAATGTTTGAATCGGTCAATTATTCACCCTAATGGTTAAGAAATCTTAAATAAGACATTTAGATTTAAATGTGTGTACAATTAGATGGTCCTTTGGCAGACAACAACATAACGAGACAACAGACAGCAACAATAAAACTAGAATTTTACTCAAATAGGTCCAATGTGGGTAAAATTCTAGGTTTAATGTTGGCTTTCAGGCTTTTATTAAAAAGTCTGTTGTGAAAAAATATTTCTATGAAAAAATAAAATGTCGAAGAGTCAACCGCGCGTAGGCCAACTATAACCCAAATATTTAAACCAAATTTGATTTGCCCTCACTGTACTTTCATAGTACTAAAAAGTGTCCATACTAAGAAGAGTGAGGTCACACATTACATTTACTTGTTTGAGGAATTTGTTTGATTTTCAAAATGAGTGACCGTGATAATAGCTGTACTTACTATATTTTGTAATTCAGATGTCATGTTGCCATTGCGTGTCAGATAACAACGTAAGGTCCAGAAAAGTGACCAAATTTAAACAAAGTGTAGCATAGATACCTATAATTTAAATCTTTGCTTTAACCGCATTGAAGATATCAGCAAAGGTTTTAATATAATTCAAATACTTAATTTTCGTCCTTGAGCAAAATTTCGCTGACGTTTCCAAAAATAGCTAATTCTAATGGTTGATATTTGCATGTTAACGCTTTATCAGATCCAAGGTCTTCCACCTGTTGGTTCGTTGGTTCGATAAACCACGGAAACTGCTGTAACTAGTTCGACCCAGTTTTCTGACGTAAATCTATGGGGCCATTCTCCATAATACGTGATTTGATGTATTAGGGCTTCCTTTAAAGTTTATCGTTTTCGATACTTTGTTACATGTATTGGAATATACGATTACGAACTGTAATCTCCGCGGATTATTTTATATTATATACGTATATATATATATATATATATATATATATATATATATATATGCCTATATATTCTAAATTTTATTTATAATAATAATAATATCAGACCTGAATTTGAACTGTCCCAATGTTGGGCACGAGCCTCTTCTAAGTGTGAGAAGAGTAAGGCCATAGTCAAACACGCTGGCCCAGTGCGGGTTGGTAGACTTCACATACCTTCGAGGACATTATGGAGAACTCTCAGACATGTAGGTTTCCTCAAGCTGTTTACCTTCAGCGTTAAAGTGAATTATTTACTCATTTTTTATTAAGTGTAAACCTTGCCTTTTTATTGACTTCCTTATATACCTGAGTATAACTGTATACAAGTACTATGTTGTCTGTATATGGGTGCGTTTTGTTTTCTATCAAAATAAATATATTTTTCTTCTTCTTTTCGTTCTTTCTATTTTCCTGAAATGGTGGACTCTGAAAGTATAAATGTATCTCACTTACATTTTGCCAGATATGCTTTAAGGTGTTTTGCAATAGAGTGCGAATACACTGCCAGCCTCTGAGCTGGTAACAAAAAAAATCTTTAACACAATAACTTTTGATCTGAAAATCGAACCCAGGACGTCACGATTGCACGCAAACGTTAACGCAACATTATACTACGGAAACTACAAAGCAGTATATTTATGTCACAAGGAATGAGTCTCAGTAATGGACTCTAAAAGCCTTCGAGCATTAACTTCTAAGAAAAATATCTTAGGACAAAAATAGAAGCGTACTATTTGTTCAAAACAGGAAATGTTTTTGTCCCATGTTCTCTTATTAGGATTGAGATTACCTATCACGTATTCGACCAATGAGTTCCGATAATAAATGTGACTGACTGTCTAGATTTTTCTTGTTCGATTACGGCCGAAAACTGCTGATCGGATTTTGATAAGATGCGGTAGACTTATACACTAGGCAATCTACAGTTTAAAGTCTGATTCATGAAGAAAACGTTATTATTCGAGGGAGCACGGCTGTACAATACATTACCAAATGAAATAAAACAATGTGAAAACACACATTTGTACAAAACGAAACTCAAAGATTATGTAAGCAAAATAAGTCAATAATGTAATGTAACGCCCCATAGGCTAAATATTTTGTACTTATTACATAGGTATATATATTTTTTTGTATCTCATTATAAGTGGACTGTGAGTTCTTATGAGAATAAAGCTCTTTAAACTTAAAGTCTCATGTGATTAGAGACAAGCCTATTGCAGTCTATCAAACACATTGCTACAATTAGAACCGCTGATGAAAATTTGGTAATAGAAAAAACCAACAACACTTCGCTCGGTCCTGAGTGAAACTCAAAACCACATTATCAGCCGCATACATAAACACAACGGTACCGTAGTCATAATCGTAAATTATAAGTTTTAAATAAGTTAGACTGGTTTTCTATTAAAGCGGCGATAACAGAAAATGTGCCTAAACAGCCAATATATAATATTAGCTTTTTATTTAAACTGTCTTACTGCTGCGCGCGGGCCTCTTTTCAGTTTGATAAAGGTTAATTCATAGTCCACCACGCTGGTCCAGTGCGTGTTGGTACACTTCACACATTATCAATAAAATTATGAAGAACTCTCAGATATGCAGGTTTCTTGCTTCCTTGATGCTTTTTTCGCCTTTAAAGCAAGCAATAAATAATTTACCATTTAATACGCACTTAACTTTGAAAAGTCAAAGGTATCTTGGTATCGACTTCAAGACTTCTGCGTCTCAGTTTAAAGGTTTCAAATCCTACTAGGCGCTGCTAGCAAATAGGTTTTCGTTAATATAACTTAATCTTTTTCAAGCCCCAACCTTTTGATCTATCACTTCACATCCAATCTCCGATCCGCTTCGGTAGAAACCGAGCCTTACCAATCTATTATATTAAAAAGTTTACAAAGATGGCTTCTTATATATATATCAAGAGACCTACACTCATTAAACTTGGCTATAAATTAATTACCTTCATCAATACGATAGCTTTCAAGATGGGATATTTAATTTATCTCAAGAGCGCAAATCCATTACAGGTTAAGAGTACTGAAGGTACTTATTCCGAAAATTGAAGTGATTTTCCGTTTCTTAAATTGAGTTTGAAGCCTCAACAGATGAATGCCACAGATTGGATAAATTTTGTGGTATATGGTGGTTAATTAACATGCTATCATATATATTAGGGCTTAAATATAATGATCAGCAAAAATACTAATTGGTCAGCAAATATTGCACAGCATAACGAGCATCTATACGCCTCAAATCACTACATTCCGTCTCGGAAGTGTTAGGTTATGTTAGGTTCCTTTTTTTAAACCCACCCAAAAATTGGAGCCCCGCCACGCGGGGCTCCGTCGACTTAGTTTGATCCCATTAAAGTTTGCTAGCCATGAGTTGCTGATCAATTAGCTTTTTTTGTTGCGCAATTAGTATTTTTTTTCTGTGCAGTTAAATACTACCCTATATATTATAGTCTCACGCCTATATTCTGAAGAAGTAGGCAGAGATGTATTAAGGCCATATTTCGTTGGTTATAGTTTGTCCTTTAATATAGGGTGAACCTATTGCCGACTATTGGGCACAGTTCCTGAGTCCGCGCTGCTATTGAGAGATTTTCAACAGAAGAACACTTGTTTTAATTGTTTAAATTATCATT
Organism: Catocala sponsa; assembly: GCA_963564715.1. Classification (NCBI taxonomy): domain Eukaryota; kingdom Metazoa; phylum Arthropoda; class Insecta; order Lepidoptera; family Erebidae; genus Catocala; species Catocala sponsa. The sequence continues at coordinate 7,758,897 of OY751351.1, forward strand.
AATTATTCTTGTGAATGTCATGTACAAGTCTATACCAATTATGTTATTTAATACGCAAATATACCTATGAGACCTGGGTGGGGGCCTGGTGATCCGTCACACAGGGAGACCCCTGTGTGACGGATCACCTAGTAAGGATTCAGTCTCTCACAAAGTATCTTTATTACTACCTATTTATTGTCGGCCTCGATGGCATAGTGGTTAGTGTAACCGACTGCCACGCCTGAGGTCGCGGGTTCGATTCCCGCACATGTCAAACATTTGTGTGCATGAACAGGAATGATTGTCTTGGTCTGGGTGTTTCTATGTATAATATGTACGTATTTACAAAAAAATAGTGTATATGTATGTTTATCCATTGTCTAGTACCCATAGTACAAGCTCTGCTTAGTTTGGGCTAGATGGTGTTTTGTGTATGTGGTAGAATATTATTATTATTATCTACTATAAGATGTACATGTACGTGAAGTATGAACGTTTGTGATTAGAGAAAATTATTATTTATTATTATCTGAGATTTTTGATTATCTGAGATACGTAAGACTATGTACGTTTATACCGATAACAAGAACAATATTGTGCGTGCCAAATTTAGTTGTAGTAGAGCCTCGCTGATTTCAGCATGAATGGGCCGGCTCGACCAGGGAAGGACTACCCTCACACAGAATATCGATATGAAATAGCAGTAGTCCTACAGTTGTGTTGCGTTCGGTGAGTGAGAGTACCGGAGGCCCAATCACACCCTTTCCCCCATCCCGCTCCCTTTCCTTCGCACGTCCTTTCCTAAAGGGTCGGCAACGCGCAAGTGATGCCTCTGGTGTTGCAGGCGTCCATAGGCTACGGTGACCACTTACCATCAGGTGGGCCGTATGCTTGTTTGCCACCTTAGTTGTATAAAAAAATGCATATTTAATATCCACATACATAATATATGTACCTATGTAAATTAACTAGAGCGTACAACTACTTCACTGCTGTTTAATGTCGTAAATGCAGCGGAGGAACACTGACTCCCAAGATACAGGTTATTACCTAGTTTGGGAGACAGGAGTCCTATACATATAAAAGTGCATTGTAAATAACTTAAGTAATCATGTCATATCATTATTTACTATCTGTAATTTTTAAAGGGTAATAAGTTATTATTATTATTGTGGTGTTTTTTTCTCAGCCTGCGCTGATAGTTTTAGTGACATTTACGAACTATTATTATTATTATATACAAACAAAATAAATCCACGTGTCTCTATATTGTACTCTTATCAAAAACCTTATTTTTCTGTTTATTTTAAATGAATCCTCCGCACTAGGAATAATTCTTGTATCGCGGAGGAGTTGGAAACACTTAAACAATGAATACAAGGTACACCCAGGCTTCGAACAACTATTTGTGTATCTTAATAATTATAATGCTAGGTAACGGGTCTTCTTCTTCTTTCTTTTCGTGTGGTTAGTGGTCAACCTGTTATCAAGAGTTGTTCAAGCCGCCCGTAGGCCTCTGACATGGCTTAACGACTGCTATCAATTTGACAACAACCGGGACCGACTTTTTACGTGCCCTCCGAAGCACGGAGACGCTCAGATGAAATACCACTAAGCGGTCACCCATCTATAGACTGGCCGCACCCAACGTTGCTTAACCTCGCTAATCGTTTACCGATCAGTGAGTGCAACTGGCTATGAGCCTTAAAAAGCGGGTCTTAAAAAGGTAATAAATAGCTATCGATTGCCCGACGCACACACACTAATTTTTGTCCCTTCTATAAATTGATTCCACAACACTTGACACAACAAGTACACACACACAGTAGCCTTTTTTTAATTAGTTATGTTATTGTATATTTACAATGGGTTTGATATGTTTTTTTTTTAAAAGAAAACCCTAAATAAAATTAAATTTAAAAAAAAACACTTGACACGGCAACACTGGCTAGGTGACCACCTAAACTCATATGCCACGCATGCAGTCAAAAATGTCAATATATTTATCATTCCTTTCTCATAGCAATAACGTCAATACTATTTTCGACTCAAACACGATATTCCAATTATATCGAAATACCCTGCTACACGGGGACTGGGCCCCAGTTATTTAATTAAGGGGCCACTTTAACCAATAAAGCTGGCCTATCAATGGCCCAGATGCTCCTTAAATTGAACAACTCAATTTTTATAGAGTCCATTCGGTTTTATTTTGCAATTTGGAATTATTTTAGTGTGGGTGGTATTATTTTAACGTACGGTTCTGAAAGGTTGTTTCGTTGATATTAATTAGTTTTATTTGAGAACGGCGATGCTTGAAATTGGCATGTTTTGATTGGAATAGTTTGATGAAAGCGATAATTATAATTTGGTTTATTGGAGAGTAGCGGTTGCGATCAGGAATGTTCTAACTTTATAATTATGTACTGGTGTTCGGCTAGTATTCGAAACTCGACCATAATAATCATAATAGAAAAATCGAGGAAATCATATCTGCATTTTATTTTTATTTTGTTAAAAGTTTTGTTGATAATATTCTAATATTCTATTACATACACACAACACCATCTAGCCCAAACTAAGCAGAGCTTGTACTATGCGTACTAGACAGTGGATAAACATACATATATACTTTTTTTTTGCAAATACATACATATTATACATAGAAACACCCAGACCAAGACAAACATTTGGGTCCTCATACGTCTGCCGAACGACCAAGGCATGGAATTCTCTGCCAAGGCACGTGTTTCCTTCTTCCTTCAATCCTGGGTCCTTTAAGCGGGGCGTGAAAAAGCACCTTCTCAGGCCGTCAAAGTAGAGACCTCAACATCGCCTCGGCTGCTATGAGGGCGGTGTGGAGGCCACTACTCTTAGACCACACGACTGCTTACCATCAGGTGGAGTGTGGTCATTCAGAAGAGCAAAATAAAAAAAAATAAAAAAACATCCATGTTCATGCACACAAATGTTTGACTTGTGCGGGAATCGAACCCGCGACCTCAGGCGTGGCAGTCGGTTACACTAACCACTATGCCATCGAGGTTAGTTAGCCAACTTCGTCAATAGCTACTAAACAAAAAGAAAAATAAAAGAAATTTCGCTTTCGCTGCCATACCGTGGCAGTAATTTTATACATAGTATATATAGCCTATTACAAATCAAATGGGCGTTCTAATTTTTTTATGAAATTAAGCAAACGAATAATATTCAATTATAAAACCTTATAAAAGATTTGCTTTACCTCATTAAAGATATAGTAAATGAATTAATTCCGTTCAACCAAAAATTCATTAAGGTATTTTTAATGTCAAAACCATATTTCTTTTCTTCGAGTCTATTTGTTTTATTCAACGTTTACGAATTTTGATGACAAATAAATTTAGCTTAGGGTTTTATCTAACTCCGTTTAGTTTACTACAACTGCAAACATAGCGCTGATCACAGTATAATATGATCCACGAAGGCGATTTCTCGGGCGAACTATAGTTTAAGCGTAATTGTCTAATTATATAATTGTCATAATTTAGTAATACACACAATCGATTATTCGAATAACAATCGACGACAATAACAAACAAAATGGCCGATACGTTTAATGCAATGTGCAATCACAGAGTATGACAGCTACAAATTAGTAGGTGTCTGTCAGTAGTTGTAATTAACCCCTGTTAACACGGCGCTAATCATGTGGGTGAGCACAATTACTGGCGCGCGTAATTAGTACTTCGTTTGTGCGTGCGTGTGTGTGTGCGTGTGAGTGTTTATAAAGTGCGTAATCAGTCATGTCTGTTTTTAACAGCGGTAGGTAGTACTGCGGATTTCAATTAGATTTCTTTATCGTCACAAATGATTAGCTATGACTACAACAAAAAAAAAATTGTCACCAAAATTGTAAACGTCACATAGTGGAAGTATTGACACAAGTATAATTGGTAATGTCGTGAATATGGCTTTAGAAATAAGGCTGTATAAATATATCATTACTAGAAAGCTTTGAGATATAAATAGCTTATGTAATCTATTTAATAAGTTTTATTGTATTACATCTGTTCAGCACTACATTACCTATTTCGTGAATGCTTAACTTGAACATTCGATTAATCGAAATTCAATTTTCGAAACTTTGAGGGAAATTTAAATGCATGACATTGGCAATCATTGATTATTTGGTTACGTTAATACGAAGAGCTTGAGAGGAAATAGTAAAAAGGGGAAAATTGGATTATGATTCGATTTGTAACAGCGACGAATATATATATACATTTGGATGCGGAAGTTTCAATTATTTTATGTTTTTTGTAACAATTGCACATCGATAATACCGATCATCAAATCTTATAACACCTTAAAATCAATACAGACTTGTCTAGTGAGGAAACTTAGGTTGTGTAATAATCTTTCTGCACAATGTATGCAACAACATAGGGTCAATTCAGATCAGGCGGAAAAATGCTCGAGCATATTTTCAATATCAACCTTATTCCATTTAGATATACCTGAAAATAGTATGCAACATTAAAATAATATCCAGAAAATAGTTGCATACTATTTATTGGATAATATCTAAATAGAATAAGCTTGATATTTATTACCACTTGAAAAATGCTCGAGCATTTTGCCACCTGATCTGAATTGACCCATAAGGTACATATAGATACTGTTATATGTTATAGTATTAATATGTATTTTAATAATTATTTTAAGCTATTTAAATTATTAAACTAATAAACTATTTAGGATTTACACTTTCACTGAAGTTTCAGTTGCTTTATAGCAGCCATAGTCACGAGGAGAGACAATCAAAACGTCGGGGAAAGTGTAAATCTAAATAATTTAATATTTAATAGCTTCATATATTAGCAAAAGTTTAAAAGTAGTAGTTTATAAGGGGTAGTATTTAACTGCACAGAAAAAATACTAATTGTGCAGCAAAAAAAGCTAATTGATCAGCAACTCATGGCCAGCAAACTTTAAAGAGATCAAACTAAGTCGACAGCGCCCCGCATCGCGGGGCTCCTATTCTTGGGTGGGTTTAAAAAAAGGAACCTAACATAACCTAACACTTCCGAGACGGAATGCAGTGATTTGAGGCGTATAGATGCTCGTTATGCTGTGCAATATTTGCTGACCAATTAGTATTTTTGCTGATTATTATATTTAATCCCGTTTATAAGTATCAAAATTATGTTATAATAGTGTTTATAATATTAACGCGGTACGTTCAGTATACATTGGTTAAATTTCAATGTGTAACATTCCCGTAGACGTAAGACAATATTATATTTATAATGTTACATCTCTGTATGTCAAATTGAGAGCAGTCGTTAAGTCATGTCAGAGGCCTACGGGCGGCGTGAACAACTCTTGACAAAAGGTCGGCCACTAAACAAACGGAAAAAACTCTTATTGCAGTAATAAACATTTTTACGTTTGTATTGTATGTGCGTCTTAGTATCAATACTTCACTGTCTAACACAAATCACAGTAATTCAGTTTCATTAATTAATTATATTCAATGGAAACCAATCATGGTTGGACGCACCCATCGCAATTTGTCCAGTGCTCATGACGAAACCGTCTCGAGGTTATGCCGTACGACCTTTTTATTTCCAGGTAGGTACTATTTAAAAGGCACTAATGTAATTGTGTTTAGAGATAGGTATCTGTGGTAAAGGCTAGCTTATTCGTATATAGTCTCACGCTTAGGTATATGTCTGAAAGGGTAGGAAGAGTTGTGTAACATCCACATTTTGATGGCTATGGTCTTAAACCTTCCGTAATAGGAGGGGCGAACCTATCACAATTGACTGGGCAAAGTTTAAAATGTTGTATTGCTACTAAGATGATAGAAAAAAACAAGTGATGCAGTCTTTGGAGACTGCCGATAGAAGTGAAAACTTTGTTCCTTGATCATAAATTTTATTTTTTTTTATTTTGCTCGTCAAAATGACCACACTCCACCTGATCGTAAGCAGTCGTGTGGTCTAAGAGCAGTGGCCTCCACACCGCCCTCATAGCAGCCGAAGCGATGTTGAGGTCTCTACTTTGACGGCCTGAGAAGGTGCTTTTTCACGCCCCGCTTGAAGGACCCAGGATTGAAGGAAGAAGGAAACACGTGCCTTGGCAGAGAATTCCATGCCTTGGTCGTTTGGCAGAGGTATGAGGACCCAAACTTGTTGGTACGCGCTCTAGTCGACTCTTAAGTATGTAATAACTCTCTTCTGTGTCTATTGTTACATTGTTTTGGCTAAGCGCTGCCTCCCAAAATACTGGCTATAGCCTAGTTTGGGAATCAGTGTTAGTAAGTATTTAAGTCCTAGATTAAAGTTCACGCAATGCACTACATTTCTATGTCAATAAACATTATTATTATAAATACTTCTTTATAAACCAAATTATAAACCAAAAATAATTCAAAAATGGAAAGCTTTCGGTGACGATGACGCGATTTCCATAATTTTTGTTCACCCAAGAAGTGCTCAACGCGCTTAAAGAAGTTTTCACTTCAAAAATCCAATGACACTTTGGTCGGCCAAGGAATTAAACGCACATATGCACAGCAATTGCATTGACAACCACAGCATCACTGAACCACTAAATGGTAATGATTGCGATCAAGTACGCGCGCATGTTTCAAACTATATTACAATAACAGAACCTATGATCTCCATGTGGCTAGGTTTATGGACTTGGTTAGTCTAGTATGTGGGGTCACATGATAAAGTCTTAATGCTAAGGTGGATTTATAAACATCTATCCCACATATAGCCTGACGCTAGTCTGGATGTCAACACGGCCAGTGCAACTAAAAATGAAAATGAAAAATTGTTTATTACAGTGTTTAACAAATTAGAAAAACTTATCAATCTAAAACAGCTTATAATAAAGTAATTTGCCAAGCACTGGCAGAATTAAAGAAATACTTAGGTACACTTCTGTGTTTTTCACACTAGGCAAGCCTGTATCGTGAAGACCCAAAACGATCAATATAATTGTGTAATCTTGCCACACAAATAGATCAAATTCTGAATGAACACATAGAATACTTTATATTCTGATATGTGTTTATAATTTATTCGGGCGAAACCAGAGCAGAATCTTGTACAGAATACGTGTTCAGCACTAAAATTCAACACACGGTAAACACGGTATTTTAGTTTGGATACGTATGTATCCAAACTAAAATTTAGTTCAACATAAATTTTGCTAACATAACATAATAACCACCTAACCAAACACATACGTCTAACATACACAGTGTATGATGAACTAATTAACGCATAACCTTCCCTTTGAACCGTAGTCGGTTAACGTTTAAAAACAACCCCGACCCAAATAGCCGGGTAACCACAAGCGCTGATGAAGTCCCTATTACACCCGGATTTTATTTACAAAGGTAGAATATTCGAGTACGTTTATCTCAGGTAGGAGATTTAGGGTTGATGTACACTGCGGTGTAATGACACTGAAATGATAAAAGACTGCGTTCTGTAGCATTTCAATTAATCATTCATTCAATATGTCTGACGAAATATATAGTCAATACCTTGATATGTTACAGAACTTAGTCAATGATCAGTCAGTTGATTCATTTTTTATCACAGGTGACTTTAATTTACCTGGTATTAACTGGCAAGTTCAGGGAAATTGTACCGTTGTATGTTCAAATTCTTCCATAAATAACTTAGTGAGTCGACATTTACTAAACTTCATGTCATTAATTAATGGATTACAATTTAACACTTTTAAAAATACTATGGATAGAATTCTTGATTTGTTTATTTCTAACGTGGATTGTGAGGCTGTGGCTTGTAATGCATTATTAGAACCTGATAATCATCATCCCCCTTTCTCCCTGATGACTACTATAACCACTCAATTCATACCTATGAAACGCCATTCAGCGCCTAAATATAACTACTATAAAGCCAATTACGATCATATCAACGATGAACTTGGCAAAGTAGACTGGTTTAATACACTTTCTCACCTGTCCGCTGAACAAGCAGTTAGTGTATTTTATGATATTTTATACAGCGTAATACGGAAACATGTTCCATTAACACACTCGAAAAGTTCACGATTTCCCATATAGTTTTCTTCTTTGCTAATTCGCATTTTTAAAAACAAAGAACGCGCCTGGCTTAAGTGGAAGACCTGTAGAAACTTCTCCGATTATGAACATTTTTCTAGTTATCGTAAACTACTACATAGAGAAATGGTTGCTTGTTTCAGGCGGTACATAAGTTCAGTGGAAGATAGTATACCAAAAAATATAAAATACTTTTGGTCATACATAACAAACAAGAAAAGTAAGACCAACTTCCCCAGTACCATGTATTCTGGTGGTGTCCCGTCTAACAATCCCACGGACATATGCAATATGTTTTCTGCTTTTTTCTGTTCGGTATACGAACCCTCTAATCTAGATCCGGCCAAATGGCAACCTTCAAATGAATTTTTAGATAAAGCCACTTGCATAGCTGAAATTTATCTTCCTGATCACTCTGTACATAAAGTTATAAAATCACTGGATACATCTAAGGGAGCTGGCCCAGATGGTGTACCACCCTACTTCATTGTAAAGACATCTGACAACATTTATACAGCACTGTATATAATATTCAATAAATGCTTACAGGAGGGTGTGTTTCCATCAGTATGGAAGCATGCATTTGTAACTCCTATATACAAAAGTGGTGACAAAAGTAATATAGAGAATTATCGTCCTATATCAATTCTTTCCACCCTATCGAAGGTTTTTAAGAGGCTCTTACACGACGCATTGTATCCTCACATCCATCAGATAATAATACCGGAACAACATGGTTTTGTCAAGAGACGTTCAACCTGTACCAATCTGATGATCTTTGTCGACTATTTGTTTAAGAATCTCGACAAACAAGTGCAAGTTGATGCCGTCTATACTGACCTTCAAAAAGCTTTCGATAAGGTGGACCATTTACTGCTTTTAAATAAGATTGCTTTTAACGGGATACGGGGTAATTTGCTTCGGTGGTTTACCTCATATATTTTTAATAGGACCCAAAGGGTAGTCATTAACGGCTTTAAATCTGAGTCCATAGTTGTTAAATCTGGCGTTCCGCAAGGATCTATATTGGGCCCACTATTGTTTATCATATTTGTCAATGATATAAAACAGTGTTTTGTGAACTCTCATTTTTTAATGTACGCGGACGATATAAAAATTTATAAACCTTGTAAAACCATTCACGACTGTTTCTCCCTTCAGGACGACTTTACTAGACTCCACAACTATTGTAATCAAAATAAACTCTTTCTAAGTCTCCCGAAATGTCACACAATTTCTTTCACTAAGAACAAAAAGAAAATTTACTTTAAATATTCTATTAAAAATACTATACTAACAAATGTTAATTTAGTCCGTGATCTAGGTGTATTGTTAGATTCATGTTTGCATTTCGACAAACACATTGCTGGTATAGTTAACAAAGCTTACAAGATGTTTGGCTTTGTCATAAGAGATTCAAGGGACTTGGTGCGGCCCTCTACACTTTTGATGTTATATAAGACTCTAATAAGATCTCAATTGGAATACGCCGTATCAGTATGGAGTCCACACTATGCCAAATACACGCATAGTTTAAAGATAGTTCAAAAAAAAGTTCTTACGAACCGTAAATTACAAATGTAGTCGTTCCCGTGCCCATTATTCAGAACTCTTAAATAAATTTAATGTCATAACTTTAGAATCCAGACGCTTGCTACTTGATGTCATGACACTGCATGGTTTTTGCAATAACAGATTTGATTGTAGTGAAATTACTAGCCAATTATGTCTCATTGTACCTCGAACTGTCTACCGGCGGGGAGTTCGAGTTCCCAAACTGTTCCATACAGGTACATGCAGGACTAACGCTGGCATACGCGCACCCCTTCGCCGCATTGTGGACAGTTACAATAAACATTTTTCTACTATCGATATATTTGCTCTTTCTAACCGCCAATTTAAAAAACAGGCCATTGAACTGCTTCGTTCAATGAATCCTTAATTTTTAATTTATTTAATTAATCTGCATTATGTACCGTATTTTCTTTGTTTTTTATTGATTTTATTTTTTAAATACTATTGTCAACGCTTACGGAGTGACACGACGTATTATAATTTTTTTTGTCAATCAGTGAACAATGATGTGGGTTACATGTTAACATATTTGATGTATGAATTGTATTTAGTTATAATCTAACATGTAACTGTTTTTGTTCCAATAAATAAATAAATAAATAATATAGACGTAATGATTGAGATAGTGTATTGGATAGTAAGCAGTTACGAAAGATGAGGATGGGTTAAAAATATACAGTGTAATAATATTGAGTACAAAAGTCCGCGTAGCCAGTTATTTGGAGTCGAAACGATTGAGCCTGCCCAATCTTTAGTACCACTTTCTGCCAATCCGGCATTAGGGTACCTAGTAACTTTGTTACAGCCCTTTGCCCGATGAGAAAGATACTTTCAATGCGCATTCCTTTCCTTTCTTTCAATTTCCATAAGGTCGGTAATGCGTAGTTGATAACTCTCATATTACAAGCAAGACTGGGCTACAATAACTGCTTGCCATAAGACATGCCTTATTTCATCTTTATATTAAACAAGTATAGCTATGTACATATGTATATATTATGTAAGAGCCTAAATTAAAGATTATTTGAAAATAATAGTATTAGAGCAAAAACTAATTATCCTAACTGATATTACAAATATGAATGTGAGTTTGTTTGTTATGTTTTCACGCCTTAATTATTCGACCGATCATCATGAAATTTTGCATACATGTTTTCAGAGGTACAGAAAATGACATATCTTTCATCCAGAAAAAAACTGTTCCCGAGGCATAGGAAACTTATTGACGACATATACATTAACGCGAGCGATATATTACTCTAATTATATAGGAATTCGCCATACTTGTAATTTTATTCCTAGCCTGTTTGTTTTTGGGCGAAATTCACTTTAATCTTTAACAAACGCTGTATTCAACGACCCCAGAAAATATTCCAACGATTTGCGATACTAAATATTACGCCGGCGGAGTGGGAATGAAAAATGACTTTGCATTTCCCGTCTCACTTATTTTGTCTGGAGAAACGAAAGAAATTTTATAAAGCGATAGTCTTATTGAGAAGATTTATCGTTAGCTATTTATTTAACGTATTTTTATCATAGCTTATTACGTTGACGTGTTGGTAACTAAGTGCGCAATAAATTTAAAAAGCTGAAGTTTCGAAGTTTTCTTTCTTGCGCGGATTTAAAACTTTGATAGTGATTGTGATGCTGTTGATAACATTCTGTAGCATCTACTTGTCTACGATTGATCTATAGTAAAACTGTTTCGTATAGGCTTGTTTTTAGATCCCTCAGTTGGTAATAGTAAATTTTAGTCACAAATGTACCTACATATTTCTTGCCATTGTTTCATTATGGAAAGCTTCTTATGTCCCGGTCGTCATAATAAAAAAAATATATAATTGTGAAGCACACATTGTATTTCAATGCTAGCATCTGGTACTTATGGTGAGGTGACCATTTTAATTACTGTGTAAATGTTTATAGGTATAATAATTATGTTAATAGCTTTTCGGAGCTTACTTAGATTTACTTTAGAGATATTAAATTTTGATATGAATATTATGTTTATGCTAGATATGACCTGTTCCTGGCAGTTAGAAGACACTTTTGTCCACTTTGAATTATATTACATAGTATATCAGTACGTTCTGCACACGGAATACGTGATTATTGTGACATTAACATTATATAAATCTGGTTAACACTGAACATTCTTATCTAATCTTTGCTCGACGTCCTTTTCTAATACAAGAAAATAGTTTATAAAGTACACGATAAGTCCATAACAATCATTCTCTTATTGATTGCGAGTTGGTAATGCACTTCTTGTGTAAAATGTTACACCATGCTAGTGAAATAGTTCTTGTATCACATACGTGTATGGCATCAGTAAGTTAAAGATGTATGTACTTTATGTTTACTACCACATATGCAGTTAAGTAACTAATTAGATACCCTTCTGAAACATTTAAAGAAAATACTGAAAATATGCGGTCGGCCAAAACCTATATATAAAAGTAAAAATAGTCATTTATTTTCAAAAATCTAAATCTTTTTAGTATAGGCATTTGCTTGCCTATTATTATAAAGATAATGAAACTAATCAATATTTTCCTGAATTTAAGTCTATTTTAAGTGAAAGTCCCGTTGCCAAATGGTAATGGTCCGGGTGGGTAGCTCTTCAGCGGAAAACCAGGTAAATGTTTTACCGGCCAACTCTTACAAAAACCGCCATAAGAGTAGAATCACTGTTACTGTGTTCTGCTCAATAAATAAGAGACTTGGCGGTTAATATACTTACTTCCACTATTCCTACCCATTGGGATCTACGAAGCGCGATCGATAATCCTGGTATTGTGTTTAAAAAAAGCGTTTTCCGCACTAGGCATAATTCTTGTATAACGTGACATCTTTACAAACATTTAAACAATGGACACAAAGATCCCAGACTCTTTATGTCCCGTGTGGGGATCGAACACACAACCGACCACTTAAACTACTTCGCCGTACCGATGGCGTGGCTTCAGTACTTGCAGTTTACCATCTAGTGGGTTAAAGACTTCTTTGCGTATGTTGTATATAAGAATGACAAAATAAACACTTTTAACCACAATACGAATGCCACAATATTAGAACTTTAACATAAACATGTTACGTCACAGTATGTGACAGTCTTTAAGTAAATCTTGTTACGCGCAGGGTAAAGCTTCGGATGTAGTCATCGATTGGTCCGCATCCACTTTATTTATTTACTACTGACCCCTGTGGTTTCCCGTCTAAGTATTGGAACACCTTACTCGGCGAATAAACGTTTGACTGAAGGATAAGCGTTAACGGAACTGCTGAGCATAAATATAAGTTATGTTTTGGTTTAACCCACACAAGTGGTTTGGATGTGAGCTTGTAATAGTTTGAGGGATATCAGAAGGAAACTAAAAGCATCGTTGGTCTCATGGCATTTTTAAGGTTATGCTCGAGATAGATTAAAAGGTTGTAGGTTCAATTTTGAGGATGGGTAAATCGTTATTCACATATTCGATGCGGCCATTTTTAGTAGTAACATTGAGTCTGGCAATATGGCTGGTGGACGACAAAAAGCTGTCCTGCCATTACGCGGCAGTTAAAATATGTGGTAAAGTATAAAAGCAATGCTATGTATGCATAATCTCACTACTATATGTCACGGTACGGTATTCAGAGGTATTATATCCATATATCATTAGCTGTGGTATTAGGTCCCATGTTGAGCATATTGCCGTCACCTAGGCACAGTTCCAGAGCCTGTTTCTATATTCTCTTATCACATAAATGTCCAATAACCCTAGCCCAGAAACCGAAACCGAGACATCATGAACAGCAGTCTTATTCGCTACACCTAACATCGAACCCTCGTAAACAGTATCGATTTTCGTAAGTAATATTGATAGCGTCCGAACCCCCTTCAATCGCAACTCAAGTGCCTCAACCGTCAGTCTAACACCGCATTCTCATTATCCTAATTAAAGCTTTCGACGAAGTACTTATATATAACAGCCAAACACTTCTTAATAGCAAATTATGCTTCCAATAAAATAGAAGAGGCCATAATTTGTGGCACTCCTCAGAATTACAAAATAGCTAAATATTAGGAGGCACGCACTGTGAATAAATCTCACTCAACTATAAATCGTGGACTCATGACAAAATGTCGCCTTTGAAAACAAAATGGCCGATTAATTTTTAATGGAAAATAATGCAAATTAGTTTGTTTTACATGTATTGGTTATCGATGGCTTCTTTTTATAGTATTTGGTCGTTTTGTCAGAACAAGTTAATATTACATAAGGATATATGCTTAGTATATATGCAACGCCGGCCTATAATATAATAATTTTAGCACTGTATGTATATACCCACTAAACGACCCTCTTCTCAGTATGACAAAGTTTGGGTCTTAGTCCGTCATGCTGGCCCAGTACGTCAGACTTGATACATTATGGAGTACTCTCTGACATGCAGCTTTCCTCACGTAACTTCGAAAAGTCAGAGATGCGCGCCTTGGGATCGAACTTGAGACCTCTGCGTGTCAATCCAATAGTATCCCACTAGGCTATCGCTGCTAGTAATATGATGAAATAATATAGTTTTATAAGTTTTTGTTATCGGATATTTAGTGATATATTCTGTTTAAAATAAGTGTTAAGTTTTCTCATGTAGGTGTTTGCTTATCGTACTATTTTTGAGAAATAAAAATTTCGATCGGTAACGCAGCAAGTTCGACACACCGAATGTGTCCGCGCACGCGTCTCCGGTGCTTATATGACGTCAATATGACACTGACGGCCATAACTGTCACTCTAACTGACACTTTGGCTCTGTGGCGACCTCACTCAAGCTTACGCTTGACGTTCCGAAACAAAACAATAGATAGCGCTTTATTCAACTCCAATTACAGAAATAAATTGCATTCTAATGATTATTTACTTGACGCTTCGACAAATATATATTATATGACTGTAAACTTGACAATTGAAAAGAGTGGCCGTAAGTTTTTTGCCGGTTCTTCTCATTGGTTCTACGCCCTTGCTTTGCTGAACATGGTAATAGGTAAATGTAAATGTAAATTCACGTTAATAAGTGTAACTTTGACGTTCATAAGTGTTACTTTGTGACCTACATGAATAAACATATTTTGATTTTGATATACTGGATAGTTTCAGATTACGTGGTGCTAATTAAGATAATACAATAATTCTATGAACCCCCAAAAATAAAACACCATATCACATGCAATAATCACATTTATTTTTGTGATCATAATAATCTTTGTCTTATATGGGGATCGAATACACAACTATCGGTACACTAGCAGTATCGAGGCGACTAACTAAAACACTGTACCATCCGTGCATTTAACCCGTAAACTGTCGAGCGGACATACGCTGTCCACAAAAATGAGTCGTCAAAAAAAAAAATAAACGACAAATGTATGTCCGTTGCACACTTGACTCGTTAATGAGTCAAGTGTCGAGCATACATTTGTCCGTTTGTGTATTGTTTGCACAATGAATTTTTAATTATTTTTTACGTATTTCCCCTAGACGTTCAAGAAGTTAAAATATGCTACCATTTTGTTCCACGTCGTATAATAGCTCATTTCTCACTGAAACATTATTATTCGTGATTTAGTACATTGTGATAAAAGTTTAAATAATATACATACAAATGTAATTATTAAAATTAGCGTCCCAAAGGGACCGACAGTGGACTGGCCGTGAATACGTAATGAAGATACATACAACTTTTTCAATTACAATTTTAAATGTACGCTGTAAAATATTGTTGATTCAAAATTATTCTAAACTAGGTTTTACCTGCAGCTTCGCTCTTGTTACGCTACTATTAGTAATCTTACTAAAAGTACTTTTTTCAGGATAAAAGATATCCTATGTAATTTTCTGTACCTCTGACAATGTGTATGCGAGATTTCATGTTAATCGGTACAGTAGTGAGCGTGAAAGCGTAACAAACAAACAAAATACATTCGTATTTATAACTAGCTGTTACCTGCAACTTCGTCCGCGTAGATTTTAACTAAAAAGTGTTTGTCTCCGCAGAACCCTATTGTTTTTCTAAAATCAAAGTAGCCTAAGTTACTCCTTATAACATCAGCTATCTGCCAGTGAAAGACCCGTCAAGATCGGTTCAGCCGTTTCGGAGATTAGCCGGAACAGACAGACAGACAGGCAAACATTTTAAAAATAGATATTTTCCTATAGGTACCTTATATATTTTCATATGCATTAGATAAAAAGCTGTTATTTTGACATTACAAACAGACACTTCAATTTTATTTATTTGTATAGATAATTTAAGTAAGGATTGTTATATTATTTACTAGCTTTTTGCTGCGACTTCGTATGTGTGGTATTTAGAAGTACATAGGTACTTGGTACGTCTTTATTTTTGCATGTAAGAAGAAGCTTATCTACTCATGTGATACTGGACTTCTAGGCGACGTATCAAGAAGATACATGCACTAGATTTTAAATAAGATCTCCAGCGATACAACTGTGAAAACAATATCAAATTTCGTGCAGTAACCATTAATTTAGAATTCTAGCATATTTCTTAAAGACGCTATGGAAAAACGCGAGCGGAGCCGTGGGCAAAAGCTAGTATAACTATAAATAGGTTAATGCCTTATTCTAAAAGCTACACAATTGAAAATTCATTGAAAATTGTCTACCACGATTAGATTGCACAATAATGGCATAATTTGTATCCGTCACATCACTTTAGTGAACTTAGATTTATATGGGTATGTGTTCTATTGGTATGTGTTGTAGTCTTCCTCTCTAACTCTGTCGTACTATTGATATCAATCAATGGTATTAGATATATATTTATATATACTAAAGTGGTATAATATACATAATATATCACACACGCACAAAAGAGCTCAAATCTCTCCAACTACCTAAATAGGTATTTCAAATTTAATTAAAAGGGTTTTATTTCCCTTTTTTCTACAGAAGCTTAACCTGAACCGGCGTATCTGTAAACGGTTCCGTAATGAGTCTCAGACGGTCCCAGCCGAGACAGGGAAGGGTAGGGCTCTAGGGCCAGACGGGGCCTGTCGACAGGGTGAGTTTGATCGATATACGCGCCCGCCCGGAATGGACGACCACTTGCTATTAGGCTATCGTTACGCCACGTGGTTATACAGTTTAACTTGAAGAGATACAATATGTTTAAGCTATTTGTTCTGTTTCTGACAATTTAATATAGAAATTATACGGATTTATCGCAGTTGAAATGGTTAAATGTGATCGCAACGTCGCAGAAAAACTGTAAATTTAAATTAGCAGTATCCACGACGTTTCGTTTACTTCTTCATAGATGAATCTGCCAAAAATATATATTTAGATACTTTAATATAGAAAATTGGGTTACAAAACAATCTACAAAAATCATATAACATAAATAAATTTTAATGTGCATTTAATTTGCGTGAATGTAAATTATAAAATACGCCATAAACTTCAATAAATGAAACGTGGTTTAAATGAATATTAAATTACCAAACTGCGAATGCCGCATTTAAATCTGTTCAGCAGTTTTTATGGGATGCTGACACAGACAGACTAAAAATGTAAACAGCTATAATATTGTTTTGTCACTCTAAAAAGTATACGCCGATTAGTTTTTAAATAATATCTCTAAACACAGCCACGTATCAGTTTTATCATAGTAAAACTTATTTTTCTTAAATAAAGACATACAGCATCTAGGAATCATTTCTGTGTCCGGGGACTTTGCAAACATTCAAACAACAAACACGATGATCACTCAGTCTCGGAATTTTTGTAATATAATTATGGGGATCGAACCCTCAACATTGGGCGTTGTGGTAGTGGCGGGCCACCACTTTAATCACTGCAGACAATGCCATTTCGTCTTCAAATAATTTCAGTAATTTACAGACACGGTCTCATAACAGTTTTATCCCGACTAGTAAAGATAAACAGAAATCCTTCTACTTTTCTTAAAGCCAAGGAAACGACTTTTATCAAGGACCTACATTGCTATTGATACGTTAGTAAAACTGAAACAGCCATCTAGATTCAGCACACGTCTCTCTATTTATTGAAATGCCTTCCAACAAACTTTTTGACCTCGAAGAAAACCCTTATATAGAAAGGATCACAATCAGGGATTTCGAATACTTATTTTTTATTCTTTTGTATAGCAACAGGTTTTATTTGAAAAATAAAGTTTTTAATTTTAAAGTTCAAATATTAGCTGTGCATTTCCTGCACTAGTAAGTGCAGGAAATGCACTGCCAATTTTTCCATTATGTATTTTTTGCCTAACTTAAATTTGCTTTAGATAGAGACGAAAGGACAGTAGGCATTTGTCTTGCAGTGGGACGTAATGACTTTTAGCCAGTAGAGAGACGTAATGGCTTTTAGCCAGCAGTGGGACGTAATAGCCTTTTTAAAAAATCTTCTTTATTTCTCTACCAGCTATCTATATTTGAAAACACGGCGTGGTTTGTTATCTTTCTTCACAGATTTTGATTAGTTGTTAGAACAACACGTCCATTAAAATAATCACTCCTTTACTAAAAATAAACCCTGTGCCACTGCGAAGGATATAAATTAAAAGGGGTCAGAAGTACTCAGGTTCGTAACAACTATTTGTACTCGTTTTGTTTCGAGAAAAAAACCTAGATTACTCTGTGCATGTATAGTGGCAAGTGTGTATTTAAACCATTGCGGTAATTGGACCATCTACCGTCAAAATACTAATCGAAATATAATAAAAATACGTTATGTATGTTTATAACTATAAAAATTCTTTATAATAATAATTATTTATTTCCAAAATACACATGACATTCCGTTAGTGTTAAACTAAGTTGAGCTGTGTCTTGGGTACCATAGCAAATTTATGCAGGACGGTTATAACTTATAACTTAAAGTAGGTATCTAATTTTAATTAAACTGTGTAGGAACGTAGTGTGATTTCCCTTTAACATAAAAGGATCTTCTGAAAGGATAGGTGAACGTGTATGGTAGAATGAGGTTGGGCCTCATCCCGGTTGATGTTGGTGCCTTAAATAATGATATAGTAACTCGCTGCGTAAACTTCGCTTGCGCGATTCAGGATTATACAACGCCATCTCTTGTCGTATGTCGTAACTTCTTGGTCTATGTCGAGTTGCTACATAACTATACATTGAAATTGTATGTTTGGGAAAATCCTGACTCCTAAAATATGTAAAAAATTTACTATAGAAGTCAAGCTATAGTCTTGTCATGTAACATTAATAAAGTAAGTTAGCATAACTATCACTGCGTAGTTATTTAGACATGCTTAAAACCACAAAGAATATACAAAAATATCAACAAAACAACAATATAGAGCTATATATTTTGTCTACACAGCGACATTTAAATTGAATGCCTGCTGTTTACAGGCCATGGCTTGGCAAGTAATGCGGCCTCAGCAGTCCTTATGTTTATCATCTTGAGTCAGCGTGACTTGGCGTTTATTTTAACTGATGCTCACTTTAAACGTACCTATCTACTTTATTATGATGATAAGACGGATTTTTATATTTAGATATTTGGAGGGTAATATTTTGGAAGAGGTCTAATGCGCCTATTATTTTGTAACGACTGCGAGACGAAGGCTACAAGTGCTAACAGTAGTTATTTTTGTTAAAGTGACAACAATATCATTAGGTACTAAACTGTCCGGGTTCGCCGCGGTAGTAAATGCACTGAGCGTGAGGTCTCGGGTTTGATGCCGTGTTTGTGAGGGTGCTATCGATAAATCATCAGCAGGATGGAGTATAGAATTCTGCCCTGTAAACGGCAATAAACTTACTTAAAAACTTAAAGCATAGCTTCCGAAATATGGATAAATACATCTCTGGTTATGCCTTTAAAGATATAGGCGTGAGTGTATACTGGGTGTAAGGGACGGTGTACCGAAAACTGAAATAGTAGATTCAGACCATTATTCTGAGTTAAAAATCGTTGGATGTTTTTTTAACAATCACAATTGCTTCTCTGCAATTTTTCATTTTTCTGACTTTGAATCATAACATAATAAAATGCCACATTTTTCTACAATACAGCAATGTAATTAAATAGTCGTCATTTAAATAGATCAGCTGTTTTTATGCACGCGGTATGTCGAGTGCGTTGTATCGGTAGCAATCCATTGCGTACCGCGTAATAATGTTAATCTACATAACATTTCAATCTTGCGTTTTTTTAATAATTGAAGTTTATGTCATGTTAAGTACTTATAGAAAGACGTCTTGCTAAAGTTTTCGGTACGCCGTCCAGTAATTACACCCAGTATATATTTAGAATTTCTAAAGTGAGTACAATAAGGAGATCAAAATCACAATATAAAAATATTGCTTTGATTATAGATACTTGCTTTCTCTTTAAGTTTATTCAAACGTACCACCAATTTCTCGCCAACATTTTTATTATTTACAATTCTTTAGCCGCTTTCTTTTAAAAATACTGTCGTATTTTCATAGTTTGAGCCTAGTCGTGAACCTATGCCGCCACATTACGCTTTATGACATTTATAAAAATATCAACAAAGACACTTTAAAATATACAATTGCCTTATTTAAAATCTATGCCAGTCCATGGCCTAACTATACAATTTGTGGACTTCGCAGACTATTATGTTGATCCAACCCTCCTCTGATTACTAACGCGACTCAACTTTATAGACAAGTCCCATTCCTTTTATTGTTTTTATCTGGAACAGGGGAAAGTATTGTTTTTCTTAGAAAGAAGATATAAATGCATTTTATTGTATTCTTAATGAGTTGTTATTTATGACGGTGCGAAATGATATGAAGATTCTCGTTCCTTTTGTAACAATATGAGAATTGTTTTATGAAGTCGAGTTAATGCTTTTGCTAGGTTAGGTTTAACTGCTGACTGTACAGTTGGCGTAGTGGTTTAAATAATAATAATAATTTATTTATTAATTACTGTGGTAAAGCATGAATACGGTCCATAAAGGCCTGTATTAGGGTAAACCTGTGCCACAGGCGTTAAGGGCACTTACAATATACTACTAGGAGTTCCTAGTAGTATATTGTAAGTGTCCTTAACGCCTTAACTTAGTTAAGTTACATACAATTAGCCATACTTATTATATAAATATATGTAAAAATAGGGCAATATTATAATTACTAACTTTTGCCCGCAGCTTCGCTCGCGTTAATTTAGAATTTGACAATAAATTCGGGTTGTACTCTGCTTGTAATAATATAATTCAACCATGATGCGAAAGACACGTGGCGCCATCTATTATCATAAGAAACTTATTGTTGTTTTCCTCGGGAACAGTAATTTTTTTCGGGATGAAAGGTAGCCTATGTCCGTTTCTGTACACCTGACAATGTATATGCAAAATTTCAGAGTGATCGGCTCAGTGGTTTAGGCGTGAAAAGGTAACAAACAAACAAACTCATTTTCGCTTTTATAATATTAGTTAGGACTAGGATTATCATGGAACTTATTTAAATGGTCACCTCGCCACTGCCACTGCGTCGAGGATTGTGGGTTCGATGTGGGGATAAAAATTTGTGTGACTCATAAACATCGATCAAATATACCATAGATGCACGATCGTCGCTCGAAAAACGGCCCCAACAAAACTGTGCATAAATCAGTCGTATGCGCTATATTATGCACCCGTCCCACTCACTCTTGCGTGCGCTGCCCGTAAGCGAGAGCGAATCGACACCACTACTACAGTGGAGACCGTACCATATACTTAGTACGCTTGCGTATCGCGAGTAACACAGCTAGGACGCTTTACATTGACGCGTTTTAACTAAACTATTACAAAATGTTTCTCAGTGGGCGTTCAATGGTTATTCCGGTTTATTTCCTGGATTGCATAATGAATGCAGACACTTATAAGTAAGTAGTACTGGTCAGTGCCACATTTTGACGCGGTTTTTGTATGAGAATGTGCATCTATGGTATATTTGATCGAAGCTCATAAATAGTTGTTGTGATTCTGGATATTTTTGTGTCCGTTGTTTGAATTTTTGTAAAGTCCCTCACGACACAGCTATAACTATTATTCTAGAACGTGAGTTAAAAAAAGAAAACTAGCTTTTGTAAATGGGTTTTTTGTGCTTGTGTTGTATTTAGAGAAATAGTATTTCTAGGCAAACAATAAAAGTTTTGAGTGATTGCTACGTCGTATTTTGAGTGGGCGCAAAAATTGTGTGCTATCTGAACTGTGTTTCTTCTGGTACTTAGTATCAGAAGAAATACAGTTTTAGAACGCGTGAAGTAACAAGGTCTACCATTTTTCTTGTTATTTTTCTAATGGCAGACAAATCAACAGCTAATCTGTTGGTATATAGTGACTGCCGTTAGGTCCATTACAAGACTTCGGAAACACACAAGCTAGCCGATAGATAAGCCAAGCGTGATAATAATGCTCTTCACGCGTCCTTATCACATCAGTTCAGGTTATTCAAAAGGGCAGCCATATCGTTCGTGAAATACTACGCTAGGCGCTTTTGGTGCTTCCACGTACGGTTGAGAAATGATAACGAAAAAAGTACGATCAAGATGACTCGCTTTCATAATATTTAGAAAATTTAAAGATTTAATAATTTTATACTGTTTTTATTTATGAATAGCTGTTACCAGCGATTTCGTCTACGTAGATTTTAACTGAAAAGTGTTTGTGTCCACGGAACTCTATTTTTTTCTAAAATCAAAGTAGCCCAAGTTACTCCTTATAACATCAGCTATCTGCCAGTGAAAGTCCCGTCAAAATCGGTTTAGACGTTTCGGAGATTAGCC
Organism: Catocala sponsa; assembly: GCA_963564715.1. Classification (NCBI taxonomy): domain Eukaryota; kingdom Metazoa; phylum Arthropoda; class Insecta; order Lepidoptera; family Erebidae; genus Catocala; species Catocala sponsa. The sequence continues at coordinate 7,781,352 of OY751351.1, forward strand.
GGAACAAACAGACAGACAAAAATTTTAAAAATAGACGTTTTCGTATAGGTACCTTATATACTTTCATATGCATTAGATAAAAAGCTGTTATTTTGACATTACAAACAGACACTTCAATTTTATTTATTTGTATAGATAATATTAGTATTACTTCCATTTCTATTCTTGCACTTTTGACTGTTATATGTCTCTATACCTCCAGCCAATAATTTGTGTCTGTCATTCAGACACAAATTATTCTGCAGGTACCGACTTGCAGAATAACTTGAGTCTGTGTATGTGCCTCTATATTAACCGTAATTTAGAAGCACATACATACATGGGCGCAGAATATTCATATACATACATACATAGCTTACTTACTCAGTGCATATATGGACCAGAGAAGAATAATTTCGTGTTAGAGTCGAACTCGCGTCACGCAGAACTTTTTCCACTACGCCATTCTCGAAGCTGGATAAAAATACGCCATTTCTACGAGATTATTGTTTTACGCGTATGCTTTTATTTAATTTCAACACACGAGAGCTCTCAGAAGATAAGTAATAACATTTATTATGTATGATCTCTTTTACTGCGGATCGGTAGGCTCGTATTTTCTTACATACAACTTACATCTTTAGAATCCTTATCGCTTTAGCTCATAAAAGTCGGCCGAGGAAAAAAATATGGGCTTACAATATCTGTGTAGAAAACAGGGTGATAAAAAGCTCACCTTTGTGAAATTTTAGATAGCGTGGGTATATCGGCATCCGTAAATACTCATACAAGGTATGTTGTAGATACAAAAGTAGTTTAGCAAGGTTTTTACGACTGACAGCCTAATTTTCCATCACTACATAGCTCGAGGAATAATTTTGCCAGACATTTATAGCTCAGGTATATGTAATAATTGAAAAATCAACCATAAGCCACTCAGTCTTATTCTAAAGGCCTTTATAAACGACGCAAATCGATATCTACCGCACTATTTATGATATCGCAGGACTTACCTGCAGGACAAACTCTTAAACAACAGACACAAAGGATTCACACTCGGATTTGTGGATCAGCTCCGGTGTTTGAGTCAAACTCAATCCCGCGTAAGCGCGAAGAACCAGCGTTTAGACTTTAAAACAACATACATAAAGAACAATTCACCCATGCTAATTCACCTATACCTCGGTCTCTCACCACACTCAACGCTCTTCTTGTGGACAACACTCAATGTGATGTGTTTGCGGATGAATGGAAGAAGATACTATCAGTGTGTAAGGAATATTGTGAAAAGTTAGTATGATAGTTGCGTCCTTAATTAGTATAAGTGGCCTGCGGCCGTTCTATTTAAGTAAATAATTAAATAAATAACACCCACACTTGGACCTGATATTAGTGAATCAGACACCGCTTAATAGCGAGGTACCAATATTGTTCCTTTAATAAAAAATAACTATTCTTTCGATAATTTAGCATCTCAACAATCAGAATCAATTACACACTCTGTGTAATATAGCAGGCGAGGCAGAAAACTGTCGTATACATACAAACATTGATAGAAACCGGTCTGTCTCCCCTATCTCGGCATGAATAGGATTCATTAGCACTCCGCCGTCAGACCATTGTTCGATGCTCATCCCTTACACTGAATGTTAGAACTTGGGTGTTAATGTGGGCTTACACGTGCGGAGCATGTAGAGGGGCGTGGAGCGGAGCGGGTTTTATTCCTAGCAATGTGTTTAGTTTGTCAATTGTCCCCAAAAGGGTAGTAATGTAATTAATGCATTGCGCATATACTGTAGTGTACCTTTAAAAAATATACATATTATGTATTTGGAATCACACGTAATAAGACTGTGTCTATTGCCATGTACCAGACGTATACTAATACAAAATACTTTGTGCCGCAACATAACATTTTCTAACATTTTCGCTCCGATGCGCTCTCCGCTCTCCTTTCTGCCGTGACCGCTACCTAATTATATTTGATTTTATGTTCAATGTAGATTTGTAGGAGCAGGTGTATTTATGTTTCAAACCGTGGACTAGGTGCTCAGCCTATTGTTGTTTTAATCAGCTTTTGATTAGGCTGTCGGGCAGACATTTTGTGATTAATCGTTTGTATGAAGGTGAAATAGTAACGTTATGAATTAAAACAGAATTCAGACAGTATAATGTATCTGTCATGGAAGAGTACAAGGTACTGTTTACCTACATATAGATAAACTTTGTGTGTTAGTTTGATCAGATTTTGCGACAGTAAATGAACTATATCTTTTATGAAGATGTAATTTTTGTGGATAAGGATCTTAACTAATATTACAAATGAGAATGTGAGTTTGTGTGTTACGCTTTCACTTCTTAATTACTCGACCGATCATCATGAAATTTCGCAGACGCGTTGTCAGGGCTACAGAAAAGGACGTAGGGTACATTTTATCCCGGCAAAGTACTGTTCCCGAGGGATATTAATTTGTTGACAAGATCTTTAACGTGAGCGAAGCCGCAAGCACAATCTAGTTTTATATAATCTTGAACATAAAATTATAAATTTTTCTGTTTATGTTTGGTCGAGTAGTTAAGACGTTAAAGCGTAACTAACAAACCTTATTTTGAGGATTCTTTTGAGCTTATGTTTTTTTGGTGAAGTACTTTTTTACTTGTTACCATTCCCAACAACAACCCTCAAACCTCAAGAGTGCATTTATGATGTCAGACTGCCTAATTTCTTGTGCATAATTAAATTAAAGTGTAACAATGGGCTAACATGAGGGTCTTTTGTGGAGCGTTTTGTTTTATTGTCATGTCATCGTTGTTAAAGTTTTATCCATTTTTAATACATTTATAACGAATTGTATCGTCGTAAAACGTTTAACATCTTAACAGATAATGCGGGAAAAGTAACAGCATTTGAAACTGAATAATTCGATTCATAAATTATGTTTATACACCATTTTGGCATATATGTTAAAGGTCCGGAACTCCGTTATAGTCATAGATTGTAAACAATAAACAAAATGTATCAAACGGCCAAAACCGCGTTAAAATCCGCCCAGAGCCTTTTTGCGATACCGCTGCAAATAGACAGATGGAATTTCTAATAACCCTTGTTTTGTGATCAGACTGGTAAACAATCAAAGCCATTAATTTAAAGAATATACCATCAATGTAAAACATCAAAACAATTTACCTTTTTCTATAAATAGTGATCGACCGAAATTTTGTTTTCACTTTCGGACGAAACTAAAATAGTGGCCGAGATTTGGTTTCGGTTTCGTCCGAAAATCTAATTTCGGCCGGCCACTATTAAAAAGAGACCTATATACGTATATTTTCATTACATATTTTCTATTTCTTTGTTTCAGGTGTTCCTATAACAACCAGAGCTTATTCGACCAACTATGTTATAGTGCATAGTTCGTTCCTAAACGTAGCAGTCTAGTGTTCCTATTGGAATACGTCTAGTATTTGACACTAGTATACATTAGTTTATACATAAGTGCGGACATGGGTTGCAACACGAGTTCGGAAGCCAAAACGGCCAAAGAAGAAAAGAACAATGCACAGGAGAATCAGAACAACACTGCCACAGGTACGTGGAACTAGGTTTATTAATAACTAGCTGTTACCTGCGACTTCGTCCGCGTAGATTTTAACTAAAAAGTATTTGTCTCTGCGGAAAAATATAAAATCAAAGTAGCCTAAGTTACACCTTATAACATCAGCTATCTGCCAGAGAAAGTCCCGTCAAAATCGGTTCAGCCGTTTCGGAGATTAGCCGGAACAAACAGACAGACAGACAGACAAAAATTTTAAAAATATATGTTTTCGTGTAGGTACCTTATATACTTTCATATGCATTAGATAAAAAGCTGTTATTTTGACATTACAAACAGACACTTCAATTTTATTTATTTGTATAGATGTATAGATATCATCTCTGTATAAAAACTGTCCCACTGCTGGACACGGGCCTCTTCTCAGTGTGAGAAGGGTAAGGCCATAGTCCATCAAGCGAGCCTAGTGCCGGTTGGCAGACGTCACATATCTTCAAGAAGTAGAACTCGCAGAATGGAACGAAAACACCGTGACGAAACTCACATGGAGTTTCGTCACGGTGTTTTCGTTCCATTAAAGCGAGCGATAATTAACTATTTAACACGCACATAGCTTCGAAATGTTAGAAGTGTGTGCCTTGGCATCGAACTCGAGACCTCTGCATGGCAGTCTAACGGTTTCCCTCTAGGCTACCGCTGCTTATTTTTAAACAGGTTTTCATCATCATCGTCATCATCATGTCAGCCAGGTTTTAAAGCTAAAAATAGCATTAATTGCGATGCATACATGCTATGTCTGTGAATGGTAAAGCTTTTTAGTTCATGTAAATGAAGTTTTAAAAGATGTTATCACAGAGTTGTTTAATTATTTTATGCTTAAAATAATTCGCCATATTAAAACGTGGAATTAATAAGTACTATTAAAGAAAGTTTAAAGTAAGTTTAAAGTTCATTTTTATTACTTTTATCTGTGCCCCATAGAAATAGGCATACCTGGTTTAGGGCTTCAGTAAATTCAAAATCCACTATAATATAGCACTGGTATATTTTTATCCGCTGTAAATTTTGCTGTTTGGGATTATCCTTAACATTCCTGTAACACAGTTTACAACTAGCACGGGAGTGGAAGGGGTTAGCTCTGACGGCTGTTGCAGTTAGACCTAGATTTAACTACTTAGTTTTATAAGTGGATTTATGTTTCGTTCGATTTGAATTTAGACAATAAAGATATTATTATTATTAAAGAGAGCGATAAAAAAACAGGTATACCTACTTCCCGTTGCGTTGCAATATATATTTGCGAATATTATGTTTATGAAACAATACTTACTTATATAATACAAATAGAGAATATTCAAAACTTGAACTTGCGTGCTGTACATAGTGCTTATAAATTTAATGTACTAAACAGTTATAACAATAAGGTTTAGTTATAAGGTCTATAATTACAAAAATGTCTATCCAAAACTTCGGGCCGAACAAAAAAACTTGTACTAAAGTTTCATAGGAATTTTTATTTCAAAATGTCATTAGGTACTTCATTGTTCGGTCTGCTGTATGAAAGGGATAAGGACAATCAAGAGATTACGTACCGACATGCCAGACAGATTTTTGAATAAATGTGTTTGTGTTAAGCACAGTCGCGTAGTCAGTTCGAAACTTCGGAATTTACATTTAATGGTAGGACTGGTTTTGTCGGCCTCGATGGCGTAGTGGTTAGTGTAACCGACTGCCTCACCTGATGTCGCGGGTTCGATTCCCGCACAAGTCAAACATTTGTGTGCATGAACATGGATGTTTGGCTTGGTCTATGTGTTTCTACAAAAAAATAAGTATATATGTATGTTTATCTATTGTCTAGTACTCATCTTATCTTATCTTGTGTGTGGGGGCCAGTCAGTACCGACCGACGACACTTCGACCCAGTGGGATCTTTTGTTTCAGCCCCAAGATTTATCCCTTAGCTATCTCCTTATGAATGTACTGCATTAGCCGCAGTGTAAAATTCAGAGGGAGAAGCCTGCATTGTCTAGTACCCATAGTACAAGCTCTGCTTAGTTTGGGCTAGACGGTGTTGTGTGTATGTGGTGGAATATTATATTATTATATGTTATATTATATTATACCAACAAATTCCCATAAAGTAACGTAAAAATATTATATTTGTGTCTACTGTTGATAAAGAACGTGCTCATGTTTCACTTTATTGTGCAGTATGTCCACGTAATAGTACCGGAAACTATTAATAGATGACGTTATACTTACACTGAGTATTGAGTGTAACGCCATCTATAAACGTTTGTAAGTACTACGAAGCCAGCAAGTATATTCTAAAGACTGATAGAAATGGAATGCAGCTAGTATTCAGTTCTATTAAAGGTGACTAGATGGCGCTTTAGTCATTTATGGTTGGCGTATGATTTTGAAGTGTTTGTGTTAGCTAATGGATAGAGCTATTACATATTTGATATAAATTATTTACTTTAAGGTATAATATCAAATAAAATATAAAAATCTTTACACTCAGAAATGTATATTGTTAGTTACCTTGAAACTAAGAAATTATGATGCTATTTATGAACTCAAATTTTAATTTGATATGAAATAACAACGTTATCTGATTCTCTCAGACACGTAGCAACATAATACCGAGTTACCATTTATATTTTATTACAGACCCTGTAGTTTTGTGTTTATAAAAATCTACTTACACTGATAAAATTTTACAATTCCATTATAATATTTGGAGAATTCTTTGTGTGGGTAGTTTTTACTATTTAGAACCAGACAAAGTTATAGGTTTTATTGAGGGCTATATATTTATTTAATGCTCAAATATTTATCATGCCACAATTTATTGTTATAATAAAATGTCGCTTACTCAAAAAAGATAAACTAGATACATGATTCCATTGTAATCTAGGCCATATTTTATAACGCTACGAAACTCGTAGACGTCTACAAATATCGTAGAGCATCGTAGCATTAGCAAAATATGAGATTGTCTCGACATACGTATGTTATGGATCTAATTGGACTGCCAACCTAAATGCTACGAAAGAAAACTATTACATTCTCAAAAGAAAAATATTCTTCAGGCTAAACTTGAGACAGTATTGATTTTGTTCTCATAAGTATTATAAGAGTTACGACGGGTTTCTAATTAAGCGGAGTTTTGTTAGCTAATAGAATATCAAGCTCTGAGCAAACTAAACAGTATTTATATTAGTTTTGATTTGTCTTAATACTGTATTTTGCCGGCAGCTTCGCTCGCGTTAATGTAGATTTTGTAAATCTTTATCCCGCAGAAACAGAAACTTTTCCTGTTGTATGCTTGTTTGGCACCTTTGGAGTATTAATAAATACAGCGGTCAAGGGCCAAGTGGTCGAAATTCGACTATAACTGATTTAAATTTTAAGTTTGATCATTATTAAGGTTTTATTGTCTATAACTATACCCTTATAATCATATTTCATTTAGTCACCTAATTCACATATGTACATATATAACCATAGTTACGAAGAATTCTACGACATCAGGCGAACGATGACGAAACACTACGAACGCGATTCTAATGCATGGTTGTGTGCGTGTAGTGTTTTTTCATTAATTTAATGTATTTCTAACGCATATTTTATAAAAATATTAAGATTCGCCACTTCTATATAAACTATATAAACTTTAACTTTGCCAAATTTCATACTCCTCCGTCCACGCAATTATCGTAAAAAGGAGTACAAACTTTTTGCTTCACATATTAATATATAGATAATAGACTGTTTCAAATAACAATACAATTAAGTATTGTTATTTGAAACAGTAAATTTTTATGGTATTGTATTACAAGTAAGTGTATATAATACATTTACTGTATCATGCGCGTGGCTTCGCTCGCGTAAATGTAGGCTAGGTTAGATTAGTAGCAACTCTTTTTTCTGAATCAAAGGTACGCTATATCCTTCCCTGTGCCCTTGACTATGTGTATGCTGGATTTCATGATGATCGGACAAGTAGGTAAGGCGTGAAAGTGTAACAAGCAAACAAACTCACATTGGTATTTATATATTAGTTAGGATAGAATATTAAAGCTTAAGCAGACTAAAACAGTATTTTGATTACTTCAAATTTATCTTAATGTATAAAAAATATGCTTAGATATGTTTGTGGTCGTTTGAAAGTTAGCATTGGATTGATTTGAAATTTCTACACAACGTTGTATTTTTATATAAAAGGGATTTCATTATTTTTATTATGTATGTCCAAATGGGAACAAGAAATATCAGACTCAGCCACAGGGAATCGTGGCCGGATTTAGCTGGCATGTTAGTATTAATAATTGTGCATAGAAAACTTTGTATCCCTTTTTAAGTATTTTGCGTACGCAGAAGTTATAGATTTGGCATAGTTTTAGTTAATATGGAGTGCTGATAGATAAAAAAAACTAGATAGGTGATTCAATTGTAGTCTAGGCCATGTTTTATTGCACTATAAAATTTGTAGAAATAAAAAAAAATATCGTTGTCACTATTGTTTTTGAAGTGAAAACTTCTTTAGGCGCGTTGAGCACTTCTTGGGTGAACAAAAATCATGGAACTCGCGTCATCGTCACCGAACGCTTTCCATTTTTGAATTATTTTTGGTTTATAATTATTTGGTTTATAAAGAAGAAGAAGTGTTTATGATCAAGGATTAAAGTTTTCACTTCTATCGGCAGTCCCCAAAGACCGCCACATTTTTTTTATATCGACCACTAGGTGACCACTATTATTTAATTTGGGACGTAAAGGGGCCGCAGCTTCGCTCGTGTAAAAGTAGTTTATAGATTCGGTTAGTTTAAGAAAACGCTCTTTTACTCATATAAACTAACCGAATCTATAAACTACTTTAAAATCGACTGAATAGTTTTTGAGTTTAATCGTTACAAATAAACATACAAACAAACAAAAAATCACGTCTTTCCCCTTTATATTAGTATACTAGCAACCTGCCCCGGCTTCGCACGGGTTCTTTACAGAAAATATAAAATAGCCTATGTTAACTCTGAGGTGATGATATCATAGCTTTCGGTAAAATTGGTTGAGTAGTTTTTGAGTTAAATCGTTAAAAACAAAACATCAATCATTTTTCCTCGTTATACATAATATTAATTTAGATTATTTTTTGAGTGGCAATTATTTATGAGGCAAACAAAACAAAAATCGTGTAGATTAGTTTCTAAATATTAGTAGTATTTCAATTATTGCCCGTGCGAAAAGCACTGTGTGCTTAAGTCTACTGCCGCAACTTTTAATGTTTGACTCTGCGCTTTATTAATTGTCATTCCAAACGCTATTTTTACGGGAAATTGTAGCCGTTTAAATTGGAAAGGCAATTCTGAGGGTATCATGGGAATTCTTGGTATAAAAACAGTTTCACCAGTTGCGTTGCCAGTTAATATGTTACATTCGATCAAAAAAATTTTTAGATTGACTACTTTGAGTCTTGTACCGTTGCACAGTTTCGGTGGACTCAAATTTCTTAGTAATATAATAATTAGGATTTATAACTACTTTTATAATTAATTTGTGTGGCAGGATTCCAGGAGGAGTCAAAGAATTAAAAAATTCTTTTGATTACTACCTCTTCTCTATCCACAACTGTGTCAACTGAGTAGTAGGTTTGCGATGATGCTTCGAACTTGGAAGTAATAAAGTCATTTATTTTTCCACTTGCTCATTAGTGGGTGATAGTATAGCTCTTTCTTGAAACCAATTTAGTGTCTTATTGGATATGTTACTAATATCGGGATGAACTTTTTGAATAATTTCACATTTCCTCGCTAATCGTTTACCGATCAGTAAGTGCAATTGGCTATGAGCAATCAAAATATGACCATAATATTTTCAAAAAATATTTACATGTAAATCTTTTTTTTTAAATATGGTCAAATTCGTAGCTGTCGTAGCCGAGGTCAAAGTCGTAGCCGAGGTTCAAGTCATAGCCGAGGTCAAAGTCGTAGCTGAGGTTTAAAGTCGTAGCCGAGGTTAAAGTCGTAGCTGAGGTCAAAGTTACGACTTTGACCTCAGATATTTCCTGCTTGAAATCTATGGCGAAAGCCATAGTATATCATAGTATAGTATAGTACATGCAAACGTGATATATATAACTTGTTATTAGCAAAGCAAAATACTACGTGCCGTAATACATAATAGTTAATATTGTTAATTATGCAAATAAAGTAAACATCATAATTTCCCTTTCCTATATAGGTCCGTACTACGTATGTATAATAACTTAGTATATAAGCCTTAATTAAGTAACAATAAACCAGTCAATATTCAATCACCACATCGTCGTTTTAATTGGTTCATAAAGCAACACGCAATAATTGGTGACCCCGACGTGATCTATTGGTCTCTAGTGCTGATATAATACCGGGACGACCGGAACCCAATTTGATTTTCAGCGGTGAATCTAGAGAACAATAGTATTACGATATTATCACATCCTCATAACGTCAGAAGAAAAATGGCTCCACCAATAACTCCTTCAAAAGGCGACTCAGGCTGCGAAACTGTTGCTGCAATCACGGTCACGGAAAAACTACCGCAATTTTGGACAGACTCACCAAGATGGCTTCAAACTGAGCGAACCATCGCTCAGTTTGAAGCCATCTTGGCACCACAAAAACAGGGCGAAGACTACAAATACAATATGGTAATATCTAAATTACCAAAAGAGGTAGTCCATCAGGTTAGTGACATTTTGACTAATCCTCCCAGCGATAATAAGTACTCCACCATCAAGGAACGTCTAATAAACTGCTACGAAGAGAGCGAACACCGACGTTTTCACAGACTACTATCAGAAATGGACCTCGGAGACCAAAAGCCTTCCCAGCTCTTGAGAAAAATGAAGGAAGCGGGATGTGGAAATATAAACGACGACACTATTCGTCTTCTGTGGCTAAGACAACTTCCCGCTTCACTAACAGCGATTATATCGGTTACAAACAATTTATCATTAGACAACTTGAGCGAGTTAGCCGATAAAATATATGAAAACTTGACCTACAACAAGAATACCACTCAAGAGACATCGGTTGACATTAATTTAATAACAAACATATCGTCACAACTTGCAGCTATGCGAATACAAATAAATGCATTACGTAGCGCACGTGAGCATCAACCTATGCAACGCAGCAAATTCCATTCACGCCATACGTCACACTCACGGTCAAGGTCGCGCCACAGAAGCTCGCATAATGGAATTTGTTATTATCATAATCGTTTCAAGCAAGATTCGTATAAATGCAAGAAGCCATGTTCGTGGAATATGAACAAAAATATCAGGCCGTCAGAAAACTAGAAGTAGCACAGAAAACGACGGGTCTCTGTGCTATTCACCCAGCAAACCGTCTAACTATAACTGACTCAAACAATGGTTATAGATTTTTAGTCGACACGGGTGCTAACATTTTGGTTATCAATCACACAAATAACGAGAGCAAAGCATGCGAATACAAATTATTCGCCGCCAACGGCAGCCCTATAAATACATACGGGGAACGCACTTTAATGCTTAACCTAGGACTTCGCCGAAGCTTTAAATGGACATTTACCATTGCCGACGTCAAGATGCCAATTCTGGGAGCTGATTTTCTGGATCATTATCAATTATTAGTAGATATACACGGAAAAAAACTGATCGATAAAAAGACAGGTTTGAAAACGCCTGCCAAAATAGTGAGAGCAAACATTGCATCAGTCCGATCGTTAAACGCTTCTCTACAGGAACCAATAAAGCGATTGTTAGAGAAATATGAAGACATTACAAAGCCTAGATCGATGAACCTACCTACCAAGCACCAAGTACAGCATCAAATAATAACAAAAGGTTTCCCAGTATTTACTCGAGCGCGTCCATTACCTCCTGATAAATACAGAATTGCAAAACAGGAATTCCAAGACATGATGGATATGGGAATTTGCCGACCGTCAAGCAGTCAATGGGCAACGCCACTTCATTTAGTCAAGAAGAAGAATGGCGAATGGAGAGCATGTGGAGATTACCGCGCACTAAATAAAATAACAGTACCAGACAGGTACCCACTTCCAAGGCTACTTGATTTTACGTACGTGGCAAGCGGAAAAGGAATTTTCAGCAAAATAGACATAAAGAAAGCTTTTCACGTTCTGCCCGTAGCTGAACCAGAGAAAACAGCGATTATAACCTCTTTTGGACTTTTTGAATTCATCAGAATGCCATTCGGGTTACGAAACGCAGCACAGTCCTTCCAAAAATTTATGGACTCCATATTCAGAGACTTGGACTACGTATTCGTGTATGTAGACGACATATTTATCGCTGATAAGAAAAATAATATTAAGGAACATTATGAACACTTAGAAGAGGTGTTTAAGCGCTTGCATGATCACGGCATAACAATAAATACAAACAAATGCGAATTTGCCAAGTCGGAAATTGATTTCCTCGGTTATCATATAACGAGCCAAGGGTTGACTCCTACTATGGAAAAAAATCAAGCCATAAACAATTACCCTAAACCACAAACGATAAATGAATTACGACGTTTTTTGGGTATGATTAACTTCTACCGAAGCAGTATTCCACATGCAGCAAAACATCAAGCACCATTAAATAAATATTTAATTAATTGTAAGAAAAATGATAAGACAGTTATACAGTGGAATACCGAAGCAAACCACGCGTTTGAATGTTGCAAGCAGGACATTCGACAATTAACTACATTAGCATGTCCGGACAGCAACACGCAAATAGCTTTAATGACGGATGCTAGTCTCAAATGCGTAGGCGCTGTACTACAGCAGCGAAGAAACAAAAAATGGGAGCCGATAGCTTTTTTCTCCAAATCACTAAGTGAAGCCCAAACAAAATACTCTACTTACGGTAGAGAACTACTAGGAATTTATATGGCTATAAAACATTTCAGAAGATTTATTAAACCTGCACTCCCAAGTGGTCGAGGAAGTACAAGGGATCCGGAGCTGGATAATATTCATGACGATAGCAGGGGTTGTCATATGTACAATCGCAACCATAGTCATAGTATTCAAATTCGTAAGCAATAAGATCGAGAAGAGGCTTACGAAAATAATTAGAGACGCAAACGTTGTTTAGAAACGTAGGCATAAAATTAATCTGTATTATTATTTTTTTCTAATCTAATTATTACTATGTGTAATTTAGTTTTTTTCTTCAAGGGGGGAATATCTATGGCGAAAGCCATAGTATATCATAGTATAGTATAGTACATGCAAACGTGATATATATAACTTGTTATTAGCAAAGCAAAATACTACGTGCCGTAATACATAATAGTTAATATTGTTAATTATGCAAATAAAGTAAACATCATAATTTCCCTTTCCTATATAGGTCCGTACTACGTATGTATAATAACTTAGTATATAAGCCTTAATTAAGTAACAATAAACCAGTCAATATTCAATCACCACATCGTCGTTTTAATTGGTTCATAAAGCAACACGCAATAAAATCCACAATTTCCTATTTGGAGCAAGTCGTTAGAAAATTGCCTATTATCTTCGCTATACGATAAAATCCTCACATTGGTTTTAAGTTTACATTTCGTTATATGTGGCCAAAGATGCGATCTTTTGAGCGATGCATTGACTTCATCTGCTGTCGTTCCCCAGTTATAACTGGCAAAATTTGACGGAAATCGTCATAGAATAAAACAGTACAACCACCCATTGGGCAGTTACTGTTGCGCAGATCTCGCATTGTCCTATCTAATGCCTCAACTGAAGCTTTATGAGACATAAAAGACTCATCCCAAATAATCAAACTGCAATCTCTCATTAATTTTCCGGCATTACTCTGTTTAGAAATATTGCAAATGCTAGTGACGTCATCACTACATATTTTTAATGGCAGTTTGAATGTGGAATGGGCGGTCGCCCAGCTTCCAAAGGTGTGGCTGCTATGCCGGACGATGCCACAGCTAGGGCAATTTTTTTGTCGGATCGTACTTTTGCTAATAATAAATTTATTAAAAATGTTTTACCTGTGCCTCCAGGGGCATCTAAAAGAAACATTATACCTTCATTACTTGAAATTAATTTCGTTGCGCATTATTTTGATTTTGCTATATCTCCTAAGGTATTCATTTAATTTGCATGGTGTAAAGCGGAAAAATAATCTTCATGAAATGCTTAAGCCAACTAATGTATTTAAAATAATAAGGATTAATACCGTATTTGTGTAAATAGCTTTCCAATTACCGCTTTATAATTGCCCATTTTTTTAAGTATTAAAGTGGATATGGTATGTTATCCTTAAGAGATAGACATATGCCATTGAGGACTTTTCTGTAGACCTATATGAGATACACAATTCCACTGTACATTATTTTGTTATATCTCAAAGGGTTTAGGCAGCGTTTTCGTTGAAAGCTCCCAGACGGGTTATTTTTTCCGACATCTCCAACAAATATCGTTATATTTTAGCCAATCTATACAAAAACTTAACAAATTATATACTAAAACCTTCCTCGAGAACCACTCTATCCATTGGTGTAAACAGCATGTAAATTGGTACAGTAGTTGTTGAGTTTATCGCGAACAGACAGACAGGCAGACAGACGCGGCGGAGGACTTTGTTTTATAATATGTAGTGATATATAGATAAGGGTAGGCTCGTGACCGTGGGTTTTTATGTCCAAGAGAGTTAAAGTTTGTTGAAATAGATTTTATAGACTGCGTCGTTGCTTCCGTGGAATAAGTATGCGTGTATGATTGCGTTCGAATGGGAAGTAGATGGGAGAGAGCAAGCAGGAAATACTGTTTTAATACGTCTCTGCCTATCCCAGTAGAGTAGTATTACACTCCAATTTCGCCATCTACTGGACAAAGTTCCAGACTCCATATTGCTACTGAAAAATTCGATACAGAAAAATGGACACTGACTTACTCAGGAATCGGACACGAGACCTTATGAACAGTAGTCACTACCGTTGCCAAACCCTAAATAATTAGCCTGTCAAAAACATGGTGTAAATCCAAAAGATATCATTAAAACATGTATGTAACAAAACGACAGTAACTTACAAAAGAAAACTCAAAGCATTAAAAACGAAGCACGTAAAACACAAGAAAAACAAGATTTTTCAATAAGTTCATTTTTAGTAGGAGGCCTTAACTAAATAAATTTGGCGGTCCCTGTCCCAATTCAAATGATAAAATATTTACAAACAACTTGCTCGAAGCGGGAAAACTCGGGTTTTTTCGCCTTTCCATAAATAATATTGAGTTGAATTATTCGCCATGCTTGCCCGGGCTTGTCAAGCCTCTCTTTATTTCTGGGATGTATATTTTTTGGGATTTTGTGGATTCCTGCCGGCGGATGCTGGGGATAATTTATTTTCAGTCGCTTTTAATTTCAATGTCACATATTTTTATGTTAAAATTGGTCAAATTGGACTTTATGATTGGTGTAGTGGTTTTATTCATTTACAAGGCAATGGGATTCACGGGTTTAATTTTCGAATAAAATGGTGTGAACCTTAAAAGCTAAATAAATTGTTAATTATGACTGAGGAAATAGACCATCCATAAAGCATTATTTAAACACTACGAAATCCAAATCGTTGTTATACTAACTCAGCTATTCATGGTCCCACGTCAAATTTGCCCTGGCATTATAAACCGATACTAAGCGCGATCTTTTGTATATTCAATCGAAACAGCAAGAAAGAAGTACAGTCATGTCAATTCATACACCAATATATCAGACATATTATATCCGACAACTTATCAACAAATAGAGATATCAGCTAGATGTGTTATGTGAATATTACACGTATAATACGCAATCTTTTCCATATTAATTATAACTTAATTTATTATCATCAAAGATCGTCTCAAACAAAGCAGTGAAACTATTTAATTCACTAATCTACAGTTTTACAAGTTGATGTTAGCGTAATTCTGTGAGGGTAAACTTCCTCACAGCTACGAGATAGTTCTCCACAACTATTTCGGGCATAATATCTAAATGGTGCTCAGAGAAACATGGAGAAATTATGTAAAATGTGAATGATATTAAGAAATGACTTTATACACATGCTAGTTAAACCCTGCCACGTTCGCTGTGGCTTAGTCTGGTATTTTTAATTGCCCGTTGCCACGAAACTTTAAGATTTAATGTGTATAAAAACACCCATATATAAAAATGCGATGTGATAAAAAATTTCGAGTCAATTCATCGACAAATTTTTAGTTTTGCGGAAATAAACGTATGGAGTGTGCGGTGAAAATTTGCAATTTAAGAGTACACATTTGATTTGAAATTGATTGACGTAACGAAATCGAAATAACGTGACAGTAAAGATTGAAACCAAACTAATAATAATAATCTAATAATCGTGTTTTTCTTGCAATAAATAATGTTAGCAGAACTCTTTAAATAGCGTTGTTTATTGTTCCTGCAGTAAGTACCTATTGGTTTTTCAAAGCTTGATGAGACGTTGTGCGCGACGATCAAATAACGTCGTGTCGTGTGCCTCTGTAAGCATTTTAGAGCTTCCTAACCCTTAAGTTTTTGAAATGCCAGACATAATTGAAAACCTATTGTGACTAGGCACCGGGTTGCCGCTGCGGCTTAATAGGTTAAAAAGACAATAAGTTTTCTGCTGGACTAGGTCCTTCTCTCTATTTAAGAAGGGCTCGGTACAAGTCTACCATTCTGACGCAGTGCGGGTTAGTAGACTTCACATATCTTAAACAACATTATGCATGTTGTGGCATGCTATATTTTACATAGTATGTTTTTTTAGTACTTACTATATTTGGGCTTGATAGTGCCTCCACGATCCCATTGCATAATTTTGCACTTACGTTTATAACTCAACTTGAGGTCCAAAATTCTTAATAGTACTACGAAGCCTGGTAATTTAATCGGTGTATGATGTCAATAGTACGTGAAATAAGGCTTTAATATAAGTACATTTCTGACTTTCGGATCTACCCAGATGTAGGTTAATATAATAGGTACGTATTAAGTATATTTTAGGCAAATGATATAACAACAAATTTTCTTCTTCAAGACCTCCATTTTGGCACCAAGAATACTAAAACTCTCTCATTCACACGTACACATGCGTCGATTACGAACAGAACTTAGAGCCACTTTTTTAGCTGCCTTCGGCAAAAGAACCTTTTTATAAAACCTTTTTTCTCTGTTGGTAATATATTGCTCTTGAATTACCAGTGAGTTATGGTGTGTTCGAGATAGTACGGTTTTTGTGGAGCAGGACTTTTACGTGTATTACGTTTTGTTGTTTGAGATAGGTCTCTCAATAATGTATAAGTAATAGGAACAAATATATGAATTTTGAATTAGTTAAATGCAAAGGTAATCGAGATCTTATAGAATACAATCAAATCTTCGAGGTAGAAGCTTCGCACTTTAAATCACATAAGAGAATTGAATGCCTAAAATAATATTCTTATCTAAAAAATAAATGAAGTAAGTATTTTTTATATAAGAATGTAGAGATATTATTTTCTTCAAAGTATCATGAAAATGAAGACCTTTATAAAAAAGGAATCTCTTACATATTTCGTTTTATTATACACTAGTTCTGACCTGCAACATCATCGTCTGGACAATGATGTCCAGGCAATGACAAGGATCACAGTCTGTACAAGAATTATCCTCAAAACGTAGTTTAGATTTTGAGTCGAACTTTGAGCTACTAAACAGAGTCTGCAACAAAATCCGTGCAGTGGTTTTTGCGTGATACTAGAATAGTCTAACAGGAAAAAGCCATTATTTTCGTTTGAGATCAGTGAGACTCATTTAATAATAATAATAATAATATTTTATCACATACACACAACACCATCTAGCCCAAACTAAGCAGAGCTTGTACTATGAGTACTAGACAATGGATAAACATACATATATACTTTTTTTTTTTGTAAATACATACATATTATACATAGAAACACCCAGACCAAGACAAACATCCATGTTCATGCACACAAATGTTTGACTTGTGCGGGAATCGAACCCGCGACCTCATGCGTGGCAGTTCGTTACACTAACCACTACGCCATCGAGGCCGACAATTTAAATAGTAGACCAAATTTTTTAATGTTTCCACTGTTTAGACTTGGCCTCGTTAACGTTTTTAATTGTGATTCCGATTAATTTTCATGTTCCCTTAGTTTAAATTAGGTAAACAATATATATATACAACCGACCTTTGTGTCTTTGACCCTTGTGCGAATGGTAACACTACAGACAAATATGACTGGGTTCCTGCGGCTACTGGAACAGTCTTTAGTAGCTGAAGACCCTACACATCACAGGAACACAACACGATGCTATGTGGCATTATTTTATACGATGGAGGCATTATACTAGCCAGACTGCTGCAGTCCTACAAATACTAGTTTTAAGCGAGGGTGCTTCTATGACCTACATTTATAAACGTACTTATTGTATGTAAAAACGCTAATAATGTACAAAGTATGCCGGAGGCGGCTTTTCCATTAGGGGATATAACGGAAAAAGACAGCTCGTGTATCCAATAATCCAGTCCTAAAGAAATCCATCGATAGATGAGACGGATTACAACAACATTATGCCACTGAAAACACTCTTGTTTGTTTACTATATCAATTTGATTGAAGTGATATATTATGTATTATAAATTGATTTCTGTGAGAAGGAGATTTCAAATAGCACATGTGACGTTTGCTGTCAATCAAACGATATGTTTTTCGATGTCAATTATTATCAGTTGTGATGACGTTTCACCACATGCTGGTGATAGGAACATTGACAGCTGCTGTCATCGTTTAATCGTTTAATATTGCATCGATTGTACTCCGACTAACATTCATATTATAATTATTTATCATAATAGTTCCAAGCAACATTTACATATAACGTAGTTAAATAAAAATTATTTAATAATGGAACTTCGATTTGTATTTAAGAGTAGCGATGTGCAGTTGCTATGGCAAAAACCTACTCGATTATTCAAAAGATTGATATATTTTTAATATTGATCAAATCCGTATATTTGTGAGCATATTTTACTGATATTTTAAATAATTTTGTCTTACGTTTACGTGAATGTCATTCATAAATATGAACTACTTTATACGAATATTACTATAAATGTGAGTTTGTAAGATGTTTGAATGCATGTTACTCAACCACGCGTAAACTGCTGATCGGATTTTAATCGAAGGCGCGAAAAAAACTATTTGGAAATATATTACAGCGAAACAGTTTAGTGACATGAAAGTTCAATACATACGCCAAAATCGATTCTAAAAATTTACGCCACGTGGATCGATGACTGAATCCCATTTTGTTTAAAAATACACAGTAAGCTGAATGGTTTATTGAGTTGTTTTGATGAAACTTTTGGGCAGTTATACAACCCAATGTCCCGCCAATTTTATAAATGTTAAATATTGGAAATATGATTGGATGTTTAAATGTTTGATTGGTTGGTTGGTTGTAACCCACTTATGCGTTAATCATTGAACGGTTTTGGGTGAAAGTTGGCGCTGAGATAGACCACATCCTGGATTGCTACATTGGATTTGATTCTGGTGTGCTTACCTGGGATTCAAGTAGGCGAAACCGAAGAAGCTAGTAAAGTTTCAGTGTTCATTATACCTATTGTTAAAGATATGATTTAATTACCTTATTTATTTTGCCTCTAAATAAATAAAGAGTTTATTTTGATCGCATAAAAATGTGTATATGCATCCTAGGAAAAGGTCACAAATTAGATAGATTATATTTAACATTGTATAGTCGCGGTCATATTATTATAATTCAGACGACCAATGCCGACATGACGGCATTATTAAAACTCATATTTATTTGAACCTCTAGAATAAATACATAATATACGTATGTTTATTGGACTACCTGAGTAATAAAATGAATAAATTATTGTATTTTTAAAAATAAAAAGCCGTTGTATTTTAAAAAGCGTAATTTTCAAGACTTGTATCACTGCAATATATTAATAATACAAATGATATCGTACAAAAAGCTTTAAAAAAATATTTCGATGACAATATCATCAATAATGCATACAATTTATCATATTTAACATGTAAATTGTACAAAAGACTATTGCACAGGTTATGTGTATGCAAAATATTCAAATATTTCGCGATAAATTTTCCCAGGCGTATGCAAATATAACACATCTCATTATGAAATGTGGCCACTGGGGAGTTTAAACAGAAGTGCAAAATCACTGTTATTATTAGTTAGTTATTTTTGGTAGGTAGTAGATCCTCGCTGGTTTCAGCATGAATGGGCCGGATCGACCGGGGTAGTACTACCCTCTCACAGAAAATCGGCGTGAAGTAACGGTACCCGTACTGTTGCGTTTCGTATTGGTGAGTGAGAGAGCCGGAGGCCCAGTTACCCCGATCCTTTTCCTATCCTTTCCTTTATCCTTTCCCTCCTTCATTCCTTTTTAAAGGGCTGGCAACGCACTTGTAACTCCTTTGGGGTTGCGGGTGTCCATTGGCGGCGGTAATCGCTTACCACCAGGCAATCCGTCTGCTCGTTTGCCCCCTACGAAATAAAAAAAAAAATAAAAATACTAGATTTTGCCCGCGGCTTCGCTTGCGTAAATTGTTAAGTTAGTAACAGTACTTTTTTCTGGATGAAAGGTACCCTATGTCCTTTTGTGTTCCACTGAAAATTTGTATGCGAAATTCCATGATGATCGGTTGAGTAGTTACGGCGTAAAAGCGTAACGTATTTATAATATTAGTTACGATTTGTTATTTTGCTCCCTGTCTCTTCTGATACATTCACTGTTTAGTTATCCGCATTCACACACGATCTATGATGCAAATTCTTTGAATAGCAGAGATGGCTTATTTCAGCATGAATGGGTCAGCTCAACTGGCATATATGTACCGGCAAAGATTGCTGATGGAGAGCGGTAGTTACTGATAACCATTATGTGGTCTGCTGGCTCGTCTGCAAAAAGTGATTACCTCGCATCTACCACTGCACCAAATGTTGTAGGTTCGATTTTGTTAGATCCACAAATAGTTATTCCGAGTATGAGTGGAGACTCTTTGGGGTCGTTGTTTGAAAAGTCTTCCGCGATACAGAATTTGTACCTAGTTATATTTTTACGATAAGTTATCATACGAGATATAACACTATGTTTTTCATATATTTTATTTATCTTTCGTCATCTTGGTTTTTTACTATAATTGTTGTTATAGCAGCAATATAAATACACACTGTGAAAATATCAACTTTCTACCTATTGGGGTTCATGAGATACAACCCGCTGACAGACAGGCTGTCCGTCTGTGGACAGCGGAGGCTTAGTATAAGAACTTTACTGAGAACTTTATAGAGTAGTAGAGCCTCGCTGATTTCAGCATGAATGTGCCGGCTCGACCGGGGAAGGATTACCCTCTCACAGAATATCGACGTGAAATAGCAGTATTCCTACTATTGTGTTTCGTTCGGTGAGTGAGAGTACCGGAGGCCCAATCATCCCCTTACCCCTTTCCCGCTCCTTCTCCTTCCCACTTACTTTCCTAAAGGGTTGGCAACGCGCTAGTGATGCCTCTGGTGTTGTAGGCGTCCATAGGCTACGGTGACTACTTACCAGCAGGTGGGCCGTATGCTTGTTTGCCACCTTAGTTGTATAAAAAAAAAACAAAAAACAATATAACACTTACTTTTAATAAAAAACAATTAAAAATATAATAATATCAGCCCTGTATTAAACTATCCTACTGCTGGGCACGGGCTTCTTCTCAATGTGAGAAGCGTTAGGCCATAATATGACCCAGTGCGGGTTGGCAGACTTCACATATCTTCGAGAACATTATGGAGAACTCTGAGACATGCAGGTTTCCTCATGATGTTTTCCTTCACCGGTAAAGTAAGCTATAATTAACTATTCATAACTTCGAAAGTCAGAGATGAGCGCTATGGGATCAAACTAGGCTATCACTGCTAAAGAAGCAATTATTTATATAAATCAAGAGTGCGCAATGATCCGCCATTAGAAATGCAAGATAAATATTGACACAATAAACAAAACAAACGATGAAACTTGTTGCAGGACGTTTTAATTAACGATAAACAATCCTTTGTTTATCGCAGTTGAAATACTTGCTCCTCGGCTAATAGATGTTGTTGTTTAACAAAGGGATAGTTGAACACTGTTTTATTCTTTGCTGCCCTTTGAAATGCAACAAATGACTATCTATGAAAAACGGGGTGGAAATTGTTTTGTTTTTGATGTAACAATGGTAAATATGCTATCATGGTATCTGATGGTGAGCGGTTATCGAAGCTTATGATCGTTTGTTATACCATAAGTATTACTTACGCATCGATCTCATATGAAAGGTATTAAATATTAGTAGAAAGGCTCTTAATTTCTTCAATCGTATAGCCTATCTCTATCGTTTCTTTAAATGGAAAGTGAGAGAGGTAAATTTGTAATGTTTGAATCTCTTACGTACTGGGATTGTTACTAATGGGTTAAAGTGCAGATTATTATTGAAATAAATTTTATAATAAGAAAAATCTTTTAACATAATTATAAGTTTAATATCAATGCATAACACTCGTGTAAAGTTGCAGTTTGAAATAAAACTAATATAGGTATATAGATTTTTTGCAGTCTATTGAACAAAAATGCGAGGCTTAAAATTTTTATTTAAATTAATATTATTTAAATAGTTATTAATAGTGAAAAAGTTGTAATTTTTTTTAAATATAATCCTTAAAAAGTACTTTCATTTCAATGTGCAACGTTCGCGTAAACGTAAAAACATATTGTATTATTATTTTTCTTTTCCTTTTTATCATGTTTTTCCTTAAACACATTAATACCTACCTGATATCTGTATAGCAATAATTATTTATTTCTTTCTTTATGACTCTTTACCGACCACACTATAACCAGCTGTAAATTAAATCAAATTATCTTTATATAAATAAATTCTCTATTAATTTAGGTCACAAAGTTACACTTATAATCGTCAAGGTTACACTAAATGAACAATAATATAAATTTACATTTACAATTTAACTGTTGCCATGTTCAGCAAAGCAGCAAAGTAGAACCAATGAGAAGAACGCGCAAGAAACTCATGGCCACTTCTAATCGCCAATTTTACAATGCTGCTTGTTTTAAAAATTATATTTGTAAGAAGCTGAACCATAATACCATTTGCCTACTACTGAATTGAACATACCTTAAAATTAAAAAAGAATATAATTTTGTTTTTATGTTAGCCTCTGAAATCACGCAAGGCAAAATAGGAACATCTACTCACATGCACATAAGGTAACAAAAGCAATGAGCGACACTAACATTGTAGTCCGGGCAAAACTAGATTTCAGTATAAATACCTAACATTACAAACTAGTCTTACTGTTGTAGCTGCATTACATCACTTTGTACAAAAGCTTTACACGTGCTACGTGCACTCGTAGACTCGTAGCGTTGTTTAGTTTTATTTTTATGGGCGTTCTTTCGTGGTCTACGCTCGTAGACATGCGTGTTCACGTCTTAAATAGTTGTGAAAATAATAGTAGAATGTTAACTGGTGTATATATTATGTAGGTAAGGAACATAGCTACATTCAGGATATATTATAGTAACAGAGTTGTTACACTGCACGGTTGGCGCAGTGGATATGGTAGTCGCCTCGCTCTTGTCAGTATGTCGAGTGTTGCAGCTTCTATAGGTCCACGTGGGACTGACATTTTTGTGATCCAAATATAGTTGTACTGTGTGTCGAGTGTACTATTATTTGTATGTTTATAAAGTTCATGTGCGATGCAAGAAGCATATACATTGCGGCAGTGGTATTTAAATAGGAAACATATACAGCGTGTAACGGAAAGGTATGGTCATATATTAGGAACGTAAAGTATATCTGATAAATAACCTATGTATGACAATTTCAATCATTTTCTTAATTAATTTTAATCAAACTGACCGCATGGCGACTTCGCCATCCGGGCGTATTCGCCATCCGGGTATACTTAAACCACTAGGTTTAAGTGGTTGCTTCGCCACTGCCGCCACGCTGAGTATTGTGGGTTCGATCCCCATACGGGACAAAAATTTGTGTGTCCCACAATTATTTGTCCCGAGTTGGATGTTCTTTGTGTCGTTGTTTGAATGTTTGTGAAGTTCCTTGCTATACAGGAATGATTCCTGGATAAGAGTCGTCTTTTTTAGATGAAGGAGCACGGATGACGCAGTGCTTTAAGTGGTTCTCGATACTGCCGCAATGGCCGAGAGTTGTTGTAGGTTCTAACATTACGCGGTACAAAATTTTTTTGTAATCCAATATAATTAGTATAGTAGGTATATGTTATTAAAGATAATGTTTACGGATTTTATTGTCGCGGTTTTCTATTGTACAGGAGCTATTTATTATGTGGCACTTAAATATGACCACACCTTTCTGTTACACGCTGTATAATGTTTTACTAGAACGAAAGTTGAATCAATGGACTTGAAAAATAACCAAATTCTGAACAACTATCTGTTGATCACATCAATATTTGCTTTGTATGGAAATCGAATGCGCTACACAGGATGCATTATTGATGCGGACATCCGAACACGTTCACTGCGTTATTGAGCAATATTTTCTATTCCAAGGCAACGAGAGGTGATAGGCATTTTGAAATATTAAACTTGATATCCTAAATAATATGAAAAATACAAATTGAGTTTGTTTGTTTGTTATCATGAAATTAAGTATACACGTTGTTACGGTGACAGAAAAGAATATAGGGTATTTTTTATCCCGAAAAAAGTACTGTTACTAATCTAACCTAACCTAGATATACGCGAGCAAAGCCGCGGGCAAAGTCTAGATATAAAAATACTTACACTTTACATTCTAATAGTATACATACTATATTATAGACTCGAGCTTAAAACGATTACAAGCAATTTAGATGAAGGCAAAAGCATATCTAATATAAGCTTTTGCGTGCGGCTTCACTCGCGTGGTACCTACATCAATAAAAAATTACCTTATGCTCTTCCCCAGGTCTTAAAGTAATTCTGTACCAAATTGCATCCGTATCGGTTGAGTGGTTTAGCCGTGAAAAGTAACAGACAAACAAACAGAGTTACTTTAGAATTTATACACCTGGCCTGTGCTAGACTCCTCGCTGGTACTGAGAATTTCCTGGCAGAAAAACCAATTTTGCCCGACCCGGTTTATATAAAAAACATCATTCACTTAGCGTTGCGATAATGTCAGTATTATCGCAACATCAAAGCTGAATGGAGCCTGTTTGTTGCCACAATAGCTATGAATTCTCTTTTTTTGTATAATGTAAACTACTTATATAATTGTGTTTTAATTTTATTTTATATTTGTTTTATAATGTAGTATATTATATTATCCTAGCTAATATGATGCGGATGTGAGTTTGTTTATTACGCTTTCATACCGTAACTACTCGACCAATACCTATAATCATCCACTTCTGAACCTCTGACACCGTGAACCTATGCATAATTTAATGATGGCCGGTCTAGCAGTTTAGGTGTGTAAGCATAACAAACAAACTTATATTCGCATTTATAATTTGAATCAACTAAACAACTTTATATAGAAAATGTTTTACTATAGTACTTATCCTGCAGTGATCAAACTAAAATGATGGTGACAGTGGACTTAAATTTCGTAAATATCAAAATATCATTAGTTAAGTGCATACTGAGAAGCCATAGTCATTTCAGCAAAAGGAATTTTCCAACCGGACATTTTCTAGCCAGGGATTTTTTTTTTATATTACTGTGGTGGCAAACAAGCATACGGACCACCTGATAGTAAGTGATCACCGTAGCCTATGGATACCTACAATATCAGAGGCATCGCTTGCGCGTTGCCGACCCTTTACGAAAGGAAGTGGGAAGGAAAAGGAGCGGGAATGGTGGAAAGGAGGTGATTGGGCCTCCGGCACTTTCACTCACTGAACGAAACACAACAGTAGGAATACTGATATATCATGTCGATATTCTGTGCCTACAAACATACAAACAAACGCGATACAAGCCTCGAGCTTAGTGCGGAAGCCGCTGCCAATTATAAAAATGTGTAATGTAGTAAATAGAGAAATAAATAAATAAATTTAAACATTCTCTTCAACTTTGTAATAATAGTATAAATAATCATATGAGTTTTGAATTCCATCTTCAATTTAGCACATTTGTTTTCTGGCACTTGCTATATTTTAACCCGTCAACTGTCGAGCGGACATACGTTTGTCCGTTTGTGTATTGTTTGCACAATGTTTTTTTATTTTTTCCGTATTTTCTCTTGACGCTCAAGTAACAACAACATAATGCATTTGCCCTCGACAGTTGTAAGTTTATATTCCTTCCCATAAAAATGTCTAGCACTTTGCCCTACTTTTATCAAACTAAGACATAGTCGAACTAAGAAAATTGTTACACAGACTGCTGTAGTTTGTCTCAAGTTTTTCCAATTCTATTTTCTGTTAATATCAACTACATCGCGTGTGAAAACAATAAACTATACGTGTATTATTAAATAGTAAGCTGTATTAAATAATAAATAATAGTAAAACAAGAACTTTTGATGTAACTTGTCTCGGGAATTGTAAAGAAAATAGGTACAAGTTGTCTCATAAGATTTTTGAAGTGAAAGCTTCTTTAGACGCGTTGAGCACTTCTTGGGTGAACAAAAATCATAGAACTCGCGTCATCGTCACGCTTCCACGCTTTTCATTTTTGAATTATTTTAGAATATTAACAATATCTCAAAAATGGTGCGTCCTACGCAAAAAATAACGAAATTTTGACCCTCTTAATAACCCTTAAGAGAATATCAGGAATCCGACCCACCCCTTTTCTTTATTTTTATAAAGAAGTGTTTATGATCAAGGATTAAAGTCTTCACTTCTATAGGCAGTCCCCAAAGACTGCCCCAATTTTTTTTTATTTAAGTGGTTTATTGTTAGTTACGTAAGTTTCATATTAGTTCTATTAACTTATGAGAACGTCCGTCTTGGTATTTAATTGCGTCGTCAGTTAATTATGGTATATAGCTATCAAAGATACTTCTATTTGCATGTTTCGTGTCCATGTTGTATAACGTTGAGTAAGACTTCTGCCAAATTGAATATTTTGGATGTTGGGCTTGTTCAAAGTATTTTGGCGAATCCAAAGTCGGGAATCGCAATGCGGTTGTGTGCTTTGGTTGAAGTCTGCCACAAAAATCTTTTATCTGGAAAATACTAAGATAATATTGGGTTGTGTATGATAGAGTACGATGAGGTTGGCGTATCCTTAGTGATAAACCCTTATTTAAAAAGAAAGATAAAAAAAGAGTTACTGAGAACCACGAATAGCTCAGTTGGCAAAGCGGGCACGGTTTGTCGAGGCCGCAAGTTCAAGTCTCGCTTTATAGATTGTCTTTTTAATCTATTATAATTTACTTACAAACATCAAACATAAATCACAATTTAATTACAAAGCTTAAACACTCTAAAATTTCAATAGAAATGCCTCATTACACCTCGCAACGTTTCAAATATTCAGCGTTTAAATTTTTGCTCTTAGCCGAAGAATTAAGTTGGATAAGAGTTTAGTCCTCAAAGGTAACTCTGGTAATCTAAAAGTTAATGACACGATTAAAATGATATATGTTTTTAAATGGTTGTACTTTAGTATCTGAGTTTTGTCATGTGAAATACAAAAGGATTAATCGCGTATCACAAAATAATTGCTACAGGTATTTGCTCATTTCATTGCCACGAAAGGCTTTACAAATGTGGAAATAGCAGGCACTAAGGATAAAATAATCGTGTGAGACTGTGTGTGTGTTGTTTGACTGCACGGATGGCGTAGTGGTTTAAGTGGTCGCTTTGCCAGTGCCGCCGCGATGATTGTTGTAGGTTCGATCCACGCACGAGACAAACATTTGTGTGATCCAGAAATTATTGTTTCGTGTCTGGGTGCTCTTTGTGAATTTTTGTAAAGTTCCCCGCTAATAGGACTTATTCATAGTGTGAAGTTATCTTTTTAAAAGTAAAAAGAGCTAGTTTTGCATATTATAGGTTATCCTGATTGTAATATTAGCTTGGGTCAAAAGTTGCAGATGAGACGAGTCTTATAACCGCCTTCGTAGTACGACTGTGTCTTCTCGAGTACTTCTCATCTTTTACACATCTATCAGACTAGCTATCCTTTAAAATCAGTATATTTTTCTGAATAAAAGGTTCTGATCTGTTCTGTAACGTGCTTGCGATGAATCTCATGATGATCGGTCGAGAATTTAAGGCGTGGAAGCGTAATGAACAAACTCACAATCGCATTTATAATATTAGTTAGGAGTGGTGTCGTAGTCTAAACGCTTTTTTATCACTGGTGACAGAATCTTGTACTTACATACATAATCTCAAACGTTTACCCAAATTGAGTAATACAATTACATTTCACCAGCTATAGTTTTCGTTCCTATTTATAATTAGCTATAGTTAGCCATATTTTTTCTGGTGTAAATTTAGCGCTCATGTTAAAAGAGGCGAACTTATTATTATAATTTTTTTTATACAACTAAGATGGCAAACATGCATACGGCTCACTTGACGGTAAGTGGTCACCGTAGCCTATGGACGCCTGCAACACCAGAGGCATCACTTGCGGATTGCTGACCCTTTAGGAAAGGAAGTGGGAAGGAGAAGAACGAAACACAACAGTAGAAATACTACTATTTCACGTCAATATTCTGTGAGAGGGTAGTCCTTCCCCGGTCGAGCCGGCCCGTTCATGCTAAAATCAGCGGAGCTCTACTACTTTAAAATATACTTGCTCAGATTGGCTCAGTTCTAGACTAAATGTAGTGACTAAGAAGTTCTTAACAGAAAACTATATCAACACTTTTTCGATTATCGAAGCCAACACAGCAGTCGCATTTACTACCGCTGCGCCACTGAATTCAATATTTCAATATATACAGTACCACAAAAGGCTGAAATCAATATTCTTGTGGTGTAGTAGAGTTGATTGTGGCCTCACGCCTCACCGGATGTCGGCCATCGACGATTTATAATTAACTCTACGATAGAGCCATGTGTCAAACGATCGCTTCGCCGATAGAGTTCACTAAACATTGACTGACTCTATTTTTTTAGCTCTCGTTTGATTGGTGATTGAAATAGAAGTAATTCTAGCTTGTATCCGTGTCATATATAAATAGATATATAGGTTTTCTAGGTTATTGACTATCTTACACTCGGAGCAATTTTATAATATAGTAATAATAACAGTTCTGTATATTTTGTTCCATTGGGCATGGGTCTGAGAATAGTTAGGACATATTTCACCACGCTGGCCAAATGCAGGTTGGCAGACTGCATTGATCTTCGAGAACATCAGGTAATGCTCTCAGACATGTAAGTTTCCTTACGATGTTTTCCCTCACCGTTCAAGCGAGCAATAATAAACTAATTAATACACCCATAACTTCGAAAAGTCAGAGATGCTTGCCTTGGGATTGATCTTGAAACCTTTGTGAGGCAATCCAACGGGCTATCGCTGCTTTCGATAGTTTCTGCTGCAAAGTTCTTGTACTATGTGTGGTCTAACTCACATTACTTGATAGGTATTGTGTGTTCGACCCACACACAGTATTTTCAATGATGAGGCGATCACACATTAAACTAGGCCTGCTATGCTGTCAAATCTTTCGCCAATTATATTATAGGTCCAACTAATAGTGAGTGAGTCCGATACCGTCTAATAGGTACAGTTAGAAATACCCCAACATAGCATGAACTTACAAATAGAAAAGGCTTAAATCCCTCGGCTCGCGTGAAGGCTTTTTACTGTCAGTGCAATTGCAGAACAATTGCAATTTTAACGCCAGCTCGAGCGACTAAATCTTAAAAATATCGTTACAAACAGTAAGTGCTTATTGTTAGAGGGTTGACCTGATTGTTACTTGCTCCTTGTTTAGATCTAACAATATTTGGCGCAGTGGCAATAGCTTAGGGACCGCTTACGCATACTTGGGATTATTAGGTTTTTCTGCCAAGAAATTCTCAATTTCGGGCTAAGGTTAAGATGGTGAGAGTTCACTTTCATGACTCGGAAAATTTGTGTAAAACCGGCATCCCTGCGCCTGATGTCTCCCGGGTCATATCGGATTGTTGTAGGTATCATCGGACTATAAGTGTTAAGGTATAGAGAGTGTACTTGTCTTTAACATACTTGTGCAAAATTAAATTATCTTCGTAAAGGGGTAGTCTCTACTGGGATTGGTTGCCACGACAAAAATTCTGTTACCGGAACCTTATTTTTATATTTTATTGGAGTCTTACTTCGTTCCTTTTCTCTAAATGGTAGCATAGTCGTATTATGCTGCATTTGCTGGTCCAAGCCAGTTGGTACCATTCTGCTTATTTCAATCGCCAAGAAAATTTGCATTTCACTCTTTCCTATTCCTGCTTCCTTTATTTTAAGCGACAGCTTCCTGAGTTACATTGGCATTTTTTCTGCAATGCTGTTAATGGGCCGCTAGTTCTTCTGCTATGAAAATTATAAAAGTTAAAATATGCCATGAAAATGTCTATAGGAAACATTTAAAAATATCTGCTATAAAGTTTCTTCTATTTTTTTTAAGTTATATTACTCCGTTGTAGAAAGTACTTTATGGGAAGTTTTAGGACAACTATGCCATTACTTCACGTATTCCATATCATGAATAGCAAGCATAATCACGTTTCAAGGTAAGCCTACGTTTTCTGCACCAGCAATATGAAATCCTGCTTACGTCACTGTGCCTCCGAGACTACAGGCAATAAAAAGGAATATTAGATTTAATGGTTGCATTTGGAATCTCTGTTGGAGATACGTTTGTAGACAGTCTTGGCTACTGAACGCACTTTTTAGTTTGGCACCCAGTAGTGTCTGGGGTTTTATTTTGGCATCGACCGATAAGCAGCAGTTAAAAACGCGAAGGAAATAAGAGAATCCTTTTATAGTACTTCATGTAATATTTAAATCGAGGACTTTGGGAATAAGGCGTCTACAGTATAAGAACTCAATCAAAAAGTACTTCTAAATCTTATCATCTAATTGTATTCATAACAACCTTATTTATAGGCCAATCTCAATTATTTAAGAGCTAGCTAAATATTAATTAGGGATTCATCAGATAAGATCACTTATAAACAATACTTAAGGAGTGTATTGAATAACAGTTGAGTAACAGCGGCGGCGGGCCGTTGATCAAAGGTTAATCATTGATCAAAGACTTCAGAGGTATTCAGTTGAGAGATAGCTAAGTATTAGTTAGCGATATTTTAATAAGTAAGGCTGTTAGAAGTACCCTTAATTTAAATATTTTGCTATGTATTTGTTAAGATGTGTATATCTCTTACAAGTATTACAGATGAGGTCTAATTTGTCAACGACAGGTGTAATTACTGGCATCGCTTTTAAGATGTCTCGCTTAAAACAATAACACAAATAATGACAGGATCATATAAATTAGAACACAATACAACAACAATATGTTAGATTGTATGCTTCAGCGGCCATGTATACGTAAATAATTTATAAATAAGCAGCGATATGTAGAACTAAGGATTGTTTGCTGTTGTTGAAGCACATTATTATCGTTGACAAATCGAATCGATTCGATATCGATGGCAATTGAACGCATTCGCCGATTCTTTACTTCTGCTGTCGGCAAATTGATTGTCATCTATTAGCGACAATGTCGATTCCAATCGTTATCGATTCCGCAGCCTTCGACGCTTTACTTCTGCTGTCGTCAAAATGAAAGTCACCAGCGGCATCTTCATCATATATTTATTATTTTATAAAATAACTCGCAATTCTTCAAAGTTAAATGTTTAATAATAATAATAATAACAAGCCAGACGTTGTGGCTAACAAGCCAGATATTGTGGTGATAGATCGATTAGAGCGCCTTGCAATGATCATCGATGTCACCATCCCTCATGACGAGAACCTCGTGAAAGCTGAAAAAGATAAACAAATTAAATATCTGGACTTGGCTCGCGAGGTTGTCGACATGTGGGATGTAGGCTCGGCGATCATTGTACCGATAGTCGTTTCGGTAAACGGGTTAATTGCCAAGAGCCTCGACCACCATCTTAAGAGGCTCGCGTTGAATAGCTGGGTCAAGTCCTCGATTCAGAAGGCAGTATTGCTCGACACGGCGCGCATAGTGCGGAGGTTCCTTTCTCTGGAGCCCTAACCACCGATAGCTTGGTCCCTGCACCCGATATCGGTGGGTCATTTCAGTTTTTATATTTTTAAATATACATAATTTTTATATTTATATTTAAAAATGTAATTATTAGAGAAAATAAGTAATAAAGAGAATAATAATAATAATAATAAATCTTTATTTCGGAATCTTTACACTCCATATTTTACACAGAAAAGGAACAAAAAAAGAATAACATATCCGTATTAAAAAGAAAATAAATGAAGTTACATAACAAACAAAATGAATATATATAACCTCTCTACGCTATTACTAAAAATGACGCTATTAGATACAATTATTACGCTGCAATCTGTAACCATTTATTGTACATTGTGGTAGTATACAGTCTTTCAGAAAACTCTTTGATAATATTGTTCGTACACGAACCAACCCTCGACATGAATCCAGCGATTCGTTTTCTCTGGATGGCATTAAACGTATCCAGCCCAGCTTCTGCGAACATACCCGACGCACTACAATGCGGCGCAAGACCCATTAGCTGTCTAAAGATGTTATTGTACTGGACACGAATACCATCCAGAGACCTCTTCGTGTAACGCGTCCAGAGTTGGCAAGTGTAGAAACACTGACAATATGTCCTAAAAAGATGTACCTTCGTCTGAGTGTTGGCTTTAAAAAATCTCCTGGCTATCATATTGCCCACTACTGACAGCGCTCTGCGTTGCCTGTCTATATCTGCATCGTCTTTGAAGTCTGACGTCAGTATATGACCAAGGTACTTAAACCTCTCTACTACTTTGACTCGCTGACCTCCTGTCCAAACTGGTGGGACGTTTTGTGGACCTCTTCCTGACCTAAATATTAACAATTCTGTCTTCTTTGCATTATACACCAAGTTATGTTCTCTAGCGTATCTCTCACAAATTGCCATCAGTTTCCTTAAACCCTTAATTGAGGGGCTGAGTAGGACCATATCATCAGCGTAGCTCAGGTTGTTGACATACCTGTCTCCAAGCCTAAGCCCCACCGCAGTCCCACTCAGCTCCTCAATCAAGTCATTGATATAGATATTAAATAGGTCAGGAGAGGTTAACCCCCCCTGCCTAACGCCACAGGATAGTTTATAGCTATCCGACCTAGCTGATTCCCACCTGACATTGTTCGCCTGATTAGAATACCAATATCTAATCAGTCCAACAACTCCAGGCGCGATATAAGTTTTATCTAGTTTCTCCCATAGCAAGTCATGATTGATTGTGTCAAAAGCACGGCTTAGATCAAGGAAACAAGCGTAAACACTTGTCTCCTGTTCCACATATTGCGATACAACTTGTTTCAGGGAAAAGATAGCCATGTCTGTTGAAACTTCTTGACGAAAACCGAACTGCCCGTCATTTAGGCTAAGTGCGGGACTTAACTTTTTATGTAGCAGGCGTTCAAGCACCTTGGCCACTACCGTTGCCAGCGAAATGGGTCTATAATTCGACATGCTAGTAGCATCCCCAGTTTTATTCTTAACTATAGGTACAACCAATGTACGTATAAGTTCCTCAGGCAAGTATTGGTGCCGTGCACAAAGATTGAACAGGAAAGTTAAGGTATCAGCAATATACTTTCCTGCGTATAGCAGATGCTCAATACTCAAGCCATCGTGCCCTGGGGATTTCCCTCGTTTCATTGTCCTGAGAACCTCAACAACATCATCAGTCGACACCTGGAAAGCCCCCTCCTCAACACTTTTACAACAACTTGACGAAGGCACAGGTACTGCTGGATTAATTAAAGTCTGTTTTACATTAAAATGCGTACTAAAGTTATTTGCAATAGCTCTCTTGTCAGATTCACCCTCTACACTGACTGGTGTGCTGGTTTTTGGGTTGAGCTTTTTAACTTCCGTCCAAAAACCCGCGAAATTTTTAGACGAAGCATGATGCGCTAACATATTCATTTTAATCTTCTCCTGGTTATTTTGAACATATTTCAAGGCAGCTTTAAAGTCTTTACGCGCTGTACGCATTAGATCGTAATAATATCCTGAACTAGGCCTACCATATGTATTCCACTGTAAAAATGTTTGCCTAGCCTGGACGTGGTACTGTCTAACATAATAATTCCAACCGGTTATATAACGTTTTCTATTATTATTACATGTATATGTGCGTTCAGCGGCAGTTTGTAAAACTTGAATTATATTACAGTAAAGCCCGTCAATTATACTTATATGTTCTACATCATTACATAACATATTGCTCTTACATGACAAGTTATACTCCTCTGATTGATATAGTAAACCTAGATTTTCAGTACATAGTTCACAGTATTTATCACATTGTTCATTACTCCTACAGCCCCACCTATACTTTAAATTACAATCAGTCTCACTATCTATTATCAGTCTTTTACAAATAATACTATTAATTCTTACCTCTATTACTAATGGTAGGTGATCCGACAGATAGGCATCATATAATACGTATACGTCACTTACCGATGACTCGGCCGCCGCTGAGACAAGGCAGTGATCGAGCCATCGCTGCGAACCGGTTCCATCACTTACATATGTATACGTGCTTATATCTAATCGCTTAGAGTCTATACAAGACAACAACTCTTCAAAACAATAGTCCATTAGTTCCTTGTAGAAACGCGTGTCGGGGTGCGCATTAAAGTCCCCTAATACGAACACACTTTCAACATCCGCACTATCAATTATCGCACTTATATTAGCCAGACACTGTGCCATTACCGGGAAATTGTCTTCACAGTCGGTAGGCATATATACACTAAATACTAGAATACTCACCACTTTCGGGAGGGTACGGGGGTCCTTCCGTCCGTCGGGTCGGCTATCGCCATACCATACAGTTATATGACAAAACTTGCTCTGCGCCTTGCCCCACTTTGCTGCGAGAATGGCCGCCTCTTTTTTTCACGCTTCCCCTTCCTTTCACTCTATGGCAGTACGAACAAAGCATTGTCGTTCAACAGCAGCCAATCGCCGTAACCCCACTGCTGCTTCCTGTGTCGTGGAGTTTATTAACATCAGAGGACTCCACGCTAACCTTAATGCCGTCCATCACCACCTGGAGACGGCTCGGCCGGCAATGCTTTTTCTAACGGAGACACAAATACGCCGTCCTGCAGACACGAACTACCTGCAATATCCCGGCTACGTGCTAGAGGAGTGTTTCCTCGCGAAAGCCGGGGTATGCTTGTTTGTTAGGGCGGATATTTGCTGTCGCCGTCTACAATGCCTAGAGGACCCTTCCTTCTCTGTCCTTTGGGTACACGTAGATCATGGCTCTTTCAGCCAAATCTACATGTGCCTCTACCGATCCCATTCAGGAGACGCTGAGACAACTCGACTCTTCAATTACCTGAGTCAGGCGGCAGACGACGCGCAGGAGCGGTTTCCGAACGCTGAGTTGGTGTTCTTGGGAGATTTCAATGCCCACCATGAGACCTGGTTGGGTTCTCCCAAAACAGACCACGCGGGAAGAACTGCCCATGCGTTCGCTCTCACGCATGACCTGTCTCTACTGGTACTCCAGCCCACCCGGATACCAGATATTGCAGGTCAGGCGCCCTCTCTGCTCGATCTGCTGCTGACGAGTAACCCGAACCGGTACAGTGTGTCGATTCGTGCTCCTTTGGGCACCTCAGACCACTGTCTGGTTTGTGCCACAGCTGTTGTTGTTACGCCCCCACGTCCCGAGGAGGCAAGACGACGACTGTGGCCCTACTCGTCAGCAGACTGGGATGGAATGCGGGAATACTTCGCATCCATCCCTTGGGCTCAACGCTGCTTTGAGAACAGGGATCCATCAGAGAGCGCTACTGCTGTCGCTGGTGAAATCATCCTGGGTATGGAATATTATATTCTATACAGTGATGTCACGAGCGGCGGCAGGAAAAGGCCCTGGTTCGGGCGTGAATGCGCCGATGCTGTTGAACGCAAACAGACAGCGTATCCCGCTTGGACCAGGGCTCGCACTCTCCACGACCCTAACGTGGATCACCTGAAGGCAGCGTTCAACCAAGCCACAAAGGTCTGCAAGAGGGCATACTTTAGAGCGGATGCCCAGCGCGTCGCACGGTTCGGCCAGGAACTAATGGCGCATCCTACGGGCAGTCGTAGCTATTGGCGCCTGGCCAAAGCCGTGCAGTCCAACTTCTGCCAGACCATGCTGCCCCCTCTGAGGTATCCGAATGGATCACTGGCTCATCGGCCGCAGGAGAAAGCAGATCTGCTTGCAAATCTCTTTGCGGCCAACTCCCGAATCGATGACTACGGTTCGCAGCCGCCTAACATTGCCAACTGCGGCTACACCATGCCTGATATATGTATCAGGCAACGAACCGTTCGTGCGATACTGCAGTCTATCGATGTTCAGAAAGCCAGTGGACCTGACGGCATCCCAGCTGTGGTTCTTAAAAAATGTGCAGCGGAGTTGTCTCCCACACTTACGCGCCTATACCGGACGTCTTACGTCGCAGGCATTGTGCCTGAGGCTTGGAAGGAAGCGAACGTTCAACCGATTCCCAAAAAGGGGGACCGTTCCGAGCCAAGCAACTATCGACCCATAGCTATCACCTCGGTGCTTTCCAAGGTGTTCGAGCGGATTATAAACACCCAAATTGTCCGCTACCTGGATCAATGATCGCCAATACGGCTTTCGGTCTAAACGATCAACGGGTGATCTTCTAGCGTTCGTCACGCACCTCTGGGGTGAGGCTATGGACAAGCACGGCGAGTCTTTGGCTATCAGCCTTGACATAGCCAAAGCTTTCGACAGAGTCTGGCACCGGTCTCTTCTTTCCAAGCTTCCGGCCTATGGCTTGCCCCCTCAACTGTGCACCTGGATTGCAAGTTTCCTGCAGAAGCGTCGTATTCGGGTCCTTTGCGACGGTCGCGCTTCCAAATTTATGCAGGTCAATGCAGGAGTGCCTCAGGGTTCTGTCTTATCCCCTACGCTCTTTCTTCTGCATATCAATGATATGTTGAATCTCGGCAACATACATTGTTATGCGGACGACAGTACCGTGCATGGGCGATATCTCGGACATCCTGGGGCCAAACAGGCTGAGGTTGAGGGGAAAAGGCAGAATCTTGTCGTTGAACTTGACCGGACCTTGGACCGCATCTATGAATGGGGTGCCAAGAACTTGGTCGAGTTCAACGCCAAGAAGACCCAGGCATGCGCGTTCTCAACAAAAAAGTCTCCGTTCCTTCCCCTCCCTTCTCTGAAGAACACTCCACTGGTGATACGTGACAGTCTCTCCATCTTAGGTATGGATCTTTGCCGCTCCCTTAACCAGAAAACCTATATCGAGAGCGTCATTAAGCAAGCTTCGCGAAAACTCGGAGTTCTGAACAGGGTGAGGCGGTTCTTCGCGCCTGGGCAACTGTGCCTATTGTATAAGGCACAAGTGCGCCCTTGCGTGGAGTACTGTTCTCATCTTTGGGATGGCTCCGCGCAGTACTTGCTGGACGCTCTCGACCGGTTACAGCGGCGGGCTGTCCGTATCATCGGAGAACCAGAGGTCACGAGTTCACTGGAACCTCTGCAACTCCGTAGAGACATTGCCTCATTGGCATGTTTCTACAGAATATACCACGGGGAGTGCTCTGAAGAGTTATTCCACCTTATCCCGCCCTCCCCTTTCCTATCCAGAACAACGCGTGCTGGGCTCAGATGCCATCCTTACACGGTAGAGTCGATTAGAGCGCGTACCAAAAAGTTTGGGTCCTCATATCTCTGCCGAACGACCAAGGCATGGAATTCTCTGCCAAGGCACGTGTTTCCTTCTTCCTTCAATCCTGGGTTCTTTAAGCGGGGCGTGAAAAAGCATCTTCTCAGGCCGTCAAAGTAGAGACCTCAACATCGCCTCGGCTACTGTGGGGGCGATGTGGAGGCCACTGCTCTTAGACCACACGACTGCTTACCATCAGGTGGAGTGTGGTCATTTTGACGAGCAAAATAAAAAAAAAATTAAAAAAAAATACTCCGATCCCCGCGCACAAGTTTAACCCCTACCATGCGATCATTGTTACACTGCACAATATCAGCACTAGGGAATATGTTTCGATCCCACAGGAGAGCTACTCCCCCGTAGGGCCTCCCTCGCACCTTTCCTTGCTCCGTGTCGACAGCAGATATACCGTGACTGCCGAATTGTTTGTGAATCGTGTTTAACAATCCAAGATCATGTGGAAACAGCCATGTTTCTTGAAGTGCTATAATGTGTACATAACTGAACTATTTCATGTAAAGATCTTTTGAGTGATCTACAGTTATATAAAACAAGCTTAATGGTCGAGCAATCCATATTAGTTTTTAATAAGCTCAGCGTTCGTTGTTGACCTCTTATTACCGACTTCCTTACGTACCCAGAACTTCCTGAAAACAATGTCCGCAGGCCAGAAACGATCACCCTTATCGTTCAGGAACAGGTCGACACTTCTTAACGGAACAATGACCTTGAAGGCATTAAATTCATTATTTATATTGTTTATTTTATAAACTTGCACATTAAGGTCAGTCTTATATTTAATAAATGCCTCTATGTCCCCAGCAGTGGTTTCCTTATGTACTCTAGAGACATATAAGGATATTTTCCTCTCGGCTGCCTTAAAGTTAAATTGCTCCAAGGGCTGGGCGACTCCCCTCCTATTAATAGTTTTACGACGTTTGTGTTGCACCGTTGACCAATAACCTTTACCTTGCTTGGAATTGTTACTAGTATTCGTTGCATTCTTAACAGCCTCAGCCATCGTGTAATTCCGCTTAAGCCTGATGAATTAGAAGAATTCCTAATTGTAGAACATTCTTTATAATATGATAATGCACTTGTGTTTTAACTTGCGTTAGAATTAAAATCAAAATCAGAAATATGTTTATTCATATAGATCATAAAGTAACATTTATGAATACCCTCTTTTTAATTGCCAAGTTCAGAATTTTGTTTATTTTACAATTCAGTTCTGTGAGGAGCCGTATCCATTAATCGGATAAGCTATTACGTAGATTGGCTTATACAGATAGACACAAAAATGCTTATATTTTAGTAGCAGGCTATTAAATTTAATAGTCTGATGTTATGAAAACTTTACCTAACTATAACTATGCGTGATATATAAATAGATTACTCATTTTTAGCGATAATGAGTTTGTAACCTTAGAAATGCTATACTCAAAAAAACTTATTGGATCTGGAAAAATATTAATTGTCCGGTGTATCTGATATATTTTAATTTATTTCCGTCTGTCAATATTTTTAATCTTAACTAATATTATAAATACGAAAATGAGTTTGTTTGTTTGTTTGTTTGTTACGCTTTCACGCTTTAACTTCTCAACCGATCAACATGAAATTTTGCATACACGTAATCAGGGGTACAGAATAGAACACCCACCTTTCATCCAGAAAAAAAACTGTTGCAAACCTAACCTAACCTACATTTACGCGAGCGAAGCTGCGGGTGAAAACTAGTTTAAAATATATTCAATATTTTATTCGTGTTGCAATGTTTACACTCATCAAAGTTATTTTTGCCTGCCTACGATCGCATAAATTGTTGAAATGCTGATACTATTGAATCAGTGCCTGCATCCGTTTTATAATATTCTAAACACAATAACCACTGACCTATCTTAATTGTAATTATTGTGTATTAATCAGTTTATTCTTAAATTAAAATCTAATACCAGGTCACCGGTATACCGCTGCGACTCAATAGATTAAGAATGTAACAAAGCTATACTCTTTATAGGTTATAAAAAAAAGACAGCGCGTTATGAATCATATTATGTCTTTTACCAGCTAGAAGAGCCATTTTTATTGCTAGATATTATATAATAGGATCGTAGCAAGTGTAAATTCATCGTTCGTACGTTGGATGTTGCGGATGCAGATTTTATGACATACACGGATGCGGATACAGATATTTGATGGCTCACATCCGCGAATGCGAATACGGATGCGGATCTTAAGTATTATTTTAAAAAACGTTGTATGGGTGCAGAAAAATAATAAAAAGATTATAATATTATGCATGAAAAGATAAAAATATTATTTAATAAAAAGTATTATCGGTGCCTTTGCAAGTTCAGGCTTAGATTGCAAAATTTCATAAATTAAACCCGCACTATTGAAAAACTGTTGATTTCGTGCTATTGTTGATAATATTTTATATTCTTATGATGAATGCTTTACCATTTAAGTAGATGTTTATTCACATATATTGATCCTCATTTCCGTTGAGGTAAAATAGCAATTTCTTCTTGAGCTTAGCGCTACCATTTTCTGGTGTTTCTTGACTCTCATCTTTACTTGACGAATCATCGCACCATTCATCAGCCCACCCATTTTCTTTCTTGTCATACCTGCGTTACATCTGAATCCGCATGAACATCTGCATTGACCATTGTGGATGCGGATCTGCAATTATCAATGCGGATGTGCAGATGATGGATGCGGATGTCCAAATGTCAAAGCTCAAAGCTTTCGATGTGGATGCGAATATTCGCAACATCCGTAGTTCGTTACCCTTCAGGGGCACAAACGTGTGTCAATGTATGTGTGTAATACTGTCGAAACATTACGTAGTGGGCGCATTTGCATACAGCCTATAGTCGCCGTTAGTCAACTTGATCGCTTTGTTAGGTGTTGACCAAACCGACCGAACATGGATCGCTTTTATTTGTGTTTTTTATTGTGTTAGGTTTATATGCCTATTATTTATTTTAACATGGCTTTTGTTATTTACGATAGAATAAAGTGAGATTTGCCAATTTGTTTGCCTTGTTTGCCCCGTGGCATAAGGTTGAGGATACTCTTTGGTACGATTTTCGGATTATATCAGCGTTGAGTCTAAGAATGTGCTTGGTAGATGACAATAGGTTCGCCCCTTTTAGAAGGAATCGAGAAAGGTAGTAACGTAATGCTAGGGTAAAATGTACATCAGTAAAAACCTTTCTGAATATGCGTGCATATGAATGCAAGCAAGGATATTTTGCTGAGCTTTATATTTAAACCTCATATCACTAGAGTATCTGTTTGGTTCTATAGGACATAAGAAAGAAACTTGTTGGATGCGCAACTACCAATGTCTCAGTTTTGCCTTTTTAGCCCCCTGCTGGACTGAGGATTTTACCTAAGATTTCTAAATCCTCCTATTTCTACTTATCCGTGGTTAAATAAGTGTCTTTAAAGTGTTCTATCAGAAAATTATAAGAGACGTACGAAATAACGGCGCCTGGCTTAGTTAGTATTTAAAATATACATATTAAATCTAGAATAATCAGTAAGCTATTGTCTTGTTATCACTACGACAAGTTCATAATATACTCTATAAAAAATATACCACTTGCTAGACTTACTAAGCTAAGGACTTAATTCTTCATTATTAACTAAGGTCCACAACCTACTATAATCCTCATAATGCTTTAATTAAGGCACATATTATGTTTATACTACATTATAAAATTACTGAATAAACTACTCTACTCTATTACTCTTTATTTTCATGATGATATAACACAAGAATGACTGCTATATTGCTGTAAGAAACATTATTAAAAAGCACCGACATACGTAAAAGACAATATTTACAAGAAACAATACACACCAACTCAAAATCATGCCCAAAACTTCATGAAAGTAATAAATCCATACAACTTATTGATATAACGCGAGCATCCACAAAGGCAGCACATTTCAGTACAGAGTACGGCGCCTTACCTCGCTCCGCGCGTCACAGTCCTACGGGCAGCCCGGGTGGCCGCACGCGTCAAGACAAGCGCACTTACCCCTTCTGAATTCCCGACCGCGGGGTCAATCAAATTTGTGAATTTCGAATTTGGATCGCGCGTTCCCGAATTTAACAACCAGGTAAGTGCATATTTAATTTAATAAAATATTAATTTATTTTTACGTATTTGAATTTGGAAACATAAATCGGTTGAGATTATTTTTATTTTTTCGTTTCTGGGTCGATTTGTTCGCTTGTATTTTTGATTATATTATTAATATTTAATATCAGTGAAGCATTGGAGCGTTGTTGGTCATACTTAAAGGTCGTTTGTAGAAGGGCACGCTAATTAGGTTAGAACTAATTAGTTGGGGAGGGTTTCCCTTTGCTTGTTTATATTTATACAGCCTACGTTAGAGGGGTAGGGCTATTCTAGTGGCTATTATGGTTG
Organism: Catocala sponsa; assembly: GCA_963564715.1. NCBI lineage: Eukaryota > Metazoa > Arthropoda > Insecta > Lepidoptera > Erebidae > Catocala > Catocala sponsa. Next base: position 7,823,383 of record OY751351.1, read on the forward strand.
AGAATAAGGTGTAATTATTACACAAGTGTATGTTTATTTCTATTCTACTTCAGACGTAGAATGTGTTGTATTTTCTACGCTAGTTATTTTTATGCTATTATCAAGTTGTTTGACGGTTATTATTTGCTATATAATATTGTTATATTTTGAAATGATTGTAGGGGACTATTTATATATCTTTATAAATGATTAGGTTTTCGGACTGTCTAAATTGACGTGATTAAAAAAATATATGTATAGCCGTGACTATCTGAGGCTATTTTAGCGATCCAATTGTTGACTCTCAAAAATATAGCTATAATTAAATAAAAATGTTTACAGCCTCAGAATTTACCTTATACAGTCTGAAGTAATAAAATCGTTTTACTCTTAAACTCTTAAGATTAAAACACGCAGATAGCACACATATTTATGGTATATGGTAATAAAATTAAATATGAACTAAAAGCTAACATTCGAAGTCATAGATAATACGTTTGTATTACCTTTAAACTATAAATATTAGATCGCATTGCCCGGTCATTGTGTGTTAATACTTAAGCAGCATTGATTTTACGCTTTATCTCGGTCAAAGTAGGTAACGCCCAAAATTTTTTGTTAGAAAAAGGCTGCAATAAATATCAAGTTGTTTTCTATTTTTCATCACTATATAATTTATCTCTATATAACATCGGTTTTAAATCAATTTGTAAAAAAACAAATATTGAAAATATAAGCGTAAAAAAATAAATACATAATAAAATATAAGACATAATTATACATTCAGGAATATTCTAAAAATATCTTTATATATATCTTTGCATACAACGTCACGCTACGGAAAGCAGGCGTAAGTCTTATTTTTACGAGGGAGGCTTACGTTTGTTACGCACAGGGGTAGGCAAAAATATCTACGGAATTATATTTGCAACGAACTAAACATGTAAAATAACATTTAGGATATTAACAAGGTTTCATTTTGTTACGTCTCGGATCCTGCGAGAGAATGTATACCAAAGATATTTTTTTCTAAATCTTCCATATTTCCGCATTATATTTTCTTCGTTGAATTCTGTCCATTCTTTCCACATGCCCAAATTAAATCTTAATTAATGTTACTACATTGTCTTTTACTTCACAATGGTTAACTTCTACTAATTCTACAAATAGATAGGTTATATACTTCTCCATAGTCTCATTACTATTGTACTTAGTCCACTAATTTTAGAAATTACGATATACATAGGCACGGTATTTAAAAAACGTGTTGTTTAACCTACGGACAGTAAATTTTTACTTTTACATATTTTACGACATGCTTCTTGTATAGGTATAGGATCCAGGCCTTGTCCTGTAAACATTTATTTTATAACAGCGTTTATTGTAATTCACAGGTTCGAACAGAGATCAAAAATATTTTTAATTACAGAATTTATGATGTTGTCCAATATTCAATAAAATAAAATAATGTATATAATAGATATTTCGGTGAAAACAAAAACCAGGTAATAATTAAGAATCCTGTTTTAAAAGAGCCCGTTCCTTATCTAACAAAAACAAAGAAAGCTAAATTAAAGCTAAATCTAACAAAAATAAAGAAAGCTAAAAAAGCTAGATAACTAAATTCTAAATACTTGTTGTAATTTATACTAATCTATATATAAAAGGCAATATTATCTTAAATAATACATTCATACAAATCACATATCCTATATCATTTAGGATTATAATATGGCGTCTTTCGTAAATGCCCTCATATCTAACAACGTGCAACGATACAATCAAAACAAAATGGCAGCTAATATAAAAAACAAATTCAATTCGAAATTCGAATAATTTAACGGGAAAAGAATGCCAAAAAATACAAATTACGATTGTGGTCTAAATGAAATATTCCAATCGAACGACCGTTCGGGAAAGAAATAAAAAATAAAACGTACTTCCGGCAAAATGCAAATAGGCACGAAACAGTGAGGGCGGGGCTTACTCACAATCACTGCTAACTCGAAATATCACATAATTTTACGGATATCCGTTGTGTTCTTCTATTTGTTTTCCGACCATTTTTTGCTTAGAACATAATTTAAGTACCGACAAATAATTATATTTTTCTGAAATTTTAATGTCAGAGGCCGGTTTTCTTGTGGAACAGATATCTATTGGTGCAGATTAAAAGGAACAACGGCAAACCTGGCTATGGGTCTAAGAACAAAAAAGCGTATGCTTGCTATTTGAATAGACAGCGTTGAGGGATCTTAATTATTGCGGTGCTGTCTATAAGACAATTTCCACCGCAGCTTTCTGCGATGTGACGTCGTATTGCAAAAAATCGCCAGCTGGACTTTCATAACAAGTGGCTCTATCTTACAGAACATACATCACCGCTAAACAATCTTATATTGTGTTTCGGATATGAGCTGGTTTCCCAGGCTCTCTTAGGAAATGCTGTATTATTAGCAGAAGATCTTTAGTTTTATACATGCCACTGGTAGCAAAGTAACTCCCTTTTCAAGAATGGCAGTGTGTTAGTGATGGTAATCGTTTACCATCAAGCATGCTGTATGGGCTTGACAACAAAGGCGGTATATAAAAAAAAATTTGCCGTGGCTTTGGTCGCGTAAATATATGTAGATTAGGTGATGTTAGTAAGTAACAGTACTTTATTTTGGATAAAAGGTATCCTATATCCTTTTCTGCTTCCCTGGCAACGTGTTTGAATTTTATTATCGGTCGAGTAGTTAAGGCGTGAAAGCGTAACAAACAAACTCACATTCGCATTTATCATATTAGTTAGGATAGGTATTACAAAAACCTTCTTTGCTTCGTTTTACTTGTCTGTATCTCGACTCGGCAAACGTAGTGTAGGACGCCCTCCGACCAGGTGGGATGACGATTTGCGAAAGACTGCAGGCAGATGCTGGATGCGGCAAGCTGAAGACAGGGCGCTATGGCGCTCTTTGGGGGAGGGCTATGTCCAGCAGTGGACTATCATAGCCTGATGATGATGATCTCTTTTTTTGTTGTTTCCTTTCATAAACAATTTCTATTAATGTCATAACATTCGAAACATTTCCCTCAAAACAAAAAATAATCCTTAAAACGCAAAAGGTCACACCTAACGACACTTTTATTGCTTTTCTCTCTTTCCTATTTTATATTTCGGAAACGAAAAACAATGTTATAAAATAACTCACCTTGAGAGCAGACCTTGACTGTCAATGATTTTGAATAGGCTGAGGTGATTTACACTCAAAATACGCAATCGGTTTTTGGTCACACGTAATAGAAGCGATGTTATTAATTTTTAATAAGAGGGATTTATCAAGGTGCCGCCCCCAAAGTACCCTATCATACACAACACTGCATTATCTTAATATTTTCTAGTTAAACGAGTTTATTGCCAACACATTGCTAAATTCTGTACTGCTAATATATTCTAACAGAAAACTCAATAAAACGTTCGCTCAACTCGGGAATTGAACTCGGCACTTCATGATTGGCTGCAAACTTAAATGTTATAGATAGTAATGCGTATAACTGCATTCGAAACAATATTCGAATACGCAATATCTGTTTTGCACGGTCAAGAAAGTAATAGACACTTATAATACATACACATATAAATATAATTCGAAAGTGATTGCGGTTATAGGTACTTTGATTCAGTTAGGTATGTTAATACATACCATGTATTTACAAAAAAAAGTATATATGTATATTTATCCATTGTCTAGTACCCATAGTACAAGCTCTGCTTAGTTTGGGCTAGATGGTGTTGTGTGTATGTGATAGAATATTATTATCATATAATAATAATAATATAGAGTATTAAGGGCAGACGCCGTTTTATCATCCATAGTTACCAATATACCAGTCCATCAAACACCCATACCCATAGACCATATGTTAGAATCCATACGTAGCAATAGTCCTACGCCTGCTGCGGCTAGTGCCACTGTAGGTGTTCCATCCCACCTATGATTAAAACTCTCGAAGGGCCTGTTCACTTTGGACCCATGTCTCCGTGTAAGCCTCCCAAAGGGCCGGGTATTTTCCTAACGTATTAGGAATATACCCGTGAAAGAGAAACAAATAATAATAATAGCCTTTATTTAAGAATCTTTCTTACAATATAGTTACAATAATCTTATCTAATTATTTGACACCGGTACGTGAAGATTGTCTTGCTGTCCAGCATAGACCTCCCCTAGAGTTCGCCATCGAATGCGATTCTGCGTTTGTCTATTCCAAGTATGTCCCGCTATTTTTTTAATATCTTCTTCCTATCTACGACGCTGTCTCCCTTTCCTTCTTTTGTATTGTCTCGGGCACCACTCTGTTACGTCCTTAGACCATTTGTCCTTATCACTCCTAATCATATGTCCTGCCCACCTCCATTTTAATTTTTTTTTTACAGTATGCAACATCTGTGATTCTAGTGTTCTTCCTTATAGTATCAAGTTTTATTTTATGTATTTTTGTGTAAATACATACATATTATACATAGAAACACCCAGACCAAGATCCATGTCTATGCACACAAATGTTTGACACTCACCACTACGCCATCGAGCCCGTCAAAGGATATAACTCAAAAAATTCTCAACCGATTGAAAAAAATCTTTTGCCATTAGAAAGCTATATTATCACCGAGTAACATAGGCTTTATGTCATTTAAAAAAAGAAAGTTCTGTTACTAACACTTTTTTACGTGGACAAATGCATTGACGCATATCTCTCAACGTAACCTACTTTTATGCGAGCGAAGCCGCGGGCAAAAGCCAGTATGTAAAGAGGAGTAGAATATAATATGATGTAATATTAAATTGATGTTGTAAATGCGGTAGTTCAGTTTTAAAGGGTCATAAGGTCGCATGTGGTCGATATTAAGCCTTAGCCGGGTTTGTATAGAACATTATTTTGAATATGCCATAAATTCGAATATTGTTAGTTTGGGATCAGTAATAGAATCTATTACAATAGATTGAAGTAAGTATATAGGTATTATAAATATATCTAATAAGATTCGAAATTAAGTCGAATTTATATACCTACTAGCTATTGCCCGCGGCTTCGCTCGCGTTAATTTAGAATTTGACAATCAATTCGGGTTGTATTCTGCTTGTAATAATATAATTCAATCACGATTCGAAAGACACGTGGCGCCATCTATTATCATAAGAACGTTATTGTTGTTTTCCTTGGGAACAGTAATTTTTTTCGGGATGAAAGGTAGCCTATGTCCTTTTCTGTATACCTGACAATGTATATGCAAAATTTCAGAATGATTTGTTCAGTGGTTTAGGCGTGAAAAGGTAACAAACAAACAAATTCATTTTCGCTTTTATAATATTAGTTAGGATTACGATTTGGGCCACTAATCCTTATTGCTATTAAAATTAATATGTAATTTATAAAATTAATGGGTAGGTATCCCATATAATGTTCATAAAATGAATTAAATAATATAATTGTGCACGGATAGCGTAGTGGTTTTGAGTGGTTTCATCTCCTGTGGGTTCAAATCCCATTCGGGATAAAATTTTGGGTGATCCACAAATACTTGTTTCAATTCTGGGTGGATTTTGTGTCTGTTGTTTAAATGTTTGTTACACAATACAGGAATTATTCCTAGTGTTGTATACAAAAATTATTAAGTAATACAAAATTGTAGTTTCAGATTGTCAGTTTTTTGTCATGATATTTAATAGTCGTAATTGTTCGTTTTAATCTAACCAATTTACTTCGCATGGACTAACTCTCTATTTGCATGATTTAGTCGATTATGTGGAAAATAAGTTGAATTTCCACTTTAATTCTCCTTTTTTATATATTACAATAAAGTTATTTCTATAAAAATAAGTTTATTTACAAATATAGACGATACGTTTATTTGGAAAATGTTTTATTTGACCTTGACCTTGAAAAGAGTCTAGCAATTACAAAGACAGTCTTTTGCGAAGACGTCTGAATATAAAATGGTTATGTAAAAACTTTAACTAATTGATGAACGTGCTTACGCAAATATAAATTATACGGCGTTTATCGTTGCTTAGTTAATTTTTTAATAAAATTTTGTCACATTATTGCTATAACTATTAACTATTTACGAATAAAAAAAGGTTATTAATATTAGGATAATATTATTAACAAAATATGCTTCAAAATCTTCTTTCTGCTCCTTAAATACTAAAATATAGGCCTTTAAAAGCTCGGGTCTACCTGTCTGAAGTAGGCAAAATACAGCAATTACCACATATATGTGTGAATAATGAATTTTCAGGTAACTCTCGGATTTCAGCCATACTATTCTGTTAAAGATTTCATCTCGAACTCGAATGTCGCTTCACATTACATTATTATTACTATGGTTCCCATATAATCTGTGACAGTCTTAGCGCAAAGTGGTATTTAAACTAAATATCTGTTTGAAATTGTCTGTCCTTACTATACTAGCTTTTGCCCGCGATGCCGCGCGCATGAACTTTTCATTTATTTTTATCGTCACCCGAGAGAATTTTAAAAATCCTGATGTAGTAATTATAGGCTATATAATGACGAAGTACTTTATTATATAGTCTATAATTACAAGTATGCTAAATTTGACGTCCCTAAGTAATAATAACAATGCTGAAATCATATTTATTCCGTACACCGGGAGAATTTCAAAAGAATGTGCTCCTGTGTGCACAATTTCAGCGTTCTAGGTGCAAGTGCTTGAGTTAGACGTAAGTGAGTCACTCAGTGACTGAAAACTTATCTTTTTATATACCTATATTAAGTCTTGTCAATAAAGCAACAGCATTAAAATGAGACGGTGTTTAATTTCAATCACAGTTTTGTAATGTAATGGCCATTTTTCATTTATAAATTTACAAGTATGCAATAAAAGGCTTTTATATACACACAATACTTATACAGTTTTTAAAAAGCGTAACCTTTCGAATCGTTTCCTTTGATATATTCGAAAATTAATTACATTTCTGCGTCTCATCCAAGCAGCACAAAATTTTTGTAAATAAATTTGACGAGTTATCTGAATCCATTTGGCTCTCTGAAATTGTCATAAGCATAAATAGCTTGTTTTAAAGGGAATACTTCAGTGCACCATATCGAGTGTGTGTTCCTAAGACTGATGAATAATTCAATACACAGGGTACGATGTGTTGACAGGTCTTCAAATGACGAATAGGTCGCTACAAAAGACATAAATAAGCCTCTTGACAGCCTGATTGATGACCTATAATGATATGGTGTTTAAAGCATGGGTCACCTTTGTATGTACGATAGAATAAAATTATTTTTGGTACTGTCGCAAATTTTCCACTTCACAAAAATTGTATCTATGCAAAGTATTTTCATTTTCTAAGGAAGTAGCGCCGCGAAAGATCTTTTATAAAATACTACATTGTGCCCGCGGCTTCAATCGCATAGAAGTAGACTGGGTTAAGTTCTTATAACAGTACATTTTTTTAAATAATATTTTACGTATGCTACTTGGTGATAATATAGCTTAATAACGGAGAACGAATTTTTAAAATCATTTGTTGTTTTTGAGTTAAATCCTTAAAAAAACACAAACAAAAAACTTTTCACTTTATAATATTAGTATAGACTATATTTTCCAATTACAATATATAATTATATAAATGAAACAACATTTACTCTTTGGTTGTAATGTAAAATTTACTATTGCACATTATCAACAACATAAATAAAAGCTAAATTGTATATAAGCACAAATGTCTATATTATGTCTTTAAAACAACTCAAATAGATAATGTTTTATACTATTTATCTTTTATCATAATTTGATCGAAAATATTTATCGTCTCATCGTTTATAACGACGACATTGACAAAATAAGACTGTTAAATGTTCTGACACTAAAAATCAAAAGCAAAAACATATGCCAAAATGTGCTTCTAATGGATCTCTGCCATCCTCAGGAATAATAGTCGTGAGTCAACGTACAAATTCACTTGAGTATGTGTTCTTGAAGTGTTAGTACCTACTATGACTGATCAGCCTGTTAATGGATCACTGCTATGCTTAGCGAAAGCTCTTGTCGGTATCCTTCACCTTCCTAAGGGATTAAATGACACGTGCCGGTAGAAAGCACTATATTTACTCACAAGTAATGAAGATAAAATTTAACTGTGCATAATGTCCTTATAAAAGCGTAGTGGAATAATTTTGGAAGTTATCCTCGTTGGCTTCGTTTGTCCCATGGAATAAATTTTATCTTATAGACGATCATGGGTTCCGGATTAAGTTACCTGTTAGGGAAAAGTGTAAACATACTCGCTGTGACTAGAAAAGTGGCCGATTAAGGGGAAATGGATTCGCCCCTTATTCCATAAGACCTATATAAATATACGCGTAATAATACGCTCCTGCCTACCCATTTGATCATAAACAGTCGTGAGTCAATATATGTATGCATTAAAAGAAAAGGTATAGCTATTAGCTATGATTGGCTCTGTATATGAACTGTCCCTCTACTGGGCAGAAGAGGCCCTTCATAGTATGAGTAGGGTTAGGTCCGCCACGCCGGCTTGGTTTTCATACGTCACATATCTCCGAGAATATTATAGAGGAGTATGAAAAACAATAGCTTAGTGTACCTTTATTTAAATTAGGATTTTTTATTTGGGATCGTAATTGTGCTCTCTAGAAAGTGGTTAACAAAAATCAGTTCTCATAAAGTAGGTTTATTATTCTTCACCTTTCAGCTATATCCTAATCCTAACTTCCTAACTAGTCCTAACTAATATTATAAAAGCGAAAATGAGTTTGTTCGTTTGTTTGTTACCTTTTCATGTCTAAACCACTGAACCGATTATCTTGAAATTTTGCATATACGTTGACAGGTGTACAGAAATGGGCATAGGCTACCTTTCATTTCGAAAAAAAATACTGTTCCCGAGGAAAACAATAATAACGTTCTTATGATAATAGATGGCGCCACGTGTCTTTCGAATCATGATTGACTTATATTATTACAAGCAGAGTAGAACCCGAGTTGATTGTCAAATTCTAAATTAACGGGAGCGAAGCCGAGGCCAAAAGCTAGTATAAATTTCATACATTTTAATTTTATTCAAAATGGTATGTGTTTCGGCCAAAGACATTTAATTTGAATACATTCTCTATCGTCGCTCCTCGATATCCGAAAAATAGTTTTAAGCATAGTATGTTCTACCGTATTTTAAACATAACCCATTTATAAGAAAAACAGGTAGTATATAGCATCCCACTCAAATCAGGGGCATCCCGACGGATCACCTGAAGTAGGTAGAGGTCCCTGGCGAAAATCGTAGCCAAATAACTTTGTATTGTGATCCAGCGGTAAATAGCGTTTCAGAGCCACTTAAAACGCTTTGTATCAGCAGGACCCCAGTAATCTTTATTCCTTGCGGCCGCCAGCGTAAAGATAAATATTTTGGAAGGATACTCGCTGTTATTACATGAGCCTATAAAAACATTTATAACCAGGCGAGTACCATTTGCCGGTTTCTGGAAGGTTACTCAACGACGTGTCAAAATCAAACATGTTTCAAGTGATTTGATTGGTTGTTTTTAATTCAGTTAGCCAATTACAGCAGTTGACATGCTGTTGACCGCCTGTAAGCAAATGTTTGAATTACCTTTCAGAATATGGACTAAAAAAACTATGAAAATGTTTTATAGAACTCCTAGTCTTTCGTGTATTTTTAGGACTGCACGGACGGCATAGTGGTTTAAGTGGTCGCCTCGCCACTGATATTGCGCTGAGTGTTGTGGGTTCAAGTCTCACACGGGACAAAACTTTGTGTGATTTACAAATGGTTGACAACCGCTGGGGTAAGCGTGTTCTTGAGTGGAGACCGCGACTCGGCAAACGTAGTGTAGGGCGCCCTCCGACCAGGTGGGATGACGATCTGCGAAAGACTGCAGGCAGATGCTGGATGCGGCAAGCTGAAGACAGGGCGCTATGGCGCTCTTTGGGGGAGGCCTATGTCCAGCAGTGGACTATTATAGCCTGATGATGATAATGATGATGATGATCCGAGTCTGGATGTTCTTTGTGTCCGTTATTTGAATGTTTGTAAAGTCCCCCGCTATACAGGAATTATTCTAAGTGCCGGAGAGGTGAAAAAAAATAAAAATGGTTATCTCACCTCTGCTACTGAGCTTAGCGTTGTGGGTTTGATCCCCATAAGAGTCAAAACTTTGTCTAATTGACGAATTGTCGATTCGTGGCCAGTAGTTCTTTGTGTCCGTTGTTTGATGTTTGTAAAGTCCCCTTCGATACATTCGATTTTCTACAAGTGCCTCTTACGTAAATGTAACTAACTCAAATGTAAAAACATATGGTGATGAGAACTCATGGTACCCTTAGATAAATTACGGTGTTTGTACTCGTCGTATTACATAAATGTTTACCGCTATATGCTACTATTTCTAGTAAAGAATAAACCATTCATTTGGTCGACGTTTACGAGTCGTTAGCGCAGAAATACATATATGTATATAGCGCCAACATATTGCTTTTGTTTGCGGACGGTTCACTCTTTAGTTTTCTAAGTAAAAGAAGTGTTCAATTTAAAGGAAAGAGCTTTATTTATTTAAATCAAACGGTTACATATATTTTACCAATTACACTAATTAATTTATACTTACTAATATTATAAAGATGCAAGATTTCCTTCTTTGTTTGTTTGTAATGATTTAACTCAAAACTACTTAACCGGTTTAAAAAATTCTTACACCATTAGAAAGTTTTATTATCACCGAGTAACATAAGTAAAAAAGTACTAAAGTACTATAAAACACATATACATATATAAACTATAAAACATCACGCTATCAGCCATAGAATGGAGCAATCATAACAAACGTAGGTGAAACCGCAGGGGACAGCTAGCATATCCTAAAATAATATGGTCTGGTCTTAATTAAGGATAATTTTAATTGTGAAATACAGCCTCTTTAGTCCCTCGATAAAAGTTTGAGTTTACACTTATAACTAAACATATCCTCTACATGGCTAACGAAGTTCAGATTCCATGCAAATCCTGCAGCTTAAACATTTATTTTCAAACTAACTTCTTCCCGCGGGAATACCACAGGAATGTATATCGGAATAGGAAACATTTGAAGCATTTCTATGTGAAAATCTAGGATATAGTTTATTTGAGTAAGGAATTGCACATAAATAAACTTTTACGTGTGGTTGAGTACCAAACATCTAAATCTTTTCACCAACTTTCACATTTAAAAAATTAGTAGGCTTTTTCGTATACAACCATTGCCACAAACTTAAAATCTTGTAGCTTCTTATGAAGTAAAAAACTACATAATATGTTGTATATGTTCTTACGTAAGTTTTTATTAACATAATTATATTTTACCCCTAAATTCAAGCTCAGTCTATTCAGTGATATTTATTTGAGTCTAAGAGAGTCATCGATGATGTCACGAGAGGATAACCCAAAATATGAGATGACTCATTTTTAAAGTATATCGGGTTCTATATTCTTTAAAATATAACTTAATTGAAAGAATACATTAAAGACATCATAAAAAAATTGGGTTACATCACAGAACATATTATATGGGTTATGTCGATTATTGCATGCATAAAGTAAATATATTGCATACATACATACATACATACATACACAGATTCACGCCAGTTTCCCAGAGGAGAAGGCAGAGACTATGGATTTCCATTTGCTACGATCCTGACACACTTCTCTGGCTTCATTTACTTTCATCACATTCCTCATACACGCCCGTCGGTTCAAGGAGCTCTTAGCCTGGCCTTTGTATAGAACGCCTCCGATCTGATCGAGAAACGTTCGCCTAGGTTTTCCTCTTGCGACTGTTCCATTCACACTAGCCTTAAAAACTTTCTTAGTCAGTCTTTCCTCGTCCATTCTTTCTACATGTCCAAACCAGCTTAACATACCCTTTTCTATTCTTGTCACTATATCCACTTTCATGCCGCATCTCTCTCTAATCATACTATTCCTTATTCTATCTTTCAGAGTCACACCATATATGCTTCTCAACGCTCTTATTTCTACAGCATTTATTCTGCTCTCATGCTTCTTTTGCCATACCCAATTTTCACTTCCATACATAAGTGTGGGCATTAATAGTTCTCTATGAACAGCCAAACGTGCCTTTTCGGATACATTTCGACTGTTCATAAAAGCGCGTAGAGCTCCATTCACTTTGTTGCCAGCAATCGTTCTCCTTTCAATATCTCCCTCATGTTTACCATCCCTTGTAAACAAAGTACCCAAATATACAAAATATATTGCAATATTAATATTATATGTTATTAACAAACATCCATCTAGATAAATAATGAAAAATATGTTTACAAAACAAAAAATATCGATTAACAACAAAAATTTAAGAATGTACAAAACTGATCTGATCTGATACAAAAGATCCTTAATTTGATTAAAGACGTTGAACGATTTTACGATTGCCGACGTTTTCGTATTATTGTAAGTATTAAAACCTTTTATAAGTATAAGTAATAAGTATTTGGTTTCAGACTCTTTAAAACAATCAAAATCAATTTTACAAAATAATTCCATTAGAGTTCTCGTCGGAGTTTTAACCGCCGAAGACATAATGTAATTACTTTAATTACATATTATATCTTAGGCGTGTCAAGATGCATTTACATAAAAATCACCGATGATAATTTTTAAAATATAATTATTGAATTATATATAAACTATTTTTGGCGAAATTATAACCTAAATAGTCTCTTTTCGACGTTTAATAATAATTGAAATATAGAAAACCAACTTAGCTCCAACTTCACGTCCTCGTAACTTGTAGATCTGTCATTTCTGTCATTTCTGTCGGCCTCGATGGCGTAGCGGCTAGTGTAACCGACTGCCACGCCTGGGGTCGCGGGTTCGATTCCCGCACAAGTCAAACATTTGTGTGCATGAACATGGATGTTTGTCTTGGTCTGGGTGTTTCTATGTATAATATGTATGTATTTACAAAAAAAAAATATATATGTATGTTTATCCATTGTCTAGAACCCATCGTACAAGCTCTGCTTAGTTTGGGCTAGATGGTGTTGTGTGTATGTGATAGAATATTATATTATTATTTCAATGAAGCAGCAGAGCAGAGAATAGTAATATAGGTACACCGAACGTTTCGATGTATCCTAAGTATCAATTATGGCGGTTTTGCACCTGAACCGATGTCGAATCTGTGCAGGCTGTCACGAACGAGATAGTTTATTTGAATAACATGTATACCAATAAATACTATGCTATAAATATTGTCCTATAATAATTAACTAGTGTGTGTTTAATTTGATATAAATTGTAAAGTTGCGGCTTTAAATAGTCAGGTGTTAAATAAACAACAATTTAATTTATATTTAGTACCTTTAAACACAAATAAGATCAATACAGATGAGCAGCTTAATGCGACGCGCGTAAATAGTGGAATGACTTGTGGGGCTAGAGCTGAGCTAAGCAAAACGTGATACTTGAAGGAATATGACACGACACCCGCTCGGCACCTCGGTCTCTGCCCAGCTATCGTATAGAATAAGTGAATATTGTAGGAAAGTGAATAGACATTATTTTCAGTATCTTATCTTATGTGGCCCCCAGGCCAGTCAGTGCAGACCGGCGACACCTCGACCCAGTGGGATCTTTTGTGTCGAGGTTATTTTCAGTAAAAACATCTTTAATTTATTATCCCAAATACCACATAATTGACAAATAGATAAACATAAGTCTAATTCTTAAAACAAATTAGATCGATATATAGATATGGGCAACTTAATATGACGACGCGGAAAAAGATTAATTAATATGTCGCGGAAAAAGATGCACACACATTAATACGTGAGTGCATCTTTTTCCTTGATGAATTACGAGTACCTATACTCGTGCGAACAACTATTTCGGCTCAAGTCCAACAAATATCAACTATTGTATTATATTACTTGATTGTAAATCGCATTGAGTCTGTGTTTTTGTATTGTATTAAGATGACCATCTGTATTTTTCTATATTGTATTGAAAATACAGTTTAATACACTTGAATATTTATTTATTAAACCGTCGTCTGCTGAATCTCAGACACAATGAATAAGGCATTACGTCTCGCGTAGACCTGCGTGCGTGCGAGGGGTTTCTGTGACAGGCTCCTGAAGTGGGCACTTTGCTGTCAGCAGGGGAATACTAATAGTCGCTCCTTGCAGCTTCTTCAAAGGTCAGCAACGCGCGAGTGATGTCTTTGGCGAAGCAAACGCCTATAGGTGGCGATAAACACTTGTTACTCGGGTGCACCGTAAGCATTTCATATCGACAAGTTATTAATTATATAAGAAATATTTCATTCAATCATACTTTTAGGTGACCAGATTAGATCAACGAATAACAGACTTAGGCAGGGGCTGGAGTATTAAAGTTTATGCATTTCTTGAATTAGTTATTTTAATTTGTTATCTTTTATTTTATTTCAAATCTTTCTTTCCATATTTTACGTTACCATAATACACTAACACGTAATAAATACTTCACATTCGACAACATTTATTATGTAACGTATATTTGTAAAACAAAATGGCCGATATTTGTATCCCAAAATGGCGGATAAAAAATGTCCTGAAAGAACATAAAAGCAATACGTATCATTGAACATTACAGTCGTTACGGCGACAAAATGCCTAAATAAAGTCGTAAATAAACTCGACTTTTGGAATAAATTATGACGGCACGGTTGACGTATTCGGCAATGTACGCCCCGTGCTGTGGGTTCGATTCCCACACAGAACAACGATTAAAGATCTAGCATAAATTAATGTGACCATAAGGAGTTCCATGAAGGTTTGTTTTTGAAATTGAAAGCAATTTTTAGATAGTTGTTTTGAAATAAAGATGATTCGTGAATTACCAGTCATAATAAAAAAATACTGGAGGTATAAGTATTTATTTAACGAAAAAAGGAGATATAAATTTGTAATAATAACGTTATTCTACAATGTTACATGAGAAACAATGTTTTGTCGTTGGTCGTATAAATGTCACATAGTTTATCGACCAAATAATGACAGATCACGTGTTTTGTCTTGTCACTTAGCTTATGCTAGCTCTACACGTAATTGTTCTGCGTCTGGGTGTTTGTGTCTGTGAATTATATGTCTGTGAAATATCTCACAAAACGGGGATATTTACCCCAAAGTGGGGAAATTGTCTTTGAAAAATATTGCAGTATATTTTTTTCTACTTTCATGCTGGTCTCGGCGTTAAGAAAAGTAGAATGTATATGCTACCCTGGTTCGAATGGCCAACGCTTCTGAGCTGTTGGATCGAAGGTTAGTACTCCATAATTGTATAGATTTTGTTCTTATATAACCGCCTATATGTATAAGCTTATGCTTATATTATTTAAAAGAACCTAGTATCCTGAGATCCAAAGTATTGCATAAAAATACCCGACGGACGCAAAAGAAAGAAGGGTTCAGCACGGGCAACCTTATTCACAATACTACACGAACAAGCACAATACAAGACAAACTAATATGTCTGACATGAGCAACTTTGCACCGGGATACTAATCAATATATTTATTTTCATTATTGTGCATAAACCTTATGATTTTAGCTTAAGCTGAACATAAGACGCTTATGCCTTTTTAGAATTATATAACCTATATCGCTGGCCAATAATTTTAAGAATAATTTACTTACATATAACATATGAAAAGCAGCAGCGGGAGACCATTGGATTACCATGCAGAGGTCTCGAGTTTAATCCCAAGGCTCCATTAGTTAATAATAATTATCGCTTGCTTTAACGGTGAAGGAAAACATCGTGAGGAAACCTGCATATCTGAGAGTTCTCCATAATGTTTTCGAAGATATGTGAAGTCTGCCAACCCGCACTGGGCCTGCGTGGTGGACTATGACCTTCTCATCCTGGGAAGAGGCCTGTGCCCAGCAGTGGCACAGATTTATACTGATGTTATTATATATGTATATATTATCTTTTATACCGCCTTTGATGGCAAATGAGTGGTCCACCTGTTAGTAAGCAGTAACCGCCACTTAAAGATATAGCTGTGTTCTTTTAACATTGCAGAGGGAACACAACAAAGTTAAAACGTATACGACTTTACCTACCAAGGGGCAAAAGGAACGGTTAGTCTGCTCCTGGACTATTTAAGGCCTGATTCCTATATTAAGAAACGAGTTGCTTTAGCTAGGGCTAGTTAAATTTTTACATATTTTCCGTTATCAGAAATTAATTAACCGCAGATTAAACGATTCATTTCTTGTTATATGAATCGGGCCTATATACACAGAACAGTGGTACCATCCCGAAAACAGTATTTAAATTATACACACACAAAAAATATAGCTGTTTTACACTAAAAAGAGTAATGCGGAATGGCGTTTCTAGACCAACTTTATTATGATATCATGAAGCCGCTTCAGGCTACATGTATGACATCTTGTGGTTGGTAAAATGGTTGTCGCATGTCAGAGGTACATATGTTAATTTTATTAGATGTGCTTATTATACTTTTAAAGTAAAGTCTCACTTAAGTCATAATATTATTCATCAGGAAAAGAGTACGCGAAATGATCTCTAATAACACTTGCTCTACAATAAAAAATTATTAGTGGTAAGTTGACCAAATAAGAAAAAGAAGTAATAAAAACATGAATTGAATTACTCAGCTTTCATGAAGCATCAGAATTTATTTTAGAAAACATAGCTCATTAAAAACGCAGAATGGGTACAACATAAATTTACAGGTTTTAGTGTAATTCACAAGTACCACTACCTAACGACAACCAGAAGATTAAACTTCAGCTAGTTCATAAATTTGAACAGCCCGTAATTGATTTTAATAAGCCTTAGTTATGCGTTAGTTCTGTCTCACTGTTATTACACGCACTGGAAATTGTTGAACAAATACACTATTAGTAATTCACAACCTCACGAATTCTTTTCTCTTAGTTGAATTCATCAGTATAAGTACCAAAATCTCCACCTCTCACTACTGAGATAAGCATGTGCTAATTAATTGCAAATATTATAATTCGTTGATAGCCTAAAAATTTCCAGATTGTCTACACGCTGTATACCAATTATGACGACGGCTGTGTTCGCGTTTCAGCTGTCGTTACGTTCTCGCCACTCTGTCGGCACGTAGTCGTACGGTACGTGTAAGTCAAGCTTCAGTCCAACTAGTGACGAACTAATTTGGAGGAACGGTTTTAGCGACGGCAGCCTAGTTTCATTTTTGTTGTCTGAATTTCGTATGCTAATGAAGGTAAAAATACCGGTACGTTTTAGCTGGTAAAGTTGGATAAGTGGTGATAGAACTACGCTAGTCGTTCGTTAAGAATATTTGCGGGATATATTCGATAATATGGAATTTTTTAATTTTGTTGCAATGTAATATGTGTTGTGAGTCATGGCGATCTTTCAGTTCAAATGATCTGCATAGTTAAACAATATATAATAATATCTATATGATAAATCACTAGATATTATTAGGAGCCTGAATTACTTCATAACATTTTATATATATAGTTTTAATATACCGTATAATGGCTACAACATTTGACTGCTACACTGTCACATGACTAGTCTGCTATCAAAATTCGATGGCGCTTACAGGAAGAATAGCCTAGCATAATTTCTTGCAAGACCAGGCAAAGAGCTGAAAATTGGAACCTATGAGAACATCCTATGATCCTCTCATAGGTAGAGTATAAACCTGAACCTAAACTTAGCAAGAAAACAAAATGTAACTTCGATAACTTAAGTGAACATATTAACCACTATACTTTCATAGTATGGTGATGGCGTAGTGGTTAGTGTAACTGACTGCCACGCCCGAGGTCGCGGGTTCGATTCCCGCACAAGTCAAACATTTGTGTGCATGAACATGGATGTTTGTCTTGGTCTGGGTGTTTCTATGTATAATATGTACGTATTTACAAAAAAAAAGTATATATGTATGTTTATCCATTGTCTAGTACCCATAGTACAAGCTCTGCTTAGTTTGGGCTAGATGGTGTTGTGTGCATGTGATAGAATATTATATTATATTATATATACATAAGCGGTACTTTATGACCTAAATTAGTAATTGATAATTGACGTTGACTTTGACTAACCAAGAGACTAAATGTCGAGTTTATATATTGGTGATAATATTCACTGTTACAGTTCAATTATGAGATTAACAATTTATTAGGTTTTCCTGTTTGGAACCCACATTTGCATCTATAATATTAGTCAGGATATTAGATAAAATCACGTTACAACATTATACGGCACTCTAACATACCCTCAATAAAGCGAATAGAGTAAGTTATAGACTAACCACATTTCCTGCCGGTAATTTCATATAAATTGACTCGATGAAGGGAACCGCGGTATTGTGAACACTCACGATAGCATTTCAACGTGTCTACACAATACACTGAGATGCTTCATATTACGCCTGTTATGTACAAGAAGATGCTTCGTGGCATTAAAGTATGAATTAGAGCCAGCTTTGAGAATTAAATGAGTTCCTTTGAACACATTTCTTAAAGTAGAAGTGATGTTTAAAGGAATTTCTTGAGCGTAATTTCTTTTCTGTTTACGCTAAATACAGTTTTTTAGGCTGAGATTTAGGAAAATAATGCGTTGTTGATCGCGTAGTATAATTATGCTATTGTGTTTGCGTGTCTCTACACGTTGGCTATGTTTTGGGTCCATGGCATTAGTTTCAATTGACGAGTCCGAAAAAGTGTCGTCAGGTTGTTTTTTTGGGCAATTCTTCGTATATTATTAGACGGACTGGACCCAAAACATAGCCGCTCAGATATCGATGTCGGGTGTAATACGATCTAACCGTTCTTATATTTAGGAGAGGCCCATGGCTAGGAGTGGGCAGTTTATTAAGGGATTAAATATAATGACCACCAAAAATAGTAATTGCGCAGCAAAATATGCTTACTAACATATATCATAACGAACACCTATACGCCTCAAATTACTGCATTCCGTCTCGGAAGGGTTAGGTTATGTTAGATTCCTTCCTAAGCCCACCCAAAAATAGGAGCCCCGCTTAGCGGGGCTCCGTCGACTTATTTTGATCTCTTTATATGTGTGTTTAAATATGTCTGTGCAATTTGGTGATCATTTACTATTTTTTACTGTTATATTTTACTATATCTAGTTAAACATAAGCCGTTTATTAACAGTGCTGATATTATAATTTCTATACATATATATCTATAAAAAAATTGTTTCAGTATGTTTGTCTGCAAATTGATTTGAATTTTCGCATAAGTTTGCATGTTATGTATGTAAGACTGTTTTTATACACTTTTATTCCTAAATTTCTCCGAAATTGAAAATATCAGACTGAACAAAGCATGGTTGTCTGGAATTTTCTTTGTTGGTCCGTGGCACCCTAAAATATAGTTAACCTTATCTTTCTTACATTGAGAAGAGACTTGTGCCTTACACGGATGATCGATTTAAACAAGGCTGTGGTCATCCTTACTATTATTATAAAATGCGAATGTAGGATTTTTTGTTTGTTTACTACACTTCTACGCCTTAAGTACTTGACCGATTATCATGTTATTTCGCATATAAAATTCAGAGACACAGAAAAGAGTGTAGGGTACGTTTCATCTAGAAAACAAGTACTGATCGTAAGCGGAGCCATGGGCAAAAGCCTGTAAGACAATAAGACATGTAATTATCTGAATATAGGAAATGAAGATCGTTGAAATATATTGAGTGATCTAGGGATGGTGGCCCAACAATTAATATTGGGTTATAATTATAGTAATTCACATGCAAACTTCGGTAGTGGGGTTCAAACCCTGTCATTAATTAGTTTTGGCGTGTCCCTGTCTTTAAAATATTTGTTAGTTTGATTGCCTCGGTGACGCAGAGGTAGTAAATGCGTCTCTTGTGCATGAAGTCTCGTGTTCGACGTCTGCGTCGCGTTGAAAAAGTTATTACGGTTTCAGGTCAGGAAATTCTCTAAAGTGCAACGAAATTAGAAATTTGCCACACCCTTGTTGAAAATATTATGTATAAACTAATAATAATATTATATTATATTATGTTTATATTATTATTTATTATATGTTATTATTATATTATTAACACCCTTATGTGCGTCGAAAAGCATATATATACATACACCTGATCTCTCTCAGGTCGTGTGGTATTGCAGTCTGATTGAGCTATGAATGCTCTTGTGTTTTGCGTATGAACTTGTGCACTATAATGTCAATAGCTTGCATCGGACGCATTATAGTGCACAAGTGTGTGCGCAAACACTTAATATGCCCTCATGTTCATAGCGTGATGAGACGTAAATCCGACAGGACTGGAAAGAGATCAGAGTATTAACGTGCTTTGTGAGGCAGAGTCTAGACCTGGGGATGGAACCCAAGACCTCGACATGTACAGCAGTCGGATTCACTACCGCTGCGCGTATGCTATTTACCAAATCATTTTCTAAAATATATATTAACTAGCTTTTGCCCGCGGCTTCGCTCGCGTTAATTTAGAATTTGACAATCACTTCGGGTCGTACTCTGATTGCAATAATATAATTCAATCATGATTCGAAAGACACGTGGCGCCATCTATTATCATTATTGTTGTTTTCCTCGGGAACAGTATTTTTTTTCGGGATGAAAGGTAGCCCTTGTCCGTTTCTGTACACCTGACAACGTACTCGTATATGCAAAGTTTCAGGATGATCGGTTTAGTAGTTTAGGCGTGAAAAGGTAACAAACAAACAAACAAACTCATTTTCGCTTTTATAATATTAGTTAGGATTTGGTACGTCATCCTAAAAATGGATTTGCTAATAATAAAATTGTATAAGCGTTCTTAATTGTTTGATGGGCCTACGAACTTTTATTCAGCGATTTGTTATTAAACACTTCATATAAATTGAGCACAAAGGATTATTTATTGCTAACAGAAAAACGTTTTCCTCTGAAATCTTATTTACAACGTTATATTACGCTTTGTACATTGTGACTATTTTTTTCTTTTTCTTGTCGTTCTAAAATGTTTTCTTGTATAATTGTTTTCATTCTACGTCTGGTGAGCACTGGCAAATTAAAGTAATTAATAAGAAATGAAACAATGGTTTGTTTGTTCACTCATACAGTCACTGATGGAAGAATATTGTTGCTACATTTTAATGAATAGTAACCACTTACTACTCAGTCATACAGAGTACTAAAGTAAATTATAAACTAGTTTCTGCCCGTGGCTTCGCTCGTTTGAATTCCACGGACAGTTTACCGGGATGTATAGTATACCGGGATATAAACTCTTAACCCAGAATATATTATTTCTGTATGTTAATTTCATCCAAATCGGTGCAGCATTTTACGCGTGATTCAGTAACAATCTTTCACATCCTAACTATAATATTATAAATATGAATATGAGTTTATTTGCTACGCTTAAACGCCTTAACAACTCGAGCGGTCATCGTGAAATTTCGCATAAGTACTCACTGTCAGAGTTACTGAATAAATGGCATAGAGTAGATAACTTTCTTCCAGAAAAAAGTACCGTTGCTGAGCGAGCCAAGCCGCGAGTATAAGCACATTATTAGAAAGAACAGTAATATAACACAATTGCCTTAATTTAAATTCATTTTACATATTTGAGTAAGAAGAATCAGCCTTTTTAGAACTCTACTACTAACTATTGATATTCTGGAGAACGGCCAAGGCATAAAGAAAGTAATGTGAGTAAAGAGAGCAAGATGGATAGGCCAGAACTGTTGCAAATATAAATATATAAGCAACTGAACTCCCTTACCACTAGAATCATGAAACTAATACCTAAATGTAGCTTGAGCAGATAACATAACGACAGCATTTTTAAAGGTATGAAGAACACGTGTAAAACAGCCATCCACTAACTAAAATTGCAAAGGGCTAAATGATTTTTAAGTTAGCGGACGGTAGAATGGTGCTGTTAGATTACACATGCTGGGGAGAGTGGGCCGATCTTCGGAAAACAGCCGTATATTATGCGTGTATAAATTGTAGCTTTGCGGTGTACAAGTTTCTGCTCTGCTTCTCGCATGGTCTTAAATGAAAAAAGAAAGAAGGAAAGAAAACATTATTTATTGCCACAAAGACTAACTACATAATCCTAACTAATATTATAAATGCGAAAATGAGTTTGTTTGTTACGCCTTCACGCCTTAACTATTCAACTGATCAACATGAAATTTTGCATATACGTTGTCAGGGGTACAGAATAGGACATAGGGTACCTTTCATCCCAAACCTAACCTAACCTAACCTACATTTACGCGAGCGAAGCCGCGGGTGAAAACTAGTTTTTCTTATAAAATAACAACAAAAATAATAAAAAAGACAATTAAATAAATAAGTAAATATTTTGCTATTGTGGTCGTCTACACATTGCATACACCCCGCGCTAGTACTTACGACAAACGCATGCGTACCCAAGACCCATTAGAATCTTCTCTGTGGTCGAGAAAAGTTGTTTTAGTATGAAGAATATACTCTTTAATAAGATGGAAAATCATTGTCTATTCTGGAAACGCGGTTAAGGATACGCGTGAAGTCGTAAAACCGAAACGGACGAAGCATTAATTGGAATGACTCAAGGTACACTTAATTCTACGCTCGTTAATTTAAGATTGTTTTATAAATTGTCACCTTATCTTGGTTCAAATTATGTTTTACAAGGTGCTTTAGCAATGTTTTAAAATTGTAAGAAAAATGTATTGAGGCTTCATGTATATAAGTGACCGTAATATTTAATGTAGTTTTTTGTATTAGTGTGAAAATGCGTTGTGGCGTAAATCATGTATAACCCTGAAACTGTCGACTGGCCAGATTATCATCTATCATTAACCCCACTTATATCACCATATGCCCATGGATGACCAAATTATTGATATTTTTGATATTTTAAATAACAATCGTACTTACTCATACAAAATCATCTGCCATTTCTACAATTGGCGACATTTTCTCGTTCTGACTTTTTATGTCACGCCTGAATACTTGTATCATCAGACCAGTATCAAGATTTTTTGTTACAATTTAAGACAAATTTGCAAAAAATACTTATTCTCAAATTTTAACATGTTTTCTAAGGAATTACGCGATTTTGGGCCCCTGCATTAAAAAAAAAAGGTGTAAATGGGCATATGGTGATATAAGTGGGGTAAATGATAGATGATAATCTGGCCAGTCGACAGTTTCAGGGTTATCTATTACTAGCTTTTGCGCGCGGCTTCGCCCGCGTGGTACCTTCATCAACAAAAAGTAGCCTATGTCCTTTCCCAGGTTTTAAACTATATCTGTACCAAATTTCATCTAAATCGGTTGAGTGGTTTAGCCGTGAAAAGGTAACAGACAGACAGATAGACAGACAGTGTTACTTTCGAATTTATAATATTAAGTAAGAATTTACGCCACACTCTGTATAAGTATATATGCATAGTTTCACGTCTCTATCTCTAAAGATTTATATAGATATGTGTTACACTCATATTACTTTATATGCTATTGTGTTAAATATATGTGAGTGAATGAAACAGTCGCAAGAGGAAAACCTAGGCGAACGTTTCTCGATCAGATCGGAGGCGTTCTGGACAAAGGCCAGGTTAAGAGCTCCTTGAACCGACGGGCGTGTATGAGGAATGTGATGAAAGTGAATGAAGCCAGAGAAGTGTGTCAGGATCGTAGCGAATGGAAATCCGTAGTCTCTGCCTACCCCTCTGGGAAACAGGCGTGAATCTATGTATGTATATATGTGTTAAATATGTCCGGCGTAAACAAAAGGTGAGCCTTTTGCCACTTACCAGATACAGTGCTGAAGTCGGTGATGGTACTAAAAATTTCTTTATAAATCCCTGATACACTTTGTTATCTGTGTTACGACTCGGTAATCAAATACGAGACCTCAGGAAGAGCAGTCGCATATAACCACAGTATTGCTAATTTAGTATATACATACCTCATACCACAAAAATAGGTATTGTAACAAAAAATATATCTCATAGTCTATACATCTATACAAATAAATAAAATTGAAGTGTATGTTTGTAATGTCAATATAACAGCTTTTTATCTAATACATATGAAAGTATATAAGGTACCTATACGAAAACATCTATGTTTAAAATTTTTGTCTGTCTGTCTGTCTGTTTGTTCCGGCTAATCTCCGAAACGGCTGAACCGATTTTGACGGAACTTTCACTGGCAGATAGCTGATGTTATAAAGACTAACTTAGGCTACATTGATTTTAGAAAAAAAATAGGGTTCCGCGAAGACAAACACTTTTTAGTTAAAATCTACACGGACGAAGTCGCAGGTAACAGCTAGTCTTATAATATATCTCTTAGATTATAAATATGTTTATAATAAGTAATCTATAATTTCTCTAGTCGTAACACAGTTTCAAACTAGACTAGTTATTATAATATTAATAGGATTATTGACTTGTAGGTCAAATCTGAAACTTAGTTTGTTATCATCACTAAGATATCTTTAGCACTTAAGCCAGATATAATCGGGGTGAAACTGTTAATTAGATTTTCAGATCAATTTAATACTAGGTTTTCAATCTTTTCTTACGATGATTGATAAACCTGACAAAGAGAAAATGGTATTTTGCTGATAGAACAAGTATGACAGTCAATGGTGCCAATTCTGTTGTCACAAAATTCTCTAAGCTTAACTAAAAATCACTAAAATTTAGTTTAGACCTCTCAAATGACATTTCGTATTCTGAAATCGTTAAAAGGGACAGGGCTAAAAAAAAATTTTGTGAATTTTAGTTAAGCTTAGAGAATTTTGTGACAACAGAATTGGCACCATTGACTCCTAAAAATATTCGGATGACCCAAAGATCTATACTAATATTATGAAGAAGAAAGATTTGATTTTTTTGTTTTTCTGTTTGTAAGGATTTAACACAAAACCTAATCAACCGATTTCAAAAATTCTTTCGCCATTAGAAAGCTATATTATCACCGAGTAACAATGGCAATATTTTATATAAAAAAGTACTTTTACTAATGTAACTAAAGCTAACCTACTTTTACGCGAACGAAACCGCGGGAAAAAGTTAGTATATAGTAAAGCCCGTACTAATATTATAAATACCGCAGTAACTAACTCTGTTAGTTATTTATTCACGGTTTAATCAGTTATTTAGTTATTAAATTTGCAAATACCGGTGTGCCGGGTTATTGTGGTTTTAAATTTCACACAAATTATGTATAATTGTGCTGAGTTTTGCTCTACTCTGTGATACATAGTTGTATGTTTGTAAGGTCCCTGGTGACACTGCTTTGTAGACAGTTCTCTTTATTATAAGAAAAATAAAACGAGTCGGTTTTCATTAACTAATATGTAAAGAACAATAGCTAATTATCAAAAAATATTTGGAACTACATATTTATTCCCCACGGTGATACGTATGTAGGTAAGCAAGTGATGAATATGCGGGTAGAGGGACGAAAAGGGAGAGGAAGGCCAAGGAAAAGATGGATGGACTGTGTGAGGATGGATATGAAAGGGAAAGGGGTAAATGATCAGATGACGGGTGACAGAGAAGTATGGAAGCGAAGGACATACTGCGCCGATCTCAAATAAATTGGGACTAGGGCAAGAGGATGATGATGATCTATCTATGATCTTCCCCATCTATTCCCCACGGTTCAATCACGCTTAAGCTGTTTAGCAAGTGTAAGTGATGTTACTTCTGGATAAATTAGCTTATTAAAAGTGAAATAATTTTTAAATCAGTTACGTAGTTATACATACATATATAGATTCACGCCTGTTTCCCAGAGAGGTAGGCAGAGACTACGGATTTCCATTTGCTACGATCCTGACACACTTCTCTGGCTTGATTCACTTTCATCACATTCCTCATACACGCCCGTCGGTTCAGGGAGCTCTTAACCTGGCCTTTGTCCAGGGAGTTTATTTATTACAAACAAACATACAAAAACTGACTGCACGGATGGTGCAGTGGTTAAGGTGATCGCCTCGTCCCTGCCACTGCGCCAGGTGTTGTGGGTTTCAATTCCACACGTGACAAAAATTTGTGTGATCCACAAATGGGTGTTCCAAGTCTGGGTGTTCTTTGTGTCCGTTGTTTGAATGTTTGTAAAGTCCCCAGCGACACAGGAATTACTCCTAGTGCTGAACTCCTCCACTAGGAATAATTCCTGAATCACGTGTCTTTTTAAAAAAGAAAAATATACCTACTAAAGAAAAAAGAAACCTATTAAAGTTAGATTACTATAATATTATAACATGAAATGCGAACTACGTTGGCCACTTAAATCCAAAAATTGGTCCGCTCTGTAAACTTAAGGCTTAGGCAAGGCGACTCGTCAGAGTCGTGGCCACACAAACAATAACTCGTCCAGCACAATTTGATTTAGACAACGAGACCTCACTGTGCAAACTTGACAAATTGGATTGAATTCTCGCGCGGCCATTTTGGAACTACGTTTCGTGATCTTAACGGTTACTTTTCGAATGCTTTTATACTTTCAAAAACATTTGACAACAACTTTATTTTTATTTTTTATTTAGGTATTGAACTCACAGAAAATGTGCTACAATTATCCTTTTACATAACTTCGCCAAACTGTGTAACAGTTTGTTGGCGAATACTGCACTCATTTAACAAATTAAAATTATGTATACACACTTTTAAGACACATTAGTTTAGTATTAGGTACAATATAGTTATTGTTAATGAAATTAAACTTTTCAAAAAAAAATTAAGAAAAAATTAAGAAGAGATACATTGAACAATAGTAAGGCTGTAACTGAGTTTTATAATAGCCGTTGTTTATGACATGCAGTAAATAAACTAATGCAAAGGTTTTGCTTTCGTTGAACATCGATTATCTAATATTATAAACGATTGGTTTTTGTGTCATCCTACTAATAGGTATTATAAATGTGAAAGTTTGTGAGGATAGATGTTCACAAATTATATTCTTGGATCGAGCAAAGTGATATTGAATTTGCCTGGCAAACGGCAATAGATTCATCCCATATTACTTGCAACCTAACGCCATAGCAGACGATATGTGAGTGTCATATATCTCTATAAAAAACAGTAAATATCTACCTACAAGTTTCGTCTATCGGAAAAGTGGAAGAGTTAATAATTTATAGTCTTCTCTTGCTTGGACATGCAGATATGAATCTATTTTCGTATTGCTGAACCAGCCTAAGACGCATTCAGGAACTAATTTATACAGTGCTATGCTTACAAGTTAATATTAACATAGAAGTATAAATTTCTTACGCAAAGACGGTACACGATATGGATATTCTTAGAAATTGAGTTAATTAACGCCACTGCTAATTCAGCTTAGTTAATTCGGCTGTCCATAACAATATTTCGGCGTGAACTGTAACTAAGTCAGAGGTTTATGAGGACTTACTGTGCAGTCCAATTACTTGGACAGCGGTATTATCATTGCTTTGGTCAATTTTAAGGAACATACACGGAAAATAGAGACGGCGGCGGCGCGATTATTTAACGGATATGCAATCTTCACTACGTTCTAAACATGTAAGCAGCATCATACGAATATTAATTGTGATTTAGGTTTAAATTACATCTATAGTAATATTATAAAGCTGAAGAGTTTTTGTTTGTTTTAATCCGCGCTAATCTCTAGAACTACTGGTTCGATTTGAAAAATTCTTTTAGTATTGGATAGCCTATTTATCGAGGAAGGCTATAGGCTATATAAAATCACGCTACGATCCACGGGGGCGGCGCAGTAACGATAAGCGCGGGTGAAACCGTGGGAACATCTAGTTAAATATAAATATGAATTACAAAATAATGAAAAAAATAATGCATAATCAAAGCATAGTAGGCATAACGTTATATGTTATAACATATTATTATATTACAAAACATAGTAAAAATTTGTTACACCATACTACATCTATACTAATATTATAAAGCTGAAGAGTTTGTTTGTTTGGTTGAACAGGCTAATCTCAGGAACTACTAGTTCGATTTGAAAAATTATTTTAGTGTTGGATAGCCTATTTAACGAGGGAGGTTATAGGCTACATAATATCACGCTACGATCCGCGGGCACATCTAGTATAAAATAAAGACAATACTATTTTGGTACACACCTGTCCATTCAATACTATTTTGGTACACATCTGTCCGGCCGTCAAGCCCCTTGTTTTATCCAGCAACATGACATTATAGCAAGGAAGACTAAGATATAGGCAGAGATGTGTAGAACCCACATTACACAATTTAATTTTGACGAGTCTAATGTTATCTGCCTAATGTTAATTGCCTTGACTCGACAATTAATCCCAGGCTTTCACGATCGGCCATAAGCCTACATATAAACTTACTTACAAGACCGACATTGCTGTTTAGAACAACGAGGTCTATAAATCTTACAAAGAACTGAATAATTTAATTTTACTACCTAAGATTTGCTTCATGCCATATATTTCCATATACTATAGTTACGAGACACCGACAAAGTTCGCGAACTCACTCCGTGGACTACAAGATTTCAGTAATTGATTCATGAAGGTAGAATAACTCGTGTCTATTGTCTGACTTCGCAGACTTTATGCGATAGGCATGCTGCATACTTGGGTAGTATAAATATCCTACCCAAGTATACCTACTTTATAAAAACTATGTCAAAAATGTTTTGACATTGTATTTATAAAGGGGATTAAATATAATGACCATCAAAAATAGTACTTGCGCAGTAAAATATGCTTACTAAAATATATCACAACGAGAACCTATACGCCTCAAATTACTGCATTCCGTCTCGGAAGGCTTAGGTTATCTTAGGTTCCTTCTTAAACCCGCCCAAAAATAGGAGCCCCGCAAAGCGGGTCTCCGTAGACTTATTTTCTTTAAATATATTTTGCTGTGCAATTTGGTGATCATTTACTATTTTTGACTGTTATATTTCACTATATCTGGTAATAAGTTAAACATAAGCCTTTATAAAGTACGTATTTCATGATAAAACTGTTGGAGTAAAACATAATGACCAAGCTAATGTTATAAATGTGTATGTGAGTTTGTTTGTTACGCTTTCACGCCTTAACTATTTGACCAATCATCACGAAATTTCGCATATACGTTGTCAGGGATACAGAAAATGACACATGATACCTTTCATCAAACCTAACCTAACCAACATTTACGCAAGCGAAGCTGTGTGTAAAATTTGTTATTATAATATTAGGTTGAGCATGTGACTGTGAGTTTGTTTGTTTTGACGTTCTAACGACTGAACCGATCATCATATAATTTTATATACACGTTGTACGGGATACATAAAAGGAGGTACCTTTTGTCCAGAACAAAGAACTGTCCCCGAGGAATAGAAATTTATTAACAAAATCTACATTAACGCCAGCGAAGTCGCGGGTATAATATAGTTTTGTATAAATATAAAACACAAAATCATTATACTTACGGCGAAAATAGTTTTTATTAGATTAGCCCGAGACTGGTGGTAGCTAACGATTAAATATCAATGTCGACGTACATAATAGGTTCGGCATTAGGTGGAAACTAAAACATATTTAGCTAAATATGGACATATCACACTTTTGGTTATCCGTTGGGATATTTCGAGGCTTGAGTCTACGTATGGATTTTTAAGGCGTTTTAAGGCTGAAAATTTGGATTTCTACATTACAGTGTTTTCATATACATTTCATACCGAAGTTCCTACGGGAACGGGAAATATTCCTAGAACATTTTGATTTAATTCCCTAATTAATATAACATATCAGACAGGTACAACGGAACGTGGCTGGGATAAGGTGGCCTCATATAATTATAGTACGCAACACAACATACGTCTAATAGAATTCTTTCACCCCAACTAAATCCACCATTCGTCCCGCAAGTGTGTTGTTAGCCTAACACGAACTTTCAAGCCAGCCGTCGACATCTTGTTAACTGTCGTGAACTTTGGCCCGTGGCGGACCGTGTAAATATTTTACTACAACAAACTTATGAATTGAAAATTTAAATGTGAGCGAGGAATTTGGACATGATGAAGACGATACGGCGCTGCTTTTACTTGACTGAGTGAAATCAACGGTGTGGCCTGGGATTATTTACGTTTGGAGTTTTCTGTTAAGGTTCTGTTCTATTTGAGCTGTTAGAGACGTGGGTGACTCATAAGTTCTGATTGAACACATGTTTTATTTTAGGTTATTTCTGGTGGCATGCCAGCTTGATGGTAGATGGTTACTGAAGCTTGTGGACGTTTACCGTGACCATATGAAAATAAGTCGATGACCTGTCGACGCATTGCACTGGCCACCTGATTTCACAGCGTCTTCTAAATGTGTTTAAAACTTGCTTACCCCAAGAACACAATGAAGGTTATCTTAACTAATATTATAAACGCGAATGTTACGCTTTCACGCCCTAACTACTCGATCGATCATCACAAAATTTCGCATACACTTTGTCAGGGGTATAGAAAAAGACATAAGGTACCTTTCATTTAGAAAAAAATACTGTTACTAACCTAACATCAACATCTAGTTAGAAAATGTAATAGTTTTTTATATGGAAAAAAATGTCTACTCGTGCGAAACCGTAGACAAAATCTTTAGTTATATTACTCGTTTTGTTTAAGTTTTGAACGAGCGAGTATTATACTTCTCCAAATCATATAAGACTTAAAGTCCTGTGTGCGATAGTATAACTCCTAAGAGCAGCGATTAGAGCTGGGTGGGTCATGACTTCAATTTTTAGGTCAGGCACAGTGTCATTGAGTATAACACCACCTAAGGAAAATATAGTTTTGGCGGTAAAAGATTTGATCTTATTTCCAAAAAGGTAGATACCTGACTGAGTATGTTTCAACTTCTGCATTATAAGCATTTGGTATATTTAAGTAAACATAAAGGCTTTATATGCATGAAACATAATATCGACAATGGGTTTACTGCAACAACGCTTAATATTTTTATTCTAAAACGAGATTCAATATACTTTTATCAAGAAATACCCATACGACTTAATGGGGTAGAACCAACTTGTTTTTACCCCATCCACGCTTCTACCGCATTTATTACACACGATATAAAGGCTATAATACCTTGAACATTTTCATAGCGTCACCTGCCAGGGTTCTCAAGGACGTTAATACGATTAAAATGTGTTTTCTTCCCCTGATCTGTGTTTGTTATTCTTGTTTCCTTGAAAGTATTGAGATTTTCCTTTCTTCTTAGTGGTTTTCTTTGAAAACGATTGAGGGTGGAAGCTTTTGTATTTTACCAAATATTACACAAAAACAAATGCCACATCAAACAGAATACAGCGTTTTCGCTACTACTAGAAACGTTAGTATTAGAAGCTACTTTCTGCCCATGTCTTCGTCTGTGTAAATTCTACGGGAATGCATGTCGGGATAAAAAACCGTATGTGTTAATACAGGATATGTTCTGTCTATGTCCAAGTTTTATCCAAAACTGTTGAACGATGGAGTGAAAAGCATCTTCACAAATATTCACGTTGTTAATATTAGTGGGCTATCCGTCCCGAGTGACGGACGGCACTGAACACAGAAGCACCGTCCATTAGATTATATAAATGTCGGAATAAGTACATATATTGCCTATAATGTTCCTGGTAGTCTTCATTCTCTTTTTAAAAAGTCAACTACTCCGAATATTTATTGTAGGACTTAACAAACATTCAAACGACGACCAAAAATTACACCCAGACTGATTACAAGCATTTGTAGATTACATATTTTTTGTCCTATGTGAGAATCGAACTCACAGTACTCAGCGTAGTGTCGTAGTGGCGATGCCACTACTAAAACCACCGTCATTATGTTTACTGTCACAATATATATGGCGTAGTGGTTAGTGTAACCGACTGGCACGCCTGAGGTCGCGCGTTCGATTCCGCTATGATATGTCTTCTTCAAACGAGGTTTAAAGATAGTTCTTCTTTCACGGTAGGCAGCGGCTTTGCTGTGTCCTGACAGTGGTTACCACTTTCCATCAGGTGGGCCACTTGCTCGTCTGCCACCAATGGCAATAAAAAACAATAAAAAAGTCAAACATTTGTGTGCATGAACATGGATGTTTGTCTTGGTCTGGGTGTTTCTATGTATATGTATGTATTTACAAAAAAAAGTATATATGTATGTTTATCCATTGTCTAGTACCCATAGTACAAGTTCTGCTTAGTTTGGGCTAGATGGTGTTGTGTGTATGTGATAGAATATTATTATATAGACCGCTAGCGTGTTCCTGTGGTAGCAGCATTACAGCAACTACTACTGAGAAATGCGAACAAAATACGGATCTGACGCTACACGTATTGTTTTTGGGTTGTGGTTAATTACTTTTCCCCATTACAAGTTAATTACAACGAAAAAACATACAACATTACCGCATATAGTGAAAATAATGACGTGCAAAAACATTGCTGGGGAAATGTCTAGCTAAGTATAATAAGTATTACAATGCAAGAAAGCTAGTCTATTGTGGACTGTCATGCATATGTTTCGAGTTCGATGCCAAAGCGCGCATCTCTGACTTTTTGAAGTTCTGTACGTATTAAATAATACTGGGACAGCATATCAGGCAGACGCCGTTTTTTAACTATAGTTTGCATTGTACCAAATCATCAAACACCCATCCTTATTGACCAGAATAATGAAATTAGATTCCATAAGTAGCAATAGTCTCTTACGCCTGCCGCGGTTAGTGTCTCGGTAAGTATTTCATCTCACTTTAAACTAAAACTCTCGAAGGGCCTCTGCATGTTGGACCCATGTCCCCGTGTAAGCCTCCAAAAGGGCCGGGTATTTTCCTAACATATTAGGGAAATACCCGTGAAAGAGAAACAAATAATGATAATGAAGGTGAAGGAAAATATTGTAAGGAAACCTGCATGTTTGAGAGTTCTCCATAATGTCCTTGAAGATATGTGAAGGCTGCCAACTCACACTGAGTTAACATGGAGTATGGCCTTACCCATCTCACGCTAAGAAGAAGCGCGTGCCCAGCAGTGGAACAGTTAAATACAGTGCGGATATTATTATTAGATATATGCAAAAATCGTCACTAACGCAGCAGTACAACTAGCAGTACTGCAGTGTGACATCATTCGGCTATCACCGCATGAGAGAACAAGAAGTACTTATACGTTGTTTACGAATAGCGATGTCCTTGTCCCTCTCGATGAGTTCAATCCCACGATTAGCCCAGTGCTTCCGTAATACTAGTAGATGCTTTCGTTATGAAGTGTCGGGAACGCGCTTCTAGTTTCCTCTTCGGCGATATGAGCGATAAGGCTATGGATGTATTATTTTTGAAACTGTATTTTCAGCATTACTCTCATATGCATGATTTGTATGAATAACTAGCTGAGCCTAGCCAAGCTTTGTTGTGATATTAATTATTACGTAGGAAAGAAAGTGTTATCCCTTTCCAGAGGAAACTTTGGAATAGAAGTATATAGAATACATATTATATAATTTTTATACCTAAGTCCCGGTTTCCATATAAGAGTTTATGGAAAGGCAATGTTTTTTAAATACACAAGTCATTTCATCGGCTGCTTTTCAATGAAAGCCAAGGCTAGGAAGAGTCTCACACTGGTCAACCATTACATGCCGTGCTGTAAAGCAAATACAGTATGGCATTATATATATTTGATTTGTTGTATCTCTACTCAACTCGGAATATAACACAGGATTTTTAGATAGTAGTATTTCTCCCATCGGACGCTTCAGCATTGCATAAATATGCACCTATCTTGCACCAGAATTGTTAATACATAGGCACATACTGGCTTTCGATTTTACTGCCGAAGGGTTAGGCGCTAAGAATTACTTGATATAAAAACCAAAAAGGCTTTGAACCACGTGAGAACTGCACTAAAAGCGACATGCATAGCAGCCTTCACTATCGCAGTCACCAAGGCAGTAAGAGTAAATATAATTGACGAAATTCGAGCTTCAATCACAAAAACAATACTGCTGGGCCACCGTGCCAATTTTTGTAATTGCCTTTTTCAATATTTATACTATGATGGGTGATAATTGCATTCAATATAGTAGCAAATATTTTAGTAGAGTCGCAACCAAATTTACTATTTATAACTACTACCAGATTTTGCCCCCCGGATTTGCTCGCGTAGATGTAGGTTCGGTTAGTAATAGTATTTTTTTCTGGATAAAAGGTATCGTATGTCATTTTCTGTTTCCCTGACGACGTGTATGCGAAATTTCATGATGATCAATCGTGTTAATGCGTGAAAACATAACAAACAAACAAACTAACATTCGCATTTATAATATTAGTTAAGATTAGGACAAATAGCTTCTCGTTTAAATAACTATATTCTGTTTAACTTACTGTCACACAAACATAACTGGACTCGGTTTCCATTTTAACTAAATATTTAAGGTTAATTAGGTACTGGATTCTATTTACACGTATAAACTGGAATACTAAGTCAAACATTAAACAAGCGAACCATTTAGTTGCGTTGTGTATTTAAGTAATACGATGACTGGCCATTAAACTTTTGTTTGTTTGTGTAATTGTGTGTGTGTGTGTGTGTGTGTATTACACACATACATATTAACAGTTGTGTGTAAGGATTATTTTTGTTTGTTTGTGTTTATGGACAGATTAAATACCTACCTACCATAATGTGTACCTGACGTTTGGACAGAAAAGAGCGATGAGAAGCCGTTGTTTTGGACAGGCATACCTACTGTTTATTGTAGTCTATCTAAGCTCAGATTTTCCAAAGGGAGGTGAGGCCAAACGAAAGCGATAGTTTTTTACGTCTTCTAGAAATATATTTAAAATCACTCTTATTACACATTAAAGTTAATCTACTTTATTCAGATTTTATAGTGGACCTTTTTTAATTAGTACCTACTTATTTATTACTAGTAAATTTATTCAAATATAAATTAAAAAATTTATAAAAAATATATTTTTCATAGTATTTCGGTTGCTTTTTAGCAGCTATTGTTACGGAGAGACTAAAAGAATAAGACTATCTTAATCTCCTCGTAGAATTATCTTGAAGATATTTGATCTGGGGTTTGCGTGAGATTTGTCGCTAAAATTCGCCATAATTATGTTAATATGGTTACGTGATCTGAGCCAAGCCATCAATCAATCAATCAATCAGCCCACCGCAGTCCACTGCTGGACATAGGCCTCTCCCATAATTTAAACCAAACCATACTTGGCTTAAATTTTAACAACTATGTATTCAAAATATCATCGAAATAGTTTGTATGAAAACACGACATTATTGACCTTTATGTACAACGGCAATTTCTTAGGCATAGTTCTAAAGCATCTATCTTATCACTTTTTCCTTGAAGGTCATTTCACGTATTTCATGACATAATTTTCTCGACACTATATGACTTTCTTGGGTACGTCAGTTTACTGGTTGGCCGCTCATGCGTTTCAGGACAAGAATTTTGGAGACTTTAAGTAGACAGTTGTAGAGTTTATATACCATGTTGAAATAAAGCGGTGAGTACCTAAGTAGATTATATAAGTTACGACAGTTGCGACCATAAAATAAAAAAAATATATATATTTTATTAAATATATTATATAAGACTACATTTTGCCCGCGGCTTCGCTCGCGTTATCCTAGATTTCGTCAGTAAATTTCTACCCCTAAGGAACAGTACTCTTTTACTGGATGAAGATACCATATGTTCTTTTCTGTGCCTCTGGCAACGTCTATGCGAAATTTTGTGATGGTCGGTGGAGTTGTTAAGGTATGAATGCGAAACAAACAAACTCACATTTTTATTTATAATATAAGTAAGGACTTAAAGTTTGTTTGTTTCGCATTCATACCTTAACAACTCCAGCGACCATTCATCCACAGTCGACAGAAACGAGTTGTTCTGTATCTTATATATCCTTATATATAAGATACAGAACAACTCGTTTCTGTCGACTGTTTCACTTGCGTGAATCATACAGGAACACATACAATATAATATATATATATATAAAAACTATTCGCCCTTTCAATTAATGATTTTTCTACAACCGATGATAAGCTTATGGTGACGATAAGCTTATTAGCTGAATAACTACATAAATCTTAATCCTAATCCTAACTAATATGATAAAAGCGAAAATGAGTTTGTTTGTTTGTTACCTTTTCACGCCTAAACCACTGAACCGATCATACTGAAAGAACAATGGCGAAATAATTGCTGATGAATATTCGAGCGTCAACGGATATCTTATTTACAGATCAAAATAAAATAATTTGTCATGATTTTTAAGGCTATGCTAATAACCTATGTAAGTCTGTAAAAAAAGAAGTTATTATGAAAATAGCAATTGATTTTTTATTTTGAATTCGCACTACGCAATTGACGTTTTGTACTTACAGTATTGCCATATTATAATTGTACGCGAATCGCGGTATAACCTCCAAACTTCAAATTGCAATATCTTTAATTCCTGACTGTATTTTATGGTGATCCTGAAGACAAAATTGTTCAGGAATTTAAACCCTATATTTTGAGTTTTTTCTTGCATTGACGCAATAAAATGACGTCAGCAAAAAAAATTTATGAGAGTTCGCCAATGTTCTTTTGCATATACGTTGACAGGTGTACAGAAACGGACATAGGCTACCTTTTATCTCGAAAAAAATTACTATTCCCGAGGAAAACAATAATAATGTTCTTATGATAATAGATGGCGCCACGTGTCTTTCGAATTATAATTGAATTATATTATTACAAGCAAAGTACAACCCGAATTGATTGTCAAATTCTAAATTAACGCGAGCGAAGCCACGGGCAAAAGCTAGTACTTTATAAAGTAAGATACATGCCTGTATCCAGACATTGCTAGACTAATTAATGTTATAATAATAATAATAATAATATTTATTTAAATAATAGGTACAATAATTTATAATAAATGACTCATAAATTTATAAAATACGAGTAAATTTTTTGTTTTTTGACCGAACTATATTGAACCTGTGGCTCGGGCGAAGAAATGCTTACAAACTGTTTTACCAATATAAACTTACATAACTACAATTTATTCAATAATAACATTTTAATAACCTGCATAAGCAACTAACAGTACCGGTAATAAGTGGGACAATAATAATGATGCGCTAAGACAGATCAGCAAATTTTTATTTACATACTTGAAGTAACTGCTCAGATTGCTCATACGACAAAATTTGTAAATATTTATGTAATAAGATACTTCGTAAATTTATTATAAACTAGCTGTTACCTGCAACTTCGTCCGCGTAGATTTTAATTAAAAAGTGTTTGTCTCCGCGGAACCCTATATTGTTTCTAAAATCAAAGTAGCCTATGTTAATCCTTATAACATCAGCTATCTGCCAGTGAAAGTCCCGTCAAAATCGGTTCAGCCGTTTCGGAGATTACCCGGAACAAACAGACAGACAGACAAAAATTTTAAAAACATACGTTTTCCTATAGGTACCTTATATACTTTCATATGCATTAGATAAAAAGCTGTTATTTTGACATTACAAACAGTCACTTCAATTTTATTTATTTGTATAGATACATTTTTTGTTCACTGTATTTAGGCATTCAGAAAAGACTTTATGCCTTAAGTCCTGATAGGTCTTACGAGTATGTACGGTTATAGTTGCTATATCTGTTTTCTTTATAACTTCATAACAAGTTTTCTGTATTTGTTTCATTTGGTACTAGTAGTTTTCTTTCTGGAGTATCGTAGTGCAAATAGGCTAATACTTTCTTTTCCATTTCGTTAGTCTCCAGGCTTTGTTGCTCGTTTTCTTTTAAAACTCCGATACACTTCTAGTGAATATGTAGCTCTGGCTCTGTTTCAAGACGTGTATTGTATAATACTTATGTGCTTGCAGTTGCCGGTGTTCATGATCATTCCGTTATCTATATTCATCTGTAGTTATACAATGTTTAGCCTGACTTAGAAATCAATCTCAAGTATTTAGGATGTAGCTAAGTATTGTTCTTCTTTTCTTTGAATTACTTCTTTGACTTTTCTTTCTTGACAATAGGTTGGCCACTAACCACACGAAAAGAACGAAGAAAGAAGAAGAAGCTACGTATTAATCAGCTACTATTCAGAAAAATATAATTAATAAACATTACTCAACATTGATTGTTAGTTAAATTATAATTAAGTAACAAGGGCGGGATATTGATGAAAAGTTATTTATTATTGATCACATTCTTGAGAGCATTTCAGGTAGCTAGGTGTTGGTTAGCTATATTATTTTTAAGTAAAGCTGCTTTATGTCTTTTTTTATTATAATGATTTCGAAATTTAAAAATAATGACAAAGATTAAAACTGTGTAAATTTAAATTTAAATTGAACCTTAGTCATTTGAAACGGATTTACCCAAATGACCCAAGGACTCGATAAAATTCGTTAATGATAATCGTATTACATTCGCGTAAACATGCGACAATATTATTTCTCTTTTTTCAATGCATTCATCCGTTGCCAATAAAGTTTGGTTTAGCAGAACGGTAAAAATACAGTGGTGTCGAATGTCTATTGACTTTGGAAAGCCGGAGGAATATTTATGAACTGAAACCACATCCATAGCTAATTCGAGCTTCGTATGCAGTAGCTATGCGCACAATAGAATTTGAATGTGCTGACAACACAATACATGGGTGTAAGATTGTGTCTTTGAGCGTAAAATATATTTTTGCGTTGAGCACAATTGCATTTAAATGCATTTTGTATGGATAAACATTATTTCTTCCGCAACCAATATATACCTAGGTGAACGTTTCTCGATCAGATCGGAGGCGTTCTGGACAAAAGTTAAGAGCTCCGTGAACCGACGGGCGTGACAAAAGCGCTGATATTATCTTCTAGTCGACTGGATTAGGTTTCTCTCTAATCCAGTCGACTAGAAGTTAATATCAGCGCTTTTGTCTTAGTAGAAAAGGATCAAGTCATAGACCACTACGGGGCCACAACGCTGCTGGCCCATTGCAGGAGACTAGTTAGCAGCGTAGTAAGGGCCACATCTTCAGGAACATTATAGAACTCTTACACCTGAAAATTTCCTAACGATGATTTCTCCACGGTTAAAGTGAGCGATAAATTAGTGTTTTTTAGGATAGTAACCCTTATCTGCCAAAACCATGGTAACAATGGTTATCAGTAAAGAAATTCTCTTAAACAGCACGAAGCCTGGATCTATGCCCTGTAGACGACAATAAACTCGCCTCCACTTTACATATATACATACATAGATTCATGCCGACGATTCACGTTACGAGGGGTAGGCAGAGACTACGGATTTCCATT
Organism: Catocala sponsa; assembly: GCA_963564715.1. Taxonomy (NCBI): domain Eukaryota; kingdom Metazoa; phylum Arthropoda; class Insecta; order Lepidoptera; family Erebidae; genus Catocala; species Catocala sponsa. The sequence goes on from OY751351.1 coordinate 7,862,809, forward strand.
TGCTACGATCCTGACACACTTCTCTGGCTTCATTCACTTTCATCACATTCCTCATACACGCCCGTCGGTTCACGGAGCTCTTAACTTTTGTCCAGAACGCCTCCGATCTGATCGAGAAACGTTCACCTAGGTTTTCCTCTTGCGACTGTTCCATTCACACTAGCCTTATAAACTATCTTAGTCAGTCTTTCCTCGTCCATTCTTTCTACATGTCCAAATCGGCTTAACATACCCTTTTCTATTCTTGTCCCTACCCTTTTCTATCCACTTTCATGCCGCATCTCTCTCGCCTCCATTTTAGTGGGTTATAAAAATTCCACAGCGGTAAAATGAAGCTGTTTCCTCTGGCTACACCTTCGGTTTACAAACATAAGACTAGGCATGCTACCTTAAATATAATAAAGATAAAAGTTAAAATGGAAATATAATGACATCAATACAGATACAGATTCTATCAACAGCGAAGATTATTTTCGATAGAATGAACCAAATAATGAGGTAAAGTTGTCTGTATGTACTAGGATAGATGTTCATTATGTGTTTTAATGAGGTCATGATATTCGGAGTACTGTTTCTAAGGTTTACAAAGAGATTTAAATAATAATTGGGGAACGATATTAAAATGTGGTTTGACAGCTGATTCTAATATCTGACTTGATATAGTAGATATCATGTTTTTGGTATAATTTCACGAATTCAATATTAATTTTAATTTATTAATTTTAATTTATTAATTTTAATTTATTAATTTTAATTTATTAATTTTAATTTATTAATTTTAATTTATTAATTTGACTGAATGGGTGACGTAGTTAATTGTCACCTCGGCACTGCCAGTGCGCTAAGACTGTTTGTTGTTCATTCGATCTTTGACTTTTTTGCGAAGTCCTCTGGGATACAGATTTCTACTCAATTGAAGTTGTGTTCTAAAACAAAAGCGTAGTCAAATTTTAAATTTTCCTTATGTTCATGCTATCTCTTTATAAGTTTAATTGAAGTAAATATAACAACATCCACATCAAAAACACCTTTCCAAAGCAAGCTGGCGCACTCTATAGTATCAAAACGAAAAATCACCCTTTGTAAGCTACTAAAACGACTTCGATACGTGTATAACCATAATCGAAAGCTAAGTACCAAAAGTTACAATCGCCATATTAAACCATGATGTGCGATAAGCCAACAATACTTCGCTTCCCGATAACATCTAAGTCACCTTACAGAATAATGGCGGGAAGTTCCCCAAGTCGTCACATACGCTTTTGTACGATAATCTACTTTCACTGCAAATCTAAAGTTTAACAACAGAAGCGGGTCAGTATGTCTTTTTATACAGTCGCCATTTTTAATTAGTAGGTACCCTTTGTTTGGGGTAGTTAAGAATGGGGCAACTTGGTTACTTCGGGGCGTTGCACTAGATTCCATTGAATTTGGGGTGAATTTAAATCGATTAAAATTAGCTGTTTAAAGGATTTGATAAACAATAGTTGTATTTTGTTTTCAAAATCGTTTATGTGAGTTGAGCTTGTCGTGGTTTCAGACACGTGAAATGGTTTTGCTAAACGTTTTTACTACTTTTATAAAATTAAAATAATATAAAAAATTGTTAATAACGTTTCCTTTACTGTATTATAATTACTGAGTAAATTGTTGGGTAAATTAGTTATAATATAGGCTTGGAGTGGTATGTGTGTGAGTGAGCTAACAAATATGATAATCCTTACTAATATTATAAATTTGAAAGTAACTCTGTCTGTCTGTTACCTTTTCACGGCTAAACCACTTATCCGATTTAGATGAAATTTGGTAGAGATATAGTTTAAAACCTGGGGAAGGACATAAGGTAATTTTTATTAAAATAGGCACCACGCGGGTGGAGCCGCGTGCAAAAGCTAGTACTATAAAATATAATATTGTGGCCGTAGGTAATAAGTCCAATGTGTTAGGCCAAGGCTAAGACTTAGATGTTTAATCGCATTTAGTTATTAACACAATTAAGAATTGTTTTTCGGATTACTATCTATCGAACCAAAATACAGTCTGCTAGGGGCAGGTAAGGGCTTTCGCAAAGCTAAAAACTCGCCCCTATCCATAGTAATCCATATTTTAGCACGATGTAATAGGGAATGAACCTATAACTGTCCATGGAGTTGCCTACTTCTGTGTTTAGAGTCTCCTTGTCACTAAGACTTTAATCGAGCTAGGATTTATACTCAGAACCCCACCATTTACTATTAGACCGAAGATTCAATCAATATTCTATCTTTAAGAGAACATTGGTCTCCCACGCAGAGGTCTCCAGCTCGATTTCAAGGGCTGACTTTTGTAAGCTATGGGTACCACCCATAGTAACTCAATAGTAGTTCAATAGTTAACGGAGAAAAAAATATCGCTTCTTCACGATATTTTTCTTTACCGCCATGCGTGTCTAAGAGATCTCCATAAAAGTCTTGAAGATGTGTGAAGTCTGCCAACCTTCACCGAACCAGCGTGATGAATTAAGAACTAACCAATCCCGTACTGAGAAGAAACGCGTACCCAGAAGTATTTCCAATATAAATAGGACTGATATTGATTGGTATTAGGCAATAATATTCCATCAACGAAATCGGTCGATTAATGTAGGATCATCCCAAAAGCCTCTATGCCTATACTGAAAATAATTTATCCCATATTTAGGCTCCGGGTATTGCAGGCCTTACGCAGGCTTTCTACTCGACCGAGCTCGCTGACGGAACTATTCGACCGCGTATATTACATTTTGTTTGCTATGACCCATATCCTGGTATGAATGCTGGTATTACAAACGGAATATTTTGATTTAGCTTTTGCAGTTCAGCAGCTTGACTTTAATACTTGAAATCTATAAAACTGAAGTTATTGTGCATTGTGTGATTCGCAAACATACATACGATATAAATTGCTATCGATTTAACAATAATTACATAAGATCCTTCAAACCTAATTTCTGTCACGTCAACTAAAATTAAAGGAGACTGGCCGTCTGCGCAGGAGATATTATAGTACACAAGTGTATGGGCCAACACAGGTGCACTCTATTTCTTACCTCTCAGTATCGCATGGGTCAGCAATCAGATACTACCAGAGAGAGATCAGACGCAGGACCAACTATTTCACGTATTTACCGAGGCACGAGGGTGTGCAGCACTGTCAACTTCCTAAATCCGGCTGCTATTGAGAATTTCTTTAGATCCAACTCTTCAGAATAATAATATCAGCCCTGTATTAAACTGTCCTACTGGTGGGCACGGGCCTCTTATCACTGTGAGATGGGTTAGGCCATAGTCTACCACGCTGGCCTAGTGCGGGTTGGTAGACTTCACATATCTTCGAGAACATTATGGAGAACTCTCAGACATGAAGGTTTCCTCACGATGTTTTCCTTCACCGTTAAAGCAAGCAATAATTTACTATTTAATTCGCATATAATTACGAAATGTCAGAGGTGCGCCTTGGCTTCGAACTCAAGACCTCTGCCTGGCAGTCTACCGGTCTGCAACTAGGCTATTGCCGCTGGCTGAAATAGGCAAAATTAATATATTACCCAAGTTTAGAAATATGAAATTAATACAGCTGGAATTTTATTTATAATTATTATTTTATTGATTCACCTTACATTTACAGCACTTAAGTCTAAGTCCGTATGTAATAATGCATACGCGAATTCCAAAGTGCGTGTATACTGATCGATAGACTAAAATCCAGCTGTCATTCCAAAAGGTTTTTCCAATAGTCATGAGTTTGGAGGGTGGATTTCAATCTCCCCTTGTTACTGTCAAGTAGGATTCAGGCTCCTTTGAAAACGCTTTAACAAAAGTATCCTAAGAAATGTCAGCGTCGTACAATTTAAATGTGTTGCTTTTGATTGATTCAAAAAGGGGGCATTATTTTTGGATATGTACATAGATTCAATGCGTTTCATGGATTCGTCATCGTGACAACGAGGTATATGGATTAAGAAACCTCCTAAAATTTTAGCTTAGAATTGTCTTATCTAGACGCAAATGAAAGTTCTGTCTCGGTTTTTTTTTTATATTAACTTCACATTTCGGTTAATTTTCGGTATCCGTGATCACGAGCAGATACTTTGTAACTATGGCTATCTAGATATATCGGAGTCTGATTTAAAATATTTATCCTGATTTTTTATACCAAACCATATCCTATCGCTATAGGATAAAAATCAAGTGAATGCTAAGGGAAATAAGGTAGACCAAACCGTTTGGCATGAATTTTCCCGGATATAAATTCTACGTTAATTATACTGTACCTTTAAAATTAATGAGACCGTTTCTTTGAAAATAATGATTGTTGTAAAACCCTTTGTTTCATAATAATCAATGTTTTCTTTCCTAAATGCCGATAAAACTTCGTGTTTCAATAAAAGGAACACAAAATAACAACAAAGGTTACGAGGATAATGGGATTTTTGTTGTCAACGGTCTTTTAGAGTTACACGGTGTTTAGTGGATTTCACGTTGAACGATGGCTTCAGTATTCTGTAGAGTAAGAGATTTTTTTTGGAATTGTCTTGTCGAAGGCTAATTTACCATTACATTTGAAATTTTAGCGATAGACAGTCATAAAATGGTAAATTAGTTTGTGGTTTGTGTGATCCAAATAAAATAATTGCAAGCAATGTTTATGGCATTCAACAAGTCATATTCAGGTATATACTTTGAGTATATTAAGTATTGCGTAAGATACAGTTGACTGATGCTTTACTAGATTTACCAAATTGAAAGCAGCTCGGTGATTTTTTAAAATTTTTTTATACACATAACACCATCTAGCCCAAACTAAGCAGAGTTTGTACTATGGGTACTAGACAATGGATAAACATACATATATACATTTTTTTTGTAAATACTCACATATTAAACATAGAAACACCCAGACATGCACACAAATGTTTGACTTGTGCGGGAATCGAACCAGTGTAGCAGCGTGGCAGTCGCTTACACTAACCACTACGCCATCGAGGCCGACATTTAATATTCATGCTATCTCCTTATAAGTTCATTTGAAGTAAAGATAACAACATCCACATCAAAAACACCTTTCCAAAGCAAGCCGGCATACTCTATAGTAACAAAACAAAAAATCAGCCTTTATAACCTAAAAACTAAAACGACTTCGATACGTGTATAACCATAATCAAAAGTTAAGCCATCGAGGCCACCGATTCCAAATATTATTCATTACCTGTAAACAAATAAATTTTGCCGCTTTATAATAACTAGTATAGATTATCGGTACAAACTCTGATATTAATAAATTGCACTTTTAGCAATAACCAACTACCAAACGATAAGAAAATAACTACCGTACTTAGTTAAGCTTCGTATAGGTATCAGCTAGTGTAAGCTAATAACATTATTTAATCGTTTCTATCTAACTTGTAATAACAAATTGTCCATTCATATTTTGCTTTTGTTAGCATCGAAATATCATAATATTGTCTTCTGTTTACGCGAATGTTATTCATTGAAATTAAACTACTATATACGGATTTTATCGCGTTGTTTATTTGACACTGTTACAAAATTTTTTGAAAAACTGTTACACTACTATAATCACTATTAAACTTTACAAACTTTTAAGCTATTTAAATTATTGAAACTATTTATACTATTACTATACTATTATACTATTTAGATTTATTTTTACACTTTCCCCGACGTTTCGGTTGCTTTTCAGCAGCATTCCCCGTGACCATGGCGTGTCAAATAAACAACGCGATAAAATCCGTATATAGTAGTTTAATTTCAATCGAAATATCACATTTTAACACTCGATATCTGGCATCAAGTAAGCCAATCTGTTTGCACGTACACATTGCCGGACACGTGTCATCGGATATCGTTGTAGTGAACGTTTGTGCATCCAATACGTCACCCTCTAGTCAACAGCTCGTGCCGAACGTGGCAGGTGTCAAAACTCCTATTATCGGAATTCTGGTCTATATTTGGTTAATTTTAAAACACCATTTTGATGTGCGACGCTTTTGGATTGTAGCTTGAAAAAGGGTTTTTAGATGCAGTCTGAAGGGATACAAAGTTATTTATGCCAATCAGAATTGTTGCTATCAGAGAAATTAAAAATGTTTTCTTCTACACAAATATTGGGTCGTATACTAAAGGTGTAGAGAGAGCAGCGATAGCTCAGTGTGGAGACCAACAGACGGCAATGCAGAGGGTCTCGGGTTCGAACCCACGTCGCGCACCTCTAACTTTTGGAAGTTATATGACTTTTCGAAATTATGTGCGTATTGGTTGACAATTATCGCCTGCTCCATGCCTCGGAAAGCACGTTAAGCCGTTGGTCCCGGCTGTCATGAACATCTATGGCAGTCGTTATTGGGAGAGTGTCGACACAAAAGATCCCACTGGGTCGAAGTGTCGCCGGTCTGCACTGACTGGCCCCCACATAAGATAAGATAAAGGTGTAGAGAAAGCACAGAACATGAATGGATGGATGGATCTTCATTTATCGGTGGCAATGTAACTCATATGTTTGATTTAGTCTCGTTTTATTGCTTATTAGCTTTTGCCTGCAACTTTGCACACCTATGGTTGGAAGATGGACACTTTTATATTATTGCCCCCATGTTTGTTAAGTTATATCTCATCTTTTTATATACGACTTTGGGACTATTAATAGACATGAAATTTCTAAGTGAAGTACTCGTACGCCTTTTATTGAAAGCAAAATCATTTGATGTGTATACATTTACATGTTATTATTATCAAAAGAAAAGCTTTTCTATTTCAGAACCAAATTATATTTGTTTGAATCGCAAGCGTATTTGATTCAGAACGCGTGGTTATTACGACATTTATGTTAAGCCTTAGAATTGAACAAACAAATAATAAATTGAAAATAATATATTTATACCTTTGTGTGAATCTAGTTATTCATACGTTCATATCCTAATGAATATTATAAATGCGACTGTGACTTTGTTTGTTAATTTATTACGCTTTCACGCCTTAACTACTCAAGCGATTACCATGAAATTTTGCATACACATTGCCATAGTGTACCTTTTATCTAGAAAAAGAGTATTGTTACTTACCTAACCTACATTTACGCAAGCGAAGCCGTGGGCAAAATCTAGTATGTTTATACAAATGATAATACGATGCTCGTATGTTAAACCCATTTGTAATACATAGACCTTGTTTCCAAACATATTTATTTGAATTTCAAACAAAATTGTGAACGTTTCTAATTTCGGATGAAAGCTCCGATTGTAGCAGTCCACCTACACGATCGTTATTGAAACAGATTTTAAATATTTACTTTTATAAATTGATCATGTGGTTTTTATAACTGGACCGATATCGTAATAAAGTCTATTCGTTGTATTTGTATTGAGTATACCTATATATTTATCAGTTCTCTAGAAACTCAACGGGCCATAGAAATACAGTAAATTATTTTTACGACTTTTTATAAATGATTATTTTTATCCAGACGAGTTACATGCACGGATAGTCTAGTGGTTTAAGTGGTCGCCTCGCTACCGAATTATACCTAGTTCGCGCGTTGTCCTAAAACAAGTATCGAGTAAAATAGGTTTCGACTCTTTATGGAACTTTCAACACTAAGAAGAATGGCTTTCGGGCCACTACCTTCATGTAAATGTCTACATTCATACTGTCTCTATCATAGCATAACATTTCTTAGGTTCACTTGGTCAATTATGAATCCCTGTTTGCTAAGCAGTCTTAGTAAGGAAAGGTGTATATACTTAAATAATAGCCAGATTGAACCAGATTTTTCTCTGGGTGAAAGTTACCCTTCGTATCATTATTTTTTTATCCTTTTGTGTACTCGTGTATGCTAAATTTCACGATGAGCGGTCGAGTAGTTAGGCCGTGAAAACATAACAAATAAATTCAAATTCACCTTTATAATATTAGTTAGGATAATATAAAATCTTTTAAACAACAGTACGATGTACAATATTAACCGACCAGCTTTTTCCCGCGGCTTCGCTCGCGTTAATTTAGAATTTGACAATCAATTCGGGTTGTACTCTGCTTGTAATAATATAATTCAATCATGATTCGAAAGACACGTGGCGCCATCTATTATCATAAGAACGTTATTGTTGTTTTCCTCGGGAACAGTAATTTTTTTCGGGATGAAAGGTAGCCTATGTCGGTTTCTGTACACCTGTCAACGTATAGGCAAAATGTCAAGATGATCGGTTCAGTGGTTTAGGCGTGAAAGTGTAACAAACAAACTCATTTTCGCTTTTATAATATTAGTTAGGATTAGGATGTACATACGATGTACAATATTACAGTAATCAAGCTAAAATGATAGTGACAGTGGACTTAAAATGTCGTAAATGTCAAAAAGTCATTAGTTAAGTGGCAACTAAGTACTCCCCCTTCAACTGGGTTCTTTAACAGTGAGCGTTGGTAGAATCCTCTTTTAACAAACTAATGAGAGAACATTCATAGAGTTGTAATCTCACCTTCATATTTTTTTAATAACAAAATTTTAACAAGAAAGAAAACCGTCTTCGTCTGGACAAGTAATAAAATGGTAACATCAACAATGTAGTCGAAGTCAACCAAATTAACGCATTATTAATGATGACCCAAAAACTACTGGTCAGATCTTGATCAAATTTAAATGGGACCACAAGGGAAGCACCAGCTTTCAAATAAAAAATCATCAAAATCGTTTCACCTAGAAATAATTCAGAGTTATCACACATAAAAAAAATATTTGAATTAAGGACCTCCTTATTTTGAAGTCGGTTAAAGAGTGGCTTGTTCTTTTGTCCCTGGAAAGCTTTAACCCAATCCCTTTTTATCTTGTAGTGAAAGCCAGATTTATATCTTGAGAAGTGGGTACATAAGATCCTTTTTATTTAGACAAAATTTGGTAAGTATAGAGAACCTTACTGTAATACATTTTATCATTATATGTTTAGCAGTTTAGTTCTGAAAGCATTCGAAATACAGAGATCTATTTTCGTCAGTTTAGATTCTGAAAGCAGTCGTTAACAACATATTTATAGAGCCTTTGTTGTGTGGATATTTTTGTCTAGCTAAAGATCCTGCACAGATTATGGACTAATGTTTTTTTTTTTTTTTTCTGTTTTGCTCGTCAAAATGACCACACTCCACCTGATGGTAAGCAGTCGTGTTGTCTAAGAGCAGTGGCCTCCACACCGCCCTCATAGCAGCCGAGGCGATGTTGAGGTCTCTACTTTGACGGCCTGAGAAGGATGTCAATTGTTTAAGCTGCGGTAACCCAATGGATAAGGCACCAGACTCTTAGGTCCGAGAGAACCTGGTTTCGAATTCAAACCCGTATTACTACGGACGTTAACTCACTCCTAACACAAGCATATTGGTTTTGCTCAGATTGTAAATACGAAAATAAATATATTTATTTGTTGTTTACAGGAAATGCATCCTATAACAGTTGAATAGGTAGGTAGTATATAAAAAATAAATGAAAACAGTTTATTGCCATTAACCATTACATAACGAATTGATCAGCGGCCCCACACTAGGCATAGCCTGTCCTGTGGGTGCCAGGTACGACTTCTTTCCATTTTTAACAATTTTAGCTCGGGCGACGTGTCATATAAGACTAACAAATATGGTTGTGTGTGTGTGCATACATGTGTGTGTGTGTGTGTGTGTTTGTGTGTGTTGTATATCAACATGTTTTGCCATAGACGGCGTACAAATATGTATAATTCATTGGAAAGTACATATTAACGATATATAATAAGCAGTAAATATTTCTAGTAATAAAATTAAAATTATGAATTAAATACAACAAAAATGTATGGAACGAATGTGAGTTTTTTGTTTCTTGGTTACGCATTCACGGCTTAACTACTCGGCCGATCATCATGAAATTTCGGATACACATTTATGGGGTACAGAAAAGGACAACTTTTATCCAGAAAAAAGACACTGTTCCCGATTAATACAAAATATTGACAAAATCTACATTACCGCAACTGAAACCGCGGACAAAAGCTAATCTATAAAAATAAAAATCGTTATTGTAGTTCGATAAATGACACTAACAGTTTATTTAAAGATATTATTATATTTTCTTCATTTTGTAGTATTGTTTTATTCAGAACTTACAATATATTATATTTAATAGTTTTTAATGATATAGCTATTTTTACGTACATTTCGGCCATGAATATTGAGGTTATCTGGGTGAACAGTATGAACAAACTCTGATTACTGCGAATAAATGCTTATCAGATTTCGTGTAAGTTTGTTACATGCGGGTCGACCTCGTAGCATTCAAGGAAAGAGATCTTAAAGCCCCTATGTGATATGTGCGACCTATTTGAATTTTGGTTTAAGGTCAATGAGCTATGGAAATCCACGTTATAATAACAATAATTTATTTGCAAACTAAGGGTACACTTGGTCTCGAATCTAAACTAATCTAATATAGCTAAAAAGTTAGTTTGATTAGTTGGATTTGTAGTGGTTAGTGTAACCGACTGCCATGCCTGAGGTCGCGAGTTCGATTCCCGCACAAATCTAACATTTGTGTGCATGAACATTGATGTTTGTCTTGGTCTGGGTATTTCTATGTATAATATGTATATGTTTACAAAAAAAAAAAGTATATATGAATGTTTATCCATTGTCTAGTACCTATAATACAAGCTCTGCTTAGTTTGGGCTAGATGGTGTTGTGTGTATGTGGTAGAATATAATATATTATTTATTGATATTCCAATTCTTGAGGTAGATAGAGGCTAACATCACGCTACAAGGCACAGGAGTGGGGACGCAGGACAGCTAGTATTATAATAATAATATCAAAGAGATTTAAATAAAAACTTTTAATGTCTCTGTATCTAATATGTACTTAATTAAAACTTTTTGAGATTCGACAGTCATTGGACAGCAAATTTAAGGAATATTAGTGGATATATTTTCAATTTACTAACCATAGATATGTTTTACCGTAGTGACAGTAAAAACATATCTATAGTTAGTTAACAGAGACAGGGAGACGAGAAAGGCGTTGCAATTACTATGCGTTATCTTGAACTTCTTTTTTATTCCTGGTCGATATATTCTTGGATTTTTGATACATTTATAGTTTCATAGAAGTACACCTGTGTCCCTAGCGGTGTACTTTATTGATAATGTCTCTCTCTAGCTATGATTGTAGATCCAACATAATAATAATGATGATTTATTTTCCATCTACAAAATATAATTTACATAATATTTTAATTTTGCATATTTATTATTATGTTTCTCTTATCACAGGTATTCTAACATATTATATTAGAAACATATCTGGCCCTTTGGGAGGCTTACACGGAGACATGGGTCTAACGTGAAGAGGCCCTTCGAGAGTTTTAATCAAAGGTGGCATTGAACACCTACAGCGGCACTAGCCGCAGTAGGCGTAGGACTATTGCTACCTATAGGTATTTGGTGGATCGATATATTGCTAACTATGGATGAAAAACGGCGTTTGCCCTGAATACTCTAATAGCATCAATGTAATGGGCTGACGGTGACTCGCCAACTACTCGACTTAATGATTATTATAATGAAGTACGGATAAATCAGTAAATAGACTGTGGCTGGACGGACGCTTATATTCCAGAAAACCAGTTCTTGAAACCTTATAAATATTGTTAGATACATTTTATTTATGTAATTTTGGCTATATTATTGTGACTATTTACAAAATAGCAAGCCAATTGCCATCTATGGAGCACATTTTCCTAACAGTTACTTTATCCGAAAACACACGATTTGAAACTTATGTCACGAGATCAATATCACGGTCATTGATTCAACTTGAGATTTGAAGTGGCTTGAATTTATCTGACCGCGTTAAGTTAACAGTTTCATGATCAATCTTCTGGTAAAAATAGTACTGCTTACGAATTTATTCTTCCTTGAATTAATGGATTTACTTATCATTCAACTTTCAGATACTAAAAGTAATATTTATCACGATTAATTTTGATACTGTCATCGTTTTAATATCAAATGATGATAAACGATGCCTATGCCTTCCATTAGTAGACTAATATAATTTGATTTCTATTTGTCACTCTTATCCTAAAGTCTTTGTAAAACGGTGAATAATATTGACCTTGTTACACAACAGTGATTAAATTTAGACACTGTCTAAATTGAATGCTGTCTCTTTTTGCCATCAGTGCTTAATAGAGACAGATAGTAAACTTACTATATTAATACATCGCATTTATTGATTACTAATGCGACTCCTTAGTAAAGGTTTACTTTTTTACAAATTTGCTAAATATACATAAAATGTCTCCGAGTTCATCAGTTTTTTGTTTTCTATTTATGGATGATCTTTATTCATATGAAGAAAACAAAATACCATCTTATGTACAAATCAAAACACTATAAAAATATAATTGAAAACTAATTGTGTCTAAGCCGGTGATGTGTTGCTGCGACTTAATAGGTTAAAGCAAATGTAACGACTTCCAGCCACCCTGAGTTTTGACCTGGGGGTGGTGGGCTGCGTGGGCCTGCCCGCCACCCGATCAGCACCAGGTCCGAGAGGCAGCGTGCGTGTGCCCACGTGCAGCTCTGTATAGTGTCTTGTCCCCCTCTTAGGGGGACGGTTGAGGAAGTATAGTTTAGGTAGTGGCCTGCCGTTTCACACGGGCGGCGGGCCGAAACTATGCCGAGGTCGCGATTGCATGTGAAAGTGATTCGCGCGGCCTCGCCATCTATGGTTATGTCGTGGAACACCGTGGTAAGTTTAGTCGGTATTACCGGGGTATCTTTCCCCCGGTGAGCTTGACATAACCTCTCCGTCGCCCCGCGGAGAGCTACGCGTCAAAGCTTTCCCCAAGTAAAAAAAAAAAAATGTATTATGCAAAAAGGTTTATCAGCAAATTTAAATATGTATTGTTATTTGTATATATATATCTCTAATACAAAGTGTAATGGTATAATTGGTTTAAGTATTGTAACAGCTATTAGTGTATGTAAGTAGTGCAGCTTATTGTATATTATGTATTAGTCTATTATATAATTATATTTATGTAGAGAAATTTTTACATCTGCCTCATTCTCCTATGCATAAGACATTGCGACCGCTTTTGTACAACTTAGCGCAGGAATATTTTAAGTGAAAACTTCCTCCTCTTCTCATCGTGTCGGTGGCAACAGCTTTTAAACGATTTTAGCCCAGTGCTCAGCAACGCGAATCGCATTAGCATTACTTGGTATATTTCATCAAGCGTGCACAATTCTGGGCTTGTGGGGCAAAGTGAAAACTAATAATAATAATCAATGCAATAGTAAAATGTTTATAAGATGTTTTCCTCTATCTTTTACAGGTAAGATTTTAATGCAGTAACTGGCGTAAATAGACAAGTCAGACCGGCGTTCGTTGGTAAGAAGTTTACAGTATTGACAGATTTATTAAGACTGATCGTTTCACGTTTATACTAGTTATAAAGTAAACGCAAATTGAGGTCTTATTACTAGGAAAACTATTTCAGGAGCATGTCAAGGCAAGCCAAGTCGTATATAGAAGAAAAATATATCGCATCTTTATTTTAGTTTTTATTTTTTATTTATTTTTGTTTAACATTGATTTAACCACGTCGGTGGTGCCGTGAATGAAGCTTTGTCTTCAATTTTCGGGTCAAGTAAAAGCATTAAAAGGGTTTTCTGTCCAGAAATTATCAGTAGCAGCACCTAGAGCGAATTTAGTACTCATAATAATAATCATCTTAGTCCCAGTAAATAACACTAGGCTCGTTTCTTTTTAAGTAGACCTACGTAATATGAAGATAGACGATACGTAAATGGCAAAATGTGAGTGTGATACATCTTAGCCTACCCTTTTAGGGATATAGACGTGAGATATTGATACGAGAAGAGGCCATATTTAAATGAGCGAGCCCGGAGCTCGAAACTGAGGACTCGCATAGGATGGACGTATGACTCTTTTACAAGAAAACTGCGTAAGAGTAGTATTTTCGTGCCCATACTTATCGACGCAACCTCTTATCGACACGAATAGCTCTGCAAGCATTCGTATACTCCGATGGTAGCTTAACATTAAGCGGGCTTAAAGATTTTATATGAAGACTAGTTCTATCCGTTAGGATCAGTACTTTTTTTCTGGATGAACCCATCGTCGTTTTGTCCTGTACCCCTGACTCTGCATTAGCAGGTGACCTGTCAAGTAGTGAAAGTGTGAACTAACAAGCAAACAAACTCACATTCCCATTTATAATATTAGTTAGCATAATCCCAATATATTGTGATAACTTCGTAGCAGAAATGGTATAAAATCAAACATAGGTCGCAATCGATCCCTAGATATCCACTTTGATATCCAGTTCAAACGCATACAGGCATTATTCCTAATTTAGTTGTTTTTTATCAACAATAACATGCCGCGGCTTCGCTCGTGTAAATGTAGATTATGTTAATTTTCTATCCCTTGGTACAAAGAACTTTTTTCTAGATGAAAGGTACCCTATGTCCTTTCCTGTACCCCTGACAACGTATATGCGAAATTTTATGATAAATCGTCGAGTAGTTCACGCGTGATAGCATAACAAACAAATTTACATTCGCATTTATATTATTAGTTAGGCTTATATAGTATTGTTGTTCATAATAACAAACACTCACTAAATTCAATGAATCCGAGAATCAATAAGGATTTGTGGTCGAAAATATTAATATTAAAATCTCTGAGCTCTCGAGATGGATTTAAGAGCTTTTGAGTTTCTCTAAGCCATCAATAAGGCTTTGGTTACATTTAAAATTTTTAATGAGAACTTTGACTTTGTTAATATGTTTTTGAATAAGGTCAACCGGTATTAAAATATCGGCAACATTATGAAATTCGGTATTTGCCTATGTTTTGGCAATAGGTAATAGGTATAACAAGACTCAGATGGAGTTATAGTCTGTTTAATTTCAGTAAAAGTAAAGCTTATATACTAGTGTGGCGCGTGTATACATTTGCATGCGTGTGCATTTTTAACTTATCTTAAGATGTGCTTTATCGGAATACGTGTAATAATGTAGTCGCTACAGGTATATAATAAAATAAAATAATTTCTTCCGAAGAAGTAGGTACTGTTACTAACATATCATTTCTTTTTTCTACATGGGGTAATGCATTACCGCGTACTTCTCCACGGGGCTACGGAGAGGTTATGTCGGACACCGGGGAAAAGATGGTCATATCCCGGTAATAATGACTAAACCTTCCACGGCGTTCCTCACAGAATCAGAGTCGGCGGAGCCGCGCGAATCACTTTCGCATGAAATCGCGATCCCGCCGGGGTTTCCGCCCGCCGTATGAAACGGCAGGCCACTACACGAATAGACCTACCTAACATAACCGTTACCTAACCTACATTTAAGCAAAGGAAGCCGCGGAGAATATCTTGTAAATAAAATGAAGGAGATCATGTTAGATTTACATACCTTTTTAAAAGGCCTGACGTTACAGCCAGGTTGCTTTTTAAATGTTGACACAAACATACAAGTTTAATTCTCTCCCATAGTATAACATCGACACACAACAATAAAATTAAAATACATTAGATGGGAGACAGGAGACAATACTAAGCTTGTGTTATAGGTATGACTAGTTCAACTTTGTTTTGGACGTAGACAGAGAATAAGCCTACTGTGCTCAGCTCATTAAATAGTGACACGATAACTTAAACCATAGCACATTTACCGTCAGCTCTAGGTACTTATTAACTGAAGAATTATTTTAAGCCCAAGCTCTTCTTTTAATACACATGCATAGTTTCATGCCTGTATATCCATGAAGAAGTAGGCCCAACATAATAGAGAGCGAACCAATTGTCGTCTACAATATCCATTGTAATACTTACAAAAATCAGGCTCTGACATTGAAACTGGGTCTTCACGATCGGCCGCTAAACTTTGTGAGAACTTATACCAAGAGGCCAACGAAAGAAGAAAATAATATAAGTAGGCATTGCGAGTGTGGTCCCGTGGGAGAGGTGAAGCTCACTGTTCCTGTGTTAACGTGAAACGTGAGACAACGTGATCCTTTTAACGTTTTTTTAGTCCCGAGGTAGTGTACGATACAACGTAAAGGATATACACCAACTCACTATGTTGTTTGTAGTTGAACTAAGCAGTAACTATACTCCCAATTGAAACTAATCAATATTTATTTATTTATAAAACAAATCACATATGTCATTACAGGAAAACCTAATGCGACATAGTGGACATTAATACATAATAATAGTAGATAACTATAAATTTTGTGACAGATATTGTAATATCATCCTCTCAAATTCCGCCAATGTACAGCAAAATATATCTAGACGTTGTGCAACTACATTCAGCATCCTAGCAGCACGGACCACCGGTGCGTATTTTAAGACATCTGTGCGAATAATTGGCAGATCTAACAGCCTTCCCCGACTTTTGTTGTCGAGCGAAGTAGTGGTAATCGCTAGTAACTAACTAATATAGAGGCGATACCCAACAAACAGTCTTCACATTGGTTAGACATAATTAGGAGAATAAGCTCCTAATTGTAATTATGTTATTACTAGCTTTTGTCCCCGATTTCGCTGGCGTTAATTTAGAATTTGACAATCAATTCGAGTTGAACTTTGCTTGTAATAATATAATTAAATCATGATTCGAAAGACACGTGGCGCCATCTATTATCATAAGAACGTTATTATTGTTTTCCTCGGGATTTTTTTCGGGATGAAAGGTAGCATATTATGTCCGTTTCTGTACACCTGTCAACGTATATGCAAAATTTCAGGATGATCGGTTCAGTGGTTTATGCGTGAAAAAATTACAAACAAACAAACAAACTCAATTTCGCTTTTATGATAGTTTAGATTAGGATTATAAAATAATAACATCAGACCAAGCTATCCCAACGCTGGGCACGGGACTCTTCATAGTTTAAGAAAGGTTAGGCCACATCACACATCTAAAAGCACGCTCAGACATGCATATTTTCCATGATGTTTTCTTTCACCGTTAAAGCGAGCGATAATAAACATTTAATACGCATATAACTTCAAAACCATGAATTGAACAGTCTTTCACCAGGCTATCGCTGTTATTGAGAGTTCAGTTAAGTCTAAAAAGGTAATGTTATTGTCTTGTTTTTCGAAGCTTTGGAAGTCGCTATCTGATTTGGTTAAAAAATATATAAATAGATGGCAAAATAGTGGTAAACGGTTACCATTGGATATGATCGCCTGCAATACAAGCAATCTTCACGGCGCTGGTTAAAAATAACGTAAAAGACAGTTAATTAATAAATTACGTACTAAAATATTTCATAAACAAAAAAATATTAACAGAATACAGGTAATATAACAGCATCTATTTTGAGAAAGTCTACCTTCAAAAAGATGGAGATTTGTTTATTCAGAAATTTAGATGTAATTCATCAACATCTTGAATCAAATATTCATAACAAAACGACCCTTATCCCTGCCATCTAATCTTTCAAAAAGAAAATACCTTTTTCACAAACTCGTCTACAAAGGTTGTGTATGTTGTAGGATAATTTGAAAATAGAATAATTACGAAAATCCTGGATTTTAGAATCTAAGATAGATTTTTGCAATCTTACGAGCTACAATCATTATCACAATCCCAATTTATTTTTAGTATGATAAGGAGCTTAAAAGTTGATGGAATATTTATATTAAGAACAAAGGAATATTAAAGTATATGGTTAGTTAAGGTAGCATCGAACAATTTCTCAGAATAGTTGTCGACTAGAAACTTGCTTTTGAAAAGTCTGGCAGCAGTGTCACATTGAAAGAGACGTTGTTGATGCTTTGTGCTTAAAAGCCCAGCCAACGTTGATTAATAAATGATTAAGGGTTTATTTAAAAGATTCATGTACCACATTATAAAAGATAAAGTTGGCATTTGATTGGTCAACGATTACATGTGTTAGCCAAGCACTGCTGTCATCGTATAACGTTCACATCAACCAATTATGAGCGACGACTCGCAGCATAATAAGCCCTCGCAGATAAGCCCGATTTTTACAATGATCCTAATAATAGTTCGTTTGATTGCAAAAATCTAGTTTATGTTATAGGTAGCTTTTTCCCACTGCATCGCTCGGGAACAGTACCGTTTTTCTAGATGGTACCCTGTGTCTTACTCTACACTCCTGACAAAGTGTTTGCAAAATTTCATGACGATCAGTGGAATAATTAAGGCGTGCACGCATAACAAACAAACTAAGTCACATTTGCATTTATAATATAAGTAGTAATATAAGTATAAGTTAGGATATGGTCCTAGGGTTTTTGCAAAGATTCGGTTTGTCCGTTTATCCTGCAACATACACAAGCTTTGTAGACGAGGCTGTGTATACATTTCTATATAAATTATACAACAGGTTTCAAGGCCGTGGTGACAAGCATTAGTAGTTTGGAAGGTATTCAGGCCTCAGAATGATAGATGACGAAGCAGAACTACGCTTTTTCATTAGATTACAAACGATTAATCTTTTGTTTAAGCTGAGGTTAATCAAAACCTAAAGAGTCATATAGAGACAGATTGTTTTATTGCGTGGGGTGAATGAGACTTTATTGGTAAACGTAGTGACTAATCGACATTAAAAAGTGGCAGAGCAGAGTGCACTGATTTTATTTATTTGTTGGAGGTAGGAATTAGCCGGATTTCCCGGAGTTTTACTACCATTTTACATACAACCGTTGAAATATTTATTTTTCTTTGTAAAACGACAACTATGGCCGTGTCGCCGGGGACTTAAAAAACATACATACATGCATAGATTCACGCCTGTTTCCCAGAGGGGTAGGCAGAGACTACGGATTTCGATTTAAAATCGCATAGCAGGCCAACACTTGGTACCCATACCCGTGACACGCCACTTTCTTTGTTTGAGTTTTTTTACACTTTACATTTGTTACTGATTCTAAGGCGATACAAGCTCAACTGGTCAACATGTGCAAGCGAAATTTTTTCTGAAATGGTCATCCGTCGCTCAAGCCGATAGTACATAATATACTGTATCAGTATGAATACTCTTACTACGTATAGCCTGGCCTACTATAGACTTACATAACACCTTTTGTAGAGGTGCTATGTTCTGAGTCTTGCGTGTTATTAGCCCAGAGTTAGTAAAGATGGGAACCTTTAATACCTTTGGGCTGACATCGCACAATATCTGGTTTTGCAAGCGCTTAATAGCTACTGAACCGAATTGAATGTAACCGCTTATCATCAGAGGACGGTATTTGTTCTTAGTTTGTATTTTTATGCGTTCTTTTCATATAAAGAAATAACTAAATCTGCGATCTTAGCTAACTCTAGCATATCAGATAGCGATTTTTCTTTTTGAAAAACCTGGCATTGGCTATTGAATTTATTGTGCATCGATTAAAAATTTTCAGTTAGACAATATGTACATATCTGAAGGTAGATTATCGCATATTGTCAAACTGAAAATTTTTAATGCACAACAAACAATGGTGAATGAATATTGTAAAGCCGTGACCATTTACCATTGTATAATTTGGTATGTGGAATAATTAATAAAAAATGCTCATAAATGTAATAAATCCTTTGCGCAAACATATTTTACCCTTTGATAATAATCATCTACATTTTTAATCCACGACCGACGGCTGACCAAAATGCTCCGCTGCTTTCGTTTGCTTTGATCGAATGAGATGAAAGGTGCTTCTTGTGAAAATATTATCGGGGACAGACTATTTAATACTGGTGTTATTTTGGTGAATTATGACGCATGTTTATCTACACATCTGTACAGTTTCACAGATCTGTTAGCTGGTAAATGACACGAGCGTATGCTCTTTACATAATGTATACTAATATTATAAAGAGGAACGAGTTGTTCGTTTGCGATTAATTATGAAACTATTGAACCGATTTCAATATTTATTTTCTATTGGAAAGCTACTTAATTTAGAAGCAACGTAGGCTATATAAGATCACGCTACAAGCCATGGGAACGGTGCAGTAATCATAAACGTGGTTGCTTTCCGCAATAATGACAGCTATTAATGTTATAAAACACAACATCTCTGTGCGTTGTGCAATTATAACTTGAATAGTACTGGTCCGATTTTCATAATTCTTATTATTCTCTTTGGTCAGATTACGTATTTTAATATAAAAATACGTGCTATACCCTCATCTTATTATGCGTTTTTTACGATAGGTATCTTAAGCTAATAAGCAATAACAAGTTTAGCACATCATGTCCATTGAATGCTATGATGAGACGAATAAGCAAATAGATCCGGCTAATCATAATAGTGTTATTATGGTTTCCCGAATCCATTGGCTTTTGAGTACTCGCTTAGCCAATAGCATACATTATCGTCACAAAATAATAGTATAAGCATATAAAACTTTCGGATTATCGATCCATCAATGTCCTTTTTGTATACAATTGTATCGATCGAGTGTAATTCTACGTACCGTAGGGGATTCATACGTTATTTAGTTATAAAAAAGGTTTCCCCATTAGCGATTGGTATTTGCTGCGGGGAATTTTACAAATATATATATGTATATTTTACAAATATATAATATATGCACACAACATGCACTCAGACTCAGACAATTATTTAAGAGTACTAAAATAAATAAAGTAAAATATAGTTTATTGTCAAATACCTTTACAATATTGTACGTAACCCATTAGCCCCACACTAGGCAAGCCTGTCCTGTGGGTCACGCAAATAATAGCCTCACCTGAGATTCGAAATGACAGCACGCGGCGTAGAGACAGCGGTGAAGTGACCGCTTGTCCGCTACGTTATCCGTGCTCTTATATATAGTGAGTTTATATCCTATGAAAATAAACAATTCAATTTACAGGTTTTATACAGATGGCCGTGAGTTTCTTGCAGGTTTCTTCTCATAGGCTCAACCCTTTGGCAGAACCTAGCAACTAACCTAAATGTAGCTTCAGTAACTTAGTAAACTCACTAACCTATATACTTTGACGTTCATAAGTGTTACTTTGTGACCTAAATTAATAAATTATTGTTGACTTGACTTTGATTTGATTACTATGTGTAGTCGCATTAATGCCAGTTATTTACACTAAATTAGCAATAACAGTTATAAAAAATGTTTGGGCTTGACCCACTGATGACCTCTATGCACGCTATTGCACAAGGCGTGTCATAATCACGTATCTAATTACCTACAAATGAACATACACTTTAGTGTGGAATACTGTAAAAAAAAGGAATACCTGCCTACTATTTCGATATAAGTCGTAGTGTAACCCTCACATTTAGGCTTTATATATTTATTTATTGTCGCACGTATTAATTAATTTAAACACTGTAATAATTAATTACTTGGTCAATCTTACTTAACAATCAATGTTTATTGTTAATAAAATATTAGAATTGCACGTTGTTTTCTGATGACGACCATTTTTTTAAATGTCTTTTCTTTGATACATAATTTTTATAAGGGAACATAAATATGCCTTTATCTTAGAGGTAGATGATTATTATGGCTTGATTACACAAATGTTTCAGAGGTTTCAGCGGTCACTGCCATTGCTTCCATATAAAATGTAGAAGCCATGACGATAAAAAATTTACCGGCCCAAAAATATTTGTTTTGGGTCTCAATGTGTTCTTAGATTATATCCTTATAATTATACTTAGAAATAAGAAATATAAGTTCGTTACATATGTAATACCTACTGTAATAATTTTTGAAGTGAAAACTTCTTTAGGCACGTTGAGCCCTTCTTGGGTGAACAAAAATCATAAAACTCGCGTCATTGTCACGCTTCGTCATCGTCACATTCCCACGCTATCCAGTTTTGAATTATTTTAAAATATTAACAATATCTCAGAAATGGTGCGTCCTACGCAAAAAATAACGAAATTTTGACCCCCTTAATAACGCCTAAGAGAGTATGAAGAATCCGACAACACACTTTTTTTTTGTTTTTGTAGAAGTGTTTATGATCAAGGATTAAAGTTTTAACTTCTATCGGCAGTCCCCAAAGACTGCCCCAACATTTTTTTTTACTACTCGGATGGCCTTGTGGTTTAAGTGGCTGCCTACGCAATATAGCAAGTTTGCCTAGTGCAACAACAGTCTTTTGAAAAATAAATATTTCCGCCTGCATAACAACATTTTATCGTTATCAAAATGTATTCATTTTCATACAATACGAAATGAATTTGATCATAATTGCTAGGAGAATTCTCCTGTAATTGCTTCACTCGGCAGGCGGCCATTTTATTTGATTTTATTCTTGAACGAAGCTGCTCATCCAACTGGCATAATTCTAAGTCGATTATAACACTTCAGGGAATAGAAAAATTCTTTGACCTAATTTTATAACTGGAAGTTTTAGCAGTGAAGGATTCAATATTATTTAAATGGTGGAAGTTTTTGCATAGTTGTATTATCAAGTACTGCGTTTCAAGACTCGTTAGCTCCGTGGGATAACTTTGCGCCTAGGTTTGCCTGCAATCGATAAGCCTCAAGGTTGTATTCGATATTTTCAGTAGCAGAAAGGTGTCTTAGTTAGTCCCAGCTATAGCATCGTCTTCCACCATGTGGAACCTAAACGAAAAATATAATAAACTAGATTTTGGCGGCGGGTTCGCTCGCGTAAATTTTATATTATCTAAGGTTACGTATGTCCAGCAGTGGACTATTATAGCCCGATGATGATGATGATGATGATGAGGTTACGTAAATTTTCAATGCATCGGAGGTACTTTTTCTGGATGAAAGTTATCCTATGTATTTTTCTGTACCCTGACAGCGTGTATGTGAAATTTCATGATGATCGGTGGAGTAGTTAATATTTTTTTGCGTAGTGGTTTAAGAATAAACAACAAACTCGGCGCCGCGGCCAGCCTCGTCACTACCGCGGCGCCGAGTATTGTGGGTTCGACACGGGACAAAAATTTGTCCGTTATTTCAATGTCAATGTCAACGCGTGCAAGCTTAACAAGAGTCGCACTCGCATTTATAATATTAGTGCAGATATCTCCGCTATTTATTATAAGTAGCGGTCGCTTAATGCTCGAAATTCGACCAAAGTTAGCCTATAAGATATTCCTGATATAATATGTCATTATATATTAATATAATATGTAACCACAGTTACGCGCTTCAACTGCGAGTGCCAAATGCGTGGTTGTGTGCGTGTAGTGCTTTTTCATTAGTTTAATGTATTGCTAATGCATATTTTATATAAATATTAGGATTCGCCCCTCCTCCATATAAACTTTAACTGTGCCAAATTTCATACTCCTCTGTCCGCGCAATTTTTGTAAAAAGGGTATAAAGATTTTGCTTCATGTATTAATATATAGATTATATACAACACATACCTGACAAAATGTTGCTGTAATATATGGATGGAAATGGATTGGATTCATACCCTAAAACTAGACTACTGTTTTACTACACACATGCTGTACGTACCTACTCTCACGCCTTTACGTGTATATTACTAGGTGATACGTATATTTATATATACGTATCACCTAGTAATGTACACGTAAAGCACTAGGTTGAATACAAAAGCAAAGCCAGTGTATTCAGGTGTAGCTATCGTGTGCGCTCAACGGCGCGGATTTATCATGGCTGACTCGATGGCTGACTTCAGCTGAAAGGCCGATTCAACGTTTATCATTTGTCATGTGTGTAGTCTGCTTTAAGCCTAAATTCACTTATTATGGTATATAATTGATTGTAGAAGTATATAAACATTTATAAAGAAGGTAGTTTATTTACAATGTTTTATTATATTAGTCAAATAGATATATTAGCCGAACTGCTAAATATAAGAATTTTTGTACTCTACTTAACTATGAATTATATACAAGCGTTTGATTTTGGTTTTAGTAATTGTAAAATGATAGAATAAAAATGCACTATATAAAATCTGACGTAGCGGCCATTTAAATGCAGCTGTCTGAGCACACACAACTGTTCCTCAATTTTTTGCCTTTGTTCCACCAAAAATACTAATTGCACACCAAAATATGCTTACTAAAATATTTTAAAGACATCAAACTAAGTCAACGAAGCCCCGCTTCGCAGGGCTCCTATTTTTGGGTGGGTTTAAGAAGGAACCTACCATAACCTAACCCTTCCGAGACGGAATGCAGTGATTTGAGGCGTATAGGTGCTCGTTATGATATATTTTAGTAAGCATATTTAGCTGTGCAATTATTATTTTTGGTGGTCATTATATTTAATCCCTTTTTCTTATATTCAAATTCAAAATATTAATAAGTCCCTTAATTTACAACTAATTTGGATATTGTTCGCATAAAAGATTTATTTTGATTGCTATTTGTTCTTGTGTGTAATATGTACAATATAACACATAGGCAACTGCCTCACTAACTACTCGACCAACCATTATGAAATTTTGTAAACACGTTGTAAGGGATACAGAGACATGGGATACCTTTTAGTCAGAAAAAAGCGAACGAAGCCCCGGGCAGCAACTAGTTAAAAATAAATGTAATCGTTTCGGTACCCGTCCTTTCGCTCCCACTGCAATCTAAATGGATTTATTTTACAACTATTCACGAGAAAGTGGGTGTCGTAGTTGTTTACTGCTTGGACCTCTGTAGTAAACAGTTATAGGCCACAAATCTCTTGGTTCAGCGTAAATTCGTTTACCCACATTGTATAAGCAGGTTCATTTTGAAATTCGATTTATCATTCTGGTCATGAATCCTGTCCCACAAAATGACATTGATGACGGTCCTGGCGCTTATACTCTAAAGCTTTGTAGTACAATTTTAAATAATCTACAAAATTACGCACATATTCTGTTAATTAGCGTTCGTCTAGTGGTCGAAATTCGACCGTAATTCATAAAATTGCATGCATTTAGTCTCCAAATAAACTCAATTTATAATATCAGCCCTATAAATAAAGTGTTCCAATGCCCACTCCTCAGTATGAGGGTTAGGCTAGTCCACTATGCGGTCTTAGTGCGGGTAGGCAGACTTTTCATATCTTGAAGAACATTAAGGAAATCTCTCAGGTTTCTCTCGGTTAAAGTAAGCAATATTTCACTACTAAAAAGCACGTAACAACGAAAACCACAAATGCATGCCTTGGGAATCAATTCAAGGCCTCTGCGGGTCAGCCCAACGCACAATATATTAAAAAAAGGTACAGCCTTTTCTCTTTACGTATTATTATATGAATGGGTTTTATATACGGCGCAAGTAAATGGCGCAAGCACCACGCGTAAGTGACTTGCGTGGACTTCTGCCGGGAATTAACTACTTGCGTGATTGAGTCACATCGTTCGTTTACACGATGCATACAACCCGCGCAATTTGCGCATGCCTCATTTTGTAAAAGATTCATAAAGCGCAACTTGACAGATGCAAAACTATGATATGTAACCATTCCACATTTTTCCGTAGGTAAAAACAAAACACGTCATAGTACAAAATGGCCACTCGTCGATAAGTTATCTGTCCCCACTTGTAAGTTGTGGACAATATAACAGCGTCACATATTGATACTACTATAAATAGCGTTGAGACTCATCGAAATCAGGCCTCTAGACCTCTCTTAGGATCAAGTTCAAGAGGGATCGAATGTAGTGCTTACTGGAAGAGTAGGCATGAAATATATTAGCCAAGAGGACAGAGCGTTGGATGGATAAGTATATATCTATATACTTCAACTTTCAACTTTTTCACAAAACTTTGACCTTATTCGTTTTATCTCTAATAATATTATAAAGCTGAAGAGTTTGTTTGTTTGTTTGAACGCGCTAATCTCAGGAACTACTGGCCCGAATTAAAAAAATATTTTAGTGTTCGATAGCTCATTTTTCGAGGAAGGCTATATAACTTCACGCTACGACCCACGGAGGTGGCGCAGTAATCATAAACGCGGGTGAATCGGCGGGCACATCTAGTATTTAATAAATATTAACCGCCTTATTTGCGTAGTGGTAGTGAAAGTGACTGCTGGGCATGAGGTGACCGTATGTGGTCACCTATTCCTGGTACCTGCCATATCACTCTGGCTTAATTCAATTTCATTCTAATTTTCATGCACACTTGACGGTTTAGGATACTCTTAACCTTGCCTTTCTTTAGAAACTTTCTGATATTTATCAGAGATCATTCTCCAAGATCTTTCCCTTTCGGCTGCCCTATTGCCTATGCAACTCGAAAACAAAATTGTAACCTCTCACAAATTACTACTTATGTTTTGTCACCTGTCTAACGTTATGACGTGGTAAATAAAACACAGATGACGAAACGTTCAAATTGTCCAAAAATGGACGAAGCTTTTTATTTAAACTACAAGAACGAATAGGCGTGTCTCCTAAACAAACTCTTCTTCTTTCTTCTTCTTCTTCTTCTGTGGTTAGTAGCCAACCTGTTGTACACAACCGCCCGTAGCCCTCTGACATGCCTTAACGACTGTTGTCAATTTGACAATAACCGGGACCGATATTTTTACGTACTCTCCGAAGCATGGAGACGCTCAGATGAAATACCACTAAGCGGTAATCGTTTACCGGACAGTGAGTGCAACTGGCTATGATAAACAAACTAGAAATAATAAAGGAAATACAGAACAATATCAGTTTACTATTATCTTTCTGAACAGTGCCAATGTGGTAATAAACGATGACCCTCAAGTTACTTACGCATTAGTCTAATTGAGAAGCTTAGTCCAAAAATACATGCCCTAACTAACAAAGACTACGTGCTGCTTAGAATTACCCAACAAAAAACGGTATTTGCCATTTTGTATCGTAAGGATCCGGCAATCTTAATTGTATTACTTTTTTCAGTATACTTCAGAAAATATACCAAATAAATTCTTGGCATTATTATGTTTACATACATATTTACTGAACGTTATTGCTGTTTATACATAATATTACATATTAGTATACATACATGTATATTAGTCGCACACCTATCCTAACCAATATTATAAATGCGAACGTGAGTTTGTTTGTTTGTTACACTTTGACTCCGTAACTACACGACAGGATTGTATGACTACGTATGTGTGTATAATTATGTCATGTATTCGGTAGGAAGATATTTTCCCAGCTATGGGTTTAGGTGCCATGAGTGAGAAAGTAGAGTGGATGGCCCTTAGGGGTCTGGACCACTCCAAGAAATTTATTGCAAATGGAGCCACAGGCTTCACCCGGAAGTTCTGCGGGTATAGCAAGAGCCAAATGCGCCTGCTCACAGGAGCGTTCACTGGCCATATTGGCACCAACGACTTCCTGTGCAGATTGAGATTGACACACGATTCGATCTGCAGAGTCTGTGGTGAACAGGACGAGTCCATATCGCACCTACTGTGTGAATGTACTGTCTGATGGGATTGACATATCCATACCCTGAAGACTTCAGGCTGCTCCCTCTGAATTGTACACTGCAGCTAATGCAGTACATTCATAAGGAGATAGCTAAGGAATAAATCTTGGGGCTGATACAAAAGATCCCACTGGGTCGAAGTGTCGCCGGTCTGTACTGACTGGCCCGCACACACAAGATAAGATAGGTGCCATTAATTAGTGTGCAATCCTGTAAATGTCTACCAGACCCTTTTGTGGAATGGTCCATGGTAAACTCTGGAAAGCCAATACTATAGTACTTTGCCTAGTCCGGGTATCAAATTCTATATCGTATGCATAACAGTCGTATTTACTACCGCTGCGGCACTACGGTAATACTGCCTTGCAAAAGCCAATACCAACTTGGAAGACGCTATAAGAAATCTCGCCGTGTAGTTCCTTTATCGTATCCAACTCTAAGTTTCTAATGTAGAAGCAAATTTAATCTTAGAGCGTGCATTGTACGTTCTAACAAAGCGCTAGCCTTAATTTGTATGTAGATTATTTTATACGATACATTAGGATTAAAGCTTAACTAAATTCAAACGTCTACCTCGTTTTTTGCAATGGTAAACTGCTGTGTTATGGAAGTATTCTATCAAGAAATTCTTAGTAGCATCATAGAGTGTGCCTAATTGGTGGTCCTACATCATGTGGGACCTAAAAACTGTCGGCAATATAGCATAGCTCCCAAAATGTGGATTTAATACACCTTCGCCTACAGTTTTAGGAATATAGGCGTGAGACTATAATATATAGTCTCATGAATAAAATACTATCATAATATCAGTCCTGTATATAAAATGACCCAGTGCTGGGCACGGGCCTCTTCGTGTGAGAAGGGTTAGGCTACAATCCACCAAAGTGGCCCAGTGCGGGTTGTCAGAGTTCACATATCTTCGAAAACATTATGGAGAACTCTTAGACACTCAGATTTCCTTATAATGGTTTTCTTCACCATTAAAGCGAGCGATAATTAACTATTTAATACGCATTAGACTATTGCTCATGTTGTATGTACTTATGTGATGTTTATTACTAAAAATAATATGTGAAATTATTTTAAGATGACTTGAATGTTTCATACACAATGTCGCGCAGCGGTAGTGAATGCGACTGCTGTGCATGAGGTCTCAGGTTCGAATCTCGGGTCGGGCCAACAAAAAGTTATTGGGTTTTTCTGTTAAGAAATCTCAGTAGCAGTCCGGAGTTAGGAAGTTGGCGGTGTTAGACAACCTCGTGCCTCGGAAAGCACGTAAAGCCGTTGGTCCTGCGCCTGATCTCTCTCTGGTCGTGTCGGATTACCGTCCCATGGGATCATGAGAGTTAGGGAATAGAGAGTGCACTTGTGTTTGCGCACACACTTGTGCACTATAATATCTTCTGCGCAGATGGCCAGTCTCCGTTAAGACTGGCCGCCGTGGCTGAAATTCGGTCTGGAGGATATTATTATACACAATGAAGCGTAAGCTGTTTTCGGATTTGCATAAATCTTTGTAGACAGATAGACTATGTCCTGGATCAACACGTAATAATTTTTATCCCGGTACACAATAACTCATTCGGGTGAAATTACGGGTAGAAACTAGAATATTTATCCCTCCATATACCTAAGTCGTTTCCAGAAGCCGGTGAAAATTTTCGTAGAGTTTATGTATGTGTGTGTGCGTGTGTGTATACGTGACATATGGTCTTAATAATAAACAGACTACCAATTTTCGTTGTGCGGGTGTAGTAAACGGATTAAGAGATTAAATTATGTGGGTGAGCAGCTGTATTTACCTGTTCGACTTCTATTTTTAGTGTAGGTTAGGAAATAAAGAGGATTTTCGGTTTAAAGATGCCCCATTTTATGTTGTATAGTATATTATTATCAGAGGCTTCAAATTTGGCTTATAGGTAGGTTATTGTTATTAATTATAACAGTTTTAAGGATTAGTAATTCTCACGGGAGATGTTAAAAGTATTGATTTATGGTTATAAAAGTGAAATTTTGCTGCCGGGGTAGGGACAATTGGTTTTTGCTTAAAAGTCGACGTAAATAATAATAATAACATCCTATCACATACACACAACACCATCTAGCCCAAACTAAGCAGAGCTTGCATTATGGGTACTAGACAATGGATGTTTATCCATTGTCTAGTACCCATAATACAAGCTCTGCTTAGTATGTTTATACATAATATATACTTTCTTTTTGTAAATACATTCATATTATACATAGAAACGCCCAGACCAAGAAAAACATCTATGTTCATGCTCACAAATGTTTGACTTTGTGCGGGAATTGAACCCGTGACCTCAGGAGTGACAGTCGGTTACACTAACCACTACGCCATCGAGGCCAACAAATATAAATAGCGGCGCGTGTTTGTCCCCGGATGATACTGTCCGGGGATAAATGAGCACGCAGAGTTATCTGTTTGGTATAGTCTTTATTTAAGAAATCAAAAATATATAGACTCGCAATGGATAAAAATCTAAATGATTTTCCGAAAATTACCGGCTTTTGGAATAAGTTATACGGGAGTCGTTCTAAAATCTTGAAGAAATTTAATTATATTCAATATATTCTTTGAAATTAATATAAATATTTGATAATTACCGCATCTGCATCTTATTAAGAAGCACCCCTAACAATTAAAGTCTACGCGAATGGAGTCCTGGGCAGGGTCTATTAGCTCATACATTAGGACGATTTTTAACAGAAATTTGGTACAGTTTTATATAATTACCAGAATATACTAGACCATACTTATTCCCCATGTGTAGCTGCTTTAGTTATTAGTTTTTACTTTGTCAGTGTGAACAAACTGGTTGGAGACTGATAGGGTACAGTGCCTCTCTCTACCCGCGGCTTCGCTTGGGCACAGTACTGTTTTTGGATTAAAGGTACCCAATGTATTTTGCTTGCAAAATTTAATGATAATCGGTCAAGTAGTTAAGGCCTGAAAGCGTAACAAATGAATTAATATTCGCATTTATAATATAAGTTAGGATAAAGAAGGAGAAAAGAAGATACACAAAGAAAAATTGCTATGGCTAGTATGGAAAGACAGTTTGGTTTTGGGTTAGCGTGCCTAATGTAGCTAGCCACGTGTGGGAGAATGAGGATATCTCGTCCGCAGGCCATTGAGCTGGAACGACGCCCTTCGTCGTACCGTGGCGTCGCGTCGCCTAGGAGTCGCGGGCAGACGTAAAATCTACATTGGATTTTTAGAGTAGTAGAGCCTCGCTGATTTCAACATAAATGGGCCGGCTCGACCGGGGAAGGACTACCCTCTCACAGAATATCGATGTGAAATAGCAGTATTCCTACTTTTGTGTTTCGTTCGGTGAGTGAGGGTGCCGGAGGCCCAATCACCTCCTTCCCCCTTCCCGCTCCTTCTCTTTCCCACTTCCTTTCCTAAAGGGTCGGCAACGCGCAAGTGATGCCTCTGGTGTTGCAGGCGTCCATAGGCTACGGTGACCACTTACCATCAGGTGGGCCGTATGCTCGATTGCCACATTAGTGGTATAAAAAAAAACATTGGGCACTGCTGCATTGATCGCTGATGTAGTTCCATTCCAGGTAGGCACATCGTGTTAGGCTTAGTCAGTAGGGCCTGGGCTAATTTAGTTACCTATTAGTCGTCTCATTCTATGGATATCAGAGATATAGTTTTTGAAGCAGTAGTAGCCCAATGGATAAAGCATTACATTTTCGATTGAAAAGTCTGTAAAAGTAGGTATATTAGCTTGGCTGGATTTAACATGAATACTAGCAAATAGGGCTAGGATTTGTTAAGCGTAATAAATAATTATGCCGTACATTAATGTTGTCTCGCGGGGATGTTTACAAACATTCGGACACCATAAACAAAGAATTTGATGTAGATCACATAAAATGTTTGTCCCGGGTGGGGATCGAACCCAAGGCACTTGGCGAAGTGGTTATGACTAGGCGAACTACCTAAACTACTTCACCAACCGTGACATCAAAAATCAACTTCGTCAACAGAGCTGCTATCATTTAATTGGGCAGAAACAATTTGCTTAGCTTCTCTTGTTATAGTCAAATGTCTTTGCAAGAGAAAATTTCGGGCACTATCTTATACCAATCGAAATAATCCTTTCAGTTTTCATCATAAACAAATGACCAGACACTCAACTCGTAAAACCTCTCAACATAATACTACTTTTACAACAAACCATTTTGTATCGAGAATCGTTTCAAGTGAAATCGATACATCGTAAAAAAGCATCGATAACGGGTCATCGTGGGGTTAATATCGCGGGTGTGATGCGATTGCGAATAGCCGATCACCTTGTTTTATGGAAGGTGTAAAAGTGTACGTCTGAGATGGTTCTATAAAAGATAATGTTTTAGTGGTCACATAATATATCACCCGGTACCTTTTGTTGTGTAGAAATTAAGTCACGCCTTTACATATCTGAACGGCTTAGCACACCTATTTTTCGCCATCAATTTAGAACCTTTTTTTTTACTTGGGCCAATGCATTGACGTATACTTCTCTGCAAGGGTAACGGAGGGGTTATGTCGGACTCACGCGGGTAAAGATGGCGACATCCCGGTCCTACCGACTAAACTTACCACGGTATTCCTTCTCACAATCTATGTCTAGGGCGCAGGGTTCACTCGCGCATTCATCATTCAGATCTATGATTTGGAACCTAGCGACAGTCATATATCGAGATATCTAGGCACATTTCTAGACACCGAGTCTAGTGGCTAATGCTGATAATGTCCAAGCAAAAGAGTATCCTAATTACATTTTCCTCTGCCTTGGAAAAGAACTCGGAATTTCATTGTAACATAAAAAAATATATTGCACCCAATAATTTACATAAATCTTCGAAGATATATACTTACAGTATTCACCTATTAATTCTTGAAATACCACACATAATTAAAAACCTAATGTGTCTGGTGCAATTCAATACGTTAACAGTGATATACCTATGTATAGGTATGTAAATCTAAGTAATAACAACAAGAAAATCCATAAATACTGAAGTCCATTTTGATGTCAGTTTTTCGTGAATAAAATCGCATGCACAAAACCATTACGACTTCCAACACCCATTAGAAACGTTTTCAATTCTTATCAAATGACCCTTTTTTAAGGTGATTTTATTTTACGATCTTACGTTTGCTTTTAGTCGGTTTTATTCCAGTCGGCTAGTTTTAAAACGTACTTTTTACTTTGTAATGGTATAAGAAACGAATTACTACTAGACTGATTATACTCAATTACTAAAAACATACAATATTTACATACATAGTCTCGCTAGTTGATTATCGCTCGCTTGAATGGTGAAGGAAAACATCGTGAGGGAACCTGCATATCTAAGAGTTCTCCATAACGTTCTCAAAGATGTGTGAAGTATGCTAACCCACTAACAGGCCAGCGTGGTGGACTATGGCCTAACCTTTTTGATACTGAGAAGAGATCCGTGTTGTGGTACAGGTTTCAAAACTGATATCTATACTAATATTATAAAGCTGAAGTGTTTATTTGTTTGTTTGAACGCACTAATCTCAGGAACTACTAGTTTGAATTGAAAAATTCTTTAGGTGTTGGATAGCTTATATATCGAGGAAGGCTATAGGCTATATAACATCCTACGGGGGCGGCGCAGTAACCATAAACGCGAGTGTAACCGTGGGCACAGCTAGTTATAATATAATTAGTCTCACGTCTATATAGGCGTAAGACTATTATATTATAATACACTTCCACCACTTCAGGAACATGCCCGAATATGTAGTGGAAGTGTATTACATTTTTACCCACATTTCGCCGCATATGGCTGTGCCACCGCGGCTGTTAATGATTTACATTATTCCTTCTTTTTATTTGAAAAAGTTATCCCGTGTTGCGAGTTGTTTTAGAAAATATTGAAGCAACGGACGTAAAATACATCTAAAGTTACAACTATTTGCTGACTATAAAATTGTTTGTGCTATATGAGACCGAACCGATGATCCTATGGCAGGGCGTAATAGCGAAATGACTCCTTCAACCATTGCGCCGTCTATGTAGATAATTTTTTTTTGTGTTCCTCTCAAACTTATTACTTAAATTATTTCGTGTATAAATAAACGTAGGTACTCAAATTAGTTTCAGTCATGTTTACAGAAATCCTACTTAATTATCGCGTTTCATTTAAATGTACTATAAAAAGCGACTAGATTTCAGCTGAATAATTTATATTAAAAAGATGTATTTAAAATTCGCAAATGTGCATTTTTGAGGTTAAAGGCATATTTTACTTTTCATTATTATAACTGTTTAACATTAAACATCGGTTTGTCGTATTTAATTTTATAATACGTCAATGGTGTACCTAATGCATCCATATTTCGCCAAACGTTTTCAGGTACCATGTAATAGGGCGCGAACTAATTGCGCATTACCGGGTACTCTGCCAGACTGCATGCTAATTTTCAAATTACGCATCTAATAACTGGGACTGGTCCTTCAGACCCAGACCTCAAATCGGCCGCAATCATAAATGCCAACTTATTGCGCAGAACCAATGATTAAGCCAGCCTTCATTACGTTTTAATAACGGTTTTCGCACCAAGTTATACGTCAGTGTCAAAATCGGACACCTCCTTTTTAACTCATTGAAACACCTTTCTTTTCCAAGAAAATGTAACAAATTTCCTGAAAAAAATAACAGAGCGGTATATTTACCTACAATAAAGTGTATGCGAATGAAACTGCCAGTCATTCGCCATTTTACTAAATTATCATGGACGCCACAAAATGGCGGCGGTAATGGATGCGTAGTTTCGCGCCAAAAGATTGAAACTTTATTGATGGCTATTAATTTCCCTTTGGAAGGTGACGTAGGTTAATTTAGTCTATTTTGGTGGTTGATTGATATGAAACAGCGCTTAGGGGTATTGTGTAGGCAGATTAACGGGTGAAAATTAAATCTCTAACAACGTTACCTCCATTTCAAAGGGTAAAAGAGACGCAAGTACTTTATCGTGTATCTTACTCTTTCTAGCGTATAGCAGAGGAGACAATGAAGGGTTGGGAAAATATATCTATACCTGTACTTTACTGGCTCGTCAAAATATATAGAGATAACTGTGAACTTTAGCGGAGTGGAAACGAACATAACTTTGAATTATTAACGCTTTTGAACAGGAGTTCTGGTGTGGTGTGAGGCACACCTCTGTCTACCTGTAGGTATACACATATCATTAAATATAACACTGCTATTAAATATAACGCTGCTATACTCCGCTCTATAAATGTCAAATGTTAGTTGGTTGGTTAATGGTTCACTGTGATACCTAGCATTTGGTTCAATGTGTACCCTATAGTATGATTTTTCTAACGTCTGTAATAAGTTAATATTTGACTGCATAGTTGGCTTAGTGGTTTAAAAGGTTCCGGTTGTCACCAATGTGGCGACTGCCGTGATGTTATTGCAGACACGTCGCTACACACGTTGGCGGATTGCCCTGCCTGGGCTTCGCAGCGCCGTGATTTGGTCGCGGCAGTCGGAATTGTTGCCCTCTCGCTCCCGGCCTTGGTTCAGTCTATGGTCCGGAGTGAGAGGTCGTGGAACGCCGTCGCCTCCTTCTGTGTGGAAGTTATTTCTATCAAAGTGGCGGTGGAGCAGGAGAGGTTGCCTTTGAACCCTCTCCCCAACTGCAGAACCGGGCGCCGGAGGGCGCGAGACGACCTCCAGCCACCCTGAGGTTTTACCTGGGGGTGGTGGGCTTCGTGGGCCTGTCCACCACCCGTTCAGCACCAGGTCCGAGAGGCGGCGTGCGTGTTCCCACGCGCGCCTCTGTGTCGTGTGTCCGTCAAGAAGACGGTAGAGTTAAGTGAAAAGTGTCTTTTCGTGAGTGGCCTACCGTTTCATACGGCGGGCCGAAACCTCGGCGGGGTCACAATTGCATGTGAAATTTCATTTGCATTCGCGCGACCCCGCCGACTATGGTTATGTCGAGGAACACCGTGGTAGGTTTCTTTTACCGCGGTGATTCCGACATCCGCGGGGGCGGGTGGAGCGGTATGCGTCAATGCATGTCCACAAGTAAAAATAAAAAGTGGTTTAAAAGGTTGCCTTGCCATTGCCACTATGCTGTATGTTCTGGGTTCGGTCCCCACACGGGACAAAAATTGTGTGATCCATAGACAGTTGTTTCGAGTCTGGGTGTTATTTTTTGACTGAATGTTTGTAAAGTTCCCCGCTACACAGGGTTTATAATTAAAGCAGGCGTCTCCTCCTCTTCTTCTCCCTAGCTTTTATTATTCCCAAGTCAATTGGGGTCGGCTTTCTAGTCTAACCGGATTTGACTGGATATCAGTTTTTACACGGAGCGGCTGCCACCTGACCTCCGCAACCCGGAGGCTAACGATACCCTAAGCCTAGACCAGTGTCAGGATATTAGAGGGCACTGACTTCCCAATAACGACTGCCATAGATGTTTATGGCAATCGGGACCGATGGCTTAACGTGCTCTCCGAGGCACGGAGCAGACGATAATTGTCAATCAATACGCACATAATTTCGAAAAGTCATATAACTTTCGAAAGTCAAAGGTGCGCGATGTGGGTTCGAACCCGAGACCCACTGCATTGCAGTCTGTTAGTCGCCCCACTGAGCTATCGCTGCTATTAAAGCAGACGTCATCATTTAAATAAAATAACGTGTTATTTGCGTCCTTAGCTTAAATATTTTTTAGAGAGGAAGTTGTCTTTGTAATAGAATTTTTTATTGCTGGCTTTGTTACTGTCATTGACTTAAAGATCTCTACATCTTTCTGATTTACATTGCACACTATTCTATTTAGGATGCTACTAAATATGTTACAATATAAACACGAACATCCGGGTCATTAGATATTCACACTGCACTTTATATTTCCATTTATTTATCAAATGAACACTTTTATTTCATGTTTCGTTATTTGCCTTCAGTTCAAGAGGATATATGTATGTTTGTTCTCTTGAGACTTTGTATGGAAGCTATGAAAATGTTACGACTTAAGATACTTAGAAGAATTTAGTCGAAAGGTTTAGACTCAGTCCTATAAGTTCGCGGAGGGGTAAGCAGAGGTTACACTTAAAATTCGCCACCAGTTATGTTTTGAAAACGTAAACGTAGTAGAGGTGAAACTTGTCGCTTAAATCCTCGAATGAAAAATAAAATCATTCTAACACACTAACACCTTAGCTTGTTTTTATATAAAATACTCATAGGTACTAACGCACTTAAATCTGTTACTTGAAACATTATGTGCACATTGTTAAGTATAGCTACAATCAAGTTGTATCGTGGAGGACTTTACAAACATTCAAACTCAGAACAAAGAACATCCAGACTCCGAAAAACCATTTGCGTATCACACAATTTTTTGTCCTGCGTGGAATTCGAACCCACAACACTCGGCAGTATGGCAGTGGCGAGACGATCATTTAAACTACTACGCCATCCGTGCAGTCTGTATATTGTATACAGTGTAGAGAAGGAAGAAGAGTATAATCTATACTCTACTACTGCTTCTCTATATTTGTATTACGCATATTTTGTCAAGTATGGTTTTAGGCCTCATGTAGAGAAGAAGAGAATTGTCTAATAGAAAAGTTAATAGCACTTTCCGACCTGAGAATTGAACTCGAGACTTTAAGGTCAGTCGTATAAACGATGGCAAATATACGCCACCAACAACAAAGTAACAGGGATATAAAAATATTACGACTCATGTCGCTTAGAGGGATTGGGTCAGAAAGTTAATATCACAAAATATGTCGTAGCGGTGGTTATTATTAGTTTTATATCTTTACCACGATATACCAGTATCGTAAGTGATTGTGAGGTCCTGGGTCCTATAATGTTTGTTTTTCTGTCTATACAAAGTGTAACAGAAAGGTGTGGACATATATAAGCGCCACATAAAATACTATTATTTGTTAATGGAACAACGCGACAAAAATCTGTTTTCATTATTTCACTGCTACGTAGCATTTTCTTTTTGTCGATTTATTAATAACAGTACATTTTAGTCAACACTTAAATAACACTAGCAGCTGATTCTGTGACCTCTATACATCCGAAAATGACCAGGTGCAATTCTGATAGAGTCATGCGTTATGTAAGTATGTATGTGATTGTACATCTATAACCGTGAGACTATGTAGTCTTACGGTCAGAGGTGTATATACCCGCATATGGACAACTATAGTTTTAGTTCATCCAGACACGATGCTGCTGCTTAGAATTGATTTACAGATAAACCCAATAACGCTTTACATGACCCGGCAATCGAACTAAAGGTCTTAGGCACAGCAGTCGCAATAACAACAGCAACGCCGACGAAGCAGAGTAAATTATGACCGAGTAAAAACAATCATAACACAGAACTCGAATCTGCAAACTCGACAAACCGTGTCTTGACTTAATCACATAAGCTATTCATGATCCTAACCTTATACGTTGAATATCTCTTGAATCTTCATATTCAAGCGTCTTAGACGATGCTAAGCTTCATTTGTCGCTTAATTAATAGGACTATACGATTAGCAAGGTACAGTCACCTGTAATAGTGCATGGATACCTTAAGGTCCAAAATCCTGTGAACACTTGAATATGAATGAACTAGATGGCGTTGTTTTATAAATATTGCAACGAGTACTCATTTTAGCAAATAGGTGAAATTTATAAGAAACTACCTGTGCCCGCGGTCTCACCCGCGTCAGTGGTATTTGTGGTTACTGCGACGCTCCCGTGAGCCGTAGCGTGATGTCATATAGCCTATGTCCTTTCCAGGGTCTCAGGCTATCTCCATTCCAAATTTCATCAAAATCGGTTCAGCGGATTGACCGTGAAAAGGTAACAGACAGAAAGACCGACAGACAGACAGAGTTACTTTCGCATTTATAATATTAGTAAGGAAGTAAGGATTATAATCTCAACCGAAAAGATACTCGAACATAGGGACAGGATAATGTTTGCGTACGAACAGAATAGCGAGTCATAGAAAGTATCTATAAAATAAACTACCCACTATCAATTTATAAATTCGTTTGTAATTCTTTGTTTTTTGTTTTACCCTGACATGTCATTGTGTTCTTTAAATAAACTATTGGGAATAGAGATTTAAAAAATGTTTAATGTAAATTTATCATAATTGCTTTATTAAGAGATCTACTTTTTTTATTTTATAGTAGTGCACCGCCATCTATTTTGATATAAATGAACTACTTAACAGTTCTCGTATCGATTTCCGTTAGATGGCGTCAATTACCGGCTTATACCATATTAGTTTTGAAATGGGTTTGCATTTTTGCAGCTCACTGTACATAGACAGAATATAACTCTGTTCAAGATGAGTGCAGCTTATTAGTATACTAGATTTTGCCTCTGGCTTCGTGCAGATTTTGTCAACTTTCTAACCGAGAATTTTTTTTTTCTGTTTGAAATGTATGACCTATTCTGTACCAATTTCATGTTGATTGGATATTACAAACAAACTTAGATTCGCATTCATAATATTATAAGTATAAGTGTAATTAAAAAGCTTTGATTTTGCCCGTCGGTGGGTTGCAGCTCAAAACTTTGAGCATTTTCCATACTAAACATGTATAAATAATAATGGCCTGTATATATAAAATCTCACCGCTGGGTCCATACCCAGGTCCATGCCTATTCTCGGTTTTGAGAAAGGTTAGGCCAGATGTCACTAGGCTGGCCCTTTGCAGGTTGGCAAATTTCACACATCTTCGAGATCATTATAAAGAATTCACCGACATGTAGGATTCCTGATGATATTTTCGTTCACCTTTTAAGCGACACAAGTATAATTACACATATGACATGTCACATCTAATAGGACCCAGTTGAAAACCAGCGCTGGGAATATAACCGTGTCCTGCATCAAGCTAAACTAGGTACCTATTTTGGCGCGGCCACGAGCATAACTTCTTTTTATTTATTTTTGCAGCCTTCTTTGGCTAAATGTCAATGTCTTTTTTATTTTTTTGTGTCTAAAAAATTCTCATTGGTGTTAATGTCTTTATGGTTTATATGTATTGTTATCTCGGGTGTTGTACCAAAATAAATATATTTTCTTTCTTTCTAAATATGTATATTTGACTTCCTCGATAGTGTAGTGACTAATGTAGATATATGGCTATGCATCAAGGAGAAGGAGGTTTTAAATTCCGGATCAGGTCGGCGAAAAGATAAGTATTGAGTTTTTGCCAAGTGATTTTTTGTAGCAACCTGGAGTTAGGAAATTGCCCACGTACAGCCTTTGGTCTCGCACCTGACCTCTCTTAGACGGTTCGAGTACATATATATTTTACCGTCTCATCCAATATAAGAGTGAAGGAATCAAAAATGCTTTTGTGTTAGCATACACTTAAACTCTATAACACTTTCTGTGCAGATAGGTAAAGTTTCACTTTCTGTGCAGTAGTCGTAAACATTGACCGCTATGACCGAAATTCAATTCAACTATAAGAATGTGAGTTTGTTACGAGATAAAGATTAACCATGCTTTAATCGAACCTGCGACCTCCACTCGTTTTTTGTTATTGGTATTGTGCCTCTGTATTGTGAGTCAAATACCCGGTTTAGGGTAATCCCTAAATCGGGTATTTGACTCACGTTTTTTTTTATGTAAGTCAAATAGTTGCATTACCGACACTCTAAAATACAAAGAATGTTTAAACTACTTAAAAACAAATAAGATACATGTACGTTTATAATATAATATGATACAAATCTGAATGGGTATTTGTCAAATGACAGAAAAAGGATATCCGATACAAATTGTAAAGTAACCCCTATTTAAATGTATTTGTCCGAGGGTGATAACGAGAAGTTCCTACTATACCCCACTCTTTCTTAAATCTAAATTAAATTACAACTACGCTATTGCCAAGTCACTGCAAATATTCCTTGCAAAACTTCTAACAAAATATTTAGCAATATTATTTGTCGTTGAGCATAATATACAAAGCCTTT
Organism: Catocala sponsa; assembly: GCA_963564715.1. Classification (NCBI taxonomy): domain Eukaryota; kingdom Metazoa; phylum Arthropoda; class Insecta; order Lepidoptera; family Erebidae; genus Catocala; species Catocala sponsa. The sequence continues at coordinate 7,903,283 of OY751351.1, forward strand.
TGTCTCCCAGCTGAGGCACTGTTGTGTGTCTAAAAGCCAGTCTGTCACTGAAGCACAGAACCCTAACAGATTCCACACTAAACTATTTTAATTAGCGTAAGTGACATCTGACTAATCTCGACTGTCAGGGATGGCTTGCCATGAAATACGGGGAATAGACAAGGGACAGATAGAATTGGTTTTTCAATGCATCTAAATTAGCTAATCTAATTTAATTGGTAGAAGTTTCATGTGAATTGTAGGTTTTTTGCAAAGAACCAGTTCTGGAATTATCCAAGTTTTCTCTGCAGCAAAACTTTGATTCTTTTGTTAGGGCAGCAGAAATATTTTTCAGTGGTTTATTAGAAAGTTGGTTTGGAAATTTATTTTGATTTATATTTTTAGAAGCTAGATAAATGCAAATTTTTGTAAAGAAATTTAGAGAGCTCCGGTGAGAGGAAAAACAAACCAAAATTGTTTTATGTCAGTGGTACACGGTAGGCAATTTTCTTATGCATAGGAATGGTTACCTTCCTACCTCAACTACCTCGGCGGTGCAGCGGTAGTGAATGTGACTGTTATGCATAAAGGCAGCAAGGTTTGGTCGTGCAAAGTATTTTGGGATTTTCTGTCAATGAATAGTGTCCTGGAGATGGCAATAGACCTATCACATTGTAATACAATGTCCATCCTCCTCCAAATAAAGGCATGAGTCTATGTATGTGTTTAAAAAGGCTAATAATAACTGGTGATATTCTAACATGGCTTGGGTATGTAAAATAATGGGTGACAAAAGGCAATCCTAAAACTATATTTAATTAAAAGCACTTTAGCGAACGTTCTCTGTTCGCATCGCATCCTGAAGAAAGTAGTACCTTTCTTCAGTTAAGAGTAAGTCTATGTATGTATAATATTCTGACTCTAGAATCCATCGATTAAACTGGCGATACAATCATCCTATTCTGAAGCATTGAAAATGCGCGACCTGTGTGAAACACACTTTATCTACCTCTAAGGGGGATATGCAAGCATTAGCAACTGGAGCAAGACTACCCCACTACTTATACGATTATGCAAGAACGACAGTATTTAATTACTCTGGTCTATAACAGAATAATAAATCGGAACGTACGTCCATAGTCTCCATAATTAAAGCGGCTAGAATATTAATTCTTCTCCATTCGTTCTTTCACTCTGCTAATTAAGAAAAAAGCGGTCGGGACACATTGAAATGAAGACAAATTTCCCTAGATTCGTTCTAATTAGCGAATACGGAAACTTTTCTATATATTATGTGTGTGTGTGTGTGTATGACTTGATTACATTTATATAGTTTGTACATACTAATATAATTATATATACGAGCAAGGCTTTTATATAGATCTTGGGCTATGGAAATAGTCAAGATGTAAAAAATAATGAGTATAAAATTGAGTAAATATGTTCTTTGTTCTAGAGGAGACTGCTCGTAACATGTGGTAAAGTTAGCCCGTTTCTGAATTGAGAATTACATGTTGAAAACGACTCAAACTCTACTTAAGTATTACTCGAACATTTATTTCTTTCTATATCAAGTTTTATTAAACTGTAATAAAATTTGAATAGGTATTTGGACATCACATACCTTAAGTATGTGATGATCAAATACCTATTCAAATAAATTAAATGCTCAGTTGATAAAGGTTTTGATGAAATTCGATTATGTAAAAATATTTGCTACATATTTTCTCAATTTATAAACCGGGAGAAAGTCTCTAACTCAAGTCGTCTTCGCCTTGTACTCGTCAAGTCGTAACGATGCGCTATTCCAATGACTTATTTGAGTGCAAGTAGTACCGTAATACACATTAAGAAATACTTTGAATATTAAATGTTAGTACGTAATAATTAATTATTCATTTAATTCGGTGTAGTAGCTTTTTCTTAGTGATAAAGATATTTTAAATTTGTAGTACATGAGCTTAATGTTATGTAACCTGTATCCATGATGTTGGCAAATAAGTAATTGAAATTTAAATACTATGTGATGCCATTCATGACGTACAAAAATGTTGAGAAGGCATCATATATTTAATAAGTAAACGCAAATATACTAAATATTAGTAGCATGTAAGCAATTATCCATCTAGGTTAGACTGCTTATCTGCACAGGTTCCACCTATAGTGTATATTGTCTCTAATTATTATTTTAAACTAGGTTTTGCTTGCAGCTATGGTCGCGTGAATCCCACAGGATCACATACCGGGATAAAAGATAGACGATATCCTTCCAAAGAAACAATCATTCTCTTTGCCAAATTTCATCAAAAAGGATTCAGTAGTTTAGGCGTGAAAGTGTAACAGACAAACAGACAAAGCAACTTTTGCATTTATCGTATTAATATATGGGTAATATTAAAAATACCATAGTAAACTTCAATTACTAGTGTATTTTTAATTTTAGTTGATCATAACCAAACTGATAGTATACCGAAAATATACATCAACAATAGTTTAAAGCAGTAAACATTATTTAATTAAGGATGTAACTGTCGGTTTAAGGAGGTTGGAATCCAAGCTGGAGATGTTTACTCTAGTGGGTTGATTGCCGTTCTCAACAGCTCTCACAACCGCATAGGAGCTATGCATTACGGTACACATTTCTGGCGGCTATATACAATTTTAACTAGCCATAACTAGCGGATGCGCTTGTATTTCTTTTGAATGATATTATTTGCGTTCGGATTTGTCTCTGTACTTAATTAATTAAAAAGGTTAAAAACTTTGCCTTGAAACCGTAACTAGCAAAGCTTGCACTTAGAATGTTGGTATCAATATAATGAACATAGCACTAAACACTACGCGTCATACGTTTACTAAAAATTAAATTAATAATAACATCCTAGTCAGCGACGGACGGGGCCTAGCGCAGGCAGCGCCGTAAGTTTGACAATATAAAGCGTAAATTATATAGCAAAGGCAAAAGGATAAGGCTTGGCGCAGGCATGGCGCATGCATGGAACAGATAAGGTACCTACAGATGCGAATATAATTATACAGAATAGTCGAAGATACAACATGCCAAACGCATTACACAGTTCAATTTTGAAGCGATAATGTTATCGCAATAAAATTGTAAAGTACAGAAGAAGGCATGTGCCTTATTCAAAAGTTTCTGTATAACAAGTCACGTGCCTCTTCTTACATTTTCTATGGAAACAATTTGAAGCGACATCATGCCTTTGCTGTGCCTGCATCGCGCCTTCACCTTATGCCGCTTATGTAAAATTTATGCCTTAGAATCATATATGCATCACCTATGTAGTTCTCAATGTCACGATTGAATTGTATAGAATAGGATAAGCTAGGTGGCTTTAGTTGGTACTAAAGACACCCTGCGATCTATGGCTAAAATTATTCTATAGTTAGTGTTCTGTGACCAGAATCCAATCATCCTATGTAGTTCTCAATCTCACGATTGAATTGTATAGAATAGGACAAGTTAGATGCCTTTAGTAGGAACTAAAAAAGACACCCTGCTCGTTCTACAGCTAGTTATTCTGTAGCTAGAGAGTTCTGTGACCAGAATCCAATTATAACTTGTACAGAAAACAATAATAAAATAAATCAGAGCTTTTTATTACTTTTATGATGTAACCGTTTAGTTGTATTAAAAAACCAACAACATTTAATAAACAAACACGACGCTGTCATTATAAGTAAAACCTCATAATGGCCATTCGTCCATTGTTTGTTCAAAATAAAATTGCTTCTAGACTAATTTAAATGTAAATTGGATCATTTACTACACCGACGGAGTTATCATTTGCGCAGTGATTCCATTGATTTTAGCAAATTACAGTGCCAGTATTATTGATTTTTCCGGCCGACTTAAAACCTCTTTTCTTGATGTTGGCGTAGCACCGGCGTGTCATACGACGCCTATTGTTTACATAATTAATCTCTGCAAATGGAGAACTAAGTTCTAGGGTAGACATCTGGAAAATAAAGAAGCTGGGACAACGAATAAAATTAACTAGTAAACGAATATATATGACAAGCTGTAAAAAAAGGTAAGAATTAAGATATTAGGACGTAGATGATTCAAATTTGAAAAGTAATTTATCGTCACCTGTTTTTATGCATTACTATTACACAACACAATAAGGCGATTATAATTATATTTTGTACATGTAACATGGAAAGGTAACCTATTAAATTATTGGATACTAGCTGTCACTCGCGGTTTTACCGATGTTTATGATTACTGCTTCTCTCCCGCGGCTCGTACCGTGATGTTAAATAGTCTGTATTACTTCTGTATAGTACTATTCAGTATACAGTAGTTTTCTAAAGGTGAGAGAAGTTTTAAAGTTAATCGATAACAAATACATACTTTGGGTCTCTCTGCGTGTTCTACCGACTCTTTCACGGGGAGTGCTCTGAAGAACTGTTTGATTTGGTACCAGCGGCCCCTTTCTATCACCGTACCACTCGACAACGAAGCGGGGTTCATCCATATCACCTGGAAGCGTTCAACTCTAAGACGGTACGCTTTCAGCGATCATTTCTACCACGTACGTGCAAGCTCTGGAATGAACTGCCTGCTTCGGTGTTTCCCGAGCGCTATGATATTATGTCCTTCTTCAAACAAGGTTTAAAGAGAGTTCTTCTTTCACGGTAGGCAGCGGCTTTGCTGTGTCCTGACATTGCTGAAGTCCATGAGCAGCGGTTACCACTTTCCATCAGGTGGGCCACTTGCTCGTCTGCCACCAATGGCAATAAAAAAAATAAAAGAAAACATATTTCCTTTTATATTTTTATAGTCAATTTAATGAAAATTTTACATCATTTAGACTATTGAAGCCTACTCAACATTGTGTACACTATGCAAGACTAATTTAGCAACATAATGTATTTTGTTTAACTCATATTTCAAGCATAGCATACAATTATCCTAATCTTGTCGTAAATTACTTTTAAAAAGTACTAAGAAAATACAAGCACGGATTTATTTAAAGCACGATTCCGATTACAGCTGAACGATGAAGTTAATAAAATACTTGGCTAAAGTACGGAACAATGTAATCTAGAAACATCGAAGTGCAATGAGCATACAAATGTTTCAGTATAACTCCTTCGAACTATTGATCCGAAGTATGTATAGAATAAACTGTAGAGGTTGCTCGCAGAACCATGATCATTCGACCCACTGGATATTTACACTCATTATTTATCTTTACCTATATTTATATTTTAAAACAACTGTATATAAAAAAACATATTACGTAGGGTAAATATATTTTATTCAGCAAACATATTCTCTTACTCTCACTCTGCGGGAGTAAGTTAGCTATGAATGATCATTGCTAATTTTCTTGTCCAACTCAAATATTACTTCGACATCATTATCGAAGTAATATTTCAGTTCTGTTCGATAAGGGATTTCAAGAAAAGATAACAAATGATGAAATTCGTTATTGGAAATGCAGTCAGCGCTGGTTTAAACGACGCTATCATATTTACGACGCTATCATATTTACTTTAATTTTAAATTTATCGAATTCCATAGGAAACTGCAGGCAGTAACGTTTTTTGTGAATGACTTAATGAAATTGGGTGTTCATCAAAATGTCATATCACTCTTAAAAACCTCAAATCTTTAAAGCAAAAGACATGTCTCGCTTTCTTTAAAGCATTCTCAAGACGATTTGGTAGCACTTAAGATTTTACGTTCGTTTCTTTAGTAAATAATTGCGTAAGATATGTATGCTTTTGACGGTAGTTAAGTGGCTCTTCACTACAAAGAAACTAAACGTACTTGGCAAAAGATATGCTTCATTATTCGAAGAATAGTAAAATTTATGTTCTGTTTAGAAATTTGCCAGTCGCTTGCTTTTATGCTTATCCATCTAATATAATAAATGGTATAGTTTGTGGAGATATTTGGAGGTTTGGATATTTATATTACACATAAGCTTTTGAACGTATCTTAATAAAACTATACACGACCTGGATTAACACATAGCATACTTTTGTGGGAATAATTGACAAATATGCATTGAGCCATAAAAATAATGTTTGCTTCTATAGTTCTAAGATAAAAAAATGCTAGCTGGCCAAGATTGCAGTAAAGGATAAATCAATTTTTTCTTGGATAATACCAGTAATAGATAACTGTAGCTACTTTGACTGGCTTTCGTTTCGCTCATAATGGACTAAAATGCGGTTCTGTGTGTGGCGGTCCAAAGTATAACACGGTTTAACAGCGGCATGCTGTATCATCTCATAATGACAAGCTCTCAAAATGACAACGGGCGGCAAAATGTCCACTTCTCCCAATGACAACTTTTTAGAATGTCAATTTTTCATAACAACGAATACTAAAAATGACAATTTTCAGCATGACAAATTTGCATAACTTCTTACAATATCGACTTTTTAAAATGACAGGCGCATAATTTCATTCATATAATGACAGTTCCACGTAGTTCATAACAAGATAATTTCAATATGATAATAGGTTTAGCTAGATACATGTATCTTTTTCAGATATATCATGTACCATAATCCTAACTAATATTATAAAAGCGAAAATAAGTTTGTCTGTTTGTTACCTTTTTACGCCTAAACCACTGAACCGATCATCCTAAAATTTTGCATATACGTTGTCAGGTGTACAGAAACGGACATAGGCTACCTTTCATCCCGAAAAAAATTACTGTTCCCGAGGAAAACAACAATAACGTTCTTATGATAATAAATGGCGCCACGTGTCTTTCGAATCATGATTGAATTATATTATTACAAGCAGAGTACAACCCGAATTGATTGTCAAATTCTAAATTAACGCGAGCGAAGCCGCGGGCAAAAGCTAGTATATGATATATCTGGTATGTATGTAGACATCTAAGGATATTAAAAACGCCATCATGGCGTAAGCCTGAGAGGTAGCTGGACTACGAATGTATGCCCTTACTGTATCAACAAAAAATAAACAAGAAACACAGACTCCATTTTCCAATTTTTGAAAGTCAGTGTTACGGTGTATGCGAAATTAAAATCCGACGAAACCTCTGCGCGTTGGTTGCCCTAGTGCTTCGTAATGGCGTATTCAATTACGTGAAGACGGCCATTTTGTCTAACTTTCGCGGAGAAAAGCGGGGCAAGGTAGATTACCTGGCGGTTTAGAGTTTTTGTGATTGCATACTTTCGGTTTTGGTAGATAATGTTGATTGCCTCAATAAGGAACTGAAATATTCACTCTCTAATGTGAGCAAAATTTAATACCGATTCATGATTTTATAATGAAATAGTCAACACAATTGCAATGACTAAATAATTATAAAAATTATATTGTCATTGGAATTGAAGCCAAGTGTTGATCAGTTGTTTAGGAACCTCACTATACAAGATACGCGAGATAGAGCATACGGAACACATGGGGTCCGTGCGACTAACGTTTCCACCCTAAACGGCTTAGAAAAAGTAATTGCAATTAATCATTAAATTTATACGGCCGTCATAAGGAAAAAACACGTATCTGCCAAATGTGAATCTAATATATAAAATTCTCGTGTCACGGGGTTCGAACTTGAATTGATTTGATTGATTGATTTTTGTGATCCTTAGCGTGATTGTCGGCCAGGGTGGAGAATCGGCCAACATCTATTTTTCATCCCCCTAAATGTTAAGGGTAGTCCACCCCTAAATTTTTATTTTTATTTTTTAGGCAAAATTTTTGTTTTTATTTTTTTATGACACAGCATACAAAAATACATACAACCCTAAATTTTCACCCCTCTACGATCAACCCTTATATTTTATTTTTTTAACTTTAATTTTTTTTGGTAAATTTTTATTTTTATTTTTTGATGACTTACAATAAAAAATCTCATATTACTCTAAATTTTTCACCCCTTTACGATCAACTCCTATTTTTTATTTGTTAATTATAAACTTTAATGCTTTGGCAAAAATTTTTTTTTAATTTTTTGTTGACTTACAATAAAAAATCTCATATTACTTTCAATTTTTCACCCCTCTACGATCAACTCCTATTTTTTATTTGTTAATTATAAACTTTAATTTTTTGGCAACATTTTTTTTTTAATTTTTTGATGACTTACAATAAAAAATCTCATAATACTCTCAATTTTTCACCCCTTTACGATCAACCCCTATTTTTTATTTGTTAATTCCTATCCAGATATTATAATTTCGAGTTCCTTTAATTATGTTTTTTTTTTTAATTCAATTTGATCTCCCGCCCTCACCGTTCGACTACTGATCAACTATAAATCGATCAGTTATCCCCGCCAAGTGTCACCACTTATCCAGCAAACATTACGTAGTAGGGATGAGGACGAAGCCGGTCTCCTGTCTTACTCACTATACATTTTTCAGCCATGTTTTTTTAGTTTTATTTGTGTATCAATCGTAGCAGTGACTGTTATACCTATTATTTTAATTTTCCTTTGCAACTCTCATATTAATTTTACTGTCATCGTAAAATTATCATTAATTTCCAGTGCAATAATTTATTTACTATTTATTAATCTGACAGAGACAGTTTTAACTCTCAGTTAATTAAGTGATCTCATGTAAATAAACACGTGTTGTAAGCTCCCGCCAACAGCGGCCATTACCGTACCTGTATATATTGTACTTAGCATTTTTTGGGAATTGTTTTAAATCAAAACAAAAACGTGTACGTGGTTAATAAATCAAAACGAAGACGTACACGTAATATTCGACAATCAACTAATGCTAATTTTCAAAGCCAACAGGGAAACATTTCTAATTCAATCATAAAAATGAATTACGTTATATATATAATAATAGCAGATGTGGTGTGACTCTGAAATTCTATCTTTCTTTCTTTCTTTTTTCTCTTTAAAGAATAGTGTGATTAGAGAGAGATGCGGCATAAAAGTGGATATAGTGACAAGAATAGAAAAGGGTATGTTAAGCTGGTTGGGGCGTGTAGAAAGAATGTACGAGGAAAGACTGACTAAGAAAGTTTATAGGCAAGTGTGAATGGAAAAGTCGCAAGAGGAAGACCTAGGCGAACGTTTCTCGATCAGATCGGTGGCGTTCTGGACAAAGGCCAGGTTAAGAGCACCTTGAACCGACGACGGTCGTGTATGAGGAATGTGATGAAAGTGAATGTCTTATTTAGTGAACTGATATGGCGTACTGGTAGCTAAAGATAATACACAGAGTGCTCTATAAATTCTCTATCTTTTTAGCAATATATTTTTTTCTTAGGAAATACAACTTAAAGCAATATAGGCTAAATGTCTTTAATCCTAATCCTAACTTCCTAACTAATATTATAAAAGTGAAAATGTGTTTGTTTGTTTGTTACCTTTTCACGCCTAAACCACTGAACCGATCATTCTGAAATTTTGCATATACGTTGTCAGGTGTACAGAAACGGACATAGGCTACCTTTCATCCCGAAAAAAATTACTGTTCCCGAGGAAAACAAGAAAAACGTTCTTATGATAATAGATGGCTCCACGTTTCTTTCGACTCATGATTGAGTTATATTATTACAAGCACAGTACAACCCGAATTGATTGTCAAATTCTAAATTAACGCGAGCGAAGCCGCGGGCAAAAGCTAGTATTTTATATAAATGTACTGGTAGATGCGTCTTTCTTTACAGATTCCAAATACGTAAAAACTCAAGTTAGTAAAAATGGTATTTACCTTTTTTTTTTCTTATGACGGCTGTATATGAGGTATTATATTTTCTATTCATACACTGAAGTTAAATTTTTAGAGCTATTGATTAAAAAAATACACAGCAACCAACCGGTATCCAGTACCAGGGGTCAAATTACCTATATCAGGGCTCCAAAGAAAGGAACCTACATACAATGCGTTTCATATCAAGCAATACTGACTGCTTACACAGCAGTAAAAAATTAAAACCTTTTAAAATTATAAATAAATAAATAATTATATAATACACCTATTATGATATATGTTTCTATACATTTATTTTTGAATGTATATTTTATACAATTGCGCTGACTGTCGTCGCAGTCCGCGCGATCCTTCCGCTAATGGAGGGGTGATCTAAATACAATAAGCCAGTAAACCAAATAAATTATATTAAAATCCATAAAAGTAACTATTTCAAGTACAATTGAAAATCAAGCTTATTAACTACAACATAGAATTTAAATAACAAACACATAAATAAATTGAGAGAGAGTTCATCATAATACGCGAGTATATAATAACTCAAAATGTTAATTCATTTTACAAATGCTGATTAAATACAAAATATTTTACAAACATTGAATACAACCTTAATTACAATTCGTTGCCTGAGTCAGCACATTGTGTTTACCGCGATGCTTTCATAATCATTATTAATGAGGTACACGTAATATTTATAAAATATGTATGAGATGACTAGCAAAATGGAAAACATGATTTTTTGGAGCTCGTTTTTTATACAGTAAAGGTGGTAATCTAGCATTTAGGCTTACCTGACGGTAAGCAGTTACCTTAGCCTTATATCACTGACAATACCAGCTCTGCTATTCTGTTAAAAAAATTGGGGCAGTCTTTGGGGACTGCCGATCGAAGTGAAAGCTTCCTTGATCATAAACACTTCTTTATAAAAAAACTAGCTGACCGGGCGAACTTCGTACCGCCTAACAGTCGATTCTTTATTTTTTTATTTTTTTTAATGCTTATTCTTCTATTCGAGACGACAATTGAGTGACGTCAGTATCGTATAAATATTGACAAATATTGACATTAATATTTATACGATACTGACGTCACTCAATTGTTTTGCCTTCCCGGAACCTCTCCACTAACACTTAAACTTTATGGTATGGTATTAAAGTTCAAATTGACTTTAAGTATTATTACGAATCGATTGTATGGGAGTATAGAAAAGTGTTGTTTTTAGACCTATCCAGGCAATTTCTTAATTTTTTCTCTCCGTAAGAACCATCCTCGTACTTCAAGGAATATTCTAAAAAAGAATTAGCAAAGTCGGTTCATCTACTCTCGAGATTTGCGCTTAGCAACACATTCAGCGATTCATTTTTATATTATAGATAAAAATTAAAAAAAAACGGGGCGGGTCGGATTCCTGATACTTTCTTAGAGGTTATTAAGTGGATCAAAATTTCGTTATTTTTTGGTTAGGACGCACCATTTCTGATATATTGTTAATATTATAAAATAATTTAAAAAATGGAAAGCGTGAAAACGTGACGATGACGAAGCGTAACGATGATGCGAGTTCTATGATTTTTGTTCACCCAAGAAGTGCTCAACGCGTCTAAAGAAGTTTTCACTTTAAAAAATCTCGATTGTTGCCTCGCAACTAACCATAACCAACTGTTATTGTTATGGTCTGCAGAAAAAAAAATTATAACTCGAACTTTCGTAGATTTTGCAGAATTGCACAGTATAGCTTTTATTCGCGCGTAGCCTGTCTTAGCGAAAGGCAATTAAAGGTAAGATAAAAGGAATAGAATTGCACAGTATCATTCGCGCGTTGCTTACCCTAGTTAAATGTAATTAAAGATGGGATAAAAGCAATGTATGGCAAGTAATTTGAAATTTGAAAATGGATATTACTGACTATGTACCATGCTGATCCAGCGCGGGTTAGCAGACTTCACACATGTTCAAAAACATTGTGAAAAACTCTTAAACATGCAGATTTCCTTACAATATTTTCTTTCTTCGTTAAAGCGAGCGATAATTCGTTACACACATAACTTTGAAAAGACGTGTGTGCCTTGGGATCGATCTCAGGACAAGGGACAGTCCAACGGTATCCAACTAGACCATCACTGCTGATATTGGAATTGTGTAAGTGAGAATCCTGACCATACCAAATTTTGAAGTAGCCCGTTGAACGCTTTTATATATTAATTGTTCTGAGGATGACGTCCTGAATGCCGTACAAAGTGCGGTAGTCACACGCTGTGCTTTAATCGTAAAGTCGACGAAAAAAGCAGCAATAGTAATTTTGTTTACTAATATTATGTCTCTTCTTCCACAGGTATGTCGTACCGATCGGTGACCCTAGAAAGCTGAAAGGTATCAAATATAAACACTGCACTCTAACACTTGGTACCTATCTAGTGAACTCATTATCAAGTTATCTACTGCATGCAGGACACTGCACTGTTGACTGTTACTTCGGCCTCATAAGTCGGTCGATCCTGGAGATTGGATTCCCGTAACGTCCAAAGTTATCTAATTGTTAAGAAACACTCAGTAACAATGCGTAGATTGAAATTGTGCCCGGTAGAAGGCTAAAAGGTAAGCATATTGCGAGGGTGTTGGGTAGATCCAACACCCTTGAAAACATAGCAAAATATGGGTATGCTATTCTCTGTCACGTTTGAGGATATACAGACATGATTATATTTGATTATATATAAACTACTAGATGTTCCCGCGGTTTCACCCGCGTTTATCGTTACTGCGCCGCCCCCGTAGGTCGTAGCGTGATGTTATATAGCCTATAGCCTTCCTCGATAAATAGGCTATCCAACAGTAAAATAATTTTTTAAATCGAACCAGTAGTTCCTGAGATTAGCGCATTCAAACAAACAAACTCTTCAGCTTTATAATATTAATATAGATTACTATAATATTATAAAGAAAAATGACTTGTATTTCTGTTTGCAATTTATATTTTTTTATTAAAAATTATAATACAATTCACTTAACATGAGAACATATATTACAATATAATAATATTACTTGAGAGCCTGCATATAAGCCGCAGTAGTAAAATAATTATGTTTTAACTGGTACCCACACTGTACAAATATACACAACAAATACTTTACAGATTTTTTAAATTCTTTCATCTGTAGTATGCTCTATTATCACTAAGTAACATAGGATATATAACATCAGGCTACGAGCTACGGCAATGAAGAAGTAATCATAAAATAGTAGTAGAGCCTCGTTGATTTCAACATGACCAGCTTCACCGGGGAAGGACTACCCTATGACAGAATATCGACGTGAAATAGCAGTATGCCTACTGTTGTGTTTCATTCGGTGAGTGAGAGTGCCGGCGCGGCGGCCCAAACAACCTCTTTCCCCCTTTCCGCTCCTTCTCCTTTCCACTTCCTTTCGGCAACGCGCAAGTCATGCCTCTGGTGTTGCAGGCGTCCATAGGCTACGGTGACCACTTACCATCAGGTGGGTCACCTTAGTCGTATATAAAAAAAAAGAAAAGTAGGTAAAACCGCGGCAGACAGCTAGTAAACTACGTTTTATATAATATTGTTATAGTGGGACATCTACGTTTGTTTATATAATTATGTTTCAATCCACTTTTATAAGTAGAAAAGTGCCGGATGATTGGTGTAACACTTTGGCTCAGTGTAACGAAACAAGATCATTCTATTTTTATCTACCCTTGTTCTTATTGAATAACGAAACTTCAGACAAAGTGCTTTCAGCGCTGATCTGTCAGTTATCTGTCAATTAACAATTGTTTTTTTACGTCAATCATTTTATTAAGTAGATATTTTTCTTAAATTGAAAGTGAGAAACTAAAAATGAAAATGTTGGTAATGATATCCTGAATATCATAAATGCGAATGTGAGTTTGTTTTTTTGTTACGCTTTCACGCTTTAATTACTCGACGGATCATCATGAAATTTTGAATAAATATAATCAGAGATACAGAAAAGGATAAAGGGTACCTTTCATCCAGAAAATAGGACTGTTTCCGTACGAGCTAAGCCGCGGGCAAAAGCTAGGGATATATATTTATAATTTATATGATTAAAACACTAAATATCGATTTGTATAAAAATTGAAGAAATGCTGCTGTAAGTGATCAGCTCGCCATTACCAATGCGGCGATTGTTGTGGGTTCGATTACGATCCCCACACAGGGCGGAAAATTGTGTGATTGAATTAAGTATGTGTTCTTTGTGAGTCCTCTATTTTAGTGTTTTTAAAGTCTTTATTAGAAGATATTAATGCTAGAGTTGTATCATAAAAAAACAGTTTCTATGTTTAGAAAATTGAGTATCTCGATGGCGTAGTGCTTAGTGTAATCGACTGCCACGCCTGAGGTCGCGGGTTCGATTCCCGCACAAGTCAAACATTTGTGTGCATGAACATGTACATATGTTTGTCTGGGTCTGGGTGTTTCTATGTATAATATGTATGTATTTACAAAAGAAGTATATATGTATATATAATGTTTATTCATTGTCTAGTACCCATAGTACAAGCTCTGCTTAGTTTGGGCTAGATGATGTTGTCTGTATGTGGTAGAATATTATTATTATTATAATGATTAATATAAAAATGTCATGCAGAGAATTATGTCTTTATTATAAATCAGTATTTTTGTAATTCATTAAACGACTATTTTCAAAATTTTAATCGGTTGTTTAACCTGTATACGTAATAACTAATAACTAACAGGAAAGTACAATATTAGACGCCTGCAATACTAGACGCAGTCCTATACAAAATACATCGCTCTTTTAAAAATGTACAGCCTAGTCAGCATTAAATATTCTATCTTTAGCTTACCTCAGGTAACAGGAATCCCCATGGTCTCCAGTCAAATAAATATCGCTCTTATGTGAAGTGAGGTAAGATTCCTTTTCAGTATTACATATATTGAATATAGGTCACCATTCTCTTTGAACCGTAAGTGCATGTTCCTACTATGCACAATCAGTCAAGCAAACACTACAAAATTGCCGGCAACTTTGCAAACAATTCTACTAATACTATAAATATGGAAGATTTTGGATGTTTTGTTATTTGTGAAAGTTTTTAGATATTTGTTACTCAATCACGCATATTTGACTGAACGAGTTTGGATTAAATTTCGTATACAGATAGATTACCATATAAAATTCTTTTTATTCTAGTATATGTGTTAGTGAGTTTAACGCGGGCAAAGCCGCGGGCAGTAGCTAGTGACTCACATAGACACTTCCTCATCAAACAAAAGATATTATGTATCTTTTGTTGGCCGAGTTATATAAAAAGAAAAGTAAAAAGCGTTGATAAAATCTTAATTATTATTTAAAAGCTTTTGCCTGTGACTTCGCTCTCTAGAGAACAGTAATTTTTCTACATAAAAGATACCCTATGTGATTTTCTATGTCCCTGATAACGTGAATTTCATGATGATCGGTCGTATAGTTAAGGCGTAAAAGCATATCAAACACACAAACTCTTTTCGCATTTATAATATTAGTTAGGATGTAGTTATGATTGTAGGTTTAAATCGCAATAGTTACTATACTGGTATAGCTTTGATCAGTAACCATTGCGATTTTAAGTAACAATCATATTGTGACATAGCTTAAAAAGAGTTATTGATCAAATTTAACGTAAACCCTGCTTCTATAGCTTCAATATCCGGGACGGAGAAGTCAGTAAATGAAAAATAGGTCACTGATGTCACAGATAAGATAAGATACGTTTATTTGTGAAAACATGTGTACAGTTGATGTTACATAATATAATTTAGGTTTCAACATGCTTGGTCCCTTATTTTAGACATACAAATATTCATTCTTTAGTCATTGTTATCATTGTAAAAGTAACAGAAATTCAGCCCACATGCAAACTTAACTATATCATAATAATCTATTTTAATAGTCATTTAAATAATATATAGACAATACCTATAACAAATCAAAGTCAAAAACATAAGAGAAAAATAAAATCACAATTATATTAAGTATTACAATAATGTCATTTCAGACTACATTTTAAATATTAATTAATTAAACTATGGTCCTAACTATGTGTACACATAATGATTAGATATAGATCAGTACAAGATGATACTACAGAGCTCTAATTAAAAATAAATACACAAATAATAACAATTGACTTAATCTATTAGGTATATATTAGTTATAGCTAAACCCAAACGTGCATACTGTTTTAAGTACATAAATCGGCGAACTAATACGCGGTTGTAGCTCGACTTCAGCCCTGCTTTTCATTCCTATTGATTAACAAAACACGTAAACTGTAACACGTAACTGCCATTATAATGGCGCCTTTACTAACCTGAAGTTAACAAACTCATAAATTCACGCATTAAACCAGAGAAGTGTGTCAGGATCGTAGCAAATGGAAGTCCGTAGTCTTGGAATCCGTAGTCTGGGAAACAGGCGTGAATCTATGTATGTATGTAAATTCACGCATCAACTTTGCAATTTAAAAAAAGACAAGACGTCTCTATATTTAAGACAAATCCCGCTCTATGATTGAATTTTGTGTCACGAGATAATTTATAAACATTTAAATATCTGACACGAAGAACCTCCCAGATTCGGAAACACTATTTACTTTTGTATTTGTATAATATTCCTGAACTCATCCTAAATGGTTGGACCGATTTTTATAAAATTTTATACGTGTATTTGAGTGGATGTCTAACATTCACAATTGGATCCGATAGGTGGTCCTGCAATCGGGTACTAAGTATTTTTAGAAAGCTAGTCAGACACGAGAATTCTATTTTGTCCCGTGTGGGGATCAAAGCCACAACACTCAGCGCAGTGGCTATGGCGAAGCGACCGCTTAAACACTGCGCCATTCGAGCAGTCACGTCTGTAGTCTGCGAGCAAATGCTCAGTTGTAAACAGTTAGCTAAATGCAAACTTGTCTTCATATAAATATTTACGTTTTTTGTACGCCATTGCAACTTTATAGCCCTGTTTATGTAAAGTACTCCGTTTTTAGATCAAAGATGTTTTTATATCCAAAGTATTTACGCTACGAAGTATCAGTTTCTAGAAAAATGTATAACGAGTATCGAGAGACTATTAATAGTTTAAGTTTTAGAGGTCGATGGATAAAAGTGAGTGTATCTATTAATAACACTTTCAAAGAAAAGTTTTAATACATAGTTATATGTAGTTGTTTTAACTTGGTTATTATTTGAGTTTCAAGGTTAGTTAGTTTTAGGCTTAGTGACTGAGTCTAACAACTTAAGGGTTAATACGATTGAAAATTACAGAATCGATTGATTACACGTACGGCGTAGGGGTTTTTAGGTGGTCTCCCACTCAGCATATTGAGTGTTGAGGGATCAAAGTCATGTGTTATCCAATTTTGGTTGTACCGAGCCTGAGTGTTCTTGAGTCTATTATTTGAATGTTTGTAAAGACAATACTGAAAGTATTTTAGTGCTGGTGACCTTGAAATTATGTCTTAATATCACAAAAAAATAATTGTTTGCTCATTGCCATCTACTGAACGAATCCAGAGTATGTGCTGTAGTTGGGTTCTTTAATAGAAAAGCCAACAACCTCAACAATAAACTTCCCAACCTTGGACTTCATTATTTGATTACATTAATTAGATGTTCTCTCATAAGATACTCGGTGAGTTTGTGTGTGTGTGTGTGTGAGAGAGAGAGAAAGAGAAAAGTGGAGATTGAGCTCGATATCATACCCAATCGAGTAGTACTTAAAAACATAAACATATCCGGTGTAATTTGAGTGTGAAGAACTACAGGATTATACAAGTCAAAAGTAAAGTAAAATTTCCTTATTAAATGCAAATGTGTTAAATTTTAATCATCTAGACCTGTCAATTAAACTTAAATAATAAATATCTATAATAATATAATAAAAATGGCATGAATAACTTTGCATTGGAAAAAGGAGGTTTGAGGAGTAATGCTCTTATAAGAAAAATCAGGCTAGAAACCCATGGCTACTCTTTCCAATCGCTATATTTACAACATGATTTAATTAATCCAGTTCAACATAAATCAATATACGTTACAGAAATGATGATATACGACATCATATCCAAAACAATTTTATCGCATTACCTTTCAATTCCACCTGCGATATCAAATCGTATACCGAAATATATGATAATACCCATAAATTCAAAATCATAATACATACCTTCCATAACTCTTAACGCCCGGATGCTTTATTAAATGGGACAACGGCGTTCCATATATACTAAAAATGTCCAAAAACTCAATATATATAATGCTTCCATCAAACAATAGATGTTTTACCCAAAAGCATATAAAAGCGTATTCAAAATTTCCTCTGAAACGATTTCAGACGGAACAAAACGGTTTGAATGAAAAAAAAAAAACGTTTGGACTCGCACAATGGCCGTCAGTTTATTGAAGGGAAGGGGGTTGGTATTATACGACGTCATAAGGCCACCTGACACCCTGGCACACCTTTTTAGAGCATGCTAGCTTTTGCTCGCGGATTCACTTGTGTGGTTTTTTAGTATTTGGTGTACTGCCGTCTGAAGATTGAGTAATAGAAAATTTGCGTATAATATGTATTGGTAATTGTATTACTAGTCTCGTAGTATAAGCTTGTGGTTTTTTGCAGCCGAACATGACGTCTTGGGGTCGATTTGATTCGTGTTATTTTAAATAGATTTTTCCTTTCCCGCGATCGTGTCATTACCCTTTGCCATAGTTGCTTATCATAAAGTGGACAATGTATTTGTTGCCACTTAAGAAGTACAAAATATTAAGATGTTCCTCGCGGCTTCGCTAGCGTTCATTTGGATTTTGTACTTTAATCTGAATGGAAGGTACCCTATATCCTTTTCTGTTGACCCCTGATGACCTGTATGCGAAATTTCATATGGTGATCGGTCAAGTAGTTTAACAAAGTCACATTCACATTTAATAATAATAATATCCTCCAGACCGATTTCGGCTACGGCGGCGGCCAGTCTTAACGGAGACTGGCCAACTACGCAGGAGTTATTATAGTGCACAAGTGCACTCTCTGTTCCCTAACTCTCATGATCCGATGGGACGGTAATACGACACGACCGGAGAGAGATCAGGCGCAGGACCAACGGCTTTACGTGCTTTCCGAGGCACGGGGATGTCTTACACCGCCAACTTCCTAACTCTGGGCTGCTATTGAGATTTCTTAACTGAAAAACCCAATAACTGTTTGGTGACCCGACCCGAGATTGGAACCCGAGACCTCATGCACAGCAGTCGCATTCACTACCGCTGCGCCACGGCCTTCCCATTTATAATATTAGTAAGGATCATTTCCTGAGCATCGAGAGTAAGTAAAGTTTTGACTCTTTTCTTTTACATACATACATAGTCTCGCGCCTGTATCCCCAAAGGGGTAGGCAGAGGTGTTTTACACGCACATTTTGACAACTATATTGTTCGGTCTCACTACCGTACATTACTGCCTACACCACAAGTTGCAAAGCTCGTGTAGCTGCGCGCTCAGCATGTATCGTGTGCTACTTACTATAAATTAGCGATGCAACAAAATGTATCGACTCAGTTGAACGTAAACCAAACATATAAGCAAACGTGCATTAAGAGAAAGAATTAGTCTTATTTTTACTGTAACTTAACTACTTATACTTTAAATAAATTATTTACGTTATAATTCTTTTCTCAACTACATACTTCAAAATCTTATTATAGTGTGCGGAGTTACTAACTAAACAACCCGTACAATTATTTAGGTCTGACGTAATTACGACGAGCCTATTGCTGTCTATGGGACTCAGTACCAAACTCCGTGCTGCTGATGATAATATCTTAAAAACCCAATAACGTGTTTCTCAGCCGAGACTATATGCACAGTATCATTCACTACGGCTACGAGGCAACCGAGGTACCTACTTTTATTTGTAGATTTAATAGCTTTTGCGCGCAGCTCCGTCCGCGTGGTACCTACATCAATAAAAAGTAACTTATGTCATTCTCCAGGTTTTAAACTATATCTGTATCAAATTTCATCGGTTGAGTGGTTTAGCAGTGAAAAGGTAACATACACACAGACAGAGTTACTTTCGTATCTATAATAGGTATTAGTATAGTTTTATAGCTTTTACCTGCAATATTACTTGCGTTTATAACTTAGTTTTTAACATACATAATTTCCTGAAATTCAGAATATCCTCATACTTAATTCGCATGAAAATTCATTTCGTAAATTGATTTATGAAAGTTTGGATGTTTTTTAATAACGCGAACAGCAGTTCGAGTTTGATTGAGTTACAATATGTTGGTAGATTATGTAATATTCTAACTATCCTAACTAATATTATAGGTATATTATATTATATTATATATTATCTACAGACGCACTCCTTACTGCCTATTATGGTATAGTAGAATCCCATTTACGATATGGCCTAATATTTTGGGGCAATTCAACTGAGAAAGAAACAGTGTTTAAATCCCAAAAAATATGCATACGGTCTATGTATAAATTAAAGTTTACCGATAGTTGTGTGCCTTATTTCAAACAGTTTAAAATATTAACCTTACCTTGCCTTTATATTCTTGAAGTAGCTGTATTTGTAAAAACTAATCCAAATCGTTTGACGCGTCTCGCTGATGTAGTCCCTCGAAATAGGCGCGATAGTAGCAAATTATGTCTGCAGACTGCAAATACGGCACTTATGCGCAAGAGTGTTTTCTGCATGGCCCCACTCATATACAATAAGTTACCCAAATCTTGGAAGGCATTGAGTGAATCATTATTTTAAAAAAAATTAAGTTCCTTTTTAGTTGATAAGGCTTATTACAATATTTCAGATTTTTTTGCAGAAAGAGAGAATGCATTTGTTTGAATATTTTTTAAATGTAAACACTTTTGTGTCGAATTTGTGCATCTATGTAATCTTAATTTATGTTGTTGGTATTGTACCTTTCGCATGCCTAATGCTAAAATATGGCTGAACCTGTATAATTTTATTTAAGATCATGTACTGTACCCATGTTTGCGAAATAAACTATCTTATCTTATCTTATCTTATTATAGGTAAATGCGAATATGAGTTTGTAATTATATAAAAATTTCGCATACACGCGTTGTCAGGGGTACAGAAAAGGATATAGATTACCTTTTATCCAGAAAAAGTACTGTTTACGAGAGAATAAAAATGGACATAACCATGCCTTAACATACCATCTACGCGAGCGAAGCAAAATTTTGTGTTAAATATCTATACTAATATTATAAAGCTGAAGAGTTTGTTTGTTTGTTTGAACGCGCTAATCTCAGGAACCACTGGTTCGATTTGAAAAACTATTTTAGTGTTGGATAGCCTATTTATCGAAGAAGGCTATTGGCTATATAACATCACGCAACAACCCACGGGGACAGCGCAGTAACGATAAATGCGGGTGAAACCGCGGGAACATCTAGTATATTATAAAGGGGAAATATTTGTTTTTTAGTTTGTAATTGATAAACTCTGAAACTTCTGAACGGATTTTAATTGTATATCTTTAATGTCTTTATACCATTTTAAGGACTTATCATTATCAGGCTATAATAGTCCACTGCTGAATATAGCCTTCCCCTAAGGAGCGTCATAGCGCCCTGTCTCCAGCTTGCCACATCCGCATCTTTTTAGGACTTATATGCACTTTAATACGTAAATGTTTTAATAAGGTACTCCTGAATTAAAATGTCATAAGTGATTTAATTTACTTTTGAAAAGGATTACTGGAATCTTCTGTAAATTGTTTTATAAAATTCAGGGTTTTGTGTAAAGACATCGGTTTATTTATACATAAGTATGTTATTTATTGTCAAATTGGTATTTTGTAAATAAAATTTCCGCGCAATAAATTTAGAACAACTTTCGATCAGTCAAATAGAAACATATTATAAGTATTAACAATAAAGAGACCTGCCCCGGTAGCGCAGCGTGTGTGTATGCCTGTCTGACCATCAAACTACTAAACCATTCTGATGTACCTAACCACGGAATTTTTACTGTCTTGTTGATCCCGCGATATAAATTTGTGAAAGCACCTCGGAAAGCACGTAAACCCGTTGTTGCTGCGCCCGATCTTTCTCCGGTCGCGTCGGATGACCGTCCCATCGGATCATGAGAGTTAGGGAACATAGAGTGCACTTGAGTTTGCGCACACACTTGTACACTATAATATCGCCTGCGCAGATGGCTAGTCTCCGTTAAGACTGGCCGCCATGGCCGAAATTCGGTCTGAAGGACATTATCATTACTATAAATTTGTGGTTATGTTTGCTTACAATCGTAAGGTCACGGTTTCGACTTCCGAATCAGGCAAAGTTTTATTGAATTTTTCTGTTAGAAAAAGTTTAATAACAGCTCAGAATTTGGAAATGGTAGATCGCAAACATAGCTATGCCTAATAGCATGTTGAGATGCCATATACGCATCCCTTTTCGCGGGAAAAGAGTAGCCGAAAGGGTAAATCGGGCACCCCTGTGGAAAGATGGAAAGTTTCGGGTCCTACCGACTAAACCTAACACGGTGTGCCTTGACTGGTTGGTGAGTCGGCATTGATACTAAATCAGCGACCCACCCCTACCTCTAGGTATACGAGCATGAGTCTATGAATATAAATATAATATAATACCTATCACATATCTTCGAGAACATTATGGAGAACTCTCAGACATACAGGTTTCCGCACGATATTTTCCTTTTACAGCTATTTAATTCGCACATAACTTCGAAAAGTCAGAGATACGCGCCTTGTGATTGAACTCGAGACCTCTACGTGGTGATCCTATGGTCTCCCACTAAACTATCGCTGCTGTACCCTTAGGTATATACAAACATGGGTCTATGACTGTATGTTTGTTCGAAAATAATGCACTCGTAGCAAATTGTGCTTAAATTGCGCGGCGGTTCGCATATTATTAGTGGTAAACTAACTTTGTGCGGCAATTATAGTCAAATTACATACAATTTTAAGCCTTAAACGTATGCAATTAGAGTATTATTCTCATTAATGTGTGATAGTCGCTGTATTTTGTTCGGTTCCATACAAGAGATATAACAGTAGGTTAAAAGTTTTTTTTTGTGATAGGAACATTAATTTTCTTAGTATTTTTATGACTATGTATTACCGTGGTAGTCCTATTTACTACTTAAACCAATAGGTTTAAGTAGTCGCCTTGTCACTGCTACTTGGCCCGAGTGTTGTGGGTTCGATCCCCAGACGGACAAAAAACTGTGTCGTTCACAAATACGTAATTTTTTCTGAGTTAGCCCTTGTGTCCGTTGTTTGAATGATAGTAAGTTCCCCGCGACACAGAAATTACTCTTAGTGCAGGAGTTGCTTTTAAATATAATAATAAAAATAATATTCTACCACAAACACAACGCCATCTAGCCCAAACTAAGCAGAGCTTGTTCTATTGGTACTAGACAATGGATATATACTTTTTTTTATAAATACATGCATATTATACCTACATAGAAACACCCAGACCAAGACAAAATTCCATGTTCATGCACACAAATATTTGACTTGGGCGGGAATCGAACCCGCGAACTCAGGCGTGGCAGCCGGTTATACTAACCACTACGCTATTGAGGCCGAATATTGTTGTTTTATGTATGTCGCTAGCACCTCTGACTTTCGGAAATCGGAAGTTATATGACTTTTCAAAATTATGTGCGTATTGATTGACAATTATCGCCTGCTCCGTGCCTCGGAGAGCACGTTAAGTCGTCGGTCCCGGCTGCCATGAACATCTATGGCAGTCGTTATTGGGAAGTCAGTGCCCTCTAATATCCTGACACTGGTCTAGCCTTAGGGTATCGTTAGCCTTCGGGTTGCGGAGGTCAGATGGCAGTCACTCCGTGTAAAAACTAATATCCAGTCAAAGCCGACCCCAAGTGACTTGGGAATAATAAAGGCTAGGGAGAAGAAGATGTATGTCGCCAGCAGGCAACACATCTGAACATCCAGAAACGCTAAAGAATTTGTTGTGTATTTAAAAAAGAATGAATTAGAATATCATCAACTATGTATGTATGTGCATCGCAAATTATTACAGTGTAGTGGCGTGTTGTCTATTGATCACTAGGCAAAGCTTAGACCACACTGTAATATTGCACGTGCTGTCTATTACGTACCAAATTTGGATTATAGATGACCTACATTATGTAAATACTTATTTAGGTCGCAGCAAAGGGTCACGAGTTCACATCTCGCACGTAACCAATTTTGTATAGTTTATGAGGTATTTTAGGTTAGAATTTGTATATTGTGTCGATAGCCGGGTAGGAATTATGTTAATTAGGTGCATCGGTTTATTAGTTTTATCTCCTAATTAATCTAGAATTTATGTTATACTAGCTTTTGCCTGCAGCTTCGCTCGTGTTAATTTAGAATTTGACAATCAATTCAGGTTGTACTCTGCTTGTAATAATATAATTCAATCATGATTCGAAAGACACGTGGCGCCATGTATTATCATAAGAACGTTATTGGTTTTCCTCGGGAACAGTAATTTTTTTTCGGGATGAAAGGTAGCCTATGTCCGTTTCTGTACACCTGACAATGTATATGCAAAATTTCAGAATGATCGGTTCAATGGTTTAGGCGTGAAAAGGTAACAAACAAACAAACTCATTTTCGCTTTTATAATATTAGTTAGGAATAGGATTAGGATTGTCACACGTTTACGCGAATATTATGCATTGGAATTAAACTACTTTATATGGTTATTAGCGACCCACCGCGGTTTCGCACGGGCAGTACAAAACCTTAACAAATTACACCTAAACCTTCCTCATGAATCACTCTGTCTATTGGTGACAACGGCATGAAAATCCGCCCAAATTTTTAAATTTTCAAAATTGTGACGCACTTCAAGATATCAAAATCACGTTCACGACCGGAACCATAGACATCGTCTGATTTTTGTCGAACAAACGAATAGACTGAGCGTTCGACAACTCTTTGTACCCTTGGCTACCAAATTATTTTCGTTATCGCTGAGGCGTTAGCGTTTATAGAAATATAATCAATATGAAGCGTTGGCCACTTGTCTAGACCTGCAGTAATTTTTGTTTTTATCGACAGATGCGGCGGGGACTTTGTTTTATAATATGTAGTGATACTCAGTGATAGCTTAGTCTCCCCGTGAACATGGTTACTTTAACGGTGTATTATCATGATAGATTATTAACAAGACTTTGACCTACGACGTTGATATATGCTGACAATGTCGATAGATGTGTAATGTGCCAGCTGTGTTTTGAAATCCCACATAATCGAAGGCAGACTAGATTGTGTGGGCAATTCTAAAGATTAAAGCAACCGAAACGTCAAGGAAAAATGGAAACTTAAATATAAATAGTTTTAATTTATTTATTTAAACAGCTGCGATAGCCTAGTGGGAAACCGTTGGACTGCCACGCAGAGGTCTCGAGTTCGATCTCAAGGCGCGCATCTGACTTTTCGAAGTTATGTGTGTATTAAATAGTTAATTATCGCTTGCTTTAACGGTGATGGACAAAGTCGTGAGGAAACCTGTATGTCTTAGAGTTCTCAATGTTCTCAAAGATATGTATGTGATGTCTGCCAACCCGCACTGGGCCAATGTGGTGGACTATGGCCCAAATCTTCTCACACTGAGAAGAGGCCCGTGCCCAGCAGTGGGACAGTTTAACACAGAGCTAATATTATATAATTATAGATTACTAGCGACGGGCATAATCTAGTGTCTATATAAAACTAGCTTTTGCTCGCGGCTTTGCTCGCGTGAAAGTAGGTAGGGTTGCCACCTTTATTTTGAACAAATAGAGTACATTTACTATCTGAGGTAAAAGAATAAAGACTAAGCGCCGAAAATAAAGTATTATGTATTTAACCTGCTTTTTAGTTACCATATTTTTGTTGATGCTAGTAACATGTAACAAATATTTATTATCAATGAACGTCTTAACCGCATCTTTACATAATATAATATATGTATATTGAGATAGATAAACAATTGTTTTTAGTTAATTTAGGGAATCTCTATAGCGTTGCTTTAAGTAAACAATTAAATAAAACCTGTAATTGTTGACATAGTTAAAATAAAGTATTCTTACGTAGTTTATTTTCCTAATAAAGTGTAAACTATGTTTACCCGAAATAACGTACAATACTTTATTATAAAGTACGGTTGGCAACCCTAAAAGTAGGTTAGGTTATGTCAGTAAAAGTACAGTTAAGCTTTTTAAAATAAAATATAGCCTATGTTACTCGGTGATAATAAAGTTTATTATATATATTAATTTAAATTAATTTAAATAGCTTACATTGTAGTAAAGTTCAATAATAGTAATGTTATAGTTCAAAATTAAGTAATAAAAGTGTTTTGAAATAAACAACGCGACAAAAGCCGTATAAAATAGTTTAATTTCAATGTAGAGATAGTAATTACCATTTATTTGAAAACTCCATATTTATATAATTTGGACAACTATTCAATTACTGTTACTATTAAACTTTTATTAAATGTATATTTGTTCCCTACGTTTCCATACGAAAAGCAACCGTAATGTGGCGTCTCCTCGTTTCAATGTTAAAACTACGGTAATATCCATATAACGTAGTTTAATTTCAATATAATTTATGTATGAAAACTTGATGATTATAATAATATTAGGCTGGGATAATGGATATGGGAAATTAACCTAAAATTTTATTAACATTGCCGACGCAGATTCAACTCACTAACCGTTTGACGTTCATAACTTTGTGACCTAAGTGAATAAATGATTTTTGACTTTGACTTTGACTTAGACAGTACTAAATTAATCTCTTTTCCTAAATTATTTACGGGCTATCTATTATTTACATATTAAAAAGGTAAAATAATCTAGAAATATTCATTAGATATTTACGCTTTCCAATTCATAGAGTGTTGACCTGTAGGTTTGAATTCCATACGGGACAAAAATTTGTGTGATTGGGTGTTCTTTGATCCTTGATGTTTGGTGTATGTAAATTCAACCGCGATGCAGGATTTTTTGCTACTGTAAGACTCGTAATTTTTAAAGCTAAAATCTATACATATAAAAATGTCTTGTCACGGTGTTTGTGTTTGCTTTCCTCCGAAACGGCTCGATCGATTTTTATAATTTTTATACATATGTGGTAGATATAAGAGTAGGTCGTAAAGTATATTTCATACCGCTAATAAATAATTTGTATGGTAGAACAACTACGCTATATTTTCCCCGAGTAACTTATCATTGACCATTGTATATTTGTCTGAGATAATAGTACCAATTTCCTTTTGTCAGAAAGTATGGAAGCCATATTTACTTAAAACGTTAAAGCATAAAACAATGAAACCTGATATGTTATACTTACTAAAACATTTGGTTAGCCATAGTTCGTCAAACAAAATCAACTGAGTGCGCCACAAGTTTAAACTTCTGTTATTATTTTGTTATTTATCCGATCTAAACTTTGCTGGGCTATTGTAGTACAGATAGCAACAAAAATGTTCAGACACAAATAATGTATTTCAATAACGAAAATATTTTAGAATCTTCATAAGTGCAGAGAGACTGCAAGGATGAGCCAGTGTTTTAATGCTTAATAATAAAATTAGATTTTCTTATTTTGAATGTTATCTATTTTTCAATAATAAAGTGTTCTTATGTTAGAGTCTTTATAAACAGCGGGATTGCACGAATAAGGCACTATTTCAATACTTACTACTATTAAATATATGTTCTTAGTTTAAGTATTATTGTTTTAAACCTTACCTTGACTTTATATTCTTGAAGTAGCTGTATTTGTAAAAACTAATCCAAATCGTTTTACGCGTCTCGCTGATGTAGTCCCTCGAAATAGGCGCGATAGTAGCAAATTATGTCTACAGACTGCAAATACGGCACTTATGCGCAAGAGTGTTTTCTGCATGGCCCCACTCATATACAATAAGTTACCCAAATCTTGGAAGGCATTGAGTGAAGCATTATTTAAAAAAAAAAAATATTTTTTAGTTAATAAAGCTTATTACAATATTTCAGATTTTTTTGCAGAAAGAGAGAATGCATTTGTTTGAATATTTATTTAAATGTAAACACTTTTGTGTCGAATTTGTGCATCTGTGTAATCTTAATTTATGTTGTTGGTATTGTACCTTTCGCATGCCTAATGGTAAAATATGGCTGGACCTGTATAATTTTATCTTATCTTATCTTAAAATCTGTTTTGTTCTACTACGATACGGGAAATTATATAAATTCTGTAAGTGTAATTATATATGATTTATAATTGCACAAATTCTTATCATTAAATACAACCTAGGCATTAAAGGCTCAACTTTTATTTTAAGTATACAATCTAATAGTTACTGTCGGATGCCAAAAATCACATTTACTGTAACAGCTCGATCAAAACATCGAAAAGACTGCCATTTTAATTTGACGCGTTTTGTAGTCACATAGTTTTTTCTGTTTATTAATGTGTGAGTGCATTAGAATAAGTAAACAAAAAAATTGCAGTTTTATAAAACGATGATCAACTCGTCGTTTTCGTATTATTTTATAACTAGCTGTTACCTGCGACTTCGTCCACGTAGATTTTAACTAAAAAGTGTTTGTCTCCGCAGAACCCTATTTTTTTCTAAAATCAAAGTAGCATATGTTACTCCTTAAAATATCAGCTATCTGCCAGTGAAAGTCCCGTCAAAATCGGTTTAGCCGTTTCGGAGATTACCCGGAACAAACAGACAGACTGATAGACAGACAAAAATTTTAAAAACAGATGTTTTCGTTTATGTACCTTATATACTTTCATATGCATTAGATAAAAACCTGTTATTTTGACATTACAAACAGACACTTAAATTTTATTTATTTGTATGTATGTATAAATAATAAACTTAAATTAAATGAACGGCCATCTTGTTTTTCTGTTACTAACTGTCCTAGTGTATCGTATAGTGTTATTATAACGTTCTGCGGTAAAATTAGTGTGTACGTAGTTCATAATTCAGTAAGTTTGTGTTTACGGATACAGGACGTCACAACTTCCACGTTTTTATATGAACACGAGTACGTGGTTTTCGTGTGTGAGTTCTGTGATATAATTTCGTTCGAAGAATAGGCTTTTATTAGTTGCTAGTGTTTTGGGTTTATAATCTTATCTTATCTTATGTGGGGGCCAGTCAGTGCAGACCGGCGACACTTCGACCCAGTGGGATCTTTTGTGTCGACACTCTCCCAATAACGACTGCCATAGATGTTCATGGCAGCCGGGACCAACGGCTTACCGTGCTTTCCGAGGCACGGAGCAGGCGATAATTTATTGTCAATCAACCCGAGACCCTCTGCATTGCAGTCTATTGGTCTCCCCACTGAGCTATCGCTGCTCTGGGTTTAAAATAATACCAGCCCTGTATTACATTGTCCCACTGCTGGGCACGGGCCTCTTCTCACTGTGAGAAGGGTTAGGCCATGGTCCACCACGCTGGCCTAGTGCGGTTTGGCAGACTTCACATATCTTCGAGAACATTATGGAGAACTCTAAGACATGCAGGTTTTACTCACGATGTTTTCCATCACCGTTAAAGCGAGCGATAATTCACTATTTAATACGCACATAACTTCGAAAAGTCAGAGGTGTGCGCCTTGGGTTCGAACTCGAGACCTCTGCGGGGCAGTCCAACGGTTTCCCACTAGGCTATCGCTGCTTCTTGGGTTTATACAGGTTATTTTTTTTAAATGTTGGTTTTGTAAGCACAGCCTTTCAATACATTGAATAATCCTAACTAATATTATAAAAGCGAAAATGAGTTTGTTTGTTTGTTTGTTACCTTTTCACGCCTAAACCACTGAACCGATCATCCTGAAATTTTTCATATACGTTGTCAGGTGTACAGAAACGGACATAGGCTACCTTTCATCCCGAAAAAAAATACTGTTCCCAAGGAAAATAATAATAACGTTCTTATGATAATAGATGGCGCCACGTGTCTTTCGAATGATGATTGAATTATATTATTACAAGCAGAGTACAACCCGAAT
This sequence comes from Catocala sponsa, assembly GCA_963564715.1. NCBI lineage: Eukaryota > Metazoa > Arthropoda > Insecta > Lepidoptera > Erebidae > Catocala > Catocala sponsa. Next base: position 7,933,059 of record OY751351.1, read on the forward strand.
TTATTGTCAAATTCTAAATTAACGCGAGCGAAGCCGCTGACAAAAGCTAGTAGTTTTATAAAAGAGTAATTTGATGGATTATCCTAAATGTTATATTTGGAATTCAACTTCTGACTGAGTGAAGTATTTAAGAGTTTCGCTTACTTAAATGGTTAAAAAAATTGTAATTGATATAAATACAGTAATAAAAGCTGATATTATTATTTTTGGGTATGTACAACTCTATATACCCGAAAATGATCATAATCATAATCATTTATTTGTCAAACATAGGTATTTACATATAAAGATCTTGGATACAAAATATTCAGTGCGCTATGCTTTGCCAATATTGACATACAAATTAGTAACATAAAAAAATATTAAACTGTCATAACCAAAATTTCAAGAGAAAGTCATAAAAAAAATAAATAAAAATAATAGATAATAATTTAACAGTAATACTTAAAATGTCAATTTAACTTATAATATCAATGCAGTCAAAGAAATTTATCATTTAAGAACTCGTCTAGTTTATAATAACACTTTTCTATTAACAGGTCAAATAAGAGTTTAATATTTTCTATTAACAGTAAACAAATAAGAGAAAATAATCATATCAGCTTTGTATATAAGCTGTCCCACTGCTGGCATACTCTCGAGAATTCTCTAGAGAACTTTTAGCCATGCAGGTTTCCTCACGGTGTTTTCTTTTGAACGAAAATAATCAGGCGATAGGTGGCGCTTAGCGTCACCCTTTGTGCTGAAATAGCAGCAATATTGCAATTCCTGATGAAGAATCATGAATAGCTTAGTGGATTTCAGATAGAGGACGAACTTATCATCACTTACAAAGCTATAGTTTCAGACTCTATATTGCAACTGCAAATATCTGGAGACTATTGTCAGTATTGACACCTAGACATTGTCCTTGGGAGTCGACAAAGAGATTCCATACTCAATAGTATACAATCACGAACTTATGCTACTAGGTCACTGAGCTGTTATACATGTTATGTATATCGATTCGGTAAAGAAGAATTATCTGAGCCAAACATTTCATTCAATGACTCAGTCAACTTTTCCGTCGACATGCCATTATTTTGATTGCATACGTGTTGGCTTGCTACAAAGTTTGTTTTCCCCCATGGGGTGCGATCGACGTCGAAGTTACAATAACATTTAGCCGAGGTATTAGTAACGATATTGGTTTTGGTCAATGTTTACAAGGACAAGATGTTTTTACTTTTTTGTTGACGGTTTTGCTGACATTTACTCGGTAAAGCGGCAGTAGTTGACACGAATGCTGTGCATGAGGTCCAGAGAAAATCGTTATTGGTTCTTCTGTCAAATAATTCTCAGTAGAAGAACTGAGTCTAAAATTATGACCAGTAGTAGTGCCTCGCTGATTTCAGCATGAATGAGCCGGCTCGACCGGGGAAGGACTACCCTCTCACAGAATATCGACGTGAAATAGCAGTATTCCTACTGTTGTGTTTCGTTCGGTGAGTGAGAGTGCTGGAGGCCCAATCACCCTCTTCCCCCCTTACCACTCCTTCTCCTTCCCTCTTCCTTTTTCTCTTCTTTCTTTCCTAAGGGGTCGGCAACGTGCGTGATGCCTGCGGTGTAGCAGGCGTCCATGGGCTACGGTGACCACTTACCATCAGGTGGGCCGTATGCTTGTTTTCCACCTTAGTTGTATAAAAAAAATAGGTGGCGATTGACTCGTCCACTATTACATAGGACCTATAGACGATAATTATTATCTAGTGATATGTGGGTGTAATGTACCTCTGTCTGCCGTTTTGAGGATATAGGTGGGAGACTACGTGACGCCACCACTGTTACTTTGCTAAGTTAACAAGCTCTTCATCCACCATCAGCATCGAACTAGCTGGTCTATAAGTCGGTTTAATTAAATGCTAGCAAATAGTGTTTCTGCTTTTAATCCTAAAATGCGATTGCCAATAGTCAACAAGAACGGATCCAGCTAATGCATGGACCTAGTATACAGATGATCTGCTTAAAGCCCATGCTTTTAGCAGATTAGGTATGTCTGTAAACGTAAAACGTAAACTCAGACCCAGTTTCTGAATGGCAGTTCAAAATAAGTTATCAGACTACCAAATGCATGTCAACTGCTGTGATTGGTTGATCGAATTAGAGTCAACCGATCAAATCACTTGATATGAGTACGATTTTGGCACGTAGTTGATTACGTTTTCAGAAACTGGGTGACAATGATGGTAATACGATATCTATTCGGAAAAATTCCAACACTTTAGTTTCAGCCTTGATTAAATTCATACGCAGTAAGAAGTTGAGTTGAAGGAACATACAAACATAATCTTACTCCCATATCCACCTCTACCCAAGGTGCATCACACCCACATCTTCCCATATCTGGTTTTAGTTCATATGTAATAAGGCACGTAATTAAACGTACGTACGTAATTTTACGTACGTAAAATACCTTGCCAATTTTCTGGATTATACGATGAAAACATTGCCTTTTAAAATGCATTCTGATTCTGATAAATTTACACAATGCAATTCTTTTAAAACACACGAAGCATAAATAATAATCTATATAAAATTCTACACAAGTTGTAGAATAAAATCATTCGTCTCGGCGATTTGAAATACGTGGGTTGGTTATCAAATCGCGTGGGGGGAGAAACAGGCTTGTAAGGGGTGAATGGGTGTGTAGGGCTGAAAGGGGCAACATGCAACGGTTAATATGAATGGTAACGAGGCCAGTTGCTTTAATGTTTATGTATGTTCAAATAATTTTTGAGGGGCACTGAGGTCCGTGTTTTTTGGTTATTTTATTTTGGTCCGGCTTTGAGGGTAATTTATGAATACTGTGGCTATTCTTTATTCTTTGTAGCGTACATCACACACGATGTGATATCATACTTATAGCTATATAACATGAGGCAATTTTATGCCAGAAATAAATATATGTGGATATATCAGTGGGAATTTGTGTAATTAAACTAACCGATATGGAGCGGTCGGGATAACTGGCATAAAAATCTTTCTCCTTTGCTGGGGATCCACAAGTGGGGATGGCAACGTTTTTTCCTGAAGCAGCGGTGAGCGATACTTTTTTTATATCGTGTAATGGTAAGTGCTCCAATATAGATAGAGTCTATGGCCGGTTTTAAAGCTCGTTAGTTGTATAATATTGTCTTCTGTTTACGCGAATGTTATTCATTGAAATTAAACTACTATATAATAGTATAGTAATAGTATAAATAGTTTTAATAGTTTCAATAATTTAATTAGCTTAAAAATTTGTAAAGTTTAATAGTGATTATAGTAGTGTAACAGTTTCTCGTTAGTTGTAGTTTCTACCCGCCGTTTCGCCGGCGTGAATCCCAGGAAACTGATACTGTGATTAAAAGTATAATGTTTTGGCTCAAAACAGTACATAGGCATGGTCTATCTGTATTTTAAGTTTTATCTTAAACTATTGAAACTACTGAATGTCTTCTGAAATAAAAACGCAAAACATTGTCAAACTCGGTTATCGAAGCCTGTCCCCATAATTTTAAGAACTCTAGAAAAGTTCGTTATATCGGGACTGGAACCAGCATCTCGAAGATCGGCCGTAAGCGTAACCGCAAACGAATGCCACCAGACAAATGAGACAATCATAAAAAAGAAGACATCATAATTTGTATAAACTCCTGTAGAGCCTCGCTGATTTCAGCATGAATGGGCCCGGCTCCACCGGGGAAGGACTACCGTCTCACAGAATATCGATGTGAAATAGCAGTATTCCTACTGTTGTGTTTCGTTCGGTGAGTGAGAGTACCGGAGGCCCATTCACCCTCTTTCCCCCTTCCCGCTCCTTCTCCTTCCCACTTCCTTTCCTAAAGGGTCGGCAATGCGCAAGTGATGCCTCTGGTGTTGCAGGCGTCTATAGGCTACGGTGACCACTTACCATCAGGTGGGCCGTATGCTTGTTTGCCACCATTGTCGTATAAAAAAAAAATGGCGCAACTGTAGCGAATACGACTGCTGTGTGGTCTCATGTTTGATTGCAGAGTCAGGTGTCAGGTAGGAAGTGATATTAGATTTTTGTTAGGAAGCACTTGGCGTTTTTTTATTATAATACACTTCTGTCTATCCCTTTGGTCATATAGGCGTGAGACTATGTATCTATAAATTTATATAGCGATGAAGTTGCTTGCAATGTCGGGATACATGCCTTGAATTATTCATTGTGAACTCAAGCAAGAATAACACAAGCATTCTAGAAATCTTCGCACCTTATTTCTACTTTTTTGGTACAGAATAAAAACTTTGTTGCTACAAAATATATTATAAAAACGTAGAGAACTTTGTAGAATTCAAGATGAACTTTTTTTTAATTTTATTTTACGCAAATACTTTTATGTATAAACATTTTTGTTTCAGTACTTTTTACTTTTTTATTAAACTGTCTCGATGGCGCAGCGGCAGTAGCTTAGACTGCCGTGTAGTCTTGGTTCCAATCCGGCCGGAACAAAAAAGTTATGGGTTATATCCCCATTGAGTATCCCGATCAATGGGAATCTATGAACTTTTTGACCACAAATCCCCATTGACCATTCATCAACATCGTAATGGCGATTTATGGACAAAAGTTCACGAATCCTCATTAGAAAATTTCTTTTTTAAATCTAAGTAGTAGCACGGAATTTAAAGTTATGCCTAGTAGAAGTATTCACATTTTAGGCTTCCATATTTTACGTAAGACCGTTAATAGCTAACGATACGTAGGTGCAGCTTGCCTTTGCTTACATCTTCGAGGGATGCCCGAAAAGAAATAGGCATGAGACTAGTAACTATTATCCCTTTTATGTCCACTTTCACTAATATATAGTGTTAAATGAAAAATACTAATAACCTTTTACACGTGTCTTCTTTACATCATCTTATCTTATGTGGGGGCCAGTTAGTGCAAACCGGCGACACTTCGACCCAGTGGTGTATCTTGTGTCGACTCTTTCCCAATAACGACTGCCATAGATGTTCATGGCAGCCGAGACCACCGGCTTAACGTTCTCTCCGAAGCATGGAGCAGGCGATAATTATTTATCAATCAATACGCACATAATTTCGAAAAGTCATATAACTTTCGAAAGTTAGAGGTGCGCGACGTGGGTTCGAACCCGAGACCCTCTGCATTGCGATCTGTTGGTCTCCCCACTGAGCTATCGCTGCTCTCTTTACATCATACTTCACCAATGCTGATGTATATCACTTTTTATAAAATCAATTCATTATAAGAGGTAATATAATACATTTTAAGAGGTTTAAAATTGAAAGCACCGCCCACACATTGCCTTGAACACGTGTGACCTTAAGTCTTGCCTGCATGATTAGAGCAACCGATTCCAATATTTATATTTTTGAACGAAAAAACAACGTATGAATTATAAAATTTGATAGAACAAAAGTTGTAAAGAACGGTACAATTAAATCATTGATAAAAAAATATTAGGATTTTGCAATGAACTCTCTATACGTAAATCACTGTGTACTTACGCCGTGTATGTGATGGCGCTTTACACATATAATTTGGGCGCTTCAGAATCTTCCTAAATCATCTATAACGTCACATCATCCATCATGAACCGCAGAACAAAAGAATAAAAAGCCCTCTCGCTGATAAAGCGCTACAATTGTAGTCTGTATAATAGCGAGGTACTCACTCGAGCCGGGCCGATAACGACCGAACTTTTAGAGATACAATTGGACGACGTTGACCATTGACCTGTACAAGTACGGTTCATTTTCGGTACGAACGGTCACCATTTACTGGTGACGTAATTGTGACTCCCTCTTTACGGCTATAGTCTGAGTGAATTATGTGGTCGAGAATTGTAAGTAGAGGAACGATTTGCGGGTGGCCGAAGAATATAGATTTTTCTATTTTGCTGTTTACAGTACTACTTACTGCCTCTAATTATTTCGTTACATAAAGCCCAATAACATAACTCTCAATCCCGGGATTGAACCTGAAATCTCACGATCGGACGAAAAAATGGCATATACACGATAAACAAAAATGGCAGTCCTATATATATTAAGTAAACTTTCTTATCACAGGATGTTACTTTAACGTTTACTAGATTATCTTAGAAAAAAAAAGAGTTAACAATGTAATTTTCATTATTTATGTAATACTATTTTATACCAGCAGCTTCGCTTGCGTGGTTCTCTAATAAAATATTATAATGATAGCCCAGTATTAAACTGTCACACTGCTGGACACGGGCCTCTTCTCAGTGAGAGAAGGGTTGGGCTATAGCCCACCACGCTGGCCTGGTGCGGGTTGGCAGACTTCACATAATATCTTCAAGTACATTATGGAGAACTCTCAGATATGCAGGTTTCCTCACGATGTTTTCCTTCACCGTTAAAGCAAGCGATAATTAGCTAGTGGCTCTGTCTATCTTTACCAAAAAAAAAATTTAAGTATGTTTTAATCCAGGATATGATGTACCTGTGAGTATTTTAGTATAAACAAGACGGAGTAACAAGCAGCGAAATATATTCACCAACTATTACACTTATAATATTCGCAGTATGGAATCAACTTTATAATACAACTCAAAACCCACTTTCTTTCATACCTTACGTAGAAAAAATATCCTCAACACACCATCAGGGGTGAAAAATGCCAACAACATACAAAAAGTACATGCCTCATCGTTTCACTTTGCCTACTGACCCGTTTTAAATTTGACCTAGTCATTCTGCACAGCCAACAAGTACATCAACCTCTAACACAAAGCCGTTGCCCCGCTAACAACCTAAAAAAATAATACAATAACATGTAGCCAGCTAATCCTGTAGCATCAGTGACCTATTTCCACTAATTGATTCCTATGTGTGCCGGATAATAAAGCTGTAGCGGCAGAATTTATGTTGAAATTTGATCAATAACTTTTTTAAATTTTCTTACGTTAGCGCGAATGTTATATATTGAAATTAAACAATTTTATATTTTTTACGTTGTTTATTTAAAACACTTGCTGTGTATCATTTTGAAAATAAGACACTACTATTTAACTTGAATAGTATTTAAACTATTTAAATGATTAAAACTATGTATATTTAAAACTAGCTTAATTTAGAATTTGACAATCAATTCGGGTCGTACTCTGCTTGTAATAATATAATTCAATCATGATTCGAAAGACACGTGGCGCCATCTATTATCATAAGAACGTTATTATTGTTTTCCTCAGGACCAGTAATTTTTTTCGGGATGAAAGGTAGCCTATGTCCGTTTCTGTACACCTGACAACGTATATGAAAAATTTCAAGATGATCGGTTCAGTGGTTTAGGCGTGAAAAGGTAACAAACAAACAAACTCATTTTCGCTTTTATAATATTAGTTAGGATTAGGATAACACTTTCCCCGACGTTTCGGTTGTTTTTCAGCAGTCATGTTTACTGGGAGACTGTTTAGTACTAAATAGATTAATTATTTTATTGTTTATATTCTAAATAGCTGAAATAGCTTAAAATAGAAGTAAAGTCAAGCAGTAGTAGTTTAGATTCAAAATTATGTGAAAGTAGTGTTTTCGAATAAACAATATAAACGCGATAAAATCAAAAATAGTATAAAGTACCTAGTTCATTTCTAAATATCTTTTATGCTTCAAGCTTAGTTATAATTATGATGGTATTACTTTGATCATTCACGATTACGATTTTTGACTAAACGACAGTAAATAATGGGTTTCATGACAACTTTCACTGGATTTCGTTGCCCATACTCCTACTACCTGATGTTAGAACGATGATTGGGAGGCGATTTTATGAGGCACTAGCTTTTGGCCATGGTTGCATCCGTGTTGCTGCCTTAGATACGCATATCAGGATAAAAACTATTCCGTGCACTAACTTAGTTCATGGACTATAAGTGTACTAATAACTTAAGTTTTATTCAATTCCGTTTAATGGTTTAAGTGTGATTGAGTAACAAATATCAAGGCGTTTTTAGAAACTTTCCCATTTATAATATTAGTAGTTCGGGAGTTTTTATAACTTAGTTCACCACAATAACCTGTAGATGACAAGCCAAATTGTTTCCAACACGCACAATCCCGATTGAATAATTGAATTTACAACATAAATAAAATACTATTAAACAACATTTCAACACAATTGTGGCGGTTTCATTTTGTAAAGTTATGTAGCGACAAAAGATGGCGCTGTATTAAATTATAAACTTATTATATTGCTTATACTAGATACTAAATCGCGCTGACGAAGTTTGCAGCACGAGTTACCATAACACTAGGCCGCCAAGTACGATCATCCAGCTTTTTGTGATGGCGGAACTTCACATCTTGTTGCTCCATAAAAGTCTTTGAATTCCTAGAGAAAAGTTTCTAGATTCTCTAGTTATACAGAGATTATCCGAAACGTTCTCTGAATATAGGAACAGTTGACAGACTTTTCATTGTAAATTATAAACGAGCTATGCTCTCAGTTGCAGCAGTGCTGTGAAAGATGAATGCAGCCTTAATGTTGAAATATGAAATGCTCAAATTCATTCTTAATATTTCATCTTTCAAAGCATAGTGTTGTATTTTGTACATGCTCCTTTGCTAATTATTTATTTATATTAACTAACATAACTAAGAATACACATTTCAAATACTATCATACTTTATAAATTCTATTTATATTTTTATCAGATAAACAATTTTTATACATTTTATTTATAAAAATTCAACTCCCATTGTTTGCATTCGCAAAACACGAAACGTAGCACTAGGATTTGTTTAATGTTTTTATAAATCGTCGTTTTGCTATAAGGGCGTTTCTATTTACTTTTTACCCTGAAGTTCCAACGGGAATAGGAAATTAAAAAATCAGATTGAGCCACAGCGCAACGTTGCCGGGTTAAGGCAGTAAGATAAACTATGCGATTAGGAAGGTTCAAAATGCGACTGTTCAAACTGTTCCATAATATATGACAGGTGGCGCATAACATCACCTAAGATGCTTGTCATACATTTTAACTAGGTAGGACTATCAATATCTTAGTTGCTAAACGATTCACGATTCGCTAAGGTCGATGGTTTTAGTTCTGTTTCATGGTCTACTATTTTGGTCAATAATTTAAATTCTTAATTAACGTTTTAAGCTGCAGTAGTTACGTAGATCTATTTCAATTGTGTGTGTTATGCCAGCAATTGATAGATTACTATACCCAATATAATTCTAGGAATAGTCATTGCCAGCTTTTCGTGGATCAAGAGAGATACATACATTTATTTCCTAATTTCGTTCTTATTATTCTAAGAGTTTTTAAAGGATAATCCTCTAACGGGTTGAAGAAAATAGAGCCAACACTCATTATTTCAGTCTTAACAAGGCTAAGGCGACGTAACATGGCATGGACTCGTGTCAACAGCTTAGCGAGATACGTAGTACTTGAGCTCGCTTCAATTAGTACTGAACTTTAGACGTGATGCGATCGAAGCGTTCACCAAACTTTAAGTACATAGACTCTCGTCTTATCATGGAACGGGCAGGCAGAGGTCTATAACACCAACATTTCGCTAGTTATGATTTTAGGTCACTATGTGCGAACTATAGGGGTATAGGGACGAGCCGACTGTCTTTTTAAATGATACCAATATAAATTAATTAAATAAAATCCTAGTGAATCTGCCCAATTTGGTCATCGAACCCATCCTTACAATGACAAAATCTCACGCATACATTGCATGTTTATATCATAGGACTAACGGTTGTCATTGAAAATTATATTATAAGAAAGAAGACGGTAAGCACAGATGTATTTCCTTCCCATGTCTCTATGTTAATGTACCACTCATTAGAAAATATGATACAATCTTCTTGCCAGAGTGACAGACTATGTTAAATGCAGACCACGATTAATAGGCACACTTGTACTGATGTTTTAAAGATGATGAAACTAGAAATCCTAATATATGTATAAATACATACATACATACATACATAGATTCACGCCTGTTTCCCAGAGGGGTAGGCAGAGACTACGGATTTCCATTTGCTACGATCCTGACAAACTTCTCTGGCTTCGTTGACTTTCATCACATTCCTCATACACGCCCGTTGGATCAAGGAGCTCTTAACCTGGCCTTTGTCCAGAACGCCTCCGATCTGATCGAGAAACGTTCGCCTAGGTTTTCCTCTTGCGACTGTTCCATTCAAAGCCCTGTTATATTATTGTATACTTATATGTTATTATATAAATGCCTCCACAGTTGCGTTGTACATGGCCCTCTTTTCAGTATGAGAAGATTAAGGTTGTCCCAGTGCGCGTTGACAGTCTTTAAATATCTTCAAGAACATTATGAATTCTCCGTCGCCATGCTTTCCTTCCCCGTAATGCAAGCGTAAAATGCTTAATGAATATAAAAAAAACAGAGATGCATGATATAGGATCGAATTGGAGACCTCTGCTTGACATTCTAACGGCTTCACCGACCAAGTCCCTTTCCCAGTGGGTGCTCTGGTTTAAACACACTCTTTACCTACATACTTCAAAAATATGGTATTCCAACAATGGCATTTAAGCAAATGTTTTGGGTTGTTGGTATTTTAACCGTGAAAAGGTACAGAAAAAAAATACTCGTAGCCTTTTTATAACACTTATAAATAGCTCCTCGCATACGTGGGTGTCGAAAGGGTAAAAGGTCAAAAGGGTAGATTACATTAACCTGTATCGGCGACTTCAAAAGTGGATCCGTTTATTTTCAGGCCGTGCTGCTATAACCATATTTTTAAAATACGAATTGCTGTATTATACTTGAATAGAAGTTTATACTAGTGGTTTTTATTGGTCGTTAGTTTGCTTTTAGCTTGTTTGATAAGGTTGTAGAATATATACTTAATTAATCCTACTAATATATAAACTAGATTTTGTCCGCGGCTTCGCTCGTGTTATTGTAAATTTTGGCAATAAATTTATATCCCGCGGGAATAGAACATTTTTTCTGGATGAAAGGTATGTTTTTTTCCGTGTCCCTGACAATGTGTATGCAAAATTTTGTGATGATTGTTTGAGTAGTTAACTAAGTCACATGCGCATTTCAAATATAAGTAAGGATTTTACCTTTTAAAAATAGCTCTCTCACTACGAATAGTTCTGCATAATGAAGGACTTTAAGTACATCCAAATAACGGACACAAAGAATATTGCATCTTCAGAATTTCAGCGCCTTTATTTTCTCTTTGTCCTTTATCCCACATGCTAAATATTATATTCGATAAATATAATTTTCGCAGAGTATAACATTTAACGGCTCGCAATGCTATTGTTAGCTCTTCGTCACGTTCCAATCTCCGGCCTTTTTGTCGGGAACATTCACAGGAAATTACTAGCCACCGTAGTCGAATGATTGCGCCAATAAGGGGACACGTAGTATCATAATATCTAGTCGGTTAAATATAGTATTATGGCTTAGTTAGCGAAGTAAGAGAAAATACTTTAAATGGCATGAGGAAGTTTGAGTTACTCTTAAATCCTAAAGCTATTTGTGTCTGTCGATTATAAAAAACAGGTGCTTTATACTCGGACAAATTTAATTCAATGTGCTTTTTTGTTTCATTTTTATTTTATTTTTGTGGAACTTTTGCGCACTGCGTATATTAGGTAGTTCTTTCATATCCTGAACATAATATCAAATTATTTAAAACACTGACATGAATTTGAACACCGCTTTAGCGTTATCGCTATTTGGTTATGATACATTCTATTAAACATCCCTAAGTCATCAGCTCCATTCAAAAACAAACCGGACACTAAACTATTTCTGCTAGACTCATATCTGACGCACTTCATCTTAATTCAATGTCTTTTATTTTCTTGCACTAGGTATTGTTGTTAAAATTTGTGTCGCTGGAGTCGTTACAGAAACAGATATAAAAAACCACGAGTCTTGCAAAACTATTTGAGGTTCACACAATTTTTGCCCACAACTTTGACCATGAGGCTATTGTGAAGTGACCACTATAACTACTGCCACTGCTAGTACAGTCAAATTACCTCATTACTAATTATATACATAGCCTTACACCTATATCCCCGAAGATAAACTGAGGTGAATTTTCACATCTTCAATTCACCATCGATAGTTTGAGGTCCCACGTAGTCCTACTACACTTTAAGGAACCGTGGTGCTACAGAACATTTCTTGCCAAAAACAGCAATAACACTTTGCTTGAAATCAAATGCTCATGCATAGCAGTAACATTTACTACCGCTGCGAGACCAAGGCACCTAATTACTAATCATGTTATACAAAACAAATGACCATATCATCAACAAACAAACTCCGTAAGGGCGCCTTCAAATTTGCCACGCAGCCGTCACTAGTTTATCCATGAACTAATGCGCGGCAGAAGCGCGGGTGCAGCCTGCCAGTCGCGTGTTTTTATTTATATGGATTTACAAAGCAGCGTGGTCACAGCACTGCAGTCGCGCTGTACATTGCGGCAAATTTGAAGGCGCCCTAAACAGTAGAGCTGTAGCCAGTACTTGTTCATTACATTTGAAATCAGTTCCATTGTAATCATTAGTTATTCAAAGCTCAATTACAGGCATTAAACTGCATGGATAGCCTTGCAAAGGTTACGTATTGTAGCATTAAAGTTCATTCGAAAAGTACTTGAAGGCATAATTGGCTATTTACTGGCCCGTCGCCAGAACATACGAAAAGAGGTTTGAAAATAAATGGAATAAAAATATCAGCATAGTTTATTTTGTTTACGTAGCAATAAGAAAACGCGTTTACTGTAACTGCAAGATGCAAGTTTCATGCGCAAGTATGGGCTACATGCGTAAGAGCTCTCGTAAGCTACGGGCGCATGTTAATCATATGGGTTACTTACGCTGGTGTCTCGTTTACACGATGTATATAAACCTGGCATGTGCCTAAGCTTGCATAAAGCCCACGACTGTGTACTAACTAGACATGGACTAGGACTAACCTTTTGTAACATCAAGCTTTGAAATAACCTAACGATTCTTTTTTATAAGTCACTCATCACTTCAGACTGTTAATACGGCTCACTGCAGAAAGATAAGTGTATTTAGTTATCTACTATTTTCTGTGGATTCCTTTTGCATCCAAAATGCTCCAAGTTATAGAAAAGGTTTCACTGCCTTATGATAGTTCCACTACACTGAGAATGCTTCTTTATTACTGCCTTGTTGATACCGTTGTATAAATGAATAAGTTAGCTACAGGTTCAAGTCTCAGATTTGGCATAGTTAATATATTATTAGAGATATTTTGTAGAAAATTCTCATTATCATTACGGAATCTGGAAATATTTCTAGTAATTGAAATTAAACTACTATATACGGATTTTATCGCGTTGTTTATTTGACACTTTATTACAAAATTTTGAAAACTATTACACTACTATTACTATTAAACTTTACAAATTTTTAAGCTAATTAAATTATTGAAACTATTAAAACTATTTATACTATTACTATACTATTTATATTTATGTTTACACTTTACCCGGGGAAAGTTCAATAATTTAATTAGCTTAAAAATTAGTAAAGTTTAATAGTAATAGTAGTGCAACAGTTTTCAAAATTATGTAATAAAGTGTTAAATAAACAACGCGATAAAATCCGTATAAAGTAGTTTAATTTCAATGAATAACATTCGCGTAAACAGAAGACAATATTTATTTTCAGTAAGTTATATTGCTAGTATTACGTGCTACTTTAAAATAGCAAACGAGAATTTTATAAATAAAAATAAATATTTAAGGGTATATGCCTGGATAAGTAAAAACTTGCATAATTTCTATCCACTATTTTAGTTATTAGCATGTTATTATTGACGAGATTGTTACATTACTTTTGTTATTTCATTACTGGGTAGGTCATTTTCCATAATACTTCTATACTTCTGCCAACACCTTCAGGAATGTTCAATTGTGAAATTATAAACATAAATAAATTGCTAAATTACGTTTTTAAATACCCTGCTTACTTTTAGCTAAGTACAACCCGCATCTATTGACTTCAATCTAAAAATCTACCATCAACATATTCATTAAATCTCCGTTTAATATTATAAATTTCCAGTATCCGGTGTTACAATCAGATTTAGTAAATCTTCATACAATTTTCATATCTGCAATCTGCACTATTAGTCTTCTACTCGAACAATACACCGCTTGTTCATTTATCAGTTGATAAACGGCCCTGCGTCATTTGTAAATCGCAGGATGTTTCAATTTGAGTGATTTGGTTTAACAACTCGTTTATTGTTATTGCTGTAAATGGTGAAACCTGTTCGTTTGTCTTATTCTTACGGCAATCAAGTTCTTATCAACTGTAATTTTTGTTAACCTTTTGAGTTGCAGCGGCAGATATAATATAGGATATAGGTTTATACGATACGCAATAGGTTTTTTAATATGTCTGGTTACGGAGTTTATTCAGCATAATGAAAATTTTGTAATTGTTTGTTGACATGATATTTATTTGCTTACTAGATTTTCCCGTGGCTCCGCTCGTGTAAATGTAGGTTATGTCAATTCTCTATACTTCTTTTTTTTTGGACGAAAGGTTAACCTATTTCCTTTTTGTACCCCTGACAACGTGTATATGACATTTCATGATGATCGGTGGAGTAGTCAAGGCGTGAAAGCGTATACGCTTAATTAAGAAATTTAGAAATGAAATAATACAAAACAAAAATAAGATAAATGCATATATCTGTGTGGGTGTGAATGTATGTATGTAATATTATGTGCATGTGTGTATGTGGGCGTGTGTGGGTGTAATTTTGTGGGCGCGCAAAGGATAGAGAGCGAATTACGGATGTGTGCAGAATTGTTTTACAACCTTAATTACTACCTCTGCTTTATCATATGATAGGTTTTGTAGCGAGACACGATAAATAAAAGAAGTCAAGTCTTCGAACACATTATGTAGAACTCTCAGACATGCAGGTTCCCTCACGATGCTTTTCTTCGTCGTTAAAGCGAACAATAACTAACACTAGGCTATTATTAGGCATATTAGGCACTAGTCTAATAAAATTATGATTATAATTTTACTACCCTAATGCCTAATCAAGCCGATGACGTTCCACTAAACAAAACTGTTTATAGAACAAGTGTTGATTACTTACGACATCTCGTAACTATTATTAATTTAATACATCACAGTTTAGAAGAATTGTCATTGTTTGATAAAAAAAAAAAATTTCTGTATTGATTTTAAACATATAATCACCTTTATACTTCCGCGTTGCGTGATTAATATCACGGCAAACGGATATTAACGCTAAATACTAAGCATGATCGTGTTAATACGCGTTTTCCGTGATATATACAAACCCTAGTAAAAGGACTGCTGGACTGCCACGAAAATGTCTCGGGTTCGATTGCAAGGCATCGCATCTCTGACTATCAAAGTTATGTGCGTATTAATTAGTAAATTATTGCCTGCTTTAACGGTGAAGGAAAACATTGTGAGGAAACCTGCATGGCTGAGAGTTTTCCATAATGTTCTCAAAGATATGTGAAGTCTGCCAACCCGCACTGGGCCGTCGCTGAGAAGAGGGCCGCGCCCAGCAGTGGGACAGTCTACATACAGGCCTGATATTATTATTATTTATATTATATAAAGATATTTTTGTAAATTATTCCGCTACTATGCACGAGATTCTTTTCTTTTAAGTGTGAACAAGATTAGGCGTTATCTCGCACATGCTGACTCCGGGTTGAAAGCATTAAAACAAAATAATATTTATAGAATAAAAAATCTATAAAAATGTTTGCAGACAGCGAGCATATTGAATAAAATATTGTTTTCAACTAAAAACCTCTTTCTTTGTATTTTATTAAATAAATTGTGTCTATATTTAGCTATAAGATTTTAGTCTAAATATAGACTAAATAACAGCTTCCTACGTGGGTGTTTAAAATACTTAGTGAAATATTCGTCGCAAAAGTTCGTGTTAAAAATAATTTGTACAAATTTTAGTTGGTAAAGCCTTAAAGATGAAGGTATGTAGGTACACCAACCATGCGATTAGTATAAACATTTTCAATATTAAGCAAACGTGACACAATTTCAAGTCTGTTAAAAGTTTTATGTATATACGTGGTCGTAATGATGACGAGAACTTTTACATTAGCGTCTTACTGAATTCGGAAATGGAGGTTCTCAATTCTAGTTCAAACTAATGAAAATATCAAAAACATAGATGATATAAGTAAAGTGAATTTTCCATGAGTAGTGAGCGTCTAAATCGAAAACGTTCAATCAATTTAATACAATATTTTTTGGGCAGCCAATTCAACATATTTGTTTATTTGATAGGAATATTTTATGTCGACACCAAATAACCTTCTACTGTATCTATGCAATCGTAGAATGCAAATCACGAAAAAAATATATAAAATATAATAATGCTGGATGCCTACTTAAAGAACCAGTTATTTTGTTTACTTTTTATTTTCTCTAAATTGTCTCGAGTACCAAAGAAAATTTAGAAACGCATTTATGAAGTTAGTGTTGCGGCAAAGGTTGACCGGACTGTTAAATTTTCGAACGCGTTAAATTCTGATAAAAAACTCAACGGGTTGCACTCCGGGAGTGCCGGCAGAAGTGAAAACTTGAATATTAACGGTGTGCATTTTTGATATTTTAGAATGGTTAGGGAATAATTTTGCAAGAAATGTTTTAATTATCAGTATAAAAGTACTATAATTTATGTGGTAAAATACAATATTCATTTATTGCGCTATCGTACACAAACATGACAATTCTCCCTCCGTCTTACGAATTTTCGATCAGGTGTTTAACATTTTTTACCCATCACAAAATGCACAACGCCGCTAAAGAAGTTTTCATTTCAAAAATATCTTTTAACATTTGGTAGCTCAATTCTTGAGGCAACTTACAGGCTATAATTATAACATCACGCTACGTGCCACGGAGTAGTAATCATTAACGCGGGTGGGAAACCACAGCTAGTTTTATATACTACCTTTTGTCCGTGGCTTCGCTCGCGTAAAGGTAAGTTAGGTTATGATAGCCTATGTTACTAATGTAGCTTTCTAACAAAGAGATTTTTAAAATTGGTTCAGTCGTTTTGAGTTAAGACCTTAAAAACAAACAAACAAACAATAAATCAAATCTTTCCTCTCTATTATATTAGTATAGATATAGACGACTATTATAATTTGCACCAGTTGCCAAAATTAATTACATAAAACTGTTCATTTTGCATTCTCTGCATAATTTTGGTTGCATGCAGCGCTTCAACCATAAAACTATTACTACACCATTAAACTATTAAACCTCACTCCAGTACGTGCCGTACATAATTGTGGTCCACTTCACATTCTACAACGTTCAACACGACCATAATTCCCCCATTTTGGACGCCATTACATAAAATAGTCGCATTCTGGATATTGGACTGACAGTTAAATTGGACCACTCCCATATCTTAAAAAGTAGTTTTTCAATTTCAGTATTGGCAACACTAAGCGATGTGCATCTAACTTAATTGCCATCGGCTATATTGTTTTCGTCGGAACATGGAAGGTCTGTGTTGTTGTCATAAAAATATGTTTTTGTTATTTTTGATATAAATTCTATCGATCCATGCTAAAGGCATAGTTATGTTGAAGATAAGCATACAATTTTTGTAATTTATAGTTTATAAGTGACACTTCATCTACAATTACCATAGGTAAATCGGTGCCCAGCATTTATTGATTATATTTAATTAGATTTGTTTTAAGACATATCCACTCTGTTGGTTACTATAGACGACAAATAGTGGGATAAAATAGAAATAGAAAATATCATAAATGGACAGAAGAAGATTTGCAAAATGAAATATAAAAATATGATTACAAAACTGAAGGAATTGTTCTAAATAAATGCACAAGATTGCATACGATTCCAAAAGCCACTTTATAGAGCCATTAACAAAAAAGTGATTCAAGTGAATAAATATT
The DNA here is from genome assembly GCA_963564715.1 of Catocala sponsa. Classification (NCBI taxonomy): domain Eukaryota; kingdom Metazoa; phylum Arthropoda; class Insecta; order Lepidoptera; family Erebidae; genus Catocala; species Catocala sponsa. The sequence goes on from OY751351.1 coordinate 7,951,063, forward strand.
TTCCTTCATCTTAAAGCGAGCGATAACTAACTATTTAATACGCACATAACTTAAAAAAGTCAGAGATGTGCGCCTTGGGATTAAACTTGACAGCTCTGCGTGGCATTGCAACGGTCTCCCACAAGGCTATCACTGTTTCTTCATTAAAAATACAAATTAAAATTTATTTAATTCCTCTCCTTTCCTAAATGTCACCCTAATTTGTAGATTTAGGATCAATTTATTAACGCACCGAGTCGTATTTATCCATGTATTTGTTTTAGAGTTTTGCCTTTAGCTTGTAGCTTGTTTGTTTAGGTCTACTATCAGATTACCCTCACGTGTTTGTAAAGTAGTAGAATTTAAATATACAGTAACATTTTCGTTTGTATTACTCTTTTGCTAAAGCAGATATGTCATGTCTGCTTTACAATGTCATCGATTGTGTTTTTACCCGTAATTATTACTTGACTGTTCCTTTATTGACGAACGAACTATTAACCTGCCTGATAGCTATATTGGTCGTGTACAGCACGCAAATCTACTTCGTGACTGTAATATATGAAATGGTTGTAGCCTTATTACTCAGGGTCAATATAAAATGATACAGAACTCCTCCACAAGCAATAGCAGAATAGGAGAAGAATTAGGATAGTTTTTATTATGGAGACAAGTCTGGTTAGCGTAGCGGTAGTAAATTCGACAGCTGTGTATGACGTTTCGTGTTCGGTACACACACTATCACATAGCTATGTGATATTATGTGGATTTAATACAATTCTGGATACTCTTGCGGTGATATAGGAATGAGACTATGTATATATGTATGAGACAAGATGTGTGGATCGATATCTTAAGAAGTTGGCATCGCATATCCGAGTCATTATATCATTATATCATATCTCTTCCATAACAAAGGTTACACAGAGTAATGATTGCGTGGTTTAACATAAGTAACAGCTTAAATTATAATAAGTTTTTAACTAAGCTAATGTGTTTTATTATTATTATTAGTATTATTCGCATTTACTATCGCTGCGCCACCAAAATCGAAACACTAAAATCACGAACAAACAAAAAGCCCCATGTTATATATAACACAATTTATTTTCGTTCATTTATATTGCTACGGAAGTTACAAAATACTCGCTACTCTGCCCAACCCTTTTTACAATAACAAAGCCAACTATAAATACTTTATCTGTAAACCTGTATTGCCTTTCCCGCAGATCCTTAGGGGATTAACCGATTTCACTCAAGGGTATACTCGGGAATCAAACCCATCAAGCCATTTACCGGTGTGATATTACCGATTGCGGTCGATCCTTGAGAGTCAAATTCGTTAGGGGAATACTCAGGCATTGTTACTAAATACTGGAATTGAAGAACGAGATTTGGTATGCGGATAAATTGATGGTAGTCTTTTGTAATTTACCTTTAATTTATCTATGGCTGTTGTGTATTGGCTTTGATATATGTACTGAAAAATATTATATATGTGAGGTCCAAAATAATAATAATAATATTCTACCACATACACACAACACCATCTAGCCCAAACTAAGCAGAGCTTGTACTATGGGTACTAGACAATGGATAAACATTCTTATATACTTTTTTTTGGTAAATACATACTTATTATACGTAGAAACACCCAGACCAAGACAAACATCCATGTTTATGCACACAAATGTTTGACTTGTGTGGGAATCGAACCCGCGACCTCAGGCGTGGCAGTCGGTTACACTAACCACTACGCTACTGAGGCCGTGAAAATGTTTCTTGTATGCAAGAATCTCGCTTATATTTTCCAGAAAGGGTAGGCAGAGGTGTATACATGGTTATATAAATATTAGCTTTTGCGCGAGGCTCCGTCCGCATGGTACCTACATCAATAAAAAGTAGCCTATGTTCTTACCCAGGTTTTAAACTATATCTGTACAAAATTTCATCCAAATCGGTTAAGTGGTTTAGCTGTGAAAAGTTAGCAGAGAGACAGACAGACAGACAGAGTTACTTTCGAATTAATAATATTAAGTAAGGATTAGGTTCACCAATATTTCGTCAGCCATTTATCGAGTACCTCATATACAGATTTCGTATTGCAAATGAGAATTACCTAACAGAAAATCTCAATAATTTACAGTACCCGAGAATTGACATTGAGACCTCACAATCTTTCCCAAAACTTTTGTTACCAATGGTAGATAATGCTATTTATAGATCATACAATTTGAGATTTTTGTGTCCTTTCTTAATCCCCTTCGCCACCGGCAACAATAGGCTGAACTGAAAGTTGAGTTCTGTTTTGAGTTTATTAAGTTGTGTGTTGTGTTGTGTGTGTAAAAAGATAAAATATGTCTTTTTTGAGCACGGATGGCGTAAAGATGGAGGCGATGTTTTAATTGGTTGCCTCGGTACTGCCATTGCCGCGGGTTGTGCGCGATGAAAATTTATATATGCCATTACTAGTTGATCCGTGTTTCGAGTACCCAGACGTGGTACAACTATTTGTGGCATACATACATACATACTTATTACCATTGCGCAGAGATAGTTATTTTTAAGAATATAAGTAGTTATAATATCCAATTCTCAAGCTTTATTTGCTAGCATTCTCGTAACGAGTTTATCCCAGACACCGCAATACCTTTTTTTTACGTGGGGGAATGCATTAACGCCTGCCCCTCCGCAGGAGCGGGCGGAGGGGTTATGTCGGACTCGCCGGGGTAAAATAGAAAGATGGAATAAGAATAATGTACCTCCCGGAATACCGACTAAACCTACCACGGTGTTCCTCGACAAACTACTATCGGCGGGGCCGTGCGAATCACTTGCACATGCGGTCGCAACCCCGCCGAGGTTTCGGCCCGCCGTATGAAACGGCAGGCCACTATACGAAAAGACCTATACTGGTCACCACTACAAAAAAAAAAACAAAAACTAAGAAAATCCTTACTGTCCATAGAGGGGAGACGGCCACGACACAGAGGCGCGCGTGGGAGGACACCGCAATACCTGTGTGTGGCCTTTTAATTTAAAAATAAACTTATCCCACCATTAAGGTCAACATATTAATATGGATGATCCTACGAGTAAAAGTCTTCCAACAACCAAAAGTAATTCCAAAAGTCTTTTTTCGAATCGTAATCAGGTCATTCATTCGCAACGTAGACAACAGTTTCATGAGTTGCCCAAAGCTCATTAGTCGGTGAAGTTTTGATTTGGCTACTAAAAGAGTCTAGTCGTGTATCCTAGACGGAGGATAATTAATATATTTATCTACGAAAGACCGAGGTACTTATTAAGAAAATAATGATATTAATTGTGTATACAACTGACGTACGGACGTAGTAATTTCTGTGCGTGTCTCGGAGACGATTCTTGGGTCGAGAATAGTGAAAACATTTTTTTTCAGGATCGATTCTCGGGTCGAGAAAAGTGTCAAACACTTTTCTCGGGATCGATTCACGGGTCGAGCATAGTAAATAAAACGAATATCGGCTCGAGAATCATTGTAAAAAAAAAAAACTTTAAATCGTAACATAAGTATAAATTATTCGCAGTGCTTCTTTCAGGTGCTCTTAAAATCCTACTCACCGTTCAAATACAACTCAGAATTATTTCTGCGATCTTCTGTTCAGTAAAAGTACTTGCTAAGACGAGCCACTTCAGAATTGAGTGGGTATTCCGCCCTACCTGTAATTAAGGATTCTTTCTGATACAGTAGCTGTAGAAAAGATTTTTTTATAAAAGATCACTGCGGCACTGTATTTTGGAGGTTCGAAACTCACATGTGTGTTCCACAAAAATATATATTTTTAAGTCTTGTTCTTTGTGTCCGTTAATTGTACGTTTGTAAAGTAGGTACCCCCGATACAGGGCATTCATTGTGCGGGATTGTGTATTTGAAGAAAAGTAACAAAATGTTATTGCTAACATCTCCAACTAGAGCAAACTGAACCTCCTCGTTCAATGGGTGGGGATGCAATCAACGATCTCTGGATCGCAAGTCCGTATCCTGGGCTACCATCACATTTACAGTTGACCATGCAAGATACATTAATACGAATAAAATGCAGTTTTGCGTATGCTATTACGGCTTATTAAAGTTACCACTTCTAAATTTTTGTATTATTTTAATATTATATTTTGTTAGAAACTTATTAAAGTGTCTAGTAGGTAGTACAAGCTCTGCTTAGTTTGGGCTAGATGGTGTTGTGTGTATGTGGTAGATTATTATTATTATTTATTATATTAATTATTATTACATTATTTTAGCTTATAAGAAGTAGCGTAAGCGTCCTAGAATTCATCGGCGTGGCTGTCAATTGGCAGTATTACCACGCTCAATGACAATGCTGATTCTTTGGGTTAAGAAAAGACCAGCCTTCTGATCACGAGAAGCGTCTATCACACGTATTGTGAGCTTTATACACGATCGGTTGGACCCCATGAGCCTAACGTTGTATTTTATTCCATCCTATAAAATAAATTGGGTTTACATAAGACTGGCTTATTTTAGCACATACATAGGTCCTCAACATACGTAAATTAACAACCACACTAGGTAATTAAATCGCATTCCCTATTCAATATGGCGTACTTTAATCTACAAACAATCGTCCAGAATGCGAAGTATACCCGTGACACATATTTGCGGTGCCTATGCAGTAAGGTTCAGGGAAATAAACCGAGTTTGTGGCCACCCCAGCTATGTAATTCCAAAGTTCTGCAGACGGATTTATACGTCTGGTTAATACGAGAACAAACTGTTAGCGACATTAAATGTATTTTAAGAAAAATGTGTTGAGTAGAGTTGAATGTATTTCTTTGTGCACTGCTTCCATTTGAAATTTTAATACCTCCCATAGTCGAACAATCTGAATCATAGCAATGATTTTATTTATATTGAGTTGACAGTTTACGAAGTGATTAAGACGAGTCTCGCTGTTGCGCCGCTGTTACCGTGGGAGAGACAACAATATTTACGACCAATAAATATTTCTTTAAAATCAGGACGGTGTTAGTTGTTTGAATAATATAATAAGTGCAATATGGAATCCACTAGACACTGGAAACAAATATAAAGAACATACATATTAAAAGGCCAAAAACACTCGAAATAATTTGACCAAATAATTATTAAAAATTTCTAATTGCAACAGAATCAGTTTTCAAATGAGTCAAACATTTTCTAAAGTAAACTGAAATATAAAATCGAAAAAGAAACATGACGCTTATGAAAGATCGGAAATGCTTTTTGGTACTAAAGCCTGGCATACCGATGTTTGATACAAAATTCACTTGTATGCAACAATCATGTATATTATACAGGTGTAAATTTTATATTTATTTACCCAAAAAACGTTTAAATGACGTCTAAGTCAGGAGAAAAAGCTATGACGACGGCCAGCAAGACCGGACTGTGTGGAAAACCTTGGGGGAGGCCTATGTGCAGTGGACGTCTTGTGCCTGAGAAGATGATATATTAAGTGAAATGAAACAACAAGGCTTAAATAAAAAATATACTTAGATAGTAAGTAATTAACATGACTTTTGTGCAAAGACTCGATTCCACCGTCTAACCAAATCACGGTTTTGTTTAGCAAAAGCTACGTTAATATATAACAAATGAGTGAATAAAACAATGTTGGTATAATACGCTTCTACCTTATCATTCGATGACTCTATGTCTGTATCATATAAACTCTCTTTTGTAACCGAAATCTGATATAACGAGCGTTAAGTACAAAAGTGTTCTACTTAAACCGTCAAACACGAAACTATCAATCCACAGTATCTTGCGAGCCGAGAACATTGCAAGTTCGTATCTCGCAGCTTCTTAGTTCGTTACAAACTCCTCTGGAGTGTCAAGAGTGCTCTAGCCGTTCTCGACACAGGCTTTGTCAGCGCAATACGACACGTCCAGGGACACTCGACGTGGGAATAAATACGCGGTCGTTGATACCGCAGACATTTTGGATTTTACTCGCTTGTTTAGGAAAATTATTGGGTTACATGTTAATTTATGTTTGTTATAGAAAATGAAGGGGAAATGGTTATTTTGTTGGTGTAAGGCATTTTTTGGTATTGGAAGAAATAATAAGTACCCACCTGAATTTATTTTATTTTTACTTTATGTAATATTTAGTTATATTTAAGAAGTAAATCCCTTACCGTATTTAAAGAAAGAACAATCATAAAAAAGTAGAAAAAGAGAAATGATATTAGAGGAATGGATATTGTAAATTTGCGTCGTGTACGATGAAGTTAACTTTCAATTTATATTTTTGTAATATATTTTCTTTTTTCCAATGTATATCTGTTGAGTGTATACCTACTTCAGAGAATACCTTAAACTTCTGAAACATTCATAAAAAGCCTTTAAATTAAATAAATCTATTAAAATATAAGCTGTCAGCATAATGTGAATGGAATACAAAATTTAAAACATAATTAAGGCATTCATTATTACGAGGTCAAGTATCTTACGATACCCAGCCGATAGTTCATGAATACATGGGAGATGCACTATCCACGATTCACTGCACAATTAAGTAACTTCCGACTTCCTGGAATAATATATTGGCAGATATATTCTGAACTTGTCCATGGTCGAACGCTATTGTTAGTGCTACGTAATTGTGTCTATATTTAGCAAACAAATTAACTTGAAGTATAATTGTGATTTATTTGTTTATTATAATTTTATTATAACGGCATTACTTATATTAATTACAATAATAAAACTAATAATTTGAAGCTTAAATATATTATTAATATTAAACAGATAGGCGTCATTACTCATTATACATATAATTATGAAAGATGTTTAAAGCATAAAAGTACAAACAATTATTAAATCATCAAAATTTTAACAATATAACCAGCAGTTAAAAGATTACATTATATATTAAGAAAACAAACAACATTTTTATTTTTTATTTGTCATCGTAGATAACTACCGCACTAGAAATCATTCCTGTGTCACGAAAGACTTTACAAACACTCAAACAACAGTCACAATGATCACCGAGATTCAAAACAACCATCTGTGGATCACACAGATTTTAGTCACGTGTGGATTTAAACTAAGAACACTCGCCGCAGTGGCAATAGTGAGTTGCATCACATTTAAATAAGTGAGCCATCTGTGTAGTTATATTGGCAAATAAATTCAGAATTCCTACCTGCTCGATCGTTATTGTCAGTGGTAAGTAGTTGACAAAGAAATTGTCCTGAAGTGTAATTGTAACATTCCGGTACATTTATACTACAGAAATACACAGTCGACCATAAAAACTAATTAACAAAACACTTACCTGGATATTCACTTCCAAAATTGTCACACGTGGAACATTTCCCACAGTGCTTCCGGTTATATCTTTTTTCTATTTATACACACTCCTATGCCGTCATATAGTGACGTCATATCCGTGCAGCTATTCCTTTGTACACACCACAAAGTGTTCATGTTTTAGCACATTTCAGCGTGCCTTTGTTCTGAAATAAGTCTTCTGAATATTATATACACTGTGGTGTAAAGTTCAGAAATTTTGTACCAGAGTTTTGAAGATTGCAAAGTCTTGGAGTGTTTTGGCGACTGCTATAATAAGAAAGTGCTTTGGAAGGCAAGTTACGAAAAATAAGTTCTAATTTTTCAACACATATTTGTGCCCCAGTTTCCTACTGTATACTTATATTTGTGCCCAAAGGGATGACTATTGACTATAGATTTCGTCTTGCTGGTATTCTAATGTTTTTTCTTGGAGATTTTTAACATAATTTCTTGCTGTGCATACTTTGAAGAAAAGCGTATTTATGTTCTATAAGAAACTTGGCCAGGAAACAATCATTTTAAATTTTATATCACATGGTTTACGTAGATACAATTTTGCATATATAGCAATTATTTTAAAGGTATACCTAACCATTATTTGAATTTGTAGTGCCATAAACAGAATAACACAAGAATTAAATTTATTACCAATATCCAAGCTTATATTTAGTTAAACCTGATAATATAGGAAGCTGTACAAATAGACATTGAATCAATTAAGCAAGGATGGAAATCTTCAAGACAGGATTTTTTTATGTTTTCTCCCTCCGAAGAAGTAAAGTCTAATAAAATCTAATTCCACAACAAACAAAAATAAAATTAAAATATACATATATACATAGATTCACGCCTGTTTCTCAGAGGGGTAGGCAGAGACTACGGATTTCCACTTGCTACGATCCTGACACACTTCTCTGGCTTCATTCACTTTCATCACATTCCTCATACACGCCCGTCGGTTCAAGGAGCTCTTAACCTGGCCTTAGTCCAGAACGCCTCCGATCTGATCGAGAAAAGTTCGCCTAGGTTTTCCTCTTGCGACTGTTCTATTCATACTAACCTTATAAACTTTCTTAGTCTTTCCTCGTCCATTCTTTCTACATGTCCAAACCAGCTTAACATACCCTTTTCTATTCTCGTCACTATATCCACTTTCATGCCGCTTATCTCTCTAATCACACTATTCCTTATTCTATCTTTCAGAGTCACACCACATAGGCTTCTCAGCGCTCTCATTTCAATTAAAATATATTAATGTCAAATCTATAAACTTATTTTTAACTACATTATATACTACATACATACATACATAGATTCACGCCTGTTTCCCAGAGGGGTAGGCAGAGACTACGGATTTCCATTTGCTACGATCCTGACACACTTCTCTGGCTTCATTCGCTTTCATCACATTCCTCATACACGCCCGTCGGTTCAAGGAGCTCTTAACCTGGCCTTTGTCCAGATAAACATATAATGTCTACTAACTAATTATATATTGTATAAACCGATAAATTTAAATTATAGCATTAAAGTTTCAACAAAACTATACTTCATCTGACAAGAATATTTAACCGATTTGTATTACAATGTCGTCTGATAAAATCAAACTATCGCGTTACACATAATTTAAGCTTGTTACTGGCATCTACAAAGCAGGAAAAGCTTATATAGTAAATTATAATAAAGACTTCATTCTAACACAAACATACGCTCCCTATTCTAAAGAGGGGAATGCCTAGGCGGCTTAGTACAACGTCTTTACGTTACGCTACGATGCCTAAAGTTTCCCCTCAACAATTTGCCAGTCGCTTTAGACTAGAAAATTGTAGTGGATTACAGGGAACAGTGAAGTTATTAAACGATTTCACGCTATTGTTCCTTCTACTCGTAATAGTTAGTAGTTAGTATTCATCGGCCTGTAATTTAGTTACACGATTACTATGAACTAAAACGATTATTATTTATGTATTTTAGCGATTGTTTTACGGTTAATATACTTGCGTTTCACAGGCTATTTTGATTTTTCTATTCGGATTTATCGCAATGACTAAACGTGTGTAGTCAGACCGTCATCTGTGACGAGGCACAGTAATGATGGGGCTAGTCCACATACCAAAAGTCACGTAGTGAGATAAAAAAAGGACTATTAGTTTCTTTAAAGGATAATCTTCACAATAAGGTTATCTAACAAAGAAACAAAATCACCGAAATAGCTTGAATTAAACAAGCTAAACAAGTACTTCTGTCACCGCATCTGCTAATTGTACATGTGCCGTTAAGGCAAGCGAGCAAACGAAGAAAACTGCAACTTGTTAAACGTTAGATAACATCATGGTGCCCGGCCATCTGGCAATTTAGTAAGGCTGAAGAAGGTTGCTAGTATAGACAGAATGCATAAGTTGGCAGGCCAAGTGCAGTGATTTCCAGACTCTGTAGTGCTCTTGAGAATTTCCTGACAAAAAGACTAGCAGCACGGTTCTGGCATTGAAATTCGGACCTTACGACTAGACATAAGCGTAAGCACAAAGTTGTCATTCAACAGTGCTAATAAAGCACAACATTAAAGACGATAACAGCCGTAAAACTAGTTTAATCTCAATAAGGTTTAATGCTCCTAAAGAAGGATCGATAATTATTTGTTGCTTCAATCTAATAAGACTTGTATAAAAACCTGAATTGTGTTTTAGTAACTTGACTGAAAGGACACTGCACACAAAGTGCAGCGGATTTTATCGATGCGGGACTCAATCAACTTATTTATGGCTGTTTCCATCAGTTCTACTATAAGATATTTCAAGGTCATCCATTAATTACCGGACTTCCTGTATACAAACGTCCGACATCAAATAGGATTGTTAACTGCAATAGTTGAAAGAATTGTGTGATATTCTAGCAAACGCTTCGTAAATTCATACCAAAATGAAGAAGTTAAAATTTATTAAAATTCTTCTGGAAATTCTTGAAATGATTAAATTTTTTTTTTAAATAATACTGTTTGGAATTACAAAACTCTATAACCTGCGGATGGACGCTAATAAGCTATCCGCATACCAAATTTAATTACAGTCGGCCCTGCAGTTTAGCCTTAAAAATAACCAAACAGTTACCTACTGTTTGTGGAACATTAAAGAAACTTTTTTTAACAAGCTTCTTTCTGCGGTTTTTTCGCATTTCAATGTAGACTCTTCCAGGATTATAGCAATACAAATCCAAATATCATTTGTCGGCCGTGAGAACATTACAAACAGATACAGCATTCACATACAATATCAGTATAGATTCAAGCATCTTAAAATAGCTTCATAGTGAAAAATAAACGAAAACATTTTAAGAGAAAATTGAGGAAAATATTTAAATTTCTCGGCCTTTTTCATATTTTGGGGCTTATTTTAATTAATGTAATTGAATGTCTTAATCAATGATATAAACATTTATTGGTATAACCGAAACGCGGACGGGCAGATGTTTTCGTCATTGGGGCAAATTGAGGCACTTGGACGAAATATTAAGAGGAGCTTTTTACTTATTTTATTTATAGAAATAGGCTCCATTTTAATACCATGATTATATCGGAAAGTTCTCAAATCTTGTATCAAGCAATGTTTTATTGATATGTCATGAGTTTTAATTGATTTACATACTTTGACTGCATGTATGCGTTGGGGTTTAAGTGGTTGCCATGTCATCGTCACTTTGTCGACTGTTGTAGATTCAATATCTACATAAGACAAAACCATTTGTGTAATCCATCAGCACTTGTGCCGAGATTGTGTGTTATTTGAGGCCGTTGTTTGAATGTTTGTAATTTGAACGAGTGAGACGTTATGACAATTATATCAAAGTATTGCAATAATATCGCATAAGACTCGCATGATAGTAAGCGTAGCCTGTTCATAATATGTAACCGTACCCTATAATCGTTTTAATTTGTGACAGAAATTTAAGATGGGTCGTAAACAATAAGACGTGCAGAGATACTAGAGGAGAGACTATGTATGGAAATTTCGGAACTTCTCACTCAACGGGTGAAAAGCAATAACCGAGTTACTAGTATGTAGTTAGAAGTAGTACTTTGACAAGTGAGTCAGTTCACTATTACCGTTTTATAGCGCAATAATTAACAAAGCTGCGCTCTTTTATATCACGGCAATAACGCGATTATGATCAGTATTTGCATACCTTTTTATATCGGTCACAAGCAGATTTCTATCTTTTGACCACTGCCAGTGAGTCTGGCCACAATGATAAGCTTTTAAAAAAAGTATGTACATACTGAGCGTTATCACGGTAATTCCTGTTTTTCGTAATATAAATTACGAAATCTCTTTCACACTCCTACAGCTCAATCCTAAAAGTATAATGAATGAAAATCTTCCAAAAATCTACAAAGAATATTGTCAAAGCTTAAAATTGTACTTACGTATCTGTTTACAATGATTCAAGACAGATCTGAACGCATTTTTATACGGACGGTTATTATTTAATTAACAACCGTCAACCGCAGCCATGTCACATAAATGCGGCATTCACTCGTAAACGTAGAGACGACTAAATGATAAATCACAACACCACTAACGAACATAGTAATCTCATTACCATCCGTTTGTGTACCAGTCCCGTTAATGCAAATTTGGAGAGGCAGATGCTGTGATTTTCAAGGGCACATTTTCAAGGACTATTAGTTCTCAATTAATAAAGTGCTGCATAGACTAGAAGACATTAGTTTATTTAATAAATTACGGACATAGTTTCTTCCAATATGCGTTCTAAAACACCTGACGTTTTACTTTTTATTTGCCAATTTCGGTGAATTAGCAAACGTAAGGTTAGGCTTAGGTCAGGCGGACTGCGACTAAGAAAAAGACCTGGAATGATAAACTACAATATGTTGAATAATTAAGGCGAGGTTGAACACAACAAAGAATAGCTTCTTATTATTAATTTCAGCATGAATACAAAACGTGTCGAGTAAATAATCTAGGCAAAACCTTGACGTTGACAGCCAACACGTCACATTCACATAGTAGGTGCGATATGGACTCGTCCTGTTCACCACAGTCTCTGCAGATCAAATTGTTTGCCAATCTCAATCTGCACAGGAAGTCGTTGGTGCTAAAATGGCCAGTGAACGCTCCTATGAGTAGGCGTATTTGGCTCTTGTTGTACCCGCAAAACCTCCGGGTGAAGCCCGTGGCTCTGGAAACAACCCACACTTACTTAGAAATATTTGATGAAATACTTTTATCTGTTTACGTGTTTTCATCAAATATTTCTGAGTAATCTGACACCCACATTCACATTAATGACGCTATACAGCTAAAGTAATACAATATTTTTGTTTATCAAATAAAGCTGTGGCTCAGTTCACTCCTGACGAAACATTTACCATTTTAAATGTTCTTGTAATAAACCAATGTAACACATACAGTAACAGTAGATCATATAAAAAATGAAGTTAATAAATAATTTTATAATATTATTAATAATCATATTATAAACAATTGGCCATTGAAAAGAGTGGCCATTGTTTCTGGCTTGTTTCTTACAAGAGCTCTACTCTTCGAACAAGCTTATCAATGCAAAATTTTATGTCCTTTATTTTTTATTAATATGTATATTACATATTTTTATAGAACTAAAGATTTTTGAATTCGACCTTCTAATGCTTTTGGGGTAATTTCATATAATAAAAAATGTTGTAATGCCTTTGTTATACTAATTCGCTAAAGTGCTAAACATAGCATCATTGCTATATAACGTTAAAAGATATTTATATTTGCTACCAATTTCTATACCTATTATATTTCTAGCTGTAAACGTCAACATATTTCACCAACTTTATTGATGCTAACGCCGCCGTAGACTAGATTTTTTATATTACATACATATAATGTACAATTACAGCAGCGATAACTCAGTGGGGGGACCAACAGACTGCAATGCAGAGGGTCTCGGGTTCGAACCTTCGTCACGCACCTCTGACATTCGGAAGTTATATGACTTTTCGAAATTATGTGCGTATTGATTAACAATTATCGCCTGCTCCGTGCCTCGGAGAGCACGTTAAGCAGTCGGTCCCGACTGCCATGAACATCTATGGCAGTCGTTATTGGGAAGTCAGTGTCCTCTTATATCCTGACACTGGTCTAGCCTTAGGTTATCGTTAGCCTTCGGGTTGCGAAGGTCAGATGGCAGTCCCACCATGTAAGAACTGATATCCAGTCAAATCCGGTTAGACTAGAAAGCCGACCCCAAGTGACTTGGGAATACTAAAGGCTAAGGAGAAGAAGACATACATATAATGTAACCCTTTGCGCATTCCCATATAAATTTAAATAAAGGTTGCTACGTTTACTACTGTTACCTATGGATTCGAGAACACTGCTTTGACGAACTATTAATTAAGGAGTGTACACGAAACCCACAAATGGTATTTGCAACCAAGACTACTGCATATAGATAGAAGACTAATCAATTCTTATTTTACGACCATTTAAATGTAAATGATCAAATATAAATCCGTCTCATTACTACCCAGTATTCCAAACGAAAGACAACAATAACTAAACCAACAACAATACCGAATAACGAAAGAAAACAAAACTAAATCGTAGTTCAAACCATAAACAATATGGGTAGCGTGTTTTGAACTCATTACATATGAATGTAAAGCGACTATTTACTTTGGAACTAATAACGTTCCGACTAAATTAGGGTTCCGTAGGCGGAAACTTTGAGTTATTTATTTGCCGGCCGATCGAATGTGGCGATCATCCCTTTTCTATATTAGGAAATGGTACATGGTATTCGGCTATGAACGTGACGTCATTTGGACACGTTGTTAATCTTAGTTCTAAGTAGCGAGCCCGTATACTTTTTAGAATGACATAGTCTAATCTATTTTCAATACCTGTGTCTGATTCTTGGTGCGTTTTGTCATTGCTCAGACAAATAGTTACCAGTGTCGAATTTTTTTTAAAAGATAAAAACATAAAGCAGCCGTTATATAATATTATTCTACGTTATAATATACATATACACGTACGCGAAAAATATACATGGAAATAAAATACAGATTCATCGCAGTTTATTTAAAACACTAATTTTAGAATTTAGAAACTATTAAACTTTTCTACTATTAAGCTAAAAAGTGACTAAAGCGTAGGAAAAGTTGTAATCTAAATATATTTAAACTTGCCCGACGTTTCGGTCACTTTTCAGCAGCCATGGTCAAATTTATATACAATAACAACAAACTAGAATGCACCAGATACATCATAAATAAGAACATTTGACAATCCAGTCTTTATATATTTGTGTACAAGCTTTAATCTTGTCACATCTAGCTTTAGTGTCTACTTTAATATATGTACATATCCAGTCTAGTTATATGGACGTTAAGGGACACAAACTCGAGTGTTATTAGTAGGCTCGCATAGGAAGGCAACAAGATGGATTGATGACGTGATATTTCCTGGCACCACATCATAAGATTGGCACATAATAAGAATAAGAGAGAATAAGGGATGCAAAATATTCGACCCTCTTTGTCATTTATAAGCTACACAATGGCTCTATAAATATACATATGTACATAGCCTATATACCTGCAAGGGTATACATAAGGGGTATTCCCAACATTAGGCAACAGTAGTCTTAGGTATAGCATCAGGCTTCGTGTTGCTGCTGAAAATTTCTTAACAGAATAACTATTTGTCCGACCCATCAAAAATTGGGCATCGAAATCGAGTCCTCATGCACTGCATTCGCTATTTGCAATTAACTTAAGTTTTTTTTATACTTCTTAGGTGGCAAACAAGCATACGGCCCACCCGATGGTAAGTGGTCACCGTAGCCTATGAACGCCTGCAATACCAGAGGCATCACTTGCGCGTTGCCGACCCTTTAGGAATGGAAGTAGGAACGAGAAGGAGTGGGAAGGGGGAAAGAGGGTGATTGGGCTTCCGGTACTGTCACTCACCGAACGAAACACAACAGTAGGAATACTGGTATTTCACGTCGATATTCTGTGAGGGTAGTCCTTTCCCGGTCGAGTCGGCCCATTCATGCTGAAATCAGCGAGGCTCTACTACGCTGAAAGTACAACAATAATAATTAGACAGTGGTACTCAATACTACTACAGTACTAACTATTATTTGTTTTTTTGCCAATATAACGGATAAATTGCATTCAGTAAATTGGCTAAAAACAGTACTTGTTATGAAATAATTTGATACAGTTTATACAGACCAATATAATTATACAATTTTATGTATGAAAATTCATATCATCTAATTATCTCCGGTTTAATCATGTTACAAGAAAATACAATTAAATATAATTATGTCGATTGCAGCCAACGATGGTTAATTACTTGTAATTTTATATTATTAGCTCGGTTTATTATATGAGCAGCGATAGCTCAGTCGGGAGGCCAACAGATTGCAATACAGAGGGTCTCTGGTTCGAACCCACGTCGTGCACCTTTGACTATCGGAATTTATATGACTTTTCGAAATTATGTGCGTATTGATTAACAATTATCGCCTGCTCTGTGCCTCGGAGAGCAGGTTAAGCCGTCGGTCCCGGCTGCCATGAACATCTATGGCAGTCGTTATTGGGAAGTTAGTGCCCTCTAATATTCTAACACTGGCCTAGCCTTAGGGTATCGTTAGCCTTCGGGTTGCGGAGGTCAGATGGCAGTCGCTCTGTGTAAAAACTGATATCCAGTCAAATCCGGTTAGTGATTTAAAAATAATAAAGGCTAGGGAGAAGAAGAAGAGCTCGGTTTATGTTATTTTTATTTATTTTATTTATTTGGTTCACCAACATATTTTGTTTACACTAATTATTCACAATAAAAGGAGCACGAACCATAACAATAGTGTAACAAACACTTATAGGCAAACACCACATCTGATTTTTATGAGTGCGGTAATCAACATTCAGCATTTACAAAAGTGACAATGTGTGAATGTGTGACATGAATTATTATGTGTAATGATTAGAGATCGGCGATTCGGATGCATATTTACCTAAAGTTCTTAGCTATTATGGAATGTATGTTACTTGCTTCATTTAATTAATTTTATCAATTATTTACTTTTTTAATATCAGACTAGATTTTGTCTTCCGCTTTGCTCGCGTAAATGTAGGTTAGATTAGTAACAGTACTATGTTTTTGGATGAAAGGTACCCTATGTCCTATTCTGTACCCCGGACAACGTGTATGCAAAATTTTATGTTGATCGGTCGAATAGTTGAGGCGTGAAAGCGTAACGAGCAAACTCACTTTAGCATTTATAGTCGTAGTTAGGATTTTAATAATTAAATCCGAACTAATATTATAAATGCGAAAATGAGTTTGCTCGTTACGCTTTCACGCCTCAACTATTCGACCGATCAACATAAAATTTTGCATACACGTTGTCAGGGGTACAGAAAAGGACATAGGGTACCTTTCATCCAGAAAAAATAACTGTTGCAAACCTAACCTAACCTAACCTACATTTACGCGAGCGAAGCCGCGGGTGAAAACTAGTCAGTAATAAATAGTATAATGGCTGCATATGATTATGAGTTGTAAAATACCTTAAATTATAATGGAATAGCGATTTAAAAGAGTGATCTTTAGAGTTAGCCCTTTGCCTGAACCTAGCAACTAACTTAAATGTAAATTCAGTAACTTCACAAAACTCATAAACTTTGACGTACATAAGTGTCACTTTGTGACTTAAAAGAATAAACGACTTAAACGTTTTTTTATCGAATAGATGAACGTAGGGCCTGTTATTATTAATCGCTGTAGAAATTTATAAGCCTATACTTATATACTTAATGGGGTTCAGATAATGACGATAGCGATAATAACCTGATTTTAAAAGCCTCTTCTATAATTGGATTATTGTTAAGTACAAAACTAAACTTGTCAATTACTCTTATCTATTTTAAAACTAATGGAGAAAGTGTAATGATAATCTACCTATTGGTTTACGTTGTCATAATAGGTTAATTACATTATATTTAATTAGGTACTTAAGTAAACAAACTGTCTAAATCCCACCGATAGGTTTAAGAAATGTTACAAATTAGGTACCACATTTAAAATATGTAAAGTAACCTGAGTTGGTCATCACCAGGTCCGAGAGGCGGCGTGCGTGTTCCCACGCGCGCCTCTATGTCGTGTCTTCGTCCCCCTACATGGGGACAGTAGGAATAAAGTGAAAGTAACAAAAAGGGTAGGTCTATTTGTGTAGTGGCATATCATAAAAAAGGTGGTCACATTAACAAAATGTTTACATCAATTCCTCTTTTTCTCCTTTTTTATAGACTACTACCGCACTAGGAATTATTCCTGCATCACGGGAGACTTTACTAACATTCAAACAAATGACACAAAGAACATTTAGACACGGAAAAAATATTTGTAGATCACCCAATTTTTGTTCCGTGTTCCATTCCAATTTGAATTGGATTCAGTGCAGTGATTGAAGTTAAAACACATATTTGAATATTTTATATTCACGTGAACACATCAATATCAGCACATATTTCTTTTACCTACATATAGTTATAGAGTAACATACTTCCACATGGCGGAACTACTAACGACCCACTTCTACATCCGCCATATTTTTTTACTGCCTGGGTCATTACCAAAAACTATTTCTTTCTTGAAACATTCTCACGATTATTTGATGCTGGATTTTACACGCGGCTTTTTTCGCGTAAATGTAATTTACATCAATGTTCCATCCCTTGGGAACAGTACTTTTTGAGTAAAAGTTACCCTATGTGCAAGAGCACATACGGTTTAGGTATAGGGTACAGAAGACTGTATCCTTACGAAAACACTGACAACGTGTATACAAAATTGCATAATGGTATTCGCATTTATAACATTAGTTAGGATTAATGAACTTGATATGCCCAAAAAACTTAGATGTTACTAATGGAAACTACCAAGTTCCACATAAGTAATTTTCTTTGAATATGTTGTTATTATAATAGTAATCAAAATATGCGAACTCATGACGCAGTCGTTAACAATCTATCCGCACAGTTGACCAATTTTGTAACTTAAATAGGCATTTACGAAAAGACACGTTTACTTCATTTGAAGACCAAGTAAAGTAACCGGTTCTGGCTATTATGGATGTCTAAGACAGATTAGCAAAATATCATGCGTATACCAAAGAGTTAATATTTTTGCGTGATGCCTTACGTTATTTTCGTCATAGTAGGACAGCTGCTGTAGGGCTGAGCGAGATGTTGCATAGTCAAATTGGAGTTTCTCGACCTGTTGGTCTCAGTACGAAGTTGAATAAAACAAAATCCATGGTAAATCACCATCGAGACGTATGATAAAGATTTATGTCGTATGAATGCTTAACTTCTTGAACGTCTAGGGGAAATACGTAAAAAATAATTAAAAATTCATTGTGCAAACAATACACAAACGGACAAATGTATATGCGCTCGACACTTGACTCATTAACGAGTCAAGTGTGCAGCGGACATACATTCGTAGTTTTTTTTTGATATCTCATTTTTGCGGACAGCCTATGTCCGCTCGACAGTTGACGGGTTAAAGAATGGCAGTAGTAAAAAAAAAACAAATATATATATAAATTTCGGGACATCCCTATCCTATGTGTTCACACCATAACTTTGTGTCGTTTTAACAAGTCTCAGATTATATTTAAATGTATTAACCACGTAATTGCGCGCATCGCTGCTACCGTTGCCGATTAGAACAGCTACTAAATTGCCAACTACAGGTGCTTAAAATGACAGAGAAAGTACCGTTTTTCGATTTAGTAATGCATGCAAAATACGACTGCAGAGACTAGAATAGACATGCACAGAATTTTCCACAACATCACAAATTGCTAACTAAGTAGCGGGCACGGAAATTGTAACTACTCAACCGATGTACGATAAAGGTACTTTACTAAACGACCTTATATATCAGCGTAGTAGAATAAAGCTTAATAAAAAGTGTTGCAGTATCAGCTATAACATAAATTAAAACCTTGTTTTCTTTCTGTACTAAATAATATATTAAATATCACGAAGTAGTTTGAAAGTGAGAACAGTGATAGAAAAGTTGAAAGGGCATTTGGGTTGATATGGGTATGATATGAGAAAAGATAAAAAGCTTGTAAGTAAAATAGTTATGAATATAAATAGACTGAAATGTAGAGGAAGGCCAAAGAAAAGATGAATTGAATGTGTGAGGAATGTTTTGAAAGAAATATGAGTTTATGATCAGATGTTTACTGATAGGGACATTTGGAAGAAGACATATTATGGTGCCGCATCTAATAAAAATGAAAACAGGGAAAGAAATTAATAATATTATTAAGCTAAGCAAGTAATCCACAATATAAATATTCCCAATTATATTAAAAGAATACTAGCATGATTCATGACTTAAGAGATAATTCAGGAAAATCAACTGTAAATATAAGCAAATAGCTGAAAATAAACCACAACTCGTCAACGTCCCGTCCCATGTGTTGTCGCGGCGTCGTCACGGCCTGTCAAGTTCAGTCACCAACTGATTCTCGTTTATTTTGGTTACCCATTATTATTTATTTCGCTACAAATGGTAATAATTATGTATATTGTACATATATAATGCTTTTAGGTCCCACGTGATAGGGAGGGAGCTTATTACCGTCTACTGGGCTTTTAGACTCCGGTTTGCTACCGAAATTTGCTACGAAAATAAATTTATAGCTTGGGAATAGAACTTAAGAAGTGAAATAAGATAATAAAGAAGTGGTAATAGGATTCATAACAGTTAGCATAACAGCGCCTTCTAAGCAGTAAAAAAACTCTATAGACAATGTATACGTATAATAATAATAATGAACCGCTTCTCGAAAAGGATCATGTCACGTTGTACTGGGATCGAACTATCATCATCATCACAGACAGCACTGTTGTGGCCAACTAACCTGACATAGTGGTGATAGATCGATAAGAGCGCCGCGCAATGATTATCGATGTCACCATTCCTCATGACGACAATCTTGCACTGGAATCGGGACTGCATCAACGACCCACCCAGCAGTGTCCAAGAACAAATTAGGACTACGACTCCTGGGCGACGCCCCGGCACAACAGAATTGTATTTTAAAGCCTAACTTAAGTTGATATTAAACTTATTACTTTTAATCATTCAGATTAAATGCGAATACTGTGCTTGAGGTGTCGGTTTAGATTCTCGGGGTAGAGTGTTATAGGGTACTCTGTCAAAAATTCTCAGTAGCAGCGCGGGGTCTGGAATTGTGCCCTATTACATAAATATGTAGGTCCTAAAATAGTAGGCGAAATGTGGGTTAAACACACTACTGCTTACCCCATCGGGGATATAACTATAGTACTATGTATTTGTGTGGAATAAAGAAAGATGAAAAAGAAAAATGAAAGATGTGTATATAACCTTCCAAAACTTTTTCTTGCCGGTTCAACGTAGTAACTGTGTCACTAACCTCTGCTTATCTTTTTAATGATAAAGGCGTGAGACTATGTATGTATGCACGTATGAATTGTAAATATTAAATGTTTTTTTACATTGGATTGTGTTGTTGGTACATTGACGACAGAGTAAGCGTGATTGCCAATCGTAAGCTTCGAAAGCACTCACCGAGATGGGATTGTGTAATTGAATTTTCTCATAGGTAAATTCTCAAGTCTAGAACTATTCACAGTCGACTACCACAAAATTATATGAAGGTGTTTGTACGTTTTTTATGTGATTACGCATAAACAGCTAAATGAATTTAGATACAGCTTGGTGTACAGATAGATCTTATGCTTTATTAAAATATAAGATATTTTTATCCAGGAATGCGATCTACTAGACTCCCAGATAGAAAAGCCAGTTATTAATAGACTTCTCTAAATATAAAATAAAACAGTGAAGAAAATCATGAAGTAGGAACTGGAACCTGCAACCTCGACAAACTGTATAGTCTCTCTACCGAATGAACTATCCCAGTGTTATTAGAAATCAAAAAAATGTATGGCAACATTTAGTTTAACTTAACTGAGCTTATCAGTAGAACAATTTTTTAAACAAGCTTATCACTAGATTGAAGTTAATATAAGTCTCCATTGTCTTCTAAATCTTAAAAAGAAGCTTTACAATTTAATTAATTGACAGTAATCTTAAAGTGTTCATCTCAACATTGAGAGCTGCTACAAGTTTATCACTTACTCCATTTAAGCCCTGACCTAGATCTGTCTAGCAAAAACATTTAAAGGATTACATTGCGGACACGACCGAGTAAAACTAAGCTTTATTTCCTCATAAAGCCTGTTGTCATGTTTTGAAATAACTCAGAATATTAAGTAGGTTGCATTAAAAGATAGCTTAGTTTTAATTTGATTTGACTTCTTTAGTTCCTAATTTGATTTGACTTCTTTAGTTCCTGCATCCTACTTTCTTCTTTAAGAACGTCTAGCTTAAAGTATTAGTCAAGCTATAACCAATGACGCAAAGAATGAAGTAATTTAGATACTCCACCACCGCACCAAGGATTATGAGTTCAATAACCATACGGGACAAAAATGTGTGCAATCCACAAAATATTTATATTTGGGGATTTCTATCTGTATGTTACCTATTGAAAATATTGTACATGATACATAAATTATTCCTAGCTTAGGACTTAAAAACAGACTACAACAAATGCGACAGTATTTTATCCATCGTGATTTAAGTATGATCTCTAGTGTGGGAGTTGAGAATAGTCTTAAACTAAATAATGTGATGGAAATAAAACAGCTAAATTTTGGTTACAAAATACCAAGAAGTACTTACTTGCCAATTCCATCGACATAAAATAAGTTAGACTAAGCAATTCTAATAATACCAACGTAAAACTTACAAAAAACATCATCATAATTTCCACTAAACTTAATAGCGAAGTATTGCTCCACTTTGGAAATAGCAAACGTATATCAAAGATGAAATATAATCTTAACCTACATTCGGTATTTTTCCAGAATTCATGAAAAATTACATTCGACGTTACGAAGTTTTTGGCTCTTAGAAACTGTTTGTTTGGCGTCCAATCCAAAACTCATCTGATAAAACTACTTTAGATTAAAAGTTTTTAACAGATGACGGATATGTTGGCACTCTTTTTTGCCTTACGATCGTTTACATAAGGTTCACAATTGTACAGTTTTCAATTATTGTCGTATAGGCTTGTTTTGCTATAAAGCGAAAATGGTTTAAGCGTTTCTTCAGATTCGTTTATCGTTTTTATAAACATGAGTGTTCAATTTATTTTTTTCGAGGAAAGCTGAGAAAAGGCTGTACCATTTCCTCAGTTTCTTGAGAAAATATTGGTTGCAAATGTATTTAATTGGTTGAAAATTCATTTACAACCAATGTTTTTCAAGAAAGAGAGATTTTAAGAATCTATATATTATTACGTGAAGCAAAAACTTTGTACCCCTTTTTACGAAAATTGCGCGGCCGGAGGAGTATGAAATTTGGCACAGTTAAAGTTTAACGGAGAAGAAGGGGCGAATCCTAATATTTATATAATATATGCATTAGAAATACTTTAAATTAATGACAAAGCACTACACACCACAACCACGCATTTGACACATGCAGTCGAAGCGCGTAACTGTGGTTACATATATCAATATAT
This sequence comes from Catocala sponsa, assembly GCA_963564715.1. Lineage (NCBI taxonomy): Eukaryota > Metazoa > Arthropoda > Insecta > Lepidoptera > Erebidae > Catocala > Catocala sponsa. The sequence goes on from OY751351.1 coordinate 7,974,065, forward strand.
AATGACATATTATATCAGCAATATCTTACAGACAAGCTTTGGTCGAATTTCAAGTACTAGGCGACCGCTAGTAATATTAAATATGCTCCTTAGTCTTAAATATAAATATATTTGAGAGTACCAAGCATATATATGTAAAAATTATAAGGAAATCCTCATGATGTTTACCTGCAATGACAAGTCATAAGCAAAATTTATAAAGTTTCAGGCGTATAATATATGTATTAGAAGTTTCTAAATTGGTAGCTTAACGATCGCACATTACACTATAATAGCATATTAAAAAAGATTTCAGCTAGCGCAGCAAAAGCCTTGTTAGCCTTAATTATCATTGTCTTTTTTCTCTCATTTCGCACTGGGCAGCAATTTTTAGTCTCCTAAAAAGATGTCATTTTAGTTAAATTTTAAAACTAAAGCTGTGTTGATAACTACTTGGGTCTAGCGTTATGTTTTGTATGTGAAATGCAAGCGTTGATCATGCAACCGTATATTAGATTTCGTGTACACACAAAGTACACTCAGACCCAAAACAAATTTATGGATCACACAAATAATTTTCCTGTGTGGGATTCGAACCCACATCCCTAGGTACGGCGACAGCGACGAGGTGACCACTGGCGGGCCACACTATCCATGCGATCACCCTTGTGTTGTAATAATATTTAGAAGTATTACACCTACATTTCACCTGTATTTTAGTGTCACACAATAAGGTTGCCTGACTATAGAAAGTACATTCCTAAAAACTGCCTATGAAAATCCAGATAACACCTTATTCGACCTGGGTATCAAACACACAGCCGCAAACATAAACATCTGATCCAATAAGACTAACAACTAACTAATACATGCATAAAAAAACTAACGTAAGTTACTTCCGTGCAGTAAAACCTGAATAACTTAACGTGGCAAAACATTTCAGCAGGAAGGCTTTGACACTAATTATTCTGCTTTTCATTTGCAAAGTTGTCGTTGAGAGTGAGGCACTCGCTATTAGGTACTTCACTTAGTGTGCGGGCTTTTACAAACGCGTAGAATACATTCACTTGCTTTCTAGTACTTTTGACGTCATGGTTTACTGGAAAACTGTTAAAATATTTTTGTTGCGCTTGTCACATATTATTTCTTTACACATAAAAGTTTTTAGACTATCGCGATTTGTACACATACTTAATATAATGATACCTAATATACACACCTACATACATATGTTGTTTTTGTAGACTGATTTAAGTAGTTAATATTGTTTTATGTTTTCGCAAATGTCATATTATGAAATTGAATTACTGTATACGTATTTTATCGCGTTGTTTATTATAAATCACTATAATAATTAAACATAAGGTAAATGTAATTTAAGGTACGATGAGGCACGCCTTGGATGCGGGTGGCCAAGTCCAGAAGTGGACGTCTTTTGGCTGACATGATGAGGCCTTTATTTAGTAAAAGCCTCTTAATAAAACAGATTAAAAAGAACTATATTATTACATAATTTTGTAAACAAGCTACCGTTAAATTTTACTATTATTTTTAACCCCCGACACAAAAACGATGGGGTGTTATAAGTTTGACGTGTCTGTGTGTGTGTGTGTGTGTGTGTGTGTGTGTGTGTGTGTGTGTGTGTGTGTGTGTGTGTGTCTGTCTGTGGCATCGTAGCTCCCGAACGGATGAACCGATTATGATTTAGTTTTTTTTATTTGAAATGTGAATTAGTCGGGAGTGTTCTTAGCTATGTTTGATGAAAATCGGTCCAAGATGGCCGTCGCCACAAAATGGCGGATTACATATTTTTTCACAACTCCCTCAATATGGGTATCAAATGAAAGGGCTTGATTAGTAGAATACTATATACTATGACAAATTTCAAATCCAAGATGGCCGCCATTGCAAAATGGCGAATTATTATTTTTATTATTTTGTGTCGGAGGTTTTTAAAAATTTTAATCTATAGATTATATACTATTTAAATTACTAAAAGTATTTAACCATTTCAATTTAAACTTTAAGTATTTAATTGAAAAGTACGTACTGTATTTTAAGACATTTTATTCTAAGTATTAATCATATTAATAAATATATTACGACAAAAAGAAAACTATCTTGGAGTAAATAAATGGTTTTGATCGACGAATAAAGCCAGCGTCCTTACAAATTCTATTATTTATTATCGACATGATGAAACTAACAGTTAGCAATTATAGTAACAAATGACTACTAATCTTGTTAAAGCCTCAAGCTATGCTAGAACGCTTGTGCTAGGAGCACAGTGGATTACAGTTTGAGCAATATGTAAATGTATAATTTTGGCGACCTTGGTTCTTGAACAATATTGTCTTCTAACTACGTCCATTGTTATTTCTGTTACGTGGTTAAGAGCGTATTCATATCGGTAGTTCAATAGCTAAGATTCATAATTGTGATCACAAATCCAATCTAAAGAAGGTTAGATTTGTGATCACAGGGTACGTAGGAATACTGGCAAACTTTTTTGTTGCATTTGTCATACATGTTTTCTTTAGTCTTATTGTTTTCTGAATCGTTGTTTATATATATCTACTGATTAAGTAGTTAATATTGTCTTACATTTACGCAAATATTTTACATTAAATCCCAAATCCAACTTAACAAAGTATTCTCTATCTTTCGCAGAAGAGAAGCAGAAAGATACAGAAGTCGAGCAAGAAGAACAGGCAGCGACAAAGATCCAGGCAGCGTTCCGTGGGCACCAGACAAGGAAGTCCATGAGCATGAAGACCAGCAAGCAGCCTGAGAAGGAGAAGGAGCCAACTAAGGCCGAGCTGGAGGCCGAATTCAGGGCCGACGATAAAGGTAAGGTAGACTATAGAAAGGACGACTTGAACAATCCAAAATCGGTTTTATAGAAGGAGACCCTATTACGAGTGGAACTCGCTACCTAAGCCTGTATTTCCCGTTGAGTACAGTCTGGGTGTCTTCAAGTCACGAGTGAATAGGTATCTTCTAGGCAAGCGTGCCTCATCGTCGACTGCATTGTCACTTCTTCACTTTAGAACAGGTGAGATCGCAGTCAACCGCAAGCCCATTCAGAACTAATAAAAAAAGAAATAAATACGCGCTGTTTAATTTTTTGCAAGTCATATGGTTTTAGTATTGCGCAGTGTTCTTGTATACATTCTGGCAATTTTTATACGATACATACTCTTTTCCCGGTTAATCTACGAAATGGTAGGCAAAGGTGAAAGATATCATTACATACATACATTACGCCAGCTATATTAAAGATCCCAGGAGCCTATTTTCGTCTTCTTTGCCTATACTTGAGACCTTCTGCTGCTTCTTCAAAAATCATAACAGTAAACCTTAGTTCATCGTTCATCTTAAGATTTGTTATGTAGGCGTAAATCTATCTATGTAACTATAATAAACTGTGATATTCATAAGCATTAGTTTTACCTGAGTACTAATAAAATTTATAATATAAACTTGTTTGAAAAACCGCAAGACAGTGACAGCTATTTTTCTGGTACAACGAAAGACAAAGGTACAAAATTTATGCTACAAATGAAAAATGAGTTCGCAAACAAAATAAAATAATATACAAAGTTACCCGAAGAGGCTTCCGGAGATCCTAAAGAAAATGATACCAAAGCGTGTTTTGAATATTTTTTTACCTTTTGTGTTTTGTAAGTTTATTCGTTTGTTACTCATAGCTTGTAAATCAATATTGGCTACGTTTACATTAATTGAATAAATGTAATAGAATTAATATAATGGTAAAGTGTAGGAGGTCATTGAATATGTAAAAATATGGGCTATAGAAGATTTGCGATGAAAATATAAGGAAATGAAAAACAGATGTCATGTTTATTTCATAGGAAAGACCAAAAGCCACCGACTTAATTAGCATAATAATTTCTGGGAAAAGATCAGGTTAAGATGTGGACGGACAAATCTGTCACGGTCAAGACACTTTTGGACGAACTGCGTGACGAAACCTAGGAACCTAGATTTAAATTTTTTTGCGATATGGATTACAATTTATTGGTACTCTTATAAACTGCTCCAACTAAGTCAAAATACTTATGAAAGTAGTGGATTTACATTGGTTGTTTAGAGTTCAAACCCTCTCATTCCTAAGTCAATTGACTTACGAATGAGAGGGTTTCAATTCTAAGCAACCAACGTATAGTCAATTTCAATACAACAAAATCAAAACGTATACAAACGGTTCATTGACATGACCGTAGACATTTTAATGATGTCCAATTCTAGCGTCAATTGTAAATGAATTAATTACCTAATCGAATTATGCGATTTGATGCAGCGAAAGACTTAGAAATGAAATAAACACTGCTACAATTTTATCTTACCGAGCTATAATTGTGCCCATCATTCGATGTCCGCAGTTGACCAAACAGTATATAGTAGATATACAGAAAAAGAACATTTGAAAGGTATATAATTTTACATTGTTAAAAAATAACCTAAGGAATAAATTAGTAATTATTAGTGATCAAAATTATTTACTACAAAATTAAAGTTGTGAAAGTCAGAAAATATGTACTAAACTCATTTAGACCACAAACTAACACTTATGAACACCAACTAAATTTACAAAATTTATATACTAGATAAAATTTATGACCAAATGTAGGTTTTGTTGATTAATTATTTTATTGAAAATGTTATTAAATTATTTTATTGTTTAAATGTTATTTAATTATTTTATTGCCTATTTTATTGAAAATTAATTTTAACTTTCTTTTTGTTGAACAAATTTCGATTAACTAATCAATTACTAAAAATGTTACGACATAAACGATTTTTTTTGTTTGGCGTACAACCTTATGCAATTGTGGCGGCAGTTGCTTTCGGAAGAAGAGTTAGGTGACCGCAAGCCTACGCAATTTTTGCGACACTTATTTTTGCGGTGTCTACCGCAACATGTTCAAGCGATAGTAGCAGCCAAGCCAGATCCGCTCGACGAAATTGCCACGCAAGCTGATACCATTTTGGAAGTCGTCCCCAATGTCGTGGTCCCCACTTACAATAATTCCGTTCATGCCGCTACTGCAACAGCCGCGAGCGATTCCATTCCGGCTGCTGGTCATGATCTCTTTGGCATGCAGGCATTTATGTCTGAAATGCGGCGTCTAACTGCTGAAGTTGCCGCGCTCACTCATGATCGCAGTCGTGGTCGAAGCCACAATCGAAGTCAATCAAGAAGCCGTAGCCGTGGCCAGTCACCTACCACAAATCATTGCTGGTATCACAGATCATTTGGGCCCAAAGCTGTCAAGTGCATCAATCCCTGCTCCTGGAAACAGGAAAACAGGCAAAGCAGTCAGTAGTGGCGGCAGCTGATTGCACTACTCCAAGCCGCCGTCTTTTTTATTTCAGACAAAACATCCAACGTCAGATTCCTGATTGATACGGGATCTGATTTATGCTGTTACCCGCGGAGGTTGCTCGGTAAGAAAATACCTCCTACTGAGTACCAGCTCAGTGCAGCCAACGGCAGCTCAATCAAAATCTATGGAAGTGTTTCGTTGGTCCTTAATTTTGGTTTGTGGCGGGAGTTTCGTTGGCAGTTCGTGGTAGCTGATAAGCACTCCTATAATTGGATCTGATTTCCTCGCGCATTATCATTTGCTTCCTGACTGTAGCAACAATTGTCTTCTGGATGGCATAACCGGTATATCAGTGCCAACTTCAATTGCAGTCGTAGGACAAGCGAGCGTAAAAACTATTACAGTCTCTGGATCAGAGTCGCATTTCGCCAAACTACTCGCTGAATTTCCGACTATCACACGACCACCCGGGCTTCATAGAGAAATCAAACATTCAACGGTGCATTATATAAATACAACAGACGGTCCTCCCGTTTCTTGTCGACCTCGCCGTCTTGCACCCCATAAGTTGATGATCGCTAAAAAAGAAATTGATGATATGATCAAGATTGGTACAGCAAGGCCGTCCAAGAGCCCTTGGTCTTCCCAATTACAGCTCGTTCCGAAAAAAGATTCTTCTTGGAGGCCTTGTGGGGATTATCGAGGATTGAACGCAAGGGCCATCCCTGACCACTATCCCGTTCGTCATGTTGGGGATTTCCGTCACAATACTGCTGGCTCTACCGTCTTCAGCACGCTCGACCTGGTAAAAGCCTACCAACAAATACCGGTCCACAGTGAGGATATCTGCAAGACGGCCATTACTACTCCTTTCGGCCTCTATGAGTTCCCATACATGACGTTCGGACTGCGAATTGCTGGGCAAACGTTCCAGCGTTTTATGGATGATATTGTTCGCGACCTTGACTTTTGCTTTCCCTACATCGATGATATACTTGTGTTTTCTCGCGATGAAAAAGAGCATTATGAGCATCTTCGCACTCGTTTTCATAGGCTGTGGATTTCGGCGTTGTTGTGAATCCGGCTAAATGTGTTTTAGGAAAAAAGAGGTCATTTTCTTGGGTTATCGCGTATCGAAAGATGGCATAAGCCCTCCTCAGGATAGAATTGCTGTTCTCCAGAACTTCCCACTTCCAAAAACCGTTCAGGGCCTCCACAGGTTCCTGGGCATGGTAAATTATTACAGGCGTTGTTTACCTCGCGCGGCTGAACCGCAGGCGCCGTTGGTCAACATATTAGCAGACTCCAAGCTTAAGGGAGCCAAACCTGTACCATGGACGCCAGAGTCGGAAAAAGCGTTTGATGCCTGTAAAAATAGTCTCGCACAAGCCACTTTACTTGCGCACCCTCTTCCTAACGCTCCGTTAGGACTTTTCACGGATGCGTCCAGTACTCAGGTGGGAGCGTGCCTTCAACAATACGACGGCTCACAATGGAAACCATTAGCGTTTTTTAGTAAAAAACTTAATTCGCGGCAATCTTCATGGCCTGCTTACTATCGTGAGTTACTGGCAGTTTATGAGTCGGTGCAACATTTCCGATATATTTTAGAAGCACAACATTGTACTATTTACACGGACCATAAACCCCTCCTTTATGCTTTTACTCAGCGTAGGGAGAAATTGCCACCAGTTCAGTTAAATCAGCTCACTTTCATATCACAGTACACGACGGATATAGCTTACATTAAAAGCGTGGAAAACGTCGTGGCGGATACGATGTCGCGCATCGAAGCCATTTCTTTAGATGATGATTACATTGCTCTAGCAAATTCTCAGAAAGATGACGACGAACTTCATACGCTTCTGCGTGATGGAACTGCTCTCCGTTTGGAGAAGATCGCCGTACCTGGTACTAATGTCCTGATTTTCTGCGACACCACTACTGGTATACCACGTCCATTCCTCACAACACCTTTCTGTCGCAAGTACTTCGACAAGTTTCACTAACTAAGCCATCCTGGTATTCGTGCAACGTCACGCCTTGTCACGGATAGGTTCGTATGGCCCTCTATGCGCAAAGATGTTGCAGAGTGGACTAGATCTTGCTTGTCGTGCCAACGCAACAAAGTCACGAGGCACATATTTTCACCATTACGTGATTTTGAGTCACCATCTGGTCGTTTTCGTCACATCCACATAGACATCGTCGGGCCTCCTCTCATATGCGAAGGCTATCGTTACCTCCTCACTTCGATTGATAGGTTCACCAGATGGCCTGAGGCATGGCCTATGCGTGGTATCTCAGCCGAAGAAGCAGCTGAGACGTTGCTCTTTGGGTGGATTTCCAGGTTCGGCGTACCTTCTCTTATAACGACAGATCAGGGAAGGCAATTTGAGTCGGACCTATTCCGTAAGCTTATGGAACTATTGGGCACCAAGAAGCTTAGACTGACCAGCTATCATCCGTGTGCTAACGGAATGGTTGAACGCCTACACAGGCAACTCAAAGCATCCTTGATGTGCCGTTATGAATCTTGGTTAAAAGCATTACCCATCGTGCTTCTGGGCCTGCGTGCGGCGCTTAAAGACGATCTCTTGGCTTCATCAGCTGAACTCGTGTACGGTGAGCCGCTTCATCTGCCTGGCGAGATGGTTGTTGTTCCGTCCAAATTATACACCACTGACCCAACGGATTTCGTTTCCCGATTCAGGACAACTATGTCGGATTTGAGACCTGTTCCCGCTTCGCGTCATGGTTCTAAGGATGTCTTCGTGTTTAAGAATCTTGCTACTGCCTCACATGTTTTCTTACGAGCTGACCATGTAAAACCGCCATTGGAATCGCCGTATTCAGGACCGTATCCTGTAAAGAGCCGAACTGACAAGACAGTTACGATCGTCATTGGCAACAAAGAAGCAGTTGTAAGTGTAGACCGCATTAAACCTGCATACCTCGACAGTACATCCCAATCAACCGCTATAACCACCCCAACACTTACAAACGATCCAACTTCACCTACAAACATACCCCACACCCATGCACATGAATCACCCACGCCTGCCATTAATAAGTCAGCCACATCCCACTTGCATAAACCAGTGCTCAGGCAACCCGCTGCACCTCACGCTCAAAACTCTTCTACGCCTCACACTCACTTTTTACCTCAGCCATCAACTTCGTCACCAAAATATACAACACGTTCAGGCAGAAGAGTGAGATTCGCTCGTCCTTTCGATCTTTGATCGACTTTCCTTACTCCTTGGGAGGGTGATGTGGCGGCGTTCAACTTGGAACGCATCCACTGCTGTCCTGTCAAAGGTGTGTGAGACAAAGAAATCATTACGCCCCGGTCCGTGATAGGCGATCTATTCCTCCATATAACTTTTGTGTTTACCTGATAATAACGTACATACCTACGAACAATAAATATTTATTCATACTCAGCGGAGTCTTATTTTGATAGTGCAGTGGATATCCTCTTCGTAGAAAAAGCGACATATCCACTACTATACAATCATAAATTATAGATATTTTTTCATCTGACAATATAACTTCATTTTTCGTCTAAGATTATTTCAAATCAAATAATTATTTATTAATCAAACGCCAATTGCTTTAAATACACAAAGATATCATGTGAAAACGTTGAAAATATGGATAAATGTGTTACTTATTCCATTTAGTAAGTAATTATGTGATAAATTTAACAAATTTAACATCAATTTGGTTTGTATACATGTCAGTTGCCAGTCAAAGGGATTGAAATCGACTATAAATGCAATTGCCTTATCCATTTAATTGACGTCTCCCCACACTGGCCTACTTAATGTATTCTCACAGATTTCAAACATACAAACGAGGCGCCAACAAAGCTCAACTTATAATGAACCGTGTAATAAAAAACTGTCAAAGAAATGCCGTTGTCGTGGTCAGCAAATGTTTCCACAAGCCGCTTTTACGTGGCTGTAAGTCACTTCTTCTTAGTACAGTGAGCTAAATACGTTTCTTCATTTCTAAATCATAAAACACTGAGTGAGTCATTTGTCTCGACTTAAAGCTAGCTTGGTTCTTCAAATGCGGAGCAACCGTAAAAATTATGCATAGTGCACTTACGAGCGATGTACTAAGAATTATGTTGCTTTTTCTTCATAGTGCCATACGCTGGTGTGTTTTTTTCGTTTTTAATTAGTACGGTTACCTCCAACGTTTTTATTTCGTCCATATTTTTATTTTAATCGCTTTACTGATCCGCTTTTCAATCAAGACTATTTCCCAACAGTTTTATGATTATTTAGGTACTGGCAGTGAAATACCATAAAACCGCGGGAACGCTGTTGTGCACGTTAGCAACAAGATAGATGTACATTTCTATCCTTGTAAAATCTCATCTAACTTTCCCCTACGCATTCACACTAGAATGATCCCATGACGTAAATCACTATAGCAATTCAGATTACATATCACCTACAAACGACGTGAAAACAGCTCTATTTTGGCTGGAAATTTATCACATCCTACATCCAGATAGCTACATAACATTGGTATATCAGATTGGGGCTCGGAACGCCAAATTTGCATCCGGAATCCCTAAGATTAGCGTCCCCCAGGATAATAAATCGGAACTTTTTGTAAATGTTATTACGTAAAACTTTGAAATTATTACGACAAAATTTTCTCGTAGCCTGTCAAGTTTAATTAAAATGGAGAGAGAAAAAAGAACTAATGAAAATATTTTATGTACTTTTAAAGTAATGCGTGTCGTTTTAATGTTATTAGGCAGATAATTAATTAATAAGATCCTGGGTAAAAGGCTATTACGAGAGCTATTGATCGTGTTGGTTAAGTCTTGGGTGATTTATTTATTTAAGACTTCCTAAAACTTTAAAGAGGATTCTTGATACTGTGCCGGGTATCTATTTGCCGGGGCTCAATCAAAGGATGTGTAATCTTACTTTAAATATGCGGTAAAACCCAATTTATCTCAGAAAACACGTAAAGACAATCACAGCTTTAATAAATGTATCACGACTGCCACGCCTGAGGTCGCGGGTTCGATTCCCGCACAAGTCAAACATTTGTATGCATGAACATGAATGTTTGTCTTGATCTGGGTGTTTCTATGTATAATATGTATGTGTTTACAAAAAAAATAGTATATATGTATGTTTATCCATTGTCTAGTACCCATAGTACAAGCTCTGCTTAGTTTGGGCTAGATGGTGTTGTGTGTATGTGGTAGAAAATTATTATTATTATAAAGTTTGCCGTAGCACATATCGATGACATTTTCGCAATAATGCGCATAATCTCTACGTTACTGTTGCGTCAATCTCCTGAGTGTTGCCAGCATAACTGAATGTTCTTGATGTCACCTGACGGAAGAATTGTACGCAAGACACATTTATATGCCTCATGTTCGTAGCAATTACTAACATACACATTTTCTAACAAGCTTACGGATATTATTTTTATAGATTATTAATATAAATACATAATCTATAATTCTATACTAATATAAAGAGGAAAGATTTGATTTTTTGTTTGTTTGTTTGTAAGTTAACTCAAACACAAATCAGCCGATTTTATAAAATATTAACCAATACAAAGCTATATTATCACCAAGTAACATAGGCAATATATATTTTTTTTAAAGTTTCGTTAATAACATAACCTAACCTACTTCTACGCGAGCAAAGCCGCTGGAAAAAGCTAGTAGTCAATAAAAATAATATCTAAAACATGCTAGACTTTTGTTCTCGGGACTATTTCGTCTAATAAAATCTTTGAATAATATAGAGTCAAAAATATTTCAACAACAACTCGAAATCCTAGAATAGATTTACACGACGTATGGCATAAACTGACTTTGCATGCTACAGCTTACCACAAAGATACATACATACATACATACATAGATTCACGCCTGTTTCCCAGAGGGGTAGGCAAAGACTACGGATTTCCATTTGCTACGATCCTGATACACTTCTCTGCCTTCATTAAAGGTAAAGAAAGATATATTATTTTAACATGTTATTTAAAATATGTATAGTCTAGCACAGTCATAACATCTATTTTGCAACGAAAAATAATTGAGGTGAAATTAAAAGTATTCATAAATAAAGCGGACACAACAAAAAGTTTATCCATACTGAAGTTTTCAATCACAGTTGTGCCATGAAAATTTTAAAGCAACTGGAAATTAAAAGGCTGAAAACAGAGCCGAATCAATTACACTAGATTTCTGATTGAATTGTGAAGCTGAGCGTATTACGTTGACTCGAATTATGTCACAGAAATACAGCTCAAGTAGAAATTGGTTTAGCTCAGAAGCTTCTCGAAGACATTAAAAACAATACAGTCTGCCAAGCTTTCTTCTGCATTTAGGCAATAAATTTAGATACCTATGGCAAGGTATAATCCTAATTCTAACTTTATGTTATTAAGGCGAATGTGAGTTTGTTTGCTTGTTTATTTGTTACGCTTTCACTACTACCTACTATACTCGACCGATTATCATGAAATTTCGCATACACGTTTTCAAGGGAACAGAGAAAGACATAGGGTACCTTTGTAGGTACTTTTGTAACCCCTTCGTTTGGATGTGGTATTACTTACCGATAATGGTACACGGATGGCTAATATTCGATACATAGATGAAGCAAACAGTTATTGAATTTTCTGATCAAAAATTATTATGATTAACAGCGCTCAATCTTGTTCAGAAGCCTGTTAGGCGATTTAACTATGTAACTTAAATACAGTTAGTAAAATGTGACTGTATGAATAAATACAGACACCTCTGCCTATTTTTTAATCTGTTATATGTGTTACTAGCAGTTGCCTGCGGTTGTACCAACGTTCATAATTGAGGAGTATAGTTTCAAAACCCGCCAAAACGATATCAGAACAAAAATAATGTTCCGATTGAATATGAAGCTCTTTCATTGCTTCTATCGCATAGCACTGATAGTTTTCAAAAAAACCCATTTAAATTCTATTAAATCAGCTCACAAAAGTAGCAGTTTGTTGCAAAAACCGCTAAAATAGTCCATTCCATGTCGGCCTCGATGGCGTAGTGGTTGGTGTAACCGCCTGCCACGCATGAGGTCGCGGGTTCGATTCCCGCACAAGTCAAACATTTGTGTGCATGAACATGGGTGTTTGTCTTGGTCTGGGTGTTTCTATGTATAATATGTATGTATTTACAAAAAAAAAAAAGTATTTAATATATGTATGTTTATCCATTGTCTAGTACCCATAGTACAAGCTCTGCTTAGTTTGGGCTAGATGGTGTTGTGTGTATGTGGTAGAATATTATTATTATTATTATTTATATTATGTCTTAAATGGTTTTTTTTTAATTTACCATTATTTTGTGAAAAGTATTTTAGAGGATTTTTAAACTAAACTACTCAATTACTCCTTCGCTCCCGCGTCTCGTAGCGTGATATCGTATCACAATAAACATAATACATAATGCATAAAGATTTTTCAAATCAGACCAGTAGTTGCAGAGGATACTTTCTACATACGAACTTAAAAGGTTTACTTTACTTTTTATAATATTAGTATAGACCAACCAAAAGTATTTTAAATAAATATTTTATTGCCTCCCCAGTCTGAAATTGTTATAAGATCTATAACAATAAAGTTATTAATAATTAAATGGAAGTAATAATATTTTATTTACAAGTGTAAGCAATAATTATACTTGCCTTAATTGCCTATTTAAAATAAATGGTCTAATTTACATATTATGTTCGAAACCATTAATATAATATTTTATATCTCTTTACCTGAAACTGTGAACTTATTTTGATCTCGATGTTATGATTGAATAAAATTTTATTCTATCAGTAATTTTTTTTATGCATGAAGTGTATTGTATAGATGCGTAGCGGTAGTCAATGATGATCAATCCAAGTCGTCTCTTGGGTTCAATACTCAGGTCAGGGAGAGGGTTTGTTAGTAGAACGTGTGTTATCCGCACATAGCTCTACGATGGGGCAATTTTACGTAAGTGACCGTCGCGAAAAGTTGTTCGGTTACGCCGTCCAGAAAGATAGTAGGGGACCGGTATTGCGTAGTACTTCCTTCAAAGGGTAAAGGGTCATTAGGTGGTGCTTTCAAGAAATTTTCAGTAGCAGCACGGAGTCTGGAAAGTGTCCGGTAGGCTGCAATAAGCTACCTATTACGTGAGATCTAAAACATCTGAAAAATATAGGTAAACACAACTACAACACCTTTGAGAATGTACGTGCGTAATTGTATGTTTATATATATTAGTTATATTATATTACAAAAGAAAACTTCCGTACTAAGAATAACTACTGTGTCGCAGAGGACTTAAAAACATTCAAACAACGGACACAAAGAACACCCAGACTCGAAACAACCATTTGTGGGTCACAAAAATTGTTGTCCCGTGGGATTCGAACCCACAACACTTGGCGTAGAGGCAGTGGCGAGGCGAACAGTTAAACCACTACGCCACCCGTGCAATCATTTATGAGTCAGTTTTATGCGACATTCTTGTATGTATATAGATAAGGAGGTAGGTACTTACCCAGTCGGAATAATCTTTCCCATTTGGTGTCACAGTAATGTGTGCTCAAATGGCTCTTAGGACAATAATCTTCTCGTTCAAGCTCTATAAATTATGCATATACAACGGTTTATGCATAAAATATATAGCGTTCACATCCAATTCGGGGATATTTTAATATTAATACTATATGCTAGGAAACTCGTCGAATTTTTATTCCAAACAAAATAAAATATGCAAATCAAGAGTTCGGTGAGGAAGGCAATTTGTAACTTAGAAGCCAGTTGGCAGCTTAATATTTAATGGGTAATAGATATCAGTAAACGGAGAAATAAATGAAGAGTGACAGTTAGTTCGATTCCCGTGAGGATAAACAACACTTAAAGGATAGCGCACATTTTCTTATCATGTACAAATCTGACGTAACAAACCAGTGACTATAGTCGTGCAGGCAGTGGCTAGTCGAACCGTTGAGCCATTCATGCATACTTATTTAGACACGTCTGTGTATTTCTAAAAGGGTATGCAAGTAAACAATATAGTAAACAAACTTAACATTCTTTAAAGAAAAGTTTCTTTTATTTGGGCCATAACGTACTAGTATTATTCTTAAGCTCTGCAGCAAAGCTACAATGCTCGTGTTGCGAAGAGTTACACAGCGGTAGTACAACAGATAGTAATTAAACCCGTAACGTCTCTCGATCGTAAGTCCCATATCTTATACATTGGAGTACCAGTTTAATTGACATTCGTATAGATGCCTATTCTTTCAAAACATTCTACTAAGCTTGATATTCAGTTTGCTATTTCTAATACCCAATTAAGTATAAAATAAATAAAGTATCAACTAAAATCTAAACTAAAAATATAATTTCGTAGTTACCTCCAAACAGACACTAACACACAGTTTAATACAACGAATAAAAATGCAGAGCATATACACACTCTTACACAAACTATTCAAACATCTAAACTTTTTTATAAAAGAACATTTTGACATCTTCATATATATTTTACTCATTTAGTACCTATCAATTTACGTTTCGTTTCGTTTCGTTTTCTGAATATTAGGATCATTTTTCGCCATTACAACTTCAGCAAGGTCTCGAAGGTACCGAAATAAATTAATTTAAAAGCATCTGTATTGTAAATCTCATTTGAAAATAGATCGGCGTTCTTATTTAAAATGTTTCCTCAATTTCGAAACAGATTTGTACCTTATTTTCCTGTTGTATTTATGTTGAATTTAATTATTATCTTTTGGTGGCATTGTTGTTTTGACTATTATAATTATACTCTGATATTATAATGATTATAGAAATTAATTTTTGTTTTATTGATATAAATATTATTATAGCGGTAGTTTGTGTTTCTGATTATTAAAAAGCGAAGTTAAATATTTATTCTATCTGTGTACCAAATGGGCGACCCAGCGTACGCTTACCGTAGCCTATGAGCGCTTACACAAGAGGAAACTTGCGTGTTTTCAACGCTTCGACGAAAAAGACGTAAGGCCGCCATCGTAAGACTCAAAAAGCGTAGTAGCTACTTACAGCAAAATATCTGTCCAAGAAGGCTGGAACAGTACACTAGGAACACAAGAAAAATATCTATAGCTGAGATCTTCAGTAGCGTAGAAATTCTGTCTTAGTCGCAGTCGCAGTAAAGCGAAATTCCAGGCTTGAATGCAACATTTCATCAGAGCTAGATAAACGCTTAAATAACCCTAGACCTTATAATCATTCCATGTAAGCTTATACTTATAACTGAAATGTAAGGGTTATTTTTAAATTAATTTGTATTCAGAAACGCGTTTTCCTCTTTACAAGTCTCTACTGGCCTTTGAGACATGCTCAAAATTAAAATGTTCGAGCGGTTTAAAATAAGTATCCTCGAATTTATCATCATAAATTTTCTCATAAGGGTGCTTTCGGGAGTCTGGAGATGACTACGTAACATTTGAGATTCAAGTGCTACTTTGAAAATAGGAACTGCTGCTTTTGACTTTAAATACTGCTAGGTGGTAAACAATTTTACAGCATGCCTGATGGTCAGTGGCTACCTATCCCTCGCGTTACTGGTTCTAAGAAAGAAGTATGTATGTTGCAGTCAAAGTCTTGAGGAACCTGACAACCTTACCCACAGCCGCAAACATAACGCAATGACAAAACTGGAATCTTTTGTAAAACGGACTTATCGAGGTTGAGCAAAATCTCTGGTTTAAGTGGAGATCCTTCTTCTTCTCTTATAACTGACTGACTTTCAGACAGTACTGAATTAAACTACTTTATACTGATTTTACCGCATTACTTATTAAAAAAACACTATAATCACATTATTTTGGAACATGTATCATGAAGTCTAGCTATGTTTTCTTCTTTTTAGGTTGGACTGTCTGCATTACTGGTTCCAAACGTAGGGAAAAGTGTAAACCTTAATCTTAATAGTTTAATAATTTAAAAAGCTCAAATAATAGTAAAGGTTAAAAATAGTAGTTTGTTTTAATATTATGTATGAATAATTTATTTTTAAATAAACAACGTATTAAATAGTAGTTAAAATTCAATGTATATCATTCACGTAAACGTAACACAATATTATGTTTCAGTAGTAGCTTTGATATTCATAAGTTTACTTTTACCATTCACTTGTTATTCTGCCACATACGTGATATCAATCTTCAATCTCGTAGAAGCACTTCTACATCCTAACTAATATTATAAAAGCGAAAATGAGTATGTTTGTTTGTTACCTTTCATGCCTAAACCACTGAACCGATCATCCTGAAATTTTGCATATACGTTTTCAGGTGTACAGAAACGGACATAGACTACCTTTCATCCCGAAAAAAATTACTGTTCCCGAGGAAAACAACAATAACGTTCTTATGATAATAGATGGCGCCACGTGTCTTTCGAATCATGATTCAATTATATTATTACAAGCAGAGTAAAACCCAAATTGATTATCAAATTCTAAATTAACGTGAGCGAAGCCGCGGGCAAAAGCTAGTAGTCCATAAATACTGGAACTAAATTCGCCTATCTTTAGTTTCCATGAAAACGGAACCCTTAAGTCTTGTAGGGTAGGATATTGATCAGCAATACGATGGCGCTATCGCTGTTGACGCGGTAAACAGCTCCTCATACATAATTTATTACTGGCTTTGCTCCAGTAATGCTGCCATCGGCACAACTCGCTGCCTACTTTGAAAACTGAATGTTGGAAGTTGTTCTTTTGTAGTAACACATCTTTATCTTAAAGAAAAGAAAAAAAGAAAAGAAAGTAACACATAACCTTTTTCTGTTGCTTTGTTTTATATTCGATTAAGTTTTGAGCCTATTGTTGGTACTATTAGTACCTTGAAACACAGGAAGTGACGCTTTGAACATCCTAGTCCAGTGAAGTTTTTCCGAACAATGGAGAAATGTGACTTTGAAAGAAAGAAATCCATAGAAACTTCGTGCTACGTATATCCTCACCATTATTATAAACGCAAATGTGAGTTTGTTTGTTTGTTATGATTTCACGCCTAAACAACTTGATCGATCATCATGAAATTTTGCATACACGTTATCAGGGAGTATAGAAAAGACACCTTTCATCCAGAAAAATCTGTTCCCGAGCGATAGAAATTTACCAAAACCTACATTTATGCGAGCAAAACTGCGGGAAAAACTAGTACTCTTAATATTTTGTTTGCCGGAAATTTCAGATAGACATTTTTATGGTAGAACTATTGTTAGTTGCACAAGCCTTATTTTTTATTTTGTTGAAGAAGATTACAAGCAATTTGGAATACAAATGACTAGTTTTTTGGTAATATCTCCAGCTTATCTGTTTGTGTTAGGAATGAGATCACGTCGGTAGTACTATGGGTAGGATTCGAACCCAGGACCACAATTTACATGTTGGTATATTGTTTAACCTACACCTTGTGCACGATTTTATATTCCCGGGTCAGTAGGCAATTTCTTTAGCGTGGATCGCATTATGCATCATAGGTATTTTCAGTTCTGGTGAATGGAATTTAACGACGAAACGTTACAACTAAGCCGGGGAAGCTGCAGTCATTCAGCGCTTCCGTGACGTCGGAACAAACAGACAGACTGTCCAACCCGACAAACTAATGAACTGAATTTCATAAAATGAAAACATTAAACATTTTTTCAAATATTATAACGTAAAAATAATTGTTACTTTATGTATTGTTATTACCGAGTATCAAGTTTTGCTCGATATCATTTTTGAAAACCAGGAACTCAATCAAGTTACTCGATAGATATAAGATAGTGGGCACGAAACCACGTTCAGCACAAACGTTGCTATCGAGCGACACTTACGCACCTACCTTCCTACGCCCCTCAGTCACTTGTTGTTTGTCAAATTAGAGGTAAACGCAACGCATTAAATTGCATTGAAAGTGTTTTTTATGTAAAAGTATTTACGTATCTACTACGTGAAAGACGATGAGCTTGCAGCTTTTTATATAATATAAAATAATAGCATAGGTATCAGCTTTAAAGTATTTACACACAGCACTTACAGTCAGTTATTCGAATAACTCGATATAAGCGCCGCCCGTTTATGCGTATGTGTTAACAACATTATTATAGATTTAAAATAATTGGCAAATACGTCGAGTGATATCCTGACTGTACTATACAATAATATGTTGATAAAATTTTAAATTTATAGTAATATTTCTTACTTATCAAATGATTTTTTTTATTGTGTGCGGCACGGAAAAATATTAAAAGCTAAACGATGTACTTTTCTACGATGTCAGCTTAAAATGCGAGGTAACATACCTTGACATACGGGCACATATTAAAAAAATCTAATTGATTGAAAACTATTATTCTATAATCTACATTACCATATACAACCCCGATGAACCCGTTAACGGTGTCTAAATATATATTTTATATTACATTTAAATAGACAGTTTACTAGATTCCAGTATTATGCGAAACACGTGTAGTACGAAGGTGTTTTAGCTTGTATCCAGCTATTTAAGATTCTTGGGGAAATTGCTTTGCACCTTTCTATACGAGCCGAATTCCTAAGGGAAAGATCCAAGGTATAGCCATGCATTTAGAATTTGCTGACTATTGACGATCAGACGGAATTGTAACCGAACCTTTTTCGGTTTTCGCTTTAGGATTCACATGAGGTTGAAGATGAGACGCTATTTAATGAACAGTTGTTCAAGGTTTTTGAAGGGTAAAAAGGACTGACCAAGAAGATTTTGTAATAAAATTATTCCAAGTATGAGTCAAACTTATCTGAACCACACAAAAAATAAAATTTACTGCAGAAATTCGCTGGTTAACCACGCATTCTGTCTACGATATTCAAAATATCTTCATCTGGCCCTTAAATGAATACAGCTTAAAACACGTTTACGAAATAAACAGCATAATTCAGTGCTATACATAATATATATTCCTACTAATATTATAAATCTGAATATATGTGTCTATATTTGAATATTTGGCTGTTTGTTACTCAATCACATGTAAATTGTTGAACGAATTAAGATAAAATTAAGCTAATTTTTCTATCCGAATAACGAAAAAAAAGGGAAAATCTGATCTAAATTGTAATTAAACTACTTTATATGGATTTTATTGCATTGCTTATTTTCATAATACTATTATTATTGAAATTAAACAAATTTATACGGATTTTATCGCGTTGTTTATTTTTTATAATAATATACTATTATTACATAATTTTGAAACTTTAAACTACTATTGTTAAACACTTTTACTAATTACTGTATACTTCTATTTAAGCTATTTAAATTATAAAACAAATTTTTGATTTAATTTTACACTTTCCCCGACTTTTCGGTTGCTTTTCAACAGCTATGTTCACGGGGAGACTCTTCTCCAATATTATACTATTATTACATAATTTTGAAACTACTACTACTATTGAAAGCTCTAATATAAAGTCATACTTACCTGCAGACTAACGTAGGCATCTATACAATGCGTGGGATTTACGCGGGCAAAGCTGCGGGCAGGATCTAGTAGGTACGTGCATATATTATTACTTAAGATACAGACATTTTGGCAGCAAAGTACCGTACGTCTCTTAACTGGATTAGACTCGGTCCTTGAATTAAGCTCTGTAGCGCTTAAGGCTTAGCTGGGTACTTAATGTAATGTGTACCTATGTATGTGTGTGTCCCAGATGTCTTGATTCTTATCTTGTCCCTTAGTCTTTATTATCCCCAAGTCACTTGGGGTCGGCTTTCTAGTCTAACCTGATTTGACTGGATATCAGTTTTTACACGGAGCGACTGTCATCTGACCTCCGCAACCCGAAGGCTACGGTGACCACTTACCATCAGGTGGGCCGTATGCTTGTATGCAAGTATATGAACCATCCCATAGACTAATCTATGACATAGCCTATCAGTCTGTGTGCCAAGATTCATCGAAACCCATCCAACGGTTTATGCTTGATTAAGTAACAAAGAGCCAAACATCTTCACACATTGCCATTCATAATATTAGTAGGATATCGTTGATCCTTCCAAACCTTTCAGTCAATTTACTGCCTGTCCTATAACATTGCTCAGTTTTGGTATCGATACCCGAATGTGGCACATACAAAGAAAGGGGTATTTCAATTGGCTCCTCGGGTCTTTGAATGCCATCGCGTAATACAGTAATTCTTTCGGCTATCCCGTTCAATGATTTAGATCCCTTTCCCTTTGGCGTATCTTTTCGATTTATACGGCACGTCAGGATAGTTTATCTGTATAATGTTGTTCTAGAAAAACAATGCCCGTTTTTTATTTATAGGTTTTTTTGTATATTTGAAATTAAATTCGAACGTTTCTTTGGCATACTGAACTTAGGCAAGATTTCTTTTAGTATTCTGCAAGGTATGTAAAGCTAAGCAGTATTTGGTGATATTTAATTTCGGTGTATATATACAGTGTGATTCTTTATAAAGTGCACATATTAAAAAGGGTAAAAATATAAACAATTTTATCGACGGAAAAAATGTTTAAAAAATCTAAAAATTTTAAATTAAAAAAAAATAATTTAATTTTAAATTTAAATTTAATAAGGAAAAAGTAGGGTAAAGGGGACATTTTTTTTGATAAATTTTACATTTATTGCAAAAATTGGTAGAAAAATGGTAAATTTTCTTCAAAAAATCATTAATAACTAATTAATGAGGTTTATTTTTCAAAAAATTATGGCTTTATTAGCTCGGCCTATTATTCGAGATTATTATTAATTTTGTTTTGTTTTAATATCACATTTAGTTTAAAAGTAGTAACACTTTGTTTGCATGGGGTACCAAGACGAGAGTAAAAAAAAAAAAAAAACCAAAAAAATTTAAAAAAAAAAAATTTTTTTAAACATTTTTCCGTCTATAAAATTGTTTATATTTTCACCCTTTTTAATATGTGCACTTTATAAAGACTCACACTGTATAATTAAATTAAGCTTGTTGTAAAAGGAGATACAAATATACTTAGAAGCACTCCATATCACCGAAAGGGAAGAATAGAGGTAAATTACACAAATTTTATTTAATGTCAGTCGTAATAAGATAATCTATTCTGTCTACTGAGCATATTTTCAAAATCCGTGTTGCTTCTAAGATATGTATAAATCTAACTTGGGCGATCGAAATCCAGCAAGCAAAATAAATATTTAAGATGATATTGTAAATCTTTTATTGGGGGTAAGTTAATAGTATAATAAATCCATGTAACATTTGAACCCGCAATACTCAGCGTGGTGGTAGTGGCGAGGTGACGATTTTATTATTATTGTTTTTTTATTGAGGTGACTACTTTTAAACCGAGCCATTTGTAAATTCAAATAATTGAAAGTTTATTGTTCATTAACTTTCATACAAAGCAATATTAGATTTAAACTTGCAGTTGTTGTATAGCAAGCTTTAACTAAAAATATCAAACACCAGTGTATATTATTCTCTTTCTTACTAAATTATTGCGTCAAAACAGAACAGATCTCTGTTTATAAGGAGATTGTACCAGCAAAACAGTATAATGCCTATTTATCTAACTTATTATTCAAGAGCACGCTACAGTTGTGTAACCAAAAAGTTATGAAATTAACAGGGGACGGACTATATTTTATTCAGAGCAAGGGACTACGTTTGACATTAAACTAGTGGTTGTAAAAGGGAGGTTTCATTGCAGAGAATGCTCGCAGGAATATTTTTTGTAGAAATTGTTAAGGCTTATACGTTGGAGACCTTATTTTATGCTGACATTTTATAAATTAAATATTTTATTTCCATAAAAAATTTCAAGTGTTAAACTAGTTACGACAAAATTGTAAGTGAAATAACAGAATTCAATTATTTTCTGTTGTATATATGTTCAGATTGTTATATTTGGGGTAACACTTGGTAATCGGAGCAAAAAGAAATTCATCACGTGAACCTTTATCCTTCGAGAAGACTGCACTTACGCCAACAAAAGTGACTCATGCTGATCCTGGAAATAATTTTTTTATCTGTATATAACGTTTTACATATTTAAACCATTTTTTTATATAATTATATCTATGTGTATTTTTATTTGGAATGCAGTCGCAGGTTATACACACGTATAAGCTGCGACGGCATTCTAAACAAAAATATGTATAATGTACGACTATATACTTGTCTTTCGGTCTACGCTCTAGGTATAACTGGCGCGATACAATCCCCTATAAAAATACAATAAATATTTACGGGACAAAAGTTATAAGTTTTTTTTGCATTATTATGATATAACAGCAAAGCATAGACTCAATCACGCTTGAATCAGGCAGAAACGCTATGGTTGCTATTTGGCTAGTAGCCTTACTTGCCCTATTAGCATCTTAACAAAAAGTACACATAGTAGTTTTTGTTAGTTTTCTTGTTACCCTTATTCAATTACCCTATGTAACGTTCTCTTTTTTCGCTAACACATTCAAAACAAACTTGAAAAATACGCTCCAAAATTGCTTTTACCGGAGAACAAAATAAAGTCGCAATAATATTTGCCAGTGGATTACCCCCTTAAGTATCCTTTGCAAGTTTGAAGAGGGAGTAATGTCTTTCGGAAAACTAGGGGAAGTCTCTTTATTAGTAATGGTCGTGTATTTTTTATTATAACGGCCTATTTCGAGGTTACGGTGGTATTTTGTCCGGAAAACTTGTTTGGTGTCTATACCTATAATGCTTCGCGTAGTTTGGGAATATTTTATATTCTATTTGTGAAGGGTCTTCGGTGACAATTTGATCGTAAATATTTGTAATATATCGCACTTTTAAAGTTGTTAGTACAATCTCAGTTATTGCTTTCAAGAAAAAATGCAAGTAATATTTTTTGTAGGTTTGATTTCGCTTGATGATTTAACCACGTGGTTTATCTACAAAGCGTCATCGGTAATAATTATATTTGTTTAATTACGTACTCCGTGATTTTATTCGATATTTTGTGTTAAACAGTAATATAAAACTATTTTCGTTTTTATTTGAAACGAAAATAGTTTTATATTACTGTTTACCATTATGCACCTCTATGTCACTGTAGAAATGAGATAATATTGGGAGGAATAAGATTACGCTCGTAGTTCGCTTGATTTTAGGTCCAAAGTTAGTAGGGTCGAGGTAATTCACGACTACCGGGCACCCTCCCTCTTAATGTTTCCTACAGAAAAACTCTACAACGCTTTTCCCAACACTGAAATCGAACCTGGGTCCTCACCTTCGCACGCAAATATTATCGCGAGCTCCTACACCCCTAAAAACCACCAAGACAGCCTAACAAACAACAAAATAACACAAACAAAGACGTTTTCATATTTCATTAAGTATATTAGTATCATTTTCATTCCGAAAACATAGTTACTTAAGTAGTTTCTTGCGTATAAAAGGTTAATTATCGCTCACTTTGGTGGTAAACGAAAACATCGTTAGAAAACTTGTATGCGTGAGAGTTTTACATAATGTTCTCAAAGTTGTTTGAAGGCCAGCTTAGCGTCCTAACTTATCTTATTATGGAAGAAGGGTCATACCGAGGTAGGTGACAATTTATAAGAGCTGCATTGTTATTAAAAGTAGTATACAAAGTTACTATAATATGATCGCTTTTATACTTTCGCGTTGCATAATTTATATACCTAACTAGTGTTCACCCAGTGGCAGAAATTCGACAATAATAGTTATTTAAAACTATTTGAGTCAAAACATATATGTATTTACATTTTCCAGTATTTTTTGTTCTACTATTCAAATTGTTTGTCAATAGCTTCAAAACAATAAACATACGTACTACATGAAGTATACGTAAACGCATTATGAAGAATTAAAGCCAGTAAATCTTATAAAAAAAATTTATTGAAATTAAACTACTATATACGGATTTTATCGCGTTGTTTATTTGACACTTTATTACAAAATTTTGAAAACTGTTACACTACTATTAAACATATTTATAATCTACTAGATTTTGTCCGCGGCTTCGCTTGCGTTAATCCAGATTTTGATAATAAATTTTTATCCCTCGGAAACAGTACCTTTTTCCGGGATGAATTTCCGTATGTATGTATACTCCTTTTTTGTATTCGTACAACATGTTTGCGAAATTTCATGATAATTAGTTATAGTTAACGCGTAAAGACGTAACAAACAAACA
Source organism: Catocala sponsa (assembly GCA_963564715.1). Lineage (NCBI taxonomy): Eukaryota > Metazoa > Arthropoda > Insecta > Lepidoptera > Erebidae > Catocala > Catocala sponsa. Next base: position 7,998,618 of record OY751351.1, read on the forward strand.
AACTCCCAGTCACATTCATATTTAAAATATTTTTTAGAATATTAATATTGCAAAATAACACGTTCTGCTTGTTACATTATCACAGCTTAACTACTAATCCAACATTGGTTTAAATTGTTAAAAACATAGTTTTAAACTATATTCATATCTAACAATTTAAACCAATGGAGGAATTGGAGAATTGAGAATGGAATTGAAAATGCATTTGAGAAACAACGCTAACTTACACCCGCTTTCTGAAAACCTATTCAACGATGTATAAAAATTAAATCCATGTCAAATTATTTGTTTAACTGTAGAAAATGTAATCAGCTGGGCGACATGCGTTTGACCGTCGGATAATAAATTTTTGTAATGATCTAACTTTCCGAAGACACGGGTAACAACTATAACGATATCAAATAATTATAACCTACAAACCAAAAAAAACCATCATGTGGTTAAGTATATATTTTTAATATAGTCATCACGTCATGTAGCAAATAACACAAACTTAATACAAATCAAGTACTTACATGTAAAAATATATGTATATTCAGCTTTAAGCAGTACTAGTAAACAGTTTCAGGATATTTCCCCAGCGTATGAAACTAATCGGGTGTTACAAAACGGTTTGGTCTCAGACGCTCCAATGATTCATATCAGGCTAACTGGATCGTGTAAAGGGACTTTTACATGAGCAATCGTTATAATCCTTCGGTCTAGAGTGTAAGTATGTCACACTGAGAGAAATGCGTAAATGCATCCCCGCATGATAAAAAGAGGCGTAAATGGCGCCTGCTTTGCTAAAAAGGGCAATGGAATAATTATTTCAACTTCTGCAATATTCTTCTGAGTATGAGCTGGCTTGGAACCCACAACAAATTTTATTGTGGGTTCCAAGGCAGCTCAAGTTTACCATATAAGTCACGAGAGCTAAAATTTCATTGTTATGTGCATGGGTAGAATTATTCTCATTCGCTTTTTACTTGAGATTCAAACGTATATATTTAATGCATTACTACATAGTCAAGTGAATGCTTATGCATACAGGCGGTATAATGAATATTGACAGTTGTCCTAGATACAGGCAAATCAATTTATTATTATTTGTTTCTCTATCACGGATATTTACCTAATACGTTAGGAAAATACCCGGCCCTTTGGGAGGCTTAAACGGGGACAACATGCAGAGGCCCTTCGAGAGTTTTAGTTTAAGGTGATATGGAACACTTACCGAGACACTAGCCTCGGCAGGTGTAGGAGACTATTGCTACATATGGTGGTGGTGGTTGAATGGTTTGGTAAAATGCAAACTATATTTAAAAAACGCGTCTGCCTGATATACTGTGTCAGTACAAAGTCTGAATAGCAGATGGTGACCGCCGACTCACTAGATAGGCCCTCTGAATAGTCGGCATAGACATACAGGCCTGAAAAGCACCAGGGGGCAACACTGGTGTAAGCGGCTAGGGTTGTCGAGCGGTGCGGCGCCGGTTTCACAACTCGGTCTCGTGAAAACGGAGATCCGGAACGGGTTTCCCCGTAGTTATACTCTTGAAAATGACACTTCCACCACCAAGCATATAACTCTAGCGGCCTCCCTCTGACTAGCCGACCAAGGCAAGCCAGAGTTCTGTCTTTTGAAGTTCCACCCCAGCCAACCAGTGAAGGCAAGCCGGGGACGAGGCTCTAACCGACTCTCTGAGGCATTCAGGATCGCAGTGTCGCCACTCACATTCAGCTCGCCACAAGCTGTCCTGCGGTTTGTGCGATTTAAGTTAACCTGGTGATACATTTTTGTTTATATCACAAGGTGAAGGTGATATTTTAAAAGCTAAAGTACTATACCCTCCGAGATCACATTAGTCTCATGATGAGATAACAACTGCCCCAGGGGGTATTATTATTATTAATATTATTTAATGCAAGTCTGTGACTGTAGACTGTGGTAATACTATGCTATGATCTTCAAAAATGCTGCCATGATACGAACAGTGCGTAGCGTAATACTAAAGTCAAAGTACTTGCTCTATGTACCCACCCCTTAATGTAACATTATCTCTGAAGTATTCGAGGTGACATTCCTGAAATGTCACGGACACCGAGGTTTATTGTCGAGGAAGTGCTCTTGTTTTTGTTTCGCTTCGTCGTAATTAGCTTAAATATCAACACGAAAAACTTTACCAAAGTTTGGAGCAGGCATTTATTAATCCAATCTAAAAGTTACAGTATCTATGCAATAACTTTTCCTAACTATATTATCCTACTGTTATAAATTATCTCAGGTAAAGCCAAAGAATACGACATATCAAAAGCGCCCACCGAGCAAGGGATTACCTTCAAACTATCAAACAAATCTACTAAAAAGAAAAAATATCCGGAATATTACTGCTGACTAGGAGAACCATCCATTTGGTTATGTGCAGATATATCATATATTTTGGATTCATCATCGAGTACTTGGCTAAATACTATTTGTAGTTTGATTCTGGTAAAATCAGATGATTGTATTATTTTTATGTTTGGTTAACTTCGCGAACCATGTGGTTCACTAGGCTAACAGTATACGTAGATTTGCTTTTTTTGCTTGCTAAGTAGTCACATTAACCTTTGGTAAAACACGGTAATATTTTTGACCCAATTAGCGTGCGTTCGCACTCTTAAGGCGACTGCCCACGCAGCCACAGTACGTCAATTTTGATTTGTATGAGAAAATTAGATTCTTCCTCTAACTTCGCTTGTGTAAATGGAGACATAGATATTAAATTGTTATGGGAACAGTATTTTTTCCTGGATAAAAGGTCTGTCCTTTTCTGTACCCCTGAAAACGTGTATGCAAAATTTAATAATAATCGGTCGAGTAGTAAAATTGAAAGCGTAACAAACAAACTCACGTTTGCATTTATAATATTAGTTAGGATTAGGATTACGTACGAGTACACACCGGAGGAAGGTTGTTTGTCTTAGTGGAGACCATAGCTGTGCGTTGGATCCGACACGAGTCGGTAACTTCAAAGGTGAACTGTGAAGCTCTGATGAGTTGCTTTGGACATTTTGAATGACGGCATAACATTGACGGCTATACGGGTGGTACGATGCCATGTGTCTATACACGCACCACTGGAAGAGCCTCTATGTTCTGGATCATTGACTGTATCTAATATTATCCGAAAAATAGGTACTATGGAATATCATCTTCAAGGTTTTATTTATAGGTATGCTGATATGGTTAAAACATTTGAAATAAAAGGACTGCTGCAACTATAATTGCGATCATTATTAAAAATAAAAATATGTTTATTTATGTAGGTCACAGAATGTCAAAGTTTATGAATTTACATTTACCTGTTGCAATGTTCAACAAACAAAGGGCTATAGAGCCCTTTATTTGAAACAGGAAAATTGGCATAGGTTAATGAGAAGAACTGGCAAGAAACTCGCGATTACTCTTTTTGATCGCCAAGTTTATAGTATTATTGATTATATTCTTGCTCCAGCTAAGCTACACTACTTGTGTTAGTAACCCACCCATTATAAGCATTCTTATGGCTTTGAGTTCTACTCGAATCTACGATCTTTTGATTATAATTCGTATCGATTGGGCTACCGCCGATTCTCTATCTGTACCTGACGCTTTAAGCTCTCCCTTATCGCTGAGTGTCTATTTCGTAATCCTCATTTAAGTCACAGAAAAACTAATTATTTTTCTTGTCTCCAGTTGCCGACTAATCTAATAATTTTAAATAGAAGAGTAAGTCGTAATTTCTAACAATTACTTGTTTGACGCTGACAACGAGCGATTTTGATTGACGGTGACTGGTGGATGTTTTTGTAGAGATTTCTATTCGTTTCACCTAACCGCGCCAATTGGTCGTTGACATTTATTGGACCAGTTTAATGTGCCTTGGTCTGATTAACATCGGTTTTATAGAACAGTCTTTTTTGTGTGGGTAATGCTCTTGTTCCACTCGATGTTTAAGATAAACCATTCTTGTAGGGTAAGCAAAGATGTATTACCAGGATATCACCTGCTACATTTTTTTTGTAATTCCTATGTATGAGGGGAACACTTTTTTCCTAATGAAAAAAATTGCTCTGCCAATTTGTTCATCAGACAAAAGGTTGAAAACCCTTGCTGCTACAGAGCAATTCCCTATAAAAAAAACGCAATCATATTTTCTCGACCCTGAAATCGAACCCCAGACCTGACGATCATCCGCAAACATAAGTGCAAACTTATGCTACGTATCTTCTGAGACAGGGACCTAATTAATGGCTCTATCGTAAGACAACATAAACAGACTACAGAGATAAATCAAACTTCGTAAAGTCAAACTATTATCTCCATATTTCAATTCTAATCATGGTACCCCATTGCCAGTGTCTCAAACAAAAGGGTTTTGCAGACAATAAGAGTATTGTATAAGTTTCTCCTTTGAACTGGCCGAGGGGATTACAATAGTCCCACAAATTACGACACTTGGTGTACAAGGTATTGAGTAAAGGTTTACCACTTTTATGGATTTGGATAGAAAGTAGAAAGGCATCGGTCGATGTTGGTCGTATTTTTAGTCCTTAGCTCGAGAACGCGGGCAATATTGTAATAAGTTTATTGGGTATTTTATTTACATGTGACGTGAAAACTATAGTGAATATCGTTAATTACTTTGCTAAAACTGGTATTACTTTGAAATGAAGCAAAAATAAATACCTTTATGAATCGTATCCAATCAGGCTTCCATCTAGAGTGATACACCTGATCCTGATATGGATCGTAGGTTACGGTAACTATTTACCACTAGGCCAGCCAAATGTTTATTTGCCTTTAATGTAAATTTGCCGAGTGCATGGATGGCGAAAAGTTGTTAACAAAACAAAATATAACTTTCATTAACATAATTTATTTTGTTTGCCTTTATTCATCCTAAGTCTTTCTATAACACTTTTAAAAGCTTAAAATAAAAAGATTTCAGCCTTTGTCTGTTTGCACTTGTTTAAACGAGTTACAAAGATGTTAACAGTGTATTTATTGATACAAGCACATTACAAAACTACTTATTGTTTCGTGTATTTACATGTTATAATTATTTGTGTGTCATTCCAGTTATTGACACTTTTATGGAGCGATAGACAAAGACTACGGATTTCCTCTTGCAACATTTCTTATACATCTATCTTATAATAATATTAGCCCTGTTTATCGACTGTCCCACTGCTGGGCACGGACCGTTTCAGAGAATGAGGAGGATTAGGCCATAGCCCATCGCAAGGCTGTGCGGGTTAGCAGGTTTCACACATAGATTTAGTGAGTAGTAAAGCCTCGCTGATTTCAGCATGAATGGACCAGCTCGACCGGGGAAGAAGACTCACAGAATATCGCCGTGAAATAGCAGTATTCCTACTGTTGTGTTTCGTTCGGTGAGTGAGAGTGCCGGAAGCCCAATCACCCTCTTTCACTCTTCCCGCTCCTTATCCTTTCCACATCCTTTCCTAAAGGGTCGGCAATGTGCAAGTGATGCCTCTGGTGTTGCAGGCGTCCATAGGCTACGGTGACCACTTACCATCAGGTGGGCCGTATGCTTGTTTGCCACCTTAGTCGTATAAAAAAAAAGCTTTGAGAACATTATGTAGAACTCGCAGACAGGTTTCCTCGCAACGTTTTTGCGTCAACGTTAAAGCGAGTGATAATTACCTATTTTATTTGCACATAACTTCGAAAAGTCAGAGTTGTTAAGTATGATGTTAATAAGTCACAGGTAGTTAGTATTTTAATTAACCTTGTATAATAAGACATAGTTAATATAATTACGAATACACGGCACTTTCTTCTGTATTGTGCATTTGTGGCGAGCGCTCCTCTAAATAGTGCACTAAGTATTGTAGACAGTCTCATTAAATGAATAGCGTAGCCTGCACTGTTTTAACAGTAATAAGGTACCGCATTGCGAGGTAACCATTGCCTCTTTTGTTGAAGTAATTGTAAGGTAAACTTGTTTCGAGTTCACAATGTAAAGGTTTCTATTTTATATATAATAATAATGTATTTCCTTTTTAATGTAATGTAATAATATCGAGCATCCTTCTTTCTTGCGTATTTATTTCTTAATGCTTATAATATTATAGTGTGATTTGATGTCACGTGTATAGACCTCAACAATTATATTGTCAATAATATATATTTTTTTAAATTTCAAATTTGCGTGCCAACTTTGGTGAAATATGCGAACGAATATTATAATATGTAACAATAATAAATGTACCACATTTTTTTGCAAATAAATAAATCATTCTTACTCTTATTCTATTCTTATAATGCATGCTTCCTTAAGCTTTGGGAACTGCATCACGCGCGTACAATATATGTTTTACTAGTATACTGATTTAAAAATATATATGGTGAAAGTGAATAAGTATTGTGTAATAAATGATAACTACCGCACTAGGAATAACGGCTAATTCTAGGGAATTCCTGGAACACCCACACTCAAAACAACCATATGTGGATCACACTATTTTTTGTCCCGTATGGCGATCGAACCCACAATATTAGGCGATTACTTAATGCACTGCGCTATCCGTGCAGTTAAAATATATACAGATACGATCACTTTACGTGCTCAGTTTACACCCATCTAGCAAGACGCTATCAACGTTGCTTACCATGATGAATTGATCGATCCCCGGTCGCCACTATGGTACGGGCCTCACAAAATACATTGTCAAAGCTCGAATCATAACACAAATTTTACATGCCCTCAATTTTGTCGTCAGCAAAATTGACTTGGCATATCGTAAACATTACGAGCTGATGTTTATCAGTATTTGTGACTTGTTTGTCGTTGGAAGGGTTGACATCTATCACCAAAAGGTTGCTATGGAGTCATTTAAATTGTCGGGTTGAGAAAACATGGCTGTCAGATTCGTGTACAAGCTTGTTATCTTTGAGAATATTGTAGCAGAAGCCCGCGTCATGCATCTTTAGTTTATGAAGATTAATTTGTGTATATACATATTATTGATATTTCAAATATATGCATGAATACATTAAAAAACGTGTTATGTGCTTTGACCGTTTATATATCATGTGAATTGTTATGGTTTATAGTTTCTACGTTTAAAAAGAAAACACTTTGTTTTACCATAGCTGAATAGCTAAATAGCTACCATAATAAATATTAATAAAACAATATTAAAACCCGTTCCAAATAGGATGGTGTCTTTGCAATTATTGTCATTAAGACATCACATAACACAAAAATTTTAAACGTTTCGTTAAAATAATATTTTTCTAATACCGACTAAACTTGTTAAAACATGATACGGTTGACTGTAAATATTAAAGCACTAATTACAGCACTATAAGTGTTTATATTACAGCACTATAAGTGTTTGTATTACAGCACTATAAGTGTTTGTATTACAGCACTATAAGTGTTTGTATTACAGCACTATAAGTGTTTGTAATGTAGACAATTCTTACTAATATTATTAATGCTAGTGTGCTTTGTTGGTTACTCTTCCACGCCACAAGTACTCTACCGATTATCACTAAGGTTCGCATACACGTCGCCAGAGGTACAAAAAAGGACTTAGGGTGCATTTTATCAAGAAAAATAGTAGGTACTGTTACTGATCAAGGACACGAGCAAAAGATATTCCTAAATACATAAACATAGCTTAAATAAAATTTAAAACCTATGTTTCTATATAGAGTTACGTTGGTTTTATGTAGATAGACGCTACGAATTGCCATTTGCCATACTGGCATATCTCTTTGGTTTAATTTGCTCTTATTACATACTTCGTACACGTTTTGTACGCTTTAGCTTCCTAATCCTTTCGCCAGTTAGTACGTCTCTAGACTTACACTCGTTTTCTGAAAGGCTAATCAATGACTTGTCATAATCAAACTTATGTCAAGCCATTTGTTGGTGGTTTGTGCTAATTCAGTTAATCTATGTGAACAATTAACATGCATTATAATGTCTTCAATACAAATTTTAAAAATACAATATTTTGTGTTGATCCTTTTAGAAATTGTGGCTTATAAAATGTTTTCTGACCACATTTCAAGAAAGACTTGCCTAGATGTTCTTCTTTCAACTGTCGTTTTCACATTTACCTTATTTATTTTCTTGATAAATTTTTCGTCGTCCATTCTTTTCAATCTTCGTTTTAGTCCTGAACAAAGTTCCAAGGCTACATTGTTTCCACTAAAAGCTATAAAAGTATACAGAGTATTGATCTGTTTTTAACCAAATGTAAAAAGTTTCAATCAATGTTAGTTAAAGCACTATATAGAGCATTAGCTGTCCCCCGCGGCTTCACCCATGTTTATGATTAGTGCTCTGCTTCCGTAGCTCATAGCGTGATGTTCTTTATAGCCTGTTACTTCTGGAAAAGTACAAGAAACAAACAGACAGACAGACAACAATTTTAAAAATAGATTTTTTCGTATAGGTACTTTATATACTTTCATAAGCATTAGATAAAAAGCTGTTATTTTGATATTACAAACAGACACTTCAATTTTATTTATTTGTATAGATGTATAGATTTATGATAATTAAATATACCAGTTAAATATCCATATATACGAAAGTCGTTTCTATTGACTGTTCTTACCAATACATCAATTAGTGAATACTGAGTGCAGTGATTTGAGTAAAATATTATTATAATAGTGTTCTCTCTGACGGTCAAGGACGATTGATGCTAGCGGGGGGAGCACCTCACCGCTGCGGTAAGAAACAGTAAAAATAATTGCTCGCTCTTTCTAACACACTGAGTTCGTAACGCGAGTGCACAACATAATTATAAATTATAACCATAATGAGTTGTTGCGCGGCGTGTCCTGATGCGATCAACGACGACTGTTTTATAGAATGTCACCGTTGCTCCAATAAATTTCATCTTCTATGCATTAACTTACAAAAATGTGATTTGGAAAATGCCCCTCGAGATTTTAAACGGAATTGGCTATGTCCTATTTGTCAAACGATACAGCCAAAAAATGATAACTCGAGTAAACCAGTGCGGCCATCTACGCCTACGGGAATGGCAGATATGACTTTTATAGGTACGCGCCGTAAGTTGCATAGCCGGACCGACAGCGACCCGAATCTACATTTATCATATACCACCGATACGGGCATGCAAAATATACGAGAAATCATTCGAGATGAGCTGCGCGGGGTAATGAAAGATCTTATGGCTGAATGCATAATTGATTTCAAAAATACCATAAAGATGCAATTATCTGAAATATTGAACGATTTCAACGACTTCAAAAATTCTTTAGAATTTATTAGTGAGGATTTTGACAGCTTCAAGAAAGACCTAACAGCTGCAAATGCCGATATTACGATATTAAAAAAGGAAAATGAGGTCCTAAAATCTGAGTTACAAGCATTAAAATTACGCTTCAACACTTTCGACCAGCTGTCCCGCTCGTCCAATCTGGAACTGCAATGTGTTCCCGAACACAAGGTTTTGATGTGAATGAATGAGAATGACATTATGTACTGTTCTCGCACTGCCAAGCTACAATCTGACAGCCCTAGGCCTCGTTCAATATTAATCAAGTTAAACTCACCTCGAACCCGAGACTGTTTCCTCGCTGCTGCTATTGATTTTAACAAGAAAAATCCTGGTAACATACTGAATACCGGACATCTCGGAATATCGTCGACTAAAGTGAGCCCTGTCTTTGTTACGGAGAACTTGTCTCCAGAAAACAAACATCTTCACGCTGCAGCACGCAAATTGGCTAAAGAAAAATGCTACAAGTTCGTGTGGGTCCGTGGTGGCCGAGTTTACCTTCGCAAAACGGAAACGACGGAAACTATGTTTGTACATAACGTGAATGTGCTAGAAAAACTTTAAATGAATAATAGTTTATTTAAAACAAGTTTTTTTACAAAAATGTGTCTTTTAACATATTAGTTAAAAATGGTCTTCTCTAAATTAAATTTCTACTTCCAAAATGTGAGAGGTCTGCGTACAAAGACAAATGAGTTACATATCAACACAGCTAGTTGTGAGTATGACATTATTATTCTCAATGAGACGTCGCTTAATAGTAGTATTACCGATTTTGAGTTGTTTACGAGTAATTACAATGTTTATAGACGTGACCGCGAAACCAGTTCTTTACAACGTAAAAAAGGTGAGGGCGGTGTTTTGATAGCCGTATCGAAAAGAATTAGATCACGCATTTTGAAAAATTTTGAAAGCGGCTGTGAGGACTTGTGGATCGAAATCGAAGTCTTAGTAGATGAAAATATTGAAAAATTATTACTTTGCACTGTTTATCTCCCTCCGCCCGTCTCAAAACAACATTTTGAACACTTTTGTAATAATGCAAATATATTTCTTAGTAAATATAACCGGATCCTGATTTGTGGAGACTTTAATCATAGTAGTATTGACTGGATTGGCACACCTAGATCTCCATTTAGGCCTAATATAAATTCTAGTTGTGCAACATCGCGGGATCTTTTAGACTTTATGTCATTTAATAACTTATATCAACTTAATTTCATAGCCAACCAAAATAATAAAGTTTTGGACTTAATTCTTACCAATATACCAATATGCCTCCACCAGTACCGCTTAGTAAAATAGACCCTCATCACCCGCCGTTGGAATTTTATGCTGTTTTTGATGAACTCGTTAATAAATTACAATTTAATATTAAATCCTTTAAAAACAATTTTCATAAGGCAAATTATGACAACATCTGTAATTACCTAGCAAAGATTGAATGGTCTCATGAATTTAGGACATATACATCTGTAGATTTAATGGTTGATAGGTTCTATCAGGTCCTGAATTCTGTGATTAAGAAATTTGTACCCATTTCACCTGTTGCCCCTAACACAACCCCAGTTTGGTATTCCAAAGAATTAAAACATTTACTTAAAGAAAAAAATAAGTATCGCGTTCGTTTTAAAAAATATAAAAACCCTTTAGATAAGTTATCCTTTAAATCATTAAAATCTAGATGTGATGCTTTGATTATCAAGTGCTATAATAACTACATACAGTTAATTGAAAATCTATCAAATCTGACCCGAAATTATTTTTTTCTTACATGAAGCAAAAAAATGCTAAGAGTACCGCGTTTCCGTCTTCAATGAAATATCATACTACTACAGTTTCAACAGGTCTTAAAATATGCAACACATTGGCAGCATTCTTTGCAGCTTCTTACAGTGCAAGCGACATTGATAGTTCGTTTGACAACCACAATAGTAATAAATGTGATGTCCCCCACTCCTTGTGTGCTATAAGTTTCTCTGAAGACCAAGTTTTGCAACGTCTTAAATCCCTTGACAGACATAAAGGAGCTGGTGCAGATGGGATACCTTCCGTTTTTGCTGTCAACTGTGCTAAGCAATTATCACTGCCGCTCACACTTATTTTCAATGTTTCGCTTGCTTCGGGTACCTTTCCTTCAGCTTGGAAGCTGGGCCTCATTGCACCAATTCACAAATCTGGTGACATAAGCGATGTCAAAAATTATAGGCCCATTACTATATTGTCAGTTTTCGCCAAGTTACTGGAATCCTTGTTAAGTCCCTATGTATCATGGCATATTAAGAGCATACTCGCAGACACTCAACATGGATTCGTCGGTACTCGTTCCACTTGCACCAATCTAGTCGATTTCTTTGATGATGTATCCCGTTCTTTGGATAGTCGCATTCCTGTTGACGTCATTTATACGGACTTATCGAAAGCTTTCGATAAAGTTCCTCATAGTATCTTACTTCGAAAATTATCGCTGATCGGTTTCGCTGGCTCCTTCCACAAATGGTGCTCGTCATACTTGCGTGACCGCACATCAAAAGTAGTAGTTAGTGGATACGAATCGGATCCTTTTCCTAATTTGTCTGGCGTGCCCCTAGGTTCCCATCTGGGACCTATATCTTTTAACATATTTATGAACGACGTGTCCTCATGCTTTAGAAGCAGCAAACCATACCTTTACGCGGATGATCTTAAGTTGATGAGACCAATTAGGGAACTTCATGACATAACGCTTCTTCAAGACGATCTAAACAGATTGGTTTGTTGGTGCATTGACAATAAAATGGTATTAAATGTAGACAAATGTTGTTATATTCGTTTTACCCGTAACCGTAATACTGAATTGTCGGGTAGTTATACAATTTCTGACCAACGTACTCAAGAAGTTGGATGTGTTCGGGATCTTGGTGTTATTCTTGATAAACAACTAAATTTTAAGGAACACTATGATTATATAGTGTCTAAATCACTAAAAACTCTCGGTTTTATACTAAGAAACACCAAGAACTTTAAAAACAAAATTACTATTATAAGATTATATGAGAGTCTGGTCAGGTCACTTCTTGAATACTTTTGTGTTGTTTGGCATCCGCATTATGAAGTTCATTCTAATAAAATTGAACGTGTCCAAAAAAGATTTGTGTACCATTTGGCATATAAATTTAATTTGTCAAAGAAGCTAACTAGTTACACAAACCGATTAACTCATTTCAATATAACATCACTTAAAAAACGCCGTAAAATTTTAAATTTATCTTTTTACATAAATTAGTCAATGGTAAAATAAATTGTCCTCATCTGCTACAGAAACTTAATATTACAATCACTCATAAACTTCCACGGCTGTCAAGATATTCCTTGTTTACACCTAAGCGATCCAAAACTAACCTAGGCCTTTTCTCTCCTATAAATAGGCTCCAATCGGATTATAACTCTGTTAGTAAAAATAAGGAAATTGATATATTTATTCTAAGTTTACCAATTTTTAAAAAAAAAATATTATTATCACTAAGCTGATATATAGTAGCATAAAGTTTTGTTCTTTTAGTATATGCTAACTATGTAAGAAATTGTTTATATAAGTTTTTTTTTCTAAGTTCTGGGTAGCCTTATGCTCCCAACTATCGTTTGTAATTTGCTCTCCGTGGCAACCTGTAATTAAGGCAGCACCAATACTTGTAAAGCACTAACTTTGAAACTTAGCTTTTAAGGTGTATGTTCTTGTTGGTTGTCCAAATAAATAAATAAATCTAATCAAAGGTGAAAACAGATAAACCATCACACCTAAATAAATTGAAGACACCAAATCGATTGCAAATAAGAGATTATTACATCGTCGCCAACGGCGAAGTTTTAAATCAGATAAGTTTAAGCGAACATTATTACGAATTTATCACGATTTGTAGAAAGTGAGATAGCACGAATGAAAGACGGAGTAAGGCACTCTCTGTAAGTTTAATTAGTTCTTAGAAACTGATGTAGGAAACGAATTTATTAGTGTTGAGCTTTGGTTTACAGGTTCGCACGCGTAATTACCAGAACACATCTTAGGATTAAAATTATCCTGTGTTCAAATACGTGTGATGGCTGAGGCAAAGATTGAGTAACAGATATTTAAATGTCCAATAAACTTTAACAATATCCACATCCATACTATAACATTATATAGAGGAAAAAATTAATTTCTTGTTTGTTTTTAAGGATTTAACTCAAAAACTACCGGACCGATTTTCAACATTGTTTCACCATTAGAAAGCTATATTATCACTGAGTAACATAGGCTATATTTTCTTTTTAAAGTACTTTTGCTGACATAACCTTGCATACTTTTACGCAAGTGAAACCGCGAGCAAAAGCTAATTTATAATATAAGCAACTGTATCAACTTTACAGTGGAAGTTGCGCCCCTATTAAGTGGGACCAATACGTAACTGACTAAGAAATGTGGTCATAAGGTTTTGAGTAGAGTTCTACTTAACCGTTGATGGCAATAATTAAATCAATCAGTCAGCCTTTTGCAGTCCACTGCTGGGCAAAAGTCTGTTTGGAGAGATACGTAGACTAAGATTATTATTAACTAAGCCAATATTTTGTATATTTTATTCTATTAGTAATAATTTTACGACCATCTGTATATTTCATTAAGCCAAGTATATTCCATTAAAATAAACGACCCACAACTAATGTTCAGTACTAAGTCGCAGCGGCATACCAGCGGCCAGACACTATAGGTTTTTAATTATATCTGACAATCCAACAACTTGTTAATAAGCAATTCTTGGCGCCTTCAACAATAACATGAATACACCAGTAGTCGGTAAAAATCCGGCGACTAACTTCAGATTACAGATACACTTCTCTAATTGGGTTGGCGAAGTTCATTAAATAGGAAGCAGCCGTCTGTATTTCGGGGCGAGGAAATCAGATGCCTCTAGTTTCCTATTTAATTAATGATCTGGAAACTGACCCTCGTAAGGTTAGACATGATCTATCTGTGAAGTATATTATACCTTATTCTGTGTTATTTATTAGATGGATAGATTGTGCGTGTATCGTAGAAATTAACGCTGTAGTGTCAGGGCTTTGAAATTGTCGTTTATATACTACACGTAATTTTGTAGTTTCTGTAAAAATTGCAGTGGTTATTTGAATTTTCATTTATATTCCGGGAATGGACTATATATCTTATTTAACATGTAAAATAATAAATATCTATAACCTTTTATACATTTTGTATTTAAATGTATATACGAGCGGACACTAAGCGATAGTGTCCGCTCGTATTTGTTGTTTCAAATCGCCATAATTACATGATGGTTGATGCTTTGTTAATTTAAGACAAACCATAATGGCCTAAATACAAGCAACTCTACATAAAAAATAAATAGAATTCGAATTAGCCATTCAAAAAAAATCGGTAATATAGTTAATATGAAAACCATAATGTTACCGATTTTCTTCATACAAAGCGGCAATTTTATCTTTATACCCATATTACATAAACGCATGCGTCCAGCAATTGCTAGCTAAGGCTTTGATAAAAAAAAGGTGGCATAATAGATATAGTCTTTGATTTATTCAATTCAATTCAAAACATTGATTATCAGACTAATTCGGTCCAGAGAGTGTTAGTAGTACGATAGGATATGATAACTTAAGACTATGTTAGTAATTTACACACACATACAACAGAAAAATAAAAAGATAAAATAAAAGATAAAATACAATAAAAATAATAAAATACAATAAAAAATAAAAACAAGTGTCCTACAGAATATGCATCCTTATCCAGTGCCTCCAAATAGGACTATCGATGTATTCAGCAATAACTTTCAGGTAGCTGTTGGGACTGTCCCTGACCCTTCGCATCAGCGATGCTGCTCTCCTACGTATAATGGCGTGAAAGCCGTCCGCTTGTGCTTCAGCGAACATCGCTGACGTACTACATTATACTTGTTTGCCGCTGGCCACCGAGCCAATCCAAACTAATTTAGGCTTAGGCTTACTTTATCTAGATTTCGTTGACTCCGCTGATAGAGGCTTAACAAATTATAGACATACAGAGTAAGTTCTAAGAACTAGGCTTCTAAACTTATATAATACTAGAGTTTACCCGCGGCCTAAATTTAGTCAATAAATTTTTATCCCTCGGAAACAGTACTTTTCTGAGTGAAAAGTACCCTATATCCTTTTCTGTACCTCTGACAATGTACGTACGAAATTTCATAATAATCGGTCGAGTAGTTGGCGTGGAAGCGTTACAAACAAGTAGACTTCCATTTGCATTTATAATATTACTTACGATTAAGTGAAACGCATTTGGAGAAAACAAAATGAATTAGACCTTCTATTGCCCATTCTTACTATGAAATAACTAATTCGAAGCAAAGTCCTTTGTAACGTGACTAACTGTATTACTTATAATAAACGGCGCTTGCCTGGTACCTATTCAATTACGCGATTGACTTCACCCGACGCCAGGACCGTGGGTTGGAACAGAAGTTTGTTCAAGTTCGTACTTATGTAAGAGATTAGTTCTGAACCCGCGGGCCAGGTGCCAGTGAACGCGGGCAGCGGACCCTTTGACGTTCACACTGATTGACATAAACCTACGCAAAGTATAAACCCACTTTGCTCTTGAATGTTTTCTTTACTGTATTGTGGTGAACGCTAAATTGGAAACGTTATGGAAAAATCTGGGCAAGAATATATTAAGGCGCAAGTTTATATATTTTAAATCAGGAGTTTAAACAAAGAAAACTGTCAATAAATCAAAAACGATAAAGCCTAGGTCGCATCAGCTTAGATACTCGTAAGTAGTGTAATGTTAATTATTCGAGAAAATAAATTACTGTATGTTTTTATACTGTCACAGTGCTACACAAACATACAGCCTGCTTGACAGTGAGCTTTCTGTAGTCTATAGTCGTCAAATGTCAAATGAAGGATGTAATTTGCTCTGTGCATTTATGAAAGGAATCCCTCTCCTGTCAGCAAAAGAGGCAAAAATGACAATACCTCATTTTAATAATAGCATACCGTCTAAAACCAGCTTCAAAACCCTACTGACTGCAGGAACACAGCACAAAGTTATGCGAAATTTTATGCTAAATAAAAAATGTCAAAGTGCAAATACAGCTAATTAATAAAATACTACTTCTATTAAACTGAAACAAAAAAAAAACACAAACTGGCTCACGTCCAAACGAATAAATTCGGTATAGCTCTGACAGGTAACCTGCACACTCGACGTATTGTTATATGTCAGTCATGCAGCTGGCAAGAAATTGTACTAAGTGTGGAATAAAACCAACGCCGCCTAATTTCTTTAGCAATAAGTCATTATCGACTTGGTCGAACGCTTTTTTAAAATCAAAATAGGCGGCGGTATCGATTTGCACTCCACTGTCTACTGCCGGGATAAGATTTGCCATATAGTTGAGAATATTGCTCGAGGTACTTCTAGTTCGAGTAAATGTTTGTTACATCCTTATTCTGCAACCAATTTTGATCGTGTTTTCACAAAGAGAGTTCTCTTGATTGATATTTGCTCTTGTGTGTAAAATGTGTGTTGGGCTCGATGGCGTTGTGGTTAGTGTAACCGACTGCCACGCCTGACGTCGCGGGTTCGATTCCCGCACAAGTCAAACATTTGTGTGCATGAAGATGAATGTTTGTCTTGGTCTGGGTGTTTCTATGTATAATATGTATGTATTTACAAAAAAAAAGTATATATGTATGTTTATCCATTGTCTAGTACCCATAGTACCTACAAGCTCTGCTTAGTTTGGGCTAGATGGTATTGTGTGTATGTGGTAGAATATTATTATTATCTTTATTTAAATCATTACAATATATTTTTCATTTTAAAATATACATATATAAAAAATACATTTAAAAATATAAAATATATGGTACCCCACCGGGATCGGGAACAGGGTCCAAGCTGCCGGCGGTTAGGGGTCTCTTTATTATTATACCTAATGTACAAAAACAAACAAAGGCGGCTACTCTATTGCAATGGTTGAAATGTAGCGG
Organism: Catocala sponsa; assembly: GCA_963564715.1. Classification (NCBI taxonomy): domain Eukaryota; kingdom Metazoa; phylum Arthropoda; class Insecta; order Lepidoptera; family Erebidae; genus Catocala; species Catocala sponsa. The sequence goes on from OY751351.1 coordinate 8,015,952, forward strand.
GTAAACATCAGCGTATGTACATACTCGCTATTCCCTATAGGCTTTGTTTTCCGCATACGATCGCACCCGAGTACTTTTTCAAGGATACCGTCCAAACTTATAAACAAGACCTTTGCGTCACAAGTGTTTTATTGAATGGTGAAGTAATACGTTTAATAAAAGTTCTTTTAAGGGTAAAGACCTTTTTTATTGCTTTTGGCAGACGAGACAGCGGCTCTTACAACTTATTTGTGTCAATGCGATTGCAATATCAAGAAAACACTACATTGCTTGGCAACTGGAATAGATAATCTGGCAAAGTGGTTTCAATCCTCACGGGGTCAACATTATCCGAAAATCCCAATAATTAAAGCACTCGCTCATCAGAGAAAATTGACTGGATGAATGGCGAAGTGCTAACCACTTCGGGTACCTAACGGCCACCTGACCACTACATACTGCGTCAAGTGTTGTGGTTTCGATCCCCACACGGAACTTTCGGGAGTTCTTTGTATCCATAGTTTCATAAAGTCCTACGCGTTACACGCGAGCTTGTGCTAAGCGCAGGAGATGTAATTGAAAACAAAATAATTAAAAGAGACAGAAAAAGGATAGGATGTAAAGAAGTAGTACACTTATATCGTGGATGCGTTAGGGTTTTCGGCAACTTTTTCTCTAGAAGCCGGTGCCATGTTCAGTACGATACAGAAAAATAAACGTTTTACCACACAAAACTGGATTATGTAGCAAATAAACATGAAGATAAGAATAGGAATTTAAAATTCATTGGCGCTTATGTTCTAAAGTTCAACTACAACGAAAACATATGACGCAATGAAGTTTCTAGGTCAAGTATAACCCTAATACAATGTTATTTATGTGGTACCAGGTATTACCTACGACCTTTGCTCACTGTAGTGAAGTGAAGCCATACGATGTAACCCGATATGTTCACTAGCCAGATGAGTCGATAAATCAGTCTTGCTTTCTATATTAATCAAGTGTGCGGTTTTATTTATCAAGTACTGCTCGCGGCTTCACTAGTGAATGACTACCAGGACAACTAGCAAATGTGGAAACGTTGTCAGCATACCCATCGCATTAGTTTTCTGTTTGCGTTCTCCTTCTCCACAATTTTCTTGAAAAACTGTGAATCCTGTTGCCCAGCAGCACTGAGCCAGCGTGGGTCAGCCACGAAGTGTTAAGCCATAGCCTAAACCTTTTCATACTGAGATGAGGCCCTGGTCACGGGCCTTATCTCAATATGCAGTGGATCAGTTTATAAGCAGTTCTGACATTATACCAATCGCTTTTATTGTAGCAAAATTAGCCTTGCAAAAATGTCGTAAGGCTAGCAACTTTTGGATGCACTATGTCCTTACTTAGGAGGTTCGGTGTATATTTATGGAGTATAAATCTTCAAACTTACCTTTGCTGGCAAAGGCATTCTACACATTTCCAATAAATTTTATCTAGTCAACTATTTTAAAAAGCAAGCGACTCTTAAATGGTTTGTCAAGCAAGAAATAGAGGGGTAGCATAAACCATCGAACTGCTACGCACGATTCTCTTTTCAATGTGCGAAGATTTAGGTGATAGTCTACCATGCTACTTAATGCGAGTTGGCATACTTCAAATATATTTTTCTTTAATAATCTTCAAGAACATTATGATACTCAGACATAAGCGGGGCGTGAAAAAGCACCTTCTCAAGCCATCAAAGTAGAGACCTCAATATCGCCCGACTGCTATGAGGACGGTGTAGAGGCCACTACTCTTAGACCACACGACTGCTTACCATCAGGCGGAGTGTGGACATTTTGACTAGCTAAATAAAAAAAATATATAAATAGACATGACGAGCTCATGGGGTCCAACCGATCGTGTATAAAGCTCACAATACGTGTGATAGACGCTTCTCGTGATCAGAAGGCTGGTCTTTTCTTAACCCAAAGAATCAGCATTGTCATTGAGCGTGGTAATACTGCCAATTGACAGCCACGCCGATGAATTCTAGGACGCTTACGCTACTTCTTATAAGCTAAAATAATGTAATAATAATTAATATAATAAATAATAATAATAATCTACCACATACACACAACACCATCTAGCCCAAACTAAGCAGAGCTTGTACTACCTACTAGACACTTTAATAAGTTTCTAACAAAATATAATATTAAAATAATACAAAAATTTAGAAGTGGTAACTTTAATAAGCCGTAATAGCATACGCAAAACTGCATTTTATTCGTATTAATGTATCTTGCATGGTCAACTGTAAATGTGATGGTAGCCCAGGATACGGACTTGCGATCCAGAGATCGTTGATTGCATCCCCATCCATTGAACGAGGAGGTTCAGTTTGCTCTAGTTGGAGATGTTAGCAATAACATTTTGTTACTTTTCTTCAAATACACAATCCCGCACAATGAATGCCCTGTATCGGGGGTACCTACTTTACAAACGTACAATTAACGGACACAAAGAACAAGACTTAAAAATATATATTTTTGTGGAACACACATGTGAGTTTCGAACCTCCAAAATACACTGCCGCAGTGATCTTTTATAAAAAAATCTTTTCTACAGCTACTGTATCAGAAAGAATCCTTAATTACAGGTAGGGCGGAATACCCACTCAATTCTGAAGTGGCTCGTCTTAGCAAGTACTTTTACTGAACAGAAGATCGCAGAAATAATTTTGAGTTGTATTTGAACGCTGAGTAGGATTTTAAGAGCACCTGAAAGAAGCACTGCGAGTAATTTATACTTATGTTACGATTTAAAGATTTTTTTTACAATGATTCTCGAGTAGATATTCGTTTTATTTACTATGCTCGACCCGTGAATCGATCCCGAGAAAAGTGTTTGACTTGTGTCTTATATTTACTGCGCATACATGAATTTGAACTGTATTATATTGTTTCGATATAGTTTATAGAATACAACTGGCTCCAACCATTACTTATATTAAAATCTTAACTCTGCTACCAGAATCTGCATGAGTGTGTATAATTTTCTATTAATATTGCCATAGTGGAAATTACTCTTAATATTTTCTATTATTGCCTGAATTGGCGTGGCATCTATGCTTACTTATGGTAAACAACTGATGCAATAAACCGAGAATTAACTGGTCTTCATTCTCAGTTTATTGCATCAGTTGTTCATAAATGCCACTATTATAGCTACGAATTAAAGTGCTTGTCTACAAGACAATAATTTAATCATCTAGAACAGATGTAAAAGACAAATGATGATAATGTTCATGAAAAGCCTTGGAAAAACCAACCGCAAATGTGCGATCGAATCTTTTCTATAAAAGTTGGACTTCATAGCCAGAACTTTTTAAACTCTCGCAATAAGCATAATTGTTCCTGTGTTCCGAGTAACTTTACAAATATTGAAACAACGTAAATTAAATAATTTAATATTATATTACTATTTTTATCGCTGCTCACTGACAATACTAGCCTTGACCGAATGGAGTCAGTTTCCGTTTAGCGTAAGGTGTGGTGTTGCCAGTGAGCAGAATTTTATTTTAAATTAGTGTTAGTTTTATTATTCTACTTTTATTTTTTTATTTTGTAATTTGTATACCTTTTGTTTTTTGTTGTTTTTTATATTTCTTCGTGTTTTGCGTGTGTTTAACTTTCTTTCTTTCTTTCAACGGTCCTTATTTCTGGTTATATTTTTGTTTATATCGAATAACTCTATACAAAGTGAGAAATCATTAGGCCCACTATGAAACGTAAACGCTGAAATTTCAAGCCCATAGTTACTACTCGTAGTACCATGAAACACATGAAGTAACGCTTTGATCACCCATCATATACATTTTTATTGTAAACAAATCTATATATTTTTATCTATTGTTCGTGTCGTCAATTGCGTTGATTTCACAACGATTAATCATTTTAATTAGCAGTGTTTTACCAGACCGGCCATGCTATCCTAACTAATATTATTAATGCGAATCTGATTTTGTTTGTTATGCTTTCACTCCTTAACTCTTCTCTTCTCCCTAGCCTTTATTATTCCCAAGTTACTTGGGGTCGGCTTTCTAGTCTAATCGAATTTGACTGGATATCAGTTTTTACACGGAGCGACTGCCATCTGACCTCCGCAACCCGAAGGCTAACGATAGCCTAAGGCTAGACCAGTGTCAGGATATTAGAGGGCAGTGACTTCCCAATAACGACTGCCATAGGTATTAATGGCAGCCGGGACTGACGGCTTAACGTGCTCTCCGAAGCATGGAGCAGGCGATAATTGTCAATCAATACGCACATAATTTCTAAAAGTCATATAACTTCCGAAAGTCAGTCACTCCTTAACTACTGGGAGATTATCATGGAACTTCGCATACATGCTACAGAAAACAATAAAGGATACGTTTCATCCAGAAACAGTTCTGTTCCTGAGGAATAGAAATTAAATGATATATGTAGTTTAAATTAACGCGAGCGATGCCGCGGGTACAATCTAGTTCTATGTAACACTTAGTCTAAGGTATAATACATCTTATCTTATCTTATCTTACGTGTGGTGGCCAGTCAGTGCAGATCGGCGACACTTCGACCCAGTGGGATCTTTTGTGTCGGCCCCAAGATTTAACCCTTAGCTATCTCCTTATGAATGTACTGCATAACCCGCAATGTACAATTCAGAGGGAGAAGCCTGAAGTCTTCAGGGCTTGGATATGCAAGGTATAATACATGCTTTAATCTTGAAATAAAGTAAACGTAAACATAATTATATAGATTAGAAACCGTCCATATGAAACGAGATTGGTGTAAAAACCCATGATTCAATCTCTTCGTCTTCATGTGACCTTGAGACCCCTATATCTCGGAGGTCATATTCAAACTCGACCGAGGTATGACCCCAAGGTGTCTGCACACCAAGTTACAAGTCAATCGGTCCAGTGGTTCCGGAGCTATGCCTGTCACTAACAGACAGACACACAGACCCACAGACCCACAAAGTGTTTTTTTATCCTCTTCGTAGAAGACTCAGAGGGTAATAAACAAAAATACTACGGTTACTATAAATACTAGTATATAAGGTATACTAAGATATTACATAATAGCGTAACAGACCAGAACATTCACAACAACAACAACTATTTCAGTTATTTTCCATAGCAATTAGAATCAAAATAAACAGAGTTACTCAAATATAATAATACGTATGGAAGTAGAAACACAATTATAGATTCAATACGTATTTGATAAGACTAGTTTACATAGCAAGCAATAAAAGGTTAAAAATACATATAACATTGTACGTTGATGTTCGCCTAATTACTGTGTTGGAATAATTTCATACAAGCCCATCAGTCTGATGAGTACTCAATGTAATGAAGTGCGCCAGCATACATTCTTTATGTGTATCTGTTTGTTCCAACGTACAATGTACTAGGGATTTATACAATGTAAGATCTGTTATGCATAGTAGGATTTTATAATTAGTTGTAGAATAGCTTAAATGACTAGACGAAGGGTATAAAGGTTTAAGGCCGGGACTCCACCAAAGCAGAGATGTGTGCGGTGTGCTGTGTGCTCCGCGAGAAGAGATGTTTTTCAGCTCGGGCCGGCTCGGCCGACACGCGCGCGGGTCTCTGCGGGTTGCTGGCGGGCGAGAGGGGGGAGGGTGACATCGCTCACTGCACGCCGCCCACATCTTCACTGCGCGTCGTCCGCGCACAGCTCACATCACCGCTTCCATCGCGCCATACAAATATTACACATCTTCGCACAGCGATCTCCACTGAAGCTGAGCGGAGAGGAGATGTGTCAATAACACAATTCTATTGGTTGTTTAAAATACATCTCCTCTCCGCTCGTCTCGTCTCCGCTTTGGTGGAGTCCCGGCCTTAGTCGCCAAGTATTAATAATACATAATTATATAGATTCACGCCTATATTCGCCTATTGAGGCGCTCATAGCCAGTTGCACTCACTGATCGGTAAACGATTAGCGAGGTTAAGCAACGCTGGGTGCGGTCAGTCTATAGATGGGTGACCGCTTAGTGGTATTTCATCTGAGCGTCTCCGCGCTTCGGAGGGCACGTAAAAAATCGGTCCCGGTTGTTGTTAAATTGATAGCAGTCGTTAAGCCATGTCAGAGGCCTACGGGCGCCGGGCGGCTTGAACAACTCTTGATAACAGGTTGGCCACTAACCACACGAAACGAAGAAGAAGACGCCTATATTCCAGAATTGGTAGATCGGAGTCTCCTGCACCCATATTTCACCAGTCTAGGCGAGCACATTGTCATTGTACTGATACTGAATATGTCTTGACCGAAAAACCCAATAACATTTTGTCCGACTTGGGAACTGAATCCGGGACGACATACACAGCATTCCCTTTCACCACCACTGCACTACCGAGGCAGTGTAAGTACTTTTCTCATTGATTAACTCAAAGAAATGGTAGCCAATCGCACTCCCAAAATGTTTATTACTTATCATCAAGACCGCTATATCATGTACAAAACTAATATTACACAAATAAATTATTACTAATATTACACCACAAAGCCAGCTTAACAACAATACAACCTGTGGTGTGTCTGTAACGACCGTCTATATACAAATCCAAAGCTAAACACAATTTAGCACCGGTTACGGAGCGAGCAACGCCACAAAACTGCTATTAGTCCGAGGTCAGAGTATTGGACAACCTGTATAGATAGCATAAACATAAACGTTTCTTGAAATAGAATTATAATAAAAATACACAATATTATCACAACAGTATGCCTCCAAAAGACAGCACACACGGCAGCACAGATATTTTGGCAGATATATTTAGGGATGAATCTAAGTACCTAACGGGAACAGTTTCATCCAAAGTATAAAAATGCTCGTGAAAGTAGTATCTCTATTTATCCCAAGGATTTAGCTCAGACTAAACAGCTCGTAAATAGCCTTCAATTTAGAGAACAGCGCAGTCAAAGAACCCTAAGTTATGTTTGGAAGCGGTGTGTAGGATTTCCATGCTCCTTAAAAACACATTATTATTATTAGTCGGGCGTTTCCCCGTTTCGTGTTATTAGCAGAGCCTCTTTACATAAAAACCTTTGCATTATTTATTTATTTATTTAATAAGGCACACAAAACAAAACATAGTGCATACAGTATAAAACTTACAAGCTAACAGTTTTGGTTTAAACTATGGTTCTAACTATGTGTACACATCATGATTATTAGATATCAGTACAGTGGCAGCTTAGCGACAATTTTTATACGTTTGGTAACGCACGTGTACTGACTGTACGGTAACTGAAAGAGAGAATATTTTTATTTGTATCTCCATAACACAATATAATAAAATATGAGCATATACAGAACAATCTATAAATGGAGACCAAATTAGGTACTGCGTCAGCTATTGTTGCAGTTGAAATTGCATCGCTGGTATCCTCGCAGGACTTAAACAGTACGTGAGCAATTACAACAGTTGAATAGAAACCACATACTATATCACCAAATAAAACTTATTTTAGTTTTATGTGGCGATACAATACAATACACAACAATTTCACCTGTTGTAATTGCTCTCTTAATCTTTCTTCAACTGCTTACCACCAATAGGCCTGTATGCTTGCGTCCCATCTTGGTAGCAAAAGAACAATAAGCACTCTTAGGGAATACTTCAGTTCAATATACCTACATGACCTTCTTTATACACAATTGTGTACTAAAAGGGTTGTTCGTAACAATTTACCACACAAAAGGCTTAGGTTTTAGGCCTAAAGTCCCAATTTATTGGAGGGATCTATTGTTTATAAGGCTAGCCTTCCCGAATAGCTATCTGTTTTAAAGAAAATACCTTAATACATTTTAGTAGCAGTGCTGTATATAGACACAACTTCTAACTAGACTAATGGACTGCAATGCAGAGGTCTTGAGTTTGATTCCAAGACACGCAGTTATGTGCGCATTAAATAGTTAATTAATCGCTCTCACTAACAGTAAAGAAAAACATCTCAAGGCAACCAACATTGTTTCATTAGTGTCTGACAATGAACGTAATAAATTGAGTTAATAACGTTTTCTTTAGCTCGATCTTAGTCTGAAGTAAATAACCAAAAACTATTTTTCAATAGACACGACTTTGACAGGACGTATTAAGTTTTAGCACTTCTATATTTTAAGCTTTATAATATAAACCGACATACACACAACAGACCTATATGAACAGATACATTTTAATATTAATGTTATCTGAAAATATACTAATATCTAAAGAGTTTCTTGATTGATTGCTGTCAATGTAAGCAAGCGTAGCCAAGGCTCGCGCCTCTGACTTTTCGAAGTTATGTGTGTATCATAAAGTATAAAAAAAAATATCGTGAGAAAACCTGCATGTCAGAGAGTTCTCCATAATGTTCTCGATGATATGTGAAGTCTGCCAACCCGCACTGGGATAGCGTGGTGGACTATGGCCTAACCCTTCTCACACTGAAAAGAAGCCCGTGCTCAACAGTGGGACAGTTTATATACAGGGCTGATATTATTTTTAATACTATAACAAATTCGATTAAATCTTTGTTAGTATCCCCTAACTACTATTAGTTAAAAGTAATAGCGATAGCCTAGTGAAAACCGTTTCAAAGCTTCTTCTCTAACTTTTAATAAGTTATGCGCGTATTAAGTACTAAGTTACTTAACTAGTTTCACGAAGAAAGTCATCTTAAGAAAATTTGCATGACTGAGAGCTTTCCATACTGTTTTCGTGCACAACACATTAGTTTGAGTAATCTCGAGGCAAACGTTTGTGCGAAGCGAAGTTCATACATTTTACCTAGAAGCGTTCCCGTCTAGCACATTTTAGCTATCCTTTCTCCCACGTATGTGTAGGATCTGGAATGAATTGCCTGCTGCGATGTTTGCTGGTGTGTAAACGCTATGACTTGTCCTTCTTCAAACGAGATTTGAACAGGGTACTGCTATCATGGTAGGCATTTACCATCAGTTGGGCCGCTAGCTCGTCTGCCACAGGAGCAATAAAAAAATCCACAAATAGTTCCTCCGAGTCCGATCGATGTTTATGTTTGTTGATTCAATATTTGTACTGACTCTCTAAAGATAAATATCTTAAATACAAGTAAGCAGAAGTGTGAAGTCTGCCAACCCGCACTTAATCACTGTGGTGGACTATAGTTTAACCCTTGTCAATCTGAAATGAGAACCGTACTCAACAGCTTAAGTTTATATTTAGGGCTGATAATATGTATGTACATATATAAGTAGGTACACTGTAGTGTCAACAATAACTTGCAAACACACTATCTATCTATATATGTATAATCTGTAGATTATTAGATAGTTTTAGAGGTTTAAGCACATAATCCGCGTTTTATCTTTAGAATAAGGGTAACAAAAACTTACACTCTGTCGTAAAAACCGGTAAATGGACCCAACTCCATCTCTAAATAAAACTTTTTTAGTGCCTCTACGTGATGGACCTAAGGTTTTTAACTAAGCATCTAAAAGCTACAAATATGCTAAATACAGCACAAAATATAGCTATTCGAATACCTTAGGTAGGCTCTTGGCCAATTCTTTCTTTGTTAGTGGCTAGCGGAACTCAAACTGTAAAGCTGTAATAACTGTAATTAAACTGTGTTTGCTATTTGTTATTGATATTTTTCTTTACTTTTGTACTTTTGTTAGATTATTCTTGATTTTAATTATTTTTTTTGTTGTTTTAATATTCATATGTGGAGGCTTGTTATTAGCAACATGTGTACCCAGTAAATGTATACTTTTTAGAATTATATTAGTCTGTAAGCCTTCCTAAGATTAAATAAATAAATAAATATTAATTATTGTTATAGGATACGGATTTTTAGCGCATATCTACACAGTGTTATTTTATTTACAGTCTTTTTTAAAACCACTCCTGCACACAAAATATTTTTTGTACACCCGAGGAATTTACAAACATTCAAATAATGGTCACAAATAACTTACACTTGGAACAACTATTTGTGGATTTAACAAATTTTTGTAATGTATCTGAATCTTACCCACAGCACTGGGCGCGGCTGCAGTGGCGAGGCAACCCTACGACCACTTCAATCACTACGCTATTGTGCAGACAATACAAACAAAAAATCAGTACTAGTATAAATAGCACAAATATTAAATGTGTTCTAGTTACACTATAAAATGTGCCGTAGTTCAATGTGCTTCTTGAAATAGGCCCCTCTAACATTTTTCTATTGAATTCTGTCACGCCCTACCCTTCTCCAATTTTGTCTCGCGCTACCCTTCTCCACTATTGTCTCGCTGTGAATTATATATCATCTTCCCATCGTGCTTATAAGCGTCCTCTATTACGCTTGCCATCTCTAGAATGAGATACTTCTGCTCCATTTATCTTAATGATCTCTGATTATGTGATCTAATGCTGTCCATCTCCATTTCTGTTAGTCTATATAAATGTATTTAGCTGCAGCTGTAGCTCTTGAATTACTTTAAATTACAAGGTTTGTACATAATTTTACACACAAGAACAAAATGACCAAAATAAATCTTTTAGCGCAAACAGTACCAAAATTAGTTGCAAAATAAGGAAGTAATTAATAAAAATAAATTTGGATATAGGAAAACATATTTATATAGCCGTTACGTCACAGTTTGTTTCGGGCATCTTTTTTTTTTCTAATTTGATAACTACTCCTAAGGCTTGCATCTTATTGATTTACAAGTAAATTTTTGGGTAATGTAACTATTTAAAATAATAATAAATTGTGAGTACCGTATTGTTATATAATATCGACGTCTAACGCTTGTCTACAGAATATTTTCTTACGTTTTATCATCGTGTTAGGTTTTTGTCCGAAAGTCTGATGCTATATTTCCTTCGCAACAGAGTTAATTGCCTCTTATGAAGCCACGGAGAATAGATGAGGCCTATTAATAGTTCGGAGCATATGGGTACATGACCTACTTATATCCAGGCTATGTCACAAACAATGTTTTGCTGTGGTACAAAAATGTTTTAACCACAAAGCTTAATGTACAAAGATTATACTTTGCCATAATAAAGTTATTATAAGTACAAAGAGTTTTTGTTTGTTCATAAAGAAAGCTGCACAGCTTTGTGGTTTTCTAAAGGATTGTGTTACAAATATTACAAGGAATTAAATAGCGTATTAACAGATTTTTGGGTCGGATAAAATATTATAGGGTTTTCTACTAGGATTTACTATCATAGTGACGCAGCAGGAGTGTATTTAATTGCTGTGAATGAGATCTTGGATTCGATTATCAGGCTATGTATAATGTCATGTGGGTTTACTTGTCAAAAAATTCTCAATAGCAATACAGAGTCTGAAATTGTGCTCGATAAACAACAATTGGCTCGACCCCATTACGTGGGTTCTTAGATTGCTAAATTTGGGCATAATATACATACCTACATCTGTCAACCCATTGGAGACTAGGTGAGAGATTATGTAGGTACCTATGTATGTACTAGCATCATAGCGTTTCGAAGTGTTCTTAGTTGACGGTAAAAACCTCAATCTCTGTTACATAAGACTTATAACAAAGCTGGTAAAATGTGTTTGACACTTTAGTCAAACATGGCACACAGTCGTAGGCTTGTAGTAGATAAGTATACAAACAAAGAAACGGACTAAGCGATGAGAAGCCCTTATTTTCAAACACTAACATACATTACTCGCGCATTGCTAAACAACCTCCTTATATGCCCTTTTTAAGGCACCCATAGCGCAGAACTAATCAGTGTTACTTTCATATGAGCTTTGCTCTTGTTGGTAAAGTATACGCCATCTTTCTTATTTTTCAGCCAATACCTTGACCGCCTTATAAGACATGATCTTCACCTTTTCCTTTATTTGGTCAGTGAATGCCCTTTTGGGTCAGCCCATTACTCTCCTTCCTTCCACTTTTCCTTCTATGATGTTTTTATGAAATCATCATGTCTTATAAGGTGGTCAAACATCTTTCTCTGTTCTCAATTGCCGTCAAAATGTTGCGTTCTTCTTGGACAAGGTTCAATACTTCCACGTTGTTTTCCTTTTATGTCAGTGTTACAGAGCAACTAAATATATAAAAAGTGGAGTAACAAGACTCGATGTAATAAAACTGCAACATTGTATTCTAGAGGCACCAACAGTAGCAATAAACAACATCTCGACAGTTAATTGTTTTGTATGCTTCAATTGTTTATCGCTTGTGACGTAATATGTTTGTTTATTATGATGGTGAGCCAAAACAGTTTCTAGTTATGTTATGATATATTACTGTCTCGCTGACGCAGCGATGGTGTAAAAAATTTCTTTGCATAACACAGGAAGATAAGTTTTTCTGTCTAGAAATTATCAATATAAGCACGGAGGCAGGAAGTACCAACTAACTCCTTCTCATCCCCCTAACTCCGTGCTTATTTGACACGGTCGGATAGAGATCAGGCGCAGGATCAAGAGCTTTACGTGTTTTTGGAGGCACGAGAGTGGGCAACACTGCCAGATGTAATATCTCAACGGACACCGTTAAGATTGGCCGCCTTTAGGTAAATTCGGTCAAATATACATCTGTCTACCCATCAAGGGATACCATTATAGGCGTGAAACTATATATTATGTATGTCCGTAATTATTGTTGTGTACCAAAATTTAATCGACTAAAATATATAAAATAAATACAGCAATTCATTTGATAGCTTTACAAAAGTGAATTCGGAACAAATTTAATTTAAACAAAGGAAACAGGTACAGGCCATTACAATGTAGAAAATTTAATAGAATTAATTGAAATAGCTGACTGGCGATTAGCATAGGAATGGCTTCCGAATTGAGTCAGCTTCCAACGCGGAAATTTTCAGAATGCTTGCGATATCGATTGTTATTTTTAAGCTGCCTACGTTAAATCACTAATTTTAGGCATTTCACGTGTAGTCTGAATTAATGTTTTACCCTTTCACAGATTCAAAGATACTCGGTGCCAATTCAATAGTTTTATTTATTTATATTCACTCATTAGTATCACAGTGTATCTTTGTTTTTTATGAATTGTAACAGCTGTGGAAGAATAAGTAATATTGTCTTCTGTTTACGCGAATGTTATTCATTGAAATTAAACTACTATATACGGATTTTATCGCGTTGTTTATTTGACACTATATTACAAAATTTTGAAAAACTGTTACACTACTATAATACTATTAAACTTTACAAATTTTTAAGCTAATTAAATTATTGAAACTATTGAAACTATTTATACTATTACTATACTATTATACTATTTATATTTATGTTTACACTTTCCCCGACGTTTCGGTTGCTTTTCAGCAGCCATGGTCACGGGGAGACTAAGATTGTAGTTGTCTCAATGTTCCAGTGTAGTTATTTCAAAGTACCCGAACATAATTCAATCATGGGTGTTTCTATTTACGCAGAATGAGCTCAAAGTATCATGAAATCTAGCTGTGGTTTGCTTCTTCTTGGGTTTGACTATTGAAATTACTGGATACCAAGCTGGTGGTACATTCCAACCATCTTCTCTATTGAAATTAGGATGTTTCTTGATTTCAATAGCCTCGCGAAGCATCCTTGGTAGGAATCGGTGTTCTTTAGCGAGCATCTGTGGTTTGTCAAATCTCAGGTAGTGGTTGGTCCCCTGTTGCACATGTTCACACACAGCAGACTTCAATAATTTAATTAGCTTAAAAATTTGTAAAGTTTAATAGTATTATAGTAGTGTAACAGTTTTTCAAAATTTTGTAATATAGTGTCAAATAAACAACGCGATAAAATCCGTATATAGTAGTTTAATTTCAAAGAATAAGTAAATTTTATTATGAAGAATCTATATATTAATACGTGAAGCAAAAACTTTGTACCCCTTTTTACGAAAATTGCGCGGACGGAGGAGTATGAAATTTAGCACAGTTAAAGTTTATATGGAGAAGGAGGGGCGAATCTTAATATTTATATAAAATATGCATTAGAAATACATTAAATTAATGAAAAAACACTACACGCTCACAACCATGCATTTAACACACGCAATCGAAGCGCGTAACTATGGTTACATAATTATATCAATATGTAATGACATATATCAGCAATATCTTACAGGCAAACTTTGGTCGAATTTCGAGCACTAGGCGACCGCTAGTAATAATTATTCACTAGAGTAAAATGGTCGGCGAGACGAGTTCAAACAAGTTTTGGTACTTTACGGTTTCTTTTCATAGTCTGATTAGTCTATATTTTATTAGTACCTTTTTACTCTAAAATATATTCTTTTCGAATGTAACACTCATCTTAAAACAGACATCTTAACTATAAAAGCCTGTAATATAATCTCTACAATAATCCACCATTTGCTTTGTTTCAGGTAAGGGAATCAAACAAAATTGATGATGCCAGCTCAATAATACATATCTGTAAGTATTTTAATACAAAATAACAATCACAGAAGCAGGAAATGTCTACTTAACTTTTTAAGGCCGGATTTTTATGACAATACCATAATAATAATACAAGCAGCAGCATATAAATTGTCCCACTGCTGGGCACGGGCCTCTTCTCAATATGCGAAGGATTAGGCCATAATCTACCACCCTGGTCCAGTGCGGGTTGGCAGACTTCATATATGTTCGTGGACATTATTGAGAACTCTTAGACATGTAGGTTACCTCGCAATGTTTTCCTTCACCGTTAAAGCAAGCGATAATTGAGTATTTAATATGCACATAACTTCGAAAGGTCGAAGATTGAAGAAGCCTTGGGATCGACCTCGGCACCTCTGAGTGGCAGTCCAACGGTTTAGGTCTATCCCGCTGCTTGTACAAAATACCATATCAATGATCAATTGTAATGTACCATTTTACCGAAATTAAACGCTACATATTTCTTCCTGATATAATATGTCAGTTTTAAACATCATTCACACTTTCTCGTATACCTTTATGACCCAACATTAAGTAAATAACTTTTTCACACAAAAAATGCGTTAAACCGAACTTTTACTACGCAGGGTAGTAATCGCTTTATCGCTGCTATAATTCTACACAGGGGTGTTCCATACAAATGCCTTCACACTGAGCAAAAACTTCGTGGAGAACTTTTTTAGGTTAATTAAATTTGATTCTGGAGACCAGACACGTTTAGCCTCAGTCACAAAATACCAAAGAACATAAAATAACTTTTGTTGAATAACTATACTAATAATAATTAATAACCTATATATTTTCCTAGATTTTGCCTGAGGATTCTCAGCCTATATCAGTCCCACAGGTACATATATCGGTATTTTATATACTGGTATCCTAATCTAATATAGTTAATCTTTCATGATTTACCTGTGTGCTAGTTTCATCTAAATTCGAAAACGGTTTTCTTGCGATTGAATGAGAAACATCTTGATAAACTTTTATAATTATAATAGAAGTGTTTATCGCATGCAATATTCCCATGTATTATTATTTCTGGGATACGAACTTAAGGACTTTGAATCCCAGAAATGCGTTTTAGTGTTAATCAAGGATATAATCTATTTGTGTGTCACGTTTTATCCAAATCTGTTAAAAGGTTTATGCGTGAATAAGTAACTAACATCCAAGTACCTTCACAAATTTTCACAGCACACATAAAATTAGAAAATTCTAAAGTATTTGACACATTCTTATTCCGATATCTAAATAATACGTTTGCTTTTAAGCTTATTTATCACTATAAGATAAATAAGCAAATGGTTTACCAGATGGTAAGCGATTACCGTACCCGAAGGACAGAACAGAAGTCACGATTTGAAGATCCACTTATTGCATCAAATCGACATGCCTGCTGCGGATTACTGACGCAATAATAAACTTCAACCAGTCAGCTATTAGATAGCAAACTATAACCCAAAAGCAAACATACCCTAAGATAAAAGAAAAATTTTAACAGAAAATTTCCCGACACGTTTCTTATAAAGTGCCAATATAAAGGACTCCAGGGTAGAATCTACTGTTTTATTAGCTTAAAAGAGCTATACATTATACAGCAGAACATCCTTGCAAAGAAAATAGATATTATATTCAATTTTCTGAAGGCTAAGTTCTTTAAACAAGATAATTTTGAACTTGTTTCAAATAAATTATTATTTTCTAGAGAAGCGATTAATAATAACTACACTTCAACCTTTTACTCTAAAAAGGTGATGTTTTTAGAATTTTTGTGTGTATGTGAATTTCTTTAACGTGTTTTGTATATTTTTTTTTGTAGTCTCAATGCTCGGTAGTCTAAGTATCATTAGAGTTATCTTAAATGTTGTGGGAGAAGCAGTTTTTGTTGTAGCAGAGTTTCTTTAAGTACACTTTAATTTTCGTGTCTTTTGATAATTTATAGCTTGTTACCCAGCACATTATTAGAAAGCCCAAATCAGTGCAAAGGAAGTACTCTAACTATTGCTATTTATATTTATGTTACTTTTAGTGCCTCATCGGACCAATTAAGCAGTAATAATATGGCATGATATGAATACACTAGTGTCATTATGCCAAATATTCTCGATTTAAAAAATACTATTATTTATTATCAATAGCATCCTAACTAATATTATAAAAGCGAAAATGAGTTTGTTTCTTTCTTACCGTTTCACGCCTAAACCACTAAACCGATCATCCTGAAATTTTGCATATACAATAACAGGTGTACAGAAACGGACATAGGCTATCGTTCATCCCGAAATAAATTACTGTTTCCGAGGCAAACAACAATAACGTTCTTATGATAATAGATGGCGCCACGTGTCTTTCGAATCATGATTGAATTATATTATTACAAGCACTTAAAAAAAAGCAAGCAGCAATTCTAAATTAACGCGAGTGAAGCCGCGGGCAAAAGCTAGTCTAAAATAATATTAAAGCTCTTAAAGCACCGGCCTGCTGCAAAGACAAACAGAAAACTTTAGCTGGGAGCTGCGGTAATTACATTAACGTCCATTAACAGAACCTAAAGAGACACAATTTGTCTACCTAACTCGTCAAGAGTAACCAGGCCTGATGTTAAATAAGTTTGGCAAAAATATTAGAACTCCACTTAAGTATATTACTCTCACTTAAAGTATTTTTCTGCCCTCGAGAATATACGACGTAATTTCCTCCCATCCTTTGGCACAAACAGGAGTATACAGGAAAATGTAACTATTTCTAAACGTCCACATTTCGGGCGACCATGTGTGCTTAACGTTGGAAATATTAAGAATATTTGCTACACTAAATGTGGGGCATGTTGCAGCGAGTAATGTTGGAGTAATCTAACCAAATTTTATATGGAGATAGGTATTTTTTATATTTTTAAATCTTCAGTGGTGAATCCCGTCCGAGAAAAGATGGCTTTTTCAATATATTTTCCGTGAAGATAATCAATTCTAAACATTTTAATATTACACTTAATATAGCCAGAGAGCAGCGATAGCTCAGTGGGGAGACCAACAGACTGCAATGCAGAGGGTCTCGGGTTCGAACCCACGTCGCACACCTCTGACTTTCGGAAGTTATATGACTTTTTGAAATTATGTGCGTATTGATTGCCAATTATTCCCTGCTCCGTGCCTCGGAGAGCAAGTTAAGCCGTCGGTCGCGGTTGCCATGAACATCTATGGCAGTCGTTATTGGGAGAATGTCGACACAAAAGAGCCCACTGGGTCGAAGTGTCGCCGGTTTGTATTGACTGGCCCCCACATAAGATAAGATAAGATAATATAGCCAGTTGCACTTACTGATCGGTAAACGATTAGCGAGGTTAAGCAACGTTGGGTGCGGTCAGTCTATAGATGGGTGACCACTTAGTGGTATTTCATCTGGGCGTCTCCGTGCTTCGGCGGGCACGTAAAAAGTCGGTCCCGGTTCTTGCCAAATTGACAGCAGTCGTTAAGCCATGTCAGAGGCCTACGGGCGCCTTGAACAACTCTTGACAACAGGTTTGCAACTAACCACACGAAAAGAAAGACCATGTATTATGTTAGCTTCTTAATTTTTACTCAGTCATTGCCGGACAAATACCAAAGCTAATTATAACCGTCAATGCTAAATCACTTTTTCGAAATTTTTAGGTCAATATTCAAATATTCAAAATGCATTGTTTCTGTTTTTATAAGTGATCTGTAATATAAAATTTAAAAGGTTGTGTCTATTTTAAGATTATGAAGTAGACCCTGTGGTCTAAATTATAACCTTAAAATATGACCACATCTAACTGTTACATGATGTATACAACAGTAGAAACTGAGTCCGCGGCATCAACGAGTTCAACTTTATTGATAACTTCCTCCAACAAAAGCTAATTACTTGAATCGCAAGTTGAATGGTACGTTTGAGAGATATTTCTTCGTTAAATTAACTTTAGAACTATATGCATAAAATTTGTTTTCTCGGGTTAAAGTTGTTTTGAAATAACTCAACTGTTTGACCTGGAACTGCGCGGGTATTTTACGTATTTTTAACAAAGATTGAACACTTTGAGATAGGCCTTGTGTATGTCTTGTCGTTACACTAAACATTAAGTAAGTCAAAGTTCCGAAATTTATTTTAAACCTTTTCATGGTTATTTTTAAATAATAGTTAATATTGACTTGAAATTCATATAACATCGCCTTTTAAGCGTAAGAATATACTTTTATTTAAAGGAACCTAGATAAGACGAAATTAAATGTATGGTTTTATTATGGATTTTTTTAGTTTAAGACGCCTAATTCTTTGCAGAAGAAGAGGTATGTCTGCGTTATAATATGTTTTAAATAAATCCTCGAACGAAATTATAGTATTCTTATTATAACTTTTTTAGAAACGAAGTCCCAAAGGTCATCAGAATTACATAATGACATGACCTACAAAATTCGCCGACCAACAATAGCGGACGGGGACAATAAATCTAAAATTCAAATAAAAAATTTAATCCCGCAATTCGTTTGGGAACCGTAAGTTGACTTTTTAATGGGTCTAATAAACGTTGATATAATTTTTATGACGATACTTAATCGACAATAGCCTTTATAAAGAACCTTGTCATAAAAAACATTGGAAATAGCTATAAAAATAAGTCAAGCAAAAAAGGTCGTGAAGATGAATCATGCTCGAGCTGGTACTGGACAGAGTGTCAAATCAATCAAATCAAAACAGAGGCTCGTTGGCGCACACTATCTCTGTCAACTTTCTCGAACTATATTGTGTATTATTTTGTAGGTAATTTTCAATACTAGCGTAGTCCATCGGGCAGGATTGAGATAGGCTGTGTTCAAAGGTATTTTATCTGCAATGGGCTACTCTTCAAATTGTAAACAGGTAAGTAATTTTTTTACGGCCATTGATTATTACGTAGGTGTAGTTTTTTGTTACTCTTTCAAGCCCTAACCACTCGATTGATCATGATGAAACTGCCCATACACGTTCGAATTTTCGATTTTCATTGAAATTTCACACACACACCGTAAGTGAACGCTAGTTTGAAATAATTTGTTCGAATTGTTTCTAATGTCGTATGTCGTGCCCCATGAGCCCAGAATCGTGCACACTGGATGACCTGTACCAGGCTAAACCAAATGCAATCCGCGTTGCCGAAAACTGGTCGAAAATTATATAAATTGTGTTGCCATCGACACGATAAGTAAGTATTGTTTCTAATGCCACATGATGATAATAATCATCATTTCATCTTGAACCAAGGATATAATCCTATGAATTTCTAAAATTATAAATATACTAACAAATGGTATTGTTTAATATATCTATTACCATCCTTGCCATGTGCGTGCTTTTTCGCTACCAAAATATTTATGTTTAAGTTAATATAGTTTGAAAGAGCAGCGATAGCTCAGTGGGGAGACCAACAGACTGCAATGCAGAGGGTCTCGGGTTCGAACCCACGTTGCGCACCTCTGACTTTCGGAAGTAAGATGACTTTCGAAAATATGTGCGTATTGATTGACAATTATCGCCTGCTCCGTGCCTCGGAGACCACGTTAAGCTGTTGGTCCCGGCTGCCATGAACATCTATGGCAGTCGTTATTGGGAGAGTGTCGACACAAAAGATCCCACTTGGTTGAAGTGTCGCCGGTCTGCACTGACTGGCCCCTACATAAGATAAAGATAATATAGTTTAACGTTAATATGTAAGAACTCGATTAATTGCACTTACAATAAGAGTACATACTAATACTAAATCTATAATAATATAATAATATCAGGCCTGTATATAAATTGTCCCACTGCTGTGCATGGGCATCTTAGCAGAAAGAGAACCTTTAGGCTATAGTACTCCTGCACACTTTCGAGAACTTCATGCAAAGAAATAAAAATATAGATAGGTACCGATTTCCAAATTACACGTGTACGAAGACTGAAACAATTAAAACATGTTGTTACATAACAAATGTTTGGAATTATTATTAATATGCAATTAATCAAGGAAAATCAAAATGGCCGTAATGGAAGAAGAACTTGTAAACACGAACCAACTTCGTTTGCATAGCCGTAACAGTAATTTAAGACAGTTGCCAAATTCAAAGAAATATGTTTTGCCAAGGTTTAATAACTTGTATGGAACTAAAATATGTTCCTAAGATCTTGAATAGTTTACCTGAAGATATAGTAAATAAATATGTTAAAAAGCAGCCGTATAAAACCACGCTAAAAAGATATTTGTTATATAACATTGACAGATTCGTACTGTCATTGTGAATTATTTTAGTGTATAAATTGTAATTTTAATTTATATAACATATGAACTCCCACTCGCATAAAAACCCTAGTGGTTTAAGCGAGTGGTCTAAGCCATGGTATTATTATTGAAAACTTTAGTCAATAAAAAAAAATTATAAAATTAGTAGAATAATTAAATATCATAAAAGGTTTTAAATGATTAAGATAATATGCCTTAACAAGGCTTTATTTCAATTTTGCTTTTGCATCATTAATATTGAATGAATAATATTTGGTACCTGAAAAGTTTAAGCCATTACATCGAGTTGGACCGTACTATGCCGTTAGTTAAACGGCAATGGAGGTAGCGGCATTCCTCCCAAATTCACGGATAAATTGATTGCATAGCAGCAATGGAATGTGGTACTCTTGGAAACTATGTATAGTGAGTGAAAGCTAGTTAACTAATTGATTGTGAACCATATAGTTTATAACCATATGGTTCATAATGATAACTAGATAACCACTAAAAACAAAAAAAAATACCTAGTTAATAATAATTCATGCTAAGTACATACTATTTGTCACTGTGTCATAGGCCTTAATAAACATGTGTTTGTATTGTACTAACAAACGTTTACCTGAGTCCCGATGCACGATCGCGCTAAAATTAACACTTTTTCTAATATACAAAATACCTACATATAGGTGCCAATTCTGTTGTCACAAAATTCTCTAAACTTAACTAAAATTCACTAAAATATTTTTTAGGCCTGTCACTTTTAACGATTTCAGAATACGAAATGTCATTTGAGAATACTAAACTAAATTTTAGTGATTTTTAGTTAAGCTTAGAGAATTTTGTGACAACAGAATTGGCACCATTATCATTTATCAATAAGAATACGATGATCAAGCCTGTAACTTTTAGTAATTACATTTGTAATTATTTATTGTATTTTCTCTGTATTGTAAATCTTTTGAGAAAATAAATGTCTTTAACCGTTATAGTTTGTAAATTGAATTACTTGTAAATAGACAAGAATAAATCGTCTATTGATTTTGTAGTGCTTGTACATGGAGCAGATGTATTGAATCAAATTAGGCGTTATTTGGCGGGCATCTATTCAAATCAACAGAGGAACTCGCCACGCACCCATACATTGCCAACCCCAACTATTGCAATAGAAAAACGAATGGTGCATTCTTTGCCAAACGGTCCTGAAAGTGCCTCGCGCTGAGGCAAAACACGTGTCAACGCATATTTTGTGTTCGAAGCGGTATACTGCAAGTTGAAGCCCAGGTCCCACGTCGTGGCTGTTCCTATCCAGAAAAGTTCTGTATTGTCAACCTTTGAAGCATGACGCCGATGGTTAGAGCGGGCTACTTGCGTCAACTACTCGCGCGAGCTATCTGTGCGAGTTACACCGGGTTCTGAAAGGCAGATCAATACAAAAATTAAACTATTTTATACGAATTTTATAGCATTGCTTATTTTAAAACACTATCCTTACTAATATTATAAATGCGAATGTGAGTTTGTTTGTTTATTTGTTTGCTTGTTACGCTTTTACGACTTAACTAATCTACCGATTATACACGTTGTCAGGGGAACGGGAAAGGATATAGGGGTATACCTTTCATTCAGAAAAAAGTACAGTTATTTATCTAACCTTACCTAACCTACATTTGTACATTTAAAATCGTTTTCTAGTTTTTTATATGTCTGTTTGTTATGCCAGCATCATGTGAAAACCTATCATTTGATTAGATGCGGCAGTTTGGTAGCTTGGCAAAAACTAAACAAAAGCTTTACTTAATTCTGTTTTATAGAACAGTAGGTATCGTAGACAGTGACATAATTTTTACCTAATCCTGTTCTATAGAGCAGGATGTTATAGTCTACATAATAAACCATAATTTATATGATATCCATTAAATCTAGTCCTTATAGCCATAGCCACAGACAAAACCTAGTTCATAATATTATTTTACTAGCTAGACAATGCAGTTATAAAGATGTCGTCAAGAATTTCACGACACCTCTTAATTCAACAGACATGATATCGTCAAAGCAGCTTAGGAATGGAGGAGCTATTCTAAATCGTCTTTGTAATTGGAAACGGATCCGTCAAAAACGTGTCTCGGTAATAGGATCCTCCTTGAGGCGCCATGGGTTAGAGCAGGACAAAACGATCTTTTAATATTTGGGTCACACTTATGACGCTTTCTCTTTCTTTACCGTCCGCTTTGTTTTAAGGTTTCTAATATTGTTTGTATAATGTATGTAGGTAAATATTGTACTCATCTTTTAGGCATCCGTCGATTCATGTCTGAATATATCTGGAAAATAGGCAAAGGTATAATACACCCCGTTTATATTCAATACGTATTAGGAGTTAAATCTATTGCCTTTTACTGGGTTCACTTTTTAGACACAGCGGCAGTAAATTTGCTGCAACATACTGCAAGTTAGGGTGTTACCAGACTAATCGATCGATCGTCAATCGACGGCATCGGACGACGTCGATCGAAGTTGTCGACGTCGATTTGTCTGGTAGAAACTATCGATCGACGTCGACTAATCCCTTCTACCATCGAGCGATGCCGTCGATCGACGATCGATCGATTGGTCTGGTAGCAGTCTAAGAAATATGAAGGCTGCCAACCCGTACTGAGCCAGCATGGTACACTATGGCCTCTCCTCATTCTCTCTCTTAATGGTCCATGGAGAGTCGTGTTTTATTATATTACTTTGGGAAACTTCATTATGCATATTTATTATATTATCTAACAGAAAAATTGCAAATTATATAAGCAACCAATCCTGAGATTCCAAGTTTGAATTTCATATCAGACAAAGTGTTAGTTGGTCAGTTTGGAAATTCTTAGTGTGTTACCAGACCAATCGACCGGTCGTCGATCGACGGCATCGATCGATGGTAGAATGGATTAGTCGACGTCGATCGATAGTTTCTACCAGATCAATCGACGTTGACAGTGATCGATCGATTGGTCTGGTAACACCCTTAGTGAACATTTTGGAGAACTCTCAGACATGCAGATTTCCTCACAATGTTTTCCTTCAACGTTAAAATTAGCAAATGTTACCTATTTAATATGCGTAATAAATAGTTAATTATCGGTCGTTTTAATTTATGTGCGTATAACTTCGAAATTCCAGAGATGCGCGTCTTGGAATCTAACTCGTAACCTCTCTGTGTTAGTCCAATAGACTAGGCTATCGCTGCTATTATGTATAACATATATATATAAAAGTGCTTAATAGTATCTAATAGAGACATTACATAACATACATCATCGTAACCACAAACATTTTCGAAACCTCTTATTGATTTGTGAAAATGTACTGTGAAAGTACATCCCGCTCGCTATCATGTAATTCAGTCAGATTGGCTTGATATTAAAGGCTATCAAACTATCAGCGAGGAGCTATTACACTGAAGGTTGGGGTGTGGGTTCCAATCGGAAGTTCATCCAACTCCGTCCGCGAGTACATACCAGCAAACCGTAGTTGGATCGTAGTTCGTGAATTACGTAAGGCTTGTTTCACACCTATCACAACCACACTACAGCCACAACCACACCACGTGGGCGGGCGCAATTTTGTATTGAAAATGAATAGTAGAATTTATACGGACCACATTTTGCCGTCATTATCGACTACATGGGTGATACCGACCACATCGCAACCACCAGCGACACCGCGAAATAGCGTCCGACCACATCGCAGACACAACGTGGTTCGACACACCGACACTGTGCGCACGCCTACGCTCTCCCCCCTTCTTCTTAATAAAATCCACAACAAGGATAGCAACAACAATGTTTCCATTTCGAATTCCATGAGTTTGTTCAGTCAAGGCGTGTTTCCTCAGCTAAAACCAGTGTCGAACTATCTGTCTGCACTCGTGAGCGTCATTGCGTCGTCGCAACCATATCGCAAATACTAACGACAACTCAACCACATCCACATTTTGTAGGAACCACAACGCAACTGCAAAAAGCTGCAGCGACAATATTCACACGTAACTCCTGCTTGATCACCTTTTGTCGCGTTGGTGTGGTGTGGTTGTGGTACGTGTGAATGAAGCCTAATAATTGTATTTCTAATAGTTGCAGGCCTTTCATAAAGTACTATCGGTTTGATTACAGGAATGAATTTGCAAGTTTGTTTTGAATAAGTGTATGTAACATTCACAGTCTCAGACCTATAATTATCATCTAAAGCATTAATTCCCAAAGTGGTCCAGGTGGATCCCCAGGGGTCCACGGGAGATTCGACGGGGGTCTACGTTGGCATGAAAAAAAAATAGGGGTGCACAATTTCTAAAAACAAAAGAAAGAAAAGGTCAGCCCGTAGAGATTTGATCAAATTTTTTACTTGCATGAACTTGTTTAGCTGCAGGGGGTCCACCGGAACCAGCTAAATTTTGAAAGTGGTCTATGAGAAAAAAAGTCTGGGAACCTCTAATCTAAAGGTTAGGCAGACGTGTATTACAGCCACTTTTCGCCAGCTATATCATAGGTTCCACGAAGTAGCGGGCGACCTTATTGCTATTAAAAATTTCTAAACAGAATACAATAACACTCACGCGACTCAAAATCGAATCCGAGATCTCATTCAAAGCAATCGCGCACACTACCTATTGCTGCGCCACTGAGGTATTATCCAAAATAATCGAAAATTATTTTTAATCTATACTAATATTATAAAGCTGAAGAGTTTGTTTGTTTGTTTGCTTGCTTGAACGCACTAATCTCAGGAACTACTCGTTCGATTTGAAAAATTATTTTTGTGTTGTATAGCCTATTTACCGAGGAAGTTTATAGGCTACATAACATCACGCAACGACTTACGGGGGCGGGCAGTAATCATAAACGCGGGTGAAACCGCGGGCACATCTAGTTAAATATATAGAAACAGCATTGTAACTGGGGCACACAAAGTGATGAGTCAAAACCGTCCCAGTTGTGACTTTTCTGTTGGTCATAAAACAAAGTCGGTTCATCAGAATCCCTTGCTTTATAGCCATCTCTTCCACGTCAGCACTTTCCATTTCTATTGCGATACCTCGATTAAAATTCTTAATACATGTGCAGTTATTAATGACGAAATAGTTTGGGCACCAGATTTTCGACGTCTGTTACTATAAAAATATCATTATCGAGTATTAAATATCATAGTGAGTTTCATTTAATTCGTGTTAATTTTCTTTTTATGTATGCGTTAAATTATAAGGTCCACCTCAATACAATTAGAATTAAAATCTTGTAACCAAAACACACCTAGCAAAGTACACCTCTGTTAATCCATTGGGGGATATAAATTTAAAATATATTTCGTACAAGTAAAGTCGCATAGAAGCTAGTAACTTGCATGCCTATGCAATATGAGATTAATACCACGATAACATAGAATCTCGTTTTCCATATTCCATTATATACATTCAGCCGTCTAGTTATATACTTTCATACACATTTATAAATTTTACTTGAAATACCCAAGTCATTCAAAAATACATATACCTGTTCTAAATTAAATAAATAAAATATAAAACATCATAGCTGGGCGTCCGTTTGTAAGTTATTGCAAGGTTGCAAAAACGCGATGGTTTTATTCACGACGTTTCAAAATTAATACCTGTTGCCGAAAATGCATTTTTACAGCTCCTAGCTACGGTGCACGAAATTGATAAAAATGAACATAGCATTTTTACTACTGTGTAAATTTTAAAATAAATGCATGCATGAACAATAATTAGTTTTAAATCAATGCACAGTTTTAAATATCACCATTATAAATAAGTTGCCTACCGACGGTTTCGATACAATTCTTTTACAAGCAGCTAGTATACATATTTCTTACAATTGAAGCTATTTCCAGACATAATATTGAAAAAACATCTGGCCATAGAATCGTAACATACAGACAGTTCTTGTTACATGTTTTAATGCTAGCTGTTAGCTGCAAAAAATATTTATTAATTTATTATAGACTAACAGCTATATTAATATTTAAACTATGATAATAACCACAAATTTTTATTAGAATACATTACCAGAATGAAATGTCTTAGAAGTTACATGAATGAAAGTTGTTTATACGAATTTATCACAATTCTTTGAAATAACACAAATGTGGACCGACGACCTGGTACAGGTCGCGGGAGGCGCTATTTTTATTTTTTTTTCTAGCTCCTCTATCGGAGACAGAACCTTCTTCTATTCTAAATTTATGGGGTAGTTGTCCCATTGAAGGGGCAGCTGTTCCTCCTACTCTACGTCTACATTTTACATGTGCCTTGGAAGGGCTATTATTGTTTTGCTTATACCTATTCATGCTCTCATTCCTATCCTCTAGTACCATACCAGTTCTCTCATATATACCTCTCGTACTTTCATTCTATTCCTTTCATAATT
The DNA here is from genome assembly GCA_963564715.1 of Catocala sponsa. Taxonomy (NCBI): domain Eukaryota; kingdom Metazoa; phylum Arthropoda; class Insecta; order Lepidoptera; family Erebidae; genus Catocala; species Catocala sponsa. Next base: position 8,043,055 of record OY751351.1, read on the forward strand.
GGGGGATAATAGGGGTTAGGGTTGTCTTCTTTATTTATTATCTACATATCTTACTTGCTATTTATCTTATCGTATCTTATTTATACTTTTATTTATTAATACATATTTGCTTATGCTATTTCTTATTCGCTACTTATATATCTACGCGGGATATTGGATGCGGGTGGCCCAAGACCGGTCTGTATGGAAAACCTTGGGGGAGGTCTACATCCAGCAGTGGATGTCTTTCGGCTGAGATGATGATGATGAACACAAATGGCCTTGATGGCGTAGTGGTTAGTGTAACCGACTGCCACGCCTGAGGTCGCGGGTTCGATTCCCGCACAAGTCAAACATTCGTGTGCATGAACATGGATGTTTGTCTTGGTCTGGGTGTTTCTATGTATAATATGTATGTATTTACAAAAAAGAAAGTATATATGTATGTTTATCCATTGTCTAGTACCCATAGTACAAGCGCTGCTTAGTTTGGGCTAGATGGTGTTGTGTGTATGTGATAGAATATTATTATATTATAATGTCTTTTGTAGTTCAAGCTGTCTCTATACACAATATCATCTATACTTTTCATCGGTTTGAGCGTAATTCAACATGAAATCTTTTACATTTAAAAGCAAGATAGTATGATCAATAAATATAGTACAGATTATCACTTGATCGCTTTTACCGTTATCTATATAAAGTATATGGAGTGTATATACAGTGAAACAAAGGCCATACATACATACATAGATTCACGCCTGTTTCTCAAAGGGGCAGGCAGAAACTACGGATTTCCATTTGCTACGATCCTGACACACTTCTCTGGCTTCATTCACTTTCATCACATTCCTCATACTCGCCCGTCGGTTCAAGGAGCTCTTAACCTGGTCTTTGTCCAGAACGCCTCCGATCTGGTCGAGAAACGTTCGCCTAGGTTTTCCTTTTGCGACTGTTCACACTAGCCTTATAAACTTTCTTAGTCAGTTTTTCCTCGTCCATTCTTTCTACATGTCCAAACCAGCTTAACACAACCCTTTTCTATTCTTGTAACTATATCCACTTTCATGCCGCATCTCTCTCTAATCACACTATTTCTTATTCTATCTTTCAGAGTCACACCACATATGCTTCTCAACGCTCTCATTTTTACAGCATTTATTCTGCTCTCATGCTTCTTTTGCCATACCCAACTTTCACTTCCACACATAAGTGTGGGTACTAATAGTCCTCTATAAACAGCCAAACGTGCCTTTTCGGATACATTTCGACTGTTCATAAAAGCGCGTAGGGCTCCATTCACTTTGTTGCCAGCAATCGTTCTCCTTTCAATATCTCCGTCATGTTTACCATCCCTTGTAAACAAAGTACCCAAATATACAAACTCTTTCACTTGCTCCACTTTGTCTCCATCGATCATAATATTACACACCGTCACGCACTCTTCCTTTTCAAATACCATTACTTTCGTCTTGCTTACATTTATTTTCATTCCTTTACTCTCAAAAGCACCATGCATAATAGTTACCATCGCCTGCAACTCTTCCGCTGATGACGCAAGTATTACTTGGTCATCGGCATAAAGAAGACATTTGACAAGTAACTCATTAATTCTTAATCCCCATTCACAATCTTTTAAATCTTTCAAACAATTGTCCATGTATAGGTTAAACGGCCAAGGTGACGCTACACATCCTTGTCTAATACCTTTATCGATGCTAAGGCCAAAGCTGAGAAAATTACTGTTTTCACGATAACGACTCACGCACAGGTTTCCGTTGGACTACGTATTAACGGTGTCAGGTCACGAGCTACTTCTCGTTATAAATATCCAGGTTGGCAATGTGTGTCACTCTTCTAGACTGCTTTTTGTGGCTAGACTTGAAGTGAATTAGTTTTCGCGGCTGTCTATAAATAGTGTTCACTTTAGTTAATGAAATAGCGAAGCAAACGAGATATGGTAACAATAGAAGAGATTGACAACTGAACTTTTTACTAAAGAGAATCAGATGATATGTTTAGTGTAATTTGCAACTATTATATTCGAATGTATGAGCAACAATATAATAAACAAGATACGCAAATACGGTACCATAATATACCACGGGGAGTGCTCTGAAGAGTTATTCCACCTTATCCCGCCCCCCTCTTTCCTATCCAGAACAACTCGTGCTGGGCTCAGATGCCATCCTTATACAGTAGAGTCGACTAGACCGCGTACCAACAAGTTTGGGTCCTCATACCTCTGCTGAACGACGAAGGCATGGAATTCTCTGCCAAGGCACGTGTTTCCTTCTTCCTTCACTCCTGGGTCCACTGCTCTTAGACCACACACGACTGCTTACCATCAGGTGGAGTGTGGTCATTTTGACGAGCTATTTAAAAAAAAAAAAACGTGCGCTGCGTCTTTCGTATAAAGTCGGTTTTGCATTGAGAGATACTGAACTCTGATATAATTATTTAAATCCTATAATAACATGTATCGCACTTTATAATTTATACTAGCTAAACCCGGTCACGCTTTCTTATGACTCGGCCTGATATTTTTAACTAGCTGACCCGCGCAACGTCGCCTGCTTCACAAAAGGGAATTTTCACAGTTTTCGCAAAATTTTTCATTGATGCGCCGCTCCTATTGGTTGTAACGTAATGTTATATACCCAATATCCTTTTTCAATAAATGGGGTATCCAGCATTAAAAGAATTTTCAATTCGAACCAGTAGTTCCTGAGAATAGCGCGGTCAATCAAATAAACAAACAAATTCAGCTTTATATTATTACTAGATGTGCCCGCGGTTTCACCCGCGTTTATGATTACTGCGCCGCCCCCGTGGGTTGTAGCGTGATGTTATATAGCCTATAGCCTTCCTTGATAAATAAGCTATCCAGCACTAAAATAATTTTTCAATTCGAACCAGTAGTTCCTGAGATTAGCGTGTTCAAACAAACAAAAAAACTCTTCAGCTTTATAATATTAGTATAGATTAAACCGTTCTCATAAATTCTTCGAGATAAAAAGTAACATTCTGTTGTAATGCAACGATATTATAATTATATAAATGTAACATAGTAAAAAAAAAACCAAGCGCAGCCATCGATACTTTTGACTTTACTGGTTTTCTATGTATGAGGAGTGATATCGTTTGCCTCATGCTGCGCAGATAGAATGGTATTAGATTATAGTAACATTGACTGTACATTAAGTTACATTCTTCGGTTAGAAAATAAATTGCTTATTTGAAGATCCTATCTGTCAATCGTATACAACATCAAAATGATTTGACAGTTTGTAATAAGGTTCTGGGTCTGTATTCTAATCAGACAAAATGTTTTGTCACCAAAATCTCTATAGTTACAGGAATATTTCCTCCTTAAAACCACAGCGATGTATTACCACAGCACTTAAAGTCATCTTGGCTGTCAGAATATATATACCAGTCGATATTGGGAGTTAGATATCAACGTCTCTTATGATTAGTTAAAGCATCGGTGAAACCAAATTAAAATGTTTGAATAACTACATAAAACTGATACTACTTCAACCAAAAGCATTTTAGATAATTAGTGACTTCCACGTTAAGCTCGTGGTATAAACTTGCACTTGTGAAATCCCAGGTTTAATTTCTGGATCCGCAAAGTGATGTAGTACAATACAGAATATCACATACTAGATTTAGCTGCAGCTTCGCTAGCGTCAATAATAATAATAATATTCTATCACATACACACAACACCACCTAGCCTAAACTAAGCAAAGCTTGTACTATGGGTACTAGACAATAGATAAACATACATATATACTTTTTTTTGTAAATACATACATATTATACATAGAACACCCAGACCAAGACAAACATCCATGTTCATGCACACAAATGTTTGACTTGGGCGGGTATCGAACCCGCGACCGCAGGCGTGGCAGTCGGTTACACTGACCACTACGCCATCGAGGCCGATCAATGTAGGTTAGGTTAGATTCGTAACAGTACTTTTAGGAATGAAAGGTACCCTATGTCCTTTCTTGTTGCGCTGAAATCGTCTATGCGAAATTTCATGATAATCGTCAAGTAGTTAAGGCGTGAAAGCGTAAAAAACAAACAAATAAACAACCAAAAACAGGATTAGTATTAGGATGCGAAAGCGAGTTTGTTTGTTAATTTGCTACCCTTTTAAAAAAAAACTAACTTTGTCTACGGCTTAGTACGACAAAGTAGTATAGAATAAGAGTAAAATGGCTTTTCGGTAATGTAGTGCTATTAAAACTTTCATGGCGAACAGATTTCAGGATGTAACATATTGAATGTTATTATATAAAAATGTTTAAAATGAAAACATTTTGAACAGTACCCTATCTATGTCCTTTTGTGTTCCCCTGACAATGTGTATACGAAATTTCATGATTTAATCGTCAAGTAGTTAGGCGTGAAAGTGTAACAAAAAGCAAACTCACATTCGCATTCATAATATTATCTAGCTGTCCCAACAGACGTTGTCCTGTACACACGATAAAAAAAAAACAAATCTAAACCATTCTCAAATCCACTTGAACATACAAAAAATTTCATCAAAATCGGTACAGCCGTTTAGGAGGAGTTTAATTACAAACACACGCACAGAAGATTTATTTAAATAAAGATTAGAATGCCTATCAGATGGCAAAAGATTCACCCACTCTTTCATGACACCTAAATTTTGCTTATGAGATGTGGGTATCTACGAGATAATAATAATAATATTTATTTTTTCAAAAAGTTATATTTAGCATGAACACAGTACATAATAAATCAAAACAAGTTAATACAGAATTTGTTGTACTCTGGTACCCAATGTAAGATTTAACTTGTGTTTTAGGTACCCGGTCCCTCGCAGTATTACAGTTACTTTACAGTTAAATCATAATACAATATTAGGTGTTCGTGTAAGCAGCTATGAAAATATGTGTAAGTAAGCGTAGGTGTGTGTATGTTTGTGTGTGTGTGTTTGTGTGTATGTGTGTGTGTGTGTGTGTGTGTGAGCGCGCGTGTATGTGTGTGATATTCATCCAATTAAAGTACCGATAATTTCAGCATGATCTCTGTTTGAGCATAAGTTTTGGTCATGAGCCATTTTGCAACTTCTTTCTTACATTGAAGATAGTTGTAGAGATACAAAAACATAGAGTCCACGTCTGTGTTCAATGTAAGCTAGTGATGAGTAAATTGATAATAGCCCTAGGCTTAACACGTTTGTTACATTATACATCGGTGAGGTAGCCATGTCAAAATATTATGCTCAGCCTTTGTTATTGTTAGTACGGTGAATAATGCGTGAACGTATTACACGAGCCTCGCAAATTGAGTGACGTTAATAGAACTCGAGCCTGTTTCACGTAATCGTATCAGATATCAACCGACTGTATTTTAAGGATCAAGAAAGAGAGATGATGTTTTATAAATTGAGTTGGGGTATCAGGTCAGGCAAATATAATAATTATGTTTGCGTTATGTCGAGAATTGTAATATTTAACTTCTATGTGTATATATGTCCATACATACATCGATCCACGCCTGTTTCCCAGAGGGGTAGGCAGAGACTACTGATTTCCATTTGTTACGATCCTGACACACTTCTCTTCACTTTCATCACATTCCTCATACATGCTCGCCGGTTTAAGGTGCTCTTAACCTGGCCTTTGTCCAGAACGTCTCCGATCTGATTGAGAAACGTTCGCCTAGGTCTTCCCCTTGCGACTGTTCCATTCACACTAGCCTTATAAACTTTCTTAGTCAGTTTTTCTCGTCCATTCTTTCTACATGGCCGAACCAGCTTATCATACCCTTTTCTATTCTTTGCCTTTGTATATATGTACTTATAGATATATGGTCTATATGTACTTATAGATATATGATCTCACGTCTATATAGCCAAAGGAGTAAGCAGAGGTGTAATACACCTACTTTTAGTGAACTCTGGTTCTAGGTCCCATGTAATAGTTGAAGATTGCACGTAAAATCTTTCTAAAATCTATTGCAGTCTACCGAGTCCTGTTCCAGACTCTATGATAGTATTTAACATTTTTTTGGTAGAAAACCCAAGCATTAGGCCCTTCACGGGAATCGAACAAGAGACCTAATGCACAGCAATTGCATTAATTATCACAGCGCTACCTATATCAAGTCGATTTTTTTCAATGTAGGGATACAGACTTCTTAGTTTTATAAAAGTACTAGATTTTGACTGCGGCTTCGATCGCGTAAACTTTTTTTTTATTCTACTAAGGTGGCAAACAAGCATTTCGGGCCACCTAATGGTAAGTGGTCACCGTAGCCTTTGGACGCTTACGACACCAGAGGCATCACTTGCACGTTGCCGACCCTTTAGGAAAGGAAGTGGGAAGGAGAAGAAGCGGGATGGGGAAAGGGGGTGATTGGACCTCCGGCACTCTCAGTCACCAAACGAAACACAACAGTAGGAATACTGCTATTTCACGTCAATATTCTGTTGGAGGGTAGTCCTTCCCCGGTGGAGCCGGCCCATTCATGCTGAAATCAGCGAGGCTCTACTACTAGTTAGTTAGTAACAGTACTTTTTTAAATAAATGTAGCCTAATATAGGCTACATTTTATTTTAAAAAAGGTGATAATATAGCTTTCTTATGGTGAAAGAATTTTCAAAATCAGTTTTATTGATTTATTTGCATCAACTGCTCACTGCACTTACAGTTATCCAACGCGTGCAGTGAGCCATAATACATACACAACATATTATTTATAACTTAAAAATAGTGAACAGTATTTAACAAATTTATTAATTTTATCGAAAAATATGTCAACTTCTGGATATTGAGCCACCAGAGAGTTGAGAAGTCTCATAGCCTGATTGGTCGGAGCAAACTGAGCAGTACAAGTACGCACCCTCGGCACCGCCAGCAATTTTGTAGTATTTGAGTAAAATACTTACAAAAAGAACATTTTTTTTTCTCCATATAATATTAACATAGACAAATGTATTATCTATCAACTAACATATATATATATATATATTAAAAGTTAAGTATACGGCTTATATCCATCCATCCCCATCTACGTAGAATATTCTCTTACGGATGGACGATCATTTCTGTAGCTCTATTGTATACCTAGTTGTAAAACTTCTATTCATAGAAGTTAGGATAGAAGCACGGTCCTATTTGCATATATATGCAAGTCTTTTAACCACAAAAACGCTACACTGATTTTAGCCTTTTGTATCCTCTACATAAACCCGAGCATGTTCTTTATTTTGTAAGGAGTTCTCCCAGTGGTGAAACTAATTTCGGAATGTGAATTATTATAAATAACAATGATATCAGTCCTGTATACATAGGTACTGTCCCACTGCTGGGCAGTTCCTTATTTATTTTTTCCTTATTTCGATAGCTCTAGCCAGGCAACTCATTTTGGATACAAAATTAATGAAAAGAATAATATCAGCCGTGTAAACAAATTGTCCTAATACTGGACACAGGCGTCTCTTCAACTGTATGAAAATAGTTAATAGGCTATAGTGCACCACGTTCGTCTAGTGCAAGTTGGCAGACTTCACATATCTTCAACTCAGACATGCACGTTCTCAGACATGCAGGTTGCCTCTCGATGTTTTCCTTCACCGTTAAAACGAGCAATAGTAATTTATAAATTTTTTTGTCGGCCTCGTTGGCGTAGTGGTTAGTGTAACCGACTGCCACGCCTGAGGTTGCGGGTTCGATTCCCGCACAAGTCAAACATTCGTGTGCATGAACATGGATGTTTGTCTTGGTCTGGGTGTTTTTATGTATAATATGTATGTATTTACAAAAAAAAGTATATATGTATGTTTATCCATTGTCTAGTACCCATAATACAAGCTCTGCTTAGTTTGGGCTAGATGGTGTTGTGTGTACGTGGTAGAATATTATATTATATTTAATACGCACATAACTACGAAAAGTAAAAGGAAGTGTCTTAGAATTGAACTCGAGAATATCGCTGCGTTTTAGAATTAATATGCTTCATCATCATCTCAGCCAAAAGACGTTCACTGCCGCACACACACGCACACACACACACGCACGCACACACACACACACGCACACACACACACACACACACACACACACACCCACACACACACACACAATATCCTTATGTATATGAAAATTGATGAACCGTGACAAACTTTACACCATAAATGAATATTCCTTTAAGCTTAATGATCTATTACGGGTATACAATAGGCATCCTTAGCTTTCGATTCAAAGGAAAATATTCTATAGAAGGAAAATTATACTTCTCCGTATTGCTTTGCAATAGGCTTTTCATTTATATATCATATTGGTGTATTTACACACTTCACATATACATATGTCGGAGGAAGCTATTGAGTCGGGTTGATTGTTATTTGCACGTATAATTCAGAATATAAATTGTCTACGTTTTAATTACTTTTAAAATTCTTAATTTAATTTAATTTGATTTGTTAAATTATTCTATAGCTCAAAAACATTATTAATCTAATAAAAGTTATGAATATTGTAATTCACGTAACGACCAATCAGAGCAGAGCGCGTGCTTGAGTGGGGTCGAGGCACCATCTTTACTTTAGGAAGGCCGACAGTTATTGAGACACATTCGAGCGATAGCGACTGATCGAGTCGGAACGTTGAGTTGTGAGTTGTGTAAAAAGAAGTAAGATCAGTGCCCTGAACCCACTGCTCGGTCTTAACTGTTATTTTTCATTCGACATTATTGTGAAGTGATAATATTGTTTATTCTAAATACAAATAGTGTAAAACCGGCATCGTTGTGTTTTGTGCTCGCATATTACCCAGATAACGCCCACTAAACCCGCAACTACTACTGACGTTGCCATAAAGAACAATACTTCTCCGACACAAATATAGCAAAATTCTTGGATGTGTGTATATTTATTCAGAAATGTGTAAACGCCACTCACCAACCGTGATGTTTCCAACTCCTATATACCTCTGATAAATTCCTTGGAGGTTTCAAGACAGTTAAGCTTTCCTCAAAACTTCACAAGTGTCAAAACTTGGTGTTTTGCATGGTCACCACTGCCGAATCTGGCAACACAGGTGCCACAGCGCTGGGAGCTGGTGAAATTAGTCGCCAACCGTGGTTGTCAAAACGAAACCCGGCTATACTCCAATAGTTAGGACGTTAGTCCTGCGATAGAGGGATTATGGATTCGAATTACCTATTGCAGTACCAGCAGACGTTTAGCTTAGCTGTGGGGGTTAATAAGGATGCTTATGATAAATTCCCAAATTGTTAGTAATCTAAATACCCAGAAACGGTCTTGCCCGTGGTCTGGCCGAAATTTGACTCACCGATTTCGTTTTGCAAAGTACACAATAAAATTTTTATTATATTAACGCAAAGGGCACATAAACCTCATGTTTCTGGTAGCTATTTTGTTTTTACGCGACGCAATAATTCTGTCATATCCAGTATCACGATGGATCTAATAACACTTCGAACATGTTCGTGAGTCCATTCGACGTTTTATGAGGGCAGGAACATTCTTAATTAGAACGTTGAGAAAAATATTAGATGATTTTTGCAGAGTCAGGAATAGTAGCAAAATATTATCTATTACTGTTGCGTTTAATCAGCTAACAATTGTGTTATAAATATTTTTAGTTATAACTAGCTGCACTCCGCGGTTTCACTCGCGTAAGTCCCGATGCCGAGGAATATGGGGATAAATAGTAGCCTATGTTTTAATCCAGGTCTCCAGCTATCTACACTTCATCGCAATCGGTTCAGTAGTATTTTCGTGAAAAGTAACAAACATTCATCCATCCATCCATCCTCACCAACTTTCATATTTCTAATATCATTAGCTAGGCAAGCGTTTCGATGTAGAACACTACCGTATCCAACTAGATACTACTTTAATTGAATTATTCTGTAAGTTACTTCACAGAATAACGCAACCATATGAATAACTAATAATAATAATAATAAATAATAAAATTTAATCGGCTAAAAAAAAAGAATACAATAGTGGACTTAAATCAACTTCAAATTAAATCTTAATATCTAACAATAATTCAATGCCTTAATAAACTAGTTTATAACCAAAATAATAATTATAGTAATCTATTATGTCAAGAAAGAATAATTAAACATCTTTAAATTATTATAAGCTACTTGCCTGAACTAGGTTAGACCTGTGTTTCAGGCGATCACTTGTCTATCTATTTTAAAAGTGGACATTTATTTAAATATCTGTTTGAACAATAATATAACTTCGAGAGATAATATAACTGTGAGTTACTTACTTCTGGAGAGTAGACTTTCTGAAATTGGAGAGCCTTATTATACTTAAAACAATTAAGTGATCATCGCACCATAATTAAATAGCAGAATGGTAACCAGATTTTAAATAGATATACATATTTTTAAATATATTTAAAAACAAAAATTCTGTGCAACACACGTACAATTAAACAGCGTAAACAAAAATTAAACAGGTTATTTTTATGACAACTCAGTATATACTGTGCATACAGGACTGCACTTATTTTCAGCTGTTTCCTAGCCGTACAACAACAAATATAGTTGCGCATAAAACCATACACGTTTGTGTTGTTTAAGTTGATCTTAAACATAAGCATAAAATGTATAAAGAAACATCTAAATTCTTATGAGAATTCTAGCTTCTTTGGGAACTTTTGCTGGATAAAAAGTGTCCTTTTATGAACGCCTGACAAAGTAAATGCGAAATTCCATGATGATCAGCCGTGTAGCTAAGGCGTAAAAGCGTAAAAAACTAACAAACTCACATACACATTTACAATATTAGTTAGGATCACATAAAGTATATCCGAACATTCCAACCATGAAAAATAACCAAATTCGGCCTCCAAAAGACCACCATTTCTCTGAACACGACAAGACGATTAGTAATGCTTAAAAGTAGAATCTTTCGCTCCGGGTAGTGATAGATGGGGACCCTAACTCTTGAAATCTATCAGGCGATCGATCTTCGACGGACAAAGGTACCTTTTTATATAGATGAAATGGCATTTTGTATTCGATCCTTTATGGTAAACGAATTTGTATTGATACTTACCAGGACACGTCATATTTCTTTTACAACTATTTCTTTGCGATCTTATTATTATTTATGTTTATGTATGTATATAATGAAATACATGCATAAATTAACATCTGCTTATACCTAAAGCGGTGGGTCTATAACACTCACATTTCGCCTGCTATGATTATGTTCCGACAAGGCAATCTACTAGCCATTTACCGAACACAGTTTTGTGCTAGTAATTCGAAATTCTTGACAGAAAACTCAGCAGTTTATCCGACTCAAGCATCGAGCTTGAAAGCGTCAGTCACTTTCACTAGCACTCTCGAATTATACTACTTTTAAATAAAAACACCTTGAGGTCAAAAAAGTAGGTACTTAATTATGTTCCAATACTTTGTCAATCAATATTAAGAATGGCAGCAAGTAGGAAAATACTTGTTTTGAAACTGTGTATATAATCTTGAAGAATTGTTATCTTAGCTGAAAACTAATACTATTTCCGAAGAAAATAGCTTCATTCTAAGAGTGAAATCCCAGTTCTCAGTAGTAATTTCCTATCTAAGGATCACGTTGATACAAGGCATATAGTTATCGGCAGATAAACATTGCCAGATGTTATTTTAAAGTATATTTACTTATAAATATTATCGTCAACGCGGTTGTATGATGTGCAGTCCTGACTGCTCCGAATGCTTTGTTCAATGCTGGGATCAACAGAACATGCTCTGTTGGAATGGTCATAAAGTCTTATACCAAGTCTCTCAAATAGTTACATATTGTATTTTGCTGCCAAATATAATGCCCACGCTTTACTTGTGAAGCTATAAAACGTTAAAATAATAAACATAATCCAAGATAGAAAAACTCAAAAATCTTTTATTAATTTAGGTCACAAGATAACAGTTATAAACGTTACATATCTACGATAAGTCGGCCACATCACGACCTCGCTTAAAAGTAGAATTACATTCAAATTGTAGAAGGTCAATAGTGTAAGTATCACTACTTTAAAATATCAGCCTGAAAACCCTGTGTTGTGATTCTGCTATGATCAGTGTTACCAAGCTTTAGAGCTGCTGTACTATGAATACGGAATCGGTTAAGGCTATCCTTGCCCTTTACCGAGATATAGCCCTGATATTACAAGACCCTATAGTGAATGGTTACCACTTATCAACAGGCGTCTGCTATATCAATTTGCCAATTTAACAATAAAAATTAAATCAATATTCAGATTCAATATTTTTACCAGTGACGAGACTAGGATGCTACCCATAAATATCTTTATTTAGTCTGTCAATTCTAAGAATACTAGACATAAATAAAAATGTAATGTATCTTGCCACCGGTATGCTACTACGACTTAATAGGTTAAACATATATAATGAGATTAAAACTAGTTTAATAAACATCAACATTGATGCCAATACGTAGCGGATTATATGTCACTGGCCATTCGTTAGTGGCAAACTGTTTGCATGGTGCGTTTTGTTCTCAATGAAGTAAAGCGAAAAAGGGTCATGCGATAAGTTCCAATTGTTGCAGTACAAGGGATAATTCTGTTTTGAAGTCGCCTCGGAAGGATCTAAGGTCTCCAACTTTGTTTTGTTATTTCAGTTTCTTACTTCCAATCGTTCCGTTTTGTGTATTAAGTGCTGGAGATATTTTGTTTTTATTGTATTTATTATATTTAAGTTGGCAGCTTGCCTTGTAATAAATTTTAATTGTCTTAGCATGGCGCGATCATTTTTGAAGGATTGTAAATACGCGCCTTGGTATTATCGAAAATGAATGGAACTAATCTGAGGTCCTCCATGCCCGGGCAAGCCGAAATATGCTTTTTATGAAAATTTATTCTCAGTATCAGGTTTTGAACTGTGTTCAGTAGGTGGCAGTAGGCTCGCTTTCTATTATTTTGGACTTAAAACCAGCGATGACGATATGTGGGTTTAACAGACCTGCACACCTGCCCCTTTTGGGATAAACAAACGAAAACCATGAACACTTTTGTCTATCCTCGGCAAAATGGGGATAAAACTAAGTTTATATTTCAATTCGCGCGTAAAGCCCAGGCTACTTTGATCGCTTCTTATCAGAGCGGTCATGCAAAATTGCAACCTTAAAAATAAATAGGTATTAAAAATTCTGCCGCATGCATTGAGGTGGTGAACGAGAGCGATTTGGAAGTCTAAGGAAGAGGCTTTTGCCCAGCAGTAGGACATAACAAACGCCTAAAAATATTTACTAAGTTACAAAATATAACCTATGTTCAATCCTAACTTATTTATACACATCCATATACCTCAGCTTTTCGTCTGTGACCTATTCGGATAAATATAACCGAGATTTGTTTCAAGGCAAAGAAAAGTTTTATCTGAGATTACATTCGCCGACTGCCTTGTCTCATTTGTTTCTACACCAGATTACCGTAATGTCACGGTGGCTTTATTCCAAGTTTGGCGAAAAATATGAATTTTACGTGTAACAAGCTCGGATTGACAAACGACCTAGATGTCAAACAATCAGTCATAATCCAACATTGCCTGACGCCATATTGCCCGCGCCATATTTGAACCGATGAGGAAGAAACATTGCGTTCGTTGTTTAGTTAGGAAAGCATCTTATCGAAATGTTTTGTTTTTAAAATTTTTCAATAAAAGAGTTGACGCATTATATAAACATGAAAACAAATCTCTCGGTAACATGAGGTTTAAAAGGAAATTAAAATGAGATTTGGGCTGCAATATAAAAATATGAAAAAAAAATTATCAGCTACCTGCTGACTTACTTTTTTATTATTATATAAGAAAGAAGGAAAAAAGTTTCAGAAAGCGTTTCAAATCTGGCAGTAGAGGTAATCGTCAAATGACTGAAAAAGGATGCTCGATACAGACTATGACCTACCCGCTATTTAATTGCACCTTTGGGAGAGAGATAGTGAGATATCCCCACTACGTCCTCACGCTTTCTTACATCCAATAGTATTAACCCTTTTTTATTTTGTTTTTAATAAGGGGTTTTTATCCCCAAGGATACGCTAACTACTCCCTTAATGCATTCAATTTCCAAAGGTTCTTAAAAAAAATGTATTACTAAAGTTATGATTTTGATGATAAGAATTTCATTAGTCAACAAAATTATATATTTCGACTGCACGGATAGCGTAATAATTTAACTGGTCGCCTCGCCACTACCAATCCGAATGTGATCATATTATAAATGCGAATGTGAGTTTGTTTATCTGTTTGTTACGCTTGCACGCCTTAATTACTCAACCGATCATGATGAAATTTCACATACACGTTGTCAGGGGTACTGAAGAGGACATGGGTACGTTTCATCCAAGAAAAGTACTGTTTTTAACCTAACCTACACATAAGCGAGTGAAGCTGCACGCAAAATCTAGTGTAAAATACTACACAAAATTAAAGATAGGAAACTACTCTGTTGTATAAGGTATTATCGATAGTTGTATCTTTTGATCGATCGATTAATTGCGCCTTGTATAGTCCATAATAACACGTGTTGTTGCATTACACCTGGCTTTTCCCTCGTATGTGGGAACAGTTGGTGCTTTTATAATTGATCCATAATGTTCAATACGATGTGACGATAGCCACTATGTTTTACTATCTAGGTAAAGTACAGTTTTGCAATAAAACTGTATAAAATAGCAACTCCTGCTGCTGGAATAATATCTGTGTCGCGGGGGACTTCGAACAACGGACACAAATAACACCCAGACTCGAAACAACTATTTGTGGATCATACAATTGTTTGTCCGGTGTGATGATCGAACCAACAATACTTGACGCAGTGTCAGCAGTGACTATTTAAACCAAGACGTCATCCGTGTAGTCAAAATATATAGCAGGCCACTCAGAATGTATTATGAAAAAAAGTTTTTATGTATGAGAGACTGGCCAGCTATAATTTATTTTGAAAATATGATTTTTATAAGTAAAAATAGGTACGTTCCAATTTCAAAATTTCCCTTCACATTTTTTGCGAGCTAATTTATATTATCGTGTCCCATTGAAAAATGGATCTGCGCCGGGAACATTTTCGCGCTATGATTTTTTATGATTTCAAGTGCCGCCTGAAACCGAACGAATCGTGCGATAGACTTCAAATGGATGAAGGCCCTTCCAAGGCAACCGTATATCCTTGGTAAAACGAATTCAAGCGTGGTCGACTAACTTTGGGGGATGAAGAAAGAAGTGGTTGCTCTTTGACGGCTGTTACGGAAAAAAACGTGCTAATAGTGAAAAATTTTATCCAAGGCAATAAGCGAGTTACGTAGCAGAAGATTCAGCACATACTGCAAATTTGATCAGGAATCCTTCACGAGATTCTACGCTTGCATCTTTGCGTGAAGAGAATAGTTTCACGCTGGGTGCCGCACAACCTCACCGATGCTCATAAGCAGGCCCGGGTGGAATGGTGCCGCGATATGATAATCAAATTTGAAATAGACTCGTCTCAGCGTGTTTACGACATCATTACAGGTAATGAGTCCTGGATTTATCAATACAATCCAGAATCGAAACGTCAGTTGACGGTTTGGGTGTTTCAAAACGAATGCCAACCAAAGCGAAACAATCTAGAAGCAGGGGAAAGATTTTGATCGCGAGCTTTTTAAATTTGACTGGCTACTTAGTGTCAATTCGTTTACGGAACCAAAGAACAGCACGCCGTCAAACTCCTGGGTCACCCTCATTACAGCCCTGACCTAGCGCCGTGTGACATTTTTTTATTCACGAATATAAAAAATCAGCTTAAAGAGATACAATTTTCGTCGCCGGAAGATGCGCTGTCAGCGTTCGAGCAGGCTATAAACGAAGTGTCTGCGGCGAACTGGAAAAAGTGTTTCGAAAACTGGTTCACTCATGAAACGTATAGAGGCTGATGGAGAGAACTTTGAACAGACTTAATAAAAAACTACCTATAGAACACTTTTTTTATTCGCAAATCTTTCTGAGTGTCTCACGTATTTATTGGTTTATGAAATGCTTAATTGGCAAAGGAATAAAAAACTTTAATAACTGAACAGGTTTTAATAAAATTAGAACTAGAAACTCAATTTAAATAGTATAATATTTGCCCTATATATAAACTGTCCCATTGCTGGACATCCTCTCAGTGCCGGAAGGGTCCTTAGTCCTCCACGCATGCCCAGTGAATTGGCTCAAAAATTCATGGTTGCGTGCCTTGAGACTTCTGCGTGGAAGTCCAATAATCTACCACTAGACTACCGTTGCTACTGCTTCAATTTAAAACATCCATCTTCTTTTGAGCTGCAAATCCACAATCAAACTTGGTTAAAGCTATGATGAAAAATTCATAGTAATTTATATTTGGTTCTACAATTTCGTTTTAACGTGGATTTCTTGTGCAATATCAAAGGTTTTACAGAGCTTCGCATTTCCACTAGGTACGCCTCATGCTGTCCTACTGAAGAATTTATCGCCAAGCGCTCTCCGCACATTTTTATCATGCAGTCTCTTTACTTGCGGCTTAGTAATACATTCTGTAGACTTTGTTTCTGACTTATTTATTAGATAAATAAAAAGGAAAGGGTACGGCGTTTTTTAATTGATATAGGACGTGCGATTATTTTGATCTGTTTGCTCTATCAACATAACCCTAACTAATATGATTAATACAAATGTGAGTTTTTTGATTGTAAATAAACAAGCTTTCACTACTCAACCTAACATCATCAAATTTTGTACACGTTTTTGGATTATAGGTAGCTTATGTTCTTCAGCTTTTGTTCCAGGTGCTATGCTCAAATTCGCATTTATAATATTAGTTAGGATACATAAGATACTAATTATTATTAAAAATATATATTACTAGCGACTAGACCTGACATCGCCCTCCTTAAATATAATACAATAGATTTTGGTCGCGGCTTCGCTCGCGTAGAAGTAGGTTAGGTATAATAGTACTTTTTTAAATAAAATATTGCCTATGTCATTTGATGATTATACAGCTTTCGAATTTTTAAAATCTTTTGAGTAGTTTTTGAGTTAAATCATTACAAAAAAACCAACATACAAAAGATCAAATTTTTCCTCTTTGTAATATTAGTTTAAATAAACTCGTAGGCTTTTTCAAAGTCAAAGTCAAAAATCATTTATTCATTTAGGTCACAAAGTAACACTTATGAACGTCAAAGTATATAGGTTAGTGAGTTTACTAAGTTACTGAAGCTACATTTAGGTTAGTTGCTAGGTTCAGGCAAAGGGTAGAGCCTATGAGAAGACCTGCAAGAAACTCACGGCCACTCTTTTAAATCGTCAGTTAAATATAATTTCAGTATTTTACAACTCAGATTAACAAGGTGTTACAGCCATTATGCCGTATACTACTAACTATAAAAAACTAAAGATAATAACAATAATAACTTAATAATATTATAGAGAGGAAATAATTTGAGCTAAGATATATTATTTAATATAAATCTAAAATAGACAGTAAGATGACATGATGGCGCATACACTTACACTTTGTGACTATGCAAAGGCTTAAATTGACTTATAAGTAATACAGATCTTTGAATCCTGTATGCAACAAGCAACTAGCTCCATGAGTTTTTGTCATTTAATTAGTCGTTGACTGAATAATAACTCTTCCGAATAAGTTATTTTTTAACGGCGTTTTTAAATTTAAATAATGGTAAATTAATTATAGTAATAGGTAATTTATTAAAAAAACGTATACCGAGTCCCGCAAATGTATTGTGAACTTTATGTAAACGATGATATGGGCCTACTAACTTATGCTTATTTCTAGTGTTTACGTTATGGATATCACTATTCTTATTATATAAGTAAATGTTATGTTTAATAAACATAATGTTAGCAAATATATATTGCGACGCAACAGTAAGTATGCCTATTTCTTTAAATCGATCTTTCAGGGAAACTCGTGGTCCTAAATTATAAATGCTACGTACTGCACGCTTTTGAAGAATAAAAATTGTCTCAATATCAGCTGCCTTGCCCCACAATAATATACCGTAGGACATGAGACTATGAAAGTAACTGAAATATACTAGTCTTGCAGTATCTATATCAGTAAGCTGTCTTACTTTCCGAATTGCGTATGCGGCTGAGCTAAGTTTCCCTGCAAGACACGATATTTGAGCGCCCCACTGAAGTTTATGATCTAAAGTTAATCCTAAAAAGACTGTTGATTGAACTAAAGTAATAATTTCATCATTTAAAATTACATTCACGTTAGGACTCTTTACGTTTGGCAATGTAAACTTGATACATTTAGTTTTTGTAGAGTTAAGTAGTAAATTATTCGCCGTAAACCAGTCCAGGACTTCCGCGAGTGAATCATTAACAGCAAGTAAATTTGGTGCTTTTTGGTCTACTTTAAAAATAAGGGATGTGTCATCCGCGAATAAAACAATGTCACACAAATGCTGAACAAAGAACGGCAAATCATGTACGTACACTAAAAACAGAAAGGGTCCCAAAATCGAGCCCTGTGGCACGCCCATTGTGACTGGTAATCCAGAAGATCTACTTCCGTTGATATCAACGTGTTGTAGTCTATCGCTTAGGTAGGAATCAACTAGGTCAAGTGCAGTATCTCGGATGCCATAATGCCTGAGTTTTCGCAACAGCGTTTGATGGTCAACGCAGTCAAAGGCTTTAGAGAGATCACAGAATACGCCAATGACATCTTGCGAATTCTCCCAGGCACTGAATATATGTTTTAAAAGCGTAACACCCGCATCTATCGTAGAACGGCCCTTCCTAAAACCATATTGATCTGTATGAAATAAATTGTTTACACTGAAGTGGCTCTCTAATTGCTGTAATATAATCATTTTATATGTCCATATGGAATACTTTACTATGTAAATAGTGGAAGATTTTTCTATGCAGTAATGTGGGATATTACACTACATACTCTCACAATATCAGCACTCTCTCTTTATTAAAAAGCTTTCAGGTCTAGTTCCAAAACAAAGTAGAATTAAGAAAATAGCTCTACTTTTAAACTGGCCAGTCTGCATACATTATTTTCCCGTGGTACACATTTACTGTACAAATCTTAGCTTTGAAAATGTTGTAGGTCTAGCGGCTTTATAATCTCAGTGTATCTTTTCTATTAATGTATTGTTTGTCTCGTGTGGACCTTTTTAATATATTTATTTAAAGGTTACTAACCTATTTTGGTTACGAATACTGCAAGCTAAAATGCTTGTGTTAGGAGCAGGTTCACAAAGATAGTTTAATGGGCAGGATTCGAACTCACGACTTTCGCAAATCCAACATCTTATGAAGGGAAAGGATTAGATTTTTTATTTGTAAGAATGTAACTCAAAAACTATTCATCCTTAGAAAGCTATAATTATTACCACCGAATAACATAGGCCATATTTTATTCTGAAAAAAGGACTATTACGTACATAATCTAATCTAAACTACTTTTACGCAAGCAAAGCAAAATATAGTATTTTATGTATGAGTTAACACACAAAAATAACAATACTTCGTACACTATTTCTTACTTTTAATAATAGTAGTAATATAGTATCTAGTGATAATTCCAGCTACTCATTGTACAAATCAATTAATTTATACAACTTATTATATTTTTGTTCTATTTTAATGTATTTGTATAGATATTACGCCTTCTAATAGTCGGTAGAAGGATCGAAACAATTAGGTAAAGTGTTAAAACCTCGTTTTAAAAACATGTTTAGTTGATTGCTTCGAATACAGGAAAGCAAGGGTTAAAATGTTAAACATTTTCCCTTTGTTTATCTCGAGTTTACTTTAAGTGTTAAATGGCTTCAGCCTTGAAAGCTGTAGTGATTAGCAGAAATAATTAATTTTAAGTTGAATAATCTGATTAAAAATGAACAAGGTAATTAAAATGTTTTGAATTTTGGTGAAAGAACTGCTCTGTTGAGATATTGTCTTAATGAGTATTTATAATCAAAATGTTTTACTTGTGTATTTTATATGTAAATATTATTTATACTTACTTTATAAATAGCCACATTATAGTTTTAATATTATAAATGGAAACGTGTGTTGTTTCGGTCACTTAATAATACACGAACGCTAAACGAATATTGGTACAATTTGGAAAGCGAGTAGATCCATATTATCATAATATATACCTGATATATATACATACATAGATTCACGCTCTGTTTCTCAAAGGTGTAGGCAGAGACTACGGATTTCCATTTGCTACGATCCTGACACAATTCTCTGGCTTTATTTACTTTCATCACATTCCTCATGTGTATGAGGAATCGTCGGTTAAAGGTGCTCTTAACCTGGCCTTTGTCCAGAACGCTTCCGATCTGATGGACAAATATACCTAATATATTATGTTAAATGTTTAAAGTATATCTAGGAAAATGTGTTAACATTGTGTATCATGTGACATGATGTGTTGTCTTTTGGGCGCGATATTCGACATTACAACATAACCGACATAATAGACACATACGTTTACGCGAATCTTATACATTGAAATAAAAATATTTTATACGGATTCCATCAAGTTTTTCAACATTTCTTAAGTGGAAATTCAACCATTGCCAATATTTTGTCAAACTAGGATAAGCTGTTGGACCTCCATAAATAAATTTAAGTTAGAAAAAGTCAGCTGGCACTCGGGCATTTTTCCTAAAATAAAGATACTACTCCGGTAGTAACATTCTCTTAGAAAAACAAACCTACCTCTTCTATTACTTTCTAGTATTACAAGTGATAATAGACTACAAGAACCATTTACCAGCAGCCACACTTCAGCACGAATGGGCTTGACCGGAGTAATAGGGCCTTATAGAAAACCGGCGTGAAATAGCGCGTGCGTTGTGTTTCGTTGAGTGAGTGAGGGTAACGGACGCCCAACCATCCCCAACCGCCTCCCCTTCTAGTGGAGGCAAATTAAAAAGGAACGCAATGCATTTGCGACTCCTCTGGTGTTGCAGGTGTCCATGGGCGGCGCTAATTGCTTACCATCAGGCGATCCGTCTACTCGTTTGAAAAAAAGACTGGCTGGTCTTGTCCTGATTCATAATGATTATAAGAAAGCTAATAGTTTTCTAATACACAAGGATGAAAGCTAGTGGGTTCATTCATATACTTTATACTAATTTTAGGGACATTTACTTCTGCACCTACCCCAAACTGTTCCAAAGATATGACTAGATTGCATCTGAATACATTTTAATTCTTTAGCTCTTGTCTTAAAAGACCTAGATGTATTTTCTTCGCCATAGTATTTCTACTTAATTCAGCTATTAAGCCTACCCTGTAAAATCCTTGCAGGAAAATACTTACGACATTCAAATCCTGCTTGTCATCCCGTACAACGTCTCAAGTATACTTTAAAATATTGATATCATTCACGCCTCACTTCACCTCCCAAAAACATACCTTTGCATAAAGTATCCAAGAATCTTTCCGTCGTCAACGTGTCACAAGTCGCATCCCCTCCTACTCTAACCACCTGTGCCGAAAAGGAACAACGTACTTGCTCCAAATGGATTAACAGACGAAAGAGGCGAGGAATTATACATGACGTTCTCATCTGTCACTTTTACTGGTAGCTATTTGCAGAATTTATATAAGGAGTGTTCTGTGTCGCGAAATGTGTGTTCACTTTGAGAACTTACCTTGTGTACTGGGTCTAATATTAGAAGTAAAATTTCGAGAATATGTGTTGACGGGGGATTTATGGAAAGTACTTTTATGGCAGCTGGGAAATATTTGTTAGGAGTGTTTAATGGTTGTGGTGCTAATTAGGATATTAACAAACACGCGATAATAAGTTGTCTACCAATACATTTATGAATTAGTAAGGAGGTTCGTAAAAGAAATGGGATATTAGTCCATTTATAGGGCATTTTATTTGTTTTATCAAAGTATACTTTTAATTTCCTTGGATTTATGATTACCATGTTTTAGTATACTGAGGTTAGTACATTTTTTGTACAGTAAGCCTGCCAAGACTTGGAATATCAGGCATAATTAAAAACCTATAGAGTATTGTCGCCGGTATGCCGCTGCGACTCAATAAGTTAATTGTTTATGATTATGAGTACTATAGTGTTTTTATGACTACCAATGAGGTTATAAAAGCTTTTGGATAAATCACGCAACATGTAATTAAAATAAGTTGTTTTAAATTAATCATTAAGAAAGATCCTTAAGAAATAGTTTTTCTTTTTTCCTTGAACTAATTCCTGTATTTGAGATACTTTTCAAATATTGAAGCAAACATTACAAAGAATGCTCTCCCCTGAGAGAAATATCTGCGGTGCTTAGTATTTGAACAGAAAATGTAAAGGTATGAACGTTTTGTATTATCCTTCTAACGATATTAGAAAACCTAAGATAGCATTAGAGAAAATATGCGCTATTAAGCGTACGACGAATAAAACATCAGTTATGTTTCCACGAAAAATAAGTTCTGTTTTACACGTAGGTACTCAAATCCAGATTGTTTAACCGTTGTAAAATTTACGACCTTTATTTTCTGGGTTGAAGAGAAAATATTGCGAGCGTTGTATAACTGCCGTGTAGTGCCGTTTAGCACTCTGATTGGTTGTTTTAGTTGCGTTGGAACAATCATGGCGGGCGTCGGGCATACGTTTTGAATAACCTGTGACAAAAAAGCAGTACAAACGTCGTGAAAACTACGAACATTTTATTCAGAATAAGGAAATTATAATTTAATACTACATGGAATATTGAAAGGATTTGTTAAACACCTATGTATGCATGGGTCCTAATTACGTCTGATAAGTATTGTATATATAGATATTTTATTACAATTGCTTTTTAGGCTTATTTAACCTAATGAACTGAATCATCATCATCATCATCATCAGGCTATAATAGTCCACTGCTGGACATAGCCCTCCCCCAAAGAGCGCCATAGCGCCCTGTCTTCAGCCTGCCGCATCCAGCATCTGCCTGCAGTCCTTCGCAGATCGTCATCCCACCTGAACGAACGAACTGAATAGTAATTGTTAAATGCATTTCATAAAATATTCTTGTACGTTAATCGTCATTAGACGACAAGCAAAATACGAAATGTTAAGATACAAAAGAAAGCCAGTAAACCATAAATAGATCAGTATTAAGTAGTTTGATTATAAAATAAACATTTCTGCCATCATCATAAACAGTATTTGGTAATCTACTGCTAGACCTATACCAAAAAATGCTTAATCTAAGCAAGCCACTAATCCTAATCTTCGGCCCTCTTTTTCACTTACTATCTTTTGTTACTCGTTCGTCACTCTAGCCAGCCGATGGTAGTCCTATGCTACATTAAAAAATCTTTTTATTTAAGGTTCGTAAATATTACGAAAACGTTGTTATTGTTTCGTATTTTTTTACAACAAAATCAATCATATCAACGTGACAACGTATAGAAAAACCAACAGAACCTTTTCCACACACATATTATATATGTACATACGTATATAAAATATCCCTAATATTCAAAGATACATAACATAACCTTACATATTATGTATTTGACAAACCCGCCGACTTGTGTACACAAATTTTATTCCGCGGGTCTCTTTATTGAATTCTGCTGAAGGTCTATTGTTTATAGCTCCTTCGGTTTGTATCTTTATATTACAACGTTGGTATGGCACCTGACTTATGTTAGACATATATTATAGCATCTACAGTGATAAATTTGGGTCTTTATTGAAATAAGACTCTATTGAAGCCGTTGTATGCATTTATGTTTACATTAGAATAGACTAGATTACTTTTTATTACACGCGAATGACAAAAGTTTTAGAAATCGTCCCGTTAATGCCGTGGGTTAAGTTTAAGCTTATATTTGCATGGGATCGTGAGAATTTTATTCCCAAGATAGTGAATGTATCATTAGGTGCTTCAGTTAGAAATTTTTAGACTAATATCTTGCACCAGAAACACAGTTAAATAAATGAAAAAAATAAACGACCTTTATACGAATCTAGAACTTATTAGCAATGCACATTAATACCTCTTTTAGTCGTGGACTCATTAAGTGAGAAATGATAATGTATGTTATGCGGTTATCAATGCATTCTCGCATGACTCCATTAACTTTCTACTATGAGCTCATAGCCAGTTGCACTCACTGATCGATAAACGATTAGCGAGGTTAAGCAACGTTGGGTGCGGTCAGTCTATAGATGGGTGACCGCTTAGTAGTATTTCATTTAAGCGTCTCCGTGCTTCGGAGGGCACGTAAAAAGTCGGTCCCGGCTGCTGCCAAATTGACAGCAGTCGTTAGGCCATGTCAGAGGCTTACGGGCAGCTTGAACAACTCTTGACAACCGGTTGGCCACTAACCACACGAAAAGAAAGAAGACTATGAATTTAATACCATGGGCTAACTTAAAAATAAATATATAATAACTACTCATCTAGAGTAATGTATTATGCATTTGAAAGAAAAATTAATACCACATAGATGAGGCATTATCGACAGAGCCTAAATAAGGGTTTGTAGCTAAAGCCCTATTTAAGCTCTGCCCCTACGTCAGTAGGTTCGCCTCTTAATGTAAAGGACCTTAAGATAGTTAGCGAAACATAGATGTAATACACCTCTACAAACCTATTCAGGGACAAACATACGTATATTTTTATTTGTAACCGTAATTAGTAAATTACAGCACTAAAATAAACTAAATTTTGAGAGTAGTAGAGCCTCGCTAATTTCAGGATGAATGGGCTGGCTCGACCGGGGAAGGTCTACCCTCTCACAGAATATCGACGTGACATAGCAGTATTCCTACTGTTGTGTTTCGTTCGGTGAGTGAGAGTGCCGGAAGCCCAATCACCCCCTTTCCCCCATCTTGCTCTTTCTCCTTCCCACTTCCTTTCCTAAAGGGTCGGCAACGCGCAACTGATGCCTCTCGTGTCGCAGGCGCCCATAGGTTACGGTGACCACTTACCATCAGGTGGGCCGTATGCCTGTTTGCACCATAGTTGTAAAAAAAAATATATATTCTATTAGACCTTGCCCAAGTTTCACTCGCGTTAATGTAGTTTTCTATCCCTTGAGCACGGTACTTTCCTAGATAGAAAGTACCTTATATCACTTTCTGTGCCCCTGACAACGTGTATGCAAAATTTCATGATGATCAGTCAAGTAGGTAAGACGTGCTAGCGTTACAAACAAACTCACATTCGCATTCATAATGTTATAGTTAGTATCGTATTCATAATGTTATAGTTAGTATCGTATTCATAATGTTATAGTTAGTATCGTATTCATAATATTATAGTTAGTATCGTATTCATAATGTTATAGTTAGTATTATATTCATAATGTTATAATTAGTATCGTATTCATAATGTTATAGTTAGTATCGTATTCATAATGTTGTAGTTAGTATCGTATTCATAATGTTATAGTTAGTATCGTATTCATAATGTTATAGTTAGTATCGTATTCATAATATTATAGTTAGTATCGTATTCATAATGTTATAGTTAGTATTATATTCATAATGTTATAGTTAGTATCGTATTCATAATGTTATAGTTAGTATCGTATTCATAATGTTATAGTAAATCGCATTAATATTAATAGCATGATTTGAATATTTAGGTACTTTATGAGCACATTACTTTCACTTAATTTGAATAATCATATCGCTTACCAATACTTTATTGCCTATTTAATGAAGTCTAAAAGCAAATCAACGCCATTTTATTCCAATATAACCCTGTTATTATGCCGCCTGATATTAATAGCGTGTGTGACGTCTAAACAAGGCCTTTTAATATTTTAACTAGGGATACAAAAAGAGTTTTGGAACTTAGACCTTAATATCGTAATACTTGATAATGCCTGCGGCTTCGCTCGCATAAATGTAGGTTAGGTATATCAGTAACAGTACTTTTTAAGGGATAAAATGTGTAATTATGTCCTTTTCTATTCTCCTAAGAACGTGTATGCGCAATTTCATAATTATCGGTCGAGTAGTTAAGACGTTAAAACATAACAAACAAAAAAATAAACAAACAAACTCACATTCGCATTTATAATATTACCATTAAACTGTAGGTCATAACAATATCAGACCGAAAATATGTATGTATGAAAAGTCCCATCACTGGACACGGGCATCCTCTTGATGTAAGAAGGGTTTAGGTTATATATATTACTAGCTGTTACCTGCGACTTCGTCCGCGTAGATTTTAACTAAAAAGTGTTTGTCTCCGCGGAACCCTATTTTTTTTCTAAAATCAAAGTAGCCTAAGTTGCTCCTTATAATATCAGCTATCTGCCAGTGAAAGTCCCGTCAAAATCGGTTGAGCCGTTTCGGAGATTAGCCGGAACAAACAGACAGATAGACAGGCAAAAATTTAAAAAATAAATGTTTTCATATAGGTACCATATATACTTTCATATGCATTAGATAAAAAGCTGTTATTTTGACATTACAAACAGACACTTCAATTTTATTTATTTGTATAGATGCATAGATAGTAAACTACGCTGACCTAGAGCGGGTTGGCAGACTTTACACATCTTCGGGAACATTATGGGAAACTCTCAAATATGCACGTTACGTCACCATGTTTGCCTTAACCTCTAAAACAAGCGATAATTAACTATTTAATGCGCTAATAACCTTAAAAATTAGAGGAACGTCTTGGAATCAAATTTGAGTACTCTCCATGGCAGTACAACAAGTTCCTACTAGCCTATCGCTGATGCTTACACTTATGTATGTGATTATTTATTATTACATACAGTAAATATCATCGTACATATGTTCGTTCATACTAAAACCAATGACAACACGGATAAAACTAAGAGCCTTACATAATTATCCGAGCACAAAAGGAAATAATTAGCTCCCTATTAAAGAGCAAGAAATAAAACGCCTTCCTGATGTTTTGATTTCCGTTCATGCAAAGCCGAATGGCACGCAAGCCTTTCCAAGAAACTGCTGACGTCTAAGTACAGTTCATATATAAGTACTGACATCAATCATTTCTTTGTTATTTGGATAGAAAGAAAAACTAGGTACTTTGCTCTTTTGCCTCAGTAGTATAAATACAATAATTCTCCGGTTTATGTTGTGGAAGAATGCTATGCAATTGTATTAAAGCTCGCTTGAAAATAAAATAATTTTTAATAGTGCTAGAATTTTCTTTTACATCACTTAACACATTTTCATAATTCATACTCGTTGAAACACAACAGTAATTAAACAGTTATTAACGACTACAGATAATATCTCTGATGACTTAATAATTAAAACTTAGCTGAACTAGAATAAGGTTGTATGTTTTTATTCTGAAGCTTTTTAAACATGCAATGTACAGGACGGGTGTTTCGTGGAGCTCTATTCTATGGATTTTACAAACAAAATTGTTTTTTACAAAAATTTTAAATACGAAAAAGTATTAAAATTTTTATTCAAGTATTATTCGAGTAAGCACGACTAAATATGTTTATTTTCACTAGATTTTGTCCGCGGCTTCGCTCGTGTCGCTTAGGTTATATTAGATTAGAAACAGTACTTTTTCTGGATGAATGGTAATTTATATCCTTTTTCGTTCCACTGGCAACGTGTATGCAAAATTTCATGATGATCGGTCGAGTAGTTAAGGCGTGAAAGTGTAACAAACAAACATTCGCATTTATAATATTAGTTAGGATTAGGATTAAAGACAACACTAGACATAATTCTTGTGTCGCGGGAGAATTTACAAACAACGGAAACAAAGAACATCCAAACTCGAAACAACTCTGCTCTTAGACCACACGACTGCTTACCATCAGGTGGAGTGTGGTCATTTTGACGAGTAAAAAAAAAAAAACAAAAAAAAAAAAAAAAAAAACTGTTTGTGGATCACAAATAAGACTTTTCAACAACAGTGGCAGTGACTTAAACTTTGATGTAGTAGAGCCTCGCTGATTTCAGCATGAATGGGCCGGCTCGACCGGGGAAGGACTACCCTCTCACAGAATATCGGCGTGAAATAGCAGTATTCATACTGTTGTGTTTAGTTCGGTGAGTGAGAGTGCCCGAGGCCCAATCACTCCCTTCCCCCATCCCGCTCCTTCTCCTTCCCACTTCCTTTCCTAAAGGGTCGGCAACACGCAAATGATGCCTCTGGTGTCGCAGGCGTCCATAGGCTACGGTGACCACTCACCATCAGGTGGGCCGCCGTATGCTTGTTTGCCACCTTAGTTGCACAAAAAAAAAAAAATTACGACCACTACGCCATATTTTGTAATTCTAGAAATATCAAACGCTGCGCCTTGAATTAGCTATACCATTCAATTAACCGTTAAGAAACATGACCTATGGAAGCTTAAAAACGGTTCCTAGATTTTCCTACACATACGGTGAGATAGATTTTAAGACGATTTACTTAACACATTATGTGTATAGCACATATGTATATAGCACAACGAAAGCCGTATCTCATGGCAAGAGGCATCACTGGAGAAGGTCTAAGTTCAAGTTGTAAACCTATACCCCGCTACCAATAAACGAAGAATAAAATTTTATCTACGTTGCGTAAATAAAAATTTACAATAATATGCCTTACGATGAATACATTAAGGCATAACATTGCTTAACAATATTGTTGGTTATGCTACGTATACTGTTTGTGGTTATTGGTAACAGGGTTATGTTACTAAAAATAAGCTTAATTAAAACCCTCACACCTAAAGGCAGCTAAACGTCTTCTATGTGATACGATGAATGACACAATATTTTTCTCTAATAATTATCTACATATTCCTCTTGTTTATTAATCCTAACTATAATATTATAAATGTGAATGTAAGTTTGTTTGTTGCGCTTTCACGCTTTAACTACTCGACAACAATCAGCATGCAATTTCGCATACACGTTGTCAGTGGTACAGAAAGGGACATACTAGGGTAGGTAGATGGTACTTTTCATCTAAAAAAAGGACTGCTCCCAAGGGATAGAAATGTATTAACAAAATCTAATTCTAGTATATAATAAACCGATATACATTTCGTTAATCAAACATGTACTCGAAACATGAGTGCACAAATTCATATAGAGACACAACAATTCGATTATCTTATTTGAAAATCATCTTTATTATGAGGGATTAAGATTGAATTTGATTTTAATTAATCAAAAATTTGTATTCTTTTTAGTTGAAAGCTATTTTTTTTTCTATAACACTTCTTAAAGTGATTAGGAATGCCGTTCTATGAGAATTTATATTTCAATGCCTTTATCTTAAGAAGCTCCTAAACTAGCATTATTTTTACTGTAAAGTTTGACTGAAATATAGTGGCAGCCACTATATTTCGGAATAACTTTGCCTAGCATCCTGCAATACTGTGCAATGCGAGGTATTATTTGCATATTGCCCGGCTGTATAGTCAGACATTTATATGTACTTATGGCGGACGCTTTCAAATAATGTTGTCATGATCAGACTATGGTTCAAAATATTGCAGTAAAAATATTTTGCGTTTAGATGCTCCTTCAATATCATCATCAGTAACACCAGGTGGTACATTTGCCGCAGATAAGTCTGCCAAATTTTCGTCAAATTTGTTCCTGCAGGGCATACTGTGCAGCTAACCCCTCTCACTTTAATCAACATAAATACAGACACTCATTTGAATTCCCTTCATTCACGCGTAACGCTATGCATGAGGCACATGCCGCCTATAAATGCACATTAAAAATGGAAGCTTCTATATCAAGAAATGTTCTGTAATATTTCAATCTAAAGAGAAATACATATGTATATAGTCCCTCGCTTATATCTCTGAAGCTATATTAGGCTGCCTGTCTATTGAAGCGGAGCGAAGAAAAGGAGAAATATTAACCCATTCAGTCCCGTGATTGAAACAATAGAAAATCAATTGTTATGTACCATATGTGGTTCATCGGACAGGGAACGTGTTAATCAATAGGATTGCATAAAATCTCCGCTCCGCTCCAGTATGCAATGCTATTGGTTAATATTTCTCCGTTTCTTCGCTCCCCAGCCTCGCTTTGATGCCAATACCTAGCGAAATGCGGGCGTAAGGCTGCCTGCTCAGACAGCCTTACGCACGCATTTTGCTAGATATTAGGTTTTAGGTCCAAAGTTATAAGAAGCGAGCTTATCGCCATCTACCAGGCAGACTTCGTGATGCTACTAAGAATAATTACTAATGACTGCACAAATGGCGTAGTGGTTTAAGTGGTCGCCTCATCACTGCTATTGTGTCGAGTGCTGTGGGTTCGATCCCCACACGGGACAAAAAATTTGAGTGTCACAAATAGTTGTTTCAAGTCTGGTATTTCCTTGTGTCCGTTGTTAGAATGTTTGTTAAGTCCCCTGCGAC
This sequence comes from Catocala sponsa, assembly GCA_963564715.1. Classification (NCBI taxonomy): domain Eukaryota; kingdom Metazoa; phylum Arthropoda; class Insecta; order Lepidoptera; family Erebidae; genus Catocala; species Catocala sponsa. Next base: position 8,073,473 of record OY751351.1, read on the forward strand.
ACATGATTCTTTCCTAGGGCGGGAGTTGGTGTTTAAACAAGTGAGAAATGGCAATGAATTGCCGTAAATCTTAGAGTTTAAAAAAAGTGGTATCACGTGACCTTGAGGTCAGAGGTGAAAGGTCATAGTAATTTCGGGGGTATATCGACTATGCTAAGTCGAATGGCGTTGACCACGAGTCTCTAGCTCTTACGGTTCTTGAGTTGAAAGTTGTATAACAGATAGACGGACGAACAAAGCGAGATAAGATAAGCGTTTATGAGTTTTACGAATTCTAAAAAGAAAAATAAGAATTCCACTTCGACTAACACTTTGCTTGACCCAAGACGTCGTGCACAGCAGTTGCAATTGTTACTATTGAGTCAACGAAGCAGTGAAAAGAAAAATATTATACCAATATTCAAAACCATAACTGCTTGAATTTTCTAAGCTAATCTCCCAGTATTTTTAAAATTACCAATAGCCTCAAGACCGTCCTACATAATAGAGCATTTTAATAGTTTATACTTTAAATATTTTCTCGGAAGCATTTTACGTAAGGCAAGATATTTATTCTCGTCCATTCTAGGCTATTTCGGTCACATAATAGAACAGAATGGCTGTATGCGATGGTTACTGAGGCTTGAATAAGCCAAAGCATTCATCTTACTTAAGCGGAATATTCGCACGCAATTTGAAGATCTTGTATCTTCAGTATAAATGTTCGTCTACTCACACTACAAAAGGCAAACATAAACGTATATCATATACACTTATCTTCCACGTCTTTATTTTTTTTATACATTCTATTGGATTAAGGGTAGAACAAAAGTATTACACCATACTTTGTGTTTTATGTTTTAGATGCCGTGAAGTGAGGACAAGATTTTCTATAATCAAATACAAAATATCACATGAGAAGTTTTTTTATTTGAAAATATTTGTTCTTTTAAATATTCGTAAATATGTATACATCATTGAACTTAGTATTACACATATTGGTGCCAATTCTGTTGTCACAAAATTCTCTAAACTTAACTAAAAATCACAAAAAAATTTTTTAGTCTTGTCACTTTTAACGATTTCAGAATACGAAATGTCATTTGAGAGGACTAAACTAAATTTATGTGATTTTTAGTTAAGCTTAGAGAATTTTGTGACAACAGAATTGGCACCATTGTATACATGCTTAGGTATAAAACAATGGTGGCTACGCGGATAGCGCAGTGATTATATAGCAACTTCACTGTTACCACTGCGCATAGAGTTATGGGTTTAATCCATTTCGCGAAAAAAATTTGTGTGCTCCACAAATGGTTGTTCCAAATGCAAGGTTTTATACATGTTGTCTAAATATTTGTAACTTCACCTAATATTCTGAAGTAATACCTAGTATGGGTGTTATTATTCAAAATAAAGGCAAGAGGAAAAACAGAAATGCTGTATTGTTTATGAACATTCCCGCAATTAATAATAATTTTAATTGTACCTCTTAACAAGACTTTATTGTCTTTATTATATACTACTAGATTTGCGCGCGGCTTCGCCCGCGTGGTAGGTATCTACATCAATAAAAAGTAGCCTATTTCCATCCCCAGATTTTAAACTATATCTGTACCAAATTTCATCTAAATCGGAGTGGTTTAGCCGTGAAAAGGTAACAGACAGACAGACAGATAGACAGACAGAGTTACTTTCGAATTTATAATATTAGTAAGGATCAATTGCCCGCTTAGGTCAGTCGGGCACGATACGTTTTCTGGATGGTAGGTAGCTTATGGTAGGTAGGTATCCTTTTCTGTACACCTGACAACGTATATGCGAAATTGCATGCTGATCGGTCGAGTAGTTAAAGCGTGAAAGTCTCACAAACAAACTTACATTCGCATTTATAAATATTATCTAGTTAGCATTTGCCTCTTACTGTTTTATGCAACCTTTAAGTGCAGCAAATATACTTTACAGAGTTGTAAACATGAATATCTAAGTGTATCTATAAAATTTTCTTTTACTTTGTTTCAGGTAAGAGGAACAAATAAATGATGAATATCCTTCATCATTTCCATCCTTCATCGTTCATCATCACTGGCCGATGTTACAACCAGGAAATTATATTTGTAAGTTAATAGAAATCCATAAATAAATACATAGATACTGCAGCAGGGTTGACACGTTCCATGTAGCAACGTTTCTGTTCAATACAGCAATTTCGCCATTCATTTCTCCCAAATACATGCTGGCTCTATTCTCTACCGCTCTTTAAAGTGAACTATCTGCCGCAGTGTATTCTGATCGCTATGACTTGTTCTTCTTGAAAAAGGTTTAAAGAGCTTAATTGGCTCGTTTGCGTTTAATATCGAAATCCATGAGCGGCATTTAACTTTTAATATTATATTGACTACCAGCACGTTTGCTAAAAAAAGGCATATTTTCAATCAATCAATCAATCAATCAATCATTTATTGCATTCCACAATGTATATACTTAGGTGGTATAGTAAAAATATGAGAACAATCATGGACCCTGTCGGGCACAGCAATAGTAGGAGAGAGGAAGAGAGATATAATTATTAAATTAATTTGTCATTAAAATATTCGTTTAAATCGTAATAACATTTTTCTAAAAGGATACTTTTTACTTTATTTATAAAGGAATTAAATTTATTTCGCCAGCTATTTTATTTATTTATTTAACTAGCTGTTACTTGCGACTTCGTCCGCGTACATTTTAACTAAAAAGTGTTTGTCTCCGCGGAATCCTATTTTTGTTCTAAAATCAAAGTAGCCTATGTTACTCCTTATAACATCAGCTATCTGCCAGTGAAAGTCCCGTCAAAATCGGTTCAGCCGTTTCGGAGATTAGCCGGAACAAACAGACAGACAAAAATTTTAAAAATAGATGTTTTCGTATAGGTACCTTATATACTTTCATATGCATTAGATAAAAAGCTGTTATTTTGACATTACAAACAGACACTTAAATTTTATTTATTTGTATAGATTATAACGTTTATTATTTAGCTATGGTTTAGGTCTTACATAATAGGGATAAAGGCTATTATCTTCTATGTAACTGGTGACACACGGATGGCGTGGTCGCCTCGCGACTGACACTGCGCCGAGTGTTGTGGATTGGATGCCAACGGGACAAAAATCCACAAATAGTTTCTTCGGGTCTGAGTATTCTTGATTTCGTTGTTTGAATGTTTGTAAAATCCCCAGCGACACGGACAGTATAACTAGTGCATTGTCTTTTTAGATGTTTCGAGACATGGTGTTCCTTGTGTTTGTTGTTTGTTAAGCACCCCTTTCTTTTTTGAAAGAATTAATCTGTTATAGTTTGTTATAATAAAAATCTAATTACACTTTGTCGTACGTAAAATGGAACTCTAAGCCTTGATCAGTCGAAAACATGACCGCAAATTATTACCACGGGTCTAATGAAGCAGTCAAAAAAGGATCAACTCTTTGGAAATCTGAGATAGCTTTATCCTTAGCTGAAGTAGGATAAAGAGGCTTACATTCGCGAGTATGTGCGACAGGCTTAGCATCGATCGCACCTACAATCACAGAACATTTATCACACGGTTGAAAAGCCAGGCTCTCAGCTCCGCCACACATTACAGTGGGTAATCTAGCGAAAAAATTGGGTAAGAATAGGCTCTAAAAGACTTTTTTTAAATAAATCTCGGAATATGAAACTACGTTTTATATTCTGAGACTTATTTTGAAAGAAGTCTTATTAATTTAGACCAATAAAATACTAGAAATTGTGAAAAGTTATGATTTTTCATAAGCTGGATAAACCCATAAAAAAGACTATATGTTTTTTAGGATGGACGTTAATTCAATTACCATGTGTATGAAGCAATGAAATTTCTCACGCTAAGTTTAATCCCTATGTTGCAGTGTTATGACAAATAATTGTTTCATTAAGCAAATTCAAAAGTAGCCAAGTATACGGAGAACACTACGTTTTAAACTGGAAAGCTTGCTGTAGGAACAAATCTCAAACCAGGCAAAGATTATGCCGATTTCTAGTAAGAGGGCAGTACCTATTTTTACAGGGAATCCATCTCATTCGTGCTGTCACCAAATAATTAGCCAGCTCTTCCACTTGAAGACAAGAAGACTTAACCAGACATTAAAAGGTGTAGGAATTTAAAATAGCACCATGAAAAGGTGGTACAGTCAGTAACGTAAGTCGATGAACACTTGCAAAACTTCTTCTATCTTTCAAAATCATTAAAATTATAGTTTTTTTTATAAAAGTAATAGTTAAAAAATAATTAATTAACTAACAGTTCAAAAATATAGATTACTAACTAGGATTTGGCATTCTAAAAATACTTCTATAAAGTTAGCTGAACACTAAACAATAAAACATTTTGACGCATTTTTATTTACTTTATTACCGTCATTATTCTGCTTTTATAAATGAAAGACATTTAGTATACGACTTTAACAAAGGCGCGCAAAGGTGCTGTATACAAGATTAATCTGTACGTGATATTTACTTTGACACCATTTGTTATTTTGTTAGTTCTTCAAGTCATTATAGTATTCATGAACTTCGTGACAAGATCATTAGGTTATTTTTATTCTATACTAAAGTAACCCTACACAGTCTTGACACGCAAAATAGAGATGTAATATATAATATAATATCAGCTCTGTAATAAACTGTCCCACTGCTGGGCAAGGGCCTCTTCTCAGTGTGAGAAGGGTTGGGCCATAGACTACCATCCTGGGTCGGCGTGGCTTAACACATTTCACATATCTTTGTAAAAACATTATGCAGATTATGAGACAAAGGATAGGCATACACACCAGTATTAGACTAATTCATCAGAATATTCAGGGTCTATCCGGCAAGGAGTTAGAATTAGATTTATTTTTTAAACAACATAATATTCAAATATGTTGCATAATAGAACATTGGTTAAGAACTAATCAATTAATATTTAATAACGAATATTATTCAATTGTAAGTGCGTTTGTAAGAAAGAATTCTATACATGGTGACTCTCTAATATATGTATGTAACAATCTAAAATGTAAAGAACGTAAAGATATAGTAAATCTTTCTATCGAGCGCACTGTTGAACTATCCTGTGTGGAATTAGAGCAACATGTCATAGTTTGTGTATACCGACCACCGCAAAGTGATTTTAGTGTATTTGAAACCGTAATAGAGGATATTTTAAAACGGTTGAGTTCTAGTAATAGGCATATAGTAGTGTGTGGTGATTTTAATGTTAATTTACTTGAGCAGTCAGCTGTCTCTTTAAGACTTGTTAGTTTATTTAGATCATTTAATTTACAGCATTTATTTTCTGAATCCACTAGGATCACTTCACATTCTGCTACCTGCTTAGATAATGTATTTTGCGACTGCCAATTTCTAAATAGGGCCATATTGAGTGAACTTACATCTGACCACTGTGGGCAAAAGGTAGTATTTCCTGTGAGTTCAATTCATAAAGAGAATAAGGTCACATGTAGACCGATGACATCTAATCGCTTAAAGGAATTTAATGATAACATAAGTCTCAAAGTTGTCAATATGGACCTTTCTCTGGATAATCCAGACGAACTATATGAGTCTTTACTTAACATAATTACTTTAGAATATAATAATATTTTTAAATGTAAGACCTTTAGTCAGAATAATAGGATTAAGTTTTGTGACTGGGCAACATCTGGGATATATAAAAGTAGAGCAAAGCTATATGAATTATATGGTATGAAACAATACAATTTCGATCCAAATTTTATTCAATATGTTAAAAATTATTCAAAATTATTTAAAAAGACTTGTGCCACTGCCAAGTCCCTTTACCTAAAAACTAAAATTCAAAAATCTAATAATAAAATTAAAACTACATGGAACATTATTAACAATGAAACAGGTCGCAGCAAGGTGCGTGATAATAAATTTGAACTGAATATAAATAATAGCGTAATTTCAAATAATTTGGAAGTAGCCGATACATTCAATAACTACTTCGCAAAAATACCTTTAAACATAACTAGTACCCTTAGGTCTTGCCCAGCTCGAGCAGAATACTTAGTTAGGTGCAACGTGGAAGAGTGCAAGATACTATTTAGTTTTGAGCGTGTACATCCGTATGATATAATTAAAGTATTTAAGTCGCTTAATTCAAAAAAATCAGCTGACTTCTGGGGTATTTCGGTAAAATTAGTTGAAAGTATTATTGTTAATATAGCGCCACACCTAGCCGCAATATTCAACGGATGCATTGATGTGGGCATTTTTCCAAACTTAATGAAATGTAGTAAAATAATACCTTTATTTAAAAATGGTTGCAAAAGTGACCCCAGTAATTTTAGGCCGATTTCAATATTACCTGCTATTAGTAAAATATTTGAGAAGATTATATTACAGCAATTAGAGAGCCACTTCAGTGTAAACAATTTATTTCATACAGATCAATATGGTTTTAGGAAGGGCCGTTCTACGATATATGCGGGTGTTACGCTTTTAAAACATATATTCAGTGCCTGGGAGAATTCGCAAGATGTCATTGGCGTATTCTGTGATCTCTCTAAAGCCTTTGACTGCGTTGACCATCAAACGCTGTTGCGAAAACTCAGGCATTATGGCATCCGAGATACTGCACTTGACCTAGTTGATTCCTACCTAAGCGATAGACTACAACACGTTGATATCAACGGAAGTAGAACTTCTGGATTACCAGTCACAATGGGCGTGCCACAGGGCTCGATTTTGGGACCCTTTCTGTTTTTAGTGTACGTAAATGATTTGCCGTTCTTTGTTCAGCATTTGTGTGACATTGTTTTATTCGCGGATGACACATCCCTTATTTTTAAAGTAGACCGAAAAGCACCAAATTTACGTGCTGTTAATGATTCACTCGCGGAAGTCCTGGACTGGTTTACGGCGAATAATTTACTACTTAACTCTACAAAAACTAAATGTATCAAGTTTACATTGCCAAACGTAAAGAGTCCTAACGTGAATGTAATTTTAAATGATGAAATTATTCCTTTAGTTCAATCAACAGTCTTTTTAGGATTAACTTTAGATCATAAAGTTCAGTGGGGCGCTCAAATATCGTGTCTTGCAGGGAAACTTAGCTCAGCCGCATACGCAATTCGGAAAGTAAGACAGCTTACTGATATAGATACTGCAAGACTAGTATATTTCAGTTACTTTCATAGTGTCATGTCCTACGGTATATTATTGTGGGGCAAGGCAGCTGATATTGAGACAATTTTTATTCTTCAAAAGCGTGCAGTACGTAGCATTTATAATTTAGGACCACGAGTTTCCCTGAAAGATCGATTTAAAGAAATAGGCATACTTACTGTTGCGTCGCAATATATATTTGCTAACATTATGTTTATTAAACATAACATTTACTTATATAATAAGAATAGTGATATCCATAACGTAAACACTAGAAATAAGCATAAGTTAGTAGGCCCATATCATCGTTTACATAAAGTTCACAATACATTTGCGGGACTCAGTATACGTTTTTTTAATAAATTACCTATTACTATAATTAATTTACCATTGTTTAAATTTAAAAACGCCGTTAAAAACAACTTATTCGGAAGGGTTATTATTCAGTCAACGACTACTTAAATGACAAAAACTCATGGAGCTAGTTGCTTGTTGCATACAGGATTCAAAGATCTGTATTACTTATAAGTCAATTTAAGCCTTTGCATAGTCACAAAGTGTAAGTGTATGCGCCATCATGCCATCTTACTGTCTATTTTAGATTTATATTAAATAATATATCTAAGCTCAAATTATTTCCTCTCTATAATATTATTAAGTTATTATTGTTATTATCTTTAGTTTTTTATAGTCAGTAGTATATGGCATAATGGCTGTAACACCTTGTTAATCTGAGTTGTAAAATACTGAAATTATATTTAACTGGCGATTTAAAAGAGTGGCCGTGAGTTTCTTGCAGGTTTCTTCTCATAGGCTCTACCCTTTGCCTGAACCTAGCAACTAACCTAAATGTAGCTTCAGTAACTTAGTAAACTCACTAACCTATATACTTTGACGTTCATAAGTGTTACTTTGTGACCTAAATGAATAAATGATTTTTGACTTTGACTTTGACAGAACTCTGAGTCATACAGATTTTCTCATGATATTTTCCTTTACCGTTAAAGCGAGAGATAATATTGTTAGAAATCGGATGAGAAACAGCATAAAAAAATAACAGACGCACTTTAATCTTTAAATAATCATTGACTTATTCAAGAAATGCATTAACAAATAAAGTAAGAGATAATTGATATCACTCAACAGCGATCACACAGCACGTCCGTTCCGTCCGCCGCTCGATGTCAAAGTGAGTCATTGCGCGCCGAGCGCGCTTTTATAGCACGCTCGATCGGATGATTCGTGACGTTACTTGTTTACGTCGCATTCCGCAACTAACAATATAATTAATAGGCACATAACATCGAAACGTCCAAGGTGAGATCGAACTCGAGACCTCTAAGTGGCCATTTAATTGTCTTCCACATTTTTCCATATATCCCCTCGCTATTTCTCGCACACGTCCTTCACGAAGTCGTATTGTGCTTTTTCTGTTATTTGACATTTATCCCTACCCTATTACCAGAGCAATTTTTTAGGGACTATACTATCTATTCTGCACATTTGCAAACTGCGTGCAGCTAATAAGAGTGAGTTAAGAATGCTTACTCTGCAGATATATGCTTTGTCAGTCATAATAAACCATAGTAACAAATTAAAGGTGTCTGAGTCAGTATACAAACCATCTATCCATTCCTTGACCAGTTCCTTGATAGGGAAACCGAACCGATGATGTTATGATTTATCGTTTAGTAGTGCGATCTTACTCTACAGCTGAAACATGCCATCCTATTGTATATAGGAGTCATTTTATTACGATTCTGTCGCTAGGTGACAAGGGAGCACATATTGTTATAAACGTCCCAGATGTTACCTCACTTTACGACTCTCGATCGATATTGTCTGGACCCAATATTTTAACGCATGATGAAAATTTTATTATCGTACTCACTTCGGGCAATATTGATATTCAATCATTTATAAACATCAAATATTAATGGTTCGTATACTCTTTGGTTTTTAAAGCAGCGATAGCCAATAGGGTGACCGTTGGACTGCCACGCAAGGATATCGAGTTCAATCCCAATGCACCCACTTCTAATTTTTAAAAGTTGTCGTGCGCTTCAATTAGTAATTTATCGCTTGGCTTAACGGTGAAGGTGACGAAACCTGCAAGTCTGAGAGTTCTCCATAATGGTTTCGAGGATATGTCAAGTCTGCCAACCCGCAATGGGTCAGCGTGGTGGACTATGGTCTAACCCTCCTCAATCTGTGAAGAAGCCCGTGCCTATCAATGGGATAGTTCAATACAGGGCTGGAATTATTATTTACATATACACACACTTCGGGCAAGATTTATATTCAATCAGTAACATTAACTATCTAAATAGTGTGTATAGTATACTTTTTAGGAACTTACATGTATTAAAATCAATTACTTTATTGCCACCTAATAATGTCAATTATGTTAGTTTATTCCCCAATTTAATTTAATTTTAATTGACAAGTAAGTGGGACTAGGCCGGACACGTCTACCACATGCACCCAGAGAGGTGTGAACCAAATCGTCACCAATTGGGTTTCACAAGACAGTCAACGGCGAGGAGATATACCTAAACGGAGATGGCGAGACTACCTGGACGCCTTTGAGAAGAACCGGCAGGGGATGTTCACCAACAGAGTAATTTGGAAGTCCAAGGGAGAGCCTTTTGCCCAGCAGTGGGACATATCAAATTAAATGTAATTTGAATAGTAATCGACGTCGATAATCCGGTGCCCAAACTATTTAGTTGAAAACACTTAAGTTGACAATTTAAACTAATGAGTAACACAATAGATATAGAAAGGGCTTATATAAAAGAGATAGCTATCATTGTAACAATTGCGCTTTAAATGTTTTGAAAGAGATTGTGTCTCGAAACCAATATAGCAATTTTTCAACTTTCCCACTTGCGACTTTTCTGAGTGTTCACTTTGCGTGCGATAGTAGCATATCTGATTCTTTTCTGTATATCATAATTATTTCCACTAATCCACTCAAAAATTAACAAGAAACAATCCTTTCAAATCTGATAATGTCATATGACGGAGAGATGAGCGGACGTACGAGAAAATATTCTGACGTACGTTCGAGAAAGTTAGCGAGATACTCCAAAGCGCTTTTACGTTTTGCCATCATAAAAATTTTAATTGCTCCTCCATTTTGCTATCAAGTTGAATTAATAAAAGGTTACTTTTTAATTCCATTTGCATAATTATTGCTTAGTATGCAAATAGAATTAAATTAAATTATTATTGCATTATTTGCATAAATATTTGTAACATAGAAAATGATACGCAAATTCAAACATCCGCGATTACTACCCTGTTATGACCTCCTTGCATAATTAAAACAACCAAATATTCTTTCAAACACAAATGCGGTCACCGCTGACCGCGGCTTTTAAATTTTCTATTGTATGTACTGCACAGCATTTAATCTGTTATGAAAACAGTTGACGTAACTCACAAACAAAACACATTTTACATTTAAAGGGATTGTGCGATCGATTGTGGAACGTTTTCGACCCACCGAGGTCACGCGTCAAGGACATGACCACACCTTTGAATGATTGCCTTGAACGTTAGATAACACGAACCCTTCATATATTGGACGTTTATCTAACATCGCTGAGTCTAACACTAGGGAACAAAATTTCGTCCTTAGGAAGAAATAGAGAAGTTAAGACACCAATAAATGACTATTCGAAAACTTGCCCAATTAGTTACTTGTCAAAAATGATATTGTATATATGATAAAATTAACACTTTTGTGTTTTATATTAATTATGTATATCTCAAACAATAATTTATTTTGTATTAATTGTTTCAATTGAATTAATGAATTTATGTATTGATTAAATTAATGGATTATATTGATATTACTTTGACTTAAATTTTATGATTATTAAAAATTCTATTTCAACTTATGATTAATTTATAATTTTGATTAATTACTATTTAATATATTATAGTTTTAATAAGCAGTGAAATGCATGCTGTATTCACCTATTATTAGTTTATATGCAATTAGTTTTAAACCTATCAATTATATTATGTGTAAATGAATTTTTGTATATAACTGTTGTTGAATCAAATAAATAAATAAATCTGGGATTTCGTACAAGTCGTTAGGAAGTAGCTCTGCTTTAAACAAGATCCCAGGTACCGCGTTGGGTTTCTGCAAAATATAGTTTCGAATCATCTTGTAGAAATGATGTGCTGTTGGCAGAGCAATAATAGTAGTTTTTTTTAATGATTAGTCATTTGAGTTTCAAATGACTAGTATTCTTGTTAACCACTCCAGCTAAGCTAGAATGCTCGTATTAAGAGTGGGTTCACGTCAGTAGTGTAAAGGGTTGGATTCGAACCCGCGACCTCTCGATTGCAAGTCCAATACCTTAGCCATCGGGCTACACGGTTACTACGTTGCGCCCTATAAGTTAGGCTACCGGAGACTCATACTCTATACTTCTCTTGATTATTGTCTTGCATCCCATCAAAAAATCCCCTTTTCATCGGGAAAAGCAGAGAAATAGCGTAGTTGTAGCCTTTAAACTGCCAGCTCAAATTGGATCACGATAACAGCAACACCATTTTTCAAACTATACTACATGCTTATTAAAATAATTGATATCGCTCGCTGTAACGATGAAGCAGAACATCGTCTACATGTCTAAGAGTTTTACATAATGTTCTCGAACATATGTGAAGTCTCGCACGCCAGTCAAATTTCTGATATTTTCTTTTAATGTTTTATAATGTAAATGTACATATTATCCTTAACCAAAATAAAATACTACTTTTACTGACTACGAAGTCGTTTAAAGCACCTGTTACCAATATTCCAATTCAAATTTCTAAACACGTATCGGAATGTATTTGCTTGCCGTGTTGTATGCAATTACAAACATTTGGTGTTTATAGTTTGCTTATGATAATTAGTTGAGAAATCTGTATGGAAATATCATTTGCAATATTTCATATTTAGATTACCCTACAATACGTAAATACATAGACTTAAGCCTGTACATCTGACGGGGTTATAATATTACATTCACTTACACAAACACTTCATCCAATCCAGATATGAAGCCCAGGAACTCCTGGACGATCAATAATGAACTCATTATTGATCGGGTCCGGCCGTTAGGGTCCCATTCCGGTACGCCCCCGGCCGGCACGCACCCACAGTGAAAAATTTGTTATTCCGCTACGCCCCCGGCCAAGACGCTTCCATTGTAAAACAACCGGAGAAGACACTTGAGCAAATACTGTTGAAAACAAAAGTGTTTTTACTATCATGTATTAGCTTTAAAATTAGTAATTTAAAAAATGTTGTTGTAAAACACTTTTGTTTCAACAGTATTTGCTCAAGTGTCTTCTCCGGTTGTTTTACAATAGGAGCGTCTCGGCCGGAGGCGTAGCGGAATAACAAATTTTCACTGTGGGTGCGTGCCGGCCAGGGCGTACCGGAATGGGACCCTAACGGCCGGACCCTATTGATCGTTGATATAACTTATATCACGGAATCAACAGGCTAGATAAAAATTATAAGCTAAGCTATAGCTGTTATATGCTTGTCCTTATCTTAAATAGTCAACTTTCGCGCTAGAGATCATTCCGATCCTGCACCGCAAACTAGAGTGCTTAACGAACTACCGGACGCAAAGCACATAGGCCCAGATCAATGATTAAGTGACCACACAACTAATCCCCGGTGACAATTGAACCTACTACATTCAACGAGGCGAACACATGCTAGCTGCAACACCTGTACCGTCAATTCGAAAACCTTTAAAAAGAACCAACCACCTCTGCCTACCCCAAAACCTACAACAGCCGTATTACCTACCTAACCTAATCCGGCAAGCGTCACGTCGTCTCCGAATATCTTGAAAGCCTTTTACCGTAACGATATTACTAGTAAACCGTGTTACTAGTAATGTCATCTAGTTCGAGTAATGGAATTGATGCACTATCTATTGTGTATCGAATTGTCTAGTCACGGAGCGAGAAACATTAGAATGAAGTGTGATCAAAAGGTTCGAAAATGACTTTGTTTGTTTGTCTGTTACCTTTTCACGCCTTAACCACTGAAGCGATCATTCTGAAATTTTGCATATACGTTGTTAGGTATACAGAAACGGACATAGGCTACCTTTCATAACGAAAAAAATTACTGTTCTCGAGGAAAACAACAATAACGTTCTTATGATAGTAGATGGCGCCACATGTCTTTCGAATCATGATTGAATTATATTATTACAAGCAGAGTACAACCCGAATTGATTGTCAAATTCTAAATTAACGCAAACGAAGCCGCGGGCAAAAGCTAGTAATATTATAACTGCGAATGTGAGTTTGCTTGTTTGTTAAGCTTTCACGCCTTAAATACTCGATCGGTCAGCTTGAAATTTTGCGTACACGTTGTCAAAAGAACAGAATAGGACATAGGGTACTTTTCATCCCGAAAAAAGTACTGTTATTAAAAAACATACAGACACATTCACGCTTGTTTCCCAGATGGGTAGGCAGAGACTAATCCTAACCTAACCTACATTTACGCGAGCGAAGCCGCAGGCAAAATCTAGTTCTTATATAATTTTGAAACTCATATACTACTTTTAAACACTGTTACAAGTTACTGTATGTGTACTTCTGTTTAAGCTATTTAAATTATTAAATCTGTTTACATAGATTTAAGTTTACACTTTCGTCGACGTTTCGGCAGCCGTTGCTTTTTAGCAGCCATGTTCATGGAGAGAGATTTATCTTATCTTATGTGGGGGCCAGTCAGTGCAGACCGGCGACACTTCGACCCAGTGCGATCTTTTGTGTCGACAATCTCCCAATAACGACTGCCATAGATGTCCATGGCAGCCGGGACCAACGGCTTAACGTGCTCTCCGAGGCACGGAGCAGGCGATAATTGTCAATCAATACGCACATAATTTCGAAAAGTCATATAATCTCCGAAAGTCAGAGGTGCGCGACGTGGGTTCGAGCCCAAGACCCTCTGCATTGCAGTCTGTTGGTCTCCCCACTGAGCTATCGCTGCTCCCGAGAGAGATTTAAATAGAAATTGAGCCTCAATAGAAGTAATCAGTAACTAGAAACAGTGTTTACCAAATTCGATAAAGCAGTTTCATTTTAATGTCTGCACGGATGGCCTAGTGGTTTAAGTGGTCGCCTCGTCACTGTATGCCGAGTGTTGTGGGTTCGAATCCCACACGGGACACAACTTTTTGTATATATATAAGCAGCGATAGCTCAGTGGGGAGATCAACATACTGTAATGTAGAAGGTCTCGGGTTCGAACCCACGTCGCTCACGTCTGACATTCGGAAGTTATATGACTTTTCGAAATTATGTGCGTATTGATTGACAATTATCGCCTGCTCCGTGCCTCGGAAAGCACGTTAAGCCGTTGGACCCGGCTGCCATGGACATCTATGGCAATCGTTATTGGGAGAGTGTCGACACAAAAGATCCCACTGGGTCGAAGTGTCACCGGTCTGCACTGACTGGCCTCCACATAAGATAAGATAAGATATCCGCACATTGTTGTTCTTTGTGTCCGTTGTTTAAATGTTTGTAAAGTCCCCCGCGACGCATGAATTATTCCTAGTGAAGAAGTAAGCTTAAAAAAAATTACTTTTGCGTAAACGTAAGACAATATTAGGTTTATATACGTTGCCTTGAGTAATTAAAATGTATATAAGTGCTTATATATCCCTGAAGGAGTACATAGTTGTATGTTATATGCATGCACATTGGGCTATGTGTTAGATTACATTTGAGGTACTTCGCCGTCTACCGGGCACATCGTCAGATTTCGTGCTAGGAAGAAATTCTTAAGAGTAAAATTTATTGAAATTAGTCTACTATATACGGATTTTATCGCGTTGTTTATTTGACACTTTATTTACAAAATTTTGAAAACTGTTACACCACTATTATCTACTATTAAACTTTACTAACTAGTTTTAATAATTTAATTAGCTTAAAAATTTGTAAAGTTTAATAGTAATAGTAGGGTAACAGTTTTCAAAATTTTGTAAATAAAGTGTCAAATAAACAACGCGATAAAATCCTTATATAGTAGTTTAATTTCAATGAATAACATTCGCGTAAACAGAAGACAATATTAAGTAAAATTTAGTAACATTTAGTAAGAGCCGAAGTCTGAATCTCACGATCAACCGCAAACATTAGCAAACAGTTATACCACTGGACCAGTAATACAAAATATGTAGATCAATATATAAATCTCCCTTCTACCGCCTTCTCTTTCAAAAGACAAGACCGAGAATACGAGTCCTCAGCAGTAATAACAAAAAGTTATTGCTTTCTTAAGTGAAAGAATTTTCAGAATCTGTCAAAAAAGAGTTAAGAAGTTCAGTGTTATGAAGGTCACATTCCGGTATCTCCAAAAGTACGTGAGGCCCGTGGCTTTGCGCCTGATCTTCTCCGGTCGTGTGGAGTGGATACACACTTGGTAAATGGTTCATCACCATTGAGGTTGGCTGCCATGCCTGAATTTGGACTGAAGGACATTATTTATGTCAAAGTCAAGACTCAATTTTCTTCTATACGGAGCTATTCGTCTCTTGTCCATTATTCTTTTCCTCCTAACTATCGTATATAGTGACAAGTTGTCAGACCATTTCTTATAGCACGAGAATTACGTCTCACATCAGTCCACTGCTTTTCCGTGGCTAGAATATTAAGTAACCAATATCGCCTATGTTTTTCCTGTTTATCCAAATCATCGAAATTGTGTTTCAAGAAATAAAATACAAAGTATCGGATAGGAATACAAATATAACAGTTTCATAGGCGATATATAGAGGCAGTATATTTTATTGTAAGTAATGGTATAGAGATATCAAATTAAATTACATTTATGTTTTGTCACTAAGATGGCAAATAAGCACGTAGAAGCTTATTTTCTAGTGTTTTATCTGGTGATTTCTTTACGCGTCCTATGTTTATCCACCCATAGTCCGCAGAAGAACTCAAAAATGCTCTTCTTTTTTTATGCAACAAAAGTACATACATGATCGTAAGCCAATACTGAATTCGCTAGCATTACTAACTTCTCTCTCTTCCTCGCGCCTCTTCGAACCAAAGAACTGAAGGAAAGGTATGGGTAGGTACGTATGGGAGCTGAAGAAACTCCTGCTAACTAGGCGAAACGAAAATTGATTCCGAAATTCACAACGGATTTCAGAATTAACAATGTTTCGGGGTGCCAATAGTACGAACGTATGACCGAAATATACGTTTGAGCATGGGCCTTCTGTCGAGCAAATTGTGCTTAAGTTTTGCTGTCGAAAATTCATCAGTAGCGGCACGAAGTCTGGCAGTGTGCCTTGTAGACGTCAATGAACTCGTCCTCTTTTGCATGTGACCTACAAACATAACTGGCAAAACGTAAATGTAATCCTAACTAATATAATAAAATGCAAATGTAAAAAGTTTGTTAATTTGTTTGTTACGCTTTGACACCTTAACTACTCGACCGATCATCATGAAATTCGCATACACGTTGGCAGGGGTATAGAATAGGACATAGGGTACCTTTCATCCAAATAAAAGTACTGTTACTAACCTAACCTACATTTACGCGAGGGAAGCCGCGGGAAAAAACCAGTATATTATATCACTCAAAAAATAGTGAATTAATGAACATAATTATAGGAACATACCGTGTATTGGTAGCCGCAATATGCGTAGTCATATACAACCAGTACGCCAACGTTGAATTCATGACCAAGTCTCAAGAGCAGAGAGCTCACACATCTATTAGATATGATAGACCTCTTCTTAACACTTTAGTGATAGATAGGCATGAGTCTATATGTTTATGTAGGTATATATAATATATATATCGTGTATTGGTAATCTAAACATGACTAACCAAACTAGGCCGCCAAAGTTGCAATCATGATCAACTTTAATTAGAAGAGCATATATCTGACACATTTTGCTGCAAAGCTACAGTAACATGTTGTAACCAGCAAACGTTAACAAGCATCTTTAAATATCATTGGCGTGATAATACTACGGTAAGATACCAAAGATATATGTCCGAAAATACAACCGTAGATCACGTCGTCGTATTATTGCGCGTGCCGGCGGTAACGGGAATTCATTACCACTACCAATAAGCTGTCGAAGCGGTGTCGTAACAGAGCTGTTGTGTGAATAGGGTGACTATGGACTTGCTAGGACTTGCAGTACAGAGAAAGAGTTTAAATGCTTTTTATTTCAATGGAAACTTGAATGAGAAATTGTTATTTAAAGTTTCATGATGAAAATCTTTAGGATGTAAAATATCGATTATTACAAAACTACGCTTTAAACTTATCTTATTAACGCTTATTTTATCGCCCTTTTTTATGTTTATTAATTATAATGACACGAATAGGCTGGCTCGACTGGAGTGATACCTACCACGGCCTCACAGAAAACCAGCGTGAAATAGCGCTTGCGTTGTGTTTCGTCGAGTGAGTGAGGCTCAACCCTCCAAAATTGGGAGCAAATTTAAAAGGCCGGTAACGCATTTGTCACTCCTCTGGTGTTACGGGTGCCCATGGGTGGCGATAATCGCTTACCATCAGGCGATCTGTCTGCTCCGACCTCCTTTACCATAAAAAAAAACAGAAAATAATCCTAAATAAGTTTATTTTTTACATTTTCGGCGACTAACAGTTGCAAATTAGAAATGGAATTATAACATTTGTAATATTACCTTTAGGTACATACTTATGTTCGTATCTGGAAGATAAAAATAGTTTAGTTATAGAAGTGGTTAACTTAGATAGCTGCTGCAGTCAAACTAGCTAGCTATCTAGGAAGTCCCTAAAACAACAATTTGGGGTTCCCAAATGTTTGTGCACTATGAGTATTTGCTAAATTTAGCGCATAACTATAGCAAAGTGGCCACTGAAGCCGTGATTCGTGCAATGAATTTATTACATTGTAATTTTCTTCGGATTTTGGAAAAACCTACCTCGATATACTCCTATGTCTCACGTCCCGAGACCCTCCAGTAATAATGCAAAAAATTGTTTTTAAAAATAAAAAATATTTTCTGTTACTCTGAAGCATAAAAAGAATATCTGCCCTGTATTAAACTGTCCCACTGTTGGGCCGAGCCTCTTCATTCGTTCTCTATTCTATATTTTTACCATTTGGCTTATATAATATCTAGTCATCTTCATCTTGTCGTGTGGTTAGTGGCCAACCTGTTGTCAAGAGTTGTTCAAGCCGCCCGTAGGCCTCTGACATAGCTTAACGACTGCTGTCGATTTGGCAACAACCGGGACCGACTTTTTACGTGCCCTCTGAAGCACAGAGACGCTCAGATGAAATACCACTAAACAGTCACCCATCTATAGACTGACCGTATCCAACGTTGCTTAACCTCGCTAATCGTTTACCGATCAGTGAGTGCAACTGGCTATGAGCATATTAGGCGTATTAATTGTGTCATCCTTACTTTAATATTATAAATGCGAATGTGACTTTGTTTGTTTATTTGTCATGCTTTCACGCCTGAACTACTCAACAAATCATCATAAAAAATTACATACATGTTGTCACGGGTACGAAAATGGACATAGGTACCTTTCATCCAGAAAAAAGTAATGTTTAATAAAATATAAATTTATTGACGAAATGTAGGCAGCGGCTTTGCTGTGTCCTGACATTGCTGAAGTCCATGAGCAGCGGTTACCACTTTTCATCAGGTGGGCCACTTGCTCGTCTGCCACGAAAGGCAAAAAAAATAATTAAGCTAACGCGAGCGAAGCAGCAGTTAAAATCTAGTGCTATATAAGTTACATTTCTGTATCGCTGTTGGTTTTGTAACAAATAAATCAATAAATCCAACCAAATCCAAATAACCGTGTGTTAAAAACACAATAGAAATGTCCCAATATTCCCCCTCTCACAGTCACATTATAGTCCCCCCAACAGGACATGGGCATCGACAACTCATAACTCACAGATAGACGCGATTAAACTCCAATGATTTATGATCTCACCCTGTACACGGCTATAGAGCGTGCGCCGCGCTGCGGCACTGTGAAGAAAATCATTTTTCAAACTTTTCACTCAATTAAGCATGATGGCAATACAGGATAGGAATTTATTTATAAATTTACTGAGTACTATATTAAAGTTTTTTTTAGATTTATGAAACACTAGCTATACTTAAGAATTCAGACCCACTTTTAAAACTAATAGAGTTATTATAGAACGGATATCGTTTGAACCTGTCTGAGTCCTAGCTAACTTCATACCAAATAAATATAGGTAAAACAAGATATGTTACTTTTACACCCCGTACAAACACTCAGCCGCCTCCTGATTTTGAAATAACTGCACATACCTGTGAACTACAGAATGGATGCGGTTGCCCTCAACTAACCCGTACTCCAAATATAAAATATCTGGGTCTTATAATAGATTGCTCT
The DNA here is from genome assembly GCA_963564715.1 of Catocala sponsa. Lineage (NCBI taxonomy): Eukaryota > Metazoa > Arthropoda > Insecta > Lepidoptera > Erebidae > Catocala > Catocala sponsa. The sequence goes on from OY751351.1 coordinate 8,093,092, forward strand.
CTTAATTGGTTACCTCACATAAAATTATTAACAACCCGTATAAGGCGATTAATTCCAATTTTTCGAAAACTCAGAGCATCTGCCAATATCGAAACACTTCTATGTGTTTATCATGCTCTTGCTCAGTGCCTACTCCAATACTGTGTTACGGTATGGGGTGGTATTGGCAATACCACACTACTGCCTTTGGAACGTGCACAGAGGGCCATATTGAAGGTGATACTAGGTAAACCACGTAGGTACAACACTAGTCTTCTGTACACCGAATGTTCTGTGCTAACCGTCAGACAACTTTTTATATTATCTACTGTACTCCGGAAGCATAAAAGTATTACCTATAAAGCGATTACTAAGCGAAACAAAACGAAAGTTTGCTCCGTTACTCCGCACCGTACAACTCTTGCCAAAAATCAATTTTATGTTATAAGTAATAAGTTGTATAATGCGGCTAATCGAGCAAATAACATTTATGCACTACCCACCAATAAATGCAAGGATACTCTACGTAAGTGGTTGTTAGGTTTGAACTATAGTCAAACAGAGGACGTATTAAATTCCTATACATAACCAAATATTAGGAACATATTCACTCCTTACACTTCACGTACTCACACCATCCATTCACACACATCCACACACTCACACATACACAGCACCTACACACACACCAACCATACATACATTCACACAAATCACACCAACTCACATTGACAATTATTTGTAATTACCTTTATTGATGATGATGATTGATCACTCGAGTGGTAACAGTTTTTAACTATAACTATATCTTTTTAAATATTATACTATGTTAATGTACTAGTGAAGTTAATACCAAAATGTTTTAGATTTTAGATTCTAATTTAATTTAATTTTATATTTTAATATTATTTCTCTCTTTTGATGTGCCTAAACTATTAAATTTTCTGTAACAATCTCAGGGTGGAAGGCGCTGGCGACTGTAGCACAGTTTATACTAGTACGGTCGTCATCGAATTCTCTTTTCATATTTCAAACGCTTTATAAAATATATGTATTAGATTAAGAGAAACAAATTGTTAAAATCAAATAATGAAAATAAATTATTATTATTATTATTATTAAAAAAAAAAAAATATCATTGCTTTGTTATAGCCTTAAATACTTATCTCTGGGAATGACTATGGCTTATGGCTTAAGAGAAATGACAAGGGCCTAAATTGTGACGTAGATCAGACGGGATGTCTGTATTTACAAATATTTTATAAGTTTGAGATGGGAACCTAAGACTATCATACCCGAAATAGGCAAAATTATATTGCACTCACATTTCACCAGCTACTACGATAGATGCTAGATCCCACGTAATAGAACGTGCGTATTGTCTACCTAACACAGATCCAGACGTCATACTGCTACTGAAAACGGCTTGACAAAAACTCATTATCACATTGCCAAATTCGGCAATCTAACCCGAAATCTCAAGTATTGCAATTGCATTCATTACCGCCATATGGACTTCCATAGATAATCATTAATCAATTAAGTTACATTGTACCTAGAACCGTATTGCGAAGAGAGGCTCGCGTGCCCCGGCTGTTCTACACTGCAAAGTGCAGAACCAACGCCGGCACACTTCGTCACCATGTTGAAACGTATAACACATACCTTATAGACTTAGATATATTTGCACTCCCGCATTCAAAATTTCGTAAACAAGCTATTGAATTGTTAAAATAATTATTGCTAGATTGGCCCTTTCTCAATTATCGCGTGTCTTTATTTTATTTTATACCTATTTTTTTTTAAATATTATTTATCGGATATTGTTATGGGTTATACATTAATTCTTTTCTTTACATATATAAAATGTTTGCATTACATTTAATATGTAACTGTTTTGTGTCCCAATAAAGTAAATAAATAAATAATCATTACGGCAAGATTAGCGATGAAGAGGAAATGCGGGCATTAAATATTTAAAGAAAATATTTTAACATCTATTGGTGTCGCGCTAATCCTGAACGAAATATCAATCTACGAAAGAAATAACTATAGCTGGGACGCAAAATATATAAAATCATCATCCTTCAAAACTAAAATACTAATAATCTTTCTCATAAAAAATATTAGAAGGATTTTAGCTAAGTCTGTATGTAATCTGTTATTCGAAAATAAATAAATAATAATTATAATTAATTATAAAAATTATTATTACTTATTTTTAGGATCATTAAATTAATTTGCTGTAACTTTATCTGAAAACAACCAAATAACTGCAGATTCATAGATATATCGTTATAATACCTATATTAAAAAAGCATATAGGTACATCCTTACTATATATATTATATATTTATATATCCTTACTATATATAATATTATAAATTTGAAAGTAACTCTGTCTGTCTGTTACCTTTTCACGGCTAATTCACTCAACCGATTTAGATGAAATTTAATACAAATATAGTTTAAAACCTGGGGAAGGATATAGGCTACTTTTTATTGATGTAAGTACTACGCGGGCAGAGCCGCGCGCAAAACTTAGTATACTATAAAACACGGCAGTGATGGATATAAATTATAATTATTTGTTCTAGTGTCATTATTCAAAGTACTCTTTGACACACAAAACTTTTCGTCAATAGTAACTCATATATGACCATGACGGTGACAACTGGCCTTAACGTCACGAATCGATCAACCTGCGTTTGGTGGCACAGGCCTCCCCGGCGAACATACCCTGAGCACCCATAAATAGAGTTGTCTTGAACTTTCCACCTAATATATTATTTGGAACAAAGCCACGTTTGTTAGGGAACTACAGTTTACGACATATGCATTATCCATAGTTTATTGCACTTTCAAATATTCCATTTGTCATGCGACGAATTTGCATTGAAACACTGAAATTTCCCGAGTGGTATTAAGATTAAAATGTCAGTCGATGCGAGGATTATAATGGCTGGCCCTGTTTCTTAGTCATCGCAGAGTACGCAAAATCAAAAAATAAAGTGGCTGTAAAAATAAAAAAATAAAGTATTTAAAACTGTATCTGCATAATTTTTAAGGTGCCGACATAAATTTAAATTTGGAAATCTTTATTTCCATCAAATGTACAATAATTGCTTCGATACGGATATTTTAGTCATACATATATATTACTACTAGTTTTCACCCGCGGCTTCACTCGCGTAAATTTAGGTTAGGTTAGGTTAGGTTTGCAACAGTTCTTTTTTCTGGATGAAAGGTACCCTATGTCTTATTCTGTACCCTTGACAACGTGTATGCAAAGTTTCATGTTGATCGGTTGAGTAGTTAGGGCGTGAAAGCGTAACAAACAAACAAACTCATTTTCGTATTTATAATATTAGTAAGGATAATAAGAAAAAATTAATAAACATATTCGATAAAATGCCTGTTCAAGGAATAGAGCTCCAAAAGTCATGGCCACTCTTTTGATTTGCCAAAGACTTACAACACTTCTAACAATACAATTTATTTTCTTGTATGACTTAGTATGTTTATTAAAAACGCTATCCAGATTACCTAGGACAAAAAACATATGACGAAATATGGCTACACTACACTTCTACCGATTCCTTCGGTCACATAAAGGTGCGTCATAAATGATTTAACGACATTCGAAATATAAATCACTGCTTGACACGTACTTAAAACATGAACGTCGTTCTGAAGATTGATTAATAACTAACTTCGGTAGTCCAACATTCTCACCAAGACAAACACTATTGCGTATCTATATTATTAATTAGTGTAAAGCTGAAGGAAGGCTCTATTCTAAGCCTGAATAAACCTACGACGGAGTATTATACTACGAGTTGATTAATGTGCCTGAATCCTTTGAATTCATGAACTAATTTTGACAAATCGTTCAGCGATCTCTCTTGATTATTTACAACTTGGTATGATGGTGTCAAAATTGATGTGGTCGAATATATAAAACATTCATACATGTATAGGATTAAATGTCGCGAATATCAGTATCTGATTCTACTTACTTTTATTTAAAAACACACGTACATACAATACATACAGTGCTATGTCTCTATTTTTAAAGGTTTTATATGTACATTTTGTTATTTCTCTTTGTTTCAGTGCAATTTTAATAAACTCGACAGTATACTATTTGTCATAGTGTCCAAGAAACAGGCCTGGCCTAGTTTGGATCCTAAATAATATCGGGCCTTGTAACAAACCTTTATTATTATATCCTTTATTTTAAACATTATTCTCTAAAGTTTTGATTCATCATCATCATCATCATCATGTCAGCCAAAAGACGTCAACTGCTTAATTCTTAAGTGCTGAGTTTTAATTATTTTTAATATAATATATATAAATAGGCAAAAACAAAATAGTTCAGTAGCATTTTTCTTTATTTCTCAAACGATTTTATTTCTTTCTTCTTTTGTTTAGTAGCTATTAAAGAGGTATAGAGCTATTAATAAAAAATATAACATAATTTTTATGTAAATTCTTATATATTTTTTTGCCTTAAATTTTCCATAATGATTATGGTCGAATTACCGATTAATAGGTATTTTCTGAGCGAATAGTAGTTATTATAAATCGTTTATCTCTATAAAGATACAAGCGCTTCGGCGCAAGGGTTTTTCTTATATTCAATCAACTAACCTTAGTATATTCTCTTAACAAATTGGACTTGCGATTGAAAGCTCACTAGTTTGTTTCGCATCCACGACAGACGTGAACACGCTTCTAATACGAGCACTTAGCTTAGATGGGGGGTTTAGTAAATACTAGCTATTTGCAATCTTAGTATCTAGTAATTTATTTATTTATAAGCCTTACTAAAATTATATATATATAAGTACAATAATACATCCTAACTTCTTCTCCATAGCCTTTATTATTCCCAAGTCACTTGGGGTCGGCTTTTTAGCCTAACCGGATTTGACTGGATATCAGTTTTTACACGGAACGACTGCTATCTGACCTTCGCAACCTGAAGGCTAACGATACCCTAAGGCTAGACCAGCTTCAGGATATTAGAGGGCACTGACTTCCCAATTACGACTGCCATAGATGTTCATGGCAGCCGGGACCGACGGCTTAACGTGCTCTCTGAGGCACGGAGCAGGCAATAATTGTCAATCAATACGCACATAATTTTGAAAAGTCATATAACTTCCGAAGTCAGAGGTGTGCGACGTGGGTCCGAACCCGAGACCCTCTACATTGCAGTCTGTTGGTCTCCCCACTGAGCTAACTATACTATTATAAATGCTAATGTGAGTTAGTTGGTTTGTTGCGCTTTTACGCCTTAATTACGAAACGAATTATCATGAAATTTTGCATATACGTTGTCTGTGATACAGAAAAGTACATAGGGTACCCTTTATCCAGAAAAACTCTTTCTGAGGGATAGAAAATTTACATAACCTATATAACCTATATAACCAGCATTTACGCGAGCTAAGCCACGAGCAAAATCTAGTCGTCTATAGAGAGCCTAAGAATGTGAACACACACTATGTAGATAGAATATCAAAAACGTATGTCGATATAATAAATCATATTCAATGTGTGTGCGCGACCTCGTTTTGTATCCATTAAGTGATGTTTGCCTCTAAGCAATGCCACACTCGAACGTATATTTTAATAATAGAAGTATCCAAATGATTAATCGCCGTGATACTTTTTTTTTACTGTCAGGACACGTTTTTCAACAGCCTTTAACTATTAAATTACTAGAATTTGCCGGCGTCTTTGCCCGCGTTAACCTAAGTAATAACCATATTTTTCTTCCTTTAGAAACTTACTTTTTCCTTGATGAAAACATACCCTGTATTCTTTTCTGTACCGCTGACAACGTGTATGTATCTTATCTTATCTTATGTGGGGGCCAGTCAGTGCAGATCGGCGACACTTCGACCCAGTGGGATCTTTTGTGTCGACACTCTCCCAATAACGACTGCCATAGATGTTCATGACAGCCGGGACCAACGGCTTAACGTGCTTTCCGAGGCACGGAGCAGGCGATAATTGTCAATCAATACGCACATGATTTCGAAAAGTCATATAACTTCCGAATGTCAGAGGTGCGCGACGTGGGTTCGAACCCGAGACCCTCTGCATTGCAGTCTGTTGGTCTCCCCACTGAGCTATAGCTGCTCTTAACGTGTATGTATGCGAATATTATAAAAATGAATGTGAGTTGGTTTGTATGTTACTAATAGTCCGCTTTCACGTGTTAAGTAATAGACCGATCATTAATAAATTTCTCACACACGTTGTCAGAGTTACAAAAAAGAATATAGGGTATCTTTTAATAAAAAGAAAGGACTGTTCTCGAGGATTAGATCTTTATTAACGAATTGTACATTAGCGGGATGAATTTATTGACGCGACGACGCGGGAAAAATCTTGTTACAATTATTTAAAACCTTTCGCAGTATGCTCCGTCATTTCAGCGATAAGGCCAGCCAAAGGGTAATCAATAAACTGCTATTTTCTTTAAAATTCTGACAGTTTTGTCAGATTTAATCAGATTTTCTCAAATTTATCCGCTTAGTGTACAAACTTTGGACAGCCTAAAGTCCGCCGCTCTGAAGAACTTGTCTTGAAATATGTTTTCAAATAGTTTAATGTAAAAGCCTGCGGTTGAACTTTACAACATTAACTATTCTGAAGTATTTAGAGTATTTTGTTATAAATTAACGAAATGCTTAGAATACCTAGTTTAAAGGCTGCTGTTATTATTTTTATACCTTGGTGACGCAGCGGTGGTATATGTGACTGCTGTGCTTGAGGTCAGAAAAGTGTTTCTGTGAAGAAATTTTCAGTAGCAACACTAAAGCTAGAACTTAGGTCGATAAAAATTGTCGGTCTCGATGGCGTAGTGGGTAGCGTAACCGACTGCCACGCCTGAGGTCACGGGTTTGATTCCCGCATAAGTCAAACATTTCTGTGCATGAATATGGATCTTTGTCTTCCTCTGGGTGTATAATATGTATGTATTTACAAAAAAAAGTATATATGTATGTTTATCTATTGCATAGTATCCATAGTACAAGCTCTGCTTAGTTTGGGTTAGATGGTGTCGTGTGAATATGAAAAAAATAAAAATAAAAAAAGGCTTGATGTTACGTGGGACTAAGTCGTAATTGGTGAGAATTGAATGTAATATATTACATGTACGCTCACGCCTCAATAACCGCCTAAATAATAATGGGATATGTAAAAGTGGAGGTATAGGTAGGTGTAGCGACTACATTATCACACGTATTCCGATAGAGCACATCTTAAGATAACTTAAAAATGCACACGCATGCAAATGTATACACGCGCCACACTAGTATATAAGCTTTACTTTTACTGAAATTAAACAGACTATAACACCATCTGAGTCTCGTTATACCTATTACCTTTTGCCAAAACATAGGCAAAGTGGTGACTGCGACGCTACGATTCTGGCTCTACAAGTGGACTTCGCAACAAGAAAATAAGCAACATGACCCAACCAACTTGCAAATCAAGCTCCGGCCATCAAGAAACATTGGAAGTAGCGAGTTTTACCACCATCAGTTACTACAGTCCTAGCAGTTACAGAAGACATGGATATCGACAAGATGAACCAGATCGCTGACGAAATTATAACAAACTCAAAACTTACCGAGGTATCAGCTGTAAACGAAAACATAGACAAAACTGATGACGGGGCAATAGCATGCGTATTAACACAGTTAGCAAAAATACAAATGGAATCATATGTGGTGTGACTCTGAAAGATAGAATAAGAAATAGTGTGATTAGAGAGAGATGCGGCATGAAAGTGGATATAGTTACAAGAATAGAAAAGGGTATGTTAAGCTGGTTTGGACATGTAGAAAGAATGGACGAGGAAAGACTGACTAAGAAAGTTTATAAGGCTAGTGTGAATGGAACAGTCGCAAGAGGAAAACCTAGGCGAACGTTTCTCGACCAGATCGGAGGCGTTCTGGACAAAGGCCGGGTTAAGAGCTCCTTGAACCGACGGGCGTGTATGAGGAATGTGATGAAAGTGAATGAAGCCAGAGAAGTGTGTCAGGATCGTAGCAAATGGAAATCCGTAGTCTCTGCCTACCCCTCTGGGAAACAGGCGTGAATCTATGTATGTATGTATGTACCATTGGAATTAAGTGCAGTTCAGCGTGATCACAGAGACCATCGACGCAGCACTCAAAGATATTATAATCGTCAGCACATATTTTTACTCGACTATTTTTCGGAATCAGCAATGTATTATGTCATTAAGCATACGTTTGAGATTGTATCTATAAATAGAAATTGTAATAGTTCAGTAGGAATTGTAATAATTTTTTCATTTTTTAAAGGGGGGTGTATATGTAGCGACTACATTATTACACGTATTCCGATAAATCACATCTTAAGATAAGTTAAAAATGCACACGCATGCAAATGTAAACACGCGCCACACTAGTATATAAGCTATACTTTTACTGAAATTAAACAGACTATAATATCATCTGAGTCTCGTTATACCTATTACCTATTGCCAAAACATAGGCAAATAGGTATAGTCTAGTAGATAAAGTAAGATAAGTCTTCTTAGATAAAACTATCTTATCGGTTATTGAGGTGTGGGCGTGTTTTTCCAAATAATTGTATAAATTTTTTATATGTAGTCCAGTCAAAAAACTGAATTATTCAACTGCAACAATAATTTTGAAAGCTGTTGTTGTTTCCAAAAAGGAAGGTTTCATTTTCTTGGACACTAAAAGTATTTTATTTACGGAATACTTTTATAAAGTGAAAATATCTATAAAATGATAATATAAAAAGATAATATCTATAAAATGTGCTCGTAAATTGTCATAAAAGTATAATTTGTAAGATATATTTCCTACGAACTGCGTAGAAGTAACATAGTTTTACATCTGAAGTATTTTGTATAAAAAAAAACAACGGGTTACACTCCGGGAGTGTTGGCAGAAGTGAAAACTTGAATATTAACGTTGTGCATTTTTGATATTTTGGAATGGTTAGGGAATAATTTTGCACGAATTGTTTTAATTATCAGTATAAAAGTACTATCATTTATGTGGTTAAATACAATATTTATTTATTGCGCTATCGTACACAAACATGACAGTTCTCCCTCCGTCTTACGAATTTTCGATCAAGTCACGTGCCCTGACGCGAGTTTGACAATTCTCCCTCCGTCTTACGAATTTTCGATCAGCTCACGTGTCCTGACGCGAGTTTAACATTTTTTACCCATCACAAAAAGTGCACAACGCCGCTAAAGAAGTTTTCACTTAAAAAAATATAGTATTCCCGAGAAAGGAATTGTGCTCGTTGCAGGGTTTCGATCTTTAGTTTTGTATAAGGAAATTCTCAGTAATAGACTGAGTGTTGAACTGTGCTCGAGACAGTAATCTACCTCACAGTCCTATGCAGTCACAGTCATATACTTACTTTGTAATAAGACAGTCATTACACAGTCCGTTAGTCCGTGTAAATTGTCACACGGATGCTAACACAATCTAATTACTTATTAACCACTTACATAACTGACTTCATAGGACATAATTATATCACAGCACATATGGTGCCGTGGTACCTATATATATCTATGATGATGCCTATCATCCCTAACCCTAAAGATTACTCAGCACTTCCGCCTGAACACAGCATTTGAACCTAATGAAATTTTTATTTGGTACTACCGTTTGCCTACTGCTCCGTTCGCTCGTGTGGGAACACTTTTTTTTTTGATGAATGATACCATAATTATATCCTTTTATCTAAGCCTGACAACAATTATACAATATTTTATGACAACCGGCTGAGTGGTCAAAGCGTGAAAGCGTAACAAACAAACTCACATGCGCATTTATAATATTAGACACAATTATATTAGATTATATTAGATATTTATAATATTAGATACAACATGCCAACGAAATTCTTGCTCTGTAAATCGAGTCCACTGTATAAATAAGCCCTACAGTTATATAAATTGTTTTAATGGCGTCTGGCCTTATTTATATCAGTGCCATATTATTTTCTATGCAAAAATTCTAGGCGTCTGATGAATATTTCATGACTATAAGAAAGATTACTAATGTATCCACTTGAATTTAAATGCCATATATAATTTGAAGTGGCAGTGGGCTGGCCATATCGCGCGAAGAACCGACAACCGCTGGGGTAAGCGTGTTCTTGAGTGGAGACCCCGTCTCGGCAAACGTAGTGTAGGACGCCCTCCGACCAGGTGGGATGACGATCTGCGAAATACTCTAGGCAGATGCTGGATGCAGCAAGCTGAAGACGGTCGCTATGGCGCTCTTTGGGGGAGGGCTATGTCCAGCAGTGGACTATTATAGCCTGATGATGATCATATAATTTGGAATATCTGTTCGGAGACAACATATACTAAGCTACGACTAGAGAGAAAAATTATTAAAATACACTGATTAATCTCTTGACCAACGCTTAGACCTCGGCGCCCAGCCAAATTTTTTTTTACTGTTTTGTTTCTGGGTGATGTGCTCAGTTTTGTTTGCATACGAGTTAACGGCACGTGATGATAAACGATAAACGTCGCTCATATAAAAGGTATTAAAAATAAACTGCTTGAATTTTATGAGGTAATTGCCTAGAGGCAGGCTTTAGACTGCTTTGAGTCCGATCCTAAGGCATTTCTGACTTTTTGAAGTATGTTTGTATTAAATAGTCGATTCCTGTACAAGTCAAACATTTGTGTGCATGAACATGAATTTTTGTCTTGGTCTGGGTGTTTCTATGTAGAATATATACGAATTTACAAAAAAAAGTATATATGTATGTTTATCCATTGTCTAGTACCCATAGTACAAGCTCTGCTTAGTTTGGGCTAGATGGTGCTTTGTGTATGTGATAGAATATTATTATTATTATTATAGTTATTTATAGCTCGCATTAGCGGCGAAAAATGTTTGTGAGGATACCCGCATGTCTACGAGTTCTTCATAAAGTTATCGAGAATAAGTGAAGTTTGCCAAATCGCAAAGGGCCAGCGTGGAAGATTATAGCCAAACATTATTCACACTGACAAAAAGCCCGTGTCCCGTAGTGGGACAGATTATATACAGAGCTAATTTAATATCAGTAGTAATTTTTGAGTTTTGATTGCACAGTTGATGTAGTGGATTTAGTGGTCGCTTCGCCACTGACACTGCGGGGAGATTTGCAGGTTTGAAGACATGCGACAAAAATTAGTGTGATACATTGATTATGTCCGTTGTTTGAGTGCTTATAAAGTCGTCCGCAAAACATTAACTATTATTTATGCGGAAGTAGCCTTAAACAAAACAAATTAATAAAAATTACTATATATCGTTCGTAGTTTATTTGTTACTAGCTTTTGCCCGCGGCTCCGCTCGCGTAAATTTAGAATTTGACAATCAATTCGGGATGTACTCGGCTTGTAATAATATAACACGTGGCGCCATCTATTATCATAAGAACGTTATTGTTGTTTTCCTCGGGAACACTAATTTTTTTCGGGATGAAACGTAGCCTATGTCCGTTTCTGTACACCTGACAACGTATATGCAAAATTTCAGGATGATCGGTTCAGTGCTTTAGGCGTAAAAAGGTAACAAACAAACAAACTCATTTTCGCTTTTATAATATTAGTTAGGATTAGGATTATTTTAAACAACTTTGTTACCTAGAGTTTATCTTGTGACACCTTGTCTATGACTGTGTCATCATAGCACAGGAGAAGCAATACCAAGGAAACAGCCGAGCCACTACCTACAGTGTAGGAAGCGTTCCAGAAATGTCTATTCTATCCCTTCAGTAATAATGACAAACTTATTAGCAACTGAAGTAGATGGAACGGTGCCCCAATCCGTTTGGGATCCATATTAAAAAAGGTAATCCCTATTAATACCGAAAGATGCCACCTGTGGTAGGGAGAGGAAAAGGAGTAAAATACAAACACCAATCGTATTTGTAAAATTAATAATATTGTAAACTTGGCAATAGAAAACAGTGGTCGTGAGTTTCTTGCCAGTTTTACTTATAAGTTTTACGTCCTTATTTTGCTGAACATGACAAAAGGTAAATTTAATATAAAGTCACAATAATAAGTGTAACTTTGTCGTTCATATGTGTTACTTTGTGACTTAAATGTATTTCGATTACCGCACATGTATTACAACCAGTCAGATTAGCCCAAAATTTACAACCTGGTACCAAAAATGCTTTTTAAAGCAGACCACACATGGTCCGTAACCGTAACCGTATTTTTTTTATACGACTAAGGTGGCAAACAAGCATACGGCCCACCTGATGGTAAGTGGTCACCGTAGCCTATGGACGCCTGCGACACCAGAGGCATCACTTGCGCGTTGCCGACCCTTTAGGAAAGGAAGTGGGAAGGAGAAGGAGCGGGAAGGGGGAAAGAGGGTCAATGGGCCTCCGGCACTCTCACTCACCGAACGAAACACAACAGTAGGAATACTGCTATTTCACGTCGACATTCTGTGAGAGGGTAGTCCTTCCCCGGTCGAGCCGACCCATTCATGCTGAAATCAGCGAGGCTCTACTACTCAAAAATTTTGTTTTTGTTTTGTAGTTTGACATCCGGGACGATATTAATGTTATTGACTATTTCTGATAAAAATTGAATTGTGCCTGGTAGACAGCAATAGGCTCGTTTCGAAGTATGTGGAACTTAATCCCTTACTTGGCGAAATGTGGGTGTAATATGGCTCTGCCTACCCTTTCCGATAAAGGCGTGATACTACATAACGGTGTGATTCTTTTTGAAATAGCCTTTCCCTAGATACCAAGCATACTTTGCATTGAAATTAAATAGCTTATACGGATATTATAGTGATTTATTTTTAAAATAACACCAGGTTTCAAATAATGTTCAGATACTTTGAAATAACTATATTTCTAGACATTGAGACGACTATTTAGTCTCCTACGCTTTCACGCCTTAACTACTCGACCAATCATTATGGAATTTCACATACACGTTACAAGCTTTTATCAATTATTTGTATGGCGAGTATCTTACATCTTTAAATTCTTAACGTCAAGACATACCTGAGTAACGAGTAAGTATTTATATTTATAGCACTTGGTTTGTCTTAACTGTCAATTATATAACATTGTAATATGTGGATAACATCGTGAGCAGTGTGTTTGTTAATTCTATCATTTTACTTCTAAAAATGTTGTAATGTATAATACACTGTTGTTTGTTGTCCCAAATAAAATAAAATAAAAATAAAATACACGTTTTCAGAAAAGGACATAGGGTATATCTTTCATCCAGAAATAAGTACTATTGCCGAAGGATAGAAAATTTACATAACCTAAATTTATGCGAGCGAAGCTGTGCGCAAAATCTAGTAATAATATATACCTACATATGTATCGCAAGCTAACAACGCTCGAAAGAAAGTCAAAGAAGCGTGCAAATACAAGCAGCACTTGACGACAAGTAACGAACGACGACTCACATCTTGCAAAGCTCTTGAACGATCCAATTCTCACGCCGAATGCCTTTGCGTTGTGAATATATTAAAATTGTTAGGTACCAGTACTGAGAAATATGTATGGTATTTTATATGAAGATACGCAGTAAAAATAATAATATCAGCGCTGTTATAAACTGTTCAACTACTGGGCACAGGCCTCTTCTAAGTGTGAAAGGTTAGGTTATAGTTTCTTTGAATTGAATTCGAAACCTCTGTGTGGCACACTGAATGTTCATTTATTCAATCATTCAGTGAATTCAAGATCAATTTTAACATTGTGTGTGAATATTCAATAATAATAGATAGACAATTAATTAAACATAAAACAACATTGCAAATGAGATAACAAATTAAATCGAAATTAAAATAATAAATAAAAACAAATTAATAAGTAGTCATATCAGAAAAAATAATATAAAATGTCTAAAAAGGAAAGTCAAAGCCAAATATTGATTATATACATAATTGTAGGTGTATCACAATCATGTTATGTTATTCCCGAATCCTAATACGTGTTCTTACGAAACTATATATCATGCGATATTATGGCTATATGAGAACTTTCTGTTAAGAAAACTCAAGTGACAAAACAAAACCGTTCGTGCGATACTGCAGTCTCTCGATGTTCGGAAAGCCAGTGGACCTGACGGCATCCCAGCTGTGGTCCTTAAAAAATGTGCAGCGGAGTTGTCTCCCACGCTTACGCGCCTATACCGGACGTCTTACGCCGCAGGCATTGTGCCTGAGGCTTGGAAGGAGGCGAACGTTCAACCGATTCCCAAAAAGGGGGACCGTTCCGAGCCAAGCAACTATCGACCCATAGCTATCACCTTGGTGCTCTCCAAGGTGTTCGAGCGGATTATAAACACCCAAATTGTCCGCTACCTGGAGGATCAATCGTTGATCAATGATCGCCAATACGGTTTTCGGTCTAAACGATCAACGGGTGATCTTCTAGCGTTCGTCACGCACCTCTGGGGTGAGGCTATGGACAAGCACGGCGAGTCTTTGGCTATCAGCCTTGACATAGCCAAAGCTTTCAACAGAGTCTGGCACCGGTCTCTTCTTTCCAAGCTTCCGGCCTATGGCTTGCCCCCTCAACTGTGCACCTGGATTGCAAGTTTCCTGCAGAAGCGTCGTATTCGGGTCCTTTGCGACGGTCGCGCTTCCAAATTTATGCAGGTCAATGCAGGAGTGCCTCAGGGGTCTGTCTTATCCCATACGCTCTTTCTTCTGCATATTAATGATATGTTGAATCTCGGCAACATACATTGTTATGCGGACGACAGTACCGTGCATGGGCGATATCTCGGACATCCTGGGGCCAAACAGGCTGAGGTTGAGGGGAAAAGGCAGAATCTTGTCGTTGAGCTTGACCAGACCTTGGACCGCATTTATGAATAGGGTGCCAAGAACTTGGTCGAGTTCAACGCCAAGAAGACCCAGGCATGCGCCTTCTCAACAAAAAAGTCTCCGTTCCTTCCCCTCCCTTCTCTGAAGAACACTCCACTGGTGATACGCGACAGCCTCTCCATCTTAGGTATGGATCTTTGCCGTTCCCTTAATCAGAAAACCTATATCGAGAGCGTCATTAAGCAAGCTTCGTGAAAACTCGGAGTTGTGAACAAAGTGAGGCGGTTCTTCACACCTGGGCAACTGGGCGCACTTGTGCCTATTGTATAAGGCACAAGTGCGCCCTTGCGTGGAGTACTGTTCTCATCTCTGGGATGGCTCCGCGCAGTACTTGCTGGACGCTCTCGACCGGTTACAGCGGCGGGCTGTCCGTATCATCGGAGATCCAGAGGTCACGAGTTCACTGGAACCTCTGCAACTCCGTAGGGACATTGCCTCATTGGCATGTTTCTACAGAATATACCACGGGGAGTGCTCTGAAGAGTTATTTCACCTTATCCCGTCCTCCCCTTTCCTATCCAGAACAACGCGTGCTGGGCTCAGATGCCATCCTTACACGGTAGATTCGATTAGAGCGCGTACCAAAAAGTTTGGGTCCTCATACCTCTGCCGAACGACCAAGGCATGGAATTCTCTACCAAGGCACGTGTTTCCTTCTTCCTTCAATCCTGGGTCCTTTAAGCGGGGCGTGAAAAAGCATCTTCTCAGGCCGTCAAAGTAGAGACCTCAACATCGCCTCGGCTACTGTGGGGGCGGTGTGGAGGCCACTGCTCTTAGACCACACGACTGCTTACCATCAGGTGGAGTGTGGTCATTTTGACGAGGAAAATAAAAAATAAAAGAAAAATAAAAACCAGAAATGTGCCCAATAAACAGCAATATATTCGCTTCTTAACAGGACATGTATATGGCACCTGAAAACATAATGTTTAATGAAAGCATTGTTAATACTTTAACCACCCTTTGCATCCATACATATTGTACGGTCCAACCGTGCATTTCTTAAGTCAGCTTTTTTACGCGATGCACGCGTTTTCATTAACATTACAGTCAGTTCGCGTCGAGCCATCATTAACGTGCGTTCGCAATTATCAGTCATTAAACATATGGCGTCATATCACACAAATTTTAGGTTATAAAGTTAATTTCAAAATATTCAGTTTAACAGTCCATTCAGTGTTTCAATCCGTACCAACCGACGCGCCCTATCAATTAACAAAGGTGTGTGATAACAAGATTATACACATATGTATAAATAAAACACCTCTGTCCACCATTTTGGGTTTTTGCAGCGTCGTAATACGTATGCACTATAAAACAAATTTGTTTTGACACTATTTCATTTTATTTTATCTTTATGATACAAAATGAACCCCAATTGACTGGTTTAATATCCGTGAGCTGACACAACTGCATGAAATATTCCGATAGCCATATAACATGCGACTGAAATCCACAAGCGAAACAATTCAAAACATTGAACAAAGCCAAAAATTTAAGTCGTATTCACACAGAAGTTTCGTCATAAACATATACAATTTTCTTCCCAGTCAGCACTCACTTGTAGGCACGTAAAAACACAAAGTCACCAAAAGTCTTTATTCATTCTCCACAGCCCTCTCCAAGTTTTTCAATTACTACAACATTAAACTTGGGTCTGGTAGAATTATTTGTGTAATGGTTTTAACCACGCAACCCATTTTGTATAAATTATGGGCCGGTATATATTTTTTTGTTGCTTTCAAGTACGTCTTTAGTGAGTGACTGTTAATAAATCGGTATTTAATAATATGTTGTTAGAAAAATGTTTACGGTAGTGCATGTTTTGTTGTTCGTGAAAAGATCGATATATTGTTTGCTAGCTATTGCCCGCTGCGCTCGTTCGGCTGCTTCCGATTTTTTTTCTGGATAAAAGGAACCTTATGTTTTTCTGTACCCCTGACAATGTGTATGCGAAATTTTATGATGATCAGTCAAGTAGTTAAGGGGTGAAAGCATAATAAATAAACTTACATTTACAACATTAACAAATGAATACGCACATAAATTCGAATAGAGGTGTCTTGGGAGCAACCTCGAGTCCTACGCATGGCCGTCTAAGGCTCTCCTAGACTTACTTAATATTGTACCAATATAAAATAGCAACATAATTCAATTTAAAATTTGACGAAAAGGTATCAAGAATATCTGCAATACATTTTTATTCACATAACATCTTTGGTAAGCCACGGGCATAGTCAGTCTATAAATAAAACATTTACCCTGTCACAAACACGGGAAGACTTGGACCAAGTTCACAGCAACACATCCTTATGAAAAGATTTATCTTCCGATAAACATTTACAAGAAAGGGTTTTGTAGAACCCAAACTGGACCGTTATCTTTTATTTAAATGACTATTGTTACAACGTTTGTTGGTAAGGTAGCGAATAACTGATTTTGATCATTGCTATGATGGCAATTATCAAAATCGCTGGCGTTAAATTGAAGGTAGATTGTGTATCTCTGAAAATTTATACTTCCTTAACTTTATACACGCGGTAGTGTGTCTATGGGTAGTGTGTCTGTCTGTAGCTTAGGTTCTTTCATATAACAATGATTCAACGTGACTTGTTCTAAAGATATAGTTTGACGGCATCGATGGCGTAGTGGTGAGTGTAACCGACTGACTGACTGGCGCCTGAGGTCGCGGGTTCGATTCCCGCACAAGTCAAACATTTGTGCGCATGAACATGGATGTTTGTCTTGGTCTGGGTGTTTCTATGTATAATATGTATGCATTTACAAAAAAAAAGGTATATATGTATGTTTATCCATTGTCTAGTACCCATATTACAAGCTCTGCTTAGTTTGGACTAGATGGTGTTGTGTGTATGTGGTAGAATATTATATTATTATTATTATTATGTGCCCGAAAGTGAAATCGTTAAGACTATTATCCCGATGCTGTAATAATATGCTCCATGATTCCTGTAAGACAAAAACGTTCGAAACGAAAATTTTTTAAACTACGTAATCGAATCTGTAGTTAGCGGCTAGTTATTATATCCTAAAAAATCTTACAGTCTCGTAAATTATGTTACTTTATATTTTTTATTGCTAGTACTATAATTTCAATATGTTGTGCGTTAAAACAATGGAATGTATGTAACTATTTTTAAGCACGTAGTGGATAGGATGGTAGAATTCGTGGCAGTTATAGAATGGTTTGAAAATGGAAGTCTACACTTTAAAGAAGTAAAAGGAAGGTCCCACAAAATGAAAAACTAAATTTATCGAGTAACATTTATACTGGGTGTACTGGACAGCACAACGAAAAATTAAATAGTAGATAAAAAAAAATGTTGGAATTTTCTTCAGCTAAAGTATAATATAATATATTTTCCTGCAATTTTTCTAGATGTGAATTATAACATAGGTAATTCATGAATAGTCTATTTTAATCACTTTTATACTTTCGTGTTGCATATTTAAATCTAGTCAGCTTGTCACTGCGGCCAGTGCAACCCAACAGAAACATTAAGCCTTTCAAATGGTATGTAAATACTGAGCATTATCGTTTTTCGTAATATAGTCCATTGTACTAAATAAATACCGAAATAATAAAAACAGCTCATGGAATTAAATCATACGTGATCAAAATACTTCCTGAAATCAGCTATACACTAAAACGTCGTTTAGAGGTTAATTCTCCAGTCTTCATTTGACGCTTTTATCATCAATAGAAGCTAATTCGAGATAAGTATGTAGCTATAGAAAGACATTTTGCCAAATTCTTTAGTACGCCGTCTCTATATATAACAATAACATCATACTCGGGTAAGTATAGCTCTTTATTTTAATAAAACAACTTAATAAAATCTTGCACAAGAGAGTTAACAATATTTTATTACAATCATGTTAGCCGTGATACGCGATGTCGGTCCCTTCAAATACTTTATTGTAATAAAGTTTCTGACGAACAATGTATTCTTTTCACAGACTACATTGGAATATATTCCGGTATAAATAACATCCAGTCTAAAATAGGTTTACGCACATAATAAAATGACGAGAGATGAGTATTTCTAACTTTATCTTCATAGAGGCAGGTCACAGCAGTTTCTTCGCTGAAATGAAATGGAACAGTACGAAGGTAGCAAATCTATGCTCAAATCTAAACTGATGTACCTCTAAGATTAAGATTGATCATTTTAGATTTTAGCATAGATTTGAGCAGTATAGAGGTAAACCTGCAATGGACACTGCTGTATGGATCGTTGGAACTGATACTATTTCAGCGATCCACCCATCATTCAAGGCAGCAAGTTGGTACGTCGTGGTAGGTTTAATAAGTAGGACCCCGACACCTCTAACTTTCCCCGGGTGAGCCCTACATATCCTCTTCGCCCACCCTTTTTCCTCCAAAAGGCAGGCCTGAATGGCATTCCTCAAACTTAAAAAAAAGAGGAGGCACTGTGCCGAGTTATGCTGTATGGGTCGCTGATGATTTCATAAATACAGCGATCTACCCACACCAACAGCAGTGAGGACGTACACGGTGGTGGATTTAGTCGGTAGGCCCAAACTTCTTCGGAAGGCCCCAAAATACCGAAAATAGTTCCGCGTCCCGTCGCGATGAAGAGTATGGATAAGACGGAGTTCTCGAAGAAAAATAGGAAGAAATGTGCTGCTCTCCTCTTTGCCGGAGATTAAGTTCTTTGTCCTTTGGGTTGGCAGCACAGTAACCGCGGGGTAAGCAAGCATTAATAGAAAAACCTCTTGTCAGTAGATGGACAGTCTGTCTTGACCAACTCGGTCGTATAAAAATTTGTACGATATCTTGATAATCTTGGATCTTAGAGACTTTACAAGCAATGCTGTAGATTATTTAAGGAAACATAAATTTAAGCAATTTTTGTTATATTTATGTGTGGACAGCGAAAGCCTTGGTCGCGCAGCGGTAGTATATGCGACTGCTGTGTATGAGGCCTCAGTTTCGATTCCGAGCAGGCAAAGTCTTATTGCGTTTTTCTGTCAAGAAAATCTCGGTAACAGTACGGAGTCTGGATTTGTGGTAAACAGCAATAGGCTGGCCCCCTATAACGTGAGACGTAAAACAATAACTGGCGAATAGCAGGGGCAGTACATCTCTGTCCTTCCCCTTTGGGAATATACGAGACTATGTATGTATGTCTGTATCTATACAAATAAATAAAATTGAAGTGTCTGTTTGTAATGTCAAAATAACAGCTTTTTATCTATTGCATATGAAAGTATATAAGGTACCTATACGAAAACATCTGCTTTAAAATTTTTGTCTGTCTGTCTGTTTGTTCCGGCTAATCTCCGAAACTGAACCGATTTTGACGGAACTTTCACTGGCAGATAGCTGATATTATAAGGAGTAACATAGGTTACTTTGATTTAAAAAAAAATAGGGTTCCGCAGAGACAAACACTTTTTAGTTAAAATCTACGCGGACGAAGTCGCAGGTAACAGCTAGTAATAAATATCTAACATCCACTAGTTTCTTAACCACATGAAAATCTTTTTGTATGACGATATCGATAGCTAGATATACTTAACATTGGCAATAGAATACTCAAAACCTAAATAGAAAGCACAATGTATTTAGACATTTTTCAATAAGTTTCTCTCTTTAATAATATACTACATACTACATTGAAGGGAAGGTCATGAATTTTATTTTGCGTACATTGCGGTCCTGATCGGTTATGGTCACGAAAACTTGGAGATAACGAAATTACCTCCTACTATAAAATGTAGGGTAATCGTTTCGTACGTATTTCAATATGCATGACTTTTCGCATGATTTCCTTTTCATATCATTATGCTTTTATATTTCTGAACGGAAGCAAGTGTGTAAAAGGTGGTAATGTATGAGTAGATAGTAATAAAATAAAGCAGAAGAGTATTATTTTTTGTTTGAACGCTCTAATCTCTGGAACTACTAATCGGATTTGTAACAATGTTTTTGGATTTGATAGCCGAATTCTTGAGGAAGGTTATAGGCTATAATATCACGCTTTGAGCTACGAGAATAGAGCAGCAAACATAGGCGTGGGTGAAACCACGGGGAACAGCTACTACATGTATACGGCGTATGATTTGAATATATGTATGTATGTATAACCGATAGATCTTATAATCGTGTCATTACTTTGGTTACTTTAATCGTAAAGGAAGAACAATTCACTGTCTTTGCCACGAAGGTACTAATCATTTTACTAGGCCACCGTTTTGATTGCTTTAATCCTATGGGACAATATACCAGGATAAAAAGGACCCTTTTTGTATGGCCTGCCATACTCTAACTATGTACCTAGTTTTATTTAAATCTGCTAAAAACTTTACGCATGATTATGTAACTAGTCTCCAAACATTTTCACAAACTTTTACATTTACTATATTAGTAGGATTACTAGGATATTGCAAAGCTCGTTAAAATGAGTATTATAAAGGGCTTTTAAATGAAATAGCTGAAATAGCCGAAAATATACGACCGTACATTATAATGAGTAATAAATCACTTCGTGACGAGGGGTGGCATGCCGTCATTTAATCTAATCTTGGTAAAATCGCACACATATCATTTAATTTAATATTTTATGCAATTTTATTTTAACTTATCGTTTAAATGCCCGCACGGATGGCGTAGTGGTTTAAGAGGTCGTCTGGCTACACCTCGTATTATGGGTTCCCTCCCCACACGGGACAAAAAATTATGTGTTTTACAAATGCTTGTTCTGAGTCTGGGAGTTATTTGTGTCCTTTGTTTGAATGTTAAATACATAAATCCTAGTGCTAGTACATTTTAAAGTCTGCTTGTAACCACGGCCAGTGCAAACTGGTTAAAACCTCAAGCCTTTCAGGCCAGATCGGAGACATTCTGAATAAGAGTTTACTTAAAACCTTAACTATGTTATATGCTTTTGAATAAAGTAAGGGAGATATGTAAGGATTGTAGCAATGGAAATCTCTAGTCTCTGCCTACCAATTAAAGAAACAGGTGTAAGCGCATGTAATTAAACCTAATCTATACAGTCTGCTAAGGTCCTCCTGCGGGGAGGTTGCCGGGCAAGATAAACGAGGTAACCGTTTGATTAGCCAGTATCTTTGTACGTCACCTGTCACCATCTTTGACAGATTAAATGGATTAACATTAGTCCGATTGTGATAATATCACGTAATGTATTACCTCGAAATGTTACTATAGTGTATTTTAATTATATTTCGTAAGATACAGGCTAGATTAATCGATTTAGGAAAAATATTTAAAGCACTGAATCAATGTAATGTTTGAAAACGATCTAAAATTGATTTGAATAATCGATCACAGTTTCATATGCTTACAAATTCTAAAACTAGCTATATGTGGCTGGACTGAGACATTATCTACGTTATGTTACGTAAAATTTCGAGAGGTTTCAGTGGTGTATCTCAGCAAAAAATATACTGTTATGGCTTTTATAGGTGCATTTCGAGATGAGATCGATTCATCTGATAATCGATTATATAAGGATAAGCATCCGTTTTTGAACAAACTTTTAACCCCGGGGCAATTTTGTTAGGCGATCTGAGTACTCATGGCACCGGATTGATTCACGTTAGCATGTAAGCATGGTTCGATTAAAATACAAATCTTCGCTATGTCACCGAGGCAGATTAACAAAATAAGAAATTATATTATTGTACACTAAAATCACTTTACAGCTCTATTAAGTTTATGAAATACTGACGTATATTTTACTAAGATCTAATTCGATTTCTAGAATAACAAAATGGTTTCATAGGTTTGCCCTCTAAACGGCTTTGTTATTGAATGGGATTGGATTGTGCACTCCAGGTGGAGACTGTTGCGATTCAATTGTACTCGTATAGATATTGGACAGAAGTTTGAAATAAGCTTTATCGGATTACAAGATCTATTGATGCAATAACTATCAAACCAGTTTAATTTTTTTTGTATATTATCGAGGACTTTTTCGTTGGCCCAGTAGTTTCGTAATTGTGAAGTGTGTTATTTCGATTTACGTTTTGACGAAAGTGTTTCTTGGTCTTTCTGTTTATTTATTTTATTTATTTATTTATTATTTATTTATTTATTATTATTAATTACAACGGTTATACACCAATAACAGTAATTAATTAATCTCTTATGATCTAAATAGATTACATTATCATTATTATTAAAATTACAACAGTCATATCAAAATTATAAGCTATTAAATACAGATAATAATTAGATTATACAACATTATTCAGATGCAATGTCTTTCACAAAATTTCAAACATGATATAATAATTTGGTTGAATCTATCAGTCAACACGTCACAATCGGGTAGGTCAAGAATTAGGGCATTGATTGCGCCGTGCATGCGACACAATGGGGAATGCGCACGCGACACGGTGCGGCACGGTGCAGTCGCAAACAATCTGGGACGGCGGTTGGGCCGGTGGCGTAGATAATTGTCGGGGACATAAATCGCACATAGTATGTTGTGTAATTCTGGGCAATCAATCGCATTCCGCAGAATTTTCAGAGCAGTGATGACCTGCGTCTGAGACCGCCGGACAGCTAGGGAATTATATCCTAAACTACCAAGCAAGAAATCTGTAGGGTACATAAATGGATAATACCCATGATTTCTCTTATATAAGTAGCGTAGAAAGGCCTTTTGAATCTTTTCAATAAGTAAGGTGTATGTTGATTCATATGGACTCCACACACAAGCTGCAAATTCCAATTTACTTCGAACAAGGGAATTGTATAGTATTTTGATGATGGTGGGATCACGGAAATCACGTGCATTGCGCAAAACGAAACCCAGTTGCCTATATGATTCGGCGGCCACTGCGGAGATGTGCTGGTGAAATGTCAGACCACAATCGAAGATAACGCCAAGATCACGCATGTTGAATACGCGAGTTATCTCGGTGCCCCCTAATTTGTATACAGTTTGACTAGGTCGTGATTTACGGCTGAACGTCATAGTGTGACACTTACTGGTGTTGAAATACAATTTATTTGTTAGACTCCATTGTAAGACTCGATCAATATCACTTTGGAGGTCCAAGCGAGTGCGACTCTCAGTAATTTCGAGTACTAACTTCAAGTCGTCCGCATAAAGCAGGCATTTGGCATGTTGTACTACGCTGACGAGGTCATTAACCATTAAAATAAAAAGTAATGGACCAAGAACTGATCCTTGGCTCACTCCAGATCGCGTGTGATATGATCCCGATAGAAAACATCCATGAGCAACAAATTGTTTTCGGTTCAAGAGATAGTTAGCGAAAAAATGCAGAAGCTTTGGCGTGAATCCTATGGCTTGTAATTTGCTCAGTAAGATGTCATTGTCTACGGCATCGAAAGCCTTTTTAAAATCAAAATAAAGAACATCTACTTCATGTCCCCTATCCAAACCCTTCGAGACGTAGTCAACGAGCGACAACAGATTCGTTTCCACTGAACGACCAGGTCGGAAGCCGTGTTGTTCATCACACAAGTAGGATTTTAGTTGATGGTAAATTTCTCTATGCACAATTGTTTGGAACACCTTGGCTGGACATGACAAAATCGCAATTGGACGATGTTCCTCAACTGAGGATTTATTATTAGTTTTCGGTATCGGAGTAACTCGGGATACCTTCCATTGATCAGGATATATGCCACTTTGAAGGGCCAAGTTAATTATGTAAGTGAGTGGGGGAGCAAGAAAATCCACACAACCAATTAATACATATGGTGGAATCTTGTCTGGACCGACTGAGCTTCGCGGTTTTAATTTACGAATGCCAGCCTTAACCTGAGATATAGTGAAATTACTAATGTGTATGTAGCCTCCATGAGTTGTAGCTGCGACAGGTAATATATTATCAGCGTCCAGTTTGGGGCTCTGTTGCAAAAACACACTAGAAAAATAATTAGCAAATGCATTCGCTGCGTCACTGCCGGTAAACGTTTTGCTATCGTAGGTCATTGTAGGCTCAAAGCCACCTTTGGACCGAAGACGTTTGATGTGCTGCCAAAATTGAAGTGGATTGTGTCTAATGCAATTCTCAGTTGATGCAATATATTGCTTGTATGCACAATCAATACGTTTTTTTAAGTTGGATCGAATACTACAAAATGCAAAATACACACTAGGGTCGGCGTGACGTTTCCATTGTCTGTGAAGCTTAATTTTGTGCTTTAAATCTGTAATGATGTCATAGGAAAACCAGACGGGATAACGTTTTCTATTAGATATAGATCTCTTTTTTTTTTGGTACACAAATATCAAATATGTTAGATAGTATTCTGTAAAACTCACCAACAGCGGACGGTACATCCGTGGCACTAGTGATACTGCTCCAATCAGTCTGTGACATGAGTTCGTAAAGTAAACGAAAGTCAGCCTTACAAAAATTCCAGTCGGTCGTTGAGTCGAGGTTACTTGGACTGGTCTGCTCCCTGCTCAACGTCGTAAGAAGTTTGATCTCAATGTCAAGGGGTGGATGATAAGAGTCAACGTTTACAATACCACCAGCCTCAGCGGGCTGAACTTGCACAGCGCAATCAAACTGTTATAGCATTGTCAGAAGTAGTACGGCGCTTTATTGCATACCAGGTATACAATCATACTGAGTTCAGCATATGGAGCTCTGTGCTGCAATAGGGACACCTACATCCTCTTGTTTTAGGATATTTTTAAAACTGCGGGCGCTTCCAAATATATCTAAGAATTTTTTAGACGAATCAGCATCTTATGTAGATATTCAATCTTTAACAGTAGCAGAATCTATGTAGCATATTAAGCAATCCGTGCCGACATTGCAACATAATTCAGTCCATATTATTGTTTAAAAACTTTGCTACAAAACAAAAGAATAAACTAATTACGTATTTGACAAATCAAAAGAAAACTTTACAAAAGATTTGTAACCATTGTCAATCAGATTTATGTTGGCAAAGCTCTAAATTAGATAATAATATGTTCAATTGAATATTTACGATTGACTGACTACCGTTTGTAGATAAATTGTTGACAATGAGAGACCCTTTGTGTGAATACCGGATATTGAAATTGAAATCGCAACAGCCTATCTGGAATGTGTTTAGGACTGTTGCCTAAAGTGCGAGAAGGCGTAGAAGCTATGTTTTGATAACGACCTGAAATAAGTCTGTGTAACAGAGTTAACTCAGTTACATTCGCGTTTTTCTGATCGTCCCTTTTTTTAATAAGAGACATCTCCATAGGACTTAGGGGTACCTACCGGCCCCCCTAATATTTTACCCTGTGCTCCTTGTTCATGTATACTAACTATTTCTCTGTTTTTTTAAAAGACTATTCCCGCACTAGGAATGATTCCTGTGTCGCGGGGGACTTCACAAACATTTAAACAACATACACAAAGAAGAAGACTTAAAATAACACTCACAGATTTTGCAAGAAATTCAAAGACTGGCTAATTGATAAATCTTTTTACTCATCAGAATATAACTTTCAAGTTTGTCGAAAATGAATGTGAATTGTAGTAAAAGCGTAATATATGTGCATGTGTATATTAAAATTATTAGTCTAAGTAATAATTTACAATTTGAGAATTATGTATGATGTTAATGTGTTTTTGATTTTAAGATTTGCATATCACAGTTAGACAAATTGTATATGAGTCCAATTATATAATATGTACCTACATTTTATGCAAATAAAACTATTATATTCTAACCATTTGTGGATCACACAAAGTATTTCCCGTGTGGGATTCAAACCCACAAAACTCGGCGCAGTGATAGTGGCGAGGTGACTAACTAAACCATTCGTGCAGTCTGACTAAAGGAACTATGTGTTATGTGGTGGATCCGCGAAGTTGTTGCGGTCTCTATGATCCACCCACACTAAAATTAAAGTGTAGGCACACGTGGCTCACGTGGGCTTTGCTTGTTTAACCCCGAAGCGTCCGACATAACCCTTTCAGGCACCTATCTCAAATTGAGTAACGTATATTTCCAAGTAATAAAAAGTTGACAAGTGACAAATAGACTCTAATCGCAATACACTACACTACTACACGGATGGCGTAGTGGTTTAAGTGGTCGCCTCGCCGCTGCCACTGTGCTGTTTTTAGTAGGTTCGAATCCCACACGTGTCAAAAACTTGTGTGATCCATAAATGGTTGTTCTGAGTCTGGATGTTCTTTGTGTCTTTGTTTGTAAGGTACCCTGTGACGCAGGAATAATTGCTAGAGCGCGAGTAAACTTATTAAAAAGAAAGGAATATTTGGTCGTTTAATTGTTATACACTTGAGAGCAATAAAATCGCACACCCCTTGTAATTTGGTTTATTACTGATTGTTTTCTAAAATCGAAAGATATTGAGTAAAAATCATTAGACAAAATTAAAGCATACAAGCTTAGCTTTACAAAAACATAAAATTAAAATCATTGACCTTCACGTAACTTACAAAAACCGACCGTACACCGAATTCCCCAAATTCACGCGTTTGCGTTGTCACTACTTGCACCCTTAGCCGCAGGTATAAAAAGGTCAGTTTATTGGAATTTTTATTCAGTTGCATACCGAAGGTCAACGTGATAACATCTCTACTGGAAGCATACGGATTTACTGGAAAAATATGGATACCACGCCCGCAGAAGCCGCTCAAGTTATTGCCTTGCTCGAAGCAGGCCATAACCAAAGTGAAGTTGCTCGACGGCTAAATTTGAGCCGCTACTCTGTTCGTCGTGTATACCAGAGGTTCCAAGAGACCGGTGGCTACATTCGGCGACCAGGATCTGGCCGGCGACGCACAACATCAGAGCGTGATGACCGCTTTCTTGTGACAAGGTCTTTGAGAAATCGGCAACTGAACGCGGTTCAACTGGGACAACAGCTTCGAGAAGTTCGCAATGTCAGTATAAGTCGGTGGACAGTTCGAAGAAGACTAGGTGAAGCAGGAATGACTTCACATCGCCCAGCAAATAGTCCCAAATTGACCACAGCTCACCGACAAGCCCGGCTACAATTTGCTAGGGAACATTTAAATTGGACGTATGACCAATGGCGGGCTGTTATGTTCTCTGATGAGTGCAGAATGACTTTACATGGTCATGATGGACGCTCTAGGGTCTACAGAAGGTCATCAGAGCGATTTTCACAATGCTGCATAAGCGAACGTGTGGCTTTTGGAGGTGGATCGTGTATGTTTTGGGGTGGCATAATGTTGGACACTAAAACTGACATTGTATTCATCACTACGGCGAATACCGGCCCGAGATCGAGAAGTTTGACGGCTGCACGATACGTCGAAGAAGTGCTCGAAGAACATGTGAGGCCGCTTGCGTGGCTTATGGGAGAAGATTTTCTCTTAATGCACGACAACGCCAGACCGCATGTCGCTAGAACAGTTTGCGACTACATGGAAGATGTTGGAATCACCGCGATGGAGTGGCCAGCTCGTAGTCCTGATCTCAATCCGATTGAGCATGTCTGGGATGAGCTAAAAAGAAGAGTTCGAGCAAGAAGCCCTGCTCCTACGCGCCTCCAAGAGCTTCAACTTGCCATTGAAGAGGAGTGGAACGCCATACCACAAGATTTCATGGTGAAATTAATACGGTCCATGAAAAACCGATTAAGAGCTGTAATCAAGGCTAGGGGAGGGAATACACCTTATTAAAAAACAATTTGATCAAGCATTTTGAGTTTTATTTTTATTCTTTGTTAAGCTAAATTGGGTAATTTTATCCGTATGTTGGGTTTTGTGCCCTAAAACTCCCTATGGGTACTTTTTTTACACTGTATTTGATATCATTAGAAAGGTACTGAAGTAAACATTCAAATAGTGTAAGTTTTATTTTAATATGTATTCACATTTATGAAAAAAACTGCTTTAACAACAAAAAGTCAACGTGTGCGATTTTATTGCTCTCAAGTGTATAAAGGCTATACATGTAACAAGGGTCATATGAATGAACAAGTCCAAGTTACGACAGGCGCCACGGGGAAGGCTGTTAGATCTGCCAGTTTTTCACACAGATGTCTTAAAATAAGCACCGGTGGTGCATGCTGCTAGGGTGCTGAATGTATTTGCTCAACGTCTAGGTATATTTTGCTGTACGTTGGCGGAATTTGAGAGGGTGACATTACAATATCTGTCACAAAATTTATAGTTACTACTAGTTTTTTTTTTTTTTTTTTTATTTTGCTCGTCAAAATGACCACACTCCACCTGATGATAAGCAGTCGTGTGGTCTAAGAGCAGTGGCCTCCACATCGCC
This sequence comes from Catocala sponsa, assembly GCA_963564715.1. Classification (NCBI taxonomy): domain Eukaryota; kingdom Metazoa; phylum Arthropoda; class Insecta; order Lepidoptera; family Erebidae; genus Catocala; species Catocala sponsa. Next base: position 8,122,279 of record OY751351.1, read on the forward strand.
CCCACAGTAGCCGAGGCGATGTTGAGGTCTCTGCTTTGACGGCCTGAGAAGATGCTTTTTCACGCCCCGCTTAAAGAACCCAGGATTGAAGGAAGAAGGAAACACGTGCCTTGGCAGAGAATTCCATGCATTGGTTGTTCGGCAGAGATATGAGGACCCAAACTTTTTGGTACGCGCTCTAATCGACTCTACCGTGTAAGGATGGCATCTGAGCCCAGCACGCGTTGTTCTGGGTAGGAAAGGGGAGGGCGGGATAAGGTGGAATAACTCTTCAGAGCACTCCCCGTGGTATATTCTGTAGAAACATGCCAATGAGGCAATGTCTCTACGGAGTTGCAGAGGTTCCAGTGAACTCGTGCCCTCTGGATCTCCGATGATACGGACAGCCCGCCGCTGTAACCGGTCGAGAGCGTCCAGCAAGTACTGCGCGGAGCCATCCCAAAGATGAGAACAGTACTCCACGCAAGGGCGCACTTGTGCCTTATACAATAGGCACAGTTGCCCAGGCGTGTAGAACCGCCTCACCCTGTTCAGAACTCCGAGTTTTCGCGAAGCTTGCTTAATGACGCTCTCGATATAGGTTTTCTGATTAAGGGAGCGGCAAAGATCCATACCTAAGATGGAGAGACTGTCACGTATCACCAGTGGAGTGTTCTTCAGAGAAGGGAGGGGAAGGAACGGAGACTTTTTTGTATAGAACGCGCATGCCTGGGTCTTCTTGGCGTTGAACTCGACCAAGTTCTTGGCACCCCATTCATAGATGCGGTCCAAGGTCCGGTCAAGTTCAACGACAAGATTCTGCCTTTTCCCCTCAACCTCAGCCTGTTTGGCCCCAGGATGTCCGAGATATCGCCCATGCACGGTACTGTCGTCCGCATAACAATGTATGTTGCCGAGATTCAACATATCATTGATATGCAGAAGAAAGAGCGTAGGGGATAAGACAGAACCCTGAGGCACTTCTGCATTGACCTGCATAAATTTGGAAGCGCGACCGTCGCAAAGGACCCGAATACGACGCTTCTGCAGGAAACTTGCAATCCAGGTGCACAGTTGAGGGGGCAAGCCATAGGCCGGAAGCTTGGAAAGAAGAGACCGGTGCCAGACTCTGTCGAAGGCTTTGGCTATGTCAAGGCTGATAGCCAAAGACTCGCCGTGCTTGTCCATAGCCTCACCCCAGAGGTGCGTGACGAACGCTTGAAGATCACCCGTTGATCGTTTAGACCGAAAGCCGTAGTATGTATTAATGTCCACTATGTCGCATTAGGTTTTCCTGTAATGACATATGTGATTTATTTATAAATAAATAAATAAATAACACTCACGCTACCGTATGCTAACTAATATTATAAATGCGAAAGTGAGTTTGTTTATTTATTTGTTTGATTGTTACCCTGTCACACCCTAATTACTCAACCGATCATCGTGAAATTTCGCATTCAGGTTAGGGGTACAGAATAGGACATACGGTACCTTTTATCCAGAAAAAGTACTGTAACTAATCCAACGTACCTACATTTACGCGAGCAAAGCTGCTTCATCAAGCAGGCTGTATGCTATGTTACCTTTTTAGTATAAAAGGAACCACAAAAATAAAGTAGCAGTATAATAATATATTTACTTAACTATGAAATCTACAAGTACAAATCCTAGCCGTCGAATACTTATATATATGTACATAAAAAGTCTTTGTATATAAAATAAACAAACACTTTTATCTCAACATTTTAATGACATCCGGATAGAGAGCGATTCCTATTAAAAGAAAGCGTCGGATGAATCACGGAGGATTTCCTACAGAGCATTAATGTTTTATAAACAATTCATCTTTTATTTATTTTCCTGTAAAAAGGTAGGTATTCTTTCCGTAATATTTATTTTATATTATCCTTTGAGATTCGATATCTTTAAAAGATTCTTGGAACTCCCTGAATTAAAAGCTACCCTATTGATTCATATTTTGTATTGTTTTAAGTTAAATAGTTACATTACCCAAACCCGAAATCTATATTATATTAATACTTGAAGCAAAAACTTTGTACCCCTTTTTACGAAAATTGCGCGGACGGAGGAGTATGAAACTTGGCACAGTTAAAGTTTATATGGAGAAGGAGGGGCGAATCCTAATTAATATTTTTATAAAATATGCATTAGAAATACATTAAAAATTAAAATTATCGCGTACAATTTTGAGCAATTTATTAAAATTTACACTTTAATTACTCGAAAAACGTAAGAATGGAATCTTACGTTTACATTAATAAACAAAAAAATTACAAATCCATAAAACATAAAAATTGCAAAAAATATGCGAAAATAGTCCTTCTCCGGTCGATATGTCAATTTTCTATCCCTCGTGAAAAGTAGGTACTTTTTTCTGAATTAAGGATATCTTTAATCCAACAAAAAAATTAATGTCTTTTTCTGCATTCCTGACAACGTGTCATGCGAAATTTCTTAAATATCGGTCGAGTAGTTTAGGCGTGAAAAAGTAACAAACAAGAAAATATACAAATAACACTAAAAAGTCAGAGCCAGTGCTATGGGATTTAAAACTTAAGCCCTCTGTGTGTCAATCTAGAAGTACTGTTCCTAAAGGAAACGAATATATTGACAAAATCTACAGTAACGCAAGCGAAGCCGTGGTTAAAATTTAGTATAATATATACTATACCACAGCAGCTCAAAGATTTCTCGTAAAACATGAACTAAGACGGATGGCGGATAGTTAACCCCGGGGCAGCACTCCTACTAGCCAACGTCCATCTATCAACATCACACAGGATTATAAAGTAGGGGAGCCATTTTCGTTTGGCTGTTTTTTTTAAGATAACATTTGAAATACCGTACTGATTAATTATTGTGTAAATATTTTAGTATGGAAATATGTGTCTATTTGATAGTACAGTATGGCATTATAATTTTTATATTTTATTTTCTTTTTTAAATATTACGAAGCGAGGCTACCACTTTAGGCCTATCTAATGGACACTGGAGCGGAGCGGAGATTTTATGCAATCCTATTGGTTAATATTTCTCTGTTTCTTCGCTCCGCAGCCTCGCTTTGCTTCAATGGACAGGCAGCGTAAACCACTGCGATCGCAAAGTGGCCTTAGCGAATCTCACTTAGATTCTCTTAGACCACTTTAATTTAAACTAAATTCGAGTTACATGGATCTCCGTGTAGTCAAATTCGATCCTTTAATATAGAATTACCTGTCGTTTATGTATGGTTACTGTCTCGATGGCGCCGAGGTAATGCGACTGCTGTATGACGATCTGCGAAAGATTGCAGGCAGATGCTGGATGCGGCATGCTGAAGACAGAGCGCTATTGCGCTATTTAGGGGAAGGCCAACAGTCCAACTATAATAGTCCAGCAGAGGACTATTATAGCCTGATGATGATGAGACGTCTAGGCTTTGATTGTTGAGTCGAACACATTGGGTTCTTTTTGTCAATTCGTAGTAGCAGAACGCATTAAGGAACAATGCCTAGAAGGCAGCAAAAGGCGCAGCCTCTATAAAGTGGGGTTTAAAAAGTAATACGGAGGTTACATCTGCCTACTATTTTGGGGTTAAAGCATGGGATTATGCATATTAAGATAATAATATAATAATATTATAGTTATAGCAGTTCGATATTTTTTCTGTTGTCTGAATATTTATAAAATATTAATAGCGAGCCAAATTGTTGCATTAGCAAATAATTGAACGTAGTTATGCAAAAACATATATATATATATATATATATATATATATTAATACCATTTATAACTATACCTAAAAACAAAGTGTTTGTGGTGTTGGATCCATTTTGCATAACTATGTCGAATTGGAATATCGCGTGAGAAACGTTACCAAAAGAACTTCCAAACACAGAACTCTAATATAATACAGAATATTTGTATAACGAACCCACACCTCGATGAGTTACGTTAGTTCTCACCATTAGGACTGATGAACATTTAAATTAATGAGCCATTTATGTAAATAATAATACCGCGAATACAGAAGTTGTCTTTATCGGAAAATCGGTTAAACTCATTTTGAAAGCTGGCAGTTTTAAAAGCACTATATGCTCAGTGTCTTTTTAAATAATATACACCTAAAACAGTTTCCTTCTTTTATTCCCTATGCATTTATATAATTTTATGTTTTTCTTAGATGACTAATAAATTGGGTTTATGACACGGGACCAATGAAAGTCCATGGGTCAAGGCCCAAGCTCATGGCTGATAATGATAACTCGGATTCAATTCATCAATTAAATAAATTAATTATAGGTCTTACATTAGAGGAAATACTATAACAACACAATTATACTCGTTAGATAGCAATAAGATAACTTCCTGTTTCGTAAGAACTAAAAGCGTAGCTGTCGAAATATAGGTTTAATACACCTCTGCTTAAAAAGGTTAAGTTCATACGTTTTAACTCAATCCTAGAATACAGTACATAGAACGGACAAAACAGGAACTAAAACAAAACATGAACAATAGCTGGCGGTCGACATAGACAGTGGCGCCACTGCCATCTGTATCAACTGTCCACTTAATTCATAATTTACAAATGGCGGCTACGTACAAAAAGCACTCCAACCCTTGTCTGTCAGTAACGGCTCTTTTTTGCTGGAGTTCAGCGTTAGAACAGACTATAAGGCCTAATGGGTTTATATTGCATTTGGATGGACACCAAACTGCTTTTACATAGTAGATATAATAAATACATGCACTTTTCTGAAACTTCACTTTTCTTTTCTGGCGTGCGATGGTACCTTTTTCTCTCGACCCTTGGCCGCGCTTAAGTTTAGTGATCCTGACTCTCTCTCTCTACCTAGAACCTACGTATCGCCAAGGAACCATGCCCCGGGCTTGTGTCTTTTATAAACCAAGTTTGTTAGATAATAGTGGGTGACAAATGAAAATAAATTTAAAAAATATTATTTTACATTTCATGGTTTCTTTTTCGCCTGATGGCTTAACGATCTCTCAATTTCTGAATATACCACGAGAACATGTTTGTTTAGGGGTCAGTTCCTAAAGCTCCCCAATTTAAGTCACTTGTGTTACACTGGCGCCCAACGTGGGGCAAACGGCATCATACAATAGCTCAATAATAATTGTGGTTAAGGGGCACAGGAACGGTGCATCGGGTCAATGAACAATTAGGTGCGCATTTTATCTGCGTTCGTTTGAGATTAATATTAACTTCATTATCTAATGTTATTAGCGATATAAAATTACTAAAATCATTTTATATAATAAATAAAATTGTTATTTAAATTCATATCATAGAATACTGAAGTATTTCAGTCGATCAAATCTATACCCTATAATATACTCGTGGTTGTATCTCGGAAGGTAATTAGCTCGGCATGAAATATGCATCTCCCACGACTACTGCTTAAACAATCGAATTATTCGTATTACAGTGGCTATAATATATCAGTTACAAACGAGGAATTCCATGAAACAGGACTTAAACTTTTATTCCTTAAGCCCTAGTTTTGTACTTAGATTAAGTGTTTTTCTTATGAAGTAATAAACTAAACTATAAACCTACGACCTCGAGCAACCATGTCGGCGTTTCAAGACTATATAATTATACGATAGACCCTGACCTTGCATAACCATGCATTATCTTAGATGCGGAACTCAGGCGCAAATTTTAATTCCTGACGTAGGATTATGCATAAATTACTTGGAAAAGAGATGACATGATTTGTCAGACTCGCAGATTCAACTTCATGAATTGTCTTTTTCTCATTTATAATTTCCATACTACATTTGAAATGTTTATAAAGGAGCTCTACTAGCCATAATATATCCTCGGACTGCAAAACCCGGTCATCTTTTACCAACAGTGCATATTCGTGAATGTTAATCCTGGTTATAAACCGTCTCCCGTGAAGTTGCGCCCGCAGATATTTATTGCATCCGTGCTCGGTCTATGGCGAGGCGCCAGAAAACACAGTGCACAATCTTTTGTACTCTTTATCATGCTGTTTAAGCAGGAATCTTGATAATGGACGACGTCCGCCGTGTGATTTTAGAAAAGGCAATGCGGTTTTAATTTGGCTGCAAGAATGGCGAAATTGCGATGTACGGATAGCGTAGCGCGTAGAGCATAGCGTGGTTTTAAGTGTTGGCCTCGCTATTTTCAATGCGCAAATTTTTTGTGGGTTCGATCGCCACACGGGACAGAATTTGTGTAGTCCAGAAATAGTTGTGCCAAGTCTAGGTGATCTTTGTGTTTGTTGTTTAATTTTTTGTAAAGTCTCCCGCGTCACCTGATATATCTTTAATAAAAGAAGCTGTCTTCAAAATGTTTTATTAAATATGTAAATTTTATTTAGACGTACTACAAATGTAGTACCTGGGTAACTTGGGATTTCTTTGACTGGTTTTCATATTTGTAAAGTGCCGATATTTCTAAAGAGAAACTTCTTTTTGAAATATCTTCTATAATTTAACTAAAAACTTTTTATCAAAATTGGTCGCAGCTTTCTAGTACAGTATAAAATATAAATATTGAACTAAAAGTTTTTATTATAATCAGCACTCGGCGAATATTTTCACTTATGCTTATTGTTGGTGGCACGGCAATAATTAATACGACTGTTATGTATGCGGTCTCGGCTTCGATACCCGGGTCGGTCGGAGAGACATTGGGCGCCGCCGCCAATAAAAATTTGCTGGAGGGCACATATTCCATAACTGTCCCCGATACACAACAATACGCCTATTACGTGGGATTTTAAAGTATAGCTAACAAGAATGTTGACAACGTTTATGCGAAATTTCATGATCGGTCGAATAGCAATGGCGTGAAAGCGTATCAAACAAACAAACAAACATACAATGAAACTCACATTCGCATTTATTATATTACTAATTTTTGCACGCGGCTTCGCTAGCAGTAAAATAGGTTAGGTTATAATTATAGCCTTTGTTACTTGGTGATAATATAGCTTCCTAAAGTTTTATAAAAATCAGCTGAGTCGACTTTGAGATAAATCGTTACAAACAGACAAACAAAAAATAAAAATTAAATATTTCCTCTTTAAATATTATAATATTAGTAAAGATTAGTAAGGATAATAGGCATTAGACTATTTATGAATGTCTTATAATTAAGAATTTAGTCATCCAAGCACATTTGAAAATATTACTACATTTTATTAAAACTGTAAGTATGCAATAAATGTATTTTCTTATTTCTTTCTAACTCTAAAGTACCCCGATACTTCATTCCAACATAAGTATCGCGAAAAGCACTCAATAGTACTCAAGAATAATTTACTCGATTCGATTGAGAGCCGAGTTATCGATTCACAGGTAGCGGCGGAATCGATGCGGTCGGTACACGGAATTGAATCGGTATTGATGTCAAATAGAGGGGTGAAATTACGTCGATAGATTCGGATAGCGATTGACGTGTATCGGTAGACAGCTATCGAGATGTTTACAACTCGAAAACGGTAAAAGTTTATGGTTTACTAGGTTTTATACTTTATGGAAAATAACTATCCTACAGGAAATCAGATTTTTATTGGAATAAAAAGAATATTGGTATAAAGTAAATATAAACACGTTATTTGATAATACCTGGCAAAATGTTATTGGGTTTGGCTATGCATGAGGTCTCTGGTTCGAACCCCAGGGCTCGAATAAAATGTTATTGGGTTCATCTGTTAGGCAATTTAGCACAACCTCTGCCTACCCTTTCCGGGATATACTCGCGAGGCTAAGTATGTATGTGAAGATGAATCCTGACTAATATTAAATACGCAAACATTCGCATTTACATATAACAAGTAGGGTGGACTACGGAATGCCGTGCTCTTTCGAAGGCCAATAATTAAAATGTCGTAGTTATTGCCATGTGATGACAGATGCCTTCTACTGAGACTAACACATTAGTTTGATGGGTGTTAGTGTGAGTAGAAGACTTTTGTCATCACTGTAGCGAAAAAATTCTAAGTCTATGCATCACATGGCAATAACTACGACTTTTTAATAATAATTATTATAGGCCATTATTTGCCTTAAAAGGAGCATGGCCTTCCATGGTCCACCCACCTTATAAATTAGGATTTTAAAGAAATATCAAATACACCAACGTCTATTTAAAATTTCTTTAAAATCCTACTATGTGTTGTTTTTCAGGGGCATTTATGACAAATCCTGTGCCTAAATGACTTTATGGTATACAAGATGTAGCCCGCGGCTTTGCTCGCAAAAAATGTAGGTTAGGTTAGTAACAGTATATTTTTCTGGCTGAAAGGTACCTTATGTCCTTTTCTGTTCCATTGACAACTCAAGGGAACAGAACCTAACCTATATTTATTGCGAGCAAAGCCGTGGGCAACATCTTGTATACCATAAAGCCATTTAGGCACAGAATTTGTCATAAATGCCACCGAAAAACATAACACATAGTTAGTGACGCAAGTGGTTAAAAAGCTTTATTAATTATATTAGTTTAATACTAATGCTTATTTTAAATAACAGTTAAGTAGATTAGTTAACATGTTAAACCTCTGTAATGGTAATCGCATTAAAAGTTTTCGGGTTTATAAATTGGATTAAATAACCCATCAAACAAATGGTGTTTATAAGAGACTTTTCCATTAAAATCCTTCCCTTTTTGTTTAGTAATTATAATCGAATTACCATTTACGAAAATATATTTAGGCGAGGTACTCACTTATTTGGTAGGTACATACTTTTATGAGTACTGCTAATAGCAAGCAGTATATTTACCAGTGTGATCTTTAAATAATATAATAATAATAGAATATTATTATATTATTTTTCAGAAAAGTACACAATTTACAAAAGACATCAAGTTAACACGATATAAGGTGATGTTCCTTGTACTGACAACACAGTGCTTCCTTTTTTGATAGGCTCACAACGGTCTATCATCTTTGTGCTCACTAGCTTGTAAAGTCTTGTCAATCTTATCACAGTTGCTGTTAAGAGTCCTATGTATTTAGCGGTAATAATTCTCTGTTTCTATGGTTACTGTTGAAGTGACTATAGAGTACAAGAACAGTACATTAATAGACAAGCATTTGTAGCATCAACAATAATAATAGCGCGACACTCGATGCTTTTACTTGATTTCAGTCGACTTAGAGATATGTATAAATGCGTCTGTCTGCGTGCGTCAAAACGAACGGTTGTATGAAGTCAACCTACTGCTTGTCTTATTAATGTTCTGAGGTTCGAGGTCTAAATATTACTATACACTAGCACTTCTAGAGGTGACTTCAAGCGCGGTAGGCCCTAATTGGAACCTGTGTCCGCCCATATACTTATATCATAACACTCTCGAGCAAAACCAATAAGTTCTTATAAAAATACGTCATAATTAATAAAACACAAGAATGCGCAACCAATCTCGACTCCCCCGAAATGTGTACGTTATTAAAATTTCATTCAATCAGGAGATAGCGCAGCGCACTCGAGTTGCCAGATTAAAAAATTCACAACATAAACTTGGGAGTTATTTTTTGTTTCTTTTCATATTTTCCCCTGATTACGGGTGCTTCTTTCTGCTTGTTTTAAATCGCTATCTTTGAGATGTTTTAGGCTCGAACAGTTTTGGAACCTATAGTTATATGACACGAAAAAGAAAACTATAGCATTTTCCTTTTTGTAAGTTAGTTTATATTTTCTTTAGAAGATTTTAACTACTATCGATTCCACATCGGTCGATGGCAGGTGATACATTAAACTATTACAGTATCCACGCAGCCATTTAGAATATTGCTAATAGCGTCAGAAAATTTCCTGTCGGTAATATCCTAATATGTAATGCGATAAACCTAAACAACACGCAAAAAATAATCACCAGACAGTAATAAGAACTTTTTTATAATTTCATTATAGTTTAGAAGACGGTTCGAAAGTATTTTTGGTATGGAATCCGAAAAACATATGTTATAAAGTTTATAAACTGTCCTAATATTGTGCACGGACCTCTTCTCTGTACAATAATTAAGCCATAGTTCACCTAGCAGACCCCGTGCGCATTGGCAACCTTTACACATCTTCGAGAGCTTTATAGAAATCTTTCGTACCTGCAGATTTTCTGTCAATGTTAACTATTTAAACTAATTTAGACATCTTCTGACTCCCAAAATATAGGTTATTACCTAGTTTGGGAGGCAGCGGTTTCAACATTATGTCATTAATTTGCCAAAATGTATGTACTTTTAAGAATCTCTGTACATTGTTCCTTATCTGGTAAGAAAATAAATTAATATTATTATTATCTTCGAAAAGTCAGCGTGACATCTCAACAGTTTCACTATCACCAGGGCCACTTGTATAATATATTTTATTTAAGGAAAATGTCCAAAGCGAATATCAGATTTCTACTTCATTATAAACTAAACGAAATATTACGAAAATTTTCCAGCCGTCCTTTTTTACAAAAAAAATAAAAAATCAAAAATATTAAAAACGAAATTCTATACTGAAAGCTTGTAATACTAAATTGATAAAACGTTCAATTGATTGGCATCGAAACACGAAATTTCTGAGTGGTTATTATGTTTCCATTATGTCGTGGGAACAAAGGACTGCTTCTGAAAATATGAAACTTTACATGAGGCTGCTCATAGAGCATAGCGGAGTAGACAGCGGGGTATGTACGCTTAAACAATATCTTGACAACACGCGAAGAAGACATTTTCCGATGATATTTACAAGAAAAATAAATTCCAAAATGTAATTATAACATTCAAATATTTTTTATAATTTATCGAAAGACATCACGAGTAGAAAATATTAAGTAAAGCCGAGACGTTATAGCTAATGTTGCCACACCATAAACTTAAAAATACTTTATGTCTTATGCAGATATACATGCATTACTTGTTTAAGCTATGAACTTTCCACAGGTCATTAAAGAACTTTAAACAAATTAAACAACATTTTGGAAAATGCTTGGGCTTGTAGATGTTATTTATGTTTAAGTGAATTTCGTTACAGTCATATTATATTATTTACTTCTAGAATTTATGAAAAGAATATTCAAAATATATAAAGCAAAAAGCACTATGAGAACTCATACACACAATATCTGATCTGATAATGGTTATGCCATCCAAATTATGTAAATTTCTTATCACTAGTAAGGAAAATAGTGCTCTATTTTCCATACTAGAGATCCTTAATCTTGCAAAAGTCAACAGTATCAACAACATAATTTTACAAAAATCAGTTTTCAAAACGCCAGTATTCTCACATTAGTATATATATTATATATATTTTTATTATTCGTTACCTTTACAATGATGACGTAGATCTATTATAGTTGTATACTCGCCAAACGTAGTTGTTTAACAGCGAGACACGTTCTACATAACTTAAGTTACATACGACAAACAAAAGCAAAAACACAATCCTAACTAATATTATAAATGCGAAAATGAGTTTGTTTGTTTGTTACGCTTTCACGCCTTAACTACTCAACCGATCAACATGAAATTTTGCATACACGTTGTCAAAGGTACAGATTAGGACATAGGGTACCTTTCATCCAGAAAAAATAACTGTTGCAAATCTAACCTAACCTAACCTACATTTACGCGAGCGAAGCCGTGGGTGAAAACTAGTAAAATATAAAACAACAAAAGGTATCTAATATAAACATTATTTAGACTTAGTTCCGTTACACCAAAATTATTTTGCGAGTCGCCTTATAAAAACAATATACTCGCACCCTAATCGATACAGTAAGCATCAATAAATTAAATCGGACGGCCATTTTGAGAAACGGGGTTCCAAGGATCCTCAAGGAGGCGTTGTGCTCGGCAAGGGACCACTCGTTTGTGTTCGATAGCGCTCGTAGTTACTCTCTTTTCCAAAGTCAGCACAGTGCTAATGATGTCTTTGGTTTTGCAAGTGTTTAAAAAATAAAGAAAGAAATATATTATTCGCCAAGAATATGGTACATTAGATGGTGACGTCAAGTAACAGCCCGACATATTCGCCTATAACAGGCATGCGAATATTTGCTTTATACATTATTATATTACATTTTATAATGTATTAACAATTTTCGACCTGTATTTAACTGTTGTATGTTTACAGTTATAAGCTTTGCAACTTTATTGTTATTTCTGGAAATAAAAACACTATAATATCTATATCTATACAAATAAATAAAATTAAAGTGTCTGTTTGTAATGTCAAAATAACAGCTTTTTATCTAATGCATATGACAGTATATAAGGTACCTATACGAAAACATATATTTTTAAAATTTTTGTCTGTCTGTCTGTTTGTTCCGGCAAATCTCCGAAACGGCTGAACCAATTTTGACGGGACTTTCACTGGCAAATAGCTGATGATATAAGGCGTAACATAGACTACTTTGATTTTAGAAAAAAATAGGGTTCCGCGGAGACACTTTTTAGTTAAAATCTACGCGGACGAAGTCGCAGGTAACAGCTAGTTAATAATAAATCAATAAAAATTTGTACATACATATACATACAGTCGCACGCCCATATCCCTAAAAGATTAAGCATGTGTAATGCACCCCCATTCCGTCAGCTATGGTTTTAGGTTGTATTAACAGGTCGAGCTAAATGGCGTTTACCAGGCATATTTCCAGACTCCGTGGTCGCACTTAAAATATCTAGATAGAAAAATCCAATTACGCTGCCCAACTCGAGAATTGAACCCGAGACGTCAAGTACAGCAGTCGCATATATGCTACAACAGCAGTGCAGCAGCTATCGAGACAGTCAAGTGGTTATAGGTTAGCAATTGCTTTAAGTTGGGAGTTACTAGCTTCTTCTTAAAGGGTCGACCCCTTGTCTGAACTTATCAACTAAACTGGTGTAGCTTCAGTGAATTCACTGTTTATTAAACACAAGCTTTTGCCCACGGCTTCGCTCGCGTAAATGTAGGTTAGGTTAGGTAAAGCATTTTTCATGGGTAGCAAAAAAAAAAAGAAGGTTAGGTTAGGTTAGGTTTGCAATAGCTCTTTTTTCTGGATGAATGGTACCCTATGTCCTATTCTGGACCCCAGACAACGTGTATGCAAAATTTCATGTTGATCGGTTGAGTAGTTAAGGCGTGAGAGCGTAACAAACAAACAAACTCATTTTCGCATTTATAATATTAGTAAGGATTAAAAGAATTCCACGGATATTGCAGTGACCTAAGTGTACACACGACGACTGTCAGCGTATCGCGTCGTAGTGGGTTCGTTCTCTACGCCGGTCATCTACTGATAGTTGTTTTGAGTTTGAATGTTTTTTGTGTCCATTGTTTGGATTTTTGCTAGTGTTGGCGATGTCTTTGTCACCTCATTAAGTAAGTGATTTGGGCTGCTTACTTTAGTATTAATAAAACTATGTTCAGTCATAAACGTTTTGAATGTGTTTGTCAATATATTTAAAGCAATTAAAGTTCCCATGTTACGGCATTATCCTGAATACAAAAAAGCTAAATTATGAATCTATTCTACAAGAGTATTTATACTTCCAAATGGAAAATACTTATACAGGTATACCTACAGCTCTGATCGATGAGTGCTAGTGTTGCTGAATACGAATTGATCTTGTACCGTTCTGAGCCTATACCTAATTCAAATCTGGTATTCTTGTAGCAATTTTTGTAAATGGATTAAGATTTCTAAGAAACGGCTTAAAGTTTGGTGGATTCTTGCAATTTTATTTTAAACGACTTATATAAACAAGTTATAAATTGTTCAAAAGCACAAAAAGTTAACCGTATAAAAACACATGACAAATTAAAAGCTGTGACAAAAAAAATTGCTGGCAACTATCATGTTCTTTTTGTCTTTAAATTATGTACAGCTTGCAATTATTGCGACTACCGACAAATTACAATGTTACGAGTTTCGTAGACATGTAGACGAGTTTCGTAGACACGTAGAAGAGTTTCGTAGAGATTCGTAGACATGCTACGCATGCTACGCATTCTTCTTTGCCGCTCCGTCAATTACGTAGCATGAGTTGGGATTTTTCAGTTAAGTAATATTCATTAGCAATATAGTGTCTGTTAAAGTAAGCGAGATAGAAAGCAATAGAGTCGTAATATTACGTATATACCCAAAAGCATAGACAGTAAAATATATGTATGTCTCTGCCTACCAGTGCGACGATGTGTAGGCATTAGTAGTAATATAAATTTAGTATGTATTTAAAGAAGGTAAACGCTGTTCATTTTAGATCCAGATCTGAGACCTAGCCACCAAATAAGTTTAGGCTTCATAATAAGCAGAACAGTTAATTAATACGCAGCATAAAAAACCGAAAATGATTGACGAAACGTCGTGTAAAGAAATGTATTAAAAATGTGATAAAGTAGTGTCTACCAAGTGTAATAAAGTAGTGGCTTTATCACATCATTTAAGACTGCGCCGAGCGTAAGTCAGATAATGACAGACTTCGTGCGGCGCATATTCAAATCGGCGCGCGGCCGCCATAGTAAAATTATATGGAAGATTTGAGGTGCTTTTTTGTTAAATATGTATCTCTATTGTCAACCAATAACTTAAATATTTGGGACGGACAAATTGTAATGTAACTATTTATGTTTTGTTTAAGCTGTAAAATAGGATAGATTTCTACTGTTATAATCTAAAAATCACGTAACACGAGCTTACGTTTTTGCATTTTACGTAATTTTGTAGGCGAAAATATTAATTATTTTAAGTTTTTTACACGGAGTAATTGTAAACACATTCATTGTTATGGTAAATGTATATTTTATATTTGTATTAAACAAAAAGTGTTGATTTTATTCACTTAACTGTGACCGCCTGTTTTGGCACATTTCGCTCGGTGCAGTCTTAATACATGAGGAGTATGTAGACTTAAGCTTATACACTCTTGGATAGTTGACCATCTAACAAGGATCAACTTGATTTATTTACATGGTATATCCCAAATATACATAGCCAGGCCAACTCTACTGCCATACGTGTCATAGGACATTTAAGACCAAGTTCGTTCTAGCAAGCCATATTAGGGCTCATCAAAGAAAAGATCCATGCCTTCTGAGGTCGCCGTCATAGAAATCGATCGATCGGACTACATATCCGACAGTGTGAAAGTCCTTCCTTTTAAATGTTTCTGATTTAAATAGATCTGTTTCTGATTAAATAAGATGTAATAATAATATATATATACCTTGTATATTATGTTTTGTGATATTAATGTATATAATGTTAGATATAAGTTTTAACTTGTAAGTAAATTAAGCCAGAGAAGTGTGTCAGGATCGTAGCAAATGAAAATCCGTAGTCTCTGCCTTCCCCTCTGGGAAATAGGCGTGAATCTATGTATGTGTGTAAGTTTTAACTTGTACAATGATTTGGTTTATACTGTTATGTTGTCCATTTGTTTATAATAAATATATAAATCATCATCATCATCATGTCAGCCAAAAGACGTCCACTGCTGGACATAGGCCTCCCCCAAGGTTTTCCACACAGACCGGTCTTGTGCCACCCGCATCCAACCGCTTCCCGCGACCTTTATCAGAAATATATAAATAGTAAAAAAAATATATATACATAGATAAATTTAATGATTTTTAAGTCAATGTATTATTCTTAAAATATTTTAAACGTATCACCCAAGCTATACAAATATATATTGTATATTTTATCTCCAACTCGTAGGTATAAAACAAAAGATTAATAACAAGACATTTATCTAGGGAAAATTCAATTATATGTAAATAGGGATTTATATTAATACCGGCTACAGCCTTGAAGGCCATATTGTTGTTTTATAACTAAACTTAAATGAAAATAGAACCTCTTTGTGGGTGCTTTATAGACAACCAGTTACTTTAGGCGATCATCCGAGATGATTCGGATTAAATATGAAGTTAGGTTTTAACCCAGATGCAGTATATTTTTCAATTCTGAGCGAAAATCCATTTTCTCTGCTTTGATATTTCGTTTTCATGATAGATATAAAATATGTATTGCTTTTTAGGAATTGTATATGATGTAAGCAAGTCCTAAGATCCTCTCTTTTCATTTTTAACATAAATGGAGGTCAGTTATAATATGTAATCCTGATCCTAAGCCTAACTAATATTATAAATGCGAATGTGAGTTTGTTTGTTTGTTACGCTTTCACGCCTCAACTACTGGACCGATCATTTATTTCTTGAAATATTAAAGTTATTTATTTGAATATTAAGTATAATCACAAAACTTGAAATGCACTACTTCAAGTTTTAACACAAGTAACAATCCTAGCGTGATTTACTTTTAGACACATAAGCCCTACAATCTTTCTAAAATAATAATAATAATAAATTTCATTTATTCGAGTAACTTAAATGACTCATAATAGAAATAACTAAATTGTTAGTATTCCTTACAAACTATGTTAGTGTGATAATAATAAATAAACTATAAACTATATTATTAAAGGACGATATTTTTATAAAAACATCCTGAACATTTGAGTACGCAGCCATGAATAAACGCTGAAGTTTCCTTCAAAGGAAATTTAACTTCACTTATATTTCGTACTCATAATTTCGCCTATAGTTTATATATTACTAGATTTTGCCCGCGGCTTCACTCGTGTTAATGCATATTGTTATAATACATTCCTACCCCTCAGAAGCATTACTTTTTCTGGGCCAAAGGTACTCTATGTCCTTTTCAGTATCCCTGACAATGTGTATGCGAGATTTCATGATGATCGATCGAGTAGTTAAGGCGTGCAAGTTTACAAACAAACAAACTCACATTCGCATTTATAATATTAGTTAGGATTGTATCACATTGAATTTTGGTAAGAGTCTAAGATCTTGTTTATTTCTACAGGACCTTCGCTGTTCACTCAGACTGCATAAAATAACTCTCGGTTTTACGAGAGCTCTATAAAATCGAATCTCATGACATCAGATTTTCTGTGAAAATATAAAATATCGTATATTATATCACTTGTAACTTACATACATAACTAAACTAAACTGCTACTCACGCTTGTTTTGGCTGAATTGGGTCGGCAGAAATACATTTTCCATATTTCGCTTTATCCACATTCTGTACATAAAAAGCGAGTCTATTAAGAAAGAAAAGAATGAAAGAAGAATCGCCCAACAGAAAACCCAAATAATAGATTGCCGGAGCCGAGGATCGAACATGGAACCTCACAATCACGAGCAAACATAACTGCAAACTTACGCCACAGGTCCAACAAGGTAATCAATATCACTCATAAATAAAACTTAATATAGGATGACAGCAACAAAATACTTTCAAATACAAGCCTTATTTTCTATTATCCACACCAAACTGGCAAACAATAAAACCTTATTTACGATAAATCGAAGGTACTTGCACTTTATTGAACTGAACGAATCGGACTATGTTTATAGCATCCGATTAATTAAGGAAGCCTATCTGCCAAAATGGCCGGCGTAAATTCAGGCAAAGTAGCGTAATATATTGAAAATTGT
Organism: Catocala sponsa; assembly: GCA_963564715.1. Classification (NCBI taxonomy): domain Eukaryota; kingdom Metazoa; phylum Arthropoda; class Insecta; order Lepidoptera; family Erebidae; genus Catocala; species Catocala sponsa. The sequence goes on from OY751351.1 coordinate 8,139,769, forward strand.
TTTGTTGTTTTTTTACGGCGTTTCGAAGTAACCTTAACAACTCGCCTTTGCCAATTACTTGGTGAACATAGTAGCGATAGCTTCCTGGGAGACCATTGGACTCATGCAGAGGTCTCGATTTTGATCCCAAAGACACTAACTTCCAAAATACAGGTTATTACCTAGTTTGGTAAGCAGCAGTTTCAACGTTTTGTTATTAATTCGCCAGTCTGTATGTACCTTTTAAGAATTTCTGCATATTATGCCTTATCTGGTATATAGAAAGAAATGATTATTATAGAGACATATCTGACTTTTCGAAATTATGTACCTACCTATTATAGTTAATTATCGCTCGCTTGAACGGTGAAGGAAAATATCGTGAGCCAACCTGCATGTCTGAAAGTTCTCTATAATGTTCTTGAAGATATGCGAAGTTTGCCAATCCGTACTCGGTGAGTGTGGTGGGTGAACGCTAGTTTTTGGAAGGCACCCGAAATCAGCTGCAGGGTAATTTAAAAACATGGCGTGATCATTGACTGATTCTATTACCACATTGCAAAATTGACAACTACGCATCTCGAGAGTTTTATAGTAGGATCGGGTAATTTAATTTATTTTTGGGTTTTCAGTTAGCTTACTAAGTAGCAGCGACACGCCGGTGGCCAGACACTATATGTAGATTTTCAATTATGACTGACATTCCAACAATTGACGGGTTAGCAAGCTCTCAGTAGTTAACATAGTTGGTAAAACGCGTTGCACTGATAGTTGGTATGGCAGAATGTATTTTTCTACAAGGCTAGCCGCCTTGTTCTTTAAAAATATTGTATTGAGATTTAAAAAAACTGTCTGCAAGAATTATCGATGGCTAATCTTTCGACAAAATTAACATCTAAATATTAACATACATATTATGTATAGCAAGACTCAAAACAAAATATTATCTTATATTCCATACATTTAAATTAATCACACAAATGTACCTAAAACCAGCTAAAGCTACCTAGAACCAGCAGAAACTTTCCTTATTTTAAAAACTTTAAAAATGCTGGCTACATTTTTCAAAGTGCACTTTAATCAAATTTACTTTATAAAATGGCAAAATATTAACCAGCACAGCAGGTATAAAATAAACGGTGCATCGTATCTTTTGGGGCTCCGGGTGTATGTATTGCTCTGTGTAAATGTTTACACAGTTGAACACATGCCTGAAACGGTTTGGAGATAGGTCAACGATGCTATACCTTGTCAGAAATACGTAAACATTACTTGCGAAGAAGATAGCGGTTATAATCGGTATAGAAGCGTTTTTAACTTGTAAACGGTTGTAAATGGGTTTTTGGACAAAGATTTTTTAGCTATGAATTAGAGCACTTTGTCCAGCGTAAAGCTGGACTTTCATGTATAAGACAGTTATGATAAGCAGAGGCGTATTACACTCATGTGGATGCAACATTGTATCGTATTTTGCTGAGAACACATTTTGTATTTCCCTCGCACCGATCGCCCATAGCCATGGCAGTCGTCCCTAAACCTCCTAACGTAAATAACGTGTTATCGTAAGAACCATTGTGAAAGCGAATAGACCTTGTGTTTTGACCAGACTCTAAGTTTCATTTCTCTCCAAATAATATACCCTAGCCACCGTAACTCAGTGAACACGCAGTGGATAGTCAGACGTTAATTCTTACATACCTACAGTGAATAAACAGTAACCTTGAACTATACATCAACTTTAATTACTTTTACAACTCACATTTCGTCAGCCTTGGTTTTTAGGATCCACATAATATGGGACGAGTCTATTGGATACAGTTTAAGACATCGTGCTATTGTGGTTTTCTAGAAAGTAATTTTCAGTAGTAACCGAGAATCAATTGCCAGAAAAATGCAATAACATTTGGATCGTGGCAATCGAAGTCAGGGCCTTACGCACAGCAGTCGCATTTACTACCGGTGCTTCACCAAGGAAACACCCATCCCCATCTATCAGATATATAGTATTATTAAAATATATCTAAATACATAATTATAGAATTTAAAAACCTCACCTCGTGTAAAGTTATATGTACCTTTTGTCTATGTGTCATTCATGTGTTCACTAAGTGACGTCTGCAGGGTTATATTATTGGGTGAATAAATAAAACTGAGAGTCCGGTCAACAAAGTCTATTCGCTTTTCACAAATGGTACTTACACTAATACGATATAACTGTAGTAAGGCTTAGGGACGACTAAGGTTCCTCTGGGTGATCGGTGCGAGCACAATACAATGTGCTGTCAGATACAATACAATGTTGCACCAACACTTCGCTTTTTATGAATTGATAACAATGTACCGGTCCATCAAACACCTATCCTCATAGGTCTGATTTATTATGTACCACATTATAGCAATAGTTCTACCCCTCAATAGTGGACCCAACCCACTTTAGATTAATACTCTCTAAGGACCTCGTCCGACCCATATGCTCGTGTTACTCCCAAAATGCCGGATATTTGGAGTTAAAAAAAGTGTGGTGGTGTAGAGAAAAATGAGACACATAAGTTTATAATGAGGCTAAATATAAGTATAAGCGATAGCCCAATGTATAGGTCATCGTTTTGTATTACCGACATGAACCCATTCCTACCACAAACGTATTAGGTTAGTTGGAGAGGTTAAAAATAATACTAGCAATTTGTAACTCAAACTGCTAAAGAAATTATTCGTCTTAATAAGTGTGATTTTCACGTGCATTCTATCGTCTTTTTCAAGCAAGGAATTAAATGACGCAAGTCTCAAATCTTATTTTACCAAACCATATCTTATTATCTTATCTTATGTGGGGGCCACTCAGTGCAGACCGGCGACACTTCGACCCAGTGGGATCTTTTGTGTAGACACTCTCCCAATAACGACTGCCATAGATGTTCATGGCAGCCGGGACCAACGGCTTAACGTGCTTTCCGAGGCACGGAGCTGGCAATAATTGTCAATCAATACGCACATAATTTCGAAAAGTCATATAACTTCCGAAAGTCAGAGGTGCGCGACGTGGGTTCGAACCCGAGACTCTCTGCATTACAGTCTGTTGGTCTCCCCACTGAGCTATCGCTACTCAACCAAACCATAAAGTAACAGGAAGAAAATGTAGTTAATCATCCATTCAGAACATATTTTTCTTTAGATCAATTATTACTTTACTTATAATTAAAATAAGACTTGAGACTTACGCTATTTAGTATTATATTACAAAACGACAGAGTGCACGCGAAAATCAACCTTATTATGACGAATCATTTCTTTAGCGTCTAGCTCAAATAGCTTTGATAGGCGAGGTATACGCGTAGAGATTCGTTAAAGTTATTTTAGAATGTCTGAAAAATTCAAAAACGTACCCAACAACGTATACACCAAGTCTATATTACTTTTTCACAGGCAGCTACTCGCAATCAACAGTAACAAATGTTCAATAAGTCACTGGGCGGTGGCGACGTGGACGTCCGGATGAATAAAACAACAGTTACTGCATAACTATACTTAGCCCGCGTTATCGAGCCACTATTTAAGTATTAGGGACACAGACAGCACGCGACACAAACTGTTAAGGATTAAACAACGGTATTTTCTGGGTTCCGCATACCCACACAGTGAAAACGGAACCCTATTACTATCTTTTCACTACCTATCTGTCTGTATTCGAATCTAAAATTATAAGCTTAGTATATAATTATAAGTTTACTTGATACCTCGACAGATCGCATTGCTAGGTGAGGCTGAATTGCGCTATAGTTTACTTTCCGACGACCGAGCAAGGTGTAAAAAGTCGCGGAGCTATTAAATAAATACTTCTTCTTTTTATTTAAAGAAAGACAGCTTCCGCACTAGTAATAATTCCTGTGTCGCGGGAGACTTTAAAAAATTGGTTGTCTTTAAAGTCGGTTTACGGACGATAGTTTAACGTGACAACGTCATAAAGTGCCTTTCGCTCGCTCGTGTAGCGCTCTCGCTCCGATCGTAATGTTACAATGAGTGTAACGGGACAATGAGCGTAACGGGACAATGAGTCATCCTTTTTCGTGCGTGCAGCCGGCGTTCATCGATTTATTAGACGTTGTCACGTCAAAACATTTAATCAACGGACACAAAAAACACCCAGACTTGGAACAACTGTTTGTGGATCACACAAAGATTTGTCCCGTGTAAGATTTGAACCCATAACACTCTGTGCAGTGGTAGTGGCGAGGCAACCACTTAGACCACTACGCCATTCCTCCAATCAAGTCAATATCTTCGTGCTAAGTGCGTGGTACGTTTAAATTTTGACCCTATTACAATTTACCATTGCAATAAACAGTCTTTTTGTTCGACTTTTCAATGGCCATCTTTCGCACTGTATATAACTGGCTGGGTGACATTTTGACATTTTAATTTTAGAGGCGGAATCTTTACAGCTACAGCGGAATCTTTGCTTAAAATTGGGATCTCATGGAAAATTACCTGAACCTCTGCATCTCATTTTTATTAAAAATATTGTTTTGTATTTCTGTAGTGGGTAGGATATCCAGGATCCTTAAAAAGGATTTGTGCTGTCAGTATCTAGAAGCCGGTGAGTTACCAGCGCTAGGGACATACTGAGTAACTTTTTTTAGGTTGGTAATGCGCGAATGTTATCTCTGATATTGCAATCATTTATAAGGCTATAGTAACTGTTTACCATTCGTATCATATGCTTGATTGCCATAGTAGACGTATATACCTAAAAGGTAAACTTGCAAATTGTTTGTTCAAAATATTAAAATACATTGCACAAAAATAATAATCTTCGCCCGCAGCTCCGTTGGCATGGCTCCAACGGGAATGCTTATGGGAATAAACGTGCTATCCTATCTATTAATCTAGGACATGAACTATCTATGTGCCAAATTTCATTGAAATCCGTCAAACGATTTACGCATGCCTAGTAACAAACATTTTGATGTTTGTGATTCAGTCATGCGTAAACTACCAAACAATTTCACAAATATTAAACATTTTTTGAAGTGAAAACTTCTTTAGGCGCGTTGAGCACTTCTTGGGTGAACAAAAATCATAGAACCTGCTTCATCGTCACTCTTCGTCATCGTCACGCTTCCACGCTTTCCATTTTTGAATTATTTTAGAATACTAGCGGTCGCCTAGTGCTCGAAATTCGACCAATAATATTGCTGATATATGTCATTATATATTGATATATGTAACCATAGTTACATATATCATAGCTTCGACAGCGTGTGTCAAATGCACGCTTTCCATTTATGAATTATTTTCGGTTTATAATTTGGTTTATAAAGAAGTGTTTATGATCAAGGACTAAAGTTTTCACTTCTATCGGCAGTCCCCAAAGACTGCCCCAATTTTTTTTTATTATTGGATACATTTTTGGTATTCATAATGTACTTGAAGCACGTACAAGCATAAAAAATGTTGGCTGGCTTGTAGTAAGGGTTCAAAAATATTATTAGTGTAGTTGTTATACATGCATATCAATATCAATTGACAATATTTTCGAACGCTTTACGACCTGTAATAAGTAAAAATGAAAACCACGCAGAATAAATTTAAGATTCATGTCATTGTTTCTTGCCCGTTCTTCTCATGAGCACTACACCCTTGCTTTGCTGAACGTGGCAGTAAATGTAAATTCACAGAAAAAATGTAGTGTAACTTTGACATTCATAAGTGTTACCTTGTAACCTAACTTGAATAAATTTAGTTTTGATTTTTTTTTTGGTTCATAATTTGAATTCTTTTCAATTTCAATTGTTATTCAGTATTAAAGAATACACACTGGTGCCGACTCAAGAAGACCCGGGGATGTTTGATGACTATTTCATGAAAAATTATGGTTACCTAAATTATATAGTATTTTCCTAACGTATTAGGAATATACCAGTGAAAGAGAAACATAAATACAAATAAATACATAATATATAAAGAAACATGACATACATTCATAATAATAATATCTGGGACATTTAATTCCTTTTCTTTTTACAAACTTTGATAATAATGATAATCTACAATAATATATCATTAATAAAAATATTAAATCATATAAATAAAATAATTATATAATAGCATACCATATAATAAAAATAATTATAGTAATATATCTATCTAACTATAGTAAGCGCACCTTAATAAAATTACCTATATATTATAATAGTCAATAAATATCAATCATAAGTAAAATATGTAAAATTTCCTCCTCTCTCCTACATCTTGCCGTGCCGACAAGGCCTACAAATGTTTCTTATATTATACCATTGTAACATATATTTAACTTGTGGAGTGCAATAAATGTATTGAGTATTGAGTATATTTTATGCTATCCAATAATTTTATGTAATCGACACCTCTATATAACAGTATAATTTAAATTACTTTCAAACAGAACATATCAGAACTGAAACTTAATGTAAAATATTCAAATGAGAAGCGGAATACGGATAATAATAGGAGGCGGGGTAGCCCTGTGGGCGCAATCTCTCCGCTGTCAACAGAGATTAGGGCAAGCCTGATGAAATTCCACAATGCCGTTTAAAACGGTTAATATTCCGCCCTGTTCTGTTGCAAATAGTTCAAAGCTTGTAAATATTACTAAATTGCTTGTCACAAAACGTTCAACTCGAGCGCAGTCTCGAGCGATTCAGGAATGTTTTAACAAGTTGTTCAATGTACTTCGATGTTCTATTCCCATTTAACATGAACAGATGATTGTATATAGGGATAAGTAGACAAGCATTTTGCCAGCTGTGATTTAGATCCCGTAACCTGAAACATGCCTTGCGAAATTCGGATGCAATACTGAGCATATTTCAAGAAGCCGTGTTGATATTGTCAATAGCCAAACAGATAAAGTGATAAAGTCGATTCCATTTCGCTCCAGGTATCGAACCCGAGAACTTACGGTTGACCGCAAACTTATGACACCAACGAGATCATCTTATCCTGTAAGATAACAAAAAAAATTACTCTGTTCTTAGAATCCTGACTTTGGTACCAGGTACCAATATTTGACATAATTACATAATTATAAACATATGCCACGGACACCATATTATGACCAAGAAGTAGAGGTACATATGTACTAACAAGTATACCTACATTATTCCAGCCAGTATAACTCCCCGATAGAAGGCAATAAGGGCGAGTCTAATATCATTTATCAAGCACCGTTACGCTGCTAATGAAAGATTCCTAACCAAAAATCTGTTGTGGGGCTCGACAATTGAACCTGGTACCTATGTACCTAAAACGCCAGTTCCGAGTATTTAAATGTACTAGTGGTCGTCGAGTGGTCGAAATACGACTATAATTAATTTAAATTTTAAGTTTGATCGTTATTAAGGTTTTGTTGTCTATAACTATACCCTTACAATCAAATTTCATTTAGTCACCTACTCCACATAATTATGTATATATGTAACCATGTTACGAAGAATTCTACGACATCAGTCAAACAATGCTGAAATACTACGAACGCGATTCGACTGCTTGTGTCTAATGCATGGTTGTGTGCGTGTAGTGTTTTTCATTAATTTAATTTATTTGTATTGCATATTGTATAAAAATATTAGTATTCGCCACTCCGTCTCTATATAAACTTTAGCTGTACCAAATTTCATACTCCTCCATCCGCGCAATTTTCGTAAAAAGGGGTACAAAGTTTTTGCTTTACGTATTAATATATAGATAATTTATGTGGTTGTAAAATATCCCACTATATATCTTATCTTATTTTATCTTATGTGGGGGTCAGTCAGTGCAGACCGGCGACACTTCGACCCAGTGGGATCTTTTGTGTCGACACTCTCCCAATAACGACTGCCATAGATGTTCATGACAGCCGGGACCAACGGCTTAACGTGCTTTCCGAGGCACGGGGCAGGCGATAATTGTCAAACAATACGCACATAATTTCGAAAAGTCATATAACTTCCGAAAGTCAGAGGTGCGCGACGTGGGTTCGAACCTGAGACCCTCTGAATTACATAACAGTCTGTTGGTCTCCCCACTGAGCTATCGCTGCTCTCCCACTATATAAAATGTATGATTATTCTGTAGCCCGGGCGTAAAGTCAAACTGCGAACATAACGTAGAATTTACATTATTGAATCCGGGTATAAAATATCAACCGCTAAAACTTATACAGACATATAAATAAAATTGTAGTGGCTATGTGTTATTTCAAAATAGCTTTCTTTTTGATAGAATATGTATAATATGTATGAATTTACAAAAAAAAGTATTTACGTATGTTTATCCATTGTCTAGTACCCATAGTACAAGCTCTGCTTAGTTTGGGCTAGATGGTGTTGTGTGTATGTGGAATAAAAAAGATTATTTACGAAAATTCGAAAATTTTCGAATGTTTCGACATGAAACTTGTACAGGACCTTTAATCCTATTTTTAAGTATTTTTAAGACCTATTGTAATTCATATTTGTACCAACTTAAACTAAATAAACTATTAATATAAATAATAATAAGCATTATGCGTACGGCTCGCACGATGGTAAGCGGTTTTTATAGTTCATAAGCCAGTAGTATTGGTAGAATCATCCGGACCATAAATATCTATACTAATATTATAAAGCTGAAGAGTTTGTTTGTTTGTTTGATTAAACGCGCTAATCTCAAGAACTACTGGTTCGAATAAAAAAATTATTTCAGTGTTGGATAGCCCATTTATCGAAAAAAGCTATAGACTATATAACATCACGCTGCGACCAATAGGAGCAGAGCATAAACGAAAAATGTTACAAAGACTGGAAAAATATCTTATGTGAAGGAGACGAAGTTGCGCGGGTCAGCTAGTCTTTCATAAATGAATCTGCTATGCTATCATCGTAAGGAGTGAAGATTACTCCTCTGCTAACATGTATATATGATGATATCTATATATTAATACGTGAAGCGAAAACTTTGGATCCCTTTTTACGAAAATTGGGCCAACGGAGGAGTATGAAATTTCGCACACTTATAGCTTATACAGAGAAGAAGTGACGAATGCTAATATTTATAAAAAATATGTATAATAAATACATTAAATTAATGAAAAAACACTACACGCAAACAACCATGCATTTGACACACGCAGTCGAAGCGCGTAACTATGGTTACATATATCAATATACGAGTATAATGACATGACATAATATATATCAGTTGGTCGAATTTCGAGCACTAGACGACCGCTAGTTATTATAAATCTTCTGCTAAAAGCCGAGCGTATTCCTTGAGAGTCTGAAAATCCTACTGACTACGATACAACTTAAAATATTTTATATTTTATCATTTCAGAGTAATTGAGGCGCATGTCACCGACTTTATTACAATCGGCTGATATAATTCTATAACTCTTTAATTTTCCATTCGAAAAAATGGTTTACTGGGATATTCTCGAGACAAACGTATGTAAACGTATCAGTATAATGACGACTAAATCATGGTCTTTGTTGCCCACAGAGCTATGCAGCGCGGCGACCAAGATCCAGGCGTCGTTCAGAGGCCACCAGGCGCGTAAGGAGAAGGAACAGGCCCAGAAAGACCAAGAGCAGCAGGATAAGGTTCGTAATTCACTTTTCACAATGCACTTACTGATGAGAAACTACCAGGATTTTTGAAGGTTTATATACTGTTTAGAGTTGGGGTTATATTAAGATAAATAGATGGTTTCTTTCTGTATAACTATGTTGATTAGTATCCACAAAATTATTTATTATCTCGTTGGCGCAGCAGTAGGGAATGCGACTGCTGTGCATGAGATCTTGGGTTCGAATCCCTAGTCGGGCTAAAAAAATATTATTTGGGTGTTTCTGTCAAGAAATTCTCAATCACGTTGAGAACTTCTGGAGTTAGGAACTTAGCAGTGTTGCATACTCCGGTGCCTTGGAAAGCACATAAAGCTATTGATCATGTGTAATATATCTCTCTGGTCGTCTTGAATTGATGTCTCGAGAGTGCACTCGTGTTGGCGCACAGACTTGTGCACTATAATATCTGCACAGATCTTAATGGAGAAATGGAGACTCCATTAAGATTGGCCGCCGTGATCGAAATTAGGTCTAGAGAACATTATCATTATGCGTAATGGGGTGGTTAATCCATAGATAAGTTACTAAAGTATATAAAATTGCTACAACCTTTTTTGTATACATTCACAAATAGTAGCATCCCATTTAATATTTCAACGCTAGAAAAGAGATTTAGCATTTGTATTGGAGAATGAAAGTGCAAATCCTCGTAATTGAGATAGTCCCGAGCTGATGTTATTGCATATTATACAGACGGATTAGCAACGTAATTGGCAAAATAATTGGTCATTAAGGCTAGTGCTCACTAAAACGGAAATGGATGGAAAGCAGATAAACAGTACAGCAGAAAGACTATTTACATCAAAATCTGTGCTAAGTAATGTTATGTATGGTGTATTTTTTAAACTACTGACTACTTCTCGGAACATAGGTATCGCTTAACTCATCTCATCTTTGTCACATTCAACTCGAAGAAACCTTTCCATTTTAGGAACTTAAACTGTGTAAGGATTCTATGCACGAATAAATGAATGACCATAAGGTATATACAAAATTGTACCAAGTACCCTGCTTATTTTCTGTTTTGGTGAATATGGAGCCTATTGCTGTTTTACGAGAAATGCGTTATATCATATCTCGCACAGTAAACATTCGTTTGCAAAAAGTACGAACTATTATCATTACTCGTAATAAACTTAAAAAAAAATTATGTGTTTCGTTTTACCTTTTATAAACATAAGCTTTTCTGTTACAGGAGGACATCGAAAAGATTGACCTCACTGATCCGGATCTTAACAAGGCCGCGACTAAAATTCAGGCCTCTTTCCGAGGCCACAAAGTGCGTAAGGATAAATAAGGCCGTCAGGGCAAAACAGGGCGGGATTGTCTCTGACTTCGTAAACACGCGATGAAAAATATTTCATTTTATTTTGTTCATAATTAATAAAAAAAATTATAGAATTGAAAATCAAATCAAATTTCAAATAAATTCGTTGTTTTGAAATTGAGCTTGAAACTCTATTTAAATTTGATTTAGAATAAACCTGATAAAAAATTATTTAAAAAAATTCAAATAATGTTGTTTCGTATTGCATAATTAATTAATTATAGTTTCAAATAATGTAAACTAATTGGATTATTTTGAAATGTTGCCAGCTTTGTATGTAAATACACATAGATTTGTAATATCATCTAATGTCAGTTAATGTTGAAAGTGTGTGTCGACTGTTTAAAATGGACTAAATAATGTTTAATTAATCTATCATTTCTAGTCAGTACTATGTAAAGTCCTATAAATGATTGAATTTAAAATTGTTTTCAGTAGTTTTGGCGAATCGTGAATACGAAGTCAGGAGTTGAAATGTTTACTAGTAAAGTAAAACTGTGTAATCGTGTATGGTATGTCAATTCTCTACTGTATAATAAACAAAATAAATGTCAATTTTGACTTGTAATTTTCATTGTTAATAATTTCTAATAGTCTTATTTGTTTAAATTTTTAAACGTTACTTTAAAGTACAGTAAGTTTGCAAAAATATTTATTTTTAAATGTATTTTTAGTTGTACAAAATGTTCATTATTTTCTGTATAATATTCTCTTGTTTGCAAATAAATATACATGTAATATTTTACCTTTAGCATAGGATTGACGTGTCTCATGACTACCGAAGAGTAGAAAATACTGATTGGAATGAATTGAACTATTTATAAAATATATTAGGTATCTATCCCGTTTTACTATTTATAAATTTTGATCACAATACTTCGTGTACCTATAAGTCAATACGGACATTTTATTTTTATTATTAACATTCCATCTCCTTTCTTCAATGTTTGTTGAAAAATTAATATTTTATTTTAGATTAATGTAGTTTTAAGATTAAATAGATTTAGTAGCATCTAAACAGCTTCGTTTTAAATGTATTATTTAAATTGTTGTGTTTTACACAATAATGATTACACTAATTTGTTCATTTAATATAATTATTATGTGTTAATATTATTACACGATCTCGCTGAAATTTCCTGTAAATTGCTGGTATATTTAGGGTTTATATTAAATAAAATATTTAATATTCGCCTACATTACATTATTTATTTTGTTGTTGTATTTATTTACCCCTGACTTAAATTTACCTCTACGTATACACGTCTTATAAAAAGCTCAACATTAAACGCCTTCACAATGTTTAGCTTTGCCAAAGGTAGAAGTAGATGGGATAAAAAAAATTCCAGCTGTAAAATGAAAACTGGAACTTCTAGTAGAACTATAACAGCAGGGTATAGACAAACTGATTTTAGCATGAATGGGCCGGCTCGACCAGAAGGACTACCCTCTCACAGAATATCGACGTGTAATAGCAGTAGTCCTACTGTTATGTTTCGTTCGGTGAGTGAGAGTACCGGAGGCCCAACCACCCCTTTTCCCCCATCCCGCTTCCATTCCTTCCCACGTCCTTTCCTAAAGGGTCAGCAACGCGCAAGTGATGCCTCTGGTGTTGCAGGCGTCCATAGGCTACGGTGACCACTTACCATCAGGTGGGCCGTATGCTTGTTTGCCACATTATTTGTAAAAAAAAAAAAGATACTGTATTTGAGTGCACGGATGGTGTAGTGGTTTAAGTGTTTGCCTCGCTGCTACCACTGCGCCGAGTGTTGTGGGTTCGAATCCCACATGGGACCAAAATTTGTGTGATCCACAAATGTTTGTTCCGAGTGTGGTGTTCTTTGTGTCCGTTGTTTGAATATTTGTTAAGTCCCCCGCGACACAGGAATTATTTCTAGTGCCTTTTTATTTGTTGTCTTTAATAAAACAAAACGTGTGTGGATAACCTTTCTTGAAACTATATCAACGCATCAATCCCATAAAATAGTATATTCGATAACTTATTCTAATGTATGCCCAATTGTATGCATTAACCACAGTTACGTTAATCACGGTAAATAAGTTACGAATAACTCTTTGGAGATGCCAAAGCTTGAGTCTAAACACAATAAAAAGAGGTCCTAAATTTCAAGAGTAAATTTTTATTACATCAACGTTTTTAAAATAAAATGTCCAACATCAAGCAAATATTTTCAAATTACTCAAAGCTTCAATTCAATAACAAATTAAAGCAGGTTGTTTCCTTATTTATGTAAGCTATAAAGCGAAAGCCATTTTGAATTTCACATCGTTTGTCAAAGAACGGATTTCACCTTTATCAATGTCAGCAGTTACTATTGAATGCTTGGTCTGATCGACTAAATATGAACAGCAATGTACCCACACAAACTTGACACTTAACTATAACGATATAAGGTTGAAATTGATCTGCACATTTATACAAAGCACATAGTGAAATTTTAATTACGGTAATAAAGTTGTTTGAATGTGAAAAGCTATTGTTTTGAACAAGTCTGGTTTCAGCTCATGTCGTGTAAAGGGTGGTTCGTGAACTTTGCTGTGAAAATAAAAATGGGATTGAATATATTTCTTATTGGTCCCTTAGTATATTTACATGCGAAGCTCTTGAGATCGATACCCGGATCGGCAAGCGTTATTGGCTATTCGTTACGAAATTCTACTTAGCAGCATAGATGCTGAAAATTTGCCCGATGGGCGACTATAGGTTTGTCTCTATTTCGTATAAGGTAGAAAAACATGGATTTCTATAGATGAGACAAGTGTGACTCACATCATCATCATCATCAGGCTATAATAGTCCACAGTTGGACATAGCCCTCCCCCAAAGAGCGCCATAGCGCCCTGTCTTCAGCTTGCCGCATCCAGCATCTGCCTGCAGTCTTTCATGTATACATATATGTGAATCACATATACATTGAATTTATTATATATATAAGAATATTTTACCATAGCATCACCCGCTAATAATTTCTATTGTACCGACAGCTACACGTAAGTATTGAGCATCAGCAAAACTTTTGTCAAATGACGGAATTAAGGTGTTTTCTCTCAGACAAACTTCGACTGGCGTAAGACTGTATTTATCTAGACAAATATGAATTAACATTTAGAAGTAGTAGTAGGTACGTAAACATAGTATCTATAAATACAAATCCATACCAATTGACATACAGACATATCACAATGACGAAAGTGTGTGTTGTAGAAATACCGGCGCGAAGTCTGGTATTACCCAATATTCGCTATTGACTGCTTAACTGGGGAAATGTTACACAACTTAAAACATTATGGGTCGTTTTATTTTAAACTATATATATGTACAGTACTTAAATACTACTCAAAGTAGATAGCGTATTATTAAATAATACTGTAAAGATGAAGTGACGTGATTTATACAAATAATGAAATAAGAAATTAAAATTATATTCATAAAATGTTAATATATCACAAGACGTATCGATAAGGTTGATATGAATACGGATACGGTAGAGGATTGTTTAAATTATCATAATATCCATTAAAACCGATAGCCGGAGTCCCAAACAACGCACGAGAAGGTGTCTGAGCAATAATATCGCCAAAGTTTAAATCATTGAAATTTCTTCCACAATCCACAGGTTTGTTATTGAAAAAGTTCGGCTTACTTATCCTTATTTCTGTATCTTTCCATGTCCTCCAAATTCTGCCTAAATTATTTTCTGGACGTACATCTATAATGTTGTTTATGACATCAGGCTGTCCATAGAAAACGTCTTGAACTGCTTGACCTTCACTTGTCCAGGGTAATGTCTGTGAATAATCTAAGAAATCTTCAGAATCTGCTACACGAGGATAACAGTTGCCTTTCTTGTACATATTCGGGTTAGTCTCAGCTATATATTTCAAATATTGATCGTAGGCATTCTGGTAGTTCTGTAAGTAATTATTACATGCGTTTGTGGGTGCAGCATTCCAAGCCGGAGTTGCAATTGGAGGATCATCTTCTATAAAATTATTGGCTTCGGGATAAGGACCTGCTCTTTCTTCAACTTCTTCGTAATTCCGGTTTGTTATAGTGATAACGTCTTGTGGATCTGAAATTAGAAAAATAAGCATTTATCATTGATTTATACAATAAACTCTTAAAATACTTTTTAGTTTAAAAAGACAGATGAACTTATATGAAAGGATTCTAAAGATAGATAAAATCTGGATATGACAAAAAATATATATGCATAAGCATTAAAAATTTAAATATAATAGACCAAGTCTGTCTAGTTTATGGGAATGCATAAATTTTCTTTTATCCTTGTTATTAACTGTCTCGTAAACTTTTTCATTATACTAAACACTTTTGTAGAGTCCATACATTATTTTTAAACAGACATACTAAATTATCTTATCTTACCATCTTCAATATTCCGTGCAATTATAGGTGGTTCACGAGGTTTCAAAACTTCAATTTTACTTTCAGGCTGCGCATTTGGGTCATTGATCCCATCACTGTTCATAAACATAGCTACAGTTACCTCTTCCTGTGTAGGTATAACTGGTTGTTTAAATTCATCTAAAGTATCAATTGGCCTATTGTCATGAGATATTTCCTCTTGTGGCTTTTTAGTATGCTGCCCTGTACTTGGTCCTTTATGTGTTTCATGGCCATCTGAATGTTGGGGTAATTTTGAAATACGTATCAAATGTGTTGCGTTTTTAATGTGTACAACATCATTATTATAATCATGGTCTTGTTCAGAGTATGACGAATCGTTCTTGTTTTCTGGTCTCTTGTTCTTTCTTGTAACAGGTTGTTTCGGTGCTGGCGGCAAAGATTCAATATTAGTATCATCTTCAAAGAAATTGACCCTTTTGAGTTTCTTTTTTCGAGTAGTAATAGGTTTAGGTGTAACTTTATCTTTTGGAGTTACTTTACTTCTTGGAGGTTCTTTTTTTAGGCCTAAATTAACGTCTATTTTAGGGTAATAGGATTTTTTTCTATCTGAATCTGCCTTTAATCTTACATAATGCCCAAGGGCTGGCATGGCATTTGCTGTTTTTAAAACTAATGGTATTTTATTAGGTATAGTTTGTGGTTTAGTATCTATAACAAAATTAAGTGGTATCTGCATACTTTTGGATTTCGGCATTGGCATCTGCGCTTTCAGCTGTGGACTGGGTATCAAGCCTAGATTGATTGATTTTGCGTCAATGCCTTGTTTATTGCCTGGAGAGCTGTCTCGTCCCTTTCTCTGAACATTTCCTTCACTTTCTTCAGCAGATTTATTGCTTGTATTGTTAGTCATGTTCATCGTTGTTTTTAAATCTGTCTGGAAATAACATTTCATTGAATGTCAAGTACTAATTTATTATTTAACTTATGGCAACAAGTCCTGGTACATATGATATTACGAATGACTTTCTAGACTTATTGCCGTAAAGATATATGCTTAATAAATGCCTTGTATTTTAGAAAACGTTGTTATGCATTTTAAAAACTCAACTAATAAAGGGTGAATATTATTTGAATATTGCTTTTTTTACAAGTCTTTTTATATATACCATATTCTTTTAATGTATGAAACGAGCAACTGTTCATTCCACAAAACTATTAAATACAGAAAACTATTTATTTTTTATATAAATTACTTACAATTTGAAAATCTGAAGTAGAACATATTGTAAAAAAAACTATAATATAAGCGATTAAGGTTTCAAATAACATCATTGTTTTATATTTAAATCACGAACGTATCACCTATTCGTTATAACACTGCTAAAGAATACAAAATACTGACGGATTCTAATCTAATGTTTTTAAATTATTTTTAAAACATTTTAATTGATTTGTCATACTAATCGTAAGTTACTGCTAACTTTATATCATTAAATACAAATGTTAGTTAATAGATTCTGTCTTGTTTGAACTTGAATTTTTCGCTTTTGACTTTGACATTAATTAATATTTACACCATGTCATATCTTTTTAAATTGAAACAAAAATTAATTCCGCAAGAATTTATCGCTGAAATATTAATATGACAACGTTTAATATATTAGTTTTGAATTTAAAGAAACGAAGAGTACCAAATTTATTATAAGGTGTTTAACATGACTTACGCCACAATCCTAGAATATTTCTATGAACTTACAGATTTGTTTAAGTTTATATAAAATTTGTGTTGCACAGTCATATTAAACATTATATTTTAATGTAATTTTCTAAAAATTCATAATTAAATATTGTTTTAGTGATCTTCTTCTTCTTTTTCTTCTTTACGTGTGGTTAGTGGTCAACCTGTTATCAAGAGTTGTTCAAACCGCCCGTAGGCCTCTGACATGGCTTAATGACTGCTATCAATTTGACAACAACCGGGACCGACTTTTTACGTGCCCTCCGAAGCACGGAGACGCTCAGATGAAATACCACTAAGCGGTCACCCATCTATAGACTGACCGCACCCAACGTTGCTTAACCTCGCTAATCGTTTACCGATCAGTGAGTGCAACTGGCTATGAGCGCCTTAGCGCGTTTTAGTGATAATATGAATCAACTAAAATATAAAATATAGAAATACACTCTTAAATTATAATAATATTAAATTTATTTGAATACGTCAATACGTATTCAAATAAATTTAATATTACTATAACTATACAATTATAGTCCCCTTTTGGGTGCCAATAATATAGCGTACCAATCACATTATAAATTTGGTATAATTATTTTTATTTAAATTTATAATTAAATATATTTTTATATAAAACAAGGCCACATATTCTTAAATCGTAACAATAATTAATGCCAGGGATAATCTTATTTGGGCACCAAAAGTCATCGTAAGGTTCCGGACGCACAAGTTTGACTAGGTATCCTTGGAATGTAGCTTAAGGATAAAAATATTACCTAGTCCACGTTATGAGAAACGCATAGACGACACAATAACAATCAAGGTGGCAAACTGATAGATAATAACAGGTTTTTTTAAATCTACTTTCACAAAGTTACCTGATCTATTATGGCATTTCTGCAAACTAGCAATATTGATTAATGGATAGATATCAACCGCTATGTGTAAATACACATATTTTTTTTTTTTTTGCTCGTCAAAATGACCACACTCCACCTGATGGTAAGCAGTCGTGTGGTCTAAGAGCAGTGGCCTCCACATCGCCCCCACAGTAGCCGAGGCGATGTTGAGGTCTCTACTTTGACGGCCTGAGAAGATGCTTTTTCACGCCCCGCTTAAAGAACCCAGGATTGAAGGAAGAAGGAAACACGTGCCTTGGCAGAGAATTCCATGCCTTGGTCGTTCGGCAGAGATATGAGGACCCAAACTTTTTGGTACGCGCTCTACCGTGTAAGGATGACATCTGAGCCCAGCACGCGTTGTTCTGGATAGGAAAGGGGAGGGCGGGATAAGGTGGAATAACTCTTCAGAGCACTCCCCGTGGTATATTCTGTAGAAACATGCCAATGAGGCAATGTCCCTACAGAGTTGCAGAGGTTCCAGTGAACTCGTGACCTCTGGATCTCCGATGATACGGACAGCCCGCCGCTGTAACCGGTCGAGAGCGTCCAGCAAGTACTGCGCGGAGCCATCCCAAAGATGAGAACAGTACTCCATCCAAGGGCGCACTTGTGCCTTATACAATAGGCACAGTTGTCCAGGCGTGAAGAACCGCCTCACCCTGTTCAGAACTCCGAGTTTTTGCGAAGCTTGCTTAATGACGCTCTCGATATAGGTTTTCTGATTAAGGGAGCGGCAAAGATCCATACCTAAGATGGAGAGACTGTCACGTATCACCAGTGGAGTGTTCTTCAGAGAAGGGAGGGGAAGGAACGGAGACTTTTTTGTTGAGAACGCGCATGCCTGGGTCTTCTTGGCGTTGAACTCGACCAAGTTCTTGGCACCCCATTCATAGATGCGGTCCAAGGTCTGGTCAAGTTCAACGACAAGATTCTGCCTTTTCCCCTCAACCTCAGCCTGTTTGGCCCCAGGATGTCCGAGATATCGCCCATGCACGGTACTGTCGTCCGCATAACAATGTATGTTGCCGAGATTCAACATATCATTGATATGCAGAAGAAAGAGCGTAGGGGATAAGACAGAACCCTGAGGCACTCCTGCATTGACCTGCATAAATTTGGAAGCGCGACCGTCGCAAAGGACCCGAATACGACGCTTCTGCAGGAAACTTGCAATCCAGGTGCACAGTTGAGGGGGCAAGCCATAGGCCGGAAGCTTGGAAAGAAGAGACCGGTGCCAGACTCTGTCGAAAGCTTTGGCTATGTCAAGGCTGATAGCCAAAGACTCGGCGTGCTTGTCCATAGCTTCACCCCAGAGGTGCGTGACGAACGCTAGAAGATCACCCGTTGATCGTTTAGCCCGAAAGCCGTATTGGCGATCATTGATCAACGATTGATCCTCCAGGTAGCGGACAATTTGGGTGTTTATAATCCGCTCGAACACCTTGGAGAGCACCGAGGTACAGGACATATGTGTCAGCAGTGAAAGTAAATAATTAAAATTTTACTATTTATTTCATCCTGTATCACCCGCCTCACTGGCAAAGGCCTCCCCTTACTTTTCCGCATCTCTCTAATTTGCGCTAGTTTACACCAGTCCCTCCTAAGGCTGTCTGACCATTGACGCGGAGCGAGGCTGCGGAGAAAGTCGGGAACAGACAGTGCACTTGTGTTTGCGCACACACTTGTGCACTATAATATCTTCTGCGAAGTTGGCCAGTCTCCGTTAAGACTGGCCGCTGTGGCCGAAATTCGGTCTGGAGGATATATATTATATTAATTAAAAACAAAAAGTACATATGCAATTATTTATTCATTAATAATAAAATGATATATAGTCATTACGAGGTTCAGGAAAGTAGGATAGAACTCGCATACCGCCGATATGAATAAGATGATGAGCGTTACAACCCTGCTGACGCTGCGCAGTAAGTCCAGGGTTGTCGGAGGCACGTAATTCGGTAACGACTTACGCAGTGATTTGCCTTCGTATACTACGTCTTCTGGCGGTGTTACCTGGAAAGTAGAAAATTATTTTAAGCATATATTCCGCAAGAGAATAATTAATAATGAATAAGAATAACTGTTGTACAGTCAGCAACATAATTCAATGGACATGAGCAAGATTTGATTCTGCTATAACACACACTAGCTTTTGTTCGCGAATTTTTAAAATTGGTTGAGTATTTTTGAGTTAAATGATTACAAACAAACAAACAAAAATACAAATCTTTCATCTTTATAATATTCATATAGACAATAATGGTAATTCCTTTTCTTTTAATGAATTATCATTTCATTAAAGGATTGTTATTTCACTAACAAATCATTACTATAGAACAATAATAAGACATTTTTCATTCATAAAATACTTTTACAAACTTTTAAATGTTCAGCTACTTATGTTGTTTACTGTACTTCAACTTTACAAACATAAACACCAGGCACAAAGAATAATCAGACTCATTCGTTTGACACAATTTGTTTGACTCAAAAATAGTTGCTCATAGTCAGACAAAATGTTTGGGACATTTTGCCTTGTTAGTGTGAGGATAGAATATATGATACATAATGACCAACATGCTGGCAGTGACGAGGAAACCATTTAAACCACTGAGGCATACGTGCAGTCAAAACTTTTCCAATTGCCCAGATATATTATTTTCACAATACATTCTAGAAGCAGTCAATGACTTTGGATGGACAACAACATATGGATAAGACTTTATCCTCCGAATCGAAAACTTAGCCTTGCACTGGTTTTGCGATTTACGATTGCCTTATACATATATTTATATTTGATTCTTACAATACATTCATTCTGACAATTGGTGCTGGACAGAAAGTAGTGGAAAGATCAAAGGTAGGCCTTTGCCCTGCAGTGGGACGGTACAGGCTAAAAATAAATAAATAATTATACATTCAATACAAAATATATATTATATATATATATATATATATATATATATATATATATATATATATATATTTAATTCTTATTTTCTTTCGGAGCTTTTAGCCACACACGGCCATGTCAGCTCCATCATACCCTAAACTTAATAACTATTCATATTCTACCTTAATTCAACTTTATCTATTATCTTATAAACTAACATAGCTGCTTTAAACAGGGGCTCGGCTAAAATACTAATGAAGGCACCAACATCCATTATACGTATTTCAAAAGATTAAAGCATTATATTTCTTAGCGCCCGGGTTCTGACGCACTCCACCAACAGGTGATGAACATCGTCAAGAGTGCCGCACTTTGTGCAATATATTATATTAAATTAGATTGTTTAGTGCGATTGCCAAGTCAATCTATTTATTTAAAACATAAAAGGTTTTTAATATTGATATGGTCATTATAAGATGTTGTTAGGTTAGCTAATTACGTAATAACTTAAGACAGAAGGTGCCTTAAGTAGGGACTGAATAAATTAACCGACTTGGTATTACATGGATCTCACAACTTTTTACGGTAGAAGAACTGAGTTGCGAGACTTGGTTGTTTTACAAGACTATGTTTTTGATGGCATCTCATTTCTTTTTGTTGATAGTCCTACTTTTTCCCTTTCCGATACCTTCTACTTCTTGAATACCGTACCTACTACACCTATTATTTCATTATATTATATTATACATATACAGGTACACTGATTCATTCACTGCAAATGTAACTTTGTAATCCTATATATTTATATGGGATTACAAAGTTATTTATACAGTTGGTAACATAGAATACTTAGTTAGAAAACTGGACCGAAATTGCAAAATATTTTAGTTTTTCTTGATTTTTACACTAAACACTAATTGTATTCTAAATTTGAAGCTTCTTTGTCCGCTAGAAGTGCCTTAGAGTTTTAATCATCGGTCAGTCAGTGAGTGAGTGACAAAATTAAGAAATTTTGACTAATTATAATTTTTAAACTACTAGTTCAAATTGAATGAAATTTGAAATATACCGTGTTTATACAATGCTTGCTTGGTTACTGAAAATTAAA
This sequence comes from Catocala sponsa, assembly GCA_963564715.1. NCBI lineage: Eukaryota > Metazoa > Arthropoda > Insecta > Lepidoptera > Erebidae > Catocala > Catocala sponsa. The sequence goes on from OY751351.1 coordinate 8,161,729, forward strand.
GTTTCTAGTTTTATCCACAACGAAGTTATATGGGGACGAAAATGGCCTGAACTGTTTCGAGAAAAGTATGGTACGGCCGTGCTGCTTTTTTGCTCGACTTGGCGGGGGCACTGCCGTGACCCCAGATAATTATAGTCGATATTCAAATGCTTTTCCATAAAAATATGACATAATGATGGCTATATTTTTAATACCATACAAAAATAAACCACCTTGTTTATTTTTGTACGTCTTCTGGGCACTGGGGATCTAAAAATCACAACACCACTAACAGCAAGCACCACAATACTGTTTGGCTACGACTTTCTGTAGGGCAAAGATGTGTATATCTCTCCGTCGACCCAGTCGAGTTTCCCCAGTAGCCAAACAAAATTTCACACTCAAGTAAGTATTGAAATTTTTAGATAGCATAGCGAGCTAAGCATGCCTTAGAAATTTGAAATCTAAATCCAAAAATATTTTACGGTAATTGCAAGCATTTTCTCATGGGTAATTCTTTTTATACTTCTACTGCTTTCATCTAAAAGTGGTTTTAAAGTAAATGGATAAATGTCCTACCTGAAATCCAACGCCGGACTCAATGTGCGAAGGCCTAATGCTCTCAGGACACGGCTAGAAATCACCAAACTCTATCATATCTCCTGCAGTTTATTTGTGTTACGTAAAACATAGTGAGTAAAAATTACAGACATTATTTTATTTTGTATTTGGACGGTAAACTATTTTACCACAATATAGTGTTGCTAATAATGTAATAATTCAAGTAATATTAAATATTCCCACACAAAGTATAAGATATGTTTCTTGATCAGCTTTGTATCTACAGACTAGTCGGTAGTATACACGAAAACTTGACGCAACAGATATTGTATTTGCTAAACAATAAATACTCGTAATACCTATATTATCCTAATGGAAGCATGATAATTTGCAATGACAAATGAAACATCGTAAAATAGATTTACGCTATATTGCTAAAATTTTGAATTGACAATGTAATTCTGAATAAAACATCTTTGTTTGTTTTTTTTTATACTTCGTCACGGCCACATTCCGATGGACACCAAAACGAATGCAACTCTCCATCTTATGAAACCGTATTATTACGTTAAAGTGGCTTAAAACTTGTTGTAAATAACAAATCCGAAACAGAACTGCAAAGTCAGACCTGTACGCACTGTATATCACCATAGTTTATGACTCTTCTTAGTTTTTTATTAACTTGACATGACCAGAGAGAGAAATCAGCGCAGGACTATCGATTTTATGTAGGCCTAGGTTGTGCATCATCATAACGTCCTAATTTCAGGCTGCTATTGACTTTCTTGACAGGAAAACTAAACAGATTTTTACGGCACAGCCTGATACTCGAACCCTGTATCTCATTCACGGTCGTTAAATTTACTACCGCTGTGCACGTAACCAAAATAAATCTTAAAGATATTTACAGAGGCGTGTTCTGGAGCGTCGCCCTCTGGCTTAACATCGGCATGTATCGGCTGCGCATGATTCGTTACTATGTGTAATGCTCCAACCACGCTGCGCTTCACTCTCGTCTGATCCGATGGTGGCTGCTCCTGTATTAAACAAGATCATCATTTTCGATTACTGTAACGAAGACTCAAGGTAGATAAACAGATTTATATCAAACTACAAATGTACGCAATTAAGAGATAAGTATCAACAAGCTGATTTTATGGAACCGGTTTAAGTCCCTACACTGTACTATACATCTAGAGGAACTAGATAGTCATAGTATTATAGTGTGGAGAAATTGTCAATCCTAACTTCCTAACTTCCTAACTCCTAACTAATATTATAAAAGCGAAAATGAGTTTGTTTGTTTGTTTGTTTGTTACCTTTTCACGCCTAAACCACTGAACCGATCATTCTGAAATTTTGCATATGCATAGTCAGGTGTACAGAAGCAGACATAAGCTACCTTTCATTCTGAAAAAATTTACTGTTCCCGAGGAAAACAACAATAACGTTCTTATGATAATAGATGGCGCCACGTTTCTTTCTAATCATGATTGAATTATACTATTACAAGCAGAGTACGACCCGAATTGATTGTCAAATTCTAAATTAACGCGAGCGAAGCCGTGGGCAAAAGCTAGTAGTTGAATAATAAAATTTTCGACTGTTACAAGACCTTATAACAGCCAAGATATAGGTGGGACCAGTGATTGTGAACTCTAAATATAGTCAGTCGGTCTTAAAATCAAAAATTCTCAGAAGAGTTTTCAGATGGTGTAAAGGCTTTTACACAAGGTTCATCGCTACACAATAATAAGCAGCAAAGAAAAATCAGTTTATGTACAAACTAGCTTTTGCCTGCGGCTTCGGTCGCGTTAATTTAGAATTTGACAATCAATTCGGGTAATTCAATCATGATTCGAAAGACACGTGGCGCCATGTATTATCATAAGAACGTTATTATTGTTTTCCTCGGGAACAGTAATTGTTTTCGGGATGAAAGGTAGCCTATGTCCGTTTCTGTTCACCAGTCAATGTATATGCAAAATTTCAGGATGATCGGTTAGTGGTTTAGGCGTGAAAAGGTAACAAACAAACAAACTCATTTTCGCTTTTTTATTATTAGTTAGGAGTTAGGTTATGTTAGGATTTTTAGTATTCTTGGCAACCTCTCCAACCAAGCTAGAATGCTTGTGTTAGAAATGGGTTTACTTCGGGACTGCTTAGAATTCAGCAGCCCAGAGTTAGAGTTAGGGAATAGAGAGTGCCCTTGTATTTGCGCACTCACTAGTGCACTATTTTATCTCCTGCTCAGATTGACAGTCTCTGTTTAAAATTGGCGGCCGTGATCGAAATTCAATCTGGAAGACCTTACTTATTTAAATTATGGCGCTAATTTCTAGATAACATCATTATTTTAGACAACTAGAAGCTACATCTATAAATTAAGGTTTTGAGTTATTAGGTAATAATCTACTACAAAAACTTAGAAGTATTTAACCTTTAGTCTGAAAGCTTACCTCACCGTCATATTGTGCTAAAACTATACAAGAAGCAAATAACACCAATAAAATACGCGCCGTCATGATTTCAACATTGTGCCTGATTCAACATAAAACTTGTCACGTTTTTATTTACATAAACGATATACATAAAACATAAAATAAAGTTGTTATTTTTATAACTAATCGATAAGATTGTATACATTGCTATTACTTGGAAAATAACTCACAATATTTACGTGTCATGTAACAGTTTATAAAGACAAACAAAATGAGTAAAATACTATCGTTGTTTATGATTTATTTACTTCAAAGCATTCATGGCCATTCCAATGTAAGTAAATTTATGGAATATTGTAATTTTACTAAAAACCTCTGCTCGCGGCTTCTTTCGCATAAAGTAAAGTTTGCTCGCGACGTCGCTTGCAGGGATTACACTATATCTCTGGTTCAACTTAACACAATTATGTGAAGTTGGTTTATGTTGGTCGTTTGACTTTAATATAAACCAACTCTATCAAGCTGTTATAAGTTATATTTTAAATGAGAATAGGCATTAAAATCCATTTGGTGTTTTTTTGTGTAGTAGGTATTATCTACTAAAAAAACAAACACAAAAATCACACGTATCTAAATAGCCCAGCCCTATTATTCATCTAAAATATCGACAATATACAGAGTATGCCTACCTCCACGAATTCGTATATCGTCTAATAGTCACATTGATCATGTTAAAATATATATACAAATATTATTTTAATATTTGTATATATATTTATATTTGTATATATAGTAAAGCCATTTATTAGACGGAAGTCATAAGCGATACAAAATATCCTATCTCATTATTATTTCTATATCAGCTACTGTTGAGAATAAGAATGAGAATGGCTTGGAAGGTTCACTCCACACTAAATACCGACTAAAGGGTACCTTAATATTAAGTCGAATAGTGATAGAGATGAACTTTACTATAATGAGTTCTTGTACGATAGAATGTATTTGAAGCCACTCTCACGATGGTGACTTCTTTTTAAAGATGACTTAAAATTTGGGTTACTTATTAGTATTCTCGTTAACCCCTCCAGCTAAACTAGAAGCCTTAACCTATGCTTAAAGTTAGTTTACGTTAGTATTCGAATAGGTGTGATTCGAATCCACGATTCTCGATTGCAAATCTATTGTCTTATACATTGGGCTACCGTCGCACCGCTTCAAAGCACGAATATGGTTTCAGGCTGTGTTCAACCCAATTTATCTCCATAATTTTGACTTGTTTTCCTGTTCAGCATTTATTCAAGTGGTAATATTAGATTGCTACCAATCAACCTTATGGTTTGATCTACGATGGGTTCCAGGTTTCTTGAGAATACACATCGTTACTATCAGGAACTAGAAATTTTAACCCTTACGCTGATAATACAGCAGTCTTCAAAGCGCGACTAATATTAATGGTATTGCAAGCCTAACCGCTGAACATTAGCCAGGTCGAATGTTGGTTTGCCACCTCAGAAAACTAAGATTTTCAAATAGCGTATTGTAGGGAGATTATGAGTCTTTAGCGCGGATTTATGTATATAAGTACAATAAGAGCAGCGATAGCTCAGTGGAGAGACCAACAGACTGCTATGCAGAGGGTCTCGGGTTCGAACCCACGGCGCGCACCTCTGACTTTCGGAAGTTATATGACTTTTCGAAATTATGTGCGCATTGATTGGCAATTATCGCCTGCTCCGTGCCTCGGCAAGCACGTTAAGTCGTCGGTCCCGGTTGCCATGAACATCTACGGCAGTCGTTATTGGGAGAGTGTCGACACAAAAGTGCCCACTGGGTCGAAGTGTAGCCGGTCTACGCTGACTGGCCCCCACATAAGATAAGATATATATATAAGTATATGTAGATAAGTTGGCATTTATAAATCTAGCGTAGCTTAGCTAATTAGGATAAGCTTAGCCAGATGGTTTTTTAACTACCCGTATGTTTAGCGGGCGAGCATTTTACAATTTGATTAAAATATTACTGGTGTTTTAGAACTGATTGCTTCCACATCCGAAGTAGTTTGCTATAGTGGTGCAAAAACGCACAGACCGCTAGCAAAAGCTTGTTTCCAATTTATTATATATTATAATATTGTGACGTATTTCTAATATTACGCACGTGTACTTATAAATTCAAAACACCGCCGTAACGCCCAAATGCTTCTGATATAAAAATATAAAATTTATAAATACTATATTTTGCCCTATTCTTATACCGTAGGTATTTTAAAAGACACTACTAAATGCGCCTTCCAGCTGAGCTATATTCTATTCCAATAAAGCTTAAATGAAATAGAAAGTAAAGCTTAAATAGTTTAAATGGAATATAATACGCGTGTCAGCATTCACATCGGTAGTGCCATCACTACCTATGAACATGTTGGTAGGTTCGATACTTTCCCATGGGGCAGGGGTTCCAATGCACAGTGTAGCAATTCTAATCCACTGCAATACTTTTTGTTCTGCATTTTACTGGCAATTTGGGTTACAAATTACTTTTATAAATCTGTTCAGCTAAGATTAATTGCTTGTGTAAGGAGTGGGTTCAAGACGGTATTCGGCTGGGATTCAAACCCGCAACCAAGAGCATATTGCAATCAAGAGCAAATCCAATGCCATAAATCCACTAAGCTACCACCTTTACTGACAACTTGTGGTATTAAACAAAAGCAAATATAAAAAAGAATATAATTAAGATATTACGTAATATAAAGTAGGTATATTAAACGATATGGTTACAATTACACCTTTACGATTTTAAAAGGAACAAGAAAAGTACTTTTTATATTAATTATATAATGTGTCTAACTTTTATAAGCTAGATTTTTTAACGAAGTTAAGGTAAATTTGAGATTCTTATCTATAAGAGGTTAATTTTCTAAAATGGTCGGACGCAAAGTAGGTCGAGGTTAATGAAGAAAAATAAACGAAATTGTCGACTCACTGATTTGTCTACAAGATATACTTAGGTATAATTAATTTTTTAATTTAAATTATTAATTAATTTAAACTGTTAAATAAATAAGTAGATCAGCTTTAGAGCTGATCTACTTATTTATTTAACAGTTTAAATAAAACCTCACTTTTGACACCATTTTTCAACCAAAGGATATTGAAATATATTATTTAACAGTTCAAAATAAACGCTTTATTTAGGCACCATGTTACAAATAAAGGTGATTGAAATTCCCTTTAGCTGAAGGATTAAGGCTTTTGTCAGTTTTTGATTAAGCAGTCTGTCAGACATATTTCTAGGTAAGCTATCTGATGATTGAAAAAAAGGCTCCGAAGCCTGATTTTCCATTCAGGAATTAAGTTATCCATCAACTAAATAGCAGGTAATTACCCTTTGCCAATGAAACTGCTGCTGTCTTGTATGAAGAAATTCAGTAATATTGTATTTTTGAACAAACTATTCTATGAATACTATTTAATGCTTAGTTCGTTAATAAAATGTTACACACAAGAGCAAATAACGATAGCAATCAAAGAAATATGTTTTGTGCCAACAGTAGGAATCCGAATTGGTTGCAAAATAAATAGTTATAAATAAGTGATATTTTAAATTCAGATATATGAAAAGTGGGAGTGTAGTGATATCTAGCTGTCTCCCTCGCTTAGCTGCATTCATGTAACGGTTACGTCACAGGTTGTATCATGCATCTTTTTCCTGTCATTTGACAAGTACCCCTACTACTGGATAGGTTTAAGTAGATTTCAAAAATTCTTTGTGCTTTAAATTATAAAAAATTGAGAATCAGCTACCTACCCATTTCATTCAAAAGAATTTTCTTTTCTTATTTAACTAATAAATAACTTTTACTTAATGATTACTATTCAGATTGTAGCGTACCCATAATATGATATATTGTAGTTTTTCATACATGGTATATATAGGTATATATAACCCATGATTATAGCCGAATCATAGTTTTAGCACAGTGTATTAAAGTACAGCTGCATCCCGGTTTGACTTTTGACAGCACTGAACTATATAATTAATAACTATATGTGCCCGTGGTTTTACCCGCGTTTATCGTTACTGCACTGCTCTTCGTGTGTCGTAGCGTGATGTTATATAGCCTATAGCCTTCCTCGATAAATAGGCTATCCAACACTAGAATAATTTTTCAAATCGAACCAGTAGTTCCTGAGATTAGCGCGTTCAAACAAACAAACTCTTCAGCTTTATAATATTAGTATAGATAGATAAACAATATAAATTAAGCTACTATATACGGATTTTATCGCGTTGTTTATTTGACACTGTTACAAAATTTTTTGAAAAACTGTTACACTACTATAGTCACTATTAAACTTTACAAATTTTTAAGCTAATTAATTTATTGAAACTATTAAAACTATTTATACTATTACTATACTATTATACTATTTAGATTTATTTTTACACTTTCCCCGACGTTTCGGTTGCTTTTCAGCAGCCATGGTCACGGGGAGACTAAGATGGTAGTTGTCTCAATGTTCCAGTGTAGTTATTTCAAAGTACCCGAACATAATTTAATCATGGGTGTTTCTATTTACGCAGAATGAGCTCAAAGTATCATGAAGTCTAGCTGTGGTTTGCTTCTTCTTGGGTTTGACTAGTTGAATTACTGGATCCCAAGCCAATCTTGTCAGTGACACCCTTCACATAAGGTAGTATAGCAGGCTGGCGCTCGACTGTGGCTATACTACCTTATGAAGGGTGTCACTGACAAGATTGGCTACATCTTGAAGCGAGCTTCAATCAATACATACTTCAAGCCGCCAACGAAGATAAGTAAATTTTTACCATCTGTCAAGTGCCAACTACCTTTACAAGATGCAGGGGTCTATAAAATAGATTGTGACTGCGGACTCTCATACATTGGTCAAACCCAAGAAGAAGCAAACCACAGCTAGACTTCATGATACTTTGAGCTCATTCTGCGTAAATAGAAACACCCATGATTAAATTATGTTCGGGTACTTTGAAATAACTACACTGGAACATTGAGACAACTACCATCTTAGTCTCCCCGTGACCATGGCTGCTGAAAAGCAACCGAAACGTCGGGGAAAGTGTAAAAATAAATCTAAATAGTATAATAGTATAGTAATAGTATAAATAGTTTTAATAGTTTCAATAAATTAATTAGCTTAAAAATTTGTAAAGTTTATAGTAGTGTAACAGTTTTTCAAAAAATTTTGTAACAGTGTCAAATAAACAACGCGATAAAATCCGTATATAGTAGTTTAATTTCAATGAATAACATTCGCGTAAACAGAAGACAATATAATATAAATTAATTGCTTATCTCCGTTTAAAGTTAAGAGGGAAATAACCTATTCCTCTCACTATTGTCATTAGATTCTTAATTAAGTACCGAAGAATTCCGTTTCCGGAGCCAGACCCCGCATATTTTATTTTTCTGTAATTTCTTTATTTTAATATTTTATTTTGTAAGTGGCTGCCGCTGGTAGTAGTTTATGTACCTTTATTAGAAACTAGCTTTTGGCTCCGGCTTCGCTCGCGTAAAAAAAGTAGGTTAAAATGAAATATAGCCTATGTTACTCAGTGATAATATACCTTTCTAAAGGTGAAGGAATTTTTAAAATCGGTTGAGTACTTTTTGATGTAAATCCTTACAAACAAAGAAACAAAAAATCAAATCTTACCTCTTTATAATATTAAGTATAGATATACATATAATATTATTCTAACTTGATATCCTTTTTGGTTATGTTCCTTATTTAAGCTACGATGTTAACAACTACTTTATCTACCGAGTCGCAACAGCACACCGGTGACCAGATACAATAGATTTTTAATTATGTCTGATATTCTAAGATTTTTACATTAATTGAAATGGAGGAAACTGCTTTAGCTGTTTTACGGTCCCATTTCATAGTGATAGTTCGGGCATCATTAAAAAATATTAATATTTTTGTCAATAAGTAATAATTATTATTTATTAACCGGTAAAAATTAATCATTTCGCCGTCGTGTGGCCTGCATGTTTTTTCATTGCAGAAATGTTTTTTCATTGCAGAATTGTTTTTTCATTGTGTCTCGATGCCGGCTATGAAGGATTAAAATGTATTTAACAAAAACGTTCAGTATAAACTCAACAACCTGCCAACGAATTGTCATCAAACTAATTAGCTACCATAACTCATACCTCTCATTTCACAGCAGGCAAACTAAATAGGAGAGGTCCCTACCACTAGAACAACAGTATATTCTGGCAAATTTAACGTGCCCTCGGGAAATCAGGGAGCCCGTACCTTATTATCGCTAGGCCTCAATTTTAGACGGTGAGAATAGCAATGTTTTATGGACAAATACAATGGTGGTCTCCAACACGATAGGTGTATGAGCTGCGTCAATTTATTATAAGTGTTTCAGAAATTGATATTAATTTGTCGTGGCAGAACGTTTACACCGTATTCGAGGTATTCGACCAAAGTGTTATTGGCTGAAGTGTAGTAGATGTTTAATAGCTGCGCGCAATTAAAAAATAGACCGGAGAATGTCATCCCTTTATAACTTGTTACTTAAAAGATAGGTGATAGATTGTGAAAGTGTTCAAGTACACGAAGTTTTACACGTATGTGTCTATATTTAACCTGGAAACACATATTCATATTCATATTTATTCATAAAAATATAAGCTAACAGTATAGGTACACCAAATCACTTATATCTATGCTAACTATACTAAAATAAATTATATAGTAATACTATGTTAACAGGATCTTAGAGTAACATAACAAAAAGGAAATAAGATAAAAAATAAAAACAAAAACAACCTCTATTTAGGAACTATGACATTACATTTTACATAGGTAAATATAAATATGTTTTAACATGTGTTTTTTACATACGGCCATATACATAAAAAAAAATTATAACTTCGTTATAAGTGTACAGAAAGTTTATGAATAAAGTCTTAATACAATGCATTTACGAGACGTACTGAGTATTTTTACTACCCATCGTACTAAGCCTTTAGTAAGATATTTTTATAAATAAGACCTTCAGTGTTTATTTTATAGGACGGATAGCCGGAAACTGCCACTAGAAGCCTGGCGTTGCTTTATTGCTTCAGTCAAATTCACCACATTTTTATCTTTCTAATATTTCTAGAAAAGCTATATTAAGAGTGCTCATAGCTTTTTTAAGAAAATTAAGAAAGAACTAAGAAAGTTTATAAGGCTATTGTGAATGGAACAGTCGCAAGAGGAAAACCTAGGCGAACGTTTCTCGACCAGATCGGAGGCGTCCTGGACAAAGGCCAGGTTAAGAGCTCCTTGAACCGACGGGCGTGTATGAGGAATGTGATGAAAGTGAATGAAGCCAGAGAAGTGTGTCAGGATCGTAGCAAATGGAAATCCGTAGTCTCTGCCTACCCCTCTGGGAAACAGGCGTGAATCTATGTATGTATAGCTTTTTTTCTGAACTTCTCTATTTTATATTTTGTTGTCTGAATCAGGTACTATCATATTACTAATCGAATGGGTAACTTGATTTGATTTTGTAACATTCATAATAGTCGTAAAAATCGAGTTGAGAAAATGAATAGAATTTTTTCAACTCGACTTTTAATTGAATTCATTTGTTGTTCCAAGTCTAGGTGTTCTTTGTGTCCGTTGTTTGAATGTTTGTACAGTCCCCCACGATACAGGAATTATACCTACTGCAGCAATCGACATTTAAAAAAATAATAAAGTAATAATAAGCAATAACTATTTTGATAAATTCGTTGTCATTTTAACGGAAAAACAATCTAGCTAGGTATCTAAATGTCTTGCCCTACGAAATATCACAATTTAATAAACTTGTGTTGTAATACCGATGAAGGGTTGCCTGCACACCCTAAATCTCACCGCATACGGACCACACGTCACAAAACGCCGCCAAAAGGCTACGGGCTACAGTTTTCATACATTTTATATGAACTCACACATGTTTGTCGTCACACGCCACGAATCCTGTTTCAACTGACAGCGTTTTGTGCTGGCAAGTAGTCCGTCTGCGGTGAAACTAAGATGTACCTACCTCAAGTTCTGTCTTCTAGTATAATTTCATATTTTTTAAATATAGTTTATCTCAACTATATTAATATAGTGTTCCTCTTTGTAAATTATATGTGATTAACTTTAACACCGAGAGTGGGCACTAATGCCTATATTACAGGATATTTAATGATCTTAGCTTAGACATTAGCTGCAATTCTAAATATGTTGATATAACTACCTAACTATAACTGGAGTTCAAAATTGCAGCACATTTTTATTTTCTTACAATAATTTCAACAGACACAATCCTAATCCTAATCCTTCCTAACTAATATTATAAAAGCAAAAATGAGTTTATTTGTTTGTTACCTTTTCATGCCTAAACCACTGAACCGATCATCCTGAAATTTTGCATATACGTTGAAAGGTGTACAGAAACGGACATAGGCTACCTTTCATCCTGAAAAAATTACTGTTCCCGAGGAAAACAATAATAACGTTCTTATGATAATAGATGGCGCCACGTGTCTTTCGAATCATGATTGAATTATATTATTAGAAGCAGACTACAATCCGAATTGATTGTCAAATTCTAAATTAACGCGAGCGAAGCCGCGGGCAAAAGCTAGTTGTCAATAAAACGCAATTACTACAGTTGAGCTTTTAGCCATCGGTCATAATTAAATAGGTCAACAATATAAGTAGGTGAGTACTTAACATATTTGCAAAAGTATTTTATAAATATAAATCTTATTCTGTATTTTTGAACTATGAATAAATCAACTAACTTTCTTAACTCTTGACTGCACGGATGGTGTAGTTGTTTAAGTGGTCGCCTCACCACTGCTACTACGCCGAGGGTTCGAATCCCACGCGGGACAAAAATTTGTGTGATCCACTAATGGTTGTTCCGAGTCTGGATGTTTTTTGTGTCCGTTGTTTGAATGTGTGTATAGTCCCCCGCGACACAGGAATTATTCTTACTGCGGAAGTAGTGTTTTTTAAACATAAACATAATTAACAATTACTGCTACTAACGTTTATTTTATAACTTGTTTTGCTCGCGGCTTCGCTCGCGTTAATGTAGATTATAATCAATAAATTTATATCCTTTGGGAATAGTAAAGCAATGTATGTCCTTTTCTGTACCTCACAACGTGTTCGCGTAATTTTATGATGATTGGTCAAGTAGTTAAGGCGTGAAAGCGTAACAAGCAAACAAACTCACATTCGCATTAATAAGATTTTTAAAGACTCTCAAGTGTATATCGACTTATGTTGCCGACTGATACTATTGATTTCTGATGCTCATATTTGATGTTTGTATGTGGCCTTCAATCCGTTTATTGTCCAGACAATACGACATACCACATTTGAACATCTGTAGTTTCAGCAGCCATTCCGTCAGGCGTAACATTGATAGTAAACTATAGATAAGTTATCGACGTCGCGTACCGCACGTACGCTGACACGAATATCGACCCATGCATACATTAGAGAATTGGGACGCCACGATGGCTTTTGAGCTGTGGGAAGAAGCGACCTGCCTGGCAAATTCATCAACATTACGTGTAATTTTACTGACGCTCATCATGGAACAGTCTAGTGGGAAGGCCGCTTCATTGTTAGGCACAGGTTTCACGTTCTATCCTACGACTCGCAACTAGAGTTGCGAACTAGATTCTGCGCAATAATATATGTATTAAATGGTTAATTATCGGTCGATTTAACGGCTAAAGTATTGTGAGGAATCCTGCATATCTGAAAGTTCTGTAATAGGGTGCTGCTACAGTAACGCTGTGGGTTGGCTGACTTTACACATTTGTGAGATGGGATAGGCCACAATTAGTGAACTGTGGTATATCCTCTTATACAGAGAAAAAGGTCTGTTTCAATAGCAGGACAATTTATAAGTAGGGTATTTAGTTTTATTATTATAAACTTTTATGCTTGCAGCTCGGCTACCGTAGTTCTAAAGATCTGATCTCTATGCCGTACACTGCTTTCAGCATAAAATAGTCTACGTCAGTCTCCGGCCCATATGTAATACGAGCCGAAGAGGCGCAGGACGCTGGTCCTACGCCTGATCTCTCGCCGGTCGTGTCAGATTACCGTCCCATCTGATCATGAGAGTTAGGGAACACAGATTGCACTTGCGCACACAATTGTGAACTATAATTCTCCTGCGTAGTTGGCCAGTCTCCGTTAAGACTGGCCGCCATGGCCCAAGTTCGGTCTGGAGGATATAATTATATTATTACGATATAAGTTAAGATAGTACCTATTATATCTAATAAGTAGTTGCTTTTTCACCTAAAAAATAAACTAAAATGTGGTTGTGTACTTTTCAAAACTTATTCTATATCTTAAAGTATTCCTTTCTAAAGCTATAATTTCCACTCCGGTCGCCCCACGCCGTGTTCTGACCATAAAGGGAATACACGATGACAATTCTCGAGCCCAGTTGTGTCGCCAAACGTTTTCCGCTGCGAATATTTTATTAGCTTATTCCCGAGAGACCCACCATATGCATTCATCAATTATTCAAATACGCTGTATGAAGAGTTTTAGTTTTTTTGCGTGGAAATATTATTAATTTTTCTATAATGTAAGTGGTTTAATGTAGTTATGCCGCAATGCGTATTTGCTATGACTTTTATTGTAAACAATTATAGAGATTTTACATATCTAATGTAATAGGTAGGATAGGTAGGTAGGTTACAAAGAACATTATAAAACGAAAAGTGACTTTGAGATTTTTCAATCGTCGAAGAAAACTTAACTTGTTAGATTTCTAATACCAATCCCGTCCAAACGCCAAATTTAGACTTTAGCTGTCGATAAAAACTCGACCTTTAAAAGCGCGTTTGTCGATCACAAACTTTTCAATTACTGTTTCATTTTTTTTTAACGTGGAAGAATGCGTTGACGCATACCTCTCCGCGGCAAGTGGAGCGGAGAGGTTATGTTGGACTCACCCGGGATAAGATGGAATGTCCCGGGTACTGCCAACTAAACCAACCACGGTGTGCCAACTCACTGCCTTGGATAGTGGGTGGGTCGCTGAAACTCAGACTACATCAGCGACCCACCCAGCAGTGCTCAACGCGGGCAACAAATGCCTGCGGACGACGACTCCTGGGTGACGCCCCGGCACGACAGAGGGCGTCACTCCAACTCAATGGCTGGCGGACGGGAGATCCCCGTTCTCCTGCCCGCGTTTCATACTAAACCAACCTAACTGTATGGTAAAAATATATTATTGAATTAAGAAATTTAATATTGCCTAGTTGGTCCCAGTTTCGGCATAGGTTTTCTGCCAAATGAGATGTCCCGTTTTCGATTCCCAGAACGGTGAAAGGATTATTTGAGATATTAATTTGTATTAGAAATTCGCCGAAGCAGCACAAAGTCGATAGATAGGCTCGTAATCTAAAATCTTCTTCTCATTATACATGATTTTCACGTATTTTAAATGGACAAGCTTATATATACAATATATAATATTGGTGACTTTTTCGGATATAATAAATAATAAAAATTACGCTTTTGCTTGCAGGCTCTACAAAGTGATGCAGACTTAGCCTTACAGAACGATGCGGATTTGCAAGCGGAGCTGATGCCTCAAGAGTTAAACCCTGAATTTGTGTCTGGAAAGGTACGGCGGTGGATAATTTTGGTCGATTCTTGAATTACTATGTACTATTCTTTCTGACTTTCTTAATTAGTCAGAAGATGCTTATCCTTTCGGTCGACGATGAGATCCCAAAATAGGTTACAATATTTTGATTAAACCCAGGTTTAAGAGTGTCTTAGTTTTTATAGATTGTGGCAGTATAAATTCAGATTCCCGTTTCGAGTAAAATATAGTATATTTTTAGTGCCAGGTTATTCTTATTAGCAGTAAGGAGCCCTAGAATCGATAGATAAATATCACCCACCCCTTTTACAAAGACCACGTAAAATTATACTAGGGTTTGCACAAACATGATAGTCAGGATATGTTTGGATGCAGTGTGTCCAAAAATATCCTGACAATAAAATTTGTCAGGCTGTATGAGTCAGAGACCTCCGAATGACTATCTGCCATTTTTTAATTCCATTATTTTTATAATTTATGTAACACCAGTTCGGTTGTCATGATTTTTCTTTTATACATGGAAATGCTTTATCTGGTTAATTTTTAATATTCATTTTTGAATATTAACACTGCTGGGCACCGGTCTTTTCTCAGTATGAGAAGATTTAAGCCATGTTCTACTGAACTGCAGCAATAGCCTAGTGGGAAACCGTTGGACTGCCACGCAAAAGTCTCGAGTTCGAACCCAAGGCGCGCATCTCTGACTTTTCGAAGTTATATGCGTATTAAATAGTTAATTATCGCTTGCTTTAACGGTGAAGAATAACATGGTAAGGAAACCTGCATGTCTGAGAGTTCTCCATAATGTTCTAGAAGATATGTGAAGTCTACCAACCCGCACTAGGCCAGCGTGGTGGACTATGGCCTAACCCTTCTCTCACTGAGAAGAGGCCCGTGCCCAGCAGTGGGACAGTTTAATACAGGACTGATATTACACGAGTATATCTACTGAGCTAGCCCCGTACGGGTTGGCAAACTTTACATATCTTCGAAACTAAGAAATACTTCAAACATATCTACAATGATAACAGCATATCATGGTATGGTAACATCAACGCTGCGGTATGGAATCGTGTTCTGGGGAAACTCAACAGACTGGCAACTAGCATTTAAATCACAGAAACGATGCATTAGGACTATATTTAACATCAAACTGCCCGATAGCTGTAAATCTTACTTTACAGAACATAAACTAATGACTTTGCCCTGCATTTACATTTTGGAGTGTGCCATGTTTGTCAGACAAAATATGCACTTATTTGAAAAAAGATCACGGGTACGTCACGTTGACAAATTATGTGTTGTGGCAAGCAAAACTGCATTGATGCACAAAAGTTTTTTCTGCACTGCTCCACGTATCTATAACCATATACCAAAATCCATAAAGAACGCTGAAAATATACAGATTTTCAAACGGGATCTTCAAAAATTGCTCATAACGAAATGTTATTATTCACTTCGAGAATTTTTAGAAGATAAGAGCATTTCCTAGGTCTAGACATTTGCACACGTAATAAAAGTTATTAATTTCCCCTATTATTTTGAATTTGTATAAAATTTAATATTATCATTAATAGTGACATTGTTATATTTTTTTATTTTTTATTTATTATATTACTAACTAGATGTTCCCGCGGTTTCACCCGCGCTTATCGTTACTGCGACGCCCCCGTGGTCGTAGCGTGATGTTATATAAATAGGCCTTCCTCAATAAATAGGCTATCCAACACTAAAAGAATTTTTCAAATTGAACCAGTAGTAATCACGCAGAATAAACCAGGAGAAACATCGTTTGTACTATGTCTGTAATGGGTAGTTATTTTGCTGCAATGTTATTTTAAAACTGCGATATCTCCTAAGATATTCATTGAAATCGAATGATGTAAAGGGCAATTTTGTTTTAAATTAAATACTTGTGATGAATAACGTATTTATTTGGATAAGGATTAATATCATGTTTATAAAAATACCCTTGCAAATAATGCATTATTTTAGAACAAATTTCGTTAGCATAAAAATGGTTATAGTGAGCCAACCTTAAAAGATAGACATATGTTGTCGCGGACTTCTTTTTAGAACTTTTAAAGGGGGACAATTCTGTCATACATTATTTTTGCGAAACTTTAACTGTTTACGCAGCGCACGCAGCGGAAGCTCTCAAAAGGAAAAAATAACCTCCGATTTTGAAACATTCTTTATTGGTGCTCCGCTCCTATTGATCTTAGCGTGATGATATATAGCCTATAGCCTTCCTCGATAAATGGGCTATCTAACACTGAAAGAATTTTTAAAATCAGACCAGTAGTTCCTGAGATTAGCGCGTTCAAGTAAACAAACAAACAAACAAACTCTTCAGCTTTATAATATTAGTATAGATGACATAGGTAGATAAGCGTAATTGACAACTTATAATTTTTGACATGTAACAATCCTGACATTTGTTAATTAATTTGAACTTTGACACTTTATTATTTTCATTTATTCAACATTATTTAAAAAAAACGATCGTAGTACACAGAAAACCCTAATCAAATTTTGTTATGTTTGATTTTGTATAATGAATGCATGAATACCTAATTACTGTATTTGCACGCCAAACGGCTGAATGTGGAAGAAACCTACCGCCTATTATATCAACATTTATGTACCCATGTTCGCAAGTAAATAAATGAAATGAAATGAAATGAAACATTATGGAGAACCCTCAGACATACACGTTTCCTAACTATAGTTTTCTTTCCTGTTAAAGCGAGCGGTAATTAACTATCTAATACGCACATAAGATTGAAAAGTCAGTGGATTGAACTATCTCTGCGTGGCTATAAATTATGTTCTCGAAATGTACATACCTAATAGTATTTGCTCCAGTGATTTGAACAGAATTACTAGTATTTATTAGATACTATCCTAATCCTAGCTAATATTATAAAAGCGAAAACGAGTTTGTTTGTTACCCTTTCACGCCTAAACCACTGAACCGATCATTCTGAAATTTTGCATATACGTTGACAGGTGTACAGAAACGGACATAGGCTACCTTTCATCCCGAAAAAAATTACTGTGCCCGAGGAAAACAATAATAACGTTCTTATGATAATAGATGGCGCCACGTGTCTTTTGAATCATGATTGAATTATATTATTACAAGCAGAGTACAACCCGAATTGATTGTCAAATCCTAAATTAACGCGAGCGAAGCCACGGGCAAAAGCTAGTTTTACTATAAACTAATCGCAAGTCTTAACACTTGAATAAATTACTTTATATTGCTATTCAACTGATTAGGTAATATTTTACAGCTAATCCAAAGGCGACATGCTATAACTAGCTAATTTATTAACATAATAATTATGTTCGTGGTAATTTGACATAGTTACTAGGTAGGTACTTAACTAGGTACCTAACTATGTCAAATTACAACGAACATAATCATGATCATGAACTCGAACATGCGCATTTTATACAGAATGTCCGAGAAGTCGACGTTAAGCCGGAATCAGGTAACAGGCTAAATTATAATAGCTATCAGAAAGATAAAAATAAATAATCGAAAAATATCTAGAGCCTAAGGAATTTGAGATAACATAACATAGGAGTGAAAAAAGTGGCGTAGAATTTCTTGTTTTTTTTTAAATGCCTATGATATTTAAAATACGTAACAGATTTTTTTTTCTGATAGCTATTATAACTTAGCCTGTTACCTGATTCCAGCTTGACGTCGACATCTGGGACAGCCTGTATATCTTTGCGTGCGATCGTGAGGATCTGAGTTTGATTCCCGGATCTAGCAATGTATTATTGGGTTTTTTATTAGAAAGTTCTCAATTAAAACACGTAAGCTGCAAATATGTCAGATAGACGGCAGTAGGCTCGATAACGGCTCGGCCGTTATAGGAGATAACGGGGTAATTAAAAAACAACGCTGCCGAAATGTGGATTTTATACAGTTCTGCTTTCCCCTTCGGGAATATGCAGCTGTCTTTGCATTTTCTGTGTTATATAATTATAAAGGAGCAAAAAAAATTGTAGTTACTTGTGCATTGAACATGTGTATTATAATAATTGTGAGAAATAAACGCAAGGAATTAGCAAGGAAAAATTTATAATAATTATGTTACGTTTTAATTACTACTTAGGTATTAGATATTAAAGTGCATAGTGTAATTCCTGCCAAAGCCTGAGATTTAGCTTAGACATGAGTAAATACCATTCCTATTAGCTTTCAAGAAACACTAGTTTAAATCTTACTATGGGCCCAACTATTCTATACTAGAGACTCGAACTTGCCGAAAAAGTTGAACGAATGCGACTGATTTTTTTCATGGTTCTGTATCCCAAAAGGAAAAAAGCAACCCTTATGGGATCAGTTTGTTGTCTGGCTATCTGTTTATCAAGACCCTTTTCTCAAAAACGTGGGGTATCAAATAGAAATTAATAATATATCAAATACTTATGCCTGCAATCCCTTAGAGTTGTAAAAATTCAAATTTTTAAGTAACCGCAATAAAAAATACGGCCAATTATACCGCATATTTTGACACTCGCAAGGTTTTTAAATCCTATAGGCTACTTCCTATTAACCTAGAATAATGTAATTTAGCAAAAGCAATGCCTTATAGCACAAGTACAGGGAAAAATGCGAAAGCTGTAAATTTGTAGCCAATTTGTCAGTAATTTGAAAACTGTAAATGTGATTTTAAATTTTAATGAAATTTTTTATTTGTATGATGACAAATTAACTAACTCGAAATTTCATCACACGCAGATTGAAGTTTCGCATAATTTTAATGGAAAAGAACGATTTTAAATGCATGTTTAAATGTTACAGGATTCGCCATGGCGAGCTGTGATACCAATGATCGGTCGGAGCCGCCGCGATACTGATGTGGTATCAGTCAATCCAGAGACCACGACGGGACTGTCCCATAACGTGAAGCTGTACAGCCGTGTGGCCTCCTGTATTTCGCTCGCCATCGCCGCCATCATAGAGATCGTGCTTTACGTGCTTGAGTTCTACACTTAAATATATTATTTTGCTTAGCTGCTTTTTTATTTGCTTCTAGCCCTTAGTAGTATATAAAGCATGTATAAAGAAGGTGTAGTCATATTTAAGGGTTGCGTAATTTAGCCCATGTACAATGGAATATTGTGACAAATGAATGCGTAGGTATACGTTAGTTTTATTAAGATATAATTTTTTGTTATCGACTTATAATAGCCGCGAGCAGCGATAGCTCAGTGGGGAGACCAACAGACTGCAATGCAGAGGGTTTCGGGTTCGAACCCACGTCGCGCACCTCTGACTTTCGGAAGTTATATGACTTTTCGAAATTATGTGCGTATTGATTGACAATTACCGCCTGCTCCGTGCCTCGGAGAGCACGTTAAGCCGTCGGTCCCGGCTGCCATGAACATCTATGGCAGTCGTTATTGGGAGAGTGTCGACACAAAAGATCCCACTGGTTCGAAGTGTCGCCGGTCTGCACTGACTGGCTCCCACATAAGATAAGATAAGATACAATAGCCGCAGATTCCAGTCGATACTTAAACAACAATAAATGAATGATGAAAGTACCCTGTCCTTTTTTGACCATGTGTATGCGAAATTTCATGATGATCGGTCGATTAGTTAAAGCGTAACAAACAAACTCACAATCGCATTTATAATATTGGTTAGGATTACGACGAGACACTTTATTTGAATATGTAATTTTGGCTCAAAACTATTGTCAGTTCTCCTTATCTATTTGTTGCCCATTGCTTATTTTACATCTCATGGGACGACCTATCGCGGTATATTAGCAACTATACGCCCAATTAAATATTTCGACAACTTACTAGTCTAAATAAGAATTATATAATAGACATAAAAATAAATACCATTGACTCATACCGATCACTCTGACTCATATTTCATTAAGAGCGTGTATAAATGCGTGCAAATCATTTTGCTATTAAATACACTGGATTACGACGGCTTATTTTCAGGAAAAATATCGAATTATGATAATTTAGTGTGACTTTATGATTGTGGAAACCAAAAATATTTTTCTTTTCAGATTCTGATATTTTCAGTTCATTTAAGTAATAGAAATACTTACAATTGCCACGTACCAGTAAAGTGAGGCATACAGCTCTTATGAAAAGAAGCTTTGTAAGGAAATCACAACTGATTTTTAATAGTTTTAAAGTTATAATTTTGCGATTCCGTTTACTGTAGAATGATTTGTTGTGCTATGGTTTTACTATACAATATTGAACAACATAAATAAACGCTTTTTAAACATAGAAAAATAATCAAGAAATACTCTTTGTGCCATGAAAATTAAGTCAAATTGGCGCAATGCTGTTGGAAAAGTAACTCCATTTTATAGACGGTCGCTGCCAAACAATCTTGTGCTGTATTCCTACGGTGAGTAAACACTTAAAATGGCGCTGATGTGTGAACTGTTCAAGAACTTGCCAGCACTTGTGCTGCGTACAGCAACGGCTGAATTTTAAGGGGTAAAAATGATGCACTAAATATGGCAAACTTCTACAGGCGATGGTAACCGCTTACCCTTTATTATTACTTATATTGCTACTAGCCGTGCCTCGGGAAAAGTACTATTTTCTAGGTAAAAGGTACCCTATGTCTTTTCTATACCCCTGATGCAACGTGTATGCAAAATTTCACTATGATCGGTCGAATAGTTATGGCGTGAAAGCAAAACAAACAAACTCATAGAAGTATTTATTATATTACTTAGGATTAGGATTTCCTTTGTAGGTACCTATAACTGTTCAGTAGAACTTTTATACGAGGAATAGAATACAGGTACGCCTACTGTCTAATTAAGGTTAAAGATGTGTCCCTTGGAAAATATTTTCTCTATTCTTACTTTTCTTTTTTGTTTTGTGTCCATGACACAATTCTAGACTCAGAACATCCATTTATATATCACATAAATGTTTGTCCCGTATGGAGATCAAACCCATATCACTGGCAATAACGAAGCATCATGCAGACATTTTCAAGATAGTTACGTAAATCTACACCTTTGTAGTGAGTGGGTGGCACTCAATTAAATAGTTCATTAATTTCACTACCCACATCATTTTAGTTTTCATTTGTAGCTCAATTGGGTCACGTGTTGACTTTACCTGTTATATAATAACTGTTTATTTAACTATATTTATGTTTGTTTAACTATATTTTGCGTAACGGTTTTTGTATTTATTTTACGACTTTAAAGATTTGAATTTTTACATCTGCAAATCCCACAATAGCGCATATGATTAAGTGTTGTAAGATTAGGAAACTCTATTACAAAATAGAGTATAAAAATATCCGCGGAAGACAGCAATTTGAAAGAAAGAATAATTCCTTTCTTTCTAGACGGCAATTAAAGGTTCCTGAAAACTAAATTTGGTGTTAAGAACATCTGCTTATAGGATATACAAGTATCTACACCTGTAATGGTTTTATAAACTATGATGATATATCATCATCATACTTGTACTATAGTAGTGTCGTACTTTAAGTTTATTTATGATATTGGTTTATACCATTTTATTTACTATAAATCAAATAAATTTTCTTTTTTGACTTGAGCCGAAATTTACGTATCTATTATAAATGTTTTAATTTATAATTTTTGCGTTTTCCTTGTTATGTTTGTAAACGATCGTGGGTTATCAGATAGGGCCTGTTCTGGTGTCGAATATTTACATGGTTACAGTGTTATTGGGTTTCTCTGTTATTGGGTTTGTCTGTTTCAGACACCGTGCTGCGACTGAAAGTGTCCCTGGTATAATGGGTATAATGTGAGATGATTATGATACGCATAAGAAAGAAACTGCAAGAATCGTCAGCAAAATTTCTGTCTGATAGTGTTGGCTAATCTACGTTCATTCTACTTATGTTTTAATACAGTTCAAAACATAGTTGGATTCTCCTCAACCACACGTAAATCGTTGATCGAATTTGAATGAAATTTAACACAAATAGATCACGCCCCACACATTAACACATAAAATCTTTTTATAGTGTCAGTGCAATGAATATTGAGTACATTGATATATCTTTAAGACTAATTTTCAGCAGAATATTACCATAACGTATAAATTGATATTGTTGATGTACCTTAAAATAAATAAACATCAATCAAACAATTCTCTAGGATTTCGCCTTTCGCCTAAATACTTATCTTTGTCTAAATACTTATCTTAAAGTAATTACCGCGGTTGATAGATTTTCCACCCAATTTTATTTATTGTATTACCATCTTACTTAATGTTTATTATATCAAATCGATCCGTCGTACTTTGAAAAATGATTAAATTGCGACGTGGAGTTGTCACGGATGTTAGACGTTTCCATATAAATGTGAAGTGCCGCCGGACGATTTAGCCTGAGTGTGAGGTTCGCATCAAAATGAAGTGGCTGGTGCTATTGTTTTTGGTATTCGGCTTGCTGGCGGCTCTGGTAAGGATACCTTCATTTATTTTACAGTTTTAAGCTCCAAATAATACGTAAATGTGGCTAGGATAGAATGTTGAGTCAGTGGGAAGGCCAGGTGTTGTAACGATTGGCTTATTTCTAGGCGCGACAAAAAAATTTATTCATTGAAAGCCTGGAAAATAATAGCCATGTTCCAAAAGTACATTAACCTAGGTTTAATTTTTTTGTAATATTTATTTGTAAACTATCACCCTGCTGATAAATAAGCTACTTATATTGGCGCTGATATAAGAAGATTTATATTGGCGCTGTTTGCGCAAACAGCGCCATAATAAATCTCATATATATATATATATATATATATATATATATATATATATATATATATATATATATATATATATATATATATATAAGATATATATATATATAAGAAGTATTTCGACTTGCATATGCGAGTCGATATACTTCTTAATCTTGGTAATCTTTAATAGTTTAAGTATATCTTTACGGATATTCGACCCCCCCTCCCTTTTGCCTGGTAATAATTAAGAAAACGGAAGCCACCACCTTTGACAAATGCACATCAAGGTCGTCCCACTGGACTGCGTTATCGCCGTACTTGCTATGGCAAGAGTAGGCTTAACAAAAGCCAATGATTAATATTTATTTATGTTCCATGACGTTTTGCCAGCCTCGTTTATTCGTGTAAAGTTATGTATTTTAGGACTGAAAATTATTTTATCATTAATTATTTTAAAATGTAACTTTTGGCAATAGTGTATTAATAGTGTAGTGTAAATAATTCCTTTCGGTTATAGTTTAAAAGGCACATTGATGAATAAATCCACACCATAGAATATTAAATATACATAAAAGAAGTATGTTCCTAGCGCACGAAAAGTGAAGACTCAAAAACGAACCAATTGAGACTGCCCAATTGATTCGTTTTTGAGTCTTTTCCGAGTCCGATTTTGAGAACGGTCTCAAAATCGGTTCAACAAAATCTTTTACAAAAAACAATCAAAGCACAATTGTTAGAATGATAGCTATTTCCTTTACGTAAGCTCTTTTGTTATCTATTGCGCTACTAATTCATAAAATTTTCAACACGACTACAGTAATTAATAACAAAATTGTATGGGTCTGATTTTCAATGTCATCGCTATAAAAGTGACATATCTAGTGTAAAATATTTTTGTCCACTCTTAATACAAACGACTGTAACATTTTGATAGGACAGCATGGTTGCCACTGTTTTAGTTTCTTATTTCCAAATAGAGAAAAAATGTATAAATGTATAAATGAATGTTCATTAATCCCAAACTAGGCAAGCCTGTATCTTGGCAGTCAATATAGACGGTTCAAGGATTTACGAATAATTAAATAATATTTTGACACAAATTTTAACACTTAATAAAGTAAATATAGAACTGAAATAAAACAAATCTAGATGTAAATACGTGCAAATATGTTGGTGAGAATTTTTGTATGTGATGGTGATAAATGATAATAAATGTGACGATGTATTTTTGTTTTGCTAGAATGCCAGACATAGCCTACTATGTCTGGCATTCTAGCAAATGACAAATAAAGCTTGGTTTTAAAATAAATAAACTTGTTTCAGGCTGATGACTCGGCGGAGTCACGCAATTCAGGTGCAGTAGACTACACAAGTCGGTACGCGGAGCTCGCATCCGCAGTACCCTCAAACATCAACCTGCCAGACCTGATCGCTTCGCTATCGGCCGCTGGACACTAACACAACCTACTCGACCCACAACCTACCCTGAAAATGCCTCTCAAACATTCTAAATTGTTACCTTAGTTTTATTATACTTACAATGACCACTCAAATTTGGCTTCTTAAGATGTGCTTTATAAAAAAAATATGTAAACAGTTATTGTAATTAGAATTATGAATATGTAATTATTTAATGCACAATATGAAACAATTTTATATAACGAATCGTGGTCATATTATTGGAAACTTAGCTGGTGCACTGCCATGCGCCTTTATGTGTAGTCCCACTAAATGCATCTTTGACATTTAAATTGTTATATAGTAGTAGTATATTTATTGATGGTGTATTAATTGTTGAACGCTTCTGAATTTTGTATATACTATATTAAAGTGTGTAAGATTGCTCGTCAAATGGGTTTCCTTACTTACCTTAATTATAAGATTTGCTTCTAATCTAAATATTCCAGTAGTCTCTTGATAACAGACCTTTTGTAAAAAACCTGGAAACGTTATTTAGTGCAGAAACACAATACAATGTTGTTTGTTAAAGGTGTTTTATCGGGTGGAGGCTGCTCCGTTTAGGTTAAGGCAGTTTAGTGAGCTACGTCACACGTTTGGGAGTCAATATGAAAGATACATATATTATTGACTTCCAAATGAAGTCATAGAGTCCATAATAAGCTAGTATCGCACACATATTATATAGTTAATCTTCTCATGGTTTCACATAATTGAGGTAAAAGAAACCAGGCTCTTGCCACATGACGCATTGGAAAAATCTTAGGACTATTGTGGCTTAGATTGACACAGGATCAAGACAAGTAGCATAAGTATAGAAAGCTCTATATACTAAGCAGCGTGTATTGGGCTATGGATGATACATACACAGTCACAAGCGCATTGCGTTTGGAATAATTCCTGAGTCGCGGGAAGCTTACAAACATTCAAACAAGGGACACATAGAAAACCCAGACTTGGTACAACCATATATGGATTACACAATTTTTTGTCCTTCGTAGGGATTGAAGCTACGACACCCGACGTGGTGGCAGTAGCGAAGCGACTACCTACATTTTCCAGCTATAGTTTTTAGGTTCTATTGACGTTCATATTTTCAGACTTCGTGCTTCTACTGTGAATATCTTGACAGTAAACTCCAATAATGCTTTGTCCAACCCAAGAATCGAACTTGAAACCTCATGCACACCGTGGCAGTCAAATAATAAAGATCACCTCAATTCCTTCCATGAACTGTGAGGATCTTTACGTGTACCTATAGCACAAAAGAAACACGTATTTCTTTTGTGCCTATAGTGCTAGCTTGCTTGGTTAAACACATACATAGGTTAAAAGATCTGCGAGTTCACTACAAGCCACGGCGTCTTGTTTTCTTTCCATTATCTTCTGTTAATTTGATACTCAGTAAAGGTTTATTTACGATACAAATAGTGGTCCTCGGCTCGGGTTAATATTGTTCAAACTGCAGTTAATTTTCTAGCAAATTAATTAATTTTCTCGCTATAAACGACTATAGTAATGTGTTTTGAACTACTGCTTTATGTGACTTGGTCTGTAACTTTTCATTTTACGTACTGAGTTCAATGGATCTTAGATATTTTTGTTCTTGGATAGAATTTGTGTTGCTCGAAGAAGTTTGTAGCGTAAAGTGTTTTTTTAATAGAACTATTAATATTATTCTTTTTAGACTTTTGTAGGCCATAAAGTAATAAGAGGCGTGTCTATTGCCGTACCAATTTAAACTCCGTGTTATTTAATACTAGCTTTTGCCCGCGGCTTCGCTCGCGTTAATTTAGAATTTGACAATCAATTCGGGTTGTACTCTGCTTGTAATAATATAATTCAATCATGATTCGAAAAACACGTGGCGCCATTTATTATCATAAGAACGTTATTGCTGTTTTCCTCGGGAACAGTAATTTTTTTCGGGATGAAAGGTAGGCAATGTCCGTTTCTGTACACCTGAAAACGTATATGCAAAATTTCAGGATGATCGCTTCAGTGGTTTAGGCGTGAAAAGGTAACAAACAAACAAATAAACAAACTCATTTTCGCTTTTATAATACATATTATAGTTAGGAAGTTAGGATGAATTTAATTAAAATTTAAAATGAAAAAACTGGAATCGCCATGATACTTTATTTGACTTAAAATCGAACCTGGATCATCATACATCGTAAAAGTAAGAAGATAATGATCTATTTTATTTTAAAACGAAGGTAAAATAAATATTATCGGCAAAGAAAACATACAAATTTTTACACAATAACTTTATTTAAAAGACTAAAATGAAACAATTAGTGTTATTTGACTTAATGCAAGACGTCTTCACTTATATTTAGCTATTTTAGGCTCGTAGGAATCTACGAACTTGCGTCTGGAGGGGAACAGACGTTCATAGTTGTGGTTCACATCGGATGGGTTACCGTAGACGCTGTCGCTTCGTCGGTAGTTCCGTCCTAATGGGATGTAGTCGTATGGTACCTGTATATATAGGAAAACAGGTATGCAATAATAATAATGTCCTCCAGACCGATTTCGGTCACAGCGGCTACTCTTATCGGAGACTGGCCATTATTGTGCATAAGTATGTGCGCAAATACAAGTGCACTCTCTGTTCCCTAACTCTCATGTTACGATAGGACGACAATCCGACACAACCGGAAAGAGATCAGGCTCAGGATCAAAGCTTTTACGTACTTTGCAATGCAAGATTATGTAATATATTTCTACCGTAACGGCAATATTTAACACAAAATAGCAGCCTGCGTATTTTAGGTCTTCGCTTGAAGAATCTAAATCAATGAGAAAATGTCAACCGAGAAGCAGAGCCAATTCATGAAGTGTAAGGCAGGGTTAGAACTAGGTAGTTGAATAAGTGGTGCCATAGCTTCGAGTCGAGCTAACCCACGTTTATAAGTAGACTAGCTTTTGCCCACGGCTTCGCTCGCGTTAATTTAGAATTTGACAATCAATTCAGGTTGTACTCTGCTTGTAATAATATAATTCAATCATGATTCGAAAGACACGTGGCGCCATCTAATTATCATAAGAACGTTATTATTCTTTTCCTCGGGAACAGTAATTGTTTTCGGGATGAATGGTAGCCTATGTCCGTTTCTGTACACCTGTCAACGTATATGCAAAATTTCAGGATGATCGGTTTAGTGGTTTAGGCGTGAAAAGGTAACAAACAAACAAACTCATTTTCGCTTTTATAGTATTATAGTTAAGATTAGGATACTATCTACTCCGGTCCCGTGACTCGTATCGTAATGTTATATGCTACGTCTGGATAAAGTGGCTTTCTAATGGTAAAGGAATTATTAAAGTAGGTTTAGTAGTTCTGGAATTTAGCCATTTCAAACAAAAATACAAATATTTTCTCTACATAATATTAGACTTCCTCGTTTATTATATCAGGAATGAGACCATGGCTGCCGAAAAGCAACTGAGGAGTCATAGATAGTCGATAAATATGAATAAAATCTAGTAAATTTAGGTTAATGTATCATACACATGCTAAGATTCACCGTAACAGGTAGAGCGTGATCCAAATTCCACCTATCAATTATATATAATATAATATCAGCCCTGTATTAAACTGTACCACTGCTGGGCATGGGCCTCTTCTCACTGTGAGAAGGGTTAGGTTCACCACGCTGGCCCAGTGCGGGTTGGCAGACTTCACACATCTTCGAGAACATTATTGAGAACTCTTAGACGTGTAGGTTTCCTCGTGATGTTTTCCATCACCGTTAAAGCAAGCTATAATTAATTATTTAATACGCACATAACTTCGAAATGTCAGAGATGCGCGCCTTGGGATCGAACTTGAGACCTCTGCGTGGCAATCCAACGATTTCCCACTTGGCTATCGCTACTATATAGGCTATCGCTGCTATATCATTACATATAATTACAGTATAGATTGGTAATATACAAAACGATCATATGCTGGGCTCAGCACAAGGACGTTTTGTAAATTCAGTAAGCGCAAATTAATAGCTTCTGACAAGTAATGATCTCCACCAACCCAAGTAGCTAACGAGATTCTAAGACTATAGATATTTATGCTATGATGATCAGCCAATGTTTAATTTATTGATCTATGCGATCACCATTCAGTCACGAAACCTAATTTTATTATCGTTCTGTAACGTAAAATAAATATTGTTTGCAAACAAATAAATCCGAAAATATCATTTACCTGTGGTGCCGAATCCACAGACACGAACAATAAAGCACAGATAAAAAACAAATAAAATAAATCCATTTCGCGCCAACAGCCAGTATGGCCGCTTCACGCCTCTTGACGTTTGTTTAATTAAAACGGCTGCACGCACGATTTTATATCGATATTTGGTAGTTTATTACTATTGTTCATTTATAGGAGTTAAAGCTGGAATTTTGACATGGTATTGTACGATTTTTAAAATGAAAATCCAATGATACGGATTATCATTGGATTTTCATTTTAAAAATCGTTTTGATAAAAGAGATAATTTCTTCAACAGAATCAAACAAAAAATTTACGTCTCCACTGGTTTATAATGTTTCTTTTACTCGGGTAATTATTTAATAAAATAGGTTAATATAATATACATCTGATCTATTGTAATAATAAAAATGACATCTTTTATTCCAACAAAAGCATGGAATTGTCGACGAAAAATGTAATGATTTACTACCTACTACCCAAAGCAATAGAAATATTATTTATACTTACCTACCATTTTCATAATGCCAGTTCTCCTACTCAATAAAGTTATAAAATAAATACGGTTTGCCATTATCGATAAAATTATTGAGTAAAATAAACTTTTATAGCCTTTCGCGAACACACAAAAGTTACATTCTACGAAGTATTTGATAAAGAAATGTAATTTTCGAGACAAGTTATAAAATGTATAAAATATTACACGTTAGCATTTTTGTATCACTATTTTATACGACAGTAACTGCTGTAAGTATCGGGAACACAATATATAAAACTAAATTATAAATAAACAATCTTTAAAAAATTCAAAGTAGTCACTAATTGCTTCTTGTATTTAAAAAAAAAGTGTTCTGCATATGTGGCCGCTTATTTTATCGTCACTTTTATCTCACCACTAACTAGCCAAGAACTAGACATCGATTTCTTCTTGCTACAAAAAGGCTATGTCATGGGTTATCACGCTGACCAAGTCCAGATTGTCTTATTTTATAGACTTCATACACCTTCAAGAACTCAAGTCATGCAGGATTTTTTAGGATCTTTTGATTTGCCGTTAAAACGGCAATATATCATTTTTAAGTACTTACATAGTTTGTGGCAAGCGTCAACACGATATCTTTGACTTCAAAATAGATCACTTTCTTTACCAGGCAGCACACAACTTTTTTGTATAATTAATTAATTATCGTACCTAGCACACTTTGAAACCATTTTGTATACTTATTCACATTTCTGAAAAAAATATTACTCTAGCATAAACCTAATATTCTAAATCAACAGCCACAGCAACCAGAGGTAAATGAGCAATTAGAAAGTACAGATCCAGTAACTAACACTCCAACGGCAGTTCACTATGATACAGTCAAAATCAATAAGGAGAACATAGTCATAACAAAACCGAATGAAACTCTCAGTCAAAGCCTTTTGCCAGATGTGAACTTTTCTCTTAGAGTGTACAGATTTATATCAGAACCACTCATCAAAGTCTTAAGAACGCCTAAAGTGAACTTAGTTTTGAGAAATATTGGCACATGTTTAGTCAATGGCGCTATGGAATTGTTCAGTTTCTATTTGCCACCGCCCATGTTGCCATTGGTAGCATCTGCAGCAGGATTGGTAATACCATTCGAACCGGTAGTTATGCTAAAAGAGAAAATGCCAGTGACCAGCTATAGAAGAGCGTTTAAAACTGCAATGAACACGTTTCTGAGTACCTTCGATCAATACAAAATGGAAGAGGACTTTGATCCGTACATGACAAGAAGATTTAATAGACGGTTTTTGGATGATGACACTAAAAAGAAGCAGTAAGATGATAATAAAATTTTATGAAATATCGTTTGTATTTATTTCAAAGTACGATTATACATTTTCGGTTTTAGGTTGTTGTTTTAAAAGTTGAGTATAATATAATTTAAACGAGCTAAGCAGAAGTGTAGGTACTAATTAGTTCTGTTTTTAACCTTGCTTTACTCAATGATGGAAATAAAAGAGAATTTTCGTAAAATATTTCTTCTTTTCCTATAAATTAATTAGCACTGACTTTTGTGACTTAAGGAAATATCAGAGTAATCAGCAGGTACCCTACCTGCTGATTGTCGATAACGATTATTGCTGGTGCTAATTAATTATTGGTGTAAACAAAAAAGTATATCTTTTTGTCGGCTTCGATGGCGTAGTGGTTAGTGTAACCGACTGCCACGCATGAGGTTGCGGGTTCGATTCCGGCACAAGTCAAACATTTGTGTGCATGAACATGGATGTTTGTCTTGGTCTGGGTGTTTCTATGTATATTATGTATGTATTTACAAAAAGTATTATATATATGTCTATCCATTGTCTAGTACCCATAGTACAAGTTCTGCTTAGTTTGGGCTAGATGGTGTTGTGTGTATGTGATAGAATATTATTATATTATACCTATTATTATATTATTAAAACCTT
The DNA here is from genome assembly GCA_963564715.1 of Catocala sponsa. Taxonomy (NCBI): domain Eukaryota; kingdom Metazoa; phylum Arthropoda; class Insecta; order Lepidoptera; family Erebidae; genus Catocala; species Catocala sponsa. The sequence goes on from OY751351.1 coordinate 8,193,258, forward strand.
CATCAAATAATGCTTTGGAATATAATAGTACCTGCTGTTATAAATGAAACTAATACTGCTCGATTTCTTGGCTTGAATATAGATGCAAAATTAAATTGGACAAATCAGCTAGACTAGCTCGAACCTTAAGCACTTATGCAATTATGGCGGCATATTATGGACTCATTAAGTCTTAGATATGGAATATTGTTCTGGGGTAACTCAACAAATAGAGAAATGGTGTTCAAACTTCAAAAACGTAGTATACGTGCAATGTTAACTGATAGTTGTAAGCCTTTCTTTGTTCAACATAAAATTTCAACTCTAACCTCATTATACATCTTAGAAGTAGTTTTGTTTGTTAAATAATCCACACTTATTCCCACGTCTTTCTGATAATGTGTTTCGTAGTCGACGTGACAATAACAGGTTACAGATTCTGATACATCCAGCGAAAACAGCGCTGCTTCACAAAAGTGTAATATATAAACACTTGAATCCAAAATTGTTAAAATCAAAACTTAAAGCCATCTTAATTCAGAAATATATTATACTCTTATTGATTTTTTAAATGATAAACTGTGACATAATTGTATAATATAATTATGTCAAATAATGTATTTGTTTTAAATTTAACATCACCGGTATTGATACTATTTATATTTTTGTATTCTATTAATTAATGCACCTTGACTGTGTTATGCACTACTCTATGCGTTTTTAAATTTCCTTTGATGTAAATACTGGTAACAGTTTGCTTAATTGTTCTTTTAATATATTTGTACGCCGATCACGGCAAAATATGTCGCACTAAATAAGATTTTCCATCCATATACATGACATTTAATGTATTATGAAAACACATGTTTATACAAATAAAATTATTATTATGTTGTAAATTATTATTATTATTTTATAAGTAGTTGTCCATCTAAGAATTTAGCTGCGAGTGGCAGCGGATAAAAGTTGCATTTATAAATGACTAGCTTTTGCCCGCGGCTTCGCTCGCGTTAATTTAGAATTTGACAATCAATTCGGGTTGCACTCTGATTGTAATAATATAATTCAATCATGATTCGAAAAACATGTGGCGCCATCTATTATCATAAGAACCTTATTGTTGTTTTCCTCAGGAACAGTATTTTTTTTCGGGATGAAAAGTAGCCTATGTCCGTTTCTGTACACCTGACAACGTATATGCAAAATTTCAGAATGATCGGTTCAGTGGTTTAGGCGTGAAAAGGTAACAAACAAACTCATTTTCGCTTTTATAATATTAGTTAGGATTTACCACGGCAACACGGACTTTTCTCTCTCAGAGACCCGTAATGTGTAACCAAACATTACGGACCTACAGAACATTTATTGTAAAACTAGCTTTTGCGCGCGGCTCCGCCCGCGTGGTCCTACATCAATAAAAAGTAGCCTATGTCCTTCCCCAGGTTTTAAACTATATCTATGCCAAATTTCATCTAAATCGGTCGAGTGGTTTAGCCATGAAAAGGTAACAGACAGACAGACAGAGTTACTTTCGAATTAAATAATATTAGTAAGGATTATATTAATTTACAGGCTTGTATGAGTATTTATTTAGTAATTCCCTGCTAAACTAATGATAATGTTTGGTAATAATATTATTATTTTATTTTTAACCTTTTGTCTTTCCATTAAAATATTAAAAATATGCAATACATAGCCTACACATTTATTTATCACCGGTAGTACAAACTCCTTGTCATCAATCAATAAATGCTGACATAGTTATAACTCCAAAGTAGGGACAAAAGAAGGTTGTCTTAGCAACAGTTCTTTCCTTGTCTGACGCTGCGGCAGCTGCACCTCCACGCAAATTCACATCATTACTAGTCACGACTGTCTCTTTACTAATATAAGTCTCTTTTTTCATATGCTTATATACTTTAATATCATTATCCTCTGATATACTTGCCCTTTTCTTGTTATCAGCCGTATTTTCTTTTATATCTGATACATCATTAGTGGTTTCTGTACTATTGCTATTTGTATTCTTAGCTCTGAAACTCGGTTTACTGCTGTTATTAGATTCGGCGCTAATGTCAGTAGAATTTACCTTTTTAGTACTATTGTGGGTTTCATTGCCATTATTTGTTTTATTTGTCGTTTTCTCTTCAGTTTTAACAGTAACCGTTTTAACGGCATTTAATAGAATTCCAGTTTTTCGCAAGCTTTTGGTTTTTTTATCGAAACCAGTCCAATAATGTCTGAAACCATTGTCATCAAGAAATACTCTTGATGTTGGAAAGTCTACATTATCTCGTCTGAGTACAAAATCTTTGAAGTAATCTGATATTATATGCGTGGTGGGTTTCAGAATGTTATATTTTTCGTTGTTGAATATAGTTTCGCCTACTTTTTGAAGGTCCATATGATTCGGAAATTGTGATGTTGATGATATTAACTGAAAGTAAAATTATGAGTAAGAAAAATGTTACAACGACAACTAAACAAAAACTGAAAGTTGTTCGTAGATTTAAGTAGCTCTTAGGCTACTACAATAATTATATTAAATCAAAGCGATAGCCTAGTGGTAGATTGGTGGACTGCCACGCAGAGGTCTCGAGTTTGATCCCAAAAAGCACGCCTCTCTGTCTTTTCGTAGTTGTATACGTATTATATATATGATTATCGCTCGCTTTGACGGTGAAGGTAAACATCGTGGGGAAACCTGCATGTATTAGAAATTCTACATAATGTTCTCGAAGATATTTGAAGTCTGCCAAGCCGCACTGTTTCAACGTGGTGGACTATGGCCTAATCCTTCTCACTCTGAGAAGAGGCCCGTGCCCAGCAGTAGGACAGTTGTAATACTGGGCTGATGTTATTGTTAATATTAAAAGTAAATTAGGGTAATATAAAAGTGGTCGCCAGATAAAATATTAAAATGTTTTAGTACTTACTTTTAAAATAAAAAGACATAGTACGACTAAATACATTATTCCTCGTTTACGAATTCATCTTGATAATTCAATACCGAAATCAAATGATTTTGTAATCAATCGTCACACGATTTAATTGCAAAATGTCGTAAAAACAGATTTCAATTAGCGAACGAGTCATTATTTTGATGATATACTTTTTCCACTTATGAGATAATAGGATTATGTTTTCTATTGATCTTGCGTTTCAAATATATTAATACGTTTATGTCGAACACAAAAAGAAGTGATACATATTTAACTTAGGACTAAGATACCTACCTGTGATTAACAGTCTCTGTAATTTGATATAGTTTTACTTTAACCTTGGCCCTTTTTGAAACGCCAGAAGTAATTGAAAAGATGAACAGTCCAGCCACCGATGTGTTGCTGCTACTCAATAGATTAACCGTACGTTTAGTAAATAGGAGACATATCTATTTACTAAACGTACTGTTAACTTAATTTGACGGACGGTTAACGGTTGTATGATTTTTATTGGTCTTAATCTGTGTTTTTCACTCTGTTAAGTATACTTACTTATTTTCACTCTGTTATGCAGTGGTCCGACCGCCGGCGAGAAAACGACTATCGGCGATTTTCTCTCTCAAGAAACGCACAAATAATATACATTCCGTGTAAACGAAAGAGATGCATATATTAAAAGTTGCTTGCTGACTGTTCACACTGCCCGCGACGACTCGCTTTACTAGTTTTGTCGCTGAGCGACAAGAGCTTTCAAAAATAAACTCGTTTAGCGATACTCGTTCAGCGATGCTCGCTCGTCGCCGCGCGCAGGTTTGCACAGGACTGGGCGACCGCGGGCGAGTGGCGCGAGTAATCGCTCGTCGCACTTGCACACGCGCTTATAGCCCGGCGACAAAACTATCGAAACTACACACTCGCTTCCCGCTGATCGACAACTCGTTTATAGTTTCTAATTTTACTCGTTTCTCGTTCATCGCTGGCGGTCGGACCACTGCCTTAAGTATACTTACTTATTTTGCTGTTGTTTCCGCATTGACATTTGTCATAATTATCTAAAGACAAAGAATATAGTTAACAGTTAGCTGCTAACTATAACTCTAGCTCCAGCCCTAGCTCGCGCATAGCGGCTGTATGGCCCTCGGCTCTTTTTGCCATCTGTATACGTACTAAAAGGAACCACTAACGAATATTGTATGCTGTTTGTCGTAAATATTCAAAGGTACTAAAGTTTTCGATTGAAAGGGATAATCAGAATAAAGACACCATAAATATTTTACTTAATTATATTTGCAACGTATTTTCACTAAAGCGTAAAACAAGACGCAGCCTCCCCAAAACATTCCGTTGACATTCACCCGACAGGTGGCGTTTTAATAAAAATAACAAATTTTGACATTTCAGATGCGTTACAGTTTAAAAATTACAATTTTATTCTTTTAATTTTTATACAAATCCACCAAAAAAGTAAAAACAAAAAAACGCAATTAGCTTTTCAACGAATACAATAACAACTTCATAATATTTTTCTCTCGTTCAAAGAAAATTATTTGGGATGTGTAAAAATTGTATACATATCATTGAGTTAATATTATGTACTAAGAAGTATATATTTACTCAATGACCTATATATGTTCCTATCATTGAAGATGTCCAGATAATGTTATGATTGTGATGTTTGAAAATAATATTCAATTTTATCTGCAGATATCATATATTTAATATATCTAAATACCTGTTTATAGTTACTAATATTTTGTCCTAAAATATAAGAGAAAGAAACAAATGATCACATCCAAAATTATTTCCTAAGTCGGACATACCAAACGCATTTACCCAGCTTATCCAGAACCCCCGTAACATTAGACAGTAACAAGTAACACTGGTAAAAGTGCATTGTACATCAAGGTTTATATGGCAACCGTCATATTGTCGCATGATATGAAATTCTACTAGGCATCTCTCTCGTGTGTAAAAGATTACATTAGTTAAACTCTTCGGTACTTCGCGCATGATTCGATTACGATGGAACCAAGTCTGAAAATAGGTGACGACGCTTTAGTCATAAATACTTAAAATACGGTCGCTTTTTTAGTCTTGCAATACTATATTATTATCTTTCGATGACGTCAAATTACACATACACATACACTCATATGTCTCTATAATACAATCATCATAGGAAGTATGTGTAAGTTTGTCACCCTATGAGTCTAACAAAAACTCATTCGTGTCCCCAGAACTCGCATCCGAGTCGTGTGATTTTAACTCGGACGCCAGTAATGGGCTTGGTTACGAGTCAACAATAGCTACATATAGACACGACTTGGATGCGAGTTCTGGGCATTCGAACGATTTATTGGTCTCATAGGGTGAGTTTGCCGTGAGTAAAAAGTGCGCAAAGTCCCTAAATGATACAATCAAAGTATCTAATAAAAGAACATTTTTCTCTTACGTGAATAAGAAAATGGCAGTATCTATTCGTACTTAGGTACTATTAAAGACGGATAAGGTCTCACTTTGTTCAACACTGCGCGCCGGTTGTTGACCACACAAGTCAATTACAACAATTTCACGATACTTTGATTATCCCACCAGAGTTGATAAGAATCTTTCGTTTAATTATTATTTATTAAATCTACCCGGAAAATATATTTTGTGAGATTATAAACAATTATTTGACTAAATATAAATAATTACTAAGTAATATTTTTATTATAACTAATATTTTAATAAAAAGCCATACGCGTGTCTTGAAAATAAAATGACTTATTATAGCTTGCGTAGTCGATGTTATTTACGATTACAAGGGAATTACATTTACGATTTGTATACACTTAACGATATCGTCGTAAACAAATGTATCTAATGTTACATATTTTACAAGGCATCTTCATTTTTACACTGCATTGAGGAATATATTTAGTTAAAAAAGTGTTATAATTGTCTTTATTATCGTATCTGTACCGTATTATGTCGTTAAATGTACACACAATCTGTTCATCACAAGCTACTAATATTACATCTTTTTCGATAAAAATGTTTACACTAGATGCCAAACATTTTTATAAAAAAAGTGTTATCTGACTAGTAATCAGGTGGATATGTATTCACTCATAAATAGGTAGGTACTTAAAACTTCAGTGGGTAATACTACAAACTATGTTTATTACAGATGTAATATTAAAAATTACAGACATTACATTTTATAGCGTCTTCGATTAATTACCTATTATAAACGAACAGATGAAAAATAGCAAAAAAAGTGAAATATTAAGACTAGATAGATTATAACCTAAAAATTCAGTCAAGTCATTCACTAAGCACAATTATCTTGCAAAAACTGCATCAACATCGATTCATTAAACCAAGATAGGTCCAAACAAATATGTAACATTTGAACAAAAACGCGCAAACGAGTGACGCAGTTTCGTTACAAGCAAAAAGCGACAATAAAAAAGAAAAGATGAACAATTAGTAAAATTGCACTTTACAAAATATTTCTTATATAGAAAAATACGAAGAGAATAAATTTCAGGAAATGTTGGTGCCATTATAAGCTCATCCAATTTAAAAAAGATTTTGTTTTTTTTTTCGTAAAAACTTATCGAACTAGCTATGTCATTTTTTCTAATTTTATACCAAAAAGGAAGATCATTATGCAACACGTACTAGTTCAATAAAATATAAATATTAATTATATTTACATCAACAATATTAATAGGTGTTATGCTAAACATTAAATATTGCAAGTATCATAAGTCAAAGTGTCAAAACTTGTGTCTAGTTATATCGCACGACATATATATGAAAAAATATATTCTATATGAACCGCTATTTAAGTAAACCTTTGAGACAGCGATTTTATATATGAAAATATACATAATTTATAGTACAAGTAACTATTTACAAACATTTTATTTTATATATTAATGAAAAATATATTGAGTTAAATGAATACTGATTAAATAAAAAACCACTGGAATAATAGTTATTGTAACTAAATGATGCGAAATAAATACAGAACGTATGTGCCTTATAGTAGCTTATTTTAATTATCTATAATACTATCACACAATTTTAGAAATTCAAATGACAGGATAAATGTGGGACCGCTGGAACACTTGTCAACATTTTGACAGTTTTGACATAAACTGTCAAATTTAACCGCTGTATACATATTTTGAACATTAGCTCACCGTATTCTAGTGACTTGAATAACTATTAAAATTACTTTTAACGTGTATTAATATTTAATTTTAATATAAAGATTACTTCTTATCGTTTACTTCTATGACAATAATTTTAATATTTTGATTGGCGCGTGCAATATTATTTTTGACTACCATACGTCTACAATAGAAAATTTGCGCCTATATGTATAATAGCACGCACTTGATGGATTCAAAATGGCTGAGCGAGGTTAACAATTATAATTTCAAAGATTACGATTATAAATAATATGGAGAGTAATTCTTCTAACAAAACTTATATAAACGCAGCTGAGCGACGGCCTTGGCAGTTGCTCATGTGTCTCTCCCATAGTTTCTTCAAATACCGCATTGGAATGACCTCAACGTGCAACAATATTTAATCATAGGTTCAATTGGAATTGTTTACGCTTTCTAATAGTAGCCATAATATTCGCTCTAGTGTGAATAGATTACATTATTACTTTAATAGTGTGATGGTTATTATGTCATACATGCGATAAGACCGACATTAATGTAGTTTGATTTGCATATGAATACTGTGTGATTCCTTCACAGATACGAAATATCTTTAATATAGGCCTAAGGCGAGGCTTCTACTGACGTCACATGTATGGGATTGTCTTTAGGAGATTTGCGACACTCAGTTGCATATAAAGCAAGTTTTGGTCAGAAGAACTCTTCCCCTTATATTCCTACCAATATGTTTGATTTAATATAGGGCGTAATATTAGATTGGATACAAAATACAGACCGGCAAACTTTTGGTATTCGCCTATATCATGAGTAAGACTGCAAAATTTTATATTTTAAGCATATTTTTACCATTGTCTTTATGCATATAAATTCCTATTTCCAAGTAAAAATGATTTTACTTGAAGTTTGTATTAAACTTAATTCTTTTGATATCCTAGAAATGCTGGAATTCATTGATGACGCAGAAATGCTTAAATCCAATGTTTCCTAACAGCCGATCTTAGCGTTTATTTCTATATTAGTTCTGTGCATTTTAAATAGTCTACAGGACAATTTCTTAGCAACACAATTAGTTTTCACAGCCTAAGCTAGCTATTTAGGCACGTACAGAAGACAGGACCAAGCCCTATTGTTTTGTGGTAATGCGATAATATAAAAATTGTCTGGACCAAAGTGTTTATTTTCGTTATCTTACGTATTGTCACTACAAGAAGTTATAGAAAGGCATAACATTGATTTTAAAACTAGTTATTGAAACTGCAATTTTTATTTTAATATCATAATCATGAAAAAGTTTGTTTACGTCATAATATTTTGACAGTTTTTAAACAAAAACCTGTCAAAATGATGCAGATAGAAAATCTTTCTATTTCTTGATATTTGATTTATATTTTTACGTCAAAATCATCTTAAGACTACTTTACTTCATATTATATAAAACATAATTCAGGTTTCCATTCTTCTTGTGGTGACATATAGTAAAATCTATATGTTTTTGAGTGACAATTTCGGTAAAAAGTCCATTTTCTAAAAGATTTTAGCTGAATCCATATCCGACCTCGAATCTTAAATGATAGAATCTGTACCCCTATAGAAATAATAGAATATATTTGGCAGGCCCTGCATTTTGGAATATAAAACGTAATAGATAACAATAACACTGGCCTCAATTCTAAGTCTATCTATATATACATAGGTCTAGGATCTAGCACCTAACATAGCGTGATCGATCACTATTTAATAAAAAATGGCAGCATAAAATCTGTTAGAAATATAGCACATATTTTTATTGGTCATGTCTTTTTTAAACACCCGGTTTATCGCCTATTCTAAGCTATTGACTGTGGTAAATGATATATCGTAGTCATAAAATGTTTGGCGTAACGCAGACGACTGTTTTTAACGAGTTCCTGAAGGAGACAACTATGCTCCGTTCTTCTTCTACCATATTCTTTACAATTCAAACGTGCCAACATTACGTATACATGCGATACCATTATGATACCATGCCATCCGTCATATGACACAAATAATACATTCTAGTCGTCGTTCTGCCCTTTCTGCTAGCTGTCGAACAATAATGACGTGAATCGACCACAGCTTTGTGATGAATTATAATTATATACTAAAACGAGGTTCGTGCCTAGCGACAGTAAGTTTTTAACAGGCCTGATATTACTTTAATTATATTAACGAACCACCTACGTAACATGTTAAACATAGAATAAAATCGTTTCACCACGCGGTTTTGATTTTGACAGATTTTTACAAATAATTGTTTTTCTGTAAATTATAGTGTTAATATCAAAATGATGTACATATATACATATGTATATATATATATATATATATTTATATTATCTATGCTTTTAAGCTACATTGAATTGTTTGTTTCCTAGCCAGAACTAATTTACGTAGGAATCATCATTTCATGAACGTGTTTTTTTAAATCATAAAATCTGTTTGGTTTAAAGTGAAAAATTGTATTCTTTGTTCTATTAAACATATGATACAGTTGAGATAGACATCGAAATATGTACACGTCAAAATCAGACTTATATTTACGATCATAAGGTACGAATTCTATTATAACCTGTTGCTTAATGCCAATACGTTTGGTGGGGTGAGTTGTGATATTAACGCACTGTTTTAATATTGACCTTTGTATCGTATACATTGTAAGAGAAAGTTTTGACAAAACCGATAGTAAATGTGCTATAATATTTCTCTAATACCCAATTAATTTCCAGCATTTGATTTCTGTACTATCATTCAGTTAGGTCATTATGATTTTAATTTTCATAATTAAGAAGTAAGTGCGGAATTAGTAAAACTATTAATTATTCATTTTTATGTTTCTTTGATAAAATAAATTATAAGGTTACTATAAATCTCATTATATTATGTCATTTTATTAAAACGAAAAAATAAATAAAATAAATAAAGAAGATTATGCGAAGAATGAATGAAGTGTACGAAGAATGGAATCATTCTTCGTATACTTCATTCGCGTATTAAAAGTTAAATCGTTGTTTCGCACGATTTAACAAACTTATTATATTGCAAGAGCAATCATAACATCAATTGACATTATTATTTGTAGACGAGTTACTAAATTGTAATTTGAAAGCTGTCACTTTTGACAGCTATCATAGTCGTCAAAAATGACAATTAAAAAATTACCATAGACTAGGAACACAGACCAAACTTAAACAAATATTAGCGTGTATAACCTCTATAATGAAAATTATATCAATAAGAGTGGACCAGTATCACAACTCATCCCATCAAACTTAATAATAATATAACGAAGAGTTACTAACACTTATTAGGTACTTTAGATCCGAACTCATGTAGGATGTCGCACGCCATCTCCAGATCGTTTCGTGTGATGCCCAATGCGCGTACGACGATGTCTTTTGGATAGCCCTCGCCTACTAAGCGAGCGATGTAATCCAAATTGATGTTTTCATAAGAAACGTTGTCCCCGTACTTTCTGCCGTGTTTATCGTGGGTTAAGGGGTTGATTTTCTTGGCTAGAAAGACAAACAAAAACATATTAATAGTTGCTTTTATTATATGTTATAGGTCTACTACCCATATACCTATAACTGAAATATCACGATTGCAGTAGGATATTCATTTGCATAATAATATTTACTATCGGGTTATGTAAAATTACAAATAATGTCATTTCGAATAATTAATTGCCTATTCGATAAGGGATCTTTGCAGTACATACATACATTCGAAGACTTTTGTCTGTTGCTACGAGGGATAGGCAGAGACTACAGCATTCCATTATAAATGTAATCGAGTTTATGGATCTACGTAGCTATAATATGTCATATAAAGCGGCTTAAATGTTCGCACACATTGGCCTTAAATGTAAGTGAAAGAGAGTAAATAAAGGATTTCACGTCCCGATGCAAGTGTAAAAGTAGCAACAATTCTACCTAAAGAACATATTAGTTTAATAATAGGGTTAATACGTTCAACGATTAGACAAGTAGTTAATTTTGCTTCGTACAGTGGTACTACATACTAATATTACAAAATCTACGATCTAGGACAAACAGCAATACTTACGAGCTACTGCCAATTCATTCTTCTCAACCGCCACGTTTTCATAAGGTGGATCCTTTATATCCTCAGAAGGAAACTTAGGCATTGTAGTCGACTTAGTAGGCTGGTCGATACTACCACTAGTCGTCGCCGGCAAAGACCGTTGCCTAGGAGGCGCCCTACTTTCCAACCTAGTTTCCCTATCAAAACTATTCCTAGATTCTATTTGAGACCTCAAATCTGGCTTTTCTGGAGGCCTTTCTGGAGGAAGCCTGAAATCTGTATGTCTATCCAGCCCATGCCTGTCCAGTTTCTGACTATCTACAGGCAAATGCCTTTCTAACTGCCTGTTATCCATTCTTGTTTCTTGCAAGTGTCTTTCTTGCCTGTTATCTTGTATTATATGTCTGTCTTGCCTTTCCGGCACGTGCCGATCAGCTAAGCGATTTTCTAGATGTCTTTCTGGCCGTTCTATGTGTCTTTCTTGCCGTTCTATGTGTCTTTCTTGCCGGTTATCGGGTATAGGCACATGTCGTTCCTGTCTGGTGTCTGGTGTAGGCACGTGTCGTTCTTGTCTGGTGTCCGGGATAGGCATGCGTTCTCTAGTTTCTGGTGGATTAGGAACATGTCTCTCCGTTCGATTGTCTGGTAATGCCGGTACTGATCGTTCTTGTCTATCTGGTAAATGCCTTTCGTGTCTTTCGGGTAAATATCGGTTGTCTGGTAGGTGTCGGTTGTCTGGTTTGGGTTCGGTAGGGGTGGGTGCTTCGGCGGGGCGTTCGGGTGGGGTCGCGGGGAGAGGTCGACTGTTTGATTGCGGGGTGCACGCGCGACGTGGCTTTTCAAATGCTCGAGGATCCGGTGGTACCTATAATAACAAAGAATTATATAAAAACACGGTACCTAAATCTGTAGTGTAAAGAAATTATAAACTAGTGATCACCCAGTGGTCAGACAATTCGACCATAACTCAATCAATACTAATGAAAACTCGGCTTAGTTAAAGTGTATATAGGGAAGGAACTCCATATAAACTTAAATTATGCTATGTCTCATATATTAATATATAGACAGATAATGTTATTAGTACACACCTCGTGTCTTGTGTCAATGACACCAGTGATAGTTTCCGTGGACCCTGTGATGATGGAAGTCAAGCGATGCCGCGAGTCTGGCTCCGGTTCCAATGAAGAACGTCTTCTAGGCTCAGCTATAACAACTTTAACATGTTTAAGTTATTTTAAGATATTTTCAGCATACATATATCAGCCTTGTATTAAATTGCCCCACTGCTGGGCACGGGCCATAGTCTGCCACGTTGGCCCAGTGTGGGTAGGCAGACTTTTTTGAGATTTACTTACGGTGTTTCAGCATAAGACTATTTTGTAATCCGCGTGGGAGACCTTCAAAATCTGTATGTTTAAGAGCTCTCTTAGATGTGTAAAGTCTATCAACCCGTAATGGGCCAGCATGGTGGACTATGGCCTTACTTTGCTCACACTGAGAATAGGTACGTGCCTAGCAGTAGGAAAATTAATATACAGGGATGATATTATTATTGTGTCTCTAATCACAGGCATATTCCTAACATATTCCATTAGAAAGATACCCGGCCTTTTGGAAGGCTAACACGGAGACATGAGTCCAACGTGAAAACGGCCTTCGAGAGTTTTAAACTAAAGTGTGATGGAATACCTACAGCGGCACTAACCGAAGCAGGTGCTATTGCTATGTATAGACTCTAATATGATATATTAAAACAAAATCTTTCACAGCATCGTACCTGACAAAGCCCAGATGAGCTATGGAGATGGGAGTTTGATGGACCATATTATTATTTTAATTCGGTTAGTACGATGCTATAATTTTTTTTTTAAACCCTTTAAAACCACAAGCTTTTACAGCATTCGACCTGTGTATCTATAAAAGACAATGCAGTCAAGTGTAAGAAGAACTACTGCTAGGTGTATGTGTGTGTGTAGTAGTTTACCATGGTCGCTGGCAGCAGCGATGTCCTGCACGCTGGAGGCGGCGAGTATGACGGGCTCGGCAGGGGAGAGACTCTTGCGCGGCGGCAGCGGCGGCGCGCGCAGCTCGCCATACGCGTTCTCTGCGGGCGGCGGTGCGCGGCGCGGGGCGCGGGGGCTGTGGCGCGGCGACGCACCCGGCGAGCGCAGCGCCACAGCCGGACGGAGCGCGTCGATCGTTGACGTCGCCGCGTTGAACTCCGCCCAGTCCTGAACACCAAGTATGGTATTGTTGCTCGTGTTTCTATGTATTAGAGCTAATGATCAGGGTAATTTTACGTAGGTATGTTTACTTACAAAACCACGTGACGATTATGAGATATTTAATTACCATGAGAATATATCCAAGTGGAAAGCTCAACCACATAGAAATAATACACGGCAAAACGATTTACTACAATATTTAGTTTCAAAATTTTTAAATAAAAGCGCTCGCGCGACGCCTACTTTGGCAACTAGGGTGCCTCGAAAATTCAAACATCATCCACTACTCTGTTTGTATGCCAATCCACGTACAAGCAGGCGGTTAGAGCGCCGTTTGAAATTAATATCTGTAACCTTGCTACAAAAGGTGATAGAAATTAATATTGCTCAAAAATTTATTTTCCGAAAAGCCCATTCGAACGAATCGACGATCGGAACATGACATCAAATTGCAATAGTACACATTCAGCGACCGTACGTGTAACAAACAAAAGAGACCGAACAAATATTTACGGGAGATTTCGACAAGAAAAGCATTTGTTGTTGTTGGTAGTATTAGGTTTTCAGTCTTGCTACCACGATACTGTTTATGACAGGTCTGACTCAGCATGAATAGATCTTTCATTCCTTGTATAATTGCCTACTATCTCTTAATATATTCAATACCATGGTATTGGTATTGAATTTATGCATGACTTATACATAATGCATGCATTATTAACATTTTGTCGACGCAATGAAATCGAAATATTTAGTACTGTAGTAAATTTTTCGAATTCAACTAACAGATCGATTGCACCGCAGTAACTAATCAATCGATCAATCACTAACCAGCGGACTTTGACGTTTATACCTGTTACTTTGTGACCGAATTTTTTTACAATGGCATTAATAGGGCTTGTTGTATAGTCTATCAAGTGTGAACAAAATGACCCAACAGTCACATGACAATGTTACGATTATCGACGTAAAACCACCTTTACAAAACACCTAGCATATACCTTCGGTGATGTATCTCCCCGGTGTCCATACGAACAACGTATCCAATGCTACAAAATGATAACTCTGCGCGACCGTCGACTGGTACAAGATCTCATGTTCTTTTACAAAATAGTTAACAATAAATTGGAATAAAAGTCCCATATAGAATACCCAGATATCCCATTACCCATTTATTCCACACTAAAGCTTCCAACACAAATATAGGAGAAAACTCACCTCTCAATAGGCTCAGTAAAGAGATGAATTCTTATGTAAAATCAAATCCACATGTTGACATATACCATAACTCTATGAATATATTTAAAACCCATATATTAAATCACAAAGCTCCAAAGGATTAATTACATAGTTTTACAACCTCTTGTCTATAGAATTATTAGTCTAATTTTTGATCTCATGTTTGTTTAATTTTATATAATAGATACCTATATTTATAATTTTTTTTCCACTTAATATCTAGTAAATTAGTTTTTAGTTTTTAACTTAAGTTATCACTTATTTTGGTGAATGTTGGTTCACCTGTTATCGGCAACTGTATAAGCCTATTACTTATTACAACTTTATTTTATAATTTATATACAGAAGCTGTTGGTGTACCTTTATTAAATAAATAAATAAAATTTTCAGGCAAGGTCCAATGGCTGCACATGGAGTATTGCTCAAATCCCTGCGTAGGAGCCTCATATACCAACACGACTCACTTGATTCCGTTCAATGCTTGCTATTCATATTTTCGGTGATCCCAATCTCACAGACGACGGATTGGAGAAATGGATAGGAAGGTCAGAATAGTGAAGAGTTTGGGTCTCTCCGCGTATTCTAAGGTCTCAGCTAGAGGAAGGTATTTTATGAACAGTTCGAATTGGTACCATCATTTCTTTTAGTAGTAGGTTTCAATCGTTTTATCGGTAACCATCTAAGCCAGCGAAGTACGTTCTCAGTGATCATGCATCCACGCATGTGCACGCAGGCGTGTTGTTTC
Source organism: Catocala sponsa (assembly GCA_963564715.1). Taxonomy (NCBI): domain Eukaryota; kingdom Metazoa; phylum Arthropoda; class Insecta; order Lepidoptera; family Erebidae; genus Catocala; species Catocala sponsa. Next base: position 8,208,643 of record OY751351.1, read on the forward strand.
CCGAGCACTATGTTTTGTCCTGCCCTAATCCGTTAGCTTAACCATATTGACACAATGAAAGAAGCATTGTGTCTGGACACCGGCGTCTGTACGCCGATAGACAAATTAAGCAAGGTCTGAAGAGACAATATTATTAGCTCAGTAGGCATCGACTATAATAAAATACATTTAAAAATAAATAAACCTATATACACTTGACGTTGTCTAAGTTCATGAGCCGTAGTTAACACTTCATCATCGTCGTAGGCCGCCAATAACTTTGATAATAGATACAACAAAGAGTAATAATACCTAGTAATGATACAATAATGAGATAGTGTCATTAATTGCACAAAGAAAACAGAAAGGTAACAAAAAACACACAAAGCACATATCACCAAGCGTATATTTTCAACATAAAAATACACTTAAAAATAAATAAATCATTAAATCATAATTTTAAAATAAGTAATATTATTAATTTATTGCTTAATATCAATTATACGATCTAAGCGTAGAAATAGCTAAATGTCCAACGTTCGATTTAATTTATTACTTACCTAATTGCGGACCAAATATAAAAATAAAAAATTACAACATAAAGAATTTTCGTCATTATAATTACTTAAATTAGTTCTTCATGAAAATTCCTAGTGTTATCTAAGCACTTAAAATTACATAAATCTATAACATAAAGTTGAAATAACAAGTCAGTTTTGTGTTGTTCTACTACAAATATTACGCAAGAGTACATTGAACACCAACGCACTCTTACATAATATCAGTTAATGTCAAAACCAAATATGCCATAAAAACTGTCAAAATACTTATCAAGAGCTATTTACATTTTATTCGCAATTCATTCACCGCGAATAATTGAACAAAATAAAATGAATAAAATAAAATCATAATTTAATTAATACTACTGCATTAAGACTAAGTGCATCATTTTGACAGAAATAATAATAGATAATAAAAAACAAAATCACTTATACTTTTCTATGTAAAAAACTTAATAAAATATCTTTTCAACACATCCATTTATAGGCTGGAAGAGTGGTATCGTTCAAATCTCGAAAACTCGTGATTAACCGGTAAGAGGGTTCTAAGCCAAAAGGGAATGCAACTTCTCACAATATCATATTACTTTTACTATATATGAACCATCGAAAGAAATATTAAAAATGAATGAAGAATAGATAGAAACGGTTAGGCTGAGGTATATTGCACTCAAAATTCACCAACTATATTTGACACTTCATTGAGGGGATAATCTACAATCGAATTACTAGACTTACGTCAAGTTAATTGATTTGGCTGTTGCTAATTTAGTCAGCCAATGGCAGTAGGTAACATGCGCGGGGCAAAAAAATTGTCTTGCCTTACAAAAACTACATTTGTGTTGCTGTTAAAGACACAACAGAAACACAAAACTATTGAAAAAGAATTAACTTTTATCATCCTTTCGGTTTAGAACCTCATTTCCGACTAAACTTGTATAAAAAGTAGAGCTTATAAAATATTTTGCACAATAATAACTGGGCTTAGAAAATCAAAGACACGCGTTTAAATTTTTGACTAAATAGAATGTGACTAATAAATAATAGTGTACCAAATTGCAATACTTTTGTTGATATACAAAAAAAAATCTTTACTTATTAATAAATATTAAAACAAAAATAAAATAAATTATAACTACAAGCATAAACAGCACTATTGAAATAAAGAAAGTAAATGCCAATCAGTTTTATTCGGTGCAATTGCACCGAATAGTTAAGTGACTTTATACGTTTAAAATATAGAAACGGATTCTTCATTATAATACTGACCATTCTGTTGATAACAGTTTGTGTTATATATAAACTTGCAGCGCAATAGCACCACTTTATTGTAATTTATATTGATTTATTTACGGATGTATCTTTTTAAACATTATTTTTTCATTTTGCAAAGAATAATTTATTATTATTAAGGAATAGAACGCTGCCGCGGTCATCAGGTGTCCGCAAACAGTAGATGTTCTTTTGTGCATGCTACTTGGCATTTAAAGTGTTAAGAGAAATAAGATTCATACAGGTAGGTTCAAAAATCCCGAAGATGCAATTCGACGGGGAAAAATACCTTCGCTCTGCAGGAGATCGTAGTAAAACAACCTTTTGTTATGTATCTGCGGTGAGCATGATTTCGAGACGAATGCCATGCCAAGGAAATGAATAATCAAATTGGCAATCGTTCTCAGTTTTTGTAATGTGCCTCGTTTATAGAATCGATGGAATCATAGTAAATGCGACCGAGCAGGACGTCAGGTTCGATTCTCGAGTCGGCAGTGTTATTGGATTTTTCTGACAAGAAAATCAGCTCGGGTTTTGGGTAGGCGGCAAGAGACTCGCCGCCTGTTATGTGGTAAATAAAACCTAAAACCTGATCGCGAAATGCGAATTTAAAATAGTGGAGCCTCGCTGATTTCAGTATGAATGGGCCGGGTCGACCGGGGAAGGACTACGCTCTCACAGAATATCGACGTTAAATATCAGTATTCCTACTGTTTTTTTTCGTTCGGTGAGTGAGAGTGCCGGAGGCCCAATCACCCTCTTTCCCCCTTCCCGCTCCTTTTCCTTCCCACTTCCTTTCCTAAAGGGTCGTCAACGCGCAAGTGATGCCTCTGGTGTTGCAGGCGTCTATAGGCTACAGTGACCACTTACCATCAGGTGGGCCGTATGCTTGCTTGCCAACTTTGTTGTACTTGTTGTTATGACGTGAGACTGTATGCAGGTAAATGTAAAATATCTGGCATATATTAGGTCACTTTTGTAAGAAACGAAGATATAGAAGATATATGTTGTACGAGCTATAGTTTCGCATAAGTCTTAACATTAAAGCCCTATAACTCAATAATAAATGCCATGTAGCAGACACAATAGAAAAAGTATTGTTCGCGGTCATATGAACCTATGAACGACATGCCGTTCAATGTGTTAGAAATAGATTGTCAAGTTTAACAGAGGGCATGCCATGAGAAGACTCCGATGCAACGCCTTATCGTATAGGTCCCGTCACGTAAAAAGAACGCTGAGCGACAGTGTGCGACTGTATTTTGGGAGCGAAAGAAGCGTGATCTCAGCGCGGGAATCGTGGGTCAACTGAGGAACCCATAGCGTGCGCGCATAGACATACTGCCGGACCGTCCCCTCGTCTCGCGCCTTCATACCGCCAATTTGATCGATAAATCGCTTAGTGCGCAGGTAAACGGCCAGAGTTCTTTTTACGTGACGGTCACTATACCTTATAGAGAAGAAAAGCTCTGATCCAATAAATCAGTCGGCCATCTGTTTGCACTGGTATGTAATATTCATCCCGCAACAATATAAATGTCAAATTTATTATAAACGCAAAAAGTCACTTTGTAAATAAGACAAACACAAATGACTAAGCCGTAATACGAAATCAATAACATAACTAATGTATAGCCTCACCAGGAACAACAAAAAGCCTCGCTGTGTAACCAATAAATAAATTAAGTCATAAGTTCCTACGGACTAAGCAACAACAGCGTACTTAACTAAGGCTTTTTTATTTCGCTGGTCAGACTATACAACGTATGACATAAAAGTGTGGTCATATATAAAAGTCGTGTAGCTATATTTTACTTTCTCTACTTCAAACGACTAATTTGAATTCTTTTAGAGTAGTTGTATATTACAAATTTTTACTTTTTACACGATATCAAATAACGTTTAAAAAGTAAAAAAATGTAATTTTGTGAAGATAGCGCCTAATTCTAATTGCAAAATAAAGAAACAATTCATATTTAATTTGAATATAAGAACAGTGGGTTCGTATTTTTTTTTGTTCTTGCTAGACAGCAATTATGACGTGAGACTGTATACATCTATTAAAGTGTAGTGCTGTACACTTTAATAGATGTTACATTGCACCATAAATCCAATGTTTGTTGTGTATCCTTTGTTTATTATTAGACAATTACCCTTACTACACCTACTTGAAAGGCTTTTATCGTATTTATTCATGACATTTTAAAATATCTCTGCATTTTAACATTGCATTTGTAACCTAAATCAAAATTAGAATAATGAAAACAAATTTAGGCAACTACCATATTACATTTTACTTTCGAATACAATACCCTGACATTGTCCAACAAATAAAGACTTTACATTTTATCTCATCCGTACTTATTGAATTATTCTTTTGTATATTTTCCGTAATGTATGTGCTATGAGACACTACACGAACTTTATACATGACCACACCTTTTTGTTACACGCTGTATAATATGTAAACAGACTTACAACTGTATGACAACAAGCAGAGGGTAAGTTGTGATAGCAGAAACTAATATAAGTCAAGTCAAATACTCCTTCCTAATAAAACGCGCATATTAGACTCATTAACAAATTCAAAAATCAGGATGAGAGAAGTTAGGTCATATTGGCCATAGGCCATAGATCAACGCATTGAAATGTTTTTATTTTTGAAATTACCTATTTATTATGTATCCTACATATTTCTAAGCATAACATAATAATATGTTGTTATGCTTAAAAATTTGTAAGATTTGATACTTCGCGTTGATACTTTTAAACAAATTCCAATATACAACGAACATACTAACAGTCAAGACTTATATTGTGAATCGGCCTTTCACAACATTACCCTCAGATGACAAAAATCTATCACGAATGAGCTCGCCAGCAAGTAACATTTCACATCTCATCTATACATATATACAGGTTGTCCGGTAAATAATGGATAACCTTGAAATGTCTTATAGTAGAACTGATGGCCGTACAGAAAAAAAATGAAATCTATCCTAACTACTACCTGAGAGAAGATTTTTTTTTAATTATCATATTTAACTCTTTTGTACACTACGACCACATAAAGGAATGAATTCCATCGGTTTTTTGTTGTTTTATTATTAAACACTAATTATGCTAATAGATAGGCATTCAAAAGTATGACTAGCTATTGCATAATTAAATTATTTTTCTGAACGGCCATCAGTTCTAGTATAAGACATTTGAAGGTTATCCATTAATTACCGGACATCCTGTATAAAGCTAAAGAGTTCACATGTTTAAATGCGTTAATCTTAAGAACCGGTGGACAGATTTGAAAAATGTCTATTTCGTTAGATAACTGGTTTATTAAAGAAAAATGTAGGCTATATAACATTGCGGCACAACCTTATGGAGCGCAGCAGTAGCCATTATGCTGGTTAAACCAAGGCCATCGACAAAAATTATTTGATGGTTTTCTAGATCGGTATGTATACATCAGCGATAACCAAGTGGGAGACCGTTGGACTGCCACGCAGAGGTCTCGAGTTCGATCCCAAGGCGCGCATCTCTGACTTTTTAAAGTCATGTGCGTGTTAAGAATTAATTATCACTTGCTTTTACGTTGAAGGATAATAACATCGTGAGGAAACCTGCATGTCTAAGCGTTTTTCATAATGTTCTCGAAGATATATGAAGTCTGCCAAACCGCACTGGGTACTACCAGCGTGGTGGACTATGGCTTAAACTTTCAGTGAGAAGAGGCCCGTGCCTAGCAGTAGGACAGTTTAATACAGGGTTGATATTATTATATATCATTGTATGGTTATTATCTGTCAACTAATAATAGTATTCTTATGGTCGATGTTTTAGTTCGCTGGCAAGCTCAATATAAAAGATATTTCTCATCACAAACACACAAGACATGCTCCACAATACATAAGTACACAACGATCGTCGCTTCGCCGTCGTCAAGCAAAACTAGCCGTGCAAGCTAAGCATGCGGTGATTTTCGCCTCAGTCTCTGCAAACAGATATAAAATACGTTTATATAATATTGTGCATGCACGGGTTGACTAAATATCTGTGATTATTTCATAGAAAAGAACACTAAGATGTATTAAAAATATCTAAACAAACAAACAGATGATTTTAAATAGAATTGTGTCAGAAATAATAAAAAGCAAACTTACTAGCGAATATTATATAATCTGCGGCAATCTTCGCCCATATTCGGAGATTAACGGGCTTCCATTTTCAAATTTAAGTCGCACTCCGCTTCTCATTCGCACTATTCGCGACGCGTTTGTTTTACCGAAGATCGACGAAGAATGCCGAAGGGCCTCATAAAACCAAACTACTGTTCGGACTAAATAAATTAATATTATTTTACAAAAATACGAGGAATAAGATATTGTAAATAAAAAATCACAGATAATCGTCAACCCTTGATAAAAATGAGAAATATATATTAAAATAAAATGACACAAGTATGTAGAAATAAGCTCCATCAAATATAAAGACATTCCACACGACAAACAAATGCACTAAGTACATGCTTTATTACAATATAAAACCCAATAAATCCATTTAAGGCTGATACCGTAAATCAGGCAGTCAAGTATATACCCTATGTATTATTATATAAATATACATTATCTGAACGTAATCTTTTCAAGTAGCGCAGAGTACTGTTAAATTCAATTAATGTAACAGTTCCAAGACAATTTTTAAATGGATGCCATATTAAAAAAAACCGGACAAGTGCGAGTCGGACTCGCCTATCGAGGGTTCCGTACCAATTTGTAGGTACATATTATAAAAAAAAAATTGTCCTTGCATAAAGATCCTGTTTTTTATGATTTAGTTACAAATGTATAGTTTTCAGATTTTTTCCTATACTTGTAGTATAAAACTTGCCAAATTTCATAGTTCTAAGTCAACGGAAAATACCCTATAAATTTTGATTCCCTTGAGAGTGTCGAAATATAAGTTTTTTGCGGCATAAACCGCCGTATCTTTATTTTACGTTAACTTAGAAGTTTGTTGAGACCTGAGTATATCGTTTTAATTTCAACTCGATACCTCCACGCGTTCCCGAGATAAAGGGTCTTGACAGACAGACATACAGACGGACGGACGGACGGACGACGCGCGACGGACGGACAACAAAGTGATCCTATAAGGGTTCCGTCCTTTTGACCACCACATACACAGAGCGGAGGCATAGCGGTATCGGTAACGTTTTTGTTGTACTGTCCCAACAACCGATATCGCTCCGCTTCCGTTGTCTGTGGTTTCCATTATTTTCTTGAGAAGACATCTCCCTCACTAGGAATTCTCCTGTGTCGCGGAGAATTTACAAATATCGAAACAACATAAAAACATAATTTGACAACTGCCACTAACAAACAGGGGTGAATAAATTAGAAACAAAAATATATTTTTGCCAAGTTATTGTGCCTGTGCCGCGTACTTGTCCAGCGGTTATTTCTTTCTTTTTCGTTATTTTTTAACACTTCTCCCGAACTTACAATAATCCCTGTATTGTGAGGGATTTTAAAAACATTTAAACAACGGAGACACAAAAACAACCGGACACGGAACAATTATTTGTAGTCACACACATTTTAGTCCCGTGTGGGGATCGAACCCACAACACTCGAAGCAGTGACATTTGTGAGGCAACTACTTTTATCATTACGCCATCAGTGTAGTTCTATTCTATACATACTATATTTAATTATAATAATCATGAATTAAAATATGCCATTCAATAGTACCTAATAAATATTTTTTACGTAGGTAATCTACTTTTGTATAACACTATTAGGCTAAATATATGATTCCGTTCCGGACGCATAAAATCAAAGATATCACAAGTATACCATGAAAGCTTCAGACCTTTAACCTTTTTACCGCTTACCGCATAAATGCGACACATATGTCCGTGCCTCTACCACCCGTGTCGTATTTCTGCGACAGAGAACATGCATGATACTTTTGTTTTATTTTCACTCTATTAACTGCGTGGTACAACCAAAATCATTATTGAATAATGGTTTGAATCTGAGATATGATTTTCAACATTTACTTAAAATTCTGTATTTCTGCACCTCCCTAATTATTGTAGGTATTATTTTATCGATTTGTAGCCGGGCGCTAGGGGCACGGCAATCGATATTTAGCCAAGCGCTTAAAAGGTTAAAATATATAGTGAACTAAATCATTCAGAGGGTCTAGCATGACTTCGTAAGTCTTGACGCAACACGTTCTATCCATACTAGAAAACGTAAATGAAATATGGAAGCAGTATTTTCATACTAACCACAGTTTATTTTTGACAACACATCTACTTATTCAACTCTAATACTAAAATCGGACAGTACTGTTACATGACAGCTATTAGTTGTTCTGTTTTACAGCTGACTTGCTGTCAGTGTCAAGAACCCAAACCCTGTGGTGCCATATTTATCAGTGAGAATACTTATTATAATAATAAGTTTCTACCACATACACACAACACCATCTAGCCCAAACTAAGCAGAGCTTGTTCTATGGGTACTAGACAATGGATAAACAAACATATATACTTTTTTTGTAAATACGTATTACACATAGAAACATCCAGACCAAGACAAACATCCATGTTCATGCACACAAATGTTTGACTTGTGCGGGAATTGAACCCGCGACTTTAGGCGTGGCAGTCAGTTACACTAACCACTACGCCATCGGGGCCGACATTATATGTGTTATTTTCATTCACTGATCCATGCATATTGATCAGTTAATCAAAAACGGTTTAGCTAAGGGCGCTTTCAGATCATGTATTGTTTTCCGTTGTCTTTCCGACAACGTTGAACATCTATGGACCTTCAAATACCCTGTATCTCTTTCAAATGACTTATCATGAAACGTGAATGCATAAGTTTCGAACCGGCTTTTCGTACTGTAAAACACATTTATTCTGAAATTTATCCTGTATTTTGGTATGTAAACTTTTGTTTATTCTTTCACGGACGCTAACAACTAAAGTCATTTAAAAAACTCAAATCTGTATTGTATTCTTTCGTTCGGTCCGAAGTTTCAATTTTCATGGTAGACCTGTTTTGTACGACGGCAGTTATTTTAAGGTGGCTTTATGAACTGTGTATCTCAATATGTCTGTACACCACTAATATAAGTATTAAAAGCATATATAACTTACTTCAGCGTCATCAATGTCATCCGTGAGTCCGTTGAAGGTCGTGTTCCTAGAGGACCAACCGTTCGCATTGCTCGATATCGTGACGTCAGCACCTGGAAACGCACGAATATGTATTAGATTACATGTTTAGAGAATAGAATAGTTGCCGATGATTAGTCGAGCGCCCATTTTGAACGAAGATATACAAATTAGGACAGTGTTTTGCGATAATATCTTGCTTTCACAAATTTTGCTTGGCTTTAGTTAGATTTTGGCATAAAAACTTTTTCTGTGGTGCCTATAGTTTATCCGTTACAGATGGGCGCTCAATCCTCTATGCGTGAACTTAGTGCCAAACTTTACACACCATAACTGGCTTATTTGACTTTCATAAATTCTGACTCCAACTTTCACAATTCGTTGAGAATGTTCACTAAATCCTAAGCACACTTTTAAAGAGTTTTAACAAAGTGGCCCTCAAACCACACGTACATACATTGTTATTCTATATGCAGCAAACATTACAAATATATACGAACATAATCACGTTAAAAATGTTTTGACCAAGAATGGCGGAGGCGTAAGAATGTGTATGTATATTTTAGTGATTATAAATACACGAACAACCATATCATTATCCTTATCTCATTCTAAATGATATATTTTTATAATATTGTCTTCTGTTTACGCGAATGTTATTCATTGAAATTAAACTACTATATACGGATTTTACCGCGATGTTTATTTGACAATTAAAAATTATTTAAAAATAAGTAAAGTTTAATAGTAATAGTAGTGTAACAGTTTTCAAAATTTTGTAATAAAGTGTCAAATAAACAACGCGATAAAATCCGTATAAAGTAGTTTGATATATTTTTCTTTGAATAAATTAAACTTAGAAGTTTTCACGCGGCAACATCATAGGAATGTCGCGCAACATCGCTATAATCAAAAACTAATACTGTACGTACTTGATCCGTTACAACCGGATGACCCGGATGAACCGGACGAGTTGGATGATACTGCTTTCACGGCAGCCTTCGTGTTTCTGGAATCAAAGAGGGTATATATATTATATCAGGATACAGAGGTGAAATAGAGGTCGAGCCTATTGGAGGTTCAAACACAGTGCTGATACTGGAAATTTCTTGAAAGATAAACCCAGTAATATTTTATCAGACCCGGGCATTGAACCTAACGCACAACAGTCGCATTCACTACGGTACCGCCACTGGGGCAGTCATATATTCAAGCATATTATTTGCAAATCAATTTAGAAATTGCCTGACTTACAGGATAAGTAAACTACGAGAGGGATAAAACACTACTACCATATTAATCTCCCCGTGACCATGGCTGCTGTAAAGCAACCGAAACGTCGGGGAAAAGTATAAACTTAAATATAAATAGTTACAATTAATTTAAAAAGCTTAAATTGTAGTAGAGTTCAATAATAGTAGTGTTATAGTTCAAAATTATGTAAAAGTGTTCTAAAATAAACAACGTGACAAAATCCGTATAAAGTAGTTCTAATTTCAATCCTCTTCACATTATTTTAATTTACTTGGTATATCTTTGACGCAGCAATAATCTGATTAGGTACTTTAAATGGTCACATACTTCAACTGTAACGCCATATAGATAGAGGGTACAAATGTTATTGCCGTTGTGTATTATAATTATAATGTATTTATATTTATAACTATCACATGCGACCTTCATGTACAGTCTTGATTGCCGTGTTATCCCGAATGACAAATCTTTAAGTAAAAATACAAATTATGAATAACTAGCTTTTGCCCGCGTCTTCGCTCGCGTTAATTTAGAATTTGAAAATCAATTCGGGTTGTACTCTGCTTGTAATAATGTAATTCAATCACGATTCGAAAGACACGTGGCGCCATCTATTATCATGAGAACGTTATTATTGTTTTTCTCGGAAACAGTAATTTTTTCGGGATGAAAGGTAGCTATGTCCGTTTCTGTACACCTGTCAAGGTATATACAAAATTTCAGAATGATCGGTTTAGTGGTTTAGGCGAGAAAAGGTAAGTAACAAACAAACAAACAAACAAACTCATTTTCGCTTTTATAATATTAGTTAGGATAGGATTTCTTTTTAAGTTTTATAAAAGAGAACTCTCTCACTAGGCATCGAGCCCTAGGTCGCGGGAGACTTACTACATACAAACGTCACCTTTAAATCAGGCATTAAGCCTTCTATCCCGGGAGTCTATATAAACATACACATATTATTATGTACTCATCTTATAAAATTATTAAAAATCTTTTTAGACTTTAAAAGTCTACTCCCTCACTAGGCATCAAGCCCTAGGTCGCGATAGACTTCACATACATACATACATACAAAAATTAACTTCCCACATCAGGCATTAAACCCAGTACCCCTATATTCTATATAAACATACACATATGTACTCACTTATCAGACGTAGTGTTAGGCGGGCGCGGCGGCACGAAGGCGTCCACCACGACTTGCTCCGTGCCCTTGATCTCTGCGCGACAGAACGGACAGCCCTGACCTTCAGAGTCCTGGAAATGATACAGTTTATCATTACTTTTATATAAAGACATTTGTGTATTATAAAGCATCATTGTCTCGAATAGGTATGGTAGGTAACCCTAAGCCTACAATTCTTAAATACAGCAGGCATTTAATTATTTTTGTATTTGAAAAATGCAGCCTAAGCCAAATCCTGTGTTGCGGAAGACTTTACAAACATTCAAACAACGAACGGATTCAAAGAACATTCAGGCTCAGAACAATTAGTTATTCGTGTATCTGTCATGTCATGTATCGGTGGGTCCCACAGGCGAGTTAAATCATTTCGCCATCAGTGCCGTCAAATTCGCCTACTTAGCTGGTGGAGACAGTATCTTTTGCTAACTAAGTTTAAAGGCCCACATTATTATGCTCCGAAAAGCGAGAATGCATTTTGCCGTTTGTTATCTGATCCTGGTCTTCCATATGTATGTAAAATTTTAACTTTCTTCTCTTCGAAGTTTTAACAAGGCCTGAAACTTACAATTAGTCCAAAAGCATTAGCAGACATTTTGCTACGTTTTATTAACATTACATTATAAGTATAGATACATGTAAATAATTATGGGGGTCCACTCACAATTTGCCACGCAGTTAAACAGGGAGTGCACAGCAAATGTCCGCACGGCTCTATCCTAATGTCTTTGTCGTTCTCCGCACAAATCTTGCACAGTTGAAACGTGCTACCTGGAAACCATACAATTGTATTATTAGCATTATATTACACTAGCTTTTGCGCGCGGCTCCATCCGCGTGGTACCTACATCAATAAAAGTAGCCTATGTCCTTCCCCGGGTTTTAAACTATATCTGTACCAAATTTCATCTAAATTGATTGTGTGGTAATACTAATCTCTGCTGGTTAGCAGAGATTAGTATTACTGTTACAGCATCTGATCGGTATGTAAGAGTTTCGGGCGCTTACATTCTTCTCCTGTTTAATTTTTTTCCATCTTGAATTCCTTTTCCTTACAATAGCAATTGCATGTATCGGTCGGTCATATATGCTATGATAAGCTTTTACTATCAACCGGGCTATATACTTATTTACTTACCACTGTAGTTTAAAAAGAAAAACCATTTTCTCAGTAATTGATGTAAGATATTGAAAGAAAAAGGTTTTTTTATGATTGTTTTTGTCTACCAAATTATTAGTTTTTAATATAATATTTAATGTATATACTGACCCATTTCGCAGTACAACTCGTACTGTTCCTGTGTGACCGTGATGTGGTCTTCTGCAGGTGAAATGATCGCACTGCTCAGGTCCGGATTCAAATCCTTACCAGCCGGATACAGGTAGCTGGAACAGTAGTATTAGAAATTGATCATTGAAGCAGCGGGAACTCAATTGATAAGGATATAGCGGTCGTGAGTTTGGTTCCTATTTATTGCATTACTAATGGATAAGGCAATGATTAGAATTATAATAGAGGGGTCATGGGAATGATTTCTATGTATACCCTACGACTAACCAATAATCTTCGACGATCATAAGTGTTAATTTGTGACCTAAATGAATAAATCAATTTGACTTGACTTAATGTAAAACTACTTCTCACACGCTTGTCTGAGGAGTAGGTTTTGTTCAAGTCAAGTCAAGCCAGGCTATTTAGTTTAGTTGGAGGCAATACAAAAACACTAGTAAATAGGAACCTAAATTTTGAGGAATCTTATAAGAAATACGTTATAAATTAATTAGTAACAATAAGCTAAGCTGGAGCCATTAGCAAGAATACATATAATTTGCAATGCCACTTGTATCTTATAAAAATATTATCATTATCGGTTAACTTATGTCAGAATTGTTCAATATGCCAGAAGTCGGCTAAATTTGTTTAAGTAACTACTATAATATACACTACGCTTTTATACATGTGATTTTTTGCACACTTAGAGAGCTCAAAAGCTCCTTTACCAAGCATCGAATTTTTTTTAAATAATAATGTCCTCCAGACCGATTTCGGCCACGGCGGCCAGTCTTAACGACGACTGGCCATCTGCGCAGGAGATATTATAGTACACAAGTGTGTGCGCAAACTCAAGTGCACTCTCTGTTCCCTAACTCTCATGATCCGATGGGACGGTAATCCGACACGACCGGAGAGAGATCGGGCGCAGGACCAACGGCTTTACGTGCTTTCCGAGGCACGGGGGCGTCTAACACCGCCAACTTCCTAACTCCGGGCTGCTATTGAGATTTCTTAACAGAAAAACCCAATAACTTTTTGTTGGTCCGAATCGGGATTCGAACCCGAGACCTCATGCACAGCAGTCGCATTCACTACCTCTGCGCCACGGAAAAAAAAATTACAGCCTATATAAAAAATTGCTTGGACACCCTGGTCCCAGCCATTTAAGCTGTCAACCAACACAAGGACGCCGACGTCCAAGCTTAACCAGACTATATATAGAGGTTTATATATTTAAATGACATAAAAATTAAAATATGTAATGGTACTCACAATCCCTCTCTATATCCGTCCAAGAGCGCTTGCACGAGACTCTTGTTCTGCGGAATCGTCTGTAGAATCTCACCCTCAACCGTGACGTAGCCTATAGCCCACTGTCCGAGCCGCGTACACGATAACCTGTAATTTATAAATACATATATAGAGTAACATGTAAATATATGCAACACAAAATGCCTTGTGGCATTAACAATATGCTTGACCTAAGCCGATCGTGAGGTCCTGGGGGCACGAGAATGTATTGGGTTTTTCTGACAGGAAAATTCTCTACAGCACGACAGAGTCTGGAAAGGTAGACGCTAGGACCTAAAATATTGCTGACTTCCTTCCTACCCGCCTTCTCTGCCTTCCCGTTCGGAGAAATATAGCTGTGAATCTATGTTATGTTATATTAAGTCCCGTGGTATAAATAAGCGCTTATGACTGTGATGGATTGTGAATTCCCGGATGGACGGTTTGGACGTTCTTTGTTTTTTGCTAGGTAAATTCTCTATAGCAGGACGGAGTGTGATAACGTGTGCGAAGTGTTGTAGTTGGTAATAGACTCTCTTCTCATTGCCATGCATTAAATATTACAAATTGGAACCACCGAAAAAAATTGCTTATTGGCAGAAATCTATTCTGAGTTTCAAGAATTATTCAGGGATGATTCACAATAATACGAGTATAAACCTGTATGTTGTAGTCATCTATAAAATTTGAACGTTGTTATGGTAGGTGGTAATATGGTTACTATGTCGTGTACAACAGTGTGTGGGGATCCAGTACTTACCTAAAGACATAACTGCCCGGCTTGTGTATGTACTTGTGGAGGAGTGCCTTCACTTCGTCGTAAGTGAGGAACGCCACGTAGCCGGGGTGCGTCACAGCCAGCAGTTGCCAGTTGCGGAGCAGCGTGCTCCACGGTTGGAATAATCTGGAATCATACACGATTTTGGATAAGACTTATAATATCAGATTAACGAGTTGCCGCTGAATTTTAGATTATGCAGAGTGGTCGCCATCACACCTTCACAACCTAAAAAATCAACCTAATAGACAGGCTTGAATATTCAGTAGATTGTGGTAAGTGGTTTCAAAGATGTGTGAGATTTTGTAAATGGTCTCATTTACGAGAAAGTTGGCAACAATGTTGGTTTACTTCGTGAACCAATCGATCTGCAAATCTGTTATCATATCTGTGTAACAGGCCACGACCCACGTTGCTATAAGCTAACTAACTTTTACTCAATACACCTTGTATCTATCTAGAATATAATAACAACTTTGAAGTAGTCTGCAAAATTTCTTAGTATCTCTTCAGTCGTCCTCACGCTAGTAAGGGTCGCGTATAATTATGTCAAACTGATGACTCCATAATCTGCGAATGTCGTTTTCTGAATCCAAGTCTTCAAAATGTAAGGTGATTTAAAAATTACTTTTAAGTTACTTTTTCTTTCTTTTAATACGGATGACACGGCGGCAAACATGCATAAGTTCCACCTAATACACAATGGAATAAAGGAAGGGAGGGACCAAGGGACTTCGATAGAGGTTTCGGAGTTAAAGGAATACCTGCGGAAGGGACAAAAGGACTTAAAACATTATTCTAAGTGGAGCTGAACTAAAGCAGTCCTTACCTTGTAAACACATCGAACTCAAAGTTGGATATGAAGTCGTTACACGTCAGATCAATAGTGGTCTTCAACGCCATCGTCTCCAGCCCCGAGGATATAGGGTGCACGTTGTTCAACTCCTCACGGAAGATCTTCCACGGAACCAGGGTGCTGGGAACAAACAGAAAAATAACTTTTAATATGATAATCTTCTCTTCTCTTCACTTCTTACAATGAGAACAGGTCCATGCCTAGTAGTACGACAGTTTATATACGCGGCTGATATTATCATTATTTTAGATATACCTACTAATCTTATACAGAGGAAAAATTTGATTTGGTTTGTTAACCTCTGAGTCTTCTACGAAGAGGTTAATGAAAACACTTTGTGACGGTATGTCTGTTAGTGACAGGCATAACTCCGGAACCACTGGACCGATTGACTTGTAACTAGGTGTGCAGACACCTTGGGGTCATACCTCGGTCGAGTTTGAATATGGGCCCTGTGGATAATAAGACCCCCGTGATATAGGGTTAATTTCTTTTCATTACTTTTACATTTAAGACGAAGAGGTTGAATCCTGGGTTTTTACACCCATCTCGTTTGTAACGATTAAGGTCAAAACTACTCAACCGATTTTAAAAATTCTAAAGCTATATTATCACTGAGTAACATACGCTATATTTTTCTTTAAGGTTCTGTACTTATATAACCTAACCTACTTTTACGCGAGCAAAGCCGCGGGCAAAAGCTATTGCAGTCAGTTATATAGTCGTGCTATAATATTTTTTTATGACAAGCCTACATTCAATCACACAAACTGTCACATTTATAATATAAGTAAGATTATTGAATCTACCATATCCTATTAGGTGATAGTCTTTATCACCGGGTGATAACGAACCACAAAGGAAAACAAACTTATTTTTAATACTTTCTACTATTATTATAATTGGTTTTACTTTGTCTCATTATTATAAAAGAATTTATCATTTAATATTTTGACAATCTCGAACGAAGAAAATTATACAGATTTGTCTCGATCATGTCGCATCGGAACATTCCCGTTTTTACTTTGGAGTAATCAATCACTGGTGTGAAGGAAGGAAATAAGTTATACGCTAAATACATTAAAACTTGGCATGTACCACTTTATCACAGCAAATAAATTATCTGGCAATACACAGTAATATAACTAGAATGAAACAGACTAAATGTGTCTACGAATTCAGGAGTTCACAGGCGTAACTCAATTTATGTACTATCCTATAATTAATATTATTAATGCGCATGTGAATTTGTTTGTTACGCTTTCACACCTTAACTACACGACCGATCATCATAAAATTTTGCCCGCATAACGTGTACTTTTTATCCAGAAATAAGTACCGCTTCCGAGGGAAAGAAAATTGACATAACCTACGCGAGCGGAGCCGTGGACAAAATCTTGTCGTACTTGAAGTCATTGTCTCAAGCCTTTCTTTCCAGGAGGTCAACATGATTTTAGACGGCAGGACGTCTGCCTACCGAAATTTATGTTAGCAAATATTCTACAATATTAACTTTGAGTATTCTAGCGTTAAAACTATTGAAGTATTGTTTTGCTATCGTTAAATAAAAAATATTTATAGAGGGTCAGTGTTCGGCCCGCGGCTATCTGTAGTCAACGTACGCCCACATTTCGCTAACTACAAATTTAGATCGCACGGAATAAGGGGTGCGTAGGTATATTGTCATAAACTGGGTACAATTCGAAAGACTTCGCTATTATTGAGAATATCTTGACATAAAAAGCTATAACGCTGCTCTAAATTGAACCCGACACCTCATGCCCAGTAGCCGCATTAACTACTGCTGCGCCACGGAGGAAGTCACAGTTTATATCAGAAAGGTAGGACACATCGAGATCTTCGCAGGACCCTGGGATTACACCCAAACAATTGCCGAACTGAGGACGTAGGTAATAGCGCCATATAGATCATAGAAGAACAAATTTGTGTTGTGTAGGTGGTATGGTTTCTAGGTTGTTTAAAGAGACTTTACCTTACCACAGAGATACATATTTTTTAAGGGTTGGCAACTAGATAATTACACCGCAGGTGTTGCCATCGCCCACCGCTTACCTTTATGGAACAGTATGCTAGTGTACCATCTAGATAGTAAACAAAAACCCTATTTTTAATACCGTCATCCTTATTCGCCAAGTACGAAAGCAAAAAAAATGCGATATACGTATAAGAGGGTATATCACACGCCAATATTGAGTACCAAAGTAAACATCCTAGTTATGTGCCGATCCCAATCAATAAGTGCGAACGTGACTTGACAATATGCGACCATACAAAATGCTAATGGAAGCACCGCCTGTTTTCCAATTAGCAGAATTAATTTCCAATAGTCGATGAAAGGGAACGGCTGGCTGACGATTATTGGACCATCTACCCTCAAATATGTACATATACTTAAAGCGGATGTGTCGTTATAGACACGAAGGTCTATTTCCGCACTTCAATGGCGGACAAAATTTGCACGAAGAGGTCCGATTGGTAAACAGTGTAATAGATGCCTACGTATTATGCCATTAATGAGATAAAAAAGTAGAGTTATCATAATTTGTATTTGTCTCACGCGGTTTCACGTTTATGATTCCTGCTTCGTTCCCGTGACTCGTAGCATGAAGTTATAATAATCTATATGTTACTTCTTAACAAAGTAGTTTTCAAGATATAGATGTGGGGCGTTATGTATGTATGTAATAATGTACTTTACTACATATGCTATATTTTTAACTCTAATGGCTAATATACGTACACGTCACACGGTCGTATCTGATCAATTGCTTTTGCTCCAAACCGTAAAAATAGGTAATCCGCCTGAGCCTTTAATGGCATTGAAAAGATATTCCGAATAAACAATTGCCAGTCCCACTTTATTTATTTTTAATTTACGCCTGTCGCGTAAATTAAAAATAAATAAAGTGGGACTTCAGTTAATTAAACCATTTCCATTCAATCATTCTAAAAGTAGGTAGTCTTGATTTTGAACAATTTGCTGGGTAAACTGTGAAATCTGACAACGAGTAATGATTTAGGTAAAAGGGAAACAAGACATATCTATCCTATTCCTAACTAATATTATAAATGCTAATGTGAGTTTGTTTGTTTGCACAGCATATCTACCTACTCGACCGATCATCATGAAATTTCGCATACACGTTGTCAGGAATACGGAAAAGGACACGGGATATAGGATTTCATCCAGAAAAATAAAATTTACATGACCTACTTTTACACAAGCGAAGCCGCGGACAAAGTTTAGTATATAAGAAAATTATTTTTATTCGCTAGACATGAGTTTCTTATTTGTTTACCTATGTACTGTTTTCTGTTATTTTCGCGCACGTATGTGGCCGTTTTATTTGGCTGTTACACGAGTGGTAACTGTTCTCTGGCTCTTAACTGCCTTCGTTACTTAACTCTGGTCTTACGTGATAAATTAACATTAAGACCTTCTTCAACCGTGCTAAAAACCATTAAAATATCGGCCAGTTTAATATTTGTGGAGGCTGGCGGAAACAATTGATAATATGGATATCGGATTTTTCGGAGATAGGGTCGCGTATTAATTTGGATGCTCCACTCGGTGTTTCTATGTATAATATGTGTGTATGTATTTACAAAAAAGTATATAAGTATTTTTATCCATTGTCTAGTACCCATAGTACAAGCTCTGCTTAGTTTGGGCTAGATGGTGTTGTGTGTATGTGATAGAATAGATGTGTGTATGTGATAGAATAGAATAGGATGCTGTCTCAAAGCGAGTTGCTACTACCATACTGTATATTTCAGTCGCCAGGAAGATTTGCGTTTCTTTTGAACGGCATGGTAGTTATTTCTTTTAGCTTCTTGTTAGGTAGCGGCTTGGCTGTGTTTTCTTGGTATTACCACCTCAATGTCAAGGTAACACAGCTATCCATGAGCGGTAGTTACCGTTTACCATCTGGTTTGCTTGTCTGCCACCTTAGGCAATCAAAAATACTTCGTTCCTCTCAACTGCGCTTAAGTGCAATACTGATATTTAGAGAATTCTTATTTTAGTAATATTTCTTAAATTGACTCCGGCATTCAGGCACAATGCTTTTTAGTTGCAATTAGATATAGTTATGTTGACTTATTATTATGTGGTTCGTTAAGGCAGGAGTATTTTATTTAATTTCTATAAGAGTGTTTTATATAATATATAGATATATATATATATATATATAGAGATATCAAAGTATATATAAAACCCACATATCGTTTAACATATTTTTAGGACCTTACCGTAACAAGAAGCTTATACAATTTCAGTCCCTAGTTCTATTTTTGTACATCCTCATGATTGTTTAAAAAGGACCGTAACCCAGCATAACATATTCTATAATTTACGGTAGGGTCTTTAGATAAACAGGATTAACCCACCAAAGGTCTGGCCGTGACAAAGTTGGTTACCGGTCGATACACTCCGTATATAGAACGACGTACCCTCTTCACACACAAATATAAATAATCACGTCGGGACACAGACGGCATTTCGCGTGGAATATGCATGGGTTTTGATTCATACGGTGTATGGAGACGTATTCAACTGACGAGACACATTAAAAATACTGTACAGTATTTTTAGCATCGTGTGCCTGGAGATATAGACACCAGTTCATAAAGCTTGTAATAGACAGAAGTACATTATGTGTATGTATGGCTGCAGTATTGTAGATTAAAAATACTAGCTCTATTTAATAGAAACGTTTTATTTTAAACTATGTTTTTCGTAATATTTAACATATGGATTGATCGTAAAATATGATGTACGGTGAGACGTATCGTAATGTTATCTATGTAACATTACGATACTTTTAGGTATGGTATAGACCATACTTTTTAGGTAGGTCTATACCATACCTAAAAAGTATCTTCACATTAGACTAGTCATTCTTGAACTTACCACGTCCATACAAACAAACTCTTCAGCTTTATAATTTGACTATAAATATTCTACGTGAAAAACCTTTATACATAATACAACGCTGGTACTAAACTCTCACGGAGGGAGTACGAGTCGCACTCGATTACCTTTTTCATAATGTGACCCTTAATTAAGGCTGTTGATTGAGTAGGCAGAGGGCGCCATATGCAAGCGGAACTGCAAATGACAGACATGGGTACACACGACACAGATGACTTTGATGAAGGGGGTGACCACAAAATTGAATAGCTTAGGATAAACATACATATAAATAAACTGACTGACTCACTGGATGTATATTATTCCTCTAATTAGCTATATTTTTGGTCACTCGTAAAAGGTCGAGGTTATTGTGTTGTACTGGCATGATTTCCTGACTGCTACTAAGATTCTTCTGATAGAAAATTCAATAGAACAATGCCCTGGCGCTGATTTCGGCGCACAATATAATCGCAGACTTATATGAGACATTTTATGATAAACAGCAGTATTTTAACTTAAGGACATTCATTACATTCAGTTGTTTTCTATATAATTTCACGCCTCTGTTTCCCTGAGGAATTAGACCGAGATATATAACACCAGCAATAAAGATTCAGCCGTTCCACGAATTGATCTCCCTCACAATCGCCAGTAAGCGTAACCACAACCCTATGCCACTAGACAATCGGAGTCAAAACTAAAAACCTTAAAAATAAATACTTCAGGCTTGGAACAGCCCTATTGAGAAAGCACGTTCATGGTACGATCGCAACCACAAAACTTGTATACAATTTGTACGATGAGTAAGGTTTCCAAAGCTCCGTAAAGTGGCGCTGGTTGGTAGTTTACTTATAAGTAGGTATATGGTATAGTCACATTGAACCAATAACTTTTTTACTAACGAAGGAGAATGCTATTTACGCCATATCTCTTTGCTGTAAAAGGGAATCAGAGAGGCTATGTCATGCTCTCTCGGGGAAAGATAGAAAGTGCCGGGTTCCGGCTCCTACCGACTAAACCTACCACAGTGTGTCATCACGCTGCCTTGATGGTGGGTGGGTCACTGGAACTGGGACTACTTCAGTAACTCACATCAAACCGAGACCTAACCTAACTGGTAGCTAAATAAAACTAAACATAACTGAGTGGTTACAAATAGAACAACTGTAATCGAACACCTGAATTCCACTTGCAATAATGTTATTTTCCTTCCTCATATGAACAATTATATATTTAACCATAATTTTCCTTTACTACAAGCAGGTAACAGTTATATAATGGTTACATATTATATATGTGTGGGGTATTTGTACAAATATTGGTCATATGTTATCAAAACAATGTAAATATGCAACGATGACTTTCTTTTGAGCGTATAAGATAAATATTTGTGCAAATATGCATTGTGAAGTGCCACCGTAAAAGTTATAGCAATAAATGAGCATTTGTTTGTTAGTCTGACTGTAATAGCCATAATTTCTGTTCGCTCGCTTTAACTGTAAAGGAAAACATCGTGAGGAAAGTTTCCTCGCGATGTTTTCTTTACGGACATGCAGGTGCATGTCTAAGAGTTCTCCATAATGTTCATGAAAATATGTGAAGTTTGCCAACCCGCACTAGGCCAGTGTAGTGGACTACAGTTTAGACTGTAGTCCACTACACTGGCCTAGTGCGGGTTGGCAAACTTCTGGGTACGGGCTCACTGCTGAGTACGGGCCTCTTCTTAGTGAGAGAAGGGTTAGCCCTTCTCTCACTAAGAAGAAACCCGTACCCAGCAGTGGAACGGTGCTGATATTATTATTATATTATATATAATATTGGTGTACGTAATACTAGGAAAACAAAAGTTACTTGAATCGCGTTTTTTGGTTTTTCTTTTTTTTTTTTGCTCTTTAAAATCACCACACTCCACCTGATGGTAAGCAGTCGTGTGATCTAAGAGCAGTGGCCTCCACATCGCCCCCACAGTAGCCGAGGCGATGTTGAGGTCTCTACTTTGACGGCCTGAGAAGATGCTTTTTCACGCCCCGCTTAAAGAACCCAGGATTTAAGGAAGAAGGAAACACGTGCCTTGGCAGAGAATTCCATGCCTTGGTCGTTCGACAAAGGTATGAGGACCCAGACTTTTTGGTACACGCTCTAATCGACTCTACCGTGTAAGGATGGCATCTGAGCCCAGCACGCGTTGATCTGGATAGGAAAGGGGAGGGCGGGATAAGGTGGAATAACTCTTCAGAGCACTCCCCGTGGTATATTCTGTAGAAACATGCCAATGAGGCAATTTCCCTACGGAGTTGCAGAGGTTCCAGTGAACTCGTGACCTCTGGATCTCCGATGATACGGACAGCCCGCCGCTGTAACCGGTCGAGAGCGTCCAGCAAGTACTGCGCGGAGCCATCCCAAAGATGAGAACAGTACTCCACGCAAGGGCGCACTTGTGCCTTATACAATAGGCACAGTTGTCCAGGCGTGAAGAACCGCCTCACCCTGTTCAGAACTCCGAGTTTTCGCGAAGCTTGCTTAATGACGCTCTCGATATAGGTTTTCTGATTAAGGGAGCGGCAAAGATCCATACCTAAGATGGAGAGGCTGTCACGTATCACCAGTGGAGTGTTCTTCAGAGAAGGGAGGGGAAGGAACGGAGACTTTTTTGTTGAGAACGCGCATGCCTGGGTCTTCTTGGCGTTGAACTCGACCAAGTTCTTAGCACCCTATTCATAGATGCGGTCCAAGGTCTGGTCAAGTTCAACGACAAGATTCTGCCTTTTCCCCTCAACCTCAGCCTGTTTGGCCCCAGGATGTCCGAGATATCGCCCATGCACGGTACTGTCGTCCGCATAACAATGTATGTTGCCGAGATTCAACATACCATTGATATGCAGAAGAAAGAGCGTAGGGGATAAGACAGAACCCTGAGGCACTCCTGCATTGACATGCATAAATTTGGAAGCGCGACCGTCGCAAAGGACCCGAATACGACGCTTCTGCAGGAAACTTGCAATCCAGGTGCACAGTTGAGGGGGCAAGCCATAGGCCGGAAGCTTGGAAAGAAGAGACCGGTGCCAGACTCTGTCGAAAGTTTTGGCTATATCAAGGCTGATAGCCAAAGACTCGCCGTGCTGAGACCCAGAGGTGCGTGACGAACGCTAGAAGATCACCCGTTGATCGTTTAGCCCGAAAGCCGTATTGGCGATCATTGATCAACGATTGATCCTCCAGGTAGCGGACAATTTGGGTGTTTATAATCCGCTCGAACACCTTGGAGAGCACCGAGGTGATAGCTATGGGTCGATAGTTACTTGGCTCGGAACGGTCCCCCTTTTTGGGAATCGGTTGAACGTTCACCTCCTTCCAAGCCTCAGGCACAATGCATGCGGCGTAAGACGTCCGGTATAGGCGCGTAAGCGTGGGAGACAACTCCGCTGCACATTTTTTAAGGACCACAGCTGGGATGCCGTCAGGGCCACTGGCTTTCCGAACATCGAGAGACTGCAGTATCGCACGAACGGTTCGTTGCCTGATACATATATCAGGCATGGTGTAGCCGCAGTTGGCAATGTTAGGCGGCTGCGAACCGCAGTCATCGATTCGGGAGTTGGCCGCAAAGAGATTTGCAAGCAGATCTGCTTTCTCCTGCGGCCGATGAGCCTGTGATCCATTCGGATACCTCAGAGGGGGCAGCAAGGTCTGGCAGAAGTTGGACTGCACGGCTTTGGCCAGGCGCCAATAGCTACGACTGCCCGTAGGATGCGCTATGAGTTCCTGGCCGAACCGTGCGACGCGTGGGCATCCGCTCTTAAAGTATGCCCTCTTGCAGACCTTTGTGGCTTGGTTGAACGCTGCCTTCAGGTGATCCACGTTAGGGTCGTGGAGAGTGCGAGCCCTGGTCCAAGCGCGGTACGCTGTCTGTTTGCGTTCAACAGCATCAGCGCATTCACGACCGAACCAGGGCCTTTTCCTGCCGCCGCTCGTGACATCACTGTATGGAATATAATATTCCATACCCAGGATGATTTCACCAGCGACAGCAGTAGCGCTCTCTGATGGATCCCTGTTCTCAAAGCAGCGTTGAGCCCAAGGGATGGATGCGAAGAACTCCCGCATTCCATCCCAGTCTGCCGACGAGTAGTGCCACAGTCGTCGTCTTGCCTCCTTGGGTCGTGGGGGCGAAATTGAACAGTAACTCGTATATTAAATAAAAATTAGCTTTCAGCACTCCTTCTCTATATAATCTTTAACTATGACAATTTTCACATGTCTCCATGCGCACTATATGCTTAACCAGACACAGCAGATGTTTAATTATGTCTGCTATCCTAAGACTTGACAGATTACAAAGGGATACAGATTTTTCTCATGCAAATTATGAAGCAAACGGCAAAGAGCACAACTTAGGGTTGATTTTCAATTGCCCGACAAGCCTGAACTGGGATTACCATCTACATATAAGCAAAATAGAAATACCTCTTCATAATATCAGTATATATAGTGCATCATATAGCAGATCCATAATGATATATTACTATAGAACATTATATATCATTGTTTTATTTATTACTTTCGGCGAGCCTGTACGTATTTGTAACATATTTGCATACAAAGACCGTAAGCCCACGTAATTTCGTATTAAAACAATCGTAACGCAACGTCCGAACATAAGGCCTTTGGCAAATTGAATTGGACACAAGATTTACATTCAACTTTTTATGATTATAAGTTGAAGATAGAGCCTTGCTAGTTCAGAGGCCGAAGCGTGAATACGATTGATCAATGTGGGGTTTCGATTTCGATACTTAGGTCTTAGTAACAATTCGTCTGTAATCTGTATTTGGTAAGCTATAGTGAACCCCAATTACGTTGGATTTAAATAATTATTTATTATTTAAAAATAAATTTATAGATAATAATTATACTTTAATGACAAAAGTATAGTGTGAATCACCACTGACTACATACAAGTCTGTCACCTAATATTGAAAGAATCATAATGACAGCGGTTCCTAATAACTCGAACTATAAAGGTTGTCCACGCCAGAAATAGTCAAAGTCAAAGTCAAAAATCATTTATTCATTTAGGTCACAAAGTAACACTTATGAACGTCAAAGTATATAGGTTAGTGAGTTTACTAAGTTACTGAAGCTACATTTAGGTTAGTTGCTAGGTTCAGGCAAAGGGTAGAGCCTATGAGAAGAAACCTGCAAGAAACTCACGGCCACTCTTTTAAATCGTCAGTTAAATATAATTTCAGTATTTTACAACTCAGATTAACAAGGTGTTACAGCCATTATGCCATATACTACTGACTATAAAAAACTAAAGATAATAACAATAATAACTTAATAATATTATAGAGAGGAAATAATTTGAGCTTAGATATATTATTTAATATAAATCTAAAATAGACAGTAAGATGGCATGATGGCGCATACACTTACACTTTGTGACTATGCAAAGGCTTAAATTGACTTATAAGTAATACAGATCTTTGAATCCTGTATGCAACAAGCAACTAGCTCCATGAGTTTTTGTCATTTAAGTAGTCGTTGACTGAATAATAACCCTTCCGAATAAGTTGTTTTTAACGGCGTTTGTAAATTTAAACAATGGTAAATTAATTATAGTAATAGGTAATTTATTAAAAAAACGTATACCGAGTCCCGCAAATGTATTGTGAACTTTATGTAAACGATGATATGGGCCTACTAACTTATGCTTATTTCTAGTGTTTACGTTATGGATATCACTATTCTTATTATATAAGTAAATGTTATGTTTAATAAACATAATGTTAGCAAATATATATTGCGACGCAACAGTAAGTATGCCAATTTCTTTAAATCGATCTTTCAGGGAAACTCGTGGTCCTAAATTATAAATGCTACGTACTGCACGCTTTTGAAGAATAAAAATTGTCTCAATATCAGCTGCCTTGCCCCACAATAATATACCGTAGGACATGACACTATGAAAGTAACTGAAATATACTAGTCTTGCAGTATCTATATCAGTAAGCTGTCTTACTTTCCGAATTGCGTATGCGGCTGAGCTAAGTTTCCCTACAAGACACGATATTTGAGCGCCCCACTGAACTTTATGATCTAAAGTTAATCCTAAAAAGACTGTTGATTGAACTAAAGTAATAATTTCATCATTTAAAATTATATTCACGTTAGGACTCTTTACGTTTGGCAATGTAAACTTGATACATTTAGTTTTTGTAGAGTTAAGTAGTAAATTATTCGCCGTAAACCAGTCCAGGACTTCCGCGAGTGAATCATTAACAGCACGTAAATTTGGTGCTTTTCGGTCTACCTTAAAAATAAGGGATGTGTCATCCGCGAATAAAACAATGTCACACAAATGCTGAACAAAGAACGGCAAATCATTTACGTACACTAAAAACAGAAAGGGTCCCAAAATCGAGCCCTGTGGCACGCCCATTGTGACTGGTAATCCAGAAGATCTACTTCCGTTGATATCAACGTGTTGTAGTCTATCGCTTAGGTAGGAATCAACTAGGTCAAGTGCAGTATCTCGGATGCCATAATGCCTGAGTTTTCGCAACAGCGTTTGATGGTCAACGCAGTCAAAGGCTTTAGAGAGATCACAGAATACGCCAATGACATCATGCGAATTCTCCCAGGCACTGAATATATGTTTTAAAAGCGTAACACCCGCATCTATCGTAGAACGGCCCTTCCTAAAACCATATTGATCTGCATGAAATAAATTGTTTACACTGAAGTGGCTCTCTAATTGCTGTAATATAATCTTCTCAAATATTTTACTAATAGCAGGTAATATTGAAATCGGCCTAAAATTACTGGGGTCACTTTTGCAACCATTTTTAAATAAAGGTATTATTTTACTACATTTCATTAAGTTTGGAAAAATGCCCACATCAATGCATCCGTTGAATATTGCGGCTAGGTGTGGCGCTATATTAACAATAATACTTTCAACTAATTTTACCGAAATACCCCAGAAGTCAGCTGATTTTTTTGAATTAAGCGACTTAAATACTTTAATTATATCATACGGATGTACACGCTCAAAACTAAATAGTATCTTGCACTCTTCCACGTTGCACCTAACTAAGTATTCTGCTCGAGCTGGGCAAGACCTAAGGGTACTAGTTATGTTTAAAGGTATTTTTGCGAAGTAGTTATTGAATGTATCGGCTACTTCCAAATTATTTGAAATTACGCTATTATTTATATTCAGTTCAAATTTATTATCACGCACCTTGCTGCGACCTGTTTCATTGTTAATAATGTTCCATATAGTTTTAATTTTATTATTAGATTTTTGAATTTTAGTTTTTAGGTAAAGGGACTTGGCAGTGGCACAAGTCTTTTTAAATAATTTTGAATAATTTTTAACATATTGAATAAAATTTGGATCGAAATTGTATTGTTTCATACCATATAATTCATATAGCTTTGCTCTACTTTTATATATCCCAGATGTTGCCCAGTCACAAAACTTAATCCTATTATTCTGACTAAAGGTCTTACATTTAAAAATATTATTATATTCTAAAGTAATTATGTTAAGTAAAGACTCATATAGTTCGTCTGGATTATCCAGAGAAAGGTCCATATTGACAACTTTGAGACTTATGTTATCATTAAATTCCTTTAAGCGATTAGATGTCATCGGTCTACATGTGACCTTATTCTCTTTATGAATTGTACTCACAGGAAATACTACCTTTTGCCCACAGTGGTCAGATGTAAGTTCACTCAATATGGCCCTATTTAGAAATTGGCAGTCGCAAAATACATTATCTAAGCAGGTAGCAGAATGTGAAGTGATCCTAGTGGGTTCAGAAAATAAATGCTGTAAATTAAATGATCTAAATAAACTAATAAGTCTTAAAGAGACAGCTGACTGCTCAAGTAAATTAACATTAAAATCACCACACACTACTATATGCCTATTACTAGAACTCAAGCGTTTTAAAATATCCTCTATTACGGTTTCAAATACACTAAAATCACTTTGCGGTGGTCGGTATACACAAACTATGACATGTTGCTCTAATTCCACACAGGATAGTTCAACAGTGCGCTCGATAGAAAGATTTACTATATCTTTACGTTCTTTACATTTTAGATTGTTACATACATATATTAGAGAGCCACCATGTATAGAATTCTTTCTTACAAACGCACTTACAATTGAATAATATTCGTTATTAAATATTAATTGATTAGTTCTTAACCAATGTTCTGTTATGCAACATATTTGAATATTATGTTGTTTAAAAAATAAATCTAATTCTAACTCCTTGCCGGATAGACCCTGAATATTCTGATGAATTAGTCTAATACTGTGTGTATGCCTATCCTTTGTCTCATCTAACAGTTTAAACTACTAGAAGTGTCAATATTTGAATTTGTAGTAGAAATACTACTATGTCCTAAAACCTTAATTACCCTACTGGTACCTGAGTCGCTACATATTATATTAAATGCTAATAATTTAGCAAGTTGCTTTTTATAAAAAGAAGATAGATACATTGTATCTTTAGTCAATAAAAATTTACTAATAAACTTATTAGTGTCAAAAAATAAACTATAATTGTTGTAACATGTACTGTTATAAAAAAGTAAATTAAGTTTTTCAATATTCCTATTTTGTTCATTTGTTAGTACATAGGAATATGGTAATGCACAAAGAATAAAGTTACACCCTACTTTATAATGTAATGATTCTATTACCTCTGTCAAATGGATTGCCTCTTTTTTAGTGACAGATAAGCTGTCACCATAAAGAAATATTACTGTTGATTCTGCATTTAATTTTGTAGTTTTTAACTTATCAATTATATAACCTAACCTAGCCCCAGGGGAACAAATATTTATGCAAGGCGTCTCTGTATGAGAATTAATTAGTCCACTAAAACCTACTCCTATTTGGTCAGAAAACATGAATATATTTTTGTTAATGTTATTCATCAAAGAAGAAGAAGAAGACACAGCCATATTTTCATGATCAGAAAAGGAGGTGGTACCACTGTTTACTGAATCCAAATCACAAACAGCTGACAGGTTATTATAAGGTGTAGCCTGTAAGCACTTACCGCAAAGATTGTTATTAGTTAGTGAGAGAACATGTTCCATGTTCTCCCTACCAACTCTGGCAATTTCCTCATACTTCAAAATATATTCGGATGTTTCTTTATGGTGATTAAGGCTCATTCTTGTAAGTTGTTCTTCTAAGTTGTTAATTTGATGATTTAATTCGGCTGTATGTGCTTCATACTGTAACCTACTGGCAACTACTTGATCATTGCTTTTTTCTAAATTTATTAATAAAGCATCATGCTCCTTCACCAATTCACTGTTATGCTGTGTCACCTTCCTAACCTTTTTTAAAGTAAATAGTAATTTGACATAGATTCAATACTTGCAAATGACGTTCCAATCACTTGTGATTAGATAGATCTGGAAACTCCAGTGCACATAGGTACTAGGCGATAAACCATAAAAATCTCAATGTGAAACTTCGAGCGAACGAAATATGAAGAATATACCTACCAGAACTTTTTCAGGATTTCTTTAAATTATTTTTTTTTAACATGTCATTACACCGTTTTTCGCACCACTAGGACGACAACTACAACGTTCCTACGCGTGTTTTACGGTGCGGATAGAACGTACAATCCGCCCTAGCCTTCGGCATTTTTGTTTCATGGTAGGCCTCCTGTTTTCTACATACGTGACAAATTCACTACTGCCGGCACATCATCACCTATTGTTTTATATATTGCTATATATACGCTTCAAATATTTTATGCATCCATTTTCCTGTCATTGAAAGGTTTATTTTAATGCTGCATACAGACTATTTGCGTCTACACATTTTATGCCGATTCGCTCGCGTGTTCAATTGCAGATCATGGCCATTTAATCAGTGAGAGCTTTTGTTAGTCTGAAATGGATATGAGTTTAAAGTGTATAAGATTATGTTAAAACTGAAGTGACACAGGTTGATTATAAAGACTTGTGAAGTCAGAATCATAACATAACTAATAAAGAAAAAGCATATCTATAGCTGGCATTATTTCAATATCCGTCGTCGCATTTGCTTAGCTTAAATATAATATCACTGTGTTTGTATGAACTACTTAAATAAATTCACAAAAAATAGTATAATCAATAGGACCCCTTTATTATGCAAGCTAGTATGTTTAGTCAACCCTCAACGTCCAAGAATTTTAAGAACACCCGTGTGAATAGGTACTCACACTTGAAGGGATCAGAAAGTTGACTGTCATTATACGGATAGTTCTTTATTTCAAGCGACATTAGACATATAGAACACTGTTCAACTAAGAACATTCTCCATCACTATTCGTATATGGATGGAAAGCAGTACGCAAAAACAAAGTCGTTGTTTTTTGTGTGCAAATGAATACAGCAATAACCTAAAATATACAGAATTCTCACACGTCACAAAATGAGCTGTAACAATTTGTAATTGTGTTCATCAATCAAATGGGAACGTTAAAAATGACATAATAATTACACTATTTTCTTATAAACGAAATGATGATCATATTTTCAAACATGACACAGTAATACTGACTGTTTCACCCCCGTTTATGATTACTGCTTTGCTTCTGTGACTCGTAGCGTGATGTTATAAAAATTATCTAACTCAGTAATAATCTAGCATTCTACTGGTTAACGAATTTTAATTCGGTTTTGACTGTAGGTACATTACAAATAAATTTACAGTTGTTTATATCTCTATATAATATTAGTGTAGATCCTAAGATCCTAATCCACGGGAGACTCGACGGGGTCTACGTTGGCGTGACCAAAAATGGGGGTTCACAATTCGTAAACCACGAAAGTCCACGAAAATTTATTTGCTTTGGATAGTGAAGAACTAAAATGTTGGTTATATTTTAAGAAGCTCAGCGACTGTTCCTTGTAAAAACTTGCATATTCCATATTCAGTACGACGGGTCTCGCACCTACCGATATTTTGGTAGAGAATTACTAAAAAAAGAAATTCTTCACCAACATAAATATGAATGCCAAGGAATATGGTAGAAATGTAGCCGCAGGGGGTCCACCCGAACCAGCTAAATTTTGAAAGTGGTCTATGAGAAAAAAGTCTGGACACCTCTGGTGTAGATTTATTACATACATACATACATGGATTCACGCCTGTTTCCCAGAGGGGTAGGCAGAGACTACGGATTTCCATTTATTATTATTTGCTACGACCCTGACACACTTCTCCGGCTTCATTCACTTTCATCACATTCCTCATACACGCCCGTCGGTTCAAGGAGCTCTTAACCTCTTAAATATTTGCTATATGACAAGTACATATTCAGATTCATTAAATTTCTACATGGTATCGAAAATAGAGGTACTACATTTTAACGTGGTATATCATAATACTGATGACAGAACGAATTAGAAGAGAGGTTTTGCAACTTTAGTTACTACTTTTCTATATATTACCCCGTAAATTGAAAAACATCGTCTAACATTTAAAAATACCTCTTACCATTTTGCGGGCTATGCAGATCACACGGCAGACCATTTTAGAAAACACAAATCCGTGGTTGCTTATTGAATATTTTATGCTCGATAATAAGTACGGGTTGTCCCAAAATAAATGTTTAAATCCATTGCTACCCGAACACGAATTCGTACTCACATATACACACGTACATACACACACATACAGACGTCGTGTCGTCACAGTATCGTCGACGGAAGTGGCGAGGGTTCGCGTCTACTTTCCTATATACTGGGATAACATGGTCAAATTAAATATACGGATTAAATATTTGCATAAAGTTTCTGAATAAGGTTACACACAACGTATTTTTAGTTGCGCTACTTTAGGATTATAAATGTAGGATGACTGGCTCATTAATCTCTTAGCGTCTGCGCTACACTTAGTGGGTTTCTGTTAAGCATTTGGTAGTAGCAGCACAGAGTTTACTGATGAGTGTGATAGAAGGAAATTAGGCTTAGATTGGGCCTAAAAGATACTTGCTAAGCTCAACATGTCTTGTTTTGGGCATTTTCTTCACCTGTTTATGACATAAACTATCTCACAACATGGACAATATGTAAGTTGGAAGGCCTTTGGCTATTTGGCTTAACCTTCTTTAATCCTAGGCTCATCAAGCGTACCGAGTAAAAGTATATAATTTTTAATATTTCAAGAGATCCTAAAGTCGCCAAGGACGTCCATGCGACTTTCGCAAAGTCAGTAATTAGAGGGAGCCTTTACTATTGGTCTACACCAACTTCTTAACATCAAGCGAAACAAAATAATTTAAACAAGGCGAATATAAAATACACTTCTATCGAGTGCAGGAATTGTCTCTCACATATTTTCTAGTAATAGAGTTTGTTAAAGTTAAGTTTGCTAACAAGTGACAGGATATATATAGATATACTAAGTTATAAAAGTAATAGATGCTGAGTACGTTTTTTACAAAATAAACTTAATTGTAAGTTATGGCTCTCACCTACATATTAGAATTTGTGATCCAAAACCGCTAACCAAAGTTTAAGGGTTCCTGTTTGCAAGCGTCAAAGTTCCGTACAACAAAAACGATTGTTAATTTTACTTGCGGTTTATATTGTTCGAACCAGGTGCTGTTTACTTAGGTATTTAAAATATTTAACAAACTCTGTAATAAAGGGACAAACTTTGGATTACAAGCATTTACCGTACCTAAGGCTTATCCATATTAGTATTATAAATTCGAATGTTACTTTCTAATACGCTTTTACGGCTAAACTGCTGAATCGATTTTGTTGAAATATTATTATTATAGAAATAGTTTCAATCCTGAAGGACACAGGCTACTTAAAGTAAGCGTGAATGAAGAAGGCATCTATAAAACTGCATGGCATGCATAGTGATAACAGATGGATATAAAAGTTAGTTAACACACGGTCAAAGACATGTCATCTGGGATTCGCTGATTGTATCAGCAACAGCCAATCATATCACTTGATATGAGTTCCAATTTGACACGTCATCGATTAGGCTTTTAGAAACCAGGTACATATTTTAACGAAAAATTGAAGCCCATTTGGTTAGAGGACTATTCAGCTATGGCTTTGTTATTATCTTATAGACAGACAAAGAAGACTTTTTCATAAAGAGCTAAATAACCATTATGAGCTTGTGTTTCAATTGTCATAACAATTGCAAAAATATTTTACATTTATGTAAACTTATTGTGCTTTAATATTACTTCAATTCTTAATAGCAGCTAAGAAATAGGTTTTATATTATAACAAAAGTCCACTTTAGGTTACAGCTATTTTGAGTGGGTAGCAATTTCGCTGTGTAGTCATTGCGGAAACAGGACTTGTCACTTAGGCCAGTAGCAGTAAATTTTTTGAAGGATCGGTAACGCGTAGGTGATATCCATGCTGTTGCCAACATCCATAAGCTGAGATAACACCTTCCTAGACGGTTACCCGTACGCATATTTGCCAACTTAGCTGTATAAAAAAAGTATACGTCTCCTCTTAACCTGCAACTCCTACTAATGTCGCAATGGTTCAAGTGGTTGTTACTAACAGTACACTAAGTGTTGTGCATTTGATCCCCTAACGGGACAACACTTTAGGAGATCTATAAATAGTTGTCCCTTGTCTCGGATGTTCATTGTGTCCGTAGTTTCAATATTTGTAAAGACACCGTTTCCCCGACGACACAGTAATAATTCCTACCGTGAGAGTTGCCATTTTAAGGGAAAAAGAGGGACTAGTAAATGTCCGACACGAATTTCGCACAAACCTATTAAGTACCAGATGCCATCGCCCACGCTTAGGGAGCCTGTCGACATCTCAACACTGGCCCAAAACTTTCTTCCTACGACCCACTTTCCTTTTTCCATTGAGTTTTCCCATCAACGCAAACTGCGTTTTGTCGTACTTGGGATGCAAAATTTATGGCATAGAAAGCCGATATAACAGCTATACACTGCTTGTATATTTCGCTACCGGATGCTTGGCGCCGACTGGCTAGCAATCAGCACGTGTAAAGGATTCTAAGGGTGACAGCAGTCTGGTTTAGCTTATCGTACGCTGCTTGTACCCAGAAATAATCGAGTAGGAAGATTGAACAGTTTATGTTGCGAGGTATTAAGCTTGGTGACATTTGCAAGAATTGGATGACAATTACATCTATGCATGCCCGAAGATTGCAGAAATGTTTTGTCTCCATATTACACCAGTTACAATTTTAAATGCCTATAAAAAGCAAGCCTATAGCACATTTCCGGATTACTTGCTGATACTAAAAATTTCCGAACTTGAAAAGCTTGAAGAATTTCGGGAGCGAACCCAGGTCTTACAGGCGATCGCAAACATAAGTACAAACGTTACATGGCCAATGAGATATTCAGGATAATAGTTATCCAAGATAATATGATACAGGTAGACTGTTCCACTATTGAATTTTAGATTAACTTGATGGTTGAGTGGTCGTTAGTGTGGTGTATACAAAACAACTATAAAAATGCAAGAGCTCTATAAATGCTGTTATACCACGTCGGAACTAGTACCTTTTTATAAGGTTACGGAGAGTAATTGGTATCCATAGATACACTGTAACAGCCTACTTATCATCAGTTAAACGTATATACGTCCATTAAACGTAAATGCTGAAGTTTGAGACCTACTTTTTGTACTGCAAAACACATTTATTCCAAAATGTGTTAATTTAAGTATATAACCTTTTTATTGAAGGGGTTCACCCTTCATGAAGTAGTCCGAAAAACGTAGTAGTGTTATTTTGAAAGAAATAATTCTAAAGAAACCTTATCAGTAAGTTATTTTCTTTCGGTTCCGGACAGTCCTTTTCATGGTAGACCTCTACAGGTGGCTTGTACACTTTGAAGCCAGCAAAATGCTATAAAAAAACATGCGTATTTTACGCTTCACTTGATCAAGTTAAGCAAAACCGCTAGTTGTGTATATTTCTTTCTTTTTTTGTTGAATTAGTCGCGGATGATCACTCCAGACCGATTTCTCAGGTGATAGAATAAATTGCGTTTTCCTATTTACAATTTGATGAGAGTAAATGCAACGAAGCATCGGATATGAAACGGCTATAGTATAGCCCAAAAGATTAGGCATCGGCGTTGCATTCTGAAGATCGGAGGTTCGAATTCCACCCCGACGCGATGCACTACCGACGTGAACCCATTCCGAACTAGTGTTAGGATGTTGGTAACTAGCATTCTAGTTAAATTGGAGGGATTAACAAGAATAGTAGTAACTTGTAACATACGTGATTCACATACATACATAGATTCACGCCTATTTCCCAGAGGGGTAGGCAGAAACTACGGATTTCCATTTGCTACGATTGTAACAATGTTACTACTATTTCAAGATCGTAATAGTATTTCTGAAAAACAGGCTTTTATGCTATCAATAAATAACTAGTAACAGTCTGCAGTGTAAACCTGTGTTGTCCGGAGTGTAAAACGTCGATGAAATACTTCTGTACTCTCGACTCCCGTTGAGTACCCTCCAAAGGATAAGCAGAGCTATATTACGTTCATATTTCATAAAGTATGTGTTACAGTCGAAAGAGAGCGAATCTATTGCGTTTACCAGATATATTTTTAGGCTCCATGTTTCTACTGAGAATTTCCTATGAAAAACCTAATAACAGTGCATCACCGGAATCAAACCGCACAACATAAGTTCAAACAAACGCAACGGCACTAAATGGGCAGGCTAAACTATGAGGCACCATCACATATAGCAATATTGTTGTAATCTTACCGTACGAAAGAATGAGACAAAACTACACTGTGTATGACAGCACAGATGGCGTAGTGGTTGAAGTGGTCGCCTCGCCACTGCGGCCGCACCGAGTGTTGTGGGTTCGATACCCATACCTACCAAAACTTATGTGATCCACAAATGGTTGTTCTGAGTTTAGGTGTTCTTTGCGTCCGTCGTTTGAATATCAATCAGATCAGTTCACCAATTCGATATATATATATATATACATTAGGTCAACTGATCCCGCGGGTCCTGTACGAGCGGGATCAGTTAACTAAAGAGCCAAAGACCCTCGTGACACAAGTTATTCCTAGTGCGGGAGTTGTCATTTGGAAAAAAAAACTTGTAGCAATATTGTTATAATCTTAATATGTGAAAGAAAGAAACAAAAATATACACAGTGTATATCTCTTTGGGGGAGGGCTATGTCCAGCAGTGGACTATTATAGCCTGATGATGATGATATCACCGTCTCGTTCTCTCATAGGGGAAGAATCCAATAACACAGGAATACGATAGTACACTCAATCTCAGATAAGGAGAAAATCCACGCTTAGAACATTTTGCCATCTGAAGTCTTAGCGCACATTACCGAAACATTAATTAAACGCATCTAAAACTAAAACACTTTCAACACGCCTTCATGACTCAGTGCATACGTATCTATGTCACGTCGCCGCGTTGCTTATAAGGCAGACTATTTAGAATTCATACAATACATTAAGGCTTATTCATATTAGGTGGGCTGACGCCGACATGGGTCCGATATGGGTGAAAACTAAATCTCATTACACCTTAAACAGATTATGGGTTCGGTATTTCGGTTGATACAAAAGAGTCATAAGGTACAGTGCATTAGATGTAGACACCGCAATGATAATTATAACCGAAATGGTTAGGGGACATTAATAAAATTTACTGAATCAACATACGTTGAATGGTTCACGGTTCGGGTTTGAAGCCCTTTAAACGTTCATGAAACGTTTTGATTTTATACAATCACGATAGTAAATAAGCATATGGCCCAACTGATGGTAAGTGGGTACCACAGCCTGGATGTAATTTACACTAAGGATGCGAGCGTACATTAATGGCACTGCAAAAAAGAGATTGTAATATATAGATATAGATAGGGAGGAACATAGATGAATCAGCTGAGAAAACAACGTCGTGATATCCTATTCACCGCGAGAATGATAGACAAGATTGTTTGGCTGCTATCGCTTGTGTAGAATGAAGATACTTCTCAAGGTGAACTGCTTCAGTTTGAGCATAATTCAAGGTTTGAGCGAGGATCCCACTGTGCTCTTTTTCTTTTGATGCCGTAAACAGTGTCAGGTAGTAGAGATGACATAAATACAATTAAGAGGTAACATATTTCTAACCGTCGGATCATCTATACCGTAACATACGGCTTTCTGCCAGCAGCACTTCAAATCGGATAGCGGAATCGACAGTACAGGCATGGCAGACGCATAAACTTATGCGCAGCAAT
Organism: Catocala sponsa; assembly: GCA_963564715.1. Classification (NCBI taxonomy): domain Eukaryota; kingdom Metazoa; phylum Arthropoda; class Insecta; order Lepidoptera; family Erebidae; genus Catocala; species Catocala sponsa. Next base: position 8,246,527 of record OY751351.1, read on the forward strand.
GCCCTATATACTACCTGAGAATTTTGACTTGAAACAATATCCTTGGCTCACCACCAACCAATTCCAAGGTGGGCACGCCCACTTGGCCATCCCTTATATACGCCTAGGCGTAGCATATTACAGTGTCCTAGTGATCATTCATAGGACGCTGGACAAACCGCAGTAGTTACTTCATTTTAGTACCTATACGTACGTAGATAGGACTATCTAGCCTCCATAAAATCAGTTAGCAACAACGACATTAGTATCGTGTCGCCTATACAAATATATAATAACCTCTTCCATATTAAGTTGTCGTAGATACCTCAAGACACTTGCAACAATGGGTGTCAGATTAATATCGAAACACAATAATGCTTCAGACATGCGAAATGTGATAAGCCATGATGCTTACAGATTCATATGATCAGAATACGTTCCTATTATAAGAATGTGTTTACGATTGGCTGGTATTGACATAAAGGATATTGAAAATGACAAAGCCAATTGTATTTTATTAGATATTGATACGCAAATATCGACGATAAACTTATATATTACACTAGATATTGCCCGCGGCTTCGCTTACGTTAATATAGATGTTGTCTCGTTATTTTCGGGAACAGTATTTTTTTCTAGGTGAAAAGTACCCTATGCCCTTTTCTATAACGTGTAGAAACTTTATGATGATTGCTCGAGTAGTTAAGTTGTGAAAGCGTAAGGATATCTTAACTTTTTTATAAATTTCGTGCTCTGAATACATTAATAACTTATTAGAGTGAAGTTATTTTTATATAACAATTTAAATAATCGCTTGATTTTATTAGAATAATATTTCACAAACAGATATCATTATCGACATCAAACAAGAAACTAACACTGGTGTCTTGAACATAAAATTAAACGACTATTATGTCCATCGGAAATATCATCAAATCAAGTTTTTAAAATCGACTTAAAATTGCAAAGCGTTAGACGCCTTCGCTTATACTCATCATCCTTTTGCCCTGGTCCCAATTTATTTGGGGTCGGCGCAGTACCTATGTCCTTCGCTTCCATACTTCTCTGTCACCCCTCTTCTGATTATTTACCCCTTTCCCTTTCATATCCATCCTCAAACAGCCCATCCATCTTTTCCTTGGCCTTCCTCTCCCTTTTCGTCCCTCTAACCTCATATTCATCACTTGCTTACCTAAATCAAGTGATGAATATGATATATACGCCTTCGCTTACACTAACAAGTATAAAATGAAAACTACAACTCAACCAAACTCTTTCTTCTTCTGTATCCCATAAGATTAGGCAGAGGTGATAAAAAAGGTCTACATTTTCTCTTTCTCATATAACATGGTCGCCGTGCGATTTCAGGACACGAAGTCATTATGCAATTTGCTTTATAAAAACAATGTAATCTAGATGCAAAAGTGTACCTACCTGGAAGACAACATTTCGTAACGTGACGTAAAATTCTACAGACGTAAAAAATTCTCAATAGGCTCCGCCACTTATATCTTCGACGTTCCAACCACATAGCTAATGAAATATGAGAAGACATCGAACCTCTGAACAAGACTTTAATGAAGTGCAGCGCTATATTATGTGTACAGACCACACTACCAAGTACTTTTGTTTACCAAGTAATATTAACTTTCAAGTTAGATCTAAGTTTACTGCAAGCAATCAACGCGCCAAGTATTATGCTGACGCTCTTGCTTTGAACTGATATATTCAAAGCGGTTTTAAGCTAGTCATCATAATGCAAATTCCTTTCTATCATTAACTGGATAGGTGCGAGCGTACCTTAATCGATTTCGTATGCACTTTAGAGCACTGGTATCCAATCTTACTGAGCGCTTATGGTCTTTGAAGAAGTAATGTTCTTCAAAGACCATAAGCGCTTAGTAATGGTGTAATCACCAGCCTGCTTTCATCTTCTTACGTTATTTCGCACAATATGTCCAATAATGTTGGCCTCTATTGGGCTAAGATAACAGGACAGAAGTACTATTCTTCGCTGGAACTTAAAGTAGCCGAACTAAGGAATTACGAACCCTCAGTGTTCAGAGGCATAAAGACAAATCACAAGCATAAAAATTTGCGATGTGTTCAGAATCAAAATGTCTACAGCCGCGTGCCTAAGGTTTTAGAATAAGGCAAGCACGATTTAACACTTTATTTACTTTTAAAAGCAGTAAATGAAGTAAAAAAATCTTGCTTACACTTTCAGTCGTAGGCTAAAGCTTACTAAGCACACCGAAGATATTTTTGTACCCTTCTTCTTCTTTTCGTGTGGTTAGTGGCCAACCTGTTGTCAAAAGGTTCAAGCCGCCCGTAGGCCTCTGACATGGCTTAACGACTGCTGTCAATTTGACAACAACCGGGACCGACTTTTTACGTGCCCTCCAAAGCACGAAGACGCTCAGATTAAATACCACTAAGCGGTCACCCATAAATTTTTTTTTTTTTTTAGACTGACCGCACCCAACGTTGCTTAACCTCGCTAATCGTTTACCGATCATGAGTGCAACTGGCTATGAGCGCCTAGTGCTTGTGAAGTGACTCCTTATTTGTAGGTCCAATAATACGGCAGTCTTTCTAATTCATCTTACCGATGATCATTAACAAGTTCCCTTCTATCATAATAATCATTCACTTTTAAACTCTTCTCCCATGCATCACATAATACATACATACGTTTCACTCCTCAAGTTTTTAATCAACGCCATTTTCAACGTCTTGTGCCACGTTAAGCATCAATGTACTTCCACACCTACACCTTTAAAAAAACATACCGGATATAATGCAGACGAAACCAAATCAAAAAGCAAGCTCTAAAATGAATTGTGCTTATCGCAACTTGTTATAGTGAATGAGATAGGACAAATCCATTGAGTGAACAAGCGATAAAATAAAGGTGAATGAACGTTAGGCGTAGTGTACACTAGATGTATTAGTATTAACTGCCACATAGCTTGCATTAAATTATGTTTGGATTGTATCCAATAATTTAGATGTGAAATTTGCGATTAAATGATTGCGTATTGACTAAAAACACTAAACAATTCGACTAGCTAGAATATATTTATTGATTTTATTTTATTTATTTATTCATGTATGACGTTACACATTTTATAATTAACAGCGGCTTCCGCACTAAGCTAGAGGCTTGTATCGCGGCAATCACATATACAGTAGTTGCTTAACCATAAAAAACAGATAAATCGGTTCGAAATCGAATCCTAACTAATATTACATAATATGCGAATATGAGTTTGTTTGTTTGTTACGCTTTCGCACCTTGTCTTCTCGACCAATTATCCTGAAATTTCGCATACACGTTGTCAGTGGAACAGAAAAGGGTGCCTTTCATATCATCCAGAAAAAAGTACTGTTTCTAACCTAACCTACAATGACGCGAGCGAAACCGCGGGCAAAATCTAGTAAAATATAAAATAAATAATTCTAATAAAATAACGTAAACTACTAATGAAATGGAAATATTAACATAAAAAAATTAGAAAATTAAAATGGAAATGTTGACCGTACAGTGCAACAAATATCAAGGAATACATCTACATATACTAATATTATAAAGCTGAAGAGTTTGTTTGCTAGGTTGAACGCGCTAATCTCAGGAACTACTAGTTTGAATTGAAAATTATTTTATTGTTGGATAGCTTATTTATCGAAGAAGGTTATAGACTATATAACATAACGATACGACTCACGGGGGCGGCGCAGTAATCATAAACGCGGGTGAATCCGCGAGCACATCTAGTGTATAATAAATTTACTTAATATTTTGAAGTAGATACTTTTTTTACTGCAAAAAAAAAAGTAAGACCAAATTATGTAAAAATTTTTACTACTTATCAACCCACGAATATTTTAAATGTATAAAATATAGGTCAATTTAATGTTTACACTTGAGACGGATATGTGGGTGTGTTGTTAGTAGTCTCACATACGTTTTTAAGCTTATTACATTCGAAGAACTTGAGTTATTTTCTTATAAGGCGCCTCGGCGACTTCTTTATAGCGTTTTGATCTTTATGCCACTTGTCTTGTAGGCAATAAGGTGCTTATACTTTTGTATTACAATACTATTCTAGGAATAGATTATTTGTATTGTATCTAAGGTTGTACCTATTAGTTTATATATATATATCGTGTGTTCTATACATATACAGTAATAAAATAATCAATACCATTTATGAAAGAAGGAAATCTATTAGTCTATTAAACAGATATGGGAATAGAACAAATAATACAGGTAACTTTGAAATTAGTAAAGCGATTCGCTATTTGTGTTGTTGAAATAAATATATAAATCATACTTAACCTAATCTCAAGAGACAAATAATATGTTGGGGTCAGTTTTCTTACAACTAACCCGCTGATAACACACTTGAAAAATTCAAAATAATGTTATAACTTACATCTTTACCTGCAATTCAATTTTTTGTCCCATTTCGTCGCGCACGACTCCACATAGCAACAGACGTGTCATACCGTCACTAATCATAATCAGATTGGCCACGGCGAACCGTGTGAATATCCCAATCAAATCGGCTAAACGTGATTCGAGTGAACGATTATCAAAATTACTCAAGTTTCGCAAGACTCGTTCGCTCGGTCATTCGTACAATTCGTTCCATTCGGTCGATTCGTTCCGCTGCGGCTCACAGCTAGTGTACTAAGCTTAACTGTGCAGATGTTGGAATCGACGGGATGTTTTACGATATTCGATACGATTCTCCGTAAAGTTATAGGCGAGGTTTACGAAATGTTTCTTTGTTTCGTAAAGTTTAAATGCCGTTTGATTGGTTTTATAGGTATCATCGAATTGTTTGCAAAAATAGGTTGATATTTTATGTAATACTTTTAGATACCGTTAATCAAAAGGCGTAAAGGTCTCGTAACTACATATGGTGAAACTACTTGTCACGGGTTTGATTCACGTATCGAGTAAAATGTTATTGGGTTTACGCTCTTAATATTTCCTTATTTTATATTATTACAATAAAATATTAATAGACATTGTTTCTTGCCTAACTTGCCTACTGCCTATATATATAATGTGTGAATATATATAAAAATGTTGTACATTATAAAAGGTATATATTAAAACCGACAAAATTTGTTCTGAAAACACTTGACACGGATAAACGTCAACAAAAGCGGATTCCACTCTGCAGGTCATACAAACACTTGCCAACAGATTACTTGAGCCCCCCAAAGTTTGTGGACATTGTGTCAACGTTATTTTCGTTTTTATTATTTACTAGATGTACCGTGACATCGCACACTCGGTTTTATTAAATAAAACTAGCTGTCCCGACAGACGTTGTCCTGTACAAACGTAAAAAAAAATATAAAACCAAATCTAAACCGTTCTCGAATCCACACGAACACACAAAAAATGTTATCAAAATCGGTCCAGTCGTTTAGGAGGAGTTTAATTACAAACACACGCATAGAAGATTTATATATAATATAAAGATATATAAAGATGTTTAAAGTAGCCTTTGCGCTGCCCTATGCTTTAAGCTACATCTTATAAGCAAGTCAGTGTATCAGGAAACTTATATTACGATAGTACATATTATCTATTATAAATGAAAAATGAAAACGCAGTGACTGCGAAAGTAGTTGCATGCTAAAGTACTTTCGCATACACTGCGGTTTACTGATAAACTACTTAACCAATTTGATTGAATAGATTGCTGTTTTAGGATATAAGCTACTTTTATTGTCCTATATAAATTTTACACATGAATTTAAAACGATACGAAACGGATTCCATTTAAGTCGTTTCTTTTAGGATGATCGTATCGCGGGGGACTTTGCAAACAACCATTTGTAATGTAAAAATGCATTGTGTCACAAAAATATTTGTTGTGTATGCGTATCCAACTGTCAATACGTGGTGTAATGGCGGGGCGAATAATTCAAACACTACAGCATCCGTGCAATTAAAATGTCATATTGTATTTACACTTTTCCCGATGATCTGTTGCTTTTCAGCAGTAATGGTCACGAGGACTCTACTTGTGACGTGAGTAGTAAAATTTCAAAGCTAATATTTAAAAGGCTTTATAAATGTTTACAGCAATATGCAAAATTAATACACAAGACACTAAATTCAAACCACCGATATCATGTTATGTTAACCTAGAACATCTCAAAAACTCGTAACAACTATTCAAGTTTTCAGGAAAGGGAAGAAGAACACCGATAGGTATGACCCCGTAAAGTTTTCCCAGCGTCCTTGGCACGATGCCAGAACACGGGTAAATACACCAGTTATGTAAAATTTTAACGCAACATCCTGTAACAGGGAGTCTGAAGATGGAGTAACTGAATTGTTTAAGGAAATAGGGTAGTTACGTTTTGTTTATTGAAGGTAGTCTTGGATGTATTGGGGTCGGATTTCTCGAGTAACTGGATTACTTGTTGATGTTTATGTTAAATACTTTGCTGACACTTCTCGTATAAGTGCTAAGAGATACGCTTTATAAAAGAGAGGTATAGGATTTATGGTAAAATTCGGGTGATGAAAATATCATAACGTACCAGTTTCTTAACTCCTTTAATTCATAAATAACTTTATATTCATACATAGGTTTACGTCTATACCGCTATACCATCGCAAGCAGAGAAGTATCACTCTTAGTTTTCGTAAGTAGTAGTCGGTTAGTATTTGAAAATAAGACCAAAAAGTATTTTGGTCTTATTTTTAAATAATAACCGAATAACAATAACCGATCCAGCAATCGAAACCAAGACCTTGTTATCGGCCACAGACATAACCAGAGATACAGTTTCCTGACGGACTTACGATTCTTAGATAAAGACACTTGGACGCAGAATATCTATATCTTTATTGAAGCAATAACATAAGTTTAGATATATTTAGGATTACTGCCTACCGTGAGATCTGTTCCATTGCCGGATCGAGCAGGATTACTGGGTTTCTATCAACATATATCTATATCATCCTTTGTTTACCTATGTTTGACAAATAAATATATTCTATTCACAAAATGAGAGTATAATATACCTCTGGCTACCCCATCAGCGACTATCAGCGTGATATACCTATATAGTGATATATTTATGAATGAGACGATCGACAGACCTAGGCGAACGTACTCTAACTAGACTGGAAGCAATTTGGACAAAGGCCAAGTTAAGAGTACGCGATAAATTTAATAAGAGTGAATGAAGGAAGAGGTATATTCCAGAATCGATCGTAGTAATTGAAAATTCGTTCCAACCAATCCCTCAGGCGTGAGAGATGTATTTATGATAATTAAGGTGTATAAAAATGTAAAACAAGTAGGTCACACGAAACCAATGCATTAACGTCAGCTGTGTTACGCAAGCAAGGGATAATGTAGTCTGATGAATTTGCATACTACGTGAACTAGAGAGCGCTGAAGGATTGCATCAGCGTATTTTACACTTGGACTACTTATTCTGTATTACGGATATGCAATGGAGCTATACTGCTGTCTTAAGGAAAAAAGATGTATCTGCCAGTATTTTATTATATTTAATACATATAATAATAGCAGCCCAGAGTTAGGAAGTTGGCGGTGTCAGACCCGCCGGTGCCCTGGAAAGCATGTAAAGCCGTTGGTCCTGCGCCTGATCTCTCCGGTCGTGTCGGATTGCCGTCCCATCGGATCATGAGAGTTAGGGAACAGGGAGTGCACTTGTGTTTGCGGACACACTTGTGCACTAGCAAGTTCTCTTGCGCAGATTCTAAGTCTCCGTTACGATTGGCCGCCGTGACGGAAAGTCGGTCTAGAGGACATTATTTCATTATTAATAATATTGACAGGTGCGTCTTACTTTACTGATTTAAAATATGTTAAAAACTCAATTTCGAAAATAAATGTAGATTCGTTCTTTTCCTTTATGGCGGTAGTATAGGTACATTATTACTACTTGAACGGTTAGATGGACGTGTATAAAACTGCAAATCATACTATGTTTATTATTAAACCGGAGTCGACAATCGAACAATTTTTCTGTTGAGTATCACTTTTTCTGCAGAGCGACAGTCAGATGACAATCAAAGGTCTGCAATGTAAAGGGATAACAATTTATTAAGGTGAGATCAGATTTCGGATTATATGGAGGGTACTGGCTTCCTGTATCTATGAAAGATGGCCATGACAACCGAGATTGACGTGTATACGTTTTCGCAGCAAGAGGTGTGTGACTTTCTATATACGGTCATCCATTTTTAGAATGGTGGTATCATTGATTCATAACGCGGATACGTCGTCATCTACTCAATTGCCACTACGGTACAAGCCTCTTCTGAGTAATATAATTATAATAATATCAGTACTGTTTACAAAATGTCCCAGTGCTGTGCATGGGCCTCTTCTCAATATGAGAAGGATTGGACCTTACACCATTGCGCTGGTCCAGTGCAGGTTGGCAGACTTTACACATCTTCGAGTACATCAAGCAGAACTCTCAAACATGCAGATTTCATCACGATGTTGTCCTTCGCCGTTAAAGCAAGCGATATTAATAAAAAAGGCAGACATGCATGTATTGAACTTGAGACCTCTGCTTGGCTGTCGGCCTTGCCAGTAATATGCCAATCAGATCGATTAACCAGTAGTAATGTATTGCTGGATAAAAATATATTCCAATTTGTACTACAACATTGGTCTACCGCATCCAGTCTGATCTAGTACACATTAAAGTTCCATGTAGTAACAGATAAATCATATTAACGTTTACCGTCCAGTTCACGTCACTGTGTTGCTATTGAGTTCTAAACAACTTGTTCTAACATTGTTCAACTTAAGAATCACTTCATGCTGTTAACTCGTCCAGTCTATCTGGACGAGTTGCAGTTTCATTTTATGTTTTAAAATTATCTATAAGTTTCTTTAGATTATAAAATCAAACAGATTTATAAGGATTAATTAAATGGGTCGCAGATCCTATTTATAATTTCAACTACCCTCATTTTGCTAAAAAAGAAACGCGTCAAATCCGCCACGTCGGCTCAACAGTAAAACCGACCACGGAATGGACTTTAAATGTAAATCCACCAGAATAAGGAGCTTGACCTAGTTTCAAAACTATCGAGTGACTTCCTACGAAGCCTTTTGAATTTTATAGAACGAATGTTTGGAAAGTTCGTCTCCAAACTTCCAAGAAAAATAATAAAGAAGAAAAATTACTTGGATTCCAAGCCGAATTCGGATTGACCGAGCGTCTCGTTTAAAATAAGAAATTAGAGCAATTGGTTGGTCTGACAATTAAAATTGTTTAAAGTAAAATGTTAGATTGACATTTATAATTTTATGGGTTTAACAGTTTGAAATAGTGATATTCGAAGTGTGTATAAAAGAAAGGCGCCTGCGGCCTATCTCTATTAACATATTGTAACGTTCCTGCGTTGTAAACAATACAATCTGCGGCAATCTCCGTAAAAGGAGTTGTCAATTCCACATCACTAACAGATCTATCTATCGTCAATCAATGACATAGTTAACATTTATATCGCTTCATAAAATGACGTCATTAATGAATCGAATATAGATAATTTGAGCAGCAAGCTAACATAACATTACATTGTGTATAACGCAGCTTCCTTATATATACTATTATACTTTCATATACACTACTAAGAAACCCACTCAAATAATTAATTATCCTAGCAAATACGCATAATACTCTTATAACACAGAGCTCATGTTCTAACAAGGCTGCATTCTGTATTAACACCCTCACTTCATCAAGTAGAACACGAAACACTGCGGGTGCAGAATATAAAAAGAAAATTACCCCTTTTATTTATCGCAGTGTCAGCTCTCCCCCTGAAGATGCTTAGAAGTAGGTCAAAACGTCTAATCTTTAACACAGAGCTAGCTAGTTGGAAAACTCGGCGACGCCGCAGTGCGAGAGCACAGGCAATTAATCTTTTACAGCTTCAAGTATCTTACTTCAAGACTAAATAAAGTATTTGCGGATGTAGCAGTTTTCTTTTTCGCTCAGCGTAACAAAGTAATTAATGAGGAAGCTTTTTATACAACAATATTTTAAACAAGACGCCATGCTTGATTGCTAGTAACATAAGGGTTGTTTGCAATAGGAGGGGTTAAGTTTGCGCGTTGTCGATCCCAGTACAGAGGAATGCGAAACTTAGGTATTAAGCCTACACAACACTTATCTCACCGGGCCAAAGCAATAACGTCGTCACTATTCTTATGCCGGTTTACTGTAAAGTACTTCTCCGGGCGAGCCGGCCAATTCGCATAAAATAATTGTCACACGATGCGGGTACTTGCAGTCGTATTTCTCAGTTTCGAGATAGAGAGCGTATTAGTCTTTTGTTCGAAAGCAAATTCAAGGACGAACATGAGCCTTGTTTTAATGTTTCGAGCAAAAATACTCGATTGCATCACGAAATTAGAACCGTGTCCGGCATGCGTCAATAGGCTGTCCCCCTACAACACGGGACTAATACGTTACTGGTTACATGTGGAGTTTGTCACCTGAACAAACATGGAAATTTCTAGAACAATCAAGTTTTTTTATTATTACCATTTTGACAGTAAAAATAAACTTGCTTGTTTTGTTTCCTATGGTTTCAAGCAGCAAGTTTCATTAACAGTGAAGCGATATTAAGATTTTATGTAAAATATGTTGATGAGCTAGCCAAAGGACACTGTCGGTTTACGGGTGCTAGATTAAACATAATAGCCTGGATCGAGCATTTTACTAATGCAAGTCAGGCTTATAAGCTTATATGGACGTAAAGTTAGTGTCGTCCCGACCACTGAATTAGTAAGTGACACTCGACATAGACTACACAGACGAACCTATTATTTTTGGCATTCTATTCAAGCCAATCTTTACAGCCATTAAAGGTACGATTTAAAAGCACTTGTATTAATACTGATACCAATCAATGTAGTATTTGTATTAGAATATCAATATTTTGGATCGGTAAAAACTTTAAAAGTTGGTATTCAAAACTTTACCTGACATCCTTAGTGTACAAGACTACTTTCCCCGTTAGCCTGTTAATTCATCGACGAGTCAGATTACCCACTAGATGAAGCCCAGTAATAGGTAACCGAGACTTAATTCTAACACAATGTCGAGTAGTTGGAATACGGAACGCTCGCGTAGTGTAGGCCCTGCGTCGATAAATCTTCGTTACACCGTTGATCTATTAGGCGGTTTTATAAGTTCAAGTTTATTAATGTATAAGAGTTGCCTTATCTTCTGTTAGTCGACTAGTCTGGGTTTATATTATCGGTTTGTTTTATAACTAAGTTATTTGAATTTGTGTACGCCTATGTATAACGAAGACTTAAGCGCCTTTATCTCGACTCTACTCAGGAGAGAGCAAGACTTGATCTCTCTTCTATCATCATCACATATATATCTTCTCTCTTATGGCTCCAAAGGCATAGTTTTACGCTAACAGACCAATAGTGCCAAGTCTCGAGGAAATGACTACCGAATTTAGTAATTAAAAATAGCCTATTAACCTATTGAGTCGCAGCAGCACATTGACGGTTAGACACAATAGGTTTTTAATTATATCACGCATCCTAACAATTGACGGGTTGACACATTTCTCAACCCATATCAAATTTGGAACCTGATAATTGTAAGCTTGCCATGGCCCACTGAGGCAATAAATAAATATGTACAAGTTCATAATTTAGTGAACTGTTTAAGCTGCCTCCACACTGCATTCATTAGGAATGTTTACGGAAGCGCGCCGATCGCTTTGGCGCCGTACTGTGCAAATGATGCGCGCACCAGGGACGGGTCCGAGGTTCACAGACCACATACGGTCGCAAGCAGGTTTGATTGTTGTCCTGGGAAATGAGGCTGCATGGCACGTATCGTTACAGAACATGTCTAGCATATGGTGTTCAAACTTTATTTTAATCGGACATGTAGGTATGTGTATATCTCCCCTATGTCTAGAAAATAAGTTAGGGGAGAATAACTTATATTGAACCGACGCTTAAATTGTACCACTTCATACAATTCAACCAAATTGACGCTATTTCTTTACACTGGCAACAGAAAAAGAGGCGACTGTGGCGCCACTAACACTTGTATGTAATAATTTTGATAGATAAATACATATAGTTAATTATTTAATATATACCTATACCGTCCGCTCGTTCATTGCCTCAGTATTTAATAGCAAATTCAAAAATAAATTGTTAACTTTCATAATAATTGTGAACTACCCGCGGGACAGGCTCAGCCTAGTGCGGGTAGTTATGGTAATTGCTAATCATAACTATTTATAAAAACCTGTAATGAATGGAACTGTATAATGTCAACTATTGTAAAATACCTTTATGCTAAATAAATTATTATTATTATTATTATGAAGTAGTACAATTTAAGCGTCGGTTTAATATAGGTTACTCTCCCCTATAAGAGGCGAGCTCATTGACGTTTTTTTTTTTAATAAGAACATATTTATTTGCTTAAAAAACGGTGTAAAAAGATGTCAGGGTACAATTATATTGGTCATACACTATTATAGCATGCAAAATTTAAAAGTTACAAAGTTAGTTAGCATTTAATTTGTAAAAAATCATTATATTATAATAATTATTAACATTTAGCCATTTAAGTAATTTTATTTTAAACATTCTAGAATTTAAATATTTGATATTATTGGGTACTTAGGTACCTTATTAAATATGTGAACACACATTGCTAAGCAGCTCCTATTATATTTTGTAAGCCTCGGGATATCACTAAGTATGTGGATCTTGTCTAGTTCTCGGGTTTACATCATATGCAGTTTTAAATAAGTGTTTGTTTTTCCATACATTTTCCATAAAATTTGCATTTCTAGAGTGCAGCCGTTGAGGAATGTGTCCTATACTGAGAATACAAATATGATTGTACAAAAACAGTATTAGGTAATTTTTAATTTACTTGATTTTGAATCAATGCGTACATAATCCTACTAACGCTGCCTAACTCTTAAACCGAGATCTTATGGTAAGCTGTAAGTATAAGCGTAAACTTTTGCTACGCAACTAGTAACATAATGTTGTCAACAAATATTTGAAATCCGCTTACATATTAAGCATCAATAAGGTAAACATTATGCGTGATCGCGTTATTATATAATTATATTATATATATCATGAAACGTAAATTATAAACGTATATCCTAAGACATTTTCAAATACGCGTATTTCCCATCCCAGGACATCTCTATACATAACTAACGTCAGGCAGACAAATAAAAACCCTTACGTATAAGTTATGAAACAGCAAAAATACTGTGTGAATTCTCAACAATAACTTTAGATTGTATTAACTTACATAACAATTGATTAATACACGACTACTAATATGTAATAATAAACTCAGTTAGTTTTATAAACGATGATTAATTCGAAACTAAAGTACTCGGTGCCTAGTGCGAGTTGTTTTTACGTTAACGCGATTGAAACATTTACTACGTTTGGCTCTCTGATTAGCGGGCCAATCGGAACACCGACCGTCATAAACGTGTCGATCGCATTAACGTAATACAAACTCGCACTAGACAAAATATATCGATAACTTGCGCACTGGCAAGTTATCGATATATTTTGTAACTTTTGTTAATGAGTGTACTACTATACCTTCAGAGTAAGTAATCCAAGGGATAAACGGATTTTGTTTCTAAGACGCGTAATTACTCTACGTCAATGTTACTCAATTCATGGGGGTCACGAACATGTATTTATATTTCCAACATTTGTCGGATAGATTATGTCTATTGCGTTGCTACTGTGACAAGCTACATTTTAATCACATATTTATTATTATTTATTTATTCGAGAACTTTCTCGAGTTGCAAATATGTGATCAAAATGTATGCCAATTATATATGTAGATTAAAAATAGTACTTGTGTCATCTTGCTGCGGTCTGATAGTAGATTTGTGTATCTTAGACTATTCTACTGTGACTTGATTAAAATGTTAGCAACAACAAACACTTCGACTAGACGCTAAGACTCAGAAGTTTTTATCAAAGTAAAACATTGAAATATGCGGAATAAGGGGTATCATTCGGACTCGTTTGATGCAACGAATTTATTTGACTCGTCAAGTCCTTTGCGGCAAATAACTTCACCCTAACCGTAAGGTAAGTGCCGACAAGGCGACCTGTCCAAATATATAACTATGTTTTCATATCTAACACCTTGAGAAATACAGCACGTGCAAACAAGTAATCTCTTGAAACAATTAGCGATCCCACACTTGCTTACATTGTGATGTGGCATCGTGGGAGCTTAAGAACCTACACCTATCATGCATACTCCACGCCTTATAACATAAGATATACGTAGGTATACCAATATTATTTTACCCACGGCTATCAGAGCATAGAGCAAGAGTTGAATTGTTTTGGGCACGCCACAATCGTGGCGGTAAGTCCCGTGTTTGAAGAGTGGCTGGAGAGGCGGCATGGCGCCCTCACCTTCCGGCTGACACAGGTAATGACTGGCCATGGTTGTTTTGGCCGGTTCCTGTGTCGTATAGGCCGGCAAGAGACGCCCGGTTGTCACCACTGCGGCGACTGCCGCGACGTTGTTGAGAACACGGCGCTGCACACTTTGGCGGTTTGCTCCGCCTGGGCGTCGCAGCGCCGTGAGTTGATCGCGGCAGTTGGATCGGTTGCCCTCTCGCTCCCGGCTGTAGTTCAGTCTATGGTCCGGAGTGAGAGGTCGTGGAACGCCGTCGCCTCCTTCTGTGAGGAAGTTATTTCCATCAAGGAGGCGGCGGAGCGGGAGAGGGAGCGTTTAAACCCTCTCTCCAACCGCAGAACCGGGCGCCGGAGGGCGCGAGATGACCTCCAGCCACCCTCAGGTTTGACCTGGGGGTGGCGGGCTTTGTGGGCCTGCCCGTCATCCGTTCAGCACCAGGTCCGAGAGGCGGCGTGCGTGTTCCCACGCGCGCCTCTGTGTCGTGTCCGTCTCCCCTCTGGAGGGGGGGGGGGGGGGGTTGGCAGTAGGGACTTTTGAGGTGACCATTGGGCAGGTCTTTTGTGCAGTGGCCTGCCGTTTTATACGGCGGGCCGAAACCTCGGCGGGGTCGCGACCGCATGTGAAAGTGATTCGCGCGGCCCCGCCGATAGTGGTTTGTCGAGGAACACCGTGGTAGGTTCATTTTATCGTTTTAACATCTTTGTTTTACCCCTGTGAGTCCGACATAACCCCTCTGTCCGCCCCTGCGGAGGGAGGGGTACGCCTCAATGCATTCCCCAAGTAAAAAAAAAAAAAGACTTGAATTGTTTGATTGCAAATTAGTCATGAAAAATACAAATTGTAAATTATTAAGTATTATTATATTACCAGTCAAGTGTTTATATATATAAACACTTTTAATAATCTTGCAAGGAAGAATATATTTAAAGACAATTTTATTATAATATAAACTCATTTCCTAATTGTGGGTCTGGGGTAATTACATTTTAGTACACTTTAGTTGTATAGGAAGACCTAATAATAGTTCATCAACAGAACTTTCTAAAGTCAGTTAGTCTTTACTGGACATAATTTTACTTGAAGACTAACAAGAAAGACAATTTTCTTAACGCTACGTTGATTCTATGAAGTAATTAAGTAGCTTCCAAAACAATTATTGTATTTTTTTAAATTCCGGATTGTGTACCTTAACACAAAGTCGAGACAGTCCAATATTTTTAACAGCATCAGAAATGTGGCACCCACTAAAACCACTTTATCGTGAACTTTTACGACCAACACGATCGCTATTAACCTCCCGATATAATAACGTAATAAAAATATTACTCATAAAAGTGAAGCTAAATCAATCGTATTTGCTGCGTATTAACACATATTACTCAGCAGCGTAGGCTCTTTCTTGATAAAATAGCTAACATGTGTACGCCTACAAGTATATCGTATTCTGGAAAACTCACTTATCGAAGACTACAATAGAACAGTATACTTGAATATGCACCACTTAGCGAAAATGCAGACAGGCTAGTTTTAGTATCAGCCAATTTGGTAATCTATAAATGCCGCGTCGCATTTCAGACTCTATATTCGACTGCATTATCGGAATCACCCGTTTTAGTGTCTGAATTGTTTTGCATTACGTTATGACACATGATAGATCTCTGCTTAGCTCAATCACTAAATCGAGCTTCCAAAAACCGATTGACTCGATAGCTGTGACTGGCATTTTTGTATGAGGTAGAACAGTGACGAAATTTTCGATATATTTTGAGGCTACTGTTTTGCAATTCGACTGAAATCATGTTTCTGAAAGGCAGGAATTATATAAGAAGTCTATGCGCTGGTAACACACTATCTCATGAAGTAGCATGCAAAGTTATTAATTTTCCAGGAATCTTATGAAAAACTGCCGTGGATATCATTATGGATGACGCTTTTAGTAACTATCTCTTGATATCAATGCCTTAATCGAAAACCTATTACTTTAAAAGCACTAGGTGTGCCCAAGTCGTCCACACCTAAAGCTAAGTAATGAGTGTAGCTAGATTCTCATTTTGACATTATTCGAGGCTTTACCACATCTAATGGGAAAATTAATTAATCCAAAACATGCAGGCTAAAAATATCGCGCTCCAGATACATGTTAGGCCTAAATTAATTTTTAAACTGGTATATAAAAACATGCATGCTCGACGCTTCACAGCTTGTATCAAAAATACGTGGGCACACCAGTGTATCATAATGTATGATATATTTACCTAAAGCAGCTACAGATACATCCGAGCTTTTTCTGCAGGAACCAAATCTAGACAGTATCCAAAAAATCAGTTAGGTTATGACTATCTATATTAATTTTATAAAGAATTTGTATAATCAAACCTGCTAATCTCAAAAACTACTAGACCGATTTGTCTGCGTAAAAAAGCCGTTTATTTGAAAGTTATCATTCTAATAGGCCTAATCCTTTGCCTAAACGTAGCAACTAAGCGTATTGTTTAATGTAGCTCACTAACATAACAACACTGCCATACAGACGTATGCGACCTAAATGATATATTTTTGGCTTTGACTTAGTTATATAGGTCTTTACCGAAGTGCTTGTGAGTATCCTTGGTCAACTAGACTATGGTTTATTATGATATTTTTTACTGTGAATACTTGAGCCACGGTAGCAACTTTTATGCCAACTTTCTACAATCTAGGTCAACGATAAGTACTCTATAGATGTTTATGTCAAGCGAAGCCCATTAGTGCGATTATAATTAAGTGATTGAAATGCCATATATTTTAATTGCAGTATGATGTGATAAGATTAAATTTAAAATAACTAGCAATGTAGAGTCATTATAAATGCACTTATTTATTTGAAATGACTTAATATAAAATGCTAGATTTTGTTAAATTAGTCATTAGCTGTGACATTATTCGCTCATTAGCTGTGACATTGTTCGCTCGTTGCCCGTATAAGAGTTTCCTTCGTTTTAAGTGGAAGCAATTTTGAGTGCACTAGCTATTCGTTGTCAATTATTTATAGACAATTTCCAATAAACTTACTCGTTACGGGGAGTACCACTTCTAATAGCAAAATGACGTAAGAATAGTAACATTATTACCGAATTTCCCTAGGTAAGTTAAAATGCCGGCATCTCTCTTCTTTACTTTGCTTTTCATCTCTATTTCCTTTTTCTTAGCGTTGAAGCAAAGCGCGAGTGAAACGCTTAGTATGGCAAACGATGATACCCAACGGTAAACGTTTCACATCAGATGAGTCGTATATTAAGTATTTGCCATGAATTTTTTTAAAGACAGCTCCCGCTATAGGGATGTTTCCTGTATCGCGGGGGGCTTTACAAACATTCAAACAACGGACACAAAGAATATCCAGACACTGTGTGGAATTCGAAACCACAACACTCTGCGCAGTGGCGGTGGCGAGGCCACCACTTAAACCACTACGTCATCCGCGCAGTCAGTGCAGTTTGTGGTCCAAAAACAAAAAAGCCAGTGGCGAAGGTTTTCCATTAACCACATACCTAACACAGCTGCTTTGCATCACTGACTTTCTTCACTGTGGCTTTCGCTTGTCAGTTTACCAGAGTGTCATTCTCAGTAAACATAAACCAAGGTCTCCTTTCAAACTGTCAATCTAGTTTTACTAAATACCACTCACAGTTTGAACATAACTGTCTCAAAGTACTCTGAACCTGTCTTTAAATGTTAATGCTCCACACACTAAGGCCCGGCGCCATACCAGCATAATGTACTCAACATCACATACACAGTAGCATTCAATTATAACTTTTATTACATAGGTTATAAGACATAAAATGTGTTAAGCCGTTCATAAACATAGTTGCAATTTATGGTCTGAACAACATTGTAAGTAAAAACTACGTATTTAGTATGATGTGGCTCTTTACTTGATTTTCCTTAGGGAGAAACAGGGAATGAGCAGACTGGTTGCTTTTTTGTATGTTGTTTGTGCGTAAGCGTAGCCATTTGAACTCGACATGTCAATCGCTGTATCTGGTGATTGGAATGCAAAAAGTTGCTAAGATTTAGTTTGTTTGACGAAATCACGTACCGATTGGTAATACAATTGCAGGTATATACACAAATGGCTAATTGATACTCGAGAATTTGTACATTTTTTAAAAGCTGTCTTTCCAGAGCTCAATCTATACAATTTTTTAACAAAATCGGTTCCATGAAAAAGCTCTTACATGAATAACTCAATGCACCGAGTGTTTAAACCTACAACACTCGGCATAATTTTTGATTCGTCTGTAGATCAATATCTACACAAAAATTATGTGATCCGCAAATACTATTCCATACCGACATTACCGACTATGGATGTTTGTTATGTCCGTTGCATACATGTTTGTGTCAAAAAAATTTTTGTATAATTTGCGCATTTATAATAAAGCATAGAAGTATGGTCACCTACCCAGTTTATTGAAGGTACGATACCTTATAAAGATTTCGCGAGTCGGAATGCACATTCTTTATCCCAAAATAGTGTCCAAACCCATAAAAGACTACTAAAGTATTCCTAAGACGTGTGCCAAACATTTTTCTCCTATAACCAATATCTCACAGCATTTATTTCTTTGGCTTTTGCGATCCCTACCAAGAGAATTTATTTCAGTCATATTTGACGAAATAATATCCATTCCCTGTGAGCTATAAATAGTAAAAAAGGTATTTTTTACACAAATACTGTGTATATTTTCATATGAATAAGTATGACCCTTGGCGGGATTGTGGGCGTATAAAACTCTATGAGTCGACTACACAAATTATAATATATGTATATGTATGAGAAATCTACAAACAAATAATCTAATAAAATTATGTACGAACGTAGTAAGGCTGTATTTACCACCTGACTTTAATTTCTATGCTAAGGTTTATTTATTAAGAGAAAATAATAGGGCTTTTTGCTGGCTTAGTGTCCAGCGATTTGTTGATATTGTTGATAACAGTCGCTTTAGTGTTCATATCAATTTTAATATTTGACTGCAACTGCCATACACAAATTAACATCTAATGCGACAGTTGCATGCGTTTTGTTTAAAATATTAGGTAAATATGAATCATGGTTATGTAGGGTCGGTTCTGAGATATGGCATAGTGTTGTGGGGAAATTGTACACATTTAACGAGAGCTTTTATTGTACAAAAGAAATGTTTAAGGGCAGTAACTGGCGTATCTTCTTTAACAACATGTAGACCTATTTTTAAGATATTAGGTGCGCTGACCTTGGTATCATTATATGTTATGGAAATTGGCATGTATGTTAAAAATAATAAAAAAATCTTTACAAAGGTTAGTGAAGATAGTAAATTCTTAAAAAGGGACCCAACTAAACTAACACCCATATTCTAAGACGTTTCCTCAAACGTTCCTCGACTCCACTCAACCTCACTCGAGGAAATCAGTATTCACAGTTGCAAAAAATCTCCTCCACTCGGCGTCCCTCGACATCTTTCCTCACTCGAGGTGAGGAAACAACTGTCAAACTCAAGGTACGTCGCGACCAACCTTAAGGAATACTCGAGGAAGATCTACGCCATTGTTACCTATTCACCTACGCTTGTAAATACGACTGATAAGTCTATTTGAAGATTTTTAAAGTGTTTTGTAATGGATTTTAAACGATTTTTGAATTATTTATATGATAATCTGTACGATTATCCTGAAAGACGTTATTTGCGAGACGTAACTTCTCCGCCTCACTGAATATTTGTCTTCCAGACATATATGTGTCGAACAAATAAAGCTAAAGGATAAAACTTGGATCACAACATTCACAACACAACAAACAAACAAATCAAACATAAACAACTCGAAATGACGCGATGCGACATAGATAAGGTTAAAAAACAAACATCTGTCAATGTTGAGGTGATCATAGACAAAAACATTAAAAAGTATGTTAAATCTATGATTTTGTGACGTACGTAATGACGTTTTACCTCGACTCAACATCATTGGAGGATCCTCAAGATTACCTAAGTCAAGAGAAAGACATGACTAAGAATACCGATTTCGAGGATTCCTTAAGGATCACCTTAAGGTATCCTCGGTTGAGTCGAGGTTGAGGAAGGTTTGAGGTTACTTCTTAGAATATGGGTGTAAGACATGAATTGTGTAAAAGTACTCTTCGTTATAGAAATACTATAGCTACAGCTACTATAGCTACATAATGTCAATAAAAGTTTATAACCATATCCCTCAAGTAATAAGAGAACCACCTATGCAGCAATTCAAATCAAAATTAAAATTTTGGTTACTTGAAAAGTGCTTTTACACTCTGAACGAATTTTTTGTATAATCGTTCTTAAAAATTAATTTTATATAAATTAAAATGTAACATAATAATTAATGTATGTATACTAACTAGTCTTAAGCAAATATTCGCATGCCTGTTATAGGCGAATATGTCGGGCTGTTACTTGATGTCAATATCTAATGTACCATATTCTTGGCGAATAAATATCTTTCTTTCTTTCTTAGACATCTCATTTTTTATATTGATGATTGGTAGCTTTTCAGCATTTCAGTTTAGCTATCCTACATGTTTCTTCGCATTCTTACGATCGTCAATCGCAGCAACCGAGTCTTTTTCGAAAGCCGCTGCACCAAATAAACCGATCTTGACGGCTTCGATGGCGTAGTGGTTAGTGAAACCGACTGCCACGCCTGAGGTCGCGGGTTCGATTCCCGCACAAGTCAAACATTTGTGTGCATGAACATGGATGTTTGTCTTGGTCTGGGTGTTTCTATGTATAATATGTATGTATTTACAAAAAAAAAACAAGTATATATGTATGTTTATCCATTGTCTAGTACCCATAATACAAGCTCTGCTTAGTTTGGGCTAGACGGTGTTGTGTGTATGTGATAGAATATTATTATTATTATTATCTCTACAAACTTGAGACAGTATTTTAAACACTAATGTTTTGATAGGCCGATAGGAATCTTAGAGAAGATGACGAAGGCTAAGTACTCACAACATCACAGAACGCCTAACATCCGAAATACTATGTTCTAAATTGAATACATAAATCGAAATTGTGATGAACTGCGTTCGATTATTCGAATATAATAAATCGAAACTATATTGATCACACCCAAAATGTATAGTACTGACCCACTCGAATAAGTTTGATGTTGAATATCGCTAAAATACGCCAACAGCACGGAATTGACACCCAATTAACAGCGGCTACACTTTCACTGAAAGCTAGAGGTTTAACGTGTTTCATGTTTCTGTCGTTCACTACAAGTTATGCACAAGTTAAATGTGTCAGAGATATATTTACTACCTAGAGTTAAACACTTCATGTTAGTCAGGCGTTGAGTTTTAACCTTTGCCTGTTGTCTACCTACCAGCGCCGTACATAATAATATTTGTAATTAAGGTAGCACATAGCACATGCATTATATGTGAATGTCTGTATTTACCCTGTAAATATGCTTAAATAAATAGTTAGATCAGGTAGTACTCCAGAGAAATGATGTATGGATTCGACTTAATTAACAATAATAATTTGTGTGGTCTACAAATATTTGTTCTGAATCTAGGTGTACTTGTGTCCGTTGTCCGTTAATTAAAGATTTGTAAATTGCCCTGCGACAAAGGGCACATGAGATATTTAAAAACCACTACTCGAACAGAGGCTGGGTAGAATATCAACGCAAAAATCACAGTCAATTTCATAACAGCTCAAAAGCAGACTCTGCAGTGCTTATTTTTATTATTGGTAGTTTATATTGTTTTGCTATCGGTAGATTATCCTAAACAGTTCCTATCCTAAACAAATTATATATTCTGATACATAAAGTTAATGGCATTAGCCTATGTAATTACTACTGCACTTGTACATAAAATACACAGAGTTGAAACACTCACACATGTCAATATTTATATATTGTACTTACACTAACAAACGTAATGAACCTGCTGAGATGTGTGAATACCTAATTAGGTAAACCTCAACTGAGACCAAACTCACAGTAAATTTTCAAGTATACATACGTACTAAACAGTCTAAGAATGTTCGAGAACATTATTATTATGCGCCATTTAATGAAATGGTATAAAAATAGTCACTTAAAATGGCAGTTTATATATTTTACTATTTTAGTTGACTACGCAGAAAAACAAACGATCAAAGTCGTCGATCGAGTCGCTTTTGGTCACCTGTAAGATGTACACGTTAAAGATACTAGGAAAAAGTACTTAATAATATTGGTTCAAAGCATTCTGGTAAAAAGAAATAATCACCATCGATTGCTTTTAGTGGAAAATAGTATTTGACAAGGTAAGGAGTATTGATTAATATCCTATTACTTTGACGTGTTCTAGAAAGCTTTCGCTACGAGCGTTTTCATGACAATATATTATGTGTCAATTGTTATCATATGTTGAAATGTTTTAGTCACTTTTGTGATCCCGCGGTATAACCATGCAATGGTGATGTTTGGGACTAGTGGTGACGGCGTAGGTTGGATGTCCAACGACCCAGGCAGACAATTCTAAATATTATTATGGAGTATGACAATATGCGTAGTAGACAGAAATAGATTCTCCCTTACATATTAAGTGGGACTATAAAACAGTTGAAGAAATGTGGGAGGAATACTCGTCATAATATACAGGCGTATCTATTTTACCTTATGATTATTACATATGACTGATAAGGCAATCATTGCGTACATTAAACATCAAAATCAATTAAAATATACTGTTGTAGACTATTAATAACAAATGTATAAAATACATACACCTACAGACATTTTCGAAACGAAAAATAATCTACAAAATAACTGTATTAAGACAATGAAGGAATACACCGTGAGAAAACCTGCATATCTGAGAGTTCTACATAATGTTCTCGAAGCCATACCATACTAGGCCGGCGTGGTGGACTATAGCCTTCTACTCGTAATACTGAGAACCGTACCCAGCAGTGGGACAGTTATATAAACATAGCTATTTTATTGTAAAAAAACATTAAGTATCTATCCCAAATTTAATGTGGGAAAAACTGTATTTCATCGCTAAAGAAACTAGTCTTGAATTCAAGACTTCACCACACAGATCTACGTATAGATCGCCTCTAGTCGCCGAGTCTCTAGTTAATAAATACCTATAGAATATAATTAGCCAGTGATTTCCACACCCCTGAAACCCAACAAAGCTGAATCCACGACCAGTAGTATTCCAACACCGGCACTGTCTTCATTAATTACGTTCGGACAGCTCGGTACCACCGTCAAATTAACTCAGAGGTTCATCTAAATGAAAATTTATGCCTAACTGAAAAACAGGAGACAGGACGTTTATTAGGCTTGCTGCTATATAAAGAAATAAGGGTGAATTTGTTTGATTATATATAGCGAATAGAGTGAACGAATGCAGAGAGCGAGATGAACATTATCTTTAAAGACAGTCATTCAATGAACATCTTTGAAGATGAATGAACTTCATTTATTCAAAAATAAACATGCAAGTAATACCTTTTAATTAGTACGTCAACACTTGTATATATAAATGCGTGAAGATAAAATACGGAGGGGTTACGGATAAGGGCATAGTTAAAAGTTTATTTGGAGGACTGCGGAACGCTAGAATTTATAATTAAAAAAATATAATTAACAGTCTCATTCAGACTACTAATTTGGACAAATCTACTTCTTTTGATTTAATAATTTGCTACTCAGCAAACTTTCTTTAAAAAGTTTATATAACTACGTACGTATAATTATGTTCACTTACTTAAAACCCTGGTGTTTGCGTGTAAATTATTGGGCAGTTAGAGGCATAAAACATTTCTGTATCTTTTATTATAAAACATGTATAAATATTTATATAAAAAAAGAAAACCATTAGAACTGCCCAACTCGGGAATCAAACCCAAGACTTAATACACAGCAGTAACATTCACTATCGCTGCGTCACCAAGGAAGTTTATATTTATGTTTTATGTTAACGATAATATCTGTAACAACTGTTGACAAACCTAATAAAAATACAAAGAAGTAGACATTGTATCACATTAATTCTTACTCGAACACACATTGTTCAAGTCGTCACATTGCTTATAAACATTAAGGTGATCTACAAACACGTATTCTGAATGCAGTTGTGGCTTCTAACTTGCATTATTTTTACTCCAATGTGTGACTGGCAATAATAACCATATAACACACGTAACTATTTCGCATATGCTTAAAAGACGATTCATATAATTTAGGTGATTATTGTACCATTGAAATTGTGATAACGGTTTTAAAAATCCACTGCAATGTCGGAGAAAGTAAATATTTAAATAGTTTAATCATTAAATAGCTTAAAATAGTAGTAAAGACAACACAAGATTAATAACAGTAGTTTAATAGTTTCAAAAGTATGTCAAAGTAGTGTATTTCTAATAAACAATGGTGATAAAATCCGTATAAAGGAGATTATTTATATGTACAACACGTACATAGAAATAAACGCGTGAACGTAAGACAATATTATGTAAGATATCCAAGTAATTAAAATGAACACAATCACAACTATACCTATTCATTTACGTAGTCTGAAGATGTCTCACAATGTCTTATAGCTGTTTTACTTAATGTTATCTTACTTGAACCTGTCAGCTTAACCATAACGAGATGTAATGATAAAAACTAATGGATACCAGCGTTCGTATATGCCAATGGACGAATTGAGTGGCAAAGAAATCGAATGATATACACCATCTCGTTCAATCGAGGTGAAAGATTACAATAACACAGCTCGAAAATCTCGCAAAATTCTTTCAATAATAAGGTCAATTCTACTACTAAAAAATCTCATATCGAACTCGATTGTCGCCTTTTTAGCATCCAACTTTTAACCAATCAACTACAATTAGCATAGTTACTGTAGACATTCAAAATCTATCAGACAAATCGGATGTGAGTTTAAATTATACATATTACGTTCAAATATGGTCACCATTCTGGACCTTAAGTTAATATCAGACACAATGTCAACATGACATCTGAATTAGAAATAAAGTGTTATAAAGCAAATTTAATTGAAAATTATACAGTCTTTTTCAATCATGAAAATGTATTATGTAAGCTCACAGTGAGATTTAACAATAACGAGGCGATTCAGTTAACTCGAATCATTATAACAGAGCGCTTTTTGATTATTGCAGTAAAAAAAGTAGGTACTACGAAATATTTCGAGCAAGTGCGACCTGTCGACCGCGATACAACGGTTTCCGAGGACATTACCATAATTACCACGGTTAGTGGCCTGGTTATTGACCTAAGTAAGCTGTGACTGGGTACCTTAACCTGTGCATTACTAACTTAAATATAGACTCGGCAATAAATTGCTTGACAATAATAAACTGTTATATTAATATAATGCTAAAAGTAGCCTACATTTTTCCAGTGTTCAAACGGTTAACTGCCCGAGTTTATGGACGGTTTTGAACACTATAATAACTTAAAATTTACAATATTATATGAGTAGTATGTATTAAGATACCTATTAGTATTTTGGTATATAAATGAACATAGAATTAATAAATAAATAAACAATTCATTGGTATGATCGCTACCCCAGAGCTGCTAATAAGCAACTGAAACGGCGGAAAAGGTGTAAAACTAAATACATTTTATAATAGTTAAAAAGTAGTACTTTTAAATGAACAGCAATAAAAATATTTTGTCTAGAATCAATATACATATGTACATCATTAAGCGTCGTTTAGAGTATGTTGTACTAAATGCTATTGATGTTTATTATTTACTTATGCTATCGCGAATAATATTAGTGATGCACTATATTGCATTCGAATGTCATTACAATACTAAACATAAAATGTGCACATACGTTGCATTCGTAACCGTCCATAGTAGACGCATTGCATTAGGCGCAAATGTATTCGAATGCGAAACCCATTATATCATTCGCGTAAACATATACTAAACAACAATAACATTCAGTACATTGTTGTACTGAATGTTATTGTTTGTACTCCACACAACGTTCAGATAGTCCTACGCTTACAAGAATGTTCCGGCTTGTACGTACCTCGATGACAAGAGATACTAGTTAGCCTAACACGGAAACAAGACACATATCCCGTGTAGTGTGGTTCTGGCATGTGCTAAATCTTGGATTTACAATCATTGGAATCGCACTTGATTTAAGAAACTCGCCTTATGCAACGGGTGTGTACGGCCGATAAAGATTTCTAATCAAAAATCTATAGAGCAAGATCGTTAAGATTCTTTTTATGACTCGATAGCGCAGCGTTAGTAAAAAGCGACCGTTATGGGTGTGGACAGATTCCTGGATCAGATAAATTGTTATTGTGATCTTCTGTCTAGAAGTAGTTTTGTAGTAGTAGCACAGAGTAGGTATGTTAATTTGCCTGATAAACAGCAATAGCCTCCGCCCATTACATTACAAAATATATAGGTAACCTAAATTCATAGTAGGCAAAATGTTGGTGTAATAAACTTCTGCCCTTGCCCTTCTGCTTAATCCTTTGAAGATATGTATGAAGATTTTAATTTGTTCGTCGTCATAACAACTTTAAACAGCCAAATGTTTTGGATCTTGGTGAGACCATTAATTGTAACCGTTATCTTTCGAAGAATTATCTGTGGATCACGTCACGCGTGGGTTTGGCACTACACGTCACATACTGATCACTCATTCACAAGTGAATTGACCACTTAAAGCAATGTGTCATACGTACTGTAATTTGATAAAGTTGCTTTATTCCCCGGCTGCCTCTTGAGTTTCAGGGCTTAGGTAGGTTTACGCTTACGGCCAGTATTATCATGAATCGTACCCGAAGCCAGCAAAATGTTGACTGGATTTTCTGATGGAACCCTGTTTGGAACCGCAGAACGAAGTTAGTACGCAGGAGACGTCGATAACCTTGCCTCTATTTTTTGTGACATAAACAGCTGCCGAACTGTGAGTGTAATACAGCTCTGCTAATTCCTTTTGTAAATTGATGTTAAAATAATTCCAGATAAGCTCAACTTAGTCCCACAGTGACACGTGCACAACATTTTAAAATGTTCACCAATTTCATCGACTGGTTATTCTATTTTTAAATAGAAGCCTAAGCAAAGTAAAATGTTCTTCGAAACTCTTTCAAAAGTACAACAATTGCTGTAAAGATTTCCATTCACGTGCCGAAAACAGGTTGGAAGCGCCATTAAAATTACCAAGTTAAGAACTCTTTTGTAATATTTCAGAGGGGTTGGAAATAGCGAGTGAATAGGTAAATTTTATATAAATCATAAATATTTAATTGTCATAACGTTTAGGAGAAGCCCGTAGAGTCAACCAGTTGTAAAATCTTCCATAGAGTATAGAAAGGTGATGTTATAAATCCACTGTATTAAGAAAAAATTATCTTGGAATTCCAACTTCCAAGACAGTTTAACTTTATTAGGTACTGCACGAGTGTCATAATTCGGTGTTTAACATGGTGATGAACTGCTACATTATTCCAAAAATAATTATTTTATTTTAAGGCGAAAGTAAGGCTGTTTTGTACGTTTTACGGCGAAACAGCTAAACTGGATAAAATCTTAGGCAGCAAAGGATAAGGGCTACTTTTCAATGTTACGCAAACAACGATGATTATATCAGTAGGTAAAATATAAAACATATTTACATCTTGTTCTAATTGACGTGTATTTCGTGTCAATGTTTGATTAAGTAACGAAATCCACATAAACTCAGATATCGACGGTGTGTATATATTTATTATCTTTAATCATTGGTATATAATTAGAACAAACGAGATGCGAAAGGGTGATAAGAAGGGTCTAGACCGTACCAGACCCGTATAATTTGGGGTGATGAGATGTTCCAGTGCCAGTCTAATACAATTGCTACTGATAAAAATCAGACGCATAAACCCTTTGACACGTATTGCTTAGATAGATAGTTTAGTTTTTATCATAGGTACACCAGATAGAAGCAGAAGTATTCTTAGATCAGTGTTCGATAAGTATGAACGTCTTACAGATAAGCTAATTCTTACAGGTAACATTAAGGCGGTCTTGAAAGATATATTAGAAAGTCAGTATTGAAGAGTTTGTACACAAGAAATAAAAGCAATATTGATTTACATTGCATTAAGTATATACGCTAATGTTTAATGTTATCCTAAATAATATTATAAATGTGTATGTGAGTTGACTTGTTTGTTTTCTACGCTTCACGGCTAGCTACTCGATCGATCATTGCATATTCGTTGTCAGGGGTACCTACAGCAAATGGCATTGGGTACCGTTCATTCAGAAAATCGAGCCTGTTTCCATATATAAGAATATGGAATGCTTCTTTTCATCGCCACACCACGTTTTTTTTTCATAACGTAGTATGCCTGCATATCCGAAGTAGGGCGAAGTTTAGATCACCCGTATAAGACGGAAAGCTCATTGCCTTCTACCAAACACAGTTTCAGAGTCTGTGCTGTGCTTTTAAAAAATTTTCTAACAGAAATTCTAATAGCACTGCGCGACCAAGAATGGCAATAAGACCTGACGATTGACAGTTACATAACTCAGCGCCCTAACCGCTGTTCTAAACAAGCAAACCTAATTATTTTAAAACATTGATACTAGATGACAAATAGTAGAAAATGTCTTTGGTATTAAGCCTTTGCACATTTACCTTGTGCATTACTTTTCAGTAAATAAATGTAAGATTGCCTAAATTGAAGCAATGAGGCGTTTTAGCTACGGACAGTTAAATGTTGTCGTATTTTTTATAGAATATGTACCAAAAATTAAGTGCCCGTAAGTAAAACGATTCGTTTGTTGAATATAGGCACCGGGCTTTAAAGAATGTACTGTAGCATTCGTTTTCGTTCTAACAAAAAGGACCACGGAAGATTTTGGCAAGTACTACAAGTCCATTGAATAATTACATTTGGCTATTAATATAATTATCTGCAAATACCACTGTAAGTCATTGTCTTACAATGTAATACGAAAATGTCAGTGATATTTATAAGCTATTAATGAAAGTTCAAAGGGCATGGTTCCACGTGGCCGACGGTGAGAAACCCTATAGATGCGAAATACCGATGACGGAATAAAAATAGATTTTGATAGAAATATATTTATATTTGCTCTTAGATTGAAATATAAAAGAACCTATGAATAATGTCCTTCAGACTGAATTTTGGTCATGCCAATCTTAACGAAGACTGGCCATCTGCGCAGTAGATATTATAAGTACACAAGTGTACGCATAAACACAAGTGCACTCTCTGTTCTCTAAATCTCATAATCCTATAGGACGGCAAACCGAAGACCGGAGAGAGATGAGGCGCAGAACCAATTTACATGCTTTTCCTAGGTGTAGGGGTGTGTAACAACGCCATCTTTCTAACGCCGCGCGCCGGGCTACTATTGAGAAGCCTTAGCAGAAAAATATAACTTTTTGTTGGCTTTCGAAACGAGATTCGAAACCGAGACCTCATGCACAGCAGTCACGTTCACTACGGTTGCAGTACGGAGGTACTGATTCGCTTCGCCAATATGGTACCCACTATGTTTCCTAAATACAGGCGTCTCCTGATACATTCGGGAGCAACCTGTCCACGATAAATTACACTCGTCTCTGTCAAAGTTCCACCTGCCTTCACTAAGGAGAATACCGACCCTTATCTTCATTAAATGGTAAGGATCACTTCTTAAACAGTAACATCACGCTGTACTATATTGACGAGTGTAAATGCGAGTCTATTAAGTACTCTGCTTAAGCAGCATAATACCGCTGCTACCTAGTGTGGTCTATCTCATAATTATATAAATACATAGGTACATAGTCCCACGTCTCTATCTTTCGAAGGGGTAGGCAAGTGTGTATTACAATCACATTTCGCTAACTATGCAAAACCATACTTTCCCTTCACCCTTATTTCGTGATCCTAAAAAGGTCCCATGTAATAAGGGCGAGCCAATTACCGTCTACCGGGCACATTACCAGACTTCGCACTGCTGCTGAGACTTAACACTCTGCCAGACGCCATGTTCAGCAGTCATATACACTACTACCGAGCCACTGAGGTACTCTATCTCATACAATATTCATAATATAAACAATATGTGTTGCGTTGTGCCGCATAACTCTGTTGTAGTGCAGTTTGGCTCGCTGCGATTATATCTTAAGCGTAGACATGGTACTGATCCAATCAATCTATTGATTATACAGCAACATGGATATATAAATTCCCTTATCTTCTATATCAGAAAACGGCATTAGCATTAGCGGCACAGCAATACATCTCTTTACTTTATAGCATACTCCGTAATGTGGCCCATGAATAAATTAAGATCCGATTCGTCGTTTGTAAACATTTGTCGACACTTTATCGATCCGTGTTGCGTAAGATGTGACTGCTTGGATAATTTAGAGCCACCTTTCTTTGTTTAACGAAATGGATTTAACTAAGATAAGAAGTTTATTTGAGGCCACCCAAAGAAACGTTGCTTAGAGATTTTAAAATAGACACTATCCAGCCCAAGACTGGGAGCAATATTAAGTTGAATAACGTTAAAAGCGCGAAATATTCCCTATATTATTATACATTTTAGTAACCTATTAAGTTGCAGCAGCAGACCGATAGCCAGGCACAATAGATTTTTAATTACGTCTAAGTGGCCACTTCTCGCACAGTAGCAGTACCACCTGTGTCCGTCGTGAAGGACTTTACAATCATTCAAACTACGAAGATATAAAATAACCAGGATCGAAACAATTTGTTACATTAAAAAAGAATCGGTCAGTGTTAGAATCGAATCCACAAAACTCAACATACTGGCTCTGTAGAAGCGACAACTAAAACCACAGCGTCATCCATGCAGCACTACAAGTATATGTATACGTAATGAAAGAGTGCACCAAAATAGCACTATTAAATTTTGTCAACTACAATTTAAACCCCAAGGCGAAGCAATCTACATTTCTGCTACACATTCAAGTGTACATTTACAATGCAATAGTAGCAGGTTCGATAGAAGCGGCAGAACTGTGTCAGTGTAGCTTTGCGTTTGCTTCGGAAACATACACATCAACTACAACGTGCTAGCAGCTGTCGGAAATTGTATCGCAGACGAGGAACGCAAACGATATTGGCTCTTTCTATACTAATGAAAAATCTAGAATAAAATCACATAAGTGCAAAACGGAGGAAGACTGGAAAAGTGCATTCAGTATATAGAAGAGCACAGATAGACAACTTTGTTTTGTATTCTTGCCCTGAGCAGTCTCTAACGATTCTTAAAAAGAGGACAGACTGCAGCGGATTGGTGGTCTATGTCCTTTGCCATGATGATGATGATATTTTGCAACACATCATTTTTTCAATGCGCGATATGTTTTGGTACTGTAAGTTTCCATGATAGGCCATAAAGCTTACAGTAACTATTACCGTCAGGTAAGCAGTATATTCGTTTGCCATCACAGTGAAAAGAATATTTTTGGACATGATTGAGCCGTTCATTGATACACCATCGCTAGGTCTAGAGCATATTTCGTAGTTTGCCCTCAAAAGAGTAATCAAACTGACTGATGTCCTGGTTAACCTTATAATGGCTCTCAAACACTATAAAACGACAGGAACATTATAAACAGCTTTTATTTCCATCGGGAAACTCTCATAACCTAGGCGCCAAACTCATAATCATAACTTTTAACGACTTCACCGGCTAGCCGGAAAATGCTTCAACCGTATTAGCTAGTAACTAGTTGTAGATAAGTTGTATATGTGTCAAAACGTAACATATTAGTTCGCATAATGTGTAAACTACTCGACCTGAATTTTAGCCGATTGTTTGAACGCAATTAGGTGGTACTGTAATCCAATGAATGGTCACGGAAGCACGCCATTGAGTGTTTTGTTTGTGAGTGACTGTGTACGTGACACGACGCACACTTGTGTATGTAGAAATGTTTTGTTTCGCGGAGAAGTAGGCTCGGCTCATATTGAGTGTAGGCTTGTTCTAACCATTAGACTTCCTACTCATACAGATGAGGACAATATTATTGACACTATCTAGAAGTTTATGCATTGGCGAAACTTAATTGGTAGAAAGCTGATTCTGAATTCAATTAATTTTGTTTTGGCTATTTTAAGAAAATAAGCTATGCTTTGTTTGAATTTAGATCGATATCTAACAAGATAATGCAGAACGTAGTCCGGATAAATTGATTGATGATCTACATAAAGTTATAGCAGAAATAGAACAGCTGTACTTTAAAAGATTCATTGATAAGTTTCGTTAGAAGCTAACGTTCAGCAATTAACTGATCATGATAATAATAACCTTTTTTATTGTGACATAATATTAAAAAGCATAAAGTACAAAACCAACAAACAAACCCATCTGTTGCATTAACTACCTCAAATTTCTACACAAAATAACCGCAAAACAAAAGCCCAATCCCAAAACAAAACGCTGCCGAAATATAATTTAAAAAAAACATTATCAAAATACGGTGGTAAGCAAGAATAATCAAACAATGCGCTCGGAGAACAAAAACTCACCCGGGACTCCAATACAATACGTATACACGTGGCAAAATATTAAATTCACGAATTACCTGTAACAAAAAGAAGTAAAAACATGAAACGTTTGCATAGGAACGCACTTTGGGGAATAAATAAACATACAGCTAAATATTATATGCGGAGGGCCTCCCATAAGACGAGACCCTAATTTTTTGAGTACATCTGAAACAAGAACAAATGGCCGGTTGGCGACATTAAAATAAAAGTCGGTGTGTTACCGAAAATACATAGTTGTTTTTGGTTTTAATGTATTCCCTTTTTGGTACAATTAGCGTGAGGTTCTAACTTTTGTTATTGGTTGAGGGAAAATTACTGTTTTATTATCTTATTACCAGTACCATAAATTCTCAGTGGACTATAATATTTTATTGCTCATAAGTTTTATCAATCACGTAAGCTGATTCTGGGATTTACCTTGATTTCTATTTAGAATGATCTACCACACGTAGTGTAGTTCAACATAGTAAGTTGATTAAGGAACGCATATCCTCCTTTTAC
This sequence comes from Catocala sponsa, assembly GCA_963564715.1. Taxonomy (NCBI): domain Eukaryota; kingdom Metazoa; phylum Arthropoda; class Insecta; order Lepidoptera; family Erebidae; genus Catocala; species Catocala sponsa. Next base: position 8,280,141 of record OY751351.1, read on the forward strand.
CCGCAGCTTTGCTTGCGTAAAAGAAGGTTAGGTTAGGTTATATTAGTAACAGTATTTTTTTTTAATAAATTATAATCTACATATGTTACTCGGTGAAATTACAGCTTTCTAATGGTGAAATATTTTTTTTAAATCGATTGAGTAGGTTTTGAGTTAAATCCTTACAATCAAACAAAATATCAAATATTTCGTCTTTATAATATTAGTATGAAGCCAGAGAAGTGTGTCAGGATCGTACCAAATGGAAATCCGTAGTCTCTGCCTACCCCTCTGGGAAACATGCGTGAATCTATGGATGTATGTAATATTGTGTAATGTTACACCTTGTTTAAGCTAGAATTTACATTGTTGTTACACTCAGTCGTATTTTAATCAAGAAGAATGTGCAATGAAGACAACTCGTGATCATGGACAGTTCCATAAAGTTTTTTTTTGAGTCTTATTCTGAGTTCGCATGCCAAGGACCGTCATGCTCACTCAAATGTCATTGCTTGTGGTGGCGTCATGGACCGGGTCGTTCCCTTCCCTTCAATATGGCGAGAGGGGCGATGGCTGGCCCATGTGTCGTACTCGTGAACGGGTGCTACTTGTGGTGACTGTTCGATCTTGGTTTCGTGGAATTGGATAATTTACTTACTACATTTTTATTTAAACAGTTAGATTAAACTACGGACTACAATCATGCCTTGTCTTGATTATTTATGTACATGTAAGCGGATGCTCCGCTCCTGTTTACCATACTGCTGCTTTAGAAGCTACCATCAAATTTTATTAAATGGTTGAGTATGTTTAGTAGTAATTCATAGAGAAATGGTTGCAGCACCTTACAGTTATGATTTATAAACAAAATTTTATTGTAAACTTGGCGATTAAAAAGAGTGGCCAGACTTTCTTGCCCGTTCTTCTCATGAGCCCTACACCCTTGCTTTGCTGAACGTGGCAGTAAATGTAAATTCACAGTTTTTTTTTTGTGTATATTTGACATTCATAAGTGTTATCTTGTAACCTAACTTGAATAAATTTATTTTTGATTTTGATTTTTTTGATATTAGTATAGATAAAATATATTATTGGCGTAAAAATAAGGTAATGGGCAATAATAGCAAGTAGTAGGAGCAATGTAGTCCAATAAAGTTAATGATTACGTTATGATAGTTAAGTAGGTATATAAAAATGTAAATACCTAACTTCTCTATAACCAGTGAATGTTTTGTACACCGTAAGTGTTATACATATCAGACAAAGCACTATGTAACGAAATTTAATATTGTATTAAAATGTATGGTGTGGTTGTGCTATTTAATAAATAAGGTTTTAATAAATAAGGTCATAGTTGCTAGTCTTGCCGCTACCGGCAAGCGTTGAAAACAATTTTTTTTTTTTTATACAACTATGGTGGCAAACAAGCATACGGCCCACCTGATGGTAAGTGTAAAGGAAGTGGGAAGGAGACGGAGCGGGATGGGGGAAAGGCCTCCGGCACTCTCACTCACCGAACGAAACACAACAGTAGCAATACTGCTATTTCACGTCGATATTCTGTGAGAGGGTAGTTCTTCCCCGGTCGAGCCGGCCCTTCATGCTGAAATCAGCGAGGCATGTATATAGTCAAATAATATGATTCTGAAATATACCTAACTACTAAATAGTAGCAAATACATCTCTGCCTAACCCGTTGGGAAGATAAACAGGTGATATGTCTACCTCGTTCCATTGGAAACGCAATAAATTTTAATAGATAGTTGAACAACATCCTGATATTTAGGTACTCTGAGGTCTGAGCACACCTTATAATTTAACAAGCGTATGCATAAATAATATTGATAGCGGTTGTAAATCTTCGTAGCTTGTTTATAAATCTATTTATTTGTTGGTTTACATTCATTGATTATTATTCTAAAGCCACTTTACCTACAGTTTCATTAACAAGACTAGTTATTTACCCCGCGGCTCCCAATAACTGATCTATTTGTCATTTTCCGTTATCAAATTTGATATGAACCTAGGGTTGCCAACTTTTATTAGAAGAAATAGAGTATATCTGATTTCAAAGGAGGTAAATAAAGAGTACGGACTTCCAAAGAAGAGTATCATTTATTTTATATTTTTAAAAAGGTTTTTTTCGAACTTTTTGCAGCACATAACAATTTTCATGGTTTTTAAAAGAATTGTATGACTCCAAACATTCTAACTCTAAAATATAGATCAAGAGCTCATTTTTAATCAAGTTCAATGAAGTTCTATATACCAACATATTAATAGAAAATAGTCGATTTTTTTGGTTATGATAATGGGTTTGCATAATATTACATGACTGGCACTAGTCTAGTAAACATTGTGTAAAAAAGAGTATTTCAGCATACTCTATTAGTGTTATAGATTGTAGAGTACGCCTACATGATATAGAGTACAATACTCTATTTTAGAGTACGGTTGGCAACCCTATATGAACCCCATATTTCACTACATATTATAAAACAAAGTCCCACGCCGCGTCTGTCTGTCCGTCTGTTGACGATAAATTAAAAATTTCAGAATTATGAGGAATGTTTAGGTGTAAAATTTGTTAAGGTTTTGTTCTACCCGTGCGAAGCCAGGGCGAGTCGCTAGTATATAATAATAGTAAAAAAGAAACTTGTACGTAAACAGGCCCACTGCTGGGAAAGTGCCTCTTTACAAGGAGAGAAACGTAAGGTCCTTGTCTACCACAATAGCCCAGTGTGGGTTGGCAAGCCTTCACATAAATATCTTCGAGAACTGTTAAATAACTCTTAGACATGCAGATTTCTTCACGATGTTTTCCTTTTCATATTCATGCAAGTTAAATTTCTATAGCTAGTAAGGAATAGCACGGTTAGTATGTGATGAAGGAGTAACTCAGGATATTTAAATAAAGTTGTAGTCACAATTTTCATTCTACATCTTTCGTAAAAATATACAGTGTGTCCGGGTACGAACTAGCGATATTCTAAACACGTATAAAACAACTTTTTTTTTTATCGTACTCGTCAAAATGACCACACTCCACCTGATGGTAAGCAGTCGTGTGGTCTAAAAGCAGTGGCCTCCACACCGCCCTCATAGTAGCCGAGGCGATGTTGAGGTCTCTACTTTGACGGCCTGAGAAGGTGCTTTTTCACGCCCCGCTTAAAGGACCCAGGATTGAAGGAAGAAGGAAACACGTGCCATGGCAGAGAATTCCATGCCTTGGTCTTTCGGCAGAGGTATGAGGACCCAAACTTTTTGGTACGCGCTCTAATCGACTCTACCGTGTAAGGATGGCATCTGAGCCCAGCACGCGTTGTTCTGGATAAGAAAGGGGAGGGCGGGATAAGGTGGAATAACTCTTCAGAGCACTCCCCGTGGTATATTCTGTAGAAACATGCCAATGAGGCAATGTCCCTACAGAGTTGCAGAGGTTCCAGTGAACTCGTGACCTCTGGATCTCGGATAATACGGACAGCCCGCCGCTGTAACCGGTCGAGAGCGTCCAGCAAGTACTGCGCGGAGCCATCCCAAAGATGAGAACAGTACTCCACGCAAGGGCGCACTTGTGCCTTATACATTAGGCACAGTTGCCCAGGCGCGAAGAACCGCCTCACCCTGTTCAGAACCGAGTTTTCGCGAAGCTTGCTTAATGACGCTCTCGATGTAGGTTTTGGGATTAAGGGAGCGGCAAAGATCCATACCTAAGATGGAGAGGCTGTCACGTATTACCAGTGGAGTGTTTTTCAGAGAAGGGAGGGGAAGGAACGGAGACTTTTTTGTTGAGAACGCGCTTGCCTGGGTCTTCTTGGCGTTGAACTCCACCAAGTTCTTGGCACCCCATTCATGGATGCGGTCCAAGGTCTGGTTAAGTTCAACGACAAGATTCTGCCTTTTCTCCTCAACCTCAGCCTGTTTGGCCCCAGGATGTCCGAGATATCGCCCATGCACGGTACTGTCGTCCGCATAACAATGTAATTTAATCAATTTTAATATACAAATACACCATAAACTTGGGTCCAACCCATGTTTATGGTATTCGTTTTGTTATACAAAAGCGATTAGCTAATTGAACAATTTGTATGGCCAGTGGAATCGCTCATTTTCTTGTTTTTAAAAAGCATTCGACATTATTTATTTTTAAACACAAGTATTTTATACAATTTTATATAATATTTTGCAAACAAATGTATTTTTACTACCTGCGTAATAATAATATATTTGATTGTTGTGTAAATACAGGATGCAGGGTTTATGTAAAATAAAGCCTTATTGGACCCGAGGCATAAGTTTCCCCTTAATTATGTTTGATCGAGCGATGTCGAATGTTAATAACGTATTCTATTGGGAAATTCTCGGAAGCTGGACTGTCTAAGCAATATGCCTAGTAGACGAAATATACTTGCTCTCTATTCACGTAAAAGAGGGCGAGCACATCGCTTTTTAGTAGTGACCTAAAACGAGCTGGCGTTATTATGTGGGATTGATACGCCTTTGGCTATGTCTTCAGCGATATTATACAAGAGGAAGAGAGTTCATAGCAAACTATCACTACAGCTAAAAACTTTGGTCTAAATACAATATTTATAAAACTATAGCCTTCAATTATTTTTACTTATCACCACACATTGCCAAACCGCTAAGAGACACGGCGTTTTAGGTTATAAGTTGTGCTATGTTATAAATTCTTTGCAAAACGACGTTTAAAGGTAGCGGAAATGCTAGTCTATAAACCAATTAATATCGTAAAAAATATCCTGTTTACAATAAACTCGTAAAAGTTGTTCATTTTAGTAAAAGGAATGCGGTCTGAGAGCTTTTTAGATATTTTATTATTACTCAATATGTACAATGTACGAGTTTGGACGATAGAATTTAAAAGGTTTATGTCACAGATTATTCTTACACTGACATATTGGAAAGCTATTAAGTGTTATTAAATGTCGTCGTCAATATAATTCATAAACGACATGCCAGTGAATTATGACATAAACATACGAATAACAACTGGCACGAGATCATAATATGATTACATTTAAATGCATGAATATAATTGATAATAACAATGTTTCTTGATGCCTTTACGCCGATGCATGAACAAATGAAGTTTACCTATACTACGCTTTTCTTAATGTATGGCAAATGTAACGCAAAAACCAACGAACAGATTTTGATGCAGTTTACACATCTGTAGCTTGAGTCTCAATCTACAGCATAACCATTTACCGATATGTTACACTTCAACATCATATAATCATGTTGAATATAACATGGCTAGCAATTTAAGAAAACCCGGATAATGTCAATTACACGCCCTCATACTATAAGCCAATTAAACAAAGAACATTATGAGTACAAGCAAAATGCCATTCGTGCATACATTACGCTGGTATGCAATTTGAATAATTAATGAGATACCTAGTTGTACGGAACGCGTTTCCCACAAAGTAAGTGGAATATGTGAGAATTGTGAAATTTTACGTTTTTGCGGTATTTAAATACTAGTAATGCGTGACTGATGAGAAAGAAAGGAAAACGAACGTGGAAGTAAAATGTCACCTATTTGCATAATACATACATACATTCGAAACATAAAATGTTTTAAATACTCACTTGCGTCTTTTACTATTGCTGTGTTTATTTACATGATTCAAGTATTTGGTGTTTGTATACAACACAAGTAGCTGGCGTGAGCTACATGCGCAAGCTGCTTGCGCAGTCTTACATGCGCGAGTTAATCAATCAGGTCGCTCGTTTATGCGACGTTAACAAGTGCCCATTTTACGCACGTTACACGCGTCGCGTACTGTATATGTACATTTTATTTATTTATTTACATCTTATCGAAACTTTTATGTAACCCAAGAAACACCTGGATGACTAGTGCGAGTTATTCTTACGTTAACGCGATCGAAACGTTTACAGCGTTTAGCTCTCTAATTTACCGACTTCAAAAAAAGGAGGAGGTATTCAATTCGTCTGTTTTTGTTTTTATGTTTGTTATCTCGTTACTTTCGACTGGGTAAACTGATTTTGATGATTGGTTTTGGTGCTTCCCGTGCGGTCCCATTTAATTTTGATCAAGATTTGACCATTCGTTTTCGAGTTATACTTCATAATGCGTATTTGGCTACATTGATGATGTTCTCATATTTGGCAAGGTTCACTAAAAACCGAGAAATAAACAACATTTTAACAAAAAAGAAAATCGACTTCAAATAAGAATATTCTAAAACTTAAAATGCACTAAAAAGTTAATAAATAATTGCATATTCTTGTGAATAATTAAATTATTGTTATTATTGGAGTCTGTGTCATGTCAGCCAAGGTAGGTTCGTAACTAATCAAACATGAGATGTCTTACTATAATCATAACATAACATTGGCATGCACAATTACACATATAGACGCAGCACGGGGCGCGGGCGGCTGACACCGACTCCAAAAATAACAATAATTTAATTATTCACAAGAATATGCAATTATTTATTAACTTTTTAGTGCATTTTAAGTTTTAGAATATTCTAATTTGTAGTCGGTTTTCTTTTTTGTTAAAATTTTGTTTATTGGTTAAGAGCTTGGAGCGGGCCAATCGCAATTCCGAACGTCATAAACGTGTCGATCGCGTTTACGTAAAACAAACTCGCACTAGGCACTCTGAGTTGCCGAGTTCGTACTTTCATCTAAACAAGTCATTGTGTTATGTCGCCACTTCCTATTGTTGTCTCCACTTTAACTTGACCTAGTCGAATTGTCTTTTTGCGCACCATTTTATCTAATTCAACTACCGAACTCATTAATCCAATTTGTGGTATGTTGTATCTTTCACACCTAATGACTTGTGCCACATTTGCTACTACGCGTTGACAACTGTTCATAAAATCGAGGAAATCGCAATTACAGACGATATTGTGTTGATTTATTTATTAGTATCCTACTTCGCTGCTTGTTATGGTCGTAGGCACAAGCCTGTGACACTACTACATGGTCTTAGACGCACAATATGTAGCAGGGTGCATGATTAATGTTTCAATATATACATGGCGGCTGGCGTAGTGGTTTAAGTGGTCCCTCGCAACTGCCATCGCGCCGAGTGTTGTAGCTTCGATCCCCACATAGCACAAAAAGTTGTGTGATCCACAAATTATATAATATCAACTTTTTATATAAAAACTTGTCTGTTACAATTTTTGTCGCGATAACCGACACACGAACTGAACCCAGGTCAAGAATTAGTAGATCATAAAATATACACAACTCAATCAATAATCTAGATATAGAAAGCATGTGTATTTCGCTGATACAACATCTTACAGTGATCGATGCAGTCTCAGCAGCGCAATGTATCTATAAATCTACTATACAAACAGGATTATCCTCCATCATCCGCTATGCTTAGATTTCAATTGGACGTCGAAACAACTGTTGCTCGATCGCTTAGATGGCGACATCTATATCGGATTTACGTGCAAGATAACTAACGTAGAGGTAACTAACGTTTCAATGGAATCGTGTTTACACCTACCTAGCTAGCTACATATGTATATGCGTTGATACGCCGGCAAGTGTTAACAAAGAGTTGGAGAAGATGAGACTGCTGGCAATAGTGTGATTGAATTTTGGACAAGACATTCTGCAAGAAAACTCAGGTTTTTTTTTTAAATCTTTTATTGTTTAGGGACTTTTATCTGTTTAGGATATGTCAGTCCCATCAAGCCTTAAACTTAAATATACACATATAACTTATATCTAAATAAAATTAACAGGAATAGACACTCAAACACTGCATACAATTAAGAGCCATCATATTTGTACAAGGCTAGATCATAAATAAGTTTAGCTTCACTGGATGTTGGTATAGACAAAATACTTTGCATTATACCAACATCCAGCCTATTAATGTTAAGCTCCCGTATCATACTATCCCTCTGTCTTTTATTCTTTGAAAAAAGTCAGGTTAATGTGAAATTCCACCGCGGGAGAGAGCCACGCTTCGGCACGAATAGGGCGACTCGACCGGCGTGATACCACGGCCTCACAAAAAAACCGGCGTGAAATAGCGTTGTGTTTCGTCCAGTGAGTGAGGGATCGGAGGCCAAGAAACCCCTTCTTCCTCTTCTTTTTCAAATTTCAAATAATAATTTGCGACTCCTATGGTGTTGCGGGTGTCCATGGGCGACGTTAACCGCTTACCATGAGGCGATCCATCTGCTCGTTTGCCTCCTATAGCATAAAAAAGCTATGAACTATAATAATATGAACAGTTAATACTTATAAGTACTTACAGTTTTTATAAATGCGAAATTCTGTTTGTTGGCTAGATAGTTACTACTTCTTATCCAGCCGGAAAACGTACGAGTATTTCATCGGGCATACCTAAATAGGGTGTGGGTGGAATTCTTAGAACTACTGCAGTAAAACCGCAGGGAAAGCATACACACGTATGTCAGGTTCGAAGTCTGTCTAGCTGACAGATATAAAGTGGCATTTTCTATCATCAACGTTATTGCAGATATAGTGTATAGGACATCTATACACGAGGTAATAGGCTCACATCCTATACGTGGGATTAAAACTGCGAAACTGCGACTGGAATTGCCTATTACTTTGGAGATGTAGATGGCTACATTTACTATCGATTCCAGCGACGGATGACCACTCCTAAGGTTAAAATCGCATAGCAGGCCAACACTTGGTACCCGTACCCGTGACACGCCCCTTTCTTTGAGCTTTTTACACTATACATTTGTTTACTGATTATAAGGCGATACAAACTCAACTGGTCAACATGTGCAAGCGAAAATTTTTCTGAAATGGTCATCCGTCGCTGGAGCCGATAGTACATGTACGTATAAAAAGTAAGCTATTTTAACCCATTCGCTGTCCCGTGATAGACACAATAGACAATCTATTGTTATGTATCATATGTGATTCATCGGACAGGGAACCTGTTAATTAAATATAGTACACATTCAACTCTTAATTGAAACATAAATGTACGCCTAACGCCTACAATGCATCGGTCAGAACCAATCGGAGTACTCAATTATTGTCACAGTCGCGCAGTTATTATCTCTCCCACGCATAACTAATTGCTAATTAGATCGCCGAGTAAATAATAAATGATTAATGAGTAATTAATTATTTTGATTACGAAACATGACGTTGGAGCCGTAATATAAATCATAGTTTAACCGCGAAAAGAGTAATTTCGACCAGTCTGCTCTGTAAATATGATTTATACGGACACAAAGAAGACCTAGACTCGGAACAATTATTTGTTGACCAGTATTTTTTTTTGCCCCAGCAATTGTACTCGACCAATCGCATGCACGCGGTCAGGGGTCCAGAAAAGGATATAGGGTACCTTCCATCCAAAAAGTACTGTTACCAATTGAGCAAAGCCGCGGCCAAAAGCAAGTTAAAATATTTCCTAAAATTTGTTCACTTTTTATATGCTTGCTAGTTTTACTGCCTCCTCAGCGCATCGGTAGCGGATGTGACTACGGTGTATATGAGTTCGATATCTAGGTCACACTAAGTGTATGGGTTTTAAATTCTCAAGAGCAGCACCAAAACTAGAAGTATACTCGGTGGGCCCATAAAACATAGCTGTAGATTCTTTTAAAAATAAATTAATTATGACTATCAATTTGGGTTTCAAATTATTAGTTTTCTTGTTAACAATGCCAGCTAAGCTAGAAAGCTTGTATTTGGAGTGGTGGTGGAATTCGAACCCGAGACCTCTCGATCGCAAGTCCAATACCTTATTCATTGGGCTACCGCCACTTCAATAGCTTACATAGTTTACACCTATACCTACCTTACCCTACCCTTCGGGGATAATTCAGCTTACATCTCTGTCTGTACAAAGATTCACCGAGGCCGGATGGACCCAGTGACCTAGTGCGTTCACACTGTTGCTATTAGTCTATACGCCGCGTCGTGTTTCACAAAGCTAAGGATTACCTACATACCTACTTACCGTACTAAGTAGCTTTGAGTAAAGCCTGCATCTTGTCAAGAATAGTGCCGGTACAATAAGGATTATGTTCCAGCTGTAGTATTTATTTATTTATTTAAGGATTTCCAACAAAGGAATATACAATAACATACATTATAACATTATAAATCAATAGTACAATTTTTAGCGTCTATAGTCCCCCAAATATATTATTTTACTAGATGTTCCAGCGCTTTCACCCGCGTTTATCTTTACTGCGCCGCTCCCGTGGATCGTAGCGTGATGTTATATAGCCTTCCTCGATAAATAGGCTATCCAACACTAAAATATTTTTTCAAATCGAACCAGTAGTTCCTGAGATTAACGCTTTCAAACAAACAAACTCTTCAGCTTTATAATATTAGTATAGATCAGCTTTATTTATTTATTTATATATAAAACAATATAAGCTTACAGTTACAAACCAAATCACTTATATGTTAAGTGAAGCCATACAATTCTAAAACTATCAATAGAGAATACACAATAGATATAGTATTGTTAGAATAATATGTAATTTTCCAGTGTATGGGTACTATTTGTGTTGATTTAAATGAGATTCTTTATTTATATAGAAATGTTTTGTAATGTACTGTAGCTTGGAACTACAAATATAGGTTATCTCTCTCTCATGTTAAAACGGGTAAAAGGTAATCAGGTAAAGTAGTAGTTAGTTTTTTAATCGCCAAATTTTGTATCGCGATTGAGAGTCTTATCTCTTCCTCGCAGTGTCACTTACGCTTATAATTACTGGTTCGCTTCCGAATCTCGTAGTGTGATGTTACTTCTGGATGAAGTAGTTTAAGAAGAGTGGCATAATAAAAAAAATCGGTATTGATGTTTTCGAATTTATTAATAACAAACAAATTTACAAATCTGGTATCTTTATAATATACCTATATTAGGATAGATTAACTACCGGTAACTTCGTATTACTTTAGCCCTGAGGGGTGACATTGACTCTTAATTGGAAAAAGCTGTTTAATTGGAAGCTGTTTCACTGACAGTTTATATTGCTATCTATTGATTTCCACGTGTATTTTTTCGGCAAAAGCATGATAGTGGTCTGGTGGAAAGTTCAAACTTTTTCCAATTAAGGGCCAATGCCTCAGGGCTAAAGCCATACATACGAAGTTACGGTACATTTGAAATTCTCAAAATATGACAATTGCGATAATGCCATAGGCCCTATTACAAGAGAGTTCTTAACAACAGAAACACTATATGTGTATTTCTCACGCTTACAAATATACTACGACTGCACAGATAGCGTAGTGGTTTAAGTGATCGCCTCGCCACTGCCTTTGCGCCGAGTGCTGTGGGTTCGAATCCTACTCGGGACAAAACTGTGTGATCCAGAAATGATTGTTTTGAGTCTAGGTGTTATTTGTATATTTATAAAGTCCCCGCAATACATGAATTATTCCTAGTGCTGAAGTTGCCTTTTTAAGTAACAACAACAAAAAAATCTTTGACGGCACTGGATCAACGATACCCTGTTATAGCCAGTTATTCAACATGAATATTATCGATACAAAATTAATATATAATAGGCAACGGCTGTAATACAAATAGGGTACAAGCAGCAACCTTAGACGTCAGTTACAAAGGACACACATGTTTAAAAAACAACAAAAACTATTTGTATTCATTCTACGATTGCTAACGAACTTAAATGACGTGTATTGACTATTCAATCGTATCCACTTAAAATTATCATAACATCACGCTCGATTTTATTTGACGGCGTAAGCAGTATATAAACCAACTAGATTTTGCCTGCGGCTTCGCTCGTGTAAATATAGGTTATGTAAATTTCTATCCCTTGAGAATAGTACTTTATTATTATGAAAGGCACCCATCCTGTCTTTTCCTGTACCCCTGACAAAGTGTTAACCTATTGGTCGTAGCGTGATGTTATATAGCCTTCCTCGTTAAATGGGCTACAACACTAAAATAATTTTTCAATTCGAACCAGTAGTTCCTGAGATTAGCGCGCTCAAACAAACTCTTCAGCTTTATAATATTAGTATAGAAGTATAGATTAGGATTTAGTATCGTTTACTGCGACATTTTGTGTTTTGTTTACAGTCAATCATAAGGTCTAGGTTTTAATTACTGTTTCGGGAAAAGTGTTACTGTTTTTCTTTTAGGTAATGCCTTATAAAAAATAGTGTAGCAATATGCCCGGTGAACGGTAAATTGACGACGAAACAAACCTGTTTCATATTTTAGTTTATATCAAATGTCCCTTTTTGTTTCTAATTTGCCATTAAATATATTGATGAAATACTTTGTTTGTATGAATAACATAACGTCACCGTTATTTTCTTCATATAAAACGATTATTTTAGACGTACAGGCCGAATATAATGTTGGTGATGTAACGCTGCGCTGCTTACAAAGAATCCTACGTAGTGAGTCCCTGTAATAATTAACGAAAGAAACAATGGGTATCTTTGACGTAAACACAGGTATTGACAAACATTGTTTAGACTTGTGAACGGAAATGGATGTTTGGTAATTGAATATTTGTATTGAGATTTGGAGAGCAACATAGGACATAAAATAGGGTATTGTTAACCTCTGAATTGGAGCATTTCTAACAATTTACATCTATACTAATATTATAAAGCTGAAGAGTTTGTTTGTTTGGTTGAACGCGCTAATCTCAAGTAGGTAGTAGAGAATTTTTGCAATATTTTTCATTGCTGCTTCCCTCCTATTAGTCGTTGCGTGATATTATATAGCCTATAGCCTTCCTCGATAAATGGGCTATTCAACATTGAAAGAATTTTTCAATTCGAACCAGTAGTTCCTGAGATTAGCGCGTTCAACCAAACAAACAAACTCTTTAGCTTTATAATATTAGTATAAGTAGATACCTATGTAGGTACTTTCTGATCGCATAGTTCTATAATTTTACGATAGATCACGCATAGCATAGCCTTAGATGTACAAAACCGAGGCAACTTTAAATCCCTGACGTAGCTTAAATGGCAAAGCGACCATACATTTCTTCTAGGTCGCAGGTTCAAGTCCTTCGTGGATTGTCTTTGTCCTCTGTTACAATTAACTATCCCTATTATTCTTATTAGATTTTGCCCGCGGTTTCGCTTGCGTAAATATAGGTTAGGTTAGATTAGAAACAGTACTTTTGTCTGGATGAAAGGTACCCAATGTCCTTTTCTGTTCCACTGACAACGTGTATACGAAATTTTCTGATGATCAGCCGGATAGTGAAGACGTGAAGTGTAACAAAATAGTCACATTCCTGTTTATAATATTAGTTAAGATACACAGTACACACACCCTCGCCTCATCTATAAAATAAATATAGTTTGCCAAGAGGCTTTTTGCAAAAAAAAGCATTAATACAAAGGCCAATACATTTAGGTAAGCGGATATTGGGGAAAGTGGGGTAAGAGAAATCTACAGTGAATTGATTCCTGTATCGCATGGGTCACTTTACAAACACATAAACCGTGGAATATCGAGACCCACATAAAATATTCTAAGCCCCTGTGGGCGGGATTGGACCCCGAAACCTATTACTAAATAGGACGATAGAGAAAATTATTCTATAGTAGCTTAAGTTTATTTTAAGAACTATGCGCAATCTATGCATCCTTACTACTTTTCCTTGATATCGTCTCGCGTTTGAAATTAATGATAACTGTATAAATTATATTTGAAATTCAGTAAACTAGATAACGAAAGACATAGTGGTTTAATTGCTGACCTCGTTACTACACCGAGTGAAATCACCGCACGGGACAAAAAAGTCATTTCGAGAATGGGTGTAGAGTCTGGTCCTTTATAAGAATGTTTGTGAAGATCACCGCGACACAGAATTTATAACTAAGTGCACAAGATTTCTTAAAACTGAACCTCCATACATCATAGTTGTTAATATATCTACTACCGACATGGTATTAGAGCATTAATCCTAACTAATATTATAAATGCGAAAATGAGTTTGTTTGGTTGTTACACTTTCATGCCTTAACTACTCAACCGACCAACATAAAATTTTGCATACACGTTGTCAGGGCTACAGAATAGGACATAGGGTACCTTTCATCCAGAAAAAATAACTGTTGCAAACCAAACCTAACCTAACCTACATCTACGCGAGCGAAGCCGCGGGTGAAAACTAGTAAACTATATTTGAATTAATCCCAACTAATATTATAAATGCGAAAGTGAGTTTGTATGTTTGTGTATTTGTTTGTTATGCTTTCATGCCCTAATTACTCGACCGATCATCATAAAGTTTTGCATTCACGTTGTCAGCGGTACAGAATAGTACATACTTTTTCATCTAGAAAACAGGACTATTACTAACCTAATCTAATCTTCATTTACGCGAGCGAAGCCACGGGGAAAAGCTAGTATACCATATTTCCAAGATAATCAAGTGTCCCCAGCTTATAATACTGTTACCGTTAAATAATAATAATAATCTCATAATAATGGTGGCTTTAATCATTACCGAAGGAATATGACGTTAGTGGATAGTAGGTCGTATTCCGTTACCAGCGCTAGCACCGTTTACATGGATCAATTAATGTTGTGAACAGTTATCCAAAGGCCACGAAACGGACGCTTCGAGCGAAAATGCTCTAGCGATGCGTATAGTTAAATGCATTGAAATATTTGCATAGAGTGTGTTTGATCCCCCACATGAACAACAATTTGTTTGGTCTGTCACCAGTCAGTTTGTTAAGTCAACGGCAAAACAAAAGCTACTTCTTCCTTTTAAAAATATTAAGTTCTGCACAACGGGATATCTAGCTTGCATGACCAAAAACGCAGCACACCTATTTATGTCTGTAACATTCGAATATACTTTCAGTGCTATTGTGCACTTCACTAAGGCCCGGTTCCTACACTCAAGAAACAAGTCGTTTTAGGTAAAACGAGAGACAAGAATTGTAGAAAACAAAATTTAACTATCTTGACACATATTCTATAAAAATATGTTAAAATTACCTGCTCGTAAGTAAAACAACTCGTTTTTTTAATGTATGATACGGACGTTTATTAATATAGGACCCGGACCTAAAGGCGGCTAGAGTGAGCGTCTAGCGTCTGCTACAGGTGTACGACGCGACACAGAGCGCAGAGTATATTCGCTTCAAGCGTATATTTCGTGGCCCTGAGTTAGACGCATCTCGACGATCGCGAACGGTACACTAAGGTAACGTTATGTGATTCAGATATTGTTTATGCTTTGCACAATTGTTTGCGTTCATTAAGAGTTTACAGTTGTTGTTGAAAAATACACTTGTCTGGTTTTCAAAGAAACCTCAATGATTGAAGATTGTTTAAGTTATCAATGTGTCGACTTAAACAACGGACACAAAGAATACTCAGACTGTTATGAATCACATTTATATGTCCCGTATGAAGATAAAAACCAACAAAACTAGGGTCACTGGCAATAGTGATCGCGTCCGCTAAAAACTATGTTATCCGTGCACCAGAAGTACAATCATAATTATCGCCTACATTTTATTACGCTTCGTAACCATGTATATAACTACAGACCTTATGGTTCCAGCTTCAATTGTCGTGAGTGGTAGTCGTGTTCTTTAGAAGTATTATGGTCTCTGTGGCAATCTTTAAAAGAAACACGTTTAAGCATTGAAATTAAACTACTATATACGTATTTTATCGCGTTGTTTATTTGACACTTTATTACAAAATTTTAAAAACTGTTACACTACTATTACTATTAAACTTTACTAATTTTAAGCTAATTAAATTATTGAAACCATTAAAACTATTTATATTTGTGTTTACACTTTCCCCGACGTACCTATATAGTAGTTTAATTTCAATGAATAAAATTCGCGTAAACAGAAGACAATATTATGTAGACTTTAAGCAGCTGAGATGATAATAACACAGCTGACGATATATGATTGCAATGCACCTCTACCTTACTGTTCGGAGGAATACTTACAGAATCATTTCTCTAAGTATGAGACACATTGTAATGTACCCTAACTAATATTATAAATGTAAATGTGAGTTTGATTGGTAGTTGCGCTTTCACGCCTTAACTACTCGGCCGATCATCATGACATTTCGCATACCTTGTCAGGGATACAGAAAAGGACAAAGGGTACCGTTCATCCAGAAAAAGAACTGTTTCTGAGGGATAGAAAATTGACATAACATAAAATCTAGGCCAAAATAAAGTCATACTATAAGGTCAAGAATAATAAAGGATCAAAATATTTCAGAAGACGAAGACAGGTTAGAATGAGTCGAGTTACCGGTACCGAAAGTGGTAATCTAATTCTCGGTCTGCTCCTTCGTGAAACAGGTGTGAGTCCGTCAACATTAAAAACCGTGATTGTGGTCACCTATAATGGAATTAAATTCCGAGAATATTTGACAAACATTGCGTTATGACCACAAATGACACAAAAGTCCGTATGTTTTGTACTAAACATACGGATTTGTAACAACTATGACAGCAATGTTTGAAAACAGAACGATAATCATGTTTCTTTTTAAGTCACTAATAATATAATATACACCGCGCACGCATCGTATGCAGTTACATAACAATTCTGGTCTATTTATAAACTGCTTCACTGTTGGGTACGACTCATCTGTTTTGAGAAACCCTTAGAAGATTAAGTAAACAAACCACCACACTGTCCCAGTTACAGCTGATCGACTATATAATATATCTTAAAGAAGATTATGGAGAACTCTTAGAAGTACAGGTAACTTCCCGATGTTTGCCTCCACAGTTAACGCGATAATTAAGTATTTAATCTATACACATATTATAAAGCTGAAGAGTTTGTTTGGTTGTTTGAACGCGCTAATCTCAGGAACTACTGGTTCTAATTGAAAAATTATTTTAGTGTTGGGTAGCCTATTTACTGAGGAAGGCTATAGGCTATATAACATCACGCTACGACCCACGTGGGCGGCGCAGTAACGATAAACGCGGGTGAAACCGCGGGAACATCTAGTACGTATATAACTTTGCAAACATAGTCCACAACAAATAATAACTATTCTTTTTCTTTCATTTCATCTGAAATATTAGCCTTTAGTATAATAAAAAATAGAAATAAGTCACATTCATAAAACAAAACCAATAGTTTAGAAGAAGCACCTAATCTCGGATTCCATTCACAAAGGATATAACCGCCAAATATACCAAATACGTTTAATCCTTTTTCATAACAGTATAAACAAAGAATATTATTCAATTCACGCTTACTATGGTTCTTAGGACGTTTCACTTAACAATTTCTCTAATAATCATTTATGACACGCTTGGGAAATACGTATTATAATATTCACAGCTAGAAAACCACACAGTAGCCACAGAATATATTTCTCTGCCTTTA
Organism: Catocala sponsa; assembly: GCA_963564715.1. Taxonomy (NCBI): domain Eukaryota; kingdom Metazoa; phylum Arthropoda; class Insecta; order Lepidoptera; family Erebidae; genus Catocala; species Catocala sponsa. Next base: position 8,297,514 of record OY751351.1, read on the forward strand.
CCAACACAATACCTAAGAAAATTTTAGTTATCAATGTTCCACATACTATATAATTATTATTGCTATAACTTTATACTATGTAACCCACTGAATGTTAAAAAAAATTTCATCATTTTGGTATGCGGTTTCTGCACCTTTTGTACCACGCATTTCATTTAGTTCATGTTGTAAAATAATCTACCTATACCTTTTAAGATGCTAGATTCGTGTATATAACCATTTTCTTTTTTGTATAATTTGAGTATTTACTACGACGTAACCCCGAAGGAGTAGCAGAAATCTTTTATCTCAACATTTTGTTACCTGTACATAAAAACTAATTGCGGATTAGCAGACACATTTAGCAAACTAACAATTTGCCGGCCACCAGACAAAATTCCTGATTTCTTGTTGCTGCGGCAAATTTCATGCTAGAAAAGCTTAACTCTTTATCCGATCTAGAATCTAACAACGATGAAAAGGGCAGTACGTTTTATGGTACTTACTTCAACCAGATTTTAATCAAACTGCTCTTAAAACTATTTATCATTTAATAAGAATGGAAAATGTATCTTATCAATGTCGGCGACTGGTTCTAATCATAGCAATAAAGTGACGTAAGACAAAAATGTGAAACAAGACATTAACGACTGTTAATTGAACTAATTGTCATGGCATGTTATGAATTTGAACCCCGCAAGCAATTGAAAATAAGGAATAGATAGAGTTAACTCCTAGTATCAGTGGACTTCTTGATGTGTCCATGATTTCATTGCTAATAAATCCTTATATTTGCTAGTTACAGTTCCTTAGAAATTGTGAAGCATGTAATTATAAACGTGGAAACAAAAAATCAACACTCGAAATTCTTCTTTAAATATTTAATTAACACTAACTTTGTAATAAGCAATGATCGTGATCCGCCTTAACGATTATTTAGTAACAGTATGAATGGCTTGCTAGCGAAAGTCCTACTTCTCTCTACGAAAACGGCGTAAGAGTTTATTACTGTGTTTCGACATATAAGTAACAGTTCCAGATGAGTACACAGCTACCTCATTCAAACCTTTTCATTCAACCCAACATTAATTCCTTTTTGTTAGGGTCGGTAAGGCGTGACTTCTACCACCCAGATTCCAATACCAGCAATCTACTATATTCGGATGTTTGTTTACCACGTCTATCGGATACGAAAACACATTCAAAAGGCTTATCGCCTTATTATGAGTTTACCAGTGGTATTGGAAAATGAAACCGCTTGCTCGCTCAATAGTTTCTCAATAAAGCTGTTTCGGCTAGGGCAACTTTAGCTTGCAGTTAGAAACCCGAGCACACAGCGCTGTGTTACACACGATTAAAAGCCTTACAGGATTTCCAATTTCGAAGTTTGTGCACATGAGAGTTATTTGAAATATAACGCCGGGGTCAGGATTTAGCTTTTGTTTATATTAGAGGTTTTCAAAATTACTGCGTCGAGTGACGAAGTATACAAATAATATGACGCTTTTCGCTTATCTATTCCAGATCTCTTCCCAGTATGAGAAGGGTAGACCTTAGTTCATCAAGCTTCTCTAGTGCGAATAAGTAGACTTCACACATTGTATTAAAAAATACAACTTCAGCACTGAAAATAATAAATCTTGAAAGCTTGGCGACCGAGGCGAAGTGTTATTATTTTCTTAGGCAATTCCGATTTTAATTTTTTTTAAAAGGCAACTCGCGTCCTTGGAATAATTCCTGTGTCGCGCGTACTCTAACGTACGTAAACACTAGAAATAAGCATAAGTTAGTAGGCCCATATCATCGTTTACATAAAGTTCACAATACACTTGCGGGACTCGGTATACGTTTTTTTAATAAATTACTTATTAACATAATTAATTTACCATTGTTTAAATTTAAAAACGCTGTTAAAAAACAACTTATGCGGAAGGGTTATTATTCAGTCAACGACTACTTAAATGACAAAAACTCATGGAGCTAGTTGCTTGTTGCATACAGGATTCAAAGATCTGTATTACTTATAAGTCGATTTAAGCCTTTGCATAGTCACAAAGTGTAAGTGTATGCCATCCTACTGTCTATTTTAGATTTATATTAAATAATATATATTAGCTCAAATTATTTCCTCCCTATAATATTATTAAATTATTATTGTTATTATCTTTAGTTTTTATAGTCAGTAGTATATGGCATAATGGCTGTAACACCTAGTTAATCTGAGTTGTAAAATACTGAAATTATATTTAACTGACGATTTAAAAGAGTGGCCGTGAGTTTCTTGCAGGTTTCTTCTCATAGGCTCTACCCTTTGCCTGAACCTAGCAACTAACCTAAATGTAGCTTCAGTAACTTAGTAAACTCACTAACCTATATACTTTGACGTTCATAAGTGTTACTTTGTGACCTAAATGAATAAATGATTTTTGACTTTGACTTTGACTTTGACTCTACAAACATTCATGCAACGATCACATACATCATCCAAACTCGGAACAACCATTTTTCAATTTAATTTTTTTTGTCTCGTGTATGATTCGAAACCACAACACTGGGCGTAGTGACAGTAGCGAGGCTAGCACTTGAACCACTCCTCCATCCATGTAGTCATTGTGACATGCAATTTCGTCACGATATTCCCTCGCCAATAAATATAAGCCTAAAAACGAGCGTATAATAAACCTCTCAATGCAATTTTATGCTATATTTAAAAAAAAAATGCTTAGAATCAGATAAAACAAAACATTTACAACTGAAACAAATTACACACTTGGTGAAACAAAAAATCCTTTGTTCCAAACTAAAACTAAAAGGCGTGCAACCAACATTGTGTTTATTTTATTTACTATAAAATAAAACCGTACGAAATGAATTAAAACGTCGTCCGTTACGGCTCACGCATCGTGACGTTCGGTAAGTATTTTAGTTTCTACTTCAAATCTTGAATTTATTGTCGTCTTACTCTAAATAGTAGCTAATATTAGAAATGCGAATTTGAGTTTGTTTGTAACACCTTCACAACTTAACTACTTGACCGATCATCAAGAAATTTCGCATACACCTTTTCAAGTGTACAGCAAAGGACATAGGGCGTGGGTAGCCTTCATCCAGAAAAAAAGTACTGTTTCCTAGCATGCAAAGCCGCGGGTAAAAGCTAGTTATACATACATAGACGTTCCCGCGGTTTCACCCGCGTATATCGTTATTGCGCCGTGCCCTTGGGTCGTAGCCTTCCTCGATAAACAGGCTAACCAACAATAAAATATTTTTTCAAATCGAACCAGTATTTCCTGAGATTAGCTCGTTCAAACATACAAACAAACTCTTCAGCATATTAGTTTAAATATTATTATACATATTATTGTTAACGGCCGGATTCACATCAATAGTAAAATGGGTATATGGGTATAATGACAACAAAACTCCAACATAACATATTGAATAACATTAACACATATTTTGTGAAACATCTGTTAATATTTATCCATGGCCTCTCTACGAGATTGTTCCGATAACACGTAGGAAGATTTAATCATACCCCATTTCCTGTTATAAGCAGTTAAATAACCAGTATCTATTTGAGTACCCGCTGCAAAATAGTTTCAAATAAATCACGTTTATAGAGATTATTTATAGGTAATGTGTGGTCGTTGCGAGTGAAGTGAACTTTTACTTTTTTTGATCAGACTAACTCATACTCGCAACTTTCAAAGATATTGTGTTTAAGAGGTTTGTATCTTATCTTATGTGGGGGCCAGTCAGTGCAGACCGGCGACACTTCGACCCAATGGGATCTTTTGTGTCGACACTCTCCCAATAACGACTGCCATAGATATTCATGGCAGCCGGGACCGACGGCTTAACGTGCTCTCCGATGCACGGAGCAGGCGATAATTGTCAATCAATACGCACATAATTTCGAAAAGTCATATAACTTCCGAAAGTCAGAGGTGCGCGACGTGGGTTCGAACCCGAAACCCTCTGCATTGCAGTCTGTTAGTCTCCACACTGAGCTCTCGCTGCTCTAAGAGGTTTGTAAATACAAGTTATATTGTAGTGCCTTATACATGTAAATTTACTGCGTTTGTAGTTTAAGTTATCTTACTCGTGGTCAGCAGAAAGATAATCTATAAAAAAGACAGAATTACTTATACTTAAAATGAGTAGTTACTGATAGTATAAGTTGTATTAATACTAAGTAACTTTAAATTATTGGGATAATATTTTTAATGACTTCGCCCGTAGTAAAGATGACTTGAGATACATAAATTTAAGAGAGACACAAAGTAAACTCAGACTCAGAATAATTAATTTGTAGATCACACAAATAATCCTGTGGGATTTGAACCAACAACACAAAGTGCGGTTCTGGCTCGGTATATTTTCGAACAGTATACCCGCCTTAAAACCCTTAAACAATACGTGGCCGAACTACTCCACTAACAAAAACTGCATCGCGAAATACTTTGCTGATTATTATATTTATAATATGTTTTACTATTATTACAAATTACAAATTAACGCCATTTTACTAGTCTAATTTCCAATTCAATTAATATATAGATGCTGTTGGACTTTTCGGACAAGCAATATTTACGTAACCGAATAGATGATGTAATACACTTTTCTTTAACCCTTCTGGGACGTATAAAGTATATATAAGAACATTTCTGGAATAAAAAACTAAAAGGATTACCATTATCATTAAATATGCAACAGCCACTGAATTAAGCATCTGAAGATTAATTTAAATAATGGCTCGGCAGATTAAGGCTCACAATTTATTATATAAAAGGGGCACGTTGATTAATGCGATAATAAATCAATTAGCCTTATATAATTATAGTATAGATAAATAATTCATTTTATGTATTTATGACTAGCTTAAACAGGCAGTATCTAACGATATATCATAAACTTTTAAGATTACGACATTAAATAAGGTAATTACTAAAAAAGCTACACTGAAGGAGTCATGCTGTAACGTTACGAAAACATATGTTTTTTTATGAAACATACTACTCCCGCACCATGAATCATTCCTGTGTCGCGGGAGACGTTACAAACATTCAAACAACGGATACAAGGAGCACCCAGACTCGTAACAACAGTGCGGTTCACACAATGTTGTCCCGTATGGGAATCAAACCCACAACACTAGGCGCAGTGTCAATGGCCAGACGACCACTTAAAGCACTACGCCATCCGTAGTGTAGTGTAGTGTCTATATTAGAACATTAAATAAGTTAGTCAAAGTCAAAGTCAAAAATCATTTATTCATTTAGGTCACAAAGTAACACTTATGAACGTCAAAGTATATAGGTTAGTGAGTTTACTAAGTTACTGAAGCTACATTTAGGTTAGTTGCTAGGTTCAGGCAAAGGGTAGAGCCTATGAGAAGAAACCTGCAAGAAACTCACGGCCACTCTTTTAAATCGCCAGTTAAATATAATTTCAGTATTTTACAACTCAGATTAACAAGGTGTTACAGCCATTATGCCATATACTACTGACTATAAAAAACTAAAGATAATAACAATAATAACTTAATAATATTATAGAGAGGAAATAATTTGAGCTAAGATATATTATTTAATATAAATCTAAAATAGACAGTAAGATGGCATGATGGCGCATACACTTACACTTTGTGACTATGCAAAGGCTTAAATTGACTTATAAGTAATACAGATCTTTGAATCATGTATGCAACAAGCAACTAGCTCCATGAGTTTTTGTCATTTAAGTAGTCGTTGACTGAATAATAACCCTTCCGAATAAGTTGTTTTTTAACGGCGTTTTTAAATTTAAACAATGGTAAATTAATTATAGTAATAGGTAATTTATTAAAAAAACGTATACCGAGTCCCGCAAATGTATTGTGAACTTTATGTAAACGATGATATGGGCCTACTAACTTATGCTTATTTCTAGTGTTTACGTTATGGATATCACTATTCTTATTATATAAGTAAATGTTATGTTTAATAAACATAATGTTAGCAAATATATATTGCGACGCAACAGTAAGTATGCCAATTTCTTTAAATCGATCTTTCAGGGAAACTCGTGGTCCTAAATTATAAATGCTACGTACTGCACGCTTTTGAAGAATAAAAATTGTCTCAATATCAGCTGCCTTGCCCCACAATAATATACCGTAGGACATGACACTATGAAAGTAACTGAAATATACTAGTCTTGCAGTATCTATATCAGTAAGCTGTCTTACTTTCCGAATTGCGTATGCGGCTGAGCTAAGTTTCCCTACAAGACACGATATTTGAGCGCCCCACTGAACTTTATGATCTAAAGTTAATCCTAAAAAGACTGTTGATTGAACTAAAGTAATAATTTCATCATTTAAAATTATATTCACGTTAGGACTCTTTACGTTTGGCAATGTAAACTTGATACATTTAGTTTTTGTAGAGTTAAGTAGTAAATTATTCGCCGTAAACCAGTCCAGAACTTCCGCGAGTGAATCATTAACAGCACGTAAATTTGGTGCTTTTCGGTCTACCTTAAAAATAAGGGATGTGTCATCCGCGAATAAAACAATGTCACACAAATGCTGAACAAAGAACGGCAAATCATTTACGTACACTAAAAACAGAAAGGGTCCCAAAATCGAGCCCTGTGGCACGCCCATTGTGACTGGTAATCCAGAAGATCTACTTCCGTTGATATCAACGTGTTGTAGTCTATCGCTTAGGTAGGAATCAACTAGGTCAAGTGCAGTATCTCGGATGCCATAATGCCTGAGTTTTCGCAACAGCGTTTGATGGTCAACGCAGTCAAAGGCTTTAGAGAGATCACAGAATACGCCAATGACATCATGCGAATTCTCCCAGGCACTGAATATATGTTTTAAAAGCGTAACACCCGCATCTATCGTAGAACGGCCCTTCCTAAAACCATATTGATCTGCATGAAATAAATTGTTTACACTGAAGTGGCTCTCTAATTGCTGTAATATAATCTTCTCAAATATTTTACTAATAGCAGGTAATATTGAAATCGGCCTAAAATTACTGGGGTCACTTTTGCAACCATTTTTAAATAAAGGTATTATTTTACTACATTTCATTAAGTTTGGAAAAATGCCCACATCAATGCATCCGTTGAATATTGCGGCTAGGTGTGGCGCTATATTAACAATAATACTTTCAACTAATTTTACCGAAATACCCCAGAAGTCAGCTGATTTTTTTGAATTAAGCGACTTAAATACTTTAATTATATCATACGGATGTACACGCTCAAAACTAAATAGTATCTTGCACTCTTCCACGTTGCACCTAACTAAGTATTCTGCTCGAGCTGGGCAAGACCTAAGGGTACTAGTTATGTTTTAAGGTATTTTTGCGAAGTAGTTATTGAATGTATCGGCTACTTCCAAATTATTTGAAATTACGCTATTATTTATATTCAGTTCAAATTTATTATCACGCACCTTGCTGCGACCTGTTTCATTGTTAATAATGTTCCATGTAGTTTTAATTTTATTATTAGATTTTTGAATTTTAGTTTTTAGGTAAAGGGACTTGGCAGTGGCACAAGTCTTTTTAAATAATTTTGAATAATTTTTAACATATTGAATAAAATTTGGATCGAAATTGTATTGTTTCATACCATATAATTCATATAGCTTTGCTCTACTTTTATATATCCCAGATGTTGCCCAGTCACAAAACTTAATCCTATTATTCTGACTAAAGGTCTTACATTTAAAAATATTATTATATTCTAAAGTAATTATGTTAAGTAAAGACTCATATAGTTCGTCTGGATTATCCAGAGAAAGGTCCATATTGACAACTTTGAGACTTATGTTATCATTAAATTCCTTTAAGCGATTAGATGTCATCGGTCTACATGTGACCTTATTCTCTTTATGAATTGTACTCACAGGAAATACTACCTTTTGCCCACAGTGGTCAGATGTAAGTTTTTCGGGGTATATCGACTATGCTGAGTCGAATGGCGTTGACCGCGAGTCTCTAGCTCTTACGGTTCTTGAGTTGAATGTTGTATAACAGACGGACAAAGCTGTCGTATAAGAGTTTTTTCGAACTCTAATGGCACGTTTACACGCTTGGCAAGCCTCGACAAGTGTTCACAAACACAAGCGTGTGAACGGGGTGTTTGGCTTGGCTTGAGTGAGCTTGTCGCCGATCCGTGCTGGTGTCGGTTTTTGAACACAGATCAAAGGAAGTTTGCGGCAATCGCTTGCGACATATTTACACGTTGGCGCGTGCTTAGGCAGCTCAGCTCAGGAGCTCTCGCCGAACGGGTGTTTCTACGCTGAGCTGTATACGACCGTGTATCGACCATGAGTTGGTCAAACGAAGAAATTATGGCCTTTCTCGAGGCATATCAAAGTGAGCTGTGTATCTGGAATCCGAAGGACGTAAACCACAAAGATAAAAAGAAAGTGGCAGACGCTTGGTCTGATCTTAGTCACTTATTAAAAAAGCCAGCTAAAGAACTGAAAGCGAAAAATATTAATGACAACCTTTCGTAAACACTTTAAAAAGGAACAAGCATCCATCCATCCGTCCTCCACGTCTACCATTCTTGCTTGTTCAAAACACACTAACGAACTCACAAGCGTGTAAATAGCATCCAAGCGTTTGTAAAGGTTGTGAACGTTTGCCAAGCCTCGGTAAGCTTGTAAACGTAGTATAAAAATGCTACATTGAAGAAGTTATACTATAACTTTACAATATAATCTATATTCATGTAGATATAAGCACGGCAGTAGGCCAATTCTAGTAATAAAACTGTTCAAATCGATCTAGTCTGAGTGTCATAAATATCACTAATGGTATTCTCCTAAATTAAAATAAATGTCAAACGTGAACATATAGGTATAGCATTTCAGTTTACATTTCACGTTTATTAGACTAGATCGTAACTTTATAACGAACAGTTTTTATTACTAGAATTGGTTCTGAACTTGCTCTTTCGCTCGTATATTTAGAAGCAGTTAAGCATTTTAAGAACCAACGTCATTTATTTATTAATTTGAAGCGAATATTATCACTTTATTTAAGCCTTTTTCGGGCCATATAAAATATATTACTCTGCTTTCATTTAGATTTATTATATTAAGGAAAGTCTCTATTTTTTAGATAGTAATAGCCAATAGGCTTATAACACAGAACTTTATAAACACAGAAATATAGCAGATGAAAAGCGATTAAGATGCACCTCTAAGCTACCGTTGTCAATCAATGAATACTGTATTTGTTATACGGTTCATGATTGCAGCCCTATGCTACTACCCCGCGATTTTTAAAAGCAATTACTGCCGTCATCAAACCCGCACGACTGCACGCCGGTAGCACTCGCACCGCAACCTATCTATGCAGCGACCATTTTAATATATTTTACATAATTACAACACTGGTCGTACCCAATAAGGTAAAAGCAATTTGATTGAAGTGAACCGATAACACCGAATACGTCCATAGCAGTCTACACTAATCGTATGATAATTTCCTAACGGTACAAACAGCGATAGATGGAAGAATTATAGTTAATTAATACAGCAAGACATGTTAATGAGGTAAACGTTTTTAGTTTACAAGATTGAGAGATTATTTATGTGATAATCTGAATGGTTTTAATGTGAATTTTTGCTAAATCGGCTTTTGGCGACGAAGTTTGTTTGTGAATGGCGCGATTGAGGCAACTGGTTTTAATTTGTTTTAGATATTTGAGACTTGTTACTTAACGTGACAACACGCCTGCTATCATTAACCGATCAATTTGTCAAAGGCTAACACAAATTGATTGATGGCAAATATTTTGATATTATTTTTAGACGCTAAAAGTGATCAGCTGAAAATGGAAAAGTGTCGTCAGTCTCACCAGAAAGGTGCTTTTAACAAAAGACCAGTTAGCTTTAATTCTTGCCTGCTCAGCGGCCATTAAACGCGTCTCCGCCTCTGCCTGTTTGCCACATGGGTTGTGTACATCGATCAAATATACCATAGATGCACGATCGTCGCTCGAAAAACGGCCCCAACAAAACTGTGCATAAATCAGTCGTATGCGCTATATTATGCACCTATCCCACTCAGTTTGCGCTGCCCGTAAGCGAGTGCGAATCGACACCACTACTACGGTGTAGACCGTACCATATACTTAGTACGCTTGCGTATCGCGAGTAACACACTTAGGACGCTTTACATTGATGCGTTTTAACTAAACTATTACAAAATGTTTCTCAGTGGGCGTTCAATGGTTATTCCGGTTTATTTCCTGGATTGCATAATAAATGCAGACACTTATAAGTAAGTAGTACTGGTCAGTGCCACATATTGACGCGGTTTTTGTATGAGAATGTGGATCTATGGTATATTTGATCGAAGGTTGTGTAATTTATATATTTTCTACAAAGGTGTTTGTTGCGCAAACATAACATAAACTATCCGAAAGGATAGGCAAAGGTGTATGAGACCCACAATTCGCTAGTCAGGTCCACATAATAGGGACAAGCATATTGCCGTTTACTAGGTAACGTTCCAGACTCTGTACTGCTACTGTAAATATTCTAACAGAACAACACAACGCATTGCCCGATCCAGACATCAAACTCGGATACCAACGATCGCACGCAAACTTATACTGCGACTAAACGAGGCATTTAAAGTACATACATACATAGATTCACGCCTGTTTCCCAGAGGGGTAAGCAGAGACTACGGATTTCCATTTGCTACGATCCTGACACACTTCTCTGGCTTCATTCACTTTCATCACATTCCTCATACACGCCCGTCGGTTCAAGGAGTTAAACTTTGCCACGCTTATTACCAACATCATTACATGAAGATATATCTGTCGACTAACCGATCTTATATTGCGATATAAAATAGATATCAAGCACAAATCATATCACATTACATTATCGTTTACTTTCTTAACATTCCGTTCCGCGTGTTGCTTGTTTGTAAATATAGAAGTCATATTAGATTGGAACAGACACATTTTTTCACACCATCATCATTAGTATCTTAATACGAGGGGTGTAGTTTCAGCAGTAAGTATAATTAAGTTGCGCTGTTATGATGCGATGCAACAGTAAAGATCAAGGCGTTAAGTGAGCGATGAACTGATGAGAGAGAAATAGCGCGTCAAGTTTTATTTGGATGCAAAAAATCACGCAAGAAAAATAATATTTAATATGATTTTAATTTTTCAAAGATGACTCCCTTACTAGAAATATTTCCTGCATCATAGGGGACTTTATAAACGTTCAAACAATGGACACAAAGAACTCCCAGACTCGAAACAAGATTTTTGGACCACACATGAGCTATTGTGAATTTAATTGAAAGTTAAACACGTCTTTTTTGTGTTTACTATTTATTCAAATAAAACTCAAACGCTTATCGATTCTTACATCGATTATTATATAGGTAAGCATTGATTTACATTAAACATAAATAACACAATTTATGGATCACTTCATTTTGTCTCTTTCTGAAATTAATCATGGCTAAAACCTGTGCCATCCAAGTCGTCAAAAGTTCGCATACCTTCATTTTAAAAGTAATACAACCGTTATTTCGTATATTATCGGTAAGAAATCATCGGTCGAACCACTTTCGTTCCGCCACCTTCACTACGCACCAATTACTGAAAATAGGTTATTGTGTTCCGTTCTACGAACCGTACACCTGTTATTTAATACCTGGTGTAATAGTTTCGTAAGACTGGGTAATGGTTTAGAATTTTAGTTGTAGTTGATTTTCGGGCGAAATGACGCTCATTTTAACATCAATTTTTCGATAATGGCATCACCATCAATGATCTTTTTATTTGTTGTTATAATATTTTTTTAAAATATCGCGACGTCCAGAAATATATAAACAAGTTGATATAAAACATAAGTACGTACAGACAACAACATAAGTACATAGCTGTAGATAAAATCCTTTTAGCTACTATTCTGTAGTTAGGATTTTTGTTAAAGCACCATTCATGTTCTGTAAAAATATTTGTCGTTACCTGTAAATTATATTTTGAGATATTATGTTATGCTCTAAAATATTAGGAAGAGAAAGCAGCAACATTATCTTTGGACCTAGAACTACTTAAGGCCACTCGTATCTTTAGAGACATCGCTTAGAGATAATCGCTGTGTTACAGCCATCACAGGCAACCTTATAAACATTAAAACCAAACCGGTCATAAATACAAGATAGTACATAGAAATACAACCATTGGTACCATTTATAAAATAGCAGTACGTAGGCCATACCAGAGTATTGGCCGTATATTTTCTTTACTAGAAGCTGCAGCAATTTTTACTGACGTCAACCCACATTAACACATCTTATACTAGAGTTTATCTGCGGCTGTACTAGCTAATCGTCTCTTACATTACACTGACAAGACGATTTCTCCATAAACCAATTAACCATAAATTATAACAGGTCCTATGCCATCGACCGCCTGTATCTATTCCTGGACCCGACAACCTTCCATCATAGAACCAGTTTGATGCAAGCCTGCATCTCTAACTGTGCTATCTTTACCGTTATCGAACACAAACCAATATAGCATTCATGTCTTTAACTTTATGTATACAATTTGCGTGACGCTTAAGGCTATAAAATTTCGCGGTGGTGTGTACTTTTATGATGATTGAATGGAGTCATTTTGATTGGAGTTTTATTAAAAAGATGGTGTTACTGTACGTGTTTGGGTAAGATCGTAAAGTTTGTGTGTACATAGTTAATAAATTGACTGCCTCGTTGGGCCGTAACTTGCTTGGGTATACTTACACATCATATAACATAATTTCATGTTCGGCAGTACAGTATCGTAGCTATTGCTTTTCTTAATGTTTCATATACGTTTTAAGGTTACTGCCGGATTTGGTTTTATTCCCTGAGATACAACATTTTAGGACTGGCAGCTCTAGGGATCATGTGCTATGTATCATACTGCACGGACGGCATAGTAGTTTAAATTGTCGCGTTGCCATGGCCACTGCGCGAAGTGTTGTGGATTCGAATCATTTTGTCCACGGGACAAAAAGCTTGTGATGCACAAATAGTTGTTCCGGGTCGGTGTATTCTTTGTGTCCCTCGTTTGAATATTTGTAAAGTTCCCCGCGATACAGGATTCTTCCTAGTGTGAGAGTTCTCTTTAAACAAAAGCACGGCATAACGCAAATCTCTTTATTTGCTTTCTCGTCGGTACTTAGGTTCATGGTTCATGGTGATCAGTCATAACCTCTTGTTTTTAAGGCCAGCGCCTTTACCATTGGGTTACCGGCGCTTTCCCCATGAGAAATAAATTTTGTAGCAACACAGAGCTGAGGCTTGAAGACAGAAAATAATTTAGGTAGGTACAACTGTCGACAAAAACCGCGACTACTTTTAGGACTACGGGCACACTTTAAAATAATTCTATAAAAATCACCTTAATTTGAAAGCTGTCATTATCTAAAACGTTACATTAATTAAATTTCGTCTGCCATGTTGCGGTCTGCGGCTTGGCATGTCAGTAATATCGTTAATATCGTGAGTTAAACCTGATCCCTACTATAGCCGTATAGGTCTATGCTATCCGGTTACGGGACGTTTTCAATACAGTTCCGCTTCATCAGTTCAACGTCAAAACCGATGCAATAAATTTTATACTAACTCTGTCTGATTGTATAGTTGAAAATGGCAAAATAAGTAATATAATAGTACTAGCTAAGCCTGGCAACGTTTCGCTGTGGCTTAGTTTGACATTAATTATTTGGAAAGTAAAGAAAAGTATTCTCTTCCCCGTTGCTTAGGAATTTCAGGATAAAAGTATATAGAAACACTCTTACCTACAAATGCAATATTATGTAAAAATGTCAAGTCAATCTACCGACTACTTTTTCGGTTTTGCGAACACAAACATACGTAAGCTGAATTTATTTATAAAAAAATTAGATATGTAGATAGATGAAGGCAAGAAGTGTAACATATGCTATTTTTAGTTACAATATTATTTAATATCGCCTAGTCAGGATTCAAGAGATGGTTTTAATGACACGTTAAAACATGTCTTTAGTTTTTCTTTTTTAAAGATTTGGTTTACAAATTACTGATATTCTTAATAACCCCTCCAGCTAATCTAGGTTACCTGTGTTAGAAGTTGATTCACGTCCATAATGCAATGGGTGGAATTCGAATCCCCGACTTCTCATATCACAAGCCTTGTCCATTGGGCTACCAACGCTTTTTCATTGACGTTAATATGCGATTAGATTTACGAGACGTGATATTACCTAATTATTTTTTTACGTGATGTAATATTAATCATAACATTATATACAAGTAAACGTAAATTCATATTATTCTTTAGTTAGTGTAACCTTGATGTTCATAAATGTTACTTTGTGACCTAAATGAATAAAGATATTTTGATTTTGATTAACAAGCAGACGAAGCAATGCTTTAAAGATTTTAGTCCAGCCGATTGAACCGGTACCGAAATACCGAATGACCGCTATAGAATGGATTTGGCCTAACATTATAATCATTGTACACAAAACAATTTTCGTAACTTCATTGTATTAAGTATTTATTTATTTTTTGCTCTTTAAAAAGACCACCCTCCACCTGATGGTAAGCAGTCGTGTGGTCTAGGAGCAGTGGAGTAAGTTAAGTTTAGCAGTGTAAGTTTTTATTGCTTTGCGGTTACAGAATAGATAAGACAGTTGCGAGTACAGTAGTCATATCATATAATCATAGTTTCATTGTACTTTAGAAACTACATATCATGTTTTTCTCGGTATACTGTGATTTTGATTTAGGGATCATTAAGCGAAGATAAAATTTGCTAATATTTCTTATTATTTTCGTAAGATATTGTATTCGGAATTTGTATGTATTCAGCAGGAGTAGCAGGGGTAGACCACAAGATGGAACCTGGTAAGGGTCGCGGGTCTGTGTGGAAAACCTTGGGCAGTGGAAGTCATTTGGCTGAGATGATGTTGATGATGATATTCAAGGTTGTCACAACAGCAGTTATAGCGTGTCTCAAAACAAGATCCGTTTCATAGTTACTTCTATTCTTGGCGTAATTTGTACTAGTTTATGTAATGTTTGCTACGTCTCCTTTCCACAGGTTCCTACAATAACGCACCGAATGCATGTAACAAAACAAAAAGTAGGTAGTCTTTTCACATGTGCGTTTGTGATGGTAAATTTGGCTGTCGATATAAATTCTAACTAATATTATAAATGCGAATGTGCGTTTGTTTGTTTCTTTGTTTCTTACGCTTTCACGCCTTACCTACTCGACCGATAATGATAAAATATCGCATACACGTCGTCAGGGGAACAGAATACTGTTACTAATCAAACCCAACATACACTTACGCGAGCGAAGCCGCCGGCAAAATCTAGTAGGTAATATTTTGTAACACGCAAATCATACCTATAGACCTTTCATGTACAAGTCTTAAAGTTTTTAGCAATAACAGAGTCTGGAATTGTTAAGCAAAGTTCCTTATGTGAGACTTAGTCGACGTAATGTAGATGTAATACATCTCTGCCTACCTTTTCGATTATATCGGCGTGACAATACGCATATGTATCTATACGTATGTAACTCCTATACTCATTACGAACACAAGCACTAATAAAGGCATACATTTTCAAGATACATCGCTACATACAAAATCGATATGAGTTAGGCGCAAATTGAGTAAAAAGTGTGGCATGACTCAAGAAACGCAATTAGCAGTGACTGCTCGGACGGCGTTATGGTTTAAGTAGTCGCCTCGCCACCGATACTGCGGCAAGTGTCGTGTGTTCGATCCCCACACAACACAAAAATTTGCGTGAACCATAAATAGTTGTTTCGCTTCTAAGTGTTATTTTGTGTCCGATGTTTGAATGTTAGTAAAGTCCCCCGCGACACATGATAAATTCCTCGTTGTTGTTTTTAAATAAGGAAAGAAAGGTAAATACTACCTTACCTGACTTAGAAAATAAGCTACAATCGATAGATGCAAACTATTAATATTTTTTCCTTTTTATGACTTAAATCGGAATGCATAGAATAAATTATCTAAAGCTAATAACTTTATTCAGTTTTTAATGATTCTTTGCACTCGGACGTCTGGTCAAACCTGTTATTAGAGTCTAGCCGCATTAGTTACTCAAACATGCTTGTTAGCACTGACTATTTATAGCTAGTACGACTAGCGAGTCGTAAGAAACTTTTAATTGTTGTTGACAGAAAAATAGGTATACTAAATCTAAGTAATGCAAAGACTGTGATAGGTTGGTGTTCTAGAGTGTATGAGTTACAATTCTGTCTGGTTGTATGTTACTTTTACTGCCAATTATGAAGTCTCGAATACGATTTCCAGGTTCGGTTGTATGTCATAAAATTCTCATATTTTTATATCACGACCGATAGTCGGCTATTAGACTTGTTTGTATTAACGTGACTGACGAAACAATATGAATCCATAAAAACATCCAACATGATCAAATGAATAAAATGTTATGAAATTCTCTTGTTTGGATATTACGACCAGTATTCTCTCTCTAGCCTTGTTAGCTTTAACGTTACTGACAAAACTTTAAACATCCAAAAAATCATCCAATATGAGCAAACGTATCAAATGTTACCAAATTCTACCCTTTCGAAATCATGATAATATGGTGGAATCTATAGCATTACCCGTTTTATCGTGTCTGACGAAATATAAAACATCCAAAAACATCCCAAGTGAGCAAACGAATTCAAAACACATGAATGAAGTCGCTTGCCCATACCTTAATCACGGCATCCGATAGTTAGATGTAATTATATCATTCCGGAACAATAAATAAGCTATACGTAAATTAAATCCTATTGCAGCATCATAAAATAAATTACGCACTAATTAGCGGATATCCATTTCAAAATAATGGCGAAGAATATGAAGCTAATGCTGGTTAAGACAAGATGGAAGAAATACAGTTGTTGATTTATTCTCTGACAGTGAAGTTATAAACTTACTAACTAACTCGCCAACAAGCTGTATAATAGCGAGGTGTATTTTGTACTATTATAAAATATATTTACTACAGAATAAATGGGAAAATATATGTAGTCTACATTGGCAAAAGCTATTCCTGTAGTATTTTCCAGAATACTGAGGCACTAAGTCGAAGACAAAGTCAAAAAAATATTTCCATAGAAATGTGTAAACACTTCTTGGACACGTCAATTAACGTATAAAGCGTGTAACAGAAAAGTGTGGTCATATTTTATTGCCGTGATGTATATCTGATAAATAAACTATGTGATCCCAGATCAAAAAAACTATTTTATATTTTATTAAAATTTTCACAGTTCATTTATTTTTTATTAAAACATCGATATAAACGCATTATATCACTATCCAAATAGTGCCCTGGTCATTTTCGAATTCACAGTTATCAGCCTGTCAGCTGTTTGTGTTGTTTAATTATCGACTAGAATTGCGATGGTGATAAATCGATAAAAAGAAAATGCTGTATCTTAGTGAAAATAACGTATATGAATTTGTTTGTCGCTGTATTTCATTATACAGGGGCTATATTATGTGATACTTAAATATGACCACACCTTTCTGTTACACGCTGTATATAAATAAAAAATAAATAGTAGGAAATAAAAATATAGCATTGAAAATAAGGCTCTCCGAGGAGTAGAACTTTCATCAGAGGCCACTCTTTTCAATCGGCTAAATTTAATTTTGTGATGTAGCCTGTAGGGGACATTATAAGCAATAGACACAAATAACACCTAGACTCGCACAACTATAACAATTGGATGACAGTGTTTACAGTCGCAGACCAAACCTAACCACCCGGCACAGTTGAAATAGCCAGATAACCACCAATTGCACTGCGTTATCCGTGCAGTCAAAATGTTGCCAATAGCATCTTGTGCATGCCTCTTTGTTTCCTACCTAGTTTAGCTTTTAAGCAGGTCATTAATGATTTCGATATCGAAATCCGTCGAACGACATCGAACAGCAGCATTACACATACATCTCAGCACATTACAGAATAATAAATAAAGTGAATCTGCTCGATTGGCTAATCAAGAACTAATGGCTTTATCGAGATGGGATTGCCAATCACTTGATGTCTTTGTAAACAAACCAGCGATGGCGAATGGAACTTAAATCGATTGTTTTGTTAGAATTATACAATACATCGATTTGACGGCTGTCCAATTTGTAAAATTTCCTTCCTTGTAAAACAATCCTAACTAATATTATAAATGCAAAAATGATTTTGTTTGTTACGCTTTCAAGCTTTAACTACTCGACCAATCATCATGACATTTCGCATACATGTAGTCAGGGGTATAGAATAGGACATAGGGCACCTTTTATCTCGAAAAAAATACTGTTACTAACCTAATCTACTACATATACGCGAGCGAAGACGCAAGCAAAATCTAGAATATAATATTCTAATGATCATCAAAAACAAATTTCTTTTTTTAGATGTCTCTGTATTGGTTGTACTTCTTTTCTCATGAGAGGCTCTATATACATTAAATCAACTGTCACAAAGAACTTCGTAGTTTGTAAAACTACGTATGTATCACGCAATATTTTGTCCCGTGTGGGTTTCAAACTCGCAAATCTCGGAGCAATGACCACTTCAATACTTGGTAGTTCTTAATGATTTAACTCAAAAACTTTTATCTAATTCCGGTTCAGTAGAGTCGTTATTGTAGAATCGAAATTTAGGTGCATAGTTTGTACTTAGCTATTATCCACGCACAAAAATTGCGAGTAGAAGTTGCCACTGTACTGATAGCGTAGTAGCGTAAGACCCTGCCTAGCCACTGCCACTACGCAGTGTTGTGTGTTCGACTCCTACACGGAGTATGAACTTGTGTGATCTCCAAATGGTTATTACAAGTCGAAGTGTTCTTTCTTTAAATGCCTGTAAAGTCCCCCGCGCTACATGAATCATTGTTAGTGCGGGAGTAGTCTTTATAATAAAAGCTAGTGCTTACTACCGGCTTTATCTAGTAACATCTAATTCCCATGTTCTATTTTCACTAGTGTCAATGTCACAGCATCGGACCAAATATAAATCCGATTCTGAAAATCCGCACACGTGACATAAGCTGCGAGTATAAAGTTTTATTTTTAAAACATAATATTTATTTTTAGAATATTTTTGTCTTCATTCAATACGTTTTATAAGTACGACATCGTGTGGATTTTGCAAAAGGTGACGATGTTGTCGACTGTTTTATATGGTTTGTAAATTAATGAAAAGACTTAGTTGAACGTTCATAGATAGCGTGTCAAACATCTAGATTTGTAATGAGTCACATATACTAGTTATGTGATGGGTGACCTAAATCTCTCCGTCTAACTAGTAGGACTTGTGCATCGAAATCAAATAACGGGACTGTATTTACTATGATTTCATTAAATACTTTGGCTATGTCACACCATCAATGTCGACGACATCATAATTGTGTTATTCTTTAAAAGAGTAGGTACTATAGCATTGTTTCTTTAAAGCATTTTATTTACGCAGCGTCATTTAAAGTTCTATTCCTTTTCAGCGCCCGAACAAAATTTTGAAGAATTAAGCTGTAATATAGCTGACGCTTGTCATCAGTGGGTGTCTTTAACTATAAACCTATATTGTGCTTATGATATTGTAAAGAAAAGAAATGAAAAATGTCTGCCTTTTAAAAGTCATTAATTAACCTGTCAATACAAGTATTGACATGCCAGACATAATTTAAAACTTTTTGCGTCTGGTCATCGGTGTGCCGCTGCGTTTTAATAGGTTAAGAGCAGAGTGGGACATCTGCATAGAAGTTCGTGCCGGCATTGCTAGCTGGGAGAAACCTTAGGTCTACACCCATGCTAAATGGCTTAGAGTCCTTCCAACCAACTAGAACGGCTAGACAAATCTATATTTGCTGTATAGTGAGAATATTTTTTTTGTAAAAATATATACGAAATAAACTTTATGTTCAAATGCCAACGAATCTTCGGCTAAAAGATATTGTATTTTTCTAGGTCAGCAATGACTTCCAAAGAAAACAAACTCTTTGTCTGCTCTAGGTTTCGTTAATTCTTTCTAAAGTACTGAGAGAGGCATTTTCACATTCATTAGGTAGTACAATTTTCTGCGTTGAACAAACAAACTAATGTACTTTATATCTTTTAATCAAGGAAGAAAAGAGAGTGCGTCACAATAAATCTAAAACGACATTTTTATAGCCAATCGTGTAGGTACTATTAGTACAATTACATCTCGAATGGGAGATAGGGTTACCATCAGACAGATTCATAAAGAAGAAATTCGTGACTGGAGTTTGATCTTAAGCTTGTAATTTTGTACCACTAGTTCGTACAGCTGTTTTGCTTTTATTTATTTTTATCGAGTGGTAACTGTGACGTAATTCACGTCGTCCCCACAGAAATAGTTAAATAATTATTTAACGAAACCATTGTCATATTGATGTACATAAATATTTAAGTATATCCAAATAATAAAAAATATATATTATATATATATATATAGTCGTGATTGGTTCTTAAAACCCACAGACTTAGAATAGCCTTGATGAAATTATTAAAGAAAGAAATTTAGCTGCCGATATGCCTTTAAGGATGATGCTCCAGCGTGGCCATATTACCTTTCAACTGCATATTACTATTAAACTCTGTCAGGCCAATCTTAAAATTAAGTAAACATGTAAAGCAGGTAATTTCTAGATAAGAACATTATACTTATTCTCTCGCTCTACCTTATTCTTTAAATAATATCAGACAGTAAAGCTTGACATAATTGAAGCCTCAATGTGAACTGCACCGAAATCCCTCAACCAGAAGCAGACGAATAGCAACCCTGAACGTTTTGTTGGACAGGATTTCATTAAATAAAGCACCCACTATAGCAGTTCGAATACCGGGTTGTATGCAATACTGATTCACGTAATAAATTCTAGTTAAAGTGACATAACTTCCTTAATCACAGATTCATTACGGTTCTGTGCCAGAACATTGAAACGGATTCAAAGGATACGAAGGTTAATATTTACCTCGACAAATAATGCACTATTAATGTTAGGTAAAAAGTTTGGCAATGGTATTTTGATATTCTTCTACAGACGGTCTTTCATGACTGAGGATTGTAAAAATATTTGGCTACATA
Organism: Catocala sponsa; assembly: GCA_963564715.1. Classification (NCBI taxonomy): domain Eukaryota; kingdom Metazoa; phylum Arthropoda; class Insecta; order Lepidoptera; family Erebidae; genus Catocala; species Catocala sponsa. The sequence continues at coordinate 8,318,690 of OY751351.1, forward strand.
AACTTGTTCGTGTAAGCCTTCGTCTGGTACTACGTCGCTGGACCTGCGTCGTGGACTATGTGCTAACCCTGCCAGTGGGTCGGTTTAATACTAGGCTTAAATTATATATGTATACCTTTGTCAGATCATCTGACGTATCCTAACCACAATCAATTAAATGTGGCAAGTAAAAGAATCTTTAAAGTTGCAAACTGTGAGTACTTTTAGTTTTTCAATTTTGGTATTCGTTTAGGTAATTAGTTTAACTATGCTTTCTGGTCACGGTTACATAAAAACTGATTATGGATGCCACGAAAGCGCATTAGCTTCCATTAAGAAAGCTTCAGCTAAAAAGATATCCGTTTTTCATCTCCCAAACAACGCTCAGACTCCTCCGAGCGCAACCAGACCACTCTGAAATAAATTTTGTTATTGTTATTTTGTTATTATATTTTTTGTTGTTATGATAGTGTCTACTTTTATTTGAACAACTTTCATGCATCTTTTTATTTGTGACAATTGCATCGGTTGAGAGGTATACTACGTTTATAAAAGGGGTTTTTAAAAAATATAAAATTTTCACTAAGATGTCTCATGAACTTACATAAAAAATTAGAAGGAAGTGTAATTTCATTCGGAAGAGCGACAACGCCGTGTATAGAGAAACACATCCTTATGGAGAAAATAGATCGAATAATTTAATTTAGCATCCAATCGATTAAGTACCCAATTATTATTAATTTTCTATCAACAATGTAAATCAATCAACTTCTAATTGTCAATTACTTAACACGGGTCTCGAAATATAAACTATTCAAGGTACTTATTGAAAATTGAACCATCAAAATTGTTGGCTGTTTATAAATTAGAATAAGTTATACTAAAATGTAATCCACATCATATTGATTTCCAAAAAAATTGGCTTAGTTTTTGACTTGTGATTGCTCTTAACTCGACTAATTGTGTATTAAAATCTAAAAATAAATTTGTCAAATCATTCCAAAGCATTTTTTGTTAAACAGCTTTGGTACCTTTTTATACTACCAAGGTGGCAAGTAAACACAGTTCGCTTAATTAGAAGCGGTTATTGTAGCGTTAACTGCAACTCAAAGAATAACAAACGAACCGACACGCAGACAAAATAAATTAAGACCATAATTATCTCGAGAAATCAAATTAAAAATATGATCTATCTGAAAAGCTTGCATAAAAACGCAATATGAATAGCAGATAATAAAGTAAAGGACAAAGGAAAATGAAAAATTCAATGAGAACAAGCTCGAAGCTCCACCGTGAGAGGAATGCCAGAGGCATACCGTCGCGATATTGAAGACAGGTTTGAATTGGAGGGCGGACAATTGAGGGGGAGTGATCGAATCAAATTGTATTTATATCTATCGATGCGAGAGTGATTTGCGACATTTACAACATTGTAAATATCTGAAGTAAAATTCCGTTATGAAAATGTCGAGCAATTTTATTTTCACTTCTATAAAATTTAATGCTATACATATTTTATGGTTGGTAACAATGTAAAATTGGAGTAACTTCATATCGTTCTATCACTCAAGTACCTAAAATCACTTGTTTATATACCGGTTGGCAATTAACACTTACAATACGTCAACATGAACGTTACCACCTAGACGTTAGTGTTGAAGTTCCTGCAAAGGACCCGCTGCGCTTCCAGCTTAAGGAATAAAGATGACCTCTGATTTCATTGATCGCTATTGATAGCACAGCACCTTAAGGAACCCTTTAAACCTTATTCGCAAGAATACAGCAAGGTTGTCTAGCTGCTATCTTCTAGAGAGTGCATCTATGTCTTTTAGATTAGTCCATGTGCAAACGTAGCTTAAAAGTGTGGGTATATAGAAAATAGCTGCAATGCAGAAGGGGGAATTAGTAATCTGGTAATAATTTTATTCATCTCTTAAAAAAAATGTCAAAGAAACTGTCAGTAACTTAACTGAAAGATTTAATATTCAAAAATGTTACTGTGTCCCAAATAAATAAATGATAACTCTTGAAACTGGGAATAATTCCCATCCCAATGGAACAGGATCTCTTAATGACTGAATTCAACTCGAGCGAAGTTTCAACCAAAAGATAATTCAGATATAATCCTCTAATCGCTTCCTGTTGTTTTTTGTTTTATTCAACTTGCCAATTGTCATAAGCAAACATTATTATTACCAAACCGGGGAAATCGATCATGAATACGATAGTCATCTACGCCCGTAAATGAATGTTTTATTTTAAATTATTGCAGAAAGAGCAATATATCAAGTGGATGTAATAAATGTTCCAATTGTAGCAATTTCAATACCAGTAGTATTCAATTTGCTACAATAAGGGAAATCAAATAAATTTTTTGTGGGAACCACAACTAGTATTTGGTCTGACTGTGTGTATTAGTCCCTTACCTTGTTAATAACCTATTGAGTCGTACCTGCACACCAGCGGCTAGACACAGTAGGTTTTTAATTATGTCTGGTATTCCATGAGTAGACTATAGGATAAATACGTATAATTATAAGAATGCGTAGCGATAAATATTCATCTACAAAGAATTGCCTTGAGCTTATTTGTGTCAGTGAATCCAGTAGTTAAACAAGGAATGTAGTTAAAGGGTCTATGACTATCCCATTTACCGAACATCTGTATACGCTCTCTATTTTACACTAATAAGTGCCATACAAAACAACGTTTATTTTGTAGGCTAGATACGGATCTAAAAAGCTTCTGTAGTACAATCAATTACTTCAAACTAAAATCAACCAAATTCGTGACCTAATAGGAAATTGGCATTGTTTTAAAACAAAAAGTAATCAAGGAAGCGAAAGTAGTGTTAGTTGAGTGACGCCGAAGGAAACTATCCATTGTTTAACCCACTTAAGGTGTAATTCCAACCGTCGTAAAGAAACACATCACCGGTGACACAGATTGTGGTGGAAATTGGATCCTGCTATTTCTTTAGAGATTGTGAACTTTCTCATTTATATTATAGCACAGGTAAGCTACTGAGGAAACTGGTACTGCAATATTTGTTATTCTAATAAACAACTAACAAGGCAAAATGTGTAAGTGCACTGGAAAATAATTTTACTATTGGTTTGTGGTCAATCACGTAAGTATTAAAAATTTGAAAGTATCATCATATAAATTATGAAATGCATCTTAGACGGGTAATCACATATAAAAATATATATTACATCCAAATATAGTCAGTATTTATAAGAGCTGAGTTTAGTAACGCAATAAAACTTCACTTAACCGATAATCGACTTGAGAACTCTACGATAAATCATATGCCACAAGCGGCAGCGACCACGAGTACCTAGTACACGTTAAACATATTGTTTTAGTTTTCTTTTTATCTGTCAAGATTCTGAGTCAGTTGGAATAATACAAAGTATAAGTAAAAATATGAAATTTGCTCTCGGTATACGCGAGTTAGCATACGTCTATTTTTTTATTAAAAATACCATGACAATACTGTGCCTTTTACCTACGTCTTATTTCAGGTACAAAGTCTTGGCAGAACACCAACAAAATTATACTATAGAACTTACAAACTAAAGCACTCTCATCACTTAGCAAAGTAGAAAAATAACAGTGAATGTTAAGGATTATTTCGCACTACAGCCTACTAATGCCTTCGAAAACGGTTACAAGATCCCTTTGGACATCAAAAGCCGTCTCCCCTAATTGACATTAACAACTTCCATGAGACTAAGCAACAGCAACACTATTACTTCTATATTTATCTCAGTCTACCGTTTCTTGAAGGACAATAGGACATGCCGAAAATACTCGGTAAACACATAACTTGTAATGTTAGTTCACATCCAAATACAAGCATGAAGTTTGAAATCAGACTATTTGACGCGAATGATATTTGCCAATTAACAGGTGGTATTTGTATAATGTGCTTCTGCACTATACAGGATAAAATGAAAAATACTAGGAACTAATAGTGTCTTCTTTGCATCATACTTAACACATTTTGTTTTACCAATTTATAGAATACTCTATACTTTGTTAAAAAAAACGTTTTTTAAGAAGTTTAATACAACACACAATGCCTCCTCCACCCGGCCGGCCCCCTGTGTATTGTTAGGTTTAGTCGCTACTTTCATTTGCGACCGCGTGTAGTTTTAAGCCTTAATCGTGCGGTTAGAGCAACCAATTTCAAAATTAGTATCAAAAGTCAAATAATAAATTATGAAAGTGTTAGACTAAAAGTTGTTATATAAGCTAAATAAGTAAGGGCTAAAAACGGTCACTAGTTTTATATAAATTAACCCTGCATATAAATACTGACTTCTGTCTGTGGCTCCGCTCGCGTGAATCCTGTGGGAACACGTGTCGAAACTAGAAGTGTTCTATGTGTTAATATATTATATGTAGGTGCCAAAAAACTAAAATCCAAAAACCTTAACAAACTTTCGCATTTATAATATGCATCAGTAGAATTCGCCATATTTTCTTTCTACATCTGCACATAAGGTCACGTCTGCGATTTATTGCTGACAGTTTACATATCTCTACGCAAAGTAATTGACCAGATATGACATAAATTGCGACTTGAAATCACGTCTGTAAGTTCGTTTTACGCTTTAACCGGTAACAACAGCCGGCAACGTAACTATGTAACGCGGATTATTGTGGTTCGCGTTTCGCGTCAGTATCAATCTACCTTCCTCTGTAGGAATGCGAAACTTCTTGTCAAGCTATGTGATAATAGCTCTATGAAGACGACGATACGGTGTAATCGTAGGTCACAATATGCCGCGTTCATTGGTTAGAGGAATGTTGTATGAGGCACTGGTTGTTTAGTAGAACAATTATGTGGTGAATGATGTAGAATTTTTATACGAGTTTAAGTTTAATGAATTGTAGCGATTTTTTATCACTTGGCCAACGATAGGGGCCCGTTGGCCAAATACAGAGCTTTAATCATTCCGCCTGGATTCCAACAGCAATTAAAGGATTAAAGACTTTGTTACTACATACTTTATGGCGCATTAGTAATGTAGTCGACCAATGCACCGAGATTAGTAGTTTTTATCTTCGATCACAGAACTTCACACGTGAATACCAAATACTAAGTCTTATCCATGGCTGCCTTCCCTTCTTAATTAAGAACTACACTGCATAAACCGTGCAGTTATTTAAGATAGAAAGTAGTATAACAATCTCTGTCTTTCAAGCTCGCTGATAGAATAAGTTGTCATTTGAATATGCTACTCACCATTACGTGTGTTCCATTTTAATGTTGCATTTTCTAATATCTAACGATGTTCATCTTTAGGCAAAACGCGTAAACATACATTACAAGCTCAAATACTGCAGAATTCTCTTTTATTTCGTATAAATTCACTTTAACGTTAATTTGAGACCAAATGTAACAAGAACAAAAAGGAAGCACAAAAGAAATCATTACAGAATACCTTAATACGAATCGACATGTAATCCGTAAAACACACACACATAGGTACATAATGATTACAACAAATAAGGAGCTCACTAAGCAAGCCAGATACACATAGCCTAACAAAATTTTATACACGTTCCTGTGTGAGCTACTGAGGAACATGTAACAAGGACCCAGCCTCGAGCAAAGTCCGATCTAAAAAAATTACGTAATATGTCATTTATATAGCCAATAGGCAATGGTACTCTTAGACAAAAGATTGGACGTAATTACGGTCGGGTTTTATGAGAAAAACGGGCAAAGCCGGCTCGAGATAACGGGATTGAAAGAAAACAGGATTGAGGTCGGTTGGAAACGCGCAAAGTTTGTACAAAAACTTGTGTAAGTTGAACACGAAGCAACTTCTTACATTGAAAATGTAACACTAATTAAACTGCGGATACTGTACTCGTTAGTGTACATGACACTAATGAATTGATGGTCGTAGAATATGTCTCTGGATAAAGTGCAGACATCTTGTAAGAAAAAATATATCGCACGAACATCTTGAGTATTTGTAGTACATCACATATAGAGATAAATAAATGAAATTTAAATCATTACTGCTTTCTGCCTTAAAGTATGAACTATAAGCAGTTTAACGCAGAAATTTTGTCTACTAGATATTAATATCTAAATTATTGCCATATGTGTCTAGAAGACAAAGGTGCTTCAAATCCGTAATATAATGTATTAAAAAAAAAAAAGACTATTTAGATTATTTATAACTAAATATATATCCTGAATATTACTAAAGGTAAAAGTAGGAAGTACTACGAGAATCACTCAGTTCTAATTATATAGACATATTAAGCGAAACAACTTCTAAAATTTTTCTAGATTATAATTTACAACGATCATATAGTAGCTTACTAACAATACACAAAATAGCTATAATGCCCCGTATAGATAAACCATGATATCCTAGTATAATAGTTTTAATGAGAAATGGGAAGCTTCCGTGTTAGTTAACTTACTTAGTTGTATTTACGACAAGTATAGTCAAACATCACACGAACATCGAGTTATCAGCTAGTGCAGAACGTTCGAAACATAAAGCAACTGTTAACTAAGTTACTGAGACCCTCCAAGTTCGAGTTGACGTGAAATCTCAATAAGGCTGTAATTTCAGATAGGTGGAGCGGCGAACGGAGCGTTTTCGTAGCAGCGAAAACACTTATTTACACGACTATTACAAAATAAATGCGAGTGGGATGAAGCAAGAGAGATAAGCCAGAATCCTTGCAAATTACGTGGAAATCTGTAGACCCTGCAACTCTTCAGAAGACAAACAATATACTCATGACCGTATTATAAAACTGATGCTAACTGACATAAGAAGCAAGTCTGTTAAGACTATAGTATGCTTCTGCTCTTGCTTCTTGTTGGTCGGATGGTACAGTTTTCCTTTAGGAACTTCTCAATAGCAGCACGGTATCTGATAAACGGCGAAAGGTTGGCTCTCTATTATATGAAATTAGTGTATATCTGGCTGTTATACACGTGTTTTAGTCAATGCAAGCGGATATGACCATTATTACTGGAAGAGCGCCATTTTCCTCACTCAAATATATGACAATTCCATTACGCGGGCAAAACCCTTTAAATGCTTCGCTTCATAGTCCATGTCACTTAAAACCCTTAAGCTGCTTTAATTGCGCAGTCTTTTAAGTATTACTCTGCCATCGCTTCACTTGGAACGCGAAGGGCCCTAAGAATAACAGGCCGCTTCACGCTCCGCTATTGCCAATTCGCTTCGTTAGCCGACATGCTTCTGACAATAGGCACACGAGACACCTACTTATGTATGACATTTAATTATCAACTTCAATGCTTGTTATTTATTGGCGAAAGGATTGTGTTTGAAGCGAAGTTCGGAATGTAATTGTGCTATAGTGTCACATCATAAAGTTCAAACACACACATGAGTTTGAATTATGATTTATGATCATTGACAGCAAATTATGTGTATCTATTATTAAAAATTTGTATTTCAATAGATAATAATATAACAAAGACATGTCATTTGTATTTTTAGTTGTTTGTTTGTTTATGTTCTTGCTAACAACAGAACGATTTGGTATTATAAGTTTGACCTCTGCCTAGCAGTGAGACATAGGTACGCATGTTAATATTGGGAACTACTGAAAAATATAATATTTTCACTCATTTCTATAGTGTGATATGTATATCACACTATAGACTAGCTATTCTAGTCTTGCGCAATATAGGCTATGTTTTAATGACATACCACGCAAGCGAAGCTAAGTTAGGTTATTAACCACACATTAGCATGGTTAAGAAGTGCTTTAGTAATCCAATATTCGGCTCTCCTCATCTAACTACTTCCAGCTATTTCTAGCTAGCTAGACAATTAAAAAACTCGGCAAACGAGGTATAAGACTCCTGTGGTTATGTCAGGCTTGCCGAGTTTTTGTTACTAAATACAGGTGCATCTATCCTCTTATATTTTTGCGTATCTTAAAGCTTTATCAGTAAAATTAGTAACGGCAACGAAATTGGCACTCTTTCAACCAAAACTTGTACCGCATAACGTTTTAAATAAATTAACAGGTTCCCTGTCCGATGAATCACGTATGATACCTAACAATAGATTTTCTATTGTGTCTATCACGGGACAGCGAATGGGTTAAAACTCTAAAACCCTACACAACATTCTCTCAAATATCTTTTAACGTCCAAGTATGTCAAAAATACCAGAGCTATCGAACGCAATCGGTAAATAAATCACAAAGATAAATTTCACAGTCGCTTGCTCGCGGCACTGTGGGATCTCTAGAGAAATCATGCCGAATATGTACGCCTTAGGGGAGCAGGAATTATTCCTACAGCTTCAGAATAAATTGAACACGAACACTATTAACTTGCGTTAGTAAATTTATTTTTACGTCGCTTGAATCAATAGTATTGTATTTAATTTGCCAAGAATTACAATCCTCAGTGGTCCTTTTCTATTTATTTTATTTATTTATTATTTATTTATTTATTTTTGGAAGGCTTACAGACTAATAACTATTGTACAAATTATCATATTAAAGTAATCTTATTGCTAATTACAAGCCCCCACTACTAAATAAACTTACATTAATATTACAAAACGTTGACTAATTAATTACACTTAAGTATATTGATAGTACCTACAACATTAACCAACAATAATATACTACAATACTATCACAACAATACCTACAACCTACTTTGCTAGTGCAGTGGAAAATTTGGCGATGTTGATTTCTTGGGGGGGGGGGACATATAAAATACGACTGCTATAGCAGCTATACCTTTTGCCTGATACCATTATTTCAATAATCTTGCGCGGGATTATTTCAATGTCTTTGTCAGGCTTTTTTTCAATGTGAATGAGACAAGAATAAACGTCCATCAGGCATGCCACTTCGGCAGCTAGAAACACGTGACTGCAATATCGACATCGGTGGAATGTTTTAACAGATATATCTAACGTACCTACGCTTCAACATGTTAAAGGGATACGGTACTCCCAATCAGATTCAATGGAATCAGAACCAGAATGTGAACTCCTATCGAAAACAACTACAAACCCTTTATTTCCTGTATTTAAATTTTTACACCGGTAAATACCATTTAGTAGCAAATATCACCTCATTTTACGACGACAAATTTAGCATACAAGTCACGTTGTAAGTTGTTGTTGTCATTATAAAGGATAACTTTAATAAATAAAGATGATTTGCCATTAAGAAACAAGACTGCCAATAAAGCAATAGCTTTCTAATATATATTGCATTATAATTACTAGCTGGACGCTTAAAATTGCCTATAGCCTAAAGACACTATCGTAACAAATCACTCAGATCTTGTGAAGCAAAATAAACAACTACAGCTTAACGTCTTACTCGAGACCAATACTGAGATTACATGTTAAGCTGCACGAAATGAAATTTTACTTAAAGTTTGCGGTTCCCAAGAAAATCAACTAAACAAAATTAAACCTTTGTAACAGAAGATAAAGTTAAAATTTCATAAAACATAAACAAAGATATTAACAAAGATAACAGGCGTACGCTCATCGCCCCGAGAGGCTCTTTAATTAACAAGTAGCCTTTGATTCGTTATTCTACGTTGTCTTAGAAAATCATCTTTGTTTAAACAACTAAAATTTTTGACATAGTTTAGAAACTAACGGTTCATTGTGATGCTTCGGTAATCAAATACTTCATATTAATATTATATGTACCTAAATTCAATGTATGAGGAACAATATTCATTGTTATTTACATAGCTATGCTTGCCATTTCGATTCAGCCAAACAAATATTTAAAATTGAATAGAACTGTACTTTCCCCAGAAACAAATTACGAAGTTCGAAATAGAAATATCAGGAGACATGATTCGCAATTGACAATTGAAGTATTTTGCGTCGATGAACACAATTTAAACATTTTCTAAAGCGTTCAAGATGAAGACAAAATTATAGATAATGGATCGAGTATTGCAATACAAGGACCAACAAGCGAATCGAACACGCAATCACACGTATTGCAACGTTTTACGAATTATGATATAATAATACTTAATGAACAAGATATTAGATGATTTAATAGGCGATTCGTAGTTGAAATGTTTATTATTTAAAGTATAGGCATGATTTCTCTCGAAATTACCTGTTGAATGATTTTACTTTAGTTTAAAGCCGCCATCTTTTGAAGCATGATTATTGCTTGCGCGAGAACTAGATATAGCGGTACACTTCGATATACGCTGTATGTTTGATTAGCATACAATAACAGAATTTTAAGATATGATTATGATGAGACAGAGACAAGAAATGGTACAAGCCATGGATTTAGACATCGATCCATATCCAAGAATATGTACATAGGAACAACCAAGATGCCATTCTAAATTAAATTTGACTCAATACTTTTACAGTAATTCTGGTTATAATAATTGGAGCAAACTCATCAAATGATATTAAAAAATAAACTACCAATTACAGAAATTACCAGTAAACAGACGTAAACATCCGTCAATTTCAAGCACCAACAGTTATAACTCTCTTAACGCATGAACAATTATTGACAGATACAACGCCAATAAGGTCCAAATATTTGTTTGAAACAGTGTAATACAATTGTTAGTAGATACGCCCAAACAAATTGTAACTAGTATTTTAGAAGCCATTGGACAAATTCTTTTGAGGAACATCGATAATTTATAAAATACAATAAGGGAAGAAGAAGTCGACACATATTTACGTAATACTAAAATATAGCTGTACAGCTTGTAACAGTAAAGTGTGGTCATGTTTCAGGATCGTATAATATTGGTGAGAAATAGCACCGCGGGCTAATCTAAAATATTGTATTTTCTCACAATGACATACAATTCAATAATATAGCGGTTTAAGTTATTTCCTTGTACATTTTTAGAGTGTTTCAAACACAGCATCAGCAATTTCAATCTTCAGTCAATTGCAAATATTTAATTTATGACATAAGAATTTCTGCCGAAATTAACCACACACTTGCTCTGTTTTTTTTTTTTCAAATGTTGTCAGTTGTTTTGTATATTATTAAGAAGCAGTTACAACTAATACTTTTATATAAAGTACTAACAATTACAAGTCTTCCAGACTTACAAATTTATTCTAATTCTCTTATTAAATGCAGAACAGTGCAGCTCCATAAAATTCTGTCGTAGTCTCACACACTTGACCACTGGGTTACATAAAATGTTATTGGGTCATTCTATTAACACATTTACACTACTCTCACGGAATCGGGTATTCAGGAGAGCCTTACAAGAGGCCCTCAAACATTAACAGGCATAATGAATGTAGTAACCTACTACAGCCTAATTCTTCGAAATGTGTTACATGTTCTTTCATTGGTTTCCTTGTACATTCAAGTCAAGCATGGTAACCCGTTCGTATTTCTTGTATACAAAAGCAGCCGGTCACTAATTGCGTCTGATACGAAACGTGTCTCTGAGTGGCACAAAGCAATTAGTGCTGCTACCGCTTCATTATAGTTCTGTGCAATTCGTTAGCTTGAACATCTTCCATTGCTTTTCCTCATTCGTGTTTCTGTGGTGCTTATTATGTTATCCAGAATACATAGATGTGAAAGTAATTCTGTTAGACTGTTTGCTGAAACATATTAGTTTTCGGATATACAATCACACAGACCGTCTCGTAAAGAACGGAAAATCTTAAAACACCTTTTAGTAGGGATATTGGAGGCAAATTGCTTTTTACCATGAAATGGGGATAAAAATGCCTTCTGTAAAGTTTATACATTATCTTAAGATTTTATTTAAAATTTTTCAATAGCTCTACTATAAGGTATTTCAGGATTATCCATGCTTTACGGGACACACCGTGTATTTATGGTGTTCAAGACATTTTTAAGTAGGTAGGTAAAAAAGTTGTGTGCTACTAGTGTTTCATATAATTGATTTACTTTAGATGAGTGTATTTTAATGCGTTTAACAATATACTACTACTTTGAATTTTCAAATAGAAAACCCCATCGCGTATCTCCGTTTCTATTATAGGACCTTATAGCAGTCGCACTTGTATTTCTTCTTATGCAACAGCAGGCAAACGATTTTTAATTGCAGTTCAAGCGCTTTCGGCAAACTTATAAACGTTTTAATCATTTCATGTTAATTAAAGTTTACGCAAGAAGCTACCAATGCATATAATTTAGATGTATAATAAAGCAGGTTTTGCAACAGTGCATTGTGAGGCTGATGCAATGTACACAGACGAGGCTGCGCCTTGGAACCGTTTCCATTTTGCATACAAGATTGATTAATTAACGAGGTTTAGGTTGAATTTTCTAGGACTTGAAGCTTTGTGTTGGAGTAGGAAATTAGTAGGTATTTATAAAGTATTCGGTTTGGTTATTTAAATATCTAATTGAAACGTATAAGAGTTGGTAGTAACATAAAGCAAAGATTGTAAAGAGGCAGTTACTAGACCTATTCGTTTATTCCTCACTTTTTAAATATATGGTATTGTAACCTTCATCTTGTGAACATGGCGATGTATGTGGTAACAATGTCAGTGTATAATATACCACGTCTGCTCAGAATTGAAAATGAATGATGATCTTTGTGACATGACTATCTATGATCCCAAGATCTATTAAATTTTTCAAAATTCATATTCTTAAACAGTAAAGCGGGTAGCTCCATTACGTTTAAACAACACCAAAAAAAATACTATTGCATACATTGTATATACTAGTCATGGTCACTAGTTGGAACTAGTAGTAATCGGTCGCTAAGACGGTCACAAGTTTACAAGCCAGCATAGCCCGACTGAAACGTCAAAGGAACCAAGTTAAACAAAACCAAATGAATTACGGTAGCGCATAATTTGCCATGGTTGTTTACTTTTCCGCGACGTTGACAGTTTTTCAAAACACAATAAAGAAAAATATTGATTGACATCCATACATACGAATACACAAAAAATTTAATCTTATTACAAAGAATTTATCTTTGAGAAAAAATTAAACATCTACAATGATTCCGAGAACAATCGTGCAACATGCCTATTGTCGGCGAAACGGTTCTAATTAGAGCTTCAATGCTTTGACACCCTTGTCCTACCGATAGCGGTAAAAGCAAGCGATTGGTTAATTTGTTGCTAAGGAAGCTAAAACCACCTTTAACTGAAGAAGATGAGGTGTAACATGACCACATTTCACTATATTAGTTTAAGACCGCTTGACTGCACTGGTAGCGTAGTGGTTTAAGTGTTCGTTTCGCCGCTGCCACGGCGTCGAGTGTTGTGGGTTCGAATCCCACATGAGACAAAAGGTCTTGATTGTTTGAATGTTCGTAAAGTGTCGCTATACAGAATTTAATAAAAGTGCGGGCATCTTTAAAAAAAATTATAATTGCAACTACATATACCTACTATAAAATTCGCAGCTCTGTACAGTTACTGGTTTGTTTTTAGAAGGACCATTCCTTTACCATTTTGAAGAGCAATATTTTCAGCATTTCAATACTCAGTAGAAATATTTTCATACCAAAAATATCCCTACATCTTTCTAAGAATTAAAATGTAAACTGTGACACTAACAAATCGCAAATTCGACACAATTTCCTAAACACGTTAAACGCTACCAATGAGACCTAGTCTCAAGGCTCGAACAAAGAACTTGTCTTCGCAAATATGAACATTAAACACACGCGATTCAGTTCACATAGTTATCCAAATTGATGCATTTATTGGGTTTATTTTGAATCGATTGTATTTGAAAAGATAATGTAGGCGGATGAGGCCTTAATTAAGACGTACAGGCGATGGCTAATAAGACCGTATAGTTGGTCTTGAAGTTGAAATGAAGGTGCTCAAACATCTGTCGTTCGTGAAGATTATAATATGTTTATTGAGCAAAGTGCTACCAAGCTGTTAAGGAAAACAACGAAATTTCGGACTATTTTAAAAACAAGACGGTATGTTAAAGCATATAAATGTGGAAAGCCACGGATTGATGTCACTAATAAACGTTATTATATTGTATTAGCAGCTAGAGCAGGGACACTAGTTGTACTGGTCGTAGCACTGGCAAACGTAGTGACTTTTAATAGGATAGATTAGAGAAACTGCTTACTATCAGACTATGCTAGTTTCCTGAACTAGTGTAACAAACAAAATAAGTTTATTTCACATACATATATTAATAAACATTATCGTTTGTGACGTCACAAAGGTTTTGTATGGAGCTAAATAAAGAAACAGGAAACAAAATTTATATTTGTGGTTAACCTTTGGTTTGCAGACGTAGTCGCTGCAATATTTAACCTGTCAAGCATTTTTTACAAACAATAATAATAATAATATTCTACCACATACACACAACACCATCTAGTCCAAACTAAGCAGAGCTTGTAATATGGGTACTAGACAATGGATAAACATACATATATACCTTTTTTTTTGTAAATGCATACATATTATACATAGAAACACCCAGACCAAGACAAACATCCATGTTCATGCGCACAAATGTTTGACTTGTGCGGGAATCGAGCCCGCGACCTCAGGCGTGGCAGTCGGTTACACTCACCACTACGCCATCGATACCATATAATTGAATATGTAAACAATGCATGATGTAACTTATAAGTCATCAGGTAACTTGTCAAACAATGAGTGGAATGGAACTGAAATGTTATTGTAGATCATGACAATACATGATTCCACGTGACCAACTTAATTATGTTGTTATTTTTTGATAAAATTAATGCCATTGTGAACTACATGTTAATCAGCTGACTAATTTATGGACTTTAGATTTAGTCTTTTCTTCTAAGAGTTTTTAGTCTTTTTTCTAGTCTTTTCTCATTCTAATGAGAAAATGAGTAGGGGTGCACTATGACGTACCCTTATTAATTTAAGAAAAGGCTAGTTCCCGACAGTTCATGGATTAGCTAAAAAGATTAGTAGTCGTTTTGCCTTTTACAATGGTAGTAAAGTCTACCATACCAGCTATCAGACTGATGCCCACACAGGTTCTCAGCTTATAGCAGAATCTCTTCAAAGAATCCCATCTACCGCAAGAACACAAGACAATTTTTTGGCTCAGTACTTCGTTGGTTGGAGGTATTTCTGCAGATAAGTCGCATTACCTTCAGCAACATTTTTATATAGAGTGCCGTATATAGTATTTAGTGTTTCAGCCATCTTCATAAAGAATTTATAGTATTGCATCCCTATGTCACAACGCGCGTGAAAGAAGCTCTAATAGAGGAATGGCAGAATATGCCGCAGCATCGCCTCAAAAACCTAGTAGAAAGTATGCCAAATCGCATAACAGCAGTATTGTGAGCTTGCGGAGGCAACACAAAGTATAAAATGCGTGAAAACGGCACATCTGTAAGCATTCTACATTTACCAAAATACTGGGAAAACTACGCATTTTTATTTATTTTACATTTATTAAACATAAAAAGATTGAATTCATTTTCTTTTTATTTTCATTTAAGCACATTAAAATATTCTTCAATTTAGTCTTTATTTCATAAGTATCTGACACTTTTGAAGATATTGAAGATTTTCTAACCGACCCTTTTTCTTTGCGGTCCAGTGTCCACAAATTTATTGTCATTCACGATTCAAATTTTCGAAATTATATTGTTTCTCAATTCCATTACCGGTTTAGGCAATATTTTTGTATATCTTTTTATCAAATCATTGCTCTTTATGTTCCTAAAAAATTAAAAATCGTATTTCAATTTATTTTTTACTTAAGTTCGTTACGTAATACAATGTTTTAGACCTCGAACTCGCCACACCGAATGTTTCGAGCAGGTATCGAAATGATCACATTTCTTAAGCTACTGAACCGAATACAAATACAGACAAAACCAACTTACTGACAACGTGTACCTGTAGGTACCGTGAAATCATTACTTACCTGCTGCATTCACCGGCTGATTGTATGGACAGCTTTATATATAATTGGTTATTATGTACCTGAAACAAAAACGTTGCATATTAATTTATGCTTTGTTAAGCAAATCGCAACATGCAAATAAATGCTAATCCTAACCAAAGGCGATAGATTAAATAAATTTTATGGAGTACATAATTATTTATTATTGTAATTAATTAATTATTCAATGATGAAAGTACCATATCATTATATTTTATTGGAATAAATGTTACATTAGTTTATAAACTACATATAAATGTATTAAGGCAGTTATATTGATACTATCGTTTTAATCGTGAGTTTTCGTGAGTTTCTTGCCTGTTCTTCTCATTGGCTCCGACACTCTTGCTTTGCTGAACATGGAAACAGGTAAATGTAAATTCACATTAATGAGTGTAACTTTGACGTTCTTAAGTGTCACTTTGTGAGCAAATTGAATCAACATATTTTTGATTTTCATACAAATATTTGTACAAAAATAAGATGAAAAAATATTGTTTGCTTGAACTCAAATAAAGATACGCGCACTAAGCAATAGTTCGATTAAAAGACATTCTTTGATTAATCTCTTTAAGTCTAGACTGCACAAATGACGCAGTTATTTATGATGTTGCAGGTACGATCCCAGCCGAGAGCATAAATGTGTGTCATCTAGAAATATAGTAGTTCCGACTCTAGAAGGTTTTTGTGTCCTTTGTTTCTATAGATCCAAAAATTTAAAAATAGAATAATATTTCACTTCACTTTAACTTAGATAATTTGACTAGATTTTATTATTGTATTTATTTTTAATAATATGAGAAAACTTACACTAGCACATAAGCGATTTGGTGTGTACAATACTGTAAGCTTATGTTGTTGAATAAATACATAAATATACTAATTTTATTTTATACTAATTTATAGTAGTTTTTTTGAAACCTGATCAGAAAACCGTATGTTTGCGGCCAGCTTTAAACGCGGTTTTTTAAAGGCAGATCAACACAAAAAACTGTTAACATCTGGTCAAGCGCATGTCAACAGCTGTGATTGGTTGAATGAATTAGCAACAACCAATGAAATCAATTAACTACAGTGTGAATTAGGCACGTCGTTGATTAGTATTATTGAAACCGGGTGTGAGTGAGCATTTGAATAGCGTAACATTGGAAGCTCATTAATTGCTATCACTTCTACATTCTATCTATATTTTTTATAAAAGTATTTGCTAAAATATCTGATAAAATCTTATGAAATTGAGTCAACAATTATTTGCCTCATTCATAAATTATCGCGAAGTCCATGAAAACGACCATAAGAATTGGCATAAGATATAATGTCCTATTACAAAATAATAATGTATTCTGTTTATCATTGCTTAAAAATTCCATAAATAAATACTAAGTACCTATATGTTACGACAAAATAACACATACATATATTAGAATAACATGTCATAAATTAAACTAAAGATTAAATCATGTAGATAAATAACGACGGTTTGTCGAATTCGACATTTGAACAAATTTATAATGTTTATGGCTGCATAAAAACATGGCGCCATGACGAGTTTCACTACTACGGTTTTGTTTCCGCAGTCATAAACAGTCATAAAGTATTTCGAGATCACTTAGTACAAACTATAGATTACTAACTTTTGATCATCAATGAGATAAAAGCTTGATAATTTAAAAGCGACGCCGTAAGTCCAATATGTCTTAACGGAAACGGATGCGTCCAGAGTGCGGTGAACAGATGACGCCGAACGCAACCATTACCGGTCACGCCTTTTTGCTCTTTTGGCGGGAGGCTGAATGGTGCGTTGCCTTTGCTTTACGATTACACTGTGTTTATTTTGAGTCTGTATTTATGAACGACTCGGCAAGTTCTGTTTGAATTTAGAAGGATGTGTGAATGAAAAGTTATTTTCAACTTTATTTTATTTCCAACAATGTGTGGATTCTCTCTTAACTTAGAAGACTGTCTCTTTGTGTCTATGGCATAAGTTGCCGCTTATGCTTGCGGTCGTTCTTAGGTTCCAAGTGAGTAAACAAATATATATGCTTACGATACTAAGAAAATTAGTCTAAACGTTTAACATCTAGTTAAAACATTTATGCGTGTAGGTAGTCTTTCGGGAAAATTGTTATTCGCAATTGATATTTTAATCTAATCTCTAAAATTTAAATGTCATGTTATATTTAGGTTAAATGACTAATATAGACTGTGATGATATCAAATTACTTAACTATTACATTTATGATATCATCAACCTTCTCCCTAATTATAATTTTCATACGTCGTAGGTAAATGAAACAAGAATAGTATTTACAATGATAACTCGTAAACTATACTTCTCAATTTCTCATACTACCATTTTAAGTAATTATAAATTAAAATTTGCTTATCACACTTTCAAGACCATAGAGAATAGAGAACTGATTTCAATAAAATTTGGCATGTCAATAACCTAAAAGTCGGGCAATGATGAATTTAATAAAACACTGTCTAATAGCTAATAATCATATGTACTTACAAATAAATAAAATTGAAATTTATGTTTGTTATGTCAAAATAACAGCTTTTTACTAAATGCATATGAAAGTATATACGGTAAGTACTTATAACAAAAACTAATTTAATTTCTTTTTCTGTCTGTCTATTCCGGTTTATCTCTGAAACGGCTGGACCGATTTTACTGGCAGATAGCTGATATTATAATGGTAAATTAGTCTACTTTGTTTTGTTTAATTCCTCGCGTAAATTCGCTTGTAACAGCCAGTATTACCATATAATTATAATAGCGACGAATAGTTAGTTCGTCACAAAATGCACAAAGCTTACAAACTTACAACAACATTTTTTGTACACAGTGCATCGACACTGGCAGTTGGAAAACGTCCCGTGCGTGCAATTGACCGCGTGGGACAATCGAGGGGAGTTTATTTTGTTCGTATTTTAAATAAATGTTCTCGCATATATCATCCGACGCAAATTGTTGGAAACGTTTATTTTTTTAACCTTTGTGAACTGACTTGAAGGACTGTTCTTGAACATTGTTGAATTGTGTGCAGTAGATGTTTGAAAAGGTGATAGTGTTTATTGAAATAGTAACTATATTTTAGTATTGTTTTATTTTTCTTTTTTATTAAAGGCAGCTCCTGCACTAGAAAGTAATCCACTGTTGCGGAGGACTTTACAGACATTCATACAACGGACACAATGAAAACCCAGACCCGAATCAACTATTTGTGGATCACACACATTTTAGTCTCGTGTGGGGATAGTAACCACAACACTCGCCAACCAGAACGCACATCAGGCAAAGTTCAGGCTAGCTCCCTTAGAGCATACAGCACACAAGTCTCCTAAAGCAGTCTGAACAGTGTTGTATATACTACTTACAACGCACAACAGGATATTTTATAGTGTATTGTTGTAAAGCTAAGCGGTAGTCTTTTTCGTGGAATCGAATCCTCCACGGGACAATTATTGCCGTGATCTACAAGTGATTGTTGTATCGGAATGTACTTTGGGTTCGTTCATTAAGTACACGTACCTGTGACACCGAGCTTAGTGCCGAGTGCGGTGATTTCTTTATAGAATAAAAGAAAGTTCACATAATATTTAAGCAGTTTAGTGTAAAGAATACTTTAAGTAAGTATTTAGCAGTATATTTTATTTTTCACTAAAAGTTTTTTGGTTATAATCATCTATATGCAGTACTTTCCTAGTAAAGTCCTCTAAGTTTGAGCCACAAGCCAAGTTTAACCAAGCATCCCTCAATGGCATACCTCTCCTAGAATTCCAACTATTATTTTCATACAAAATAAACAATAATAACTATGACATACATTACTTTCTTGCATCTCAAAACGTGACTGTTGTATGCACGTTTCGTTTAATGACCTACTAAACTAAAATAGTCGCATCCAATTGGCAATGTTTCTCATACAAGGTTGTGCGCGTACAGTACCGCGAATGTAATATTAGGGCCATTCATGCATTGAGGAATCCTCGCATCTCATCGCTCTGTCTAGTACAGATATTATTAGACTGAGATAGACATGTATGTAGCGCTTTTAGTGGTCTATATATCGCTATTGAGAATTTATAGACTCTAGGTAACTGATATGAATGATATGATACCCGCAGGGACAATAGGAATCACTTGCAAGTAATCCTAGTCAATAGAATTACTTGTAGATGCATAGTCTCACACATCTATCTCCAAAGGGGTAAGATATATATAAGACCGCTGTTTTACCACTCAATAGGGGGCAAGCCTGTTGAGGTCTACATCCTGTAGACATAACTACAAACGCCACGCAAAAAAAAACAACGGGTTGCACTCCGGGAGTGCCGGCAGAAGTGAAAACTTGAATATTAACGTTGTGCATTTTTGATATTTTGGAATGGTTAGAGAATAATTTTGCACCAATTGCTTTAATTATCAGTATAAAAATACTATCATTTATGTGGTAAAATACAATATTCATTTATTGCGCTATCGTACACAAATTTGACGATTTTCCCTCCGTCTTACGAATTTTCGATCAGGTCACGTGTCCTGCCGCGAGTTTAAAATGTTTTAACCCATCACAAAAAAAGTGCACAACGCCGATAAAGAAGTTTTCACTTCAAAAATTCGACATCAAACCACAAAACTAATGTTTAATTACCGGAAATCGAAACCGAAACCTGAAGCACAACATTCGTATTAATCATCGCTGGCACACCGAAGCAGTTAAATCAAAGTTACACATATAACATAATTATATACACCTGTAAATGTAACCCGGTTACTATAAATTTATAACTGCCAGGTTTAACTCTTTTTTCTTCAGATGAGAAGACGGTAACTCTTTTATACTTTTGCTCTTATTATCAAGTCTATATTATACATAACCATATAATACATATATAACCATAATATTGCAAACAGTGACCTTAGATAATCCTTCCGATAAATGAAGGATAAATCTACATAAAGGATAAGAATTAATCATATTAATCGATAACTATCAAAATATTGCTCATTATTATAGATTTGCCCGATTTTTAACACGCTATTATTAGTTTCACTTGTATGTTTGTCTGTATGTAAACGACTCCTTTGAGCTCGATTTTGACCCTCTTCAAACGGTCAGATTTCATTTCAACGTTGTAGACTTATCGGGAACCGATGACAATACAATAAATAAAAAAAATAAAAAAATTTGTTTACAAAACTAAAAAAACATGCTTTATTAAAAAAAAAGTACAAAATAATTTAATAATTTTAATGTAAAAGAGCGTGGAGTGCTCTTTCTAAGATATTTTGATAACCTCCACCCCACGCTTTTTTACATTAAAATTATTACATTATTTTCTACTTTTTAGTTTTTTTTTAATAAGGCGTGTTTTTTTTACTTTTTTTAAACTATTATTTATTATCATTGATTCGACTGTGATATATGTACTTAAAACGTTACGCCATTTCAACAAAGATATGACGGCTTTTTCGCAATTCAACCGGAGTATGCACAGGACTTATCCTTACTAGTATGTATAAATGCGAATGTGAATTTGTATGTTACGCTTTTACGCTTTAGCTACTCGACCAATCATCAAGAAATTTCGCATACACGTTGTCAGGGGAACAGTAAATGACATCCTTTCATTCATAAAAAGTATTGTACTAACCTATATTTACACAATCGGACGCTAGCAAAATCTAGTCGCTAATAAATCTCTAGGAGCATAGGAGCTTTTCCAACCTAAATACATGCCTTCCAAATTCGAATACCAACTCGCATATCAGCCATTCATTCAACCGAAAGCCGTTCATTGATTCGTGAAAACAAAATGGCGTCAAAGGACGTAAACAATCAAGCTTCCCACGCGAGACTTGTGTTTATCAAATAGCAACATCCTGGGCATAGTGTGGGTTGATACAAAACATCCGAAATTTTATTGGTATAACGTAACCAGTTTGTTATGCGCCAATCTTTATGGTTTCACTACCAACTATAAGCGTATCAATTGCTTTTTGTTTTACAGACGGAGGCAAATGTTCTGTTTGGCCTTGATGTCTGCCAAAGCAAGAATAAGACTTACTCCTTGGTCTAGTCAACAACGGAGCCATATTGGGTTTTACTTGCCAAGTGAGGATGACTAAACTAAAGGCAGATTTAAGACTTGTATAGAGAGCTTACGTCCGGTTTCGCTCAGTATTAAAGCGTCATGTGGTAGCTTTAATTTTACTTTCTTTATCTCATACTTTAATTGTTGTTTTAATACACACATAATTATAATGGTGGATTTATAAAAAGGCGTTAAACTTGATTATTAATTTTTGAGCGTATAACATTTTCGTTTTACATAATCCAGTTTTTAGTTAGATTAATTTAATAAAGGCATTCCTTAGTAGTTTTCAATTATATGTAACTAACCTGGAACTATGAGTAAAATTTCTATTTGTAAGCCCAAAGATGTGAGCTGCACTAAAAAAAGACTTAAGTAAAAGGGATGGTCGTCATGTTTGCTCCATCATACATTACTAAGCTACAGATAAGATACCAAATAATAAGCCAGTTAATAAAAACTTCTATACAAGATACATCGCGAGCTTTTTCTTCAGCAATACTTAACTTATGCTTATGTAGGACCTCCGCTTTTAACTTGTAATGTAAATATAGCTTAATAGTCATCTGCCTTACAATTCAATGAACAAGGACGATGTTATCATATTTAAACAACAAATATAACGTAACTAAAAGTACCAATTTGCTAGATAATTAATGACGTAGATAGATAGATAAAATATCAACATTCATGAATGATAGTAGTTTACTGATCAATACTTAATATACGCTAGATTTGCCCGTGGCTTCGCTCGCGTAAATAAATAAATGAAATAATAATAAATCTTTATCTATACTAATATTAAAAGGCTGAAGAGTTTGTTTGTTTATTTGTTTGTTTGGTTGAACGCTCTTATCTCAGGAACTACTGGTTCAAATTGAAGTCTTATAGTGTCGGATAGCCCATTTATCGAGGAAGGCTAGAGGCTTTATAACATCACGCTGCGACCAAAAGGAGCAGAGCATAAATGAATAATCTTGCAGAAACGGGGCAAATTCTGTGTTATTTGTTGTGTTCTGTGGGAAAATATGTGAAGCAGACGAAGTTGCGCGGCTCAGCTAGTTGTAACATAAAATTGGTAACAATTAATGTGTGAGCCCTGATTCCCAAACTAGCGTGAACTTTGTGTTGAGAATCAGTTCCATCCCAGAAATAATTATCTGTACAAAGTAGTTACAATAAGTGTAGGTTTGGTTAGGTTGTACAAGAACAAAAAAAGGGTTTGGTTAGGTTAGTAACAAACATTTTTCTAGATGTTCATTTTTCTAGGTACCTTGTCCTTTTCCGTTCCCCTGACAAAGCGTATGCGAAATTTCATGATGATTGGTTGAGTAGTTAAAGCCTGAAAGCGTAAGAAACAAACAGACTCACATTCGCATTTATAATATTAGTTAGGATATACGTAGAAGCGCATTACACTCACATTTCGCTAGCTAAGTTTAAACTCTCATGTTATTAGGGGCGAGTCTATTGCCGTCTACTGCGCACGAGGATCAGACCTAGGGTCACACGATAGCCAGTTACTTAAGGATTAACGTTTACGTCACTGTTACTATGGTACTATACTACTATGGTTTATGGTATGGTAAGTGCAGCAAAACGCAAGTGTTACTCCTAAGTAACACTTACGTTTTGCCGAACTTAAGGGAAAAGACAAGATAAATATATCTCCAGAAATGAAAAAGTTTTCTTTTCCGAGTAATCATTATAATTTATGTAATGTTAGAAGCGTCCTTTGATTTATGTATCCATGTCACACCATCCTTCGTAAGAGAATAATAGAATACATGTGAATATGTTTACAACACAATAACAAAACAGTTATTTGCAAGTACTATTAGCCGGTGTCGTGACGGTCAAGTGGGATTTCTTCATCTTTGAATAGAATTACCAATGAATAGAATACATCTGTTCATCACATGAATGTCTTATGGTAAATACAAAAATATAATACACAGGTCGACATATAATGAGGCGCAGCGTTTATCCTTGTTTTCGTTGGCTGGAATATACTGGGCCTGGATAATATTCTCATATTATCCAGGCCCAGCACGGAATAAATCTCGTAGCGTGTGGGACTTCCCCAACATCTAAACAACGGTCACAAAGGAAACCCAGTCACTGAACAACTATTTTTGGATCATCCAAATTTTCGTCTTGTGAAAAGATCGAATTGACAACACTCGGCGCGTGACAAGTGGCGTCAGAGGCGCTTACGCACTAAGAGCTACATCGAGTACTAGTATCAAGAAATTTTTCTTTAATGGCATGTCAGAATTATTTGGACTATCTAAAATATGTTGAAAGCAGCTACTGTAACATGAGTATTAAGAATGTTAGAGATATTATAAGTGCGTTGGCGACCGTTCAAAGGACTCAATGTGCTGTTAGCGTAAGAAAACTACTACCTCTACGGACAAAACAGCGTTTTCATAAATCTCTCCTACTCTGCTCATATAAATAATATAATAATATCAGTCCTGTATTAAACTATCCCACTGCTGAGTACGGGCATCTTCTCAGTGTGAGAAGGGTTGGGCAATAGCCCACCACGCTGGCCCAATGCGACCCTGCTCACAACAAGTTTATTCGACTGCGAGCTTTCTTAGCATGGATATACTTTAAAATCACGCAGTACTACAGTGCCCTCGTCTTTAAATTCTTAAATAAAACTGACACTATAATATGATCAACCAACAACACATTAAATAATAACCATTATATCAATAATACACATCACAACACACTTTGCAATCACTTTGCCGTGACACTATAAAAATTTTAAAAAAGACTAGGTACTCCGCAAAGTTTCGCTTTGACGTCCATGTTCAAATCAATATCAGCCGAACTGAAAAACATCTTGACGTATATTCCAACAAAACAACAGGCCAAACTAAAGCCACATAAACAACAAACATAATTACATTACCGAATAAACAATTTTTTCACAAACAAAGAAATTTGCCGAACATGTCAAAGTATCGGTACTTTTTTCAACTTATGTAATAAAATTCTCGAAGTTGATTAATAAGAAATGAACGCAACTTTTGGCTAACCTTGTGACAAAATAAACCAATTTTATATTGAGAAAATAGAATGAATGGAATAAACACTCATTGATTGAATGGAATAATCAATAGTGATACATACTCTTATCGATATGAAAATCGAATATACTAATACACTAGACTAGACACACCCATTCGCTGTGTATCAATGAAACTATACCATTCATGTTACACAGCGCGTTCAAAACAGCGAATGTTTCAAGGGCGTCAAAATACGATAGACATACGTTTCCTGTCTCTATAATTATACGTAGATTAGGCTCGAACATTCTTCATACGTCATCATAAATATTTTTTGTGTGCCAGCTTTATTTTATGCGCATTTTCTTTATTTTCTTTCAGGATTTCGACATGTTTATATTGGTACGTCATAATCAATTGGTGTATTTACTGATACCGTTGGAAGTCGGTGAAATATTGATGGATATTTATTATTAGCTCTCTTGTTAGAAGAGTATCTTTAGAAATACCTGTCTAGTCAATATACTTGCTTATACGAACACGTTGTTTGGAGTGTTTTATTGTTTCATATAATTCAAGTGGTTGTGAATGAAAGCTGCAAACAATCTATATACGTGAGGAAAATAATGTAATGAATGGACTGGATAGTATATGTATTACATATCAAATTGAAATACACTTACATAACATTGTTTGCCGTACTGACGTAAATAAGTACAGATATTTATTTGGAATCGCCTCTCAACGAAAATAATTTAAGTTTATTTGAGTATAAGACTTTGAGAAGTTATATGACAATACATTAGGCAATCATCTGTATAACCTATATCCTTACACATTCACAAACTATCTCCAAACCTACTTTTATAATTCAGTTCGTTCGCGCGATACAGTAGCTAAAAACCGAAAATACAATCCTTCACAATTATTTGCCAAGGGTCTTCACTATTAAGTGGTCTCAATTTTCATCGCCATAATAAGTAAGTACCTAAGGAAGAATCACTAAGACTTCACTCATCATCAGAACACTTTCTGAATAACTTTATTCCGTTAATGAACTATTAAATACTATACTCACGACGTGTCTATAAAATAATTATTGACTATAAACGTCTTTGATAGAGCTTAAACGATTAATTAAAAGGTAGTTATAAATAATTTATGAGTAAGCTCAGTCAATAAAGGAGTACATAATGAGATATTGTTGCAGAAGTATCTCTACAGTATATTTAAAGTACGGCGTTTAAAATGAATATGAAGTGTGATACTTTAGTAGTGTAAAAAGGATTACAGACAAAGGACAATGAACAATTTGTCCTATGAATGAACACACATTCCACCTAAACTATAATTTGTATTTTATTTTATGACTTAATAATCAATCATTACAATCTCACGGACACATTCGAATCTTGTTTTCGTTTTAAAAAGTATTTTCACGATTTCAAATATACCGGCATCCATACATTTGAGTCACACAGTGTAGCCATGCCTACAGTTTTTACAATATGTGTACGGTTTTATCAGATAAATTATTCCCTATTTAGCTTGTCTGTAATTTTTCTTACGTAGATAGTACGAATGCTATTCTATAAATACAATTATTGAACTTCATCACAAATATTATGTTCATCGTAAACACTTATAATTTTTAATGAAAAGGGCCAAAATATATTTATTATGGCCCTTTTCATTAAAAATTATAACTTTTAGACAAGCGTATAATAACTACTATAGAATAGCGTGTAATACCGAGAAAGTAGAATTGCACTTTCTCGGTATTATACGCTTTTCTATAGTGCAAGAACACTAATTCAAGTCAACCAAAAACATTTTTGTTTTATTTTATCTGTATTTTCAGTTTCTTTTCAAACATCGATTGAATGTCATTGTACTTATTGCGCGTGTGCTTTGAGTACCTATATCTTATTTTGCGACATTTTATGTTAAACGATTTTATTTGCGACTTCGCTTGCACAAGTGACTTTGGTTCTTCTCGAAATATCGACCTCCGGCTGTGATTTACGGATCTATTGGTACGACAACTTGGTATACAAGTCAAAAAGTATATTTTTTTTACATTGTAGTAGATGCTAACCGAAATAACAGGTATGCAATAAGGCAGTACTGCTGCAATTGCATTGTGGGCCGCAGAACTATCGGCTGTTGCGTTGCTGCATAGTCAAAGTCAAGTCAAAGCCAAAAATCATTTATTCACTTTGGTCACAAAGTAACACTTATGAACGTCAAAGGGGTTAGTGAGTTTGTTACATTTACTGAATTTACATTCATGTTAGTCGCAAGATTCGGCAAAAGGTTGAGCCTATGAGAAGATACCTGCAGGAAATTCATATATTTTGCGACATTTTATGTTAAACGATTTTATTTGCGACTTCGCTTGCACAAGTGACTTTGGTTCTTCTCGAAATATCGACATCCGGCTGTGATTTACGGATCTATTGGTACGACAACTTGGTATACAAGTCAAAAAGTATATATTTTTTACATTGTAGTAGATGCTAACCGAAATAACAGGTATGCAATAAGGCAGTACTGCTGCAATTGCATTGTGGGCCGCAGAACTATCGGCTGTTGCGTTGCTGCATAGTCAAAGTCAAGTCAAAGCCAAAAATCATTTATTCACTTTGGTCACAAAGTAACACTTATGAACGTCAAAGGGGTTAGTGAGTTTGTTACATTTACTGAATTTACATTCATGTTAGTCGCAAGATTCGGCAAAAGGTTGAGCCTATGAGAAGATACCTGCAGGAAATTCATATAAATTGATACCTTCTCTAAATTATTTTTTAAACCTACAAAGCTAGAATTTATGACGTTTGTGGAATTATTTTCTAATTAGAGTTGATGCCAATATAGCTATAACCAGATTAACTAGACATTAATCATAAAACATTACAAGAACGACCCACATGTTTAGTTGATTGGTTGACTGATTGCAGTTGTAGGTCTAAAGGCACTAGGTAGGTGCCTTGCTCATAATGACCCATATTATAGCCTTATTTTAAATGCGACCCGCATTGCCAAACACACTAATCAAATAAAATAGGTAATAACCTCAAAAACGGTACATAAGTATTTAAGTTAGTATGCAATATTCAGAAGTGTCCGTGACTTATATTCTCTTTTAATTGAATATGGTCATCCTTAACCACATATTTATCATTTTTTGTGACTGTTGGTTCTTAGGCTAATAATGTATGGCAGCTGAACAATGTCCTTTAAGAAAATTCTATCAGTCCATTTTTTGGTATTGTAGAGGAAAATGTAGGTATATTTGAAGTACTCATTTTATTACAATCATGGCAATTGTTAATAAAATAACTACAGATCACAGGCTTTTTATAAGACCAAGGTGGCTAATAAAGACATGATTCGTTTGTTGATAAGCATCAGGCGCATCAGTACTAAAAGGACCAACATTTTTTTCTCTTTTAACCAACTATTAGGAAGAGTAGGTATATAATATTTACGATGCTGTTTTACATTTTAATTTGAACGTTTATGGATAGAACAATAAATTTTAGACAAATAAGTTAGAAATAATACAACTATTTCTTTAGTCTTCCGCCATATCCATCTATATAGTTGATCAAATACTTTTTCAAGACAACTTTCCAATTTCCAAACCTACATTCAGTTATTCGCACACCAAATCTCAATCTCTTTGAGAACAATAAACATAAATAACGATAACTAAAAAAAAGTATGAAAGTGGTGTTTGTATTCGATAACGGAAATCCCTTGGCACGGTTCCAGCACGACACGTATGAACTACCCACAATGGTAGCAAAAATATTCCATTCAAGAGATGCAAGGTGGAGTAAAGGAATCAATGAATGCCAAAATTGGTACTAGCGATTATGAACCAAATGTAACGGCGGCAAAGGTTGAAAATTGCATGGCGTAGAAACTTCATTCAGATTCCAAAACAATTTTAATCTATAGTACAACTTAATCTGCTGGATATAAAGACCGTATTCGAATGGCGATGAATATTTGGAAAAGTGCGAACGGAGCGTATCGTTACAATTTTACGAGGGGTCAAGTTCGCAAAGGCGCACTCAATTGATTTATTACTTAGCGGGAGTCAACGATGATATTTTTAACTATGGACGTTTATTACCCTTGATACCATTGTAGAACATGCGCTTATATGTATGACTTTATTATATGATATTGAACTTATGAAAAATATGAAATCAGAATTCAAGCAGGTTTTGGCGACCGAGATGATAAAAAGTTTAGATTAACATAATTGTACGTACGAACAGATACTAAAGTAAATTTTATGTTAACGAAACCTTTGCTATTATTACTAGAATCCGCTAAGAAAAGATTATCATATCGTTTTATTATAAAACAAAATCTTTAACCTGAAACTTAAAAGCAATTACAAGCCACAACGAATTTCCACTCAACAAAAGCGAAGCTAAGGTAATTAATTCAAAGTAAGTACGTAAAAGATCGAGTTTAATAACGGTATAAACACGAGTATTTAATGAAAATGCTAATCATGTTGAAATTACCAGATACTACGGCATATATATATTCTTAATCTTAAATTAAATACTTAAGCTATATAAGCAATACGTATTTTAGTTATGAAAAACCAAGTTTATTTTCAAACAGTAAATATCTGAATGTCCCATTTTTAATATAACAAATCAAGCATTAAAATAAATCTGACATGTGCATAACATGATAATTTACAAAGCATGTTTTCGCAATCGAATGAATAACCGGATATCAGCATTAGGTTAATTCCAGTCAAAATAATGGATGTAACCTTCGGGCTGATATTGAAGCTCAAATTGAAATCCAAGTGTCAAAAAACAAAAATAAGAATATCCGGGGAAATTCGATTTCAGCATTAAAATTGTTTTTCATTCGGGTTTATTTGATGGGATAAAAATGTTATCAAACGATTTGAGCCTTCGCCGGGTGAATACCAAACGAACAGACTTAATTTGAATGTTATCAATGGATGTTTTGTGAATGAAAGATTCAGATCTCATGGCAACGATTTTATTTCCATCTTACAAATCGATGACGTCTCGTGCCATGCGATTTTAAATAAAGTTTCTTGAATTCTAGTAATGCTTACTAATATTCACAGAACTGTGGAAATTTGAATAAAGATGACCGTATCTGGAAAAACGTTAGACGTGTAGGTATAAAATGAATGCCTTATCAAGGTAAACTGTTATCTATCCTAGTTCAAAATTTGGACGACATTTTAAAAATTAAAATTTCCGTACAGTGTGTTTCAGTTATCTGGCATAGTCAGAGAAGATACTACACCTAACATGACCATTGTAAAAACATATCTTAGAAAGAAAATGTCATATAAGAAGTTGCTAAGTGTCACTATATATAGTAGATAATGAATAAAATTATGCGCCAAAAATTTTTTTTGAAATTATGAATCTTATTATGTAATGCGGATTTTCTTTCCATTCTATCTTAGAAGAACTATGATAGAATAACTGAAATATCACTACTCAAGACGGACAAGAGCTATTTATATGTTGAAGCAAAGATGATTACGTTGGTAAAAGAAAGTATCTTACACAATGAAAGGGTTTAATAATATTTCGTATAACAAGGTTTCATCTGATACACATATCAGATGAAACCTTGTTATACAAAATACTTTTGTTGAAGAAAATAGTCTAGCTTATGTAATAAACAAAATCTACACATTTCATTCATGAGTTATAGATAGCAAATGGAAATATTGGAACCCAAAATAACTGTTGTTGATGTTGCGGCAGAAATTGTGAGAGAGAAATATTATAAAGAAAGTACGGATGTATTTTCAGAGTAAATATTCATACAAAAAATGTTATATTTTTATGCTGATATTTAAAGAGAGCTTAGTTCGAGCCACGTTTCATGAAATGTTTCTTCACACAGCGTGTAGTCAAATATGTGATAAGAAGTGACTCTTGAAACGCAAGAATATAGTAATATAACAAGGGGTACTTGTAAGTTGAAAGCTCCGCTCGGCCATCAAAAAGACAATGCAAGACTTAAGAGTCAGGAATATCAGTACCCATATCAAAATGTACGAACATTTTCCCAGTGAACGGACGTTCGCAAATGTCAGCACACAACTTGACATTTACTTGATCACGATCGCCGTTAACGTTTAATACGTTATAAAACTGGTCCAATAATAATTATTCGTTTAGAAAGGGAACTCAGTTTTTGTATTACGGATAAGGCCTCCATATATGTAAGTACAATTCGTTAAATGGGAATGGTTGAGATATATCGAAATCTTTATATTTTCAATACACTTGCCAGATTATTTAAATTGTTATTGGTAATTATTTAAAGCGTACGCTACATTAGACAATTATTCTGAATGCATCAGCATAATATATCATATTCAATGTACGCCAATCACAATTTTACAAAGTTTTTTTTTTAAATAAGAACCGCTGTACAGCCTTATCGCTTAAAACAATTTCTCACAAACGACCTTTGTATGGACAAGGACGACATAATTAAGATGCATGATGGACAGTTTTTGATGTGCAGTAATTCTAAAAACAATAATATATTAACATTATTTTAAATTTATATTAATGCGTAAAAAAGCAAAATGATTTACTCGAGCACCATTTATTTATTGCGATATCGACCTTTATACATATTTAAAATCAGAACGGAAACGGTTTTCAAAAACGCATAAAACTAGTCGCTTCAGTCACTGAACACGCTTATAAAAGAAATATACATCCTGAAATTTACACCAGGATGTGTGAAACAGAGCTAAGAAGATAACACAACTAAAAATAATGCTATCTGATCGAACTTATATTGTACTTGACAAAAAAATCTATTCAACTTAAGAAAATAGACTTGAAAATAGAATGACGTACGATAATTAAGTAAACCAAAATGATAATAATGCAAAACACACAAAAATAGCGCTATCATGAGTTTTGGCATCAAAAGCGTTTAATCACGGCGTAGACATGCTTTAACTTGGCAAGTGTCAAAGTTTGACAAGTTGTGGCCAACCGAAGAAGCCGCAGGGATTTTCGGGAGCCATCAACCCTTTATTTAATAATTATAAAATATATGATGTGTGTAATGCAAATTTTGACAATGCAAATACTGGAGAATGCAAAGGAGAGTCGGTGGAAAGTATAAATGAAATGTGGTCTATAGCTTCTATCAATCGAATGCAGTTACCGAAACTTTTTAAATTTATAGACCCTTTATTATTATTTTTGGAGTGATGGTCTGCATAATATAGTTTATAGCCATATGGCCACTTTACAAGGGAGTTATATATTTTAGGCATTGCACATGATATGCGCTATCGAGACAGTTAAATAGTCAAAAACCATCACCCGTTGTCAACACCAAACTATAACCAATATTAAATCAGTGGATATAGGCCGATAGCCCTCTATGATATTCTTGCCCTCAATCGTTTACTTTCTTGAAAGAAAATCACTGAAAAATATTTTAATCCAGCAAACACCTAATATACTGAGGGTAAAATTGTTGCGCAAACAAAGCGTTTTTCTTGTATACGTATTAGGAAATATAGCTGAACAAACAAGATAACTTGATTCTTTATATCCTCGCTAGCAATAAATTCCGTCATTTGTTATATTTAGTACAGTTAAAGCTTTCGAAAGGAAACAGTTAACGCCTACAACAGAGTATTAAGAAGGGTGTGTATTTCGATAATATAAGTAATTGCTTTAATGCTCTCCCGGAAGTCGGCATAGAAAGAAATCCTGCCAATGAAGTCGTTAAAAAGAAATTTGTTCTGGCTTTACTTTGACTTTAACGTACAATTAATTGCCGAAGTTGACACGTGTATCCACGTATACAAGTAGTTCTATTAGAATCATATGGAAATAACAAACAGATACACATCAAATCAGATACACTTTGGTGGGTGTAACAACATTTAATACTATTTAAATATAATATAATATAATACAAAATGCAAAGAAGTGAAAATGGCAAATAAAATAATTATTAATGGCAATACCTATTTTTCACTGAAGGTATCTGACCAAGTGAATCACAAATCCCTTGCAACATCTAATAGGTGTTAAGGAAAATCACTAAAGACAGTAAAAAAACAGGTATCAATTTGACATAACTGTTGTGAAATCATTTTCACGTTTTAACCCATCTTATTCCTTCTCTAATTTCTCTTCGTCGTGGATAAGATCACAAACGCACAATATAAACATGCTTGTGTAAGATTTATTCGATTATTTTAGAACAGCCAGGTCACAGCAAATTGGACATAAACTCTAATACAACTAGGTATACAAACAGTAAAAGCATACATCACAACTCGGAAGAACCAAAAATAGCTACGGAATTAATTACATTTGCCCCATGCGAGAATTGAATTTGCTGGATGCGGCGCCTTGATATAGTCGAGATGACATTTTAACTTATTGCGCCACTAGTACAATTCAAAATGTGAAGGATATTTGACGGGGGTTCAAGCCCACTATAAATTGGTATAACGTGTCGATGTATAATCTTTTTAAATGGTTAAAGAGGGGGCACTTGCGATTTAACTCTGTATCGTATTAAGTGACCTTCATTTGATACGAGACGAGGAGATTTTAAGACAATTCTGGATGACCAGCATAAGAAAGAGGGTGTCAATGGGTTGAGAAGGTTTTTGTCTAAGATGATTAAGTATTTTGTTAGGTGGGGGTTCACCTAAAAAGTACAATGCAATTTAATCCACGCACAGGATCACAAGTCTAGTCCAATATTTAAGCCGTTTTAAAGCAGTGCAATGAAAATTAAACAGTACTAATTTTATAGCTATATGTCATTGTACTAAACACTAACAATTCAATGAAGCAATAAGTTTGGAGCTGACCAGTGCTGCGTAAATTGGTTAACGACTATATCAATAACCAATTTAAACCATAACATCTGATTCGAAAACTTGCCTGACTTTGGATTATTTTAAACAACAATATCTAAATTTGTATATTAATATTGCGGGCTGCTGATAAATAATATTTAAGTGAAAATTCATAACTTTATTACATTACATTAAATTCAATACATTAGTTGCTCAAATCTACATCTTATATTCTTCAGTTTTATATAAAGGACAACGCGCGCCGTTTTCTTTTTCCACCTACAGATTTTTCCAGAAATTGAAAGCTTGATAAAATCATAACCATCCTTCAAGTCAAGATCGTTTCATTTCCACAAGCAGTGATGTTATATCCGAGACTCTGATTGCGTTGAAAACTAATATTCGAGATTAAGTTAGACCAGGAAATTGCTCACAGACTAGAAAAAAGACAACGTAAAACCTGACGCTAGATCGGAAATGCGTAGGTTACTGATATTGTTGATGCTGCTTTTGTAAGACACGGTGCACTCTTAGGCGTGATATTGGATATTGAGAAATGTATTGTTACGTGCTAGGTTCGACGGATAAGAATGTAAACAATATTACCGACTAAAACACGTTTTATTCTAGCACACAATTAAATTTAAAACACAACAAACACTATACCTCCTACAATTTTCCACTGTAACTGCTTCAAACTCCGTAGTATTTTCGCTTCCGTTCACTTCGATAAATACTTGACCGCTTACGATTATAAACTGACTCGGCGAGCGTTGGCCTTGCCCTTTTATACGCTGTTAAAGTGTTTCCAGAGTTTTCTAGAAACGTCATACCCGGCATGTAAACAGTATGAATATTCGAGAATGTACCAGCATTCTCTCTACACTTCTCGTACGAAGTTCCGTAAGATGTCAATAGATGGCGCTGTAATAAATTATAAGAGGGAACTGCCGAGTCTTCCACACAATTCCGAGAGATGGCACTGGGTGTAACAGTATGTTAGTGTAGCTATGAATATTGGAATCAGCTAGCACATAGAGCAAACAGACTAAGAGAAGATATGATCACCCATTTCTGTTTTTTTACCTATTTATGGATTAATATTTGTACACTCCGAAATTCTGGCTCTAGAGATGTACATCACGCTAAGCCTTCCTGTTAAAGATGTAAATAAATAAATAAATTCTTTATTGTAACAAAAAGTTGGTAACAATTAATGTGTAAGCCCTGATTCCCAAACTAGCGTGAGCTGTGTGTCGGGAATCAGTTCCTTCCCAAAAATAATCATACAAAATAGTTACAATGCAGTTTGAATTTAAGTACAAAAAATATTTAAAATTATTATTTATGAACTATGCTGTACATATTACAATAATAATTATGAGTGTGTCAATGTAACGCGCATTTATTACTGTGTGTGTGTGTGTGTGAGAGTGTGTGTGTGTGTGAGGGTGTGTGAGTGTGTGTGTGTGTGTGTGTGTGTGCGTTGTGTGTGTAAATGTTTCATGTGTGTATGTTATTAAATTGGAAATAATAATAATTTTATTGTACGACTAGCAATAAATTTTCTATTTGATCATAATCTAAATCTTTGAGCCATAACTTAATTGTGTTTTTGATTTGGTAGTTGGATAAGTTTTTTGATTTATAAACTGAATTGAATTTGTTATATAATCTAGGAGCAACGTTACTGTATTGTTGTTGGGCAAACTTGCTGTTCACCCTAGGAACTGGGCATTTATCAAGTCTTTTATTGGAGGGTTTCAGTAGGGGTACACTATACTTATGATACTTACGAATACATTGAAACAGAAACAGCTTTCGCACAGACAGAACATCAGCTTTTTCGTAGACTAAATGTGTAGGATGTCGAAATGGGAGATAAAGTAGTACCTTAAGCACGGCCCGTTGCGCTCTTTCTAGCTCAATTAGGTGTGTCTTGGCTGCAGAACCCCACGAGCAAATGCAATATGTGATTACAATTTACACATTCAGCTAGCGCTTTGTAGGTTTGTATTAACAGTGTAATGTCCGGTACCAATCTCAAATCTTTGAAAATATAAATAAGTTTTCTTAGTCTATTGCTAACTGTGGTTATGTGTTTTCTCCAGTTTAATTTGTTGTCTATGTTAACCCCTAAATATTTAATCACCTCTGTTCTTGTTAACGTGGGGCAATTACACTTTGATGGAAAATGTAAAACTGATCGGTTACAAGGATAACAATGTATCCGAAACTGAAACGTTTTGGGTGAAGTCAACATCGTTTTGCTAAAACAAATAAATTTAGTTTGATCCGTATTTAATGATAATAGGCTATCTTCAAGCCAGGCGGTAACAACAGACATACCCTTCTCAGCAACTTTTTGTACATTCGCCCATGTATCACTAAAAAACAATATGACAGTATCATCAGCATACATTTGTATCTCAGCTCCATCAATTTGAGTTTTACATAACTCATTAATGTAGGTTAAGAAAAGTGTAGCAGCTAGGGTACTCCCCTGCGGCACACCATATGACCCAGAACTGCATCCACTCACGTGGCTTCCAACCCTAAGGCATTGCTTCCTATCAGTGAGATAATCCTGGAGCCACAAAAACGCATTACCTCTGATTCCGATATTCTCTAATCGAGTTAAAAGGATCGGAATAGATACTTTATATATCACGATATAATTTATGTATCACGACAATTGGATTATTCTTTGACGCCTTAATTATTTAAATTCGCAGATACGCAATTTAATCAAATACTTTATAAGTCATCAAGAGTAGCTAAACGCGACTCTCCTTTATTTGCCTTTCGGCACATGTTTTATTTAAGAGTCGAAATGTTGTCACACATAATCATTAAGTAAATATTCTGAAAGCTGCACTGACTTAGAACATTGTTGTTTCTTTCTACTGCGTATACAATTATACATACATACCAGAAAAATAAATATTATGCTTGTTAAATAACAGAGGTAGTCGGAGACAAGCAGCTTTAATATTGCTAAAATACATTCATTAATCCATAACTGTATAAATATACCCGAATCACTACATACTACTATGTGTATCTCTATCTAGGTAAATATTTTGACTTTCATAAATTCTATGCAAATGGAAATCCGTAGTTTCTGCCTACCCCTTTAGGAAACAGGCGTGAATCTATGTATGTATTATAAATTCTACCAACAATAAAAAGTGTGTGTGTAATGTGTACTTAAATTGTATTATAAAGTAAAATATATAATAGAAAATCATATTATGTACTAATCTAATGTATGTAGGTAAGTATATCTAATGTACCGCTAGCATAAAATATTTATTTCAGCATATTTAAATTGTGAGGAGGCACTGACTTCTGTAACACAAGTAGTTAATACCTAGCTCAAAAGTCAGAGACTTCAAATGTTCTGTGTAATCATTTTATGCAAATAAACGTTATTTATTATTTATTTATTATTATTATACTGTCTGGCGATAACGCGAATATGAGACACGTCGAAGTAAAAGTACCTTTCAGGGAATTTTATTTTTTTCGCAATTATTTATATTTTTTATTTATAATCACATTTATCATATCTTTACAGGATATCCTAAAACGATATTATAAGCTAAGTATACATAATATAATATATAAGACAATAAAATAAAAAAATTACGCATTAAATACTGTGCACTTCTTTGAATTTCGGCAGGTTACAGTGATAAATATCAACGTCAATGGCAATTGTATTAATAAGTCATACCTATTTGTTTTATTCAAAACATTTATGTTATTTATACTAATAGGATTTCGTTTTTTCGGAGGAATGGCTGCTTTTCAGCAGCGTGGCCGTTAAAGTGATAATTATGACCCTCTAAAGTGCATAGCATGTGTATTAAACCCCACTTTAAAAATATCCACATTTTGCCAGTTATATATCTAAGTCCTATGTATTGGCCTCTCTATTGGGCACAAATCCAGTTCTAATAGAAAATCCGAAGAACACTGACAGACAATGATCGTCCGAACATATAATTATATGCAACGATCACAAGTACGCAGTCGCTTACTCTTTAAACTAAACCAATATTTGAACAAATATTCATATAATAAGTTTTAAGACTTGTCCGGAAACGACAAAAGCACTTCAAATTAATGACAAAGTATATAAAAAATACACCTCAATTTAATTAAGAAAATCTTGGAGACCGCGTGCGTCACAATGTTGACGTATTTAGCGACACACCATCAATCTATATCATATTACGGATTTGTCGACCTACCCACATAAGACGACCTTTGGCACTTCTTGCCTACGGTTTAAGGATGTTATTATCGAGTCAATTCTTTTCACCTGTTTTAGTTAATTTTGTTATCACGCATCTTTTCATTTTGCAGCCTTGCATTTTGAAATAATTAGTCTATAAATATGTAAGGAAGTCTATAAGGTTACGTCCAGATCCGACCAGTTGTATATTTGTTTGTCAGCTGGTAAAAATACAAAAACAATCTGACTTTAATATCGAACCAGGCACCTCGCGATGGCAATAATGTTTGTGGTTGTCTGACATACCTATTAACTCCCTAGTATTACTGTCGCAAAAAAACTAAATACTGGGTGCTTTTATTTACAAAAGGCACTTCCTTATTCGATTACATTCGGACAAGGGACTTGTCATTAGAAAAGACGTAAAAGCACGAGGGAAATACATTTTAAAACATTCGTGCAAGGAAGTCAAAATGTCCTTTTACAAAGGAAGCTCAGACAATTCCTGTGAGGAAGTCGGCCACTATAAATAGAACGTCATCTAAAAGTGTTAACCTCACGGAATACCGTCCGGACTATATCTGCTCAAAACATCCGGGAGACTTAACGACCCCATTCAGACAGACGATTGTGACGTCACGCCACACTGATTTAATCCTGTATGAGTGCAGTCAGCAATGAGATAACGCGTACTATTGAAAAATCTATATGAAGCTACAAAGTTATGTAACTACCTTTATAGTAAAATCGTTAGGTAGTTAATAGTTCATTATTTTCGTCACAATATAAAGGCCACTTTGATCTGGCATAGGTAAATATATATATATATATATATATATATATATATATATATATATATATATATGCATACATAGACAACTTTAATTTTCCCGAAATAGAAGGTACAGGTATATTATACCTATGTTTTGCTTGCTATGTTATGAGCCCCTTGTAAGAGTGGGCGAGTCTATTTCAGTACTCCTGAAAATTGCTAGATTTTGTTTTTTCTAACAAGAATTTTCTAACAAAAATACCCCGTCTTAACGCGGGCATTAAGAGCTGTTGAGACCTTACAATCTTTGGACAATATATATATATATATATATATATATATATATATATATATATATATATATATATACTCCTGAAAATTGCTAGATTTTGTTTTTTCTAACAAGAATTTTCTAACAAAAATACTATATATATATATATATATATATTGTCCAAAGATTGTAAGGTCTCAACAGCTCTTAATGCCCGCGTTAAGACGGGGTATTTTTGTTAGAAAATTCTTGTTAGAAAAAACAAAATCTAGCAATTTTCAGGAGTACTGAAATAGACTCGCCCACTCTTACAAGGGGCTCATAACATAGCAAGCAAAACATAGGTATAATATACCTGTACCTTCTATTTCGGGAAAATTAAAGTTAGTCTATGTATGCATTACTATATGACTCGTTACGTCATATCCAGATACGAATACCAAACTATGTTACCTTTATTTACCACGTAGTGCAAAATATAAGAGGGTATCTCTGGAATGTAAGTAATTCTTATTTCAAATGTCAACTTTTTCTTCGCCGAAGAGAATGACATAATACGAAGATCTATTAAACGTATTGGCAGTTAACATGGCGCCTGTGAAATGACACATTGCCAATCCATCGCCTACGACACTCCACTAATGTGTCCTTGTGAGTCACGCTAAATTGCTCGGGACACTCATACTCTACAGGATATTTATTAATCTGCACTCCAAAAGAAATGTTAGTGAATCCGCTGACCCGTAACAATACGCTTTTTGCAAGGTCGTCATGGATCAACGTTACCTTCAAATAATGTGTGGTCAAATTTATAGAGTAACTAGCTGTGGCCAAGGTTTGATCAGCTCCGCTTTTAAGGGTCCTAATCATGATGTTAGATGGCCTGTAAACTTTCTTAATAAGAAGGGAATTAAAAAATTTCGAAAAATATTTCTCATAATGTTAGTATAGATTTATTTTTATCTCTCTTTATTTAATTTTAAGTCTAGCTGATCCTGTAAGATAGTAAGTTTATATTTTGATTAGATCATCATATATAACCACCGTTAAAATTTTATATGCTACGTGCTCGAGCTGATTGTTCCACCACCCTCAGGACTCATTTTATTCACGATTAATCACACCATTCAAAACGAAAGCCAGAGCAGCAAGTAGAAATCTGCTTACCGCTCCGGGAAAGAGACATCGAATATATAGGTATATAATTAAGTACATTCTGAAAGAAAGATCTAGCGAACTACACTCTAAGCCGATGAGCATGCATAAAGAATATAATAAAGTGTATGAATCAAGATAGATTTAGTACCGCACCAAGTTACAATGCGTAGTATACTGTCTTCTTATGCCTTCGGCAAACCGGCAAGCCTGTATTTGTAATAAAGAACAAATAATATAAGAAGCAAACGTTTAATAATATAACCATACCTTTGACATTGTAGAAGCCATCACTCTAGCACTCCTGAATGAAACCAGTGCTCTGAAAGAGCTTTAATGTACTTCGCATTTTATAGTAACATAAAGTCGTACACGCAATAAGATTCAGTACAAAATTGTGTCATAAGTTTAATGTACATACGTGGGAGTCAACCTTGGTGAGTCGCGTGCGAAATACACATTTTTGAATGTCATTATAATGA
This sequence comes from Catocala sponsa, assembly GCA_963564715.1. Taxonomy (NCBI): domain Eukaryota; kingdom Metazoa; phylum Arthropoda; class Insecta; order Lepidoptera; family Erebidae; genus Catocala; species Catocala sponsa. Next base: position 8,359,558 of record OY751351.1, read on the forward strand.
GAAAGCAAAACTCACACGCTTATGAAAATATGGCACAAAAATGGATATCCGTATGGAACTGTGCACGCGATTATATTATATTTATAAAGTGTTTTTGTTCGTTTGGTTGTTGAGTTTTTACTAACCTTGAACGAGTAGTGGGCAGTATTGTATATATATGTATCTGTCATAATATATATCGTCAGCTATATTATAATGTTCACGTTATAGGTGGTCAGCCTATAGTCGTCTACTGGGCACAATCGTGGACTGCCTGCTGCTACTAACATAGCCCTGCAATTAGATACAAGTATCGAGCCCAAGAAATTACGATTGACTACGAGTCTAGTGAATTGTAATTCGTACCAATTTCGTACTGCATTTACGCGAAACGGTTCTGTCAAAATGTAGTCTTCAATTGAAATACTGACTAATTCAATATCATTTTTTAAATCACTAGATTTCCTTAGTTAATGAATTGAGTGTTTTGAATTGCCAGGGCAGGGCATTGCAAAAATCATTTGAATAGGTGTGGAGTCACATATCTAATGAGAAAACATTATTTGGTTTATACAAGTCATCAACTCATTTATTGGTATCATCATTATTTATCAAGGTTGTTTAATGCGCTTTAACATAATTTAATATTTGAGGAGATCTTAATTAAAAACATTATACACTCGCGTGCAAGTAAATCGACTCAAGCCTCAAGTGCGCATAAAAAGTGATATAACTTAAAAATGCCTTATTTTACCTCTATATAATGTTTTACATAATTAAAGCCTAGTAATTGAGCTTTAAAATTATGTAAGTTGCATGAAAATCGATTCAGTAGGTTAGTAAAAAAGGTGAATGTCAAAGATATTGTAAAAAATTTTGAAAATTCATACAATTTCACAGTATAGGGGTTATTGGGTATAAATGAAACAAAATGTGCATAAGATAAAAAATTTATTCGTGTCAATATTTGATGTTCCCTCCTCTAGCCCTGATCACTGCTCTCAAGCGATTCTTCATCGACCTTATCAACTTTTTAATTGATGATTGTGGTATTCGGCCCCACTCTTCTACCAACGCAGTCTTGAGCTCATTGATGTTTGTCGGAGCTGGATTCCTCGCCCTAACTTTACTTTTGAGCTCGTCCCATATGTGCTCAATGGGATTTAAATCGGGGCTGAGCGCTGGCCAATCCATAGTGTGAATTCCAACTTCACTCAGGAACTCACGTGTGGCCCGAGCAGTGTGACATCGGGCATTGTCATGCATTAAGATGAAATTATCCCCAATAAAGCCTTGATAAGGGACAACTTGATCCAGTAGAACATTTTCAATGTAACGATCACTGGTCAGACCTCCTCTTCGGCCTCCCCCAGGAACGAAAACAAGGTCCGTTTTTGCTTCTAAGGAAATTCCAGCCCACATCATGCAAGAACCGCCACCATATGCAACGGTTTCAACAAAGCAGCACTGTGAAAACCGTTCACCAGGACGCCGGTACACCCGACCTCTCCTGTCGCTGCCATGGAGACACATCCTCGTCTCATCTGTGAACAGGACCGACTGCCATTGCTCTATGCTCCAATCCAAGTGCTCTCGAGCAAAGTGAAGGCGTGCTTGACGGTGGGCTGTGGTCAACTTCGGGCCTGTAGTGGGTCTTTTCGGAGTAAGGTTAGCTTCCTTCAACCTTCTTCTAACTGTCCACTGACTGACAGTTACTCCGCGAACTTGACGTAGCTCCTGCTGCACATCCACGCCGGTAAGGTGTCGATTTCGGAGAGAGGTCGAGACCAAAAACCGGTCGTCACGCTCCGAGGTGCACCGGCGTCGGCTGGTATTAGGCCGCCGAGTGAAGGCACCACTCTCTTGAAACCTCCTGTACACTCTCGAGACAGCAGACTGACTCATATTCAACCGACGAGCGACTTCTCGCTGGTTCAACCCTTCTTGCAACAGGGCAACGACTTGAGCGGCTTCTTCAGGTGTTGTATCCATAATTTTCTTCAAATGACGGCTTCAATTTGCAGAGATGTGTTCAGGTCAACGTCTAGTGAGCGACTGATAAGAAAAAACGATTAGAGGGGGTTTTTATAGCGGGTTGTGTCGCGCAAGTTGTGTATAGAGCGCAGAGCAGTTTATGGGAGGTTGCGTTCAGTTGCATTCTAAGGACATGTGTTTATTTAAATTACTGAAATTATGCTACCATTTTAAAGCCTAATTACTACGCTATAATTATGTAAAACATTATATAGAGGTAAAATAAGGCATTTTTAAGTTATATCACTTTTTATGCGCACTTGAGCCTTGAGTCGATTTACTTGCACGCGAGTGTAGTTGTAATTTAATTAATTATTATAATTTGCAGTTGTTAATTTGATTTACTGTCAACAGGGCACATTACCAAACTCCGTGCGAATACCTCTAAAAACACCTCCAAAAAAAGTGCAAACTTAGACCAGGAGCCCAAAGCGGCAGTCATACTAAATCAATGTAGTACAAATATTATGAACAATAACAAAAATAAAAAGCAACTGATAGTCACATTGCCTGCATCAAATGAAGCGAAAGCTATCCAAAATTCACGAGGATAACGTCAAAGTGTATAGGCTAAAATGATTTATATGGCACCGGCATTATTTAATGAACGTGCGTAAACATTTTTCCCTTTTAGAACAATAAATAGAGGTTTAATTGTGCCATCCGCAGTGGAGTGACGGCGAGCCCGCTTTGTGCAAATGACATCTACATACGCATACCAACGTGTTCCGATAAAAATGTTTGTAAAACGAGATCAAAGGGTGTTTATTCTTTGGACAGCTATATTAAAGCGAACGAAGGGAATTTTAAAATATTACCAACCTGCATTATTGTGTTTTTATTTAATGTATTAAATTATGCGCACATTGATACGCATAATTGTATTCCAATGATATTCGAAAACAGTTGTGTCACTATTAATCTGTTAATTGATGGAATGTGTGAGTAATAAATCAAAATATTGTAGTAGCAACACTATTGTGTATCTATGACATCTATATCCGTTTCTAACAATTCTATTGTCTATGTTTATTAACAATTAAATTCAGTCAGTTATACTGTCTTCATTAATCAAGCAAAACCGTTGTTTTATTTTAAAAAAGCAATCGTGTCTGGCACCTCTACGCGTTAAATGAAATGACAATTATGTTTACCTGTCGATATGTTAATAAAATGTTAACCAAGAATTCAAGGAAGTGCATTATCTTGTCATTAAAAATGTACGATGCAGAGCAGAGGTGAAAAGGGGACGAAAATATTTACTAGGACATGAACATTAAAATCGGCACCGGGGTAATCTCTTTGCAGTACAACCTAAAACAAAACAGCTCCGAGCTAAACTGCAACGTGTATATACAACTGTGAACTACGCAGAGTAATAGCCCGAAGTTACAGAGTGCAAACTAAATGGATGTCCTGAATAATTCGTAAACGGAATATTTCAACAGTCAGCACTAACTTTACTCCATCTACCCGAAAACTGGAGTATTCATTATTAACGAGTCGCTCCTGTAATTCCGTAAGATATTAAATACCTACATATATACAAACAGATTCACGATTATAAATATCCATGAAGACTAGGCAGATATTTTACACCCTTATTTCACAAGCAATGTCTTAGAACCACGTAATAATCGACGAGTGTATTGCCCCACCGACTAATTTTCTAGACATATACTAGGTTTTTTATAGGGCAGCCAATAGCCTTTGGCATTACCTACATTTCGTTAATATATATACATACATGTACTGCTGAAATATGTGGCGTTTTTCAGTGATCTTAAGCAAACGCGAGGGCGGGTACCTAAAGTAATAAGTTTTTTTATCGGGAAAATGTCTGTTGCAGCACGAAATACGAGAAAAGCGTTCACACAAGTCGCTTGAGTCATGTCATCGCGACTAGTGGGTACGGTTAATAGTTGGTAGGTTAGTTCAGTATCGTCAAGATATTGTTACGTGCGGGGTTCGACGGATAAGAATGTAAACAATATTACCGACTAAAACACGTTTTATTCTAGCACACAGTTAAATTTAAAACACAACAAACACTACACTATACTACACTTTTCCACTGTAACTGCTTCAAACTCCGTAGTATTTTTGCTTCCGTTCGCCTCGATGAATACTTGACCGCTTACGATTGTAAACTGACTCGGCGAGCGTTGGCCTTGCCCTTTTATACGCGGTTAAAGCGTTTCTGGAGTTTTCTAGAAACGCCATACCCGGTATGTAAACAGTACGAAGATTCGAGAATGTTCCAGAGTTATCTACTATTCGCGTACCTACTACGTAGTTCCGCAAGACGTCAATAGATGACGCTGTAATAAATTATTAGACGGAACTGCCGAGTGAGAACTGCATTGTGGGGAACACAATGCCGAGAGATGGCACTGGGTGTAACAATATTTTCATAAATGATATTAGCCGCTATTACAATACCATAGATGATGTAATCATCAAGCAGTCTCTTGACCAAGCGCTCTCCACTAGACTAACCATGAGCATCAGATAATTTCAATGATGTCAATAAACTGTCCTCCTGCTGGGCTCGGGCCTCAATATGAGAAGGGCTAAACCATAGGGTAATTTCATAATTTGATTATAATAAAGTAAAGATGAAAAAGAATAAACCATTCTCAAAGTAGTCAAAACAAAACTACGTGTAAGAATAAGCGAACCGAAATCGCTACTCTAATTCTAAATAAAGGACATAAAGTTCGATAAAATTTTGTTCTGTAAAATGGATCATTGCAGAATTGACACTAACTACTTCTGCGTATTTGACAGACAGACGGATGTACATGCCAGACATTCCTATGTGAGGCATGTCTATACATCCCGTCGCTCTGGCACATCCGTTTTTTCATCGTACGACTTCCACGCAACCTTGTAAAATAAGCCGTAATGAGATATATATGTACATACATATACATTCACGTATATTTTCCGGAGCGGTGCGCAAATACGGATTTTCACTTAATAAGATTTTGACATACTGACTTCTACTTCATTCAGAATGGGACATGGATCACAAGTTATTGATTTATTACAGATATTTTAATATTAATTATTACAACTTGATATAGAGTATCACGAGTTCGTTCTTTGACCACTAACGCCGTTTACCCACCCACTCCAAATCCTCCATCTATTATTTAGTTTTCGTGCATAGGTAAATAAATAAAACACCAGTCTTATTTCGACTACAGGGCCTAGTAGGGCCACTAGGCCTTGTAGTCGAAGTTCGATCCATATCGTAACGTAAATTTTATCGAACTGCATTCCTTCGATATCTCACATTCTTTCGTGTACGCAATACGCTTAAAAGGGGTACTTGCCATCCAAATTGTTAATAAATACCAATTTTTTTTTTAAACAATACTTGCACATGAAAACGTTCTTGTCAAAATTAAGGTAAGTCAACGTAAAACAATTCAGCTAGAAGTATTTCAATCTGGGTTTTTAAACAGGTAGAGAAGCGTTGCATCTGAAAGTCGTGAAAAGACTATCATGCATAATAATCAATCATCGTTACAAATCAATAATAAAGGAATAATTGATTGTATTGTCGATTTAGCAACAAACACTTATGATGTTGCGTCAACTGTTTAAATTCCTAAATTATGTTTTTAATATATCCTCGCGTTCATTTAAATTATATTTTTAGTGGTTATCCACTACTATTACTAAAGGAAGGACAGCATGGGTGGTACACTATATAACGCCCCGTGCCTTTAACATATTTTTTGTATATAGAACAGGAATATACAAGCATGTAGAAATAACGAAAAAGTATTCTGATAATTTATATTCATGATATCATCAAATCGACTTAGATTTACAAGATATATTGTATAGTAACAAAAATGACGTCATCAAACCCAAAAGATTAGATTGATTATTGATAACATCAATTCGACTTTGACCAGTAATTCTTAATTCCTATTATAATGTCGTATTAATAACGTCGTTAAAAACAGTTCCCAGAAAGCTTTTCGACTCATAATTTATTTTCAATACAATAATCACGCGCGTCCAATGAAACCGCAACTGCCGTCTTGAATGCGAAACATTCCATAGTTAAAAAGTTAACGAACTCTTCGATATTTTTATATTACCATTTATTCAATGCGAACCGGTTGTACGTTATTATTACCCTTTTATACTTTCAAGTGCGCTTTCCCCTTAATGACTACAAAAGGTGTGCAAATACCACCTGACGTCCTGTTTAAGACTTCCTTAATGACTTTTTGCAAACGGTCACTAGGTACCGAGGCACTTTAACAATGTAATGTTGAGGAAATTGTAAGACGCAGTGATGTTCTACTTTCCTTGTATTTTTCCCTTTGTGACCGACGGAAATGTATCTACTGACCAACTTTGTGACGCAGCTTTGTAGCTTTGACGATAAATAGTTAGACTAAGGATGGTTTATACTTGTAAAAATAATAGATGCCAAAACATTGACCAAGAGAATTTATAAGGCAAATGTGAATGGAAACTTCAGAAGGGTAACAAAAGCTGCACATTTTCTGACAAGGGTGACATTACAGAGAAAGGATAGGGTAAGCGTACCGTAATCAGACAACCGCACATGAAGAATTGCTCTCACACGCTTATGATCTAGGAATTCTTTATTTCGATTTTCATGTCGGAGTGTTATTCGGTTTTCTCTTAGAAAATTCTTAGTAGTATTACAGAGTCTAGAAAACTGCCCAGTGGCCATAAGTAGTCTAGCATTCCTTAGTTGTCATATAAGTCACGGGATGTATAGACGTAAGTCTAGGAACGTACGAATGTAAATATGTAAATTGTTAAAGCGTTAAATTTCAATTTATTCTGTCCTAAGATCTTCTATTTCGGTAACACATACATTCTTTATCTCGGGAATACATAGACAGACAGAAAACGAAATAATATTAAACCAAAAACCAACCGCCTCGTTGTTTTAGCAGATTAAAGTTATCTGTATGTCAATAAACTTACATGTTAAAAAATATAGTCTTCCAGCGATATATGTTCATATAAACTGTAATTTCATACATAAATTCTTCGACGCCGCTCAATCTAGCCGCACTCAATAAACTCCAATCCAGATTACGATGTGTTTGCGGACGAATGGTCGAAGATAATATCGGCGGTATGTTTGACGTATTTGTGAGAAGGAAGTATGAATGTAACGTTTTATTTTATTACCTACATTCTCACAGATCGTTTCGAATTGGAAAAATAATAGAGAATACAGACAAATTGATTTCTTATGTGTTGTAGTAAGAAACTTTTCCCTTCCTTATTGATTGGCACAACCGCACAACACTAGTACCTAAGTACGTCACTTGTAATTACTCTATGGTAGCATCTCTCAATAAAACCACGTTCGTTAATTATTGCAAGTGTTCTTTATTTCTGTAAGTGTGGGATAATTTAGCTAAGGCATTCGATGATAAAGGACTGACCCGCAGAGTAGGGCTTCTGAGAGATCTGATTACTACCACGTTAGATGGATGCCAGAACATTGAAGATTATGTGAATAAAATAATGACTACCGCTCATAAATTAGGAAATATTGGTTTTTTAGTAAATGATGAATGGCTGGGAACCTTACTCTTGGCTGGGCTTCCAAATTTATATCAACCAATGATTATGGCGTTGGAGAACTCGGGTTTGGTGATAACGGCTGACTCGGTTAAGACAAAACTTCTACAAGATGTCAGAAAGTCAGATACTGCTGCGCTGTATGTTAACAAAGGAAAAGTCAACTCGCAGAATGCTAAACAAGGTTCAGAGAAGTCAAACAAACCTAATAAAGGTCCGAGATGTTATACATGTAATCAATATGGACACATAAGTAAGAAGTGTAAAAGTAAGAAGAAAGAAAAGACAAATGAAAGCTCAGGCTATGTGGCTGTATTTTCAGCATCATTAGGAAATGACGATGGCTGGTTCATTGACTCAGGGGCTTCAATGCATCTTAAGATGCACCGTGAGTGGCTTTTTGATGAAATACCGCCTCCGGTCAACACTATCAAAGTGGCAGATAATAAGAAACTTACTGTGAAAGCATGTGGTAAAGTGAATCTACAAGTGATTAATGATGGCAAGCCTGAAACAATATGTGTTCAAAATGTTCTTTATGTAACAGAACTAGCCACCAACCTTCTTTCTGTTAGTTAGATCATACAAAATGGCTGTCAAGTGAAATTTGATAAAGATGGTTGCAAAATATTTAACAAAAATAATGTACAAGTGGCTAATGCAAAACTAACTAATAATATGTACCGGCTAAATACACAAAGTATTCCAGCATACATATCTGCAAGTGAAGGAAATGATGCATACCTATGGCATCAAAGAATGGCACATCTGAACTTTGAAGATTTAAACAGACTATCGGAATGTACAGGAGTAAAAATTAAAAACAAGGACAAAGGTATTTCATGTCATGAGGGAAAGCAGTCAAGAAATTCATTTCCTTCAGATGGATCCAGAGCTAAAGGTTTATTGGAGCTCATACATTCTGATGTCTGTGGTCCCATGGAAGTCCAGTCGCTGGGAGGTGCACACTATTTTGTCACTTTCATCGATGACTATTCCAGGAAAGTATTTACTTATTTAATTAAGAATAAGTCAGATGTTTTTGATAAATTCAAAGAGTTTAAAGCCATGGTAGAAAACCAACTTAATTTATCAATAAAGATGTTACGCACAGACAATGGTAGAGAATATCTTAGTAATGAATTGAAATCTTTCATAACAAAGTGTGGAATAATTCATCAAACGTCTGCACCGTACACACCCCAACAAAATGGCTTAGCAGAAAGGATGAACCGAACATTATTAGAACGAACCCGTTGTACGTTATTTTGTTTTTTTTTTTTCAAGTCATTTATTTCGGGCTGCATAGGCCCATAGATAAATACCTTAACCTAAATTTACATATTATATAATTTTATAATACATACAACACCATCTAGCCCAAACTAAGCAGAGCTTGTACTATGGGTACTAGACAATGGATAAACATTACATATATACTTTTTTTTTTGTGTTGTATGTTATTGAACGCTAAATTACAGAAGCAGTATTGGGCAGAAGCAATTTCGACAGCAGCCTACATCACCAACCGCTGTCCTACCAGAGCATTGGGATTTCTAACTCCTGAAGAAATCTGGACTGGTAAAAAGCCCAATGTTAGTCATTTAAAAATATTTGGATGTGAAGCAATGGTTCATACACCTAAAGAAAAGCTCAAGAAATGGGATGCAAAAGCAACTAAAATGGTATTCATAGGTTACAGTGAACCGACCAAAGGTTATAGACTTTTTGATCCTAAAACAAAGAGAGTTCTAATTAGCAGAGATGTTGTATTCTTAGAAAATTCAGTTATGAGAAATTATATTAAATTACCATTGTCAGAATCCACATCAGAAGGTCCTGTACACAATAATGAAAGTTTTAATAGTGAATCAACTTTGGAGTCATATGATCAAAATATAATTAGTGATGAGTCCTTCCACTCTGATGAGGGATCTTTATATGAACCAGAGGAATCAATAGACTCTAATGATATTTATTCTAATATAACAACAAGATCAAAAAGTAGATTGAATAAAGTAGATAATACTGACAATACTTACCTTTGTACAGATGACAGTTCAGACCAACAGGACAATCCTCAGACATATAGTGAAGCAGTATCTCTACATAATGTGAATGCAGCAAAATGGAAGGAGTCTATCAAAATTGAGTTGTTGGCGCATGCAGAAAATAAGACCTGGCAGTTAGTGGAGAAACCACCAGGAGTGCGGGTAATTGGCTCTAAATGGGTTTTCAAAATAAAAGAAATGCCATCTGGCCCGTTATATAAATCCAGGTTATGTGCCAAAGGTTGCTCACAGAAAGAAGGCATAGACTATATTGAAACCTTTTCACCTACAGTAAGGTATGATTCCATCAGAGTTTTACTTTCAGAGGCTGCTCAGCATAATTTAGAAATGACTCAGTTCGATATAAAAACTGCATTTTTATATGGCGATATAAATGGGGACATATACATGACACCACCCGAAGGTTTGGAAGCATCATCGCATATGTTGAACCTCATACAATACTAGAAAAGAGCTCAGCTGCACCGGACAAGGATATACCATACAGAGAAGCTGTTGGGTCACTGATGCACTTATCAATAGTAAGCAGACCTGATATCACTTATGGAGTCAGTCTGGTAAGCCGATATTTAAATTGTTATAATCACACACACTGGAACGTTGTGAAGAAGATTATGAAATACCTAAAGGAAACACAACACTATGGTTTGTGTTACATGTCAAAGCATAGTAATCAACTACAAGCATATAGTGACGCGGATTATGCGAAAGATACATGCACACGGCGATCTTTAACTGGGTATGTCTGTATTAAAAATGGAGCTGCTATAACCTGGACATCACAACTTCAACAGAGTGTTGCCTTATCCACTACGGAGGCTGAATTTATGGCGGCGTGTGCTACTACAAAAGAAATTATGTGGTTGAAACGACTGTTAACTGACATTAATGCGTTTCATCAAGACTCAGTGACTTTACATATAGACAATCAGAGTGCAATTTGTTTGATTAAAAATGTAGACTTTCATAAGCGGTGTAAACATATAGAAGTAAAATATAATTTTATTAAGGAGAAATATGCAGGCAAACAAATTAATTTAAAGTATGTAAGTACAAAAGAACAATATGCTGATATATTTACTAAAGCTTTACCTAAAGATGCATTTCAGTACCTACGCAGTAAAATAGGACTGATTAAAACTAATTGATTTTACTTTTCTTGTAATTTATTTTTCAAGTAGATACTAATTGTTGGCAAAGTTTTTTTTTGTTATGTAGGAGTGTGTAAATTGAAACGTGTAATAAGTAGGTACATTTATTATAGAATGTTGTGATATTATATATATCTTATGAAACATGACTAAGCTGAGACTGTGCTTGCTATGTATCGGTTAATTTTGTAAACTTTCAAATTTGTCTAGTTCAAGAAAGGATAAAATTTGGTAAGAGTGTTGTAGTAAGAAACTTTTCCCTTCCTTATTGATTGGCACAACCGCACAACACTAGTACCTAAGTACGTCACTTGTAATTACTCTATGGTAGCATCTCTCAATAAAACCACGTTCGTTAATTATTGCAAGTGTTCTTTATTTCTGTATATCATATTAAATTCAACATTATGGAATATAATATGACATTTCAGCGATTTTATCGAAAATGTTAACTCAGGAGCCAGTAACGAATTATTATGAAATATACTAAAACCTGACTGCAAATATTCTTAAACAAATTGTTGACCGCGCTGTCAAAAGCCATATTTATTTTCTTAAAATGAATATATCATAATATGTGATTAATATCTACAAGTTGTTTAAACTTTGAAACGTTGCGAAAAATAAAGATACACACGCCTTTCGACGTATGTGGGCAATAATATAGAACCTTAAAGTTTCTTGAGCGTTATATTATGCCCGATATTATTGGAAGCGAATTAAATCAAAATATCAATAACATATTACTATTTACCTAACCCAAGTTCACAGAAAGCAATGATTACTCATTGCTTGCATAGCTTGACAGCTTTGGCGAAAATTCCTGTAAAGAAACTGATTGGTAACATATCATTACAATTTTACAAATCATCAACAATCCGCAATCAACATAACCTAATATTATCTAGTTCAATATCGTTGGTATTATACATATACTTTCCCATTTAAATTCGGCCGCAATAACTTATTCATCAGCACCACCCATCTTGATTTATAATTTACGAGTTCGGAAGAACTTTAATTACACAGGATTCTTCGTCCCGTCTCAAAGTTTCTTCGCTGATCCCGCATGTCACCCACACTCCATCATGCCACGCACACACACACACAATTACATCTACCTTACACATGTGATACAGAAAGCATAATTAAATCCATATGGTAGTAAAAGCAAGACCTCTCTCTTAAATTAAATTTTAGGTGAAATAAGCTTTTCGGTGGCGTGTATACTCGAGCACTGGGAAATTATTTGCTTTTTGACTTCATTTCTGCTGTAGGTAGATTTTTGCAGGCGTATTTAATTATATAAAAGAGGGAAAGTTATGTTCATTTGTTGTTGTTGGGACAGACTTTGTACGGTAACACGAATACAAGTATTATTTTCCTTTGTCGAAATAAGAAACGCACAGGTATCGTGGAACGGTGAAAGTGAATGTTGTGGAGAATTTAGAATATTACGAGTAAAATTATTGTAAATGCTGATAATAATTAGTTTGATTGCAAAAGCTGCCTGTAACAAGGCCAGCCAGCCGTACCAATACTTTAATCAGTTTCTTCTATGTCAGCTTAATTTGTCTGATTAAACTTAATTTGTGAAATCGAAAGTACATCTATAGTGGAAAACTGTTCTCAACATACACAACACTTAAACTAGATACAACTAGAATCACAACTTGTCAATGGAACTCGACAAATTAGCGATATTACATCCCAAAATTACGAAAACAGAAATTCGGATAAAACAGGTTAAACGCCACAAGGATAACTATAGAAAAGTAAGTACTAAGATCCATTACTTCCTCTGGCAACAAATAGAAAATATTACGACATTTCTCATAAAATGACACAATTTAATATGGACGTGTATACTGATCCCTTAAATCTCATACACCGAAATCGTAAACTAATGTGGTTATCGAATTTTCCACGGACGGATGTCACGAGGCGATTAAGGTGGTTATATCGGCTATTCTACATGTTTTCTAATAACATCGCTGAGGGATTATCTTCTTCACATATTGTGAGAGCTATCAAAATGTATCATTTATCAAAATACCTTCTGGAAAGTGAAATTATTTATACCGGCGCCGGCGGAACGCGTATATAATATCTACTTAAGATTCCAAAATGCCTACTAGAGGCGTATCCTACCCACATTTCGTCAGCTAAGAATATTTAGATTCCACTTGATTGTGAACCGGCAACAGAGACAAGACAGGCTTCGTGTTGCTGCTATGAATACCCTAACTGAAATATGTACTTTATTATACGTTACTCGACTTGATCGAGACCTTATGATCGACAGCTGCCCATGCATTAACGCTAACTGAAGTAGCAAGGCAGACAGGGAAACGGGTTTTGATATAATAAAAAATCATTACAGTGAGTCGCAGGTACAAACACGACTACTTTCCCGGAACGTTATAAGCAAGAACCATCTGCGAATGCATGAATAACATAATTATATAATGTATTGAAGTCCCTTTTCCACCTGCTAACCGTCGTTACATTCGGGCAACTTTTTCATCAAGTAAAATTTGTTATGGTGAAAGTATTGATTAGTAACTAAGGCTATAAAAATTTAGATCCAAAATTCAGTTTGGCTTTTTGATGGTATGATATAGTTCCATTCCTCATACAAGAACTTGCGTCAAGATGTAGGGTATTATTTGATGACTGGTGATAACATCAGATATACATCTATTGTATAGCAAATTTGTTGTCAAGCAAAAGGATCGGCCTACGAGTAAACAATTACCTCAGCCCATTAATAATAATAATAATATTCTACCACATACACACAACACCATCTAGCCCAAACTAAGCAGAGCTTGTACTATGGGTACTATATACTATATGGTACTACCATTGACGGTTGTCACACTAAAAGTTGAACTCGTATATTGCCAACATTAAAAAAGGAGTAATTGTACTGCCAGCGCTAGGAACCACATAGACAGAGCGACAGAGAATTGCTTATTCTTCAAGGAGTTCAAGTTGCAAATATAACAGACCTTGCCTTTACATGACCGAAGGTGAAAATGGGTATATTTTAGCGTATCACATTCACATTTCGTTGGCTATATTGTGATCACACGTAATAAGGAATTCGTAATAAATAATTATCTCTTTAAAACCAAATCCTGGCTTACGCGCATCGACAACTCCAGTTAGTAATTCTTTAATTATATCTAGATTGTTTATATCCGCCGCATTTACTAAACTGTATTTGAGAAACCTTGGTAATAAAGAAAACAATTTTACAAAATGAGGCAATTTCCTGTATACGCCATCGGAGACCATTTCTATAAGAGTAAGATAAATATGGACAATTTATCCTTTAATACTCATTACATAATGCATAATTATGCAATATGCTTAATGAGTATGTATGTGTGTGTGTATATACTTACAAAGCCGATAATTATAGGGATACTAGATTTTGCTTCGCTCGCTTAGTGTAGATTTTGTCGATAAAATTTCCTTTGGGAACAGTACACTTTTATGGATGAAAGGTATCCTATGTTCTTTTCTGTACCAATGACAAGGTGTAGGTATGCAAAATTTCACGATGATCGGTGGAGTAGTTAAAGCTTGAAAGCCTACCAAATTCACATTCCCATTATTCTTTTTTATGGATGAAAGGTATCCTATGTCCTTTTCAACATAACAAGGTGGTATGCAAAATTTCACGATGATCGGTGGAGTAGTTCAAAAGTGTAAACCTAATAAACTAACTCATATTCGAAGGAAAATTGTTATTCTTAATCATTTTACTTCGTTGTTATAGTGCATGGCTGTGGTCACCTTTAACTGAAGCAGTACCTACACTTATGTTCATTTGTTGGGGCAATTTTGTGTATGTTCTTTGCCGAAGAACTTTATTAAACAAATAAATTAAAAATACTACGGTTATATCTCTATATTTTACTGTCCAGTCAGAGAGTACTTTACGGAATTGAGATAAATATATTATGTCAACCGAGATCCTTACCGGTCAACTGCTTTGAGCCATTATAATCTCCCTCACCGTCGGTTATATACAAATTGGACCAACATGCGAAGGACACATCCGAGCTAGAGAATACACATATTTAATATAACTGTTTATAAACGAGTCCTTTTTTATATAGTGGACGACTTTCAACGATATTGTCATCATAATAGATTATGGCAATTTCCTCTCTACACATAAGGCTGCCTGTAACAACTCTACGGCAATGATTACTAATTACCGGTTGTTTTATTTAATTAATGATTGCTTCAAGTTTTTGCTTCATAAGGGTCTTGCGTGTGATCGTTTTTAAGTGTTGGTAAGCTGGTGAATGAATTAGGCGTTGCTTAGCGAAAATCCAGAGGAATGCAGGTCATTAACTAGGATATTAAGCTCAGCTAATGCTACAAAATTAGGTTATTAATTTTAAAGCTTCTTTGTTGTACGCGTAGTACAACACTTCATTATGATAACTGTATGTAACCAGTATTTCACGTTGTATATTCCATGTAAAGGCGAAACACATATCGTCTATATTCGAGACAGAATTTTAAAACTGTGTAATACTTGAGCGCTCATACTGCTTCTGTGCCCTAATTGAGTTTGTTAATATATTATCTACCGGTTTCAATAAAATTTTTAGGTATTTATCAATCTTAGTGAAGTAAATGTGAAAGTTTCAATATTTGGTATTTTTCAATCACAGGTATTTGGACATCTTTTTTTTTTTATGGATTAGGTGGCAAACGATCTGACGGATCGCCTGATGGTAAGCGATCACCGCCACCCATGGACACCTGCAACACCAGAGGAGTCACAAGTGCGTTGCCGGCCTTTTAAAAAGGATCTGTTATTAAATCGCAGTAGAACAAGTGATTTTGCACGTGGGTAGATTATCGTTATTTACACATAGAATACATTTCAGCTACTAATATTATGATATGCCGTAAAAAATAATAACCAATAGCACTGTTGTTTTTTGTCACGGAACCAGCCTGGACGGTGCCCGGGCCGAAAGCTAGTATATTATAATACCAAAGTCATTTAGCAGAAACCGTCCAAGCTTCCCATTTACCATACATGGCTTAAATCATCCAGTCGATTCGTGTACACGAGTAGTGTCAGTGGATTGGAAACGACTCGGTCGGGTGAGCTCGAACAATAATTACGTATCAACTGATTCCCTCTATGGATTTTGTGGATGTTGCTTAACTGTTATGGGACATGTGCGGTGAAAACAAGTGCGATACACATCCATTGAAATAAAAGAGACGCTATTTTCTGGCTCGATAGGGATTTGTAAACAAAAGGTATAGCGACAATGGCAATTAATGCACGAATGACTATTCGAAACGTGTAAGTGAAGCGCGTAATTGTAGTCGAATGATATTCAAATACAGTAAGTTGTGCATTTTGCGATACCTACTTTACATGGTCAAGGACGCAGGCCGCTTATATGTTGTCAGTGCATTCGAATAAAGTCAAAGATTATTGAATGATCGAACGTCAAAGTTTAGTAATACGTGATTTTATTGAAGTTTACTTTGTATCAATTCGAATGCAACTGTGCACAATATTAGTACCTATAGTTCAGCAGGATACAAGCTTGTTTTCTTAATGTTCTTCAAAAGATTGTAAATTTTAATTGTATCTTTGAATTTTTGCGTATGAGTGTGACTGAATGTTAAATATTTTAAATTTGGTTGTACACATATAACGAGACTATGGCATTAGTATATTAAGATATTATTTAGTACCTATATATTTATCACTTGACGTTTTGACAGAAGTTATAGTTCGTACTTCTAAAAGTATGTATCAATATTCCAAGGATACGTACTTCAGACTATAATGATAGTGACTCTTTTGTAACCGTATTTGGCGTAACTTTTCAAACAACATAATGCGATAACGTACATGGTATGATACAAAACCACTCTAACTTATCCCCATGGGTGCCATAAACGACTATAGTTATATAGGGGTTCAGCAGAATGGTCCACCTGTGCACTTTTCAATTTATTGCTGTCACAGATACGTTTGCGGAGTGCGCCACGTATTTTATGGAGCATCTCCCTTGGGGGCCAGAGGACAAACTGGACTCTAGATTAAATTCTCTTTCTGTCTCTAAACATACGTAAACTAAATAGAACTCTCTAAATATAATTTTTTCTACTACTAATACAGATAATTTTCATCAAAATGCTTGCTTTTGAACCGACTTGATGTAATGCAATCATATCTGCTAAAAAGCAAAGCTGAACATTCACATTTATAACAATGATTATAATAGTATAATATATAAGAATGCATAAAATATAAACGTTACTTATGAAGCAACTTAGTGATCCTAATGCACTAATAAAAATTGTTTAGAATACTTTACATTGTCTATTATAAGTCATAAGATCAAACCGAGCAGTTACTTGCAATCTGTAAATAAAATTTTGCTAATTTAGTTTTAAAGTAGAATATTAAACTTATTTTAATTGTTTTTACTTTTACCTTTAGTTTCTTTTAAAAGTTATTATAATGTAAATTTAGTTATACTGATAATAGTATGTAAGCAGTTTGTCGCTCGAAACACAGGTTTAACCTAGTTCGAGCAAATATCTATAAGTGCACTTTATGTTATTGTTAAGATGCAATTGTAAAACTAAGAATTTATATGATAAAATAAATAAAATATATTATTATTATTACGCAAACCACTTCATTCTACTATGAAAGAATAAATCATTAGTTCCCAAGATGGTACAGGTGGAACCCTAGGGGTCCACGGGAGACTCGACGGGGGTCTACGTTCGCGTGACAAAAACATGGGGGTTCACAAGTCGTAAGCGGAGGTCCACGACTGTTCGACAAGCTCAGCGACTGTTAGAAAAAAAGTCTGGGAACCTCTAAAATAAATGAACCAATTGTTTGAACACAATCAGATACAAGTAGGTACAATACAATATGAAACATAAAAAGAAATTAAAACAAAGCAGAATACAGACAATATAATAGAGAATCGCAGAGATGACCCAATAGCCGCTTATTTGTTCTTTAGTACATTATACAACAACTAGTGATAGTCTATGGAATTACTATCATTGGACGGAGTCATATTATCTTCACATTGTTTAAAAAATGACTAGCTTCTTACTGCAGACATCTTACGTTCGTCATCGAGGTTTAAAAAATTGCTTCTAGTTTGTTGCGGACACAAACGTACGAAATTCCGGAAAAGGACTAGATAGATCATTAGTTCCCAAAGTTGTCCAGGTGGAACTCCAGGGGTCCACGGGAGACTCGACGGGGGTCTACGATGGCGTGACAAGAAAATGGGGGTGCACAATTCCTAAGGGGGGGTCCACGAAAATTTATTTGCTTTCGATTGTGAAGAACTAAAATGTTGGCTTGACTTCACCGACTGTTCGAGAAGCTCAGCGACTGCCCACGGGAACGTTAAATAGAGTACTACTATTTACTGTCCTAATAATTAATATCAGACTGTGCAACAGCGTACCGTACCCAGGTTTAGGTATACAGTCTAAGCGTCTTAGCGGCAAGTACACATATGTTTACAAATACACTTCTTCTTCTTGCACTCAGCGCCGTCTATCACATACTACGTATATTATCATTGCTTAAGTAGAAGCACAGCGGCCAGTATTTCGTGCTGTGTGGGCTCGAAAAATATTGAAGGAATGGACACAAAATACACCCACAGTCAAAACAACAACGTAACACACAAAAACCTAAACAAGAGAATTTGACGTGCAATATGTTTATTCGTAAAGATCTGTAATTGGTCTTTTGTGTCTAATTGTGTTTGTTTCGAAAGTTATACGTGCTGTTGGTCTTCCAAAGATAAATAAATAAATAAGAGCGCAATGATACTTGAAACTACAGCACTATCTGTGCAGTAAAGTCAATTACTTAGTTGAAGCTAGTCTTTGCCTGGGTTTGGAGCTATCTCTACTGTTTTACAGAAGGTAACCTACAAGACTATCTTATATTTTTAATATAACTGAAGTCAAGATTTGATCGAGCATCGATATTATGAAAAGTATTATCAGACCTAGTCCGTACGTGCCGCTTTATTTGCTAATTTCTTTAGATAAAAGGAAGTCAAATAATCTATACTAATATTATAAAGCTGAAGAGTTTGTTTGTTTGTTTGAATGCGCTAATCTCAAGAACTGCTGGTTCGATTTGAAAATTAATTTACTGTTGGATAGCCTATTTATCGAGGAAGGCTATAGGCTATAAAACATCACGCTACGACCCACTGGGGTGGCGCAGTAATGATAGACGCGGGTGAAACCGCGGGAACATCTAGTATCTATATATTAATACGTGAAGTAAAAACTTTGTACCCATTTTTACGAAAATTGCGCGGACGGAGGAGTATGAAATTTGGCACAGTTAAAGTTTATATCGAGAAGGAGAGGGGAATCCTAATATTTTTATAAAATATGCATTAGAAATACATTAAATTAATAAAAAAACACTACACGCACACAACCATTCTTTATTCCTTGTTATTTTAGTTATGCCACAGCTGGCACATGATGCAAAGATAGGTAATAGTAAAAAAATATACGCAATGGATACTATACTTACTGTATTGACACATATTATGTATGTACGTGTCAATGTCAAGTGAAACTCATCAAGGAAAAATATTATGAAATCACAGATTAGATTACGCACATCCGGTGATATAGGGAGAAATAAAGGCTATCTAAAGCGCAATGCGCTGGTAATTTCAGATAATATACCGATAAGATTTGGAAAGGAAATTGATAGATTAGCTGTTATCGTGTTTTCATTTCCTGATAATATGATTAGTTATTTTATAGTCAGGAAACGAAAAGTGCAATAAACATTGATCGGTTAGCTTAAGCACCATCTGAGCCACTGGGTTCATGATTACGAATATCGGTACTGCGCTGCGCGTAATGGTATTTTCGAATACAATTATTCGAATATTTCATTGTTATGCCGCAACCACGACTAAATCATCGCCGAATGCGGTTTCGAACAATTTGAAGCGGCGGTAGCCCAACAGTAGGTCTATACTAAAACTTGTAATTAAAATGTCGTGTGTCACCACGCATTGCAGGACTGAGGTCAACCCACTCCTAGCACAAGCATATTAGCTCCGCCAGAGGGGAGAGTTATAGAGTGGTTCCTAATAACATAGTTGACAAAATGTGACTATTATTGGCCTCTGCCTGCCCCTTAGAAGATACAGGTGTCAGACTATGTATGTATGTACCTATTATTTTTATTTTTTTATACAACTATGGTGGCAAACAAGCATACGGCCCACCTGATGGTAAGTGGTTACCGTAGTACTGCAACAACAGAGGCATCACTTGCGCGTTGCCGACCCTTTAGAAAAGGAAGTGGGAAGGGGAAAAAAGAGTGATTGGGCCTCCGGCACTCTCATTCACCGAACGAAACACAAAAGTAGGAATACTGCTGTCGATGTAAATTCGGTAGCTCAGAACTTCAAAGTTTTGGTTCAATTCAAAACCTTATAAATTATTTTCAACTTACATTGCTGACTGTACCTACTTAAGGTATCAACAGTTGTAATCAACATGTATAGCAGTCTATAGGGGGAGTCGGTTCGTTTAAATATCCTGACAACTGGTTTAACCTTACAATATCATTTGCAACAGAGGTCAGGCTGCAACATTACATACAACATTACATTATTGGACACGCCAGTTTAAGAATAATCTCTCGCCCTCGCAATGAAAGACAGATGTTTAATCATCTACTTCGCCAAATTGCTTTGCAGAACAGAAGTTATCAATTCAGTTACTAAAAATTAAGCTATTTGAACTAAAGCTCATTTCTTGGTATGTGTAGTGATAGTTTATAACACCTACAGCAATCGGTAACTTGCTAATCAGCAGATAGAAAATTAACGGAAATGTCCACTTCAATGTGAGATAACACCGTTGATTGATCTGATTTCGTAGTTTTTGATTTTAAGATCAATTTATACAGGTTTGATTTTAGGTTATTTGTCCGATAAGGTAAAGGAACTGAGAATATTGACTGCACGGATGGCGTCGTGTTTTGTATGGTCGCCTCGCCGCTGCCGCTACACCGAGTATTGTGGGTTTGAAGCGCACACAGGACAAACATGTATTATCCACAAATACTTGTTCCGAGTCTGGGTGTTCTTCGTGTCCGTTGTTTGACTGCTATAAAGTCAACCGCTTGTTTTTTTTTTATACTTAATAAAATTGTTCATTAAACATGAAAAATATCCTTGGTATTTGTGTTCTTACTGCATACGACTGCACGTTTTAGATACACGTTATATTTCCTATCATATCGATAAGAGACATCAACGGCCGATAGTTGAATATCTGATAAATAGTTGATAAGATGTTCATTCATACGTAAACTTCAAATTTTATGAATGGTAAGCCAAAATATTCAGCATACTGACCAAGCATGCTTGCTACTTCTAAACCGAATATTTATTTAGTCGTGGTTTCCACATGAGTCATACCATACGCCTACTCATCAATGTTGTTGTTGAAACAAATAATACCACAATTAATTTATGAATAAGTTATTCACTATCTTGTCTCACCTGTATTCGTAATTTTCCAAGAAATATTGGTGCCAATTCTGTTGTCGCAAAATTCTCTAAACTTTACTAAAAATCACTAAAATTTTTTTTAGTCCTGTCACTTTTAACGATTTCAGAATACGAAATGTCATTTGAGAGGACTAAACTAAATTTTAGTGATTTTTAGTTAAGCTTAGAGAATTTTGTGATAACAGAAGTGGCACCATTGTATCATTATCTGTTAATTATCGATAGTACCGATCACGATAATTGGCATATCTAAATTCGAATGATTTTAAAATTGCATGCTGTATGCGCACAGGTCTCTATGCGCAAGGGTCTTGCAATTTTAACATCTTTTGGGTTTAGACCAATCTATTTAGAGGCTTAGAGGCGGCTTAACCGAAAACAGTATAATTTATATACTCCACATATAAATTATGTGGAGTATATAAATTATACTATTTTCGGTTAAGCCATAAGTATGTGTCAAAAATTATACTGTTATGTCATAGGGCTTTTGATCACATAACTACATACATATGTATGTATGTAGTTATGTGATCAAAAGCCAAAAATCTATGTAGATTCACGCCTGTTTCCCAGAGGGGCAGGCAGAGACTACGGATTTCCATTTGCTACGATCCTGGCACATTTCTCTGGCTTCATTCACTTTCATCACATTCCTCATACACGTCCGTCGGTTCAAGGTGCTCTTAACCTGGCCTTTGTCCAGAACGCCTCCGATCTGATCGAGAAACGTTCGCCTAGGTTTTCCTCTTGCGACTGTTCCATTCACACTAGCCTTATAAACTTTCTTAGTCAGTCTTTCCTCGTCCATTCTTTCTACATGCCCAAACCAGCTTAACATACCCTTTTCTATTCTTGTCACTATATCTACTATCATGCCACATCTCTCTCTAATCACACTATTCCTTATTCTACTATACTTTCATAATAATGATACATTCTTATTATCTAGTACAAACATATAGGTAAATATGTATATAAACCAAGTTGATATTTAATTTCATTTTAAAAACTGATTCATCTCAGTCAATTTCCTGCCATCTTATCATAATAAGAGTAGCAATAACATAAATAAAAACATATCTTGTTATACCAATTTATAAATAAACCATTCCACATATCATTGCATAAACAACAAACAAAATACAAAAAAAATATGTTAAATTCCACACTTTTCCCATGGGAATGTGTTGACATTCATTAAGGAAACTAGAGATGGCATGTGAGAATTAATTCCCCCATTGTCTCGGTAAGTAATTGGAGAAATTCTATGACAATGCCTGTCTCCAGACAGCCTAATGGGTTTGTTAGTGTTCCTTGTTTAAAAGTGTGATAGGAAGCATTTAACATTGTTTACCCTCCAACAAAGGAAAGCATTCTTGATGAGTGGCATAGTACAATCAAATTTTTTTCTTACAAGTTAGTAGGTTGGCAGTTGTAGTAGTGTATAAGTCTGCTTGAACATTGCCTTATAAAATTAAATTAGTGTTTATTTGGTTACTTACTGGATAGAATTCTTATCAAGATTGAAGTTTATATTTAGTTTTGCCTGTGCATGAAAATAGACAGCCCTTACTATGAAATAATTATGTTTACTGATAGCAATTAATGTTGTAATGTTATGATATAATTATAAAACTATGTTATATGAAAAGAAACAATCACATAATTATGAAACAGTCACATTAATCACAGAACATGAAAATAATAATATTTATTATTATCAATTCCAATAACCTAACAGTAAATACATTATGTTAATGTTGTAATTTAGCCATATTAAGTAACTTTTGTATGTTGATATTAACCTTCTATAAAGGCATATATAGTTATGATTGTTTTATCTTGAAATGAGGGAAGTATAGGGGATATTAGGGACTTATATAAATATCTGTTTATTTATAGCCTTTGCATTGACTTGTTGATAAATAATGTTGTTAAACATTATTTATCAACTAGTTTCAACAAAGATTAAATACCAAATGACGATACATGGAGAAAACATTGTAAGTACCTTCATACATTTAATATACATACCAAGAATCACATGTTTGTGAGCTAAATCATAGTAAAGGAGGAAAATTAAACATTTGTCATTTCATTTCCCTTATGAAGTTCCCTTAGCAAGCTTAGGTCAGTCTGTTTTGACAAGCAATACCTAGTAAATGGTCTGGTACAACTAATGCGCATGAAATGATCCTATAAATAAACCAGACAATGTAATAACAGGCATTTTTGTTTAACTAAACAAGTGTTATAGAAATTTATAATTATAAAATAATGGTACACATGTTTTACCTTACACCTAATAATGTAAACAATTATTATCACATGTTTTGTAGCAGTATTACGCAAATGAGAATGGTTCTAACTTTTAAAATTCGATACAATACAACTTAATTACATTGTATGCATATAAACCACAACCGCTGTGTGGTAGTAGGCAGAACATGAAAGCTGGTTTGAAAATAGGTTGGAAAGCTGGATAAATATATTCTAAATACTTTTTAAGACTATATTAAAATTGTAACCTACCTTAGTTAAAACAGGACACATTCATAATTGCTAAAGAAGGCACAGAGTAGACTAACTCCTATTATATGTTGTTAACAAACCGCACATAAAGTTTTACAGTACTTAAATAAGATATACCATTTACATCCAAGCTGTGTCCAGAATATACTTTTACCATTATGTCTTGATATTAGTAAGCTCATAGTTTAAAATGGAGAAAGTGTCCTGGATAAAAAAAGTTACTAATACAGAAATATTGACAAGTGTAAATGAAAAACATGAAATTAGGAAACACATAGAGAACACAAGGGATAAAATTATAGAACACCTAATTCGACATGATAATTAATTTTATCACAAGAAGGAAGAGGGGAAGACCAAGAAAAAGGTACACTGATCAACTGAAAGAAATTGTGAAAGTTGAAACTTATAAGGAACCAAAAGAGATGGCATGGGAAGAGCAAGATGGAGATTGCTACACTGACAATTTGCAATTGAAGTTTTGGATAGATGATGAGAGGTTAAAATATTTGCTTAAGATTTACTACAGGAATTCTTTTTGTTGATACATCTCAGGACTAGACTACAGCCTAGATTACTCGGTAAAAAAGAATTTGTCATAAACAAAATATCTATCATATTATTATAAGTAACTTCTTCTTCTCTCTAGCCTTTATTATTCCCAAGTCACTTGGGGTCGGCTTTCTAGTCTCAACTGGATTTTGACTGGATATCAGTTTTTATATGGAGCGGCTGCCACCTGATCTCCACAACCCGACGGCTAACGATACCCTAAGGCTAGACCAGTGTCAGGATATTAGAGGGCACTGACTTCCCAATATCGACTGTCATAGATGTTCATGGCAGTCGGGACCGACGGCTTAACATGCTCTCCGAGGCATGTAGCATATTATATGTAACTAGACCCAATAAAATATAGAATGTAAGGGTTATACAAAAATGTGTCATTATTAGTACTGTAGAGACATAAACAGGAAAGTATGGCATCCATAGACATTTGTAGTCAAATAGATATTTATAACATTACATAAAATAACAATTTAGTATAAATATTATCCTTCTGCAATCAATGCAATCATCCATTTCTATGGGCCAACAGAAAAGTAGGCAAGAAATTAATTTAGGTTTTCCTGTAAAGTCACTAGAGAAAACTCCTTATATTAAATATGAATAATACAATGCTATTTATTATGTAACTTTAACTGTGCTTATACTTATAATACCTATGCCTGCTTTACAGGAAAATATTGTAGTCTGAGGTAATAAACATGTATGTGCTTTATTTACTTTCATTCAGTATATGTATGTAATCTATTAACTTATTTTCCTATTCTAACACACACATGGAGAAAGAGATAGGTAGATATTTAGATTGTTCACTTGTCTTATACTTCTGTGGTAGACAGTACTAGAGTTCAGACAATGATATTGTTAGTACATAAAGTATGACTAACCTGTTGCCAAAGTTGGTTCTCCAAAACTCAGCAGCATCACTCTTGGTTATACGGAACTGGTCACCAGCAAATGTTCCGTTAGGGAACATCGCCTTTAACTCACTCAGCATGTGGCTAAACACTAAACTAAGCTTCGTCAAGTTTCGTCTGTAATGAGAGTTCTCATCAAACATTTTCTCTTTACCCTCTTTGAACAACTTGATAGCTTGTTTACATTTTCTTATCAAATTAATTATAAATATGTTAAAATGTTCGTTATTGTTCAACGCTTGCATATTGTCCTCGTATTTGGAGTATATAACGCGTAACCGCTGATATGTATCCGGTAGAATGTCCAGAATAAACGGTGGACTATTTTTCAAATTCATCTTATGATGCTGACACAGTTTTACAACTTTATCCATTAGTTTCCAAGTTTTATCCAAAGTCCTCTTGTCGGTCGCAAGCTTTGTGGGGCATACCGCGTCGGAGAATGCCCCGTGCAACTTAGAAAATATCGAAGATATATTTTTCTGTTGTGATTTGTGACGAGGAGCCGCCATATTGAAGAGTCCGATGACATACAAATGAAAACAACGTTTTTTAACACGACACTAAACTCAAAACACATACATCACTTAATAATAATGTAGTAGACCGCGTGTCTTCTCATTATCACATAATTGAACCACATTTACGACACAATTATCGCGCTATCCAACGATCGCTCACTGACACATCGGCGACGCGTATGACAATTTGACAAATAAATGAATGCAGAGAATGAATGAACGGTGTGACAGAAGATTGTAAGGTTGCTTTGGAGGACAACTTGGTGTTGCTACTAAGTAAGAAAAAATCTCCCCAAATATAATAAAGGCTAGTGCTATTGATGAAAGTAGCTTTGGCCCAATCGTCTCGGTGGTCATTACATTAATTTTATTACATTCTTTACGGAACATAATGATCGATAAATCGAAGAAAAATAAACATCATTTTTTTTTAGTCATCAATTATCCATAATAAGAAACAGATATGTAAAGGGACCAGTCTTTGCACGCGCGTAATACTTTCAATAGCGTGAATACGCTAAGTCCTTTAACTTGCTTACTTTGCTTTACTATTTTGGATGTAAACATGTAAACAGAGCTTTCGATGTTTTAACATTTAATTTAGTTTGGCTATTTTACACAAATTTATCCTCGCCGATATGTCTTTCCGAATTTATTTATTCTATCCAATAACGGGTAAGAAATAATAATATTTGTTAATGAGGTAGCACACTGTAACAAATAGCGTTTTAGCTGTAAACCATATGTGTCTACCATATTTACGTGATTCTTCCTAAAAAGATAATGATATTATTCTGTTATTGTTACCATATGCATGTGGTTGCTTAGGAACATAATATGCTAGACATATAAAGCGTTGAGAAAACCCCTGCCATCCTACGTGCAACTGAGGTAGATGGAATAGGTATCAAAAAAACTAGCTAGATCAATTCAAACTCCAAGTTTATAATAAAACTAGATTTTTCTCGCGGCTTTGCTCCCGTAAATGTAAGTTAGGTTAAATTAAAGTAGTAACAGTATTTTTTGTGGATAAAAGGTAGCCTATGTCCTTTTCTGTTCCCCTGACAAAGTCTATGCGAAATTTAATGATGATCGGTCAAGTAGTTAAGGAGTGAAAGTGTAACAAAGTAATAAACAAACAAATAAATTCACATTCTCACTTATAATACTAGTAAGTAAGTTAGGTTTAGAATGTCATGTCATATTTGCAGTTTAATGTTATGTTAACTATACTTAATTTAATTTATCCTAACTATGAATGAATTTGTATGTTGGCAATACTCCACACAAACGTTTAGATACTGCTCTTACAGACTGTTTCTTATATTAATGTTAAATGTGGTATGTTTTAAGCGTGGTTAAAAATAACTGAAATCCCTGAATTTAATAATGTGAATGCTCTGGATTTTCTTTCATGTGTATAAGAAAAGAAGTTGAGAGCGTTAAACAGAATTACACACACAGTAATCGTAAAAGTTTGAATGAGATATTGTAACAGCTAAATTAATGAAGATGCTTGAAAGCTTTGACGCTTGAAATGTTAAAATAAAGTTTAAAATAAATACCACTTTGTGTTTATAACATAAAGGTAAATAGATTTTTTCTCTGTCTCTTACAGTGTATGAAATTCTTTTTAAGGTTTAAAAAATATTACCTATAGTGGCGAATAAAATTAAAGGTTTATTAAAAGTATATAATATATATTTTAATATAATAGTATACCTCTATATATAGGTATAATGGTCCTAATAATATAACAAGCTATAATTAAAGTAATGTCCTAGTAAGCCTAACATTTTAATTAAGTACATAATGTTTTTATTTATATATTATGGGCAAGCATACAAAAATAACTAATTTAATAATAATATATTTGACTTTTGTTGTGTGATTGCCTAGAACAACCTTACGTGTTGTGTGTGTCTTGTGTTTGACTTGACAATCACGAACGGTGATATTAACACATTTTGCGTTTAATATTGCTTCTTGTGTGTGTAGAAGGTTTAAAAATTTTATCATTATCGAAGTAGAAACAAAACGCATTACTTGATATTTAGTACACTGCCATCTCGGGGATGCCAGTAATAACTTCATAGATACTAAATCAACAGCAGCGCTGATTGTTTAGATTATGTTGAACTATAGACATTCCATAGTAGATGTCACTAATACAAACAATTATTTGAAGTATTTTATTCCTCTTATAAAACAGATAACAGACAAAATAACAATAACAGGAACGTATAACGTGAGATATCTAATGATTAAATGCGTTTTATTGTATGTGAGAAATTATTTGTTGTTTATTTTTCTTCTTCTTCTTCCTCTTCATTGGCCTCAGTGGTGGAAGTGGTGTGTTTCTTGTGCTTTCTCCTTTTGCTGTGCCTTTTGCCTTTTTTGGTGACCCTGGAAGATATACAATATTGTTTATAAATTCAAGTCAATCGTCGTAACAGTTACTTACTAAATATTATGTTTTAAAATGTTTGTGGTAGGTATATTCTGCCCTAATTCTAGTAAGTATAACATTCAATATCTTTAATGCCTTTAAAATAAGCAAAATTTGAGACTTAATTAAAAATAACAACTAACAAGCAGCTGCAGTAAATTTACCGCCGTGCATGAGGTCTCAAGTTCGGTTCCCGGATCGTGTGTTCTGTCTAAGAAATTCTCATTAGCAGCTAATTAGTAGGTAATTTTGAATAGTCAGGTAGACGAAATTGACATATTTTCTACTACATAGAATTTCAAACCATGGCTGACAAAACCAGGGGCTAGGACAGTTCTGCCTACTCTTTCGACGATATAGGCCTAAGCCTCAGTGATCAAATCCAACTTGCACTGGACTGGTATTTATGTATCTATGTAAAATAGTTATGGTCGCATTGGAGATACCTCCGGTGCGGCCATAACTATTTTAAATAGATGTCACGATGCAACAAGCATGGAAAATTTAAACCAAAGAAATCAATGAACAACTATTTACACGTGCGAGGATCGAACCCACAACATTTTTTACGCTCGTAGATAGTTGCGATCCGCGTGTATGTACCTACTGACTTTTTAGTCATAGGAACCTTGTGTAGTAGGTACTGCGGCAGAAACGGCACACAAAGTAGTACTTACAAAATTCTATCCATTGCTCTATTAACAAAGGTACTAATTTCATTAGTAGATAAATGATTCTTCCTAATTCTGACTAATATAATGAATATGAAAATCTAAATATATGCGAATTTGAGTATAAATGCGAATTTGAGTTGATTAGTTTTTACGCTTTTACACCTTAGCTCCTCGACCGATCATTTTGCAATTTGTCAGGGACACAGAAAACGACGTAATTTTCACCCAGAAAAAAGTACTGTTCCTGAGTGAGCACAGTCTCGGGCAAAGCTTACTAAATATAAATATTAGTCAAAGATACTTACACCTGAAAAACTAGCTAAACAGTCGAATAAAACAAAAATTAAACCATACAGTGTTATTTACAATTTAAAAATTATTATTAAGTATTGTCTTAGTCAAGTTAGTCACAAATAATACATGACTTCTCATAACCTTTCACTTGACGGACACGGATTCTTTTCAAACGCGTTGAACTTCAATATGGCGCCTTTTACTCCAATCATGACGTTGTCAGCCGAATCCATCGCAAAAGAGTTCACACCAGAAACGCTGAATGATCCCAAATGCCTTGCATTAGTATTATCAGGATCAATAAGATACAAATTACTATTTTCATCCATAGCATACACTTCATCAGATCTTGTAACGAAAACCCCAGTCATTTTATCGCTCGGCAAACCTTTAATCTTTATGGGAATTGTGTAACCATTCTTCAGGATATAAGAGGTTTTAGTCGCTACGAAATATATGTTATTCCTGGGATCTACAGTTAAACCATGACCATTCGGGATAGCTGTAAAAGCTTCCTGTTTTTGTCCGTCATTAGTGATTTTAAATACTCGGTTTTGCGGCCACGTGGCTATATACATAGAAGTTCCTTCGCTATTTACGGCGACATACATGACATCTTCGCCTAAACCTGTGTAAAGTTCGATGGACCCATCGTCTTTGTATTTATATACCCCGTTATCAGTAGCTAAGTATACTATATCATTAAGGTTATCGACGCATGTCGACTGTCCCAACCCAGCTACTTTTATCGTCACGAATTCACCGCTAGTCTCTAAAATTTGTAGGCTCATCTTCATTTCTTCACTTATCAACGTGAAGAAGATTTTGCCCGTCTTCCAATGGATGCTCATGTCTGCAGGTATACCAGAAATGTTCTTTTGCTCGTCTAAGGAATAGTAATAGTTGTTGAAGTTCAGAAGGTTTGCACAGACGGTATCTTGTGACTTTTGTTGTAAGAGACCCTGTCTTGTCATCACAGGGCTTGACTGAATGGCTGTTATTACAGAGAGGAGCAGTATTATCGTTTTCTCCATCTGAAACAAGATGGCTGAATGTTACATATCAAGATATAGGTATATTTTCCATTATTTTTCTTGTAAAATTGCTT
The DNA here is from genome assembly GCA_963564715.1 of Catocala sponsa. Taxonomy (NCBI): domain Eukaryota; kingdom Metazoa; phylum Arthropoda; class Insecta; order Lepidoptera; family Erebidae; genus Catocala; species Catocala sponsa. Next base: position 8,390,070 of record OY751351.1, read on the forward strand.
CATAATTTATCATTTAATGTCAAGTTAAGGTAATAAACATAGAATTTTAGACTACCGCGTCTTTCGTTCACATAATGTCAAACTCGATCTGTTCAGAAAAACGATTTATGTACTTATAACCACTTTATCATTATGTTTAAGGTAGAGCACAAGGGGCTTAAGATCACAAAAATGACAAATGCTTTTACTATTACGAAGATATCTATGTAACAGTTAATTGGGTAATACATAGATGAACATTTAAATTTTAATACTAAGTATGTAATTAAACTAAAATAGCGAAGCGATAAACGATACTTGCGTAATAAAAATACGTCTGGAAAATTAAATTTCTCATAATTTCGATATCTCTTGTCAAATATATATAAAATACATACATTTAAGTTATATTGACATTGAAGTGTAATTATAAGAATAATTTTATATAAGTAAACATCTGCTTTATTCCATTTTTTTCTTAAAAGATATGCATATTTTAAAATAATTGTTTGAGGCTAAAGCCTAAAATTATAAAAAAACGTCTATTGACTTTATTGTTTATGAAGATCTGACTGATAAAACCTGATTTAAAATAAAAGCATTCTCAATTAATCAAACTTTACTTTAATAATAAGAGCAGCGATAGCTCAGTGGGGAGACCAACAGACTGCAATGCAGAGGGTCTCGGGATCGAACCCACGTCGCGCACCGCTGATTTTCGGAAGTTATATGACTTTTCGAAATTATGTGCGTATTGATTGACAATTATTGACTGCTCCGTGCCTCGGAGAGCACGTTAAGCCGTTGGTCCCGGTTGCCATGAACATCTACGGCAGTCGTTATTGGGAGAGTGTCGACACAAAAGATCCCACTGGGTCGAAGTGTCGCCGGTCTGCACTGACTGGCCCCAAGATAAGATAAGATACTTTAATAATTATAAATATAATATAACTAGATACAATACTATTTCAATAAATTTCACTTATTGAAATACATAGTATCGCTTATTTTATAAATATCCTCACGAAATAATACAGAAATAAGATAGCCAAGATTAGTCACTTTAAGAAAACATAATTACCTTTTCTTTTTAAAAATATATTCCTATATTCACAAAGCACTGTAGGTACAACCACACACATCAACTTGTCTCCAACGAACTGAGGTTGAAATAATCGCACTTCTATATATATTTATCCGGTTGTCCGTATCATGACCTGACAATGCCGATTGTAAACAAACAATGTATACATAACAATTACTTATTGTGATAAATGTAGTAAACAACATACTTTACTGATTATGTTTTAGATTAGTCAATCTTTTGAGGAACATTGTTGGCTTGTTGCTGCGGTAAATGTTTCTATTATCGCAGTAGGAAATAGTAAGTTTTAGAATACAGGCTAGTAAGTAAGTAACTAAATATTTTTATTTTTCAAAATATAGGTACACAAAATACAGACAAATATTATAACACAGCAAAAAAAAAGTACATATATAATGAAAAACGAGGTTACCACTCAGATTTATTGTTGGTTTGTGGTTAATACCTGAAACCAACCCTGATGTTATGTGGTAACCCCAAGTTTAGTACAATGTGATGATACTGTTAGCTAGTGTATTTAATATTAATTGGTGTATAATTTGTTGAAGCAGAAGTTTAAGTTTATCAAATAACTAGATGTTCCCGCGGTTTCACCCGTGTTTATCGTGACTGCGCCGCCCCCGTGGGTCGTAGCGTGATGTTATATAGCGTATAGCCTTCCTCAATAATTTGGCTATCCAACACTAAAAGAACTTTAAATTCTTTTAAAGTTTACCGTCAACAGGTCCGGGTAGAATCTATAGCTTGAATTACAATTTCGCTTATCTATACTAATATTATAAAGCTGAAGAGTTTGTTTGTTTGAACGCGCTAATCTCAGGAACTACTAGTTCGATTTGAAAAATTATTTTAGTGTTGGATAGCCTATTTATCGAGGGACGCTATACGCTATATAACATCACGCTACAACCCACGGGGACGGCGCAGTAACGATAAATGCGGGTGAAACCGCGGGAACACTTTATTTAAAAATACGCCCAAGGGGAAGTTCAAGTCTCATATCGACGGTTTTGGAGCATAGTTGGAAACGTATAATATAACTTGTAAAGGTTATAACTAAGTTTGTAATTGGTACGTGCATTTTTTAACTGTGGCATTAGACATTTTTTACTATTTAATCTGGGTAATCCCACGTTAAATTAAATATTTCCTTGTCAACCCCTTCTGCAATCTATATCTATACAAATAAATAAAATTGAAGTGTCTGTTTGTAATGTCAAAACAGCTTTTTATCTAATGCATATGAAAGTATATAATGTACCTATGCGAAAACATCTATTTTTAAAATTTTTGTCTGTCTGTCTGTCTGTTTGTTCCGGCTAATCTCCGAAACGGCTGAATCGATTTTGACGGGACTTTCACTGGCAGATAGCTGATGTTATAAGGAGTAACTTAGGCTACTTTAATTTTAGAAAAAAGAATAGGGTTCCGCGGAGACAAATACTTTTTAGTTAAAATCTACGCGGACGAAGTCGCAGGTAACAGCTAGTAATAATATAAAAGAAATATTTTGTTATTCGCAATAAAATCAAAAAAGCAATTTTAATGACTATTCTAAATTTTAAGGTTATGGCGATAAAGGTTGCTAACGTAAGCAACTAGGACAGACAGACAGCTGTACCTAAGAGGCGTTAGGTAGGCTGTGCCCAGAACTGTCTAGTGGCCACACCAGGAAGAAAGGTTTCTACTAAAATTCTAGGCCATCGCTTTTTAGCGACCGGGGATCCCCTTAGATATATTATAAAGGTTCTGTTTTTACCAATTTTGTACGGTACCCTGAAAATGTAATCCTCAAAGTAGGTATTGACATTTCAGCAAGTGATAAATGAAGGTGTAGTTCGATGCGGCACTTTAATCATGTATTTTGGCAGGTGTTCATCATGCGGGGCCTCCGAACTTCGATTGGACAGGAGGCAGTGTCTTAGCTCCTTGTTATTTTAGTTTCATATTCTGCTGTCTTGTTTGGGAAATTATAAGAATTTGAAACAATAGAATAGGTAAATAAATAGTACAATGTAGCCATCAAGACATTCGATAATATAATAATATAATATATAATATAATATTATATATATTACTAGCTTTTACCCGCGGCTTCGCTGGCGTTAATTTAGAATTTGACAATCAATTAGGGTTGTATCTACTCTGCTTGTAATAATATACTTAATTCAATCATGATTCAAAAGAAATGTAGCGCCATCTATTATCATAAGAACGTTTTTGTTGTTTTCCTCGGGAACAGTATTTTTTTCCGGGATGAAAGGTTGCCTATGTCCGTTTCTGTACACCTGACAACGTAATTATGCAAAATTTCAGGATGATCGGTTCAGTGGTTTAGGCGTGAAAAGGTAACAAACAAACTCGTTTTCGCTTTTATAATATTCGTTAGGATTAGGATTAGGAAGTTAGGATAGTTAGGATTAGGATTATTATAATAGTGGTAGCGTAGCGGTTAACGTGTACTACTACGTGGAGTGTTGAGGATTCGAATACCACAGAGGACAAACAATTACATGATCGACTAAATGGTTGTCCCGAGTCTGGTTGTAATTTGTCTATATTAATATTATTTGATTTGTTGTTTGTTGTTTGAACATGTAAAGATTTAACTCAAAAACTACTCAACCGATTTAAATAATTCTAACCATAGCAAGCTATATTATCACCAAGTAACATATTACTTACTAAAATAATTTAACATAACCTACTTTTACGCGAGCGAAGCCGCGAGCAAAAGCTAGTGTAATATAAAGTGAATTACTTCTAGTTATATAATATGTTAAAACAAGTGAGGAACGGCAATGGATTGCCGTAAATCTTAGAGTTCAAAAAAATGGTTCAAGTAATATGCAAAGCTCACGTGGTACCACGTGACCTTGAGGTCAAAGGTCATAGACATTTCGGGGATATATCGACTATGCTGAGTCGAATGGCGTTGACCGCGAGTCTCTAGCTCTCACGGTTCTTGAGTTGAAAGTTGTATAACAGACAGACACACAGACGGACAAAGCTGTTGTATAAGAGTTTTTCAAACTCGAAAAAAGGCTGTATGTTCTAAAGGAGTAGCTAGAGATGTATTACATCCATATTTCGTGTGTTTAAGTGGTCACCTAACCACAGCTAGTGCGACGCGTGTTATGGTGGGTTCCAGTCCCATATGGGTCTAAAGCCTAAAACTTGTGTGATGTACAAATATAATATGTTCCCCACTATACCGGCCTCGATGGCGTAGTGGTTAGTATAACCGACTGCCACGCCTGAGGTCGCGGGTTCGATTCCCGCACAAGTCAAACATTTGTGTGCGTGAACATGGGTGTTTGTCTTGGTCTGGGTGTTTCTATGTATAATATGTATGTATTTACAAAAAAAAAAACAGTATATATGTATATTTATCCATTGTCTAGTACCCATAGTACAAGCTCTGCTTAGTTTGGGCTAGATGGTGTTGTGTGTATGTTATAGAATATTATTATTATTATACCGTGTAGTTCATTCTTATAATATTAATTTCAACTCTGTTGATATTGCGGCGATTCGTCCTAGCACCTTTAAATGTGATATCATGAAGCTCGTAGTATAGTTTTTTTAATAGTTTTTATCATATTTGTTTAACGCTTAAAATATTGTAATACTAGTTTTCCCCCGCGGCTTCGCTCGCGTAAATGTAGGTTAGGTTAGGTTAGGTTATTTTTTCTGGATGACAGGTACCTTATGTCCTATTCTGTACCCCTGACAACGTGTATGCAAAATTTCATGTTGATCGGTTGAATAGTTAAGGCGTGAAAGCGTAACAAACAAACAAACTCATTTTCGCATTTATAATATTAGTTAGGATTAGGATGTAAGCTGTGGTAAACGGTGTTGGTGATTGTCAGCACCTTATAAAAATTACTCCCTGTCTATATATATTGCTGTCACTGTTTGTTTACCCAAATAAAGAGAAAAAAAAAATCTGTTTAGTATATGTGTCCATGGTTTCGATGTTTGTAAAGTGTCTTTTTTAACTTTCAATCGACAATCTACAATTTACTTAGGTGTACCTAGCAGTTTGCGTTTAATAAACAGCCATTGATAAAAATGCTACAATTATTTTGACAGGCGTTTAATAATAATTGGTGATGTACTAATTTCATGTATTTTTTTTTTATTTTGCTCGTCAAAATGACCACGCTCCACCTGATGGTAAGCAGTCGTGTGGTCTAAAAGCAGTGGCCTCCACACCGCGCCGCCCTCATAGCAGCCGAGGCGATGTTGAGGTCTCTACTTTTTATATCTAAACTAGCTTTTGCGCGCGGCTCGGCCCGTTTGGTACCTACATCAATAAAAAGTAGCCTATGTCCTTCCCCAGGTTTTAAACTATATCTGTGCCAAATTTCATCGAAATCGGTTGAGTAGTTTAGCCGTGAAAAGGTAACAGACAGACAGACAGACAGACAGATAGACAGACAGAGTTACTTACGAATTTATAATATTAGTAAGGATAGTATACCATTGTGCTATATCAAGGATTGATGGACAGCTGAATTACATCATAGATCATATAAATAAAGTAAAATAAACTTCTATTATCTGTTTTGTACCTTTGTCAGTCAAAGTCATGGTCAAAGTCAAAAATCATTTATTTAATTAGGCCAGAAAGTAACACTTGTGGACGTCAAAATAATATATAGGTTAGTAAGTTTATATATAATATAATATAATATTCTACCACATACACACAACATCATCTGGCCCAAACTAAGCAAAGCTTGTACTATGGATACTAGACAATGGATAAACATACATATATACATTTTTTTTGTAAATACATACATATTATACATAGAAACACCCAGACCAAGACAAACATCCATGTTCATGCACACAAATGTTTGACTTGCGCGGGTATCGAACCCGCGACCTCAGGCGTGGCAGTCGGTTACACTAACCACTACGCAATCGAGGACACCAGTTTGCTAAGTTAATGAAGCAGAGGGAAACGATATTGATCTTCTTCTTATGGTTGTTCAACACATGACTTGTCCTGTCTTAGCTTCTATTCTGTCGTCTACCTTTTGAAGGATTACCAAAGGTGACAATAACTTTTGCTATAGCAGGGAATTAAAATCGGTTCCATTAAAAAATAGCTACTGAATTTCTAGCTGATCAAAATTGATACTCTTTAGTTAATCTTGTTATAATATAATTTTCCTTTTTTTGTTTTTTTTTGCATACCTAATGCACGTCCGTTATCTTTACTACTCCACTTGTAAATTCGTGGACAATAGTGTGGGTTATACGTTTTTGATATTTAAATGCTAAATTATTTGTAAACACTGCAATGTATAACTGTTTTTTGTCCCAAATAAATAAATAGCAAACATTGTCACTACATAAACGAACATGGCACTTTTAAAACATTAAATTACCTTTGCTACAAACACAATCTGCCTTCAAAATATCATAACACTCCAAAGACATATTTATATCCCAAAGATCCCCATCGAAAGCCTCTACAAAACCATTAAACTATTGTCCGTCCTCTTAGGTCTATACACAAACGCCACACTTCAAACCACCCTCCATCTCATCATCTAAGTAAAGCTTATGAAACACATCATTTTTCAACATTCTCCAGTCATGGTATATAATGAAGGTACCGCTTATAAATTAAAATGAACTTTATTTATAGTATGACAGAGTTTAGTTTTGTTGAAAAGATAACTATACTATGTTTCTATACTTACATTATATGTTGTGCAGTCTCTGCTTACCCCACAGGTATATAGTAGCGGGTTTTTTTTTGCGTGGCCTGGTATATATGGACTATATTTTAAGAAAATATTTTTGTAGTAATATAATACTGGCCAGTTTTGTGACTAAGTTATAAAATAAGATTATTTATTTAAGGGTAGGTAGTATTTAAAACTGCACAGCAAAAAAATACTAATTGCACAGCAAAATATATTTAATGAGATCAAACTAAGTCGATGGAGCCCCGCGGAGCGTGACTCCTATTTTTGGGTGGGTTTATGAAGGAACTTAACATAACCTAACCCTTCCGAGACGGAATGCAGTAATTTGAGGCGTATAGGTGGTCGTTATAATATATTTTAGTAAGTATATTTTGCTGCGCAATTAGTATTTTTGGTTGTCATTATATTTAATCCCTTTATGTAATATGATGGACAATCAAAATTTTAATTTGTGTACACATTTCTAATGAACTATATTAAAATACCGTGTCTCGCTAACAAATGGATCTACAAAAACAATATTCGTGCCACGATTTTTTACAATTAAAGACGGAATAATCTTAATTGGATGGACTTCGAAATTTAATTAGTTTATGGAAATTATTTGCCATTCGATTTCAAATAAGCTCATAAGCAGGTTCATGTAGAAGGGTGCCGTGTCATGGTAGCACGGTTTCAAACAGGCTAATTTAATGCTAGTTTTCGATACCGTTATCGCATTTTTGAATAATCTTTATGATCAAAATACAAAGCAACAGACTACTGTTCTGGTCTGCTCGTTCAAGATGAATCAACGCCTACTGAAAGCAAAGCGAGTAAAAAGCAAGCATATTCAGGTCACAAGATTTAAATTTCGACGATTTAACGATGATTAAACATATCGAGAGAATCTTGGCGGTCTGAGAAGGCTCGTTTACATATGTAATGTAGGATAGTTTACAAATATATTTGATATTATTATTGTTATAACATTCGCGTATACGTAAGATAAAACAAATAGTAAGTTTGTAACAAGAGAACAAAAATATTATTCTTTTATATTATTTTTATGGTTGACTTATAGTCTCTCAACTTCAACTTTTCTCAGTGTCGAATGGCTCCATCGAATAGGTATCGATGATTCTGCCATCGTCAGGCTGGTTATAGTCTCTCACTTGGAGTTATACCGGTACTGGTTGTTGTCAAATTGACAGCTGTCGTTAAGCCATGTCAGAGGCGACTTGAACAACTCTTGACAACAGGTTGACCACTAACCACACGAAAAGAAAGAAGAAGACTTGGAATTATACAAATGATGTATTAATTTATTGTTTAAAATATCTCAGTAAGCTTAACAAACATACCTGCATTATATTTATTTATTGCAATAAAATAAATTGAATGTTAATATTTTTCCTTTCTCACCTGTATTTTCCTTTTATTTGTTTATTGATTACATCTCTTCGTGTAAGTAATACCTTGATTGCACACGAATTTGTATTTATTTCTACTGACATAGTGAAGCAATTTTATAGGAATAATAGGTAAACTTGTATCACACCATCATCTGTATGAAAAACCACATTTTAGCAAATAAACGATTTGAATTTGAATTTGAAAAAAAAAGGTAGTTGCCTTACCTACATTTGATTTTATACATTACTAGCTATTGCCCGCGGCTTCGCTCGCGTTAATTTAACTCTATTCGGGTTGAACTCTGCTTGTAATAATATAATTCAATCATCATTCGAAAGACACGTGGCGCCATCTATTATCATAAGAACGTTATTGTTGTTTTCCTCGGGAACAGTAATTTTTTTCGGGATCAAAGGTAGCCGTACGTTTCTGTACACCTGTTAACGTATATGCAAAATTTCGGGATGATCGGTTCAGTGGTTTTGGCGTGAAAAGGTAACAAACAAACAAACTCATTTTCGCTTATATAATATTAGTTAGGATAGTTAGGATGTAACACACACATAGAAATTAATTATAAATAAATTAATTATTAACATTTTAAATTTGGATATAAGAAAAAGTGGGTGTGTGGCCTCTGACATACGCTATCTATCCCAGACAAGCTGCATTTAAATAGTGGTTACGACACAACTTCCATCGTGCACCCTTTTCCTTTCATTTGGAAATAACCCTACTAAAAGTTTCCAAACGCGTGTAACTTATTTATTGTTGAGTAGATTTAATTCATTCTTTGTATATAAGAGTTTAGGTAATGTAACAATTCGACTTAAAAATTATTTTAAGTCATTTCAATGTCGGGCTTGTGATGTAATGTAATCATAAGCCAAAGTTTCGCCGGGATATCAAGGAAGTATTTTAAAATATTTTTTGTCTGACGGTACATCAAAATCAGCTATACAAAAAAATTTAAAAAGATGTGAGTCAACTATCGTCCATCCAAAAGTCGATAGCTCACTCGAATTAGCAGGAGTTACTGGTGGCTAACACGACTATTTTTTTTAAAGACTTATAGTTATAAATTCCGTGTTGCGGGGAACTTGAAAAACATTTAAACAAGACATAAAGAATATCCAGACTCAGAAAAACCATTCGTGGATCACACAAAGTTTTGTCCCGTGTGGGATTCGAACCCACAACCCTCAGCGCAGTGGCAGTGGCGCGGAGACCACTTATTGCAGAGCTAGTCTATAACCGCAGCAACACCGTCCAATCCTTACTAATATTATAAATTCGAAAGTAACTCTATCTGTCTGTCTGTCTGTTACCTTTTCACGGCTAAACCACTCAACTGATTTAGATGATATTTGGCACAGATGTAGTTTAAAACCTGGGCAAGGTCATAGGCTACTTTTTATTGATGTAGGTACCACGCGGGCGGAGCCGCGCGCAAATGCTAGTATTACATAAACAAATATCGTTTCGGCAATCTAAAGTATTTCAATAAGATGCACTAGGTGAGTATCAAAATTTTGCAGTACAATTTACAATTCTCTATTTTTTATCAGAAGTATAGGAGGAGCTGGAAAAATTTAAAAAGAAAGATATCGTCTGTTTTAAGAATCGTTTTGCTAAGTGGTTCATTTATTAAATTTCATCTTTTTAGTTGTACTAGCGATCGCCTAATGGTCGAAATTCGACCATAATTGATTTAAATTTTAAGTTTGATAGTTGTTAACGTGTTATTGCCTAAAATCATTTAGATTTCGATCTATAAAGGTTAATTTACCTATCTTTGTCATACAAATTATTATATTGATATATGTAACCATAGTTACGAAGAACAGTACTACATCGGCCGAACAATGCCGAAACTATATACAAAAGCGATTCGACTGCGTGTGTCAAATGCATGGGTATGTGCGTGTAGTGTTGTTTAATTAATTTTAATTTATTTGTATTTGTATTGTATTTCTAATGCATATTTTATATAAATATTAGGATTCATCCCTCCTTCTACATATAAACTTTAACTGTGCCAAATTTCATATTCCTACATCCGCGCAATTTTCGTAAAAAGGGGTACAAAGTTTTTGCTTCACGTTGAAGAGTTTGTTTGTTTGTTTGTTTGGTTGAATGCGCTCATCTCAAGAACTACTGGTTCGAATTGAAAATTTCTTTCAGTGTTGGATAGCCCATTTATCAAGGAAGGCTATAGGCTATAAAACATCACGCCACGACCAATAGGAGCAGAGCATAAATGAAAAATGTTGCAAAAACGGGGCAAATTCTGTTATGTGAAGCAAACGAAGTTGCGCGGGTCAGCTAGTATATAGATAATCTTACTATATCGCACGCTCCAGGGAGCAGAATATACCTACTAAACAACTTAGGCCGGGACTCCAACAAAGCGGAGACGAGACGAGCGGAGAGGAGATGTTTTTTAAACAACCAATAGAATTGTGTTATTGACACATCTCCTCTCCGCTCAGCTTCAGTGGAGATCGCTGTGCGGAGATGTGTAATATTTGTATGGCGCGATGGAAGCGGAGATGTGAGCTGTGCGCGGACGACGCGCAGTGAAGACGAGAGATGTGGGCGGCGTGCAGTGAGCGTTGTCACTGTCCTACCTCTCGCCCGCCAGCAACCCGCAGAGCCCCGCGCGCGCCGGCCGGCCATCTTGCTTGCTGGAAAACATCTCTTCTCGCACAGCACACAGCACACCGCACACATCTCCGCTTTGGTGGAGTCCCCCGAGCTGAAAAACATCTCTTCTCGCACAGCACACAGCACACCGCACACATCTTCGCTTTGGTGGAGTCCCCCGAGCTGAAGAACATTTCTTCTCGCACAGCACACAGCACACCGCACACATCTTCGCTTTGGTGGAGTCCCCCGAGCTGAAGAACATCTCTTCTCGCACAGCACACCGCACACATCTTCGCTTTGGTGGAGTCCCCCGAGCTGAAAAACATCTCTTCTCGCACAGCACACAGCACACCGCACACATCTCTGCTTTGGTGGAGTCCCGGCCTTACTGTACTAAGTTCAAGCTAATAATATTTGATTGAATTGATCTCTTTATATGCTTGTGTAATCTTAAGATTATTGGTTTATTAACCAGAGTATATTTTATGATCTTATATATTATGTTGATGAATATCTAGGTGGCATAGCAGTAGTGAATTCAACTACAATGCATGAGAAAGTGAGGTTTGATTTCCGGGCATAATGTTATTATATTTTCTTATCAAGATATTTTGAGAAGTAGCAAGGAGTTTGAAACTGTTTTCGGTAAACGATAATAGGCCCTTCCGTGAGACCTGAAATAAAATAACATAGCTAGTGAAATGTGGATGTTATATACCTCTTCTTATCCATTCGGGGATATACATAATTATCTTATGTATTTGGTAGATTTAAAAATGTTCTATATTTACTTGTCTGTACCTAAGAATTAAATACATCATTAGCAAAAAATATATTAATAAGATTTCATGCCGTACTTTGACTGAGTTAACTTTTTTGTTTATATTATTATTGTCCTAGTAGCAGAATATAATTATCATTAATATAATTATCATGCATATGCCGTGAAAGAGGCTACGCGGAGGTGTATCGCAAAGATGTGTTAATATTTGTATATTTTATTGCACGAGGCTCAAAGGCTAGCATCACGGCTGTTTTAGATTTTGTGAGAATATTGTAAATTTCCTTGATAAAGTATCTAAGGTTGTTAGGCCCAGGAATGATTCCTCGAAAGCTACAATTGTTAAGTACCTATTTATTTCATTTCGTTAAACTTGTCAAAAGGTTAACTGAAAATTATTTACTTACCAGTGTTATAAGTATGTACATCGAGCACATTTGGTTATATTTCAAAGATATACAGATGTTATTGTAGCAGATTAAATGCCGTAGCACATCTTTAAAAATGTATCAGATACAACGGTGGCGCCCTCATGTACGATCATGGTCGACTTTATGTGAGCCTCGTGTATTCATAGTTCGTCGATTCGCCGCTAGATGACTCTGCTCTTAACGGGTAACACTTTATATTTTGATCGTTCACTACCTGACTTAATTTCTTGACTCATCAGTGAGAAAAGAGTTTTTTTTTAATTCTAGCTAACTAACTTCACTTATTCACTAAATCTACATTCTCAATCAGTAAATAAATAAGCCAATTTCAGAGGTCATATTATTTATCTTAGTTAAATTTTATATACTGGGTTTATGTAAAAGGTAACGGGACTTAAAGCGACCATGCTTGGTATTTACCTAATTTATGGAATGCTTGACGTTTCGTGTGGTTACATTTTCGTTTGGGGCTTCTAGTAAATATTTTGTGTTTATGTAAGCTCGCTTTATGCTATAGGCAATTATATCAATAGCTCCTCTAGTATATTGGAATATTGTCAATCTTCAAAATACGTCGGCTAAAATTGCTGTTGTCTTTTTCTGTACATTATTCCAAAGTTTTTTTAGGAAATTGACATAAAAACAGGGATAAAGTACCTAAAAGTGGCTCGAGTAGCGGTTGGATGCCAGCGATCTAAGGTCGGTCTATTTAAAAATCTTTTGGGGAGGCTTATGTCCAGCAGTGGACGTATTTTGGCTGAGATGATGAACAAATTATTTTGTAATTTATTATATATACATAATTATAAAAACTCCGTGACGAAGTGGGACTTAAAACGACTGCTAAGCATGTCTCGAGTTCCATATACAAATCGGCAAAAATGTTTTTAGTTACAAGACTTAGAGTTTCAGTTTTTGATTGCACGGATGGTGTAGTTATTTAAGTGGTCGCCTAGCCATTACTACTGCTCTGAGTGTTGTGGGTTCGGTCCCCAGACGGGACAAAAATTGTGTGATCCACAAATATTTGTTTCGAGTCTGTGTATTCTTTGTGTCTGTTGTTTGAATGTTTGTGAAGATCCCCGCGCGCAGGATGTATACTTAGTGCGTATTTAAAAGAGAAAGAAAGAGTACATGCATGTATCCTATAATTTTTTCCGGTAGACAGCCATATGCTCGTCTCCAGAGAGCTGAAGACATAGCTGACGGGCTTTATGAGTGTGTATATAGGCAGTCTAAGTTTATAGGTATACAACATGTGATTTACTGATCACTCCAGTTGCCAAGCAAACTGCTGACAGCCGTCTCCAATTAGTGTCATTGTGATATACAATCAATATATGGCTCAGTATATTAAAAATACGATACGCGAAACTAATCTTGCGTGGGAGGAAGCTGTTCGAGTCTCGATGACCTTGTCATATACAAAGATAATGAGATAAAGTGTTGCTAGAAGATTGACGTATACACATTGGTACCATGTATTATAATGAGAGGATTTTTTTAAATTAAGTGTTTATAAGTAGTAGGTATTTAACACTCAAGCATTAGGAAGAATAACATTGTGCTGTGTAATTATAACTGTTTATTTTCTTATTTACTTGCTTTATATTATATACTTTTTAATAGGACATCTCCCGCTGGCTTATTATAAACTACACTTTTAAAAATTTTATTTTTTTAAATTTTAATTTAATTTAGGTGTCAAACGAACCGAATCTGAAAATGAAAGTGTGTACATCTACACGAAATAAAAATATTATTAAAATCAATTCGTGCGAACATATTCGTGCGAAACGACCAATAAGCCTTCATGCTCGAGGACTAATACCTAAGTCGCGGAGGATATAAAAACACGATGGATAAAAATAACACCCAGTCTGACATGACCTATTTGTAAATCACACACATTTTTGTCCGTTGCTTAGATCGAACCCGACGAGCGAGGCGACTGCTTTAACCACTGCGCCATCCGTGCAGCTGCAGCTGTTTCCAATTTAGTCAGTCAATCATAACAGTTGACATGTGCTTAACCGTCCATTAAATTTCTTTTATGTCGAGATACCTTTTAGAAACCGCCGTGTTCCTATGGCCAAACACTTATAATGTTAAAAGTCCTGCAGGCTTCACAAATTTTATAAAAGAAACGAAAAGAGAGAAAACTTGTTAAATACTTTACAAATTAAATAAAATTTTTGCATATTGTTAATTATTCTTTCAGGAACCGACGGATAGTCTTCACTACGACTGTATAATATGACTAAACCTAATTGTTGCATGCTGAATAGGCAGCGGTGTCTTATATCCTTATAGGCTTTAGTAAAAATATTTTATGCCAATAGTGCTAAAAGCCATTGCTTATTCAACAATATATTAGAGTGTATAGACGCCTTATACCGACTGTAATACGTGTTTCTGACAGGCGGAGTTGACGACTTTACGTGCTCGCCGACGCACGCGATGTGACTTTTGTAAACCGCCATCCGAACAGTAAATATATTTTTATTTTTGTGCAGAATATACAAAAAATATATATCTAAGAACGGAAATTTCAAAAGCAGAACAATATTAAGTAAATTCATCTCACATAAGACAAGACCTGAGAGTACTTCGAGCCCTCACACTATACGCATACCTGGACATACCATACCCAGATTAAGCAGTCATAAAGATGGAAGAAGCCAGAATAAAGTATTGGGGTATTAGTTTGTCTGGTTTCCAAGGTATTTTAATTTGCTCTAGGACGAATTTCAAAGCACGGGTGATTTTTTCTGGCAACGCGTTTGACAGGAGTATATTGGAGAACTAAAGTCTACTGCGGTGACGTAGCGATTATGAATTTATAGGCATAGTGTTCATGGGTGTTTCTGTAAAGAAATTCTCAGTAGCTGCACATAGTCTGTAACTGTCTCTGGTAGATGGTACCCGGCTCGTCTCCTATTACGTTGTACCTAAAATCATAATTACAACTTAGTGTTTGCTATAATGTTGAGCATTTGTTTCAATAAATAAGTAGGTGACGAAATATAGACGTAATACAGTATGCAAGTCAAGGTACTATCAACGGGTATATAAGAACTGACAGACGTGGTTACATGCAGATGAACCGACTACGATGAGAACTACTACATTATCCCGGCTCTTCTGGTCTAAAGGTCAGTGTCATATGTGTTCACTCACATATAATATCTTCCAGACCAAATTTCGGTTACGGCAGCTAATTTTAATGGACACTCTTTGTTGGAACACAAGATATTATAGTGTACAAGTATGAGCTAAAATCCAAATGCACACTCATACCGCGCTGGTACGGCAAAGGCAATGCTTTTCTTTAAGGACAGCTGCCATCTTATCTTATCTTATGTGGGGGCCAGTCAGTGCAGACCGGCGACACTTCGACCCAGTGGGATCTTTTGTGTCGACATTCTCCCAATAACGACTGCCATAGATGTTCATGGCAGCCGGGACCGACGGCTTAACGTGCTCTCCGAGGCACGGAGCAGGCGATAATTGTCAATCAATACGCACATAATTTCGAAAACTCATATAACTTCCGAAAGTTAGAGGTGCGCGACGTGGGTTCGAACCCGAGACCCTCTGCATTGCAGTCTGTTGGTCTCCCCATTGAGCTATCGCTGCTCTTGACAGCTGCCATACTAGGAATCTTTGTGGAACGTACAAGTTTTTGTCAAGTCCATAACATTAAGCGCACTGGCTGGCATTTGCAAGGCGATCGCAGTCATTATGCTATCCGTGCAGTCAAAATCATCAAGTCGATTCAACACGACTAGAGAGAGTTATGGCGCAGAACTAACCTCACGAGCTTTTTTGAGATACGAGGCTATGCAACACGGGCAATTTCCTAATTACGAGTAGCTATTGAAAATTTCTAAGCATTAAAATCCAATTACGTTTCGTTTCAAGCACCTGCAGACGCATTCACTAGCGCTGCGTCACTTATATAACTTATGCTGTGTCATCACAAACCAACATACGTACATACTTACAAAACAAATCCAATCCATTCCGCGAGCCGCTACGATTGAATCCGCCGGGAACTTGCAAATAAATAAAACTTATAGTTTTCCATTCAAATGCTGGATTGCTGAAATTTAATCTAAACTTGCGGAATATTCAAAATTGTATTTCCCTGTATTTGTTTCGGAAGAAGGAATAGTTGGTTTAGCTTGAGATATGTTTTAAGATTATGTTCCTATTTCGGAATAAGAAATAGGAATTTAAATCCAGCTGAATAGATTATTTACAAAAAAAATACCGTTTTGCCTTTAAATCTTTTTTAGAACTCTCTCAAAAAGGATTATAATGTTTTCTGAGTGAGTTAGGTAAAAAATATTTAATTGTTAATATCCTAATCCTAACTAATATAAAAGCGAAAATGAGTTTGTTTGTTTGTTACCTTTTCACGCCTAAACCACTGAACCGATCATCCTGCAATTTTGCATATACGTTGTCAGGTGTACAGAAACGGACATACCTTTCATCCCGAAAAAAATTACTGTTCCCGAGGAAAACAACAATAACATTCTTATGATAATAGATGGCGCCATGTGTCTTTCGAATCATGATTGAATTATATTATTACAAGCAGAATACAACCCGAATTGATTGCTAAATTCTAAATTAACGCGAGCGAAGCTGCGGGCAAAAGCTAGTTATCTATATTAGTATTTATTAGTATGCAAAGAACCTACTATGTTTAAATATAATTATGTGGACATTTAGTTGTCACTTAACACACAATGATTGGCATTTGTGTGTCTAGTGACAACTTAATGTCCTTACTGACTTACTAATTTTAAAATTGTTCAATATCGTTCTACTATCTAATGAGTGATCTCACTCTTCTTAGTGTGGATGTGTGTGTGTTTTGTGCGATCTAAGAACGGGCACAGGGTACATCTGTGATTTTCATCTTTGAGAATATATTCTTATCTATGGTATAGACTGAAGTTAATGATGCCATTAACTTTCTGGTGTATGAGCAAAACTACTGCCTAACGATAGGCCTGTATTTTCGGATGTAGGCGTAAAACTATGTATATGCCAACATATTAACGAATTCGACTGTACATTTAATATTGTATACACAAAATTAAATGCGCTATGCATAACTAATAGTCATTTGGCTGATGGTTTAAAAGTTAGTATATAAAAATATTGGTATAAAACTAATATCGATTACGAATATATCGGTGTATACAACGCAGCTGAGTGAAGGACGCATTATCATTAATGCGATAATCATTGCGGTAGTATCGAGTTATACGAGAGATCGGCATGTTCAAGTGGTCGAAATTTGACTGTAATTTATACATACTATATATACATTTATACTTTATTGAGTATTATTATTATTGAGTAGTAGAGCCTCGCTGATTGCAGCATGAATGGGCCGGCTCGACCGGGGAAGGACTACACTCTCACAGAATATCGACGTGAAATAGCAGTATTCCTACTGTTGTGTTTCGTTCGGTGAGTGAGAGTACCGGAAGCCCAATCACCTTCTTTTTTCCTTCCCGCTCCTTCTCCTTTCCACTTCCTTTTTCCTTTCCTAAAGGTTCGGAAACGCGCAAGTGATGCCTATGGTGTTGCAGGCGTCCATAGGCTACGGTGTCCACTTACCATCAGGTGGGCCGTATGCGTGTTTGCCACTTTTTGACGTTGAATAAAAAGAAAATACAAAAGCTCACATATATCCACAAAGGCTTAAAAGGGGGCGAGTCCATATCTATATACCAAGCGTAGTTTCTGACTACGTGTTGTTAATAAGAACTTATATTATGCAGAAAATCCCAATTACACTTTGGCCGACTCGAAACGTTACGCGCAGCAGTCGTATCAACGAAGCGAGGCAGCCCGCAATTTTTAAATATTTAAAATGTATGAGTATAAATTGTTTTTTGTACTCCTTATAAACTTTTACCATGCTAAGTCTCACACTAGTGCGCACAATCTCTTCTATAATATTATAAAAGCGGGAGTAATTCCGTCTGTCTGTTACGCTTTCATGCCTAAACCACTGCACCGATTTTAATCAAATTTGGTACAGAGATAGATTAGACCTTGGGAATGGACATAAGTTAACCTTTTGCTGTAAAAAGAGGCTTATAAGGGATGAAATTTTGTATGGGAGTTCGTCATTATCGAAGATAAAACCATGAAACTTTGTATTTAAGCACTTAATAGGAAGTAAGCATTCGTACCAACGTTTTTGAAATTTCTACCTACGTGGGGATGAAATAGGAGATGAAAGTTCGTTTGAAAGCCCAAACTAATCGGTCTAAGTTTACTATACATTATAGATATTTATCCAAAACGTGTATGTTTAGTAAAAATGCCGTCAGTAGTTTATTTGTGTATTATTTGCAAAATAAGTATCCTAAAAATTCACGTATTCTTTATTTTAAAATTCCACGCGCATGTTACGCTTATAAAGGGGTACAAAGTTTCTTTGCAAGTATTAATGTATAGATTTCATTGTAATGTGTACAGATCATTCAATTTAGCACCCTAACTAAAATTATAAATGCGAATGTGCGTTTGTTTCGGTTTCAAGACTTAAATGCTCGAACGAACGTCATAAAATTTTGCATACATGTCGTCAGGGGCACAGAAAAGGTTTTAGAATACTTTTTATCCAGAAAAAGGTACCTAACGTACTGTACCCGAGACATAGAAATTTAATGGCAAAGTCCACATGGACGCGAGTGGAGCCGCTGGCAAAATCTAGTATTTCATATTTTTGTCTGTTTAACGCCCCTTTGCAGTTTGCGCTTCCGTTTGCGTGAGAGCGTAAGACGTACTCGTAGGTTCGATTCATTGGTAGTCGAGCAGTGGTTATTGTATTTTCCATTAGCAAATGATCAGTAGTAATACAAAGTTTAGTGATTTGATAAAAGCTTGCTTGGAAACCTAAGAACATACCTGGCGAAATTTCAGTGTAATACTTTTCTGCCATTTCGAAGCTACAAAAACTTTAAGACTATATTGAAACCAAATCTGTCTTACATTTAACGAAACCAAGTTAGTTTCATACAAAGTATTTTTATAGTGATATGTCTAATAAAGCTATCACAAACTGGTATTTTCACATGCTCATGTTGTCCCAAAAACTTTGAACAAAACCTTCAAATATTGACGCTAAGTTTGAAGTAAAACTGAGTTGTTTAACAATATTTGCTTATTGCTCAAGTACGGCGACATTTGGACAAGATAGTGCTTTGGATGGGTGAACTTTGGTAGGGTTGGTAAGTTAGTTGGTTGGTTGGTTGGTAGAAGGTTTGTGTAGTACACATTCTATAGGCACAGACACATTAAAAAGCCGGGTTATATCCGAATAAGTTCGACCGGATTTTGTTCAATCGAAATTTTTCTCTTGTACGATGGAAGCCCTACGCAATATATTGTAAATTTTAATATGCTGCTCTGCTGTTTTAGCATTTTACTGTAGCCAACTGTCTAACAGGATCCTGCCACTTTGCCTGGATTTGCCCTGTAGATAAACTGTCTTATTGTTGGACACGAGCCTTTTCTCAATGTGAGACGGATTAGGCAATAGTCTACCACGCTTGCCCATTTCCACTTGGCAGACTTTATACACATCTTCGAAATCATTTGTTTCACTAAAGCAAGGGATTATTAACTATTTACCTAATACGCATATAACTTCGAGCGAACTCAAGATCTCTGCGCGACAATCGAGAAGTCTCCTACTAGGCTATCGCTGCTTTATTTAATTTACATTTTAACTAAGTATATTTTATTTTCTTACCGCAAAAACCTATACGGTCTATTACAGAGGAATCTTTTGAAAGATTAGCCATATCATTCCAGCCCCTCACACAACTAGCAAGCGCTAAGTAACGAAACTATTTGTTTTTTTAATTTTTATATGAATCACGTTTTAAAAAAATAAATTTATGCTTTTTGCTATAAACAATATTTATTTTATTAATTAGCAAGTCTCTGCCCTGCAGGCACGCCGAATATTTATACAGTGATACAACACTAGAGGTGTCAGGACTCATTGCGGATTCTCCAAATAATATGCTTAAATCTAACAATAAACTATCTATTACGGATGTCATTAGCATCAAGGCTATCGTGTCAAAGACTCTAAGTAATATCCAATTATCGAAAAGAATATTTTAATTCACATCCTGGCTAGCGACACCCCTAGCTCGCTACACTCAACAAATCATCGCTTAAAACTTTGTGAGAGCAAGTTATGAACTTACAACTTATAAATGGGGGTCGACATTTGGTCAGCTCCGCGTTTTTATAAACGCTTTTTGACAACGTTTTTAGTATGTTTTTTTACCTGAACTTGAGATGTTTGGCTCAATTGTACTTACATGCTTTTCGAAACTTGTTTGAATATTAGTTTTGTACTATTTTTGTTAAAGTGGTATGTAAATAAAAAGATTTTTATGGTAGCTTGACACCCCGCTTTGCATACATGGTGTGTTGTATACATGTATATGAACCTTGCGACAGTTAGTAAGTATCTAGAAATATTTGTCACTTACTCCAAGCAAAAACCTCTGTGTTTTATTTGTTACTGATTTTTAAGACGAAGTCTTACTTTGCTGTATTAAATTATTATTTTGTTCTTCAGATGTTTTATTTGTATGTTCTTACAAAGATAGGAGGCTGGTAAACTAATGGCGATGTCCTGCACTTGCCTTGCGATCAGTTTTATAATTTAGTAACGCGTCTGAAAAACGTTATTCACATTAATGGTAAGTTGCAAATAATTATCTTTATGTATCTAATTCGATTGGTTTCTAGACGTAAGCATTTTGTACGCCAATCATTGGCAAAACATAATTATGTAGAGATCAATATTGTATTCCTGCCATCTTACTATGTACTTATGTTTTACAAAATAAATGGTGTTTATGGTTATGATTTCGCAAGAAGTCATATGCTATGTTAACCATTTACCATCAAGCGGGCTTATGATAACTTGCAACCTTAATACAAAATAAAATTGACTTATATTTACCTTATCACCAGATATAGTAAAATATAACAGTCAAAAATAGTAAATGATCACCAAAAATAGTAATTGATCACCAAAATTAAAACCGCATTTTAATACCAAAAATATTAATTGCACAGCAAATAGATCAAATTAGTCGACGGAGCCCCGCTTAGCGGGGCTCCTATTTTTGGGTGGGTTTAAGAAGGAACCTAACATAACCTAACCCTTCCGAGACGGAATGCAGTGATTTGAGGCGTATAGGTGCTCATTATAATATATTTTAGTAAGTATATTTTGGTGTGCAATTACTATTTTTGGTGGTTATATTTAATCCCAATAAAATGTACACCTGTTTCTTTAAAGGATATTGAGTTCTATATTGACATCATCTATTCTCTAAACATTTCTTCGTGCACCTAAAATATGCAATAACTTCTCATGTAATAGCTTTATTATTCATACCGATTATTTGTTCCATTCCATTCAGATAGAAATCCAGAAATGCATAGGTACAAAAATGGTCAAGGTAGAGCCGTGGTCGCACCTACTGTATACCTACTATGATTATGTGGGTGCCAGGAACATTTCCATTAAACAGACAGGGTAGGTGTACAGTGGGTGCGACCACGGCTCTACCTTGACCATTTTTGTACCTATGCATTTCTGGATTTCTATCTGAAATATTTTCTTGTTTCGTGCTTTTGAGACCCCTTTTTTACGTAGTCGGGTTATAGTTTTCTAAATATTTTTTTGCATCTATACCTACATCCAAATACACTACAAATTTTAAAAAAGGACATCGATAAATCAAAATACATAGAACCTCAATCAATATCTCACTCTCGCTTCCGCTTCCGCTGTCGCTTGACATTGGCGGCTGTAGTGTGGCGTAACGGTGTGTTTGCGATCTAGCCGCGACTAACTGGCGCCAAGCGGCGCGCGCGCACTATTGCACGCTGGCTTAGTGTGGATTAGAATAATTAAAACGAATATTATAATTCTTTTCCTTATATTAATAATAAATGTTATTTATGATAATATTTTATATTCTGTGTATGTATTTTTTTTCGGGTTGCTGTGTTAGTCAATACTACTTTTTATCTCCGATCTATTCTAAGATTAGATAAGTAGAAAATGCCCAAGGCCTTATTGCTGCCTATGTACGTTTTTTGTGACACTTTATTATTGGAGTTGCCGCGAGTTTGCTTGCGTTGTACCTATATTGACAAGGCAGGATTATTTTCGCAAGATTTAAAATATGCCAGCCAATTAATAAATAAAATTAAAATTTTGCGTTTTAGTGTGAAATCACTAAGAAACAGATCCCAACAGTAATATCCACTCAGATTAATTAATCCGCGAGGTTTAATTACATTGCCTCGTTATATTATTTGATAGAATCAAAAAACACACTTTGTTTTGCTGTCTGTAGTCCATCAAAAATAATTTTAACCTCCGACTCGGAAGTGAGTTTGTTAGCGAGCATGCAGCACGAAGAAGTAGGCACCGATGTATTACACCTTACATTTCACCAAGTATAGTTTTAGATCCCACATAATAGGGAGCGAGCTTATTAAGAATAAAAAACACAATAAAACATTACCAGTGCAGGGAATCGATCCCAAGCCCTCATGCACAATAGTCGCATTTACTACTTTTACTACATTTACTGCCATATCACTGAGGCAGTCAGATTAATTCTTAATGATTGGAAAACATAATAAACATTGCCAGTGCAGGGAATCGCACCCGAGACCTCATGCGCAGCACTCGCATTTACTACCAAGAAGCAGTCAGATTATTTCTTAGTATTGGAAATTATTCTACTCAGAATATCCACACTAATCGAACAAGTATAGACAAAAAAACGACTCGTAGAATTTGCGTAGGTGTCACCAAATAAGGTCAAATCATTGTTACGACTTATACCACAACGCTTCGCCTGTAAGGGGCCGGCAGAATCAATTACCGTTCACTATTAACACCACTATAAAACTTACTATTATACTAAATTAATTTGTTACTAATGAATTCGGGCAATTGAACGGTCGTGTGGGCTGTTTGATTGCTAGCTTTTTATGGCGTACGATTGATATTTTGACAGCGACCCGTGACGAAGAGGCGACTGATTGGAATTGAGACATTAAGTACCTATGATTTGGATCGGTGATTTCTTCTGGAAAGCAATGCTCATCGTGTTGCAGTTTATTTATTAATTGTAATAGTCTTGCGTCTGTCCGCGATGTCACTTGATGTTAAGTGACGATGCAGTCGACGATGGAGCACGCTTGCATAGAAGATACCTATTCACTCGCGACTTGAAGACATCCAGATTATACTCATCGGATAAAACAGCCTTAGGTAGTGGGTTCCACTCCTTTGCAGTACTCATTATAAAAGTGGAAGCAAAGGAAAGAAGCTAGTACAGTCAAAGTCAAAAATCACAAAGTATCACTTACGCTCGTCAAGGTTATTGGTCAATGAGTTTATTTAAGTAACTGAAAATAAATTTACGTTAGTTGCTAAGAAAAGCCTTGCCTAAACCTATTTCTCGCAGGTTTTTCGCATATTTATAATATTATATTGCAGTCATTATAATTATTCTAATACTATCCTAATCCTAACTAATATTATAAAAGCGAAAATAAGTTTGTTTGTTTGTTACCTTTTCACGCCTAAACGACTGAACCGATCATCCTGAAATTTTGCATATACGTTGACAGGTGTACAGAAACGGACATAGGTTACCTTTCATCCCGAAAAAAATTACTGTTCCCGAGGAAAACAATAATAACGTTCGTAGATGGCGCCACGTGTCTTTCGAATCATGATTGAAGTATATTATTACAAGCAGAGTGCAACCTGAATTGATTGTCAAATTCTAAATTAACGCGAGCGAAGCCGCGGGCAAAAGCTAGTCAAATATAACTGAGTATTAAACGTGAAATAAAAAAACTAATAGTATGTATGTAGGTAATACTTGAATTGGCATTGGCTCTGGCTACAGGGAACGTCTGATAAAATATATTATTTACTAGTTTTGCCCGCGGCTTCGCTCGCATACATGTAGTTTAAGTTAGTTTACTAACAGTAATTTTTTCTGGACGGAAGGTAATCTATGTCCTTTTCTGTTCTCCTTACAGCGTGTATGCGAAATTGCATGATGATCGGTCAAATAGTTAAGACGTGAAAGCGTAACAAACAAACTCACATTCGAATTTATTATATAAGTTAGGAGTTACGATTAGGGTGGTAAATATTGGTAATTTTTGAAGAATTATTCCTTTGGATTGTGAAGTTAATGAAATAAAAGTGACGAGTTCTAATTCTGAGAACACCTTTTTATTTAGGAAGTTTGTAAATTAGTTTTTCTTTTTACAAATCTCCCTTAGTATCTTAATTAAATTACCAATAAAAATATCTGGTTTTTCAATAGTATACGCATGAAGTATATGTATGCTTCGACCACGTGGAATATTTCTTTCCGCGCTACCCTATTTTTCTAAAATAAAAGTAGCCTATGTTACTCTTAATACCATCAGCTACATGTCAGATAAAGTTCCGTCAAAATTGGTCCAGCCGTTTCAGAGATTAGCCGGCACAAACAGACAGACAGTCAGCCATACATTTTTTAAATTGTTTTTTTATGTAATATGTATGTATGCATATACTTTCATATGCATTTAGTAAAACGCTGTTTTTATTTTGTCATTACACGTCAAACAGACACTTCAATTTTATTTATTTGTATAGATTGATACGCTTAGCATAGCTTGGTCCATCTTCGCTCCAATTGTATAATTCATTTGTAGGAGAATCTCGAACGATGATGCGCCGCTGCCGATTGTATTTTAATTAATTAATTAATTTGTAATATTGAAAGCATCGGCAGTTTCTCGATTGAATTAACGATTTCTGTTTTGTCGATTCACTGACTTGATTGTAATAAGCGGAATTTGGATTGCTAAGGGTTACGGTTTTATGTTCGACTCGAATTATTGTGAGAGGAAGAATACCGCTAAACCTTCCTTTAATTTCTTTTGTCTCACAGAGGTAAATATGGAGCCAAAAAACATATGGCTTGCTTAAAAGTAAGAGGTTACTTTAGCGTATGTTTGCTTGTAATACCAAGGGTAAGGGTTATATGTATAATGCAATATGTGTAATATGTTTGTGCATATATTTATCTCTTACTAGCAGTTGCCCGCGGCTTTGTTCGTTCGGGTACAGTACTAGGTATTTCCTGGATGAAAGGTACCCTATGCCCTTTTTTGTAGCTCTGACAACGTGTATATAAAATATCATAATGATCGGTCGCGTAATTAAAATGTAGACAAAGAAACTCACTTTCGCATTTATAATACTTGGGGTTTAAGTATGAAGTTGCCGCGTTGTAAGAAGAAAATCGATCACATTGTGGATGTCATTCTTCATACTATCTTATCTTGTGTGCGGGGGCTAGTCAGTACAGACGGGCAACACTTCGACCCAGTGGGATCTTTTGGATCTTTTTCTTCATACTAACAATTCTGTCAATATTTTTAGCATAGCTATTTCGAATCTGTTTCTTTTTCATGTACATAACAAATATTGCTTGTATTCAGGCCACTATGGTTCGTCTTAATTAACAAAAACATCAACCATTATATAATTATGGCGAATTGAAATAACAAATACGGGCAGACACTAAGCTATATAACTTAAAATACAAATTATATAAAAGGTAATTACAACAATGCCACAGTTAGTATAAATAGTATTTTGAAATAATAATTTCAAAATACTATTTATACTAACTGTAGCAACTGTGTTGAAATAATAATAATATTATTATTATGCACCTCTATAATAGTATGAGTCTACTCATCAAAAGCAACCGAAACGTCGCGCGTTGGAAATGTGTAAACATAAATATAAATATTTTTCAAAATTTAACTAGTTTAAAAAGTATTAAGGTTTGATAGTAGTAGTGCAAAAGTTTCAAAATTACGTAATACACTGTTAAATAAACAACGCGATAAAATCCGCAGCAGTTTAATTTCTATAATATGCACCTACATAACCTATTTTTCTATGAGCAAGGTAATTTTAGTATGGAGTGAAGAAACGATTTTTATCTTGGTTGCGTTTTGCTAGAGCCACCAATGTTTCAAACTCATATTCGGTCAGAATACACTCTCAAACTAACCCAAAACCGGCAACCGGTAACGTTCAACTTTAGACGAAGATTGGCGTCAACTTTCTCATATCATTAGAGTAAGTTATGTGATTATGGTAATGACGAACGTAACTGGAAATACTATTTATGAAGTATGCCCTCAATGATGAGTATGACGCGTTATTGAGTACAACATGATATTAGACTAAATCTGCACATAGTGTCACGTATACATATTGTCATGATTTGTTATATCATTAGATCCCACTTCTCAAGAGTCGATAAGGGCTCATTGATCTAGCTAGATCAGTAAGCAATTTCATAAATGTATCTATCCCGCACTAGGAATAATAACTGCGTCACAGCATGCTCAATGGCTCAACGGACACATAGAACACCTAGACTCGGCAAATTATTTGTGGATTACACAAATTATTGTCTCGCACTGAAATCGGACTAACAACACTTGGCGTAGTGGCCGTGACGAAGCGACGACTTAAACCACTACGTGCATTCAAAGTCAAAAAATGACGTTGACTTGGCGTTTGGTATGTATAGATATTTCTGATGTATAGCGGTTGCGGGTGCAGCAACTACTCCATGGAAATACAATGTAAATAGATATAATTTGTGTATTTTTATCAAAACCTCTGAGGTCCAAGCTTACCATCGTTACCATATAATATAGTAGGTACCTTTCGACACCGCACTGCAAGCTGACCTGATGAGTTAGTGACGCTGTCTCAATCAATCGTGAAGTATCTATTGCTATTCCTGGATCGAAAGAAGTGTTCTGTGTTTCTATTTTTCGGTCAGCATTTACCTAAAAACGTGCGTCTCAGCTGTCAAGACCACACATTCGACAGTCAAGAAACAGATTCAAAATTCATCAATATCTCGTCCACTAATAAGGCATTAAAGCCAAGACCTATCATGACAGACTCTTGGTTACACATCGAGTGAAGAAAACAGTTCAAAAGAATCAATTCTCATTACTCTAAAGAATGTTTTCATGGTCAGCGCTTTAATCACTTTCGAGCCATACATCACAGAACAAAGCTCCCTAACGTGAACAGTTTACACAAACTCCGCGTCTAGCTGTAATTCTTCTAAACACATTAACGATGGCACGACTGAAGTTGGTCCACAAACGCAAACTCTATGGGAAAGTTTAGAGTTCGCGCTCTTGTCGGCTGGATTTATTGATCTTGTTTTAAAATGTTAGGGCTTCTGAGGGGAAAAGCTTTAGTGTGATCTTTAGAGTGGTGTTGCGTTTGAATAATACCTGTATGTCGTCAACTGTTGGAGAGTGGGTATGATGTACAATGGTATTTACTTCACGAGGTGGGTGGTTCTACGAATGCTTCGAAGTGTTAGATTGTATGAGAAATATTTTCTTGCGCTAAATTAAATTGTTAATTAACAATTTCTCTTTATGCGAAAAAATCCGTGCAAAATAGTTTAATTTCAATGAATACCGTAAGACTATGTAACTGTTTTGTTATTTACTAGCGACTCGCCCCGGCTTCGCACGGGTGCAATGTAGATACTAAGATGGGGCAGTGTGAAATAACACTTTTTTTTTAATATGTAAAAGATAAAAATGGTTACTGTGGGTGACCCTTAGGAGATAAATATATACCATCGCGGGCATTTTTATCGATCTTTTTAAGATTTACAATTCCGTGGTACATTAATTTGATCTATCTCGTAAGGTTTAGCCAGCGTTTGCGATTTAAGCGCACAAAAATATGTTTGTGACGGCATCACATTACAAATCTTTGAATTTAACGGCTTTTCTGTACTGTAATATGTATGTATTATACATATAAACCTTCCTCTTAAATCACTCTATCTATTGCTGAAAACTGCATTAAATCCGTTGAGTAGTTT
Source organism: Catocala sponsa (assembly GCA_963564715.1). Lineage (NCBI taxonomy): Eukaryota > Metazoa > Arthropoda > Insecta > Lepidoptera > Erebidae > Catocala > Catocala sponsa. Next base: position 8,418,203 of record OY751351.1, read on the forward strand.
AAAAGATCTAAGCGAATAGACAGCGGAAGCGACTTCATTTTATATACTATGTAAAGATATGATCGATTGGTCAGCCTTGACATAAAATAGAAAGAAATGGCCACTTAATGATAGAGGCCAAGATCCACTTACGCTTGCTGAGCCAGCGAAGTACGTACATGAGCTATTTATATGTGTGTATATGTTTATAGTGTACTTTGACAGCACGGTTCGCGCAAGAGTTAAGGTAGTCATCTTCATATTACGGTGCGTCGAGTATTGTGGGTTGGTCTCCAATGCAGTGTAACATATATATATAATTGAAATTAAACTACTATATACGGATTTTATCGCGTTGTTTATTTGACACTTTATTACAAAATTTTGAAAAACTGTTACACTACTATAATCACTAATAAACTTTACTAATTTTTAAGCTAATTATATTATTGAAACTATTAAAACTATTTATACTATTACTATACTATTATACTATTTATATTTATGTTTACACTTTCCACGACGTTTCGGTTGCTTTTCAGCAGCCATGGTCACGGGGAGACTAAGATGGTAGTTGTCTCGATGTTCTAGTGTAGTTATTTCAAAGTACCCGAACATAATTTAATCATGGGTGTTTCTATTTACGCAGAATGAACTCAAAGTATCATGAATTCTAGCTGTGGTTTGCTTCTTCTTGGGTTTGACTAGTTGAATTACTGGATCCCAAGCTGGTGGTACATTCCAACCATCTTCTATTAACCATATGCTATTGAAATCAAGAAACATCCTGATTTCAATAGAGAAGATGGTTGGAATGTACCACCAGCTTGAGATCCAGTAATTCAACTAGTCAAACCCAAGAAGAAGCAAACCACAGCTAGACTTCATGATACTTTGAGTTCATTCTGCGTAAATGGAAACACCCATGATTAAATTATGTTCGGGTACTTTGAAATAACTACACTAGAACATTGAGACAACTACCATCTTAGTCTCCCCGTGACCATGGCTGCTGAAAAGCAACCGAAACGTCGGGGAAAGTGTAAACATAAATATAAATAGTATAATAGTATAGTAATAGTATAAATAGTTTTAATAGTTTCAATAATTTAATTAGCTTAAAAATTGGTATATATATATATATATATATATATATATATATATATATATATATATAATATGTGCAGTGTAACTAAATATCACAGTATTGTCTACCACTAGTTACTACTCGTGGCTTCGCCTGCGTAAATATCACCGGAAGAGATATTGAGACATAAAAACCTATCTGTTTATGTTCCAAGTCTTATCCCTTTCCGTTCAATGGCTTACGCGTGACTGAGTTACAAACACCCAAACATCAAACTTTCAAATTTATAATATTAGTAATATTATGCGTCAGCCATACTAATCTGCTTAAAGTTATATAAGCAACCTAAACATGAAGGAAAATTTATGATATAGGTAAATTACATTTTAAAATGTCGCATGTATTATATAATTATATTTACAGAATACTTAGATTTAATTACGTATGTTGTAGGGTATAATCCTAAAATTAAACTTAAAATACATTGAGTCATCAGATACATGCAAATCTAGTAAATAATTATTGTGGATAAATAGTGCAAACAACATAAATTATCACAAATGATTCTTAGAACTTATTAAGTTATTAGATTCTATACCTTTCTCAATTCTTAAGAACGCAAACAACATAATTAGGTGAAGTGCATACAAAACAAACACACAAAGAGATTAAATAAGAATACATTTATTACTAAGTATAATGTTAAAAGTACTTTTGTCAGCATACATTTTGTAATATGTTGTGCTTAGATTACACGTGTGTTTTCGTTTATTTTATCTATATATTTTGTTTATTTTTACTATTATAATTGAATTCAAATCAATTCGCGGTCCATAATGCAAACACAGGTCTTATAAATGTAGAAAGAAACAATTATGGATTCCGTCGGGCACGTATAAAATACAAGAAAACATAAATACGAGTATAAATAAAATTATTTAGGCACACTTTTCATAAAATAATAGAATCAGTAACAATTAATAATTTTAAAACACCAAGTTATATAAAAAACGGTCATGAACAAAATACCACATAGCTTCTAACACTAATCTTACATATAACAACGAATCCCACAAGAAAGGTAACTGACTGTCGGTACAAAGATTAAACCTTAGCAGAGCAATATCACTTAACATTAACAAAAATAAATGCAATAGTGCAAATATTGAATGCGGTACTGATATGTTAACCAAAGGAGATAGCAAACATATTAGAATAATACAAATCACAGATAGAGACACACACATAATTAAAAGAATAGATGTCAACCTCAAAGCCGATAGCAAGAAAGTATCTTCATCAATGAAGCTCATTAATAGCTCATAACCTTGAATAATAACTAAGAACAACGTTGAAAACAACGTCAACCCTTTTATTTTGTATAAATCTTCACCATCTTTAAACAGGAATAGCCTCAAAAATATAATCCAAGCGATACAAGAGCTTGTGTATGTTGAAACAAGGTCTAAACGTGAAGAAGCCTCTGAGATGATTGTATTAAAAAATGGCAGGTTGAAATCAAAATTGTACAATGTTAGACATACAATATGAAAGTAACCAATCATGAGATGCTGCACAGCTAAGTATTTAAACGTATCTTTAGGTAAAGCTGAACATTTTAAGAGGTACAGCAGTAATGAAATAACGATTATTGTTATGGCTGTGGTACAAGGAGGAAATATTTGGAATTCTCTTTTCGGTATTGTAATGTTATATATTTTGTAAGTCGCTATTGGTCCGTCAAGGATAGTGCTGGTTTCATTATCCATTTTGGATCTGCAGATTCTTTGCGATAAAGATATTAGTGGTATTTGTGAAGTCTGCCGATGAATCCAGAATCAGGTTTATTCTGAAAATAAAGATAAAAATATTATAAGACAAAAGATTTGGCCAGAAAAAACTGTAATATTAAGTATTTTATGTCTGGTTGCCTTTTAAATACGGCGGCACTTGACTTATAAAATAAATTCAAATTAGTTTATTTGTGCCTGTTATACTTAGACGGTTCGTCTCTATAAGTTATTTTGCTTTGCCGATTCTTCTTGAATTTATATTCCTGTGTTTCCAGTTAATACTGGTATGTTACAGTTGAAGACTTATTCTGATCTTAAAGATTATGAAACGAGGAATTTAAATAATGCACCAGAGTACGGACTTCGGCGTCCTGAGGTAATGCTTTTATGATTAAGCCTCGTTATGGTTAACCTGACATGTTTAATGACCAATAGTCAATGGGTCGCTGCACCCAAAACAGACACAGTGCAATATTTCACAAGAGCCAGATAAAATGTTGTAAACACTTATGTTAAGGCAAAGAAATACAAAGGGTAAGCTATTTATATTCATAGTGTTAAGATCACCGACAGAGCCATAGCACATACATGCCCAAAGAGAGAGAGAGAGATAGAGAGGGAGAACAAGAAATAGAAAGAGTGGGTGTGGGTTATAAGAGCCCCAGCAAGCATAATTGGTTCCACGTTAAACTGGAACATTACGAAACAGGATGTACTAGATTAATATAAGGATACAATTTCTTAAGAGAGGATGAATAATAAAATAATATCTAGTAAAGAGCAGTGGTAGCCTTGTGGGCGACCGTTGGACTGCCAAGTCCTAAGTTCGATTAGCATGTACCGTTAATTGTTCGAAGCTATGTGCGTATTAATTAATTATTTATAGCTTGCTTTGTGAAGGGAAAAATCTTGAGGAAGCCTGCATGTCTAAATTCTTCATAATGTTCTTAAATATATGTGAAGTCTGCCAACCCGCACGTGGCCAGCGTGGTGGACTATGGCCTTACCCTTCTCACACTGAGAAGAGGTTTTGCCCGGCAGTGGTACAATTTATATACAGGGCTGATCTTATATTATAAAAAGGCCATATAAAGAAAGTTACCTTTTTCTACCAGTATTGAAGAAACAGGAAAATCTATGAAGGAATATTTATGAGGAAAAGAAACTCACTGATCACGTTAGATCTTTGTTAATACGTAGAACTTTCACAAAATCCGTGTAGCCGTTTTAAAACTATAGTTATCACTGTTACATTTTTAGTTAGCACATGTATTTATTCTAATTAAACGTAACAATATGTTATCAATGTACAGCTGATTATTTATTATTGATTCAAGCTAATTGGCATTATGTGTATATTTCTACGGTATAATTGAATGTCCATGAAAATTTTGTAGCCACTTGTCCTAAAGTTTGAAGCTTGTTTAAAATATATTTATGATCTCATTAAGACTATCTTAACTATAATATTATGAATGGGAATGTGAGTTTGTTTGTTCGTGGTGCTTGCATGCCTTAACTACTTGACCGTTTATTATGAAATATCGCATACACATTGCTAGGGGTACAGAAAAGAACATAGGGTACTGTTCATCTGGAAAAATCCTGTTAACGAGGGATACCTAGAGATTATTCACAAAACTACTGCATTCGGATTTCATCTACGCTTCATTTGTTTATCGCAACGAGTGATTGGTGAGCCTATGCAGTGTACAGGATAGTTTCAGATTGCGTGCTGCTGCTGATAATTCAGAAAACAGAAATCCTAATTACACTTTGCCTGACCCAGGAATTGCAGCTGAGATGCTGCTTCATTTTTTTTATACAACTAAGCTGGCAAACAAGCATACGGCCCACCTGATGGTAAGTGGTCACCGTAGCCTATGGACACTTGCAACACCAGAGGCATCACTAGCGCGTTGCCGATCCTTTAGGAAAGGAAGTGGGAAGGAGAAGGAGCGGGAAGGGGGTAAGCTCACTCACCGAACGAAACACAACAGTAGGAATACTGCTATTTCACGTCGATATTCTGTGAGAGGGTAGTCCTTCCCCGGTCGAGCCAGCCCATTCATTCTGAAATCAGCGAGGCTCATGCACAACAGTCATACATTACATGCATATAATATGTGCAATACCTTTGTATTGGACTTATGGTCGTGGATCCTGCTGTCACAGTCGTGACCCGCACATAATCACGTAGCTTAGTTGAAGATACACAAAAATACTAATAATTTTCAATTCAAATTGATAGTATTCTTAAAAAAGCCACGTCTGGGAAGAAGCTATCCTCTTTTTCTGAAGAGCATGATTCAAACAATCAAATTAAAATAGACCTCTAATTTGATAATAAAACCTTCCCAAATCGTGACTAGAACACAACTAAATAATGATTAAGAACATTTCATAGATACTATTACAAATTTCAATACCATGAGAATTAAATAAACATAAGTCTCTCTTAAGCTTTTTTTTTAACATAAGCCACTGACTCAGTGACTTATGTTAAAAAAAAGCTTAAAAGCTATGCCTACCCGCCACGGTACAATTAGGTGCAGCAATAATTCGTCAGTAACAACCGGGAATCAAATCCGATACCTTTCATTTCGGAGTAGTTCACGTTTTTTGTGGCACTGTTTTAGCGTACGTGTGGTAGCATTAAGTATAAATAAATTAGGTTGGATTGTATGGAGAGAGATTCATAATTTATTTTTATTATAACTAAAGTTCGCTCAGGATATTAATAATTTTATCTACCTGTTCTTCTTATAATATTATATTATGAGAATAATAGAAACCTAACATGATTAATCTTACACAGTTCCGAATTTTCCTCTTCTCGTATAAATATTATTGCCAAAGGTTTGGTCCCTTGACACTACAAAATGTACGGCTATACAAGACATCTCGGGTTCAAATACCAGGTGTCCGACCTGGACGAAAAATGTATAAAGCAGGTTTTCTGTCAAGATGTCCTACTCCAGTCGTATCATAGACCGATGGGAGAGCATCGGACTATGAGAGTGAAGGAATAAAGAGTGCACTCTTGTTTGCACACACACTTGTGCGCTATAATATATCTCATCTGCTGATAGCTAGTATCCATTAAGATTGGCTGGCGTAGAATGAGATCTTATTCTTAGTTCTCGATCGGAAAATGTGATATTTTAGCGGCAATGTGAAACCTAAATATAGCAAGCGAACTGTGGATATAAATACTATCGAGAGTATACAGACATTTTGTACCAAAGTAGCAAGAAATAAGCATAAGGCTTGTATGATGATAAACTGTAGCCATAGCCGGACTGCACGGATGGCGTAGTGGTTTAAGAGATCGACTCGTCACTGCCAATGTGCCGAGTGTGAGTATTGTGTGATAATTTGAAGAGTATATCATTTTATGTCACACACAAAAAATTGTGTACTCGACAAATAATACCCTGCGACGCCGGCATTATTTCTAGTGCAGGTTGTCGTTAAAAGAGCTCTACATTATAGCAACACGTAAAAAGGTTGTTTGACAGTTGAAATTTATTGATCTGACTCTTTGGTCTGTCTGGTTTTGTAAACGGTATTGGTACTTGTCCTTCTGTCCAGTCCATTCGGTCTATATGACCGAAATCCCAATTGAGAATTGATCTATACTCTCTTATATAAAGTCATCTCTACACTTGTCGAACCCGCTTAAGTCCAGCTATACACTAACGACGCGATTTTCGGTTGAACATCCGGCGATTATCCGCCGTACGCGGATGCTAACTATCAGTTTGGTCGACAAAAAAACGTACGACCGCCGCGCCGACGTAAATAACGTTATACGATATTCTTTTAAAATCACTTTGCTCTGTGAGTTTTGGTGATGAGTGATAGATTCGAAATAGAATGAGGGAGTTGGATAACTGGTGTTTATTTTAAGACGTGATAACAAGGGCTGAGAAAGATATGCCAAATTTGTTTGGACATGTGGATTGTCAGTGAACGTAAATAAAACATAGAAGAAGTACTTTCTTTAACCAAAGTTTATTATTCTCAAAAATGGACGTTGCTGTTGATGAACTAATAATCTTATGGTGTGTTTCTTCAGTGAGTAGAAATTTTTCGCTTGCTATGGAAGCAGAGTGCTTCCATAGCAAGCGAAAAATTTAACTGTAACAAAGAGGACACAAGTCGTTGTTCCGAGTCTACGTGTTCTTCGTGTCCGTTGCTTGAATGTTTGTAAAGTCTTCCGCGACGCAGGAGTTATTTCTAGTGCGGCAGTTGTCTTTTTAAAAGAAAAGACAGATAGAAAACTGGCCGTTTCAACTTGTCTTTGGCAGCACGGCAACTTCTTTATTGCATCTTGCATTTAGCTTCTTTCTTTTTTCATTGCAGATGTTTATAAACTACTATACTCACTCACCACTAAGCGACCATTATGATTGTGTGCTACGTATCGTGGAAAAATACAAAAGCATCTGCGATTTGCGGTAAATTAATAGGTAGTGAATGATCTTTAAAACCAATACGGTATCCTTGATTAGCGGCAACAGACTGACGTCTAATTATATATAACTAGTTTCTGACAGCAAGCAAAGCGTTAATGTAGATTCTGTCAATTATTTTGTGTCCTTTGGGGACAGTACTTTTTCTGGATTAAAGGTATGTCCTTTTCTGAACCCTGTGTATGCGAAATATTATGATGATCGGTCGAGTAGTTAAGGTGTGAAAGCGTAACAAACAAACACACATTCGCATTTATAATATTAGTTAGAAGTAGAATATAAACAGCTCACAAAATATGGGTCTGAAAGACCTCTACTTAGTCTTTTGGAGATATTGCGACTCTACTTCATGGTTAGGAGACAACGTAAAACCGAACCATAATTACGTAAGACCCAAAACTCAGATAGCAAAATATATTTATTTTATACTTCTGCTTACCCTGCAGCGATACATAGGCGCGATGTTATGTAAAAAAACACGGTAACAAGTACAGCGGAATCAATTTGCGGCGCAGTATTGATATTCGTTGCGGACGCGCGCAGTTCATTCGAGCCGACATCAAAATTTACGATAGCTCTGTGAGCGTGTGGTGTGTTCATATTGTGATGCTTATATTATTAAATATAATATACTAGCTTTTTCCCGCGGCTTCGCTCGCGTTAATTTAGAATTTGACATTCAATTCGGGTTGTACTCTGCTTGTAATAATACAATTCAATCATGATTCGAAAGAAACGTGGCGCCATCTATTATCATAAGAAGGTTTTTGTGGTTTTCCTCGGGAACAGTATTTTTTTTCGGGATGAAAGGTAGCCTATGTCCGTTTCTGTACACCTGACATCGTATATGCAAAATTTCAGGATGATCGGTTCAGTGGTTTAGGCGTGAAATGGTAACAGACAAACAAATTCATTTTCGGTTTTATAATATTAAGTTAGGATTAGGATTATTACAGTTGTAAGTAATTACGTAAATCGCGCAGTATACTGCTGTATTATTTAGGTAATGGTCTTTCAATGTGAAGTTTAAAATATCCTAACTAAACTAAAGCGTGGGGTGCTTTCTAAGATATTTTGATAACGCTTTTTTACATTAAAATTATTAAATTATTTTCTGCTTTTTAAAGCGTGTTTTTTAGTTTTTGTATACTATTTATTTTTAATTTTAATTCTTTTAATATTTATTTAAATTATTGTTTTGTCATCGGTCCTCGATAAGTTTGCGAAGTTTCAAATCAATCCTTCGGTTAGAATGGGGTGAAAATCACGTTCAAAGATTCCGTTACTTAGATACAAACCAAGCTAATAAAAGCGTGTTAAAAAGTAAATAGTTGATAAATACAACATATTCCAATATGAACAGTCCCAAAAAGAAGGGTGTGTTACAGGGGACAGTTAAAACTGCTTCTCTAGAACAAATATTACACCCCATGGAGTGTGTGCTGTCCTATAACAATATTACATCAACCTCCATAATAGTGAAATATATGCAATCTACTATAACGGGTGGGTAGGCAGGCTACATATAATTTTACTAGATGTTCCCGCGGTTTCACCCGCGTTTATTGTTACTGCGCCACCCCCATGGGTCGTAGCGTAATGTTATATATTCTTCGATAAATAGGCAATCCAACACTAAAAGAATTGTACAAATCGAATCAGCAGTTTCTGAGATTAGCGCGTTCAAACAAACAAACTCTTCAGCTTTATAATATTAGTATAGATAAAAGCACTGTTTCCGAGGGATAGCAATTTATTTACCAAATCTAGATTATCACAAGCGAAGCCGCGGGCAAAATCTAGTAAACTATGTTTGGTGGGTAGGCAGGCCTCGTATAATTTTGTTAAAAACGTCCATAGGCTACGGTGACCACTTACCATCAGGTGGGCCGTATGCTTGTTTGCCTTAGTTGTATAAAAAAAAAACATGTTGGTATATTTGCCAAAAAAAGAAAAGTTGTAGCATGAGGTCTAGAGCTGTGCCCACAAGACGTCAATAGGTTCTTAGCATATAGGTAACAAATGAAATAAATTTTTATTTCCAAGAATATAGGAAGGTATACAGGTCCTACAGTGACGTGGATATATAATTATATTTTTTTACACAAATTCTTAATAGTAACGATAATAATTTATGTTTTCTTATTACAGGTATTTTATAACTTATATTACATTAGATAAATACCCAGCCCATTGGGAGGCTTACACGAAGACACGGATGGATGGATGGATGGGTTTTTACCTAGAGTGGGATGGAGCACTTACCAAGAAGTGTCTAGTGAGTTGTGGCAGGTGTAGGAGACTATTGCTACTTAGAGAATCTACTAAATCTGGGCTATAGGAATTGGTGTTTGATGGCTTGGTGTAGTGAAAACTATGGATAAAAACGGCGTCTGCCAGATATACTGTGTCAGTACAGAGTCGGAATGGCTATTATTATTAATTATTAATTTTATTATTATGTCCAGAAATATAGGTGTAGCACATCTCTTTCTGGAAAATTGAGACTATGTTTATAAATATAATGTTGCAATTACTTTGGCAACAATAACAACATTGAAATAAAAATACAAGTGCAATCTCCCGTTACATCCGCACAGTATCAGTTGAACACTGATCCTATTAATCATTGTCGAGCGAGCGCTATTTACGATAAACAATCGGTATTAAACTCGGTACTGTTTAGTCGATTTAAATGGGTCATTCGATCATTGCGATTGTCGGTCGATTTGTCCAGATAGCTTCGTATTAATCGTGGCTGTTTCTGTCTAGTTGGCAAATTTTGTGTTCGATTTATTTATCGAGCTGGCGAAATTATTTTTGTTTAATTTCTGGTTGCTCTTTGTTAATGTTGACAATATGGTTTGACTGAACTGGTCGACAGTGATTTAAACGGTCACCTCACTATTGCTAACGCTCAGGTAGGTACTCTATAACTGTGCCTGATATACAACAACAGTTGTGTGCTCACATAGCGAGTTACCATCTGGCTTTATGCTGTATACTTTATACCCTGTTTCTCAGGAGTTCTTCAGGTAGCTGACGTCAGAAGTTGGAAGAGTGCGTCAGAATAGTAGACATCGGTAGGGCACTTATACTTTACCGATATCCACTATTCTGACGTGAATCCATTTTTGACACAGCTTAGCTTAGCTAGAGAAAAGAAGAAAGAAGAAAGAAAAACCGTTTATTTGCCACAGATACAGTTCAAAAAGGAAATACATACTTACAATATAACTTAACATTAATTATTAGAAACGTGCAATCTGTGGACAGATTGGTACGCACTCAGCATTGTTGCTATATTGTGGTCCATAGGGGATCCACAATAGAGCGCTGATGTTAGTAAGATGAAACACAAACTTCTAGTAATATTTTTTGGGAAAGGGTACTAAAATAGGGCGTATGTTTAACTTATCACCAGATATAGTAAAATATAACAGTCAAAAATAGTAAATGATAACCAAATTGCACAGCAAAATATATTTAAAGAGATCAAAATAAGTCGACGACGACTATTTTTGGGTGGGTTTAAGAAGGAACTTAACATAACCTAACCCTTCCGAGACGGAATGCAGTGATTTGAGGCGTATAGGTGCTCGTTATGATATATTTTAGTAAGCATATTTTGCTGTACAATTAGTATTTTTGGTGGTCATTATATTTAATCCCCTAAAATAGTTCTAAACTTAAATTACCTACAGGTATTTTTCTTCAACCATTCTCTACGCCACCAGCAGACCGACAAGGCAAAGCTCGGTCATACATTTCTTATTTTTTGGAACTGGCAGGAGATTCAGCGCTCTCTAAAAATCATCTCAATATTATAAAAAAGAAACTTAATATGTTAACCAAGGCTATAATAAAATTATCTTTTCATTTTTAGTTAATACCTCTTTTAGAGAAATGCCCGTCCGAAAAGTCCAAAACTATTCGGCTGTATCCAGAAATCGGGTGTCACGCTTACGCAACAACGCAGTCAGTACGATGCGACAGCACGTATTCTTACATTACGATAAGATCCCAATACTCCTTCACCCAGATAAGCGAAACTAGGACATTAATATACAGCCTCCATTCGAATCACGAGCCTTATTCTAGCGCGTTGACCTCCTCTTATTTCAATCGATGGCTACTTTATTTGTCTTTCTGTTTATCGCAAGTCCTTCACTTATCCCTTATCACTAAATTGAATTGGTGCGGGACAAAAGGTCTGGGTTTTTTGGAGTGTCGAAATTTGCCGTAGGGCTGCGTCTGTTGGTGAATTATAGATTCATTAGCTTTTGCCCGCGGCTTCGCTCGTTAACTGTAGGTAAAATCCTGAAGGGTGCCGAAGCTATGTCTAATTTGTTTGGAAATGATTACATAAAAAACTAGCTTATGCCCACGGCTTCACTCGCGTTAATTTAGAATTTGACAATCAATTCGGGTTGTACTCTGCTTGTAATAATATAATTCAATCATGATTCGAAAGATACGTGGCGCCATCTATTATCACAAGAATGTTATTGTTGTTTTCCTCGGGAACAGTAATTTTTTCCGGGATGAAAGGTAGCCTATATCCGTTTCTGTACACCTGACAACGTATATGCAAAATTTCAGGATGATCGGTTCAATGGTTTAGGCGTGAAAAGGTAACAAACAAACAAACAAACTCATTTTCGCTTTTATAATATTAGTTAGGATAGGATTACATGGTAGTTAATAATAAACTGTATTTAGAAATGTGTGTGATTCCACAAAAAAGAATCCGGCCAAGTGTCAGACTCACGCATAAAAATATCTTTTTTTTTGTGATGCTTCTACAAATCTACTTTTTTTGGATTTTTCTCTTTACATGTTCTATAAGACATTTCTTGCCGAATTTTTTGATTCTAGATTAACGGGAAGTACCGTATAAGCTCTAATTTCCTTGCGAGTCATCTTCCTGTGTCTGTCTTCCTTGGTCAAAACATAAGGCAAATCAACGTATCTTTTGATTGCGTTGACTTAAAAGTTTGAAGTTTTCACAACTCCAAGTGGTTGCATACCTAAGTATTTGATATTAATTTCAACTTTATATCTCCAAGCGTCCCTGAGAAAAAGACTCTAATCATCATCCAAATAAACATTAACATATTTTACGATTCCAAAATATGATTCGATTATTAATAAGAGACTCATGAAATACCTCGAAAATAACAATTTTTTAAGTGAATTTCAATTCGGCTTTAGAGAAAAAAAATCTACCGAGGACGCGGCCTTGACACTAACGTCAACTATAGTATCGTATCTTGATAGAGGAAACAAGTGTGTGGGGGGTTTTCTTAGACCTCCAAAAAGCATTTGATACTGTGCCAGTTCCAATTTTAATAACACGCTTGGAGAACGTTGGTATAAGGGGGGTGGTTCTGGAGTGGTTCACAGACTATTTGACTGATAGGCACCAACGAGTTAGAGTAGCAGGCTATTAAAGTGCTGACTCCACCTGTATATATGGGGTTCCCCAGGGTAGCACGCTAGGACCTTCTTTATTCCTCATATACATATATAAATGATTTATGCAAGCTGGCTACCCTGCCATACTTAGATCTACTCATGTTCGCGGATGACACGGTTTTGATCTTTCATGGCCAAACTGGAACAGGGTATTTGAAATGGCGGAGATTGGTTTGGCAAAGGTTACCTCCTGGCTCGAGAACAGTCTGCTATCGTTAAACACCAGTAAGACAAAATACGTTTACTTCAGTAAAACATATGTGGGAAAACCTGCCGTATCGCACATCCTCAAAATACATATCTTCCCGTGCAATAAGGCAGAGATTTATTCGGACTGTAGATGTGCAGCACTTTCCCGTGTCACCTGTATAAAGTACTTAGGTGTAACGCTCGATGACCAACTTACCTGGAGTACACATCTCATGTCAACGATAGCTAGAGTCAGAAAACTTGTTTACGTGTTTAAAAACTTGCGTGAAGTTGCCAATGGTACTATACTTGTACAAACATATAAAGCACTATGCGAATGTATAATTAGATACTGCATTTGCGCATGGGGCGGTGCGCCAAAATCCCATATGATTGGAGTTGAGCGGGCACAACGTATGGTAATTAAAGTACTTTTATACTTACCGTATAGGCATCCCATCCCACACGTTCTTTGTATGAACAAGCAGGAGTGTTTTCTGTGTGAAAAATATTTGTGTACGAAATTTTGCGGAGATATCACAAAAAAGTTGTTCCCTATCTACCTACGTCACAAAAGCGCACTGAACGCTGCCCTGTGCCTCGTGTTAAATCAACATTTGCTCAAAGGCACTATAATTATTTAGCTCCTCATACGTATATTAAATGTAACAAAAATCATAAAGTAAGTAAATTGAATAATGATGAATTTAAAATGGTTATATCTAATTGGCTAAAACCAATGGATTATGACGCTGTAGAAAATCTATTAAAAGTGTTATGAATTTTGCAGTCACTCACACACACACACACACACAACACATACTCACACAACACACACACACACACACACACAAACACCCACCCACGCACACATACAGACACGCAAGCACACACACAAACACACACACGCATACACTTACCAAGAAATAATTTTAAAATAATTTTTCTTTTATTTTTAGTTTTTAAATGTTACTTTATTCTTTAAATTAATTACCTAGTATTGTATTTGATATAAAATTATAGTCAACATAAGCGGAAGACAATGACACCTGCAACACAGTGTTTACTAGCGCGGGTGTCAGGGAATTCTATAACATAATTGTATCCATTTTATGTCAATAAAGAATATTATTATTATTATTATTATTCCATTTTTGGTTATATGTTGTGTATGTATTTAAATAGTAGTGTTAGTCAGCCCTACCGCGACCTGCTTATCTCGCGTATGATTAAGCTCTCAGGCTTGTTGCACAAAATACAGGAAAACCGACCACTTTTCTTCCTTGCACTAAGTTTTTTATACAGGCATTACTGCGTACCGACAGCAACACAATTTTACGATGAATACAATTTGCAACTGCTTTACATTACTTTAATAAATTGTATATACGTCTTATTTACTGTCTCGGTAGTGTGGTCGTGACTGCTATCCATAAGGTTCGGGACACTATCCATCAGCAAAGTTTGCATTCTTGATGAAAAAAACCAACTCACCTAATTGTACTACTTGCAATAGGGTTGAGGATGTGCAATATTTGCTGATGGATTGTGTCAAGAACAAGCGAGAGAGAGGGAGTCATTCATCAATGAATGTGATCTAAATGTGGTTGATGTTGGACTTATCCACACAATTTTAGCTAAACCTAAGTCTGACATAGTAAAGAAATTGTGCAATTTAATTACATTCATTGATTAAAAAATAAGTGTAAGTGTTATTTGGTTTTGTTTTTATTTTTATTTATAACATTTTAAAGTAAGAGTGTTTAATGTTTATATTTAAGGGTACGTTCAGATGACAAGCGTTCAACGAGCGTTGAACGCGCGCAAAATTTTTGTATAGTGTTCACATGACACGCGCTTGTTAGGCGTTGAACGCGCTTTGTCGCAGCCGACATGGTTCAGTAAAGTTCTTACGTTTGTCAAAGATGGACATAGAAACAGTTTTAATGGTGATTTTATACCGACGGCAGAAACGACGCTACACTTCACAGAATATGAGGACGAGTTATTCCCAAGCCCGTCTCTTTAAGTTCCTATCTGAATAATCGCTACTTGTCATGTCCCATATCGCAGGACGTTTCTCTATTTCATCTATAAATAATTCCGTATTAAAAGCTTCGGTTTCCATTTCGGACGATTTCTGGACGAATTGATACTGATGAACCCTAAAATACGTTTATCCGCGTTGAAAGCACGCGCTCAACTGAACGGAAACATAGAAAACCAATGGTCTCAAAGCGCGCGTTGACGCGCGCTGACAACAGTCGAGCGCTAGCGCAGCGTTCAACGCGCGCTTTATTGAAACGCGCGTTAGCATGTGTACGGCCTGAATAAAATGTATGTAGTTGTAAACGCGCGTTATCAAAACGTGCGTTGAGCGCTTGTCATCTAATCGTGTCTACGTATTCTATAGAATAAAAACTCCAAAACAAACAAATATTTAAAAAAAAAGGTCTTGAGTTCAATTCTCGAGTTGGGCATAATGTCATAGGGTTTTGCCAAGAAATCATGTAGGACTATAAACCTTAGCTGGTGAAAATTGTCTCTTGTACACCCCTTGAAGTATATATGTAGGTGTGTTATTATATTATAGTGTCGGCCTCTATGGCGTAGTGGTTAGTGTAACCGACTGCCACGCCTGAGGTCGCGGGTTCGATTCCCGCACAAGTCAAACATTTGTGTGCATGAACATGAATGTTTGTCTTGGTCTGGGTGTTTCTATGTATAATATGTATGTATTTACAAAAAAAAAGTATATATGTAGGTATGTTTATCCATTGTCTAGTACCCATAGTACAAGCTCTGCTTAGTTTGGGCTAGATGGTGTAGTGTGTATGTGGTAGAATATTATTATTATTATTATTATTATTATTATTATATTATATAGGCATGTATTCATCGCGATAGTGAGGGACGTAGGATCTTAAACCATAGCTGAAGTAATGTGGATGTAATTGGCACACATCTGACTACACCGTCGTCGATGTAGACGTGTGAATACATATATATGCTATTTGTATATTTTTTGCGGTATACTAGGTGAAAGTATACCTCGCATTAAGCGGCTATGGTGCTTTTGACAGCATGCAACTAACATTTTCGCGATGTTAAACTTTGGAGAAAGAAGTTAAAGTTGAGAAATAATAAAGAAATCGGTGAAGAAATATGAGCGTCAGGCAATCTTATTTATCGGTAATACGGAGTAGTCAATATTTTTTATTATAATGAACTTGCCTGCTGTATAGATAAAATCCTATGTCGAGAATATAAAAAAATACAACTAAACGCCACAAACAGCACCCAGAAGTTGAACCAGCGTTTGTGGACTGCACGAATAATTTAATCCGTGAAGAAAATGAACCCACAATATTTAGCGTAGCGGCAGCGGCGAGACGACCGCTTTACTGCTACGCTATACATTTTTTTGTAAAGAGCCGGTGCTTTGCCGATAAACTGGCTGATTTGGAACACCATCAAATAATTTTCAAAAAAAGAGAAGTTTGTTCTGTATAATCAGCTTGTCCACACTTTAGCGTCTTTTACGGCCACAATTATGCAAGCAAACCCAAGGATTAGCTGAAACATATGGCGATCTGATCTCAGCATATCATACAATTATGCATGCATCATAACATCAGTGTTGAGTGACGGAAGTCCCCAAAGCCTTCGGCAGGTCACTGATTAATGAATTCTGATTCCCACAAGACGTAGACTGTAAATGGGTTCTCTCATCGTTATTGGAAAATATATTAAAAGTGGTTCTCTTTTGCTGAAGTCTGGCTTTTTATGAAGACATGGAATAATAGCTTGCTTGTCAGATAGTAAATGCATCTTGGATGCTGTGTTAACATGTAAACTGGAACATCAGGTGGAATGTGGTCATTTTGACGAGCAAAATAAAAAAAGAAACTTTGTGGTGTACTAAATTGTAAACTGTTTTAAGCGCAAGCAAATATTACGTACCTTAAAATGTTTATGGCTTCTGCACTAGGTAGGAATGTTTCCTGTATCCCGGGAAACCGAACAAACATTCTAAAACGGACACAAGGTACAATCATTTATAGATCACATACATTTTTGTGATATGTGGCATTCGCGTCTACAACACTGGCTGTGACAGCATTAGCAAAGCGACAACATGAACCAACCGCGCAATCGAAATTATTTAAAAGCATACTTGTATTGCAATAAGATAATAAGAATTATTATTATTATGGACCATGGTATCATTGTACTATAAGGTAATATCTCAATGTGTAACATTCGCAATCTAAGACGATAATTGTATCATAATTAAACTGGCGTTTAACTAACGTTACTCGTTCAGATCGGAGGCGTTCTGGACAAAGGCCTGGTTAAGAGCACTTTGAACCCACGGGCGTGTATGAGGTATGCGATGAAAGTGAATGAAGCCAGAGAAGTGTGTCAGGATCGTAGCAAATGGATATCCGTAGTCTCTGCCTACCCCTCTGGGAAACAGGCGTGAATCTATGTATGTAGTTAAACTAGCTTTTGCCCGCGGCATTGCTGTGGAACAGTACATTTTTCTGGATGAAACGCACCCTTTGTTTTTTTCTGTTCTCCTGAAGACGTGTATGTGAAATTGCATAATGATTGGTCGAGTAGTTAAGATGTGAAAGTGTAACAAACTTACATTCGCATTTATAATATTAGTTAGAATTACTGCAAATCTTCATGGACTTATATCGCTGACGGTACTTAAGCTCGCAGTCTCGCAGACTCCGCCAGGCACCATTACGGCTCGCTATTGTTTAGTACACGACTGCTGACACCGCTGCGTACACGCCGCGGTAATGCTACCTGATGTGAGACAAACTTGTTCCCCTGCTTTGTTTGATGAGCGGAAGTTATCCGCATGCCTTCAGGAAATAAACATTACGTTACATTACGATCGTTTCTTTAAGGAATCGCGTTATTACTAGACGATATGAATAAGATTCTTGTCGAGTAATGGGCGGGGACAAGCGCCAGAGCTCCGTCACTTCCACAATATAATTTCCTTATTTGTACTTGTGTAGTTCACGATTGGATTTACCTATTCTAACTAATACTATAAATACGAATGTGAGTTTGTTTGTTACGCTTCCACGCCTTAACTACTCGACCGATCATCATGAAATGTCGCATGCGCGCTGTCAGAAGTACAGAAAAGGACCTAGGATACATTTTCGTACAGAAAAAAAGTACCGTTCCCGACCAAAGGTATGGGCAAGACTAGTAGAATACCAGAAGTATTAGGAAGGTAGCGTATTCTGATCTCTGTGTTAAGGTGATGTATAGTAAAATAATACTATTGCCTTTTTAAGGCTGTTACTGCACACGGTTTACTTCTTGAAACACGTACCTAAGTCTTTATAAATATTAAAACAACGGACACAAATGACCTAGTCTCTACACATATTTATTTATTTACCTTTTGGAAAACTTACAGCTACAGACAATGTATAACAATGACATGATAGGTAACGGTAAGTCAATTATAAGTTTTCACTCATAGAACTATAATACAAAATAAATGAACCACAGTGTACATTTACCAACTGCTTATATGGTATCAAGATAATATTAAATACTAGAACAGCTTTTTAAAAAATTATACTATACCAGCTGTCCCGACAGACATTGTCCTGTACACAAGAAAAAAGAAAAAAAAGACATCTAAACCATTCTCGAATCCACTTGAGCACACACAAAAAGTTTCATTAAAATCGGTCCAGCCGTTTAGGAGGAGTTCAGTGACATACACACGTATAGTAGAATTATATATATATAAAAATTATTTGGAAAACTTATTAGTTAAGCACTTCCTTACACGCGACATGCTACTAGAATAAGTTTTCAGTAATTTCATTAGGTCTGGACCATACACGACAATAAGCTTTTCATATATGACGTGGAAGCAACTAAACATAAGTGTAATAAAAAATGACTTTGTTTTTCTGTAAGTACACATGCTGGCAGTCTATATAAGTATTACGTAATACAAATAATTAAAAGAGCCTACCTGGTTAATATAACCACCAACAGCATTGCGCCAATAAAGGCGTTGGTTCGTACCAATAGGAAAAGGCTCTCGATACGTAATAAGTGCGTAGTTAAATCAATTGAACGCATTACTCGTAATAGCGTTGTATCACGCCCGTAATTCCAACTGGATTATTGCTATACGTGGCGCGGAGTTAGTTACAAGCGGTAGCGATGACGAAATGACTCCTCACCAGAATTGATATCTGCGATAGACTACTGGCAGACATCTAAAGTCGTTCTCAAGGGGTATCTTGGAAACGAACTTTTGAAGGTATTTTGCGTAATAAATATTTAATCATCGCTGACTTGGACGGTGAAGGATAACATTCTTGTTTGAGAGGAAACTTGCTTGTCTGAGAGATCTCTATAAAGTTCTCGAAGATATGTGAAGTCTACCAACCCGCACTGGGCCCGCGGTTTGGTAGACTTCACATTAGACACTTCACTTGGTGGACTATGGCCTAACCCCTTTCATACTGGGAGGAGACCCGTGCTGTTCATTCACTGCTGGGCAGGGAGACAATTTATACAGAACTAATATTATTGTTATATTATTATATACTTACCAGTCATTATCTTTTGTCTGCTGTCTTTTATAAACATTCAAAAAATATAAACAGAGAACACCCAGGCATAGAATACAAGTTTTTGTCCTGTTTGGGGATCAAACAGATAACACTCGGCGTAGTGATGGTGGCAAGACGACCACTTAATCCACTACGCAAATCGTGCAATAAAAGCTATTAAATCTACGCACATAGACTCAAGCCTGTTTCTCATTAGTATAGAGTGACTGCAGGTTTGCATTTTTTTTTTGTTATTTTGCTCGTCAACATGACCACACTCCACTTGATGGTAAGCAGTCGTGTGGTCTAAGAGCAGTGGCCTCCACACCGCCCTCATAGCAGCCGAGGCGATGTTGAGGTCTCTACTTTGACGGCCTGAGAAGATGCTCTTTCACGCCCCGCTTAAAGGACCCAGGATTGAAGGAAGAAGGAAACACGTGCCTTGGCAGAGAATTCCATTTTTTACGATCCTGATAGTTCAGGATCTTAACACATGCAAACCTGCAGTCACTCTATGATAATGAGATAAATAAATAAATAAAGATATAAGATTAAATGAATCAAAAGAGATAGCTCTCTTTTGATTCATTTAATCTTATATCTTTTCTTCATGCACGGTTGTCCGATTGGAACACTGTTACCCTAGGCTTTCTCCAAATTATCTCCGATCTTCTCAGGGAACGTACGTCTTGTGTCTTTACCATTCGCATTTGTAATTAGTCAATATTTCATCATGAATTCTTTTCATATGCCTGTTCCATCACAGTATACCTTTTTCAATACTTGTCACTATACTTTCTATCAGCATTGCTATTCTGTTAAAATATTACCGAACTACGTCATTGCAACGATGAATGATCAGATTACTCCACTCTGGTATTCTTTTAGTTGCAATATGCTGCTTAGTTACTAGCTTACGTGCGTAAGTTAAAACTTCTTTTTAAATCCCTTAAAACAGTTTTCAGTCGAGATAGCCAAAAAATAGTTCAAGCCCTAACTCGTCTGATAAATAGTGACGAACGTCTCAAACTAAGGACGGACATAAAATCATAAACGCGTCAGTAAATACTGCTTCAATCAGCACTGTCAAAGTTCGGAAGGCCGTCCCGACTGTCGTCCACCCCGACAGAATTGTATTTAACAGAATATCATAGCAGATCTATTAGACATTTCATTCAAATACCGTTCGTGCTTCTACTGAGAATTTTACTGACATTCAATTAATTAGATCCCAATACTTTATTCTCTAATCACCTCTTTGTTTGTATGTGAGGTCCAATTTCTAGAACGACTGAATTGTATCAGAAAAGCTTATTTTTAATAGAAAATTACTCTTTCTTTAAGCATTATAAGATTACTAGACTGTTTTAATGATTTACAATGAAGAGCAAAATCGCAGGCGATAGGTAGTAAGATTATTCCTATACTAGGGAAATAGGTAACGGATATAAATAATATCTAGATTTGGAAAACTTTAAGCGGATCGGACAAAGTAATGTGTTATATCGAACGCACAATACTCGCATTAACAATCCGACCTAAAATTTTTATTTTAACACTCAAACGCTTATCGTTTGGACCCCTCCAACAAGGCTGATTACATACCGCAACTATAACTCATAATAAATATTAGCTATACATCGTGCACAATACATTGCTTGTTCCCTATCCATTTCACATATATCCATAGTTCGAAACAGGCAATGTAATTTGAGTCTCAGTTATGCGTCATGGTGGATTTCGTATCACGTTATTATGGATTCAAACCTCCAGGCTAACTGTATATTGCACTGATTGATTTACGTAAATTATTATGCAAGTGGATATCTGAAATGTAGTTTCATATCGGAGAGGGCCGTGGCGATCGATTGCCATTGCAGAGCTAATTTTTAAAGCAACTTCCGCACTAGGTTTAAATCCTGTTTAATGTAATGCCTGAGTCTCTATTTACACATTACTTTAGACATGGTTACAAATGTAAGTACTTAAATAATATGTAGGTACTTAAAAATACTACTTACAATAAATGCTTTGATGGCAGATGGCATAATTAAGAAAAATTGAGTTTTAAAGCGAGTTAAAAAATATGATTAACGCATAGAACGAAAACATCCAGGTAGGGCGTTGCCAGGGGAAAATATATTAATAATGTCGTTTATAGCAGAACATAGATGATAGATAATAATGAGATACTATAGATACACGACTCATATAGACCTGGTAATGTTAATTGTGTGTATTGATCGGCACCATACTGCATTTTGTACTTTCCCAAAAAGAAAACGATAGATTCGTGATAGATCTATGCACTTTTTATGCGACATCAGATAAGTTTAGTTTTTATTTACTAGTAATCTTATTAGTTATTTACTAATACTAGTAATCTTGTCACCCACTCTAGCTTATATAAAATTAGCTAAAATGCTGGTGTGAGAGTGAGACCACAAGTCCAGTATCTCATTCATTGGGTTTATTAATGTCAATACTTTTTCTATATCAATTTTGCTTGACCGAACAGGCAAGCATGTATAATATTGTAATTTTGGCATTATTCAAAAGATACAAAGGCAGCGATACACCTAAGTGTTCTTAGGTACTGCTTCAAATAAAAATACGGATCTCTAAAAACATAATGTTTGTAGCAACATAACCGTTACCAAGTCTGTAATTTGGGAACAAATTAAGATATCAATGTAAGTTAGGAGTGACACCTAAATTATTGTATTGGAGACCACCCACAAACTTTAATGGTCATTTTTTATTACGCGCCATACATACGAAAGACAGTCTACATATGAATGAAAAACTACAAATGAACTACATATTCTTTTATTTTAGACAGCTGCTATTTGGCCTTCCATTTGAACTAGCGCTCGCCAAGTGGTCGAAATTCGACCATAATTGATTTAAATTTTAAGTTTGATCGTTATTATATATACCGCAAAATTGCAATAGGTACTTAAAGTATGTAACCATAGTTACGAAGAATTATACGACATCAGCCAAATCATGTCGAAATACTACGAACGTGATTCGACTGCGTTTTCATTAATTTAATGTATTTCTAATGCATATTTTATAAAAATATTAGGATTCACCACTCCTCCTCCATATAAACTTTAATTGTGCCAAATTTTACACTCCTCCGTCCGCGCAATTTTCGTATAAAGGGTTACAAAGTTTTTGCTTCAATGTATTTGTATTAATATATAGATGATACTGAGACATAACGTCTCCAAGTGCTTAAAGTTAAGTCATAGGCGACCGTTCTTTGACCAGAGAAAGGCCAGGTTAAGAGTACCATATACCGATGAGTGGTTTGAAGAATGCAATGAGAGTCAATGATACAAGAGACATGGCAGAATTACAGTATTTATTATTTAATTTTAATATCAGTAAGGAGTAATAATCATTATAATATTGTCTTCTGTTTACGCGAATGTTATTCGATAAATTACGGACACTTGCAAAAAATACTGGTTAACTAGGAGCATTAAAAATTCATGTAAAAATAAAAGATTGCTAAAGATACTAACATTAAAAGTAAAAAGCCCTGTTCTGCTAGAATACTATAAAAATACGAAAAAGTATTAAAAAATGCAGTAACAACATCGAAAAAACTACATTATATAAATAAAATGCATAAATCAAGTAATAAAGTGAAAACCATGTGGAGTATCATCAATGAGCGTACCAATAAAAAGTCAGATATGAAAAACACAACATAAAACTGGAACGTAATAATTTAGAAATATCTGAGCCAAAACAAGTAGCAAATATTTTTAATAGTTTCTTTGCGTCTGTCGGTATGAGTAATAGTCAGCCAGGAAATAACAACCCTAGTAGTACACGAGTCTTACAACCTACAGAAAACACCATGTTCTAGCGACCGGTCGACCCGTACGCAGTACACGAAATTATTATGAACAAAAGAAGTTGCGGTATAGATGAGTTTCCACCTTTCCTAGTCAAACAATGTGCAAAAGAATTATTATTACCCTTTTATTTATTAATAAACCAATCCTTTGAAGAAGGTACCTTCCCGAATCAACTAAAACAAGCTATCATCAGACCTATCCATAAAAAACATTCAAAAACCGACCCCAATAACTACCGATCCATAGCCTTACTACCAACAGCTTCAAAAATATTCGAAAAAGCTATGTGTAACCGAGTTTACTCTTTTTGTGAGAAATATAACATATTCAATGAGTCTCAAAATGGGTTTCGAAAGAACCGCTCAACTACATTAGCAGTGTATAAATATATACAAGAAGCCCTGAATATTTTAAATAATAAACAATATGCCATAGGGGTATTATTAGATATGACCAAAGCATACGACAGAGTCCAGTACAATATATTATTAAGTAAGCTATATGAAATAGGTATCCGAGGTAGAGCACACAAATAGTTCGCATCCTATCTACAAAACAGAGAGCACCAAGTTGAAATTGAATATTATAATAGTTACAATAAGGAAATACAACATATCCGTTCTGATAAACAATTTATCAACACTTCAATCCCACAGGGTAGCGTCCTAGGATGCCTGTTATTTCTAGTGTACATAAACGATCTCCCAAATAACATACAAGGACCCTGTGTGTTGTTCGCCGATGACATCTCTCTTCTGATTACAAGCCAAAATTCCGCTGACATAAATGACAAATTGACAACCCTACTTAATAGCACAGTAAACTGGATGACCCAACACAATTTAGAAATAAATTACTCTAAAACCAAATAAATTACATTCCATCCACCACAGAAATCACAGTTACATGTAGATTTTGTATATAGATACACCAAAATAGAAAAGGTCAATGAATTCAGCTTACTAGGATTAAATATAGACACCAATATAAACTGGAAATCACATGTACAAAAAATTAAATCTAAGTTATCAACATTTTGCTACGCTCTCCGGGAAGTTAAAAACACCACTGATATTAAAACCGCTCTAGTCACCTACTATGCCTATGCATCTTCGTGGCTAACGTACGGAATCACCCTATGGGGTAACAGCGCAGATGCTCCTTCGCTGCTAATTATGCAAAAAAAGTTAATAAGAACAATAGTAAACATAGATAACACAGAAAGTTGTAAACCTCATTTCCGAAAACTAAAAATACTTACCGTTCCTTGTATGTATATTCTCGAAACATGTAAATTTGTCAGACAACACAGACATTATTACACAAGAAGAGAAGATTTAAATACAAAATATACACTAAGACACAAAAATAGGATAAACTTACCAACGTCCAGATTACAAATGCATGCATCAAGTCCCTACGTTATGTCCATAAAAATATATAATAAATTATCAAATAATATTAAAAATTCAGCACGTTTATCAACAAATTAAAAGACTTTTTAATACAAAAATGTTACTATGATATAAGCGAATATTTAAACGATAAATTTTAATAATTTAAATTATGTAAGTAGGTACATTTTAGAAAATAACTTTTATACTTACTTTATAATAAATTAATAATAAACTATAATAAATAAATAATACGTTGAGTAAGTAAATAAATATCTACTAAGCTCTAAAATTTATTTCAATATGATATAAGATAATAGAATGTTCGTTCTTCTCTCCTAATTTTGCCGTGCCCGACGGGGTCCATAATTGTTCTCTCTACATTTATAAGACCTGTATATACATTATGGAGTGCAATAAACGAATTGAATTGAATTCATTGAAATTAAACTACTATTTTCGGAGAAAGTGTAAACATAAATATAAATAGTATAATAGTATAGTAATAGTATAAATAGTTTTAATAGTTTCAATAATTTCATTAGCTTAAAAATTAGTAAAGTTTAATAATAATTATAGTAGTGTAACAGTTTTTCAAAATTTTGTAATAAAGTGTCAAATAAACAACGCGATAAAATCCGTATATAGTAGTTTATTAATAATTAATTATAATGTAAACATATACATAGTTTTCAGCGACTGTATAAAAACTTATGTTTTTTGTACACCTTTGGTTTGTCGATTTTAGATATAAAATTTTTACATTTCACTGGATAAGCATCACTTAGTACGTCAACACACGTGCAAATCATCATAATAATATAATACGAGTAATATACACTCGAGTTCCATTCTTTCGTAGCGGGTAAGCGTTGGCCTCGTCATTAACGCCGCACTGAGTTGGTAGTTTCAATTCCACACAGAACAATTAATTATTATTAATGTGATTCACAATTTGATCGAAGTTCACAACTAATAATTGTACTGATGCAGGTCATGGTGTATTTTCAGTCTGTAAATTGTATGTTTGTACAAATCTTTGAAATATTACGTAGGTGATGTTTTTTATAAAAATAAAACTTTAAATCGAAATCTGTAGTTTCTATTTGCTCCGCCGAAAAAAAAACAGCGTGGGTGTTATGTATGTGTGTTCTATAGATTGTATTGGCGTCACAGTAATCTGAAAACAAATGGCAATTATCCTTTTCCATTACTATTGACAGGGATAACTACTTACTCATAGTATAAATACTACCTTTGATTCTGTAGCGACACTGCTGACGCTTTAGTTTTATATAGTCAGACGCAAGTATACAGTAGCGCCGCGCGGCAGTCGTCTCCCCGCAACCAGCCAGTTAGGTCGTAGCTCAATATGTATTTATATTATATGTACACGTAAAGCCGTTAGTTCTAAGCCTGATCTCTTTCTGGTCTTGTCGGATTGCCGTCCCATCGGATCATGAGAGTGAGAGAACATTTGTGTTTGCGCACACGCTTGTGTATTATAATATCTCCTGCGCAGATGGCTAGTCTCCGTTAAGATTGGTCGCCGTGACCGAAATTCGGTCTAATAAAATATATTATATGTAACTGCTACCAGTAAATATATATCTACAATGAAGCATTTTATTTGACCAACCACAACAAGACTTAAGATTAACCTTACAGATTTAAAATAATCTAGTCGTTCTAGAGTTTCTGGCGTGACTAAACGATATGAAAGGAAGCTTCAGAGCATCCAGGTTTTACACCCTTGAGAGAGATGTAGCTGTGTCACTATAGACCCCTTTAGAAAATAATTGTTGCTCGTTATTCACCGGAAGGTAGGAGGGTTCCATATACCTACACATGGGGGACTGTATTCCCCCATACACCGATATGTATAAAATATTAAAACTAAGAATAAATTAATGTAATGAATCTAGAGCCTTATCGTTACAAAGAGTTGGAATTTTTATTAATAAATAAGTGCTACCTTATTTATTTATGAAAAATACCACCTCTTAATTTTTCATTAAGCGAACGTTCATAATGATAAGCAATTACGATTGCAATAATGAGGAATCACTGGCCGGCTGTCAATCATTCAAGTTGGATACGATCTTTTGCAGGATGAAGATACCGTTAGGGCTCATCTAGTTTAGACAATCTCAGGTGAAAGCGCTCTAGCAAAATTTTTACGTCTCAAGAATACATGTTTGACAAACGAAAGCCCTTCAACATTATACAGGCTGTGGCGTAAATAATGAATAACCCTGAAACTGTCGACTGGCCAGATTATCATCTATAATTTACCCCACTTATAAAATCCATAATTCCTTAGAAAACATGTTAAAATTTGAGAATAAGTATTTTTTGCGAAGTTGTCTTAGATTGTTACAAAAACACTTGATACTGGTCTCATGATACAAGTATTCAGGAGTGACATAAAAAAAAAACAGAACGAGAAAATGTCGCCAATTGTAGAAATGGCAGCTGATTTTGTATGAGTATGGGGTAATGGGGTAAATGATAGACGAT
Organism: Catocala sponsa; assembly: GCA_963564715.1. Lineage (NCBI taxonomy): Eukaryota > Metazoa > Arthropoda > Insecta > Lepidoptera > Erebidae > Catocala > Catocala sponsa. The sequence goes on from OY751351.1 coordinate 8,445,613, forward strand.
AATCCGGCCAGATCTCGATAATTTCAGGGTTATCTATTATTTACGCCACACACTGTATAATAAATAATATTATGTTATTGTATTTTTCATGCTTACTTAACTTTTTACTTACGTACTTCACGTCAAAATCAAAGTAAAGAATATTTTGTTGGTATAGATTTTTTATATTGAATCGAATACGACGCATATTTTGTGCAAGTTGGAGTACCGCGCTCGGTTCTAAATGCTGGTCAAAAAAAAAAACGTAATAATAATTTTTATTGTTCTTCAATAGAGGAAACAAACGGTATATTTATTGTTTTGAAATTCAAAAAGTATTTACTTTTTGAATTTTTGATTCTATGTCCAACCTCTTGTAGATATGGGGATGATCCACTGTGCGTCGGGGTTGACTTTATCCAGATGAATTCGGTTATGTCAATCTTTTTCTATTGCAATAGTTGGGGTGGATAATCCGAGGGTGCGTGGCGGTTACCTCTCGTCCCAATAATTTTATAGATTATTTAATTAATTATAGAATAATCTTAACAGATTTCTTATACAAAAGCCGTCAAATAGAAGTGATTCCATAGTTATACGGAATCCGTAACTATATTATGATATCTAATATTCTGTTACATAGGTTTTCACCGTGAGAGAGCCACGCTTCGGCACGAATGGGCCGGCTCGACTGGAGTGATACCACGGCCTCACAGAAAACCGGCGTGAAATAGTGCTTGCGTTGTGTTTCGTCGAGAGAGTGAGGGTACCGGAGGCCCAACCTTCTCCCCTCCTGGGAGGGGGACAAATTTAAAAGGCTGAAAATGCACTTGTGACACCTCTGGTGTTGCGGGTGTCCATAGGCGGCAGTAATCGCTTACCATCAGGCGGTCCGTCTGCTCGTTTGTCTCATATCCATAAAAAAAATATGTAATCATAAAAAAAATGTTCCTATCCTGAATACCTCAAAATCCAATGTACAAACAAAAAAAAAACTGTACTATATTTTACCCGCGGCTTTGCTTGCGTATCTAAATGTAAGTTAGGTTAGTTAACAGAACTTTTTTTCCGAATGAAAGGTACCCTTTATCTTTTTCTGTTCCCCTGACAACGTGATGATCTTCGGAAAGTTAATAATGGTCGGTTGAGTAGTTAAGGTGCGAAAGCGTAACAAACAAACATACAAACTCACATTCGCATTTATAATATTAGTTAGGATTGCCTTAATAATATATAGATATCCTCACTAATATTATAAATTCGCAAAAAAACTCTGTCTGTCTATCTGACTGTCTGTTACATTTTCACGGCTAAACCACTCAACCGATTTAGATGAAATTTGGTACAGATATAGTTTAAAACCTATGGAAGGACATAGGCTACTTTTTTATGTAGATACCATGCGGGCGAAACCGCGCGCAAAAGCTAGTTTTAAATAAAAATATATAAATATTACAGGTTTTAGGATTCCTAAGGGATTCATATCATGCGTAGTCAGTTTTACATAATATAATTTTATGCAAAGCTTGCCCGTGAGGTAAGACAGTTATTTAAAACATAAACTTAAAACTTAATTATGTTTTTACTTGTATCGTTTGAGTTATCTTTTTAATATCTTAGTATTCAAGTTCAGTATGACCTTTTTAGGTTTAAGTCTTGTCAGTCATTAAGCGAGTAGTTTAGAAGACCCGTTTCAAAGGTTATATTTTTACTACCCTGGATATTATTTTATTTAAATATCCATAGGTGTTAGTCGATCCACAGGTGAGAGTAGCTATATTTCATATCCTCCGTTGCGTAGCGGCAATGAATGCGACTGCTGTGAATGAGGTCTCGTGTTCGAATCCCGGGTCGGGCCAACAAACAGTTATTAGGATTTTCAGTGAAGAAATCTTAATAGCAGCCCGGAGTTAGGAAGTTGACGGTGTAAAACACACCCGTGCCTGGGAAAGCACCTAAGCCGGTGGTCCTGCGCCTGATCTCTCTCCGGTCGTGCTGGATTACCGTCCCATCGGATCATGCGAGTTAGGGAACAGAGAGTGTACTTGAGTGTGCACACACACTTGTGCACTATAATATCTGCTGCGTAGTTGGCCAGTCTCCGTTAAGACTGGCCGCCGTGGCCAAAATTCAGTCTAGAGGATATTATTATTTCATACCCAATGTAAAAGAAGGCTGATTATAGTCTAACCACACACATAGGTAAAACTATAATTTTAGGTATATTTCCAGACTCTATTCTGCCATTACTAGTTGCTTTATAAAAAATGTATGTCATTGACGTTTAATAGTCGCCTATCTGAGATGAGAAGCCCAGCTTTTACGACCGGCTGTAAGTGTAAACGCAAAATTAAATGTACACCACAGGAATAACGGAGCTATTTTGTACTAAACATAATATTCCTATCATGTAGCCAAAGTTTTTTAGAATCTGTTCAGTTGTTCTAAAGACAATGTGCGCAGAAACAAACAAATACTTCAAATAGAAACAGATTACCATCGCAAATAACTGTACTATCTATGACAAAACAGCAACAGTTCAGAAGCCATTTACTTAACACTAATCAATATAACAAGTTCCGTGTTATAAACTCGACGAGCCAAGATCGGCTTACGGAGCGCTCAGTCAATACAATTCTCGTATAATACCTAACTTCGGCTGAAACTTACAAAGTGTGGATTAAACTGTATGCCCGTCATTCTAGTCCGAACTACTAATTCTGTCTAGCATGGCATTCGGGATTACTCAATTACACCGAAATAGTTTTAAAACTGAAAGGGGCCGACGGTGTTTTGCGTTTTCCTACTACAGATACCGTGTCTTACTTACATTGGCATTTTGGACTCTGTGTTTCTGGAGGTATGTTTTTTATACACGATAAAATGCGAGACTCGTTGTTGGTATTTATTTTTAACTTTTGAACTCCCTTGAATTTGTCTATTGACTCGCAACTGGTGGCTAGCCACGATAGGTTTTTAATAATGGCTGGCATTCCAAATATTTACAGGGTTAGGGCATAGTCTGCCACGCTGTCGGCAGGGTAGCGATACGAATGTGAAAATTATTCGCGCGGCTCCGCGGACTCTGGTAACGTCGAGGACCATCATGGTAGGTTAAGCCGGTTTGACCGGGATGTCGCCATCTTTTCACGGTGAGTCCGATATAACACCTCTGCTTGCCCCCGCGGATGGGTATGCGACAACGTATTCCCCTACGTAAAAAGAAAATAGCCTACCACGCTGACTCAGTGCAGGTTGGACTTCACATATCGTCGAGAACTTTATGGAACTCTCAGACATGCAAGTTTCTTCACGATGTTTCCCTTCACCGTTATAGCTTGTATCTAAGATATTTTTTTACATTGCCTCATCTATGCAGAGCTTTAGACATATGGTCCATCCTTGCTTCAACTGAGTGGTGACGTAAATGTTTGTTTAATGATTGCTATTAAGTTAGCGATTCAGTATGAATGGGGTGCCATCTACATCTCAGATGGTCATCAATTTATTATAACGGCTTGTGTGAGAGTTCTACATAAAATGTTGTTAGGTGACGATGATAATACATTCTTGCCATATACATATTTTTGAGATGCGACCAAAAATTATTTTGAATTATATATTGAGACTAATCTAATGGGAAGCGGAGATTGTGGTGTATGGATGTCTGCCACACCAGGGGTATCTGGTGCTGTAAGCTCTTGTAATCTAATCTCCAATTGGAAGGACTATGACTTACCATCGCATCCTATAAACTTTGATTCTTTTGAAGACACAACAACAGAGTTACTTATACATATAAGGATAATAATGGGCTCCAGACCGATTTTCTGCCTCGGCGGCCAATGTTAGCGGAGACTGGCTACCTGTACAGGCGATATTACACAAGTGTCCTTTCCGTCCTCTAACTGTCAAATTCCAATAGGACGCCAATTTCGGACCATTGGAGGGAGATCAGGTGCAGTTCCAATGGCTTTATATGCTTGCTGAGGCACGATGCTTGTCATTTGCAGCACTGCCGACTTTTTAATTCCAAGGTATATCAAAATTTTGAGCTCTGCCTTGTTTGCTCTCCCGAGACAGATGAGGATGCACAGAAGTCGCATTCCCTACAGTTTCGCCATCAAGTCATGTAATAATATCTACTAATAATAATTATTTATTTATTTCTCTCTTCACAAAGGTTCACAACAATATACATAAGACACAGTTGATACAAAACAAATATTTATAGAATTATGAGCCTTTGTGAGCGACTGGAGTCCATACTAGGAAAACCCTGTGTTACGGATCACCAGGCCCTCACTCAGAACTGTAGGTACGACTGTAAATACCAAATGTAGTCATTCGAGTATTTATAAAATACTAGCTTTTGCCCGCGGCTTCGCACGCGTTAATTTAGAATTTGACAATCAATTCGGATTGTACTCTGCTTGTAATAATATAATTTCATGATTCGAAATACACGTGGCGCCATCTGTTATCATAAGAACGTTATTGTTGTTTTCCTCGGGAACAGTAATTTTTGTCGAGATGAAAGGTAGCTTATGGCCGTTTCTGTACACCTGACAAAGTAAATGCAAAATTTGAGAATGATCGGTTCAGTGGTTTAGGCGTGAAAAGGTAACAAAGAAACAAACTCATTTTCGCTTTTACAATATTAGTTAGGATAGTTAGGAAGTTAGGATTACGATAGGATTAGGATAAACAAATACAAAAGTATATTACACAAATTACAAATACAAAAGCTATTATTCTGATATTTTTTATAAGTCAATATAAAAAGATTAATAGCTCATAGAAACAACACATAAGCCGCATTTAGTAAACATATTATGTCCACGTGAAATCCGTCGACCTTCGATAATATAATCAGAGTAGCATACCCACTATGTAAACTTTATGTGGCGCCATTAAACCGGCGGAATGTGGTGGGCTTGATGAATAGAGTGCGCGTAGAGGCTATGGGCAGTTTTCCGAACTGTTATTGAGAGCTTCTTATCAGAAATATGGTTCTAACACTTAGACGTGGCACTTTACAGTAGTCGCAAGTGTAAGTCACGGGAAGATTTAATTTTTAGATACCTAGTGTGAATTCCGAAATATCTAACGATATAATAAAGTCGGCCTCGATGGCGTAATGGTAAGTGTAATCGACTGCCACGCCTGAGGTCGCGGGTTCGATTCCCACACAAGTCAAACAATTGTGTGTATGAACATGGATGTTTGTCTTGGTCTGGGTATTTCTATGTATAATATGCATGTTTTACAAAAAAAAAGAAGTATGTATGTACGTTTATCCATTGCCTAGTATCTATAGTACAAGCTCTGCTTAGTTTGGGCTAGACGGTGTTGTGTGTATGTGATAGAATAGAATATATATAATTTGTGAAAATATATTGAATTAAGAACTAGGTAATAAAAATAAAATTGTTTCCCTAACAGGATTTTATGTTGATACATGCATACATAGATTTACGCCTGTTTCCCAGAGGGGTAGGCAGAGACTACGGATTTCTATTTGCTACGATCCTGACCCACTTCTCTAATATGTTGATAATAACTTAAATTTTACAACTACGCCCGCGGCTTCGTTCGCGTAAATGTAGATTAGGTTAGGTAAAATTAGTAACGTACGTTTTTTTTTGCATAAAAGGTATCCTGTGTCCTTTTCTGGATCTCTGACGTCCTACACGTTGCGCAAAATTTCATGATGATTTGTCAAGTAGGTAAGGCGTGAAGAGCGTAACAAACAAACAAACTCACTTTCGCATTTATAATATTAGTTAGGATTAGGATGCACATATGAATGCAATAAATGTTTGAATTTGAAGCAGTGAGCACGATACAAAATCACTAGCTACATCAGTTACTCAAAAATGATCTTACAAATCTTCACCAGCGATAAACACTGCTATGTTCACATGCCCATATGTTTATGGGCATGTGAACTTAGCAGTGCATTTTGCCAAAATACTATGCCCGAATTGGCAATACAAATCTATACTAATACAAAAATGCTGAAGAGTTTGCTTATTTTATTGTTTGAACGCGAAATAATCTCTATAACTACCAGTCGCATTTCAAAAATCTTTTTGCATTTGATAGCCTATTTTTAGGTTAGATTCAAGACAACACGCTACAAGCTTGGGCAGCGCAGTAGCATATATACGTATTTACGTAGGTGACACAGCTAATATTACAAACCCCTGTAAAATTAAATTTACAGCCTAATGTAATACATTTATGTGTTTTAGTTTCTTTATTTTTATTACGAATTTTGGGATCATTTTAATTCAAAAGGACCAGAATTTAAGTTTGTTTTTTTCAGAATTCAAATAGTGCGCAGATTTCAGCTATCATTGCCAAAAACACCTTTACAAAAACGTTTCAAAAATTGTATTTAAAACAACAAAGAGCACATTTAGTTTAAATATTATTTCCACGTGACATACGCTGTCGCCGATAACGCAATCAGAGTAACATAGTGACTATGTAAACTTTATGTGTGGCCATTAAGCCGGCGGGATGTTGCGGCTATTCTAATTTAAGTGGCCATCTTCGTTTTAGTGTATAGTTCATTTTTATAGCAGAGGTTTGTCGGTGGCGAGATACAGGCGATTATGTGTGTGTCGTTGGACTGACACAAATGTATTTTCTCTGTAAGGATTGAAAAAATATTGTTTTATTGTTTTTTATTTGTTGTTGTTATGTGAATAACTAGATATAGCCCGCGGCTTTGCTCGCGTAAATTTAGGGTAGGTTAGGTTAGTGGCTTTTTTTTTCTAGATGAAAGGTATCCTATGGCCTAACTTACAACGTTACAACGTATATGCGAAATTTAATAACGATCGGTTGAGTAGTTAAGGCGTGAAGTGTAACAAACTAACAAACTCACATTCGCATTTATAATATTAGTTAGGATAAGCAGCGTTAGTGGGGAGATCGTTAGACTTCAACACAGAGGTATCGAGTTCAATCCCATGTATACATGTCTGACTTGTTGAAGTTATGTGTGTAATTATCTCTCGCTTTGATAGTGAAGAAAATAATTGTGAAATCTGCATGTCTAATTATGTGTATCATAAGATGTGTAAAATACATCCTTACTAATATTATAAATGCGAAAATGAGTTTGTTTGTTTGTTTGTTACGCTTTCATGCCTTAACTACTCAACCGATCAACATGAAATTTTGCATACACGTTGTCAGGGGTACAGAATAGGAGATAGGGTACCTTTCATCCAGAAAAAGGACTGTTGCAAACCTAACCTAACCTAACCTACATTTACGCGAGCGAAGCCGCGGGTGAAAACTAGTACATTATAATTGATGTTATATTATACTAGATTTGAACGCGGCTTCGCTCGCGTAAATGTGAAATATATTGTAGGTCCTTATCTGTACCCCTGAATAGAAAAACATAGAAATAGAAATATTTATTTGCATAGAATGTAGGTTTACAAATTATGATGGTTACATGTTTGTTGGAATCCTTATACATTCTACCTTACGGTATGCAAAAATTAATACAGTCATTTAAATAAAAGGGAGATAATAATATACACAAAGTAAAAATGCAGAAAATAAATACTAAATTTAACCTAATAAAGATACTTCTGATACTTTTACCTAACAACGTGTTTGCGAAATTTCATCATGATCGGTGTACGAGTTACATCGTCCAGCAAAGGTGCCGCGTCAGCAATTTACGCCATGCACGCTTTTGTGCAATTGTGTGTTTTTGCTCGTCAAAATGACCACACTCCACCTGATGGTAAGCAGTCGTGTGGTCTAAGAGCAGTGGCCTCCACACCGCCCTCGTAGCAGCCGAGGCGATGTTGAGGTCTCTACTTTGACGGCCTGAGAAGGTGATTTTTCACGCCTCGCTTAAAGGACCCAGGATTGAAGGAAGAAGGAAACACGTGCCTTGGCAGAGAATTCCATGCCTTGGTCGTTCGGCGGAGGTATGAGGACCCAAACTTGTTGGTACGCGCTCTAATCGACTATACCGTGTAAGGATGGCATCTGAGCCCAGCACGCGTTGTTCTGGATAGGAAAGGGGAGGGCAGGATAAGGTGGAATAACTCTTCAGAGAAACATGCCAATGAGGCAATGTCCCTACGGAGTTGCAGAGGTTCCAGTAAACTCATGACCTCTGGATCTCCGATGATACGGACAGCCCGCCGCTGTAACCGGTCGAGAGCGTCCAGCAAGTAGTAGTAGTAGTGTAGTTCGATCAGTGTTCATGTAAACCGCGTCGCGTTCACTCATGTCATTTATCAATAATTATTTCATATCATTGTATTAATTACTTTGAATTGAATACATCCGTTTTCTATCATAACTCGCGGTATTATTTATCATAACCCTTATGTTCTGAGTGAACAGCTCAAACAATCGGTCTAATAGGTAAGGCATGAAAGCGTAACAAACTAACTAATAAACAAACAAATTAACATTCGCATTTATATTAGTTAGGAAGTATATTTTGGATTCCAAGCCAATGAGGTCTCACCATTGGTACATATTTGCCTCACTATTGTCTAAGACAAACCGTAAGATTTAAACAATCACTATCTAAGTAAAGTAAACTTTTAATTATTACGCTAAACTTGTTGCACTCGGTATTCAATTCTCCACGACAGGTTCTTACTGTTGTGAGCCTCGCCAAGGTTAGGTTTTAAAAAAAAGAAAACTCTATAATCAGATTGAGACAACCGTCTAGGATGGCTTTTAGGATGAGACTGGTTGAACGGATGGACACTTCGACTATGAAAGATAAATGCTAAGTAAGCAAAAAAGGAATGTGTGGTTTGCAAGAAAGGGTACATTACATATCTATAACACCTCCCAGGGGTAGACTAAACATCGGGGTTGTAATTTCGATGTTTAGGAGAGGTAATTTGGAAAATTTATATATTTCGTCTAATGCTAGGGGATGGCAGATTATCAGTTTCAGAATTGCGTTTATTAATCTTTATAGAGACTACTGCTTCAGGATTTGGAGATTGGTCTACGGGTGAGTTTACTGAAGTGGATCGAGTGAATATAGGGAAGCGATGGGAAAGACGGTTGTGCGATTTAATATATAAAAACAGTTTAAAAATACAGAAAATAGAAATAACACAAATTAGTACAATAATAATGATTGAGTAATGAGTCTCGTATCTAATTAACGGATGTTGATTAAGGATTTTGTCAGTTTCATCGGACATCGATTTTAATTTTGATTTAGTTTCCATAGTGAAATCGTCTAAATCAATGTTTTGTAATTTAAGAGGAGGCTCATTACCTATTATATCTCTAAACTTATCTAAATTACAACAAGAGTCATTTATAATGTTAAAATCGGGGTGTATAACGGTAACGTTGATTTTAATGTTTTTAAATCTAGGTAATAATTTTGTACTTTTACAATACGCTATACAGTTGTTTGGGATACTTAGAATACCTGTACCGACAATACTTATGTCAATAAGTTTTTGGTTTAGACATTCGATATAAAGTTTATTACTTAGAGATTGGACATAGATCCAGTCATTATTATAAAGCGGTTTCCACAAGTCTATATGTCCATGAAGGAATTTTGTTTGACACTGCACTGGTAAAACACTTATCACATTTGATATTAACTCACTTTCGCAACTCGGGTCGCGGCGCTCGGGAACACCGTCATGACGTCACAGATGTACTCGCGCGAGCTTATCGCTATGCATTCCTTAAGTGAGTCGAGCTTACAATATTCTGATTTGTCTTTGGTCATTGCTATGTATTTACTACTTGGTATTATAAAACTAAAAGAGTTTGGGTTTACACTATTATGAGGAGTCGGTAAGCCAATGCTATGAAATAAACTGTACTCTCTAGGGGATACTAGAGGTATTCTTAAAATAAAAACAATCTTGTTATTCAAACTGTAGGACAGTACATTAGATATGTTTAGTAAACTATGAATATTACTTAATGCTAAGCTTACAGGTAACTTAAAATCTACAGGTAAGTATCTGTAGTTATCGACAATTTCTTGGTATAACTGCACAGGTGATAATACGGCCGGATGCAGGATGTTTTGGCTACATAATATAATAGCGTTTGTTATATCTTCTAACTGAAATGATAAGGTGAGCATGGATGCTTCTAAGCTGTTCAAGATTGAATGAATGGTTGATTTAATATTTAATTCATTAGTAATTATTGAAATATTTTTTAACTTTACGGAGAAATTGTCGATAGCTTGGTTAAGGCTGGCCTCATTGTACTTAATTTCGTGTAAGGTCTTATTAAATTTTGATAAAATTGCAGACGTTACTAAAATATTTTCTTTCATTAATGAAGCCAGTCTTTTTTCATTGTCCTGAATGTTTTGGATGGCGTTGTCATATTTAACAGCATCGTCCTCGTCCAGGGTGCCAAAAATAGTTTTGGACAGAGTGCCAATACCACCAATCCATGCCCCTCGTTTGAACCTTTTGTTTACTAAGTGAGATATAGCAGAGTACGCGGCAACAATGTCGTGGTATCTGACTGTTAACGGTTCTAATGTGTTATGACATTCTAGATGATTAGAAGTTTGAATTTCAATTTGGTTACATATATGTCGTATTGAGCCTAAGATGGAGTTAATATTTTGGATGTGCGGTTCAATGTAGGAGACATCAAACGGTGTGACTATGTCTAAGTGGCTTACGTGAATTTTGAGTTCACCAATTGGGTCAAAATATATGCCGGGGCTGGTGTCGATTTTTTGAATAAATTCTGGGTGACCTTGGGCCAGTATGCTGTAAATAAAAGAGACACTACTATACTATACTATACTATATGCTATGTCTAAGTATATAATAATATTTGTATAATAAGGTTGTAAATAAGAGAAAAAAAAATGTATATAAAATGTATAAAAATTAATGGATGTACCTAGGTATGTTTTTTTTTAATTATGTCAATTAATTATTTTAGTCTGTAGCAGATGCATCTTGGACGTCCACGTGCTTAACTTCATCGAAGTGATGTTTCACATGGCGTCTGTTTATAAGTAACGCTAATGTGTTATTACCGTGTATCTTAACGACCTTGTAAGGCCCTTTCCAGACGGGTGATAAGGCTTTACGTAGCCTTAGATGGTTCTTTAATAAGACATAATCACCAACTTTGTATACCACTGGGCGAGTATGGGAGTCGTAATAGGTTTTAGAGTTTGTTTTAGATTTTTGAATAAACTCTATGGCTTTGTCACGCGTATGTTTCATTCGATGTTGTAACATCTTAACGTATTCGGGGTAAGTAGTATTAGAAGTATCGTCATACACAGAGTCTGGGATGTGAGGCTTATGCCCAAATAGTAATTCAAACGGTGAATAGTGGGTTGTTGAATGTACGGCGGTGTTATATGCTAACATAGCTGTATACACATATCGAGGCCAATTGTCTTGATTATCGTTAATATAAGGTCTCAAGTATTCTTTAAGCGTGGAGTGTGATCTTTCCAAAGCTCCTTGCGTCTGCGGATGATAAGGGGTGGACCATAATGGTTTGATTTTTAGGAACTCACATGTTTTCTTAAATAGATCGGCTGTAAAATTTGTGCCTTGGTCGGTAAGTATATATTTAGGGATTCCGAATAGAGATATAAAATTAAGCAGACATTCACACGATTCTTCGGCGGTATTATTACGGAGAGGGTAAGCTAGCGAGAATTTTGTGAGGTCATCTTGCATAGTCAAAATGAATCTAAGTTTGGCTGTGCCAGACTCAGGCAAGGGACCTACAATATCGAGGGATATTCTCTCAAACGGAGACGTTGAGGTGGACGTTATTATCATGGGCGCTCTGTTTATTTTACGCAAGGCTTTATTTGTTTGACACGATGAACATTTTTTTATATAGTTTTCAATGTCACCGCGCATATTTTTCCAATAAAATCTTTCCTTTATGCGGTTTAACATTCTGATGGATCCTAAATGTCCCGCGATGGGGATATCGTGATTTTCCTTAAGGATCTTCGGGATTTCGCTGAGCGAAGGATATATGATGTTGTTATGGTAAATATGTACTGTTATGTTAGTTCTGTCGAATAGATAGTTAAACATGTTATAGATTTTAACAAAAGAGTGTCTATCAAAAGGATTTTTAAAGTCTGATGTGCTGATTGCACATATTGTAGGATAAGACATTATTATCTCGTTGCGTGCATATTTTAAAGATTTAAATATATCTTGATACGAGAAGTCGTCAAAATAGTGAACTTTCGTAAATAGGAAAAGGTAAGTTTTATCTTCAATAGTAAGAGGTAGAAATGTGTATAAGGATCTTTCTAAGTTCAAGAATTCGTTGCGTTGAGGCTCCGGGTAGTTATCTAGGACTTCTTGAACATAAGGCATGGACTCGTCCATATCTATCGAGGTAGGTATAATTATTAATTTTTGAGTTCCTTTAAGTAGGTTTTGATTATGTTCCGAAATAGAGGTGTCATACGATTTTATAGGTAGTTTTAAAAATTGACTGTAAGTCATCTCGGGTAAGGTTAAATTTTCAGGTGCCGGAGAGCTTTCCGAGCTAGGTTGATTTGAAACAGGTAAGGTTTTAGGATTCTGCCAGCTGGTTGAAGGTTGAGGTTCGGGTTCAACACGCGATTCATTAGGAATGGAACTCAGATAATCCATAACTTCATTTTCGATTTCAGGATTTATAAGACCTGTGTCAAGACTGGATGGCGGAGACACGAGAAGATCTTGCAGGTCATTGTTTACTTCGTTAGGTGTGCCCGAAGGCTGTGATGTTTGTAGTGGAGGTTCGTAATTGGTGTTATCATTATCATTAGGGTTAAGGTTTGAAGGACTCATGTTATCAGGGTATATAGGGTTCACTGGGTATCTGGAGAGAGCGTCGGCGGCAGAGTTTAGTTTGCCCTTGCGGTACACTATGTCGTAATCATATTCCTCAAGTTTCAACCTCCATCGCTGGAGCTTGCTGCTGGGATCTTTATGATTAAACAACCATTTAAGAGGTCTATGGTCGGTAACAATAAGAAAATTGTGTCCGTAAAGGTAGGGACGGAATGTTTTACATCCATATAATATAGCCAACAATTCCTTCTCTGTAGTGCTATAACTGGATTCGCTTTTATTTAGTGTACGTGAAGCGAAAGCCACGGGTTGATCTTTGCCAACAGTTCCTTGCGACAGAACAGCGCCGACGGCATAGTTCGAGGCATCGCAGGTAAGGATGAAACGTTGCGAAAAGTCAGGATAGATAAGAAGTGGAGCAGTTGTTAATTTATGTTTTAATGAATCAAAGGCGAGTTGCTGTTGGTTCTCCCATTTAAATGGAATATCCTTTTTTAATAGGCAGGTAAGGGCTTTTGCAGTTTTTGAGAAATCAGCGATAAAACGGCGATAATATGAGACAAGCCCAAGGAATGATTTTATATCTTTAGGTGTTTTTGGAACTGGGAATGAGGTTACGGCCTTAACCTTCTCTGGATTTGGTTTAACACCTTGTTCGGTAATTATGTGCCCTAGATAACAGACCTCGCGTCTAAGAAACTCGCACTTGTCGGGTTGAAGTTTGAGATTAAAGTCTCTGATTCTTTGGAATATGGCTGTTAGGTTAAGTATACTGGATTTAAGATCAAATCCATAACAGACTACGTCGTCTAAATAAACAAAACACCGAATACCCTGGAGGCCGGACAGGACGGAGTTCATGAGTCTCTGAAATGTTGAAGGGGCATTTTTCAGCCCAAACGGCATTCTTGAAAATTGAAAGTGTCCTTCTGGTACAGTAAAAGCAGTTTTGGGTTTGTCCGCGGGGTTTAATGCGATTTGATGGAACCCGGATGCCAGGTCTAGTGTGGAGAAGTATTTACTATTGCCTAGCTGGTCTAGAATCTCAGTAATTTGAGGAATAGGGTAAGTGTCTCCGATTGTAATATCGTTCAATTTTCGGTAGTCAATCACGACTCGCCATTTCTGTGTATTAGAGGCGTCGAGTTTTTTAGGGACTACCCATATGGGTGATGACCAAGGGGAGTTAGAAGGCTCTATGATTTTTTGTTCGAGCATTTTATCAATTTGCTTTCGAACTTCAGCCTTATGGATTTCGGGAAATCTATATGATTTAGTATATATCGGAACGTCCGTCGTTGTTTTAATTTCGTGTTTGACGGCGTCCGTATGGGTAAGATTTTCACCGGGGAGATAGAATATATCTGAGTAGTCCGAACATAATTGCAAAAGTGCGTCTTTCTCCTCAATATTCAGATGCGAGACACGTAGCAGTTTTAATACTTCTTCTGTACGTGTAACGCTATTGTTTGTTACTTTTATATGGTTTATCGGACCAGAAGTGTGTCTTTGAAATTCTAGAGGATCAATGGCTTCAAGCTTTAGATTTAGGTTTGATTTTAAGGGTATGGGTTGTTCAGCAGTATTTACAACGGTTATGGTGATTCTATTATTATCTTTAACGCGTACTAGGCAGTTGGCAATTAATAATGTTTCTGAAAGTTTCTTGTCCAGGACCAATCCCTCTTTTATTTCAGGATTCAAAACGGAGCATTCGATAACAGTTTCGGTCCTGGCTGGAATGATGTAGGCAGGATCATGAAAGTGCATTTTTAAGGATGACTGTCCAAGGCTAAGCAGGTTATTGGTGTAATTAATACTACAACTATGTGCATTGAGCAGGTCAGACCCTATAATGCCATCGTAAGGTAAGTGTTTTATATCAGTAATATGAAACCGATGTAATATTTTAGAATTTGGAAGATGAATTTTTAATTGGAAATGGCCTCGAGTGAGAGTTGGTTCTTCCGTTGAGTCAATACCTTTAAGTTGGATGGTTTCCTTTACAAGAGTAGGATATTTTTTTATGCTAGAGTGCTTTAATAAGCATACAGAAGATCCTGAATCGACCAATAAGGACAATGGCACGTCGGATACGCAGGATTTAACAAGGACATGAGGTAGTAACGTTTTTGCGGGGTTACTTGTTATCTCAAAAACGTTGGATTTAGTAGAGTTTAGCAGGTCAACTTTAAACAGTTGCTGCGTGGATACAGAGGAGTTTGGCAGATCAACGTTGTTACGTTGCTGCACGGATACAGAGGAGTTTGGCAGATCAACGTTGTTACGTTGCTGCACGGATACAGAGGAGTTTGGCAGATCAACGTTGTTACGTTGCTGCACGGATACAGAGGAGTTTGGCAGGTCAACGTTGTTACGTTGCTGCACGGATACAGAGGATTTTGGCGGGCGATCATGTAGCGATGCCTGCGGTGAAATATTTGATAATGAACTTGGATATGTGATGCCGGTTTTTAAATTACGAGGTCCCGTACGACACCGGGACGAGACGGTTACTCGTTTTTTGGATCGGCATCAACGGTGTCGTAGCTTTCTACAGAATTCACATGGTATTCATCATTATCAGTTTCCTCTGATACAAAATTGACGCGTTGAGGTGTCCTCGATTGGTTTTGTTCAATGTTCTTAAAGCGATTGTTGTTGTATTCTCGCTTTCTACATTGTTCTAGGGTGTGTCCCGGAGTTTTGCAATATCTACAGAACGAAGTAGTGGAATTATTATAAGGTCGATTGGCATTAACCGTAGGTTTTGGGTTAGACTGACTTAAGTTTGGTGATTGATAATTTGTATTGCGGCGCGAAAATTGAGCGTTCGGCTTTGAGGTGTTCGACCTATCTTGTCGTGACTGTTGACTACCAGACGGGCCTGAGCTTTGTCTGGATAAAGATTGCTGAACCTTTTCTTCTGAAATGGCCATATTTATAGCTTCGTTCAGGGTTTTTATAGGTTTACATCTAACGATATCGGAGATACGGGGTGTCAACCCCATTTGGAAATGATGGAGGGCTAATTCCTCCATGGCTGCTGTTCGTCCTATCATCTCTCGACTCTTATGGCCGTGTGAAATAGATACCTCAGTTAATAATTGGCTTAAACATGTCTCAATCCTTAGAGCATACTGACTTACGTTTTCATTTATTTGTTGCTTACACTCCTGTAAATCTGTGAGAAGATGGGCGTAGTGTTTTCTCTCGCTAAATTGGGTTTTAAGGAATTCCTTAAGTTGTAGCCAATTGGTAAACTCCTTAATTGAGCAAGCGGTTTCCGCTTTGCCCTGTAGTTGACATAGTATATATTTAAAAAGTATATCTTTTTGAGAATCTGGAACTAACTCGTAAGCGTTGTTGCAATTAACCAAAAAGGAATTTAGCTTTTCTCTGCAACCGTCATAAGGTTTTATAAATTTGAGTAAAGTAGAAAGCTCAATATCTGCTTTAGTTGTAACTGGTCTCTTTTTAGAGACGGACTTAGTAGAGGGTCCTTGAGGGGGAGGACAGTGGCCTTGACCTTCCTCCTCAGTATCGGTTACAGTAATTTCGGTTTTTTCGAACTTTGGACTACGAGATCTTTCGGCCATTATGATAGTTATATATTTACTACGTCAATGACAATGGTAAAATACAGTGTATATTGAAATGTACTATTTAAACTCACAATATTCTTTATAAGATATTAGCAATGACCAAATACATAAATTCACTTACTGGAATGCGGACAGCGCGATAAGGATGATCATAATTTCTTGGAAGTTCTCGTAGGTGTCGACGTGACGTTAGTGTTGATAAGCCACGGGAGCGCGTCGTCGGGGAGATTATACCGGTCGCGGCACTGAATTGTGCGCGACACTGGGTATAACCTTGCTGGTTCTGGACAGAGACCGGCTACAGCACAAACAGTGCGCAGCAATGGGTTTTCACGAACACTGACGTCTAAGAGGGCCGGGCTGGAACTCGGTGCACAGTATGATATGCACAGCGGAGTCGGCGTTTACACTCGAACACACACACGCGACGGGCTTAGGTTTTAGGATAAGAGACGTTCCGGGGACTTTTCCAAACCCCTTTCCGCTGCCACCAAATGTTGTGAGCCTCGCCAAGGTTAGGTTTTTAAAAAAAGAAATCTCTATAATCAGATTGAGACAACCGTCTAGGATGGCTTTTAGGATGAGACTGGTTGAACGGATGGACACTTCGACTATGAAAGATAAATGCTAAGTAAGCAAAAAAGGAATGTGTGGTTTGCAAGAAAGGGTACATTACATATCTATAACATTACGATATTCACCAGTTACGCTGTTTCTATTATTTATTTTGACTTAGCTCTAATTTCTGTTGCAAAAGATTGATTAAGGAGGCATACAAAGTAGGCTAATAGTTTGCCAATCTTAAACCGACGGTTTGCGTGACTTGACTAGTCGCTGAAGACCATAAATGTAATATTTTTCCTAAATTAATAAGTGCTTTTTTAAATCTGATTTTGTGAAAGCACGGACGCTTTCGGTATGTTGTGTAAACAACATAAATAGGCATAAACGGGCGTAACAGTGTTTCTATGCCTGTTTATGCGAAACACCATGTCTTACACCCACATTTTATTACCTTAACAGTCTCCGTGGCGCAGCGGCAGTGAATGCAACTGCTGGTCTCGTGTTCGGATCCCGTGTCAGGCCAACAAAACGTTATTGGGTTTTTCTGTTAAGAAATCTCAACAGCAGCCCGGAGGTAGGAAGTTGGCCGTGTTAGAATCCCCCGTGCCTCCGGAAGCACATAAAGCCGTTGGTCCTGCGCCTGATCTTTCTCCGGTCGTTTCAGATTACCGTTCCATCGGATCACGAGAGTTAAGGAACAGAGAGTGCACTTGTGTTTGCGCACACACTTGTGCACTATAATATCTCCTGCGCCGATAGCCAGTCTCCGTTAAGATTGGCCGCCGTGACCGAAATTCGTTCCGGAAGACATTATTATTATTATATTTCCTGCCAATCGATAGCCTAGTGGGAGACTGCTGGACTGCAACGCGAAGATCTCGGTGTCGATCCCAAGGCGCGTATCTCTGATTTTCGATTTTCACATTAATTTGTTAATAATCGCTTGCTTAAACGGTGATAGAAAACATCGTGAATAAACTTGCATATCTGAAAGTTCTGCATAATGTTCTTAAAGATATGTGAAGTCTGCCTACTCACACTGGGCTAGCATGGTGGACTATACCCTACCATTCTCACACTGAGCAGAGGCCCTGCGCAGCTGGGACAGTTTATATACAGGACCGATATTAGTATAATAAAAATCTATTTATATAAAAATCTCGTGTCACGGTGTTTCTGGTCGCACTCCTCCAAAACAGCTCGACCGATTTTATGAATTTTTTTATGTATATTTGGTAGGTATGAGAATAGGTCGTAAAGTATATTTCATACCGCTAAGAAAACATTTATATGGCAGAACAACGTTTGCCGGGTCAGCTAGTTTTATTATATTATCTGCTTCTTAGGTACCACGTAAAAGGAGTGAGGGCTAGTGTCCTCTACCGGGCAAATTTCAGTCTATGTGCTGCCTAACTTATTCGTTTTTCTCTTTATCCTTCTCAATCTGAGCATCAATTCTAAATTAAAATGAATAATATAAAAGTTAACCTCTTTATGATATCAGTATAGCTATAGCAAACAGTATGTCACTAAATGTAAGGTTAAGAAATACGGGTCTCTAAAGTTATTCCAACCATCGCTTTTCTTAATCAGTTATGCTTCGATTGCTAAACAATCATGGGCAAAAAACTTGACGATAACCAATTAAGCATAACAAGCTTCTAAGCTAGATAAGACCTTTATTGGCTTAGCAATAGAGCTCATTTTTACATAATATCATATTTGGAGTTGTAGATTTAAGTTGTAAAATTTCGCATTCCTTATTTATTGTCAAAGGAATTTGATCCTTAATATATTGTAATAGAGTTCTAGTAAATATTCCGTTGGTTCCGTAAATTGATTTTAAGCTCCACGATTTTAGTAAGCTTTGTAAAATTTTTAATGATGATCAGTGTCACAGTTTTCAATTATTTCGCAATTGACGCCCGATTGAGTCGTTGCGGTTAACCCTAGTTATTTTTTTATTCTATTTGTATAGTCATTGTTATTTGACATCGATGGGAATTGGTAATTACGTGACCAAAGAGAGTCATTAAGAAACTAAGATTCTCAGATAATAAAGTCAAAGTCGAAAATCTTAATTTTCCATAAAAGTGTGTACATAAAAATACAATAAAAGAAAATATAAATTTTGCCGGTTTCAGGAGTAGAGCTTCATAATTATAAAATTATAATGACCGTCGGCTGAGTTAAGTCCCTGGTGCAGAAAAGACGTGGATATTGCTTGACGCAGCATACATCCTAAGATCATTAGTCAAGATAATTCCTGTGCCGGTGGGGTACTTTACAAACTTTGTAACAACGGACATTAGGAACACCCAGACTTGGAGAAACTAATTATGGATCACACACATTTATTTTTCGTTACGGCATCGAACCTACAGGACTCTTATCCTTTGTGGGAATCAACCCTACAATCCTTAGCGCATTAGGAGTCGACCTACACCAGCTATCCGTGCAGTCAAAATAAATATATATAGTAAATATTCACCATTATCATATATATCATATTGTCGCATCCAACTGCATTACAGCTGCAACTTTCCTGTTCTTTGTTTTCAAAGTAAAGTCTATATATCTCTACAATAGCTAAGGAAATGTATATTTACATTACAAATATAAGCCCCACTTTAGGAATAATAGTTGTGTCAAATTTGAATTTACAAACATTTAAACTACGGACAATAGATTATAAAGAGTCAGGGCAAGAACCACAGGTTTTTTTTATCTTATGTAGAGTTTGTAGTATAGTCATAATACGAGGTTTGACTTGAATTAGTTCAGAAAAGATCCTTGAGACATTTGCAATACAAGTGTAGGACTATGGATGACAATTATGAATTAAGATGTAAAAGACAACATATGTTACCTCTTAGCGAACGGCGTAGAATCGCAGGTATATCTACATTTATGAAAATAGCACAGTGTCAAATTGATTCTCCAGAGTTCCTCTCCAGAATAAGTTTTGCGGTGTCAAAAAGAGAAATTATCTACTGTATACTCCCCGCTGTAATACCAATTATAGACAAAACTCTTTCTTCATTAGAACTGCAAAACAGTAAAATAGCATTGACTTGCCTGAATGTGATCTGTTTAATACTTCTCCTAACACAATATGACATGTTATCAAGGGACTGGTTTGACTGCATTATGTAACAAAATTTATACTTTTATATATACAATATATTCGTATAACGTTAATTATCTCTTTTGTTGTTGTTGAAGCTCATGGTCACCTATAGTTTTGTAATGCGAAAACTGTCCATAGTTTGAAGCTATAGTATTAGAAATTATTTAGACATTAATTATTTTGCTGCATCTGCGGAGACTCTCAAACGGCGCAAATACAAAAACCTGGTAGGGGATTATGTTTTTGAGCCGTTTGGGGTCGAAACGCTAGGGTCATGGGGTCCCAGTGCTCGTGCGCTCTACAGAGACATAGCAAAAAGGTTAGTCGACGCTTCCCGTGACCAGAGGGCTGGGCTTTATTTTGCAGAAAGAATAAGCATTGCCATTCAACGTGGCAATGCTGCCAGTCTTCTGGGCACACTACCGGTCGACTGTGATGCGGAGGAATTTTATGACGCCTATTAGAGGGTTTTAGTTTTCTTTTTCTTTGTTTTATAATATTTTAGGAATAAGTCATTTTTAAAGAATTGTGATTATATGTACATTTTAGACATAGTAAGACTATTTGTTTTCCAATTAAAGTAAAATAAAATATTTTCATTCTTTGTAGATAATAAATCTAAATATTAAACGCCAACATAATATTTACTTACAAAAGGACTTAAAACTGTTAGTGAATTTTATTTATAGGTACCTAGTTTCTGTATGCAATTTTAGCTGCAGGCTTAAAAAATGGCTGAGGCTGAAAAATATTTAAATATTGAAACTAAAAGTCATATTTGCTTAGTTTTTTAGAGTAAAATATACTAGATATTTTTTTATTTATTTTAGTTTGGGTGTTTAAATGTTTTGTAAAGCGGTGATACAGGCACTATTTCATGGTAGTTGTCTTTTTTAAAGAAATTAAATATCAGTTGATTGGGCTTCCAGCACTCTTACTCACCTATCAAGAGCAGCGATAGCACAGTGGGGAGACCAACAGACTGCAATGCAGAGGGTCTTGGGTTCGAACCCACGTCGCACACCTCTGACTTTCGGAAGTTATATGATTTTCGAAATGATGTGCGTATTGATTGATAATTATCGCTTGCTCCGTGCCTCGGAAAGCACGTTAAGCCGTTGATCCCGGCCACATAAGATAAAATACTCACCTATCGAAACACTACTATCAGTCTATTTTGTGAGGGTGTAGTTTTTTTCATTCATTCATGTTAAAACCAGCATGTCTTCACTATTAAAACTTTCTGTAGGTGCAAGGTACTTCGTAATCCGGCTGCTAAAGTAAGCAAAATCCCGGGTTTAGCTGAACACGAAGATATCGATGTGAAATTGAACTTTTGATTTACCCCTTGCTGACACTTTACTACATCAACAAAGCTTCGACACATTATTTCTGCAACCACAAATGCTGCTAACATTTTCTGTCTGGTACTTTCTTAGCCAGGCCTCTAAAGTAAGTTAAATCCAAAGTTTAATCAAAACATGAATATCCCGCTGTGCCATTCTTGGTGTTATGTAGGTACCCCTTACTGATGGCTCTCGCTTACGAGAACCGGATCTCTGAGGTTAGGATGGAGAGTCGAGATCTGGGGACCTGTCTATAACTGGTCCCGGAAGGTGCTCTCGGGCACTGGAAGATACAGCGGCTCTCACTACCTATATACCGAAAGGTTAACGCTATATCATAAACTTGGATAGCCAGTAGAGGAAGGGTCAGATGACTCTCCGCTACATCGACAAATTTGTCTATTGAACAGCGGTTGCCACCCAAGCACCCTACTTTCTTAAAGTTAATCAGTTCACCAGATTTACCCATTGCCATTTCCACATACTGACTGCAAGCTGTAGTTGGTAAGCGTCTTCTACAGATTTACCCGTTCCGGATTATATCGCGCAAAGGGACGCCAATTATATCCCCTTTTTATCGTGCGTTGTACAATTTTGGGTCTGTTAAGAGGCTAGTAGTCAAGGAGCACATCTCAGTATCGAAGGTAACTATTACACACATGCTTTAATAGGCTGTTGTGGTAATCTGTACATATTATGATAACATTTTAATTCCTCGATGTCTGTATGTTTGTACGCGCATCACACAGAAATTAAATTCCGTTTTCGAAGTTATATTGCTGGCGATGCATCTTAAAATCTGGTGCATGTTTCATCTTGATACGCTACTTAAAAATCGAGTATAATGTGCGAAGATTGAAAAATATGGTACTTACCTACTTCCAAATTCCACACGTACGAAATCATTGACAGAAGCTTCTGTTTAATGCTTAGATAATTCGAATAAGAAGATGGAGCGAGCTGATTACTCGTGAACTATCGCATCAAGCGTGAGCAGCTTTGGCGAATGTGTAGAAAAGTTATTAGTAATAAATATATTATTTGCCATTATTTCAATATACCCTTACTAGGTGTTAGCAAGCGCGTTTGTTGTTTTAAATACATCCAACTCTTAACACAATTTGCTATTGAAAACGTACACTCACTAGTCGTATCGCGTACTTGTTAAAATTCATGACGCCCGTCCATCCACGAAGTTGTGGGGTCAGTTCGTCAGTTTAACTCGAACTAAAGCGAAAACTGACGCTCCCCCTACATTAGGCTCTAGTTGGCTCGAGGTGACCTTATATAATGCGACTAACTTTCATGTGAGCGTGGATAAGATAAAGTTGGATAAGTCATGTTTAGCAAATAAAACAGTTTGATATGATGTTATATTTCTTATTGGGTTTTACCTGCGTTTTACTGTCTTACTTTCATAGTTATACCTATCTTATCTGTTTGTGGGGGCCAGTCAGTGCAGACCGGCGATACTTCGACCCAGTGGGATCTTTTGTGTCGACACTCTCCCAATAACGATTGCCATAAATGTTCATGGCAGCCGTGACCAACGGCTTAACGTGCTTTTTGAGGCACGGAACAGGCGATAATTGTCAATCAATACGCACATAATTTCGAAAAGTCATACAACTTCCGAAAGTCAGAGGTGCGCGACGTGGGTTCGAACCCGAGACCCTCTGCATTGCAGTCTGTTGGTCTTCGCACTAGTTATACCTAACAAGAAGAATGCGTTTTTTTTTAATATAAAGAAGAATATTTCACCCTCTGGTTTATAATTAAATTTATGTGAAAATTCACGTCGATCTGCCACTCCGTTGCTGCTTGAAAAAAAGGACAAACCAACACTTTTGTATTTTATCGCGAATTTGTACGCGTGTAATTCAAAGGAAGGTACCTTATTAATCCTCGAATTCTAGGTGACGTATCGAGACGCAGACCGCCAGCAATACAACTATGAAAACCAAATTCAATTTCGTGCAGTCGTTTTTGCGTGGTGCGCATACAAACGTAAAAGCAGAAGGGCAGACGACTAACGTGGCAAACAAGCTTACTGCCCACCTGATGGTAAGTGGTCACCGTAGCCTATGGACGCCTGCAACACCAGAGGCATCACTTGCGCGTTGCCGACCCTTTAGGAAAGGAAATGGGAAGGAGAAGGAGCGGGAAGGGGGAAAGAGGGTGAATGGGCCTACGGTTGAAATGATTGTTTTGGCTTTTGTAGGTCTTATAAGGATCTAATATGTACAGACATGGACCAGTTATAATTTTAATATAATAAAATTGTAGAGATGTGTATGTAAGTGTATTGTATATATCAAGGAAGTAAAGATTAGCTTATTACCGAGGCTTCGTATATATTTTTCCATGTGGATGCGTCCTACCAGCAACGCTATGCGTTTCTACGGAGTAAATATAACTTAGAATTTTAGTTGAATCCTAAACTGTGTAAGCCAAAACAGACAAAACTAGATTATAATAGATGCCTCGCTGATTTCAGCATGAATAGGCCGGCTCGACCGGGGAAGGACTACCCTCTCACAGAATATCGACGTGAAATAGCAGTATTTCTACTGTTGTGTTTCGTTCGGTGAGTGAGAGTGCCGGAGGCCCAATCACCCCCTTTCCCCCATGCCGCTGCTTCTCCTTTCCACTTCTTTTCCTAAAGGGTCGCAACGCGCAAGTGGTGTTGCAGGCGTCCATAGGCTACGGTGACCACTTACCATCAGGTGGGCCATATTGTGCTTGTTTGCTACCTTGGTTATATAAAAAAAATAGGTGTTTTTAATTTAAATGCTTCTCCTACAATAATTCATTAATCTTGACTTGTTAATTTAATATATCAGTTTTAGGCCCTTATTTAAATTAGTATACATCATAAAATTTATTATCTAGTCCGCACTAACTACAGTCGTGTGCTGGTAAGAGAAAATGTATTTAAAACTCAAATATACTTTAGTAAACGTTAGTTTTTAAGCTTAGCACGTGTTTCCTTCTTCCTTCAATCTTGGGTCCTTTAAGCGGGGCGTGAAAAAGCATCTTCTCAGGCCGTCAAAGTAGAGACCTCAACATCGCCTCGGCTACTGTGGGAGCGGTGTGGAGGCCACTGCTCTTAGATCACACGACTGCTTACCATCAGGTGGAGTGTGGTCATTTTGACGAGCAAAATAATAAAAAAAAAATGATAAACTTATGATCATCGGCTCACTGCTGTTCTTTAACTAGTATTCAACTAATACTCATCGCTGAGCAGTATTAAATTTTTTCTGAGTAATCGCTAATTAATACCTAGCTACCCATTAAGTATCTGAGAGTGTTCGGGTACTGTGAAAGAACTAAACTTCAAAACATTGAAGCAACTATCATCTTAGCCTTCCCGTGACCATGACTGTAGAAAAGCAAACGAACCGTCATGGAAAGTTTAAACCTAAATCTAAATAGTTTAATAACTTAAATTGTTACTTTATACAAAGTAGTTAAATTTTTCAAAGTGGTTTATACGTAAGTAAGACAGTGCCGTATATTATTCTGAATACAAGCTAATGAGTACTTATCCACGTTCTCTGTTATCCTAGCTTCTCTAACCCTTATCACTGAACTCAGTTAAGTTGATCGGGGCGAAGCAGTGAGGCGTTCAGCGTACAGATTTGTTCACTCATACAATGTTTGTATGTAGTAAGCTAAAAGGAAAACCTTCATTTTAAAACAACTACATAACATTGGATTTGTTATCCGGATGGTGCAAGGGTTTAATTAATAATTTAGCTGACTGCGCTGTTGCGGGGTTGTGTCGCTAACTATGCTATGTGCGTACGTGCGATAAAGATTTTTGGATATTTTGGCGTTTCAGTATAAATGAGCCGGTTCGTTTAGCGAAGTACGCACACATAATACATACCAATTTTTTTTACTAATTAATTAGACAGATTACTGTAAAAAAAGAACCTTTTCCTTTGAAAAACTCACATTAACCATTATACCTCCTCACTGTATAGACTTTACTAGCTTTTGCCTGCGGCTTCGTCCACTCGCAAAATAACTGTTCTATAGTTCTTTTTCTGGACGAGAAGTATTTTATGTCGTTTTATATACTCCCCTAATTTCATGATGATCGGTCGAGTAGTCAAGGCGTAAAAGCGTTACAAAAAAAACTCACATTTGCATTTATAATATTAGTTAGGATTGCCAACACAATACTATATCTTCGTCCAATCGCCAGAACTGAAATCGGATACTACAAACATTCACCAGCAGACCCATCGCTCTGTCCACCCAATCGCAATAATTAGCAACAACACAATACGGTAATTAATTACCATCAATCACTTTAATAGCGGTGACGTCATATATGACGTAACACGTATCAGTCCTTCGGCACATGTATTGACAGGGTGGCAGTAATCTCGACAAATTGACTGCGTGTACACCGCGGGACAATATTAATTGGGCAGCGTTAGTTTGACACATTGCTGGTACACTGTTCAGTGATTGAAGTGTATGAAAATATTTATCTACTCCGTGGCTTAGTAGTGGTGCATGTGAGTGTTGGATTCCGGGTCAACAAACGTGTCTTGTTTTGGATTTTTCGGCTAAGAACTTGTCAGTGGTATCACGGAGTGTAAAACTCTGGCCAGGCTTGCAAATGTAGACTTTGTTAAATTTCTATCCTTTGGCAACAGTGCTATTCTTCTGTATTAAATGTATTCCTTTTTTGTACCGCTGCTTTCTCTCTCTCTATGGTCGGTTCCTCATGTCTGAGGATCGTGATCATCGTTGGATAATCCACACTTGAATCAAACGCTGTACCGCTGCACTTCATGCGAAATTTCATGATGATAGATCGAGTAGTAAAAGCGAGAAAGCGTAACAAACTTACATTCGCATTTATTATATTAATTTGGATTAGGATATTTCGCGCTGGGGTTGAATCCACACATTAAATGTGTGCTACTATTAGATTATATTATTGATGATGAGATAATGGTAATAATATGTGCAATTCATAACTCATTGCGGCGGGCTGTATCGTCGACCAATTGACTGCAGAGATTTAGTCGACCCATTCAAAATCTCACGATTATAACCCAGAATAGTTAGACTAGGGAGTTACACCCACAAGTTTCAAGTAACGGTATAAGTCACAAGTAACAGGGACAAGGCTATTGCCATCTGGACTGGGCTCAGTTCCCGACTCACTGCTAATAAACATTTCTTGACAGGAAACAGCAATAACTAATTGCTTGACCCATCATTGGCATCCAACCTAATGCACAGCATTCACAAGCGTTACGACCAGCGTTGCTATTAAAAATTCCTTCACAGAAAACATATTTACACTTTGCTTGACCCATCATTGGCATCCAATCTTATGCACAGCAGTCACAACGAACAGGACTGCTATTAAAAATACCTTGACAGAAAACCGCAATAACATTTTGCTGGACCTATCAAGAGCATCTAAACCTATGCACAGCAGTCACAACCGTCACGACCAGGACTGCTATTAAAAATACCTTGACAGAAAACCGCAAGAACATTTTGCTGGACCTATCAAGAGCAACCAATCCTATGCACAGCAGTCACCAACCGTCACGACCAAGACTGCTATTAAAAATACATTGACAGAAAAATGTAACAACATTTTGCTGGACCTATCAAGAGCATCCAATCCTATGCACAGCAGTCACAACCGTCACGACTCCATGCTGCTATTAGAAGCTCATCATTGGAATCCAATGCATAGCAGTCACTACCGAAGCCATATGTGCCATTTTCCTTTACCAAAACACATAATACATTGTGTTATACCGAAAATAATCGAATTGCCACCATATTGTCAACTACTCTTCCTCACCGCAACTTTAACCAAACAACCCCCTGATTTCAGTTCTCAATAATGTATAACGGTATCATTGAATAATAAATACAGTTAGACAGTTTGTAAAAATTTGCGAGTTTAGGGTTACGTGTTATGTTTGAGTTTGGCAAAATGAACGCCATGGGTAGAGCATTTTTGTGTACCAGTTTCACCCTAGGGCCTTGTTTGGTGAAATTAATTTGGGGTCATGCGTTTTTTCTCTTATGGTCTTACTATAGTGATGTGGCGAGTGCTATGTTATAAGCAAGGTTGGTTGAGGATACTTATATTTGTATGCACACGTGATGCAGTGGTATAAGTGGTTTTTGTAATGCTGGTACTGCTTCAATGCTTTTTTTCTTCTTAGGGTGTTTGTCGTTTTATTAGGTACTAGTTTTCACCCGCGGCTTCGCTCGCGTAAATGTAGGTTAGATTAGGTTAGGTTTGCAAAAGTTCTTTTTTCTGGATGAAAGGTACCCTATGTCCTATTCTGTACCCCTGACAACGTGTATGCAAAATTTCATGTTGATCGGTTGAGTAGTTAAGGCGTGAAAGCGTAACAAACAAACGAACTCATTTTCGCATTTATAATATTAGTAAGAATTTGACTATGAAATTGCCGTTTATATTATGCCGTAGATTCTGTAAAAAATGCAAAAATAATTAAAAAAAAACCATTTATATTTAAAAAGAACAGGTTTTATATATTATTAACAATAAATACATATTTATTAAAAATAAATAGTAATAACCTTTTATGCAATTTGTATTTAAAGTTATATCGCTAAGTATCTACCCGCATTCGTTGTTTCAATGCGCGATACATACATGATGCTTGATGTTTATCTTAATTTAAGACAAACCATAATGGCCTAAATATAGGTACATAAAAATAAACATAAAATTAGAATAGGCCATCCAAAAAATATTTAAAAGTATCTGAGCCATCTGAGCCATTACATATCTAATATTACAGGTCTGAGTCTAGCATTTTACAGACGCTTTATTACAGACTTATGTTTGCGTAGATACAAAAATACTTATCTATCTGTATTTACACATGCGATAGAATTAATGTGTTAAGGATTTAAACACAACATTACAGGCTTGAATCTGCAGGCAATAAAACTCTCAGTAAAGATGTCAAACTAGATCCACTGATTTTGATTTTCTTGTAGGATTAGTAATGGAAATATCATATATGCCTAAGCTAAGCTTAAGGTCCTTGGGCTTGAGGTCGTTATCTATATAAAAATACTTAATTAGAGAGCTGAGTCCGAACTTATGGTCCGCCTAAAACATGCTTATTTGTTAAACCGAGCATAAGAAACGATCTACCTATGACGTAAAACGAGAAACATAACTGGCATAATATTAGCACAATACAAGTCTGTCTAACCCTTTGGAAAAACACGGGTATGATATTATGTCATGATTTTTAATGTAGTCTCAGGTAAAATTCATTACGAAGTAACCCGCACTCATTTTCGCTTCACATGCAGCCCTTTTCAAAAATATGACGTTCAAGCATTTTTATGATTAAATCTGTTGTTATGGTGGTATGAAATTCCGGTGGCCAGTGGCGCAAAGGTTAATTTGTCCGGCTTCGGGGCACGCTGCCGTAAATACCTTTCATATTTTTGCTTTAATGGAAAAATTTATTTGGCGATGTCTGAAGAAATGGAGGGGGCACTTTTTTAAATCGAGCTAATAGTTATTTCGATTGATCTAACTTTTGAGGGGTTTGTTTGCTGAAGTCGCCACAGTTGGTACTAGCTACCAACTGTGGTGACTGCAGTACACCAATTAGGGACCACAATCCTAAAATGTTATTATATATGTGTCTGTATATTTCAGTTTCCTTGCGGACGGAGAGCAAGTAGCCGTATTTGCTTCTTATTCTTTTACATTACGCATCAGCGTTACTCCCAGGTTGTGTCCCAATGGGTAGATGGTCATGAGTAAAATAACCTTGCTTTAGGTAATAGTGCTTCAGGTCGGTCGATCAGGAAAGTACTACGCCTTTACAAAATATTGATTTAAAGTGGCAGTTTTTGTACTGTTACGACTTGTTGTGAGTAAGAGCGCCGCCGTTGTTTTCAGCGGTATCAAGAAAATAGATACCTATATTGCCGATTAGGGTTTCCATTAGATGAGCAACTGGTGCATCTAATTCTAATTAATTAAAACGACGAGATTAATATATTACCAAATACACAATACTAGATAGGTATAGGAGAAGAGGTATATGCAAATTTACCTGAACGCAGCTCGCTTACAAAAAGTTTATCTAGGCTCAGGAAGAATACAGCGATTTTAATAAATTTAACAAAGGTTGTAATTACTGTCATACGTATAAGTACACTAGCTGTTACCTGCGATTTCGTCCGCGTAGATTTTCACTAAAAAGTGTTTGTCTTCGCGGAACCCTATTTGTTTTTCTAAAATCAAAGTAGCCTATGTTACTCCTTATAACATCAGCTATCTGCCAGTGAAAGTCCCGTCAAAATCGATTCAGCCGTTTCGGAGATTACCCGGAACAAACAGATAGACAGACAGACAAAAAATTTAAAAACAGATGTTTTCGTATAGGTACCTTATATACTTTCATATGCATTAGATAAAAAGCTGTTATTTTGACATTACAAATAGACACTTCAATTTTATTTATTTGTATATATGTATAGATATATTATCTTACGCCCACATTCCCAAGGGTAGACAAAGGTACATCTGCATTTTGCCAGATATTGGATATTGTCTTAGTCACACGTGTTACGGGCTGAGGCTATTGCCATCTACAGGGCACAATTCCAGACTTCATGCTGCAGCTGATAATGCCTTCACAGTTTAAGCCAGCATTTTGCCCGATCTGGAAATCGAAGCATGCACAGCATTCACCACCGTTACAACAACAAGAAAGTATCAATAAAATTACCAAATAACATAACTCAAATTAATTATTTGATTTGATATATCACAGATATATTAATATACCTAGTGGCGCTGTTGATTGAGAGTTATGACCCATTGCAGTGTTCATAAATCGTTTCCCCGACTTGTCAATATATTGCTAGAGCAGAGTTAATATACCGATGCACTATGCAATCACTCATAGGTATTATTATACATATATAGGACGTGTGAAGTTAATCTCGGTTCAAATGAGAATTTATTGGACTGGTCTCAATTCCGTAGTACATAAATAGAGACACACACATATGAGATGTGCCTACGGTGATAAATGTTTCCAGGTCCCTTTTGAGGTCTGTGTGATTAAAACATTTATTTATTGCGTAACTGTGTACAGTAATTGATCGTGAAACATGTGTTTTTGGACCCAACAGTTTGTTCATATCGGACATGCAATATGTAAGGACATAAGACAACACAACTTAACACTAAATATAATGTATAATATAATTATTATTGCTTTTTAAAGAACTCTTGCAAGTTGTAAAATACAGTATGAGTCATAAGTGTAAGGGTTATCTAAAGTCTTGTTGTGATTGGCCACGACAGCCGCGATATTACCATTGCGCCGTGTGCAGAGGGCTTGAAGTCCACACGTGAAAAACTAATGTGTGAACCGGAAATACTTGTTTTCTTGGTGTACTTTGCTTCTGTGGTTTGTAAATTTGAATACCACCGCCATTTGTGAAGTCCACCGCGATGCAGGACTTATTCCTAGTATCGCAGATGTCTTTAAAATAAGCCTTATAGCATATAAATATTGCTAATGCCAGTGTAGTTCTTATACGTATGGTAAGTTCCCAGCTGTAGGTTTCATCAACTTCTCATTTGCCACCTTTAATCGTTTCGTACATCTATGCACGTTACGTTGTGTAGCCTTCATACGGCTTCACTGACAGAGTTGCCCTAGCTTACACTTCTCTAATAATAATTCGGTATATTATGGGCGCACGGTTAGTACAACATATTTTCAGGGTACCATGTTTAATGTTGAACAACAAAAGAAGAGGTTCCATTTTATTTAATCTAGTACTATTCTATATTTCCTGCGCTGGTTCGCTCACGTTTATGTAGATTTTGTCAACGCGTTAACGTGGACCTATTTTCTGGATTAAAGGTACTCCTGGCAACGTGTATGCAAAGTTTCACGATGATTGGTCCAGTAGTTAAGGCGTAAAGGGGCAAAAACAAACACATATACGGATTTATAATATTAATCTAGGATTAAGCAGCGATGACCTATTGGGAGACCGATGGACTGCTACGCAGATGTCTCGATTTCGATCCCAAGGCATCTCTGACGTTTCAACGTTTAGATAGTTAATTATCGGTAGCTTTAATAGTGAAGGAAAACATCGTCAAGAAACCTGCACACTTCCCCACCCTGTCCCATTACCAGCAGTGGGATAGGGCTGATATTATACGACCAGGTAGCTGGCTTATTGGCTTGACTAGGATTAGCGACGAGCAAGGCTTGGCTAGGATTAGCCTTTTATAATAATAAAAATAGACACACTCACATACTGTACATATTACTACAGCTTATAAGCATATACGTTTTAACATTTTATAAAATTACTTCTAAAACTAAGTTTAATATCCGTATTATTTTCTTTATTATATAAAAGCGATAAAAGCCTTCGCCGAAATACATGTTCTATTATTTCATAAAGAGAAAGTAGAAGCGAGTCATTCGTTGAATATGAAGTTTATTGCCGTAAAATAATCACCATGGCAACTAAGAAGATTGGCGAAGTGCAGAATACTGTGAAGTGCCTCTTTGCCTCCATTAAAATGATCTTACCACCTACCTCCTTACCTACCTACTAAAATATTACTCTTGTTCAATTTGATTTCTAGTGAATGCCTTGAAAAGGTTTTAGAAACGCTCTTCCAAAAATTGTTTTATTTAACGTATACCTTTAAAATATGACTATATTATCACGATAGCGCTGTAGCATAAATTTACGGACGAGTGTGGATCGTGGTGATCGTTTCAGGGCTTCGAACCCCACTCGAGTAAAATGATAATGAGATTTTATGGATGTATGTATATTTACATAGTACCTACATATTAATTATTACCTATATTTATTAATTCACAATATGATCTATTCGTGTGCCAAGTTTCATTCAAATCGTTCAATGGTTTATGCTCACCGTAACAAACATTCAAACACCTTCACAAACTTTAATATTTTTATAACCTTGGTAGGATGGTCACATCTACAAGATGCAAATACACTCGCGTGCAAGTAAATCGACTGAAGCCTCAAGTGCGCATAAAAAGTGATATAACTTAAAAATGCCTTATTTTACCTCTATATAATGTTTTACATAATTAAAGCCTAGTAATTGAGCTTTAAAATTATGTAAGTTGCATGAAAATCGATTCAGTAGGTTAGTAAAAAAGGTGAATGTCAAAGATACTGTAAAAAATTTTGAAAATTCATACAATTTCACAGTATGGGGGTTATTGGGTATAAATGAAACAAAATGTGCATAAGATAAAAAATTATTCGTGTCAATATTTGGTGTTCCCTCCTCTAGCCCTGATCACTGCTCTCAAGCGATTCTTCATCGACCTTATCAACTTTTTAATTGATGATTGTGGTATTCGGCCCCACTCTTCTACCAACGCAGTCTTGAGCTCATTGATGTTTGTCGGAGCTGGATTCCTCACCCTAACTTTACTTTTGAGCTCGTCCCATATGTGCTCAATGGGATTTAAATCGGGGCTGAGCGCTGGCCAATCCATAGTGTGAATTCCAAATTCACTCAGGAACTCACGTGTGGCCCGAGCAGTGTGACATCGGGCATTGTCATGCATCAAGATGAAATTATCCCCAATAAAGCCTTGATAAGGGACAACTTGATCCAGTAGAACATTTTCAATGTAACGATCACTGGTCAGACCTCCTCTCCGGCCTCCCCCAGGAACGAAAACAAGGTCCGTTTTTGCTTCTAAGGAAATTCCAGCCCACATCATGCAAGAACCGCCACCATATGCAACGGTTTCAACAAAGCAGCACTGTAAAAACCGTTCACCAGGACGCCGGTACACCCGACCTCTCCTGTCGCTGCCATGGAGACACATCCTCGTCTCATCTGTGAACAGGACCGACTGCCATTGCTCTATGCTCCAATCCAAGTGCTCTCGAGCAAAGTGAAGGCGTGCTTGACGGTGGGCTGTGGTCAACTTCGGGCCTGTAGCGGGTCTTTTCAGAGTAAGGTTAGCTTCCTTCAACCTTCTTCTAACTATCCACTGACTGACAGTTACTCCGCGAACTTGACGTAGCTCCTGCTGCACATCCACGCCGGTAAGGTGTCGATTTCGGAGAGAGGTCGAGACCAAAAACCGGTCGTCACGCTCCGAGGTGCACCGGCGTCGGCTGGTATTAGGCCGCCGAGTGAAGGCACCACTCTCTTGAAACCTCCTGTACACTCTCGAGACAGCAGACTGACTCATATTCAACCGACGAGCGACTTCTCGCTGGTTCAACCCTTCTTGCAACAGGGCAACGACTTGAGCGGCTTCTTCAGGTGTTGTATCCATAATTTTCTTCAAATGACGGCTTCAATTTGCAGAGATGTGTTCAGGTCAACGTCTAGTGAGCGACTGATAAGAAAAAACGATTACAGGGGGTTTTTATAGCGGGTTGTGTCGCGCAAGTTGTGTATAGAGCCCAGAGCAGTTTATGGGAGGTTGCGTTCAGTTGCATTCTAAGGACATGTGTTTATTTAAATTACTGAAATTATGCTACCATTTTAAAGCCTAATTACTGGGCTATAATTATGTAAAACATTATATAGAGGTAAAATAAGGCATTTTTAAGTTATATCACTTTTTATGCGCACTTGAGCCTTGAGTCGATTTACTTGCACGCGAGTGTATATAATTTAATTTAATTTCTACGCTGTGAAATTCAGGTACTTTATACGTAAGTCTATAATTATTGATTGCCGCGCATTTCACCTGTGTTTTTACAATAACAAGCTCCAACAATTTTCCACAAGGAATTATTCAGAGAATATAAAGGATATAACTTGTAGTACATAATAATATCGCGCAATAAACGAGGTAAGGTGTCTGTCTAATTAGTTGCACCGGTGAACTGTAGCACCTCGTGTATAGTACCGTCTTCAACTTAAGAAGTCTTCCCACTATATGTGCTTACAGTAAGATCTGTAATTTTTTTACTACCCAGAACAGCCCGTTTATAGATGTATCCTTCTTTGTTTTGTTTGTTTAAAAGATAATTAGGTATAACGGCTGAAGCCCTGCGTTCCGTAGGACGTTACTAGCATTCAGTTAACGGATGCAAGGTGTACCTTGTGTCCATTTTATATTTGTGTGGCAAGATTCTTCTTTATCTGGGTTTACAAATGACAAATAGCACAAATAATTGTCCGTGTGTAATTCAAACACAATATTCAGCGCGGCTGTAGCGGCGAAGCAACGGCTAGTCTCCTGCATCATCCGTGCAGTAATCGTGTTCTAAACGATTTTACTTTAGGTTTTTTTACTGATGGTAAGGACTTGTTGAAGTCAAGCAACTCGTATGATAGTCTTTACTTTGTTGGTCTTAAAATATTTTCCACGCTTTGCTTCAAGTAAAATAAAGAAATATCAATTGATCAAATAGACTGCACGTATGGCGTAGTGGTTTAAGAGGTCGCCTCGCCACCGCCACTACTTCAAGTGTTGTGGGTTCAAACCCCACACGGGACAAAACTTTGTGTGATCTACAAATGGTTGTTCCGACTCTGGGTGGTTTTTGAGTCCGTTATTTGAATGTTTGTAAAGTTCCCCGTGATACAGGATTTATTAAGTGCGCGGGAATTGCCTCCTTAAATTAAAAAAAATCAGCCTATCACAATCTACGCGTTGGACTTAAGCATCTCCCATTTTACGCCATACCATCCAGTAACAATGAAAAATGATTGCTGAATGCAATCCAGATTTTTTTCGAATGAAAGAGTTATCTAACCGTTTAGTTCGCGATGATAGGGTAGGCTTGATTAGACCTTTTAGATTTTGTAGAGGTTGCATTCAACACATGTTGTTTAGAAGAGGAAGGGAGAGGATGGAAATAGTTGTCAAAATCTTCGCATGATATAAATTCTTGCTGAAGCAAGACGCGTACTTTTAGTGGCGTCCGTTGACTACAGTAACTGATAGCAAGCTTGTTTGTTTGGATGTTGATTTAGTATGAACTAGTTTGGACACTATACTATTACCAGTTCAAGGAAGCGCCATCCGTTCATTAACATAGTGTTTAAAGAAATATAAATATTATAGTAAAGCTGCTTTAGGTGTAAACACTTCCTAACTTGTAGAGTATAAATCGGAGTCGCTGCATTCGGTAGCTCGGTTGCAGACTGCAGTACTGGCCTCGCTCGGGGACAATAAATCTGTTAGTCCTGCACTTTAGTACACAGGTGCTAATTATTACTTCGTGAATGTGATTCTAATTAGACTTAATGATATGCTAGATTTATTACTCAACGTACCTGATTCCCAAATGAATTTGTGTTGTTTTCTAGTGTGAACTCCTGCATATAACATAGGTTATTATATTATTAAGGAGACAAGCAAGCGTAGGGCTCATCTGAAGTTCAGCTGCTACTGTAACATACCAGAGGAATATCACTTACGTGTTGCCGACCCCAGGTTAAATAAACTAAAGATAGGATGAAAGCAAGGAATGGGAGACGCAGGCATGTGAGCTGTCGGAATTCTTACTTACCAGGTGAAAACTGTGGGTTACACAAGATTTCAGGTAAGTAAGAATTTCGGCAGTCGTCTCACCCACAAAATACCTGTTCTCTGGACTGACTACTTTGTGGACCTTAGATCAGGTTTAAGTTGAAGTCGGCTTATTCAAACCGTAACCAAATAATTCAAGGAGAATCAATCTTGTAATGCTCTCTTGTAGCAAGCCTCGGAGGCACGTCAGGGAGACGGAGGAGGTACCATAGAGAGTCCTTTTGCTAAAGGCAGGCATTTGGACTCTTAAATGGTTACAATCAATGTTCTCGTATCTGTATCTTGTGAAATATTCACGTCCATTTTATAAAAGAGTAGACGGAGTCTAAAGTTTTCCTCTTGCTACGATTCTGACATACACTCAGTCTTTAGCTTTTCCTTTACGACGATTGTTCTTAATTATTACTGAAACGTTTGCTTTGCTCAGTACTTGCCTAAAGCGCCCAATAAAATAATAATAATATATTATTATGTACGTAACGAACCCTAAAATTTACACAAGCAAAGTTCGGGCACAGAGTAGTTAACCCTGGCGTACCGGGTAACTTAACCCTAAAGTTTTTCTACTTAATCTTGCGAGGGGTCTGACATGGAATTAATCTATTGAACCGGCGGCTCATAGGGCTTCGGAGTATACCTTATTTAGTATAAAGGTATTTAAAGGAAAGATAGGCGATAACGTGAGGTAATTATTCTGTATTTATTTACACATTCCTGTCTAGTTCTAGGCAAGTTCTAAGGTCTATAATGAACATATCCTTTGTTCTTATATTTAGTTGACTAGGCAATAAAGGCAATCAAATTTGTCGTCAAAAAATGGTAGGTTAGGTATGGATGTATTACATATATACTTTGCAAGCTACGTTCAGGTCACACGTGAAAGGTAGCTTGCTAGTTTTCAGAATTACTTAATTTAAAAATTCAGTAACATTTTACCCGAGTTAGGCGAAAAGTTACGCTTCTATTGGGCCATCGCGACAGTCTATATGTTTTATCAATATCAAGGAGTTGTTGCCAAGCTAGTAATTTTAACTCTTTAATCATGCATAGGATCACTTCAATTATAGCTATTGGTTAAGGTCGCGCCAGGTCTTTATTCATCCCGAAAAAAATACTGTTCCCGAGGAAAACAATAATAACGTTCTTATAATAATAGATGGCGCCACGTGTCTTTCGAATCATGATTGAATTATATTATTATACAAGCAGAGTACAACCCGAATTGATTGTCAAATTCTAAATTAACGCGAGCGAAGCCGCGGGCAAAAGCTAGTGTATAATAATTTTAAATTAAATAGTTATATACTGGGCTACCACATCGCATCGCATTTATTACAAAAATAAATTTTATAAGGTCACTATAGAATTGAATGCGAGACTCTGCGTGGTAATCCAAAGGTCTGATCATCAATTGGTGTTCGTGGAAGATTCGCTATTAGATAACCACCTTGATCTATTGGCAGACAAATCAGTACCCAAATACTCAACATAATCAATTCTGACTTAGCATAAACTCTAAACCGATATTAGGAGTTTCGATCTCGACATAACGAGCTTCGATCCAAGATGCCATTTATTCGTCTCCAGATTTGAATGAGGGTACATTTGAAATTTAAATGAGAGCATTTAGGTGAATTGATGGAGCGTGAGCATTCATGATGTGATATCCAATTACTGATGATTGCCGCTTTGGATTATGGATTTGTGTAATGGTGATTATGTCTCAGTTGCCTAATATATGATACTTTTAAAAGTTTTAGTGGGTTTACCTAAATAGTTACGTTAAATAAGACATTTTATTTGTATGAATATTTAGTTTCGTTTTTATAAAAATATTTATTTTACTGCGTACCTATCTTAATAATTTTATTTATATGCATCATCTTTAAAGTTCTGGGGTAGCATTTTTCTGTTAGGAAATTCTCAGTTGCAGATATTGTTAGGTGCTACGCACTAAAGAAGACATTTTTTTATACAACTAAGGTGGCAAGCAAGCATAGGCCCACCTGATGGTAAGTGGTCACCGTAGCCTATGGACGCCTGCGACACCAGAGGCATCACTTGCGCGTTGCTGACCCTTTAGGAAAGGAAGTGGGACGGAGAAGGAGCGGGAAGGGGGAAGGGGTGCTTGAGCCTCCGGCACTCTCACTCACCGAACGAAACACAAAAGTAGGAATACTGCTATTTTACGTCGATATTCTGTGAGAGGGTAGTCCTTCCCCGGTCGAGCTGGCCCATTCATGCTGAAATCAGCGAGGCTCTACTACTTTTAAAGGTTTGTAACACGAATTGGAGTGCATGCTCTTTAACTTATTATATTATATATATTCTGAGCCAGGCGATAACCAGGCTATCTATATGATATCTATTGAAACATAGCACTTAAACTTATCGTTGCAATAATTGCCTCATTCAATTATAGAGCATGCATTCTAACTCGTGGCAAAAACAATCTAGGTATTTGGGCGGTCTCCTCTAGTTCGTACAGCACACTATCTTGATTGGTACAGCACAGAGTCAGACAATATATCGTATCTAGAGTGATCCCCTATTACGTGAGACCTTCAGATACATACCTCATTGGATCCGTGGCATAAGTTTGCACTCACACTTACATCCAAATATGTGGTCCCGTATTGGATGTTTAGGTTAGGCAACTTATTATTGGGATTTCCTGTTAATTTCTAGAGTCTAGAAATGGACCTAAAATGAATGCTGATGACATGTGGGTGTATTAAAAACCTCTCAAGAGGTATAAAAGTTCGAGTCTATGTTCATGTCTACACTCATCAAAAACAGCTTTCACCTATACTTATCCTTATACATAGTAGTCGTGCCTTTTGTTCATAGCCGACATATAAGACGATATCATCTTAACAGAGGCTCAAATAAGCAGGCAATCAACATTCGTCTTTCTTA
Organism: Catocala sponsa; assembly: GCA_963564715.1. Classification (NCBI taxonomy): domain Eukaryota; kingdom Metazoa; phylum Arthropoda; class Insecta; order Lepidoptera; family Erebidae; genus Catocala; species Catocala sponsa. The sequence continues at coordinate 8,484,598 of OY751351.1, forward strand.
CGCTGCAGTTAAGGATCACTTTAGCAATCGAATTCCAAATAATAGCCTATTGCTGAATAAAGTGCTCTTTCAATTGCCATACAAACGATGTTCAGTTTTCTTTACACATTTGACATTACACTTAATGCCATCTTTTTTTTTAAGATGTCTGCATTAAGTGTAAGTCCTATGTCGCAGGGAACTTTAAAAACTGTACAACAGACACAAAGGACACTCAAACTAAGATGTACTATTTGTGGATTACACAAATACTTGTACCGAGTAGGGATTGAACCTAAAGCACTCGGCGTAGAGGCCAAGCAACTATTTAAATCACTACGCGATCGGTGGAGGCAATCTTAACTAATATTATAAATATACGGATGTGAGTTTGTTTGTTATGCTTTCGCGCTTTACCTACGCGATCGATCGTCATGAAACTTCGCATGTACATTGTCATCTGGAGTACAGAAAAGGAGATAAGAAATTTTATCCAAAAAAAGATTATTGCTCTCTAGGGAAAACTAGTATTTACTAAAGTACATGCAGTAATATATCAATATAGAATATCTTACTGTGCGTCGGTGATACAGTATAATAATTGATCTCCTTATTCGATAGTCACATATATTGGGTTCGATTACAAGCCAAAGGGGTTGGCAGAGCTATATTAATGCCTTGTATTGCTTCCTGGCAGATTATAATCTCATATTCTTCTATAGTTACACGTATTGTCAGTGCCCTCTAATATCCTGACACTGATCTAGCCTTAGGGTATCGTTAGCCTTCGGGTTGCGGAGGTCAGATGGCAGTCGCTCCATGTAAAAACTGATATCCCGTCAAATCCGGTTAGACTAGAAAGCCGACCCCAATTGACTTGAGAATAATAAAGGCTATGGAGAAGAAGATTGCTTCCTGCGCTTTTAGGTCCTACGAAATAGGTGTTGCTGTGTTGCCTATTGCCGTCAACAGGGCACATGTCATATCGTGCTGCTACTTAAAATGTTGGCAAAAAATCTCTCTAGCACTGATCGAATAATCGAACCTAAGATCCTCATAGCAGTCGCATTGACTATCGCTGCGCCAGCGAAGCAGTTTTGTAATACAATTCCTAATGACTATAAAATATGATATGAAATTTATTATTAAAGTACCTTTCTACCAACAAAACGTTCTTTACAAAAATGTTTTCCCCATTAGGTAAACCCGCCATACGTCTAGCTTGGTGACAGCCTTTTACTTCAGTAGTTCTCAGCGAAATATTTTTCACTGAGTCAAGCACTTGCTGGTACATATATTAGAGCCAGTTGCTCGCAATTATATGGAGTTATGACATGTTTATGGCCATTTTTAATAGGGTCGCCTAGTTCACGTGAGGTTGTTATTTGATTGGTATATGTTTATGCGGTGGTCGGTAATTTGTAGAAGATTGTACATAATATTGGTGAAGTATGGTGACATAGTAATGAGAGTCCATAATATACTACTAGACTGCACGAATGGCGTACTGGTTTAAGTGGTCGCCTCGCCACTGCTATTGCGCCGAGTGTTGTGGGTTCGAATCCCACACGGGACAAAACTTTGTGTGATCCACAAATGGTTGTTCCGACTCTGGGTATTATTTTTGTCCGTTGTTTAAATGGTTGTAAAGTCCTCCGCGACACAGTAATTATTCCAAGTTTGTCTTTTTTAGAAAAAATTGCACAATGTAAGGCCCTTCGTACACAAGCCTACGCAAATTTTCGATACCCGACGATTTTGGTCATATAAATTCATAGAGGTTCGTACACAGCTACAAATGTCGGCGACGCGTGCCTGTGTACGAACCTCTATGAACTTGTATTGCGGTAGTCGCTTAGAGACCAAAATCGTCGGGTATTGAAGATTTGCGTAGGCTTGTGTGCGAAGGGCCTTACATTGTGCAATTTAAAAAAAAAGTATATATGTATGTTTATCCATTGTCTAGTACCCACAGTACAAGCTCTGCTTAGTTTGGGCTAGATGGTGTTGTGTGTATGTGGTAGAATATTATTATTATTATTATTATTTGCGTAGGCTTGTGTACGAAGGGCCTAAGTGTCAACTTATTCTACAGAACCATTAAGGCATACTAACGTAATGTTAAATAATTACTGTAAATAGAAATCAGGTCGGTTTCATTTGTCACCTTTTTAAAACCTTCACGGTTTATTAATTCTAGAAATGTCAAATTGCACGCACGAATAAGCTAATTGTTCCTAGTTTAATTGCGCTATTTATAATGAAATATTTATGCGATTGCATGAAACAAAACACCTTGTTATAAATTAAGACAGCGTGCAGATTTATAAACCCTAAGCTAAATAATAATTTAGTTTTTATAAAACTTGATGATCCTAAAGCGTTTGTTAAAAGGGAGTTGTAATTCGTTGTGTAATGCAATAGTGTGATGCGAATGAGAATCGAATCAACTACTTTACGATCCCGATATATCTAACGACCGCTACGGAAATATCTAATACAGCTCCCGACCCAGTTATCGAACCTGGTATCTCATAATGCAACAAGAAAAAGCGCAATCTCATACCAGCTGATATCATTTTACATCAATCACACTGCTCAAACTAAACCCAGGACTATTTAAATCCTGTTCATTTCCGACCTTTTAAGAGAGATCGTCTGCGGAACCATTGCAGCACTTTAATGTTTACGTTTATCGTTCTTTTAAGACTTCCTTAGCTATTTGAAGCGCATTGTGACTATAAATACTGGTTATTACTTGTTTCGTGCAGTCTGAAACTTCTAAATTTATTTTATTGTAACAGGAATGCATGTGCTAAGCAGATATATATAGTAGAACTAGAAAACCACCCCGGCTTCGCACGGGAAGCATCAAACCTTAACAAATTATAAACCTAAACCTTCCTCATGAATCAATCTGTCTATTGGTGAAAACCGCATGAAACTCCGTTCAGTAGTTTTTGAGTTTATCGCGAACAGACTTTTTTTTATAATATATATATGGCCAGTCTTCTATATATATATAACTAGATGTTCCTGCGGTTTCACCCGCGTTTATCGTTACTGCGCCGCCCCCGTGAGTCGTAGCGTGATGTTATATAGCCTATAGCCTTCCTCGATAAATAGGCTATCCAACACTAAAAGAATTTTTCAAATCGAACCAGAAGTAATCACGCAGAATAAACCAGGAGAAACATCGTTTGTACTATGTCTGTAATGGGTAATTATTTTGCTGCAATGTTATTTTAAAACTGCGATATCTCCTAAGATATTCATTGAAATCGAATGATGTAAAGGGCAATTTTGTTTTAAATTAAATACTTGTGACGAGTAACGTATTTATTTGGATAAGGATTAATATCATGTTTATAATAATACCTTCGCAAGTAATGCATTATTTTAGAACAAATTTGGTTAGCATAAAAATGGTTATAGTGAGCCAATCTTAAAAGATAGACATATGCTGTCGCGGACTTTTTTTTGGAACTTTTAAAGGGGAACAATTCTGTCATACACGATTTTTGCGAAACTTTAACTGTTTACGCAGCGCACGCAGCGGAAGCTCTCAAAAGGAAAAAATACCCTCCGATTTTTAAACATTCTTCATTGGTGCTCAGCTCCTATTGATCTTAGCGTGATGATATATAGCCTATAGTCTTCCTCGATAAATGGGCTATCTAACACTGAAAGAATTTTCAAATCGGATCAGTAGTTCCTGAGATTAGCGCATTCAAGCAAACAAACAAACAAACAAACAAACTCTTCAGCTTTATAATATTAGTATAGATATAATATAGTCAACTAACAAATAAAAGTTATCTGAAAGATAAATCGCATGCCGTCTCACTCTTGTTAGGTTAAAGAAGAGAGATGGCAAGACTTTTATCTTATACTCGTAGATAAATGCTATTTGGTGGTGGGACAAGCCCTTAGTGATAAAGGATAATATCAACAAGTTATGGATTCCGAGCCCGCGGGCTCCACCGCAATAAACGCTCTATTTCAAGCACATGCGTATAAAATTGCTTCTCCGTAAACGCACTCATACATCGTCATATGTTTGAATTCAGTGCGGAGCTGCGGGCCACGCCACCCAACGCAACGCGCGACGCCCCGCGTCTCCGTAAATGAGGCCTTAGACCATAATGAGTGTCCGTGAGAGAGACCATTACCACCACCACCGTATAAAAATTATGTAGAATAATAAAAACTAGGTTAAAATTACAATTGAGAAAACCATCCAAACTGACCATTATTGCTACGGAGCCCTTGGTGTGATTGTCCTACTCAGATGAGGAGATTTCTGTTTTTTTTCTCAATTAACAACAATAATAGGCACGTTTCCGATATCTCATTACAATCGTTTACATCCAAAGCACCTACTCAGAAACGGATTTCAAATCAACAAAAAATATACGCGTTTTCACCTAAAAAAACTATTTACACCATACAAAGTACTTATTTAAATAGTTGTATGAAATGCAAATGTAGTTTTTTAATACAAAATATCAGGTGCAAGAAATAGAGTAGTTACATACAAAAACGCGATAAAATGCAATTTGTATACCAGACGCGTAAACTTGGCTGTACTATCACAAAAGACTTTTGTTAACAAACGAGACTAAAACGGTGTGCAAAATAGAAAGGGGTTTTTTATCATAGAGCAGTTATGTACAGAGAATACGTTGTACAATAGTTTATTGCCTAAAGCCTGGTTAATAAGTTTTTATAATGTCGCAAACAAGTATAGGTACCACCTGATGGTATTTGGTAAGCTGTCAGCGTATCTTATGATTGCTTGCAATTTTAACTAAAATTATAAATACGAATGTGGGTTTGTTTGTTTGTTACGCTTACAAATTAAATAATTTAAATTGCTTAAATAGTAGTAACGTTCAATATTAGTAGTTTAATAGCTTCAAAATTGAGTAATATAATAATAGTATTTTATAATAAACAACGCAATAAAATCTGTGAATAGTATGTATTTTTATTTCGATGTATAGCATTCGTAAACGTAAGACAATAGGTAAGTATTAAGAATGAAAATGTAACAAATTTTCCTCAAAAGTAAAAAGTTTATCATTAAGTAATAATGTCATAACTAAAACATTTTTCTTTATTTCTGAAATCTTGGTTAGTGGAAGAGATTTTACATTTTAGGAAAATAACCTATCCCTTTTACGTATCAGTAAAAGTAACGTAATTATCTACTTTTAAAAGCGTGTTTTACTTTGTTCTTCGTTGCCTAGTTCATTATTATGCTTAGATGTAATGCATCTAAGCATAATAATAACGTTTTGTTGTTTATATAATTTAAACTGCAAATAAATGTTATATACAGCAATATAACATTTATTTGCAGTTTTATTAATCACTCAGGGCTCATAACTTTAGTCTTGGAATGCCAGATATAAAACCTATTATGTGTGGCCGTCGGTGCACCGCTGCAACTCAAGATTTTAAACTATTCAAACAAGTGAAACATCTGTATAATCCGTGACTTAGTCTATGAATAAAGAAGTAGCTAGCACCTCCGGCGTGCGAGTTAAAAACACTCGCGTACTCGCCTGTGGACGATACCGCCCTTTTGTTCTGTGCAGCTATCGCTGTTGTGCCTTCATAGCACGGTAGCTTCGTTTGCTTTATTGGCTGAAACGTGCGGCCTGGGGAGTAATTCTCACAAAGTACACATTTTTGTTTAGTAGACGTATTTTTTTAAACTTTTAGGCCTTCGTTGTATACCCTAGGTTATGTATACCCTAGTTGATGAATAGGTTACATTGGGACCTCCCAGCCGGGATCGAGCATGCTAACTTAAAACCATCACGGTGGCCTACCGACCAGCACCTTATAAGGCACACCGAGAATGTTATGTTGCACAGGTAACCCCATTGCACCCTTCACAAAGATGAAAGAATTTGATCTGGTGAGGGCTATGAAAAGAGACCTCATTCAATTCGTAGCCTTGTGCTGAACCAGCACAGTGGAACTTCGCCGCAGTAGTATGTTGAAGCCCTATATCCAAACGCCGGGGCAAGTGTTCATATAAATAGTTAATAAGTAGTGCTTGAAGATTAACTGCAATAAAATCCGCATAAAGTAAATTAATATCTAAAATGGCCGCTATTTTATTGCATGATGATGTCTATTAGACAAAAATATCTACTATGTGAGAATCAGCCCCATGTAAATAGCTAGCGCGCGAAACGTAAATTATGTTTTAGATATATTATGTTGAGGCGTTCTCGTAGATAGATCGATTTGGAGTTCAGTATTATTATTTGTTAAAAAGACTTCTTTCGCATAGGAATAAAGTCTGTGTCATGGGGTAGTTTACAAACATTCAAACAACGGATATAAAGGACATCTAGAGTCCAAGTCTAGATTCTAGACTTGAAATAAGTATTTATGGATCACACAAATTTCTGTCCCATGTTTGTATGTTTTTAGATTAAATCCATAACACTCGACGCAGTGGTAAGGTAACTATTTAAACTACTACGTCATTCGTGCAGTCAACACTACGCTACGACTTTGCGGTTAAGAGCTTTGATGGGTGAAAACCATACTTCGTGCATTGTAGAGTGTATAAAGGCTTAAAAGTTTTACTTCAAAGTCCAACTAAGACTAAATATTCTGATAAGATCTATAAACTTAGAATAACTGTTATTACTTTGGACTGCGGTGATTGAACGGTGGTTTGTACATATTTCGTCGCATTTAAATTGCTTATAAGCTGTCAAAGTCAAAGTCAAAAATCATTTATTCACTTAGGTCACAAAGTAACACTTATGAACGTCAAAGTGGTTAGTGAGTTTGTTACATTTACTGAATTTACATTTATGTTAGTTGCAAGGTTCAGTCAATAGGTGGAGCCTATGAGAAGATACCTGCAAGAAACTCAAGGCCACTCTTTTAAATCACCATCAAATTATAATTTCAGTATTTTACAACTCATTTATGTACCAGGTGTGGCAATACCTTCTTCCTTCAATCCTGGGTCCTTTAAGCGGGGCGTGAAAAAGCACCTTCTCAGGCCGTCAAAGTAGAGACCTCAACATCGCCCCGGCTGCTATGAGGGCGGTGTGGAGGCCACTGCTCTTAGACCACACGACTGCTTACCAGCAGGCGGAGTGTGGTCATTTAGATGAGTAAAAAAAAAAAAAAAAGAAATACGCTTGGGAATCGGCGTGTCTCGAATTATTTTTCAGGACGGGCTAGAATATTGGGTCTTGGTACGCTTCCACGCCTTAACTACTCGAATGATCATCATGTCATTTCGCATACACTTTGTCAGCGTTACAGAAAAGAACATAGGGTGCCTTTCATTTAGAAAACAAGTGAGAAACGGCAATGAATTGCCGTAAATCTTAGAGTTCGAAAAAATGGTATCACGTGACCAGAGGTCAAAGGTCATAGTCATTTCGGGGGTACCTATATCTAAGTCGAATAGCGTTGACCGCGAGTCTGTAGCTCTTACGGTTCTTGAGTTGACAGTTGTATAACAGACGGACGGACGGACAAAGCTGTTGTTTAAGAGTTTTTCGAACTCTAAAAGTACTGTTTCCGAGAGTAGCAATTTATTGACAAAATCTTCGTAAATTGAGCGAGGCTCAGGCGAAATCTAGTTCCTAACAATTATACGTCATTTTTAAGTGCAGTATATTACAATATGACGTCAATATATAAACGTCAAACCCGACCCTTTAAAATTAGATATCGATAAATCAGACACAGCAGTCTGTCTTTTATCTGCAAAAGCCATACGATATTCAATTTCCATACAAATAGTTATTCGCCGACATTAATGCTAAAAGGCTGCTAAAGTTCCTATTGAATAATAGCATTCTTATGTCGAATAGTTTTGGTTCTAATTTCTGCTGGCTGACGTGAGAGAATTGTAATTTAAATATACGCTGAAAGGGATAAATGTATCTGAAAATGCATTTGTTAGAAAGAGATAGAAGCAGTGACTGGATATTGATATATTTACCTACATACATAAATCTCGTGTCACGTTGTTGGTGGTCGCACTCCTCCGAAACGGCTCGACTGAATTTTATGGTAGACATGAGAATAGGTCGTAAAGTATTTCCTATCGCTAGGTGACTAGGGTGTGTCCCTATCCAGAAAAATGATTTATTTTTGAAGTGAAAATTTCTTTAGGCGCGTTGAGCACTACTTGGGTGAACTAAAATCATAGAACTCGCGTCATCGTCACGCTTCGTCATCGTCACGCTTCCACGATTTCCATTTTTGAATTATTTTAGAATATTAACAATATCTCAGAAATGGTGCGTCCGCAAAAAATAACGAAATTTTAACCCCCTTAATAATCCCTAAGAGAGTATCAGGAACTAGCAACCGACCCGCCCCTTTTTTGTTTATAAATAAGTGTTTATGATCAAGGATTAAAGTTTTCAATTCTATCGGCAGTCCCCAAAGACGGCACCAATTTTTTTTTGTGAAAATTTTGTATTTTTGTTTATTTGGCATAAGAAAATACCTGTATCTCCGAATTTAGAACAACGTTCGCCGGGTCAGGTAATATGTACATATATATTTACACATTCATCAATATAGTATGCAAATATACAGATATATAGTAGAGTGGTTGTGAATGCGACTGTGTTGGAGGTCTCAGATTTATTTATTAAGGATAACCAACAAAGCATACACTAAAACATTGTAATGATACATACACAGAAATCCATTATATAGTGCTGCCTCAATTATAGGCTGCCACGACATGCATTAACAAAAACTAAAATACTTAAAATAATCTATGCTCATGTGTAAAAAAACAAATAAATGATGAAAAAGTGATATGACCATAATTTCATTCAATAAACGTGCAAACAATGGCGATAAAATAACAAAACTAATGTCAAATTAAAAGGAAATTAGAATAAAAATATTTATTATAAATTATTATAAAATGGTAAATGTTGAAATACTAAATTATTAAAAAAATTATAAAAATTCTTTGTTGTAACAGGTATTGCTATGTGCCCAGTTAATGGCAAAAGCTTTAAGCTCCCTATATAACCTGGGACTAAAAAACATGCTATAGTCGCAATGTGGCTATAATACAACTTTTCCTATACTTCTCGACATAAAGGCGTAAGTATTCGTATGTATGATTTGCAAAATTATGTTCAATACCAGTATCTGCTCAATGTTTTAGATAATAGCCGCGATCCTTTTAAGACCACATCTAGATTTTTATTCGTCATATAAAAGTACTGATCTTATTATTTGAAGTATGATGCAGATGGACGGTCAGCAAAAACATAACCTAATTCACCTGTATTATTTAAGTGATCAATAAAAGCAGTATGGATATTTTTTAGAGATTCTAGATATTTGGACAATTTACTCATATTCTTGTAGAATAGTTAAGCTAGAATGCTTATAATAATAATAATATTCTACCACATACACACAACACCATCTAGCCCAAACTAAGCAGAGCTTGTACTATGGGTATTAGACAATGGATAAATATACATATATACTTTTTTTTTGTAAATACATACATACATATTATACATAAAAACAGCTTGGATTTAGAGTAGGGCTCACGACCTGGGGCTAGATCGCAAGTCTAATGCTTTACCTACAGCCACTTCAGTTAATTTATCGCTTAATTAAATGAAAACAGAAAGCTTGGATGAAAATGAGCATGGGGATTTATTTTTTGAAAATTGGCAGCTTGGTTTAGTATTAGTCATTCATGGCCTTGTCACCAGTGCTGTTGCCATCTACGATAATTTTACAGGTTGCTAAGCGCCATGTATCATGTAGTTCAAAGAAATAAGCAGTTCAGTCATGTACACGGTAACATGAAATGTAAAAGCACGGGTTCAGTCTTGCTTCAAGAATTGACTTTTATCTCGTTTATAAGTAGTAGTTAATTATTGTATTTATACATAAGAATATTAGTCTGAAAGCTTTCTGCAAAAATAAATAAATAAAAATAAATAATTTACATAAATATTTAGCACCAGAAATGTTTAATCAATCTTAGTATACTTGTAATTATCAACGTAAGATAACTTATATGTTGGATTACTATAAATACGAATTTTTATTTATAAACAGACTAACATTCTAAAGTCACGGGTATAATAGTATAGGACAGAATAAGGCCAAAAAATTATAACCTATCTTTGGATGGATTGGCTTACCGGGTTAAAGGTTATAATTAAGGCTAGGCTAAGGCTTAATTTATTAATAATAAAGCTAAAAATTGACATGTCGACTATAAGCTTGTGTCAAATGTCTATCTTGACTAAGTGAAAGAATCGAAAGAGGCGTAAGAGGGACTATATTTTAAATAGCACATTTTAAAGGGCTAAATATACTATTTAATCTACTATGTATCAAGAATCTGTTATATTAAAAAATATAATTTATAATTATTTTGTTCAGACGATTATTTTTCCTTGCTGACGCTATAAAGGTAAGAGCCGTTTTAATATGCTAATGGTCTAAAATAAATTTGGCATAGGCATTTTATGGGAAATGAAGTATAAATTCAATTTTCTCAGGGTGGGGTAGGTGGTCCAAAGGGTGGTTTTGCTTACATCCCCCCCTCTCCATCACCCTTGAGTTTGGGTTCACAGGGGTTTATATCTCGAAGATAATCATGGTTTAGAGCTTTCTGTCTTGTAGATTATCTAAAGAACCGTATCTTTTGATGACCATTTTATAGTTATATTTAAGTATACCAAATAACTCTGTTTCTTTATGTAGATGTAAGAATAAATGATGCGACTTTTAGTATGTCTGGGTATATTTTTATTTTCGGGACAGTTTTTATGTTTTATTAGGTTGAGTTAACAACCGTAATGCTGCCCTGTATTTTATGCACATGTGTGGGTGATACACATTTATATTGTTCATTTAAATATGTGTATGTGTATGAGAGTGTGTGTGAGTGTGTGTGTGTGTATGTATGTGTGAGTGTCATTCAATGCGGTTTATTTGTGGCCAATTCTGGAATAAATTGTACTCGGATTTAAGATGTTAAAACTGGTTTATGAGGCGGTATTGTTGTTTATTTTGTTAGTCTAATAAAACCACAGAATACGGAGCCCAAACACACAAGCTTCCTACTAGAGATGAGAGTATGTCATCATTATAGTGTAAATGTGGAATATGGGAAGACGTTTATTACTCAATGACGTGTAAATTGTTAAAAGGATTTTTATGAAACTTGGCTCACAGATAAACCATTAGACTACTACATTTTGGCCGTGGCCTCAACTGCGTTAATATAGATTTTGTCCCATCCCTGTATCCCTCAGGAACAGTACTTTTTTCTGGATGAAAGGTACTCTATATCCTTTTATATACCCCTGACAACTTATACAATCCAAGCGTCACTGATATGATATTAATTTACCACGTCTTATTCGGCATTGTTCTTTTTTTTTATACAGCTAAGGTGGCAAACAAGCATACCCAGCTGATGGTAAGTGGTCACCGTAGCCTATGGACGCCGATGCAACACCAGAGGCATCACTTGCATTTTGCCGACCCTTTAGGAAAGGAAAAGGAAGTGGGAAGGAGAAGGAGCGGGAAGGGGGAAAGAGGGTGATTGGGCCTCCGGCACTCTCACAAAACGAACGAAACACAACAGTAAACATACTGCCATTTCACGTCGATATCCTGTGAGAGGGTAGTCCTTCCCCGGTCGAGGCGGCCCATTCATGCTGAAATCACCTGACACCAATATTATGATAACTTTCGTCTCTAATATTAGCGCAGTGTATCCGACATGGCTCTCCGGATAGCCAAGATGAAGTGGCAGTGGGCAGGGCACATAGCACGCAGAACCGATGACTGTTGGGGCAGAAAGGTTCTAGAGTGGCGGCCACGCACCGGAAAACGCAGCAGGGGTAGGCCCCCCACAAGGTGGACCGACGACCTGGTAAGGGTCTCGGGAAGCGGTTGGATGCGAGTGGCCCAAGACCGGTCTGTGTGGAAAGCCTTGGAGGAGGCCTATGTCCAGCAGTAGACGTCTTTTGGCTGACATGATGATGATGATGATTAGCGCAGTGTGCAGTATGTCGAACTTTGTGAATAAAAAAACTATTGCAATAAAAATATATTGTAATTAACTTGCTTCACATTAATGATTCATCTAGTGGAAACCGTTAGACTGCCACGCAGAGGTCTCGGGTTTGATGCAAAGGCTGACATTTCGAAGCCATTTACGATTCGCTTTAACAGAGAAGGAAAGCATCATGAAGAAACCTGCATGTCTAAGCGTTCTCCATAATGTTTTTCAAGATATGTTAAGTCTGCCAGCCAGCGTGGTCAACTATATACTCGTACCTTATCACACAGAGAATAGGCCCATGCCCAGAAGTAGGACAGTTTAATACAGGGCTGATATTTATATAAACCACTTTATACAGAGGTCATAATATTATGTAAGGATAAAATTTAAACCTTAATATTAATACATCTAAGGTTTGAAAGGAGACTTAGAGCTAATTAAAGTATTTTTAATAGAGTTCACTCTATTATAAACGGGTTGTTTTGAAACTTATAGATGTTGCTCTTCACACATTATGTTCTGGTAAATTCAAACCTAATAGCTTTGTAAGATGCGTCGTGCACATACGACTTTCAAAGGAATCAGATATAAATATAATACTAAATATAATTTAAGACAACCGGCCTTAACTGCGTAGGTAAATATTTAAAGGTAATAAATACCTATTTATTTCTTGACGTCTATTATTTTACTCGGTATACTTGCAAATCGCGAAAGTCTTAAAACTTTTATATTCAGACATAATATATAATATTCTACCACATACATATAACACCATTTAGCCCAAACTAAGCAGAGCTTGTACTATGGGTACTAGACAATGCATAAACATACATAAATACTTTTTTTGTAAGTATATACATATTATACATAGAAACACACAGACCAAGACAAACATCCATGTATATGCACACAAATGTTTGACTTGTGCGGGAATCGAAACCGCGACCTCAGGCGTGGCAGTTGGTTACACTAATCACTACGCCATCGAGGTCATTATGGTTCAAATATCTAAATTTAGACGTAGCAATCTTTTTCTTTTTTATGAAAAGACATCTCCCGTACTAGTAATTGTGTCGCAGGGGACTTTATAAACATTCAAACAACGGGCAATACAAAGAGCATCCAAATTTGGAACAACTATTAGTGATTCAAACAAATTGTCCCATGTCAAACCCAAAGCTACATATAGCTTTGACATTTTCAGATTTGTGTGCGATATGACTGGTTTGCCTTTAAACATAAGGTTGTGCTTGTGTTTGCAGCAGATCGTGAGGACGAACCTAGAAGGTTTGTTTCTTGATTCAGGCAAAGTGGTCAATGCCACTTTGCCTGGTTTTCCTTTTAGGAAATTCTTAGTAGCAGCACAAAAGCCTGGGTTTTTTATTAGGAAATTCTCAGTAGCCGCACGATACAATAGGATGCCATTTATTATGTAGCAACGTTGTACTTAGACTAAAAATCGGCAATGTGTGCCTCTTAAACTGAACTTGCCAATTCACGAGAAGATAATTTCCTGTACCGACATCGGAACAGCGACGGACCGATTTTTCATGTGTTGTTGTAATAACGTTTGCGCAGGTAATGTCGTATTTTATTATATTGCTAGTTGACACTCACGGCTTCGCTTACGTGATGTATTGGTATAATGTAATTTATTTTCTCTTGTAAGAATTTCTGTCTCATTGCTCTCGTAGGATAAGTTTCCGTTTGTTTGTGTGCAAACGTGAGGTACCTAGTTCGATCTCTCGAACGAAAGTTGACCTGGATTTATAGTATTGTATTTTAATAATAAATTTATATTAAAAACAAATTGTAGCAAGAATATTTTGAATATGAAAATACGGACCTAAAAATTACGAATACAGACAATTTCTGATAGCAAAAATAAACGTCCGACTCAAAAAGAATTCGCGCCTAATTACTGATTTTGACATTAAAACAAAAACAAAATTGAGTATCTTCATGGTCAAAAATGTTTATCAAAAAAAAATTTACAATATTTAAGGGAAAGAGCGACATAACAACACAAGTATTATCAATTACTTACTGGGGATGTCTCATTTATAATCAACTAGCTTTTGCCCACGGCTTCGCTCGCGTTAATTTAGAATTTGACAATCAATTCGGCTTGTACTCTGCTTGTAATAATATAATTCAACCATGATTCGAAAGAAACGTGGCGCCATCTATTATCATAAGAACGTTTTTGTTGTTTTCCTCGGGAACAGTAATTTTTTTCGGGATGAAAGGTAGCCTATGTCCGTTTCTGTACACCTGTTAACGTATATGCAAAATTTCATAATGATCGGTTCAGTGGTTTAGGCGTGAAAAGGTAACAAACAAACAAACTCATTTTCGCTTTTATAATATTAGTTACGATTAGGATGTAACTGTTTAGAGACAAATTAACATTTTTCATTTGATTTTCACTTAAGAATTCTTACTAATGTTTTCAACCATTTGTAAAGTTTGCCATCCGATTCTTAGTTGGGTAGGTAGACTTATTGCCAATGGCTCTATTGACGAAAAGAGTACTCAGCAGTAAAACAGGTTAATAAAACAGGGTTGATTAGGAGAAATATATTTTTGGGACTATTGCGTTGTAAAATAGCTTTGATTTTGCTTTAACACTTTGCTAAATGAATTAATCAACTTTGATTGCAGGCTTATAAATTACAGTGCTATTCAAAATATTGAATGTATTCGTAAGCCTATTTAGTTTGCTGTATAGCTCTTAATTTTATCGATGAATTAGATGCTTTGAGTTTAATTAGTTTATTTCACGTAGAAAATGACGGGCATATAAACTTCAACAGAGTGCAGAATAAATAACAAGGTTTTCAATACTATTTGAATGCAATAATTAAGATTGGATTTTCTTAAGAAAGTAAATTGAAATATTATGGAATAATCATACTTAAGAGGCGCTGGTAATGGCAAAGGTAACGCCATCGGTGCATTACGTAACACTTTCCGCTGTCCGTTTTAAGGTTGCGCACTAGGGATAGTTCTTGTGTCGCAGATGACTTTACCAATGTTCAAATCAACAACAAACTTGTGTCCGTTGATACAAAGAACCGCAGACTTCGAACAACCTGTTTGTGGTTCACGAAAATATTGTTCCGTGCGGGGATGGATCCACCCAAGCGGCGGTAGCCCAATGGATAAGGCATTGGACTTGCGATCGAGAGGTCGCGGGTTCAAATCCCTCCCACTGCACTACCGACGTGAACCAACTCTTAATACAAGCATTCTAGCTTAGCTGGAGGGGTTTCTTAACCGCTACGCTAGAATGCAACCCAAATTGCTACCTTTGTAACACAAATTGTTAGTAGTCTTCTATACAAGATAAAAAAAAAACAACACTTGGCGCAGTGAGAATGGTGAGGCGATCACCTTAAGACACTACGCTATTCGTCCAGTCACCTCCTAATCCTAACTAATATTATAAAAGCGAAAATGAGTTTGTTCGTTTGTTTGTTTGTTACCTTTTCACGCCTAAACCACTGAACCGATCATTCTGAAATTTTGCATATACGTTGTCAGGTGTACAGAAACGGACATAGGCTACCGCCTATGTCCGTTTCTGTACACCTGACAACGTATTCGAAAAACATGTGGCGCCATCTATTATTAAAAATTACCGTTCCCGAGGAAAACAACAATAACGTTCTTCTGATAATAGATGGCGCCACATGTTTTTCGAATCATGATTGAATTATATTATTAAAAGCAGAGTACAACCCGAATTGATTGTCAAATTCTAAATTAACGTGAGCGAAGCCGCGGGCAAAAGCTAGTCCTAACTATACTATCTGCAGAAAATATAATAAGGATTTTTCCTTTTTTTATAATATACGCAATGTAATAAAGAGGATGATTTCCACTATCATTTTAAACGCAGGTAAACGTAAAACGTATCTTCGGGAATTTCCTGTGAGAAAGCTTTAGAAATACCTAGAGCATAATAAGTAGGATAAGCTTTCAAATAAATTAGAATTATCGAAATTCTAAAATGTGGTTGGCAAACAGGTTGAAAAGGTTGATTATATAACGCAGGTATGGGAGCTGTACCTATACCCCTGCGCTAAAGCCTTCATTTCGACTTATTATCTGCTTAGACTTTGTCCTTTTTCATTATCATCAGATAGTGCAGAAAAATAATACTATGTACGTTTACAATTTGTACTTAAATTACTTAGCGTAGATTATTGTAGTAGGTAACTCTAAGTTTTGTATAATGTATTGCTTAACCCATTCGCTGTCCCGTGATAAACACAATAGAAAATCTATTGTTATGTATCATATGTGATTCATCGGACAGGGAAACTGTTAACTGCCTATTTTAAGGCTATATTTGTAAGTGAACATATTGATCCTTGAAATTTATCAACTCTACGAAAACAAAATGAAAATAAAAAAAAATAGTCCTACTTTCAAACTAACATGCATATTATGTTGTTTACCTGCACATTATACATATACTATAAAAATTAGATGTGGTAAAATGACGTTGGGCTTTGGGACCTAGTACTAATTACAATACTGTTTGAACAGTTGTTTCTGAGAGAATAGCTTAGTAAGCTAAGGTCATTTCTAAAGAGCTGTCTGCATCGACTTAAGACATTTATGATTTAAATATTGTCGGGCTCGCACCAAAAATGTTTTAAGGATAACTCATGTATCTCGGGCAATTTGACAAACCAAACAACAGACCACTAGTAACGCCTATCTTCAGAGAAGATATTTGGAAATCACACAAATCATCTCATAAGTACATCGAACACACAATCCTCAATGCACTGGCAGTGGCAGTTAACGAAAACCATTTCAATCACAAAAGTTAAATAAATAAGCGTTTTTATACCAAGTATCGACCCAAAAACTTCCTTCTACTAAGAACACGGTTTGCAAACAGCATTTAAATAAGAATCGTCGCACATTTAAAAACGGGGTTACATTTAAGCATCTGTAAACATTGAGACCCCGGCACACATGTACCGTATCATGGTGATATACATAATCCGATTGCATTTCCGGGAATCTTTTCCTTGCTCCTAATAAGTGCCGCCGAGCGCGTATCAATTCAAATGGGTAATTCTTAGGTAGGGCCGTGAAACGGGAGGGTAGGCAAAATAATACGAGTTTTAAGTAGTAGGTATTTTGGTCTTGAGTGATTTGAGAGATTATTAGTCTATCTCGAGGTTAATGGTGAGGGGTAATGTAATATACCTATTTAGAAAATTGTCTTACGTTTACGCGATAATTATACATACATAGTTTCACACCTGTTTCCCAGAAGGGTAGGAAGAGACTACGGATTTCCATTTGCTACGATCCTGACACACTTCTCTGGCTTCATTCACTTTCATCACATTCCTCATATTATACGCCCGTCGATTCAAGAAGCTCTTAACCTGGCTATTGTCCAGAACGCCTCCAATAATATAATTATACATTGAAGTTAAACTACTTTATACGGCTTTTATCACGTTTATTTTAAAAACAGTATTATTTCATAATTTTAATACTATTAAACTATTACTGTGAAACTTTACTACTATTGAAGCTATTTAAATTATTGAACTATTTAGATTTACTATTCGCGATGGTCGTTGTTTCGTTTGCTTTTCAATATTCCTCGTTCTAAGAGAACTCCAGTCCTGAGACATTTTCTAAACAGTTCCTTTATGCAGTATTCGGTAAGTTATATGAACTGCGAACACTGCGCACAATTTTATACCATTCTGCTAATCGAATTGAAAATCAAATTGAAATAACATACGATAACATAATTATTTTCCTGATATACCCGACAGTGTACGTGCAATATTACGCGGTAATTATTGCGCGCAAGTGTAAACGGGTGTTGTGAAACTTTTGCCTGACTCCGCCCGCTCACTAAATTGGTCTTTTCCTGTTGCATATAACTACAAAACGTGATACCAGAGACCTTTATAAGATAAATAGTTGCTTTTGTTTTGTTGTTGTAAATACTGTGGAATAATTTATTTGTATTATAGTAGTATAGATGTTCCCGCGGTTTCACCCGCGTTTATCGTTACTGCGCCGCCCCCGAGGGTCGTAGCGTGATGTTATATAGCCTATAGCCTTCCTCGATAAATAGGCTATCCAACACTAAAATAATTTTTCAAATCGAACCAGTAGTTCCTGAGATTAGCGCGTTCAAACCAACAAATAAACAAACAAACTCTTCAGCTTTATAATATTAGTATAGATAGCTGACCCGCGCAACTTCATCTGCGTCACATAAGAGAGAGTGGATCGTAGGCACCTATAATACAATTTTAAATACCTACAGTGCTAATTTATAATCACGCAGAATAAAACAGAAGAAACATTGTTTGTATGTCTGTAATGGGTAATTATATTGCGGCGATGTTATGTTAAAACTGCGATATCACCTAAGATATTCATTGAAATCGAATGATGTACAGGGCAATTTTGTTTTAAATTAAATACTTGTGATGAATAACGTATTTATTTGGATAAGGATTAATATCATGTTTATAAAAATACCTTCGCAAATAATGCATTATTTTAGAACAAATTTGGTTAGCATATAAAAGGTTATAGAGAGCCAACCTTAAAAGATAGACATATGCTGTCGCGGATTTCTTTTTAGAACTTTTTAAGGGGAACAGTTCTCTCATACATGATTTTTGCGAAACTTTAACAGTTTACGCAGCGCACGCAGCGGAAGCTCTCAAAAGGAAAAAAAATCCTCCGATTTTGAAACATTCTTCATTGGTGCTCCGCTCCTATTGATCTTAGCGTGATGATATATAGCCTATAGCCTTCCTCGATAAATGGACTATCTAACACTGAAAGAATTTTTGAAATCGGACCAGTAGTTCCTGGGATTAGCGCGTTCAAGCAAACAAACAAATAAACACTCTTCAGCTTTATAATATTAGTATAGATAAAGCAATTAATACACCGTGCTTATTACTGTAAACGCAGCAACAATCGTAGCGTCAAATGCAAGGCATCAAGGGTACATTAAAACAGATTAATCTCCATAATATTCGTATGAAGTATCCTTATTTGTGATGTCAACCGTTGTCGTTTGCAAATATTTTAAACGCAACTTGTATTTAAGTGTTGTCTATATAATACTGGTCTATACATATAGGCTTTGATTAATAAAAATTGATTCGTGATATGTTCTTCTAGCAGCATTGAACGTGAAAAATTGCATCTTACCGACGCCGACACGGCAAACGGAGTGTGTTTGAAGTGGGCGTTTGCCGCAGCGAATGACGCACAAAGTAACTGCGCTCTTTAACGTCATAATTTAAAATACGTTGCATATGTACATCTAATATTATCAATGATGATCATTGTTAATTACTCATCTTTAGCAGTTGTAGACTGCGAGAAAATATATAACAGATTATGTCGCTGATTCCATGGCTCCACCAAGAATGATGCGAAGCTGTCTCTCGGCGGATTCATTTTTAAATTCAAATTAAGTTATCGCGCGTTATCGGCGAAGGTTAAATTTTACGAGTCGGGCTGCGAACCTGTTATTTTTCACTACGTGGCGAAACTTTGCTATGGTTATTTGGTGAAAATTAAGTAGGAAGTGAATGTTGGTTTTTAATTTTGAAGGTGATTTTGTGCTGGTGGAGTGTATTTTGGATGGAGAATATTGCAGTTTGAAGGAAATTTGAATTTGTTTTTTCGTTTACTTTTGACACATCTTTCGATGGCTGGTGATGGTGGCATCTTAGATGCGATTTTCGGCGTGGACTGCCTAGTGTGTGCCTAGTGTGTAGTGGCTGTGAATGCGACTGTCTGAATGTGCCATCTTAGGTTCAATTTCCAGGTTGGGTAGTATTGTGAGGATTTTCTGGCAAGAAATTCTCAATAGCAGCATGAAGTCAGCAACTGTGCCTGGTTGGCGGCAATAGGCTCGCCTCCTATTACGTACGAGTATAACGGTACTCGCCGCATCTGTCAATTGTAATAAGTTTCATGATTCACAAGTTAATGGCTATAAATATCTCTGTAGCAGGCACCTTTCACGATACTATAAAAAGTGCTTAATATAAATAGACAATAACTTCGACTATATCCAAACTAGTGTTATAAATGTAATGTGAGTTTGTTTGTTACGCTTTCACGCCTTAATTACTCGACCAAACATTTTGAAGTTTCGCATCCACGTTGCCAGGGGTACAGAAAAGGATATAGGTTATTTTTCATGCAGAGCAAAGTACTGTGACTAACCTAATCTTACCTACATTTACGCGAGCATAATCTAGTATTATGTATTACTAGCTTTTGCCCGCGGCTTCGCTCGCGTTAATTTAGAATTTGACAATAAATTCGGGTTGTACTCTGCTTGTAATAATATAATTCAATCATGATTCGAAAGACACGTGGCGCCATCTATTATCATAAGAACGTTATTATTGTTTTCCTCGGGCACAGTAATTTTTTTCGGGATAAAAGGTAGCCTATGTTCGTTAACGTATATGCAAAATTTCAGGATCATCGGTTCAGTGGTTTAGGCGTGAAAAGATAACAAACAAACAAACTCATTTTCGCTTTTATAATATTAGTTAGGAAGTTAGGATTAGGATTAGGAAGTTAGGATAGTTAGGATATGGGACCTCAAAAATCATTAGCGATATATGGATATCTTTGACGTCTACCTACCCCTCCAGTGATATGCAGGCATGTGCCACATACAAACCATTGAACAATGAACTAGTAGTAATCTCGTGCTTGTATCGCACAAATTGTTCTAATACGGTTGTTACTTTGTTCGGCTGGGCTGGACCCCATCCGTCTTACGAGCGTTGCCATGCTTTTGTTGTATTGAAGACTCTTCCTGATCAACTAATTTATCAAGTTATAAGTTAGTTAGTTCAGGCACTGAAATAAGAAAAAGTTCTTTAAGAAACTAATATAAAAATACATTCTGATTTTATATTATAAATGCGAATGTGAGTTTGTTTAAAGTATAGTAAAAAAGAAATGGTTTAATACTGCAAAAATATATAGAGTCTTCTGTTTACGCGAATGTTATTCATTGAAATTAAACTACTATATACGGATTTTATCGCGTTGTTTATTTGACACTGTTACAAAACTTTTTTGAAAAACTGTTACACTACTATAATTACTATTAAACTTTACAAATTTTTAAGCTAATTAAATTATTGAAACTATTAAAATTATTTATACTATTACTATACTATTTAGATTTATTTTTACACTTTCCCCATGGCTGCTGAAAAGCAACCGAAACGTCGGGGAAAGTCTAAAAATAAATCTAAATAGTATAGTAATAGTATAAATAGTTTTAATAGTTTCAATAATTTAATTAGCTTAAAAATTTGTAAAGTTTAATAGTAATTATAGTAGTGTAACAGTTTTTCAAAAAAGTTTTGTAACAGTGTCAAATAAACAACGCGATAAAATCCGTATATAGTAGTTTAATTTCAAAAAATATATAGAGGTTGAACGTGATAAAAGGAAAACATAAATACTTATAATAGTGCTTGTGTCACAGTATGCATATTAATACTATAGTATATATATATCAGTACCAATATGTACTCTATGTTGCTGCATACATTATGCAAAGAGTTTAATTTCATAACCTAAGTCTCATTCGGTTTCCTCACTAGTCAAGCCTGTATCGAGGAAACCTTGCATAAGGATGTAGCGGCCTGGCGACACGTGTGCTGACTATACAGTTAAGCGTCTGGAACGGTCGAACGACCACGGGGCTCGAAGAGTTCCTGACCCCATTACCATCATTGTCTCCACATACACTAAAATTATATGAACTTAGTTTAAACAAATTAAAATAAAAGATTGGTACATGCTAACATTCAATCTTTAAAACCTTTTCTGTAGAGTCGTAACTTAGAGTTTTTAGCCAGTTGTGTATAATATTCTTAGCTTCCGCTATAGTTTTATTTCTATCACAATTTCTGGCGACCATGTTGTATAAATGTACACATACAAACTTGTTTGTTTGTTTGTTACGCTTTCATGCCTCAACCGATCATCATGAAAGTTTGCATACACGTTGCCTGGAGAACCGAAAAGGTCATAGGGTACCTTCCATCCAGAAAAAGTACTGTTACTAATTTAACTTAACCTACATAATATATATTTAGTGGTTAGTGTAACCGACTGCCACGCCTGAGGTCGCGGGTTCGATTCCCGCACAAGTGAAACATTTGTGTGCATGAACATGGATGTTTGTCTTGGTCTGGGTGTTTCTATGTATAATATGTATGTATTTACAAAAAAAAAACGTAGTATATGTATGTTTATCCATTGTCTAGTACCCATAGTACAAGCTCTGCTTAGTTTGGGCTAGATGGTGTTGTGTGAATGTGGTAGAATATATTATATATTATATTATTATTATTTACACGTCGGAAGCCGTGGAAAAATCGCTTACGCTTGTGACAAACGTATGTCAATATCACGAGACCATGGAGAGCGGCTGTATAAAAAATCTAAGAAGTAGACTTCTTACATTTTTGCTTAGAAGCAACTAACTGGCCAGTATACGGACTATGTACAAAAAACGATAATTCCATTTTAGCAACATTATAAAAGCTTCACTTACAGGACCCAGTTCATTATATTTTTCGCCACAAAGAAAAAACACTCACCATTACCTATATCCTATTAAAATTCTCCACCTCCATAATTATCGATAATCCCACATTTTTATCGATAAAGTAATCCCACACTAATGCAGGCAAAGATTTACAAGGTGGGCGTAGAGGTGCGCTATAAGCTTTACTTGCATTAATAAGATATCGATCAGGTAGCCACTCTAGTCGGATATAAATTACGTTACATGTTTATTGTAAAATCATCTCTATTGCAATAAAATAAAGTTTATATTTATGTGCAGGTTTTAAGCATCGTTTTATTTGAATGCAAAAATGGTAGATTCAATAAAATATGTACAATGTGTAAAAACAGTTTGTGCTTTTTTAATGGTTTGGTAAAGTGAGTTCTTTATAAGCGATACAATTTTATGGAATACATTAAACTCTTTGTGCGCTGCAAAAGGTAAACATTGGAATGAAATATTAAAAATGGTGATTGAATTCGGTACTGGAGCTCATTGGGAAAGGAGGATATTATTATTTTAGCATAACCATGAATATGTGTGACTGAGCTTGCTGTTGCCGTTTAGGTATGAAGTATTACCGTTCCAGAAATTCGCTGTAAGAGTAGTAATCGTTTTACTGCGTTTTACCCAGGAAGTAAGAGTTCCGGTGAGTCACACGTCTATCTAACCTAGTTCTTGCCTTTCAGTACATTCAGTAATTTTATCTAAAGTCAGCAAAGTGTGACTAACACGCATGGTATTATAATAAACGATTATAGGCTATGGTTATCCTTTATCATCAGATATACTGGCCTACTTATTGGCCATCTATTAAAAAGGTATTTACGATTATCGATTCATCTCTCGATTTATTCGAATTTTGAAGCGATTCGAGTGTATTGGAATTATTGATTTAAATGTATTGTTGATTAATTCCTAATACAAGGGAGAGCAAATTTTAATTAGACATAATGTTTATACGCTTATACCTAGAATTTTAATTCGATTTTATTGTATTACAATTTATTTAGCGATATTGGTTTATTTATTATTTTATATGAAACTCAACACAAGATATACTTTACATTTAACTTAGGCGATTATCACATGGCACCGCGCACCGCCGTGGAGGGCGGTGGTGGTAAAGCAGAAGAGTACCGCTCGACCGCGCGGTGATGCGGTGTGCATGTGTTAGGCATCAACGGATTTACTAGAGGCCAATGCGACATGAGATCCGCTTCACCGCCAACCGCGGTGCCATGTGTTAATCGCCTCAATGATGGATGTAGCTGTGCACATAATTAATGTAAAGTCAACAATAATTATTGAAGGTATATGTTTCTTTCACGTTGCAACAGAGTAATAAATCAAAATATTATTTTGACATAAACAAAATATATAAGCTACTTTTAATCGCTGAAAACGTGAGCAAAGTCGCGGGTATAACTAGTATATATTGGCTAGAGTCAGGAAGAGGTATTAAACACTCATAGAGCCAATGAAACACAGCTTGAATGTAATAGGGGCCGTTAGACGTGTAGTGTAGTAATTATGTCCATAAACACACTGGTAAAACTGTTGTTTGTTTGTTGAGTAAATATAATTAATATATACATATACTGACGCTTGTATAGTCCCAAGTATGTAGCCATTTTACTGTATGCTCGGGGAAGGTCTATTCCGCATTCGACCCTCATGTTTCGTCCCGAATGTAAAAATCCGCATTCGCCCCAAAAATTGTTGCTCATATGCCCCGAAATTAAAATAAACATTAATTTCTTAATGTAATTCCTTTTTTGTCCTAAATTATGTTCCTTTTCTGCCCCTGTTTTTTTCTGTATAGAATTTTGGCTGCACCGTCTGCTGAAAAATATTTTACATTACCTCGTTGTTCTCGCGGCAAAACTTTGGGCTTATGATTGCATGACATCACGAGCCCGACATTGAAAAGATTTAAAATAATTTTGTAAACATGTTTTGTTTTGATAACCATATGCTCAAAAATGTAGGACGAAAAAGGAATAATTAAAAAAGAGGGGCGAATGACGAACTTTTTGGAATGTGGGACGTAATGTAGGGACGAATGCGGAACAAACCTCGGGGAATGTAGTGCGTTTAATTCCCAAATCAAATAAGCGTTATTGGGGTTTACTATCAAGATACTATTGATTAAAGAACAATCTATATCACCAAAGAATCCGGTTTTAATACAATACACTTGCACTTGCCACCGTCTACAGAACATTTTAATGACTGCTGCATGGCGTAGTAGTTAGTGTAACCGACTGCCACGCCTGAGGTCGCGGGCAAACATTTGTGTGCATGAACATGGATGTTTGTCTTGGTCTGGGTGTTTCTATGTATAATATGTACGGATTCACAAAAAAAAAATGTATGTTTGTTGATCCATTGTACCCATAGTACAAGCTCTGCTTAGTTTGGACTAGATGGTGCTGTGTGTATGTGATAGAATATTATTATATTATTATTTCACGTTTCACTTAAAATGTCAACTACCGCGTCAGAAATAATTCCTGTGTCGACATAAACAACGGACACAAAGAGCACTCCGACTCGGGACAACTATTTGTGCATCACAGAATATTTTGTCCCGTGTGGGGATCGAACCCACAAGGTGCAATGGCAATTACTTAAACCACTACGTCAGCTATGCAGTCTAACTACAGAGCACTACCGACTAAGAATTTTATGACAGAAAACCCCTTTAACTGAGACATAATGCACAGCAGCATCAGCATTGACTGCCCTAACAAAAGAAATCATAAATCTGTGATAGATAATATTACTTCGTCCGTCGGCAAACTAATGTCAGCGTCTTCGGATGCTTTATCATTACGTTATACTAGCTTTTGCCCGCGGCTCCGCTCGCGTTAATTTAGAATTTGACAATCAATTCGGTTTGTACTCTGCTTGTAATAATATAATTCAATCATGATTCGAAAGACACGTCGCGCCATCTATTATCATAAGAACGTTATTATTGTTTTCCTCGGGAACAGTTCAGTATATGCAAAATTTCAGGATGATCGATTCATTGGTTTAGGTGTGGAAAGGTAACAAACGAACAAACTCATTTTCGCTTTTATAATATTAGTTAGGATGATTAGGATTAGGATAGGATTATATGGGTAACCGTTCGGCTAATCGAATTGAAAATCATATTGAAATAACATACTATAATATAATTATTTTCCTCATATACCCGACAGTGTACGTGCAATATTACGCGGTAATTATTGCACGCAAGTGTAAACGGATGTTGTGAAACTTTTGCCTGACTCCGCCCGCTCACTAAATTGGTCTTTTCCTGTTGCATATAACTACAAAACGTGATACCAGGGACTTTTATAATATAAATAGTTGCTTTTGTTTTGTTGTTGTAAATACTGTGGAATAATTTATTTGTATTATAGTAGTATAGATGTTCCCGCGGTTTCACCTGCGTTTATCGTTACTGCGACGCCCCTGTGGGTCGTAGCGTGATGTTATATAGCCTATAGCCTTCCTCGATAAATAGGCTATCCAACACTAAAATAATTTTTCAAATCAAACGAGTAGTTCCAGCGATAGCTCAGTGGGGAGACAAACAGACTGCAATGCAGAGGGTCTCGGGTTCGAACCTACGTCGCGCACCTCTGACTTTTGGAAGTTATATGATTTTTCGAAATTATATGCGTATTGATTGACAATTATCGCCTGCTCCGTGCCTCGGAGAGCACGTTAAGCCGTCGGTCCCGGCTGCCATGAACATCTATGGCAGTCGTTATTGAGAAGTCAGCACCCTGTAATATCCTGACACTGGTCTAGCCTTAGGGTATCGTTAGCCCTCGGGTTGAGGTGGCAACCGCTCCGTGTAAAAACTGATATCCAGTCAAATCCGGTTAGACTAGAAAGCCGACCCCATGTGACTTGACTTGAATAATAAAGGCTAGGGAGAAGAGTTCCTCAGATTAGCGCGTTCAAACAAACAAACAAACTCTTCAGCTTTATAATATTAATATTGATTTGGAGTGCTAGTGCGCGGATAATATAAAATAAATATGATAGCAGCTCGGATGGTATAGTGGATTAAGTGTCGCCTCGCAACTACCATAGCGTCGCGTTCAGAGTTTGATCCACACACTGGACAAAAAAAATTGTGTGGTTGTTTTTGTTGTTCAGGTGTTCCAAGTTTAGGTTTTGTGTCCGTTATTTGAATGTTTGGAAGTCCACCTCGACACAGGATTTTTGTCCAGTGCGGGTGTTTTACGAAAAAGTAATATTAACACTGACACTAATTACTATTATTACTTAGATCCCCGGCAACGTCAAAATAATGTCAGTTCTTATGTGACGCCAGAACAGACAGACAAAAATGTAAAAACAATCGTTTTTGGTTAAGAGCTATTTAAATACTATTTTTCTAACAATATTTTTTAAGTAGGTACTATTTACTCTACAGTACAGTTTTTTCAGTGGAGTTTTTACCTTTATCTATTACCATCGTAGCATGCTGAATACAGAGAGAGATATTTCAATTGCCATACAAACGAGATTCAGTTTTCTTTACACGGTAGACATTGTAGATATCTAATGTCATCTTTTTTAAGACTTCCCTCACTGCATGTAATTTTTTTACTTTAACAACATTCATGAATGTGCTCGATTGGTCTGACTTGGCACAAAATAGGAAAGAATGGCGCACTTTAATGTCGGAGGCCAAGATCCACTTTGGATCGCTGAGCCAACGAAGTAAGTAAGTAACAACATTCAAATAAGGGACATAAAGAACACCCACACTCGAAATAACTACTGGTATACACAAATAACTACTGGTATACACAAATAACTACTGGTATACACAAATAACTACTGGTATACACAAATAACTACTGGTATACACAAATAAGTACTGGTATACACAAATGTGTGTCCCTTGTGGGGATTGAATCCACAACACTCGTCGCCGTGACAGAGGGCCGTTTTCCCATACAAACGTAGTCCTGTTTCCTCCCTGGATAATGCCAGTAGAGCAATATCTTTTTCCAAAAAATGTATGGCCTCTATTGGCATGTCTTTATGTTTTCCTTTTTTTCATAAATTAATTATTAAAAAAGACATGAGCATTCAAAATCTTCAAAAATTGGCTAGATTTTTCGCTGTGTTCAAACATCCAGAAAACAAATTTGACTAGATTATATAAAAAAAGGATAACATAGGAACACGGCCAAAGCCTTTCTTTAATTTTTAATGGAAAAAGTAGTTAAATTGGTCAAGTTTTGTAGAAGGAATCAGGGGAATACGAAACGTTGATTTTGTGTACTTTTAATAGGTATTTTTGGCCCAAGCTGCAATTGTCTCTATCGCGCTCTGCGGGCACTGCGCGACAGCAATAGATTTTACAAATACCTATTTTTCAATTATCTCGCCCTTAGTGTTTCCTCTTAAACCACAACGCCATCTTTGCAGTCGCTAGTATGATAGCCATGCCGAGTAACGACGCTCAGCATTGCTCAACAATATAATCATCATATTCGTATAGCCTAAATAGTGGTCACCTTGACACTGACACAACTCGTTGACAACTGGCGTGTTCCATAATATGTGTTGCAAACTTTATAAAAAGCACAATAGCTTTACATTCCCAACGGCTTAATAACGCGATCACAAACATGAAATATGATAAAAATACTTACATTACGTAAAAAATCTCCTTGTAAGTAATTACTCCAACGCGTCAAGAGCAAGCGGTGTCTTCCCACGCGCTGTGCGTGTGGGTACTCCCGGTATTATAAGCGTATGTGTGTAATGTCGGGAATAAATAATTGGAAAGGGTAACGTTGTTGCATTGTCCGGTTACGAAACGTTCGTAGAGTTATGGAAAGGAAAATAGATACATACGTAGTCTCACGAGTCTATCCATAAAGAAATGGACAGAAGTGTACCGCACTCACAATTCGAACTATGATTTTAGGTACCAAGTCAAAGAGACAAGGAATTACTATCCACAGGGAAGTTTCCTATGCCGGCTGCTACTACTTATTGCCTTTTCTAACTAAGCTTATACCATGAATTGACAATTGAAAATGACAGAAAAACTCAAGGACATTTGGATTTGGGAATCAAATCTTAGACCACACAGCAGTCAAGTTTACTATCGCTGCAATACCGAGGTAGTTAGTTTATTATTATACTTGTTTGTTGCTGAAATGGTGGTCATAGTTATTTAATATGTCAGATACATAATAATTGTATGGATGGTACGTATGGGTACATATATAGGTAGGTATAGATAGGTATATAAATAATATAAGTGACAGAGTTCACCCTTGTCATTTGTTCAAAGCCGGTACGAATAAGCCGGTTCACCCAACATTACAATATATTATTAGTAATAATATTTAAATAAAGGTTGAGAACTTGTTTTGTAAACCATTTAAACCATTTATTTTAAACCATTTATTTTCGTTACACATATACAAAACTTACATATTTATAGAATTCAGACAAAATTTACACGGTTACGCATACACAACAAATATAAACTGGCATAGGTACATGCATAACAAAGGGCTCCAGCTCAGTATTTGCTGCGCACACGCACAGCACTGGTTTTCAGCTGGGCCCTGACAATTGTATTTCAATTTTTAGCATAAATGTACACAAAGAAGACAAAAGGTTGGTAAGTTGCACAGCTGCTGCTGTAGTGAGTTTAGTAGGTGCCATGCTGCTGCCACTTTTAATGAGTGTTGTGGGTTTGATCCCCACACGGGAAAAATTGTGGGACACGCAATTAATAGTTGCTCCGAGTCTGGGTGTTATTTGTGTCCAAGGCACAGGAATTATTACTTATATAAAAATAAGAAATATGAAGTTTGATCAGTTTTCAATGTGCTTAAAACACGCTTAAATACGTATCAACACAAAATTACACTAGGTATTTAATTTCCTCTGGATCGAACCTACAACACTCGGTACATTGGCACGCCACCACTTAAACCTAATGTCAATTTGCGAACTGCTAATATATGTATAATATGTTACTGCTAATAGCCGAAGTGCGGCTACACCTAGTTTTAGCCGGCTACAACTCAAATTTTTTTTTTTTACGTCGTGGAATTCTTTGACGCGTAGCTCTCCGCGGGGCGACGGAGAGGTTATGTCGGGCTCACCGGGGAAAAGATACCCCGATAATACCGACTAAACCTACCACGGTGTTCCTCGATTTATCCATTATAGATGGCGAGGCCGCGCGAATCGCTTTCACATGCAATCGCGACCTCGGCATAGTTTCGGCTCGCCGTGTGAAACGGCAGGCCACTACCCAAAAAATACTTCCTCCACCGTCCCCCTAAAGGGGGGACAAGACACGACAGAGGCGCACGTGGGAACACGCACACCGCCTCTCGGACCTGGTGCTGATCGGGTGGCGAGCAGGCCCACGCAGCCCACCACCCCCAGGTCAAACCTCAGGGTGGCTGGAGGTCATCTCACGCCCTCCGGTGGTTGCCTGCGGTTGGGGAGAGGGTTTAAGCGCTCCCTCTCCCGCTTCGCCGCCTCCTTGATGGAAATTACTTTCTCACAGAAGGAGGCGACAGCGTTCCACGATCTCTCACACCGGACCATAGACTGAACCACGGCCGGGAGTGTGAGGGCAACCAGTCTGACTGCCGCGATCATCTCACGGCGCTGCCATGCCCAGGCGGGGCAATCCGCCAAAGTGTGCAGCGCCGTGTCCACAACAACATCGCGGCAGTCGCCTTAGTGATAACATCCGGGGGTCGCCTGCCGGCCTATGCGACACAAGAACTGGCCAACAGTGGCCAGTCATTACCTGTGTCAGCCGGAAGGTGAGGGCGCCATGCCGCCTCTCCAGCCACTCCTCAAAAATGGGACTTACCGCCACGATCGTGGCGTGCCCGAACTCTAAACTAATCTAACCTTTTTTTTTTTTTTTTTTTGGTACCCAGGAAAAATGCTTGATGCACTATCCGCCGGCTAGGGGACGGCACCGGCGGGGCGTGTGGGACTCCCCATTCTGGTATACCCACTAAAAAACCTGGGGTGTTCCCTCTCTCATCCAATGGGGGGGCCTGTTGGGAGCTCTTAAAAGAATTGAGTCATCCATAGCAGGCCCCCCCGTGTGGGTGCGGGCCGGGTCATTTTTTTAGGACCCGACCCCCTCTTGTCCCCAGGGGAGAGCTTCACCGCTCTCCCCTATCGACGTTGGAAGGCGCGCGGGAACACCGCGCGCGCCCTCTCGGGGTTCTTAGTTTACGGGTGGCAGGCCCCCCTGAGGCCTTGCCACCCGGAACCCTTAAGTGGGGGGCAGGAGAGCGACATAAGCGCGTCTCCTGCGCCCCCTCCTCCGGCGGCGGACTTCCGGGGCGTAAGGATCGTCCTCACGCCCCCGCTCCGCCGCCTCCTTCTGCGAGATGACAGACTCGCAGAAGGACCTCATTGCACCCCAGCACCTGTCGTCGCCAAACTAATCTAACCTAACCTAACCGCATGTGGCCGGCTGCACCTAGTGCAAAAGTCTCGAGATACTATACCAAGGCTTTTGACCTTACGAAATGTTCTACGTTAATAATTTCTCGTTTTAAAGATGATTAAAAATATCGTA
Source organism: Catocala sponsa (assembly GCA_963564715.1). Taxonomy (NCBI): domain Eukaryota; kingdom Metazoa; phylum Arthropoda; class Insecta; order Lepidoptera; family Erebidae; genus Catocala; species Catocala sponsa. Next base: position 8,515,900 of record OY751351.1, read on the forward strand.
AGGACGAAAGTTCTCCATAATGTTCTTGAAGATAATATATAAAGTCTATCAAACCGCACTAGTCCAGCTTGCTGAAATACATTTTAACTCTACTTACACTGAGAAGACGCCCATGCCCAGCAGTGGCCAGTTTATATTGTATTACTATAATATTTTTTTCAGAAATTTTAAGCGGAGACAGGTGATACAACTAGTATTCTTCTCATAAAGTGTGACAATAACCACGATGATCCACAAGTAAAGCAGCCTCGGAACTTCACTGTAAATATATTTAAGCCTTCCCCGTACTCCGGCTTAACTGAAATTATAGTGCAGTTGGGGACACAACGGGTACCAACTGAAAATGTATTGGAAAATGCTCTTTAATATATACAAGCTTTTATCCACGGCTTTACCAGGGATTAGTAGTTTTTCTGGATAACAGACGCTATGTCCTTTTCTGTATTAATGATACAGAAAAGGCATCCATGACATCGTCTATGTATGCGAATAATAATTATGTAATTATGTATAATATTTTCAACACATTCGAATAAATATTTGTTTACGCGAATGTTCATTGAAACTACTATATACGGAGTAGTTTAATTTCAACATTCAAATAAAATTCGAATTCAATATATAATATATATTTTTTTATTATATGCTTTACTAGTTTGAGTGTTTGTTACTCAATGACAAATGAGGCTTTGCACAGATTTCGATAACATTTGGTTCGCATATTTGGTAAGCGAACCAAATTTTATAGAGATGTAGTTCAATCTACGGAACTTCTAATTTGATGTATTATAAATACCGTAACTAGATGGCGTTATTATACATTTGTTGCGATAGCCAACATCTACCCAACTTTATATTTAGCGATAACCTTTTTCTAAAAGTTCGTTGACAAGCAATATTCGCTCCCATTACACCCCAGTATTTCCCCATGACCCCAAACTATCGACCGGCTTACACCCACTAAACACTACAACAAATGTATGGAAATTATACTCCAACCTATTCAGTTTGCATTTAATCCCGGATTATGAAGGAATTTCACCCCAAACTAGTGAAAGTTTTCGCCTTTGAGGTTAATATAGGATAATTATTATTTTAAGCGGGTTCGACGTGACCTATCGGGGTTGTTAGCGTCGTACATAGAGGCATTAGAAGTTTATTGGGAATGGATAATACTACGTATAAATTGTATCTATACTTGAATATTAGAGCTTCATAGGTAGTTTCTTAGAGTGGAGAATAGTTTTACATATGAATTAGGGGAGGCAGGTGTATTACTATAAATTTGCTAGTCCACAGGCCTGCGGATTCGTCCACGTGATCTTTAGTTCGCTCGCGACGTCTTTTAAGTAGGTACATCATTCTATGCACCAAATTTCATTTTCTATTTTTTAATTAAAAAAACGGAGTTTATTGAAGCTTGGCTCCGTTCTAAGATATTGACAAAATATAACCGCATCAAAATTCAATCTGTGGTTTCTTCACGATATAAACGAACTTCAACTTTATTATTATTGAAAAGATTTTTAAAATCGATTTAGTTATTTCAGAGCTTAACACACAATACAGTAACATAAATACCTCTTTATATTTTTCGTTTACATATGTCAATGCACTAGTGATAATCCCTACTCAGCGTGAAAACAGCTGGCATTCAAGCGAACATAGGCGTATAGCGATGTTGGAACAATTCGGTCAAATTTCGATTTCTGCATTCGACTGAATTGTTGCAAAACTTGGCATTGCAACTGACATTACCCAAGCAAACCTAAGACAAGGAGAGATGTAGTATTAAGAGATATGAGGTAGTGTCAATTGTCCTGCGATAATGTCAAACGCAGAGTGAAGTGGAAAAAAAGAAACGAAGAAGCTTAACTCTACGGCTATGTAGGATAGGTATCCTCTCTAAACAAAAAGAAATCAACCTCTCTTTCTCTTCTGGACTAGGTAGTCCAGAAGAGAAAGAGAGGTTGATTTCGAAATCACCATGTACTCGCATTTATGTGTGACTACATCTGTTGTCGTGCACTGCGTTGAAATGGCCTTCTGTATACATTTATTTTGCGTCACAGATTTGATCTTTACATTGGTTTTAAACAAAGTCCCACCTTCAGCATCAGTTGCTGTTGCAATATCGATGATCCCAAAACATGTCAGCTTCTCGGGAATCATAGCGCGGAGACTTGTTGGACGGTAAAGTTATTGAAGAGGTCAGACCCTCATTGAGGCCAGCTCCTCTGAATTCCCGAAGTTGTCACGCACAATTTCATTAGTTAATTACTTTCGCTCCTTTAGCGTTAAAGTTATGTAGGGAGGAATACTACATGCCCGTATGTACTTCATATTCGAAAATTCTTTGGATCAGTGAATGGAGCATCGGTCTTGATCTTCCTCGCCCAGTAGCGTTTAGGCAAAAATATTATTATTAGGATAAAATAGAACTGTTATATAAAGAGTTACGCTAAAGAAGTTTCTTTTTTCAAGAAAGCGCTACTCCTCAAACTATTTTTCTGATGTACAATTATTTAAGTACAACTTAATTATACAATTTCAAATATTATAAAATTATCATGTGCTAAAAATATTTGCAATTTGGATGAAATGTAAAAAATATTTTTGCTACTTGCACAACTCTAATGATTTAGATAAATTCTAAATTCTAAATCTTAATATAATTTATCACCCCATTATAGCCTACACAAGTAGCTGAAATAACACCACCTGGCATGTGATACGAAATAAACTTAAAGCTCTCGACAGTAAGGTTGATTTTACTTTGATAAAAACTGTAGATTTCATAAATCTGTTTTCTTTGTTATGGAAATATCACAATATACATATAAAACTATTAAGATTCTTAATCACAAAATATGTTTCATTTTTTATCTATGCATAGAGGTTCTGTGTGTTATTTATTGGAGCCTATAAAAAACTCATAGACAATAAAAGCTTACACTTATGGTACCGATTATGAGAAGTCGACTTCAATTCCTTAATTGGGCTGAGTATTATAGAGATTTTCTATTAGGAAATTGTACAATTACACGTAAATGCGCTTAGTGGGTAGCATAGGCATACCCGGTAGGTGATATGTGGTTATAGTATTTCTCTACCTACCCTTTCGGAGGTTGCAGCAATATAGCCTTGTATTGTGTTTCTACAGGGATTATGTTTTCTTGGCTATTAGGTACGGTAATCACTTACCGCCAAATTGGCCCTTTGGCGGGCTCCACGCATGACAAGAAGTTACTAATACTGTAAAGAGATGTTGCTGTACTCAATTCTACATTACTACATATTATTATAAATTGTACTAGATCCTAAATCGCACTAGCGAAATTTGCAGTAAGAGTAACCATATATAGAAGATGCCAAATCAATCGGTGGATCAAGGCCCTCCAGGCATAATCACACGGACTGGTCGCAGGATTCTTCCTTTGTTTTAGCAAAACACGAAATGTTATTCCTCCATATCCTCTATACTATTTAGGCATTTTGGTAGTTCAAAAAGGATAAGGAAAGGTGATAGATATTTAATTAAATTTTTGGAGCACCTAGAAAGTTAGTACTTTCTAGGTGCTCCAAAGAATATAATTTAATATAGAAAATAGTACAATACTTGCTCAGTAGCAATAATTTTACTATTTTCATCATTGATCTTTTTATACTACTAAAGTGGCAAACAAGCATACAGCCCACCTGATGGTAAGTGGTCACCGTAGCCTATGGACGCCTGCAACACCAGAGGCATCACTTGCGCGTTGCCGACCCTTTAGGAAAGGAATTGGGAAGGAGAAGGAGTGGAAAGGGGGAAAGAGGGTGATTGGGCCTCCGGCACTCTCACTCACTGAACGAAATACAACAGTAGAAATACTGCTATTTTACGTCGATATTCTGTGAGAGTAGTCCTTCCCCAGTCGAGCTAGCCCATTCATGCTGAAATCAGCGAGGCTTTACTACTTAGAAATCTGATCTGCCAGAATATCGGCATATAAAAGATGCATACACCTTGTAGAGTAAGCTGTGGATGGCAGCTAGAAAGTATTTAGCAAGAACTGTTTTTCTAGAAAATCTCGGCGCATCATAGTTTCATATTTCCGAGATATATATGCGGAATGCTTTCAATGCAGAACGCCATGCTGTAACTAAGACATCGAGGACTACATTTTTTGAATTGTTTCGTCTAGCCGCCATATGGCACATCTTTATATACATAAATCTTCTGTGCGTGTGTTTGTAATTAAACTCCTCCTAAACGGCTGGACCGATTCTGATGAAATTTTTTGTGTGTGTTCAAGTGGACAACGGTCTGTCGGGACAGCTAGTACTTTATAAATTCTGTGTTCAATTCGTGGTCTAGTATAGTGCAACTATCGAGTGATGGTGGATTATGAGCCCAAACAATCTTATAGAGCTATTCTACTGTTATGATATTCTTCTACGCGGCGTTTTTAGTAAGTTTTTTTATTTTTTTATTTTGCTCTTCAAAATGACCACACTCCACCTGATGGTAAGCAGTCGTGTGGTCTAAGAGCAGTGGCCTCCACATCGCCCCCACAGTAGCCGAGGCGATGTTGAGGTCTCTACTTTAAGTTCCATGCTAAATCAGATTTTCAGCAATTTTTTGAATCCTTAATACAAATACTTATAAAGATTCACGCCTTTATATCAGCAAAGGGATATCCAGAAGACCATTATTACACCAACCTTTCATCAGCTATGTTTTAAGGTCTCACGTTATATGGAGGCTGATTATTATGCCGTTTATCAGACTAGTTATTTAGGCCCATGTTGCTATTAATAATGGCTTAATAGGAATTCTATTGACATATGAGAATGTGAGCTTGTTTGCTTGTAAAGTTTTCACGCCTTAACTACTCGATTGATCATCATGCAATTTTGCATACACGTTGTCAGGGGTACAGAAAAGGACATAGGGAACCTTTTATCCAGAAAAAAGTACCGTACCCGAGGCATAAAAAATTGGCATAACCAACAGCCACGAGTCCAATCTAGTATATTATATCAATCTATAGATGTGCCCGCGGATTCACCCGCGTTTATCGTTACTGCGCCACCCCCGTGGGTCGTAGCGTGATGTTATATAGCTTATAGCCTACCTCGATAAATAGGCTATCCAATACTAATATAATTTTTCAATTCGAACCAGTAGTTCCTGAGATTAGCTTGTTCAAACAAACAAACAAACTCTTCAGCTTTATAATATTAGTATAGATTAACACTAAAAAGTCTCTCTTGTTAAGCGAGCGTTGCAAATTATACCACGGGGCAAACTAGTTATTTCAATTTGAGTTGCAAATGACTAATATTCTTGTTAACCCTTCCAGCTATGCTAAATGAGTCTATGAAGAGTTTGTACGCTGAGCTGATATTATTTATTTATTTATTTGGATCACCAACATGCCTTGTGCTCATTATACGTCTCTACTAGTTTTGCAGTCTTGTCGGGTTTGATTCGCGGGTTGGGTTATTGGATTTTCTGAAGAAATGTCTTGGACTATGCCTGGTAGATGGTAATACGCTCGTTCTCTGTTACATGAAATCTGAAACCAAATCTAGCGATATGTACTTTTTTTCGTCTGACCAGACCATTCTAAAAGTAAGACAAAACTTGTATATAATCGTTGTCTATAATATTGTATATAAGCTATGGCAATCGGTAAATTATTTCAGATCATTATTGATACTGGTCGAGGTTTTAAGCTATCACATAAAATATTAATTAGCGAATGCATTATTTATATCATTCGGCCTCCACTCCTTCAATTAATTAATGAATTAAAAGTGCAGTGTTTACGTCATATTGATTGATCTCGCGCCGTTTGTGAAAAGGTAATACCGGAGAATGTAAATAAAAATACATGCATATTTAAACACACACCTGTTTCAAAGGAATGGATAGAGACAAAAAATCTACTGGTTATGGTCTTGGCATATTATCTTTTGTTTCATTCACTCTCACGATTTTCTTCTGGCAGGTTTTTTGGTTATGGGTGCCCTTAATCTCGCCCTTCACTAGAACGTCTTTGATCTTGCTAGAGAATGTTTGCCTAAGTTTTCGCTTCACATGCACAAGCCTCATAGTTACTGGATTACTATTCAAGCCAGTCTAGAAACATACCTTTATAATAAAACTAGTTTTAGGCCGCGGCTCTGATCGCGTAAATATAGCGTATGACAATATTCTATCCTTTTCTGGTCTGCTAACAGCGTGTATGCGAAAATTCAAGATCTTCTTCTTCTTCTTTTCTTCTTTTCGTGTGGTTAGTGGGCAACCTGTTGTCAAGAGTTGTTCAAGCCGCGCGTAGGCCTCTGACATGGCTTAATGACTGTTGTCAATTTGACAACAATCGGGACCGACTATTTACGTGCCCGCCGAAGAACGGAGACGCTCAGAATTTTAACGCTTTATTAAAATTACTCAAGTCTGCCTGCGTTTTCGCTCGTGTAAATGTTGATTACGCCAATTTTCTATTCAATGTAGTGAACAATAAAAGACAAAATGTGGGCATATCACATGTCTGGCAAACCCCTTAGAAGAACAAGCGTGATGTTAGAACTGTAAATAAAATCAAACAAAAATACTTTATACCGAATAAATAAATAATAAATTTAGATAAACATAACCCTCCAATATCATTTTAAAAATCACTAAACATAAAACTAAATAAAAAAATTATAGGTATTAGTCGCATCTGTTGCCGACGCTCTGGTCAAGGAATGCCTTCAAGATGAGGTTGTTTTTGCACCTGTCACATCATCTCAGACCAGTTTCCAACGGATGTCTCGAGCGTTCACCCAAACGCGCGCGACGGCAATATAAGCGTGCCGTGCGAACGAAACGGATATACAAAAAAGTGTTAAGAGTAACAGAGAGAAGTGTGCCGACGCGTGGCGTGGGAGAGAGATGGGAAAAGTTACCTTGCGAGTTTTATTTAATAATCCAGTTATAATAAGATAGCTTGTGTGGCTTCCGAAGGTGCAACGTTTTTGAAGGGTTAACTTGCAACTTTGTTTTCCTATAGTTAAGTTCATTGTTTTATCTTTTATGGTTAATAGAGTACTGCTGATACTTTTAAATTGATAGCGTGGTCATTTAGCAATTAAGTGGTAATAAAATTAATGTCTACATTAAAGATAGAAAAAGCCTTGGTGGCGCAGTGACATTCATTACAGCTGCTATGCTTGAGATGTTGGGTACGATTCCCGAGTCGGGTAAAGGGATTCTCTGGCAAGAAAATTTTAGTAGCAGTATGGAATCTGGCTCTGTGCCTGGTAGACGGCAATAGTATAATATATCTCACTGTGGTTACGTTGGTCTAAAAACTAGCGAAATGTGGGTGAAATAACTGTTCCGTAACCTTTGCCCGCGTCTTTTGGGATATATGCGTGAGACCATGTGTGTATAGCGATTAAAGTTTCTAAAAGGAATCTAATACTAATATTGTAAAGCTGAAGAGTTTGTTTGTTTGGTTGAACGCGCTAATCTCAGGAACTACTGGTTCGAATTGAAAAATATTATACTGTTGGATAGCCTTTTTATCGAGGAAGGCTATAGGCTATATAACATCACGCTACGATCCATTGGCGAGGCGAAGTCATCATAAATGCGGGTGAAACCGCGGGCACATCTAGTGTCTATATATTTTAGTACTATATGTGCCTGCGCGTTCACTCGCGTTTATGGTTACTGCGCGGCCTCAGTGGCTCGTAGCGTGATGTTATATAAACTATAGCCTTCTTCGATAAATAGGCTATACAACACTAAAATATTTTTTCAAATCGAACCAGTAGTTCCTGAGATTAGCGCGTTCAAATGAACAAACAAACTCTTCAGCTTTATAATATTAGTATAGATGAATACAACTCAAAATAATAATATAATTATTACTATTTGTATATCTATACTTAATATTATAAAGCTGAATATATCTCAGTTATGTTTAAATGCGCAAACCTTTGGAACTATCTATCCAATTTGTAAAACTATTGATGCTCTAGATATCTCGTTTAATTAAGGAGGCCGTAAGCATAACATCATGCTACCATCGAAAGGGGCAGACCAGCGACCATTAACATCTTTTAACGTGGATACTCTGCGGGATACAGATAATAATAATATCAGCCCTGCACTAAACTGTTCCACTGCTGGGCACGGGCCTCTTCTCAGTGTGAGAAGACTTAGGCTAAGCCTTCTCAGACTGAGAAGAGGCCCCTCAGTCTGTCAAACCACACTGAGCCAGCGTGGTGGACTATGGTCACCACGCTGGCCCAGTGCGGGTTGGCAGACTTCACATATCTTTACGAACATTATGGAGAACTCTCATACAAGCAGGTCTCCTCACGACGTTTTATCGTCATCGTTAAAGCGAGCGATAATTAACTATTTAATTCGCACATAACTTCGAAAAGTCAGAGAGGCATGGAATCGAACTTGAGATCTCTGCGCGGCAGTCCAACGGTTTCCCACTAGGCTATCGCTGCTCCTACATATGATACAGTTTAAATAATAAAATAAAAAGATAGGTGCATCGCAATCCCGTGCTCCAAATGTTTGTAAAGCATATATTGTTCAAACATTTGTAGTTCAGTAAACACAAATGTTTGTCCAGTTAGGTTGCTGATCGGCCGCCCACACGAGGTACTACAGACCGGTCTAAAGTGCTCTATTTGTAACAAGCTTGTAAAAATGAGACGTTTTAAATTGTGCTGTAATGTCGAGCATAGTAGCGATGCGCGATTCTTACGGTAAAACATATTTAATGATTCGAAATGTAAGATGCTGCATTCGAATGTGCATTCGTTGTTGTAGTAGTATTCCATTATTCGAATTATGGCTTTATGATTTTGTTCTTCTTTTATCTATATATTAATACGTGAAGCGAAAACTTTGGATCCCTTTTTACGAAAATTGGGCGGACGGAGGAGTATGAAATTTCGCTCACTTATAGTTTAAACAGAGAAGAAGTGACGAATGCTAATATTTTTTTTAAATATGCATTAGAAATACATTAAATTAATGAAAAACACTACACGCACACAACCATGCATTTGACACACGCAGTCGAAGCGCGTAACTATGGTTACATATATCAATATATAATGACATAATATGTCAGCAATATCTTACAGGCAAACTTTGGTCGAATTTAGAGCACGAGGCGACCGCTAGTTTGAGTTATTTGTCTTATTGGTCCCGTGACATAAGTTCGTGTGCGGCCGTGAGGGCTAGTGTCTGATTGTCGGGTTAGACAGAGTTATTGATTTTTGTCTAAGTCTGTAAATTAAAAGGGTGTTAACAAGGTTTTTACAGGGTCGACAACATGTAAGTGATGCTTCTGGTGTTGCAGGCATCCATAGGCTACGGTGACAACTTATCGTCAGGTGGGCCATAATATGCTTGTTTACCATTGTAGTAGTATAAAAAATATCTGCTCGGTAAATAGCAAGGCTCGTCTCCTAATACTTGAGATTTTAAATAGTTGGCGAAATGTAGGTATAACACTTCTCTGTCTACTCCGCCGGTGGTATGCAAAGTGAGTCAATGTGATGTTAATCTATACTTAATATTATATGAGTAGTAGAGCCTCGCTGATTTCAGCATGAATGGGCCGGCTCAACCGGGGTAGGACTACCCTCTCACAGAATATCGACGTGAAATAGCAGTATTCCTACTGTTGTGTTTCGTTCGGTGAGTGAAAGTGCCGGAGGCCCAATCACCCTCTTCCCGCTGCTTCTCCTTCCCACTTCCTTTCCTAAAGGGTCGGCAACGCACAAGTGATACCTCTGGTGTTGCAGACGTCTATAGGCTACGGTGACCACTTACCATCAGGTATGCTTGTTTGCCACCTTAGTCAAATAAAAAAAAAGTATAATTATATAAAGCTAAAGAGTTTGTTTGTTTGATTGGTTGAACGCGCTAATCTTAAGAACTACTAGTTCGAATAGAAAAAATTTTTTTTGTTGGATAGCTTATTTATCGAGGAAGCTTATAGGCTATATAACATCACGCTACGACCCACGGAAGCGGCGCAGTAATCATAGACGCAGGTGAAACCGCGGGCACATCTAGTCTAATATGTAATAACAACGTTCGTCAATTTCAATCAGTAAATAAAGTACAATTAATGGCCACATTCACTCACGCCTGGATGACCCGAGGAATAGGATAAGGTTTATTATAGCCACAATTCGCACGATATATTATTATTTCAACATAAAAAATACACCTAGGTCTTTTGCCTTTCATAGGTACATTACTAGACTCCACACAGTTATTCCTAATATTTCCTAAAATAAAGCCTTAATAACACTTAAGCCGGCCCAATATTCAAACCTCGCGATCGATTTGAAACAACCACAAAATATCGATATTTTAAGATGAAACCTAATAACCTTTTAAGTACATTGAAGCTTATTTTTTGTATTTTATTGCTAACATCCAAACATTTTGAACATCACTGAGTGAAAATAATGTAAATAGGTACTGGTCGTAATTTTGGATTGCAACATCCATCGCCTCTTTAGCTCAGTGGTAGAGCACTGGTCTCGTAAACCAGGGGTCGTGAGTTCAATCCTCACAGGAGGCATATAATAAGATTTATTTTTATACGGTTTTATTTTATATTTTACATTGTGTACTTATTTAGAAGAAAATATTTATGAATATACACATAATTAAATGTTAAAAATATGCTACTTATACAAAATATCAAAGAAATTTAACTATTAAATGTCAATGCAAAAAAATCAAGAAGTATAATACATTCTTCATCTATATTAATATTATAAAGCCAAAAGAGTTTGTTTGGTTGACCGCGCTAATCTCAGGAACTAATGCTTCAAATTGAACAGTTAGTGTTGGATAGGCCATTTATCGAGGAAGGCTATAAGCTATATAACATCATGCTACGACCAATAGGAGCGGAGCATCAATGTATAGTGTTGCAAAAACGAGGAAAATTCTCATATGTGAAGCAGATGAAGTTGCGCAGGTCAGCTAGAAAAAATAAAATGTTAAAGATCCAAGCTCAGTAGCTTAGCGTTTTTACCTTATTGATTATCTATACATAAAATAAAATCGTAGGAAAGTCAAAACTGTACATTGAATATTTTTTTAAAAGAATACTTGGGGCGTGATCTACAATCGATATCGAAGCCAAAAATATAGTTTTTAGAATTTTTGTCTGTTTGTCTGTATGTATGTCCGGGCTAAACTCAAAAAGTACTGCATGGATTTACTGCATGAATATTACTAACAGGTCGGGTCAACATATAGGCTACATATTATGACGCTATCACCTACGGGGGAGGAGCTGTGAATCTTTATTTTTCTTACGCATTCTGTGACAGAGTGTAATCTAACGACGCATATTTAAATGTTGTTTTTGAGTAAGCCATGCTATTATCTAGCTTTACACTATCAAAAACTACGCCATTTAAGTAACTTGGGCAGAGAAATATTGTTGGGTTCCGCGGCGACAAACACTTTTTAGTTAAAATCTACGCGGACGAAGTCGCAGGTAACAGCTAGTTGTTTTATATTTGTTGGTATCGAATTAATAGTACTAAGTCCTTAAATACTACTAATATTATAAAAAGGTAGTATTTGTTTGTTTGTAATTAATAAACGCTTAAACTACTGAACCGATTATAATAATTCTCACCATTAGAAAGCTACTTTATCGTCACGCTGCGAGTCACGGGAGTGGATCAGTAATCATAATCATAGGTAAAACCACGGAGGACAATTAGTTACTTACTAAAGTGTAAACTGTTAGACGGATTTAGATAATAATAATAATTGTTTATTTTCTAAGAAACATGTACATACAATAATTACATTTTGGTTACATTACTTTGGCTTAAATCTCAATTGAGTGAGACATCTGTGTCCGAACTAGATAAAAATAAATTATCTGTATTTCAGACCTCAGTGCTCTTCCTAAATTTAAAGATATTTTAGTAGCCCTTCGGCAAAATATATCATGAATTTCACATAATGCAAATATAATCAAATAGATCACTAGTCATATTTTGATGCTTTTGGACTAAACTTAACATACATGTCCTGAACTGACGCATAAAAAAAGAGACATAAACGAAAGAGACTTTTTATCCCCGTATGCGTTCCCGTGGGATATAAGCTAACCCGCGGGTAGAAGCTAATATCATAATAATAATATTCTACTACATACACACAACACCATCTAGCCCAAACTAAGCAGAGCTTGTAATATGGGTACTAGACAATGGATAAACATACATATTATATACCTTTTTTTTGTAAATACATTCATATTATACATAGAAACACCCAGACCAAGACAAACATCCATGTTCATGCACACAAATGTTTGACTTGTGCGTGAATCGAACCCGCGACCTCAGGCGTGGTAGTCGGTTACACTAACCACTACGCCATCGAGGCCGTAATAAATAAATAAAAATTGATAGTAGGTACTACATGTTCATATAGTCGTAATTAAAAGAATTACGGACTTTGCGAGGTATGTATGTGGTTCTATGTCTTGTTTTAAATTAACCAAGTAACAAAGGAAACTACGGTAAAATTAACTTTGTAGATCTATTGATCTACGCAATTGCCACTGCATTAGGATCGTCAATAGCTCAGCGTTATATATATATGACTTAGGCCTATGTATCTTTAAAAGGGATAGTCAGTGTACATACATACATACATATATTCACGCCTGTTTCCCAGAGGGGTAGGCAGAGACTACGGATTTCCATTTGCTACGATCCTAACACACTTCTCTGGCTTCATTCACTTTCATCACATTCCTCATACACGCCCGTCGGTTCAAGGACAGTTCGTAGGCAGTTTAATATACCCAAATTTCGCCTCGCTGTAGATTAAGAGGCGAAATACGGTATTTGTTTATGTGTTTGTCTTTATAAAAAGTCTTCTCCCACACTAATGATATATCCTGTATCGCGAGGAATTTTATGAACACTCAAACAATGGACGAAAATAATACCCAGACTTGGAACAACTATTTATGGATGTGGGAGCGAACTCATAATACTCAGCCCAAAGGCGTCTACTTAATCTACTACTCCATCAGTGGAGTCTCTCAAAAAGAATATGTGGCGAAGCGACCATGACCATAACGCCAATGATTTTGTACCTTGCGTGACCCGTGACAAAACCACGATTATTTCCAGCCTAAACTTATTGCCGCGGGCCAAGAGACAGCCAGAAAAATATACTACGCCATAAAAGCTTCTTCAACCGCTGGGCAGCAAAACTGGAATTAGAATTGCAGCTCCCATTCTATTCCCGTCTAACCACCCCTCCATGTGGTCTCCTACAAAACGAACTAGACGTAACCAGACACGATCGTTCATTTAACTGCAACGTGTTATTCTTGTAACTCCAGCGAAGTATTTCCAGCGACCAGCCCCAGACTGCATGATAGATACCTGCACTATTTCGGTTTTAGTTGACTGTCCGTTAGTTACTGTAGTAGGTTTTAAAGTCATTTTATAGTAGCGTTAACAAACTTCACATTAGGAATTTATACCTCGGTTAGGCAGAGACTAAACTGTGGAATGAACTGTCGCCTGGGGTATTGCCGGACCAATACGACCTACAAACCTTCAAGAAAAGAGCTTACTCCTTTTAAAAAGGCTGGCAACGCATTTGTAAAAGAAAACCTAATAATATTTTTTTCGATTCGGAAATGAATTCAAACCTTCCACTCGCAGTGTATAAAATCACGACTCGAGCCACTCGTAAATGTTTTTACGAGTACCTTCCAATTAGATAAATACCGGTCTTTGTGGTCCAGGAGGTTTAGTGTTTTATACTTTTTGTATGTGGAAAACAATATGCGTTATAAAAGTAGAGGCTTGAGGAGGAAACCGTTGGTCTGAGGTCCGCCAGGCACGATCCTACCTGATCGCAGGATCCTCCGCATCACATCGCATTCCTCCACAGACGTAAAACCAGCGTGTAAATCCAAGCGTTATTATCCCAACCCTTTTATACATTAAATATTGCAAACAAACATATGGCCTGTCTGATAATAAACGGTTACGGTAAGTCATAATCGCTAGAAATACTAAGATATCAAAATCAAATTCCAAAATCTGTATTTCCATAAAAATGTGCAAACAATTCTTGGAAACGTCAATTAACTATAAAATATATATTAATAAAAATAGAACTATAAAAAGGAAATAAAAATTTTGCATTGAAAAAAGCCTGTTCGAGGAGTAGAGCTTTCATCAGAAGAAGCAGGCAAGGCAATCGTCAAATGTTTATAAACAATACGAATCTTTTTTTTCTTATATGAGCTGTTGTGTGTAGTTGTAACAAAAGTTTATGGCAATGAGATTTCAAAAGTAATTATTTGGTAAATATCATTGAAATTGAAATTAAATATGGGATAAAGGACTTCTTCGAATTCTTGCGTATCGTTATAAATGCAATATAAGCGTTTCTACTCTTACACAGCTAAATTTGCCTACCCACAATGGACTAGCGTCAGACTATTATCCTTCTCACACCGAGCAGAGGCCCGGGTTAAGCAGTGAGACAGTTTATAACAGACTAGCTGTCCCGCGCAACTTCGTCTACTTCATTTAAGAGAATTTTCTCCGTTTTCGAAATAATTTTCATTGCTGCTTCGCACTTATAAGTCGTAGCGAGATGTTACATAGCCTATAACCTTCCTCGATAAATGGGCTACCCAACACTAAAAGAATTTTTCAATTCGAACCAGTAGTTCCTGAGATTAGCGCGTTCAAACAAACAAACTCTTCAGCTTTTTAATATTAGTATAAATAAAATATTTTATTATTTTAGTGTATTTCTATTGCTGCTATAACAAGTGTTGTACGATAGTACGGAACCTTTCGTTTGCGAGTCCAACGCACATTTGACCGGTTTTTTACTATGGAAATATTCCTAATCGAAATTTTTAATACATCTTTTGTTAATATTAATGTAAAGCCAGGCTAAGTTACACTAAAAACTAGTATTGAATGTGTTTAGAATTAAGATTTGCCGTTCGCCAATAGATCTGGTGGACGATGTGCATGTACGAGAATAACTCGGTAACTTAGACTGCAGTGAATGATGGCCGACACCGGTATTGCTCTTTTTTCACAGTCGGTACATCGCAAGTTATTTTGTACGGGTTCTGTCTATATTGAGAAGAATTTGAAAGAGCATGTCTTCAGATCTTGCGAAACTCATAAAGATGTACTATAATTGTAAAGATGATTAAGTAAACACATAATATTATTGTAAGAAATGAAGCTTCCAGGTCATATCTTTCTTTTATCTTTGTCTTTTTAAAAAGACACAAAGGCACTCAGGATAAAGTTCCCGACGAAACAAGAAATATTCCTAATTTCTTGTTTTGTGGGTGACTTAACAAACATTCAAACAACGGACACAAAGAACACCCAGAATCGGGACAACTGTTTGTGGATGACACAATTTTTTGTCCCGTATGGAGATCGAACCCACAACACTTGACGCGGCGGCAGTGGTGAAGCCACCACTTAAACCACTAAGAATAACTCGACATGAGTATAAATCAAAATAAATATACAATTAAAATTAAACGGATTTAGATGAGGCAATGACAAGACACAAGGATATACTATAGTTACTTTTACTGGATATCTTTTATCCCAGTACGCGTTCGAAAATATCGTAAGGAATCCTGCACGGCTGCGAGTTCTCCATAATGTTCTCGAAGACATGTGAGGTCTGCTAACCCACACTGGGCCAGTGTGGCCACATGAGAGAGACATCAGTCATAGAGTTAGGTCATAGTCTATGGCCTAACCCTTCTCACACTGAGAAGAGGCCCGTGGCCAGCAGTGGGACAGTTTAATATAGGGCTGATATTATTATTTGTTTTTCTTTCACGAGTATTTCTCGAATATGGTAGGGAAATACCCGGCCCTTTGAGAGGCTTACACGGGGACATTGGTCCAACAGCCGAGACCCTTCGAGAGTTTTAGTTGGGACTCTTACCGAGACACTAGCCGCGGCAGGTGTAGGAGACTATTGCTACATATGGAATCTAATTAGTCTGGTTTATAAGGATGGGTGTTTAATAGTTTGGTAAAATGCAAACTATAGTTAAACACTCATGCTGAGGAGAGGCCCGTGGCCAGCAGTGGGGCTGTGTAATACAGGGCTGATATTATTCTTCTTCTTCCTAGCCTTTATTATTCCCAAGTCACTTGGAGTCGGCTTTTTCTAGTCTACTTGGATTAGACTGGATATCAGTTTTTTCACGGAGCGGCTGCCACCTGACCTCCGCAACCCGAAGGCTAACGATACCCTAAGGCTAGACCACTGTCAGGATATTATAGGGCACTGACTTCCCAATAACGACTGCCATAGATGTTCATGGCAGCCGGGACCGACGGCTTAACGTGCTCTAGGATAATTGTCAATCAATACGCATATAATTTCGAAAAGTCATATAACTTCCGAAAGTCAGAGGTGTGCGACGTGGCGTGGGTTCGAAACCGAGACCCTCTGCATTGCAGTCTGTTGGTCTCCCCACTGAGCTATCGCTGCTTATATTATTATGCTGCTGATATTATTATCCTAATATAATATAACTAAGAATTCAGAACATGATTTCCGCTAGCTTCACGTTCCCGCGCGATTTATGTGGACGAAGATGCAGGCACACAATTATATAAGATAATGTAATAACTAAAATAAGTAGAATCTGGTTACCCGCACTTACAACATAAACAACCAATCAAAACAAGTAAAAACAAAAACAAAATCAAACTTGTTTTATACCTCTGCCGCCCTTTAATGAATGCGGCGTTAAGATATATGCTCTTACTCTAATTACATCAGTAATTAAGCTAGTAGTTTGTAGCTTTAGGTTAATGAACAACCAAAATATAAAATAGTTATATTAGACCGTCTACAGAATGAAGTCGAGTCAGAATAAAGTTTAATTTTATTTATAGTTGCATGTTTTAGTGCTTCGTTTGTAATGCGGTGTAGCGTTACGCGTGCATATCTAAAAGCCTTGGCTGAATAAAGCTGAGGTTGTCTTACACATGTATATTTTCACAGCAATGTTTCGGTCCTATGTTATTACATAGGGCCGAAATATTACTGGTATTAGGCTGGTCATCATTCCATCAGAATTCTCGATGCTTCAGAGAACTGCCTCACAGAAAACATAAAAAGTGGTTAGTGTACAAATTTTGATTACATCACTGGATTGTACAATACTTGGATCAGATTTTCCTAGAAGGAAATTTTTATAAGCGGCTCTTTTCTACCCACAGGCTTAGCAGAACAGTACATTTGTGGTTTTAGGTAGGTGTGGTGATAAGGAGCGCACCTATTCCCATCTACCGAGCACAGACTCCATGCTGCCACTAAGCGTTTCTTGACAGATAGAACTTTGCAAGACCCTTGGTATCGTATCCAAGGTCTTATGCACAGTATTATTCGCTACTTCTGCACCATAAATTAAACTAGAGTAGACGTGTACAGTCGGCCTTAGATTAAATACTAAATAGTTCAATCCGTATTCTTACAAGATGATACAGTACAAATTAATTAAACAAAATACATTAATTGGAAAAGTCATTAGAATTAAATCAACCGATACGTTCGCATCGTGACTCGCTGTGTACTTTAATTAATAATATTTCTTTATTAAGCCTGCCATATTGACTCTCAGCGGAATGATATATTGAACACTGATTTTATCAGTCATAATATAAAATTTTTCGGCCTCGATGGCGTAGTGGTTAGTGTAACCGACTGCCACGCATGAGGTCGCGGGTTCGATTCCCGCACAAGTCAAACATTTGTGTGCATGAACATGGATGTTTGTCTTGGTCTAGGTGTTTCTATGTATAATATGTATGTATTTACAAAAAAAAGTATATATGTATGTTTATCCATTGTCTAGTACCCATAGTACAAGCTCTGCTAGTTTGGGCTATATGGTGTTGTGTGTATGTGATAGAATATTATAGAACATTAAATATCATAATAGCAGCGATAGCCTAGTGAGCAACCGTTGGACTGCTACGCAGAGATCTCAAGTTCGACACCAAGGCGCGCTTCTCTTTTTTCTCTTTGACTTTTCGAAGTTATGTGCGTATTAAATAGTTAATTATCGCTTGCTTTAACGGCGAAGGAAAACATCGTGAGGAAACTTGCATGTCTGACAGTTCTCTATAATGTTCTCGAAGATATGTGAAGTCTGCCAATCCGCACTGAGCCAGACTGGTGGACTATGGTTTAACCCTTCTCACACTGAGAAGGCCCGTGCCCAGCAGTGGGACAGTTTAATATATCTTAAATATAAATTACTTGTCACGTTGTTTGTCCGCTGTGGACTCCTAAACTACTGAACCGATTTTGATCAAACTTCGTAACCATCTGTAATTTGGTCCAACTTAAAAGATAGGACAGTTTTTTTTTAAACCGGCAAAAATTATCTAATGTGAAGCAGACGAAGTTGCGCGGGACAGCTAGTATGTATATATATTTTAAGTCCCACGATATAAAAGGTGAAGCTTTGTAATAATACCGTATTGCTACAGGAAAAAAAATTCTTGGCAAAAGATCTCAAAAACCCTTTGACCGACCAGGGTATCGAACTGCATGTAAAGCATTCGCATTTACTACTGATGCGCCACCCAGGTAGTCTATAGAAACATGTTATCAAGTAACATTTTACTTTGTGCAAGAATCAAACTAATTATAAACTTTTCATTAGTCATTAAAAGCTTTCAAACTTATCTAGCTATCAACGAGCCATCCTAACTAATGGCTTACGTTTAACTCACCACCACCACCAAATTGCAAAGCAAAATATATTTAAAGAGATCAAAATAAGTCGACGGAGCCCCGCGCGAATTCGCGGGGCTCCTATTTTTGGGTGGGTTTAAGAAGGAACCTAACATAACGTAACCCTTCCGAGACGGAATGCAGTAATTTGAGGGGTATAGGTGTTCGTTATGATATATTTTAGTATGCATATTTTGCTGCTCAATTACTATTTTTGGTGGTCATTATATTTAATCCCCTAACTAATATTAGAAATGAGAATGTGACTTTGTTTGTTACTTTTAACGCCTTAAGTACTCGACCGATCATCATGAAATTTAGCATACACGTTGTCAGGACAACAGCAAAGGACATAGGGTACCTTAAATCTAGAAGATACTGTTACTAACCTAAGTTACATTTACGCGAGCAACGCCACGAGAGTATCTAGTCTATACAAATAAATAAAATTGAAGTGTCTGTTTGTAATGTCAAAATAACAGCTTTTTATCTAATGAATATGAAAGTATATAAGGTACCTATACGAAAAATATATTTTTAAATTTTTGTCTGTCTGTCCGTCTGTTTGTTCCGGCTAATCTCCGAAACGGCTGAACTGATTTTGACGGGGCTTTTACTGGCAGATAGCTGATGTTATAAGGAGTATCATAGGCTACTTTGATTTTAGAAAAAAATAGGGTTCCGCGGAGACAAACACTTTTTAGTTAAAATCTACGCGGACGAAGTCGCAGGTAACAGCTAGTATTATATAAACTGCAAGAACCGTTGTATCGTAAAACAAATAACACTGGTGTTATTGCAATAAATCACATAAAAACGCTCAGTCGTTCTTGAGAAGAAGACAAACAAACAGACGAAATTGATCCCTTTGTTGCAGTTATTAACGGGAAATATAAAGCTGGGTGTATACTAGAAGTTATGTTGCGCAATATGTCGTAGCGCAACGCTTTGTTTTGCGCTGTGGTAGTGTATGCGATTGCTGTGCTTGAGGTCTCGGGTTCATAGCCCGAGTCGGACGATGTATTGTTAGGATTTTCTTTCTAGAAATTCTTAGTAGTGGTACTGACTGTACTGAGTATTGAACTGTGCCTGCGATATTGTAATAGTTTCGCTCATATTACGTACCTAGGGCATAAAACATATTTATAAGTAGGTATATATTTCTATTTATTATCCTCACTAATATTATAAATGCGAATGTGAGTTTGTTTGTTTATTTGTTACGCTTTCACGCCTTAACTGCTCGACCGATCAATATGAAATTTCGCATACACGTTGTCATGGGTACAGATAAGTACCTACATACCTTTTATCTAGAAAAAAGTACTAGTACTAATCTAACCTTACCTATCCTACATTTACGCGAGCGAAGCAGCGGGCAAAATCTAGTAAATATTAAAAATGTGAATGTGAATTTGTTTGTTACACTGCCACGTCTTAACTACTCGATCAATCATCATAAAATTTTGCATACACATTATCAGGGGTACAGAAATGGACATAGGGTACTTTTAATCTAGAAAATCCACTGTTGAAACCGAGGGAAACCGAAAGCAAAAGCTAATATGCAAATAATACTCGTTCATATAATTATTGTCCCGTTGCGTCTTGTAGGTGTGCCGTTGCTCATGTTGCGTGGGACGGTGTTGCAACATAATCTAGTGAATACTAAGCTTAACATTCAATAAAAGTTTATAGACACCCGATAGCCATAGAGATTGTACCATAGATAGCAATACAGACGTTAACATAAATTGTTTAAGTGTATAATCTCTGTGGTTTAGGCGTATAGTGTGGCTTTTTAGTAAATATATATAATAATAAAATTCATTTATTTCTCCTCACAATTACAAGCTTAATTCAAGGTATAACATATAATTAATTTGTCTAGTTAGCAATGCGAGGAGCATAATATATAGATAGTATTGTATTTATACACAAACTAGCAGTAGCACAATGGATAAGGTATAGCATTTGTGATGGTGAGGTTGTAGGTTCGAATCCCACTTGATGCACTATCAATGAAGACCACTCCGTTGGTAAGCATTAAGCAGATGCAAAAAAATATAATTTAGATTTTATTTAAAGAAACTAGGTATTAGTGTGCAATATCTTTGCGAGAGTCAGTACACCAAGTCTAGATGGAGAACAACAATTATATTTAGTGGACAATATTAGTAAGGATTTGTCGTCAATTCGCACACATCGTTATAAATTGAGTGCTATACGACCCTTCCTGGAAAAGAAGGAGTAAAAATCGAGAATTAAAAAATTAAAAATTGGGCCTGTCTTTGGGGATTGCCGATAGAAGTGAAAACTTTAATACTTGATCATAAATAATATTCAAAAATAATTCAAAAATGGAAAGGAAGGAAATAATATTCAAAAATAATTCAAAAATGGAATGGAAGCATGACGATGACGAAGCGTGACGATGACGCAAGTTCTATGATTTTTGTTCACCCAAGAAGTGCTCAACGCGCCTAAAGAAGTTTTCAGTTCAAAAAATTATTTAGAAAGTGCCGTTTCGCACAATAAAACTCGTTCGGATAAATTCGTGCAAATATTATCCGAGAGCTTTGAGAGGAAAACCTAATGTCACTATGC
The DNA here is from genome assembly GCA_963564715.1 of Catocala sponsa. Lineage (NCBI taxonomy): Eukaryota > Metazoa > Arthropoda > Insecta > Lepidoptera > Erebidae > Catocala > Catocala sponsa. The sequence continues at coordinate 8,537,360 of OY751351.1, forward strand.
CTGGGCATCGAACTCGCGGCAACATAACCCATGTTCTATTAATCTTATTATTAATTACAAATCTCGCACGAACGCTTCAGTTTCTCGTACAATAACTGTTTGAACTAAATACCATTCATGACCTTGACTATGGGAGAATACTAGCGGTATACCGCGGCGTTTCTCGTCATTGTCTTGTTGACTCAATAGTGTTACGTTCCCAGCGCTTTAATAGTACCCTAGTTGACCCTTTTGTAGAGTTCTATGTGATAATGATCATAATACTTATTATCTGTTGGTCCCGTGGCAATATTGTACCTACTAATGTTTAATGTCGATCGTGAGGTCTTCGGTTATGTTCCCGGGTCAGTAATTCACAATAACAGAGTCGAAAAGCCTGGTAGACGGTAAAGGTCTCATACTGTATGTATGTATGTATGTAAAATTGTTTTTATTGTACTAGGCCAGCGTGGTGGACTATGGCCTAACCCTTCTCATAGTGAGAAGACGCCCGTGCCCACCAGTGAGACAGTTTAATACAGGGCTAATATTATTATTATTATTGTATATTATAAGCATCACCAGATCTGCTTAAGCTGTCCGTTCACAAAATTTTGTAAATACCGGTTAAGCAGTTTAAACGATAAATTATATAAAATAGTTAGAGTTATATTGGTATAGAATATTAAAACGACGGTATCTTCACTCGCATAAAATACTTGTCGCTATGTTCTTTCTTAGAGGCTTTCTCCATACTAAATTTCATCTAAATAATTTCAGCATTTTAGTTAGAATTGAATTAAATTCGATCCCAATGTTATTGGTTCGTATCGCGCACTAACAATTATTATATTATAATGTGACGTGTGTAACTTTACTACAACAGAGAATGCTTAATGCCGAAATTAAAATTATCTTTTTAAAAAACAAATAGGTACAATTATCTTATCAATATATTAATACGTGAAGCGAAAACTTTGGATCCCTTTTTACGAAAATTGGGCGGACGGAGGAGTATGAAATTTCGCACATTTATAGTTTATACAGAGAAGAAATGACGAATGCTAATATTTATATAAAATATGTATTAGAAATACATTAAATTAATGAAAATATACTACACGCACACAACCATGCATTTGACACACGCAGTCGAAGCGCGTAACTATGGTTACATAATATATCAATAAATAATGACATATATATATATATCAGTAATATCTTACAGGCAAACTTTGGTCGAATTTCGAGCACTAGGCGACCGCTAGTAAAAATAAATATCCATGGCCAACTTACACCCAAGCATACTTATATATTCATCTTGGTAACAGTGGATCATAAGTCCCCCAACATCACGCCACACTTGCGTGGGAGTGGCAGAAGTTACGAAAACCGGTAACAACGCTGTTATTATTACGATTCTTCTCTTAAACGCACACCGGTGCTATTATAATAAATTATTGTATTTAAGAAATGAAGAGAAACAGCAGCGATAGCCTAGTGGAAGGCTGGTAGACAGCCGCAGAAGTCTTGAGTCGTATTTACCTATTTTTACAAATAAATGTTTTGGTCTCTTTGTCGAGAAAATTTTAATAGCATTGCTGAGTTCTGTGTTCGGTGGACTATGCTTGTCCCTATTATGTGAGAACTGGGAACCAAACGAGAAATTATAATAACAAGCGGTCGCCTAGTGCTCGAAATTCGACCAAAGTTTGCCTGTAAGATATTGCTGATATATGTCATTATATCAGCAATATATGTAACCATAGTAACGCGCTTCCACTGCGTGTGTCAAATGCATGGTTGGGTGCGTGTACTGTTTTTCATTAATTTAATGTATCTTTACGCATAATTTAAAAAAAATATTAACATTCGTTACTTCTTCTCTGTATAAACTATAAGTGTGCGAAATTTCATACTCCTCCGTCCACCCAATTTTCGTAAAAAGGGATCCAAAGTTTTCGCTTCACGTATTAATATATAGATATAATCTTTCAGATTGCGTTTTAATAGTATTTGCTCCTGAACCTGGCAATAATTATATTACACGCGCATAATATTTTTTAAATAGTCTTATCCTGCAATAATCCTGAAACCTGATTTGCTGGGGACTTAACAAACATTCAAACAACGGACACATAGAACAGTCTTACTCATAACAGTAGTGATAGTATTGAGTATTGATCACACTAATTTTTGTTCCGTGTGGGATCGAACCCATAACACTCGGCGTAGTGGCACTGGCGAGGCGACCACTTAGACCACTATGCCATCCGTGTAGTTAAAAGCCTAACAGCCGAAAGATAAATAATATTAATTTGATTTATAACGAAATCTGTAAAACTATTTATTAAAGAAAATATAAGTAGGTACATAATTATTACTAAAATCAACATACCTACCATTTAATTAAAATAAATAATAATAAAGACAGTAGAAATATTAATAATTTATTATTTCAAGAAATCATTAAAACAATATAGCAAAATTATATTCAATGCAAAAAATACAAAAACAAAACAACCAAAGACTAAATTATGGCGACTCTTGGAAAAATATCTAAGTGATATTTTATGAGCAACAGGCGTCGACATTTGACACTTATCATCTTAAGATATTTTGAGGTTAATCTATAGATTTTTGACCGTGTTATATTTATTAATATTGCTTCAAGCCATATGGTATTAAATATCACAAGACAACAATAATGGTTTGCTAGCTTTCTGGTAAAATACTACGAAACGACGGGAATTATGTACGTAAAGATATGAGACATTTTCCACGTAGGAAGTTTTTACCATTCCAAAGGCATGATGAATACTAATATATGTAGTTATGATCAATTGTATTATTTACAGAAAATAATGTAGATATGTTAATATACGCGAAGTAAAGACTCAGAAACAGCCCAAACCTTCTATATTTCATAAAAAAGAAAACAAAAATCGGTTAAAAAAAACAGTTACAATACAAAATCGGTTACAACAATCAAAATAATTCGCATAATTGCTATTTTCTTTATGTAAGTTCTTTTGCTATCAATTGCGTTACTTATTTATCAAGGTTTCAGTTATTAATTTCAGCTAAATTGTAAGGATCATATTTTCAACGTCAATTACTATGAAACTAACATATCGTGTATAATATCGTTGACTATAATACAATTTCAAAACACAACATTCTCAATAGTTAATCAGCATAAAGGTTTCACTCGTGTTCCGTTGCATCGCCCATTGTGACCGCCTAAACGCCCACAGTGCGGTGTCAACTAGGCGCCAAGCCAGACGTTTGCGTTTGACGTTTCGACGTTTCGCGCCAACAGCCTTTCGCGCCGATAAATAAACAACATTTCTCTCTAAAAAGTTTGTAATTAAAACTTTGGACTGTGATTGACTTTTGTGTGTGGAACATTTTATCAAAATTAATTTGACCATTTAGTTGATGTGACAAATTTGTTTTTAAATAAAGAACAATATAAACTTTTGACGGATATTAATTTTTTTGGACCGTTGTATTTTTTCTGGATTTGGGGTTCGGTATTTTTTTATTTTTGTGTTAGAGAGGATTGTTTGTGACCAGTGCTATTTAGACTTGTGTGAAACTCAATGTGAGATTAATAGTGACAGTGATTTTATTTGGATTTTTGTGACGGTGTGCCTATTTTATACACACACATTGAATGGTAAGTTTTTGTTTAGTTAGATTATTTTAAGGTTTATATTTAAAAAGTAACCAGTGTACACGGTAGGCTTGAAACTGTGATTAATAATACTACTTAATGTATTCTCATTTTGTATATATCTAAAATTACATTTTCTAATCAGATTAAGTTTAGTCTAATTATTATCTAATTATTACAAAACAGAAATTTATTTGTGGCGTTTTAATAACATGCGAGAGCTTTTCACTATCAAGCCTACAGCAAGATACTTTCTATACAACATTCTTATAATTATATTTAATATAAACATAAAATTACAAACCGATGAAAGATTAAATTTTGAAAAGAAACCAGATATATTTACAAAGATAATTAAAACATAATACTTGACGAATATTTTAAAATTCAATGGAGATTAACAAATATAAAAAAACGAATAGGTATGGGTATGGCTTATCTTTTTGTTAGCCACCGAAAATGTCGCAAAGACAATCACACATACCCTTTTTTATTAATAACTCCCGAAATTTGATTAAAAGTAACATCAGTGCCTAAAACAAACCCGTCATATGGTTTCAATAAAAAAGACATTATAGAGTAGTCGGTGTCCAAAAAACATAAGACATAAGAATCGAGATGAATACTACCAAATAACATACATTAAAACCCTCGAAACCCAATGTAAAACCACCCTTATCTTCTGGTAATACAGTCCACGTTGATGTTTGTCGATTGTATTATTAACTTTGTAGTTTTTATTCCTCGAACGCATTTGAAAACTAAAATAGTGTACAAAAGTGCACCTTATGGTTTGAAAATAAGAGTTAATATTGATTTTGAGGAGTGCATCGAGAAAATTTGTTTTATTGTTTTTTTTAATAAACAGGTTTGATACTTACTCGTTAGGGATCGTAATTAGGGCAGGTGTTCACCGGCGGTGTAACTTTTTGTTGTGTTTAGTCGATTTTTTCTCATTTCGAGATGTGGTCTGGAGGGAACGAATTTTGTGAAACGTTTTTATCTCGGTTGTGCTACCACTTGACGATTTCCAGGAATATTTACAATCTGCAGTTGGTTTGTGTACTTATACTTCGGATAGTTTTTTTCGAATATAGTTTTAATCTTTTTTGCTATCGTAATACAATTTACATAGTATTGTAGTAAAATGTGTGGTGTTTTAAAGTCTACCTTAAACTTACAGAGCACCTGTCTATATACTGCTGGGTATATGTTTGTACAATAATTATTATAATAACACAATAATCCTTTATTCAACCCTAGCTACGTATTTATGTCTGAATGAGATATCAATCTTCTTCAATTCTTTGTCCATAATAAATACAACAAATAACATAAATGTTAATTCGCATGAAATAATATTGGACACGTGGAAAGTTTAAATGGCAATCGATCTCGCAAAGATTTGGCGTGTTATGGTAGCATGGTGACTTCTTAGACTACTGCGTCATCAGAGTCAACATTCGTTTGAGACAGTATTGGTTATTGATTTATTTACATATACATATATATAGCCTCACGCCTCTGAACCTCGCTGGGGTAAGTAAAGCTATATATCGCCACATTTGCTAGGCATATTATTAGACTCCGTCCTACTAATAAAAATTACTAAATTAAAAAACCCACCAACACTAACAGACCTGATGATTGCACGCAAACTTAGCACAAACGTCACGAAATAGGTAAGGCAGTCTACGTAATAAATATCTATTAACATAATAACCACTCGCAACTTGTAAGAAAAAAGCCTTTAAATTTTCCAACGTCGTAGAATACAGAAAAAATGCAAACATAGTTTATGTTAGACATACGTATTGAACAGAAAGTATCGGCGAAGCAAACCCTTTGCAATTTTAATTAAAAATTGTTGCCTAGTTCAGCCTTCATGCTTAGCTCTTAATTTAATTAGTGTTCTTCTTTATAGAATATTTATCTACTATATTTTGCCTGCGGCTTCGCTTGTGAAAAAGTAGATTAAGTTAGGCTATGTTATGTTAGTAATAGTACTTGCCTTTTTAAATTAAATACAGTGTATGTATGTTAGGCGGTGATAAAATAGCTATCTGGTGGAGAAAGAATTTTTAAAATCGGCTAAGTAGTTTTTGAATTAAATCCTTACAATCAAGCATATAAACAAAAAATCTAGTCTTTCCTCTTTATAATATTAGTATAGATTCATAATGCTTTGTAGCAAAATGTAGTACTGTATTCCAATTTTATTCGAATGTGTTGATAACGTATAAAAATGCGTGCGCTGTTACTTGACAATGCTGAGTAGGTATCACATTGTGGATAGCCGTTTTATTTTGCAATTTTTTCGCATGTGCATATGCTTCTCATATGCTCACATCCGCTTAGTGAACGGATGGCGTAGTAGTATAAGTGGTCGCTTCGCTTCTGCCATTGCACTGAGTGTTGTGGGTTTGAATCCCACACGGGATAACTTTACTTTGTGTGATCCACAAATGGTTGTTCGGAGATTCGATGTTCTTTGTGTCCGTTGTTGGAATGTTCGTAAAGTCTCCCACGACACAGGAATTATTTAGGAATAATAAAATATTTCTAAACTTAAAAAATACTGACGATGGCAGGCCACGCGTAAAGAGTTATTAATTCTTGTAATTATTCGAAGCATTAATCTGTACGTGTTGGGCTTCAATAACACATATTAAATACATACATACAGGTAGTCTGTTTACATCTCGTCAAAGATTTCATATTTATTCATAAACGTTTACCTAGAATGCTTTTGACTCAAGTTGGGCTTCATTCATCCGAATGTAACCCGATTTATTCGAAACTGCACTCGTCTATGCACGTGTGCGTTCGAATTGGTGTATTGTATGAAGCCAGCCATCTGTTTCCATGTAATTTGTGGCAATAGAGACACCGTTGACCGTTGGAATTAAAATCTAAATAAAGGTATCAAAATACCACTACCTAACCCTTAGAATGAAATGCTGTTTTCCATTCATAAATAACATTATACCGGTCAACACACCTATCCCCATAGTCCAGATTTATGAGGTTCCATATTTAGTATTAGTCTTGCACCTGCCGCGGCTAGTGCTTCAATAGGTGTCCTATCCTACTTTAGATTAAAACTCTCTAAGCGCTGCATGTTGGGTCTATGGCCAACTGTTAAAGCATTGTAAAAGGTCGTATATTGTTTTACATATTATGGTAATATTTATTTACTGATTAGCTTTTGCTCATGATTTCGCTCGTTCGGGAACAATATTTTAGTATGGCCTTTTCTGTATCCCTGACAACGTGTTTGGGAAATTTCATAATAATCGGTCGTGTAAGTAAGCCTTGAAAGCGTAACTTACAAACAAACTCACATCCGCATTTATAATATTAGTTATAGTTGATCTATAGGTGTTAAGTCATATTTATAATACAGACTCATATAACATATATATAGATAACAATATAATCTATATATGCATGTCTTTGATGCATATATTTATAGTAATATTACAAAATCTTAGTATTTATTTGTATATTATGTACACGAACAAAAAATGTTGTACCCCCTTTTAAGGGTTGCGAGTGTAAGATTGAGAAGGCGTGCTAAAGGTAAAATTATAAAAAAAAAACATTTCTTCGAATTTTGATCACTAGGCGACCAATAAAATTTATCATTCGATTAATTCCTTAACTAAATTGGTTTTAAATGTTTGTAAATGTTTCTGGTTTAGTATTTAGGCTACTTTACCGTGCGCTACAAATGTCTAGTATTCTAATTGTCCAAGGATACTATGTCTTAGTGGGTAATTAATCTTGTTCTCAATTACCAGTCTCTCGTTAACGGCTTTAGTTCTACGGTGTTTAGTTCTCAGGCTAATTAATGATAAAGACACCTTAGTGGATGGAAAGTCCCGTGGAATAGTCGCAACTAAGAAGCCAAGTTACATTGCAAGAAATAATTGTTTAATAGGTGACCGTTCACAAAATAATGTGTTTCAGAGAGAAATGTTTGATTCGATTTATTTAGATTTTGCGTTTTGATGTAAATCCTAATTGATTTTATAAATGCCAATGTGAGTGTGTTTGTTACGCTTTCACGGCTGAATTACTCGACCAATTATTATTCACTTGTGCATATACGTTGTCAGGGGTATAGAAAAACATATTGTACCTTCAAATTCAAATTAAATTTTATTCATCCCACAAGACTACAGTATGGGGTTCTTCAAAAAGGGTGTTAAAAGGTTTTTATAAGGTCAGCAACGCGCAAATCATGCCTCTGGTGCAGGCGTCCATAGTCTACGGTCACAATTTACCATCAGGTGGGCCGTAAGGATGTTTGTCACTTTAGCTGTATAAAAAAAACTTGGTTGACAATGTTGTTATAAAAATAGTCATAATAATTATGTACATTATGTTTTGCCTGTCTAGCGGCATGCAAATTTCTTTCACCTGTCATCCAGGCAACAAGTATAGAAAATTTACAAAATGTACATTAACGCGAGCGAAGCCGCGGGCAAAATCTAGCAAGTAATGATTAATGTATGAGAACTATAAAATTATATTTACACGAAACTAATACCTTAATCTACTTTAAAGGGTTAAGCGATTTAACTTTAATAGGCTTCATACGTTCTAAGTAGTTAAGCCAATAAATAAATTAATGAACGATTATTTTGAGAACATTTGGGTTCAAGATATGTATTTATATTAATTAAAATTATAAACGAAATGTTCTTGAAGATATGTGAAGCCTGTCAACCCGCACTGGGCCAGCGTGGTGGACTACAGCCTAACCTTTCTTACACTGAGAAAAGGCCCGTGCCCCGCATGTAAAATTATAAAGTGGAATTTGAACCTATGACCTTGGTCAACCGTGCTATTTTTATATGCTAGCTAGCTATTTTTATATGCTAGCTGCTAGCTAGCTATGCTGTACATGGTACTATGTCTGTCCGTCAAGTTGTAATATTTCTTTATAAGCATTTTTGGCAATGCATAAATAATGAAATAATACGAAGTGCGACGTATTGTTTTGGTGGTATATACTTAGTTTTAAACGGACGACGATGAGCATACAATTGTTCTCTCTTCGTTAAGTAATATAATAAAAAAAATTCCAGGACATTATTTTAAGAAATCTCAGGCATCTTGCAAAGAGTTTGGCTACTTAAATACATTCTATTAAATAATAATAATATTTAGCATTAATAATGTTTTTAGTATTTTATACTATTTATGCTTGCATGTGTGAGAATATTATGAGATTTATTTATATTTTCGAGATAGTAGTATAAGTCCTGTCGGTCTTGGTAGGTTCAATTCCCAAACAGGCCATGTGTTATTGAGTTTTTCACTTGGGACAATCTCAGCTAAATAGAGTTTTGCCAGTTTAATTATGTTGATGTATTAAATAATCTTACATTCAGTTGATTAGTAACGAGATGTAAGTGTAGAGACGTAACATTTGTAGAAGATTAAACCTTTGTTTGGACATACTTGTGTGTGTATGTTATAAGTACTTAAAGCCATACCTCACCACAATAGTTAAGCGCGGGTTTAAAATAATGAGAATCCTAATCCTAACTAATATTATAAATGTGAATGTAAGTTTGTTTGTTATGTACGCTTTTACGCCTTAACTACTTAACCGATCATCATGAAATTTTGCATGCACCTAGGTTACAGAGAATAAGTATATCTGTAACCTTTCATCCAGCAAAAAGTATTGTTACTGACCTAAGCTAAGCTAACCTACATTTATGCAAGTGAAGCCCAGGCAAAATCTAGTATAAATAATAATATTAGGTCTGTTAGTAAACTGAGATATGTCACGAAGTTGGGACTTTTAGTCAAAGCTATTTTAATGAGAGACTAAGGCATTCCCCTGCGAAACCAAAAAAAAAAAACGCTAACTTATCTAGCAACTTAATATGCTTTGTATAGAACAAAACTTAGATGACAAACAATGTCACAAAATAATTAGATACCTGGAAAGCGGTTAAGGAACACATCGTGAGGAAACCTGCATGTCTGAGAGCTCTCCATAATGTTCTCGAAGATATGTGAAATGTGCCATCCCGCATTGGGCCAGTAGATAGTAGACTATGGCCTAACCCTTCTCACACGGAGAAGCAGCCCGTGCCCAGCAGTACGACAGTTCATATACAGCGCTGATATTATTGTTATATACGTATACCCGGTGTAGTGAGCTAGAGGTCTGGTGTTGATCTTTGTCTTTTCCGAGTAATGGGCGTATTAAACAGTTAATCGGTTATATCTCGCTTTAGCATTGAATACAAACATCGTGAAGAAAGCTCTACCTTTTCTGGAAGTTTTTCATAATGTCTACCAATCCGCACTGGGCCATCGTGGTTGATTATGGGCATTAGCCCAGCAGTGGGACATATTATTTATAAAGCTGATAGTATGATATGGGCACATCACGGATCTAGTACAAAAATACTACGCATATTATACAAAACATAATCGAACGAATTCATATCGCAATCTTTAACATATTATTAATACAATTTTCCAAAAACGACGATATTTCTTACCTACTTAATGTTTAACAATACTAGTACTCCACCACTTAAACTAGAACTCGAAAACCTTCAAACGTTTAATAATCCGTGGATCATCTGAGGTCAAGTTAGGTTGGACGTTAATAATTCTATTATCATTTCAACTACTTGTAGAGACAACTTTGATAGTGCGTAGGTGTACTTTATAGAAGTATTTTATTACTTATATTTTAATTCGACTTTATCTTGTACCCGATAAGATACAGAATCGTTTAACAAGTATTTCCAGGTAAGAAGTATTAAGAAACTATATGTTATGGGACGTTTAACGGTCGATTTCAAACATCGAATGAAAAGACATCGTCAGTTTAATAAGAGTATTTGACGGCCATATTCCAGTAATTTGAATTTAGAACAGCGATAAAACCGTTTTCAAACTAAATAAGTAGGACGGCGTGTAAAGGGTCTTGCGTTGATATTTTGAGTTCGTTACGATAGTATCAATATTTTGAGTTGGTCACGATATTTATTATAGATAGTTAGTTAATGCGTAGAAGGTCTTTATCGATTTTGTAACTGACCAACCAACAATTTGTCGAGTTTATGATTTGGCCAATATTGGTGATAATATAATAAAGAAGGTTTGTAACTAAATTGGATTCGAGAGGTATAACATTATTTATTATATTTTATTGGAACAGCCCTCTATTCAGAATCCTTGGTCACAGAGTCAAAACTATGTATTGGAACTTAATAAAAAGGCACCAATTGAGGTTCACAATAATAAATGTTGTTTGACAGCATTGCGACTACAATGAAGTTGTCTCCTTGTGGCATCACGATCGAGCAATGTTTTAACTGCTAGAATACATATTTACTGTGATATTAATACCTGCCAGTTGAAAAGCAGCATATCTCACTTGACTTCACTTTTTCGACTCTGAGCTGGAAATAGCAGATGTATTTATATTCTACATACACAAATCTCTAGATATGTAACCTTATTACCTCCTATGGCATAAAATAGCTATGATCACTTGGCAGTCTTACATTTTATTATGCCAGCCGTAGAGAAAGTTGGAACAGCTATTCTGGCCTTCTGGTGGAACGCAAATCTGCTTGAAATATGCAGAATAATGATATCAATCCACTTGTATATATAATAATAATATCAGCCCTGTATTAAACTGTCTGCCTGGCCTGACTGCTGGGTAAGGACTTCTTCTTACTGTGAGAAGGGATAGGCTATAGTCCACCACGCTGGCCCAGTACGGGTTGGCAGGCTTTAAATATCTTCGAAAATACTAATTACTAATAATAGTTCAATAATTACATCGAAAAGTCAGAGATGCGCGTCTTGCGATCGAACTCGAGACCACTGCAGGGCAGTCTATCGATTACCCATTAGGCTATCAACCCGTAACCCGCTTAAGGCTACATTAATTGAAAAATCCCATTAAATATAGGATAACCAAACAAAAGAAAAGGAATAGGACATCGATAGGTACTGCGTGTAGGTAACGGTATAGCATGGCAATGGTTCGAGAAGCCAGGACCGCATACAAGATACAATCATGATAACCTTCTGACTACAAACATAAGTATAATCATTTATTATACCTACCTAGTCGCAAACCGTTGCACTGCCACGCAGAGGTCTCGAGTTGAATCCAAAGATGCGCATCTCTTACTTTTCGAAGTTATGTGCGTATTAAATAGTTAATTATCGCCTGCTTTAATGGTGAATAGGAAACCTGCATGTCTAAGAGTTCTCCGTAATCTTGAAGACATGTGAAGTCTGCCAACCGGCCTGGGCTTCCGTGGTGGACTATGGCCTAATCATTCCCATACTGAGAAGAGGCTCGTATCCAGCAGTGGGACAGTTTAATATAGGGCTGATATTATGAGGTATTCCACGAAGCACACCCATACGAAGCACACCTAAAGTATTCCATGAAGCACACCCGTAAGTGGGCTTCAAATAAAAATTTACTATTATATGCTACAAAACATTCCAAAAGTACCTACTATGTTTATGGATATTATAGACTCATTTGTTTGTCTTTACCGTATTTAAGGGTTTACCATGTGTATATACCTTTGCACGGTATCTGCGGTGACCTTTTTTCGATATGCACGGATAAACTTAATATCAATTAATTGCCAAAAATCTTACATACATACATATATAGATTCACGCCTGTTTCCCAGGGGGGTAGGTAGAGACTACGGATTTCCATTTGCTACGATTCTGATACACTTCTCTGGCCTCATTAAAAAAAAATATAAAAAAATTAAAATTTCGAAATCTTACAGTATATGTTAAAACCATGTCCTGTGCATTTGGTACGCTAATAAAGTGCTAAGCTCTCACATAGTTATTGGGTCCTGAGGAGTGTCACCAAGGAGAGCCAATCTCTATGTCACGAAAGAAATTATTCAAACAACACAAGGATCACCTAGATTCGGTGCAATTATTGCAAAGATCGAACCCACAGGTCTCGGTGCACCTGGCAGTGGTGATACCCATTCAAACCACCATACCATCCATGCAGTTAATGTTGTTACGCTTCCTGAGCATAAAACTCGTCCCTTTAACGGTAAATCGCCGCCTTAACGATCAAGAAGCCTTATTCATTGTAAGTATATAATTATAATAGCGATCTTCTACAGCGAGGCTTGAATAGAGATTCCGCTATCCTCTATCTCTCTTAAACGACAGAAATAACACCAGACTTCCTTGCAATTTAATTTGGAACTTAAAACAGTCACGTATTAGGTTCATTATAAATTTAATTACCCTGTAGAATACTTTGCATTCTACGTGTTCGCGCGGACAAAGTTAGACGGCGCGCAATATATTTGTGGCTTAGCTACCCAAACTGCATAATAAGCTTGTGTTATATTATACAGCTATGATACTGCAGAATTTATGTAATAGAGATAGCCTTCCCGGTCCAGTCACTAACACAAGCGCTTATGTTTGCTAGTGATCATTAGGTATTGGGTTCAGTTTTCGAATCGGAAAAAGTTATTGAACATTTCTGTCTTGAAATTTTACACACTCTCATAATCGGAGGCCCAATCACCCCTTACCCCCTTCCCGCTCCTTCTCCTTCCCATTTCCTTTCCTAAAGGGTCGGTAACGCGCTAGTGATACCTCTGGTGTTGCAGGCGTCCATAGGCTACGGTGACCACTTACCGTCAGGTGGGCCGTATGCTTGTTTGCCACCTTAGTAGTATAAAAAAATAAAAAAAATAAATAAAAATTTTGGGAATTCTTTTTTCAAATATTTTTTAGTTTTTAACAGTTTCTTGAAATGGAGACTCCTACGTAATAGCGTAGGAGTTTCCAGTTGCAAAAATTGTGCCCACTTAAAGCTCGCTCACGCTTGTTGCTCATTATGCTTCGGACTTCGCTAATTATTTAATGTTTTATGTGATCGCCTCGCCACTGACACTGCGCTGAGTATTGTTGTCTCGAGGGACAAAAGTTTGTGCGTTTCACAAATAGTTAATTCGAGCCTGGGTGTTGTTTTAATCCGTGGTTAAATGCTTGTAAAGTCATACAACACAGGCCTTATTCTTAGAGCAGGAAAGTATTTTATTTAAAAACAAGGAAATATATTATGATAAGTGCTTCTTAAATACAGCGGACGTAATGTAAATGTCTGCTCAACTCCGTGGTAAGATACAATCGTGATGATATGAATAATTTATCTTAATGAAGCACAACTCATTCCTCGAATCAGGCAAATCACTAAATGCTCTTATTGCATATCACAATTAAAATGCAGACCGGTTAATTATTGAGTGAGTCACGGTTTCCAGTTGAAACGTTTCGGCTGTGACAGTGTGATGCATTAATGAAAATGTTCCCAAAGGACAGACAAAGGTTTTAATTTGGTTGTTGCTTTTATAGTAGTCGGCCTCGATGGCGTAGTGATTAGTGTAACCGACTGCCACGCCTTAGGTCGCGGGTTCGATTCTCGCACAAGTCAAACATTTGTGTGCATGAACATGGATGTTTCTCGTGGTCTGGGTGTTTCTACGTATAATATGTATGTATTTACAAAAATAAAAGTATATATGTATGTTTATCCATTGTCTAGTACCCATAGTACAAGCTCTGCTTGTTTGGACTAGATGGTATTGTGTGTATGTGTTAGAATATTATTATTTTATATGTGTGGAGACTAGGGGGAATGTGACGTGTGGCAGTGTTTAGGGACCTGGGAAGGCGTAATGGAAAATTCGAGAAATGTTATATGTGTTTTTCTAATTTTCTCAAATATGTTTATTTGTTGATATTATACAGGATGTCTCGTAAGAATAGATAATCCTGAAACATCTTATAGTAAAGCTTTTGGGGTCCAGAATGAAATGTAATTTCACATTTATACCTTTAGTAAGATTTATAATATTAGTAGGTTAACTAATGTGGTGAATATGGATGTGTTTCACTTGATGGGAAGTAGTGACCGTACCCTATCACAGGCGGATTACCTAACCAAGGATTGCATACCCATCTGACGTCATAAATCACAAATTAATTAAGAAATTTTTTATTACAAATAAATTGAATGCAAATAAAACCTTTTTTTTCGTATAAGATTGTCTCAGCTTTCTTATAACCTAATTCATATCCTTTTCTATCTTTTTTTCGTGGAGGAATGCATTGGCGCGTACCTAATACTCCGCGGAGACGCAGAGGTAATGTCGGATTCACCGGGGGAAAGATATCTCGGTAATACCAACTAAACGTACCACGGTGTTCCTCATCATAACCAGATACCGCGCGAATCACTTTCACATGCAATTGCGATCCCGCCAAGATTCCTTAAAAGTTTTTTTTTAAAAGGACATCTCCTGCACTAGAAGTTATTCCTGTATCGTGATAGGATAGGATAGGATTTTACAAACATTCAAACAACGGAATCAAAGAACATCCAGACTCGGAACAACGAATTGTGGGTCACACAAATGTCGAACGCAATCGAACCCACAACACTCGGCGTAGTGGCAGTGGTGAGGCGCTACTTAGAGCACTACGCCATCTGTGCAGTGATTCATATCTATACTAATATTAAAAAACTGCCTCCGTGGCGCAGCGGTAGTGAATGCGACTGCTGTGCATGAGGTCTCGGGTTCGAATCCCGGGTCGGGCCAACAAAAAGTTATTAGGTTTCTCTGTTAAGAAATCTAAATACAAGCCCGGAGTTAGGAAGTTGGCGATGTTAGACACCCCCGTGCCTCGGATAGCACGTAAAGCCGTTGGTCCTGCGCCTGATGTCTTTCCGGTCGTGTCAGATTATCCGTCCTATCGGATCATGAGAGTTAGGGAACAGAGAGTGCATTTGAGTTTGCGCACACGCTTGTGCACTATAATATCTCCTGCGCCGATCTTAACAGAGATTGGTCGCCGTGACCGAAATTCGGTCTGGGGCAAGCCAATATTATAAAGCTGAAGAGTTTGTTTGTTGGTATGAACGCACTAATCTCAGGAACTACTGATTCGATTTCAAAAATTCTTTTAGTGTTGTATAGCCTATTTATCGAGGAAGGATATAGGCTATATAACATCACGCTACGACCCAAGGGGTGGCGCAGTAACGATAAACGCGGGTAAACAGCGGGAACATCTAGTCTTGTGATAAGCCTTTATAAGAATATATTATGTCACTAAAACGGCTACAAAAAGTATTTAAACCCGATTCTATCGAACATTATTAAATACCATCACCAATACCTTGTCGACCTTTCGAAATTTTGATTCCTGATTCCACATCAGACAAATTGACATACAAATGAAGCATGAAAAGACCACACACAAATACAACCATCTATTAACAACACGCCATGACAGGAAGCTGTGGCACAGAGAAAGTTCGTTAATTGGACCTCTTACCTCAACTCATACTTTACGATATTGGTACATTTACCCTGCACTTGTCAAGTGTATCGTTATTGTATACTCAGCAGCATAAGATGATACACACGTGCGGGGTTTCGATTGCCTCCGTTTTTCAAAATTATAACAAGGCAAGTTTTTTATAGTAGTAATAGGTGAAGGAGCAGCGATAGCCTAGTGTTAGAATTGTCTCGCAGAAGTCTCCATTTTGATCCCAAGGCACACACCACTGACTTTTCAAAGCTATATGCATATGAAACAGTTATCTTATCTTATCTTATGTGGGGGCCAGTCAGTGCAGACCGGCGACACTTCGTGGTGTCCACCACGTGGACCCAGTGGGGTCTTTTGTGTCGACTCTCCCAATAACGACTGCCATAGATGTTCATGGCAGCCGGGACCGACGGCTTAACGTGCTCTCCGAGGTACGGAGCAGGCGATAATAATAATATAATAATAATAATATTCTATCACATACACACAACACCATCTAGCCCAAACTAAGCAGAGCTTGTACCATGGGTACTAGACAATGGATAAACATACATATATACTTTTTTTTTTGTAAATACATACATATTATACATAGAAACACCCAGACCAAGACAAACATCCATGTTCATGCACACAAATGTTTGAATTGTGCGGGAATCGAACCCGCGACCTCAGGCGTGGCAGTCGGTTACACTAACCACTACGCCAACGAGGCCGACAATTATTGACAATTTATTGTCAATCAATACGCACATAATTTCGAAAAGTCATATAACTTCCGAAAGTCAGAGGTGCGCGACGTGGGTTCGATCCCGAGACCCTCTGCATTGCAGCCTGTTGGTCTCCCCACTGAGCTATCGCTGCTCGTATGAAACAGTTAATTATCGCTGCATTAATTGTGATGGTAATCTTCAAATCATCGTTAGGATCCCTGCATGTCTAAGAGTTCTTAAATAATGTTTTCAAAAAAGATATGTAAGGTCTGACGACCTGCACTAGGCCAGCAGTAGTTATGTTCACGGTTTGATAAACTGGGACAGTTTATATACAGTGCTTAATCAAAGTGCAAACATACAGAATAATAAAAAATTGGGGCAGTCTTTGGAGACTGCCGATAGAAGTGAAAACTTTAATCCTTGAACATAAACCCTTCTTTATAAATAAAAAAATAATAAAAAAATTGATAGCGTTCGGTGTCGATGATACTCCCTTAGGGGTTATTAAGGGGGTTAAAATCTCGTTATTTTTTGCGGAGAACGCACCATTTCTGAGATATTGTTAATATTCTAAAATAATTCAAAAATGGAAAGCGTGGAAGCGTGACGATAACGCGAGTTCTATGATTTTTGTTCACCCAAGAAGTGCTCAACGCGCCTAAATAAGTTTTCACTTCAATAAGGATTTTTGATTCATAAAATACTTTTACAAATTTGTTTAATGTTCAGCTACTTATGCTGTCGACTGTACCGTTTATGTTATTGTACTAAATGTTCTGAATAGTCTGTCACGAATGATATGCGTCTGTAATTTGTTTGATTTAGATGTTTAGTGTCTTAGAGTCACTGACTCAATTTGAGTCGCATGATTTCTTTGTCTGGCTGATGAGAGGTATGCGGTAACGTTAAGGAGACTTTAGGTATATTTTAGATGAGTAATAACAAATGTGTGGGCAGATTTGGTTAGAACACTTTTACTGAAATTATTGGCAGTCCTGGTGAGATTGTATGCTTAAGATAAAAGTATTGATTTTGATCAAAGAGTAGCTTTTGCCCGCGGTTCCGTCCACCTGGATAAGTAAAGACTTGTCAAGTGCTTTTCTCATTCAGGAAGTATGTTGAATAATACTGGTAATAGTGAGTGCTGATTATAATTAGGTTACCTAACTAGAAGTCTCTAGAAATTATATAAAACCGACATATATGTATATAAGCAAAATTTGAAGCACAAATTCTCTTCATTTCCTATCCCGTCACAATTTCGATAGATCTTATTCCTTGTTTACATTACAACCTCTGTACAATCTTACAGCTTTCTATGTTCAATAATTTGACCTGGGCGTAGATGAGTCAATCAGTGAGCCAGCAAGAATTTTACCTTTAACTTTTCCTTTGTCACTAAAAATAAACCCCGTTTCGTAAGGGATACAAGCATTTAAACAGCTATGTATAAGAAATTGGATGTGGTCTTGCTGTGATAGATAGTGGTCTACCTTAAAAAAGATATTCAGCTGCTTTTGATTTAAAATAAGAATCTGTTACATTCGTGTTGAAGTGTGCATATTCTTTGTAGTTAGTAGTTATATAACGTATTATAATATAACTACTAACTACAAAGAATATGCAAGATTAATTAAAAAGACAGAGAAGTACCTCTGTCTATCTGTTTGCGGATAGAGGCGTAAGACTCTGTATGTTTGTAAATAAAATTAATCTTCAATATCCATTTTATCCCTATTATACATCATTAAATTAACGACAAATGTATTATAGATGCCATAAGATGACTGCTCTTAATGAGATCATGAGGTATCAAGGTCGCTTCGATTAAGACTAAACTTAGTTTTGTTAAGCTGTTCCTCACGTTTGTCACGAAATCTTATGACGGGTTTAAGATAAAAGAACATTGGTGAACTCTCATACATTTTTGTCATACGTCATTTTATTGTGTCAATGCATGAAAAAAATCTCAAAATATAGGGTTTAAATTCCTGAACAATTTTGTCTCCAGGATCACCATAAAATACAGTCAGGAATTAAAGATATTGCAATTTAAAGTTTGGAGGTTATACCGCGATTCGCGTACAATTATAATATGGCAATACTGTAAGTACAAAACGTCAATTGCGTAGTGCGAATTCAAAATAAAAATTCAATTGCTATTTTCATAATTACTTCTTTTTTTTCAGACTTACATAGGTTATTAGCATAGCCTTAAAAATCATGACAAATTATTTTATTTTGATCTCTAAATAAGATATCCGTTGACGCTCGAATATTCATCAGCAATTATTTCGCTATTGTTCTTTCAGACGAAGGTCATCCTGTCTAGACTTAAGGCCTAAGCCTTTTGGTGCTTGTAGACCACTCAAGTTGCTGGAGCAGGCTATATGCGTATGATACTTGCATGTGTGATCTATCGTCAGGGTTACCGGCCGAGTTTTACGGATCTGTCTTTTACACGATGCAATTACCCGAGCAAATGCCTCATTTGAATCTTAAAATAAAGATAAGAGGATTAATTATATTATGAATTTAAAGACAGCTGAAAAAGATGCGATATATTTTCAGCAAAATGATGAATGAAAAATGCATTGTATTTGCAATTTATTTTTGAGATCATGAATCTAAAAATAAACTATTATAATTGGAATCACATATTTAAAGGATATTAGGATGCACATTAATTTATTTAAATATTCAAATTCTATCAAATTCTTTCCACGAAAATGTGTAGTTGTGACCCACAAGTAGACGTTCTAAGTCAGGTGTTCTTTTCATTCCATTCTATAATTTCAAGAAATAAATTGCAATAAAGATGCTTATAGAATGTAGACTAGAAAATATATTTTACTTTCTTACATTCCTTAAGAAATCTTAAAGTAGTCATTAACTATGACATTGCTGCTAAGTCAGTTCAATCTCTTATAGACCTACGAGTATGTTGTTATCAAAAGGGCCTAAGTACATAAGTACCTATACTAATCGCTAAACAAGTTTCATTGGATCAAATTGTTGGTATGTGTCATAACTGTTCATACAGGAACACATAATTAAGGTTTATTAAAACGCTGCATACCAAATATTTTGCTTAAATTACATCCTAGTTTCATGTTCCTTTCATACTAGGAAACTGTACTGTATATTATTTGATTCAAATAGTATAAATAAAAATCACTAAAATAAGTGTCTTATTGGCGCCGTATTGTATGCGTTGGCATAACTGCTGAGGTATTGAGATCATTTTTGGGAGCTTATCATGTAATACTAGAATATACTGGCAGCTTTCTTTTTTTTCACATCTCCCACACTACGACTAATTCCTGTGTATCGCGAGGGACTTTACAAACATTCAAACAACGGACACAACGAACACTCAGACTCGGAAGAACCCTTTGTGGATCACACAAAGTTTTGGCACAAAACCATCTGTGGGACCGCAATGGCAATGATTGCGCAATGGCAGTGACAAGGCGACCGGCCAAGTGACTACGCCCTCCATGCTTTCAATTAAAATTAGCGAGTATACGTTGTTTGCCGACACAGTAACTGTAAAAATTGGTTGTGCTAGAATGACGTTGGTCTGGCAGCTCTGAGATCACAGTCTAATATAATTTTATTCCATTAAGTGATCTGATAATACAACTGATTGACATAGACAACAAATGTCTACTAACTACAGATTTACATTTAACATAGAAGTATTGAAATTGTAAATTTAAATTAGCAATTTGGGCGAAAGGGTTTGACAGTGACTTTACAACTTTACCAAGTTTACAGACTTGTGTCTCGGACGTTGAATAAATTATTATTTTAACCGTTAAGCCCTCAAATTATAATCTGACCTTAAACTTGAACCGTCAGTTTAATAGAGTTGGTAAATTTAGAATCCATTTTGATATTCATAATTCGAAAGCAAAATATCAGTAGGGGATTTGAGTTCTTATGCATTTTATAGATTAATTTCTAATTAGACTGCATCAAAGAGGTTTAAATTTTGCTATTTAGTTATAATGTAAATGTCTTTGTTGTGCATGAATGTTGTAGTGATTTAAGTGGTGTACGTGGTTTCGACACTAAATACAGATATGTTGGGCTGGATCCCGCATGGGTCAGTAAAAGTGTGGTCTACAAATTGTTGATCAATAATACATACATAAATAGCCTCACATTAATATCCTCGAAGGCTCCTTTTTTGATATAGTTGATGAAATCTGCTGATCAATTTTCTTGTTCTTTGATCAGCCTAATGTGATTACAGCTGTTCGATACAATGGCTATGGAAGTCTTTCAAACGTCGGACGTCAAAATCTTATTAAGCCAATATCTAAAGCAAGGCTTTAAAAAACAATCTGTTTGCCGACTTACGAGCTCATGGCAGATTATAATCGCATATACTTCTATAGTTACACGTATTAGACAATTATCGCCTGCTCCGTGCCTCGGAGAGCACGTTAAGCCATCGGTCCCGGCTGCCATGAACATCTATGGTAGTCGTTATTGGGAAGTCAGTGCCCTCTAATATCCTAACACTGGTCTAACCTTAGGGTATCGTTAGCCTTCGGATTGCGGAGGTCAGATGGCAGTCGCTCCATGTAAAATCTGATATCCAGTCAAATCCGGTTAGACTAGAAAGCCGACCCCAAGTGACTTGGGAATAATAAAGGCTAGAGAGAAGAAGTTACACGTATTAGAAGGAAGTGATGAAGACACACGGATGGCGTAGTGGTTTAGTTGATCGCTTCTCTACTACGTAGCTTTGTTGTAGGTTCGATTCCCACGAGACAAAAAATTGTTTAGGAACAAATTAATAGTGCTGAGTCTGAGTATTCTTTCTGTCTGTTGTTTCAATGTTTATTCTTATTACGGGAGTTGTCTCTTTATAGAAAAATAAAACAATATTTTATATGGGATGAGGGTGAAGAGTGAGATTATGTTATATCATATAGCCTGCCGCCAGCAATTCGGTGTATTGCCCGTGCGTACTTTCAGAAGAAGCTAATAAGACTCCACCCGAGCAAATGCTTATACCTGACTAATCAGAAGAAATAACAATTGTATACATGCGAATGTGATTTTGTTTGTTTGTCACGCTGTCACGCATTAACTACTCGATCGATCATCATGAAATTTTGTTTGTTTGTCACGCTGTCACGCATTAACTACTCGATCGATCATCATGAAATTTTGTTTGTTTGTCACGCTGTCACGCATTAACTACTCGATCGATCATCATGAAATTTTGTTTGTTTGTCACGCTGTCACGCATTAACTACTCGATCGATCATCATGAAATTTCGCATACACGTTGTCACGGACACAGGAAATGATATAGGGTACCTTTCATTTAGAAAAAAAGTATTATTAATATAATCTAACCTAACCTACTTTTAAGCGAGTGAATCAGCGGGAAAAATCTAGAATAATATAAAGAACATTACGTATTTGCTAAGGTAAGCTAACAAACTGCTACAAACTGGTTGCCTAACGCGAACAGACCCTACAGATATCATACAAATGCTGATTGCTTACTCTCACAAATACATTTTGCCAATACCTTCATGAATCAGGACGTAACTTTTCATCTTCTTTTGAACATTGCACGTTTATACATATCTACGTAGTACCTATATATGTATCTTTGTTAGCAATTTATTTCGTAATGTACTTATGTTTAAAAATCGACTGTTTGTAATATTATTTTGGTATCGGTATATGGATGGAATGAGAAGTCCTATTTTAATAATATTGCCTTTTGCTCAGCAAAACTGTTATTATGGATTTGATTGGTTTATTGATAACTAGATTTTGTCCGCGGCTTTGCTCGCATTAATGTAGATTTACGTTGAGATTTTTATTAGCCTATATGTTATTCTGATGTATAAAAAATAATACTGTAAAGTTTCATCAAAATACGTTCAGTAGTTTTTGAGTGAAAGTGTAACAAACGGCCATCTATCCTCACAAACTTTTACATGTAGGTGTAATATTAGTAGGATAGACTCAAGGCTTATGTTTTTGAAGGGGAAAGCAGAAGAATATTACATCAACATTTTGCCAGTTATGTTTTAATTTTAATTTTATTTTTGTTGTAAGGCAAGTCTACTACCCGCATTGCTAGACTCCGGGTTGCTATCGAAAAACCCAATATCACTTTGTTTGATTTGAGAATCGAGCAAGAGACTTTACGATTGGTCGCAAACTTATACCGCGGCAATATTTTATTCATAAAATACACTAGAATGATAATACTGGGATCGTGGTTTTTATAAACAGTATAAGGATGATCTAGATAATCGAAATATTATGATCATCAAGATTCTGCTCAAATTTAATATCTCTAGACTTCTGACGGCTCGCTGGCATAGTGGTTAGTGTAACCGACTGCCACGCCTGAGGTCGCGGGTTCGATTCCCGCACAAGTCAAACATTTGTGTGCATGAACATGGATGTTTGTCTTGGTCTGGGTGTTTCTATGTATAATATGTAAGTATTTACAAAAAATAAAGTATATATGTATGTCTATCCATTGTCTAGTACCCATAGTACAAGCTCTGCTTAGTTTGGGCTAGATGGTGTTGTGTGTATGTGATAGAATATTATTATTATTCTATGATACCTATATTTTGCTAATATGATTGCACGGTTATTTTAGTGGTTCAATTAGTCATTTCACCACATCCAGCACCCTGAATGTTGTATATTCGATGCCCACAAGATCATCATCATCTACAAATAGTTTTTCTGAGTCTAATTATAATTCTAATTCTTACTCGAAATGTCTGTAAAGTCTATGTCAATTCAAGCATTATTTTTAGTGCGAAGTCGTCTTTATTTAAAAACAAGTTAGAAGTTACCTATTCTAAAATGTCTTTTTTTACTTAAGTGCCTAGACGTAGCGGTTGCTATGGCTATGGCTAGTATTAATAGATATTGGTAGGAAGCGTGTGCCATTTAAGTTTCACTGCTCAATTAGTGGTCTTGATTCAATGAGCGGAAACGCCAGTAGCCAAAGGATGTCGTGTTTTTAAGCGTTTGATTGAAAATCAATTAGTGTTTTACGTGGTACATCTATATAATCGCTTTATGTAAAATTTTACCTTTGCATAAATCGATCTTATATTACGATTTCCCGGAGAATTGCATCGATTCTGAATAATGGAAGACTAAAACAAATTTCCTTATAAGCCTTATAGGAAAGCTAAATATTTTACTTACGGGCCGGTTGATGACGACAGAGCAGTGGATGAAGCCTCCAAGCGTCTGTCCAATGCCTTATTCTTTAATTTGAAAGTAAGAAAATATTTCTTTAATGTCAAAAGGCATTGTTCTGATACATAAATTTCAACCTAGGTTGACAAGGCCAATGTTATTAGTAAGTGGTAAGGCATTGATTGATTTGAGGTGCAAAATATCCATTAAAGCTATCTTATCTTATCTTACGTGTAGGGTGTCAGTGCAGCCCGGCGACACTTCGACCCAGTGGGATCTTTTGTGTCGGCCCCAAGATTTAACCCTTAGCTATCTCCTTATGAATGTACTGCATTAGCCGCAGTGTAAAATTCAGAGGGAGAAGTCTGAAGTCTTCAGGGTTTGGATATGCAATCTATTAAAGCTAAGTTTTAATATTGTCAAATGGTGTAAATCATAGTTTTTAAAGCAATCCATAGTTTTAACTGTTTAACGCTAAAACATTAGACTGTATTTTATTATTTCAATACTTATTATAAAAAAAAATACATAACAATATATGTATGTAGGTACGTTATGTCCAAATATCTTATTAGCGTACCTAGCAACTATATATTATTACATTACTATTATCAGACTCAATAACGACTCAATATTATTTGCATAATTATATTATTACTAGCTGTTCCGACAGACAGTCCTGTACATAAGAAAAAAGAAAACATATCTGAACCATTCTCGACACATACAAAAAGTTTCATCAAAATCGGTCCGGCCGTTTAGGAGGAGTTTAGTGACATACACACGTACAGTAGAATTATATATATAAAGATTATTATGCACGTATCTATACATAATGAACGATTCGACAGTCTAAAATTAATCGAAAGACATTTTAAAACTTGAATAAATAGAGCGACACTTCGAAGCAATGAGGCGAACGACAATTTTACTGTTTGAGAATAAAGCCCGAGTCTCACTACAGCGCCGGTCATGTACACTCTTAAACCGGTTTTGATTATATGTACTTATCACCGAACATTTAGAATTCTATTACAGTGATCAAATAGACCAATACTCAGTTTTGTTCTGCGTGTTTGGAAATAAATAGTTTAATTAATATTTTTTTTAAGACAACTCCAGCACGATCTATAATTTCTGTGACGAGGGAGACTTTACAATCATTTAAACTATGGATACAAAGATTATCCGGACTTGCAAGAACTATTTGTGAATCATACAAATTTTAGTTTTACTATCAGCTATTTGTGAATCAGACAAATTTTTGTTCCCTATGGGGTCAAACTCATAGCACTAAGTCACTTGCGAGGCGACCACTTAAACCGCTACGTCATCTATGCAGTGAAGCTATTAACTTACCCTATGCCTGAACCTAGCAACCTACCTAATGCCCAAATGGCTGAACACAGCTGATCTGTAAAGATATTATCATAATAATAATGATAATAATGATTTATTTCTGTAAGTAGGTTTGTAGAAACACTTTTACATGTCAATCACATTTTAAAAACTAGATGAGGCCGGCGTTTCGTATCTGACTACTCTGAGAAGAAAGGCCGAAACAAACTCAAGAGGTCACAGTCTCTTTTAAAGTCCAGACATAATCTTGGTCAGATCATGTGAAGACTATGCAAATTAGTGTCTAATAATAATAATAATAAATTCTTTATTGCAACAAAAAGTTTATACATTTACAGTGTCAGCCCTGATTCCCAAACTAGCGTGAGCTGTATGTTGGGAAACAGCCCTTCCCAAAAACAAATTATACAAAATTGTTACAATAAGCAAGATACATAGACAAGAGCCGACTTAAAAAAATAATTAATTAAAAATAAAATAAAGATAAATAATTTTTTTTGTTAGTATACGAGTGAATTTAGTGGTGGTAGCATATGTGTGTATGTGAGTGTGTGTGCATGTGTGTGAAGGTGTGTGTGTGTGTGAGGGTGTGTATGTGTGTGTGTGTTTGGTGTTTATATGATGTTTTGTCTGAAATGGTCTTTTGAGGAAAGAATCCACATAGATTGAGTGGACCTGTCAAGTCAGTGCACGCATTTGTCAGTAATCGTGCAGCTCAACTCGGAACATATTGTATAACATCCTCTGTACTTGTGACTCACAATAAAACTATTTGAATTTACATAAATGTAAAGCTTTAGTGACTTAGACGCCGACCTCGGTGGCGTAGTGGTTAGTGTAACCGACTGCCACGCCTGAGGTCTCGGGTTCGATTCCCGCACAAGTCAAACATTTGTGTGCATGAACATGGATGTTTGTCTTGGTCTGGGTGTTTCTATGTATAATATGTATGTATTTACTAAAAAAAAAAAGTATATATGTATGTTTATCCATTGTCTAGTACCCATAGTACAAGCTCTGCTTAGTTTGGGCTAGATGGTGTTGTGTGTATGTGGTAGAATATTTATTTATTTAGTAACTCTTATGTTACTTTGTGGCCTGTATCAATAAATTACTTTTAACTTTGAGTGTGACTATTTAGAGAAATGATTTAATCGAACCGCACTGCAATGAGAATCGCTACAGTGTGTCCGTAGCTTATCTATTTCGCCCGTGGGAAAGAATGGTGGGATGTTTACCGATTTCTTACACATTGTTCGGTAAACAATTAAGCCGGCATAATTGTCTTGGCATCGCGCGATGGTATGCAGAACGGGAATTAAATAATATCTCTTTGTCATACGTTGAGATGAGAAAAAGTTATTGAACTTGTGTTTTGTTATATAACATACGATTATATCAGCAATGTCAGGTGTTTTGTTGAATAACCACTTAGTTCTTTAAATACTGTATTGAATAAGAAAATGTGGTTTCTTAGATAGCTTTTTTATTTTTTATTATATTCCATCACATACACACAACACCATCTAGCCCAAACTAAGCAGAGCTTGTGCAATGGGTACTAGACAATGGATAAACATACATAATATATACTTTTTTTTGTAAATACGTACATATTATACATAGGAACACCCAGACCAAGACAAACATCCATGTTCATGCACACAAATGATTGACTTGTGCGGGAATCGAACCCGCGACCTCAGGCGTGGCAGTCGGTTACACTAACCACTACGTCATCGAGGCCGTCAATAGTTATTCTGGGCCCAGTGGAGTTTGTTTTTAAGGTTAGTAAAATTGCGGAGATATTAGGATTATACACATGACTGCACGGATGGCATAGTGGTTTAAGCGATCACCTTACCACTGCCACTGCGCCGAGTGTTGTAGGTTCGAATCCCACACGGGACAAAACTTTGTGTCCATAAATTGTTATACCGGGTCTGGGTGTGCTTTGTGTCCGCTGTTTGAATGTTTGTAAGATCCTTTGTCACAGTAATTAATCCTAGTGCGAGAGTTATCTATCTATATATTAATACGTGAAGCGAAAACTTTGGATCCCTTTTTACGAAAATTGGGCGGACGGAGGAGTATGAAATTTCGCACACTTATAGTTTATACATAGAAGAAGTGACGAATGCTAATATTTTTTTAAAACTTTGCGTATAAATACATTAAATTAATGAAAAAACAGTACACGCACACAACCATGCATTTGACACACGCAGTGGAAGCGCGTTACTATGGTTACATATATCAACATATAATGACATAATTATATCAGCAATATCTTACAGGCAAACTTTGTTCGAATTTCGAGCACTAGGCGACCGCTAGTTTAAATAAAGTTGTCTATTTAAAATGAAACTTAATGACATAAAAATGTATAACATAGATATAGCCCGTGACTTCGCTCGGCTTAGGTTAGATCGCAGTACTTTTTTCTGGATGAAAGGTACCTTATGTCCTTTTCTGTATCTCAGACAACGTGTATGCAAAATTTAATGAAGATCGGCTAAGTAGTTAATGCATGAAAACGTAACAAACAAACAAACTCACATTCGCATTTATCATATCCTTACTTCCTTACTAATATTATAAATTCGAAAGTAACTCTGTCTGTCTATCTGTCTATCTGTCTGTTACCTTTTCAGGGCTAAACCACTCAACCGATTTAGATGAAATTTGATACAGATATAGTTTAAAACTTGGGGAAGGACATAGGCTACTTTTTATTGATGTAGATATAACGCGGGCGGAGTTGCGTGCAAAAGCTAATTACAAATAAAGTCATAATCAATCTTGTCATTCTGGTATACTATCAATATTTTATAGCAACCACTGGTTCCGTCATTTCTTTCTCTCTCTCTTCCCAGCTATTAATCCCAAAAATTGATGATGTCAGCCTCCCTCGGTCCCAACACCACGCTGCTAAATATCTTTACAACAAATATAAAAGGCCTATGCGTGAGTAAAGCCTTGATAAAGCCTATGTGCCAATAATTATTCTAACTCTAGAACATTATTATTCTTACAGATTACACAGCTGCAATGACAATCGTCTCGTACAATAACTGATATTTACCTCTATCTGTTTAGAATAAAAGGCTGTATTATCATACATGACTAGGTATTATGTGCTTCTAAGATTAGCGGCTGTTTCGAAGTTCCCGTGACATCAGTTTCCGCTTACCTTTAAGTAAATCGTTTACGATTGATGTTCTTGTATAATAAGTGCTCTTGGGTTCTTCTGTTGGGAAACTCTCAATAAACCCCGCCTTATAATACGTGGGACCTGTAGGCGGGCAATGTGGGTTTAATATTTCAATGCATATCCTATCGAGATGTTACAGCGCGCCTGTAATTATGTGAGACTAGCTTTTGCCCGCGACTTCCCTTACCCTTTTCTGGATGATAGGGTCTCTATGTCCTTTTCTGTACCCCTGACAACGCGAATGTAAAATTTCATGATGATCGGCCAAGTAGTTAAGGCGTGCAAGCGTAACAAACAAACTAATTCACATTCGAATTTATAATATTAGTTAGGATTATTTAGTCACTAGATTTTGCCTGCTGCTTCGCTCGCGTTTATGTAGATTTTGTTTTGACAAGATCTATATAAAGTCCCTCGGAAACAGTATTTTCTTTCTGGATGAAAGGGACCCTATGTCTTAGTCTGTACTCCTGACAATATGTATACGAAATTTCATGATGATCGGCCGAGTAGTTCAGGCGTGAAAGCGTAACAAACAAACAAACTCACATTCGCATTTATAATAATATAATAGATGTTCCCGCGGTTTTACCCGTGTTTATCGTTACTGCGCCGCCCCCGTGGGTTGTAGGGTGATGTTATATAGCTTATAGCCTACCTCGATAAATAGGCTATCCAACACTAAAATAATTTTTCAAATCGAACCAATAGTTCCCGAGATTAGCGCGTTCAAACAAACAAACAAACTCTTCAGCTTTATAATATTAGTATAGATAATTAGGATTAATTAATTAGTAGTATATGGGTGTTACATCTCTGCCTATCCCCTTTTGGAAGTAACAGACGATAGTCTATTTATATTTTATTATCAAATCTATTACGGTCGCCTTTCTAGTCTAATCGGATACGGCTAAATACCAGTTTTCTACGGCGCGACTGCCGTTTGACCTCTAAAATTAAAAGATAAGTAGATATTGACAGGTAAGACAAGATGTTAGTATATTTATAACTCATTTAAAAAGGAGACGGTTTTAAATTTCATGTGTATGCAATTTTATTTTATTCATTTTATATTCGGTGCCAAACAAATTGCTAACACAGATAATTTAAGTTTTGGCTAGATTCGATTAGAAGAGTAAAAAGAGTAAAGAGGTAATCTTAATTATTTACCAACTTTTGCCCGCGGCTTTACTTGGGAACAGTAGTTTTCTCTGAATGAAACCATACGTATATTTTTGACAACGCGGCAACGTGTATGAGGAATTTCACGATTATCGATAAAAATAGATCGATAGAAAGCGTAAAAGCATAACAAATAATCAAACTGACATTCGTATTTATAATATTAGTTAGGATTGCTTGTTAAGAGTATCCCTATACCGACTATTAAAGAAGTTACGTTACAACCGGTACACGACATTTTCCTTGCTTTATCTATATTAAAGCCTCCTTAGTTCCATGGCATATATGCGCTTATGTTTGCCTAAGTTCGAATTTCGGGCTAAGCAATGCTATTGAGTTCTCCTGTCGAGAAAGTCTCAATACCAGCAAGGAGTGTAGTAATGTGCCCGGCAGTAGACGCCTGACTCTATATTTTATGGGACCTAAAATAGAGCTGGCTTAAGTTGCTAAAATGCATTTGCCCACCCCTTAAGGGAAATACAGGCTTGCATATAAATCTATAATACTGTTAAACATCTTCTTACCTTGCCTTTTCAATCACAAATGGCTAGACAACTAACAGTCAATAACTTTCAATACAAGACAAGTTTCTTTATAAGAAACTAGAATTTGCTGCATTTCGTGCGAGCTATTACGACGAATATGGTAATGATGAACATACGCGAAGACTCGTCACACTGGTCGCAGTCGATCGTGTTCTTTAGTTAATAATTATATGTTGTTTTGAGTGAAACGTAGGTATTTGCTGAGTGCGGTTCTATTTTCTTTTAAAAGGCTCTAGAAATTATTCCTGTGTCTCGGACTATACAAACATTCAAACAACGGATGAAAAGAGCACCCAGAATTTGTACAACAATTTTGAATCATTGAAATTAATCTGCTTTTTACGGCTTTTATCACATTACATTTTTTAAGACACTATTATTACATAATTTTGAGACTGAACTTATGAATCATACAATTTTTTTAATTTGTAGGGATCTAATTAAGAACATTCGGTACATTGGCAGACGTAAGACGACCACGATTGCGATTCAATGCATTCAACGCTTCCCATGCTCTTGTATTGTAAACATCACGTAAAATTTCCATGTGAATAAAAACTCATTCATAATAATATAAAACTTACCACTGCTTGTTTTTATACATTTATATGGTTTCATAGTCAAAGGATTTCTTCAGGAAATTCTGAGTAACTGTACGGAGACTGGAAACATTCCTAGATTTTCAAATATAACTGCAGAAATGTGTTTCTATACCTTTCGGAGAAATACGTAAGACTGTCTTTGTTATGATACATTAGCGTTAGGATTTTTAAAAGCCTCTGTGGTAGCTACGCGTTGCTAGTTATCCTAAGTCCGAACTAATATTATAAGTTTGTTTGTTTGTTAACTTTTCACGCCTAAACCACTGAACCGATCATCCTGAAATTTTGCATATACGTTGACAGGTGTACAGAAACGGACATAGGCTAACTTTCGTCCCGAAAAAAATTACTGTTCCTGAGGAAAACAATAATAACGTTCTTATGATAATAGATGGCGCCACGTGTCTTTCGAAGGATGATTGAATTATATTATTACAAGCAGAGTACAACCGGAATTCATTGTCAAATTCTAAATTAACGCGAGCGAAGCCGCGGGCAAAAGCTAGTGTAATCATAAATACTAGCGGTCGCCTAGTGCTCGAAATTCGACCAAAGTTTGCCTGTAAGTTATTGCTAATATAATAATTATGTCATTACATATTGATATATGTAACCATAGTTACGCGCTTCGACTGCGTGTGTCAAATGCATGGCTGTGTGCGTGTAGTGCTTTTTCATTAATATAATGCATATTTTATATAAATATTAGGATTCGCCCCTCCTTCTCCGTATACACTTTAACTGTGCCAAATTTCGTACTTCTCCGACCGCGCAATTTTAAAAAGGGGTACAAAGTTTTTGGTTCACGTTTTAATATATAGATACAGAGTCACGGTAGTCTATTCCCAAGGGGAGAAACAGGGATGTATTATATTGTATACCCATATTGTCAGTTGTCAAAGTCTTTTTTTACTGGTTAAATTTCCAAAGATAATACTTTAGAGACTCTACTAACAGTCAAATCCAATAACATCGCTTTTAAATACGTATATTGACTACAAAATAAACTATAGCCAAGTGTCGAACAATTTAAGCTCGTATGTCGAAACAGTGAACTGGTACAACGGAAATGATATCCAGATTATTCGAGAGGTCTCTCTCTTAACAAAAAAAGGCCATGTACTGACGTGTATTGCATGTAAGGTACTCTTAACCGGTTGGGTAAGATGGGAATGACAAAAGTCGGGTGTCGAATAAAATACAGTTACCCAAGTGTCGTTGTAACTTGGACTGAAACGGGTTAATGTATTGTTTTTGTGCGCGTCGAGTTATTTAATGTTTGACGGGAATACTAAGAATCAATGTTTGTGTGTAAAAAGGCAGCTATAGCTCAGTGGGGAGACCAACAGATTGCAAAGCAGAGGGTATTGGGTTCGAACCTACGTCGCGCACATCTGACTTTCGGAAGTTATATGACTTTTCGAAATTATGTGCGTATTGATTGACAATTATCGCCTGCTCCGTGCCTTGGAGAGCACGTTAAGCCGTCTGTCCCGGCTGCCGTGAACACCTATGGCAGTCGTTATTGGGAAGTCAGTGCCCTCTAATATCCTGACACTGGTCTAGCCTTAGGGTATCGTTAGCCTTCGGGTTGCGGAGGTTAGATGGCAGTCGCTCCGTGTAGAAACTGATATCCTGTCAAATCCGGTTAGACTAGAAAGCCGACCCCAAGTGACTTGGGAATAATAAAGGCTAGGGAGAAGAAGAAGAATGTTTGTGTGTAGGTTTTTTAAGACTAGCAGTTTTGGTGTATTAGTTTCTGCTGGCAAATATACCAGTGTAAAGTCTACCTAAAAACACCATACTACGATATACAGATAATTCAGAATATGGTTAAACTGTGTGTTTTTTCATCCTACTTCATTTTTTTTTCACTCTACTAAGTTGGCAAACCTGCATACGGCCCACCTGATGGTAAGTGGTCACCGTAACCTAAGGATGCCTGCGACACCAGAGGCATCACTTGCGCGTTGCCGACCCTTTAGGAAGGGAAGTGGGAAGGAGAAGGAGCGGGAATGGGAAAAGAGGGTGATTGGGCCTCCGGCACTCTCACTCATCGAACGAAACACAATTGTAGGCCTGTCTAATAATAACCTACTATCGTCAGGGTACCCTTATGGTAGTGGCTGTATACTGTACAGCCATAATAATATATAATTTGTCACACATTAATACAAATATTAAAATATATAATATCAGCCCTATATTAAACTGTTCCACTTCTGGCCATGAGCGTCTTCTCAGTGCATGAAATGGTAACATTTAATTTTGGATTAATACTTAAAATATTCAAGCATATACTAACATAAATGTATCTGCATTTTAATATCCTAAACATTTAATTTAACAAGCACTATAAACACTAACAATGTACCAACCTTATCACACCAAATTCGAATCACCCCACACTAGACGTTCAGGAAAAATCTTATTTGTTTACACGAGCCTCCTTAGTACAGTTATTTTGTATTGTAAAAACAAAACAAAGGCCACTGTGGTAGCGTTTGTAACGCTATTTGCATAGATAGCAGCCACCAGAACAAGAAAAACATGTGGGGTAACACGGGGTGACGTTTTGGTTAGCACGTCCCTCTGAAAATTATAATTATAATATAATATTATAATATTCTATCTCATACAATGACAATAATAATAAATAATAATAATCTTTATTCATAATTATACGTTTACAGATTGTATGAAGTCAGGGACTTCTTCAGGGGCTACTGTGCTAGGTGAAACCTGTGTTACAGAAGCCAGTGCCCTCTCCCAGAGTAGTGAGACATATTACACACAAAACCATCTAGCCCAAATTAGTTTGGGCTAGATGGTTTTTCTCTACTTAGGTAGAGCTTGTACTATGGGTATTAGACAATGGATAAACATACATATATACTTTTTTTTGTAAATACATACATATTATACATAGAAACACCCAGACCAAGACAAACATCCATGTTCATGCACGCAAATGTTTGACTTGTGCGGGAATAGAACCCGCGACCTCAGGCGTCGCAGTGTTCCTATGTATAATATGTATGTATTTACAAAAAAAGTATATAAATATGTATGTTTATCCATTGTCTAGTACCCAAAGTTTTACAAGTAACCCTTGGAGCTGATTATCTTGTTATTTAGTATGGCAATAGCTGAAATCTTAAGGAAAAACATACGCACATGGGCCACTTAAAAAAAACTAAGTGATGTTACTATAACAGCCAGTATTTTAATATCTTTCATACACAATGAGACTTATGCTCTCTCAAAACAACCGTGTGGAAAGTCACACAGAAACGATCGAGCTATTCAGTCCGGTGCGACAAAACAATCTCCCGTGTGTACATTATGGACATAAACACGACATGCCATTCGCTATCCTTGTTCTGGGTACGATGTGTAAAATGCTACGCGTACACCGATATCTATGCTTTACATTATATAGGCAATTTAGTTTAAATGGTACTACTTGATTATACGACCAGCTTAAGTAGAACTCGCTCTACCATAAATTTAGGTTGTAACGAGAGGTCTAGATAATTTGAAGTAATTGATTATCGTACATCTTTTCATTAAAATCTGTTCAATGGTATCGCGTGATTGACTAACAGACAACCAAACCGCCAATCGTCTTTATACTTTTGTATAATATAATTTCATAACAAACATACAGATACTGACTTAGACTAATTAATGTCTAAATATAAATCATAGTAGTTTAAATGAGGAATTTTACCAGTATTCATTGGTCTCCGTGTAAGCCTTCCAAAGAACCACTGATTTTTCTAAAGTAATATGTTACAAAATACCCGTGAAAATGGAAACATATTAAGATACGTACCTAAACGTACAGAGGCTGACTGCGATTTATTGTCTAAATCTAAGTTGTAGTTGTTTAAGTAAGGAATTTTAGTATTATTCATTGAGTGATGCACAGGTAAAGACAGTTATTATGATCAATCTCTTATTTATTTTAAAGACATTTCCCAAGGCAGCAGTATTTCATAATATTTCTGGATTGTTGTGACGTGGTGTCTTATTAAAATTAATATAACTGGCCAAATGCGGTTTAACAGACTTCACATACATTCGAGGACATTACACATAATTCAGACGTGTTTGCCTTCAATGTTTTCCTTAACCACACTGCGGTAATTAACTTTTTAATACGCACATAACTTGTTAATGCAGCTCACAAGCGGTTAAAATAAGTCCTTAAGGAGAGATTTTGCTTCCCTTTGTGTATTCTAATCGTTATACAACATACTATGTTCTAAGGAATTGTTTAAGATAATGAATACTCCATGGTATCTTCTCTTTTCATGCATCTTTTCTCCACTCGCTAGCGGCAGATGACTATTTTAAATGTCATCACCGCGCTAGTATTTATTCCTGTTTCGCAGGGGACTATACAATCATTCAAACAACGGATACAAATAACACCCAGACAGGGGACATATTTGTAATCATCATCATCAGTCTATAATAGTACACTGCTGAACATAGCCCTTCCCCAAAGAGCGCCATAGCGCCCTTTCTTCAGCTTGCCGCATCCAGCATCTGCCTGCAGTCTTTCGCAGATCGTCATCCCACCTGGTCGGAGTTGGTCTGGTTATTTGTAAAGCACTCGAATTTTTCACACACTCGTGTGGTCATCGAACAACTTTCGGCGCAGTGGAAGTAGCAAGGCTACTACTTAAACTACAACGCTAGCTCCGTGCAGCCTTTCCATCATCCTTCTCTCTGAGTCTTTCACATTTACTAAATTTACCCTCATAATATGTGGGAATCAAAAGGACACTATTGAAAACATCTTTTATGCTTGGGTCGTAGTTTAACTGGACCATGAGCACCACGGTAGAGTCAAGGTATTCTCAAGAGTAAGTAACAAAGGACTTTTCAACTAAACCATAAAAAGATCTTGACGTGACAACGTCTAATAAATCGATGAACGCCGGCTGCACGCACAAAAAAGGATGACTCATTGTCCCGTTACGCTCATTGTCCCGTTACGCTCATTGTAACGTTTTTATCAATGTTTTGTTATGACGTTGTCACGTTAAACTATCGTCCGTAAACCGACTTTACAGACAACCAATTTTTTTGTTGAAACTCATGGTCTTTTGGCTTTATTCACGTTTATAGGCGATGGTGTCCGCTTATGCCTGTTGCTCTTGCGCTTTCCTGGTGGGCACAATAGTCATGTAAAAGTGCTTTAAAAAAGCTTTGCTTTCTGCTGTAGGTATAAACCCCTTTCCTAGCAATCCAATCTCTGTAATAACATAGGTATTGTTTATGTATTTTAGTTCTAATGTTATTTGATAATCATACGTCATCTAGCTACTGACGGGTATTTATCAAATTGATGAAGGTTTAGGCTAGATTTAACAAACTAATGAAGTCTTAGATCTGTTGTTTTCTCGCAATACAATACTTGTTTTCTTGGCAGACGTTGATAGGCATCTAGTTTTCATTTTGTTAAAATGCCTATGTAGAATAGTCCAGATAAATAGTTCTGTTCATAATGGATAATATTACATATTATAAAACATTTTCTTAACAACTTTAGTAGCTCAAACTGTATTTGAAAATGTTGACGTAAACAGATTGATATTGCATTTAATTTATACAAAGCGTTATAATAAATAATAGAAATAACCGTAAGTTATATAATAGCCATAATTTTGTAAAGTGCATATGGGTTTTCAAAGCAAATTGGGTAACTGCTATGTTGACGAGACTTTGCAAAGAATGAAACTATGGACACGAAATACACTAAAACTTGGTACAATTTGTGGATCACAGATATTATTGTGCCAGTGTAAGTACATTTATTTTACAATTGCGCTCACTGTTTACCACACTAGTTATCATGTGTATGTAAGTGTGTGTAATGTTGGGAATTATCTAAGAAGCCGCGTGGGTCTTCGATAATCAATAATTGTTTGACATTCTTTGCGTGTTTTTACTCAGCAGATGTTCTAGAAATGCGAGGTTAAATTTCAATCTGCGCTTCATAAGGAGTTTAGATTTTTACAATAGATTGTGCAGGAATTCCTTTTGATGTATTTTTGTGGATTGGTATAATACGTATTAGTTTAGGCTAACTAATGGCCTATTGATGCTTGCAATATTTCTTGCGCGAAAAAGTTGTAGTCAAACAGACCTGTGTTGTATACAACATAGGTCTGTTTGACTACAACTTTTTGTAGGGAGAAGTTAGTTCTCCAGCGACTCTGCTGCTGTTTGAATGGATTACCAGGATTAAGAGATCCCTTTGTACTTTTTAAGAACAAAGATGATGGTGGTTCTCTGTAACTTTTTGCCATTATAAGCCGCTATAAAGTGTTAAGAAAACTTACGAACATTTACCTTAACTTTAATATATTTTGTTTTAACTCAGTGTATTGTTCGTTACTAGTGTTTAACCAAGCTGAACATGGGTTGCAATAATGTTAATGGAAGTGGTATTAGTCTGCTGTATCTGTAACTGTGGCAGTGCAACTCCAATCTCCTATATCATTAGCCCATCATAATTGCTTGTCTCTATTATTTTTGGCCGCCATGTCCAAAACTCAGGCCAGAGGATAATATTACTTTCCTCTGCCGCGATGTAGCGAATATGATCGCCGCGCATGAAATCTCGGTTCTACGATTTAGAAAGAAAGAAAATACATTTATTTGCAGCAGAATTATGAACTAAATAATAATAATAATAATAATATATCGTTTATTTCTCTCATAAAGGTAATACAGTAACTGTGGTAACGCTTAACATTACAGCTTTAAATATAGGTACCTTTGTGAGAGCTGGAGTCTGAACTAGGTTCAAGACCTGTATGACAGATCTCCAGGCTCTCTCTCCGGTCATTAGTTTAGTTTTACATTTTAGTAATTAACAGATTTTATATTTTAGTTGATAAGAAATACGTCAGACACAGTTAATTACAAAAAAAAGAAAAACAAATCTTACTGCAAATTGGTCGCAACTCAGCAAAATGCTAGTTTTGAAAAAAATAGCGTTGGCCTTCCGTTGCGACCATGTTTGTAGATAATAAATACCTAATAAACTTAACACAAGTAATACAACAGACGATGTAAAATAATAATAATAGCGTTTACAGTAGCAATATGATAACATACATAGATTCACGCCTGTTTCCCAGAGGGGTAGGCAGAGACTACGGATTTCCATTTGCTACGATCCTGACACACTTCTCTGGCTTCATTCACTTTCATTCACTTTCATCACATTCCTCATACACGCCCGTCGGTTCAAGGAGCTCTTAATCTGGCCTTTGTCCAGGACGCCTCCGATCTGGTCGAGAAACGTTCGCCTAGGTTTTCCTCTTGCGACTGTTCCATTCACACTAGCCTTATAAACTTTCTTAGTCAGTCTTTCCTCGTCCATTCTTTCTACATGTCCAAACCAGCTTAACATACCCTTTTCTATTCTTGTAACTATATCCACTTTCATGCCGCATCTCTCTCTAATCACACTATTTCTTATTCTATCTTTCAGACTCACACCACATATGCTTCTCAACGCTCTCATTTCTACAGCATTTATTCTGCTCTCATGCTTCTTTTGCCATACCCAACTTTCACATGATAACAATACAATATTTATTTTTATTTTTGCACCACAGTTAATTCTAACAATTTCAGTATTTTGAAAATAGACATTAATGTCGCGACTGTAATTTCCCTACATAGCTATTTGTTAGACTGTGAAAATTACAGGTTGAACAACATGTTATTGGGATATACTACCAAAAAATTCACAGTCACACAAATACACATTCAATAGTAACAGTACGAAGTCTGGCATTGTTCCCGGTAACGGCAATACGCTCGCCCCCTAATATCTGTGACTAACCATAGTTGAGGCTAACAGAATGCAGGTCCATAATACACCTATGCCTACCCATTGTGCGATGAAGGTGTGGCAATAGTCTCATAGGACCACAACACTATGTATTTTTAATCATAAAACAATTCTAAAAGCCACGTCTCTAAAATCAGCTCAATGATTTACTTCCCCCGGCTCGCTTCAGAGCAAAGAGCGAGACATTAAACTTGCAAGCCTGAACAAAATAGGAATGGCTTTATTTAGACCGAGGTTACCTCGCTTTACTTTTATCTATCGAAAATGTACCATGAATAGTTTATTGAAAGAAGGTAGCTTAGGAATTTGTAGCAGAACATCGGCTATACATATATAGAATCTTTTCTGGATATTGCGGCAGCCACAGGTTTATTTTTGAATAGGCTTTCGCTGTTGAAAACTTATGCCATAACAATTGTCTTTTGCCTTACGAATCAAGTTTATCCTGGTCAAATTTGGCAGGGTGTCCGGGGTCAAATTTGACCGGAAAACGTGTTACTTTACGTATGCTACTGTCACTGTCTTCACACAATAACTTGTTTTTTCAAAACAGCTATTACTACTTTATGGTAGGTACCTACTATTATTTTTTTATTGCTGTGTACGCGGGGGCTTTAGAAACATTCAAACAACGGACACAAAAACACCCAAACTTGGAAAACTATATGTGAATTACATAATTTTGTGTACCGTGTGGAAATCGAATACACGACCATCCTTGCTGTTATTATTAAGATTTACTTAATCAGAAAAGCTCAATAATACTTTTTTCCACTTGGCAATCGAACCTGGGATCTCACAAACATATTTGCAAACCTATGCTTCAGGAACAAGGAGGCTCATACCCCAGCTATTAAACCA
Organism: Catocala sponsa; assembly: GCA_963564715.1. NCBI lineage: Eukaryota > Metazoa > Arthropoda > Insecta > Lepidoptera > Erebidae > Catocala > Catocala sponsa. The sequence continues at coordinate 8,576,999 of OY751351.1, forward strand.
TAAAGTAAACCAATTTCTGTCGCATGAGATATTGGACTATACCTAATATCGACTTGAGAAAAACAACGTCCACACCTGTTAAAAAAAAACTGAGTCAAAAATGTTAATGTCACCTTGTCTGTTGCATGGCGAACACGAGTACTTACCGAGAGACTATACATTTTAATATAACACGTAAAATAGCTGAGTACTTTTTACAGCCCTAGAATACAGGGAGTCTCGAACGCGGTCAAGGGTAGTCATTAAAATAATGACAAGCAACAAGATATAGACACTTTTGTGCATTTCAAGCAGGTCCTTGCATATGATTAGTCCCGTTTAAAACGAGTCTGGTCAGTAGCTCTTAGCAGATGTCTATGCGCAGTGTATATTAAGCCGCGTACATACTTTGGAGAATGTATTATGATGTGAGACACGCAAGTGGCTAACTTTGTTTACATGCGAACTAACGAACATTGAAGACTGCGTCAGGCAATATTTTTCGATTCAATGGCGATTCAATTTAGAGGTTTCGTGTGACGGTGTTCGGCGAATATTGAACGCATATTCGAACAAAACTATCATTTTGCATGACACAAGTTCTTATGCATGTGTATGCTACTGCAAATACGGAACAGATTGTCGACGTCAGCTATTAGACATCCACAAATAATTCTGGTTGATTCCATAGCTTAAGTTAACGCACTCGCTGAAAACTCTTTGGTGAAACTGAATCTTCTCAGCAGCAGTTTTGTCTAGATATGTGTCTGTTTAGAGGCAATAGGATCGTCCACTATTACATGGGACCTAAACATGATAGGCGACATGTAGATTTTAACCCCCGATGCAAAAACGACGGGGTGTTATAAGTTTGACGTGTCTCTGTGTGTCTGTCTGTGCATCGTAGCTCCCGAACGGATGAGGCGATTTTGATTTTGTTTTGTTTATTTGAAAGGTGAATTAGTCGGGAGTGTTCTTAGCTATGTTTGATAAAAATCGGTCTAAGATGGGCGCCGCCACAAAATGGCGGATTACATATTTATTCACAACTCCCTCAATATGGGTATCAAATGAAAGGACTTGACTAGTAGAATAATGTACACTATATTGCAAGGGAATGGGGAATATTAACTAACGAAATTTAAAGAGTCCCTACAAAAAGCACGAAGTAAATTTTTTATTAAAAATAAATTTTAATTTTATACAGCTCTATTATATACGCCTTGTAGGAGTATCTATGTACAGAGGTGACTATATAGTATATACTATATAGTTAATATATATTTACTAGATTTGGCTCGCGGTTTTGCTCGCGTTAGTGTAGATTTTGTCAATAAATATCTATCCCTAGAGAATAGTAATTTTTCTAGATGAAAGGTACCCTATGTCCTATTCAGTACACCTGACAAAGCGAATGAAAAATTTCATGATGATCAGTCGAGTAGTTAAGGCGTGAAAGTGTAACAAACAAACAAATGCACATTCGCATTTATAACACTAGTTAGGATACTCACGATTGAAACATTGGCAATCAAAACACGTGTTTGCGGTGTTCGTTTACAAAAGTGTGGACGCATCGTTATATTTATGTACGTGCTTATCAATGTAATTAGTGTGTATCAGTTAAATGAAGACCTTTTATTAAGATTACCTGTGTATCTTACTGGATACGTAGACTTGCTGTCCTAGGAAAGTAATTATTTGCTAACTGGACACGTTGTGGATAAGATTGCATTGGAATTGTAAATGAATAGTTGTTCCAGTTTAGAGTGGTCTAATTATTATACTCGTACGTATTGACTTAAGATGGACTCATTGGCCCAGAGATACAACGTGAGAATAATGGTGTTCTATTTCTAGAATGAGTAAATCAGCGTTTTCTAAGTAAAAATATAGCAAGGGTGCACTGAAGATAACTTATTCCAATAGATGGCTGTTTTCCTATAACGTGGGGGGTAACTGTATAAAATGTTGGTTTGATACGATTATTATAATAATATAATAATAATATTCTATCACATGTACACAACACCATCTAGCCCAAACTAAGCAGAGCTTGTACTATGGGTACTAGACAATGGATAAAACATACATATATACCTTTTTTGTAAATACATACATATTATACATAGAAACACCCGGACTAAGACAAACATCCATGTTCATGCACACAAATGTTTGACTTGTGCGGGAATCGAATCCGCGACTTCAGGCGTGGCAGTCGGTAACCACTACGCCATCGAGGTCGACTTCTTAGCTGTATTAGAATATATAAGCGTCATCTTATATTATTATAATACATGACTTTCACAGACAAACGAAAACCGAAAAGGAACCACCTGTTATCTTATATGTACAAAACATAGCGTAACTAATACTAGGAAAAAATAAATTGGGGCTGTCTTTGGGGACTGCCTATAGAAGTGAAAACTTTAATCCATGATCATAAACACTTCTTTATAAACCAAAAATAATTCAAAAATAGAAAGCGTTCGGTGACGATGACGCGAGTTCCATAATTTTTGTTCACCCAGGAAGTCCTCAACGCGCCTAAATAAGTTTTCACTTCAAAAATTGTAAGTAGAAAATTTGCATATAAATATTTTCGTAATGAGAACCAGTCAAGCTCTAAAATGTATACTTCTAGTTCAATAAAAAATCATTGTCTGAGATAGAGCCGTTTGAAGAACAGGTAAACAAATGATGTAAGCTTATTAAGATACATCTGTTGATACCATGTGGGCATAAACCCTAAAATCATAACCATTTAACGATAAAATAATACTTAATAAAACGAAAACATAACCGCATTCATAAAAAATACGTAAATAATTATGATAGAAATTATACTTAAAAAAGCATAGAATAAGATTATTGCAACATTTCCCACAAAACCAACAAAGAGTTCATCTATCTATCTCATTAATGTATCGTTAAAACGGTATATAATAAAAATTACGGTTCGAGAAACGTTAAATAACGTTATCGGTAATCTTAACCAGTGTTAATGTTTATAGTATATCGATTTTTACCGATACCCATCGACATTATTCGATATATTGTTTTATTGATGCAATATTTTGTTTCCATTATCTTGGGTTCGAATCTCAGGTAGAGCAAGGTGTGATTTAAGTTTTTGTTAGTCAAATGATTTCTTCTTATAATATATTTTCGGACGTAACATTTCGTGTGTTAATGATACGATTTTAAAACTTTTACATGAGTATTTAAATGGTCAACATATTTTAAATAAGTTATTACTATACCAGTTTTTGCTCGCGCCTTTGCTCGCGCAAAAGTAGGTTAGGTTAGGTTATGTTAGTAAAAGTACTTCTTTTTAAAATAATATCTAGCCGTTTCGGCGATAATATAGCTTTCTAATGGTGATTCCGTTTTTTTAATCATTTGAGTAGTTTTTGAGTTAAAAACTTACAAACAAACAAACAAAAAATCAAAGCTTTCCGCTTTATAATATTAGTATAGATATAGATAAGATATTGGTTTTGCTCGTCGCTTTGCTTATATGATAATAGAAATATATTCATCCCACAGGAACATTTTTCTTATAAAACTGTTATTTCTTTCGCGATAAAAAGTTATGGGTTCGCTCGCCAAACGCAACAAAAATTTGTTTGGTTCACAAATATTTGTTTTGAGTCTGGCTATTGTTTATACTGGCCGTTGCTCGAATATTTGTGAAGTCTTACACAATATAGGAACAATTTTTACAGAAATGAACTTAAACTAAGTTAAAAACAAGATTGGCTTAAATTATTTAGACGTGTCAAAATCAAATTCATATCAAGTGTTCTTATTGATTGATATCTATATAATTACTGCAGTTTAAATATGTTTGAGCGCCCGTTTACCTATTTTTGCGTCTAAGACATTATTCACACACAACGTAGTGTATTCAGGATATATTTTTAAATACCCGGCCTACAGTGAGTTTATTTTTGAAGACATAAATTTTGAAGTGTTCATGTGCTTTGTAGAGTCAGTGAAGAGGAAACTATTATCAATTTTAATATCTAAAGATAGTTTATATTTTAATCGGAGCGGCATCTCGGCACAGCTGTTCAATATGTTCTGCAACCTGACTTCGAATCAGCTGCGGCGAAGTCACAAATATTTCGAATTAACTTTTGCATACAACTCTGTAACTGTATTATAATATTTACTTTTATATATATAAATATATATATATATATACATATATTAATTGGTTGTATTCTTAAAGCGGAAATTAATATCCTTATTTTTATTGACTGACCTACTAGATGTAGTAATTTGATAGCAGTAACATGGTAGTTTTGTCTAATATCTATCTGTGGTAGACCAATCGAAATATTGATTATTGATTTGAGCTTTCAGTTTTTTGGAAAGACAAACAGATACCATAATATGGTCTACCATAGATAAAAATAATTGATATGACTGTAGCAATATTTATATTGTTACAGTAAGGATAGACTAAGCGGAAACTCCTAGTGTTTATTTAGAGTCCCTGACTGGACATGTGTTGCTAACAGTTTGTATACTACTAAAGAATAACTGCTGTAGGCAGTAGTACCTTTCTATAGAGCAAAAAATGTAAGCTGCGACCATCAGTAGGGTCTACAAGTAACCAAAACGATTTGTGTTATGTTTCTGATGAGGTCATGATAGCTCTTTTATGAAGTGCTATAGTGTCATTGAGAATTTGTTGTCTTCGCTCATTGCGATAGCAGTAGAATCTTTCTTTGTGAAGTCGAGACACCGAGCAACATAGCTTTCGCACTCAAGAGAGACTAAAGAGTAAGGTGTGTTGATAATACTCTATTTGTATTTAAGTCACATGAAGATAGATAGATGTATGTCTATGTAGAGGAAAGAATAGGTAAGTTCCTTTATTAAATACCATAGACTTACGCCTAAACTTGAACGCAAACGGTAGGCAAATGTTTGTCAGGAATTTTGCATACGGGTCACATATGGGTTTTGGGTTCCACGTAATAGGACGCTAGCATCTTGCCTTCTATTGCGAACAGTTTTAGACCCCGTGATGCTACTAAGAATTGCTTGACAGAATAACTCTTTACTCGACCCAAGAAACTAACCCTCATCCACCACAGTCCCATTCACTAATGCTGCGCTACCGAAACAGTTATCCTTTGCCATGTTTATTTCAGGATTATGTTTTCTATAGATATTTTTCCATCAGCTATAATCGTAAATCTGTCAACCAAACAGGTGATTATGATATGCATCATAAAAACATATCCTTACACGACAACCCGCTAATTATGACCAACCACATTTAGAACGGGACAAAAATCCTTTACCCACAGTTATTTTAAGATTTAACAGCATCAATTATTTACATAAACAAATGCAACAATCATAATTTACAACTTAACTAATATTAACAAACCTAACCACTTATAAATAAAACAAAATGAAAAGGAACAATATAGGACTGTAAAATTTAATAAAAAGAAATGGCTGGTTTAGGCAGCGTCGTAATATTCCTCAGCATCGCTGTCGCCCATGACTAGCTGCACTTTTCTTGGCTCAAAGAATCAGCGTTACAATTCAACGTAGCAATGCTGCCAGTCTTCTGGGCACTTACCCGGTCAACAGCGATGCTGAGGAATTTTATGACGCTGCCTAAACCAGCTATTTCTGTAAGATTTATGTGTGCACATGTAATTAGTTAACAAATTTAGATGTTACTCGGGACGAAAATTAATGTTATACGCCAATATGGTCGTATCATAAATAATAGATAATTAAAAACTTATGATACATCTTGCTTTATGTTAAAGGTAATAATTTATAATAGTTTTAATCTATTAGATTGGATTTTAATAAATATGTTTTGAATTTAAACATATTTTAATATCGTAGATCGGCGTTTGTCAATTCGATTTTGCACGTTAATCGCCGTAATGATTAAACTAATTTGGATGTGGTTGCCAATGATGGATTGAGATAAGCGAACAAACGATTTCCTTAATTATTGTCTTACGTTTACGCGAATATAACACATTGCAATTAAAAAGCTTTATATGGATTTTATTGCAATAAACACTTTTCAAAATTATAACTTAGTTATTTTAACTATGTTTTTATATTAATACTTCCCCTAAAGGTTTTGCGTGGTACTGTACCAAACATCTTTTTACTGATATATGATATAGAATGATACTTGAAGATAGATTAAATAATATGCTCATTACTGTTAAAGTTCTAGTGCTAAGTAGAAAATGATAAATGAATAAATGATGATATCTAATCAAGATGCGACGCGGTTGATGACCGGTAGTGAACTAATCTTTATATACATATATAATTCTTCTGTACGTGTGTTGACAGTGAACTCCTCTTAAGCGGCTGGACCGATTTGAATGAAACTTTTTGTGTGTGTTCAAGTGGATTCGAAGATGGTTTAGATATCCTTTTTTATTTCTTTTTTATTTCTCTCCTTTGTACAGGACAACCTCTGTCGGGACAGCTAGTTTCTATATAAATCTAATGAATTACGAATACATAGTGGCGAAAATGCCGACATGATTATATTGTCATTGTGTAATGCATGGTTGTACCGTACAGTTTTGGTTGCTTTTCAACTGCTATTGTCATGTGTAGATTTATGGAGTTCGTATCAATCTTGAAGTGTGAGATAATTTAGAATTACCTGAACTTTGTTAAATTATAGTTGTAGTTGTTATCTGTACTTAAATGATTATAGTTCAGCTGTTTTTTTTACAGTGTAATATGTAGGTAATCAATGTACATGCAAATTACCAAGTTTGAAAATCTGCCATTTATGTAATACTAGATTTTGCCCGCGGCTTCGCTCGCGTCAATCTATATTTTACCCTATGTCCTTGATTAACAACGTATATACGAATTTACATTATGATCGGTTGTGTAGTTAAAGCGTGAAAGGATAACAAACAAACAAATTTACATTCGCATTTATAATATTAGTTGGGATTTTCTTGGAGCTTACTGACATTTCGGATTTATCTGTCTGCTTACAAAGAGGTACTTATTCATCTAGTTTCTATTCGTAATCTGCGTAACTACATAAGTTACGCCGAATAACCTCAAAACGATTTGCAATCAGTATTCGCTATCATCAATCTCTTACTGATTTCTACAAATACAAATCCTTACTTATCTGTCTATGGACAAGTTACGTAGGCAATCGAAGCCATCGTTCATCATTTGTCTACTCGCCACTGAAGTTATTTGGGGTGAACGCAGATTCTTTTTCCTATTCATCTTTACTGGCCGTCGTCACAAAACTGTCAACCCTTTTAGTGAGATACAAGCATGGTATTGTTTTTTAGCCATCTATCTTGCTTTACATTTATCGACTGAGCTTTTAGGGCGATATGTTAATAAAGCTGCAGTTTTGCCGTATATAATATAGTATGTTGCTTATCGACATAATATACATATTAAGTTTAAAAGTCAATGTTTTATATCTTTTGAATCGGTTTCTCCATTTTTGAAGTGAAAACTTTTTTAGCGGCGTTGTGCACTTTTTTTGTGATGGGTAGAAAATGGTAAACTCGCGTCAGGACACGTGACCTGATCGAAAATTCGTAAGACGGAGAGAGAATTGTCATGTTTGTGTACGATAGCGTAATAAATGAATATTGTATTTTACCACATAAATGATAGTACTTTTATACTGATAATTAAAGCAATTCGTGCAAAATTATTCCCTAACCATTCCAAAATATCAAAAATGCACAACATTAATATTCAAGTTTTCACTTCTGCCGGCACTCCTGAAGTGCAACCCGTTGTTTTTTTTTGCATGACTATTTCAAGTGAATAATTATATCGTTTGAACAAGTAAATCTGCTTGAAGAAAAACTTAATTATGGCTCAATCAATCACTGTATTTGCAATATAGGTACAAAATGGTCTTATATAAAATGAGGATACTACACAAATCCAATTTAGGCTTCACTTTCAAACATAGTGGACATAACTTATACATACGTTAATTACTTGCATAATTATTAATTGACGGCCTTGATGGCGTAGTGGTTAGTGTAACCGACTGCCACCCCTGAGGTCGCGGGTTCAATTCCCGCACAAATTAAACATTTGTGTGCATGAACATGGATGTTTGTCTTGGTCTGGATGTTTCTATGTATAATATGTATGTATCTACATAAAAAAAAGTATATATGTATGTTTATCCATTGTCTAGTACCCATAATACAAGCTCTGTTTATTTTTTGCTAGATGGTGTCGTGTGCATGTGATAGAAATTTATTAAAAAAAATATATATTACGGACTAGCTATCCTCCGCGATTTTACCCACCTTTATTATCACTGCTCCTATGGCTCGTAGCGTGATGTTATATAGCTTATGCTACTGCTGGATAGAGAAGGATTTTTTACAATCGGTCTAGTAGTTTTTGAGTTTATACATTACAAATAGAAATACAAAACATTTCTCTTTATAATATTAGTGTAGACATAATGTAAAAAAATGTTCTAAAATAACTTAGTTCTGGCGGTTCCAGGATTTAGAATGATATCAACCATAAAAATCCCAATAAAAAAAAACTATTCAAAAACCAAATTCTTGTTTGATAGAAGTTCAGTCAACTAAATTGCCAGAGATATCCAATATGATGAACTTTTATGATAACTGAAAGCTGTGCACAAAAAGTAGACTTGTACGTAACAAGCACGTCACTTAGTTGGAGGGATAGACACCTCATTTGTAACATACGTCTGGGACCACAAATAGTATCAGCGGATAACTATACTACTACGTATATTCGTTCAAAATGGCGATCCGTTCGAATCCGTTCTTAACTAATATTTAAAATGCGAATTTGTATTTGTTTGTTTGTTACGCTTTAACGCCTTACCAACTCAATCGATCATTATAAAATATTGCCTTCACGTTGTCAGGGGTACAGAAAAGGACTTAGTGTACATCTCAGTCAGGAAAAAGTACTATTTTTGATAGAATGGCGAAACGAATCAAAATCTAGTACTAAATAATAATAAACCTATTTTTAGACCACATAATTCCATAATATTGTCTTCTGTTTACGCGAATGTTATTCATTGAAATTAAACTACTATATACGGATTTTATCGCGTTGTTTATTTGACACTTTATTAAAAAAAATTGAAAACTGTTACACTACTATTACTATTAAACTTTACTAGTTTTTAATAAAGTGTCAAATAAACAACGCGATAATATCCGTATATAGTAGTTTAATTTCACAGAATTCCATATCTACATAATAATATAATAATAATATTCTATCACATACACACAACACCATCTAGCCCAAACTAAGCAGAGCTTGTACTATGGGTACTAAATAATGGATAAACATATATATATACTTTTTTTTTTGTAAATACATACATATTGTACATAGAAACACCCAGACCAAGACAAACATCCATGTACATGCACACAAATGTTTGACTTGTGCGGGAATCGAACCCGCGACCTCAAGCACGGCAGTCGGTTACACCAACCACTACGCCATCGAGGCCGACAAATATGTGAAAATACCAAATAACAATAAGACTGCACGAATATAACAAAAGGTATTGACTGTGTGTTTTGTATCTTCTCGCAATCAAATTACTTTGTGTTGTGTTTCTGTGGTCAGTAATGGTTTACAGTTTCCACAAAGAAGCTTTCGGTAAAATCCTGCTTATGGCAGGAACATAATTCAAGATTTGGCTTTGATCAACTAAGGGAAGATCAGCGGTTACAGCAACTTTACACACAGAGTTATGCAACTCTTAAAAAAGATATGATATGTCCTTCTTCAAACCAGGTTTAAAGAGAGTTCTTCTTTCACGGTAGGCAGCGGCTTTGCTGTGTCCTGACATTGCTGAAGTCCATGAGCAGTGGTTACCACTTTCCATCAGGTGGACCACTTGCTCGTCTGCCACCAATGGAAAGAAAAAAAAAAGGCGCAAAGCTCTTGAAATTTGTTCCTTGCAATAACAGCACAGTGACTCTTTTTTATAGATAATTGTGTAAATCCTCTACTATTGGAAACTATGATAACCTAGAAACTAGACTAATACCGATTACAGACTTTGCCATTTTAGTTCAAAGTTATAGTTTTTAGAGTAGAGTAGCCTCGCTGATTTCAGCATGAATAGGCCGGGCCGGCTCGACCGGGGAAGAACTACCCTCTCACAGAATATCGACGTGAAATAGCAGTATTCCTACTGTTGTTTCGTTCGGTGAATGATAGTGCCGGAGGCCCAATCACCCTCTTTCCCCCTTCCCGTTCCATCTACTTCCCACTTCCTTTTATTCCTAAAGGGTCGGCAACGCGCAAGTGATGCTTCTGGTGTTGCAGGCGTCCATAGGCTACGGTGACCATTTACCATCAGGTGGTATGCTTGATTGCCACCTTAGTAGAATACAAAAAAAACAAAAATGTACAATAAAACGCACTTTGATATACAGGTCGATCCAAGGATCGAATATATCAAAATAAGTTTTATTTTCCACGACACGAAACGCATTCCCTCGGCCTACGTTTTTACTACTAAGCTAATATCCAATAATCCAAATTGAATATAGGCTTATAAATTCAATCTTTCATCTCTTTATTTCATAATACTTTTCCTACCTACTCCCCTTTTAACAGCAAACCGTGAGAGTAATACCTAATGACGCAACTAAAATCATCGTTTGCGCGTCACTAACGTTTAGGCGCCGGCGTTTGGTGCAATTTTCTATATCATTACCTCAGCAAATTGTTTGAATTACATCGCTCTACTCGCATCTTTGTCAAATTACTCAAATGTGTTGTGTGAAAAAAACGTTAATTTTATTCTTACGCCACTTAGTTTATTGGTATTCGGTGAGAATTTTGTTTGTTAAACGTTAGTGCTTAATTGGTATTTATTTATGGTAAATGATTTCTGGAGTTGCTATAGCGTAATACTTATTTAATTGACAGAATATGAACGTGGTGAAGCGTAAAAACAAAATGTGCTCAGATATTTCTGTTATACAAAACAATAATTGGATTAGAACTTAGTGATGAAATATTATATTGACCTTGACTAGTATCTATATCTATACATCTATACAAATAAATAAAATTGAAGTGTCTGTTTGTAATTTCAAAATAACAGCTTTTTATCTAATGCATATGAAAGTATATAAGGTACCGATACGAAAACATCTATTTTTAAAATTTTTGTCTGTCTGTCTGTTTGTTCCGGGTAATCTCCGAAACAGCTGACCCGATTTTGACGAGACTTTCACTGGCAGATAGCTGATGTTATAAGGATTAACTAAGGCTACTATGATTTTAGAAAAAAATAGGGTTCCGCGGAGACAAACACTTTTTAGTTAAAATCTACGCGGACGAAGTCGCAGGTAACAGCTAGTTGTAAATACGAATGTGAGTTTGTTTGTTTGTTACGGTTTCACGCCTTAACTACTCGGCCGATCATTATTAAATTTTGCATACACATTGTCAGGAGCACAAAAAAAAGACATAGGCTCTTCTTCTTCTTCTCGAGTCGATGGTACAATAATTATTTTAAATATGTCCTGCCCAATGTGTGCCATGGCAATCGCATCAGCAGTTGCGTACATCAAGTCCTCCATGGTGCACCTACAGGGACAATTTAGGCATTTCAACAGATGTGACATGGTTTGATTGCGATCACCACATTCACATTGTGCTTAGTGAGGCTCCCTGATTCCCCACATACATACATAGGCTATTGTTCATCTACAAAAATACGGTTCATGAGGTATAGTAATTTATTGACAAGCTCTGCATTAATGCGAACGAAACCGCGGTCAAATCTAGTAAAATAATTATTGGATTAGAACGTAGTGATTAAATACTAAACTCATATACTCTTTAAATCGAATTGTTTCAAAACTACCCTACGGTACTGTTGATCCGTACCACGGGTGACTTTACAAGCATCGGCGGCAATTGTCGGCCTCGATGGCGTAGTGGTTAGTGTAACCGACTGCCACGCCTGATGTCGCGGGTTCGATTCCCGCACAAGTCAAACATTTGTGTGCATAAACATGGATGTTTGTCTTGGTCTGGGTGTTTCTATGTATAATATGTATGTATTTACAAAAAAAAAGTATATATGTATGTTTATCCATTGTCTAGTACCCATAGTACAAGCTCTGCTTAGTTTGGGCTGCTAGATGGTGTTGTGTGTATGTGATAGAATATTATTATATATTATTATATCTATAAAAGCAACGAACACCCAGATAATAAAAACTATTTATGGATCGCATAAATATAATGAGATGATCATTTAAACAAGTGGTTTGATATAAATTTGTACGAGAAATTTAACTGGTACAAATTAGTTAAGAAACATCCGATACTATAATATTATAAATCTGCCTTTAATTGTAACTTAATAGGATAGTAATTGACTCTGAGAATCTACATCCTGTCTATTAGATGACTAAGATTATTTCTAACACTTAACTATCAAATTTATGTAACAACTTTTTATAAACTGGTTTTTAGGAGTACGAGAAATTCTGTATTTTCCGTGTCATTAAATGACTAACAGGAAAGATTTAAAGTGCCTACCAATAGGCCTTTTGTTCCAGATTCTTTCTTTTTTAAAAAGGCATCTGTTGCACTAGGAATAATTCCTGTGTCACAGGGGACTTTACAAACATTCAAACAACGGACACAAAGAACCACCATACTCGAAACAACAATTTGTGGATCACATAGTTTTTGTCCCGTGTGGCGATCGAACCCACAACACTCGGCGCGGCGGCAGTGTTCGAGGCGATCACTTAAATCATTCGATTTCACGCCACAAATATTATTTGACCATGAAATACCTAGATAGCTACAGCTATCTATCACTCTGTTTTAATATTTGTAAAGTTCTCCAGCGAAACTGGCTATCAACAAAGTATTAAAAATGACTCGCATATTTGAAGGCTGTATCTGCAAATGCAATCGAAACATGGCTTTCGCTGCTATACTAAAGTACTATATGTGCAATACTTATTAATAATAATAATAATAATAATAATATTCTACCACATACACACAACACCATCTAGCCCAAACTAAGCATAGCTTGTACTATGGGTACTAGACAATGGATAAACATACATATATACTTATTTTTTTGTAAATACATACATATTATACATAGAAACACCCAGACCAAGACAAACACCCATGTTCATGCACACAAATGTTTGACTTGTGCGGGAATCGAACCCGCGACCTCAGGCGTGGCAGTCGGTTACACTAACCACTACGCCATCGAGTCGTATATTGATTATAGCTTTTCCATTTTAATGAATTTCAAATATAAAAATAAACTCATTTGAACCTATAAATATGAGGAAGTACATTGACCTAAATATTTTATCTAAAAACAGGAAACATTCGTCAAAACATCGCGGTATCATTATTCAAGGGCACTGTGATACTAAAATTAATATTTTATATGGTTACCCATAGCACTGCTTATATAAAACAATATCTCATTTGTAAATAATGCCTGTATTAGTACTAAAAACGTCACATCTACAAAACGAAGATAAAAATAAAGATTTGATTATTATCACAGAACGGACAAATTTATAGATCAGTTTCTACCTATTCATAATAATAACAGGTATAAACATTCGGGTTCTTTGTTCATATTTTGGGACAGTTCAGACAGTTTTATCATCATGACTAACTGTAATTGGGATTAGAAATGACGAGTATTTACAATTGCGAGGATATAAACTATAATTATAATATGTTGTTTATATATGAAACTACGATATGTCTAGATGCGTTATTAGTCATCCTATATGTTATTATTTCGTTACATAATAGTTACGTTGAAACTGTCGGATTGCCGTCAAATAAAATTATACTGACTAGAAGCAAGAATACCCTTGTTTCCACCCGTGTCTTAGATAATTTTAAATCGCCACGATATAGGATTGTTGAATTTTAAGTTTTTTACATAAAGCTAGGTGTAATCTGTCAATTTCTGTAATGCCAGACAGAATTAAAAACAGTGGGGTATGGCCCCTGGCGAAACGCTTTACAGATTTTTTTTTATATGGGTAGTTAAATAAAATAAATACTTTTCTCACAACTTGATATCAGAATATTATGATTATATAATCATTTTATAATAATAATATTATTATTATAGAATATTATTATTATGTATAATTATTTCTGGGAAGGAACTGATTCCCAACACACAGCTCACGCTAGTTTGGGAATCACTCACACATTTTTTATTACTTTTTGTTACAATAAAGAATGATTATTATTTACCGGTAATTAATTGTCAATTAGAAACTTCTGAAATATATGAAACATGTAGAACAAGACGTAGTCTGTGCAATTACTTTTCAATTGTGGTAACGTCTCCGTATTTAACACTGAATTTACAGCACAAACTCTGCTTTAGAAGCTTGTGCTCAAAACTGTGACGATCGCATAAACCTAATGTGGCGATCACTGCTATTAACAACATTAACTTTTATGAACAGTATATTATGTACTCTTAATTGAGATAAACTCTGAGTTAAGTATATAACAATATACCTTGAGAAATCCTTATTAGCGTAGTGCCGTTAAGATATAATGATTCCTAAACGTTAACACAGTGTCATAATTATTTAAATACCACCGTGTATTTGACACTTGATAGGCCAGACACCTTATACTGTATAATATCACAATTATAACCCATGATAATAATTTTCCATACTTACAAATCAATAATTTATTCAGCAATAAATTCAAAACGAGGTGCTTATCAATAAACATAAAAAATACCGTCATAATTATATACCAACCCGTCAATGTCAAAACGGAAAATATTCTTCAAATTATATTCTGAAAGTTGCAATCACAGGCCGTGTATATACGACAGTAATAACGGGTTGGATAACGTGCAAAATACCGGGCATATTACATATTTTTTAATTTAGACTTTAAGTATTTGTAATAAGGGTCACGATAGGTAGCAAACTCAATATTTTGCAAGTGACAGTCGATAGGCGTTTCTGTTTTCTCATTATATTTTCTTTGGTAAGTAAAATATACTTTTGAAAGTTAATTATAGTGATTAAATATAAATCACGAAAGGAATTGAATGAACATTCATTTATAAATCGGATCAGTATTTATCGCATCTGAGACGATAGGAAAATCATATTTTCCTATTAGGAATCTCAATGCTTTGTAGTTTTCAGGATAGCAGAATTTAAATTATACCTAAATATTTTTTACCATTCTAAAAGTAATCCTATTACCAATAACTATAAGTTCATATTTGCATAAGTTAGCAGTTATATATAGATTGTACATATTATTATGTTAATTAAATTCTTTAATTGCTTGATTTTATTACTCGATGATAATATGATTAATCATATATTAGTTTTTTATTATTTCGACATGTATATACATATATCATATCATAACCTAATTTATATTTATTGTGTTTTTAACTGCCATTAATTAAATGAGAAACAGAACAGGACGGGACAGAAAAATGGGCCCTTTTTATCATAAACATTTCCTTTTATAATTTTATTACCAATTTCTTCAAAGGTATACTTGTCAGTTTTAAATGACATTGCTTGTACGGAAATGACGGGGCTATAAAAAAGTGAGTTCAAAGACAAAATAATGAAGATTTCTGGTAACGAAGCGCATTTCTTTTCTTAAAGCGATATAAGAAATGTCTACTAACCTTTGAAAGCTTGAAATTGAACCATGAATCCTTGGATATGATGGTTAATTAGGAATTCGTTAGGGTATGTCTTTCGTAGTTAAGGAGTTGAATTGTGCATAGTAGCCTGGCATTTGAAATGTAATAAAGACCCTGATGCTACTAATTGTCTAACTAATATTATATATGCAAATGTAAATTTGTTTTTGATGCTTCCATGCCTTAGGCACTCGACTGATCATCGCATATACGTTGTTAGAGATACAGGAAAGGCCATAGGTACCCACCTTTCATTCAGAAAAAAATATCACCTGATGACATAACTTTTACATTTACGCATTTTAACTGTGACAGTTTAGTGATAGCTCAGTGGGGAGACGAACAGACTGCAATGCAGAGGGTCTCGGGTTCGAACCCACATCGCACACCTCTGACTTTCAGAAGTTATATGACTTTTCGAAATTATGTGCGTATTGATTGACAATTATAGCCTGCTCCGTGCCTCGGAGAGCACGTTAAGCTGTCGGTCCCGGCTGCCATGAACATATTTGGCAATCGTTATTGGGAAGTCAGTGCTCTCTAATATTCTGTTACTGGTCTAGCCTTAGGGTATCGTTAGCCTTCGGGTTGCGGAGGCCAGATGGCAGTCGCTCCGTGTAAAAACTGATATCCAGTCAAATCCGGTTAGACTAGAAAGCCAACCCCAAGTGACTTGGGAATAATAAAGGCTAGGGAGAAGAACTGTGAGAGTTATTCAACCACTAGTAGCTTGTTGCATTTGGATGTGACTTGGTATATAGATAGATCGTGCCCAGGATTATTTTTTTATCCCGGTATACACTTTCGTGAGATGGCGCAATATTTAAAATGAACATCAGGCTAAGCGTTAATCCACCGACAGTAGGTGTTTGTTGGTGTCAAACTCATCATTTTTTTAGTTTTCGCTTTCGACTATCCACGAAAAACGAGGTCTTTAATCATTTGACATTTATTGATCTGTCTGTGGTTTCGTCGCTTTTAAATAGATTGCACCGTCTTCTTTTAATTCAAAGCTTGCTTAACTACTTTTATCGGCCTTGAATATTTTAACATAGGATACAAACGCGGTCTTATACATACCACTAAGAGAAATGAATAGGATTTTAAATGATTTATTTATGGGTAAAGTGTTTCAAATATATAACACGAAAGAGATTGATATTAGAGAGAGAAACATCATTATAACTATACTGCGCAATGCAGTATTGCACTTACTATTCCATAGTAAAATCCAATAAATTATTTGTTTTCTCATTTATAGAACTCAGTAGCGCAGTAGTATTAAATGCATCTGCTATGTATGAGTTGTAAGGGTAGTTTTCATTGTCAAGCAAATGTTATAATTATGATTTTTCTGTCATGCAATTCTCATTAGCAGCACGGTGCCAGGAACTGTTCCCGAGCAACGCCTCCTAATAAGTGGGAATTAAATACCATAGCTAGGGTGTGTAATACATCTTTACTACTTACTTCTTTGTGGATATAGGCACGCGACTTTTAATGGAATTTTGTTCAGTCTTACAGTTAAAGTAAAATAAATCGCTATAATCTCTTCACTTGTGCAGTAGGTGTAAGTTCGAGTGCTTTATTTACTCAGAGTGCACGCCAACTCTTTAGCGATCGCCACCATTGCCTAGTGATGTTTTTAAACTTTTTTTAAATATCTTCTATATAATATTTTAAATAGAGGGATTTTAAATTCTGTTTATGGGTTTAGAATTATTTTTCAGACGCTCGAACGAAAAGTATTTATAAAACTCGATCGCAGCGCTACTTAACGGTCCAATTGTGAATCTAAACTATTCAAGTATGAATCTTTGGTCTGCTAGCTGTCTAGCTGTATAGAATGAGTTCTGTGACATTCACACATACAGAAGTATTATATATACATAAAAAATGTCATTGTTGAGAAAATTAGTCATCATTCCCTTAAATTATTGTAAAGCAATCGGCCATTTTTTGCTAATAAGAAAGTTTTTTGATCTTTCGTTTTTTAGTGACAATTGATTGATTTATTCCTTTAGTAAAAAGCTATTATTTTGACATTACAAACAGACACTTCAATTTTATTTATTTGTATAGATACAGTAGTGGTTTAAGAGACCACTTCACGCAGTGGCGCAATTCGCATTTACAATATTAGTTAGGCTATAGTAATCTCTCTTATTTCACATTCCAAGGAAATTTACACCTATATTAAAGGTTTAAACAGAACAATATGAAAAGGAAGGCCAATTACAAGGTTTAATTTCTAGATATATGACTTTTACTATGATAAACGTATTATCTACAGTCTCTATTAAATACATATGTATTAAGAACTGACTCCGAAGTACCAACTGCAAATTTTAGAATAATAATTGCAGTTGTTAGAATCTGATCGTCATCATTTTAGAATTGTAGTTGTTTGAATCTGATCGTCATCACACTCACTATGCCAAGTGATCATTTCAGTACGAGCTTCACGCTAATGATAATAGCGTGTGCTACTCCAATCCCGACTAGCGTTAAACACGCTACATTATCCGAACACTGGCAATCAATCCGAGTGATCAGGATTACAAGGACATGGACTGCTAAGTATTGTAACAACTAATTGATACGTTATGCTCATTAAGCTAGATATAACACTGCATTGATATGGATGGATGATTTATTTGCCTTTATAGTGTGTAAAAGTGGATTATTCAATTAGGTAGTTTACTTGAGTCGTAGATTGACGGATTTCGGGTCCAGTTTTAAATACGGTTTAAAAATTCTTTATTTCTCTAAGATTGCAAATCACTTACAAGGACAAATAAATTACTACTACCTATACTTTTGACGGTATTCTTAAAAACATAATTACTAAATATTACCAGACTGGTTTTGGTCTTCGCTAATAACGAGTTGTTTGCAAATTATAGCTATTGAGCAAATATAGGGATGCAATGGAATCACCAAATAAACCTGAACTGAGAAATAAACTTGGTGTATTCACAGTTTTTGTATATAACTGTTTTAATGGCTCAAGGTTAGCGACTGCTGTGCATCAAGTCTAAGGTCAGAATTTTGGATCAGGGCGAAATATTTTATTGGCTTTTATTATCATGAACTTTCAGTAGCAGCACGGAGTCTAGAACTGTGTCCAGTAGACATCAATAGGGCCGCCGTCTATTACGTGGGACCTCAATCCATGAATTGCGAAATGTAGGTATAAAGGTGATTTTCCACCAGAGTGGCGAGACGAGGCGAGGCGAGGAGAGAATTGAAATTTGTATGGCAAATTTTCAATTCTCTCCCAGCGCATCTTTGGTGGAAACAGTGTGAATTGACGAGGCGAGGCGAGGAGAGAATTGAAATATTTGTTTGTGTAAAAATGAACCGTATTACTTCATACATAGAGTATAAATTGACTTTGCAACAGAAACACGCTTCTCGCGATAGGCTTATTGTTGATTGTTGCTACTTATCGCATTGGGTTATACATATAGCTTGTAAAGATGCGCGATGGCTATTTTTAGTGGAAAAGGGCAGTGCGATTTCAATTCTCTCCTCGCCTCGCCTCGTCTCGCCACTCTGGTGGAAAATCACCTTAATACTCCTTTGTCTTCCCCTTTGAATATATAGGCGTGTGATTGTATTTGTACATATGTACATATATACACTATTACCTACGGCGGGGAACAACACGTTCTCCAAGCATGCTGCTAAGTTTAGGGTACTTTCAACCAAGCCTTGATCAGGCCTCACACCAGCACGTTTATAGTTAAAAATGTCTACTTTCTGCAAACCTTTAACTTGTATATTGATTAGTATATGAGTAAACAGGTGCATATGTAATAATGTGCCACAGTTTACGACACTCAGGGGAAGCGTCCGCGGAAATAAGTGCCAAAGTGCTATTTATTACCGCGTTTAAAGTTTATAGCGGATAGGAAATTTACTGCGGCTACCTTAGCTGTGTTCATAAACTGTTATGAACAATGACATAGCGCTAACTGGGACAGCTCAATGCTCATGATTGAAGATATGGGTTTTACACTTGCTTTAAAGTGTTAAAATATGATATCGAAGTACTAATTTATTGTTACTAGCTATTGCCCGCAGCTACGGAACTCTGTGTCTATTCAATGGTATCCCACTAGACTATCGTTGCTCCAGTAGAGGTGTATTGCATCAAAAATTCGGCAGCTTAGAGATAGGCTATGTAGCCTTATTTTGATGAAGTAAAATCACAGTATCGAGCAAGTATTTCAATTTATTAAAAAATATTATTTACTGTCTTTGGCCCGCGGCTACAATATATTTTTTTTTGGATGAAAGGTAACATATTTCCTTTTCTGTGTTCCTGACATCGTGTATGAGAAATTGCTTGATGATCGGTCAAGTAGTTAGGCGTGAAAGCGTAACAAATAAAGAAGCAAACTCACATTCGCATTTATAATATCAGTTAGGACAACATTTGCCCGAAACTAAACCAACTTTAGTCTATATGCTTTTTTCTAGATAAAAGGTATCCTATGTACTTACTTTTTTGTACCTCTGACAGCGTGTATACGAAATTTCGTGATGATCGGTTTAGTTGTTAAAGCGTAAAAGCGTAACAAAAAATAAACAAACTCAAATTCGCATTTAAAATATTAGTTAGAATTTTTCGTGTGAGTGGAAGGTAAAAATTAAAGTACGTCTTCATAGAATAAAAGATAAGATTGTTGCACCATTTTTGATTTAATAAGATATATTGTTCGTGTCTTGGCCGCCTCCGTGAGGTGATGTTACTGAAGGCGACTGCAGAGCAAGTTTTAGGTTTAATAGGCAAGCTAAACGATTTAGAATATAATAATATTCTATCATATGCATACACCGTCTAGCCCAAACTAAGCAGAGCTTGTACTATGGATACTAGACAATGGATAAACATACATATATACTTTTCTTTTTGGTAAATACATGCATATTATACATAGAAACATCCAGACCAAGACAAACATCCATGTTCATGCACACAAATGTTTGACTTGTGCGGGAATCGAACCCGCGACCTCAGGCGCGATAGTCCGTTACACTAACCACTACGCCATTGAGGCCGACAAATAATAATAATATAGTTAAGCTATCTAAAAATTTTCAACGGAGTCTGGAATTGAGACCGGTTAACTATTACGTAGTACCTAAACCATAGCTGAAGAAATGTGGGTTATATACCTCATATATACCTCAGTCTATCCTTTTGGATATAGGCATGAGACTATTTACATAATATGTATGTTAGGAAATTGTTAGTAGCAGCGGAAAGTCTGAAAAAGTGCTTGGTATATATCTTTTTTAAATAAATTCTCGATATTTGTTTAGATGTACTTATACAGGATGTCTGGTAATTAATGGATAACCTTGAAATGTCTTATAGTAGAACTGATGGTCGTTCAGAAAAAAAAAAATATATATTCAAAAAGTGCAATAGCTAGTCATACTTTTGACAATCTATCTATCTATTAGCATAATTAGTGTTTAATAATAAAACAACAAAAAACCGATGGAATTCATTAATTTATGGTCGTAGTGTACAAGAAATTTAAATATGGTAATTAAAAAAAATCATATCACAGGTATTAGGATAGATTTCTGTTCATATTTTTTTTATACTACTAAGGTGGCAAACAAGCATACGGCCCACGTGATGGTAAGTGGTCACCGTAGCCTATGGACGCCTGCGACACCAGAGGCACCACTTGCGCGTTGCCGACCCTTTAGGAAAGGAAGTGGGAAGGACAAGGAGCGGGAAGGGGCAAGAGAGTGATTGGGCCTCCGACACTCTCACTCACCGAACGAAATACAACAGTAGGAATACTGCTATTTCGCGACTATATTCTGTGAGAGGGTAGTTCTTCCCCGGTTGAGCCGGCCGATGCATGCTGAAATCAGCGAGGCCTGAACGGCCATCAGTTCTAAACAAATATCGTGAATTTATTTTAAAAAGACAACTACGGCGCTAGGAGTCATTGTTGTGTCATGGGGGTCTTTACAAACATTCAAATAACGGACACAAAGAACATACAGACTCGAAAGAACTATTTGTGGGTCCGGAAATTATTGTCCTGTGCGTGGATCGCACCCACAACAATCGGCGCGATGGCATTAGCGAGGCGATCACTTAAACCACTACGCCTTCCGTGCAGTCAAAAGCAGCAGCAGAATATTATAAACAAGCTTCGCACGCGTAAAAGGTTAGGTTAAGTTATGGTAGTACGGATCCGTTTTTTTTTTTTTAAATGTAGCCTATGTTACTTCGTGATAGTATAGCTTTCTGGTGGTGAAAGAATTTTTAAAATCAGTTTAGTAGTTTTTGAGTTAAATTCTTACAAACAAACAAACAAACAAAAATCAAATCTTTCCTTTTTATAATATTAGTACAGGCAAAGGAACTCCGTTAAACTCTGCCGGGGTACCTATACATGATGTACCAACACTCTATGATTAACTAAATAATAATAGTGTACTCTAATTAAAATTGTTTGCACAGAGCCATTCAAATATAATCTGGTTCAGTACTGTAACTCTAATTAATATAATTGATAGTGTCTGGTGTTAGATCTTCAGTAAATGTACCGGTTATATTGCGTTCTTGTGTACCGTGCTGCGTTTACATCATACTGGCTTAGCCAGTGAGTAGAACTTGTTCAGAAGCCTAATGGGAGGTTAGCGGACTGCCACGCAGAAAACTCGAGTTCGTTTCAACGCCTGACTTTTATAATAATAATAATCTTTATTGTTCAAAATTATATGACACAAAATACAATAAAAAATAAGACTTTAGAAACTCTGGCTCTTAAACTAGGTTTATGGATCTGTATTTCAGAAGTCGCGGCCCCTCGTATTTTTATATTCATTTAAACCCCTATCATCATCTTATGAATCGACGGGCAAAACAATACAAAAAAGGAATAAGAAAACAAAACAATGTCAATATTTTTCGAAGCTATGTTCGAATTAAA
This sequence comes from Catocala sponsa, assembly GCA_963564715.1. Taxonomy (NCBI): domain Eukaryota; kingdom Metazoa; phylum Arthropoda; class Insecta; order Lepidoptera; family Erebidae; genus Catocala; species Catocala sponsa. Next base: position 8,599,727 of record OY751351.1, read on the forward strand.
AGTTTAATTATAGCTTTTTTTAACGATAAAGGAAAAGATCGTGAGAAAACCTGCATGTCTGAGAGTTCTCCATAATGTTCTCGAAGATATGTGATATCTGCCAAAGCACACTGGGCTAGCGTGGCAGTCTACTGAGAAGAGGCCTATCCCAGCAGTGGGATTTTTTATATATAGAGGTGGTATTATTACATATTTATGATTTTGTGGTGCTCTATTGGCAATACACGCAAAGAAAACTCTTATAGTTTTTGACGTGACAACGTCTAATAAATCGATGAACGCCGGCTGCACGCACGAAATAGGATGACTCATTGTCCCGTTACGCTCCTTGTCCCGTTACGCTAATTGTCCCGTTACGCTCATTGTAACGTTACGGGAAATAAATTTTGTTATGACGTTCATAACAAAATTTATTCGTCACGTTAAACTATCGTCCGTAAACCGACTTTACAGACAACCAATTTTTTTTAGATACGACCATTCCCGCACTAGAGGTTCAAGGCTTGTTACGCGAGGGACTATATAAATATACAATGAAAGGACTCAAATACGGACTCAGGACAATGATTTGAGGACCATACAAATACTTGCTCGCTGCGTTATATGGGCAGTTAAACATAACATAATATGTAGGTATTTTATAATTATTTTAAACTGTGTGTTCCAAAAATAGCTTTAAGTATAGAAGTTAATTGTAATATTGCTGCATCATTCTAAACTCTAACTTATTCTTTCTCACATGCTTTTGGGATTATGTTATTATTTTATGAGACACACATTACCAGTAATTTGGGTTGTAAGTAAGATAAGCTATGATGTTTGTATTCAGGATTACGTTCATGTCTATAGTAAAACGAGTGGAATTCAAACCTACGACCTATCGTAAGTCCAATACCTTATGCATTGGGCTTCCGCCGCTAATATTCAATGTAAAGTTTCTTTAATGGCGTCAGTTCGTGAACTCGTAAACCGGCCCTAAGCAGTATTGTTAAGGCATTTTATCAAAAATACATACTAATTAACATATCTAGCGAAATATAAATATTTATTTTTCTATACCTTAAGAATGGAGATTCTTAGACTTTATTATATAATTAAAAATAAATCAAGGAAACTCTAAATTAAATATTAATAAATACTTTAATGATATTATCGGCGCACCAATAAATTTTTATTGTTATTACTATCCTAATTATTTAAATCTACGTATTGCAAAATTTATGTATAAGCAGAATCACTTACCGGTTTTACGACACTTCATCAATAATTCTAGTGCTGTACTTATGACAGCTGAACATTATATTGATTGATTGTCAATATAATTCAGTTGTTAGACCAATTTACGACTTACCGACAGAATTGCCATTAAGACCATTCGTCGTGTGTAGTCCAATAAAATAGCTTACCACGACAAAAATATCCAACAAATCAAGATCTAACAAAAACATTTATTACACCAAACATGTATAAAATACGAAAAATAAACCATTAATACTTTATTCAAGTATAATGAATTACAAAATTCTATAATAAAATGTGTATTAGCCTTTTATTCTTAAAAATATATTGATGATAAAACGATAAAATAATTTAGTTTGGATACTAAAATTAAATGTTAGTTCGGTGACCGGTCGGGCCGGTTGTTGCGCTCACACTTCGCTAGAGGGCGATAGGTTGTGTGGTTATTTATATAGCGATGAATTCAAGTCTTTGAATACCTTGACAGTTTAAGCATTGCCTGTCAGCAATGTATTTCTAAACTAAGCTTAGAAGTTATAGAGCTAAAGAGCTTTTGCATATACAAGAACACTATGGGCATTCAACAATAATTGTTTTCTTTAGATAAAGGGATATCCTTCAGCTGGTTTGGTTTTGCTTAATTTATCCTTTGGGTTTATTGCATTAAAGCTTTAGTGTTTAGTGCACGGATCGCATAGGGGTTTATGTAGTCGCCTCATTACTGCCACTGCGAGTGTTGTGGGTTCGAACCTCACACGGAACAATAATTTGTGTGGTCTACAGATGCTTGTTCGCATTGAATTGCGCTATAACTTCTGCTTTGATAAGGATTTTTTGATCTGCTTTTGTTTTAAAAACAATAGAAAAACGTTTCAGTTGGGATATTTTTGAGTCTTCACTGTTCTTACGCTAGTAAAATATCTACTCGTACTTTTGTCTGTATATAGGGTTAATCGAAAATACTAATCACCTACTACCCTTGACTAATTTATACCATTTTTTAAACGGATTTTTTCGCACCAGTAATTATTTTTGTAACTCGGAGGATTTGACAAACATTTAGAACGTTCAGACTCGGAACAACCATTTGTGGATCACACAAATTTTTGTCCCGTGTGGGATTCGAACCCATAACGCTCGGCGCAGTGGCTGTGGCGAGGCGACCAGTTTCACCACTACGCCATCCGTATAGTCATAACTTACTTAACAAATTTACTTTGGTAATGGCTATTTTAAGTTACAATTATTCACTACAATAACTTACAAGTGTATCCCACTCGCTTACCATTAATTATTGGGAGAGTAACTGTACACATCTAAACGGTCTTTGAGATGCATTGTAGGCATACCTCAGACAAATCTCAGCAATTAGGCAAATGCTTTTAACACGAATGTGGAATGATTAGGGCTGTCTCAGGTAACTTAGCAGCTGGTAACATTGGCAACTTTGTCTTGGGGTTTCTAGGTGTGATGTTGGATGTTACGTCATCATACCATCATGTTTTTATATACTCGGAGGAAGGCAGAGATGTGTGTCATATTTTGTTTGCTAACGATGATTTACTAGCGATAAGAAATTCAAATATTTTTTATTGATCTTATGTCAAATTTTATATCTAGTCGGATACACCATACATAGATAATGACTTATTGGTACCAACGTTAGTTTATATGCTTTGCGTAATTTGAGATAAGTTTATTGACGATTATTATTTTAACACAGGCAGAACTTCACGCTACTAGTTAAAATGTTTTCTTTAATTTCCTTAACCTTCCTTAGTTTCTGCTCTCTTAACTCCTAAGTAAGCTAAATCCTTGGGTTACGTATGGGTTCATGTCGATAGTGCCATTGGTGGGAATTGAAGTCACGACCTTTTTCGCTTACAAATCCAACGGCGGTCCTGCGTAGGGTACTGTCTGTCTCAGGCTGCTACATTTGTGGCATAACCCCTGATTTACCATTTTATTGTTAACAAGTTTCTGCACGCTTTTTCGTCTGCTTGAATCTTACGGGATCGCTTAGCTAGATAACAAATATCCGAGACATGGTCTATCTGTGTAGCAAGTTTCATCCAAATCTGTTCTTCGGTGTTTACGCGTGATTGAATACCAAACATTCAAACATTATCACAAACTTTCATATTCATCATATTAATAGAATAGTAGGATATAAGATGTATAAAGGGTGCGTATCAACCCTAGAACTATGCGTTTGCACATAAACGTACACATTACTCAGATAGTATTGTCGTTGCGTTTGGCTAAATTGCTTGCTTTTAAATGTTAAACCCACACCCCTTGTGTATACAACACGCTCACGGCTAGATACTGTATATGTAATTACGTGTAGGTATAATTGTGTGCCTCTGTGAGGAACAGAGAAGTTGGGTACAATTTATTTGTAAATATATAAATGTTTATGTATTTTATGTTTTATGTTTGTACTGAGAACCGGTGAATTTATTAATTTATTTTTTCTTGTCTTTTACAGGTAAGGTCGATTAAGTGCCGAAAGACGTCGTCTTTATTTTTATATTTTCTGGCAGGAGTAAGTAAGTAATATTTATGTAGGTACTAGATTATGCCCGCGGCTTCGCTTGTGTAAATATAGGTTGTGTCAATTATCTATTCCTCCGGAACAGTTCCTTTTTCCTGGATGAAAGTTACCCTATGTCCTTTTTTGTACCCCTGATAACGTGTATGCAAAATTTCATAATGATCGGTCAAGTGGTTAAGGCGTTAATGTGTAACAAACAAACAAACAAACTCACATTAATATGTATAACATTAGTAATTTAATAATATTAGCCCTGCTGTCGCATTGCTGGGCACGCAATTCTTCTCAATGTGAGAAGGGTTAGGCCATAGTCCACCATGCTGGCCCAGCGCGGGTTGGCAGACATCACATACCTTTGAGAACATTATTGAGAACTCTTAGACATGCAGGTTTCCTCATGATTTTTTCCTTCATCGTTAAAGTAAGCGATTATTAACTATTTAATACGCATATAACTTCACAAAGTCAGAGATGCACGTCTTGGGATCGAACCCGAGACCTCTGTGAGGCAGTCCAATGATTTCTCACTAGGCTATCGCTGCTATCTCTAATAATTAATTAGTAAAGATTTGTATTTTTGTGACGTGACAGTGAATATGACAGCTGTGTATAATGTCTTGGGTTCGAATCCCGGTTCAAGCAAAGTGTTATTGAGTTCTCTTTTGAAATATCTTAGTAGCAACACGGAGTCTAAAACTAAGTCTGATAGCCAGCAATAGGCTCGCGTCCTATAACGTAAGTCTAAAATCATAGCTGGCGACTCGTAGATTTAAAACCTGTCTGATTACCTTAGGCACATAGCCGTGAGACAATATATGTACGGTAAGAATTTTAATTTAAAATTGTTAACGAATAAAATGAACTGAAATTCGTAAAATTAATTTTAAAAGTGTTTGAGTGCCATGTCATGAATTTTATCCCACAGTGCACATCTCTGACTTTTCAAAGCTATGCTCATATTATATAATTCTTAATAGTTCGCTTCATAATGAAATTCGAAGTAATACATTATATGGATATTTCAGAGTTTTATATCATGATCTAGGGTGTATTGATAAAATAAAGTTCTGGACTAATACCCGCTCTAGGAATAAATCCTGTTCGCTACACTGGAATTCTTTTGTGCGGTAATTTATTTAACGGGTCATTACAATCACTCATATATATAGGTCGTTTATATAGATATATATAGGTCGGCCTCGATGGCGTAGTGGTTAGTGTAACTGACTGCCATACCTGAGGTCGCGGGTTCGATTCCCGCACAAGTCAAACATTTCTGTGCATGAACATGGATGTTTGTCTTGGTCTGGGTGTTTCTATGTATAATATGTATGTATTTACAAAAACAAATGTATATATGTATGTTTACCCATTGTCTAGTGCCCATAGTACAAGCTCTGCTTAGTTTGGGCTAGATGGTGTTGTGTGTATGTGATAGAATATTATATTATTATTATATAATGAACATAAATGATACTTAGAATAACTATTTGTGGACCAAATTTTTTCGTTTGTGTATCGAACCCTCCAGATTTGGCGTTGTAGCAATGGAGACGCAATTACTTAAACCAATACGCCATCCATGTGGTAATTTTAACAGCTCGAAATTAACCAGAGTGTAGAAGATCCTAGTCTGTTCCTAAAAACCTTCTTATTCTGTAAAGAAACAAGCGCTCAATTAAAAAAAATGTTGTGTATATTTAATGACGGCTACATACATTTCTTTTTTTTTAAGTTAAAGTTTCTTTAGGCGCGTTGAGCACTTCTTGGGTGACCAAAAATGATAGAACTCGCGCATCGTCACGCTTCCACGCTTTCCAGTTTTGAATTATTTTAGAATATTAACAATATTATCTCAGAAATGGTGCGTCCTAAGCATAAAATAACGAAATTTTGACCCCTTAATAACCCCTAAGAGAGTATCAGGAATCCGACCCGCCCCCTGTTTTATTTTTTGTTTTGTTTATAAAGAAGTATTTATGATCAAGGATTAAAGTTTTTACTTCTATCGGCAGTCCCCAAAGATAGCCCCATTTTTTTTTATAGCTCTACTTTGTTTACAAACCTTCACTAGATATTTCTGCACTACAGATCGATTACCATAAATTATCCAAATATAGTTGAGCTGAGTCTGGAGTATCAGATTTGCTGCATTGTTTCTGTAAAGTCCTCCAGCACTAACTCTTGTTAAAAGCGGTCGCTAAATCGCAAATCATATCTGCAATACTTTCCCTCCTGCATCCTCCTTTTTGAGTACGAAAAAAGTCTTATACAAGAACTTTGTCCGTCCGTCTGTCTGTTATACAACTTTCAACTCAAGAACCGTAAGAGCTAGAGACTCGCGGTCAACGCCATTTGACTCAGTATAGTCGATATACCCCCGAAATGACTATGGTCTTTGACCTCTGACCTCAAGGTCACGTGGTATGATGACCTTTGCATATATTATTTTTCGAACTCTAAGATTTACGGCAATTCATTGCCGTTTCTCACTTGTTATTATTGAATTATGTAATCCCAAACAGCCATATAACCAACAAAATGACATACCAATTTATACATAAAACTACATAAAAAAATATGCAAACTAAGTTATTTTCTGTCGGCGCCATTACACTCTAATATATTTAAGCGGTCAATATAAACTTTATGACATCCTCGTTATGAAGAAGCTACGTCCATTTAAATTTAAACAAACCTGTATATATCGTGTATAATTCAGTAGTACGTCTGTGTTTGATTTGTATATTAATTAATCAGAGCACGCAGCGGTTATAGTGCATAAGCGGAAGCGGCAGCGGTTGCCTGTAGCTTTTGTATCCATTAATATCCAACCACAGTCCATTAGAGTCCATTAAGTGATAGTGTAATATAATGACCTGCGATGGAGCAGCGACCGCATACGTATTAATAGATCGGGAGGTTAAGCAATGTTGCTGCGATTAAGTCATTGATGGGGCAGTTCGATCATATAATATTTCAAACGCGTATGTCTTACGAAATTCATTTTTATATAACAGAAAACAAATCACTCGAATAACTAAATTCAATAAGGTTACAAATAATTTGGAAAACTTTGATTCTGAACCTAGATATAACTATTGTGGTGTGCCGCAGGGGAGATATTCATAATTTATGTTAACGACCTTCCTCAAGCAATACAAAAACACGATTGTGTTTTGTTTGCTGATGATACGACAGTAATTATAGGAAGTGACAAAACCGTTAACTGCGAAAATAAAATAAATAATACACTTCTTGATATTAATAATTGGCTGAAATTAAATAAATTAAAATTGAACATAGATAAAACAAAAGCTATTCACTTTAGATCTTTTAACACCAAGCACAAACAATTAAATATTAAATGCAATAACCAAGTAGTTGAACAAATACAGAGCACAACATTTTTAGGTGTCACGGTTGACGAACATCTTACATGGAAACCACATATAGATAGCGTTTGCAAAAAAATAAATAAATTTGTTTATGCCTTAAGAAAGGTTAAGGATGTGGCTTCAAGGCAATCTGCATTGTTGGTTTACCATGCATACGTTTGCTCCATAATTCGTTATGGTATATTAGTTTGGGGCTACTCATCAGAAATGACCCGGGTATTTATAGCTCAGAAAAAATGCATCCGTGCAATATATACTATGCAGTGGACTGACTCATGTAGGCAAATATTTAAAGCAGAAAGTCTTTTAACTGTGCCTAGTATATACATTTATGAAGTAGCGAAATTTGTTAAGTGTAATTTAGAATTGTTCGAAGTTAAAGATAATAAAAATAAGCGTAAAATTAACCATAACTATTTAAAAATGCCCATACCTTGATTAGAGATGTTTAGAGTAAGTTGTGTGTATATGGCTCCACTTATTTTTAACGCGATACCTGAAGATATAGTAAAACTACCGTACAATAAATTTTGCCCTGCACTAAAAAAATGGCTGATTGAAGAAAGTTTTTATTCTGTTAACGAATTTCTAAAAAAATTTGCCTCAGGGTCTTATCATTTTAGAAATACATTATGTTAAGTAATAAATATTAAATTGTGTAAATGAAACCTTACTAGAATTCTACAAATTGTACTCATTCAATATTTGCATGCTATTGTAATATGGCGAAATGTGTTTTGTGCTGTTTGTTAAATTTGTCATCTTTGTATCCACCACAGTTTATGCAAATAAATTTATTATTATTATTATTATAAAGGGAGCAACATTGTTTCAAGAGTTGCTGGTGGTGGTTTTAAGAGTAGTTGGTGGAACTACAGTTAAATTATACAGTACTAGATTTTGCACGCGATTTCGCTCGCGTTAATGTACTTAGATTTTGATGATAAATTTCTATTCCTCGGGAACAGGGCCTTTTTCTGCATAAAAGCTACGCTATATCGTTTTCTGTACCCCTGACAACGTGTATGCAAAATTTCATGAGTCGGTCAAGTAACTAAGGCAGGAAAGCGTAACAAAAAAACATTTATTATGTTAGTTGGATTTTTCTGCAGAAGCAAGGCATTATTACCGTCAAAATATGAGATTTCTCTTAATATAGAGCACTTAAAGTACCGAGATACCTTAGCCCGTCAGAAGATTACTGCTGTGGTTGCGTTATCCGGTATTATCCCTGCCCCTATTTATTTGTTTGTTCATTCGTTACTTCGGTTAGTTGTCTTAGAAAAACCGTTGCTAATTATTATTTGGTGCCATTAACAATTAATTAGCAACGGTTTTTGGGGTGGTAGGTCGATACCTACCACCCCAAAAACCGTTGCTAATGATGATGATGGGTAAAAAATACCCTTCTCACCATATTTACCCATCTACCACCCCCTTCTATTAAACCGGCCTAAGATTAAGACTTACACTGTAACTACATCACGCCCGATAAATTGGAGTTTCAAAAACTTATGTACCTTTATATCTTATCCATTCTTCACCCGGTTTTCGGTATCTTTAATTCCTTTTCAGCACTTCCAAACCAAAGAGTTGGAAGTACACAAGTGATGGAACTGGTATGGAAACCGTTTACAGTCTTGATGTTAACTTATTATTAAATGAAAACATGCATTATTTGACGATAATGAGAAATTATAAAATACTAATCTTTTTAGTAATTCACAAGAATCATGCAGTATCAAAATTTTCTGTCTGTAACGGTAAATCGAGAATGAGATAATATTTATCATAATATCTAAATGAGAATATAACACTATGACATGAACTATTAAACGCTAGTATTAAAAAAAACAGTAGAATAAAACAGAGTACACACATATAGAGTTCAAGACGATCTAAATATATTTTAGACCCTTTCTGGACAACACGCATAGACGGTTTTCTTGGACATATAGAAGAAATGTTAAGGTAAAAAAACAACCATACTATATCTTAGAACTACCTGTTTTGCAACCGGACAGGTTTCAATAATAATAATTCTCTAACTCATACGTATTCAAAAAGATGACGCCAGTGTTTTGCCTGCGGGTTAGCTCGCATGAAAACCGTAAATACTTTTTTGGATTGAAGTTACCTTTTCTGTACTCCTGACATACACGTTGTATGTGAAATTGTATGATGACCGGTCGATTAATTAAATCTTAAAAGCGCAATAAGCAAATTCATTAATATGAGTTACGATACATTTAGTTTTCGAAGCATTATCTTAACCCATTCGCTGTCCCGTGATAGACACAATAGAAAATCTATTGTTATGTATCATATTATTATGTGGTTCACCGGACAGGGAACATGTTAATATACTAAAATTATGTTAGCATTTGTAACAGAAATCTTTACAATAATGGTCGTTTTTTTTATGATACTGGAGGCAAACGAGCTGACGGATCGCCTGATGGTAAGCGATTACCGCCGCCCATGGACACCCGTAAAACTAGAGGAGGCGCAAGTGCGTTGCAGACCTTTTAAATTTGCCCCCTACGCTAGGGAGGGAGGGAGGGGTTGGGCCTCCGGTACCCTCACTCACTCGATGAAACACAACGCAAGCGTTATTTCACTCCATTTATAAAAAGTGTTCTCAATTTCGTGCTAAAATATAGTACCAATTTTTAAAGCGATATTATCTCAAACCGCCACACTTATCGCTTCGCTTGTCATTCAAATCACACCCCAAAAACTTTGGGTCGTAAAAAAGGTACATAAATTCTAACCGGTTGACTAACCAATTAGTTTTAATTACCAAAGAGTGTTATGGCCATATCAATACTTTGGAATCAAAGTATCAAGTTACTTCAATGCACCGAGTTCAGAGATTCCATCTCGGTGAACAAAATTCAAACACAGTGGACAAAGATGAAAATCTTTTGGAAAAATTAAATTTCAAATATTCGTTGAACAGTAAGCGGTGATCAAAATCTGGCCAAAATTACCTCGTTTATATTTAAATCGTATTTAGAAATGAGGATTTTTAATTGTCGATTGATAAGTATGTAAATTGAATGTGTGTTATTTATTTTCTTTTTCGTGTAAGAAGTGTAGTAGTTTGGTAATTTAGCTTGTTACTGACTTTTTGAACATTTGTATGTTGATTTGGGGCTAATGTTTCAATATAATTTGGAAAAGAAGTGATTTTATCAAATATCTTATTAAGATACTTGCATGCATAATTGAAGTAATTTAATTTATTCAATCAATTATACATTTATTAATTGATTGTATAACTATATGACGTATAAGTTATAGATAGCGGCTTTTATCGTATCGTACGATACGCTGCAAGAAGTGCAGGTTCTTTATTATTTTTGGCGATATTCGCTTGGAAATTGCATAGTATGCCTTTTGTCCAAGCTTTGGCAAATCCCCAATTTTGCATGAAATCTCTAAGAAGATATAAACTCTGATCTGAAAACTTGAAGCTCATTGGATTATTGAGTGAATTTGAGCATTTTCGATTAATATCGAGCATACTTTATTTAGATAACTAGTTAACACTATGGACACGTTGCCACGTGGGAACTAAATGCGTTTTAATTGAAAGCCATATAATAAGTGTCACGTCGATTGGTCATTAGTTTCGTTGCAGCGTTTTACCGTAGCGTGTGTTGTCTAGTGTTTTAATTTTATTAGCTACTAGTTTTCACCCGCGGCTTCGCTCGCGTAAATGTAGGTTAGGTTAGGTTATTTTTTCTGGATGAAAGGTACCCTATGTCCTATTCTGAACCCCTGACAACGTGTATGCAATATTTCATGTTGATCAGTTGAGTAGTTAAGGCGTGAAAGCGTAACAAAGAAAGAAACAAACAAACTCATTTTCGCATTTATAATATTAGTTAGGAATAATAATATAATATGAATTTTTATAACATGATGCAATGATCAACGAGTGTAAAATTAAATATAATCGTATATTAAAACTAATCAAAGTATTGAATAAGATAGTTACAAGATATTGACATTCTTTACCTTTCATTTAATTTTGGCAAAGCGGCAGAGGGATTCTCGATGCTTATTTTAGGTCATAATTTAACATAACATCGATTTTATTGTGAATATGAGTAGGTGTGCTCATTGACATACCTATATCTATCTATTTACATAACTTTATTGATCTATAAAGTGGTTTTAGTAGAAAAAGTATAGTTCACCTATAACAAAAGTATACACCTTGTCAATTATATACATGGCCATTTCGTACACAATTCTTAAACTTACGAACAGTTTCAAATAATTTCTATCCATTGCGTTATAAAAGGATATGTTAGTATGAGTCGGCCTCGATGGCGTAGTGGTTAGTGTAACCGACTGCTACGCCTGAGGTCGCGGGTTCGATGCCCGCACAAGTTAAACATTTGTGTGCATGAACATGGATGTTTGTCTTGGTCTTGTTGTTTCTATGTATAATATGTATGTACCTATTTACAAAAAAATAAAAAAGTATATAATATGTATGTTTATCCATGATTGTCTAGTATCCATAGTACAAGCTCTGCTTAGTTTGGGATAGATGGTGTTGTGTGTATGTGATAGAATATTAAAAATATTATTAAGTAAGAAACCATTTACCTATTTGCACTAGGTTATACTTAGTCCGCGCCAGACTTTTACGACGCTAAAAGCTGTGTTGCACTAGAAATATTTCACATATTAATTATATGTATAAATTAGGAACGTAATAAAAATGCACGAGCATATACATACCAAATTTTTTGTCATAAAGTTTTACTTCTCAACACGAAACAAAGGAACATGTTATATAGGTCTGTTGGATCATAATTTTTAATTCACGTCCGTGTATAATGGTTTAATTAAGGTAATAATGTTTTAAGAATAAAAAATCTTTGAACCAGGAAGTTTGTGCAATGCTTATGTTTGCTATATCATAGTCATTTATGTGAATACTTAAGATGGTTGTTGTATAGCATCATTTTTATCATATCATAAACGTGGCGCAGCATCTTTTATAGCAGTATTAAAATAATGTTACTTTATGATAGAAAGAGATGGTGCTTCTCGTAGACATACTCTAAACAGTAACTAAACAAAGGCCTGCTTATGGCATTCTTTTCTTTTTTACGGCATTAAAATCAATCTTCTTAACGCAGTAAAAACGATCCTAAACTACAAAATAACTGTCGGTTAATGGAAAAGAATATAAGCAAATCATTTTTAAGCTTTTTTAAAAAACAAACGCCCGCCAAACTAGGAATAATTTCGGAATTGCAGGTATTTTTACAAACATACAACAAACGGACACAAATAACACCTAGACTCATGACAACTGTTTGTGAACCACACAATTTTTCCACGTGCTATTTGAACCCACTTGGCATAGTATTAGTGGCGAGGCGATCACTTCAACGAGTGCGCCGTCAGTGCAGACATATTTGGTTCAAATATTCTTACTTTAACAACAACATCCACTAAATCAGGCGAAAACATTATAATAATTTTCTGCTTTAGTTACTCTTCATTAATGGCTTCAATTGGCATTCCATTTATTTTGATGCATTTATCTTCAAGAAACACTGAAACAGCTGAACCAACTAAATCAAATACCTACGTCTGGTTTATTAATACACAGTGCTCCGAATACGGGCAATTTGTAGCCAAAAATAAAAAGAAAACCAATTCTCATTGCACCACACAGTGCTACTGTGAGATTAATAAAACTAACAACTATCAGACACAACTCATATAATAGACAAAATGAAACGCTTAACAAAATCGCATCCAAAGGGTTAACTAAAATACGCTTCAGATATTCAGTTATTCTTAGTTTACATTTAGATAGAAGTAAACTTTCTGTCTAACAAAATAAAGATCAAAATGTTTTAACATCGAAAAGTCATTTTGAATTTAGAACATAACCCTTAAATTATAAAGGTAGTTTTCGTTTGCATTGCACAGTGGTGCATTCTGCCAGGAATAGAGAAAAATACTCGCAGTCGGTGTGTTGTACTGCAGACAAATTTAGCGAGAGACAGCGCAAAATGCACAAAAAGTAAGCTCAGACGTTCGCACCCCTTTTTCAAGGTAAATTTCCCGGGCACATCAGGAATTAAAATAGATATGAGTGTATTTTCTGTCCGGGTATTTTTTTATTTTATATGTTTCTTTTTTAGGTGTAGGAGTGGAGAGGTAGACAGTTCTAGTGAGGTTTTCATGTCGCTTTTTGGTTAAATGACGCATAGGAAATGCTGTAGTAGTTAGAAGCAATAGACATTATGTATATATAATAATATCGTTTGTCTACTTTCGGTATATGTGGGTAATAGAAAAAGGGTTAGTATAAATATTTTTTTATTTTGTCACCTCACATTCGATTTTCGAATGGGATTCGTTCTGTTTTTTTAACATTCTGTTCCATATTTAAGATTAAAGTTTTTTGTTGTACTGGCTGTTTAAAATTATATAAAGCCAGAGCAGCATAAACATACTTCTTCAAAATAAATAAATGTGAACATAATAAAGCGTCAGCCATATTGGTTTAGAATTAATTGTTTATTTACGTATCCAAAGCTTGTAATAATATGAACTGTGTATTTGTTCCACAGAAATCTGTGCAGGATGCTGTGTTTTGTAGAAACAAACGAACTGATGTGTTTAACTGTGTATATCAATATTTCAATATCACATTAAATCATTCAATACATTATTATTGCGAAAGTAACTTTTTGACTTATTATAATCCTACTATTTTACCCACGGCTTCGCTTGCGAACATGTTGGTTCTCTTAGTAAGTAGTACTTTTTATGGGATTAAATAAAATGACCACCAAAAATATTAATTGCGCAGCAAAATATGCTTATTAAAATATATCATAACGAGTACCCATACGCCTCAAATCACTGTATTCCGTATCGGAAGGGTTAGGTTATGTTAGGTTCCTTCTTAAACCCACCCAAAATTTGGAGCCCCGCTAAGCGGGGCTCCGTCGACTTAGTTCGGTCTCTTTAAATATATTTTGGTGTGCAATTAGTATTTTTGGTAAGCATATTTTGCTGTGCAATTAGTATTTTTTTGCTCTGCAGTTAAATACTACCCCTTTTTTATGGATGTGAAGTACCCTATGTCCTATTCTGTACTCCTGACAACGTGTATGCAACATTTCATGATGTTTGGTCGAGTAGTTAATGCGTGAAAGCGTAACAAACAAACTTACTTAAGATTAGGATTTTTATAATACTGGCGTAGTGGTTTAAGTGTTCGTCTCGCTATTGCTACTAAGCTGAGTATTGAGCATACGAATCATATATAGAACAATTATTTGTGTGATTCGTAAATGGTTTCCCGAATCTGAGTTTTCTTTATGTCCGTTGTTTAATAAATAATAATAATATTCTATCACATACACACAACACTATCTAGCCCAAACTAAGCAGAGCTTGTACTATGGGTACTAGACAATGGATAAACATACATATAATATACTTTTTTTTGTAAATACATACATATTATACATAGAAACACCCAGACAAACATCCATGTTCACGCACACAAATGTTTGACTTGTGCGGGAATCGAACCCGCGACCTCAGGCGTGGCAGTCAGTTACACTAAACACTACGCCATCGAGGCTGACAATGTTTGAATGTTTGTAAAGATCTACGCGATGCAGAAATTAATGCTATTGTAGAAAATGTTTTTAAAAATAACAATATCATAACACCTGTCTGATTAATAAAAGGATATAATTAATAGCTCTGTTGGATTACAACCTTTTCGCGATTAAAACTACTGAACATAGTTAGGTTTGCACAGATGGTGCAGTGGTTTAAGTTTAGCACCTGCCGTCGGGTTGATTGTTGTGGGTTCGATCCCCAAACTGGACAAAATTATGTGTGATTCACAAATAGTTGCTCCGAGTCAGTTTGTTCTTTGTGTCTGTTATTGTAGTCTTAAAGGATTTATTCCTAGCTACCAGAGTAGAGTAGAGTAGATCATAGCAATTTCTGCTTAGCTTGCCATGTTTTAATATCCTACTAGCTTTTGCCCGCGGCATCACTTGCGTATTAGTAGGTTAGGTTATCTTAGTAATCCATAGGGTAGGTTATCGGTTGTGCAGTGGCCTGCTGCATCATACGGCGGGCCGAAACCCCGGCGGGGTCGCGATTGCATTTGAAAGTGATTCGCGCGGCCCCGCCGATGCGGTTATGTCGAGGAACACCGTGGTGAGTTTAGTCGGTATTACCGGGATGTCGCTCACCATTTTCCCCCCAGTGAGACCGACATAACCTCATCGTCGCCCTGCGGAGAGTTAGGCGTCAACACATCCACGCAAGTAAAAAAAAAATTTTTGATGACAGCACTTTTATTTTTTAAATAAAACATATCCTGTGTTACTCGGTGATAATATAGCTTTCTAATGGTGAAAGTATTTTTAAAATAGGTTGAGTAGTTTTTGAGTTAAAACCTTACAAACAAGCAAACAAAAAATTTATTAATCTTTCCTCTTTCTAATATTATTTTATTTTTAAAACTTCATGCACAAAACAATACATTAGCGGACTTAATGCCAAGGGCATTTTCTACCAGTCAACCGTAGGGTGATGCAGAGATAAAAAGAAGTAGGTGCATACGCATACAATAGCATTAGAAGATACATGTACTATCGGCTTGAGCGACGGATGACCATTTCAGAAAAATTTTCGCTTGCACATGTTGACCAGTTGAGTTTGTATCGCCTTAGAATCAGTAAACAAATGTAAAGTGTAAAAAAACTCAAACAAAGAAAGGGGCGTGTCACGGGAACGGGTACCAAGTGTTGGCCTGCTATGCGATTTTAACCTTAGGAGTGGTCATCCGTCGCTGGGGTCGATAGTACATAAACTAAAGAATATTACGTTGTACCTTAAACATAGCTGATGTTATTTTAGATACATTATAAAATATATTTCGATATAGAACAATTTCATGTTCTTTGTAGTTTGATGTATTTATCGTTATTTATATCTATAGACTACAACAAAATCTGAAATAATAAATAGAATGAAGTAGAACAAAATAGAGATTTATAGTAAATACTTTCGTTTGGCTCCTCATAATTTAATGATTTGTGTTAGAAACAAAGGATTTAAGTTGTTGTTCTTTTGTCTGTGTTTATATAAAAGCTATAGTGTAAACAAAAGAACTCAGAAATAGGTTTAACTTGTTAATCCTTACTTCCTTACTAATATTATAAATTCGAAAGTAACTCTGTCTGTCTATCTGTATGTCTATCTGTCTGTTACCTTTTCAAGGCTAAACCACTCAACCGATTTACATGAAATTTGGTACAGATATAGTTGAAAACCTGGGGAAGGATATAGGCTACTATTTATTGATGTAGGTACCATGCGGGCGGAGCCGCGCACAAAACCTAGTATATTATAATATTCCATTTCAATCATTTCTACTGACTGTAAGAATGGCGTAGTGGTTAAAAATGATCACCTTGTCAGTAGCAATGACTATTGTAGTGTGTATTCTCGCACGAGATAAAAGGAGACCGTCCATATTCGGCTTGAATGTAGACAATCGTCTTATAATTTTGCACTATTGTTTATTACTGGTAAATAGGGTTGACAATCCCTCAGTACGGGAATCCTTGCACTTTTACGTACCCGATAGTTATATACGAGGTGCTGGACGGAGACAACATCCACTCCTTCCTTGCCCACCATCATGGCGATTAAATTTAGGCAGTAATGGTCCAACGGCTAGAGCAATTCAATTAATTAATAAGTTTTTACAAGCTGATCCTAATGCTGATATATTTTATGATAAATTAAGTAAATTATACAATTCAATATTTCTATTTCTAAATATGACATGTAAATATTAATAAACAAATATAATAAACTTTTAGGGTGCTGAGGGGGCTCCCTCGGTTCTGTAGTGCATCAGGGATGTTTGCTGAAGCGCATATAGATAGCTTTCAAGCTATTTTAGGAAAAAGAACTGCATCCCTGATGTCTCGGTTGCGGGGGAGCGCTAACAGCATCCTTAGCATTATTGCAAACAGACTGGACAGCCCATTCCTGTGACACAGGACCCGTATGCACATGTATGGATCGAGGGCACCAGGAGGGGGACGCAGATTTCTAAATTAGGTTTATTATTATATTTGTTACTAACATAGTTTTAAGTAATTTGTATGACTAACATTTATGGACACTAGTCTGAAATAAAAGTTTATTATTATTATTATAATTGTGTAATGTCTTGTATAATTTGTAATCTGTTTTTAATGTTCAAATTCTATTGTGTATTTTCTATAGATAGTTTTAGAATTGTATAGCTTCACTTAACATATAAGCGATTTGGTTTTTAACTGTAAGCTTATATTGTTTTATATATCAATATATAACATGTAGTAAATATTGGTTACTAGTCGTATGAAATTGACGTAAAATAAAAATAATTTTTTTAAATATTTTCATTTGGTTTAAAATGTATAACTGAAATGGACAATCCAAACGGCTTGTTTGTGTTGCCTAGTAAGAAAACAGTGGGAAAAATCAAAACAATGTGTTAAAAAAATCACATTTAGAAATATGTCTAAACTGTATCGAAATTTAAACGAGTAATATGCTAAAAAAAAAAATATTAACGAAATCTGAAAATACGTTGATATTTTTTTAATTATTTACTATATTCATATTTTGAATTCGACTATAATAATTAATGTAAAAATGATATGATATTTGATAAAATATAACAATATTGTAAAGTGTGTTGGGTACTTTATTTTCATATTTTAGCAACACTTGACTTATCTGTCAATTCTGTTTCCGTCTTTCGCTTTGCGTTTGTTCGCTCGTGCCCGTGTGGGATTCGAACCCACTCGGGCAGTAGCTGTGCACATAAACCACTACGCTATCCATTGGATACTTTGTGGACGTGATTTTGTGTTTTATTTTATTATTTAATAAACTTGATACTAAGCTTCATAGAATAATGTTTTCTACTTAGTTTAGGCTACTGAAAATTAATATTATTATCTATACTAATATTATAAAGCTGAAGAATTTGTTTGTTTGTTTGAACAGGCTAATCTCAGGAAAGACTGGTTCGAATTGAAAAATTATTGTTGTCTTGGATATCCTATTTATCGAGTAAGGCTATATAACATCACGCTACGCCCCACGGGGGCGGTGCAGTAACCATAAACGCGGGTGAAACCGCGGGCACAGCTAGTTGTAATATAAAATGGTTCACGCCCAGGCCAGGGTCCCATACAAGGTGATCGGTCTCCTTTGTGTTGCTGTTCACTGATTGATGACGGCACGGATGGCATAGTGATTTAACCGGTCACCTCAACTTTGCCACTACACCGAGTGTTGTTTTCTCCACATGGGATAAAAATTGTGAGCCATATATATGTAGTTGTTATAAGTCTAAGTGTTCTTTGTTTCCGTTCTTTAAATGTTTGTAAAGTCTCTCGCAACACAGAAATTATTCCTAATGGTAGTGTTGTCTTTTTTAATTAAATGAAAACAATTATCACCTTTTTTTGATAATTATCGCCTGCTCCGTGCCTTGGAGAGCACGTTAAGCCATCGGTCCCGGCTCCCATGAACATTTATGGCAGTCGTTATTGGGAAGTCAGTGCCCTCTAATATCCTGACACTGGTCTAGCCTTAGGGTATCGTTAGCCTTATGGTTGCGGAGGTCCGATGGCAATCGCTCCGTGTAAAAACTGATATCCAGTCAAGTTAATTGGGTATAATAAAGGCTAGGGAGAAGATTCAAATTGGAACTAATTAACAGTAAAGTCACTAAATGACACTTACGAATGTTTCGTAGTTTTTAGTAGCAGGTTAAATAAAGTTAATTTTATAGATCCTAGGTTTATTCAAGGGATGGAATGGAATGGGATAGAATATAAAGAATGGTTTATTAGTAGCTATATTTTTATTCAAGTTACTTTTCTTACCTCAAGGATCAAGCACAATAATTTGTAAATCAGGCAGATAGTAAATAAACGTTTTTAGACTTCCGTATTTCTTATATGTGTTCCGCGTGGAATTTGAACCTACGATAATCAGCTTGGCAGCATTGACGAGGCGACCAATTGGCCGCTGCGCCATTCAAGTAATCAGTCCCAGGTTAATCGAGCTATTGTGTGGATTTAGGTTTTCTTGAATCCATGCCTTTAATTTGGTACAGTTTCCCTCTTCGTCGATTATTATCCCTATGGAATATTTAAATGATGACCTCTGTGACGTGGGCAAATTGTCTTTAAAAAAGCAATACAGCAAAACGTGCGTGGCATTTCCCAGTTAAACGTTTTACGCTATAACTTCCGATACATTTCTGTTCTAAATGAATTCGTTATAAATGATTCATATTCTATCGAAAATAATCGTGTCTTACCTAAAATACCTGTGTCACATCTTTTATTCATATCGAACGCGACAAGTCGCCTTTACGACTAAAAATAAACAGTATATTATTCAGTATCTACCTTCACAATTACTTTTGATGTGCCAGAAATAGCACCAAACGGAATTTCTAATTGCTAATCATTATTTCAAGACGACTCTTATTTGGACGATCAAGATTAATTATATATAAATTTCACACGCAAAAATAGACTTAAACTCTGTAGAAATACAAGGCGTATTCCCTTGAAACAGTTTCTAACGTTTCTATACTAATTAGTTGAAGTAGTAGGAAATGTAGAATCGTTGAAGAAATCTTGAAACAATTGAATACTGTTATCTAAATTTAAAATACGTTGAAGTAAAATAGACTAATTGAAGTCATCTCCGTCTTGTTGTTACGGGATTTATGGATTAGAAAGAGATGAAGATGTTTCTGTAGCTGTAGTTTGAAATCATTTGGTTTCAATTTCTTTTTGGTATTGTATATTGTCGAAGGACAACTTGATATATTTCTGCTAAAGAACACTCCAATTTTCCAAGTATGGTTTTAAGCAAGTAATGTATGTTTTACCCTATTATTTTTTTTTTTTGATTGCGGGAAATGTATTTATTTTTCTAAATTCGAATACAATATTATCATAAGCAATGAAGCAGTGATTTTGCATGAGGTCATACAAGTACCATCTAGGCGCTACAGACTGACTGATAAACAGTTTTGTTGCTAAGTCGTTGGTTGACTCATTATTGTGCTACGTTGCTATATGTGTTACTAACTAAATTTATTTAAGTATTCCCGAAGAAGTGGCTGGGAAGGCCTTATGTCCAGCTGCAACTGTCATGGTCATGGGTGAATCAGTCCAATGATTGAAACACTGATTAATTTGCTTTGCTGGTCCAGTATTGAGAAGCATAAGCATCTGCCCATATGATGGCTGTGCGCCAAGTTTCATGGGTTCGATTTCCACACGGAATAAAAAATATGTGATTGTATGTAATCACTCGTTTGATATTTATTATACCTATATCAAAACCCAAAACCCAAAACCAATATATATATACTAAAATCTTCCTTGGTACAGGGATTAACCTTAGTCCTGAAGGAGACTTTATGGATAAAATACTGTTCCTCTATGAAATATATTATTATAAGTCTATAAAACCCAGTAGTGCAGATTTATCATGTGGCGATCCGGCAATGAATTATACAGCTTAATAAAGTTCGTAGTAGCACATACGCTTAATCTCTTGAGGCAACGCAAAACATTTCATGACTATTCTCAAAACTCACGTAGAGCTTGTAAATTCTATGTTCACGCAACACGTCGCTACTTGCTCCAGTTTGCGACTCTGATTCTCAGTCCGTACGCACATTAGTGCCCACGCATGCTGATATATAAGTAGACCGATGATAAATACGTACAAAATAAACTCTACAAACTCTACCGTTTACGTTTATGTGAGTAGAGAAAGCGAGAGTAAAAAAAGCGATGTTTGAGTACACGTATGGCGTAATGATTTCAGTAGGCACTATGCAGCATCGAGTGTTGTGTTTGATCCCCAGGAAAACAAAGTGCGTGTGGTTGTTCAGAGTCTGGGTATTATTTGTATCTTTCTCTCAAGGGTTTCTCAGGAGTTGTGCTCCTGATGTAAGGCATTTTTTTTACACAGATGATGTGGCTAACAAGCATACGGCCCACCTGATGGTAAGTGGTCACCGTAGCCTATGGATGCCTGCAACACCATAGGCATCATTTGCGTTTTGCCGACCCTTTAGGAATAAAAGGAAGTGGGAAAGAGAAGGAGCGGGAAGGGGGAAAGAAGTGATTGGGCCTCCGGCAGTCTCACTTGCCGAACGAAACACAACAGTAGAAATACTGCTATTTCCTTCCCCGGTCGAGCCGGCCCATTCATGCTGAAATCAGCGAGGCTCTATTAATCTGAATTCCTGCCTACCCCGTTAGGCGTGTATTACATAAGGAGCACAAGCTTCAGTACCCTTTAAGGTATATAGAGGTGTATAACATAAACAGGAAATGTAGGTGAATACAGCTATATTTCGCCTGCTATCCTTACTAATATTATAAATGCAAAAAAATGAGTTTGTTTTCTTGTTTGTTACCTTTTCACGCCTAAACCACTGAACCGATCACCCTGAAATTTGCATATACGTTGTCAGGTGTACAGAAACGGACATAGGCCACCTTTCATTCCGAAAAAATCACTGTTTCCAAGGAAAACAACAATAACGTTCTTATGATAATAGATGGCACCACGAATCTTTAGAATCATGATTGGCTTAGATTATTACAAGCAGAGTACAACCCGAATTGAATGTCGAATTCTAAATTAACGCGAGCGAAGCCGCGGGCAAAAGCTAGTAATAATATACACGCTTAATCTTATTAAAACTTTCGAAAGGCCTCTTCACGTTAGACCCATGTCTCCGTGTAAGCCTCACAAAGGGCCAGGTATTTTCTAATATAAATTATGTTAGAAAATATCTGTGATAAGAGAAACATAAGAATCTATATATTAATACGTGAAGCGAAAACTTTGGATCCCTTTTTACGAAAATTGGGCTGACGGAGGAGTATGAAATTTCGCACACTTATAGTTTATACAGAGAAGAAGTGACGAATGCTAATATTTTTTTAAATTATGCGTAAAAGTACGTTAAATTAATGAAAAAACACTACACGCACACAACCATGCATTTGACACACGCAGTCGAAGCGCGTAACTATGCTTACACATATCAATATGTAATGACATATATCAGCAATATCTTACAGGCAAACTTTGGTCGAATTTCGAGCACTAGGCGACCGCTAGTATAATAATAATATTCTATCACATACACACAACACCATCTAGCCCAAACTAAGCAAATCTGATACTATGCGTACTAGACAATGGATAAACATACATGTATATTTTTTTTTGTAAATACGTACCTACATATTATACATAGAAACACCCAGACCAAGACAAACATCCAGGTTCATGCACACATTATGTTTGACTTGTGCGGGAATCGAACTCGCGACCTCAGGCGTGGCAGTCGGTTACACTAACCACTACGCCATCGAGGCCGCCATTGTTTTAGGTCCCACGCAAGCCTGATATTGTTCACCACAGTCTCTGTTCTGTATCGTTCACCGAACATAATTCTAGTCCAGAATCAATTCTAGAGTGGAAATGTGTCATGTCTTTGTGGATACAGATTATGTATAAAATAGCGTCACAAGTTAATAGTATATACCCTTTATTTTCTTACAATTTCTCAAAGTCGGCCTCGATGGCGTAGTGGTTAGTGTAACCGACTGCCACGCCTGAGGTCGCGGGTTCGATTCCCGCACAAGTCAAACATTTGTGTGCATGAACATGGATGTTTGTCTTGGTCTGGGTGTTTTTATGTATAATATCTATGTATTTAAAAAAAAAAAAAATATATATATGTATGTTTATCCATTGTCTAGTATCCATAGTACAAGCTCTGCTTAGTTTGGGCTAGATGGTGTTGTGTGTATGTGGTAGAATATTATTATTATTATTATTATAATCATTTTGAATATGAATGCTTATAAAATTCAAAACATTTACACTAAAGTTTTGTTTAGAGCAAAAGGACGCAACCGTTATTTTATAAAAAGCCACATGGTTCAACAGTTGAAAAATAATAACTCTAAATATAACATAACCACAATAACATATTATAAATATGAAGTAAGTTTCCACCACATTTGGTAAAGGCCAATGTCCTAGACACTCGATGATCTAATTATAACAATGAGCTAAGATATTATGACTAGTTTGTGCATGCGGATTTGTTCACGTGGTATATCCATCAAGTGTCTTATTGGCCTCCCGTGTTTGATTGACGAGGCAGGCAAACTGTTGTGGGGCATTTAGTTGTATTGACCCTATAATATCTGTGACTAATTTTTTCGTGTTGACTGATTAATGTAGTAGATAATTTGAATTAACGCAATCATGCTGGGTATTTAGACACATTTTTTGGTACGATTTAGATTTCAGTCCTATTGCACTTAGAAGAAGGTACCGAAATTGGGTATTTTAGTACGATTTTGTAAATGCTTCATTGTTTTATTTTGTGACGCGTCCTAGAGGAGACATTTCAACTAGATTGTTTATAGGACGCGTAAGGCGATGTTTAGTATGTGAGTGCATGCTCTTTATCTTACTTGGTCTTATACATGCACTGATTGCATGACATGTTTGAGTGCAATATTAATAAAACAGTACCGCTATATACATATATCAGAGCATATTTTAAACAATCAAAGCTTTGCCCTGAAAGTATCGTTGCAGTAAGTGCATGGCCCAGACTAAGTGACACAGAGAACACGTCCTACTAATGTCTATTCGGATTTTATCCTCTAGTACGTAGCCTTTATTAACTGGATGCCATGGTCACGTTAATCTTTTACCTATTACATAAACAAAGGGTCTGATCCTACGAGCAGGCTGAGCTTAGCAGGTCGTGGCCGTACGATCGATGCCCGCAAGTTGTATGTATAGTATCCCGCTGAGCAAATTTCGATAGCGGGATTTGGAAACTGTGATGAGGTCATCGTAGCTACGCTATAGTCCAGTTTGCCTCTAGTAGTATCCTCCCAGTATATGTGGGTACAGGCAAGGATATAAATCATAGATGCACCCTACTACGTTTCAATAAGTTCGTGGACGTTGTAATCTGACACATAATGACATTATAACATTTGAATTATAAATATAATATTTTCTCATCCTTCATCTTTTGCTAATGTGTGAGGTCACGCTTCATAGTTTAGACACCTTTTCGTACGATCTAACTACGATAAGGGCACATCTGAAGTCAAAGTTAAAGTAAAACATCATTTATTCATGTAGGTCACAAAGTAACAATTATGAAAGTCAAAGGGGTTAGTTAGGTTATCTTAGTTGCTACATTCAGGCAAAAGATTCAGCCTATGAGAAGATACCTGCAAGAAACGCACGGCCATTTTTTTTTAATCGTCATCAAATTTAATTATACTTATACTATGATTTCAATCTTTGAGAACAGACAGTATATTCACAATATATCTAGCAATGCTTACAGTATTATTGTCTGTAATTACATACATACATACATAGATTCACGCCTGTTTCCCAGAGGGGTAGGAAGAGACTACGGATTTCCATTTGCTATGATCCTGACACACTTCTCTGGCTTCATTCACTTTCATCAAATTCCTTATACACGCCCGTCGGTTCAAGGAGCTCTTAACCTGGCCTTTGTCCAGAACGCCTCCGATCTGATCGAGAAACGTTCGCCTAGGTTTTCCTCTTGCGACTGTTCCATTCACACTAGCCTGTAATTAAATTTACTGTATTAGTATGCAATCATTACTGTACGTGATAGAGAACAAGAGGCTCGCCTTGTTTAAAGAAAGTGCTAAACTGAACTGGTGATATATAGAAGACTTAGAGCCATGCCTAACCTTTTGTGGATGTGGGTGTGATACTATTCAAGAATTATATTCTTGAATATCTCAAATATCTATACAAATAAATAAAATTGAAGTGTCTGTTTGTAATGTCAAAATAACAGCTTTTTATCTAATGCATATATAAGGTACCTATACGAAAACATCTCTTTTTAAAATTTTTGTCTCTCTGTCTGTCTGTTTGTTCCGGCTAATCTCCGAAACGGCTGAACCGATTTTGATGGAACTTTCACTGGCAGATAGCTGATGTTATAAGGCGTAATTTAGACTACTTTGATCTTAGAAAAAAAATAGGGTTCCGCGGAGACAAACACTTTTTAGTTAAAATCTACGCGGATGAAGTCGCAGGTACCAGCTAGTATAACATAAAAAGAGCTACCTACAAGGTGAAGTTATACTATTTGAAGCGTATTTTGCCTCATAAGTAGTACCATTTGTTTTGTGTCTAGGTGTTCTTCGTGTCCGTTATTTTAACAAGAAAATAAATTTATTGTAATTAGAAATCTTTTTACGACTAATGTCGCATTAGGTTAGTTTTTCTATTTAGACATTAACAAATATATATGTAAACATACTATAACCTTTTCCCTAGCCTTTATTATTCCCAAGTCACTTGGGGTTGGCTTTCTAGTCTAACCGGCTTTGACTGGATATCAGTTTTTACACGGAGCGGCTGCCACCTGACCTCCGCAACCCGAAGGCTAACGATACCCTAAGGCTAGACCAGTGTCAGGATATTAGAGGGCACTGATTTCCAATAACGAGTGCTATAGATGTTCATGGCAGCCGGGACCGACGGCTTAACGTGCTCTCCGAGACACAGAGCAAGCGAAAATTGTCAATCAATACGCACATAATTTCGAAAAGTCATATAACTTCCGAAAGTCAGAGGTGCGCGATGTGGGTTGGAACCCGAGACCAACAGACTGCAATGCCCTCTGCATTGCAGTCTGTTGGTCTCCCCACTGAGCTATCGCTGCTACAGCACATACTATAACCAAGATCAGTTTATGATGAACTATGTATATGAATAGTTCATTGTAAATAGGTAACGCTTTTATATTATCTGTTTAATACAGGCACTTGTCCAATTTACTTGAATATTGAGTATTCTTATTAAAATTAAGCTACATTTTAAGCTTGGCAAAGTATTGGAATCAAAACAACGAATTATCAAAATTCGATGTATCTTTCGTCTGATCGGTCGAGCAGTTGAAGCGTGAAAGCGTAACAAACAAACTCACCTTCGTATTTATAATATTAGTTAGAATAAGGATGTGACAGTTATTGAAGTATAATGTTTGTTGTCCCTATAACGAGCGAGAGATCCGAAAAATATGAATGATTAAAAAGTGATAGCAAAACAGATCGTTCTTTCTATCATAGTTGCGTATTCATTGTTAATGGTATGAGTCAGTATGGGAACTGAATACCAGCCATATGGGTTGTTTTGACAGCTATTGCGAAACTAATTTATCGCTCTGGCGTCATGGTCTGAATATATTTTGTTTTTCAGGTTTATAGGCCCGCATGTTTTTCTTATGAAGGTGAGACTTTGTTTAATAAAATTGTACCATACGACATTGCCTCTCACCGTATATTTTTTAAATATTAATCTTCTATATTCTTAATATAAATCCTGTGTCGCGTGGATTTTAAAATATTAAAATAACAAATATAATAAACAATACATGTTTTAGTGGCACAACGGTAGCTAAGTAGGTAAATGCGGCTGCTATATGAGGTCTCAGCTTTGATTCCCGAATCGGGCAGTGTTGTAATTTTCCTGTCAAGAAAGTCACAGTAGGAGCATGGACTCTGGCAATATGTTGGGAATGTGAGACCTTAAATCAAAGGTAATTGGCGAAATGACCCTTTGAAGAACACATGGAACAACCAAACTCTATTAGAGTAGTGGCGTAGTGGTTAGTGTAACCGACTGCCACGCCTGAGGTCGCGGGTTTGATTCCCGCACAAGTCAAACATGTGTGTGCATGAACATGGATGTTTGTCTTGGTCTGGGTGTTTCTATGTATAATATGTACACATTTACAAAAAAAAATGTATATGCATATCTATGCATGTTTATCCATTGTCTAGTACCCATCCGTAGTACAAGCTCTGCTTAGTTTGTGCTAGATGGTATTGTGTGTATGTGATAGAATATTATTATTATTAAATAATAGTACAATTTTTATTCTTCCCAGTTTGACCAGAAAATCTAGAAGTGGCGGTGTAGTTCTTCATAATATACCTTTTCTTGTATCGTTTCTTCATAATAAGACATAATAATACTGACATATTTTCTTTTTTGTCAAAGAGATGTAACACACATCACATAATCAGACACATCACAGGCGACATGATCAGAGTAGGTAGCACTTGAATGCTTGTCATTGTTCTGCTCATTATAGTTAGGCTCTACTTATTACAACCTAACAATAAATTCGTTTAATTGCTAGATATACCATGACCAATTGGTTGTCCCGACAATGAAATCAATTTAGTGTCAGCCTTCGAAATTACCTACTAATGCTCATAAAATAAATAATTATTTATTTCAGTTCACAGCGTAAGTGCGTGAAATATAATTTTGGTCGGCATTTTTAGTTTGATGTTTGTTCTTAATAAATGTATATCCATATTTTAACAAGGCATATTTGCCCCGCTTTTATTCTGAAGCGTTAACAAGATTGAAATTAATCAAAAGATAAACCAAACATGATTTATTGCATATCATTCGTCAATACGGCGCCAACATAGAAAATTTAAAAGGCATGTCAATAATTTTGTAAGAATAAACATATCTTTAAAACCCTTCGACCGGATACCGACCACGTGTTACCCTGCGCACACGCATATTCTAACAAGGGGGCGTTTTCTAAAAATACGCCACAGAATTTAACGCAATACGCGCGTCGGTTAGTCACGTCGCGAACACCACGACCACGATACGCGATCCCCGAAAGACAAACTCCCGAAATTACGCCTTCTTTTGTTCGTCAACCATGCGACTAAAAACCAGTGTATGAATTTTCAAATATCGAACTTAAAACAGTGATTTTTTTCGAAAGGTGAGCTATTTAAATTTAATTTTTTTAATAGTGTTGTAATAAGTTTTCGCCGTGTTGGAAGTGCGTGAAGAAAATATAAACAAACTGCCGCGAAAAGCTCGCAATTCAGTGTTATTTATGTAAGTTTAAAAAACCGGGCGACCTCTTTAAATTCTAAATACATACAATAATAAACTATTACCGTGTTCTGTATAGAAATTCTTCGAACAAACGTTTCTTTTAGTACTTTCGCACAACGGTGTGGGGTAAAACGTACCGTGCCTATATGTTTCTTTTTTTGCAGTTTTTACGGTCGTCTATAAAATATGAATCTTGAGAAAGTTTATACTCTTTTTAATGAGGTTTTCACGTCTGCATAAAACGTTTCATGATGAAATAATTATGTGCTAAAACTGTTAATAAGATTGAACAAAGAAATAAGTATGCATATATTATTTTCTAAATGAAAATATTTGAACAAATCTTTTGTCTTTCATAGCAACAATGATTGCTATTAATATGAATAAAAATTATAAATACACTGACGCCTATATTTTTGACCAAGTAGGGCTAGGCTAGGCTATATTACACCCACATTTCGCCAGCTATGTATTAATTGTATATAATAGGAGACGAACCTGTTGCCTTTTACTGAACACATCCCTCTCCGTGCGAAAATCTCGTAACCACCAAAGGCTCAAACTTATGCGAACAACGCCGGAATTTTAAATAAAAATATTATTTATATTTGTCTTATATTGTAATAAAATATTTTTACGGCATTGTTGATGACAATATTCTTGGAACTCGTAATTGTTAAAGGTCATTAAAATGAAGTATATATATATAGCTTCCGTTAGCTTTGCTCGCGTCTTGTGACATAAACAATAATAGGTAATTTTTATAGCTATAGCTTCTTTCCGTAGATCTAGTACAAAATTACGATATCACGTTAGTTTGCTATTTTAATTAAAATATAAGATAGGTACATAAACACATTGTTCTTAATATATCCTCAAAAGATTGAAAATTTAAATCTCAGGTATAATAAATATATTTAATAAACAATAACGGTAAGAATTTCCAATATTTTATTATGGGATTAAATATAATGACCACCAAAAATAGTAATGCTCACCAAAATATGCTTACTAAAATATATCATAACGAGCACCTATACGCCACAAGTCACAGCATTCCGTCTCGGAAGGGATAGGTTATGTTAGGTTCCTTCTTAAACCCACCCAAAAATAGTCGACATTCACTATTTTTGGGTGGGTTTAAGAAGGAACCTAACATATAGAGATCAAATATAGAGATATAGAGAATCAGATTTAGAGAAAATATAGAGATTTGATCTCTTTCCTGTGCAATTAATATTTTTGGTATTAAAATGCGGTTTTAATTTTCGTGATCACTTACTATTTTTGACTATTATATTTTACTATACCTGGTGATAAGTTAAACATAAGACTATTATTATCGTCTCTTTTATTAAAGCATATTTATATCTTCGTCCTTTAATAAATATAAAAATAATCATATTTATTTAAGATAGCATAGATTCACAGAGTAGGCACAGGCGTATACCAAATTTCACCAGCTTTGTTTATAACTCTACTGCAATAGAGCGAGCCCATCGCTGTCTATCGGTCAAATGCCCAGACTCTTTATAACAACTAAGAACTGCCTTACAATAAAGCTAAATATATATAATAATAAAATTTAATACTTCACACTGCTCCATTAATTACTTAAAATATATTCCGAAATCTTCAGTTTCAGTTACAAAATTAGACTAAGCCGGATGTAAGACCGACTGTGCTTGCAGAACATGAAACGTACTCTGCGATAATTCCTGTGATTCCTGCTAAATTAAATGTCAGTGTTCAGGCATTCCCGTCTAAGTTAATTTAATCTGGGAATAAGGAAATCCTTCGTATTCACAGAATAATTTATATTATTATCAGATTTGTAATTATATATCATCGCATTTTAATTAAAGTATTAGGGGAATTAGAAAAGATTCTCTTGAAAGATTGCCATATGAGGGAACGAATTCGTACGCTATACAAGTAAGCATTGAAGAAGGATATTTATTTCAGATTTTCGGAACATTAACATAAAAACATTAACATAAACTGTGTGTGTTTATATACATTACTAGAAACATACATGCGTACTCTCATGCCTCTATACTCGACCTATAGACCACAGTCGTCTTATATCTACATTCCGAAAAATATAATTTTAGGTCCTATGTCATAGAAGGTAAGCCAATTGTCGTCCACCGGCCAAAGTTCCATCAGAGAAATTCTTAACAAAAAATTTCAGTAACACTATGTTCGACCTAAGAATCAAACTCTGAGTTCGGACACACAGCAATCGCATTCACAGCTGTGTCACCGATAACCATACATTAAACATATAAACATATTCTAGTATACAAGAATGACTTACGGTGTTCATAATATTTACGTCATACTCTAATTAGCAGTTCTGCGTATCTAATGAACGAAATAACATGAGCCATTCATATTTCACATCATGCTGTCATGATGTTATGAAATAAATACATCCTAATTGTCATTAAATGAAATGATGGCCAAGTAAACCTTATGCAGTGTATTATTGTCGATTTGTATAGATTTTAATTAAATTATTTATTACAGGATTTTGATCGCGGCTTCTCTCGCTTTAATCAAGATTCTGTCCATAAAATCTATCCTTCGGGCATATTACTTTTTTATTCTGTACCACTGACAACATGTATACGAAATTTCTTAATGATCGGTCGTGTAGCTAAAGCGTAACAAACAAACGAACAAACTCACATTCGCATTTATAATAGAAGTTAGGATGTAGCGTTGCTTCTTTATGAAAATGTTATGAGATAAACACCTTATTAATGATCATGGTTGCCGAAAAGTTATTGAACGTTAGGCATAGTGTAAATTATTATTTAGAATAATATAATTTAAAATACATCAGGCAGTAATTACAAAATTTGCAATCCTAATCTTAACCCTAATCCTAATCCTAACTAATATTATAAAAGCGAAAATGAGTTTGTTTGTTTGTTTGTTTGTTACCTTTTCACGCCTAAACCACAGAACCGATCATCCTGAAATTTTGCATACACGTTGACACGTGTACAGAAATGGACATAGGCTACCTTTTATCCCGAAAAAAATTACTGTTCCCGAGGAAAACAATAATAACGTTCTAGATGGCGCCACGTATCTTTCGAATCATGATTGAATTATATTATTACAAGCAGAGTACAACCCGAATTGATTGTCAAATTCTAAATTAACGCGAGCGAACTGGCGAAATGTGAGTCTTCTACATCTCTGGCTATCTCTTCAAGAATATAGACGTGAGACTAGGTATATAATTATGTAGAAATTTGGTGATAGGCAAATAACTTGACTTTTTAAATGGAACCTCGTGTATGGCCATAAAAATATTATTTAAGAGTTAATGGGTTACTTTAAATGACTTAAGTAGTCGCAAATAATCTATTTCAACAAATTAACGAAATCTTCAAAAATACGTCTAATGATGCTTAAAACCGTAAAGTGATATATAAAACATTTCTAGAACAATAATAAAATGTTATATATCAACTAAAGATTAATTTATATATTTAGAAACTGTATGGGTGTATCCGCTACTAAATGCGCAATTAAAAATCATTGGCATTTTTATTTTTACTTTTTGCTGAATTTGGAGTAAATACTAGTATGTTAATAGCCAACTTTAAGAAATACTTTATTAAAATCTCTGAATAGAATGCCAAATTTTTATACAACTAAGCAGCATATTATGTGTCAACTTATGGCATCGGGAGGGACAATAAACCTGCTCATCTGTTGACAGCAAAACCTTTCTTAAGAAGCTATGGAACCCACTTATTGTAGGGCACAAAGTTGCTATCGTCTGTAGAGTTGAAACGGCTATTGAAGTTTTAGCTATGTTGTCTTATATTTGCCATGACCTAGAACATACATATTGTTATGTAGTAATCATAATCTGAGAATCCAACAAGTGTCGAATATGCAGTGAATCAATTTATCCATACCTAGCCTTTTTCTTCCTACTTTGGCTCAGCTAATTAACTCGTGCTAAATA
Organism: Catocala sponsa; assembly: GCA_963564715.1. NCBI lineage: Eukaryota > Metazoa > Arthropoda > Insecta > Lepidoptera > Erebidae > Catocala > Catocala sponsa. Next base: position 8,632,032 of record OY751351.1, read on the forward strand.
TTAATTATCCTGTTTAGTGGCGTACTCATTTTCATTTCTTCCTGAGAGTATTTTAGCCTAAGAAAATAAAATGGCAGGTCACTGAAATGTCTGCATCTTATTTTAAAGCGGTATACAGAGCTATCACAAGTTAATAGTCTCTTTATGTAAATAATCATTTCGAGTAGTAAAATATAACATCATCAAACAGGACAATGCTATGACGGTGCAATGGTGAGCTTAGCTCTTCAGATGATACGTATAAAAAATAATAAAGACTTCAAATTTTGCATTAAAATGGGTAAGAGCATTCATCTGTTTACGAGCCGTCTTTAAAATAGCTTAAACGTATTTAAGACATTCTGCCGTAAGCGATAAGCTAGCTTATTTACATTAAAAAGCAGACTTTTATTACTTTTAATATTCATATAATTATCAAGTTTAGTCTTAGTGATAACATTTTAATATATACAACAAAATTCTTTCATTTTTAATTTGCCCATTAAATCCATAAAATCATTAATACGTCTGAATAAATGCATGTCAAAATGTAGCCCAATTACATATCTTTGGTTTTGATCGAAACATATTTTGGAACTAACAGATTCTGTGATGGAAATCTTGATTTCGTTTAACATTATTTATGCCCGTTTGAGGTATTTATTTGCATAATTATCATATTAATATTTGTAAAGAAAGTTTTGTTTTGTTGGGGGATCACAAATCAATGTTGACCTGTACGTTTGATATAAAATCTCACCGTTAAGCATGTTAAATTCCATAGCTTATTAAACGGTTAGGTAAAAAAAACAACGAGTTGCACTCCGGGAGTGTCGGCAGATGTGAAAACTTGAATATTAACGTTGTGCATTTTTGATATTTTGGAATGGTCAGGGAATAATTTTGCACGAATTGCTTTAATTATCAGTATAAAAGTACTATCATTTATGTGGTAAAATACAATATTCATTTTATTGCGCTATCGTATACAAACATGACAATTCTCCCTCCGTCTTACGAATTTTCGATCAGGTCACGTGTCCTGACGCGAGTTTAACATTTTTTACCTAGAAGTTTTCACTTAAAAAGTTTGGTCACACCTACTATCAAATCAATTTATTTTTGTACTTTGTAGTAGTGTTATGCAAAATGCCATTCGAATACAACAGTATTTATAGATCTAAATGTAGCTCATAATTATGCAATGGGATAGTGTAGTAAAGAAGGCAACAAACGTACTAATTGTCAATCAAATCGAATATTATTCGAATACAATCACGTGCACATGTTACTTTGTAACCAATTGTCTTAGAACAAGAATATAGAGTCAAACCCTACAACATAGCTCAGTCATCTATCCAAGGGTACTCATATTAGGTTGTTGATTTGGTATTTCACGTTGTCCATTGCTAAGACAGTTTTATGATGCAAATACTTTATATATCACCTTGTCACATAATAATACCTCATTATGACTGTATTATGAAGATACACCTTCGAACTACAATTTCAAAGAATTTGTTTTTTGAGCAAATGCTTCATTGGTTCATTTTTTATATATAGCGAGGTTTGATTCCACTTTCCAGGTCAGTTAATGTGTTTTGAGTTTGAGAATTCTTAGTAGCAGGATAGCGTCTCTAAAGTTCATCTCTTATTTAATGCGACCCAAAACATAGTTGGCGTAAAGAAAGTGCAATGGGGATATTTATGTATGTTTACTGTAACTTTTCACAAAGTGGTAGTACTTGCTTTCGCAAGACTGAACTAACCTTGTCCTCAACAATAAATTATTCTACACACACCTCAACATTTGTACTGTTTCGTAGATAAATGTGAACGTAAAGAATTTGCCGGTTTAACTCACTGTCTAGTAGATAAACTATGTAGCATGGACACGATTTTATCTGGCGACTAGAATGAATAGCGTAGGCTAAACATTGTGAGGTGTAACTTCGTTTAAACGCTTAATTATGCACTGGGGAAAATACATACAAGCCTGCTTCGCGTTTATTTTTTTATTTCTTTCAATTTAGTGCAAAGCTTCAGCAGAGTTACATTTCCTACAAAGTATTTTCAGTTGTTCGGCAGAGTAATGCAATGTTTGCGAATAAAACTGCTTTGAGATCCGGGTTCCAAATAAAATTGGTGCAGTATGTTTTTACTGCACATGTGATACAGGGTCGACATGACTGCACTGATGAGTTTCAGTGTTCACCTGGCTACTGTCCGTATTGTGGGTTCGGTTTCCACACGCAACAAAAATGCTATCCGTAAATAGTTGTTCCGCGTTTGAGTTGTTTTCGTTTTAATGTTTGTCCTTAGTGAAAAAGGGTTCATATTTAGGTCGTGAGTTTTTTAACATAAACGGGAAAATACATATAAGCTCAAAGCAGTAGGTTGAGGGGTACTTTACCCACATTTTATTAATACACTAGGGATTTTAGCTTCGCTCGCGTTAATCTAGATTTTGTCAGTAAATTCCTATTCCTCGGGCGGAGTACTGTGTTTTCTGGATAAAAGGTACCCTATATATATCAGATTTCACATTAAAATCCTAAAATGTTCGATAACGCTGTTCCCCAACCGAGAATTAGGGACCACACTATCTGCTGCATCTGTAAGTGCAAATGCGTGAAACGGTAATTACAAAGTTACTTAAAATAACATTTCTCCCAAAGACGTCTGTCTGTAGTATTTCCTTATTGTCATCACTGAAACAAAAAGACGACACAACAATAAATGTTCCCTGTCAGATGTAAGCCCTTTTGTGTTCCGTTTATTGAAAGAACAAGACAGATTAAACTGCAGTAAATAGTTCGAGACACTTCTTGTCGATTCTCACTAAACTAATTTTAAACTTACAGCATTTCATTCCAAATTGGACGATAAAAAACGACATCTTTTTCAAACCGTCAAATCAGTTAATTCCTATAAAGGTGACGTTACATTCAAATGGTACCGTAAAATATAATGTAAAATTAGTCCAATATAATTGACATAAAACTAGAGACTTAGGATGACAGCATAATTGACAGTGACGAGTATGAATGGTCTGATTTGACGGTATACGGACGAAAAGTGATGTACCCGAATTGATTTAGTTTTTAATAATAGATTTTATGATAACAATGACATAGTTCTGAACAAACTGAAAGTACCAAACTAAAGGTTTCAGCGCAATCGTTTAAACCTGTTTATCTTACGACGTAAATAATTCTATATACAATTTTAAAGACAGTCAATGCGAGCTTATGTCAAGCTACAAAACCACCACGGTGAAAAGATAATTTGAGAACAAGAGACTAGCTATTGAAAGTTCAACGATCGCATAAATATAGACGGAATGTACAACAAAACTGAACAGAATACACTCGCTAATGATTTGGAAACAAAAAGGTTTCTACTTAACGACTGAGAAGGAAGGGAGCTTCTAAAGACACGTGGTCTTAGGGAAACGTTGAAAAAGAAACAAGAAGCAGTTAAAAGTTGTCATAATTCAGTTCTTTAATAGGATATTAAAGTTAAGGTCGTGTAATTCTCTTAAAATTTCTTTAGGTCACTAAAGCTGTGCATGAAGTATCGGATTCAAAACGCAAGTCGGACCAAAAAAAAATAGTGGATATTAAAATATTACGTTGTTACGACGCGGTTGTCTAGATTCAGGATTCTTTAAGTTCAATCGTGATATCAAAAAAGTGCATTTTACGATTGCTCTGACTACTGCATAAGACTTAGTGCTTCTCGGTTTATGTTGGTTTGGCGTGAAGAATAATTCGATCGTTACAGACTATATGGTTGCCGAATCCAGCTTCTGTTGAACAGTCAAATATCTGATCACCGATACTAAAAGGAGCATATTCAGTTAAGTCCTTAGTTAAAATTTGTATTTGTATGTTAGCCATGACTTTTTTACGACACGTGGTGAATATAAATAGATTTATGTCGTCGTAAATTTTTCGCTTAAGCAAATCGATCATGTCAAAGATTTGGAAGATATATTTGGGCACTTTTGAAGATACCAATTTGAATTGCGTGCCCCATTAAAGGTACGTGGCTTATTTTTGGACTAAGCTCGTGACATCGATTTCTGTGTAACATTTGGTTATACAAGAGGTAATTTATAATTTAATGGTTGTAAAGTAAATTTTTTGAGTTTGAGGCTTTTTTTTATTACTTGGTTGTAGAACATAGGTCCTATTTCATTAGTTGTTAAATGCAAGGACAGTTACCAAATTTATACAAGGATAGTTACTTAAAGCAATTGTTATGCTGTCTCTACTAATATGCTATTACACTCCGATATTGAAAAATGTTAAGCCATTATCGAAACAAAAATCTTTAATAGCATGTATTCAATTTGTTTTTCATATATTATGATCTTATGTTGTACTGTTAGTTATTTTTAACTTTAAACCTTTAAAGTAGTGTATACATTTAAGAATTTAATTAATTTCGCCGAGTAGTGCATGTTATGGCCTCAATAATTGAGGAAATACATCAAACTTAAACTGAGGTTCAGTATATTTGTGTTTATTTTTTCGATTTGTTAGAGGTCCTTAATAAATAAATCTCTGTAGTTTTGCCAAGTAAAACAGCCCGACACTTGCTTCAAGAAACTGTTCTTGTGTAAACCTGTAACCGCATCATCTAACTGTCTAGCCGGTTATACCAATATTGAGATATTACTCTGCTTATTATGGCGTGCAGAGATTATAAGCCTGTAGCGAACTTAATTATCATCTGCTTCTAAACAGGCTTATAAATTGCTTTGCGTAAACATACTCGCAGATGTTCATGTGTACAGATATGTGGCATTGAAATTTTTATTTATCCACTTTTAAACTATAACAATGATGTCAGAGCTTATAATAATAAAATTGTGAAAATTATTTATAGAATTTTACGAAGTATATGCATTATCCTAACTAATATTATAAATGCAAATATGAGTTTGTTGATTTGTTATACTTTCCCGCCTCAACTTCTCGACAGATTATCATAAATTAATATCGCATACATATTGTCAGGTGAACAAAAGGTAATAGGGTGCCTTCCATCCAGAAAAAAATATTGTTATCGGAGGATATAAATTTATTGACAAAATCTAGATTAAGCCATGGGTAAAATCTGATTTTTAAATAATTGCCCGACTCAAAAGCAACCTGTCTTATGATCCTTTGTCAATTGAACAAGCAAATACTTTTAAACGGATTAAATCAGATTAGGCATCAAGCTAAATCCATTTCTATCCAAATTTATACAGAAAATAGATTAAATATTTGTTATTGAAAGGAAGCACAAATGGATGTTCCCAACTTAGCCATTACGGCTTAGCTTGCCATTACCTGAAAGTTTAGGGCAGTCAAACAAATCCCTAACTTTTAGGTCCTGAAACGTTGGTTCAAATTTAACTTATTTAGCAGGCTTTTTGGCGACTTCTATGTTTTCAAATTACTTTAGGCTTGGAACTGTGCACGTTACTTTTAACATTAGATAACATTAAATTTGATTTTGTTAAAGAATAAACAATCGATCCTACTTTTCAAAACGAACAGAAAATCCTAACTTTTTCTGTTCGTTTTGAAAAGTAGGATCGATTGTTTATATTCTAATTATCATAATTGGTCATGACAGACCGCGCTGATAGCCAAGCGAATTGCAAACTCAATGTCTTGAATATCTAATCTGTCTTGAAATATTATCTGCAGAATCGAGAATTGCATCTTAAATTGTTATCCTGTTTTTTTTTAAAGACAACCGTCGCTCTAAATCTATGTAATCCTGTATCGCGGGGATCTTTACGAACATTTAAGCAACTGGCACAAGTAAGACCTAGACTCGGAACAGCTATTTGTGGATCACACATTTATTCCGTGTGGGGATCGAACAAGGGCGCGACGACCACATAAACCGCTAAGCTTGCAATCAAAGTTTATTGTATCTAGCTTTTGTATTACTTGGTAAGTTACTATTTTTAAACATGGCTGTGCTTTGCTTGCCTTTTTTTATACAACTGTGTTGACATACACGCATACGAATCTGATAAGTGGTCACCGTAGCCTATGGACGCCTGCAACACCAGAAGCATCACTTGCGCATTGCTGACCCTTTAGGAAAGAAAGTGAGAAGGAGCGGGAAGGGGAAAGAGGGTGATTGGGCCTCCGGCACTCTCACTCACCAAACGAAACACAACAGTAGGAATACTGTTATTTCACGTCGATATTCTGTGAGAGGGTAGTCATTCCATGGTCGAGCTAGCCCATTTATGCTGAAATTCGAGGCTCTATAATACTAAACTTGCCTGTTTAGTACCCAGCTAATCTAATAGAATAAAATGTATTCTCTTTGCTAGTAATTCCTAGGGTGTGATGAACTAGTCTATTTTCTAGATCATATGACTACCTAGAAAGCTATGTACTGTATTTATAGACAACATTTGGCTTTAGATAAAATTATTCTGTCAGCTGTTTTCTGGGCAACCGTGGCGCCATTTATGTTAGACAATAGATTAAAATTATTGTTATATTCCCGGAAATTATTGTTTTAATAATGTTCGTAATACGTTCATCATTTTTATATTTAGATTGTTACCACCATCATTAGTCATCGCCATTGCTAGTTTCATTGGCGTTCAGTGTTTTGCGTAACTTTCATATTTGATTTTATTAACAGTGTAGTTCTTAGTTTTATGCTGTTTCTGCCTGTATACTGAAATTTGATAGATTTAAATGAGTGAGGTAATATAGCAATAATTTCTTTTAGTGATGGAAGTTACATTAAATATAAAAAATTGTGGGTTGAGTAGATATTACATAGGAGAGGTGCATATAAATGTTATAACGATGGCGTAGTGGTTAGTGTAACCGACTGCCACGCCTGAGGTCGCGGGTTCGATTCCCGCACAAGTCAAACATTTGTGTGCATGGACATGGATGTTTGCCTTGGTCTGGGTGTTTCTATGTATAATATGTATGTATTTACAAAAAAAAAAGTATATATGTAGGTATGTTTATCCATTGTCTAGTACCCATAGTACAAGCTCTGCTTAGTTTGGGCTAGATGGTGTTGTGTGTATGTGATAGAATATTATTATTATTATTATTATTATTATTATATAATAATAATAATATTTATTGTGTGGATAAAATAAAGGGCATGCTAGTGTTAGATAAAATATAGGTATATAAACTTTATTTTTCTGAATGTTTATACGGCGTAGTGAATATCGATGAGACTGGCGAGACTCCTTTGTGTATGAGGTCTCGCGTTTGATTCCAGGATCGATATACTTATTTTTATTGAGCCTTGAACTGTGCTCATTAGACAGCAATACATAAGTTATGTATTCGCATTTACAATGTTTTCATAATTCGTTCTTAATTTATTTAATGGCATATTTAAAATTCTTTTAAAATGCGTCTCGTTTTTTAAACGGGTATTTACATTTATTACAAACATCATACATACATTGACCAAAATCAGTTTGTTTAACTTTATCTCAATGCATCAGCGGTAGATAGGGGCCACCCACGTCGTACTCTGTGATTGCCCACACGCATGCGCGTTGATAGGCGATAACTGATAGGTGATTACGAAGAGGATTATATCATCTTTATCTGGTGATTTGTATACCTCATCAAGTATTTCGATAACTATTGAATAATTATTTTTTAGACTTACCACTTTTTTAAGGACGCCATATTGAAACATAGTTATATAATCACGTAATAACAAAAGACTGTGCGTAGCCATGAATCAGATACCTAGGCGCCATAGAACTATCTGTGGATCAGTCGAATATATTATAAGTAAATAGATTGTTGGGAGGTTCTCTCTTGCACGAGAGAAGTATTGTGTGATCGACTGATAATAGTTCTGGCTTCGGACAATCGAGAAGTATAATAGAGCTCACAAGATTTAGGCTTGACGGCACGACGATATCGTCAATCCTTCTGCGCGCAACTAGTGTTTAAATCTTGGCACTTACAGGTTAGACTTAGATTAATCCAAAGATACATAAAAGGTAAAAAGTAATTTTCGCCTACAAGCACTTTACGTCTTGTACCGCATATCAAATGGACAGTCATTTTTTAATTTAAAAAATGCTTTTATAGCAATAAAGTTCACGTAAAACAAACCATCACTTAGTCATATAACCTCTCATAAAGAGATCCAACTCCTTCTATGTCTATGCTTAACAATAAAACTTCCCAAATAGAAATAAAAACTGTACCGTTAAGCCGACCATCCCTCGTAAAAGTGAGACTAAAAAATGTATGTAGAATAACCATGCTGGTAACACAAGGGACAATTAACTTGAGTACTCATAATTATAAAAAGTAGGCGTTAAAACAATATTTGTGATGGCCATATGGCTTGTAGTTAAGATGTTGGGCTAATGGAAGCGGTACGGGTGTTGAGTGGTAAGTGATTCGAGCGCAGTTAATTTGGGATCCTAATGAATATGCGTGGTTTTTTGTTTAGGATTGTATTGTTAACTTATATAGCTTGGTTCTAATATGTTATGAAACAAATGTGTTTAAAGGAAGGATAATTGGGAGCACTGTCTTTATAGGATTTCGACATGTAGCAAACTTGGCTGCAAACATTTTGGATGATGACGCAAAACTATTTTTTTAGTCAAGAAGGTTACCTTCATGTGTATTTAATCATGTTTTATGTCCAGAATCTCAGTATAAAACATCTTAAAGTGCTATAATATTATTGTACCGAATGACAAGTTACGAAAATACATTATGTAAATAAAAACAAACAATCACTTAAAAATTAAGAAAATCTTAAGGTTTGTATAAAAAATTATTGATAACTTATAACTTATGAAATTTATAACTCAGTAAGCAAATCGGTAGCGTCTTTCAAAAAAGCAAATATTACAGTGCGGATGAATCTTTATTTTATTTATTTATTTATTTATTTTAAACTCTAAGCATAAAACAATACATCGGCGGACTTAATGCCGAGAGCATGCTTTTCCAGTCAACCGTCAGTTCAAAGTCGTTAATCTTTACATGTTTCATTTGTTTTTATAACTGCATGTTGAGCAATACATCCTGAATATACACCAAAAGTCAATCCTCACTTTTGTAAATCATAAAATTTATAATGATAGTAATCATACTAACATACAAATTTTAATAGTAATGAATAGCGTTACTATCAGTTTAGCGATCCAGTACAAACCATAAAGTAGAATTAAGATCTCCGTCCTTATTCCATCTAGTATATCAGCCGCCTCACCAATATCTTTACTTCCATACTAATATTATAAATTCGAAAGTAACTCTGTCTGTGTGTCTGTTGCATGCATGCTAAACTACTCAAACGATTTTGATGAAATTTGATATAGAGGTAATTTAAAACCTGGGAAAGGACATAGGCTACTTTTTATTGATGAAGGTACCACGCGGGCGGCGCCGCGCGCAAAAGATAGTACTATATAGTTAATTCTAGACATCAGTCTAGACTATCTCAGCAAACAATACACTATAAAACAATTATCGATACTCCAAATTCCTAAACAATCAGTTTACATCATTATCCGTTTCTGCCACATCCATCGATCGAGTTTCACTGGTATCGCCACACATGGCCACCACGTGAAATGATATGTCGTCTAATGTGGACATCATATTGAAGTATTTTTGTACTCGTCCTGTACTGTTGAACTTTGACGAATGAAAGGACATGTTAGTATTTGTTAAATAAGTTCTGAAGATTGCGTCGTTGGTCTATAAGTTTACTTGTGAGGTCATGTGATCCCAGGTGCGGTTGCCGGGTCGGGCAGTGTTATTGGATTTTTCTGTTAGGTAATCCTAACTAATATTATAAATACGAATGTGAGTTTGTTTGTCCACGCCTTAACTACTCGACCGATCATCATAAAATTTCGCATGTACGTTGTCAGGGGAACATAAAAGGACATAGGGTACCTATTATTCAGAAAAAAGTACTGTTACTAACCTAACCTAATATACATTTTCGCGAGCAAAGCCGTGGGCAAAATCTATATCAATATATTACCTCACAGAAACTATTACTAATGTAGTGGCATGGAGTTTGGTGTGACCGATATCTTAATACGTGGGATCTAAAAGAGAATTAGTGAAATGTAGATTCAATACTTCTCTGCCTATCCCATCGGATATATCTCTCAATGATAGCACGAAGTGTCAAAGGTACTATCGACTCCAGCGACGGATGACCACTCCTAAGGTTAAAATAGCATAGCAGGCCAACACTTGGTACCCGTACCCGTGACACGCTCCTTTCTTTGTTTGAGTTTTTTACACTTTACATTTGTTTACTGATTCTAAGGCGATACAAACTCAACTGGTCAACATGTGCAAGCGAAAATTTTTCTGAAATGGTCATCCGTCGCTGGAGCCGATAGTACCATGCCTGACATACAGTTGTTAAAAGGGCCTTTCAATAATACGTGGGACCATAAAATAATAGCTGAAATGTCAGTGTAAACAATTTCACTTTCGAAGATACCCAGGCATAAGTTTAATATTCAAGTATTTTTGAACTTATCCTATATTGCTGGACCTTTGATAAATGAAGGGAGATGTTAATGTTGGTCAAATAAAGTTATTAACGTAATTATGGTATCCTATAGTGATGGGATTCCTTCCTATTAGGAATATCTTGCCTGTAAATTTTAAATTTTAACTAAGGTAATTAATACTGTTTGCTCAATGACAGTTGGGCACACAAGTCCGATATTTCATAGGTACCTACTATAACAAGCTTATTTACCTTTTCAATTTAATACATATTAAACAGTTAGTTCTTATAACAGAATACGGGTATTTACGTGATCATGCTCAGTATTTAAATATCATCTTGTAAGACTTAGCGTGTCGGCCAGGTTGCAAAGAAGGTACAGGCATTTAGAATACAAAGAAAATGTAATCAAGGCGAATTAACGTATATTCTTTACAAGAATGATTAATTTATAAGATGTATATATCGCAGGCAATTTGTATGATTTCGCGTTTTACAAACGGCGTCGTCCGTTTAAAAGCGCTCGCTGTTTTAAAATATGCCGAAGGCAAAATGTAAATTGCCTTGTCACTTTATAATATGCCACACGATTTGATAGACAATTCAACAGCACAACGAACACCTATATGCCTCAAATCACTGCATTCCTTCTCGGAAGGGTTAGGTTAGGTTGAACGGAACGACGAACAAAGTCGCGTGTAACACGTAGCAATCAATAAAAAGTATTGGTTGACGAATATTGACTGCACAGATGGCGTAGTTTAAGTGGTCGCCTTCCCACTGCCGCTACGCCGAGTGTTGTGGGTTCGAAACTCACACGAGACAAAAAATTGTGTGATTCCCAAATGGTTGTTTTGAGGTTGTAAAGTTGTAGGCGGCACAGGATTTATTCCTAGAGTGGGAGACGTCTTGTAGTCTGACAAGTCTTAAAATACAAGACATCAACAAAAATTTATTGTGGCTACTGGTGTGCTGCTGCGACTCTATAGATTAAACAAAATACAAAAAGAAAATATCAATAATTCAAAATATTAGATCTTTTTTTGCATGTAAGCAAGCCTAAGTAAGTCGGTACCTATAAAACATATAATTAATTAAACTCTAATACATCGTGTTGTGAACTGTCATACAGCATGAATGAACAATCTGGGAAGGATCAGTATCCGGCCGTGACTCACGTATTCCGACTCCCACGGGATGTTATGAAGTATTTTCAGCCCACACTCCGCAAAGAAAGAAATAATACTAAATTATATTAACATATGGCAACATTATTGCTATAATAACTTATAAAGACTTTTATTATTAGTCTCTAACTTTTTGATATCTTAACTTAATGTTATTGAGACGAAAATTTCTTTGTTTATGTATAGTTTACTTCAAAAAGTAGCAACGATATGACGTGATATTAATAAACGTTTGGGTATTATTTTCGAATAGTTTTTGCTCGCGGCTGTAAGTTTGTTCGTAATAGTACGTTTTTTAAATAAATTATAGCCTCGATGATAATGTAGCTTTCTAATGTAAAATAATTTATAAAATCGGTTGATCAGTTTTTAAGTTAAATCGTTACCAACAAACAAACAGTCCAAAATCAATTTTTCCTCTTTATAATATTAGTTTTCGACATAACTTTGTCATGTACCGTGTCATTAGATTTCGTGAGATCTTAAATAAGCTGATATTTCTTTGTTGACATAACACAGCTCATTATAGATTAAATTCATACTAATATTATAAATCGGAAAGTGATTCTTTCGTTCGCTACCACAGCAGACCACTGAATCGATTTTGATCCTGAACAAGGATTTAAAGACAATCAAATTTACTCACTCTTAACTTAACTTAACTTATTAGATTGTGTTCGCGGTTTTGCTCGCGTAAATGTGGACTAGGTTAGTAACAGGACTTTTTTGAAGTGAAAACTTCTTTAGGTGCGTTGAGCACTTCTTGGGTGAATAAAAATCATAGAACTCGCGTCATCGTCACGCTTCCACGCTTTCAATTTTGGAATTATTTTAGAATATTAACAAGATGTCAGAAATGGTGCGTCCTACGCAAAAATAACGAAATTTTGGCCCCCTTAATAACCACTACGAGAGTATCAGGAACTAGCATCCGATCAGCCCCTTTTCTTTTATTTTGAACTAAAAATTTCTTTTAGCTCGTTGAGCACTTTTTGGGTGAACAAAAATCATGGAACTCGCACCATTGTCACCGAACGCTTTCCATTTTTGAATTATTTTTGGTTTATTTAAAGTTTTCACTTCTATCGGCAGTCCTCAAAGACTGACCTAATTTTTTTATCTGGATAAAAGGTACCCTATGCCTTTTGTCCCTTAACAATCTGTATGCGTAATTTCAAGATTATCGGTCGAGTAGTTAAATGTAAAAGCGTAAAAAGCAAACAAACTTATATTCGCATTTACAATATTAGTTAGGATTATAATTTGGAAATTCTGTCTTTTGTTTCCTCAACTAAACAACTAAATCAATTTTGATGAAATTTTTTTAAGGAAATGGATTGTATACTTGGAAAAGATATAGACTTTAATGCACTCGTGCGATTCACGTGGACGAAGCCGCGGACAGATACTAGTTTACAATCCGTGTTAGGTAGCGTGTGGCGTCTAATAGCCGCATAATTTGCACTAACTACTAGCTATAAATAAACTCTATTAAGAAAATATAACGACTTGTCAGATTAGCACTCACGTTAACAGGATTACATATAATTAAAAATTATAATTATGCGAACTTAAATTTAATTTAATTATAGATTTAGTTAACAAATTTACGCTACTCATGCCATAAATAGGTTTAAGTGGCGTTTAAAATACGTAATTTCTATTCATATATTGCCAAGAGATTAAAAGCTTTTCGGCTTATATAAGTGGGTATATTTGGAGCGTGAGATTTTTAAAAAACTAATTTAAATAAATATTTGTATGTGAGTATTACCTGCGGTTTCGTAAGCTGAAACATTAGTTCACTTGCGGAGTTCTTCACATAACTTATACAATGCACTATATATCTAGATCTATTCAACATAATTAGATGTAACATGACTTAATTACGTAGTTGAACTTAAAGTTATCAAATTGTTAAAATCTAGAGCTTTTGAATGATATTGCAACAAACAGACAGCTGACAGACTCATCTGGGTGCCTAGTACCAGTTGCTTTTACGCCAATCGAACGTCATAAAAGTGTCGATCGTGTTAACGTAAAAAACAAATACTAATCGAATTGAGAACCTCCTCCTTTTTGAAGTCGGTTAACAAACTCGCACTAAGCACTCAGTAAATGTTTGTCATTAATGTTCTAGTTTAGATGCCTCATAAGAGTCATTCCCAATGTTTTTCAAATGCCATCAATGTAGAGACGTTTCCTTGTTACAGATTTAGAATTTTATAGATACTAAGCTTGTCGTAGCATCGTATAATATCGATATAAAGCTTGCATTTTAATACAACATACATACTTCTACGAAGTTTAAGCATCTTTATAGCTAACTACATGACAATAGGTTCAGAAATATGAAAAGTAAAAATGTATAACACGAAAGGAATTGTAGTATTGATACATTTTAACTAGGTAGATCTTTAATTGAGGAGTAACAAGATAATCTCAGTAAAGCTCTGTGTTGCGGGGTCTACACAAACATTGGAATAATAAACCCAAAACCCATAGACCTACGGCAACAGTTTGTAAAGTTCACAAGTTTGTGTCCCCTATGGCAAACAAAACAACCACATTCAGTCCACTCAAATAAGCAACATAAAATAAATAAACATACACGTAACGACTGGCTTATTACAGAGGCATTATCGATTTAGTAATCCGTTGTTTAATTTATTCGAATATTCGAATACAAGTGTGCACAACGCGACCTCTACTATATATTTGTATTTATGTATAGTGTCGTTGAATTGTTCGAATCTAATTATTTCAAATGAAGTCTACATCAAGATCAATCACATTCAGGTAACTCCAAAGACTGCGCGTTGTCACCACTTGCGCTCGGTATTTTCTCTTGATCGCTTGGCTCTTATCCTTCAGCTGTCGTATGACATTTAAAAACATAGGGGCGCTATTTCCATCCCTTGCATGATACGTAATCTATATAGTCACAGGATGGGGCGACTATATTTAAACATACTCAGTTACTTTTAACTTGATATTTCCTGCTTCCACGCTCAGACAAGTGAGAAACGGCAAACGGCAGCGGAAACAATGATGGCAAATGCTGTTTGCGCTCTTACTCACATTTCGCAGTCAGAAATTAATATTATGTTGCAAGTGCCGGTAGTATGGTACCGACTTAGATTGTCAGTTCGAACTATTGTTTTACTGGGTTAAGGCGACTCTTATTAATTAGTAGCCTGCTGTGTGACATTTGTGGTCCTAGGCATTCCTTTTCTTTGATAATTCTTTTTTAAAGACTGCTTCCACATTGGGTACAAAACTTGTATCATGGGGAACTACAATCATTCCAACAACGACCACAAAGAACACTCAAACACCTAACAACTATTTGTGGAACACACAAATTTTCGTCCAGTTTTGGGATCGAATTCACAATACTCAACACAGTGGCAATGACAAGACGAAAGAAAGAAAGAAACATTTATTTGCACAGAATACAGGTGGTACCAGATTTAACAATGGTGAATAGTTTAGGCTATATTCTGCCTATATTAGGCACGATCACATAAATAAAGCCACCTTCATAGTGGCAAAGAAAAGGGTATGTTAAGCTGGTTTGGACATGTAGAAAGAATGGACGAGGAAAGACTGACTAAGAAAGTTTATAAGGCTAGTGTGAATGGAACAGTCGCAAGAGGAAAACATAGGCGAACGTTTCTCGACCAGATCGGAGGCGTTCTGGACAAAGGCCAGGTTAAGAGCTCCTTGAACCGACGGGCGTGTATGAGAAATGTGATGAAAGTGAATGAAGCCAGAGAAGTGTGTCAGGATCGTAGCAAATGGAAATCCGTAGTCTCTGCCTACCCCTCTGGGAAACAGGCGTGAATCTATGTATATATGTATGTCATAGTCAACTACCAAACTAGTTACTGGGATAGCACCCTTGGAGGATAAATATTATGGATGTTGATTTTTGTATTATAATAAAGCCATAGTGGCGCTTCTCGCTGCCCCCTGCCGCTACAATATTCCATTGGCCGTTAGATTCGCTGAAGTACCTTAATACTACTAAATAAACATAAATATTTGCATAAATAGCATAACTTAAGACATAAAATTACAACTTGTAAACATCGTTTCAAATGTAGTCTAATGCCAAAACTGCAGGGGTCGACTAAACAACATCGAATTTACTTAATACCATAAAAATCATGCATAAAGCACATATATTTAGAAATTTATACTAATTTATTTTAAACGCTTATGCAAATTCAAATTTAAATCGATTAAATTATATAAATGTTGAGATTGAGATAATTAGCAGGTTTAATACGTAAAATTATAGTTTTTATGATGTCAACCACCCACGAATTTTAGTAGCCTTTTATGGCGTTAGCAAAGATGGTCTCAATAGCCAAATAGTTTTGGGTAAATTAATGGGTGATAATGATTTTTGACCATTCTAATGTCCACTATCAATACCAGACATGTTGGGTTGTGTGATCCATACACGAATATTTTAATTTATTTGCCCACGTGATAGAAAGAGTTTGCCGTAGCCTGAGGACATTTGTAACACTCCTGCGTAACACTACTAACACTCTTGCCTTTTTCTTAAGAACACTGCTGTAAAACTGTGACAGTGAGGTCATGCCAAATTCCTGGCAATCGTGGTTGTAGAAAAAGTTACTCGCACGGACGCGGTCAATTTTGTTCCAAAGTGTGAATTGTCAGAATAAAAAAATTGGGGTAGTCTTTGGGGACTGCCGATAGAAGTGAAAACTTTAATCCTTGATCATAAACACTTCTTTATAAACCAAAAATAATTCAAAAATGGAAAGCGGTCGGTGACGATGACGCGAGTTCCATGATTTTTGTTCACCCGAGAAGTGCTCAACGCGCCTAAAGAAGAATTAAATATAAAAAAATAAAAAAGGGGCTGGTCGGATACTAGTTCCTGATACTCTCTTGCGGGTTATTAAGGGGGTCAAAATTACGTTATTTTTTGCGTAGGACGCACCATTTCTGAGATATTGTTAATATTCTAAAATAATTAAAATATGGAAAGCGTGGCAGCGTGACGATGACGCGAGTTCCATGATGTTTGTTGACCCAAAAAGAACTTAACGCGCCCAAATAAGTTTTCACTTAAAAAATGTTATCTTCCTCTCTTATATTAATACAACAAACAAATTCTTATAATTGGAGACTGACAAAGGAGTGTAATGGGAGCTAAGTATATTTCTTTAGAACTCCTACACTCTATTGAACACCAGTTTTTTAAGACAGATTCAGCATTCAGTACAGAATTTTGGAGAATATGTTTATGTTATGCCGTATTACGTGAAATCCACCATTTTTATTGTTCACATCAATAAATGTACGTTTGACAGATAGTCGACCAGATAAATACATAACGTGAAATAGAGAATTAAATCAAGTAGTCGTTTTTATTATTGAACTACATCTAAAATACTCAGGCTACTATACTTATTATTATTTTAGCTTATTCTGCTAGTTATAAAGTAAAATAATTTTATTGTCGTATCATGATTCCCTATTACAGGATCAGAACACGACAGTATATTTTTCTCTTGCATTTTAAACAACATACGAAAAACCAAATCCCACATTTTTCTAACATAATTTTTTTTTGTTACAGATATGTTCACGCAGATATCCTGAAAAAATCCATACAAATGAGACAAAAACAGATTAACTGTCATCAATATGCTTCATACATATAAACTATGGCGGCTAAATACAAAGAGATATTCGAAAATGGAATGCCGTTTATAGGGCTGCGCGAGCGCAGATCCGAAATCAAATTTAGAACGGAAAGGCGCCGGAAATGGGCCCGACCGGATGTCGGGGTGCAGTTCCTGTCGTTGATCGTTTTGTTTGCCGGTTGCCATGGTTACCAAGAACAGAGATTTGCTATGGAACCACAGGATCAGGTTAGTTTAACTGTCGATTTTTTATTTATTGTTTATTAAACAAAGGCTTTTCAAGGAAGGACAGATTGTTTACATTCGGTTTAATGTGATTTCTTCGAACTGTTTTGGTGATATAAAACGAACATATTGCCAAGAGATATGTTAACTCCATTTTTTTCATGCCATTGTTTGGAGAATATATTATGTATATTGACAACAACAGGCCACGTCATAGGGCAAATGTACCTTGCTTCGATAAAAACCCATAAACTAGTGCTTTACTACTATATTTAAAGGATATTATTGAGTTCCCAGGAGCAAGATATCGTATTACAGAGAGTATAAAGTTTAAACACAATAATGCAATGCCTAAAATTAATAGACCATAGCGAGACAAAACTATACACCCTGGAAAGTCTAATTCTCATGCATGCAATAACATTCCTTTAAGTAATCTCAGTTCATCAAAAGACATTCTTGTTTAAATATACAGTATGTAACTTAAAATTGTGGTCATAGCATTTATGATATGATAAATATTATAACAGCAGCTATTGCTGCACTAGGCTATTGCCTAGTGAGAGATCGTTGTTTCTGACACGCAGAGGTCTTGAGTTCGATCCTAAGGCGCACACTTCTGACTTTTTAAAATTATACATACATAGATTCACGCCTATTTCCCAGAGGGGTAGGCAGAGACTACGGATTTCCATTTGCTACGATCCTGACACACATCTCTGCCTTCATTCACTTTCATCACATTCCTCATACACGCCCGTCGGTTCAAGGAGCTCTTAACCTGGCCTTTGTCCAGAACGCCTCCGATCTGATCGAGAAACGTTCGCCTAGGTTTTCCTCTTGCGACTGTTCCATTCATACTAGCCTTATAAACTTTCTTAGTCAGTCTCCTCGTCCATTCTTTCTACATGTCCAAACCAGCTGAAATTATGTGCGTTTTAAATAGTTCATTTGTGTTCGCTTTAACGGTAAAGGAAAACAAATGGCGGAAATCTACGTGTGCCGAGTTCTCCATAATGATCTCGAAGAGGTGAATTCTGCCAATCCGTACTGGGCCAGCGTAGTGGACTATGGGCTAACTCTTCTCACACTGAGAAGAAGCCTGTACCCAGTAGTGGGACAGTTTAATACGGGGTTGATTATTATTATAAATATTTATCATCGCGAGAAAAATATACTTAGAATTGTTTTTGAAATATTGAAGTCGTTAAAGAACACAGTGAACAAAATACATTAATTATGATAGATACGTTGGTGCTTTTACCAAATTTTAGTATAACAACCCAATACCAATAACATTATTTTACAAAAATTAATTTTGAGCGTTCAACTCACCAATAAATTAATTAAGAAAAAAATCTTAAACAAATGATCTGGTCGTTAAAATCCGGTTACGTTTTTAACATAGAGAAATGTACTAAAACTACTTTTAAATTAAATGAATAACGCCATTAAAAATTAACATTGCCGTGATAGATAACCGAGGTACAGCAATTAATTTAACGAGTTTTTTTAGCTGTTTGGAAATAACGTAGTGTTATGCGGGTTGCTATCGCATCACTAGTTTAGTTACTTTTACGTGTTTATTTAGAACTAGATTTTGTCAACGTCTTAGACTTTTCGCAGACGGCAGACAGTGGCGGACCAGACGATTTGACTGGGCTTATAGAACATATGGCATCCTATGCAATAACACACACGAAAGACAAAGACAAAACCTCTGAGGAAGTTCGGCCTAGATCTACCGATAGATCACCGAGAATGCCCGCCGTTTTTTATTTCTTTTTCTCATTATAACTGAGTAAAACTAACGCCCTTCTTATTTAGCATTAAATTTTACCCGTGGCTTCACTCGTGTAAGTGTATGTTAGGTTAGGTTACTAAAAGTACTTTTTCTGAATGAAAGTATATGTCCTTTTCTGTTCCCCTGATAACATGTAGGTAAAATTGCATGATGATGAACTAGTTAAGGCGTGAAAGCATAACAAAAAAAGAAACTTACATTAGCATTTATAATATTAGTTAAGATTAGGATATCACAAGCTTCAATGGAATAAAAGAGAGAGGATCTCAACATCCTTGCTAAGCTTTTTGCCCATTATAAAGCGTGATGTTACAACATAATGCAATTTTCCTTAGTAAACAGCGTACGAGCTCGAATCGAAAATTGATGGGAACCAATGCTTACCATATCTAGTCAAATTACCATATTAACTATTATAAGATAAATCCTGATCACTGCTACGACATTACACCGATATCTCTGTCGGCCCCATTCAAGCACATAATACACATTTAATTTAATCATGCGTTAATGCAACAGTGTCACATTAACCGGAGTTTAACTGCCGTTTAACGACGTCTCGGCGTTTATCAATTTTATTTTAATGGCTGGTTATTGAACTAAATGGCGGGAGATAGAAATATTGTACGACTACTGGGGAACGTTTTAGGTTATGGTTTTCTATGATGCTGTATAGGATTGTTGTTATAATTATGGCGTAATGGTCTCAGTGATCACCTTGTTCTATGCCGAGTGTTGTGGGTTAGATCCCTACACTGGGCAAAAATTTGCGAGTCTTAGAAAGAAAGAAAGAAAGAAAAATAATTTATTAAACACACTAAAAGCACAACATATTATCATACAAACAAGAAGAATAAAAATTCCAAAAAAAAATAAACAAAAATAAAATAAAGAAAATGTTGTGCAGTGTGTCTAAAAGGTTCTAGCTCAGCCTTTTCTACGGATGACCGCAGCGCTGTTTTTCAGCCGAAACCCAAGGGCTAGCACGGACGATTATTCGGCATACAGTTAGTGTCCGCTCTTTAGAAAAATAAAAGTACCCTGTACATTTTTTTCTATGAGAAATCGCGGAACATACATGGGGGTGATTCGGATAGTCCACAATACGAGGAACCAAATTTTTTTATTTGGACTTCAATCTTCCGGCCAGCCTTTATATTCTATCATGCTTTGTGCAGTGCATGCGTTGTGTGTGCTGGATGCAGTCAAGCACATGCGTAGTAGGCAACTCAGGTGAGTATTTAACACATTTCGAAGGGTACTTTTGAATTTATACGTTTTGTTTCTTTCTGTATTCTCGCCATTTATCAATTTTATTTTAATGGCTGGTTATTAAACTAAATGGCAGAAGATAGAAATATTGCACGGCTACTGGGGAACGTATTGGGTTATGGATTTCTACGATGCTGTATAGGATTGCTAGTTATTATACGCGTGACATATATCGGTCTATATGTTTGTTGATTCACTGTAGCGCATGTGCAGCATTCTCCAGTCAGCTTAATAGGTCGGTGAAAACTTAACGCATTCTAAAATTACGTTTTGAGTTTAAGCTTTCAAATTCATATTCCGTAGGTAGGAAATGCCATTAAATTAATTTTGTTATAATTAATATCTACTGCATCATCATGCATATGACTTGATCTTTTAAATTAAATTCTCATATTTGTATAATATTGTCTTCTGTTTACGCGAATGTTATTCATTGAAATTAAACTACTCTAGACGGATTTTATCGCGTTGTTTATTTAACACTTTATTACAAAATTTTGAAAACTGTTACACTACTATTACTATTAAACTTTATTCATTTTAAGATAATTAAATTATTGAAACTATTAAAACTATTTATACTATTACTATACTATTATATTATTTATATTTATGTTTATACTTTCCCCGACGTTTCGGTTGCTTTTCAGCAGCCATGGTCACGGGGAGACTAAGATGGTAGTTGTCTCAATGTTCCAGTGTAGTTATTTCAAAGTACCCGAACATAATTTAATTATGGGCGTTTCTATTTACGCAGAATTCATTCTGCGTAGTATCTCATATTTGTATTCTAATTAAAATGTACCTTTGCCTATACTTAGGAACAGCTATTAATATTAACAGTTACGTAAGCCATTGCACTATCGTTTCAATACAATTTTAATAAACCGATAAACCCAATAGCTTAAATATTCAATGCAGGAACGGCTACGGGCTTAATTCCTGTGCGGTTCACAAAATTAAATGGTCATCAGATCAAAATATGTCTAGAAAGGATGCTAATTGTATGCTATATTTCAATCTATATATATAAAACTCTTCCGTTACTGAGTGACTGACAGACAACGCACAGCCGAAACTATTGGGCACAAGAAGCTGAAATTTGACATGTATGTTTCTTGGGTACTGTAGGGGTGCACTAAGAAGGGATTACCCGAAATTCGCACGGGATTGAGAAGAAATGGATAAATAAAAAAACATGTGCGAGCGAAGCTGCGGGCAACCTCTAGTATACCTACAAACTAACCTTTATGTTACAATAATCCATATTGAAACATTTTCTAAAAGTGTTGTAATAGTCATTTATATAGCTATTTATACATCTATAATATCTAAGTATACTATTTGTAAACTACCCTTCAGAACTATACATATATATAATTATAATTATAAGAAGTTCAAACAAAATAGCAACAAATAAAAAAGAAATGAACTAATTGCCACATGCTTGTGTTTGAAAAGTCGTAAAAGCTACGAGCGTGTGTGCTGAGTAATGTGTATTTGTGTGTTCGTGTGTGTTGTATATGTGTGTGTGTGTGATTTATGAATATCAGCGCGCGCTTTACATCGTCTATTTATTTTTGTCAAAAGCAGCTTAGTCTTTTTTATGTAATGAAACTCTTTACTTTGAACTTGCGGTTGAACTTAAGCCGGCGCTATAATTTTTTTTAATTAATCATCCAAAAAGTTTATAGCTAATTATATTATACTTAAGTAAGCTTTCGCACGCGGCTTGGTTCAAAATGTGTCAATAAAACTGAGGGTTGTTACTTTATATTTGTAAGAATGTTTGGTATCGGTTTAATGGTTCGAATATTATCTCTTATTTAGGTACAATCAAACTTTGACCTTATCATATAATATTACTAGATCATGTCTGCGGCTTTGCCTGTATTAGTGTAGATTTTGACATTTAATTTTCATCCTTCGGTCAGTACTTTTTTCTGGATGAAAGGTGTTTTGTTTGCAAAATTTTATGGTGATCGGTTAAGTAGGTAGTAAGTCATGAAAGCGTAACAAACAAACAAACTTACAATCACATTTAAAATATTAGTTAGGAAGCCATCCATCCAAAATGTAAGTGAAGCTTGACAGTGTTTTACTAATTCTTTAATTCTTCTGGGGGTCGCGCAAGTGATGCCGTAGGCTACGATTATCTTAGCCGATTACTATGCTTATAGCAACTGAATAACATAAAGAAGATAATTATGTGTGTCAGATGCCAATAACTAAATCCAATACATCATAAGCTACGATAAAGTCAAACTCAAAGTCAAAAAAACATTGATTCATTTAGGTCACAAAATAACACTTATGAATGTCAAAATCGATTGGTTAGTGAGTTTACTAAGTTTTCAAAGCTACATTTAGTTTAACTAAACTAAATGTAACATTTAGTTTAACTGAACTAAATGTAGCTTTGAAGACTCAACCCTTTACCTAAAACGAGTAAGGCGAAGAGTTTAGGCAAAGGGTTGAGTCTATCATAATAACGAGATGATTCCATAATTTAAGTTTATCTTACTGCCATCTTGAGCTAAGTTCAAGACTCTAAGCTGCCACTGAAAGATTCCTTAGAAGGAGATCCAATAACAATTTGGTACCACCAAAATATCGAATTCGGATTTCTCATAAGTAATTATGTCCTACGTAGGTCGTACGGACGCAAAGTAATAAAAAAATTGTACAAACATGTTAATATAGAAGTGTTATTTATATTCCTTTACCATAAAACACATAACAAATGATACATAATTAAAATTTAAACACATAAGAGAAACATTTGCCACCAGCAAGAATTTCGTTAATTTCTTTAAACGTGCCATAACCTAATTTAAATACAATATCCATAACTTAAATTACAAAATTAAGAAATATACGACAAATAAATAATGAACGGCCATTTTGAACACAGATAAAATAAATCAGCGGCATAAATTATAGAAGATCATAATCTGTCAAATAGTTTATTGCGAGTATGTCTGTTGTTCTAATCCCATGTATTATGAATATTTATCTAAAATACGGGTTTAAATCGCAGTTTTACATGTATTTTGTTATAATAACAATGTTATGCGAAAAATGATATAGCTAACTGTTTGGTCAGTTATTTTAATGTCTAAAATAATATGTAGTAGGTAGGTACAAAGTTTTGATTTCATTTGATACTACAAATGTCTATAGTAGGCTAAACTACGCCTATTGTTACTATAGTCTTACTTAATATACTTGTAATTTACAGATTAGACTGAGTTTGAGACCTCAATGATGATTTCAACTTAAAAGCATAGTTTGTAAAGATACAAACAACGGTAAAGGTAAAGATTACAGAACTTTTTGCTCGCGTCAATGTAGGCTTGGCAATTAATTTATAGAACGTACGTAACTAACGTAGAAAGTACCACGCCTCAGTCATTACGTCTGAATTGGACACTATCATATTTGTCGGTCTAGATGGCGTAGTGGTTAGTGTAACCGACTGCTACGCCTGATGTCACGGGTTCGATTCCCGCACAAGTCAAACATTTGTGTGCATGAACATGGATGTTTGTATTGGTCTGGGTGTTTTCTATGTATAATATGTATGTATTATAAAAAAATATATATATGTATGTTTATCCACTGTCTAGTACCCAAAGTACAAGCTCTGATTAGTTTGGGCTAGATGAGGTTGTGTGTATGCGACAGAATATTTAAAAAAAAAGTATTTCTCGATGAAATGTAACTACCCCTGACAAAGTGTAAGCGTAATTTCATGATGATTGGTCGAGTAGCTAAGGCGTGAAAGCGTTACAAACAAACTCATTTTCGCATTTATAATATTAGTTAGGGTTACAATATATGGTAGGTATCAGTTATATAGTTTTAATGTCACTTAATACTACATACCTATGTCTAAAGTAAACTTAACTTTTGCATATAATTGACTACAGTCAGTATTACTTTAACATTAGAATGACATTGAGACCTTAATGATAATATCGTAAAAGCAAACTTTGTAATGATTACAAACATTATCTATTTTGTACTATAAAGATGTCTTCATATAAAACGATGCTACCTTTAAAGTAATACCTATCCAACAAAAATGAAAAAGTATAAAAAGCCGCTTAATAATATAGGTGATACCGGGTTTGAACCCGCGACCTAATGTACAACAGTCGCGTTCACTACCGTTGCGTTACGTAGGCAATCATAACAATCTTTTATAAAAATATATTATGAGAAGACTGAAATAGCATTTGTTACACAACTATTGTTCGACTTATTTCAAGAATATTACAACATGTAACATAATAAACACGCATCCTGAAAGTAGTTTATTCAAAATCTCCTACTGAATCAATTCCAGCAATTTTTAATATAGGTAATTTTGCATCCCTAAAATAATTAAAACGAATTAAATTATAGTCACCCATTTATTAACAGCTGAAATAAACGAAAATGTATTATAATTCAAGGCAATAAGGTTTTTGATGCAATAAAGGTGTTAGATTTATTGTAATATACCCATACTATCCTCTCACAATAAGGAGAACTAATTCGTTAAGTTAAAATATTGAAGTACATAAAAGTAACATTTTAATGAATATATTATTATTACGATTTAATAATCTAATTGGGGTGTTTGAGGTTGTGCGTTATATCTGTGACATGTTGTATAACATTTTTGCCAAACAGTTCTCCACTTTTTATACATAATAAAATGAATATTAAACTAGGCGAATGCCTTGGTGGCGCAGTAGTATATGCGACTGCTGTGCATGAGGTCTCGAGTTTGGTGCTCGGGCAAATTATTATAGGGATTTTCTGTCAACAA
Source organism: Catocala sponsa (assembly GCA_963564715.1). Lineage (NCBI taxonomy): Eukaryota > Metazoa > Arthropoda > Insecta > Lepidoptera > Erebidae > Catocala > Catocala sponsa. The sequence continues at coordinate 8,657,535 of OY751351.1, forward strand.
AATCTAAGTAGCACCACGTAAGCTGAAACTCAATAAATCAAGTAAAATATTTTTCTTTCTTTCTATGTGTCCAATGGCTGGTATCCAAAGTAACTTTGCTGTTTACGGTAGAGAGTTATGTTAGCTAAGCCGTACACACGTACAAGCGTGTATGTTATGGCTGATCCGATGTTAACACGGCGAGGCGACAGTTTTTGAATAGTTTGTGCCTGTAAACAAAGTATTTTATGATATGGCGCAAGTTAAAAAAGAAAGATGGTGATGTATATTTTCATTCCATTTTGTTTTAAAATGTATGTTGAAACTCAGTGACGCTGGAGTAGTGAATGTAACTGCTGTGTTTGAACTCTTGGGTTAAACCCCGGGTCAGTTAAGTGTTATTGGGATTTTTTAATCTAGAAATGACCAACAGTAGCATAGAGTCTGGAACGCGCAATATAACAGGGACCCTAAAATCTTAATTTTGGTGTGATATACTTTTGATTTCAGGATATAGGATTATCTATACTAATATTATAAAGCTGAACAGTTTGTTTTTTTTGAACGCGCTAATCTCAGGAACTACTGGTTCGAATTGAAAAATTATTTTAGTGTTGGATAGCCTATTTGTCGAGAAATGCTATAGCCTGTTATATATAACATCAACATTTATGTATGTATAGTACGCTTTTGTTTTTCGATATTCGGAACAAAACGTAACTATTAGCTAATATACCTACTTATTAACGTAAACATGTGAACGTGCCAATTGTAGAGAAATCTCATTGGTTCTGTAGCATAAGTTTGCGCTTTTTGATCGTCAAAGCCCAGTTTCGATTACCCGGTACAGTATAATGTATTAAGATTGTCTGAAGAAATTTAGTTGCAATGCTCAGTCTGGAAATATGCCAGATGGACGACAATAGGAACGGTCAATACTACGTTGGACATATAGAAAAAGAAAAGATGGTGCAATGCACCTCTTTCTATGTTTTACCTTCGGTTATATACAGGTGTCTCTTTCTATAATGTAACTAATATTATTCCGAGAATGAATAACAGTTTTAGATATTGTTTAATGTAATAAGGTCTTCAACTATAGTTGCGTGAAATAAAAACACTGTAATACGTCCTGACTCTTAGATGCTTTTATTTGTACTAAAAATATATTAAGTTAAAACTAGACAAACAAGTGGACTGTATTGAATGTGTGCGTGTATGCCGTATACCTGATTATGCAAACTCTATCTAATATTATCAATATTAATATTATTTTAATATTATTAGGATCGTAGCAAATGGAAATCCGTAGTCTCTGCCTACCCCTCTGGGAAACAGGTGTGAATCTATGTATGTATGTATCTAATATTTGAATAGATATAGTTCAAACCAACTGCACTTCGAAACTTTCAGAAATAGTTTACCATTTAGTTTAACCATATATATTATAAAGTATTTGTTTTACTTAACTAAATAAATTAAATTTAGTTTTGAATACTTCATTTATAAATAGTGACGTTTTAAAATAACTGCCCATTAGTAGGGTGGCAGGTGAGATAAGGATTTGGGGTGACTCTGAACTAAATATAGTTTCTATATAAGTATTGTTTTTAATTCTTTTGTAAATAAACGTTTCAAAGTAAAATGTCATACTTATAGTATTTGCTTAGAATTTTATTATTGTTTAGGTATCAAAATCATTCCATTTTGACTATTGACACGTAGTACTAATCTGGATTATGGGCTAGTGGTTAGCAGTTAATAAAGTCCAATGATATTAATAATAATAATATTCTATCACATACACACAACACCATCCTGCTCAAACTAAGCAGAGCTTGTACTATGGGTACTAGACAATGGATAAACATACTTAAATACTTTTTTTTTGTAAATACATATTATTATTAAATATAGAAACACCCAGACCAAGACAAACATCCATGTTCATGCACACAAATGTTTGACTTGTGCGGGGATCGAACCCGCGACCTCAGGCGTGGCAGTCGGTTACACTAACCACTACGCCATCTAGGCCAACAAAATTAAATATGATAGTGTCCAATCCACACGTAACGACTGAGGCGTGGTAATTTCTACGTTAGTATCTATTATAACGACTTTTAAGAGATTAATTTTTATGTCCCGCTTAAAAAAACGCGGCATTGAAAGCAGACTAAAGTAGTAGAAAGAAGATAATACAAAGCTCTGAGTGAGTGCAATCATGAGTGCCAGGTTCTTACTTTCATACGTAGGTGGATTTATAAATTCGTTTGTTTTACTAAGTTAACCCATTCACAGTCCCGTGACAGACACAATAGAATATCAATTGTTATGTACCATATGTGGTTCATCGGACAGGGAACGTGTTAACCAAGCACCTTAAGATCAGTCCAATAAAGTAAGTAACACGATAATTATATCCATCAATGATCCTGACAGTTGAGGAATATACCGACTTATCAAGCTGTTAGTCGGTACTTTCCCCGCCCGTCTTGTCTCGTTATAACCATTTGATTATTTTCGTGCAATCGTTAGCAGACTAGATGGATTAGCTTCGGTCACTAGATTGAGAAGATTAGCATTTTCAATGTTTTTCAAATAGAGTAAAGCCGTATATTTTATAAAATATATCATTTTTATTTCAACATCGTAAAAAGTTTATCATCCATTCTTTCCTGTCAACTCTTATGACTTGTACAACACCACTGAATAAATTTAAATTTATAATTGTCACATTTCCATAGGCATTTTGTTACCCAGGCGCGTCAATGCTATCGCACGATCGGAAGCGCCATAGCATTTAAGGAATCTAAATATAACATTCGTTTAGTAATCGAAAATGAATACAAATTGACGATAAAGTTATCTTTGAATCTTATAATCTGTTAATACTTTGGATTTTGGGCGTTTATTTCTTGTAAAGCGGTAGTCTTTGACAGAAATTGAATAGCACAAGCCTGTATTTGGGAACGCTATCTTGATTTTGGGCTTTGAATAAATGCTTTTGAGGTTACGTTCGATTGCTACCAGATTTATTTTGTGGGTTTATTGTAAATCTTATCGAACTGTGTATTTGAATGTACAGTTTTGAACCAGTACTTAAAGATTATAGAAGAAATAATTATTACAAAGGGTTAAGTCAGAGATATAATACATTGAAATTAAACTACTATATACGGATTTTATCGCATTGTTTATTTGACACTTTATTACAAAATTTTGAAAAACTGTTACACTACTATAATACTATTTAACTTTACTAATTTTTAAGCTAATTAAATTATTGAAACTATTAAAACTATTTATACTATTACTATACTATTATACTATTTATATTTATGTTTACACTTTCCCCGACGTTTCGGTTGCTTTTCAGCATGGTCACGGGGAGACTAAGATGGTAGTTGTCTCAATGTTCCAGTGTAGTTATTTCTAAGTACCCGAACATAATTTAATCATGGGTGTTTCTATTTACGCAGAATGAGCTCAAAGTATCATGAAGTCTAGCTGTGGTTTGCTTCTTCTTGGGTTTGACTATTTGAATTACTGGATTATTATAGTAGTGTAACAGTTTTTCAAAATTTTGTAATAATGTGTCAAATAAACAACGCGATAAAATCCGTATATAGTAGTTTAATTTCAATGAATAACATTCGCGTAAACAGAAGACAATATTAGATATAATACAGTTACTTACACAGCTACTTATTTTGACTACTTATGTTTTACTAGCTTTTGCGCGCGACTTCGCCCGCGTGGTACCTACTTGAATAAAAAGCCTATGTCCTTCCCCAGGTTTTAAACTATATCTGTACCAAATTTCATCTAGATCGGTTGAGTGGTTTAGCCGTGAAGAGGTAACAGACAGACAGACAGACAGATAGACAGACAGAGTTACTTTCGAATTTATAATATTAGTAAGGATTTAGGTGGCGATCTTATTGCCGATATCTGGATACATTTATGTACTTCGTGCTTTGTTGATTCATCATCATGATCGAGTTTCTCATTATTTATTATATAAATCATGCAAAATGAAAGTATAATGATAAGTAAATTTGTAATCCTAACTAATATTATAAATGCGAATTTGAGTTAACGCCTTAACTACTCGACCGAATGTTCAGAAAAGGACACAAATTACCTTCCATCTAAAAAATAAGTACTGTTCCCGAGTTAGCAAAGCCGATGGCAAAAGAAAAATTGTATTGTCTTTATGACAAAATATGTTTTACTACAAATTTCCACTTGCTACGATAATTCCATATCTATACTACCGATGTTTTCAAATATTTCTCAAGCCTTGTCATAAAGCAAAATATACTTAAAACTCGTACTAGTAACCGCACATGTAAGCCAGAAAGTAACAAAACGACTACACGCTGGCTTTCCTTTAAAGCCGTCTGAGCACACTCCTTTCAAAAGATTACATTTTGTACACTAAGTAATGAAGTCTACCTACAAAATATTTTGTTGGATGTGAAACTGAGGATTGTGTGAATAACCGATGGGTTTACAGTTATAAGTTTTAGCCAGTTCTCTTGTTGGTCTCGTCGTGGCTAAAAAGTTAACAATCGCTTTTAAGGCATCGGTTTCAATTCTCGAATTAGACAAATATTTAATGAGCTTTTTTGTTAGTATGTAAGCATTGTCTGGACAAGTGTCTAGCAGTCAGTAGTTGCATCGCTTCTTGATACATAAGATCAGAAACATAGCTAACGAAATGTGAATATAATACATTCTTATGCCTTCAACTATAACCGGGTTTAATTCTAGTATGTAGGTACTTTCAGTTGTAGTTTATGGTAACAAAAGTTTTTTTTCATTTCTTGATTATTGTTTTTAATAGATATTAACTGCGCTTCCAATATAATTATTTCATCAAGTATGAGCTGGTCTCATCGTAAGTGGGTATCGGTGGTTTTATAAACACATGCATCATCAGGGGTAGGTATCACTCTTATTTCCAATCATGTTGGCCTCGATGGCGTAGTGGTTAGTGTAACCGATTGCCACGCCTGAGGTCGCGGGTTCGATTCCCGCACAAGTCAAACATTTGTGTGCATGAACATGGATGTTTGTCTTAGTCTGGGTGTTTCTATGTATAATATGTATGTATTTACAAAAAAAAATAGTATATATGTATGTTTATCCATTGCCTAGTACCCATAGCACAAGCTCTGCTTAGTTTGGGCTAGATGGTGTTGTGTGTATGTGGTAGAATATTATTATTATTATTATTGTACATCTGCTCACAGAGTAAAGATCCCTAATACCCTGAATAAATCGATAAATCGCATGCTGTCTCACTCTTGTTAAGTCAAAGAAGAGAGATGGCGAAAATTCGAAATCCTTATAGATAAAATTAAATGCTCTTTGGAGGTGGTGGAACAGGCCCTTAGTCTGATTATGTTGTATGTTCTGAGGTAATGTGTATAGGAACGTAGAATGATAACACGGGACAAGAGTCCAAGTTGGATGTTTGATTGTTTGTGATGTGAACTTTTTAAACTGATTGCGGGCGCAGCTGCACTTAGGCACACACACCAATGCATTATGCATTATATATAACATGCTTAGTCAACAATATCATACATGTGTACACTTCCAAAAAATTGTCAGTAGCTGCATAAAATTTGTAACTGTGTTTGTAGATGACATTATTAGGCTCACCCGTCATTACGTAGCATCTCAAAACATAGATAGAGAAATGTGAGCGTAATTGCTATATATAATGCTATATAGAGATACATATGTATGATACTATGTAAATATAAATACAATGTGTTCGACCTCTCTTATATATAATGTTAATATTCTATCACATACACACAACACCATCTAGCACAAACTAAGCAGAGCTTGTACTATGGGTACTAGACAATGGATAAACATACATACGTATATACTTTATTTTGTAAATAAGACAAACAACCATGTCCATGCACACATTTGACTTGTGCGAGAATCGAACCTGCGATCTCAGGCGTGGCAGTCGATTACACTTCTTTCTTCTTCTTTCATTTCGTGTGGTTAGTGGCCAACCTGTTGTCAAGAGTTGTTCACACCGCCCGTAGACCACTGACATGGCTTAACGATTGCTGTCAATTTGACAACAACCGGGATCAACGTTTTACGTGCCCTCCGAAGCACGGAGATGCTCAGATGAAACACCACTAAGCGGTCACCCAAGAGCAGCGATAGCTCAGTGGGGAGACCAACAGACTGCAATGCAGAGGGTCTCGGGTTCGAACCCTCGTCGCGCACCTCTGACTTTCGGAAGTTATATGACTTTTCGAAATTATGTGCATATTGATTGACAACAATTATCGCCTGCTCCGTGCCTCGGAGAGCACGTTAAGCTTTTGGTCCCGGCTGCCATGAACATCTATGGCAGTCGTTATTGGGAGAGTGTCGACACAAAAGATCCCACTGGGTCGAAGTGTCGCCCGTCTGCACTGACTGGCCCCCACATAAGATAAGATAAGCGGTCACCCATCTATAGACTGACCGCACCCAACGTTGCTTAACCTCGCTAATCATTTACCGATCAGTGAGTGCAACTGGCTATGAGCGCCTCGATTACATTAACCACTACGTATCGAGGCCGCCATGTACCTGTTCCGTGCAACATCGATATTTTTATAAACTTCACTCCTACAATTTAAAGGCTCAATTAAAAATATTGCTTCTATATAATATACCGAGTCAATTTCCAACAAATTGCAGGCTTAATAATTATGAATATAATTTATTCATTATAAAACAATTGCTTTTATCATCATTGTGTTATTGTACCTGAATTTAATCTTTCGCTTATTAATTTTAATCCTATAATTGGGTGGTGATTATCATTTTGTAATCATTACAGCCGTATTATTGTACCTGATTGATTGCAATTTTAGGAACTTGGATGTAATTATGGTATTATTACCGTATATGAAATAAAGCTGGCGTCAGGATTTCGGCATATGTAAACAACAGGTCATTGGTTTAAGTGGCTGGCCACTACGCCAAGTGGTATGGGTTCAGTCTCCACAAGGTACAATAATTTGGGTGATATATAAATATGTAGTTGCTCTGAGATTTGATGTTCTTTGTATACGTTGTTTAAATGTGTTTAAAAATTTCGATATATAGACGTTATTCCTGGTGCGGAAGTTGTCTTTCCATCTTCAAGTATTTGAAGTTGTTATTAAATTCGCCATACTTACTTTTACCTTAAACTAAAGTTAATATAATTATAACAATGGATATAATGCAGTCCAAACCAAATGCAAGCAAGCAAAAGCTAGATAGATATATCAGGATCGCAGCAAGTGGAAATCTGTAGTCTCTACCTACCTACCTTCCCTTTTGGGAACCAGCTGTGAAGGTGGGTGTATTGAAAACTTTATCTTATCTTATCTTATCTTATCTTATGTGGGGGCCAGTCAGTGCAGACCGGCGACACTTCGACCCAGTGGGATCTTTTGTGTCGACACTCTCCCAATAACGACTGCCATAGATGTTCATGGCAGCCGGGACCGACGACTTAACGTGCTCTCCGAGGCACGGAGCAGGCGATAATTGTCAATCAATACGCACATAATTTTGAAAAGTCATATAACTTCCGAAAGTCAGAGGTGCGCGACGTGGGTTCGAACCCGAGACCCTCTGCATTACAGTCTGTTGGTCTCCCCACTGAGCTATCGCTGCTCAACATTGAAAACCTTAGCCTGGCCTTTAAAGGATATAGGCATAAACCATGCATGTCTTAATAGTACCTTGTATTGTAGAGCATAGGAACATTCGTATACTGCGCGAATGTTACTTACATCATGTACATTACATATGTCTGAGGCCGGCCGACGATGTCGAAATAACTCTGATTTCATAAAAGTATTATATTTAATACTGTATGTTCATATAATCTTGACTTTCAAAGATGATGCGTCATTTGCACGAGTTGTGTCATAAATTATATGCGGTTGAAACCATGGCACACTTACTTTATATAATGAGTGTTGTAATGATTATGAATTATAGCAATAATTTCAAATCTAATTAACTTTAATTAAATAAATTACTAGATATTGGGTCAGCGCTTTCCATACGTCCAGGAAAGATCACGCTCGTGGCGTGGAGCTTCTCGGGCGCGGGTGAGATCTTATTATAGTGCAAGCAAAATAAAGCATTGTGTTCAAAGGTGTAAGGTTTAAATCACACTGTGGACATCTTTAGTAATATCTGCAAATGTATATGACAATTGTGGACACCATATTCGAAAATTTTAATAAATACTGAATCCAGTCCCTGTTTGCTAGTAAGTCGATGGTAATTAATGATTGAGTAAAATTATTTGCTATTTAATGATTTTAGAGAATAGGTACGTAACAGCTTCGTTGGTCCCTTACTATAAATTTCCGGTAAAATTATTGCGGTCAATCGCTACGACTTGAGTTTGATTTAGGTCGGGCAAGCGTACTACCCAACGGCGTTAGGAAACCGTTGTTGTATGATGTTTATTACGCATTTAGCTTAGAAACTAATTAGCGTACGTAACAGTAGCGGAGCAATGAATATAAAATTGACATATAGTCATAGTACCTAACGAGGTATAACCCCATAATGATTTATATTTTTTGCAACGGTAGCCTTATAGTTAATGTACTGCACTGGCGATCGATAAATAGTGGATTTGATACCAAGCAACCCACTGGAATCTTCCAGTGGGTTTGGTTAGTATGAACTAGAATAGTTATCATTTAAACACATATTGCTGAGTATTTAAAAAATCATTTGGTAGCCCTTCCATTCTATTCCGAATTCTTCCATTGACAAACACTTTAAAGCATAGCATGACAAATATTATTTTTAACTCTAAACAAAAATAACCTAATATGTGTATTTTGTTCCAACAGAGTGCGCTTGTGGGCGAACGCGTAACTCTACCGTGCCGCGTAGAGAACAAAGTGGGAACTCTACAATGGACGAAGGACGACTTCGGTCTTGGCACGCACCGAAACCTCAGCGGTTACGACAGATACTCTATGGTCGGGAGCGACGAAGAAGGTAAGACTCTATATAGACAATATAAGGTCACTGCTCATAATGTGTTCGTGAGTTTAATACCTGGATCAAAAAAAGGATTGCGTGGTTTTTGTTACGAGATTTTCAGTAGAATTTCTTTTGAAATGTTTGATAGAAGGAAATATATTGGTTTTGTTACAATATGGGGCCTAAATGCAATTTTATATAATATATAACTGTCAACCTCGTCAATAATAATGTGGTATAATATTAATATCATAATATGGGTTTTATAAACTGTTACACTGTTTGAGAGTGTATCAAGACCTTTGTATAGCAATCCGACAGTCCCTCACTAGGCTATTGCTACCAGTAGTACCATGTATATATAAAAAAAATTCGTACGACGTACATTTTGTAACTAAAGCAGAAGAGAGACAGACTTGCTCTTAATCACGAGACCTAAACACATTTGTAGAAAAATGTGGAAGATACGTAACATAAACATAATTATGTACTCACGCCTAAATATTTTTGAAGAGGTAGGTAGAACTGTATGTCATCCCACATTTTGAGAGCTGTTCTTAGTTCCCATGTAATAGCGGGTGTGCCTAAAACCATTTCCCAAGCTCATTACAGACTCCTTTATTTAGTTTTTTTCTTTAAAAGACACCTCTCACACTAGGCTTAATTCATGTGTCGCGGGGGATTTTATATACTCGGAGCAACTATTTGCGGGTCACATAAATTTTAGCCCCATATGAGAACCCTTGAACACTTGGCGTCATGGCAGTAGCGAGGTGACCGCTTAGCTACATACAGTTAAATTTTGACATATTTTTCAAAGAATGTGTGTCAAAGATAAACTGTTCGTAAATAAAACGCCTCATTTCTTTGAAGAAATCGGACCTTAAACTACTACGCTATCTATGCAGACAAAGACTCCGTACAGCTACTGAGGTTTTCAAACAGAATAAACTAATATCACTTTAGCTTATGTTGCGATCGCATGCAAACAGAAGTGCTTTAACCCATGGGTTTAAGGAAGCACAGTAATACGAGATCCAAGCAAAGTATTTACTCTTTTCTTTACCCCCTAACAGAATAACAGGTGTGTGTTTTCCTTGAAACAAATACTGTCAGGTAGCCCCAAGCACGTAACAATAATTTATCTTAATAAAAAAAAGTATGCCTTAAAGCAATAAAAGAAAATATTCTTGCCGGTCATCACTACGCATTTCGCTTATGACTCAGATGTAAATAAAAACGCGTTTTTACACACAGCAACTGTTATAATAATATATATTCAACTTTTATGGGCCGGCTTAAGGTTGAAAATGCTGTAGCCGTAGAGAACATTGTACACCAATTCGTAAGAACAATTTTATCTTTTAGGGTTCAGTGTTGATTTAAATATTTCTTTGTGACAATTATAGTTTATATTTGATTTTCTATAACTGTTTTTATTTTAATACGAAATAAATCTAAGGCTTTTCATATGATGACTTCGCAAAAGTTCAACATCCTCATTTCTTGAGGTTTACTATAAATTCCTATGTAATAGGAGCATGCCTGTTGCCGTCCACCGCGGTCATTTCAAAACTGCATACTGTTATTGAGAACCTTCAAACAACTAAAAGGAAATCTTTTCTGGGAAATCGAAGAGATCTAGATCTCAAACACTAAAGCAGGCATTTGTGCATTTGTGTGATCATCAAAGCAGTTAAGTTGCTTATTTTGCTCTACAAAGACCGTTTATAAATATCTTCGTCTTTGACAAAATAGACTCGATTTAACATTAATCTGAAAAACATCTAGTTTTATTCTGTGTACGCAAGTCGCCATATTTATTTTTCCAACTAAGGAACCCGGCCGAAACGCCTTATTTTGCGGAACATTTAAAAAAGTTGATTATTTGGCACGAGGAATGGTCGGAATACAAATGTAGCTAGATATTTAGGTAAATTACTAGCTCGGCTGACATTTGGGCTGGCGATACCTAGTGCAGCACTACCTTGCTGGAGTTTGTTTGGTTTGGACTTTTTTCGCCATGCTTAGTAATATTAACCCTGTATTAAACTGTCCCACTGCTGGGCAAGGACCCCTTCTCAGTGTGAAATGGGCAAGGCCTCCACTACGCTGGTCCAGCGCGGGATCAGACTTCACATATCTTTGAGAATATTATGGAGAACTTGTCGGCCTCGATGGCGTAGTGGTTAGTGTAACCGACTGCCACGCCTGAGGTCGCGGGTTCGATTCCCGCACAAGTCAAACATTTGTGTGCATGAACATGGATGTTTGTCTTGGTCTGGGTGTTTCTATGTATAATATGTAAGTATTTACAAAAAAATAAGTATATATATGTATGTTTATGCATTGTCTAGTACCCATAGTACAAGCTCTGCTTAGTTTGGGCTAGATGGTGTTGTGTGTATGTGATAGAATATTATATTATATATTATGGAGAACTCTCAGACATGCAGGTTTCCTCACAATATTTTTAGTTACCGTTAAAGCGACTGATAATTAACCATTTGATACTCACATAACTTAGAAAAGTCAGAGATGCGCGCTTTAGGATTAAACCTACCTATAATCTAATATTAAATCGTTGCATATGGAATGCCCTTTTTTGTACGTCTAATTTCGTAATTGCTTAACAAAGTGCAATGGTTATTATAAAAAAGGACATTTTTATTTCGATAAAGGCTATCTATATTTCTTTTAAGCGCGTTTATGCTTTCTGGCATTAAAATTAATTTATTAAGACTTTATTTTTACAATGTTCTTAACACAATAGTCTACAACTACTGTAAAAATGTATCACATATGAAATTTAATTATATTTATAGTCCATTTACTATTAATATTACGCATCGAAAATTGCTGACCCAATTTTTACATAAATATGTATAAATTTTTATAAAAATATCAGAAAAGCAATATCAGCTATCTTGCTTCATTTTTAATTAATTTCTTTCTTCTGGTACGCTCGTTGGCTTCCAGGCCTAGTCTTAATCTGAAGAAGGTTCTTCAGAATGTCTCAATCTACTCAAAAAACGATTGCCTAGACGATTCCCTTTCGACTAACCAATTGACATTCACCTTAAATGCTTTGGTCCTTGGGCAATATAATGTAATAATAATGTCCTGCAGACCGAATTTCGGTCACGGCGGCCAGTCTTAACGGAGACTGGTTATCTACGCAGGAGATATTATAGTGCACAAGTGTGTGCGCAAACACAAGTGCACTTTCTATTCCCTCATTCTCGTGATCCGATGGGACGGTAATCCGACACGACCGGAGGCGCAGGACGGCTTTACGTCCTCTCCGAGGCACGAGGGTGTCTAACACCGCCTTCCTAACCCCGGGCTACTATTGAGATTTCTTAACAGAAAAACCCAATAACTTTTTGTTGGCCCGTCCCGGGCTTCGAACCCGAGACCTCATGCATAGCAATCGCATTCACTACCCTCGTCTCATTCCTCGTCTATATCCTTTTCTGTACCCCTAACAACTTGTATGCAAAATTGCATGATGATCAGTCAAGTAGTTAAGGCGTGTTAACCTAACATACAAACTTACATTCGTATTTATAATAGTAGTAAGGATTATTTCACATTTTTATATCATCTTAGCGTTTTTCACGCCACATCGCTGTCTTATTACACTATTCTTTATAATATGTATGTACTAACACACAATACAATCCATGTTGAAATCTATACCCACTGGCATGAGCAATAGTTTATCGATTTATCGCTAACTCTGGCGGAAACCTTAGTTCACAGTAGTAATTCAAATAACTGCGCGGATATGTGCAATCGATACACCGCAATATTTATAGTTTCCTATGAACTAAACGAGGAAACATTACATATCGTCACGCCTATAACATTTCAAAGGGTCGGCAGGCTTTTTGACGGCTATAGGTTAGAAGCTATGTTTTGGCCTCTCTAAGTGGAAGACTTATATACTAATATATTTTTCTTATTTTCTACAAAAGACAACTGCTGCAGTAGGTACAATTCCTGTATCGCGGGGGTACTTTACAAACATTCAAACAACGTACACAAGGAACACCCCGACTCGGAACAACCATTTGCCGATCACACTGTAGGGACTCTGTAAGTATGCAAGAAATGATGAATAAACAGTTTTGTGTATAAGCGAGAAGTATGTTAGTGTGACCGGCAGTTACTGCGCGCTGTCCGGTCTAGATGCACGTATGTAGGCAAGGGTGCATTCCGGACAATAAATCCCATGTGAAAGTTTATAGAATACGTTTCATTTATCGCCAGTAATTCCCAATGCAACACACACGCACATACCCATAGGATATACACGTAAATATCCTACAACACAAAGTCTTTGTTCCGAGTTGAATTCGAATCCACAACAATCGGCGTAGTGACAGTGATAAAAAAAATACTATTAGGTTTAAAGACATTTATTCTCATAAAGACAAAAGTCACTTACATGAGAACATGTTTACAATAAAAAGACATAGGTAACATTCATTGCCGCACGTTATTAAAAAGAGAGTACTTACTTAAATAAATTATTAAAAGTACAATCATATACACAAAAACATTTATAGACCAATTGGTTATTTACACAAAAACACACATTACCAAAACAGTTCGCATTCAAAAGAAAAACAATTAGATTTCTCAAATCGATACTTTTGTAATAATATACTGTGCCAATCGTTGACTATTACTAAACTGTTGACTGCACGGATGGTGTAGTAGTTTCAGTAATCGTCTTGCCACTGCTATTGCGCCGATTGTTGTGGGTTCGAATCCCACACGGTACTAAAATTTGTGTGATCCACAAATGGTTATTTTGAGTCTGGATGTTCTTTGTGTGCGTTGTTTGGATGTTTGTAATCCCTGCGATACAGGAATTGTTACCACTGCAGGAGTTGTCTTTAAAAAAATAACAAAAGCAAACAAACCTACTTATCTTATGTGGATGCCAGTCAGTATAGACCGGCGACACTTCGACCCAGTGGGATCTTTTGTATCGACAATCTCCCGATAACGATTGCCATGGATGTTCATGGCAGCCGGAACCGACGGCTTAACGTGCTCTCCGAGGCACGGAGCAGGCGATAAATATCAATCAACACGCACATAATTTCGAAAAGTCATATAACTTCCGAAAGTCAGAGGTGCGCGACGTGGCTTCGAACCCGAGACCCTCTGCATTGCAGTCTGTTGGTCTCCCCACTGAGCTATCGCTGCTCTCAAAAAACAAACAAACCTAACCTAATCTACATTTACGCGAGCGAAGCCGCAGGAAATTCTAGTTTTCCACAATGTACAAACAAGAGATGATATCAATAAGTATTACTAAGAATTATCTGTATCAATATAACTTTGAATAATAGACGATTCGAACAAAGCCCTACCTTTATCTATCTCATTACTTAAAAGTACCAAATGTAATACAAATATTATCGAAGAATCGTGCTTTGAAGAAATACTAATACATTATTTCATACCGTACCCACATGGTACAGTTAGTTACAGTTGATAAACATTTTTGCGATTTATAAAATTAACAAGTTCGTCCCATAAAATTTATATTTGCCCTAATTCAAATTATTTTTTTTCGGTCTTTGTCTTCTACATGTTACTCAGTAAGTATAAACTTTATTGACACAAATATTTATATATATACATAAATATATATATATATATATATATATATATATATATATATATATATATATATATATATACAGGGTGTGTCGTAAATAGTGGTCCAGAGTAAAGGAGTCGATACACTGTATTCTTATGTATCGCATACCGAAATTTTAAGCATTTTCAGTTAAGGGTCTCCTAACAAAAAATAAAAGTTCTTTTTTAAAATTTCTGCACCTTGCTTCACGAATTTGGCTGTCATTTCAACAAATATCAATATTTTTTAGTTCTGTTTTTTTATTATTACTCTTGAATATGTGTACTATCATATCCAAACCCTTTTTTATGTTTTAAAGTCAAAGGTACTTAAAGAAATTAATCTGTTTCCAATTTCAATACTCATCTTCAGCAAATCATATGACTTTAGTGGCATAAAAAACATGGTTAAAATTTCGGTGTGTGATACATAAGAATACAGTGTATCGACTCCTTTACTTTGGACCACTATTTACGACACAGCCTGTATATATATATATAATTATATACTTTAAAAATTTATTTATCATGCACAATAATGGTAATTCTCGACTGCATAGATAACGTAGTGTTTTAAGTGGTCGCCAAACCACTGCGCAACGCTGGGAGTTGCAGGTTCCCTGTGTGGTCCACAATTAGTTGTGCCAAGTCTGGGTGTTCTTTGTGTCTGTGTCTGAATGTTTGCAAAGTCTCTCGTGATAGGAATTATTCTGAATGAGGGAGAGGAAGTTGTCTTTGAAAAATCTAATTTTTACATTAACCGTTAAAGGGTTTTTTGTTGTACCACTATTTATTAATAAGTATAATTCTTTTCGTCAAATACTCTTATAGTTTTGTTTAATTTTTAGCTACTAATGTCGCTGACTGTACGATGTACGATATAATGTTTCTCTACAAGCAAGAACCTTGGGTTACAAATGAAAACTGTTGACTGATAAATTCAAGATATAGACTAAAGGGGCACAGCTGGGCGCAAAAGTACTCATCGGATTTTATGGTGGTTTTCTTGTTGGCATATGAGTTGTATATTACTAAAATGGTAACTGAATGGCGATTTAAAATAGTGCCTATGATTTTCTTGTAACCTCAATCTAAATCTAAATTCAGTAAACTCACTCAACTTTGACGTTCATAAGTGTTGCTTTGTGGCCTAAATGAATTCTGACTTTGACTTTAAATGAGTGAGCTGTTTCTATCGGTATTTAAATTCCAGATTCGATTTACCGATTAGGTAATATAAGCGTAGTAAGTTAAATATTGGGAACATACATAATATGTCCAGGCTTTGTGATATTATGAATATATTTGCTGCCTCGTTTGTCACGTGGCTTCTAAAAATCGATCAAGAGTTCTTAGGTTCGATTGCCGGGTGTGTAAAAGTGGTTTTAAATTTTTTTGTACGTAAATCTTCTGTAGCATGACGGAGTTTGGAAATATTCCCGGTAGACGGCACTATACTTGTCGTCCATACGGGGCCTAAGCGTGCGAAATGCCTCTGCTTAAAACTTGAGTACATACCTACAATATGATTCTATTTATATGACTAGCTTTTTCATGTCTTCGCTCGCGTGAAAGTAGATTAGGTTATGTAATGTTAGTAAATTAAATCCAATACGTGAAAGAATTTTTAAAATCGGTTAAGTAGATTTTGAGTTCAATCCTTACAAACAAAAATTAAATCTTTCCTCTTTACAATATTATATTACTTTAGATATAGATATAGATGAGAAGCAATGATTTTCTTTATGACCACACTTTTCAATTACATTCAGGACACAACACCAAATTTAAACAAAGTTATGTATAGAGTATATTTAAACAATAGTACTTATTTGGGTAAAAGCTTTTGGTGAAATCGATACTCTCTTTATTAAAACTTTTTTATTTTCTAACCTAATATTGCTGAAAGCAAAGTTATGTATATCTGTATGGTAAATTTAAAAATATAGATAATTGGAAACATATTTTATCATATTAGTTGTTAATAAAATTATTGGATGAAACGGTTCTTTTAGAAGTTAGAAGTAAAAAGTTTTTGTTTATACTAAGTACATGAGTGGTTAGTACAGAAAAAATGTTTTAAAAAAATGGAAATTATTTATCATTTTTCATAAATACTCTAGGTATATAGGTAGGCTTTCCATAGATACATAGGTCTCACAACTGTGTAGGTTCGACGTAGTATTGGGCGAGCCTTTCGCAGTTTACCGGGTCATGTTGCCAGGCCCGGTGCTATTGAAAAAATTTAGCGAAAACCTCAATTACTTTTTACCCGGGAATCGAACACAAGACTAAAATATGTGTCGACGTCGAATTCACTAACGCTGACTCGAAAGAAATCGAGCTATCAGTGTATGGCACACAATTAAAAATCACAAATAACCAGTAGCGTTTCCTAATTTAGAAGAAGCAACCCTGACATATTATGTTTATACTGACAAATGACTCAGCCAAATATATAAAGGTGACGTCACTGGCGGCGTAGCCCTCGTTAAGAAACTTTTGTAACCCTTTCAGGAAACCGGGGTAAGAGAATAACTCTTACTGCGTTTCACCTGATAAGGTTCCTTACGTCATCGTTCTCTAGGGCGAGTAAAGCACTTTTGATTACTCTAATATTCCAAGTGATTAAAGGCCATCAGGCTTAACATAGATGGCAAGCAAACAAGCGGCCATGTTAGTTTGATACCTGCTATGTATAAAAAGTGTGTATGACATGTGCCATTCATTCAGCATTATGCTGACTTTTAGACCTGAAATACATATGCTGACAGCATATGTATTTCAGGTCTAAAAGTCATTAGTTTGATGCATATGAGGCGGCTTTTATTTATAGCAAACGACCGCACAGCAAGACTTGATTCAACATGACCTTTCAACAACAAAATATTCCAAACGCCTCACATCAACAAACATCAATAAATTTTGACTTCTATAAAAACCTTCAATTTTCATTTCATATATTTGCATCAGATGTATTATTAGAATTTACGCAACAAGTCAACGAACTATCTTGGCTCGCAATATCTGTAACTATTGCTTGACGAACGAAAAGATTCAAGGTTTCACGAGATTTATTTGGCAGCTCGGAAACAATAGTAAAATGTCGTGACAATGAAAGTTTGTGTCGTCATAGCTTTCTGTCAATCGTCACGGTCGAAAAAGCTTACTCACTAATTGGATACGCGTACATAATACGTGTGAAGAGGCTGTTAAGTCATTACAAATATGTTTATCATTCTGCTTTCTGATATTTTCGCGGATGGGTTCTGTGACGTTGACCAATAATGCCGCTGTCAAATCAAATCAAACAGTCTCACTATTTGACTGTTTGAAGAATAATAATAATCTTTAATAATAATAATAATTTATTAATTCAAAAATAGATACAGTCTGTCTATCTTATTGTAACATTTCATGAACAATGCAAAATTTTACACGGAACTGATAGAGTTAAACGATGGTGTCTGAGCTAATGAGAACTGTGTGACAGACACCAAAGAAGAAGAAAGCAGCGGGATGTCAGGCCTGTCTGTTGAAAAACATATAAACGCTCCTGATAGCCATGAAATGAACATCTCTGTTCCTCGATTTAGAAGTTAGCAAGTACTTCGATATCTGAGGAGATTATCGTTATCCTTTTGATTTGCAGTTCAGATAATTATCGCTACGCAGCAACGGTGACATCTTGCTGTGTTTCTTGGAGCATATCCTAAAATACTTTGGAATGAATATTCTAGAAGTATTATGAGTAGAAAGCACAACTTAAACTTATTCAGATCATCAAGTAGTTGCTTTTTATTATAATTATACTTTTCATGCCCTCATTCCATGTGACGGGGGTGTTACAAACATTTATACATAGCGACCACTCAGACTGGGAATACATTTTGCGTATTTGTGTCAAGCATTTTGTTTAAAGATGGCAACTTATACGTAACATAAGTACGAGAAATGTCCAAAACAAATAGAGAGAGAGCAGAAGAGAAGATACAGGCCAAAAAGAAGTTTTGTACCTTTTTTGTTTATTCTTTAAAAAAGGACTACCGCACTAGGAATAATTTCTGTATCACAGAGGCCTTCACAAACATTCAAACAACGGACACAAAGTACACCTGGATTCGGAACAACTATTTGTGGATCATACAAATTTTTGTCCCGTATGGGGATCGAACCCACAACACACTTGGCGCGGTGGCATTGGCGAGGCGACCACATAAACCACTATTCCATCCGTGCAGTCATACTATTACGCATTACACCAACTTTAGTGCCAATCTATATACTTTCATTTTGCAATTGAATTTCAAAGAACAAAGATGCGTATTCAATTATAAATTTGGCATCTCTAGGTCACCACTTCCCATAGCGATTCATTCTCTAAAAACAATAAGACGTACCGAAGATTACTTCACTTCTACACTGGCGATGAAAAATGTATTTCAACGTTTTTAAGACACGATGAAAGATCGTCTTAAGTGGGGCTAGAGCGTTCTTACCGAGTTAAAAATGAATTTACCTTATTTCTGAAGTCTTGTGGAGGTTTATTATTTATTTTATGGTTTCGTGTAAAGAATGTAATTTGTTTTGCTTGTGTAACACGAGGTTGTGTATACGTAATTCGTAGCCTAAATTTAGGTATGATTTCCCATGCCACTTATAAGGAGATCTGATTTCACATACGAATTTCAGAAATTGAAAAGAACCCACGCACAGGGCGGTGGAAACGCGAAGGTCCCAGGCTCGACTGGTCCTCAAGGCGAAGTGGGAAGTTAGACTGGCCCAGCCCCGCTACGGGGTGAGGACCGTCGAGGCTGTCCGTCCGGTACTAAAACAGTGGACGGATAGACGGCGCGGACCGCTTACCTACCGGCTTACTCAGGTGCTCTCTGGACACGGCTGTTTCGGAGAGTACCTCTGCAAGATAGCCGGTAGGGAGCCGATAACCAGGTGTCACCATTGTGAGGAGTGTGACCGGGACACGGCGCAGCACACGCTGGAGGAGTGCCCGGCGTGGGCCGCGGAGCGCTGTGCCCTGGTCGCTGCGATTGGCCCCGACCTCTCGTTGCCGACCGTCGTATCCATGACGGTCGGCGACGACAGGTGCTGGGGCGCAATGAGGTCCCCGCTCCGCCGCCTCCTTCTGCGAGATGACAGACTCGCAGAAGGAGGCGGCGGAGCGGGGGCGTGAGGAAGATCCTTACGCTCCGGAAGTCCGCCGCCAGAGGAGGGGGCGCAGGAGACGCGCTTATGTCGCTCTCCTGCCCCCCACGTAAGGGTTCCGGGTGGCAAGGCCTCAGGGGGGCCTGCCACCCACAAATTAAGAACCCTGAGAGGGCGCGCGCGGTGTTCCCGCGCGCCTTCCAATGTTGAAAGGGAAGAGCGGTGAGGCTCTCCCCTGGGGAAGAGAGGTGGTCGGGTCCGTTTGACCCGGCCCGCACCCACACGGGGGGCCTGCTATGGATGACTCAATTCTTTTAAGAGCTCTCAACAGGCCCTTCCATTAAGTGAGAGAGGGAACACCCCAGGTTTTTTAGTGGGTATACCAGAATGGGGAGTCCCACACGCCCCGCCAGTGCCGTCCCCTAGCCGGCGGATAGTGCATCAAGCATTCTTCCTGGGTACCAAAAAAAAAAAAGGTTTGCAACAGTTATTTTTTCTGGATGAAAGGTACCCTATGTCCTATTCCGTACCCCTGACAACGTGTATGCAATATTTCATGTTGATCGGTTGAGTAGTTAAGGCGTGAAAGCGTAACAAACAAACAAACTCAATTTTGCATTTATAATATTACTTAGGATTAGGATTATATTATGATGTTTATTATTATAACTGATATAAAGAAAGAAACTACGGCTACATACAATATCGTCTTAATAGAAGATGCCCTTTAAAAGGAAAATGTGATGTTTTTATCTGGTTTAATTAGCTGGTTTAATTACATCCCTAGTTTGGCGATAAACTAGGGTTTTAATTAAACCAGATTGTCCTTTTATTCTCGGGTTTGAGATTCCATTCAGGTCAGTTTCCGTGGAGTGACTGCCAGCGAAAGAATAGCTAGTTACTTTTTAATATCGATGGTCATGAATGTGGCCAGCAAGACTGACAGTTTTATGGTAACTGAAGTATAGTAAACTGTGTTTAGTACGATTAATCTAGCAGTACCTAAGTCTACTTGATTAACGTAAGTGCCATAAGGCTATCAGAAATAAAAAATAGCGCTGCAAAGACACGTTAAAAAGAACTGTAATACATAGATGCAGGCTTGAATAACCAACAAATATAGGCAGAAAAGTATTCATCATCATCATCTCAGCCAGAAGATGTCCACTGCTGGACATAGCCTCCCCCAAGGTTTTTCGCACAGACCGGCCTTGGGCCACCCGCATCCGACCGCTTTCCGATTAGAAAATCATTATATTCAGCTTTCTCCTGCTAAGTTACAAGAAGTGTGAATGGAACAGTCGCAAGAGGAAAACCTAGGCGAACGTTTCTCGATCAGATCGGAGGCGTTCTGGACAAAGGCCAGGTTAAGAGCTCCTTGAACCGACGGGCGTGTATGAGGAATGTGATGAAAGTGAATAAAGCCAGAGAAGTGTGTCAGGATCGTAGCAAATGGAAATCCGTAGTCTCTGCCTACCCCTCTGGGAAACAGGCGTGAATCTATGTATGTATGTAAGTTACAAGAAATATAGGGCAAGTCTATTGTCGACTGCCAAGCTTATTCCGGCTCCGTGCTGGTACAGAGAATTTTCTGATAGAAATAATTGACCTGATACGAAAATTCGGTATTTCATGTTACGTCACAAATATAGCCGCTAACGCTTGCCACGGAAAAAATGTAGTATGTATTGTCCATAATAACCTAAAGAATATCCAGCCTTGTTCTTCAATTAATTAGAATTAACAATCATAGGTTGGTTTTTACTTGGTAATTTATGTTCACGAGGTCTTAGATAAAATTATTTTTTGTTTAATAATATGTTTCTAAGTTATTGTTAGTTTAGTTCTCATTAATTATTTTGTTTTAAAGCCTTGATATTGTGAACACAATGTTGTGTTAAGAATATTGTGTTATTTTAATATATTGAACTAAATCCTAACTAATATTATAAATGCGAAAATGAGTTTGTTTGTTTGTTTGTTTGTTACGCTTTCACGCCTTAACTACTCAACCAATCAACATGAAATTTTGCATATACATTGTCAGGGGTACAGAATAGGACATAGGGTACCTTTCATCCAGAAAAAATAACTGTTGCAAACCTAACCTAACTACATTTACGCGAGCGAAGCCGCGGGTAAAACTAGTCTTCAATATATTAAAATAACACAGTACATTCAGTATATTATATGCCCGTTTTTTAATACGGAAGACCGGAGAGTATGCTGTAGCAAGGGACAGTTTTATATCCAGTAGTGGACTGCAATTTTATAGGCTGACTGATTAGAACCTACATACAATACAAATTTTGGAATTAGTAACACTAACATTTTACCAGCTATGAGTTATGTATATAATTATTATAAGTTTTGAAATCCCATATTATATAAGCCGAACTGCTATTAAAGAATGTTGTAACAAAAAAACGAATAATAATTTGGCCACAACCCAGGAAGTCGAACCCATCAGGACATAACAATCTGCTGTAAACATAACCGAAAATTTATACCGAGGATCGGAAAAGTCAGTACAAAGGCAATACAAATCTCACCTAAGACGTGAAAGCTCTAGCCACAAATCTCAAGTGTTATTTTAAATAGTGAGCTATTTCTGTTCGGCCAGTACGAGATGAGTCTGAGATCTAGACGCCTTAGTGTGTATTTAAATCATAGTAATATTTTAAGAGGAAATCTTTTTATAGTGGTTCATTCGGAGTTCAAGTTCGTTGTATTTTTGTTGTGAGAGATAGCTACATACATAATTATATATGTTTTTGCTTTAAATGTGTAGGATACGAAATGTTCTGAAGATTCTTTTGATTTGTATTGAGGCTCCATCATGTTTTGGAATAGCTTCTGCCCGCAGCTTCCCTCGCGTAAACTTCATAGAAAATGATAGCGGAATAAATAGTATTCTAAGTGGTATTCCAGGACACGACCTATCTATGTGCTAAACTTCTTCAAAATCTGCTGAGTACCAAACACACAAACTTTTACAATTATAATATACGCAGGTACTATTGAGAGAGTCAGATACCAAAATGATAATTTTATTCGAGATAGGTAATGTTACGTTTTTATCTATCCTTACTGATTAGTTTCTGTGGAATTCTTTTTTTATTATGATCTCCCAGCTTTACGCCTGTAAGAAAAGCGCTTTTTATATCCCACTCTTATCGAAAATTAAGAATATGTTCGCTACGACTATTACTGAGACAATTTTTATTTTTTATTTTGTACATTTTATACTTCTAATGATTTAAAAGGTTACTTAAACACGGCTATTTAGTACCAACTGTAGGTATAATCTAAATTTAAAACGAACCTAATGACTTTAAAACTCTCAATATAAATAGTAAGTCATTAGTAAACTCATACGCACAGACATTAAATCCTCATAACGCGCCCTTTGATCTTGAACAACCTAAAAGCTCAAGAATTATTTTTAGTTTTAGTTAAAATGTGTATAATCTTACATACATACTCATGCCTCTATAAGTCTGAAAGTTTGAGCTATGTTTATTCCTTACTAGATTTTGTCGGAAACAGTACCTTTATTCTGGATGAAAGATACCCTATGTCCTTTTCTATGTCCCTGACAACGTCAATGCAAAATTTCTTGATGATCGGTCGACTAGTTAGGACGTAAAAGCGTAACAAACAAACTCACATCCGCTTTTATAATATCAGTAAGGATTTATACAGACATAATAATATGTCTATACGTCATAATACCATAATTTTGGCATAATTTTAGGTCTTACGTTATAAAAGGTAAGGCTATTGTGGCCTCTTCGTGTTACCACTGAAAATTCACTAACACAAAACCACACTTTATTTGACAAGGATCACATGTTCGCACACAAACATAGCACAAGCTTATGCTATGAGACAAAAGACAGTTAATGAATTAGTTAACCTTCCACGTATAAAGAGATTTCAATAAACTGCGTCTTCAGAAAATACCAGTGCATTTTTATTCAGTCTTAATCCTCCATATTTTTCCTTCAACGAAGCCAGCCAATATATAAAATAAACGATGACGCATAAAATATAAAATCCGATAGGTCCGAGAAATATATAAATTAGTTAACCTTCCACGTATAAAAAGATTTCAATAAACTGCGTCTTCAGAAAATACTTGTGCATTTTCAGTCAGTCTTAATCCTCCATATTTTCCCTTCAACGACGCCAGCCAATATAAAAATAAACGATGACGCATAAAATATAAAATCCGATAGGTCCGAGAAACTAGCTTGAATGCTGAATAATCCAACAATACTTAATTATTTCAATTGAAGAGCAGTAATCCCCTGTCTGGAGCCATTTTTATCTGAACGAACAAAACGCGAGCCAGCTTATTAAATAACAATTTCTACTCTGAAATGATTTCTGCTGGCGTAATTAAATGGCAATTGTTAATTATATTAAATATCACTATGTGAGTATTTATTTTTGTTTCTACGGTGTATTTCGAAGCAAAGATCGGTTCTTGCATTTATACACGTCTGTGGATTATTAGGAATACGTATTTTGACGTTCATAAGCGTAACTTTGTGACAATTGAATAAATGATTTTTGACTTTGACTTGACTTTACGTATTCTTAGCATAACTTTATTTTTCTTTTTAACAAAGGCAACTCCTGCGCTAGGAATAATTACTGTGTCGTGAGGGACTTTACAAACATTCAAACAACGGGCACAAAGAACACCCAGACTAGGAATAACTATTTGTGAATCACACAAATTATTGTCCTGTGTGGGATTCAAATTCACAACACTTGGCAGCGGCGAGGCGATCACCTTAATCTCTATGCCATCCGTGTAATCAATTACGACTGCAAATATTATTATATGTAGCCAGATTGAGGCATTGGCTCAGAAAAAAAGGGTAGGACATGATTTAACTTCACTGAACAAACAGCTCAGATTACCGTTCTTGAATGCACTTGAACATATTTTCCTAGCGCGGCCGTCCTGAGTCCATGGTCTATAAAGAATTGCAGACTAATTAATTAATTGTTTAAATATTTAAATAATTCTTCATGAGAAGATATGAGTTATCTAAGAGTATTACTATGAGGGTATGCTGATGTTTAGTTATAAATACCGGATTGAGGTTGTAAGTGGGTCAAGCTTAAACAAGGATACCACTTACAATACCACCGAACTAGTGTTTACTAGTAAGTAGACTGCACGGATGGCCTAGTGGTTTAAGGTTTAAGTGGTGGCGCCGAGTATTGTGAGTTCAAATCCCAAAAGGAAAAAAAAAAATTGTGTGATCCACACATGGATGTTTCGAGTCTGGATGTACCTTGTGTCCGTTGTTTGAATGTTTTTGAAGTCCTCCACGATACAGGAATTATTCTCAGTGCAGTAGTAGTCTTTTTTTTAACAAAAAAACTTGTTATTGTGCTTGAAATTCTACGATATTCTATTTTTCCATAATCGTCTACTAATAGGAATTTATTAGATATCGTTATACAAATCGGTACGTCTTAATGTTTTCTAACTTATAATTTTGTTTGTTGCAGGGGACTACTCGCTCGACATCTCAAACGTGACTCTAGATGATGACGGGCAGTACCAGTGTCAAGTTAGCTCAGGATTGAACGGTGAGTAATATAACTTAATAAATAATAATTATATGATAAAGATAAGAAAGATCATCAGTCAGTTTATCGGATCTAAAATATATTTCTCAAATAAGCAACACCTTCTTTTTAATATCCTAATAATATCAATAAATAAGTATTATAGTTATGTATTTTGGTACTGGCTTAAAATACAAATATAATTTGTAAAACAAGCAGCACCGTATAATTCGCGATTAAAAAGAATGGTCGAGAGTTTCTTGTCCGTTATTCGCATTGGTCCTACGGCCTTGCTTTGCTGAACGTTGCAACAAGTAAATTTAAATTCATATTATTGTTTAGTTAGTGTAACCTTGACGTTCATAAGTGTTACTTTGTGACCTAAATGAATAAATATATTTTGATTTCGATTTTTAATAGTCATTTTAAGTGATCATAAAAATCTTGAGGTGTACAAGCCGTGACTTATTTTCAATATGTAATAGAGACAACTTGATCTATCATGACAATGTTGCTGGAGCGTATTCAAAAAAGATTTCTGTGGCATCTAGCTTATTCATCTGGTATAGCTAAAAAGAAACGTTCCTATGAAGCTAGACTTTCACACTTTAAGATGGTGTCCTTGGAAAAACGTAGAAGTATCTCCGACTCTATTTTACTATATAAAGTACTCCGTGGCAAAATAGACTGTCCCCAACTACTTTACAGATTATCTTTTCGTGTTCCTGCTAGATATCCACGTGCCCCTATTACTCCCCTGCATCCTCCTCTACGTAGAACAGTGTTCGGTGCTAGCTCAGTAATTCCCCGCTTGTGTAGACTGCTGAATAGTTACAGTGATCTTGTTGATGTGCACACTGACTCGCTTGGTAGGTTCCGCAGAATAGTATCTGAAAATGTTTAAAATTTATTTATAGTTATGTAATCACATTATTTTTGGTCTATATACATTTAATTTTAAGGAATATAATATGTTTAATAATGTACTTAGTTTACTCAACGTTAGTATTAGTTGTTTTAATTTTACTTTATATTTAAAGTTTGTCCCTATAGTTGTTATTTATGTTTACTGAACATTTATTGTTAAGTTGTGCATGCTGTGCTTACCTATAAAAGATTGTCACACTCGCTCAGTCTGCTAATCTCAAGTTTTTTTAAAATTATATATGTGTGAACAATTGTTGGTTAGCCATTAAAATAAATAAATTTAATTAGAGCCGGTGATTTTTGTTTGATTTTTATATCGAAAAAGAAAAACAGTGCAAACTGATTTGGCCAACAGAGCAAGCTGAATATAAGGCAAACGTGAAAGAAAAAGACATTGGCAAAAGTTCTGTTCAAATCAGTAAAGTATATGAGAACAGTTAGGCTACGTAATCTGACAAACAAGCAAACTAAATTTAAGGCAAGGAAGATATTGGCTAACGGTCTGATCAGATCTGTAAAGATTTTTTCAAATAGAAAAGCCCGGTTCCTTAAACCGACTATCGTACATGAAGAAAGAGATATATGCCATAAGCGAAACAAGCGAAAAGCCATAACCTCGGCCTATCCCTCAAGGAAACGTGCTTGACTCTCTAGTTAGCTGATGGTATGACAAAGAATAAATCTTTGCCGTGGCATTTCTATTGGCGACATATCTGCGTATCGTATATGTACTCGTAAACTCTGAAAGCGATTCTACAATTATTAACAGACAAATATTCGCTTGTTGAGCTCGACATTTAGGTTTATTACCTGAATGGATCGTTTGTCACGCATTAACACCATTTATCGATGTCGAGTCAAGTTTCAAGTGATTTTAATGTTGCCGATGATATTATGTAGAAATGTATCCTCTACTAATGTTATGAATGTATCTAAAGGTATGTGTAGATTTGCATGTTTGTAGAACAGGTTTGGATGAAATTTGAACATAGTTGAATCATGTTTTGGAAAGACATATAATTGTAGTAGTTTTTTAACCTGGTATGCATTCCCATAATATTCATTAGGCGAGGCTTCAGGCAAACGCTTAGTAGGCTATAATTATCAAAATAAATATTTATAAAAACATAGATTTATTCCCACTGAACTCGCCTCGATTAATTAGTAACGCTTCATGTAAAACAGCGTAGTTATTTTTTACCTTTTTGTTAAAATAATTCTATTACTGGTTTTTCATTCAATTCTATTTAATTTCAATTAAAAAAATAATCGAAGAGTCTGTCTTTAATATTAATCCTTTTTATATTAAGGTTACACACTTAGGTTCATTTGCAAGCTACGATGATAAACAATTTGTGATTTTTCTTTGTCTACTCGAAGCAGCTCATTTTCCTAATGGCTGCGTTGATCGTAATAAAACTTGATATATAATACTTAACTAATGAATTGTTGAAATGCCAGACATAATTGCAAATCTATCAAAGTCGAAGTCAGAAGTCAAAAATCATTTATTCATTTAGGTCACAAAGTAACGCTTATGAACGTCAAAGAGCTTAGTATGTATTATTCATTTAGGTTACAAAGTAACGCTTATGAACGTCAAAGAGCTTAATGAGTATTTTTATCGTCTCTGGTCATCGGCAAGCCGCTGCCGGTCATTAGGTTAATTTATAGAAGTATTTTTCTTGTGAGGGAAATGCGTTTTAAAGACTAGTACTAAATAAAATGGTTGTTTACAGGGGAGCCGCCGATCCGGTCTCGCTACGCACAGCTGACAGTGCTAGTAGCACCGAATGCTCCTCGGATCTTGAGAGGAGCTTTCATTGACGCCACTGAGAACCAGCCTGTTGATATTGAGTGCGTATCCAGCGGTGGAAAACCTGCGGCCGAGGTTTGTGTATCTTTATTTAAAACCTTCTTCATATACTGCTTATTGTCTCAACAACGTTATGGATCCCACCCGTCATTTTATTACCTGTGTAACTAGGTTTATCAGTGGTGATCATCGAAAACACCAAGTTTTGATACTTGTGGAGTCCCGGAAAATGTTTAACTTTCCTGAAACTTGTAACGAATTTTATCAAAGTAAATATTTAATTTTTTTTTAAAGATCGTACTCTATGTAATATTCCAGTGACAATTAGACACTGAAAACACTGAGACTGAAAAAAGCTTTTGTTTGTGGATTACACAAAATTTACGTTCCTTTGGCAGTGGTTAAGCGGCCTTTAAACATTATGCCAACCGTATATTGCCTTTATGGTCAAGTCTTTACTGTTATTTTATATTCACACTCATCATCAATCACTTAATAAAACCTAGAGCTTGAAATTAAATTTGAATGCACAATGTCGGCCGATTAAAGTATACCTAAGTAAAACATGTACTTACCAAATTAAGGATAATTATAATTTATTGTAGTATAAGATTATTTTAGACTAATGACAAAAATGTGTACCTATGTATTATTATTGAATAAATTATTATTATTATTATTATTAAAATTTATACTATTAAAGACATGTTTTATTAAATAGTAATATTTTTGGTGCAGATAACGTGGCTCGATGGTAACCAGGCGGTGATCAAGAAGCCAGTAAAAAGCAACGTGGAGATGCTTTCGGATGGACAGAGATACAAAACTAGGTACGTTCACTACTATCAACGATTCTATATTTAATTTAATTAATTAATTAATTAAATTAATTTTTTTTAATTAATTAATTAATTATATCTAATTTCGATATCCTCGGATTACTTTATTAGTTTCGCGTTACATGGTTTTATTAATATGTAACGGGTTACAAAGTGATCATCAGAAACCAAAAACGATAATACAGAACCCCGCATTAATTCCCCTAATTTAATAATTTGGATAAGTTTAACACTCGTGTGTGCACGTTAAACACGTATAATGGATATCTATTCCACGCCTCATACGTGTTTTAAATGATAGTACCTATGTATATAAAAAGAGCAAAATTGTAGATTCATATTATAAATTAATTGTTTTATTATTCTACGTGAAACATTAATGAAGATACTGACATGAATTTTAAAGAGCAACTTATTTATAGATGATCCCCGTTAAAACAATTATACGCTGTAAAGTAGTTTGTAATTAGCTTGTTGGATTTAAGTAACGTTTATAATACATTCTCCTACAATATATTTAGCTTTAGTGCATAGAAATTGTAATTCTCTCTGAATAGTATTACAAATTGTCAATACCAGGTCAGTGTTGCGGTTAACACCTAGCAAGAGTCACCACAACCAGACAATCACGTGTCAAGCGCAGAACACGGCTGACAGAGCTCCTCGGATGGCTACAGTGCATATTGAGGTAACGTCTTGTTTGTATATATGTATGTACGTTAAAGGTTTATTGTATCGCTAGCATTGTGAACGGATAATACCATTCATAAATCATATATTTGTATAATAAAGGAATTGAGTATCAATTAAAGTAGATGACAATAAAATAGTTTACGATATCCGAGGCTGGATCATTGGATATTGTGTCGGTATAATAACCATTAATCTGGTTTTTGTAGTCAAGTAAGGCTTTTTAACGTGTGTTTAATGAGTCGGTGCATAATTGGCTCATGCAGTACTATGAAGTAATTAATAACGTTTCGATATCTATCTATCACTATTACCGATATGCTCGATAAGCAAAATAATCTAACATAGTCCTGGTTAAGTAACACATTGATAAATAGCCACCAAATTTAATTAGCTGTGGTGTTGTATTGCTGCTATAAATAGACTTTTCGAATGCTTGTCAAACCTTTTTTTAAGAGTTGTGGTATTAGTAAGTAGATTTTTTATAATCTTCTGGGCTGGAACCATAGTATCTCATAGTATACTACTAGTTTCATAAGTTTCGTTTGATGATTGGCTACAATAACTCATGAATTACCGTCAACCAAGACAAATGCTGAACTGCTCGATTATTAGCTCTTGAGTGAAATCCTTGCTGTCTTGAGCATTGATAAGCTACTGTCAAAGTTTACCAACAGACGGCTTCCTGACGGAGCCATATTGAAAATCCACGACATTTTTTTTTATTGATCGCGAGGGATTTAAAATCATTCAAGCAACAGACACAAAGAACATCCAGAAACGAAACGTTTGTAAATCACACAAATGTTTTGATCCGTGTGGAATTAGAATTCGCATCACTCGTCGTAATGGCAGTAGCGAGGTAGCACACAATAGTTTGGTTTAGGCATCAATCTACAAAATAGCCCAATATCATTTTTTGTTTTAGGTGAAATACGCCCCAAAGGTTAACGTAACCATAAGTTCTGGAGGGATCAAACAGAAGATACCTGAAGGTTCAGAGCTGAGGGTGCGATGTGACGTAGACGCGAACCCTCCGGCTCAGATATACAGATGGTACATCAACAGCAACCCAGTGATTGGAGATTATACTGATGAAATGGTAAGAAAATAATTATATAATATTTTGTCAATATTCTTACGTCCATATCCTCGAAGTTGTAGGCAGATGGTTTTATGTACAATGTAATTGGAGCAATCCAAATCCAGTTCTAGACTCCGTACTGCTACCGAGAATTGCCTGATAAGACCCAATAAGACTGCCCGACCGGCGACCCAGAGATCCGGCACATACACATCTAATGTGGCACCGAGACCACACCTCAAATAGACTGTCTATTTATTTATTTACATACTAGCTGTCCCGACAGACGTTGTCCTGTACACATGAAAAAAAAACAAATCTAATCCTTCTCGAATCCACTTGAACACACACAATAAATTTCATCAATATCGGTCCAGCCGTTTAGGAGGAGTTTAATTACAAACACACGCACAGAAGATTTATAATTATATATAAAGAAGATATTATGTTTGTATGCTATCAAATACTATATGTATAAATAGCTTTAGAATAGTTTACTAGCTTATCATCGCCCATTGCGGCTATGATCAGAACTAAGCCAGTGTAACAAACCACGAATGCTGTCCGCAATGTTTCATCTATCTATTATCTTTTTGTGAAAAGCTTAGCACAGCGAAAATATCCCAAGTTTATAGAAAATTCAGTTATTAAACAGCAAAGTGGAAGAAATGATTATGCATTTAAGAGCTAAATTCCAGCCAGATTTATTAACATTAAGCCAAAGTGCTGTACGGTCACGAGACAAATTGCGACACTAAGGGCTAACACTAATTTCTATTTGTTCACGCTTGACGAAGTTTCGTAATGGCCGCCGGACACATACTGTGCTAGCTTTGTCAACATCCACTACGAATGTACACACACTATATAGACGCGTGTTTCCCGTAGGGGTAGGTAGAAGCTATGGATTTTCAGTTGCTACGATATCTGTCGTAATGCTTTTGCTCTTAAGATAATCTTCATGTACGATCTTTTGGTTTGGGGAACTCTTAAGCTGACCAGCCTGCATTTACTGTGACATAGAATTTTCTGTGACTTGTTTATGATTATATTTAATAATATCAGCCCTATATTAAATTGTCCCACTGCTGGGCTCGGGCCTCTTTTCAGTGTGAGAAGAGTAAGGCCATTGTCCACCACGCTAGCCCATTGCGGGTTGATAGACTTTGCAGACTACGGAGAACTTGCAGACATACAGGTTTCTTCACCGTTAAAGCGAGCGATAATTAATTATTTAATACGCACATTACTTCGAAAAATCCAAGATCTCAGTCTAACGGTCTCCCACTAGGCTCTTACTCACAATTTAAGATACAAACTACTAGTATAATATAATATAATAATAATATAATATTCTATCACATACATACTAGTATTCTTGGTAATTCCTCGACCTAAACAAAGTTCTTCTGTGGGAATCCACGACCTATTGATCGAACTCCAGTGCCTTTAGTGCCTTTTCCATTGAGCTGTCACCGCTTATAGTATAGTTAGAAAATATTTTTGTGCGGGTTATAGAGCACTAGTCAGCTTCGCAGTTCCTATCGTTACGCTTCTAAAGCTCGCCTTGCAAAAATATTGTTAAAACAAACAATCTCTTCAGATTTATAATATACATAGATTTAGGATAAAAAGAGATAGACCAAACACAATTTATGCAAATATCGAACAATCCATAAAAAGGTTTGATAGTTTTTTGTGCTGCCGCAAATTGTTTATCTTGGCATCACATCTTCTTATTGATGTCGATGATATATTATACTAACTAATGGGCGACCACTTAAATTACAACAAACCGTGCATCTTTTGATACCAACTACCTTTTGATACCAAGCATAACAATGAACAATCGTCTAAAAAACATATAAATAGTATGAATAACCGCTACCGCTTAAGTCGTTTAAAACTTAAACACCGCGCCAACTATTACAATATACATAAAGGTTTATATTCAGTAGTAACTGAAGACAAACGTACACATTTTCAAACTTATACCATATCTTTCTTTAGAGTTTCTCCTATCTAGTTTACACTGCATGCTATTCCTTTGAATAAAGCAACAGCCCACTACGCGATTATGACTGCAGAAAGGCATGATAGTAAATTTTTGAATACAACAGTCATATTCGTAATGCATGCTTGCTTCTCGTATTCTGCGAAATTCAGTTTAATAGCCAACTTCACGTTATTGCCCTCAGTTGCTTAATTAACGACGTTAAAGTTGGAATATTTGAGTCCTGTTGCAATTGTTGCTTTTGTTGTATCTTCATTCAGTTTGTATTTGCCTCACTAGTTTCGTGAATTGGTGTTTTAAGTTTTAGGTTGGGTGTGAGCGGTCTGTTGATTTGGAATAGTGATGTGAGGTTGTTTATATCGAGAAATATTGATGATTTTTTTGTTGTTTTGCGTTTGGTTTGACAATGCATTGTTAAATATATTCGACGTTTGCTTTCAGTAACAAGCGATTATTTAATACTTTATCCCCGAATAAGAAGGCAGAGGTACATTTGTTATTCTCTAATTTACCTGCTACGGTTTTAAGTTGTATGCTGGTCAAGTGCGGATTATGTGTATAATGGCAAATTTACAAATTTGCATATATTTCTCATTCTTTACTATTTTTTTCCTTGAACGCTAGGATATTTACTATCGTTGATAACTTCACCAACAGTTACATTTTGTAATATGAATTATAATTAAGTATTAATTATAATTAATTCTACGATGCCTAAACCTTTTTTGTAAATATTTAGTAGTATAATTATTTGTTTTTGTAATTATGTTACCTTTGTTTATACATTTGTAAATATATATTAGGTTAATTCGTTTTAAAATTAATAATGTAAATAAATATTTTTTCAAATTAAGTAAAGTTTTAATATCATATGAATTTTTGTAAAGATGTTTGGATGTTCAATCATGGGTAAACCGTAAAACAGACTTATAAAGGACATAGATAGACCATATCCTGAATTAGCACATGGGATAGTTTTATCCCGGTATTCGAACCCGTGGGACACAGGCCACGGACAGAAAATAACTTTAAAATAATGTTCTAAAACTTATTTCTTGTTCTAGATCATCTTCAATGTATCTCGCAAGCACCACAATGCCCTCGTGACGTGTGAAGTTAGCAACACGGTCGGCAAAAATGAAGGAAACATCACCCTACAAGTCACATGTAAGTTTATACTTTCTTTGACATTTTACATACATATTTTTAAATTAGTTACGCCTGTTATTAATTGTATAGGTAGGTAGTGACTATGGAATTTAACCACTGCTAGACATTTGTCATTTTTTTCTTCATAAGCTTTAATTTCCTTCTTGTCCTCTGTGACGTATGGTTTTATATATCTAGAGCGAGTTTCCGAATTGCATTAAAAAATATAAGTCTTATTTTCCTTTTATTTTGATAGAATTAAAAAATATAATAAATACTTAGCGGAAGTACCCACAACTAAAACTATCTTTGCTGATCGTCTGTAGAGAATACCACAATTAAATAACCTTGTGTTGTATTCCTACATTGTGTATGGTTTCCGAAAACCTTTAAGGAAATGCTGTTTCGTGTCTAGGTTTTCTTTGCGACCCAAATAATTGTCTGTAAATCGGGCTTCTTTTAAAAATAAGTCGTGGTATGCACCTGCCAGCAAAATTGGAGAAGCCATGTATTTATTATAAATAACACCAACTCAGCAAGACCATGAAATGCGTTACAAAAGCGATAATCTCATTATCAACACGAGTTATACCTCTGACGTCACGATGTGGGCGCATGTTACAACTATAGCATGTTTTATCATCAACATCAACATTGCGGCTATTTCTTGAACTGGATTCGGAAACCAGACTATGACGCGTATACAAAATATGCCCTAGAAATAATTTTCTATATAAATATAGGATTTTTTGAAGTCGTGTTTGAATTTAGAAATTAAAATGGGTTTAGGAAATGGTTGTGCATACTATAAGACATAATGAGTTCTGAAAATAATATCAAGGAAATTTTAAATGATGGGATGGTTTCCGTAGAAGTAAATGTAAATACTACGTGTGGGGTAACATTTTTATAGTAGATATTAAAAAACGAAAACATTATTTTTCAGTGATTTAGTTATCTAAAGATTGTAAAGAGATATGCTTAAACTATTAGAAAAACGTTTATGACCTTAAAAATAGAAATCTAGTCACGATTACTCTGCTTACTGCCTAAATTATGGACCTGAGATCTAAGCCTGGATCGAAATGTTTTTGTTAGTAGCACGGAGTCAAAATTTGACAGCAATGGTGTTGCCCTTCGTGTAGCTTTAATAATAACTGATGAAATAGAGGTATAATTTACCTGTGCTTAACCCTTCCAGAACATTCTGGCATGGGTCTATGTATTTATGTATAATTAACTATAAAGATCGTTGTACATTTTCACGGAGTACCATCTTTTCTTTGTCTACAGATCCACCTACCTTTAGAACACGACCACAGGACGTAGCGACTGAAGTAGATTCTTCCGTAGTCCTGAGTTGTGACGTAGATGGTCAGCCTCAGCCGGAGCTGAAGTGGTTGTTCCACGAACCGGGACGGATAGAGGTAAGTGAATACCATGCTGGCTGCTTTGTCATGAGTGACGTCATGGAATTGTTATGTTACTCTTTATTACCTGTTCATGTGGTATTATTAAAGAGGCTACGAAGCCATGAATATCAGTCGTTTAGATCTTACACATATTTCGTTACCATGAGATGTTTAATTACGATCAGTTCAACTATATATTCATACTAATGTTCACCCAGTCGTCAAAATTCGATCATACTCATTATAGAAATTTAAAGAAAACATGTATATAAATTTTAATTTTCCAATATTTTCAACTCTTTTACATTTGTTTCTCATTAGCTACTAAAAGAGAAGAAAGTTGCTTGGAACAGGATATTAGATTATAGATTGAACAGATTGGAAAAAGTTACTGAACTGTTTGTATTTACCTATCTATATAAAAAAGCTCTATGCCTTGGGTAGAGTAGTTTTTCCTATGGATGTTCATCAAAAAGTTTTCTGTTCCGCTGACAACGTGTACCTATGCGAAATTTCATAATGATCGGTCGAGTAGTTAAAACATGAAAGCGTAACAAACAAACTTATAATATTGCTTAGAATATTGCATGACCCGTAAAAAACTTTGGTTTCACAAACTCAGACAGTGTTACGTGAACCTACTCTCTTTCCAGCAGCTCAGAGGAAGGGCTCCGAACTTGAAGGTGCGAGTGAGTAGGAAGACAGCAGGCAGGTACATCTGTAAGGCCAGCGTGGATGGCTACCCCGAGATCGAGAGTGAGGCTACTATCTTCATCAAAAGTGAGTTCAAATTTGTAATCTTTAAGTAAATTATCGCTAACCAAAAGGTATTTATTTATCTGTCAACTGAATAGCTCTTAAGTTCTTAAACAGTGATAAACCTTTGATCAACGTCCTGCCACTGTTTCTTTACTGTATCCAACTGACACTCAACGTTGAGTAATGTTTAGTAATTATATTTTTCTGAGTAGTCGCTAGTTAATACATACATATGTATCTATTAAATTTTTGAGATTAATATATAAGTAAGTAAGGATATAAATTGTCAACAAGCTAACAAATTGTTTGACATCACTGGCGCGTAGCTAAACCTACAAAAACGCAAGCACGTTAAAGATTTTTGGTCCTCCACTGATAACAAAGCTGTCCCTTAAAGGTACTCTGTAAACCATACAAGATGCATCAATCAAGACCTGATGTGTCTGAAATCTTCTGTAGGCTGGTAGTTCTTCTACAAACGCGCTGGTCTAGTATGGTACGAGGTGTTAGTGGCAAATAGTGGCAAATAAAACTAAATATATTTTCAATCATATTCGTTCGGGTTATAGAGGCTTTGTCAACTATCATGTTAATAGAACAAAGCTTTACCGATTTTGATATCATTCGGTAATTTTATTTTATTTTCAACCCGTATCCTACAATCGGTAAAACTATATGCTCAATTCACAATAAAACTGATATTGCATTCCATTATGTTTTGTTAAAACTAAAGCATTTGTATCGTGTCAAGCTTGCATTATATTCATAGACAAAATAGTTTTTACAAATATCAATGATAAGAGAACATGCGACTTTAGTTATTAGTTTTGATAAAAATGTGTAGTATAATAGTCCTTTAAATTAGAATTATTATCAAGAAAGTTTGCAGTTTGTATGTCATTATTTTTTATTGTAAAACAAATTATAGTTTTGTATCACGAAACGAGATTTTGCCACAAATATAATAATATTATGTACTTGATTAATAAGAAACGCAATAGAATTATGTTAAAAAAAAAACTTATGTAAAGTAGGATAAGACGAGATGCCTCTAAAACCGATCTTGCTCATTAGAGCAGCTCAATTGAGTATAAACTACCATCGGTTATACTTAAGTTTTTGCTATGGTGAATAGGGTGTCTAGGTTTCTTTAAACGTTGTGCTGTCATCAAAAGACCCATGTGATAATAAGTGATACACTTTGAAAAGTTGGTAAAGCGCATTATACTTTGTTATGTTGCAAGCGTATGAAATGGTATAGGGCAAATTCTATCTGCCTTTAACCTTTGCTTTTAAGGCAATCAAATGACTTTTTAATTCTTCTCTCGTTTCATGTCATTCTTGGGAATCGATGTCGGCCTCGATGGCATAGTGGTTAATGTAACCGACTGCCACGCTTGAGGTCGCGGGTTCGATTCCCGCACAAGTCAAACATTTGTGTGCATGAACATGGATGTTTGTCTTGGTCTGGGTATTGCTATGTATGATATGTATGTAATTACAAAAAAGAAAGTATATATGTATATTTATCCATTGTCTAGTACTCATAGTACAAGCTCTGCTTAGTTTGGGCTAGATGGTGTTGTGTGTATGTGATAGAATATTATTATTATTATATATATATTATTATTCATCAAAATTGTTCACTGTAATGTAATTAGTAAGATGTTGTATTATTATTTATAAAACATCTTTTTCCTCTCTTAGGTGCTCCAAAGATTATATCAAACCGAACACAGTTCGGCATGGAAGGAGAGTACGTGACGATAGAATGTGCTGCACAGTCTGTACCAAAGCCTGATGATATCAGGTGGTACTTCGAAAATCGAGAGATCAGCATTATTCAGGATCCGGTAAGTTAGTTTAGAACGGCAATGGGCCGAATAGTTCAAATAAACTCGATTGAAACTATGTAAACCCTTAATCATAGCTAGCGGAATGTAAGAGTATCATACACCTCAAGAGCAGCGATAGCTCAGTGGGGAGACGAACAGACTGCAATGCAGAGGGTCTCGAGTTCGAACCCACGTCGCGCACCTCTGACTTTCGGAAGTTATAAGACTTTTCGAAATTATGTGCGTATTGAATGACAATTATCTTATCTCATGTGGGGACCAGTCAGTGCAGACCAGTGACACTTCGACCCAGTGGGATCTTTTGTGTCGACACTCTCCCAATAACGACTGCCATAGACGTTCATGGCAGCCGGGACCGACGGCTTAACGTGCTCTCCGAGGCACGGAGCAGGCGATAATTGTCAATCAATACGCACATAATTTCGAAAAGTCATATAACTTCCGAAAGTCAGAGGTGCGCGACGTGGGTTCGAACCCGAGACCCTCTGCATTGCAGTCTATTGGTCTCCCCTGAGCTATCGCTGTCCGACATCTATACTAACTAAATAGATATTAAAGTGATTAGGACTCTCTAAAACTCTTTATCAATGCTCTTCATTCATCGCAGGATTATGCGACTTTAGAAGAAAGTCTGCCGGACGGTATCGTGAAATCAAGTCTGGTAATCAGAGCAAGTCAATCGAAGCATTACGGACAGTACAACTGTAGCGTCACCAATGAGTACGGGAACGCTAATGCGGCCATTATGCTAAAACCTTTGAGTAAGTATAAGTAATTTTATATAATACTAGTTTTCACCCGCGGCTTCGCTCGCGTAAATGTAGGTTAGGTTAGGTTAGGTTTGCAACAGTTCTTTTTTCTGGATGAAAGGTACCCTATGTCCTATCTGTACTCCTGACAACGTGTATGCAAAATTTCGTGCTGATCGGTTGAGTAGTTAAGGCGTGAAAACGTAACAAACAAACAAACTCATTTTCGCATTTATAATATTAGTAAGGATAAGGATGTACATAATATGTAGATATGTTGGTTTTTAGGTTTTACCAAATAATAATCGTAACAGATGTTGCTGTTGTACTTAAATACAGTTTTTTATTACTTACTAGCTGTTACCTGCGACTTCGTCCGCGTAGATTTTAACTAAAAAGTATTTGTCTCCGCGGAACCCTATTTTTTTTCTAAAATCAAAGTAGCCTAAGTTACTCCTTATAACATCAGCTATCTGCCAGTGAAAGTCCCGTCAAAATTGGTTTAGCCGTTTCGGATATTAACCGGAACAAACAGACAGACAAACAAAATTTTTAAAAATAGATGTTTTCGTATAGGTACCTTATATACTTTCATATGCATTAGATAAAAAGCTGTTATTTTGACATTACAAACAGACACTTCAATTTTATTTATTTGTATAGATGTAAAGATAATTTGGATAGCGAATAACTAGTTCTAAACTAAAATGCTTGTGCTACTTTGGTTACACATCGGTAATACAAAGGCTGGGAATCGAATCTATGATTTTGAAAATGCATTAGGCCACCACCACTTCCAAATTTATAAGTCTAGATATCGCTAGAATGGCCGAGAAAAGACTGACTAAGAAAGTTTATAAGGCTAGTGTGAATGGAACAGTCGCAAAGGAAAGACCTAGGCGAACGTTTCATGATCAGATCGGGGATGTTCTGGATAAAGGCCATCCAGCACATTAAACCGGCGAGCGTGTATGAGGAATGTTATAAAAGTGAATGAAGTCAGAGAAGTGTGTCAGGTTCGTAGCAAATAGAAATCCATAGTCTCTGCCTACCCCTCTGGGAAACAGGCGTGAATTTATGTAGATATCGCTAAAGAAACACCCGTGTGTATGATGTAATTTTAAATGAAAAGCGAAGCTTTTTAGTATTAATGACGTGATTTCAGTAGAATGTCCCACCATCAGGTTTTTTACATCAACGAGAAAGGTTATGCTTGTATATACACCAATTATATCAGCAGACATTCTAGATTGCGTTGTGGATCTCTTGGCATAAGTTTGCGGTCATTCATAATGTTCTGAGTTTGTTTCCTCCCTCATCTACTACACATATACAGTAGTAAATAAATGTGTGTGTGTACCAGAGTACACAGGTAAGAAGTGAAACTTCTTTACGACATATCATTTTTCTACTATTTGCAACTTCACGAAAATGGGGTAGATAAGGCTTAAGCCTTAAGAATTATAAAACGAAATATATAATCACTCTCACTTTTCTTGTAAATTCACTTAAATTTGAATAAGTCTTTTTATTTTATCACTTTCAAATTAATATATTGTTATTCTTATTTCAAACCAAACTTCAAAACTAATATATTGTTGTTATTATTATAATATATTACATTATATTCTTTACGTCACTATACTAAACTTTGATAAAAAAAGCAACATGGCGCGTAACCGAAAAACGTGACGTTTTTTTTTACACAACTACAAAAGTTCTCCCATACGTCGATAAAGAAGTTTCACTTCAATAATCACATTCTTTACAGAGTCCCTGCCACTGTACATTATCTTAATCGGCGTGACCTCCGGCATTATTATCTTCTCTGCCTTCATTATACTGGTCGTCGTCTGCCACCGACGCAGACGCAAGAAGAGCCAGATGAACGAGAAGCCAGACGTGACTGTCACTACTGGAGATATGTATAAGGAGTCGGATAGGAGCTCCAATATCAGTGATCTGAAGCCACAGCTGCCACACAGTGATGGGAGCTATGAATTGGTAAGATATTTATATTACTGCTGATCTCTACTTTCTGTATTGTTACTCTCACAATGATTCCACTTTGCCTGATGGTTATCAGTTAATAGAGCTCAATAGTAAAGGCCTTCAAGCACCGTCTTGTAATTTTTACTTAAAAGGCTTTACGAGATACTTTATTACACTGCTCTAAAAGAAGCCAGGATTGAACGAAGAAATAAACACGTGTGTTAGAAATATGTTCCTGATTTTCACCGTACCGTACCATCAGGAATTAAATGGTTCGGTGCCTTTTACTAGAGAGTAAGAGGCACCGAACCGTTTAATTCCTAATGGTATAGGCTATGCAATGTTGGTTTGATAAGTGACTTTGATCCAGCTCGTATTGTTTAAGAGAGAAAGAGAGAAGGCGGATTGCTCTTTTGAAGGTGACTACTCGTCATTATGTAGCAGACATCTTAGTCAACTTTAAGACTGCCTTTTGTAGTTTTGCAATTGCCATAGACTGGTGATCATAGACACGGGTAACCGCTTACCAACAGGTAGCCTGTACGTTTATTCGCTTTCTTAATTATACATAGAAGCCAGCCCTTTCCAACTGATACGAAATAATTCGTACCTAATGGCCAGCTCTTCCACTCAACATCCAAAGATCCGGCATTGATCCCACATTATCTTACAGGAATACACGAGCTCCGATCGTTCAGACAGCAAGATCCACGCAGGCTTACCTCTTGCTGGTCCAGTACAATTATCGAACATGAGGCACGACGATCCGCTGATGCAGTTCAGATACAGTAACGACTACTCAGATCCGACCTATAGTGATCCTTATTTTAAAGTAAGTATATAGTCAGTAACTAAAGTTAATAAGCACATGTACATTTACAAAACACCTGGGCACTGAAACTTTTTTATAAGTTAGTGTTGAGGAAAACAGTAAAGGGCTAATTTTCACCGCCATTTTTAACTCTATTCGCAAAGGAGCTAGCTGCTTAGCTACTCGTGACCACTAAGTGAAAAACTTCCAGTCAATTTAAGTTTTTAACCATAGACTTTGGTTATTTTCGTTACATACCTCCGTCATATTCCTTACACTAATTTATGGACTTGTCCGTGCATCCCTGAGTTGTAAACTTCTCACAATATGTCGCTAGCTGAATAGTTATATTTTACGTTCTACGTTGACTCCATGCTGATACTAGGCGTCTCGTCATAAAAATCTCTGTAAATACAACGCCGGCATCAAAACCGAGTTTCCAGAGGCAAGAATGCAAACGTATACCACAAGATGAACGGAGCAATCAATTAACATCATTATATTATGCCGCACAATGACTATGACATGGACTTTGTCCATACGTAAATTGATTTAAAAAATACTACATAATTTTATTTACATTTATTATAATATTTATTTATGAGTAAGTTCGTTTCTCTTTGCGGTCATGTTTTGCTGTACAGAACGCGCTACGATTGGTTTACAAGTGTTCGTCGGCCACAAACAGTAATTTACGTAATTATGGTTTGCGGTGGATCATTTTACTATAAATTTGTGGTTGACTTACGTACTGAATGATAATTATTTTCCGTTTACTCTTAAAGCGTGTCGTAGAAACATGTGCATTTGTCGTTTGTGTATCCGGATTCGATTGCCAAGTAAGCCAATGTGGGTTTTTTTTCTATTTATGTTGGCTCGCCTTCGTACTCGAACCTGGGACATCATGCACATCATTCGCATTAACTACTGCTGCTCTTTAAGGCAGTTTACTATGTCATCTATGTCAAAACTTTACGTACTTCAAACGTGAACATCCGTATCTTACGCCGTGAAAACTGAAAACTCAAGGTGTAATTTACAAATGTAAGCGTAATGACGTAATGTATTCCTTATGTAATTGTAATGTTTTTGTAAATTTAATGACAAACTCTCATTTAAATATCTTTGAGAGACGTAAATGTAAAACGAAAACCATGTTATACTGTGTTTAATTTTGCTTGACATACCTACATCATGCTCGATGTCTGTTGTTGTTTCATAAAAAAGTTATGCTGTTGAATTAACAAAGAGTAAAAAAATAAAATACCTTTTCAAATATCGAATAGCATTTGTTATTATTTTGTATACGTAAACTCATTGCTTTTATAAGATACTAACTTTCACACGCAGTTTCAATTACTTTTATGATTACTCCCTTGCCTCATACCATGATTTTATAAACCTTATATTATTTCTGGATAAAATAGCTTTCTAATAGTGAAATATATATTTTGAAATCGGTTATATAATAGTTTTAGAGTTTATCGATTATAGACAAACCAGCGAAACTTTCCTCTTTATATTATAAGCATAAACTATCTGGCTCCTGCAGGTTCACCCACGTTTATGATGTGATATTTACACATAACCTTTCTTAGAAAATCTGACTTTATCGTAGTTCCAGAAATTAATGCGTTTAAACAAACAAACTCTTCAGCTTTATTATACTAGTTTAGATTACTACTACATGTGATATTTTGTCTGGCAGAATCCCGCGGGGTACGTCTACGACTACCCACAGGGGTATGCTCCGCCCCCCCATCTAAGGGTACAGTCACCGGGCCTTGAAGTCCCCCCTCCAAGGTGAGTACAATGTTCGATTATGCTACTTGAAAGGTCAAGATATAATAAGTCAAACCGAGTCCCTAGCGAGGTGAAATATATGTATATTCAAATATATGTATATACATTTCTTATACATGGTTAGTTGGAAAGGGTAAAGGCCAAAAGCTTTATGATACTGAAAGTCTAGAACATCTCATAAAATATATTTCTTTCGTATTAAAGTAAGTTACAAGGAGGAGCAGCGATAGCTCAGTGGGGAGACCAACAGACTGCAATGCCGAGGGTCTCGGGTTCGAACCCACGTCGCGCACCTCTGACTTTCAGAAGTTATATGACTTTTCGAAATTATGTGCGTATTGCTTGAAAATTATCGCCTGTTCCGTGCCTCGGAAAGCACGTTAAGCCGTTGGTCCCGGCTGCCATGAACATCTATGGCAGTCGTGTGTCGACACAAAAGATCCCACTGGGTCGAAGTGTCGCCGGTCTGCACTGACTGGCTCCCACATAAGATAAGTTACAAGGAGACGCGATGCGTTGACAATATTTTTTAAATATTACTATCTTCCGAATTCTATAAATATCTTTAACATTAGATAAAAATGAAACTCAGTCGAAATACTTGCTAAATATTTTAAGTACACATGTCGAGAACCAATAACGATATCGGCGGTGGCCCAATGGATAGAATATCAGTCTTGAAATCCAGACGTCGTGGGTTCCAATTCCACCAATGCTCTACCGAAGTGTAGCCATTCTTAAGAAGAATATTGTAACCCAAGTTAAAGGCAATCTTATAAAAAGAATATACAAAGTATTGATTGGGTCTTATTGATCTGATTGAGCAAGCTGTTAGATTGTAAAAACCATATAAAAGACTTAAAAAAACAACGGGTTAC
This sequence comes from Catocala sponsa, assembly GCA_963564715.1. Classification (NCBI taxonomy): domain Eukaryota; kingdom Metazoa; phylum Arthropoda; class Insecta; order Lepidoptera; family Erebidae; genus Catocala; species Catocala sponsa. The sequence goes on from OY751351.1 coordinate 8,701,754, forward strand.
ACTCCGGGAGTGCCGGCAGAAGTGAAAACATGAATATTAACGTTGTGCATTTTTGATATTTTGGAATGGTTAGGGAATAATTTTGCACGAATTGCTTTAATTATCAGTATAAAAGTACTATCATTTATGTGGTAAAATACAATATTCATTTATTGCGCTATCGTACACAAACATGACAATTCTCCCTCCGTCTTACGAATTTTCGATCAGGTCACGTGACCTAACGCGAGTTTAACATTTTTTACCCATCACAAAAAAAGTACACAACGCTGCTAAAGAAGTTTTCACTTCAAAAACATATTTTTCGATTCAGAAATCATTAATTAGTGGAACTTAGTTTCTTTTTTATTCCTATAATGTCCAGACACTTGTTTCTTTATAAAATCCGTCACGTATGAAGACAGTTTTATAAAAATAGGTAAAGATTATATTCCGATTACCTCAACAAAAATCGAATCAAACTTTCGCATTTCGCAAAATACATACACTTTGTTTTATTTTCTCTATTAAACATAATATTCTCACAAGAAATATAAGAGTTTCTCTAGATTTAAGCTGAAATACTGAAATATATTTCTGATTTTTCGTTCAGATACGTATGTATGTACGTGTTATTACATTCTTTTATTTGTGAACGAAAAAGTAACAAAGAAAGGTGACGTGTTATGAAAGTTTATTATCTCCGATTGTCTGCGCAAAAAAACGATTTGTAGCCTCGAAGGTTTTGGACTAATATTGTATTATTATAGCGTTTTTGATGCTGGAAATAAGGACGATCTTTTTAAAAGATTTCTAGCATTTCGGGTTACAAACTACTACTAACTAGTGTTCCTGTTAGGTAAGTGGTAAGAGCAGCGATAGCTCAGTGGGGAGACCAACAGACTGCAATGCAGAGGGTCTCGGGTTCGAACTCACGTCGCGCACCTCTGACTTTCGGAAGTTATATGACTTTTCGAAATTATGTGCGTATTGATTAACAATTATCGCCTGCTCCGTGCCTCGGAAAGCACGTTAAGCCGTTGGTCCCGGCTGCCATGAATATCTATGACAGTCGTTATTGGGAGAGTGTCGACACAAAAGATCCCACTGGGTCGAAGTGTCGCGGGTCTGCACTGATTGGCCCCCACATAAGCTAAGATAAGATAGGTAAGTGGTAGGAGTGAGTATACGTCTTTAGTGCAATGAGTGGGATTAGAATACGTTATTTGTATATGCGCGGTTGACCGAACACTTCAACACTATTGTACGGTTAACGTACATACTATTTAGCTGACGCGCCATTACCTACTTTCGGCACTTAGTATATTTTCTGGTTAAAGACTTTATTTTCTCATAAAGAAATTTACATTTCACTTACATGAGAACACTTTTACACTTATGTATAAACACTAGTATAAAACTTCGACATTCGGACATTAAATGCTAGCTTAATAATATAGGTACACAAAAGATATAATCTTATTGAAACTATTTTATTATTTATAAGGTTAGTTGACTCATAACGTTTGAGCAATAGCCACGGATTAGCATCCAAACTATCGTATTGTAAACAAGTCGAACAATAAACATCGTATGTAATTGCAATCTGTGGTTTACGTCAACTCAACATTTAACAACATAACTTAACTAATACAATCTGGGCCGTACAACTATCTTTGATTGTTTGTTAGATGACAGTATATTTTTGATTATTTGATAGATGAGAAGCCTTCACATCACACTTTGCCCACAAACCTAAAACAACTGGGAAATTGAATATATTACATCTACATTTTATACTTGATATACCGTTATATACACTTTTGGGGATATAGAAATGAGAATGTATACATATTTTATAACTAGCTGACCCGCGCAGCTTCGTCTGCTTCACATAAGAGAATTTTTCCATTATTTTTCCATTGATGCGCCGCTCTTATTGGTCGTAACGTAATGTTATACAGCCTATAGCCTTCCTCGATAAATGGGCTATCCAACTAAAATAATTTTTCAATTCAAACTATTAGTTCCTGAGATTAGCGCGTTTAACCAAACTAACAAACAGTTCAGGTTTATAATATTAGTACAGATAATACACTTATATTTTGTTACTTCATTACCTAACTATAATGCTTATATATAGCGCTCTCTAGATGTCATAATATTAAGGCCAAAAAGAATACTTACCTACTTCAAATCGTAAATGTTTTACACCTTCCCGTGATATGAGATCCACAGAAAGCAAATGTGATACTCTTCGAGGAATTTATCCGCAATCTTTAGATCATAACTAGTAGATAGTGGAAATATTGTTGCATTTACGAGCGGACATATTGGTAAAAAGGTTGTTATTCCAAATGACATAATGTAAAATATTTTTATACTGACCTCAAAAGATACAATAACGCAAATAAATTACAATAACATGACAAGGAATTGAAAAGTATTTGATAGGGCTTATTGCCTATCTATTTGATAGACAATAAACCAATAATCAAAAAACACTATCAATCAAATTATCAAAATATAAACTATCATCTACCAAGCAGTTAATTATCAAAAAGATTCTATCATCTAGGTTTGATATCTAGATAGAAGCCTTTTTTGTAGTAGTATTAAAACAAGTGAGAAACTGCAATGTATTGCCGTAAATCTTAGAGTTCGAAAAAATGGTTCAAGTAATATGCAAAGGTCACGTGATACCACGTGACCTTGAGGTCATAGGTCAAAGGTCATAGTCATTTCGGGGTATATCGACTATGCTGAGTCGAATGGCGCTGACCGCGAGTCTATAGCTCTTACGGTTCTTGAGTTGAAAGTTGTATAACAGACAGACGGACGGACGAACGGACAAAGCCGGTGTATAAGAGTTTTTCGAACTCGAAAAAGAGACCTTAATATATTGTCTACCAATTAATCAAACAGAGAATATCAATTAAATAGCCATTAAAAAGAAATCGTAAGGAATGCAGTGACAAAAAAATACTATTCATAATAAAGAATTAGAAAATAATGAGATGTATAGAATAATGAGAAAATTCTAAATCTTGATTTAAATGTTTAACATGTTTATTTTTCATTATAATATTATTAATAATAATAATTTACTTCAGACTATGTATCTATTTGTTAATTACAATTAACTTAACCTAGTGTCAGTAAGGCAATATAACATCGTTAGCAATCACTTTTGCCCTATTCCATTGGAGATTGCTCAACAACCATTGATGAATATATTTAAAAGGTTCTAAAAATGATATCCCCAATATAGTTTATTGTACAACAAAATGAGAAAATAAACGACATCAATATATCAATTAGTGAACTTATTGCTTAATGCGACTGATACCACGCTATTTTGTCAATGGTTATCACTTAACCTGCAATTTCTTCGCTACACAGGTCGCTACAAGGTTCATTGACGCGTAGCATCGATACTGCTTCAACACTGCCGTTGTCAGCCGGCAATGGCTCGCAAAATAATACATTACAACGAACGAACAAGTCACCGGACGAGACAGACGCTATTAATAATTTGGGGCTTCCTGTTGGCGGAGATGGTAAGTACTCGGCAGAATTGCGTGAATTTGAAGAAAAATATATTTATAATGTGTGATCACTTCAATCTCTTTTAGTTTGCTTTTAATTAAATTCCTTGTACATTAATTATAAAAATATCACTAACTAATACTTAACTACTTTTCAAATAAATATATCTCAAGTCTTTGATTAATTACTAACTTAAATTAACAGCCCACCGCTGTTACTCAAATTAACGATCAACTAAAACTCATGTTGAGTAATGTGTATAAGTGATTCTTTTCTGATTAGTCGCTAGTTCGTACTTAGCTAAATTAAAGCTCTTAAATATTTGAGAAGGGTTTAAAAGTATATTACTCTATGAGAAAGCGCTAATTAAAAGCTAGTCAGACTGCGTTGATTGCGCGATAGCTAATATTTTCGCCTCGCCACAGGAAGTGCGCGCCGATTGCAGTTATAGGTTCAATCACAGCACAAAAGTGTGTGTTGTGTGTTCTTGTGAATGTTTGTAAATGACTCTGTGATACAGAGATTACAGAAAAGTTTTAGTTTCGTAACTCTATCTACCTTTTAAATTCGTCCATCGGCGATTTTACCGATAATTCTTTAAGCTGAGAAATTAAATTCTATCTAGTATTATATTAACACATGTATATGGGTATATCAATAAAATTGATCTTAATTTTTAGCAGCACCACCGGCACCTATATACGCACAGCCGAATGCTAAGGCTCAACCCAACGTGGATCTGAGATACGCTGCCACGTATGGAAACCCTTATTTGAGGAACAGCAATATTGGTAAGTTTAACAAATATATTCTAACCGTTTGTCTATAAAGACAATATGAAAAATCTTTTTAGCTGTAATTTGTACCGTGTATGAATTAAATAGTTTAAATTATCACTCGCTTTAACGGTGAAGGAAAACATTATAAGGAAATCTGCATGTGTGAAGGTTCTTCATAATGTTCTCAAAAATATGTAAAGTTTAACAACCCGCACTGGGCCAGCGTGGTGGACAATTTTCTTTGTGTAATGCATTGACGCATACCCCTCCGCGGGGGCGGGCGGGGAATTATGTCGGACTCACTGGGATAAAGAAAGATTTTGAAATGATGATATTAGAGCTCCCAGAATACCGACTAAACCTACCACGGTGTTCCTCGACAAAACCGCAATCGGCGGGGTGGCGCGAATCACTTGCACATGCGGTCGCGATCCCGCCGAGGTTTCGGCCCGCCGTATGAAACTGCAAGCCATTACATGATAAGACTTTTGGTCACTTCTCAATAAAACCCTACTGTCGCCCCCCTAGAGGGGAGACGGACTCTACACAGAGGCGCGCGTGGGAACACGCACGCCGCCTCTCAGACCTGGTGCTGAACGGATTGCGGGCAGGCTGGTGGACTATAACCTAACCCTTTTAACATCGAGAAGATGTTAAAAGGGTTAGGTTATAGTCCACAGCCCGCACCCACAGCCCGCACCCAGCAGTGGGACGATTTATATACAGAACTGATATTATGTATTTATTACCAAGTTTACTAGCAAGTACAGTAAAATCTGCAAAATATCGGTCACTCTTAAACTTTCATATATGTAACTAGTTCCATAAAAATCGTTTGAGAATGGTTTACACTAATTCATCAATAGCCAAAACCAGACACAATAAACAAAGCATTGTTTCTGTACCCCGGGGTCAAAGCATTGCCCAAGACATAAATTAATTGGTTGAAACGTACGAACGAAGACAAAAATTAAATGCTTTAACTAGAGAAATCTATAAAGAAAAAAGTTGAATATATAAAGAACTTTATATATAAAGATTTCAGCGAGAAAAACAAGGCTAACTTGTATATTCACTCGCACTTGACCTGTTTTTAATTACTTCTTGAATAAACTGCTTTCAAAGGCTGTGTTAGCAATTAACATGTAAAGCTTTTTGTACTTCAATTAATTAGCGATTTATTAAATGTTTTTATATTAAATACTTTGCGCTGAATATTCTTTATGCATTTATCACAAGTATTTATTACTAGATGTGCCTGCGGTTTCACCCGCGTTTATGATTACTGCGCCGCCCCCGTGGGTTGTGGCGTGATGTTATGTAGCCTATAACCTTCCTCAGTAAATAGGCTATCCAACACTAAAATAATTTTTCAAATCGAACCAGTAGATCCTGAGATAAGCGCGTTAAACCAAACAAACAAACTCTTCAGCTTGCAACAGTGCTAATATAGGAAAAATGTGGGTGTTAAGACACATTCTCGTACTACTATGTATGTACGAGATTTTTACACTAAGAATGTATTTATCTAGAGGTAAAAATCGTATGTACATTCGTTAGTTTAAGCTATTTTATTTATTTTTGTCCTAGATCTCGTGAGTCGTTCAGATCGGTTTAGCTGCTTACAAATGGCCTTAAAAAAGTCACCCAAAGTATATATATATAAATTATTACTGTAGAGATCTCAGTTTTGCTAGAATGACTTAGGTTTAGCGTTTCTGGGATTTTAGTTTATGAGGGTGAAAATCGTCGCACAAAAACAACGAGTCCTAGAATTTTATTTATAGGTCGTCTAAAGAATTTCTTATTTAGGTCTGCTTTACGCACCTTATGCAAATATCCAGTCGATATATAGTCAACGCAAAAATGTAGGTACGAAATTTACATTTATGAACATCATAGTTTAGTTTTATTTTAGTTGAATTTTAAGAAAACGATTGTATAGCAAAGATTTCTACTAGAAACTCATAGTCACTCTTTTAAATCATCATTAAATTATGATTTCAGTATTTGGCAACTCATATCTACAAGGTATTGTAACCATTATCCTAAATAATATTGGTAATGCCAATATGAGTGTTTTGTTTTTTAGTTACGCTCTAATGTTTAACTAACTACTAGACCGATCATCATAAAATTTATAAACATTGCCTGGTCTACAGAATAAGGCATTTAAAATTTATTTTCCTTGGAAAAAGTATTTTTTTCTGAGTGAAGGTATTCCACGTCCTGTTTTGATCCCCCTGTCATCGTGTATGCGAAATTTAATAGTGATCGGTCGAGTAGTTGAAGCGTAAAATCGTAACAAATAAACAAACAAACTCACATTCCATTTTATAATATTAGTTAGGATATTATAGTTGAGATTCAAAAATATATCAATACTTAATAAAATTAATCGGTTGCAACAATAAAGATTCTGTAATAATATTAAATGGTAGTCATTTATAAAAGACAGCAGTATGTCCTGATATACCCTTTTATCCTTCTTCGTACAGGTTATGGGAACCAAGTCCACACAGCCAAGCCGGCAGCCACACCAGCTCCGCCGCCATACTCCGCAGTCAGGAGTTCCGTGGTCATGCCTACAGGTAATTAGCAAGCTAGCAATCATCTGCTGTTGTGGGGGTAAGCATTACTTGGTTACTGAGAATGCTGTGCCTGATAGAATAGACTGACTTCTTCTTACTAATAACTTTTGACTTTCTAAATTGTAATTTGTGGGTGACATTCGACGTTCAAAAAGACGTTGTAGTTTGAATAATTGGCTGTAAGAACTACGCTTCGCTTGTCTTCTGTTGCATCCTATCTTTATTTCTTATTTAAAAGACAACTTTACTATAAGATACTAGACCTGTGTCGCAGGGATTTTACAAACGTATCTTATTATGTAGATCGGTTTCTATCAACGCCAGGTAGAGACATAGAATGATGAGATGTAGAGCGCATATTCGTGCTATTAATGAGCAATGTGGTGTTAAGACTGCACCGAGCGAAATGTGCCAAAACAGGCGGTCACAGCTAAGTGGATAAAATCAACAACTTTTTGTTTAATACAAATATAAATTATACATTTACCATAACAATGAATGTGTTTACAATTACTCCGTGTAAAAGACTTCAAATAATTAATATTTTCGCCTACAAAATTACGTAAATTTGCACCAAGAATGCAAAAAGGTAAGCTCGTGTTACGTGATTTTTAGATTATAACAGTAGAAATCTATCCTGTTTTACAGCTTAAACGAAACATAAATAGTTATATTACAATTTGTCCGTCCCAAATATTTAAGTTAGTGGTTGACAATAAAGATACATACCTATTTATCAAAAAGTACTTCAAATCCTCCATACAATTTTACTATGGCGATTTGAATATGCGCCGCATGAGCTCATTATCTGTTTTACGCTCGGCGCAGTCTGAACATCTAATTGTTAAAAGGCTACGCAATGCTCATATTTATTTCTTTAAAATTCTGTCTTTAATTTACCTATCTTATCTTATCTGCTTGACTTTTCTACTTTTTAATATTTATGAGAATGTTTAGCATGTTTCTTTTGCTTATTTATAATTCTTTGGATCAGAAAAATTATTGATCGGAATTTATTTGCATTTATTTATGATACTGATCTGCACAACTTTATTTGAATATTATTCGAATGCACCAAATATTAACGTACCATGAAACGAAATTATTTACAAAATTACAACAGGACATTAACACAATAAACTTTCATAAACTTAGAATTATTAGAAACCTAAAGTAAGAAAACATATTTTCTAGAACAATATTTTCTTTTAGTATACTTAGTAGAAATTCTTACACATTCGACTTTCCTTAATTCAATACAAAACAAGGCAAAAAGTACTTCAATCTTAAGTACTGCAACACAATATCTGGGCTGTCTGCAAAGTTATATTACTAAGTTCCAGCTTAGTACCAGCCAATTGTTTGTGTTTAGAAGTAACTTTGAAATTACAATCGATCTTGGCCACAACGGGTTCCGAAGTCGAAGACGCATAAATCTCATTGCACTTCGAGTGAATAATTTATTGGTACTTGTTACTTTGGCCGGTTTTATTTTGTAAGTAGGGGAACTTCTTGTAGTAACAGGTGGGGTTGAGTTTGGTTTTTGGTGGGGCTTAGCTCGATTTGGTTAACGAGTTAGGAGTTATTTATGAGGTTTGAAAAAGGGCTTAAGGGCTAATTGGTTAGTTGAGTAGCTAAAGTAAAAGTTTTTGAAATGAAAACTTCTTTAGCGGCGGTGTGCACTTTTTTGTGATGGGTAAAAAATGTTAAACTCGCGTCAGGACACGTGACCTGATCGAAAATTCGTAAGACGGAGGGAAAATTGTCATGTTTGTGTACGATAGCGCAATAAATGAATATTGTATTTTACCACATAAATGATAGTATTTATATACTGATAATTAAAGCAATTATTCGTGCAAAATTATCCCCTAACCATTCCAAAATATAAAAAATTCAAAACGTGAATATTCAAGTTTTTACTTCTGCCGACACTCCCGGAGTGCAACCCGTTGTTTTGTACCTAAAGTAAAGCACCTGCTAGCATTTTAACTTAATTTTAAACTAATGGAGAAAATATGTTATTAATTAAAACTTTGAATTGGCACCCATATATATAAGTTAATCGAATTATTTGATACAATTATATAGTACTAGCTTTTGTGCGCGGCTCCGCCCGCGTGGTACCTACATCAATAAAAAATAGCCTATGTCCTTCCCCAGGTTTTAAACTATATCTGTACCAAATTTCATCTAGATCGGTTGAATGGTTTAGCCGTGAAAAGGTAACAGACAGACAGATAGACAGACAGAGTTACTTTCGAATTTAAAGAAATCGAAAGTAAGGATTAAACTTGGTCGTTGATTATTTCTGAATAATCGATTTTTTTAGGTAGCTATTTAACATTGCTAGGCGTAATACTTAAAATACCATTGCAAAAGAAGCTCGTCATTTATTAGTTTTCTTTATTATATACCTAATTCTTTGTACTTGCCTGCCTTTATTAGAAGTTGATATTATGTATTGAGTATTATGTATCTACTTTTTTTGTAGAATTTTGTATTTCTAATTTTGTCATATAAATTAACATTATACCTATCTGGAATAATTTACATTAATTATTGTTAAACATAGTTTTAATATAGAATAAATTAACCATTAATGTTAATTAAAAGCTAAAACATCGATAATTTACGTAATTTATTAATTTAAGACATAAAAATGTCAATATTTCATAGACCGCAAACAATATAATTATTTATGAAATAAAAAATCACACGAGCCTGACATTTATCTTTAATAAAACATTTACTTACCTACCAATTTACTTGGAAGAGCTATTGCTCCTCAGAGCGTATCTTGTTATTAAAAGCATTTTTACTTACAGAAGACGCCAGTTACATAAAATATCTCGCCCAATTTGTATTCTTATTAAAAATAATAAATGACCTCTCCCGCCTAACTAGAGCGTTTTTTTCTCAATATCACTTAAGTTAATTGGTGTAATTTTTCACAGGTAACGGCCAGACCCAAGCCACCCACGTATAACAGGCGTGATGATACAAGACTTGTGTAGTGTATAAACTCTGTTGTCAAGTGTATATTGTGTGCGCAGACATATTTTGACTGAGGACTCACACACATACATATTACGTATGTGTGCATTCGATACGTTGTTGTCCCGTCTGACACACGAGTGACCCTGTGAGGACCGAGTGAGGACGAATACTAAAGAACATTTTCTCAAATGCTGTATGTATATGTTCCTAAACTTTCAATGACTGACGTGTATATTAATATACGATAGAATAAGTCTGAACGTCTGTTGACTTGTATAATTTGCTTTATTATAATCGATGTTATTTTATCTGACACAAATGTAAAAGAGGAAAATAGAAAATAAATTGTTCTACTTTTTTATCATTGACCGAGTTGAATATTAATAAATATTTGCCCGTAAATCTTGTGGAAATGACTATTAATATTGGTACGTCATAAATCAAACAAAATAAAAACTTTTTTATGTTCCTCTTTTTGTGTTTAGCAACTTACTTCGAGTATAATGACTTGATAATTTATTTGATGGTAGAAATTACGAAATTTTATACTTTCGACTTGCTTAGTAAAAGTGCGTTAAAACGCACCTGCGTTACACGAAAACAATTGTGAACTCGATTGTAAACAATCTGTGTTTTGTAAAGAATATATTTTTGTAAATACAATGCATGAAATAACGTTTCTAATTTTTGTAGGTAAAATATTTTTATTACAATCTGTATATAAAATATATTCGCATTGTATGTGTGATTTTTTTTTAGTTTACACATTTTATTTATCCAATCCGATGGCATTACAATTGCTCAACATTATTAAATCGTAAATCGATTATTGTATAATTCCATTTATTTCCATTTAGTGTAAAATCACTTTTTAATTAACTATACAGACTGAAAGTAAAATATTTAATAAATTTTATAGAAAGATTATGAACTAGATGTATCGATATAATTTGTGTTTTATCGAATTAAAACTCGATTGGTTTTTTCTGTCGCTTATTTTTCCTGTACAAACAACTATCGTACGACAGATTAAAATATAATTTAGATAGTATATAAAATATTTAGCTAAAATGTCAATGATGTAGAAAAATCATATTTTCTGTGATAATTTATATAGTGAAAAGAAATTAGGATCGCATTAATAGTTCCATCGTAATAGATAAGATACCGAGAACCGTGTGAAAATCTTTGAAATATGTAGTTTTTAAATAATTATAATTTTCGTGTGCCACTATAATTTTATTTTATTCTCTATAAATGTAAATATAAAAATAATAAGTTACGGAAAAAGCTTTACAGATATATCAGAACCTCAACACATGGGCATAATAATGGCAAATTAATATTTTTGTTTTGTTAAAAAAGAAACAAAATGTATAAAAATATTGCATGATACGGTGTTTTTGTTCTTTGCATGCGATAATTATTTGTCATTATTTTTAAATGGATAATAATGCTGTAATAATAAAACTTTGATTTTATTATAAATGGAGTATTATTTTATCCCTTTGTTTGTATTTAAACTACATTATAATATTATATTCATATGTATATGCCTTTACCTTGATGGGGTATGCAGAGGTTTCAAGTAATGGGACTTGGGTAAAAATCCAGCCTTCGAGCTACTCCGAGAATTTCTTGACTACAAAATTAAAAAACAATAAACGAGGAAATATATCTGGCTCTTTTTATGCAAATAACTTATTTTCAATTTTATCGTAAGTGTTCATGGATACGGTTACCATCAGGCAATCCTTAGCCTTAATGTTACAAAAGGAAAAATACATTAAGTTCTACATGGGGTTCACAAAAATGTGCAAAGTTTTATTACTAATCAGCTAATGAACAACGTACCGGATCATGGCAACACTTCGAAATGTTTTCAATCAAATCAAATTATTTAAATGAATAGGGGAGTACAAAAATGTCAAAAAATAAATGAAATAATAATATAATAATAATATTCTATCACATACACACAACACCATCTAGCCCAAACTAAGCATTGCTTTGTACTATGGGTACTAGAAAATGGATAAACATGCATATTATATACAATTTTTTTTTGTAAATACGTACATATTACACGTAGAAACACCCAGACCAAGACGAACATCCATGTTCGTGCACACAAATGTTTGACTTGTGCGGGAATCGAACCCGCGGCCTCAGGCGTGGCAGTCGGTTACACTAACCACTACGCCATCGTATTTTACCTTAAAGGGAGTTCAAATATAAAATTACATAACATTTTTTGAGACGAAATTTGTGCCCAGCTTTGGGACAATTTATAACGGACAGGACTGATGTTACAATCCAAACCAAGGTTATGATACGTTTTTCAAAACGCAGAATTGGTTAGGATGGCCTGTTTAAAGGTCACTATGGTGAAGCACGCGCGGTATAGGATGGCCCCATTTCAGATAGACAGCTTAGTTAATGTGTCAACTATTAGATGCTAGCAACACAACATCGATCACAGCATAAGCCAAATGGAGAACATGATAAATAATCTATATTAATCTGTCAATATGAATCCTGCTGGTATAATAGATGTCAAAGTTTGTGTAGTTGTTTGTTACTCAATCCCGTGTAAATAGGTTGACGGATTTTGATGCAACTTGGCAATGAGATAGACCATATCCCGGATTGATACCTCGATTTTTCCGGTATACATTCATATGAGATTTACGCGGGCGAAAGCTAGAGTTATAAAAGCAAAAGCAGCCTAGTCTGTTAAACCGCTGAAAAGATTCTAGCATAAAATTTGAAGAAGATATAATATATAATTGCATTGAAATTTTTTCTTTATAATAGATAACACTCGCACTAGGAATAATGCCTATGTCACGGGGACTTTACAAACATTCAAACAACTGACACAAAGCACGACCAAACTCGAGATAACTGTATATGGACCACAATATTACCCGTGTGGGGATCGAACCTACAACACTCGATGCAATGGCGAGGCGACTATTTAAACCACTACGCCATCCGTGCAGTCAAAATGTAACCACAGTAGACGTGGAACTAGTTATTTTTCAATCTTTATAAATATGTCGGAGAGTATGGACAGCCGACTCACTTTTGACATGATGTAGCAACAAAATATAGGCGTGGTATTATACTTCGTACGTATACTAATGCTAGGCAAATACAAGATAAATAAAACAATAAAGGTTGACTGTGATTATCTCTGATTTGATCCGTAACGCAGCGAGTTCGTCCACCGAATGTGTCCGCGCACGAGTATCCGGCGTTTATATAACGTCTATATGACACTGACAGTTATAACTGTCACTTCAACTGGCACATTGGCTCTATGGCGACCTCACTCAAGCTTACGCTTGTCGTTCCGAAACAAACCAATAGATGGCGCTTTATTCAACTCCAATTACAGAAATAAATTACATTCCAATTATTATTTTCTTGACGCTCCGACAAATATATAAATAAGATACATAACAATGTTGCCGTACAGCGCTAGTAATCCTGACCTACACGGTTTATACCTTACAAATAATCAAACAATGGATAAAAAAAAAAACATGCAGACTTGAAACAACTATCTCCAACAATCAAATTTTTGTTCCGTATCTATCGAATCGAATCAAAAATATTCAAAGCCCTGGCAGAGAAGCGGTGATTGCACCGTCCTTCATCGGTGTAGTCAACGTGGATTTTCTTTTTTTAAATACAACTTCCGCTCAATCAATAATTCATATATCGCAGGGGACTTTATGAACATTCAAAAAGTTTTGTTCAAATTCATGTCGGATGTATTAAAATAGTTAAATATGTGGTTAGTATTATGTTTAGGCTATGATGGAACTGACATACGCTGTGCGTAAAAGTTAAAAAAAAAACAAGTATTTAAAAAGAACATTAAAAAAATGGACACAAGTAACATCCAGACTCGGAACAATCATTTATGAATCACACAATTCCTCACAATTTTTTTTGCATGTTTTATTCGAAACTACAACATTCAGCACAATAACAATGGCGAGGCGAACACTTAAAATAATTTTGATGCAGAGGTGCGGCGCTTGCGCCATCCTTCATCAGTGAAGTCAACTTGCATTTATCTAATACACTTTTTCTTACGTCCAATTAATCGCACACTATCGACAATCATTATCAAAGTCGTTAGTACATAATTATACCTAGCTTCAAGCGCTTTCATCTTACTTAGATTTACCGTTTTTTCTTAGATTTACAGTTGCTGAGAAAAAATAGAAAACGAGCTTTTGATGATCACACGACTAATGTGTGCGATGTGTCTTACAGTCGCAAGTGTGTTATTATGGAGTATTCGTTAACTGTCTGGGATTAATAGAAATGGCTAACTATGAGAACAACAAGTGTTCTTTTGGTGAGAACATACAATAGAATTTCGACGAAAGTTTTTTCACAGCACTCAGATTTCTATCTGAGTGTTCCAAAACAGGTACAAATCGAAATTGGGCACCGACGGTTACAACCTTAGAAAAAGAAATATAGTACGTCATGTTTCATGGATTGTCCTTTTCCTCTGTTATAATTTACTTTCTACGTACCATCGCATAGAAAATGCTTATAAAATAAGTCTTAATATACTAGATATTATAAGTACTTGCTGATCGTATAGTCATATAGCAATTTTTTTCATAAAACATATTATTTTGTCAAGTTAAAAATAACATGCGCACTGACTCCTGCACAATCCCTCCCATCCCGCGGCGTGTTTGCTTCGTTTAGGCTTTTTCAAGTCTTAGTCTTACGATTAGACCAACTTATTTCAATATTTGTATTTTAGTAAGCAAATATCAAATAATGAAATATGACAAGTTGTTAAGTAAGGTACAAATATAACAAGGGCAAAAGGTATTAGTATGTTTTTATTGGAACGAAGTTCCTTATGGCAGGCTTGGAGGGGATAGGGACCGAACTGAAAAAAATGTCATAGTAAAACCGTAAGAAAAAATCCGTGGAATAAAACCGTTAAATGAGACGTAGGTAGGTAGGTAGGTAGGTAGGTAGGTAGGTAGGTAGGTAGGTAGGTAGGTAGGTAGGTAGGTAGGTAGGTAGGTAGGTACGTAGGTAGGTAGGTAGGTAGGTAGGTAGGTAGGTAGGTAGGTAGGTAGGTAGGTAGGTAGGTAGGTAGGTAGGTAGGTAGGTAGGTAGGTAGGTAGGTAGGTAGGTAGGTAGGTAGGTAGGTAGGTAGGTAGGTAGGTAGGTAGGTAGGTAGGTAGGTAGGTAGGTAGGTAGGTAGGTAGGTAGGTTTTTATTTCTATTTTTCTATTTTCTATTTCTATGTAATTTTATGTTGTCAAACAAAAATAAAGAGACATATTTTGTTATTTTAGTTGATAATTTGAATTACGATGTTTTTTTATTTTAAGTAATTTATTATTTCCTAAAATACTGAATTTCCTAAATACTTTCTTGTACGTAAATAAAAATTAATCAGCAAAATTTAAGAGAAAAATCAAGAAAACCTACATAAAATTGAGCACGATTTTTTTTGCAATTTGTGTCGATTCTACATTAGCCGAAGGAACTTCGTTCCTACCTGGTGTCCCACGACACCACATAATTTTATTTGCTGCTAATGCGATCAAGGCTTTTCACCCCCAAATAAAGTTTAAGTAGTTTTTTACATGGATTCTAAGTAAAATACTGCTAATATACTACTAATACAGTTGCCTATCAAAGTTTTCATGAAAATACCTACAGATTTACAGACCACCACAAACCAACGTTTAAATGATTACTACGGACTTTGGATGTTCACCATACTATAGACATCAATTAATTGTAGCGCTGACGCTACTTCCAGTGTGAGAGACAAAGCCACCGATTATTCTGCTGAGACTCGGTACCTAATTATTATTATTAACTAGTGGTACTGGTAAAAGTTATTGGGATTCTCTATCAAGAAATTCTCAATTGCAGCCCGGAATTGGAATGGATGAATGTACCAGCTCGACCGGGGAAGGACTACCCTCTCACAGAATATCGACGTGAAATAGCAGTATTCCTACTGTTGTGTTTCGTTCGGTGAGTGAGAGTGCCGGAGGCCCAATCACCCCCTTTCCCACTTCCTGCTCCTTCTCCTTCCCACTTTCTTTCCTAAAGGGTCGGCAACGCGCAAGTGATGCCTCTGGTATAGCAAGCGTCCATAGGCTACGGTGATCACTTACCATCACCTATACCGTGTCGGATTACCGTCCCATGGAATTATGACAGAGAGTGAATTTATTTGCGCACACACTTGTGCACTATAATATCTCCTGCAGCGATTGCTAGTTTACGTTTAGTTTGACCGCCGTGACCAAAATTCGGTCTGCAGGACATTATTATTATTACCTGGTTTAAAGAACCAAGCAAAAGTCCTACCCTATAACGTTCATCCTGTTCAGACATCAAATTCACAATACATCGTAATGATAGGCGTGAGTTGATTCTCCTACCACCCTAGCAGTCTATCGATCTAATACTAATAGAATCTTATCAAAAGTCTATTATTTATAGCATAACCGATATACCACTGGCTAAAGTAAGCCCAACTCATCCACATTTATTTTTACCGCAGACGTATTGATAAACCAGTCAGTCGGCATTTCTGTACGTGTGTTGACCACAGCGTCATCTTGCGGCCGCGGTTGGAAACTGATACAATGAGTTCTAGTTATGCGACATTCCTTGCCATTTCCTTGTTAATGTGGAGATGTTTTTTTGTGTTCTGTGATTTTTCTAATGGATTTCTTTATTACTTTACTGAGCTTTACTTCTTTTCTTGTATCTCCTGCCCTCTCCTAGTCGTAACACCTGTGTAGGCAGTTTCAGCAACCATGAAAAATGCTGACTTGTGAAGTCCCCGGGAAAAGTAAACTGTCTTAGAACCCGCAAGGAATGTAATTAGAAGCAAATGGAAGGAGTTGGTAAAATAATTACATTTTATCAGCCTACACATATATTTTTGTGGAAGTTTGTTCCTAAATTTTTGTGTTTGTAAGGAAATAATGTTCCCAATGTGTCTTCTCAAAAAGAAATCATTTACTCATGCGATAAAATCATAGGTACAACTAATTTAAATTTGGAGTGCCTAGTTTATTCATAGTCATTGGTCACAGTCATCGATGTATCTACCAGTAAAAGGAATAGTCGGTACAGTTTGAGGTTAGCCTAAAATGTGCTAACTTTATGTTTTTCTAGGAAATCTCAATATGAACAAACGAAAGGGGAAAGGAACCTTTGGGTTTAAAGGGAGGATACAAATCCTGTCCAAGTGTGGCGTACCAGTAGGTTGAGAAGTCTATCTTTCTTTGTCATTTTTTTAAGGCTTACTTAGTAAATTGCTATTATTCTTGTTAACACGTAGCTAAAATACTTGTGTGAATAGTGAATTATTTGCTAACGCCGTATAAATTTACAAATAGGATACTATTTTTACCGATGGAAATAATTATCAATACCGACTGAAAATATTATCGTTAGTGAGTAGCTCTTTATCAGTGTGGCCAATGTACGAAATTTCACTTTCATTTACACATTTCACCTGAGGTCGCCGCGGGTTCGATTCCCGCTCAAATCAAACATTTGTGTGCATGAACATGGATGTTTGTCTTGGTCTGGGTGTTTCTATGTATAATATGCATGTATTTACAAAAAAAGAAGTATATATGTATGTTTATCCATTGTCTAGTACCCATAGTACAAGCTCTGCTTAGTTTGGGCTAGATATTGTTGTGTGTATGTGGTAGAATATTATATTATATATGTAGAGTATGAGTCTGGCAAACTTGAAGTCGGCTGTAGATGTCTTTTTTTTAAGACCTGTAATATAAATAACAAGTCGAAAAGCTCTCCATTGTCAATTATTCGTGACGTACTGGATAAGCCGTTTTACCTGGAGAAGTACCACCCTGTTACAGGTAATCTTGCGTAAGAGTAGTCACACTGTTTCTACGTTTGGCCTAGTAAGAAAAGCTCTAGAAGCTTTTTTTTATACAACTAAAAAAAAATAGAGACGCAAGAGTTAAATGTTATTGTTTTCTAATATTTGTATCACGTGTCTAAGTTTTAGAAATTGACCAGCTGTTGCAATAAAAACAGCGCATGAGACCAGGATGGTCTCGCCAAAAACTAACCTCTGTGAATACTCGTCTGTATTAACGTCTCATGTGAACAATTTAAACAAATAGTCTAGGCAACCTACACTCTAGAACCTGCAGCCCATAAAGGCATACATTTGTCGACGTTAGCAGTAGTGATAATCAGAAAAGACCGGCGTCTATAACAATAAGTTACACTGGACTCCTGGGAGTGACTGCTGTAATGTGTCTGGGCAATGCACTTGCTAATGTTGGATTAAATCTAGAATAACTAGATACGGTTGCAGCGTAGTTCGTCGTTGGCTGTCGTGTTAATTATTGACGTAGCATAAATGAAATAAAATATCACTCACTGATTTGAGTCTGCCTCATCGGTTGTTAATCGGCAGCCAATTAATTGGTAACACTTACCATCACTGCTGTTGCAGCTGATTTGCAGAATGGTTTGTAGATCACTTTCTCGTTTTAATTGTGTTAATAGTGTTAATCTTATAATTAACGTAATCATAGTTTTATTTGATATTTGAACTTACCTTTTAATTTTATATTTATGTAGGTATTTATGTCTAAGTACTACTTTGATGCTTGCTATGATCTCTTGGGGTTGAGAAAATACAAAATCTACAATTGTATTTAGCTTTTAATTGAATTAGATATAGTTCTTGTTTGAGATACTTAAATAAATAAATCGCCTAGACAGCCAGCAAGCAGTATTACGTTTTATTTCAGGCAAATTTACTTTGGTTTAACTGGTAAGTAAGCGTATTGGAGGTTCACATATCTAAGTCTTCTATACCTTTTTCTATTGCCTTTCATCTCATCTACAATTCCTTAGGAACTACGAAGAGTGACTTATGTCTAGTATTGCAAATGATCATATGCTACGGTAATTGCTTACCATCAGGAGGGTCTTACGCTTGTTTATCAATGTTTGATATAAAAAATGCTAACAAGACTGACTACTGCCTTGGTTTTCTGGCACTAAAACGTTTGTGACCTTGAGGGGTAGAAGAACATCACTATAATAATCATTGTCATGTGACATGCTTAACCCCTAATCAAGCTATTAGCCAATGTTTTTCTTAGCTGTTTTACTCCACAAGCACTCACATGAAAGTTTTAGTATTACCTGTGATATTAGAATCCATAATCTAGCCCTCCAGCCAGAGAAACTGTGCCCAACCGCTCCACAACAACCATCTCTTATTCACGGGCGTCGATCAAATAGTTTACCGCTATAGACTCTTTGCCCAACAGTCCGCCCAGTGTATTTTGTAGCAAACAAAAAACACTCAATAAATAAATAGGGTGGAAAGAATAAAATACCGTAAAATAACACAGCACTTCCAGCCTCACTTCATCTTTGTTTTTATTATCCTACTGCCGTGGAAAACGCCATATCAACAAATATTTGTTCTTCTTACGGTTTTATGGTCTTCGTTATGGTATTATTTTACTAGCCATGAACGGTCTTATGGCATCAAATAGCTCGTGGAAATTATAGGGTAATAAAAGCTTATTATTTTTCATAATATAGGATATCGAACGTATGTTTTTTGGGGTTATTGCTAGTAAATTTTATGGGCGTTGATAGAGGAAAGTTGGGCCCGACGAGGAAGTGACCGTTCTCAGATTGATTGGTACCAAAATAATCATAATAGAAATGGAGGGCTGGAATTATTTTAGTCAAACTAAAATAGAGATTAAATATAGGGTAGTTTTTGCCATATTAGATAATAATTATAATTATTAAGTATCTTATTTTGGTTGTAAGTTTCAACGTTTACTGCATTTAGAAATAAAGCAATGCGTTTTTGAGTTGAAATGTTGATTTTGAAATATAAAGAAATAAATTGAATTCACAGGTTAAGAACAAAAATGGGGCTATTTTTTACTGAATACCTAATCAAACTGATTAAATATAGGGCGATACGTATAACTACTTACCGCAATGCCTATTGCTAGCACCATATTTTAGCTTATAAAGAATGTTATCGAGTATTATAGAATACTAGCTTTTGCCCGCGGCTTCGCTCGCGTTAATTTAGAATTTGACAATCAATTCGGGTTGTACTCTGCTTATAATAATACAATTCAATCATGATTCGAAAGACACGTGGCGCCATCTATTATCATAAGAACGTTATTATTGTTTATCTCGGGAACAGTTATTTTTTTCGGGATGAGAGGTAGCCTATTTCCGTTTCTGTACACCTGTCAACGTATATGCAAAATTTAAGGATGATCGGTTCAGTGGTTTAGGCGTGAAAAGGTAACAAACAAACAAACAAACAAACTCATTTTCGCTTTTATAATATTAGTTAGGATTAGGATTAGGATGTTCAAGACAACCAATACATATATTATTCTTACGCAATTTTTAAGGCAAGAAAATATTAGTTTTCATTAATGATCAACCATCTAAAAATACAAGCAGGTACGATTCTTAACCTGTCAAATACCTTCCACTTAATCCCATAATATTAAAATTCCACTGAACTATATTCTACTTTATAAGTAAAATAAGCTATGATTCTTTTTATTTTCCGACCCTGAACTTCATTATAAACCTTTCTATATGACATTGGTTACAACACTAGCGGAAGGCACTAGTGTTGTACAGCTGAGACTATGACAAGCATAGCTCGGGGACACCACGCCCTTGGTATACATTGGCCACATTAATTTGTCACCACAGCGTTAATTGAGACTGGCTTATGTCAAACGGAACCATTTTGTTCGATAAAAATTATATAATATTTGATTGGAGATGGATAGTTGTAGCATTTGGTAATTATTTTATTTTTAAGACTGCGCCGAGGGTAAGGCACATAATGACAAAGCTCGTGCGGTGCATATTAAAATTGGCGCGCGTCCGCCATAGTAAAATTGTATGGAGGATTTGAAGTGCTTTTTTGATAAATATGTATCTTTATTGTCAACCAATAACTTAAATATTTGGGACGGAAAAATTGTAATATAACTATTTATGTTTCGTTTAAGCTGTAAAATAGAATAGATTTCTACTGTTATAATCTAAAAATTACGTAACACGAGCTTACGCTTTTGCATTTTTCATGCAAATTTACGTAATTTTGTAGGCGAAAATATTAATTATTTTAAGTTTTTTACACGGAGTAATTGTAAACACATTCATTGTTATGGTAAATGTATATTTTATATTTGTATTAAACAAAAAGTGTTGATTTTATTCACTTAACTGTGACCGCCTGTTTTGGCACATTTCGCTCGGCGCAGTCTTAACTGACAGGTTGATATGGTACAGGTTTTGGTTGCTTTTTTAACCACGAATATGACCAAGGAAATGTTTAAACTTTTTGCTTCTAGTTATTTAAAATATCACCCATAAAGAAATTCAGCATGTTGGAGACTATACACCGCTAGCTTCTTGCAATTTGCCCTAATATACCCTATATTACATAAGCAATATTGCATGAAAACTATGTAGCGTTGCTACTTGTAACCACGGCCAGTGTAACCTGGTAAAAACGTCATACGTGTTTTGAATCTAACATGATCGTGTTAATTTATTTTTCCGATATATAAATCATGCAACGCGAACGTTTAAAAGTGAAAATTCGAATGCGATTGTGAACTGCACAATTACTGAAAAAAGATTCAATCCTACGGATATCATAAATGTGAAAACTTGTAAAAATATTAAATTATTAGTTAGATTTTATTAGTTACTTTATATAGATATTAATGCGAATGTCAGTTTGTTTGTTTGTTATGCTTTCACGCCTTAACTACTCGACCGATCACAATAAAATTTCGCATACACGTTGTCAGGGGTACGAAAAAGGAAATAGAGATCTTTCATTTACAAATGGTACGGTTCCCGAGGGATAGACATTTATTGAAAATCTACATTAACGCGAGCGAAGCCACGGGCAAAATCTAGTAATATTATTAATGCGGTCGTAAGTTTGTTTGTAATGCTTTCACGCTTTATCTACTCGATCGATCGTTATGAAATTTTGCATATACGTTGTCAGGGGTACCGAAAAAGTCATATGGTACCTTACATCTAGAAATGGGAGTGAATGTATAGCTAGTACTGTATGTAATTTAAAATTTAAATAAATACCAGATCCAAAAAAAGGATCGAACACTAAAATGGTAGGTCCCGAACCAATTCGGTGGTCAAAAACATGGTTATGCGACAGAACTACGAAACTACACGAAAAACTGTGGGCGGGAACAAAGGAATGTATACAGACAGAGGATGCACTTCCATCTTTAGATAAACATCTGTCGCGCAAACTGCTACGTTCCACAAAGAAAAACCTACGCCACCTAGTGGATATAATAACAGATCACTGCTCACTCAAAAAAAACCTTTTCAACATCGGCGTCTCTGACAGCCCCTTATGTATGGGCTGCATGGAGACCGAGGAGACACCGGCTCACTTGCTCCTACACTGTAAAAGCGTGAGCAAACCAACATGTGAAACTACTAAACAGTTCAGAAACGATGAAGGAAGTACTGCGTAAAACCAGTCCTCTATTATCTTTCTGGATGGAGCTGAGGTGGTATGAGTAACCGAACAACTTTTCGCGTCAGTCACTTACGCATAATGGCCCAATTGTAAGGCTACGTGCCAATAACACACTTCCAACTAACTAACTCAGGACGACATAATGACATGACAACTGTGTAGACGAGAATGGTTACGTCATTAAACCACAAAGGCATACAAATATTATTGCCGAATGTAGACTACATTCGGCAATATTCGTATGTCCAAAAATCAATCTCTTTATATTCCAGATGAATATTCCTCGCATAAGCCCATCCGTTTGTGCGGCGTTAATTGAAGTTATGTCGGCAGACCGGACAGCCGAACCGTTTTCTTGTAAATAATTCAAATGTGTTAATATGTAGGTTTCATTGTATGTACGTCAAAGGAAATAGAATTAGCGGGGTTTGGGTAATGCTCGCTGAAATGGTTTATAGGCTTTTTGTGTGATGAGCTTAAATGATTGTTTGGAACTCACTGCACTGTTTAATGTATTAGAAAGCGCTTGATTTGTAAACTATTAGGCTAATTAAAAGTTTGAAAATGCAAACGGCTGCCTCATTGATTCATAGTCGTAAACAGGAGTGTATACAACCACTGCTGTGGTTAAGTTCCGGGTTTGATAGTCGGATCGAAGAAAGTGTAACTATAATCTTATTTTTCTATAGAATAAATTTAGACTTTTTAAATAGTACATTAATAATTATACATGTACATATGTACATTTGTATATAACAAAAGGATGCATGATTTGCATATTTAAGACCTAGTGTATGTACACTTAGTTTGCAAATAAATGGTTTGAATTTGAATTTATTCATTTGAATTGTGTGACTATTTTCACTTTCATAGAAATTGACAGTTTAATAAAGACTTTTTAAGAATGCTTACAAAGTCACGGGTAATAAAAGAAAACATAACTTTATTTTAAATGACGCTAGCTTTTGGCATTTCTCCTCCGAACCAAAACCAATTTCAGGCCGTCAAAGTAGAGACCTCAACATCGCCTCGGCTACTGTGGGGGCGATGTGGAGGCCACTGCTCTTAGACCACACGACTGCTTACCATCAGGTGGAGTGTGGTCATTTTGACGAGCAAACTAAAAAGAAAAAAAAAGAACCATCGGACTGAAAATACCAAAAGTCAGCGGTGGTGGTAGATACATGTGGTTCAATAAAGCTATCTACCATCGAACATGACCAAACCATTCCATTTAAATTTTGCCTCTTGTTACGCCAACGTGAAAATATTTATTTGTTTTTATATACATATATTTTTCATTTTATTTCAAGGCAATTCCGCACTCTGTAAAGGTAACCTTACGTATCGAGAGGCTTTGAATACATTTAAAGTAGACATATCCTTTTGTATATGGCCCAGATCGTGCGAAACTGGGCGGCATATAATTCCTACAGGATACTCAATAAAAAACCTGTTAGGATATATCTACACGTCGAGGTGGTTCAAGGAATTTTGACACCGACTTTTAATTATTGACGTCACACGCACAGTTCCACCTAGAGACACCAATCGGTATTACATCGACACTATGAAGTTATAGTTACTTGAACACCTTTAGTAGTAGTTTTGACTGCACGGATGTGTTTGTTTGTTTAAGTGGTCGCCTTGCCGTTTCCACTACGCGAATTGTGTATTATTTAAATGTTTGTAAAGAGCCCAGCGATACAGGATGTATTTCTAATACGGAAGAGGTATTTATAAAAGAAATAATAAAATTAATGATATAATGAAGTTTTACCACTTCGGCCTCTAATATCTTCGGTTGAGGTACAAGTTTGCTATAAATTAAAGTCCAATAACACTTTTTTAGATCCTGAACATAAATAAAAAATTATGTTGGGTTTTTCTTAGCGAACTTTTAGCGTCGTTTTATTGGTTTGTCTATATTATGCTCGGAGGACTAAGTAGAGGCACCACTTTTTACGCATTAGCTAGTTGGTTGGCTTGGTTTTAAGTTCTACAATAAAGCCTATTATCTGGCCTATTACCACCTACCAGGCACATTAACATACACTCTGCTAAAGCCAGCCACTTTAGCAGAGTGTCTGTTAATGTACCTGGTAGGTGGTAATAGGCTAGATAATAGGCTCTATTGTAGATCCTAAAACCATAACTAGCTAATGTGTAAAAAGTTATGCCTCTACTAAGTCCTCCGAGCATAATATAGACAAACCAATAAAAACGACGCAATTACTAAATCTATTCCAGCCTAAATTCCAAATTTCGATCCCTCAAACTCATGAACAAAAGCCAGAAATCATTGCAACACTAAAACACGGAGCTGGAGTAACAAAACGCGTATTGAACAAAACAAATCATCAGAACAATAAATAAGAACGTTTGCCAACAGAGACCTATAACCGTAAATCCATGTAATTAATCTCCTAGGCACTCCGCGTAGACATTTGGACTAATGCCAGGTCGAAATCCAGGCAATTAGAATTACCTGAATGTAGACGTAATAGTTTAGGATAAGTTCATCGTTTTGTTAGTTTTAGTAAGTTTGTTAGGGACGTATGCACTTATAGTCGTGTTAATCTATATCTATACTAACATAATGTTATAAAAAATAAATATTAGATATTTTGTTTGTTTGTAAGGGTTTAACTCAACCGATTTGCAAAATTCTTTCTCCATTAGAAAGCTATATTATCACATTTTTTTTTTTTTTTAACGTGTGGAATGCAATGACGTATACCCCTCCGCGGGGGCGGGCGGAGGGGTTATGTCGGACTCGCCGGGGTAAAAGAAAGATGTTAACAATAAAATGAACCTCCCGGAATACCGACTAAACCTACCACGGTGTTCCTCGACAAACCACTATCGGCGGGGCCGCGCGAATCACTTTCACATGCAGTCGCGACCCCGCCGAGGTTACGGCCCGCCGTATGAAACGGCAGGCCACTACACGAAAGATCTACCCGCTGGGACCTTCTAAATATTCCCTACTGTCCCCCCCCTAGAGGGGAGACGGACTCGACACAGAGGCGCGCGTGGGAACACGCACGCCGCCTCTTAGACCTGGTGCTGAACGGATGGCGGGCAGGCCCACAAAGCCCGCCACCCCCAGGTCAAACCTCAGGGTGGCTGGAGGTCATCTCGCGCCCTCCGGCGCCCGGCTCTGCGGTTGGGGAGAGGGTTTAAACGCTCCCTCTCCCGCTCCGCCGCCTCCTTGAGGGAAATCACTTCCTCACAGAAGGAGGCGACAGCATTCCACGACCTCTCACTCCGAACCATTGACAAAACTACAGCCGGGAGCGAGAGGGTAACCAATCCGACTGCCGCGATCAACTCACGGCGCTGCGATGCCCAGGCGGGGCAAACCGCCAGTGTGTGCAGCGCCGTGTCCTCCACAACATCGCGGCAGTCACCGCAGTGGTGACAACCGGGCGTCTCTTGCCGGCCTATACGACACAGGAACCGGCCGAAACAACCATGGCCGGTCAAAACCTGTGTCAGCCGGAAGGTGAGGGCGCCATGCCGCCTCTCCAGCCACTCCTCAAACACGGGACTTACCGCCACGATCGTGGCGTGCCCGAGCTATATTATCACCTAACCTAATCTAAGAAAAATGAAATGTATGTGACTGAGGAGTCATGTTTTTTTGCAGATTTCAGTTGGCTAATACGGTAAAGATTTACAGTTTGGTAACCAATTACCGCAACCAACGACCGGATTGTTTGTCTTGAAAAATTACTAATGTCTGCCGAAGACAAAATAAAATTTTGTCTTCGGCAGACATTAATACTTTTAGATTGTGGCTATTATGGACTTATAATTAATTGTGTTTTTTAACTAACCTTAAATTATTATCGGTCTGTACGCATGGAAGTTCAATACAGCTTAATTTTTTTCTTCTAATGATTTTAACAATTTTTGTTTTATAGTAGGTTCGTACCTCTTTGATTCGTCGTAACACATTGACTAGCTTGCAGAAGATGTAAAAGGAAATTTTTGACCAGCTTTCTTGGTTATTTTAAGAGCGACGACTTCTAAATTTATTAATTGCTGGAATGTCAGACATAATTTAAAACCTATTTTTTTCAACCACCGGTGTGCCGCTGCAACTCAATAGACCATTATGATATATTTTTGGTTACCTTCTACAACCAAATCATTTTTGTAAAGTACTACTACTTTGCCAAAACTGGCCTTATTCCTCTGTTTCTGAAAGAGGATCCCATACCAAATAGTCCATTTAATACCATGAGCTAATATTTGCAGGCCTTTAGTCTCAACTTATATTTTACTAACACATTTACACGGAAATTTTACCACATAGCAAACACATAGAGTCGTTTATAATAGTGCATTGTCAATAATGAAAGCGCTAGCTGACGACAGTTGGGACCTTGCCAGCTCGCAATCTATGCAATTAGGATTACCTGCGTATGTGAACTCATGTAGCCATAGTACGGCAAAAATTCTGGACAGTCTTATTAAAAAAAGAAACCTAATTTTGTAAGCAAATGTGTTTGCCTTGCCTATGTAATACTAGAATACTCTTTCGCGCAGTGATTAGCTAGTGGGGAAATTAACTGCGTTGATCTGCTTAATTAGGGAGATAAAGTTCTCCAGACTAAATTTCGGTCACGGCGGCCAATTTTAATAAAGACTGGCCATCTGCGCAGGAGATATTATAGTGCACAAATGTGTGCGCAAAAACAATTGCGCTCTCTGTCCCCTAACTCTCATGATCCAATAGGACGGCTATCCAATACGACCGGAGAGTGTGAGTGCTTTCCAAAGCACGGGGTAACTAACACCGTCAACTTTCTGACTCCGGGTTACTTTGAGGTATGTTATCAGAAAAACCCTATAACTTTTTGTTGACCCGACCCAAGATTCTAACCAGAGACCTCATGCACAGCAGTCACATTCACTACTGCTGCGCCACTGAGGAGAGGAGAGAAGTGAAGAGAAGACTGCTTCATATGTAGACATTCTGTGAATGGATAAAAACTATTTAAATTCAAATAAAATCGATATCTAAATTTAATTAATTATTAATAATATGACTATGGCTTGTATAAATAACGATTCGAGAAAATAAATTTAATATATACGGATATACAAACCCGCTAAAAGCCGGTAGAAATTAATTACTTTGATTGCCATACAAATTCGCAAACCTGTAATTAAAATTTCAAACATTGTTTCAAAGTTCAATAACAGGATCTGAAAATGACAGTATATAATGACCAACGCAGGTAACAAGTCAAGGTCAAGGTCACTATATTGAATCCTTGTATTTTAAAGCATTATTTATGTATTCAATATAACAGGTCATGAAGTTCATCATAATAGTATGATGAACTTCATTGTAAGGAATATAAAATAAAGTGAGACAAAGCAAACAGCCTAAATGGATTTTGTGAATACATTTTTTGTCAAGGTTTTTGACGTTACGATCTAAAGTAAGTTATTATTCAGCGCAAACATTGTTAGAAGTAAAGCAGAGTGTAAAATAAGTATTCGATCTAATGGTGGTTTTCTACGATCCTTGATTTTACTATTTACTATTTATTTATTTATTTATGGAGGTCCAACAGCTTATCGTAGTTTGACAAAATATTTGAATAAGTATTCGATAGCCAATTACAGGTCCTCACGTTTAACATTTCATTAAAAATTACACATAGTTTCCAAGAGAATAGCAATTACACGTATACAATTACCTACAACCAAAGTACAATACAGCTCAGCTAGCAATATAACAGTTTAAACAAAGAACTTTCCACTCATTCGTCGTCTCGCCACTGGAATACTAGTGCAGAATAAATCCAATATGTACTATGCACAAGCCTCACGTGACAAACTAGTGTATAGTCTGTGGGTACAAACGAAAGTGTATAAAAATCTAATCTTATGCATGCATATGCGTAAATATACGCTTCACAAGTCACGCTCATTGCTCATCTTTTCAAATCAAATCTATACTGAATCCTAATGGTGAAAGAGTTTTTAAAATCTAATATTATAAAGCTGAAGAGTTTGTTTGTTTGTTTGAACGCGCTAATCTCAGGAACTACTAATTCGAATTGAAAAATTATTTTAGTGTTAGATAGCCTATTTACCGAGGAAGGTTATAGGTTACATAACATCACGCTACGACCCACGGGAGCGGCGCAGTAACTTTAAACGTGTGTGAAACAGCGGGCACATCTAGTCATACATATAAGTAAACGATGATTCATACGTTTAAATTACAATGTTATACTTATGAACGTCATAGTTTAGTGGTTAGATCTTACTAAAGATTAGTATATTTTTTCCTGATTCCTCTAAATGTAACTTTAGTAAGTTTCATTTATGTATATTATATATATGATATAATATATTATATTATATATATATTCTATCACATACACACAACACCATCTAGTCCATACTAAGCAGAGCTTGTGCTATGGGTACTAGACAATGGATAAACATACATATATACTTTTTTTTGTAAATACATACATATTATACATAGAAACACCCAGACCAAGATAAACATCCATGTTCATGCACACAAATGTTTGACTTGTGCGGGAATCGAACCCGCGACCTCAGGCGTGGCAATCGGTTACACTAACCACTACGCCATCGAGGCCGACAAATGTAGATTAGTAGCAACGTTTCTAGGTAGGCTTTTTATGGTTTTTATTGCATCACTTAGGACCGTTAAGGAACTACCTACCCTGTCACATCAGAAAACAAAAAAGTAAGTGAATTAAAAGTTCTTAATATATATTTCACTAGCTTTTGCCCACGGCTTCGCTCGCGTAAAAGTAGGTTAGGTTATGTTAGTAATAGTACTTTATTTGCAACTATGTGATTCGGTGATAATATAGCTTCCTAAAGGTGAAATAATTTTTAAAATCCGTTTTGTTGTTTTTGAGTTAAATTCTTCCAAACAAAAATAAAATCAAATCTTTTGCTCTTTATAATAATAGTCTAGATTAGTGAGTCTTCATAATCTAGTATTACATGGTGCCCCTACTAAGTACAGTTGTGATGAAAGGTGTTATGCAATGTATATCCGGTCAGTTTAATATACGGAATAGAACATAATGGTGTCTGCAGGTGGTACGTGATATGTTTTGATAACATTAGATTAGATTAAATACGGTATATAATTATGGTTACAATTACTAAATGAAATGTGGTACGACGCGAATATATCTATACTAATATTATAAAGCTGAAGAGTTTATTTGTTTGTTTATTTGAACGCGCTAATCTCAGGAACTACTGGTCCGAATTGAAAAATTATTTTAGGATCGATAGCTCATTTATCGAGGAAGGCTATAGGCTATATAACATCACGCTACGACCCACGGCGGCGGCGCATTAATCATAAACGCGGGTGATATCGCGGGCACATCTAGTAAAATATAAAGAAGTAAATACTGTTTTATTAGCTCAATGGTATGACATGTTTGGTTACCAAATGTGTTACTGGGTTTTTTTGTGTAGAAATTTGTTGGCATAGGTTGAATATGTGCTTCATGGCAATCTCGTAGCATAAGCAGGTGACCAAAGTTTATCTAGGTACTGGTGGCACATTAGAAACGTGGCATTTGTGGCGCAGGGCTGTCACTTTTAATTAATGTTTATTAAATATGTGTGTTCTCTTAAAAAATTACATATTTAAGTATATGATATTGTCAAAGATTTCGTGTTTTTAGAAATAAAGTATGTTTTCTTTCTTTTCTTTCTTTAGTAGATGGCAAAAGAATTGCCTCCTAATATGATGTCCTCAACATAAACAAAGTATCAGTTTGACACAGTTGCTTCACCTTTGGAAATATACAGCTCAATATATTGTGTTCGTATGTGTGTAGCTAAAACTCATATGATAATACCATTCTAGTACAAATACTAGCAGTAATGTATGTTTACATATATTAAGACCATGACCTTAAGTGGGGTTTATAATTATATATTTTGACTTTCTTTATTAACCGACTTCAAAAAAAGGAGGAGGTACTCAATTCGTCTGTACTTTTTTAAATTTTTTTATGTTTGTTACCTCGTTACTTTCGACTGGGTGAACCGATTTTGATGATTCTTTTTTATTTGAAAGCTGGTGCTTCCCATGTGGTTCCATTTAATTTTGATCAAGATTTGATCATTCGTTTTTGAGATATCCTTAATAATGCTTATTTGGCTACATTGATGATGTTCTCATATTTGGCAAGGTTCACTAAAAACCGAGAAATAAACAACATTTTAACAAAAAAGAAAACCGACTTCAAAAAGAATATTCTAAAACTTAAAATGCACTAAAAAGTTAATAAATTAATATTGTTTCCTATGATATACAATTTAACATTTGTCACACTTATGAACTAAGAATTTTCGGACAAAGTTCTCGTAATGGCTCGTAGCACTATCTCTCTTTTTGTACGCCACTGTATGAGGCTGAACATGTACGAACTAAACACTATTTGTAATAATATCTTGCATTCAATGTATGTATACCATGTTCAAACAAATAAATGAATTCTTATTCTTATGCTTATTCTTTAAGTTTTAGAATATTCCTTCTTGAAGTCAGTTTTCTTTTTTGTTAAAATTTTGTTTATTTAAAGACGATTCTCGCACTCGGAATAATTTCTTAGAATATTCCTTCTTGAAGTGAGTTTTCTTTTTTGTTAAAATTTTGTTTATTTAAAGACGATTCTCGCACTCGGAATAATTTCTTTGTCGCGGGGGACTTTACAAACAACGGGGGACACAAAGAACACCCAGACGCGGTAAAACTATTTGTCGATCACACAAATTTTTGTCCCGGGTGGGGATTGAACCTACAACACTAGGAGCGACAGCAGTGGATAGGCGACCACTTAAACCACTACGCCACCCGTGCAGTCAGATAATGTTCGTTCTTTGCAGGAATTAAACCTACATGTAGTTAAACCTACATAATACACACACCTTTGAGTCAAGTCGTTCACCGCGTAACGTGCATTCAAGTCATAGAGGGTTATGACTTTATGTTCATCTATAAATGCGACGACGGCGATAAGCATGACCATTCCTTCTGAATCGATTCCTGCACCTTCGATTTAATTCGAATCGAGGACATAAGAATCGATTCTCGATTACATTTAAGTCAGAAAGATCGAACTCCGAGTAATCGCATTTTTTATAATACTAGTTTTCTCTAGCTCGTTATCATACTTTTTCTTTAAAATGATAATTATTGTACCCTTGAAAGCATGTTTGTGAAATAATGCATGATGATCGGTTATGTAGTTGAGGTGCGAAAGCGTAACAAACAAACTCAGATTCGCATTTATAATATTAGTTAAGAAATTGATTGATCTTGCAAATCGACCAGTCCTTGTAAGCATCGTCTCACCCTACTATAAAAAAATCCAATACCTTAGCCTCCCCAAAGGCATAGAGAATAATAGCTACCCATTAACAATAAATATACATAACTACATATATCTATAACTGCAAGCCCATCTTTCTGGCACCTAGACACGTTCATAATCTACACAGTGTGTAGTTCAATACATTTTATTCCCTCTACCCGTAACTCAGAGTGCGGTAGTCAGAGCACGTACATATATCTACTATAACGTACGTCTGTACGTCCGTTCGGCTAATATGAGGCCGCGTGAAATATATCTAATATTTCGAGTAGTTTTATTTTGGCTTCGCTTTATTAAATGTATATTTATGTGAGTATAGATAACAAAGAGTGGTAAAGTAACTGATATTAGGTCTCGATTAACATTTGGAACTATGACCATTTAGCGGACTTATTGGTCGATTCGCACGAATCTGTCCGCAAGTATTGCGCGAAACTAAAACTAAAATAATTAAAATTAAAATAATATTTTTTGGTGTCGATACGCACATATCATTTGATTGCAAAACGAACCGATCTGCAAATTTGCGAATAGACACATAAAAACATATTATTTAAAAAAAGCGTCATGTTGCTCAATTCGTACAGACAGATTTGTGCGAAACGACCAATAACCCGTTTAGCGGGATTTAAGTTAAAGGTTATCTATACGTATTTAGACATTCGCGATTTGTAATCCTACTTAATGTAATATGAGACGAGTTATTACCTTGAAACATTTAATCGCGAGTAGTTTTTGTGTCGTACTAGTAATTTTGAGCATGACTGTAGATTAGGCTACTCAAATCAAATGTTACAAGCTTTTTATATCAAATTAAGCTAATTTATATGGATTTTACTGCGGTTTATTAACAGCAGTGATAGCGTAGTGGGATACCGTTGGACTCGAGCACTCGAGTTCGATCCCAAGGCATCTCTGACTTTTCGAAGTTATGTGCGTACAAATTAATTAATTACTGCCTGCTTTAACCGCGAAGAAAAACATCGTGAGGCAACCTGCATATCTAAGAGTTCTCCATAATGTTCTAGAAAATAAGTGAAGTCTGCCAAGCCACACTGCACCAACGTGGCAGACTATGGCCTAACCCTTCTCACACTGAGAAAGAGGCTCGTCCTCGGCATTGGGACAGTTATGTATACAAGGTTGCAATTATTAAGCGATCTGGTCATGTAAGTTATAGGTTAGTTTTTGTGCCGTGCTAGTAATTTTGAGCGTGACTGTAGATTAGGCTACTCGACTCAAGTATGATAAGCTTTTTGTATGAAATTAAACTACTTTATACAGATTCGAGCGCCGTTCATCGACTGCACGGATGGTGTTGTGGTTTAAGTCATCGTCTCGCCATTTCCGCCACGCCGGGTGGTGTGGGTTCGAATCACAGACATGACAAAAATGTTGTCCGATTTTGTGTGATGAAATGAAATGGTTGTTCCGAGTCCGAGTGCTCTTTGTGCCCGTTGTTCGAATGTTTGTGAAGTCTAGGAATTATGCTTAGTAATAATAATAATAATAAACTTTATTTCCAAAAGTAATAATACAGTCTGTTACAATATTTAACACTGAAGTCCTAGCTAGGCTACTAAGTAGCCTGTGTTAAGGATGTTCAGCCCTTAGATCCCACTGTATAAGGATTTGGTGACTGTTAGCTTTATACAATGTTATATCTTATTAAATTCTAATTAATAGCTATGGTTAATGGAACATGATTATGAGTGTGTGTGTTTGTGTGCATGTGCGTGTGTGTGTGTGTGTGTGTGTATGAGGGTGTGTGTGTGTGTGCGTGTATTTGTATGTCAATCGCGTGTCAGTAATGTGAGAAAGTGAGTGTTGTTAGAGTAGGAGATGTCTTTCTAAAAATTGATTTTTTATTTCCTCGTACATCCATTGCTGGATAAAGACTACTCCATTGTATTGTCACATTGTTATGTTTAAAGCTCGTCCCTGCTGGTCCCTTTTAAAGATGTTTCAGTCATCACGCCATCTTCGTTGCCGTCGAATATTCTGTGGCACTAAATTGGTAATGCCCATTCTCAGTACCTACATATAAACAGCATATAATATTTTTATTTTTACTAAGCATTCAATGTAAAAAATGTAAGAAAATTAAATGTAAACCAATGTATTATAAAATTAACCCTTTTTACATTATATAAAAACATGCCCGGTTAATTCGTTTGAGAGAAACGTTTAATTATTTTAACCCTTGTACAGATTTCCGCTCATTTCCTTGGTGGTACAAGATAAAATGAATAGGGTTGCTACTGGCCCTATTAGCCCGAATCGGTATTTGTAATTATTACAATGGGAATTTTGCTCGGTCTTAAGGAATACTTACTAACCTAATTCTGTTTTAAGTTGCGACAGGAATTTAATAGGGCATTGCTATAGAGCATTTGTATGCGACATGACAAAATATATAACTAAACTCACGCTGGTATATTCCCGAAAGAGTAAGCAGAGGGGTATTATTACATATTTTTCCTTTAGTCTTTTAATATGTCCTACTGCTGGGCAAAGGCCTCTCTCTTAGCCAGCAGTCGTCTGATGGGAGGCGGTCACCGCGACTTATAGACACGTTATATATTCTAGGTATTACAGAAGCAACTCTAATGAAACACAACCAAGCAGCTGTCTGCCGTAAACCGCATAGGTGGCAAAAAAGCTTGAAACAATCTGTAAGCTTGACAGCTTATCATAAGACAGAGCGTAAGCTCCTTGCACCCATCCCCTCTCATGCAAGGAAGCTAGACAAGCAGAGACCGAAGGGGTGTTTGCGACGCTGGCGCTCTCACTTATAGAACGAAACGCGAAAGTTAGAGGATAGCATTTGTCCGGTCGAGCCAAACCATTCATACTGAAATAAGCAAGGCTGTACTATACTAATTCATATAATATAATTATAATATGTAGCCGTAAATATAAGTTATCTATTGGGCATATTTTTAGCATATGTACTCATACTAAGAATTATCAAACAAAAAGGAAAGCCTAGAGAAGCACTCAAATTGGACCTGGGGCATCACGATCGCCCGCAAATACATATGAGGGCAAATACTTCTACAGAATATACCACGGGGAGGGCTCTGAAGAGTTATTCCACCTTATCCCGGCCTCCCCTTTCCTTTCCAGAACAACGCGTGCTGGGCTCAGATGCCATCCCTACACGGTAGAGTCGATTAGAGCGCGTACCAAAAAGTTTGGGTACTCATACCTCTGCCGAACGACCAAGGCATGGAATTCTCTGCCAAGGCACGTCTTTCCTTCTTCCTTCAATCCTGGGTTCTTTAAGCGGGCGTGAAAAAGCATCTTGTCAGGCCGTCAAAGTAGAGACCTCAACATCGCCTCGGCTACTGTGGGGGTGATGTGGAGGCCACTGCTCTTAGACCACACGACTGCTTACCATCAGGTGGAGTGTGGTCATTTTGACGAACAAAATAAAAAAAAGAAAAAAAAAACAAGAAACCACGAAATCAACAACGAAGTTAAGTCGATATAAAAAAGAAACCGAGCTTTTGGTTTTTTTGTTTATTAATGCTAGTGCCTATATCCCGATGAAATGAGTACGCGAAACCTTAATGCAAGGGATTGACGAGGCAGCCAAGACAAAATATGTATGTGCAAAAATATTGTGCGGTATTATAGAGCAAAGAAGACTACGTGCCGTCTTCTAGACACGCGTGACTCAGTCTTGTGTTCTGCGTAATAACTTTCATGATTGAAAGATTTTCTAAAAGATTTTGAAGGTGTCTTATGTTTCACATATATTATACTCACTGATCTGCATATTTTGTTAGATTGAAAGATTTTCTAAAAGATTTTGAAGGTGTCTTATGTTTCACATATATTATACTCACTGATCTGCATATTTTGTTAGATTGAAAGATTTTCTAAAAGATTTTGAAGGTGTCTTATGTTTCACATATATTATACTCACTGATCTGCATATTTTGTTAGATTGAAAGATTTTCTAAAAGATTTTGAAGGTGTCTTATGTTTCACATATATTATACTCACTGATCTGCATATTTTGTTAGATTGAAAGATTTTCTAAAAGATTTTGAAGGTGTCTTATGTTTCACATATATTATACTCACTGATCTGCATATTTTGTTAGATTGAAAGATTTTCTAAAAGATTTTGAAGGTGTCTTATGTTTCACATATATTATACTCACTGATCTGCATATTTTGTTAGATTGAAAGATTTTCTAAAAGATTTTGAAGGTGTCTTATGTTTCACATATATTATACTCACTGATCTGTAACTTTGCGTGGTTTTCACTATAAAAGTTTCTTGAAGCAAGCGTAGATATTTAATTATAATTACAATTTTGTCTTGTATTATAATAATATCAGCCCTGTATATAAACTGTCTCACTGCTGGGCATAGGCTTCTCAGTATGAGAAAGATTATGTTATAGTCCACTACACTGCCCTGTGCTGGTTGGCTGGCTTCACACATCTTCGCGAACATCATAGAGAAGCCTTAGACAAGCAGGTTTCCTCGCGATGTTTTATTTCATGGTTAAGTCAAGCAATAATTCACTAATGAATTAATACGCATAAAACTTCGAAAGGTCTTAGGATCGAACGAACTAAATCTCAAGCACCTATGACTTTTAGATTTTTATAGGTTATGTGAAGGGAACGGAGGAACTTTGAAGACAAGAAGACAGAATGTGAGAAGGAATTCTATGCATCCCATGTCCTTATTTTTAATATATGTTACTGATGCTGAGTTCCTAGTTTAATAAGCTTTGATTTTTTATATCAAAATCTTGTATAAAGTCTTTATTTTAAGCCACATAATTATGAGAGTCACAAAGATAGAGCAAAAATAAGAATTTAAGAAAACATCCTTACCGCACACGTTTTTTGTGATATTTAATTTGTTACTACTGTGTGTGTGTTTTCCATTTTAATGTCAAGACCTTCCGCTACTTACTTTTATTTTCTACTAGATATTGCCCGCAGTCTCGCTCGCGTAAATTTTAGCTTAGTAACAGTCTTTTTTTCTGGATGAAAGGTACCCTATGTCCTATTCTG
The DNA here is from genome assembly GCA_963564715.1 of Catocala sponsa. Taxonomy (NCBI): domain Eukaryota; kingdom Metazoa; phylum Arthropoda; class Insecta; order Lepidoptera; family Erebidae; genus Catocala; species Catocala sponsa. Next base: position 8,738,738 of record OY751351.1, read on the forward strand.
TACCCCTGACAACGTGTATGTGAAATTTCATGATGATCGGTCAAGTATTTAAGGGGTGAAAGCGTAACAAACAAACAAACAAACTCATTTTCGCATTTATAGAATACTTTCTTTTGCCCGCGGCTTCGCTCGCGTTAATTTAGAATTTGACAATCAATTCGGGTTGTACTCTGCTTGTAATAATATAATTCAATCAAGATTCGAAAGACACGTGGCGCCATCTATTATCATAACAAGGTTATTTTTGTTTTCCTCGGGAACAGTAATTTTTTTCGGGATGAAAGATAGCCTATGTCCGTTTCTATATACACCTGACAATGTATATGCAAAATTTCAGGATGATCGGTTCAGTGGTTTAAGCGTGAAAAGGTAACAAACAAACAAACTGATTTTCGCTCTTATAATATTAAGTTAGGATTAGGATTAACTAATAAGTTAGGATTCATTAAACACCTTTCTATCTATTATACCTTATTAATATTTTAAAAGGAATCTTTCGGCCAACCCTGTGACGAGAGTGCAGACTACCCTTTGCCGTGGCGTACAAATACTTGGCTTGTTCTAGACAGTTCTGATATTAAAACTTCATCTCGCCTCATTGGTAAACAATTAAAAACTTACTACCTTTTTGGTTTACTAAATGTTATGTCGTCAGTACCTATCTAAAACTCAGCTTTATGGTAATTTGGTCCAGGAAAGTTGAGAAGACAGGCAATACATCGTGTGAAATAGCTATTTCACACGATGTATTGCCTGTCTTCTGAATTTTTTTGAGGTGAACCTTCTTTAGCGGCGTTGTGCACTTTTTTGTGATGGGTAAAAAATGTTAAACTCGCGTCAGACGGAGGTAGAATTGTCATGTTTGTGTACGATAGCACAATAAATGATAATTGTATTTAACCATATAAATGTTAGTACTTTTATACTGATAATTAAAGCAATTCGTGCAAAATTATTCCCTAACCATTCCAAAATATCAAAAATGCACAAGGTTAATATTCAAGTTTTCACTTCTGCCGGACTGCTGCACTCCCGGAGTGCAACCCGTTGTTTTTTATTTAGAATAAACGATCGTCTGTAACTACAGACGATCATTTATTCTAAATAAAAAAGTGTGATTATACTGGTGTCCAATGAATGCAGCCAAATATAAGACATCATGTAGCAAGCGAAATCCTAACTAATATTATTAATGCGAATAAACTCACATTCGCATTTATTTTGTCACGCTTTCACGCCTTTACTACTCGACCAATCATCTCGAAATTATTTTCTTTTAGCATTTTTTTTTGAGAGGTACAGAAAAAGACATAAGTATTTTCAAAGGACCAAGGATTCAGAAAAATATTGTTATTCTATACTTATAAAAACAAAATTGGTTTGTCTTTGGGGACTGCCGATAGAAGTGAAAACTTTAATCCTTGATCATAAACACTTCTCTATAATAAAAAAAAAAAATTTTTCATTATTTTTTGCGTAGGACGCTCCATTTCTAAGATATAGTTAATATTCTAAAAAAAAATAATAAAGCGTGGAAGCGTGACGATGACGCGAGTTCCATAATTTTTTCCACCCAAGAATTGCTCAACGTGCCTAAAGAAGTTTTCACTCCAAAAATCCATAACCTACATTGATGCGAGCGAAGCCACAGGCAAAATCTAGTTATCTATATAATACACTAATTGCTCACTGCATTGGATTATGTTTAGGCATAATTACGGTGGTTTTAAATTTAGATAGGGACCGTTAGAGAAGTGTAGGAGAGACCTTTGCCCAAGAATGTATGATCGTAGCTTATAATCTACCCCAATAAACAAGTTATATAATGAGAAAAGATTTTCTCAGTATAGTCTGCTAATTCCTTAGAACGCATTAAAACAAACAAAATTTAGCTTCATAGTATTAGTGTAAATATACATATTATGTAGATTTTGTGCATGTAGAAGACGGGTATTGTCCAAGTATTTTTCTCGTACAAAAACAAAATAGAACTGGTTAGCGACATTTAATTTAGAAAACAAAATATTTTGAACGCCAACACAAGCTGTTACACTAACATTCAAAGGATATTTCTTGTTTTGCACTGTTGAATAAATGAATGAGACGTGTCAGCAAGTTTGCCGAGCATTTCCTACATTTTCTAGTAAATAAGAAGTCGATTGGTTGAAATAAATCAATACAAGCGGGGAGTGACTCGTCAAACTTATAATTGAAATGTTTGGGGCGTGAATTTCATAAATCATGCTTGTTACACGGATATAAAGCGATACTTTTGATATTACAGAATTTTCTTTAAGTATAAAGAACATTTGCATACTAGAACTACTGAGAATTTCTTGAAAGAAAACTCCAACAACACTTTGCTTGACTACAGAATCGAACCTGATATATGTTGCACAGCTGTCGCATAAACTCTGGGATTTATTGTCAAGAAATTCGTAGTTGCGACTGTCCAACTAGGGGAATAGAGCCTTACAAACCGCAGTCACATTTACCATCGCTGCGCCACTAATTATTGCTTTTTAAAAACAGTTCCCGCGCTAGAAATAATTCTTGTATCGCTTCACTCTTTGTATTTTTCCTCACTTTATTATATCATTTAAAAGAACAATAACAAAGGATACCTAGGGTCGACGAGGAAAGACTGACTAAGAAAGTTTATAAGGCTAGTGTGAATGGAACAGTCGCAAGAGGAAAACCTAGGCGAACGTTTCTCGACCAGATCGGAGGCGTTCTGGACAAAGGCCAGGTTAAGAGCTCCTTGAACCGACGGGCGTGTATGAGGAATGTGATGAAAGTGAATGAAGCCAGAGAAGTGCGTCAGGATCGTAGCAAATGGAAATCCGTAGTCTCTGCCTACCCCTCTGGGAAGCAGGCGTGAATCTATGTATGTATGTATGTACCTACGGTCGGAACAACTATTTGTTCAACACACAATGTTTTGATATGTGTGATCTAACACACAACACTAGGCCCAATGCCAGTGGCAAGCCGACCCTTTTAACCAACATCCCATCCGTACGAGTGTATAATAGACAGTCTTGCAACCGATGTAGAAAATTTCTTTAGCAGGTATATAGTACGTGACCATTCAGCTTGCTGATGTCTACAAACTTTCGTATCTCCAAAAAATATTCTGAGAGATTATATTTAAAGTATAAAATTAGTCGTAGCGTTGAACATTATAATGCAAAAGCAATTACGACGAAGAATATTATCATGCAAAGTTAATTTTCATTATGTGTTTCGTGATTAGCCTATGAACTATTTAGTTCGCTGGCATAGTTAATAATTATGTATGTACGTAGCACGTGCGACGCACATTGCACCGAGTTGAATAAATGCTTCGTTCTAGAGTATATAATTATATCTTTCTAGCTCTCTTGTAGAAAATATTTACAACAAATGTATGGTCGCATTACAGTTGTATGTACGAGGGTTTAGGTAGCCGTTTGAGCAAGGACTTGGGTTCGATTTAAGCAATGGCATGTTCAAAAATGCTTATGCGTAAGGGTGAAAATGTTTGTGTGGTTACGAACACAGACTGTGCACCTATATGCAGTGTGCTTGAAACATTAAAATGTAATTTAAATTTATTAAAAATGCATTTCGCTAATCGACACTAAGCTAGCTTAGCCTGATCTTAAAAATATATATACATAGGTATAATGCATTTACAAAAAGTCATATAAAATTACTAGCTGACAGCCACGCATAAAAGTATTCTAGTAATTTTTTTCATTCCTGTGTAAACTTCGGTATAGAAAGTATAAAAAAGCACTCTTAATTAGAAATTCATCGATGTGTAAAAGTCAATTCGTCAACAACTATTCGAGTTTTATTGACACAAACATACGACAAAATTATTTATATTATATAAAGATTTATTATCACTATACAACTGGAGGTTCTAACAGCGTTGAGACAACGAATACGTGCATAGTATATTCATAATTGAAACAACTAATTATAGAGTAGGTACACAATTTTTCATCACAGCTATCTGTGATATAAAATTTGATACCTTTGTGTGACAGTTGTAATATATCTGCCTCCGTTGCACAGCGGTAGTGAATGCGACTGCTGTGCATGAGGTCTCGGGTTCGAATCCCGGGTCGGGCCAACAAAAAGTCCTGGGTTGTACAATGTGTTATTGGGTTATTTTATAGAATTCGTATACTACGTAAGACGTACAATATCGGAAACTAAATCATGTGCTCCATACTTCTGTCTAACCCTTCCGGTTACCCAACCCTTTAGATATTTTCTATATACAGTAATGACTATTATATACGACACCAGTTATATGAGCTAGGATAATTACTTGCGCAGTTTGCATGCATTGTATTAACGATCGACGCAAGCTACCCGCGCAAGTACCACGTATTATTAACTCATGCATGCAGCCTGCACAAGTTGTTTGATTCCAGTGTGATTTTTTCTTTAATATTTTGACTGCACGGATGGCGTAGTCGTTTAAGTGATTGCCTCGCCACTGCCACTGTGCCGAATGTTGTGGGTTCGGATCCCACACGAGACAAAAATTGTGTGATCCACAAATGGTTGTGTCAATAATGGCTGTTCTTCGTGACCGTTGTTTGAATGTTTGTAAAAGTCACCCAAGATACAGGTAAATATGCCATGTCAGCTATTTGCATTATTTACAAGAATCACTAGTTTATACCTAATTTTTCCGTCGACACATTGCTTTTATCATTATGTCACAATATGGTTGAGTTGACAGGTCAAAATATGAGTAATTATACCAGCAGCCCTTCACAAGAATAGGTAGTGAAAATTACACCGATAGATCAATTTCATATTTACCAGGAGTCACATCTAGTACTCTATCGCATGTTTACGCGAAATTTCCTACAGGGTAAGGTGAAAAATGCTACCATTCGATAGTAATTTTTCATGTCACAAGGCCTCGCTTCTGCAATATCATAATACACAGCTACCTACGTTACTTTGTGTTGCCTTACATTGTTCGTAATTTCTGCGAAATCTGTTTTATTTCTGACGGCGGGCAAATAAAATTTGTTGTTTAAATAAAGTTCTAAGAAATATAGCAATATTAATTATTTTCCTATTTTGTGTTAGAAATAGGTGGCTGAGATTTCACGTCATCTTTAATTTGCAGCCATAAGAGGAAATACGGATATCATGACATTTATATAAAAGCATTTTAACAGACATATTGTTGTCACGCTGGATCCGACCGAATTGTCAATGTGTGAAAGAGATAACTGGGGTTCGGACTGAATATAATTATGTAAAATTGTAAAAATTATAATCTTGTATCTTGACCTCTTCTTCAAAACTAAAACAATATATGCAATCATAATCAATATGAGAAGGATTTTGGCTATCCAACAAAGCCAAAATCCTACTATTGTAGCCTCGTAAATGTCTTTTGCTTAATGTCTGAAAAAAACAGTACAACTGAGCGATTTTAGAAGGTTCCTATATAATATTAATTATTTAATTATGAAAAGAAGCATAAGAACAAGGCAGTGGTAGTTATAAAGTATATCTTACTTTTTGTGCTCTAGTGTCGTTATTTAGGGAGAAAACAGAGGAACTAGCTTTTTATGGATAAAACGATGCCCCTATTTTTGTGGGTATCTGACAATTAATTGGACTAGTATATTATATGTTTTCATTATAATTTAATGCAATTTTATAATTTCGGTATTCAATGTAATTTAACTCATGACATAAATTCACGATACTAATTAATTAAGGACAATATTTATTTTTATTCAGACAGTATTATTGTTATCTTAATGTTATCTAATATTCACATATTGTTAATCTTAAATATTATTTTTTGCATACCGTTCATATGGTGAGACATGCTGTGCTTATTTTATTATTTAAACATCTTTGTAACCGTGTTTCTAGCAAATAAAGATTATTATTATTATAGTAGTTTGTATGCTTTGTGTGTTGGGATTTCTCATAATTATTATAATTATATCATAAGCACCAATGACAGGGTGGACTTATGAACTTACTAATCTAAGCGACACGAATGCCTAAGGCTGCCTGTCCATTGAAGCGGAGCGAGGCTACGGAGCGTAGGAACGGAGAAATATCAACCAATACGATTGCATACTGGAGCGGAGCGCAGATTTTATGCAATCCTATTGGTTAATATTTCTCCGTTTCTTCGCTAAGGCTTAGGTCAGGCTAATTTATGCCACGGCATAACGATTATGTACGTCAAATAACTTTTATACTCAACCGCTGTCATTTTCAGTGTAACCATGTTGGCTATCGGCAATAAACGAAAGTCGTTAATTATTTGGCCATACAACAGCTTTTCAGACAAGTTTACATTCGTATATTTTTCAAATAGACTTATTCCAGTATATGAATAATAATTACTGTATCGCGGTAGACTTTACAAAATTTAAGAAACAAGGTATACCCATTTTCTGTTGTGGTCACACAAATTGGCATATTGGCAGCAGCCATCATTAAACCACTTCGCCATCCGGGCAGAAGAATGTAAGAGTATGAATAGTAACACTGCTCCTGTATTTCTATTTTTCCTTTTCTGTCATCCTATTTATAATTCCATACCTTTTTCTTAGGGCCAGCAACGCGCGAATAATTTCCCTGGTATTGTAGAAGAACTACGATAATCGCTTACCATCATCATCATCATCATCATCATCAGGCTATAATAGTCCACTGCTGGACATAGCCCTTCCCCAAAGAGCGCCATAGCGCCCTGTCTTCAGCTTGCCGCATCCAGCATCTGCCTGCAGTCTTTCGCAGATCGTCATCCCACCTGGTCAGAGGGCGTCCTACACTACGCTACCATACCATACTTATTTAAAAAATGAATTAATTGAATCTGGATTGTGAATACAAATTAATACTATTAAGACGTACAGAGAATAAGGAACTAACTAATCACCCTGGTAAATACTTATTAATATTGAGTACTAGATTTCGCCCGCGGCGTCGGTCGCGTAAATGTAGGTTAGGTTAGTAACAAGGCTTTTTTGAGATGAAAGATTATGTCCTATTATGTACCCCTGACAACGTGTATACGAATTTTCATGATTATCCGTCGTGTATTTAAGTCGCGAAGCGTAACAAACAAATAAACAAACTCACTTTCGAATTTATAATATTAGTTAGGATTAGGACTTATAGTTAGAATTAGGATTCATATGAAGTACCTATTAATTTTTGTCCACAGCTGCGTCACCGTGAAACCGGAAAAATACTGTCCTTTGTATTCACCCAGACGATTTCTTCCAAATCGTTTCAACGGTTTACGCGTGATAGAACGATCATTCAAACACTACTATGACTATGATAGTTTATACCTACGGATGCACTGGCATTAGTGCCACGGGAACATATTATTATCCGGACAAAAAGTACTCTAAGTGTTACTTCAAGACGTGGTCTATACGTATGCAAAATGTTTAAATCCGTACGACGATATATATTGGGACAAAAAATTATGTATCACAAAATATATGAGTGTGAATTTGGATGTTCTTTCTGTCCGTTGTTTGAATGTCTGTACACAAAAAGATATTCCTAGTATGGCACTTGCCTTTTAATCTGTCAATTGTTGGAATGCCAGATATAATTGAAAACCTATTGTGTCTAACCGCTGGTGTGCCGCTGCGTCTCAATAAGTTAAAAAAATATAAAAGAAATACAAGAAATAACAATACTTGCAGTGCTATTAGTATCGCAGTAAACATTAACGAGCAATATTTTTAAGCCTTTGACTAAGCTAATTTTATTAAACTTTTTATATTTTTGTTTTAGTTTGCTCAACTCGGCGGCTAACAAACAGCTTACTTTATAAACTACAATGTTCTTGTTGCTTTCAACATTTTAATGAGCGTTATTTATAACATAATTAACAAGTTTGTTTCAAATTAACTGCAGAAGTATAAAGTGATAAGTAAGGGGATGATTCGCTGGTTCCGTGGCGTTTGGGGATATGCTTACAGCTAATCGTAAGTGTTCGGGTTCGATGCTTTGGCGGTGTTGCTGGGGTTTTTGTAATGAGTTTTTTTAATAAGCGGACTTATATCAGTTGTCAATTATAGGCTTCTATAAGAGGACTTAAAACGTACATTCCTAATAGTCTCTCACCTCTATACCCAAAGAAATAGTTGGATTCTGAGAATTTCCTTAAAATCAGAAGCGATTAATATTAAAAAGAACAATGAACTATCAACCTAGAAAGTTTATTCCTTACAAATTATTTTACTTAAGAAAAAGAATCAAATAACAAAAATAGATACGCAGAACTGCCTAAGAATTCTTATCGATTTTCAAGCTCTATCGAAAAAGAAAAGAAGAACGTCCGTCACATCAATAGAAAAAAGAAAACACCCAACGAGTTCCCCACGTTGTAGGTTGTAACTCAGTCCCTTTCACTGGGTGGAGGTATTATCTAAGACGGCAAGAAATTTGTTCAAATCGGGTACCTATCGAACCCAAGCTCTCATGCACAGCAGTCGGGTGACACACTACCGATGCGATATTGAGATTTGCTCAGTTTATAATAATCAAAAAGGTTTATATAGACAAAGTAAAGCAGCGACAGTGGGGGACCGTAGAACTGCCTCTAGTTCGATCCCAAGGCGTGCAACTCTGACTTTTCGAAGTTATGTACGTAATAAATAGTTAATTATTATTGCTTGCTTTAACGGCGAAGGAAAACATCGTGAGGAAACCTTAAGAGTTAAGAGTTCTCCATAATGTTCTCGACGATGTGTGAAGTCTGCTAACCCACATTAGGCCAGCGTGGTGGACTATGGCCTAACCTTTCTCACACTGAGACGAGGTGCCCAGCAGTGGGACAGTTTAATACAGGGCTGATATTATTATAGACAAAGGTGTGTTACAGCCACATGTCACTAACGATGTTTTGAGATCCTGCGTAAATACAAGGCGCGATTGCCAGCCACCATGTGTTACCAATTACTCTACACCTGATCCGGGAATCCAACCCGAAACCTTAGGGTCGCATGAAAACAAGCATAAATTTATGCTACGGTATCTATGTCATTATGTCGATTATAATTTTTTTATGATTACTAAAAAGGTGGGTTATAAGGTACCAGTATTCTTGTTAACCCCTCCCGTTAAGCAAGAATGCTTGTGATATTCACGTCGGCAGTGCAATGACTGGGATTCGAACCCGCGACTTTCCGATCGAAAGACTACCGGCGCTTAATTTATTACATCCATACATACATAGATTCACGCCTGTTTCCCAGAGGGGTAGGCAGAGACTACGGATTTCCATTTGCTACGATCCTGACACACTTCTCTGGCTTCATTCACTTTCATCACATTCCTCATAAACGCCCGTCGGTTCAACGAGCTCTTAACCTGGCCTTTGTGCAGGATGCCTTTAAATTTATTATTTACAATATATTATTTATTTGGCAATATCACGTGTCACGATTTATGCAACAAAGCATAAGTTAACCCTTCTAACGCTCTGTGACGAGCGTGACGTCATTATCGTGATACGGTGCGGTCACAAGCCGGTAATTTCCGGATAAATCAGTTTTGTGCTGGAAATATAATATGCACGGCTGTGCGTGCGTGTGTGATAATGAATTATGTCTCGGAATGTATGAATGTGCTTGTATTTATACATAGGTAGTGTGGGTGGGTTTGTAAGGAGGGAAGATAGCAATGTACGCACAATAAAAGTCTGCGGGGATGGGCGGAGGGGTTATATTGGTCTCACCCGGGGAAAGATAGCAACAGCCCGGTAAATAATCATTTTCAAATGCAATCGCAACCCCGCCGAGTTTTCCCCTACACGAAACTACCCAATCCAAAAATACCACCTCTCGGACCTGGATCTGATTGGGTGGTAGTCAGGCCCACAAAGCCCTACACTTCAGGTACAACCCAGGACCCAGGCTATGGTGGCTGAAGGTCGTCTCGCGCCCTCCGACTCCCGGGTCTGCAGTTTGGAGGAAAAATTCAAGTGTCCACGTCCATCCATCCGTCGCGTCTTTGATAGAAACGACTTCCTCACAGAAGGAGGCGACGGCGTGGCGGCGTTCCACGACCTCTCGCTTCGGACCATAGACTGAACTACGGCCAGGAGCGAGAACGCTTTCCGCATCCAGTCCAACTCAGCTAGCCTTCTTTAGGTCATCCGTCCATCTGGCCAAGGGCCGCTACCTTACGACTTACCTTACGTTTACCAAGCATTACCTAAATTATTTTTTATTTTGGATTCACACCGCACATTGTACATCAGATTATATTATTTTCAGCATAGCATTAGGAGGTTTACGTGGCAATAATCGGATCGTTTGGCGAGAATAATTATTACTTAGCATTCGGAAAGGGCCGTAAAGTACTTTGCGCTGCAATTTGCGAATTCTACGGCGGCAAGAGGTTACGTTAGGGTTGGCGTACAGAAACAACGAATTTGGGTATTTACAGAATTAAGAAAATAATATCAGCCCTATAATAAACTGTCCCACTGCAGGGCACGGGCCTCTTCTGACTGTGAGAAGGTCAAGGTTAGGAGGAAACACTCTTTATTTAATATTACTTCTCGCAACTAGGAATATTTGCAAACATTCAAACAACGGACGTAAAAAAAACCTAGATTTGGAACAACTATTACTACATGTGAATCACAATCCTTTACGCGGTGGCAGCGACGAAGCGTCGCCCTAAACCTAGCGGAAGAAATGGTCAATCCGTGTAGTGTTGGAGTTTCTTCAGAGTTTCTGTTTTTATAAGAATAAAACCTCAGTGGAAGGACATGTTTAGATTTCACTTGTTCTATTATTATAAGTGTTCATGTGTTGTATGTGTTTATATAGTGCCACTGTTGTTCAATCAAAAGAGGTGTTCTTATAAGAGTTAAAAGAAACTCCGAAATAACTTTCACTGAATACTATATTGTATAATATGAAATATATATGATTTTACAGGACTATACTCTACTCTACGACAAGAGGAAGACGACAGTAGCAAGGAACGATGTAAAGCCGACTGACACACGATTTCGCAACTAACTACTCATATTACATTGCTTACAGTACCGCTACAATATTTATTATTTGTTAGTAATCTGGTAATCTATACAAATAAATAAAATTGAAGTGTCTGTTTGTAATGTCAAAATAACAGATTTTTATCTAATGCATGTGAAAGTATATAAGGTACCTATAATAAACATCTATTTTTTTAATTTTTGTCTGTCTGTCTGTTTGTTCCGGCTAATCTCCGAAACTGGCTGAACCGATTTTGACGGGACTTTCACTGGCAGATAGCTGATGTTATAAGGAGTAACTTAGGATACTTTGATTTTAGAAAAAAAATAGAGTTCTGCGGAGACAAACACTTTTTAGTTAAAATCTACGCGGACGAAGTCGCAGGTAACAGCTAGTTGAATTATATAATCATAAACGCATAAACACAAATTATTAATATTAATAGATTATATCAAATTCGATAATACTTTTGAACCAACTTACGCTTTAAGTTACTATCAAAATATTATAATATCCAAGAATATTAACATCAAAGTAAAAGAGGCACAAATAATTTCCAAAAATTGATTAGAAACAAAATCTACCTATATTTTAGTTTTTTGACAGGTAATTAATATTTAAGGATCATAAAACTATCATGGAGACATCATAATTATGTATAGTAGTCTAGTTTCGGAACAGATGCATAAAACGATATAATAACCACAAAACTGGCTTCGCTATATAAACGTTTCGCCATATTCATCTCGCCAAACTTCAGTACGCGTTTACCCTAACACGAATCCATTTTAATGCGCTCGTTTGCTAAGCTCACCTTCCACAGCAGTGCTAATGCCTTGAATGACGTCATAACTGATGATTCTCTCTGAAATACTAGACGAGTATAACAATTTGTTGAGTATAGATAAAATTTATGGTATGGTTATGACACTATGATAATATTTATTGTATCTGCATATATTCGTTCTCTGAAAATATTTTGAATACAGATATATTAGTTATTTAATTTCTTTTTTATCTCCAATGAGGATTCAGACGTTAAGCGTCCTCGTGGGCAGCAGGTCTGCGAACAATAGGTTTTTATTGTGTGTGCTCACTTAATTAACTTAATTTTAAAGTTATTTATTTATGTGTAAGACTCGTGCACGTTTCTTTTATACAGAACATATAAGAAAGCAACGGTGTAACTAAACCAAACACACTACGAGGAGTGAGGCATAGTGCGGGAGGCGAGGCGCTAATACATACAACACGCCATTTTTGTGGATTGCACATCAAAACTAACCATTGTTTCCTTGTCAGAGAGATGTACGTGTTTAATTTCACTCAGGAAATGCTATAAATCCTTCACATGTAATCTCGAGTTACCTCTGTGGTGAGAGTATCTTCGCTACTTGCTGAGCCAGTCTGCAAGTTGGTATGTAGGGGAGCGTTTTCCTTGAGTATTTTTTGGTAACTCATACAGCTTTTGAGGTTTTACGCAAGCTGGTATTAATTGTTTTACGCCTAGATTTAGTTTTTCAGAGGAGGCTATTTTATTTTAGTAAAGTATTGAAATAATTCTGGATGGGTGCGGGTGGCCCAAGACCAGTCTGTGTGGAAAATCTTGAGGGAGGCCTATGTCCAGCAGTGGACGTCTTTCGGCTGAGATGGTGAAAGTATTGAGCTTAGTAAAAATGATATAATGAAATGGTATGGTGGAAACTGAGATGGTATGGTCACGTAAAAAGAAGGCCACCAGACTACGTCGGCAATTTGGCACTACAGCTTGACCTCCCCGGTCGCAGACCTAGAGGCAGACCCAAGACAAGGTGGAAAGATGTAGTGCTAAAGGACACGAGGGAATGTAATGTTACTGACGATGATGTTGAAGACAGAGCGAAGTGGAGGAGAAAAATAAGGAAAGCTGACCTCACCACCATATGGGATACATAGCTAGGAAGAGAGAGAGAGAGGTATAATGAAAGTTATTAAGTATGATGTAAGGAAGACAGGGGTAATAGGTTATTAGTATGTTTCGATTAACCCTAAATATACCTTTAAGATAACAATGATTCATCTATGTCTAACATCAAATATACGTCTAACATGAAATTGTATTTAAACTTAATCATCTATTTTCAATGAAAAGTATATATTTATAGGATAGTTGGCTACTGACACCCTATGTGAATTAATGAGTCCTTTACCTTGTTTGAATATAAGGAACGAGTCAATACACTCGAGTATTGAGTAATTGTTTTATACATAGGGTTCTTGGAATAATGCATTTTGTGTTGGCGTCGAAATAACGTGTAGGTTTAGAGTGAAACCCTTTAATTAGCAACGTAACGGGGACGACACGACATATTCAGAAATAATGATATATGTTTATTATACAGAAGTAGCATAAGGTGACGAAGCGGCGCAAGCGCAGCAGATGTATTGTGCCATTCCAAAACTTTTCAATATCAAATGTAAGTAAGCGTCATGTTGTGAATTATACAGATATACGGCGCAGGCAGCTAAACGGCATGTCTGCATCGCACCACTTGAGTCGTGAGGACGCCTTTTCTGTAAAATTTACGTCTAAGGCGAATTTAACAATTTCATTTGTAAGGGCCTGTGACACAATGGTGACAGTTTAGATCGGTGGATGTTAGTGATCAAGCTATTTGCATTCAAAATAGGTATAGGGTTGTTTTTTCGAGATCAATTATGTGTATACTATAGAACAGTCGGCCAAAAAAGCGGTCTACCAGTTTTGACAAAAGTTTCTGTGAGATATAATTATCACTAAGGTTGACTTTTCTAACTTGACGCATGGCATAATATTATTGCAAGCTGAAATCGACCTTGTTGTTTCATGACGTTCAAATGAACCTCAACCGTCAATTATTTGTCGATTGTACTAATCTGTATAAGCTATCACCCTGCTGGGCACGGGCCGCTTCAGAATGTGAGCAGGGTTCACCACGATGGCTCAGTGCAGGTTGACAAACTTCACATATCTTCGAGAACATTATGGAAAACTCTCAGACACAGTTAAAAAGCTATATGTTAAAGCAAGCTATAATGAACTAATTAATACGCGCATAACTTTGCAAACTCATGAGTGCGAGCCTTGGCATCGAACTCGAGACCTTTGCATGGCAGTCCAACGGATGCCCAGTAGGCTATCGCTGCGCCAATAGTAGGTTAAAATGACCTAATAAAATATCTACCATCACCTTTCTAACTATTGAACTGGGCGTTGTTTCATACAGCATAGCCTTCAACATTATAGTCAAATGTAAAGTGTCGGTGCACAGTCGTGTCCGCATGATTGCGCCGTACGGCACTGCCATTGACTAACATCGCACACAAACGCTTTGTTAAGTCAAACGTCACGTTCAAATGACGTCACGAGTTGGATGTCGGTCGACGTCTGCGTAGATGGCGCCACCAAAAGTGAGGTTATTTTGAACTGTTGTTGTAGTGTAGTGTATGCTGTCTGAAATGACAACAAAATACCGTGGCGAGTTTAGGCATAAACTTATAATATTTTAATAAATTAAACTACGTCCGAGATTTTATTGCGATTTATTTAAAATTTAAAATATTATCTATATTTACGCTTTTCCCGACGTTTCGGTTACTTTCCTGTACCCTGGTCAACTTAAATATTAAAATATTGTTAATCTATAATTATAAAAGAGTGACCGTATGTTTGTTGATACTATCTATCATAGTCTAGTTTTTGCAATGATAAGTGTTACTCTGTGATCAAAACCAATAAAGATATTTTTCATTTTATTATTTCAATTAATTTATGTAATGAAACCTATTTAAAAGTAGCAAAATTTAACATTAGCGTACTAGAAATAAAGTGACAAGTCACGGGCAACAACTGCGTGCGAAGAGTGTTTGACGACAAGCATTCAAACAACAGACATAAAGAACAACAGCCATGTTCATACCATACTATTTTTTGCATCTCTTATAGGGAATCGAACACATAAATAATGCTTGGCATACTAGCAGTATGGTGCTGGTAGTCACTCCATTGCGCCAATCGTGCAGTCGATTAATTGCTTACCAAAATAGATTTTGAAATAGGTAACTTAGTTTATTCAACATTTATATTTAACGTATTTACTGAGAGATATCTATTTAATATTAATACTAAATAACAAATAAACAGTAGATATATATAAACAGTACGCATTAAGTAGCTAAAATTTCATGGACGGATGGACGCTTTTGATTATTTGATCACAAATATTATAGAAAAATATTTACATAATTTGTTTGCGCAGTATAAATAAAAAGAAACAAATAAAAAATATGTAGCTATTCATATTTATAAATATTTAATTGTGTGTCAACATAAAAACTTTTCAGAGACATAAACTCACACTTGTATATTCTTTATGGGTGTAGGCAGTATGTCTACATTTTACCAGATGAGATGGCAAGCCTATCCTTCAGACCGTCCACATGGCTCATTAGTAGTCTCCGTGCTAGTACTAAAAAATCACAATAACAGAAAACAATTTTCCCCTATCATAAATTGGTCTGCCTTTTCCATGTTATTTAGTATGCATGCAATCAATGAATCACTATAAAAAATCATTGCTTATTATAGCCCGGCTTACTGGGTATGCCACTCCATATTGCAGAAGATCGTACCTAAAAATACTTAATTCTGTGTGGCTGTTATGTATTGTAATATTTGAGGTCCTTATGCTCTCACAAGTTGGTTGTACTGGGAATAAACAGGGAAGAACTTCCTTATGTATAATTGACAATACATGTTGCAAGCATCCGCAGCCTACGATAACCACTTTAAATCAGGAAGATATTATGGTTTTCCATAAAAAGACATCACTTACTACTAGGTACAATTCTCGTGTCACGGGGGACTTTACAAACATTAAAACAACGGATGCAAAAAACCCACAGTCTTGGTAAAACCATTTATGGATCACACAAATTTTGTCCCGTGTGAGATTCAAATCCACAACACTCGGCGTAGTGGCAGCGGTAAGGTGACCGCTTACATCACTACGCAACTGAAGCAGTCCTACTTGTTAGCTACTATAGTATAAAAATATTGCTTCATACACCAAACATGTTTAGACACATGGCAGCGTACACGCTCGAAAGCCGTAGCACGTTTGCGTGTCGTAGCTGTGCTACGAATATTCGTAGCACGTGGTTATTTCGTCTTCTACTTGAGGAACATTCATAATCTTGTAGAATTGTATACTTCGCAATAAATGAATGTATGGAAGCTACGGTGCAGGTAGAACCAAAATAATACAAAGAATCTGCATTGAGACCTGAAGTAGTTTGTGTGTGCAGGTATCTTCGCCCTACTGTACATCGTAGCCATTGTGTACCGTGTATAAGAGGCGAGTTCCGTGTAAGCAAAAGTAGGATGCTAATATGCTAGAGATACTTGATAGTTTTAACTCCAAATGGAATCTTAAAAAATTCGTATTTTTGGTAAAATTTAAAATTGTCTGTGATGGCCAGTGGTTTTTATAAAGGAATCAATAAGTAATGTTCATGTCCAATGCTGCTATTTAGTTTATTTGTCACAATATACCAGAGTCCTAAGTATAATACTGACATAATATGAGCGATAGATACATGTAGTGGACTATATTATGTATGTGTATGTCAACTAAAACCCTAAACACATTTAAATTATTTTTCCTTGCTAATTTGCTGTCTTTAATTATTACCAAATTATATAATACCCCGTTGTAACCAAGTCTTTAAAAATATCATCAAATTCGATTGAGAATTTCCGGTAGTACATATATTACATACATTCATACATACATAGATTCATGCCTGTTTCCCAGAGGGGTAGGTAGAGACTACGGGTTTCCATTTGTTACGATCATACATACATACATATTTTTGCAACATTTTTGGTAATATATTAACATACATAAAAAAGTAGTCTTCTTTTTTCAAGTACGTTATAGAGGGAAAATATTAACATTATAAATAATTGGACGTTCAAATTTTATACAACATCATATGATATGAAAACCTTCCTGGTAAGGGCCAATTAGAAAAATATTCTGATTCAAACTCTCAAGTATTGAAATGGATTGAGTTTTTTTTTTGGAAATGTGTTCCAATCAAATTCATTTCTTTTTTCGTTGACGGGCTATTCCACAGCTTTGGCGTTAAACTTTACTGGCCATTAGCTTTTTTATCAATATCTGCGTCATTATCATGGTAACGTTTGCCTCACTATGGCAAATTATGGTATTGTATGGATCATGAAGGCCTGAGTTTGCATCTCGAGTCAAGCAACCAAAAAGTTTATTAGTATTGTATTGTCGTCAAGAAGATCACAATCATAAAATTAAAAATTTCTTATCGAGTTAGGAAATTGGCGGTCTTTCATTATTGTTCCTCGGAACGGAAGTCAAGCCTTAGATCCTGGACCTGATTTCTCACTGGTTCTACTGGACTATGATAGTAAGTCCTCCATCCAGATTGACCAACATTAAAATTCGGTATGAAGGACATCATTTCGACTATCGGTGGCAGAATATACAGACACAATACTTTGATCATTTTGCCTCGATAAGGTTAAGGTGGTAGGCGGTATGTAAGGTAAAGTGATAGGTAAGGTGTGTTTTACCGATAACAGTCGGTGAACTGCCAATGTTGAAGATGACTACTTTATCCACTATGAACCTATTGTCCCACACTAAAGAATTTTAACCTGATATGACGCTATTGCCAACTAAATGGATTTTATATTGAAGGAAATCTTGCCTGATTTGTTTATCAAACTCAAGTGTTCAGCAACGAAGCGACTAAAGATTTAATAACCTAAAGAAAATAGCAGACTGTTTCTATTGAACGAAGTCACATCAAGGACTAAATGTGCAAATATTTTCCTCTCGACAATATCGGGAATTGGCCGCAGTTGGCAAGACGTTATACTGAAACAAAGTTCAACAAAGCTATTAAGTAAATCTATTTCTGGTGGAAAGATCACTTGCCTCTTTGTGAACAAAATGGATAACTTTTTTTATTGGTTTTTAATTCAATGATTTATTTTCGGCTGTGTGTATTTATATTAACTTTTAGTAAAAAGAAATTATCTAACTCCATTTACCATTTTTCAATTATGTTTTATTTTATTATTAGTCGACGAGTCATTCGAGAGTGTAAGTCATTCAAAACGTCGGAAAATAAATAGATATTTACATTGTTATGTACATCACATCAACGCGGTTAAGAACCGCTGTCTAATTTTGTATTATGTGTACAAAATGTGAAAATCTAAAAACGATTAGATATACTTAAATGTCTATGTATATCTAAACGATTTTAAATTGTATATCCGTTATCCGTAGTATACAAGTCATAGTATATCATGACAACATAATAGCTACAAGTTTGGTACATATTAATTCACCCATCGGCGTACGGACGACGGCATCCAGGTATAATGCTCATCATGTCTCAATATACTGAGATATTCATTATTTATATTCAAAATAGTCTTAAATGTAATACATGAAAGTATAATATCATTAAGTTCGTCAACATTGGTGTCGTCTGAAAATGTTCGCCAATTATAATATAAAGACAACTCCTGTATTAGGTATAAATCCTGTGTACAAACATTTAGACAACGGACACAAAGAAAACCCAGACTTGAAACAACAATTTGTGGATTACTCATTATTTGTGGATTACTCATTATTTGTGGATTACTCATTATTTGTGGATTACTCATTATTTTCGTCTTGTGTAGAATACAAATTTTCACGAATCGTGTCGCCGAAAACGCGAGTTTTGCTGATAACAAAATCTTTGGCAAATATGGCAAGTTACCAAAGTATACTTGGATGCTTAGAGTGGCAGTAGGAGACGGAAGACACTGTTGTTCACAAACTGCACTCAAACTTATCGCCGACCTTATCGGTTTGTTGTATTAGATGCAGATGACCAAGGTACTTGCTACGCAATAGTTTTGAGAGTTAAATCTCATCATAGACTGCTTATATTATATATCCATGTTGAAGTCGACATGGCCGAAGTTGGGCAGGTCATAGACAGGCCGATTTTAGAACAAAAACGGGTCTGTGATGTAAGCTAGTGTTCACATTCACTGTTGATACGAAGGTCTCGGTTTTGTTTTCCTGATTTTTAATGAAGAAGACATATTTCTAAACAAAATAGTAGAATATTCGCCATTTTAGTTTATATAGTTAAAACGATACTTTATACGAATTTCACTCATCAATTTCATTCTTTATTTTAAAGAAGTTGGGATTCTCAACTATTAAAACTATTAATACCCTGAAAGATTTAGCAAAGGTGCCTCTGCCTAACCTTTCAAAGCTACAAGCAATATAGTTTAAGTAAAATAGTCAATACATTCAGAAATAATATTCTTGGTAATTCAGCAAA
Source organism: Catocala sponsa (assembly GCA_963564715.1). Lineage (NCBI taxonomy): Eukaryota > Metazoa > Arthropoda > Insecta > Lepidoptera > Erebidae > Catocala > Catocala sponsa. The sequence continues at coordinate 8,758,186 of OY751351.1, forward strand.
TGGAAACCCGAAGCCATAACATAGCATTATATAATTGTGATATTACTCTATACAAATAAATCTTGAAACGAATCATACTCTGTTTGATGTGTGAGATAGGTGCGCAACAGAATGTAGATATGATATTTGATGTTGAACACATATGTTAACTAATATACTTTACTAAGATGACTTAGGGTCAGCGCCGACGGACGGAGTGGCGGCGAAGAGACTTATTCAGTAACAATATAAATTGCTTCAGAATACGACTGTATTCGGTACAATGGGATGAAATGACGGCAAGTGACTCAAAGCGCGGTCATTTTATTTCGTTGTACCAAATACAGTCGTATTCTGAAGCACTATTATAAAGGTTGAATTTAAATTGTTACTGAATTAGTCTCTTTGCCGCCACTCCGTCCGTCGGCGCTGACCCTTACGCAGGTGGTATTTCCGTAGAACGTTAAATATGGATCATATACGTAAAAATATCGACCAGTTTAAGTAAATATAATTATAGTCTGAAGGTGTGGTGGGCAGGGTAGCAGGGTGTGGGCAGAGATGTATTATACCTACATTTTTATCATTACTATAAGCTACAAGAACAACTCATCCACAAGTAAAACCGAAGAACTACTTAATATGTGCAACGATCCAAATGCTTCTGTAAACATTATTAATAACTACTTCGCAAATGTTGGACCGAATCTTGCTCGGCAGGCGGCGCAGGGTCAGTGTGAAGACCACCCAAATTTTGATTTTAACTGTATACTAAATTCTTTAGGTAACTCATTCGTACTACTTGAAACGGATAACTCAGAAATAGATAGCATAATTAGAGAATTAAAATATAACTGTGCAGTAGGCCATGATGGAATACCAGCCTCTGTTATTAAATCTGCTAGGCATGTTCTTGTTCCTTCAATCACCCACATCTGTAATGTGTGTATCTTAAATGGTATTTTTCCCGACAACTTCAAGAAGGCATTAGTCACCCCTGTATTTTAGGGTGGGGATGGAGATCGTGTCGAAAGCTATAGACCTATATCTGTGCTCACCACATTGTCCAAAATTATGGAGAAGATACTTAATAAAAGGCTGCTTGGATATCTTGAGCGTAACAACATTATTGCTCCAAACCAATATGGTTTTAGGAGAGGCACATCAACTGAGGATGCTGTCCTTGAGCTGACAAGTCAAGTTACTAAGAATCTTGATAAAAGGACTAAAACTATAGGTATATTTCTTGATTTAGCCAAAGCTTTTGACACGGTCTCTACTCCCATCCTCCTACGCGGCCTAGAGGCCATAGGAATAAGAGATAACTGTCTAAACCTTTTCCGTGACTATTTTACGAACCGTAGCCAACGAGTTAAGGTAGATAACTACATTAGTGACAATGTAAAGCTAACTTTTGGTATTCCACAAGGTAGCGTCCTAGGTCCCACACTCTTTCTTGTATACGTCAATCGGTTGTGCCAGCTATCAATTCCAGACTGTAAGATCCTCGTTTATGCAGACGACACAGCGCTTATTATAACTGGAGAAACATGGACTGCTACTCACTGCGCAGCTGAACATGCTCTTGGCATAGTAACGAATTGGCTTTCCTCAAATTTGCTTACCCTAAATATCGCTAAAACTCACTATGTCCCTTTCTCAGCGAACCTCTCTACACAGCCTATTATGCCGGATGTGAAAGCCCATAGCTGCTACGCTGCACACAACTCTTGCACTTGCCCCTTGATACATAGAAGCTCTTGCGTTAAATATCTGGGAGTGCACATCGATAGTACACTGAGTTGGCAGAAGCACATCGATGTGACAGTCTCACGCGTTCGCAAGATTATGTTCCCCATGAGAAAATTAAGAAATGTGGGCCCTCTGTTAAAAACTATATATTTTGCCTTAGCTCAGTCACTTCTCACCTACTGCATATCTGTTTGGGGTGGTACATTTAAAACCTGTTTGCTTCGCCTTGAGGGGGTTCAAAGAGGTGTTTTAAAGGTTATGCTTCACAAACCATACCGCTACCCAACAACCCAGCTATATAGAGACATATCTGTACTTACTGTTCGACAACTGTGCGCGCTCAACATCATAGTACGTAAACACTCAACATTAACTTATGACCCGATGTTGCTAGATCATAAACGTCGAAAATATCTTGTATGCCCACCTGTAGCTACTAAAGCTGCTCTGGCAAGCCGAAACTACACAAGTCTCAGCTGCCACCTTTACAACACTATTAACAAATGCTATAACATATATCCGCTACCAAAACTTAAATGCGTTGTAAATAGTTATCTCCAAAAACTAACCTATGATGACACTGAACAACTCTTTGCAAAAACAGCTTGTTAACTATACCACACATACACACACACCCTCGCACACACACCCACACACACACACACACACACAGACACCCTCATACACGCCCTCACACACACATATACACACAACACTCTATGTATAGCTTTAAATAATTTCCTAATATATATTTATAATAATTTACCTTTTAATAGATGATTACCATAACTACCATAAATACCAGTAATGTTATTAGTAGTTTATCAACTTGTCAATGCTTAACCAATATTGTCACACGAATCTGTAAGAGGAAGGCACCAGTGTCTGTAACACAGTTAATACTAGCACAGGCATTGACGTTCACTCTATCTCTAAAATACATAGCGTTGTACATAATGGTACTTTTATATATTATGTGATTGAGATGGACAAACTGTATTTGGCTTTTGATAATAAATTATTATTATTATTTCGCCAAGTATGTTTTAAGAGCCTACGTAATAGCGAGACTCTATCGCCGTTTGCTGTTATTTGTCGTTGCAGACTCCGTGCTTCTAGCGATAATTCCTAGACCAAACAACCTAATAAAATTAGCCTGATCTGGGAAGCAAGCACAAGATCTAATGCACAGTATTTTTATTCACTACGGCTGTATCACTGAGAAAGTCTTTTCATTAGAAAAAAGTTATTCAATTCAAGTTATTCAAGTAGTGCATGTTTCCTAAGGCACTTTAGTATGGTTTTTTACTTTAACAATATGATATTTTTTATTATTTATTATGAAAACGTGAAGTCATCCAACACCCAAACTATAAAAAACAATACTTTATGTACATAGACTTATACCTATGACCTGGCTAGCTAGAGGTAAATAACTACATCCACATTTCACCAAGTAATGTTTTAGGTCCTACTTGATTGGAAGCGAGCCTTGCTGTTTAATGCTTCCACAAAATGGCTTCTTTTGAAGGCTTGCTGTTGCGTATAAAATACCTTTCTAAATCATACATAAGCAACTGTGCTTTATATTGAGGCTTAAACCTAAATGTAACATTTATTTTTATTATTAATCTATTTTTGTTAATACGTTTGTAAATGTTTATATATTATATTATATTAATAAAATTAGTGCAATAAATAATGTATATTTTATTGTTAGTAGTCAATAAAAGTTTATATTCTTATATGAACATATAAAAAAACATAACTTATATCAATTGTTTATGCAAATTGAAAAAAGCATGCAGAAATTTCCACCTTATATTCATGAAATAAAAAACTTCATCACCCATACAAAAAGCTTACCTTGATATGATTATCAAAGTAAGCTTTTTCCATAACGTAAGCATATCGGTAACTTTCCTAAAACTACATACGAAAACCTACGATTACAATATTAGTAACAACAAACGTTAAACCCTCTTCACGCGAACAGAACAGTCACCTCGTAACATCCCCAACATGATATATACCTTAAAGATAAATTTCCAACCTGAACAAAAAAAAAACTTAAATAATCCCTCTCTTTTTTCCACATCGAAACCCAATGTACCGTTACGGCGTGCTTAAAAAACTACTGGTTCGGAAAAAAAGGTACGAAATTCACATTGTAGTCTCACAGACTATTCAAGTATCCGAACTATTACTGTACTATCGGCTGCCGTGAAATATAGGTCGTTCTTATAGGAAAACCTTTTGTGGAAAATGTATGTAAGAATTATGGATGAATTGATGAAGGGTTTCTTGTTAGGACGAGTATTGAGATGTGTGGGAAAGATCCGCGTATTATGTGAGCAGATTAGTTTACAGGGTTGGTTGAAACTCTTTAGTGTATTTTGTATTATGTATATTTTTATATATGTTGTAAATTGTAACATAGCGACAACGGCCTAAAAGGAAGCTAAGCAGAGATCGCGATTTGGATGTATCTCTGAATCATCGAAGTGCGTAGTAAATAGTTAATTATCGCTCGCTTTGATAAAAGGGAACATCGTAAGCCCAAAGTGGATCAGTTCATAAGTACATACACAATCTCACGCCTAACATAGGCGAAAGAAAGAAAGAAGCAGGTAGAAGTGTATTACACCCACAATTAACTAGCTATAATTTGAGGTTCTACGTAAAACTAGGCGAAGCCATGTCCTTTTACCCTTTGATCTAGATATACCAGATGACAGGGTAAAAGCTTGCTGCATTTTACCAAGTATGATCTTAGGTCCCACGTAATAGTGAGTGAGTCTATTGGCGTTTACCAGGCAAAGTTCTAGACGCCATGCTGCTTACTTGGAAGAAAATCTCCGAACCTGACTTCATGCACAGCTATGGCACACACTACCGCTTTGCTTACGATGCAGTCAAATCACACACACACACATATATAATACATACAAACTCTCTTATACATTACTTCTACACAGACTTCTTGTACAGCAATGGCATACGCTACCACTGTTCCACCGAGGCAATCAATTTACACACACACACTCATAAACATTCCATCTACACATTCAAAACGTATGTCACACATATACAATATATTGCAAATACATGTCTAAAGTACGTCTCTGTGATTAAAAGCTGACGTCGTTAACCCACCCCGTGATTAACGTTATCTGGCAGCCATTTTAACTTTTTTCTGACAGGATATACGTTTTGTTTTTCTTTTTTATGCTTAGTAGACATATTGGGCGTATGGGTTTGCTTGATTTGATATGTTACACGGTTTTAAAATATCCTGGTTTTTAAGTGCTACGAGAGGGCAGGATGCCTGGAGCAATAGTGAAGTCCTGAGTTTAATATCTGATTAGTGTTATTAGGGTTTTTGGTTTGAAAATTCTTATTAGCATTGTAGCGGCTGAACATAATGCCACATAGTCACAATAGGGTCACCAATTAATTATGCGAGTTCTTTAACTTAGCTGTTAAAATGTGGGGACTGTTGTTTGAATGCTTATCTTTTTTAAAGAAAGAATATGTATGTATGTTTGCTGTATTGGTAATATAAATTCAATAACATTTTAAGAGGAAAGATTTGTGTTAATATTTGTAATGAATAAAATCAAGAACTATTTACTTCATTAGAATTTTATAAAATGACTAAATAATCCTAATCCTAACTAATATTATAAAAGCGAAAATGAGTTTGTTTGTTTGTTTGTTACCTTTTCTCGCCTAAACCACTAAACCGATTATCCTGAAATTTTGCGCATACGTTGTCAAGTGTACAGAAACGGACATAGGCTACCTTTCACCCCGAAAAAAATTACTGTTCCCGAGGAAAACAACAATAACGTTCTTATGATAATAGATGGCGCCACGTGTCTTTCGAATCATGATTGAATTATATTATTACAAGCAGAGTACGACCCAAATTGATTGTCAAATTCTAAATTAACGCGAGCGAAGCCGCGGGCAAAAGCTAGTATAGTATATATTTAATTATTTTTCATCAGTATCATTACTTTTGGAGCCAAGTGAGCGGAGCAGTAATCATAAACATAGGTGAATCTGCCGAAAAGCTAGTGGAAATATAAATTTGATTAATTTAATTTAATACCAGACAAATAGATTTTTATATATGTATGCATACGAAAATAAAATATTTCGTAACGCACACAGATAAATTTATCAACGCTTTAATCCTATATTGGTGAAAATTAGCATCCAAACGAGAAGTTTTGAATTTATAAATGGAAATCATATTTTTTAAGTGGCAATCAACATTTGAAGCTTAATGAAAATTGAGACTAGCAACATTCATATCTCTTTCCGTTTATAATGCGCGTAGCTCGAAAATTAGGTTATTTTAATAAACTAAAATCCTTTTCATGCGTGCTCGAATTTTTAATTTCAAAGTTGTATTCATATGGGATTCACATGAAAACTACGATCCTGGTTGATTCACAACTGTTTATGGAGCCGATTTGTTTATTTGGGCTGTATACCAAATAAATGTGCTGATAAAATAAAGTTTATATTTTAGGCTTTTAAAATTGGCTTTCAGCGGTGTCGGCTAAAGAGTTTTCTATTATTTCAATAGAGCCTTGTTTGTCTCAGCATAAATGGGCCGGCGTGACCAGAGAAGAACTACCCTCTCATAGAATATCGACTTAAAGTAACAGGAGTATTTAGTACTTGTACTATTCTGTCGTTTTAAGGGACAAAGACATATCTACAACTTTTTTCAAAATTTCGTATTTGTAATCAGTAAGAAAAGGCGCATCTGCCAGTATTAAACAATGAAATTGTACATAAGTTTTTTGTTTTGGCAGTTACCTCTTTTTTCTTATGACGGCAGTATTGTACTTGTAGTTTCTTGTGGTAAGTGAGAGTTTCGAAGCTCTGATCGTGGGATGTTAGGAAACCCTGCCAAATATATGGAGAAGCGGTTAGTAACAGGAGAATTGCTTGCTCGTCTATTACCAGCAATCATGGTACTTTCATGTTTAGTCCATATGTTCGGCTTATCTTGCTCAAATAATTGATCCTGATTATACCACTAGCATTTATTTAGTAGCATGTTTAGTAAGCCTATGAACAAGGAAAAATTAATGAATAAATACAAAACGAGTAGGATTTCACTTAATTAATGGGATTAAATATAATGACCACCAAAAATACTAATTGCACACCAAAATATCCTTACTAAAATATATCATAACGAACACCTATACGGCTCAAATCACTGCATTCCGTCTCGGAAGGGTTAGGTTATTTTAGATTCCTTCTTAAACCCACCCATAAAAATGATCCCTGCAAAGCGGGGCTCCGTTGACTTAGTTTAATCTCTTTAAATATATTTTGGTGTGCAATTAGTATTTTTTTGTTGTGCAGTTAAATACTACCCATAATTAATTATTAAAGAAATATGAGATAGTCATTTAAGTTGTCACTTTACCATTGCACTAAGGCTGCCTGTCCATTGAAGCGGAGCGGGGCTGCGGAGCGAAGAAACGTATAAATATTAACCAATAGGATTGCATAGTCTCCGCTCCGCTCCAGTATGCAATCCTATTAGTTAATATTTCTCCGTTTCTTCGCTCCGCAGCCTCGCACCGCTTCAATGGACAGGCAGGCTAAGTGTTGTGTGTTCGAACTACATACAGGAATAAAATTGCGGCTCATACGTAGATAAACTACTTAAAAACATTACATGTGAGATGTGGGTGTGATTTTTTATTTATTTGATACTAGCTTTTGCCCGCGGCTTCGCTCGCGTCAAAGTAGGTTAAGTTAAGTTAGTACCAGGAGGTCCATTATTACCATCTCTTTTTTACCCCGGTGACTCCGACATAACCCCTCCGCCCGCCTCTGTGGAGGGCATTCGTTAATGCATCCCGTCCCGCACGTAAAAAAGAAGCTTAGTAACTTTATTTTTTAGAATAATATATAGCCCATATTACTCGGTAATAATATAACTTTATATTAGTGAAACATTTTTTTATATCGGTTGAGTAGTTTTTGAGTTAAATCCTTATAAACAAACAAACAAATAGTTAAATATTATCTCTTTATAATTTTAAGTATAGATATTATGGATAACAGTGCCTGCACTAGTAATGATTGCTTTCTTGTGGGGCGCTTTACAAATATTCGCACACAAAATACACCAATTTGTGAATCACACAAAACTCTTGTAATACACTTCTGTAAACCCCTTCCGTAAAATAAGTGAAAGTCTATATATCTTAAAATAATTACTTAATTATATTCATCAATAGATGCAATAACCATTAATTTTTGCAAATCATTATAAACATGAATCACATTTATTGCTCTAAATATTTCTATTCAAAGTATTCAACGTGTTAATTCCGGCTATCAAATGGATAGTATAGTATCATACTACAAAATAAATAGGTAGGTATATGAATCACACTAAGTGGTTTGTTGATTGCGTAACATAATGCATGTATAACATTTAGTGTTGTAACATTTTATACCGCCAATGTGACAATTATGTGATGTGCTTACAAATAATAGCTGACCCGCGCAACTTCATCTGCGTCACATAAGAGAATATTCTCCGTTTTTGTGACATTTTTCATTGATGCGCCGCTCCTATTGGTCGTAGCGTGATTTTATATAGCTTATAGCCTTCCTCGATAAATGGGTTATCCAAGACTAAAACTCCAATTTGAATCAGTAGTTCCTGAGATTAGCGCGTTCAACCAAACAAACAAACTCTTTAGCTTTATAATATTAGTATAGATATTATCCAGATCAAATTTTGTTCTTAGCAGATCTGAAATGAGCTATTTGCGCACTACATACATACACTTCATACATAAGTATTAGCGCTAATTAAAGCTGAATTTATTGTCTATTTCCTTGTTTATAATTTCCATTCTACCATGTCACAAGTACTAAATTGAACGTAGTTATGCAAAATGGATCCAACCCACAAAACACTTTGTTTTTAGGTATAGTTAAAGCCACGGGTTAGTGTCCAGGAGACCTGAAATACAGGGTTTCCCTAGTTTAGGCTCCTGTCCACCCCTCATAATACGCTACTTGTTATATTTACTTTGCTAACTTACTTACCTAGTTGAAATGTCACACTTGTGCGAAATTGTAAAATTATGTTTGGTGGAAAACAAGTAAAACATATTATTATTATTATTATAGTTATAAATAGTATTAAAATATATATATTTTAATACCATTTATAACTATACCTAAAAACAAAGTATTTTGTGGCTTGGATCTATTTTGCATAACTACGTCCAATTTATCCTCACTACTAAATTTGAGTTTATTTCTTTGTTACGCTTTCACGACTTAACTTCTAGACCGATCATCATGAATTTTTTGTGTATCGTCGTCAGTTACAGAAAAAGACATGGGGTACCATTCATCCAGAACAAAAGTGAAGCCTCGGATAAGAAAAGCTAGGCGAAAAAAGTTTTTTATAGCTATCGAAATCGTTACTCGAATTTGGACTTTAACTACATCAAGACCAGGTACGAGTATATACCCTATTTTTAAAAGCTGATATGGATGTAATATCTGTCTGCTTATCTTCTTGGGGCTTGAGCTAGCGTGAGCCTTTGTGTGTAAAAATTTATGGAAAATCTTTTTAGTATCCTATCACATTACAGATTTAATTAATTAAATTTCAATATATTTCATAGCACAAATTAATACGTATAGGTACTTAATTATCTTAAAAGCGATTTTACGATTGGCTATGAAGAAATTTTATTTATTTTAACGTTTTTTTAATTAGATTATTTCGCATTAGCTTGTTTAAGTATCGTTGTTAATTAAATTATTTTCAGGCGCCGCGGGTAATGTGACACCTTGGGATGCATACTGGATGAGTTGCCTTTCGTAAATGGTTAATGTAGCATTGGTGGCCGGTGGCCTCGATGGCGTAGTGGTTAGTGTAACCGACTGCCACGTCTGAGGTCGCGGGTTCGATTCCCGCACAAGTCAAACATTTGTGTGCATGAACATGGATGTTTGTCTTGGTCTGGGTGTTTCTATGTATAATGTTTCTATGTATAAATGCATTTACAAAAAAAAGAATATAATATGTATGTTTATCCATTGTCTAGTATCCATAGTACAAGCTTTGCTTAGTTTGGGCTAGATGGTGTTGTGTGTATGTGGTAGAATATTATATTATATACAATAAAAAAAAAATAGTATTTTAGACACCATTGCGTTCAACGGTGATCGAAAGCAAGTTGAAACTTATAAATATTTTTTTTTTTTTAAATACCATACCTCACTAGGTATGAATTCTGTGTCGCGGCAGAATTTACAAACATTCAAACAACGGACACAAAGATCACCCAAAATCGGAACAACCATTTATGGATCACATAATTTTATGTCCCGTGTGGTATTCGAACCCACTACACTCGGCATAGTGGCAGAGACGAGGCGACTAATGAAACCACTACGCCATTCGTGCAGTCGGAATATATGTTGTATTTACTCTGTTGCATGACAGTTACTGTTAAAATATTGGTATAATTAGTTTGGCAATAGCTGTAAATAAATCTATATGGCTGGTACTCGCTTCCCATACTAAGACAAACAATTAGCAATTAATACCTACGAAATTGGTATAGAAAGAACGACATGTTATATTATATATTTTTAATCACTCATATTTTTTAGGTCTCTCGCTCATTATCAAAGAGCATTTTACCACAAGCCGTATTTATTTGTTAGGAAATAATTATTATTCATACATACATAATATAATTATATTTAAAAATAGACCTATGAATTTCCGAAAAGATAGGCGACCTACATGTCACTAGCTCTAAAAGTACCTAGCTAAATGCCGATGGCCTTTCCTCTCTAAAATTCGTAGGTATTTTATGTATGTTTCAATGATTATTACTTATTGATATTATAAATTTATCTTTTCTCAAATTTAAAAGTCCTGATTACAAGTCAGCTTATACGGAACAGCTATTTCTTAATCAATGATTACTTAAATGATAAGAACCCATGGAACAAGTTGCTTGTTTCATACAGAATTTAAACAATGTATCCATTATATAAGTCAATTTAGTTCTGAAAAGTTACTTTGTTTTTATACATACATACATACATACATAGATTCACGCCTGTTTCCCAGAGGGGTAGGCAGAGACTATGGATTTCCATTTGCTACGATCCTGACACACTTCTCTGGCTTCATTCACTTTCATCACATTCCTCATACACGCTCGTCGGTTCAAGGAGCTCTTAACCTGGCCTTTGTCCAGGACGCCTCCGATCTGGTCGAGAAACGTTCGCCTAGGTTTTCCTCTTGCGACTGTTCCATTCACACTAGCCTTATAAACTTTCTTAGTCAGTCTTTCCTCGTCCATTCTTTCTACATGTCCAAACCAGCTTAACATACCCTTTTCTATTCTTGTAACTATATCCACTTTCATGCCGCATCTCTCTCTAATCACACTATTTCTTATTCTATCTTTCAGAGTCACACCACATATGCTTCTCAACGCTCTCATTTCTACAGCATTTATTCTGCTCTCATGCTTCTTTTGCCATACCCAACTTTCACTTCCATACATAAGTGTGGGCACTAATAGTCCTCTATGAACAGCCAAACGTGCCTTTTCGGATACATTTCGACTGTTTTTATATTATCTTTCTTATCCTTTAAGCAAACATTGTAAGTATTCAGGTACATTTTATTTTACCTAACTACATTCAGTCACGAATTACCTTTTCATTTGTCACAAAGTGTAAGTGTATGCATCTTCATGTCATACTACTGTCTATTATAAATTACTACTGATAAATATTACATCAAACCTGAAATGCTTAATTTATAATATTACTAGCCTTTGCGCGCGGCTCCACCCGCGTGGTACCTACTTGAATAAAAAGTAGCCTTTGAAGGATATAGGCTACTTTTTATTGGGGAAAGATATAGTTTAAAACCTGGGGAAGGTCCCCAGGTTTTAAACTATAATCTGTACCAAATTTCATCTCAATCGGTTCATTTGTTTAGCCGTGAAAAGGTAACAGACAGACAGACAGGCAGATAGACAGATAGAGTTACTTTCGAATTTATAATATTAGTAAAGATAAGGATTAAATATTTTTGAAATTTAGTTTTAAATGGACAGCAATATATAGCAGTCGTTATTGACTGTAATATCTGGAACACAAATAAGTTGTAAAATACTAAAATTATAATTTGATAGCGATTTAAAAGAGTGGCCTTAAGTTTCATGCAGCCATCTTCTCATAGGCTCAACCTTTTGCCTGAACCTAGCAACTAACATAAATGTAAATTCAGCAAATTTTGTAAACTCTCAAACCCCTTTGACGCTCATAAGTGACCTAAATGATTATATTATTTTTGTCTTTGACTTCGACATAGGATTGCCATCTATAAAGTACATTCCTGGACCCCGCACTGTTACTGAGAATTCAGTATTCACAGAAAACAGCAGTAAGGTTCCGAGAATTGACCCGGGGACCACTTGTCATAAGCGTAAGCGTGTTGCTTTAGCAAACAAACAGTTTTGTATTATTACCTCTACCTTTGTTAATACATATTGGAATCACATATGCTTTTTGTCATTTAATTACCATGGAAAAAAAATGTATCTATACTATGCATTTTCATTTAGGTACATTTAACTGCAACAATTTACGTTTCTCTTTCCCATTTACAATATAAATTTATAAGAATTTTGCCCAGGTGTTCTTCTAGTACAGTCGGCCAAAAATGTGGTCTACCAACCTACGGTTGAGGTTCATTTGAACGTCATGAAACAACAAGGTCGATTTCCCCTTGCAATAATATTATGACAGTGACCATTGCTCTCTTTATCATGTAGGTATTATATTTACGTCATGCCATGTATCATGTTTGAATTAGCACAGTTAACAACAACCCACCTACTTGTCTAAGATCTCTTACACTCCTTTAGACATGTCAACCTTAGCAATAATTGTATCTCACAGAAACTTTTGTCAAAACTGGTAGACCACTTTCTTGGCTGACTGTACTAGAGGAACACCTAGACAAAATTCTTATAAATTCAGACTCTCAGCTAAATTTTTATTATAAGTTTATTGTTATAATAATTTTATTTAATGTTAGCATAAATTTAGCTTAAAAGGAAACTCCGAATGCAATCTGTTATTTATTGTAGAAAATGAAATAACCATTTTTATTATTTATTTATTATTATTATTTATAATAATATCAGCGCTGTTTATGAACTGTTCAGTGCTGGGCACGGACTTCTTCTCAGTGTGAGACAGTCATAGTTCACCGCGCTGACTCAGTGCGGATCGGCTGACTACACATACTTATCTTCAAAAATATTATGAAGAACTCCCAGGCATGCAGGTTTCCTCACGATTTTTCTTCGTCGTTAAGCAAGCGATAACTAACTATTTAATACGCATATAACTTCAAAAATTCAGAGATTGGATCTTGAGAGTCTCGGGATCGAAGTCGAGAACTCTGCATGGCAGTCGAACGGTCTCCTTCTCGGCTGTCGCTGCTTTTTTTCCGTTTATTGTTACTTTGTCATATTTTCATCTTATGTTCCTATACTAAGTAAGCAGCTTTAAAATAGAACATAAAAACATTAACTGAGAGAAAAAGGGTTTTAGTTAAAATCTACAGAGTTCATATTTAGGTCACACGTGGCGCTGAGCATTTCTATAGAGCTGTGAAAGCAAATTTATTTGGTTTCACGTAAATAAATGTGATACGCCGCGATAGTTTAGTGTAGAAAGCTTCAGCTTACGACACTGAGGCCTTGAGTTCGATACCACCGAAAACAGTTTTTATTTTTCAATATTATGTGTATTTAATTCTATACGTATTGGTATGTAGTTATTATCCCTAACGGTCGAGCAGCGATAGCTCAGTAGGGAGACCAACAGACTGCAATGCAGAGGGTCTCGGGTTCGAACCCATGTCGCGCACCTCTGATTTTCAGAAGTTATATGACTTTTCGAAATTATGTGCGTATTGATTGACAATTATTGCCTTATCCGTGCCTCGGAAAGCACGTTAAGCCGTTGGTCCCGGCTGCCATGAACATCTATGGCAGTCGTTATTGGGAGAGTGTCGACACAAAAGATCCCACTGGGTCGAAGTGTCGCCGGTCTGCACTGACTGGCCCCCACATAAGATAAGATCCCTAACGATGAATTAATAGACGGTAAAGAAACTTGCATGTTTTCATAGTTGTTCATAATTGGCTTAGTAGGCTAAGCCAATTATAAACAACTAATTACTTGAGCTAACCTGTGGATTAGTGGTGGACCTTATGGCCTAACACTTATTACTCTGAGTAAAGCTCGTTATCTAGCAATGACGTGGTAAGTTTATAAATACACCTAACAAATATCATTGTATTATTCTTATAATAATATACACATCAAAGGTCGATTTTCAATCACCATACAAAAGGTGTCCTTTAATTAAATTATATCTCGACTGAGTACGATATTTTTCAACTTCTACTCTAAGAATAAGTTCTGTGTCGCGGGGGTCTTTATAAACATTCAAACAGTGGAATCAATCAACACCCAGACTTGTAACAACTATTTGTGGATCATGTAGATTTTTGCCCTGTAAGGGGATTGTAAAGCAGCGCAAGCCTAGCCTTGACCTAATACGCAGAGGTCTAGGTTTGATCCCATGGTACGCACCTATGACTTTTCGAAGTTGTGTGCGTTTTTATAATTAACTAGCTGTTACCTGCGACTTCGTCCGCATAGATTTTAACTAAAAAGTGTTTGTCTCCGCGCGCTCTCAAAATCGGTTCAGCCGTTTCGGAGATTACCCGGAACAAACAGATAGACAGACAGACAAAAATTTAAAAATATATGCTTTCGTGTAGATACCTTATGTACTTTCATATGCATCAGATAAAAAGCTGTTATTTTGACATTACAAACATACACTTCAATTTTATTTATTTGTATGTATGTATGTATAGATGTATAGATTATCACTTGGTTTAACACTAAAGGAAAACTTCGTGAGGATACCTTCAGATCTGAGAGTTCTCTAAAGCTCTTGAAGATATGTGAAGTCTGTCAATCCGCATAAGACCAGCGTGGTAAACTATTGCCTAACCCTAAGGAGAGGCCCGTGCCCAGCAGTGGGACAATTTATATAAAGGGCTGATATTATTATTATAAAGGATCGCTTATGAACAGTCGAAATCTGTGCCTCCTGTGACAAGTGATACAAATCAAAAATCAAAACTTTACAGGAAAACAAAACCAAGATTTAAAAAAATCTAGTTCGTGTTCTAAGTGGGCTAGGTTTAACTTGAGTACTTATTTTTGTAGATAAAAACAATCACTTTCACTATTTATTTACATTTTTGTGGTTAATATCATAGATTTAAAGTAATTGTTTAAAAACCTATAAGTTGTACCTTTTTTATTTCTAATAGGTACGTCCCCTCTATGACGTGATAAATAATACAACTACAGTTATATTATCAGTTATATTATATTGCACTTATAAGTTGTCTTTGTGTATGATGAAACATTGAATGTGCAAATAAATATATATCATACTTATATCATGAAACACAAAAAATAATGTGTGCAGCATTTACTTATAGAGGTTACAACTAGAAATATATCTATATTCACGATATTTTCGCAAAAATCCTGCCAGTTATATCACTTTGCACAAAATTATGTCCGAAACTATGGTAGATAGAAGAACGCGAGTTAGATCAAAAAGATCCTAATTTTTTTTCTAATTATTTCTATCTAAAAATTACAAAAAGGTTACAACTCGACTTATATCACTGATCACAGGAGGCACAGAAATGTATCCAAAAAGGCCTGTTTGGCTGTTCATGGAGGACTATTAGTGCCTACATTTATGCATGGAAATAAAAGTTGGGTATGACAAAAGAAGCATGAGAGCAGAATTAATCCTGTAGTAATGAGAGCGCATATTTGATTTAATATATCACCGTAAAAACTCATTTCAGTTGAATTATACTAATAGTCTTACTCATTACCATACATATATAATAAATAAACATACATAGGCCCACGTCTATATATACCCAAAGTAGGTTGGTTCAAGGTGTAAAGCACCATCATTTTGTTATATATATTTTTAGTTGTACCCAAAAGATAGTTTGCGTATTACCACCAGAGTGCCGAGAGCGAGTTTGTTTTTCGTTAACGCGATCGACACGTTTATGACGTTCGGCGCTCCGATTGGCCCGCTCCAAGCTCTTAACCAATCACAGAGCCAATCGCGGTAAACGTTTCGATCGCGTTATATCCTAATATAAAATCCAACAATAAACTTGACACGGGAATCGGACTTGAGATATCACAATCAGCATCAAATATAATAGCAAACTTATACCATAGAATCACCAAAAGAGTTACCTGCATACTTATTTAGTATAAATATTACTATACTATATCTCCGAATGGATAGACAGTGGTATATAGCTCTAACATACTGTTCATTTTATGTCTCACCCAATAAATAAATCACCCATCGATCTCCACCCAAGTAAATTTCTAGGCGCTAAATATCCTAAGAGAAGACTACATCACTCGAAAATTGTATCCAAGATTAACACAGCATAAACATAAGCCACAAGACCACCAATGCAGTCATTTTATTATATCCAATATAACAAAACGAAACAACCACCATTTTGTTACATTCAAAACACATATAAAACATTACCACATTCGCAATTCCACTAAAATCAAACCGCACCTATTCATTCCCACTTAACCCACATTCAACAAATGTAACTCATATATTATAGTTACCATTTGCAACGGTATCAAACATTAAAAGTGCTGAACAAAGTAAGCATGAATAAATCCACATATTTACCTGTACGCAGGGACGCAGTGAACGGATGACCTAATTGTGAATGCGTCCTACTGTACCATATAACGGTCTGGTTATCCATTACTATTTGCATATAACCCGCTACGCTAAAATGGAGTTGCATTGATTTATTCTAAATTCAAATAGTTGAACAGGTATTCGGCACAGCGGTAGTGATATGATTGTAGTGCGTGAGGGTACAATTCCAGTCAGGTAAATTTGTTTTTTTCTGGTAGGAATTTTCCAGTAGCGGCACGGTGTCTAAAAACTGTGGCCGATAGTCGAGAATAGGCTCGCCCCTATTATTGAGGTTGTACGTTAAGCTATTGACTGTATCAGTTCTGAGTGTAGAGCTGTCCGGTGGATGGCGATAGGCCTATATAACGTTGTATCTAATATCATTTGGTAATTGAGGTACTCCAATAGCCCCCGTAACTTAAACGACATATCAATTTCCACAGAAGATAGTGAAGTAGATATTATAAATGAGAATATAAGTTTGTTTGTTTGTTACCCTTTCACGACTACTCTAACTGCTCGACCGATTATCATGAAATTTCGCATACACATTGTCGTTGACACAGAAAAGACGAAAGTTTTCTTTAAACCTATAAAAAGAGTATTGTTCCCGAGCGAGCGAAGCTGCGAACAAAACCTTGTTCATTAATAGTAACCGAAATTTCGTACAAACATCTCTAAAAAGTCCCTCGAGGTCAAAAATTCGCATCTTAATTATGAATTTTCGCCTCACACAGATGGTCGGGTGGAAATAATTTAATTTCTTCGCGACCTTCCCCACGAAGGGGTCACAGACACACAGCTCAGTGATTAGTTAACGCCTCCTGATTTATTCTCACCCCTTCTCAATGAGTCTGACGTTTATTGAAGGAATAAAACAAATTATGGAAGTGCAAATCTGTCTAGTGATTTTGAAATGAGATTAACGCGGATTGGGCTCAGTAGATTTATTAAGTTCATTGTAAATTTGAGACCTTGCCGTAAAATCTAAATAATTTAATTTGTGATAAAATATTTGTGATTTTTTGTGTAGAAAGGTAACAAATTATCTGTTCTACTAGCGCTCCGCCCTGAATTCGCCCGCGTTGAACATTACATATATAACCTGTGTGCATCTGTGTTCCAAGTTTCCTCTAAATGCGGTGGAAGGTTTGTGCAACAGATTTAGATGAAACATAGAACATGATTAACAATCTTCTAAAAAGCTGAACATTTAATAATGTTCTCACACTCTCTAGTTATAATAAAATTAGGAAAAATAAATTCAATACATTCAAATGACTTGAGTATTAGATTAATTTAAATCTTTGTGTGACAATCGTATTCACAAGAAAATTTGGTCTTTTAGAATTTTTTAACGCTTACTTATAACGTCGAATTAATTAAATCGATTAAATCGATCGAGAAATTATAATCTATATTAATAATTAATCTTCTTCATCCTAGCATTTATCCCGGTTGTGTCCCAGACTTACGCTTAGGACCCAGGGTCTGCTCACTGGTCTAACCAGATTTGGCTGAATTTCAGTTATTACAAGGAGCGACTGCCGTCAGACCTTCGCAACCCAGAGGGAAACATACTTCTATGGTTAAACCAGCTGTCAGGATATTAGAAGGCACTGACTTCCTAATAACGACTGCCATAGATGCTCATGACAGCCGAGACCAACGGCTTAATGTGCTTTCCGAGGCACGGAATCTATATTAATAATAATACTGTGTAATACCGGTTAGACTGTTTACTAGATCAACACATAAGATATTTTTTATCTGGAATGCGCTTCCGTGGGATTTACATGAGTTAGGCGCGGGTAGAATATAGTGCGTAGTAAAATTGCAATTTGAATTATCATTATTTAAATAATAATCCTAACTAATATTATAAATGCATATGTAAGTTTGTTCTTTTGTTTCTTACGCTTTCACGCCCTAACTACTCGACCTATCATCACGTAATTCCGTATACACGTTGTCGGTGGAACAAAAAAGGACGTATGGTACCTTTCATCCAGATAAAAAGTACTTTTACTAACGTAACCCACATTTACGCGAGCGAATCCGTGGGCAAAAACTAGTAATCAATAAATACGCATCATTACCGAATGTAGAATGCTGGCGTATAAAGTGTTTCCAGTTTTATATTTTTTATTATTATATATCATGAAGATAAAACTGGAAAATATGAAACATTTCCATGTCTTAATGACCTCCAGTCACCCCTTTTCAATGATTATTTAACGCGTGAGTTACAATCACCCCTTTCAATATAACTGTGACATTTATTGAATGAATGAATAATTCAGGTACAATTTTATGATAGGTTGGAATTTTCCAGAAACTGAACGTACCGTAATATCGACAGGGCAGGGGTTAAAACTTGTAGAGAAATAAAATACGGCAGTTTGTAAATTTATGACTATGATATTATTATAATGAACTACTTGACACGTATGTAAAAATATAAAATATAAGTTAAATAAACTATGAAAATTGTAGGGAATTGACCATGTGTCCATCAAATAGGTAATTTAATAAATAAAGAACTTTAGTGTAGGTACCACGTTACTGGACACGGGTGAGAAGGATACATTTATTTTAATTTGCAGTTTTAAAACAATTCTCGCACCAAAGCAAGTAGCGCACAAGACGATGCTAGTAAGCATACTTAGCTACTTGCACAAAGACGCGCAACACGGCGTTAGTAGTGCGCAAGACGGCGCTAGTACCACGCAAGACGACGCAGGTAGCGCAGGCTACATGTGCAATGTACTTGCGTGGATTACATGCGCAATCTTGACTACTTACGCATGTGACCCCAATCGGTTGTTTACAGAATGCATACTTAATAATAAGTAGTTTACAGGTAACTGTAAATAACACAAGTTGGTAGTTAGTTAATTATGTTACCGCTATTGTCATTTCTACAGCCTACTACTTTGTATTACGTACAAATAATATTCTTTATTTCATCACCGTTATCAACAAAGTTGATACAAAGCTCAAAAAAAAAACATCCAAAACGAAGGACGCTCTTTCGGTGAAAATTACTCGCTGTACTTTGTCCGGCTTCATTAGAATTCCGTCGTCGTTTTTAAGAGAAACTTTTATCCGCTGTATTACACATGTTTGGTTTGGCTTCGCTTGCCTCGCTGAGGTCTACAGAGCAGGTATTGTGAAACTTTGAATAACATTTATTCGATTGAAATTTTGTTTACAGCTAAGGTCATAAGTAAGCACGCGGGCCACGTGAGTGCAAGCGCGTGTTATAACCTGGTGATGCTTATAATGCTAAAGGCATTATTAACGCATAGAGGTATGTCTACCTCGGCGGCGTAGCGGTTGTAAATGCTCAATTGTGAATGGCCAAATTGTATCTTATATTGTGGGTATTCTCAGTAGTAAAATACCCTTAAATGGCAAAACACTCAATTACTTAAAATATAACTGGAATATATATATATATATATATATATATATATATATATATATATATATATATATATATATATATATATATATACATAACCGCAGCGATAGCCTAGTGGGAAACCGTTGGACTCCCACGCAGAGGTATCAAGGCGCGCATCTCTGACTTTTCGAAGTTATATGCGTATTAAATAGTTAATTATCGCTTGCTTTAACGGTGAAGGAAAACATCGTGACACCTGCAAATCTGAGAGTTCTCCATAATGTTCTCGAAGATATGTGAAGTCTGCCAACCCGCACCCCGCACTAGGCCAGGGTGGTGGACTATCGCCTAATCCTTCTCACAGTGAGAAGAGGCCCGTGCCCAGTAGTGAGACAATTTAATACAGGGCTGATATTATTATTATTTATAACTGGAAAAAATTATGCCTTCAAGGATATACAAGTCTGAGGTCTATACGTGCTGCCAGTGTACTATAGCGATCGGTGTTTGCAGGGTTCGCCTAGCAGTCTAAATAATACCGTGGCCTTGGGATGTACAGAGCAAGAGAAGGAACATGGGTGTGGTTTTAGTCAGTACTAGTCTTACATACCCTTCGTTGCTCTTAGAAGTAGATGGGATCACATTATGATGACCTTAAAAACGCCACGTATGTATGTGTTTAACGGGCTAAATAAAAACTTCTTTAAGCAGAAAAAGACTTCTGGAGAAAATTCAGGTTAAGACCACCCTTAACCGAAGGCAGAAGTCTATGTATGTATGTATAACAAAAGTTTAGTTAAGAGACTGAACAAACATTATTTTTATGGTAATTTGTAGCTGCATGTACTGGCCGGGAGCATTTTCCGCCACCGACGCGTTGAGATATTGTTTAGTTGATCTATAACTGGAAATATTGCAGCTTTATACATCATCATCTCAGTTGAAAGTGTTCAGTGCTGGATATAGGCTTCCCTTGAGCTGCTCACAGCCACATATAGCAGTACAATTATTTCCTGTTTAGAAGGAAATTTTTTGGTGAGATATAATATTATGCACACTGTAAGTCAAAGAGCAGAATATAATCTTGCAGATTAATCATAAGTAACTATACTACATGAAGGTTACCTAACCGAGTATCGAGGAATAGTAGTATATTATATATCATGTACCTATTCTATGGGATAATTTGACATTCAAACGTAGCCTTCGAATTGCCTCAGTGAGCTTGTATATCGAGGCTTTATATTACAACTGAATTCAGTCCAGTTGGTGTTCAATAGGTAGATTGATAATGCTCATAGGCAGTCGCACTCAGTTGGTAAACGTGAGGTAAGCGAGCTATAGTAAGGATAGTAGACTGGTTTTAAAAGTGCTAATATGAAACTTATTGTTTATATTTAATGTGTTTATGTCATGTGTGCTTCATTGTTTGCTGAAGTTGTTACTTGTTTGTTATGCAACTGAGACAAACGAACGACCCGCCGTTTATAATTGCTTGCAATACAAAAGATATCAATTAGTTAGGAAAATAAATTAAAGATGGAATAAAAGAAGAAAGGGTGTATGTAACTCTTGCTTGAGACCCACTTACCGTGTTATGCCTCTATCGCCGGTTTCCTCTAAAAAGCTGAACATGCAACGTCAGACGCTGGCGTCTATGAGTGACTGCGTCAGTGTTCTCATATTGCCTTAATTCCAATGAGTCGGGGTATACCAATTATATTCCACCGTTGATGTATGAAGAGTAATCAAAATACACATACATGAGGTAATGTAGGTATACCCCGACTCATTGGAATTTTTTATCAGATATAACAATCACTAAGATATATCTGATAAAAATAACTTTAAAGGTGTAAAAGTAGATATAGAACCATCCTGTTTTCGCTATAATCTATACAAATAAATAAAATTGAAGTGTCTGTTTGTAATGTCAAAATAATAGCTTTTATTTAATGCATATGAAAGTATATAGGCTGTAACATAGGCTACTTTGATTTTTTGGAAAAAAATTAGCGTTCCGCGGTGACAAACACTTTTTAGTTAAAATCTACGCAGACGAAGTCGCAGGTAACAGCTAGTTCCACATAAATTAGAAAAAATATTTATATTACATCTTACTAGGTTCTATATGTACGGTTGTTAGAGGACTTTTATAATTTTATTTTTGTTTTTTTTTAATAATAATAAATTTATTTGCATAAAATGTGGTGGATACAAAGATGACAAAAATAACAAACAGCACAAAACACATTTCGCCATATTACAATAGCATGCAAATATTGAATGAGTACAATTTGTAGAATTCTAGTAAGGTTTCATTTACACAATTTAATATTTATTACTTAACATAATGTATTTCTAAAATGATAAGACCCTGAGGCAATTTTTTTTAGAAATTCTTCAACAGAATAAAAACTTTCTTCAATCAGCCATTTTTTTAGTGCAGGGCAAAATTTATTGTACAGTAGTTTTACAATATCTTCAGGTATCGCGTTAAAAATAAGTGGAGCCATATACACACAACTTACTCTAAACATCTCTAATCGAGGTATGGGCATTTTTAAATAGTTATGGTTAATTTTACGCTTATTTTTATTATCTTTAACTTCGAACAATTCTAAATTACATTTAACAAATTTCGCTACTTCATAAATGTATATACTAGGCACAGTTAAAAGACTTTCTGCTTTAAATATTTGCCTATATGAGTCAGACCACTGCATAGTATATATTGCACGGATGCATTTTTTCTGACCTATAAATACCCGGGTCATTTCTGATGAGATTTGAAACATTTTGTATACTTAAACTATGATATTTACCCTGATTACAAGTTATGGACATTTATAGATACTAGACGTTCGCCTAAGTGGTCGTATCAATTTTCATTAACCAACAATTGAAATAAAACTGTTTCTATTTTTTTATTGACAATTTATTTAATTGAGAGAGCTAGAGCTTTAGTTACTACTAACTAACATTGAAACAAAAAAGTAAAAAGATCGGTTGGCAAAGAGAGAAGAAAAAGTTATTGAACTGTTTAGCTTTGCCTAGAACTTTCTATTCTATCGTAAATTTGGCCAATTTATTCCCTGTTATAAACTTAACTAGTGACTCATAATAAACAAAATCATACTATAAATATGAAGGCTTTTTTATTTTAGACAAAATTATAAATGCGTATTTGTCTTCTATTAATAAGCATTTATAATTTTAACTGAAACCTTGTGCTTTACAAAGCATAGAAACATATAAACATGCGTTTTGTATACTAGAGGAACCGCAACAGTAATCTTCTGCAAACGCAACCCTAAAACTGTTCCTCCCACAAAAAATTCCAAACTTTGTCCTCCTGTTACTAATGGAAAACGATTTTTGTACCGCTGTCCTTTTTAACGGACCCCTGTAAACTCGGGGCAGTGCTATTTGTCATAATTGTGCACAAATGACTATCGTTCCCGTACACTTTGTTATATGAGTTAGGGCGTTATTAGAGATTTGTGATTTATTAAGGAGGGTTCTGAGTAATAAGGCAGCTCAATCTGTTGTTGCAAACAATTAATTTAAGGCTATATCTCTCGTTATAGCAAGGTATGGAAGATTTTTAAAGCATTTATCCAGCCTAGACATATTTATCCAAATTAAATAATTGTTTATAAAATTTATTTAATCCTTATAATTATACACAATTATTTTATATATAGGTAATAATATCAGCCCTGTATAAAACTGTCCCACTGCTGGGCACGGGCCTCTTCTCAGTGTGAGAAGGGTTAGGCCATACTCCACCACGCTGGCCCAGTGCGGGTTGGCAGACTTCACATATTTTTGAGATCATATTGAGAACTCTTAGACATGCAGGTTTCCTCGCGATGTTTTCCTTCACCGTTAAAGCAAGCAATAATTAACTATTTAATACGCACATAATTTCGAAAAGTCAAAGTTGCGTGCCTTGAGGTCGAACTCGAGACCTCTGCGGGGCAGTCCAACGGTTTCCCACTAGGCTATCGCTGCTCCTCTCTCTCTCAATCTCTTTTTACTTCTCTGAAATATGAATGATAATACCAGCTTTGTTTATAAATTCTCCCGCTGTCGGACAAGGTTCTCTGCTGAGTACGAGAAAGGTTCTTTAAATTAGTTTGTATTTTTTAATATTTTGATTTGCCTATTGGTGGCGCAGCGGTATTATATCCGCCTGCTGTGCTCATGTATATAGTATACATGCATATAAAGGTCATGAGGTCTCGAGCTCGTTTAGCCTATCAAGCAAAGTGTTATTAGATTTTTCTGTCAATTATCAGTAACAGCACGAAGTCTGCAACCTTGCCCAGTAGATGGCAATAGGTTCGACCCTTAATACGCGGGACCTAAACAATAACTTGTATAATATGAGTTACTCTGCCTACCCATTCTAGCGTGACGTGAGGGGATAATATTTGTGTGCCCCAGTGCAATAAAAGCGTAAGTACATACGAGTATGCTTAATTTTTTTATTCCAGATTCGAATAGTGTAAGATACACAAGCTCAATTATTGTCGTTGTGATTTGACAATTTACATACATATATATATATATATATATATATATATATATATATATATATATATATATATATATATATATATATATATATATATATATATATGTATATATATAGATTAATACAAAAAAAATCATCTGCCGCATCATAATAAATTTGATACTTTTCAGTTATAACTGAAAAATATCAAATTTATTATAATGCGGCAGATGATACTACTACTATAAATCTACTACAACACATAAATTTGATAAAAATACACTTAATCTGACGTTATGTAAGTATTTGTTTCGCTAAATTAAACAAAAGATTATAAAAAGTACTTTCTCCAATAAATATATCAGATTAAACAGTTTTTTTATTTTTTTTATTTTGCGCGTCAAAATGACCACACTGCACCTGATGGTAAGCAGTCGTGTGGTCTACGAGCAGTGGCCTCCACACCGCCCTCATAGCAGCCGAGGCGATTTTGAGGTCTCTACTTTGAATAAAGAAACTGAGAATGTGCTTTTTCACGCCCCGCTTAAAGGACCCAGGATTGAAGGAAGAAGGAAACACGTGCCTTGGTCTGCCAAGGCACTTGTTTCCTTCTATTCCATGCCTTGGTCGTTCGGCAGAGGTATGAGGACCCAAACTTGTTGGTACGCGCTCTAGTCGACTCTACTGTGTAAGGATGGCATCTGAGCCTAGCACGCGTTGTTCTGGATAGGAAAGGGGAGGGCGGGATAACTCTCCTCTAAAGATTGCATATTCTTCTTACGCCTTTATTCCACTGAGGGTACGATTATGTATACCATATTCCATTTATACCACACACACAGTCTACGCGAAACAAAAATATAAATTATAAAACCTACGAAATACGTCTTGAGTCTGAATTGCTCGTTCTATTTCCGCGGCCCTACTAAGTAAGACGAACTCATTTTAACATGCAAATACGTGTTAGAATTCAAACTAGGTGTATCGTGCTGATGGAGTACAAATTGAATTTCTTTGCGAAAGAACTCACGATGTCGCCCTACAGATGAGATACACTATTCAGGCGAGGTTGTGCGAGAAATGTGAGCTCTAGTTAGGATTTCATACTGTTGAAGACGAGCTAAAATGGAGTCAAAGGCAGCCATAGGACATTCGTAAACACTTTAATTCCGGTAGACACATAACTTCGTATCAGCGATTGTTGGAAGAGTTAGAGATATGGTATGACACTCACATTGGAGACGATCCAATCTGATTGTCATACTAGATCTCAGCCTATATTTAGATCCCATTTACAAGGTGGTAAGCCTATACTTGACTACCCTTTTCCACAAATAATATTGTTGCAGAATAGTTATTTATTGTGAAAACTAAATTTCACTTTCTTTGATCGCGGATTCAAATACGAGAAACTAAGATTTACATTAAGATTAATGTGGCTATTCAATAAATACGTAAGTTAATTTTAATTACTATATGGGGTATGAATTGCAACACTGAATGCGTATGATTCACGTTTCACGGTGCTAGTACATGTGCTTAGAACCAGAGGTTCTTTTTAAAAGAGGTTTGAAAGTTTAAAGTCAAAGATCGCATGCACATAACACACATCTTAGCTGCGATCTTCTGGAGAGTGAAAATGAGTCCTTCCTCAGACCATTTGCTAAAGAGTTGTGTTTTAAGATCCAAAGGAATTGATTAGATATTTTTCTATTAAAAAGTTTCAACGCAATGAGAAGCCGTTATCATTAAATTTTTGCAGCGTACAATAAAATAATATGATAGTTATTATTATATGTGTATTTATTGCTACTCTATAAATAAACAACCTCCTTTTTCTTACATATCTAAATTATCAAAATTAGAAAGTTATATCATAATATATTGTCTTACAATTATGCGAATTACCTACACATTAATATTGAATTACTTTATACTAACCATACCGCGATTATTTTCTTTGAAATTATAATATACCTCTGCCGAACGACTAAGGCACGTGTTTCCTTCTTCCTACAATCCTGGGTCCTTTAAGCGGGGCGTGAAAAACCACCTTCTCAGGCCGTCAAAGTAGAGACCTCAACATCGCCACGGCTGCTATGAGGGCGGTGTGGAGGCCACTGCTCTTATACCACACGACTGCTTACCATCAGGTGGAGTGTGGTAATTTTGACGAGCAAAATAAAAAAAAAACTTCAATGCTTAGCTAGGACTACGGGAAAATTAAATGAAAATAAAATATGAAGAAAAATGTAAATAGAACTAATTATAAGCGATTTAATATAAGTTAATAGTTTGTTAAACTGCGTTATAATCCGTATAAAGTAGGTAGTTTTATTTCAAAAGTTAGCTAGTTTGTTTCTATGTTAATAGCGTCGATGTTTACTAAATAACAAGCCGTTTGTTAAGCCGGTTGAAACACAATCGGATACATTAGACAGTTAATTTCCTGTAGTAATACCATTATCGCCAGTACAATAGAAGAAAATTCATTTCTTTAAAGACTAACGAAATCAAATACACTATGGGCTTAGAATGAATGGGTTAGAATCTATGGGAGGAAGGATAATCTAATTTATATAATATTCTTTATAGTTTAAAAAGCGTGAATAAGCCTGAGTTTGCTATTTGGCAATGGTATGAATATGTCGGCAGCATATCACACTCTCACAGTAGACTGTTGTAAGAAAGAAATTAAGCAACACTGTGACTGCGTTTCGCCTGGTAAGTTAGAGTTTCAAGACATAATATGTGTTACTGCGTCTTTTTTTTCCTTTTTTACCATCTTTAATGCATTTTTCTAGGTTTGTCAGCTACATATGTTTAAAAAAAACAATAAAACACATATCAGTGTTTTTTGGTATCTTGATCCGTATAGTTCGCTTTTCACGTCAAAAGTACTTGTTTGTTTAGATAACTTAGTTAGCTTGACCTCTCTATAATATAAGCTTTCATATGAAGCGAAATTAAATACGTTATATGTTTCTATTTCATTCGAATTAATTAAACCTGAAAATCGGGATAGCATTACATAGATAATGATAATCATTATTATTGCAAAAAGGTACTATTATTATTTTTGTAATGTAAAAGTAGCAGTGGTGTCGCTATGGTTTATGCCACCGTTTAGCGCCATCTAGCAGCAAGTAAAAAACATCTGCCGGGCTAGCAACTGTTTATAATATTTTCTAAAATCTACCAAAATATATTTTTAGCTAGTTTACAAAATATTAACAGCAACAAAAACTTCCAAATATGTCCAAAAGAAAAATAGAGAAATACCAAAAAAACACATACGTATAATTTGGCGACGATTCATTCAATTTATGAGTGGTGTCTACCCTCCTTTTTACGGCCCGCGTGTAAACAACCTTGTCTGCTTATACAGTCGCGGGTATTGCTCGTATGTCAAAACGTGCTTTGGTTTTTTTACATTAACGAATTTTGCCAGGGTCCCATAAACTGTGGAGCACCATGGCATTTGCTGAATTTGGAAAAAAGAAATGGACTTCGTTTTTGCTGGTGAATTTGCCTTTTTATGTGATTTAGTATTTTATTGAGGTTGAAATACGACGTGGTTTAACGTCCTTTACGTAAATAAGTCATTGAAATTTACTGTTGACGTAAGGAGTGTTCTGTACATTTTGATGAACACAACGAAAAATGGTGGATGGCTCTGCAGATTGTAGTAAATATCTCAGTTTTCGAATGTAGGGTCGTTAAGACAGGTCAATATCGGTCACGGCAGCTATAGATACTGGTTACCGGCACAGGTGATATTATAGTGCACAGGTGTGTGCGTAAACATGAATTCTCTATTGCCTCACTATCATTGTTAGATTTGACGGCCAGCTTGATACTATTGGTGAGAGATCAGGCGCAGGGGAATTAAGTTTTTCTCGAGGCTTGGAGGCAGGCCTAGTTCCTTATTTCGGGCTGCTAATTTCTTGACAGAAAATACGATAAGCTGCTGGCCCGACCTGGAATTCGAAACCGAGACCTCATGCACAACAGTCGCATTCACTACTGCTGCACCATTAAGGCACTTTTCGTATGTAGACATTCTCTGAACCAGATACCACTGATCTGAATATGTTACTCTAAATCTCATACGACTAGAAGCAAAGGCGCGCAATTGCTTTCTGTTAGTTCAGCACTTGATGAAGTTTCTTGTCATTAATTAGTTTCAGTATACGGTTTGCTATCAGCTGCAATAGCGCTCATATAGATAATCTATGAGTCACATGAGATTCATTCGAATATTGCCTAAAATATTTGGGCAGAAGGCATGCAGTAAAGAATTTCTTTGCTTCAGTCTTCATAAATGGAAAAATTGTATACACATATCTATTACATGCATATACCTGGTTACTTGCATTATAGTAGCCAAGATATATGTTATTTGCATTTTGCACAAGTGTCCATCCACAGGCACACCTATCAAAATCCTATCGAGAGCGCCAAGACTAACAGATTTTCTCAGAATATTGCGTCAAAACCAGTTATGAATACATTGGCAAATCAAAAACTAGATTAACCAGGATCAATACTGATTTCCGATACCTCTTATTTCATAGTTTATATCTATACAACTAATTCATCAACATCACTGTATCCACAAAAAAAAAAAGAAATATTTTTCCATCCATATTGTCCCATAAAGCGGCCAGAAATATAACACATAGTATCAATTCTTTCAACGCGCGCCACATAAAATATATTTATTTGTACCTACTTGTACGTCTGTTTTTATTTTATTGTTATTGGTACAATAACAGTATATTACCTGCGACTCGGATTAACCGGCTGTCTGCTAATTGTGGGCGTTTTTATTGGTTCGTGAATGAGCGAATTGCTTTTTCGATTGGTGTTTTGAGCTGTAGATTAGTATGTAGTAATTTAATTTCACTATTTTTCAGTTTAGGCTTATTTACATCGTTATTTTCATAGTATTGGTTGGCATATGCAGAACCTCGATCAGGTTTTAGGTACGATTGCCAGATCGGCCAAAATATTATTATTCTTATATCATTACTATTATGCGTGGCCTGAAATATAACAGACGAAATGTAGGTGTAATTTAGCCTATTTTCATATGTATGGGTGTTTAATGAAAGAAAAACGTGCGATGCGGAAAAGTACAAATTTATTATGCCCGAATAAATGCGGTTACATAGATTTTAAACTTATGAAATAAATATAATTACATAGGTTGCATGATTAAACCACAATATAAAGAACTTTTCTGATTTTCTATCCAAAAGGATATACAGAAAGAGAAGTATTAGCTTTGTTCATTGCGTTCTTTTGACGTATACAACGAATTTTTACTAGAATTTAATACAGAATACCATTGGTTACCGGATCAAAGAACTCTTTCAACTTTCAAATTTAATTACAACTGACTGACCACCATAATGAATGAACTATGTGCCGCAGTGAACTAAAACAATACCACAGTGTATACCAGAATGGTATGAAGAGCTACAACTAAACATCGACACGGTTGGCAGTGGGACAGGAAATTAAGAACTTTGGCATTTCATGGCAACAGATAGAAAAGACAATTTCAATGCAAGGAACGTTGGAATAGCCTCTTTTGTTCCTGACCTATTTAGAATGCGGCGTTTAGGTTCGTTTTGAATAGATTTTCAATCAAATGTGATGTAAAAGCTCTGATAGTTTGTGTAGCAGTATTAAGCCGCGTGCTTTCTTTACAACTGCACGGATGATGTAGGTGATTTATGTGGTCACCTCGCTGTACTACGTTGAGTTTTGTGGGTTTGATACCCAAACGAGATAAAAAAATCGACGGGTTGCACTCCGGGAGTGCCTGAAGAAGTGAAAACTTGAAACTTTTTTATATTTTGAAATAGTTAGGGAATAATTTTGCACGAATTGCTTTAATTATCAGTATAAAAGTACTATAATTTATGTGGTAAAATACAATATTCATTTATTGCGCTATCGTACACAAACATGATAATTCTCCCTCCGTCTTATGAATTTTCGATCAGGTCACGTGTCCTGACGCGAGTTTGACAATTATTATTCTCCCTCCATCTTACGAATTTTCGATTACGTCACGTGTCCTGACGCGAGTTTAAAATTTTTTACCCGTCACAAAAAAGTGCACAACGCCGCTAAAGAAGTTTTCACTTCAAAAATTGTGTGATCTTGAAATAGTTGATCCAGTCCGGGTGTTTTTTGTGTTCGTTGTTTGAATGTTTGCAAGGTCCCTGACACATGCACTATTACTAGTCCGGCCTTTGGCTTATTAAATAATTTTATAAAAAGAAATATACGGTTACAATATGAATACTGGATAGCTTCGAGAACATTATGGAGAACTCTCAGACATACAGGTTTCCACACGATGTTTTCCTTCACCGTTAAAGCAAGCGATATTTAACTATTTAATACGCATATTCGCAAGTTTAAAATGTCAGAGATGCGCGGCTTGGGTTCGAAAACGAGACCTCTGCGTGGCAGTCCAACGGTTTCCCACTAGGCTATCGCTACTACATATAATGTTAATCTGCTATATGTACATAGCACATTAACATATATGTAGCCTATATAGGCTACAAAACCTGTCTTATGTTTTACTCTAGACTAGATCAAGTAAAACATACCAATACAATTTAAACTTAAATACCTGAACTCCCTTTCAGCCCATCTGTGATATTAATCTTCATACATATTGGAGGTATCATCAATATTCCTGCAAACGATGATAGATAGAAGTTAATATACCCACTTGATGTATCTTATGTCACGTCACAACTCCATTATAAGAGTTGCTGATCACGCAAAATCTTTTTTGGAAGCCATCTTTTTTCATAAATGAATTAAGTTATATACTCGTATTATACGATGGTTTCTGTGATATTATGACTGCAAATATGTTTATGGCTTACCTGATAGCATATCAACATCAACATTTTATTCTTATAAGACAGTCGTAATACAGAGTTGACCTGGGCTTTTTTTTGTATAATTTTACTACTGGGAAAATAAATAGAAATTCGGTAAACTCTGCATCTCAAAGTCACGTTTTTTAGGTATTGCCACTTTGTCATTATCACTGTCTTCTTCAGATTTTCAATTATAATATTTGCCATGATTTGTTGATTTTTAAATAAAATATATTATGGGTAGCAGAGATACGAAATAATAAGTAAATTATATATTTAAAAAGTCACTATCTGAATGTACGCTATCCATATTGCTAAATTATTTTTTAAACGCCTTCAAAGAATGAAAGCTTTGAGAAATATATAAGTTTTGCGTACTAACAATTCGTTATGGTGCAATGGTATCAGATCTGGTCACAATTGCAAGGTATGTAGCATCACAGTTAGGCATAGTATTTAACTAATTTTAATACATTACGTATAATATCATAAGAGGGAATAAAGGAAGAAAGAAATGCCAGGATCATACCAAGTAGAACACGTAATCTCTGCCAATACTACTGAAAGACATACATACATACATAGTCTCACGAGGTTTATTCCACAGTCCACACCCAAATTTCGCTGCAATGGATTTAGGTTCAACGTAATAGGACGTGAGTTTATTGCCTTTAACGTATTAGGTTTCGATTTTGGAGAATTTCTTAATAGAAAAATCAAATAGCAGTATGTAGAAAAAATGCTATTGGATTTTTCTGTTCGATCTTCAGATCAGAATCCGAGCATCGATCTCGACTGTAAGTACACTAATCGCTCTCACCGACACTAAGCCACCAAGACAGTCCGGTAAAACCAATGTGAGTATATTATGTATGTAAGTGGAGTTTCTAAATAAATGAAGCTAAGGGTCAACCAAACATAAAGGTAAAATTTTGTTTCCCCTTCTCACATAGTAGTAGAGCCTCGCTAATTTCAGCATAAATGGGCTGGATCGACCGGGGAAGTACTACCCTCTCACAGAATATCGACGTGAAATAGCAGTATTTCTACTGTTATGTTTCGTTCGGTGAGTGAGAGTGCCGGAGGCCCAATCACCCTCTTTCCCCCTTCCCGCTCCTTCTGCTTACCACTTCCTTTTTCTCTTCTTCCTTTCCTATAGGGTTGGCAACGCCCAAGTGTTGCCTCTGGTGTTACAGGCGTCCATAGGCTACGGTGAGCACTTACCATAACGTGGGCCGTATACTTGTTGGCCACGATAGTTGTAAAAAAAAGACATGTTTGAAATATATTTCTCAGTATATAGCTCAGTATATTTTTTATTTATTGCCTGAAGCTAAAATAAGTTAGTACAACATGAACTCTACTCTAACTTAGACATGACTTTCTGTGGTAAATATCAAAGTGTAGAATTTCCATTCCCTTTAAAATCGGTACCTGAAGCTTTTCAAAGACTTTGTGAATCGCAAGTTGGTGCTGTGTTTGATAGGTTTGCATGGCCGAAACTACATCAACTATAAAGTGTTTAGGCAAGATGGGATGGATGAGCATTGTTTCAAATAAATAGTTTATTATGATCGGACTTAATATATTATATTATAGTAAATTATGCTTAAAGCAGTAAGTAGAAATATATTACACACTCATTCACCTAGCTATGTATTAAGAATGACGTAATAAAAGACTTGCCTATTGTAGTCTACCGAGTTTACATTAATAATAATATGCATAAGTTGCCCAAATATTACACTTATTCTGTAAAAAACCAATGTGCTACAATAAAGTTTGTGTTTGTTTTGTTTTCTAAAAAATACAACTCCTGCACTAGGAATAAATCCTGTATCGCGGGGGACTTTACAAACATTCAAACAACGGGCACAAAAAACATCCAGACTCGGAACAACCATTTCTGGATCACACAATGTTTTGTCCCGTGTGGGATTCGAACCTACAATACTCGGCGCAGCGGCAGTGGCGAGGCGACCACTTAAACTACTACGCCTTCCGTGCAGTCAAAATTATGAATTGTTTAATTTGCAGTACTAGGATCTTGTAGTTGTAGTTTAAGGGAGATATTAAAGTAAGGGAATACTTACACACTACATAATATAAAGTGTGGTTAAATAAGTTTGTGTGTATCTGAGGCACTGCACTGATAGCACTTAGTTTTTTTCTTCATGATGAAGCAATTTTCTGTTCTTGTCAGCATTATAATCCGGTTATTACAAGCGGCCACAAGCCACAGTAGTCGTAGGTACCATCATTCGGTCGTTGGCATATCTGCCTCCTTGGTTATATAAAAATGCTGGTTAATTAATATTTTATTAGATTTTTTTCTGAAAATGCAGATAAACTAATAAAATAAAATTGCGTTGACTTAGAAGCTGCAATTTTTTTACACCTCCAAGAAACTTGTTCGGGAAATTTCTACTTGACACTTCCATGCGTTTTGGAGATAAAGAGTCTTGACAAGACGGGCAGACGGATACACGGATACTCAAACAACAAATTGATCCTATAAGATTTTGGTTTTTCTCTTTAACATATTATTATAGAACAATTGAAACACAATTGGAAAACAGCAGATACGAAGCAATTAAAGTATAGTTTGATCGCTAGAAAATCCGTTACCGATCAGTATATCCGATCACAAGCATTCCCAATACTATTCTTTATTCGCAATAAAGAATTTTGATTTGATTTGATTTGAAACTTTCTACTCATTAAAACTAACTAGATAATAACACGAACAGTTTAATATAAAGGGGCTTGCAGACTTTACAGTTGATTATGTATCTAATACCCATAACCCGGTAAGTATCAAACTAAGCGCTCTAAGCACCTTACAGTGGGTCGACGTTACACCGAAGAGTAAGATCAAATACACGTTAAATTTTATGGAAAGAGATTCTTTAAGGTTTTTGGACCTTTCCTTTATTTCATTTAATAGCTTGAACCGGGAACTATCATTTGGATGACAGCTATTGTACCAAAAATATTGACACTGCCATCTGGTGACATTTTATGACGAAATATGATATCAGTAAGTTTGTAATTACAAAAGAATATTTTAGCTTTCGAGCACCTATCGTCATGATGTCTCTTTGTGACCATGGCTGATAACATGATATGATTTATAAAAATGCTACTTTTTAACTGCCTTAGTAGCGGTAGTATATGCGACTAATACTCATGAGGTTTTATTCCCGGGCCCGAATAAATATTGTTCGCATTTTCTATTATAAAATTCTTAGTAGCATATGGAGTATGAAATTGTGATCGGTAAACGAAAAGCGACAACGAGGCCGGCCCAGGAGGAGATGGCGAGATGAGCTCGATGCATTTAAAAGGGATTGGCAACTCAGAACAACCGATCGAGACAGATGGAAGTCGGAAGGGGAGGCCTTTGCCCAGCAGTGGGACGCCAATTAGGCTTATAATAAAATAAAAACGACAATAGGCTTACATAAGACTTAGAATTGTAGCTAACGAAATGTTGGTGTCCTACACCTCTATCGATCCCTTCAGGGATATAAGCGTGAGACTACGTATATATATATATATATACGTACTCGTATGTACAAAGTCAAAAATCTTTATTTCCATAAAAAGGTGCATACAATTTTTGGACACGTCAATTAACTATTATATTATTATTATAATGTTGCTTGTTATTGTGAATATAAAGTACAAAATTTTATCAAGACAATTGTGTAATTATTATTGTAGTATAGTAGTATTGAAGAAACAATTATGTACCTCAAAGATCGGTTAGATTCAACCCGCCTATTTCTATCCCGTTTTCATCTACCAACTACAGACAGAATACATATATGGTGCGAGCAATCAAGGATTTTAACAACATATGTAAGGAAAACTCTTTTGACCCATTTAATACCAAAAGCAACGTGGCACGCGTGCAGCTGCACCTTAAATTCTTCAAGTGTTAGTAATAAGCTAGTTCTTTACATTTCATATCTTAATTGACTCGTAAGTGTGCTTTTCTATTACTATCCGTGAGAACCTGTAATTGGCTTACTACTTCATATTTCAGTTACCTTTCTTTATTGTTATAGCTGTTGGTTTTCCAAATGATAAATAAATAAATATCCTACTCCTTGTTACAGTCATACATGATTCGGGACAGAAAGGAGCAAAAAGGGATGAAATATATTAAAAGCTTAAAGCTGAATAATTCTACTGTTATCTTGACAAGTCTGATTAATTTGAGTTCATTAAAATAATTGCCGACATTTTTATTTTTACTACACAAACTCTCTCCACGTATAAAAACTCAGGAAACTGATTAATATTTGTAGGAAATTACGTGGATGACTTAATGGCTTAAAAATGGCGAAAGTATTTTTTACTGATAGGAAGTCTTTAAATGAATAGGTTATGAGATATTAATAGCCTTTTATATTAAGTATGCGTAATCTATAAGGGTGAAGGAAAAGTGTTAATATAGCGTATAACATTTTCTACGTGGGGTAATGCATTTACACATACACCTCCGTGGGGCGGGCGGAGGGGCTACGAGTATGTCGGGCTCACCAGGAAAAAATGGAAAGTCCGGGGTTTTACCGACTAAACCTACCACGGTGATCCTTCTCACAGATCTATGGCCGGGAGCAGGCATCGCTTGCGCATTCATACTACTAACAGAAAAGTATAATATCCTCCAGACCGATTTATGGCCAGTCTTAACGGAGACTGGCCAATTACGGAGGAGATATTATAGTGCACAAATGTGTGCGCAAACACAAGTGCACTCTCTGTTCCCTAACTCTCATGATCCGATGGGACGGTAATACGACACGACCGGAGAGAGATCAGGCGCAGAACCAACGGCTTTACGTGCTTTCCGAGGCACGGGGGTGTCTTACACCGCCAACTTCCTAACTCCGGGCTGCTATTGAGATTTCTTAACTGAAAAACCTAATAAATGTTTGTTGGCCCGATCCGGGATTCAAACCCGAGACCTTATGCACAGCGGGAATAGGGAGACATACACCATATCCACATAACACTAGCCTATTCAGGTCCACAGATAATAGGGAATAAAACACTTTGCACGACGTAGGTATAGAATGTTGTCATCATGCATGCGATCGTGAATGGTGGAACGCCCTGGTTTGAATCTAGGCTCATGCTAAGTTGTATAGGATTATTATTTAAAGCCATAGTAGCAGTATGCAGCCCAAAAATGTAGTTGTACTTGTGATAACTCTAAACGCTACGCGCAGTGACAAGACAACCACTTAAAATCCTGCGCCATCTGTGCTGGCCGTTCAACGAAATATTCACACACTTATTTCACGTAGATCGTTTTCACGCTATTTTGATTTGTCTTTTAAAATTGCGCTGCGTCGATATGAATATTTTTTTCTATTATTCTGAAAGCGATGTCATGCATTTGTGGTGTAATGACAAACATTTTTAATTTCACCAATGAAATATGCCATGTAGCTACGAAATGAGTTCTTCGACGTTTTTGTTGCTGTCTATATAATAACACCTAAGCTCTAGTAAAGGATAGTATCAGTCCATTGTATGGACTGTCCCACTGCTGGGCATAGGCTATTCTCAGTGTGAAAAGGTCCACCACTCAGGAAACATTACCATCTTCAAGAACATTATGCACATACTCTTAAACATTTTCCTCAGAATGGTTTCTTCACCGTTAAAAGAAGTCATAATTACATAATAAATAAGCACATAAATTCAAAAAGTCATGGTGTGTCAGAATTAAATTAGAAGCCTCTAGAGTCGAATTCAAGACCTCTTCATGGCATTCTATTGGTCTCCCACTAGGCTCGAAACCATATTTAGGTACTAAATAAAAACAAGAATCTAAGATTCCAAATTAATAGGTTAGGTACGTAAATATGTATCCTTGCATTCACTTCGGTGTAACACCACCCCACCCCGCCTTTGCAAATGAAACTCACAGTGCAGATTAGAAACTTAGGCGTGCAAGTAATGCTCGATACACACTGCAATATTTTGTGCAGTATTCTGCACGAATGCGCTCGTGTGTGCACGACCTACCTGTATCTACGAGTAGTGGAGAATTTATGTGTCTTTAATTAAGGATATCTCTGCAATATTTTGTTAATGGGTTTGCCTAATCTGCAGCTTAGATTTAGCCTTGAGCACCACACTAATATTAGAAGTAAATGGCTCATTCGTTTTGTAAATAAGGAACTAACTTTGAGCTAGAGTAAACGAGCTGCTTGAAGATCTCTAACTGAATTAAATGTCCTGATATTTAAACATATCAGCGATAGCCTAGCAGGAGACCTTTGGACTGCTACGCAGGGGTCTCGAGTTCAATCCCTGTGCGCGCATCTCTGACATTTTGAAGTTATGTGTGCATTAATTAGTTAATTACCGCTTGCTTTATCGGGGAAGGAAAACATCGTGAGGAAACCTACACGTCTGAGTACTGACATAACGTTTTTGGAGTTATGTAAGGTCTACCAACCAGCACTATGCCAGTACGGTGGACTATGGCCTTCTCATACTGAGAAAAGGCCCGTGCGCAGCAGTGGGACAGTTTAATATAGGGTTGATATTATATTATTATTATATTATTTATTCAGCTTTTAGGGAGTTGACAAAGTTTTCTTCATTGGCTTTAGATGCGAAATATAGAGGCTTATACCAAGTCCTAATATAAAATTGTAATAGCTTATTGACGAAATGGTTTTTTGAGGTCGCAGGATCAAGTCCCGTTTCGTAGTTTGTCTACTATTAGGCAACCCTTGTAATACTAGGGATACCTCAAATATAGTTGAATATATTCACATGGTTCGAATAATCAATACTCTTATTCTCTTTATCACATCGCTTACCTGTATACATAAACACTTTACTTTTTTGTATACAAACTTATCACAGAGTGAAAAAGGAAATGAGAGAGAGCTGATGCCAGAACTCACATAACTTGTGCAACTTTATGAAAGAGAAGTCTCGGGTAAACAGGTTGACACTGTTTTCCTTGATCCTTAAAACGAGTAAAATAAAGGACAAACATTTTTATTCGTGCTTTTACTTTTAACTTTTACCTTTGGACTACCTGGTAGTCTCCAGGCCGTAAGTGTAGGCTCAAGATTGTGACCGACTGCTACTCCTTTCTGCGTGGAGCAAAATGCTACAGGGCTTTTCTGTTGGGAAATTCTTCGGACTATCTCTGAATGCGTACCCGGTAGAGGCAATAGGCTTACTCATTATGTAGGAACTAAGTCAGAAGATATTCATGTCATATACTTTAATTAATTGCTCAGTGCAGTGATAGCTCAGTGGGGAGACCAACAGACTGCAATGCAGAGGGTCTCGGGTTCGAACCCACGTCGCGAACCTCTCGGAAGTTATATGACTTTTCGAAATTATGTGCGTATTAATTGACAATTATCGCCTGCTCCGTGCCTCGGAGAGCTCGTTAAGCCGTCGGTCCCGGCTGCCATATTGAACATGTATGGTAGTCGTTATTGGGAAGTTAGTGCCCTCTAATACCCTAACACTGATCTAGCCTTAGGGTATTGTTATCCTTCGGGTTGTGGAGGTCAGATTGCAGTCGCTCCGTGTAGAAACTGATATCCAGTCAAATCCGGTTAGACTAGAAAGCCGTCCCCAAGTGACTTGGGGATAATAAAGGCTAGGGAGAAGATACTTTAATTAATTGCTGATATAGAACTACCCTAATTAGCATTTTAACAATATAAATGTTTATGGGGAAACGTCTCATACTACGAATAATGCATGTAATTACGATAAAGGAACTATCCCAAGTGTGGACGTTGTCTGAGAATTTACAAATATTGACATAACTTACACACCCACCTTGAAACAACTGTTTGTGGATCACACAAATTGCCTATGTGGGTTCGTACCCATAATTTTGATGATGATGACCATTCAAACTATTACGCCGTCCTTGCAATCTGTTTAAACATATAATTATCTCAAGTCGTTAATACTAAATAAACGCATGCATGTATATGCCTTCATCCGTAAACTTGAAATGTTAGCGAATATGTTTAAATGAAACAGGCATAATTGTATCATTTTCTTTGTTTGTATAATCGCGTGCCTTAAACAGGTAATTTGGTTTGTTATTAAGTTTATCCTGTCCACAATTAAGGTGACACAGAGATGCGTTATATCTGAAAAGCAAAGCTTTTGAAACCCGAAAGTTGGGTTGGCAGTGGTAGCGATTATGGATTGTTTATAATAATGTCAAACTCTTTTTATATTCTACAATGATAGTCTTGCTGGGATAGTACGGGTTGGCCAAAAGAAAAAGTCTTTGCGTTATGCTATAGTTGCTGGCCTCGGCGGCGCAGCAGTAGATACTATTATAGTGTGCTGTGCATTAGGTCTTGCGTTCGAATCCTGGATCGGGCATAATAATTTTATTTTCTGTTTTACAAATTCTCAGTGACAGTCTGGAACTGTGCCTGGTAAACGGCAATAGGCTTCACCCCGTTGAGTTTCTGGCAAAAAAAATGTGAAAGGAAAGTCCGTGGCGCTTATGAACACCAGGTGCGCAAAATAAACAAGAGAGGTCATGTGGTCCCAAAAATCTTACCTGACAAAATGTGGGTGTATTATACACTTTGTCACGTAATCGACTCGCGGCGCACGGCTGCGTGCGCGACGAGCGAGGAGGTGTCATCTCTAGTCCTCCTCCAAGCGGCGGCGGCTATATAAGTGGATTGCGCCCTGGTGCAGTCGTCCTTCCTTCCGCTGTGCTGCACTAACTAAGTTAAGTGGTTCTTCCCTTAAAGAACCACGTAGAAAGCCTTAAGAACCACGCCCTGTGTATTGTTCGCGTAGAATTCTTATAAAATGTAATTCATATACAAATTCAATTACTTGTTAATTAAAAGTGTTAATTGTTGTACTGTCTTTAAATCATCTCTGCTTAATATAACCTCAAGACACCACGCCCCTACAGCGTGGCCTGTCGTATTCCTATCTAAACCCTAAAGGTTACAACTTTTAAAGGGGTATACGTTAGACTATTTGAGTAAAAGAAGTACATTGTACCATTTAATTCATTTGCAATCTAATAAAATCTATTAATGTATAAAATTTGCATGCTTACT
Organism: Catocala sponsa; assembly: GCA_963564715.1. NCBI lineage: Eukaryota > Metazoa > Arthropoda > Insecta > Lepidoptera > Erebidae > Catocala > Catocala sponsa. Next base: position 8,798,798 of record OY751351.1, read on the forward strand.
GAAGGCAGAATGTAGCAGATCACTAATGTATGTAACATCTAATGTATGTACCTATATTCAATGCAAATAAATGGATTATTATTATTATTATGGTTTATAAAATATTTCAAATCTCAGCTTAATGCTGGTGAGTGTGAACCTATCACGGGCTTATGCCAAGTGGGTCGGTTCATTGAGTATTGTTGTAGGTGTCTGTGTAGTGGATGATAAGAATCGCCGGACTATAGAGCAAGTGTCGATGATAACGGATTTCTGTAGTTTTATATATGATTTTTTATGCAAGTCTAATTCTTTAAGTGATGTATGAAGTGATTTTGGAATGAGTCCTGTAGATGAAATAATGATTGGAATAATCTTAACTGTATGTTGATGCCACATTTGTCTTATTTCGTCTGCTAATGGTATATATTTTTGAATTTTCTCTGTGTATTTTTTTCTAATGTTTTCAGAGTTTGGTATTGATATATCTATTAAGTATGTGACTTTTTCTTGTTTAAGTGTAAGTGTGATGTCTGGTCTATTATTTGTGGTTGTTTTGTCTGTTATAATGTCTCGATCCCAGTAAAGTTTGGCGTATTCATTGTTTAGGACGTTTTTTGGTTTATACTTATAATATGGTTCCGTTTTATCTTCTAGTTTATATTTTATAGTTAAGAGGGAATGAATTTGTTTTGCAACATTATTGTGTCTTTCAGTGTACTGTTTGTTCGCTAGAAAGGGGCAACCCCCTGTGATATGGTCTATTGTTTCTTGATTTGTATTACATAACCTGCATCTGTCTGATACTACTGTAGGGTCTTTTATTATATATTTTTGATAGTTTTTTGTTTTTATGATTTGGTCTTGGATTGCGACCATAAATCCTTCTGTTTCTTTATATATGTTCCCTTTATACAGCCATGCACTTGATGCTTCCTTATCTATATATTCCTGTTGTAGTTGGTTTGGGTATTTTCCATGTAAAGATTTTTGTTTCCAGCTTGTAATTTTCTGATCATCTGTTATGTATTCTTGTATAATATTAAAACTGTTGTCATTTAGTTTCAACGGTGTACCTGATGTTGGGATGTATGTGAGAGAATTGTGAATGTGACTTTCAATGGCTTTATTATGCATATATGTGCGAATGTTGTGTATCTGTTTATTATGTAAGTTCTTTATATCAACTATACCTCTACCTCCTAAGTTTCTTTTAAGATTGAATCTTTCTGTAGCTGAGTGGATATGGTGTATAAGATGTTTATTGCATGTTGTTCGAGTTATTCTATTTAGCCGATCTAGATCTGTAGCTGTCCATTTAATAATCCCAAATGAGTAAGTTAAGACAGGGACTGCGTATGTATTAATTGCTTTTATTGTATTCCTACCTGATAACTCTGTCTTTAATATTTTATTTAATCTATCAATATATTTTATCTTAAGTTCTTCCTTTATCTTACTATGATCTAATCCTACACTTTGTGCATACCCTAAATATTTATATGTGTCTGTTATTTCCATTTTATCAATAAGTAAATTTTGTTGTGTGTGTAATATGTATGGGTCAGTTTCGTGGTGTTTTCCCTTAATAATGCTATTTATTTTACATTTATCTGTACCTAACTTCATTTTAATGTCTGAACTAAAACTTTCAGTTAATTCTAAGAGATGGTTCATTTGTTGCCTATTAGCAGAATATAGTTTGATGTCGTCCATATATAATAAATGTGATATTTTTATGTTTTCTTCTCTGTGTATTATGTATCCCTGTCCAGATTTATTTAAGATTCGAGATAACGGATTTAACGACATACAAAACCAAAGGGGACTTAAAGAATCACCCTGGAATATGCCTCTGGCTATTTTTATCAGATTGGACTTCATTGACCCTTTTTCTGTGTTTATGTGGAGCACTGTAGTCCAGTTTTGCATCGTCTTACTGAGGAACTCTACTAATTTAGCATCTATATTATATATTTTTAAAACTTGAATTAACCATGAATGGGGTACGCTATCGAATGCTTTTTGATAATCTATGTATGCATAATAAAGATTTCTGTGTGACTGCTTTACCTGATTGTGTATTTCGGTATCTATAACTAATTGTTCTTTGCACCCCCTTGACTCCTTCCTACAACCTTTTTGTTCTTCTGCTATAATTTTATTTTGTGACAAATGTGTGTTTATTTTATATGATATTATGGATGTAAGTAATTTGTATAGTGTTGGCAGGCATGTTATTGGTCGGTATTTAGCTGGATTTTTAGTATCTGAGTCTTTTGGCTTTAAGAAGGTGTTACCTTGTGTGAGAAACATGGGTAGTGTGTTCGGGTCTTTAATGAGTGCGTTAAAAGCATTTGCAATATGCTCATGGGTAGCTACAAAATATTTTAACCAGTAATTCTGTATCTTATCAGGACCAGGTGTTTTCCAATTCAAAGTCTTCTTTATTGCTGTTTCTACATCTGTTTTATCGATTATTACTTCTGCCATCGGGTCTAAATGTTGTGTTGCTTCTATTTCTTCTTTGATCCAGACTGCTTCGGAGTTGTGTGCTACTTGTTTTGACCATATATTCTCCCAGAATGTCTGTACTTCCGTAATATTAGGGGGATCTTTAATGCACACTTCTGTATTAAAATTTCTATAAAACATCTTCTGGTTGGTATTAAATGTTATATTATCTCTATGTCTCTGATTTGATTTTTTGTACCTACGTAATCTTTTTGATAAAGCTTGTAATTTCTGCGTCTTTTTGTCCATTGTTTCTAATGCTTCTTCTTTGTTGTTGTAAAGTCTTTCCATTTTATTTTTATTTCTAATTGATAAATTGTCCTTAATGAACTGGTTTAATCTACCTATTTCTTTTCTCAGTGTAGTAATATTATTTTCTATACGCATTTCCCATGCTGGTTTACCGTAATTTTTACACCTTGTGTCAGTTTCTGTATTTTTCCTGTAATTATGAATTGTTATTACTGTCCTGGCTGCACAATATACGAAATCCTGTATTTCTTCAATAGTCGGTTGAGAGTTGTTTATTAATTGATTGTAAATTAGCTGATTTACTGCTTTTACTGTAGTTTTAGATTTAGCTGTTATTTTTAATTTCGGCAAATTTGGGTGTGTAGTGGGATCAGTCCCTTTATATTTAGTTAATATTTCATTAAATAAAAATTCGACCTGTTCTGGGGAGCATGTGTCTTCAGTTAAAATGGTTTCAGCATTTGGTGTTTGGTTCTGTGTGTTTGGTGTTGGTGATAACGTCAATGACGATAATAGCTGTGTATCAGTGTCTAATGTTTGTGAATTCAAAGATAGTGTTTGCTGAGAGTACGTTGATAAATTATGTATATTCACTTGTTCTTCATCTGAATTTGTTTGCGGATTATTTGTATTTATAATTGTGGATGATTGATTTGTGTTAGATGGATGTGATTCTGTGGACGTCGGAACACGTAAAGTTTCTGCAATTTCGTTCTTAATTATTTCTCTTTCTACGGCTAAAATTCTATTGTTACGATGTATGACACGTACTTGATCGGCTAATCTTTGCTCTGATATGATATGTAGATCTGGGTAAATTTCTATGAACTTAGTGTAAAGTGTTGGGCGATAACCTGTAAGGTTTGTTTCGCAATTTGTAACAGTGTAGTAGCAGCGAAGTAATTGTCGATTAACTTCATCAGTCCATTTCATGCGCTGCCGGTCTCTGCCAGCAAGGGTGGTTGCAGGTAACATGTCCTGCAAAACACTTCTTGCTGATTCATGTGGAGTGTCTATTGCGTGTGTGGTTCTTGTTTCGGCTGTAGCAGATTGGATGGTCGTGACTCGCCTGCTCAGTCTACGACCACTGACGGTTCGCATGCTGCCACGTCCAGCGCCAGCTCCAGACGTGCCCTGGCGGTCCCCAGGCAGCGGTCCTATACGTGTATTCCTTACTGAATTCTCCATGTTGTATGGGTTCCCAGTGCCATGTTAGCCGCGCCCGTAATAATTAATATGTCGCGTGTCCGCCCCCCACGTGAGTCAGGTGTTCGACTCGGACGTATGGTTGGATTATAGGGGGCTTATTATTATTATTATTATTATTATCATTGTATACACCAGTTATAGATGAGACCACTGTGGACCATGGCCCAGCAATTATCTCTCTGAGGAAAGACTCATGTTTATTTTGGTGGGACAGCCTATGAACTGGAATGATATTATAATAATATACTTATAAGTGGATAATATAGTTACAAGAATAGAAAAGGGTATGTTAAGCTGGTTTGGACATGTAGAAAGAATGGACGAGGAAAGGCTGACTTAGAAAGTTTATAAGGCTAGTGTGAATGGAAGTAAGAGGAAAACCTAGGCGAACGTTTCTCGATCAGATCGGAGACGTTCTGGATAAAGGCCAGGTTAAGAGCTTCTTGAACCGACAGACGACAATGTGATGAAAGTGAATGAAGCCAGAGAAGTGTGTCAGGATCGTAGCAAATGGAAATCCGTAGTCTCTGCCTAGCCCTCTGGGAAACAGGCGTGAATCTATGTGTGTATGTATGTATTATATAATGTATTAATTAGTTAATTATCGCTTGCTTTAATGAATTGCAATGCTGAATTTCGCGGCTCAGCAATATATTAGATCTTCTTTTCTCTTCTCTCTATGTTATACTTTAGTATGGTTTCTAATTAATAATATATTTTTAGAATTGATGCAGTCATTACAGAGATTTATCCATTATTAAATTTTAAACACAATAAAGGAAGACTTTGAAATAATCGTTTATGTAATAAATGTACGTCCTTGTCTTTTAAATTTTTTGTACCTTGTGGTCATAAAACCGACAAAATGGTTAGGCAACCACTTACACAACTACTGGTTCATAGCGATGATATATCATCGCCATGAACCACTGCTCACATTAGACTACTGGAAAACTCATATTTGACTGATTAGCCATATGTGGTCTAAGCACGTCATAACAAAATACCATCTCGATGGCACTTTGTTTAACCAGCTATCACATAAAAATGTTGTTAGTTAACGCAAACGACCACTGCTTACACACGGCCTGTACCCAAAAATCCCCTAGTTAGAATAAATTAATTTCATCTCCACGTTAATTGAGAGGGTACGTGGAATTCTTGTGATCCTACGGAGGGACCTCGTTATTTATTCTTATAATGCCCCTTAACCCGACAGCTTTCGGGTTAATTTGCCAAAGGTCTTGCGACTAAAAATTCGTGCTTTGAATGGTTAATTTTACATCTAAAACCTATTTAAACTTTCTTCTTAATCGTAATGTATGTTTCTTAATTACTTTGAAGATTATGTGGGAATTATGTCACGTGTGTTTCGCTTTTGAACATTTTGGTATAAGATTAGAGTAATTCAAATTTTGCTGTCAAAATGTTTAAGTTAGTTTTGAGGGATGAGCATGATATACAGACATGTAATTTATTTATTTATTTTATATCAAATAGAACGACTAGCGCCAATTACACAATTTAATCACAATAATATAACAAAAATTTAAAATTTAGTATTCACTCGATCTGCTAACAATACCTCATACATTCTAATAGCCTAATAAATTATAATACCTTCCATTCATCCGCAAAAATATCAATTTCTAGGTTAAAGTCCAAGAGAGCGTTAAGCTGTTTAAGTGATCGAGGTATGGGTGATTTAAAGCGTGCCACGACACGGCACGCTAGAACCACTTGCGGTTCCGATTGCTGGCAATCGGTGCTTTTGCATTTAACAATATACATTTTTGGTTAACAAGACTATTATTAACTGGATTATTATTATTATGGATATTATATAAACGATACAATATAACTTGTTCCTAAGGTTTATTGTAATATTTACGGAGAGACACTGACTCCTAAGATACAGGCATATACGCCTAGTTTAGAAGTCAGGGTTAAAGATTTGGACAATTCTGCATGTTCGCTGAGGAGCGGCTTAACTTCGCAGGGCCGCTCTTCATCGAAAATGCAGAAATATATAAATGCCTTATGTAAAAATGTGAGATTGTTAAAAACGTTTTTTGGTAAATAAATATTATTATTATTACACACAATATAATTTTTATTTCTGTTCACGTGGGACTTTAGATACTTTAATAACAAACGCCACCACATTACCTATTATTTCTATTTCGATACTAGATTTTGCCCGCAGCTTCTGTATATATATAATGTAGATTAGGCACTAGCCTAATCTACATTTACGCAAGCGAAGCTGCGGATAGATTACTTTTTATTCAGAAAAAAGTACTGTTACTACTAAGTACCAGTACTTTTTTCTGAATAAAAAGTATTCTATGTCCTTTTCTATACCCGTGACAATGTGTATGCAAAATTTCATGATGATCGGTCGAGTAGTTAGGGTGTGAAAGTGTAGCAAACAAACAAACAATTCTCACACTCACATTCACATTTATTTATAATACAAGCTTTTGCCCGCGGCTTCGCTCGCGTTAATTTAGAATTTGACACTCAATTCGGATTGTACTCTGCTTGTAATAATATAATTCAATCATGATTCGAAAGACACGTGGCGCCATCTATTAATCATAAGAACGTTATTGTTGTTTTCATCGGGAACAGTAATTTTTTTCGGGATGAAAGGTAGCATATGTCCGTTTATGTACACCTGACAACGTATATGCAAATTTCAGGATGATCGGGTCAGTGGTTTAGGCGTGAAAAGGTAACAAACAAACAAACAAACTCATTTTCGCTTTTATAATATTAGCAAGGATTAGTTAGGATTGTTGTTGGTGGCAGATAATCCAGAAGTCCATCTGATGGTAACCGTAACGGCGCTCATGGACATTTTTTTTGATACCACACTATTCCAAGGAAACAGAACCAAGCTGCAGCCTGTTGTATACCACATAGGTGGCAAGCAAAGCACATGGCCTGCTTGATGGTAAGAACTTACCTTAAACTACATGTGCTACACTAAGGACGTCACTTGCGCGTAACCACATATAAAGATGGACTTCTCCTTCTTCGTATGTGGTTCACGTTCTCAGTTCTCTTCAGAACTGAGAGCGTGAACGTAGAAAAAGGAGCGGTGATTAGTCCTCTGATGCATTCACTTGTCGAACGAAACGTAACGTGTAATAGTTTGGTCGAACCGGCTCTAACAGGGTTTTTTAAGGACTACTCTCGCTCTAAGAACAATTTCTGTGTCGCGAGGGACACTTTACAAACATCAAACAACGAACACAAAGAACACCCAGACTCGGTATAACCATTTGTGGATCACATAACTTTTTGTTCCGTGTGGGGTTCGAACCCATACCACCCGGCGTAGTGGCAGCGGCGAGGCGAGCACTTAAACCACTATGTCATCCGTGCAATCTAAGCTAAAACCAGAATGGCTCCACTACTAAAATATATATTTTCTAATTTGTATGCTACTAAAGATATCGCGATACAAAATTAATCCTTTACACGGTGCTCATTTTCATGAAAAAAGAAAAATATTTAGAAGCCTGAAAAAGTAAAAGGTAAAGTAAAGAGTTTTAAATTTTCCCAGTAAATCTTTTTAATACACAAGATGAACAGGGCTTATATTATTTCACCTCAGTAAATGTTTAACCAGTAAAATAGAGTGGGTAAAGCGGGTTATTTTAAAGGCAGCACTCTAGGTGAAGCAATAATTAATGAGCCGATATTGGTTAACGTGTAGAGCTGCGATTCGGTAGAGACGAGCAAGTCTTTGCTAACTTTGTATGCGATCAATCATTTGAAATGGTTTAATGTCTTAAATTGAGCTCTCGTCACTGTAACTGAAAACTCATATCATAAATGTGGAAGTATGCTTTTAACCAACTATGAGATACGAAGGCTGTTATAAATTAGACCTGTATGTCTGTATTTACGTAGTTTTGTATATCCTGAATGGCTGGAGCGAATCCGATGCATTTCTGTTTTTAATCTCTAGCTTCATCCGAAATGTGTGAAAATGGACGTATTTCCATCGAATAGTTCTTGGAAAGTATTTAATAAAAATACGTTCAACTGTTAAAAGTTCTGTTATTTTTCGGAAATGGTGTGAATTTCATAGAAATGGTATGAATTTCAAATTTTGTTTCATGTGCAATGAACATATTTATTAAGCTCTTAATATAATGGAAATAATAGGACGATTGGATCTTTGAAGCTTCCGTCCATCAATGTGATTAAATCTTTACAACGCATAGACAGATCGCGATGCAATTTTATAATAATAAGGAGTCAAGAAACTCAAAAAGGTTGGAATAGATTCACGTGCTGTCCAAATCACTGTTAGTTTAATCATCATACATTTATAGGAGATATTGACCAAAAAAAATGTAAAGAGATATCATAGTTTTTATCGTGAACCAAAACTTAAGACCTTCAAAGAGAATAAATAGTTGAACTTGCATTTGCAATTCGGCAATAACAGATATAGATGTTAATATTAAATCCCAATATAATAGATATTGGGCTTGGACATTGAAAATTTGAATTCGTGTAATACCTTTAAGCCACGTGATCTATCGCTTATATAAGATGGTGTACCTCTGGTTTCTAGTCCTCATGTATAAAATCATAACTACGGCTATACTAGCTTTCGCCCCGGTCTCCACCCGTGTCAATTAAAAGAACAAGTAAGATACATAGAGCCATTTATTTTTTAGAACGTAACTTAATATTCTAAGATATTTCAGAATTTAAACGATTTTTGGGTATAATGTATCATATATTCTAATCCAAATCGTATTCTACCAATGTGCCAACTTTCATCACAAACTGTTCAGTGGTTCGACCTTGTTACGTAACTGATGTCCAAACATCTAAAGTTTTGCATTTATAATATTAACGAAAAATAACTCTGTTTTCACTTTGCAATGGCTTTATGAAGTTACGAGTCTACCAACTAAAAGACTTAATCCGAAACTAGTTGCACAAAAATAACACTACGTTAATTAAAAGTGGTGAAATAGAAAGAAAATGCTAAAAGTGCCGGCTGTTGGTTAAGCAGTTGATGTTTTAATACACTAAACATGCAATTTTGGACGCAAAATATACAGACTAGACTTTGTGTTTGCAAATTGGAGATGTCCAGCAGCGGACTGTGGGCTGGGAAATTGAAGGATAAAAACAAGGAACATATTAATTCCTATGATATCGTGTTGTTTTTAATTCCTCCATCGGCATAAAGCCGTTGGGTTGGCTTTCAGATACAATGTTTTTATTTTGAATCATGTTATTATTGTTCTATTTGTCTTAAATGTATCATTTTCAGGGAGAGCGCTGTTGTCTGAAATACAGATAATAATTTATCTAGTTCAGACACAGATGCCATAAAGATATCTGAGATTATGTATAAAATTGAAAATGTAAACTTGTTTAATCATGTAATTCTGCTTTTTATGAAATAAATTATTATTATTATTATTTTATCATCATACTATATATTTTCATTTTAAGATAACAAGTTAAAACAACTATAATATATATAAAAATTATTAGTATCAATTGGTGCTATTGGTAGAAACTAAGCTTCAATTGGTCAAATGACTTTATTATCAATCGTAGGTGAAATAATACAGGATAACATTTTGCGATTCACAGATAGGTAACAATATGAATAACTTTTACAGTATTAATTATTTTTACCTTAGTCAAGATAGTTGGGTAAAATAAATTGCATATAGATTGATATCATTTTGTTTTGACACTAAAAGTATCATACTATAAATAGTCTCATAGTTGTTTGACTTTTTTGTAAAAAAATAAATTATGCATTGAATATAGAACTTTATTGAACGTATTTAGGCAAGTAACGCATTAGACTAACTGTAAATTAATTAGGCAAAATCAACCAGTATTTACTCTATTGAGCCATAATTTCTACTTCCTAGTGCACATCAAAACTGTAATGGAAGCTTCATGATGCGACAGCGATTTGGAGCATTGATTGAGTGCAGATATTTATTGTTCGTAATATCATATTCATGATGAACGGCTTTTGTGGTGGAGACCGGTACACTAGTGTTTCAGTTTTAGAATGTTGATTGTTTCTGACGTATCTCATTATGAAGTATTATGCATGTACATATTAAATATTGAAATTGATATATCTAGCAAGCAGCGATGACCTCGAGGGAGACTGAGACTTCCACGCAGAGGTCTCAAGTTCGATCCCAAGGTGCCAGCCTCTTTATCTTTTCGATGTTATTTGCGCATTAAATTGCTAATTAATGCTCGTAGTAACGATGAAGAAATATATCTTCGGAAGATCTGCATATTTGGAAGTACTTCACAATGTTGTCAAATATATGTGAAGTCTGCCAACCTACACTGCGCCAGTGTGGTGGACTACAGCTTAATCCTATACACACTAGAAAGAGGTCCGTGCCCAGGAGTAGGACAGTTCAATACAATATCTAGCAAGGGCGTAACGGGATAGTACAGATCGATTGATCTGAAAGATGAAAAAGTACTGTAACCGAAATAGCCCAAAAAATAATTGGTAAAGCGCATTCGAGACAATTATTTGGCGATATGGCAATTGAGCTGGAAGTGTACCAATTGTCGTTTAGTTTCAGCCAGCGAGTAAGATTAGTTTAGTTTTTAGATTTTGGTTTCAATCATTTAGAAGACCTAACATCTTTCTTATTCGCCCATTTTATCTATGACACAAAGCGAATATGCTCAGCAAGGGTGACCATCGAGCGTCAGATACGACTGTAGCGCTCGGCGCGTTTCTTTTGTTATCCTCGGGTTTGAACAAGAGATTATGCTCAGTGCGGTGCATTGCTTCATAAGTTTGTACTAAGGTTGGATGCTTACTCTTTCCACGCTGAGCGTTTTTATTTGGAGCGTTTGTTTTGCGGCCACAGGGTTAAACGTTTACATAAAGACACAAGTTAGTTGTGATATGACGTAAATATCTTTGGAAGTCAATAACGTTAACAGAAACAATATCTACCGATGGTTCTATAACTAAGTTAAGAGGAACTAATTCATTTAAGAACCCAGCAATCACTATCGTTCCAGACAAACCACAAGTAAACTTATCACTAAAGATATTAATCTTGCTCTGAAAAGGGTCCATGGGCCCCAGGTGCGAATCCTTAGCGTAAGCTTGGACCGTCTTTTAAGTACGTTTTAAGTTGTCAAAGTGGATCGAGCGTGTCCCTTGATGGTGTGGCTTGATGTTCTCGCTTGTTATTGGTTAGGGGTTAGTAATAAAGTGTGTTTAATGTATGGGAATTTATAGCGCTTATGGTTTAGTGGATTTACTGTTTAGTTCACCACTGCTAATGTATCTGTTGTTGGGGCGCTGATCCGATGAGATGGATGCTTGTGATTTATGTATTGTTTTGCTATTCTGTCACGATGCAATTACATAGAAGAAGATGGTTTTGGAAAGACTAATGTATCATAATTTTCTTCGTAATGAAAAATGTTTTCGAAATTTAGGTAGACAAGTAGCTCACGGTTTTATACTACCAGGGTGACAACAAGAATAGTGCCGGATGATTATAGGCCTTTAGTCGCCGCTTATAACATCAGCAGCAATACTTACTTGTTGCAGAAGAGCAGCGATAGCTCAGTGGGGAGACCAACAGACTACAATGCAGAGGTTCTCGGGTTCGAACCCACGTCGCGCACCTCTGACTTTCGGAAGTTATATGATTTTTCGAAATTATGTGCGTATTGATTGACAATTATCGCCTGCTCCGTGCCTCGGAAAGCACGTTAAACCGTTGGTTCCGGCTGCCATGAACATCTATGGCAGTCGTTATTGGAAGAGTGTCGAAACAAAAGATCCCACTGGGTCGAAGTGTCGCCGGTCTGCACTGACTGGCCCCCCACATAAGATAAGATACTTGTTGCCGACTGTCTACAAAAGGATTCTCTGTAATCCCATAGCCTTTACCTTGCTGACAGCAGACTTTCCCCTAAAGCTTGAAAACCGAATTCGATACTTTTAGATTGACCATAAAAAAAGTTCGAACATAATCCACAGGACCAACAGGCCATTACATTTTTTAACGTCGCTTTGCATGAAATTATAAGTGTTATTATTAATTCCTCCAGAAGAACAAATTGTTTGTGTTCAGATTGCGTTTACGTCACGTCGGTAGTTCTATGTATGAAAATAAAACTCACGACCTCTCAATCGCATTTACTATCAGAGCACCACGAGGCAGCCATTCAAATCTTTCCTACAAACCAGTTATTATACTCTTCATTCTTATTCAAAGGCAGTTCAAGCAACCAACAAACAATATCTTAATTGAAAAAAGGAAAAAGAAATCATGCTCGGTTCACCTTACACCCTAATATCCATTCGCTCAACCGTTAATTGCAGTGTAAAATGTTCCAATTTAGTTCATTTTGTTCCGACTCGGTGTAAATGATTCATTATAAAATGCTGTAGTATGATTTATGTTGGGGGAAATTAAACCAATTATTGTGGGTATTTTTTGTCGATTGTAGTCGAGGCGCTTGAATGTAGATTTGTTCTGTTATATTATTACGTGAATTTAGTTAGTAATATTCTTTTTGAATTTAGTTTTGAGCTATCATTTCTTATTATATTAACTGTTTCTATCACTAATTATTTAGAATTATAAATTTGCACACCTAATAGGGTAGGATATGGTCTGAACTCTTGTTTATTTTAAGATCTAATGTACAAACCATGTTCATGCAAACAAAATAATGTTTATGATTTATGACTTCTTTCTTCTTTCTTAAGTCTGTTTTTCTGAATTTCAACTTTTAGGCATAAAAGCTCCTAGACTAACTAATGGCCTGTTTTACCGTTAAACGACCGTCAATATCAATGTTTCGTTAATGTTAATCCCCTTGATACCGCCGAAACTATTCCAATAAATGTTTATCGGATTATGTTACATAAAAAACAATTGATATTATAATGAAAACATAATATCACCTTTTACCTACTTTGAGGACTTTTTATTATGGCTCTTGTACACGATGTTGGTAATATGCGCAAGTTGAGGTATTCGCGAGATTAAAGGACCATTTGATTTATTAAAATTTTCAAAAGGTTCGAATGTATTTGAATAGTAGTACCCGTTATACGAATGCGTTAATTGTGGTTGATTATTATTTATTAGCGGCAGTGCAATTTAAAATAATAAACGCCGTCTAGCTCTCGACGGGCGCATACACTAGCTGAAGTATAAAATAGAAATAAAATAAGAGGTTTAAATAACTCTGGGGAACAGTTATTTTGCGGCATGGTAAGTTGAAGTCAAGTTTGTGTAAGTTCAGTATGCTGAATTATTTGTTAAATTGACTCTAGTTTATGAGATAAGATTTTATAACTATATGACTGAACGAAGATCGAAATAAAAATACAATTACATAATATATATATATTTTAGAAGCGGCTATAATATAATAAAGACAAGAAAACTTAATACATACGCTATTAAAAAAAAACATGAAAAAGTATTAGACAATCTTTATCTGTAAGCTTTTCTATTGTTTTTATATTTAGGACAATCTCTTATTAAACTCAAGCAATAGTCTGCCATCATAATATGGCTGTCCCATCGGCCTTGGTATCTTTCTTTCATTGTTCTAATGTCCCGATGGAACCGTTCTTTATGTTGAATATCTCAAGAACCAGAGTCAATCCATACAAAGTAAATACATTTCGGGTATGACTGATGAATGTGTTTATTAAAACCAGTAACAAAATTAATGCAGCAGAAAAATAATATTTTTTGGTTCCCCAGTGTAATCACAAAGAAATAAATAAAATAGGCCATGTCGAAACACAAAAAAACTGAGTCAAATATTCAATCTTTATTTAAATTATTATTAAAAGCAAAACATTGGAATACGACATCACAGACATATCTATTCTTTTATTTTTTATTGTACTTTCATTTTATTTTGTTGTGTTAGGAAGCGAAGCTGATCTAGCGGAGACAGTTTCACATCCTCTACCTCTACTTAATTAGCACTTTTCTACCCACTATACCTCTTAGTACTTACAAGACAGGCGCTTGAAGATTTTTCAGTGGTTGAAGATTTTGTATTAACCTTTAAAAGCTGATAAGCATTATTTTATTTTATTTTATTTTATTCAGTAGGTACAAAAACAGATAACAGATTAGCATATACAAATAATAGTCTTAATAGTACACCATGAGTAAATCTGAGGAAACTGTTTTACTAACAACGTTAAAGTAAAAATCACTAAGTTAGTTGTGTTATGATAACAATTGGAATTGTTGGTTTTACCTCTGCACTTCGCAACATTAATATCCAATCAAATTGCTGAGCGGTTTTTGAAGTAGTTCAAAGTTGACTTAGACCTGCATAAAGTGTTTGAACTTTGTTGTAATATTGAAAACAAGAGCTCCTCTCACGCCTTTAGGCAATAACAGGTGCTAAATATCAGGTGACAAAATGGCCAAGTTATAAAAAGAAATACTAATCTATTTAATTTATATCATAAACGTGATAATTTGATAACAAGTTTGGATGATAACAACCTTTTTTTAAGTGGGGAAACCCCGTAGACTTCCATCGGCTAGGTATCGGCGGAAAGTTATGGCCTGCTATACCACAACTCTTTGCCTATCTATGAACATATTAAAAAGTAAAACATATTTAGATAAAACTTGGTACATTGTAGACCAATATTGAATGGAACATAGGTGTTCCCCGGTATGCGTAACGGTATAATTCAGACAGCTAAAGCTGAAGACAGAAACTAGTATAAAAACACGAGAACTGAAAATACACTGACTAAACAAAGCATACATTGTCCCATTTAATACTCAAATCAAACTTCAAAAATATAAACAACATTAGCAAACAGGAACACATTCGAACGAAAACCACGTACCTACTTCTTTGAAATGTAATATTTTTTTCAACATCCTCACCTCAGTTCAGCCCTGGGACGCGACATGAATAATTTAGTCCGGCCCTGTATTAACATATCATTGTTTTACATTGATTTTTTGGAAGAAGGATTGCAAGGTGAGGGAATAAGCTCAAAGAGCGATATGTGGGTATTGATATAAACCTTTTTGTAGGGAATAGGCTGGGCTTAGAACGTATTAAATAAATCATAATATTTTAATACTAGCTTTGCCGGTGACTTCGCTCGCATAAAAAGTTTGGTTTTGTTATTAAAAGTACTTTTTTAAATACAATATAGCCTCGGTGATAAATATAGCTTTCTAATGGTAAAATAATTTTTAAAATAGGTTGATTAGTTTTGAGGTAAATACTTACAAACAAACAAACAAATAATCAAATCTGTCCTCTTTATATATTATAGTATAGAAAACTGATGATAGATTAGACTAAGCTCTATATATCTTCACAGAGATAAGCAGAGATGTGCAATACTCACATTAAGCCTTCTATTGTGTCTGACAGTAAAGTGAATATTTAATATTTCTTATACCTAATAGCAGCCCCGTGTTAAGCTGTCGCACTGCTGGGCTCTGGTCTCTTCTCAGTGTGAGAAGGGTTAGGCCATAGTCCAGCATGTTGACCCAGTGCGGGTTGGCAGACTTCATATATTTTCCACACATACATTATGGAGAACTCTCAGACATGCAGGTTTCCTAACATTGTTTTCATTAACCGTTAAAGTGAGATATAATTTACTATTTAATACGTACATAAATTTGAAAAGTCAAAGATATTCACATTGGGATCGAAATCGAGACCTTTGCGTCACATTTGAGAATCGTAAATAACTGTCTGCTAAGCATAACCATTTTTGGATGTTTTGCTACTAAATATTTCTTTAAGTATGCCTATTGTTTAGTATTTTCGGGTCAGGCAGAGTGTTACTGGGCCTTTCGGGCAAGAAATTTTTAGGTATAGCATGGAAAATGGAATCGTATTAGAGTATGGTAGAGACCTATAAACATAACTGGTGAAATTCGGGTTTATACCTCTGACTACCTCATCAGGAATTAAGCGTGAATCTACACGATAACGTCTTCTTTCGTCATCTTACTCTTCCAATAAACATTCGTGAATCCATGTATATTTGATTGACGTCCAAAATGATAACTATAACTCTCAGCATATCCAAACACTACAAATTTCGAAGCAGGCCGTAACTTATTCAGTAGTACAAAACTGGCAAGCCGAAGTAATAACTAAAGGAAAACTTTAATAAAACCAGGGTATATGTGGGTAAAAAATAAAACACGCCGAAATATTGGACCTGTTGCTTACCCAAAGTAATTTGTTACCGAATATCTAGACTTGCTGTTAGCAAATTAAAAACACACTGACTTTTATTAGCAAAGTTCGGATTACATTGCTAGGAGAGAATTAAAAACGATATTGCGAAACAGCTGTGGAAGGAGGTCAGCCATTTTTTTGCTAGTGTAGCGACAGTTTTCGTAGAGACATGAAAGAATCGATGTAAGGACAGTTCAAAGTGTTCGAAGAAAACAAAGAAGACTAACACACCACCTTCATCGTCCAGCCGAAAGACGTCCACTGCTGGACATAGACTTCTCCTGAGGCATTCCACACAGACTGGTCTTGGGCCACCCGCATCCAACCGCTTCCTGCGACCTTTACCAGGTCGTCGGTCCAACTTGTTGTGCGTACCCCTGCTGCGTCTTCTGTCCACCATATGGGATAAATTGCCAGGAAGAGAGAGAGAGAGAGCTACAGCCATCCGTGAGACTATGTGCATATAGATTCAAAATGTGTAGGCCCAGCTGATGTATTACAACCATATTTCGCTGGGTATGATTTTATACCGTGGTACATTTTATAACATACATTTTACGTGTAAAATGTATGTTATAAAATGTACCACAAATAAATTGAAGAGGAAACATGATTGATCACTTACATATAAGGCAAATTTATTACCGATATTATGGAAGACAAATAGAGGCAAAGTGAAAGAGAGGAAGACCAAGAAGAAACGATACAGATCAACTGAAACCAAAAGCAAATGTAATATCGAGAACTGAAGGATTTAGCATTGGACCGAGAAATATGTCCAGTAGGGCAAGAGTATATTGCCTTCTACCGGGCATAGCTCCAGATTTGATGCTAGTACTGAGAATGTCTGGACAGGTAGACCTAAAAACACTTTGGCTGACCTAGAATTAAATCCAAGAACTTATCCATATCAGCAGTCGTCTTTACTATCGCTGCGTTGTAAGGGCAGTCCACAATTATAATATAAAGTTTAAATTTTAATGAGCTGAATAATGGCAGTCACTTTATTAAAAAAAATATATTAATTTCGTGGTCTATGTACTTTAAAGTAATATTGATGTCAATTCTAAAAAGTTTTAATTCGTTTAAAGCCTAACTTGATACAACTACAATAATGACGTGAGATTATTATTTATTGTAGAAGTTTCTAAATAGTACCTTTGATGAAGTTTTTATTTTAGTTTCAAGTATTTACTTTTGAAATGATTTAACTTTATACCATTTATAAAACTAAATTATGTTTGAAGTACGCAATTTAATAAACGTGCTTAAATGTCAACGATAAAATAATATTATTTCAGCAAATAAAATATGATTATAATTTTCAAGAATTATCCTTGAAGGCTGAATTTCCAACTGGTTACGATAAGCCATACCAATCAGGGGTTGAATTCAATATTAAAAAGGGCATAAGGTCTTCTAGACCGATTTTGACTATCTGCGTAGGAAATATTATATGTAGTGCAAAAGTGTGAGTGCAAACACAAGTGAAATCCCTATGCTGTCACTCTTTATCTATTCCCTCGCTTCCGTAGCCCGATCGGACGATAATCCGACACGACCGAAAAAAGATCAAACAAATAGCTTTACGTACTTTTTGAATTGCAACACTGCCAAATTCCTAACTCTGGGCTATATAGTATCAGTCCTATTTATATACTGTCCCACTACTTGGTACCTTTTCTCAGTGTAAGAAGGATTAAGCCATAGTCTACCACGCTGTCCCATTGTGGCTTGGCAGACTTAACACATCTTTGAGAACATTATGTAGAGCTCATAGACATGCAGGTTTTCTCACGATGTTTTCTTTCACCGTTAAAGCTACTGGTTATTAACTCCGGGCTGCTATTGAGGATTTCCACAAAATACATAATACTAGATGTGGCCGCGGTTTCACCCGCGTTTATAGTTACTGCGCCACCCCCGTGGGTTGTAGCGTGATGTTATATAGCCTATAGCCTTCCACGATAAATAGGCTATCCAACACTAAAATAATTTATCAATTCGAACCAATAGTTCCTGAGATTAGCGCGTTCAAACAAACAAACAAATAAACTCTTCAGCTTTATAATGTATAGATATGTATATATAGTAGCATATATGGAAGGCATAGTCAAAGTCAAAGTCAAAAATAATTTATTCATTTAGGTCACAAAGTAACACTTATGAACGTCAAAGTATATAGGTTAGTGAGTTTACTAAGTTACTGAAGCTACATTTAGGTTAGTTGCTAGGTTCAGGGAAAGGGTAGAGCCTATGAGAAGAAACCTGCAAGAAACTCACGGCCACTCTTTTAAATCGTCAGTTAAATATAATTTCAGTATTTTACAACTCAGATTAACAAGGTGTTACAGCCATTATGCCATATACTACTGACTATAAAAACTAAAGATAATAACAATAATAACTTAATAATATTATAGGGAGGAAATAATTTGAGCTAAGATATATTATTTAATATAAATCTAAAATAGACAATAGGATGGCATGATGGCGCATACACTTACACTTTGTGACTATGCAAAGGCTTAAATTGACTTAGTTATGTTTAATAAACATAATGTTAGCAAATATATATTGCGACGCAACAGTAAGTATGCCTATTTCTTTAAATCGATCTTTCAGGGAAACTCGTGGTCCTAAATTATAAATGCTACGTACTGCACGCTTTTGAAGAATAAAAATTGTCTCAATATCAGCTGCCTTGCCCCACAATAATATACCTATATATATATTAAGCTATAGATACAAAATAACAAAACATCATCAATCACAACGTTTATTCACCCAATAGTTTAGGCAGATGTATGTATATCATATTCAGTTGCTACTTATGCCGTTATGTTTACTTTTCAATCAATAACAGGATAGTCTTTTGCCGTTCCCCGCCATAGTTGTCGATTCCATATGCTACTAAGAATACGAACTTTCTTAAGCTCACGAATATTTCGCAGAGAGGCAGACAAAGACCAAGGAATGGAATAGCTACGATCCTGACATATCCATTATGCTTAATTTATTTCCACTGTATTTTTGTTGCGTATTAGGCGCTTTCCCCTGATAAATAAGGTTATATTAAAATTTACAAAACTCAAAAAATAACATAGTTCTGTAGGATAAATTAGCTCTTAAAGCCAATCGTGTTCGGGATTCATTTAACAGATGGGCAGGACATTATTATTAGGTATGTATTTTACGAAATACTCAGCCTTTCTTTTAACAATACTTGCCTTTTATCACGTAAAACTGAAAAACTGTCCATGTATTACGACATTTATTTGCCAAACTGGAAACTACTAACCAATGCAACAAAACAAAACATACTTAAATTGATTTTAAAAGCCTTAGCCGTTGTTTGTTAAATACAATTCGATTCACCTTTGAATCCTTTGTAATTTAAATACAACTTTGTAAAGTTAAGCTAACTTTATCCATGAATAAAGCTTATCTTATCTTATCACATTATAGTTTTAAAGTGGCAAGGGCGAGCAAAGTTATGCTGCGTCTGATAGCAAGATGTTACCATACTATAATTATGTTTATATAATCACTTGTAAATGTATCTATTGCATATTGCCGATCCTTTCAATAAGTATTCGCTGTGTTACTTTACAAATACTTGACACGAAAGTAAAAGAAAGAAAATAAATTAATGTACCCCACACATTTTGAAAAATATTTAAGAAATTAATTATACTTGTATATAAAGCTTTGAAGTTATCCGTCACAATTGCACAATATGGTCAATGCTCAGCTTATGCTATGGCGTAGTGTGAAGTTTAGCGCTTGTGATCAGCGAAAACCTCAGTACTGATTAGTATTAAAACCAGTCAGCACATAACGTTATTAAAGGGCCCTGTAGCGCTACTCTTACTGCAAGAACATAACATAAATATATAAAAGTAGATTTTGCCCGCTTCCTTACCTTTTGGCTTCACTCGCATTCATGACGATTTTGCTACAAATTCCTATCCAACGGAAACAGTACTTTTTCCTGGATGAATGGTATGCCCTTTACCGTACCCCTGACAACGTGTATGTTAAATTTCATGATAATCGGTCGAGTAGTACGTATCTTATCTTATCTTATGTGGGGGCCAGTCAGTGCAGACCGGCGACACTTCGACCCAGTGGGATCTTTTGTGTCGACACTCTCCCAATAACGACTGCCATAGATGTTCATGGCAGCCGGGACCAACGGCTTAACGTACTTTCCGAGGCACGGAGCAGGCGATAATTGTCAATTAATACGCACATAATTTCGAAAAGTCATATAACTTCCGAAAGTCAGAGGTGCGCGACGTGGGTTCGAACCCGAGACCCTCTGCATTGCAGTCTGTTGGTCTCCCGACTGAGCTATCGCTGCTCGAGTAGTACGTAACAAACAAACAAACTAACAATCGCGTTTATAATATTAAGTAGTTAGAATTATGCCATAAATATATGAAAGACATCATGACTCTTGAGCAACATAGAGACATTAACAGTCCAACACTTCAAATATTCTTATTTTATTTTCCGAAAAACAAATTCCCATTTACACTAACATACTAACAAAGCCCAAACCATTAAACAGAGTTTAAACGTAACATCAACAGATAAGGGAACTAGCCCGTTCTGCCTTGTAATTAGAAAACGTAAAGTTTCAGAACGTAGATCCAGTGATAGCTGCATTTAAAATTGCTTGTGGAAGCGTGCAAGGCGTGGGGCATTTGTAAGGGGTTAAAAACTTGGACGCTTAGCAGGTAATACGGGGTTAAAAGTGTTGAAGATTGTTATAGTTCGGGCTATTGACGAGTCGGTGGCTGTTTAACTTAATGTGTAGGTAAGGAGCTTGTAAGTGTTTTACTGAGTTAGTGGTGCAGTGTTAGTGTATGTGATTATTGTACTTGTAGTCTCAGGTTTAGTTTCCGGGTTGGATGCAGTGTTATCGGGTATTTCTGTCTTGGAATTTTCAGTGTAATTTTTCATTCTTTTCTTTTTTATTCTTGTTTTTTTTTTGGAACTTTTACGCACAGCGTATGCCAGTTCCATCATAGCCTAAACATAATACTAAGCACATATCTAACTATTTTAATACATCCGACATGAATTTGAACAGAACCTTCGCGTTGTTGCTATTAGGTTCCGATAAAATTTTATGTAACTCTTTCATTCTCATTCTCAGAGTTTGGAACTGAGCCCAGTAGACGCTAATAGGCTTGATTCGTGGTTAGGTAGGACTTACATATAAGTAAAGCTACCGAAATGTGTGTACACCTGTCTTATCTACCTATCCCTTCAGGGATAATATAATGTCCTCCTTACCGAATTTCGGTCACGGCGGCCAATCTTAACAGAGACTGGCCATCGGCGCAGGAGATATTATAGCACACAAGTGTGTGCGCAAACACAAGTGCACTCTCTGTTCCCTAACTCTCATGATCCTAAGGGACTAATAATCCGACACGACCGCAGTGAGATCAGGCGCAGGACCAATGGCTTTACGTGCTTTCCGAAGCACGGGATAATATTATAAGCGTGACGTGTACGTAGTTTTTAAATAATCTGAACCTAAACCCTTAAACCGACCAGTGTTTAAGAAAATATAGTGACAGTAAATAATGCCAAGACCGAAGCAAGTAGAAATCTGTAAAATGGCCTGACTTTCGGGCAACAGATGTGAGTTTATTATATAACTAGATGTAGCCGCGATTTCACCCGCGTTTATCGTTACTGCGCCGCCCCCGTCGGTCGTAGCGCGATGTTATATAGCCTATATAGCCTTTCTCGATAAATAGGTTATCCAACACTAAAATAATTTTTCAAATCGAACCAATAGTTCCTGAGATTAGCGCGTCCAAACAAACAAACTCTTCAGCTTTATAATATTAGTATATATTAGATTTCCAATTTAAATCCCTGAAATATTAACATCAGGAATGTGTGTGGTACTAATTAAAATTTTTAGTAATCCTGCAATGTGTAGGCTTACTAAATTTTTTTTACATTTCTTGAGTAGATGTTCTGCTAGCCATAGGTGATTTGCATTATTTGTTCTATCACCGGCGACACAGTCACTGCAGGTACAGTACTTTTCTCAGGAATTGAATGCGCAAGATATACTTATCTTGCGCATTCAATTCCTGAACAAGCATCTTTAAGGTAGTACTAATATATTATATTCTGTGCTTAAGCGATTACCGATTAAGGTCTGAGGGACCGTATGCTTATATGACATTCACTTTGTAGAAGCTTAAGCTTAATTTGAAAATTAGTAAACAGTTCCTAGTTTCTATAAGTCTAAGTCTATTATTAGTCAGCTATGACACCGCACAAAAGTCATAGCTTGTTTAAGTATTATGTGTTAGACTAATAACTTCATAAATAGTAATGGCCAGTAAAAAAATTATATTGTTTATTTAATTTAATTAATTTCACAGAATCTGTGTATCTATCTGACGATATGCAGTAAGTAGTTTCCATTCTATTACACGGGAAAGTTTCGAAACAATCACGATTGTTAGTGTAGTAAGTTGGTATAAATGAAGCAAACTAAATTTGTCGGTAGATTTAGGGTCATCGATCTCACAAACGCACAAACTGCTGATATCACAATACTAGTCTGCTTTTGACAACGGCCAGTACACCTGGCCGAATCCTCAAATATATCAAAATGGTATGTATAACTGTAGGTATATACTGAACATAAATTACTAATTAAATTATAAATGTAAATTATAGTATAAAAACTATGCTGCCAGTTCCCTCCAGGATTATTATACTTGAAGTCCACGTGGCAAGGTAACTCATTCCACAAAGTAAACAAGTATTTAATTCTAAAGAAAAATATTCATACCTACCTCCACGTGGTGCAATTATTAAACGCAGTGACTACCAACAAACAAGTCGCATTAATTTGAAAAGTTGTTAGTACTGGCCTCTCCGCCCTCTCTGCAGCCATAAAGAATAAAAAACTTGGTTATTTTATATAATTTGCAAGGATTTTCATGATGAAATGTTAAAGACGGTTTAAATTTAAAAGGAATTCTAGAAAACTTAACTTGATTCTTTTGTAAATAAATCATAATTTTCTTCATACTTCATATTTAGACACTGCCTTGGTAATAAAACGGTAATAAATGCGACTGCTGTGAATGAGATTCAGGTTCGAGCTCGGGTCGGGCAAAATGTTTTTCTGTTAAGATATTTACAAAAGAGTCTTTTTGTTACCGTATTCTCAGTAGCGGCACGGAGTATGGGTCTGTGCCTGGTAAATGGCAATAGGTTTGCTTTCTTTTACGTAACACCTAAAAAAATACCTGGTGAAATGTGGGTTTCTAATAGACCTCCACCAACATATTTTGGGTAATAGGCGTGAGAATATGTGATTATGGCCTCAATGGCGTGGTGGTTAGTGTAACCGACTGCCACGCCTGAGGTCGATTCCCGCACAAGTCAAACATTTGTGTGGATGTACATGGAAGTTTGTCTTGGTCTGGGTGTTTCTATGTATAATATGTATGTATTTACAAAAAAAAAACGTATATATGTATGTTTATCCATTGTCTAGTACCCATATTACAAGCTCTGCTTAGTTTGGACTAGATGGTGTTGTGTGTATGTGATGGAATATTATTATTATTAATATATTCACGACTGCATATCCCTAAAGGGGTAGGCAAAGATATACTGCAGGCACATTTCGAATGTTATTGTTAGATTTTACATAACAGATCCTATTGTATAAGTTAGCTGGAATAGGTAAAGAATTATACAATATTTCAATAGTTGTGTCCAGATATTATTATGTAAACGTTATATGGCAGTACATCCATTTCGTTACGTGAGACCAAGTAGTACTATTTAAGACGATGACACTGAACCAACTGTTTAACTTGTCGCACCCAGTTTACACAGAACCCTCCCTCAAATATCCTAACTTCACCTGCAGATTATTTGGAGAAGAAAGTTTTAAAAACGTGTTATTTGCAATGCACCGATATTAAGGTGGATTAAGATTGCAATAATATAGCTTTTTTATACACTCAAGCAGCGAGACCCTAGTGGCAGACCTCTGGACTGCCTCGCAGAGAGGTTGAGCTTGATACCAAGGCAATCTCTGACTTTTTGAAACTATGTGCGTATTAATTAGCTTATAATAAAGGAAATTCATTGTGAGGAAACCGGCATTTGTTAGAGTTCTTCATGACGTGATCACACAAAACACAGTAATTACGGATCTGTTAAAAAGCGCGGCTTTTAAGTCCCATCTTATACTTGAAACATAATCATAATATCTGATATGTTATCTAAATCCGCAAAACCAAAATAGTAAGTGATACTCGACATGTATTTAAGAAAGGCATAGTAGATAACCTTAAATCTCTAGAACAGTAATAACAGAATTCATAACTACTAACATTGCTCATAGATAGAAAACCCTAACTAATATTATAAAAGCGAAAATGAGTTTGTTTGTTACGTTTTCACGCCTAAACCACTGAACCGATCATCCTGAAATTTTGCATATACGTTGTCAGGTGTACAGAAACGGACATAGGCTGCCTTTCATCCCGAAAAAATTACTATTCCCGAGGAAAACAACAATAACGTTCTCATAATAATAGATGGCACCACGTGTCTTTCGAATTATATTCGAATTATATTATTACAAGCAGAGTAAGACTCGAATTGATTGTCAAATTCTAAATTAACGCGAGCGAAGCCGCGGGCAAAAGCTAGTATTTAATAAGTTAGTGTACTAATATCTCACTGTATGTCTCCTTACTTAGTAGTAATATGTGAAAACGTAGTGGATTGTACATTTACCCCTTGTTATACTTATGTTCCTGTTTGTAATATAAATTGTACAATTGTTTATTTTCCTATGAAATAAAATGAAAAATTGCGTCGTCTTTCGCAGTATTACTAATTAGTAACGTACAGAGAAAACAAAAAAAAATGTGATGCACAAATATAATATAGTTTTTGGGTCATTGAGCCGAGCCTGGGTATCTATAGTGTCTGTGATTTGAATGTTATTATTATCTCTAGTGGAGTTGTCTTTATATACAAGTTAAAAACTATGTGCCGATAGTCTAGTAGAAAGTCGTCGCTGGGTGTCGTAACGGCCATCGAGACGCGTACACATTTCTATGCCTGTGACCGCGGTTTTATATATAATGTTGTTCGTATCACGCATGCGTCAGCAAAGCGAAGCTTGGCACCCGCCGGCGGCAGCGCGCTCCCGCCCCGCTATCGCCGGCTGTGTGAAGGCTCTCATACAATTCGGTACATTACAACACGCGCACGCCCCGCGCATGCCACGCGCACGCCCCGCGCACGCCGGCTGTTTGACGGCGCCTTTACTAAACTACGTTTATTGGTTAAAGAAAAGGAGTGACAAAATTTTCAATTAAATTACTCATGACTGAATATATACTAAAACTATTTAAGAAAGACAGCACAATTACGTAGTGATATTAGTGGTAACCTTGCCATAATATATGCACCACATGCAGTAGACCAATTTTCTGTAGGAATATTAGTATGATTTATTTACATAGTCTGTTTTAGGAAGAAATAAATTATGAAGGCCATTTCTATCACCAACGAATTTAAGTCTAGATTCTGAAATTTAGTGCTGGTCGCAAGCACTTTCATATAAAGTTTAAATGGCGGCAAGCATCGTTAAAACAGAGTGTTATTTCATGACTCTTTGACTTAATGCGGACAACTAAATTGCGTTCTTGATGACAGTAATTAATGGCACAAATCTATATATTAATACGTGAAGAAAAATCTTTGTATCCCTTTTTTACGAAAATTGCGCAGCCGGAGGAGTATGAGATTTGCCACAGTTAAAATTTATATAGAGAAGGAGGGGCGAATCCTAATATTTTTATAAAATATGCATTATAAATACATTAAATTAATAAAAAAACACTACACGCACACAACCATAAATTTGACTCACGCAGTCGAATCGCGTTCGTAGTATTTCGGTATTGTTCCTCTGACGTCGTACAATTCTTTGTAACTATGATAACCTATACCTTATTTATATGTAATAAAGAAAAAATGAAAACAAAGTAGCAAGCTTAGGAATTTTGGTCGAATTTTGACCACTAGGCGACCGCTAGTACTAATTAAGGGATTAGTTTTCGATGATTTACGATAACTCCTTCACCTGGGATATAGTGAGATCATCGCTACAATCTAGAATTTCATATAAATCTAAGCAGCTTAACTCGAGAAGTACCTACAACATTTATAGGACCATTTGGCTTCGTGTATATGGAACCTTATGTTGTGTTCCTTCACTGAATACGGCTGCTAGCAAAAGCTGGTAATGCAGATATTGCTTTGTGGACGGAATGCTAACAAAAGCTGAAGCTACAATCATCAATGTGCTACGGGTAACGCTTATCATGAAGCAGGCAGTAAGCATTTTAGGCAACTGCAACTATGTAAGTTTTCCTTATAACAATTACGACTATGCTTAAAAATATCACCATAACCAGCTCTTATCACAGGTTTCTGAATCGTATAGAACAGCGTCAAGAACTGTGAGGTTTTCTTTATAAGAATTACGACTATGCTTAAAAATATCACCATAACCAGCTCTTATCACAGGTTTCTGAATCGTATAGATCAGCGTTAAGAACTGTGAGGTTTTCTTTATAAGAATTACGACTATGCTTAAAAATATCACCATAACCAGCTCTTATCACAGGTTTCTGAATCGTATAGAACAGCGTTAAGAACTGTGAGGTTTTCTTTATAATAATTACGACTATGCTTAAAAATATCACCATAATCAGCTCTTATCACAGATTATTGAATCGTATAGAACAGAGTCAAGAACTGTGATCGGTAGGCGGTAAAGGCTAGCTGCCTATAGCGTAGGACATAAGATCATAGGAAGCGAAATGTGGCTTTACTACCTCTTAGGGAATATGGGCGTGAGATTTACTTTACTTTATGTTTTTATTTTATTATGTTAATACACAAAGTCATTATATTCCTATATTTACTGTAGACATTAAGAAAAAGTCAAAAGTTATTTTAAATCTTTATAGGTTAATTATTTCTCGGCGTTTGTTAACTAAAAACCATTATTATTTTCATTTATATCACACCGTGCCTATACTATACAAAATCTATTTTAAATATATAACGGAATGCATACTAATACTTATACAATCAAAAATACAGGCTAATGTTTTAACTGTTTATAGACCAATTATTTCTCGATGTCTCTCATCTGATAACTCTTACCTTTTAAATGTAAATCATGGCGTTCATGTATTATATAAAATCAATGTAAACTATAAAACTCAACATACACGCATACTCTTACTCTCAAACATACAGACAAAAAAACACAACAGAAACACAGTTATTACATACATACACACACAGTTTTACCTTATTTATCTAGCTTCTACCGCGATATTGTCCGAGGGCTTAACGCTTTTTATAGCTATCCGAACCTTTGGCCCTAGCACTGTTCTATTATATTATAATCATTGCATCTTGCTGTACGGTTTTTGTTTTGATTATCAGTTCGCTATGTACCTAAATGACTGATAACACATTAAATGCTCTGCGAGACTTAGATAATCTGGAGATAGCTCAGTCAGTCGAATGTTCAATAGAAGACCTACTTACAAACTTACAAATTAAACACTCAAAACTAAACATACTATGTCAAAATATTCGTAGTATATATAGTAATATTAACGAAATAAAATTAATCTTGCCGCAGTTAAAGTTTCACGTGGATATTTTAATTTTAACGGAATGTCGGTTAACCACAAATAAGGTTATTCCTTCTCTTCCAAACTACAGTTCATCTCATACAATTTTATCTCTAAACCAAAGCGACGGAGTGGTGGTATATGTAAAAAATTATCATTTATTTAAGGTCAAAGAGATCGAACTAAAACATGCGTCTTGTTTACAGATATCATTGGGTGAGTATACGGTGCTCGGTGTGTATAGATCACCATCCAATACAGACGCTGAAATATTTATAAATTCATTAAATACCTATCTTGAAAACATAAAAAACCACAAAAATATAATTATTACTGGTGACCTAAATATAAACCTTATATCCAAGAATTCTGAAACCTCAGTTGAGCGCAAGAATAGGCAAATGTACCTTACAGTTCTGTCCATGCATGGTCTATTTCCAGGACATACATTGCCCACAAGATTACACAATTGTTTGGATCATTTTATGTTAAAATTAAATAGCAAACCAATATCTGCCTTTATTGCTATACTTAATACCTCGATTACTGACCATCTAACAATTCTACTATGTTTAATTAATGATAAAGTACAGCACAACCACTGCCGTAAATTTAAAAATAAAGTTGATCTGGAACAGGCACACATTGAACTTCGCTCTAGAAATCTTACAGAATTGTATTTGTATACAGACCCTAACTTATTTACCGATATTTTAATTACACATATTAAAGAATGTATAACTAATAATACGCGTATTTTTACCACACCTCGATCTAAACAAAAAATTAAACCATGGATGACTGATGGTGTGTTACGTTGTATAAGGAACAGAAATTGTATGCAAAAGAAACTAAAGATTAATCCTTGTGATGACATACTACGTTTAACTTATAGACGCTACAGGAATTATTGTAACTCTTTAATAAAGAAATTAAAAAGAAAGTATGACCGCGATAGACTGGCACGCTCGACATATAACAGTAAAGCTTTATGGAATACTATCAATAGCATCGTACAGTACAAAACATCAAAAACCAATAACTCTAATCTATTAAACAGTGGGTCATCGCCAAGGGAATCTGTAAATCAAATTAATCGGTACTTTGCCAGTATCGGCAAATCCCTCGCTGACAACATCCTAACTAACAATGGAATGCAATACCCAAACAATTTTATTTTAACATCATTAAATACTAAATTGTCATCATTCGTGCTATTGGAGACTGATATGTCTGAAGTGGAACAGGTCTTGATGAGTCTTGACTCTAATAGTGCTGCAGGTTGGGATAACATACCTACCAGATTTTTAAAATTAGCTAGAGTAGAACTAATACCTTTAATCACCTATTTAGTAAATTTATGTTTTAATAGTGGAGTATTTCCCGACGCTCTCAAAGAATCCATTATAACACCTATATATAAGAGTGGGGACATTGATGATGTCAACAATTATCGACCAATCTCGGTTCTACCTGCTCTGTCTAAAATATTAGAAAAAATATTAAATAAGAGAATACTATCCTACTTAGAAAAGTATGATATACTATCCTCTACTCAATATGGCTTTAGGAAACATATGTCAACTGAAGATGCAGTGTTAGCGTTAAGTACCCTTTTAGTTAAGCATTTGGATTGTGGTAAAAAATGTATAACGGTATTTTTGGACTTAAAAAAAGCGTTCGACACCGTCTTTGTCCCCACTCTGATACGAAAACTCGAAAACATCGGATTCAGAGGTACTCCACTCGCCCTCCTGGCTAATTATCTAAAAAATCGTAAACAACGGGTGAAAATAGATAACCATGTTAGCCAGGCTACTAATATCACCTTCGGCGTGCCCCAGGGAAGCGTTCTCGGTCCAACTTTATTTCTAATTTACATAAATGACCTCTGTAGTATGAAGGTTGAGGCCGGGAACATCTTGTCTTATGCCGATGATACAGCCGTTGTCTTCTCAGGTTCTACATGGGAAGAAGTACGTGAACGTGCTGAACGTGGCCTAGCTAGAGTATCTACATGGCTATCTACAAACCTCCTTACCCTTAATATAACTAAAACTAATTATATATCATTTTTCTTAAAAAACTCTTCCCACCACGTACAGCTTTTGAGATCAGGATTCACAACTATGATAACTCTGAAATTACGCATTGCAATTGTCCTAAAATAAATAAAGTAAACTCAGTTAAATACCTAGGCATAAATATTGATTACAGACTATCATGGCACTCACATCTTGATCTGCTAAGCACTAGAATAAGAAAGCTAATTTGGGTCTTTAAAATGCTACGGCACGTTACTGCCAAGGAAATTATAAATAAAATATATACAGCGCTAGCTCAATCTATCTTAATATATTGCATACCAGTTTGGGGCGGAGCAACAAAAATTAAATTTCTAGAATTGGAAAGGGCCCAGAGGTCACTTCTAAAAGTGATGCACTTTAAGCCTTATAGATTCCCGACTACAGACTTATATATTTTTAGCAAACAGCTCTCGGTTAGAAAATTATATATATTATTTGCCCTATTAAAAGTCCATAGTGCGTTAAAATTTAACCAGGCTCTGCAAAATAAAAGAAGATTTAATCTGGTGGCTCCATACTTTCCAATAAAAACTACATTTGCTCGTCAACAATATTCAAGACAATCTTCATTCCTCTACAATAAAATAAATCGCATGTTACAAATATATCAAATGAACAAATTCGATTGTAAAAAAGCACTGACAAACTGGTTAAAACAATTATCTTATGATGAAACTGAATCTCTGTTAGCAGTATTATCATAATAAAGTTAGAATACTCTCACCCAACATAACATACATACATCCATATATACATATATACCTACACACATATACATACATACATACACACACACATATATACATACATACACACATCTGCGCTTGCGCGAGCACACTTATACACACACATACCATGCATGCTATAATTATAAATTAGTTTTAATTGATATTTTTATTATTTATTATATTGATATTTTTATTTTATTTTCCTTTTAACAAATTTTAATACAGAATAATATTTATGATATTTAATCAATGTATGCTTACTTGCACACGGCAGAGCGGGGCCTCCTGACACAGGCAATGTTATGCCTAAAAGGATCGCTCCAACAATATTGTAACTAGATTAAGCTCAGCTAATGAAAATAAATCATTTTTATTTATTATTTATTTTATTATAGATTCTATGTATAATAAACGATCATCTCGACCAATAAATACTAAAAAATCCAAAACAAATTTAAGCCTGGCTAATTCCAAACGATAAAATTCCCCCAGTATTTTATATTCTCATACAGTAGTAAAACTTCGTTGAAAATTCATTCAACATTTTACGATAGCCGTAAATCTATTTATTTTATGGCGTTTATTTCATACTTCTCCTCATTTAATATTATATAAGCTGACTTGTATTTAATACTGGTATACTAATAGCTCGTCAAAAACGCATCTACAAAATACACATTAAATTTATATTCTTATTAATTAACTAGCTTTTGTCCGCGACTTTGTACGCGAAGAATTTCCTTTCAGCATCTTTATTTTTTCCTAGCATATAAAGAAAATCTGATCGATAAACATAATAAAATCCTCCATCCACCTAATATCTTCTAGGCAGCGTATTAAATATTTCTTATTCTTAGTACTTGACTTCAAGGTGGCGTATCAAGATAAACATCCACCAGTATCCAAGTTAGACCTTCAAATATACAACAATGAAAATCGCATTAAATTATTATATTATATGTAGCTATATATACAAATTAAATATTGCATGGTTAAATTCAAACAGTTTACCGAATTTCCCTTAATCTACTACTTAACTAACTGTAGACACACGCAAACAACAAAAGACTCCAACATTATCATAAACGATTAACAACTGAAGTGTTTACAAGAAAACCCCAAAATAGGAGTCAGTAGTTATTAAAACCGCTTAATTTTCGCCTTAAGGGTTGTACGATAAGGACGAAAAGATAAAGATTCATATCGTTTGCGGTTAATTGTACTAATTTTACGTTGCATATAATGGATGTACACTTTATAGTGACTTCATGAAAGGGTTAGAAGTTCCTCAACGAGGAAATATTAGCCCGTCTCTCTTAGTGATAAAGTACAGAACGAGTTAAGCGTAGAAGAAAATAAAGTACTAATAGTTTTTCTAAGTAATGGTTATTATATTTTACACCCTGCGGGTAATATCCGCAAATTGAGACATTTGTACGGGTTTATGTACCATATCTATATACTGATACGCAGACATCAAAATGCCAATAATATAACGTCAGCGGTCGCGATGTAAGTGACTAGTGCATCTAAATACATAGTAGTTTTACACCCACATTTCGCCAACTGACTACCTCCGTGGCGCAGCAGTATTGAATGCGACTGCTGTCCATGAGGTCTCGGTTTCGAATCCCGGGTCGGGCCAAAAAATTGTTATTGGTTTTTTTTAAATAATAATAGTATAATTTATTGCGTCAAATATGGTATGGTATAACAATATGGTATGGTATAACAATGGTATGGTATGGTATAACAATGGTATGGTATAACAATATGGTATAATTTATTGCGTCAAATATGGTATGGTGCAACAATAAAGTTCCAAATTGATACATGTCATCTTAAATAAAAAAACAGTCTGTTAAGAAAGCTCAATAGCAGCCCGGAGTTAGAAAGTTGGTATTGGGAGACACCCCCGTGCCTCGGAAAGTACATAAAGCCGTTGGTCCTACGCCTGATCTATCTCCGGTCGTGTCAGATTACCGTCCCATCGGATCATGAGAGTTAGGGAACAGAGAGTGCACTTGTGTTTGCACACACACTTGTGCACTATAATATCTCCCGCGCATACAATAATATCTAGCCAATCTCCGTTAAGACTGGCCGCCGTGACCGAAATTCGGTCTGGAGGATATTATTATTATAATTATTACACCCTCATTTCGCCAATTATTATATTATTATTATCCGATGCAATAAGGGGCAAGCCCGTTTCCGTACCAGTCACAGTGGAATATTCTGGAAAACGAGACCGAGACACAACAATAGCATTCACTATCGCGTCACCGAGGCAGTAAATACTTTATATTATCTGGCAACATATCATATGACTCGTCTGGTAGTAAGCAGTTATACCTTGCAATATCAGCATCAGCACTGGTGTGTTCTTTGCTCTGGTATCTGGTATTTCATAATATATACAATGTTAGTTATAAAAAATGTAGTATCATGGTAATGGAATACCTAGGAAAATTAAATTATACGGACACAGAAAAACTGCTAGAAGTCTTAAAATTATATTGAAATTAATTTTAAAATTGTATATTACTTCCTGAACACCTTTAATCGTAGATGTACTTTCGACTGTAAATATTTGTATTAAATATGCGTTAGTATAAAATAAAATTATCAAGTAATGTCCTGAAATACAGGTTTATCCTAGTTCAGGCAGGCTTAAACATAATCTTTTGAACGTCATTTATTTTGTAACATAGTTTAACATACTTTAAGAATTAATTTTTATTTAAGCTTAAAATTATATAATATAATATGACGCGAGCATATTGTTATTTACTAATATTCACACACACAGTCTATCCTCCGTTTGTCTATAAAAAAACTTATAAAAGAAAACCTAACGCCATTTTTCCTACGAAATTGAAACCTGAACCATAGGACTAGCGCATCAACCTAGTAATATTTTTAAAATCTCTGCTAAAAATGCCTGTCCAGTCAAGCAACAAAATTAAACCCAATATAGATGTGACCTAATTCCTTAACCGAAAACAAGTATTAAACGAAAATTAAACCGAATTATCATGCTAAAGGCTTATAACGTATAGGTGACGAGAAATTCGCTACGTCGCGATAAAACGGAATTTGCATAGAAATAAGGCGGAATACAACCTGTACACTTATTACTTAGAGATTGCTTGTATAACTAAACAAGGTTTTCTTTTTGACAGTATTTGGGTCACCGGTAATTTTGTTTTAAATGCTGTTAAAGAATATTTTAAGAATTTAACACTGTATACCTTTTAAATACAGTTTTATTCTTATACTGTTATAATTAAGCAGCAAACAAACATGGTCTGATGGTAAGCGGTTACCGGTTCATAGGCGAATACCGGTTTATTCGCGGCTACCGGTTCGATAAGTAATTTTCTCATCGTGTCATTAAGTTAATAAAATTTTAGTTAATCTTAGATGATATTTAAATACTTTGTTAATCATGCTCATATTGGCGAGGTCAAACAAAACATGTTTAAATTACCTACTGATTTACTATGTGATTATGTATATTGAATCGGCACTCCAAAAAGGATATTGCTGGAGAGTGTTGTTTTACAGCTTATAGGAATCGCTGAGACACTCCTGCTTATACTTCAATGGAACGAAGTAGGGAACCGTACAAAGATATTCAAATCCGTAAACTTAATACCTGTACCGGCAGATCATCCGTCAACCGGCGTCATATTATATTTGATTTATGTTTGTTTGTTCTCACTGCTCGCCGGCTTACACGTACCTACTTATAGATAGGGAGGTATTCGCAAAGATAGATAGCTAAACTGCTTTTTATTGTATACTCTGAATATATTGTTAGCAAGTATTTGAAGTTAGTCTTGTTGATTCGATTTTATAAATAAATCGTACATATGATCGAATAATAAATAAAGTAATAGTGATTAAACCTGAACAACTAGGTCGTAAATAAAAATTATTATAATGTTGGAGAATATTTAGATAACATAATCTCAACAACATACACTTAAATTTTATTTTAGACCTTCTAATGCATGTAATTTTAATTATACTTATATGCATTTGCACGCTCTGTGGATTAGAATATGCAATCTGTAAAAATTATCATAATTAATATATATTGTCAAATTTTAATATGTATCATATTCGGGCAAATAAATAAATGGAATTGAATTGAACCATCCTTGTTATCTAAAAGTTTAAAAATTGATTTGATGATTGATTAATGTATGTAGAAAGAATGGGTGGTGAAAAACTATATACAGTGACTGTGAATGGCACCGCCGGAAAGGGAAGGCTTCAATGAACGTTCTCTGACCACATTGGAAATATTCTTAATGGCAAGTTAAGTGTCGGTAAAATGACGAGTAATAGTTTAGTAGTTTCTGCCTATCCCTTCAATACAAGCGCATGTATGAATGTATGTATGAATAATCGATTAAAAAATATGCTTAGACCAATACTTGAATACCACCAAAAATATATACTTTCTTATATTTGAAGTCTAAGGTTCGTCTTTTATGCTATCTACCGAGCACGCTTCCAGACAGACATTGAAAATTTCCTAACTAAAAAAATAATTTTGCCTGAGTTGAGAATCAAAACTAGACCTTAAGAACAGTCATAATTACAACCACATACAAATACCATGAGTAGTAACTGTTCTAAAAAAGTGAAATAATTACTTCTTATTTACGTAGTGAACTGGTACTTAGAAAGAGACTTCAGTGTCCATTTTAAATACCTTTGTAAGATAGTACTTCATTGTAACGAATAACAAGGCCTAATTCATCAAAGCTCTCAATACGTTTGACGTTCGAACTACCTGAACAGCCTCTGCACAGTTTCATAAATCAATCAACATTGATTCGGCGTACTGTTGTGGGACTTATTTGTCTCGATGTTGTACTGGCACGAATTGGGATTGACATGTTCTCAACTTGTGCTCTATACAAGCTCAAGGTATGTAGATGAAGTAGTCGTAGTCAATTGTAGGGAAGCTGTATGTGCTTCATATACACATCTTATCTTATCTTATGTAGAGGGCCAGTCAGTGCAGACCGGCGACACTTCGACCCAGTGGGATCTTTTGTGTCGACACTCTTCCAATAACGATTACCATAGATGTTCATGGCAGCCGGGACTGACGGCTTAACGTGCACTCCGAGGCACGGAGCAGGCGATAATTCTCAATCAATACGCACATAATTCCGAAAAGTCATATAACTTCCGAAAGTCAGAGGTGCGCGACGTGGGTTCGAACCCGAGACCCTCTGCATTGCAGTCTGTTGGTCTCCCCACTGAGCTATTGCTGCTCAAAATATTCATATATACATAGTATTCTCATGCCCATTTCTATTAAGTAATCTGAGCTGTATTGTAGTATTCCCCATGTAATAAGGGGAGAAATCTCTTGCCATCTACCGAGCATGTCTACAGAATCTGTATTTCTACTCAGAACTTCATGAAAGAAAAATCTAATAATACTACCTGACTTAAATATAGTATAGCCCGAGACCTCGAGGCAGTCTGTTTATGTGGTCACCTTGCCTATAAATTACCTACTAGTCTTTAGCATTTCAGATCTTTTCTAAAGATCCATCCCACAGGAACCGTACATTTTGTGTACAAAAGTTCACCACCCTGTCCATCTCTTAAGTAAAAAATCACGTCAATGTGTTTATCCGTTGCTACGTGTAAAACAATATTCGTCACTCGTTCATAAAAAGCCGGGTATCCCTAATTACTGAAGGTACAAAACTCAAGCTTATTTGGCTACAGACTTCTTTACTTTTTTACCTAATCAAGCTACCTTAGCTAGAACAATACTATAACCTCGCTTACATTGTAGCTGTTAAACTAAATAACGCCTTCTTGAAATTTGAACCGTAAACAATTCCACAACTACGTGCTCTAAATGCATCATTACTACAGAGTAATCAACAGTATCACAGGTTAAAAGCAACACTGTTAGTTAGTCCAACCATTCGGCAATATTGTTTTAGAACACATTTGACAACAGAAAAGCAAGGAAATCATGATAGACAGATTGCAGTGTGAAAAAAAAACGCAGCTATGAAAAGCAAAGACCTAGTCTAGTCTCGGTCTTGTATTGTGGGACTCAATTCTCAGAGCGTTTGAAGAGTAAACATCGTGTACATGAAGTACAGTTGAATGGAAAACTGTTTGACATATGGCCAGATTTTTCAGCTGAACCAGCGCATTTGGTTGTTAGCAGCTGGTTTGTTACGTAAATAATACATTCAAAGTCAATCTCTTCAAAAGTCTTACTTTTCAGGAGATTAAGACTTTGAATGTGTTATTTTGTGTGTGAAACACTTCTGCTTAGATACTTCTTCAATGCATATTTTAAGTTGTTTTGTATTCAAAAACTACGTAATTAACCTAAATATATTATTGTATTACGTTACTTACATAAACTACTTTATATAGATTTTATTGCAGTTTATTTTAAAATCAAACGTTGGTAAAGTATTTTTGCAGTTTAAGCATTTTGATAGCTTTAGCTAGCTTTCACACGTGCCTCGGAGAGCATGTTAAGCCGTCGGTCCCGGCTGCCATGAACATCTATGGCAGTCGTTATTGGGAAGTCAGTGCCCTCTAATATCCTGACACTGGTCTAGCCTTAGGGTATCATTAGCCTTCGGGTTGCGGAGGTCCGATGGCAGTCGCTCCGTGTAAAAACTGATATCCAGTCAAATCCGGTTAGACTAGAAAGCCGACCGCAAGTGACTTGGGAATAATAAAGGCTAGGGAGAAGAGAGAAGAGAGAGAGAGAGCTAGGTTTGACAGCTTTATATATAGGTATACAAAAAAATACTATAACAATAACTTTATTTTAATAATTGTAATTATGAATTTATTTGACTTGTAAATATTGACCTTTTAAATTTTAAACTAATAACTTTTAAATTGACTTTTAAATTTAATTTAATTTGTATCTAATAATTGTATTTTTTATGTTAATTTTATTGTATCATTTTGATGTTTGACTATTGACTCGTCTCCACTATTTTTCTGTTTTATTAATGTTTTAAATATGGATTTTATCTGAAATAAAGTTATTATTATTACAACGCGCTCTATAATTGGCTTACATGGTGGTTCATATGGTGGTCAAACACAAAGATATTCTAAAATGTAAAAAAATAGAAAGTATTTGTTATCGCAATCAATACGAAACCAAAAAATATTTATCAAGTAATTTTTTGACCCTACTACATACTTGGTTAGCCTTTGCGGCGACAAAAATGTTAAAAGGTTAATGTTATGTAACATTATACACACGATCTCTATCAATTTATTTTGTATAATTACTATTTATTTATCAGATTGTACTGAATTAAATTACTAGCAAAATATGATTTATTAGACCCGATATAACAAGATTTAAAAATCTTGGACCGCACTCCATAACCATAATTTAATTGGTGCTCAAAAGTCTATATCCCTTATTTAGCTATGGAAATTCGATAAAATACTTTCTCCGTCAAACGCAGAAGCGAGGAATTGAAAAGTAAAATTATTTTGATTGGTTTCAACGAAATTGTCCATACGGCCGACGGAAATAATGCGATTTATGGCTAGGGGGTGACTAAGGTGCTATACAGAGTATAGAAATCTCGGAAAAGAAAATTCATTGGAACTTGATTTGGCCGCGAGTTAAAATGGAGGAAATGTCTGGTTGAGATTAGATTCAGTCAATGTTATTAGATAAGTAAGTGCGGTTTTACGGAGCTAATAAGAACGCATTTTATTAAGATGATAATGAAGATATTAAATAGATTATTGTCTAAATAATTATTTTATAAATTAAATTAACTTGACTTTATATAAATTATTTTGACTGCTCAATAACCGGAGCCAGTGCAGTCCGTTTTTTGCCAAAATATAGACAATCAAACGATCTGTTGTTTTATTACACGAAAAATGCTGGTGGTTCGTATTTTTATAAAAGAGATCTTAGTGTCAAAAATTTCCAGCAGTA
The DNA here is from genome assembly GCA_963564715.1 of Catocala sponsa. Classification (NCBI taxonomy): domain Eukaryota; kingdom Metazoa; phylum Arthropoda; class Insecta; order Lepidoptera; family Erebidae; genus Catocala; species Catocala sponsa. The sequence goes on from OY751351.1 coordinate 8,837,583, forward strand.
TCTTAAGCTTACCGAATTGTAGCGAATAACCTTATATGAGGTATGGCAGGGCAATTTGTCATAATTAAAGAAGGGAAAGGAAATACTTATTTATCAAAATATAACATTCCTTACTCGTGGCACAAAACTATTATACAGTCATTCTGTTTCTGACGCACAAGGGTAAGAAAATAAAGAAGACAGGAAGCATTGTATAATGTTTATTCTGGTATAAATTAAAAGAAAAAATATTTTGCACTTTTGTGTATGACAGTACTATGTATGTCTAGGCGGTGTGAAATGTACAATGTTAACTTTACTGTACTTAAAATCTGGAGGTGATGTGTTTTTATAATCGGTTAAGGAGTACGGGTGACTGCACGCACGCACTGATTCGTAAGAGTGAGTAACTAAAATAAATAATTCAGAGTATTTTGTTAATAGTCGTGTGTTAAGTGTTATACCTACCGCTAAAAATTTACCAACATGATAATAGAAAATAATGTCACTTGTAACCTTTAAGGTTTAGTTAGGAAGACGACAGGCCACGCTGTAGGGGCGTGGTGTCTTGAGGTTACTTTAAGCAGAGATGATTCAAAGATACTAGAGCAATTAACACTTTTATTAACACTGAGTGTAGAACACACTTAAAGCAAGCTATACAATTCATATAAATCAGGGCGTGGTTCACAAAGGCTTCTTACGTGGTTCTTGTTAGGAAGAACCACTTAACTTCATGTGCAGCTCAGCGGAAGGAAGAGGACTGCCCCAGCCTGGGATATAGTGGATCGCGTCCTGGGGCCCCCAGGACGCGATCCACTATATATAGGCCGCCGCCGCTCGGAGGGGGGCTAGTGATGCCACCGTCTCGCTCGCCGCGCACGCAGCCGTGCGCCGCGAGTCGATTACGTGACACACTTACTGCGATCGTTATTATAAATAAACTGGTCAAATTATTATTATAGCGTGTCAATATTCCAATTACTTATTTTAATATCTTACAAAGCTATAAATAATAATTTCTGTAAAACAGCTATAGTAATCTGGCTACAGACTCAAACGTATGATGATATTGAAAATGTATTTCTGACCTTCAAATGGTTCTATGAAATTTTTTTACTGTAGTGACCCCGCTAGTTAAATTTGGAGTTGGTCTTAATATATATTTAATGCATACCTTTTTTATAATAATATCTATCGTGAAACATACAAAGTTTTAAATTGTATGTCACGGACTCACGGCTGCGCTCACATAATATTTTCGGGATCGCCCGACTAGTTTTCGACGCGAACAGAGTCCTTATTTCACATTATTACTTATTATCTTTTTAGTAATTGGCTGTAACATGAATTCATAAAATATTAATTCACATTACATGTTTAAAATCACATAAAATAAAATACTATATATGTACATAGTGATAATTTATAGCATACACATAAAAAAACAAATATATTTAAATACATATATCGTCTATTCCTCAACTAATCTTCTACATGTACAAAACCGTTTGTGTTAATAACTAAAATTGTAAAATTGTATTTGCATAAAAATAAAAATAAAAAAAGTTCATACTTTTCGTGTTCACAGAACGACGCTTTGTCATGTTTGTTACTCAAATGAAGGTAAAAGTGAAAAGTTTGATATTGTAAGTTGTCTAAAAAGTTTAAATTCAAGCTAGTATTAGATACTTCAAAAACTTTTGTCTTTGAGTTTTGTGCGCAAATATATCGTATTTATTATGTGTAACATTATTCGTGAACGGATTCCAATGGACTGGTAGTATTCAAGACTTCAGAAATAGACTTTTATTGGCTAAGCAATTTCCTTTATGAACTTTTACACATCTGGTTCCTCTAACAAGCTAGTCACACTTAGTTAATAAAATATCCGAAATCCAAATATAGATTCTGCCATAACTTCATGAGTGCCAAAACAAGAAGCTTTTCATGGTTCCACTGAACTTGCCATACAGAAAATACAGTCGCTTATAACACAAAAAAAAGAAAATATTCTAGGAAACATTGTCACCGTAGTACTTGTGTGGGTGAGCGTACAATCTCTGCAGATGCACATGTCAACACGGCGTATATACCCAGTGAGGTGAACTGCACTGTTTTACAATGTTCACAAATCTTCAGGGCTTCAGTACGGACTAAGCTAACTTAACAATCTGTGTGAAAATGCACACAAGAATACTGATTTGGATTCAGTACGGCTTTTGTACGAGGATTTCGTTTTGAAATTTGTTTTGAGAAGGAAATATTAAATAGGAGTGGCCATTTTGAATTTGAGCGCTTAGGAGTTTGCATACCAAGTATAAATAAATAAGTAAATCATAAGAAAGAATTTAAAAGTAGAATAAAATAAAATAAATGTTCAATTGACTTTTATAACAACGCTTTTGCTAAATTAGTCACTTACGGTCTAACTAAATAAGTTGGTAAAACCAGGGTTGTAGTACTGTTGTAACTTATAAACCTCGTCAAAAATGGAGTAACTATCGCTGGCTGTCGCCACGGTAAGAGACAAAGGTCTTTTTTGTCCGTTTGTTTACAACACTTATCTAAGAAGCCCTGAAACTTACTCAAAACAGAAAATGTTCAAAGTAATTAATTTAACAAAGATCTGTATGGTACAAATATTTTTACAATTTAAAAAGGATATCCCGCTATGTCTGGCTATAATTTTAAACTGTGAAGTTTTCTCTTATTTGGACATAAGATTAAAATAATGTTTTTTTTAGAACTTCAAGATTAGAATCAAGGGAATTTCTTTATTTTTGTATTCTTTTTAAAAAGATAACTAGCAATTTAGCCTCTTCAGCTAAGCTAGATTGCTTATAATTATTAGAAGTGGGTTTACATTGGTAGTGCAATATGTGGGATTCAAACGCACGTCCTCTCCGTCGCAAGCCCACTTCCTTATCCATTGGGCTACAGCTGATATGTCTACATGAACCTAAAGATGGTTACCAAAATTATATCCTACCAGCCATTGATTTAGTACGCTTTCCTAGTCTTATATATTCAACTTATCCGATCTGGTATAAAATCCGGCAACTCCCAAACAAAAAACAGAAACAAGAAGAAATGGCAAAGAAACACAACATTTTCAAAATGGATTTCTTCAGCCAATATTTGTTTAAGCATACCTGTATTCGTAGTCTTCAGGTAGTCGTAAGGTTAAACTGTGTACACAAACAACCTTTCGTAAACATCTAACCCTATGTAGTCACGATATCTACATATTTATTCCGCGTAAGATGCTGGAGGTAGACTGCATACGCTAACAAGTTAAGGTACGTATGGAATACAAAATGCACTGCCCGTATCGCAAGTGGTTGCACCTTTGCTCTTCCAAGTTTATCAAAACTACCAACCAATGGCTGGATACGAGCTGTATTAGTAGAGGATGGGTGCAGATTTTTTAACATAAAAGCTGTTCAAAAGCACGGGTCACTAAACTACGGTCGTTTTTATACATCCGCTTTGCATGATGTATATAACTGAAAATTAGTATAATATGTACATAAGGCGTCTATCTGCTCGTAACCACGGGCTGTATAATCCGACGGAAACGTCAAGCCGTGAATTAAATACATACACCCAACGAGAGGTTCACAAAACAATGACAATTCAAAAACAAGTTTTATCAAGTCTATATTATGTTATAGAAAAACGAGATATCAATATAGTCTCAAAGGATTTACATACCTGATTTTTTAAATGCACTGTTGACTAAGTTTGGGCTTATGTTTACAGCTGGTCATAAGGTCTCGGGTGCGATTCCCAGAACGGGCAATATTGCCAATAACTTAAAGTTTTAGCACATTTACGAGTATATGAGCAAAGGTGCACAACATCTTGCACATTTAATCAGTTTTGTTTTAGTATCATAATGTGCAAGCCGTTCAATGGCCGTCTGCCAGGTCCAGACTCCATGCTTCTGCTGAAAATTTCTTGACAGAAAATTTAATAACTTTTTGCTAGCACCACAATTGAATCTGAGACCTGCACTAGAAGTAATTATTGTAGAGTCGCCGCGCACTTTGAAACATTGAAACAACGGACTCAGATTTCACAATTTTTTAACCTATATCGAACTCACAACATTGGATATAATGGCAGTGACGGCTAAAACTTAAACCACTTCACCATCCGTGCAGTTAATAATATAAATGCGAAAATTCTTACCAGAGTCAACTACGAACAAAGTTTTCAAAGTGAATCGAACGACTCGCAATCAGAGTTGATCTCTAATACCTAACCTTATTCAGCAAACTTTAGCTCTCATATAAGTGTATAAAATTGCAGCAGATATCTTTTCAGTTGCAACCATTAGGACTGTGTAGCACCATTGTGTGCCACAAGATGTAAAGACACTTTCACACTAGGTGAGAATTTTCTTTATATTTTTTACCTTACTTGGATATAGGCGAAAGTGTGTAATCCCTACTAACATTATTTGGAATTTTGAAAAGTTATTTTGTTTGTTTGTTACGTTTTCACGTCCTAATTATTCAACCGATCACCATGAATTTTCGCATGCATATTGCTAAGGGTGCAGAAAAGGAGATAAGGTACCTATTTATTGCGACTAAATCTACTAGACTAAATCTACATTAATCCGAGCGACGTCCCGGACAAAAACTAGCCCTTTATATTTTTACCTCACTACAAAGAGTCAATTAAGTATATCATACACATATATACATAGTCTCACGCCTATATCACCAAAATGTAAGCAAAGGTATATCTTTTTCCATAAAGATCCAATATCGGTAGCGGGCCCATCACCTTCAACAGGGTACAGTTTCAGACTCCGTACTCCTGAAAATTGCTTAACCGAAAACCGCAACCGTTCCGCCATAAACCATAACTCCTTTAGTGCATCTTAGTGGTAGATAAAGATGTGTTACAGTCATATTCAGAGTTATGAGTCCTATTTAATAGGGAGTTATAATTAGTTTCTATGTAATTTATTTTGTTTATTTATTTATCTATTTACTACATTACACATTTTTATAATTGGCAGCGGCTTCCGCACTAAGCTCGAGGCTTGTATCGCGGTAACCACACGCTATACATTAGTCGCTTAACATCTAGAATATGCAAACATCGGTTTGAAAACAAATAAAATCCTAATCCTAATCCTTACTATCCTAATCCTAAACCTAACTTCCTAACTAATATTATAAAAGTGAAAATGAGTTTGTTTGTTTGTTACCTTTTCATGCCTAAACCACTGAACCGATCATTCTGAAATTTTGCATATACGTTGTCAGGTGTACAAAAACGGACATAGGCTACTTTTCATCCCGAAAAAAATTACTGTTCCCGAGGAAAACAACAATAACGTTCTTATGATAATAGATGGCGCCACATGTCTTTCGAATCATGATTGAATTATATTATTACAAGCAAAGTACAACCCGAATTGATTGTCAAATTCTAAATTAACGCGAGCGGAGCCACGGGCAAAAGCTAGTATAAAATAATTAGAAGCTCATTATCGTTATCAAGTATATTTCTATACTTGCTACTGAGATTATTTAATATGCAGTTATTATTAAGTCCTGCGTAATAAGGAGCCAATTATTGTTATCAAGAAGAGCCTAAAAGAAGCCGCAATCACGCATTGTTCTACCGGAGAATCGGATCATGTGGGGATCCAATGCCCCGGTGTAGCAAAATGTTGCATCCATACGTATTAGAGTAAATTTTAATTTATATAAGTCTAGCTGTGATGCGATTTCACCCTCGCTTATAACTGCTGCGTCACTCCCGTAGCTTGTATCGTTATGTTATATATGTAGCTACGTTTCTTCGAAATAAAGCAGTTTTATAATGGCTAAAGAATTATTCAAATCGGTGTAATAGTGTCAAAGAGTTTATATATTACACACAAATATTTCGTCTTTATGAATTAAGTATAGATACAAAGTTTATACATATGTCTATCGGGTTGTTTGTGTAAATATTACTCGAGAACCTTTAGAGCAATTATTCTATGTTATGATAGGATCCTAATCTGCACTGGATTTATTTATTACGTGCCTTAATATAGCTGGCAAAATGAGAGAGTAATAAATCAGTTCTATTTTATACTAAAACAGGAGATAGCACCTGGGATCTTATTTGATCACTCAACAAGAAAAAGTTAAGAAACTGCATTTGCATATCATGTCACGTTCATTCACAAGTCAAGAATAAGACCGCATGCACCAACGTGACACGGAATACATAATGGCCTGTAGCTGTTCTGTAGATGCACCTTTATGTCGACACCGTCTCTAAATAGGGAGGGAAGTGGAAATTTGTTTGCTCTCAGTTGAAAATTATATGAGGATATTTTATATTGTGGTAAAATAATATTAATGGTGATAAAGGATTTAAATATGTATGTTATAGATACCTATTATACCTACTATACCTACCATAAAACGTAAATTACAAAGTTTTGGGCCGATTGTTCGTTCTATATGTACCATATTAATTCGTAAAATTTCGATCGCACCTGCCTTTACAATGAAGTGGTCTGAACAACAGACTAGTGGCACAATGAAAGAATGAAATCCAAAAGAAAATCATTGTAGATATGTGTGTATTGTAAGTATGTATGGCTCAAAATTTCGAACAGACATTTTCATGATAGGTAACAAATAAGTGAAATAAAGTTACGTAACCGCAGTCAAATATTAAGTTCATTATTGTTAGCAAAGCTTTAAATCACATCTTAATTTTTAAAAGATACACATGCGTTATAGGTCATAATACTTAGCATAGGAAGACCTAACATAGGCCTGAACTAAGAAGAAGTAGAACATATGTTATATTATATAAATACATAATATGCGGAGAATGGTCACAACAATCGATCCAGTATCATTAGCGAGGCGACCACTTAAACGTGCCGCCAAAAATCGCAGCTAAGTACTTATTAACCGGTCTGAAATCTCGATCGATGAGGTATAAAATGACACCACGGCATCAACAAGATAGTCTTTCACTCAACTACTATATAGTATGTGTTAATTATCCTGGTCGGCGTAGAAGTTGATTTGTTTAACGATATTTACTCAAACTTTAGTTGTTTGAATGAAATAACTTCGGCGTTTATGTTAAATGTACGCAGTATATACTACAAAACTATTTTAATCACTACTACTATGTTTTATTGTATGAGACTTTATGACTTCAAAATATTTTAAACTTCTATCAGTTAGTTTAAATAGCACATTACACTCAACAACTCGCAGAGATTATAATTTTGGTTCATTATAACGCGTTATTTTCGAATGAGGATTACTTTTTTTATCATATTTTTGTTTCTTTTTATAGCATCATAATTATTTTTTATAAAAGAAGCACATTTAAAGTTGCGCAGCGTGTTATACGACCAATGCTTAACGTTTATTTAAGCAATAATTATATTATTGGACAAAGAACTATCATAAATTACATCAGGTATATCAATATAAACTGGCTAAAGCTATGTTCATTAAATAATTGATTCGAACTGATGTTGTTAAATTTGTTTAATTGATATTATGTATTAAAGAACCACCTAAAATAATAAATATGAAGAATTTTTTGTGGATCAGAACATTGTGATTTTGCTAAGTAAATGCGAAGGAATATACAGCATCTAAAAAAATAAAGATTCTAAGCAAGATCTTTTCTTTTTGTCAATATGCAGACCAATAATAAAAGGTTTGTATTTTAATTAGTAATAATAAAAAAACACAGCGATTAAAAAGTAAATTGTCGTTATTATCAGGGCAATCTTATTCTCGATACACCATTTGCTACCGCTCATGACTTAATCTATGTATTAAGTCCAGACTGGTAGCTAATATCCATATAAAAAGTTCGTTGAACAATAAAACGCTATAACAACCCATTGTATTCATTTTAATCTTCCATCCAACATATCTTATCCAATCCATCTACAAGCAATTACAACTCAACACATCTTTCATACATAAATATCTCCATTTAATACCTCCGAACAAAAAATATATTTCATAAAATACGCTTACTGCATTATTCATGTAATCCGTCAAGTATCGTACAATCGGACAGTCGGCGTGAGTGGTGCGGACAAAGACGCTACGAAATGGAATTTTCTAGCAGCAGCACTTGTGTGGGGGGGTGTACACCGCAGATGGATTACTTTGATATTATTGTTGTTATGTAGATGGTGTTAATGCCTGTGAAGTGTGAAGGCATTTCAAACAATGCTAGCTTTGTGTAGAAAGGCGTAAGTAAAATACTATTCTGCTATTTGTATTTTATTGGTAGTTATTTTTGTAATATGACGTGTAGACCGAAATTAAACTACTTTACACGGATTTTGTCGCGTTGTTTATTTTAAAACACTTTTATTACATAATTTTAAAACTCTAACACTACTATTAGTGAACTTTACTACAATTTAAGCTATTTAAATTAATTAAAACTATTTATATTTAAGATTACACTTTGCTGCGACGTTTCGGTTACTTTACAGCAGCCATGTTCACGGGGAATTAAATACGCAATAAACTATTGCCTGGGATAGTCTTGGCGAAATGTGAATTTAATATACATTTGTATTTCTGCCTAGCCATATGGATTACCATCGAAAAATGAGAAGTGTCTCTATCTTCTATGTAAGGAAATTGACGGTTTTTATTTTATTATCTAGTAAGTTTTTGTTGGACTGCTCAGATGCTGTAGTGATTTAAGTGGTTGTCCTGCAACTGCAACTGAGTGGAGTGTTGTGGATTCAATCCCTTTACGGGAAGAATATTTATGCGATCCACAAATAGGTGTTTCGTGTTTGGGTGTACTTCGTGTTCGCTGCTTGGATGTTTGTAAAGACCTCCGTAAAGCCTAGGCCGCAATACGGTTTTTTTCCCGCAAGCGGTAAACCGCTAAACCGTGAAACCGAAACTCACACAAAATCAGTCGCGGGAAAACCCTTTTTTCCCTTGCTCACAAAATTACGCGATTAAAAACCGCAGCTGTTTAGCCGTAGTGCGGCCTAGGCCTAATACAGAATTTAATCCGTAGTGCGGCAGATGTCTTTTAAACTAAAAATAAAGATGGTTCGTAGTCGACACCCAAAGAAGCTTACATTTTCCATCGGTCCCAAAGTTCCAAGTTTGTTTCCAGCACAGCGCAGTGAATTTGCGCGCCGTACATCCCTAAGCTTCGAGTCTTCCGAGGGATATTAATTGATTTCATACTCTGAGAATTCTACTATCAAGTGTCTGTGCCTAACACACTAGGCTCGCCTTATGCAATCTGATGTGATGTGTAACTTAGCCGTCAAAATTTGGGTGTGATACACTTCCACGTATATGTATACCTACGTAATACTAGTTTGCATATTGATATTGGATAGATAAATGCATTGCCAGATATACTCACTGTGAGTAGAGAGAGTTTGTTTGTAACATATTGTTATATAATTTTATTAACTTCTGTTATTATTCACTAAAAAAGAGTCTTGATCACTTAGTGATCATGTCGCTTCCATAGGAAGATACAATAACAAAAACAATAAACAGAATCAATAACACAAAGAAATTAACATTTTATTTATTTTTATTCAGGAGCAATATTTACATTGTATTTGAATTTGGCACTGTACATAATACAGAAATAGATCATACAATAATATGGCACTTAACAGAATACATAATTAACACTAACTAGCGATCGCCTAGTGCTCGAAATTCGACCAAAGTTTTACTATTGCTGATATATTATGTCATTATATATTGATAAATGTAACCATAGTTACACGCTTCCACTGCGTGTGTCAAATGCATGGTTGTGTGCGTGAAGTGGTTTTTCATTAATTTAATGTATTTCTATTGATTTTTTTAAAAAAATATTAGCATTCGTCACTCCTTCTCCATATAAACTTTAACTGTGCCAAATTTCATGCTCCTCGGACCGTGCAATTTTCGTAAAAAGGTGTACAAGGTTTTTGCTTCACGTATTAATATATAGATATGAACATTATTCATAAAGATGTCAATAGAATAATTTAATAATATAATTAAAAAATCATGGTAGTAGGATGTAACTTTTAGTGTACTATTTACAATTTTATACAAGCATATTGCCCGCTCTGATAAAGAAGCAGACAAGATGCTGTTACAGACTCCAATAAACTTTAAACAACAGTTCTCATCTGTCTCAAACTGTTTTCGCTCAACCTCCTTTAAATAACATGGACTCTACTGATAATGTGGACGAGTGCCACATTATCAGGATAACCTTACTGGAATATTAAATATATTACATAAAAATTTGCAATTCGGTTCGTTGGTGCAATGCTATGGGATTAACATGAAGTCAGGGACTCTACTCGATAGATGACAATAGACTTGCCGCCTACTGCGTGCAAGCTATAATATAGCCAGTGAAATGTGGTTGTTCAATACCTCTGCCGACCCCTTAAGGAATTACAGAATTACTTATGTTACCCGCAAAGATGCAGGCAGAGATGTGTGATACATTAAATAAACATCGCTTGCCAGCCGTGCTGCCAGTGTGCAATGAAAACTGAACTTAATTATCTATAGATCATGAGCAGCGATAGCTCAGTGGGGAGACCAACAGACTGCAATACAGAGGGTCTCGGGTTCGAACCCACGTCGCGCACCTCTGACTTTCGGAAGTTATATGACTTTTCGAAATTATATGCGTATTGATTGACAATTATCTCCTGCTCCGTGCCTCGGAGAGAACGTTAAGCCGTCGGTCCCAGCTGCCATGAACATCTATGGCAGTCGTCATTTGTGTCGACACTCTGCCAAGTGTCGACACAAAAGATCCCATTGGGTCGAAGTGTCGCCGGTCTGCACTGACCGGCCCTCACATAAGATAGGATCCATAGATCATGCGATGGAGCTATGGTATAAATGGTATAAATATGAATGGCTATATGAATAAACGCAATTGATATTATATATAGAAAAACGCAGATATGTAACTAGACTCAAAAACAAGTTTTATGTAATACGTTCTGCTATTTTCATTATGTAAAAAGCTGAACATGCTAGTTTACGCACCTTTTTAGAATTTTTCACGTTTGACTAGGTTATACTGGCCGTAGTTCAATAATTCTCGATACATGTTACACAAGTCATGCATTGCGAAATTACCTATGTAGGGACACTGCTGACGTTTTAGTCTTGTATACGCAAGTATGCGATAGTGCCACGCGGCATTCGACGGCTATCACTAAGTTAGGTCGTAGTTTAATATGTATTTATTATATATGCAACTGGAACTAGACAGTATACAAGTTGTCCTGTAGAGAATGGATAATCTTGAAACACCTTATAATAGAGTGATTGCTAAAACATTTTTATATTATATTTCTTGGTGTACATTGAAATCTAGTTCACGGGTGAAAAGTTCTTGTGATAAAAATAAATTATAAAATAAATTAAATAAATTATATTACAAGAGCTATCAGCCTTGACATAGCCAAAGCTTTCGACAGAGTCTGGCACCGGTCTCTTCTTTCCAAGCTTCCGGCCTATGGCTTGCCCCCTCCACTGTGCACCTGGATTGCAAGTTTCCTGCAGAAGCGTCGTATTCGGGTCCTTTACGACGGTCACGCTTCCAAATTTATGCAGGTCAATGCAGGAGTGCCTCAGGGTTCTGTCTTATCCCCTACGCTCTTTCTTCTGCATATCAATGATATGTTGAATCTCGGCAACATACATTGTTATGCGGACGACAGTACCGTGCATGGGCGATATCTCGGACATCCTGGGGCCAAACAGGCTGAGGTTGAGGGGAAAAGGCAGAATCTTGTCGTTGAACTTGACCGGACCTTGGACCGCATCTATGAAAGGGGTGCCAAGAACTTGGTCGAGTTCAACGCCAAGAAGACCCAGGCATGCGCGTTCTCAACAAAAAAGTCTCCGTTCCTTCCCCTCCCTTCTCTGAAGAACACTCCACTGGTGATACGTGACAGTCTCTCCATCTTAGGTATGGATCTTTGCCGCTCCCTTAATCAGACAACCTATATCGAGAGCGTCATTAAGCAAGCTTCGCGAAAACTCGGAGTTCTGAACAGGGTGAGGCGGTTCTTCACGCCTGGGCAACTGTGCCTATTGTATAAGGCACAAGTGCGCCCTTGCGTGGAGTACTGTTCTCATCTCTGGGATGGCTCCGCGCAGTACTTGCTGGACGCTCTCGACCGGTTACAGCGGCGGGCTGTCCGTATCATCGGAGATCCAGAGGTCACGAGTTCACTGGAACCTCTGCAACTCCGTAGAGACATTGCCTCATTGGCATGTTTCTACAGAATATACCACGGGGAGTGCTCTGAAGAGTTATTCCACCTTATCCCGCCCTCCCCTTTCCTATCCAGAACAACGCGTGCTGGGCTCAGATGCCATCCTTACACGGTAGAGTCGATTAGAGCGCGTACCAAAAAGTTTGGGTCCTCATATCTCTCCAGAACGACCAAGGCATGGAATTCTCTGCCAAGGCACGTGTTTCCTTCTTCCTTCAATCCTGGGTTCTTTAAGCGGGGCGTGAAAAAGCATCTTCTCAGGCCGTCAAAGTAGAGACCTCAACATCGCCTCGGCTACTGTGGGGGCGATGTGGAGGCCACTGCTCTTAGACCACACGACTGCTTACCATCAGGTGGAGTGTGGTCATTATGACAAGCAAAATAAAAAATAAAAAAAAAAAAGCTATTCATCCGTTATAACTTTATTTTGATTCAGACAATTCTGAAACACCTTAGTGTTTCAGAATGATCTATTATATACGGGACGTCCTGAATATGCGAACCAATAGGTATAGATATTTGTTATGCCGTTATTTAATTTGCCCATCTACAACTCACTCAAACTTTACCCCGACATCCTACATAAAAATACATGTTTCCATTTAGTACAGCAAGTTCTCATTGTAAGTTTGTTCGTGCCGCACAATTATGTTATCATTTAAACTCCCGCAGTCGGATCGTCACAGTATAACGGTATTCACAGTAAAATAAAGGTGGTGTACGCTTATGTTCAAAACGTTTATTGTAAGGGACAGAACATCGGGACTTGCGGCGCGATAATTTCATTTTGCGAATGATTGTTCTACACGCGTCATATGGGGCCATGGAGTGAGCGATTGTATGAGCGGATTATAAATGTATTGAGTGTTGACTTGGTTTAATCAGGATGAGTATATAGACACCTGGTATCTTTTTTATATCTTCGCAACACTTGATTATAGAGATATCATTCAAATTGTATTGTCCATTTGTTATAAAGTCCCATGACTAGCAGTAAAACTGTTTTACACAGGTCTGAAACTATTATTGAAGTGAAAACTTCTTTAGGCGCGTTGAGCACTTCTTGGGTGAACAAAAATCATAGAACTCGCGTCATCGTCACGCTTCGTCATCGTCACGCTTCGTCATCGTCTTGCTTCCACGCTTTCCATTTTTGAATTATTTTAGAATATTAACAATATCTCAGAAATGGTGCGTCCTACGCAAAAAATAACGAAATTTTGACCCCCTTAGTAACCGGCAACAGAGTATCAGTATTCCGACACGCCCCATTTTTTTTTTATAATGAAGTTTTTATGATCAAGGATTAAAGTTTTCACTTCTATCGGCAGTCCCCAAAGACTGCCCCAATTTTTTTTTCTAACTTGTATGACATCATACAGCTTGCTTTATAAATGGTTAGTTATATCATTATATGATCAATGACAAAAGTAGTATAACACTTACGCAGAGAATTATTAAATTTACAAAAAAGGATATAATAATATTAATAATATGATAGCAGGATAGTAATAATTAGGTATACTTTTTATTGTGTATCGTGTCGTATATGTATATATATATATGTATATATATACACATACATATGTATTTAGTATCTATATGTTTATGTTTATATTGCTTTTTTCTTTTTTTGTTTTTAAATGTGTTGGGTCCTTTTAACTTATGCTTTCATGTTTTGTAACCTTTTGTCTTCTTTGTGTACATTTATGCTAAAAATTGTCATACAATTGTCAGGGCCCAGCTGAAAACCAGTGCTGTGCGTGTGCGCAGCAAATACTGAGCTGGAGCCCTTTGTTATGCATATACCCATGCCAGTTTATATTTATTGTGTATGTGTAACCGTGTAAATTTTGTCTTAATTCTATAAATATGTAAGTTTTGTATATGTGTAACGAAAATAAATGGTTTAAACTTGTGCGTTAATAATTGGATAATTTGTAATGACGTATGTGAGCCTACAGAATTTATAGTTGTCAGCCGTACTTTCGGCTTTTCTGGGCAACGGGCAATTCGGCATCTAGATTTTAGTAAGATTTTAAATGTAAATTTTTCATTTCGCTGTATAGTGTAATGACCAGATATAATTTTTTAACAAGATTTAGGTAATAATAAAAATGCTAGCATTGATTTTAAATGGTTTCCTAGCCACAGTCAGTGCGTGGAGTGTTATATTATGTTCCTACAAGAGTTAAATAGCTATAAATATTAGTAAAATCACACGCATCGCAGGTAGATCTTATGGTATTGATAGTTTTGTGTGACTGTCCCTGTCTTTTAACCTATTTATTGCGTCATCAAGAAAAAACGACTAAACGGACTATGATACAATATTCATGATTTAATAGCTTAGAATTAAACTTAAGTCGCTTTTCATCTCATTTCGATTAGTAAAACTGAAGATGTAGCGCATATTGAGTTTCACACTAATGGATTCACAAGGAGCTTACGTTGTTATAATATCAGGTCTGTTTATAAGCTGCCCTACTGCTGGGCACGGGCCTTATTTTAGTATGAGAAGTGAAGATAATTAACCACTCGTGGTTAGGGTGGATTGAAAGACTTCACAGATCTTTGAAAATATTATGGATAACTCTCAGACATTCAGATTTCGTTACGATGTTTACCTTTATAGTTAAAGCAAGATTTTTTTTGTTTAATTAGCTTTTTAATCCGCATATAACTATAAAAAGTCAGAGATCCGCGCCGTGGGATCTAGTTCAAGACTTCTCCGAAGAAGTCCAGCGATCTCAAAACTAGGCGATAACAGTTTTGCAGCCAAATGATCGTTGATAATAAAATATGATGACGTTCCAACCGATTATAAAGCTCTCTGTTTCAAGGGCTCTACACTTGGTCCCGAGATAACGTACGTTGCGTAATGGCAGAGAGGAAATTAAAGCAATGTTGTGTTGTTTACTTTTATTACTCTACGAGAATTTGAAGTAGGGGTTGTAGGCGTGGAGCCACGAAAATTTAGGATAAGATTTGTTTATTATTTTGCTGTGGGTAAATATGTTAGGGTTTTGGTTGAAAAAACTGGAGAGTAACTACCCTTTGGCAATCACGGTTTCCGTTACTAAAGTAGACTTTGCTAGGTAGGAGGCAACACAAAAGTGAATATTTTTGTCTATGCTGATATGCCGATTGCAAGCGTCGAAACTCATTGCTAACATGTATTATGTGGCGTCGATTATCATATTCATCATACAATCATACTTCCTACTATCTACCCAAAATAGGTAAGCAAAGGTGTTTATACCCAAATTTTAACGCCAATTTTTATGTCCTTAAGGAATCAAGTATTTTCACGGCTCATTTACCAGATACCAATCAATATTTTCATACAAAAATAAAACGCTATAGCTCACTCTAGACGGGGCGTTGCTTTTAAGAAATGTCTAACAAAAGAACAATAACATGTTCTCCGATTCGAGAGTCCAACCCTAAACTAAGCGAAAACGTATGCAGTGGTACTAAGCAAACAGTCAGTCACAAATAAACTTCAAACAAACAAATAAATATAATTCAAATCTTCTTACATCTACGTATTCCACAGTAAGTTCGTTGTACAGGCTTCGTATCCGGCTACATTTGTCATCATAGCCCGAAGCCTTTGCAATTATTATACACTATTTGAATTCCAGCAATACTTTCACTCAACAACACCGCTTATTTCCTTTACAAAATGAACAGATGAAAAAGCGATTTGAACTCAATGTACGTAGATAAACTTTAGGGTGGTTTGTTGTGTCCCTTTACTATAACTAGCGGTCGCCTAGTGCTCGAAATTCGACCAAAGTTTGCCTGTAAGATATTGCTG
The DNA here is from genome assembly GCA_963564715.1 of Catocala sponsa. Classification (NCBI taxonomy): domain Eukaryota; kingdom Metazoa; phylum Arthropoda; class Insecta; order Lepidoptera; family Erebidae; genus Catocala; species Catocala sponsa. The sequence goes on from OY751351.1 coordinate 8,853,701, forward strand.
ATATAATATGTCATTATGTATTGATATATGTAACCATAGTTACGCGTTCCCACTGCGTGTGTCAAATGCATGGTTATGTGCGTGTAGTGTTTTTTCATTAATTTAATATATTTATTATACATATTTTATATAAATATTAGCATTCGTCACTTCTTCTCTGTATAAACTATAAGTGTGCGAAATTTCATACTCCTCCGTCCGCCCAATTTTCGTAAAAAGGGATCCAAAGTTTTCGCTTCACGTATTAATATATAGATTACAAATGCATATATTAGACAGCATCATAACCACAAAACATAGAATACTGCACGAAATGCTTCTACTGGAGGCGAACGTATAAAGATTGAAGGAAAATAATAATTCATTTACTTACAGATAAATAAATCCTTACTAATATTATAAATGTGAAAGTACCTCTGTCTGTCTGTCTGTTACCTTTTCACGGCTAAACCACTCAACCGATTTAGATGAAATTTGGTACAGATATAGTTTAAAACCTGGGGAAGGACATAGGCTACTTTTTATTGATGTAAGTACCACGCGGGCGGAGCCGCGCGCATAAGCTAGTATATAATATATATAAATTAATCCTATTATAGTGTTAACGAAAATCCTAGTGATAACATTCTAAAATAATAATATAATTAATGTTTAAGAAAATCTTTCTTCCTCTTTCGTAAAGTGCTATGCCCGACAGAGACCACGGTTATGAAAACCTTCGTACCTACCATCTAAACTAACATTTCGGAATGTAATATATTGAGTATTGAAATTAATAGGCGGCAGCGCGAAGCGCAATATCAGTTCTACAACGTGTAATATTTGAACCGCTTGTATGTTTGTCACCACAAAAAATAATTGTCACTGATTAGCTTAGACTCACTGAGATAGCGTCAATGCTTGGATTATATAAAATACTTACTAGATTTTTGCCACGGCTTCGCTCGCGTTAATGTAGGTGAGGTCAGTTTATTAACATTACTTTTTTCTGGAAGAAAGGTACCCTATGTCCTTTTCTGTTCCCCTGACAACGTGTATGCGTAATTTCATGATGATTGGACAAGAAGTGTAAGCATTAAAATGTAACAAACTAACTCACATTCGCAATTATAATATTAGTTAGGATAGGATGATCAGCGTGGCAACTCTAGTAAGAAAGGAGAAGAATGAAATAAAGAAAAAGTGTGTACACAGAAAAACACATCAAATGTACAAGAATTAAGACTTCTGCCAAACTGCAAAACTGTTTGTTGGCAGACGAGGCTCCTGAATCATTAATTTATAAACCAGAAGCTAGTATGTTCCGTACGTTGTATTCATAATTGTATTTCACCGAAAAGCTAGACCAAGCTTATATATTTCTATGTCCATTTTCAAGTCCTAGTTTATATAGAGTAGATAGTATCCAAGCGTGTTGTATCCCAGACATATTGGAGCTATACCCTAACTAATATTATAAAAGCGAAAATGAGTTTGTTTGTTTGTTACTTTTTCACGCCTAAACCACTGAACCGGTCATCCTGAAATTTTGCATATATGTTGACAGGTGTACAGAAACGGACATAGGCTACCTTTCATCCCGAAAAAAATTACTGTTCCCGAAGAAAACAATAATAACGTTCTTATGATAATAGATGGCGCCACGTCTTTCGAATCATGATTATCCTAACTATAATATTAGTTAGGATTATATTCATATTATTCATTGATTTAAATTAGTATTCTGAATAAAACTATTTTAAAATCATATATAGCTATTTGCGGTACAAGTTATAAACTTTGTGTGGTTTATGTGGTTGCCTCACTACCACTGCCGTCGCACAGAGTATTAGTCGATTGTTTGTAAGTTCCACAAATACTTTTGCCGAGTCTGGTTGTTTTTTGTGACCGTTGATTAAATGTTTGTAAAAACACCTGCAACATAGATATTACAACTTTTACGAAGTTGTTTTTAAAAATTACGAAGTTATGAACACACCACTACATTACACACACACACGCATGCAAGCATGTACGCACGCACGCACGCACACTTTTTTATGTCTGGAATTCTAAGACTTATCATATTAAAAGAGTACGCCCGCAGTAATCCTGTATCGCGGAAGACTTTGTAAACATTGAAATCAAAAATCTTAATGCTTCCCTAAAAATAACAACAAGCAACTGCAATGAAGACGAACTTATCTGTAACTTAGAGCATAGCAATTAAAGTGATAATAAACTTAACGACGAGTCGGTTCCACCTATTGCTAACTTTAATTGTTATGACAATACTTAAGTTAAAATGTCGACGTTTTGTTGCTTCTATGTAAACATTTTCTCTGCCCAAGTTTTGCAATTTAAAATTTAAATGCGTTTTCAAATTATGTGGAGATTGATAGCATGTTTGGTGCATTGTTTAAGAAGTAGAAGAAGTATAAAGTGATAAGTGTTGCTATGAAAATATTGTAGGCTTGTGTTCTATTTCATTGTAGTTTATTAAAATAAAAGCTTTCTCTTATACTTGTATTGTGTCGGTGTTGATTTGTCCGACCATGTCTTTAATTTTCTCATAATAATGACAACCGTTATATTTATTGCATGTGATAATAATAAATGTGTAAATATTTCTGTTAATAGACTGTGTAATCAGCAATAGCAATGATAGTAGTATATACATATCTATATATTCGCGGATACATTGATGTCAATCTGTATATTCGGAAAGACGACCTTAAAGGAGATGGATGTAAAAACCCAAGATTCAACCTCTTAATCTTAAATTTAAAAGTAATGAAAAGAAATGCCCCCTATATCTCGGGGGTCTTTTGACCCGCAGGGCTCACATTCAAACTCGACAGAGGTATGAACCCAAGATGTCTGCACACCAAGTTACAAGTCAATCGGTCCAGTGGTTCCGGAGTTATGCCTGTCACTAACAAACTGTCACTAACAGACAGACACACAGACCCACATAGTGTATTCATTAACCTCTTCGAAGAAGACTTAGAGGTTAATAACGGTAATAATGAAATTGCTGCCTTGGTGACGCAGAAATAGTAAATGCGACTCCTGGCATAAGGTATTGGGATCAATTGTGGCATGAGCAAAGTGTTTTTAATTTTCTGTCCAAAGCAAAGCTATAGATGTAGATAATAGTGGGCAAGGCTGTTGCCGCTTGGCACAGTTATACTTCGTGCCTACTGTTAAAGGAACACTCCGAAAATTACCGCCCGTACTCATTGACACTCATTGTATATCAATTGTTAAAGAGTGGTCATAAGGTCTAAAATTGCGATGCGCCCGCAATGATCGAGAGCGCCTAGAAATAGTTAAAATCTTGATTGTTTTTAGTTATGGATATAATGAGCTAGCAAATTAGTAATATTGATGTTACGAATATATTTGAGTAATTCCTAAGCATAATGATAGTGTAACTTTCTTGTAATTTCAAAAATAGTAATTTTTCAGAGGTGTTTTCGAAAATAATTATGATCGAGCCAAAATCACAATAACGTGTTTTTGAGCTAGAAAATTCTAGTTACAGACATCAATTTAACTATATCAAAATTCTAGATTAATTGCTCTTCTCATAGTCCTATACTATTCGATGAAAGTTAGTCATTTTTTCAGTGTATCCTCTTAACTTCTTGACATAAACCAAAAAACACTGCGCGAGCAGGCATCGTACCGAATACATTATGTGCTGGTGCATTGTCGGTGTGTAATGAACCTCAGCCTATACCTTCGTCAATATAGACATGATTGTATGTATGTATATATGTATGTGAAAAACAAGTGAGAAACTGCAATGAATTGCCGTAAATCTTAGAGTTCGAAAAAATGGTTTAAGTAATATGCAAAGGTCACGTAATACCACGTGACCTTGAGGTCAGAGGTCAAAGTTCATAGTCATTTCGGAGGTATATCTACTATGCTGAGTCGAATAGCGTTGACGAGTGAGTCTCTAGCTCTTACGGTTCTTGAGTTGAAAGTTGTATAACAGACAGACGGACGGACAAAGCTGTTGTATAAGAGTTTTTCGAACTCTAAAAATGGTATATTATTTACACATTTACGGAGACCAAATGATCGAAAAACAAATATTACATCTCTATCTAACAATAAGACTATCATAAACGTTAACATACACACATGACTCTAATAAAAACAGCACGAAATAATTCGTGTTATTCTAATCTACCCAATATTGAACTCAAGATTCCTTAGAACTCTCGAATACCCCATTGTGGTCAGTGGATCGCTTTATTAGACGCCAGAATTTACCAGAATGTTGTCAGAATGCTGGTTGTATTTAGTTCACGGTTGTATTCCCTCACCGCTGGAGTGCGGGTCCTGAATTCTTATAAGCTATTAAGTTTGGATATGTTGATTGTCGGGTTCTCGGTACGTTGTTATCATAAGCTTGAGTAGGAGTAGTGTTTTAATTTTAGTTATGGGGTGTTTGTTAGACTTGTAATCATTAGATAGAGATTAAAATAAACATATTTAGCGTTTTAAGGTGCAGCCGCTAGACTTATTCTTTTTTAGTACGGTCTTACGTTCTAGCCATAGTAAGATTAATAAAAAAATAGTTTACAATATTTGAAGTTTAGTAGTGTAGCAATAGCTTAGTATAAAACTGACATGATACGTGCATCAAAAATTACAAAAATATTTATAGGGGATCGGCATTCTACTCCTAAACACAGGCTACTCAGTAGCCTATCTAGGAGAACAGTACTCTACCCATAACTTATTGTAGATTACGCATACTGTCAACTACGAGTATAATGAATACCTGTAAAACATAATAGCCTAAGTCAATGTTAACCTACAATCTCATTTCTGTAAATAAATAAATTATTATTAAAAAACAATACTGCTGGAATGCCACGCATAAGTCACGAATTCAATGCAAAGCAGTCACTTTTGACTTTTCGAAGTTATATGTGGAATATATAGAAAATGATTGCTCGCTTTAACTGTAAAGAATAATATTGGGAGGATACTGCATGTTTGATAGTTCTAAGTTTGTTAATCCGGTTTAGGCCAAAGTGTGAAAAAGAGACCTACATATACCCAGCGCTGAGACTGTTTATAAATATTGCTGATATTATTATCAATTTATTCAACGCTTAGATAGGAACTATAATAACAGCAGTATTTAAAAAAAAATTAATTATCGCTTGCGTCAACGGTGAAAGAAAACATCGTGAGGAAACCTGCATTTCTAAGAGTTCTCAATAATGTTCTCGAAGATATATAAAGTCTGCCAACCCGCACTGGGGCAGCGTGGTAGATTATGGCCTAACCCTGTTCACACTGAGAAGAGGCCCGTGCCCAGCAGTGGGACAGTTTAATACAGCGCTAATATTATTATATTTTAAATATGTTTGAATGTTTATTAACCAATCACGCGTAAATCTTAAATGAATCTTGACATAAAGACTGACCATGTCCTGAATTATCACATAGGGTACTTTTTAACCCGGTATTTGTTCCCGTAGGATTCACGCTGACACGAAAGAAGCTGCGAGAAAACACTTGAAGACATTCAACATGTTAAATTATACAGACTTACTCGAAGAGATATAACAGCAGTCAGTACATAACAGCGTTTAATACCACAGCATACGAAGTTATAAACAAAAGCACCGAAGGCCATATCATCCCTCAGTCCCTAACTTCCCTTCTTTTAGGAAAAGAAGAGAAAGGAGGGATTTATTATGACCTGTCTCCTTTACATAAGCTATGGTTTGTATGGTAATTACTTACCAGTGTGCTTTCTTACCATTTGTTTTGTTTACCGTAGGCATCTTTGTCGGTTTCCTTGAAGTTGTTAACGTAAAAAAATACAAAATCTCAGACATGTCAATAAACAGCGCTATGTCTTCTGCAAAAGTAAAAAAAAAAGAAAACTGTCCCGGTAAAAGGTGAAAAAGAAAGTAATAACCTACGGCCGTGATAAAAATGTATGTGATACTTACCTCATATACGAACTGTATAGGTGTAATTAATATGCTAGAAAAGTATACACCAAAGTCAAAACCTTTAACCTAAAATATCGGATAAAAATCTAACCTAACAGTATAACATAATTCATCCGTCCAATCAAAGCAACATGAATATTGTCGTCGGCGTGCAGTCGGCTTTATTGTAATATTTTTAAAACATTTTCATAGGCGTTAGGCCTCCTACACGCGCTGCGATAGGCCCCGACACGACATCCGAAACAAATGTATGCGCATATATTATTACATACTGATAGGCTTGTGTGCCGTTAATATGACGCTGCTTGAAATTGCTTGCTTTGTGTTAGATGTATGTAGTTCAAATTTCTATAAATATTTAGGATTTTTTTTAAATATAAACTTACATACAATTTAATTTTTATAGGGCAGTACTGGCGAAAGAAAAGAGTGAGTGTTATGACCACCAACTTCTATTTTATTTAACAATTTTTGTTCTATATTGTGTTACACTTACAATATGTGTATTTATATACGCAAAAGTCAAAGTTATAATCATTTATTTATTTCGATTATAAATGACTCAACTTTTTTATTCATCAATGTGTAGTGATAGGTAAGTTTACTATGAACAGCTTACAAATACACCACTATCGCAAGACAAAATCAAAATTACTCTATTATAAATTAATAGAGAATTTTTTTCAAAATTACTCTTATTATTTATGTCACACATGACATGACACTTTTTAACTACAAATTTACACTAAACAAGCTATTTCTGTAATTTACGTTAAGTTTTTACCTGTTGCCACGATCAACACAAGAAAGAAAAGATCTTAATCACCAACTTTACAATACAGCTTGTTATACAAATCATAATATGTATAAGGAGCTTTATTATACAATTTACATACTACTAAACAAAACGGTCAAGTACCCATTAACAATACAACAACGCGTTTAGGATATTGTTGTCGCTGCCACGTTTTTGTAGTGCATCAGCTATGTTTGCGGAAGCGCATACTGATGACTTTTTTGTAGTCATACGCAAGAGATCCGCATCCCTACTGCAGCGCGTACGTGGCAGCGTCAACAGTCTCCTTACGGTTGTTGCCAGTAAAAATGAAGGCCATTTTATTGAGCACCTGTGCGGTAGACATTTGACAAAAAACTCCCAATGCCTTCCTACGAAGAAGAATGTAGTTAGATAGTTATATGTTTATATTTTTACTAACATAGTTTTTAAGTGATACTAACAAATGTATGGGCCATTTCCTGAAATAAATATATTATTATAAAAAAAATAAAACAGATTATTTAATATTAGCATCTAGCTAGCTATGATCATAATGATGTATCATATCATTATTAAAATTGATTAAATTTATGACTTTTATAGCAATTACCACACCAACTTTTAAATCCAGTGTTTACCTTTTTTCTTTTACTCTGTAGTACTGTAGTAAGTCTGAGATAATTCAATGAAATTACAAAGATAACGCAATACACGACAATAAATAGGACGATAAAACAAGCGAAATTTAGTACAGTAATTAAAAAAACCAAAATAAATTTATGCAATATTTTATAATATCATAACTTTTGCAGCATTTTACCGCCACCCCCGAACTCATGTCGATAGGCTTCCGATCATGAATATGTCGGACGCAAACAAAACTGCGTTGCGGTCGCACGTCGTGGGTTTGCCGCCCGCCTATTGTGGTTCAAAAACTCAAAATATGCATGCGGGCAAATTATTGGGGATTAATGTGTTATGAAGAGTTATATAGGGTTAAATCGGGTGAGGGTTAGGTTAGGTTAAAACGGGTAAGGGGTAAATAATTGGGCTATGGGTTAGAGGGTGGAATGGTGTGCCATAAGCGGCTATGTGGGTATGCTTTGTAATTGATACAATAGCCTATTCGTCTGGAAGCTCATAGAAATAATATGTTATCGAAGACATTGACGATTCGGTCAATATATTCAGCAGTTAGTATTTAAAAAATAAAAATAGCACAGATTTGTAATTAAAAACTTGTATCGGAAAGATTCAGCACCGCGGCATATTTGCCGCATTTAAACCTGGTATTTCGTTTAAATTGACAAGTAAAGTAGCTCCATCGTGCAGAAAAATTAGTTTTAGAAAAGTCTCATTCTTGTGATCCTGCATTCATAGCACGCCTGACTCCTGGAAATAAGAAGGGCAGGCAAGGACTACAGAATTTCACTTGCTACAATTGTGGCAAGTGAAACAGCCAGTACCCTTGTTTTGTCATTCACCAGAATATGATCCTGTGGTGAATAAGGTTTCAAACTCCTTAAAGAGAAGACGTGTTGTCAACAGAGACCAGTGATCTTTAATTTAGGCATTGGTAGCAGCGACTCTTTTTGAAAGGCTTGGCAATGCACTTCTGGCGTTGCAAGTCTCCATACGCTAAAGGCAAAGCGAATCATCAGGCGAGCTGCATCTTGTCTTTCAGCAGTGTAAACCGTAATGGTATTAAAATAGAAATCTGCTGGCGTAATAAGCCCATATTTTGGAAGTCAATTTTACTGCCTATCAATTAGTCATACCGCGCTGTTTCTTTTTTATATGACTTCAATTTGCTTGAGAACTCTACTTCACATGATCTTCACATAATGTAAAGAGATGATGTGGTATTACGTGACGATCAGCTATCACCATTACCGACTCTTCTTTGGTATTTTTCCCACATAGTAGAGTCAGCCTTCTTTGTTTGCTGCTTCCACTAACGATACCTAGAAATATACTATCATAATACATAACATAAAGTAGACGGTAAAACACTGAAAAATTATTCCAAAAACTTCCTATGCGAGTATCTTTACACACGTCAGAATAAAAAAAAGAAATGAATTGGATTTTTTGCAGTGAAAAATGTATGTAAGAATAAATGTTCCGACGAACCGTAGAACGCAATAGGTAACACAGGATCTATGAATATGTCTATGGAGCGCTGTACGTGGCCGTATGAAATTGAAAATGTACTATACTAGAATAGACAGCTATAAAATTGTACAATATTCTGTATTCTTGCCCCTTTGTAGAGCAGATCGCCGATGGCGATAAGAGACATGTATCACGTAATGTTTTTTGATATTTCTCTTTGGTTGTACATCTGTCTGGTGTTATTTAGTTGATATTATATTGGCTGGCGTTTGCCTATGATTTGATACGCATAAACTTGTCCATCAGTGTTTATGTAGTTCAAATTATGCGTTGGCCCAACTGAACGATGATGAAACGTGGCTAAGAATTTAATTAAATTATGTAAACATCATTAAAATCAGTTTACTAGTTTGTACGTTGTAATGTAGGTAGTTACCTTCTGCCGTGATGTACTCAACTATGATTGGTTAACATTATACCAATGGCGGTATGTGTAAATATATGAATGTAACTATGTATCTTTGTTCGTATGAAAGAATGTATAGACAGTGCGAAATAAATGCATGAAGCTAACGGACGTTGTTTCTATTGAACTCCCAACGAATATTCTAGAATATTACAGTGGCGACGAGTTAAAAGTAAATTGGGCGTGCATTATTAGTAATTACGATGTCGATCGGAAAAGTAAAGGACTTCGATGTGGTCGCGGGAGTGTGGTCGTCATATATTGAACGGCTAAATATGTACTTTTTGGCAAATGCCGTTAAGGAAGAACTGAAGCTGCCTACATTGATCGCGGTGATGGGTGAGGCGGCTTACGAGTTGTTGGCGAATCTATCAAGCCCGAAGAAGCCCGCGGAATTGAAATATGAGGAGGTGGTCGGTATTATGAAAAACCATCTTCAACCGGTTCCATCGGCGTTGGCAGAGAGGTATCGCTTCAGGCAAAGGCGACAAGCAGCGGGAGAAACCATCGCGGATTATGTGGCGGCGTTGAAAAAGTTGACACGTCATTGTAAATTTGGCAATAGTCTCGATGAAAATTTACGGGATCAATTCGTATGTGGACTGAATGGCGAAATAACTCGACAGAGGCTGTTTACGGAGGAAGATTCCTTGAGTTTTACGGGCGCGGTAAAACTGGCAACATCTCTGGAAGCGGCGGAACGGGATGCCGCGGCAGTTCAGACGTCAGGGACGGCGGGAGTAGCTACAGCGGCTCACAGTGAGGAAACAGCGGGGCTACATACAGTAGCGGTTAGTGGTGACGCGCAACGGCGCGGAGGTGCGATGGCGCCGCGCGGACGCGGTAGGGACGGCCGCGGCTCCGGCGCGGGCGGTGCGCCCGGACATCGGGCGGTGCATCGCGATGCGGGAGTACGCGCACGGCACGGAAACGCGGCCGGGGGCAGCGGCTGTAGAGGGTGCGGTTCAACATCGCATAATTATGAGATGTGTCGATATCGGAGCTACGTATGCAGTCGGTGCCGACAAACGGGCCACTTACGGCGTAGGTGCCCGGGGGGTGCCTCTGGAGGCCAGCAGAACAAGGCCATACACTATGGAACGGTACAGGAGGACTTAAGCGAGTTCGAGCAGGGTGAAGAAGGGTTTCATCACCTGTGTTTAAACGATTACAAACCGGTGAGTTTACCCGTGGCCATTGAAAATGTAATTATTAATATGGAAGTCGATACGGGTACGGCAGTGTCGTGCATTAGTAAAAAAAAAAAAAAAAAAAAAAAAAAAAAAAAAAAAAAAAAAAAAAAAAAAAAAACACAAATTCATAGAGAGGCATTGGCTATTATATTTTCGGTAAATAAGTTTCATCAATATTTATATGGCCGACATTTTGTTTTACGGACTGACCACAAGCCACTTGTGTCTATTTTAGGGCCTCATACGGGCATACCAACGATGGTTGCGAGTAGGATGCAGCGATGGGCAATAATATTATCTGCATATTCTTTTGTTATTGAGTACGTGCGCACGGATAAGAACGGTGCGGACGGCCTATCGCGGCTACCTGTGACGACTAGTAGTAAACAGATGACTCATTCGGCGCCCGAGCAAACATTCTTGCATTTTGTTCAACAAACATTGTTATTGGACTACTATGAGATTAAGAATAAAACTAATCGGGACCCGGTTTTAGCTAGGGTGCTTAGGTATTTGCGAGATGGTTGGCCTGCAGACTGCGAAATTCTGAATTTACGACCTTATTTTAATCGTAGGACGGAGCTTTATGAGGAGTTAGGTTGTGTTATGTGGGGACATAGGTTAGTAGTTCCGCATGATTGTAAGGAAAAGGTTCTACAGATGATTCATGAGCCCCATATGGGAATTGTTAAGTCTAAGGCGATAGCCCGTAGTTACGTGTAGTGGGCCGGTATTGATGAAGACATTGAGCGCTTATGTCGCGAGTGCGAGGTGTGCGCGGCGCAGGCGGACGCGCCGCCGCGGCAAGCACCGCGCATGTGGCCATGGCCATGGCCACACCGCCCGTGGACACGGTTGCACTTGGATTTTATGGGACCAATTTTAGGTAAAACATATTTGGTAGTGGTCGATGCGATGTCTAAGTGGGTGGAAGCATTTAGTATGACCAGTACAACAGCGGCCAGTGTCATCGATAAGTTGTCCGAGTTGTTTAGTAGATGGGGCCTGCCTAAACAAATAGTCACGGACAACGGGCCTCCGTTTTCGAGTATAGAATTTAATAATTTTAACAGAAATCAAGGGATCAATCACATTTTTACGGCACCGTATCATCCCGCGTCGAACGGTCTAGCTGAGAATGCGGTTAAGTCTTTAAAGCGAGTCATTAAAAAAGCTATTTCGGAAAAACAAAATGTAGACAAAGCACTCTGTACATACTTGTTACATTATAGGAACACTGAGCACTCAACCACGGGCGAAAGCCCAGCTATGTTATTAGTAGGACGACGGTTACGTACTAAGTTAGATGTTATTAGACCGGATAGAGGAAGTAGGGTTGGAAAGGCTCAGCAGCGGCAGTTAGAATCGGCGAGAGGGGTTAATAGGGAACTTCAACCTCAAGAGGAAGTATGGTACAGGCAGTACTTGAAGGGGGAAAAGTGGGTTCCAGGTCAAATAGTTGACGTCACCGGTTCCAATAATTATAAGGTAAAAAGTAGGGAAGGGGAGTTAGTTCACAGACATATTGACCAGCTAAAAAAGAGATCTTCACGACTGTCATTGGCTAGCTGTGGTCAGCCATCGGTGATAGTGACAGAACCTAGCACAGATTCTCAGATGGAGTTGAACGGTGAACCGAATTCACTGGCGAGTGAGGGTCAGTCGGAGGAAAAGTCGGCGGACCTCGGTAATTCACTCACGAGTAAAGCGGTATCGAAAGGAAGAGGGGTGGATTCAGACATGGCTGAATCTCCGGCTTCACCGGAGTTTCAAGACGCGCAGCTTGAAGCCTCACCTGCCCAAAGCCGACCGGTCAGATTATGTCGAATTAAAAATAAAATTAATTATAAGATGTAAGTGTAGCTAAATTTGTATTCTTAGGTTAAGTTACTTTAAGTGTAAGGTTGATGGAATACCCATGGTATTGGTTGGTGTGGAAGAGTGTAATGTAGGTAGTTACCTTCTGCCGTGATGTACTCAACTATGATTGGTTAACATTATACCAATGGCGGTATGTGTAAATATATGAATGTAACTATGTATCTTTGTTCGTATGAAAGAATGTATAGACAGTGCGAAATAAATGCATGAAGCTAACGGACGTTGTTTCTATTGAACTCCCAACGAATATTCTAGAATATTACATACGTGATACTGGAACAAGCAGATACATAGAATAAAATTTTAAAAAATTTATGCTTTGGGGATGGCGTACAAACCAAGCAAACCTAATTACGTATTAAAGATATCTGCATCGTACAGACACAGCCATTTTGTAGTTTTTTAATAGTATATTAAATTACATACATACATTGTATCTTGCCTATATTCCACTAAGTGAAGGTAGAGGGGCATTATGCCGACATTTCACCAGGTATGGTTTTAGATTCCACGTAATTGGAGGTAAGCCTATTACCACCAACTGGGCATAGATTCAGGATTCATGTTATTACTAAGAATTTCTTAATAGAAATACCACACACAAAACACTTTCGAATTGAACCCGAGATTTTATGCATAGCCGTCGCATTGAATACTACTGCGGCACTGAGGCAGACATTTAATTTTATTTAAGTTATATAATTGTTACATTTATCGTCTGCCTAACTACTGTACAGTTTGTCGGCAGTTTTATATTCAATATTTATGTAGTTAAATCGAAAACCAGGTAACTTAGTAACATCGTTCACTAAACCAATATAAGCATATTTTTAATTACTTCTCAGCTCATCTTGGAATAATAAATTATCAATAAAGGCCGACTATTTCTAGACACATCCACAATTCTGTCCTCCATGGCGTAAACTCTTTTAATCCATGGGGTGATGGTAGAATATTCCATAAATTGCGTCGCCTGCAGATTCGACGCATTTATCATTGTTTTATTGTTTTCACATAAATCTCAGGTTTGTTTTTTTTTGCCGTTCATTTGCGACCACCGAATGCCATTCAGATTGGACCTTCTGTTCTGGCTTCATTAATTTTAATTGTTTATTTTGTTTGATTTTCGTACCCCATATTTGGGTTTTATTGTGGAGATTTGTGAGAGAATGATGAATTCGTGTGTAAATTGTGTTCAGAAGTGATATGGTTTGCCACTGATTCTGACTGAATTTAATTAATAAATTAAATTAGCTTGCCTTCCTTTATGTTTCTGTGGCATACTTGCACTAATGTTTGCGTGCGTCCTTGACATTGATTCGGGATCGAGCAGAAAATTATTGGGTATTTCTATTAAGAAATTCTCAGGAGTACCCCGGTGTCTGGAACTATGCCCGTTAAACAATATAAGGTTTGCTCTGTACTACGTGGGACTTAACCAAAGCTACCTATCTATCTCTCTATCTTTTTGGGTATATAGGCGTGAAACTATATAAATGTATGTAAGAATATCGTGTAGACTATTTTATTATTTGAACTTTTTTCTCTGAGTGCTCGTCCATCACTAAAAGCTGGTTGTGGACATAGTTTTTACAATTTGTTTTGATACCGATCTAGTCTATAACATTTCTTCGTCAGGACTTTTATTCAGTGTATCTTAATTAATAAATTCGTTGGTTGATTAAAAAATAAAATACCTTTTTCTTTTTTTTTGTTATTTAAAAGGAAACAAAGAACATCCAGACTCGGAACAACCATTTGTGGATTATAAAATTTTTATCCTGTGTGGGATCCAAACCCACAACAATCGGCGCAGTTGCAGTGGCGAGGCGACTACTTAAACCATTACGCCAATCATGCATGGAGTATGTGTGTGTATGGAGTATTCACGAGCAGCTCCGTTCCAAATGTAAACCAATAGTTAGAACGATAGCCACAAAAACAGATGAATTAAAGCCATATTTGGAGAGACACCTCAATAAAGTGCACTTGATATCTAAACCAGGAGTCTCAAGTGGTCTGTCGCAGTCATCTAGTGAGATATAGTGAGAGCAACTTTCTGCGAGAGTTATAATGCAAGGAAACCTAGCACGATGAACCACAAGACTAGAGCAAAGATGAGACACGATGTTCTAGCTGTACCCGCAATAAAGAACATACGCTTTTTATATACATACTTAGCACATCTATTTTCGCGACAGGGTAAATAGACGTGTAGTATACCCAACTTTTGCCATGTTTGGTTTTAGGTTCTACGTAATAAGTGTTGAGTATTACTGCTTACTGAGCACAGTTGCAGACTCCGTTTACCGACAAATTTTTTGACAGATATACCCAATAACGTTATATTCAATCAGCAAATTGGTAAAAAAAACATGACTGGTGAAACGGGGGTGTAATTAATAAGCTTTAGTCATAATCTATTAATAGGCTTAAGTCAAAGACTCACGCTGACACGTTTGATATCAATATCTCTTTTAAATTTTATCACGTAAGTTTGAAAAGTGCAAGAACAAATTAAGCCACCAAGCAATCACGCGATTGCTTGATGGCTTAATTTGGTTGTTCATAATTTTTGCCGCATTCCAAAATTCTATCAATACTAACATTCAACAATTTTTCAAATGCTATTAAATCGCTGGTTACGGAAGATCCGTGCTAGGTCTCCCTTGGCGATCAGCCAGCAGGCTAATGTAAAAAGCGCAGTAATAGCCTAACTCGGCTGTGTTCTGTACATCTTTATTGGTATGGAATTTAAGAGAAAATTAGTTTAGTCTACGAAGTTCGTGTTGTGGTTTCATGCGTTTTTTTTTTGTGGCGACAGCGTCTCCTTTCTAAAATCCATAGTAAAATATTAAAGCGTTGGAATATATACAATAAGAAAATCGTTCGATTTTCCCATTGCATGAAATAAAATGCAGATTGATTAACTAAATGCACGGATAGCGTAGTGGTTTAAAAGGTCGCCTCTGTCCCTGCGCCGTTTGTCGTAGTTTTGATAGCCACACGGGACAAAACTGTGTGGTTGTGTTTGAATGTTTGTATAATCTTCCACTACAAAAAAATCTGCCCAGCGCAAACATAGTCGTTATAAAAATAAAAGGATAAAACATTATAGCTCAAGGACGTTAATAAGTCTCTTATTAGTGGTTTTATAAGATGGGAATTTGGCGATATTCCATCTCCCTGCATTGAAAGACCCGTAAAGCAATTGAAGCTGCATCAAATGTTTCTCTCCTCTGTCGTGGCGGTTTACCGTTCCATCAGTCTAAAGCATAGGGCATAAGCAGTGCACTTATGTTTACGCACACAATTTTGCAATACCAAACTATATACATATTTATCCTGGTCAAATGGCTACTTCTGTCAACATTGACTGCTGTCGCCGTAGTTGATCTGCAACATATAAGTCCAATAAAAAAGGAAAAATGCTAAATGGTCAACTCAATTCGTTCAAAACGTTTCAATAAAATTTCATTCCTCCCTTCGATACGTCTTTTATTTTCAGATTAACGCGGAAATAGCCTTACCTTTTCAATCGTTTACCGATTCCAGCCCACCTATTGAGGCCCGTGAATTATAAGTAAACAAATATAATGGAAGCTATATTTTCTGATGAAACCACGACGGCACTTAAACACTCGGGGACCCTTTTATGCCAGCCTCAGGGGTGGTGTTTAGAAACAAACTTACCCTTTGATTTTTTTTGCATATTTTATTTTTCTCTCTGGAGGCTTCCGAGCAGAATCTTTTGGCAATATTGTTTATTTTGTTTCTCTTTGTGCGCGAAATAAATTATTCCGTGTGTATTTAGGGTCTTGCTTCTCTACTACATGCGATTTTCGTCAAGGTTGGGCAATGTATTTGTTTGAGAGATTTTCTAAATTGCCATCGTTTTGATTACAAGATTGAAGTAGTGGGTGTTTAAAAGTGCTGGCGCTTTTCTTATAGAATTTGGTATGAAATAAATTTTAGGTAGATACATATATACTATCCTAACCAATCAAAATGCTTGTGTACATGCCATTGGTTAGGCAGAGGTACATAAAACTTTTCGTCGTTGTTAGAAAATCGTGTGAAATCTGGCAACTTATACTTCTTCCATATCTTTATCTGATCTTAACGTATTCTTGTCATCTAACAATCCATTTTCTCTCACACTGTATTCATAAACTAATTTGGAAGAAACTAGTCATGCAGATAGACTATATCTTGGATTAACGCATAGGGTCGTTTTATCTAGATATATTATGTCGTCGTGGTATTTATGCGAGCAAATCCGCGGGCATAAACTCCTAGTAAATATGAATGGTAAATAGTGTACTGCTTGCCACGTACCACAAGGAGAAGTTTTAGCTGGAGGACTTATAAAACGACGCTATAGAAAGTGTGAACGAATTCTTACAATTTGCAGGAGGTACACGCAATGCGACACAAAGTAAAGACTTTGAACTCAAAACCTTACATTATAAAATGTTGACTTGTTTATCGTTAAAAACTTAACATTTCTTTTTCATACTACTGAGTTTGTGACGATGGTGATAAGTACTTGCTGTAGCATATGGATGTTTGTATCTTCAGACATTAAATCTCTTGTAGCTGATCTTACGTAGAAGAGAAAAAGAAGTCGTTGCACTGTCAGCTAAGCGTATTGACAACTTGTCTTCTATTAACAGCACAGAAGCTTTTAAAGTAGCTTTAAAAACAACATATACAGTGTGTAACAGAAAGGTGTGGTCATATTTAAGCGTCCCATAATATGGCTCCAGTACAATGGTAACCAGCGACAAAACAAAAAATTTCGATATCATCGATGTTAGATAAAACTAATAGCTGATTTGGTGACCTCTATGAACCCGAAATAACCAGGCGCAATTTTGTTAGTGACGTAATGCATTTCTTACGATGTTTAAATAGTAAATAAAGAAAATGTATGAAATTGTCATAAAATTAAAATAATTTTGTATTCATCCGGGTATGCCCTATCCCCGGATCAATACAAAATTATTTATATAAATATGATCACACCTTTCTATTACACGCTGTGTATTACTTAGTTGAGTGATTCTGGCGTTTTGCTAATTCAAACAGATTGTTCCAGGCTTGAATGGTGTGAAAATTTAATGTGCACTTCTTTCTTATAAATAATGTTGACTTGTTTATTAATAAATCAATCAGTCTAGTGCTGGAAATATGCTGATTTCCACTACAATAGCCGGTCTTCCACTTTCTGCCTTCAGTCCAACCTTTTTAAGACATCATACTACTTGGCCTTCCAATCTTACGTTTGCCAGCTCTTGTTAAGACATTCAGTAGATATAGCTAGTCCATTATTACTTTAGCTTGCTTATACTGCGAGCTATGCCTCAAATGCTGGTTCTTTAATTAATAACCTTGTTCCTAAGTTTATACCCCGAGTAACTCCAAGTTTAACTTGTTCCATAGCTCAGTGTGTGACGTAATTGTCCGTGTTTCGCTACCGTCATAATAAGTAAGATACACATACCTATGAGATTTTGACGGACAGTAAAATTACGTATTATTAAATTTATACAAAAAATCTATTTTGAGATACCTGCGTTATTAAATAAATTTAATCCAATTTCACACAACACGTCAGCTAATATTGGTACATAATCTAATTTCAGTCATGCCAAAAATAAGGTACAAACACGAATAATTAAATGAAATCCAACATTACATTAACAGAAATTCGTTTAAGCAAGTATTGGCGTTAGAAAATTAAAGGAATAAAGCAGGGATACCGTAATAATCTCATTATGAGGATTTTGTGTAGATTATAGCACGGAGGGATGACTGTGATGGATGGCAAGTGACAAGATGACGCGATTTCTCTACAATCCTAACTAAGATTATAAATGCGAATGTGAGTTTGTTTGTTTGTTTGTTACGCTTTCACGCCTTAACTACTCGATCGATAATCATGAAATATTGCATGCACGTTGTCAGGGGTTCAGAAAAGCACATTGGGTGCCTTTCATCTAAAAAAAGTACTGTTTCCAAGGCATATAAATAAAAAAGGCATATAAAAAACAACTACCTAATTCTTCTAGTATGCGATAGTTAGATATTTATTTAAGCAAACATACATTCTGCTTTCTATTACTTTGAGTTAGGCGTAATTCATCTATTTATACCTAAATTTACTGATTTTGTGATCAAATTTTTATACGCTGATCATTGTACCTTTGGATATACATATTTTAATTAGTATATTTTTATTTTGTTTATTAGTTTGGAACTCATCATCATCATCATCAATCAGCCCACCGCAGTCTGCTGCTGGACATAGGCCTCTCCCATTTTACGTCACAACATCCAATCTTCCGCCTTCCGCATCCTGTCTGACCCAGCTACCTTTTTCCCGCTACCGTGGCTAGGAATAGCGGGTCTGCCGGGAACTGGGGCCATTTTTATGGTTTGGAACTATCATGAAATCATTTTCACATAGCACTATGAACCTACATTTTCCATTCATAATTATTGTGTGTTTAGCTTCACTAGCCTAGTAACCTCCCACAAAGGCTCTGTTTTCTACTAATTGTACTTTTATTTTTATGCCTAAGATACCTTTGTGGAAGAAAATAAATAAATTGTTATTATTATTGTTTCTCTTTCACGGGTATTTCCCTAATACGTTAGGAAAATACCCGGCCCTTTGGGAGGCTTACACGGAGACATGTGCCGCCATTCAGTCATGTACGTTTAGATACGCTCGCTGTGGGAAATGTAATCTTTGCTAGGGCGTCGATACCATCCAGTTACCTTCGCTGTGTAATAGTGGTTTGAAGATATCCCTGGACATACAATAAATTTTCTGCTTATCGCTTTGTTTATAAGCAAACTGAGCGTAACTCTATATGTGCATTTTTTCCGGAATTAATAATGTTTTGTTAGGAGTTGATGAAGTTGTAGTACACATATGTAGATGAATCATCTGGAACGAAAGATAATTATTATTAAGGTGGACTGGTTTCCATCTAAACCTAATTTGTTGATTGGTTCTGTAGTATCATGCAGGAAAGGGGTGAACACTGAAAATATGGAACATTCGAACTTCCTAGTAGATTTAAATGTATGCCATTTTATAACTCTTATCATTTATACATCATTTAGTTTTCATTGATATTATACATAAAAAACTCTTGACAGCGGCCTCAATGACAATCAATCATCGCCTCGGCTACTGTGGGGGCGATGTGGAGGCCACTGCTCTTAGACCACACGACTGCTTACCATCAGGTGGAGTGTGGTTATTTTGAAAAGAAAAAAAAAAAAAAATGACGTATTGGTTATTGTAACCGACTGCCACGCCTGAGGTCGCGGGTTCGATTCCCGCATAAGTCAAAAATTTGTGTGTATAGACATGAATTTGTCTTGGTCTGGACCAATATGATAATGTTTGACTCCGGTAAATAAAGAACTTTCAGAAAAATCCAATTTGGTCCTGGAAGTCTGGAACCTCATGAAACGCAAACACAAATATATGCCACAGGACTAAAGATTCAGTCAAAAATAAGCAGGCAAATCATTATTATTATTAGAACGAGTAACGTACTACTATAGAGTAAGGGCATCAGAACTCTACGCATATCTCTTTCTATTATGATCCGCTAAGGTTATCAAAAGAATCCATCTCATATTGCCATCATCCTCTAATAAATCAGCTACAGAATTATTTCTTATAACTTGAACCCTAAACTAATTATATACCTATTTATTATTTCATGTTGATTTCAGAATAAATGACAGCAGTTCGGATGTTTTTTGTTCTTTCAAAGATTGGCGAAGCACTGTAATTGTAAGTATTTCATTGTTTGAGTACGGTAGCTTATTAAATATAATTTGGTATTTAATTTTGTTACATAAAAGTTTAATCGATTGAAGTGAATTCATCTACGTACTAAATTAACTTTAATTTTGTATATTCAATCTTTTAACAGCTGATAGACGATAAGATTTCATGCGTTATGAAGAACTCAGTATTTGTTTTGTATTCTCAAAATAACCAACAAGCACACGGCTTCATGGGCAGTTCCAGACCTTAGTCTATGACGGCTTGCAATATCAGAGGTATCGCTAAAAAAGGAAAGAATAATTATATCGAAGTAGTTATACTTGTCGGGCGAAACGCAGTTACAGCATTAATACTTTTACATCAATTCGTGACAAACAAAAAAAATTAAATGTTTGGATATATATTATAACGATAGTTAATAGATGTTTATGTGTTTTTGTTTGCGCCGATATCACGTATAAAGCAATTGAACGATTTTTTATGTGGTTTAGATTTCATATTAAAATCTTAGCCGTGTTTCATTACATTCAACAACTTCGAAAATTTTTGAAAAATTGATTAAGGACAGATTATTAACGCATCTAAATCGGAATAAAGTGCTCAGTAATAGACAATTTGGATATCAGAAATTTGTTGGCACTCAAGATGCAATTTACACACTTATAACGGATGTTGTGCGTAGAATGAACAACAAGCAAAAAGTGGCTGGACTTTTTCTAGACTTAAGTTCAGCATTCAATACAGTTAGTCATGAATTATTATTACAAAAACTAGACTACTATGGGGTACGGGGTAAGTCTCTGGAACTTTTTACTTAATACCTAAAAAATAGAAAAATGTTTGTTGAAATCAAATCTTGTACTAAAGCACTAAATTCTTCTCATGATACACCTAGTGAGGAAACCTACAAGTCTAAAATGTCTCAAATTCATACTGGTGTTCCCCAAGGTTCCATATTAGGTCCAATTTTCTTTATAACTTTTATTAACGACCTTATACAATATGTAATTAAAACTGTTGGGGACTCTATTCAGTTAGTAATTTTTGCTGATGACACAAATGCAATAGTATCCGCCGATGACATAAATACTCTAAATGTTAAAGTAAATAAGACACTAGAGACCTTTTATAACTGCTTTACCGTGAATTGCCTTAAAGTGAATACAAGTAAGACAAACGCATTACTAGTTCGTTCAACAGCCATAAATAATGAAACGTTAAGTAGTAGAATGAATGGTGAAAGTATTACGCAAATCTCGGTAGTTAAGTTCTTAGGAGTATACATAGATGATAGGTTAAATTGGAAGTCGGAATTAACGCATTTAGAAAATTCACTTAGTTCGCCCTGTTATGTCCTCAGAAGTCTTAGAAACTAAGTAAGTCGAGAGCATTTAAAAATGGTATACTTCGCGTTAATCGATTCAAAACTAAGATATAGCATCCTTTTTTTGGGGAGGAAGCTACGAGTACAATATTCACAAGGCATTTGTTGCCCAGAAAAGAGCGATTAGGACCATAGTAGGAATCCGGCAACAAGAATCATGCAGACCATTTTTTAAAGAACTTGGAATATTGACAGTTCCATGTTTGTACATCCTTGTATTACTCACGCATTTATCAAAATATATCCATGAGTATGAAACGCAAGAAGAACGACAAATAAGGGAAAGCACTAGAAGGAAAGATTTACAAACGAAATATGTACCAAATCTTGATGTTGTGAAACACAGTGCTTATTACAAATCGGTTAAGCTGTTTAATAAATTGCCTATACAAGTAAAATCATTATTGTATAAAAATAATTTCCAAAATGAGCTCAAGCTATTGTTGTTAGAAAAATTTTATTATTCCATCAATGACATGTAAACATCTTTAATATAATTTATTTGTAATTGTGACATGCACCTACAATTATGTATATAATTAATATTTTCCTTTGACATTCCTTTTTAGACATTTTTCTTTTTTAAATTATATTATAATTTTTTTTTCTGACATGACTACTTTTTGATTTGTTTTTATTTATTATTTTAGTTTTGATTTACTTAATTTTTTATCTTATTTGCAATGTTGTTTTTTATTAAATTGATTGTCTACTTATTATTATTGTATATTCACACACAATGTTAAAATTGTTATTGAATAAATAAATGAAATTCCCAGAAACAACACATGTCAGCCAACATAAAATCAAATTAGATCAGTAAGATTTAAAACAAATATAATGGTACGTAACGACAGTAAAACGAGTCCCTGTTTAAACAGAATAATAGTAATTATAAAGTAATTAATGGAAACGTCAAGAAAAAAGTTAGAAACAAAGGAAAGAACTTAGCAAACGTTACCTCTGGGAGTTCCAGTTTGGCTTTTAACATACATTAATTACTTGAAAAGTTGAAATTTATATTTTATGCTGACTCTTCTGTTGAGTACGTTTTGTTTCGGATGATTGTGACTGAATGTTAAGAATTCGCAAGTTTAAAATATTTTATAATTTGTCAATTGCGCTTAGCCGGAGTTCAATTCTGCTTCCTATTAGGTTGTAGATACATACTTACATAGTTTCGGGAATTTATCCTCGAAATGGTAGGCCGTAGTACCTTTGTTTACCCTTCGGGTTCTTTATACCATAAACTTTGTATATATGTATGTACAACGTTATGACTGCACGGATGGCGAAATGGTTAAAGCGGTAACCTCGCCACTGCCCTTGCGCCGAGTGTTGTAGGTTCGAATCGCATACGGGACAAACATTTGTGTGATTCACAAATGATTGTCCCGAGTCTGGGTGTTTTTTTTGTCTGTTGTTAGAATGCTTGTAAAGTCCTCCGCGACGCATATTCCTAGTGCAGTAGTTGTCTTTTAAAGTGAAAATGAAATAATGATAACATAATAATCCTTGAGAATACAAAACATCGTCATAGGGTACCTTTCACCTAGAAAAACGCTAATAAAGCCGCGCACAAAAGCTAGTCCATCAATAAATCATATAATACCAGTATTCGATTTCTTGTTTGAAATCATTATCAGTTGGCACTTCTAAGCATAAAAAAATTAGACGAACTCATCTTGTACTCGTAAATCATCAACCACATTTCCACCACTGTTCTTATTCCATCTCCTGAATCTTTCAACCCTAACTTATGGTACATTCACAAGCTGCCGCTATAAATTATTGCACGAACTAACTTAACACAGCTATTTCATAAATTACCGTGGAGACATTGGGTTCGACACAGTTTGAGACACTGACACGTCTTTCGGAAACAATTAGTCAATATTACAAGTTTATGTTTGACCCTTCATTTACATAGCTATGTGACATACTGACGAGAAATTGAGACGGGGGGTAGGCAGAAGTTTATATGAGAGGTTTATAAATGGATATAAACACGATCATGCTTGGTATATATATATATACGTTTATAAAATGATTGACGTTTCGCGAAGGTTGCACTGGTCAAAAGACTCAAAGGTCAGACTTTCCGCTTATTTGCTATTATATAAATATTATAACGCGAAGGTATGAAAATTACCATGCGTTTTTTTATGTTATGTTGATTCTAAAATAGCTAAATTAAACTTAACAAGCAGCAAGATCCTAGTAGGAAACCGTTAGACTGCCACGCAGAGGTCTTGAGTTCGATCCCAGGGCGCGCATCTCTGAATTTTTGAAGTTATGTGCGTATTGAATTATTAATTATCGCTCGCTGTAACGGTGAAGGAAAACATCGTGACGAAACCTGCATGTCTGGGAATTCTCCATAATGTTCTCGAAGATATGCCAATCGAAAAAGGTATACCAACTCGCACTGAGCCAGCGTGGTGAACTATGGACTACTCGCACTGAGAAGAGACCCGTGCCCAGCAGTGGGTTACGATTGGTTGAGTATAACGCGTTTATAATATTAGTTATGATTAGGATAAAGATTCTTGCTTTTTTCATTACCTCTTATGAAAAAAGCAAGAATCTTTATCCTAATCCTAACTAATATTATAAAGGCGAATGTGAATTTGTTACGCTTTCATGTTTTTAACTACTCAACCAATCATCATAAAGCTACGCCAACACTTTGTCAGCGGTATAAAAAAGACAGGGTATCTTTTATGCAGAAAAAGTACTGTTTTCGAGCGGACAAAGCGACGGGCATACATAGGAGGACAACATTTTAATATATCACAAAAATAGTTGGATTTACTGAGTATTTTTATACTTTTTATGCTGAAATGAAAATGGCTACAGCAAAGCCTGGTTTCGCTAGTAAAAAATAGACAGAAGGACATAAAGCAACAAAAATTAATCAGAGTGCCTAGTGCAAGTTTGTTTTATGTTAACGCGATTGACACGTTTATGTCGTTCGGCGCTCTGATTGGCCCGCTCCAAGCTCTTAACTAATCAGAGAGCCAAACGCAGTAGCCGTCTCGATCGCGTTAACGTAGAAACAACTTGCATTAAGCACCTAGAAGTAAGTAACAGCAGGAAATACAATGAAAAAAGATCCTCTAAAACGGCTACGTTCCAAATGCTACCCCGTATGTTTCCATTTAACCCTTTTAGGGTACGTCACGTTAAATATCGATCCGTCACGGCGAGCAGTATGCTTAATTATTCTATCAGGTAAAACTGACTGAATAGGTCGCTGTTTGCTTTCATTTCTCCCCTCTTTTGTAAGGATAGCAAACAATTTTTTGGGCATTTTTTGATGAATGTGAGTCTACGTATTCCCATGGGTTAATTATTACGTATGCATGAGTTAACTGTTTGTTTATTAACCAAATAAAGAAAACCAATAATTAAGACTGACTTGATGTGTATTTTGACACGTGCTTGCCTATGTTTACTTAATTATACCTGCCTAACTAATAAAGGGTTTTTCAACAAGAACTTTGTTTTTCAATATGGTCATACCGCAACTAAATAACAGTTTTGTTTTTTGACATATCTATAGCAGAAGCTTGGACAATTATTGTTACAATGAATTCAATTTTACTCGAAAATTGCATTAAAATAGTAAAAAATCACTATGAAAATGGTGTATCTGTAAAAGTTACATTTCGTAAAATTCGGGATATTTTCGGTCAACATAATCGTCCTTCTGAGACCATTATTACGAATTTGGTCAATAAATTTGAGTCGACAGGCTCGGTACATAATGTGCCAACACCAACGCGTGTTCGACCGGGTCGTTCAAGTAAGAACATCGCAGCCGTGAACCACAGTGTTGAAGAAGATCTGAATTTGTCAATTCCTCGACATCGACAACCATATGGCGAATTCTGCGTAAGAATTTGGCTTTAAAGCCTTTCAAGGTGCAATTGGTGTAAAAATTGAAACCGACTGATCATTCACAACGCCGTAGATTCGCTCAATTCATTCAAGAACAATCCATTCGTTTTTCTAAAAAATTTTTTTTCAGACGAAGCCCATTTTCATTTGTCAGGCAACGTCAACAAGCAAAATTGTCGCATTTGGACTTTTGAAAATCCAAAACAGATTGTTGAGAACCCTTTACATGCTGAACGTGTCACTGTATGGTCGCTTTATGTGGTCTGGAGCCGTAATTGGGCCGTATTTTTCCGAAAATTCGGCTGAAAATGCGGTTACGGTCAATGGATTACGCTATCGAGAGATGTTAACAACTCTATTTTAGACTATTATTAATGATATGGATATCACTAACGTGTGGTTTCAACAAAACGATGCCACATCCACTGAAACAATGAAGTTATTGCAAACCAAATTTCCTGATCGCATAGTTTCACGAAATTCAGCTGTTAAGTGGCCAGCTCGATCATATGATTTAACGCCGCTGGATTATTTTTTGTAGGGTTATGTTAAACACAGAGTCGATATGGAGCCTATTGAATCGATTGCAGCCTTGAAACTCAAAATTCGTGAAGTGATTAACGAAATAAACTTTGGCAAAAAATGATTAATAACTTTGATGAAAGAATCGACATCTGTAACCGTGGTCATGGTGGACATTTATCAGATATAATTTTTGATTCATAATTTCCGAACCTTACTTTTTTCAATACATTAAAAATTTGAATCATTGTCATATAATTTATTGTTTTATTTTGATTTGCAAAAAAACTTCTTGTTGAAAAACTCTGTATTAAAAATGCGAATGTGAGTTTGTTTGTTACGGTTTCACGCGTTAACTACTCGACCGATCATCGTGAAATTTCGTATACACGTTATCAGGGTCACAGAATAAGACAACGGTTACCTTTGATCCAGAAAAAGCTGCTTTTCCCGAGGGATAGAAATCTATTTACAACATCTAGATTAATGCAAAGTCGCGAGAAAATCTAGTAAGTCTATAAATTGTATAAATCTTTGTGTGTATACGTTTAAATATGTGAAACTAAAATAGTTTAACATTACAGAATTTGCCACACAATCTATAATATTTAATTAATTTACCACTTCGTTATAATTATTAGGCTGCAATCAAAAAACGCTGATGTGAAACTCGTGCATCATAACATTTTGAAATACAATTTGTGTGAATTATTGTTATTGGATGCAACCAAAATATCTGAGGTATTCAATTTTAGAATTTTAGTTATGAAGAGATAAATTAATATAATTATCCAGCAATCTAATATGCGACCAGGATAAACATTACAAATAAATTTTATCATATTTATAAATATATTTAGTTATACTTACAATGTTTTGGTCACGCGACCACCGTGTTGATGCGGCGCGGGCGCGGCGGCCAAATGAATCATGCGAGCTCCTCGCCCACCCCTGCGCCGTCGCGTTGCTGGGCGAGTGAGACACCATTAGGTATGTCGTATGCCGTAAGTGCAAGTGAGACGGTAATAATTCGGATCGCTAAACCGTTAATGGCAACAGTTAGTAGGTTATTATTATTATTATTGAATATTATATTTATATACATTATACTATTGCACCAATTTATTTAATTTATAATTTATATATATATCTTACGTATGTATTTTTTATTTCTTTTATTTTTTGAATGTGGAACGTGTTAAAGAGTAGCTGATGTACGTCCGGGCGTCACTTGGGGTTACCACATAACATCAGGGTTGGTTTGAGGTATTAACCGCAAACCAACAATAAACCTGAGTGGTAACCTCGTTTTTCATTATGTATGTACTTTTTTTTTATTTTTGCTGTGTTATAATATTTGTCTGTATTTTGTGTACCTATATTTTGAAAAATAAAAATACTTACTTACCTACTACTTAATGTACTATTATATGTGCGAATGTGAGTTTGTTATGCTTTCACGTCTTAACTGCTCGACAAATCGTTATGAAATTTTTGCATACACGTTGTCAGGGGTACAAAAAATGACATAGCGTACCTTTGGTCCAGATAAAATAATTATTTACAATGGATAGAAAATTGACATAACCTGCATTTACGTAAAATCACTGGATATTGTTCACCATACGTGGAGACTTCTATGGCCGAATCTTGAATAAAAATATACAACTATGATGCAATTTTCAAAGATAAGAATTATTTAACCTTCCAGTGACACTTACGTTATCATTCATACTGCAGAACTCGTAAATGAAATGTCATTTACGTGGTCCACACTATGAAATTAGGTCACAATGTTGGTAGTGGGTATTATAAACTAGTAGGTATATAAACTTTAAATTAGAATTATCGGAATACCTAATGCATGTCACTGGAAAAGTAATTGCCGTGCACAACTATAATTATAAGAAGTGTTAGTGTGTCACGTGAAAGCTCTACTCCTCGATCAGGCTTTTTTCAATGCAAAATATTTATTTCCTTTTTATTATTCTATTTTTTATTAATATATCTTATATAATTCATTCAAGAAATGTTTGCACATTTTTATGGAAATAAAGATTTTTGACTTTGACCTTTGTTTTCTTTTTTAGCAATTTGGCTTTCAAATTACTAGTATTCTTGTTAACCCCTTCCTCCAGCTAAGCTAGAATGCCTCAGCTAAGAGTGGGTTCACGTCAGTTATGCAATGGGTGGGATTCGAACCCGCGACCTCTCGATCGCAAGTCCAATGCCTGACCCATTAGGCTACCGCCGCTTGGAAACTGAACTTTGACTTTGTACTCTAAGGATATATAGAACCATCCACTACTTAAGGAGTATATCACAGGCAGCCTAACAGCAACTACTAGAAACATAAAAGCAGAAAATGATATACAAAAATAGCCCAACAGACCTAAAAATGAGTAATATATGTAAACCATAAATCCTTGAGAAAATATCCTAGATCCGAGATGCTATAGCAAATATTTTTGCAAAAGCGTCAGTCGCGAAAATGTCACTGTAGTCGCCTCAGAGGGTAAGACAATGATAATATTGAGAGCTCCCACGAGAATTGTGCCTACGGACACCGGTACTCTCGCTTAGGTCGTAGGATTTGAACTGTATACAAATAATATAAACGTAAAAGTTTGTAAATATTATAGTTAGATGTCAGTTACTCAAATACATGTATACCATATAACGGATTTAAATGATACATGACACAATGATGGATCAAGTCCTTGGATGACGAGATACTTTTTTCCTGATGTGCATTTGCGTGGGATTTGCGCAGCCGAAGTCATGTATGTAAAATTATAAACATTGATCAGTTTGTCAGAAGAGGTTGATGACACTTTCAAACTTTTGGAAATTATGATAACATATCGATGCTAGTCAATAAATATGTTTTTGATATTTAGTTGAAAATATTTTTCTCTAGATTGTAAGATGATACAAGAAGAAGTCCCTCTTCCGTGAAATAATATTTATTATGGCGGCAATATTCAGAATGTATATCTTGTTATTTGAAGTAAACTCGGCAATTCGGGTGCAAATAGAAAACTTACACTACGGGTAGGTATTAAGTAAAATAATACAAAAAACAAATCTATAACTAAATAATTAGGTGCTATACAACGACCGAAAAGCGAGTACCTCTAAAAGGGTCCCTACTTATTGACGTGTGACGACAAACGTCAATTCGTTTGTCAACGTCACTCTTCTATCTAGAAGCAAAACATATTGTCTTCAGAGAAAGTTGAACGTGAGTCTTCTGCAAAACACTGTATACTTATTACTCTTTATCTAGTAGGTAGTTGGACAGCTAGTCTTTTAAATATCATCGTAGTATACGCAAGGTACGGTTTATTTAGATGGTATTCTGGAGGCGATGGTATTTGGATATTTTTTACAATCAAGATGCTAATAGTTTGTCCCATGCCAAATAACGGCTACCGTACCGCATGCACCATAATTAATGACACTCGTGCTCTGTAAGTCATTGAAGAAAGGTGGCACTCTGCTATCATCATATGATATTAAGTTCACTTACATCTTCTTAAGAGATTTCTTGCTACAAAGGTAAGACCAAGCTCCTTGAAAGAAGCCTTAAAATCTCACATAGGAACACAATAAAAGGTGTTGGCTGCAATCTTCTGTAGAGTTAAAGTACTTTCTCTGCCAGACTACTCCAATTTAAATGAAGACCTAGCCGCTGGCAACTTTACAGCCAATTTCTGACGGGTCTACGACAAAGAAGAGATATTTCTGATGATGAAAGTAACCCAAACCAGTTGTATAATTGTTTATCACCTTAATTGTTTAAAAAATAACAACAACCAATTTTAAAAACATTTGACCTCTCGATCAGCATTTGCAGTCTAACCTATTCTTTTCCTGACCCAAATGTAACTTCATTAGACTCACTATCTACTAAACTTTGACGTTCATAAGTGTTACTATAAGACCTGAACGAATTAATATCTTTTGACTTCGAAAATCTTCTTCGATAATAAACATTTTCTTTCTTTATTCCAATAACTACATAGCATATGGCTTATACCAAGTTTACCCGTCCATTTTGTTTGACTCAAATAGATGAAGAGTGAAGACAAGTGTGTCCTATCTATCTCGACTAACACTCAACCGGTCCGATGGTTTTTGAACAAGAAAATGTATTTTTTCTTCTAAGTCGGCCACGTTACGCGGCGGACCGTGGACTTTGTCCATTTGTCAAAACCGACAGCTTGCTCCATCTCGGAATTTTGCGGACGTTGCCAGTTCTCGAATTTGCCGTTTTTTCGAACCAACTGCTGATATTAAGTGTTTTGGCGAAAGTTATGTGTTGAAGTAAAGGGTTAATTCAGAATTTAAGTTCGATCCCAAGACATCACCGACTTTTTGAAGTTGTGTGCGTATTTAATAATTAATTATCGCTCGCTTTAACGGCGAGGGCATTTACATAAAAAAAAAGATTTATTTGACACAAATGAGAATACATTCACTGTGGGTACATGGTTATTAAACACTAACTATACAGTATGTATTTCATTAAAAGGTACTGAGACTGTTTACCAAAATAGGCAAGAGCCTGTATTTTGGCTGACAGTGTTCAGCCGTGGTAATTGACACTAAGTATATATTTAGATTAAGACGTGAATGTTGCTGTGCAGCGGATTACATTTGTTTGAAGTGAGTAAATATACATTTTTTTAAAAACATTTTTTTAATATTTGTAATGATTTTAGTGGAACAGTAGTACATGTCTTAAAAGTTCTAGAAAATGTTCTTGGCGATGTGTAAAGTCTGACAATCCGCGCTGGGCCAGCGTATTGGTAGCTAGCTCTACTCACACTGAATAGAAGCCCACCCCCAGCAGTGGGATAGTTTGGGCAGTGATACAGGGCAGTGGATGGCGGTAAGGCTCACTCTCTATAACATGAGACCTAAAAATATAACTTTTAAATGTAGGTATAACACCTCTGCTCACACCTTTGGGAATATAGGCGAGAGGTTATTATGTTTATAGATAACAATTACACAATTGAAGCACTGGAGCACAACAGATAAAATATACAAAATTATGGTGAGAGTAAGAGTGTATAAAAACGTCATATTTATAAACCTTCATTAGTCGGTTTTAATTCGTTACACACTTAGATATATAACTATTAGTCAAAGATGGATAGCATTCTATCACAAATCTATTACTGTTAAAACTAGCACTGAAGTGATGTTCTTAACTGAAATCGATAATAGCTTTAAGTTCAGCGTACCTTAAAATAAAGCGGGCTTAATTTTTAATTTTATCACCTTTAAAGCGTCGACTAATTGGTTAATCCTTAACCTTTTATTTTTAAACTTAGGACATCGTTATGTTTTGAATATAGTAGTTTGAAAATATTTATCGAAATATACAAATAAGAGAC
This sequence comes from Catocala sponsa, assembly GCA_963564715.1. Lineage (NCBI taxonomy): Eukaryota > Metazoa > Arthropoda > Insecta > Lepidoptera > Erebidae > Catocala > Catocala sponsa. The sequence goes on from OY751351.1 coordinate 8,885,142, forward strand.
AAGCAGTCTTTTATTTTTGTTTCTCGGAGTTGCAGCGATAGTTTATGTAACTGCTGTGCATGAGGTCTCGGTTTCAATACCTGGGTTGGGTTTTTCTATCTTATTAGTAATAACACGGAATAAGGAACTATGCCGCGTAAACGTCAATAGGCTAGCCCCCTATTACGTCGTAACAAAAAAAGTAACAAGTATAACGATAGGTATGGCTCTATATTGTCTCTAGCTTTATGACCATTACGCCAAATTAGTATAATAAATAAGTTAAGAAAAATAAAAAATTGTTATTCAAAAATTAAATCGAATTCAAAAATAAATTACCTACTTATGAAATAATATTTTATACAATTATTATACACGAAATTAACCAACAGAAGCGAAATTAATAGTATGTTTTTGAGATCGGTGCTAGCATTAAATAAAAGTACCTATCAACTATATAAAAAAGACGATCCGCAATATTAACAAAACCTAAAAGTGCAACTATGTATGGTATAAAAAAATTCTACTATGAATGAACTTATAATACTTATAACAATTAAAATGTTGTGTATATATATATTTTTTTCTTTATTTGTTTGGGGACTTATATAAAGTAATTATATGTCAGTCCCATTATAACATTATCAGGTTACAGCATCACATAAACGATATAAACTAAATACTTACATCTACATATATTAACATACTAATATTACAATTAATGTGGACAATTGGCCAATTCACAAAACATTAATGCTTTTTCAGAGCTTGGGTCACTGAGTATATTTTGTACTATACCAACATCCATACAACTAAAATTTAAATGATTTTTGATAATTTCTCTTTTATTGTTATTTTTAACACATTCCATCAAAATATGTTGAACATCATCTATCTTCTCACATATTTCACGTTGTGGTGATACAGCTCGTCCCACTAGATGGTCAAATTTTTTAGATGGAATGTGCCCCAAACGTAATCTGTTCATTATTGTTACATATTTTCGATTAATTTTAGCATTAAGAAACCAAGGTATATGTGGTGGTTGGCTCTGTATTGTTTTATATCAAATTCGTTTAGTTTTAGAATTTTCATCAAAATGCTCTTTCCACTTATTATAACAAATATATTTAAATTTACGTAATATTTCCGGAAAATATGGTAAAATTTTTAAGCTTTCGCCCTGACTTATGGCCAATTTTGCTAATCGATCCGCCTCCTCATTACCCTGCAATCCTATATGCGTCGGAACCCATTGCAACTTCAGAATTTTGTTCGGACTCATATGTAATATCTCTCTTAGTACTTCATAGGCTACCGAAACACCTCTGTGCCCAGAGGTGCATCGAGCCAAATGATGCAAAGATTATTTACTATCCGTGAAAATAACAAAATATTGACCATTAATATTATTAATATATTTAAGAGCTTCCAAAATAGCAATGAGCTCCATCGTCATTATCGAAACGGGAGAGTTAGTTTTATATAAGGCTACTCGATTCTCATTAACATAAAAATATGCCGCTCCCTGACCTATTACATTCTTAGAGCCGTCTGTATAGAATTTAAGCCACCCATTATATTTCGTATTAATAGATTGTAAAACATCATATTTTAAATTTGAAATTTCGTATCTTTTTTTTGCGTTCTGAATACAATCCAAATTAATTTCAATTATTTCATCTAAATTTATACTAGACAACCAGGTATCTAGAGTAAACATTTGCAAGGGATAAGTCGATTGGACCTCACAAGACTTGGCTTCTCTATAGGCTATTAAAAGTAGGGGTTTCTTTTTGTTTTGCCAATATTTAGAGTGTGGCTGTAAATCAAGTTCATTTAATAAATTAATAATATCATTATTTGACCAAGACATATTTTTTATACAGTATTTATGTGCTAGAAACAATCTCCTTACAAACAACGGTTGAATGCACAATTCACTCTCCATCGCATATATTGGAGAACTTTTAATAAAACCACCTACAATCCTTAATGCCTGATTTTGTATTTTATCTAATTTAAATAAATTCGTTTTTGCACAATTATCATATAGGAAACAAGCATAATCGAGCCTACTTCTAATCAAGGAAAAATATAAAGTACGTAAATGTTTAGTATGTACACCCCAATCAGCCCCAGCCAGAACTTTTAGTATGTTAAGGAATTGACAAGTTTTTTGAGATATTTCATTTACATGTTTTCCCCATGTGAGTGATCTATCCAGCCACATACCTAGATATTTAATGTAATCTACAGAACTTAATGGTATTTTATTAATTTCTAACCGTATTTGTCTTCTTATTCATCCCCTACTAAATATACAAAATTTTGATTTACTTGCTGACAACTGTAAGCCAAGTTCATTCAGAATATTAATTAACCATAGCATTAGCAGTTTGTAGATTTATTTCACAATAATTAAGGTCTTTGTGACTTATATAAAATACAAAGTCGTCAGCGTATTGGGTTATTAAAATCTCTTTAATTTTATGACATATGCTGGAGGTAGTAATATTGAAAAGTAACGGCGATAGTGGGTCCCCCTGGGCTAGGCCTCTGTTTGCACACCGAATATAATTATTTTGTTCTCCAGACCAATTTTTAATCATTAAACGTCTGTCATTTAAAAATGACCACAGATAGGTACAAAAGCTTTTACCAACGTTCAAACCGTCAAGAATAATGAGCATTCTATCAATTAAAATATTATTATATGCATCTTCTATATCTAGGAAACAGGCGACGGTGGAAATTTTCTTTGATAGACCTAACTGAATGTAAGAAACAAGCCTAGAAAGACTGTCTATACAGGAATGAGCTTTTCTAAACCCAGTGACTCGTGGAGATAATACTAAGCGTTTCTCTATGTACCATTCGATTCGATTATTTAGCATATTATGAAAAACTTTACATAAACATGTTATTAACGATATAGGTCTCAGTTTTGGTTCTGAGTTAGAATTACTAGCCAACTTTAGTATTGGCACTACTAAAATAGTTCGCCATTGATTGGGTACATAACTGGTTCCAAAAATAGCATTAAATAAATTAAGTAAAAATTTTGTACCACACTCAGGAAGATTGAAAATCATTGAATATGTGATCCCATCACTACCAGGAGCAGTGTCTTTCTTTTTAAGACACATCTTAAGTTCTTGTAATATAAACGGTGATTCAAGTGACTCGTTTGTAGAATTAAAAGTAGGTGATAAGTTTATGACTGTCTGGACTAAGTGAATGTAACAGTTCCTTTTGTTTTTGTTCTGATGGGATAAACTTTGGTTTACGATATTCCTTAATACAGCCCATCTTATGCCACATTTCTAAAACTGAAGTACACTCGCTAACACCGTTACAGAAAGTATGCCAACTACGTGACTTAGCTTTTTGTATTAAATGACGACAAAATACTATTTTATTTTGATTTTAAAATTATCAGGTGTTGGGTTTTGTCTAAATGTTTTCAAATCTAGTCTACGCTCCGCAATTGCTGCTGATAGTGATGGGTTCCACCACTCCTTGGGCTTAAATTTGTTGGTTGGGTCAATACATGTCTTGATGAAAGGTATGTTTTTATTAGCCGAAGCATTAATGTGGTACTCCAAGTAATCATACATACATTGAATATCAGCATTGGAAAAACTATTGCCATTCCATTCTGATAAAGGTGTATTGAGATCTTCTTTATACCGATTCCAGTTCACCTGTTTAAAATTTCGCCTCTTAGTGAATGACAACGAGGCTTGAAAATTTAACACTATTTTAATAACAAGATGATCTGTACCCAGACTCTCGTTTATTACTTGCCACTTTGTCATTATGGCCAAGTCTGAAGAGACAAATGTTACATCTGGTGAGGTACTTTGGAGAACACCATCTACTAATTTAATACGAGTAGGTGAGCCGTTATTTATGGATATAAAACCACAGTCTAATGAGGCATCTAACAGTTGTACTCCTCTGGGGTCGGTTTTATATGACCAATTTGTATGGTGTCCGTTAAAATCACCCAAAATCAAACATTTCCTTGACAAATGGGAAAAAACATTCTCCCAATCGCATGTTCTAGTACGTACTGAAGATGGACAGTAAATACATATTATTATGATGTGTTCTAAAACACTACAATTTAGTACTTTCATATGAATAGCCTCTATACCAGAATTACGTAAGTTAATTTGACATACCTGTGTACGAATAGACTTATGAATTATGAAGGCAACACCTCCATAAGCATCAGCTCTATCCCTCCTTACTTACTACCTAACTTAAATAGCTATAATATTTATATATTATAGCTATTTAAGTTAATTAAATCAGTCTCCGAATCAAGCCAAGTCTCACATACTGCTGCTATAATATTTAGTAATAAATCCAGATCTACTAGTTTGGGCTTTAGGCTTTGACAATTCCATTGTAGTATATTTATTTTAGTATCCTTATTGTTTTTATCCACCAAATAAGCCTAGAATATATTTTAATAAATGTTCACCTGTCCAAATTTTCAAAAAAATGACTTAATCTCTTCAAAAATATCCTTGAATATAGCCTTAATCTTTTCTTCATAACTACACTCCAAAAATTTTTTATTCTTAATCCTATACAAAAGCTGACTAAAATTAAATTTATTTCTATTTTTCTTATCTTCCTTGTCATTAGCTCGATCACACAAAGATTCTATTATTTCCATATTTTCCACTTGTGTTGTTTCCATATCAAACTCAAGATTCTTCTTTTTCTTCTTCTTATTTCTGTTGATTTCTTTTTCGCTTGGGCTCTTTAATGACTTATCTTTAGTTGGCTCTTCCTCATTTGTAACATCCGTATCACTAGTGAAATCTTCTTGAACAATCACCGCTTTTTTAAGAACACTACTGTAGCTATTTTCAAGATTTTGAACGCAGGGTGATGTGGCGTAACAGGTCTCGTTATTACCTACTTTATTACCTTCAGGACGTTCTTACTCTTTTAAATAAATCTCCAGTGCTCCCTTATATGTTAGGTTATTCTCGCTCATGATATTTCTTATTTTTCTTTCTCTTAAGAATAAAGGACACGTTTTGTCCAGCGCGATATGTGGTCCCTTACAATTGGGGCACTTAAATACTTCTACTTCACAATTATTTATTTATTTATTTATTAAGGATCTCCAACAAAGAATATACACAAAATTGCACAGACAAATGGATATTAGTTTTGTATAGTGTACTCCTTTACTTGTAGGAGACCACAGCATGCACATACATATAACAACAAAGCATAAAATAGAAAAATTTAAAATTAATTAATTAAAATAAGCTACACGTTAGGAATTAACTTAACAAAAGAAATAAACAATGTGAAACTTAATGAAAAACTTAAATAAAACGTTCTAAGTGTGTTTTATATTTTGGTAAGGGTTGACTAACATCAATATCGTGAGACTTTGATAAATTATTGTATTGCCTACAAAGCCTTGGTACAGCAGCGTAATGACCCAGGTTGGTTTTTGAGAATGGAACATCCAATAGGTTATAATTACTTTTTCTTGGAATTCGGTTAGGTATTTTTATGTGTAAGGCGCCTAACAGTTCACTACAGTCTGTGATGCCGTTCAGAATTTTATGCAGAAATATGGCATCTAGTTTCAATTATCGTGACCTTTACCACATTTAGGGCAGACAATGTTGTTGGACGGGCAAAAATTTTTGCTGTGACCAAACTGCTAACACCTAGAGCACTGAGAAACAGGAAAAATATATTTCTCTACTCTAAATCTGCAGCCATAAGCAAATATACGAGTATATTGTGGTGGATAAGGACTTTTAAAACATATGCGCACAGTCTCACTGTCAACCCATTTACCCTCTGAGTTTCTTCTTTTTAGTCGCTTGGTAGTTACTATCTCCATTTCACAATCTAAGCTTGCTGCAAAATCTTTTTCCTCGATGTTTAAATCCACTCCTTTGATTACTCCGTAGGACAACATAACTTGGTCATGAATATACTGGGCTATATCTAATTCTTTGACTTTTTCATTGAGTAATAACTTTTCAGCTTGCTCTTTATCTTTCACCTGAATCAAAACTTTATACTGAGTTTTATATTTAATTCTAGTCACATTCCCAATCTTTTCACTAGATAATAATTTAGCTAGTGCCATTTGTTTAGGCAACGGTTTTAAGGCAGTTAAAGATATTTCAAAATTATTTTGTGTTTCTTCACTGTGTTCCAAACTATAACCATGAAAATTTCCATGTTGTACATCCATCGAATCACTTCTTATCAATACTTTAGGTTTCCTCCGAATAACTGTCACAAAACCATCTTCACTACTTACTCCACTTTTCTCTCTCGCTCTTTTTTCCATATGTTTTTTCTGATTCAAATTCTGACCATTATTTTCGAAATTATTCCGACCCGACATGTCACCAAGCTCTCTTTCGCACTCTTCTAAAATATCCGAATCATTCTTATCATAATCTTCATCTTCTACACTATTTTCACTCATTATATCCAAAAGTGATTACTTTTAAATAAACTGATAATGTAAGTCGCGGCACTTAACGAACTGCGTGCGCTCGCCGTCACGTCTCGCGCGCGAGTGGTTGTATATTTAATTGGAAGTCTTAATAGATTATCATAATGCGAATATTATTGCAGTTCCAACAATCCTAACTTAATATTATAAATGTGAATGTGAGTTTGTTTGTTTGATTTTTTGTTACGCTTTCACACCTTAACTACTCGACCGGCTATTATGAAATTTTGTATGCACGTTTTCAGAGGTACAGAAAAGGACATAGAGAACCTTTCATTTTGAAAAAAGAACTGTGTCGAAGGATAGAAATTAATGACGAAATCAACATTAACGCGAGCAAAGTGGCGGGCAAAATGTTGTATTACATACATATGTACATGTTCGATTAACCTCATTTTTTAAGTCGATTACAGGTGGACTATTATGAGTGATTTAACTAATATTTATTACACTTCTGATCGAATTTCAATGGCGGTCCAATCCTAACAGAGATTAGCCATCTGTACTAGAATAATTATACAGCACAAGTGTATGCGCACACTAAGTACTTATAGACCAACAGACAAGAAACTGGCGTCATATGGAGGAATACATTCATATGTCGTCATGGTATGTCATGTAGCTGTGTCTAACTCCTAGAGAATATTATAATAATAATATCAGCCCTGTATTTAAACTGTCCCACTGCTGGGCCACTTACCAGTGTGAGCAAGAATAGGCGATATCCATAATTTTAGCCCAGTGCGGGTTAGTTGACTTCACAAATCATCAAGAATATTATGCAGAACTCTCAAACATGCAGGTATCTTCACGATTTGTGCCTTTGGCTATTTAATACGCACATACCTGTAAAAAGTCAGTGATTCATGCCTTGGTATCGAACTCAAGACAACAAAAAGACAACTCAAGACAAAAAGATGTGGCAGTCAAATAGTCTACCCATAGGCCATCACTAGCTTCGTGGATATGAATGTGTGATAGTTTCTTTTTAAGTATATATACGAAAAAGTGGCGATGATTTATTTTTGCTATAACTGTTAGAGACGTTAACTATAATTTCTATGACATGTTATCTTCTTTTCACCGATCGTGAGCACCCAATAATAAACGTATGTTCATTATATTATAACAAAATACTAACTTTAACTTAAACCAATATCGTGCACAAAAAATATCCTTTCAAAACTTATATAACAAGCGTCATTTCATTCGTTCAGTTAAGTCTGTACAAAGAGCTGTCAAAAGAACTAAGATTTGGTCCCGGCGAAAGAAAATGGTGGCCGGTGACAAGTGCCTGGACTTCTATATAGTTTACTTTTGATGTTACAAAGGTAAGGACATGATTGCGGTGTTGGAATAATTTTATTCGAATTATTTTTCTGTATGAAATTACTATAATCAATGTATAGAGTAAGTGGACTCTTATTGTTTTTTGACTTTGATTTGAGTGCATTTGAAAATTATTCTTATCGTAATGTCTTAGTTTCGGGAAAATTTATAAATTGACTTTTAGGTAAAATAATATTTAGAAGAGTGTACTTTTTAATTACTGTTTGTAATTCCTGTATCATGGGAGATGGAAGAAGTATAAATCCGGCAAGATATAGTATGCCAGTGTCAAAGACAAAGACTGCTACTAGCATACAGGGCCTTATTATGAAGTCTTCTTCTTCAAGGTTTCTAAATTTAATTTCGAAAGTAATAGAAATTAGATCCAAAACGGTACTATTTAGGTTTCCTGTTAGGTAACAGGCCTTAAGCTATGTCGCGAAATTTCTTTCAGCTGTAAAGTGACTTAAACTAAAGTAATTGTATTGTCCTATAGGACAATAGCTCTAAATACGGGTTGGAATTTCTCTGAGCTTGACTTTTCAAAAATACCTTTATACTTTCGTATACTAGAATAAATTCTGTCACATCTTTAGAATAAAGGATTTAATTATCGCAAGCATGTTCACGGCCTTATATAGTCGAAGTTTCCTTCAATTAATCGAAGCCGTTGGTCGTGCAATTTGAAACCATTCATTCGCCGGTCTGCACCCGTCATTAAGTGCACCTTGACTTCGAGCTTTATTAATGTGGTGTCAGCTCCGAAGTAGCTTTCTTTGTATCTAACGGTATACACATTACTGTAAAAATGTTATAGTGCATAGACATTAAACACATTGAATAGCTAAGTGTTACAGTTATAAAATGACTTTATTGGTACATTTACCGCGACTGGTATAAGTGAATGTTATGTTTGTCAGGCAATGGCTACTTTATAATATAGGTTACTTGAGATATTAAAAAGTTAGACACTACGGGTGGTACAGTGGTTTTACTGGCAGCCTCACCATCAAAGAGCTTTGAATCCATAATATGTGTTTTAGGTTCAAACCCTAGACGAGAAATAATCTTTGTGATTCATAAATAGTTTACAATAAGTATAATTGTTGTGTTTATCTCAATTGTTACTAAAAACAGGAATTATTTTCAATGCGCTAGCATATAATGTATTTTTTTATTAATAACGGTTATTAAAGTGTCGGGCTTGATTCATAGGTCAAGTAAAATGTTATTAGTTTTTTAGTTACTACAATTTCAGTAGTCGCAAAGTGTCTGGATTAACGACAATAGACCTTTTTATGTCGAAAGTTAAAACCTAGCTAGCTAAATATGGGTTATATGGTTATTTACTTTTACCTACCCTTTCCGGCATACGTATATACATACATATGTCTACGTATGTTTAAATGGTAAAACTTGCAGTCAAATATGAATATATAAAAGCTTCAAGAAGTAAGTAAAATGAGAAACAAAACAGCATTTGACTTTTAAGCTCTCATTAAATCCAAGGTGTTTAAAAAGTATCCCAGAAGTAATACGTCCATGAGTTTCCATGCAGTTCATTTTAATTGCATTGCAGCTCGTAACCTAAAACATAGCACTAAATATAAAAAAGGATACCAGAAAATGTTGGATATAAACAAAAATCACCTAGAACGCATAAATCTCTCGTTTTCATAGGAATACTCCCGTAACCGCATAAAACAAATTTTAACAAAAGCTATTTCATTTATTCCTCAAAATATCATCCTTATATTTATAGATTTAAGGGCTATAATCGATTTTGTTGAAGGCATAAAATAAAATTGTCAATGTGTGTTGTAAATATGAAACTACAAACTTGTTGTTACGGCTATTTTAGTCCTTGTTACGTACGTACTAAGGTACATAAAAAATATATTTATTTCGTAGATAAAAAAGGACGAAAAGATATACTGGATAGCGTACCTATAAGTTTATGTTTTGCAGAATTTAGGCAGTAGATTTCGATAGACGACGGGACGATAAATATAGCATACATATACATAAATATTATATAACTACGGTCTTCCTAAATTCAGTGTTCAAGGCATTTTTTTCAATGTGTTATGGAAAGACATAACGTAAAGCGTATATTTTACCTTAAGAGATCAGATAAACATCTGTCATTGATCATCTGAGTTGGATATGTAGATCACTTGCCTATACAATAAAGTCCCATTAATGTTCACATTATCTGCATATTAAGCTTATCTCAAAGAAATGCCTAGGCGACAATATGTCCTTATGGGAGACCGTTGGACTGCCACGCTAAGGTCTGGAGTTCGATCCCAAGACAAGAATTTGTGTGCTTATTAAATAGTTAATTATCGCTTGCTCTAACGGTGAAGGAAGACATCGTAAGGAACCGTGTATGTCTGGGAGTTATCCATAAATATGTTCTCAGGTATGCCAAGTCAGCCAACTCGAACTGGGCCAGCGTGATAGACTATGGCCTAACTCTTTTCACACTGAGTAGAGGCCCAACCGATGCCCAGTAGTGGGAAATTTTAAATACAAGGCTGATATTATTAGACGCTACAGTAGCGTATAATAATATCAATGGGTTTGAGTTCTTAACGTTTACAGCAAGTAAATAATCTGTAAAACAGAATAGGTAATAGCTACCTTGCCCCCTTAACATTAACGTCCATTTTTGAATAGTAGAGTAGAATATGTGGTATCATAATAATAAACTGTTGTTTGTATGAAAGTACCTAAGTGAGTATATAAGTTTGTATGATTGCAACATATATATCAACATCTCCTCGCATTCATTTTCTTCTCTTGCTTGCTGCAGCTTAAAAGTGCACATAAGTTAAGTAACTGCTCAGCATCAGGTGGGGCTGTGTGTATGTTTGTCGCCTGTGTGGTGCACGGTTAGTAATGGCTTAGTAGTTGTTCCTTGTCATTGTTTCTGCAATACCAAGGACCTGCGATGGCTGAGCGATGGTTACCTGAGCTCTTCTACCACTAACAGCAATAAAAACCTTTTGATTGTAATTTAAGAACGTTTGTCGTTAGTATATTAAACGGTATATTTATAAAAACTGCAGTAGTCATTACAGAATTTTAGTTTTTGCCCGCAGTTTCACCAGGATAAACTCAACGGGAACTATTCATCAATACATACCTATTATAAAACAAAGTCCCCAGCCACGTCTCTTTGTCTGTTTGCGATAAACTCAATAACTACCATATGGAATTTCATGTGGTTTTCACCATTAGATAAAGTGATTCATGAGGAAGATTTAGTTGTATATTTTGTTAAGGTTTTGGTCTCCTGTGCGATGCCAAGGTGGGTCGCTAGTATCGAGATGAAAATCAATAACCTATGTCCAGGACATGTCATCTAATTGAGTGCCAAAATTCAGTCAAAGTTTAACAGTTTACGCGTGAATACGAATTTGAAATTTATTTAAGATTTTTATTGAAGTAATTATAGTAAAACCATGCCTTCAGGATACTAAAACAATGATATTGGCTTAGTAATAAAATTAGATATTCCTTTAATCGGTTGAATGAGCTCAGTGCAACCATCCCTTCGCATCATAACCATACCCTAACAGACGTTAAGAAGCTTATGCTTTCATTGCAATTTGCACCCCAACCCCTTAATTTGTTAATGGAATGGCGTCTATAAGCATATGATACTCATTCCATGACCAGTCACGTACACAAACAATGCATAATATTGATTACAAAATGTGAAGTTAAGAATTTGAATAGAGTTATGACTGGACTTGTTGCTTCTCACTGATACACTCTTGTAAACTTGTTACTTATAATATACGATGCTTTAAGATATTTACTAGAAGACTATATGGATATGTTTTAGATAGACTGAGTTTCTGGTATAACTGCCTTGATGGTGTAACTATAGTAAAAGTATACCAAGCAACCACAGCTCTTAGACCACACGACTGCTTACCATCAGGTGGAGTGTGGTCATTTTGAAGAGCAAAAAAAAAGCGATTGTTCCAGAAGCTAATCCTGATAGGGCTAGCAAAAATCAGAAATCAGAAATCTTTATTTGTAAACATAGGTATTACATGGGATTTTACAATGAATGAATGTGTCCTTCTATGTCTTGCATTGAAGCGTACAAATTTGATACTGTAACAATATGCTCAAAACAATTAGATTTTAACAAAAATTTTAACTTCAAAAGTGATAGGATTCTGTCAAGAAGTTCTTGATAGCAGCTTGGAGTTGGGATAATGGCGGTATTGCTCACGTTAATACCTCGCAAACCATGTAAAGTCTTTAGTCCTGCATCTTATCGAGGGATAAGATGCCGATGGGAAGGAAATCTTAGTAGACCGGATCTTAGTCCCTACGATGCGGTCGACTAAGATTTCTTTCCCATCGGAGTACGGGAGTGAGGGAATAGAGAGTGCACTTGTATTTGCGCATTTATGTGCACTGTAATATCACCTTGATTTGTCTGGGTATCCTACGATATAGGCATCGTGAGGTCATGTATAAGACACTATACACCGCATTTCCTTATATTAAGGTCACGCGTAATGGAAAGCAAGCTTTTCGTCAACCAGTTACAGTCGAATCCTCCACGTTTCTACCAGGAATTGCCTTATAGAATACCCATAATCTAATTCGAATTCTAAGTCTCCATTCAAAGCAACACTAATTACTATGTCCATAATTATATACAATTGGTTCAGTTTAATAGAACCACATAATGGGAGGATAATCTGACACCATCTTGCAAGTTCTAGCAAAGAATAATATATAGTATGTAATTCAGGAATTACTTTGACGGAAATTAATTGCCATAGTAATGTATTACAATAGAAGACATAATCAATTGTCTTTATCAAATTGTCCAATTGCATTTATTGTGCTGTAGCTTTTGTGTAATCTATTTGATAGCTCAATTATTATAATATTTTGATTGTTCCAAATTTGAATCGTAAATTTTTTTAATCATTCGATATTTATATTTTATGTTTTCGAAACCGCTTTCTTTTCAACTTCTTGTGTCTGGATTTAAGATAATAATGTGACTGTATATTAGTTTTCATTATAGATTGTGATGTTTTCACTCCGCGTAAAGGTAATTTGTAATTAATAATTTCAATCTAAACTAATAATATAAAGATTTTTGTTTGTAAAGATTTAATTCAAAAATTACTCAACCAATTTTAAAAATTCTTTCACTATTAGAAAGCCATATTATGAGCGAAGAACATGGGCTATATTTTATTTAAATACAGTTACTGATGTAACCCTAGGCACGAGTGAAGCCGCGAGCAAAAGCTTGTAATATATATTAATATTATAAAACCGATGAGAGTGCTTTTTTGTTTTAATGCGCTAACCTCTGAAACTGCCAGTCAGATGCAGAAAATATTTTTTATTTTATAGTTATAGAGTGAAACCGCAGGACACAGCTAGTTATAAATATTTAAATAATTGTTCTTTAGTTACATTGTTTTGATATGTGATTCTTCTATATTTTTGACGTTTTTAATCGCACATATTTCTTACAACGTTATTTTCTTACTCATGCGCGTATGAGGTACGTATGTACAGACATATATATACGAGGGTACATTTGTTTCTTACCAAGAGCACCTGAGATCTGTAATCCCATAAAATATTGCATCTCGGTACTCACTGGGTATGCCATTATGGTTAGAAACTCTAGTTCGATTTTCTAAGAAACCCATATATTCCAAATTTAAGTTTAATGGGACAGACGGAGGAACTTGTTGAGTTTTTAGTGCTTTTAGCACGCCGATAAATCACCAGTTTGAAAGTACATTATTAGTACCGAAGTGATTTGACGAAATGGTAGGAATTTGTTCGCTAAATCTATGAACGTAAAGTCTAAATCTAAATGTAGGTTTATGTAGGTTCACCGAGAATTTTTCCATCAATCAGAATTGCTGATTGAAGTCTATTTTATGGATTGCTACAAAAAGATGTGCACATATTCAATACTACGATAGTTTTGCAATTCTGTTCGCGTGGTTCTTAGTTTGACATGAAAAGATCTCGGACTGATATTAAAATAAATAATAATTAGTTTATTTATATCATTTTTATTGGCAGATGAGTAAGCGGTCCACTTGATGGTACACGGTAACTGACGTCCATAAATATGGCTTTTTTATTGACATCAAAGAAACGATTTAAAAAAAAACAAACAAAGTACTGCCTACCGCTCACCATATAGGTGTCATATAAACGGTCTGCCTGATGGTCAGAGTGGAAGGGGCTGGAGAAGGAAGATAAAGAAAGGAGTGAAGGGTCGATTGAGTATACGGCGATCTCAATCATTGAACGAGACAGTATGTTTACAGCTAGTTTATATCGATGTACTGTGAGTGGGTAGCACTTCTCTGCCAAACCGACTGCACAGATGGCGCAGTGGTTTATGTGGTCACCTCGTCACTGCCACTATGCCGAGTGTTGTGGGTTCGTACCCCATACGGGACAAAAATTTGTGCGATCCACAAATGCTTGTCCGAGTCTAGGTGTTCTTTGTGTCCGTTGTTTGAATGTTTGTAAAGGCCCTCGCAACACAGGATTTATTCCTAGTGCTGGAGTTGTCTTTTACAAAAGAAGAAACCGGCCCATTAATGTTGAAATCAAGTCTCTTCTGCTTCAGAAAACAGTTTGTAGGGGTTAATGATTTGTCTTGATGTGGATGTTCAAATAAAATGCTTCATTGTAGATATGGGTGTATATTCTCTGGTACCAGTTATATATAAAATAAACTACATAATAATGCGAGCTAGCTGAGCCGGTCTGGGGAGACGACTGCGGCGCTGCGCACACGCAATAGCGCGCCTATATAAAACTAACGCGTCAGCAGTCTGTCTCTACACAATATGTGTCGCTACAAGTTAAATAGAATTAGAAGTAAGTCTACACTTTGGTTTGGTTATAATAGTTAAGCCTGGATACTATATTATGTAAATTAAATTGATCTAGAGGAACTATAATAATATAATATAATAGCAGCCCTGTATTAAACTGTCCCACTGCTGGGCACGGGCCTCGTCTCACTGTGAGAAGGGTTAGGCCATAGTCCACCACGCTGACCTTCAAGATCCATATCTTCGAGAACATTATAGAGAACTCTCAGATATGCAGGTTTCCTCACGATGTTTTCCTTCACCGTTAAAGCAAGCGATAATTAACTATTTAATACGCATATAACTTCGAAAAGTCAGAAATGCGCGCCTTGGGTTCGAACTCGAGACCTTTGCGTGGCAGTCCAACGGTTTCCCACTAGGCTATCACTATGCCCCTAAAATGCGAATGAATATGACGTGTATACTTGGTTTACCTATATATAAAACATAATAATATGTTAACCACCAATAACCTGGCTACGAACATTAGCGAAGGGCATGGTAGCTAGCAACACAACGACAGAGACAGCCCACAACCGTGCGGTGTGGCGCAGAAGTACTAGGAGAGCTGACCCCAAATAAATTGGGATAATAGCCAGGAGGAAGAAGAGAAGAAATATGTTAACTAGATTATGAACGTCGCTTCGCTCTCGTCCATAAAGATTTTGTTGATAAAGTTCTATCCCTCGGAAACAATTCTGTTTCTTCTGGATAAAGGTATCGTATGTCCATTTCTGTCTGATTAATCGAATGGTTAAGGTGTGAAAGCGTAACAAAGAAACAAATCAGAAATCAGAAATATTTATTTGTAAACATAGGTAATATATAGGATGTTACAATAAATAGATATGTCCGTCTATGTCTTGCATTGAAGCGTACAAATTTGATACCATAATTAATCTCACATTCGCATTTATAATATTAGTTAGGTATTTCAATTATTTGTAGCTATATCATATCTGCTAAAATGTCGTTAGTTTAGCTACTCTCGGATCTCTTATCTATAAACTACATTATTATTTTGAGGTGTAAAACGAAAGCAAAAGCCTAATCAAAAATGAAATGAATGAATCGAAACTTTTTGATAGTCCTAGTAGGATGTTTTTATTGACTTATTGAAATATAATTACATGATCAAAGGCAACAATCATAATTTACAACTCAACTAATATTAAGAAACCTAACTACTTATAAGTAAAACAAAAAGAAACACAAGATATAGGACTGTAAATTAAAAAAGGACAAAAGTAATTGAGAGTACAAACTTCTTGACATAGTTGATTACCCGAATATGTACTGGCCATGTAACGAAATGATAGATACATTTTTTCTTCTGTCAGCTGACATACTTATGAAAAGGAATAAAAAATAAATAACTTGGAATCTATAATTATATTAATACGTGAAGCAAAAACTTTGTACCCCTTTTTACGAAAATTGCACGGACGGAAGAGTATGAAATTTGGCACAGTTAAAGTTTATATGGAGAAGGAGGGGTGAATACTAATATTTATATAAAATATGCATTAGAAATACATTAAATTAATGAAAGAACACTACACGTACACAACCATGCATTTGACACACGCAGTCGAAGCGCGTAACTATGGTTACATGTATCAATATAATGACATATATCAGCAATATCTTCCAGGCAAACTTTGGTCGAATTTCGAGCACTAGGCGACCGCTAGCATATATAAAATATCGTGTAAAGCATATTGATGTTGTGCTGCTTCGTTTGTACCACGACAAGATCCCATCGTTCTAATCTACTGAAGAAAAGCAAACAATATTACAGTCCAGGCTATGTGGCGAAGACTGCCTTCCGAAAACCTTCGTCAGACAAAGCGAGACTCCAGGGTTGTCCGATGTGGCCTCTCAGCTCCGACATACAGTACGGTAAAATTTACCAGGAAATGTTTTGCACCTACAACTGATGAACTACCAATATCTACGTATCACAAAACCATACCGAAGAAACTGTCTAATTTGAGGGTCGACGAATCCTCCAACCTATTTTCCCAGAGACAGTGAGATAGCTCAATACTTTTTGCTTTCCTTAATGTTATATGAAGATGGACTTATAAAATAAATAAATTACATTGAATATTTATTAAGTTTAGTTTTATTTTGTATTCTATTATTATATTATATTTTAAACTTGCATGATATTATCGACAGTTTTAAAGCAGATAAATTTTATTATAAATTGCAGTAAGCACTATAATAATAATTATTATCTCGGTTCTAGTAAACCTAACTAGTATCTCTATCCTTAATTCTTATCCTAATGATAAACTCTACTTTAAATAGTCTATTCCACTAGTCTCCATCAACTGTCTCCGCTTGGCAAGGGGAAAAATTGCCATTCTTCCCTACCATGACAGTATTGTAGTCAAGAATAGTAGTCAAGAATAAAAAAATATTAGGTATTTAAAATGTTTAGTTTTAAATTGCATTTATTACTTGCAAGTAATGTTATTATTTTCATTCTCAATATACTTATTAACAAAACTGTCATAGCAGTGATAAGTAGAAATTAAATTCTACTTATCCTAACCAGAGATTCGTGGTAGAAGAGTGGCATGCAGAACGCCCCCATTACGGGTGACAGCTGGCAGAGACTAGCGCAATAGATCCATTTATTATGCTCGAATAAAGCTGTGGATTACGGTAGGTTATAATGCAGTTATAAAATTATTATATCCTATGATTTTCCATTGGAAGTAAATATTCCTGCGATATTTTGAAATCTGACTGTATCTCTTTTATTTACTTTAAAATGTACTTACCCTCACTTTAAATAAACAAAGAATAAAATTAAATAAGCAATAAATCGATACTAAAAGGAAAGTTACCAAGTCGACATTGCAAAGTTTTTAAGTACCCATAATAGTGTGCAAGTGATAAGAGATTGTGTGAAATCTTTCTGCTATGGCACTTTACTGAGCTGAGTTTTTACACGGCTAAAGACTGGTTAAGACCTCAACCCTCTTAGAATGTTTTGTATGTTACTCCATATTTTTGTATAACGAAGGGTTAGACGCCTTCTCACTTTTGACATGATGAAGCAACAAAATATAAGCATGGCATTATGTCTCGAACTCAAACATAAAAGAAATGGAACAATAAAGGTTGTCTTTAATTAATACTGATTTGTTTGTTAGCGCAGCGAGTTCGTCACACTGAATGCGTCCATGGATGTGCCTACGGCGCTCAATAGTAACATAACACTGACAGCCATAACTGTCACTCCCCATCGGCTCTGTGGTAACCTCACTATAGCTAATGCTTGACGTTATCAAACAAACCAATAGATAGCGCTTTATTAAATCCCGATCGCAGGAATAAATTGCATTGAAATGATTATTTTCTTAAGGCTAAGGCTAAGACATATACATTTTTAACCCCAATGCAGGCGCCTCTGAACTTTAAAGTTGTGTGTATGAAATATTTAAACTTTAACAGTAAAGAAAAACATCGTAAGGAAACCTACATGTCTAAGAGTTCTCTTTAACGTTCTCGAAGATATCTAAAGTCTGTCAACCCGCACTTCGCTAGCGTGGTGACTATCACCCCCACCCACACTGAGAAAAATCCCGTACCGAGCAATGGGACAGTTTGTATATAGAGCTAATATTATTATACTTCCCTATGGCAAAGCACACTAATCGGTATTGTAATGGAATCGCCTTGCTTGAAAATAAGCAGCACGTTATAGAATTGCTTTTATCGTTTCTACGTCTCAATCGTTCAGCTATCGTCGCGCTCACGTCTTGCGAATTTAAAATTGATCTATGGTTGTTGTGTGTTTTTGGTTTGGTTTGGTTTTAAAACGACAGCTCCCGCTCTAGGAATAATTTATGTATCGTAAAGGACTTTAAAACATTGAAACATACAAGGAACACCCAGATTCATAATAAAAATTTGTGGATCACACAAATTTTTGTCCCATGCGGGATGGAACCGACAATACTCAGCATGGCGGCAGTGGCGGGGCGACCACTCAAAGCACGTATTTCGTGCGGAAGCGCAATTTGCGTACTAATGATATTATTGCAAGCAAACCTGGCAAGTGGTCAGTAAACAGACCATATACGTATTAGCCACATTAGTGGTATGCAAAAATATTTATATCAAGACAAGCATATCAGGCAAGACTGAGCTGATTGTTTGGCTGGCATAGCTTTTCAAGTGGTCGCCACGCCACTTCGCCGAGTGTTGTAAATTCAGTACCCACACGGTACCAATATTTGTGTGATTCGCAAATTATTGTCTGAGTCTGGGTATGCTTTTTATTCGTTTGTAAAGTCTCCCGCGATACAGGAATTACTCCTAGAGCGGGATTAGTAAGCTTTAAAAAAATATTTTTCGCTTTATGAGAACTCACGGTGTCATTTTATTTGATTTGCAAATGGCCGTCATTTAAAACTAAAGAAAAAAGTAAGTGGATACATTGAAAGTCGTTTAATCAATTTAGTCACAAGATTACTGACCCTAATAAGCTTGAAAAATAAATATTGGTTCTGTTTAAATTCCCACAATAGTACTGCAATAAAATATATGTAGTTTGGATCGAGATAAGAGTGCACGAGATCACGTTACTGTAAATGCACCTATTTAATTACTCTCGTTTAATAACTTATCCTTTGTTTATTAGGAAGGGGTTGTGAGTTTATGAGTATTGTAGGAACAGGCCGCTTTTTTGTGTTTTATTGACGCGTTATTTTCATATCCTTTTTGCTCTAATGGTTGTTATTATGCTTTTTTAAAAGTTGGTTCACGTTGGTACTGTAATAGTTAGGATTTTCAGTCATTCAAAAATAAATCAAAAATATATTTATTCAAGTTAGGTAACACTTATGAATGTCAAAGTTACACTAAATTTTTCTGTGAATTTACATTTACTGCCACGTTCAGCAAAGCAAGGGTGTAGGGCTCATGCGAAGAACGAGCAAGAAACTCACGGCCACTTTTTTTAATCGCCAAGTTTTCAATAAAATTTTATTTACAAATCATAACTGTAAGGTGCTGCAACCATTTCTCCATGAATTACTACTGAACATACTCAAGCTTTTAATAAAATTTGATGGTAGCCTCTAAAGCAGCAGTATGGTAAACCGGAGCATCCACTTAAATGTACATAAATAATCAAGACAAGCCGTGATTGTAGTCTGTAGTTTAGTCTAACTGTTTAATTACCTTTCGATAATAAGTGTTATCCTTTAGGAATCTAATTAATTACCTACATACAAACTTATTTTTTAAAACATTAATTGATATGAATTGGGACTTAGCTATAGCATCGTTGCCCTCCATTACAATAAGTAAGATACACTTGAAAATATAACCGAATGATCATTTATGTAGGAAATTAATGAATATTTTATCACGTTGCGCCCGTGGTATAGATGTACCAATTTCTATACCGGGGTCCGGCAGTAATACTGAGTATTCTGTGAAGGAATTATCAATAGCAATATGTAGTCTGGAAATCTGCCTGGCAAAACAACTGGATTAAACACTATTACGTGGAACCGAAAATATTCCTAATAAAATGTAGGCGTAATATCGATGGCGTAGTGGTTAGTGTAACCGATTGCCACGCCTGAGGTCGCGGGTTCGATTCCCGCACAAGTCAAACATTTGTGTGCATGAACATGGATGTTTGTCTTGGTCTGGGTGTCTCTATATATAATATGTATGTATTTACAAAAAAAAAGATAGTATATAATTATGTATGTTTATCCATTGTCTAGTACCCATAGTACAAGCTCTGCTTAGTTTGGGCTAGATGGTGTTGTGTGTATGTGGTAGAATATTATTATTATTATTATAATACCTACCCTACTTTCTTTCCCCTCGAGAATATAAAGACTTACCACGTCCACCTACGTGTGAATAAATCATCTTGTTTATTAAATTGCCTTTATATTATACTAGCTTTTGCCCGCGGCTTCGCTCGCGTTAATTTAGAATTTGACAATAAATTCGGGTTGTACTCTGCTTGTATATATATAATAATATAATTCAATCATGATTCGAAAGACACGTGGCGCCATCTACGAACGTTATTATTGTTTTCCTCGGGAACAGTATTTTTTTTCGGGATGAAAGGTAGCCTATGTCCGTTTCTGTACACCTGATAACGTATATGCAAAATTTCAGGATGATCGGTTCAGTGGTTTAGGCGTGAAAAGGTAACAAACAAACAAACTCATTTTCGCTTTTATAATATTAGTTACGAAGTTAGGATGATTTTACTATTGTCTGTGGCAATTAAGAAAAATAATTCTGTAATGCTCCTAACAATTTTCTAACCGAAAAATGGGTAGGTATATCAATACCTGGGAACCTGCAGACTCACGACTGAACGCAAACATCCCAATGCACCAACAAGGCCATAGATAAAGACCCAGGTAAGAAGCAAACATAAAAAAGCATTTTATAGCCTGCATCTTAGACCAGCCAACTACAAACTAGGTCAAGTTGGCTGAAAAGGTTTAAGCGTAGATTTAGCCTTCCCCGACGCTAGGAAATGGAAGTTGAGTGTGCGCTGAAAGAATATTTCAACTGGCAGTGGAAGAAACGACGAATTCGGCATTGGAATGTGACAAACTGTCGGTATTTAGGTGGGGAACATAGAACAGTGATATCGCTCTGTTCCGCAG
Organism: Catocala sponsa; assembly: GCA_963564715.1. Classification (NCBI taxonomy): domain Eukaryota; kingdom Metazoa; phylum Arthropoda; class Insecta; order Lepidoptera; family Erebidae; genus Catocala; species Catocala sponsa. The sequence continues at coordinate 8,906,552 of OY751351.1, forward strand.
TTGGGAGATTGCCAGTGCTATAACTTGTAAGTTTGCGTTACGTTTAATTTGAGTTTACGTTTAAGTTCGTCGACCGTGACGTGTTTTCTTTTTCAAATCCGTGTTAAAAAGCTTATAAATAGACTATTTAGACTTTATTACAACGATGTTTTTACTTGCAGGCAATGGCATCCATATTAAAGAATACGTGCCAATATCTTGCATAATCTAAAAAATTAAGCTTAGATTTTAATTTGGCTTTTTTTTTAAATCCATCGCTATAGGAATAACTATCGTGTTGCGGGAGACTTCACAAACATTCAAACAACGGACACAAAGAACATCCACTAATTTGTGATACACACAAAGTTTTGTCCCGTATGGGCTTCGAACCTATGATATTCGACGCAATAGTATTGGCGGGGCGACCATCTAAACCACTACACCATCAGTAAAAATTCAGTGGTATCTATAAAAGTGGTCAGTAGACGACAATATAGTCACACCCCTATTACGTTAAAATCTCAGCTGGCAAAATACATACACATATCTGGCTACTCCTGAATAACAGGCATGAATACAAGAATAGTACAAGTTTGCACCGCGTGATTTTTTTGTCAAGGTCGGCAATACGCAGTTAAAACATATGTTGCAAATGCAATGCAAGTGGAAAAAGCATAAAGCAATCGTATACCACTTTAATACCATACAAAGAGTTAATGAAGTAAATCTGGAGGAACAGAGGTACTAGTACAAGTAACAGTTACCTTACCCGAAACACGCCCATCGAAATATATTTTCATTTGAAAAGCTAAAACGGCCTAACTTTAGGCAACTTTGTTAACGGGCTAATCTTAATGAAAACAAATGTTGCGACCCACCGGTTTATTATCCCTTATTGTTTTATAAAAGCAGATTTTGAATGAACTAGTCTGATTGGAAACTTTTGTTGTCAGGTTTTAAGGAAATGATGAATGGTACGGTAGTGAATTTGACTGCTGTTTATGAAGGTATTGGGTTCATTTCACGGGACAAAGTGTTATTGGGATTTTTATTATAAAATTCTCGGTAGCAGTCAATGATGTTGCTTCATTACGGGCGACTTAAAATTATAGTTGACGAAATGTGGGTGTATTACACCTTTTTTTTTTACGTGGAATGCATTGATGCGTACCCCTCCGCGGGGGCGGGCGGAGGGGTTATGTCGGACTCGCCGGGGTAGTAAAAGATGTTACAACGATAAAATGGACCTCCCGCGGAATACTGACTAAACCTACCACGGTGTTCCTCAACAAACCATTATCGGCGGGGCCGCGCGAATCACTTTCACATGCGGTCGCGACCCCACCGAGATTTCGGCCCGCCGTATGAAACGGCAGGCCACTACACAATAGACCTACCCAATGGTCATCTCTACAAAAATCCCTACTGTCCCCCCCCTAGAGGGGAGACGGACACGACACAGAGGCGCGCGTGGGAACACGCACGCTGCCTCTCGGACCTGGTGCTGAACGGATGGCGGGCAGGCCCACATAGCCCGCCACCCTCAGGTCAAACCTCAGGGTGGCTGGAGGTCGTCTCGCGCCCTCCGGCGCCCGGCTCTGCGGTTGGGGAGAGGGTTTAAACGCTCCCTCTCCCGCTCCGCCGGGTGTATTACACCTCTGCCATCTCTTTTAGGATACAGGTATAAACGGTAAACGCTGTTGGCTAGTAATTAATTTGTCTGATTTTCCCATTGCAGAGTTGGCGCTTACAATTGAGGCCGATCGTGATGTATTTGGTTCTACTTTTCGGACAGTGTTTGAAGCCTCTCTTTTTTTTTACTGCGTGATCTTGATACGTTTTTCGTTTTTAGGGTTCCGTACCGCAAAAGGAAAAAAACGGAACCCTTATAGGATCACTTTGTTGTCCGTCCGTCTGTCCGTCTATCTGTCTGTCAAGACCCTTTATCTCGAGAACTCGTGGAGATATCGAGTTGAAATTAAAAACGATATAATAAAGTCTACAGTTTTTTGAAGCTGTAAAAAAATCTAACTTCTAAGTTAACGTAATAAAAAGATACGGCCGTTTATGCCGCAAGAAACGTATATTTCGACACTCTCAAGGGAATCAAAATTTATAGGGTATTTTCCGTTCACCTAGAACTATGAAATTTGGCAAGTAATACCGTCTTATACTACAAGTATAGGAAAGAAGCTGAAAACTATACATTTGTAATTAAACCATAAAAAAACAGGGACTTTATGCAAGGACAAAATCTTTTTTATTATATGCACCTACAAATTTGTACGGAACCCTCGGTGAGCGAGTCTGACTCGCACTTGTCCGGTTTTTTGGTGTCCCCTTACTGTAGTGTGAACAATAGCAGTTCTGTGTGATAGACTCATACTACAAATTTGCACAACGAACCTGGTATACCTTGTTTCATTTACTTTAATTATATTCTTCATATCTTATTTTTATAAATATGTTCGGCCCAGTTAGGGTGAACGCGGGAAGCGTTGTGGTCGTAGGGTGAAGATAATAAAACAAACTGACCTTTTCCACAGGTGTATTTTCGACTACATGACATTTTATAATTTTTCTTATATATTACTCTCGGAGAACCTTAACACCGCGATTCAGCGAGGGGGTGAAAAAGGCATAGTTCCATCTAGTGGCAATCATATAACAATTTTTATATTAAATTCTAAATTACATAAACGTCATATTAGCACAAGCTCTGTCCAGTTTGGGCCAGATGGCGTTGCGTGCATTTGGTAAAATATTGTTATTATTATTATTGAATGACGTTTATACATCATCCCCTATTAAGGGCAAATATTCTTTGGCCTTAATCTATAACAATTTTAATAATCTTATGCTAAATACAGTTTTAATTTAATTCTATTGAGTAACCGGTAACAAACACAATTTGGAAACGGGCCGTTTAATAATAGAGTTCTTAGTTTTAATTGTGACCACTCGTATGATTCCGTCACTGCCAGGGTGCTCAAGTTTTATTAAACCATACAGCCAACGAAACGAAGGAAGATCGTCTTCGTTAATTAACACTACGTCTCCGACCTTGGATGACGGATTTTGAGTGTTCCACCGATATATATGCGAAAATTGCCTCAAATATTCTTGTGACCACTTATGCCAAAACTCTTGTTACATGCGTTGTGTCTATTTTCATCGTTTCAACGAAGTAACATTAGATGTTAAGTAATTATTGTGATCCGGTGAGGTCACAAGAGGTTCTCCTACCAAGAAAACCAGAAGTCAACACATCGGGGTCCTCTAATTTATTTTACAGCCTAGACAACGGTCTGGAATTCAGACACGCTTCCTTCTTTAGTGGAATCGATATTTGCTTTATAGGGGCAACTTTTGATTTGGTACGACTAAGAAAACCAGCATATTATCCTTCGAATCAATTACACGGTGATATACAACCGCAGCGTATGCTATCTTTTAAGCATCGCAAATGCCGTGTAAATCTCTTCGAACATCGTCTGATGTAGTGCAACACCAACGAGGTATGATTATAATTATCTGTCAACTCGGTGAGACCGCGTCGGTAAGTATACCAATAATTTAATACAGCTTGTGGAACAATTTCAATCCAAGTTATTCCCAGTAACCACAGCTTATATATGGTTGCTTTAGCTATAATACCTAGTGGTATCCAGCCAGCCTAAAAGATCAAAAGGCAAGCGATATCTAAAATAATTGTCCTTTTAGCTATATGTGATTCCAGCGTAAGTTTACATAATACCGAAACTCGTCTGCGCTTCTTTTCCAGGTAAGGCCCAAAATTTTTATGATTTTATCCCTTTTTATATTTATCTTATCTATCTGCATAACATCTTTCTTTTTATTATTTATTATATTAAATATATCAGCATTGTTACAAGTCCATTTTGTATTTCAGATCCTCCCTTTTGTAACAATTTTGTCATCTCTGTGTATGTAATAATTCTTACTTCAGTTTTATCAAACCACACAAATCTGGATCCTTTTTTAACTTGTTTTCTAATGATTTGATTCTTTTTTCAGCTACTACATGATTGTTGTTGTCCAAAAGATCAAGATTTTCCTTAAAAGGTAAGTACACAACATATCTTCCTGTTTTATCTCTTTTAGTAGTTTGCGTATATATTTCTTCACAACGCTTTTCTTCAGTAGTCCAAGTTTGAACATTTGTTAAGTTACTATCTCCCTCTAATTCCCAAAACCTTTTTAATAAATTCTCTTCTTCTTGTATTTGACAATGTAATGCCAATACACCTTCGGATTGCACATCCGACGAACCTACTACTCCAGATACAATCCAACCTAAAGAAGTAGATTGCGCGATAAGAGAACCATTAGGACTACGCACAAGTCCTTTTTTGATAATATGACCATACACATCTGCTCCTAATAAAAGGTCTATTTTATTACGTTGATGATACTTAGGGTCAGAAAGTTCAATATGTCCTAGTTCTGGCCATTCTAGTACATCTACTTTTCTTGCAGGAAGTAAAGTAGTAATGGATGAAAGAACATGAGCCTTTACTGTAAATATAACTTGTGGTTTAACTTGTGAAACTAGCTTTATGTTCACAATTGCCTTTGAAAATAACTCTTGACCTCCACCTAAATCTTTTTTAATTTCAGATCCTGAACCGTGGTCTCTGTGATAAAGTTTGCCTGTGAGCCTTGGTCCAGTAATGCTCGATTAGTACGCTGATAGCCGCTCATCGACTCGGCTTTGACTAGCGCGGTTGCTAGCAAAACCTGCTTAAATGTTTTACCTGTCGAGAAGCAACTAACAATCGACCCTTTATGTTCGATTTGTTCAGGCGTTCTACTTGACTCCTTCACAAGAATATTCTTTGTTTGATCTTGTGATGTACTATCACCAGCGGTCTCAAGAGCATCTGAGAGCTTAGGGTGTAGTAGAGTATGGTGTCTACGTTGGCATAATTTACATTTAATAAAACTTTTACAGATCTTAGCACCGTGGTTATTCCCCAAACAGTTAAAGCATATGTTTTTCGATAAGACGAAATCACGACGTTGATCAGTGGTTTGTTGTGCGAACTTTTTACAGGCACTCAATTTATGCAGTTCATTAGAACAAAAGGAACAAACAGGGTTAGACACATGTAATGACTTAATATTATTAGAATATTTATTATTATTAAATCTGTGAACTGATGACTTAGTATCAAGATATTCTAGGTCTCGGTATCTATTGGTAAGAAACTCTTGAAACTGATTGTATGTTGGTAATTCATCAGTACCATTATTTTCAGTAATTTTAAACTCCCATTGTTTTCTTGATTCTGAGTCTAGTTTTAAAGTTAGTATATGAATAACAATTATGTCCCAATTCTTAATATCTATATCTATGTTTACCAAACCACTTAAACAATCATTCGTTGTATCTAATAATTCTTTTAAGCTGTTTGCTGTTTCTACAGAAATATTCTTTTGACTGAACAATCGTTTTAAAATGTGATGCGATATATAACGCTTATTATCATATCGTGATGTCAATAATGACCAACACCGGTCGTAGTTGGCATCTGCAATAGGAATCTGTCTAAGCAATTGCTCTACTTCGCCTGTTAATGAACACTTTAAATAATGCATTTTTTGAACGTTACTAATGACTTAAATAGGTCTCTGAAGGTTACCCATTCGGTATATTGCCCTGAAAATTTGGGTATTACTATTTTAGGTAAATCTATTTTCGATTGATAACTTGATGTTTCTGAATTGTTACTGTTTGAGCGATTACCATTATCATTTTTCTTAATATAATCTTCTAAAATTGTTTTCAATTCACATTTATAGTCTATGTATGTTTCTTCAGCTTGTTCATACAAGTTATCTTTAAGGTAAGATGAATCTTTAACGTTTGATCCAAATAGTTCAATTAGTTCTTTATGAGTGGAGCTAAACCTTAACCATAGACTTTCTAAAGCGACCAATCTCACTTGAGTATAGACTTCAGTCAGTCTAGTCTTTGGAGATTTTTTGAAATTCTGATACGCTTTGACAATGTGATTGTATGTATCTGTTTGAAGTAACAATTTAGGCTCCATTTTTTATAACAAAATAAATCAAAGTTACCCAATACAAGACACAAATATTGAAATTTTTACAAGTGTTTTTAAGTAGTAATTCTAACCAAATTTGGGCATGGATTCCCCGTCTGAACCATTTTTCTTAGTTGCTAAATTATTCTAAGTTAATATACCTAGTAATTCTAACTCAAACGAAAAATGTGAAAAATTTTACAAGTGTTTTTTGCTACAATTCTAAGGAAAATTAGGCATAAGTTCCCCGTCTGAACCACTTCTTATTTGCTGAAATTATTCTAAGTCAATAACTATTCAAATATTTTTCTAAGTTATAAAGTCTTTAAATTCTACACATATTTATAGTTCAAACGTATAAGTCCACGAAATCCTTAGGAAAGGTATTTGATGTTAAACCTTAATATTGCTTTATAAGGTTCACTTTACTTCAAATAATTAAAATAACTCACGGTTTATCCTTTTCACTCAACTTTGACGTAACGTCGATGTTTGAATTCAACGTCCAAATTCCTCGTGGGCCAAGCATCCTGTTAAGACCGCGGCATTCCCACCTCGGGTGCGCGTCTCGACACGAAGTCCAAAAGCCGGTATCGCCACCAAGCTCAGGCTCCTGATGATGCCGCAGCAACGACTCTGTTCTCAGAGTTTCCTCGTTCACTGCAACTTGCTGGTCACTGAACACTTCACCACTCTCACCACTAGCTAGGTCCGTAAAAATAGTGCGCACTGCCGTGACGTACAGGTTTTTATCCGGCTCGAAGGACCATTTTGTTCGGCCCAGTTAGGGTGAACGCGGGAAGCGTTGTGGTCGTAGGGTGAAGTTAATAAAACAAACTGACCTTTTCCACAGGTGTATTTTCGACTACATGACATTTTATAATTTTTCTTATATATTACTCTCGGAGAATCTTAACACCGCGATTCAGCGAGGGGGTGAAAAAGGCATAGTTCCATCTAGTGGCAATCATATAACAATTTTTATATTAAATTCTAAATTACATAAACGTCATATTAGCACAAGCTCTGTCCAGTTTGGGCCAGATGGCGTTGCGTGCATTTGGTAATACAAATATATAGCTAAAATCATTAACCTTCTATATGGCATTTCGTGAATTGAGTTAATATTAATTTGCTTAAATTCATTAAATAGCAGCGCTTGATAGCCAACCATAACTAAGTTTGTGTGTAATCGATAAGTCCTTGTTTTTTTAAATTGTGCTAATTAGAGACAACGATTTATTTTTTTATTCGGTACCCTTTTTACCTTAAATAAACTTACTTGTAAAAGGTAAAATATCCTTATGGTTTGGTTTATTTCGGTGCTACAGAGCCACATTCTGGCAAAGGTATCAGAATATTAATATTAGTATAATTATAACAGCCCTTATTTTCCATTGAATAGCAGAAATATTTAATCATAATAGACAAATAAATAATGATATCATATTTATTTTACCAAATAAAGTAATACACATTATTAGGTTCAAATTAATAGTATTATCTACTATAGAATTTAGTGTCAGGGGTTTTGCCAAAAACCGCCTACACTAGGCTAAGCCTATCCTGTAGATAATCAATTTGTACCAAAACTTTCATTTTTATACTAAAGAAATTCCTATCGGCTTATATCATATTAAAACATAAATTTATTTTCTCATAGATATACACCGGAAACTATTCGTCTTCAGTTTTAAATCGATTAATTTTAGTCGATACTCGATATAGAAACATGATATTAACTCGACTAATCGATGATAGATTGTATCGAATAAATCTATTACCCGTTTACGAGTTTGACACTTTATAAACTTAACGCGATATAAGAGATATGAAAGGATTTATGTCACGGTGTTTTGGTTTTATACTTTTTACACCATTATGGATACTCTGTATTTAATTTCTTTTTTAATATGTTAGTCAATTGTAACTTTTCAGATATCACATATCGTTAAAAATATTATGAATAACTACAAATAATTTTTATAACATGAAACTTTTATTTTTATAACAATATATTTTCGTGTTTACCAAGTTAGTTTACACAGGCTACTTATTCTTTCTTGTGTTCATAATAATAGAAAATAATTAGTTTTAAGGAATATATAGTATAAAGGTAAGTAAATATAATTGTACCTATATGTCGCATCGAGACCATCAGTAACACCATCGACCGCATAATGCGGGCGTACAGTAGGGTGATTGAGCAAAGAGAAATAACAAATGCACACTAATCACTTTTACTAACTTTAAATAATAAATTAACACTACCAACTTGAAAACGAAACGAATGACAGTTCCTAGCGTGGAGGTCCGCACTCGAAGACGGTTGAAGAATCAGTGTCGGACATAGCGCACCCCTCCATTGAGTAGGCTCGGTCGTAGCACGAAGTAGCCGCGTGTTGACGTCATCGCAACAGTGCTGCCATCTCTTAACTCACTTGCCGCGTTTCGTTTAGCAACCATACTCATAACCGTCTCCGACATATATATTATATTAAGTATTAACGTTGAGCGGCATTTATAGCCGATCTCTTTCTGATTAGCTACTGTTTATTCAGTTATATCTCAAATATTTGTGAGTAGTTTATAAGTAAGGCTAATTAGGTCTAAATACAAAATGATAAAGTTAGAATTCAGGTAGACTTCGCCATTCTTCGCAAAAGTCTCGTTTTTCTTCACAAGCTTCGTAACACTCCTTTTGAAGGCGTACACAAATTGGACTTCCAGAATTATTGATTTCCAAGTCTTTTCGATCTTCTGGTTCTCCTATTACATCTGGTTCTTCTGTGGGGTTGGTAACAGCACGGCTACTGTCTGTAGTATGTACATGATGAGGTTTATTCTTTTCCCCTTCTTGTTCAAGCATAAGTGCGTCTACCGGGTCTCCTTTATCTGGCTGAAAGTTATAGTTTTATTAAAATTTTCATGATTGTTTATTTCTATAGCGTCAAAACAGTCAAGACAAAAGTAACTGCTTTTTTTTTAAAGTGACACCCGCCATATGTTTTATGCCTTGTGTTACGGGGGTCTTTGAAAACATACAATTAACGGACATAAAGTACACACCCGGAACAATAATTTCTAGATCATACAAATATTTTTCCTGTGTAGGATCAAACCTGCAACATTAGGTGTGGCGGTAGCGATGAGGCGACCGCTAGCCTGCTGCAATTAAATAACATGAAGTAGTCTATTTCATTTAAAATAAATGATCAAATTACAAATTATGCATAATGTTTGCATACAAACATGGCGTTTTGATTTCAATTGGGTTCTCTTTTAGGAAATTGTCGGTAGAAGCAGTAAACCAGAGAAGCAGTAGGTAAAATATTATTAAAACTGCAAAATGATGCAAATGGTTGGTAAACTGCAAGATGGTAGAGTCATTTCAAAACTATTAATCCATTTATCGGCGTGCAGACGTCAGAGTCCCGACAATATGCTCTTATCCATTTATCAATACGTTTCAATATGATTAATCTGACAGGTGAGAGTGGCAAAACTTGCTGATTTGTTTAACTTGTCTGATCCAGAAGATTTTTTAATATTAGTTTTAACATATTCAATACTTCTAAAATGTACTACAATGCGTGATTTACTTTAACTATTGATTTTGTTAGATTGTTTTAAGCTATTTGAAAATCGATTGTATCCTACTTAAGTTGTCAAAAAATGTTAATAGATATATTAAGAGCTAGATTTTGCCCACGGCTCGCGTAAATTATTTTTTATACTGTTAAGTTGTCAAGCAAGCATACGGCCCACATGATGGTAAGTGGTCACCGTAGCCTATAGACACCTGCAACATCAGAGGCATCACTTGCGCGTTGCCGACCCTTTAGGAAATAAGGAGGGAAGGAGAGGGTTGTGTACTTTTTTACTCGGGAACAGTACTTTTTCTGGATAAAAGGAACCCTATGGCCTTTTTGTACCCCTGACAACGTGTATGCCAAATTTCATGATGATCGGTTGAGTAGTTAAGGCGTGAAAGCGTAGCAAATAGACAAACTCACATTCGCATTTATAAAATTAATTAGGATAGGTATTATTTGCTATTTCTCTATGGCAAAGAAAAAAATATATCCACCATTGCTATCTTGTGTTTTATGAGATTATATTTACCGTTCCGTGTTCACGAAGCCTTTTTACTCTCATCATTTTCTTGGATATAAACGGATCAAAAAAATTGTCTGGTCTTGAACGCAAGGCGGTCTTATTTTCGACTTGCAACGTAACCTGTAAATTAAACAAAATTATAATAATAATAATTATATCAGCCCTGTATGAAACTGCCCCACTGCTGGGCACGAGCCCATTCTTAGTGTTAGAAGGGTTAGGCCATAGTCCACCACGCTGGTCTAGTACGGGTTGGCAGACTTCACATATCTTCGAGAACATTATGGATTCCTCACGATGTTTTTCTTTACAGTTAAAGCGAGCGATAATGAGCGCTATTTAATGCGCACATAGCTTCGAAACGTCAGAGATGCGCGACGTGGGATCGAACTCGAGACATCTGCGTGGAAATCCAACGGCCTCCGAATAGGCTATCACTATAGCATTATTATTGTTTTTTCTTATTATACTGAAATAGAACATGATGCGGCATCATAATAAGAATTATTTTTTTGATCATTTTATATAGACATGCCTGTATTCCTACAATAGACAGAGTGATTCATGAGGAAACTTTAGGTGTACAACTTGTTAAGGTTTTGAACTACCTGTGCGAAACTGGGGCGGATAGCTAGTAGAGTATATAAATTAAATTTGTAATATTAGTAAATATGAGACAGTACACCGATATGATAAATACTACTTACAACGACATAAAGTAATGTTGCAAGCACTGCAACTAATTTCATTTTGAATCAAATAGCTATGAAGTCAAATATGAATTAATGATTGGATAAACAATTTTTGTAATTGCATGTCTTTTGTATGACCAATACCAAACTTATTGCAGTAATTTCATAGCAGATAATGGATTCAAAACCATGAAATTAATTTGGTGATGATAGGTTATCTAACAATGCTTTTGATGGACATTACGAAACCTTATCGGTTTAATATAATTATGACATTGTCTCCTTAAAATATATTAAATTTGAAAGACAGAATCAATTCATTTGGTTTGTTTAAGTTAATTGGTTAGTAAGTTTATTGAAGTTACGTTTATGTTAGTTGGTAGGCTCAGGCAAACGAATTAGCCTATAGAAAAATACGTCTATGAAACTTACGGCAGAAATTGGTCTTCAATTAAAATTGCAGTATTTTACAACTCATATTGACTGAACGGAACTTATACTGCTAACTCATACTCACACATAGAATTCATATCAAAATATTGAAATAAAATGCTTAACAATATTATTACCGGCGCACAATAACTGCATAATATTAAATACAAATAAATCTTAGGCACATGGCTAATATCCTATTTAATATTATAAATTATGCGAATGTGAGTTTGTTTATTTGTTTTCACGCCTTAATTGCTCGACCAATCATCATGAAATTTTGCATACACGTTACCAGCGGCACAGAAAAGGATATTGTGTACCTTTCATCCAGAAAATATACGTTTATGTCAGAATAGAAAATTTACAATACCTACATTGATGGCAAAATCTATTGGTATCGTACGTATGAAAACAAAGAAAAATGAATATCTAATAGTTCATATTCAGACCGACTCAACGAACGACCATTTTTCAATTCATCGGAGCTTATAACAGCATCCAGTTTGTCTCGTTTTTGCGTCTCATCCGTGATTTATGTTAATCTTGTGTAAGTTTTTTGTTGAGTTTCACGTATCAAGAGCTTAAATTGTGTGAAAGCAAAATTAAAAGCTAATTGTAAGTCATTGTTTTGATTTGCAACTTGAAAATGTAAAACTTGCACATTGCCATAATTTTGATTACTTCTATATCTCTTAGAGTAACTATAGCCTAGTGTTAGACTGCTACGCAGAGGTGCTTTACCGGTGACGGTTGGAGTCGGCGAGAGGGATCGGTTCTGGGTCCGCTGCTGTGGAACATCGGTTACGACTGCGTGCTGCGAGGTGCGCTCCTCCGTGGCGTCGGCGTCATTTGTTACGCCGACGACAGGCTTGTCACGGCGAAGGGTAAGTCGCACCGGGCGGCGGCCATATTGGCGACAGCTGGGGTCGCACAAGTTGTCAGTCGTATCCGGCGGTTGGGCCTCGAGGTGGCCCTGTCCAAATCCGAGGCCGTTTGTTTTCACGGCCCACGGAACCGGCCACCTCCAGGGGCCCCTGTCATGGTAGGAGGGGTCGGCGTCGAGTCAACCCTAAAGTATTTAGGTCTCTTGCTCGACGGCCAATGGGACTTTACAGTCCATTTTAGACGTTTGGCCCCCATTCTTCGGGGCGCTGCAGGCGCTCTCGCGCGCCTGCTGTCCAACCTTGGCGGGCCAAATACCTCCTGCCGGAGGCTCTACGAGGGGGTCGTGCGGTCCATGGCCCTGTATGGGGCCCCAGTTTGGGCGAACAGCCTGACGGCCCGAAATATGCCAGCGCTTCGTGCGCAACAGCGCGCCATGGCCGCCATCTCGTTCGAGGCTGCGAGCCTCCTCGCCGGATCGATGCCATGGAACCTGGCAGCGGCGCTCCTGGCGTCACTCTATCGTTGGCGCCAGGAGGCGCCAGCTCGGGGCGAAGGACCGGGTCTGCCCGCTATCGAGGCGGCAAGGTCCGAGCTCCGCCAGGTCATAGTGGCCAATTGGAAGGAGCGACTTGTGCACGCCAGTGCCGGGCACGCCACGATCGTGGCGATAAGTCCCGTTTTTCAGGAGTGGCTGGAGAGGCGGCATGGCGCCCTCACCTTCCGGCTGACTCAGGTATTGACCGGCCATGGTTGTTTTGGCCAGTTCCTGTGTCGTATAGGCCAGCAAGAGACGCCCGGTTGTCACCACTGCGGCGACTGCCGCGACGTTGTCGAGGACACAGAGCTGCACACTTTGGTGGTTTGCCCCGCCTGGGCATCGCAGCGCCGTGAGTTAATCGCTGCAGTCGGATCGGTTGCCCTCTCACTCCCGACCGTAGTTCTGTCTATGGTCCGGAGTGAGAGGTCGTGGAATGCCGTCGCCTCCTTCTGTGAGGAAGTGATTTCCATCAAGGAGGCGGCGGAGCGGGAGAGGGAGCGTTTAAACCCTCTCTCCAACTGCAGAGCCGGGCGCCGGAGGGCGCGAGATGACCTCCAGCCACCATGAGGTTTGACCTGGGGGTGGCGGGCTTTGTGGGCCTGCCCGCCATCCGTTCAGTACCAGGTCCGAGAGGCGGCGTGCGTGTTCCCACGCGCGCCTCTGTGTCGTGTCCGTCTCCCCTCTAGAAGGGACAGTAGGGAATATTTAGAGGTGACCAGTGGGTAAGTCTTTTCGAATAGTGGCGGGCCGTAACCTCGGCGGGGTCGCAACCGCATGTGAAAGTGATTCGCGTGGCCCCGCCGATAGTGGTTTGTCGAGGAACACCGTGGTAGGTTTAGTCGGTATTCCGGGAGGTACATTTTTCTCATTTCTGTTCTTGTGTTAAAGTTGCTTGTTGTTTGTTGGTTCGAAATAAAACGAGACGTATGGTTTCTGTGACAATCTATTGGACACTGAATACACGAATGAGTACAAATACATATAGCTATAAAAACTTATAGAAACAATGGCTGATGTAGTACATTATTTTAAACTAACACATTCCATCTTTCTTTTATCCCGGCGAGTCCGACATAACCCCTCCGCCCGCCCCCGCGGAGGGGAATGCATCAATGCATTCACCCAAGTTAAAAAAAAACCAAAAAAAAAAACAAAATGGTGCTTTAACGGTGAAGGAAAACATCGAGAGAAAACTTACATGTCTGATATTTATAATATTCTCCATAATATTCTCGAAGATATTTGAAGTCTGCCAACCCGCACTAGGCCAGCGTGGTAGTCAATGGACACGTGCCCCCCAGTGGGACAGTTTATATACAGGAATTATATTGTTACACTACATCTATGTATACATGGTGTCCCAGAAGCCGGCATCAGGTAACAGGTTAAATATTTAAAAACATATAAAACAAAAAAATATCAAACAAAATCAATGAATAATCAAAAAAATCGAGAGCTTAAAGAAGCAATATTCGAGATCAAATAACAAAAAAAAAATGTAATAAGTAAATATCTGTAGTAACAGGAGGGAAAAGACCGTCCGGGCATGGATTTCTTTGATATTATTTAAATGCCTATAATTATTAAAATACGTAACTTAGATTTTTTTTATTATTTTTCTGATAGCTATTATAACTTAGCCTGTTATCTGATTCCGGCCTGACGTTGACTTCTGGGACAACCTGTATATATCTGCAAAAAATTAAACAAAGGAGTCTTACACCCACATTTACCAGGATTACATTAATTCCTAGTCGTGTCTACTAGGCGCAATTTTAAATTCCATACTGTTACCAAGAATGTTATTTATATAAGACCTTAAAACAGGTCTTCTTTATAAAAAAATATTGGTATTGTGAACGTAAGCGCAAAACAATTGTTATTACACGTAAGCGCAAAACCATAACACGAAAGTAACGATATAGTATAGCAAATAGGCTATCACTAGCATCTTCGCGGTTTCGTTCGGTCGGAAATATCACATTTTTTCTAGATGTAACGTATTCTATATCATTTTCTGTACCCCTGACAACGTTTCTGCGAAATTTTATGATGATCCGTCGAGTAGATTTAAAAGTGTAACAAGCAAACAAACTCACATTCGCATTTATAATATAAGTTAGGATTATTATTTACTGATTCAATTACAATTTGCAGAAATTTTAAAGGTTAATTATCGTGCATTGGTTACTAGTAAACTTATTAAGTTTGCGGTATATTGAGACGTCTTGATATTTCTTAAGCATCTTTATTACTTTCTAAACCACAATGAATTTGGCCTCTAAATTTCTACAATAAGTCTGCAAACATTCTAGCAAGCACTTTGCTATCATTACTTTTGCTTATTGTATTTAAAATTACCGATTACCCGCGACTTAGTCCGCGTGGAGTTAAACAAAACTTTTTTATTTTTTTATCACGTTTCCCTAATTTTTCTAAAATAAAATTATCCTAAGTTACTCTTTATAATATCAGCTATCTGCCAATGAAATTCCCATCAAAATCCGTTCAGCCATTTCAGAGATTAGCTGGAACAAACAGACAGACAGACAAAAAATTTAAAATTGATTTTTTTATATAAGTACTTGTACTATTGTTTAGTTAGATGTGATCTGATGTGACAGGACAGTACTTTAACTTAATTATCCATATTTACCGTTAAGTGAGATTCACGATTTAAACAGAGTTCTAAATAAAGTTCAATAGTAGTTCTTTATTTAAAAGCAAATGGTTTTCAGATACCATATTTTATTCATCCAACTTCAGCCAGTTTATTTTAAGGATCAACAGATTTATGACTAATAAATTACACATACATGCACACACTTACGTATGACCGTCCGAACTGAATAGCAAATTCAGTACAGCATAAACTTCAAAAGAAAACTTTTTTGTTTATATGCCCCGATCTCGGCACCCACATTGATTTGCAAGGATCACACGGATCCTAACTAAACAGGCATAACTTTACGGAAAAACTACTAAGAAAGGGAAGCTTCTGTGCTCTATGTATGTGAAGTATTTTAGTCGATTTTGTATGAAATGAGAAGTTTAATTTGGCTTCTTTGTACAGTTGTTTCAGTTCTTGTCTAGTTTCCTATGATTAAAATGATATGGAAAATCATAAACAAACTTTGTATTTGTTGTCCTTTCGGACTCATAGGACGGTATGATGAAATCTCAGAATAACGTTTAATTAAATAAATATTCTACCACATACACACAATACCATCTAGCCCAAACTAAGCAGAGCATACTATGGGTACTAGACAATGGATAAACATAATCCATATTTTTTTTTGTAAATACATTCATATTTTATATAGAAACACCCAGACCGAGACAAACATCCATGTTCATGCACACAAATGTTTGACTTGTGCGGGAATCGAACCCGTGACCTCAGGCGTAGCAGTCGGTTAGATATGATTAACAATGAATTGTCTCTGGCCACTGGCGTGCCACTGCGACTCAATAGGTTAAACCAGATATACTCGTACTTATAAAACGGTTACTACTATTATCGCAGAGGACTTCAAATATTGATACAATGGACTCAAAGAGCAACAGATTGACAGTGGATAGGTTTTGCCCCTAAGTGTGAGCATGAAAACAACTACATTCGGCGCACTGGCAGTTACGAGGTTTCTAGTTAAACAACTGCACCAACGTCAGGTAAACTATAAATATGTAAATAGTTTAAACAGTTGTAGATTAGTTCTAGTGTCTTTTTAAATAAATCGCGGTATTTTCTTCGACATAAAAGCTTCTTTTTGTATTGTCATTAATTTCTATTGGAAATACAAAACTTATAGTTCACATCACTTATAGCTTTGCGTGTATTATTATTTAAATAAACGATAGCAACAATCATAATTTACAACTAAACATAATAAAAGTTCCCCCCTGCGTCTGTTCGCGATAAACTCAAAAACTACTAAACGGATTTGCATACGGTTCCCACCAATAGACAGAGAGATTCATGAGGAAGGTTTTGGTGTATAATTTGTTAAGGTTATGTACTACCCGTGCGAAGCCAGGACAGGTCGCTAGTTGTTTGATAAATAGGACCGCGAATCCTATGGTTAAATCATTCTCTCGTGACAATTATTTGAATAATCTATAAAACTAGAAATAAATCCGCTGTTCGGTTGATGCACTAGTTTATTTGGTCGCCTTGTGCGCCGAATGATGTAGCTTACGTCCTTATACCATACCATTATTAATATAAATATGTACAAGGCTACCGTGAAAGCAAACAGGCGTAAGGCCTATACCTGGAGCAGCGATAGCTCAGTGGGGAGACCTACAGACTGCAATGCAGAGGGTCTCAGGTTCGAATCCACGTCGCGCACCTCTAACTTTCGAAAGTTATATGACTTTTCGAAATTATGTGCGTATTTGATTGACAATTATCGCCTGCTCCGTGCCTCGGAAAGCACGTTAAGCCGTTGGTTCCGGCTGCCATGAACATCTATGGCAGTCGTTATTGAGAGAGTGTCGACACAATAGATCCCCCTTGGTCAAAGTGTTGCCGGTCTGCACTGACTGGCCCCCACATAAGATAAGATAAGATAAAGGCCTATACCTATTATGTTGGTAAGCGGTTACAGTAGCTTATAATTGCTTGCAATACCGGGGATATCACTAATGCGTCATAAAGCGTGGGTGGTACGCGTAGCAAGGAATTAGAGAGGAAGGCGTCAAGACTACCTTTATTTTTTTACTTGGGTGAATTCATTAAGGTATACCCTTCGCGGGGGCGGGAGGAGGGGTTATGTCGGTCTCACACGGAGAAAGACTAAACCTACCACGGTGTTCCATCACACAATCTATGGCCAGGGCGCAGAGATCGCTCGTGCATTTATCCTCCACAGACCTCAAGACCACCCCACAGGGCGAAATACAGTTAATGTATATGTGTTATTATTATAGCGACAAAAGCCAGTCAAAGGATTGTACCAGCTCATTCAAACCGTGACTGCACAGATAACGTTGAGGTTTAAGTGGTTGCCTCACCGCTACTTCAGTGCCGAGAGTTTTTGGTTCAAACACCATACGGGACAATAATTTATGTGATCCACAAAGGAAAGTAAGTTTAAAATTTCAAAATAATGTAATAATAGTGTTTTTAAGATTAACAGCGCGATAAAATCCGTATAAAGTAGTTTAATTTCAAAGCATACCTAACATTCGCGTAAAATTAAGACAATATTATCCACAAATAGTTGTTTCGAATCTTGGTTTCTTTGTTAGTATATTTCTACCGCGACACTTGTCCCACCAAAATTGTCTTCTTCAAAGTTAAAACATAAACTTTTGCACCCGTGATTCAAAACAAATGTGTGAATCAGAAAACGAAATGGTCTATTTAAAAGCGAAAAGTTGAAAAGTCTTTACTAACCTACTTCATTCAATTCTTGCCACAAATTAGAAATCTAAATGTAAATCGGCGTACAAAACTGAAACTTAGTTACTTCAATCTTGTATTTACATAATTAGCTAGACTTGTTCCATCAATTGGAATAAACCTAACCGTTTGTCGTTTACACAAAGGACGAGTTTATAAGTCTTCTGTGTATAAATGATTGTTTTTAACAATCAGTTGTTTATTTTGATATTGATGTAGGTATATAACTATATATTCGGATGGTTACAGGATTCATGTTATTGATTTTGCCTGAACTCAAAACTCGATTTAAAGCTTTCGAGACAATAATCAAAATAATATTTCTGTTTTTACTCTTACATATTATTATCCTTATCATATATGGATGGCCAGCTCAATTTATCAAAAGAAAAACAGTATTACTCACACTCGGTTACTCACACATGTTCAAATGTCAATTATTGCGTTCGGCTCATTTGTGCCGATGTTTACATAAATATCAAGAACATATCAAGATCACACATAGACATGTGCTTACATAAGCATGTGACCGAACAACTTTTCGCGTCGGTCACTTACGCACAATGGCCCAATTGTGGGGCTAAGTGCGGATAACATACGTCCAACTAACTAACTATATATTATAGCACATCCAAAGCACTTACACAGTCTTTAAAATTTGAGTATCTTCACTACGACTATACTTATCCTTAAACACACGAAACAGAAACTCCTGTACATGTTACATCATATTGGAATAAGGTTTTTATGAGCATATTACCATACACGGAAGCTATTAACTTCACTTCCACCTTTATAAGGATATCCTTATTTCTTTTTATACAAAACGTTTGAGGGGTATTCGTAAAGATTGGATAGTCGAGCTTATCACAGGGAAGTTTCTTTGTTGAATATTTAGTTAATAAAATATTCACAACGAAAAGTGTTTCAGAAATGTGTCTTGAAATATATTTGACTGCATGGATGACGTATTGGTTTAGGCAGTCATCTCGGCTCTGCGCCGAGTTGTGGATTCTATTTGCACACGGTACAAAAAATTGTGATCCACAAATTTTTGTTACGAGTCTGGATGTTCTTTGTGTCCTTTGTTTAAATGTTTGTAAAGTACTCCGCGAAAAGTCATGAACACCTAGTGCGGGAGTAGTTTTCAAAAAAAACCTACATATATAGTGACTTGCGCTTAACAAAGACATTGTATTTAGGATAATAGAGTATAGCTGCATGTGAATTGTGTAACCGATACTTGGCATAACAATAGTACTGGCCAGCAATAAATAAAAAGAATGAACTAAATAAATAAATAAATAATGAATAAAATAAAATAAAAGTCTTAATTTTGCATGAGCAAGATGCACTCAGAAGAATTATAATTGGTTTTCAATTAATCAATCAAATGCCTTTTAAACTCCGTTTTAGTTATTTGTTTTAGAATATTTTGAAAGGGGACTTTTAACTAACCTGAAAATCAACGGTAAGTAACAAGTTATCTTGCACAATTTGAATAAGTAAGGATTTTCACATCCAATCTTTGATTGATACACATATTTTATGTTATAAGCCTTGTGAAAAATTCTGTCGTTAAAATTTTATATTCGTTGTCTATCTACTAATGGTTTTGGAGACCATTATTATAAAATATAATGTAAAATAGATTTTATCTGATAATAAGTACCTATTCCATGATAACATTCTTCCAATATATAGTCTTAATAGGGTAGCTTCCTATATTTAATATTGTAGATAATCTTACACACTACAGCAAAAAGCAATAATATTTCTACCACATACACACAACACTATCTAGCCCAAACTAAGCAGAGCAATATAAAGTAATCTTTTTGCGAAAATAATATCTTAAATGGTTGACAAATAGGTGAGTAATTAAAATTTTAGATTTGTATAATTAAATAATAAAAAAAATTTGATTTGTATATTATTTATTTATAGTTTTATATTTGCGCCTTATATTTTTATTTTTAAATTCTATTGTAATAATTTTATCTATTTTATTTATTAACTCTATCTAAGTATTGTTGTGAATCTCTTCCTCCTTTAAATAACACTTTTGCAATAAATTTATTGGTGCCACTAGTTCCTAATGAATAATATCTTTTTTGTTGTAAATTGTGGAAAATGTGGTTGATTGTACTTTTTATAAGATATTTTATAAGTACCAATGTTTATATTTATTTTATTTATTTTTATGTTCATATATTTTGCAATGTATAATTGTTTATTTTCCTAAAATTTAAAATAAAATAAAATAAAAATAAGTGGGGGCGTAGTAGGGATATCACGCTATCTCTCTCGGACAGCTGCATATAAATAGCGGTTACGTCACAGTTTATATCGTGCAACCATCTTCTGTCATTTGACAATTACCCCTACCACTAGATTTGATACGCTTGTATCCTATTTTTAATTGTAGATATCTAAAATTATTTGAGTTGTATATTATGTTATTTATTTATTCGTCATTGTTTATTTAAAATAAATATATAATTATATTTGTATGTATTTTAGAGTTGAATAGATAGTAATTATCCGACTTTATAATATATTGTGAGTCAATTACCCTATTATAGATACAAGCAGTCCAAACACCCAGAACCAAAACAATGATCAGTAGATCAGTTAAGATATCTGCTCTGTGCTATAAATAAAACGTTATTTGCAACAACGTACGTAGAAAATACTTTAATATACAAATTAAAATGAAAAATGTTAATGTAATAAGTTGAAAACTGTTTGCGTAACTTTTCACCGAAGCTCTGATGGATCGCTTACGATAATACTATTGAGTTAATATGCTTGGCTGCGAGTAAAAATATGCGAAGATAGGTTAATGCATACATTATACTAATATTTTATGTTATGTTTATGCCTAAAGGGTATCGAGTATATTTTTATCAAGTATATTTTTCGTTAATTCGTTTGTCTTGTACACACCGATTATCTTTTTTTTTTACTTGAGTTCTCGTTGACAGACTTCACGGGTGGCGTAATGCTTTAAGTGGTCGCCTCATCTCTATCGCCGCACCCAGTGTGTTGTGTACCCACACGGAACAACAGAATTATGTGGTCCATAAATAGTGGTTTTAATTCTAGGTGATTTTTGTGTCTGTTATTTGAATGTTGGTAAAGTCCCCCACAACGCAGGTAATATTGCTAGTGCGCACCCGAACGCTTGTCTTCGTGAAAATGTGCTCATTATTTTTTCTTCATGTCAGCCTTAAACCTCCAGTGCTAAACATATAATATACCTCTCCCATTGATTTTTAGAGCGAAGGATACTGTGATAACGAATTTCCGCCACTTTTGCGTTTTTTTTTTTGCTTAATGGCCTCCACAGGATGCCATATATTAAAACGGCTAATAAGAATTATTTTATAGAATGTCATGCGACTTTGATCTAAGATCAGCTGACAGGCTGACATATCGTTTGAAACTGTAGTCTCATTTCTCGCCGGTCTCTCGTGAGTTGTCAAATAGATACTGAGAGTTTCTAGATTCTTTTTTTACTTAAAGGCGGGCTTTTATAATCAGAAATGTTTCTTTCGTATTAGTATTCTTTTGCGGAAAATAAAGTATATTGTATTTAAATATAACATGGCCCGTGTGGTATCATTTTGTATTTTGATAAACACAATCGTATCTCTGTGTATTTATTCTTTGACAAAATAAAGATGACATTATAAGAGAAACATATATGACTCATTTTTATATTTTCGTTTAATTCATAAGTATATTTGCCTATACTAAGTATTTTAACCAATCGAATTCTTGATTCTGGAAAGTATTTGATGTGAAAATGGCTATAATTTTGAAATTAATCTGCTTTATACGGAGTTTATCGCTAATTATAATTTTAAATAGCTAAAATTGTATTAAAGGTTAAGTAATAGTGCTTTTTTAATTTTTATAATTAATAAATAACGCGATAAAATCAGTAGCAATAATTTGAATGTACAGTCGCGTAAACGTAAGACAATATCATAGCTATTACTGTCAATTCTACCAAGTAAGAAAAACTGTACCTGCTTAAATTTTTCTTGTTACTCCTTCGTACAAGTTTTCTATTTTTATTATCTAATCCTTAGGTGATATTACGTCAATATTATTCTTCAAGACTACACAAGTGTATAAAGCTATCCATCATCTTTCCTAGTACCTGTGCCAATACAGATGATCCAACAAACACGTTTTACAGTAATTGTCTCATGATTTTATTGAATACTAGATTTTGCCCACGGCTTCGTTCGCGTAAATGTAGATTAGGTAAGGTTAGATTAGTAAGAATGCATTTTCCTGGATAAACTTTCCTTTACGTTTTTTGTTTCCTTGACAACGTGTAAGCGAAATTTCATGATGATCAATCAAGTAAAAGGCAGGTGAAAGTGTAGCAAAGAAACACTACACCTTTCGTGCAGAAAAGAAAAAGTACTGTTATTAACCTGACCTTTTTTTTTACGTGGGTGAATGCATTGACGCATACGTCTCCGCAGGGCGGACGGAGAGGTTATGTTAGACTCACCGGGGGAAAGATATTCCGGTAATACCAACTAAACCCACCACGGTGTTCCTCGACATAACCAGAGTCGGCGGAGCCGCGCGAATCACTTTCTAAAACAAATAAAGTCACATTCATATTAATTAGGATATCAGACTGTTACGGTAGTGCAGCGTTATTGAATACATAAAGTCTCGGTTTCGAATCCCGGATCGAGCAAAATTACTAGATTTATCTGAACAGATTTTTTTGTAGCAGCCTTGAGTCTGAAATCTTGCCTTGTAAACGGCAATAAATTCGCTTCCTATCTGACGAAATGTGAATGCATTACAACTCTGCCTATACCTTCAAGATTATAGGTATGTGATGTATCTATTTCAGTACTCTATGAAGTGTTAGTAAAGGAATAATATGAATAAATTAAAGTGCTCTTATCGAATTTAATAAAAGTGACTTAAAGTAAAAATTCAGAGGGCGAAGCGAGTAATTATACATAAAAGTAACATTTAATTCAAATTAGTGTAATAATATACGCGTATAATTATAATTAACTAATTTGAAATTACGCAGAGGTACGATCCTTGACTAATTAATTAGATTGCCAGAAAATACTGTAAAGGTAATAATAATTTAAAAAAGTTAAGCTTTTCCATAACTTCTATAGCAATATTCTTACTGTTGTGTTTCGTTCGGTGAGTGAGAGTACCAGAGACCCAATCACCCTCTTTCCCCCTTCCCGCTCCTTATCCTTCCCACTTCCTTTCCTAAAGGGTCGGCAACGCGCAAGTGATGCCTCTGGTGTTGCAGGCATCCATAGGCTACGGTGACTACTTACCATCAGGTGCGCCGTATGCTTGTTTGCCACATAAGTAGTATAAAAAAAATACTTTTATTATAAAGAGGATAGATTTGATTTCTTGTTTGTTTGTTTGTAAGGATTTAACTCAAAACTAAACAACCCATTTTTAAAATTCTTTCATTAAAACGCTGTATTATCATCGAGTAACATAGCCTATAAATAATATTGTCTATATACCTCACCTACTTTTACGCAAGCGAAACCGCAGGCAAAAGCTAGTTATGAATATTTTAAGTACTTAATTAAAAATATTATGCACGTTAATTATCTACCTCAATAGCGCAGTACCGTATGTAAGTGTAAGAAGTGCGTAACGGCCGGTAATGAAGTCGTCGGTTGAATACCAAAGTCGAGCAAATGCTCAGCGGCCGCTGTGCATGTAGTTTCGGGTTCGATTACTGGTCGAGCAATATGTAATTAAGATTTTCGCTGAGCCACTGAGGCAGACAAGTCACTATCACTACATATTATAAAATAAAGGGATTAACTATAATGACCACCAAAAATAGTAATTGCGCAGCAAAATATACTTACTAAAATATATCATAACGCTCCTATACGTCTCGGAAGGGTTAGGTTATGTTAGGTTCCTTCTTAAACCCACCCAAAAATAGGAGCCCCGCGAAGTGGTGCTCCTTCGACTTAGTTTGATCTCTTTAAATCTATATTTTGGTGTGCAATTAGTATTTTTGGTAAGCATATTTTGCTGTGCAGTTAAATACTACCCTAAAACAATGTCCCTCACTGCGTATGTCTGTCTGTCTGTCTATTCGCAATAAACTAATACACTACTGAACGGATTTTCATGCAGTTTTCACCAATAGACAGAGTGATTCATGAGGAAGGTTTTGGTGTATAATTTGTTAAGGTTCCCCACGCGAAGCTGGACGGGTCGCTAGTAAGATATAAAATATGATGTATCATGTACAGTATACTAAAGTAGCTGGTACTAAAGCGTTCTCCACAAAGTGGCCTGTAGCGGTACTACTTTGTGCTCTTTCTATTGTCTAGAGCCCTCAGTACGGTACAAAGAAAATTTTATTTTTAAAAACGCTTATACTCGAAGCAGCTGTTTAGTTACTAGAAGCGGTAGTGTTATTAATTTGGTAAATTTTAAACTAAAACATACATACTGACCGAGTACATAACTCGGTCAGTATGTATGAGATGCGTGATTCTCAAACTATGATTATAGAAAACTAGATTTTGCCCGTGGCTTCGCTCGCGTTAATTTAGAATTTGACAATGAATCCGAGTTGTACTCTGCTTGTAATAATATATAATAATATTATAATACAATCATAATTCGAAAGACACGTGGCGCCATCTATTATCATAAGAAAGTTATTATTATTTTCCTCGGGAACAGTATCTTTTTTCGAGATGAAAGGTAGCCCATGTTCGTTTCTGTACACCTGAGAATGTATTTGCAAAATTTCAGAATGATCGGTTCGGTGGTTTAGGCGTGAAAGGTAACAAACAAACAAACTCATTTTCGCTTTTATAATATTAGTTAGGATTAGGATTAGGATTTATACGGACGCGCTATTAAGTGTGGATCAATTCGATATCGCTGGTTTTATATTAAATTAAATATTAATAAATTAATATTATAACACACACACACAAACACATTCACTCCGTTGATATTGTCTAGCCAATTACTTCCATAGTCCCAAGAAAATTGTGATACCTAAATACCCTTTCCCGGACGAATGGATGGCCCCTATAACACAGGAGTTTTCTAGCATCGGGGTCACTATTCATATTATGTAACCACATTATAATGTTCTCTTGGCTGAATAAAAAAAATATTATTCTTATTTATTTATTGTTAAACCTGTCAATTATTGTAATGTCAGACATTATTAAAAACCTGTAGTGTCTGGCCGCAGGTGTGGCGCTGTGACTGTGAGGTTAACAGGGATTTAAGTACGCACATAGGACTACATCAATGCTATCGTGCTTATATACAACCTCTTGCACTAAATAATTTAATAAAACTATTAAAATAAAAGGTATATAGTATATAGATAGGTTGATATTTTGCTGGCTCAGATATCGTATTCATCTAGTATTTAACTAATGATTATTCGAAACATATTTTGATGAATCTGACGAAACTTTATAAAGAGCACAGTAAATGTTTTCAGGTTTTCGTGGTCGGTCGCGTAGACGACAATATTTATAATGTTTGCGACCATATTTGTATACTACTAATTATTCGTATTAAATAATAATCAATAAATATCAAAGATAAAAGTAATAGAATAATAATCACCATTCGAATCACTTTCGATTGGTATAAACACGTTAAAGATAAAGATTACATCGCTACAGTATGTGTATATACATATTACATAGTCATGTCATGGGTCGGTATATCTCCGTGGCAAAGGTGTTAAAAGGTGTCTTTAAGCATGCTGTGAAGAGATTCGCTCGCATAATAATTATTAGATACATGTTTATTGTCATTTCTAGTAACTTTAATGTCCAGACCACTTGTCGTTTCCGGTTTGAGAGTAAACTAAGCGCCTGTTACTTTAGCGACGATGGCATTTCGTAGTGGACTTGTCAGTTCGTAATATAGTGCATCGGACAAAGGATGCTTAAGTAACACTAGTTCTGGAACACTGCTTCGCTTGTTATAACAGTAAACTACAACACACTCGTAAGTGGTAATGTGCCGTTTTGAATGTTGTGTGCTTATTCATACATGTTTAGATCTCTTTGGGATCTTAAAGTATCTTTCTTTTAAATAAATAGGTATTACTGAAACTAAATATCTATACTAATACTAGCTGTCCCGACAGACGTTGTCCTGTACAAAAGAGAAAAAAAAAGCATATCTAAACCATCCTCGAATCCACTTGAATACACACAAAAAGTTTCATTCAAATCGGTCCAGCCGTTTAGGAGGAGTTCACTGTCAACACATGTACAGAAGAATTATATATATAAAGATTATAAAGCTGAAGACTTTGTTTGTTTGAACGCGCTAATCTCAGGAACTCCTAGTCCGAATTGAAAAATTATTTTAGTGTTGGATAGCTTATTTATCGAGGAAGGCTATAGGCTATATAATATCAGGCTATATAAAATAATTTGTACGTACATTTTAAGAAAAATTTGAACACGTACCAAATAAACGTCAAAGGAATAACAACCAAATGCGCTTCAAAATTCATGCAAAGCATTTATATACTGAATCCTAAGATATACAAATACACACTTGACATTCAAAACACTTCGTTCAGAACAATAGCGAATGTAGATAAAATCTTATTTGATATCTGTCTTTTAGAATTATTGGAAATGTGTCGCGAGCTAGACTAGCAAAGGTCTCTTTGAAGTTATTTTTTGTAGAATATGTTTAACAAGACTTAGTTACTTTTATTGGTTTGATCTAAACTTTGTAGCCCTTTTTTTGGCATATGTAGTACTATGTGCCCGCGGCTTCGCTCGCGTTAATTTAGAATTTGACAATCAATTCAGGTTGTACTCTGTTTGTAATAATATAATTCAATTATGATTCAAAAGACACGTGGCGCCATCTAATTATCATAAGAACGTTATTATTGTTTTCCTCGGGAACAGTAATTTTTTTCGGGATGAAAGGTACCCTATGTCCTATTCTGTAACCCTGAAAACGTGTATGCAAAATTTCATGTTGATCGATTGAGTAGTTAAGGCGTGAAAGCGTAACAAACAAACAAACAAACATACTCATTTTCGCATTTATAATATTAGTAAGGAAGTAAGGATATCCATATTAAACCTTCTTATATTGTAGATGTGAAATTTTGTAGAAATGTTTGGATCTGTGTATTTTCTGTTCCCAATTAAGCATAAGTCGTTATGATTTCGGACGGATTTAGATGCAATTTGGCACATCATTTTTTTATTACCTAACCCGCGTTTGCTCATAATTCTGAGTCATGGGCAACTTTACAAATATGCAAAAAATGGACACAAAGAATAGCCTCACTCGGAATCCACATCACTCGGCAGCAGTGGTAAGACAGCTACTTTAACCACTACGCCATTCGAGCATTAATATATAGGATGCCTTTATACCAGTATGCATACTCATGGATTTTAAGCACTAGGTGAAAGGGTAGAAGCTAGTATTACATATAGCAAAGTAAGACCAGCGATAGCCTAGTGGGGAGACCATTGGGCTACCAAGAAGAGGTCTTGAGTATTATATTAGTATGAGATTAGCACCTATAATTTTCTGAAGTTATGTGTGTAATAAATAGTGTATTATCGCTTTCTGAAACGGTAAAGGAAAACAGTAACTGAAAACCTTCATAGTTAAAGGAAAACATCGTGAGAAAACGTGAGACATTTCCATAACATTCTAGAACATTAATAAAGGATTCTAATCCTATAGATATCACAACAGTGTTAAAAAGGCCTGCTTCGCAAGATGGTTTAAATATCACTATTTGTTCCCTGATATCACGGCACTTCTCTCTAGAATTCTAAAATCAAACTTGTCACCCAAAACACAATACAAGCAACAAGACTAATAACATAAGATAGAGGATGGAGAATACTGGCCAACTTATTCAAGTTTAAGAAGAAACTTAATCACTTACCTCCAATTAAAACTAAAGTAAGTATTTGACACAGACATCATTTTTAGATATATTTTACAAGATATATTAATTTGAAAGCACCACATACAACACCTGGTTTTCGTATATTCTCCCTTCCCTTCAGTGGGATCTAAAAGATATCTAAGAAAATTCGTGTAAATAATACATACATAAGCTTACCCTTTCAGCAACATGATCGTGATGCTACAATATATTAAAATGTAAGTTAAGTTACCAATATAATATAAAAGTCTCTCGCCAACAATTACAAATTACCCAGTACTTGGCTATCGATCAATATCAGTTATGTAAAGTGATAGATTATTCCCACGACGTTGCACTGATACTACGAGTAGTTCCGATATGAAACCACGTTAGATGAGTGACAGGGTTACGTTTAGATTAACGATTATATTCCCAACGCTGTTATAAATTAGATTAATATTTACTAAATATTGCCATTTTGGTAAAATTTCTATCCCGCGCGAACACTACTTTTGTCTGGATTAAAGTTATCCTATGTCCTTTTTTGTAACTCTAAGAACGT
The DNA here is from genome assembly GCA_963564715.1 of Catocala sponsa. Taxonomy (NCBI): domain Eukaryota; kingdom Metazoa; phylum Arthropoda; class Insecta; order Lepidoptera; family Erebidae; genus Catocala; species Catocala sponsa. The sequence goes on from OY751351.1 coordinate 8,935,204, forward strand.
GTATGCAAAATTTATAACATTAGTTGGGATTCGACATAAAGATGAAACAGTCAGTAGGAAGGAGATAATTATGGTGTGTAATAACGTTGGTATTTTGGATACCGGCAAATATTGTATAGAAAATGTCACTTCTGTAAATTTTTAAAAGGAACTTACTACTAAACTGTGTTAATATCTATTATATGGTTTTTTCATGATGGCGACAGAAACAGACTAAAACAATTCTAATAAAGCATTGTTTTGGGTTGAGGTAAGCGGATGCTATAGTGATTGCTTTCAATTCCAGGTATATCACTTGCGTTAACTGACCTTTGTTGATGCCACTATGCTGGTGGAACAAGTTATCCGTTTTCTACTGATAATAGCTAGTACTCACCGCAGAAATACAATGCAAAATTGTTTGGATGTGATCTTCTCTAGAGAAGATCACAGTATTGCCCAGCCAGACTGCTCCAGTCGAATGAAATTTCTCACTTAAGTGATGATCCTCGTCTCTTTCTGCTTGTATTTATTTAACACCAGATTTGGCCTACGGCTTTGCACGCATCCATGTAGATTTTGACAATAAATTTTATTCCTCGGGAACAGTATGTTTTTTTAGATGAATTAATAATTAGTTATTAAAAAGTAAGTACAAAATTTGCTGAAAGTCTAAACTAAGTAAAAGTTGCAACAATTAAAATAAATCTTAGACTATATTATAACTACATTTTGCCTAAGGCTTTGCTCGCATTAATGTAGGTTAAGGCGCTCATAGCCAGTTGCACTCACTGATCGGTAAACGATTAGCGAGGTTAAGCAACGTTGGGTGCGGTCAGTCTATAGATGAGTGACCGCTCAGTGGTATTTCATCTGAGCGTCTCCGTGCTTCGGGGGGCACGTAAAAAGTCGATTCGCGGTTGTTGCCAAATTGACAGCAGTCGTTAAGCTATGTCAGAGGCCTACGGGCGGCTTGAACAACTCTTGACAACAGGTTGGGTACTAACCACACGAAAAGAAGAAGAATGTAGTTTAGGTTAGTAACAGTATAATTTTTCTGGATAAAAGGTACCCTATGTTCTTTTCTGTTTCCCTGACAACGTAACATGAAAGCGTAACAAACAAACAAACTGACGTTCGCATTTGAAATATTAGTTAGGTAGTTAGGATTACGTTTTGCGAGTGATAAACATTATACTATAATATAATGTTTATCACTCGCAAAACGTACATCAATAATTCCTACAAGACATTGAAGATATTTTACATAAACTAAGATTAATTCGTCTTCCCAACCCAACAAATAATGATACGTTTAATATAATATCCAATTTATGTACGGAATATACGTACTTACATACTGTCAAACAAAACCGCTGACAAATGCGAGTGATTTACAAAGTGACGACCCTTGTGTTACAACAAACTTTTAAGACCTCGGAACAAATGTACGCAATTGACAACTCCCAAGTTTTGATAGAAAACAATTTGTCATACAATGTTTTTAAATGTATTGCGGATTTGCGGGATTGAATGAAAGTAATTTTTTCTTAGGTTGGCAGTGCGTAAATTGGATTTTAAGAATATTATTGTTACAATTTCATCCAAAATCGTCTTTGCTTTCAAGACAGAAGGGATGAAATTGGTGTAATAAAATGTTTTGTTTTTATAAAATGATTTTGATAAATGAAAAACAGCGCTGTTGCGATAGGTAACCTTTGTATGATAGCTGAAACATCGTACCTTAACTTCCTTAATTATACAGTGAATACGCAAAAGCTAAAAAATATCATAACATATTTTGGAGGCAAATTTACGCTTTGCACAATTGACAATAAATTATTGTGGATGATCGTGATGTGATGTTTCTCCAATACAAAAAGGACATCACCGACCAGTCTAGGAGTTCGTGCCTGGTCGACCGCTGCTCGATAGTGGATGTGAGGAACTTGTATAAATAATAACTACCTCTGTAAACTTCCTGTGTAAAAAATCTCTTAGCGTACCTATGTACTAACTTCTTGGACTGTATATAGGTCGCTACATGTCGATCTACCATTTGATATTTTATAATATATTTAGATCTTCAACATACATATATAATATTTTATGCTAACTATGAACTTTAGGTGCCAAAAAGTCGACGGCAACGGAGATGATCTAAACGAAAATGATGCGATGACTAAGACGTCTTTGAAAAAGCATTACTTTTGCACCTTTCCACCCTTTTCCACTGCTGGGCCCGCACATTTTTGTTAGCTGATAACTATTGCTAGCAATAGTGTGCTCATAATAGCAGTGGGTCATAATAAACTAGTGAAAAGAAAAAGAACTATCCAAAAGTATAATAAAAGACTAAATAATAGGTATACATACATAGTCTCAAGCCCATATCCTTAAAGGGATAGTCAGATATGTATTACAATACCACATTTCTTCAGCGATGGTTTTGAATATTAAAGTTCCTGATATACTGAACGATTTGGTCCCGCGTTGTTGAATGTTAGATGAGCATACTTCTCTTATTGCAAGCATTTATAAGCTACGTTAATCTCTTACATCAAGCGGCCTATATTATTATTTATTAATATAAATAATCATATAGTCTGCTTGCGATAGTGTAATCACTATCGCTTTACAACATTCTGGATTTTGATATTCTGTAACCATTAATCGTATAACTAGATATCACTTGACATGTAATCAAGGTTCTCAGGTTCTCTCGAACTTTGATATAAGCTGAATAGGTATGTGATATCTGTGATATGTGATGCGCTATTATATCTCGTTATTAGAAAATATACTACGATATTACATGACAAACCATATCTCTAAATTGGCTCTTACCCGCGGCAATTCGTTGAGTAGATCAATATTTCCTTAGTTCTATTTTCTTTAGCTGAAGGAATATTCTCCGAAGTAAAAAGTAAGCAAATGATTCAATTGGTTGCCGTGTACAATGATTTTAATAACTACACTAGATTTCACCCGCGGTTTCGCTCGCTTCGCTTTGTCTGGATGAAAGGTACCCTATGTACTGTTTTGTTGCCTGACTACGTGTATGCGAAATTTCACGATGATCGGTCGAGTAGTTAATGCGTGAAAGCGTAACAAACAAACCAACAAAGTCACATTCGCATTTATAATATTAGATAGGATGTGGATGGATGTTTTTATAAGCAAAAAAAAAAATACCCGTTTAGATAGAATTTAAGTATTTCGAGATTTTATTTTTATCTTAAAGATATCCATACACTAATTATTGTCTGTTATATTAATTATAGAACCTGGTTTACAACCAAGATGTACAATATTATGTGTATAATATTATGTAGACGTATTACGTGCTTGAGTCGCGTGGACTATATAAAAAAGTCATTTATTTATTTATTTATTTATTTATTTTAAGGTACATCAACAATATACATATACAAAATCGGTTCACATAAGAAGCTGAAAGTAGAAACTTATATGTATATCTATTATAGATATACACAACATTTTCTGTACAGAATTATAAAGAATAAAAATTAAACATAAATTAAGAACTTAATACAAATTTAAAAAGACATAATTATTATTTACAAAATGGAAAGGTAAAAAAAAAAAAACAAAAAACAACAACAGTCAACGAGATCTAGCACAGCATTTTCTGCACTATCTTTCGCTTAAACACTTTGAATGAATCATGAAAAATGTCAAGATCATCTGAGCGTCCGCATAAAGAATTATATTCGAGACAAATACGCACTAGTGGTGAGTGTTTGCCAGCATTTGTTCTGCAGAATGGAATGTGAAAAGTTTTGGTAACGGGGTGTCGCGGAATTCTATTAGGTACCGTTAAGTTAATGTTGCTTAGTAGTTGGCTGCAGTCTACTCCACCGTTGAGGAGTTTATGAAGGAATAAGAGATCCTTGATTTTACGCCGATGATTAAGGCTAGTCATTTTGAAGAATTTAAGTCTGTTAGTGTAGGGAGCTCTATGCGAGACACCAGATGATACGTATGCTAAGTGTCATCATTCTGTCTACCAGCGAATAGGACATAAACCACAGCTCCACCTTTTAAACACACAAATTCGACATAAACAGGACAACTAATATTCTCCAACTGAAAAATATTTTCTTGTACCAATATTTTATATCAACATAAATCATAATTCAATCTCACTTGGAGACACTTCGCTTCAATTAAATTCACAGCTTCTAAAACGTTTGAAAGAACTTTAAAATTACTTTATCGGAAACTTTTAGGTCTGAAAGGCATTCAAAATGTTCCATGGTCAAAACAAACGGGTCCCAGTTAGCGAAACGAAGTTAGAACTTTTTGATAAAATTGTCTTTTGGGACTAAAATGGACCTTCAGACCAAACATGGAGTAGGGTTTATCCCAAATATCCCAAATTAGGTTTGGACCTTTTACAATTGAGTGTAACATGATCAAAGAGAAATTTATTTTTAGGCAAAACAAATACGATGTCTGGTAACTAAACTGCTAACTCGCTGTATTTCATATTTATTTACTTAGCAGGCAGCCTGTTGGGAACTAAATGGTTATCGTAACGTAAGTGATGGATGCTTGCAATACTACAGGTGCAATCTTAGACCTATTTAGGGTGTAATTACATCCCATTCAACCTGAGATATCAATAAAACCTGATGCTATCAATCTGAGGAAGAATATCATAACCACGGTCCAAAATTTTAAAGTCAAATTACGAGAGTTAAAGAAGTAGTACTTACGAGAATTGGAGACGCCGACGTACGCGCCATTTTACCATTTATATTTTAGGTCTTAGGTTTTATAATCCTGAGTCCTTCTCTAATTCGAGCACATTTATATAATAGTATTACAAACATTATATAATAGTATTAAAAAAAAGTCTTTATTTATGTTATAGGTCTTAGAAACAAGTGAGCAAGTCTTTTGCTATTGCCTTATTCGGAAACATTTGCAGGCTCCCAGGCTGCTAAATAAAATTTTAAAGATAATTTATCATCTAAACCTAGAACAAGATAAAATAAGACAATTTACATTGTTGAAGTTTATTTCTAGAATTTTTGGTTTGGTTTTTTCAAGGTGTAGTTATCCTAGATTTCAGAATATTCAGTATTCTTGCTACTTTATATTACACTGCCGATTTAATCAACTGCAATATTGAAAGGCAAATGATGTACTATCGGTAAAAAAGATGCCATGTATTTTTCTTCTTGACTTCCACTTAGTCCGATTAGTTTATCTTACTTTCGGCACAAAATAATCATAAATAAACACATTTTCGCGTAAATAATATCAATCGAGATTTTTTACATCAACATTTCGCATCAGAGGCAATTTACAAAAATAAAACGTTTGAAGAGCAGCACATTAAGCGACGTCATAAAACGTCACACGTGACGCCATTAATTCGTTCATTACGTCACAGTGCAACATGGCCGACACGTTAAACCTCCCAAATTTATATGACAGCTGAGGTTTCAACGGCCAACGAAAATAATTAAAATATATTTTAATTACATATCAATGATTGCTTGTGAAAGTTGAATAATGATGGATATTAATTTGAGGTGTCATGGTAAAGGGATGAATTTATGGCATAATGTAGATATGGGGTGATTATTATGTATTGCAAAAATAAGTGCTAGCTGCGCCCCACTGTTTCACCCGCGATAAAAGACGTTAAGGTATCCTTCTCTAAGCCTTCGGGTGCAGAATCTTAATCCTGTCTAATATTATAAGCCTTAACTACTCGACCGATCATCATCAAATCTTGCATATACGTTTTTACTAGTACAGAACAGGACGTTTTGTCCTGTTCTGTATTAGTCTGTACTTTCATCTAGAAAAAAAAAAACAATGTTCCCGAGGGATAGAAATTTATTGACAAAATCTATAATAATGCAAGCGAAGCCGCGTGTAAAATCTAGTTAGTATGCTAATAAAATTATCACGTATAAGAACTAGGAAGTAATTACTATTATTCTTGTCAATCTTTCTTGCACTGTATTCACCAGTATTTTACCTAGTACTAAGAATGTGTACCTAAAACTGGATTTTCCTTCAAAATCTTGCCCGAAAACCATTGCTCTATAGAAAACCATAAACAAACAACCTTGTGTTATATTTCTGTGGTAAATCGGGTCTCCTAGCATAACAACTTTAAAGCAACAGAAATAATGTGATATAACTTTTCCCTGTCGATATCTCAACTAGAGTGTATTTTATATTTTTGCGACTAGTCTTAAACAAACGGCTAATTTGATTTCCCGCGTTTAAGTCAATTATTTAATGACAAAATATTATAAGCTTTTCCGTAAGCAATAGGCTGCCCAGCTATATACCTACTGTCTGTAACATAAAGGTGTGGTCACATTTTAGTACCTAATGTATGTTTAGAAAATTTTAAATAATAACAAAATTTATAATAATTTAAAATAATTTGTTTTAAGCCGAGAATATAGGTGAATGTTCTCGACGTAAAATTTACAATTTTATGACAATTTTAACATTTCATTTATTTATTATTTTAACATAGGAAAACGCATTTATCACTATTAAAATTGCGCCTCGTAATTTTCAGGTTCACGGAGGTCACTGACGCAAATTTTAATATTAAATTAAAAATATCGCATAGAGTGTGTTGATTCATAAGTCGATAAAAAGAAAATGTTATATTTTTGTGAATATAATGTCTGGGATTGATTTGTTGTGGGTTTCGATTGTACAGGGGCTATACAGTGTAACTCTTAAATATGACTATATCTTTTTGTTACACGCTGTATAGTGGAAAGAATACTGGTAATTCTGAATTCAAGGATACCCACACGATGCCCAACGATGCTCGAAATAAACTGTATAATAAACTCGAACAAAGTAAAACACGATCTAGTGCCGTCACGTCAACAGGTGACGTCACACAATTCATTCAGTCATGAACGCGTCGATTCACTACTTTTTGTGCTTGCAACTCCAATTTAATTCTGCGCAGAAGCGTGCTGTACTTGAATGTAGAATTATCATTGGATACGTTATGCTGTTTTGGAAGTTATACATACATACATAATCTCACGAAAATTTGCCCGTAGGGGTACACAGAGGTATATAATATCCATATTTTACCAGCGATGATATTATTAGCTCCCACGTAATAGGGAGCGAGGCTATTATCGCATAAATAAATCTTTCACAAAAAAAATAAAAATAAATTGCAGAAGTCAATGTTAACCAAGATATGCAACTAAAGAAGTGATAATCTGTATAAGAGACTGGTTTCTGTACTAGGTAGAAACCTATACGACATGATGATATGACGAATACCAGGTATAGTCCAGACTCCGTGCTGCTTCTAAAGACTTCTTGACAGTAAAGTGATTACCGTAAAGAAATATTTAATAGTCGTCGATTTCTTGACGGTACACCTAATAACTAAAACAAAAAAAAACTTTACCTGACTTGGAACCGAATCGAGTCTATTATTACTGCGTTTTGATCTATATACAAGATCTAAAATTATCTTTACCAGTTAGCGGACTGTGTGCTTTTTTGCTATCTCTTGTAAAAGATCGTAAGGTTTCCTCACGACATTTTCCTTTACTATAAAAAAGCAATAATCAACTAATATTATAAAAAAGGCATTTTTGTGTAAGGAGAAAATTTAGAAAGATTTGGTGTAAAGAATACTTATTTTCAGAACAAAAATTCTGGGTTTCCATATTATTATGATCTAACCCAAACACAGCTACTCTTCTGCCGGCCGCCGTATCAAAGTTAAGTGGTCCATTGTGCTCTTCCGCCGAACCACGTACCGAAGCCTTACTTATCTAGAACCACGCCCTGTTACCTTTTGTAAAAAAAAACGCATTGAAGATCTTCTAATTGCGAAGTATATTGTTTAAATTATCGCCGCTACTTAAACTTCCTTGGTCGAGCACGTCCCTAAAACGTGACCGACCAGCATCCAAAACCAGTCACTAAATAAATTTTAATCCTGACGAAAGGGCAGAATATTCTTCCTACTCCTTTTCCTTTCTGTTTCCAACGGATTGGTTATATATTTATGTTTATCTAACATATTCATCAGCAGTGGTTAGTGCTTACCATCAGATAAACCTCTGGTGCATCGGCCACTAAAAGCAATATAGGTAACAAAAACCTAGTAATTGTAATATAACTTCACGAATTCATCTGCACGGATGTCCAAGCGGTTGCCTTGTCGGTGTTGCCGCGCTGATTTTCTGGGTACTTAATAGGCACATAACAATTATACAAATAATGTTTATACGTTTCAGTGTACTTTGCGTCCGTTATTTGTATGTTTGTAAAGTCGCCCGCGACACAGGAATTATTCTTAGTGAAGAGTTATTTTTTCTTTCCAAAGATAAAAAGAATTACTAGAGCAACTTTCATTAACCTTTTTACACCAGTTGTTAGAAATAATAGGTTTTAATTTATGTCTAACCCTAACCCCCTAACCAGTAATCCTTAAGATGGTTGGATGAATGAAATTTGATATTCATTAATGTTATTAAGTACTGCCTGCTGGAGATGTCCAGCTTGTAATATTCAAACGTGACACTGACGACCGCACAGGCGATACAAATATGACACTTCGTCGAACTGACGTTGTTGTCCGTTCTCGGCGCTGCGCTGTCCGTCACCTGTATTATTATTATTTTGTAGAAGCGCATTGCACTATATGCCTTGCGGCCTTGCGTTCTATATTGATAAGTAATTTTGTGATTTAATTATCTCAAGCGTTGAATACCACGATAGCGTCATAGTTTGAAGATATTATTTGTGTTGTAATCTGTTTGCACTAACTATTAATGGCAATGGAAATGGCAACACTAAACTAACTTTAATATTCAAAGGTAAGAAACACCTTTAGGACAGTTTGCCTCATTCGAATGAAATTGCCGAATTAAAATTAAACTGTCATGAAGAATCCCCGTACTGAGGCGATACACGTGTGGATGCATATTTTGTGTTCAAAATGGAATACTGCGAGTTGAAGTACGCTCGGATCCCACGAAACGCCTGTTCCTTATTAGATGAGTTCAGAATTGTCAAGGTTTTTATAGAAAAACCTTGACAATTCTGAACTCCTCTGCATTGCAATAGTGCAATCATTGCATTAGTGCAATGATTGAGGTGAGTGGCACTTTCCTCTCTACCCAATTATTTGAATACGGTAAATTACCTCCAATTGGCACATAATTCGATCCTATATAAAATACATTGATTACTATCAAACTATCCCAATTAAATAGTTTTTTTTTTCTCACGTCTATGGTAGTCGGTGCACCAACAATCGCTCATCAAGTTTGACTGACGCGGCGAGTCACCGTTCAACCCTTTGTAACTTTTTAATTTCACTGTCGAGCCTGCGTCGACGTAAGTTTTTAAAACGTTGGAAATTCAACGTCAATTTCAGTGTGACATCGCAATGGAATGTGTGAAATATTTTAAGGAAAATGATATTTTTAGCAGCGGTAGCCTAGTGGGAAACCGTCGGACTGCCACGCAGAGGTCTTGAGTTCGATCCCAAGGCGCGCATCTATGACTTTCGAAGTTATGTGTGCATTAAATAGGTAATTATCAGCCGCTTTATCGGTGAAGGAAAACATTGTGACGAAACCTGCATGTCCGAGAGTTCTCCATAAAGTTCTCTAAGATAATATGTGAATTCTGCCAATCCGCACTGGGCCAGCGTCGTGGACTATGGCCTAACCCTTCTCATACTGAGAAGAGGCCCGTGCCCAGCAGTGGGACAGTTTAATACAGGGCTGATATTATATAATATTTTTAGGAAAATATTTGTAGCTTGTTGTGTATGTGTGACTACTGTTTCGTTAGCTCGGTAATTTTACAAACATTCAAGGAACGGACAACAAGAAGAACTACCTGGGTATCACACAGTTTTTTGTTACCAGGATCACTGTCTTGCCTGCCATCAACAGAAATAAACATAAACAAATTAATGTTCATTGTAATTAGTTTAATTAATATTAATTTTGTAGTTATAATTTGTATATAATAATACCTAACTAGGTCAAGAAGGGTTATGAATCTCACTGGCTATGCATGTTCTATGTGATAAAGTATGGCAATCCAAATAGCCTACACTACAGAACAGATATGAAAATCAGTACATTTCAATCCGTGTAATATTTAAGGTTTTCCAGGGTTGTCCCATAGACGTTTGACGGATAAACAGCAACAAAAAAATTATCGATAGGTATATATTTGGACGCCCTCCGGCCAGATGGACCGATGACCTGAAAAAGGTGGCTGGAGGTGACTGGATGGCGAAAACGGCAGATCGAGCCTTGTGGCGCACCCTGGGGGAGGCTTATGTCCAGCAGTGGACTGCAATAGGCTGAAATGAATAAATATATTTGTTAGTCATTCGTTGAATTCAGTTATTCTTTTTACTATTTTCTGTTTTATTTGTGCAGTAGGTAGGTTTTTCTATTACAACCTATCATTCAGAAATATATTGTAAAGTATAGCAAAGATTTTGCGATAACGTGGTTCAAACGCTCAAGGTTCATGACTTGCTTTGAAATGAAGTGCACCGTTTTGTGTAAAATGTGCCACTCTATTTATTTACAATTGATTGATAGATAATAAATTGTATGCCTCATATTTATTATATACATGGATACACGCGTAAAACACAGCGATGGCTTAGTGGGAGATGATTGGACTGCCAGGCAGAGGTCTCGAGTTCGATCCCAATATGCGCATCTTTGAGTATTAAATAGTTAATTATCACTCATTTTAACTTTGAAGGAAAACATCGTCAGTAATCCTGTCTCAGAGTCCTCCGTAATATTGTCGGCCTCGATGGCGTAGTGGTTAGTGTAACCGACTGCCACGCCTGAGGTCGCGGATTCGATTCCCGCACAAGTTAAACATTTGTGTGCATGAACATGAATGTTTGCCTTGGTCTGGGTGTTTCTATGTATAATATGTATGTATTTACAAAAAAGTATATATGTATGTTTATCCATTGTCTATTACCCATAATACAAGCTCTGCTTAGTTTGGGCTAGATGATGTTGTGTGTATGTGGTAAAATATTATTAATATTCTCTTAAAAAATAAATATATTATATGAAGTCTGACAACCTGCACTGAGCCAGCGTGATGAACTATAGCCCAACCCTTTTTACACTGACAAGAGGCCCATGCTAAGGTGTAGGACAGATTGGTACAGGGCTGATATTATTATTTATTATTTACCCGCGTATGCCTAATGTGGTGGGTGCTAGACCCAGACTTAAAAGATTTAGAGTAGATAGATTTAGTCTCGGGTTCGAACCCACATCGCGCACCTCTGACTTTTGGAAGTTATATGACTTTTCAAAATTATATGCGTATTGATTGACAATTTATCGCCTGCTCCGTGCCTCGGAGAGCACGTTATGCCGTCGGTCCAAGCTACCATAAACATCTATGGCAGTCGTTATTGGGAAGTCAGTGCCCTATAATATCCTGACACTAGTCTAGCCTTAGGGTATCGTTAGCCTTCGGATTGCGGAGGTCAGGTGGCAGCTGCTCTTTGTAAAAACTGATATCCAGTCAAATCCGGTTAGACCAGAAAAGCCGACCCCAAGTGACTTGGTAATAATAAAGGCTAGGAAGAAGAAGACATATGCCTACTAAAAAATTTCTGGTAGGAATACTCAGTAACGGTTTAGTATAGGAATCCAACCAAAAACCTAACGATATGGCTGCCCACACGAGAAAGGTGGACATGAATAATAGATTCAGCCGGTATGATTCTCGAGGATAATCTCTGTATCGGGAAGGACTAAACAGACATTAAAACAACGGACACGAGGAACATCTAACTCATCGTGGACTCATGTTGACCAGTTAAGGGATCGAAAATACTACTTTCTGCGCATTTCTTACAGCAAAGCAAGTATTTAAGCTCTGCTTAGTTTGGGCTAGATGGTGTTGTGTGTATGTGTATATAATAATAATATAATATTATTATTATTATTATTTACACAAATATGCTATCTACCTTGAATGTAGCTCGTACAAAATAATTTGTCATACATCGCTGTCTACCTTCTCAAGACTATATAGCCTTGAGTCTATACATGTATTATAAAAAACTACCAAATGATTATCAGACAAACACAAAAGCAATCACAGTAAACGCAAAGGTTAAAATCAATTTTTCCGTGCAAATATTGTAAAAGCAATCATACCTATAACACATACGGGTGATGTGTAAACAAATCAGCTCAAGTAAACACGGGTATCATGCTTAGTTGAGTACACATCATGATGAAACGTAAATAAATAGACAGCGACGATAATTTGTTATGAAGATACTTTTTTTATAAAATTGATTTCGGTTTCTCGGTTTATTTTTATTAGGATTGTAATTATGTTATTAATGTACGTAAATGGATTAACCACTAGTTTCTGGAGATATTGGTGGATAAAAATAATTTATGATTAATCATCAAGTAATTTCTAACTTTACATAAAATATATACATAGATTTACGCCTGTTTCGCAGAGGGGTAGGCAGAGACTAAGGATTTCCATTTGCTACGATTTATTTTACAATTTCTAACTTTATTATTTTAAAAGGCAACAAACTTGTTGAGATTAGTAGAGCCTCGCTGATTTCAGCATGAATGGTCCGGCTCAACCGGGGAAGGACTACTCTTTCACAGAATATCGACGTGAAGTAGCAGTATTCCTACTGTTGTCTTTCTTTCGGTGAGTGAGAGTGCCGGATGATCACCCTCTTTCCCCCTTCCCTCTTCTTTTCCTTCCCACTTCCTTTTTGTCTTCTTCCTTTCCTAAAGAGTCGTCCACGTGCAAGTGATGGCTTTGGTGTTGCAGGCGTCCATAGGCTACGGTGACCACTGACCATCAGGTGGGCCGCATGCTAGTTTGCCACGTTAGTAGTATAAAAAAAACTTGCAATCTGTTGCCCCAAAGAACAACGATTTGTGGATCACACAAATTCATGTTCCGTTTGAGGATCGAACCCACAACACTCTATGCGACGGCAGTGGCGAGGCGGCTACTTAAGCAGACAATGTATTATTATAGTATACAAAATGCTTATCTTTCACCGCTGGTGTACACTCAGCATATAAAGACTGGCCACGCGTGCGTTTGGTGATGGGTAAAATATAGACAATACGGGCTTCCAAAAGAGGGCTGTTTATATGCCTGAGGCACTGTAGACGGTTGGAAGGTTTAATTCAGCCATTCTAATAATAATTAGTCCAAAAAATATTTTTATAAGCATAGAATTATGTTTATTCGCCGAACTTTTCGGTATTATACCAGATGTTCCTATACATAAAAATGATTAAACCGCTTATTCTAAATATGATAATGAAAAACACATAGGTACTAGGTATTTTTTGTATCTTTTATACTAATAAAAAAATAGTATATAACAGTTCTTCAATAAATGTCGACAAGCCTCGGCGAGCTACAATAGCAAGAAGTAGATCGTTAGATACACCTGCAAGAATAAGATGTATAATTTTTTATTTGTTCTTTTAAGTATTCATAAATATATATGGGTATTATTTAAAAATATATCAGTAACATAAACTTTTTATGGTTAAATAATATACAGGGAGTAAGTGACGGTTCACCGAAAACTGAAATACTAGCTTCGGACCATCATTCTGAGTTGGAAAACGTAGGAATTTTCCACCGGAAAATTATCGAATTTTCTTTCAAAATTTCACATTTTTCTAACTGATTATGATTACATAATGAGTAAACGACCCATTATACTAGATAATATCAATAAAAACTACATAATACCGAAAAACAGCTATGTAATTCAAACATACAAAATAAACACAGTTGAACCAATCAGCTGATCTTGCGCGGACAATGCAATGACCAACGCAAAAAAGATTTTTTACGCACCGGCAATAGTGTGCTGTGTAAAAACCCGCCCGCATCGTACCTACTACCACTGAACTAGGGAAGATCTATGATCAATGATCGATATCGAAAAAAGTGTATTAAACAAAGCGGGATAGTTAATAAATAAAATAGTTGTTTTCCTTTTAAAAGTAAAGGTTACATGAACGTGTTAGCACTATTTATTATTAAATTAGTCACGTAGATTGAAAAGATTGTAATGATTAAAGTAGCCTGTAATTAAATGTTATACTACTATCACTTTACAATACCCATTTGCATTTTAAATGTAAAAAAATATTAATTGTTTTGATATTTCGTATCGTAAATGTACATGTATGAGTTTATTTAATCGCTTTTAATAATAATTAATGTAAAAGACCATCTAATTGTTTTAAAACAAAGCTTTTTGTACACAGCGATTCATACAATGTAATGTAATCTAGTAAATCTTTACTTAACTGTTAAAATACAAAACTGTAACAAAAATTTGTTAATAGAATTAGCCATAAACAGTTTATTACTATGTATAAGTATAAAATTAATCGATAGCCGATAACTCTCATAAAAATATTTTATGAGAGTTATCGACTATGGATTTATTTAATTAGATAGATGTATCTCATCCCTATCTAATATGACTACAACTGCAAAAGAAATTTATTTTTGAATTCTTTAGTTCGGTCGCGCTACTGTCAGGAATCGGAAGTACTTGACGTAATCTCTCGTATTCGCGAGTGTTTACTATTTTCGTTGCATTTTGTTAAGTTTTTTATTTTGTTTATAACTATTTTGTGTACTAAATTGTGTTTATTTACTGTGTTCATAACATTTTGTTAACGTTTTTGTTTTGTTTATAACTTTTTTGTGTAACTACAAAGTTGTGTTTGTACCTAATAAATAATGAGTCAGCCATTTAGTGCACGTGAATATGGACAAATGCTCATGGCATACGGGGAGGCACGAGGCAATGCTTCGTTGGCGCTTCGCATTTACATCCAGCGGTATCCTGACGCTCGTCACCCTATGGACAGTCGTGTGATTTCTCGTACGTATCAACAAGTACTGGATAATTTACCCATAGCACCGCATCAGGAGGGTTCCAGCAGGCCCATTAGAGTTTCCACTGAGCGGAGAATTCTCGATGCCGTTAACCGTAATCCACACCTTGGTACGCGAACCACCGCTAAACTTCTGCGCCGTAACCACGGAACTCGCCTATCGCACTGGACTGTGCATAAAATTTTACGCAGAGATCGACAACGGCCGTACCGTATTCATAAAGTGCAAGCTCTCGTGCCTGGCGATCAAGTTCGACTGCAGGTGGTTGATGAATCAGCAGCGGCAACATCCAAATTTTGTATCCCACATAATCTGGACTGACGAATCCACGTTTACTCGGAATGGCATGTGGAATCGACGTAACTCGCACGTTTGGGCGCGAAGTAATCCACATGCATCCCAACAAACGGGTCACCAAACGCGTTGGTCAGTAAACGTATGGTATGGTAACTATAACAACAAAATTTTAGGGCCTTACTTTTAACCGGAGCGCTTGAATGGACCCCGATACTTGGATTTTCTACAGCAAGACCTGACTGTCCTGGATGAGTTACGTTCCGACCTTGCCGCAGAATGGGATCAAATGGAAGATTTGCCGCTTGCTCAATTACCTCAAATTTGGTTTCAACACGACGGTGCGCCACCGCATGTCGTGCTCAGAGTGCGCCAATATCTTGACGACACATTTCCTCGGAGATGGATTGGGCGATTCGGGCCTCACTCGTGGCCAGCCCGCTCACCGGATTTAACACCGCTGGATTTTTTTTTGTGGGGCTATATCAAGGAAAAAGTGTTCGTCAGTGCACTACTGCGGACGAAATGCGGAATCGTATAACGGTAGCATTTGTAATGTTAGAAGCTGACATTATCGCAGACCCCTCCATGATGCCTCGCCTTCACGCCGAAACAATCAATCGTGCGCAAGTTTGTGAACAAGTTGGAGGCAGCCATTTTGAACCATATCTTATAAGGCCCGCGAGATCTTAAGGTAAGGTTTAATTACTTTTACAATTTACTGTTAATTCAAAGAATTTATCGTAAATCACTCTACCTTTTTATTTTATAAACACATTTGGCTTTCTGTTTTTACCTACACAAACATTAAAGAAATGTGCGTATAAGATTAATTTTATAAGACGTTATTCAATTTATTAAAATTTTTTGTAAGTACAATAATAAAATTGTACAATCCGATTATTAGTCACAACGTTTAAATTATTATTGTAGTAGATCACTAAAATAGGTGATCCGGGCTCCGTCAGATAATGTGAGCGCGCGTAGCGTTGGTGCGCGGGAAGCGCGATACGATAGCGCGGACGGACACATTGCATTGGTAGCGATACATTGCGTAGTGTAAATTACAATGTACTAGCATAAAACTTTAATCGTACGTTTCATTTTTGAATTGACATTTCCATTCAGTTGTGTACTTATGGACAAACGATTTTGCAACGTTTTCGTTACACCGTCCCTTACACCCTGTATATTATTATATTTATTCAAAAACAGATCGACATGCTGTATTCTCAGTATTTTTGCTTATTTTTTGTATTTAATATTATTTCATTAATAGATAAATAATTATTATTATTAACGGTAAGCAGTCAAATTATATTCGAATATGATTGGATGTAACGTGATAACATACTACGTAATTTGCGTGATTAAGGACATAGCACACTTCCCTACGTACAGTATTGGTGAATACATTCAAATAGCCCGTTATTAATCATTAATGATAATGTACAGTGTCCTAAGGACTATGAATTGGCTACTAGCCAGACAACCTAATCAGGCAATCAGAAATTTTGAAGGAGATTGATAAACAGCAAAACGCTTTTCCTCAAAACTCGAGTATTGCGTGACAATAAACGATATGTCAAATAATGAGCTTTAAAACTTCCCAATCCGTCTTGTTTACGCTGTTACACAAACAATTGAAAACTTTGTTAAATTTCAAAGTTGCCGGCATTAACCATTTTGTCCTAATGTCTCAATGCGATTTTGGGATTCTTCAAATACCATTTTCCAGTTTTGTAATCAAAGTGACGAGATATTTAATTGGGGTATCAATTAAGCCTTTATTATATGATTAGGAATTCTCTAGTTCAAGCTTTTGCGTCGAATAGGCAGATTAGTGATATCCGGGGTTCAATATTGAAGGGTTTAATTTTAAACTTCATTGCTATTGCTTTTAAATTAAAGTGCTGTTTTTGAGGTAGTATATTCGTAGTGTGGCGTTTTAAATATTATTTTATTAGTGTGGTACATAGAATCTTAATTTATTTTCTTTATTTAAATTCGAACATTATGTTACGTTATTCCTATTTATAATACTAATCATAACTAGTTCTAATCAATATTATTAATGCAAATTTTTCGGCCTCGAAGGCGTAGTGGTTGGTGTAACGGACTGCCGCGCCTGAGGACGTGGGTTCGATTCCCGCACAAGTCAAACATTTGTGTGCATAAACATGGATGTTTGTCTTGGTCTGGGTGTTTCTATGTATAATATGTATGTATTTACAAAAAGAAAGTATATATGTTTGTTTATCCTTTGTCTAGTACCCATAGTACAAGCTCTGCTTAGTTTGGGCTAGATGGTGTTGTGTGTATGTGGTAGAATATTATTATTAATATTATAAATGTGAGTTGTCCGTCTTGACTACTCGACCAATCATCATGAAATTTCACATACACGTTAGTAACTATTTCTGGATTACGGTTATTATATTCTTTCTGTGCCCCCGAAGCACAGAAATAAATATACCTTTTGCCCAGAAAAAGTACTGTTCCCGAGAGAATAATAAATCTATCAGTGCATATACGAATACCCCCGCTTATAATTGTGTTTGTGAAAAGACCTTGTTGTTAAATATTCTATCCTGTGCTATTTATTTTCTATTTTACTCTTTCTGACTTTTACTTTCTTTTGTGCTGTACTGTTTTAACTTTTTCGTGTCTGTGCAATAAACTATTATAATTATGTGAAGCCTACCTACCGTCCTTTACATAGCTACTACTGCGAGACTTTTAATAAGTCAAAACATTCCACACTCAATATACGGGTAAAGTAGAAATAACGGGTATTGGTATCAACTATTTTAATGTAAGTATTTATGAGACAAATTATAAAAATTTTATTCTAGTTCGAATTTCTGCATGCAGTTGAGCAAAGAGTAATTAATTTGAATGTAATAAGTTTAAATAAATTAAATATTGTAGTAAAATGGACCAAATATCTTAATTATATAGTTATTAGTTAGTTGTTAAAAGCGCTTCCACATTGTAAAAATTCTATAGCGATACTTAAATAGGGTTCATAACTCCGAATAGACATTCATAGATGCCTTGGGATTGATCTCGAGACTTCTACGTGGCAATCCAACATTCTATCAGTAACCTATTAATAATATCAGCCCTGTATTAAACTGTCCCACTGCTGGGCACGGGCCTCTTCTTACTGTGAGAAGGGTTAGGCCATAGTCCACCACGATCGCCTAATGCAGATTGGCAGACTTCACATATCTTCGAGAACATTATGGATATTTTTAAACATGCAGGTTTCCTCACGATGTTTTTCTTCACCGTTAAAGCAAGCGATAATTAACTATTTAATACGCATATAACTTCGAAAAGTCAGAGATGCGCGCCTTGGGTTCGAACTCGAGACCTCTGCGTAGCAGTCCAACGGTTTTCCAGTAGCCTATTGCTTGCGGCAAATAATATCTCATGATCATATCACATAAGTGAAGTGATAAGTAAGGCGGGTTTCAAGACTTCCTAAAAACTTTAGTACTTAAATCAAACGTTGATTTTACAAAAGTTTAACTTTCCATAACTTTTCACCCGTATATATCACGAAACTCGCTTGTTCGTAGCGGTATAAAACTGAAACTTAGTGCCTTAATATGGCTTAAGTTTGACACCAACTGCGCACGAGTTGAGGCCACCAGCGAATTTATGTTTTTAACTAGCTTTCTTGGCTATGGTGATGGATATTTATAGATGGGTAGTTTGTAATGTTGTTTAAAGTCTATAAATACGTCTTTGTGACTATAGATTTAGACATGCCAGTCTTAGTCAGGTTTCCTGTCAGAAAATTCTTAGTAGTAGCACGGGGCTCGAGTGTTATAATTTGACCTAAAACCAATAGTAAGTATTCCAGTTGTTAAGTACTTAAAAATATAGTTCAAGTAATGTGGGTGTAGAATGGGTCTGATGGGATTGGCATATCCAAACCCTGAAGACTTCTCCCTCTGAATTGTACACTACGGCTAATGTAATACATTCATAAGGAGATAGCTAAGGGATAAATCTTGGGGCCGACACAAAAGATCCCACAGGTTCGAAGAAGTGTCGCCGGTCTATAGTGACTGGCCCTCACACACAAGATAAGATAATGTGGGTGTATCACACCTATGCCACCATGCCTAGCCTTTTGGAGATACATTACCATGAGTCTATGTTATATTAAATCTCATAGTCAGAGAGTTATTCTGTTTGTAATATGCAGGATTACAAATCCGGTCTCTTATATGTAACTCTATTAAAAGATGTATTGATTGAGACATTGTATTTCTTGTAAGAGGTCCTAAATAAATAAAAGATATCATATTCAGAAAGTCATCAAGCTTTTAATATTATTTGAACCAAAAATCAGACATACACATAATTGTATTCTCAAAGACATTACGCTTATTCTAGAGCAGTCACGGAAAAGCTACAATTTGCGTCGTATTACCGTAAGAAATAAACCTAACACAAGCAAAGACGTAGATGAAAGCTAGATAATGATATTACTCGTGCGACCTTTAGAATATACAGTATTCGATAAAATAAATATATATTTGTACAGACTCGTATTTATTTACTCTCACAAGCAATCATGAATGTAATAAGGGATCTGTTTACCTCTTTTAAGTTATAAGTAATCTAAGTTCAAATGTTTGAGACGATTAGATCGAAAGTAAATAGGTGGTATTTAGAACTAAATTGTAACTTTTGATTGGTTTCGTTTTAGAAAAGCTTTAGAGTGGTTTCGTAGTCAATTGAAACATGAGAAATTCTGAATGATTTATCGCTTAGTAAATCAATTGTTGACAGTATTCTGGAACCACTCATATGACAGGATGCTTATAGTATCAAATTAATAAAGGAGTTTACTTCTTTTATCTTTGCCGCTGGTCCATTTTGAAATATGTACCAGCCTAAAACTCCAGTACAACATTTTTAAGTTAGTAGATCCTCGCTGGTTTCAGCATGAATGGGCTGGATCGATCGGGGTAGTACTACCCTCTCACAGAATACCGGCGTGAAGTAACGGTACCCATACTGTTGCGTTTCGTATCGATGAGTGAGAGAGCCGGAGGCCCAGTTACCCCGATCCATTTCCTATCCTTTCCTTTGTCCTTTCCCTCCTTCATTCCTTTTTAAAGGACTGGCAACGCACTTGTAACTCCTTTGGGGTTACGGGTGTCCATGGGTGGCGGTAATCGCTTACCATCAGGCGATCCGTCTGCTCGTTTCCCACCCTATGCCATAAAAAAAAACGATTTAGCGAATTAATCTTAGCACCAAAGTTATACCAGCCTGTACTGTCAACTGCATAATCACTCCTCTTTTGCAGATTTAGCAACACTTTTCCATTTTTGCTATTGGAAGTGGCCAAATTATGCTTCTGTAAACACCTAAGTTAAGGACGTAATGCGAGTTTGCGGCTTAACCACTATAAAAACTATATTACTATGTGTCTATAAGATTTCTCTTTATCGAATCAGAAACCGAAATAAAGCAATTAGGGTTGCATGAACTCAAATCAAATGTATGGTTTAGTAGAGCGTCGCTGATTTCAGCATGAATGGGCCGGCTCGACCGGGGAAGGACTACCCTCTCACAGAATATCGACGTGAAATAGCAGTATTACTACTGTTGTGTTTCGTTCGGTGAGTGAGAGTGCCGGAGGCCCTATCACTCCCTTTCCTCCATCCCGCTCCTTCTCCTTCCTACTTCCTTTCCTAAAGGGTCGGCAATGTGCAAGTGATGCCTCTGGTGTCGCAGGCGTCCATAGGCTACGGTGACCACTTACCATCAGGTAGGCCGTATGTTTGTTTGCCACCATGGTTGTATACAAAAAAAAAATGAAAATTTTAAATCTTTGAGTAAAACTTCTGAATTGAGTACCTACAACCTGTTTATCTCACGAAAATATGTTATAAATAGCTTCGTATTAAAATAAAAATGCTATGTAGTAGAATGAGGTAATCTTCTTCTTTTCGTGTGGTTACTGGCCAACCTGTTGTCAAGACTTGTTCAGGCCTCTGACATGGCTTGATGACTGCTGTCAATTTGAAAACAACCGGGACCGACTTTTTACGTGCCCTCCGAAGCACGGAGACGCTCAGATGAAATACCACTAAGCGGTAACCCATCTATAGACTGACCGCACCCAAAGTTGCTTAACATCGCTAATCGTTTACTGATCAATGAGTGCAACTGGCTATGAGCGATGAGGTAATATAATAATTGATACAAAGGGAAGATCCTCCGATTATTCCGAGTGCGCCAGTACCTGGCGAATCTCGGCCCGGTAATTGATGTTGGGAAGCTGTATAAACAATTATTCGGTGAGGAGACTTTGATAAGACGATTCAACATCGTCATTTATTTTGTTGAATTTTTGCTATATGTATGAACTTAGTATATTATTCCGAAGATCCCGAAGAAGTAAGCAAGTAAAAGAGTTATAAGCAGAGATAGCCTACTGGCAGACCATTGGACTGTCATGCAGAGGTCTCGAATTATATCCCAAGGCACCCACCTCTGTCTTGTCGAAGTTATGTGCGCATTAAATAAATCATCATCGCTTTCTTTAACGGTGAAGGTAAACATCGTGAGGAAACCTGCATGGCTAAGAGTTCTCTATAATGTTATCAAAGAAATATGAAGTCTGCCAAATCACTGCGGGACTGCGTTGTAGCCTGTGGCCTAACTTGTCTGGGGTAAAATGCCTGTGCTCAGTAGCGGGACCGTTTATATACATGTTATTATACGAACTATAATATAACTGCCTCCGTGGCGCAGCGGTAGTGAATGCGACTGCTGTGCATGAGGTCTCGGGTTCGAATCCTGGGTCGGGCCAACAAAAAAGTTATTGGGTTTTTCTATTAAGAAAGCTCAATATCAGCCCGAAGTTAGGAAGTTGGTGGTGTTAGACACCCCCGTGCCTCGGAAAGCACGTAAAAGCCGTTGGTCCTGCGCCTGATCTCTCTCCGGTCGTGTCGGATTACCGTCCCATCGGATCATGAGAGTTAGGGAACAGAGAGTGCACTTGTGTTTGCGCACACAGTTGTGCAATTTAATATCTCCTGCGTAGATGGCCAGTCAGTTAAGACCGGCCGCCGCGACCGAAATTCGGTCTGCTGGACATTATTATTATACGAAAGATTTGTGTTAGCGCTTTCTACAGAAAATGCGTTCTTGACATACAAAACAATTTCAATACAAACCTAAATCACCATTCCTAAAATCACAAGAATTTTCTATTCTTAGAAACACAATACTAAAATTCACGCCTCTGAGAACCTCGTAAGGGTTTCGTAAAAGCAATTTGTTCTATAATCTGTTACACAGTGAACGCACTTATACAGTGACATGGGTTCTTCATCCGATAGGATCTAATAGGAAATGATTTATATCTTATACAGATTTCATGGATGCAGTTATACTTGTTCGCAAGATTTTTTGGGGCTTTCAAGGGATTTATTAGTCAGCGAACAGTTTGTCAGAACATTAATGATTTATGGTGATCTCCTCTTAGAAAACTACATGAAATTGAACGTCAATACTATTTAACTAGGTACCGAAGTCAGATCATTATTTTAAGTGATAATTACACGACGGTAGTACTTTTTATGTATAACCATTATAGTCATGATTTTTTCGGGAGACGTTGAGGCAAATTGCTAGAAAGCATTTGCTTTTGCCGCAATATTTTTATGTGGACAATGATGCTGTAACCCAGGTATGAAAGAATTGACATTCGGCTGGTATTTGTGCATCATAATTCTGATGGTATGAGCATTTTGACGTAATTGATGCTTTACAAATAATTAATGCCATGTTGTTTGAAATATTTATACAACATGTACCTAAAGAGTAAATAGTTTGTATCTGAAACTAAAATCTATTAAATATTATAAATGCCAAATGTGAATTTGTTTGTTACGGTTTCACACCTTAACTAACCGACCGATCATCATGAACACAAAAGGACAGAAAAGGGCATAGTGTACCTGTTATCCAGTAAACCAAATATTGTTCCCGTACAAGTAAAGCCACGGGCAAAACATAGTAAAATATAATTCATCTATTAGGTATGTGAGCCATCGCAATTATTATTCGTCATATGAAACGTAGTAACAATATGATTAGTGCTTACTAGTAATAATTAGGGTACATGTACACCGATTTTCTATAAAATACTGGTACATTCCTTGACGAGTTAGCTTATTTATACCATCAATAAATAATCGTTAACGGCGACGTCTTCCATCCAACTGTAAGTCAGATATGTTTCCAGCCAATAAAATAGAACGAACCAAATGTCGTCTGACGAGCATAATTACTTATATACTACTGAAAATATAGAGTATAAAAAACCAAATGATACTTTAATCCGACTTTGGAATCAGGCATGATGCGAGAATAAGTGGAAACTTATACAACGACACCATACAGCAGTAAATTTTATACATTAATTAAATTAACAACGAAGCATCAATCAGAATCAACGACGCAGTATTCACTTACTGCGTCGTTGATTCTGATTGATGCTTCTATACATGCTTCTATATAATATACATGTTACTAAATAACGATTTTAAAGCTATAGTAACCCTGAAAAGCTTCCACACAATCGCAATATTTCGTTAACCTATACATATCAGTGCCCCAACCCTTGTCGTCCTTTGTTTTGTTACTGTCAATACTGAACTTTGTTTTCAGTCCGTATTAGAATATATGTTACGAATTTATCAAAATACCTAGCTCGAATTTTCCGTATACCTATTCTGCTACGTCAGGCAAACGAGTATAGCTCTCGTTTTACGGTTTGGTTTGTGAGAAAAGATCTGGTGCTTTTCTGCTGACTTGATATTATAAGCTGAGTTTTTGTAAAGTCAAATCCAACCATGTACCAAATTTTCATGTAAAATGTTGCCAAGATGAGACCATATGGCTCGCACTGTCAAAAAGTTGTTTACTAATAGTAGTAGTAGTTGTTTGTGAACTAATTACTAGCTTATATACCAAACTTCAGCTTTCTAGGACTTCCGAAAGTAACCTTAGATTTTGATAATCATCTGTGAGTGAGTCAGTGATGAAATCGGATTTTTTTAGATATCAATAAAATGTATAGTATAAGAGCTATGTAATTGAAACTTTATATGTTTAATAGTTATACTGTCTGACATCATATCCCGAGAATTTTGTTTATCTGGTATAATCCAGACCCAAGTTATGAGAGTTCTAAAAAACGACGAAGCGCTTCGAGAAAATGCAGATAGTGCCTTTACGCTTCCCTTGGCTCGTCTTGGCGGGATCACTACCATGCCCCCAAATAGTTTTTGTTTGGTACTTAGTAACACAGAATACGGAACACATATTCTAGATCTAGACAATCCAAGCGTGTCAGTGACTCTACACAGGTGATACAAATATGACAATGTCATAAGGGTCCTCTGCACTTGGCGCCGTTCCACATTCGGCCGGAATATTATTGTTAGTTAACATTATAGTTAACAAATAGTCCTAACATTACTTCTACGTTGTAGCACTGAAGCTATGAATATTTCTTTATTAAAGCTTACATATTCTCCAGTAGTATTGACATCAAGAAATAACAAGTAAAAGCCTTTATTGCTCAACAACTTAGGCCTCATGTTACGTCAATTGTAGATATTTTGTCCTTTGTTCCAAAGCTGTCAATATGATTTGTGTACCAAGGTTTTGCTTAGACATAACTTTTATCCAAGACGTATTCGATTGAAGACAGAACTTGATGTCTATGACAATTTGGATGCTCTTTATCAAATACTGAATCGCTAAGCTAACATATTTTCGGATCGTGACATTTGACTTTGTAATATGTTTCGTAGAAAACATTACATACGCCTATATTCTTAACCTTTGAACTTTTAAAAGCCTTGAATAATACAGTATTACCACTCTCAACCCACAGTGGTATAGGCAGAGGTGTCAAAAAGGCATTTAACTTTTTTCTATGCAAAGGAAATTGGCTTCTACTACGTGGACGTAAAAGGAGCCGTATTTTGAACAAGTTTCTAGAATTCGTGCTTACCTTACAGAAGAATATTTATAACACCTATATAATTTTGTTCTTTACCATCGATAGTAAACATAAACCCGAATTGATCAGTCATGTCTGTATATCTCTGACGAAAAACAGAGTTCTTCTTGTCAGTTACTATGTTTTCCACGTGTCAGAAACCCTTATATCATCCTATTGAGTACATTTCTATACACCGTGCTACTACTATTATATAGTCCATTTCAAATATGATGTCCCATTTGACGGATGATTGTAGAACAGCAATAGTGAAGAGACCGTTTCGATACAACACGAAATCGATTACTGATTAACTTTTCAAACAAACTGTAATCGTGGGTTAAGGATCGAATCAGAAATGATAGAAATAGAAAAACAAAAAATGAGTCGTACAAAGATTGGCATATCGAAAGAATAGTTACATCAAAGTTACAAATAACGTGTTTACTTGTAATTCCTAGTATGACATACTTACACCATACTTAGTGTAAGGGTGAAATAAATGTGGTACAACAGATTTTGATTGGTAAGACGGCTACTCTTTAAAAACTATAGGATATTTAAATGATACGTCCAATATCGCATCTTCAAATCCATTATTTGATAAACAAAATATATTAAGGGTTTGCAGAATGGGGTTTCAGGTACGTTGCAACCCAATAATAATTAATAGATACCCAATATAAATTTACAAAAGCATTTCTCGGACAATTGTTTTTAACTTGAATTACTCCGATTTTATCCGATTCATACTGTCGCGTCACATTGACAGAAAGAAAATAAAATACCCTAGTGTGTAACCATGGTATTGTAGTAAAATGTTAATTTATTTTGATGTTTAAATCATATAAGACTAATATCAATAGAAATGATTACTTAATTATTTGTGTGAAACAATTTTATCAGGTTTTGTATAGATTCTAATCATTTTGAAATATTCTTTAGTACCATAAGTAATCATTGTTTATTTTAGCAATTTATACGAAATGTGCAGACTTACGTGCTATGAAATGTCAAAAGGGACTTCGTATTTGAAACAGACTATAGGAATGCATTTATAGAAAACCTAACCCATATCTGCACTCAAAAAACGAAACTGAGACTTTACGATCAAATACCAGCGATTTTATGGCACGATAAGTGGCAACGATGGAAATACAACGCTTACTACATCAGTCGTTTTAACAGCTACTCCCAGTAGCCTCTGGGATATCATTTGTTTTACATTCACTTGCATTTCTTAAGCCGGCCATACACACTAGGGTGTACCTAACAGGTTTGTCTGTACAGTTCAACTGTACAGGTAAACTTGAGCTGCATAGAGACCATACACGTAGCGGTAAACCTGTACAAACTCTCGGTTAATATGATGGCCCCGCGACGGTGGCGCTTGATCTCGACACAGTAGCGTTAATAGGTTTATTGTTTGGTTTATTAAAGAAAAGGAAATTTAAACGAAGACACCGTGAATAGTGGTGGTGAATATGTACCTATACAGCGCCGCGCGAGCGCCTTTCCCCTCTAGCAATCAGCGGACAACTGACGCCTGTGCACACCTACGCAGGCGACCGCTACACACGCTCAGTTTTGCCTGCACAGTTAAACTGCACAGGCAAAATATATCAAAATTCATATTTTTCGAGTTGCCTGTACAGGCGTAGAAACTTGCACAGTTGTGCAACATAAACGCTCCGGTTTACCTGTACAGTTGAACTGTACAGGCATACCTGGTCAGGTACACCCTAGCGTGTATGGCCGGCTTTAAGTAACAAATCTTCAAAAGCCAGAAAAAATATTATTCCACGCATAGAAGAACCCTAAAAAGAAATAAATAAGCAAGCCTCGTTTACTGTTAATTTTTTGTTCCCACTTCATTTGCAGGGAGGGATGTTTTTAAAGAAATTCTGCGCTGCAACAAACCCTTGTCAGTGTAATGAGCCACCCCAATCCACCCCATTGCTTTGGTTGGATTTGCTGAATATTGTTTTTATGTAGATTCTAGTATTGTTGAATCGTGGAATATCGCCTGTTTAAAAAGAGACCTGTTGAAATAAAAACTACCACAGCAGGATTTCCTATAGGAGGAGGTTTGATAGCCCGAATTAGACAAAGTATATTTCCTTTTTACATAGATGATGATGAAACCCTTATATGTTAGAACATATAAGGGTTTACAATACTAGGATAATCACTCGCATGTTGCCGATTACAATAAAAGTTAAAGATGGAATGGAGAAAAAGGAATGGATAGGTTTTTATGTTAGCAGAACTTTTAACTCACTAGACAAAATGCAGTAGCAGTATTATCACTCTTACACCAGTTTCTGGTAAGAGAGAAGTACTACTTGCGAGCCGGCATCATCAAATAATTGGAAATAATGGTCTCTTTCTCTCTTCCTAGCTACTCGTATGTATGGTGGTGGGTCAGCTTACCTTATTTTTCTCCTACATTTCGCTCTGTCTTCGACATCATCGTCAGTAACATTAAAATCCATTAAAAGAATGGCTCACAAAAGGCTTAAAGCTTCATGTAAACACAAGAGAACGTTAAAAATATTAATAAACGAATCAAATAACAACGGCATAATAAAGAAATATTATACCTTATTTGATAAAATGCAGTATAAAACTATCTAAAAACAAGAACAAATAAGACAAATTAATAAGTCTGACAACATAACAGAAACAATGTGGAACATAATAAATACAAGAACTGGTAAAATTAAACCCAAACAACATGAAAATATAACATTAAAAATAAATAACGATATTATAGAATGCCCAAAGATTATTAGCGACATATTCAATTACTTCTTTGCACTAACTCCACTAAAAAACGTCAACCATTTATAAATCCACAGACAATTTCAATGTATTTAAGACATGTAAACTCAAGAGAGACATAAATAAAAAAACATAGTTGCGGTATAGACGACATTCCACCCATCCTAATAAAACAATGTGCCGAGGAACTTTTAAAACCACAATACTTTTTAATTAATCAAAGTATTGAAGATGGTCTTTTGCTGGACTTGCCTAAAATATCTCTAGTAAAACCAGTACATAATATAATATAATACAAATTACCCAAGTAACTACAGACCTATAATAGCTCTCCTACCAACATTCTCCAAAATATTTGAAAAAGCGATGTGTAACAGAGTATATAATTTTTTAGGAAATTATATAATTTTAGACGACCTCCGAAACGGCTTTAGAAAAACCAGATCCACAACAATAGCTGTATACAAATATATCTAAATAGCTCTTTAACACATAAATGATAAAAAATCTGCATTGGGAATATTATTAGATATGACTAAAGGATGCGACAAAGTCTAATATGACATACTCCTTACAAAATTATACGACTCGGGTGTAAGGGGACCTGCATACCAATTGTTCAAATCTTATTTAAATAATAGAAGACAAATCGTATAAATTGAATACCATAACATTAAAATCCGCAAACTAGAAACAATAAGATCTCAAACCAGAACCCTAACATATCCATCCCCCAGGGAAGTGTTTTAGGATGTGTCTTTTTCCTAATCTATATAAACGACTTACCAAAATTGTTTGGTAAAGATAAATTTCTACCAATACTATTTCCCGACGACATCTCAATACTTATAAAACGTGAAAATACTGAAAATCCAGATCAGCTTATCCACTACACCTTGCAAACAGTTACACAGTGACTGCAAGACCACAACCTAGAAATTAATTTAAATATTTAGATCATACAAATCTCCACCTATTCAAACAAGCATACATTTTCAAGACTTACCAATAGAGCAAGTCGAAACATTGAAACTACTAGGTATAAACATTGGCTCTCACATAAACTGGAAAATACACATAGAAGATATCAAAACCAAATTATCCAAATTCACTTATGTTCTATTTCAATTAAAACATAGTACGAACACTAAAAAACGCTATCAGCTTATTATGCTTATAACTATTCGTGGATGAGATACGGTGTAATCTCATAGGGAAACAATACCAATATAACTCAATCTATACTAATATTATAAAGCTGAAGAGTTTGTTTGTTTGTTTGGTTGTTCTTTAACGCGCTAATCTCAGGAACTACTGGTCCGATTTGAAAAATTCTTTCAGTGTTAGATAACTCATTTATCGAGGAAGGCTATATATATATATATCATCACGCTAAGATTAATAGGAACGGAGCACCAATGTAGAATGTTTCAAAATCGGAGGGTATTTTTCCCTTTTGAGAGCTTCCGCTGCGTGCGCTGCGTAAACAGTTAAAGTTTCGCAAAAATCATGTATGACAGAATTGTTTCCCTTAAAAAGTTCTAAAAAAAAGTCCGCGACAGCATATGTCTATCTTTTAAGGTTGGCTCACTATAACCTTTTTTATGCCAACCAAATTTGTTCTAAAATAATGCATTATTTGCGAAGGTATTTTTATAACCATGATATTAATCCTTATCCAAATAAATACGTTATTCATCACAAGTATTTAATTTAAAACAAAATTGCCCTTTACGTCACTCGATTTCAATGAATATCTTAGGAAATATCGCAGTTTTAAAATAACATCGCAGCAAAATAATTACCCATTACAGACATACAAACGATGTTTCTCCTGGTTTATTCTGCGTGATTTTAAATTAGCACTGTAGGTATATTTATAAAATTTTGTTCAATGGTTCTTATGTGGTTCGTGGATTTAACAAAGAAAGTTTCAGCTCCTTTAAAATTGCCTACGACCCACTCTCTCTCTTATGTGAAGCAGACGAAGTTGCGCGGGTCAGTTAACTATACTAATATTATAAAGCTGAAGAGTTTGTTTGTTTGTTGGTTTGAACGCGCTAATCTCAGGAACTACCGATTCGATTTGAAAAATTATTTTAGTGTTGGATAGCCTATTTATTGAGGAAGGCTATAGGCTATATGACATCACGCTACGACCCACGGGGGCGGCGCAGTAACGATAAACGCGGGTGAAACCGCGGGAACAGAGCATCAGAATTCTAGCCCAAATAAAAAACACTCAAAGCTGCAAACCATATTTTTTAAAATATAAGGTTCTTATTCTTCCTTCTTCTATATCTTCTTCTTCTTATATATACGACATCCGTAACTTTGTATTCAAACACATAAACACATTAACAAAAGTACAAGACACGCACAATTTGAACACCCGCTACAAAAATCGACTATAAAGATATAGTAAATCTTTCTATCGAGCGCACTGTTGAACTATCCTGTGTGGAATTAGAGCAACATGTCATAGTTTGTGTATACCGACCACCGCAAAGGGATTTTAGTGTATTTGAAACCGTAATAGAGGATATTTTAAAACGCTTGAGTTCTAGTAATATGCATATAGTAGTGTGTGGTGATTTTAATGTTAATTTACTTGAGCAGTCAGCTGTCTCTTTAAGACTTATTAGTTTATTTAGATCATTTAATTTACAGCATTTATTTTCTGAACCCACTAGGATCACTTCATATTCTGCTACCTGCTTAGATAATGTATTTTGCGACTGCCAATTTCTAAATAGGGCTATATTGAGTGAACTTACATATGACCACTGTGGGCAAAAGGTAGTATTTCCTGTGAGTACAATTCATATAGAGAATAAGGTCACATGTAGACCGATGACATCTAATCGCTTAAAGGAATTTAATGATAACGTAAGTCTCAAAGTTGTCAATATGGACCTTTCTCTGGATAGTCCAGACGAACTATATGAGTCTTTACTTAACATAATTACTTTAGAATATAATAATATTTTTAAATGTAAGACTTTTAGTCAGAATAATAGGATTAAGTTTTGTGACTGGGCAACATCTGGGATATATAGAAGTAGAGCAAAGCTATATGAATTATATGGTATGAAACAATACAATTTCGATCCAAATTTTATTCAATATGTTAAAAATTATTCAAAATTATTTAAAAAGACTTGTGCCACTGCCAAGTCCCTTTACCTAAAAACTAAAATTCAAAAATCTAATAATAAAATTAAAACTACATGGAACATTATTAACAATGAAACAGGTCGCAGCAAGGTGCGAGATAATAAATTTGAACTGAATATAAATAATAGCGTAATTTCAAATAATTTGGAAGTAGCCGATACATTCAATAACTACTTCGCAAAAATACCTTTAGACATAACTAGTACCCTTAGGTCTTGCCCAGCTCGAGTAGAATACTTGGTTAGGGGCAACGTGGAAGAGTGCAAGATACTATTTAGTTTTGAGCGTGTACATCCGTATGATATAATAAAAGTATTTAAGTCGCTTAACCCTAGAGTACTAACCATCGCCTGAGAGGCCGCGTTAAGTTGATTTTTTAAGAATATTTCCAAATTACGTTTATGTATCGTAGCGTGCGTTCGCGCCAAAACAGTACACCCAGCGACGCGGTGGAGAACGATTGCGCGTCCAGCGGGGAATACTCAGGTATCGAGTTATTGACCTCACGATCGCCTGGGAGGCGATCATTAGTGTTAAAGGTAAGTTTTTACACATGCCGTTTTTTAGTTTTTTGCAATTTTCTCTTTATTTATAAGTTTCATGAAACTGAAAATTGGTCATTTTGTTTCCCAGATAAATCTGGACGAGAACCAAATAACAAATTATTTAGAAAACGAAGATTCGGACAGTGAAATCGAAGATTTATTAGAAGTTGAGGACTACGATTCAGACGACAGTGTGGCCGATCCTACTTTTTTACCCACGTGCCAGCTTGAAGATGATCTTCAAAATATTGAAGAACCAACTATAAAAAAAGGCAAACGAAGTATGTGTAACTTTTGCCCGACCAAGAAAAGAAGGATGAGCGTTTATTACTGTGCTAAGTGTACCAAAAATTATTGCTTAGAACATCAATCTCCAAACTGCTGTAATTGTGATAAACAAATATAGTCTGATTTTAATTTACTCTCAAGCCAAGTATATTATAATTAGAATAGTATTTTTATTTTTATGTGATAAGACACAATAACATTGTTTAATTTAGATAACAAATTGGAAGCTATATGTGATTTATTTATTTTTTATTATTATTATTCTAAAGGCTGTTTAAGCAAGGGTAATGTTAGAGTTAAGGTTGATTTTAAGACTGAAATTATAATTTTAAGGAAAATGTGCCATTAAATTTAAGGAAAGGAGATCCGTACACGTTATTTTGTTAAATATAATTCAAATTTTAATAAATATATTATTCTAAAATCTTGTATCATTTATGAAGTAGCCTGCCAAGCGATTATTAGTATTAAGTGGTTAAAAAATAAGGTTAGTACTCTAGGGTTAATTCAAAAAAATCAGCTGACTTCTGGGGTATTTCGGTAAAATTAGTTGAAAGTATTATTGTTAATATAGCGCCACACCTAGCCGCAATATTCAAAGGATGCATTGATGTGGGCATTTTTCCAAACTTAATGAAATGTAGTAAAATAATACCTTTATTTAAAAATGGTTGCAAAAGTGACCCCAGTAATTTTAGGCCGATTTCAATATTACCTGCTATTAGTAAAATATTTGAGAAGATTATATTACAGCAATTAGATAGCCACTTCAGTGTAAACAATTTATTTCACGCAGATCAATATGGGTTTAGGAAGGGCCGTTCTACGATGGATGCGGGTGTTACGCTTTTAAAACATATATTCAGTGCCTGGGAGAATTCGCAAGATGTCATTGGCGTATTCTGTGATCTCTCTAAAGCCTTTGACTGCGTTGACCATCAAACGCTGTTGCGAAAACTCAGGCATTATGGCATCCGAGATACTGCACTTGACTTAGTTGATTCCTACCTAAGCGATAGACTACAACACGTTGATATCAACGGAAGTAGATCTTCTGGATTACCAGTCACAATGGGCGTGCCACAGGGCTCGATTTTGGGTCCCTTTCTGTTTTTAGTGTACGTAAATGATTTGCCGTTCTTTGTTCAGGATTTGTGTGACATTGTTTTATTCGCGGATGACACATCCCTTATTTTTAAAGTAGACCGAAAAGCACCAAATTTACGTGCTGTTAATGATTCACTCGCGGAAGTCCTGGACTGGTTTACGACGAATAATTTACTACTTAACTCTACAAAAACTAAATGTATCAAGTTTACATTGCCAAACGTAAAGAGTCCTAACGTGAATATAATTTTAAATGATGAAATTATTACTTTTGTTCAATCTACAGTCTTTTTAGGATTAACTTTAGATCATAAAGTTCAGTGGGGCGCTCAAATATCGTGTCTTGCAGGGAAACTTAGCTCAGCCGCATACGCAATTCGGAAAGTAAGATAGCTTACTGATATAGATACTGCAAGACTAGTATATTTCAGTTACTTTCATAGTGTCATGTCCTACGGTATATTATTGTGGGGCAAGGCAGCTGATATTGAGACAATTTTTATTCTTCAAAAGCGTGCAGTACGTAGCATTCATAATTTAGGACCACGAGTTTCCCTGAAAGATCGATTTAAAGAAATAGGCATACTTACTGTTGCGTCGCAATATATATTTGCTAACATTATGTTTATTAAACATAACATTTACTTATATAATAAGAATAGTGATATTCATAACGTAAACACTAGAAATAAGCATAAGTTAGTAGGCCCATATCATCGTTTACATAAAGTTCACAATACATTTGCGGGACTCGGTATACGTTTTTTTAATAAATTACCTATTAACATAATTAATTTACCATTGTTTAAATTTAAAAACGCTGTTAAAAACAACTTATTCGGATGGGTTATTATTCAGTCAACGACTACTTAAATGACAAAAACTCATGGAGCTAGTTGCTTGTTGCATACAGGATTCAAAGATCTGTATTACTTATAAGTCAATTTAAGCCTTTCCATAGTCACAAAGTGTAAGTGTATGCGCCATCATGCCATCCTACTGTCTATTTTAGATTTATATTAAATAATATACCTATCTTAGCTCAAATTATTTCCTCCCTATAATATTATATTAAGTTATTATTGTTATTATCTTTAGCTTTTATAGTCAGTAGTATATGGCATAATGGCTGTAACACCTTGTTAATCTGAGTTGTAATATACTGAAATTATATTTAACTGACGATTTAAAAGAGTGGCCGTGAGTTTCTTGCAGGTTTCTTCTCATAGGCTCTACCCTTTGCCTGAACCTAGCAACTAACCTAAATGTAGCTTCAGTAACTTAGTAAACTCACTAACCTATATACTTTGACGTTCATAAGTGTTACTTTGTGACCTAAATGAATAAATGATTTTTGACTTTGACTTTGACTTTGACTATACCTACTACCCTCTAAAATATTAAAAGCTAGACAAGACAAAAAAATTCAATAATAAATTAAAAGCTTTTCTGGTACAAAAATGTTTTTATTCTATTGAAGAATTCCTATCTAAAAATAATAAATAAAGATTAAATATAAAAATAGTAAATACGCCCTATTTAGTTACTTATAAAAACAAAAATAGATACCTACGTAGAATAACATAAGCCTACGAATAAAAATACCTATTATGGCAATCTACAAGAATACAACCATGCTTTATAACTTTAAATGGATTTGTTTAGAATGATTTCTGTGTTATGTAAAATAGCTATAAATCCTAATCCTAACTAATATTATAAATGCGAAAATGAGTTTGTTTGTTTGTTACGCTTTCACGCCTTAACTACTCAATCGATCAACATGAAATTTTGCATACACGTTGTCAGGGGTACAGAATAGGACATAGGGTACCTTTCATCCCGAAAAAAAATACTGTTCCTGAGGAAAACAACAATAACGTTCTTATGATAATAGATCGCGCCACGTGTCTTTCGAATCATGATTGAATTATATTATTACAAGCAGAGTACAACCGGAATTGATTGTCAATTTCAAAATTAATGCGAGCGAAGCCGCGGGCAAAAGCTAGTAAATAATATTTTGCAGTGCACTCTAATTTGCCATGGCTGTAAAAGCCCGCTAAGTTTTAAACAACTATTATAAAATATTTAAGACCTAATGTATGTACACTTAGTTTGCAAATAAATGACTTGGATTTGGAACATTGCATTGCCTCTTATCCTTTAGTTTATAATGTATGCCAGAATATACGTTAAGTATACTTCTCATTAATATTATTTATCTAAGTGGGTATCAAATTTAAACTTTCACTCTATTTTAAAATTTACCCACAATGCAGGGTATTTGTTTTAATCGATTTTTATCTTATTACAATTAATCATTATATGAAAAGCGCACGAAATGCTTTCTATAAACTCATTTAATCATCCAATAACGATTATGTGTGTACTTGGAAATTTTATTGTTCCGATAAAATAAAAATCGTTATGAATTTCTAATACGCACTTGAAGGCGCGCAGATGACTTTTCACACTCATGTGTACCTATATTAAATAGGTAATTATCGCTCGCTTTAATAGTGAACGAATACATCTTGAAACCCATATAAGAGTTCTGAAAATCCTAACTAATATTATAAATGCGTATGTGAGTTTGTTTGTTACGCTTTCACGCCTTAACTACTCGACTGATCATCATGAAACATGGCATTCTGTAGAACAGAGAAGGACATAGGGTACCTTTCATGCAGAAAAAAGTATTGTTGCTAATTTAACCTAACCTCCCTTTCCTTCCCACGTCCTTTCCTAAAGGGTCGGCAACGCGCACGTGATGCCTCTGGTGTTGCAGGCGTTCATAGGCTACGGTGACCACTTACCATCAGGTGGGCCGTATGCTTGTTTGCCACATTAGTTGTATAAAAAAAAACCTATATTTACGCGAGTGAAGATTTGTGAAGTGTGTCAACCTCCAGATGGCCAGTGTGGTGGACTATAATAGCCTATCTCTTCTCATACTGAGAAGCGGCCTGTGCCCAGCAGTAGTACCGTTTATAAATGGAGCTGATATTACAACAAAATTAATAATAAACGAAAATATTATCTTATAACTCTTTACTATCTACGAAGTCAGGCAATACATAAAATAAATTTCTCTAGATATATTTGTATACATGATAATATATTAATAATGTAAAGTCAACATAACAATTATTGTATAAAGCACCCAAAGACACTTCTACTCTTTTACGGTTTTTTACTTTTTGGCTCTGTTACCGGCGACGATGTAGAACCACGAGCAGGCGGTGCGGGGCTAAAAGGTAACCAAAGTGCATGTTAAAACACAATCTGTATAACTTAGTTTAACGAGAACTATTTCTGCATCAATAATAATATCTCTGATACCCTTTTTTTTGCTTGTGGGAATGTATTGACGCATACCCCTCCGCGGGGGCGGGTGGAGGGGTTATGTCGGACTCACCGGGGCAAGAGAAAGATGTTAAAATGATAATGGACCTCCCGGAATACCGATTAAACCTACAGGGTGTTCCTCGACATAACCAGAGTCGGCGAGGTCGCGCGAATCATATTCATATGTAATCGCGACCCCGCCGAGGTTTCGGCCTGCCGTATGAAATGGCAGCCCATGCACGAAAAGACACTTTGGTCACTTAACCCTACTGTCCTCTTGAAGGGGGACGGACTCACGACGCAGAGGCGCTCGTGGGAACACGCACGCCGCCTCTCGGACCTGGTGCTGAACGGGTGGTGGGCAGGCCTGCGAAGCCCAACACCCCCAGGTAAAACCTCAGGGTGACTGGAGGTCGTCTCGTGCCCTCCGGCGCCCGGTTCTGCGGTTATGGAGAGGGTTCAAGCGCTCCCTCTACCACTCCGCCGCCTAACTTCCTCACAAAAGGAGGCGACGGCATTCCACGACCTCTCACTCCGGACCATAGACTGAACCAAGGCCGGGAGCGAGAGGGCATCAATTCCGACTGCCGCGACTAACTTACGGCGCTGCGAAGCCCAGGCAGGGCAATCCGTCAACGTGTGCAGCGCCGTGTCTGCAACAAAATCACGGCAGTCGCCGCAGTGGTGACAACCGGGCGTCTCTTGCTGGCCTATGCGACACAGGTACTGGCCGAAGCAACCGTGGCCAGTCATTACCTGTGTCAACCGGAAGGTGAGAGCGCCATACCGCCTCTCGAGCCACTCCTCAAAAACGGGTCTTACCGCCACGATCGTGGCGTGCCCGGTACTGGGGTAACTTTATTCGCAACTATAATAATTTCTCTAATATCCTAACATTATAAATTATGTTTGCCTGTTTTTTTTGGATATGTATCCCTCGCACTTGTAATAATTCTCGTATCGCGGGGGGCTTTTACAAATATTCAAACAACGGAAACAAAGAACGCCCATACTCAGAACAACCATTTGTGGATCTCACAAAATTTTGTCCCGGGTTTAACGGAGTCAATTCGCGTTACAAGACAAGCACGTAAATGGCTTGAGAATATTATGAATAAGATGAGTTCGCATTTACCATAAATTGAATCATCATCATCAGGCTATAATAGTCCACTACTGGACATAGCCCTCCCCCAAAGAGCGCCATAGCGCCCTGTCTTCAGCTTGCCACATCCAGCATCTGCCTGCAGTCTTTCGAAGATCGTCATCTCACCTGGTCGGAGGGCGTCCTACACTACGTTTGCCGAGTCGCGGTCTCCACTCAAGAACACGCTTACCCTAGCGGTTGTCGGTTCTTCGCGCGATATGGCCAGCCCACTGCCACTTCAGCTTGCTAATTCTCTGAGCTATGTCGATGATTTTGGTTCTCTGTCGGATATATTCGTTACGAATTTTATCCTTCAGAGAAACTCCGAGCATAGCTCTCTCCATAGCTCGCTGAGCGACTTTCAACTGGTGGACCAAACCTACCGTGAGTGTCCATGTCTCGGCTCCGTAGGTCATGACGGGTAGCACGCACTGATTGAAAACTTTCGTTTTCAAGCATTATATTTAAATTGAATATACTATAGTTATTTTTGGATATACCCATGTATGGATATGTTTGAAGCTTTAATCCTTTGATATCTCTTTGATTCTGTTGTACTTAGTCTGCTATTGTCATGGTTGATAATAATCGACAAATTTTATTTGGCTACAGTACTCCAAGACCAGGTTCTTTTTTAACCAGTTTCCGGGAAATATATTTCGGAAAATACTTACAGTTTATTTTGACATCTCAACATTTTCACCTATAACGCATAACTATGATGAGTAGTACATTCCAAAGCTATTGTTATTGTTTTAAAAAAGGCAACTCCCACACTAGGAATAATTCCTGTATCGCGGGGGACTTTATAAACATTCAAACAATGGACACAAAGAACATCCAGACTCGGAGCAACCATTTCTGGATCACACAAAGTTTTGTCTCGTGTGGGATTCGGACCCACAACACTCGGCGCAGAGACAGTGGTGAGGTGCAGTAAATTCCAAAGTATAAAATAAATAGCTTACGTTGCAAATGGCGTTTTATACGATATCTGGTCTAATCTCCATGTTGGGATTTTCTTCTGTCGAATCAACTTGACTTTCTGGTTAGTCCTAGGGCTGTAACAATTCATAATAAAATATTGAACTCGCTTATTGTATCACTCCTACCCCAAAAACTGTTCCCCGAACTGTAAATAAACGAAGTGTCCGTACAGGTACTCTATTCGCCTTAAACTCATGTCGAACCAATTCGGGATTGCGCTGTCCTATTCGACGAATAGTAGATTCTTATAATCGTAATTTTATTGATATTGATATTTTCATATGTTCAAAATGTAAATTCAAGCAAAATGTTATTAAATATTTATCTGATTAATTATTTTTCGCCATGTAATTATACCATTATTATTATAATTTCATTATTATTATTATTAATATTTCAATTCATTATTACATTTTAAGTATTGCTATTCCTACTAATAATTTCATTGTATTTATAATTATTTATTAATGATATGCACAATTAATTATTATATTTAAATATACCTATGTACTATTGATATGATGCTTTTTAGTGGGTTTTTTGTCTTCTGTCATACTGTTTTTGTTAAATCGTGGATAATGTAGTGGGCTGCAATATTGTAACATACTATTATGCAGCTTCTATATTTAAACATATTGTGTATTGTAGCTGTTTATTATCTCTTAAAAAAAACTATCATGGAAGAAAAATACATTTAGAGTCTACCCCAAATAGCTAATAGTACCCATAGTACAAGCTCTGCTTAGTTTGGGATAGATGGTCTTGTGTGTATGTAATAGGATATTATTTTAAAAGAGAAAAGAGTTCTAATTGTACATTTCGTTGCCTTTAATTTAAAGAAGGCATAAAAGTAACATTCGGGCACAAAATTAAATTATTACACATATTATCAATGAGGCCGCGAAGACTTACTCTGCGTATGTCTAATTATAACCTTACAATGCAATCATATTAATTGTATATTAATATTTTTTCGGTGGTGTTCAGCTGTCCAAATGTCCAAAACATTGCAAACTTATCCCCCATGTCTGCAATTTATGTTAAGCCCTATTTTATTCGTGACATATATGTGAAAATAGCAAAACTATCCTTAATTATTATGATAAGCGGTTTCATGTCTTTCGCTCTCAAGCTTAGAACATTTCTTAACAAGGTCAGCAGAAACCTTAAATTGAATTGCAGCAAATAGGGTTTTTGTCTTTTTTTAAGGTCACGCATAAAGCGTGGGCTTAAAAAAATGAATTCGGAACAATTTTATCACTTGCGATCGCATAGTAAAGTCGAATTTATCTCCTAAAAAGAAAAATATTGTAGTTCTTCTTGCATATACCCATGGATGCAAGTGTTCGAGACTTTAATCCTTTAATAAACTTCGAGGCATTTTTTTGCTGACCAAGTCTGCTGGTTGTGTTAAGATTCAGAACGATGTTATATAGCGATTTAAGTTTAGAAAAGTATCATGCATCATTTGTCTATAGCTTATCAAGGGTCTATAAGCTGTGTAACATCAGTATGCTGTGCTGTAACATCAAACTCATCTATTTTTTGACAATTTGGTACCGCAAATTAAATATTTATATTATATTATCGCGCGGACCGGCCGTGTCTCCGCGGCTGTGCTCGTAACGCCCTTCCTTCCACTCTTCAGTGGCTGCGCGCGCGTCGGAGTGGGAGCGCCTCCTTCCCCCCAGCAGTCGCAAATATAAACCAGGCCACGCCTGGATTCCAGACGCTTCTGCCGGCCGCCGTACTCAAGTTAAGTGTTCCCTTGTGCTCTCCAGCCGGACCACGTAACGAGCCTTACCACTAGAACCACGCTCTCTTCTTTTTGTTAAAGTATATTCTTTTATTATGAACAATAATTGTAAATTCAAATTTATACATATTCTAATTGCGAAGTATATGGTTTAATTATCTCCGCTAAATAAATTCGCTGGTCAACCACGTCTCTAAAGCGTGATTGACTAACCACTACGTTACACTGGCGCCCAACGTGGGGCATGCAATATATGTATAGCATGGCCCATCATCAGTAACATTATACTACGATATTATCTTACCTTACTGAAACAGGAATGGCATAAACATGAAATCCCGGCTGAGGGTCTTCGTTACTTTTTTCTTAGTACAGTACTTAATGCTTAGGTGTCTTGGAGTCAGTTGTTTTAGATTCAGGGTTTTGAGGTAGACATGTTTCACGCTCAGGAATTTAGGTTTCAGGTTAGGCAAACTATGTAGATTTTGGTACAGTCTTGTATGAATAGAAAGTATTTGTTTGAAATGAGGTTTTACTTTATATTTAAAATAGCTCATTTTTTCATACACTGACCTGGTTATATAACTCTTGTTCATCTTTGGTGCTGTATAACGTTTATGCGCAAAGGCGCCGAACTTTTTTTTCCTGAAAACAAAATATTTATGTGAACAATATATATATATATATATACATATATATATATATGTATGTATATATATATGTATGTATATATATGTATATTATATATCTTAGAGTTTACTTGTAGCAGTTATAACAGTCCCTCGATCTCTGTCTGTATATCGTAAGGGTAACTTGGAAAACTCCTCAGATTAATCCTAAAAAGAAAATCTTAGAATTGTTTAGGGAAATGATTCATATATAATAATAACCATTTATTCAACTTAATAAACTTAAAAGTTCATATCCATGGAATATATCTTTAAGGCAGAGGGTTAATCTGATTGTAACCAGTTTAGTTTCAATAGTAGAGTATGCGATACTGGTTAATTGACCAAGCCCACATATCCCTTTCGGCCGATATTCTCAATATTAAATCATCTCATCACTATTTTTATATTTTTATGTACCTACACTTTATTTTATTACATTTCCAATAAATAATTGAGAACGATGATGAAGGAACAACAATGATGACAGTATAAGTTCAAAAAATACTCGATTCGTTAAGAATGAAGTTATATTCAACAATTATTATACTACAAAGTTTAGTTCTCTCTTGGTGCAGTAGTGTAAATTTGAGTTTAAAACCACCCAACTAACTTAATAAGTAAATATTTTGTTCAAATTTAAGTCAATATTGCTTATTAGGTCGGTTTAATGTGAACCGACAAATATATATTAACAATGTGATGAAAGCAAATAGCAACAGAAGAATGTGTAGCATGAACGAATTTGTATTCTGTATATTTATTTATTTATTCGGAATAACAAACAGCAACACATTGTATAATACTAAATTGTATAAACATGATACATGTACATAAATGTTCACTCACAACGTTATCCACTTAATATATTTATAATATAATAATTCAAGTAGTGAACATGACATGATTAATATTAATAAACCTTCCATAAATGGAAATCTTAAATACAATTTGCAGTCATAACAGTAAGTTTAGTGGGAATTATTTAAACATGATATAAAACTTCTTCGAAATGTAGGTGCTGACATAAAAAATATATCCAGTTCAATGAAATATGTATTAAAATTATGACATAATCGACGTATAGGTGCGTGAACTCCAGCATTGGTACGACAGGACGAGACAGCAAAGAGAAGACGCGCACGCACCTTACGCCTATTAACTGTTCTAGAAACAACATAGCATAATTTATTAGTTATAGCGGTGCCGCCATATCTGTTATTACACACATATGCAGGAACATTGTTTCGAGAAATAAGCGTCTGGATTTCAGGCTAAGAACGTTATATTTTTCAAGTAAACTATCATAGGTTACATATCTGTGAATACATCTATAGTGCGTTGAATTCAGGAACTTACGCTGCACAGACTCTGAGCTATCGACATATTTATTGTAATATGGATTCCAAATTACCCCAGTATACTCCAGTTGAGATCTGATCAAAGACTTATATAGATGAATATAAGTACTAGGCGTCGTGAACTCAGTTGGGGACCTCATCACAAAGCCAAAAATTCGATACGCATTCCTTACTATAGTGTCTACATGCTGATCAAGATGGTGTTTGCTATCGAGTATTACGTACTAAAGAAACCTTAGTTAACGAAACATTGTCTAAATTGTAATTATAAGAAAAGGCTTTTTTATTTATTGTAAATTATATTGAGCAACACTTGGGAAATATTTATATGTAATTTGTTATTACAGCAGTAAGTAGAGAGCCTATTCAAATCATCTTGAACTAGGTGACAATCAGCAGAACTCTTTATAGTTCTGAACACTTTCAGATCATCAGCATAAAGTAGAAATTTTGAGTGTCTGAAGCATATGATATTATGATGTCATTTATAAATAAGACAAATAAAAGAGCGCTAAGAATAGAGCCTTGGGGCACACCGGATGTTACTCTAATAGAAGCTGAGTTGAAACCTTTTATTACTACCTTTTGTGTTCTATTAGTTATGGGATTAAATATAATGATCATCAAAAATACTAATTGGTCAGAAAATATTGCACAGCATAACGAGCATCTATACGCCTCAAATCACTGCATTCCGTCTCGGAAGTGTTAGATTACGTTAAGTTTCTTTTTTTAAACCGGGGCTCCGTCGACTTAGTTTGATCTCTTTAAACTTTGCTGGCCATGAGTTCCTGATCAATTAGCTATTTCTGCTCACAAAAATACCAATACTATGCTAACCATTTAAATAACACCCATTAGTTATTAAGATGAAAACCATCTAAGTAAGTTGCCACGAATTCCGTTAAAGGCTATCTTATTAAGAAGTATTTCGTGGTCCACCTTGTCTAAAGCTTTTCGAAAGTCCGTATATACTGCGTCTACCTGAATTTGTTGGTCCATGTTGTTGAATAAGTAATCAGTAAATACGAGTAAATTGGTCGTTGTAGATTTCTTTTTTATAAAACCGTGTTGTTGTTCTATTATAATTTTATAAATAACGCTATGAATAGCACCATGTACGAGTCTTTCGAAAAGCTTCGACAAGGTGGACAGAATAGAAATAGGGCGATAGTTTTCAACGTCTTATTTAGACCCTGATTTATGTACCGGAGTTACGTTGGCTCTCTTCCATATATCTGGAAAAACCCCTTCAGATATGCATTTGTTAAAAATTACATTAAGTGGTATTTAAATAGAATTAGCGTTTTTTTTTTAGGAAATAAGGAGGCAATCCATCTGGACCAGGTCCTTTAGTGGTATCCAAGGTCGTTAGGGTTCTCAGAACTTGTTGAGCGCTAAACGTCAGATGAGAAATAAGTATGCAATCTTTTGCAGTTTTTGTAGGCGACAAGTGTTTATGTTAAGCGAGGAAGTTTCATATACAGAGCGGAAAAACTCAGTAATTATATTACATATCTAAACTGCGCTGCTATATTTGTAAATTTTATATGACATTGACGTTGGTATACCAGTTCAAACTTTACGGTTAGATACGTAAGTCCACAAGTATTTAACATTCTTTTTTATATTGTCTTCAACGGGTGTAATATATTGACTATAATGTTTTTGACATTCAATATTGAATCTACGACGTAGAAAAAACAAATTCTCGTAGTCTAACATATTACTATAAACTTTCAACTTCACCCAAGCCTTATTTTTATTTTTGAACGTACGTATCAATGATTTTGAGAACCAAATTGGAAATTTAGATGACCGTGTCCTAGACCTTGGGGTATGCTTTTCGATGGTTTCGAATATGATGTCA
This sequence comes from Catocala sponsa, assembly GCA_963564715.1. NCBI lineage: Eukaryota > Metazoa > Arthropoda > Insecta > Lepidoptera > Erebidae > Catocala > Catocala sponsa. The sequence goes on from OY751351.1 coordinate 8,979,563, forward strand.
TAAAATGTGTTAAGGCAGCTCTCAGCTGGGAGCTCGGAGAGCATCTCGTTCTATTCTAAACTAGCTAATTCCTTGTAAATATGGTCGTAATTTGATTTATAAAAATTATATTTGAATACATTTGAATTTTTTAATACCAACTCTGTGTTATATTCAAAAATAGCGCAAATTGGAGAATGATAATTGTCTGTAGGTAATCGGCAATCCGATAGTACATGAATGAAACAATTAATATTGGCTATTAATATAGGGCAAGTATTCGATTCTTACAGTTTTTATATAATTCAATTGAGAGGCCCCAAGCAACGATATGAAATTATCCATGTGTTTACATATATCGGACGAGCTAGTACAAGTCAATGTTGTTTTACCGTGATTTGCTCTTGGTAACCACTCGACATAAGGTACATTGAAATTCCCTATCAAACATATGTTATTAAATGAGAATTGATCTATTAACTTTTGAATAGTGTTAAAGTAAGCTACGTAAATATGTTCGGGTGTCTTTGGCGGAATATACATGGCACTAAATAAATATGTTTTATGACCGTCAGCTGGAAGTTTCACAAAAACACATTCTGAGTATGAATTGTGGAAAATGTATTATCAATACTTTCAGCTCTAAGAGACCTCAATACTGCCATGAGAACACCACCTCCTTCCTTTTTATTTGTGACTATACGGTCCCGATCACACCGGGAAACAATATACCGTTCATCAATGAATTAATTGTCAAATATCTGAGGAGTTAACCACGTCTCCGTAAGAACAATGATGTCGTAGGATTTAGATATATTCATATACAAGTTGTTAAGTTTAGTCCGTATCCCTCGACAGTTCTGATAATATATTGTTACTTTATCCAACATCAGAATGATAGTACTTACATATTGAAATTAAACAGATAGTATTGGACTCTTTACCCAAAGCTCCCGAAATCCAAACTCTAAATATAAACCACATTGAAAAAATAATTGTTTGATTCAATAAGTATGAACACAAACACGACAACACCACTACAGTGAACAATTATTTTTGCAGTATTGCAACGTAAGTTAATATTCAATTATTATAACTTTAATAATTGAATATTAACTTATGTTACAATACTGAACACTGGAAACATTACATAAAATATAATCTGAATGCACGTTTCTAAAATAATAATAAGAGCAAAATAAATTCATATTATGTATATTAGCTGTCCCACTGCACACTGGTCTCTTCTCAGTGTGAAAAGGGTTAGGTCATAGTCCACCACCCGGGCACAGTGTGGGTTGGCAGTGCTCACATATCTTAAACAACATTATGGTGAACTTTACATGCAGATTTTCCTCAAAATGGTTTCTTTCATCGTTAAAGCAACACATAACTTCGAAAAGTTAGAGGTGCGTGCCTTAGGTTCGACTTAAAGAACTCTGCTTGGCAGCCCAACCGTCTCCCACTAGGCTATCGTTAAGCTGTAGTTTCTAAATATTCACTAAAGGATAAAATGAATGACCCATCTTCCGATTCTTTGGATTACTAGAGATTGAAATTTGACAGTATGTCTATCTATGGTACGCTATTCATTCGAACGATAGGTTACTAATTTTGTGCCAATGAAAACAGATAACATTATATGTGTACGAAGTAACTTTTAGGACTAGACCTAAATATATGGAAGCTAACATAGTTGGAGAAATCAGGATGTGATAGCCCTTTGTTTAACACAATATATTCAGGGGTGATGTTCTGTGTGTCTATCTAACTTAACCGAATTTAATAGTTACCGTAGACTCTCATTCTAGTGGTAATCCATTTGTAATTAGTTTTTATACGTGTTCTCGAACCTTTCCGAAAAGGATTTGATTTGAATACAAAATTGAGTTGTAGTAACATTTTAATCAAAGTCGTTATTTATTAAGGCTTCTTTGTCTATGGTCATTAAAGGGTTTCTGAGTTTCAGCAGAGATGTATAGTTAAAATTGGTAGATCTAAAAGTAGACTTTTAACGATAATGATGAATTTTTATTACTATCATACAAGCTGGAAGTTATAATGAGGTAAAAAATGATTATCCAGCAATATCCGTCTATGTAGGTATCTGATGTGGTTAACCGTCCTATTTGTCAAAAAACAAGAGGCTATGAAATTCTTATATTGAGTATTGATATCCATGACAGCCAGGACTAAAGATTTTATACATTCCGTGACTTACAATGTAGTTATTATTCCTTTGTGTTGCTTGGGAATTTCTTGTCAGATATTTTTCACATTTATATTTAATTACACGGCATCGAGATCGGGCTTTCGACATTTACAGAATTATATACTTGCTCAAAGCAACACACAAGTTTACTTTTAAAGGATAAGGAAATATTTAAGTCTTAAATATTACATTGGTGCATGGATGGTTTTGGTTTTAATGTTTAGACAGCACTTATTGTTTGAATTTTGCAGTTTCAAATCGGTATTTCTTTATTTTTAAATACTACTCTCCCACTAGGCACAATCTCTGTGTCGCGAGCGACTTTATAAACATTCAAACAATGAACATAAGTAACACCCAGATTCGTAACAACCATTTGTGGATCACGCAATTTTTTGTCGCATGTGGGATGACCCACAAATTGAACTTAAAAAGTATGTTTTCCATTTAAAGTCACTTTAAGCCTGAGTGTGATGTGACTAAAAAGAATAGGTCTTTCAGAACTGTTCATTACAGCGAGAAAGGACGTAACCCTTACTAATATTATAAATTTGAAAGTAACTCGGTCTGTCTGTTTGTTACCTTTTCACGGGTAAACCAAGTAATCGATTTAGATGAAATTTGGTACAGATACAGTTTAAAACCTGAGGAGAGACATAGGCTACTACTTATTGACGTAGGTACCACGTGGGCAGAGCCGCGCGCAAAAGCTTGTAATTAATAAAATATCTCACTTTGGCTGTGGATAATGTAGAGTAACTCCTTTCGGCGAAACTTTCTGTTTGCACGGTGCTTCGCTACCGCACGGACAACTGTTGATTCCCCGATTAGGCGGTAGAGGTACTATTCTGAAGAAATAAATACCTATATAGGTATCATGCAAACTTTAAAAATAATTGCTGATACTACTTTTGTTGAAAAGCAAGACATGTATGCAGTTATCTTTTTTTTATACTGAATATTCAGATTAAACATCTGCAAAACTGAAACTTAAAATAAAAATATATGTAAGCAGAGCAGGCCAAAATATTGAATCCAATACAGTAGGCATGACCATAGATTTAGAATTATACATATAATAAAAAAATATTATTATGTGATCTATGTATGACTGCAAAATATTCGTTCTTTTTGGCTAAATATAATTGACAATTTTAAACAAAAATACTTACTTTAAGATTACGATGCAAAATAGTAAAATAACTCACTCTTTCTTCTTAAACACTTTCCATTTCGGCTTTTCTGTAATCACGTATCGCAAATTCGATAAACTGAAAAATAAATATAACATTTAAATTGTATGGATTGTGGATGAAACAAATGTTCCACCGTCTCAACGGTGAAAAAAAATTACTAATCCATTAAAAATCGGTCCTAATACATGCACCTATATGGACTATCCACTAGTAATATTGTATTGATAATCACACTAGCAGCTTAGTAAACTCATGCGTGTGTCTTCAGATTCGAAGAATTGAGTATAAGTATAAAACTGACAACTGGAGCTACACTATATAGTACATAATTACATATTTTAGACTCGGTTGATCAAGTGATCAGCATGGTTACTTCACAAGACACACATGACGTCATTGTGAGAAAGGAGAAGGCTAACAAAGACAGACACTAAACGATAGCATAGGGTAAAGGGAAGTTGAATATTGGGACTGATTGATTGATTACTATAATATACGTAACTAATACTGAACTTATAAAGAGTCCTACTTAACATAGACTATTCACTACGTGTATTGTGGCATTATACAATTTATCAGCACTTGCATTAACTTGTCTCACTTCTGAGTACTAAGTACTATTACGTGAAGACTAGAGAAGAAATGTAACACAAGTGTATTACAATTCATTATGTGCATTACACGGGCTTTAAATACTTTTGCGGCGTTAAGTTCTTCTATGATATAAAGTCTGTTCACCAAAAGTTGAATGATATGTTAATGTAAAACATTTGTAACAGTTTGATATTTGAAACTGTTTGCTTTATTACCTGGAGTTACTAGTTGCTTGATCTATCTTCCTTTTATTCATATAATCCTTACTGTTTACTATTCCCATCTTTCAAAACGCTGATTTCTTCCTCCAGACTTGTCACTTCATCTGGCACCCACATGTGAGTGCTGCTTGATGCAAGAATTTTAAAATAAGGTACTTAATACGTTATCTCCAATAACCTATTGGTTGGTTTTGATATGAGTACATTATGGTGTATTTTCATATGATATATTAATTATGTATTGTTTAGAAATTTCATATTTTGTTTGACATTTTGAATTTGACAATTCTTCTTTTTAAGTTTTGACTGCTTTGTCATAATTATCAAAAAGGAGTTAGTTACTTTTTATAAGTTTTATGATTTAATGTTCTTTGAGTTTCTTAATATAATAGGTAGTAGTATTTAATAGGTAGTACATATTATGATTTAACTTGACTATGCAATAAAGTTTAATAAAATAATTATATTAGACCAGTTCATAATATTTAGTACTAACCGTCCCTCGCCTCGACTCCTCGTTTTTACCCAGGTTTATGATTACTCTTTAGCGCCCGAGGCTTGTAACGTGATGTTATATAGCCTATTTTACTTAGTAGTGGTTTTTGAGTTCAGTTATTCATTACAAACAAAATATAAATGTTTTCTCTTTATTATATTAGTATACTGCCTCAAACAACGAAGTTCAAAAATTAGAAGTGGAAAATATGATTTACGGAGAAAATAAGAGATATGCAAGATATTTATCGAGTTGTAGTACCTTGCTATTTTTAGCACCAATGGGCCTGCTTGGCTTAGTTAGGTAAGTACTACCTTCACGCAGTATATCGCCGTAAAGTAACAGTATAGTCATACTATTGAGTTGCGTTAGAATAATCAGACCACCGACCATAGTTCTAATCACTCCATTGGTTCTTTCTTTTCTTTCTTTCTCTATGCCACAAACCCTTTCATACAGGCATACAGTAAATGCTGATTTTGTTTCCCTGAAAGCACTTCTGTGTTGCCAAGGCAACATAGCCATGTCGATGAGTGGCGTATAGCATTAATTCTCATTAGGTGGCCACCATACCACCAAGAGCAGCAATAAATAACGTTTCAGTAACGTCGTTGACAGTACACATATTACATTCCGATGAATGAATAAACTCATAAATATTATTAGGAATAAGATTTTATGTAAAGTTGAACATTGACGTAAGCATCAGAATTAATGGTATCTTGGAAAAGAGACTAGAGTTTCATCACTAATAGGAATTGGCCAATTTACTAATAGGAATTGACCTATTATTAATATGGCCAAATCATAAAAAACAGGGAGAGCAAATTTCAGTCGTCCGGCAACAAGATGGGTGGATAACATTGTTGCGATCGTGGGCCTTGAATTAATGTGGCGTGAACCTTTATGACATCAGCACAGAAGCATTGAGAATGGCACAAAGTCCAGTCGTAGATTTATTACTGTTGTAGATAATGATTATAAAATCTTTTCACGTAGGTTGTATATATTTTAAGGATACCTGGATCGGGCAAATGATATCACTTTTACTGATATTACAAACACATAAAATAAAAAGACTCAGCATTAAAAAATATCTATTAAATTATTATTTATCTGTTATTTTTGCCGCAACCTACCCAAAGTTTTTAATCTGTTTTATTGTTTCTTTTAACTTGTAACAAAAACCTTGTTCTTGATTATATTTCTTAAAGTGAGTCGTAACATGGATTAACTTTTGTCCGAGGAATCACTGTTCGTATCAGAATTTAAGTCATCACTATCAGAATCAGGGATATCACTGTCAGAATCTGAATTATCACTGTAAGAATCTGAATTATCACTGTCAGAATCTGAATTATCACTGTCAGAATCCGAGCTACCACTATCAGAATCTGAATCTTCTCTTCTTATATTGCTCTCGTTACTGATGAAATCGCTATTACTATCCGAATCACAGCACGATCTAAGCAGAGTTCTAAAATTCCTTGGTCTACCAAATTTGAAAGAATACATCTTAAGGGGCTGTAATTAAAAGAAAATAAGTAAGAACAACTGTGAAACTTGCATAATATTCACACTAAGCACATTTCCATAGATCGATTTAAGAAGTAAAACAAAATATAATAACCATCTTACTTTCACGAAAAAAACTGCTGTTGAGGGCACTTCTGGACTTTTGTGAACATGGTTATGCCATAACTTGAAATTTGCTTCAACACTTAACTGAAAAACAAATAAAATATAATATACATCAAATACAGCAAATTATTATAAATCTACGCATATAAATAATTCCTTGAAATTTATGTCTTTTTCTAGCGTAGTACAATAACATAACCGGTGTAACCGGTGATAGTGCCTTGTACAGTCCAGTCCAAATCCAATAAACGCGCAGTGAGTTTTTTTTTTGTTTGTTTTGCTTGCAGGGCTTAACTGCTCGACCGATCATCATGAAATATCGCAAACACGTTGTCAGGGGTACAAAAAATGAAGCGGAGTCTATCATCCAGAAAAAAGTACTGTTTCGGAGCAAAACCACGGGCAAAAGTTAGTGGTTTATAGAGATATATACATATTGGAAATCTGGCTTATTCGTTTTTATACACAAATATACACTTACCGCATAAACTAATGCAGCAACAGTTGTAAGAAATATCATCTTCTATTCTTATATTTATAAATATGTTTTATTTAAACATCACACGAATTACGATTCGTATTACTTAGTTCATTTCATGATTAAAATCATCAAATGAACATAATAATAATTGCAGGGTATAAATGATTGTATAATTTTAATTGAACATGAATTTAAATTTGCCTTATCATTATAATTAGTGTTAATTAGTTAATAGTAAATATGTGCATATTCTTAATGGAATTTTATCATCAAATTACTATAGCTAGCTACTAAGTCTACATAAGGCTTTGAAATAATTTTTAAAATATAACATAAGGTTGCCAGTCTTTTAAAGTGAAGCGAGGATGCGGAGCGAAGAAACGGAGAAATATAAACCGATAGGAATCTTCACTCCGCTCCAGTATGCAATCCTAATGGTTAATATTTCTCCGTTTCTTCGCTCCGCAGCCTCGCTCCGCTTTAATGGACAGACTCTGAACTAAGTAAGTCATCTTTTAACATCGTAGCAAAAATATTCTTAGTCTATGGTGTACATAGCATTGCTGTATTTTAAATCCGGCATGGTACAAATATTTCAAACTGAAAATTTTCACAAGTCATCCTATATACTTCTATATAAGAGGATTTGTGAAAAAAATCCAAAAATTCATTCAAATAACATTAAATTAGTTGCGAATTCGAAGACAGTTGTTTTCTTTGGGTCTTACCGAGTGTCAAAACTCGGTGCTTTCTAAGGTTGCCTGCTGATCCTGGCTCCACAAGTATGGCAGGGCAGGTGGAATTAGTCCCAAAACAAATGGTACAAATGTTATTTCACTGATAAATTAACTGTGAGCCTGTAAATTTATATTTAAGTAACTGACTATGCATACATGTAACTGAGAACTCACAGTACCTATTATTATTCATACCTCTAAAAAATTATAATAAATATTGTTTTCACTACACACGACATAAATACAAAAATATTTATATTTCGTTATAACTCTTATAACGAAAAATAAATATTTCTGTAACGATATGTATACTATTACTATAACTGTATAAATAGCGAATAAAGTATTTATTATTTATCTTCTTACATAATTCTTCTATTATGTGTGTGTGTGTTACTGAAGTCCTCCTAAACGACTAGACTGATTTCAATGTAATATTTTGTGTGTGTTTGAATAGGTACCACGATGATTTAGATTTACATTTAGACTCCGTAGGTGGCGTTGCGTTAGAGTTGTAATCCAACGTTCGGACAGGTTCCACTGGTTTATTAAAATCCCTTAACAGAAGAAGGCCTTTTATCTGGAATGTAGGGAAGTAAAATTTTACTGGTGCGAGGAGTTTGCTCCCTCTTCACTGAGGATATCTACTATATTCAAACTGATGTGAGAACTTTATCACACTTGCAAGCTGCATAATAAAATAGTTAAATAGAGTATACTACAAAGCAATTAAAGAAAACGTCTTTTAGGATAGTAATAGCTTTCAGTGGTGAACTTTTTTATTTCTGAAACATCTCTAAATATACTATAATTTTACATAATATCGTCGTGGCTTTGCCACATACACTTTCAGTGATAGATTAAAATATTTAACAAGGAAACTGATACTTGCCTACTAAGATTTATTTATTTCTATTCATTCAGTTAAGATTAATCCTTTTTGTATTCTTTTGTACAATTTATTGTCTATCATATTTAATGTCAAATGCTACTACTACTATTTACTCAAATTCCTAATATGTTTATTGCGACTAGTGAAAGAAAAAAGAAACAGATACATTAAACAAGGTGTTGCTCAGGGAAGTATACGTGAAGTACGGTTGGTCTCGACTTGTCGGACGCCCAGTTTGGATTTCGTCAGGGGCGTTTGACGGTCGGGGCCGAGGAGGCGGTCACCGGTGGCGATGTGCTGTTGGCGGTGTCCTTGGACATCGCCAACGCTTTTAACAGTCTGCCATTCAGCTGTGTCCGGGAGGCCCTCCGATATCATGGAGTGCCCTTGTATCTGGAACAGCTGGTGGCAGACTACCTGAGAGGAAGGAGTGTTCTCCTGGAAGTTAGTGGTGAAGTTTGGCGGCGACCCATGTCGTGCGGTGTCCCACAGGGCTCTGTTTTTTGTCCGCTCCTGTGGGACATCGGGTTCAACTGGGCCCTGCGTGGTGCCCTCCCCCCCCGAGCTGAACGTCATCAGCTATGCTGACGACACTCTCGTCACAGCCGGGGGGGGGGTAACTTCGAGGAGGCGGCCCGCCTGGCCAATATGGGGGTCTCCCAGTTGGTCGGGCGTATCGAGGCGCTAGGTTTGCGGGTGGCTCTTTCCAAAACGGAGGCCCTAGTTTTCCATGGGCCCCGTCGCAAGCCACCTAGCGGCGCCTCGATAGTGGTGGGCTCGGTTCGTGTCCCAGTTCAGGCCCATATGAGGTATTTGGGCCTGGTATTGGAAGGGCGATGGCGCTTCGACGAGCACTTTAGCCGTCTTATTCCGAGGCTTCTCGGCGCTGCGTCCGCTCTAGGGCGACTCTTGCCGAATTTGGGCGGGCCCAGCGTCGGCTCTACGCGGGGGTTGTCCGGTCGATGGCACTTTACGGCGCACCGGTGTGGGTGGACTCCTTGACCGCCCAGTGTAGGACTCTCTTGCGGAGACCGCAGAGAGTCATGGCCGTCAGGATCATACGCGGATACCGCACGGTGTCTGCTGATACAGCCTGCGCATTGGCCGGAACTCCCCGTGGGACTTGGAGGCGGAGGTGCTCGCCGAAGCATTTAAAGTCATGTCATCGATAAGGGAGGAGACAGGTGTTCGTCCCCTGCCAGAGGTGATAAATACTACACGAAACCGAGCCCGCCAGGGCTTACTTCTAAAATGGACGGCGCGGCTGGAGGTTCCCTTAGCCGGATTCAGAACCGTTGGGGCCCTCCAGTTGGTGTTGGAGCGGTGGGCAAGGCGGCAGCATGGGACCCTTTCCTTCCGGCTGGTGCAGGTGTTGTCAGGGCATGGTTGCTTTGGCAAGTACCTGCACACAGTCGCTAGGAGGGAACCAAGTCCCATCTGCCACCACTGCGATAGTACTGAGGACACGGCGCAGCACACGCTCGAGGTATGTCCTGCCTGGGCGGTACAGCGTCGTGAACTCGTCGACGTTGTGGGCATTGACCTCTCGCTGCCAGCCGTGATCAAAGCCATGGTCGACAGCGAGAGGAACTGGATAGCGGTCGCATCCTTCTGCGAGGACGTTATCTCGCGGAAGGAGGCGGCGGAGCGGATCCGTGAGGAAAGTATTCTTGCGGATCCCAGCCGCCGCCGGCGGCCCGGGTGACGCAGGCGCGCGTACGCGCGCCTGATGCCCCCATAGTGAATGCTGCGGGCGGGAGAACGGGGATCTCCCGTCCACAAGCCATTGAGTCGGAGCAACGCTCCAAGTCGTGCCGGGGCGTCGCCGGGGAGTTGTCGTCCGCAGGCGTTTCATGCCTGAGTTGGGCACTGCTGGGTGGGTCGCTGATGTAGTTTCAGTTCCAGCGACTCACCCACCATCCAAGGCAGTGAGTTGGCACACCGTGGCGGGTTTAGTCGGTAGTACCCGGGAAGTTCCATTTTTTCCCGGGTGAGCCCGACATAACCTCTCCGCTCCCCTTTCTTCGCGAAGAGGTATGCGTCTAAAATATGGGATCATCTTATGGGGAAATAGTACAGATGCACCCACATTATTTACACTTCAGAAAAAACTAATAAGAATAATTGTAAACATCGATGAAACAGATAGTTGTAAGCCTCACTTTCAAACACTAAAAACCTTTACCTTGCCTAGTTTATATGTATTTGAAATATGTAAATTTGTCCGCAAATACCCAGATTTCTATACTAAAAGGGAAGACATACAAACGAAAATTGCATTAAGGCACAGAAACAGACTTAACCTACCTAGTTCGCGACTAAACATGCACTCGACTAGTACATTTGTAATGTCTATAAAAATATATAATAAATTACCAGGTACCATAAGAAGCGAAAATAAATACAACAGCTTCATTAATAAACTAAGACAATTTCTCCTCAACAAAAGCTATTACAACATAAATGAATATCTAAATGACAAACTTTAATTACAAACTAATTTAATATACCTACAATAATTTAAAACATAGTTTTTAAATAAATTCATATTATTATTAGATATATAAATATAAATAAAAAATAAATAAATTGAAAATAGAATTTAGGTACCTACTTAAATTTTTGATTACTTATTTCCATTTAATTAATTTTAATTTATTTATTGCTGCAATATTTTAAAAATTATACCAGTGGCTTCCTCCTTTCTTCTCTTCTATCTATGTTGCCGTGCCCGACAGGGTCCATATTTGGTCTATTGTATTATTTTTTGTAACAACATGTAATTACATATGGAGAGCAATAAAGCATTGAAATTGAAATTGAAATTGTTTTTCATTAGTAAGCAACTGAACCGGTGTTAGAAATTTCAATAAACTCAAAGCTATGACCTACCATATACCTATGAGGGTGATTGCGAGGAGCCAGGCCAACTTCTAGGCTTGTTCTGGGATTTCAAACAGAGAATTATTCGAACTATCCCGGAGTTAGAAACTACTATTTACATGGCTCGATTCAGGATGATGTTTTGTTAAATATATCCTTACATACAATAGAATCAGAAGCATGTTTTTTTGTTAGTCTGAGTGTTTGTTGTAGGCAAATTTAGACATGACTGAATACATTTGACGCTTGAAAGGCAAAAATTACCAAGCGACATATTGGCAACTTTACACTAGATCATTTTAAAGTTTTGGTTTTTAGAAAAAAAGTCGTAAAAAATCGCCTATTAGTCATAACTACTTGATTCCAACGAATTTTAAATGAAATTTATAGGCTTAATAAACTGACATTTAAAGATTATAAATTTTCTTAATATGTTATGAAATAGTGTCGGTTAGTAATAATTTCATCAAAATCACAAACAGGTAAAAGTTACTTACCGACAACAAAGTTTGATTCTAAAACAAGTAAAATTAACTAAACTCCCTTATTTTAAAATTGTATTTGAAGAAAAATTACGCATCCATAAGTAACGCATGCCTGACATTTAGGTATAATGATCTAAATAGAAAACAAAATAACTTCTCTGCCAGTCAATTTTAGTTACAGCGCAAATTAAATAAGGTTAGTGTAGGATTTTTTTGAACAAGTAATAATTAATTTTGGTTTTAGTACACAAAATTGAAGACTTTCGGACAAAGGTTTTTGACGAATATCGTCATTATCATCATTTTGTTATCTGAGTTAGTATTCTGACATATTTTCTATAGAAGATCTGTCAAAATTGTAACTCTTGTAGCGTAAAAAATACGCATTGAGATTGAATATAGAAAGCAGTAGTATACGAATATTGCAGTCTAATCTCTTGCAACGCGGATAGCTAATCTTATAAAGAAGGTGGTCTGTCGTTAAAAACTTAGTATAATAATTATGTAGATTGATTGTAAAAATAAACTAAAATAAAAAAGGCATTTTAATTTTTTAGGTATATATTAGTAATTTCAATAACTTGTCTTCGACGATCTCCCGAGACTCCCCAAAAATGATCAAATACCTTCTGTCTTTTTTCAGTATCAATATTTTCACAGTTACTTCCACATTTTTTCCAATGCACGGGTTAGGTTGAATAGATTTAGATTTGATGATTTTGCCATCACATTGCACACATTGTTGTCCAGTATTTTTTTTGTGACCGTTCTTTCCTTTTTGTCCTTTATCAAGTTTATTCTTTTGTTTCTCAAGTCTTTTTCTTCCACTACTTCTGTCATCCAAACTTGTGTTTTGTTTTTTAGATTTTGTCTTTTCAGACGTTTTATATTTTATTGTTCTTACTGTTTTTGATACTACTTCATCGTCATTAGAAGAAGAACTAGATTCTAACCATTCATTTGAAATTACAACTTCTTCGCAATCGATAAAGGTTGAATAATCTTCATCTGATAAATAATCAATGTACATTTTATCAGTTTTGCACTTACGTTTACGACCATTTTGAGGCTTTGTAGATTTTGAATCGCCAGGTTGAGAGCATCCCACAATGGTAGAACTTGTAGAATTGGCACTTACTTGGGTGTTGCTTGCAATATACATTTCTGTTGTAGTCAGCCTACCTTTAGTATTTTTAACTGTTTGTTCTTGAGTGTTGCTTGTAGCGGACGTTTCCAGTATAGTCAATTCAACCTCAATGTTTCTAAGTACTTTATCTGGTATGCCAATTTGAACTACAGAATAATCATCTACTGGGGATGCATTCTGTTCTTTAGATAGATATGCAGGTACAAATTCTAAGGTGGGGATGGATGAAATTGTAAGTGGCCTGTCCTGACAGGCCACTTACAATTTCATCCATCAATGCTTCACTATAATTGTGGTGCTGTTGATCAATATTTACTGGGCTAGTCAACTCCATGTTATTGCCAGCAGTTAGAGTCTCAGGATTACTTGCAAAGAGTATTATTGAAGGGCCTTTATCTGAAAGTGTTTCATCCTGAAAATAAAATATAAAATAGGTGTTCGGTTCGCTCAGTGAAAATTGAACGGGCATTATCACTAGCGATTTGTGAGCGACAGCAATCTCGTAACGAGTGCGCAGCGTGCTCGCAGTCGATTTAGGAGTACAGTGAGCTCGCTGTGATTGGAACCGTTGACAATATGCCCACGAAATCGCAATGAGCTCGTTGCGCGCTCGCTGCGAGTTCGCTGCGCGCTCGTTACGAGATCGCTGTCGCTTACAAATTGCTAGTGTGTTAGCACTATAGTGTGTAGAATAAAAGTAAAATAGATGCATTAACCTACATGTCACAGATTTGCTCATAACGGGATATGGTACCTACTAAAATTGATTTGAATTGGTAACAAGCAACGTTCAAGAAAGTGCTAATTATACTAATTCTACCATTATTTCAGTCTAGTGAGAAAGGTTGTAAAGTTTGGTAAAACTACGTTGATTAATTTGTCAGATGAAGATTTCTCAACCTTCATCCGATAAATACTGGACAAGAATGTATACGAAGCGATGTCAAAATCATCGAATCTAAAATTTATTCAACCTACACGCACACATAATCATCAATCAAGACGCACGCGCGCCTCTAAACTAAAGATACGAATACCAACAGTTAGAAAAAAAAAATGCCCCAGTGCGATGTATGTAAAAAAAACATAACAAAACTTTCAATAGGGGTGGAATGCAGTAAATGTGAGAAGATCGTGCACCTAAACCCAAAATGTGCAGGGTTAACAAATAAACAAATAGCTGCACTAAAAGCTGCACCAAGTCTGGATTGGACTTGCCAAGAATGTCAGCAAGAATCCCCAAGAAGAAATTCAATTATCGTTACTGCTGAAGATGATGACGAAGAGAAGGACACACTTGTGCAAATAAATGCAAAAATGTTATTAAACAAAATATCAAAAGCGGTCGAAAAAGCTCTACGGAAAGAAATGGTTCAATTGAACGAGTCCTTGCAGTTCCATAGTGCTAAACTCGACGAAGCAATGGAGTGTATTGAAGCGTTTAAGAAGACTATTAAGGCTCTAGAACGTAAAAATACTGAACTCATCAACAGAAACAATAATCTTGAAACACGGGTAGGTGCCTTAGAACAGAGCCTACAAGAGCTGGAACAAGAAAAGCTTGCTAAGTACGCAGAAATTGCTAATTTGCCTAAAATAAGCAATGAGGATGTGAAACTTGTAGTAGAAAAAATTGCGGTAAACCTCAATCATCCCAGGGAAGACATTAAAAGTGCACGAAGACTGAATGGACGTAAAGACCAAATAACAAACATATTAATTGAGCTGAAAGATGAAGAAGTCCAAGAAAACTGGATCACTGCCGCAAAAAATGTCAAGCAAAACGTTTCCCAAATACTGTCTAGTGAAAAAAATAACTACAATATAGTATATGTGAGGGCAGCAATGACAAAACATCACAAGCAGTTATTCTGGAATGCTAAGCAAGAACTAAAACTAAATCACAAATTCAAGTATGTGTGGTTCAAGAAAGGATTTATCAAAGCTCGGAAAGAAGATGGCGAGAAAATTCATGCACTGAGGAGCATAAACGACATTAATATATTAGTCAACAACCTGGATTAAGATGTCGCGAGAAATGCAAGTAAAACTCTAAATTACTCATTACCTACATAACATTTTAAATGAAAATGAATAGTTTTCTTAGTGATATAAATGAGATACAAGATTGCCTAAACGTGAATGATTTTCTAAAATGTACTTCGCATAGTCAATTTAATTTATTGTGCATACATATTAACATTCGATCCATAATTAAAAATTTTGCCGCACTTGAACAAATTCTAATTTCATCAAAAAAAGATATTGATGTTGTAATCCTAACTGAAGCCAATATTTCGCAAAACATCAGCAGTATGTATCAAATAAATGGTTACCAAATGTACTCAGACTTGCGTAAATTTCGAAAGGGTGGCGGCATTATAATATATATAAATAATAAGCTCAAATGTAGAATCTTAGGAACAAAAACTAAATATTTTAAAAGTATAACTTGTACTATCACAACTCGGTTGAATTATACTGCGACTATATGTGCGGTATACCGACCTCCAAGTTGGAGTAAACACTTATTTATTGACGAATTACAAACAACATTACAAAGTTACACTAAAACCACTGATCTATATCTACTAGGGGATACTAACATTGACTTAAAATCCGATAATCCTGTAAAGCATAAATATGTAAACATGTTATGTAGTTTGGGCCTTGTATGCGGGATCACGAAGCACACTAGAATAGAAATAAGTAACGACAAAGTAAATAAATCATGTATTGATCACATATTTGCACGGTCGCACACACAAGACCTATCTACGGCGGCACTCGGCACTACACTGGCTGACCATCGCGCTATAATAATCGCTTGCGCAGGAATGCATATACAGAATGTTCCAGTGTACAAAAATTGCATAAATAATAATCTACTTAAATCATGTCTGAATAATATCAAGTGGGAAAATACTTATAACATTAAATGCCCTATAAAACTATATAATTATGTACACAACCAGTTTAAAGAATGTTATAAACACTCAGAATACAAAATTAAAGTAAAAGATAACTCAGTACGTAGCAAAAACACATGGATTAATAAAAAAATCATCAAATCTTGTGAATATAGAGATAAATTATTCATAAAATGGACAAAAGACAACAATAATCTAATCCTAAAATTACAATATAATAAAGCTAGAAATTATGCAAATACCTTAATACAAAAAACTAAAAATAATAATACCAAATCAGAGATTTTATCAAGCAAAGGCGACACTAGAAAGCTTTGGCAAATTCTAAAGAAATTACAGGTAGAATAAAAAAATCCATAGATGATGTCTTACAAAATACATTTAAAAATCTCAATATGTCCAATAAACGTATTGCAAATAACTTTGCACGATCATTCAGCGAAAATCTGGGGACAATTATTCCCAAGTGCTCGAAGATATTGCTTAATAAACAAGAATACAAAAAATCCTCTAACGTAACTATGCGCTTCAAACCTGCAGAGCCAGAGACTGTTAAAAAAATTATTGTCTTTAAACAATAATAAAGCACCAGGAATAGATGGAATTAGAGTTATGGATATAAAAAATATTTCTGATAAAATTAAAACGGTAATTTCTAATTTAATTAATCTATGCATAGAAAAAAGCAAGTATCCATCTACGCTAAAAACGGGAATTGTTAGGCCAATCCACAAAAAAGGCAGTAACATGGATTATAATAATTATCGGCCTATATCCATATTGCCAGCCATAGACAAAATTATAGAAAAATATATTGGTAATCTAATACACGAATTTTATAAAAAGAATAATATTATAACGGATAAACAATATGGTTTCCAACCGAAAAAGAATACTACTCAGCTCTTATCGGCGTTTACAGACAGCGTATATGAACACCTTAATGAGAAAAGGCATGTTTTAGTAATATTTATAGACTATAGTAAGGCATTTGAAACGCTTAGACACAAAAGGCTTACAGAGTGTCTACAGGACAGTGGTATTAGAGGCAAGCTATTAGATTGGTGTAAAGACTATCTTCATGAAAGAAAATACACTGTGAAAGCGAGTGACGCGTTTAGCGAAATAGTTAGTATAACAGAAGGCACGGCGCAAGGCTCAGTCCTGGGGCCATTGCATTTCCTCACATACGCAAATAGCCTTGCCAATGTAGTTAACAAATGCGAGGTGTACCAATTCGCTGATGACACTTGCATATTAGCTGCTGGGCGAAGTATAAGTGAAGCTCAAAAACAACTGCAAGATGACTTTGACTTACTGAACAAGTGGTCGCATGACGCTGGTTTAGTTTTTTAGTTAAAACGAAAATAATGTATATCAGTTCCAACCATAATAGAAGCACTCTATTGCCTAAAATAATAGCTCACTGTCACAAATGTTTACATGAGAACCACAATAATGGAATAACCAAGCCATGTAATTGAGACTACATTGAACTTGTAGATAAGTACACATACTTAGGGCTTACTATAGATAGTCGATTAAACTGGAAAATACACATAAATAGGGTATGTGATAGATTAAGATGCATACTAGGTAAATTCTCTATAATAAAATACAAAATTCCCTATCAAACACTAATAATGCTGTACAAAGCTCTGGTAGAATCAATAATATCTTATGGCCTTTCCAGCTATGGAAGGACATATATGTCCCATCTTGACCGAATATACACACTCCAACTACGTATACTAAAAACAATTATACCGTATAACATAAAGAAAAAGTACAAGAAAGATTACCATGAAATATTTGACTTTTGTAAAATAATACCGGTCCATCAGAAAGTAAAACTAAAGCTATTAATAGAAGAATACTATAATGAAAATCTGAAAAAAGTGAAAATATTACAAAATTATTAAAATTAGAACACGTAGTGTCACAAATGCGAAACTACTACTTCCACAATATAAAAATCTATACGGCAGAAGAACTTTAAAATATATAATACCCGACCTCATCAATAAACTACACAAATCTTTAAAGGATACAATAACTCCTAAAAACATAAAATATAAGTTAAAATATTATTATTTACAAAGTAGATGAAATAGATAAATATAAATTAATATATGTGTATGTGTGTGTGTACCTATATATATATATATATATATATATATATATATCTACGTTTTTATATAATTATAATATTGATATAATTATAGTAACTTGTAAACAAAGGAACATAATCTTAATACATTATATAAACAGCACCACAATTATCATACTAATAACCCACTTATTATTAAATTCACAGACATAACAACGTACATTAAACAGTCCCAATATGTATATAGAAAATATAATAACATGACTGTATATATTATTTTTAAGTAAAATTTAACAGTCTCACTATGGAACATTCTGTATATGCGTAATATGAACACTGACTTCATACAAAAGACAGCCAATGCGGTGACGTAAGCGATGCTTGGTTCAACATTCGTATTTTTTAATCTACCTTCAATATGTAAAATCTAATATTACGCAGTGTATAAAATTTTTGTTCATTGAATTATAAGTTTGTAAGGTATTTTACTATGCATGAATAGCTATGTCGAAGTCGATGAGATGATGCACGGTAAAACTCGAACGAGTTTGTGTTTGCATCACAAAAACATAATTTAATTGTAACTTTTATTGCCTATGTAAAATAAAAAAGAAATAAAAAATACACACTTTTACTACGCGTTACAAGTAAATTTAATAAATTAAAAACATACCAGTGTAATAAACACAAGATTTTTGCGAACTTGTTCCAATCGTCGCAGATTTTTGTCTTAATAAGTATTTTCTCGATATCTTGGTCCCTAGAAATTAAATTTAATATTAGTTGCTTGTAATAGTTACAATTGAGAGAATAATAATTTGGTATTTAACTAAGCAGGTACATTACCAAGGTCAAATCCCTGCTATCCACACCCGTGGTTGACGTAGTCTCCTTAATTATGTTATCTATTCGCTTGTTGCGATTCATTATGTAACTAAAACAATAAATATGAATCAATCTATAAAATGCGTATTAAATAAGGTCATAAAATCTTTATAATGAAAACACTTACCGAGTACTTATCTCGAGCTACACGACGTACTTTGTGCGAAGCGCGTGAGTACGCAGGTTGCCTATGGTAGGTAATAATAGGTATTAAAACGTTAATTATAGCTTGCTTAAAAATTGAAGGAAACATCATGAGGAAACCTACATATCCGTCCAAAACGTTATCCATAATATTCTCAAAACTGTGCGGAGTCTGTCAACACGCACTGGGCTAGCTTGGTAGACTATGGCCCTACCCTTCTCACATTCAGAAGAGGCCCGTGCCCAGCAGTGGGACAGTTTATATAATAGGGCTGATATTACTATTAGAACTGATAATCATATACTTTTTATGTCGAAGATGCCATAGGAATTATGAATATCCAAGCTTTCCTGTAGCTCTACAGGAAAGCTTGACCGGGTTTAGCTAGTCTAGTTAAGAATGAATGTACTGATATAACACACATCATAAAATAATACCATCTAAGCTATACTAGTGCACGAAAATAGTCTAAATTACCTAAATACACAATAATTCATATGAATTAACTGTTAATAATTTTATTGATAACGTAAAATTAACTTCATGTTAGTGTATATATGTATAAAGGCGGGTACAGACTGCTGTAACATAACATGCAATGTAACATGAAAGGAGCATTTCATAAGTGTGGACGCAGCGCGCGCACGAACCGAGCATGTACCTACTCGCATCTGTTTCCGGCATGCGCGCGGCGAACATAGCTCAGTCTGCCGAGAACACGCGTTCCGCAGTACAGACACACACAACCCGTCCACATTGGCGCTCCGTGCACACTACGCGCCCCTTTGTGTTCGGCGAAAAAACCGACAAATTGCGGATCACGGCGCACACGTATTGAAATGCTCTGTTCGTGCGCGTAGTGTGCACGGTTCGTGCGCGCAAGGCGTCCACACTATGGGAATTCTGTTACATTGCATGATACATTGCGACAATGTGGACGGCGAATTCTTTCTGTACCCGCCTTTACATAATTATTTGCACACATAGAAATAAGCATACAAATAATACAGTTGAAGAAATTAGAAATGCATGTCATTAGTGTAACGTGTGATAAACACAATGATTCATTTAGTAAATGTTAAAATGGTTTCTTTTACAATTGCAATATTTATTTTTGTTGTAAGTAAACCCACCGTTTTTATCGTAAACCGCACTGTCCATCGTGGCAAAAAATATTAAGGAACACTTTTTTTTTGTACTTTAATATGACGTGACACACTCCGCCTGATGGTAAGCAATCGTGTGGCCCAAGAGCAGTGGCCTCCACATCATCCTCATAGCAGCTAAGGCGATGTTGAGATCCCTACTTTGATGGTCTGAGAGGTGCTTTTTCACGCCCCGCTTGGGGACCCAGGATTAAAGGACGAAGGCAGAGAATTCCATGCCTTGGTCGTTTGGCAGACGTATGGGAATCCAAACTTGTTAGTGCACGCTCTTATCGACTCTATCGTGTAAGGATGGCATCTGAGCTTAGCACGCGTTGTTCTGGATAGGAAAGGGGAGGGCGGGATAAGGTGGCATAACTTACTCACATATTTGATCTTTTACCATGATTATCGTATCTTTATTTGCAATTATCGTTAGCTTTTATTTCGTTTTTAAGGTTACCACTGAAGTGAATTCGAACTTAAGACATAAAACGCCCATTAGTCGTCAAAAATTGGAACCAAGAGCAGTTACTGGTATGTTGTTTAAAGTAAGATTATTATGTTTTATTTTTCTATCATGTTTTACTGATTCATATCGCCCTACACCTAAACATATACTTACGTATTTATTTTGCCACTACAACTCATAGTATTTCTTAGTCTATATCGAAATTCTTTAATTTATTTTTTACTTTTTAAACGATTATTCCCGCACTAGGAATAATTCTTGTGTCCCGGGGGACTTTACAAACATTCAAACAACGGACACAAAGACTCAGAACAACCATTTATGGATCGCAACAATTTTTGTCCCGTGTGGGCATCGGACCCACAACACTCGGCCCAGCGGGAATGGCGAGGGCGACCACTTACTACTTATTGATTTTACAGCTAATATTTTATTTTTATGTGATTAATCCCACTCGCTCTGTCCGCATTGTAACACCTTTGTAGCCAAGTTCAACAGTGGTGACCATAAAAAACACCGAGTAGGTATTACACGTGATGTCCTGGGAAAACATAGACTGTCTTGGAACCCACAACTAATCTCTTCTCCCTAATCTTCCTCATCCCGAAGGCTAACGATACCTTAAGGCTAGACCAGTGTCAGGATATTAGAGGGCATTGACTTCCCAATAACGACTGCCATAGATGTTCATGGCAGCCGGGACCGACGGCTTAACGTGCTCTCCGAGGCACGGAGCAGGCAATAATAAAATTATCAATCAATACGCACACAATTTCGAAAAGTCATATAACTTCCGAAAGTCAGAGGTGCGCGACGTGGGTTCGAACCCGAGACCCTCTGCATCGCAGTCTGTTGGTCTCCCCACTGAGCTATCGCTAACCCACAACTAATGTAATCATAAAAAAGTATATAGAAGATATACTGTTAATATTCGTTATTTATTTTCAGATACATAAAATGTATTTACTTAAATCTGAAGATCTGTATAATTTGATGTCTCGGATTCGATCAATTATTTCTTTAGAAGATTTTGACGATAAGTCTAGCAGTTATGAAACCCATCTCAGTTATAAAGTTTTAAGCGATGTTGAAGAAAATAAGAAAAGGATACATACTCGGAAGGGGTGCAATAAATTAAAATTACACGGTAACATGGCGACCAAAAAGAAAAACCACAAGCTTACAATGATTTTATATCCGGATTAATATTGTGTGTAACTGAAAAGCGTGGTCATACTAAAGGTTATACTATAAATAATAAATATTAACAAAATCCATTAAAGTGTAATACAGTTTCTTTGATATTTTGATTATCTTAATATATATAATTCTACTGTACGTGTGTACATCACTGAACTCCTCCTAAACGGCTGGACCGATTTTGATGAAACTTTTTGTGTGTGTTCAAGTGGATTCGAGAATGGTTTAGATATGTTTTCTTTTTCTCTTGTTTACAGGACAACGTCTTTCGGGGCAGCTATTTCGGTATAATATTTGTTATAAGTCTAGTGCGAGATCTTTGGTCAGCCACGCAGAAGTCTTGAGTTCGATACCAAGGCAAGCACCTCTCACATTTCTAAGGTATGAGCATATTAAAATAGTTAATAATCGCGGGCTTCAACGTTGAAAGAAAACATCATAAAGAAACTGCATGTCTGAGAGTTTTTCATAATGTTCTTGAAGAAATATGAAGTTCAGTTCACACTGGGCCAGCACGGTAGTATTGGCCTAACCCTCCTCACACTGAGAAGAAGCATGTGTCCAGCAGTGGGCAGTTGAAATACAAGGTTAATGTTATTATATTTATATCATAATTTTGTAAGGATAGATAAATCGTTACACAGAAGACATACATCTGACCGACGGACAGGAAATTATTTAGCGCTATTATCATAAAAATATTTGGTCTTAATTAAATTCTGAGTACTGGAATATTGACGTCAGAATGTTAATTAGGCAAATTTTAAATTGAATTCCATTGCCCGACCGGAAAAGTAATTTATTTATTTGGACAACCAGTAGTTTTTATATGATTACCTGTAGGGGTCTCTGAAATATGGCCACATAAAGAAACGTAAATGCACATTAAGCTGTCACAACACAAGGGATTTACAATAATACCTTACTAAAAAATATCTTCACTGAGCCACCAGTTATTTCAATAAAAATATAACAAAACACATAATAAAATATGAACTAAAGAAATCCCTTATGGAACCGATACTTTTGATTTCTTAATAATAATTTTACAAAGCAACTTTATGAAGAGGTTAGCAGTTTATCGACAAATGATTTCTCGTATTGTAATATTCTCGAAAACAACTCTCTACACGTTACTGTCCTGGGTAAATGCGAGTAGAGTTTACATTAATTATTTATCTCACTAGACTCATAGCATTACTTGGTTTGTCTTAACCTGTTTCTTATATCTGCTACCTACTCCACAAATGTTTGAATCGTACAAACAAATAACGTATTCCACAATCTGCAGTTTATAATCCTGTAACAAAACGAAAATAAGTTTCACAAACTTAGTTTCTCCAGTAGTTAGTAGTTTGTTGGAAGCCAGGCCTGTACCATTTTATATTTCTTGCATACGACCTCCACAATTTTATTTGTACCGGATAAGTAATATAAAGTTTCATACTTTCGACTTTGTAGGTTATGCGACTGTTTAGGTTTCATTTCATACGCTGCTACTTCGTGTTATACTTTAAATCACACACCATTTTGGAACTATAATTGAAGTTCTACGAAAGGTTTAATGTTATTTAGCGCAATATCAATGTGACTTTTCATTTTATTATTTAAAAAGACAACGCAAGACGCATTTAGAGTGAATACTGTGTCGCGGAGTCTTTACGAACAATCAATCAACGGACACAAAGAACACCCAGATTAGGAATAACTATCTGTGGATCACAATTTTTTTTTACGATGTTGGTATTGAAGCCACAACATTCAGTGCAGTGGCAGCGGCGAGGCGACCACTCAAACCACTACGACATCTATGCAGTCAAAACTTGGACTAACTTTTGACGTGTTTTATTTTTTTTTTACGATGTTGGTATTGAAGCCACAACATTCAGTGCAGTGGCAGCGGCGAGTCGACCACTCAAATCACTACATCATCTGTGCAGTCAAAACTTGGACTAACTTTTGACGTGTTTTATTTTTTTTACGATGTTGGTATTGAAGCCACAACATTCAGTGCAGTGGCAGGGGCGAGGCGACCACTCAAATCACTACATCATCTGTGCAGTCAAAACTTGGACTAACTTTTGACGTGTTTTTTTTTTTTACGATGTTGGTATTGAAGCCACAACATTCAGTGCAGTGGCAGCGGCGAGGCGACCACTCAAATCACTACATCATCTGTGCAGTCAAAACTTGGACTAACTTTTGACGTGTTTTATTTTTTTTTACGATGTTGGTATTGAAGCCACAACATTCAGCGCAGTGGCAGCGGCGAGGCGACCACTCAAACCACTACGACATCTATGCAGTCAAAACTTGGACTAACTTTTGACGTGTTTTATTTTTTTTTACGATGTTGGTATTGAAGCCACAACATTCAGTGCAGTGGCAGCGGCGAGGCGACCACTCAAATCACTACATCATCTGTGCAGTCAAAACTTGGACTAACTTTTGACGTGTTTTATTTTTTTTTTACGATGTTGGTATTGAAGCCACAATATTCAGTGCAGTGGCAGCGGCGAGGCGACCACTCAAATCACTACATCATCTTTGCAGTCAAAACTTGGACTAACTTTTGACGTGTTTTTTTTTTTTTTACGATGTTAGTATTGAAGCCACAACATTCAGCGCAGTGGCAGCGGCGAGGCGACCACTCAAACCACTACGACATCTATGCAGTCAAAACTTGGACTAACTTTTGACGTGTTTTATTTTTCAGTACACTTTTCTTAGTTTCTCTTTAATAACGGCCTCGATGGCGTAGTAGTCAGTGTAACCGACTGCCACGCCTGAGGTCGCGGGTTCGATTCCCGCACAAGTCAAACATTTGTGTGCATGAACACGGATGTTTGTCTTGGTCTGGGTGTTTCTATGTATAATATGTATGTATTTACAAAAAAAAAAGTATATATGTATGTTTATCCATTGTCTAGTACCCATAGTACAAGCTCTGCTTAGTTTGGGCTGGATGGTGTTGTGTGTATGTGATATAATATTATATTATTATTAATAAATACTATTATATTAATAAACAAGAATAATTTTGCGAATGCAGAAGATATGAGAGACATAAATAGTAGGACTTGTGATAAATTTGAAATTGTGAGTTTATGTCCACTCTTAGAATAAGCGCATTAAGATCCATTTGGCCTCGCCCGTTTAGGGAAATGTAAACAAGAATATCTACTAGCCATTTGAAGTCTACGTTGCTAATTGTATTTTTAAAGATCTTTACTCTGAAACTTCTCGTTTAATTTTGAAAGGTCAAGATTAATTATTTTTATTGATTGGATCAAAGTTAAGCGTCCCAAAATGTGACTTTTTATTTTGTAACAGTAGGTCCTCTGTACACAGTCCGTACAAGCAAAACTTAAATTCTAGAATTTACAAATAGTTTTTCAATATTGTTCTATTATAAAATATGCCTAAAACAACACACATACATTTAATAACCCTTAGATTGCCGGGTACCTACATAATTAAATTAATTTTGATTTTGATACAATTAAAATAATCAATATTATACCAGATTTGCTTAGTACATTTGACGCGTAAGTTGAAGAAAGAAAGCATTGCTTACCATGTTTTCTAAACACAATTGTAGCAAACTTTCTAATAATATTTGTACAGTCTCTGTACAATCCACTTATATAAATAAATAATAAATTTTTTGTTTGTTCCTAATCTCTGTCACAGCTTGACCGATTTTGACCGAACTTTCACCGACAGATTGCTGATGTTATAAGGAGTAACTTCGGCTACTTTTATTTTAGAAAAATTGTATTCCGCGAACATTAACATTTCCACGTAGACGAAGTCGCGAGTAACAGCTAGTCAAGTCGTTAGTCGCTACCTCAATTATAACTATTAATAAGTTCGGCAATAAAATCAACATTTAATTAAACTTCAATTTTGCAATACCTTAAAGTATTTCGAATTCTTGTGCAGCAAATAACAAAAATGTTCATAAAATTGAATCTTTATGGGAGCGAGCAACATTGCTTTATATAAATAATTGTTATTGGAGTGTTATCGATTTGCACAAAATAATGTGACTAATATTTTAATGTTTACACTTTATAAGCGCACTAACTTTTGCCCACAGCTTCGCTTGCAAAAAAGTAGTTTACGTTATGATAGTAAAAGCCTTTTTTTTGTATTGGTGATAATATAGGTTTCTAATGGAGAAAGAATTTGTAAAATCAATTAAGTAGTTTTTTAGTTACATACTTACAAACAAGCAATAAATGAAATATTTCCTCTTTATAATATTACTAGCTTTTGCCCGCGGCTTCGCTCGCGTTAATTTAAAATTTGACAATCAATTCGGGTTGTACTCTGCTTGTAATAATATAATTCAATCATGATTCGAAAGAAACGTGGCGCCATCTAATATCATAAGAACGTTATTGTTGTTTTCCTCGGAAACAGTAATTTTTTTAGGGATGAAATGTAGCCTATGTTCGTTTCTGTACATCTCACAACGTATATGCAAAATTTCAGGATGATTGGTTATGTGGTTTGGGCGTGAAAAGGTAACAAACAAACAAACTCATTTTCGCTTTTATAATACATATAAGTTAGGATTAGGATTATAGATAATACTTGTCTCTTAATCGAAGTTTTGAGTACATATTAGCAAAATATTACATAATACAACAAGTGAGAAATGGCAATGAATTGCCGTAAATCTTAGAGTTCGAAAAAACGGTATCGCGTGACCTTGAGTTCAGAGGTCAAAGGTCAGTCATTTCGGGGTATATCGACTATGCTGAGGCGAATGGCGTTGACCGCGAGTCTCTAGCTCTTACGGTTCTTGAGTTGCAAGTTGTATAACAGATGGACAAAGCTGTTGTATAAGAGTTTTTCCGAACTCTAAAAATGCTACGCTCAGCTGTCCATGTCAAAACAGCTTATCTACATTTTTATAATTTGAGGTCTAGCAATAAAATACAAGAAATTCGTATACTTATAGAGATTTACCAATTCTATTTGGTTAATTTGTCCTCATTGTATATAATATGCTAGTTTATTATTTATAATTTGGTATAATATTAAGCCGCATTTTCACTAGGCGACACGAAATTCACGTGTCCCGCGCGAGTTCGTCCGACGTTGTCCGACATCGCTTGGGACATTTACGGGTCGCGCAACTTGTCGCTAGTCGACGCTCTGCGAGTGTCGACACGCGCGACTTTCGTGTCCCTCGACAGTCGCCGGACAGGCTCTGAGTGGTGAGAACGTGTGTCGCTTTGTGTTCTGAAAATGACAGTAGTGTCATCCAACGAGAATACATACTACTTCCTCGGGCGACATACTGATCATGACTGGCCAAGGTGAACGAGTCATATGTCGCGGGACATTGTCCCACAACTTTTGCAGAGACAACTACGTGAATGTCGAGCGATAAGTATCTGCGACATGTCGCCTAGTGAAAATGCGACTTTAAGTAAAGTTAAGTACCTATAGAGTCTATTTCGGTTTAACCTGAAATTTTACTTAAACCAGCGGCTCTACATTTATCGTATTCGTCATACAAAATTAACTGGAAACTTGAGACAACCCACAATCGAAAAAAATCTCTGCAATTTTAAAAGCATTTTTCGTATAGACTTCCACTTCAGTAATAGTGCTAAAAGGGTTGGCCCTGCCGACCCTTTTGTATTTAACGGGTACTTTGGGTGATGGGCTTCTTGGGTCTGCTTACCACCTGATCAGCACCAGGTCCGAGAGGCAGCTGGCGTGTTCTCAAGCGCGCCTCTGTGTCGTGTCTTCGTCTCCCCACGAGAGGACAGTCTTTTTATATAGTGGCCTGCCGTTTCACACGGCGGGCTGAAACCCCAAGGAATCCACGATTACATGTGAAAGCGATTCGCGCGGCTCCGCCGACTATGGTTATGTCAAGACATTCTGGAGTAGGTTTAGTCGGTATTACCGGGATATCTTCTAAAGCAATCCACACTTAAAAAGGTGTATTTAACGGGTGTAAAGGTACCCTTCTGCCAACTACTTCAGCCATATCTCTATACTCAATTTACCAGCCAGCTATGTCTTTAGGTTCCACGTAATGAACAGCCTATTGTTATCCACTGATCACAAATCCAGACTATGTCGTAATGAACTTTCTACTAAGGATTCTGTAACAGGCAATCCCAATTAGAGTTTGTTTGACACGGGCCTCAAACCTGAGACCTCATAGTCAATTATTAACATGGTTTGCCATGGGACTAGTGAGATAAACCATATAATATTTGCAACAAATACTTTCTATTATTACAAAAAAAAAAACCAAAATATGTGTACAGTTCTCGGAAACCGTGCTATCGATATAGGTTTCCTAGTATAAGCAGAATGCAATAGTTGTGAGGTGCTCTCTCCTGATAGCATAAGACTCAAGTTACCGATCGAGTCTTATAAAGAGGATCTTACTATAAGTTCTCAGGTCATCTTTGATTTGAGTTTGTTAAACTATGGCAGGAACACTGCTGAAACATTTGTTTGGTATTCCGAAGCTAGGAACACGGCTGATGCATTAGTTTAGTATGCGGAAGCACAAGTATACTATAGCATGGCTTGACAGTCGTCTGCCTGCAATCATACAGTTAGTTCATAGCTTAATCTATTGAGAAGCAACGACACATCGGTGGCCAGACACAATAGATTTTGAATTATGTCTCACATTCCAACAATTGACAGGTTAAGAGAAAAACATCGTAAGAAAACCTGCATGGCCAAGAGTTATCCATAATGTTCTCGAAGATATGTGAAGTCTGCCAACCCGAACTGAGCCAGCGTGGAGTCTACCACGCTGGCAAGGTATCGTATTCAGATCGTTTGTAATAAAAAAAGCAAGCACTGTGTTTAAGAGTAGATTTACTGCTTTGAATCTTATTACTCAAGAAACTTTTTACACATTAAATGTATATTATAGATGTTTGGTGTGCAAAGCCGACTTGCACTTGACCGGTTTTACCGTAGGTCCAGCTGTGAGACTGAGTTTCAGTGATTATGATATATATAGTATATAATTTTTTTGCCTGACGGCTTTATAATGCGTATTCACACTCATATTTCACCCGCTTTTAAAATCTCACGTAATAAGGGGCGACACTTCAGACTCCGTGCTGCTAAACAGAATAGCTAATTACCTAACCTTATAGCCGTAATATAAGTGCAAACTTCTGCCAATGGAACTAACAAGGTAGCTAAATATTACACTACTAAATAATACAAACATTATAAATGCGAATGTCAATTCGTTTGTTACGCTTACCCGCCTTAACTACTCGACTGATCATCACGAAATTTCACATATACGTTGTCAGGGGAACAGAAAAAGACATATTATGGTACCTTTCATACAGAAAAAAGTACTGAATCTAAACTAACCTAAACTACATTTACGTAAGCAAAACCGTGGGCAGAATCTAGTTTATAATATAACTAGCTGGTCCCCACGTTTATAATTACTGCGCCGCTCCAGTGGATCGTACCGATATTGTATGACGTGACTGGTAGTCCGAGAGATTAACGCGTTCAAACAAAAAAACAACTCACAGAATATTGACGTGAAATAGCAGTATTCCTACTGTTGGGTTTCGTTCGGTGAGTGAGAGTGCCGGAGGCCCAATCACCCTATTTCCCCCTTCCCGCTCCTTCTCTTTGCCAACTATTTAGGAAAGGAAGTGTCCTTTCCAAAAGGGTTGGCAACGCGCAAGTGATGCAGGCGTCTATAGGCTACGGTGACCACTTACCATCAGGTGGGCCGTATGTTTGTTTGTCACCTTAGTTGCATAAAAAAAGAAAATCAATCTCTTCCGCTAACTTATATTAGTATATGTAAAAATACTAATTATCCTACTAACATAATAAATGTTATCATTACTAAAGATGTCGACGTTTAGATATTGGTAGTATTTAATTACAAGTAGTCTGCTAAACGAATTCTAATAAAACTTGGCAAACAGTTAGATAAATTCCTGTGTTAGCACGCAGGATACTTTTTCTCTCAGTAATGTTCAAATAGGATTCATGTAGGCATAGCCACAGCTAAAATTTAGTACTAAATATTTAAAACTAGCTGACCCGCGCAACTACGTCTTCTTCACATAAGAGTAATTACCAATTTTTGCAACATTTTTCATTTATGCTCTGCTCCTTTTGGTTGTATCGTGATGTTATATAGCCTATAGCCTTCCTCGATAAATGGGCTATCCAACACTGAAAGAATTTTTCAATTCGAATAAGTAATTCCTGAAATTAGCGCGTTCAACGAAACAAACAAACTCTTCAGCTTTATAATATCAGTATAGATATGTAGAAACACAAATTAACTATCATTAAATTAACCATTCTTCAACTATTACTGCTGCAAAAACACTAAAATTAAAACATTAAACATTATAGAAGAATTCAAAATCTTATAAATGTTCAGCGACTTTCTCTATCTCTACCAACAAGGTAGTAAAAAATATCGATTGCAAATTTGGTAGATTTTCGTATAAGATTTATTATCACTCGACACTTTCTTCGCCCACAATAACCCTCAAATCATTTTCGAGATCCAATACCCTAGTAGTGGTTCCAACCGCACTCAGTTTTATCACCCGATAGATTTTCCGAACGATTTCGACAAACAAACGATTCAGAATTTATCGTATAATGTGCAAACCGTAAGATTTATTGTTCATTTACTCGTATCATAATGGCGAGGTGAAATCGCTTCGAGTTAAATTATACGGGTAAAAATGTATTCATACGTGGATTGGTGGGTTCCTAAAGTGATGTGATTTATGTTTTTAATAGATTTAGGTACCATACAATTTTGATAAATGCTTTTTTTCGTACCAAGTGCATTACTTGAGTGTATTATGTTATGTCCGTATGTAATGAAGTGCTTCAGCTATAGTTTTAAAATAAGTACATTCACATATAGTCTCGTGGTTATATCGCCATAATAGCAGGCATCGAGACTTTGCTAGCTTTGGTTTTACATATCACCTTTGAGTGTCAGCCGATTGCTGGTGCCTGGACACAGTTCCTGACTCCGTGCTGCTACTAAGAAATTCTTAAAAGAATAATTCAGTAAGTCTTTTCCCGAACCGAGAAGCGAGTCCCGATACCTCATGCCCGGCAATCACATTAACTGTCGCTACCCCACCGCGGCTGTATAGAAATATAAGAAGGAACACTAAAAAAAATTATAGCGTACGCAACCTAACATCACCTTCATTTGTATAGTTCTAAGGCTATTACGCCACACGGAATCAAATAATCCTTACTAATATTAGAAATTCAAAAGTAACTCTGTCTGTCTATCTGTCTGTCTGTTACCTTTTCACGGCTAAACCACTCAACCGATTTAGATGAAATTTGGTACAGATATAGTTTAAAACCTGGGGAAGGACATAGGCTACTTTTTATTCATGTAGGTAGGTACCACGCGGGTGGAGCCGCGCGCAAAAGCTAGTCAATCATAAATTAATGTATTCAAATATTTATTAAAGCATACAATATTTCGATTTACTTTTAAATTTGCAATATTCAATAAAAGTCGAATTAATGCGACTAATGTGCATCAGGTCTTTAATTCGATTCTCAGGTCAGAAAAGTGTTATTCGGTTTTCCTGTCCGGAAATTCTTGGTAGCAATACGAAGTCTGTAATGGGGCCCAGTAGACAGCAATATATGTCCCTATTACGTTAGACCAATAATAATAGTAGGTGAAATGCGAGTGTAACACATCCCTGATTGCTATTTCAGGAATGTAGAATTGAAACTATATATGTGTACATACAAAGGACGTTCGTTCGACATACGTTCTGGACAAAGGCCTGGTTAAAAGCACCTTGAACTGACGGGCGTGTATGAGGAATGTAATAAAAGTGAATGAAGCCAGAGAAGTGTGTCAGGATCGTAGCAAATGGAAATCCGTAGTCTCTGCCTACCCCTCTGGCAAACAGGCGTGAATCTATGTATGGTATGTACATATATGAAATACTTTAGTTCAGACAGTTAGTATACTCACTGATCCCTTCGACGTTCATTAATGTTACTTTGTGACCTAAATAAATAAATTACTTCTTAATTTAATTTACGCGTAATTTTTGTTTGAAATTCAATATAGCAGCAGGATCTGAGGCTGGTACGCCAATAGGCTCACTCCATATTACGTAAGAACTAAATTCCTTTATAAATGTAGATTTAGTACGTTTCTGACTACCCCTCAAAGATAGTCACTTATTGTATTAGTTAACTTATTACCTTATGTGCATGTTAGTAGATGTTTATATTTAACCTTGCCTGATGTTAGAGGCTGAGATATTTTATACGCGGTCAACGTTTCGATCGCGTTTACGTAAGACAAATTCGCACTAGACACTCTGATCGTTACAGACGTCAGGTAACTATTAGGCTAAATCATTAGGATACCGATTAGCAATGTACCTTGTTTCCACTTGATTAATTGTTAGCCAGGCCTTGAAAATAAATAATACGATTTGCAGACTACGTGATGTAGTAACTACTGTGAATTTAATATTCCTCTTTCTTTGGGGCTTGTATTTTATTTAAGTTATGATGGGACTAGCATAACCTTTGTTTAGATTTTAAGCCTCTAAATTTCAATATAGAGAAAAAACCTACTGATAACATCATAAACAGGCAAACTCATATAATACCTACTAGATTTTGCCCGCATCTTTGCTCGCATAAATTTTATGCTAAGGTAAGGTTATCTCAATTTTCAATCCCTCATAAACAATACTTTTTTCTGGATTAAAGGTTCCCCCCGAAAACGTCTACGCGAAATTTTATGATGATCAGTCGAGGCGTTAAAACGTGGAAGCGTAGCACACGAACAAACAAATAAACTCACATTCACATTTATAATATTAATTAGGATATTAGTAAAAGGTTCCTGCAGTTATTTTATAAAGGTTCCATTCGTACACATACAATTACTTCGTCGTGCATTTAATTACTTCGGTGGTGCAGTGGTTGTAACTGCAATTGCTGTCTACGAGATCTCAGGTTCGATTGCCAGACCGGGCAGTGTTATTACTAGATGGCAAAAGGCTGGCTCCTCCCACCCATAATGTGGAAAATATAGTTAGTGGCATGTAGCTTTGAGAGCAGCGATAGCTCAGTGGGGAGACCAACAGACTGTAATGCAGAGGGTCTCGGGTTCGAACCCACGTCGCGCACCTCAGACTTTCGGAAGTTATTGACTTTTCGAAATTATATATTATGCGTATTAATTAACAATTATCGCCTGCTCCGTGCCTCGGAAATCACGTTAAGCCGTTGGTCCCGGCTGCCATGAACATCTATGGCAGTCGTTACTGGGAGAGTGTCGACACAAAAGATCCCACTGGGTCGAAGTGTCGCCGGTCTGCATTGTCTGGCCCCCACATAAGATAAGATAGTGGCATGTAGGTATAATAGAGCTCTGCCTACCTCTCTGTGGATATAGGCTAAGCTTACATAATCATACATATACTTGGCGCAGCATACAGTCACATGACTATGTTCTGCCCCACCGAGGGTATTAGTATGATTTTATTTAATTTAAATATGACAACTCCTGCACTAGAATTAAATCCTGTGCCGTGGGTGGTTTACAAATATTCAAAGAAGCAGAACAGCCTGACTCAGTACAACTAGAGGACCCTTCCTTCTCTGTCCTTTGGGTACACGTAGATCATGGCTCTTTCAGCCAAATCTACATGTGCCTCTACCGATCCCATTCAGGAGACGCTGAGACAACTCGACTCTTCAATTACCTGAGTCAGGTGGCAGACGACGCGCAGGAGCGGTTTCCGAACGCTGAGTTGGTGTTCTTGGGAGATTTCAATGCCCACCATGAGACCTGGTTGGGTTCTCCCAAAACAGACCACGCGGGACGAACTGCCCATGCGTTCGTTCTCACGCATGACCTGTCTCAACTGGTACTCCAGCCCACCCGGATACCAGATATTGCAGGTCAGGCGCCCTCTCTGCTCGATCTGCTGCTGACGAGTAACCCGAACCGGTACAGTGTGTCGATTCGTGCTCCTTTGGGCACCTCAGACCACTGTCTGGTTTGTGCCACAGCTGTTGTGGTTACGCCCCCACGACCCGAAGAGGCAAGACGACGACTGTGGCACTACTCGTCAGCAGACTGGGATGGAATGCGGGAATACTTCGCATCCATCCCTTGGGCTCAACGCTGCTTTGAGAACAGGGATCCATCAGAGAGCGCTACTGCTGTCGCTGGTGAAATCATCCTGGGTATGGAATATTATATTCCATACAGTGATGTCACGAGCGGCGGCAGGAAAAGGCCCTGGTTCGGGCGTGAATGCGCCGATGCTGTTGAACGCAAACAGACGGCGTATCGCGCTTGGACCAGGGCTCGCACTCTCCACGACCCTAACGTGGATCACCTGAAGGCAGCGTTCAACCAAGCCACAAAGGTCTGCAAGAGGGCATACTTAAGAGCGGATGCCCAGCGCGTCGCACGGTTCGGCCAGGAACTAATGGCGCATCCTACGGGCAGTCGTAGCTATTGGCGCCTGGCCAAAGCCGTGCAGTCCAATTTCTGCCAGACCATGCTGCCCCCTCTGAGGTATCCGAATGGATCACTGGCTCATCGGCCGCAGGAGAAAGCAGATCTGCTTGCAAATCTCTTTGCGGCCAACTCCCGAATCGATGACTGCGGTTCGCAGCCGCCTAACATTGCCAACTGCGACTACACCATGCCTGATATATGTATCAAGCAACGAACCGTTCGTGCGATACTCCAGTCTCTCGATGTTCGGAAAGCCAGTGGACCTGACGGCATCCCAGCTGTGGTTCTTAAGAAATGTGCAGCGGAGTTGTCTCCCACATTTACGCGCCTATACCGGACGTCTTACGTCGCAGGCATTGTGCCTGAGGCTTGGAAGGAAGCGAACGTTCAACCGATTCCCAAAAAGGGGGACCAATCCGAACCAAGCAACTATCAACCCATAGCTATCACCTCGGTGCTTTCCAAGGTGTTCGAGCGGATTATAAACACCCAAATTGTCCGCTACCTGGAGGATCAATCGTTGATCAATGATCGCCAATACGGCTTTCGGTCTAAACGATCAACGGGTGATCTTCTAGCGTTCGTCACGCACCTCTGGGGTGAGGCTATGGACAAGCACGGCGAGTCTTTGGCTATCAGCCTTGACATAGCCAAAGCTTTCGACAGAGTCTGGCACCGGTCTCTTCTTTCCAAGCTTCCGGCCTATGGCTTGCCCCCTCAACTGTGCACCTGGATTGCAAGTTTCCTGCAGAAGCGTCGTATTGGGGTCCTTTGTGACGGTCGCGCTTCCAAATTTATGCAGGTCAATGCAGGAGTGCCTCAGGGTTCTGTCTTATCCCCTACGCTCTTTCTTCTGCATATCAATGATATGTTGAATCTCGGCAACATACATTGTTATGCGGACGACAGTACCGTGCATGGGCGATATCTCGGACATCCTGGGGCCAAACAGGCTGAGGTTGAGGGGAAAAGGCAGAATCTTGTCGTTGAACTTGACCGGACCTTGGACCGCATCTATGAATGGGGTGCCAAGTACTTGGTCGAGTTCAACGCCAAGAAGACCCAGGCATGCGCGTTCTCTACAAAAAAGCCTCCGTTCCTTCCCCTCCCTTCTCTGAAGAACACTCCACTGGTGATACGTGACAGTCTCTCCATCTTAGGTATGGATCTTTGCCGCTCCCTTAATCAGAAAACCTATATCGAGAGCGTCATTAAGCAAGCTTCGCGAAAACTCGGAGTTCTGAACAGGGTGAGGCGGTTCTTCACGCCTGGGCAACTGTGCCTATTGTATAAGGCACAAGTGCGCCCTTGCGTGGAGTACTGTTCTCATCTTTGGGATGGCTCCGCGCAGTACTTGCTGGACGCTCTCGACCGGTTACAGCGGCGGGCTGTCCGTATCATCGGAGATCCAGAGCAACTCCTCTCAGGTCTGCAACTCCGTAGAGACATTGCCTCATTGGCATGTTTCTACAGAATATACCACGGGGAGTGCTCTGAATAGTTATTCCACCTTATCCCGCCCTCCCCTTTCCTATCCAGAACAACGCGTGCTGGGCTCAGATGCCATCCTTACACGGTAGAGTCGATTAGAGCGCGTACCAAAAAGTTTGGGTCCTCATATCTCTGCCGAACGACCAAGGCATGGAATTCTCTGCCAAGGCACGTGTTTCCTTCTTCCTTCAATCCTGGGTTCTTTAAGCGGGGCGTGAAAAAGCATCTTCTCAGGCCGTCAAAGTAGAGACCTCAACATCGCCTCGGCTACTGTGGGGGCGATGTGGAGGCCACTGCTCTTAGACCACACGACTGCTTACCATCAGGTGGAGTGTGGTCATTTTGACGAGGAAAAAAAAAAATAAAAAAAAAAATAATACTATTTGTTGTAACAATTTTTTGTCCAGTGCGGTATCGAAACCACGGACACTCGGCGCGTGACAAGTAGAATGGTGAATACTTAAAACACTACGCCATCCGTAGGTATTGACAAACATTTCTTACCATGATCGTTTCGTTGGACTAGATTTATAGATATTATAACCGGTCCTTTACTATATCTCCTGCTTTTCTATTTCTGTAGATGTTTGTAGTAGAACGAACCGATTTTATCAAAGTATATCACAAAGAAAAGATTTGAAAGCACACCATAACAATTTTTCCTCGCAGAACAAGGTTTATTTATCTTGTTACTTTGATGGGATGACATACAACAAATCTTGTTCATTGTATATTCTAAACATGATCCACACAAACGATGTTCTGCTAGTGATCTAAGATAAGTCTCCATTTAAAGATTGTTCAAATCATAACATGGTGATAGTGACATTGACAAACGCGATGCCGCGAGACATGTGTGGTGTAAGACAGAGAAGATTAGGTTTCCTTGTAATGTTTTCCTTCACTATTAAAGCAAGCTATAAATAACTATTTAATACGCACATAACTTCGAAAAGTCAGAGCTTTGGAATCAAACTGGATAGCTCGGCGTGAAAGCCCAATGGTTTGCCACTAGGCTAACTCAATAATGTATGAAAAATCATTAGCAAAAAGTTTCAGGCATCTTACCTTACCGTAGAGTAACATTTTTAAAACTAAGAGAATGTTTAGCAGTTAGGAATATATATTACTAGCTTTTGCGCGCAGCTCCGCCCGCGTGGTACCTACATCAATAAAAAGTAGCCTATGTCCTTCCCCAGGTTTTAAACTATATCTGTACCAAATTTCATCTAAATCGGTTAAGTGGTTTAGCCGTGAAAAGGTAACAGACAGACAGAGTTACTTTCGAATTTATAATATTAGTAAGGATGTATGTGACCAAGAAGTTAGTGTTCTAGAAATATAATAAGATATTTAATATCCTATACTACTACAGCCGTGGCTTAGAAGCCTTAGAAACAACATTTAACAACTTTGAAATGTGATTATATTTGTGTGAGGTGAGGTCTCGTTTTCGATTTCCAGGTTAGGTAAAGTGCTACTCAGATCGGATATTTACTGCAAGAGCAGGATATCTGAAAATACGCCTGGTTTCTCAGAGTTAATAGCGAACCTATTACGAACTCTAGTACGTGTGCTATCGATTTCGAGAAACTTTAAATACATCTCTACCTCCCATTTTGAGGATGCATAAGCGATTCTATGAAATTGAGTGGCTGCAACGTGAACGTAAATTGAAGGATTATTGAAGAATTATAACAAGTTTTAAGAAATATGAAAATACCAATCATGACATATTTTTTTTTTAATAGGATGGAATACAATAACATTTATTTATAAGTATATGGTACATTATGATCATTATATACATAGTTAACATTGATTCACACATATTACCATTGCAAGTGTAGATTTCATTTCTACCAAATGCCAATGGATTTTTGAGCCGCCTTTTACGCAAAGTCCTTATCCTAACTAATATTATCAGTGTAAATGTGGGTTTGTTTGTTACCCTTTCATGCTTTAACTACTTAATGGATAAGAAAGAACGTAGAGTTCCTTTCATCTAGGAAAACGAACTGTTCTTGGGCGTGCAAAGACGCGGGCAAAAGCTAGTCATATATATTTTACTAAATTTTGTCCACGCTTTAATGCAGATTTAGTCAATTTCTATTTCTCGAGAACAGTATTTTTTTGAAGTCAGTATTCCCTATGTCTTTTTCTGTACTCCCTGACAACGTGTATGCTGAACTTCATGATTATCGGTCAAGTTAAGAAGTATAGTATAGTTAAGAAGTGAAGGTGTAACAAACAAACAAACTCACATTCGCATTCATAAAATTATTTAAGACTATCTTTTGCCCGCGGCTTTGCTCGCGTTACTTTAGAATTTGACAATCAATTCGGGTTGTACTCTGCTTGTAATAATATAATTCAATCATGATTCGAAAGACACGTGGCGCCATATATTATCATAAGAACGTTATTATTTTTTTCCTCGGGAACAGATTTTTTTTCGGGATAAAAGGTAGCCTATGTCCGTTTCTGTACACCTGTTAAGGTATATGCAAAATTTCAGGGTGATCGGTTCAGTGGTTTAGGCGTGAAAAGGTAACAAACAAACAAACTCATTTTCGCTTTTATAATATTACTACCTATTGCGCGCGGCTCGGCCCGCGTGGTATTTACATCAATAAAAAGTAGCCTATGTCCTTCCCCAGATTTTAAACTATATCTGTACCAAATTTCATCTAAATCGGTTGAGTGGTTTAGCCGTGAAAAGGTAACAGACAGACAGACAGTCAGACAGAGATACTTTCGAATTTATAATATTAGTAAGGATTAGTTAGGAAGTTAGGATAAGGATTATGATAACCCTTGAGAATATAATATGGTTAATCTCAGAGACAATTTCAACCTCTACATATGCTGTACATATTACACAGATAAGTGCCAATCAACGAATTTTCTATAATAAATTTTAACAAAATTGTTCATGCGTCGCATCAGTGTGCTCGTGACAGCTATATTAAATGAAACAAGCACAGACAGTATTTTAATTATAGTCGTCAATTGGGATGTCAATGTTACCTACTTAATCGTAGCTGTAATAAAATAAACTAGGTATTACCTGAACTGGAGCAGCGATAGCTCAGTGGGGAGACAAACAGACTGCAATGCAGAGGGTCTCGGTTTCGAACCCACCTCGCGCACCTCTGAGTTTCGGAAGTTATATGACTTTTCGAAATTATGTGCGTATTGATTGACAATTATCGCCTGCTACGTGCCTCGGAGATCACGTTGAGCCGTCAGTCCCGGCTGCCATGAACATCTATGGCAGTCGTTATGGGAGAGTGTCGACACAAAAGATCCCACTGGGTCGTAGTGTCACCGGTCTGCACTGACTGTCCCCCGCATAAGATAAGATAGGATAACTGTGACTGCGGTCGTGACGTCACGTTCGTGCAGTTATCATTAAATTGTGGCTTAGATTTTAATATGACCTTATTAATTTATAGCCTTACTTATAAAAATATCACTAGCTAATAATTATTAGCTACCTCTCAACTGAACAGCTCTCGAATTCTATGATCAACGGCGATCATCATCGATCGAGTAGACAAGGTGATTGTTTGTTTGTAACGTGGAAACGTAACAAATAAAAAACTCACATTCGTATTTATCATATTAGTTAGAATTAGTTTATTAGTTAATCTATGAATCTGTGAAAACCGCATTAAAATGTGTTCAGTGCTTTTTAATTGCGTGATGTTAAAACAAACAGATGGACAAAGTTCTTAACGCCTTCGTTGCGAGGGCTGGCTATCTTTACTTGTATACCTCATAACATACATACATACATACATAGATTCACGCCTGTTTCCAAGAGAGGTAGGCAGAGGCTACGTATTTCAATTTGCTAGGATCCTGACACACTTCTCTGACTTCATTCACTTTCATCACATTCCTCATACACACCCGGC
Organism: Catocala sponsa; assembly: GCA_963564715.1. Taxonomy (NCBI): domain Eukaryota; kingdom Metazoa; phylum Arthropoda; class Insecta; order Lepidoptera; family Erebidae; genus Catocala; species Catocala sponsa. Next base: position 9,019,375 of record OY751351.1, read on the forward strand.
GGTTTAAGGTCTTAACCTGGCATTTAAGACGGCCTCGATGGCGTAGTGGTTAGTATAACCGACTGCCACGCCTGAGGTCGCGCGTTTGATTCCCGCACAAGTCAAACATTTGTGTGCATGGACATGGATGTTTGTCTTGGTCTGGGTGTTTCTATGTATAATATGTAAGTATTTACAAAAAAAAAGTATATATGTATGTATGTTTATCCATTGTCTAGTACCCATAGTACAAGCTCTGCTTAGTTTGGGCTAGATGATGTTGTGTGTATGTGATAGAATATTATTATTATTATTATTTGTCCAGAACGCCTCATAAAAAGCATTATATTTGAGTAATCGCAAGTTTCATAACTTAAAGCCTCCCAAGGTAATTTAAGGCTGCATTGAATCATCGCAACTATGCATAAATTAGAACCGCATTGTGCCGGATGACTTACAGCTTATGGCAGCTAACCTGTTTGCTAATAACAGTAATATGTTACCTTAGATGAACTTACAAATATGACACATATCCTAACTAATCCTACTACCCTATGTTTGTGAGGATAGATGGACGTTTGTTACATTTTCATGCAAAAACTACTGAACGGAGTTTGATGAAACAGTATTATTATTTATACATCAGAGTAACATATAGGCTACTAAATAATCTAACTTAACATAAATCTACATTCACGCGTAAAACGTAGTAATAATATAAATGCGAATCAGAGTTTATTTGTTTGTTACGCTTTCACGACTTAATTATTCGACCGATCATCATGAAATTAAGCATACACGTTGACAGGGCAATAGAAAAGGACACAGAGTACCTTTCACCCCATGACTCACAGCTGTCATCTATCCATGTTGCCAATATAAGATACACTATATTGATAAACAAAATGTATTAGTGCGAGAGCCCTGGTACCCATACCACAAGTTCAATCTAAGCTTGGGTACCAGTGCTTAACAAGTGGACTGTAAAATTTTTTGTATACTTTTTATGCGTTCAAATTACTGTATATTGTTATGCCAATAAACATTATTATTATTAGTATTAAGTAGGTATGTCAAAAACAACCAAAAATCTAGACATAAAATAAAATTGTAACAGGCTGCCTATCTTTATACCTACCCAGGTATCTACTACTGCATTACAAAAAAAAGACTGCGTGTTTTAATCGATATTTCTAATGTATTTCTGTTAAACTTATAATATGTACTTATTTATTTTAGTATTATTTTTTCGCTACATTTAAGTATAGTATCTGTTTCTAATCTGTTTCTAACTGATATATGCATGCCGTGGCAAAATTTAAGTAAGGTAGCACTAAACACTAGCTGTAAGAACATGTAACAGTGTATACCTTGTTGGTAGTCCCAATTAAATTAATAAATAAACATTTAAAGTAAGAAAATATGTTAATGTCAATAAATAAATGTAGTAAAGGACAAGTATCTATTTTATAGAACCTGTTAAATTGTAAACTAACCTTCTACAATTCAACTGGTCGCAAATTCCATTCAATTCATTCACGTTGCTTGCATTTTAATAGCTAGTTCCGAGAATTAAAAAAGGGGCAATCAAAAGTGAAACTGAATAAAAAGGATTTTATGAACTGCTAATATTTATTTGGATTTTTCTCATGCGAATGTATAAAATGTTAATTTCAGTTTACGAACTAAATGCAAAAATATTTCACTATCATAAATACCAAGAAAGCGCATTCGGGATAAATAGTATTCTATGTGGTAAAACATAAACAAGTGTGAAACAGCAATGAATTGCCGTAAATCTTAGAGTTCGAAAAAATGGTACCACGTGGTCAGAGGTCATAGTCATTTCGGGGTATATCGACTATGCTGAGTCGAATGGCGTTAACCGCGAGTCTTACGGTTCTTGAGTTGAAAGTTGTATAACAAACAGACGGACAAAGCAGTTGTATAAGAGTTTTTTCGAACTCTAAAAAATCATAAAATTGAATATTTATAATATGGACCAGATTCTGCCCGCGGCTTTGCTCGCGATAATATATTTTGAATTTGAAACTCTTATTCACGTCCTAACTAATATTAAAAATGTGAATGTGAGTTTATTTGTTTGTTACGCTTTCACGCCTTAAGACTGCGCCGAGTGTAAGACGCGGTTGGACTGAATGACAGAGCTCGATATTAAAATCGGCGCGCGGCTGACATAATAAAATTGTACCGAGGATTTGAAGTGCTTTTTTGGTAAATATGTATCTTTATTGTCAACCAATAATTTAAATATTTGGGACGGACAAATTGTAATATTTATGTTTCGTTTAAGCTGTAAAATGGGATAGATTTCTACTGTTATAATCTAAAATATCATTTAATACGAGCTTACGTTTTTGCATTTTTCGTGCAAATTTGCGTAATTTTGGAGGCGAAAATATTAATTATTTAAAATTTTTAACACGTAATAATTGTAAACACTTTAATTGTTATGGTAAATGTATATTTTATATTTGTATTAAACAAAAAGTGTTGATTTTATCAAATTAACGGTGACCGCCTGTTTTGGCACATTTCGCTCGGCGCATTCCTAAATCATCATGAAATTTTCCATAAACGTTGTCAGGGCAACAGAAAAAGACATAGGGTGATTTCATCCTAAAAATAGTACAGTTACTATCCTAACCTACATTTACACAAGCAAAGCCGCAGGCAAAACCGTCTTTATAATATAACTTAGGATAAGATTTTAATTTGCCTTTTATAAAGCACGTCGTTTGCTAGTAAGTCAGTATTGTCGTCAACGAAATATTTACCTTAAAATATGCGAGGTCGTAACAATATTTTGAACCAAAAACGCCCCAGTGTAAAAACTAATACATTTCTCTCAAAATATGACTATTTGACATGTTAGGGGCTGTCCCTAGTGGTTCAACAGAACCCTTTATGTTTTTGGAGATATTTGCCTCAAGGGATCCCGAAGGACTTTTGGAGTAGCTATTTATTATAGTTCCGGTTGTGTTCAGGTTAAATTGATGGTTATCATGAAAGTCTCTTTGTGTAGTTTGGAAGGTTTAAATTATGGCTGACCATATAATATATGTAGTCATATTTAGGGTAATGTATAGATTTTTTATCGAATCATTTAATATATTACATATATATCCTTTTTGAGAGAAATAAACAATATTTATTATATTTATTATCAGCCCGTCTGAGAAAGTATGAAGGTGTTTTTACCCAGAACCTTCTACGAGCAGTAATTTTTATTCCTTGTACTGCCACATTGCATCTTCAAATCTGAAAGGTCGTCATTGAAGAGCGTCAATGTTGCAAGCATCTCATTTACCATTAAGTGGACAATATGCTTATTATTATTAAGATTACTTGAATAAAATATTTAGTTTGTCGAAGCCATGACCAGATAATTTTGTCCGACCTTTTTTTTGACTATGAGTCTAGTTTTTCTATTCGAGAGCTATATGAGGAATGGTGGCATAATCCAACTAGACCAGCTCTATTTATTTATCTATTTATCTTTCGGTTTGTTACGCTTTTACACCTTAACTACTTGAACTATCATCATTAAATTTCGCATTCACGTTTTCAGGGGTATTATAGAAAAGAACATAGGGTACCTTTCAGCAAGAAAAACTATTGAAAATATAGAGGGAACCCGCAGGCAAAAGATAGTACATAAATAATCGACCAATTATTAATTTATCAAAATAATTTCCAATTTTGTTCAAACAAAATAGCCCTAAAAGCAAACCATAACACAAAAATAATATTTACATTGTAATTAACATCGAAATCAAAAGCAGGCTTCTGTCAAACGAACGTTAACATAATCACTCAACATATGATAACAGTTTATTTATTATCCAATATAAACTGCAGCCTCCAACCAATTATTGGCCGTCAATTTAGCCCCTTATTTTATATTCACATTCGATGATTAAAATAATATTTTATACTTTGGGATTAATTTATAGTCGCGTCACAATGGACGGTCGGCGTGAAATTGCAGTTTTTATCGTTGAAATATTAAAAATGTTGTGATTCAATCGGCTTTAGTGCGGAACGCAAAATATCTACTGGAATAAACTATATTTATGGCTGTTTTTCGATTATCGGGCTTGTACGCACTGCCTATTTATGAATGTATGTACTGAGTTTTGCCTATATAGTCAACTTAACAAAATTATAATAATATGTTCAATCCTATTTTGTGTGATGTACTAATTGTTATTCCGAGTGTGGTCGTTTCTTATACCCTCTGTGTGCCTACGGATTACGTTCTTAGACCAAGGATATTTCTGCTGTAAAATTAAAATAGAAATTCATTGATACAGGAAATATATATAAATGTTGGTAGGTCACACATTTCTTTGTCTTAAATTAAATCTATGACGTATATCTATATAGGTGAGTGTAGAATTATTTTGCCAGCAAACCATAAATAATACAGAACTAATATAAAAATGTCTCATATTTGAATCTATCGAAAACACAAACCGAACGAAAGCATATTTTTATCTTGATTTCCCGTAACGAAATGTTCTTCGAGTTAGAAAATAAAATCACAACATATTTGAGCTTTGTCTATCTTAGCATTTTCCTGAATACCACGCAAACGATAAAAGAAAAAACACACTTAGTATTCGCCACGTGAACGTCCCGAGGATTTTGTAAAAGCTCACTGACATTGAAGATCGGCATTCAACAAGTTTTGCGGCAGGTTTTAATATAAAAATGTAGGTCTTGTTTTAAAGATCATATTACCTGTTCTGATAAAAGCAAGCCTCGAAAATCATGTTACCAAATTTCATGCTTTGTAATAAGAAAAGTAATTATATAAATTTCTACTTAGCTTATTGATCAGTATCGATAATAAACGATGACTCTCCATCATGAATCCATTGATGCATAGAACATGAAATCTGGATCTCTTTTCATATTATTGATATCACGTACAGCCACAACGTTATAACACTCTAAATCCGTGGCGTGGTATTTTAAAGGAGAGCACCATAAAAAATTTGACTGTTTCATTACTGACTTTGAAAATATATGTTCAGGTTGTGGTATACTAAATAATGCTATATACTTCGCTAATAAATTGCTATATAGATCTATAATTTGCAAAAGTGCAAAATTCATAAAATACTGTCCATATCTTTTGGCAATTAAATAAAACTAAAATAAACATATTAAACTGTCGCTAAAGAATAAATAAAGAATCCCAAACATTTATTGAATATACATTTTGGGTATTACAGTTTGATATAGTTCAATTTAACGTAAAACACTGCCAGGGTACAGTAATTATACAAAAGTAGTAAACATACATATACTTATAGCTAAATTAATAGCGATAAATTACACATTAACACAACGCAAAGACAAGATACATTAAATTAACATATATTAGCTGTACATATAGCACTTTTCATTGCATTAGCAAATCAATCAGTATTATACTAATGCAATATGTAAGTGCAATTCTAAGGATTCAGTGTCAACAAAGTGCTTTCATTGATCTCCGACTCTTCGTATAATATAATTAATTCCCTAAATCTTCAAAAAAGAAGTTGATTTGCTACCAGATAAGAGTAGAAAGGTTAAGGTTCTCGTGCTGAAAGCGCAATCTTTTCTATTACCTTGAACCAAAAACCAAATCCGGCGAAATATAGGTGTAATGTAGTCTCTTTCTTAAGCTCTCATAAGCGCCAGCCTGAGTATTGTATTTAAATGAAATAATATTTTAATTATTATCTTTAGCATAAATCAATACAAATTTCGAAAACTCAATGAGGTAATCGGCATTCACATCATTATTACCTCATTGTCGCTAATCTAATACGCATTAAGCCGACACAGTACATCTAAGATTGATTAATTATATTAGTATTCAGTACACATCCGATCACTTCACTCTAAGTAAGATAACGAGGACAAGAGATCTATGGGAATATTATTAGCATAACTGAGACTTTAATCGTTTGTGTTTATTTCGTTTTCGATTACATTTGTAAAACTTTCAATTTATTTAGGGTGTCAACGGAATCCGGTGGAAAAATTTGAAAATGCTACTGTTGTGCAATCGTTACTATGCCATCTCTACGGAACTATGCTGATAAACGGCAATAGTTCGTTTCCCTATTACTACGAACAATAATCAATCTGCCTACTCTTTCAAGGATATTAGCACATGATTTCGGAAGGCTTGTTGTACCATGCCTACTTAATAAGCACGGCAAGATATCGAAATTAATTCTCAAGACATTTTATAGCAGATCTAAAGCCAGGTTCGGTAAAATGTCAATGTAATTAACCTCTACCTTCTACGACAGGAAGGCGTCAGGCTATGTATCAAACTGCAAACTTGTCAAAAAACAAACAACGCAATACCGTGACGTAACCTAAATATGTTTCAACGTAAATCAGTTCGGTCGACGTCGGCCCTCACTGCGAATGTGTCACGGGCGTTATTCGGCCGTGATTTTGCACCAATAGGGCTCATTACCGTTTCACTATCGCTGTCTAACTGTTTAGAAGATGGATTTACGATTTGTTGACTAAGAACAAATTGGGGATGGTTAATTTGTTCTGTTTGTATTTATTAAGTGGATCGTGATGGGGTAAGTAATAGTACAAGCTAGGTGATAATTAAGTTTATACGTTTGAGTGCAAAGGGCACGACATGAAGGAAGGGCGTTGTGATCTTTTTTTAAAAAAAAGAGTAGCAATGTTCTTTACTTTTGAAATGAGACTGCCGTATTATAGGCAAACCCTGTGTCTATAACAAATAATAAGTCCATTGATTAAGTTTTTAAGAAAACCCTAAATGTTCGTAAGTTCGATCACAAAATTGTTTGTGCTTTGTGGGCTTGTGGAGATCGAATTCACAACAATTGACGCAATCACAGTAATAAGGTGACCTCTATAACCGCTTTGCTATATTTGGAGTCAAGGGAGCATACAATTTTATCAGTAATACATCAAGATAAATGAAGCCTACGTAAAAGTAATTCATAAAATGACGTTGTGGATCATTCATATTTATATTGGCTTCCATTGCAGACGAACTAGCAATCCATCTGATAGTAAGTAAAAATATATGATACTATATTTCATCTTGAAGCATTTTTATGTATTTCTTAGGCAATGTTTCTTTGAATTGCTCTGACAATAACTAGGGATGACAAGCAGTATACTTAATCAACAGAAACCACTACTCAGCCCTTTTGTCAAAATGCAAACTTACTAAGCGACCGAAATAGATATACTCAGCAAATTTACCACGACCACCACACATTTCGAATAATGTCTTAGGCCAACGACTTTGAATGTAACAGTAAACATTTTTATTCCAATTAATATGTTATATATTATACCTAATAACTGACTGCTGACTACATAGCAGGCAAGCAGTCATCACGCCATTGCCACCGGGCCGAGTGGGTTCGAATCCCATAAGACACAAAACGTTTACGATTACACAAACTCTGTTGTTTCTGTTCTGAGACACTTTGGTCTATAAATTCTATCTTCGTAAAGTACCTCGCGACACAGTGCCCTAATGCTGGATGTCTTTTAAAAAAAAAATGAACAAATGCATATAACATTAATGATCGAATTCGAAACAACTATTTTAATAACAGCTGAAGCCACTCCATTTCCAGCATTTAATGAAGTGGAAACTGCTATTAAGGTAATGGTTTCATCAACTACGACGGTTTTGATGTTTCCGTCCCCCGATCCCTTATTCCCATCTCTGGGAACACTTTTGGATTGTTGATTTACAGGATTAAGAATTTGGGCAAGTTTATTGAATGTTATTGATCGTTCTCTTTGAGTTTTACAAATGGATTACTAATTGATTATGGTAATCGGTTATTCCTTTTGTTTTACAGCGGTGTAAATTTTTTATGGATTGCCATTTATAGGCAAATTTATTTGTTTTGCTATTATATTGTTGCCATAAATAAAGATTTCCTTAAATAGAGTCGTGAAAGTTAATAGAAGTGAGAAACAAAGGGAAGTGAATACATTTATATATTCACGCTTGTATTAAAGGCGTAGGCAGCAGTATATTATAAACATTTCGTTTTTACAGTCCCTAAAGAGCAGCGATAGCTCAGTGGGGAGACCAGCAGACTGCAATGCAGAGGGTCTCGGGTTCAAACCCACGTCGCGCACCTCTGACTTTCGGAAGTTATATGACTTTTCGAAATTCTGTGCGTATTGATTGACAATTATCGCCTGCTCCATGCCTCGGAGAGCACGTTAAGCCGTCGGTACCGGCTGCCATGAACATCTATGGCAGTCGTTATTGGGAGAGTGTCGACACAAAAGATCCCACTGGGTCGAAGTGTCGCCGGTCTGCACTGACTGGCCCCTACATAAGATAAGATACAGTCCCTAAATGCTGTTTTCTCCGCTAAAATGGCAAATAAGACACTCAAATTGTAAATGGTTACGTTAGCCACCTAAAGCTTGTAACACAAGATAATTATATGCTTCGCGCAATGGACCATTTTACGACTACATTGAAAAACTTCATGCTTAAGTTAGAATTTCAAATAAAGAGCTACATGTTACTTCAACACAAAACTAAAAGCAAGCATACTTACATGCTTAACGTACGTCCCTAATCTGAACCAGCAACTGAAACCTATGTCAATAACACCTGAACGTACCAAATCCATCACACAACCTAAGACCCGTAAAATTATACGCCAAAAATCTTGAAGATCTAAAAGTATCGTACCACCTGTGGAGCCGCTTAGCCGGACACATCCGGATACGGCCACGATTTTCCCGGATTACGCCCGGACAACACCCAGTTACGGGGACTCGCTCTCGTCCGGTCAAAACTCAGTTTCGGTGAGATTTAAATTCAAGTGAAATATTATGTATTTTTGGTGTGAATGAATGGTAATTAGTAGAGACAAAAATGATAAATAGACGGATTTTATGTGACACAAAGGACTTATTTGTTTTTACTTTTATTCACATTGTTAATAATTAATTGTTTTGTTACCAAAATAGCGCTCCTTGCTATGGACTGTCCTTGATGGTGCCCAGTCAAATGTTCAGCTATCTAAGACCGTGTGTGATTTCATGTATTGACATCAAAGAATTTTGGCACAAATATAACTCATAAGCAATACTGAGTCTGCATATCTGTCTAGACAATATTAGGGTCGTTCTCTATTGCGTGGAATCTAGACATGTGGATTAAATATACATTAAGGTCTGATTTCAAATGATGACTCTTTTTTAAAGGGAGTGACTCAACTTTGTTTAGTAGATAATAGATAATCTCTGATCTAGTCTTATAGTCCTAGTACCTATAGTCAACACTACTCTTATAATTTTCTGCGCGAACAGTTAGTCGAACAGTCTTCTAGAATCAAAAATCTTCAGCTAACTCCACCGATAGAGTATCAAGAGTTTAGCTATTTGCAACCCTTGATTGCACACTCGCTTGTAACTGCAATCTTCACCAGAGTGTCGGCTTAAATCGATCAAAACTCGGCCCGCTTTTGTCATTTTGAAACAGTATTCAGTCAGACCGGTGCTATATGAACCAATTAGATGCTCAGCGTAACTGCAGAGTGGCAATTCGGTCACATATAATTAATTCGCCGGTGCATTCATGTCGATAATGGAAATTAAAGTAAGCAATAACCCAAAAGCCAATAGCCAATATATTATATAGACCTTTATTTTAAACAGTACCTACGTTTATTATTAAACTCAGTGACCGAGAAAACATTATATATGTTTGATTTAAATGCTTAATTACGGAAAAATAATGTAATATTTGATGAAATATAGTATATGTAAATATTGTTTGGCAGCAATAGCAGCCCTGTATGTAAACTGGCCCACTGCTGGGCATGGGCTATTCAAAGTGTAAGATGGATTAGACCATAGTCCACCACGCTGGCCCAATGAGGGTTGGCAGACTTAACACGTCTTTGAGAACATTGTGGATAATTCTCAGATATGTAGGTATCCTTACGATGTATGACCATGTAAGCTGTCTCAATTTCTGAGAGAGATTTTTCGATCTCCTTCGTACATAATAAAAAAAGTTTAGGTATACGTTAGGCAGAAAGCTATTGTTAAATATATTTTACATTACTCCTGGTATTGAATAGCTATGTCCTTTATTATATTTAATAACTTCTATCGTAAAACTGATTAGTAGATCTTTACCAGGATAAATAAACAGAGTTGTGGCAGAATGGAATTTCTTCTGGAACCTTAAGCAGGACGACTGGATAAGTGAATCTAAATAACCTTCTTTTATGTTCCTGGCTGTGAAAACTGGTCCTGAGTCTTCTTCAGTTGTATATATAGAATATAAAGAAAGCTTATGACTTTATTCAATTACATCCATTGACACTGTAGTGACTTATTTTTGCAGAGCCTTGAACTCGAATGTTCCCTTTGATTTTTCAAGGGGCCTAGTTGATCTTACTGACTGTGGAGGAAATCGTTTCTGAGCAGAGTTCACAAATGCTACTTTGTATGACCAGCAAGTGGTCCAGTTTAGCCTAGAAACAATTGCGCACAAGGGAAACAATAGGAAAACCGACCGTTGCAAGTGTCAATTAGTCAATTCAATTTACATATTTGTTTAAAACCAGATCGACCATCAAATTATTTTTTAACAGCATCTTATGATAAACATAATATTGTGCAGTATAAACAGAAACGTTCACTACTCAGTGGAGCAAATATCATTAATAACCGTCCCATTAATGATAAATTTTCTCATTTGTGTACAACATACAAAATACTGGAATGTATCTGATCACGATCGGTGGATGTTAACGCTGATAGTTTTGTTTTTTGTTTTTGCTTAAGAAAACTATATGGAAACTTAACTAAAACTGAATACTTTTCTAAGCTTATCAACATTCGTATCGGCAGCAGTGGTGAACCATAAAAAAGAATGTCACTCTTACCCATAAAGCATTTCAGATAAAATAGTATTAGCGAATCGTCCCTGGGGGGTAATATATCCTGTCAAAATCACTTAAATTACAGCCTCAGGCACTATTTTATGCCTTATCACAAGAGCTGTGGCCATTACAGGGACCTTTTTTTTTTGAAAAACATCTAAATTTTTAATAGACGATTTTCAACTTCAAGTGAACTACATGAAGGTTGGTTTTCGTTTGAGAGTGTGGCAGCATATGTCATAAGAGAGTCTTGGCGGTGTTAGGCTGGGTGCGTCCAAGAAATTGATTTATAGGTATCGCTATGTATCTCAGTCCTAGTGCACAATTGCGTTAGTACAATGGAGGCATTCTGCTGCCACGCTTTTAGAGTATTATTTGGAGAAGAAAATGTTAAAACTGAAAAATAGCTTAAAATGTGAATATTTTTATTGTTTCTTATATACGGTTATTTCCCTGGTATATTGTAAGGAAAATACTCAGCCTTTTCAGATGCTGACACGGGGATAAAGGTCCATCATACAGAAGTCCTTTGAGTTTTAATCTAGGGCGGGATGGGACGCTTAACGAGACACTAGCCGCGGCAGGTGTAGAAGACTATTGCTACATATGGAACCTAATAAATCTGGGCTATAGGAATGCGTATTTAAGTGTCTGGTATAATTGGAACTATAGATATAAAACGGCTTTTGCCAGATATGCTGCCTCAGTACAAGTTAAAACAGCAAATTATTCAATTATTATAATTTTCGTCGTACACTCACCAGTTGGCGTTATTCTACTTTTTATAACCAACGTCCACGGCCGCGCTATGGGTTGGCGACTAAGAATAAGTAGCCATAATTTTTCTTTTATCTTTGTTATGTTTTTATAACACGCGCTTGTCCCTTCAACAGATTCCCCTTATGAAGTGACAGAGAAGATCTTAGAGATCAATTATACATTTGGGAGTGATGCATCAGATAAACTTTTTGGTGATAAAGAAAAACAAGTTTCACGATTCTATTTTTTTTTTGCGCCAACACGGAGCCCTTAGGGATCGAAGTTCGGATTGTATTTATCTGATTTCGGTCGATGGGGGAAGAATATTAATGTGATATAAGCTGATATTTATTTTACTGCTATCAGGATCTTTTTATAGGAGTTTGATATTTTAAGGAAACGTAATTTGTGACTTCTGTGCCTCGTCGATCCCATGGTGCGTGAACTCTTGGTGTCATTTTGCGTGGGATTTTGTGATGATAGGTTAGATTCCCTGATTAGTTAATGTATTATTGGAATTTTGAACCAACGGGTGTGTATGAGGAATATGATGAAAGTGAATGAAGCCAGAGAAGTGTGTCAAGATCGTAGCAAATGGAAATCCGTAGTCTCTGCCTACCCCTCTGGGAAACAGGTGTGAATCTATGTATGTATGTATGTATTGGAATTTTCTATTTGGAAATTCTTAGTGGCAGGAGAGAGCTTTGCCTGGTAGATGGCAATAAGCTGAGCAGTCATTGTATTGAATCTAAAGACAATACAATTAAGCGGTATCCATTATTAAGTGCCAAATCTCGCTGTTCCTAATTATTAGGCAACGGTGCGAATAAGCCGGTTCGCTTATAGAAGTATCAGCCTCTTACAGGACGCCAGTGCAATAGTAGAAGTAAGTTACTGCGTTTATCCCGTGAAGCAAAAGTTTCAAACACTCACATACTTACCACTGTCGTTTCATCCTATCATTATTTGCTTTTCCCAGTATCGAAAATACATGAATGATATAATAATATTCTATCACATACACACAACACCATCTAGCCCAAACTAAGCAGAGCTTGTACTATCGGTACTAGACAATGGATAAACATACATATATACTTTTTTGTTTTTGTAAACACATACATATTATACATAGAAACACCCAGACCAAGACAAACATCCATGTTCATGCACACAAATGTTTGACTTGTGCGGGAATCGAACCCGCGACCTCAGGCGTGGCAGTCGGTTACACTAACCACTACGCCACCGAAGCCGACTGGTATAATGGTATCCAATGACCAACCGGTGGATAAAGCTAAGTTTATTGTAGACTACACATGGTGCATAATAAAAAACGCAAAAGCGTACCGTATTAATAGGGCAAAGAACACTATTAAAGTACAAATATACTATAGCAAGTTCGGCAGCAAAGTTATCTCTACGTATTTTATTAACAGCCTCGGCAGCGTAGCAATAGTGGATGTGACTACTATGCGTAAAATCTCGGCTGCAATACTCGGGTCGCATAAAGTGGGAATCGGTTTTTCTGTACACAAATTATTTGTAGTAAGTAGCACGGTGTCTAGAAATATGCTCTGTTGACGACAATAGACTCGCCCCCTATTACGTAAAGCCTAAAATCATAGTTGATATAATACACCCCTGCCTAATCCAGATAGAAACGTAAGGCTATGTGTGTAAATAATAATTATTATCCATAGCTACCTATGGACAATATTGTAAGACAAATATAGGCACAAGCATCAACAATTTGCTTTCAAACACTGAACCGACCAATTTAAATGTAAATGTTATTGTACGCATAAAAATCGACAATCATCGGACGTGGCGAATCAATTATTTTTTCATTGTAATCCTGATTGCCTTCGAACTTTTTAACACAAAAGTTTTAGTGAAAACGATTATTTTTAATGAGCTATTCAAAGGATTGTGAGATGGTGTGATAATACCGCCTTTCTCTTCTTCTGAATTAATAGGTAAAGAGAAAACTTTGTAAACTTTTTAAGCATATTTTGTGCACGGAGGAGTGTGTGATTTGACATAGTCAAAGTTTGCATGGGGAAGGGGGAAAGCAGAAAGTAAAAATATACAAAAAGATAAATATTTTAAATTTCGATTACTGGGCTATTATTAGTTTTAAAAGATACAAAGAATATGTATTTGTATGTTCAATTGACTTCCTCCCTTTTTATGTTTTAAAATGACTATGCTCCAGTTTTCTATTGAGAAGTCTAAAGTGGCTCTAAGTATAAGGCCCGCCTAATGCTAGGCGAAAGGCGTAGGCATCCATTAAGGAAGGGTCGTCAGAATTCATCTTATATTAGGTGGATGTGGGTTTCAATATTAGTGAGTAGAAAAAATCCAGATGATCTTATTAAGGCTAGTTGGATAATTGAATTACATGGATGGCGAAGTGGTCGCCTCGCCCCTGCGCCGAGTGTTGTAGGTTCGAATCCCACACGGACCAAAAAAATGTGTGATCCACAAAGGTTTGTTCCGAGTCTAGATGTTCTTTGAGTCCGTAGTTTTAATTTTTGTAAGTTCTTCGTGATACATAATTATTCCTAGTGCAGGCGTTGACTTTTACAACAGAAAACATAACCTTCGACAAAATATAAGTGCACGTATCTCGCAAGAAACGTAGCCTTCGAGAATAAAAAGTCTAATACATAGGAAGTAAAATTGTTATACAAATAAATTAAATAATTTGAAACCTACATGGTTTTAAATTACGTAAAGTAATTTAAAATACTTACTTATATGAACTGCCTGCCCTATAAATAAACTGTCCCAATGCTGGCAAGAGCCTGTTCTCAGTGTGAGAAGGGTTAGGCCATAGTCCATCACGCTGGCCCGGTGTGGGTTGGCAGCAACTATCAGACATGCAGAGTTACTCAAGATGTTTCCTTAGCACTTACAGCGAGCAATAGTTATCTATCCAATACGCACATAACTTCAAGAAGAAAGCAACACTTATGCGTAACAATCCGATATCTCCCAAGAGACTGCAGCTGCTTTATTGACTTTAAAAAAACTGTCATCGTTTTTTGCACTAAGATTAAATCTTGTGACACCAGGACTTTACAAACATAAAACAATCGAACACATTAACACTCAATCTCGAAACAACTATTTGTGGAACACACAAATTTTAGTCCCACCTAGGAATCGAATTTACAACTCGGCGCGTTGTAAATGGTGTGGCGATTTTAAACATTACGCCATCTGTACAGTCAATCAGACATTTATGTTGTTTATTCCTTTTTCGGTAGCGGATAGAGTATTTCCACAATGGTATGGAAATACACTTTGTGAGAGACACGAAGAGTATTTCCAACGAGTAAGTAACAACTTTTATTGTATTGTCTGGGCAATACAATACAAGTGACACCAAACATCCTAGTACTAAGCCAACTGTGTCTGTCTACCTGTATTTCTATATTTTCTAACAAGAAATGGTGCTTGTAAACCTTTAAAAATCTATTACAATTATATTGTCGAAGGTTTTTGAGAAAAGTCCTCGATAACATAAGTTTTCAGCGTTTTCTCATAATATTTGAGGCTAAAAGGCTTTAAATATCCTAAAGACAGTCTACATCGTAAGTATTAAGATAAAAGTAATTTATTGGTGAGATTAAGTCCCCGATTGTTTGGTGCTATATCAATCTGAACCCTGGGATAGCGATCCTATTGGATACGTGGACCGCTTTCTTTCGATAATTAAAAGGTTTAGATTAGAGAAATAGCGTCGCTTTCAGCCGGTAATTGAGTTTTAGTAGTAGCACATTTGTACCTTTATGTTAAGGTAGAGCAATTCTGCAAGTATAAAATTAAAAATGTTTTTTATACTCAACAACGAGGTAATTATGATTTGAATACGTATTGATTATTTATACACAACAGTCACGCCGTACACAGATAAGTCCTTAGAGGTTTTATCATTGTTTTAAACGCTGTAAATGTATTGAAAATTAATAAATAAATCATAATTTTCTAAGCTCACATAGTATTTAGCATGAGTTACCACTAAAAATTACAATTAGGTACCTACAGTTGGCCCATAGTGTGGTCTACCACCCAGCAGTTCAGGTTTATTTGAACGTCATCAGTCATGAAACAACAAGGTCGATTTCCCCTTGCAATAACATTATGACAGTGATCATTGTTCTCTTAATCATTTACGTTATGCCATGTGTCAAGTTAAAAAAGTCAACGTTATCGATAATTATTATAGTAGATCTCACAGAAACTTTTTTCAAAACTGGTAGATTACTTTCTTGGTACATGAGACTCGCTAGTCAATCACCAAAAATAAGACACCCAGAAAGACTAAACTCTTATTGGGTAACGAAACACAAGTGTAGAGATACGTAACAAAACCTACATTTCATACATTTCAAATGCAGCTAACTACACGATTTCAAATCAACACTATTATTGTCACACTCAAAAACAATGGAGTCAGCGTTTGATTATGTTTTTCATGCAAGCTCTGGCGGTTCTAGTGAAATTCATATATACATTATTTAGAGTCGAACACCGCAGCATTTTTGCTGACTGTGCCCCGCGTGGAATGAATGCAGATCGGTTAGGACGATGTTCTGATTCGGAGGCCCTGTTGCTGTTGTTGACTTATATTATAATTGTAAATTACTGTATTTAGTTATTTTTATGTGATTTCAACTACTTATTTACTAACATGTGCAGTTATAAAATACATACATGTTTGTATTTATGGTGAATTTGTCCCTTACAGAACTTAAGAGTGCATGTAGGTAATAATAATGTTAAAATATAACTTACTAGCCTTTGTATTTGCTTGCGTCAACGAAGAATTTGTCAAATTTATTGCCTATGGGTACTATACAATGTATAAACATAGATATACATATACTTTTTTTTGTAAATATATACATATTATACATAGAAACCAAGACAAACATCCATGTTCGTGCACACAAATGTTTGACTTGTGCGGGAATCGAACCCGCGACCTATGGCGTGACAGTCGGTTAAACTAATCACTACGCCATTTAGGCTGCTGATGTTACCACAAAAGACATGACGTTATCTAGGACTTGGACTATCTGTGTGCTAGTTACATCGAAATCAGTTGAAAGCTCTAGCCGTGATAAAAATATTTCATATTTATCATATTGGTACTGTATGATATTAATGAATTCCTTAATAACCTCAATAGACCCCTTTACAACGGCCAAAAAAGAAATAGAAAATTCCATTCCAAAAATATACCAATAATTGCCAAACAGACGTAGAATTACTCGCCATATTTATACAAATGGCACAGGCAAATTTCCCTTGCCTATTTAACACACAGGATGTAACAAAATAAGGAGTCCTCTATTCTGAACTATTGAAACCGGAAGCGTAGTTTGATAACATTTCCGTTCGCCAAATTACAGGTCACGTGGGCTGAATGATAGTCAAGCCTCAGGGCGCCCTCTGGTGAAGAACTCGCGAACTTGTTACGTCAGCCGTGTCGTCAAACGTGGGTGCTGTGTAGTACGGAATGTTTGGGACCGTCATATGTGGTTTCAAATAGCAGTTATGCGAAATATTTTTTTCTATGTTGAGGTGAATGGTTGGTAGGGTAAGGTATGGCAGTCGCGCTGCCAATAGTGGGGTTTTGGGAACGAATATTGAGTCTAACAAAGTTAAAATATTTGTAAAATTAAATATTCGAAATAGTATGAGCTCGCATTTGAATGTTTATTTATTTACTAATTCTCACCCGCGGCTTCGCTTGTGTAAATGTAGGTTAGGTTAGGTTTGCAACAGTTCTTTTTTCTGGATGAAAGGTACTCTATGTCCTATTTTGTACCCCTGACAACGTGTATGCAAAATTTCATGTTGATCGGTTAAGTAGTTAAGGCGTGAAAGCGTAACAAACAAACAAACTCATTTTCGCATTTATAATATTAGTAAGGATTTATTTGGATCGCCAACAAATGATACACAATTCTTACATCTAAATAATAATTTAAAGACATGCCTTGTGCTCATTACAGGCAACAACATCTAATAAAAATAAAACAATCGTCACAAAAATTAAATAAACAGCCCTAAGTACATAAACATAAAGTTAAAAGGAAATAGGCTGGCTATCTAACTTAAAATCTGGTAATTGTTTGTTCGTGATACGCCGCCTAGAAGTCGAATATTATGTGTGGAGATCAGCTGCTTCATAAATCTAAGGAAATAATTTATACCTAGATACCTACTTCAAAATTCCAACCTTACGAAATACTTCAATTAATAAAATGTTACTTTGATAATGATTAAATTTTCACACACGCTTTGACCATTGATACATGTTTCGGTTTATATACCTACATATATCGACCAATTACAATGTTATTGTATGTATATATAGGATAACAATATTACCATACGGTTGAACTTTCACCCAGCTTCGTAAGCCATATAATGCCGAAAGCAAAAAGCGAGAGAAGTTACTAACCTTCTTCCTTAATAACTTGCTTTTAAAATGGACTTTAAGTAGCTTTTCAATCTGTGTTATCCTTGTCCCAAATTAAAGAGGAAATTATTAGATGCCTTTAAAAATACGTTAAAAACACCTGAACAAAAACAGGAGCAAATAATTTTCAGTAACGTTACATTGAGTAAATTGACTGAAAAACAACAATAGCCCTAATGCTTTCAGGGCGATCTCCTTTTTTCAGGCGTTGTCTAAAACGGCCCATTTGCTTATTGAAAAGGTTCGTGAAAAATTTGTCTTTTCAGACCCGACAGCTTATTTTTTGTATAATTTTCTAAAGGCTACATCATGGTATTTAATGCTTTTAATGTTTGAGGCATTAATTAGATTTTTAAAAGGTATGTAATATTTCAATTTATCCAGCACCAATTTTTCTTTGTGTCTCTGAACAGACAGGTAGAGATGTTATAAACCTGTATTTCGTCGTTATGATAGACCCACTGATATCCTTTATCAAAATTCCTGTGAAAAACGATGTATTGAAGCTGCAACAAATGTTAATAGAACTATCAGTAATTGTATCAATAAATACACATCCTTAGAATTACACATATATGTATATCTCTGACGAAATTTTTATAGGAATATTAAACTAACATCTCATAATTATGCCATAGTATCAATAAGGCTTGTTTTATCAATTCAGGTCAGTAGTCTTAATTCGTTTTTTCTTTCTATTTACGGCTAGTTTTTGTCCGCGCCTCTGCTCGCGTGAATGTTGGTTAGGTCAGGTTAGTGATAGTACCAGTTTCTAGATAAAAAAACCCCTATGTTCCCCTGACAACATGTATGCCAAATATCATGGTGACCGGTCGACTAGTTAAGGCGTGAAAGCGTAACAAACAAACAAACTTGCATTCGCATTTACAATATTAGTTAGATTTTTAACTAACATTGTAAATCAAAACAACGAACACAAATAATCTTCAACTCTGCGCAAATAATAATATATTATGTACTATGTGCTCACATATCTACTCTCGTTTTGAATTCACAACAATAAGCGCATTGAACGTTAATGTGTCCACTTAATGTATTGTGCGATACCTGCAGACACAATGCCATATTAACCCGGTTAAATAGAGAGGTAGGGTACAGCAAAATCGCCACTTTAACCTAAAACCTCTAAAAGTAGAGAAGCCTATCCGGAATAATATTACCACCCTACAGAAGAATGCTGCTAATCTTGTCTTGAGTGCCTCTTCAAGAAGTTACTGTGCTGTCCGCTAGAGATTTGGGTATAGATTGCCCTTTGCGTGCCAGTACAGTGCCTTCTTTTTTGCAAGAGAGCCGGCTCGTGAGTCCTTTTATAATAACTATTTATCAGCAGTAAAGCTATATATTTCCTTTTTACCTGTCGTATTACAAAACGACAGCCATTTTTGACTGCACGGATGTGCGGTAATGGTTTAAGTAGTTGCTTCGCCACTGCCGCCACGCTGAGTGTGACTTGTGGGTTCGATCTCCACACGGGACAACAATTTGTATGATGATGACAAATGGTTGTACTGAAGCTGGGTGTTCTTTGTGTCCGTTGCTTGAATGTTTTTAAAGTCCCCCGTGACAGGAATAATACCCGGCAATTTTATCAACGTCATGAAAATATATTTAGAGTACCTTTTACTTCAAGTTTTATAAGAAATACAATATCAGATTGATTACCCGAAAACATAAAAATAAATTAACTAAAACATAATATTGTATTTATAATTATTGTCAGTGTGAAAGTCATCTTAATGTAAACGGAAGCATATAAACAAAAAAAGGTCCAAACCAGTAGCGCGTCCTGTCCGATGAGCGTAAATTATTTCTGTACGTCATTTAATTAGTTGTCACTATCAACATCAGATAAGACTCAACTCATCAGGCAATGTGTGTAAAGAAATTTGTCGATAAATTGTTATTGACTCGAAGTATTGGGTGAATGTTTCTGGAACGTTGATTGGTAAAGGTTAATGTCACTAGTAGCCAGTAGTTGCTAACAGATGGTTATGGGATAAAGTAATTGCTTACTGGCGTTGGGCTACTACAAGTTCATGTTGAACGATGGCCATTTTGATTTTGGATATCGCAGGGTGATCAGAAATTTGTTACTTATTGATTTGGAAGAAAGATGTGTTATGGGTAACTTTTATGTAAAATTTTGATCTACCGCTGTCTACTAATTAGTAAGTTAGTATAGATTATACTTTTGATCCCTATATTGCTAAGAGATAGTAATCATATTAGCGACATTGCTATGAGACAAATCATAGCAAACATCTAGAATCAAATGTGATTGCTGAATTGGCCTCGCAGCACAAAAGTTTGCGGCCGCTCGGAATCAGGTTTAATTTCCGGGCTGCAAAAAATATTATTGAGTCACCTTACTAAAATATTCTTGGTGATAGTACAGAGTCTAGAAATGTGACCGGCAGATGGCAATAGGCTTGCTACTATGTATGTAGCACAGGAGCGTTCACTGGCCATTTTGGCACCAACGACTTCCTGTGCAGATTGAGATTGACACACGATTCAATCTGTAGAGCCTGTGGTGAACAGGACGAGTCCATATCGCACCTACTGTGTGAATGCGACGCGTTGGCTGGACTTAGGATGGGTCTGATGGGATTAGCATATCCAAACCCTGAAGACTTCAGGCTTCTCCCTCTGAATTGTACACTACGGCTGATGCAGTACATTCATAAGGAGATAGCTAAAGGATGAATCTTGGGGCTGACACAAAAGATCCCACTGGGTCGGGGTGTCGCCGGTCTGTACTGACTGGCCCCCACACACAAGATAAGATAAGATGTATGTAGCTAGCTGTTTAGGCACATAGCATGAAACGTAGTCTGCTAAATGAGGATGTACTTAATGCATCTCTGCCTACTGCTTCTGGCGTACAAAAGGGAGTTCTTACGTTTGGAAACAGGCGAAATCTGTAAATGCCTGCAGTGTACTTTGATGAACTCATTGCTTAATGTGGTATGCTCATACTCCATGTATGTGTGTACTGAATTGAATATTATAATAGCTGGGCACTGCAACATAATATATAAAGGACGATCTTTATTATGTATAAATTCCCAACGAAAATAGTGTCGTTGGGCATTTATATAAACATACGTTATATAAAAATAGTTTCAGACACTTGAACTCCAAAACTTACTACCGTAGCAAGTATTGGACTTCAAGTGTTTGAAACTTTGTTTAATTATAACATGCGTGGATAAATCATGTTAAATATATTATTGGAAGGTTACGCACAGTTGCGCGTATATTGAGGTCCTAATAGGCACTGAATATAATTATTATCTATTACTGGATAACTTTCTACTTCATGTAGACGATGAGGAATTTCTATGAAATTATATGGGTAAGCAACCAACCCAACATAACTACCCAGCGGTTTCGACTATGTTACTATACGGGGGCATTTGCGAAAACATATGATAATATGACTTGTTCTGCTAGATAAGCAATCAACTCAATATAAGTCTAACCGGCTGCTTCTTCTGTGCTACGTGTTACTATAATTAAGTATAATATAATATTCTACCACATACACACAACACCATCTAGCCCAAACTAAGCAAAGCTTGTACTATGGATACTAGACAATGGATAAACATACAATATACTTTTTTTTGTAAATACATACATAATTATTATACATAGAAACACCCAGACCAAGACAAACATCCATGTTCATGAACACAACATGTATATTACTTGGTTACTGTAAAATACGTGGAAACTTATGTCTCTGGACTCATCAGATCATTTATAATAATTCATATTATAAGTATTACTATTTAGCTATACTTAACTAGTTATTCCTACTGTTTATATTTTATTTTTTGCACACAAAAATACAATATCGTACAAAAGACACTTAAGCACAATTAGAAGTATATAAGCAAATACCGTCAATTATAATACAAGTACCTTTTCTGTTCGTAATGTAATATTTTTCTAACGGCACCTGTTATATTCCGGCTAAAACTTTACAAAAGTTAAAGGTAGATTACACTCACACTGTGCCAGTTTTATTTTAAGTCCCACGCTTAGTTTTGTTTCAGCCAAGGCTATTTTCATCATAGTATGTAAATTAAAATACCCAAGCATCACACCCGAGCCTGGTTTAAACAACGGTAAGCAGAGTCTACTTATAGACTTATCTAGCCTGCAACCTTAAGAGTTACTTTTTACTTTATCCACTTTTATCATAATGATTCTGCACGCTCATTATTTAGGGTACATTTTTCGACAAGAGACATTACAAGAATACCTACCAAATTGAAATATTCTGAAGAAACACATGGTTAAGTGTATATTAGTTACTATATTAAGATATAGTAACCTAGCAAAAGTTTACCAAATTCGAAAATCTGGTCAATTTGCCAAAGTCTTTCCTTCTAACTGTAAACAGTTAAAAAGACAAATTCACCAAACTTCTCAATACTGAATGATAATATTAATAACCTTCGCCGATGTTTTACATTAAATTTTCCACATTATAAATCCAAAGATAAAGCTCAAAATAAATACAAAGACACAGCTCAAAATAAAGACCAATGCACTAATAAAGCCTTTAAAGATTGACTCTAACATCTATCAATTACTGAGTGCACTTGACTACAGAAGCCACAGAGCAGAAATAAATTACTAGTACCATGAATACATAACTAAGATCATTGTAATTATACCTGGCGTACACGAGGTCAACGTCAAAGCGATATTATCATAATGGTCACATCTTTCATTAATATACTTTCATTAAGATGACATTTAGATAAGGTTCTTTCGATAGAAGCGACAATTGTCGATAATTTACGGCCTGCTTTGATTTTTCGCATGGCGAGTCGGTTTGATTTCTGTTTAATTAATTACCGTATTGATTGGTTATTGAACCATATTGACTTTTTCTGATATGTTTATCAGATTTAATGTCTGAATTGGTGTGAAGTTGGAATGCTCTGTTTTACGTTCGCGTTGAAGGCTTTTACTTGTACAGATCAAGACTGATTTTATCAACAATCAGTGGGAGAGCCACGCTTCGGCACGAATGGGCCGGCTCGACCGGAGTGATACCACGGCCTCACAGAAAACCAGTGTGAAATAGTGTTTGCGTTGTGTTTCGTCAAGTGAGTGAGGGTACCGAAGGCCCAACCGTCCCCCCCTTCTGGTGGGGGCAAATGTAAAAGGAACACAACACACTTGTGACTTGTCTGGTGTTGCAGGTGTCCATGGGCGGCGGTAGTCGCTTACCATCAGGCGATCCGTCGGCTCGTTTGCCCTAATACCATAAAAAAAACAAATTATACTACGATTTTCTGTTACCAGAACAGTGATACAATTCTCGTAGACGTACGACTGTTCCACTAGTTACTTGAATAAGGTAGACACTGCTCCTTTAAGAAGTTCTTACTAGACCCAAATTGGATGGACGAGTGTCGTGATCCTATCTATACAAATAAATAAAATTAAAGTGTCTGTTTGTAATGTCAAAATAACAGCTTTTTATGTAATGCATATGAAAGTATATAAGGTACCTATACGAAAACATATGTTTTAAAATTTTTGTCTGTCTGTCTGTCTGTTTGTTTCAGGTAATCTCCGAAATGGCTGAACCGATTTTGACGTGACTTCCACTGGCAGATAGCTGATGTTATAAGGAGTAACATAGGCTACTTTGATTTTAGAAAAAAAATAGGGTTCCGCGGAGACAAACACTTTTTAGTTAAAATCTACGCGGACGAAGTCGCAGGTAACAGCTAGTCTTACATAAAATCATATAACAAAGCACCTTTAGCGTATAGGAGATCGCAGTTATTTTGTCGCAGGAATAAGGTTGTAATCTAGCTGTCTTGGCCTCTTTCAGTCGTGGTGGTTAGTGTTACTAACCACCTCTTTTCGATTACGTTAATTATAATCCACGCCATCTAGCGATAAACGGTTGAATTATTATGAAAGTTTGGACTGTGCTTCAAAACAAATGACAGATTCCCGGTTAATTGAATGAATGACAGTTCATACCAGTTGAATTGAATATAGCGCTAACGTACTTTTTCTCGAGTGTCTGATAAAAAAATCTATAAAACGGGTAAGTAACATTTTTTCTGTAATGTTTTTTATTGAACGTATTCTCATATACCTATTTTATGTGTGTTTGCATGCAAGTACTGTTACTTTTGTGTTTTCAATGAGTATTTACAAAGGGAATTTGGTGGTTAGCTTACAAACCACCATGACGGTGGTTGGTTAGCTTATGGATGTAACTTCATTTGGTTTTTTCACATTCTTTACAGTATGTCGCACCGCACGCGCCGCTTAGGAGAGAAAGAGATTGAAAAATACTTGTTTGAAGACATCCCTTCAGGTAACGAGAGCATTTGTAGCTATGAACATGACGAAGAAGAGGCAGAAAATCAGCCAAATCCGATGGTGTTAGGTGATTTGATTGGAGTTCAAATTGCTCATGACGACATTTATGATTCTGATGATGACCTCCCTTTGTCTAGCCGGTTACAACGGAATTCTGATTCCACAGAGTCTAATAATGTAAGTTCAAACATGCCGGTTATGATTGCTCCAAAATGGAAGAAGAATTATAGAATGGATATGCCTGGTGAATTTTCTGAAAGAGTGGGTTTGTCAGATCAAATTCTAAGCATGGAGAATGTGACACCTCTTTTACTATTTCGCCTTTTTTGGACAGAGCATTTACAAGACCTTTTATGCTTCCAAACTAACCTTTACGCTACTCAAACTGGAAAGCCATATACACCTATCACAACAGAAGAGCTTGATGTTTTTATTGCCTTGAATTTGGTGATGGGTATAAAAAAATTGCCGAGCTACCGAGATTATTGGTCTTCAGCGCCTGATTTGCATGACAGCTATGTTTCGAAGTTCATGAGCTTTAACAGGTTCAGTTGGCTTTTGAATAACTTACATGTCAATGACAATAGTGTAATGCCCGACCGAACTGACCCTAATTACGACAAACTTTATAAAATTAGACATCTACTCGACATACTGAAAAATAATTTTCAAAAAAATTACAAGCCATCTGAGAGAGTTGCAATCGATGAAAGCATGATCAAATTCAAAGGCAGAAACTCACTAAAAAAATACATGCCAAAAAGCCGACGAAACGTGGATACAAGGTTTGGATGATGTGTGCACAATCAGGTTATTGTCTAGATTTTTATATTTACACAGGCAAACAGGGTAGTAACGTTGAAACTGACTTAGGTGGAAAAGTTGTCAAGAATTTTTGCGAAACCTTGAAAAATAAAAATCATAAGGTTTATTTTGACAATTATTTCAATAGTTACCCTTTGCAAGTGAAACTACTTGAGGACCAGATTTTCGCTTGTGGAACTGTGAACTCATATAGAAAGTTCTTGCCAACGCTAAAAGATGACAAGCATTTACAAAGAGGTCAACATGATTACCGGGTTAGTGACACAAAAGTAAGTTTGCTGAAATGGAAGGACAAGAGATCAGTATTTATTTTGTCAAACTACCATGATCCGAAGAATGTGGGAAAAGTAAAACGCAGGGAGCGTGATGGCACCAGTACTGAAGTGTCCTGTCCTCAAGCCGTCATCGACTACAACGCAAACATGAACTTTGTCGACAAATTTGATCAGCTCAAAGGAAGCTATGCTATTGACAGAAAATCCCATAAGTGGTGGCATAGGATCTTTTTTCACTATCTTGATTGTTGTGTTGTCAATGCTTTTTTGATTTATAAAGAACTGCAGTCATCTTCACGCCCAGACCTAAACAAGCTGATTCTGAAAGAATTCAGGCGAGAAGTATATCGGGGCCTACTGGCACCAGCATATGTTAGAGACAAACACAGGCCGGATTCAGTGAACAGCAGCCGTAATTCTGCGGCCTCTTCTCCAGGACCTGCATTTATAAAACGCCACAAACCTACAGTACCTCAGGAAATTCGTCTAGAATCCAGTCGCCATCAACCTGAAAGAAGCACAACAAGAAGATGCTGCAATTGTAGCACTAAAATATCTCCAGTGCGTACTGTATGGCAGTGTAGTACATGTAAAGTGCCTCTTTGCTTACGCAAAGGTAAAACATGTTTTGCAGATTTTCATAAAAAATAATTTTTTTTTGTTAGTTTTGTACTTTTGTAATGATGATTCGTCGAATAAATAACATTCACAATCATCCTAGTTTTATTTATAGCAATAGTCTTGGTGGTTAGCGTTAGTGACCACCTCATTCCCTGATAGCCTTAATACCTATATTTTTTTTCTTCTATTTTCTGTGATATTTAGTTGTAAAAGTTGCTTAAATAAACAGAAATTGATAATTATGTTCCTATTGTAAAAGTGTGACTGAAAGAGTTATATATCAGTCATCCCTAAAGAAGCTCTGTATGTCTTTTGTCTAAAGGATTACAGTACATGGTTATTCAAAGCATAAAGCCAGCAGGCCTGCAAGTTTTGCTTTATGCTCTTGCATTGGCACACACAGCACAACAAATTTATTTTGAAGGATTGGTAATGTGCGAGTTTTACTATTGGTATAGGCAACGGTAATTTTAATGTGAAATGTCAAATCAAAGTCAAATCATATCTCGCGGTATATAACACAAGTCAAGACAATTTCAAAAAACAAATTAAAAAAAATGTCTAGTCCTCGTTTATAGCACACATTGCTCATATAAGTAATATCAAAAGATTACAATTAAACTAGGTCTAAATAATGGATCCTATATAAAATTCCTAGTTTACCACAGGCCTATTTGCCCCAGATTGAAATTGATACAAGCTTGAGGCAAGACAGACATTAGTTAGATCAAAACAAAGCCTATTTCAGGCTGGTAGACTCATAAATCGTTAGAAATCAACCCCTTGTTTATTTCTATGCAAATTCATCCTTTGTTATCAGGGCCCAACAATGAATCTGCCAATTCCACGGGATATTCAACAGTACACTTTCTTAAACAAGGTTCAAATTCGGATGAACGCTTTTGTTTATCCTGTATACACGATATGGAAGCGTAGTATTGCGTTCCCTTTGTTTATTTTAGCAAAAATGGTTCTTATTGCATAATAGATTCAGTTGTTATTATGTATGCCGTGATAAATTTCATGACTTAATTTTCACCTGTAAAAATATTGAGGAACAAGTTGTTGGCAGTTGTTTTGTGTTTTAGACTGTGGTTTATAGTACAAATAAGGACATGGAAGCAAAATAATTGTGTGTTGCCTTATGGGAGATGTCTTTCGATTACATTTAAGTCATTAAACTCATTATCTGTGTCGAGGCCAGTTGGATCCAGTTAAGCGTCTAAGTTTAGCAACAGAGTTTTCTATAAGGCTTTTTGTTATATGCGTTATCTATCCGTATGTATATGTCAATGCTGACTGCTTTGATTAAACATAATATTATTTTAGAAATATCACTACCCCTGTACGATGTCAACATCGCACATATTCGCGCTCACGTTGTGCGCACTCAGCAATCATATTTTTTCACGTTTAAGTTAACATTTGTATCATTCAGTCGTCATTACGATCGCGTTCGGCTCACATCATTAATTTAATATTATCAGGTTTTCAGTGCAATAAATCAGTTATATCAGTTAATCAGTTTTTTCCCGTTTTATAATAATTTAAAAGGTGTGCAAACCGTACAACCCCTATTTTCTTTAGTTAAAATGGCTTTTTAACTAAAGTAGGATAGAGTACAATGACTGCTCATGTATAAATCAACTCGATTGCTGAAAACAACATCATACAATAGATGGCAGCCCGATTATTTTGTACTGCATTAGATTTGCTTTCCAGAGTTAACCGAATGGAGGCTATGCGTTGGTGGTCTTTGTTCCTTGCGCTGTCACCAGTGATTTCTATGTAAAATGAACGTCCGACTGATATCCAAGGTATGTTTGGCATCGATTGAGTACAAAACTCTTATTACTACGAGGGGCAAAGTTGATATTTGTATCTTGAGTGTTTGTGAAAGCATTAGGGTTAGATTTATATTCGGTTACTCGGAATACATTACAAATAATAAAATAATAATATTCTATCACATACACACAACACCATCTAGCTCAAACTAAGCAGAGCTTGTACTATGGGTACTAGACAATGGATAAATATACATATATACTGTTTTTTTTTTTGTAAATACGTACATATTATACATAGAAACACCCAGACCAAGACAAACATCCATGTTCATGCACACAAATGTTTGACTTGTGCGGGAATCGAACCCGCGACCTCAGGCGTGGCATTCGGTTATACTAACCACTACGCCATCGAGGCCGAAGAATGTTACTTCTTTATTAATTCTAGGCATAATAGTGTCTTCTGTTTACGCGAAT
The DNA here is from genome assembly GCA_963564715.1 of Catocala sponsa. Taxonomy (NCBI): domain Eukaryota; kingdom Metazoa; phylum Arthropoda; class Insecta; order Lepidoptera; family Erebidae; genus Catocala; species Catocala sponsa. Next base: position 9,047,960 of record OY751351.1, read on the forward strand.
GTTATTAATTGAAATTAAACTACTATATATATTTTTGATTGCCTGAAATCTTGATAAACCACGAGACTTGTCGACTTTCATAGGACCTATGAAGTAACATGGATTTATTAAGTGCCAAGAAATTACTACGCTAAGACGTGTGATTAATTACTTTCATTACGTACCTACCGCAAAATGTATTACTATATAAAAAAAATATTGACAGTGTCAATATTGAAATAGGCTACGGCACATTTATTTCTGTTATATTTTTATTTTGGGCTTCTTTTCTTGACGGGTGGAGATCAATTTATTTACACTACTATTAGAAGAAGCGATGCGAAATTGTTTGAATAGTATTCGACAGGGTAATGATTTTTGATAAATACTCGATTATTTATTGATATATGATACAAAATGTGTCGATGACAGAAGCCTTTCTGGTAAAAACGTTATGGAGCCCAAAAGACTATGATCTTTTTAACGAAATTACTTTTATAACGGTATTTAATTGTCGGAATTTGTTACACATACTTACCCAAAATATTTAGTTTTTACACAATATTTCTTTGTGAAATAGCTGTTTACTAAGTCACTATCAGTGAAACCACAACCATAGGTGAACCGTCGCTATTTTATATAAAAATAGTGACTCGTCAAAGATACCTACCACTAGTGTTGCACTATAATCACCACTTCTCACTGTACAGTTTAATACAGGGCTGATATTATATTTAACATCAGCCCTATATTAAGCTGTCCCACTGTTGGGCACGGGCCCCTTCTCAGTTTGAGAAGGGTTAGGCCATAGTCTACCACGCTGGCTCAGTGCAGGTTCGCAAACTTCACATATCTTCGACAACATTATGGAGAGCTCTCAGATATGCAGGTTTCTTCGCGAACGATAATTAAGTATTTAATAAGCACATCATTTCGAAAATTCCATGATACGCGGCTTGGAATCAAACTCGAGACCTCTGCGTGGCACTCCAGTGGTCTCCCACTAGGCTATCGCTGCTAATATTATATATATTTACCATTTTAACGCTAGAATAAGTACCTGATAAAGATGAAACACTAAAAAACCTTTCAAGGATTTAAACTCATTTCATATTATCCGGACTGAAGGAAATCGAATATTCTTGTGAAGCCAAAGAAAATTGCTCCTCAAGTATTTATTAATTTATTTGTTTAGAAGTTGGTGGATTTAATTTCCTTCGTGAACAGGGCGTAAAAGAAACACGTGGAGTGGATTTGTTCGTTGTACTGTGAAAAAGGAATAGGGAGGTTATTGTTATGTTTATAATTTATGAACTGAAGACTAAACCATCCTGTTTTAGTCATGCCTGTCTTTTGTATACCCATTTTGAATTATTTTACTAAGAGCTTTCTTTCTACCCGGTCTAATTTACCCCTTAAGTTGCACAAAACATCTGGCACAAAAAAAATATTACTGCCAATGTTGTAGTTAATTTTTTGTGCCGGAGGTAAATAATATTATACTCAAATTTCGTCAGCTATGGTTTCCCATAAAGATAGTGTTATATTATCACAATTTTTTTTTTCTTTTAAAAAGACTACTCCCGCACTAGGAGTAAATCCTGTGTAGCGGGGGACTTTACAAACATTCAAACAACGGACATAAAGAACATCCGGACTCGGAACAACCATTTGTTGATAACACAAATTTTTGTCCCGTGTGGGAATCGAACCCACAATACTCGGCATAGCTGGCTAGGCGACCACTTAAACCACTACCCCATCCGTGCAGTCGTTTCGTAGGTTATTTAAATAACGTGATGTTTTCAACACAAATAAACGTATGTTTAAACATACATAGATTCACGCCTGTTTCCCAGAGGGGTAGGCAGAGACTACGGATTTCCATTTGCTACGATCCTGATACACTTATCTGGCTTCATTCGCTTTCATCACATTCCTCATACACGCCCGTCGGTTCAAGGTGCTCCTATTAAACAAAAAAAAAAATATACAAGTAAACATACTGTTATTTCGCATACACATTGTCAGGGTGCAGAAAAGGACATAGGGGTATCCTATATCGAGAACAGTATTTTTTTTTATGAAAGGTATTTCATCAAGAAGAAAATACTGTTCTAAAAGGATAGAAATTTACTGTCAAAATCTACATCAAAAGTGAGCTTTATACAAAACGACTTTTCAAATCTGACTGCTAGTTACACAAAACAAACAAACAATCTCTTCAACTATATTATATGTATGCAGATATAACAACTCACAAATTATGGATCCCATTTCACTCCTCAAAATATGGATTTATTAAAGCGACTTTGATAATTATTATAATTTATATTTTAAAGTATTTCCACGAACTTTCGACTTCATAGGAGAACCTGCTATTATTGCTCATTACACACTTTGAACCCCAATCTAATTAGGAGATTAACTTTTAAATCTTTACTCAAATAGATGCCTGTGCTATGATAAAGTTGAGGCCTCTCTGTACATTGATCCATTAATGAATCCGTTTTATTTTTATTGGTATTGATATCATTCTAGGAAGGCTTATAGGTTTCACTAACAGATGGGTTTTAGGAGCTTAATAAATTCTACGAACTCGTTGATTGGTAACTAACTATACAGATATGGTTGAAATGCTGGGCAGGACGAATATAAATGTTTTAGATTACTACTAAAATGAACCATATTACCAAAGTGCCCGACTAAGAGGGCTTACTAACCAAATTTGGGAGATAAATAAATTGGATGATATTTTCTAGGAAATCTTTTTTAGGAATATCTGTTGTTTTTTTAATTCTTTTTTGTTAGTTAAATTGCGTCCAAGCGCATTTTTATGGTGCCTTGGTATTAAATCTTTACGTTTTCTATCGCTTAATACTTTTTTTTGACTTTAAATACAATGCAGTGAAATAATGGTACTGTATCTGAGTTTCTAACTGGATGAAAAGAACCTATAAATAATAAATGTCACTAGTGTTTAGTTAGATTACAATAAGAACCTTGTGTTTATTTTGTCTATGTTAAAAAAAGACATCGGTTTGTGGTTTAAGTAGTTATAGCGATTTGATGTGTTCTGAGTTAAGCCTTAGGGATGAATATTTTGGGAGTTGACAACACTAATGTTTTCTGTATATAGAAATGAGAACAAGTCGATAGATTTAACATTACATTACAATGAGCGGTAGAAGTCGATAATCATCGCTACGTATTATAAAAAAGTCCCCTGTGGCATCTGTCTGTTCCCAATAAACTCAAAAACTACTAAACAGATTTTTATTCGGTTTTCACCTATAAGCAGAGTGGTAAATGAGGAAGGTTTAGGCGTATCATTTATTAAGGTTCTGTTCTACCCGTGCAAAGCTGGGGCGGATCGCTGGTACACGATATTTTAAATTGTTCTTTCTATCTTATAAAATGAATGCCATTTTTTTTTCTATTGGCTGAAGATCCTATCTCATCGTGACAGTATTTTGCTGAAAATGTGTGTTTTTATCTAAAATTCTATATTAATTGTAGACTTATATACTTACTCTTTATGAAATGTAGACTTATTGTATCCTTTCTATAGTAACATCAACTTATTTACGTAAAACTTTTGAACAATTTTATACTCATGTGTATATAAATATAAACACATTTCATATAACCACTATTCTCTAAAGGCGCAACCTGAGTGACAGCCTTATGTTACTTTATGTATCACAGACTGTAGCGGTCAAGCCTTCGGCAAATGACCTTTTAGATAGAGTCGTGCCCTTGTTTACCTCTGAGAGAACAGTAAGCCGTCTATTTTAGCTGTCTTACGTTATAATAGCCGATGTGAGGATTCAGAACATAAGATATTCTAACAATTTAGAGTTTTAAATTGGTTATCTGTTTCTAGTACGTAGATAAAAGAGAAATAAAAGTAGTTAATATACTTTAAATTACCACTGAAACCGACATATCTGTAAGAATTAAATTTAAACATAATGTTGTTATATATTTTTCAAGATAGTTAAGTATCTTGGCTTCTGAGTCGACGTTCAAACACTGGCCATTGACGTTCAGACAAAATCGTTTACTTTGTCCATATATATTATATGTACAGTTAAATATAATAATTTAAAATAAAATATTACAAGTATAACACAGCGTGTACTGAAATGGATCCCTTGTCATATGTATTCGGCAGATAACTAATTTTCCGTTTTCACTGATGTCCAGACACAAGGGTTTTCCATTGTGTCTATGTATGATTCTTTTGGCTTATTAATGAATAAAAAGAACCTTTTACAGCCGTAAGTATGTGTGATCCACATACAAACATCAATAGAATAAAACCATATGGATCACGGTTTTCCTTACAGCGTTTTGTTGTAAAGAAATTGGTAACTGTTCTTTTGATGGATTGTCTCCTTTAAGGCTTTTGTGTATAAAAACCTTAAAGAAGGTTAAAAGAGTCCCGTACCCATTAGTAGGACAGACAAGGCTAATGTTATTATCAGCTCTGTTAATAAGCTTTCCCACTGCTGGGCTCGGGTCTCTCTTCAGTAAGAGAAGGGTGAAGCCATAGTTCACAATTACACAATAGGCCATAGTCTACGAGCGTAATATTGGTTGGTAGATTTCATACATTATTGTAAACATTATAAAGAAATCACAAACATGCTGATTTCCTCACTTTCTTTCATTTACCGTTACATTAACGGTAAATGAAAGAAATTATAAAGTTTAGATTTTAAAATATTTGTTATGCAAGTAAATGCAAGTAGTTGAAATATGAACAGCGCTGAATAGACTTACTCACACCAAGACTGCAAGGTACGATGTAACTCGGTTTATAATGTAAGATACTTTTTATCTTGAAATTGAACTACTTTTACCGATTTTGCAGCGTTGTTTATTTTAAAAGTCTAAGCCGAAGTCATACTATTCATTTATTCATTTAGGTCACAAAGTAACACTTATGAACATCTTAATATATAGGTCAGTAAGTTTACTAAGATACTTAAACAATTTTATTACATAATTTTGTACAATAATACTATTATTGATAGATTATTAAAAAAATATTGATTATTAATAAAAGTGTTTTAAAATAAACAACGCACGACAACATCCGTATAAACTAGTTTTATTTCAATGTGTAACATTCGCGTAGACGTAAGACAATATTATACTTTTTTATCACATAGGAAAATTTATGGTTTTCTGGCAAATCTATAAATCATTAAACTTGATTATTTATATAACACAAATCTTCACAGAGAAAGCCTTGTAAATACATAATAATTTTGAAATATTAACACTTTCTCCAAATATTAACCTAAAACCTTCTAAGACTCGCCTTATTATCCTTAATCGTCAAAACCTATCGGAGCATGAAAAAATTAAACGTCAATCAAGGGGTGGCTTTTAATTAAAAAGACGGACATCTTTTTTTGATGTAACAGGAAAATGGCGGCAAATTCCCTAGTCGTTTAGACAGAATGTTATGTTAATCTCCATGGGGTATAATGAGTAAAGGCTGTTGATTTTTTCCTTTGTGGATGGTGAAAAGAAGGATACTGGCAGTTATTATCTTTTTAATGAAGTACGTTTATTGTGATATTATGTTTTTTGTATAGTCTAAACAGCTTGTTTTTGTTTGTATAACTTACTTGCTTAATGTAAACTATTGTGTATAATTTGTGTTGATTTAAATGGTGGTGAAGTTCTGTCTTTCTATTCTTCTTTATTTAAATAGAAAACTGCCACATTATGTATAATTACTGTATCGAGACCTTTACAATCATTCAAATAACAAACACAAAGAACGACCAGATCCGAAACAACTATTTGTATATCACACAAATATTTGTCCCGTGTGGATTGAACCCACAACACTCGGTGTAGTAGCTGTGACGAGGCGACTACGCCACTACGCCACCCATGCAGCCAAACTATAATTTTTATGTATTTATAATATATATTATCATTACATACCAGAATACGCTTGACATTGAATGACAGACGTAGACGTTAAAATAATATATTGTAAGAAATATTGGTCCAAGCACGTTACCTTGTGGTATGCCGTAACTGTTGTATTCTGGGAGCCTAGTGCGAGTTGTTTTTACGTCACCGCGATCGCAATTTTTCTCGCGTTTGGCTTTTTGATTGGTTAAGAACTTGGAGCGAGCTAATCGGAGCGCCGAACGTCATAAACGTATCGATCGCGTTAACGTCAAACAAACTTTTACTAAACACTCTAATCTTACATGTTTGTCATATTAAAAAAGACATCTACCGCCTAAGTATTCAAGACTCGCCGGCAACTTAGCAAACTTGGAAGCTATGTAAGGTTATTTTCTTTTAATTTAAATTCGTTAGCTTGATATTTTCTAAATAATTTCGACTATACCAGTACAGTCCATCACGCTTCTAGAAATGAGAGTAAATTTCAATATCGCTCATCTCTAATTTAAGACAATAACAACAAACACATGAAAGGGTAAATAGTGTTCATCCTAACTAATAGGTATTACAAATGCGAACGTGAGACTGTTTGTTTGTTACGCTTTCACCCTTTAACCGCTCGACCAAACATCACAAAATTTATGCATACATACTGGAGTACAGAATAGGACGTAAGGTACCTTTCATCCAGATAAAAATACTGTTGCTAACCTACATTTACGTGAGCGAAGCCGCGAGCAAAATCTAGTATTTGAATAAAATATAAGTAGTGCAATTTTTTATTTACTTATTCATAAGAAATATAAGGCTACAGTATACGCCTATATTTATGCTAATAACTACAACAAATTACATACAATGTTAACAAAAACTTAAGACTAACAAAATAAATAAGATAAAATAATATTTGTTACAACAAAAACCTTTTATGAACTTAGGAACTATAAAATTACTTTTTAACATTAAGATATATAATTATAAATATGTTAAAAAATTATGTTCTGGGAGTCAAAAATATTAAAAATATTAACAACTCATGTTTATGCAGTAAGTATATAATTGTGTAGGTACAATAATGATCGGGCCCTCAATTTTGGGCACGTTGTTCTATTAACCAAATTACCTTTTATTATTATATATTGTGCTACTTAAAAATATTGTATGGTATATCCTAACTTTAATTATATTAAATGTGAATGTGTGTTTGTTTGTAACGTTTGCACGCCTTATCTATTCAAACGATCATCATGAAATTTCACATATACGTTGTCGGGCGAACAGAAAAGGTCATAATGAAAAGCATCAATCATCACCTCACAACCAGAAAAAAGTACTGTTACTAGTCTAATCTAAATTAAGCCATTTATATATTTTTAAATACATTTGTATATATTGATTTGGTAACAGTAGTATTCTATTGTTGTTGAAATCGAATACGTTTATCAATCCAACACAGTACCCAATAATCCGAACAAATTAAAACTGTATTCAAATTCTACAGAATATACGTATACAGAGGTACATCTAAAGCGACCCAGTGCTTTCAAAACGGAACAAAATTTCCACATCATTACTTCACACTTCGTATAAACCCACCTTGACTACGTATTTTTATTTCAAAGCCGAATGTAAAAGTTAAAAGGTCCATGAGACCCGTCTAATTAAGAGGAATTTGTAACGTTGACAGACTTTCAACCCTTCAGCGGTCCGGTGGAGGGAATTAATTCATCCGGGGCCTATATGACCGCTGGCATTTAATACGACTCTGCAATTTCAGAGTGGCAATTTGAGAGAAAAATTTAATGTGTTTCGGTCTGTCTTGGGGATCTCAAATGTGTTTTTAATGCAATTTTGTAATTACGATTTCAGTTGATGCTTAGGAGGGTTGAAATAATTTAGGGTCGGATGTGATTTGTCATCGTAAGAAGACAGCGTTGTTATTATGTATGTTTGGGATATTATGATATAATCTGCTGTTACGGTCTTAAGCATCACGAATACACACTAGATACTACTAACAAGGACTGAACTTACAAGGCAGTTTGATTTCGTTATATTCATAATGCATGGTTTTTAGTTGTATTAACTTCACTACCGCCTTTTTTATTAATAAAAAAAAAACGTTATTTACAATTACTGGGGAAATGCAGGGGTCTTTTAGGTGATCATTGAAACAACAGACAAAAGTATTGTTTGAATGATTGTAAAGAAGTAACAAAGCACATAGCAATTTGACTAAAGAAATTATGTGGCGTGTAGTCAGTCCGCCTTGACAATCAAATACCTACTGTTAACGTGATACCTCTTCAAGCCAGGCAGTGACTTGGATCATCCTCCCTATAGCCCAAATTTTTGCCACAAGCGATTATTATCTGTTCCCAAAAATTAAAAAAGAGATTCGGGGAAGAAATTTTCCAGTAATGAAGAGGTGAAGAGTGCAATTTCGGCCTCTTTCTACGACAAAGACAAATCATTTTAGACAAATCATATGAAACTCACCCAGCATATAGAGGACGGGTTTGATCTTTGCAAAATAACTGGCGCTGTTCATAAACTGAATAATGTGGCAGGGTTTGCCTATAGCCCATAATTAACATCCCAAATATTTAGGAATCACTCTTGAAACATACGGAAAAATTGCGAGATATTGAAGAAGAAGGTGCATACTCTCAATAACCTGCTCCAGCGTCTCACTACCACCAAATGGGGTGCCTCACAAGTATTGCGAACTTCCGCCCTGCGCTAGCATTTTCTGCCGGTAAATACGCGTGTCCTGTGTGGAGTCGATCGGTGCATGCAAGGTCTGTGGATACAGCACTTAATGAAACTTGCCGGATTATCACGGGTTGCCTTAAACCGAATCCAGTAAAGCTACTGTACCCATTGGCTGGCATCGTACCTCCGGATGTTCGCAAGGCTGTGGCGAGCTCAGCAGAGACAACAAAGATGGTTGGTGATGCACGGCACCCCTTGTATGGTAACAGGCCAGTGCAGCAAAGGCTGAAAAGCCGTAACAGCTTTGTTAAATTTGTCCATGTTCTGACCCTGGAGCCATCAAAGGCGAGATGCAACCTGTCGCGAGAGAAAATATCTCAACCTACACCTTTCGTGTCACCTGCTGAGAGCCTTCCATCTGGACATCAATTGCTATGGTCGGTCTGGAAGTCGTTAAATAGACGCCGAACCCAGGTCGGTCGGTGTAAACAAAACATGTTTAGGTGGGAACTCAGACGGTACCGATCTGGCTTGCGCGTGCGGTGCAAGACAAACGATATCCCACCTTACATCGTGACCTGCGTGCCTGACAACTTTCACACAACAGGATCTGATGGCTGCCTCTGCCAACGCAGCTAATGTAACTGCTTTCTGGGCGGCAAATATATCATTTAAAAGTGTTTGCCAACGATACGCAAAGAAGAAGATACTTTGTTTCAGAGAAATTAAAATGCGGGCAAAGCGTGGTTCATTCGGACGAATCTCCGACTAATGCAAGTATTGCGTATGAGAATTGGCGGATGTATAATAGCCAACTTGCGTGTAACACTTTGATGACTAAGTTATAATAACACTAGCGACCCGCCCCGGCTTTGCACCTAAACCTTCCTCATGAATAACTCTGTCTATTGGTTAAACCGCGCATGAAAATTCGCGTTCAGTAGTTTTTGTATTTATCGCGAACAGACGGACAGACATACGCGGCGGAGGACTTTGTTTTATAATATGTAGTGATTATTAAGACATTTTAACGTTGTTTTTAATAAGTACGTAAAATTAATGAGAACGAAGCAATTTATTTCATATTATTTTACATTCATTAATTTTGTTTATTATGAGACCGTTTAATTAAGTTTATTGGAAAATCAAGGTAAGTTTTAAGTGAATTCTGGTACATAAATTTCGCGATAAAATTAGTAAAAAACGTAACCCAGTTGAATTTGTTGAAGATATAATAGTTATGTACTGCGGTGCTATGCGGTTTGCTGTCAGTTACATTTTATGTCTGTCTGTCTGTTTGTATGTTTGCATCACGCAAAAACTGCTGCAAAAAAATTATTACAGTTTTCACAGTTGTATTACTGGAGATCTAACTTAAAATCTAGTGCATGTTTCATATTGATACACTGACTAAAAGCCGAGTGTTATGTGTGTAGATCAGTTTCCTACGTCATCAGGTGCCTACTTCCAAACTCCATGTCTACGAAATTACTTCGCAAAAACTAGTCTAACGAATAACCATAGAAAGGCAATACAGTGCACAGCTATCCGCTATCGATGAGTCATAATAAATGTTTTCATCCGAAGCGAAGGTAAAATAAAATTAGAGGTATTGATTGAACCATATTACTTTCAGCTTCCCCCCCTTTCAATACAAAATAAGGATACATTCGCTTTCAATAGAGGATATATATTTTTATTTACACAGTTTCAAAGACGTTGTCCGTTACAGAATGAGGTCTTCGGAAATTAGGCAGAATGTCATCTTGTATTGTCGTCTGACAATAGATGAAGTAATTTCGATAATTTGTTTCTTTTAATTTGGATAAAAGTTTTGTAAGTTATTTGTAAATCGTATTCGTTTTGTAGGAAATGGAAGGTAGGAAATGGTTGTCTATAATATGTTAAATAAAAGGACAAAAAAATACAAATGGATGTCAGGCTTTAGAATGAGTTTACATTGAAGACATCTAACTAAGCGTTCGTTATCTATTCTAATATTATAAAGAGAAAAGATTTGTATTTTTCCTTGTATTACAAATAAATTATATACATGAATTATTTACAAGACATATTACCTAAGGAGAAAAATAAAACAACAAAATTAAAAAGCGTCATAATATTCCTCCGCATCGTCGTCAATTGGCAACGTGCACAGAAGACTGGCAGCATTGCCACGTTGAATGGCAATACTTATTCTTTGTGCAAAGAAAATACCAGCCCTCTGGTCACGTGAAGCGTCGATCAACCACTTAGCTAGGTCTCTATAAACAGACCTAGCACTTGGACCCATGGCCCCAGTGTTTCGAGACCAAACGGCTCAAATATGTACTCACCAATAAGGTTTTGATATTTGCGCCATTTGAGCGTCTCCGCTGATGCAGCAGCAGCACCAGCACAACCCGCTGTGCTAGAAAGATGTGATAGCGCAAGGGTGTCGACACAAGTTGCATCCCACATCAAAGGCCTACCCATTTTCCATGGCAGTATCCATGGCAGTAGTACATATCATCTGGTCTCTTGCCATTGTCGCGTACCAAGCCGTGTGGTAAAAAAATAAATTGAAAATCGACAGAACCAACTTTAAAATTTTTCACTATTCAACATTACGACACGTGTTTGGCGTCAGAACGTGTCAACGTATATTTTTTGTTTGAAGCGGTATACTACAAGTTGGAATATTGGAGTTGGCTCACGCTATCCAGAGGAGTTCGGTATTGTCAATCTTTTTCTATTGTAGTAGTTGCGTGGCGAGCTTCTATTTTTGAAATAATTTTATTACAATGGAATTCCGCTAAGTAACGCCTAATTTGATTTAATATTAGTAAACTACTTTATATAGGACCAATATAGGCTATGCAGCACCACGCTATGAAGCACGGGAACAGAGAAGTAATTATAAAAGTGGATGAAACCGCAGGGGACATTGTTATGTGCACAGAGATCCCCAAAGATTCATTTACTTTTTATTTAAAAGATAATGCTTGCACTATCAAAAACTAAGCTTACATTTCTTTAAAAAATTGAGCAACGCAGTGTACCCGAGTTCAGAACTATTTGTGAATGACACGAATTTTTGTCTCGTGCTGGGATCAAATCCAGGCAACAACACATGACTCCTCAAATTGTTTATTTAACCCATTAACGCCCAAAATGAAACTGCTGATTAAAAATCTTTTTTAATGTTATTTATTGCTTCAATATGGAGTAAATTAAAGGAAAATGGACAAAATATATGAAATATATATTTGACTCAAAAAATTTAGGGGTGTACCTGTCCGAGTACAACGGGCGGATTACATATGAAATTGTCCAAAACAAGGTATCTCAACACATAAAGTTTTCATGCATATTGTGCAACGCCATCGAACTCGATTATGGCAAATGAAGGATCGCAGAGGATTTTCAATGCGCTCCAGATTATGGCTGTTTTTATTTCGTTCGATTTCTATGTTTGATAATGACATAGATCGACTCCAGCGCGTACTAAAGCTTGTCTGAACGATAATTATTGGTCTATACATGTATGTGATTCCCTCTTGATGCCTGCTTAGTAAGACGTGAAGCCACTAAGCATTAGAAACAGCCAAATCTAAAAAGTAAGTGTAGATAATCCATCACCACTTTTTTCCTTTTACAGCTACTCGATATAGGCTAATTGGTTGATCCATTTGATCAACTTCGGCCATGCCCTTGTTGTAATTTATAAGCATCCCGGGCATATTGAAATAAATTTTTTGCTTTCGTATATTACACCATATTTTCACCTTTCCTAAAGGATCACTGACATCCTAGTTTGACCCCATTGTGACAATATTATTGTCCTTCCAGCACACAATTGTAATTTCGTTTCTGATATATAAAACGATAGACAAATTCCGCCCTTGATTTTTTTTACAGAGGTAACAGGACATTTCTTTGTTTTATTATCGCGTATAGTACCTATCGCTTTATAGCCTAAGAGTCGCAGATCATGTAATAGTTGATAGTTTGTAAAGAAATTATCGAAGTATATCATATGTTCTTGGAGAGCAATTAGCATTTTTCTCTAGTAAACCTTTTACAACTCTTGCTCCTAGAGTATCAGTAGATACTTCGTTAGACTTGTCACAATATAATAATGTTAAAAGCATAACAATAGCCGTCTGAAACGTACAGGGTTAACCATAATACATTGTTTTGCGGGATGGCGGCCAAGGTACTTTATCATGGATTCATTTCTCCAGTTAGGTTCAATGGAATCCTGAATTTTAGCCCTTTTTGATGGTTTGGTACAATTTGAGAGCGGCTCCTCATCACTGTCATGCGGATTTCAATCATCATCAGCAATTGGACGGTGAGGAATTACCTCAACAGAGCAGGCAAACCGTCATTTCCTTCTTCTTCATCACTTACTAGTGCAGGTTGAGGTGGTAACAACAACACATTATATTTGTAATCATCATTATCACCAGCCAGTATTGATTCAAGAGCTTCTTCTATCTTGAATAATTATTTTGGCTTGAAAAATCGGAGCGATGAGCCATTGTAACATATGTGAAAATACCTGTAAAATTTTAGTACACTTGTGCCCGTTGTACTCGTCCGGGTACAGTAAATTGAAATGAGCCCTGTTATGAGTTTATCAAAAACAATTTAAGTAAACAAAATATTATTTGATGGAATAGTAAACAACAATTATTTTTCAACGAAAACCAACGCAAATACCTTTGAATTTATAATTAATATGCAATAACTTATCTTACCATAAATCTTTAGTTCACACTCCGTACTTTTTACTATCAAATTTGACATACATTTTCATACTACCTTCAAAATAATAATATTAATTGTTCTAACGGTATCTGAACATAATATAATGATTAAAGGTGACGAAAAAAACAGATAGATAATATTGAAATATGCATTTTTATAGCCGTACCCACGTGAGTACGGCGGGCGGTAATGGGTTAAACTATACTCCAATTCGTGCAGTCAATTTGTTTGTCAATTGGTAACTATGTCTTATTCTTTTGCCAATCCTGTTAAAGATATTAATGTTGCAAATAATATAAATCAGCCTTATAACCGTTCATCTCATTGTGCTAAAAACCTCACTCCTCTGGCGTAATTAAGTAACAAAAGCTAAGTAATTATGCGAGGAACGAAACAATCTACTAGGCAGGTACGAGGATTTAAGACGAATGGAAGAGGCTTAGATAGTTTCACGTACTTTAAATTTATTCCTTCCTTGTTTTTATCTTTGTGTAGAAATTGATAATGGTATTATTCCTCACTAGATTTTGCCCGCGGCTACGCTCGCGTAAATGTACGTTAGGTTAGGTAAGTAACAGTGTTTTTTTCTAGATAAAAGGTATTCTATGTCCTTTTCCGTTCCCCTGACAACGTATGCAAAGTTTCGACCGATCGTTATGAAATTTCATAACGATCGATTGAGTAGATGGGGTAGCAATATAGCGCAATGGGGAGACCAACAGACTGCAATGCAGAGGGTAGCGGGTTCGAGCCCATGTCGCGCACCTCTGACTTTCGGAAGTTATATGACTTTTCGAAATTATGTGCGTATTGATTGACAATTATCGCCTGCTTCGTGCCTCGGAGAGCACGTTAAGCCATCGGTCCCGGCTGCCATGAACATCTATGGCAGTAGTTACTGGAAAATCTGTGCACTCTAATATCCTGACACTGGTCTAGCCTTAGGGTATCGTTAGCCTTCGAGTTGCGGAGGTCAGATGGCAGTCACTCCGTGTAAAAACTGATATCCAGTCAAATCCGGTTAGACTAGAAAGCCGACCCCAAGTGACTTGGGAATAATAAAAGCTAAGGTAGAAGAAGAAGGTCGAGTAGATGGGGCATGAAAGCGTAACAAACAAACAAACAAACTCACATTCGCATTTATAATATTGGTCAGGATTAATATACAAAACCGCAGCAGAATCTCTGTAAAATTATTATAAATATTTTAAAAGCAAACAGATTAACTTGTAAAGTTTTCTTCATGTCTGTTTGTTTGCTTGTTCGTCAAATCTTTACAGAAAGCATTAAGACATAATATAACGCGGTTTTGACTGTTTAGGATTAATTTAAAATATAGCATCGTACCTTTCCGTTCATTATAACCGAACAGAGAAGTTATATAGATGCATAGTGATATACTTTGGCATCTATAACTTCTTTATTCAGATAGACTATACTGGACTTACTACCTTTACCTAGTATATTGTACTTAGGGAATTCAAGGGTATATGCGTCTTCTGAAGAAGTTAAAAAATCGATCTTGTATACGTTTCACCAAGAAATGACGTTTTTGAATTAAATTACTATTAATGCATTATACTGAGTGGGCTCAGCGTTTTCTGACACATTGCCTTTTTTAACATGCCTTAATTAATCAACCAATAGCCTATTATTGTCACTATTAGACTTAGGTATGTGCCAATTTGTGAAACTTCATCAAGTGTACCGATTTAACCAAATAAATTTTACAACATTTTTTGTTCGTTATTGTATACAGACAAAATCCAAAAAGCTATAGACTAGCTTTTCTCCCAAGCATATCTTGTAAGCCATCTGTCCAACATGTTGAATTAAATGCTTCATAAGTTTTCCCTAAATACAAAAACAACAATTATGTTAAGTAGAGCGAGAAGGTAAATCAAATGGATACATCGTTTCAATAATAATGCCTAACAAACAAAACTTTGCTTTTATAATATTAGTACGACTGAGTGCTTTAACTTTTGTCTATTAAATAATTCTGTAACTTTGGTAAGATTATTAAACTTTGACAATTAAAATTTGATTCAGTTCGGGTTGGCAGATCAACTTATAAAAGAGAGTCCAATTTTTATCCACTCGCAGTATTTGACTTACTCGACTTTTATTGTGGCTTTAAGTTATCTATTTTTAAGAAGGTAAATACTAAACCTTTTTGTGACTAACTTCAACGTAGATTGAAAATAATATACCCTAAGTATTTGTATCACATTCGTTCTTCTGACTGGGTGTACCCAGTGTTATGTATGAGGTCTCGAGTAAAACTCTCGGGTCAAGCAAAGGCTATGGGTTTCTCTGTCAAAAATTCGCTGTAGGATCCCATGGTCTAAAACTTTTCCCGACGGACACCAATAGGCTTGCTCCTTATTATGCCTTTGCAAAGTATGGGTTTAATACACCTCTGCCCACTCTTCCATGGATATAGGCTGAAAGGCATAGCATACTTAAGCTATCAAGTGACAAGCTTAGGCAGAAATGCAGCTTTACAAGTAAGAGTTCAAAGTTTGGATGGTGGTTCATTATTGACACTGCACGTAGGCGAAGCAGCGGGCATAAGTTAATAAATAATATAAGATCCATTTAGAAAGATAGCGTCCCATTATTGGTAAACAACATCCTTTCAGAAAGTGGCATCGTATCCTATAACACGGGCGAAGCTTAGAATAGACGTTACATATCTTCCAAAACATGAAGAAAGGTTGACATGCCAGGTTTCCACTCAACATATGCCGTCGTCGATTAACCAACCAACAACTAACTATTATTATGTAAAAATTATATCACATAATTTTGTAGCGTCAAAGTTATGGGTCGTGGGTTAATCTTTAGACCTTAACCTTGGCAGTCCAGTAATCTCCCCAATAGCAGATATCACATAAATACACATGACAAAACACAGTAACAGTGTTACTATATTTATATTGATTTATTGTCAGAGAAGACTACTTATCCAGGTAAACCTATGATGACTCAACGAGTCGAAAAAATAAAAACTTCTGTAAATATAAAGAAGGAGAAGAGTGGATGAAGGAGTTAGATAATTTATTTTAGTATTTTATTGTTTTACGATAAATGAAGGTGTTATGTGCCTGTAAATCATATTGAACCTTAAACAATGCATTTGAATGCATTTGTAAATTGTATCGTACCCCCTTCATGCACTCATGTTGTCGATCATTTTGTAAGTAAAGTTTCACCCTCTTGATAGAATTATCGTAATGATCAATTTTCATTATCTGTATTGAAGGTTCATTTAAATATAACTACTGAAAATATGAAATGAAAGCTATAGTTAAGTCTATTTTATAGAGTTGTTAAATAATAATATTGATTTTCGTTAAAAATGTTTAAACAAGAATAACCGGTGCTTTTGAAATGTGCAATATGAGCGGATAATAATTCAATTGAAAATATCCGTCAAAAGATTAATTAATTTACTTTGATCATTGAATATGACCGCCCATGATTGCATGAATAAAACGCTACGGACATGGTATACATACGTCATCATTTTGCTTTTCGAAAGTTACTTACAGCAGAGTAAAAGTATACTCGAATTATAGGTCAATAGGATTTGAGACATCCAGAAAGTTCAAATACTACTTAGAGAATATTTTCATATGAAGTTTTTTTTAAGAGGTGACAAACATAGTACTTACTTTAATAATAAAAATTAGTAATGCTTAAAACTAATTCATATTTTAACTTATCCAGTACCTTAGCTCTTGTTACAACGCTATTTTGCTAGTGACATTGGCGGCGTGGGTTAATTCCATTAAAATATTAACAAACCGCAGGAGCGCTGAGATCGCCGTATAGTACATGCAAATGAGAGCCAGCGACGCTTACAGCGGGAAGGGATCACGGTATTGTTGTTGTGATGTATATTTTATGTGGTTTTGACATATAGAAAGGAGATATGTATTATTAGATAAAACAATAAGGGTTGCGACGACGTTCTACTTAATAAGGTTAAGGTGAACACCTACTTGGATTTAGGTTGGGTGCAGCGATGTTCTCGAATGTTGCTGAAACTAAAGCAGCCTCGTTGTGATATTATGGATATATATCAGTTTGGGAAGCGGTTGGATGCGGGTGACCCAAGACCGGTCTGTGTGGAAAACCTTGGGGGAGGCCTATGTCCAGCAGTGGACGTCTTTTGGCTGACATGATGATGATGATGATGATGATGATATCAGTTGGATAATTGATGAAAGATCACAACCTTCTGTTGTATTTTTGCGGTGAATGGGATTTTCACTCTTTATGAAGGCGCTGTAGTGTATTGCTAGCCCTAAGTATTTATTATACTTGCCCCGATGCATACACAAACTTCTCCGAAGGGTCACGAACGTTTGAATTAGGCAATAATAAATTAATAAGTAATGGTAATCGTTAAAGGCGGTATTTCACTTAATACTATTTGATAAATTATCATCACTTCTATGAAATATCGCACATCTATCAACAAAGTACTCGCCTGTAATAATGTCAGTGAATTCAGTTGACGTTCACGCTCCAAGGATCTCAAAAATTTTAGAGCTTTGATGCAGTGCAAACTGTTATAGGCTGTTAAATATAACATTATCTATTTCTTTGTGTTTTGGTCCTTCACTCTAGTGGTTTTGTAAGGTACGTCAAATTTTAATTAGTGTTCCGTACTTTTAGAAAACCTGTTGCCGCAGATAAAATTTCCAAGTGCGTGTTCACCTTAAATAATCTCTGATTTCTTTGATCATCATATTATTTTAATTAGTTTTAGTGATATAGACTCAACCCTCATCTAAAATTTTAAATGAATATATCAATATATATAGTCTAACGCCTCTATCCCTAAAGGAATAGGCAGAGGTATACACCCAAATTTAGCTAATTAAGATTTTAGGCTCCACCTAAAAGAGGGAAAACTGTTTCTATTTTGGCAAAGAAGCCCAATATCACCAGTTTACCCAAATAAAACCCGAAATGTCATGCATGCCTGTCGCATTTAGCACCGGTATCAAGACAGTCTTGTTATGTTTAATTGTAATGTAACTCGTATTTATCGACTTTGTCACAATACATACATGACTTTTGTTTATGCATATAATTTTTCAAAGAGACAACCACTGTGGTGTTTTACATTTACATTTCGCCAGATAAGTTATATGTCCCATGTTATCAGAGACTCTACTATTTATATTGAGTATTGTTTAAAAAAATAACTAAAAATCACCGTAGAGCGTTCCTCGTAGATATACAGACGATATACTATGTATGTATAACACACTTACAACAATATTGTTAGGATATTAAAGGATTATTCACTGAATTTAGTAACGTCATCTCACGATTACTATAAAAGTACTATAGTTCGCCGGACAATTCGAGCCTTCTGCGCTCACCCACAGTTCGCGTAAAGTTGTGAAGGCCATCTGAGGCAAACAACTAGCACACATAAAAAAAAACCGAACAATTCATTTGATGGTTGGCTTTCGTACGAGAAGGTTATCGTGAGTCATTGTATTGTGTTTATTTGTGATTAATTATTTAGTGTATTTAGTGTAGCTTGAATTGAAACATAAGAGTAAATTATTGCACTTTGGGGCACTCGAATGTCTTTTTAAAAAAATAAAATCCGGCTTTTGATCATAAAAATATTATATAACGCATCATTCAAGGGTAAATATTAACCATAAGCCACTTCCTATTTACATGTTCAACGCAAATTATCAAAGATTCATAGTCTGCAGTTTAGATTTTCAGAAATTTGGTCTAAGACTAGAAACTCAAAGTGCTTTCAACGCCTCGGTCAACATCAGGTACATTAAGCCGCTTAGCTATAACGCCGTGAGCTTAAAGACCTCTAGGTCGCATAAGTAATGACGACTGGGCGGCTTAGTCTTCATAAATGACTCGATAGACTGGGATAGATTGAGGAGAATTGAAATTCAATTCGAACTTAATAATATAAAATAATGGATCTCTATAATGTTATACAGATACATTTGTAGACTGTACTTGGGTAGTCCAGATTCTTGAAAATATGCAACAACAACTAGATTTTACCTGCGACTTGTCTCGAGTACATTTTGACAATAAATTTCTATCCCTTGGGAATAGCACTTTTTTCTGACTGAAATGTTTCATAATAATATTATGTACACGACACCGTGTATGCGAAATTTCATGATGATCGGTCGAGTAGTTAAGGTGTGAAAGCGTAACAAACAAAGAAACTCACTTCCGCATTGAAAATACTAAAAAAGTTCTGTTCCCAAACGAGCGGAGTCGCGAGAAAAAGCTAGTTGATTATAATAATAAATTGTAATTTCATTCCAACACGGTATAAAACATTGTGTGATTAATAAATAGTAGCTTCCAGTCTTGGCGCTCTTTGTGTTCAATATTTCAACGTTAGGAAAGTCCCTCGCGACACTAAATTTATCACTAGTGCGGATGTACTCGTTAGAATAAAATAATAAACAATATACTAATTGTACCTTGAAATTGTAGCCAGAATAACTAGATTAGTTAGGAAAAGTCTATAACAATAATAAAGAGCAAAACTAATTGCTGAAATATTATATTGGAGGACTTTAATAAAAAAAAAATACTATTTTGAAAAGGATAAAAATTTCAAGAAAAATATGCTACTAGCGTAAATACATCGCCATCTGGCTTAGTGGTCGTTTCGCACAAATCTGGTCGCACGAAGTGTGCGAAACGACATTGTATAAAATTAATGTATTTTTAAGTGTCGATTCACACACATCGATGTTGTTTAAGTGCGAAACGACCCTATCTGAAAAAGAAGGTGTACGAATCAATACCTATAAATATCTTTTTCAAAGTGTCTTTTCGCAGAATTCATTTATATTTATGTATATATAATATACTTCCATTATATTTACGTTACATTCTTAGAGGTATTCTATGACTACGGATTGCCACTTATTAATAACCAAGCAGATCCTGTTCATCCTGATGACATTCGTTAAGCCCGTTCGTCGGTTTAAGGTAAAACTTAAAATTCGGATTGACTCTAGATATTCTAACATCCAATCTAAACGTTTATTTAAGTAATTCCATTATGATTGTCCATCAGATTCAACTTTCTTCTTACTTATTACTTAATTTACTATTGCTGCACATAAGTTTTCGTGATCTGTTTCCGGATCAGCCAAAAGTGTCATTGCGTTTTTCTGAGCAAAAATTCTTAGTAACACCATAGAGTCTGGAACTGTGCCCGACAGAGGCCAACAGGCTCGCTGCTATAAAGTAAAACTTATAATCATAGTTGCAGAAATGTAGGTGTAATACCTACACACTAAAACCCACTCCTTAAGGAAAAACGATATGATAATAATATATCCTTCTTTAAACGAGGTTTAAAGAGAGTTCTTCTGTCACGGTAGGCAGCGGCTTTGCTGTATCCTGACATTGCTTAAATCCATGAGCAGTGGTTACCATTTTCTATTAGATGGGCCACTTGCTCGTCTGCCACCAACGGCAACAAAAAATAAATAAATGTGTAAGGTATGACGAACATTTCTTATAAATATGACCTTATTAGTATGTCGGTAGTAGTTACAATATCTTGCTTTACTCCATCGGACCTTGGCGATATTATATTATTCCTTTATAAATATATCAGATTGTGGTAAAAGGATACGCCTGGGGCAAGAGGCTCCGAGATAATTAGAAGAGAATTAGTGTTTTTGGCGGTCATTATATGTATATTTTAATTCCTTTTAAAATAATGCTGTAATTATTACTTTACGTCGCCACAAATGCTGTAAAACATATAATTTTATAATTATAGAACATAAAGAGTTAACAAAAACTATATTTATCTATTTTGGTCTCGAGTCTGAGGTCGCGGGTTTGATTCCCGCACAAGTCAAACATTTGTGTGCATGGACATGGATGTTTGTCTTGGTCTGGGTGTTTCTATGTATAATATGTATCTATTTACAAAAAAGTATATATTATGTATGTTTATCCATAGTACCCATAGTACAATACACGTACCTAGTTTGAGTTAGAAGGTGTTGTGTGTATGTGATAGAATATTATTTCTAGTTGTTTTATTACAACACTCAAAAAAAAGAAAAGTTTAAAGTAAGTATTATATATAAATATGAGCAATTCATATTTATATAATATATTTTAAATATGTAAACTAGGGAACAATACGTCGATACAAATAATAAAAGCCACAAAACGATTTCTTTAAGCAAATACGGAGAAAAATCAACAAACGAATGAGCCCACATATTTTACTTTATATACCCAATAAGTACAAAAAGGATTTACTTATGTTTACAATACAATACAAAGTCAAAGGTATATTTTCTTTGTATTAACGAGTTACATTTTATGTATTTTTGGTAAAATGTTATATTAACTTTAGATATTTCCATAAATATTATATGTTGGAGTAAAATATTATGATATCATAATATGTGGCTTCAGTACACTAAAATATGGCTTTCTAATTATCTTTTTTAGTTAGAGTTCAAATTACGTATGGTTCCTTAATATATTTTATACTCTAGGTAAATTTAAGCACATTTTATGTTCCATATTTAGAATGGCATTCCAATTTTCTTGTTTAATTTATAATGGGTTTATACGAGTAGGCAATGTTTTTAGTGAATTTATCGCAAGCTGAAGACAGGGCGCTATGGCGCTCTTTGGGGGAGGGCTATGTCCAGCAGTGGACTATTATAGCCTGATGATGATAATGATGTTTTTATAGAAAGGTATTCTAAAAAAATAAAGATTTAAACTCAAGTATGTATTCAGGCGCTTTTTACTGGGTAAGCTAAGGCTGAATCAAATGCTAAGTGTTGCTAAATTCGTAACTTACAACGGTTAAATTACTGTTCCCGAACAATATACATATGGATTATTAAATATGGCGCTATCAATTGTGCTTTTTATGAGAATTTAATATTATTTTTGGCATGTGTCTCTCGCACTTTCCCCTATTTTTGTGCACC
Organism: Catocala sponsa; assembly: GCA_963564715.1. NCBI lineage: Eukaryota > Metazoa > Arthropoda > Insecta > Lepidoptera > Erebidae > Catocala > Catocala sponsa. The sequence continues at coordinate 9,070,360 of OY751351.1, forward strand.
TATGCAATTCTTACTATTGTTTAGGTTCTTATATTCTTCACATCGTATACTAGCTAATCTTATTCATTTTCGAATAAATATATTTTTATTCAGGTTTATTATATATATATAGGCACACTTAGGTACGAAATATCACTTTTTTATTACACGTAATCTAATTATATAAATAACAATTAAGGAACTTGACAGACATCGTAATTAACGTGTCGGTTTCTTTTTTATTGAGCAGTCACCATCTAAAAATAAAATCTTTTTAAGCCACCACAAAACTCCACAGAAGGCAGAACATCTATCTTATCTCTTCAAATATCATTACCCACCAACATTTTAACGCAAAGAAAAGATCACAGACCATACAAATTACATCAACATCCCAATACACCTTCCGACCCTACGGTATCCTAAAAAACCGACACAATATTAACACATCCCACGAAATGGATGTTCGAATCAATAGATAAGCGATCGCCAACCATTTGTCGTTGCTAATAATACCCCTCTCTGCCAGACATTGACAAATGATCAACCGATACTTGCCTGTCAACAAGTCCATCTTCCAATATTTTTTTAACAAAGATGGTAGGAAGATGTTTTGGCGATGCCTTTTCGGATAATTTAATCAGAAACCCATCAAATTGAGTGTCTTTGAATCGACTTGGGGAAAAATTTGATGCGAATAAACGAAAACAGTCTTGTAATCAACTAGACAATACAGTTCTAACTATTTTTAATTAAATATGCTCTTAATAAAATACTATTTAAACTGAAACTCAATAAGTTTAAATTCCTTAAAGATTTTGAATTGTCAATACAGATGAAAATTAATTAAATTAATTCATTTTCATTCGTTTCAATAGGTACCTTTATACATAAATATGTACATACATAATTATGTATTTCTCTGACTGCCTCGATGGCGCAGCGGTAGTGTATGTAATGTAGCGGTAGCGACTGCTGCGCATAAGGTCTCAGTTGGAATTTCAGGTCATGCTGGCGATTTTATGGGTTTTCTGGAAAAAAATTCTCAGTAACGGTCCGCAGCTACGTAGTTGGTGGTGTTACACAAATCCGTGCATTGGAAAGCTCGTGGTTCTGCGCCTGATCTCTCTCCGGTCATGTCGGATTCAACGGTCAAGTCGGAATAGATAGTGCACTTGTGGTTGCGCATACTACTTGTGCACTAAATTATCGCCTGCGCAGATGGCTAGTCTCCGTTGTGATTGGCTGCCATGACCAACATTTGGTCTGGAGGCCAAATATTATTTAATTACATGCATATTCACATTTTAGCTGCTATGTTTTATCTTAAGAGTGTAGCTACTGAAAATTTCCATTCAAACAAATTTTTATTAACCATTAGTTGTCCCGCGCATTTTCACACATGTGTATGATTACTACTCTACTCCGGTGGCTCGTGGCGTAATTTTGTACATGTAGCCTATGTTTCTTCGGGATTAAGTAGCTTTTTACCGATAAAAAGCTTTTAAAAATCAGTCTAATAGTTTTCGTGATTATCATTTACGAAAAAATCTATAAATATTTTATTCTTATAATATTAGTGTAGATTCGGTATTCGATTACAAAGAACAAGCACTCATCTGTGTTATATATAACAGATTTATATGTATAACGTTTTTACTTCTTACACATTCACTAGTTATTAAATACCAGTTTTTGCCCGCAACTTCGCTCGCTAGGGAACTGTACTTTTTCTTAGATAAAAGGTACCCTATGTACTTTTCTGTATCTCTGACAATGTGTATGCCAAAGAATGAAGGGCACAAAGGTATGGAATCTGGTACCGGCGCCAATCAGAATGAATGATACACCGTTAAAAAGGTATTTTTGTGTAGATAAAGAATAACCATAGCGCTAGTCCCGATTCACTGTCCGATCAAAGTAATCCTACTTGAAAGTTATTATTTTTGTTATATCCTATTAAGTACACATACTTTTATCGTCATTTTCATCCATTTTGGCATGATATTATTATAATTATTATTGTTTTTCATTATTTAGGTAAATAAAACAAGTTCGAAGTAAGTTTTATCGTTTATTTTTATATATTATACATCATACTATATCTATAACGATGCTATTTAAAAACAATGCTGGCTCTTTGAAGCCCTCGTGTCTAGCATATCCTAAATACCAAACAATGGATACTATATGCACCCAGGAACCTACCGTGCGCGCCTCGCCAAACACGTACAATAATGATGTACTTAATATTATGTTTTCATTTCTATTTATCAATATGTAACAAAAATATTGTTTTGCTCTTACATGTCGGGACTGTATACGCGTAGGCAAAAGCCACGCATCTCCGTCAATTCCGTATTCAGTAATATCCTCCAAAGCAGCTTCTCTATAATATGTTTCGATGAGATACAAACTGTTGTTTAGGTGTTCGCTGCAGTAAGATTTTGTAAGTTTTAACTGGTATGTCCCCAATGAGAGCAATATAACGTCCTGTTCACTCAATCGTGGAAAATCGGGCAAATCATTGGCCTTCAATCTCTAGAAATCGACTCTTCTGTTATTTAATTGTTTTTCTTCTAAATAATTGTACAACACATTTGGGATTTGCATTTCTCAGATATTCTTTGTAGAAAAGTCTCTGCGTATTGGCCATCTGTGATTGGTGTGTGGAAGTGATTTGTTATTGCTGCTGCAATATTAAATGCCACGGTATAGCCTTCTTCAGCACATCACAGCGTTACGGAAACGTTCCAATGCAATCAAATAATCCAATAGTTAAGCACTCGTGTCCAGTAGAAAGTCGCAGTTAAAAATAAAACAGGTAACAGAGTCCAAGATAATGCCAGGGTCTAAAGTCGACGTGAAAAATACGGGATGCGGAACGAGACAATGTAGTCACATAAACAACAATAATTATTATCAGCGAACGACTAGCAACTGGCAAGGAAATCTGCGCTAGCGCCGCAGCATGCCCGTTATCGCGCCAACCCCCACTCTCTGCCCTCGCTAACCACCGCGCTGCGTTAGAGAGCAAGAAAGGAAACAATAGCGGTTCCAACTTACCACTCGTTTACTGACGTACATTCAGGGTTAATAGTAATAAAAATATTGCTTCAATATCATGCATCAATATCAGTTGATGTATTTGTAATTTTGTATGTCTATTGTTTAACAGATAGATCACCCCTGACTAAAAAATGAATTTTATTTAGCTCAATATCTGTGCAAATATAATCAAAATCGATTAAGCTAAGCAGGCGATATGATTTTAAAAATTATATTTTGCACTAAATATCCAGTATCTTCTGAAGACCATATTTCAAAACCGACAATTCGTACGGGTTTGTAGCCATAGTAGTTTTTTGTATTCTTGAAAAGAGCTATCCAGCGATGGTAAATTCATTTTGATTGGACATGGGGACCAAAATGCCCATCATCCTTTCATGATGATCGAGAGATGCAGCTAAGGCGTAAAAACGTAACAAACATACTTACATTTGCATTTATAATTTTAGCTAGGAAGTTAGCCTTTTTGTTTTGTTTCTTGTATCTCTTTAGTTATGTACCTACTTTATATTCCCATAGTACAATATTATTAGAGTGACTATGTAAATACGTAACACATTTCTTACGACCTGTTTAAGAAATACATTACATTGAATAAACTAAAACATTATTTTCAATAAATAAAACGAATGTCTATATTTCCATTATTTCTTAGTATCAGGCAACAAGCACCGACGGATCGGTTTCTCAATGTTTTTGAAGTTTTTCTAAGGGTTTTATCGTTGTGTAAAAGTCTTATATTTTCTGTTTTAGCTAGTGATTCTTTGACCTATTCTATTACTTTTAGAGTTATTATTGTACAGGCTTCTTTAGAAATGATATCTTGTAAGTCACAATCGCTGTGAAATTTAGAAGAGCCTTTCATTGGTAATAATTTATTCAAAATTGGTATGGACAGGATGAATTGTTGGCTTACCTGGGGAAGTAACACTTCTTTATAGGAATCCTTTATATACGTCATATCTATGCCGAACTATTAGCATTTGGAATTCTCTGCCGAAACACATGTGATTGTCCTTTGATCTTGGGTACTTCAAGCGAAGCGTGATAACGTACCTCTCTAGGCCGTCAATATAGAGACCTCGACACCACTTTTGCTGTCAAGAGGATGTAGTGTGAAGAACTCTACTCGTGGATTATACGACTGCCTGCAGGCAATAAAAGGTATAATGCTTATTAATACTTTAGGTGGATTGTAGTCACTTTGAGAAGCAATAATAAAAAAAAAACTTCTTAAAAATATTAACACTTCTGTTTGCGTTAAGGAATCTCATACCTACATGCCTAGGTATTTTCTCTTCCTTTAACCACATCCTTAATCTCTAAGGTCGGTACACGCGAGTAATAGCCCCAGAATTGTAAGTAATTATAGATTACGGTAACCGCTTATCAAGGCAAGACGTTTGATTCTATGCAACCTCATGTAGGTGGCATATAACCAAACGTCTAAAAAAAAGATAAAATGATAAGTATTTTCTACAGCAAACTTATAAACAAATTAACAAAACTATATGAATATCAAACCCAAATTTGCAACTGTAAACCTTAACAATGATTTGACATTATATTATAGTACTTACTCATCATGATTTTGTGTACTATCTTTTATAAGACGTGCCTTACTTAGGTCTCAATTGCTGGCTCTATGCAAATTGTGACGTAGATTAATAGTCGGCTTCAGTTTTCTCGTCAGTAACATTTTTTATAGAAGAGACCCCAGAATGCTCCCCTGTGCAACTCCATAATGGTATATATATGTATATCATTGTATCGATTTTCTTTCTAATATTGAGAAACGATGTTGTTATAATATTATATTGTCAGGCGGTGAACTTTCTTTTTCATGATAATACTTGAAGATTCTATAAAATATAATATTAGGTTATTAATTTTCTTGGCTTATATTTATTTGCGCGTAGTATAATAAAATTATTATATTTGTTTTATTTTTACAGCTCCTATATTACATAAGTTTTCTTAAATTTCTACAAGATTTTTCCCGCGGCTTCGCTTGGTTTAACTAGTTTTGTCTAGATTAAGTTAGGTTAAATTGGTAACAGTACTACCAGTAAAGCGTAATAAACAAACTTACATTCTCATTTATAATATTAGTAAGGATATGTAAGGCCAACGACCAGTTACAATTTTATTATAAGTATAGATTTGTCTTGTAAGTCGTAGATGAACTCACCAAAGCACACTGCAGACATTGCAGCGTTATATCGAATATCATTCATTGTTTTGAATCGAGATCTAAAGTCCTCGATTCAAAACAATGAATGAACTAAAGTAAGGCACGCTGGACTTATATGAAGGCACTGCTAGTAACTAACCTATCTCATAATTATTATAAGGCATGTGGGAATTTACAAAGCTTTCTGAATTTAACAAGCCTAGCTGGAATTACAATCTCAATTAGGCTCAACACATCAACACTACATATTTTCAGGTAAACCTACGGATTTACGAAAACTTTAATCGACTCAATCAGTATTTATCAGTTCACTGGGTTCGTAACTTGTTTTGCGTGGAACTACGTATATCGTTCATGACATAGTATAAACAGACTACTCGATATTTCATTAGTACTAGTTGGCTACAACATTAGGTCCGTCCCTAAACTCATTTGTGAGTTAAATTTCAAAAGCCAAAGCTGTCTTTATAAACTGCGAACTAAAAATACCGATTCAGTGATTCGTAGATAAATTAGAATGACTCGATTTTTGAGGATTAAGATAACTTCATATTTAAGCTATGACTGTTATATAATTAGCAACGTAAGTGTTTATCACTTTCAAAATTTAGATTATATCCTCTATCTCTCAAAATTATAACAAATGTTAGTTTTATAGCAGATTAGAAGTAGCTATTATAATCACAGTTTAAAAATATATAGAATCATATTTATAATTTTTGTTTATGTACGATATTCAGCTATTTTTGTTGCTTACCGTACCACAGTAGTATAAATTTCTGTGTGATTGACAGTTTTATATTGTTATCGTGTGTTTGATTCCCAGATTTGGCAAAATGCTATTGGAATATTCTATTACCTTCACGCATTAATATAGGTTAGGTTTGGTAGTAACAGCACATTTTTCTGGATGAAAGGTAACTTAAGTCCTTTTGTGTGTTTTGAGTTTGTTTGTTTGTTATACTTTCACGCCTTAACTATGAAATTGTGCATACACATCGTCACAGGTACAGAAAAGGACATAAGGTAGTCTCAACCAGGAAAAAAGTACTGTTCCCGAGAGATAGAAATGTATTGACGAAATCTAGATTACCCCGAGCGAGGTCGCGGCCAAAATCTAGAAGCTTCAAAAATGTAATTTCATTCCTTTATTAAAACGAAGTCACGTACTATCTCTAAGTGTTTAATTATAATATTACCAATGACCCGTCCCGGCTTCGCACTAACAAATCATACACCTAAACCTTCCTCATGAATCACTCTGCCTATTGGTGACAGCCGCATGAGAATCCGTTTAGTAGTTTTTGAGATTATTGTGAACAGGTAGGCAGACGCGACGGGGTACCTTGTTTCATAATATGTAGTGATATGATACGTGAATAAAGCCTCGTATTATAAAAACACTGCCGCATCTAACCTCTTCGTCTTTCCTTTCAATTCGTTTGAGGAAAATCAGATCGTTATTATGTTACCATATAATCGCATTATTTTCCGGGAACGCGGTATCATGAAGCATTTCCCATACGTCTCTATACAGATAAACTCTATTGTAATGAACTGACGAAAAATATCTTTGTTGTGTAATATTCTTTTTGGAAACGAATGAGTTTTATATGACGGAGTAGCAATATACGACGAGAGAATTCTTTGGAGTAAATATTGGATTCTGTGAATATTCGAACGGATGATCGTATGGAGAGTATCTACATATTATATACTCGAAAGAGTAGATCCACATTTTGTCAGATATGGTATTCGGTCCCACGTAGTAGGTCTGAGAAAAGGCCTAAGAGACCCTTTTGATACCTAATGTAGACAAAATCTCGGTGATTATGATTTTCCTAACTGGACTAATAGCATTTGACTGATTCGGAAATGGAACTTCAAATGGTACAAACGTATGCAAAAATAAGCGCAAATTTATTGCCTAGGACCAATTTTGGTCATACATAATCATAAAGTTACTAAAGTAAACAAATGAAAATTTCATACTTAGTTATACCCGCGGCTTCGCTTGTATTTACCGGATTGAAACAGCACAACAACATCCTATACCATTATATTAAAGCAAAAAATCTTTTACAACTTACTCTGTTCCTGCGTGGAAGGAGGACAAATCGACAAACACGAGCGGTAGTAGAGAAGACTACTGAATGCATGAGGTCTCGAGTTTAAATACCCATATCGAGGCAAAGTGTTATGGAAATTTTCTGCCAAAAAAGTCACAGTAGGAGTACAGCCTAAAACCGTTGGACAGGCTCAGGTTTGCGCTCTATTACTTGAACCTAAAGCCGTACTAATACTACTACTAGCCGTAGTAATAGATCTTTGCCTACCGTTTCGGAGATATAGGCGAGAGACTATATATTTATGTATATAATTGTATTTATAAAAAGAAAATTACTAATTAACTCTTCTCTGTACGTCTCAAAGAGCAGAAACTTAAATTAGTTTTTCACTACGTGGGCCTAAAGCAGCTAGTGAAAAGTACGTGTCTTACACTACTACGTACCCCTTGCAGAATATAAGCCTAAGCCTCTAAGTCCTGACGTAATATTATAAATGCGAATGTGAGTTTGTTTGTTTGTTAAGCTTTCATGTCTTTACTACTTGACCGATCATCATGTAATTTCGCTTACACGTTTTCAGGAAAACAGAAAAGGACCTAGGATACTTCCATCCAAAAAGTACTGTTGCTAATCCAACCTGAGGCGCGGTAAAATCTTGTATATACATAATATATCTAAATGGTTATTTTAGACATCGTAGAATGTCACAGCATCGTTATTTTTTACGAACTTGCTATACACGGCACGTACAAGGTAGTAAATTTCTATTGTATCATTAGTGTATGTACTTCACGTTTCAAGATGTCTGCAGCTATAGCAACATGTTAAAAAGCAGTTCATATATCATAGGTTCGATGGCTTTAAGTACATGTGTAGCTGACTGAAGATTAAAATCTCTAAAAAGACAAACACCTCTTGTTTGGTGGTAGGAACTACGGGTTTCCTTGTGTTACAGTCCGTCATACACATTTAATTTGATCTTTTCCCAGTATACTTGTAAAATAATAAAATAAGAGTTTGTTTGAATGTGATTATCTAAGGAGTTTCTTAGATTATCACATTCAAACAAACTTTTATTTCACCAGTTCATGCTAAATAAATATTTCTGCGTTGGATGGTAGTGAGAATGGTTAGGCAATATAACATCGGGGGCGTAGCTGTAACCATACCTATCTTATCTTATCTTATCTTATGTGGGGGCCAGTCAGTGCAGACCGGCGACACTTCGACCCAGTGGGATCTTTTGTGCTGACACTCTCCCAATAACGACTGCCATAGATGTTCATGGCAGCCGGGACCGACGGCTTAACGTGCTCTCCGAGGCACGGAGCAGGCGATAATTGTCAATCAATACGCACATAATTTCGAAAAGTCATATAACTTCCGAAAGTCAGAGGTGCGCGACGTGGGTTCGAACTTGAGACCCTCCGCATTGCAGTCTGTTGGTCTCCCCACTGAGCTATCGCTGCTCTAACCATATCTAAATATTTAGGTATGGTTTTTCAACCATACCTAAATACGAGTACCTACTATTACACGGTAGTGAAATCCCCGCAAGTCCAAATCTATTGAAATATACTGCATACAACCTGACTGCACGATTGACGTAGTGGTTTAAGTGGTCGTCTTGCCGCTGCCACTGCGCTGAGTGTCCACAACACTCGTGTTCGAATCCCACACGGGTCAAAAAAATTGTGTTATCCTTGTTCCGTGTCTAAGAGTTCCTTGTGTCCGTTGTTTGAACGTTGTTAAGCCCCCCGCGACACAGGAACTATTCATAGTGCGGGAGTCTTAAAAAACAATACAGTCATAGTCTCTCTCTGTCTGAAACAGGGCAGAAGTGCATTCTATTGGTGAACCTACCACGGCAATAGGTTTGCTATTGTCATCAACCGTTCACATTTCCAGACTCAGAGTTTCTTGACAGAACAATCCAATTGCACCTTGCTAACGCAGCTCAAGAATATTGGCGTGGGCTAAAAATAATAGTACAATCAAGAAATACTGGATGAATATGTCGGAGTGGCAGCGTTTATCCCGTCCTTATCAGCCATTTTATAGGATCAAAGCACGTGGGCGTGCAGTGGGAAATGTTGGTTTCAATCAATAGAAAACACGTAGGTAGTCAGATAACTTGTGTTTGAATTCAACTAACAACTACTTCACACTAAGAGCACTTATTATCACTATGAAACGCGAGACAGTTCCTACGAGGTGTGCACTGGTCGACGGTAACACGAAGACTGAGCTTTGACCGCTCCTAGCGACGCCTCGTAGACTCCGTCTAGCGCCGCTAGATGGCGCTGGCGTTCCGTCCTAATGCCTTTCTGTGTCACTAGACGGCGCTAGTGTCCCACTAATAATATTGCTGTTCCGACAAATATATAATCTTAGTATCCAGGCCTATCTTAATTCGTAAATGCAAAGTTTTGGGCTGATTGTTCACTCTATTGATACCTTGAAACTCATGTAGTAATATTTTGATCGTCCTAAATCATGAAGTGGTCTGATCAGCGCGTTGAAAGAAATAATATCAAAAATCTTTATGGTCAGCAAAATAATCTACTACTTACTTAGCTACTTATGTCGCGGCCTGCACAGTCAATAATGTAAGTTGGTAATAATTTAATCAATATAATAATATTTTATGAATAAAAATCCTGATAATTATTTTGTATTTTTAAACTGTGACTATAATTATTTACTATCTTTTAACTATTATTTCCAAAAACTAATGATCGTCATAATTTTGAAAAAAGGGGCAATATAAATTTCGCATGTCTGTATAGACTTATGTTGCTGAATCCATCAAATTTAAAATTTAAAGTTTTTAATGGTGTTTTATGAATCCAACATCATAATTTTTATAATGGTTTGAACTGCGATGAAATCAGCAATCTTTTAACAATTACTGTTGCAAAAACCAACCTTCCTACGACTTATGCTGCTAACTCTACCTATATTCTTAATATTTTGTTCAGCCCGAAGGTTTGGATGGGCCTACAGGTTTCAATTGATCCCCTGTATTGCAATACCCCATGGTAATGTAACAACAAACAACCGTATTTCGGAGGGTGCCTCAGGGTAACTTAGGGGTGATCGTATTAAATAATTAGTGAAGGACTATTGGAAACATGGTTACACGGTGTTGGCAAATATTGTAGTCACCGCTGTCATTACTGAATTGGTTTTGGTACATTGCTTCAATTTTGATTTGCTATAGAATGAATGTAAAAAACTTGGTGCAGAGTTATGCCTGCACATCCCAAAAAGAGTAAAAAGATACGATAAAAGAATAAACGATTATTTCTCAAAAAGGAGTCGTCCGAACTAAGAGACCTAACTAGTATAAAGTAGTTTAATTTCAATGTAACGCCTTAACTACTCGACCGATCATCATGCAATTTTGTATACACGTTAGCAGAGTCATAAATAATGACAAAGGGTATCTCTCGTACTGTTACCGAGGGATATTATATAATCAAAAAAGAAGCAGATATGTATAGCAAAAAAAGTGAAGCCTCAAAAACCTTCCAATTAGTACAATTTCTTCTGTTCTCAAAATAAAACCGTTAAATAAAAAGCCCTTTCAAAAAAGTTAAAGAGCACTTATTCAAATGATAGCAATCTCTTACTGTATATATCGTTCTACTTATAGTTCAAACTAGCTGTTACCTGCGACTTCGTCCGCGTAGATTTTAACTAAAAAGTGTTTTTCTCCGCGGAACCCTATTCTTTTTCTAAAATCAAAGTAGCCTATATTACTCCTTAGAACATCAGCTATCTGGCAGTGAAAGTCCCGTCAAAATCGGTTCAGCCGTTACGGAGATTACCCGGAACTAACAGACAGACAAAAATTTAAAAAAAAGATGTTTTCGTATAGGTACCTTATATACTTTCATATGCATTAGATAAAAATCTGTTATTTTGACATTACAAACAGACACTTCAATTTTATTTATATGTATAGATTGTTTAAGGGCAGATATCAATAATAAATTTATCTAATTCAGATTTTCGACAACTCTTACTTACTTATCGTGTCGATGGCAATACATTTTATATAATTTTCGACCAGTTTTCGGCAACGCGGATTGCATTTGGTTTAGCCTGGTACAGGTCATCCAGTGTGCACGATTCTGGGCTCATGGGGCACAACAACAGATGCCTCATAGTCTGTGGTGATACGCCGCAGTCACATGCATTCGTACTTGTGTCTATATATCCCCACCTTGACAGATTGTCTTTACAACGGCCAACCTGGGTACGCAACCTGTTGAGTGCCTTCCAGATTGGCCAAGGCAGTTTGGCTCCCGGAGGTAACTTTTCTGCCGGTGTGATAAAAGCAGCAAGCTCTTACTGTAAAAGTGACATAATATCTAGTACCAAACATTCAAACAATGGACACAAAGAAGTAGAGAGAAGACCAGTAGTCTCATTTGGGGATCGAACTTACAACACTAGGTGCATTTGCAATGGTTAGGCGTCCACTCAAACCATCCAGCATCAACCATGCCATCCTTGCACTGCACTGGACGTCGATCTACTATATTGTCGGATTACTATATCTTTTAAATAAAATATTATCCGATCCATATAATTAAATTATTTGGACATTATGTATCAAATCTGGCAATCAAGCACCAATCTGGGTAAACACGCTCCAATTGCCAGACTCACATCGACTTATAATCGTGTATCGGGCATTTCGGCAGATATAGACGTCTTCGGCAATGGATTGGAGAAATTAAAAAAGAAACTGTATGATCAGTTAAGGATTAGTTCTTAGACATATGATTATATTTTCTATATTTTGCCTCATGTTCTGTTTTTATTTAGAATTTATTTTTGTTAAATTTCCATTATATTTTTTTTTTATCAGTGTTCCTTTTTAATTTAACTGTGTTTTGTTGAATTTGTATTTGCATTAATGTAAATTTACCAAACTGTTTAACTTCATATAAAAACCATTTTTTGTAAACGATGTGAAATGATGATGTACTCACGATGTGTTCTCCTGTAATTGAAGGAGCACAAAATATCGAACCACTTTTTGTAATTATTGCATGTACTGTGTATCCTTTGTTGGAGTTCCTAAGAATAAATAAATAAATAAATCTCTATTTAATAACTAAGTTCAGTACCAACTCGCGCGTCACTCTAAAATTTAAAATTTGCTACGGTACATTCATTTGAATAAACAAACGCGTGCTCTTCAACACAAATGCGTGCAGCCCGTACGTATACGCGTGTTGTTCGTATAGCGGCAAACAAATGCGTGCCGTGCATCTACCTAAACAGACACAAACGCGTGCAGTGTAATCTTGTTGATTGTGCAGCAGCCGGTGTGGGGCAATTTGATAAACTCTCTCGTTACGGCTGTTTCATTTCCCCTAAATTTTGAAAATATAGTGAGGCTAATTTCGGTCAAGCATGAAGTTGTTCATATGTTGACTTTATATGATTACATTATGTAGAAATATCGGGGTGACAGCTAAAGAATACATGATATTCAGCAAGAAAGTATTTAGTGTACTTAGTGCATACAGTGAATAGCCACTTGCCTAAAACACCCAATGCTTGTATCTAATACACACCTTGAACATGAACGTGTATAGGTGATACGGCCATGTAGGACCGCTATATATACAATATATATATATATATATATATATATATATATATATATATCACAGATTCAAACGGATTGATATCTACGTGTTCACTATTAACGTCCGACATCTTGATTTTCTATAATAGTCAGTGCGCACACCCGGCGCAGGCGACGTTTCAAGAGCAACTGAGTCTCTACTAACGAACGAACGCACTACTGACAATTAGATTGACATTTGTACAGTGTTGCCATACAAATTAATTAAATAAAATAATCAAATAACTAGGGACAAGACTGCCGTGAATTTTATTATCTCTAACATATATATCTATACAAATAAATAAAATTGAAGTGGTTGTTTGTAATGTCAAAATAACAGCTTTTTATCTAATGCATATGAAAGTATATAAGGTACCTATACGAAAACATCTATTTTAAATTTTTTGTCTGTCTGTCTGTCTGTTTATGCCGGCTAATCTCCGAAACGGCTCAACCGATTTTGACTTTCACTGGCAGATAGCTGATGTTATAAGGAGTAACTTAGGCTACTTTGATTTTAGAAAAAAGGGTTTTTAGGGTTCCGCGGATACAAACACTTTTTAGTTAAAATCTACGCGGACGAAGTAGCAGGTAACAGCTAGTATGTATATATAAATAGTCTCAAAGCTCTATTTTCAAAGGGATAGGCAGAGGTATATTACACCAATATTTCGCACAATATAATTTTAGGCCCCACGTCACAGGAGACGAGCCTGTCGCCTGTTACTAGGCATAGTATGTCGTCGTTGTTGAATTTTAAGTCATCATCATAATATGAACCAAATCATACTTCTGAAAAGAAAGCGAGAAACAGTTGAATTTGTATAACTCTTGACTATAATTATATTCTAGATAATAATATTTTTCTTTACCTAACTCTGTTCTAAGCAATGTGCGTAGCTAAGGATGACTATGAGCTCGCTCTTACAAGTGATCCATAAAATTACTAAGATTAAGAATCACGAAGTCACTATGTAAAACAATAGTAGGTATTATTGTTCACAACACAGTGATATTAATTTCTATGGAATAGTTAGAATATATTTATCTAATCTCCTTTTGACTAATCTAGTCGGTCCGAATAAAATATCCTATGTTTTCCTTTCAATTGTGGAAAGTACCGACAGCAAAAATAATACTTAATATAATATTGAATAACAAGTCTTATTCGCGTTAGAAATTATTTAAAGGTTGCCCGACATTTCGATCAACTTGCACCGATCGTGGTCACAGTTTAACTTGTGAGAACTTATAACAAAAATAATATTGAAAATAATATAAAATAAAAATTATTGTAAAATGTGCAGATAGAGTATGTATATCATGACAATTCTAATATTCGTACCGAATATGTTGAATAGCATTAAACTTATGTATCATGGTTAGGTGGAAGTGTAGAATTTCAGTAGTTATGCTTGAATGTTATAACATAAGCACTATAATTGTGTTAATAAGCGTCCTGTATATGTAGCAGGAAGCGCTCGACGCAATATCGCTTTACTTTGTTGCCATCAACAGCGCACTAAAGCCTGCGTGCTGCTACTTGTATATACAGGCTGTCCGGTAATCAATGGATAACCTTAAAATGTCTTATAGTAGAACTGATGGCCGTTAAGAAAAAACATGAAAATAATAAAAATTAAATAAGTTCAATAGCTAGTCATACTTTTGATTGTCTATCCATAAGCATAATTACTGTTTAATAATAAAACAACAAAAAACCGATGGAATTTATTAATTTATGGTCGTAGTGTACAAGAAAGTTAAATATAGTAATTAAAACAAAAAAACATATCTCAGGTAGTAGTTAGGATAGATTGTTTTTCATATTTTTTTCTGAACGTTCATCAGTTCTACTATAAGACATTTCAAGGTTATTCATTAATTACCGGACAGCCTGTATATGTAGTCAAGCCTCTATATCTGAAGGACTAGGCAGAAATGTATTACACCTTTATCCACTTACTATAATTTTCGGTCCCACGTAAAAGATGGCAATCCCATTGCCGCGAACTAAATACAGTTCCAAGCTTCGTGTTACTGAGATTTTTTTAACAGAAAAATCTTTAAAGTATTACCCGTCTCGGAAAACGAATTTGAAAAATTTACATATTATTACATAATATAGTAACAGCCCTATTTCTAAATTGTCTTACTGATGGGCACTGGCCTCTTGTCAATATAAAATAGGTTAGATAAATAGTCTACAACGCTCACCTAATAAATTATGTTGCTAGACGTAAATTATGTTCGAGAACATTGTGAATAACTATAAGACATGCAGGTTTCCACACGATGTGACAGCCGGGAATCAAGACCAAAATATCATGCACTGCAGTCGCATTCATTCCTAGAGTGCCGCTGTTAATAAAATAAATGTTTATTTACAGTATTTCACCTCAGCCATGCCATTAACGAAGAGATTTTCCGCACTGTAAACAATCTGACAGGTGATAATTACCTTCCGAATTTCGCCTGACGTAATAACGTTGGCAGTTCAACTTACCAATCGTGTGTAAAAAGGGCGATACAGTTTTATCCCAGCGAATAATTATTTCAGCCAATGGTTTTACCAACGCTGTTACGGCTTTCTCGTTAATGTGATTCAAAGATTTTTATAATAATATTCCATCACATACACACAACACCATCTAGCCCAAACTAAGCAGAGCTTGTACTATGGGTACTAGACAATGGATAAACATGCATATATACGTTTTTTTTGTAAATACATACATATTATACATAGAAACACCCAGACCAAGACAAACATCCATGTTCATGCACACAAATGTTTGACTTGTGCGGGAATCGAACCCGCGACCTCAGGCGTGGCAGTCGGTTACACTAACCACTACGCCATCGAGGCCGTCAATTTAAATCAAAGATGCGCTCTACTACGATTAAATGCCAGGTTTCTAATTATTAAGTTGTCATATTTACACACAATGTTAATATGATTCCTAAATTATCGACCGCACAGATGGCGTAGTTATTTAAGTAGACATCTCGTCATTGCCACTGCGATTTTTCGATTGGGTTTGATTCCCATCCGGGGTAAAACATTGTGATCTACAAATAGTTGTTTCGAGTCTGGGTGTTTCTGATGTCCGTTGTTGTTTATAATGTCACCCGCGTCACAGAAATAATTTCTAGCGAGAAGGATTTTTTTTCTAGATATTATCTATATCTATACTTATAATAAAATTGTAGAGAGGTCAATTCTGTACATTGAATTCTCCTTCTTCTGCCTAGCCTTTATTATTCCCAAGTCACTTGGGGTCGGCTTTCTAGTCTAACCGGATTTGACTAGATATCAGTTTTTACACGGAGCGGCTGCCACTTGACCTCCGCAACCCGAAGGCTAACGATACCCTAAGGCTAGACCAGTGTCAAGATATTAGAGGGCACTGACTTCCCAATAGCGACTTCCATAGATGTTCATGGGAGCCAGGACCGACGGCTTCACGTGCTCGCCGAGACATGGAGCAGGCGATAATTGTCAATCAATACGCACATAATTTCGAAAAGTTATATAACATCCGAAAGTCAGAGGTGCGCGACGTGGGTTCGAACCCGAGGCCCTCTGCATTGCAGTCTGTTGGTCTCCTCACTGAGCTATCGTTGCTTACATTGTTCCATTGCTTAAATTCTGTACATTGAATATATTTACAAAATGACTATTGGAGGGTGCTTGGTAACCGATACTGATGCCACGAATGCAATCAGTAAATGTTTGTCTATCTGTCTGTCTGTCTGTATGTGCACGCATGGATCAAAAACTACTGAAGGGATTTTAATGAAACTTGTACAGTTATAGTTATTAATCCTGGGCAGGTTACTTTTACTAGGTAGGATATTTTTATGCAAAAAAAATTGAGAATCGAGGTATTCGTTCAAAATGTATTAAAATATTTAAAAAGTCGGATTATACATAGCTGTATCTTCACAACATTCACACGATCAAAAAGTAGACTTTAATATCTAACTAATAAAAAAAGAATCATAGAAATCACTTTACCTATAAACACACAAGATTTTCATAAAATAAAATTTCAAGTAAATACGGTGTGGTGGGTGATTTGCGACTTGCGAATGTATCAACGTGCAATACGTATGCTATACGGTTGATTTTTTTATAACGCACACAACGACATTTAGCGATCGTAAACAAACCGTGTTTATCAGCGCGACTTTTATTTTTCATATATAGGTACTTTTTAAATATTAGTACTTTAGCAGGTAGTTTTTAAGTATTAGCTATATATAGGTGTAGTTAGACTTATTTTCTTTACATAGTTGTAGTATTATTAAGCATAGTTAAATAATCGATTTTCTTTAGTTGTAGTTTTATAAGATATCATTATTATTTTAATAGCTAGGTTGTTATTTTATGTGAAGCAGACGGAGTTGCGCGTGTCAGCTAGTAAGTATAATATTTAACTGCCTCCGTGGCGCAGCGGTAGTGAATGCGACTGCTGTGCATGAGGTCTCGGGTTCGAATCTCGGGTCGGGCCAACAAAAACGAATCGGGTTTTTCTGTTAAGAAATCTCAATACGAGCTCGAAGTTAGGAAGTTGGCGGTGTTAGACACCCCCGTGCCTCGGAAAGCACGTAAAGCCGTTGGTCCTGCGCCTGATCTCTCTCCGGTCGTGTCGGATTATCCATCCCATCGGATCATGAGGGTTTGGGAACAGAGAATGCACTTGTGTTTGCGCACATACTTGTGTACTATAATATCTCTTGCGCAGATGGCCAGTCTCCGTTATGATTGGCCGCCGTGACCGAAAGCTCGGTCTGGAGGACATTATTATTATAATATTATCATTCTCGCTCATATGAAAATTGTACGCTATCGTTTTCTATCGTGTAAATGTAATGTGCGACAAAGAAATTATGCCTAGGCTATCACGGCTTCCAAATGAGTGTTACACCAAACAGTTTTACCAGCTATATTTACTTATTAATAATATTTACTTTACCAGCATTGTATTTGGCACTTAGTAGTATTTGTTTTGAGAACCAGGCTATATTTTGTCTACGGGGCACGTTTTCACTTTTAGTAAGAATATACTTAGAATTTAAATACAGGAATCTAAAAATAGTATGCACGACCTGGAATCCAAACCCGAACCCTCACAATTGACTCGAAGCGTAAATGCAAACTTATCCTATAGGATCATCAAAGTAATGAACCTATTTATAGATTTTGGAAATAAAGATAGTATTTTTATTGAGTCGCAGCGGCTGCCGAACTCAATAAGTTTTCTGTTACGAGTTGTCTGGCATTCCAATAATAATTGACAAGTTAAAAATAAGTATAATAACCTTATATACGTTCAGCTTATTTGCAAGCGAACTAGGTTACAAATTACTTTCTATATGATTGTACGAGTCATACATCGTACATGGCACGCGCGCCTCCTTTACAACAGCACTTTTACGTCGCCTCATATAAATTGTGTAAATCAACACCAGTGCGCGTTCATACTTCATAATCAGCGGTACTCATTTATAGTAATTATCGTATCAAACATATTATCATAAGTTACGTGGTAGTTAAGTGACCAATAACTCGCATCTCATTTTAACTATCAGTGATCTTTCATTTCAAACAACAAAGTTGTGTGCGACGCATTCAGCAGCGCATACAATGATATTAACTTTACTTGCAAGTTATATTCTCGCAATTATAATGTCCTCCAGACCAAATTTCGGTCACGGCGGACAATCTTAACGGCAGTCACCATTAAGATTGTCCGCCGTGACCGAAATTTGGTTCTACTCAGGAAATATTATAGTGCACAAGTGTGTGCGCAAACACAAGTGTACTTTCTGTACCCTAACTCTTATGATCCGGTGGAACCGTAATCCGACATGACCCGAGAGAGATCAAGGGAGGCACCAACGGCTTTCTGAGGCACGGGGATGTCTAACACTGCCAAATTCCTAACGCCGGATTGTTATATAGATTTCTTAACAGGAAAATTCAATAACGGTTTGTTGACCCGATCTAGGATTCAAACCCGAGACCCCATGCACAGCAGTCGCATTCACTACTGCTACACAACGGAGGCAGACACAATTACGACATCAAAAAAGCTCACATTATTAAGAAACTCAACTTGTACAATTGCCACGGACGACATTCGATTTGAGATCGTATCTCATTATTTTGTTTGTCGGAGCGAACACTCTGAAATGCGTTGTCATGGATATGAATATCGCAGTGATGTCTGATATTTCCATCTACGACATTTTATTGTTCGTTTATTCAACAGCAAATTATTTTAATTATACATTTTAACTCATTGTATTTGAATGTAGGTCTTAATTTTCACCAGAAACTATTTTAAGTGCGGTCGAATAGTAACATTTGTGAAAGTTAAAGTTCCAAATTTTACTACTATTGAAAATCCTTATTAGAAAACTATTGCTTAATTTATTCAACGAACCTGGTGCCTCATGATTAACAGCCTTAGATGCGGGTACGATACTCAACCATCTTAATTGCCTTATTGGTCAAGTAGCTATACGGCGGCTGGCTATAGTGGCTTTTACGGCTGCGGATTATAAGGTCTTGGATTGGAATTTCGGATAGGATCAAAATGAGGTTACGCAGTTGGCGTTGTTTCTTGCTCCATGCCATAGAAAGCACGTAAACCTGTTGGTCCTACACCTAGTCTCTTTTTGGTCACGTGAGATTATCATCCCATTCGATTAAGATTACTTGCGCACACTTGAGCTTTAAAATATTTTCTGTATTCTAGTCTAGGCTAGTCTCCGTAAAATTCGCCGCTATGGCCGAAGTTTTGTCTAAAGGACACTACGCTATCTAGGCAATCATCTATCCTAAAATACATGAATGATACATAAACTTCCAATCTCAAAATAAGCTAAAACTCTTTATCTATACTTCAAGTAAACCTACAATTCAATTTATTTTGGTATCGCTACTTGATATCAGAGGGTGACCAGTGCAAAACAGCGTAACTTATACATATTGCATTACGCGATTCTTGAAGAGATATCACTAAGTCTACGCAGGATGCCACGGTAATTTATATGTCCTGTACATCGCACGTACATCTATAGATATGGTTGGGGAGAAATATAGAGGGGAGGATTGTAAGGGATTACGTTTTCATCTTAGAAACGAGGGGTTCGTGTTTTCTGGTTTACAAGCAATGCAATTAGTCTTGTTTTCTTTCGTGAGGGGATCCACCTAAATTGATGCTAGAGCTCAAGCCGCTTGAGGAACTCTAGCTTAGTGTTAGAGGGTTTTAATTGTGTGGAAGATGATGTATTGTATATTTATATAGGTAGTGCAAAAATAGTAATTTTAAATGATTTTGATGAGTGCGTTGTTTGAGTTGAGTGAGTTTTGATTGTTACTGCAGTAAAAGATGAAGAATTCAATTCAAAATAGCTATAATGGTTACTGACGTATGCCGCTGCATGTAATAGTAGTATTTTTTATTTTTTTGTTTCTAAGGCTTTAACTCAAAAAGTATTCAACCGATTTTAAAAATGCTTTTACCATTAAAAAGCTGTATTATCACCGCGTAACATAGGATACATAAATTAAAAAAAAGTACTTTTACTAACTTATGTAAGTAACAGTACTTTTTTTTAACCTAACCTAACCTACTTTTATAAGTTTCCGTAGGACTCCTTTTTTTTTGTTATTCTAAAACATGGCTTAGTAATGGTATTAGAGAGCACTAATTCCGTTTCTTAAAGGTAATTATTATGCACTCAGGATTCAATAAAAGTTTTAAGTGATTTTAAGACTTTTAAAATTATGGACCAATGTGTGTAATTATTGCAGTAATAATTCCCAACGGCATAAGATAAAAATGACAGCCCACCCGTCAAGGCAGAGATAGGCTATCGATGATTTTGAAAGGTGGACAATTATAAATGACTAGAGTTTGCCCGCGGCTTCGCTTGCAGTCATTTAGATTTTGCCTACAAAAGTACGGTTCCCGAGAGAGAAATTCTATCTCTCGGGCACTGTACTTTTTCTGGGTGAAATGGTACCCTATGACCTTTTCTATAACCCTGACAACGTGTATGCAACATTTTATGATATTTGGTCAAGTAGTGAAAGCACAACAAACTAACAAACAAACTCACTTTCGCATTTATCATATTAGTAAGGATAATATTATAAAAAATATCATCTCTGTTCATAAACTGTCTTACTGCTGAGCACGAACCTCTTTTTAGTGAAAGAAGGGTTAGGCTGGCCCAGTGTAGATTACAGGAAGTAGTTTAACTGCACGAATGGCGCAATAGTTTAAATGGTCGCCTGGCGACTACCACTGCGCCGAGTGCCGTGGATTCGATACCCACACTGGATAAAAAGTTTTTGTGATCAGATTATTCGATTCTGGGAGTTCTTTCTGTCCGTTGTTTAAATGTTTGTAAAATCCCTCGCGACGCAGGGCTAAAAAAGAAAAAACTTTTCATACATCTTCGAGACATATTTTCCTTCAATGTTAGAGCAAATTATAATAAACTATTTAATATACACTAAAAATGTCAAGACGTATAAGACCACTCTTGCTTGCATGCTTTTACAAATGGCTGATCGTAATTCTTGCTCAAACATATTTCATCATACATAAGTTCAGCAGGATTTATCTCAATGTCAATTACTTTTAGGATCAACACAGCGGGAGCTGTCAATATGGCGACGTTTATTATGAGCTCGTTGCGCTGATGGTTGTATCGCGAGAATGATAATGGTTCTTTGCTAAGTTATTTTTTATATTAGAGCAATATGTTTAGGTTTATTATTTTGGGAAAATTGTGAAGCGCGAGGTGCATTTTAGTTATTTGAAATGCTCAGCGTACTGCTTCTTTTATCATGTGGTACAAGTTTATACTTATATAATATCAGCACTGTATTAAACTGTCCCACTGCTGGGCACGGGCCTCTTCTCACTGTGAGAAGGGTTAGGCCATAGTCGAGCACGCTGGCCTAGTGCGGGTTGGCAGACTTCACATATCTTCGAGAACATTATGAAGCACTCTCAGACATGCTCTGCAGGTTTCCTCGCGATGTTTTCCTTTACCATTAAAGCAAGCGATGATTAATTATTTAATACGCATATAACCTCGAAAAGTCAGAGATGCGCGCCTTGGATTCGAACTCGAGACCTCTGCGTACCAGTCCAACGGGTTTCCACTAGGCTACATGCTATATTTTTGTGTGCAATCGTGAGAACTTGGGTTCGATTCTTAGTTCGAGCAGAGTCAATAATACTTTGCTCAAACCAAGAATGGAAACTAAGCTTTTACTGTTAGCATGTTTTGGAAGCAGTGTAGTGTCCTACGATATGCCTGGTTGACGGCAATATACGTGCCACAGAACATAATCTCTAGTTTTGGAGTAGGCCTTTTCAAATGTAAAAATAATTTAATTTACTAAAGCTAAAATTTCTTTATTAAGTAAATGTACAAGCAGCGACAGCCTAGTGAGAGACCTAGACTAGACAACGGTCTAGTCCAACGGGACTGCCACGTAAAAGGTCTCGAGTTTGAACTCGAGACCTTTTACGTGGCAGTCCAACGGTCTAGTCTTGGTCTCTCAATATGTTAGTCTTCAAAAAGTTAGAGGCTTATACTTTGGGATCGACCTCTAAAATGTTGAAGCTTTTTTTGCGTAGCTAAATATTAATTATCGCTGACTTTAATGATAAAGAAAAACATCGTGAGGAAACCTGCTTGTCTGAGAGTTCTCCATAATATTCTCGAATATATAAAGTCTGCCAACCAGTACTGGGCCAGCGTGGTAGACTATGGCCTAACTCTTCTCACACCGAGAAGAGGCCTTTACCCAGCAGTGAGTCATATTATTAAGTAACGATTATGTTACTCAAAGTTTCATGCATAGCCACAGTTTCAATACAATTATTATTATGGTAACTTTTGTTTGAAAAACAAAAGACGTATTTTATCGATAATTTTGTGATGTTTTTTTTTGGAACTCCATTGTAAAGCAGTCTCATTAAACTAATGAGGATGATTTCGATCGTTTTCCTTATTATTTTTGTCTTCGAAGTATCACAAATTGACTCTTCGCATCTATCAAACCATGATTCTTCGACCCAACAATATGGATTGTCAACCTTTATCAAATGCTATCTTTGGGTTTGACAGTCGAATGAGCGTGGCGGTTCTCTCTGGTTAATAATATATTTTGGTTAAGTTATAAAGTCTCCTATTTGCAGGATACTCAAAATCAAAATGTTTTATTCACAGATTGAGACCCGTAGCTACGACTCTGAAGCTCGAACATAGTTTCACGGTTATATATATCCCAGAAGATGTAGGTAGAGCTCAGGTTTGCCAGCTGTTTTAGGTCTTATGTAAAGGGATAACAGCATAACCATTTACTCCAGTAAATGGCTATAGGGCAACATTTTCTAAATGGGCTAAATTTGTAGTCTGAATTGGCATCCAGACTACGTTTTGCTACTGAAAATTTTGTGACTGTCAATGCAATCGTAGGCCTCATGCACAGTACTTATATTCCATACGATTGCGCCAATGGGTCTTTGTTTCGAATTTTGTGTCGGAAAAAGTGTAATTGCATTTACAGTTCAGTTTCAAAACTTTACTTTTTCAAATACATAGCACTAACTCGATATCATGGGACAAGACAACGCGACATAATATTCATTCTCAATATATTATAAATAGAACAGCAACTACTGCATCAAGAAAATAATTTTTACATATTATATAACATTTACGTGAATATATTGCAATTACTTTAATTACTGTTTACGGATTTAATCATACTTTATTTCTGTTAGGTTATTTAAATTTTCAACCATTACTATTTAAATTTACATTTTCAGAGACGTTTGGATTGCTTTTCAGTGGCCATGGTCACAGGAAGCCTCCGTGTGATGGTCACAATTAGAAGTGTTTTAAAATAAATCGTATTAAAATCTATAAACAGTATTTTAATGATTTTTATTCGGTTGATACACTTAAAATAATGAGTAATGAAAGCCAGGTTTCATTAATTAATTCAAAGTGCTGAAATCGTAGTTGTCCGCAACATTCTTGCGTGTATAAGCTTAATTAGCCTAATAGACGAAGGCGATGAATAAAAAATAAGTAGTTAATTAAAAACCAAAGATAACCTAATTAATATTTGTTTTCAAGTTAAGGACTTCTATACAATCTACCTAGTCTAATCTACCTACCTAGATATTATCATAAATACTGTCACGCCTATTTACATGGGTGAAAAAGTATGTGTATTATAAGGGGAGGGAGGCGAATCGTTGAAGAGACGGGCAGAGATGCAATACACCCACATTTTCCCAGCTGTAATTATAGGTTCCACGATATCGTATTGCCTTCTACCGGGTACAGGTTCGTACTCCATGCTGCTACAAAAAAAATTTGACAGAAAATCTCAATAATACTTGCCCGTTTCAGGAATTCATTAATTCGCCTGTGACGCCAAAATATACACCTATAGCTACCTACACCTATAGCTACCTATAGTATGAATATACTCAGAACTTTTTTTAAATTTAGTTCTTTCACGACGGAAATGCTCTAGCAATTACTATTTATACAAATATTAACCCCAGCGGCAATCGAACCGACAATACTCGATAAACCCCTTTAATTACAAAGCTATTTATATTTCGCATGCAATCTTAAATATTTATTACGATTTAAACTTTATTTACTTTACATTATAACCCCAAAAAGTATTAATTTTAATGCATTAAATACAATGACACATACCATAAATTAACAAATAATTATAATTAATTCTGCGGGGTAATAATTGAATTTATTGACCGGTAGATTAACGCGTGTTTATAATTGGAATGCCACCGGCCGAACGATTTATAAATTGGTAATATTATATCGTAATATAAGGCAGGGTTAAGCCCGTGCCTCTGAGCTGGAATCATTTTACGAGTTATTTAAAACAAAGGCTTTTTAAAATTTATGTTGTAATCGGGCGGACCTTTCCTTCTCGGTTGTCTCATTGTTCGGTCTTTCTGGAAGAACGTACTCTAGGTGATTCAGTAGTCTGTGCCAATACAATTATCGATGGCCTCGATTAAATGTTTTACGATGTAAAACCATTTTACACACAAACATAGATAGCATAATATGCATTATGCTATCTATGTTTGTGTGTAAAATGGTTCTTCGAACGGATAGGCATATATTACACTCACATTTAGCCGACTACGTTATTAAATCTCACATATTAGAGGCGAGTGTATTGCCATCTACCAAGTAAAGTACTAAAACTCTTGCTGTTTGTAGAATTTAATAACAGAAAATATCAATAACAATTTGTCCGACGCAGAAATCAAAGCTAATAAATAAACTGCACGCGAACATACATATACCGTGGGACTGTAACTAATCATATATACCTAGTTCTTTGTAGACACAAAGAACGACGTAGTGTCAATGGTTTTAAAACTCCCCGTGACAAAGTTATTATACCTAGAGCAAGAGTCGTCGTTCATAAAGAAATGAGACAACTAAAAAAACAAATAATGAGGGCATGGAAATATTGAAAATTGGAAATGGATTATTTAAAAAATTAAGCAGATCACTACCACGATTGATGAACATACTATTATTAAATTGTGTTTTAAATATTCCATTACAATTTAAACAGTAATCAGTAACAACGAATTGATTTATATATTATAAAAAAACTTTCGCATTAGATATAAGTCCTGTGTCGCAGGCTGTACAAACATTCAAACAACGGACACAAAGAACACTCAGACTCAGCTCAACAATTTGTGCATCGTACAAAATTTTGTACGATGTGAGTGAGTGGGATTCGAACCCACGACACTCGGCGCAGTGGCAGTGGCGAGGCCAACACTTAAACCAGTAAGCCATCCGTGCAGTCAAATTACGTATAGATATTCAATTGTTTGCAGAAGCAAATACTCGTCGCTATTTCAATAAACATAATAAATGTACGAGTATGTGTACCTTTTCCAAGACAAGTACGTCTTACCAATATCTCCACAGATTTGAACACTTGTATATAAACAATATACTAGTAAAACAACTTGGTTATTGCCAGTACCTGGTGACTCTACTCGTGCTTTAATAAATCCCTTTGTTGTGACCTAACAATCGTTTGTTGTGTGTTATGCCTCTAATTGGACTCATGTTCTGTATGTATCAGACGGTTTTATAGTACTTGCTAATAATTGTCTTGGCTATCATTGCGATGGACTCAATGTGGTATGAAGGGAAGTATATTCATACCACATTGAGTCCATCGCAATTTATGTATGAACTTAATATGTATATTAAATATTTATGTATAAAAACAGACGTGTATATACTAGTAAGCAGAGGTGTGGACTCAATGGACTGAAATAGGAGTAATATTGTATTATTGGCTTCATAGGCTCACGCATGTATATCGTCAAAGAGTAAGCAAAGGTGTATTTTCGTAGCATTGTTTTACCACTATACCGGGCATAAAATTGTGGGTTACACAAATAGTTGCTCCGGGTATGGGTTTGGAATCGAGACTAATCTACAGAAGTATAGTATAGTCCAATACACTACTATTGCAAATTCAAGTCAGTTTATGATATCATGGCACCAAACAACATTCGTTACGCCTGATAATAAGCGGTTACCACAGCACAGCTTATGACCACTTACAATACGTTCTGGGAAAAACAACTCGTGCAAAGTTGAAATACGTGTCGATGCATTTATTTCGTGTTCAAAGTAAAATACTACAAGTTGTAGTCCACCCCAATTTCGCTAATCTATGCTCAGAAGAGACTGGTTTTTTACCTTATTCTATCGCTGTAGTTGGAGTGACAATCAATCGTAGGATCCGTGTTGTGTTGCTTTTCCCAATTGCCTGTCTGTATTGAAAAGCCACAAAAGCTATAAGTTTGTATATTATAGCTTGGGTCCTGTGACAGTTATCAGAGCATCATGCAGACGGCTAGGACGATGTTGATTATATTCGATTATAAAATCGTCGATCAATGTTGTTGTTTTCATTGACGTTTGAATAATTATTGTACCAGCATTTTTCTACACTTAATTATTCGCATTTTACACTTTATATAGAGGTTCAGCAATTCCTTCTTATGCCGTACCATACAACTTTGGAATGGTCTTCCAGCACATGTGTTGCCTCCCTTCTATGACATTGGGTCCTTCAAACGTAGTGTGAAGAAGCATCTGGTCAGAACGGCTTGACACTGGCGACGGCTAGAAGACATCTATCTTCTCCTCGTCGTCACTGTCTCTATACTGTAATTGGGTTTTCCATCAAGTCCGTTACCATCACTTTGCCGTGTCACAATAAAAAAATAAATAAATTATATAAAACATTTCAAGGATTATGTGTTGTGTAATGTTATTCTAATCACAATAATGAAATGTAAAACTCGATTTTTCATTCAAGAAATCTCGACTTTTAGTTATCATGTTATGATGACGCAAAGAACGTCACTATCAGTGCACTTCTACCTATAAAGTATGATATTGTTTTGCTAACATTTTACAGTCATAAAATATCTTATTTGATGGGCATAATTTGAATGACATTTGTCACAAGAGCCAAATTATATCTTACGGAGTGTAGTACACATACACTCACCACACAAGCTACAACTAACCAAAAAGAACACAGCTGAATAGCCTCCTACATAATTATGTATCTTTAAAGCTGACAGCCTTAATAACGTACAAAGTCATCCGTACTTCACACAACAAACTAAAAGTCCTAACCACATGAACACGAAAAATTCAGTTGAACACGTTCACAAACATAAAGTCCGTTTAAATTAATTATTCGGAATGACTTCAGACTCATGGCGGATGTAATTAGCCGACACAGACAAACTTTCTGCTCAGTTTTTGAGTTTTGTCAGAAACTAAAATCAGTGGATTTAATTATGTAAAGACAGCTTTATTAACAAGCTATCTTTACGCAATGAGAAAAAAAGGTTTTGTATTGTTTTTTTTTTATTTGACGTTGTTTGGGAAAGGCTTTCCCTAACAACCTAACCTAAGGGAAGTCCCATTGCCAATTCCTTGATAGTTAGCCTCTTTTGTCAACTGGTATAAGTTTGCGGTTATGTTTGTGTGCGATCGTGAGGTTCGATCCGGATTCGATGCTTGGCTGAAGGAAAGAGTAATTAAGTTTTTCTGCTTGGAGAATATCAGTAGCAGCACTGTGTTTGAGTATGTGCGCAATACATTTAAGAGTGAGACGTAAAATATACCTGACGATATATGGACTAGACAACTTTAACTATCCCCTTATCTATGAAAGAGTATACCTATATTAGGAGTCTGGATATTTAACTGCCTCCATGGTGCAGCGGTAGTGAATACGACTGCTGTGCATGAGGTCTCGGTTTCGAATCCCGAGTCGGGCTAACAAAACGTTATTGGGTTTTTCTCTTAAGAAATCTCAATAGCAGCCCGGAGTTAGTAAGTTGGTGGTGTTACGTGCCTCGGAAAGCACGTAAAGCCTGATCTGATTTCTCTCCGATTGTTTCGGATTACCGTCCCATCTGATCATGAGAGTTAGGGAACAGAGAGTCCACCACTTGAGTTTGCCCAATATAATAAATCTCCTGCGCAGATCGCCAGTTTTCGTTAAGATTGGCCGCCGTAACCGAAGGTCTGGAGGACATTATTTACCCAGTAATAAGATGTAGGTATAATAAAAATATGTACCGTAGACTATTACTTCAAGCATAGAATTTCGTAACAGAAAACCCGTTAACACTCCGACCCTGAATCGAACCAGAGGCCTTATGCACAGCATTCAGAGTTACTCATAATTTGACCTGTTATCCAAACTCCATTAACGTATACGTGCATACCGGCGATTTCTAATTAGGCGGTTCAGCGATCAACACAATTAGCAGTAAGCCCAGCAGAGAGGTGGTCTCATAGCTCACAGGTATTGTGTAAAAAAATAAGCCAATAATTATGTTCTTAAGAGTTCACATTAGCCAATACGTTAAAAAAAATAATGAATGAACAATTAAAAACATTTGAATTCATATTTATAGTACCTAAATAGATTTGATTTCGTTTTAAACCTAAAAATTAGAATTATAACTTTATTTTATCCTTTTTCGTTGCATGTACTTGTAGTTTATCTAATTATTTTTTAAGTTAAGTATACTTTATTACATACTTATTTTCATGTTTAGACGCTGTATGTAACGCATGATGTGGTCTCATGTACTTAAAAGAGTATACAGACCAAAAATATCTTGATTTGTATTTTCTTTTGGGAATAAGTTGTGTGCAGCCTTTTTTGGAGATCCTTTAAGCAAATTAAAAAAAGTAATAAATAAATTCATGATCGCATAAAATAGTAATCAAATCGAATAAAAAAGCATGTAATTGGTTTTGGGCACATTGTGACACGCAATATAATAAATAATTGAACCACAAACGATGAACGTCGATTCTTATTCGAATGCAATCTAATAGCTCGCATTCGAATAAGAATTGCAATTGAATAATGCGATTGTTTTTGGTTGTAATTGTAGCTAAAGCTCTAGTTTAGATAGTATCTAATCAGGCATAGTGGATGCATAGAACTGGCAAAATGTACATCATTCACCTATCGGCTTCATTCTTGGAGATTAGTACCTACCTAGTTAGTACGGTTTTTACTGTTTTGTGGGCACAGGCCCAGATAAGAGCACAAACGTGAACTTTCTAATTGAAACACTCTCATTATGCTTCGTCTGGCTGTTGGCTAATTTCAAGCGTAATAATGCATTTACGGGCCTAAATACATTAAATTTTTGAATGTATTGTATTTTTATATGTTTGTTTTATCAAAATTTAAGCTGAAATTAAAAGAAGCTTTATTTATTTCGATTGGAGTGGTGATTACCTATCACCGCGGTTTCACTCACGTTTATGAATACTGCTACGCTTCCCTGGCTCGTAGCTTGATGTTATATAACCTATAACCTAATACAAAAATTGAGATATTAATTACAAACAATTTTTAAATCCGACTGATATGTATGAGATTAGCGCGTTCAAATAAAAAAGCTAACTCTTCAGTTTTATTATTTGTACGCAGCGTCAATTGCAGTGTGACATGTATGTCACCAATGACTGAATAGTGGCGCGCTGTATATAGTCAACAATATATTGCTATTTAACTTATATATACATGCATAGACTTATGATTGTGTATCCCACAAGGGGTTATCTGCCTACCCCTGTATCGCACCCACATTTTGAAAGCGATGTTGTAAGGTTTCGGCGATGGCGAAACGGCTACCGTATACCGAGCACATTTGACTCCGCTGCTACTGACTCATTTTCAACAAAAATCAATAACAGGATCCGACCTAGAAATTGAACCTGGGTCCACACGATCTCACTCGCAAAAAAATCTATCATATGCCCACGGACCGTTGAGGCAGTCCATTACATATAATTGAGGTTATTATTATGACAATTTCCCTATATCATAATAAAACATCAATTTCTCTAAGCTGCACCTATTTCAACAAATGATCACTTACCAGTTAGTTCATTACAAGCAACAAATTTACCAACCGCCCCAAAAAGTTCATCTATCCCCTAAACCATTAATGCACAAAGTGAAATCACATCCATCCCCTTTTTTTAATTTGGCCGAGGCTTCGCAGCCTCTAAAGGCAGTTTGCCGGACCAGCCTTTGGGACAAATTGAATGGAATACATAATCTGATCCCACAGATTAACTTGGTCGACGAAGCCTGTTTAGTTGATGAGTTTGGTTTAAAGAATGATTAGTTGATATTATGTTTAACTACAGGTGTCTTAGCAGTGTGTACTATTTCATTCGATTTTTCTTCGAATCTGTAGACTATACATACATAAATCTATATAATATATTATGTATATAAAAATATTGTGTCACGGTGTTTGTGGTCGCACTCCTCGGAAACGACTCCACCAATTTTATTTTTTTATATATATATTTGGTAGGTATAAGAATAGGTCATAAGGTATATTTCATACCGCCAGGAGATTAGGGTGTCCCTATCGAATGAATTTACATGGCAGAAGTAAAGTCCTTGGATTAGTGTGTATGCTGCGTCCTTGACCTTCAATAGTATCTATAGTGTGCATAACTATATTCGATTATTATCATTCGAATGAATCACAGAATAGTGTCATACAGATTTTCAATTAGCATGAGTTATTGAAATATTCTTTCATATCTTCTTTAGATGGCTTATACCTGGTGATTAAACTATAAATTGTTGGAATGCCAAACTTAATTGAAAACCTATTGTGTCTGGCGGCCAGAGTGCCGATGTGATTCAATAGGTTAATATGTATAATTAAATATAATATATTACACTACAAGTATTGGCATAGTTAGTATATCGAGACGAACCGCTCACTGCAAAATCGACTTTACCGACAACCGGTAGTCTGCTTAAATTCCTCTAAACGTTGGGTTATAAGTTACTAGCTGTGCCCGCGGTCTCACCCGCGTTAGTGGTATTTGTGGTTACTGCGACGCTCCCGTGAGCCGTAGCGTGATGTTATATAGCCTATGTCCTTCCCAGGGTCTCAGGCTATCTCCTTTCCAAATTTCATCAAAATCAGTTCAGCGGATTGAGCGTGAATAGGTAACAGACAGACAGACAGACAGAGTTACTTTCGCATTTATAATATTAGTAAGGAATTAAGGATAAGTCAAGGTACAATAAATAAGTTGAAAATTAAAATATCTAGGCTTCAAAATTATACAAACTTCATAAAAGTTAGATGGAAACATATGAAACTTAATGAAATTTTTGTATTAATATAATTTTATTATTAATGTATTAATGAACTCGATTGATCTTGCAACGAGCATTTCGCAGACGCTTTACTGCATTACGCTTATTGTAAATGTTACGTTACGACTATATTGTACGTCTGCAGTAGCCATCGCGAAACTGTTTCTATTGACCAATAAATAAAATAATATAAAAAAATCATTATTTAACTCTAATTAACCCTTTAAATATATTTATATAGTCATGCGTGTATCCCATAAGAGTTAGATTCATATATCAGTAAGTATAGTCACATCTTGCCGGACGAACTTATTATGCCACTACACCAAGTAGGCAATCCTCAACTATCAACAAAAACAAACTCACCCGTCAAACAACATCAACATCAACTTAATTAACTCTCACACTCTGAAAGTCTTAAGAAAACCCTTATAAATAGCACAAGACAATTCGTTTCCACAATCCCTTTCTAAATCTGTTTATTTTTACATAGCCCTTCCTTGGAAATCCCCTGAACAAAGAGACAATTATGTCCCTGATAAGGCAAAAAATAATTTAGCCCGGGTTTTCGCTGTTGCCGTGAGATTTTAAGACGGTAATATACTTTAAGAAGCAAGATTTGCAGAAATGTTTGATGGAGTGACGTTTATTGTGTAAATTCTGCAATCTCTCTAAGGGCTTCTTCGAGACGTTATAATTATGTTCTCGACGTCTTCTACTGAATGTTAAACTTTTATGAACTGTTGTAATTGGACAGACATGCGTTCTGGATGAACGTTGTCGCAATTACTGACGTTTGTTTTGATGTCAATGACTAGAGATGTGCTTGTTTAAATTTTGGTTTAAGCTGCAGCCACACTGTCGGTGTTGCGGGGAGGAAGCGTGGTGTAAGCGTGTCACGACGTATTGTATTGCACTGCTATTAAATCTGATTAGCAAAATCATATGCAAAACGGCTGATATATTAGAGTAATTTATCTATTACTAGCTGTTGCTCGCAGCTTCGCTCATTCGGGATTACAATTTTTTTGGATAAATGGTCCTTGTCCTTTGTCTTGTCATTTTATGTACCCCTGACAATATGTAAGCGAAGTTGCATGATGATCAGCAGTTCGTCAAGTAATTAAGGCGTAAAAGCGTACCAAACAAATAAACTCATATTCGTATTTATAATATTAGTTAGGATTTTGGTTACTAGCGAAGTGACAATAGATTTCAAGATAAAATTTTTTTGCGTCTAGTCTAGTTGTCTTATATTAAAGCGTTTACACAGCGGATTGGCAACACACCGTGCAGGGCGTAAGCGTGTTGCCGGCGTGACGCGGGCGTGACGCAAGCGATGCTGACTTTTTATAAAGCTGAGACAGACGTTGTTTGGTCAACATGATTCAGACATTTTTTAATGATTTTAAGCAAAGAGTATACAGAGTATGGTGCTCTCAATTTCTATACGGTACAAAGTTTGCGTGAATAGAAGAAATTGTTTCAATTCTGACTATATTTTTGGTGGTGGTTTATAAAGAGTCCCGTGATGTTGGTGCGGTGGTTGAATTTTAAAAGAAAATATAAATAAATAGAAAATATAAAACACAGTAGCATCTTTTATACCAAATACATGTAAGAGTATTCCATTGAGTGAGCCACATTACGCCATGCTTCGACTCTTGCGCTACTAAAAAACTTCACACTCTTCTTCGCACATCTAATTCACAATGTGTTTTATTTATTTAAGGAACATTTAACTTTGAAAATGTACAAAGATAATTGTGAAGTTTAAGCCCTAATTTACCATCTCTCACATTCCTTGTGCAAAGTTAGCATAACAGTGTATTGCTATGTTTTGTCGGATAAATATCTTGTCCGTGTTACCAACACAAAATATCGTGGTCGATTTGTTGTCTACGAATATTATAAATGTGAAAGTTTGAAAAGCTTTTTGGATATTTGGATGTTTGTTACTCAATGCCACGTGACCCATAAATGTTTTTAGACTCCTATCCTAATCCTAACTAATATTATAAAAGCGAAAATGAGTTTGTTTGTTTGTTACCTATTCACGCCTAAACCACTGAACCGATCATCCTGAAATTTTGCATATACGTTGACAGGTATACAAAAACGGACATAGGCTACCTTTCATCCCGAAAAAAATTACTGTTCCCGAGGAAAACAATAATAACGTTCTTATGATAATAGATGGCGTCACGTGTCTTTCGAGTTATGATTGAATTATATTATTACAAGCAGAGTACAACCCGAATTGATTGTCAAATTCTAAATTAACGCGAGCGAAGCCGCGAATAAAAGCTAGTATTTAATATAATACAATATTAGACAACGGGTCTTTATGGCGCTGGTAAATATTTAAAAGTACAAATAGCTATTTATTTCCCAACTACCTACTTGCATAGATCGTAGTCACGGGTTGACTGGAGTGAGCTCGGCGGCACCTTCGTAAAGTGTGGGTTTCGGCCAATACACTCATTTGGTCATGTACACATTGTCACTACCCTCACTTGGCCATATAATGTCTACACAATTATAAACATACGTAATCCTTTACATGGATGAAACTTAGGACATAATTATAAAGCTATAGACCATGCCCTGAATGTATTATTCCAGGATATGGTCTATCTGTGTGTTAAGTTTCATCACGGGATACTTGTTTTCTCGATATATTTTACTACATGATTCACGTAGGTGACACCGCGGGCAGTTACAAGTAGTTTATTTATTCAGTTAGCTCACAGAGTATATAATTATGTAACATTTTAGTGAAAATTTAGATGATAGGGTTTTAATATACATACATGCCACTAATGAGTTAACACAACATTCATAGTTGAGACAATAAAATTATATTATATGTTCATAAAATGTAACTTGCGTAATGTATAATTAAAATAATATTTTAACGGGATTTTTTACCAATAGCTGTTCCCTTAAAAAAAATCTAACTGGCGGTCAAGGGCAAGGTGTTCACAGTGACATTTCTTATTAAGGTATAGTTTATGTTTAAAGACCGTTGCATCCGGGTGCCATGCTATTTCATTATAACCAAAATTAGGGTTCCTTATGAAACCAGAAAATTTTAGCTGTATATTTGGACCAAAATATTTTGGTATTTATTGGACTTTTAAATTAAGACACAGGCTTGAGGTAAAAATAGCAGCATAGTAATAAAATCCAAAATATGGTAATCCGAAATGAAACTAAAGTAATTAACATAGTGTATTGACAAGGATTAGCAAGATGCAGTGACTGTGGCAGTGGCAGGTCATATAATATGCGGATGTCCTGATAACCGATGTCCGTAACCCAACGGTTATGCGAGTTCTTGAGTGAAGACCGCGACTTAAACATAGCGTAGGTCCGCCATTGTCTAGGTGGGATGACGATTGACTGAAAATAGTTGGTAGTAGTTGAAAAATTACAGTGAACAATCAGGCAAGTCCTCCATTCAGCAAAATAAACCTACAGGAAGAATCCTTGTCACTTCTGTGATACACATATTAGTACTTTCTTTCTGTCAGTGTTCGTCTTATCACTGCGTCAGATGCCATCTAAAATATAAAGAAATAGTACGTATCAAAACTTCAATAATGTATCACAGTATCAAATCATTCTTTATGTTATATAAGCTACACTATCCTTAAGTAGTATAAATATACTACACGAGCAAAGCCGTGGTCAAAAACTAGTTAGTAAGCTACACAAAACAAGAAGAAAATATATGAACAAAGAGAAATAATATCATGCTCTTCAATAAAATTAATTATACAGAACCCATTACAAAAATGCTTAGTGGCATCCTCGAATCTTTTTTTTATATCAAAGACAATTGTCACCCGCGTGCTAAGCGAAGCGTCTACGGGACAAAAATGTGGGGAAAAAGTACCTAAAAAAATACCGCTCAAGTGACTGTGGTAATGCTATAGTTATAACTAAGCTTTCTTAGTTCGCAAGTTGGTAATTAAAGTTTTATAGTATATTTAATGTTGTAAGATGCATTTATTAGTAGAATAGTTGACTAAAAGTACTAATAGTGTATTTATTTATTTTAATAGTAATTGTACTACTGAGAGTGTCAAATGTTGTAGCTTTGATTCTTAAGAAAGATAAAAATTTTAACAACATTTTGGCTTCTTTTCAAATAGAATCATTTTGTACTTTAGCTATGGTAAATCAGGAAACTGAAGTAATATTTGCTTGAAAGTATTTTAAGTATTTTATTGACAAAACATTCTCAAGCAAAAGCATATTCTAAAGCTTTTTAAGATTGTGCTGTTTAAATAAATAATATATGCCATCAGCGAAAAGATCTAGTAATCTTTTAGATCTTATACTAGCGGTGCCGGTGCATCGACTCCTCTTCCAAAAGAGATTACAATTCGCTAAAAACATAATAACCGCTTACCATCAAACGAGACGTATACTGACATACCATTTTAGCATAATTCAAATAAGTGCGAGTATTATTTATTAGTCGCTTTAATTTTTTTTGTGGCTTTTTATTGTCACTAGAATTTTGAGTTACAAATTATATTCTTGTTAAACCACCCAGTAAAGGAACTTTATTATTATGCTAAACTTTAAGTCAATCGCATAACCAATTGCTGTAATAAGTAGCTGTGACGAACGGACGGATCGACAGACAAATTTACACCAACAGGATTATTATTTATTATTATGTTTTTTTTTTACCATTTTGGTATTAACCTTAAAATTTAGCATATCTTTGCTAAAAAGCAACTCTTAAATTCAAAAAAACAATTTCATATCTTGGCGTAATCAAATAATAAAATTTTGATATTATAATCTTAACGTAAAAACAAGTCTAGGGTCTACAAAAAACATCTAAAAGTCTAAGTCTCTTGATATCACATTAACTATTAGCATGTCAATCTTGTTATAAAAACCTTATTAATGCCACCTCCTTTTGATGTTGACAAATGATATATTTTCAACCGAGGGATTTTAATGTCTCTCGTTATATGTAACGATGTTTTTAGAACGTCTACGTATTCTTATTATAAAAATGTTTGTACATTTTTTTTTTCATTATAATTAGATAATATGTCATTGCATGAAGGTGAATTAGATTGTACCTCTATGCCCCTTGGCGTATCTTTGCTGCTGAGTAGCAATTCAAGCCTTTAAATATTTTAGAATTTCTTTTATGAAAAACATAATAATTATAAAGTTAGTATTATTTCTATCAGGCTTAATATATACAATAAGCGCAAAAAATGACGCCATATAATCCTGAATCGCGCAAGTAATATTTACAAAGCGACTAAATATACCTATATACAAGTTCCCGACATCAACCGTGGGGCCGCGGCCCGCTAGGCACGATCATCCAGCCTATTCGGAAGAATCTCACTTTGTGTAAGAGGGACATCCCACCCTGTTCCTCCACACGTTAATCTAGATTTTGTCAATAAATTTCTATTTCTTGGCAACAGTATTCTTTCCTGTCTATGCAATTTTCTGTTTACAACGTGTATACGAAATAAAGACAGGTATTTCATGATGATAAATCTAATAGTTAAGGGTTGAAATAGTAACAAACAAACTCACAATCGCATTTATAATACTAGGATTTCACGTAGATAAAACTAAAAATATTTCATAATGACCTTAATTATTCTATTATAATCCACCAACGCTGGCTCAGTGCGGATTAGTAGATTACGCAAGTCTTTGAGAACATTGTGGCAGCTATTTGATATGTAGGATGCCGCAGTACCGCACCATATTTGCATTCACAGTTAAAGCGAACAATTTTGAGCTATTTAATACCCATACCTTACCATCAGGTGGAGTGTGGTCATTTTGACGAGCAAAATAAAAAAAAAAAAAAAAAAAATATATAACTTAAAACACCAGTAGCCCACAGGGAATCTTATAGGAAACCTCTGCTTGGAAGACCTTTTCCCTAGACTGCTTACACTTAAAATGTCATAAAAACACAACTTACTGAGCAATTTGTCTTTTCATTTCTCATGTACTTCACCAGACATTAAGCGTGCCGTGTGATGAGATAGCGCGATACACCTTCAGAAGTAAGAGAGAGACGACGATGCTTTATTGGAAGCTCACGATCAGAACGCACAGGCGTTAAGTGTAACTAATTCGCGGCTGTTTATTCTTGACAGCGATTAAGTGTGCGTTGACCTTTAAAATTTGAACAAAAATGTTTTATTTTGTTATTAATGCTCTTCGTTTTCTGTGGTCTATGCTTTTTGTTTTTGACATTATGATTTATATTTTATATGAAACTATTATAATGTTATGGTGGTCCTGTCAGTGGATAGACTTTTTATATTCCCTTGTTAGACGGGACAACGCCTCATCTTTTTTTTATTATCAAGGTGACATATATGAAGTTAAGAGGTTGCCATAACCTATGCTTTCTACACAAGGGACATCATTACTCTCACATTTTTAACCCTTAAAAATAGACCAGCGGCCAGCATAGTAACAACATATCATATCCTCAAGAATGCTGGCAATCTTATTCACCAAAGGTATACATAGTTGCCTACCTTCGATCTTATGTAATGTGTTTAAAAGAGTGGCCTTGAGTTTCTTGCAGGTATTTTCTCATAGGCTCAACCTTTTGCCTGAACCTTGTAACTAACATAAATGTAAATTCAGTAAATGTAACAAACTTACTAACCCCTTTGACGTTCATAAGTGTTACTTTGTGACTTAAGTGAATAAATGATTTTTGACTTTGGAAATGTTTCCCCAGTGACGCTGCCCTAGTTATTACTACATTGCGGGTTTAAGTGTATGTATATAGATTTTGCACTGTCACACTAGGTTGGCAGTAAATGACGTTCATGGGTGTGATATAAATGCATCTAAATGACTTCACACTTAATATGAAGAAAGAAGGACCAAGAACAGCTTTGCTGCCTTCCTACGAGTCGGAAGGACGGAATGGCAATTTGGTCTTCAGTTATTTTACACAATATGGCCTTTAAAAAATATTTAGCTTTTACAATGCAATAACATAATAACATTAATTCAATACTGGAGCTGATCTTGTTAAACTTGTAATTTGTTGCTTACACAAGTCCGTTAGTTCTCAAGCCAAAAAAATAACGAAAATATCAAAAGCAGCATTGCAACGCATATCAGTTATTAGATAATAGGAACTATTAATATAAATGAAGTACGCTTTAACAAAATACTTAAATCGTTTAATTACCGTAAGAGTTAGTCATTAAACATTCGCTGGTTTGTTATATTACAAAGCTTTTATAATTTAGACACAAAGACAAAAACAGGCGTAGACCATTAAAAGTGAGTCACCTCCTTCCTTCGTTATCAAATCAAGTATGGTTAAAATGAATATCTTCTCCCTAACCGTTATTATTCCCAAGTCACTTGGGGTCGGCTTTCTAATCTAACCGGATTTGACTGGATATCAGTTTTTACACGGAGCGACTGCCATCTGACCTCCGCAACCCGAAGGCTAACGATACCCTAAGTCTAGACCATTGTCAGAATATTAGAGGGCACTGACTTCCCAATATCGACTGCCATAGATGTTCATGGCAGCCGGGACCGACGTCTTAACGTGCTCTCCGAGGCACGGAGCAGGCGATAATTGTCAACCAATACGCACATAATTTCAAAAAGTCTTATAACTTCTGAAACTCAGAGGTGCGCGGCGTGGGTTCGAACTCGAGACCCTCTGCAATGCAGTCTGTAGGTCTCCCCACTGAGCTATCGGTTAAAATTAATATAATGGCACAAATTTTGGTCCTATTCAGTCATTTTTATATACTTGCAGCCTTACTTATAACAATGTAGCTAAGTAATACTGAATTCAATTCAATTCAATTCAATTTATTTATTTGCATAATATGGGTTTAACAATAGATATTACAACATTAATAATAGTATCGCAATATTCAGCCGTCCAGCATGCAAAAATTTGCTATATTAAAATTTTATCACAATATTAATAATAAATTAATATACAAAGTTACTAAAAATAAAAGCTATTCAGTCAATCTTAATAATTGTCAATAAGTAATAAAATTATGTCAAAACTAAATAAAATGAAATTAAATGTTTGTGTATTTGTCATTTGAACAGCTCTTCAACTCTTGACTGCAAGGATGGCGTAGTGTTTACGTAGTAGCTACGCAACTGCCGCTGCAAGACAAAAAATTGTGAAACCAATCTACCATAAATACATCGTT
The DNA here is from genome assembly GCA_963564715.1 of Catocala sponsa. Classification (NCBI taxonomy): domain Eukaryota; kingdom Metazoa; phylum Arthropoda; class Insecta; order Lepidoptera; family Erebidae; genus Catocala; species Catocala sponsa. The sequence goes on from OY751351.1 coordinate 9,110,384, forward strand.
ATTCCGAGTATGGATATTCTTTGTGCCCGTTGCTTGAATATATGTAAAGTTCACTGTAACACAGCATACCTAGTGCGGGCGTTATCTTTATAAAAATGCAAGAAAACAGGAATGTATGAGTAGGGTATCTACACATTTTAAAGCTACGTGTGCTACGAGAAAGGGACTAGAGAAGTGAGTTTTGCTACTTACGCTGGCAACTTTTATTGAAGAAGGGATGGGCAAGCCGTACATATGCCACTGAAAACAGCCAAAGGCTACGGAAAACGCTTATTATCAATCGGGATTTATAATTATTTGCAGCCTACTATAAAAATATAAAGACAAAAGACCATAATCATTAATTATGACCCTTTATAACACTTTTAAAAGGCCTATTCGGAACATAATTATACTGAGAAAACGCTCATACACGATTAGACTATTTAAAACTATTTGTCATCAAACGTTTTACGGCTATAATATGTAAGAGATGGTTCAAATGCTTACGTCGAAGCTTATCAGTTACACATTGCCAAGCAGGCATAAAAACAATTACGTAAATCACTCTATAAAGTCGACGTCACACTGAGAGCTATAACCAATCATAATTTTTCCTACTGGTAATAAAATATAAAAGTTTGCGAAGCTATTTTTAAAGGTAATATTTGTTGATGCATGTTTACGTAAAAAACATATAGATGAAACATGGCACAAATATAAACATTGTGCTCTGAATTAACACGAATGCTATTTTTAATTCTGATATTTGTTCCCCTCCCTGTGATTTATGCAGGCAAGGCTAAGCAGATTAAGCTAGAACAAAATAATCAAAACTATAACGAATAACATCCTTACGAATATTATAAATGCGAATGTGAGTTTGTTTGTTTGTTTGTTACGTTTTCACGCCTTAACTTCTAAAAAGGACATATGGGTTCATCCAGAAGAAATTACTGTTCCCGAACAAACGAGCGCTAAGGGCAAAAACAACAAGCTATCGTATCAATTTCTGTGCAAACTAAAACGAGTAACATGCCGCGTAAAACTTAATAACACTTTGCTGGACCTAGAGTTTACACCAGAGTTAACAACTTAAACTACTTGGTCATCTTTCATGCCCAAAAAAAGACTACGTGAATGGCTTCTGGTTTCTTATTCGCTCATTAGTCATTAACTTGCAAAATTACATTATTCACTTCCCAGTAAACAGTGACAAAATCGCTTAGTTTTAATTAAATAAAACTCATGTCTTGAAGGCGAGGTGTGCCAACGTGTGCCCGCGAGCCAAGCCTTCACCACAACTAGTGACACAATTTAATTATACTAAGTGAGCTGTAGCATATTAGTGTTCGCCTTGTTGCTTTGTATAAGTGCAGCGTAAATAGAAACAGATTCAAGTTAACGACTTTAGAATTTTTTAAATGTTTTAGGGAATATCGATTCAAATGTGCCCGAGCCTTATTTTATTCCTCGAGAACGAATACCGAGATAATAAGTATATAATCTCTTCTGAAGAAGAAGAAGAAGAAGAGAAGTATATAATAATATCACCACGGTCTTCCACTAGGCTATAGCTGCGTGATAATAAGTATTCTAAGTTTTATTTCAAGTGTGTGCCACGTTTCTTTCAAATTCGTGCAACCGGTTTTATGCATGATTAAGTAACAAACATCGAATCCCCAAAACTTACTTCCTGCAACACCCTTCAAAAACATTCCCATCTATAATATTAGTAGGATTCAGTTAATTCTGAATAAGATATTAAAAAAAATATCCAAAAAATATATATAGTATTTACACTAGCGAACCACCCCGGCTTCGAACGGGTAGTGCAAAACCTTAAAAAATTATACACTTAAACCTTCCTCATGAATTACTCTGTCTATTGGTGAAAACCGAATGAAAATCCGTTCAGTAGTTTTTAAGTTTATCGCGAACAGGAGAGACAGATAGGTCGAGGGACTTCGTTTTATAATATAGTGATTCATCTTTAAATTCTATGACTATCTGATCAGGATTATAAAAACAAATACATAGGAACGGGTAGATATATGTAAATACTGGTAGATAGATAATATTTTTATTTTTAGGATGTAGTATTGTCTGTAGCCACAAATGTATGACATATAATGTACTGAGGTAGTTGCAGATACGATTATATTAAAATATGGTCAAAGACTTCTCAATTTGCAACACAATAATTTTAGTAGCTCGAATAATAACCATGAAAACCAGTATGAATTCGAAATTAATAATTATTCAATTTATGCTTAAAGGAATATCTTAAAAATAAGAAAGTAGAATATAAATGTACCTAATTATTACACATAATTGCATTTTACATTATGCAGACGATTATAGAGGCTGGCGCTAATAGAATATAATATCTTAAGGCGATCGTAAATATTTCCAATTATGACGCACACACGGTAGTTAGTAGCGCATTACGAAGTATTGGAATTTAAAACCTAATGGAAACACTTATATTGAAATTAATAGTTGCCACGGACTAAATTGCAGTTTACCACCAGGTAAACAAATTAATTTCCCATCTAGTCTTACTGATAAAAAGGATTGAAAGTCAATAAATGTATTAAACACCTACAAATCACGATGGCGACCAAAGGCTTTGCTAACTTGCGTACACAATATCGTTTATCTTTTCGAACATTTGCAAGACAATAGTCATCTAAAAAAAATTTAAATTATTGTCAATAAAGCGTTGCTTTTCATTGAAAGATTGCATTAAATGATCTATTATAATTTGCCTCTAGAATTACGAAAATGTAATTATAATCACATATTTTAAAATGTCGATAATTTAGGGTGCAGTGAGGTATACAATGTTAAAGATGTTTAAACAAAAATATAATGATAGATTTTAAGTAATAAGATTTTTAAATGTGTTCTTATTTGCTTTATTAATTTATTACTATACTATTTTATTTATTATATTCATGTATACTTAACACAAATTTGACTAAAAAAAACAAAGTTTACTACAAAAATATAGGCAACACTTTAATTTCTTAAATAATAAATTTCACGTAATAAGCTAATCAATAGAATTTGCACTAAAAATGTTAGACTCGGACAAGACGTTGTGTCCACGATGGCTGGCGGCGGAAAGAGGCGCGACGATTTTTTTTTTTTTTGTGTGTGCTAGTTGTTGGCCTCAGATCGCCTTTACAACTTTACGCAGACTGTGGGTGAGCGCAGAAGGCTCCCAACCCGTTATAAAATAAACTAGACAACGTTGGTCCCCAAGGGTGGACTACCACCGACCTGGGCTTGGGACGTTGTCGGCAACGTGGATCTAAGGTGATCCACGGAATTAACATTAGCACGACGCGTATTCCGGCCTCTGCGGCGAGGGCGGAACCGCGGACGACTTTGTATGGCTTCGCGAGCCGTGTATGCTTTGTCTTGTGCGAGTGTGATGCTATCATCTAAGAGCGACGTTCGATGCATGCTGGTTTTATACCCTCTGCGATACCAAAGGGATGTGACCTCCAATAATATTATTATTATGTTACATATCTAAATATTGATGCTATTATGCTAATATCCTGATTAATGTACCTAACAGCTATCAGATTCTAAATAACAATTTATTTATTTGCAAATAGAAATTGATTGGCTTTTTTAATGAAATTTACAATTATCAATCGCGCATTGAAAAGATAAGGCATTCTAAGAATGGGACCTAATAGCGATTGATAATTATCGAATAAAAATTTCGAATGAAAAAGTCTTCAAACAAATCGAAGTATAAAAAAATTGCTTGATACCTAAACGTATGTTTAAGCAATAGTTAATATGACGTTAACAGAAAAAACCTGGGTAAACATTATTTACCCAAAGCAGAATGATGTCTATAATATAATATATATAATTATCACAATATAGCACCCAGTAGATAACAAAATATAACGATGTACAGTGTGAGCCGTTAGCCGTGTTTGTGCGGCGAGATAAATATTAGGTCTCAATATCATTTGTTCGATAATAATTGTCTAAGTTTGATATAAATTTCCGCAACACAATATTTTTTCAGTGACCAGCATGCAAACTACAATTATTGAATAGCTGATATTAAATAATTGTAGCTATGCCCAAGACTTCATCTACATACTTACTTTTTTTTAAATTTCTCTCGTCTAAGCTTGTCTCAAAACATAACACCAATCCAAAATTGATTTAAAAGCGTGTAAACGCACAAACAGCAAACAAGAATTTTGATTTTCGATTTTATTATGATAATGATTAAACTATTTCATATTGGAAATACATAAGGTCATTGAATATATTTTTAAAGCTTCGCTTCAAGTATACTGGTACCTTTATCGACTAAAACATTCCAATATGAAGTAGTCACCTAAAAGCAACGTAAATATTTCAAAACTGTACGTAATCGTAACACTTGGCGCGTATTACTAAAATTTCGAAATAAAACAATGTAAAATATGAGAAATTTTGAAATTGTTTAAATATCTTGTGCGTTAGTTATACAATACGTATTTACGTGAAGATTAAAATTAATGTATGTTAAGAATCAACTATGAAACATTTTTCTTACTTATCTCAATGTAGTATGTTCCACTTATTTCACTCAGGACTAATAACGAATATAATTTTCAGAGGACGGAAATAAAAGGTTGTCGGAGCATCTTCTTGTCAAGTACCAAGAGGGTGCTATAACAAATAGTATAAGCAAGCTTAAAAGGGAAAGATGAAGGCAAACATTAATTGACCGCATCGGAGACATTCTGGAGAAAAGCCAGAATGAGTACCTACTCTAAACTGACGAACATGCATAAATATGTTATTACTACGTAATTGAATTGCTAGAATCGCAGAAGGTGGAAACTTTTAAGCTCTACGCACCAATTCGGGCAACACGCGTGAGTCCATACAATATTCTTTTGTCACTTAGTGATAATGTCGCCCCCATATAATATTTAAATACTTAGGTATCGGTGATTTTTTATAAATTAAAACAATATGCGGGATATACAGACCCAGAACAAGTATCTGTAACTTACACAAATTATATATATTTCGTGAGATCGTTTATGAACATACACGTTGGTAGAGGCAGGTTTTTATCTAAAGCACTATTTATACTGTCAATATTTTTGCTGAAACATAAAATCTTTCATACAAGAAAGAGCTTATATGAAAATGTAAAATATAAGTAGTGACGTTTTAGCGCCATTCTGATTATACCCTCAATTTAGCGAGTCGAACTTTCTTACTAATCTTACAAGAGCTTTTCATATAACTTTTCCTTTGTTAACTATTCCATTCCTAAGCAAATTTTTGCACAAACTTTAAAAGGCTGATACATTTATCTTCATCTTTTGTAAAGGTATTTCTTTTACTTGATCAAAGTTATAGATATACGTTCGTTTATCTAATGAATCATCATCTCAGCCAAAAAACATTAACTGCTGGTCATAGGTCTCTTTTAAGATTTTTAAACAGATCGATCTTGAGCCGCATTAAACCGCTAATGGAAAATTTAAAGACGTATGTCCAAGACCAATTACAATTTAATACTAAAATATATACGAAGATTCACGAGAGTATTCATTAGCTAATCAGGTACATCCCTACAAATATTGATAGATTGTTTCTTATACAAACTGTTACTAGGAACGTGAAACCGCATGATATATGTATATACCCGATACTGTTGAAACAGCACAGGTCGGCAAACACCTTAGCTATTATCGTCAATTATCTCAATTCCTACGACATCTTCGGACGTAGATTGACCTATTAATGCGGTTTACCAACACCGATCTGCAAGCTTGGTTGGCTGTATAACCAAGCTTGAAGGGACACGTTTAAATGAGCTTGGGTATTGAGTTACTCTTTGGTGAACAGTATCAATAGAATTCAGTGTTCAATTCTACATAGGATTTTTGGGTTGGCTATTTGTAGAGATCAAACCCAAAATCAATGATTTAAAAAATTGTATTCCTTTTTTGCTTTAGCTTTACTCAAAACTGGCATCTGTTCTTTGTTTTGTCATTATTCAAAACAGTTGCCACAGTTTTGGTTTCAAACTTTATTGCCGCCGTATTATTATCAAAGACTTCATCTTCAGGTTCGGCTTAAAATATTAAATGTATCTTTCTTTTTATTTTCTTTTTTAAAAAGACAACTTCCGTACTAGAAATGGAGAGAACAAGACTTTTTTTCTAGATAAATAAATCTTTTTATGTATCCCTGACAGCGTATATGCGAAATTTCATAATGATTTGTCGAGTAATTAAGGCGTGAAACCGTAATAAATGTTTAGAGACCGGTGCCTCTACGAGCGTGATTGGAACCGTCTAATTAATAATATAGTTTACTTTTAAGTGCATTATGTATTTCTTAATATAAGTGAATTGTATTCTTATTGAGAAATAAACAAAACCTAGGAATTTTCTTGTTGCCAGTTATGTATACACGTTACGTCTTTTCGATGTGTATGTGAGCCCTGTATATCTCTTATTTACTCCTTAGTCAAGTCAATGTGATTTATTTAATATTTCAAATTACTGATTTCGTACAATGCTGAAACTTTAACTAAGAAAACAAAAGTTGGATAACAGAACCCTAATATAGGACAACAAAAGAATATCAAACTTTAAAAAGCCTTAAAGATATTTACTAACAAAATAATATTAAGGTCCCTCTGCGAAATTCAACCCTTATTGAAAGCACTATAACCCCATAACAAATTGTCAACTTGCACAGGAGTTTATGAGAGTACTTGCCGTAAGGGCTTGTTCATAAGATGCATAAAATACGTAATACATAATTATGTATTTATGCTTGTTAAATAGTAATTAATTTATATAGTTTTCTCTCCGTTCTGCTACTACATTATAGACATTGCGGATACTATCTTGTTTGATTTCCACACAAGAGTAAACCTTCGTGTGGTCTACAAATAATGGAATACATATACTAAATTAAAGCAGAAGCGATAGCCTTGAGGGAGACTGTTGGACTACCCGCAGAGGTATCGGATTCGGTCACAAAAGATCGCTGTAATGGTGAAGAATAACAATGATACATAACTGATTAGAGAATTTCATAGATTTTTCCATAATTCAGAAAATAATCAATAAAATGACATAGATGCCAAAATACCACAACATAGCAGATCAGAGGCATTTCGATAGCCTACGAAATACTCAACCATTTAAATAAATTTAATCACAACGGTAGAATTCTGAAATTGCAATGGGTTCCGTCCCATATTGGGCTAATAGGCAATGAGGAGGCTGATCGACTTGCAAAGATAGCTATAATGGAAGGTATATCGAAAAGTGTTGCTCCATGTCATTCTGAGGTTCTCTCAAAATATAAATCGATCTCTTATAATCTTTGGAAGGAATTTTTTGACAACCGTAGTAGAGAGAAAGGCATATTGTACAAAACCGTACAGTCGGAGCCGCCTCATGTGCCTTGGTTTATTAATTATGATTTTAATAGTTCTTTGTTAAAACTAGCTTTTCGTCTACGTTCCGGTCACTATCCATCGGCAAAGTTTGCATTTCTTAGGAGAAAGGTGGACTCTCCAAATTGCCGGACATGTGGAAAGATTGAAGATGTGCAACATTTGCTGATGGAGTGTGTAAGGAACGAGGTGGAAAGGGAGTCGGTTCTGTAAACGCATGGCCTGGAGCGGAATAACGTAGGACTTATTCAGAGTGTGCTAAGTGAGCCTGCATCAGAGTTAGCGCGGGTTTTCTATTGATTGATACCGCAATCCCAGCACCGACCCCCTCTATAAAAATAAGTTTAAGTATTAGTTATATTATTAAGTTAAGCGTATTACTGTTTCGGGTACAATGGGTTTGATATGCTTCACATGAAGAAAAAACCCTTAATAAAATAATAAATGAAAAAAAAATAAAAAAATAAAACATAACATAGCAATCTATGTACTTATTAATTGTTGCCATGTGCCACACATTTCCCGACATCATAAATGTTAGGAACGCAAGCTTATTGCTATGATAAGAACTGGTACAAACTGCGAGCAGATGTTGAAAATTGCAGGATAGAAATAACTTAAAATTGCAGGATTGAAATAACTTAAAATTGCAGGATAGAAATAACTTAAAATAGTCGCTACTGCGGTGAACACACCTTTCCAGTTTTAAAAATCTGGGGCATCGAGATAGTCACTAAACTTACTTAGACAAATGTCATACCCAAATAACAGTTATCAAGTAAGTTTATCTTTATTAATAATAGAAAATGTGTGCAAGTTTGTTAAGAAGTTCGATTCAATCACAAATGAACTGCCAGCTTCGGTGTTTCCCGACCGCTATGGTATGTCCTTCTTCAAACGAGGTTTAAAGAGAGTTCTTTTTTCACGGTAGGCAGCGGCTTTGCTGTGTCCTGACATTGCTGAAGTCCATGAGCAGCGGTTACCACTTTCCATCAGGTGGGCCACTTGCTCGTCTGCCAGCAATGGCAATAAAACACAAAAAAAAAACACCGTCAAATGGATTCAGATGCTACTCGGCACTCAGATAGACTACATCCTGGATAAACACATAGGATACTTTATCTCTCGCATCCCGTGGAATTCATGCGGGCGAAGTCACTGGTAGGATCTAGTAAATATAAATTTGGTCATTCAGATGCGGCGAATATACTCACTTTCTGCAAATTCGTGGATATATATGAAATGTTCGAAATCGTTCATGAATCTTGATACTTCTGGTTTATTAGGTAACGCTAGCTCCAGTCGATGTGTTTGGAACTGAGAATCGTTTTGCATATTAAAACATTAGTAACATATCAATGACAAATTTCAATCTACAAATAAATTTAGGTCAATTTAAAATACTTTTCTTGAGGTTACTAATAAAGTTGCCAGAAGAAGAGAAAAATAGTTAAGCTGTGAGTAAAATATACTGCAAGCAATGTATTCCATTCTGTTATTATTGTGATATTTAATTGTACCTATCTGATTTCTTCTAGGTTAAAGACCGTTATGTTATTTATTACTGCAAGAGGCAAAAGCTTTTGCCATCGAGAACAGCAATCATTGTTATTTTTAGTATATTGGAGAAATATGAAGTGTAATACAAATGTGAAAATATGTAACCGACTGCCGCGCCTGAGGTCGCGGGTTCGATTCCCGCACAAGTCAAACATTTGTGTGCATAAACCTGAATGTTTGTCTTGGTCTGGGTGTTTCTATGTATGATATGTATGTATTTACAAAAAAAAGTATATATGTATGTTTATCTATTGTCTAGTACCCATAGTACAAGCTCTGCTTAGTTTGGGCTAGATGGTGTGTAGAATATTATTATATTATTTTTATATGAAAATACATAGGTATGTTTATTTTTCTAACTGTTTGTAACGTATAGATTTGAATTGCAAAGATTTCGGTAAAAAATTAGCAATTATTAGTGGAGGCAGTATCTACAATGTATTTTGGGCATTCGTTAGTAATTCATGAATATATCTGCGACTTCATATTGTAAATATATTTCCTGCCATTTCACCATTAGTTGAACAACCATCCCTGTTGCAAATATAGCATAGAATTCAAATTAGTAGATCAATCAATTAGAACTCAAGGTAGTAGATTCTCGCTGGTTTCAGCATGAATGGGCCGGATCGACCGGGGTAGTACTACCCTCTCACTACCGGCGTGAAGTAACGGTACCCGTACTGTCGCGTTTCGTGTTGGTGAGTGAGAGAGCCGGAGGCCTAGTTACCCCGATCCTTTTCCTATCCTTTCCTTTGTCCTTTCCCTCCTTCATTCCTTTTTAAAGGGCTGGCAACGCACTTGTAGCTCTTTTGGGGTTGTGGGTGTCCATGGGCGGCGGTAATCGCTTACCATCAGGCGATCCGCCTGCTCGTTTGCCCCTCAACGCCATTAAAAAAAAAATTATCAAAAAAATTTATATCGTAACTAGAATTACAAATGTAAAAGGGTGTTTGTTGATTCATGCAACGGTTAGTTGGTGTTAACTTGAATATGTTTTATGACCGGATAAATAGGTTACTATTTATTCCGGTAACATTCACGGTTGCTATAGAATAAGTCCTTAACTCCCAGTGAGTGAAGACTTCTTAGCCTTCTGGATTCTGACAAACTAAGACGTAAAAGTACTACTACATAATAACCAACGAATTAAATATACCTACAATTTTTTATAAATTGTAGCTGTCAATCTGTGATATCTGAAGAACAATTCAAAGCATATAAGAACAATTAATTAAAACAAAACGAAGTCGTGTCCAAAGCCTTAGTGTGTACAGACCACGAGTGACCCAAAATCTCTTTGAGTGCAAAGTTTTCCTACAAAAGTACCTCAGTAAATAATATTAAGAGTTTTTCCTTATTCCTTATTTGAGGGCTCTTTGTTTTGAGTGTCATGACACAGCAAGTGAATTTGGAACGGAAAAGGAATACTAATTTACAGTTGTTCTTGAATGTTATTGAATGCGGTCGACAGGGTGAAAGTTGATGCTTTATTACCGCCGTCAGTATTAATCTGTCTACTGGTTTTTCTGAGGATGGATAAACCATTTTCGCGAAATAGAGTTGAGTTACTCGTCTATTGATTCTTGAAAATATAATAATGACAGTTTTGTGACGAGGATTTGGGACTGCAAGTAACTTCTCTCATATGTGGTAGTTAAATATCTGATAGTAAATGACGAATTTAGATAGAAGATTCTAAAAAGATGTCAACTAGAGTGTGGTATTATATGATGAATCAGTTTCTTCCTGAACAGGATTACCTAAATGCTCAAAACTGGTAACAGTGCAGCGATTTTGTCAAAGGATGAGTCATTGCTTCTAAAAATCAAATATTCGAATGTTCAACACATTCTGACGATCTTCATAATAAATAATAATAATATCCAAATAATTTAATCAATTTGATGATGATAGATTGATTAATAAATTATGAGTCGTTGTAGATGAATTTTTTTAGATTATCTGCACCGTAATTTGAGTCGAATCGAAAATATATTATTTTATTAGCATTATTGTATTGCTATTACGTAACTATTCGAATAATCATTGATTCTTCGAAAGATTTGATTCTAATGGTTTGAATCATGAATCGATAATCACTAATCGCTTTTTTTTATCCGTTCAGTTTTTTTTTTAGTGTAGTACCTATAGTGCAATACCATACAACCAGATGTTTTCATTTTCATCAATTAAATATTTTATTGTTTCCTTTATTTACCCTGAATATCCTAAAATAAATATAATATTATGTATTTATAAAATAGCAACTACGTTTTATATTATTTGAACACATTAAATTAAATTGACTATACTACGCATCGGTACTAAAAAAAGAATAAAACCGTAACATTATTTATTTGTCACACAACCCGATTAGGAGACAAACATTTTAATACCACATAAACTAAGGCAGCACACGCAAAGGGACAGAGATGCCCTCATAATATATTTTTATCAGTACCTTATCACACAGATACCGCAACGGTCCCCTCTCATGTTTACGGCCTGTATCGAATAGTCGCCACTTGTGTTTTATCATTGCGTTTGTAATGAAGTGGTCTGTAACATTTTTGTTAAGGAGTCTTTTCATTGGTATGATGATCAAAGTAATTTTGGTTTAGGTACATGTTATAATATAACACAACAACAAATCAAAATCGCCCGGTCCGATTTACATCATTCCTTATTAGTATGAAATAACAACATGCTTGAGATAAAATTACTGGGAAGAGAGGAACACGTCACGCACTCTCAGATTGCCCACCCCAACTATTGCATCAGAAAAAGTTTTGACAATACCGAACTCTTCTGAATAGGGACAGCCACGTGGGACCCGGGCGGACTCCAATTTGCAGTATTCCGCTTCGAGCACAAAATATGCATCGACGCGTGTTTTGCCTCAGGGCGAGGCATCTTCAGGACCGTTTGGCAGGGAATGAGCGATGAGTAGCCGTGTGCGGCGTGTTTCTCTCTTCGCAATAATTGTATTACAATGGACTTCCGCTAAGTAACGTCTACTTTGATTCAATCTAACAACCTAAATAGTTACTAGTCCAAAGGAATATATGTATTTATTTAACGTTTCGTTTATGTCGTGATGTGTGAAATTCTAATGCTTCCTCTATCTGGGGATCGGTGTAGTGAGAGTTTTTACTATTGAAACCACGAATTTGTTCTTATCATTGCCTATGGCCGGGGATGCAGGGTCGGCCAAACAATAGTTGCTCCACCGGCAGGCACCGACCTATCGCTTATTTCAATGGGATCCTACTCTCGTGTGAGGCCCAGAAGTTATTAGATGCACTTTCCCTCGAGAGGCGAGCGCAATACACAACCGCGCCGTCTCAGGCTTGGTACTGATTGCAATTATTTAATAGGTTATATATAAATGTGACACTACGGAGACTTGCAACTTTTTTATTGGCATAATTATTGGACCACAAGTAATAAGTGATGCGTATAATATAAACATTCGAATTCATTTACATATACATTTGATTACTGTTCGAATGCGTTCGGACACATAGTTATTCTAAATAATATATTAAATGTGAATGTGGGCTTGTTTGTTACACTTTCACGCTTTAACTACTCGACGTATCATCATAAAATTTTGCATAGATGTAGTCAGGGGTACAGAAAGGGGACATGAAGTTCCTTTCATCCACGAAAAGTACTGTACCTGAACGAAGCCGAAGGCAAAGCTAGTATTGAATAAACTTACACTAGGTTCCTGTACAGTAAGGAAGATCAGCACAAAAATTGTAAACACTGAATCAGCAACAGCCTATTAAATCCTTTCAAATAAGTTCGATATTAACCCGTGACTGATCAGTTTCACAGAACCCGGTGTTAAAATAACATTTGGCATAAATATTAACAGTGAAACTGTGAAACTTCACTTCAAGAAATCAGCTCGTAAATTCCTGGTTAAAACAGTTGTTTTTTTCTGTTTCTACAGACTTAAGTAAGTTAAGAAATGAAAATAGGCACCTCATTTCAGGACTCTTTTTAAGAGAAAATTGTCAAAAAGTTTTATTATGTCCCAGTTCGGGATCGCGAAAGTTATACGACTTTTTGGAATCAGAATAAAGTTACTTATCAAGCGGCCTAAATAAATTAATTTGCTGAGCTTTAACTACTTCTATATAGTAGAATTTATAACAAAGTATTGAAGCGAAAGCTTTGCGAGGGAACCATTACCTTAGAGGCCTTAAGATCAAGCCCTCGGCAACACGTCTGAAATTGTGAATAAATAATCCATTACTGTTCGTTTTAACGCTGAATAAAAACATTGTGAATACAGCTTGTTGGCAGTCCAATCACGCCTTCGGTCCCTTCCTTTTTCTCCTCCCTCTTCTTTCCATTACTATTATCTTAGGCAGTAGATGTCCTAAATGCAAAGGCTAGCCACTACTTCCTATCACTATTTGACTACCTTCAGCTATGCATGAGGTCTTGGGTACGAATCCCGGATCAGGCTATCAAAAAGTTATTGGGGGTTATTTCAAAGTACTCAAACATAATTTAATCATGGGTGTTTCTATTTACGCAGAATATGTTCGGGTACTTTGAAATAACTACACTAAAATATTGAGACAACTACCATCTTAGTCTCCCCGTGACTATGGCTGCTGAAAAGCAACCGAAACGTCGGGGAAAGTGTAAACATAAATATAAATAGTATAATATTATAGTAATAGTATACATAGTTTTAATAGTTTCAATAATTTAAATAGCTTAAAAATTAGTAAAGTTTAATAGAAATAGTAGTGTAACAGATTTCAAAATTTTGTAATAAAGTGACAAATAAACAACGCGATAAAATCCGTATATTTTAGTTTAATTTCAATGAATAACATTCGCGTAAATAGAAGACAATATTATGAAAATTCTTAGTGATTAAAAAAAGAAAGGTCTCAAAAACACTAGTTACTTCAAACACTTGTTTATAGGCAATACAGAGTCTGCAAAGCTGCATATATAAGTAGTTGGCTTGGAGTAATAATTATGATCTCAGCCACAGAGCACTTAACACGCTAGCTCCCTACCTACAATCAAAGCGAGCGCCATACAGCAATATAAATATGACACCGATATTGTTGAAACGACTGGTGTTGTCAGCACTCGGTGCCATGTCACTGGCAGCCAATATTACTTTCATCACTAGAATCATGGCACGCTAATTGCCATGATCAGACATAATATAAGCTCATTTAAAAAAATCTAAAAGAGTTCAACTTCCAGCATTCAGATATTCATGCTAATTAGATTTTGACTTTATCTTAAGTAACTAAGACTCATTTTATCAGAAAATGTAATCTCCACAGGACACAGGGCAATAATAAGCTCTTATTAGGCGTTATTTGATAGGGGCAAGGCTATCGGCATTTACTTGAACACATTAAACGTTAGCCTTATTTTCTTCTACTAATATTTTGTACCTACACAAAACGTAAAGACATTGGAATTTGAACCTTAACGTTATGTAATAGAACCCATATCCAAAATTCCTATTAATTAATCGGAGCTGTCCACCTAGACCGTTGCCAGTACAACGATTGTTCTTAAGGGAATAATATTATAACTGCTACGTTTGGCATGTCGATAAAATTGTACTACGTATTGGGACAGGGTTTTTGTTGCTAGGCTTTGTGTTGGTGCTAGAATATTCCTACGCAATATTTTTCCGTAAAGGGCCGGGTTAGTTTTTGCGTCAAACGTAGCGGTAAATACATTGCGAATGTCGTGTAATATTTTATAAAGCAATTGCTACGCTTTAATTTTGTTTTGATCGCAGCGTCAACACAGCGTGAGACGCATGTCATCTTGATCGAGGTAGACGCAGCAAACGGACTGCGTTTGCCGCATGAAAGAAAGACGAAGATGAAGTGCGTGCATGCGTCTTAAATATCGTATGACAAACAAACCGAGTCATTAATTACAATAAAAGGGATATTAGATTCGTTGGTGTTACATTATTTATTTTTCTATCTAGAACTACTGTAAAGTAAGATTTAATTTCACAAGAAGACGAACACTGTACTCCCCTGCATTCAGCATGTTGTTTAACTTTAAAAAAAAAAAGTATTTCTGTATGTTTATCCATTGTCTAGTATCCATAGTACAAGCTATGCTTAGTTTGGGCTAGATGGTGTTGTGTGTATGTGGTAGAATATTATTATTATTATGGGTTATAAAATATTTCAAATCTCAGCTTTGATGCTGGTGGGTGTGAACCTGTTACGGGCTTATGCCAAGTATTATTACTATTAAGTATAGAATGAATACTACAGAAGTTTAAAGTCAAATAAAGTAAAGTTCTTTTTTCTTTTTATAAAAGACAACTACAACACTAGGAATAATACCTGTGTCGCGGGGGACTTTACAAACATCCAAACAATGGACACAAAGAACACGTAGACTCGGAACAACCATTTGTTGATCACTCAAAGTTTTGTCCCGTGTGGGATTCGAACCTACTACACTCGGCGTAGTAGCAGTGGCGAGGTGACCGCTTAAACCACTATGCCATCCGTGCAGTGTTCTTTACTTCATGGAGAAACGGTTGCAGCACCTTACAGTTATGATTTGTAAACAAAATTTTATTGTAAACTTGGCGATTAAAAAGAGTGGCCATGAGTTTCTTGCCCGTTCTTCTCATGAGCCCTACACCCTTGCTTTGCTGAACGTGGCAGTAAATGTAAATTCACAGAAAAAATTTAGTGTAGCTTTGACATTCATAAGTGTTACCTTGTAACCTAACTTGAATAAATTTATTTTTGATTTCTTTTTAATTTACTCGGCAATACACTTAAGAGCAGTTGTCGCTGACACCAACCTCTCTCGAAATATATAATTTCCTCATCGCAATTCTAAAAGTCAAAAATTATACGCTTCCAATGCGGCTTGGGCGTTTACACACCGTTGATCTTATCTATATTGTTTCATCTTATAGACAATTTTTACTACCGTAATCTTATTTAAATAAATGACAATTTGTCAGTGTGATAGGCGTGTATATGCAAAGGTGTGCAAGGCCTTCGAGTCTTCTTTGTATTTTTTAAGATGTTTGTATACACATACATGTAAACACAGGGACATTGCTGACGCATTCGTTTTATGTAGTCAGGCGCCAGAATGCTATAGCGCCGCGCGGCATTTGTTTCCTCGCAACCACTGAGTCATGTCGTGATTCAAGTTATATGTATTTTATTTATTGTTGGTACCAAAATATATATTTAGATATATCCATATCTACTATGAAGCATTTCATGTAGACACCCACAATAAGAATACCTAACGTTAATAAGCTGATCATCGTTACTTTGTTTATGTCATACATTCTACATTCATTTGAATAGTTGTACAGCTAGCCATATTCATAACTTTAATGCAATAAGACTAGATGAGAAAATAAAATATCGGTATTTAGCAAGAACAGAATAAAGTTCAATTTTGATTAGCAAGCAATGACAATCTTTAAAATGTTACAATAGCCTTTTGAGTCGCAGCGGCACATGAAGAACAGGGTTTTATTTACGTCTGGAATTTAAGACTTGACAGGCTTATATTATTAAGATGATGACGATAATAATATTCATATTAGGTAATATTAACTGATTAAGTTTCATTGGTGACTCATAAAGTTTATTACAATTTTAGACTAGTCGCAGTAGGTATTCAGTGACTCTAGCTATCACGCTGACTGCAACTGTACATGACTCGCATCGTACAATCAAGTGTAAACGGTTCTTATGAATATCGTGACGAATAAAAAACGTGATAATATAATAATCTTGACCTGTTCTTAATGTTTTCCCAAAAGTGCACCGGATTATGTTTAATTAATTTAATCTAAATGTTTCGACTTTAATTAATTAGTAATGTAAATTTATTGAAACGGTATTCTAACAAATGTAATGTTTTGGTAATAGTGACGTTTTAGTTATTTACGTAGTTTGTCGTGTCTTATTTAGTTTAAAAAAAACCGCTATTAATAACAATAAAAATGTTTGACCAAATGAGAGCCTATACCTTCATATCGTCTAAGCTAAAAATCATAAATAATATTATTCCTGTGACGTAAGTGACTGTACAAACATTCGAAACAACTATTTATGGGTCACAAATTATTGTTCCGTGTCGGGACCAAACCTACAACACTCGGAACACTGACAGTAGAGAAGCTAGCATTTAAATCATTGTGCATAGAGTCAAAATTGCTTTTAGTTAACCATTTATTGTATTTGCTTTATTCATGCAGTGTGATATATTGTACAATACTAAAAAACGCCATGCCTCTGTAATTTGCATTGTATCGAACAATATTTATATGCTGTAGTCATTCAGATACAAAAATAAGTTCTCACCGAACTTTAGAGATACAAATGCCGTACAAAAGAACCAAAAGACCTTACCGTTCAAACGTACGGACGCCAATTTACGAGTAAAACTGTTTTTATTATATCGTTACTGAATTTATTACTAGAATATTTTTATGAAAACTCCATTGTATAATTCTTGTTTATAAGCCGACGTCTATGGTACTAATGAAATATAACGTGTTCAAAAATTGAGTATTAACATTATTTATTGATTTTTATACACCTGTTATAGGGTGGCTGCGTATCGAAATCCAGAA
Source organism: Catocala sponsa (assembly GCA_963564715.1). Classification (NCBI taxonomy): domain Eukaryota; kingdom Metazoa; phylum Arthropoda; class Insecta; order Lepidoptera; family Erebidae; genus Catocala; species Catocala sponsa. The sequence continues at coordinate 9,128,035 of OY751351.1, forward strand.
CATTGTGAACGGGCTTTTGAAATGCCAACCATAATATAATTATAGCGCTTATTAATTAATGAGACAATATAAAAAATATATTTTAATAAAATGTTTTAGTAAAAAGTATGCATTCAATTATACAGTAAAAGTAGAGTCCTGTGGTAAACTATGGTACGTTAACCATAGTTTTGTGTATGAGCAGTAATAGGCATTACCACAGTTATAATTATATTATTACCTATGTGGGCGTAGGTTGGTGTGTAGGCTAGTTCATAAGTATACCTGTCTCACTCCTAACTTAGGAGAATTGCGGAAAGCTTGGAAACATAAACAAAAATCAAAGCGTCCACCACCGAACTAAGAATAGCTTTTTGTGGATCATACATTTTTCTATCCAGTATGGGGATCGAACTTAAACCATTGTGCCATTTGTGCAACTCAATATTTGTCATCTTTCTTGCGCGTAGTTTTCGAATATTACCGTCATATTATACTATAAGTTTAAGAAGAAATTATTTTCGTTTCATTAACACCTGGTTATTGCTGGTTTCTAGCGGCGAGGGAGATAATGATATACCGGATACAAGCTTCTTTTACGATGTATAGATGTATGCGGTTGTTCTTTTACATTTTATGTTATAGATAAGAAGTACAATATCTCACAAAATTAGAAATTGTATTTGTTGTGATGTTTACAATGTGATAGAATGGAAGCATGAAATAAATATATTTGTCTAACTGGTTAGTTTCGCTTTTATTTGCAAGTGTTTAAGTATTTGTCACACAAAGTGTCATTGGACTTATATATTGAAAATTCCCAGAAGTGGTACATAGTGTGGAAGTTCTCTATTATGTGGCACTTTCAGCTGCCAGCCTCTTAAGTAGCGATAGCCTAGTAGGGCAACCGTGTAAATCGTATGTGTGATGGTTGTGTGGGACCCGCCACGTCCATCGGCGGGTTGAACCTTTGGCGGGGTCGCGATTCGAATGCGAGAGCGATCCGCGGGGCCCCGCCATAAAGGTGTGAGGAACACCGCAGTGGTTTTAGTCGGTTCAGTCCAAATCTATTTTAGGGGCTGGATCCCGACATATCCCCATCGCCCGCCCCAAAACCGGCGATGGGGAATGTGATTGCACATTTCCCCGCGTAAGCAAAAAAAAAAGTGGGGCAACCGTTTGGAATATATAGGTTTAAATTCGACTGAATCACACACATTCCTGACGTTTCGAAGAAAACTCCGTATTATATATGAAAGATATTTCCTGCTTGATTATTAGAGCGTTATACAGTAAAAAAAATACCTCGCGATGAAACCTGCGCGTAGTTCGTGTGATGAACAAAAGCCTAAGATTTCCCCAAGTGAGAAAAGGCTCGTGCCCGGCAATGGGACAGTTTATAAACAGGGCTGATATGATTAGTACTATGTTAAGCCCTCGCAAAAATTTCCTGTTGATATTTGTATGAAGTATAACCAACTTGTTTCCAAAATTTATAGTTACCTGTATTAGGGATGGCGTCAGAGCAAGCAGCTGATCGGCGTGGCTGGTTCCCATGGTAACCTGTGCCATAACCCATACGACGCATAAAACTTGATTAGGCACCTACGGTGATTCCAACGTAGTTATATACAGGCTGCTACTTTATACTAAGAAATGTTAATTAAATGATTTGAGTTATTATTTGGATCGTTAATCTTATGATTCCGTTGGTGATAATAGTAATCTATTTAAAAAAAATATATATATATATAGGGCCTTAGTGTAACACTATTGTTTAGGCCAAGTACAGTGCCCCATATACTTTCCTATTCAATTTGTTTTGTAGTGATTATTCCCTATTTTATTCTTGACGTCTAAAGTCAGCAAAATATAAGTGACACTCCTAGTATTGCATGCAACCATAGACTACTATAATCCCTTACCATCATGCGGGCCGTATGTTTTTTAGCCATTGCTGTAATCTATACCAACTAATATTATAAAGCTGAAGACTTTGTTTGTTTGGTTGAACGCGCTAATCTCAGGAACTACTGTTTCAAATTGAAAAATTCTTTCGGTGTTGGATAGCCCATTTATCGAGGAAGGCTATAGGCTATATAACATCACGCTGCGACCAATAGAAGCAGAGCATAAATGAAAAATGTTGTAAAAACTGGGCAAATTCTAGAAGAAAGCTTTAGCCTCAGTATATTTATAAGATTTTATTTTTTATGAAGTTGAATTCTTAAATCTGCTGCATTAGACTTATAATCGAGGTAAAGGGAGATTCCAACTATTACAAAATGTAAAAGAAACAGCAATAAATATACCCATTTAAAATCATTTTCAATATTTTAGTTTTTGTAAAGCTAAGATGTAGCTTAGCTAAGAGTTCATAATAGGTACTAAATACTTATATACATAGATTCACGCCTGTTTCCCAGAGGCGTAGGCAGAGACTACGGATTTCCATTTGCTACGATCCTGACACACTTCTCTGTCTTCATTCACTTTCATCACATTCCTCATACACGCCCGTCGGTTCAAGGAGCTCTTAACTTGGCCTTTAAAAATACTAAATACTTGTACTTTAAAATACAAGTTTTCAATATCTAACAATACAATTTTCTCCATACTTCTTACAACCAAAAAACCATAACTACTGCAGTTTATTACACCACTAAAAACCGACCATACTGTGCATTCAAAACCGATTCATTAGGTGTCGGCCAGTGTTTGGCTCCGTTCGGGTAGCACCTGTCCTTTTCTACCAATAGCAGCGCCGGACTACACCACGTAAATAATGGTCCAGCTTTATCTGATAACACTATGAGACTTTGTCAAATTATTTTTGGTTTAAAACAGGTCGTAAAGTTATTAAGAATGTATTGTGATGTAGTGTTATGTGGAAAGGCGTATTTATGTTACTGGGATTTTTGTTGTGTGACTTGTTTGCGCTAGATTGTAAGGTGTCGGGTTTAATATCCAGGTTAGACAAGTTGCAGTTGTGTTTTATTGTATCAAATTTATGTGTATGGTTTAATTATTATGATGATTATGACATTGTACAAAAATGTTCTTTTTTTACATTTTTGTTTCATAATATAGGTGTATTGAATCCGAACTGTGTTCATAAAATATTTTGGAGTCGTATAGTGGAAGCCTTTGATTAAGTTATTTTCAAACGAATATGGCTAAATACATACAAACGTTTGAAGTCCTTTTACACCCAGCCGATCGGCATCGATCGTTTTGTTTAATTGATACAATGTATTTTAAATGATAAGAGCCATCATGCCTAGGTGTAACACTTAAATCAGTCGAGCCCGATCTGTGTCTTTTGAACCATCGCACCGGTATAAATCTATATCAATCGGTATCAACCTAGTACGACTTGCTTCACCAAACTGCTACACCCGAAAAGCCATGTTCGAGGCAGATCGAGTAGGTGGAAAATACGTTCAAAGACATTACATAAGAATTTCTATATAACAGTCAAGGATGTATAACACCCCACCTGTATGAAACAAATGGTATATCATCAAAGTTTGTTTCGACATTCTAACACGCGCATGATCAAACAAATTCAGAAGTTTCGAATTCGAACATACCAATTAAAACACTCGTAAAACCGTCTCACGTATCTCTCAAACAACTTTCATACAAAATGAGAAATTCGCTTCAATATAAAAGCGGCGTAGATGCAAAGGGGTTAAATAAGGCGTCTCACAAAGAAAATGGAAGATTTCGCTGTGAAACAATAATGCACAAAGCTGAAGGGAGTGCACGATCCATGAGGTGCTAAGATGGTGTGCGTAGTTACAAATGGATACGGTATAAAATGGTATAATTAGTAGGGACCTAGTGAATAATGAGTAAAAATGACATTGAGACGTCGTGGATTCGGTCTCAACCCGACGTGAACTATCTTGCCTTTCTTGCAAAAGAATTCTAACAATTTGCAACCTAAATTGCTAGTAATTAAACAATTACGACTGTTGCTTTCCAGGTTTGATTCCTGGTATATGCTACAGGAATCCGTGATTATCGCGCGAGTGAAACTTCATGTGGAAACTTTTTGTCAATATAATATCTAGTTTAATTGGTCACACGGTCACCACGTCCAAAAAGACTTACAAATCGATTATCAAGTTACGATACTTACCTAATACTCTCAAAAGATAATCTATTAAGTGTAAGGATCTATTAAAAGAATTATAAAAGGCGCATATTATACCAGCAAGTTAATAAAATTGGTATTTAGCTTTAAAAGACAAATAAACATTTTGTCAAAATATAATAACATAGACAAAATCTTACAAAACGGTCGTAATTTAAAATTTATGTTATATTATAAAAATAATATCCGTTAAAAGGATTCACTAGATGGTCTTGTTTTTAAATAAGGCAATTGACGCACTAGGAATAAATCCTGTGTCGCAAAGGACTTAACTTTTTGGCATTTAACATCGGACACAACTATTTATGGATCACACAATTATTCGTCTTGTGTGCGATTGGAACCCAAAACATTTGGCATAGTGGCAAAGCAACCGCTTAAACCACTACTCCATTCGTGCAGTCAACGTTGCTTACTAAGTACCTAGTACTCATGACTTTGATCGCATTTGGTACTTAATCATGGTCTATATTCTTTTGCAGCACAAGCTATTTCTTTACTAAATTGCATCAACATTTATTCAGCGGTTTGTATGTGGTAACGCAACAAACAAACATAGTTAATAGGAACTAGCTATTTCATACGGCTCCATGTGCTTGAACTACTATTTGCTTATAAAGTCATGAACGTAAATTACACTCTACATCTTAAATAATTCTAATGCACAGAAATTGAACTGAATCCCACCTTTTAAATTACATTAAAATCTATACAGTCATTTTTAAGTGAAAGTAACATATTAACTCATATAAGTCACCTTACCAGTCGTTTACACGTACACATAAACAAATAAAAAGAAATAAAAATCATTGCTTTAAGATTTTGGCAAACAGTAGATCTCAAAAAGTTATTAAAAACGACAACGAAATCTGACACGAATTTCCTTGAAATCCAATCCAGATTAATATATTCTTAATTTATTCGACTTTTACATGTTGTTGATAACAAACATTATAATTATATTCATCCCTTTTTATTACAAGTTGCTGATAAGGATGTGCTGTCCGTTTGTCCCTTCTATCAGCTTTGTGTACCTTTATGAGGTGGACTCTAACGGCTGTCATAAACTCCACATGATTAACGCTTTAATTAAGTCATTTTTATTGCACATTGTAACACTTTTATGAAAAAAGTGTGTTACGATGTCTTTTTACTGAGGTTTAACAACTTTTATAGAAACAAGGTTTTTGGAGTACCAGTGTTTACTGTAGTTTATAGACGCTTGTGTTGGCACACCAAGGATATTAAAAATGCGTTGCTGATAGTTTTTACAGGAAATATGGTGGCCAGCGTAAGTTTAAGGTAAAGCTTATACTGGTTTCTTACTGGAGACTTACTACAGAAACACAACACAAGGTTATTTAGCTAAGATGACCTCTAGTGTGGAAGTATTTACTTAGTCAAGCAATCCTAGTATGAGCGAAATTGCAAGTTCAAATAAGTATTCGAAGCTTAAATTTTCTTTATTTTCACGAGCGATGTGCCATTACTACAAATAGAGGAATTCGAATATACAAAACATGTACGATCCTGCATCCGAAACTTAATTTGATAGATAGGTTGTAGTCGATCCGATCGATCGATCGTGTCCACGCTATGATGTTTCGTGTTGACCTTCGGAGATAGTACTTAACATTGTTTTTTTAGGTCATCATCTATTAGGTACTAACCTCATCTTATCAGATAACACGCCAAAACTCGTTGTAAGGTTTCTAAAAACCAAATAAGCTTTTTATTACAAACAGAAAAACATGTCACAAAATAACCATGTATTCAAATTATATAAGTGTATTAATTTGTAGGCAGATGTTCTGATTGAATTAAACTTACTTATTTAAATTAATTTCCGCTTACATGTCATATTCATATTTTTTTTTTTACTTGCTTACACAAACGTGTCAGATCTTTAACACTGCTACTAAACCGAGTATTGTTGATATGAATCTCACACGACTCTAAAATATGTGTGATCCACTAATGATTGTCCCGAGTCCGGATATTCACTGTGTCTGTTATTTGAATGTTTGTAAAGATTCCTGCGATACAAGAAATATCTAGTGCGTAGTAAAGATATCAGACTGCAGATTTTTATAAATTAGATGATTTCCCCCTCAAAAACTGTTAGGGTTTTAAGTAAATTGGGTATACACAACCTATAAAATATTATGCACAAATATACCACATGTACAGTTTATAACTTCGATGTATTTTAGAGACATTTGCAAAGTAAGGCAATCCGTGCAAAGTGTACGAATCCTTTGTGACTTCAGATCACCTTAGACTTTGTGAAACGAACCGGGATATAACGCAAAACACTCGCATTATAAACTTAATTCTTACTTTACTTTTCACGCTCTTGTTTGAGTCCTTTATATGAAATAATGATGTTTATACATATGTATTGAATGTGTTAATCTGAAGTAGTCGCATGCGACATTTCATTTACGAGTCGAATGAAGTAGTATTGGGTTTTCCATCAACAAAATAATGTTCACTAGGTGCACGATGTCTGGAACTGACTGTGTCCAGTAGACGGCAAAATATCGTCGCAGATTACGTGGGACCTAAAATTACACCTAGCGAAATGTGGATATAATACACCTTTGCCTATCTGTTGGGGGATATTAGCGTAAGACTATTCTTACGTTAATATCCCCCAACGGATTGACAAAGGTGTATTATATCCACATTTCGCTTTTACTAACTCATCTGGGACTTTATGAACATTTAAACAATGGCCGCAAAGAAAACCCCTATGAAAAACTGCATTCCTGCCAATAGCTACCTATTGGCTGGAATCCACACCACAAAATATGGGATACAAAAGGAATACTTTTTTTTATAGTCCAGTGCAGTTCTTCGTAGGGGTGTTATTTGCGGCCATTGTTTAAGGCTGAGGCTACATTAGTCCGCGACACGACCTGCGATACGTAAGCGATAAAAACAAATAGTTCATATTCACGTTTATGGCTACACCGTACGCCATATATCTCTATTAATCTTTGATTTGTTTATGCGATAGAAACAGCATTAGTGTAATCACGGCATCGGCTACATCAACTTGTCAGCGAAATTGAAGCGAATTCATTCAAAATTTTTGCTTATAATGTAGCCATCCCATGTTTATATCCTTTCGCTTTCACAGTCGCATCGCGAATCGCTGCCTACTGTAGCGTCATTCTGAATGTTCATAAAGTCCCGGATGAATTAGCAAAAGTGCGGGCATCGTCGTCTTAAAATTACTAATCATGTATGTTAGTAATATGCTGCAAATTGAAAAATACATCACATACTACTGAATACACTCTTGCGTTACAATGCCATACTAACGTCGGAGTATATTTACTTCAGTTTCAAATATATCAGTTAAAAATTGTTTTACCATAAATAAAATAATAAAAGTAAAACCCGAGCAAGCAATTGCCATTCTAAAGGCCGAGATACGTGTCAAACTGTCCTAAATCGCAGAGAATAGCTACGGTCCATGCGTCATGCTCGGGAACAGTATTCACGAGTATGATGTATAGACCGTAGCAAATATATTTATGCAATTCCTAGAAGCGAGCATGATATATATAACAATAAATGTCAGTACAACTTTTAACATTGGACTCGATTTTCTTTACCATTTACTTTGTGTTGTTGTAGACTTACGATTTTGGTAAATTTTGATGTCCTATATTTCTAGGTCGGGCAAAATCTTATTCAGTTTTCTGTTGGGATGTCTTCTTTGCAGTACATGTTATACAGAAATTCTGCGCTGTATATTAGGCACATACGTGGATATCACACGGGGTCTTAAGCATAGCAAGCTCACTAGCTTTTGTCCGTAAGATCATGCATGAGGAATTTGAAAATAGGCACCTATCTATATTTTTATTTGTTTGCATGAAAAAAGAAGCTGTTCTAAATGCATAATATTCAACTTTTAGGCAGCGTATCAAGATGAGACATACGATGTTTTAAGTTATACATACCACCAGCAATACAACTGTGAAAAACGCATTCAATTTCGGGCAAAAGTGTTTGTGTGGTGCGCATACAAACATGCACACAGACAAAAATTTAAAAATCATTGTTGTGGCTTTTGAAACTCTTATAAAAACACCTCACACTATTTTTCATATATATGTGTACAATGTACATAGGAGACAATTATCTATTAGACATCGAACAGTTACAATTTAATTATATGTATTGATGGCTGGAAAATACATGACATAGTGTTTGATTATATATACATATGTTGATGCTTTTAACTTTAGGCATCGCATGTAAAAACGGGTCGCTATGCTGCTGGTTTAAGGGATAAACATCACACTGACTCATCAGCAGGTGACCATGCCGTCTGTTTAAATCACCTATTATCAAATAGATTCCTAAATCCTAATACACCACTGTTCACCCCTTAATAAGAACAGCAAAGAATAAGTTAATTATTATTAACTAGTTTTTTTCCCGCAGCTTCGGTCACTTTAATGAAAATTTTGTCAATAAATTTTATACCTCGGGAACAGTAGGTACTTTTTCCTGAATAAAATATATATCCTATGTCCTTTTCTGTACCCCTGAAAACGTGTATGTGAAACTAAATGATGATTTTTCAAGTAACAAACGAACTCACATTCGCATTAGATTTTAGATACTTTCAAGGAAATTTCTGCATTCAAATCAGCCCCTCTTCTACAGATCAGTTTAAATCTAGCAGAAAAGTATTTTACTTGCATAATTGATAGATACAAAAATGTATAAGGTTTCAAAGAGAAGCATATCACACATGTTTTTATATTATTCTTTAAGAGAAGAAAGACTTGGAAGCGTATGTCATGTTCAGAAGGCTTTGTTGACTCACTCCGTAATGCTTTCTAAGTGGAGCTTTAAGTATTATGTTATCTGAAAATTTTGTTCGGAGATCCATCCACTCGTATCATTCTAACACCACCTTATGTGCACTTAGGTGACAACAAATAATTTGATATGATGATGATAATAATAATAATAATAATAATGTTTTTATTGTTTCACAGATAATTACAACCATTAGGAACAATTTTTGTATACATGATGTTAGCTACAATTTGTGAACGCTGGTACTTAAAATAGGAAGACCTGAGCTATAAGTACCAGCAACCTTCCATGACACATTTTATATACAAAATCTACATAGAATAATAAGTTAAAACAATGTACACGTAAGAAAATAGTAAAACAAAAAAGAAAATTAAAGCAATTCGGAACATAATTAATTTAGTAAACGTTTGTGTGCTTGTGTGTGGGAGTGTGTGTGTGTTTGTGAGGATGTTTGTGTGCGAGGGTGTGTTGTGTGTGTGTGTGTGTGTGAGGGTGCGTGTGCATGTGTGTGTGTATGTACGTGCTGTGCTGTGCTGTGTTAAGTTAATGGATGAAGTAAATTCTCCGTATCTTCGTATGATAGTTTTATAAGCCATTCACTTACATTTACTTTACACTGACGTTTGTTATTGTTTATTATGGTTAATGCCTTATTTATTTTATTATAAAGAAACCGACCAAGAAAACAGAAAAATGAATGATGATGATGATATATCTACGTATATACGTCGTGACCCTTTGGGTATATACTGGTACCGCACGGAAGCCTTAGTGGTTTAAGTTGTCACCTTGCCCCTGCCACTGCGCTGATTGTTGTGGGTTCGAATCCCACATGGGACAAAAATTTGTGTGACCCACAAATGGTTGTTGCGAGTCTGGGTGTTCTTTGTGACCGTTGTTTAACTGTTTGTAAAGACCCACTCTAATACAGGAATTATTCCTAGTGCGGCAGAAGTCTATTTTTTGGCAAACAAATAGTAGGTATATGTATTATATAATATTATGTACCTAAAGGCTCAGGTTTAGCACACCCACATTTCACAGAGCTATGTTTTACGTACCTAGTAGGGTGCGAGCTTAACGCTATCATTTGGGACTTAGCATAGCAGGTGAAATGTGATTGTTATATGCCTTCTCCTTCATTAAATCATTCCACAGGCATTGGATTATGTATGGGTGTAACATTTATCATAAAAATTACTAGCTCTTACCCGCAGATTCACTGCCATGATTACAAGAGAAAATAACTATTCCGTGCTTGCCTCGAAGTCATAGTGATAGTGTATGTGATTGCTTATTCCGACTCTCGGGTCTAGAAAACTTTTATTGGAGTTTTCTATCAAGAAATGCTCAGAAGCAGCACAAAATCTATATTGAAATTAAACAACTTTATACGGATTTATCGCGTTAAAAGCCGTATAAAGTTGTTTAATTTCAATGTATATTCGCGTAAACGTAGGACAATATTACGAAATCTATTAATAGAAGGGCAATAGGCTTGTAGGGGACAAGCCAATTGCCTATTACTTAGAACCTAACAACATAGTTGGCAAAATATGAGTAGGTATTATACCCGTTCCGGATTTAGGCGTAACACTTTGTATGTATGTATGCGTTGCTGCAACAATCCAACAAACACATTTTCAGATTATTAGAAGGGATTAAAGGATTATTACACACCATCAACTTACAAATGATTAAGTTATATAAGTAAAGTTAGGTACAGCTCCACACGAGATAATCTCCGGCTTGATTATTAACTTGTAGCGTATATGTATTATATAATGTTAAGTATTCTGTGCATGTAGTTACGGTAAGATCTTCCTAGAAAATGAGATGCAAGTTCATAGGAGAAGCGATTTTCAATACATAATGCTCTAACATAAATTTTATATCATCAATCATTGTAAAAATTCCCTTACAACAATGTGTTTGCGAGGTGCGGAAGAGGACATAGATTACCATTCATTTAAAAAAAAGTACAGTTCCCGAGCAACGCCACGGAAAAAAGATAGTTTAATATAAAAGTAATTTGTTGCATTTTTACAGGTAACCTCTGTGCCGATTTATTATAGTTATAAGAGACGCTTAAAACTCAATAATGAGTAGAAACTTACAAATAAACTCTTAACTCAAATTTCAATGTAGGTCTACTGAAAAATTATAGCTTACTAGCTGTCCCGACAGACGTTGTTGTCCTGTAAACACAAAAAAGAAAAGCTAAACCAAATCTAAACCATTCTCGAATCCACTTGAACACACACAAAAAAACCTTCAAAATCGGTCCAGCCGTTTAGGAGGAGTTTAATTACAAACACACGCACATATATAAAGATATCACCTCTACGCTTCCAATTTTCTCATAATGAAATGAATGAAAATATTTATTAGTATTAAACATATTGATATATACAATCTCATAAGAAAGCATTGATGTTATACATTTTTTGTCCAACATGTTCTACCTAAATAAGTATACAAATGAGTAATCAACTATATTATATAGGTTATTACTTAGAAAATACGAAATAAAGCAAATTATTGAAATAAAATCCTAGTAAAATTACACAAATTATGAAGGAACATTAAAAAGTAAATAAGAGAACCGCATTGAAATATATATATATATATATATATATATATATATATATATATATATATATATATATATATATATATATATATATATATATAATGCGTATATATTGAATATCATATAGCAATAGATTGGCATATCGTGTAACGTCAAAGAAATTCATATCCATAAAAATATTATAAATACTTATATATATAGCCATAATAACGGTAATTTTTGAAACACTTTTCATTATAAAGTTTGCTTTTTATTTAATACTGTTTCCTATTGTATTGCAAAAAGTTTTAAGAAATTAGATTTTTCCTAACAAAATATATTTTAACTTGGCCCACAATCCCATTGTAACAGAACTATTGCAAGTCGAGCACTTAACTGCCCACATGGGTTTCGCGTACGCGAGGAATTTGAATTTTATCACGCCAGACATGTGGAGGACCACCAGACAGGGTTATTGCTGTACTGGCTTTGCAGAACTCATTATATTCTGTACTACTTTTGTTATTAAGCTCAAAGGAGAAACGGTCATTGTTGTAAAGATGACTAGAATAATGTGTGATTAAGGCTTCTGTATAGACTACTTAGGCCACAAAAGTTCGTTCGTTCAAATTTTTGTGGTTTCACGAAACGTTTTATACGAAATGAGTACTGTATTTAATATTAACAAATCCTAACTAATATTATAAATTTAAATGTGAGTTTGTTTGTTACGCTTTTACGCCTAAACTACTCGACCGATTATTATGGAATTTCGCTTACACGTTGTCACGAATGCAGGATAGGACGTAGGGTGCCTTTAATCCAAAAGAAATTACTATTCTCGAGCAAGCGAAGCTGCGGAAAAAAGTTAGCTACTTGTATAATAATATGTTTTTTGTATAGGTATGTTAGTCTAAACTGCATCAGTAAATCGATTCGTAAAACTGTTAAGATGCTAGTTTATATAGCAGTTTATGCTGCAGGTATACGCAACAGACTAAATTACAGAGCCGATATACCTACATAATTTTGGACTAGGCTAGACCTCTTTTGTAGCTGGTAGTGCATTCAGATTGATCTTTCTGCTTACAAATAATCTTGAAATAATCACGCAAATAAAAATTGGTCACACTATTACTCTATTGAGTTTCTAATTATATCTGATATTCCAAGACCTTATAGGTTAAACTAGCGAGTAACCTACACATTACGCATTTAATGTCAAAAGTTATTTGCTTTGATAAAATTAAGTACCTACCTATGTCAGGCTCAGGAATCTTGCGCTACAGTTTACATGCGCAAGCTAATCATACTGGATACTTGTAACAATAACTTGCGTTGGTCAGTTATACAATGCAAGAAGATGCAAGTGCCCCAATTTGGGCATATAATCCAAAAATAACAGCAGAAAATATAAACAAAAAATACATTATCAACCATAGCAAGTTTCACCTCATGATACAGTATGAAATTTAAATTACAACAGAAAATATAATATCACGGATTTACATGGTAATATAAGAATTTGTACCGAGAGCTGTATTTGCATCAAGATCCTCTGAGACCTGTCTACGTCTTACAGTATTTGAATTAAAATAAAATGTAATACAAAATGCAGACATGCTTGATCCAAGCATATATTTTAGCTTTATAATTTGAATTTTGTGATTTCTCGAGATGAAAAATTATAATTTTCCGTCTGGGAATGTCTTCTTGACGCAAGCACTGAACAAATTTGCAATGTTACGTGATATTTTGTTATTTGTTTTATTCCGTTAAATTAGGCAGTCTGTTAATACTCCCGGTAACTGGTTATAGCAATTAAAATACGTACCATATTTTGGACCTAAAAACATACCTAACGCAAAAATATTAGCTCTAGTATTTCTTTACCTAAATGTTTAGTTTTAATAAAATTACTCTCGATTCTGTGTATTTAACTAGTTAGCAAAACAACACACAATAAAAACACAAAGTGATGGATAAAAATAATAAACAAGAGGTATTTACTTTCAATTAAGTAAAAAGTAAGTAAGTCTGAAATCCTAGACAATGTTAAGCTTTTTTCAAGTTAATTAGTCATTTCTAGTACTTTGTCAACACAACGCGCCTACTTACAAATTTCTTTAACTACTTAACAAAATATTTGCTAGTCAAATTTCAACGCTGTAATTCCCTGGATACAGTGTCGAAATTTGGCTAGCAAATATTTTATTTCATTCTCGATATCAAATACTTTTGTTAATATTTAGTGTTATAAGAATATAACATTTAGTATTTGTCTAATTACTTGGGATTTTCTCAATAAAATTATTAAATTCCTTTTATTATTGTATTTTGCTGCCATAATAAGACCGCTATGTTCCATGTATCCATTCTATTACATCGTATTTCAATATTCTTTGGCCGGTTCTGCCCTATTGCGATAAAAACGCACCTCATATGTGATAGTGAGTTATATAAAAAGAAAAAAAAAACTTCTTATTACCCGCAAATTCAGAAGGTATACCCAGTTATCACATCGCCTTTACCCCAAAGCGTGATTACGAAGACCAAAGCGGTCTGCTTAGTTTGACTTACGGTACCAAATAATACAGACACAAGACCTACATTTCGCCATCAGTTAAAACATAATTATTAAGAATTTGCGATTGGGCTGGTCCTTAAATGGAAAGTGAGACAGCAAGTTATGAAATGACTGGTGAAGACGGTTAGCGATCATATACCTAGCTAATAGATCTATTAGTTATTTGGTCGCGAACTGAACTAAACTTACAGTCATAGGTATTATTTTCATTTTTTTATTAGTATAGATTCATCATCATCATCATCATCAGGCTATAACTATCACCGCTGGGGTAAGCGTGTTGTTGAGTGGAGACCGCGACTCGGCAAACGTAGTGTAGGACGCCCTCCGACCAGGTGGGATGACGATCTGCGAAAGACTGCAGGCAGATGCTGGATGCAGCAAGCTGAAGACAGGGCGCTATGGCGCTCTTTGGAGGAGGGCTATGTCCAGCAGTGGACTATTATAGTATAGATTAGTGTTGATTAATTCAAAATACTTACAATCTCCGAACTCGCAAAAGAATGATCTTATGGTACCAGTTTTACTCTGTTTTCACAACAAATTCCTGTTCTCTATTTGTTACGGCATATCTGTTAAGCTTTCCAACAAAAAATGAGGTGTAATAGCCAACACGCTCTAACTCTTGTCCAAACTTAAGATCTGAATACTTAACTAGCCACCCAGGTTGTCGCAAGCCCATCCATTTTTAAATATCCTACGGTATAACTAGGCGAATCTTTTGCGTATTTTGTACATCTTTTATCTTACTGCGGGTGTCCAGTGATTTCTCAAGGGATCTGGATACAGAGATTTGACCGCCACTGACGTTAAATTCTTTAACGGTAAAAAAGTTTCCCCTTGCCATTGGTTTTTATTTTCTGTTTTAATCCGGCCAGTGGTAAATTATTTAATTTCGCTCAATAATTAAATAATACTGGTTTACTACTGCAGTAATTTGAGCTTAAAGTATGTGCTTCGTAGTTTTTTTGTAAGTCAATGGCACTCGTA
The DNA here is from genome assembly GCA_963564715.1 of Catocala sponsa. Classification (NCBI taxonomy): domain Eukaryota; kingdom Metazoa; phylum Arthropoda; class Insecta; order Lepidoptera; family Erebidae; genus Catocala; species Catocala sponsa. Next base: position 9,143,176 of record OY751351.1, read on the forward strand.
AAGTGGAAACAATGCCTGAAAATGTTTGTTGTACAATTTGATTTTAAATGAGTCTCTCACGTTAGTTTAATGTAAAGGATTCGATACCATGTTGGATTAAACGACAAAGCATAATGATTCTTTATAACACGTAATAGTAGTGAATGCGACTGTTGTGCCTGAGGTCTTAGGTTTGATTCCCAGGATAGGTTGAGTATTATTGCAGGATTATGCCAAAAAAAAATATTTGTAGCATCCCTTATATATTATTTTTACGATGTGACCTAAGCTTTGTATCCATTTTTTCCAATTTAAGTTGAATAAGTGTTTATATATTATTATTATTTGTTTCTCTTTCACGGGTATTTCCCTAATACGCTAGGAAAATATCTGGCCCTTCGGGAGGCTTACAAGGGGACATAGGTCCAACGTTCAGACTGAGGCCCTTCGACCTTCTTTTTAAAGTGACATAGAACACTTGCCGCGACACTAGCCACGGCAAGTGTAGGAGACTATTGCTACATATAGAATATAATTATTCTGGTCTATGGGGATGGATGTTTAATGGTTTGGTAAAATGCAAACTATAGTTAAAAAACGGCGTCTGCCTGTCTATACTGTCTCAGTACAAGGTCGGAATGGCAGACGGTAACTCACCAACTCACTAGATGGGTCTCCTGAATAGCCACTGTGAGGAATTCTTAGTCTAGAAATAGAAAGGAATATGCTCGCTGTCTATTACGTACACCAATAGACTTTTCTCTCGAGAACGTATCAGCGTAAATCTATATGTGTATATAAATTTGTCTTTTGTTGCATGCGAATTATCTATGTATATCTAAATATGTTTCAACGACCTCGTCTCTGCCTATACGCAGAATATAGGAATCCAATTCACTAACAGTTGCGCGGAATCCGGGTGCTCCTAAATTCGTTGATTCAATTTTTGTAAAGTTATCCTTGACGTAGAGTTACCTGGCGCTAGACTAAATTATTGATGGCTACAATAAAGATTATTATTAAAAGAAATCAATAAAATTTTTCTTGATACTAGATTATGCTTGTGAGTTTATTACTCTATTATTCGCTATTTACCATAACTTTAGTCCTAGTAAACGAAATAAGCTTAGATTTAAAGTTGAATATCAATCTACTAAACTTTGCGAACTTTCTCAAAATCCCTTCAATATTTTTTGCGTGGCGCTCAAACAAACAGACAAGCAAAATAAAGAATTTCTCTTTCTAATTCGTTGACGCGTATTTTTTAATATCTATTCAAAAATCATCTATTTATTTAGGTCACAAAATAACACGTATGAACGTCAAATTTATAAGTTAGTGAGCTACTGAATTTACATTTCGGTTAGATACTAGATTCAGGCAGTGTTTAGTCTACAAGAAGATACCTGCAAAAAACTCACGGCCACTCTTTTCAATCGCCTAAAAAGGCTAAGTCTATATTATGTATAATCACTATTCTTACATTTACGTAATAGTAAAAAATAGTATCTTATGCATGTGCTCACAATCATAATACTATCTACGAGTATTTTCACCAAAACAGTATAATATTTTCTTCCTGTTGTACATTTTCTCCCGTTTTCTTGTTATTCGTTTTGGGTTTAACTTTGATGCCCGGGAGCTACGCAATCTACGATTAAGATATAATTTATGTATACATATGATACATGAGTTGCTTTTATTTTAATAATATAAGGAACAGGAACATTAAAAAATTACATATCTCTTGCACAAATTTACGAATATTTGTGTTTAGCAAATACTTTTTATATTCTGTACTATACTCAAACGATAATTCAATAAATACTACACTAAAAAAAATACCGTTCATATTGAATCATTATTAATGTTACCGTGAAACCTTATTTTATACTGCAAGCAAAGAGAGAATTATCACCAACGTATTAAAGAGATTTTTTGTTTGGCTTTATGTAATTTGACACTCCGGCACCCTCAGGACAAGAGTCGACTCTCATTTCTCTTTTTGTTTTATTCGCTCACCCTATTAAGTCCTGCCCATAAAATGCAATTTAGCTCAATTAAAAAAAAATGCAGCCTAATCCTTCGTTTTGTTTTTTTAATTAGCGCTGTACTGCATGCAAAGGGGCACCAATTCGGGTCAAAGCAATTAACGTGTTTCGTTTTATTTTGTGCCTGTGCCAAATTTTGAAAAAAAAAACTTGAATTTCTGCCAACGGTCCCCTGTGTTAGATTAACTGATGTTAAAAGTCAGGCCCTGGCTATATGCCAGTTAGTTTAGCCCTTCTGATTTATGTAGTAGATGTCTGAACGATGTATGTGCTCGAAGATGCTGCTTCAAATTTTATAGTGGCCTTTTAATCCGGTTAGTTCATTTATTTGAGTATAGTAGGATCATTGTAGAATTTGACGAGATTCTGACTTATTTCCTTTATATTCTTTATTCATACTTAACTTACTTTTATAGCTTACTAGCTTTTTCGCGCGGCTTCGCTCGCGTCAATTTAGAATTTGATAATCAATTCGGGTTGTACTCTGCTTGTAATAATATAATTCAATCATGATTGGAAAGACACGTGGCGCCATCTATTATCATAAGCACGTTATTGTTGTTTTCCTAGGAAACAGTATTTTTTTTCGGGATGAAAAGTAGCCTATGTCCGTTTCTGTACACCTGTCAATGTATATGCAAAATTTCAGGATGATCAGTTAAGTGGTTTAGGCGTGAAAAGGTAACAAACAAACAAACAAACAAACTCATTTTCGCTTTTATAATATTAGTTAGGATTAGGATTTAATACACGCCTACTTAACTTTTACGAGTCATAAGGGCGTGTTGCTATGTAAAACCAGTATAGAGTAATTTATTTATTTATTTACATTACATACTATTGTTACAGTTACAACTATTGTTGTAATAACCAATAACAATGAACAGAGGAGGCGTGTTTATGTCTGGATAATAGTTAATAGACAATAAGATGTTCTAATTAATGTATTTAAAGTACAGTTTCGTTTTAAAGATAATTCATTCTTAAAACAATTTTACAATTCACTTATGTAAGAATATTAAATTATCCATTGTTATAAGCCTAATTGGCGTCCCACTGCTGGGCAAAGGCCTCCCCTTCCGACTTCCATCTATCTCGATCGCTTGTTCTGAGTTGCCAACCCCTTTTAAAGGCATAGAGCTCATCTCGCCATCTCCTCCTGGGCCGGCCCCGTTGTCGCTGCCCGTTACTTGGCATCCACTGTGTGGTTGTTCCCGCCCATTACTCTCCTGACATAATAATATGACAAACGTGGTTAGCCTAATTCCACTTTAATTTAGCAGCTGAGTGGCCTACATCAGAAATTTGAGTTTTGGAAAGTAGTATTGAAGTTCTGATGCGGTCTGTAAGTCACTACTCTTAATATCTCTGACATTCGTAATTATTTAGTCGAATTCTATTAACTTTGATCATATGGGTGTTTCTGACTGTTTGTTATTAACCAAACTTTTTATTAGTTTCCACATATTTATTTTAATTGTCAGAGAATTCCTTGTAATAGTGCTCGTTTTTAATTTTTTTGGATCTTGTTAGCTACAATGTTTCTTTACCGTATAAAGTCGTTTTCAATTGTTTTATTCTCAGGATTTTGTTTGTGTTGCTGCCATTTTGCATTTCTTTTATTAATCTTATGCAATATTCCTCTATCTATCCATTAGTGTTTAGGCCGGTTTAAGATTTTAGTCTTTTTTAATTTACTGCCTTTTATATTATTAAGTAATTTCTCTTCTAAATGAGTGTATATATTTTTACTGTCTGTTTTTGTGTTTTTCATAGTATAATTTATAGTTTTCTGTAATCGATTGCTTCATATTCAATTTTCTTGTTAGGTTCTGGCTGACACTGCTTTATTTCAAAATAAATCTGTTTGTGATCCGACAAAGATGACTCTATAATGCTTGAATGCATTGAATGAATTTATTATTCTTAATATTTGTGAGAACATGGTCTAGTAATGACCTATGAATCTAGAGGTCTCGCGAGTACAATATTTTGGGCTTATTTTATTAATTATTGTAAAGCCATTTTCTTTTAGTGTATCTTTATATGTTTCTACTGCATTATCTGAAGCTAGTAGATCAAGATTGAAGACCCCAAAAGTTTAATAAATCAATCTGTAATATCTATAGATATCTATTATTTATATTGTTTTTATTCTAAAACATAAGTCAGCACTAAGTAATTAATTTCCCTGTCGCATGGGATTTCACAAATATTCAAATAACGGTCACAAATAACCGTCAGACGCAAAACAATTACTTATGAATCACAATTTTTTGTCCCATGTGGGGATCGAACCTACAATACTTTGCGTAGTGGCAGTGCCAAAACGACTATTTCAACCACTACGCCATTATAGTAAAATGTATTATTTAAAATCTATGTTAGGTATATAAATGTACTAGATTTTGATCGCGTCTTCGTTCTCGTTAATGTAGGTTATGCTAATATATTCCTATTCCTGGGACACAGTACTTTTTTCTGATGAAACGTACCAAATGTCCTTTTCTGTATAGCTAATAACGTGTATGCGAAATTTCATGACGATCGATCGAGCAGTTTAAGCGTTAAAGCGTGACAAAGAAAAAAAATTATTAAATTTAAAAAAAAAACATTTGCATTTATAATTATAGTTAGGATTTAGTGATCAAATGTATTCTCATTTACATTCCTTCATTTCACCATTGTTTCATAAGCATTCTTATTTTAAACTTATCATATCTAGTTTAAAAAGAATCAAAAATAAATGCAAAATATAATCGAATTCCAATTATTCATATAAATGAAATTGCATGAAACAGTTTGTATGAGAAATACACCGCTATTGATTTTCTAGATACCAATTTCATAGGTAAACATCTAATACTGCGAAAGCCATGATTCACCAGATTGGACTGTGGATTACCTTTGAAAAGATAATTTCCAAAGAAGTGGAAATTCGAACTGCAACCGAAATCCGTTTCAACCAATCTTACGTCCAAAACCTGTGGCACAAAATATCTACTAACGAAACTTGTGACGAGCGCATGGAACAGGAGATTTGGCAGTTGTCTTTAGTTTGTGCAGTGTAGTGGTTTATTTACAGATTGTTTCATGTTGGAATATTCTAGGTAACTTTCTGAATAAATAGATATTGCAGTTATCTTAACTGACTAACCCTAACTAATATTATAAATGCGAATGTGAGTTTGTTTGTAATGCTTTCACTTTTAACTACTCGACCAATCATCATTCATACAGGAAAAAAGAAATGTAAAATCTGGTAGGTAATAAATACAGGATGTATCAGTAAGACGTAGTTATATTTTAGATATCGAGAGCCATAAAATCTATTTGGAAACATAAATACAATCTTTTTTTGTAAATATTCTTATTCGCTACGAAGGCACCATTTAATAAGTAATAACTAATATGTCAATATCAGTTACTTTTAAAAAAAAGAAAAACAATAACTCAAAATACTCAATATAACTCAAAATTGCTCAAAATAATAACATTGAAATAAATACCATCATTACTCTCCAGAGTCATAACTTACAGATGAATTAATTCAATGTGATAAAAAATTCGCTGTATCGGCATTTTTCGGTCAATATTTATAATAGTCTTGCGCGAGTAATAAATATACAAATACTAGCGCCATCCCTGGGTAAAAGTACTTTTTTAATTGAAGTATCCTATGTCCTTTTCTGTACCCCAACTTTTATGCCAAATTTCATGATGATCGGTCGAGTAGTTAAGGCATACAAGCGTAAGTCGTAACAAACAAACAAGCTCACATTCGCATTTATAGTATCAGTTAAGATATATATATTGAAATTAAACTAATTTATATAGATTTTATCGCGTTTTTATTTATTAAAACACTATTATTACATAATTTAGAAGTTATGTAATAATAGTGGAAAAACGAAAAAACCGGAGAGAATAAATAGCTGTCTGTGTGGTATATACATATTACAGACGGGATGTCAAGTCTCCGGTTAGATCATTTGCTGTAATCGAAAGTTGGTTTAGTGGACCTTAACATAATCTGAATGTGTGTTATGCATGACTACCTGTGAGTTGCATAATTATATTATAAAAAACTATCCTTAACCTTACTTTGTTAACATCGTATTGTTAACAAAGAACTCTTATAACATGCATTACACATCAAGCACTATTGTCAACAGTAATACTCTTAGTATCTCACAAGAATGTCTCCTCGACAATTGCTTTATATTTCTTATTATTTACATTGTATGAAATACGCCACGGAGATGTTTCGGAACACAATAGCTTCAAGATATTTCTATGTTTATGTGGCTACAATTGTATCTAAAACCCAGTGAGTCTACATGTAATAGGTACGTTAACTTATTTCTGGAAAAGTATTTTAATATATTAAGTTCGCCAGAATCTATAGTAAAATATGACATATATTTAGGTACTTAAAAGGCTTTCAGAATTGAAAAATATTCCAAAGAATGCAATATTACCACATTTTGAACAAATATACACATATATTAATTTATAATATGTGGATATTTTTTTGGGGAAGTGTCCAAATGTGGAGTAAACTTACAATTCTCAGGACTGCAATCATTATGGTTCTTAGAATTGCTCTTATGTTTTACTTAGGGGAAACCTCTCCAAGATTTTAGTCATCTTTTAATAACCTTTTGATACGTTACGGTTAATGAGGCAAGACAGTTGTTGGGACTATAGAAATCAGGAGAGGTAAGTAAATTAGCCAGTTGATACATCGTGACCATTTTTTAATAACAATCTAAGAAAAAAAATAAGGAAGGAGAGGCCAGTGAACCTCTAGACATATCTTTAACCAACAAGTAAAGAAAAATTGAGCGACTAGTTGTATCAAGAGGTTAAAACGAAAGCAGAATACAGAGATATGTGGCGATTACTACATAGACAGAAGCTACGCTCTTAAATCGTTAAGCTTAGATCCGCCTTCATAGAAATTGAGTTTAAGGCCAACTACCTATTATGTAGTTATTTCTAACATATATCTATATCTGAGCTTAGATGTTTACTTTTAGTAACCCGGACATAATTTTTTGTTGGATTATCTTTACTACTTTATTTACGCATGAAGAAAAGATAGTTATCTATTCCTAGTAAAAAGTAAAACAGATATATAACATATTTCAGTCAATGTGTAATTAATATCAGTAATAGCTAGTCTTTTTCTCCGAATAAACATGCATATAACGCCTTTAAATCGTACTGATCACTAGAATATCACTATAGTAATTTTTATTAGTAATGTGCGATTATTACCGGTAAATAACCGAATATCTTCGTAGAAGACCACATTCGATGACATTTCTATTTTCTATTAAAAGGACAACCCGCATTAGGAATATATACTGTGTCGCGGGGGACTTTACAAACATTCAAACAACGGACACAAATACAGATCGCGCAATCTACGATGGCCGGAATGAACATAGCGTCTCCGAATTGTTGCGCATGTACAGTCGCTAAGACGCGTAACGCCCCCGCCCCCTGTCACCAAAGAGACCTAAAACTTGTAACTGCGACGCCACTCGCGCGATGTTCAGACCGGTCATCACACAGTGCGCGATCTGTAACACCCAGACTCGAAACAACCATTTCTGGATTACACAAAGTTTTGTCCCGTGTTAAAAAAGCACAGCATTATAATATCTAATTATATTATTAAATACGGATAATAGTCGAGCTATAGATCGATTTTCGAATGAATTCGTTAAAGAGACGATTTTCTATCTCCGGGTAAACTGGGGCATAAATTCTGTGTTTTGAAAGATTTTGTATAGGAAATCTGCCAAAATTATTTATTTCTTTGAAATGAAACTACTACCTATGTACGGATTTTATCGCGTTGTTTATTTGACACTTTATTACAAAAAAATTATTTTTCATTTTATTTTTTATTTTTTTTATTGTCAAATAAACAACGCAATAAAATCCGTATATAGTAGTTTAATTTCAATGAATAACATTGGCGTAAACAGAAGACAATATTATTTATTTCTTCTAAAATAACCTATTTCGCTATTAAAAATATCGGTTCCAAGCAAAACATTTGAACAATTCGATTGTTTCACAAACAGTCACGGTAATCTAATGTCACTCAAAAGTCGTATTACCTCTGCCGACAAAAAAGGCTTTCCACTAGTTACATATTTTATTACCAATTTTCATTTATAAATTAAATTAACTACGTTGCCCTCGCTTGCGTCCGGAATAACTGGCAGTTAAATTTAAACATATTAGCGTCAATTCTTTTACCTATTTTCAGCAGAAAATAGATCGTGGTCAAAACTAAAATAGTGGCATCGAGTACAAAAATAAGGATGGTCATTGATTAGACAGTCGAAATTAAAGCATTACGCTTATAATTAAAGGTTTGATACACGATTACATAATTTGCACTTACGTCTGTATACCGAAAAAAGAGACTTCTTCTACCCTTTGAAACTGTATCTACCGAAAACATACAATACTACATCTGCCTTTCGAACCTGGTACCTCACAATCTTGATAGTGAGGTTCAGATTTAATACATATCTTGCACTCTTTTGAGAGCCAGCATAGTGCTTAAATTTTGTTCAGTCAATTTCAGTAAATTACCTATTACCTGGAGCCTAAAATTGGCAGCGAAATTTTGTAGGTAATTCACCCTTTTCTAACCCTTCAGATAACTAATAATATAATATATTCTATCACACACACAACACCATCTAGCCCTAGCATAAGTACATATTATACATAGAAACACCCAGACCAAGACATACATCCATGTCCATGCACATAAATGTTTGAATCGTGCGGGAATCGACCCCGCGACCTCAGGCGTGGCAGTCAGTTACATTAACCACTACGCCATCGAGGCCTACAATAAAACCAAACATGGATATACTGAAAGCACATTTCATTTGTACACGTTTACTATGATGAAATATTCTTTAAATCCCACTTGTTTAAAATAAACCGATCCTTAGCACTTTATTCAGACATTCAGCACCAGTAGTTCACACAGAGTAACACAGGTGGCGCCACTTGTTCTCAAGATGAAAGGCACAAATTAATTATTAACGAGTCGGTCTCTTCCCAGTGTTGCCTCAACGTTCAACAAAATAAAATATTGATTGTAGAGTACCAACGTCAGCGTTCGTTCATGGGAAATGTTATAATCGAAAATGTTTTCAACCGCTGTGAAAATGTAGCTTCAGGTTATATTAGACCTGACATATATTATTTGTATGGCATTAGAAGCCTATTATACTCGAAGAGTTTTGTATTACATTGCACTAACTATAGTTTTGGGTATCACGTAATACAAAAAATAGACACAAATATCACTCAGACTCGGAACAACTATTTGTGGTTTACAGATTTTTTGTCTCATATAGGGATTGAACCAACAACATTCGGTGCAGAGTCAGTGACGAGGCGACTACTTAAGTCACTAGCCTATCTATGCAGTCTAAAGTGATGCGACACTCTTAGACCTGATATCCACAACATGAACTTGTTCTTCTTCTTCTTCCGAGTAGGTCAAACAACGTAAATTCGTCCTTCTAGTAAAGCTTATACGTAATCAAAAATTCAATTGACATCTACGATCAATGCATTTGTATAATAATAATAATAATATTCTACCACATACACACAACACCATCTAGCCCAAACTAAGCAGAGCTTGTACTATGGGTACTAGACAATGGATAAACATACTTACATACTTTTTTTTTTGTAAATACATACATATTATATATAGAAACACCCAGACCAAGACAAACATCAATGTTCATGCACACAAATGTTTGACTTGTGCGGGAATCGAACCCGCGACCTCAGGCGTGGCAGTCGGTTACACTAACCACTACGCCATCGAGGCGGTATATATCGGTTACCCACTAAAAATACGAACTCGACACTAAATATAGTTTTGGGTATCACGTAATAGGTGGATAGCCTATTGCCGTCCAATAGTAACTATTCAAGTCGCCTTACTTCCCCAAAGATTTTCTTGATGCTATAACTCAATAGCACTTTGCCCGACCACGTAATCGTATCGGAGACTGCACAAAATCGCATTCGCAATCAGTGCGCTTCAGAAGCAGTAACTATTCTTAGACCATAAGACTATACTTCTGAACTCTGCTTCTATAATGTAACACATAAGATTGTGTCCGAAGCTTCGCCCGCATGGTATGTCATGTGTGTTGATAGGTATAATAAAAATCAATACTGATATCATAAACAGACATTGCGAATTATGGAGTTTATGTGTATGTCTAGGGTAATCTCCGAAATCAATTGGAAAACACTTTCACTGTTGGAAGATAAATTATTCCAGATAGATATAGCTTCCAGCTACTCCACACAAATGAAGAAGTTACAACAAACGTCAAGAGATGGCGCAATACTCAATTACACACTTAGCTATCCATTTGTGAAACGCGCAAGTGAAGTTTATACTCAACATATAAATAGGTATAAATCGAAGAATATAATTTTTTATTTTTTATTGTTATTTTTCCTAGCGATAAAATGATGTCTAGTTTCACTCATTTTCATATGTGCACTTTATGAAAACTCACACTGTATATTATTCTGGGTTACTATTAACCCATAGTAATATATAGTGATCGTAACTTGTATAAGTTCCCGACATAAACCGTCAGGCCATAGTCGGCTAGTCACGATCAATCAGTCTGGTCGAAGGATTCTCCCTTTGTGTTGAAGGTACATCACATCGCGTTCCTCCAGACTGATAACCCAGATGTGACGTTCCTTCATATATAAGCTTCATAATATATTCAACCCAGAAAAAGATGGGGCAGGCCACCAGTAGTCTATATTGCTCTTGGTTAATATAGAATGCATCATAGCTAGTTGTAGAGTTACTACCTATCTAACTATTGCGTGTCTTTTCACCGCACTACACGAACCCTCATAAATACTAAATTACTAGTTGCCGCCAGCAATATCTATCTTTATTATTCATATTCTATTAATATTAGTGAGATATTTGCCGTGGATAAAATATATATCTAACTTTTTACTTCTTACATGTTTTTATTTTAAGAATCATGATATTTTATTCATACATCTATACTAATATTAGAAAGCTGAAGAGTTTGTTTGTTTGAACGAGCTAATCTCAGGGACTATAGGTTCAACTTTAAATATTTTTTTTAGTTTTGGATATCCTATTTATCGAGGAAAGCTATAGGCTATATAATATCACGTTACAACCCACGGAGGCGGTGCAGTAACGATAAACGCGGGTGAAACCGCGGGAACATCTAGTATATAATAGAAGTTAACTTTAAATATAGGAGCGCGCATTGTCTATTATTGTCTTATGTTTACGCAAATATTATACGTTGAAATTAAACTACTTTATACGGATTTTATCGTAGTTTACTTGAAACTTTAAATTTACACTTTACCTGGTTTTGATTATTTTTTAGCTGCTATGGTCATAGGGATACTTAAAATTATATAATGGTAGAGCGTACACATTTTTTACTACAAAGGAAACTATAACAAAACCTCTACGAGACGGTCAGCTATTGTCATAGCTTGTAATACAAAGGGTATCAGTCTCACGTTACGTACCCCAGGGCAAATTATTAAAGATGAGATTAATTGGCTCTCTTTTTGATATGCCGAGTTCCTTTAGAGTTCCACAGGTAACGTATCTCTACCATTTCTCTGAATGGTATAGATACAAGCTTCGTTGCCTCCGGAAATCGTGCTCATCGGCTGAAAAAAAATTACAGCTTTGCTGTTTTATACCGGTTTCTTGTAAGAGGTGTGGTACTTGTGTGAGTCTTTATATTCATACTGTCCGTCAAATAACTCATAAATATGTGTGTGTACCTTTTATTTGAAATTGCGCACTAGATACTAGAAAAGCAAGCAGTTTATGTTATGCTTTTGATCCTTACCTTGGCAAATGTAATTTGTCTATAATTATCTCAAATTATCAGCTCTTGTTTATTTACAAGATAATTCAAAAGCGTAGGAAGTCTATTGGATAAGGTATTAGATTTGCAAGCGAGAGCTTGTTTCAATAGTGCATTACACTACCGATATGGGTTCATATCCTAATACAAGTTTAGTTATTATTATTATTTTTAATGGTATTGGAGGCAAACGAGTAGACGGATCGCCTGATGGTAAGCGATTACCGCCGCCCATGGACACTCGCAACACCAAAGGAGTCGCAAGTGCGTTGACGGCCTTTTAAATTTGCCCCTTCCCCTGGGGAGGGAGGGAGTTAAGGGTTGGGCCTCCAGTACCCTCACTCGACGAAACGCAACGCAAGCGCTAATTTACGCCGGTTTTTTGTAAGGCCGTGGTATCACTCCGGTCGAGCCGGCCCATTCGTGCTGAAGCGTGGCTCTCCCACGGTAAAATGTTACCAAGTTACACAGTTAACAAGAATACTAGTAATTTATAACCCACATTTATAGTAATCTAAAAACAAAGCCTGGATAAAAAACCTCTGACAAATAAGCGTAGCACTTATGTATTTAGTTTAACACTTACTAGTTTTACGCATAGAGACAAATATGACATATCCGAAAGGTAATTTAAACGTTCTTTCTTATTTTTAAATATCCTAAGATGAAACTCGCGTTGACAACCTGTTACTTATTTTCTGTTTTGACTCGATAATTGGTTGCCAAAATAAATTCTTTCTTGTGTCTGGCAACCTTCAGTGACAAAGTAGTGTAAGTTGGAGACTTTACATACATTGAAACAATAGACACAAATATCAGATTTTTTGTCTCGTATAAAAGTTGAACCAACAAAATTCGGTGCAGTGTCAGTGACGAGGCGAGACTTAAGTCACTAGCCTATCTATGCAGTCTAAAGTGATGCGACACTCTTAGACCTGATATCCACAACATGAATTTTTCTTCTTCTTCTTCCGAGTAGGTCAAACAACGTAAATTCGTGCTTCTAGTAAAACTTACATAATCAAAATATCAATTGACATCTACGATCGATGCATTTGAATGTATCGGTGATCCACTAAAAATACGAATGATTCAAAATTCTAATCGATAATAATAATTGTATAGCAATGAATCTCGTGAGAGCTAAACTATAAAATATAAACTCCATTTTTAAGAACAGCAAAGGAATATAGATATTTATATGTTCAACGACCACATTGGCGAATAGAAATAACATTTTATCTTTTATCTTTGTAGATAATCTATCAGATAAAGCGAGTGGAATACGGAAGTGTATCAGTGTAGTGAGTCACAAAAAGCGTGTGTCAGAATCCGCCGCTACCGCCGAGTAATTACGTAATGTTATTACCTATTTGATGCGGTACCGATGTGGCTTTTTTAGTTTAATGTACGGTCGGTACAAAAGTGGCGGGCTGTGGTTGAGATTGTTTCATAGTATAAAATGCCTTCAAAATCTCTCTACTGCTAAAATTTGATGTGAGTTTGATCCCTTCTAAAATTTTTATGATAAATTAATAAGCTTTATTGTATACCAAATGAATTCAGTTTACATAAATATACAATATATTATAATGTTCAAAAGGCGGCCTTATCGTTAAGACAATCTTACAGACAACCTTTAGATGGATAAGAACGAAATCAGTATTTAATAATATTTGTTCTTGATCTAAATGTTTTTTGAGTACGGTGTTTATATAATTGTTTTGCGCTTCACGTCACAATGGATTTATGCATATATTATATTTGTATCCCGGTGTGGAAATTGTCCCTTAAAAATATCGCTCGCGGTGACCACTTAAGCGTATGCTTCATGGCTTGTGCCGGATGGCTCAAGGACTTCGGCTATCATTCGAGATATGCAAATAATAAACTGCTTAGATACTTTATCCCTTACGAGTATATACAAGCATGAGTCTATGGATGTGCATAGATATTTTGTAGTGTAAAGTGTAAGTAGATGTGTATTACACCTACAATTCGCCAGCTGTGCCTTTAGCACTTGTTTAGATTGTACGTTATAAGCTGCTAGCCTAATGCTGTATACTAGGTACAAAATCTGTGTAACATGAAATGTTTTTTTGACAGGATACACTATAATACCACGCGACTTGAGAATCGAGGCCTCCTAGACTAAACTGTGTATGTATGTAAAAACAAAATATGTGCTATTCTTGTAGTCGTACTTTCGTCCAACCGTACCGCCGAACCACACAACAAAGTTATTACAGTGAAGTTATCCACAATTGAATTAAGATAGTGTCATTAGCTGTGGTCAGGCCGAATCAAAATATTACGTACACAACAAAAAATGTTGTGAGAAATATATTATTGTAGAAATTCTTAAGATTGTGAAGAGAGTTTTGTGTGTAAGAAAGTGTATTAGTCAGTAGCATCTCTCAAATTAATAAAGATTTGACCATCGAAGAAAACTACTGTACTGATTTAGTTGTGGTGTTTTTATATTGCTAATGTGCCAAACGAGCATACATAATTATATTATAGCCGTCTGACAGTAATCTGTTATTGTAGCTTATGATCGGGAATTGCAAAACTTACTCGTTACCGATTCTAGGATAAGTCATAAATATCCTTAACCCATTAAGTAGCAGTGGTACACCGATGGCCAGACGAAATAGATTTTTAATTACTGCTGGTATTCTAAGACTTGACAGATTGAGTGGCTATCTTACCGCCACTTAATGCTGTTGGTTTGATCCTTTAACGGGACAAAAATATATGTTGATCTTATTAATTAGTAGAAGTAAGCGATAATTGTAGCATATGGACGCTTGGTAGCTAGAAAAATCAATCGCGGGTATTCCCCTTCAAAACATGAGTCGTACTGCTTAAGCAAGCGCTTAGGTCAAACTGTCCAAGCTACTGACAGGATACCATTTTCTCAAAGAGTTTGGATGTATTTCCACCCTACTGCAAGAACACAGTAAAACCTTGCTTGGCTGCAATCTTCTATATGGTGGACGTACGTTCTCAATCAGATTTTATTGTTTGATGTAAAGCCTAAATTTCAGTAGAGATTCCAACCACCTCTTACATTTTATTTGCAGTTTCTTCTTTTGCCTTCTGCTTCGGGGAAATACAGGCCTGGATCTAAAATGTTTTGTAGTTTCAATTACATAAGTATGTTATAAAGCATTTATTTGCTAGTTAACATCGCTTATTTGACCTCCTTTCTTTCATTTTATTCCGGTAAATCCCTTTACCATCTAACAACTACAATATTCGTACCAAAAATAATTCCAATGAAAGGAAATAAACTATTCGCGATGTAGAGTTAGTAAGCGGAAAATAGCCGATTATCCCCGACTCGAGTTTTGGGCGCTTTGAACAAAATCAATTATACACCGACGTTAGGGGGTTAAAGGGATCCGATACGAGTATCGAATACGTATCGAATGTCTATCGGAACGGGAATTTAAAAAAAAGAACACCTACCGGAATTTCAGATGTTGGATTTGACTGGCAAAGGCTTGGGTTATTTTACTTAGTTTGAGATTTAGTAAAGCTCGGCTTTCTTTTATTACCTTTGTTATGGTTTTCTATAATTATATGTTTTAGTGTTCATAACTGTTGACTTTTGAGAACAGCTCTGCTGTTATAGGAGATTTGATTTGATTCTCTCTTTTCCTGGCTATATATCCCACATGGTGGTGGGATCACCCTTTCTGCTCTTGCTCTTAAACTTTCCTTTATCCTCGATATCCTTTTCAGATAGCTTGCACTCCCTATTTATATCTCTTTGCACTATAGTCTTTCACCTTGTTTTGGGTCGGCCTATGGATTGACGATCATGGGCGAAAAGTTGCAATGTCAAGTTATCTACGTAGTTAGGTGGTCTTCTGTTAACAGAAGATCTCAATTATTTATCATTTATAAGGCATATAAATTTAGCAAGTATGTCCGAGATCCCAAGGCCCCCAGATATTACTTATTTTCTCAGAAATAAAATGTATGGGATAAACTAGTGTTGGTATAATATAATATTCTACCACATACACACAACACCATCTAGCCCAAACTAAGCAGAGCTTGTACTATGGGTACTAGACGACGGATAAACATACACATACACCTTTTTTTTTTTGTAAATACATACATATTACACATAGAAATACCCAGACCAAGACAAACATCAATATTCATGCACACAAATGTTTGACTTGTGCGGGAATCGAACTCGCGACCTCAGGCGTGGCAGTCGGTTACACTAACCACTACGCCATCGAGGCCATCAAAATTATTATTTATATTTTGAAGAAGTTGTAGTATTTTGAATGTATGTATACCTGCTAGCATGGCGGCCATTTGTTCCTTACCAGGTGCTAAAGGCAGTTAAAAATAATACTCACTTTTCTTAAAATATTGTTTAAAATTAATAATCAATATTGCCCGACATTTCCGTCGGCGGTACCATTTACCAGATGCTTTAAAACACCCAAAAAAATATTGTAACTTTACTTATATTCTCAGTCTCGATTGTTATACATATAATAATATGATACAGATAACTATTTCAAAACTTTTTGTAAGCAGCCAGATTAATTGAAGGGGCCCATCCCCCAGACACACATGAAGTGTTGCTATGAGTATGACTACAATCGTGATAATGAGATAGTTTTCTAACATTATCTCATAAAACTTATGTTATTAATACCTATTCTATGGAAGTTTTTAGTAATAATTAAATAATATTTTGACGCTTGATTATATCGATAATCATAGAATAATTAAATATAAAGACATTTAAACTTGCAATGAAAATTATGGACATATCGTTGTTGACTTCGACTATTGTTGACATAGACTAATGTTTTTTATTGGGTATATTGTAAGGTTATATTAATTTTAAATAAGCACTTGAAATTGTGATGTTAATTTTGAGGTAATTCTATTTTATTAAATTGTTTGTAATAAAATGGCAACACTGTTTTCATACTGGAGTGGGTTGATTAATGACACGACAGTATAAAAGCGGGAGTTGTTTTGTGCCCGGGTGCAATCTTTCATGTAAATCAAGAAAATAAACATTGTGAAAGTGAAATAGTGGAATTTTATTTTACTTCAGAAGTGGGATCAGTAAGTACACGCACACATTTTCGATAACTAATGGAGTTATTTCTTTTTTTTTTGTGCATAAAAAGTTTAATTAGTACATACCTACTTATTTCGATTGTTTAACTGTGTTTGATTTTTAGCATTGAACGAACTGATAAGTATAATAATTAATACATGTGTCGACTTTTAAGTACTTATATGAATATAAAATATTGATGATGAGTTGCATCTGCCCATTATTAAGTATTTTACATAAAAGTTTAATCATAAATGTCGAATGACAATAATTCGTTGAGTTAGACTAGTTAATATTTAAAACTACCGACGTGATTCAATGCTATCAATTTTAAAATTCGTAAATGTTTATCAATTTTCTTGGACAGCATAGACAGTCTCTCAAGGTATTTCTTTTTTTTTTTATTTCATATTATGCAAACAAATAATTTAAATCATACTAAGCTTACAGTACACTTTGCAGTACACTATACAAATTTAATAAACTACCCACATAGTTACACACACAATGACACTATACGCGATTCCCATAGGAATCATCACAACTTAGTGTATTTTCGAGTGTTAAAACTGAACGGTTACCTTGAAATACACCTAGTAACTCTTTAACTGGAGTGCTGTTGGGGAATACCCTCAGTGTATCCTACATATTCAACTGATGAGTAAGGTTTACTTTCTGGAGGCAACCATGCCGACAAACCAGGGGTCCGCCTGCCTATTGGTTGAAAGCTTTACATGTACGAATGTAAATAATTTATTTCATTCAATGTACATAATAGATATTTATGAAGATCGGTGCCTATAATAATGATAATAATTTAATAACTTTCTCTTATTCAATATTAATTTAGGTATACATTTTTGTTATAAGTCTATAATTATCCTTAACCTAGAACATGTTTTTACTTATATTTTAATTGACCGACAGAATGCACAACATTCTAATTTAAGTTTAAGTTCTAGGTTTTATAAACTTAAAAACCTATGAAAACTTCATTGATTCGAAATAGTCTTTCGTTTATTCTCTTGCTGCTGTACTTATTCCTTTTCTTTTTCCCTTGCGAGATTGGACGTATGGCAGATGAAACCAGGCCCTGTGGCCGCGAGGAGGTGCGGAGGCTTCGAACGCCGGATGACGAGTGCTTACACCGACGACGCGAAGCGCCGGCACGCCAATACAGTCATGCAAGCAATCGCAGCGCTTTCAGAAGGAACGAGCGGAGCTGCAGCACCCGCCTTCAAGAGAAGGACCTCGAGTTAAGACACCATCGAGAGCGTCTGCGTGCCTGGGAACATGAAGTACAAAAGGAACGCGAGAGGGAGAGCCAGCCGCGAAGAAGCCGATCGGGGAGCTACCGGGATGCAGCTGGTAGTTGCGCTCGCCGAGGCAGTACTCACCGCTGCAACCACAAACGCAACCGTAGTCCTGCAGCAGGCGCTGAACATGGGCTACGTGAAGACCACACACCACCCGCTAAAAGGTCATGTACCCCTTCTTTTACTATTAAGGATGTGCTTGATATCGTAAAATCGGTCAAATCACCTCAGCCGTCACCCAATGCAATGGTACTAAAAACTAAAGATCCCAAAAACATTCTTTCAAACTTTGATCCATCAAAGAAAAATCAACGCATTGATATCTGGATACGCAAGGTTAATGAATGTGCCAAAGTGTACGGCTGGGATGAAGAGACAACTGTTCATTTTGCGATGCAAAAGCTCCAGGGTTTGGCCAGTGTTTGGTATGAAAGTTTAAGTACCATTTTATATACATGGTCAGAATGGCAAGAGAAATTATTGAGCGCCTTTCCTTCTGACCAGAACTATGGCCAAATGCTGGAGGACATGCTCAAAAGGAAAACTAGGTTTGGTGAACCAATCGAAAACTATTATTATGAAAATTCGCGTTGATAAGCCAGTGTGATATATCAGGAAAACGTGCAGTTGACTGTCTGATACATGGTATCACGGATAGGACATTAAGATCTAGTGCTTTGGCCTTGAGTTGTTCTCAGCCCGAACAACTTCTTCAATTTTTACTTAATAGCAAGGAAGTACAGTCTACAGAACGCAGTTTTTCAAAGAATAAAAATTGGGCTATTAACAATTCAGGTCAAAACAATTCAAAGGGTAGTTCTGACAGGATGGATCAGCCACGAGGTCACATATTTTGTTTTAACTGTAAGGAACGTGGTCATGTCTTTACGGACTGTCAAAAACCTTTGATTAAATGTTTAAAATGTAACAAAATTGGCCACGTTAAGGATAATTGCCGTGATAGATCCAACAATATAAAAAATAATAATAATGAACCTGTCAAAACGCTGTGTATCGCAACTTCTAAACCAGATTCAAAATTCTTTAAGGAGGTTCAAGTAAACGGTATGACAGTTCAAGCGTTTATTGACTTTGGTAGTGAAGTTACCTTAGTAAGGGAGGTGTTAGTCTCTAGTCTAGGTTTAGGTCATGATCAACGCCCATCAACGATGAAAGGTTTTGGGAATGACTTAGTTCAGTCGCAAGGCACAGTATTCCTTACTGTGACAGTAGACGGAGTCGAAGCTAATGTCCCGTGTAGAGTTGTCCGTGATAACTTGTTAGATAAACCGATTCTGATGGGTCAATCCTATACTGAACAACCTCACATTGTTGTGTACAAGGATTCAAATACTTTGCAGTTTCAACAAATTTGTTCTGCAATACCCACAAACGACACTGTCATCACTGACCGTGAGTTACATGAAGTTAGGTTAGACGCTGATGTAGAATTATTTGGTCCTGCGTCCGTGAGACCACGTATGGATTTGAATTACAACGGTTGTGTTTTGCTGTCCAACATTGTTGTCGGAAGTCCAACACAAGAATGTGTAATTTCCGGAGGTGTGTACCACGTCAAAGGTGGACGTTTAGACATTCCTATATTCCCATTCTCGCAACCATATAAAGCTTTACGGAATCTTGTAATAGGTAGAGGGGAAAAGGTCGAGTTTGTTCAGCGCATTATGATACAGTCTCCGGGAGTCGCTGAATCTGACGGGTTGACGGCTTGCGGAAGGAGCATTGAGGAGAAAGATGTCAAAATAGACATTTCAGCAACTGAGGATGATAGACGAAAGTTGATGGTTATTTTAGAAAATTACAATCAATTTTTTGCAACAAATCTTAAGGATTTGGGTTGTACCGACATGTCTGAAATGACCATTGAAATAAATAGTCAACGGCCTATTGTTTATCGTCCTTACCGATTATCCCATCATGAACGAGACAAAGTACAATCAATGATAGGCGAAATAATGGAAGCAGGGATAGTTAGAGAGTCTCAGTCAGAGTACGCGAGTCCAGTTATACTAGTACGAAAAAAGGATGGCAGTTTTAGAATGTGCATTGATTATAGAATGCTGAACTCGATTACTGTTAAGGAAAGATACCCGATGCCGATCATCGAAGACGAAATTTCTAGGTTATCTGGTCAAGCTTGTTTTATTACACTAGACTTGGCATCTGGGTATTATCAGGTACCAGTATCTGAACGTAGCAAGCATCTGACAGCTTTTGTAACTCCGGACGGCTTATATGAATTTAATCGCATGCCCTTCGGATTAGCAAACGCTCCAGCTGTGTTTCAGAGATTAATTAACAGGGTATTAGGGACTGCTAGACTCAATAAGGCTACAGCATATATGGATGACATTTTAATCTATGGTAGACATCCTAAAGAATGCTTAGATAGACTTGAAGATGTTTTGCAATTATTGGAAAAAGCCAATCTTACTTTGAATTTATCGAAATGTGAGTTTTTGAAATCAAATATTGATTATTTGGGCTATGAAATTGGCGCATCAGGGGTACGTCCTGGTGAAAAGAAAATTAAGTCTGTACTGAATTTTCCAAGGCCAGAAAATCGTCACGGTGTTCGCCAATTTCTCGGCCTTGCAAGTTATTTTCGGAAGTTTATTAAAAATTTTGCTGTAATTGCCTCTCCATTAACGGAATTATTAAAAAAGGATTATGCGTGGGAATGGAGTTAAAAACAGGAAGATTCGTTTCAGTTGTTGAAATCTAAATTGATAAGTAGACCAATTTTGGCTATATATGATCGCGAAGCGGATATTGAATTGCATACAGATGCAAGTAGGGATGGAGTAGGTGGTATACTGTTGCAGAAGAGCAGGGAAGACGGTATTTTAAGGCCGGTAGCTTATTGTAGCAGACGTACGTCACCTGAAGAAAGATACTATCATTCCTACGAACTTGAAACGTTGGCTGTCATTCGGTCTTTGGAAAAATTTCGGGTATATTTGTTGGGTAAGGAATTCAAAATTGTTTCAGACTGCAGTGCTCTTCGATCGACGTTTATGAAGTGAGACCTTATTCCCAGGATAGCGCGATGGTGGCTATTGCTACAGGAATATAACTGCACAATCGAATATAGACCCGGGGTTAAAATGGCTCATGTTGACGCACTATCGCGTAATCCAGATCCTGATGATAGTTGTAACCAAATTCCACAAGTTATGGCAATAAGTAACGAGGATTGGCTGCTTACTTTGCAATTAGGCGACTCGGAGTTAGATAAGATTAGGAAAATATTAGACAGTGACATAGATACAAAAGGGCTACAGTACATTAAAGACAATTATGTCATAAGATATAACAGGCTGTTTCGATGTATTAACGGTGACAAAAAACGTTTGCGGTTTGTAGTTCCAAAGGGAGCGAGATGGCAAATATGCAGGTTAAATCACGATGATATTGGTCCCCTAGGGCTAGAGAAAACCTTGGAAAGAATAAAGAAAAGTTATTGGTTCCCCAAACTTAACCGGTTTGTTAAGAAATATGTAATGGCGTGTCTTGATTGCGCTTACGCAAAGAAAAACCCCAATAAAAGGGAGGGTTTATTGTATTCCATAAATAAAGTGGAGATACCCTTCCATACCCTGCATGTCGATCACCTCGGCCCCTTTATCAAATCGAAAAGAGGTAATTCTTATTTACTAGTAGTCGTTGATGCTTTCACAAAGTTTATCTTTATAAAACCCGTTCGAAACACTAACACTCAAAATGTGATTCGCGCCCTTGATGACATATTTTATACATTTAGAGTACCTGATCGCTTGATCAGCAACCGAGGCAGCTGTTACACATCCAACGCATTTAAAAGATATTGTTATAGTAAAGGTATGAAACACATATTGAACGCTGTTGCAAGTCCCAAATCAAACGGTCAGATAGAAAGGTATAACAGGACAATACTAAATTCATTAAAAGCACAGAACTTAAGATATGATGAACGAGACTGGGACAATCAGATAGGTAAGGTACAGTGGGGACTAAATAATAGTGTTCAAAAAACAACGGGAAGGAGGCCATCTGAGGTCATGTTTGGTATGCTAATGAATAGTGAAAGTAACCCTAGTTTAAATGAAATATTAGAAGAGGTTAGAGACGATGTCGATATTTCCGAAATAAGGTCCCAAGTTAAGGATAAAATAGACAAGGAACAGGTAAAACAAAAGGAACACTATGACCAAAATAGACGACCGGCTCGAGTTTACAATGAGGGAGATTTGGTTAAAATCACCAACGTATCCTTAAATAATGACGGAAAAAGTAAAAAACTTCTTCCGTCTTATATTGGGCCACTTCGTGTCATTAAAGCGTTAGGACAAGACAGGTACAAAATAGCGTCTATTCCTGGGTTTAGTAATAATACAAGAAAACGTGAATCCACGATAGCAGTCGATCGTATGCTGCCGTGGGTACACATAGCTGCTTTACAATTAGATAACGATGAATCTGATATGAGTCAATCGAGTGATAACGATGAGGAATAAAGTGAGGTGTACTCGTAATTAAATTTACAATAGTTTTGAGCAAGTTTAACTGCAGCTTTCCTTTTTTGTTGTTTTCAGGCCTGGCGTGAGGATCGATTGGCTCTCGTGCTGGTTGAAGTACTTGAAGTAAACTATAGAGCGACCGACAGCGAAGATCGACTGGTTCGTCTGTTTGTGTCTAATTGTTGAGTATATTATGTTAGTCCAGTTTAATAACTGTTCACGTTAAGACAAAGATCGAGTGGTTTGTCAAACTATAGTGATGACTGATTGGATCACTAAGTACAGAGATAGTTTGTAATGAAGTTTGATTTATTCATTACAGTTGATAAAATTCTATAAGATATAAATGTTAAGTAATATATTGTCTGATACTGGAGACAAAGATCGAGTGGTTTGTCAAACTTCAGTGATGACTGATTAGATCACTAAGTATAGATATAGTTGTATAATGAAGTTTGATTTGTTCATTAGAGTTGATAAAATTCTAAAGGATATAAATATTACAGATGTTTTATGTATGTAGTCACATTATCGAATACAGGTTTTCGAAACAGAGTACAGTGCTGTAATATTTAAGAATATACATTGTTAATTTTGAAAAATGAGTAATAGACCAAATATGTATATCACATTATTTAATATTACAATGTAATTTTTTTTTTTTTTTTTTAATTTTCTCTCTGTTAAATCGCACAAATAGGTTCGATTTACATTACTTGATTGTATAATATAATTAATAAGTAGGCAGAGTGTAAGGTTGCCACCTGGCACGTGTATGAGGACATACACATTGTCAGGATGGTCGAGTGTAAGGTTATATTAATTTTAAATAAGCACTTGAAATTGTGATGTTAATTTTGAGGTAATTCTATTTTATTAAATTGTTTGTAATAAAATGGCAACACTGTTTTCATACTGGAGTGGGTTGATTAATGACACGACAGTATAAAAGCGGGAGTTGTTTTGTGCCCGGGTGCAATCTTTCATGTAAATCAAGAAAATAAACATTGTGAAAGTGAAATAGTGGAATTTTATTTTAATATATTCAGGAAATGTATAGTTTTCAACAGCAACTAATTTCGTGAAATAGGCTAATATTATAATAGGATAATATTATATATATAATAATTTAAAAATCAGCACAGAATTGAAGAAAAGTGAGTATTATTTTTACCTGCTTTTAGCATCTGGTAACGGACAAATGGCCGCCGGGCCAGACTAGCAGGTATGCATACATTCAAAGTGCAACACTACTTTATCCCATACATTTTATTTCTGAGAAAAAAGGTATTGTCGGCGTGCCATGGGTTTTACTAGTACTTGCATTGCAGTAGCTTCTTAGTTAGTACTACAATCACTTAATTGATTAATTAAACGAATTGTATGATTACATTTCAAAAACAATATTACTAGCCTAATTTTAGAAAAGGAATTTCAAATACTGTTAATTAAAACTTCACTTAGCACTTTACTTTTTATATTATTACTATAAACGTTTCTCGAAACACTTATCCTAAAATAAGCTAATCTTATTCAATAGAGACAATTTCTATTAACAAGTATCACTTTACCGTTAACGGTATCGTTATTACATAGCATTATTATAAAGCGAACGAAATAAACTGCTTTGAAAACAATTTTCTGCAAGCCATAGAGAAAAATCACTTAACGAAAAATCGAAAAAAGTAGCGCAGTCCTTATACTGCTACTAGTTTAACCGCAGCACTATTGGATTCAATTCGAAAATCGAATACCTACGATACTCGATAACCCTTGAAACGATGCAAGACACTATCAGCCAAAATTGGTTGGACTACCTCATTCTATTAAAATCTCCTTTATATACCATGGTTGTTAAAGAACAGAGCGACGGGGTAGATCAGGTTATAATAGTGGTGTGATAGAGCAAAAACAGTTCATTTGGCACCTGAATTTCGGCCAGCACTTTAATATTGTGCTCAGCTTTGCGTGGCAGTAAGTGTAATAGATTCTTTTTTAGTTGGAATAGTGGATTCAATATCAGATAAAGGGGTTCTTGTCGATATTTTTATTATATTATTAAGTTAATATATGATTTCTATTAGATCGGTTTTGTAAATTACGATCAGTTTAGTATATTGAAGAGCAATTTTTGGTATATTTGTTTTTTCTTTTAACGTAAATACAGTTTTATTTTTAGGGTCTACTTTGCTAGTCTAGCTGCTTGTGCCCGCTACTGACAGTATAGGACCACCATATGGCTAAAGTCCTTGAAATAATCCCAATATTTTAAAAAGTAAGTCTGGTTTTCTATAGTTTGCTATGGCCGGAACTGCTCAAACTTTAATAATTTACGTTTGCGTTTTCGTCATGTTGTATAATTTTAATAGTTGCCTTAATTTGTCAAGTCTTAATATACCAGACATAATTCAAATATTATCTTGCTTCTGGCCAACGATGTAGCTCTCCAACAGTCAACCATCGTATAACCAAATTAGAAAAAAAATTGTCAATTTTTAATTATCCGTCATTATGAAAAGCTCTAAACTATAAAGGTTTCTATTTTCTAGCAGCTGTTTCACTTTGTTATTCGCATTTAGTCTTTATGTTAAAGCAACCTGAATTGGTGTACAGACAAATTATACTTGTGCATTTCTTGTGTAGATTAAGAACGGGTGATTATCATACTATTATATCCAAACCAATGCCTCACGCATATAATAGCAGCGATAGCTTAGTGGGAGACCGTTAGACTGCCACGCAGAGGTCTCGAGTTCAATCTCTGATGTTTCGACATTATGTGCAAATTAAATAGTTAATTATCGCTCCTTCAACGGTGAAGGAAAACATCGTGTGGAAACCTGCATGTCTTAGAGTCTTTCAATGTTCTCGACGATATGTTAAGTCTGCCAACCCGCACTGGGCTGGCGTGGTCGACTATGGCCTAACCCTTCTCACACTGAGAATAGGTCCGTGCCCAACAGCGGGTGTGTTTAATGCAGGGCTGATATTGTTATTAATCCCTCACGGAATACCTCCTAAAATGTTACCCAACAACAAAACACTGCATTTGATCATTCTGCTGTCCATACATAACAAGTGTACGTAGTATTTCAACTTCAACTATGAAAGGGTTACATTTCATATTTGTACGGTTGGACTACAAACGTTATGTTTATTCTACCCTCCCGTGTCCCTATGATGTACGAAGATCTTTGGCGAATATTTTTTGGAGCATATATTATTATTTTATTCGTCGGTCGGTCTATACCTAGTCTTGCCATATCTACGAAGAAAAAACTTTTTTTGTCTGCTTCATATATTTTTAATGTTATTATATTTATGTATAAACTAACACACATTACAGTAATAAGTGTTTTATGCAATAGAAAAAGAAAGATTTTTCCTTGGTAATCCATACATATATTCGGTTGGTTTTATAAAACGAGTAGGTACTAAATATACTACTCTAATAATTTGAAGTTATTATTATTACTTTATTTAAGATGTTGATACTCACTTGCATAATTCTATCGCTGAGGACTGCAAGCATATCAAACAATGGACACAAAAAGCACCCGGACTCGCAACAGCCACTTGTGGCTCATACAAATTTTTGCCCGTGTGAGATTTGAATCCATAACATTCGGTGTAGTGGCAGTGGCGAGGCATGCATTAAAATTACTACGATATCTATGCCTCGGGTAATAATGTAATAGTTCTAGTCTTAAGGAAAGATTTAGATGTCTGATTGGTAAGTAAGGGAAACTGGGATATTTAGACTTGTAACAACTATTCATGAATCATACTTAATTTTGTAAAGTGGGATTAATATAATATAATACCACCTCCATTTCTTCGTACGCTTGTACCACGACCTTTTCTATCTAAATTATTAACGTGGGACCTGTATGAAAAACGGGCGAGAAGCGAACGAAGCCGGCCGCCGTTGTATAGCTTGCGGTTTGATTAATTAGTCATCACCTTAATTCATGGCAGTTGCATTTGGTTTTAGGCTTTCATAATATTTTTAAAATACACACTTGAATTTTGGTTGAATTCTGAATATCTTTTGTTTTATCTCTTTATTAAAAGGAAGTTTTACTGCATGGAAGTGTGCTTTAAATAGCTATCTCGCTACTGCAAGTGCGCCGAATAATGTTCTCCAGACCAAATTCCGGTCATAGCGGACCAATCTTTACGGAGAGTGGCCATCCAGCTGGAATTATTGTAGTACACCGTCGTCTCTTCTTCTTCTTCTCCGTAGCCTTTATTATTCCCAAGTCACTTGGATTTGGATTTGACTGGATATCAGTTTTTACACGGAGCGACTGCCATCTGACCTCCGCAACACGAAGAAGTGTCCGACGGGACAGCAATGCGACAAAACGGGAGAGAGATCAGGCGCAAGACCAACGATTTTTTACGTGCACAACGTTTTCCGAGCAACTTTCTAACTCCGGGCTGCAATTTAAAATTTCTTAACATAAAATGTCTATTATGACAGTCATAGTTTGCCTAATATTATGGGTTTGATATGGGACAAATAATTGTTCCGAGTTAGAGTGTCCTTTGACTTATGGCCGCTTTCTATATCCAATCTCAATCGAAATAATGTATTCCTATCTGACTTAGAATTTTGACATATTTTCTATGGAAGACAGATCTGACTCAGATAGCAATATTTCGATTGAGATTGAATATAGAAAGCGGCCGTTAGTAGTTTTAATGTTTTAAATCCCCTACGACACAAGCGTTATGTTATATAGTAGATGCCTCTTTAATAAGAAACCAATTGATGATACATCTATTTTCTGTATAAACAGACTGTTTATCTATCTTCGCCTTGTATGTCTTGGGCATGGAACCTGCATCTTTATGATCGGCAGTTGCTCCAGCACTCGTACGCTACTGTGTCAGTGAATTAAAAGATGAAAATATATATGCAAGTTACATTGTTTTTCGATCAGAATCAGCTCAGATCTGTTAGTCAAACATAAACATATTGTCTGCTATGCAGCAGAAACAATAGAAAATCTATTGTTTGCAGTCCCCATTGACCGAAGTGGCGTTTATATTGTTCAGTTTTATCAATAATAACAACAGAAGCTTAGCTGTAAATGGTTTTAGTAAAATATTTATTTAAATCTACTCCAACACTGGGTATAACCCTCACGTCACCGTAAACGAACCTAATACAACAATTAAAACTGTTTCGGTCGTATAATATAAAACTTATGCTTATTCTTTGTGATAGTGAGGATCTTCGGTCAAATAAATTGACATCGGATTTCAGTGGAAAATGTCAAACAGGCAAAGTGCAAAAGTGTCCATGTGCCCACTTTGCCAGAACTGGTTGAAAGTATTCTTAAAAGTTGTTAATCCTTCCCCTGACATGTGAAACCAAAAGCGTAGCAGGCAAAATCTACTCTTCAGCTTACCCCTTCTTAATTATATAATACTAGCTGACCCGCGTAACTTCGTCTGCTTCACATAAGAGAATTTTCTCCGTTTTTGCAACATTTTTCATTGATGCTACGCTCCTATTGATCATAAATGGAAATACTATTTTAAGCATCTTACTGAGTCCTAAATACTTACAGTGAGATAGAAAATAGTTGTTTTTCATGAAGCCTTATAATTGTTAGGCACCGAAACGCTTTAACAATTCTTCTCAATAGTAAATATACTGTTAAGAACGACTTTTATGTATGGAAATGATTCTGAGAATATTATCAACTTGTCCCAACATACACATAAAACAAGCTACATCAAGTCAGTTTTAGAAGGCTTCCAGTAAAACAAATAACAAATACTTCTTAAACTAATACGGATTCCAATTCAAGCCGTTCTCAACATTTTATAACAAATACTGAAGAAACAAGATTCTTGTATCTATATAGCCACCGCGTATGGGAATACGCAGTGGTTGCCAAAGGTACTACTGGCATAAGTCTGATTCCTGGGTTGTGTAAAGTGATATTTGGTTTTTCTGTCAAGAAATTCTCAGTTGCAGCATAGATTCTGGAGCTGTGCCCCTTGGACAGCAACGTATTGTTATCCAACGGGCATAGCTGGTGACACACATACACACTTTGTAAGCTATATATAATAGGGGGTGCCCTATCTCTGCCTACCCGTTTTGGCATATAGGCGTGAGTCTATACAATTATACATGTGTATCTTAACTTAATATTACAAATGCGAATGTAAGTTTGTTTGCTAGCTTTCACGCCTTATCTAGTCGACTGATCATCACGATATTCTGCATACAGAAAAGGACATAGGTTATCTTTCATAAAAAAAGTACAGTTACTAACTTAACACCTACATTTACGCGAGCAAAGCTGCGGAATTTTTTTACATATATAAAGGTCGGAACAAACATTACAAAGGAGAGACACAAACAAGTAGCACAAAATAAATTCGTGAAACGAACCCTTATCAATAATTCGGCCGTTTACAAGCGAAAATATAACAAAATATTTAATCAGCAGCAAAACATCTAATAACGCGAACAAAGGCGACAATACTGGTACATAATACAAGTTACTTAAAGAAAGTCAATACTCGGTAAAACTGCCAGTAGTATTATTTTACAGGCGTAGGTAAAGTCAAATTAAAAAATTATTATAGGTACAACTCGTAATGTCATCATCGACATAGATGACGATGATGACATTACGAGTTTAACTGCTTGCCGCGCTTTTGCCTCTGCTTCGAATGTTGTGGACTCGATCGCCACACGGCTCAAAAAAATTGTGTGATCCACAAATTGTTGTTCCGAGTCTAGATGTTTTTGTGTCCGTTGTTTGAATGTTTGTAAAGTCCCACGCGACACAGTATATATTCCTAATGTGGGTTGTCCTTTTAATAGAAATGTCGTCGAATGTGGTCTTCTATGACGATATTCGATTATATACTGGTATGTGGACGCCAGGTACCAGTAAATATCGTATAATACCGTGGTGTCCCTCTCTAGCGAGGGCCGTAAGGTAAGCGAAATGGTGGTGATTTATTTTCTTACTACCTTTTTATTTTTATTGTTATCGGACTCATCAAATTTATGGCAATTTATTCAACATCTGCTGCACATGGCTGTTCAGCTAATGTGAAGTTCAACAAATAAATAATCAAAGACCTGATTTACTGGATTCATCGTCAATGAAACGAACAAAGCTACATCAGAGTTCTTACTTTTAGCTATAATTTTGTTTAAGCTGAAGCAGCTAGGCTAGAAGCCTACAATTAAAATTGCAGGTGAACTATCTTACTATTTATCATAGATATGCCCGCGGTTTCACCCGCGTTTATAGTTACTGCGCCGCCCCGGTGGGTCGTAGCGTGATGTTGTATAGCCTATAGCCTTCCTCGATAAATAAGCTATCCAACACTAAAATAATTTTTCAATTCAAACTAGTAGTTCCTGAGATTAGCGCGTACAATCAAACAAACAAACTCTTCAGCTTTATAATATCTATATACTAATACGTGAAGCGAAAACTTTGGATCCTTTTTTACGAAAATTGGGCGGACGGAGGAGTATGAAATTTCGCACACTTATAGTTTATACAGAGAAGAAGTGACGAATGCTAATATTTTTTTTAAATATGCGTTAGAAATACATTAAATTAATGTAAAAACACTACACGCACACAACCATGCATTTGACACACGCAGTCGAAGCGCGTAACTATGCTTACATATATCAATATATAATGACATAATATGTCAGCAATATCTTACAGCCAAACTTTGGTCGAATTTCGAGCACTAGGCGACAGCTAGTTAGTATAGATTTGCCACTACTATTTCTACATTGAGTAGGGATTTCGGGATAGTTAAGATGTTCCTCGGCTGTTAGTAAGAAATCGATAATTTTTTGCATCACGCTGTTATCACAGCGTCATATTTTGTAAATATCCGCAACGGATATTCATGTTTCTCGTGACGTAACTGTTTACCATCAAACCAACTGCATGGTTGTTATTCACAAAGTATCGTCCACAGTGTTGTTGCAAGATACAATAAAATGTCTCCTATATTATTAATGCAAAAAGTTAGCTGTGAGAACAGCAGGCAAAATAGTTTAAGTGCTTATTCATGCCTCTAAACCATGCTGAGTATTGTATGTTCGATGCCAATTCAGGAAAAAACAAGTGTAATCATTTTTCTCGTAGCTACACCGAGTCTAGACATTCTTTGTGTTTATTGTTTGTAAAGTCTTCTGGGATACAGAACCGACAAGACTAACCCCTGGGATGGGCTTTGTATTTTCGTTTCTTGCGTAAACTGAAACTTGAAACAGAAAAAAAACCATAACCTAGATTAAAATATAAAATCTTAAAAAATAAAAAGACACAACGAAGTTATCCTACTAACATTAACTTGCCTAACTACCCAATACTGAGAAATAAAAAAACACAATTGCGTGCTACCATATGTTACGTCTGCCATGAGAGATCGTGTGATAGGCTTTGATGTGTTAATATCGTCTATATCCCTTCAGAAACAATCCGGGAATTGTTCGGGGACCTCTTGTTTGTTGTAGAGTATAATATCGTTCAGGGGTGTATAAAGGTTGCGTTTTTCTATCGATTTCTGTTACTCAGTAAGGAAATCCTGGTTTTATTTTCTTTTGTGTCGTATTCGACTCAATACATACATACATACATAGATTCACGCCTGTTTCCCAGAGGGGTAGGCAGAGACTACGGATTTCCATTTGCTACGATCCTGACACACTCCTCTGGCTTCATTCACTTTCATCACATTCCTCATACACGCCCGTCGGTTCAAGGAGCTCTTAACCTGGCCTTTGTTCAGAACGCCTCCGATCTGATCGAGAAACGTTCGCCTAGGTTTTCCTTTTGCGACTGTTCCATTCACACTAGCCTTATAAACTTTCTTAGTCAGTCTTTCCTCGTCCATTCTTTCTACATGTCCAAACCAGCTTAACATACCCTTTTCTATTCTTGTAACTGTGTGACTCAATAATAATGATCATATACTAGTTTATGCCCAATTCAATTTCGAAAAACGTTAAATATTGCGGATGAAAGACAACTGAACTTATGTAATATCCTGAGTAAATGACAACGAATATAGAAATGTTGTTATATAGGTAAATTTACGCTGTTTGCACTTATGTTTATGACATATAATTATATGTGTCAATTCCTTTTCTGTTAGTACATCCAAGGCACTTTCATTAAAGGCATGTATTTCTGTTAAGTAATAAATGCCTTAAGTGCAAGAATAAAAGGCTTTTGACCCCATTGTATCCAAAAAACTGGCAATATTATAGGTTCAATACACCTTATAGTCAATTTAGACGAACATCAGTGCGTAGGCTCCTATTTATTTAAAACAGGCTAGCTTATTGTACAGATTCTCCTTTTTTAAGCACCAGCCGCACACATGTACCAACAGCAATGAATAATATTAAATAGTGTAGTCCAAACTAACATGTACTTTTTTATAATACGTTTTTGATGGAATAAACATTAATTATTATTATTATTAACAAAAAACTTAATTTTAGCTCTAAATAGATAGTAAATGAACTCAAGCAAAGCAATTATTTATCTATATATTTTATTTTTCGCTAAGATAAGATAAGATAATTATTTTTAGCTTATTAAAAACTAAGCGCTATAAATAAAAACTGATCTGACATCTTATTTTTTTTTTTTATTACACTACAGCTCCCACCCTTGCTTCCTACTTTAGAAATATTCAAATGACGGATACAAATAACACCCAGATATAAACAATTATTTGTAGATCACATATTTTTTATTCCATGTGAGGATCGAACCCAGAGCATTTAGCGTAGTGGCAGTGGCGATCATTTAAACCATTGCCATCCGTTCAGAAAAAGCCTTAACGGGTAAAAAAATCCGA
This sequence comes from Catocala sponsa, assembly GCA_963564715.1. Taxonomy (NCBI): domain Eukaryota; kingdom Metazoa; phylum Arthropoda; class Insecta; order Lepidoptera; family Erebidae; genus Catocala; species Catocala sponsa. The sequence continues at coordinate 9,176,008 of OY751351.1, forward strand.
CTAACATCTTAACGTTATTTATTAAGCAATAGCCTAGTTGCGATTAACTCTGTCTGCGATAAATTAAAATACTCTCAGCACAGAAAGCGCTGCTCTATGCAATCTATGACGTGCACAAAGGAGCGAGATTACTCAAGTCAGGCATCACTACAATCTATTGAAATCAATAGGGAATAGATTAGACTGCTCTTGAAGTTCTATTAGAAGGAAGTATCGTAGACTGCTTTAGTCAAATACTTATATTTATACATAGACTTTCCCCAGCAAAGGTAGAGAAAGGACTAAGAAGATATTGTGTTTAAAATATATATTAACTAGATTTTGCCTGCGGCTTCGCTCGCGTAAATGTAGGTTAGTACAGTACTGTTCTCTGGATGAAGGGTACCCTACGTCCTTATCTATTCTTCTGAAAATGTGAATGCGAAATTTCATGATGATCGGTCGAGTAGTTACGGTGTGAAAGCGTAACAAACAAACTCACATTCACATTTATAATAATAGTTAGGACTTCTAAGAGTTGTGACCAGCAGTGGGCAATTTTATGAAGTGGGCAGATCCCGTTTATAAACATTCTCACCGCTAGCTACGAGCCTCCTCTCAATATGAAAATGGTTAGGCCATAGTCAAACTCGTTAGTCCAGTGCAGGTTAGCAGATTTAACATATCTTCGAGAACATTATGAAGATCTCCACAACATGTAGACTTTACTTATGTTTTCCTTCACTGTTAAAGCCAACGATTATTAACTATAGGTAGTTTAATACCAACGTCACCAACTATGTGACTTGTTCTCGATCGATTGCGATTACGTGAATGAACAGCGCAATTGTTACCATCTGATAGATGGTAACAATTGCGCTGTTCATTCACACACATATCCAGACTCCAAACCAAAAACCCATTAGCACTTTGTTCGACACGAGATTCAAACCCGAAATCCTACATTTGACTCCAGACATAAGCACCAAATAAGGCGCAATATATGCCGTACCTAATATTATATCGGCCCTGTCTACAAGTTGTCCCACTGCTGAGTAAGGGCCTTATTCCAGTATGAAAAGGGTTTGGCCATAGTCCACCATGATGGTTGGTAGACTAATTACCCTACATAGACACTTTTATTTGCAACGTACTTCACTTGTTTAAATCAAAATTCATATACATACTCAGATCAGATAGCATCGGCATTTTTTATACAGCCAGTTTTTGCTGCCAGTTTCACCCAAACTAAGTGACTCGAAAACTAAAATCTTACTGGAAGCAGGGTGTTATATAGAATCGATGGTGGAGCTTAGGGTTCTTCTAATAGATGGGATACAATTTGTCACTACTTATGCAGATAGGGATCGTGAACGATGGGATATTGTTGCAGTTGACCTCTACGGAACCCAATGACCTCGTGTTACCGTTTACAGTTCTGTTTACAAGGGTAGCGAAAGGGTAAGGGATGAAGACATAGCTAGACATATAGAAAGGAATGTTTGGGATGTAATTTTACATTACATTGACATGTTGCCATAGTCATGTTGGAAATGGTCCGCTTCAAGTATAACGTATTACACAAGGAAGGGTCAAATGTGTCTCAAGATCAATAATATCTTAGAGCTGCAAATAAATGTTGAGTAGTTTTTCACCGTTATCATATCATATCTTATCATGCAGAGTGAATTTTTCAAGCGAGTATAGATGGCCATATCAGCATCTTTAAGAAATAGTAAAAATACCAGTGAGAACAATAGTACTTTTAATTATCAGTAACTGTTCGATTTTTGTAGCCAGAATTGGAAACGTTGATTTTCAAGAAAGAAGAAATTTGTTTATTTGTCTAGTGGGATGGCAATAAGGATCAACTAGAGGAAGTGTTGATCAAACAAATGTATTCATATTTTCAAGTATTGTTACGTTACCTATGTATACATTTACTACATTTTTTATCAAATTATAGTGGTAATCAAAATATTAAATAATAATTAAATTATTGTTGCTTACTCACTTTTAAGTTCTTATTTCAATTGCCTATGAAATAATTTCTTCCTTAAGAAATAATAATATAATTATATACATTTTAAAATTAGAAAATTATTTTGTGATCCCAAATGCGAGGTTGGAAATAGTCGAATCCAAATCAACATAAAAAAAATATACGATGAATACCTAAAAACTGTTTATTATAACCATCATAGTGAAACTATCAGAATCTCATGCACAGAGAGAGAAAGAGCAAAGAACTATACAAAGTAGTCTACAATACACTACTAAACGGTTCTTTGAAACTTAAATATTGTAACAAGAGGGAAACTTTCCCTAGCATTCTATATGTGAACTTTCATACATTTTAAGAAAGAACTAGATAATGAGACAACTTACACTCAACAAATAATTTCATATACAAAATCTTGGAAACTCATAACAAGCGAAACTTGGAATCGATACCGGATTGGAATCGAACATTTCCTATTATTGAACTAGAGCGGAACTCTTAAGTGGCTAAGTGATTGGTAACTTAACCGTTTCAAGTTAGCTCGTTACCGATGGTCTGTGTGAATTTCAAGTGACGTTTTGAATGGATAATTGACATTACTGTTACACGGAATTTACGTGGATCGGTCTATTTCGGGGACGGATTTTTTGCTTGTGAATTCATAATATTAGTTTCTATATTGTAAATTACAGTTATAGTCTCATACCTATATTCTATCATAAATCGATCTCCACAGTTAGCTAGCTGTGGTTTTAGGTGTCAGGTAATATGAGGCAAGTCTATTGACATCTACCGGCACAGTTCCAGCTGTAACTGAGATTTTTTTAAAGAAAATCTTTTTATACTTGACCTGATTAGTGAATCAAGACCGGGGTCTATCGCACACAAATTTAGGCGTAAACATGGAGCACTTGATCGAAGAGGCAGATTAAACTGTAATTTTAATTATTTGGGTTTGAACATTCTTTATTGTCTCTTTTCTCTAATCTATTTTCAATAATAAAAATAATAATTGATCTCATAGAAATTAATTGTCTGTCATTTTTATGATGAATTTTATACAATAATTATGTAGTTTTATTGAAATCATGTATATTAATCAATTCATGTTTTAAAACGAGTAATTATTTAAAAATAGCCAAGTACAGGTTTAAAAGGATATGTTTAACTTTATTTAAATTATTTCGATTTAATCAAACAAAATATTGTACTTATTACTGCAGATAATTATGTTATGCAAAACAAAGAACAAAGAAATAAGTGTATTTAACTTGTTCATTGGCAAAACCGCCATGCCGACACAATGCTTTTATCATTATATCTCGTTATAATTAATCTGACAGGTCAAATAACATTTTCTTAGAATTCGAAATCTACATGATCCATGATATTCAATAGTAAGTAATCAACCATCACAAAATACGGCTACTAATGCGACACAAGTCATTAGTACTCAACAACATACGGTCTCATTTGTCAGTTACATCTGCTTCGAATTCACACGATTTCCATTTCACCCAGTTTTCCTAGCGGATCCCTCATAATGAGCCGGCAGACAGCGCGCGTCAAAACCCCACATTCCCACACAAAGGAAGCACCTTACCTCTTTTAAAACCTGTTAAAAGTGACCTTTAACAGGCTGACCGCTGTAAAACTGCCCTTATCTGAGACCCTTTTCTTATCCAACTTGGATTTTTCCATTCGATTTGGCGGACTAAGAATTTGGGACCCATCGTGGAGTCACTGAATGGATAGCAAGAAAATTCAATTTATACGAAGCCGCGATGCTTTCAGTGAATTTACATATTAAAATAAGAATTGTTTTGGCATAATGTAGGGTATAAGATGTTTGTTTATTAAATGCTGTTAGAATATATTACACTTGCTAAGGGTCTAATTTTGTGATATTGAAATGTTGAAGTGTCGATCAACAAAGATAATGATGTTTGAAATACATCTTAGAATTAAGTGTCGTGACTACAGAGGTTTATTATATCTGGATTTCACTAGCTATAGTTTCTAGTCTGAAATATCGTCTATTGCCGTCTATTGCTTGGTATCGTCACAGTTTCAAACGCCGTGTTTCTACTGAGAATTTCGCGATCAAATCGATTCAGGATTCAAATCCGAGATCTCATGCAGTATTCACTACTGCTGCGCCACCGAAGCAGTATAATAATTAGAATATCTTTATAGACAAAGTAATTTATAAAATGATGCATTGTGATCTTTCATATAGGTATAAAAAATATTATAAGGACAAGAAAGAAAAGGTAAAGATGCTTGGATCCCGGTGTACGTAATATATCTTACATTCTCATTTAATATTCTTTAAATATGCTCATTTTTATAAATTAATGTATATGCAATATGCAATCTCTGATCGAAAATATCAATATTAATACTTTTACAAATCTAACTGTCACTTGCTTTATCAGGCAAAGAAAAATAAAAATAATCCTTGACATGTTCACATAATTTTCTCCAAGGTGTTGAAAGCCGTGGCTTGCCTCAGCTGCTATTTAACCTTTACATGTGTATAGCCTGTAATTTAACCTCGTATTATTATTATTACTAAGTAATAATATACCAATGTCCTACAATTCAATTTTGTATTATTATTTTCTAGCGATGTGCAATTATCGCTGATTGTTGAACAAAATATCGAATGGATTCGAATTTCGACTTATTCGTTGGCACTGATTAATTATTCTAATAACAACTAATTATTCTAATAATGATTTGAATACACGTTTAAAGTGTAACGTTTATGTTGTACGCAATATTATTTTAATATAATTGAATAAACAGAACACTCGAAAAATTTGAAAGTTTATTCGATAATTCCACATCTGTGAATTTTATGTATGAACCTTTAAATATGAATCAGATTATAATAAAAAATTGAAGACTTAGTAGTAATGAAGCCTCATATTAAGGCGTTCAATGTACATGGTTTTTACCATTCCAAATTTGTTGGCCTTTGGAGCAAATATTACACGGAGTTTTCCAAGCTAAAAATATTTCATTCAATGAAATCTATTTCCCACAATTCAAGATTCTAAATCTAGGCATCAAAATTGTAATTCGCCCAACCCTTCGTGCGACACCCAGAAAGCAAGATAAACAGAATTTTGAACACATAAGTACACGAGTTATCCGACTAGACGTTTTACGTCTCGTATCCATAAAAAGACGGCGTGATACTATTCCGCAGCATTTTTATGACGTCATCGACATCCCTTCCGGTTGTTCCGACCGGTAACATATGGTGTTTATTTTTTGCATGTAGATAAGGTCGACTTTTCAGTATATTTCTTTTCGAAATTATATTTGCATTATACTATGTGGTATTTTTGGCTTTTCAGTTTTTGCGTCTGCTGCGCCGCGCGCCGTTGAGATTTGATCTATTATAAAGTTACTTGTACAGTTTTGTTCATATAGTACATAATATAATTAACTCAATTCAGTAAAATAAGAATGAAGTCTGCCAAACCGCATTTGGCAGCATGGCAGACAAATCGATATTACTTTCTTATTACTTTTAAAGGCTAGAACGAATTACCAGGCCGTTAATATAAAAATACTTACTAAGCCATTATATTCATATAATTTGTTGTTTATACTACAAGCTACCTTATGGTAAACGATTACTATAGCCTATGATTACTTGCTATCGTTGTTGACCCTTAGTAAGGGAAATTAAATATGAAAGGGAATGAATGCGAGAGATAGCAATAGGAAATCTAGAACTATCATTCAGCGGGTGAAAAGTAGCGACAGAATTACTATGCTTGCTATGCTTACGCTTGCTTTATGTTAGAGAGTAGTACTTTTGCAGAGGAATCACCTTATTCGTACTGCTTCCAAATAATTGGTAACGGTCTCTTCCACAAGTGAAATAATTCTGTGTGTATGTTTATATGGTACATATACATATATTATGTCTCTTAGGACGCTTTAGTGGTACTACAGCTGTAGCCATAGTGAATTTAAGTGCATGAAGTATTGGGTGCCTTTCTTGGGTCGAGCAAAATTTTCCAGGATTTTCTTTCTAAAAATTATCAGTAGTAGTTGTCTAAGCTGTGCTTGAGTCGGTAGACTAGGCTAGACGCTATAAAGTCTTATCTAAAGTATTTATGACAAATGTGGATATAATACTTTTGCGTACCCGTTCTACATAGAAGAGACTATGTATGCTACTTATCTATAAGCCTGACTATTATAACTGAGCGGATCATTCAATCAGCGCGATCACCACTTAAATGTTACATTAAAATACCTACATAAGTATATCTTTAATTTAACAATATATTTTCTCTTATCAGTATTAATGTAATTCCCTTTATAATACAAATTTAATTCTGAACAGCGCCCGAAAGAACCTCATAATAATTGTTCTGTACCTATTTCATTTAGAAGGGATCACTTTGTTTTAGCAAATTTTCTATTAACGAATTTGGGAATTCTGATATAGAATTACAGGTGTTATTTGGTTTCTGAGGTGTTGAGTTTTAGAGTTTTTGAATTTGTATTGGAAGGTACTATTTTTGTGATTTGTTAGGCTAAAATATTAGTAGTTAAGAACCCATAGAAATGTAGGTGAAATTAATAATTGTTTCTTTTATAATAGTTTTTTGTCTACGTTATTTTCATGGAACAATTAGTATTCACTCATATTTATGACCTAACGTAGAGTCTCTGGTTCAATTACCATGTTGATAAAAGTGTTATTTTCTTTTTCTGTGACAGCATAGAGTCATGCAAGTGTATCCGGTGGAAGGCAATAAGCTGTTTCCCCATCAAGTCGAATCTACAAAATTACCTAGCAAAAATGAAGCATATACGTCTAGGAAATGTTTCGGGAATGCAAGTTAATGTTATGTATAATATACAACTTAATGTTAGAATGTTAGCTTTTAATCGGGATTTGTGCACGTAAGTTAAATTAGTGAATTAGCTGAAACTGGATCTGCATCTGTCAATCGTAGAAGTTCTATTCCCTATACCTCTTATTTGACTACCAATATCAGCACTTACAAAACTGTACCAGCGAAAATCTTTCCAATCGGAAATTTCTACCAAGTTATATAAAGAGAAGTATATAATAGCCGGCTAATGTATCTTGACCAATTACGAAAACATTTATATAGCAAAAAGTACTGTTCGTTAAAATGATATAACCAATTAAAGGCCAAAGTTCAAAAGACGAGAAACTAAATCCAATCAGAGCCTTATTACCTTCGCAGCTTCTAAAATAAATAGACGTATAAATCCCAAAACTCAGGTGGAAAGTTTTGAAGAAAACCTGATTTACATCTCAAAAAATGGTAACACATACCTTTGACTTTGAAGTTAAAAAGCCCCTCTAAGCAAATTTGTGCGAGACTTGATCTTTACGAATTCCAACTGATTTGATTTTTTCTTTCCAAAAGCAACCCTGTTTCCATCTTTCTGTCAGTCTGTTACAGTAATTTGACTTGGTAACAAAGTGAAACTTAAAATTTTCGTATTGAGAGTTTAATTGTATTAATTTGCTAACAGTAAAGGGGCCGCTAACTTGGCGATTTCTTTTTGGGTATATTTCAGTTGTCATTTTAATTTGTTATAAAAAAATTTGAATTGTTATAAAAGAGCGTAGAGTAATTTCACCAAAGTCTTCAAAAAGTTATCTTGTGTTTTGTGTTCTTTTTTCTTATTGTGTAGACATTTATTGGAAATCAGCTTGTCCTGAGAACTTTTACAGAGAACCGACGTAGCAATATTATCATTTACTGCCTTGTTTTGCCTGTTATAAGGTAGGCCGTAAGGTAAGATAGGCTATAGGCCTCCATAGTTCCTCTCCCTGTCTTTTCCTTCATCTTATCTTAAAAAGCTTTTTCACCAGGGTCTATTAGGAATTCATCTGGCACTACCGATGAATTCCTGATTCAAACGGTCCGCCGAGTTGTAACATTAATGGTAACCGTAACCTAAGAATGGCAACAATACCAAGGGGTTACTAGCAAGTTACGTTGCAGCTGTAAAAGAAAAGATCACACCGAGCCTGGAAACTCTAGAGCCTAAAAGCCTTTCCGTCACAAAACTCAAAGAACCATGTGGTGTTTCGTCAGATGCCCGGCTTAATAACAATTTCGTGCAGGTTCCTGGGTTTTTCTGCAAGTATGAAACTTTAATTTCTAGTCAGCAAAATGTGACTGTAATACATATGAATCTGCCAATCGCTTCGGCGATATAGGCATGTATCCTGTGTTGATACTGTATGGATACATATCCTATAGTTCTCCTCAAATAACCCTGATTACTAACCTACTATCATCATTCATTCATTGTCATTTTAGATTACCTTATTACACACAATGTCTGCTAACCTGATACTTCTTGTGAGAAAAACTACAATCACTTAGGCAGAATTAAAAACCGTAAGATACCACTATAGAGCTAAGTGCTAGGATTAAAGAATCACAAATGGAAGTAAATGACTTTTAAATTAAAATGTTCTTGCAAAGTTTAACACGCAAAGATTCGTTCTTATTTGTCTTGCTTAAGGCGAAGAGTAAGGCATGTGACATCTATGTGATGCCGCGATGTCAAATAAGTCCCAAAAAGTCTGTAAAGGAGTTGGTCATTTCAGTAGATAAAAATAGTTTATGTGCTTAATATTATAATATGTTTGAATACTCTTTGCATCAAATGGACCATCATTATAATTATGTACGATCTACGAAAACAACGATGTCGTAGTGATTTAAGTGTTGACCCCGCCACTGACACTTCGCCGAGTAATGTGGGTTCGAATGTATACCAAACATGTGTATGATCCATAAATTATTGTTTTGAGCGCGAGTCCATAAATAAGTGTTGTTTGTGTCCGTTGTTTCAAAATTTGTAAAACTCTCTGTTGTCCTCATTATTAGGAAAAATTAAAGGCCTTGTTAATTTTACATATTTATACATTACCAAGCTCTACGTACTGTATTTTTGGCAGGAAACGTGCATACGCTGTATTTTTTCCTGAAAGCATAAAAACGCCTCATTCTCGTGTTCGCATATTTTACTTTTCTTTCCCACAGTATATGTTAATATAAAATATAGATTAACTTATATAGTTCACCGATGTATTGTGTTTTTCATTTTTTGTTTTGCTTAACCTTAATTTATTTACCTTCATAGGGGAAACAGTCGTGAGTCAATATAATTATGTACTCCTATAAGATTATAAGAAATCACAGTCTGTTTTATCTCGCGAGCTTAAGTTATGTTTTCCATAATTGAAAGTTCCAATAACATAGGAGGCAAACGAGTAGACGAATCGCCTGATAGTAAGCGATTACCACCGCCCATGAACACCCGCAACACCAGAAGAGTCGCAAGTGCGTTGCCGGCCTTTTAAATTGGACCCCTCCCCAGGAAGGGGAAGGGGGGAGGTTGGGCCTCCGGTATATAATTATTGGTCATCAGAGTTTTTATTCCAATATATCTGCTATTGATTTACTTAGAGTTGCCTTGCAATATATGACGACTCATACAAAATAAATATTACTTATAATATCACCAATAAAAAATTGTAAAAGTCCATTCCCTGGTTTTAAATCATCTGTGCCAAATTTCATTCAAATCGGTTGAATGGTTTAGACGTGAAAATGAAACACAGACAGACAGAGTTACTTTCAAATTTATAATATTATATTAGTAAGGATTGAAAACTTAACGTTATTTCCATCATATCATCTCTAGATACTCTCGAAACCAAAGAACAAAACATGAAACCCTTTGTGGATTGGCAAATATTATCTCAGCATCATCTTAACCTTTTCTCTCAAGTATACTGACTCAAATTACATTACTTCAATCTTCAGTCTACCTCTTAGATTAGTAATAAAATCTTCAGCTAGCTTTAATAAATTATAACCAACCGTAACTACAAGTAACAAAAACAAATTGTAAATACAAATCTTTTATAATAGCCATCCTGATTTTAAAACCGCCATTTTTTGTCACTCAAGAATTGCATTCGAAATTTGAAAAAGAGCGGCTGCAATTTGAAATTCGAATTCGTCCGTGTCAGTCGACGTTTGGCTTTGCTACAGTTAGCACATTTTAATGAAGTGCATTTAGCAGATGGCGTAGAAGTAACGAATTTAAATTACTTTGTCCCCCTTCTTCATTAAGAGTTTTTGTCTCTTGAGCTCTTATTTCAACTGTTTCCTTTTCTTATCTTTGAGATAAAGACGTTTCATTATCCTTCGACCTTTTTTTATTTTTATTGCTGGCGCCTTTCATAGTGGTAATTAAAGAACAGATATTTTGTTGCTCCTTGGACTGGGGAGTTTATCCAGGGCGATTTACGTTGTTCTCGTAAATCTCGTATTAGATTAACACTGGCTTGATCTACTTGATGACCTTTCTTGAATTACGTAGTGTGATTAATTGGGAATGTATGTTAATTTCTATTTTTGCTCACACAGTTAATTAAAATTGTGATATTATACAAACAAGGTTAGTAACAATGTTTTATTGTAATAAATTAGTGCTTGCTTAATTATGATATTACGGTGCCTAGTCGATTTTAGTAATAATGTAACATTTCAGAGGTGCGTTTGAATGAAATAAATAGTTATGTGTGGTATATGCGGTATGATGTTGAAGTTTGTTTAACAATTCATCATAATGTTAATGCTTTAACAGTTTAACGAGGTATATATTTAGATGATGCAAAATACTAACTTTTGTCAAGAAATTTTTAACATAGAGTTTCTTACTGTGTCCGGTATCTGGCAATAAATTAGATTGCTATTCAGTTAAACAATAATATGTGATAGCTGGTACATTTTATTTCATTTTGATTGCGGGGATGAAGCAAAGGGACGCCTAACCGGTGCCGCCGCGCTGAGTATTGTGGATTGGAATCTCACACATGACAATTTATTATATAATATGTGTGATTTACAAATCATTGTTCTAAATTTGAATGTAAGTGTAACCTATCCCAAATAAGTTCATTCAATCAGCTCTTTTAGACGTAGTGCTAATATGTACAAAAAAAATCAACGGGTTGCACTCCGGGAGTGCCGGCAGAAGTGAAAACTTGAATATTAACGTTGTGCATTTGTTAAATTTTGGAATGGTTAGGGAATAATTTTGCACGAATTGCTTTAATTATCAGTATAAAAGTACTATCATTTATGTGGTAAAATACAATATTCATATATTGCGCTATGGTACACAAACATGACAATTCTCCTCGCGTCTTACGAATTTTCGATCAGGTCACGTGTCTTGACGCGAATTTAACATTTTTACTCATCACAAAAAAAGTGCACAACGCCGCTAAAGAAGTTTTCACTTCAAAAATAATTAATTATTTTTGGTAATAATAACGGTTTTGGTTCCTCGTATAAATTTCTGTTTATACAAGACAAAAAATCGTACAGACTTTTTTTCTATATGTGCCTTTTTGTCCACGCTGATCTCTTTAATAACTGAACTAATAATGATGTAGTTTTCAGTGATGTATTGAGATAAACTTATATTATTTGCGTCATACAAAACAAACAAATCAAAATTATATCAATATATTATACACGCGTGTTGCGTAGATGAAGTATGACATATTCGCATGAATTACAATCACATCTAATTTGTAAATAATCATGTATATTTAATTTAACCTTTAAATTATTGTCCCGAAATAATGATGCTCCCGAAATTATGTGCACCTAAACAACCTATTTGTATCATACCTAATTATAATCTTCATTTGTATCACGTCATGAGGTGTTTGCGTATGCAGCTGTTCATTGACTGGCAATTTGCATATTATAAGCAGCTTAATTTACTGTCAGATTAAGCTTTCATTATGGATAGCTGGTTCTGGATTGCATTTCTAATAAATGTGTGTTCTATTTTGTGCCATGGGAACACTGCATGAGAATTATTTTAATTCTTCTATACAAGATTTGGCTCGCAGCTTCGCTCACGTAAATAAACAGTACTTTTGCTGGATGAAAAGTACGTACGTTTTGTCCTTTTCTGTTCTCCTGACAACGTGTATGCGAAATTTCATGATGATCAGTCGAGTTGTTAAGGAGTGAAAGCGTAACAAAGAAACGTACTCACGTTTGTATTTATAATATCAATTAGGATTAGACTATAAGCATACTTAAATGTATTTATGTGACCAAAATCAAGATGAATTTGTTTCGGTAGCGTAGCGGTAGTGAATTCGACAGTTGTGTATTCATGAAGGTAGGCCACACTGTTATTGGGTTTTTCTGGCGCGAAATACTCAGTAACAGCATATCCCACGTCTTGAGTTGTGGCCAATGGATGGTAATAAGCTCGCTCCTATTACGTAAATCCTTAAGCTATATTAGCCAGATATGGGTGTAATACAAGTCTTACCATCCGTTTGAAGATATTATGGGTTGGCCTGCCTAGATAATTACTTTTTTTATAAAGATAACATCTGCACTAAGAATAATATCTGTCACGGAAGACTTAAGTATGTCCAATTAACGGTCACAAAAACACGCCTTTGAACAAATAATTCTAGCCGACCCAATTTTCAATTGAACTGAACCCTGGCCGTTGCATCGTGACCACGTACACCACTGCACTATTACAGTAATATGGTTATATTTCATTTTAAACAAACAAGGAAATACAATTTGTATTAAAGCCTCACTTTAAAACGACACTTAAGTGCAAATATGACTCAACACTTAAAATTTCCACCATTCACAAGTCAAAGTTTAAACACATTTCAGACAGATGTAGGTACATTCGTAAACGCTTTTCTATTCTGGTCCAGATAATATCAATAAAAACTGCGAGACTCGTAAAATTTAAATGGAGTTTTAAAACTGCAGTAAAATGCTTGCCGGACCTTACCCAGATTTGTGTATTGGAGAAAATCTCGTGTTTTTATAGAGTTAAATATATTTAGACGGAGCTTGATTATTCGTTTGTTATGGTGTCTAGATGCGGAATGAAGTTTAAGTATTACATTTTACACAGTTTCATTGGTGCAGCGCTGTTTCTGTTTGCGCTTACTCTGGGTTTGACAGTGTTGTGTTAGTATTTTCTTTCTATTATACAATGTTATTTTCTGTTCCAGAATTTTTCATTTCTTTTCAGGATAGTAGCTTGCCCTGTGCCTGTATTATAGGTTTCAAGACAAGGCAAGCTCGATTTACAGGACATGTTTTAAGTTATAGAGCGGCAACAGCCCGCCGGCGGCCAAACACAATAGTTTTTTAATTATATCTCCTATTGATCTCGTATCAAGCACTGTTAACCTGTCATTCAGTGAAACCAAATAAAAGGAATGATATCCATATTTTCTTTCAATTTCACTTGCGTGTCGAGGATAAGTTTACCATAGCACACAAAAAGCATGATAGTAGTCGATTGAATATTATAATTTGCTAGCGCAACCCGATCACGCCTCACTGACGAACAGTCTGATTTCAAAAAAGATCCAATATTTTAGATCGAGCATTTTAGTAAAGCAAACCATGGTTATGAGCTTAATGAAGGTACTAGGGGCCAATGCGATGCGGTAAAACAGTGGCGATCCACTGCATTACCGTATTAAACTTCCATAGAGCAATAGAGAATATTACGCGAGATCTAAATATAGGTGTCAAAATGTGGGTGTACTTTTTTTTTTATACAACTAAGGTGGCAAACAAGCATACGGCCCACCTGATGGTAAGTGGTCACCGTAGCCTATGGACGCCTGCAACACTAGAGGTATCACTTGCGCGTTGTCGACCTTTTAGGAAAGGAAGGAAAGGGAGCGGGATGGGGGAAAGGGGGTGATTGGGCCTCCGGTACTCTCAGTCACCGAACGAAACACAAAGTAGGACTACTGCTATTCCACGTCGATATTCTGTGAGAGGGTAGTCCTTCCCCGGCCGAGCCGGTCCATTCATGCTGAAATCAGCGAGGCTGTACTACTCAAACTTACCAACATGTGTACAGATTCACCCCTGTATATGCTGAAAGCGCGAGGCAACAATGTATTATAAAAACACACTTTGTCAGCTATGTATTTAGGTCTCATTTGACAGGGTCAAGCCTAGTGCCATCTACCAGTACCGAGAACATTCCCAGATATAAAGCTACTACTGAGATTTTTTATGGACTGCTTGAACCGCGGGCGTTAAATTTTGTGTAAACACATTCATTGTTGGCTTACTTTAAGACTCGGTGATGCAGCCGTTGTGTACTGTGTATGAGCTCTCGTGTTCAAATCGCGGATCAGACCACCAAAGAGTTCTTACTGACAAATTTTTCTCATAAGCAGCCCAGCGTTAGGCAGTTGGCAGTGTTACACACCGTGGCAAGTACGTAAACCCGTTGGTCCTGCGACTGCTCTTTCGCCGATCGTTTTATTTGCTGTCCCTTCGGATTATGAGAGTTAGGAAACAGAGAGCGCACTTGGGCTTGCACGCCCACTTGTGCACTATAATATCTACTGCCCACTTGCTCAGTGTCCGTCAAGATTTACTGCCGTCACTGAAATACGACCATACTTAATCTAAATTTAAATTATAAAGTTATACAGATAGATTGTATGCGGTAATCTCAGTAACCAGGTACACTCTCTAGATACAGTCCAATCTGAAAATATTTATGCATTAGATAATTATGTTTATTGAGAAAGGTTATAGGTAATATAACATTACGCTATAACGATCCACGGGCGCAGAGCTTTATGTAAAATACGTAACATATTATTTTACTGAAAACGTTACTCATCATTGTATAGTTTCTAACAAAGTTTGTACAATGAAAACGAGTCACAAGGTTTACATTTTGACATTTTGTTGTGCAGCTTTATTATCTTCTCCTGTAATAACATTAAAACAATGCAAAAATATATGCCATAATTGAATTTAAGTATCAACATTACTTAGAACATAAAGCAAAGAATAATGATTAAACATTGGATTTACCCAAAAATATAAGTACGTATTTTAATAACATATATTTTACGTAAAATTTCGCGTGGAACACAGAAAACTCGGCCCGAAACAAGGAAAAAGGAACGAAAAAATTATCTCCATATTTACAGAGCAAGATTTTCTTGCGAATTTACTTCTGAATTATTGAGATAGGTCCATATCACGATTATATTATTCATATTCTACATTTAATTCAAACAAAAAGTTCTCCAGGGACCTGTTGTCAAAAATATCACGTAGTATCTTTATGATCAGACACATTTGCACATAAAGGGAAGTTTACGATCTCAGTACGAAGCATCGGGAGATAAAAGTGGAAACAAACCACAATATTGCATGCCTTATGCTTTTTTTTGTTATCTAATATTTTAGCCGGCGAGCAATAATCTTTACTGGTTCTAGGGAAATTTACTTTTGGGTCTCCTTAAGGTTTGAATTAAGTGGAGAGTTCGGTTTTGCTGTTGGTAAAAGATATAAATTGAGATACTTTTGTTGTGTAACGAAATGTAATTGCCTTTTTTGTTAGATTAAGTTTGTGTAGAAGTCTAACGGATGTTCAAAGTTCTAAATGGTGTTGCCTAAATAATCATAATAAATTGTTTTCTAGACTTTATAATATAAGGAGTAACAGAAAAGCGTAGACGTTGTCAAGGTATGGTCATTGGATCTATTGAAAAAGTTCTCCATATAAATGTCACCAAGAACAAAAATATCATTGGATCTCCCGCATGTCAATAGATAGGATAGTTAAGATATACCTGCGATTTATTTACTTAACCCAGGAGTAAAACACAAAACTGTCTCGGTGGTACTCCAGTAGTTAATATAACTGCTGTGCCATAACGTTTTGGGTTTGTTTTCTGGGTCCGAAAAAGTGTTATTCGGATTTGCTGTCTAGAAATTATTTTTGGTTTATTATTTACATAAACAAACCAACAATCATAACTTAACTTAATCATAACTTTTTGGTTTGATTTAGACTACTCCAAACAGACATATACCTGTTAGAATTTTATTATATACCATTATAAAACTGTGACTAGGCTGTCTGTACATTTGAGTTATTGTACTACTAAATAGCAGATACTTTTACGGTAATGTGTGGCTGCTATGAATGGTAGCAATGTTGCCAGAAATAAAAACCAAAATATGCAACACACAGCAATATTTTGTGTCTGGATTATTTGCATAAAAACGTTGTTCTGATAGCCTATAAGTCAACAATATCATAGACAATTACTGCAGTCACAGTAACTACTTATACTGTGACTTTCAACCGCACCTTTATAAAAACCTATAAGCGCTTTCGTATTCTTGAAAGACATCCTTTTATCCTTTGCATAACCTAATGCTCACTTCAACACATGATATAAATCACACAAATCAGCAACCGAAACCTCGAGAAAACCCAAAAAAACAACTGCAATCCCTAACCGATGAAAAGGCTAGCCACAGCCCATATAAATTCATGTTCCTTAAGGTATTCTAGGAAAACGAAAATAGCAAAGGCTAAACAATCTGGGACCTCTAATATTATGCAAAATGCCGCCGTGAGGATTCAGAGGGGACTGTCTAAGGCAGTTTTGGAAACAATAGCCGTGAGTGGTACCTTTGAAATGGCCTGATAGGTGGGTTAAGAAGGTCGTATGTAGGCCCCTTTTGACTCCCGCACCGTTACTAGGAAAGGAAGAATAGGAACGTTATGTGATAATGTGTTATGTGCCATGTTGTGAACTTTTATTTTTTAAATCATGTAATTTCGTTTGTTTGTGATCGGTTTATAGACAGTTTCAAGTTATAGTTCATATAACAACTTATCAGTTCTTGAAATGTCAGATATAATCGAAAATCTATTATATCTAGCTGCTGGTGTGCCGCTGTGAGTCAATGGGGTTAAAATGGTCTTGTTTTCTATGTATCATGAAATTAAACAAATTATTGTGACGCGGTATATTCTGTATATAAAAATAATTATATCTAAATGGACGCTAATTATCTTCATATTATTAAAGATATTTCATTAAAAGTTGCTTTCGTCTTAAATTACACCTCGTTGAATATAGATTGCAGCTACAAAATATATAACAGCGCCATCTAGTGATATTTTTAAAACGCAACGTAGCAGTAATAGATTTGTCAAATTAAACAAATTTCTCTTTTTTTGTTGTTTGTTTTAGGCGAGCTAGCGGCCCATCTGTAGGTAAGCAGTTACTAAAGTTTATGTGCACTTCACCAATAAGCATAGAGGAATCATTCTCGCGTTTCTATCGGGTTCAAGGCAACGGAGGGTATGGGAGCGGAGAGGAAGGGGGCAGGGTGTTATTGGACCTCCAGCACTTTCACGTACTGAACAAACGCACGAAACTGAAAAGTATGGATACTACTTAACTTAATATTGTTTTATGTTTACGTGAATGTTATACATTGAAACTAAACTAACTGCTTTGTAAGTTTTTTATAATAAACTAAACTTTGCCTGCGCCTTCGCTCGCGTAAAAATAGGTTAAGTTGCGTTAGTAACAGCACTTTTTTTAAATAAAATAAAGCTTGCGTTACTCGGTGATGGTATAGCATACTAATGGTGAAATAATTGCCAAAATCCTTACAAATAAACCAACAAAAAATCAAACCTTTGCTCTTTATAATAATACTAGCTATTGCCCGCAGGTTCGCTCGAGTTAATTTAAAATTTGACAATCAATTCGGGTTGTACTCTGCTTGTAATAATATAATTCAATCATGATTCGAAATACCGTGGCGCCATCTATTATCATAAGAACGTTATTGTTGTTTTCCTCGGAAACAGTAATTTATTTCGGGATGAAAGGTAGCCTATGTCCGTTTCTGTACACCTGACAACGTATATGCAAACTTTCAGGATGATCGGTTCAGTGGTTTAGGCGTGAAAAGGTAACAAACAAACAAACAAACTCATTTTCGCTTTTATAATATTAGTTAGGAAGTTAGGATTAGAATTAGTTTAGACAACGCGATAAAATCTGTATAAAATAGGTTAGTTTCATTGCTACTCTACGTCTATATTTATGTAAACATAAGTAAGGCTGACTCAAAATATACTTCAAATTCGTCGTGAATAATCATTTCCACGGTTCGTATAATAAAAAATAAGGCTAGTAGCTAGTAGACTTTTTATTCTTGTAACATAATATTAACAAAATCAGCTTACCTTAAAAATGAATTAAGTAACATCAACCTGGCTATTCAATAATGAAATTAATGAACCGATATTAAATAGAGCGCTTGATTAAAAAGCGTAAACAATGAACGAGTCGTTATAATAATACAGATAGCTATCGAATTACTAAAACAAACTGAGTTACTCGATTAAGATAAGGACGCAATTAATTTTATTGGAAAAATAATCGATATTGATGTCATAGGAGTTTGAACCTTAAATATTTTATGACGTGACTCTGTGTGAAGTTTGTTGTTATATTTTACTAACAGCGCTCGTCACAAAGGGTATATCGTAACTTATATTATAAATGCGAATGTGAGTTTGTTTCTTTGTTTATTACGCTTTCAAGCCTTAATTATTCGACTGATCATCATGATATTTCGTAAACACGTTGTCAGGGACATACAAAAAGGACCTATAAAATTGGATAAGTATATAAAAAGTGTGTTAATAAATATTAAGCGATTGAAAAGATTGAACATGAGTGCTTCTTCTCATGAAATTTCTGCTCCTCGAACAGGTTTTTATCAATGTAAATTTTTTATATCCTTCTATTTATTTTATTATTATTTTTAATAATATGTTAGTTAATGACGTGTCCAAGAATTGTTTACACATTTTTATGGAAATAATAATTTTGGCTTTGACTTTGACTTTTACATAGGGTACCTTTCAGCCAGCAAATAATTACTGATCTTGAGGTAGGTATAGAAATTTATTAATAACATGTAGATTGCGCGAGCGAAGCCGCGGGCAAAATCTAGAAAATCAATAATTGGATATTTAGCAAGTTAATATAGAAGAGATAGTTTGCATGTACCTGAGATTTGTGAGCCTCGGTAGCTCAGTAGTAGTGAAATTTACTACTATAATTATGTATACAGGGCCCTCTAATATCCTGTCTAGCCTTAGGGTATCGTTAGCCTTCGGGTTGTGGAGGTCAGATGGCAGTCGCTCCGTGTAAAAACTGATATCCAGTTAAATCCCGTTAGACTACTTGGGGTCGGCTTTCGACCCCAAGTGACTTGGGAATAATAAAGCCTAAGGAGAAAGAAAAGAAGATTCGAGATTACATAACAAAAAAAAAATAATTCAAAATGTAAATATCTCTACATCCTGTATAAGGCCCTGGGTTCGATGTCTCGATAAGCATCGGACCCTGGGTATTATTTTATTACTATTATAAGGTTCTTGTCAAGAAATTCTTAGTAGCAGCATGGATTCTGAAGCTTTCCCGGTAGACGACCCTATTACATGAGCCCAAAAAATATCGCTGTCAGAATGGGGTGTCATACACTTGTACCTATGTATGTCTTTGGGCATACAGTTATGAGATTATGTATGTATGTATTCGGATATTAAGGTTTCCTAACAACTTTTTAAAGTTAAAAGTGCGTGACCTGAATTTGAACCTCCGACTAACTAGACTAATCCAACTATAGATACAACCCAATAAAGTATCGCCATTTTTATTCCCATTACATTTTTATTTAGCTGAAAAATATTTTCATATTTGGATAAATAGCGGATTTTATTACTAAGAATTTGTATATATCCTTTGTTTCGTGTGCTAATGAGAAATTAGAAACCTAACTTTAATAGGCCGATATTTAATTTAACTTAACAACCTCCGCATTTAGAAGGTTGCTTTGTAATCATTTTACTAAAATATTATTTGATGATAATTATGTAGGTAAAATAGGTTGACCTTTGCGAAGGTAAGTATGTTTAGCACTAAGAGGTGTTCTTAGATTGGTTAGAATTAACTTACAAGATAAGACGACATCGGTGGCGCAGCAATAGAATATGAGATTGCTGTGCATGAGAGTTTGATTACTGGGTCAGGCAATTTTTCGTAGCCATGGCTGCTGAAAAGAATTTGAGAAGAAAGTCGGGTAAATGTAAATTTAAGTAAAATCTGAAAAATGTATAATCAGAAGTCGCCAATTCCTTATTACGTACGAAAAGTTAAGGATTCTATTAGTATTGTCATGTCTATCTAATGGAGAGGTCACAAGAGACGAGAGAGTCACAGACGTATAATAATTAACCCACATTTTACTAGCTATGATTTTAAGATCCTCGATATAGAGAGGTGCAACATGTTTATTGCCGCCTACTTAACCTATTCCCAGACTTCGTATTGTTACTGAGAATTTCCTAACAAAAATTCTTTACACCATGTCCGATCTAAGTATTGAACTCAAAACCTTACAAGCGGCCCGTAAACATATACGTGAATGATTGGCTACCCATGCGACAGATTTATATGTATTATATAATATTTACAGCAACATTACGTAATCCACAATCATAACTAGGACAACCATATTAGGTATATTTCGAGTAGTACAATATTCCAAGCACAGTCTTAAAACTACTTCCATTTATTCAAATCTTTTCAATATCATTTCCCCGTGACATTTATTTGAATATTTCAAACTGATATTAAAATACATACGTTTAGCGTCAGGTGGAAATTGAAAAATTTAAAGTTGTTCTGGAAATATTTTATGTCACTTGTACCCGTACACGGAAATATATTTTAAGAGACTTGTGTAACGTAGATATTATTTGTATTTTAATATTGTATAGGATAGACTGGAAATTTTTTGTGAGCAACAAAATGTATTTAAAAGTAATATAGGTACTACTTACTTAACACAGTAACGAGCTAAACGTCGGGCAATCAATAGGTATTTATTACATTTTAAATACTTCATCGCAAGTAAGACTCGTTACCTAGTATTAAATTAAGTATTTATTTTAGGTATTGGCAGGTAATTACTATGATTTGAACTTCTCACACGCACGAGCTATATCCAAATAGTCGACAAATTTATTTATATCTATACCGGACACATTTTTAGCAGAACTGCTAATGAAAACTTCTTATCATTTATAAAATGACCTTACGATTTAAATAATTTATTATTCTAAGATTGCCACTGAATATTCTGACTTAATAGATATTTTCAATGACACCGCTGCTTGTTTCCGAAAAGCTTTAAAGTGTGTAATCGATAACTAACATGTAATTAATTAATGTTATTTTAAACTATTTTTAATATAATTGTCTCTAGATTATTCAAATATGTATAGTGCATGCGGTGTTTGCTTATTAATTGGTTGTACATTTATTTAAGATCTCTGTGTATGTTATACGACATGTAACTATCGATGTATTTACTATAAGCAAGGCATACAATAAATAAATAATAATTATTACAATGCTAAGGATGTTATAGTTAATTAAATAAACATGTATTGAATGCTCTAACTTTTGAAGGATTCTAACCTTACACGGGATAACATAATATTGCGATCACAATTTTAATTTCATAAACTGAGTATTAAATATTCAAGCTTTGTATTCTCGAAAGAATGGACAGAAATAGATTGCACCGACATTTCACCAGCTAGCTTTGTCTAAGAGTCTACATTCCTATTACTATTTATATAATATTATGGTTTATCAACCGCAAATGTTTACAAATTGACATCCAATAGATAACAAAGAAAGTATGGTGGCTAAAACACTTGCCAATTATAGATTAACCAGCATTCATCGATAGTTGTGACAATATTTATGTAAAGAACTAAAATTATTATAAAAAAATAAGAAATAAAATACTATTTTTGTTCTATGACGAAGCCAGATCAAAGCAAACTTCTCCCATACAAGGATACTCCTATATATAACTTCTCAATTGGTCACCAACATACGGGTTTAAAAATAAACTACCTTTTGAGTTAAACGTGTTCATTTCAAAACTTCCAATGTACAAGTAGGTGGGTGTTGGTTGGCGGTATTTAAACTGCTGCCAGCGGTAAACTTAAACGCATTTAATGTTGCTAAAGTTGAAATGTTTCAAACTAGGTTAAAAAAACTTCAGCTTTGACCGACAAATTGTGCTTTTTATGTTCCATATACATGAACGCGATTTTAATGTTATTTTGCTTGCACTTGTTAAATTTATATGGAAATGTATCTACATTTCCATATAAATTTAAAAAGTACAAGTGCAAAATAGTTGACCCTACATCTATGGGATCAACTATTTTTAAAAGTATCACATGAAGTTAACGGGCAGCAATAAACTGGTGAACTTTGGACTGCTATTTAAAAGGTCTAAAGATAGACCCTAACACGGAAGCACGTCTGAATTTTTTTTGAAGTGCATGATCTCTTTACTTCTCATTTAGCAGGCGTAGAAGTGGTCTGCAGTGCAGTACACTTAAACAGAATCTGCTGGTGAGTTAAGAAGTACCTCAATTTTACAGAAGATAGAATCAGATAAGTGTTTACACGCTCCTTGAGAAGGTGCTGTGTTGTCAGCAGTAGAACTAAAATATACTAACACTGCTAGGAGTACTGCTAGCGCTGGAAACAATTCCTATGTATTTGTACGTACAGCGACTGCTTTGTTGATTGGTCTCGGATAAAACGTTTATAGGCTGCAGTAACCGTTTAGCAAGGCGAATTGTAAGCTTGTATATAAAAAATATTTATTGTCGATCACTCGAACCGCGATAGACAATAGAAATACCTGACGCGATACTGCGTACCAAATCTCTCTGTGTCATTCTGAGAGCAAGCTCTCGAACTATTAGTAGAAGAGTTTGATTATAATTAAATCACATATAATTATTGCTATCTAAGTAAAGTCGAATGTTATAATTTCTTTGAATAGCTAGTTACTTAGGGTATCTCGTTTGTAGTCGAAATTGTCCATACTTATGTTGCATCTATGGCGTAGTGGTTAGTGTAACCGACTGCCACGCCTGAGGTCGCGGGTTCGATTCCCGCACAAGTCAAACATTTGTGTGCATGAACATGAATGTTTGTCTTGGTCTGGGTATTTCTATGTATAATATGTATGTATATACAAAAAAAAAGTATATATGTATGTTTATCCATTGTCTAGTACCCATATTACAAGCTCTGCTTAGTTTGGGCTAGATGGTGTTGTGTGTATGTGGTAGAATATTATTATATTATTATTATTATTATCCAGAATCTCAAAAAAACCACACAGCTTTACTTAAAACAGCGAACATTAAGCGCTGGACAACCTACACTGATATACGTGTTAAACCAGGAGATTAGAGGCCAGACGGTATTAATAGAGGGGTCGCGGTGCCTGAAATATTATTATGTCGTCTAGACGCATTTATATACCAAACTTTGTCAAACAATCGATAGACTGCTAACCAATGGACAGAGTAATAGGGGATTTATAACCAGTATTAGGTTGTGATTAGATATAATACACACGTAGAATCTCACCTGCATAATCTCACGTAGGGAAACATGCATTACACTAAAAATGTGCACGCATGCTTTAGATAATATAATATAATAATAATAATAATATTCTACCACATACACACAGCACCATCTAGCCCAAACTAAGCAGAGCTTGTATTATGGATACTAGACAATGGATAAACATACATATATACTTTTTTTTTGTAAATACATACATATTATACATAGAAACACCCAGACCAAGACAAACATTCATGTTCATGCACACAAATGTTTGACTTGTGTGGGAATCGAACCCGCGACCTCAGGCGTGGCAGTCGGTTACACTCACCACTACGCCATCGAGGCCGTCAAAAACATTGGATGCAGACAGATTGTGTAAATTTCTTTATGGCACAGCAGTAGTGAATGCGACTACTGTGCATGAGGTCTCGGGTTCAAATCCCGGGTCAAGCCAACAAAAAGTTGGTGGTTATAGACCTAGATATGCCTCGGAAAGCACGTAAAGCCGTTCATGAGAGTTAGGGAACAGAGAGTGCACTTGTGTATGTGCGCATACTTGTGCACTATAATATCTCCAGCACAGATGACCAGTATCCCTTAAGATTGGCCGCCGTGACCGAAATACGGTCTAGAGGACATTATTATTAATACTAAAAACTTATATTCGTTCGTATTCCAAATAATCTTTATTTGACAAACACAGCTTATCCCAATTTTACAACACTGGTTTCAACTACACTACTCCTAATAGTTACACATTGAACTTAAACAGCCTAGCGTTCGTCAAAACTATTTTTCTTACCTATAAGTCTGGTAGTTCGAAAGATTAGCGTATTCAAAGAAACTAATTCTAAGCTTTAAAGCTTAAACTGAAAGGTTTGAAAGATGGATCTCGAAAATCTCTCGAAAAGTTATTTTAATCGTAATTTTTGATCGAACTGCTGAGGTAGCGCACTAGTACTAAATGTGACTTGTACATGAAATTCTTCATAGCAGCATGGAGTCTGGAAATTTCATAAGATTTAAGGCATAGCTTGTGAAGTGTGGATGTAATATACCTCTGCTTACCCTTCAGGGATACATGCGCGAGACTATGACATGTATATTA
This sequence comes from Catocala sponsa, assembly GCA_963564715.1. Classification (NCBI taxonomy): domain Eukaryota; kingdom Metazoa; phylum Arthropoda; class Insecta; order Lepidoptera; family Erebidae; genus Catocala; species Catocala sponsa. The sequence continues at coordinate 9,200,545 of OY751351.1, forward strand.
TTGACTGCACGGATGTATGAATGTTTCTCCAATGTATAGAAACAGAGTCCTTACAGTTCTTACAGATTTATTAAAACTAGCGGTCGCCTAGTGGTCGAAATTCGACCAAAGTTTGCCTGTAAGATATTGCTGATATAATAATATATATTGACATTATTATGTCATATATGTAACCATAGTTACGCGCTTTGACTGCGTGTGTCAAATGCATGGTTGTGTGCGTGTAGTGGTTTTTCATTAATTTAATGTATTTCTAATGCATATATTATATAAATATTAGCATTCGTCACTTCTTCTCTGTACAAACTAGGTATAAGTGAGCGAAATTTCATACTCCTCCGTCCAAGGGATCCAAAGTTTTCGCTTCACGTGTATAGATAATAATAATAGATAAAGACAAATATTCAACTGCATGAATGGCGTAGTGGTTTAAGTGGTCACCTCACCGCTGCCTCTGCGCCGAGTGTTGTGGGTTCGAATCCCACACGGGACAACAATTTCTGTGATCTGCAAATGGTTGTTCCGAGTCTGCGTATTCTTTGTCTCCGTTTCTTGAATGTTTTTAAAGTCTCCCGCGACACAGGAATTACTCTTAGTGCGGGAGTTGTCTTTTTTAAGATGAGTAGAGATGAAGATATGACGTATACCAACAATGCGTATATTTTGATTGCTTTTGGCCATATAAAGGATTCTAAAGGTAAGAGATTATTTTAAGCAAAATGGCAGACGTTTTTACATTATATGGATACATGTTTGTCTTGGTCTGTATTTACAAAAAAGAAAGGATATATTATATATGTTTATCCATTGTCTAGTACCCAAACTGAGCAGAGCTTGTACTATACAAGCTCAGCTTAGTTTGGGCTAGATGGTGTTGTGTGTATGTGTTAGAATATTATTATTTGTTTCTCTTTCACGGGTATATTCCTAATACGTTAGGAAAATACCCGGCCCTTTGGGAGGCTTACACGAAGAGTCCCTTCTAGAGTTTTAATCAAAGGTGGGATGGAACACCTACAGTGGCACTAGCCGCAGCAGGCGTAGGACTATTGCTACGTATGGATTCTAATATATGGGCTATGGGCATGGGTGTTTGATGGACTGGTATATTGGTAACTATGGATGATAAAACGGCGTCTGCCCTGAATACTCTAATAGCATCAATCGAATGGACAGATTATGCTTATTGATGTGAGCAGAATTATATTGATATGTGCGACCTCAGAGACAAGCCAATGCACGGATGGCTTAAGTGATTGCGTCACTATTGCTATTGCACCGAGTCTCATGGGTTCGATTCCCACTCGGGACAATAACTTGTGTGATCCATGAATAGTTGATCCGAGTCTGGGTGTTTTATTTTTTTCTGTTGTTTGAACGTTGTAAAGTCCATCGCGACATAGAATTTAAGCCTAGTACGGCAGATGTCTTTTTAAAAACCAAAAATAACGCACCTGATGTCCGATTTCTCAAGCTTGCGCTTACGATTTTGAGAGCCTCGTTTCGATTCATGGGCAATTATAGGTAATTTTCAGTAGCAGCACAAAGTCTGAAAATGTGTTCGGAGAACAGCAATCAAATACTTGTCGCCATCTTGTAAAATCATAGCTGGCGATATAATGATGTCGTTCATCTTTTCCTACCCCTTGGGGATATAAAGGTGTTAGTCTATGTACATATGTATAGATGAATCCTTTTTATATACAATAACCCTGAGAGTATATCTGTATAATTCCTATTAGTACAATAAAGAAAGTTCTTATTTCATCTCATCTTAATCCCTTACCAACACACTTTCAGCTGCTTATCTCTTTATGTTCCATGCAATCATACATTGCTAGACATATGTAGCTATATACACACTTGTAATGTAGTTAGGTATATGGCCATGCGTGCACTATAACGTTCATATCGCACGTTTGTCTTGATTCCGTTGTCTTGAGGCTATAGGACTAGCGGATAAAATATATATAAAACATGAGCGATATTATTTATGCTGAATGGTCTATTAATTTTACGACGTCATGTCTCGCAGTAGGGATGATCCCTGTATTACAGGGGCAACATACATAATATTTAGACTTTATACAATGCTTGAAAATCTCAAATTGTTGTTAACATCTGCGGCTCGAACGTATAAAAGTGGTTGACTTTTAAGGTTCGAAAAATAGATAATACAACAGCTTTGTTCGTCTGTCTGTTATACAACTTTCAACTGAAGAACCGTAAGAGTTAAAGACTCGCGGTCAACGCCATTCGACTCAGCATAGTCGATATACCCCCAAATGACTATGACCTTTGTCCTCTAACCTCAAGGTCACGTGGAACCATTTTTTCGAACTCTAAGATTTACGGCAATTCATTGCCGTTTCTCATTTGTTTAAATCACTTCGCCGTCCGTGCTGTAACGATATTTAAAAAGGCAGCTTGTATTTTTAATTAAATAAGTAGTTTGTAGCACAGGAGCGGTTAAGAGTTTATAGACTAGGAAATTAATTCCTTTAAAAATAGTTGCATCTTTTATCCTTAAGACGTTACCAAAATTTAAATTAAAATAATATTTAGACCATCATCTATATAGATGACGGTCTAAATATTATTTTAATTCAAAGATTCACATTACGTACAAGTGAATCTTGTGTTATGTACAATTCTAGCATGCCCGCTATTATTGGAGTATTTTTAGTAGCAATGAGTCATTACGCATGATACAATTCACTATAAAAAAATATGAGATTTTCCCCTAAGAAAATTACAACGGTTTTCTATTTAGAATAATGGTCTGAACCTATTATTTGTAAATCATTACACCATATATCCTTCTTGGCAAAATATTACAAGGTAAATTACAGAATACAATACCTTGTTCTACTATATGCGATACGTGTCAATAAACAAACAACATAACATTTTATTCAATCGCTGACTTCGTGGCTCCATGCTAACAGGGGCAATAAACATTTTACGCTCCTGTCCATAATACAGTATGAATTTCCTCATAACGTCGGCAATGTGGATGTATTTATAGTACCTATGTAACTAAAGAAATATATCTGTTCGATAGCTAAACTTGTAACGGTATTATGTTCATATAACGATTGAGTAGTGGTTTCAGTGATCACCTCGCCACTGCCACCGCGTCGAGTGTTGTAGGATTGATCCCCACACGGGATAGAAAATTGTGATTCACAAATGTTTGTGCCATATCTGGGTGTTCTTTGTGGCCGTTGTATGGATGTTTGTAAAGTCCCCCGTGACACAGAAATTATTCCTACTACGGGAGTAGTCTTTTTAAAAAAGAGACTTTTCACTTAAAGTATAATGACAAATAAATTCTATTTTAAACGTTCACTTGCAATATGGTAATCTATATACTGGCTGCTTATTATATATTTGCTATAAAGATATTGACTGCATGGATGGCATAGGTGACATAGGTTTATGTGAGCACCTTGCTACTTCCACTATACCGTGTTGAGGGTTCGACCTTCACACGGGATAGTGTAAAAGTGATGGAACTGGACCTTGTGACTAAAACAGTTTTACATTGTCCCGTCATGGTTTACGAGTGTTCCAATTGCTGCTATAAACTGCTTCAAAAATATTCTTTGACATACATACATATTTTTCACTTTTACATAGGATTTTCTCAAAATAACTTAGCAGCGTATGAGTTTAGAGCTATCTACCCGTATTGGTATATATCTAATGATATAAGCGATGAAGCGAAGTGCATAGTAAATGTACAAATAAATAATATGATCGTAGAAACAAACAGGACTTAGAGTAAAAGCCGTGAATTGGCAAACGTCCTTACGTAGGTCCTAGTAATATAGACCGTAGACCAGAAATAGTGACAAATTTAAAATAGATGCGAAAAAACGCAAAAAGAAAATACTTTTGCTAGCAGTGGCTAGGCTGATTGATTGAATAAAAAAAATTGTTGTGAAACTTACCTGATTCTGTTTTGATTTGTTTATTTTCTGAAGGTCATAATTAAGTCTCCGTTTAGCATGCGCTTTATTAATGATCATTGTCCTCAAAGAATACTCTCCACAATCGCGTAATTAATAGTTCAAGTTCGTGCAGCTTCGTCGTTTGTCATAACTATAATAATTTCTTTACAGATTTGGATTTGTTTGCATTGCCTGCTAATAGATTTTGATATAGCCTAATCCTTGCTATTAATAGCTCCGTTAAAAAATTTTATTTATAGATATAACTAATAATTATTTGTAATTTGTAATAAAATAATTAAATGGATAGTTCACTATTATGTAATCTGTGAATAACAGTGTAAGTGCACATTTTCTTAAAGTATGTAAGTGCTATGCAACTTCTTATGTATATTGTGTAACTGTTTGTTATTCCAAATAAATAAATAAAATAATAAATAATTTTACTTGAAATTGCACAAATTCAAAATTTTTGGGCAATGATAATCTTGTGTGGTAAATATATTTTTAGAAAAACGAAGTTACATACTTGGTCGAAACTTAACTTACATACTTACTTGAGTCCTTGTCGATTTTGTAAGACGGCTATAAAAAGCCTACGTACATAATTTTGCCACCGTTTCCAAGGCCCCATCCTTCCAGAGGCTATAAACATTTTATACCCTTGTCCAAAGACAATATGAATCATAATTTTACCATGATTTAGACAAGCCTTGAAATATTCACGAGACAATTTGGATGTGTGTCTTTTTCTTTTATCTATTGGCTCAATCTTTACAGTGTTTTAAAATGATTCTCTTGTTGAACTTGTGGTACATACATTTATTTCGGTTGTTAGGTCCGCCATATTGTTATTGAATTATTTCGTTGAGGATTTTCAGTAAGTAGCAAATTAAAGCTTTGCCTAGTAGATAGAAATAGACTCACCCCTAAAAACGTGGGATGTCAAACAAATATAGAAATGTGGGATTAATAAACTAATGTTGGCCCCGTTAGTAATATGTGGGCGTGAGTTTGTTCACCTGTAATGTTGGTTCCAGAATATGGAATGTCAGAAACCATTATAGTGATTCACTGCGAAAGGTCGAAGTTCTTTTAATTTCTGGATGCACCTATTTTTATATGGTTGCATAAATGATGACTCCTGTGTGATATTCTATTCTCTAGCTGAAATTGTGGGTACTATCGACAAAATGTTTACCGAGACGTATTTATATATAAATGTATACCACTATATAAATAGTAAACAGTTAAATCTTTCAAAGTAAGTAGCACGAATAGCAACTCAGTGGTTGCGTCTCATGCTTTGTTTGCAAAATACTGGCTTGGAATTAATGTAATGTTACTAGATCCAAAAAGAAGTGATAGCCAAAAGGAGACACCATTTGACTGCCACGTAAAGATCTCTAGTTCTGTCTCACAGTACACATGTTACGTGCTTATTAAATAGTTCATTATAACTCGCTCCAACGGCGAATGAAATCATTGTATAGTAACTTGCATGTCTGAGAGTTCTAGGTAAAGTTGTCGAAGCCAGGGCAGCGTAGTGAACTATGACCTGACCTTTCTCATACCGAGAAGTTCTAACATACCAGTTTATGAACACGATTACTATAATTATTATCATACACATTCGAACGGGATAAGAAAATTAGTATTGTTTTAGTTAAAACAAACACAAGTTACATAGGCCAAAGTTTCGTTTTATTTAGAAAAGTAGTTTGTACAATTTTACTAATTTACAAGTTGCAACTTTTTATGATACCTTGATCGTTACACTTCTATCTACTTTTTTTTCTCACTCCACAAAACATAACTGTCCTTTCTTCTATCGGCTAAATTAGTTCACAAAGTCAAAAGCCTTACATTTTTTATTATTAAGTAGTACATTTTTCTTAACAATTTTCACTCACATAGTAATATAGCGGTTAATATTTACAAAAAACACTTTAATCTATGTATCACAGAAAAAATAATTATTTATCTAGCATAATAATAGTATTTATTACAAGAGGAATAATTATCGACGTAAACCACCCTACACACAGACGTTTTTGCGTGTTCCAAAAGTTAAAATCGCGAGTGTGTAAGCAGTTTTATATTTAGCTAGTGAATAGAGACTTAATATTTTTTGTATCTTATCTGTTCTTTTTAAGCTATTGAAATTATACTTTACACATGCAAAATGTAATTAGGTTTTAATAATTTTGATTTAAGATTCATGAATGCAAATAGACATATTTTTTTAGAAATCATTATTATGAAATACAAAAAATATTAAGCCCCATATTTAAAATTACAAGACGGATGAGATGAGTCCTAAGGCGACTATATTTCAATAAATTTACAAAGTTTTTCTATGCCGTTCCATTAACGAAGCATTAATTGATTCAAAGTTTTTATTATCATCTAAAATAAAATGTATTTATTTTCCAAAATTCTAACGTATACCCAAAGAGAAGAAAAACTATTATTTTTGATGCACGCCGGTGCTCTTACTGTCTTAAAGATAGTTTTATTCTTTATGAAAACATATGACACAAAATCAAAATGTTTAAAAAAGTTAGTACTTTTACAAAATGTTTCGGAACTTTTGAAATTAAAATAAAACCGTTTAGAAAAAATAGGCGTGTGGTGTAGGTTAGTCTAATCAGTCTTAAATTGAAAATTTTAAATGAAATTTTAACTTTTCCTATAGATTATTGAGCATATCGTGATAAGCCGTAAATATTTATTACTATTTTAAATATTTATATTTGAATTAATTTACTACGAAATAATATTATACTGGACATTGTTTAGAAAACATAAATTTAATAATAAAAATTATATAGGTATAAATTTACTTTTTGTTACGTTTTCTGTTTCTTTCAGAATATGTCCAGTAGATAAAATAATATCTAAAATTGACATTGCACTAAGGAAAATAATTGGAAGAACTGTGCTTTTAAATTTTAAAATTAAATAGATATGTTTTGAGATATCATGCAAATGGCACATTTCGTAGAGAAATTAAAGCTTATTTTATATCTATAAAATATTATTTTGATTGAGAAAATCAGTAAAATATGTATAGGTATCTATTTCTGATATGTAATTTTCTAGAAAATAATAATGTAACATTTAAACGAAAATCATTTTTATTTATAACATATTCAATTTTGATTTTATTTTATATTTATTTTACTTAATAAACAGTGTAAACATATAGTGTCAATAAAATATGCGTACCTACTCATGATTTATAATTTTAATAAAATTGACTTCGATTCGTATCTACAAGACAAACGGAAATATCTAAAGGCAATGATTTGATGATGATGCAGTACACGCTTTGAAGAGAATTCAGCGTGTTAATTTTTGTTTAACAATATTAATATGTCACTTGATGAGCCATAACATTTATCTTTCGACCTAGAGTAGTTTTCAAAGAATAATTTAAGTATACTGGTTTGTTTAAAAAAATAAATCATTGACACAATTTTATTTTGTTTATTTTATTTTATTAGTCTTCTACATTAAAAGCAACTATTGGATTTCTAAAATTACTTCTGTTATCGTAAATAAAAATTAAATATAGAACACTTGGCTCATCAAAACACATAAAATCAAAACTACCATGTAGTTTCATATAATAATTCCGTTAATACATAGAAATATATTTAATTTAATAATATACACACTTTAATACAATAGTAACAAGACCAGTCTCAGTCGGGTTATACGAAATTGACAAGGATTTACAAAATTTCATTAACTTGAAAAAATTGACAGAAATATTTAATGCTGACATGACATAGCTTTTTTCTTTGCTCTAGATTCTTTTATTTGTTGAAAAGCAACCGGGATAGGCCTAATAGTATTCTAATTTTAAAAGCTAACAAACATTTTCATTCCATTTTAAAACATTGGATAAGTTCGCATGAAATAATCGCGATACGTTAGGATCGCAGGTATTTAGATGTGTATTGACTCACGTGTAATGAAAAATCCAAATATAACAATAAAATTAAACGTGAATTCAACTCAAAATCAAAGGACTAAACAGTGCCAAGTCAGCATTCCTATTTTTTCGATTAAACAAACCACCTATTATAACATACACGCAATATTTTACTAAAGTCATGAAATGTTCAAACCGATCAATCATTGCCTAATTCGGTTGTGACAAGAACTTTATGGTAATCTATTTTACGATCTATAACCTAGATTTTGAACACTAATACGCTAGCTATATTCCAAGGACAATTAGAACACTTACACCAATCTTCCAAACATTTATGTCCGGTTAAATTTATTTATAGTATACATAATATCTATTAAAAATGACAGAAAATGTTTGGGAGATCAATGTGAAAATTTACAAAATTTAATTGATTACATTCTTTTTAATTTGACCGTTGAAGATCTGAGAAAATACTTCTAAATTAAAATTAAAAATAAAACTATAGTACATACATGGATACACAAGTCATCGCGTAGTAAAATTCATCCAAAGTCTTTTTTATAGAAAACGTTTAAAACTTAACTTACACATGTGTCGCTAGTGGCGTTTGGTGACCATTACCTGAAAAGAGAAAAATTATAAAATATATGTTGCCACAATATTTACCTATGCAGCCATCGAACCACATTCTGCTTAATGTACACATAGTGTAACATCAAATTATATTTCTTAAATCAATTTTGTTGTTATTCTCTGATCCAGTTCTCGGTATTTTCTAGATACAGGAAAATATGTTTCATTACATTCAATTTGACCAACATCAACTTGAAGTTTATTGAAAGAAACTTTCTCATTTGTAGTGAGAATTATTTGAAACTGAGATTAAAATTTTTATATTCAATACGTTAAACGCCTGAAATCTTTTACTATTCCGTCACTGATGTTTTATTTCTTTTATCCAATTTAAATAACGTTGCTTATTTATGAAGTTGCATTAAAATCTAAAATATAGTTATGTAGGTTATTTTTAAATTAATTCAGAATGGTTTGCCGAATAGTGCGATTTAAATATTTACTGACAAGCTTTAACTTGACGTTGCACGAAGATATATACCGTATTTAATTTCCGGAATTGGAATCGTCATAGTGCGCGTAACGGAAAGTATTCTGTTGCTTTTAAATCCACCAAATTTCACCAAATCTAATTGAAAAAGTGAAGAATTCTTTCTCAAATTTAAGTGGATTTGGTATGTTGATTAAAAATCACAAATGGTTTTTCGGATATCGTTTTGTTTTTTCCTAAATACCGATTAGATTTCAAAATTTGGCTCAACTGCCAGCTTAAAGAAATCAAATATAATATAGTATTTAGTATACAGGTTATACCAGAAGTCGACGACAAGCCGGAATCAGGTAACAGACTAAGTTATCACAGCAATTTTTTCAAAATGCGTAGCTTAGATACCTATTTTTTATATTTTTCCGATAGATATTATAACTTAGCCTATTACCTGATTCCAGCTTGCCGTCGACATCTGGGATATTCTCTATACAAATCTTTATTAAAAGCATTTCGCAACCTTAGTCCTGCATCGTGAATTGGCTTTGTCATCGTTTATAACTGACTAATAAAATCCACAATAGTGTATGTAATAAAAATTATGTTGAAAAACAATTTTTTTATTATCGATTTATTTAATACTCTAATTGGTAATAAAATTTGATCGAAGCGTCATTATAGTCGCAGGCGCGCTGGGCATACGATATAATGCCGTTTCGAGTAAATTATCGTGTTTATTTGTGATTGAATTAAATTAAATATTTTTCTTTTGTATATGGATTTGAGGACTTGATTTTTCTTTAATTTAGTTATACCTGTGCCGGCTAGAACTGTTTTATTCTCAATTTTAAAGAATCATCCTTAATTAATGCGGCTATTTTATGATCTTTTCTTTAAAAAGTATTTATCCTACACATTCAGCCTGTGGGTTAGTCACACTCAGAGTGTGTATAAAGCCCTCCGTATTCAATATAATAATGCCTTTAGAGCACTTATGAGATAACCGCGACACTGTAGTGCGTCATCGATGTTTGCGGAGGCGCGTGTCGATTGTTTTTATGCAATAATGCGAAAGCGATGCGCGTCTTTGGTGCGCCGGGTACGTAGCAGCACAAACAGCGCTATTGCTATGATAGCGGACAGACTGGACTGTCCGTTTATTACACGTTGTAGTAACTTGCATGTCGTCTACAACAATAGTAACTAATTTAATCATCATTTTAAGAATAAGTATCATTTTTAATTTAATATGTGAGTCTTTGTAACTTGTTTAATGAATAAATTATTATATTATTATTATAAACTATAATGAGGTGTAATAGTATATACATGCCATAACATCTGTATTGTTCTTACCTTTCTTGGTAACAGTCGCGTTACTGATAGTCCGGTTTGAGGGCGCTAGTATGTAGTGTGCGCTCGGCGATTGTGGAGTCGCTGATGACGTGGCCACACCAACCTAACATAATAAAAAAGCAAAATTAAAAAGCTTCATCCACAGGATTATTACTGAATTAATATAAATATAGAAATATCAATACAAATACTGCTAAACTTGAAATAACTAGTTTTCTAAACAGAAATTATATTCTCGAGTGAATACTTGAGTGTACTGGCTTCATGAATTGATGGTTTAACTTTCGTTACGTTACCTTCATGTTTTTCTGCTAATCTGTTAACGGAATGCAATGTTGTTAGATTAGTATGAATTTTTTTTTTATATAGCAGCAATAGGCACTATTGCATTCGAATAATATTCGAATGTATGAACAACACTATACCTAATCGTTATTGTATTCGAATACAAATATGCACATCACTTGAGCCTAATTAAGTAATTATTAACTCGTGTCAAAATTCTTTACGATATTCTTCTTCTCTCTAGCCTTTATTATTCCCAAGTCACTTGGGGTCAGCTTTCTAGTCTAATCGGATTTGACGACATCAGTTTTTACACGGAGCGACTGCCATCTGACCTCTGCAACCCGAAGACTAACGATATCCTAAGGCTAAACCAGTGTCAGGATACTAGAGGGCTCTGACTTCCCAATAACGACTACCATAGATGTTCATGGCAGCCGGTACCGACGGCTTAACGTGGTCTCCAAGGCACGGATCAGGCGATAATTGTCAATCAATATGCACATAATTTCGAAAAGTCATATAACTTCCAAAAGTCAGAGGTGCGCGACGTGGGTTCGAACCCGAGACCTTCTGCATTGCAGTCTGTTGGTCTCCCCACTGAGCTATTTACTTTACTATATTAACTTAATATATATATTAACTTACACAATCCCAAACAACAAATTTCTAATAAAATAATTTATTATATCAAGTATTCTACGCATACTGATTTACAGTATGTATTAAAAGATTAGCAGGAACATTAAATACAAGAATAGGTACAAACCGGTGGTTGCGTGCTGTCAGTCGACATTGTAGACGTGGTGATAGGGCTTGTCGCACATTGCGGCGAGGCCAGACTAGTAGGTGACGTTATTGAATGCGACGATGTCCCTGGTAACAATATTGTAATTTTTGAGTTATGTGTGTTTGTGCCAAGGATTGGTTCTATTGGTAAACGTAACGCACGTCATTTATACGAAATACGAATAACTTTTGACGCAATGTTTTATAACAGAATTGCTTCTGAGTGGGCATAAGCTTTACAGCAATGTGAGGCTGCAGTATACTGGATTCGTGTGAATATTTTGCCTATGGCTATCCAAATAATTATATTTGGAATGGTTGATGCATTTAAGTCTTTTATCTGGCTAGGCTTTAGTAGATTTTAAGGCTCATATTATACTAAAAATATAGCCCGTTTAGAAATCCTTTACTCTCATACTTTCACTTTGTATGATTTATATATATTATGTGATGATAATTAACGCAGTCATATTAAGTATTTACGTTTTTTTTGTAACCTAAGTTTTACTGCTCAAGATCATATGCAAACAGTCTGCTTGAGACCATGTCTATTAGAACTTATGCGAAATGTAAAACATTACAAAACGACGCGTAGCAGCTAGCATGATCGTTAACTTTTTCATGATTACTTAAGTATTGTTTCAAAATGTTCCACTAAAATAATAGGACTACCATTATTCCGTACAAAAATAAACTTCTAATTATGATGGCACTTAAGAGTTTTGTTTATACAATATGTCCTTACAAAACCAATTGTTGAGGCTCTTACTAGAAAGTTATTCAAAGGACAATCGGTATAGTTCATTTTGATTGATTTAATTCCAATTGTTTGTCGAAGGTCTTGGTCTAAACATAGTCTCGAGAAGTTTAAGTGTCTCTTTTGATTCAGCTGTAGATTTTAGTTCGATTGATTTTGGAATGACGAGACTCTTCTGTATTGGAACGTCGTTCTGATAATGATCCTACTGCAATAGTTTCAATAGAAATGTTGGTTTATTATCATTCCAATTTTATAAGACTAGTTCTGTTGTATCTGTGCACTAAGCAAGAAGCTGGCACTGGGTACATACACAGGGTACTCGCGGGAATTAAGTCATTCAGGTGAATCGCAATAGTGTTTGATATGACGCTTGTGACTCACGCAAATGTATCAACTAGCGCATGTTAACCGCATTATATACAAAAGCTAGCAGGACATAAATTACTAGAAAAACATAAACAGAGATATCTTTGGCATTTTGTTAGCTTTTGTATGAAAAATCCCTTAAATGTAAACAGTAACATAGGTAAGCTATTTTACATTTGTACATCTGTCAATAATAATTATTGGTTTGTTAAAACTTAATGTTTAAATAATGGTGTATGGTGGCTTTATTGTTGACTTCATCGACAAAAGTTACATAGTTTCCGCATTAGTAACACTTTCACCATTATTTTGTCCATACCATATTATTACAAAGTATATTGTATTTTAATTACTATTGTATACAGCATGTAACAAAAAGTATTGTCATAATAATGTTAAAGTGTTGTAATACGCACATGATAAAAGCAGCATTATAATAAACCTTTAACTAACACTAATTATATTAAAAACCCTTCGGCTTTGTCTCTTGGGAATACAATTTTAGGTTCATATTATATTAAGAAATCCAAAACATCTCATAAAATCTTCTTACCTGAAGGCAGCACCACAGAACTCCTAACTGAAGAGTAGGGTGGTGGTGCAGGAGTGGACGCAGGCTTCGCCGTGTTCACTGTGTTGGCGAACCCGAGCCCTCCTCCAGCACGAAGGTGAGGGTTACCGTACGTCGCCGCATACCGCACGTCCACACCGTGGATAAGACCACCATTTGGAACGCGGTTACCTGCTAAAGAGCGTAGAATTTAAATTCTTACATAGATGCATGGTTTTAATTTCGAGATGTTATTTATGTTGAGTACAGATATCGGACGACAGTAGAAAAATAAAAATCAAGCGATTTACATAAATCAATACATGTGTTAATTTGTTTTGTTATAAAAGAAACACACTAGTAATAAATTGTTGGTGACAGGAAACTTTACATCTGAAGAACGGACCCAAATAACACCCTGAATTGGAACAACTAATTGCGGATCAAATGAATTATTGGTAAAATGATATCAACTTATGTCTTTAGATATTCAAATATGATGATATTATTTTTGTTAATGAAAATCAAGATTTCTTATAGTCTGCGCTTGATTAATACTTGGTAGCTACTCAAAAAAGAATAGATACGTTTAAAAAGGCATCCCAATAAATTGTAACTTATGCAACAACAGATTTATTAATATAATGGTCGTGATTTTATGGTTATATCGGGTAGCTCTACAAGCAACGCGAAGCCTTAACCCGAAAGGAATATTAAAAAGATTAAAAACTATCGAAAACCCATTCACCTAAGCGCAACTACAATTCGAACGAAAAATATTTTCCAATATCACGAACACCACGAATACACTCGATTTCCTCTACAAAATTCTTTCATATTGAAACACTGGAGCTAAATTTTATTGAATATCGTATGAAGGAAATATTTTCTAAAGATTTTTCTTTTAAAAGCCTGTAAAGCAAGGTAACATAGTCACAAAGGCGCCAGTTATCGTACTCTTTATATAACACACGCTTTGGTTGGAAATTTATTCTAAAATATTGTAATTCGCAAGTAAAGCAACGACCAAAATGTGTTGTTATAATTTTAATCTTTATTATTTCGTAGCCATGTAGTACCTATTTAGTTTAGGAAAGACATACGCTTTATCATCCACATCTTTTTTATTATTCAGTTCGAGGTAATCGTTTTCTCTTTGCTTTTATATTTACTTACAGAGAGGTCTACCTTTCATCTTCTCTTCTCTATATAATGCTGTTCACAACAGTATTTGGGTTTTCGAAGAACTGAATGTGAGACTTCGATGTTTTATAATTTACTTTTATTTAATTTATTTGAATAAATATCTTATCTTACATAATGTGAATCAAAAACGGTAGTACCTCACTGGAAAAAGAATTGGACTTGTAACCGAGAGGTCAGGCGATTAAAATCAATCCATTTCACTACCAAATTGAACCTATTCCTAATACACGCATTTTAACTGAACTTGAGGGGATTTCAAAAATAGTAATCATTGGTAAACCAAATTGCTAGTTTTCTCTACTTCTAAATGTATACGGGCCATATACGGGATTGCACCTGACGAATCATGTCAACCTATTTTCAAAAGGCTTGGCTTGCTACCGCTTCCGTCATTATATGTATACGAAGTGTGTATGTTTGTACGTAAACATAAAGACATGTTCAAAACAGCCGAAGATGTAAGTTCTCGCAATCGACGTGATAAACATAGACTTGTTCTAGGTGTGATCCCTCGATTGACAAAATATAATAAGAGCTGCCTGGCTATGTGTGTACGAATTTATAATAAATTACCAGTGCATCTAAAGACTTTAAATTGCAGACTGCTTAAAATTAAACTATACGAATGGCTGAATCAAAATAATTTTTATAGTATTAAGGAATTTCTTGAGCATAAATTATAGTTCGTAATGTTCACAATTTTTTGCATGCTTTTTAGCCAAACATGTTAGAACTATATTGTAACATAACATCTTTGTATACCATGTTTTAAGCAAATAAATATATTATTATTATTATTATTAAAGAACAATCAATAAGTATATGTGCATTTTAGTTGAAATTACACTTACCATCAGGAGTAGGCAATCCCAAGTTATTCAGCGCATTGCTGCTGTCCTGTCTTTTCTTCCGTTGCAATGAGTTATTCTGAGAACCTCCATTGCCTGGATTAAATTGGACTGTGGATGGCGTATCCACGCTTCTTGGGAGACTGCCATTTACTGACCTATGGGCAAAAAAAGGTGTTTTACTGATTGCAGTAGAATGTATCTTGTTTCAAATCCAAAGGTCCTATCTGATAATAATGACAACTTTAATATGAATGCAATATAAACAAATGATGAATACAATTTATATTTTTCTTATTTTCCTGGCAATATGGGCAAAATTAAAGCAAATACAAATATCAATTTGCATGAAGTTAAAATAGAAACATACCTGTTAGGCGTCAATTTATCACTGCTCATAGTTGGTGACTGTACCCTCAACGATCCAGGGGTATAGTCATGACCATAATGTACATATGTTTGGTAACCATTACTAAAACCATTGTTTACCTACAACAAAGTTATAATTGAATTAGGTCAACATGACAAAATTAACAGACACAATTTTATTAGTAAATATTTACAAATATTTATGTAAGGTATACATAGATATAATAAAAGTCAACTATGAAACTGTAATTTAAACAATATTGCATATTTGATGACGCAGTAAGAATGCCTATCAATAAAACTGAACAATATATTATTATTCACATAGGTATGTCAATCCTTGTTATAATTTTATCAAATAAGTCGGCGGACTTAACCTGCCCATGTTATAAGAAAAAAATATCATGGCAACCGTTGAAAAGATTGCTATTTCAAGTCCATTTTATTATTTTATCCCCCTTACTGTAATTTTTATGGTTCGTGCCATAGTGACGTAGTAACTTAAGTTTCTCCTTCACTATGCTAGACACTATAAAAATACATAATAGAAAGAAAAACATAGAAGAGCAACTTTTATGTAACTTCCTGGTACTAACATAAAATATGTACAATCATATCTCCTCCATCTACAGACGAATAGTTACAATCCAACCACTCAAGATATGGAATAGAATATTGATAGACATTACAAATTCCATTACCTTATAACAATCAGCGTACGCGGGATCTGTGTAATCGTTACTATATCTATACGGCTGATATGTACTACTTTGGTTTATTGACGAGAGAGGCACGGTTCCGGCGAGAGGTATGCCGCTTCCAAGTTTAGCGTTCGAACATAAAGTACTATCCGATCCTGTGTTGGAATAATCCTAGAAAAAAGATTAATGTTGTTGACGTATGCTTTGTAAGGAGTTAGTTAATTAAACGTTAGAATTATATATAAGGCATCGAGTATCTATACGCAATTAAAATAGTAAATAACATTTGAGATAAGATCTTATAGTTGATGATTATTTTCAGTTTATATCGAACGCTACAAACCAATTAGACAACCATTTCGAACGGCTTGTATTTATTCTTTATATATTCAATATTTTTGTTGAGGTCAATAAATGGTGGATTAGGTTTTCGTAACTATAGTCAATGGACTTGAATATATTCGGAACTAAATCCTCAAAATCTTAAATGTACTTACAACTTCACAGCTTCCATTCGCTTGTCTCAGTTCTAGCTTCAGATCACTTATATTAGAGTTCCTATCGTTTTCTTTGTACAATTCTTCAGCAGTCACTGTCACATCTGGTTTCTCAACCACTTGCGTCTGTTTGTTCTTCCTTTGCTTCCTCTGGCATAGTATCACTAGCATGATAACTGCTCCCACCATTATTGTGCCAGATGTTACCCCAAAGAGAATTAAGAGGAGAGGGAAAGTTTCTAAAACAAACATTAGAAACACAACATTATTTTTAAATAGTTTGTTATTCTCACTCTACATTGAATTACTAAAACTTAGAATAACGGAGAGATATATATATATATCAAACATATATTATTCTTACATTATCAATTTGAGAAGTGCGTAGAATGATTACAAATTCTGCTAAGATTCTAATAGCAATCTATTTTCGAATAAGACAAAAACTAATTTCAAAAAACATAAATTGATCTAATAAGTTTAGAAAAATGTCTTGCTATACTGTCAAGAAAGCCGTGATGGATAGGCTATACTTATGTGAGGGTTATAAAGTCAAAATGGCGATACATTTACGATAATGCCTGGTCGTTGCGACTGTAATAGCGGTTCAGTCAGTCATGAGAATAATAGTGACGTCCTTTGCGAGTTGGACGTCGACAGAGAAAAACATTTTTTATAAAGAATTAAGACCAACATTTTTTACAAGATGGCGGTGTTAACTTCTTTTGCATTCGTTAGTTCGGTCTAAATCAAAGAAATAATTCTAATCTTAAGTATAACTTTTATTTCATACTTATTGTTTCTCCTCTAACCAATTATTTTAGTTTTATTTCTTGATTTGAATTAATTTGCGTGCCGCTTTATACTTTATTATAAAGCTATTTATATATCGTTACATGAAAAGATAACTATATCGTTTTGTTTTAAATGAAACAATAAAGTATCAAACAAAACTACTACATAAAAATAGAATCACCAGTTTATACGTTATTACTTATCTTAAATTCTTTAAGCCCATCTATTTTATAGAATAGATTATCAAAAGAATCTAACGGTGAAGATATTGTCCATTTTAAAACTAATTCAACTTATAAAATACCAAATATCTATCAAATCGAACATTATCTTTTCTTTCAATTTCCCAAGGAAAGTCATAAACTTGAAACTCGTAAAACAGCTGTCGTAAAATACTTAATAAAAAACAATGAGAGTAATGACGAGTTCCATCATCTTTTAAGACCAAACAAAGGCAAGATTTTCTCACTTGCTTAATATATATACAGTGTTTATAGTACTACGAAATCGGAGCGACCTGATGAAATATTTGTAGATAAGGATAAAGCAATCGATTTAAACAACATTTACGTATTTATTTGTATATTCATTATAATTAAATTTAAAAACTAAACCGGAAGGTAAAGTCGTATTTGAGGGGCGTAAAAGGCCATAATCAAAATTACACCTCTACGAAATAGGCGATATTTCAATATTTAATTAATTATGTCTACTATACGATCCTTAAACAATAAAAAATAAAATAAATGACAACATGTAACTTCTACTTACTTACTAAAAGCTAAGATAAAACAATACAGATATTCACTTATGTGTCTTTGAAAGTACCAATCCAATACTATCATATCATCTAAATACACATAAGGAATATGATACTTACTGTTGGGCCTCAAAACGATCTCCATGGTATCGCTTCCGTAATCATTGGAGACGTTGCATTTATAGACTCCGAAGTGCTTAGATTGGCTCTCTCGAATGATTAGCGTAGAGTTCACCACCCCTCCTGGCTGGAGCTCTTCAAGGAATGCGTAATCCTGAGGAAACTGCTTGTTTAATTTAGATGCCTTGAATGTGTGGCGGAACGATTGGAATGTAAAGCTGGCTCCAATATCTTGCAAGGAATTTTGTTTGAGATTTAAATAACTATTTAACGGAGGAATGGGAATGTTTTTGTAGACATTATGAGCTTCATTCGTATGTTAAATGTAACGTTAAGTTGTTTTATATATTTGTGTTAATGCAATTATAGGAAGGACTCAACTACATAAACTAGTGTGCTATATTTACTGTTATAATCTGTCAGCATTAAAGTCTTGAGTTTTTTTTAATGTGTCATTTGTCATCTGTAATATGCCATCACAACTATAATCAGTTATAAGATAGGTAGATGTTCATCACCCACATTTTGCCTACATTGATTAGGTGAAAATACATCTGTCGAGTACAGTTTGTTAATGCTACTGCCGTTTAAGACCTGACATATACCAAGACTTGACTCTACAATCAGCATATACTTATACGTTCACCTTTGAATCAATAAACTAAAGAAAAATCTCTTTCTTTTACAATTTTCATTAATACATTAATCCAGAACAAGAGAAAACTTAGAAAATCCTTTAATTTAAAAAAAAATCATGTTGTAATTCTATATGAAATAACATAGAGACCTAATACGTTTTAGTGCCTCGAGAAATACTTCACGAATATTTTATAGTCCAGGCTCTCGTAAATCTTGTGACATTATTTTCATGACACACGAAATGGTATCAAATAACTACGTAATGCATTTTAAGGCTCATACGATGCGATATATTATTACTGCATTACTAATAAAGGCTTATGGAACAAACCAATTCCAGGCACAGTGCCAAATACTGAGAATTGCTTGACAGTAAACTACAAAAATGCTTTTGTTACAGTATCAGTCGCGCTTAGATCAGCTTTTATGAAAACAATGTGTAGTTCAATTTATTTGTATCCAGTAATTGTGCATTGATACATAAAAGCTTAAGGCTTTATACCAATTAGATAGTCAGGCGAATTAAATCCATGTAATAGAAGGTGAGTCTTTTGGTATTCTCAGTAATGTGAGTCCATTGATCTTGAGTTTTCTGTCAAAATAACGCATTATTACCGTTCTGGAATTTCAACACTAATTAGCACCAAAACCAACCAATCTTACAAATAAACTACAAACATCAATAAATGTTCATGATCACCAAAATACGAACGTGTTTTAGCTTTTAATTCAAATTTTCCATTACAATCCAAAAAATGAATTTGTATGGTGCTCGATAAATAATGGCAAGTGGATGGTTTTTTATCACATCACAATGATTGAATATTATATATGTAGATTAGGGTGCTTTTTCACACAACGTTATCAGCGCATCGATTAGCCTTGTTGAATTGAGCTTCGTTGAGATTCAAAGCCTCGTTGATCGCAGTCGTGTGAAAGGTTCGGATCCATACTAATTGTGGAGTTTCAATCAAATTCACGTATTGAAACCTTTGTGTAAAAGTTCTGAGAATATAGAATCGAACGGTTCTATTTTTATTTGGCCTTACGTCGTTCTAGAAAACTCAATACAATTTATTTTAAGATTTCGAGTACATATACTGTTTCCTCGTTAGTATATTATTACAAAAAGTAATCATTGCACTTGATAATGGTTAAAACCAGACAAATTTTAGTTAAAATACTGTATGCTGATAAAAAAGCATATTATAATAGTGATTGATGTCTTTATCCTAACTAATATTATAAATGAGATGGGAGTTTGTTTGTTTGTTACGCTCACACGCCTTAACTACTCCACCGATGAATGCGAAATTTCATGATGATGGTGCTTTTGTTCGATGGAAGGTACCTTATGTTTATGCGAAATTTGATGATGATCGGTCGAGAAGTTAAGGCGTGAAAGCATAACGAACAAACAAACTGACATTCGCATGTACCTATAATATTACTAGTTAGTATGGTTTTAATTTGGAATAGTTATTCTCAAGTAGTGAGAAATCGACTTACCTGATCATGTATGGTATCGATCTCTCTACCATCAAAAGTCCAGATAATATTTTCAATTCTTGGAACAGAAAACGCTGCGCATTCTATGTTCACTGTATCGCCTTGTGAACCAAATTGCGTCTGATTTGATATTATCTTTGGTGGACCTGTAAAAGAGCTTTGTTTGAGTATATTTTTTTAGGTAACAAAAATAGTATTGTTTAATTGAAACATTATTTATCATAAGTATATATATTTTTTATTATAAATAAGATTATGGACCATCACTGGGGTAAAAACTACAACATATGACACACTCAAAACGACGGTTTGTAGATTTATATTCTGCTTGCAAATGGAATACAAACGGAATTAATACAATATATTTATAAATCGTTACCGCAAAGAAATTTACAAATATTCAAGCAACGGACACGAAGCACTTGGAACAATCATTTATGTATTACACGATTTTGTTTCGGGATCCGACCCACAACACTCGATGCAGATGCAAGGCAACTACTTTAACGAATAAACCATCCGTGCTGTAATAATCAACAAACAGTCAACATTATGTTTGTCTACATGTAGCATGATATTCTATATAATTTGCACTAGCCTACAAATATAAACACAATACACATATATATGTATAATATGTATGTATTTACAAAAAAATAGAAGTATATAATGTATGTTTATCCATTGTCTAGTACCCATAGTACAAGCTCTGCTTAGTTTGGGCCAGATGCTGTTGTGTGTATGTGATAGAATATTATATTATTATATTATATAATAATATGATGTTCAGAAAATAGTTATGAAGAGGAAAACCTAGGCGAACGTTTCTCGACCAGATCGGAGGCGTTCTGGACAAAGGCCAGATTAAGAGCTCCTTGAACCGACGGGCGTGTGTGAGGAATGTGATGAAAGTGAATGAAGCCAGAGAAGTGTGTCAGGATCGTAGCAAATGGAAATCCGTAGTCTCTGCCTAACCCTCTGGGAAACAGGCGTGAATCTATGTATGTATGTATGTATGAAGTTCAGATTCAATAAGGGTAGTAACAAATGTTTCAAAGCTAACTCAAATCAACCCCAATATAACTGAGTTAGGACGTCCTAGTTAGACCTGTAGTGATTAAAGTTACAAATTATTCTAAAGTCAATTTATATATGACTTTCATGTTCTCAAGGTTCTGTTCGCGAAGTTGGTATAATGGACGGTTATTTATTAGTGCTAAATCGCCAGCTATATTTTATACGGATTCTATGAAAAAGTCTTTATTCACCACATTAGGTTTCCCTCATAAGTTTCTTAGGAATTGTTTTAGTACGTATACATGCATACGTACATAATTATATATAGTCTTACTTCATCGAAACTACATTAGAAGAACAAATAGGCAAAGGCGTTAGTGGAATGTTCCACTGGATATGGTTTTAAATGATACGTAAGTATGAAGTGGGCCTTAAAACCATGGCAAACGAGGTGAGCCTATTGTCGTATACCGGGCATAGTTACAAATTCCTTGCTTGATGAAAATGTCTTGACAGAAAATATTAGACCTGACTTAGAAATAAAATCCGAGACCTCATATTAAATTTCTAGCTCCATATATGTTATATGGGAGTTACCCAAGGAACTATTTTGGACCAATCCTAGTACTAGTAATATAAAGATAATAATAGTTCAGTGAATCACATTTTTATACATCGTTAAATTCAGATTTCTGAAAGCTCAGACTTTTACGTGATTTATTTACAACAAAGTATATTTCAAGTATTCAAAATTGCAAATACGATGCATAATAAATTTACAATGTCGATGTGCATACATTGTTTCATACAATGGACTTTACATATTCTTCTATAAAATATATACCTATATATATTTTTTTTTAATGCCATTGGTGGCAGACGAGCAAGTGGCCCACCTGATGGAAATGGTAACTGATGTTCATGGATTTCATCAATGTCAGGACACAGAAAAGCCGCTGCCTTCCGTAAAAGAAGTACTCTCTTTAAACCTCGTTTGAAGAAGGACATATCATAGCGCTCGGGAAACACCAAAACAGGCAGTTCATTCCAGAGCTTGCACGTACGTGGGAGAAATGATCGCTAAAAGCGTACCGTCTTGGATTTGAACGCTATTATAACACAAAATCCAACTCGTATTCTAATCGCAAACAAAGCGTGTGATCAGCGTAGTGGAAATGACGTACAAATGTATGTAACTTCTTCTTCAGTGAGGTACGTATATATATTCGTATATTTCTGCAGATACCTTACTAAGAGTATTAGTCGAAATTGAAACTCTTGTCAGAACTCTAGACCTGTGTAACTATACTGGTATGAATTGCCACTTTAGCGCGTTGTAGGAAATGAATCAATACGTCTACCGTGAGGACGGTATCTAGTATTTGATTTGCCAGTATTTGTTCTGTAGCTTAGCTAAGATTATTTATTTTATAAAGATATTTCTAGACTTCTACTTTAAGGACTATTACTATGATAATACAGATGTCGCATTGGCTTAAGAGATTAATTGTCGTAATATTTTAATGTCTTTATCAATACGCAGGTTGTTGCTTTCTTCTTCTTGTTCTTGACTTTTGTTTTTTCAACATATTTTATTAGTAGTATTTTTGATAGCTGCGTTTTTCGTGATTTCAATTTAATGTTACCAAAGTCATTAGTGTCACAAAAATTACTTGCACAATATTCAAGAGGTCAATTCACGAAAACATATTTTTGATCTAACTGCGAACAGATAACTAAATCTGATTAGAAAGAACTTTGATTTAAAGAAAATCCTGTTGGAATAAGAGTAATACAATTACTAGAATTTATGCGAGCCGACTGTCGTCTAACCCTAATTATCTAATTAATAGCTCTGACCTTATGTTATGCCAAAGGTTACACCTTTTGTTGGAATTTCGCAGAAAATGTACCTATAATATTCATACACCTTCAGCGTGTAACTGAACAGTGTGTTCGTAGATAAAGATGATACTATAATTATAGTAGATCGCATGAGTAAATTAACATCTGAAAATACAATAACGACTTATTTATTGTGAGTAGCTACAAACTGAATTTCGGTCATGGCGGCCAATATTAACGGAGGCTAGCCATCTACGCAGCAGGTTTTAAAGTGCACAAGTGTGTAAATACAAGTGCGCTCTCTGTCCCCTAACTCTCATAAATCTATAGGACGGCAATCCGACACTACTGAAGAGAAATCAGGTGCAGAACCAACAGCTTTATGTGCTTGTCGAGGTACGAGGTGTGTATCACCAACTTCCTAACTCCAGGATGCTATTGAAGATTTCTTGTCAGAAAAATTCAATGACTCTTTGTTGGTCCGACCTGGGATTCGAATCCGAGACCTTCATACACAGCATATACATATACTATCGCTGTGTCATCGAGGCAGTTAACTTATATCTTGTAACACTATAGTAAAGACTGTAACTCTGGCGATTCATCGAAAATCCGTTACTAATTAAACTCGATTACGGAACTTTGAGAAAGGTTTTGCATAAAAGATAAAAACCACTAGCCTCCTTGTTGATAGCACAGAGTCTTTAAACAAACCCTACTCAACGCCGAAAAACAAAACAAGGTTATTCGAGGGTGACGCTCTCTCGTATAGAAATTCCGCTTTGTCCTACTTTTTTTAATTACCTTCATATAACACGATGTGTAGACCTTTTTGTGTCCATTACTAAGATTTTCAAATCCAGAACATCTTTTGACGAGTTTCTTTGTTTTAAATAGCGTACAAGTCACATCACATTAGCCTTGTTTACTTAATATCAATATGAACATTCGGCGGCTAAATGAACTGATATAATTACTACACATGACCACATAAAGCAAACAAGTTATTAACGCCTTAATAGCAGTAAAGCAAAGTGGCTCTTATAAACTATCAGCAATATTAATGGGCTGTTAAAACATAGATATTAATATCGCTTCAAATTTGTAATAATTTATTGAATATCTTCAGTGATAAATTATAATATCAGATAATGATGAATAATAGAGATAATGTTAATTTAAGAATAAATCCTTACTAATGTTATAAATTCTAAAGTAACTCTGTCTGCCTATCTGTCTGTCTGTTACCTTTTCACGGTTAAACCACTAAACCGATTTAGATAAAATTTGGTACAGATATAGTTTAAAACCTGGGGAAGAACATAGGCTATTTTTTATTGATGTAGGGTACCACGCGGGCGGAGCCACGTGCAAAAGCTAGTATGTAATAAGAATAATTTATTTTGCATAAAAAATTTACAATAACTTTGGTTACGAGTGGTATCGACATTAAGCTCAAAGCTTGTATCGCCGAGACCTAAAAACTTACATAAGGCTTAGGCTATGACCAATTTTACACTATCGTACACTGGCTCGATAAGCAAAATGAATAAAGAAAATAATTCTAAATATACAATGTTATAACTAATAAATAAGAATAATTAAGACTAAATTTGTGAAAACACGTTAGCTCATAATAATTTATAATACTTTTGACTATAATCAGTAAAAGTTTTTGTGGAATTCTTGCCGGTTCTACTTACTAAGTGTGGGCGTAAAATTCTACGTATGAGCTGTCTACCTATTTATGTAAATTTATTACTGCAAAAGTTTCTTATTCCTAGAATCGAGTTCATAAAATACAAAATTCAATTAGTACTAAAGTTCACGGTTACTTATTAAATATTTATTTATAAACCTTACTTGACAATTACATATAAAGTTTAGGATTCTATCTGTTTTGTTGTATTGATTTTCCTAAAAAAGCTAAATATAACTATCACGTTGCTTGCTTGTTATCTGCTTGGAGATTAGGTATTACATTGCACTAGTTATGGCCTGGCCCCTAAACCCTGAAGACTTTAGGCTTCTCCCTCTGAATTGTACATTGCGGCTAATGCAGTACATTCATAAGGAGATAGCTAAGGGATAAATCTTGGGGCTGACACAAAAGATCCCACTGGGTCGAAATGTCGCTGGTCTGTATTGACTGGCCCCCACAAGATAAGATAAGATATGGCCTGGCCATTAAGGCAACATTAATTCGTTGATATACATGAATAAATAGGGTTTTCAGAACTCTTTAAGAAGGCGCTGTACTATCACTGAGAGTCCGATAGTCGCCACTACCTATGCGCCGAGTGTTGCGGGTTCACTCTTCACATGGGACAAACATTTGTCGATCACAAATATGTTTGTCCCATGTAGAGAGTCCCGTTTAGTTGTCCTGAATCTGCGTGTTCTTTGTGTCCGTTGATTGAATATTTGTAAAGTGGACAAAGAGCAACACAGGAATTTTTCCAAGTGCGAGAGATGTCTTTTTAAAAAAAAATACTACATTCATAACATGGTTTATGATTAAATTGTCTATAAACGAGCCTATAGAGAAAAGTTTTAATCTGACGTCTTAATAATAACACATGGCTCAGGTAACATAATATATAATTCTTAATGTAATTAAAGCAGTTACTATTATGCTCACTGTCTTTGATCTAATTTTCCTGAAGAATATTCTTCTCCATAACAAAATAATTAATTAGAAGAGTGAGCGAGGATGGTAAGGCCTTTCATTAGAAATGTGTGTGTTCCATTCACGGTAGGACGCAGGGGCGGAATCCATTTATTTTTTATGAAAGAAAGCGTTCAGTACTGGTGTCTACTTAGAAAAGCGAACCTTCTATAGAAGCAAGGCAAGGTCAATTAAATGCGATACATTCGTCGTAAAATTAAGTATGATATACATACGTATGTATATGTTTTATTCGTGGAGTTTAAGGTGGCCTTTTTGCGAAACGGCATACTAAGCGTGAAAGGCGAATGTAGATTAGGTCATAGGGTTTTATATTCAAAGAAGGCGGTCGATCCTTAGAGAGCTTGTACCTAGTTCTATAGCTCGAAATTGAGTCACGCGTAGTATTATATTATTACCACAACCATATAATATGACAATGGGTAAATTAAGCGGAATTATCATACGTTTTATGTTGCAAAGTATTTTAAAGCGCCCACTACATATGAGATTTTAAATAAATATATAATTTCGTATATTAATCCTAACTAATATTATAAAAGCGAAAATGAGTTTGTTTGTTTGTTACCTTTTCACGCCTAAACCACTGAACCGATCATTCTGAAATTTTGCATATACGTTGTCAGGTGTACAGAAACGGACATAGGCTACCTTTCATCCCGTAAAATATTACTGTTCCCGTGGAAAACAACAATAAGGTTCTTATAATTAATAGATGGCGCCACGTGTCTTTCGAATCATGTTTTAATTTTATTATTACAAGCAGAGTACAACCCGAATTGATTGTCAAATTCTAAATTAACGCGAGCGAAGCCGCGGGCCAAAGCTAGTCAATAATATTTATCAAGTGTAACTTGGAAGAGTATTTGCTGGTGAACCTGTAGGAGTCTGGGAGACCAATTTCGAGACATACATCTATCACGCCAAGGATTCGTGATGATTTATTGCGACAATTTAATAAAACGAGAACGATAGTTTGACACAGCTTCTACAAGAAATTTTATTTTAAACCATATTTGAATCAAATATATCTATTGAAAATGACAGCTGCCTCATATTGCTATAATTAAAATGACGAGCATGCTACTTACCTTTGATAAAAACAGAAGCTTCAGCCTCTATTTCAGGATAACCATCCACACTCGCTTTACAGAGATATCGGCCAGATGTATGAGTGTCCAAGGTGAGGGTCAGGTTGGCTGTCCTGCCGACGCGCTGTGAACAAAATAGACATATTTAGAAATCTATCAAGAATATAGCGGTTTACTTTTCTAAAGCTATTTATACAGACAATTTCTCGATGTTTCGCTTAGTTTTTAGCAGCCATGGTTTCCGATGCTTTAAGTCGCATTGTCTAGGAGTGAACTTATTTCATAGTACCCACTTAAATAACCATATAAAGACTAAGTCTACCGTGCTGGCGCAGGTTAAAAAATTTAACCTATTTTTGAGAATATTATAGAGAACCTTAAGGATGATCATAAGTGTTACTTTGTAACTTAATTAAATAAATGATTTTAGACTTTACTTTCGCTTTGTAGATACTCATTATTTATTTTCGCCGTTAAAACGAGCGTTAAATGGCTATTTAATACGCACATAACTTTGAAAATATAGATGAGCGTTGCCTCGAATTCAAGACCTTTGCGTGGAAGTCCAACGGTCTCCTACAAACCTATTTCTGCTATGTTATTATTTTTAATACGTTTGTAAATATATATTAGATTAGTTAGTTTTAAAATTAATAATGTAAATATATCATAAAGATTATTGTAAATGTAATAAAAGCCTAAATTGCTATTGCTGCTATTGTTCATATTAAAATTCGATTATTCATAAAGTATATGCATACCGAGACTTTAAGGTGGACGTAGCACATTTAATTATCAGTTCTGTATTTCACAACTAAGTAGAAATTCGAGCCTTCATTGCACAAAGTATTTACTTCATACATATAAATATTTGAAAGCTCTCCCTCCCTTTAAATTATAAGATAACCCTTAAGGCTTATAATTATAAATGACGTAGGCGGTTGGCTCTTTGTAAGGAATAATCTTATATTCCGTAGGTTTTGTATGATAAGCTTAATTTTAGATATTCTTCAAAACTCTGTATCCTGACTATAAACACGTGCTTCTATTCTTCTATAGGAGTAGACATGATTAACATTAGAGACTGATAACATTTACGTATCGTTTTTGATGTGCCACATGTACGTACTTATGATCAGTTTTGGGAATCGAATTCAAGACCACTTAATAGGTCGCAAACATGACCGTAATCTTACGATATAGTTCTAACAAGGCAGTCTATTTAAATTTTAATAAATAGCGAATAAACTACTTATAATTATTTTATTTTCTTCTAAACACGTATATATGCTCTCTTAACGGTAATAAACCGCAACGCCCCCCATCCCCTGGCGGTGGTTGCCATTCGGCAAGGCATGGCTCAGGGCAAGGAAATATCCTTGTTCTGGGTCAAGGCCCACACAGGACTGGAGGGCAACGAGCGGGCTGATGAGCTTGCCAAGGAGGCGGCCCTGAGGTTGAAGAAAGCACCGGACTACGGTCTGTACCCTGTTTCATTCGCGAAGCGGAGTCTGCGACAGGCATCGCTTGGCGAGTGGAACAGGAGGTATAGAGAGGGCGAGACCGCCTCCGTCACCAAGCTGTTTTTCCCGTGCGCAGTGGCGGCATACAGCATCGTCCGCAAGATGAAGGTCGCCGGCATCACGACCCAGCTTCTAACAGGGCATGGTGGGTTCTCCGGATACTTGACCCGTTTCAAGTGTAAGGAGGACCCATCGTGCGCCTGCGAGCCGGGCGTCGAGGAGACGGTCCAACACCTATTGGTTGACTGCCCTATACATGGCAGGGATAGGTTAGAGGTAGAAATGGAGACCGGAATCAAAGTAGAAATAGTTAATTTTCCTACATTGATTAAGGAGCATGTTAGTAAATTTGTGGAATATGCACATAAAATAATAAAAATTGCAAATAGTAGAAATAAGATTTAATATAGTAATCTAAGTTAGGTATTTGCTAATACCAGGACTCTAGATACATAAGTAGTAAGTAAGATATAGCATAAGTAAATGTGTATTAATAAAGATAAATAGAAATAAGGTAGCATAAGAAAATAGCATGTAAGAAATGTAAATAAATAATATAGAATATAAACCTAAACCCATAATATCCCCCAAGTGTGAAAGGAATAGAATGAGAGTACGAGAGGCATAAAAGCGAGAACTGGAATGGTACTAGAGGACTGGAATGAGAGCGTGAATAGGTTTAATGGAAAAGATAAACAGCCCTATTAGGGCAATGTAAAAAAGGAATAGGAACAGCTGCCCCTTCGATGGGACAGCTGCCTCTATTTAGTAAGAGTAGGCTCTGTCTACGACAGAGGAGCGAGAAAAAAAAAAAAAAAACAAAAAAAAAACACGTATATATGATCAATTTTAATGATAAGGTTTGTAAAGATGTATGGATGCTTGTTACACAATTTTGCGTAAAAACGTTATATAAACCTTTGCTAAGATTAACGTTTAGTATACTTTTTATCCCGGCATGCTTACTCATGGGATTCTCGCTTGCGAAGACGTGAACAGAAACTATTATTAAATACTTATGAATAAATTAAATTGACAGCACTGATAAGAGATCATTTGAAGTAGTGACGCAATATTCTGTACATGACAGCTACTGCACAGTTTATTACGTACGTATTCTCTTCGATCACTGCTTAAAACAAATGTCTGTCTTGGTGGTCATGGTTTCGATTCTCAGATCAGGAAATGTGTAATTGATATTTTCTGTTAAGAAATTCGTAATAGTATCACGGAGTTAGACTGGAACAACAATAGGTTTGTTACCTATTACGTGGGATCTAAAATCGTACCTAACGAAATGTCGGTGCAATACACCTCTGCTTTCGGGGTTTGCAGGCGTGAGATTATGTATATAATTTCGTATTTAATTGTAAAACTCAAAATACACATTGTTATCTTAACATAGCTAATTAAACATTTGTACTTAAGATGGTCTACCAATAAATAAATAAGTACTTAAATAAAGCCATACATCTAAATTCAAGTCACCAAAAAACCTCAGCCACAAAAAGGGCTATCGTAAACTTGTTAAGAAATACCATTTTGGTAAGATAGCTACGATAATTTAGTCGTAAAGTCGCCGACAAAGACGCCCACGTATTGTAGTTTGAGTAACCTAACAGATGGTATAGTATTATATAGTATTACATAGACTAACGCTTGTATGTGTAATATTATTATAGAGAGGTAAAATTGGTTCACATGTCTGTAGGGGTTATCTCTGGAACCACCAAACCGATTCTTGAAATAGTTTTAGTTTATAGTTTCTGCGTTATGGGGGAATTTTTAAAAATATTTGTTCCGTGTCTGAATTTACTTTGTGTCCGTTATTTCAGGACACAAAGTATATCCAGACTCGGATTAACTATTTTTATTTAATGTTACTTTCTTTCTAAGTAATAAGTTTTCAGCGTTACTTGTAAATGGTAAGCACGTTTTTGTTGAATGCTGTGTTATTTCTTTAAGCTAACGACTATCTTCTATTTTATGAGGAAAACAATTCAGATCGTCTGTGCATAGTAAAATTCTCGTCGTGACGTCAGTCATCGTTATTTTACAATTTACTTTTTACTTTAACTTCATCATTTTCATCACTACCGACGACCCATATCATGCAACAGTCAAAAAATGGGCAGCATGAGACAAATGGACTAACAAGGAGAGGCAGTAATATAGTTAAGCGCATTTATGTTTCTTACACAAATGTTATTTTTAGTTCACACAAATGTTTGTAATACTTATATTTTTCACTTTGTCTCTGCCTACCCCTCTGGAAAACAGGCGTGAATCTATTTATGTATGTATGTACAAATGTTTGTCCCAAGAGAAACATCACAACAATCGGCGCTTTGGATGTTTAAAGCGATCACATAAACCTACGCCATGTCTTCTCTTCTCCCTAGCCTTTATTAGTCCCAAGTCACTTGGGGTCGGCTTTCTAGTCTAACCGGATTGGCTGGATATCAGTTTTTACACGGAGTTGCTGCCACCTGACCTCCGCAATCCGAAGGCTAACGATACCCTAAGACTAGACTAGTGTCAGGATATTAGAGGGCACTGAGTTCCCTATAACCACTGCCATAGATGTTCATGGCAGCCGGGCCCGACCGCTTAACGTACTCTCCGAGGCACGGAGCGGGCGATAATTGTCAATCAATACGTACATAATTTCGAAAAGTCATATAACTTCCGAAAGTCAGAGGTGCGCGACATGGGTTCGAACCTGAGACAATCTGCATTGCAGTCTGTTGGTCTCCCCATTGAGCTATCGCTGCTCCTACGCCATGTAGTCGATATTAATGATGAAAATAATAATACATTTTATTGGTAGTAGATTACACAGCCCCTAAATAATATGGGCTATTTTAATGACAGCGGTACGATGTGGTATACAGGCGTGAAAGCATTAATTGCAGTTTTAGATACCACACAATAGGTGGTAAGCTTATTGCTATCAACTGAACATGTTTCCTTACTCAATGCTGCTACCGATAAATGCCTTACAGGAAGCTCAATAACACTTTGGACAACGAGGGAAGCGCACCAAAGAGCAAGCAATCGCACAAAAATATAACCGCAAAATATTCCTACCGACGAGTATTTGTATTCATAAAGGTTACATCTATTTTTATATGCAGAAAAAACAACGTTATAACCAGACAATTCTAACATTTAACCTAGTTGCCGTAGCTTTGTGTACCTACTTAACTATACATCAACATAATTAACCGTGCAGTTATTTTACACGAACTGTTGTGTGTTTAGTTAATCATTTATTACTAATTTAGATATGATTAATAACACAATAGGTATTGGTTGTATCAATCATTTAGAATTATGAACTATATAATTTGATGTATTTATAATGATCCTTCAAATTTATTTTGATTGGATTTGCTGTAAAATTTAAAACAGGTTCAAATATTGGAATTTGTATTTGACGTATGATTATCAAAATAATTTCAACAGTCAATTACACAAACAAATAGCATTTATTCCTAGCAAAATTCTATTCACATTTTTAATGTAAAAGATTGTGAATATGCTTTTTTTATACGACTAAGCTGGCAAACAAGCATACGGCCCACCTGATGGTATGTGGTCACCGTAGCCTATAGACGCCTGCAACACCAGAGGCATCACTTGCGCGTTGCCGACATTTTAGGAAAGGACGTGGGAAGGAGAAGGAGCTGGAAAGGGGTAAGGGGGTGATTGTCACGGGTAAACTGAAAGAACAGATTAGGATGAAACTTTGTATATATAGATAATGTCCTATACAGTATGTATATATTATGTACTCATTACTTTTTTTCGTTAGCAGAAGCTATAATAATATGTATATTAAAATGGATTAACATATCGATAAAATCCTAACATTGTACAAGCATTGCTGCATTGCACCAAAGATACCGGATTTAAACAAAATAACACAGAGAAAACATTTGTGTGACCTAACAGAAAGTTGTTCTGAGTCGAACAGTCTGTTAAACTTCCGGCAATACCTGAATTCGATGGCGCTAGGCAGTCGCCGTTTAGAAGCTTATAAATATTGTGCTGACTCTATGGCGCAGCGGGATTGTATGTGATTGTTATTGACTGTATAAGAGACAGTATGAGTACGGATAGACTGCGTGGATGGTGTAGTGATTTAAGTGGACGCCTCGCCATTGTTCCTGTGTCGGGTATTGTGGGTTCTATCCCGACACAGCACAAAGGTTGTGTATTTATTGTCAGTTTTCTGTGTCGGTTGTTTGTGCAGATCCCCGCGACACAGGATGTATTCCAAGTACAGGTCTTTTTAAAATAAAAAGAAGAAGAATATGAGCTATCAGTCAGAATAAATTTGTTCTACAATTTCTTATTGTTTAATCATTTGTCAATCATGTCTGGTGCTTTAGCAAAGTTATTACTAAATATATGTTTCTTTGAATACGTTACGATCAGTCACTGGTGCCAATTCTGTTGTCACAAAATTATCTAAGCTTAACTAAAAATCACTAAAATTTAGGCTAGTCCTGTCAAATGACATTTCGTATTCTGAAATCGTTAAAAGTGACAGGACTAAACAAAATTTTAGTGCTTTTTAGTTAAGTTTAGAGAATTTTGTGACAACAGAATTGGCACTACTGTCAACTAACTTAGAATGGGATCAATAATTTATTATTTTTTATTTCATTAATTGTTTATCCCAATATAAATAATAACGTAATTTTTACCTATTTGAATTCAAAAACATGCGAAACCGCAGGCTAAAGCTTGTACATCCATATTTCTTGAACTATATTTTAAAGTTTTATATTAAGAAGCGAGTTTATTGCCGAAGACTGGTCACATTACCTAACTCTGTGTGGCTACCCAAAAAATCTAAAAGTATAACTGACACCGCCTAGCATGTCACGATCGCATGCATACATATATGTATATACGAGTACCTAATAAACAAAAACTGAAAGACGAATAAAGCAGAAAAGTATTACTTACAATCATTTGGTCTTCTTCGTGATGAAGCCATCTGATTTCCGGTGGCGGATATCCATCCACGTCGCAGCTCAATGTTACTGTTGTACCCACTTCTGCTTCTACGTCTTTCGGCAGACTTCTGAATGTTGGTGCATCTAAACCAGGATGATATAACAGTAAGTAATAGACATAATATATATTACAGACTGATATTGGAAGATTATGACAGATTTTGATGTTTCCGATCTTTACCCTGGGTTTTTGAATTGAGAAATATGTATATCTATCAACTGAGCATTTGCTTAGTGATGTTCAAAGACATACTCAACTGGTATTACTTTTTAAGGAATTTAATAAATAAACAAACAAAAGTTCAAGTAATACTTAAGTAGAGTTTGAGTAGTTCTCAACATGTAGTTCTCAATTCAAAAACCTGGGTTTAGTCCTTTATATGATCTACACTTTTTCAGCTTAACTTAAGTCTAGCACAATACCCACTATAAGCGGCAAGATTGTCTTATAGTTTAGTTCTAATCTTAACCTATCTGTCAAAAACATAATTATTCTATTAAAATGTAAATTCAAATTAGAGGATGTAGGGACACAGACAACGTATTAGTTTTATATAGACAGGCGCAAGGATCATAGCGTCGCGCCGCATTCCTCTTCCTCTAAACTTTCAGTAAGGTACTATATAATATAATTGTGTAATTGGTACCAGTTAATATATATGTGTATTTACCATGAAGAGAAAACTTAACCTTTTACCTCTTCACACGATTTTGTCCTAGTGACAATATTGTGGAATGGAACTTAGACCAACACTTTAAATTGAATGTCATAGATGATAAAATGTCGCTTTATACTCCGTTTTATGATATATTGTCTAGAGCTGGTTCACCCCTAGTGTAAGTTTTATTGTATAAAAACGATTTTTAATAAATTGAATAAATTTCGTTCATTATAGACAGAACATATATAATAAAGACGAAAGATTTGCTTGTTTGTTTGTGTTCAGTAAACTACTGAACCGATTTAAATAATTCTTACACCATTAGAAAGCTACTTTATCCAGGAGTAACCTAGAAAGACATGACATCACGTTTCAAGTCACGGGAGTGAAGCAGTGAGCATAAGCGTGGTGATACCGCAGAGGACAGCTAGTGTTACTTAAAATTCTAAACTTACATGTAATTTCCAACGTTTCGATTTCTTCGCTATTGCCAACATCGTTGTAGACGACACATTTGATAGTAGCGTCGTGATATCTTCGTGTAATGTTGTATATTTTCTGTTAAATTAAATGTTATTGTTATATTGTAGAGGACACTTATTTTTTTTGTAAAATATTATAGTATTTTGTAAAATAGTCTATTATAAGTTGAGTCCATATTTGCATCAATTTGATACTGCAGTATAACAGTGATTATTGTAGTATGGCAATATTTGACAGAATAACCTGGTCATAGAAGTACATTACGATCAAAAACATGACATAAATTAAGTATCAACATACGTGAGTTTCTTTTATGATCGATAAATATAACTATTAAGAATGTAGAGCATTAAATATATATTTTATTATGCTCTGCATTCTTAATTGTTATTACTAGACTAGTCTAGTATTATTATACTCGCCATTGCGACTGCGTCACGTGTTGAGGGTTTGATCCCCATACGAGATAAACATTTGCGTGATCCACAAATAGTTGTTTCGAGTCTGGGTGTTCTTTGTGTCTTTAGTTTGAATGTCTGTAAATATTCCCGCGACACAGGATGTATTTGTAGTGTAGGAGATTTCATTTGAAAAATTAAATATACGTATTCATGCTGTTGTACGAGCATCGTATTCTTCAAGCACGGCTGCAATATTATATAACGCAAGTATAGACCCAACTCTTTTTACCACTTCATTTAAATAGCTTTTTTACGTATTAATTTTATCAAATTTATTTTTATAAATCTTATCAAGGTGCTTACCAATTCAGTTGTGTTTCCTTCAATTAGTTTTTCATTTAAAAACCATTTGTATGTTAGGTTCGATGGATTTGCATCAGCTTTGCACGCTGCAATTAAATTTAAGAATGTACCTAAACTGTCTTTATTTATTTTTGAATCTTATATATTATTGCTAAATAATTAAGTATTTCGATCAATAAGGTAGTTGTCTTTATTTGACTTTGTACATTATTTTATAAAGAAGAGCAAATAGTAGATAAATCCAAAGAAATCTTTTTGTGCAAATAGTATCAAAATTAGTTACCAACTAAGGGAGTAATTAATATTTAAAAAAATATTATATACAAAGGTTGAGTTGTAGTAGAAATATCTTGCTATCTTCCTCGAAAAGCTGCATTTAAGTAGCCATTACGTCATAGATTGTACCATGCATCCTTTTTCTGTGACTTGAAAATATATTTAACCCCTACTATCAGACTTTGAAATGCTTGTATCTTTTGTGAGTATATTTCAAATATTGGTTGTATTTTCTTGTTTGGAAAATGTAATAATTTAACTAAAATAAAAGAAATGTGAGTAAACTACTCTATTTTTCACAAATTATTATAACTATATTTTTACACCTTTCTTTGGAAGTTATTTACCTATGATTACATCATCGCCTTCAGGGATCTTTCCATTGGCACCAGACTTGATGAACATTTTCACTTTAGGAGCGTATTTTACCTGTAGGCAATATAAAACACTATTAATTAATTATGATTAACGTATTTTCTAGCTAAGTTCAGCCAGACATTATTACAAATATCATCACATAAATGTTGATCCATTTATAATAAAAATTTATAAATTGTTTCAGAATAACAAATGCCTTTCAGAAATAACGAAGAAGAATTATTTAATTAAAACTAATATTATACGGAGATCTGTCTGACATAAATAATATTGGATGATACAAATAAAAGTTTTAAGAAACAATATCTATTACTGTAATTAAAGTACCTAAAGTACTTGCTAATAATGAATTAAGGATTATTTTATATAAATTTGAATCTAAATGTTTCTAAAAATATCAGACCAGTCTACTCTACGATGTGACGATCCTAAATATACCAACGCTTGCAAAAATATTATTTTGAACGCCATGCAAACCACCGGACTATTTTGTTTCCATCCAACACGGCCGTGTAACATGACCGAGCCGGTAAAAAATCACCAAAAGTATTTTTACCCATTTCAGTTGGTCGTTTCTTTCCTGCACCGTAAGTTGCATGATCATAGTATGATACGGTACAGTTAATAGAAATATTTACCTACGCCTAAAAGCTAAGAAATTTTAGAATTATCTGATTTATGAACGCGATGTCATAATTGTCGGTATATAACCGAAAATAAAACATACTGTATCTATCAACTATGGTATTTAGTTAAGAAAGATACGTTAAACTAGACAGTTCAACTTCTGTACCATTGCCAATTACTGAACTGATCAAAAGCTGTATGTATTTCACAATAATTAAAATTTTTGATTATGAATGTTGAAGACTAAAAATAAAGTTATGTTGTATTTTATTAATTGTTTTAAATTGTGCTTTCTGAATGTCTTGGCCAATGACTAATCTGAACAATTGTGAAATTTCACAAGTATTATTCAGGTTTAATAAACAAGTACAAACAAAATTAATAAATAGAAAGTCTGGGTTCAAAACAAAACCAGGAATAGTGAATATAACTCATTGAAGCTAAAAAGGAAAACATTCCATAAATTAATGGCTGTGCATATTGTTCGAAGAAACGCCATCGTTAAAAGCGACGCAGTATTTAAACTCAATAATAAACTGTACTTTATTATTGTATTTGGAAAACTTTATACAAATTTTCTCTTTGTTTGTTTGTCTCGCATTCTCGTACAAACATAATATAATATATTAAATCTTCATTCGATCTCAATAGTTTCAGTCTAAAAAACGTGTGAACTATACGTTTCTTCGAGCAAATGTAGTGGGTTTCTTTATTTAAGCTAACAAATTACTTGAATTTATTTAGTATTCGTGGCTTCCAATCTGATTGGATCTCACGAACTTCAAATGTCAATCATTCTTAGCAGTTACCCTATTTCTGCGTTGACTCGGATTTCGTAAAGCTCTCTTGCCTATTACTGCACCTTTATTTTTAATTAACTGGCTACATTAATATAGTGTGTTTAATTAATAGATGACCCTATGTTTAAGTATAATTAGCTTTCATTACTTAACAAATATTTACTAACAATGATTTAGCTGTCGTTACAAATTTGGATGAAATTACCTGAATCATAGTCATTAGTTTCAATTTCAAATTGGAGACAATGAAAATTTATATTTGCCACCATTTAACAGAAAAAAATGGTCACAGCAGTATTACGTGTACAAATGGCAAGTATCTCAGTATCAAAGCAATATCATAGCACATCTGATCATAAAAAGTAATTGGGTTCGCCATAAAAAGGGGTTTTATTTTATGGGCAACGAAAAAATACATGATAAACATACAAGGCTTACTCGTCATAACAACGGTTCTGATATTGAAGGACTAGATGCGGTTGAATTAGAGCGTAGAAATGGGGTATTAGAGGGTGTGGCTGATGTGAATATAAAGTGGCTAGAAGTGCCTGTTGTTGTAGAAGTAAGATACTTAAGGACGTTGTTTGTATGTAAAGTGTTTTGACGATATGGTTGATATTGAAGTAGTTGGTGCACATGGTCGATAAAAAGTTAACCTAAACTAAAATTTTGTAAAGATTTTGAGCGTTTGATAATCAGAAATTGAAAAATAATATCACGATAACCAGAATATAATTGTAGTGCACAAAACTTAGTGCTTAGGGAATAAAAATCATCTAGTCTTAAAAAAGGATCTCTTGATCAGTTATTACATTTTATTAATGCTGTATATTTTTAAAAGCAACAAAGAAATAAACCTCTTCCAGAAAGCTACATCTAAGTAAAACAATAAGCCAAACCGTAATATTAAAGGGAGAAACATATTAATATTAATGCCACATCCAGTTTCAGTGTAGTCGCGACCGGAATAGTAATTTCCTACCGAATTTCGAGGAGGACAATAATTTTTACATCGGTACGTAACATTGATCAACATAATATTATATGTATTTTTAGAATCCACTGGATAAATGTGTGTCGCGTTAAAACATATTAATGCTTTTAATTGTTTGAAGCTGATGGTGTAGTTTTTGTATGTAGGAAGATACTTTATAATTATTAATGTAATTTTAATACTAATTCAAATTATGTTGTTGTAAAAATGTATCATACATAACATATACCAATATTATATTTTATGCAAAGATATTAGTCTCAGTTTTGATGAATGCTTTGTGCATTTGTATAAAGTAAATCATAGTAGAAAATCAGCTGAATAGAATATCGAAAAAAAGGCAAGGCTTTTCTTTTATCATAATATACATACAACACAACAATCATCCACGCGATTTCTCAGCGAATTCATCTACCCAGCTCAATATCGAAACAAACAATTTGTTTGCAAATAGCAATATTTTTATAAGAGAAAACAAATACAAGGCCTAAAAGTTTACTAGGGGTTGAAAGATAGTAAATAGCTACAACTGGAATTTTATCTCGATATTTTATGAGAGCCTATACTGAGGGGCGTTGGCGATTGCTTAACGCGGAGCTACGCAAGTGTTAGAAGAACCAAGTGTGAGAGAAATGTATAAAGAATTGCTGATTTGTACAAGTTAAAAAATATATATTTTATTTCTTACCGCGTATATTTCAATATTTAACGAGAAACAAACGAAACTTACAAAATATACTAATTACACACCAATTGATACCAATAATATTGTATGTTTTTGGAAACAAATCTCATAAGATCGTTGGGATGAAATCAATCAGGAGACAAACTTTAAGTCGGCTAACGATTTCTTTTAGTTAGGTCTACAAGAACAAAATAATCCAACTTCAAAAAACCAGAGCCAATTATCGATACCAAAAGAAAAACCAGCCAGTTTTCAAGACAAATATTTATCAATCTACACAACAAGAACGTTTCTGTTTATTCCGAAAATTTTCTTAGCTCGTCACTTTGGAAAAAGCGGGTTTCAGGGAATGCCAAACAAGACTGGAATAAATAAAGAGATCAGTGTATATTACCAAGTAGGGATCCGATGTAGGATTGCAACGTATTTTCCTAATTGAGAGAGGGAGAATCTACATAGAATTGTACGTAGATTGTCATGGTGTTTTCCTTATAACAGAAATGAGATTAGGAGGTGGCGTTTGTGGTAATAGATGCTGCTTCTGTAGATTGCATTCGTGTTATAAATGCTTAATATTCCAAAAATATTGTGTCCTCATTTGTACCAGTATGAATTTAAACACAGTCATATAATATATTTATTTTCTTATTTGGTACAATAAGATGAACGGTCGTTTTTTGTATCTACACCTAGTGTAGTTACCATAACTTTTGTATTAGTAATGGTTAATGATTTTAATCCAAAAGTTGCTATTAAGTATAGATATTACTTAGTAGATAACTAATACAAATCGTATTTGAGTTCAGTCGCAATTCGGTTTCCCTCTCAACCATTTTCAACTTTTACAATACCCTGATGACCATCGTAATGTGATATCATAAGCACATAAGCCATAAAAATACGAGGAATGTTTCTGAAACAATTTTCATATTTCTAGCGTCATTGTGTATTCAGTGAGCGTACCAATATTTACTGCGCTTCCCTGGCAGTGCTAAATCAGGACGTGTTGCAAATGGCGACACGTATCTCCCATCCGAGTCGGTGTCCAGTCACATTTGTCAATATTTTCGGGGATTCTTGCGGATTTTATTTAGTTAGCTCGTGTTCGATTTATTTTATGAAGGTAGTAAGTAGTGTGAGTAGTGTAGTTTTGTTATTCAGCGTAGTTTTCACTTGCTGTGAGTAATATGTGATTTTATAGAAGGTATACAATCTAATATTATAAATGCGATTGTGAGTGTGACTTGTATGTTTGTGACGCTTTAACTACTCAACCGATCATCCTACAATTTTGCATACACATTATCAGGGGTACAGCAAAGGATATAGGACCGTTTCATCAGGAAAAAACACTGTTCGCGAGGGCAAGACTTCTATTGACAAAATTTAAATTAACGCAAGCAACGCTGCGGGCAAAATCTAGTATAATCTAAGGCTTTTAAGCTAACACGCAAGCTTCATACGCTAAATTATTGCCATCTGACACTAGCTATCAGGCTTGTTATGTAGGCTGACTAGGTAGGCTAATTTACCTACCTACACCGCTAGCACACTAAGTACTCCACTTATTAAAAATACTGTCATTTGACAACAGCAATCTGGGTAACAGTACCTGGGATCTTTGTAACGTTAATCGACAAATTAATCTAATGCCTGTTAAATATGGACTTTAAATAAACATGAGTCAGTTAACAAAGATTTGTGCTCTTTTCAGAGATCTGACTAAGAGCCTAATCGACGTCTTGCGTGACCAGAAAGCGACTTTTCTTGGCTCAAACATTCAGCGTTGCCATTCAACGTGGCAATGCTACCAGTCTTCTGGACACTTTCCTAATCGACAGTGAAGTTAAGAAATTTTACTACGCTGCCTAAACCAGCCATTCAGTCATTCATAATATTTATTTACTATTATATTATATTCTGTGCCTTTCCTTTTATTTCTTGTTTAATATTATAATTATTATTTTCGAGAAATCTTTAAAAGTGCATATATTATCTGTAAATAAAATTTAGTGTCAATTATAAATAACTTTACATAGAACAAACTTCTACAGATGCAATAATCTTTTTAAAACATGGAAATATATGAGATAGGCCTCGGCGAACAAAAAAGCGAACACGATGAATGCTGATGAAGTGGACATAAGGCAAAGAATGGATATAATACTATGATCAGCAGAAAATTCCAATTCTTACCTAAGGGCGAGTTTTTTGTAAAACTACGTCTTATAAATCTATTTTGAAAGGTCGTTAATTATAAACTCACCTCAATTTGTATGCTAGCAGCTCTATACGCCCTGTCAGCGGTGTTTTGTGCTTGACAAGTGAAGGTCTGGTTGTGATGTTCTTGTTTTGGCGTCATTTTGATGATAGACCTGGTTAAGAAAAGCAAAAATATTATATTAGGAAAGAAATTTGCAGCTTTTTTGATTGCACTTGGCAAAGTAGTTAGACCTTATGGATGTCGATGAATATGTATGTATTTCTTGACGGATTGTTTTTTATATTTTATCGAAAACGAAAATGTACCTCTTCCTTATACAATTTCTTATAGACTCACCTAGCAGTAAATCTTTGATTATCAGGCAAAGGTTCTACGGTATAAGTGACTCCTTGGGTCAGCACACCAGCATTGCTGTCCACCCATGTTATCTAAAACAAGAATAAGATTAGCATACTTATATGTATATTTATAATAAAAATTGTAAAGGCGACATGTAACACAACAGCAAGACGTAGCCTTATCGTTGTATCAGAGAATAAGGCCATAATGTCATCCATCTTCATAGGTCATATTTACTTGTTCTGACAAAGATACTTTACTAAACGTGATGTGGCCACTGTCTAAGTCTGTCTGCATGAAATAGATATCTACCAGATAGGTATCTTACTAGGTACGACTATAAACTGGATAGATTAGAATATTTTGTCAACATTTAAGATAGATAACAGCTTTAAAATTTCCATGACTGTATATTTTTATTTAAAAATACTGTCTCATATCGCCCTGAGTGATGTAAGAAAAATATTTACCAACATGAAACTTGCACCCTCAAGACAAACAAAGTACCCGTATACATACAACATTACGCAAAATGATTATCATCATCCATTCTATCTTAATCGCTAATAATTGCCGTATCTTCCATAAATCCCAATCTCATCAAAAATATTACTCTGACCAAACCTAATCCTTAATTATGAAATATTTGTGCAATCAAAACGCTGCAATCTCCGTGGGCCCACAATACGGTCGCAACATCATTTTCAATTTAACTCCTAATTGTACTAGGGTCCCTCGGGCCGTATACCTATTCACTTCACTTGAGGAGCTTAAATGGAATATTATCTTGCTTAATACCGGTACAAACAAATTGACACAGGGCTAAATAAATTGGACAAGCACAGTCCCAACGGATTTGTTTATGTAAACTGACAATTTTAAATGGTATTTGCGAGTGTCTTAATTTTTTTAGATTAGGCCTGGAAAGTTTTGTTATTTTCCACCTAAAATAAATGTTGCTGAGTTTATTGTAAATGGTATTCATTAGGCACTAGGTCTGGCAATTTGGCCTCATTTAGTTTTTATATTGTCTGCTGTTAGTGATTCAAATTTTGTGTTATGGGCGTTTGAGAAATATTGAAACGACGGACTCAAAGAAAAACCCAGATTTTTTGTACTTTATAAATAATTTGTCTCGTTTGTAGCTCAGAACCTTGTTTACCGTACTACTGCCGTAAATAGGGTATTTGACGCTTTGACTATGAGGAGATGACCAGTGAAATAATAAAATTGCGCCATGGGTTTTGATTTTGAAAGATTCTAGGATTTACCATAAGTTTTATCGATATTTATGCAGAATCTTGCAACTTTTTGTATTGATTCAAGACCAGAAACACAATTAACCTGTCAATTACTAGTTAATCAAAGTCATTATTGATCTTACCGAAATTGAAGCAACAAAGCGTTAATTGTAAGGTATTAATTATCGACACTTCGATTATCCAGAATCTATTTGTATCCAAATTGAATTTTACCCAACTCACTGTAATGACGCACATCAACAATATTTACTATTGGAACATGTTCCATCATAAATTGTGTTCCGTTTATATTCGATACTTTATGTTCCGATACATGTCGGAGAACACGTGCATATCGTATTTTTCATCCGACGGTAAATAGGTCAACTTCAGTTCCCGCGTCTTGGTATTGAATGCTCATAGCTTTTATGGAATCTTGACAATATAAATATATTATCATGTTTGTATAGTCGCGGATTAACTGAATATTTAATACTCATTATCTAACCCATAACACATCGTTTAATAGTTTAGGTGCTCGGAAATACACGCTTAACAGCACGTGCTTTAACAGCAGATAGTACGTTTTGGTTATATGCAACGTGCCTACAGAGTATCATACCATATTTACTAGCACCTCACTGGTCTTAATATTCTCTGAGTATACACAAATCAATATCTGAATATTGAATATAGTGTTTCACATATTTATTATTAAAATTCCGAAACATTTTAATAAATCTTGTAAGATATTCGTTTTCATCAGACACCAAAACGAAAATTATAAAGATATTTATTACTTGAAGGAATAAAACCTATTAAGAAACCTAACATTAGCATTGAAGAGCCCTAGAAAATAACATTCAACATAAATGACCACAAAAACTTATTATAACGTAAATTGAGCACTTTGAC
Source organism: Catocala sponsa (assembly GCA_963564715.1). Classification (NCBI taxonomy): domain Eukaryota; kingdom Metazoa; phylum Arthropoda; class Insecta; order Lepidoptera; family Erebidae; genus Catocala; species Catocala sponsa. The sequence goes on from OY751351.1 coordinate 9,244,640, forward strand.
CCGAAAAGATTCCATTACAATATACTTTAAAAGCATTTTAATAGAAAGAAATAGATTGCTGGCAAAGTACGTGAATTATTAAGAAAAATGACGAAAATATGAATAGGTCGGGTATTACACTGGCAAGCCCGTGAAATTCCATTTAAGTAGCGACATTGATTAATTAATATTATCAGGGCTCACAAACTGGGGTGACAACTGAGAAAATATTGCTGCAGAAACATTCATAATGACTTCAATTAGTTTTAGTTCAGTCGCACCAAAAGTTATAATGTCACTTTCTTTATAATACTTTTTTATTACTCGATCCAATACTGAGAGTATGACACGAACTGACATAAGAATAGAAGAATTAACTAGAGTTTGTAAATGTAAAACAAAATCAAGGCTAAGCAGTAGATACCTAAGAATATTTTAGAAAAACAGAACAAAAGAATGACCTTAATAGATGATTTATTTTTATCAAATCAATATTCATTACCCATTATCTACAAAAGCACTTCCAAAATGTTGCAAAGAATTGTTTGAAATTAGATTCTGTTGAACAATTCTGTAACTATACTATTTGGCATTTGTCGCCAGCTAGACGTAAATAAAAACAAACAACAGTTGCTTATCAAGAAACAGAAACAAATATACCAGACATTTTGCTCCAATTCTAGGTCGGCCATTTTGTCTGGTGGACTAAATATTTCTACAGACTTATTACAATTAGGTTGAATGAAAAAATATTTAATGTGAGTGAAAACTGAGCAGTATTCTTGTGACCTTATTTTTATTATTTTCATTAGGAACACAATATATATTATTTTTGTGAATATTTTTTCATCTCTTCGGTCTTATTAGTAGATATTTACGGAGATTGTATAAAAATCTCTATCAGTAGCTCTGAGGCTCTAAACACAAATTCCAATTTAACATTGCTACATAAAATGTCCCAGATCATAAATTTGTATAAGGTTTGATTTTGGTAATACACAGAATTTGATGTAAACATGAACTGGAAAACATAAAGATTTTGCATTCTCATTGCGCTTAATATAATATTAAAGAATCCCACGCCATGTTATTCAGAATACTTTGAGTACAACAATATCATATTATTTATAATAAAAGCTATATCAAACTCGCTTTGCGAATAAACTCATGAATAAATAGAAACAGTAGTTAACCGTCTGGTACAAAAATAATTTCCATCCAAACGAAAAATGTAACACAGAAATCAATTCTTACCTCGGCGGGCGGTTTTCCACCAACGGACACACACTCGAGCTTGATATTTCTGTCCTCTATCGTCGAGAAGAAACTGCCTTCGACGATGCGCGGTGGCTCGGGTGGGACGAGCACGGTAAGCTGTGCGTATCTCGATCGAATCGCCTGTTCACCTGTCGCACAGAGTTTTAATTTATGTCACGATGCCTGTGTCGGAAAATATTGCAGGTTATAAAATTAAGAGGATTAAAATGGCGGATAGCAATTTTGTTTTGGGATTACGTAAGCAGAATACGGCAGAAGTACTATTTGCCCTGTGGTCTAACACACTTTGATTTCTCATGGGCGTCGTAAGGCGAACGAGAAATTATATTGGGATGATGACTAGTAGAATGTATAAATGAAGGATTTGCAGCTAAATTGCTTATGCCTATTGGTAATAATTTATTGCTAGGGAACTTTATCTTGGATTAATAAACATATTTTGTTTGTAAACGTTATGTATTTATTGCTGTTGTTTTAAGCTTTTTGAATTTGACTGTACGACTGTAGTTGGTAATATTATTGCCAGCATTACTAATGGTGTAATATTAAAATCAATCGCTTAACGTGAATTTTTGTGGTATACTTATTTGGTTGGGTAGTAATAGCCTAGTTGGTAGACTGTTGAACTTCCACATAGTTCTCGATTAACATGATATGTATATACGTACGTGTTTATGATTGCGTAAAGCTTTATGCGTTTTATAAAAGACTAGCATTTCCCCATGGCTTCGCTCGCGATTATGTTAGCTTATATTATTATCAGTATTTTTTAAAATAATATATTACCCATGCTACTCTGTGATAATATAGCTTTCCAATTGAGAAATAATTTTTAAAATCTATTGCGTAGTTTTTGAGTTAATTCGTTACAAACAAACAAATAAAAACCAAATCTTTCCTCTTAATAAAATTAGTATAAATATTTATCGCTCGCTATTACATCGCAGAAAAACAACCAAATCAAACCTGCATATCTAAAAGTTATTTTTACGATATTATATGCAGTTTCAATGCTCTGGTCTATAGTCGATTATTTCTTTTTTATACTGACCGTCTTTAGTTGATGATTTGGAATTTGCCAATACCCTTTCACGATTATGATTTGTAAGTACATTGTTATACTTCATAGTTCCTAATAATATAGTTTCAGATTATAATAGGCATTACGATCGTGTAGGCGATGAAGAAAACATTGTTTTAAAAGGTAAGGATAGTAATAAACAGTAAATACTACGAACTAATGATGATTGGTAGTAGCACACATTCACACATCTGTCTAATGATGATATCAAATTGCCAGCAATTCGTCTGCTAAGCTTTAGTCGTTATAGCCATATGGCTTCAAATTGCTAAGATTGCTCATACCATACTTTATGTCGTAAATAATATTAATTGCGAAGAGATGTTAAGTATTATTCGCGAATTATTTGAAATGTATTTTCATCTATCGTCTCACGTGTATACGTATCTCGCTTACGTCCCCGCAGGGATAGGCAGATGTTTATTACATCTTCATTTCGCCGTTTAGTCTAAAGTTTTGGTCCAAAGTAAACGGGTTCGAGTCTATAGTCCTCCATTAGGAATATTTCCAGACTGGATACTGCTACTAGATAGACTGGATACTACTTGGCAGAAAAATCTAGTAACACTTATCCCGGCTCGTGATTGAACTCAAAGTTTCATTTCCAGCAGTCGCACTCCCTATCGCTGCACTACCAAGGTATTTATTAAATATAGAAATTATTAAAGTTTTGACTGGAACAGTCCTGTCATTGCCTATTAAATGGTAATGGCATGAATCAGTCAGCTCACTAATCAAGAGAGCCTATTAAGATTATAATAGGTATCCGCCAACCATCAGACGGCCAGTGATATTTGCCATCATGTTTCTATAAAGGAAAACTTGGTATGACTCGAATATGATCGATTAGGCTCTTTATATAGTTATTGTTTGATACAATATCAATATTTGAAAAGAAGGTAACGCAATTTTCTGTAGTGATGACATCTCCAGACATATTGCTAATGAGAATTTCTTGACAGAACGATAGACACACTAGAAAATCCTATAAATCTTTGTCCTACTCGGCACCTTACGATCGGCTGCAAACATGATCAAACTTATACCATGAAACTAACGACCAACAACGTAGTCTATTAGTTCTTAAAACAACTGACATTAATTATTTTTATGTGTTAAGCCCCGAGGATAATTTATATTTATTCGGATAAACATATGAGAAGACACTTCAAAAGGTGATTAAAAATAAATGGTTTCTGATTTATGTTTGCACGCTGACGAGAATATTTATTTAAGAAACTTTATAAGTTACCTTCCCTACTAATTAAATGTCCAATACGTTTCATGAATCTTATGTATGTTCACTTTTTTATATGGTAGAGTCAGCAATATAAGTAGCTGAACATTAAACATGTTGAGATAACATCTTCATGTCAATGTATGAAACTACTGTATAAATGTGTATTACAATGAGATTCGAGGTACGGGTTAGGAGCTTTCTGCGCTCACCCATAGTCCACGTAAAGTGGTCAAGGCCATCAGATGACGACAATTAACACACACAAAAAGAAAAGAGATTCGAGTTCAGTAATTGTATGACAGTTGACAGGAATAAACGTTAGTATATCGTAGAAGTGATTTAATTTATACAACTCGCAAAACCTTGGCCCAAGTACCTAAAATCTTAGATGGAATATTTTCGAAAAATTCTTATTTATTCTTTGCATTTTTTGAACTATGATTAAATCAACTATCTTTTTACTATTACTGGTATAAAAATTTAATATTTGTCATCATTTTGAATGGTACAGCAATTTATAATCTCTTAGATATTGTGTACGTATGTACGTACAAACGTACGTACGATGTAACGAATTGTGTTGCTGACTGTACTGATAGTGTACAAAAATAATTAAGTGTTCATTTAATTTATGTTATTATAGTAATTAAATATTGTTATTACTACAGTAACTAGGACAGCCTCGTTAGTACAGTGTTGTTAGTGTGACAGGAAGGGCAACCAAGAATGGTTGAGGGTAGATATACATTAGCTGTTTTCGATTTATAAGTTTCTCTAATTTGTTAAAAGCTGTAATTTTTTATTTTCCCTTTTTTATATCATCGAAGGTGTAGACTGAGTTATGCCATCGACATTTGATCAGCTTTATTTTTTGGTCCCACGTCGAAGTTCAAGCCCGAGCACATTTAATTTCCTAAACTCAGTACTACTACAGTGAATTGCACCCAATCGATTCGAGTATCGCATTCGAGAATGTAATGGACTCTAAGAGCCACTTGTACGACAACTCACAAAATACGTTTAGCACTAAATAGATTTAAAACGTGGCATCTCCGTCACCTTCACACGGATGACTGCGACAGCACGATGTTTTAAATCTATTTAGTGCTAAACGTATTTTGTGAGTTGTCATGCAAGTGGCCCTAAGTATAAGGAAAAAGCAAAGGAAAAATTAAATTTAAAAAAATTACCAACACCTCTGTTGTTAACAGTCTCACTACTAGGCACTGGCCTGCTCTCTATGAGCAATTTCAATATTTTAATTGTACTCGTTGATAGGTCTCTGGATAATAAATTAACTCGAAATTAAATATTAACGTTTATCTTGTAATGAATACATAATTAATTAGGTACCCATTAATAATTATCCTTTGATAATATATTAACTGTTTAACTTTAGAAATACCTAGGCATAACCCTATTAATGTCATTATAATAGATATCAGCTTAAAATAGTAGGCAATCAACAAAGTTTAGCAAACATTCGTTATATTATAAAATCTTGATTTGACTTTGAGCATTCTAACTGTTCACAACTTTATGAACTCATTATATATAACAGCTAGACAATGAAAACTTTGGATTTAAAACGAACGTTTAATAAATTATAAGTAAAATAACTAATCTATATTTTGCTCATATAAATACTTGACTACTTATGAGTATTAAAGTGCAGTGGTTTACGTCATCTTGCCGTTAACAGTCCGCTGAATGATGGATGAGGTTCGATCTTACAAGACAAACAATTTATATGATTCACAGATATTTGTGCTGAACATCATTGGTATTTGTGTGCATTGTTTCAATGATTGTAATGTTTCCTATAACATAGTGATTTGTGTGTTTGAATTTTATATCACAATTTTTGAATCTACATTAAGTTGAATAAACTGTCATCAGAAATAGGTACAGGTTTGTCTAGTTCAGGCAAATTCGTTACACATATATTTAAACGTTAGTAATAGTTTGTTCTATTTTAATATTATTCTAGGGTTATTTAATAAATTATTTGATATTTAAATCTACTAGACTACATTACTGGTCGAGTGACGTAAGATGGAAAGCCCAACTTTCCATTATAAGATTCTGGATACGCTACCTGGTTCAGGTAAACTTTTATTGAATACTAGCTTATGCGTGCGGCTCCGCCCGCGTGGTACCTACATCAATAAGTAGTAGCCTATGTCCTTCCCCAGGTTTTAAACTATATCTGTACCAAATTTCATCTAAATCGGTTGAGTGGTTTAGCCGTGAAAAGGTAACAGACAGACAGACAGACAGACTTACTTTCGAATTTATAATATTAGTAAGGATTTACGTAACTCTTCCAGTCATGAAAAATATGAATTATATAGAAATAAAAAGCGATGCACGTAACCCGCCTGCATGCCTATTTTCGAAAGCTTGGTTTTAGTACCTATGGCACAGGATTTACCTATTTTAAGTACTAGCTGCAAACAATTTGTACCTAACATTACTATTATGCTTACATTTAAAATTGTATTTCATATATGTAATGATCAGTGAAACAATAAATTAATTTATTCAATAATTCATCGACATTCCCCTAACATATATGTGCGTCTAAGCTTCTAATTTACTTCATAACAACTAACAAGACGCATCCTTATAACAGTATACACAACAATTGAGCAACGTGTATCGAAATAGCTCCAGGTACTTTATTATCTGACTTTTGCACAAACGAATTATATTCAATAACTTTCCAACCAGGAAGTTTGTAAATTCGTGGTTCCAAGACCCCCTGGATCACAATTTAATACAAGAGAGGGGAGATTGAGACAATGGGTCGTCTCGCCTTCGAATAGTTTCCTCAGAACTTGTGAACAAAGTTTATGAAGTTAAATAGTGCAAAGTTGTACAATTTAGCCACAAGATGGCTGTCCATTGTGCTCTTTTGCTGATAAAAAACAAAGTTGGTGCTGTTAGTTTCATGTAAATCGTGGACCTTTTTCCAAAGTTTGTGGTGTTGGAATTAATTTGAGGCTCCATGGGAGTCCCTTGTTCGTTCTTTGGAAATATGGTGTATCAGTTTATTGGCCATTTGTTCTTCTTGGTTTTCTTTGTGTTGTTTCATTTTTGTGTCTTTTGTACAAGTTGTAAACAGTTTTTTAAAGTGACCAGTAATATTGACTATTAGCTTACGTCTACTCTTGTGAAACTTTTGAGATGATTAAATTTTATATCAGTAGTTCTACCTGTCATATATTTATGTAGGATCAACAATATTATATTATTGTAGTAAACGATTGAAGATAAAATATATATCTGCATAGTAGCATAAAAAGTAATTATCATAAACAAAATGTAACGCCTCGAGATACAACATAATGTTTTAAGAATTACACAGTTTAATTTATTATAATCTGAAACCAACTTCATAAAGAGCGCGCTTATTATTAAAATACCGGATTTGTTTTGAACGAGCACAGTCTTGTTAAATTAATGAGAAACAATTATTCAAGAAATTCATGCTAATTATTACATTAAATTTAGTTTCAACGCAGAACAAGAACGAGAAACAAGATAATGGCGTATGCTATATTACAAAGAGAATGATACTATTGTAAGCACTGCACAAGAATTAAATCGGATTTCAGCTGAAGAAAATATATTAAACGATGTTAAATAGATGCAACAAATGCTACATTTAAGCAGACTTCTTTCAATTACGCCAACGCCATATTCATTTTGCTACTTAAGCTCTCAGTTGACACAACGTAATGAGTTAGGTAGTAGTTCCAATTCCAAGAAAACTTGTATTTACAGAACTTCCTCAGAAAAATACTTAGTTGTGACGTAAAATGTCTAGAATACTTTTACGTGGAATACTCTATTTGAAATACGACGTTAATAAAACAAAGAAAAATAACTAGAATATACCTTTTTAATTAAATAAGTTACCGCACAAATCGGCGGTGGTCAGATCTAACGAATCTATAAGATTATTAAGAAACAAAATCTAAAGCCTGAAACAAAAGCTGAATAGCCCACAAGAGCCGTCTAAGACGAGATAAGAATACTAACAGAGACATTTCAAAGGAAAGAGAAATTTATCAAAGGTTACGTGCCTTACAAAGAGCTATGTAAATTAATATTATAGACCTTTTCGTTCGCATTTGAATAGAGACTTACCACTTGAGGCTAAAAGGATCGAAGTACTTGAAATTTCTGAGATAGCTTATTATAAATTCGTATTTATATCTTGAGATAATGCTAGAGAAATTAATTTCAATGACTTTAAGAGTGAGGTTGAGAGTCAGAGTTGTACTGAAGTGTAAGATGCTTTTAGATCTAATCGTTAAGGAAATCAGCAATATAAAGTTGGACAGCTGGTGTAAGTGGAAATGGCTGATTTTATCGCTTTGATAATATCAAAGGAAGTTTCTAAAGCAAGCTAGAAATGAATATTAAAACATTAAATGTAATTTAATAATTGATAATATACCTCTATTATCTTACAGATTCTATATTTAGATTCTTGGATACTTTTTAAGTCCATCATCAAAACATAATAAACGAAAATGTAACATAATTTAGAAAAACTTCGAAAACATTCTATATTTTATAATATACCTAAATCCCTACGTATAAAAGTCATCACGTCTGACCAACATACATTTTATATTTAGTGTTACTAAAGGCATTTTTTATTGGAAAGAGTTACGAAGCGACACTAATAATAAAACAGGCTCTTAACAATATTATTTAAAAAAATGCAAATTAGGCGTTCCGAAGAATTTTAATATCAAAACGTAAATCTAGTTTAAGGGTAGGAAATAAATTAAATACTAATTCTGGATGCGGCATGCCATAATAATAAATACAAAATGTAGACGAAATTGTTTTTACTTTTGCCAAATCTTTAGGGACAAAAATATGTTGCTTTTATTTTATAACCGAACTTAATAAGAGTAATTTTATATACGAAATAAAAATCTTAGAAGCCTTTTAAGTCAATTTTGTGGGTATTAATACTGTTAAAAATAGTTGTCATAGAAATGTTTAACGATTTTATATAGTACGATTGAAAACCTTATTTTTACATATTGTCTTATTATTGATAATGCCTAAGTAAGTAACTCATATTTTTAATATAATTCTGAAGATGAGTGTGATGTAAGTGTTTGTAATGTAGAATCCTAATATGAAGACGTCAAATCTTCTTTAAATTTGCAGTGTAGTTTATACTAGACTACAACAATTCACTGCTAATTTCATAGTTAGAATACGTATTACTAAATAAAAACTATAGTTTAATCCAGTTCAAGTCATTCAAGGAAAAGTACAGCATATTATGCTCCTACGATTATGAAAGTAAGCTAACTGAAGATGTGTTTCTACTTTGGAAGGAGTGACATTTTTATAGTTCTTTAATGTTGTCGATAAGAGAACCAATGTTCATTGTCTTGTATCAACAAAGAGCTAGCCAGTATATGAATGTTGGAGGCTTTCTTCCATAAAATACGCTAGCGATTTACCATCAAGCGGCCCCGGTACTAGCTTGCCATAGTATTAGAAATTAAATCCACAATAATTCAAATCTTAATAAATACACAACGATAACAATAGAAGATAACAATTCATATAACAATAGAAAACACAAAAAAATATAAAGCTAAATACATAGTTCTATTTCGATTTATTCATCAAAAATAAACATACCACTGAAATAATAAGTATTAGAGAAAGTGGAAAAGAAAAATCGAAAAGCGAAGGCCTGAAAACAGGGCAAGAATAAAATACGAGTCAAGATTTTCAATTTATTAAAAGCAAACACAATTTCGCGGGCCCCAGCTCAAGTACGAAAACAATAGTTACTTGCCTCGAAAGAATTATCTCTGGTACAGTTTATAAGCGAATCGCGATTGTTACATAATACCATAATCCTTTTTATTTATATTAAAATTGAATGGTTAAAAAAAGCAAGTCAAATAGAATACAATTGCAATGTTTACAACATTAACAATATTTAAATAACAATCGTATAGATGTGAAGATGATCACTAAAATGTTATATAATTATATATCCACTTCCAATAATTATTATTAATATAATCAAATAAAAAGTAGTTTGATTTCAATGTTCCGTTATAACCAAAAATAAACATAGGTGCTAAAATTTCAAAGTGGAGCAGAGTTTTGTGTATTTTTAATATCGTGTTTATTTATTTTCAATTTGATCTGAATATTCACGAATAATAAATCATATAAATACTGCCCCACTTCGAAATGTCTATTACTATATTCAGTTCTAGTGTAATCTAAACATTGATATCATCCATCCTACTTAAACTTCTTTAAATATCTCTAACCACAACACAAGTAGCTCATTACGTTCAATAAATAAAGACAATGAAGATAAAAAATCATAACATATTGCAGTCATAAATAACACAAAAGTTCGATAGCAGAACAAATATATTACGTTGGGCTGTGTCCTCAACTTCGCTTGTAAGGCCTAGGGATTCGGCAAAATGTTTATTACGAAGTTGTACCACATTTTGTGATAATACGAGTATTATTTATGGTTGAATAGAGAGAGTTGCGGATTATCACAATGAATATGTATGGAAGGCTTTTAATGCCAGATCCCGGAAACAAAGACGACTTAAATCGTAGTGGAGCTAAGATTTTGATGCCAGAATAAATTTAATATTTATACAGATTTATGATATTAATGGACTATTGATTGATCAAACACTAGCTTTCGAAGCAAAAAAATATATTATTTTGACTCACACTATGTCCAATTTAAAAGAGAGTTGTAGATGAATATAAGATATTTTGTTTAATTGATAGTGAGCCTATGAAAGGACACAAATAATAAAAAAAATGTCTGCTCTATTTTTAAACCCACTGCTGGGTACATTTGTTTTTAAATATGTGAAGAGGTAGATTATGCTAGTCTAGTGCGGAATAATTGACTTCATGTATTTTTGGGCACAGTTTTCTTTACGGTTTTTTGCTTCTCCGTGAAAAACAGGTGTAATTAACTATTAAAATTAGTTAATTAACTTATCATTTCGATAAGCCTTAGATGTACCTTATAATCTAGCAAGAACTATCTGCATTGTAGTCCAATTGTCTCTTTACAAGATAATCGCTTAAAATAGATAGAAGTACTGTAGCTTATAAAGCTTTTTAGTATATAACTCAAACACTATACTCAACTTATCTTCACTCTTTTCAATTACAGGTTTGGCAGAATGCCAAAAGGAACGTGGAAATACAATTCTGAAACATCCGAAATGGATGTCTTAGAATTTCTATATTTCTGCAACGAAGCGTTCTCCTTTATATTGTAAAGGTAATCAAGTCTAAGTAATGTTATCATCTGCACATTTATTTCCCTTGTGACTTGAATAGAGCTAGAACCTTTACGTATACTGTGGTTTGTTACATTGAAACTAGATTTTGATGTGTTAGTCATAGAATCTTTCAGGAAAAATCACTTCTTTCTATTAAATTAATAATTTTCAAATGCCACTACACCGAGTGTTGTAGATTTGAAATTCACACAAAAAAAGAAAATAAACGTACAACAATCACAAGTTAAATAATAATAAATTATGAATCCTTGACCACATAAAATCGTCGAACTATGTATGTATATTAATATGGTATACAGGTTAAATATATACTTTTAATTGTTATAATATATGAATATTTGAAATTTGTTTCATGAGATAATCTCTAACATACAAATCTAGCTACCATCTATAGAATTGCAGAATAGATGCTAAAAATTCATTCACTCATAGAAAGCTTCTCTATCCTCAAGGATTATATAAGACACTAGGTTGTTCCCGAGGCTTTGCTCGGTCAGGAATTGTACATTTTCTTGATAAAAGATATCGTCTATTTTTATGACCCCGGACAATGTGTATGCGATGATTCGATGATTATAAATTGTATAATGATAAGTCGAGTAGTTTAGGCGTGAAAGCGTAACAAAGAACCGAACTCACAATCACATTTATAATACATATTAGTTACGATATTGTAATGATAGAATGTGGAAAGCCAGGCGTGTAAAACTGCGGTCGAAAATTGTGTAGGTTTAAAGATGATAATCGCTTATCTCTCAAACCTTAGACCTTCAAAATATTTTTTACTTGCATGCGCCAACGTTAACAAGCGTCTGTTTGTTCAGTACTGTATCGTAATTTTGTATGCCAAGCATTGATTTATTATTTCAAATTACACCGGCGTGGGAGATAACTTCATTCTTTCTTTTATTATTGGAAAGTACAAATTTGGGATCATTATTGAAATTAAAGTGCTTGAGTTTTCTTTAAGTGGCATATCGGTTGCTTTTGATGCAAGTAGTTGGTTTTTACTTTTAATGAGCTCGGGTGTTTCAGTTATAAGTTCAATATTAACTTTTTATGAGTATGTTTTACCGGTTTTATTAAGAATTTTGGAAAATAAATTATTTTGTAATTTTAGCAGAAACTGTTTACCTTTTATGTTTAAAGTCAAGCAGTTATTTTAATAAGGTTTCCCTTTTTGGTTTGTTTTCGTGATTAACGTCATTTTTTATTTTTTAAGCCATGTTAAGAATTTAATCCAAAATATAATTAGGAATCTTGCCACTATAATCAACCAGTATTCGATCAAAATGTTGAAATTCAAAGGTTAAGGAACTAGTGGATGGTTATCACTGTTATCTTTTTTGTAAAGAATATAATTGAAACTTACCTTTAGGCCCCGTGCTGACTTGGCACTGATATTTTGCATCATCATCCAATGTCACGTCTCTGATATCCAAAGAGTAGTCACCTGTAACAAAAATATCAATTAGTTAAAAAAATGGCTTGTTTTCTTTGATCTGTGACAATCCTTTTTTTAACTACTACAATAATTACAGGATCTTGGGTTCGAGACCATTACCGGGAAATTATTGATAAATCATTAAATTAATGAATATTTATGAACTATGGTACAGGTTATTTTTGAATTAGCAAAGTAGACGGCATTATTGTTTTTCTATTACGTGCAACCTAAAGTATGTTAAGCCTAAAGCGTCGGTGAAATACACTCCTATTTACTTATCTTTACGTATACAGACAAAACTCTAAGTACATTATTATATGGTCAGCAAAATAAACTTTGAACAAATAATCAAAGAATTGATATTGAATGCACTAGCGTTCTACTTCTGGAATAAACACTGTATGATCATTATTTTTATATAATAGCACAAACAAAATCTTGTAAATTTATATTGTCTTCTGTCGCTGACTGTACGAAATCTAGAACAAAATATTACTTTAAAGTGAGACGAAAGATTCTCTCGAATCTCGTCAGTCACCATCGTTTTAAAGTGCCACTTAGTTTGGGCTAAAATAGATCAACCTATCGCTCCCCCGGCACATTGGCAACAAAGAAGCTCTGTCTGCTAGATAGGAATGCTCTGCTCATCCAACGGATGCTTCTGTCTGAGAATAGCGAGAATTGTGAAGCAAGGTAAGGAATAGTTCACATATAACTCAAGCACATATTGACGTACATTTTCTGAAGTCAGATTCTGAGGAATCTTCAATATACTTAATCAATTTGTTTTAATAATAAACGTCAATATCGATTGTACTATAAACTTAAGCATAAACTGGTGGCGTAATTAAGAAATAATGAAATGACTTCTGTATTTGAGATTTTAGGTTTGTTCCCTAGATCGGAAGTGTAGTAGAAAAGTTTAATTGGAGTTTTTTTTAAGAAAGTCTAATATATAGTATGGAATCTGGAACCGTGACGGGTACACGGTAATATTAGGTGGTACCTAAATCTCTAGTAGGCGAAATATGTGTGTGTAGAAAAATAATGCTTACAAAAAATCTAGTATGCTGTATGATGAATTTGAAAAATACAAACAAATAGAAAGTTGTGTTGTTGCATCAAATCCACAATCAATACACATCACATAAGTATGAGCCGTGCAGAGTCTAAAAATACTTTTATCTCGTTATATTCCCCAAGACGACTTTGTTCTCATTTCGCCAGCTCTCTTTTAGGTGCCACAATATATAGGGCTAGCTTACTGCCACTTACTACTGAATGCCTTAATATTATTTTTCTGAACTCGAGAATTGAATCTCTCAAACAGTTGCAAATAAAGACAAGCTTATGTCTCAGACAGACACGGACTTAACCTAGATTAGAGATAAAAACAAGGTGACTCTATATCGATAGAGAATGAAGAACTTCAAATTACATGTTTTATTCAGTATGACTAAAAATACTATTATATTGAAGAACTTACCTTATTGAAATCAAAATGCCCTTTAATACTTTACAATCAAAACCCTAAACCACTAAAGCTCATACCAAGACTTTTATGTTCGCTCACACTGTTAGGTATATTTACACAACAATAAGTAGAGCACAAAAACTAATATGTTAAAAGTACTTTTACATAATTACTACATTTTTTTTTAATTACTCACGTCACTCAAATATGATCCACTTAAAGTATATATCAGAATAACAACATACGACTAACATTAAGTTAAATTACCGTTAATCCCGTCTCATTAATATTTCTAACATATACAGGGGATAAAAAGGACAAATTATTATAGTATGACATTATATTTCATTGGAAGGTGACCCTAGAGAACATTACTCAGATTAGTTTGTACTACAAGGGCAAGCAATACAGAGGAAAAACAATGAATTATTTCGTATATATGCTTACGTGAGAGAATAAATGGTTGTTCCGTATTTCAGACCGTATAAAGTAGATGTTGGGTCGAAAATGTATTGCTTTATACTTTACTCTTTGTCAAAGGCTTATAATTGAGACGGACAAAGAGTGAAAGAAGGATTAAAGTAAGGATAAAGATAAAGAATGCGAGTTCATTCAATGTATATAAGTGAAAATATTACAGTATGTATTAGAACACAAATAGTAAAAGCAAAAAGTGTGTACATTTTTAAAAATTTAATTATTATCTTTTTGTAAAATAAAATTCTTAGTCATATAAAGCAAGTAAAAGAAAATCCTGTGACACTTTTTTTGTTTAATTTATGTAAGGATTATAGTTTTTATGAAAATAGCCTAGAGAAAATAAAAAAAATATTCTCTTTAAATATTTTCTTTTTCTTAAGGCAATTTCCGCCTATACAGTTGGACAGTCTTACTATGTGTAGCCATTGTATTCAATCTAGAAAGCCAACAGTGGCAAACACTTTTTTTTAAATCGGACAATCTACTCTCTTTTCATTGGCAGTGGCCAGGCGCCCACTTAAACCAATGTGCCATTCGAGAAGTCTGATTTAGATTGCAGCTTACATTAAAGTGATGTTTCGAGTAAAGTGATCTTGCACCCATGTCTTAGTATTACACAAAATATATACTGAATAAGATTGGCCTTCCCAATCTCCCACGGTCAAAATATTTATGGATTTCTATTCGCTACTAAGAAGACACACATTAAAATATTTTGAATAAGAAATGTACTTGGTCTACCATTGCTTGGGTCATAAAAAGTTAAATTGTTTCTGACACGTATCAACGTCGCCATCTAAACTACAAAACATGCAGAATTCTTGTACAAATAAACTTAAAACTCAGAACTATTAAGCATCAATTTAAAGTTGAAAACGCGCGCCCGCGTGCTGCAATGAAAGTTTTAAGTTGCTGAGAATTTTTTGGCACATTTTCTGATGGATTCTAATAATGCATACGAATTATCCTTTAAATAAATTCAAGCACTAACGTCTTAAGCGTAATCGAAAATATATTAATCAAATCATTTTTCAAATGTAAATATGATGTCTGTATACGCGATTTAATATTTTTTAATAACAAATTACTTTTCCATATAGTAAAGGAGCAGATTCTTTAAAAGTAGGTAAAGTTTTAAATCGGCTTAACAGCCTAAACATTTAATTTTAGATTTTTACCAAAATCGACTTTGGAGGTGTCTCTGCTTTTAAATTCAATGCCAACAAAAAAACACTGATATATACTCGTACTTTAAACTTTGCTAGGCTCGGGCATCCAACACAAGAGCTCATGATCTTACTTCATTTAAGAGTGAGTTAAAGCAGGCACCCGGCGAGCATTTGGAAATTCGTTTACAGAAATCCACAGCCAAATCCATCTTATATTGCGAGCCTGCGGTATTTAGGATTCCCAGGCTATTTGATTAGATGCTGCCTGTTTATATGAAACCAACATGTTCTTTGCCTCTTGCACTCTTACCATAACGACTTCTTAATTTATACCCATAATATTATATATTACGGTAATCGCTTAGGATAAGCAGCGATATCCTAGTGGGAGACCATTGGACTGCTACGCAGAAGTCTTGAGTACCTACGATCAAAAGGAACGCAGCTCTGACTTTGCGAAGTTATGTGCGTATTAAATAAATAATTATGTGTGAACGAAAACGCCGTGAAGAAACTTGCATGTCTAAGTGTTCTCCTCTCAAATATATTAATATGTAAAGTCTGTCAACCCACACTAGGCCAACGTGGCGGACTATGACCTAACCCATTCCATTTTGAGAATAGGCCCGTGCCCAGCAGTGTTACAGTTTGTATACAGGTTTGACATTATTACTTATTATTATTAAAATCGTTTACCAACAGGCCATATCCGTATTTGCCACCTTGGTACATATAAAAAACAAAATAGTACTAACAAGGGACAAATAGTTCTCGTGTACTTTAGAGCTTATATATATCATGAAGATATATCGCACTGGCTGTAGTGTCTGAGTTTTCTCCAGAGAGCTTATGAGAAATTGTCATGCTTGGCAACAGAATTCGTGAACATTCAGAAGAAAATCTATAAAGATGAACATTGCTTATTCCCTTGAGAGCAACTCAACGAGGTAATTTTAAGTCTTATTACTTAAACGGATTAATATCAATTAGATCCTTTTTTAGTAAAACTGATGACAGATTGTAGAGCACAGATATTTTTCCTTTATGTCAGCTAACATCAACCAGATCAAAATTTGAAAGAGTAATATTATCTTCATTTATATATCTGCACACATATTCCGAAAAGAGTCGGCAGATGTATATAAGCCGCAGTCGAGCGCCAGCCTGCTATACTGCCATATGAAAGGAGTTTCATTGACAAGATTGGCTTCATCTTGAAGCGAGCTTCAACCAACACTTACTTCAGGCCGGCAACGAAGATAAGTATATTTTTACCATCCGACAAGTGGCAACTACCTTTACAAGATGCAGTAGTCTATAAAATAGATTGTGACTATGGACTCTCATACATTGGTCAAACCAAGAGAAGCCCCGCATAAAAGAAAACATAGCTGATGTAAAACACCAACGTTCGTTGAAGTCTGCTGTGTGTGAACATGTGCAACAGGGGACCAACCATTATCTGCGATTTGACAAACCACAGGTACTCGCAAAAGAACACCGATTCCTACCAAGGATACTTCGCAAGGTTACTGAAATTAAAAAACATCCTAATTTCAATAGAGAAGATGGTTGGAATGTACCACCAGCTTGGGATCCAATAATTCAAATAGTCAAACCAAAGAAGAAGCAAAACATAGCCAGACATCATGATACCTTGAACTCATTCTGCGTAAATAGAGATAGCAATTATTAAATTATGTTCGGGTACTTTGAAAATAACTACACTTAGAACATGGAGATAACCACCATCTTAGTCTCCCCGTGAAAATGGCTGCTGAAAAGCAACCAAATCGTCGGAGAAAGTGTAAAATAAAATCTAAATAGTTTTATAATTTAAATAGCTTTTAAATAGAAGTAACCAGTAACTAGTAAAAATGTTTAACAATAGTAGTATAAAATTTCAAAATTATGTAATCCTTCTCCCTTTATTATCCCCAAGTCACTTGGGGTCGGCTTTCTAGTCTAACCGGATTTGACTCGATATCAGTTTTTACACGGAGCGACTGCCATCTGACCTCCGCAACCCGAAGGCTAACGATACCCTCAGGCTAGACCAGTGTCAGGATATTAAAGGGCACTGACTTCCCAATATCGACTGCCATAGATGTTCATGGCAGCCGGGACCGACGGCTTAAAGTGCACTCCAAAGCACGGAGCAGGTGATAATTGTCAATCAATAGGCACATAATTTCGAAAAGTCATAATTATAACTTCCGAAAGTCAGAGGTGCGCGTCGTGGGTTCGACCCCGAGACCCTCTGCATTGCAGTCTGTTGGTCTCAACTGGTTATTAATCAAAATTATGTAATAATAGTGTTTTATAAAAAATAAACAACGCGATAAAATCCGTATAAATTTGTTTAATTTCATTTTTAGTAGCTGCATCGGGTACAGATCCTTGATGGTTTAAGCTTTGTACATCCCCTACAAAGCTCCCTTTAAACCATAGGTAGCGTAATTTGGATGTAATACACCACTGCGCATACATTTATGTATAATGGTATAACTATGTATGTACTGGTCTAGCCTTAGGGTATCGTTAGCCTTCGGGTTGTGGAGGTCAGGTGGCAGCCGCTCCGTGTAAAAACTGATATCCAGTCAAATCCGGTTAGACCAGAAAAGCCAACCCTAAGTGACTTGGGAATAATAAAGGCTAGGGAGAAGGAAAAGGAGGAGGTATAACTATGCATGTAGATATTCGTGTTAAGGTAAAACACATACCGTAGCATAGTGTTGCTTTCACTGCATATCATAATATTCAGTACCCAATACAGTACCATAACTACTATAAACTGATTCAGCCACATACACAATAATTATATTCACCAGTCCATTTATTTTCATTATAACATAAGAAAACAAAATTACCGCCAATATAAGCTGAGTAAAAAAGCTTTTTATGTTAATCCAAGGTACCGTAATCAGAAGGAATTATTAGTCTTCCTCATAAGACATGTTTACTAGCAAAAAAGGTTGCCTGAAGATAATGTCCGCATTAATTAGAGGCTGAACAACTTAGGGTGTAGGCTCACTTAGCTTAATGTTCGTGAGTGATAATATTAGTCGTATTTTGATGTTACATGTTTTGGTTTGTTATTGTTTGAACTGGGTGCCTAATGCGAATTGTTTTTACGTTAACGCAATCGAAACGTTTATCGTGTTTGGCTTTCTGATTGGTTAAGAGCTTGGAGCGGGTCCATCAGAGCGCAGAACGTCATAAGCGTGTCGATCGCGTTAACCTAAAACGAACTCGCACTAGGCACTCTGGTTTGTCAATTTTTCACTGTCTTTCTGGTAAGTTCCAATGCTGAGTAGAAACAGTCTCAGTGTGACATGGGTTAGGCGATTAGTACACTACGCTGGCTCGGTACGGGTTGTCAGATTTCACATATCTTTGAAAACATTGTGGAGAACTATCAAACATGCATGTTTTCTCACGATGCAGTTTGCCTTCTCGGTTAAAACGAGCGTTAATCAAATATTTAATACGCTCATAAGTCTTTTGCTAGGCTATTGCTGCAGTAGTTACATGTATAAACAATTTTCTTTAACGGTGGAAGGAAACATCGTGAGTATAAGCCTGCATGCCTAACAGTTCTACATAATTCTCCAAGATATATGTGAAGTCTGCCAACCCGCACTGGGCCAGCGTGGTGGACTATGGCCTAACTCTTCCCACACTGAGAAGCGGCCCGTGCCCACCAGTGTGCCAGTTTAATACAGGGTTGTAATTATATTATAAGTACATACATTCACTATTCCTAAACGGTAGTATATGTTATTTAAAACAATACTATTGAATTAGAAATAAAATAGAACGGCAAAATCGCAGTTGATAGATAGCTCGCATCGAAACATTCCGCTACAATGAATTCGACTGAAATGGCCGCTACCCTACAATCTAAAATACTTAGTTCGCGTAAAATAACTTTATGAAAGCTCTAGTGCTAACTTATTAACAAGATTAAGCGTTAATTGAATATTAAAATTACACGGGCCGTGTAGCGTTTCATTAACTACAATATTTTTTTTATAAAAATTTTATTTTACTTGTGTAAATAAGATAGCCGTGAAAAAGATGATTGTTTTTAAAATTATGAGCGAGTGTTTCATGTTTAGTATCAAAATGTAAATAATTAAATTTGTGCTACTTTTAACGTAGGTAGAGGGACTCTTGGGGATTAGCTCGATGTGATTACGAACGCAATTTGTAGCGATAATGTATATAATATATTATGTTCATCAATTCGACAGTAAAATATATACACAGTAGTGCCCATTCCCAGGGGTGTAAGCTTTGGCAGCTAGGTTTTAGGCTCCACCACCACTTGTTGTTGGGAGTCACCATAAATGTAAATTTATTTCACATTTGATTAATGATAGTAACGATTGGTTAAAACGGCTTCAAGTAGATACATAGTTTCACGCCTATATCCTCGAAAGGGTTGTCAGATTGCTATTAAATCCATATTTTCCCTACAGTGGCGTCTACCAAGCCAAGTTTTCGACTCCGTGCTAACCTTAAAAGATCTGGATCGAAGCCTTAAAAGCAGTTGTCAATATATTTAGGTTTTCAGACCAGATTCTATTATATTCATCGAACCCAAGTCCAACATAGCACTCGCATCTAGTACTATTCCATATTAATGTTTACATAAAAAAGAAAAACAATAGTTCGCGTGTTAATAATTACATTTTTATTATGCTGAACTCTTATCACACAGTTATATTACGAAACAAACATTCTTCTTTCACATCTTTCACAACTTTCACGTACAAAGTCTTACTTTCTAACCTAATGGAAAAAAATTACTTTGACTTGACTTGAATTGAATTATCTGTCTGTAAACTGATATAACTAGGTAAAGCGTATCTAACAACTTCTGATAGTCAACACAGCTTACAAGGTATTCGTCAGCACAAAATATCTAAGTCAAAGCTTCAAATCTAACCAATGGCTGCGATCAGCAAAATGGTGGAATTGGTACACAATCTGAAGATTATCCACGATGAATTGAATTCAGCGAGCTTTATTGAAAGGAATACCACTGGAAATTCTTGAGTTTATTATTTTGATTATGTTACTATATTTGCTTTCTGTGACTCTCTTAATGTAAGTAATACTGATTCAATGATTTAATTAATGACATAAGAATCTTTTTACCAAAAATAAATGATTAGATATTTTTTATACACATAAATTACTATATTTATGGCGACAGCCTAGTGGAAGTCCGAAGTACTGCCATATAGACATTTCGCGCTCGTTCCTACGTCACACATATCTGGCTTTTCGAAGATATGTCTATAAATGGATAAATATCGCTCGCGTAAACAGCGAAGGAAAACATTGCAACGAAAACTGCATATCTAAGGGTTATCCATAATGTTTTTCATAATATGTTAAACCTGCCAACATGTTTTGCCCAGATTGATGTACTATGACCTAAACCTTCTCATTCTATGAAGACACCAGTGGCCAGCAGTGGGTCTACTTATAAACTAGGCTGATATTATTGTTATTAATTACATTATATGGAGGCTGGTACACCACTCACGCGTTGTCAACACAAGGTACAAAGAGCTCTTTTTAAAATTTTGATTTCAAACGAGCTCACGTAAAAGCTGTTTAGTCATTTTCTTCAATAGTATAGAAAAATCGCGCACCTTAATTTCATTAAAATATTCTTATGCCAATTCGGTACTATAAGTTGAAGAATATACAGAAAATTGTTGCTAAATCAGATTACAACATCTTCTTAGCCTGCTTTACAATTCTGACTAGCCAAGACAGTTTAATTGCAAAGAGAATTTAATATTTATCTTTCAGTTAAATGTCAAATATTCAGTGAAAATTTAGAGGCGTTCAGTTTTATCGTTTGTTCTAACTTACAATTATAGTGACAGGCAAGCCGAAATAATGTTGTGGATAGCTTTCCCCAATTATTGTAACTCTTTAAACAACCCTTGTTAGGTAACACCTAATGATATCGTAAGGTTACTTTAGTAATAAAAACATTTAACTCTAAATAAGCATCATCATCTTCTTAGACAATAGATGCCCACTACTGGACACCACACAGACTGATCTTAGGCCGCCCATATCCAACCGTTTACCGCGACCTTTACCAGGTCATCGGTCTAAATAATAATTATTAGATAAATTCATAGGTATTACAAGTAAAATTTTGCTTACCTTCTTCATCACTCCCAATCATCTTGTATCGATCATAGCCGCTAAGATCTCTATGTAGGCCGAGGCCAAAGTCGTCCTTCGTCCACTGTAGCTGTCCCGCTTTTTTCTCCACTCGACACGGTAACGTTACCCTGGAGCCGACTACTGCAGTCTGTGAACGAGAAAACACGTTAGAAAATAGGTGCTGAATATCCCGATGTCTTGGGGCAAACTATACAAATAGCAATAGCCTAATGGGAGATTGTTTAACTGCCACTCAGAGGTCTTGAGTTCGATCCCAAGACACGCTACTCTGACTTTTCGTAGTTATGTGTGCATTTATTAATTAATTATCATTCTCTTTAACGGTTAAGGAAAACATCGTGAGGAAACCTGCATGTCTGAGAGTTCTTCATAATGTTTTTGAAATCTGCCAACCCGCACTGAGCCAGCGCATATGCCTTCTCACGAGAGACCCGTGCCCAGCAGTGGGAAAGTTAATATACAGGGCTATAAATTATTATATTACAATACTGATTGTAATAACTGCTCATATTATATGAGCAATCTATTTATGTTTTTCCAGGAATGAGAATGGCGTTTTTTTCCTGGAAAATTAATATAATACTCACTGTAGTGATAGAAAATGATATATATTATGTACATATAGTTCAATTATTAATCCTATTGGATTATATAGTTCAATTAATAATTATATCAGGATCAAATTTATGAGTTTGACACATGACCGAACATGATTAACGTAGGTTTATCGTGATAAACCTAATGCACAATTATAATGGTGTCTGTATTTAACAAAGTAGACTTATAGGATTATATTCTACTAATATTATAAATGTGAACATTTTTGAGGATGGATGAATGGACTGATGTTTGTTACTTTTCACGCAAAAACTACTAAACAGATTTTGATGAAACTTTACAGCATTATTGTCTATACATCATAATAACATATATGCTACAAAAAAATCAATCTTAACATAAATCTACATTGTCACGAGCGAAGTTGCGGGCAAAATCTAGTAAATAATAAAAATGTTTTGAAGCGAAGTGGTTCATTGCGGCTATATGACTCACTTTATATAATAATGTTTCACCTACCAATATCTTTATTCTTTTACCTACCAATTTCTCAAAAAACTTTTTTAATCATTTATATTCCAGTTTGGTTTAAGCAATATCATATCTTTATAAAAATATACATTATCGGAAAATATTTATTCATATACCTACAATCCTTTTTCTATCTGTATATTACTTCATACAGATATTTTATTTACACCTGAATACAACTGCATTTTGAGTGCAGAGTAATTAACCCCAATAAAACTACAACACTCATATTATGGCTAATGCTGGCATTGACATTCAGTTCCACTAGTGTTCCGTCCTTACGTAATTTATTAAGCTTAAATTTAACCTACTTAACTAATAAATACTCGTAAGAGAAATAATATATCAAGATTGAAAAGGAATTCTTAACCTAAAAGAAGATCAATTAATCCAAGACCTTCAATTTACACGAACGTTCAACCAAATCCCAATTTCTGAGAAAATACCTCACACAAATTAGTTTTAGCAATCTATTTAATTGTTGCACTACGTACGGCGTTATTAGGTTAGTTTCAAAGTGTTCTAAAAGCGAGCCTTTCAACTAGCCAAGATTAATTTATCCTAAAATAAATTAGACTTTCGTTGGCCCTGGATTTATGTACGTAATCATGTTAAATATCTTAGCTCGGTCAATACTTCACCTGGTAATTTACTTATCTGAGCACTTGTTTCACCTAGCTGGTACCTAAAGATTTCATCACGGTCAACTTAATTAGACTTTATCTTTTTTTTAAACAGCTATCATTATGTTATGTATAATCTTTTAAATGTTTATTCTAGTTTTTGATTCAGAAGGCCATCTCAGTCCTGGAATTTCCAAATATTTTCAGGCCCCTTATCTAGTCAAAATATATTCGGCTGAATATCAGTTTTTCATAGAGTGACTATCATCATCTGACCTACGCAAACTTTAGATCTCTGACTGGCGCCTCATATAAAGTGTAGTTCAGTATCATTTAAATAATAAACTTTATTATCATAGCGATAGGGCTACTTAAGTAAATAGCTAGGTATGTAGACTTCGGAAATTATATCATTGATATCAATATGATCATCAACATCTATTCTAAATACTGCCACAGGTTTGTTAAAGATTATTTCTGATGATAGTTGTGTTTGTTGGCTTTAATATTTATAACTTTCATTTGACATGAATTTCCCATACGAATTAAAAACCAGTAACAATTGATTATGTCACAAAAATGTTCTATAATTTATATGTTGTTATATGAAATTTTCATCACAGAATCGCGCTGTGGTCACGAAAATAATTGCATTGAGACTAAAACGTTTTGCAAACGATGGAAAATACTGTGTTATTTACTTAATAATATATTGTGTAATATAGCCACCTCTGGAAACGCATCCAACCAACCGTGCTACCAATATAATCGCACAAAGGGTTCATTATTATATTGTGCAATAATTGCAACCACCGAATAGTGTATTTAATTGAACAATATATATTACGTTTAATCATATGTATGATAAACTGTGTAGTACAATTTAGGTCTCGTTATAGGGTCCTACAGCAAAGTTTTCAATGTGGTCTCGCAAAATAATATTGGTTAACTACAGTGATGTCTTCAAAATTTCACGAATTGTATCACCAATATATAACAATAATACAAATTAATCGTTAATTATACTTAAATTAAGTAGTAGCAGTATTGAAAGATCCGGGCACGCCACGATCGTCGCGGTAAGTCCCGTGTTTGAGGAGTAGCTGGAGAGGCGGCATGGCGCTCTCGCCTTCCGGCTGACACAGGTTTTGGCCAGTTCCTGTGTCGTATACACCGGCAAGAGACGCCCGGTTGTCACCACTGCGGCGACTGCCGTGACATTGTTGAGGACACGGCGCTTCACACTTTGGCGGTTTGCCCCGCCTAGGCATCGCAGCGCCGTGAGTTGATTGCGGCAGTCAGATTGGTTGCCGTCTCGCTCCCAGCCGTAGTTCAGTCTATGGTCCGGAGTGAGAGGTCGTAGAACGCCGTCGCCTCCTTCTGTGAGGAAATGATTTCCACCAAGGAGGCGGCGGAGCGGGAGAGGGAGCATTTA
This sequence comes from Catocala sponsa, assembly GCA_963564715.1. NCBI lineage: Eukaryota > Metazoa > Arthropoda > Insecta > Lepidoptera > Erebidae > Catocala > Catocala sponsa. Next base: position 9,269,509 of record OY751351.1, read on the forward strand.
AACCCTCTCCCCTACCACAGAGCCGGGCGTCGGAGGGTGCGAGACGACCTCCAGCCACGCTGAGTTTCGACCTGGGGGTGGTGGGCTTTGTGGGCCTGTCCGCTATCCGTTCAGCACCAGGTCCGAGAGGCGGCGTGCGTGTTCCCACATGCGCCTCTATGTCATGTCCGTCTAGGAAGGGGACAGTAGGGCTTTAAAGTGCGTAGTGCCTAATGGGTAGGTCTTGTCGCGTAGTGTATCCTCGGCGGGGTCGCGACCGCATATGCAAGTGATTCGCGCGGCCCCGCCGATAGTGGTTTTGTCGAGGAACACCGTGGTAGATTTAGTCGGTATTCCGGGAGGTCCATTATCATTTCAACATCTTTATTTTACCCCGGCGAGCCCGACATAGCCCCTCAGCCCGCCCCCGCGAAAGGGTACGCGTCAATGCATTCACACACGTAAAACAAAAGTATTGAAAGATGGGATAAAGTACAAATTTAGACTGCAACTAAGTATGTTTTGACAGAAAATCTCGATAGGACGTAGCTGCTAATCTAGAAAACTGAACTCAAGACCATACAATTGAAGTACAGACATATTAAACTTTTAATAAGTTAACATGCATCTATGCTAAATTTATATATGCAAGTTAATATCCTCATAAAGTGTAGTGGAGTAATTCCGGTAAGGTATCATATTCAGTAGTAGCTAAGAGCTCGTAAAAAGAGAAGGTATTTTAGGAACTTTACTGAAATTAAATTTCACGTTAACCAAAGGAGGTATTTCTAGAAACCAGCAACACGAACCTTAATGTAAAGCTTGTGATGTCCTTTATATCAAAACCGTAACTCTCTTTGGACTTTTCATTAATTAAGTCTGATTCTGATTTTGAAAGCTTATGGATTTTGAGTTACTTAGGTCTTAAATTTCAATACCAAACAAGATACATGGTTGAAAATTAAATGACAGATTGTTTTATTAGAACCAATGCTTAGTATTTAAGTAATATTATATACAAAAAATGATTTAAATTATCTATTGTAATGATGAAAATTTTATTACTTTACACGATTTAAGGGTTTCAGTTTTCTTTTAAGTATTCTAAGCTAAGACATAGTGTTCTCATACTGCAGCACAGAAGTGACTTAAACTTCTAGAGTTTGACGTACAGGTGATAAAAACCTACCTAATAAGTAATTAAAAACCTACCTTGGCTGACACCGACTCCAAAAATAACAATAATAATTTAATTATTCACAAGAATACGCAATTATTTATTAACATTTTAGTGCATTTTTTGTCTTAGAATATTCTTTTTTGAAGTCGGTTTTCTTTTATGTTAAAATATTTATTTATTTTTTGGTTTTTAGTGAATCTGAAGTTAGATTACTGATTTTATTTGTTTTAATATAGAAATAGTTTTGTTATTAGCTTTTTTGTGTATACTTTGTTGAGTTTAACAGTTGCACATAACTCTATACTATAAAATGCTTTCAAAAACCAATTTGGAATTGTGTAAACAATACATATACATGGGATACATGTGATTGTAGCAATCACGGCAGATTTGCTGTCATTTATTAAAGAATTCCGTTGTATAAAACCGAAGATCTTTATCAGAACATCACCAAATTAGAATGGGGCTACCTCGAAACACTACGATGGACTTCCAAACCATCCTATATAGTTCTTTATTTTGCTGTTGCCAAAAATTAGAACTTCATCAAAGTAGCCGAAGTCAACCAAATACGCATTATTAAGGATAACTCGAAAAATTATGGTCAAATCTTTCTCAAAATTAAATGGAACCAAATGGAAAGCACCAACTTTCAAATAAAAAAATAATCATCAAAATCGTTTCATATAGAAAAAAGTTATGAGGTAACACACGTAAAAAAAACATACAGTTGAATTGAGAACCATTTCCTTTTTTTGAAGTTGGTTAAAAAAAGCTAACCTCAAGACTATTTCAATCAATATAAAAAGTATGTTATAGTACGTTATTTAGTTGAAATAATTTTCAAAATCAAAGCCATTACAAATATACGTCAAGAAATTTCAATATTCTTCATAGAACTAATCAGTCAGAGTAATAAAAAACACCACTGCACAGCCGGCACAAAAACTAGTATTGATGCTGGCAGCGTAACGCTTTTGTGAAAAGCTTTGAATATCTACCTCACCAATAGGACAATACAAAATTATTTTGATCTTCGGTAAGGTGAATGTATTTCTTATTTGGATTTATCTAGGTTTGAATAACGATTCCTGTTTCTTCTACCTTTTTGTGATAATATTCTTACAATATAGTCATTAAAAGTCGGATCAATTCAAAGGCGTATAAATCTGCCTCGTTAGTTTGAGGTATACGTTTGTGCTAATGTTTGCAGCCAACTCGAATTTGATTTCAAAGTAGAGCTAAGTTATATCGGATTTCTCCGTTAAGAAATTAACACTAGAAACATGCGACCTGGAAATATGCTTAGTAAACGTCAATGCGCTTCGTTTGCAGGCACCGCTTCATAGAGAGTACGCCCTCTATGAAGTGGAACCTACGAAAGAAGCAAAATTTGTGTAAGACACCTCTGTCTCACTCCCTTGAAGATTTATGCGTGAGTATAATTTAATTATACTCTTGGGTAAATATTTGGAGGAGGTAATATTATTTTGTGCATATCTATAAATATATGCATACTACAATATTGTCTATTTTTCTTACTTGTGTTATTTCGTAAACAAATAAACCGTATAAGCAGTTTAATAGATAATATATTATGACAAAGTAAGAAGTACAATACTTAGATATGTGTTTCTAGGTATTGTCTCTAGTTGCTAGTGATAATACATAGATACAGTTTTGTCATATCTAAATATTACGAATATATTCTGAAAGTCGTAACTGAATTCTTTTGCATATCAATGATATGTTGAATCTCGGCAACATACATTGTTATGCGGACGATAGTACCGTGCATGGGCGATATCTCGGACATCCTGGGGCCAAACAGGCTGAGGTTGAGGGGAAAAGGCAGAATCTTGTCGTTGAACTTAGCCAGACCTTGGACCGCATCTATGAATGGGGTGCCAAGAACTTGGTGGAGTTCAACGCCAAGAAGACCCAGGCATGCGCGTTCTCAACAAAAAAGTCTCCGTTCCTTCCCCTCCCTTCTCTGAAGAACACTCCACTGGTAATACGTGACAGCCTCTCCATCTTAGGTATGGATCTTTGCCGCTCCCTTAATCCCAAAACCTACATCGAGAGCGTCATTAAGCAAGCTTCGCGAAAACTCGGAGTTCTGAACAGGGTGAGGCGGTTCTTCACGCCTGGGCAACTGTGCCTATTGTATAAGGCACAAGTGCGCCCTTGCGTGGAGTACTGTTCTCATCTTTGGGACGGCTCCGCGCAATACTTGCTGGACGCTCTCGACCGATTACAGCGGCGGGCTGTCCGTATTATCGGAGATCCAGAGGTCACGAGTTCACTGGAACCTCTGCAACTCCGTAGGGACATTGCCTCATTGGCATGTTTCTACAGAATATACCACGGGGAGTGCTCTGAAGAGTTATTCCACCTTATCCTGCCCTCCCCTTTCCTATCCATAACAACGCGTGCTGGGCTCAGATGCCATCCTTACACGGTAGAGTCGATTAGAGCGCGTACCAAAAAGTTTGGGTCCTCATACCTCTGCCGAACGACCAAGGCATGGAATTCTCTGCCAAGGCACGTGTTTCCTTCTTCCTTCAATCCTGGGTCCTTTAAGCGGGGCGTGAAAAAGCACCTTCTCAGGCCGTCAAAGTAGAGACCTCAACATCGCCTCGGCTACTATGAGGGCGTGGAGGCCACTGCTCTTAGACCACACGACTGCTTACCATCAGGTGGAGTGTGGTCATTTTGACGAGCACATTAAAAAAAAAAAATCTAAACAATATTATGCTTTCAGACCTTAACTACTTGACCGATGATCATGAAATTTCGCATACACGTTGTACAGAAAAGGGCTTAGCGTATCTTTCATGCAGAACGAGTACTGTTTTTGAGGGGTAGAAAATCGACATAACCTACATTTACGCGAACGAAGCCGCGGGCACAATCTAGTGATTTTATAATGAGTTACTTTGTTTATCAAATAAGACAGTAAGTAGGAAAAAGTACTATACTTAACTTGGCAATTGTTTGGACACCAGACATTATTAAAAACCTATTGTTTAGGCCGCCGATGTGCTGCTGCGATTCAATAGCTTAATTTATAATATTACAAGTTATCAGCCATATAATTGTTGTTGGTTGTTCTGGCGTCATTCGATGACGTTTCATCCTACACCGTTTTTTTCCTAACTCAACCTCTTTTCGTTCCTTACTCAACCGACAGAAATTATTTAATTCTCAATTATTTATTCATCCTATAAGTATTCCTAGCTCAACCGATGACGAAATTACCGGAAAACTCTAAGGTTTAGGTTGACGGTCTGAACAAAAAATATTGTTTTAATAATCTATATCTATACTAATATTATAAAGAGGAAAGATTTGCTTAACTGATTTTACAAAATTTTCACCATTAGAAAATTTTACTATAACATAGCCTATAAATCTAGCCTACTTTTACGAAGACAAAGATTGTTTTTCTATCCATACTTTTTTTGGTAATATTTGCCACGGGTAGAATAAGGAACGCATTCGGTTGAATAAAGAAACTTTATTAAAATAATGAAATCGGATCAGTTAGGCATTCTAGTTTAGTAAATAAATAAGATGAGACGTCATAGAATGAATACGGAACAACCCAATCACATACTGCACATACTTACGTATTAATACCCTAAAGATAGCTATATAGTGCGTTCGGTTTTATATACATACATGCGGCTTCTAATCCGTCAGCCAATACTAGTGATTAGGACAATATCTTGCAGGATAGTTTATTATAGCAATATATATTATGTCGAAGGGATCCGTATTCAGTAGGAGACAATTAAGGGTTCATTTGATTGATTTAGTGACAAGTTCCTGAATTCGAAGCAGGAGGTAATTCTCGTTAGTACGTGTACGTATTTGGGTTATAATGAAATTGGATCCGAATTGACGGAATTAGATTTGAACACTGGTTACAAATTAGAGAAATATGCAGATTTGTGAGGCAGTTATTTAATTTGGAAGTTATAGGTTGTGTTTTATGAATTTGATTATTATCGTGAGCCCGTGGTCAATATTATAACTACACGTAATTAAAATCACAAAAGATCCATTTATTTGGATTTGGATACTTTTTCATAAGTATTAACCTATTGAGTAGTAGCGACACAGCGGTGGCCAAACAAAATAGAATTTCAGTAAAGTCTAAGTTTCCAACGATTGACAGGTTAGAGGTGTCAAAGCATTAATTAAATCGTCAAAATCATAAGTCACTTTTTAGTAACGTGTCATAATTTTCTCTTATGTTTGCATGAGATTGTGATGTCCCTAGGTTGATACGAATCATACATACATAGATTCACGCCTGTTTCCCAGAGGGATAGGCAGATACTACGGATTTCCATTTGCTACGATCCTGACACACTACTCTGGCTTCATTCACTTTCATCACATTTGAAATTAAAAATAAAATAAATTTCAAATATTTGATACGAATCGTGTCAAATATTTCATTAAAGAGGTTTTCTATTTGGAAATATGCAAGCAGTACAGGGCAAATGGCAAAGTGCTCATTAAAACTAGAAGTACATACGTTTATTAACGAGTGAAATATAAAAATATAGATGGTATAATACACCCTTGCCTATACCTTAGGTATATAAAAGTGTATGTATGTATTTAATAATGAATAAGGATATATTCTCCTTAACAGTCAGGATTGAGAGCTCAACGTGCTTTTCAAGGTACTAGATAATCTAATAATACTAATAATTCTGAACATACATATTTTGTAAAAATATCTTGAGAGATAAATCCAAAACTTATGATCCAGGGTTGGATTGTTGGATAGATTTTAAAACCTATACAACAGTCTTACCCTAGACCAAATAACCAGTAATTTCAAAACATTAGTCACATGATGTTTTTTATAAAAATTATAATATTGTACGTATAAATTTTGTTTTATCGTCCCACTACAGCGAGTCTCATAAAAATACAATGCAAATTTTCATTTCACGAAAATCGCCATGCAGTGTTCATTTTTATTACTCACTGTAAATCCCCTTTTGGATATTATAAATACAGACTTGGTTGTACATTTTATCTCACGCCAGTATTCCCCGAAAGGTTTGGCAGAGGTATATGAAATACCTACATTTCACCAGCTACGTTTGTAGGTTCCACGAAATAGGGGCTAACGCTATACCGTCTATGGGGCACATTTTCAGATTCTGTTTTGATTTGTAGCAGCAGGCTAGGATTCCCAAACAGTAAAACTTAATAACACTTTAACCGAGGTAAAAAATAAACAAAGTTTTATAATCAGCTGCAAATATAAGGATAAGCCTATGTTTCAGGGCAAACAATACAAAGATACTGCACAGCTGACAGCGTAGTGGTTCAATTGGTCGCTTCGCCACTGCCACTGTGCAGAGTGTTGTGGGTATGATATTCACATGGTATAAAAATTTTAGTTGGACAAATAATTGTTCCGAATGTGTCAGTTGCTTCAATTAAAGTTTCCAGCCACATAGGATTTATTCTTAGTGCGGGCGATGTCATTAATTTCATAAAAAAGGTTATATATTTTAATAAAGAAAAGATACATTACCTGGTCCTGTGGTTCCATCGCGAACTTCTGCTCTTGATAACCACCACACACACCAATAACACCCAACAACACTATACAATAACCAATCACAAATACACTTTGGGTCCGTAACAGCAGAAACAGTGATGACACGCCCCTACTTGTCAGTCTGACCCTACATCTATAGTTCACCATTATGACCACTGCAGTACCACTACAGAGAATATCTGTCTGCCAACATAACAAGGAAATCCGGGTTTTATTTTTAGGCATTCACATTTTAACGGAAGCTCAACTTCCCCTATACGAACGTTCTATTTTAAAAACGCACAGTTTTAGTGTGAATGCCATAGTTTTATTTTTGGATGCTTTTTAGAGGTATGATTTATTGTCTTTTGAATTTTAAAAGCGGCCGACGATGTGTGGTATCTGTAACAAAAAAGAAAATATAGATAAGTGGGTGGATTATAGTGTCGTTTCTTGAAAATCTTTTGGTGATTGACGTTGTATGAACTAAAAGGAGATTGTCAAACATAGTCACAAAATCAGCTCTGCCGGGCGATGCTATCCTATTTAATATTATATATTCGAATGTGAGTTTGTTTGTTACCCTTGACCGATCATCATGAAATTTCGAATTCACGCTGTCAGGTATACAGAAAGGGACATAGAATACCTTGCATCCATACAAAAAGTAATGTTTCTATTGTATAAAAATTGATTAACAAAATCTAGATTACCACGAGCGAAGCCGCGTACAAAATCTAGTTAATTAATAAAGCTATAAACATTTCGTATATATTATAGGATATTTATGACTCATATAAATATTATGTTGTATATTACAAAAATGTTTGCGAAACACGGTAAACCACGCGATACATTAAAAGCGATAATATCGCTATAAAACTTTTGACCTCTTTGCATAGCAAAAGACTGCTACTGGAAAGCACACTTAAAATATAATTTATCTAGGAAACAAAGTTCTAACCAAGTTTCTTGGCTAGAATAATAATGATTCTAGGCGTCAGTCTCACAACAAGGTTTTATTTTCTTTAGTGTTGCGATAAAAATAATTTCTTTTTAAGTTTACTGATGCAAAGAAAGTTTTGCAAAATAAATAAAACACGACATCATTTCTTTCTTTCATCAACACAAACAGAATTATTTTATTGTTAGTATATTTTATATTCTTTTTATGATTTCTTATTATAATATGTACTTGTATTACATACTTGAGTAGAAGATTTTTTTATACTAGTTGGAAGTGATAATATTTTGACCTAATCCTAACTAATATTATAAATGCGAATGGGAGTTTGTTTGTTTGTTTTGTTTGTTACGCTTTCACGTCTTAACTACTTGACTGATCATTTTTGAATACACTTTTTCAGGGGAATAGAAAAGGACCTAGGGTTTCATCGAGAAAAAATAACAATCTAACCTACATTTACGTAAGCGTGAAAGCTAAGAAGAGATCTATTGCATCCAAATTTCAGTATTTGTGTTTATCGGTTCCAATTAATAGGCTGTCTCCTATTAATCACTTGATACAGTTCTAGTTGTCATTTAAATGACATCTAAATAAACATTACGAGATACAGTACCCGTTACTTTATGCAGTTGTGCAAACTACATATTGAATAAAGAATTCAGTAGCAAGCATGAATTTGAAAGTTATGTATCATTAAGTAGCAATCTGTTTGAGAGTTGAAAAGTATTGTGAGTTTTGGGGATTTTAGACATTCTTGTTGTTCTCATTCTTGCTATTTCCATTTCGGGTATAGCCCTAGTATTCTGCTGAAACTCATTTTGAACTCAATTGTCACTCGCCATTAGCCATTGTAATAGAGAAACTCAAATTATAACTGTCGACTGGGATGTGAGTTTGGTAGTTTAGTTTTAAAACAGTAGCGTCAAAAATGTTTATTTTATATATAAAGCAACATAAATGGATATGTTTACCAAAGAGTTGGAATGGCTGCCGATGTCATTCACAATATTTAAAATAGCCCTTCCGCGTTCCAAAACTAAATATTTTTGTTTTTTTTTCTATAGACGCGCCATTTCTTTTGTCACGGTCTATTAATAACAAAAACGAACGATACTCTGAACTGTTCTAAATTCAAAGTTATTCGTACATTCCCAGACAAGCGCATCGGTATAAACTTTGAATGAATGAGTCATTTCAGGATGAATGGATAAGAGGCGTTCTCTTTTTGATTTATATTTATAAATGTCTGGCTTACTCATGATGAAAGTTCAGTCTTAATGCGATTTAATTATCATCACTCTATAGATTGTAACGCGTGAATTCCCGATACGAGTATATTAGGATGGTTTGACCTATAATACGCAATAGCCTAGTGAAATCTCTGCGTGATCGTCCCAACGTCCTCCGTTGGATTACCATGCATCTCGACCTTTCTAAGTCATGTGTGTATAAAATAGTTAACTATCGCTCGCTCTAACGATGATGAAAAACATCGGGCGGATACCTGCATATCTGAAAGGTTTCTATAATATTTTCGAAGATTCTACCAACCCGGACTGGGCCAGCGTAGTCGATTATAGTCTAATCATTTTCATACTGAGAAGAGGCCCGTGCGCAGCACTGGTACAGTTTATATACAAATCTGATATTATTATATTACCTCATACGAAAGCCACAATTCTTTTTTCAAATACTGAACAGCTATTGAGTTATAGTATTACATACAATCTTAATATATTATATTAAGTATATCAAATAGCACGGAACACGCTAGCTAGAGCCCCGCATGTCATATTCTATACGACCCTAGCATGTCAGTGACAACTGCAGGCGATGCAAATATGACACTTATACTGTTGAACTGACGGTGTCGCCTGAGCTCGGCACCGTCTGTTAGTCGATGCGAATATTATTTTAACTAACATCGCGCATCGTGCAATATTCCGTACTCTAAGCAAACGACAATGACTACCAGAATCCTAACCAAAATTATAATTATGTAAATGTGAGTTTGTTTTTTACGCTTTCACTCCTTAACTACTCGACCGATCATCATGCAATTTCGCATACACGTTGTCAGGGGTACAGAAAAGTACTTAGAATTCATTTTATACAGAAAAAGGTACTGTTCCCGAGTGAAGCCGCGGGCAAACGCAAGTCTATTACAAAGCGGGTTCTTACTTTCCAAAAATAAATAAAAACAGCGCTCACGGCAAAATATTTATTCGTATTTTCACATGTATACGCTAATACTGTGCCAATTTTCACATCACTTCGACTGTTTGACAAGTGCCTTCGTCATCCTTAGTTATAACGTAAAAGAAATATGCAGTAAGCATTCACACTTCGCATCTTTAAGTGTTACCGCACCCTAGGCCACCGGTAGCAGCCACTTTTATGTTGCTTGTGACTGCCACCAGTTGTGGACGAAGGTGTACATACATTTTGACGCGCCACCAGCACCTAAAATACTACTGAGTGTTGTCTCACCTTGGCCACTGTTTGCAGGTACAAGACGCTCAATGTGCGACAACATTAAACCATTCGAGTGTATGAAAATAAAACAAGCTCTTCGTAATTGTCATTGCACTCACACGAAACAGGTAGGTCTAGGTTCTAGGCTAGAAGTATTACAGCTAATGTGATATCTGTCGGAATAATTAATGTGTTTGTGGGTTATTACGAGTTGTTCACGGTACGATTCCCAGGGATCAGTTACGGTTATTATTGACGAGTTAAATAATCTGATTATGGTGCTATTTTTAAGCGATATGATTATATAAGTTTTAGATGATGCAGTGGTTTAAATGGTTGTCTCGCTATTATTAACACTACATTACTTGTTATGACATCGATCCCCATACGCGATAAACGTTTTTGTGATCCACACATATATACGTAGTTCTTCCGAGTCTGGTTGCTCTTTTTGTCTATTATTTCAGTTTGCAAAGTCCTCGCTCAACACGGTGGTTATCCCTAGAAATGTGAGAATTGCTTTTATTTTATAAAAGGTAAACTAGACACAGTAATATATCTTTATGGGTCAAAAGCATTTATTTTATTACTAGTTTTCACTCGCGGGTTCGCTCGCGTAAATGTAGGTTAGGTTAGGTTTGCAACACCCCAGGTTTTTAGTGTGTATACCGACCCCCTCTAGGGGCGGAGAGTCTCACATAACCACCTCCCCTCCCCCCGGGGGAGGGGGCATCCATAAAGGATTTTCCTGGGTAAAAAAAAAAAGGTTAGGTTTGCAAGAGTTCTTTTTTCTGGATGAAATGTGCCCTATGTCCTATTCTGTACCCCTGACAACGTGTATGCAAAATTTAATGTTGATCGGTTGAGCAGTTAAGGCGTGAAAGCGTAACAAACAAACAAACTCATTTTCGCATTTATAATATTAGGAAGGATGTATACATAATTATGTAAATAATGGAAAATTCGTCACAGCAAAACGGAGTTTGTAGCTATGGCTGATAGACATAATTGAGTTCGTCCTTATCATAGCATAGGAATTTTGATTGTAGATAATTATTGTTCATGTTAATCTATGCTAAAAACTTATGTTAGGAACAAATTTATGATAGCCATGGGGATCAAAATGACGTCAGTTTAACGGCCTAGCAGCTCATAGGTTCTTATTAGGAGCTAACTCACGTTATCAACGCCTGCCAATTAAATGCCCAACACTTTATTGCCTTATTAGTTCATAGAATTATTATAATCAAATTTCAAAGATTTTTAATTTATACGAATTTTCCTGTCATCACAAACTAGCAAATAGCGTTATTTTTGTCACACAAAACTGCACTTTGCAACTGCACTAGATCCACAGTCATAAATAAATTTAATGTTACACGGCCGTTACCACAACCTAAAACTAGTTTCGAATAACTGGTGCTAATCTATTTTTTGCTGCACATGTAGTATTGATATACAACGAATATTTAAAAAAAAATGTTTCTCTGCTGTAAATATTGAAAAGCTCGTTTTTATTATTTTACTAGCTTTTGCCCGCGGCTTTGCTCGCGTTAATTTAGAATTTGACAATCAATTCGGGTTGTACTCTGCTTGTAATAATATAATTCAAATCATCATTCGAAAGAAACGTGGCGCCATCTATTATCACATGAACATTTTTGTTGTTTTCCTCGAGAACAGTAACTTTTTTCGGGATGAAAGGTAGCCTATGTCCGTTTCTGTACACCTGACAACGTATATGCAAAATTTCAGGATGATCGGTGCAGTGGTTTAGGCGTGAAAAGGTAACAAACAAACAAACTCATTTTCGCTTTTATTATATCAGTTAGGATTTCCATAGATGAGTCTTTAGGCACGTGTAAATTATTTTTTGTATAATGGTGATCTCACAATCATTTTACAGCCGAGACCAAGAATACCAAGACTTGGAACAAGTATTCATAATATACAAAGTTTTCGGCCGGTGTAAGAATCAAACCTACAACAGTCGATGAAACATGAATGAACAGAAATCGCCATACGATTTCCTAGCGACAGTACATTAGGAAATCTATTAGTGCGATCTATTAATTGTTTTTGTAATCTATTTAATCATATACATGGCTTGCTGTGTTCATCATTCTTTTTTAAACAATGCCCGCACTAGGTTTAAATCCAGTGCTGCGGGGGACTTCACAAACATTCAAACACGGACACTAATCACACTCGGATTCGGAACAATAAATTGTGAATAACACAATATTGCCCGATGCCATGTAAAACGTGCTACACTCAGCACAAGGGGGTTACTTAATCCACCACGCCATCATTACAGCTAAGCAAATGTGTCAATATGTGTATCTATTGACACATTTGGTTGTACACGAATCTTTCCACACATTTTGATTCATCGACGTTTCAATTTCGCTTTTAGATTTTTTTGTATAGACGGAGGCTGTCGATGTGTCGTGTAACGTAGTAGACTAGATCACAAAAACGTCACGTCGGCGTGTGTTGAAAGCGTAATCTGAATAAGTAAAAGAGGAAGCCACTTCCTTTACCAAATTTTACCACGGATATACGGTCGATAGCGGCCGATTATCCGGTCATAAATAAGAAGACTGCTATGTCAGTCCCATGGCGTGAGTTAGCGTGAGTTTACGACTGGTTGCTATATAGGGTCGATGCTTGGGTCGGGCAGCTATTAGATTTTTGGGATTCAAATGTAAGTAGCTGATCCGAGTCTTGAAACTGTGACTACAGTTTCAAGACTAGATGGCAGTAGACTCGCTCCATATAACATTAAGTTTAAACATGGTTCACTAAATACACTTCTATTTAACCATTCAAGTATAAGTATGGTAATTCTTGAAACAGTTGAGATATATTTTTGTACTCTTTCATTTAAATTATTTTAAAGACATTTTATTTGTAGATACCCTAAAGGGTTAGCCAAAGATGTATATTTTTATTGATTTTAGTTATAGTAATTATACTACCTATTTAATTTTGGATATGGTGTTGGCAACATTAAACACAAAAGCTACCATGTTGCCAGCATGTATTTAAAAATGCACAATACCCAAATAAGTAAAGCTATTTAATTTGTAACTCTATACAATACAACTAAAAACTTAAGTTAAAACATAAAATCTTCGGCAGATTAATTTAAAAGTTTACTCGGAAGAAAATTTTATATCAGTCGCAAGCAATTGCCACTTCTGCCTAACATACATACACATAAATATAAGAAATGCAGTTGTTTACTCATAAATTTCTAACTTTTCATTAACTTATCCATGGTGCGATTGAATCCCACATATTATCTATGGGAATAGACAGCTAACAGCTCAAAATATGTATCTTTAATAATCATAACTTATAATTGCTTACCTTTGTAAAAATAGGATTTTTAATACGATGCCTCATTTTTATGTAAATTAATAATCATTTTAGACATTTTAATTGAAATAGAGTTGTTTTATTAAAATGAATTAGTTGTTTTATTAAATGTCTTACGTTCTTTTTTTTTTGTTTTTCTTTTCTCATGATTTTCTTGGATTTGATTACTTGTTTTTAATTATGGTGTTATGATGTTTTTGATGGTGAGAAAGTGTATATTGATATATTCCGGATGGTTTTACATACGAAACTACGAACTGTATTGGATTTTATGACTGATTTAAACAGTGATAATGTGAATTATAAATATATAAAAAGAAAGTAATGTTTGAAAAGCTACCAATAGCTTAGTTGGTAAAGCGAAGACTCGGTTTGTTGAGGTCGTGAGTCGTGAGTTCAAGTCCTGTTTCATAGTTTATCTTTTTCTAAGTTTGATTTATATTCTTGCCTAGCATAATTATGAAGTGTTTTTAAATGTCTTATGATACTTAGTAATGGAAAAAAAATGAGTGCTTGGTGTGAGAATATTTATTTATGAAGCAGAATTGTTTTGTCTGCGAAGTTAGGATTATATTAGGGATTAAATATAATTACCACCAAAAATACTAATTGCGCAGCAAAATATGCTTACTGAAATATATCATAACGAGCACCTATATGCCTCAAATCACTGCATTCCGTCTCAGAAGGGTTAGGTTATGTTAGGTTCCTTCTTAAACCTACCCAAAAATAGGAGCCCCGAATTGCGGGGCTTCTTCGACTTAGTTTGATCTCTTTAAAAATATTTTGGTGTGCAATTAGTATTTTTGGTAAGCATATTTTGCTGTGCAATTAGTATTATATTATGTGTCTTTTTTGAACGAAAAGAAGTTTGCCCGTGTTTTAGGATATAATTTTTAAGCATAGTTTGTCCTATGTTTTCGTCCGCAAAACACGAAAAGTAGTCGATGTATTGACTTGTAATTTTTTAATGACGTTGAATTTTTGTATAAGATTTTATTATAATTATAATTCCAAATATAGAACGTAAAATTAAAAACATCTGTCTGAGCTATAGCGTGGCCGCGTTTAGCTAGTGCTACTATAATATCCATTTAATGCATTTATGTATTCTTGAAATTTAGCATGGTAATGTTTTTTATTACAGAAGGATACAACAAGCTGAAAATAGATACTATTTTAATGTAATGCTATCGATTTTTAGATAATTATGTAAAATAGAAACAGATAATCTTAAACAGTCGTTAAATGTTTATTTAATTTCAAGGTTAAATTTAAATACTGTTTTGTAAGTAGAGTATTAAATTTAAACTTTACACCAAATGTGAATAACGTTTCAGATACAAACTAAAATAATTATATTAGAAATATCACATCCCAAATCATTTGCATATCTGGCCTATCTGCTCACTACCTTCTTAAGATATCGACAGAAATCTTACTTAGCCATATCAATAAAAACTAATGTTCTCGATACCAGTACCTAATTAGTAAAATCATCTTTTATCAGAGAAACTCAAGTAGGGTTATTTCAACCATTATCGTAATCATTTAAATTTATTGCTGATAAGAAAATTAAAGGGTCTAAAGATAGTGAAACATTTATACTAATTTCTACCATATTTATTTGATAGTCTTCAGATTTGTCCCACGAAAAGAGACCACGTGTATATTAAGATTTTAGTGTTATTTAAGTAGTAGTGATAAGATCTTTTCGAGTAAATTTATGTGATATTTTATCGCATTGAGGATTTAAAATTGAAATATAATGAGGTTGAAATTAAATAGCAGTTATTTAATTTTTCATAATAAGAAAATAATTATACTAATTATTGAAGGTTGTAGCAATTTTATAGTAATTAATGCGGTCTGGCCATCAAAATGTCGCAGTTAAACTTTTAAATTATGTGATATTATAAAGGTTAATTTTGCCTTAAAAACGAGGTTTAATTGATTGACTATAAGTCAGACAATTTTATTACTTTGATTTTAAATATATACCTTATATAATTTAATAATTTATAGAAATTCGTTATTGTGTATAGCGAATAAAATTAAATATCTAATTCGCTTTTTCATTTCTTTAGTGATTTTTATTTTTATTTAATATGTCAGTAATTGCTTTAATCCCGGTAATATCGTAAAGGTTTCGATGTTTGCAACTTAATCATGCATAAACCACTGAATTATTTTGGATGAATCTTAGCACACGAATAGATCAAACCTTAGATTTACTAATAGAATAACCGTTCATGACAGTATGCGTTTACGTAGTATTCACAAAAATGGTATGTTATATCCATAAATCACGAAATTCTAAAGGTTAGCGATTGACTTAAAGTTTCAAGAAACACGTGAACATATTATATTCTTTTCATTGACAATAATTATCGAGAATATACGAGAATTAGAAGACTAGATCACATGATGAACAATTTTCTTAAGTTACTCATGTAAGTACTTACCTCAATGAACTTTAAAACACGTTATATTCACAAAAAAGTCACAAACTTAACCCTCAAATGCAGCTGTGTACGGTATGACCATTGAGCTCGTGCCACGCGACTGTCTCGGCATTTGAATTTATCCTACCACGGGTATTTTTAACCTACCCCCTCGTAAGTCTGCGTCAAATGTGACTCACGGAGGGTGCCACAATCCAATGATCTCCGGTTGAGTAATTAATTAATTGTGTCTGTTGTTCTTAGGGTTAAAAATAGGTGTTAAGCCCGGATATGCGGAAATTGTTTACATGTGTGTTTAATAGTGAAGTGCCGATTTAACATTTGAAATAAGAACGTCATCTTATACGGGAAATATGCGTGATACTGTTTATGTATGTATATAATAAAGCTGATATAAAATAGCAAAAATTGAAAATAAATCGTATATACCTTGATAGTAATAAAATCATATGTGAATTGGTCAAGAAAAACAGCACTCTGATATAAAAATATATAGTAATAAGAGTCAATTAGCCACTATGAATCGAGTTCAATTTTATTTCATAATAAATCTAAACGATATTACATAATTAAACATAACTGCTTATAATAACATGAACAAATATAATATAAATATTCATATTGAATTAAAATAACTTTGAAACATCTCAATTTGATCCGAAATTGAAAATTAAAATTAGACACGAATATTTTAACCTTAATCCAGCAATCAGCTTGACTAAAATTTAAACATCGGATTAACTTATGGTAATACCAGTCTCCGAAAACAGAACACTTAAACGGGCATAAAATCAATTTCAATTAAAATAGTTGCACCAAATTGAACTTTCGACAGTACATTAACGCATTTTCAAAATTTTAAATCGCTCTCAAGACACTAAACGCATATTAGACTAAGTGAAGAGAAAAATATATTATGACACTAACTGAAAATGGTGTAAACTGAAAAGCTTTCGACTTTAGTTTTAAGCTTACACTATTTAAAATAGCCACATTTAGTTAATTCATGAATGCCTAAATATACATTGAAAATAAAATTGTTTTTGAAAATGGAACTTTATAACGGTTAAATAGACAGGGGAAACCATCTTGGGTTCGAAATTAGAAATGATTCTAAATTTAAATACTGAGTTGCTATTGGACGTCCGGAAATGGAGTGCATTCTGTACCGATGGATACAAGTTTCGACATGATCAAGTTTTTTAGGGATCCGTTAGACGAAAACGAATCGTTTTAGCTTCTGTTCGAATGTTTCTTTTAGATTTATTTTGTACGTGTGTTCTGGTTATTTGAGTTTGGTGTAAAAAATAGACAAAACAAATGTGATCTGTTTAAAAAATCTATTTATATTTGACTATATTACCCTTTTCAAGCATAAAATTGTACGACACAATAAAATACAAATGGTTTTAAAAGGAATACTCCATTGTTAAAGCTATAATAGGATATACATAGAAGACTTATAATTTACTTCCAGATAATGACAGCACGTGCCTCTTTTGTTACGTTCAAACACCAAATTATTAGAAAATACAGTTCTATGCTCATTTAGACACGTTCTTAATATAAAGCAATGAAAGATGAATATTAATGGTTTTTGTCGAACTTTTCTGTTGTAATGGAAAAGTACCTAAAGAGAGAAACCTAGAACATTTTTATTAAATAGGTACTCATTAATGTCTTTAGCCCTCTTCTAGTTGAATTTTAATCATCAGTTTAGCCAATAACCTTCCTCGATAAATGGGCTATCTGACACTAAAATATTTTTATTAAGATTCGAACCTGTCGTTCCTGAGATTACCGCGTTCAACCAAACAAACAAACAAACTATTCAGCTTTATAATATTAGTATAGATTGGATCACACACATGTTGGTTATTTTTGTAAGTACTTAAACATAAATTTGGCCATAGCAAAGATATCTAAATATAGGACATCCGTAAAATGTATTTCCGATTGCTACCTGAACGTTTAGCAACTGTATCACTGTAACTTATATAGTATACTTCAACCCATATAATATACTGCGGCGACATGACGACAAAGTAATATGTTAGTATTATTACTTCAATTGCCGACTCTACGGACGACACAGCTTTTCAAAAGCTCATATTGCCATTTTTTGAAGTGAAAACTTTAGCGGCGTTGTGCACTTTTTTTGTGATGGGTAAAAATGTTAAACTCGCGTCAGGACACGTGACCTGATCGAAAATTCGTAAGACGGAGGGAGAATTGTCATGTTTGTGTACGATAGCGCAATAAATTAATATTGTATTTTACCACATAAATGATAGTACTTTTACTGATAATTAAAGCAATTCGTGCAAAATTATTTCCTAACCATTCCAAAATATCAAAAATGCACAACGTTAATAATAATATTCAAGTTTTCACATCTGCCGTCACTCCCGGAGTGCAACCCGTTGATTTTTTTATCAATAAGAGGTATTGGTTCAGAATACTTAATCAACACTAACTGTAAATAGTTTTAGATATAGGTATTATAAGCTAAATATCTAAAAGTCGCGATGTAATATGGCCTTTCCTACGACTTATTATTTTCGCCAGTCTACGCCGACTATCGGTATAGGTAGATAATAGTTTAATCTTTTCTTAGATCTATAAGTATCGATACTAATTGCACTTCATGAGAAGTAACCGGGTTACAGACGAGAAACATCGTGATGGGTCGACGTCACAAAACCAGTCAAGAGTAAGTCAAGTTGCACTTGCTACATTGTAACGTTCACAAACATTTTATTATGTTTCTTTTAAATATACTGATTTTCGAGATAATTGGTTAAGATAATTATGAAAATTAGTAATGGTCTTCTATAATATCTTCCTACTTCCTAATTACTTAACCGCTCAGGCTATGTCTTGTCATAATGACTTGTCATACGACCACAAATTTTTGGGACATACAGTAAAAATATGCAGAATCATGCAATTTGTCTACGATACCTATTGATTTCTTGTACTGCTTATGTATTTCTATTTAACTTTATTAATTTGTTCTCTGTTTCCAGTATGTAGACGAAGTGTTAAGTAGAGATGTATTATACCCACATTTTGCTAGTTAAGAGAGTAATTTGTGTGATCCAGACATAGTTGTTCTGGATCTAGGTGTTCTTGAGATTATAGCTGCCTTACGATCGATATATAAATCTTATTCTTCTCGAATTAAATGGCTTGCTTTTATCCTTGAAGCTATTAATACCCCTGTATTGCCTTACCTCTTCGATTTATTAGTTCCGCTGTCGTTTATACCTTACATAGCGACTTCTAGGTTTGTCTTTATAAATATTTTGTTCTCCCTCTAATTATGGTAATAAAGAAATCATCGCAGCTATTATAGTACTAAGTGATTTATTTCTTCAGCTAGTATATTCAATTATTATAATACAGATTCTATTTCCATTTTTATACAAAGCACAAAATCAACAACAAAGGACAAATGGCCTTGGTATATTGCCTTCCATCATTCATTTACTGTCAATCAACAGAAAAAATATTTAGTAAAATCATTAACTACTATCATTATACGTCTGACTGTCTGTACATCAAAGTGATATGGATAGAGCGAGAGCGTGTCATTAAGGAAATAATTATATGTTGTTTGGGCACGAATATTGTTGTTATTACTGATCCATATGGACATTGTTAGTCGTAGTGTGTTCTGATCAATTGTATCATAGCGTAATGTTTATGGAGTAAGTGGTCACAGAATTTTTGGTTGAGGTTCATATAGATAATTACGTAATGGCATAAGATATATTATATGTGGATGAAACTGGCTTGTCTAATGATGTGATGGTGTATAAAGTAGGGGCTCACGCGGCCTTAAAGTAGTAGTAACTCTGTTACTATGTAAGTTGGACTTCTGGACGCTCATATTACTTTCATCCATACTTTAAATCCTCTTCTCTAGTCGGCAGTCGGCAGACGTCAGTGATACCATTGGTATTTCAAACTGTCATAGCCTATAGTAGCCGGTTATCAGTTGACGTGTCGCATGTCTGTTTGCCATCTTTGTAGCATCCACAAATTTAACATATTGATCAGTTATTTACCGAAACAGTAATAACGTCATTACTGTTAGTTTTGACAAATAATACTTATACATTACTAGATTTTGCCCGCGGTTTCGCTCGCGTTAATATAGAATTTGACAATCAATTCGGGTTCTACTCAGCTTGTAATAATATAATTCAATCATAATTCGAAAGACATGTGGCGCCGTCTATTATCATAAGAACGTTATTATTGTTTTCTTCGGGCACAATAATTTTGTTCGGGATGAAAGGTAGCCTATGTCCGTTTCTGTACACCTGTCAACGTATATGCAAAATTTCAGGATGATCGGTTCAGTGGTTTAGGCGTGAAAAGGTAACAAACAAACTCATTTTCGCTTTTATAATATTAGTTAGGATCATACATCACGTGTTGTAAAAGAGACAGGCTATAGAAAAACCCTTATCTCAAGTCCGTAATAACATGACTGGAGCTTCACAGAGCTTTTAAATTTAATATGCTTCTTATCATTCTTATTTGGCAAGTCAGTGTTTCCCTCTTCACCGTCACGATTTAGTGATACACATAATTGCATTCGGAAGATATTCGAATACAGTTGTACATAGCTTGATACCTGCAACGCATGATTAAGTACACGTGTACTGTACATTCGAATAATTTGAAAGCGTCCGAGTACATTACTACCACGAACGCTGATGCTGCACGCGACATAGTCGTTTCAGCTCACGGTCCACATTGAAAGTCGTCTTTCTTGCATTGTTTTTAAAACCAAGTGATTAATTTTCTTGAAATAAACAACATTTTGCTAAACATTGCGAGAGTTTATAGAATTGTTTTGACTGTGAGTCAGTCTTTATTGTGAAATATATGGCACGCTTGCTGTCACGTTGCTTTTTCTGAGAAAAATCGTGACCAAGTTGTATTTAAAACGAGGTATTTTTTATATTGTCTCTAAAACGAAAGTGTTTATATCACAGTATAAAATTAAACTTGATAAATAAGCGTTCTTTGGTTTGTGGTTAAGGCTTCAATACTCGGCTCGGACAAGATATTATTGGGCTTTTCCTGTTAGGAAATTCTTAGTAATAGCAGCATAAATGTATTGAGTCTAGAACTGTGCTTGGTAAACAGCAATAAGTTCACCCCTTATTACGTGGCACGTATAATTATGGGTGGGCAAAACTGAGCGTAATACAACTTTTTTTTAAAGAGAATTCCTGCCATAGGTCTGGTTCCAGTGTCGCGGGGGACTTTACAAACATTGAAACAACGGACACAAAAAACATCCAAACTCGGAGCAACCATTTGTGGGTCACACAAATTTTTGTCCCGTGCGGGATTCGAAACCACAATACCCGGTGCAGTGGCAGTGGCAGGCCGACCAGTTAGACCACTACGCCATCCGTGCAGTTATTTAAATAGTTTAATAATTTAAGTAGCTTGAAATAGTCAAGTTTAATACTAGTAGCTTATTAGCCTCTGAGTCTTCTTCGAACAGGTTCTTCTTCTTCTTCTTTTCGTGTGGTTAGTGGTCAACCTGTTATCAAGAGTTGTTCAAGCCGCCCGTAGGCCTCTGACATGGCTTAACGACTGCTATCAATTTGACAACAACCGGGACCGACTTTTTACGTGCCCTCCGAAGCACGGAGACGCTTAGATGAAATACCACTAAGCGGTCACCCATCTATAGACTGGCCGCACCCAACGTTGCTTAACCTCGCTAATCGTTTACCGATCAGTGAGTGCAACTGGCTATGAGGTTAATGAAAACACTATGTGGGTCCGTGTGTCTGTCTGTTAGTGACCAGCATAACTCCGGAACCACTGAACCGATTGATTTGTAACTTGGTGTGCAGACACCTTGGGTCATACGTCGGTTGAGTTTAAATATGGGCCCTATTGGTCAAAAGTCCCCCGAGATATAGGGGTCATTCCTTTTCATTACTTTTACGTTTAAGATGAAGAGGTTAAATCCTGGGTTTTTACACCCATCTCGTTTGTTTCAAAATTATGTAATAGGAGTGTTTTAAATAAACAACGCGATAAAATCCGTATAAAGTAGTTTATTATCAATGTATAACATTGGGTTAAATATAAGACAATATTAGATACGTAATCATGGCTTTTCTTTTTTGCTTACAGCTTAGTAAGCCCTGTCTCTAAACTAGGCCAGGCCTGTTTTAGAAACTCTATGAAATATTTATAGAAAGAACTACAAGCTTTCTAACACATGACTGTGTTTTAGGGAAAACTTGTACGATGTGTTTTCGAAAGGTAGGTAGGTATTTCTTTAAACATTTTTTTTCTAGTTGTATCTTGGACGTCGTTTGCGTTGTATTTTAAAAGTGGTTTGGAAGTTCATATACTTAGTTATATTCGTACCGATTTTTTATCGAAACTGGTTTAGTAGTTTGAATGTGAAAACGATATAAACAGCCAGCAATTTTCACATCCACCTTTAAAAATAACAATTCAGCTTTTGTATGTTTGTGTACGCAAAGCTCCAAGTAATTGAGTGATTGACTTGAAATTTTTACCCAACGTTGCAATTCTGTATAAAAGTGTTTTGTATTTTTTCACTTGAAGTTCCTGCGGAAATGGACATTTCTTGAATGATGATTTATGTCAGACTAAGCTATTATTATTATATTTTTGATTATAGTACATCAGTCATTCTGTAAATTGTAGATATGCATATATGTTAAGAAAAGAAATAAAGATTATCTTTATAATTATATATAAATCTTCTGTGCGTGTGGTTGTAATTAAACTCCTCCTAAACGGCTGGACCGATTTTGATGAAATTTTTTGTGTGTTCAAGTGGATTCGAGAATGGTTTTTTGTTATTTTTTATTGTTTTTCTTGTGTACAGGACAAAGTTTGTCGGGACAGCTAGTATTTTATAAAAGTATATATTTTTATATATATTTTATAAAACTATCAGCCACATAGACCTCGTGGGCAAACGTTGTAGCATAGGTTATTGCCAGATCAAACAATGTGGTTAGGGATTTTCAGTACGGGATTTGTATTTATTATAAGGGTAGTATTTAACTGTTCCTCAATTTTTTGCCTTTGTTCCACCAAAAATACTAATTGCATACCAAAATATGCTTACTAAAATATTTTAAAGAGATCAAGCTAAGTCGACGAAGCCCCGCTTCGCAGGGCTCCTATTTTTGGGCGGGTTTAAGAAGGAACCTAACATAACCTAACCCTTCCAAGATGGAATGCAGTGATTTGAGGCGAATAGGTGCTCATTATGATATATTTTAGTAAGCATATTTAGCTGTGCAATTAGTATTTTTGGTGGTCATTATATTTAATCCTTTATTATAATTACATAGACAACGCCCTCATTAAGAATAATTCCTATATCGCTGAGGACTTAATGCATTTGTATTTAAAGTTATGTCGCTTAGTGTCTGCCCATATTCGTTGTTTCAAATCCCCATAATAACGTGACGGTTAATATTTTTGTTTATTTAAGACAAACATTAGTCGTATCATAGCAACAATACATGAAAAAAAGAAACAGAGTTGGAACTGGCCATTAAAAAGATTTTGATGAAGTAGTCTGCAAACCAGAATGTTACTGATTTTTACATACAAAGCGGCAATTTCATAATATTAAAACCTCTATTTAATTTACTTTGCTATTATAATACATACTAGAAAATAAAGTAAGATGGCGCTATCTCTTATGTTTTATTTACGTGATCTTGTAGTCTCGTCTGAGATTACAAGTGGAGTGAGCTCACAGAGAGCGTAACAGCATAAATGTACACATTCTGTCTCGGACTGACTCGAGACGTCAAGTCGAGACTTATAGCTTAAATAAAGCGAGCTGTAAATTAGCATCTAAGGTAGAAATGTTATACCTGTATATTCACAGAGCTAGGCAGATGTGGGCTAGACGCATACTTGACCAATTACATACGTCATATAATAATTGTTTTGATACTGTCTTTTTTAGTAAGCAAATATGGCGTACTGGGACCAAGAGAGGCCTATCATTATGTATCGTTTTCTGTTTTTGTCGTCTCATTTTATTAGAGAACGATAACGATAGAGACTGCAAGAAGTATGTTAATAATTTTAAAAAGTAAAATAAAGACAAAAACAAATTTCATTTTTTTTTTATATAACAAGGGCATTGACTACACGGATGGCGTAGTGGTTTAAATGGTCGCCTTGCCGCTGCCATTGCGTCGAGTGTTATGTGTTCAAATCCCACACGGGACAAAAAATTGTGTGATCCACAAATGGTTGTTCCGAGTTTGGATGTTCTTTGTGGTCGTTGTTTGAATGTTTGTAAAGTCCCCGGCGACACAGGAACTACTCCTAGATCGGGAGAGTTCATGTAAAAAAGATAGACAGTTAAAAATAAACCATACATAGTTACAACTATATCTGCGAATAGATAGCCAGAGGTGTTTTACACTTAAATTTCGCCAACTTTTTGTAGGTTAAGTATTTGATAGAAAAACCTGATAACACTCTGGGACTTCAGGCTTTTGGCAAACTTATGCCAAAGGACCAACAAGGCCGACGAGCATCAGAAATAGTGTCATGCAATTCCTACGACAAAAAAACAAATACTTATTCAAAACGGAGTCATAATAATAATATTATGTGATCCATATAAGGCAAAATAAACAAACCACACACACATCGTTAGTAAAATGTGGGTATTAGTTATCTGCCGACCACTTCGATTATGTATATATAAGCGTGAGTCTATGTATCTATATTTGACAAAAATCTCAACGACACTTTACCCAATCCAGAAATCCAATCCGAGGACTCATGCCTCACGCCTGGTCCAAAAACGTAGCCATTACCATCAGCTATTATATTACACTTTAACCAAGCAACCAGTTACCCATTCACAATAAGTAATAATACGCTTTAAAAAATTACCTACCACACGATAATAATTGTAACAGATACAATTTTTACTCACGAAGGCCTCAAAATAGGCCTTATTACAACAATTATTATGGATTATTATTTGTTTTTAACCAATTATTTGTTTTACCGGGCTATATGGCAGCGTACAACGGGTTATGAATGTGGCCGTGCTATTAAATCCAAAGAACTATTGTTAAAACAATCATCTTATTAAGGTAACAACGCTTTTGAAGGGTTAAGTGTAATGCTGTGTGACATACGGGTGGTTAGTGTGGGAATCATGTTGGGTTAGTTTTTATATAGAATAGTTTTATCATCGTAAGACTATATATAATAATAATAATACTTATACAGAATAATAATAATACAGAACTTGTACTATGGGTACTAGACAATAGATAAACATACACATATATTTTTTTTTTGTAAATACTTACATATTATACATAGAAACACCCAGACTAAGACAAACATCCATGTTCATACCCACAAATGTTTGACTAGTGCGGGAATTGAACCTGCGACCTCAGGCGTGGCAGTCGGTTATACTAACCACTACGCCATCGAGGCCACCAATGTATATATATAATATGTAGTCTTACGGTACTATGGGTATCTCCGAAGGGGTAGGGTAGAGGTACACCTCACCCATACTCCGACAATTATGGTTTCAGGACCCACGTAAAACGGGGAGAGGGTGTTCTGGTTACCGATTATAAAATAATTATGAATCGTAGGGCGCTTTTGTACAGGTTAATTGCTAAGGCTGTATTTATATTTATGACACTGCTCTCTGCTGTTACTAAAAATTTCCTAATAAAAACAGCCACAGTGGTTAAATGGTTTCTTTTATTTTTTTTATTTAAATAATATTCTACCACATACACACAACACCATCTAGCCCCCACTAAGCAGAGCTTGTACTATGGGTACTAGACAATGGATAAACATACATATATACTTTTTTTTTGTAAATATATACATATTATACATAGAAACACCCTAACCAAGATAAACATCCATGTTCATGCACGGTTGCTTTGCTACTGCCAGTGCGCTGAGAATTGTCGGTTCGATCCCCATAATATGTAGGACAACATTTTATTTGATCTACGAATAGTCGATTGAAGTCTGGGTATTATCCATGTCTTGTCCTGTATTATCCAGAGAACATCAATAACACTCGACTCCAGAAGCGAATCTGGTACCGCACGATCGCGCGGAAATACAATCACAAATCTAAGCTACAAGACTAAAGCAGGTTACTACAATAAACTATAGTTCTGAATTCAAATACTATTACTATTTATTTCTATTGCACGAAGACGTCGTGCTCTGCGCATTAAACAATTAATCTTTCAAAGATAAGAATGATTTCGTCAAAGAAAAATCAGTCCCATTATATCTTTTCCATTTATATTATATTGTCATAATAAAATTATATGATAATCTCCTATTCAATCTTAATATTATGACTTCGTGAGAACGAAATTATCTTATTCACGATTCATGATTAAGTACTTACATACATAGTGACTGTCTGTCTGTGACTGTAGCGCAGCAATAATAATGCGACTGATGACTGTGTGAGGTCTCGGGTTCGATTTTTTGGCCGGGAAAAGGTTTATAAGATATTTCTGTAAAAATATTCTGAGTAGTATAATAAAGTCTAGAACTGTGCCCGATTAATTTTAACAATAGACTCAACCCCAATTCCTGGTACCTAAAAACAGAGTAATCAAAATATGGGTGTCTCACACACCTGGTTATTTTCGGGTTCACTGAGGTCATCTGAGTCAGCTGTTAGTGCTGCATAAGTATCGAATAAAATGTGCTGACAATGATAAGTCGATAATAAAGAAAATATAGCATTTTCTTTTTTAGTAAAAATGACAATGTTTTTAATTCATGGTTTTCCATTGTACATGGGCTATATTATGTGACGCTTAAATATAGGTTGAGGGTTTGAAAAGAAGTGTTATTGATTAATTTGGCTACGTTAATATTGTAAGAGCCTTGAGTGTCCTAGCATTATTTATTAGAACTTATTGATTAGATGTACCAATTTGTGAGTAATGATGGTATAGGTATAATCATTATCGTAATCTTCTCCCTAGCTTATTATTATTCCCAAGTCACTTCGGGTCGGCTTACTAGTCTAACCGGATTTGACTGGATATCAGTTTTTATACGTAGCGACTGCTATCTGACATCTGCAACCCGAAGGCTAACGATACCCTAAGGCTAGACCAGTGTCAGGATATTAAAGGACACTGACTTTCCAATAACGACTGAAATAGATGTTCATGGCATAATCATTATTCGTAATGACTTAGAATTGGATAATTTCTTAGGTGTAGGCAGAAATATAGTGGTCGCGTCATCAATGCCACAGCACACTGTAAGTTGTGGGTTCGAATCACACACGGGACAAAAATTTGTGTGATCAAAAATAGTTATTTCGAATCTGAGTGTTTTTTGTGTCCGTCATTTGAATATTTGGAATTTTCTTTATCTTTTTAAAAAATAAAAAGGTTAAGATAATTATTATCATAATATAATATTCTATTATATATTCTATTACATACACACAACACCATCTAGCCCAAGCTAAGCAGATCTTGTACTATGGGTACTAGACAATGGATAAACATACATATATACTTCTTTTTTTGTAAATACATGCATATTATACATAGAAACACCCAGACCAAGACAAATATCCATGTCCATGCACACAAATGTTTGACTTGTGCGGGAATCGAACCCGCGACCCCAGGCGTGGCAGTCGGTTACACTAACCAATACGCCATCGAGAGATTTATACACATATTTAGACTTGAATATATGTATACGTAGCGGGTAAGCAGAAATATATTGTACCTACATGCACATTTCGTCGTAATATTATATGGAGCGGGCTTATTACAATCTACCGAGCTCCTTTCCATTATAAGATTTATGCTCATGCTTTTTTTATTCGCGAAATGGTAGATAGACGTATATAACACTTATATTTCAATCGTTTTAGGTTCCATGTAATAAAGAACGGGACTAAAGCCATCAACCAGTTACATATCCGTAATAAGAATGACATATTATGTCCCATCTAAAGGGTCTTACAAAAAAAAACACCAGCCGGCAATGTACCCCTGCTGTCTGTCGCGCCGACACTAAAGACTATAATACTATTGGACAGTGAGCCAGACAACTTAATAATGTGCAAATAAAAACCAACCAATAAATCAAAATGACATATAAATTTAATAAAAAATGTTATTCAAATTTTAAATCGAAGACGCTCATCAATTTATTTCACCGTGTGTCAGAAGACTTTTATTTTTAGTTTTTTACCGTTCTCAATCCTTCTGGGAACGGATGTATAGGGCATCCGTTTAATCGTACACTCCGAAAACACCACTACCGTAGACCAAAAACATACAAGCTAAAATAATCCTTGTAAATGACAGTATAAGGTTGAATATCGTCTGAATTTTTCCATCGACGGTATCGATATCTCAGCGGTGGACTGTACATAAAGTGGGCAACTTAATGACTTGCTGGCTGAAGTGAAAAAAATAAAGAAACAGATATGTATCCGATTTTATTACGTTGCTTTTTTAAAAAACAAGTAAGTGCTGATTTTGCTCGCATGAAAGATATATTGTTTTATCTCCGTTGATGTGCATGTGTAAGTCGAGATTATATTATAATGCTTGATACTTATAAGACCTTATAGGTCAGATAAAGCAGTGTCAGCCGAGTCAGGTGATCGTTCGACTGCCACGCAAAAGTCAAGTCTCAAGTTCAATCCCACAGCCCTCTTTTGGTAGTTACGTGCGTATTAATTAAGAAAGCCATCGTAAGGAAACCTGCCTTCTCAAAGGTCTGTCACCAAGTTGAATCCTTTTGTATGCTGACCCAGACATAGGTTCAGACATGGGTCTAGTACATGGGTTTTGTCCGACGTGTACTATGACATAAGCTTTCTGATACTAACTTTTAAGAAACTATTAAGAGCGGCGTCAATCACAGCAAGAGACCACATGTCGCAGAATTTCACGTACTTTTCGATCATTCTTTTTGAGGTAGTTTGACTAATTACCATGCTCGTATAGCATCTGAAACTAATAGACGGCCAATATTAATAAAAAATGGCTGTCTTTCAGGAGATATTAAATTGCACAAGTGTACGCGCAGACACTCTCTATTCCGTTAGGGACGACAATCCCACCGAAAAAAGACCTTGCGCAGAATCAACGGATTAACCTGCTTTTTGAGGCACGGGGTCAACACCGCTAACCTCCTTCCTCCGGGCTATTGTTGAGAATTTCTTGACTGAGTAACTCAATAACTTTTTGTTACCCTGTCCTAGGGACTTAAACCTGAGTTCTAATGCACAGCAGTCTTATTTACCACAGCTGTGCTAAACATACATATATTATCAGCCCTGTATTAAACTCTCCCACTGCTGGGCACAAGCCTCTACCGACGTGAGAAGAGTTAGTCCATATATATCTATATATGTACATCCACCATGCTGGCCCAATGTGGGTTAGCAGACTTCACATATCTTCGAGAACATTATGGAGAACTCTCAAACATGCTGGTTTTCTCACGATGTTTCCTTCACCGTTAAAGCAAGCGATAATTATCTTGTGTGTGGGGGCCAGCCTGTACTGACTGGTGACACTTCGACCCAGTGCTATCTCTTATGTCAAAGCGATAATTAACTATTTTAATACACACATATCTTCGAAAAGTCAGAGATGCGTGCCTTGGGATCGAATTCGAGACCTCTGTGTGACAGTCCAACGGTTTCCCACTAGGCTATCGCTGCTTTATCAGTACCTAAGATTTCATAATCACGCCAATCATTGATGACTATTCCTAAATTTTCTTAAGCACATATGATAAGCTAGGCATTTTCTCTCCAAGCAAAATTTTACTGTATATCATAGAACACTAAGTACAAATTTAACTTTAGAGCAAAAGAAAAACATTGTCATGACTCATGTTTAATTAGTTCATCGCTAACGAGGCAGCACCTGTTGCCAAGGCTTCATGCGTGAACAATGTTAGGAGGGAAAATAAACAAAACTTTGTGGAATACTAAACGTTCCTCTGTGTTATGTTGAACGATGGATGGTTTTATGTGAGGCTGTTGTTTTTTGCTTCAGTACTCTTTAACAGAGGGCTATTCGTCATTCATTTTAATATACAACCATCAAGGTACAAAGCAAAAGGGGGTATGGCTAAAGTATTCGTACATAATAGGACCTATCACCCGAGTTTGGCAATTTCTGTTCGTAAGTAAATGCAATCCAACGACTCCTTATAAATAGGTTCTGCATTAAGTAAATGTCAAATCTTGTACATACATACAAAGTCTCAAGTCTTTATCCCCAAACGGGTAGTTAGAGTTGTGACGCTGATATTTCACTAGCTATAGCTCTTAAACCCACGTAACAGGCAGCGGGCGTACTGCGTCTATCGAGCATATTTCCAGATTCTATCCTGTGTTGACAATTTCTAGTCAGAAAACCTAATAACCATTATCCCGACTTAAGAATCGAACCCAAGACTTCATACTCAGAAGTCGCATACACTATCACGCCGCCATCAAGGCAGTCTGACACTGATCTTGTAACCGTTTACAATAACCGATTACCATCAGGCAGACCGCATATTATTTGCCTTGTAACCGCCACAGTATGTTATTTGGAAATGCAACGTCTAGTCATGGAGCTAATCAAAAATGTACTAAATAACTATAAAAACAAACCCAAGTCTCACACCATACAGGAACTAAGCACCCACTCCTAATCCCTTTCGTTTCACCACCAACGGAAAGTTTTTACTTCAAATCAATTAAACATAGAAACACAAAAAAATCATTAGCCCCTCTATCGCCGCGGCCCTTTCTAATCGGCTAAACAATCGATTTAGTAGATTAGTTCCAATCGATTCGACTATGTTTACTTTGCTTTCCATATAGACATGAAATAGCTGTTCGCATATTAACTAAATAGGTACATTTTTCTTACATTAATCTACAAAACTACAGCTTATTGGCACGAGGACAGTTCCTTGAAGTAAATTTTATTTTATTTTCTTCGTTTTCGTTTTAGCAAGTATGATGGCACGAAATAGTTCTAAGGAACTGTCCTTGTATCTATCTTAAGACTCGCAAGAGTTGACTGAAAGACGCTTACAGCCGAACGTGAGGTCTCAATTCCTTGTTTGATATCCCAGTGCTAGGAACAGGACTCGTCTAGGGACCACGCTGGCCAAGTACGGGTTGGCTGACTTCACACATTTGCGAACATTGCATAGAATTATCAGACATACAGATTCCTTACGAAGTTCACCGTTAAAGTCAGTGATAACTGATAATACACGCTTATAGTTTCACTAGTAACTAACTATGTAAACGAAATAATGAAAGTCGATTTTAACCAATATTCCTTTATAATTAGATGTACAATTTTACATCTAATTATAAAGGATTTCAAATCAATACAATTTTAAATTATTTATAATTCTTTAATAGAAAACATTACAGTACTAGGTCAACCATACATGTTATAAACATTATCTATCACCAGATTTCTGACGACTACAATTTTACCTTTGCAATTGTCGAAATTTAAATGATTCACATTTGCGCGACTAGAATTTTGACGTTCTAATTAAGCACCATGCGGGCTACTTTTTTCTGGTGTGTTTCTTTATAGGTAGATACAGTGCTGCAATTATGCTTTTGCAACTCAAAATGCAGACAAAGAGAACCATTATACGTTAGCCTTCGTATTATCAGAGGTTGTCCTTTTGCGTACGTCTGGACACAGATTGAGGATGCGCTATATTTGAGACTTTAATCTGACCAGATTTTGCGTTACGATCTTTTATTTTAGACAATTGGATATACAGCTATGTTGGTTATGTGTACATACCAAATCAATTACTGTAGACGATTGGACACACGGCAAATATACCTAAAGAAAACATTATCATTCATAGGTTATTTTTAAGGACTTAACAGAATGCCACAATGTTTCTTATGCAATACTACAGTCTTTTTATATGATGATACAGTAAATCTTTCAAGTTAAACCCCAGTTCAGTAAGACGGTTGTCTTACTGAACTGGGGTTTAACTTGAAAGATTTTTAATACATTTCATGCCTACACAAGATGTGTTAATCTATCAAGTCTTATGGCCAGTCCTACAACTAACAAGAAAAAGTTATCCAAAAGATAAATCGCATGCTGTCTCACTCATGTTAGGTTAAAGAAGCGAGATGGCAAGACTTTTATCTTATAAATAAATGCTATCTGAATGTGGTAGGACAAGCCCTTAGAATACCAGACATAAGCAAAAATCTATTATCTGACCACCGGTGTGCCGCTGTACCTCAATAGGTTAAAATAGCCCGCGTCCCGCAGGAAGTTACAAACATATAAATAACTGACACAAAGTACACCTAGACTCAATGAAGTCATACATCTGTGGATCGGACAAATAATTATTGTTCTGTATAAACTCGAACCAACGTACAGAACGGCAAAAGCGGTGAGACGATCACCTGGCTACGTAGTCCGTACAAGTTTTATACGTTTATCTGGGTCATTTTTATGACTTCAGCCTGCACACTTTACTCAAAACAGCTCTTAAATATACGATAATATTTTCAACCATCGCACTGAAGTTGTAGCGAGTGCCAAACACACCCTCCCTAGAGAACAACATTGAGCGGTTCTTCGAGTAACTTTAAGGGATGTTTACCCTGCTGTATTTTATTCATGGCTAACCATGTTATGAATATTTTTAGGTCACTAAACTTTAAAATTGAAGTTCCACAATTTGTACTTTGGAAGTGATGTGATTAAATATTTAAGCATTATTTTGCGAAAATTAAAAGGCGTAATTATGGTTTATTTAATCTTCTGACCCGGGCGATCACTAGAGAAGCCGTCCATTCTAAAAAGAGCTTTATTATCTGCCATATGCTCTACTAGCTTTTGCCTGCAGCTTTTAACGAGTACAATATTTTTATTTGGATGAAAGGTACCCTATGTCCTTGTCTATACCCCAGATAACGTGTATGCGAAATTTCATGACAAACAAAACAAACAAGCTCACATTCGCATTTACAATATTATACTAAGAATTGTCTGTTTTGCCTAGTGGTTTTACTGATAATAAACTTGCGTGCTGTAAGTCCTAAAATGTTTTATTTATTTATGCGTCATACGTTGCGGAAGACGCAAGCAGTTAACGCTCGCCGCTCTGTGTCGCTCAAGATGACAAACGTCTTACGTTGCGTTCGACGCAAAAACCATAACGTAGCGATAGCTTTATCTTTACTAGTAAAATAAAGATTGAAAAAAGACATATTAAATTTTTTTGTTTGTTTGTAATGATTTAACTCATAACTAATCAACCAAGTTAAAAAAAAAATATATCATTAGAAAACTATAATTATCATCACCGAGTAACATGGGCTATATTTCATTTTTTAAAAATGACTTTTTCTAACATAACCTAACCTACTTACACGCTAGCGAAGCCATGGACAAAACCTAATATGTAATAAAATAGTAAGCGACAATCGTAATGTGTTAAACGCGCCGTGTGATGCATAGATGAAACCAGCGCTTTAGCCGTTTTACAATCTTTAATACATATATTCTGTCTCTTTAAAGTCTTATTGTACTATGAATTTTAAGCCTAAACTGTGTACATACTCAGCATATATGTATACGTTAAGTAATAGCATAATATGTAGTTGTTCTTACGAGCCGCGCTTAAGCGTGTCTTAAGGAAAGCTTAGCGGGCTCCATATTGTCTGCACTAAGCTTACGACAGCACTAGATCACATAGTGCTAAAATTGTCTGCATGGCGTAGTGGGTTGAGAGGTCACTTACCACTGCATCAATATCGTATACTGTGGGTTCGATACTCATAAAAAAATGTGTGATTAATATAAATATAGGTATTTGTTCCATGTCAGATTGTTCTTTGGGTACGTCGCGCGTCGTTTTAGTGTTTATAAATTCTCCTATAACACAGGCAGTATATCTAGCGAAAGGTTAAAAACAGAATCCTTTCATCAGATACTTTTACTGCATGGATGTCGGTGTGTCGTCATTTCACCTCGAGCCATTACGCCGAATTTAGTAGATTCAATCGCCACTCAGGACAAACAATATTGATCTGCAAATAATTGTGCTAAGTCTGGGTGTGTCTTATATCCGTTGTATCAACGTTTATAAAGTCCCATGTGATACTGGCAATACATCTATAGCAAACGGTATCTTTTGAAAAAAAGGCCATTTGTATTGACACTTCGAAATCTTAACACCGTTAGCGCCAGTAATTCTGATGAGACTTGTTTCCCTACTGTAATGAGATAGGATATACCGTAATACGCTTTCATCTAACACTGAATGATGAACACGCATCATCTACGACTGATTACCAATATAAGTACCGATCTTCACGATAATGATGTCATTAAAGTATAAGATATTATCTAAGCTTATGACAAGCATACCTTCACACGTACCCAAGGAGTCTTGAGTTATTTTGATTGATTCAAAGTACTTTAAGTATTTATCGTACAAAAAAACAACTGACTGACTGACAGTGGTGTCTTATCTTATGTGGGGGCCAGTCAGTGCAGACCAGCGACACTTCGACCCAGTGGGATCTTTTGTGTCGACACTCTCCCAATAACGACTGCCATAGATGATCATGGCAGCCGGGACCAACGGCTACGTGCTTTCCGAGGCACGGAGCAGGCGATAATTGTCAATCAATACGCACATAATTTCGAAAAGTCATAATATAACTTTCAAAAGTCAGAGGTGCCTGACGTGGGTTTGAAACCAAGACCCTCTGCATTGCTGTCTGTTGGTCTCCCCACTGGGCTATCGCTGCTCAGACTGACAGTGGTAATAAATGTGGCTACTGTAAGTGTGGTTTCAGGGTAGATCTCAGGGCGAGCGAAGAATTTTTCCATTTATCAAACTGTATGGATGGCGTAGTGGTTTAAGATATCGCCTTGCCAGTGTGACTGCACCAAGCGTTGTAGGTTTGATGCCACAGGACAAAAATTGGTGTATTCAACAATAATTGAGTACTGAGTATTCTTTGTGCACGTTGTATGATTTTTTTGTCAAGTCTTCGGTGACATAGTAACATTTTATATTACGAGATCTTTGTGCTCGTTGTTTGAATTGTTTCTAAAGTACCACGCAACATAGAAATTTTACTGTTTTTAAAAAGAAAAGAAACTACTTTCTGTGTAAAAGAAATTCAACGGTTTGCACTCCGAGAGTGCCGGCAGAAGTGAAAACTTGAATATTAACGTTGTGCATTTTTGATATTTTGAAATGGTTAGGGAATAATTTTGCACGAATTGCTTTGATATCAGTATAAAAGTACTATAATTTATGTGGAAAAATACAATATTCATTTATTGCGCTATCGTATACAAACATGACAATTCTCCCTCCTTACGAATTTTCGATCAGGTCACGTGTCCTGATGCGAGTTTGACAATTCTCCCTCCGTCTTACGAATTTTCGATCAGATCACACGTGATCTGATCGAAAATTCGTAAGACGGAGAAAATGTTAAACTCGCGTCAGGACACGTCCTGACGCGAGTTTAACATTTTCTACCCATCACAAAAAAAGTGCACAACGCCACTAAAGAAGTTTTCACTTCAAAAATCTTAGTAGCAACATTCAGGTTAATAGTATAGATGTGAGCGCTATAGATGTATACAACTCTACCTATATATAGGCATTCAGGGATAAGGGTGTTGGACTATAATATGTGTATGTATGTTTTATCTGAGCATAACTTTACAGTCGTATTAAATTATTTTGATCGATTCAAATTGCTTTAAATATTTATGCTACAAAAAACCGAAGTACTTCTTAGAATTGGTTCATTTCATTAGCATATTGATTGGAATGTTCTCGGTGGCGAACACCCACTGTCAAAACATTAGTGTCAGAAGGTACGAAGTAAGATTATTTTAATGATTAAAGTGTTATACTTAGCATGATATGCAGTCGGTATGTGGGACGTGTTTGCTTTAAGTGCTTATCCTAGTTATATATGAGAAGAACAGTAAGATGGCTGCTATTTTGCGTACATAGTACGGTATGGATTTTACGAATTAAGTAAAGCGTTAATATATTTCTTTACTAGTTAGCGTAGTGGGAGACCATTCAACTGCCCCACAGAGACTTTTGGAGGTAATGTGCGTTTTAAATTATAATTATCGATTGCTTTAAGCGTGAAGGAAAATATCATGAGGAAAATCGCACGTATGTAAACTTCTCTATAATGTTTTCAAAGGTGCGTGGAATCGACCAACCTGCTGATGTAGGCTAACGTAGTGGACTATGACTGGACCCTTCTCATACTGTGAACAGTTGTACAAAACAAGAGAGGTCAGCGCAATCTGTGTACATAAAATGTTCTCTACACGTATTCATTAGTACAAAATTACATAGATGTTATTTTATTGTGATCTTCTATAGACTGAATATTTACAATTTAGGTACTGCAAAATTGAAAAATAAAGTTGTCTTTATATTTGGCAGGAAGAAAGGTAGGAAAAAGAAGTTTATTTGACAGACCACACGACCAAAGTTGCTGTATCGTCGATTATAAGGTGTGTACAATTTTACAATTCTTTGAACTTTCTCATGCGTGTTTGAAAGCTATTTTGTTGCAAACCTAAAAGTCACTGAGCATACAATCTGATATATTCTGAATGTTTTCACACGTATTTTTGTACTAAAACATTTTTTTTTAATACTGTAGTCACGTTTTTATGATGTACTAATTTTATAAGAAAAAGAGTACAAAGAAAAGGTAATGTAAGCATTTATTTAGGCGGTTTATAGTTAGTTCCATGGAGAGTTTAGTTATTGTAATTTTTACTATTTCTTAACGCAGTTTCTCTGATTAAGTATCTTACGGGTTAAACGACAATAGCAAATTCCAATAGTCTGGTTGGAAAACCATTCCACTGCCACGCATCGGTCCCGAGTTCGATCCTAAAGCGCGCACCTCTGACGTTTCAAAGTGCGTATTAAATAATTTATAATTATCGCTCGCTTTAACGGTGAAGTAAATTATCGTGCGGCAACCTGCTTGTCTGAGAGATCTACATAAGTCTGCTAATCCGCATTGGGCTAGTTTGGTCAATATGGTCTAACCCTTCCCATATTGAGAATAGGCTTTTGCCCAGCAGTGGATCAGTTTAAAACAGGATTGATATTATCATAAAGGCATTAGGCATACTAACATGGAACCTAAAATCATAGCTGGCAAAATATGAATGTAAAACACCTCTGCCTACCCCTTGAAACCATCGCAAGCGTAAATCTTTGTATATAATATAATATTCAATATAATATTCTACCACATACACACAACACCATCTAGCCCAAACTAAGCAGAGCTTGTACTATGTGTACTAGACAATGGATAAATATACATGTATACTTACATATATATTATATATAGAAACACCCAGACCAAGACCAAATATCCATGTTCATGCACACAAATGTTTGACTTGTGCGGGAATCGAACCCGCGACCTCAGGACGTGGCAGTCGGTTACACTAACCACTACGCCATCGAGTCCGTCATATAAAAATGTTTATAATAATATGATATCCGAAAACATCATTCGTAGCAGATAAACAATCGGTTTTAAGCGTTAAGGTAGTAAAATAAGGTTTAAAGTGGTGTGCACTTGGTGCCTCGTATCCGAGTCGCTGCTAAATAAAGGTACACAAGGTAGCGGCTCGTGATAAGAATAAAAGTAGCTACTTTTATTACCAATTGCTTTAATATCCGATGGCAATAAAGCTCGACTTATCATTATATATATATATATATATATATAAATCTTCTGTGCGTGTGTTTGTAATTAAACTCCTAAACAGATGGACCAATTTTGATGAAATTTTTTGTGTGTGTTCAAGTGGATTCGAGAATGGTTTAGATTTGTTTTTTTAATTTTTTTTTCGTGTGTCGTGGACTACGTTTGTCGGGACAGCTAGTAAAAAATAAATATCTTTTGTCGATTCGATCACAAGCACTGTTAATTATTCACCTGTACAATATAAGACAAATACCCATTCCGAAACGCACAAAAGAGTCTCCATGAAATAAAAGTCTTTGCCGTCGCGCTAGGCTTAAAATCCTTCCCCTGGGTCATTATTAAAAAAATAACACCGAAACTTTTTGACAACGGAATATTCAATTTCGATTTAATACAAAGTTATAATGACCTTTGTACAAGTTATTGTTATTCAATTTTCGACTTTGTTACATTGTAATAGCATCGACAATGTTTTTGTGTGAACCGCAAATGGAATTGGAGTTTTTGGTGTCAGGAAATGTCAGGCGTATCAATTGACAGTTGAAAGTTCTGTCGTGTATTCCGAATGTAAAAAATTTATACGAAAAAATTAAATACGTGCTGTTTGATAGGTATATTTGTTTTGTGAAATTATGTTTATAGACGTAAAATGTTTAGGGTGGATAGGAAATGAGGAAAAGAAATGTCTTTACTTCCTTGTGCCTGTTCGAGCCAGGGACTTCGAAACTGCTACCGGAGAGGATCTTTGGGTCAAGCTGACCGTTAGAGGAATTAGTGTATATATCTGTGCCGTATATATACCTCCAAGTGCCGCGGATTCTGTGTATTTTGACTGGTTCTGCAAAGTGGAATCCTTTGTGAACGATTTTAAAAGTAATGTATTTATAATTGGTGATATTAACCTTAACAGTGCATCAAAATCTGTCAACAATTATTTTGCATACTTCCTTTCATTTTGCTCGATGTTAGATAATAATAATATACGTAATGTTTTTGGCGGCAAATTGGATGTAGTCCTATCAAGGGATATTGATTGCGCTGTGCAAGTTCAGCCCGCTGAGGCTGGTGGTATTGTAAACGTTGACTCTTATCATCCACCCCTTGACATTGAGATCAAACTTCTTACGACGTTGAGCAGGGAGCAGACCAGTCCAAGTAACCTCGACTCAACGACCGACTGGAATTTTTGTAAGGCTGACTTTCGTTTACTTTACGAACTCATGTCACAGACTGATTGGAGCAGTATCACTAGTGCCACGGATGTACCGTCCGCTGTTGGTGTGTTTTACAGAATACTATCTAACATATTTGATATTTGTGTACCAAAAAAAAAGAGATCTACATATATCTAATAGAAAACGTTATCCCGTCTGGTTTTCCTATGACGTCATTACAGATTTAAAGCACAAAATTAAGCTTCACAGACAATGGAAACGTCACGCCGACCCTAGTGTGTATTTTGCATTTTGTAGTATTCGATCCAACTTAAAAAAACGTATTGATTGTGCATACAAGCAATATATTGCATCAACTGAGAATTGCATTAGACACAATCCACTTCAATTTTGGCAGCACATCAAACGTCTTCGGTCCAAAGGTGGCTTTGAGCCTACAATGACCTACGATAGCAAAACGTTTACCGGCAGTGACGCAGCGAATGCATTTGCTAATTATTTTTCTAGTGTGTTTTTGCAACAGAGCCCCAAACTGGACGCTGATAATATATTACCTGTCGCAGCTACAACTCATGGAGGCTACATACACATTAGTAATTTCACTATATCTCAGGTTAAGGCCGGCATTCGTAAATTAAAACCGCGAAGCTCAGTCGGTCCAGACAAGATTCCACCATATGTATTAATTGGTTGTGTGGATTTTCTTGCTCCCCCACTCACTTACATAATTAACTTGGCCCTTCAAAGTGGCATATATCCTGATCAATGGAAGGTATCCCGAGTTACTCCGATACCGAAAACTAATAATAAATCCTCAGTTGAGGAACATCGTCCAATTGCGATTTTGTCATGTCCAGCCAAGGTGTTCGAAACAATTGTGCATAGAGAAATTTACCATCAACTAAAATCCTACTTGTGTGATGAACAACACGGCTTCCGACCTGGTCGTTCAGTGGAAACGAATCTGTTGTCGCTCGTTGACTACGTCTCGAAGGGTTTGGATAGGGGACATGAAGTAGATGTTCTTTATTTTGATTTTAAAAAGGCTTTCGATGCCGTAGACAATGACATCTTACTGAGCAAATTACAAGCCATAGGATTCACGCCAAAGCTTCTGCATTTTTTCGCTAACTATCTCTTGAACCGAAAACAATTTGTTGCTCATGGATGTTTTCTATCGGGATCATATCACACGCGATCTGGAGTGAGCCAAGGATCAGTTCTTGGTCCATTACTTTTTATTTTAATGATTAATGACCACGTCAGCGTAGTACAACATGCCAAATGCCTGCTTTATGCGGACGACTTGAAGTTAGTACTCGAAATTACTGAGAGTCGCACTCGCTTGGACCTCCAAAGTGATATTGATCGAGTCTTACAATGGAGTCTAACAAATAAATTGTATTTCAACACCAGTAAGTGTCACACTATGACGTTCAGCCGTAAATCACGACCTAGTCAAACTGTATACAAATTAGGGGGCACCGAGATAACTCGCGTATTCAACATGCGTGATCTTGGCGTTATCTTCGATTGTGGTCTGACATTTCACCATCACATCTCCGCAGTGGCCGCCGAATCATATAGGCGACTGGGTTTCGTTTTGCGCAATGCACGTGATTTCCGTGATCCCACCATCATCAAAATACTATACAATTCCCTTGTTCGAAGTAAATTGGAATTTGCAGCTTGTGTGTGGAGTCCATATGAATCAACATACACCTTACTTATTGAAAAGATTCAAAAGGCCTTTCTACGCTACTTATATAAGAGAAATCATGGGTATTATCCATTTATGTACCCTACAGATTTCTTGCTTGGTAGTTTAGGATATAATTCCCTAGCTGTCCGGCGGTCTCAGACGCAGGTCATCACTGCTCTGAAAATTCTGCGGAATGCGATTGATTGCCCAGAATTACACAACATACTATGTGCGATTTATGTCCCCGACAATTATCTACGCCACCGGCCCAACCGCCGTCCCAGATTGTTTGCGACTGCACCGTGCCGCACCGTGTCGCGTGCGCATTCCCCATTGTGTCGCATGCACGGCGCAATCAATGCCCTAATTCTTGACCTACCCGATTGTGACGTGTTGACTGATAGATTCAACCAAATTATTATATCATGTTTGAAATTTTGTGAAAGACATTGCATCTGAATAATGTTGTATAATCTAATTATTATCTGTATTTAATAGCTTATAATTTTGATATGACTGTTGTAATTTTAATAATAATGATAATTTAATCTATTTAGATCATAAGAGATTAATTAATTACTGTTATTGGTGTATAACCGTTGTAATTAATAATTAATAAATAAATAAATAAATAAATTCACTTATTTGTTTTGGATAGTTTAGGTATGCTGTACTTGTTTGGTGTTAAATGGACGTACTTTCTGAAAAACGTTCCAACCCACACTCGGGTCAAAATCGACTTATTATTAGCAAATTAGTCACGGGGTTACTATTTACTAGCTGGAATAATTTGGTAGCTCTACTATCACTCTAAATATGAAATCATGACTTAGTAGCCCAACCCACATGGAAGTATAAAGAAGCAATACGGGATTGAACTTCAATCACGATTATCTCAAAATGTTACCTTTGTGGGTTGGAACGTTTTTCAGAAAGTACGTCCATTATAGGCTGTGTTAAATATAGCGTGAAGTTTAATATAGCCACACACAAAACCGTTAAATAGGTAACTTCTTGTCATCTGTTAATCAACACTCGCTTTTTTTTTAACCTTAGTTATTGAACACCTTTAGGGTTCCATTTTTGCCAGGATTTTTGTATTACTAAAATATAAGGGACCACCTAGTTTCTTTTTTAAATGAAAATTGATCAGAATTAAGTGAATTTTTAAAAATCTTACACCTTCTGAAGAGATTATCAGAAGTGTATTATATATTCCGCCAGCTTTGTTTTTAAATCTCACGTGTTAATAATAAGCGAAACAAAATATGCTGTATTTTTGGCACATATCCAGGTTGTGTGCGACTACGGAGTAAAAACTCAAAACGCTCTATCCGACCTGAGCATCGAACCCGCAACGTCACGGTCGCACGTAAACTTTAGCCGTGGGACCAACAAGACAATCAGTCACTTTTATACTCCAATAAACTTAATGAATCCAAACTAGATGTCGCTGGTTGTTCCATGGCGGACATCTTTGTTTTATTCTCAATCACCATCAAAACAGCTCCAATTAAAATTATTGTACAATTAATTAAATAAAAATTTAAACCAGTCGTCCACTTAAGTGTAATAAAATTAGTTAACACTTTTCTCAAAAATGTTGATAATCTTGTACTGGACGGGTTCTCTTATTTATAAATGTATATAATTATGTATTTACAGGAAACATCGAATATTAAAATGGTTGTTCATCTTTATGAATCTTTTAGAACTAACTTCCTTTGATTAAGTAGGATGAATGTGAGATCGTAAAAAAAAAGTTATATAAAGAAACATCACGTCTAATTATATTCCCAAGGGATCAAGTAGTGTTGCCTTACATCCAGTTTTACAGTTTAGGTAGCTTCCCTATAATAGGAAGCATGCCTTTTTTACCAACATCTCCTGAATACAGTTTGAAATTTCAACAGATCCTTACTTCTGTTCTTGTTTTAAAGAACATTACTTCGCTTTTGGCTAATTTCTAAACCGCGGAAACTTTACAAGCATTGAGAAAAAAAGAGACGCATACAATACGGTATTTTTTGTACTGCCGAATTTTTCTTGTGGGTCGACCCTAATCGGGTTACTGGCGTTAATTAACTTAACAAAAGTGCATATACAATTGCAGCCTAAACGGATCCAATTTAAAAAAAGATAAAGTAGATTATTCACGTTAAACATATTTTCTTATCTATCGATAATGAGATTGCTATGTCTACCAAATTATTATTTAAAAAGGCTCGCAGTAGGTACTAGCTGAATGTTTACTGGGTAAAGTAGACGACAACAGGCTAGTCATAGATCTTTGAATAGCTTATCTGGTCTAGATATCACTCACGATATCCTAAAATAGATTTCCTATATATGATGGGACAGCAAAAGGGTAAACAGAAAGTCATTAGAGGAGTCATCTTTGGATGAACATAACTAACATATTATTACCAGCGATTTGTGTAGACACTAGTACATTCTCAAAGCCCTCCAGATATGCCTGTTTCTTGAAGAGGGTCACGTCACAAGTGCGATAGGTCAAGATGTAACCGCAAATCTAATTTTAGAGCAATAGGGCAATCAGTTCAAATCAGTTTTTAGGTTTCTATCTCAAATTTTAAACTGCAGTAGTGATTAGGCTGGAGAAAGATACATACACCCAAATATCACAACGAAATAAGTAGGCGCTATGTTTCTCATACACCCAAAGATCTCAATGAAATAAGTAGACGCTGTGTTTCTTTAATAATGATCTAGGATCCCTAAGGAGGCGCTAAGCTGCCATTGAGGGACCACTGTTGACTACTCTCTATCAGTATCACGTTTAGAAGATAGGCAAGTCGCATGTCACAAAGTCCTGGTGTTTCACGTGCTATGTTAAACAGTTCTTATGAGGTAGACCGTATGCTTGATTGTCCTATTTATAGTAAAAAACCGACTTCAACTAGAGAAGTAATAAAATGAGAACATCATCAATGTAGTCGGTCAACCAAATACGCATTATTACGGATAACTCAACAATTAATGGTTAGATATTGATCAAATTTAAATATGGCTACATGGAAAGCACCAGCTTTCAAATAAGAAAAGGATAATCAAAATCGGTTCACCTAAAAATAGTTTTTGTAGTCCAGTTGTATTTTTGAGATAAAACACAAAAAAAATACTGTCGAATTGAGAACCTCCTCTTTTTTGAAGTCTGTTAAAAATACCTAAAGGCAATGCTTAAGGTATTTTTTATAGTGAAGCATCGGTAGCCATAACCATGTCGTAGAAAGTGGAAAAAACTAATGTCATTGCCATTGCTTGTCACCATAAAAAGCAAGACCGGATGTGACTAACTTATATTGCCTGCTCAAATATTTGTCTGGTGAGAACACAGTTACAAACTCAGTGGTAATGAACATTAAGTATATTAAAAACCCCAATTC
Source organism: Catocala sponsa (assembly GCA_963564715.1). Classification (NCBI taxonomy): domain Eukaryota; kingdom Metazoa; phylum Arthropoda; class Insecta; order Lepidoptera; family Erebidae; genus Catocala; species Catocala sponsa. The sequence goes on from OY751351.1 coordinate 9,313,692, forward strand.
AAATTTTGTCGTTCCATCAGGAAATGACACTGCAACTAGATAAAGAGTAATCTTTGGATTTCCTTTGATTAAAACTTGATATCCTACTTGTCAAACAAATTAATTTAAATAAACTTTCCGTCGGCAGATCGCTAAAGGTATCCGAAATTTGAATTTGATGACTTACATTTAATTTCTAGTGTATAATTATTTGCTGTAGCTACTTGCCTCAGCTGTCATGAACATCTGGTCATCGTATTCTGAGAAGTGGTCTATTATTAGAATATAGTAACATAATAATATAATAGAGCAGCGATAGCTCAGTGAGGAGACCAACAGACTGCAATGCAGAGGGCCTCGGGTTCGAACCCACGTCGCGCACCTCTGACTTTCCGAAGTTATATGACTTTTCTAAATTATGTGCGTATTGATTGACAATTATCGCCTGCTCCGTGCCTCGGAAAGCACGTTAAGCCATCGGTCCCGGCTGCCATGAACATCTATGGCAGTCGTTATTGGGAGAGTGTCGACACAAAAGATCCCACTGGGTCGAAGTGTCGCCGGTCTGCACTGACTGGCCCCCACATAAGATAAGTACATAAAAACATAATAATATAAGTATATATGTGATTGAATATAAGTGAGATTTTTTTACAATCTTCGTCATATACCTCCTCATGTTAAACTCCTCTGACTATCACTTTGGGGTATCACTTGGTGTGATTATGATGTATGTAATTTTGAGTTTGACTTAGCTTCATAATGAAACAGATATTTAACTAAACAAGAGATTGTGTATAAATTCCCAGGCCTACAATACGATCTAATTATTGTTATAATATGATGCTTTTTCGATATTACTAATATTACAGAATATTGCTTATATTTATTTATTGACCTTCAAAAATCTATACATCTATACAAATAAATAAAATTGAAGTGTCTGTTTGTAATGTCAAAATAACAGCTTTTTATCTAATGCATATGAAAGTATATAAGGTACCTATACGAAAACATTTATTTTTAAAATTTTTGTCTGTCTGTCTGTTTGTAACGGGTAATCTCCGAAACGGCTGCACCGATTTTGACGGGACTTTCACTGGCAGATAGCTGATGTTATAAGGAGTAATTGATTTTAGAAAAAAAAAGGGTACCGCGGAGACAAACACTTTTTTGTTAAAATCTACGCGGACGAAGTCGCAGGTAACAGCTAGTATATTATATAAGTAACTAAGTATCAATAAGAACGGCTTTAGCTACATCACAAAAGAAGGTCACAAAATTATAGATCAAAATGTGAAAAAGTCACTTTAATTAAAGTTTTTGCTATATTTGATTACGAAAATCCCATACTGATTTTCTTATCTATAATCATAATTAATTAGATGTTTTAAGTAATTTTATTATCTTCAATACAGTTAATATCTTATCTTCAATCAATCTTGATTAGATAATAATATAATTATGTGCATAGGTATTTAAAGGATCAAAGGAAAGGAAAGAAAGAATTTCAATTTATGACCTTACCTTTATAATAGACAATAAATTATTCTGTCTTCGATTGGCGAGTCAAGTATAAAAAAGTTGTTTTCAAATTATTACAAGCCGTTAATTAGAATTTATTATGTGGACGGAGCAAGCCCGCCTTATAAAGCAAAACAAGTAATTTCGCAAACTATCAATAATTTACAATAATTTATTAAAACAATAAAATAAAGAAATCAATCTTGATTGACCTTTGACATGAAAATTAATAAAAAATCACTGAATTGTTCACCGCGATCACAATTAAAGACAAAAATCATTTTATTAGTTATGTTCATTAAAATGCTATAATTAATTCAGATATATAGATAGAAAAAAACTAGATAACGCATAGATAAAATAAAAATTGTATTAAATATACATATGTGATTTTTAAAATTATAATTGTATTTCTCTGTAATTTATACGACTGGGCGCCAAAAAGTTTTAACATTAAAATCGCGTTAGCTGAAGTAAATTAAATAGTCGTATTTGTATAAGGCTGTTGTCAGATTGTAGGCGATAAATCATCTAACGCTTACTGTTTCATTGACCTTAGCCATTTTATTGTGTAATAAAATTGTAATGTCCTTCGAGGGTCACAGGTTTGACAAGTCTATGAGACAAATTAATGAGATTTTTATTGTTTCTAGTGACATAGTTCTTTATGCGTTACTTTTTTAACGTGCGTGACGTTTTATTTTATTACTTTTTACAAGCTTTTATCTAAATATTAAGAGAATCTAAGAGAAAATTAATAAATAAGTCACCTTACATTTTATTTAAATTAATATTTCCGATTTGTTTTATAGAAAATAGTTTTTATAAAACAAATCGGTATTAGTGAGATAAACCAATTAGATATCAGAGTGATATTGCTTTTATTATTATTTTTTACTAAAAGAAATATTATTTTAAATAAAATGTAAGGTGCCTTATTTATTAAATTTCTCTTTACATTTTGGAATTAATTATATTTATTGTAGATAAACATAATCGTGTATTACTCTTTTCAATAATAATCTATTCTTCAAAAATTGCGCCTTTTGCTGTTTCTTTTTGACCATAATAATTTATAATTTCAGATTTATACATAGCCGAAAGGGACAGAACTGAAAGAGGCCTCTTTGCCAAAGGGACAGACACAACGAATTTTTACTTTGTACGATACTGTCCCATCTTTCTTGTTCCATTCAATTTTATTTAATTCCTCAGATACGCTTTTCGGTTTAGGCTACTTTAACCTTCTCTTTCCCTAATGTCTCCAATTTGGCCAGAGAACGTTCGCCTAGTTCGCCCTTTCCACTGTTATATTTATACATTTTTAATTTACTTACATTTACTTGACTTACATACTTTCTTGATCAATCTTTTTACATCCATTCCTTCCAAATCCTCATTACTAATACAACGATAAAACCGAAAAACAATTGTACGCATAGCAGCATAATTCAAAAGAATCCTACCACAGCAAAAATCTCTAAGAACAAACATTTACACAATAAAAATTAACACAAATCGCTCATCGCCTACATTGAGACAGAACCGACAAAACAAAATAAAACACGTACACTATGCAGAATACACATTGATGACTGGTGGAACAACAAAAATGGCTTCCTTAATGCCCTAAAACTGCTTTTAAAATGTCTTCGAAACAACTAATACGGTCGTTGATGTTTAATTAGAAAGGAGACTAAATTTTATGAGTATGCCGAGGGACTTAATTGTGGTGTTAAGCTTGTGTGCTTAAGCTTTTTGTGTTGAAGAATAAAAGTCTGAACGACTCAATATTATGTTAGTAAGGCTGTTAGTGTAAAATGTTTGGTGGCAATATTGGCTGTGCGATTCTCGGTATTCTTTAAGCAATGGCCTTGTTTCTTGTGTAGCCAAAGCAGGATTGGGACAGTTGTTGAGTCCAAATTCGTTGGCTTCGGCGACAAATATGATTTCTCTTTGGGCTTATATTTTATTGGTATTGCCTGCTTAGCAATTTTGCAATTTTTGTAGAAGTCAGTAGATTTTATTAGGGTCGATCTCTATCATAAATTTTAACATAGGCAAACAGAAAAGACGCAGTTGTATTTTATAAAATTTCTGTTAAAAATATACAATTAGTATTTTCTGGCCTCGTGAAGCAGCCAAAGAACTCGTGTTGGATTAAGCTCTATCAATGGTGCTAGATACGTCGGAAGTGCAATATATGGGGATTGAATGCACGACCTCTCGATTGCAACTCGCATGCCTTATCTATTTACTGTCCGTTATAAGTAAGGATAAAATAAATATTTTACCTCAACCGGATGTCTTGCAGCAAACATTATCCATTATAAATGACAACACCTACACAGATTTTTATTTTTAAACTCCAATACATTATGGGTCACGTGATATCGTTAATTTTATTCACAGCACAAAAGAGAGCCTTAATCTACATCCTTAATTCAATAACATCAGGGAGCCAAAAACTGGTTTATTTGTTAATATCACAATATGGCTACCTGTCATTTAATCGAAATAATTATTAGAACCAATCCATTTTTTAACAACAGACTATATTGTTCACCAAATCTGGCTCTAAGCAGAAAATTAAACGCAAAATAACGCTTTAACATAAAAAGCTTTACCTCGAATACAATTAAAATCTAATAAAAATAGCAGGATGCTATATAACACCCACATGCGTAATAAATTATCTCCGTCCCGCTCCCCCTGCGTGAGAGGGCGTGAGAGGTAATAGCATCCGATCCCTAGAGACTAGACTTGATAGGAAGCCGGGCCAGTTCTATTTTTTATCATCCACGAGCAATATATTACTGAGGACGTTAAGTTACGGTATTTTGAAATTAAAATGTGGCGCTTCTATATACAGTAGGAGAGTTTTTGTTAAGCTTTAGAAGCGACCATGAAATAAATGATTTTATTAAAGTTGATCTTATTATACCTGCTTGTGCAAAATTTTATAAAATGGGATTAAATATAATGACCACAAAAAATACTAATTGCGCAGCAAAATATGCACATATACGCCTCAAATCACTGCATTCTGTCTCGGAAGGGTTAGGTTAGGTTCCTTCTTAAACCCACCCAAAAATAGGGCTCCGTCGACTTAGTTTGATCTCTTTAAGTATATTTTGGTGTGCAATTAGTATTTTTGGTAAGCATATTTTGCTGTGCAATTAGTATTTTTTTGTTGTGCAGTTAAATACTACCCTTATAAAATTATAACGAACGAGGCTGTGTGTTTACGTTGATTTTATACCTCTATATATATAGCCTCACGTGTATTTCCCAGAAGAGATAGGCAACAATGAGTGTGCTGTACAAATTTCTGCTAGTTCTGCTGCTAGTTCTGGTTTTAACTCCCATGTAGAAAGGGTCAAGCAATCTATGGTTTTAGTACTTTTGTTTGTTCGTTTATTTCAACATAGCTTAAAAACTATTTAACAGATTTGGACGTGGTTAGCAGTTTAGTAGCTTACCGGATTTTGTCCAGTAAAGCCAGATAATTAGTGCAGTGTTAGTAGTATTCTGAATAGTGATTAATATGGCCGCGTGTGCCGATCGAACCTCTAGTAATTCCACTAGCAGTGACTTGGTAATCACCACTGCACCGTTCGTGATGTGTGTGTAATCAATACGCACTGCAACATATTCTGGGCAGCCACTGGAGTTAGTCAAATTTCCAAGAATAATATTGTATCACATACAGACAACACCATCTAGCCCAAATTAAGCAGAGCTTGTACTATGGGTACTAAGACAATGGATAAACATACATGTATACTTACATACATATTATATATAGAAACACCCAGACCAAGACCAAACATCCATGTCTATGCACACAAATATTTGACTTGTGCGGGAATCTAACCCACGATCTCAGGTGTGGCAGTCGGTTACACCAACCACTACGCCATCGTGGCCGCCAAAATACTCTTACTATTTTGGTACAATTACAAAATATCCAAAATAGCAAATTAATGAAGTGCACTGTGTATGCACGACTAAATGGTTCTACTTGTATGTGGCCAGTTTGTAAAGTGTAACAAACTATTTAATGTCACTAGCCATTTTAAATATAGATATTTGCACTCGCCATATTATTTTCCCAGTTCTTAATTAAAATTATTTCAGACAGAATAGTTTCATTTCAAATATTTTACAACAGTTTATTTGGTTTAACTAGTTAATTAACTTTTGTACTCTTATGTACAGACTACAAACGGAGAGGAAAAATAAAAATTTATATTTTATTTTAAGAATATTATTTTTATTTTAAAGTCGGAATAAAACTGTGGTTTGTTATTTTGTTTTAATATTATTGTATTGAGTACGTGAAAATAATATTCTTTATTTAAAGTTGTGGAAGTACAAAATAAAATAAAGCTGTTCGTTCTTTTTGTTGTTTTTATTTTACTGTTTGCACATATTTCTTACACACATACATTATGATAAATAAAAAGTTTTGTTTGCTTAGAAATCATAAATCAGTTCAAAACTGTTGTCAAAAAATATTTGTGTACACAGTTATCAAATTTTATTTACTATTCTTTGTATTAGCGTGAATTAATGGCAATAGACCAATGGCTAAAAGGACATCGGACTTGTGATCGAGAGGTCATTGGTTCAAACTCATCGCACTCCGTGAAGGTACAAAACACAAGCATTACGCTTAGCTGTAAAGTTTAACAAGAATACTAGTAGTTCGTACACCGAATGATAATTCTGTACCTTCAGTGAAAAGTGATACATCTTGACTTATATCACTTTTAACCCATTCGCTGTCCCGTGATAGACACAATAGAAAATCTATTATTATGGATGTCCGATGAATCACATATGATAATACGTGATTCATCGGACAGGGAACCTGTTAATATTTTTATACTATGTTAAACAATAAAAAAATTGTTATATTTTGGTCTAATTGACGTCCCTCTAAGGAGGAAGATGAGCAAGATAATTGTGGTGTAAAATGCTTTATCTAAGTATTTGATGGTGTCAAAAACCCACGCTTATGTAGAGACTATTATAATCCTAATTAACCTAGTTATTTTATTACTTGTATAGCTATGCTCATAATAATACACATAAATACATATACTATAACAGACTTATACATAATTTAATTAATAATGCAATGTAAATAATGATATTATATGTTTTCATTATAATTTAATACAATTTTATAATTCCGTATTCAATGTAATTTAATTCATGACATAAATTCACTATACTAATTATTTAAGGACAATATTTATTTTTATTCAGACAGTAATAATATAATAATAATATTCTACCACATACACACAACACCATCTAGCCCAAATTAAGCAGAGCTTGTACTATGGATACTAGACAATGGATAAACATACATATATACTTTTTTTTTGTAAATACATACATATTATAAATAGAAACACCCAGAGCAAGACAAACATTCATGTTCATGCACACAAATGTTTGACTTGTGCGGGAATCGAACCCGCGACCTCAGGCGTGGCAGTCGGTTACACTAACCACTACGCCATAGAGGCCGACATTATTATTATTATTATTATTGTTATTTTAATGTTATTTAATATTCACATTATTGTTAATCATAAATATTAATTTTTGCATACCGTTCATACGGTGAGACATGCTGTGCTTATTTTATTAATTAAACATCTTTGTAACCGTGTTTCTAGCAAATAAAGATTATTATTATTATTATTATAAGGTTTTTTTACATATGTGTATTACAATACATTTTGATTAATATCAAAGTGAACTGAACAAATATTTTTATTTCTTTAATGAATATTAATACAAATGTATGTAACTCCTAATATCTAAATATTTAAACGTAAATTAGTACAAACTGATATAATTACACTTTTATTAATAAACATTTGTTAGTACTCCTATTCATCTTTGTGAAAACCGGTACAATTATACTTACATCATAAAAAATTTAGACTTTATTATGAAAAAAAAATGTGTATAATAATGGAACTCTAAATATATAATTATCAGTAGTATTTGTAATAATCCTTTTATTTTTGTATTACTAAATAGTTATTATATATATGGCTTGTCTACACAGAATAACCGTTTATTTTAAACTATGATACGGCTATAGGCATAATTTTTTAGGATATAAGCATGAAACTATAAATGAAAAGTATAAAGTTCCTTACGAATATATTACATGAGCTTGTTTTTAATAAATACAATAAACTAAACAAATATCGCGAATGGCTTAAGAACCATAATACGTTGTTAGTTAATCAGTAAATAGCCGTGTCAAGCGCGAACCTTTTTTTGTAGATTCACACTTGACACCTGTTCGACTGGATGCCTTTTGTTCAAATTAAGGTTCTTTGGTCAAATGAATATAATTTTTTTTATTAAAGCTAAAATTTCCGTATTGGTCCTAAAATTAACGTGAATGCATATAAATATTATTATTTTTTATATTTTGGGTCTAAGTAATCTTTGATTTTCAAGTATCTATAATTTTAGCTTGGCTTAACGGAAATGAAGTGTCAAAATTTAGCTAGGCATTTTTTTAAAGTATAAACAATAGTAGTGAATAAAAATAGGGTATAAACTAGTTTCAAGGCCTAAAAAGGTAAACTATAAAAATATAAAGAAGAAAAATCGTTTTCGCCTATATGAAGCATTTTGGTACCACACTGTTTTTTATTTCCTAGTTTAACAAATAATATACTTTTATCTTGGCATGTCTTTAAGTGGGATTCACAAGGGCAGACAATAATAAGAATAAAATTAAATGGGTCGAATCTTTTGTACGGCTCCCAATTTTAAATTCCAACTAAAGCTTGCCACTTTTTTCATTAAGTGACGAATCATAAACAGGTTTAACAAACAGTGTAGCGTGTGGTTAATTTTTGATTTTTGCACTTTCCAGCGAACAACATACGTGTATAAACTCCAAAAAAACAACTGCCAAGTGTGATCGATTGCTGGTTCCAAGGTTTATGTAGTTTTATTTTTATTTCGCGCATATTTTGAATTTCTTTTTTTTACGTCGGTGTGAAGAATGTCGTTTAAATTTTTGATTTTGGAATTCGTGAACATGTTTTGTTTTAGTTGACAGCTTTTTATATTTAAAGGCTTTTTATATATAAAGTATGGCATTATACAGTTTTAGTGATGTTAATGATCGAAGTTTTGAAAATAATTACCATGTGTGTCTCGTTTTACGCTGTGATGTAATAATGGTCTTCTGCAGTGCATGTGTGAGTAAAATTTGAGCCTCATTCAGTACTGCTATTTTGTGTATGTGTGTGTGATATTAAACTTACCCATTACTTTAGTTTTTTACAATAAAAGTAACTGCAATTTCAAAATCCATATTGTGATACTACTTGGTCGGTTCCGTGGTATAAGATTTGATATAATAAAGTGTCGTATATAGAGATCTTCTGTTATAAAAATCTCAATAACAACATGGAGTCTAGCAATTTGCCCGATAGTCGACAATAGACTAACTGTCTATTACGTAGGACCTACCATTACACCTAACAAAACGTAGATATATTACACCCCTGGCTACAAATACACAACCTCAAAATTTCATTACAAAAACATTTAATATCCACTTCAAAAATGGAAAGTTCAGTACAAATTACGAAATTAATTATAAACAATAAAGTTTAACCTTAACAAAGTGAAATGACATTAAAGTAATCGTTTAATTTAAACTTTATCTGACGTTTGATCTGGACCACACAGGGAGAAATAAAACGAGATTACGACGCTACTTAATGTATAAACCTTTTAAATTGCACTTAAATTAGGTCCTGGAGAATAAAGTATTCAATTTGGGGAAACATTTACATTGTATTAAGTCTTTTCCATTTTAATGTGCATCGTGTGAAGGATATACTTGCGTAGAAAAAGATATCGAGATATTTATGAGGAACTTCGTACCGGTAAAGAAATACGTGACGTCAATGTATTATGCGGGATGTATATTAATTTTAGATCAACTTGTACCAATTTAGCGGACTAGATTTGTGTTACGGTAACTACTGTTTTTCTTGTGTCTTTGCAATATAATGCTTTATTGGTATATGTAGCTGCAATATACTACACTTAAGGTCAGCAATTTCAACAAGATATTAATGTGTCGTTCATGGCAAACTTAATAATAATTGGTTATAAGTTATAAGGTTTATAGAATCCCAAACGACCAAACGGAATATCACATCTAAATCCGTCATTAGTTTACAAAATACCTCCAATATACAGACAAAGCTTTGTTACAATTTTATACTATAAAGTATAGATATTAAATGTTATATTACCATAAAAGTGTAAATAGCGAATAAGCGTCATCGATCATCATTAGATGTAGTAGAGCCTCGCTGATTTCAGCATGAATGGGTTGGCTCGACCGGGGAAGGACTACTAAAGGACTACTATTACTACACAGAATATCAACGTTAAATAGCAGTATTCCTACTGTTGTGTTTCATTCGATGAGTGAGAGTACCGGAGGCCCAATTACCCTCTTTTTCCCACTACCGCTACTTCTCGTTCCCACTTCCTTTTTCTCCCAAAGGGTTGGCAACGCGCAAGTGATGCCTCTGGTGTTGCAAGCGTCCATAGGCTACGGTGACCACTTACTATCAGATGGGGCCGTAAGCGTTTTTTGCCACCTTAGTCGTATAAAAAAAAACGAATGTCTAAATCCACAAAATGCATACATTTCTAATACAAGCATCAAGTTTGACTAGAAGGGTCAACAAAGACTGTGTGTACTTAAATTTATCGTTACGTAAAAAAAATATTTTTGATAGTGTTGTAAACTCAAACTACAGCCTAAGGTTTTTAAATTATAAGCATCTAAAGGCATATATATATATATATATATATATATATATATATATACATAAAACAAAAAAATACACGGCACAAACAAATATTAAGGATATACGCACATATGCTTGTATGCTGCCTTGGCATAAAAATACATTATTTGCAATAATAAGCAACTAATACAGATCTTTATCCACTCTATGATTAACTTTGACAGATTCCTTTTTTAAAACGCTACCAGCTAACTAGCGAACATAACCAGTGATGAACTAAAGTGAGATTAGTTGACAGTATTTTCCGTGCTTCAGGCTGTCCGTGACGAACGTAGATCGTCTGGCAAATTCAAGGACCCCCGCATTGAAGGGCTCTCGACGTACGGAGAGGCCTCCATACATCTGTCTCGGGCTATGTTTGTGGTGCGATTGTAAACTCAAAATGAGGCTTGGATTTTAGACTGAACCTGGATTTGAATAGATTAATGATGTAGCTTATATGTGGATGAAATTGTGGCCATATGATTAAATCGGATTTTAATTTTTTTTACAGTTTTACGCTATAGTATGTTTAAAGATTTCATGGTTTTTTTTTTAACTCATGTTTTAGAGATAGTTGTGTTAATTATAAGGTTATAATTATATTTGTAGAGTAAGAGAGTTGGTATCGATATACTCTCGCCTTCACTTTTAAATATGTAATATCAAATAGGCCCGTTATTTTCTATAATGTAACTTACTTTCTACTTCAGACATTGTGCTTTAGTGTAGGAAGAAGACTTTAGAAATACAAAATAGAAATTTGAAATATACTTCGATTTCTCGTAACTGGTAATTTCGGGTGTGTTGATTTCCAATATAAGTATGTAATAGGTACTGCTTAGATTGCAACCGCCATGTAGTTGAAAATTTAAATAGGTACCATATTTCTTTTAAATATCTGTTTGTCGAAATTCCAAAGCGATGCAATCAATCAAATTTGGTGTCTGGCAATTTAAATAACAGCTTTTTTTGGCTGACTTTCTTTTTTATTAATAGAACTATCCTTAAACATATACCATATTCAACTATTACCCATAGCGTAAGCTGTATCCGGATGTCTGACTACATAACAAACGTTAAAAAGATGTATAACAAATTGATGATTATATACCACTTCGATTTTTAAAAGATGGCTAGAAATAGCTGCGTAAAGGATATTATTATTATTATATATTATTAATTAATTGCTTTAACTATTTTTTGTTTTTGTTTAATATATTATTCTAATAAAAGTTAAATTTTATTATTTAATTAATTTAATATAATTTCTAAGTTGGGTTATTAATACACAATATTAAATTGTCATGTAATATTTATTATGTTGTAATTTTGTTTCTATTTATTAAATTGTTATTAATTGTTATTTGTTGCAAATGTAATTTAGATTTGTCTATGGATCATGTATCTGACAATAAAGATTATTATTATTATTATTATTATTATTTAGGGTTATAAATAAATTGACTCAGTCAAGTAGGTATTTTAATGAGACTTATTATATTATTCCTGTCTTTCAAATCACCTTCTATATGTTATTGGACTCAGTTATGTATGCTGATATATATAATATATTACAAACATAGTCACATCTTCGAAGGGTTAAGAAGCTTAATTTCAATACAGTCACATTTCAGTAGGTATTAGTATTTTACTATGCAGTACAATATAAGGAGCAATTTCTTTACCTTGTGGTAGCAGATTCAAGATATATAAAAATATACGTAAATCTAATATTCAGTAAACAATAATTAATTATACTATTAAATGGCAATGCTGCCAGTTTTCTGGGCACGTTACCAGTTGACAGCGATGCTGAAGAATTCTACGATGCCTAAACCTTTTCTGTAAATATTTAGTACTTACTTTCTTACTTCGTTGGCTCAGCGATCCAAAGTGGATCTTGGCCTCCGACATTAAAGTGCGCCATTCTTTCCTATTTAAGTAAATATTTAGTAGTATAAATATTTGTGTTTTTGTAATTATGTTACCTTTTTTAATACGTTTGTAAATATATATTAGGTTAATTCGTTTTAAAATTAATAATGTAAATATTGTGTCAATGATAAATAAAAGATAATTTGATATTATACTATTTGAATACATTCGAATTACTTGAACATTTAGAATGTTCTAGTAAACCGCTAGACTTCAATATTTTTTTTAATCACATTGACAATAATGTTAATCATTTTCCTTCGCAATCATTTGTATTTCTATACGTATAGTAGTAATAAATGACACACATCGATCAGTACAGTGTCATTATAAAAATTTCACAATGTATGGGTTAAATAAATAATGTATAATGATTTTTGTACTCCTATTCAACATTATAGCCGCAGGTTTATTAATTTTATAGACTTTTTTGGCTATGTACTCCTGACAATTGCCTGATTGATAAATCACCAGGTGATCGGCAATTGTATAAATGCCATAATTTTATCACGGCAAGCGAAACCGTTTATTGTAATTACAGCACCTACAGCACCCAGTTTTGCTATCAAATAATTACAGCCACATAATGATTTTTAAATTGCTTAAGGAATGATTTTATAGTTCAATTTACTCTCTGATTGGTCGTAAAGTTTGAGAGAAGCAAAAGGAGTTATAAACAGTCCATTTTAATAAAAAAATCGTTCGTAAGATATCACTTTGGAGAATAGTAATAGCTGACTCATTAATTTAATTATTAATAGCATAACCAACGCAAAATTAACCGTTCGTTATGTAATTTGAAGTTTAATGCAAATTGAGTTTTGTAATAATTAATTATTATTGCGGTTTTAATTATGTTTTATGTTGTGTTTATCTGTTTTTATGTTGCATTTCATTGCTACATTAATTATTTTTTACATTTTTTGATAATCGAGCATTAAAAAGTCAAATTGTGTTCCAAATTATTTAACTAAATCAATTACTAAAAGAAAGAATATGTTATTTAGGACTTATTTAACTGGCAAGGGATACAAGTTGAAGCCTATGTGCTGGTTGTATACATTGTATAAAAGAATGTAGATGCGAGTGGCCCGCGCAAGTAGCCGCATGATCGACTCGCGCATGTCGCCCACGCGAGTACCTTGCGCATGTAGATGCAGCTTCTTGCATCTCGTAGGTACTGACGTCATTGAGGATTAAAATACAATATTGTAATTTAAAAATATTGTGACAAAAAAAATTACATTAGTGAAATAATTGTCATGTAAGTTATGATTGCAAAATATGTTTTATAAAATACTAGTTTTAGTCCCGGTAATTATCATACCAATAAAGTATAACAGCGTCTAGTACAATACTAAACAGCAACAAATATTTATGAAAGAACTAAATGAGTAAAATATTAATCAGAAAATTCCATCCATTCAAATCCAGTCAATGTCACCTACCCTATAACGTGCTGTCTCGTTCTTGCGCATGCAATAAAAATGCTTTGAAATATGGTAGTAAGACCCCAGGCATCTCAACCATCTCTTTATTTTGGTTTCCGATGTCATTGAGTAACAAATATCTAAACATCTTAATATTCAACGTTTAATAGCTTTAGTACATTCTTATTCATATTTACCAACTTTGAGCCTCTTCATAATAATTTTCTTCTTCTTTTATAAGATAACCGTGAAACCGTTTACAATTTAGCAGAGAACTACTAAAACACTATGTCTGTTTAACTAAAAAGTCTAATAAAAGTGAAAGGCTGTAGTATTTTACGCAAGATTGTAATCATAATAATGCCTTTTTTGTAAACCAATTCTTCCGCAGCCATGATGCGTTGTATTAACCCTAACGCATAACTCCAGTCGCTTTATAGTACTTCTGTGTAGCAGCTAGTCGTAAGTTTTAACGCACTCCGAACAAAACTGGTAGCTAAATGACGGGTTGAGACGTCGCAAAACATTGCAGGCTATAAATTACCAAAGAACACTCAAATCGAAATTCAACCTTATATCAATAATATAAAGGGTAATTTGCCCTGATGCTGCTCTGGAGGTAATGCCGTTTTAGATATTGGACCCGAAGACGACCGCCACGCGAACGCTTGAGAACCCTAAAAGCCGCTTTGGATTTTATTCCTTGGAAGTAAGTGCCAATTTTGGCTGAAAGGGAAACGGTGTATAAGACGTTTTATAACAGAATAACGTTGCCACGCGTAAAGTACTTGCGGGGGACTCAACTGGTTTTTTTGTTTTTATGTATTTTCTTATTTTTTGCATTTTTATTTTTCGATGCGTTGCCACAGACGTTGCGAATACTTACATATTTTATTTTTTCGCTATTGTTCAAAAACGTTCATATTTTATACACGTGTTTTGAATTTTAAAATATGAGTTGTCATGAGCTTCAACAATATATTTTTATTATATATTTTTTGGCAAAGTCACTGTGGCATTTTGATGTCAGCGCGTCTTTATTGGCAGTTTATAAGATTTATACGCATTTTTCTAAAGATTAAGCGCGAATTATTATACCTATAACTTTTTGAACAATATGTTTAAACAAATATAATATGAAAACATGTAAAGAAATATGAATGCATGTTATCAAAAAAATACACAAAGGCAGTTTACGTGTCTGGAATTCGAATGTTACAAATAAAAGTTGCTTAAACTAATCTCAGTTTCTACAAAATTTCTTTTGTATTTGGATTTTTTTTATCCTCTTTATTATAGTGGCAAACGTGTAGTTTTGAAAACTTTTCGTTACAAAAATATTTTTCGTCTTAAAATATTCTAGTTCGTCAATAATAAAATACAAAGAAGATAAGACATTTCAAATGGCTTGACATAACATGTGAACAAGTGACGCGAATCTTGAAATATTTTTGTTATTTCTTTTTTCAATTGTAAATTGCCATTTAAGGTAGACTTATTAGCTGGTTGGTGTATTATTGAGACTTTATTTTGGTTCCGCAAGTATGATTTCTGTTGTGGTTGCATTTTCTATTGATTTAATTACATGTTCAAACAAATGTATAATTGAATTGTTTGATGCAGCAAAGCGTCTATAATGATGACAATAGCCTTCCTATTACGTGGGGCCCAAATATAGCTTACGAAATGTAAGTGTAATACAACAATCTACTTAACTCTTCAAGTATACACAGACATGACGGGTATATTATATTTATTATATTTTTATTGGAGTATAAAATCTCACTCTACCTTCAAGTGTTTTCGTATCTTTACTGTTATGGTAGCATACAAAACGGTAGGTGCTCGGTAGTTTTAATGATACCACCATAGATGACCAGGCTCTCAAGGCATTCGCCGGTAGTCGAGGCAACTGCGCGTCACAAGTAGTATGTAACTAAACAAAATAAACATCAACGATCACAATACAGGTAAGAAGCAGAAGTGCAGGTAGACGAAATTCTATGTATTTTGTAATGTTTAATTTTTGGGTCAAAGTAGTGTTTAAACTTACTTTTTAAATACCTTTTGTTAATAGGTAAGCAATTGCTGATAATGCGTTTAGTTACGGCTTTGCTGTGGCTGTTTTGGTTAAAAATCAAATATAAACTTCGTCCTAATTACATCAACAATGCGCTTGACGTGATGCCAAAGCAAATAATATATTTTCAGCGTTATGAATTTAGCAGCTAAAAAATGTATGTAAAAATTATTGCACGAAGCAAAAACCGATAAAACGAGTATTTTTCCGATTAGATATCACATTCTTTGCAGTCTAGTGTCAACTCAACGGATCCAGTGATTAATAATTATACTGATGCATATTTTAATATAAAAATAATATATTATTATTATGGATATGTATAAAAATTTCGCAAATATTTCCGAAGATATAATGACTATATACTATACTAGTCTTTAAGCTAAGCAGACAATCAAAAATTGCTGAATCACTACAGATTTTTATCTATGCCAACTTGAACTCAACGTTAAATATTTTTTATAGAGGCAATTTTAGTTTTCTATAAGATCACGATTGTAGTAATCAACTGATCAACCAAAATCTAAAACTATAAAATTAAGAGTGCTTTATCTCTATACGGATATGAACACATAGTTTACCCATCCTCAAAAAGTAACGAAATTGCCCAATACCCTCAATATTATAGGCCACTTTTGTTTATCCTATTTATATAAAAATTTATTACTATGGTTATGATTGCGTGTTAGGAAAAAATGTTAGGTGTTTGTGCCTGATTCGATTATTTGATAAGTACTCTCCAATGTGTGACAGCTATGAAATACTATTAATGCTTTCTTCATTAAACAAATAAAATATTCTGCCATCGTTATTATAGAAAGGTACTCGTATTTTATTGATTTTTTAGTCTATCAAGTATTTAATGCCAGCGATAATTAAAACCTCTTGTGTCCGCTGGTGTGCCGCTGAGACTTAAAAGGTTAACAAAACATTTTACTTTTCCATAGGTATTGTTTATATACATAGCACATAAACCATCCTTACGTTAATTGTAGTATGTCAGATAGGTAAGTAAACGAATGAGTTGAGAAGAAAATTAACATAAGCTAAATGCAGATATTTCGCTCTACCATGACACACGATATCTTTAATCCTGATTATAAAGGAATGGGGTTGAATAATGTAAATATAATACGAAATCTAATTGCATGTATGATGTAATTATGTAAATATTAGCTAATAAAGTCCTGAACGACTTAGTTTTTACTTATTGGCAGACCAACTTGAGCTCTACCAAATGATAAACCGCCGCATATGGACTTCAGCAATGCCAAGCTGCGGCGGCTAGTTACTATAACTGCATGCATTTTATACCTTATTTAAAAAGGACATGTTTTTATGCACGTATGATGGTTTGATCCAAAGTCGGTACCTGGAAGAAATAATCACTGACAACAAACCATAATGGACAGGAATATTCATACTATCTAATAAACTACCATTATATTTAGTATTATAAAGTACGAAAAAAATGCAACGATGTATAAAAAATATATTTTAATATAATCATACTTTAATAATAGGAATTAGCTCGATACGGCGGCTCGTTCTACTGGTGTTTGCCTGCGTAGTGCGCAGGCGCCGTTCTCGACAGGTGTATGTAGCGGATGTGTGACCGGTCCCAGCATCTCGCCACACCAGTGTACCGGCTAGTATCAGTTTTCTAATTTCATTATAAATATATTTATATATCGAGACTGTATTTTAGACTTCGTAAATGACAAAGGATGTAATCTCTTATATTAATAAAATTTGTCCTAAAATATTATAATATATTGGCAAGATTATGTAAATACTAGATATAAATCTAGCCAATTTTTTTAATGTAATTTAGGATCAATCTAATGTCAAATTATATTTGATAAGGCAATCGCAAGCTTAAAAACCTAGGCTATAAATTAGTGCTCCAATGGTTGTAGACTGAATATAAATCATTCTACTATTAACGCGGGCTTTATCTCTCAAATTATATTTTGGTTTATCTGGAGGACTTACGAACTATGGTAATAAAATGCCTATTCAATTAGTTATATATAACGTAAATCAAGAACCAAAATCACAAAAAAGTACGATTAAAATCATTGGCAAGCTAAAAAAGAATTCTTAAGTTTAAAAGATGAAACGAAGGAATGATACCCCCGATGTTTTACTTTACCATAATCTACGTAAACGCTTACCAGCAAGCGGGCTATTCGCTAGTTCTCCACCTAAGTATTATAGAAAAACATATGAATTAACTATAAAATTAAATCTATTGAGAAATGAATGGTTGAGCCACAAAAATATAAGTACCAATTATATCCAAGTTTAACACGAAAAAATGCTCTTACAGTTAAATTAGTAGGTACTTATCATTTAAAGTCATGTTAATGATAAATAATACCCAGTTATTTATAACGGGTTTTCATTTTTAAATTGATGGCAATTTGCGGGTTATTATTGCTCAGCCGTAGGTATACGTGACTCATTTGTATACCAAAAATAAAGTAAAAGTGTTGTACCTACAAGAACGTTAAAAAATATACACGAGATACCTGGCCAAACATTGGTAAAGGTATTTTATTAGGTAATCATTTTCGTATAATATTTAAAAAATATATAATTATAACTAACTGCCCATACAAAAGCAATTAGGTATTTAAACAATGTGTGGGATTGCTAATTTTATAACTTAAGTTTGTGAACATTAATTTGGCCTAAAATTGTTCTTAACCGCTCAAACAAAATTAAATGTTAGCACTAAAAGCAAGTTTACCTCAGTTTTATAATACGTTCGAATCGATTCAACGACCTCTTAATTATAAGTCCGAGTCGTTAGCCATTGAATGTCACCGATTCAAATTAAGGGAGAACTGTATAATCTCTCTGAAGACCAGTACATCATGTATATACGCCGTGAACCAATTTCTTTAAAACTGTGACAGTACTTCAAGTTTCCGGCTTAAAAAACCGTTAAAACCATTTTAAATTTACCGCCAATAAAATGTTATGTTACAATTTGACCTTTATTACTCACTAACAATACCATTTTTTCTTCCGAAAGAAAAACTCGTAAATTTTGTTTTATATTTTTTATGTTAGTACCTATAGGTTGTATATTTCCTAAAATGGTTTTGTTGTAAATCATTTATATGAGCAGTAAATGTCGAAGTTTTCCTTAAAACTATCTGTAGAGGTATCATACTTTATGATATATTCTAACCTTACATAACGATATATATATTTTTTCGCATCGGTACCCTTTGAAAATTGAAAATATATTTTTATACCTTTGAGTGATAAGTTTTAGCCGGGAAAGGCGTAGGTTTCAGAATCATTATAATTTATACGTATAAGGCATAATATATATGGTATAAAACAAAGGCCTTGTTTATCGTTCGTAATAATATTCTGTACAACAACATTTTGTTGGGAGTTGGTCTAAATATAACTGTATTAAATATTCACCAAAAGTTTGGCCAGGATTTTTCGAGAGCAATATGTTAATAAGTATATTATTATTCGTTGTTTTTCGATTGTCTGCGGCGCAAATCTTTAGTTACGCTAATTATGACTGTTTTTATATTCATCTTAAGAATATTATTATGACAGGATAAGCAGAAAAGTAAAAAGCAAGGCTGACTTTCCAATGGCTTCATTTTAGCATCGTCGTAACTTTGTCTGTTTAATACTAGAGATAATTTTGGGACACTTTTCAGCATTAGCATATATTATACATTACAACTTAATAACGAATTTTGAAAAATACATTGTTGTTGGGGCAAAAAGTAAATTAAAGAATGATGTTTTCTCATTTAGCGATAAGCTACATTTTTATAATATATACATAAACTCACGCGTATATTACCAAAAAGATAATCAGAGAGTATTACACTCTCATTTTGCCAGCTATAGTTATAAGTCTCACGTAGTTGGCAAGACTATTACATACTGTATCTCGAACATAGTTTCAGACTTCGTGCTGCTACTGAAAATATTCTGACGGCAAAACTCAATCCTAACTAATATTATAAATGCAAATGTGAGTTTGTTTGTTTGTCACGCTTTCACGCCTTAATTACTCAACCGATCATTATGAAATTTCGCATACACGTTATCAGGGGTACAGAAAACGACTGTACTGTTACTAACCTAACCTATATTTACGCGAGCGAAGCCGTGAACAAAATTTAGTATATTATACCCAACCCGGGACTCGAATCCGGGACCTGATACAAAGTTGTCGCATACATTACCACTGCACCACCAAGGCGTTACAAATATATCATGCTGATGCACTTTTCTTACAAGACGTAGCAACTACTCACTACAGGAGTTAACTTTAGTAGCAACTAAAGTTAACTCCTGTAGTGAGAGACGACAAAGATTGAAACAACAGGAACAATAATTAAAGAACAATAAATTACTTCAAACTAAGTTATTAAAACTTAGTTTGAAGTAATTTGACACTTATCATTATTTATAGTTGCTAGGTGCAAAATGGTAAATATAAAAAATTTTAACCACAATAAAATAAAAGTAGTAATAAAACAAAAACCATTTACTTATAAATTTACCAAAAGACCGAGCACTATGATTATTGTGAAAGAGCTAGATAAGATAAAATATTTTACAGAGACATTGCGAGAAGAAAGACAGTTGGACAGTTAAGATCATTTAAAATTACAAACTTAAATCCAATAAATCTTACGTCAAATCTTCTTTACTCTGTCTGTCTGTCATAAAATTTGCATTTTTCAACAATAAATGTAAAGTGAATCATTCAAGAACAGATTCGATGTCAACACTAAGATATGTTGGCATTTCATTCATAAGTTTACAAAATATAGCTTGGTAAAAAATATTTCGAATTGAATCAAAGAATTATACAAAATTGTGGTTGCAGATCAAACACAACGCGAAAATCGAGTCGATTTTCGACGACAACTTTTGCAGTAGGGAATAATCCCTGTATCTCAAGGATTGGAAGAAGTAATCAATTAGGAGTCAGTGACATATACTAAAAACGTGATTAATAATGCTATCTACCACACTAAGTTATTACTAAAACAAGCATTCATTTGGAAAATATATGCTACTTATGATATCATTTATATTAATACAAATTCTCTATAATGGTAAAAAAATCTATCAAGAGATTTGCTCAGGTGAGAGCTTTTTGTAATTTTCTCTGACTTAGGTTTAATTAGCTGTTGATAGTTTTATTTTAGATGAAGCTAAAAAAGATAAGTTCGGTAAACAAGAGCTGACCTCACTAAACGTTTCTCTCAGAGCTGGATTAATAGTTAATTTAACAAATTATTATTACCATCACCAAAAAATAACTAATCCTTTTATGTACCAAAAACTGATTACTTCATAATTGAGTATAATTAATTCGTTTACCTAAACTTTTCTCTTGCAATGTATTTTAAACTATTCATACCTTCTACAACTTTGCGATAAGCAGTGCACATTAACATGGAATGTCAGATCAAACCAAGTGAAACTCAATCTTTGACAACACTATTCATCGACCTTATAAAAGCCCATTATACCCTGCCGCCATTAGGTATCTAGTGTCCATTAAATTGGGTTACGAAGACCAGGAGAAAGTTTCTCCCCGAGAACGTTAGATGCATCAAGTAAGGCTGAAACCTGAGAATAAACCATTACGGCGAAAATGGACTCGTATTACCAGTAATCACCTTGCAATTTCTTTAAGAGAAAAACTATAGATTTAGTTATAAGTAATCTTTAAACGGTTTTATTTGACACGAAATTTCCGTTTTTGGTTTACATGTAATGTTAGTTAATTGTATGCAGAAACAAAACTAGTCACAAAGTATGCATTCAAGAACTGACAATTACATCAAAATTTTGCATCGCACTGTCAAAAAATGTAAAACAAATTTATATTTGTCCGATATCCGTTCGAGACCTATCAGATATTTCTATGTTTCAAAGGAACATCGCATCGTATTTCCTCTTATATTATAGTTTTCTCCATAACTATTGTGTGATAGTTGTAAAAATTTTGTATGTTTTACAGGAATGCTGGTTTAAATTGACCAGTAGTACTAAAATTGGTTATGTGATTTTAACTAAGCAGGCCTATTCTACATAAAACTTTATTGTATAGCTGATATTGATAATTTATGACAAGCTAATGAAAATTATAGGGTGACACCAACAATTGATAGCCTCTCGAGTAACCAGTCCATCAATATAGTTTCACGAAGCAATTTTCTCTGTTGACATTTTACACCGAAACGCAAAAACTTTGTACCTTACAAACGTATAAAAACGCGTGAAATATTTTCTAAGTTTATTCTGCGTAACAACTTAAAAAGTTGATAAACTATCAATATAATACAGAAACCCATTAAATGTTTACGTGTGGTTTCTATTTTTTATTCTTCGCACCGTTAGTTTAAAAGGTTGGCAATAAAAACTGTGACAGACACGTTGACACAGCCTATTGTCAATTTTGGTTGAAATTCTGTCGGCCAACTAATTGCTTTGTCAATAAAAACGAAATACGTAAAATTTACTTAGATACGCACCATTTATTATTAAAAGATAAATTAATTTTCTAGGGAAACGCAATAATTTTCCTTTTGTAGATTATCGTTACCAATTTCCTTAGACAAACGTTCAGCTACTATAATATCATATAAACAAAAACTACTTCATTCTTATAAAAATAAAGAAAATACTCATTCAATAAATTGCTATACAAAAAGTAACAGGACCCAAATTGCTTCAATATAAATACCGTGAAATGTTCAAGACCAACATCTGTTCGCGGATAACTATAGCTTAATCAAATTTAATCAGAAATTGCTGTACTTAAACTAACAAGGGAAAAAAACAAATCAAAGAAGCAGATGGTGGGTATTTGGAAAATACATTTTTATAAATTCAATTCCATAAAAATAAACGTGGGCGAAATTTATAAGAGATAAGTTATAAATTATAGCGGTTTTGACCCGAGTGATGGCAATTTTATCTTTTTATAAACAATATATCATTATATTTATGTTCCAAGACAATGTGTTACAACTTTACGAGTACGCGGTTGAATATTAAAACGCAAAAGTTGAATTTGCATAACTCTTAGTCATGGTATAAAAATGCATACCATCTTTTTGCCGAATATGTGCCGGTGTGTATTTATTTTTAATAAGAAAATAATTTGCCTTATACTTAAAATATTCAATAGTATTAACGTCTTAAGTCGCAGCGGCGGTCACACACAATAGGTTTTTGATTATGTCTGGCTTTCCAAAACTGAACAGGGTTATCCAAGAATAGGTAATTGTTCCATGGTCAAGACTAGATCGCAGATATAATAGATTAGTTTGAACTATTCCGACCAGATTAGGCAGCGCAAGGCTTTAAGACTGCTGTTTGACGGTGCGAGCATAGCATCTACTTAGAGATTTGAAATTGCTACTTATCGCAATACTACACCACAAGATTATTCAGTTGCGTGCTCTTGTGAGTAAGCGTTACTTTTCCAGTCAAGTCGCTTCATGTTGAGCAAAAACCTGTCTGTGATTAAACTCGTACCACTTTAAAGACATTCTAACTAATAACAAACCATAAAATAAAGTAAAAGTAATAGAGAACTTAACCGATGAGTTCCACTCAACACTAATACATTAAACCAATAACAATTTGTGGCTACCGCGAACCAATATCATCAGGTGAACCTAATTCTTTGCCCTAATAAGGCGATACACATAATGAATATAATCAATAATGAGTATAGAAAGTGGTTAACAAGCCACGAGAAAGTTCAATCACTGGTTATGAGGCAGCGGTGCGACGTGATAAAGGAATTGGCACACGTTTTAAGTGGGATGGATAGTCTTGTTGGTAGCTGAAAGGTGTGAATTACCACTTTACTAGCTGCATAAATGGTAGTGGTTTGAGAGTTGATCTTGATACTGATATTAGCGTTTCGGAGGCTCGAGCGTTACCAAATTATAAGTGATGATATGTAGTTGTTTCAGGGGCATCAGACAGCTAGAGTTTGGAATAATGTATTTATGGTAAAAAAGTCTAGTATGCATAGAATAGAGTAACAAAAAGTACGTAGTTGGTTGGAAGGGACCGCCTCATCACATCGTATATATCGGTATTGTGGTTAGTTTGTATTAATGCGTGGGGTCGTGTGGTCATGAATTCAATTTCTAGAAAAGACGGTGTCGGAAGTATCTACTAGGAAATCGTTGGACTGCTACATAGAGGTCTCGAGTTCGATCTTAAGGCGCACACCTCTGACTTCAAAGTTAATAATTATCGCTCGCTATAACGGTGAAGGGAAACATCGTGAGGAAACCCACATGTCTGAGAGTTCTACATAATGTTCTCGATTATGTTTGAAGTCTACCAACCCACACTAGGCCAGCGTGGTGGACTGTGGCCTAAACCTTTTTACACTGAGAAGAGGCCCGTGCCCATCAGTGAACCAGTTTATAAGCAGCGTTAATATTGTTATATAGATATATATTATAAATTACCAATAACAGCATGGAATCTGGCGATGGGCCTGGTAAAAGACAACAAGCTCTCGCCTTATAGCATGGGAGCCAAAAACATAATTGACGCAAATTGGTGTGTAATACGCCTTTGCTTGTTTCTTAAGGGATACATAGGCCTGAATCTACGTATGTTAATAAACAAGAGTGATATTACATAATCAATCCTCCGAAATTTAAACAGACTACACAAACAGGGTATAAATAGGACAGTCATGTTTGTACTAAAATATTTGTATCAGAAATTGTAGTACTTAGACATAATACAGCAAACATTTGCTCTCAAGCTGAATGTTTGTTTGAACCGATATGTTATATGGGCTGACACCCACTATAGATGGAATGAGGAGTAACAAGTCTGGAGTAGAAAGACAAAATCTTATAGTAAAATAGTACTAATACTCATTATTATACATCTATGAGAAGTGGTAATTTATTTGGTTTTATTATTTTTGAAGAGTTTATAAACTATGTTTTTGCATCTTATTGAAATTTAAGCTTTAGTATTTAAAACATAAGATTTGTTTTAGAATGTGAACTAGAAATGATATATTACAAAATGTTTTGTTGTATAGCAAATTTGACTATATTAAAAGGCATTAAAATTGCTATTATCTTATATATAACGTCATGACTTTATGTAGTACTAGCATTTGCGCACGGCTCCGCCCGCGTTGTACCTGCATCAATAAAAAGTAGCCTATGTCCTTCCCCTGTGTTAAACTGTATCTGTGCCAAATTTCATCTAAATCGGTTGAGTGGTTTAGCCGTGAAAAGGTAACAGACAGACAGACAGACAGACAGACAGACAGACAGACAGACAGATAGACAGATAGACAGACAGAGTTACTTTGGAATTTATAATATTAATAAGGAAGTAAGGATAATATGTAATGTTAGATTTAGAGCTTGATCGGACCCAAATAATCAACTTTATTTTCTATTGGGTTGCTGAGGTTCTCAAGAGGGATGGAGCTGTCAGGCAAAGAACTACTCATATTTGTTCTTGCATTCACACCGCAACTTACCGAGTACTGAATGTAAAGATTTATGGAATGAAAATACCAAGTATCACAAACCTGATAATCAAAAATCAAAAGCCCATAAGATTCACGACGCTAACGTGCAAAATTTGTCTACTAACAGGACATCTCAAAATAAATCTTCTGTTCAGAAAAGATCATAAACTATTTATATTAGTCCATAGCAAAACTTCAACTCAGATCCAAATCTCACAAACACCCATTTCTAAAATTATATAACAAAAAAAGTCGACATTTTGCAACACCAAAGGTTGGCCCCAAAACGATGGGGTTGCGTGGGCGGACAAGATGCCCGCGCGATGTAACGGTCTCGCAACGACAAACGAATACCAATGTTTGAATGTTAGTGTAGGGTGAACAGAATAAATGGAGAGTTGTTTATTGAAATTTATTTGCCACAAACAGTTTGCACTGGAATAAGACAGGGAAGGAGGTAGAAAATACTTTTTATCCTTGAGTTTGTCTTGCTGTTTACAGTGTTTAGTGTTTTTTTCCGGCTACGTAGAGCACAGTTCTATTCATAATATACATGTAAAGACGTTTGTCCGTAAGTACTTAATCATACGCAAAACTTTTGAACAGCTTTGGGTGAAACTATGCACACAGATAGACCATGTCCAGGATTAGCACAAATAATACTTTTTATCTCGGTATGCTGTCTCATGCCATTTACGCGAACGAAGTCACGGACAGAAATTAGAGTATAATAAATATAACTTCTCTGAGGCAAACATTATTTCAGAGGATAATATAATGTATAATATTACTGAAAGGCAGGATCCAACTTTTTAAACATCATGTTCACTTTGTGTTAATATAAAAAAAAAGATTACCAGTGAATATCACTGGCAATCTTATTTTGATATTAACACAAGCGACGATGTATTGTTTGTTTAATGTGGTGAAACTACGATCCCAATTATACCTCAGAGAGTCGGTAGGCACCTTGCCTTCAGCTTACCATTATGAACTGACTTGAGAAAATCTCCAAGATGGCCTGCAGGATTCTCAATTTTGGCTTGCTATATGCACTTCATATGACAAAAGGTTCGCTAGAGATACATATATGCCTCTCCTAAGAGGCAGTGATATCATAACTATAATAATTATAACTAAAACTAAATAAAATATATTTTATAAACATCTAATACATATCTAATATGTTATTAAAAGGCAAATTTATTAAAATGACCTTTTACTTTTGTGTTAGTTCCTCTCATATACATTACACATAAATCATTTATGTTGATGTCAATGTTCAAAATAACATCACGTTTGTAAAGCCCATAGAGATAGGCAGAGGTGGATGACACCCACATAACACAAGCGTTTGATGGACGCATTCCTTTCTATTACTCATCTAGGTATTCACACAAGCAGCTACATTTCGTTTCTTCAAATTGCGTGGGATGTTTTTACGTCGCAAAATGTACAAATATCAAGCAAAAAGTACCCAACACTTTGTTTCTGTATAAAAATGCCTTGAGCAATAACAAGATATCAATTTTCCGTGGGAACTTGTAACAAAGCTACTGTGTCCGTAATATAATTTACAACTCTAAGTGGCTACCAGAAAGTTGGAAATCGGGTGCTAATTAATTCCCGAACCTCTGCAAAATGATTTAATACTTTGTGTCGCGCTGTTGTATAGCTCGAGGCTTAGACAGAAGTGTCCTTTATGAATAGAAACTAAATAGCTCCCTAAAGGTGAACCTTTATAGAGCTAATTAGTTTATTTTTATTTCTTGTTAAGTTTACTAGCAATTATTTAAGTTACAAATTACTAGTGTTCTTGTTAAACTCTCCAGCTAAGCTAGAATGCTTGTGTGAGAAGTTTGTTCGCGTCGGTAGTGCAATAGGAGGGTTTCGAACCCATGACCTTTCGAATAAAATAAGCGTATCTAAAATTTTGCTATCTATGTTGACGTCCCATATGAAAGCTAGCGAGTATTTTGAGCAGCGGGCAAGGTTTTGGATTCTATACTACTTATCAACATTTTCAAAATAGTAATAAATATGCTTAAATAAGCACGAACCTAAGATTTTATGTGTAGGAATGAACTTAAATACATGTTGACGCCACAGGAGGCACAAGAAAATTAGATTTTATACTTTATGTTTATTAACATAGAATCTAAATTAATTTGCCGGAAGAACTTCGGTCAACATAGTTACGTGACCGATAAGGTTAAGTCTCAGGTTCTACAATCATTTCTAGTTTGTGATAAGAGTGGTATAAACAAGTTAAATAGTTATGGTCCACAGAACACAATAGATGGTTAAGACTTGCCTTTCATCGATTACGTGTTAAAATGATTTATGATAATAAAATTGTTTATAGTCGTCGTAAAAAGCTGCCTTATTGGTCTAAATGCCGCTGGCTTCAAGTCTTGATTCGATTTCCAACTGCCGAGGTTTTCTGATTGAAATCTAATTAGCTGCCATTGTGCACTGCAATGTCGATAGTCGGGTTTTATAAAATGGATTTAAATAACTAGGTATTTTCTTTTTCTTCAGTTGTGTAAAATGTTGACGGTTTAGAGATATCCATTGTTCTGGAAAGCGTTTTGTTTTGCATTTTGTTCTGTTGGCCTAGCTTCGTATTGCGGTGAACTTTACAAAAATATAATTAACAGATACAAAATACACCCAGACTCAAAACATCTATCAACAGTAATATAATTAAAAGATAAGTAGATTGAACCACAAACTTTTAAATTGCTGTCCTATGCCATCACAGAAAAACGACTCAACCGAAAAATTAACTAAGTATCCTCTACAGATTGCAGCAGCGTAGCCAAAAATTCTGTAATGGGATTACCAACAATTGGCGGTTGAAAAGCGTGGCGTCAGGGCTAAGAGGCCTACACCCCAAACAAGATTTTTCCAAAATCAAAATTTTTATTTCTCTTTTTTTAATTATAATAATTTGTTATTTGTTTCCATTTTATTTTATTCTAATAATTTATTATTAATATAAAACTTTACTTAGTTTTAAGACATTTATATGGTAATAAAGAATTTTGATTTTGTGTTTGAATCCCATCTACAGCCGAATTGACGTAATACAACTTCTAATTCAATAATTATTTACCTTCATTGAAGAGATTCGTAGCAGTATTAGTATTGTGCTAACCAAATCGTTATAATCTTTAAAACCACAATTTCAGTTTAATAACTTCGCGATTTCGTCCAACTAATTAATTAAGTCTGTGTTTGTGAGAATACAATATGTTCATTGCATTTTGTCACCTTGATTTAAATGAAATTTAAATTGATTTTGTAGTTGTTTTAATTGCAATTAAAATTAACAAGTGTCTACTGCTGAATTGAAATTTTGTGCAACATTTAGTTAGCATATATACATAGTTCGAATTCCACTCGGTACAATGATTTGTATGAATCACGAATAGTTGTTCTAAAGCTGGGTGTACTTTGTATCCGTTAATTGTATATTTGTAAAGCTTCCAGTAATCTATGGCTTTATACCTAAAACAACCAAGGATACAACACTATATATATGACCTTTACAAATATTTTTAATCAGTTGATAAATAGGTAACGAGCTTATTACTGCCTACTAGATATATTTAGCAGTTCCGCATAAGTATATAATATTAAAAAGTCCGACAATACGTAGTTCGATCCAAATATAGAACCTCCTCAGGCACCCCTCTTACGAAATAAGAACTCTCAATCTAGAATAATCTTTGTCATGAGGATCTCGTCGAATATTTAAGTAGCGTACAAAGAAAACTCAGAAACGAAACAACTAAGACAATGTTCCGTGGATCACACAATTTTATTGTCGTGTCATGGTGACAACAAATTTCTTATTGTTTAAGTGGGTGACCACTTAGACCAATAAGAAATTTGTGCGATTTGATGTATTTTACTAGTTTGTGTATTTCAAAGTAATATATATGGGCAAACATTCAAATCCTATGTCTTAGTCTAGGACAAGTCTATCTGGTCGCTGATTTAGTTTCAGTTCCAGCGACCCACCCCCCATACAAAGCAGCAAGTTGGCATACCGTGATGGTTTTAATCGGTAGGCCCGAACTCTCGAGAGAGCCCGACGTAACACCCGAACTCTCGAGAGAACCCACAAGGGGAGGCGAGAGGGTATGCATCAGGAGCATTTCCCTAAGTAAAAAAGGACTAGTTTATCTGCATACCAAGTTTCATTCAAATTTGGTCAACGGTTTAAGCGTGAATGAGTTAAAAATACCCAAACATTTGCCCAAACTATCACATTCATAATAGTAGCTCTTATACACGTTATATTAATCATTAGAATGTTAGTAATTAGAAAGGTAACTCTTTCGTCACCTATTAACTTACACCTCTTCTAATCTTACACGTTTGACAGTAAGCTGATGTAGACACATTTTCCATTAATGGGCAGTACTTACATATTTGTGTAGACTGCTATACTATTAAAGTTATTTTTTTTATATAGTAAATAAAACAAGATGTACTATGGAAAGTTACATATATTTAACTTAATAATTATTATTAAAATAACAAAGATGTAGGTACCTTAGACGTCATGGAGAATCGAAGAGGAAAAATGTTGGGACACTTAATACGAAATGACAACCTTATAAAAACCATATTAAAAGGGAAAATAGAAAAAAGAAGAAAAAGGGGTAAACCAAGGAGAAGTTACATAGATCAGGTAAAGGAAAAAGTGAAAGTTATGTCGTACCAAGAAGTCAAACTAATGGCGGAGAATAGAGAGACATGGAAGAAGCTCCACCAATAAGAGCAAGGCTCGTAATTGCTTAAGTTTCAAACAAGCGTAGAAGTTTAAGTCTTTTAGAAGATATTGCCGCAGTATTTGATATTAGCTCAATTACGAAAGGTACCAGAACTCTCCAGAATATTGCAGCCTTAAGTTATGATATTGTAGGTTTCCCAGAACCTTGCAAAGTAATGTTGTATTGTTAGGAAGGTATTGCTTTTGAATTTCGCGCTATAAGCACGGCGATTGCTTTTTTGTAGGGTCGATAAATGCTCGAAAGATTCTTCTGGTTTTAATAATATCTAGGTTACGTTAGCTGCTTCCAATCAATAAGGTTACGAGCCTGATTTTGCTTTCCTAATATGACAATATCTACAAAACTTAAGATGACCAATGTGTTTATAAAATTTTTATACATACATAGATTAACGGCTGTACACTCTGAAGAAGTAGACCGATGGGTGTATAAGACTCACATTTAGCTAACCGTATTTTTAAGTCCCGCGT
This sequence comes from Catocala sponsa, assembly GCA_963564715.1. NCBI lineage: Eukaryota > Metazoa > Arthropoda > Insecta > Lepidoptera > Erebidae > Catocala > Catocala sponsa. The sequence goes on from OY751351.1 coordinate 9,344,338, forward strand.
AACAGAGGGCAAGTCTATCGCCATGTATCGGATACATTTTTAGAAACCAAGCCGCTACTCAGAATTGCTTTACAAAAAAACGTTACGTGACATAGACAACGAAAACTAGACCTCACGATCGCACGCAAATGTCAACACAAACTTATGTTACAGTACTAACGATGTAGTCACAGATAGTATTGTTATAATACGTAATATTATATCACGCATCTCGTATTATATTACATAGCTCGTCTGGCTGAGACAAAGGTCTATTACCTACATCTCAATAGCTATGATTTAAGCTCAATTTAATTAGGGTTAAGTCTATTGTCTTCGAGCACATTCTCTAGGATGCTTAGAATTTACTATCAAAAATGTTTATTACATTATGTCTAACTTAGATTAGGTTGAAACTCTGGCCTTCCTGGGTAAAACTGTTTCAGACTTTCTACCTATTTCTTTTATACCTGATGCAAGATATGAATTTGGATCGTAAGTCGATAAATTCAGTCATCAGTCACAGTTTCCATTGTCAGCTAACTTAATACTAACTAAGTAATACATTTTGTATGCTATTAATCTATCGTATGTTTATATTTTCTTAATAACTTATGATATGTCCTTTACCCAAAACAAATTCTTTCGTAGCTGATAAACAATCAGTTTTAAGAGTTAAGGTTAATAAAATAAGGTTTATAAGTGGTGCGCACTAGGTGGCTCGTATCCGAGCCCGTAACAAATAGAGGGTACAAATGTAGCAGCTCGTATGCGAGTATCTGTCAAACGGCAGGTTAATCTTATGTAAGTGAACTGTGTATTGTCCTTATGATAATAAAGATTCTTTAAACTTATAACCATTCCCTGACACTAACCCAGACCATCAAAATTAATGTTGTTACATAGCTTTGAAGATGTACTGTAAATATTCCTGGAACATGTTTGACAAAAGTAACATTTTCTTTAAAGACATCTAGTACATAATTTAGCTTACAAATTACTGCTATCCTTGTAAAATACCTCTAACACAAGCATATTAGGCTCAGGATAGCTGGGATAATATGCTTGTGTTGGAATTGGATTCACATCGGTAGTCCAATGCTTGTGTTTTGAACTTGCTAGTCCAATGCTTTTTCATTAGGCTTCTGCCGCTTATAATTGCACAGAAGTTTGTCTCAATTTATTAATTTTATTAGACAAGCGATAAAGAATACAAAAGAGATAGATTGATCCAACAGATTTTCAAATTAATAAAGTTATCTACAACGCGGCGTTCCAAAACAGGTGTACACAATATGACAGTTAAAATAAAAACAATAATTCAAGCTCAGTTTGTAACTAGCCAATTGTTAAAAAAAAACAAATTAAAAACAATTATCATACCTTCTTACCATGAAGAGAAACAATGAAACCCACATATTATAAATTACGACACATGAGAGCAAAATAAATAACTTAACATTCAACTTTCATTTCACTTTCGCGTTCAGAATATCAAAGAACATTCCATAGTCAATTCGACAACGTTCTCGAGCAAAAAAGTCTACGAAAACTTTCCTTTTAAACCGAATTTCTCGAACAAAAACTACCAACTTAACACTTACATGAATGAACTAAGAGGGAACAAAAAATATCTGATACTGGCAACTGATCTTGATCGCCTAAAAGCAACATGCGAAGGGACTGGCAATGAAGAGAGTTACTTTTGGTAACTCGAAAGGATATCACTTTTGTTAGCGATTATCACTTTTAACTGTGATACATTTTGAACTTGCTTTTTGATATTTCGCTGCTGCCTGTTTATTAATATTTCAATGTTATTGTACCCAATAATAATTATAATATTATTATAAGTGGTTTACTCTTGAGATTGTTATGAGGCCACATTTAGCTTCAAAATCTATCTAATTATTGTAAAGATTTATTTAAATCAATAACTAGTTAAATATTTGGCAATGTCATCTAGCAATTATAGGTATATATAGTCTCACGTCTATATCTCCATAGGGGAAGATAAAGATTTATTACATACAAATTTTGCTGGCTGGCTATAAGTTTCTTATATATATTTATAGGGGCGAATCTAACGCAGACTACCAGGCAAAATGACAGGCGCATTCTGCTAAAAAAATAATCCAATTTGCCTAAGACGGGCATGGAACCCGAGACCTCATGCATCACCATCGTTGTACCATCAAGACATCTTATACAGAAATGTCTAATTATTGTCGATTTGATCTATCGTCACTAACAAGTTTAGAAGGAAATCTTTAATTTATATAAATATTAATCTTATTTCTTATAAAGTTAACTTCGCCTAGCAAACCTAGGTAAAGAAATTGAAAAATACATATTTCTTACCCAATAATTATTGGTCACACTTATAAAACTTTATTTTATTCAATCAATAATTAATTAAAACAATTATAAATAACTTATTAAATAACTGTTATTTATGTTTCGTTAGTTCAATATTTATTAAATTTCTTACGTTTCTTCAAGACAATATATTTTAATATAATAATAGAGTCTATTGAACTGAAGTGATAACCCATCGAGTGATAACCGGCTTCTCACAACTGGTTTTCTTAGTAACTCTTCTATTAAAACTGGGAGCAAGTTTTTGTACCCGGGATAATTGACCAACAGGTGTGTTCCGTTGTTTATTTACATTCTAACTCGACTGGTTTGAGAACATCCCTGGATCAAAAATAATACGAATAAATCCTTCGATAAAGTACGGACGATCGGCCATCTGAATCGTTTTATAGTAGTTACTTATTAAAATGCAGTATTCAAATAAGTTGGAAGTAATTAAAATGTTTAAAATTTGTTTCTTTTTTATAATATACTAGCTTTTGCCCGCGGCTTCGCTCGTGTTAATTTAGAATTTGACAATCAATTCGGGTTGTACTCTGCTTGTAATAATATAATTCAATCATGATCGAAAGACATCGCCATGGCGACATGGCGCCATCTATTATCATACGAACGTTATTATTGTTTTCCTCGGGAACAGTAACTTTTTTCGGGATGAAAGGTAGCCTATCTCCGTTTCTGTACACCTGTCCACGTATATGCAAAATTTCAGGATGATCGATTCAGTGGTTTAGGCGTGAAAAGGTAACAAACAAAACTCATTTTCGCTTTTATAATTAGTTAGGATTAACTAATGGAATGCGAATGTGAGTTTGTTTGCTAGTTACGCTTTAACTACGCGATCGATCATCGTGAATTTCGCATACACGTTATCAGGGGACCAGAATATGACATATTAAGAGGACCTTTTATCCAGAAAAAGTACTTACCTTACTTACATTTACGCAAGCGAAGCCGCGGGAATAATCTAGTCATATCTTGATAATCTCTTGACGCCCAGGTGCCAGCTAACACAAACATTTGACATTTATTATGTCTGCAATCGAGCAGTTGATGGAATATATTTGCAATCTCCATGGTCGCAACGAATTCGAATCTACAACAGTCAGCTTATTGGCAGTGGCAAGAGGACCACATAAACCACTTCGCGATCTAAAACTCTTAATTCGAGACCATTATACACACTGTTTGTATGTGTGCGTATATCCTTTTTATCTTTATTTATTCGGACAGGCCATCTATTTTCATTTAATTTGTATTCACGTCTTTTTTTTTCTATAATACTACGATTCAAAGGCTGTGTAGGTGTTAGAAACGAGTTCAAATTTGCGGATATTCATCCCACACATTGCACTTTGACGTGAACTATAGCATGGCCTAATATGGAATGGATATTTGTTATTATTATTAATCGATAATTCGTTAAGCATTATATACCTACTATTCTTATGTATGCGTTGAGGCTTCGAGTTTGATTAATCGAGCAATGTATTTTAGGGATTGCCTGATGAATAAGACTGTATTATTTTTGCTGTAAGGTACCGGCTTTGATACTCGAATCTAGCAACGTGTATTTTTGGTTGCCTGATAAAGAATTTTAGCAGTTATATGGAACCCAGACGTATGCTCTATAGATGACAATATTATCGATATCTATTACGTAAGACCTAAAATATAGCTAGCGAAATGTGAGTGTAATTCACCTTTACCTATCCCTTTAAGAGTATACAGTCAATCTAGTATATATGTAACACATAGATACATACATAGATTCACGCCTGTTTCCCAGAGGGGTAGGCAGAAACTACGGATTTCCATTTTCTACGATCCTGACACACTTCTCTGGCTTCATTCAATTTCATCACATTCCTCATACACGCCCGTCGGTTCAAGGAGCTCTTAACCTAGCCTTTGTCCAGAACGCCTCCGATCTGATCGAGAAACGTTCGCCTAGGTTTTCCTCTTGCGACTGTTCCATTCACACTAGCCTTTTTATTATATATGTAATAAGAATTCCATAATAAAAAACAGAATAATACAATCCAACTCGAGATACAAATCCGAAACACACAATCACAAACGCAAACTTATAATGAGTATATACTATAAAAAGTCCTATAATATTGCAACGTAGTATCTATATTATTATAATTTTATAGAAGCCACCATAAACGCATACCTATTTATGATTAGGCTTTTTAAAGGTAATAGATTCTCGCTGATTTTAGCATGAATGGGCAGGCTCAAACGGGGAAGGACTACCCTCTCATAGAATATCGACGTGAAATAGCAGTATTCCTACTGTTGTTTCGTTTGGTGAGTGAGAGTGCCGGAGCCCAATCATCGTCTTTTCCCCTTCCCGCTCCTTCTCCTTTTCACTTCCTTTTTCTCTTCTTCCTTTTCTAAAGGGTCGGCAACGCGCAAGTGATTACTTTGATGATGCAGACGTCCATAGGATACGGTTACCACTTACCATCAGGTGGGCCGTATGATTGGCTACCTTAGTTGCATTAAAAAAAAACACTAATATGAGTATTTCATACCTAGTTGTTAGTATATTATTAAAATTTTATAGAAGCACTGATAATAATTACTATAGTTTTGATTTGAAGCCCATCTACTGTATCACCAACGTAACCACTCTCCTATCACAAGCATTTCGCTTAGTTAGCTTAACAAGAACATTAGCAATTTGCAATCCAAATTGCTAATGATAGTAAAAAACTCTTTTGATTAATTCATCTTTGTCCAATAATTTAAATTGCTCAGCCTCTTCAAATTAATAGGTATTAATCAAGGTCGTAACTTCTAAACCTATTGATTTCGCAACTAAATAGGCTTTGTAATACATCGTATTATTCGCATAAAAAGCTTCGAATATAAATTAGATTTACGAATAAAGCCTGTAATTTTGACTTCGTTGATATCACGGCTAGTACCCAGTTTGATTACGTAAGTTAATTTGTGAGCTTTTAGAAATGGCTATGTTTTAGGTTAAAATTATATAGTTAGCTCTAACTACGTACAGATTGTTATAGGTTCGATCCTAATACGATAAAAAACATCTGCCGAATTTAGATGTACTTTTTGTGCATTTAGTTTTAGCATCCCTTCGGGTAAACAATTTCTCCACAGCATGTTTTAATTTGTGTTGCGGTGGACTTTACAAACATTCAAACAACGTCCGTTATTTTAATGCTTAAAAGAGCATACAACTGAGAAAACAAAGTACATTCAACTGAACACATACAACAGCAATTTTTGTTCTGTGTGAGACTCGAACCCATGACACTCGATGACGTAGTGGTTTATGTTGTCGCAACACAACTGTTACTATCCCATCCGTGTAATTAAATAAAAATACTTTCATATTTTATATATTACTGTATACATATCACTTAAATAATATACCTCTGTCTGAACGATATTTTATCTACACTTCATTCTACCTTACCCTCATTAAACAGAGCACAGAATACTTAGTACTGCTACTAAAGATGAAAAGAAAAGTAAGTGCCAAGTAAAACGGTACCTAGCGCAGGCAACGCCATCAGTTCAACAATATAAGTGACATTTTTTCAAAGGCATCTCCCGATATAGACAACTTTACTAATATTTAAACAACGGATTCAAAGTGCACCGTAACTGGAAGCGTAGTATAATATTGTAGGTATCTGTAGATCACACAAAAATACTTCGCACTTCTACTGAGTTGGGAGCAAGAGCTAAGTAACAGACAATATCCAGCGCAGGTATCTCTATCAGTTCAACAATAACGGTATATTTGTGTAAAGGCATCTCCCGCTCTATATTTTCCTATGAAAGACAACTTTACTAATATTTAAATACCATTAGCAGTACTCCTAGACACAAAGACCACTTAGACCGAAAACGTAGTATTTATCGTATAATACTTCGCGCTTCTGCTAAAGAAGGGATTATATACTAAGTAAAGGACTACATAGAGCGGTACCGCTATCAATTTAAAATTTAAGTAATTGGTAGGTAGGTAGGAAGGTATTCCTATATTGTCTTACGTTTACGCGAATGCTACACATTAAAATTAAACCACTTTATACGTATTCTGAAAAAGGTGGCTGGAGGTGACTGGATGGCGAAAACGGGAGATCGGGCCTTGTGGCGCACCCTGGGGGAGGCTTATGTCCAGCAGTGGACTGCAATAGGCTGAAATGATGATGATGATGATGATGATACGGATTTTGTAGACTAAGATGGTAGTTGTCTCAATCAACTTGAGACAACTACCAGTTTAGTCTCCCCGTGAACATGGCTGCTGTAAAGTCGCCGAAACGTCGCACGTCGGGACAAAGTGTAAACTTAAATGTAAATAGTTTTAAATAATTTAAATAGCTGAAATTATAGTGAAGGTCAATAATAGAAGTGCTACTTATATATAAATACTTTTATTACATCATTTTGAACTCTAAAATTCAAAATGATGTAATAAAAGTATTTTAAAACAATCAACGCGACAAAAGCCGTATAAAGTGGTTTAATTTCAAAGGTAATACGTTGCTATAGTAATATTTGCCTATGAAAGACAACATTACTAATAGGTATTCAAATAACGGACACAAAGAGCGCCTAGACCGAAATGTAGTATATTTGTTGTAAGTATTTGTAGATCACACAACGGCCTAGAAAACCAGTGTAATTGCCTATTGGAACGTAATTCTCCAATATCACTGCCGAATTGTAGGTATCTAACTCCTTTACCGAATCCTTGAGGAATTTACTGGAATATGTTATGTTGAAGTGCTATATTATGAATATGTGACAGACACATCGCATTTACTCTTTAATTAAAATAGTTATGTATGAGCTAGACTCCCTCAGGATATAGAGCATGTTCTCTTTGAACTAATTTAGTAGTCTTGAATTAAGTTTGTGTGCTAAAATATAATACTTGTGTTTTACCACGTTGGGTAAAATATATCGCAGTGCGTTGCGGGCTTGAACGCCGGATGAAGCAAATGTTTGCGTAAGCCTAGTGCAAAATTACATTCAAATTAAATTCCAATATGTTGACAGCCCTATATATAAGTATGTACGTTGCATGCTTGACCATAAATAGTTAGTACCTATGTATTACGTTATTCGAATATAATATGCGTATTACTAATTTTAATAAGCTAATTGCTATTTCAATAGCATTTCATTGGACTTGCGATCGAGAGGTCGAAGCTTCGAATCTCACCCATTGCGCTACCGACGTGAACCCACATTTTTTTTTTTTGTTAAAAGAAACTGGACTTATCCCACCCACACGCAAGCATTCTAGCTTAGTTAGATGGGTTAACAAGAGTACTAGTAATTTGAAACCCAAATTGCTAGTAATCATTAAAAAAGCCTATGAACATAGATACAGATAATTAAAAGTTTGGGTCCTCATACCTCTGCCGAACGACCAAGGCATGGAATTCTCTGCCAAGGCACGTGTTACCTTCTTCCTTCAATCCTGGGTCCTTTAAGCGGGGCGTGAAAAAGCACCTTCTCAGGCCGTCAAAGTAGAGACCTCAACATCGCCTCGGCTACTATGAGGGCGGTGTGGAGGCCACTGCTCTTAGACCACACGACTGCTTACCATCAGGTGGAGTGTGGTCATTTTGACGAGCACGACAAAAAAAAAAAGAAAACTAAATTGGTTGAGTATGTAAGTATTTTTTAAGATTAGTTTGATATCTGCTACGTGAGGAACTTTACAAACATTAAAATAATTAACACGAAGAATACTCATACCTACTTGAAACAACAATTTGTGGGCTACACAAGCATTCGTCCTTTGTGCTGATAAAATCCATAGCATCCGGCACACTGTCAGAAACGAAATTACCATTTTAAGCGCCATACACATGTGTATTAAATTAAAACTATAGCTATAACCTACAACATCGCTCGCTCTACCTTACAAATTCTTTTGAAATTTTTATCTATCCCCACACTAATTACTTTTCATGGAATATCAAGTTTTTTTTTAAAGTTCGTTCACCGGTATAACATTGCAAACTTAATTACTTTTCGCATTTAAAATATTTTAAGGAGAACTAAGTAGGTACAAACTCCTAGGTGCTTTAGTTGACTCGAACGCAACAAAACGTCGAGTAGTAATTTAATTAGCGCGTGACGAAACTTGAAACTGGTTTGACATAAAATATGATAAGTTGAAGAAACAGATATCCCAGTGAGACACGGTTAGACTGTTAAGTTAAGAGTAAAATACAAATAAGATACTTCTTGACATTAAATGTATTTTCTTTTTGTTTGAGCGTAGTCTTACATTTGACCATGACATTTTGACACTGACAAATCTTAAAAGCTGGCCTACTACAAAAAATGTTTGTAGACAGAATTATTGGCACTTTACGTAACCTGGAAATCGAATAGGTAGTACAGTCAGCAACACAAGTCGTTAGATATTTTCAAAATTCTGAATTGTATAACCGTCCAAAAGAAATATAATTCTGAATTTGTTATGGCAGCTATAGTTCACAAAAAAATTATGTTTCCTCCCAATTTACAGCTCTAGAACAACTAATAATTAGAAGAATATAAAATCATAAAAATCTTATCAGACTTTGTTCAATATGCGGCTTCTTATATCACTGACCATACCTATACTTTATTAACGAAATGTACAGTCTGCGACATAATTCGATAGACATTAGTGAGATTTTAAACTGATTTATCATACAGAATAATCATAATTCCTAATCTTTTACCGCAGTAATAGTAATAGGTTTTATTATTTTAATCACAATGTAATACTATTGAACAATAATGAACAATAACTAGACATTTTTAATTTATATAATAGCGTTACAAATTTAATAAATGTATAGCTATTTATGTTGTTGACTGTACAAGACATCTCTGCCTATCTCCTTACAGACGAGCCGACGTGAAGATATACAACATTATGAAAACACCATACGTCCGTATTACTCTAATATAATTATAATCCATTAACATCACATCATACGTACTCAACACCTCAACGAAAAAACACCAGCCTTTATTTTAGCTTTTAGCCTTTTACGCGTTTTTATGTTGTCAGTAAAATATACAGTATATTCTACATTACCTACCAACGTTTTTCATATGTGTACGCGAACTGCTGTAGCTGTGACGTCAGCATTCGTGACAATTCTGTAAATTAGGTGCTAAGGGTGGGGGGAAGCTAAGCCACCCCGCATAGCACATAGTTTAGTAGTCTTTGTGTGCCAGACTAATTTAGAAGGATTGTGATTGTATTTCTGAATGTTTTAGGATTTATATGGGTGCATTTATACAGGTTGTTTGATTTAGTGAATGTTTTAAAGTTCACTTTTAAAAAAAGGAACTGCTAGAAAATAGCTGGCGTTCTAAGTTGATGTAATAATCGTACTTGTAATTCATTACTTAATGGAAATTAATTGTTAAATCAGAGATAATGTGATTTGATAACTTTCAGCTATCAACCAAAACGTGAATATATTATAGTCTTAAGATGATAAAACTATTCTATATAAACAATGGATAAATACAGGTTCATAATTTACTTTTTTTTTGTAAAAACATGCATAATATACATAGAAACATCCAGACCAAGACAAACATCCATTGATGCACACAAATGTTTGACTTGTGCGAGAATCGAACCCGCGATCTCAGGCGTGGCAATCGGTTACACTAACTACTACGCCATCGAGGCTCTATATATGTATGTCACTAGAATTATTAATCAATATAATTTCAATTTTAATTATCATCCAGCTATTAATAATTCCTGTAATTTTAATTACTACATGGCAATAACTACAGTGAACAATAGTCTTCGTCCCTGATATTTAAACACCCGGTCGTATATCAACTGCGAAGTACGCCAATATATATTTAATACTGATATAAATCCATAATATTACACAATTGCGTCATAAAACACGCTCATTTGTAATAGCACATATGTTCAATTTTAAGCAGACGCCAACTTACCTACAAAAATAATTGTAATTTTGAAGTCCCCAATAATAATAGTTATTATCACTGTAGATTTTTAAATGGATTTTCATGTCATGGATATATTAAATTAATATAAATAGTTTATAATAATATTACATTACTTAAATATTAAATAATTAAAATCGAGAGAAATGTATCCATCTCGTTGATCCCGTACTTATTACAAAATCTCGCGATGTCTTGGATTGGATACCCATTACCCAGGTCGGGTACCGCGTTAATAGGTACTCCTGGAAAAAAAATTTCAGTAGCTCCCTGAAGTCTGGAAACATACACAGTAGACGATAAGACCTACTACCCCATAGGACCTGAACTTACTGGCGAAATATGGTTGTAATAAACCATACCAGCTTTTGCCTTACCAATCATTGATATACAAGCTTGAATGTGTTTGTAGAAACAATAAAAATAATAGGTACTATACAAAAAGGAAAAGTTCAAAACCAAATAACCAAATACTGTATCTACAAAAAAAAAATCTATACTATCCTAATCCTATCCTAACTAATATTATAAATGCGAAAATGAGTTTGTTTGTTTGTTACTCTTTCACGCCTTAACTACTCAACCGATCAACATGAAATTTTGCATACACGTTGTCAGGGATACAGAATAGGACATAGGGTATCTTTCATCCAGAGAAAATAATTGTTGCAAACCTAACAAAGCGAAGCCGCGGGTGAAAAATAGTAATATTATAAAACTGAAGAGTTTGTTTGTTTGAACGCGCTAATCTCAGAATCTACTGGTTCGATTTGAAAAATTATTTTAGTGTTGGATAGCCTATTTATCGAGGAAGGCTATAGGCTATATAACATCACGCTACGACACACGGTGGCGGCGCAGTAACGAAAAACGCGGGTGAAACTGCGGGAACATCTAGTGATACATAAAGGCTACATACATTAACCTTAAGGCTTAATTTCAAAGAATTGGGGACAATAAGCCAGCATATGTAATAAATAAATTATTTGCGAACTAAAATTAGTACTTACCAGAAAACATTCGAATACTTATTTATACAATACTATATTTTTATTGATATTCGAATATGACTTTTTTGTTTTTGTGTTTATACAAAAATAGATTGTTAGTTAATACAGATTAATAGAGACAAAGAATGCTTTTGCCTGACAGTGAACAACATAGGCTAATAATAATAACCATTTTAAGTAAATCTACATTATTACTCAACTTAAATAAGAATTAAAACAAAAAGTTCTTGCATACTCATTTAACTAGCCTAACGCTTAGGCTATAAGCTGGTTTATATTGATCATGTAAAGCTCTGAAACTAATACCAGTAGATGGCATTGAGCATTATACATACATACTAGCTGTCTCGACAGACGTTGTCCTATACAAAAGAGAAAAAAAGGCATATCTAAACCATCCTCGAATCCACTTGAACACACACAAAAAGTTTCATTCAAATCCGTCCAGCCGTTTAGGAGGAGTTCACTGTCAACACACGTATAGAAGAATTATATATATAAAGATATAGGATGATAGGTTCACCCTATAACGTAGGATCTAAATCTATAGCTGGAAGAAGGTTGTAATACTCCTACTGCTTACCTCTTTCCTATATCCCAGGCATATGTGTGTAATCGCTACACTCACAACCACTTTAGCAATATACAAAAAAACAATACTTGAAGCACCTATCGCATATGTAAAGCTACCTTACCCTATCCTCCCTCACCTCTCAATTAATAAATAAAACAGAGACCAAAGCCTACTTTAATTCTACATAAGTACATTGTTCTCGAAGCACACAGGCCTCAAAATCGAAGCAACATTCATTATAAACACACAATTGTAAGCTGTAAAAGCCGAAATAAGGCCAATTTATTAACAATCTATAGTAGCTTAAATAACCTATTAATTAACTACTAATAAAACCAAACACTGTCTACTCGTAATGCATAGAGTACACAATTAATACACAGCAAAATACACTCAATACACGAGTAGTATATAAAAGATAATTTCCTTACGCCAACACAATGTTTTGACACAATAAGTCGAATGTTGTGATTATGTTAATGGGTACGAAGCATAATAATTTTATGTAGAACATCATAACACCAAGGAGTATGTTAGTACAGTGTTCCTAATATTCAGCACATTAACATAAATGTGGGCTTACCTACTCATTTTCTGGCTTACATCTATTAAAAATAGGAAATATGTAACCTTTTATAATAATAGAAGTATTTTTAGAACAACACGCGCGCTACGAAATTTCTTTACACGAAAATGAGTTTCATTTTTGATAAAATAACAAGCAGGCTCAGGTTCTCTTTCATTATCACAATGGGGTCTATGTCACCCTTAAAAGCTTTTTATCAAGGACAGAAACGTCCCTTCCAAAACAAAATAAAAGTTGTATTAAAAAAGAAATGCCACATTGAAGCGGAAAATATCAAGTAAAATATTATTCTTACTAACCTTAAGCTTCGTAATCACGGAACAAAACGTTCATTATTTAATCCTGTAATCTTTCACATTAAAAATCCAAATGGTAACGCACAACACTGTAAAATTCTGTAAACATTCGTGCACAGCGGTGTAAGAAATCCTGTTTTTACACAAAAACACACATTCGTACAAACACTGTAACGTTTATGTTCGTATATTTTTTTTGGAGGTGAAAATGTTCGTTTTCCAAAATGCCGCGTAACGGCTGGCTGTGAACAAACTGAACACACTGACATACGCGACGTTCAGCTAGAGACTGAGGGTGTATGTAAAAGCTGCGCTCGCCCGGCCAGGCTGGAGGCCAAAGAGCACGAAAATAGTTAGAAACGCTGCGAGGTATTTTACTCACGACGAGTGAAAGGTTCGATATGGAAATAGAACTACACTTAATGCTTTTTGATATATTTTTCACAGAATTTGTTTATTCGTTATCAAATTGGTAAATTAATGGATTAGATTTATTGATCAGTAATAAATTAGGTCATATATCCTCAAGAAAGCAATTATTTAAATAAATTTCATTTATAAATTGTACATCACTTTATACACGATTTTAGTTATGATATAACCCAATAGTAAATTATGTAAATAAGTAATTTTGGTTGAGGTTATACGCCTGTAAAATATAACATATAGATTTGAAAGCATTATAGAAACATCGAACGTAACTATCAATTACAAATGCCTCATGGAGGCTTTATTAAAAACTTGCCTATTTTGCAACAATTGTTCCCTTCTACAATTTTCCACACAAGCATAATCTTTGACTCGACAACGACCTTAATCTGAAATCCCTTTTCAACTCCTCGTGCGTCTCATTATTGATCTCTTTCACTCCTCACTACCGGTGCAATAATATACATATCTCGCTCCCGCAAGCCGCAAGCGTATTCATCCGTCCCTTTCCCGCATCACTGCAGAGCCTCAAAAACGAGGTAGAACCACCGTACTATCAACGTGCGCGTTCCGAATAAGAAATTTTTCCTTTACACTGACCACAGCATAAACAGGTACAGTTGATTAATTTTATCTCACTGCCAATTTTCCTTTGCAGTTCTATTGAATAAATTTAGATGCATCATTTTGTGTAAAATGAGGAGTTAAGTATAAACAACTGGACGACTTATAAATTTCTTTTGAGAAAAAATGCAGATATGGTTGTTTTTTTTCCTTGTTTTAGACAACAATCTTATCGGTTTGATATTCTAGAGCGGAGGTTGGGTTCGAGCGCTGAATAAAATATAGGAAACAGTTGGTCAGACGACTCAGACAATATTTTCAATTGAATCGGCTTGTGTACTGAAATCATTATTGTTACGATACGCTTCGCTACTAGTTTCCGAACCAAAATAGGCACAGAAAATGGTTTGGTATTTTTCTATTTTTTGTCCACATTCATTAATTTACTTGCACATATTGGGGCGATGTTTCTCGCTTCTAATCCAAGGGGAAATGTTTGTGGCGGAGTTTCAAATTGCGTTTCGTAGTATTTCTAATTTCAATAGATATAACTCTACTGCATTGCGTTTTTGTGATGTGTGGAGATAGATTCGGGGGTCGAATATAATTTTTAGGTTTTTGTGTCAGATAGTCATAAGTAGCGATAGTTTAGTGCTGACACTTTCGTATTTAAGTTTTGGATTCGATTCTACAGCACGTACCTCTTACTCGCTTAAATGATGTGTGTTTAATAATTTATTATCGCTCAGTTTAATAGTGGAAGAAATAATTTACTTCACAGATGCCAACGACAAACGATCGCTTCTCAGCTTCCGCCGCACTGTGTGTTGTAGGTTCGAATCCCAGAGAAGATATTTATTTTTGTGCTCCAGTAATTATTGTTTCGGATTTTGGTGAAATTTGTCTCCGTTAATTATGGCATGTTTGTAAAGTTTCCCTCGACACAAAGAATGAGGCATAGTTCTGAATATGCAAGAGAGCTTAATTTTCTTCAACATACTGTGTTAAGCTTGCCAAGCTGCACTAGGCCAGGTTATGGATGGTTTGCTATTTTCACAAAGACAAGATCTATCTAGTAGTAATATTATAGCTTGTTATCACAGCTTATATTATAATATTTAGGAGTGCTATACATATTATAATATTATATTATAGTATGGTTGTTTTTAGTCTGGGTCTTCTTTGCGTACGTCGTTTGAATAATAATAATAATAAAGATATTTATTTCCTCTTTCACAAAGGTAAGTACTTATTATCTAATACAATACATGTTGAAAAAATTCTCATTCCTTTGTGAGAGGCTGGTGTCTATAGTAGGTAAAAATGTTTGTTATTACTTGCTTAAAATAATTAGGTTTAAGTTCAAGACAACTCTGCACTGGGAATAATGTACCCTGTATCACAGAAGATATTTCCCCTGTGATATAGGGGACAATGCGGAAATTGTCTTGAACTCAAACCTAATTGTTTTAAGTAATATGAAAGTTTGTAAAGATGTTTGGATGTTTCACTAAAACCGTTAGATGGAATTGATTTAAACTTGATGTACAGATAGATCATGTCATAGATTTGAATACATTGAACATTTACTTCCGTTAGGACTTCCTGGTTTCTAGCAAAACTAATCTTGTATAATTTTGTTTGTTTGTTTGTTGACCGACCAAATGTGACCTAGTTTTTACCCGACTGCATTAAAAGACCGGTTATGTTTGATGTATATTGCTTTCATAATTTGTAGCTTAAATTACTGGATATTATTAAATGATAATGTCATAAGAGTCTGTGACTACCTCGGTTGCGCAGAAGTAGTAGATGCGACTGATAAACATGAGGTCTTGGGTTCTGTTCCCAGGTCGGACAAATTCTTATTGGGGACGAATTCCATAATAAGTTCGCCCCATATTATATGGGACCGATCCAAAGTTTTAGTTTGCGAAATATTGGTCCTATACACTTCTTACCTACCCTTTCGAGGTTATGGCTTTGAGATTATTTATCATAATTATGTATAAGACTGTAATGAGACTCTGTCTGTTGTCTGTTCATTGCAAATATTTATGCAAATATTTTTGGTGTTAGCTATTCAGAGGTGTTAAAATCTGATTTTATGCGGTTTTCATTATGATATCTGTAGGTTCAGCTTACAACTAAATTTCATGGTAAATTTCAGGAATATTCCATTCATTTTCATTCATTATATTAATTTAGGCAAACTTCATCTAGTTCTAAGCAGTAAACCAAACAATGGTTTATATTAATCCGTCGTAAACGTTGGGCGAACTACTCTTCGTGGACGAAGACGAGGACTAAAACTAGTACTTATCTTATTATTCCCGCCAATGTATAAAAAGTCCGCGAACATCGGCCATTGCAAAACGTATCACTACTTATTCATCAGGTGTGCAGCTAGATCTTATAAAAACTTATAACTCATGCTATCCAGTTTCAAGCCACGCGACACATCTATCTTTATCTCTCCTACACATTTACATATTACCATCTCTTTCCCTTCCCCGATGATATGGCATGACTGGAATAGTACTCGATTCAATACTAGTTTTTTATAAAATACATAAATACGCGTATCTTTTGGTTACGGCAAGTCATGTCGGCCTTTTTGCAGACACAGTTGACTGATTAATTTCTATTTTGATATGGAATGCATCGTTTTGTTCTTACGTTATTTTTGAATTTTGAATTGTTTTGGTAATTGCCGTTAAAGTTCGTTGAAAGAACGTTATTTATATTCAAAAAACATTCGCGCTCAAAATAAAACGTATTTGATTAATGATTTTTGAAAAAAGAATTACACTGCCTTGTTAGTTGCGTGTGTTTGCATGCTAGCGTGAGGTTCCCAGTTTGATTCCCGGGTCTTTAAATGTTATTTGGTTCTTATATAAGAAAATTCAGATTATAGAAACTGGAATGTGAATTACACACAATTAATGTTGCCGGCAATACTGTAGTGATAATAAGGAGCGAGCCTACTGCCGTATATCGGTATAGTTCCAGACTTCGTACTGCTATTGCGAAGTTTTTGACACATTAACAACAAAATAAGATGGCTTGGATGGTTTTAGTGGTCGCCTCGCCAATGCCACTGCGCCGAGTGTTGTGGGCTCGAATCCCACATGGGACAAAAATGTGTGTGATCCACAAAAGGTTGTTCAGAGTCTAGGTGATCTTTGTGACCGTTGTTTGAATGTTTGTCAAGTACCCGCGACACAGGAATTATATTATTCCTAGTGCGGGAGATGTTTTAAAGAAAATCTTTATTTTGGAAATTGAACCTGCGATCTTACTGACGCTCTCATAATTACCACCGGATCAACAAGCCAGACACCGCTATGAGGTTGAAAAAATAAGTTAATGTCTGCAAAGACTCTAAAGTATGTTCTAGAAAAGTCTGCTAACTTAACTTTTCTCTTAACTTCTCACTTAACAGACATTTTTATAGCTTTTAGCTTGGCTTAAGCAAGAACTTATGAAAAGAAAAATTACAAGAAAGAAAATGGGTTTAGAAAATCGATCTGGCTTCGTTATACCGACCGCTGCTTTTTGTTTAAATCGCCCAAGTCTTGTAGTGGGTGTTGAATCAACAAACTAGTGAAATCAACGGTTAGTCGTTGCTCAACGTGTCAACCGTTGACCGTCTAAACAGCAGCCAGTCAAATTTGTTAACTAGTTTACGAATTTAACTAAACAAAGTACTCGTTTTTAAACGAAACGCATCTCTTCTCTACTAGTTGTCGATTATTAGCCTTAATCTCCAATATGGAAACCAACTTTATGAAATTGAAATCAAAAATTCAACGTCTTGTACGTAGACTCGTTAACCGTTCATGAAGTTGGAAAGAAATCAATTACATAGTCAACATTACCTGCACTGATGGCGTAGTGGTTTAAGTATTCGCCTCGCCACTGCCACCGCGCCGAGTGTTGTGGGTTCGATCCCCACACGGGACAAAAATTTGTGTGATCCACAAATAGTTGTTCCAAGTCTGGGTGTTCTTTGTGTCCGTTGTTTGAATGTTTGTAAAGTCTCCCGCGACAAGAATTATTCCTAGAGTGGAAGATATCTATATAACAAAAAAAATTGTAAAACGTTCTGCTATGCTAATTGACATTATTTATTACGTTAACTACATAGTTGACGATTTAAACAAATATTCAACTTGTTGATGTATGACAATCAACGAAGTTACGTTAACAAAAAAACCGTCAACGACACATCGTTCCCAAAGTGACAAAAAAACATCAATCACCAAGAGTGCGCCTGATGTTATGTGATGTCAGTTTCTATATACTAAAATCACTTGCAATATGAGGAGTATGACTCAGTTTCTGAATAGTTAATCAACAACCTGTCAAAATTAAAATGATCCCAAAGGATTGGTTGTTGCTAATTCAGTTTGTTATTCACAGCAGTTCATACGCGTTTCATCGTCTTTTAACTAAATCTTGTTTAGATCAGCTTTTCAGAAACTTGCAAAAGGCTACTTGCAAAAATGACGATCTAAGGTAAATGCATAAAAAAAAACAACGGGTTGCACTCTGAGAGTGCCGGTAGAAGTAAAAATTTGAATTATTCAAGTTTTCTCTTCTGCCGGCACTCCTTTGCACTCGTGCAAAATTATTCCCTAATTATTATTAACGAATTGCTTTAATTTATGTGGTAAAATACAATATTCATTTATTGCGCTATCGTACACAAACATGACAATTCTCCCTCCGTCTTACGAATTTTCGATCAGGTCACGTGTCCTGACGCGAGTTTGACAATTCTCCCTCCGTCTTACGAATTTTCGATCAAGTACCGTGTCCTGCGAGTTTAACATTTTTTACCCATCACAAAAAAAGTGCACAACGCCGCTAAAGAAGTTTTCACTTCAAAAATTCGTCACAATTGACTAAAATTTAATTGCGCCAACATTTTTTTCCTCCTATCCTTCGAGCCTTGATGTTAAGTATATGCTATAGTTACGTCTTGGCCAGAAGTATCAACCAATATTATATTGGTTGAAACTGACTATGGCAGAAGTCGGAATTACCTTAGTGATGTAGCGGTAGTAAATGCGGTTGCAGTGCACGAAGTTACGGGTTCGATTCCTGTATTAGGTCATGTAGTAAGTTTCAGTAGCAGCATAAAATCTAGAACTGTTCGCAATAGACGGCGATGAGCTCCTATGTCATGTGCCCTAAAAGTAAACTCTGCCTATATTTTCGGAGAGATAATCGTAAGACTATGTAGGTATATATGGTAGAGTTTCTACTAAGCAACCCTTGTAGGCAAGTTAGGGTATATAGGGAGTAATAGTTGTTTCTCCCCTAATTTGCTTACAAGGTTAATTGTAGAATGTTGACGTAATTTCTAATTATAATTGAACCAATATCTTGCCAAGTTAGTTTGTATAACTTATCGACTTTTGTTTATGTTTGACACCATAGAGTAAATTATTGTCGTACCGCAAAACATTGAGTTCTGAGTATTGATGATGTAACTCTAAGATAGGTCTATTCCAAATTATATACATAATATAATATATATTACGTACACTATTAGCAATTATTATTATAATATTATTAGATCAGATCGGAGGCGTTCTCGACAAAGGCCAGGTTAAGAGCTCCTTGAACCGACGGGCGTGTATGAGGAATGTGATGAAAGTGAATGAAGCCAGAGAAGTGTGTCAGGATCGTAGCAAATGGAAATCCGTAGTCTCTGCATACCCCTCTGGGAAACAGGCGTGAATCTATGTATGTATGTATGTATGTACTATTAGCAATCATAATAACATAAAGTACTAAAATCACTTACTCATAACCTTTGACGTTCATTAGTGTAAATTTGTGACCCAACTAAAAAAATAATATTTTTGACTTTGTTTTCGGTAGTACAGCGGTAGTGACTAACCAAATAAAGTGTTACGGGGGTTTTATGTCAAGATTTCTTGTGTAGCAGCACGGAGTACTATGCCCCCAAACGGGAACAGGCTCGCGCCCTATAATAATATCAGCCCTGTATTTAACTGTCCCACAGCTGGGCACGAGCCTCTTCTCAGTATGAGAAGATTTAGTTTAGTATAATAATAATAATATCAGTCCTGTATTAACTGTTCCACTGCTGGGCATGGGACTCTTCTCAGTGTGTGAAGGGTTAGGCCACAGTTCACCATGCTGGCCCAATGAAGGTTGCCAGACTCTACATATCTTCTAGAATATTTTGGAGAACTCTCAGACATGCAGTTTTCTTCACGACTTTTTCCTTCACCGTTACAGCCCTATAGTGTGGAACCTAAGAAGCCATAACTGGCGAAATGAATTTGTAAAATAGGTAAAAAAGAATATCCGAAATACTCAGATAACTAACTTTAAGCGTGCGATAACGCTCAATTCAGAATCTATTGAACTTTACAAAAATGAAATTAATAAATATTGTTGACGTAATCTCCAATCAACCTACCTCTATTCCGAGTTATCGACGTGAGACTGTATGTCAGTCTGAACCACGGCTGCAACAAAACCGTTATAATATTATCCTTTTACACAAAACTATGTCTTACAAATACTTAAAAATCAGAAAGAACGTTTAATATTCTAAAAATTAAATGGTTAAAACTATTCTTATGGAATTTCGTTTCTTTTTGTTGGCACGCAAAACTAATTGACTGTTGTTTTAACAAAATTATTATTGCAATGCAAATCGTCACGAATATTATCGTATGTTTCTTTATCTGATAATCCTAACTAATATTATAAATGCGGAATATGATTTTGTTTATTTTTTTATTACGCTTTCACGCTCAAACTACTCGACAGATTATAATGAAATTTCACATCCATGTGATCTGAGGTACGCATCTGTACTGCCTCTTTCTTACTTGTATACTACATAATATCCTGTTGATATGGCTAGCCTCCGTTAATACTGATGGCTGTGACGTAAAATTCACATGAAGTAAAGATCTCCCCTGTAAGGCACAGGTGTTGTATGGAGACTTCGATACGAGAACAAAAAGAGTGTCGTAGATAATTATCCGGCATTTCCGGACTCTGAATAAAAGTATTCTTGAAATAAAATCTATTCTCGTAGGATCTAAGATCCTACGAGAATAAAAGTATATGTACTAGGAATAAATACTGTGTCATGGCGGACTTCACAAATATTTAAACAATGGACACAAAGAAAACCCACACTCTGAACAACAATTGGTGGATCACACAAATTTTTATCCCATGTGGGATTCGAACCCACAACACTTGGTATAGTAGCAGTGGCGAGGAGACTACTGAAATCACTATGCCACCCGCGCATAATGTACTCTTATATGGAAATGCACGTCATAATATTCAATCAATCAATAAGCCCACCGCAGTACACATTTTACGCCACAACATCCGGTCTGCCGCCTTCCGCAACCAGTCTGACCCAGCTACCTTTTTCAGATCATCAGTCCACCTGACCGCCTCCGGCCAGGTGGACTGATGATCCTCCTACCTTACGTTTACCAAGTCGCGGACTCCACTCTAGAACTCGCTTGCTCCAACGGCCATCGGTCCTTGTACAGATATGGCCAGCCCATTGCCACTTCAGCGTTATAATATTGCCATATCAAAATGTCTAAAAACAATCCAATTAAAAAAATAACTTTCCTTATCCGACTGGTACTTACAGAGGGGGCATTCAAACATTCAAACAAAAACCAACGAACTCTCCAGCTTAAATATATTAGTACAGAAAACTACGAGCAATGTCACAGGCTAGTGCTAGTCTTAAGCTATAATCATATATAACACTAGATTTTGCCCGCGGCTTCGCTCGCGTAAAAGCAGTTTAGACTGGATGACGTTAGTAACAATTCCTTTTTAAATATAATATAGCTTCTATTAATTACTTGGTGATAATATAGTTTTCAAATGGTATATTAACCCATTCGCTGTCCCGCGATAGACACAATAGAAAATCTATTGTTATGTATTATATGTGATTCATCGGACAGGGAGCCTGTTAAAATCGATTAATTACTTTTTGAGTTAAATCTTAACAAACAAAAATCAAATCTTTCCTCTTTATAATATTAGTATAGAAATAGATTAAATGACTGCCATTGCATAAAATAGATTTAATATGCAGTCCTATTTAGTTAGCTGAACTAAAAGCTGACCTACATTCCTTCGTTACGATGAATAAGGAGAACAAAACTATTAATCGATATCGTAGCATTAATTATTAACCGATACATTTATTTAGAGAACGCGATTGGTTTTGTATTATAACGTACATACTGAACAGGTAGGCAGAAGCACGCGTACTTTGCCAGCTTTGTTTAGATCCCACTTAATCCTTACTAGTACCACTGAGTCCTTCGAAAGTATCTTATCTTATGTGGGGGCTAGTCAGTGCAGACCGGTGGCACTTCGACCCAGTGGGATCTTTTGTGTCGACATTCTCCCTATAACGACTACCATATATGTTCATGGCAGCCGGGACCAACGGCTTAACGTGCTTTCCGAGGCACAGAACAGGCGATAATTGTCAATCCAAAACCTTCGAAAGTAACTCTGTCTGTCTATCTGTTACCTTTCCGCGGCTAAACCACTCAACCGATTTAGATGAAATTTGGTACAGATATAGTTTACAACATGGGAAAGGGTATAGGCTACTTTTTATTGATGTAGGTACTACGCGGGCGGAGCCGCGCGCAAAGGCTAGTTTAATATAATTATACTGAGCGTCTACCAGGCACGATTGCTGTTTTCATGCTATATAGTGAGACTACTGGCAGCTGCCGAGCCTTGTTCTAGACAGAGAAAGTAAGAATTTACTGACAGAAAATCTCAATTACAATACTCGAGCCAGATATCGAACCAGGTACTTCATGGACATCAGTCGTATTCATTACTACTGCACTACCGATGCAGTTTCATACTAGCTCGCGTTAATGTGGATTATATCAATAAATTTGTTTCTCTCGGGAACGCTTATTTTCTTTGAGATGAATCCTATGTCCTTTTCTGTACCTTGACAACGTGTATACGAAATTTCGTAGTTGAGCCGTAAAGCGTAACAAACAAACTCACATTTGTATTTATAATATTAGTAAGGATCTTGTAGCAGTATTAATGTAATCTTTCTACAGTGCCGTTCTATTTTAAAGTAATCCTATCCTAATCCTAATCCTAACTAATATTATAAAAGCGCAAATGAGTTTGTTTGTTTGTTACCTTTTCACGCCTAAACCACTGAACCGATCATCCTGAAATTTTTTATATACGTTGTCAGGTGTACAGAAACGGATATAGGCTACCTTTTATCCCGAAAACAATTACTGTTCCCGAGGAAAACAATAATAACGTTCTTATGAAAATAGATGGCGCCACGTGTCTTTCGAATCATGATTGAATTATATTATTACAAGCAGAGTACAATCCAAATTGATTGTCAAATTTTAAATTAACGCGAGCGAAGCCGAGGGCAAAAGCTAGTATTTTAATAATTACTCCTATAAAATGGTGATTAACAATAACATACAGTCAAACAAATTCTATTATATTACGTTTGGAATGCAATAACAACGAGACAAGTTCTTAATAAGAATAGAATTTAAATAAGGCATAACAACAATCACAATATATAAAGCGATTGACCTATTAGGCAAACTAAAAATAGCCGATAATATTCTACCATATACACACCGTCTAGCCCAAACTAAGCAGAGCTTGTACTATGGGTACTAGACAATGAATAAACATACATATATACTTTTTTTTTTGTAAATACCTACATATTATACATAGAAACACCCAGACCAAGACAAACATGCGGGAATCGAACCCGCGACCTCAGGCGTGGCAGGCGGTTACACTAACCACTACGCCATCAAGGACTCTTCTCATAATGAGACGAAGTCCATGCCCAATAGTGGGACAGTTTATATAAAGGGCTAATATGATAACGATATACATTTTATGAGGTTTCCCCATTAGTGAAATGGTATAGGCATTTTCAATTAATCAATCAACCTATTGTAGACCACTACCAAAGAAAGGCCTCTTCTAATTAGTGCCATAGCATCCGGTCTTTCGCCTTTCGCTTCCAGTCTAACCAGTTGTTATTGACTGTTTGGTTGATGCGATAATATATGGCCGTTATCTATTAACAAGCCTATTGCAGTTCGCTGTCGGATATAGGTCTCTCCCAGTTTGTTAAGATTCTTCCTGTCTAGCGCCAATTTCTATTTTGTGGCTATCGTTTTTTATATTAAAAAACAGACACGCTTTCTTTTTCTTAACTTTAGCGTTCACCTGATTTTTGAATCAGACTTGGGACCTTAAAATACATGCCAACAAAAGCAAAAACATATCTGACTTGACCAACTAGTCCAGTCAATCTGACATACATTTTGCCTTGATCGAAATTTGAACCGCCACTCTAATTGAGCGAATAGTAAAATTGCCACTACACAAATAACGCACTCAAATTTTAACTGCACTAATAAAGATTTACAAAGAAACTGCACCAACCGTGCAGTTAGTATTCTATACTAACAATCAGCTGCAAACTATACGTCAGATCAGTTGGTCTCCTAATAAATACCAAAACACGGCAATATTCTACGTATTGTCACTGATATTATCAGTCCGTTCACCTGCCTGGGAACTAAGGCTACACCCACACTGCGGCACAGATAAACACCGTTATACTATTGTGTGTGTGATTTGATTTACTTACAAAGATTCTCGGTATATGTAACGTATGATTGTAATTGTGTTAGGGGTGAATGGGAATGTGTGAAAGATGTTGGTGATAGTTGATATACAATGTGTTACAAAGGTAGTCTTCGATACGGTTGTAAATGTTTTAAATTAATGTCTTAAACTCGCGTTTATTTAGTCCATACATACATAAAATATCACGTCTGATGATCGGGATAAGCAGAGGTGTATTACTCCTACAATTTGCCAGCTATTGATTTAGGTACCACGTAATAATAGGCCAACCTACCGTCTACCAATCACAGATCTAGACGTGGTACTGCTAGCTTCTTAAAATGTCCTGACAATAAAACCTTTATCTGACCCAGGCATCGAACGAGGCATTATACTAAAGCTACATCAGCATCAGACTAAGACTACCTTATTGAACCCGAGGGAGGTTAGCGTTTATGTTAGGAAATTATATGTATATTAAGTTCTTAAGTATGAAAGTCCCGGAATTTCTTTGTCTAATTTCATGATTTTTAGGAAAATCATGGATTGGACACGATCCATTCTAATCCACGATTTTCCAGTGTGTTTCCTAAAAGTTTCCTATGAGGTAATCCAAGATATCGACTAGGTAGTCCATTAACTCCTGAGAAACTTTTTACAGTATACGTTCTTTTTAGATTCAGGTAAACGCAGCCGTGGCCAGAATAAACTGTATTATATCTTTGTTAATAGTAAACAGCGGTAGCCTGGTGGGAGTTCGTTAGTCTGTCCTGCAGCGGTCTCAGGTTTGATCTCAAAGCGCGCACTGTGACTTTTCGAAGTTATGAGCATATTATCTTATCTTATCTTATGTGGGGGCCAGTCAGTGCAGACCGGCGGCACTTCGACCCAGTGGGATCTTTTGTGTCGACACTCTCCCAATATCGACTGCCATAGATGTTCATGGCAGCCGGGACCAACGGCTTAACGTGCTTTCCGAGGCACGGAGCAGGCGATAATTGTCAATCAATACGCACATAATTTCGAAAAGTCATATAACTTCCGAAAGTCAGAGGTGCGCGACGTGGGTTCGAACCCGAGACCCTCTGCATTGCAGTCTGTTTGTCTCCCCACTGAGCTATCGCTGCTCTTATGAGCATATTAAATAAGTAATTAATTATCGTTCACTTTAACAGTGAAGGAAAACATCGTAACGAAACATGCATATCTGTTTTCTCAATAAAGTTATTAAAAATAAGTAAAGTCTGCCATCCCGCACCGAGCCAGCGTGGTGGACTATGGCCTAACCCTTCTCACACGTAGAAGAGGCACGTGCCCAGCAGTGGGACAATTTATATATACACTGATATTATTTATTTTATATAATTAGTAGGATTAAGAATGCCTCAAAATGTTAGTAGGTGTTTTTTAGGATTCATTAAGCCATTTTTTACTTTATTTAATTTCGTATTTCCGTGTATTTATTGGCGTTAGATTTACGTGAACGCAGCTGTAGACAGAGCAGAGTATAGTACATTATATCTTTGTCTAAAGTAAACACGCCTTACGCACCGGTATATTATAAGAACAGTGCATAGAAGGGCGGCGACGGCATTGAAGGCACTCGACAGACGATCCTTTACCATTAGGTCACCTTGTTCACACCCGTATATTAAATGTCAGGAAAATTACCAAATCAAAGAGCCAGAACAACATCCACAACCAAATATGGGTACCTTAATAAGCAGTGTCGATTAATTATAAGCGGGGAGCTGCTGGCATTTCGCGAATGCCTTTAATGTTATGATTATGACTGCCTCGGTTAGGCAGCGGTAGTAAATGCCATTTCTGTGCATGAGGTCTCAGGTTTTACTATTAGATCAAGCAATAACATCCTTGTATTGCGGGGCTTTAAAAACCCAGAACAGCTAGCATACGTATCAGTTGTAATATTTCTATCACATACACACAACACTATCTAGCCCCCACTAAGCAGAGCTTGTACTATCTATGGCTACTAGACAATAGATAAATATACATATATACATTTTTTTGTAAATACATTCATCTTATACATAGAAATACCCAGAACAAGACAAACATCCACGTTCATGCACACAATTGTTTGACTTGTGCGGGAATCGAACCCGCGACCTCAGACGTAGCAGTCGGTTACACTAACCACTACGCCATAGAGGCCGACATTGTGTTACAATTCTGCATAATTTGCAGCAAGCCTATTGCTGCTTATTAGTCTTATATAGGACCAGAGTTATGTATCATAATATATCCTGCAATTTTAATTTAAATATTAAGTTTGTTTATTTATTCATATTTTTAATTTCTCATGATTCTGTTAAATACTAACTTATCCTAACTAGATTCAAAAGCTGATAAAATTGTGTCAAAACTAAACTTTTTAAAATAGCATAATAATTATGTAAACAACTTCTCCTCACTCCTAATAGTGCTGTGCCCGACAGGGTCCATAATTTGTTACTTATTTTTAAGCCTACCACCTGCAAATGTACATTATGGAATGCAATAAATTGAATTTGAATTTGAGTATCAAATCTAGGATAGCACAATGATTACTATTGGATTGAAGTGTGTGTGACTATTGTGATCCACAAATAGTTGTTCCTTGTGTAAAATATGTCAAGTCCTTAAGGACAACCGGTACCTATAATGAAAGTTTAATAAATATATTTATTTTAGCTGCTTGCACTCCGTCTCCATATAAACTTTAACTACGCCAAATCACACACTTCTGTTTCCACAATATATTTAAAAGGGGTACAAAGTTTTATTTTTACATATTAATACATATATAGATATAAAACATCTTTTGCCCGCACCTCCCAATCTAAATTACTTCAATAATCCATTCATCTCTAACACGTCATTAGTTAGCGATATTATTGAGTTTGAACATTCAATAAATAATGTTCTATCAGCATCGAGCACTGAACTTTAGTATGGGCTTGGCGCAAATCGGAATAGCTGCGTCAGCTATACGAGTTATCTTTATGCAAAATCTGTTAGAATGTCCAACAGAACATATCTCGGTTTAGATACCATCGCTTGTACACTACTGTATAAATTAGGACAAAATAAAGTGTAGAGGTTTACAATAATATATTTAAATTATATACATATTTGCCACCAAATTTATGGCGTGTTTCTGCCACGAGTGTTGTCTCCCAAGCTTCTTAATTTCATCAGCATGTAAATTAGTATATAGTGACGTTGCCACTTCTTCTTTGTAGAATGGTGTTCTTTTGTCTTTAAGTTTACTAAATACTTGAATGTTGTATGTCACCGGCAGAACTATCCATTCGATGAACTCCAAACAGCAGCAACTTTTAATTGGCATCTGCTGCACTTAATATTAAAAAATAATATGTATGCTTTTCTAAGGTTGGGCAAATATAAGACAATTCGACGGCCTTACCAGTCTTTTACGATTAAATCTTTTTAGGGTTCAGTCAGAAGTAATCAATAGATGTAATTTTTATCTTAGCTAGCTAGGGAATTAAGAGTTTCAGCGACTATACGAACAATATTTCTTTAGGAAATTCCTAAGTCTAGATCTATACTTATCTGGAGTCTTGATGGTTTGTTCTTTTTAGATTCAATTTTTACAAAAAAATCTAGCGAATCAAAGAAATGATACATCCAGTGAGGATGGTGAATCGGGACCTTGTGCTATTATCATCCATACAGTCTCACGCCTATTTCGCTGAAGAAGTCAGCATTGGTGCATACACACCCACATTACGTCACCTATCCTCTTAGGTCCCAGGTAATATGAAGCGAGAATATTGGCCGTCTACCGGGTACTGTTCCCGAATCCGTGTTGCAACTGAGAATTTCTTCTCAGAAAAACCTAATAGAACTTTACATTACACGGGAATGAAACCCGATATCCCATGCACATTTGTCACATCTACTAGATCGACTAGCCAACGTCTAGATAAGTAAGACTCCAAGTTCAGAGAGCAGTAATTACAAACTAACTTAATTTTGTTTCCACAACAGTTTATCTTCGCAACATAATATGCAAATTGTATCGCACGATAATTATGATAATGAATGTACTTCCAAAGAATACAGCTACTGTTTATACCACAGGCTTTCAACACATTCCGGAGCAAGTGAAGATAATCAACTAATAACCTTGTTGCTATTGTAATATATATGTAAGAAAATTCTCACGTTTCACTGTGAGATACTAACCCATTGATATGTATGTAACAGTAAATGCTTACAATGTGATAAAAAAATGTATTAATTACATTAAATTGAGGCTGTTATTACCTACTCAGTACACGCATTATTTATGTTACAAGTGGTTTCTCTCTTAACTCTTTACGATGTAGGGCATAGCTTTTCTGTTCAAGCCTGCTATGTAGCAAAAATGAGGCAGAATTCGAGGAAATACCCTAATTGTATAGGTACTAGGACTTAGCCAGGTTGCCTTGAACTGAGTCTTCATATACTTGAGAACCAGTAAGGTCAGTGGTATTCTATTCTAAAAGTTAATCTTAATGGTGAAAATGTTGCTGTACAAAAGGCAGTAGCTGTATTATATAAAACGGTCAAATCCAAGACACTAAATATACTTACCTGCTACGAGAGACCACGTTAGTATTTTATTATGCATACATGCATAGCTGCTTCATCCCTTTATCACTGGAAGGGTAGAGCCTACTTCTCCAGGGATTATTAACTAAGCTTGTCGGCTTTAGCTACTAGCTAAGGGTTCAGGTCCCACGTAAGGGACGAATCTATTGCCGTTTACCGGGCACAGTTCCAGACTCCATGCTGCTACTAAGAATTTCTTAACAGATAACTACGATAACATTTTGCTGGGTTGAATAAGAGTCCTCATGCGCAGTAGTAACAGACACTATGCGCCAGCTTTGGATAATGAGGGCTAAATAATCATGATGTACATCATCATGATTATTATAATAGGACGCATATAAAAATTAGGTATGACAAATGTTTAGACAGTGCTAAGTATTAAGTATAGTATATGTATTAGTTTTAAGTATATCTACGACGAAATGGTTATTTTATATTTTCATAATATTTCGGGCATTTGGTGCAAAAGAAAATGAAATTTTGTTTTACAATGTGCAAAGCAAAGCACTTTCTAAAAAAGGCTTTATTTTGATAGGGGGTGTTAACATTTTAAGTGACGTTTTTAGGTCAATTGGGGTACCACTTGACCTGGTAACATAAGTCGTAGTAATCTTTTAAATATTATTATTCTCATTCGGTTATATTTGTAAATTTTGGAGTAAAGAAAATATTCTAAATAGTTTTTTAAATATTTTCAGATGGCGTAGTATTTTATGGGGTCGCCTCGCCGTTGCCACAACCCCTATTATGCATATTGATTCACCAATAGTACAACTAGATATCTATTTGCCCTTAAAAATTATAATATAGAAACCATGATCTCTATCATGGTTTCGATATTACAATTTTCTCGTTAACCTCTCTAGGTGACCACCGAAACTACTCTGCTATCCATGCAAACCTTGTCGCTTAGTAACAATTTTTCTCCTTTTTTGATTTTAAAAAACATCTCTCACATTAGAATCATTCTGTGTCGCAGGGGACTTTACAAACATTCAATCAACGGACACAAGGAACACCTAGAGACGGAAAAACTATTTCTGGATCACACAAATCTTTGTACCGTGTGGGGATCAAACCTTACAACAACACTTGGCATAGTAGAGAGGCAATCACTGTGCAGTCCAATTATCAACTTTAGATATTTATCTAGTATCAAGATAGATAATCACGTAAAATAATATGTACCAACGGAAGCCATAT
Source organism: Catocala sponsa (assembly GCA_963564715.1). Taxonomy (NCBI): domain Eukaryota; kingdom Metazoa; phylum Arthropoda; class Insecta; order Lepidoptera; family Erebidae; genus Catocala; species Catocala sponsa. The sequence continues at coordinate 9,374,701 of OY751351.1, forward strand.
AAATTTGTCCGGCAGTGTACCCAGTTAGTTTAGCAACGCACTTGCTATGTCAAAGCAGACGTGCCAAATAAACCACGGGTAGGCGAGGTCTTGAACAATCTATCCCTTCACTTAGAAAGGATTGCGGTTGAGAAATCTCTTGGCTATCAAGTGCTTATTACTTTTGACTTTATTTTAGTGTTGGCTAATTAGTAATTAGAATACGACAACAAAGATTTAATGTATACACTTTCGTACAAATAGGTATTAAAATTGACAGCACAAATGGTTTTGTATCAAATGGTTTGAATCACACACAGGAAAAAAAAAAGTGTGGTCCACAAAGAGTTTGAAAGTCCCCCGCGGCAGAGGGTAATATCCCTAGAGCGGGATGAATTTAAAACATGACACAAAATGCATGCAAGTATAATATACTTATATTTTAACATATATTATGGTTGATATATATCCTAACTAATATTATAAATGCGAGGGTTAGTTTGTTTGTTTATGACGCTTTCACGCCTTAACTACTAAATCGATAATCATGAAATTGCGCATACACGTTGTCGGGAGTACAGAATAGGACATAGGGTACTTTTCATCCAGTAAAAAGTACTGTTACTAATCTTATCTAACTTACATTTACGCGAGTGAAGCCCCGGGCAATATCTAGTAAATAGTAATGTAGGTAAAAATAAGCGAATAAAATTTGTATCAGCGTTAATACACAAACGTTTGTGAAAGTGCACAGACAAAGGCAATGGTTCAAGATCTACTAAGTAGATACTAGGAATTATTTTATTGCTGTGGAGGCCACATTCCCTATTCTAACATTGTTTAAGAGTAACTGGCTATGGCCCGCAGTTTTACTCGCACTAAATTACGTGAATGAAAAGTACTTATTTAGGTCGTAAATAATATCGTATCCTAATCCTAACTAATATTATAAAAGCAAAAATGAGTTTGTTTGTTTGTTTGTTACCTTTTCACGCCTAAACCACTGAACCGATCATCCTGAAATTATGCACAAACATTGTCAGGTGTACAGAAACGACCATAGGCTACCTTTCATATTGAAAAAAAAAATTGTTCCCGAGGAAAACAACAATAACGTTCGTATGATAATAGATGGCGCCACGTGTCTTTCGAATCATGATTGAATTATATTATTACAAGCAGAGTACAACCCGAATTGATTGTCAAATTCTAAATTAACGCGAGCGAAGCCGCGGGCAAAAGCTAGTATAATCTAATACAAAATAATAAAACAAACTAGTAGTTTTTTAGATCCATAAACACTGCCTGTATCGCGCGGGACTTTACAAAAATTGAGACAACGGACACAAAGAACATAATATACAACCAGAACAATGAAAACAAACCCAATATAATATGAAGCTATTGAGTAAATTTTATTGTCTTATGCCGTACTTACTAAAAAATTTGTAACTAAAACACCCTAACACTTCAAACACGAGAATCGAACCCTGTATTTCACGATTAACCATATATACAAAACCTCATACCACGAGATCAATCAGGCACTCTATACCCAAACATATATCTATCAACAAATATTATAAAATATTATGTGAATATGAGTTTGTTTGTTACAGTTTCACACCTTCACTACTCGACCGATTACATGAATTAGTATAAGTGGTCTGCGGCCGTTCTAATTAAGGAAATAAATAAATAAATGAAATTTAGCATACACGTTGTCAGCAGTTCAGAAATGGACATAGTGTACTTTCATCCAGAAACACTGTTTTTGAGGGTTAGAAATGTGTTAACAAAATGTACATAAACGGGAGTGAAGTCGCAGGCAAAATCTAGTATTTAAATAATAGGCATTTATGCAAAGTAGCTTATCTACATTTTAAGGCAAACACGTAAAGCAATTATTTTAATTGGCTCAAATTATCGTGTCCATGTTTGATAATTTATATCATCCGATTCGTCTTTGAAGTATAACGGGACCTATCTTACTTGTGTGACCTTTGTGTCACCTGTTTGTTTACTTTTGTGACATATTTAGGGCATAATACAGCATGCCGCGTTTTTAGGTGGTATAAAATAATAATGTCTTCCAGACCAAATTTCGGTCACGGTGGCCAATCTTAACGTAGAATGGCCATCTGCGCAGGAGATATTGTAGTGTAGAAGCGTGTGCGCAAACACAAATACACTCTCTGTTCCCTAACTCTCATGATCCGATGGGACGGTAATCCAACACGACCGGAAAGGAATCAGGCGCAGGACCAACGGCTTTACGTGCTTTCCGAAGCATGGAGGTGTTTAACACCACCAACTTCTTAACTCCGGGCTGCTATTGAGATTTCTTAACAGAAAAACTCTATAGGGGTCGGGGGGAGGGTTTTGTTGGTCTGACCCGGGATTTGGACCCGAAAAGTCGCAATCACTACCGCTGCGTCACGGAGGCAGTTTATTTGTTGGTATAAAAGTATGCATTCAATTAACAGCACACCAAATACTGCGGCAGTTGCATCGTTTTCAGTGACGGACAGCTTCAAGCGCTAGTTCGAAAATATAAGTAATATAATATCCTATCGCTTGAACAACATCTACATATAATTCACTGGATAAACTTACAACGTAAGCAAGCTTTTGCTTACTATGACCACAGAGTAGAGAGGTACAGAAGACTGTCTCAATATATACCACACAAAAATTATTGACACATTTTCTCTTGAACACTTTAAAAATAATTTACATCAAGTTGACCTTAATTAATGTTCGTTGTTTCTTATTCCATTAAACAAGCCATCTATACATATGTACTTAATCTGCCATAACTTAGTATCTAACTATAATACTGCCGTCATAAGGATAAAAGTCGTATCTATAACTTTTTTCGAAATTGAGTATTTTACATATTTGAATTCAGTAAAAACAAAGACGCATCTACCAGTATTTTTATATTAAATAAACTTTGCACGTGGCTTCGCCCGCGTAAATGTAGGTTAGGATAGTTTATGTTAGTAACAGTACTGTAACCTGGATGAAAGGTACCCCGTATCCTTTTCTGTAACCCAGACAACGTGTATGCGAAATTTCATGATGATTGGTCGAGTAATTACAGTGTGAAAGCGTAACAAACAAACTCACATTCACATTTATAATATTCGTTAGGATAAAAATACTTGCAGCTAGGTTTTTTTTCTTATGATGGCAGAATACATGACGTAGAAAAACTAGTACAATGATTTAATCTGTCAGCTGGCTCACGCAGTATACAGACACCACGTTATCCACGTACGCATAGTTCAATAGCAAAGGTCGTACGTGGTTATAACGCAAATTTGTACAATTTCACTAACTACACGCAGTTTGCGTCACGTGTTCAACATAACTGAGTAATCGCCAACTTTTCCTACATAGAGAAGCACTAACATAAGTTTGATGTGTTGCATGTTAGCCAGTACATGCTATGAGAGATAGAAAGCTATAGTGAAATAGTTTTATGTTTTAATTATTTTGTTTTACTGGGGCTTTTTCAGGTATATGGAAGCAATGTTGAAAAATATACATTATCCCATTTGAAATACATTGCATGGTTAAGCAGTGAAAGTACGTATAGTGTTGTGAATACATTCGATTGCTATTCGAATGCTAGAGCTTTTTCGCTAGAGTGTATATTATTTTGTTGATAATTTAGTTTACAGAACAGATGACTACATACATAGTTTAATTAATCGCAATAGAGTTTCAATCTCAAATGAGCTATCTATAGTAATAAGTACAAGCGTACACAAATTGTAGCTTAAATCATGTATACTAACAAAAATTGTTCCGAATATTTGTAATTATCTGTGAAACAATAAAAAACATTATAATTATTATGTTATTGATAGATTTGGATGCGGGTGGCCCAAGACCGGTCTGTGTGGAAAACCTTGGGGGAGGCCTATGTCCAGCAGTGGACGTCTTTTGGCTGACATTATGATGATAGATTTTACGTAGTAATATTATAAATGCGAATGTGAGTTTGTTTGTTTGCTTCTTAGGCTCTCACACCTTAACTACTCGACCGGTCATCATAAAATTTGGCATATATGTTGTCAGGAAAACAAAAAAGGAAATAGGGTACCTTTAATCTAGAAATAAGTACTGTTGCTAACCTAATCTGACCTACATTTACGCGAGCGATACTTCGGGCACAATCTAGAAATTTATATTTTAAGATAAGAAGTGAGAGAAATAATAATAATCTCGCTCGAAAATGTTATAGTTACTACTCTCGTGCTGTGACATTGACCTAACAAATCCGTGCCGTCCAGATGTCGGCCGTGGTCCGGGCGGTAATTTACTAAATTATTCCCTTCCGGGCGTCGCGTGAGCGCCCCTGCATTGTCACCCCATTCCGGCGCTTTGTTTTAAATCGATTTTCTTTGGAAGCCTCTATGTGTTGTTTCCTTGACTTGTGGCTTTAAGATGTTGCGGTTGATATTTTGGTTTAATTGTATTGCTAAAGTATTGTGGTTTTGTTAATGAGTGTTCTTTAATGGATTGCTGAGTAATTTATTTATTGAAAGTATATATAAAGTATATAAATCATAAATACTAGCTAGCATGAAATACTAGATAAAAACAGGCAATCGAATTAAAACCACTTGGAATAATCGTTGTCGCAGATTTTAACAGATACAGACTTTCAAACAACGTATACAAAAACTATGATGGGGACTTGGAATAACTATTAAGTAGGTCACTCAATTTTTATACCGCGTGAGGATCGAACACAGTGTACTTGGTGCATTTGCAATGGTGAAGGTACCGCAGTAACTATTGAGCTACCAGCGCAGTCAAAATAGCATTTTGAAAAATAAGTTCTTTGAATTTGTTATGTTTTAAGGTCCGTTTAGATAGGGTATACCAGATGGCAACATCGACTACTGGACTCATATGTAGAGGCCGTGCTTGTTACTGGTAAGTTTAACACGGAAATCTAACGAGATGGGTGTAAAAACCCAGGAATCAACCTCTACGTCTTAAATGTAAAAGTAATGAAAAGAAATGACCCCTATATCTCGGGGATCTTTTGACCCACAGGCCCATATTCAAACTTGACCGAGGTATGAGCCCAAGGTATCTGCACACCAAGTTACAAGTCAATCGGTCCAGTGGCTCCGTAGTTATGCCGGTCACTAACAGACAGACACACAGACCCACATAGTGTTTTCATTAACTTCTTCGAAGAAGACTCAGAGATTAATAACACCTTACTCGAATCGAAACACAGTTCCCGACTTCGCCCCTATCCCTTAAAGGTAAGTGTTAACTTATGCTAAAAAACTATACAAACATTCATAAAGATTTAAATTATACATACATAGATTCACGCCTCTTTACCAGAGAGGTAGGCAGAGACAAATAAATAAAAAAATAAAAAATCTATCAATAAGATAATAACAAATATTTAAATTATAAACTAGAAAAAAGATCCCTCACGTTTATGGTCCTCCGTCAGGGATTCTATTCCTTTACCATCTGACCTATTGGTCAGATGGTAAAGGAATAGTACGGTATTCAAGCCTTTTAAGGCTTATCTTTTTTCTCATTGATAACAATGTACAGAACGCCTTGGTGGCATAGCGGTAGTGAATGCGACTGTTGTGCATAATATTTCGGATTCGTTTCCCGAGTAGGGAAAAGGTTTTTCTTGCGAGAATTCCTCAGTAGATGTACGGAGTCTAGAACTGTGCTAGTTAAACAGATAGACGGTAATAGGCTCGCCCACAAAAGGGTCTTCAACCAGTAACTCCCGCACTACGAATAATTCCAGTATGGCAGGGGACTTTACAACAATATTCAAATAACGGACACAAAGAACATCGGTCTGGATGTTTTTTGTGTCCGTCCGTTGTCGGGACAACCAAATGGTATTTGTGTAATCCACAAATGTGGAATACACAAATATTTTCCCCGTGTGGGATTTGAACCTACTTCACGGATTCGGTTCCCACACTTGACTGAAAATTACGTGATCCACAAATTGTTTTATCGAATCTAGGTATTTTTGTATTGAATATTTGTAAGGTTGTCTGCGACACTGAAATAATTCCTAGTGACGGACTTATCTTTTTAACTAACAAATTCTTACTTAGTATGCGAAATGCTCAAAACTATAATAGACAAACATTTACTTACAAATTAACAAGTATCTATATATTATGTATATCGATATTCAATAGCAGTACATGTAATGCCTCTAAAAGCCGTCAGTTTGTCCATTAAGCCTTGTGTGCGCAGTTAAGTGATCGTGTTACGACTATTAATATTATAATAGCGTAGATTGCTATCACTTTATTAGTTTTAGTTTTACATAAACGTTTGTGTATCAAGAAATGTGGGATGCTTTGATGTTGGAGATTCTTGTTTCAATTTTAATGTTTGTATTGTATTTTAATTTTTGATGTGTAATTTTATAATATTTGCCATTCATTTATTATTGTAATAGTTGTTGCAATTAATATTTTGTATGCCTTTCGGCGGGACATAGATGGTTGCTATATTTTTTATAACATTACACCTTGTTAAAACCTATGGACACAAAATAAACAACTTGAAACTTGAAACTTGTTTTTATTTCAGTTATGGAGGCTTCTGAACGTGCGATTAGTTTATGCATGTTTGGTTGCAATATAATTTTTAGCTACGTGGCGAACAATAAGACGTACTGTGCAATTTACGACAATGACTCCACGGATGGCGTAGTGGTTTTCGTAGTCACCTCGCTTCTGCCGCCGCGCTGAGTGTCGTGGGTTTGATGTGGGGACACGGAACAAAATTTGTGTGATCCACAAATGGTTGTTCCGAGTCTGGATGTTTTTTGTGTCCGTTGTTTGAATGTCTGTAAAGTTCGTTTCTGTTTTTTATAAAAGAAAAAGATACGACACAGGAGTTAATATTAGTGCGAGAAGTGTCTTTAAAAAAAGGTTTGGCTTAAGGACCTACATAGCTAGACTATTATGTTTGACATAGTTAAAGTATTAAAATTTTATTGAGATGGCTGGGCTATATGTATATTGCAGTAAAGTAACTTTTCGAAGTTATTTGCGTATTAAATAGTTCATTATTGCTCGCTTTAACGGTGAAGGAAAATATCGAGAGGAATTCTACATGTCTAAGACTTTTCCATAATGTTGGCCACCTATGCAGACTCCATGCTCTGACAGGTCTCCGTAATGTTGGCTACCAATGCAGACTCCGTGTATGCTGACACTGAAAGTATTTTTCATAACACTGACCCGTGTATTGAACCTGAAAACACACAGTCAGTCGCAAGATTTAAAAAAACTCATTAGAGACACCATGCTCTATTCACGGAAGACTTACCCTGTGTGTCTCTCTCTAAGCCTTTACAAACATCAAATCAACGGACATAAAGAACATCCATACTCTACTCAGCCATCTGTGGATCACACAAAAGTTTGTCCCGCGTGGAAATCGACCCCACATCACCCGCCGTACTGGCGGCAGTAGACCGCTTAAACCATACCCACGCATTAGCGCAAAGCGCAAATTTATGCTAGGATCCAAACACACAGTATTTATATTATAGTTTAAATCAGTTGCGGGTCATCTAAATATAATTAGCCACTACTAAACAGATTTGTTTGCAGCAATTAGTACAAGTACGGCTGTAAAATAGCCAAATTTATACTTTGTTTTACACAAATGTTGTGGAATTAATTTGCCACTATTTGTTGCTAATTAGTGACAAATATTTAGTGTTAATATGTGAATGTTTTCATTTGTTGTGTAGTTTATATTATTGTAATGATACTAATACTATTTTAATTATGATTTAATCATTATGTTTTGTTCGGCTTAATCGTATTACATATAGGTAACTACTCTGTGTATATACTTGAAGGTGTAGTCACGGGTTTAATAGATATATATTTTGTATATGTATAAGAATTTTCTACAGTCATGCTGCGCTGGATTTAAATAAGATACCTGTGATCCATCTGCACTTACAATATCTAGACTAATATTATAAAGCTGAAGAGTTTGTTTGTTTGTTTGTTTGAACGCGCTAATCTCAGGAACTACTGGTTCGATTTGAAAAATTCTTATTTTTATATTAATAGCCTATTTATCGAGGAAGGCTAAAGGCTATATAACATCACGCTACGACTCACGGGGGCGGCGCAGTAACGATAGATGCGCGTGAAACCGCGGCAACATCTAGTTATAAATATATAAAATTGAGTCAAAGATAAAATACAAATATTTTTTTCTATATGCACAGATATCTTTAAAATCGATCGCAAGAACAAGTGTTATTTTAAAATTAGATTCTATTTACTTTAAAGTTCAATTCAACCTGTAGGTATTATTATTATGGTCACGTGTGAGACAAAAACTTACAATGATAATCGGAACAAAAAAAGGTATCGATATCGATCGGCTACAATGCAACGAAATATGCATGCATTTTTTTATAACTTAAAATCATCCTGGTTCGATTGATCGAATAATTAAAGCAATTGTTAGTTCGAAACGAATAAATCAGTTGTAAACTTCAATGTATTCGATTCTTCTTTATTTACGGAAATATATGCGCTTCGCCAATTTGCTTTGATATAGAGTTAGAAATCAATCGGCAATATCTAGTGCTGTGTCCAATGCCTAGACTGCTAGATAAATCAGCATGATTACGTTAATATTCAAATGTAGCCCATCCATACATCGAACGCATATTCGCGATTAGCCGCTCCTATGTAATTGAGTTTAGTGAAGTACCCATATTATCGATAAACAACCTAATTCTATCGATAATGTAACGTTTAGAAAATTGGAAAATAACATTGCTTTCAATTAATTCAGATGGCTCATTTATCAGTGATTGAATAGTTTATAAAGTTTAATGAGTTGTGGTAATGCAGTGATAATCGGTTTTAGTAATTAAAATGAAAGCGTCAACGGTATTTGGTTTATTTTGTTTGTTTTCAAAATGAAGTCAATAGATTTGTTAATAAATAAAATGATGCTGGAATTTTTCGTATAAATGTCACGTGTTTATACTCGTCATGTTTTATACCTTATTAATATAAATTTTCATCGAATTATTTCTTAATTATACAAATATTACGAAAATAAATGTCACTCAAGAAAATTTCGTGATACCATGAAATTTTCTTGAGTGATATTCTTCACATTAAAATATATATATAAAATGTCGATATTCAATGAATTGTTAAAATTATTATTAAATTTTTATTAGACTTGTGATGCAGTAGTTAATGTTGTCTCTTGGTCATTGAATGTGGCAAAAATGCGTCGAAAGTGTGCCGAATTGAGCTTGCAGTTCACACAAACACTTGCAGTGCACAGAAAATATAATTGCGTGGTTCATGAACAGATGTAATCTTAGGTTTTTATTTCTATATTTCAATGCTCATAAAATATCACGCTGTACTGTAATTATTCCTAGTGGGACTAATTTTACCTGTTTTTAAATAAGAACCGTCTTATGCAATGGGTCTACAACATAAAATATTATCTCACGTCACAATCTGAAAACGTCACCAGCTTAACGTCATCGATGACTCATTTCCCATCACTAGCCTCGACCGCAGGTGTGGCGCTAACATTACATTACTAGCGTGCGATAACTAGGAATGTTGATATTCTTTCCGTCTCGATACATATCGACCAGTGGCGCAACTCTATCGGCTCATTGTATCGGAAACAGACATACATGGTACGCATTTTTGTGGTCGTCATCTCTATTTTATGTGAATATATTATTTGTTGTTTATGTATATTAATTATATGTAATTACAATGATACGTTAGTAACTGGATGGATTAGATCGAAGGTAACCAGTGACTAGAAGCGATCGAGATAATTACGAATGAACATTACAGGAGCCCGAACGTGCGGTCAACCTTTTTTATACTATGCCCTGACAATAATTATGATACTTTTAGGTACGTCTACGATACTTGTATAAGTGGACATCATCACCTTAATAACTTTATTACAATGCTGGATGTATTAATTGACACAAAAATAAAATTGGGATTTAGAGAAACATCAACTCTACTCTCTCTCTTACGGCCGCCAATCTTAAAGGACGCTAGCCAGGTGCGCAGGAGATATTAAAGCGTACAATTGTGTGTGTAGACTCAATAGTACAATGAGATTAAAGGGAAATCGTCCGACCCGGAAGTCAAAGTTAAAGCAAAAAATCATTTATGCACTTAGGTAACAAAGTAACACTTATACACGTCAAAGTTTATAAGTTAGACAGTTTGCTGAAATTACTGGACACCTGCAAGAAACTCACAGCCACTTTTTTGAATCGTCATTCAATTATAATTTCAGTATTTAACAACTCATATAAAAAGTTGTTGCAACCATTATGTCATTTTGTAATGACTATTAAAATCTGAAAAAGAAAATAGTATCTAATAGTAATCGAACTCAAGACAGACTCACAACTGTTGCGCTACCGATCCAGTCAAATAGTCTAACTCTATACATATAACACATTGTACATGTAAAACATATGTATTTTTCTACATGCATGGCGTAGTGGTTAAAGTGGTCGCCTCGTCACAGCTACTACACCAAGTGTTCTAATCCCACACGAGACAAAAAATTGTGCGATGCACAAATTGTTGTTATTTGTGGCCGTTGCCACAATATTACGTGGGTCATACTAAACAATTTTAGAATAGGCCAGTAAGAAAAGCAGCAGATGAAAAATGTATTTAAATTTCGATTTACGAATTCTTTAGGAATCTGTAGATGTGTAAATAATTCGTATGCCATTTCAGTCAATGGTTCCTTTGTTCCTTCGCATGCGACGGTGCTTAGAAAAGAACGTTGACTACTTCGAAAAATATTTTCTATAGCTTTCAGTTTGTCCTGTATAGTCCCCCGCGATACAGAATTAGTTACGGGCGTTGTTTTTTCTAAAGAAATAAAACGATAGTCGTGTACCTACATTCATCCTTACATTGACATCTATAAAGAAATTTGATCAACATTGTACGAAAGAGAACACCCACAGGTTGGCGAGCAATTACGCTGATTACTCGCCGGTAACCCAAGACCGATTGTCTTAAATTCCACCTAATGAACCCATTTATTCGGTAAACGGTGCGTGTGTGGGGACACATGGGTAGAAACGACGTCAAACTCACTTTTGTATATTATTTATCAATTGTGGTCTCAATAACTATTCACTCGGATCTTTGAATTAAACTATCTTTGAATTAACTACAGTGATGCAGCGGCAGTGTATACGACTGCTATGCTATACTGCTATACTGCTGCATGAGTTCTAGGGTCTAGGTTGCTACTACAAATTAGATTTTTCTGTCAAGAAAATATCAACATGCAGCCTGGAGTTTGGAAGTTTACGGTATTGAAGTCCCGCGCCTTGGGAACTCCGTTGGTCCTGCGCCTGATTTCTCTGCTGTTGTGTTGGAACGCCGTCCTATCAGACTATGAGAGTTAGGCTAGTTTCGGAATAAAGAGTGCATTTGTGTTTGCACTCACAATGCTATAGCCTGCTTACCAAGAGGCGGGATGTTATTTTTTAATTTATATGAAGTCACTATAAAAATCGTTGTCTAGTCTATATAGAATAGACAACGATTTCATATGAAATAAATTGACCATAAAATTTATGTAGTTTCTTGGCAGATCTAAGCTCCGTTAGAGAAATGTATAGGAGAAATTTAACAATGGAATAGTATTAGTTGTCTCTAACATTTATGACATTGTTTCAGAATAAAGATATTTCTATCTCTTTACCTTTAGTTAATTGTATTTGTTCTTCTTCACCATCTCCAAGAGATAGTGCAGTCAAATATTTTATTTTTATATTGCCAGTCAAAAACAGCCTGTAAGAACCTAACTGTATCACCCAAAGGTACATTATACTAATATCGTAGTAAGCGAAGATTGTACGCCTAATAGTGCGCTTCTATCATCAATTTCTGCATTTTATCCTAAAAAATCTTTTGACCTATTGAGTCATAGCGGCACATCGGTGACCGTTTTTTAGTTATGTCTGGTCTGGGTATACTAAAACTTGACAGATTAAGGAACTCTTTCTTTCCATTCAAATACTCAGTTAATGTTAATTATTTCCCTAAAGTGCTTCGGTAATAATATAAGTGAGACCTATTTTCAAAACGGTACAAGCTATCTATTCTAACCATCAGTATGTCGCATTATAGCACGCTGACTGTGAAAATCACAGTCACAATTGACGCGAGGCTTTATTTTCATTTCGACACTCGTTCTTCAAGTCAGTCGAACTTTATTAGAACAGTGTGCTCCGAGTAAAAAATGTGAATATTCTTGATTGAGACGCAAAAATGAGGCGAGTTGAATTGATTGAATAAATGTACGTAATATGTATGTTTTCTTTTTTATGAAGCTTTTATGTTTTCCTTACATAAATGGACTATGTGACTTTGCTTGTGTTTTATTAAACAGTTTAAAAGTGTTTCTTTATAGTAGTAGTATTTTCCCTTTCTTCAAGCTATTTTACTGCTTAATGGTGTAAAAGAGCTACGTACATTTGAAACGCATTTATAATATTCGTATAAGTAAGAAAAGGTATCCTAACATAATATTATAAATGTGAATATGAGTTTGTTTATTACGCTTCTACGCCTTAACTACTCGACCGATCATCATGAATTTCGCATACATTCAGGGGAACAGAAAAGGATATAGGGTACCTTTCATCCAGAAAAAAGTACTGTTACTAACCTAACCTAGCGTACATTTACTCAAGCGATGCCGAGGGTAAAATGTAGTATATTATACTTCCTAGGTCCTGTTTCCTCTAAAGGGATTCTATGAATTAATTCTTGATGTGGTTTATCTGGATCCTAATTTCCATCCAAATCCGTTCAACAGTTAGCGCTTGAATGGGTAACTAATATCTAAATATTGATATTTATAATATTAACAGGTTTTAACAGACTGAAGCAAATATTTTATACTAAGCATTGTGTGTAGACTGCATGATTGCCTCATTTGCAGCTTTACGTTTATGCATATAACCGACCCCAAACTTTTGGAATCGAAGAATGTGTTACTGAACTGTTTACTCGTGTAATATTTTTTATTTTTTTATACAACTACGACTACGGTCCACCTGATGGTAAGTGTACCATAGCCTATAGACGTCTGCAACACCAGAAGCAATTCTTGCGCGTTGCCGACCCTTTAGGAAAGGAAGTGGAAAGAAGAAGGAGCGGGAAGAGGGAAAGAGGGTGATTGGGCTACATCTTTAGGCTATCTGTTGACTGCTCTCTATGTTCATATATATTATGTATTTATGTGGAGCGGGGGAAACGCACATGCAGTCAAACCGCGAGTCAGTTGCATACTGATTAATTTTTTTAATGATCTATCTTACTCGCGTCATACACGCAGGTGTCCGCATCGTACGCATATTACAATATACATATAACAATCCCTTCCCCACATAGCTTGAAAAAATGGCTTATAGTTAACAGATATAACACGTCACTTTGATCTGCAATAATTCTGTGAGTCGGTCCGTATATTGCTCGCATTATCTCCTTCTGAACATTGAGGTGATGGTAAATCAGGCGTAGAAGGTGACGGTGATGTTGACGGCTCAATACTCGTACCTTCTTTCTCTCCACGCTGATCATCTTCGACAGTTTCTACGGTATCAGCGTTCGCGCCCGCCAACGCATCGTAATCATCGTATGTCTACATGTTTACCAAATTATATGTTTACCACTCCCAAAAGACCTACCTATATATAAGACTCTACTGTATAATAAGCAATAGGTATGCTCTCGAGTTTAATATAACTGGTGCAATATCATAATATAATATAATATTCTGTCACATACACACAACACCATCTAGCCCAAACTAAGCAGAGCTTGTACTATGGGTACTAGACAATGGATAAACATACATAATATATACTTTTTTTGTAAATATATACATATTATACATAGAAACACCCAGACCAAGACAAACATCCATGTTCATGCACACAAATGTTTGACTTGTGCGGGAATCGAACCCGCGACCTCAGACGTGGCAGTTGGTTACACTAACCACTACGCCATCGAGGACATTTCGCCGGCTATACACCCAATCTCAATTTGGTGCTTAAGCCTAAGCGGCCCTTCGGATTGCAAAGCCTGGTATCAATTTTTGAGCAAAATACAATTGTTTTTAGTCTGGCAACGCTCAATAGCCACACAGATTGCGGTTGTGGATTGTTGTTATTATAATAGCACTAGAAATGTTTTAGTTGTAGGTAATCATATTTCCACAGTAATTTTTTTTATTTTGTACTAGATTTTTTCCTGCAGCTTCGCTTGCGTAAACGTAGGTTATGTCGATTTTCTATCCCTCGGGCACAGTGCGTTTTTCGAGATGAAAGATATCCTATGTCCTTTGCTGTATCCTTGACAATATGTATGCGAAATTTCTTGATATTCGGTCGTACAGTAACAAACAAACTTACATTTGCATTTTAATAGTACTTAGGATGACTACACTAATATTATTAATAATAATAATATTCTATCACATACACACAACACCATCTAGCCCAAACTAAGCAGAACTTGTACTATGGGTACTAGACAATGGATAAAAATCATACATAATTATTTTTTATGTAAATACATAAATATTATACATAGAAACATCCAGACCAAGACAAACATCCAAGTTCATGCACACAAATGTTTGACTTGTGCGGGAATCGATTTATAACTTACACTACACTAATAAGGGTTTGTTCTGCGGGTTGGCAGACTTCACATATCTTTGAGAACATTGTGAAGAACTCTCAAACATGCAGGTTTCCTAAAGATATTTTCCTCCACTGTTAAGGCAAGCGATAATTAACTATTTAATACGCACATAATTTTGAATGAAGTTAGATATACGCTCTTTGGTATTGAACTTGAGACATCTGCGTGGCAGTTAAACGGTCTTCCATTAAGCTTTCGCTATGTAAGTAAAAGGTAATAACTGGTTTAGGCGTCGTACAATTTGTTAGCTTCGCTGTCTGCAATGATGCTAGCCTTCTAGTCAAAATACCAGTTGTAAAGTAACTAGAAGGCTAACAGCATTGCCACTTTGAATGGCAAAGCTGCCGCGGCGGCAAATCGTAACGAAGACTGGCCATCTCCGCAGGAAATAGTATAGCGCACAAGTGCTCTCTCTGTTTCTTAACTCTCATGATCCGATGGAACGAACAAACGAAAGAACGTCTGGAGAGAGATAAGACAAGGCGTAAGACCAACGGCTTTCCGAGGCACGGAAGTGTCTAACACTGCCAACTTGCTTAGGCCGGGCTGCTATTGAGATATCTTAACAGAAAACCCAATGACTTTTTGTTGGCCCGATCCGGGACTCGAGACCTCATGCACAGCAGTCGCGTTCACTATCGCTGCGCCACGGAGGCACGATCATGTTATCTTTTTCTTTATAAAAAAAATACAATAAAATGACAAATAAAGCCAAAAAATGTTTGAAAAGTTAAAGTTAAAGTTGAAATACAGGCGTATCGCGGGGAACTTTTCAAACATTCAAACAACGAATAAAGAACATCGAGACTCAGAACAACCATTTGTGGATCACACAAATTTTTGGCCCGTATGGGATTCGAACTCACAACACTCAGCGTAGTAGCAGTGGCGAGACGCCCGCTTCAACCACTAAGCCATCCGTGCAGTCATATATAAATTATATAGTGTATACATCATGATCGTTTAGAGATCTTCTAGCACAACTGGCTGACAGCACCTCAGCCCGATAAATCTATACATAGCACCCGACATAAATAATTTATTTCTCCACTACATATTAATTTTAAAACACTGAACAGCGTCTTGAATCAAAGCAATTATTTATAATAAGAGCCTTATCGCCAGAGTGGCGGTATGTAGAGCTTGTTTTATTATTTCCGTTCGGCACACACCGGACGAGCTAACGTTATAATATTCAGGGTACCGTATCGGTACGTGTTGATAACCTAGAGGCATGGTGACCGCGAAATTTCATCTATCTGTAAAGTTGCTATCATGTCCATAAATAAAGTCCTCTACATGCAGTCACGTCGGTCAATCTTAACGGAGACTAGCCATCTACGCATGAAATATTTTTTTGGAGTCTGGTGACATAAGCGAAGATCTTATAATGCAATAGTGTGTGTTAAATCACAAGTGCATTGTTCCACAGTATTGTTATATCACAACAATCGTTATCACTGACTGTTCACTACGTAAAGCTATCGATACTGACTGTCATGAATGTTCTGCGAAGGTATCTTCATGTATTCTGACATTGGTCTAATCTTAAAACTTTTCAGTTGCATCCTGATGCAAGTAAACCACTCAAGTCGACGTCGGTGAGACAAGCGTCTTTGTGTTGCCAAATTAAAGTTCACACTGTACTTTGTATAATCATAAATCACCCTGTAAGTGTAGCATCGTTTGCTTTGTAAACTTCAATTTCCTCCGAAGTCTTTGAACGATGTGTACATCATTTTTTTATACACACGAAAGGCGAATAATTTCTGGCCGGCTTGGCGTCCTACTGGAGTAACAGCAAATTAAAAGTATATTTAGCCGACAAGCATGCATTGCGAATATATTGATCGGAATAACAAGAGGTATGCCAGGATCGTAGCTAGTCGAAGTCCGCAATCTCTACCTACCCCTCCAGGCAATGGGAATTAATCTATATTATATATATTATAAACATTTACTTGACAAATAATTATTCTTTAACAAAATGACATTGGTATTCACAAGTCCACACATTATTTTATGGAGGCATATAAAATAACATCCTCGTGGGAAACTATTGAGACTGAGATCTTGAGTTTGAAACCAGGTCACGTCTTTCTTGCGTGTATTAGCCCTCTCTACGTCGTAAGAGTTGATGATTTTGATTACGACGATGCAATAGTTTAAGCAGTCACCTGGTCTTGGTTCGATTAAAAAATCATAGGGCTAGAAAAATTGTGTCTCTTGTCTTCAAATGTGCTCCATAGATGGCAACAGATTTGCTTCTATTATATGAGAAGTAAACTTGTACTCTACAAAAATATGGTTGCCAGACAGATCTAACTCCTAAATTCTTGTCTATCCCAGTGACAAAGAGGCGTTAATCTATGTAAAATTATCTATGTATGAACTTGTATATTATTCTACGGAACCGCCCGAGGTCACACAACTAAACCTCACCAAATATTCTGATATATTAATTACGATTTATTCCATCATACGTGTTGCTCGATTTTTCTGCGTTTACTAATCTAATTAAATATAATACAAGTTGTCTCAAATGTAGTGTATTTAAACCGGTCTCCGATGTTTGTTTATATACTTACTTATATTTTCTTTTTTATTAACTTTAATACTTTAATAGACATAGCTTATCGTTTATAACTGACATTTGAGGAGCTAATGTAGAAGTAATAAAAACCCAGTTTCGGAATTACAATTCTTAAAGTGTACATTAAATTTATGTTAGAAGGTACGCATTTCAATCTTTACTCGTGATTATAGAATTAACTTAAATCTTTGTGTTATTTACGCATTTTAATGTTTTTGGGTGTAAGAATACTAGCATGGTAGTCTACTTATTACACATGATTTCCAATCGATGGTTCGGGCTATGATTAGACTCTGTTGCATTACTTTTTTTTTTTTTTTTATTTTTTTTATTTTGCTCGTCAAAATGACCACACTCCACCTGATGTTAAGCAGTCGTGTGGTCTAAGAGCAGTGGCCTCCACATCGCACCTACAGTAGCCGAGGCGACTTGTTCCTATATCATTAAGGTGACAGACAAGCACATGGACTGCCTATTACGCTTACACAGTGATATGTATTGATGTGTGGTGCTAATCCCTTAGAAAATGGAGTCACCACCTGTAGAGTACGGGATAAGGAGCTACGAAAACAATATCATTTAACAAGGTACTCTCTCAGCTAAGCTACTAATGTCTAAATATAATCCTTGGTCTGTCTCACCTTTTCAGTACTATGTTGAACCCTTGCTAAACTAAACAATTTGCAAAGAAAATGGTAAGAGAATAGAAATTTATTTAATTTAGGTTTTTAATAAAGGACTCATATTGCCGAATAGCTAGGCAGAGGTACTAACATTGCAATCACATTTCACCACCCACGTTTTAGGTGCCACGTAATAGTTTACTGAGTAAAAAAATTACATACTTGGAGATGCTATTGAACTGGACAATTAACCTAAAATCTGACTATCAGACGCAAACAAAAGTGTACTTTTGTTTGCGCCTTACTTTCAGTAAATTTCATAATTTTGTAAGCTCTATATTAGATTTACAGCTCAAATACTTTTACCGCATCTTGCAAGCAATGCTTTATTAGATATATAGGCGAGAGTATTCGTATGTATATATAAAGCCTCAGGTTTATCTCATTACATGATAAACTAAACAAGGAACTCCTGCAAACTACCGCAAAGTCTAAATCTAACTAACAATGTTTAGCTCGTTGTTCACCAAAAACATTTGATAAGAACTTGCAGACGCTACAACTTTAGGTTAAACTAAGAAGAAAATTCTATGAACTCTACAAGTTAACGAACTGTGGCGGGTTTAACAGAGTGTTGTTTCTAACATGTACTTAGTTTACATCACAGGTGAATACGTCTGTTGTTACAGTGTTTGTGAGTCCTACCACTAAACATAGATAAGCTGGTACATGGGACAAGAAAATTAAATGGAAACATTGGACGGATGAAATATGATTTGATTTTGTAGCAAATTTGACAATAAAATTAGATTATATGCAGTTTTTAGTCGATGATCAACCTGATGGAAAATTTATAGATATTGAAAAGTTGGTGATAAACAAATGGTACTAGTATTAAATAAATTTGGTATATTTTATTTAAGATAGGTTTCGTTTGATCCCGATCAGATCTTATTTTAAGCGACTATTTGATTGAATATATTGCACCTCGCCTTGAAGGTACCCATCCGTTTGCGAGTTGAAGACACCTAGATGGTACTTATAAAAAAACGGCATAAAATTTGATTAAACTATTGATCTGATTTTGACAATTAAATTGAGAACATACATAGTTTTTTTAAAGGAATGCGGACGAAGTCACATTTCAATATGTATTTCACGCTAATACACAGTTGTGGTATAAGCTTAAGAAACGGTAATTGACACCAGCGATCCTAATACATAATAGTATATTATGCCTTTTCTATCCAATATAGGTAATAATAATAAATCAATGTAATTTTACATATTATCTGTTTGTCGAAAAAATCTGACATTCGTGCTAGATGAATAATACACGCGAAACACTAATGAAATACACACAAAGATAGTCTAAAATTCAGAATAAACCATAGTAATTACATTGCACCGAGGGACCAGAAAGAGAAAAAAATATTTTACTACCCCTAACCCCTAATTACTTTCCCGAAACACGTACTAGGACAAATGTACACCATAATTTTTACAAGTAACGATTGCAATTTGACATTTATTGTGGGCATTAAGGAGAACGATACTGGCCACAATACGAGCGGCCATTTTGCACACGAGGTGAATTCATAAAATGGCGGATTATGGATGCGTTGACAAACACCATATTGGATTTCGTTATTATGTTATATTAGTGCACATATTTTGTTCATTTTTCTTTATTTAATTACGAAACTGATTTTCAGCTGTGTGGGATATATTGTATATTTTATTATAGTACGTAAGTTTATATTAAATGTACATGACACGTAAGTGTTGTGTGTTATTGCACATTTGCCGTAGGATAAATAAAGAAAATTTAATTTTCTGTGTGCTAAAATCAAGCCCGCACATTTTAATTTTTATCAATATCTCATGTTTGAAACTGTAAGTTATTATACGCTAAGCAAGAACGTAAATTAAAATAAATGTCATCTTTTACATTAAACGTGCGCTATACGTGGGCCCATAGCATCAAGACGTCACGCGTAGATGGTCAGTAGCGATGTAGTACTGGTCAGACAACAAATCGTAAATAGGAGATGCCCACATGAGCATGATCCACCTCTGCCACCCTGTCCGTACCTCGCTTAAGTTCGGACAGGGTGGCAGAAGTGTACATCTACATCTCCTATTTACGATTTAAAGTCCTAGGTTATCACGTGCAACTATGTTATTACATAGGATGAGCATATTTTGACTACACGGATGGTGTGATGGTTTAGGGGGTCACCTTGCCACTGCCACCGCGTCGAGCATTGTGGGTTCGATCCCCACACGGGACAAAAAATTGTGTGATTCACAAATGGTTTTTCCAAGTCTGGGTGTTCTGTGTGTCCATTGTTTGAATGTTTGTAAAATCCTCCGCGACACAGTAATTAGCTCATTACAAAAAAAATATTGCCCTCTATCAGACACGGTTCACAGATAATCTCTAGACAAAAACCCAATAAAACTTTGCCCAAACCAGAATTCGAACCCAATACTACACCAATCCCTTTCACCACCGTCAAACCACTAAAACAGAGACAAATCACATGCCGCTAACAATGAACAAACAGACAAAGAATTTGTCACTAAAAAGTATTGTTCCAATAAATTACCATCTTCAATATTCCGAAGAGTTTGACCGTTTACTTGTTATACGATATAAGTAGAGCATCACGGAATGGCCGCCGAAAAGTATCGACTTTATTTAATGGTTTTCGTAACGGCATTTTATTTCATCATTAAACTGTGGACGTTAATTAGGAATACAGGCACCCCAGCTGAGTGTGAAAATTGATGAAATTGAGTAAGTAACTGATGATGCAATTGATACGCTTAGATTGGCGATGGTATAGATGACATCGTTGCTGTTGAATTATTAGGCAAGCAAGCATAGCTGTTGTGTTTTCCGTCCGACTTATTGTCTTACGTTTACGTGAGTGTACTATTTATATGACTGTACTTAGATCTGCGTTGGTAGTGGTAGTGTTCTATGCCTATACTGTCAATAATCTGTGTGACCAACAAATTGTTGATTCTGGCTGTACGTTTTAATATTTACACACAGTTTCAAGTGACACAAACAATATGCTAAGAGCTAGATATAATTTATTAAAAAAGAGTATGCCTATTGTTAGCGCCATTTTAGACTCTGTATGCTACTAAAAAATTGTAAATAAAACACACCTATAAACACAACGCGACGCAGGTATCAAACCTGAGGCTTGATAATCAAAAGTTAATTTAAACTTATGTAACCTACACCTACGTAACCAATCAGGCAAGGAAGCATAGCTGTTGTGTTTTCCTCGAGCAAGTACATCCTAACTAATATTATAAATGCGAAAATGAATTTGTTTGTTTGTTTGTTACGATTTCACGCCTTAACTACTAAACGGATCAACATGAAATTTTGCATACACGTTCTCAGGGGTACAGAATAAGACATAGGATACCTTTCATCCAGAAAAAATAACTGTTGCAAAACTTTTGTTTTTTTTTTGATACACAGGGAAAATGCTTGATGCACTATCTGCCGGCTAGGGGACGGCACCGGCGGGGCGTGTGGGACTCCCCATTCTGGTATACCCACTAAAAAACCTGGGGTGTTCTCCCTCTCTCACCCAATGGGGGGGCCTGTTGGGAGCTCTTAAAAGAATTGAGTCATCCATAGCAGGCGCCCCCGTGTGGGTGCGGGCCGGGTCAAACGGACCCGACCACCTCTCGTCCCCAGGGGAGAGCTTCACCGCTCTCCCCTTTCGACATTGGAAGGCGCGCGGGAACACCGGGCGCGCCCTCTCGGGGTTCTTAATTTGTGGGTGGCAGGCCCCCCTGAGGCCTTGCCACCCAGAACCCAACTGTTGCAAACCTAACCTTTTTTTTTTTTTACCCAGGAAAATCCTTTATGGATACCCCCTCCCCCGGGGGAGGGAAGGTGGTTATGTGACGTTAGCAATCACCATCCCGCCCCGGCGGCTGGCCCGGCTGATGGTAACCGGGCCTCAGCACCTGTGGAGGGGTGGCCTTGCTCACCAAGGCCACCCCCCAGACGTGTGGGGCCGTGCAAGCTGGTACAGAGTCCCCCGACTCTGTACCAGTGACCCCACTATACAGGAGTGAGAAGGCGGGCAAATCGCCTCCTCCTTGCTCCCGTCCGTCTGCGCCGGAGAGGATCAGCGAGGGGATTGTTCTCCCTGACCCTCTCCGCGGCCTCCTTCTGCGCCATGACAGCCTCGCAGAAGGAGACCACCGCCTGCCACGATCTCTCGCCGCCGAGCATGGCGTTGATCACGCCCGGCAGGGAGAGATCCCCGCCTATTATGGCCGAAAGCGTGTGCCGCTGCGGCCCCCACGCGGCACACGCCTCCAGCGTGTGGAGCGCCGTGTCTTCCAGCGCCCCACACTCGTGGCAGGCCGGGATCGCCTCCCGTCTCGCGATCTGGTGCAAATACTTTCCGAAGCATCCATGCCCGGAAAGCACCTGCACCAGTCGGAAGGTCAGCGACCCGAATCGCCGCCCTATCCACCCCCAGAGGACCGGGCGAATGGCCTCTACCGTCCACTGACCCGGGACCGGTGGAGCCAGGTCTTCCATCCACCGCCTCAACAGGGCGGCCCGCGCCTGTCGCCGCATGCGTGCAACCTCCTCCTACCCCAGGGGCTCCCCGCAGGACCTCCTCGCCGCTACGAAGTGGTAAACTTCGGCGAGGATCTCCGCTTGTAGCTCCCAGGGGGGGTCACTGGCCAGCACGCACGCCGCCGTCCACGACACCGTCCGGTAACCGCGTATGGCCCTCGTCGCGACGACCCGCTGCGGACGTCGCAGCAGGGTCTTATTGTCGCGACTGAGGGCGTCCGCCCAGACCGGCGCACCGTAAAGGGCCATACTCCAGATTACTCCGGAGTACAGTCGGCGACAAGTGGCGCTCGGGCCACCCACGTTGGGCAGCAGCCTCCCTAGGGCGGCCGCCGCTCCCAGGACTTTTGGGGCCAGCTGGGTGAAGTGTGCCCCAAAAGTCCACCTCCCGTCCAGGACGAGACCCAAGTACCTCATTCGGGTCCCAACCCGGACCAGGACCCCGTCCAGGATCACTCGCGTACCTGGACGAGGTCCCCCCCGAGGCCCATGGAACACTAGGGCCTCGGTCTTGGAGAGGGCAACCTCCAATCCCAGGGCGCGGATACGGTCAACCACTAAGGCAGCTCCCACCTCGGCCAACCGCACCGCCTCCCCGAGATCCCTTCCTTTGACTACGACCAGGGTGTCATCGGCGTAGCACGCCACCCGCATACTTGCGGGAAGCGTGCCCCGAAGCACCCAGTCGTAGCCAACATTCCACAGGAGCGGTCCCAGCACCGACCCCTGTGAAACCCCGCAGGATACGCGACGGCGCCTCAAACCGTCGCATCCCTCCACCAGGACATCGCGGTCCTGGAGGTAGTCGGCCAACAGCCTCCGCAAATACAGGGGCACTCCGTGATACCGGAGCGCCTCTTGTACTGTTCCATGCGGGAGGCTGTTGAAGGCGTTGGCAATGTCCAGCGAGATAGCCAACGCCTTGTTCCCCCCACCGACCGCTTCCTGCGTCCAATCTTTGAGCCAGAGCAGGGCGTCTATCGTGGACCGCCCCGCTCTGAACCCATACTGGGCCTACGATAGCGCCGGCCCAGTCCCCTCTAAGTGCTGGATGACACGGGAAGCCACCACTCTCTCTAGCAGCTTTCCCATGTCATCAAGCGACACGATTGGCCTGTATGCGGAAGGCGAGGTTGTGTCTCGCCCCTCCTTCCGCAACAGGCACAATCGGCCATCCTTCCACAGCTTCGGGAACCGTCCAGACGTGAGGCACGCGTTGAACAGTTCCCGAAGTGGATCGCTCATCTCTCTGAGGGCAATCCGGAGGACCCGTCCCGGGATCCCGTCAGGACCCGGAGCCGTCCTCTTGCCACTTAAGCGGCTGGCGGCCGCCTCCATCTCCGCCTCCGATACAAGCGGGATGGAGGCCGGGTCCAATTCCTCCGGGAAGGACGGCGCCATCGTCGGAGGGGTATGGTGGGGGTCCCGTTCGGGAAAGAGCCCCACCAACACCCTGCCCAGGAGCTCCGGCTCCAGGGACTCCGCGACGGGGGGCGTCAGGCCCCGGAACTTATTCCGGGCAGCCTTGTACGGACGCCCCCATGGATCCCTATCCAGGCCCTCCAGGGCCTCACCCCAGGCTCGGGACTTGGCCTGACCGACAGCCAGCTGCAGCTCCATTTTGACTGTACGGTACTCATCGTACAGCTGAAGCTCAGCCTGCAGCTCTTCGGCAGACAGCTGGTCGCTCGTTCGGCCATGCCGCCGCCGCCTACACCGCGTGTAGGGCCGCCGCGCCGCCGAGCAGGCGACCACCAATACACTTCTCGGCGGCCGGGGTGGCGGCGGGCCCTCGGCATAGCCGCGTCGCAGACGGCCGTGACCGCTTCGCGGAAACGGCCGGCCGCGACGCCTAACTCTACCGTGTGCATGGGGGCGGCAAGCCACGCCTGGACGATGGCCGCCTCTTCCGCCAGCCCGGCGTCGAGGCGACTCACCGACCAGCGCGGAAAATCCGCCCGCACCACGCGCCGGGGCCCTCCCTGACTGTCGGAGGTGGATATCTCGAACCTTATGTATTTGTGGTCCGAGAGCGTCTCCACCTCCGACATTACCCTCCAGGCCCGGGCACATGCCGTGACAGCGGGGCTGGTGAACGTTAGGTCCACCACGGACCCCCCACACCATCGCACGCACGTGTGGACCGACCCTCTATTGAGGAGGGTCAGTCCTGTGGCAACCGCCCACTCCCTGACTATCTCCCCTCGAGTGTCAGTGAAGCGGTTGCCCCATTCCCGGGCCTTGGCGTTCAAGTCACCAGCCCAATAGGGACTGGGGGGGACGAAGTACGGCTCCGCGGCGACGGCCACATCGATTTCCCACTGCGCCAGGGTCTGCATGAGCAGGTCTTGGGCCCTGGCGCAGTGGTTCAGGTTCGCCTGGAGGAAGTTGCGATGTCCGACCTGGTCCAAACTAATCAGACATCACAACCTCCTCGCATACTGCTTCGCGGCGCGCTGCCTCAGGGGCAGCGTGAATGGTGGCCGCAGGGGCGTCCCGGGTCCCAGGGGCCTTTCCCTTCGTCTTCGGGGGGTTGCAGCTGTGCCCCCCTATAACGTGCCCTGAGGGCTTGCCCGCCTCTGCGCAAATGGCGCAGCGCAGCCCAGCCTTGCCACAGTTGGCCGCCCGGTGACCTGCGTCTCCACAACGGAAGCACAGGTCACCCCTGTCGGCCGCGGCGGGACACTAAGGGCGCGTATGCCCCAGTCCCATGCACCTGAAGCAGCGCATGGGGCGCTCTCCCAGCGCGACCACCACGCGCTCCACCCGATGAGAAGCCTGCCCCCGCTCAGCAGCACTTTGGCTGCCGAGACAGGGCAGGACACAAGGGCGGAGCCGGCGCCATCAAAGCCGGGGCGGATCTCCCCGACCTTGACCAGCCGCACCTCGCACTCGCCCGCCGCCGCGACCGCCGCCGCCACCTTCTCATTTGTGGCAGCATCGTCCAGGCCCGCAATCCGCGACTTTACGGGCCTGGTGACGCTGGCCACTGCGGATAGGGCATCGCGGAGTTTCTCCGCGAGCCTATCCGCCTTTTCTCCGCTTTGGGAGCCAGGAATCTCTAAGATCCTGGCTCCCGTAGCCGTCTGGCGGAAGCGGAGTTGGTCGATGCCCAGCTCCCTTAGGTCGACCTTTTCCTGTGCCACCCTGATGGCGGCGGCATATGTCATCCCCTTTGCCGCGGCGTCGGGCTGCAACGACAGCACGACTGCCGCGGATTTCGGGGACCTCAGTGCCGCCGCCACATTCTTGGGAGCAACAGGGGTGGCAGGCCGGGCTTTGGTGGCACGGGCCACCTGGGCAGGCGCAGATGCAGTGGAGGGAGGGGAGGACTTTCCCTTCCCCTTGCCCTTCCCCTTTCCCTTCCCTACCACCGTCACCCATGTTTCCTGAGGGACGGTGGCGGCAGGGGCAACCCCGCTGGCGTTTTGGGTCCCCCTAGAGCTAGAGGGACCCGCGGTCGGTGCCGCTGCAGGAGCGGCGGCAGCTTTGGGGGCCTGCTTGGCCCCCTTGCCCGCCATGGGGGCAACCGGCTGAAGTGCCGCTATGGGCGGCGTGGCGTCTGCCCCAGCCCTCGTGGCATCCGCTCTCAGCGGAGGGCGGACTGTCGGCGTCGGCAGAAGCCGGTCCTCAAGTCCCGCGAGCCGGGCGCTCAACATCGTCCCGAGCGTGATGGTATGGGAGCGCTTTAGCTCCTCCACCAGCTCGGGACCCACCTGAGGGGTGGCAGGGGCCACTCGCGTCTCCGCAGTGGCGGTAGCGGCGGCGGCAGCGGCGACGGTCGTGGCAGTCGTCGCCGTGGCGGCCTCCGTCTTTGCCTCAGTGAAGCCCCGACGGAGCGCCTTTACCTCCGCCTTGAGCGCCTCCCCCTCGAGACGCAGGCGGAAGTTTTCGGCCCTCAGCCGCCGCGTCTCCTCCGCCTCGCTGCGGCCCGCCAGGGTGTCCACCACCTCCCTCAACAGCGATGTCGATCGCTTCAGGCGAGCGACAAACTCGCCCTTTAAATTGCCCGACTTTCGGGCCACCTCCAGGATGCAGGCGAGCTTTTCGCCCGCCCGCGCCCTCAATTCTTGAGCATTCAATTCGCTCAAGTCGCCAAGCAATGGGGTGGAATCCGACACTGTCGAACTCCATCCCCAGGTCGGCGACAACAGCAGCCGGCCCCTTCCTAAGGCGTCTCCTGTGCAGCGCCGCCTCAAATTCCGCATTCGGCTGCACCGAAGCGGGCCTGAGGAACTCTCCCCTGGAGGGTGCCCCCTTAACCGGTCTCCCCCGCCCTCTGCTGGCAGTGGGCACCTTGGCGGCCGCCGTCCCTTCGGTCTCCGTGTCTGACTCTAAGTGCCCAGGCACGGAGAACGAAGTGGACTGCCGCTTTCGGCTGCCTGCCTCCCCGGAGGTGGCCTCCGCCACCACTTTGGCACGTGAGTCAAAAGACTCCACATCTGAAACATCTTCAGCACTCTCCTGCTCTGAGTGGCCCTGAGAAGGGCCTTTTTGGTGGCCCTGACAAGGGCCTTTTCCACCAAACCTTCCACGCGCATTCTGCTGTTGCTTGGGCATGGCCGCAAGCGAACAGTCAGGGACAGACAAAAAGAAAACAGACAGAGTAACAATGATACAGAACAATAATAATATGAACAGGCACGCAAGTGCTCTTTAGCCGAACCCCGGTCTGACACTCCGTTACGGTGACAGAACCGGGTCGTTTCCAGGGGACGCGGCGAGGACGCAAGCACTATGGGGGGTCCCCCATTTGCAAACCTAACCTAACCTAACCTACATTAACGCGAGCGAAGTTGCGGGTGAAAACTAGTAATTCATTGCATTCTCTACATAATATTGTCTTACGTTTATGCGAATATAATACATTGAAATTAAACTGCTCTATATGACTTATATCGCGTTGTTTATTACGACTTTTATTACATCACTTTGAAAATATTACACTACTACTGAATTTATAATGGTATTGTAACTATTTAAAATTATTAAAACTATTTAGTTTTTAATTTACACTTTACGTTGTGTTGCGTAAATATGTAGAAACACCAATTATTAAATTATGCTCTTTCTCCCAGAAAAGCATATTTAAATCGCGACAATATTTCATAACCTTTCGGTTCAAGTGATTAGAATTAATAATGCAATTATTAGGTATTATACTAAAATTTGCTCGCGGCTTCGCTTATTTTTTTTGGATGAATGGTATCCTATGTCAATTTCTGTTCCCCTAACAACGTGTATGCAAAATTTCATAATTATCGGCTGAGCAGTTAAAGCGTAAAAACGTAACAAACATACAAACAACCAAACTTACATTCGAATTTATTAGTTACGATTGAATCTTACATAACGAACAATTTTAATACAATCAAAATATTTCATTCCATAAATAGAAACTTCAATAATACAAGTAATAATAAATTATTATCAGCATTTATCTGTCGAAGGCTATTTCGAAATCTATGAACCATTAATCAGAATACCTTGTTTCTATTCTAAGTATGATGTCAAAACAATAGAGACCATTAAAATATCAATTAACATTTATAACATAGGTCTTACCGGCGACTTTGCTTAGATATTAAACGAGGTAATATCTATCTACAATTGTATAGTTTGTAAGGCCATCCAAAGATCTTGGTTTGGAAAATGTTGTAACACTGAAGGGTGCATAATACTGCTGTAAACATAAGGTTTTGCTATTTCAATTGTTGTACTTGGTAGCTAAAGGTAATAAAACTTAAAGTCGTATATTTATAAATTAAACGTTTTGTAGTTTGGTTACAAAAGAACATTATAATACTGTAACTAATCAACAATCTACGTTTAAAATAACAATCTAGGTTTAATAATGTAAATATATACATATATTATTTCTAAATATTCTAATACTTGAAATTACAGTATACATCTAAACAGCGCAATAATAAGCAATTTCAAATATTATGGTTAGTAACAATAAATAAAATTATTTTAGAAAATCATATTAAATATAATTAATATATGATGCAATAATTAAATTAATTAAGAACATAGGTACTACATAAACCAAAAAAATTTTTTTGAAGTGGTTCTATAAGTTTAATTATATAAGTAAATAAATAAATATAAGCACGTAATAAAATATTTTCAAACACTAATAAATAGTTTAAATAATTTTTAATAATAATTTATTGATATAATAAAAATATTAAGGGACAAGCCCTCTTTCTCTCTCCTAATATATTTAGTATGCTGTGCCCGACAGGGTCCACAATTGATACTTAGCTATAAGTCTACCATATATTATTATTACATACTACATTGTGGCAAAGCAATAAAAATTTGAATTTGAATTTGAATTTATTTTTTCTGTTTCATTATGTTTGAAAGGCGCTATGTATAAAGTTGAAATTTTGGAACTTAAAATAACATATTTTTATTTAATTGATAGTTATCGTCTCATTAGTCTATATAACAATATCACAATATCCTTTGGACGCGTGAATAAATATACGTGTAAAAGGCAGAGAAAATATTAATATTACTAAGAACAAAGAAAATTTTTGGTTAAAGTGGCACGGGTAACTGCCCGGCGAATAACTAATATTTTCAAGATAAAATGCGAATAAAGCCGAAGACCGAGAATTAATTCAAATTAAATCCACAAATTCCTATTAAGTGAATATTTTATTTTTTATTACAAATGGTTATATAAGAAAAGTAATATAAACAATTTCCATGACATACAAACAAAATCACAAAACGTTACTATATATTTAATAAGTGAACTATTGAAAATGATTATTATATTATAATTAATGTTATTAATGATATCTATGGCAATTATAAGTTGATCTGTCTGTCCGACCATTCATTATGACGATAAAAAGCCAATATCGCAGTACTGTCTTCAATGAATTTAAGCATACTGGCAGCTTTGATTCGTATCGGAATACGCAGAAAAATACAGAAGAGAATCAACATAAGGTTTTCAAAGATTTGCCTGTGTGAATATAATGTGTAGAAAGCACAAGGCACGCTACTAGAAACGGTTCTTTTATCTTATTCAAAACAATCCAAGCGTGACAATTAAGTGGTCGCCTCGCCACTCGCACTGCGCTGAGTGTTGTGGGTTCGAATCCCACGCGGGACAAAACTTTGTGTGATCCACAAATGGTTGTTCCGAGTCTGGGTGTTCTTTGTGTCCGTTGTTTGAATGGTTGTAAAGTCCCCGCGATACAGGAATTATTCCTAGAGCGGGAGTTGTCTTTTTAAAAAAATAAAAATATATATATATATCGATAGCGTAGTGGTTAGTGTAACCGACTGCACGCCTGAGGTCACGGGTTCGATTCCCGCACAAGTCAAACATTTGTGTGCATGAACATGGATGTTTGTCTTGGTTTGGGTGTTTCTATCTATAATATGTATGTATTTACAAAAAAAAAGTATAAGTATATGTATGTTTATCCATTGATTGTCTAGTACCCATAGTACAAGCTCTGCTTAGTTTGGGCTAGATGGTGTTGTTTGTATGTGATAGAATATTATTATTATATATTATTATAAATACAACATTGTACTGTCTTTGTCTACACGGATAGCGTAAAGGTTTAAGTGGTTGTCGAGTGTTGTGGGTTCGAATCCCACACGGGACAAAAATTTGTGTGACCCACAAATAGTTGTTTTGGGTCAGGGTGTTTTTTGTCTCCGTTGTTTGTAAAGTCTTTCGTGACACAGGAGTTATTTCTAAAGTAGTCTTAATTTTCTTTTTTAAATTTCGTTTGTACAGCGCGACTTGCACTTAGCGCTATTTGTTACTTACCATGCATATTATTATTACTTTCGTCTCTATAAAAAGCGCGTCGTTAATACTCTTACGCCGGTTTTGAGAGTATTACTTCTCCGACTATTTAGTATCGTCAAAAAATATTATTTGTTGAGGATACTACACTATATGTACTACACCAAATGACAGAGACAGGCGAAATATTCCAATTTTAAAATAACTATTTTTATTGGATATTCATTTTTCTGATACAGACTCTACCGTTTATGAAAGGATCGTGGCAAGTATTTAGCTAAATGCTTTAGAAGGCGTCTTAGACTCCAAAATATACAAAAATCGATCATTTTATTTGTTTATTATTTTACGATTTTAATTCAAACTGTGTATGTGCCACAAAAATTGTTTTAGATAAAAAACTATGAATTACGTCTAGTTTTATTTCTTGTTAAGGGTGCCATAAAATGTGGTGCAACTTAAAAATATACAACAAGATGATTTAAGTAAATGTATTTTATTATTATTTGCATTTGTAACAATGGCTCTGCATGCCTCACTAATACTATACAAAATAATCCTTTAAAATTAAGTGTATACGTGTATACGTATACACTTAATTTTAAAGGATCCGTATTATAGCAATATTTCATTTAATCTATACTAATATTATAAAGCTGAAGAGTTTGTTTGTTTGGTTGTTTGTTTGATCGCGCTAATCTCGGGAACTACTGGTCCGAATTGAAAAAATATTTTTGTATTGGATAGCTCATTTATCGGGGAAGGCTATAGGCTATATAACATCATGCTACGACCCACGGGGGCGGTGCAGTAATCGTAAACGCTGGTGAAACCGCGGGCACATCTAGTATTATTATAATTTGATCTTGCAACTAAGAGAAATGATTATTGCTACTGAACCTGTTTTACAAAGACTCTACATTAATTTAACGATTCATAATAATAAAAATTAATCATCTTAACCTTTTGTAAGACAAACCTATTCTTGTACGATAGAAGCCGGGTGCACAATCTATGCGAGTTTAAGTAACAAAAGATATTTTATATCATTAATCTAATAATAAATGAAGCTGATCAGACGATCACAAAAAAGCGAAGTCGATTAACAGACCGACAAAAAACTATTAAAACAAATTTACTTTTCAGCTGATCACAATATTTTCGCTACAAAATTCGACCTTATTATAAGGTGATAAGTTCACTTTCTCAGTTTGTGAACGGTAAGGATAAAATGGTTTTTAAGAAACAAAAGATGGCTTAAATGATATTGTTCCACTTTATAAATCACTCGGACATTTTGTAAACACTAGTTGAGGCTCGCGATTCTGTCTGTTTTTGCGATACGATCTAGATTGTTAGTTTTTGTTTTCGGTTATGTTTAAACTACTATATTTTATTTAGTGGGGTACCTACATTATTCAAACCATGTCGCTACAATTTACAATCAGCAATAAAAGTAGCTGAACATTAAAAAAATTTGAAAAAAGGTTTTATGAATTACTTACATTTTTTGTGGCAAACGAGCAATTGGCCTCCTGATGGAAAGTGGTAACCGCTACACATGGACTTCAGCAATGTCAGGACACAGCAAAGCCACTGCCTACCGTGAAAGAAGAACTCTATTTAAACCTCGTTTAAAGAAGGACTTATCATAGCCCTCGGAAAACACCGAAGCAGGCAGTTCATTCCAGAGCTTGCACGTACGTGGGAGAAATGATCGCTGAAAGCGTACCGTCTTGGATTTGAACGCTTTCAGGTGATATGGATAAACCCTGCTTCGTTCTCGAGTGGTGCGGTGATAGAAAGGGGCCGCTGGTACCTAATCAAACAGTTCTTCAGAGCACTCTCCGTGAAAGAGTCGTTAGAACACGCAGAGACCCAAAGTCTCTCCGTTGCTCCAACGACTCCAATCTATCCGTGAGATTGGGATCATCGACGATTCGAACTGCCCGTCTTTGTAGAGAGTCAAGTGGGTAAATATCTTAATTATGATTCTGCATTTTAAAACTATGATCATAATTATTAACTGTCTTTTCACCATTACTGCTAAAAACTAACATCCTTACTTATATTATAAATAAAAATAAAATGCCTTAACTACTCAACCAATTCTCCTGAAATGTCGCATACAAGTCAGGGGTACAGAAAAGGACATAAGGTACCTTTCATCTAGAAAAAAGTTTTGTTCCTTAGAAATAGAAATTTCTTACAAAATTTAACGAAAGTGAAGCCGCGGGCGAAATCTAATTTGTTATAATATTAATAGATAGAAGCAATCGAAATCCCGCCAGTGTGTGTACTTATGTTGAAATTAAACTACTATATACGGTTTTTATCGCGTTGTTTATTTGACACTTTATTACAAAATTATGAAAACTGTTACACTACTTAGTATTAAACTTTTCAATTTTTTAAGCTAATTAAATTATTGAAACTATTAAAACTATTTATACTATTACTATACTATTATACTATTTATATTTATGTTTACAATATGTTGTTGACTATACCATGAATTATACTTGTACGAGAACAAAATATTCTACTATACATAGGTATACATATATGTTTAGTGGACAGTTTATTATCAGTCGATACAAAAATATATAGTTATTTTTACGATGCAAAGCCGCGCTTAAGTAATATTTATTTAAGCAGGAAACTAGGGGAGAAACGGTAACGTAAAACATGCATATTTAAAAAGTACATTTTAGCTTGTTGCCTATCCTCAAAGTCGCTTTATGTATGTTTATATATTTGTTTAAAAAAAAATATTTCACGCAGTAACTAGTAATAATTTCTGTGTCGCAAACGATCTTACAAATATATTTATTCAAACAACGGTTTTTTTTTTCAGCGTAATCGGAATGGAATGCAATGGTTGTATATTTCGTGAAATGTTGTTAACATATTATAATATGACTAACATTACCTACTTCACAACAATTCTTATCCTGAATATGTATTGAGTGCCTAAAAATAGTCACAAACTTGTCAACTTCTACCAACAACCCAACCCTAGGCTACAGTTTTGTTCCAACAAGAACTACGGTATCTTATACGCTATTGTGAATACGCAATATAAATACATAAGAAGAAAAAAGCATAATTGGTCTGATGATAGCAATGACAGTGTTACTTTACTTACTTTTTACCCTTACCTGAATTGCCTGTAACAGGATACTAAACCTAGTGAACTAAATAATTTTTACTTTGACTAAATAATAAACAATAACTTTACTCATTTTTAAGCTAATTAAATTATTGAAACTATTAAAACTATTTATATTTGGTTACGGGGAGACTCATGGCTGTTGAAAAGCAACCGAAACGTAGGGGAAAGTGTAAACATAAATATAAATAGTTTTAATCTTCGATCAAATATACCATGGATGCACATTCTCATACAAAAACCGCGTCAATATGTGGCACTGACCAGTACTACTTACTTATAAGTGTCTGCATTTATTATGCAATCCAGGAAATAAACCGGAATAACCATTGAACGCCCACTGAGAAACATTTTGTAATAGTTTAGTTAAAACGCATCAATGTAAAGCGTCCTAAGTGTGTCACTCGCGATACGCAAGCGTACTAAGTATATGGTACGGTCGCCACCGTAGTAGTGGTGTCGATTCGCTCTCGCTTACGGGCAGCGCACGCGTGAGTGGGACAAGTGCATAATATAGCGCATACGACTGATTTATGCACAGTTTTGTTGGGGCCGTTTTTCGAGCGACGATCGTGCATCGATGGTATATTTGATCGATGGTTTTAATAGTTTAAATAATTTATTTAGCTTAAAAATTAGTAAAGTTGTATAGTAATAGTAGTGTAATAGTTTCTAAATTATGTAATAAAGTGTTAAATAACAACGCGATAAAATCTGTATATAGTAGTTTAATTTCAATGAATAACATTTGCGTAAATAGAAGACAATATTATGTAACATGACTTTTTATAAGGTTTGGTGCGTAAATCCAGAAGATAATAACTTTGACTGTACGGATAGCATAGTGGTATAGACGATTCACACACTGTCCCGCGCCACGCTGCGGGATGCGTGGTGACAGAATCACGCGTGCGGGTGCGTGAGTGCAGACCTGCATCATAATGCAGATTTCTCCGCACAAACGTGACGCGTGACACGCGCGGGTGCGTGTTTCTTGTAGACGCGTGATCTGCAGCACTGCGCGTGTATGCGTTTTCTATGTGTTGCACTACGCGTGTTTTCTATACAAACACAGGTACTATCGACTCCAGCGACGGATGACCACTCCTAAGGTTAAAATCGCATAGCAGGCCAATACTAGGTACCCGTACCCGTGACATGCCCCTTTCTTTGTTTGAGTTTTTTAACACTTTACATTTGTTTACTAACTCTAAGGCGATATTAAGGCGATACAAACTCAACTGGTCAACATGAGCAAGTGAAATTTTTTCTGAAATGGTCATCCGTCGCTGGAGCCGATAGTACTTGAAAACAACGTAAGAACACGCACTCTCGCACTACGCTGCGTGATGCGGTGCACTGTGCCAACCGCCTAAGGTGGTGGTCTTGCCATTGCCAGTGCGCCGGGAGCTGTGATGGGTTTTCTTTTTTTTTTTTTTTTCATCCCCACACGGGACAAATTTTGTGTTGTCCACAAATTAATAGTTGTTTCGAGGTTGGGTGTCCTTTGTTTCCGTGCTTAGAATGTTTGTAATGATTGCCGCGAAAACAAATTAAAAGTATGAAATTTTATTTTTATATTTTACCTTTCTGCAGTCTTTCTCCATATTTCAGAAAGATAGATTTCTTCATCTTCCCTAACCCTATTTTGTACTTAGTATTTTCTCACTATTTATCAGAATATCAATGATTGTAATCATTTGTAAGGCTTATATTAATGTTACTATCAGAAGGCAGCACTGGCTTCTAAGATACAGGTCTATACCTAGTTTAGAAGTCAGGGTCTCCAGTTTGTCATATATTCCTTAAGCCCTAGTTTTGTACTTAGATTAAGTGTTTTACTTATGAAGTAATAAACTTATCTTATCTTATATAAATTTTAACTTTGCTAAATCTCACACTCCTCCGTTCGCAAAATATGTTAAGAAAATTTTTCAAAGTTTTCTCTTCACGTATTAATATAGGTATAAATATTTATGTATTGTTTTACGTATAAGTTCATTGAGCAACCAACGCGACGGGATAAAAAGTCTTTATTTAAATGCAATTTTATTGCAAATATAATAATACTAGTTTTCGCCCGCGGCTTCGCTCGCGTAAATGTAGGTTAGATTAGGTTAGGTTTGCAACAGTTCTTTTTTCTGGATGAAAGGTACCCTATGTCCTATTCTGTACCCCTGGCAACGTGTATGCAAAATTTCATGTTGATCGGTTGAGTAGTTAAGGCGTGAAAGCGTAACAAACAAACAAACAAACTCATTTTCGCATTTATAATATTAGTAAGGATTCTTACCAGAACGTTTGTCTTTAGTTAACCCGAGATTTAATTACATATGATTGGTATAAAATTATTGTTTCAGTTCTTTGCCTGAAGGTATGAAGAAGCCGGCGCGGCGGTCAAATATTATTTATCGTTTGAAACAATATAATTGGCATCTCGCTACTGTTATCCAAAGCTTCTAAATAAAGACTTACCTGAGGATTATATATAATATATTATATTGTATAAGCTCGGGTACACCTTCTATATATATATATATACAAATATAATGAAAGTAGCTTATAGCCGCGTCTTTGCTCGCGTTAATGTAGATTTTGTCAATAAATGTCTATTCCTCGGAACAAATTCTATTTTCTGGATGAAATGAACCCTTATTTCCTTACTGTACCGCTGTCTACGTGTTTGCAAAATTTCATGATGATCGGTTAAGTAGTTATGGTGTGAAAGCGTAACAAACAAACAATCTCACATTCGTAATTATAATACTGCACGGATGGTGTAGCGGTTTAAGTCGTCGCCTCGCCATTGCGACTGCGCCGAGTGTTGTTGGTTCGAATCCCACACGGGACAAAACTGTGAGAGATCGACAAATGGTTGTTCCAAGTCTGGGTGGCATACGAGTATGTGTGCGTTCTTTGAATGTTTGTAAAGTAATTCAAACAACGCAATAAATTCAATCATAAACAAAGAATTATTCCACGAGAAGAGCCTTTAAAAAATTTTTTGGTATTCTTCTGTACGTATGTATGTTACTGTATTCATTCTAGATAGCTGGACCGATTTTGATGATTTTTTTGTGTGATTAAGTGGCTCCCTGGATAGTTTTTACAAATGGAGCTGATAGATAGGGCTGCTTTAGGTTTGCAAACCAGAGTTCAGGCAGGATAACGACTGTCGTTAGTTTATATACCTAAATAATTCTCAACATTTATTATCATTTTAAAAGATCTTTTATAAAAAATTTTATTTATTCGCAAACAAAATGTCTAAGCGGTCTTAGTGCCTTAGGCATTGTCTAACAGTCTGTCTAGCTTGGGGTGATGCGAGATAAAACAAAGTAGGTTCTTAAACTTCAGATATTTAGGTACTAAATGCGTTTTCACGTTCCACGAAATAGAGTGCAATCTATATATTATTAGGTGAAGCAAAAACTTTGTACCCCTTTTTACGAAAATTCCGCGGACGGAGGAGTATGAAATTTGGCGCAATTCATCTTTATATGGAGAAGCAGGGGCAAATCCTAATATTATTATAAAATATGCATTAGAAATACATTAAATTAATGAAAAAACACTACACGCACACAACCATGCATTTGAAAAACGCAGTCGAATCGCGTTCGTAGTATTTCGACATTGTTCGTCTAACGTCGTACAATTCTTTGTAACTATGGTTACCTATACCTTATTTATATGTGATAGAGAAAAACAGAAAACAAAGTAGCATGCTTAGGAATTTTGGTCGAATTTTGACCACTAGGCGACCGCTAGTTAAAATAAATACAGGTAATAATTGATGTCTAGTTTACACACATTTAAATTGTATTAAGTAGAATCCTTACTAATATTATAAATACGAATGTAAGTTTGTTTGTTCGTCACGCTTAAAAGGTCTCAATTAATCGACCAATCATCATGAAATTTTTGTATACACGATGTCGGGGATATATAAAAGGATATAGGGTGCCATTCTTAAAAAAAAAATAGTACTGTTACATACTTCGTGGTCAAAATCTGTAGTTAAAAAATATAATGTGTAGGTATATAGAACATTTAGACACAATGTAAAATTGATATTGGTGGCAATAAAATAAATCGTGAAGTCTGTTTTCGTATACCGGGCATATTTCAGCCTCCATGCTGCTACTGAAAAATTATTTACAGGAAATCCTAAAAACACCCAAACCATGTTCAAATCCAAGGCTCCAGGAGTAGCCATCAAAGTAATGATAAAAAGAAAAAAAAATCTTTCACATACGGTCGAATGAAAACAAAACTATTTTGCGATTAATTTCTCGTATGTTCCCATTTACGTTCGTAAACAACATTCGTCGTATTTTTCGTATTAATGTACAAATGTATCAGATGTTGTCATTAAGCTAGAATCCGTGTCTTGGAGACAGCACAAAAACATACGATTAAATATCACATATCACATCTGCCGGTGCAGATTACTTTGGAGTACATTTCATGGTTATCGTTAACTTTTTGCAGAATATAATTTAGTTCAACAGTATCTACTCAAGAACTTCTTTCAATCATGCGAAATGGTTTATTTTGTGTGTTTGAGGTAATCACGCCGCTCACAGAACTCTTACATTAAAGTAAATTCACATTATTGTATTTAAAACTAGATTTTGCCTGCAGCTTCGCTCGCGTAAATGTGCATAGGTTAGGTTAGTAACAGTAATTTTTTCTGGATGAAAGTTAGTAGATAGAAAGAAAGATATATTCGCCAAGAATATGGTACATTAGATATTGACATAAAGTCACAGCCCGACATATTCGCCTATAACACGCATGCGAATATTTGCTTAAGACTAGTTAGTATACATACATTAATTATTATGTTACATTTTAATTTAAATACGATTAATTTTTAAGAACGATTAAACAAAACATTCGTTCATAGTGTAAAAGCACTTTTCAAGTAAACAAAATTTTAATTTTTGAATTGCTCCATCTCTTATTACTTGAGGGATATGGTTATAAACTTTTACTGACATTATGTAGCTATTTCTATAACGAAGAGTACTTTTACACAATTCATGTCTTAGTTTAGTTGGGTCCCTTTTTAAGAATTTACTATCTTCACTAACCTTTGAAAAGAATCATTTATTATTTTTAACAAACATACCATTTTCCATAATATATAATAAAATGATAAAGTAGACACACCGTGGTAAGTTTAGTCAGTAGGACCCAGGATGCTACATCTTTCCCGGGGTGAGCCCGAGATCCCTGATGCCCTTGTTCTGCAGAGTAATTGACATTCCAACACGTTAACAAAAAATAATTAGTTGCGGTTTGGCAAACTTCTCATATCTTCGAAATCACTCCGGCTTATACTCAGACATGCAGGTTCCCTTACGATGTTTCCCTTTACCGTTTAAGCGAACGATAATTAACTATTAAATACACACGTAAATTAAAAAGTCGCGGGGCCTGCCTTGAGATCGAGATCGATACATATACTCGTATATACATGGCAGTCCAATGGTCTTCCACTAGGCTATCGCTGTTGTGTTATAAATAAAACTTTTAAATAGTGTGTACAATCTTAACTTTGTTTACACTTGCATATCTATACAAATAAATAAAATTGAAATGTGTGTTTGTAATGTCAAACATCTGTTTTTAAAATTTTTGTCTGTCTGTCTGTCTGTTTGTTCCGGTTAATCTCCGAAACGGCTAAACTGATTTTGACGGGACTGTCACTGGCAGATAGCTGATGTTATAAGGAGTAACATAGGCTACTTTGATTTTAGAAAAAAATAGGGTTCTGCGGAGACAAACACTTTTTAGTTAAAATCTACGCGGACGAAGTCGCAGGTAACAGCTAGTTAATAATAATATTAGTGCTGCCTTTGCTATTTTCAATCATCTGTAATTGGAACTATGTAGGTACTCGTAGATGTATGAATGGGCCGGCTCGACCGGAGAAGGACTACCCTCTCACAGAATATCGACGTGAAATAGCAGTACCTATTCCTACTGTTGTGTTTCGTTCGGTAAGTAAGAGTGCCGGAGGCCCAATCACCCCTTTCCCCTTTCTTGTTCCTTCTCCTTCCCACTTCCTTTCCTAAAGGGTTGGCAACGCGCAAGTGATGCCTCTGGTGGTGCAGGCGTCTATAGGCTATGGTGACCACTTACCATCAGATGGGCCGTACGCTTGTTTACCACTCCAGCTGCATAAAAAAAAATACATGTCCGTATTACTTTCTGACTATTACTGTAAATTACCAGTCATTTGACTAAAGTCAGTGCTGTGTAATCCTAACTAATATTATAAATGCGAATGTGAGTTTGTTTGTTATGCTTTCACGCCCGAACTGCTCGACTGATCATCATGAAATTTCTCATACACGTTATCAGAGATACCAAATAGGACATAGGGTACCTTTCATTCAGAAGAAGTACTATTACTGATCTAATCTAACCTAACATTTACGCGAGTGAAACTATAGACAAAATTTAGTAAAATAATAAATCAATTGAATCTGAAATCTATGGTCTTTGCATTTGTATTAAAAAGACAACGAAATGCAACAACGGCCTATCACGGTTTACCTTACACACTCATAACTCATGGATTCAAACGGGAAGATTATACTATGATTTATACTTCACACGCATGCATATTTGTGCCACATGGGAATAGAACTCGCTATGTTTTCAATTACAAAATCTTCCTTCTTGAAATGTTTTAATCTTCTTTAAATTATTTTATCTTATCCTGTATCATACTTTTTGTCGGCCTCGATGGCGTAGTGGTTAGTGTAACCGACTGCTACACCTGAGGTCGTGCGTTCGATTCCCGCACAAGTCAAACATTTGTGTGCATAAACATGGTTGTTTGTCTTGGTTTGGGTGTTTCTATGTATAATATGTATGTATTTACAAAAAACAAAGTATATATATGTATGTTTATCCATTGTCTAGTACCCATAGTAACTACTAGCTCTGCTTAGTTTGGGCTGGATATTGTTGTGTGTATGTGATAGAATATTATATCATACTTTGTTGTGTAGTGTAAAGACCACAGAAAGATTTCTGTTTTCATCTCTCGGTCTGTGTAAAGTAATTGTTCTGAATGTAGGTTCACTTTGTGTCAGTTATTGCAGGCTTGTCAATTATACGGCGGATTTTACTAATAAAATCCATGTAAAATAGTTTAATTTCAACAAATTTGTAAATTTAACCGAATAATCGAGAAAAGCATACCGTTACAAATTTTGGCATATAATTGGTAGGCTCGGTAATTTGTGAAATCTAATTATTAATTAATTAGTGTTATGTAAGAAACTTTTTAACGTATACAAATAATTAAATAACATTGCGTACAACAGAGAGCATTGTGTTTCATTATTTGTTACGTTATTCACCAAAGAATCCTAACTAATATTATAAATATAGATGTGATTTTATTTGTTTGTTTCTGACGCAATTTCATGATCCGATCATCATCGAGTACTTAACGCGAGAAGCCTTATCTATACGATCAATCATCA
Organism: Catocala sponsa; assembly: GCA_963564715.1. NCBI lineage: Eukaryota > Metazoa > Arthropoda > Insecta > Lepidoptera > Erebidae > Catocala > Catocala sponsa. Next base: position 9,415,823 of record OY751351.1, read on the forward strand.
TCATTCATTCATCATTACACTTTGTCAGGGGATAGAAATGATATAAAGTACTGTTACAAGCGAAACCGTGGGCAAAACCTAGTGACATAATTATGTATATGTAGTTTTAGAATAAGTACGCTTAAATGTCAATGAGCTGGCTATTTTGCCGAGAGACTAATGATCGCTGGACTAAATGTGTCTAACGTGTGGCAATCACGAATTGATAAACGCTACGTAAGGGGTGACCAGCCTGATGGATTAATCACTTGAAAACGGTGGCTGGATTGGACTGGATTTTGTTGTATAAGAGAGGCTTATAGAGTCTAGCAATGATTGCATTTTTGAATTAAAGTTAATTTCCAGAAAATATTCCTAAAATCTTATAAGATTTAACCAAACAAATTAGCATAGTCCAATAATATAATTATATATACATACATACAGTTCCGAATTCCTTGTATCCTTTCTATATAATGTGTTTTGTGACCTCAATAAACAGACATTGCTTAGCAATGTTTGCAGTAAAATTTAAATGTATAACTTAAACATAATATATATTAAATATACTAGCTTTTGCCCGCGGCTTCGCTCGCGTTAATTTAGAATTTGACAATCAATTCGGGCTGTACTCTGCTTGTAATAATATAATTCAATCATGATTCGAAAGACACGTGGCGCCATCTATTTTCATAAGAACGTTATTATTGTTTTCCTCGGGAACAGTAATTTTTTTCGGGATGATAGGTAGCCTAAGTCCGTTTCTGTATACCTGTAAACGTATATGCAAAATTTCAGGAGGATCGGTTCAGTGGTTTAGACGTGAAAAGGTAACAAACAAACTGATTTTCGCTATTATAATATTAGTTAGGAAGTTAGGATTAGCATTAGGATTCCATCTAAAGTTCATATAGTATGTTTATACGCAAATAAAACATAACAAAGATTGGTGGCGAAGTACTAAGACTTTGGACTACAACAGTCGAATGCATATATTATTATGTGTAATCTATTATTACTAATTTTTATCATACCAGCTCTCTATAGTTCTAGGTTTCATACATAATCATGGTAAAAGCATTAAAATTTACTTCATGTATTAATAAAACTTTGATACTAAGAACAGTAGATAAAAATCAATTTAACACCCTAATGTACATCACTTTGCAAACACTCAAAAGTCGTCCCTTTTCTAGTTCTATCTCGAAGTTAACAATGAAACTTGAACTAAGTCGAAGTGCCCTCTATTGTCTCGCAAAATATTTATCACTGGCGAGTCATTATCTGAATTTTCATCTTTTTCTAAATTCAAACCTTTAAACAACCGTCACGCTATTTAAACTTGGTTGTGGAACGTTTAAAAACACAAATTCCGTTTAGAAAACTTTTCAAATAACCACGCTGTGTAAACGCCATTAGTGTATTCCGGTGATGTTACAGGATCAACGTCTTTCTAATGCAGATACTTATTTGGGCAGGGCAGTGTGTAAATGAGTGCAATAATAAAAACATAACATTGCTATTGATTGATTTAAAAATCTAACATTTGGCTTGATTTATGATTTAAGTACCTAGTTATTTAATTTATTTCAAGCTTGTGTGCAAAACCTACATCAGGTAAAAATTTAACATCCTAGCCGGGCTGCAGTTCCACACAATAAAATACCAAACAATAAGCTAAATATTTCTGCAGTAAACAGAATTTCCAGGCTTCCTAGGAGAACCGTATGCTGTATTTAGGTTACTAGCAATAATTGTAATGATAACAAAGCTTAAATACTTCGTATCGGCTGCAGCGTGCCAGTAATAACATGAGTCATGTAAACTTCGATAGGATACAGAAATCACCTACCATAAGATAAGCTGTACACGACCTAGGTAATCAAAATATGGCAGTGTATTGCCATGCAAACAAAAAACAAATTGGTACTATTATTTTTAGAGATGAGAAAGAATAAAATGCTAACAAAATCAACGCCAACAGAAATCTCTACTAAAACATGCAAACTAAATTAAAATACTGCCAAACTATTCTGAAAGGTATTTTAGCATAAAAACTAGTGAAATTTTAACGTTTGACATTGTTGATACAGTCAAAGCCGTTATAATTCAATAAAAGGGACGTTTTTTGAAATTTGAATATTTTTTACATACGGTACACTAGCCATGATGTGGTTTAGCGTACTTATGTAACTAACATTACCTGACTCGTCTAAGAAATCGTAGCTACTAAACCTGCAGGGTCAAATAAACCAGAACTAATTATAAAGCGAATTTGCACCCATCCAAAGTTTGCACCCGTAAAGCCATCCCAACTACACCCCTGGTTCGTCGAGCCGAAATTTGAGGGCCTAAAAGAAAACTTAAATTGGACTTTTGTGAGGCTCTACGTGGTACTTCAAGTTTCTTAGGTAACTTTGTCTGAAATTAGATTTTCTGAATGTTGGCCTTCTTAGTTTTAATGGAATAATTGTTTGTTTATGTTTGGTTGGGAAAGAAATGCTTGATATTTATTGCTTAGTAATTAATGTTTCCTTGTTAATCATAAATATTCCTACGTGTAATATTTCTACGTAACCAAGTGGCGAATAAGCAAACAGTACGGTTACCATAACCTTTTGATAGTTGCAATAACAGTGATATCATCGCGTGTTGCTAAACCTTAAAAAATTGGCAGACCAGTGCAAGAGATAAATACATTTCTACTGATATTCTACTAGAAGCTCAGCAATTACAAAATGACGCTTGCGTTACTAGGCCGCACGGAGGATTTCGTTATGTTAATCAAAATTTACTGAACTATAAAGTAGTATCTGAGAATGAAATAATTAGATATATGTTTTTATATACAGAGTGTCACCAAATTAGGTACTCCTAGAGCTACTCTAGGCAAACTCGAATCGCCCGCATATAAATTTTGCAATGTTTGAGGATAAAGAAGTATCACAGAAGGCTTAAACAAAATTCGCCACACAAATATTATTTTTAAAATTTATTTAATTATGTGCTTCGTCATTTTTATATAATAAGATTAGCTGTCCCAACAGACGTTGTCCTGTACACACAACAAAAAATTTTAAATAAACCAAATCTAAACCATTCTCGAATCCACTTGAACACACACAAACAATTGTATCAAAATCAGTCCAGCCGTTTAGGAGGAGTTTAATTACAAACACACGCACAAAAGATTTATATATATAAAGATTAATAAGCATTATGTCTGTTTAGATCGTAGCTCTGTAGTCAATAATTTCATGTTATTTAATGATCCACAAAAATACGAAAAATGACTGGCAATATATACATAAAATACTACAGAATACACATGGTTGGGTTTATTCGAGTATCCTTCGGGTTTATCTAACTTTGGACTGTCGTTTGTTACTACTGTTTGTTTGAACTCTTTGTACAATTATAATCTGAAGATTCTATTCTTAGTTATAATAAATCAACACTGTCTGCATGAATGGCGTAGTGGTTTAAATAGTCACCTTGCCACAGCCTATACATCAAGTGTTGTGGGGCCGAATCCCAGTCGGGACTAAAAATTGTGCATTCCACAAATTGTTGATCCGAGTCTAGGCGATCTTTGCATACATTGAATGTGTGTAAAAACCCCCGCAATACTGGATTATTTCTTATTGCGGTAGAAGTATTAAAAATATGTTATAATTGCATTAATTACGCATTTTTCTGAGTTACTCAACAAAGAATTACAACTACAAATAAAGCTACGTATGCAAATTACATCATATGAAATTTATTTCCTCTTTTTATTATGACAATGAAAATAAATCCAATTCATAATATAGCACACAGAATAATATAAAGGAAAACAAATAATACTGCATATAAACTTTCATAGTTTATACAATAATTATACTTCATTGCTTTTACGTTGAACTTATTAATTATATTTTAATTAATTTAATGTAAATTGCTTGTGTGTAATGTTGTTCAGTATGAATTCATAAGCAGTTTGTTCAATTCTGTTTATACATTTGGTTTACCGTTATATTTTTATGTTCATATATCATAAATAATCCTAATCCTATCCTAACGTAATTATAAAAGGGAAAATAGTCTGTTTGTTTGTTGGTTACCTTTTAACGTCTATACCACAGAACTGATCTTCCTGAAATTTTGCATATACGTTGTCAGGTGTACAGAAACGGACATGGGCTACTATTCATCCCGAAAAAAATTACTGTTCCTGAGGAAAACAACAATAACGTTCTTATGATAATAGATGGCGCCACTTGTCTTTCGAATCATAATTGAATTATATTATTACAAGCAGAGTACAACCCGAATGATTGTTAAATTCTAAATTAACGCGAGCGAAGCCGCGGGCAAAAGCTAGTATTATATTATTACAAGTGTTTGAGCACAGCTCGGCCCGCGTGGTACCTACCTACATCAATAAAAAGTAGCCTATGGCCTTCACCAAGTTTTACTATCTCTGTACCAAATTGCATCCAAATCGGTTAAACGCCATGAAGTGTTTACAATCAGACAGACAGAGTTACCTTCGAGTTTATAATATTAGTAAGTATTAATATCTCCGCTGAAGATTCGGTAAGCATCTCCAACTTTTAAAAGATATGTACGTATTACATTAAATTTTTAGTTATCACTCGCTTTACCAGTGAAGGAAAATATTCGTGATGCATGTCAGAGTACTGTATTATGTTTTTGAAGATATGTGAATTTACACCTTGATTAAAATCATTTTTTTGTGGGTCACACAATAAATTTTCCCGTGTGGAATTCGAGCTCACATCACTCAGCATAGCGGCACCGGATAGGTGACCACTTCTCTACTACATCATCTGTCAATCTACATATTATATTGAGAAATAAAGAAACGAACTGATTAATTGACTTTATTTTTTTATATAATTTGTGTTCAAGGTTCGTTTAGTGTTTCTCGGACAAATTGCATAAATATGTCATAGTTACATGATGTGTTTTATAATTCAAGACAAATCATTCTTGGCCAAAAGTCAAAAAATGTACTTGTAATAAATGCATTCGGATTTGCCATCCTAACTAATATTATAAATGTGAATGTGAGTTTCTTTGTTTGCTTGTTACGGTTTCACGCCTCAACTACTCGATCGATCATTATACAATTTCGAACGTTTCATCCTGAAAGTAGGTACCGTTCCCGCGGAATAGTAATTAACAAAATCTAAATTATCATGAGTGAAGCTACGAGCATAATATAGCATTTAATATGAAATTTAAAAAGGACTGTTATTTGATTATTGCAGTGTAAATTGAACGACGTGACGTTGCTGTGTCAACGTCATGTAAGACAGAGACGTGGTGCGGCGTGCAGTTCGGTAAAAGGACATTATAATTCGGAGCTTAAGAGAGGGAGCATGCACCCATTGCGAAAATGTTAGTCCACTTGTATCATTTGAATTTATTAATAAAAATTATGTGGTGTCGTGGGACACCAGGTAGGAACGAAGTTCCTTCGGCTAATGTAGAATCGACACAAATTGCAAAAAAAATCGTGCTCAATTTTATTTAACGGTTTTATTCCACGCACTTTTTTCCACGGATTTTTTCTTACGGTTTTACTATCACATTTTTTTCAGTTCGGTCGCGCAGCAAAATCCCTATCCCCTCCAAGCCTGCCGTAAGGAACTTCGTTCCAAAAATACAGCCCTGTATTAAACTTTTGACAGTTGGGGACAAGGCTTTTCTCAGTGTGAGAAGGGCTAGGTCATAGTCCATCACGCTGTCCCAATGCGAGTCGGCAGACTTCACATGTTATTTGAGAACTGTATGAAAAACTCAGTCGTGCAGGTTTTCTCATAATGTTTATCTCTACCGCTACAACGAGCGATCATAAACTTTTTAATACCCACGCATATAATATCGAAAATTCAGAAATGCGCGCTTTGAGATCGAATTCAAGACCTCTGCGTGGCAGTCCAACGTCCTTTCACTAGGCTACTGCTACTGCTTTTATTTTAATTAGTAACTGCAATATTACATATACTAATATATAAGGATTAGCTTTTAGTAGCTAAGTCTAATTATTTATGTAAATATTACAGAACGATGTAAGTGGCACTGCGGCTAACAACCTGACCGAGACGCCTTTATGCATATCTAAATAGTATATAGTAAGGATACGACTGACAGACCTATCGATCGACACAAATGATAGCTTCATCTATACTAATATTATAAAGCTGAAGAAATTGTTTGTTTGGTTGAACGCGCTGATCTCAGGAACTACTGGTTCGTATTGAAAATTATTTAATTGTTGGATAGCCCATTTATCGAGGAAGGATAAGGCTATATCCTAATATCACGGTACAACCAATAGGAGCGGATAATCAATGAAAAATGTTGCAAAAACGAGGAAACTTTATTTCTTTTGAAAGCTTCCGTTGCGTGCGTTGTGTAAACGTGCGTTGTGTGACAACTAGCTATATACCTAAATATTTATATACTTTGGTAGGAAAAGTGGTTTAAATTAAATTTGTAGAAAAGTATGCATTACATTATTTTTATTAAAAGACAACTATATAAATCTTTATAATTTATACCTATGTCTTTGAATTTCAATATACATAGATTTCTAAAAAGTTAATTTGAATTTCTTTTTATATCTATTTGATGTACGATAACTGTCTAATTTACCCTATTGTATGTACGTAACTCGCACGAATGAGATAGCTACGACTGCGCGGCGAGCGGCCGCGGGTCGTACGGTACTCGGCGACGCGACGTGAGCAAGGGGCAGGCGGAAGGGGAAAATTTGAATTTCAGCTGGAGTAGTATGGACTCTTAAACTTACGCGACAATCATGTATGATGGAATTGTTTCTCATATGAAGTTCTAAAAAAACATCATATGTCCTATGTCTCTCTTTTAAAGTTGACTCACTATAACCTTCTTTATGGCAATCAAATTTGTTCTAAAATAATGCATTATTTGCAAAGGTATTTTTAAAAACATAGTGTTAATCTTTATTCAAATAAATACGTTATTGATCACAAGGATATAATTTTGAACAAAATTGCCCTTACTTCATTTGATTTCAATGAATATCTTCGGAGTAATCCTCTCTCTCTCTCTCTCTTATATGACGCAGACGAAGATGCGTGGGTCAGCTACTTTATAAAAACACAAAGTTATCAGACATCAACTGGCCATCACAATTGGGGCGTAATACTACGACAAATTCATTTTATATTAGGCCCCTACATGTTGGTAGTAATATTAAGATTTGACCTTAATCCGTCAGACGAATACAAATTAAGTAGCTTGGTAATCATTTGGCGCGTAATCAGGCGGTTTTTGTGCTACAAATGCTCGACTTTTAGTTGTAGGTTAATCTGTTTCATAATCAATCGGTGTGATGTAATTAGAAGTTAAGTTGCTAGCAATTGGGTAGTTAGAGTTTCAGCTTTATAACTAATAATAATAATATCAGCCCTGTATTAAATTGTCCCATTGCTGGGCACGGGCCTCTTCTCACTGTGAGAAGGGTTAGGCCATAGCCCACCACGCTGGCCTAGTGCGGGTTGGCAGACTTCACATGGCATATCTTCGAGAACATTATGGAGAACTCTCAGACACGCAGGTTTCCTCACGATGTTTTCTTTCACCGTTAAAGCAAGCGATAATTTACTATTTAATACGCATATAACTTTGAAAAGTCAGAGATGCGCGCCTTGGGATCGAACTCGAGACCTCTGCGTGGCAATCCAACAGCTTCCCACTAGGCTATCGCTGCTTTATAACTAGTTTAATACTATTATAGTTTATTATTATAGAGCAGGAGAGGTTATAATACCAATAATAAGTATAATAGTGGTTGCCTCGTCACTACCGCCGCGCCGAATGTTATTGGCTCGATCCCCACACGGGATAAAATGTGTGGCATCCACATATACCTAGTTGTTTCGAGTCTGGGTATTTTTTATCAGTTGTTTGAATGTTTGTAGAGTCCCCCGCGATACAGGAATTCTTCATAATGAAGAAGTTGCCTTTTAAAAATCAAATGAAAAATACGTATCTTAAATTATATCTAAAACATGGCAGTCTATCACCGTAGAGATAATGATACATGCATACATAGGTCTCATGTCTATATCTGCGAAGAGATTGCCTAAGATTTATTACACCCAAATTTTACCTGTTGTGTGTTAGGCCCCATGCAATATGAGGCAAACCTCGCTCTTTACCGAGAAATCTGCCGGACTTCGTGCCTTTGTTGAAAATATCTTGACAAAAGAACTCAGAAACTGAACCCAACATCGAACCCTAGACCTCATATATAATTATCACTACATAGGTATTATAAAACAAAGTCACCTGCCGCGTCTGTCTGTCTGTTCGTGATAAACTCAGGAACTACTGAACGGATTCATGCGATTTTCACCAATAGACAGAGTGATTCATAAGGAAAGTTTAGGTCTATAATTTTTAAGGTTTTGTACTACCCGTGCGAAGCCGGGGCAAATAATAGTATATAATAATCGCATATACAAACACTGCGCCACTAAGACCACACAAATGTATTCCACCACATTCCAGATATCCATTCCGCACATAATATAAACATTTATTAGGTACCGTTTATTGGGTGCATAACCAGAATTCGTATAGCAACTAAGAGCTTTGCCCGAAACATTATAAATAAACAACACCAAACAGTGGAATTAAGACCTGATGGAAACAGATTTAAATGTCAATTTACCGGTAAGAATTCACAACAAAATAGCTACGAGCATCAATGAAAATAGCTATCAATCGACACCAATTGTATCATACCTATTTATTGCACATCCAATAAACAAATAAATATGCCTCTATGGCGTAGTGGTTAGTGTAACCGACTGCCACGCCTGAGGTCGCGGGTTCGATTCCCGCACAAGTCAAACATTTGTGTGCATGAACATGGATGTTTGTCTTGGTCTGGGTGTTTCTATGTATAATATGCATGTTTTTACAAAAAAAAAAGTATATTTAGTATGTCTATCCATTGTCTAATACCCATAGTACAAGCTCTGCTTAGTTTGGGCTAGATGGTGTTGTGTGTATGTGGTAGAATATTATTATATATACACAAATTATTTCCAAGACATATTAACTAAAGAGAAAAATAAAACAACAAAATTAATAAGCGTCATAATATTCCTCCGCATCGTCGTCAATAATTGGCAACGTGCCCAGAAGACTGGCAGCATTGCCACGTTGAATGGCAATGCTGCATACCTTATAAAAACACAAACTTATCAGACATCACCTGGCCATCACAATAGAGGCGTGATACCACGACATATTTATTTTATAGTAGATTTTGACCGCGGCTTCGTTCGCGGGAACGTGGGTCAGGTTGGGTTATTAGGAGTACTTTTTTCAGGATGAAAGGTACCCTATGTATAAATGGATAATAAAGGTTAGGCAGTCTCTGCGGGTGTAGTGTTACGCTATAGTCCACCACACTGTATCTAGTATCGGCTGACTTCACACATCATGTTTTGTTATAAATATTGACTTGAAGCGTAGTGGTTTAATCCCCACACGGGACAAAAATTTGTGTGATCCACAAATGGTTGTTCCAAGTCTGGGTGTTCTTTGTGTCCGTTGTTTGAATGTTTGTAAAGTCCCCCGCGACACAGGAATTATTCCTAGAGCGAAAGCTACCTTTAAAAAAACTATTATGTAGACTGGTCACTGCTTAGGTCAACTAGACTTAACATAAAATTGACTGATGTTTAGGCGAATGTTACACATTGAAATAAGAGTGCTGTATGCGAAGTTTATCGCATTTTATTTGAATTACAGCCCGTGACCGTGGCTGCTGAAACGCAATCGAAACGTCGGGGAAAGTGTAAACATAAATAGTTTTAATAGTGTCAATAATTTGATAAGCTTAAAAGTTAGTAAAGTTTTATAGTAATACTAGTGTAACACTTTCTAAATTATGTAATAAAGTGTCAAATAAACAACGCTATAAAATCCGTATCATCATAATCATCAGGCTATAATAGTTCACTGCTGGACATAGCCCTCCCCCAAAAAGCGCCATAGCGCCCTGTCTTCAACTTGCCGCATCCAGAATCTGCCTGCAGTCTTTCGCAGATCGTCATCCCACCTGGTCGGAGAGCATCCTACAATACGTTTGCCGAGTCGCTGTCTCCACTCAAGAACACGCTTACCCCAGCGGTTGTCAGTTCTTCGCGCGATATGGCCAGCACACTGCCATAATAAAATATATAACAAAATCTGTATATAGTAGTTTAATTTCAATGAATAACATTCGCGTAAAAAAAGACAATATTATGAATTACAGCTGTTACTATTTTATAATTATTGTAAAGATAAAATAACAAATTCTTTATTATTTCAGTTGAAGGTATTAATTAGGAGTATTCCGCTTTCGACACCAATTTTTTCGGCACCTATCGTTTTGGCACCAATAGGTATTTTTGCTTGGTGTCGAAACTGTCGAATGTGGAATAAAATACCTATTGGTGCTGAAAGTGGAATAGCTTAGGTGCCGAAACCATAGGTGCCGAAAATATTGGTGCCGAAAGCAGAATACTCCATTAATTAGTGTGCAGCGCTAATTCATTCAAGCCCATTCAATCGTGTCCTATATGTAAGCATTCAGTTTCTTCTTTAAACACAAATAATACAATTTCGTTTCAATCTAGTTTAAAGACACATAACAGTATTAGGTGGACAGGTAGTACGATAGATATCTATACTAATATTATAAACAAACAAATATTGCCTTGATTTGATTATTTTTTTGTAATCATTTAAATCAGAAACTACTTCACCATAAGAAAGCTATATTATCACCGAGTAACATAGGCTAAAAAAGTACTGTATCTATCATAATGCGGGCAAAAGTATGTACTATATAAAATTATAGATTATGTTTTATAATAATTATTATGTTTGGTGTATAATAGAGGTGATCATCTGCATAAAGTATTGCGGCAAATCTCTATAAAGTAGTTTAATTTCAACTACCCCTAAATATTTGACTTGTTTACAATTTGTTACAAAGTCATGTATGGCACACAAATGCCAGGTGCACACCACTTCTTCCAGCCTCGCTTTCCAAGAGAAATTCGAACGAACACCCATCGTACACTTAACAAGCGCTAAAACAAGCATAGCGCTATTAAATTATCTTAAGGATAAGATATAAAAGTATTAATATATAATTCCACTTCGTCTCGTTTTATAAAGTCTTAAACATATAACAAGCTAGTAATATCATAAAGAGCAAAGTTTCTTTTGTTAAAGCTTAGCAGACTTCAAAAGTCGTTTGTTTATGATAACTTATAGAAGCACTTATTATGAAGTAAGTGCTTAAAGTTGTTGAGCTTATAAGCTTTTCTATTGATCTATTTAAATCTTAGGTCTCTAGATAAAGTCTCTAAGACTCTAAGATAAAATATCTAGATAAAGAAAGAAAATGATATATTATTATCTAGCAAAACTTTATATACAAAATATCTACCTACGTCTGTATGTTAGACTACATTTTTACATCAAGTATAAAGAATATGGGTAGTTATATATACTTCTTTTAGGTTTTAAGTAGGTAGAGGTCTATATAAAATAATCCCTTCGGCGATTCCATAAGGCGATATATATTTGTGAGATTTTGATTTGCTTTATAATAACAATAGTGGTAATTTCTTATCGTTTACTAAAGAAACAGTTAGATGATAGTTATTTAAATCAGAATTAATTACTATAAAACGATAATAAGGAAATTTGCATTTATATAGTACTATTACAAATTTGTTTAATGATGAACTATTTATGTCGCACGTACAAAGCTTCACGCTACCAGATATATTAAGTAAAACGTACGTTTTATCTCATTGTGTCTGGTAATTAGAACTCTAGTGCATATAGTATGATCAAAGTAATTGACGTCACTGGTAAACCATAGCAAATGCGAGTAGGCTACTAGTTAATATAAATGCTAGATGTCCCAGCTGAACATAAAAGCCAAGATACTTCGCACTAGAAACGCGTCGTTTCTTTCATAGATTATTCTGTGTCCAAATTACCATACAAAGGTTCTTCATCATATTACATAAAAATTATAATAACACGAATTAATTCAGTTGACTCAAAACGAAATCACCGAACACTTTCCTTCGTAAATCATATGTATAATATTTACGAGTATTTATTTAGTAAGGAATGAATATCAAACATGTGTATATAAATCATAGTAGAGTACGTGGTGTCGGTAGTGTTTGGGCGGCGTCCACTGATTGTTACGTACGGCGAGCTTTGTACCAGCTTCCGTTCCAAGCAATGTTCAAAACTATGAAGAGAACTTCTTGGAATATTTTACTGTTCCATTTTGTTGGGTGATGCTGTCCTCCGTTTGTAATGGACATCAAACCACGTTCCTCGACAAACTCATACCGCCAATTATGGTTTAAAATTTTTGAGCATGTAATATAAAATGATACCTCCATTCCAAGATAAAAGTATGTATGTATGTGATATCGGAATAAAACATTTTTTTTAATTATTTTAAAAGTGTAACAAATCCTTACTAGATTTTACTAGGCTTACTATTATAAATGCGATCGTAAGTTTGTTTTTTTAGTAAGATTGCACGCCTTAATTATTCGACCGATCATCATTTTGCGGAACAACCTAAATATTGCAGTAACGTTGTCAGAATAACAGAAAAGGACAAATTGTACATTTCATCTAGAAAAGGTATCTACTATTCACGAGCGAGCGCAGCTGCGGGCAAAAGCTAATCAAATATGCTATGCTATGCAAAATAAATATTAAATGCACTGTTAATCGAAATTGGTTTACAAGTTTAACCATGGCAACTTTATAAGAATCGCGATGGTTTACCTAGAAACCGAAGATCCTAAACTTCGTAATCTTTTTGCTAGAAATGTCTTACAGTGCACCGATTCTACAAAAAAAAAACAAAGGAAGTCTACTCCATACAAAGCGCGCCATAACCACAGGTTACGTATGTCAGTCGTAAGTAAAAAAAACAAAGTGGCGGCACAAATGAAAGGCCTCGATGGGGTTTACCTGTATTATGTTCATTACCAGCATAACCTTGGAGTTTTACCGTACCAATTTATTTTTGACCATCTTGGAGAACAAGTAACTATCCCGACTGTCATGAATTTTTATGACAAGTAAAAAAGTAGGAAGTTTAAGTGGTCGCCTCGCCACAGCCGCCGCGGCGAGTGGTGTGGAGTCGATTTCCACACGGGACAAACATTTGTGTGATTTGCAAATAGTTGTTCCGAGTCTGAGTGTTCTTTGTGTCCGTTGTTTAAATAATAATAATAATAATATTCTATCACATACACACAACACCATCTAGCCCAAACTAAGCAGAGCTTGTATGTACTATGGGTACTAGACAATGGATAAACATATATATATACTTTTTTTTTTGTAAATACATACATATTACTATGGGTACTAGACAATGGATAAACATATATATATACTTTTTTTTTTGTAAATACATACATATTATATATAGAAACACCCAGACCAAGACAAACATCTATGTTCATGCACACAAATGTTTGACTTGTGCGGGAATCGAACCCGCGACCTTAGGCGTGGCAGTCGGTTACACTAACCACTACGCCATCGAGGCCGCCAATGTTTGTAAATTCCCCTGTAATACAAGAATTATTCCTAATGTGGGAGAAGTGTATAAAAAACATCAACGGGTTGCACTCCGGGAGTGCCGCCAGAAGTGAAAACTTGAATATTAACGTTGTGCATTTTTGATATTTTGGTATGGTTAGGGAATAATTTTGCATGAATTGCTTTAATTATCAGTATAAAAGTACTATCATTTATGTGGGAAAATACAATATTCATTTATTGCGCTATCGTACACAAGCATGACAATTCTCCCTCCGTCTTACGAATTTTCGATCAGGTCACGTGTCCTGACGCGAGTTTGACAATTCTCCCTCCGTCTTACGAATTTTCGATCAGGTCACGTGTCCTGACGCAAGTTTAACATTTTTTACCCATCACAAAAAAGTGCACAACGCCGCTAAAGAAGTTTTCACTTCAAAAATAATAAGTTAAGACTGCCTCGGTGGGGCAAGTGTAGTAAGTAGTGTTTGTGACTGCAATGGTCTCGGATTGGATTTCCGAGCCAGGAGAAATGTTTTTAGGTTTTTCCGTCTGGAAATTCTCAGTAGCAGCACGAAATTTAGAACTGTGCCCGGTAAACGGTATCTCTGTTTATGAACTGTCGTATTACTGGGCACGGGCCTTTTCTAAGTGTGAGAAGGGTTAGGCCATACTTCACCACGCTGGCCTAGTGCGGGTTGGTTGACTTCACATATCTTCGAGAAGATTATTAAGAACTCTCAGACATGCAGGTTTCTTTACGATATTTTCTATCACCGTTGAAGCAAGCGATAATTAACAAATGAATACGCACTTCGAATAGTTAGAGGTGCGTGCTTCGGGACCGAACCCGAGAAACGGTCTCCCTCTAGTTTATCGCTGCATGGAAGACATAGTAGAGTAGCGAATTTAAATTATAATTATATGTCTACAAACAGACAAACCCAAAAGAGTTCCTTGTTCTTCGTATTAAGTATACTCTAGACGACATTTATGTGACTCAGAATACAATCATCAAATCGAACCAAAATGTCAACCGTTTGTGCACTACTATACGTAAACATACCATCTAAGGTAGCAATTATCCTGCGCCGTACGATCATCGTCCAGACAAAGTATTTAGAACAAAGTTCGCAATACTAGCCCGCAGTACGAAGTGAAAGGTTGCCAACCAATCACCTTGCAGTATTAGATGACCCGTTTAACTTAATAATTCGCACGACTTGTGCAACTGGATCCTATCAAGGCTTTATTCCTTTGAAGTACTTATGTTAGTATGGATATCAATTAATTACTTAATGACATAAATTGAGGTAGGGCAGCGGTAGTAAATGCGACTGTACATGGATACAATGTTATTTGGTTATTCTGTCAAATAATTCTCATAATAGCGGCGTGATAGATTTTCTACGAATTACAGCGGATTTATTATTAAGGAGGACTGCACGGTGGTCGCCTCGATACTGCCACTGCGTCAAGTGTTGTGGGTTCGAACGGGATAAAAATTTGTGTGATCTACAAATAATTGTTCCGAGTCTGGATATGTTTGTAAAATCCCTTGCGGTAAAATAATTTAAATCAAATCAAATCCATTTATTGTTGGCATAGGTAAATAAAAAGATGTACATATAAAAACATAGGTTCCAGTATGTCCTGCGGTTAAGCATACAACATATTTTATAAATTATATAACTAGCAAGGTCAGTACCTAATTAGTGTTATCATTAAGGAAATCTTGGATCGTGTAATATACTTTGTAATCAACCAGTTATGTAAATTGTTTTTAAATATTTTTATTTCTGGAAAGAAGAAAATATACGTTTATATGTATTTAAAGAGGCTCTTATTAATTGTTATCAAAGGACTGTTGATTTCAGTTTTAGTAAGTAGTAATATCATTTAAAAATTGTGTATGCACTATTCGATTTTAATTATTAATACACATTATAGTTATTGATAAATTAGTAAAATAACGCACAGAAACCCATTGCCAATTATTATAGGCCTGTCCCAATTTTAGTTATTGGTTTCTCATTCGGGCTTCATTGAGAATAGTAAAATTGCTTGCGCTACTATTTTATTTAAATAAAACTTTATTTCATACATAATCCTAACTAATATTATAAAAGCGAAAATGAGTTTGTTTGTTTGTTACATTTTCACGCCTATACTACGGAACCCATCATCCTGAAATTTTGCATATACGTTGCCAGGTGTACAGAAACGGATATTCATCCCGAAAAAATTACTGTTCCCGAGGAAAACAACAATAACGTTCTTATGACAATAGATGGCGCCACGTGTCTTTCGAATCATGAATGAATTATATTATTACAAGCAGAGTACAACACGAATTGATTGTCAAATTCTAAATTAACGCAAGCGAAGCCGCGGGCAAAAGCTAGTATAAAATTAATCAGCCGGATTAAAATCTGTACCCAAAAATATTAGGTAACGCCTTACGATCTAAAAAGCTGGCTCCACACTTTTTTTTATTATACACCACCCAATCCATGATAGACATAAAAAATATGATTTTGAGAAAATTTGACGTTTTCTAAGAAAATATATCAAAACAACAAGTCCATTCCCAAAACTCGTAGCATCAGAAACCCTATCTCCAATGCTCCCTCAAAATAAGAAATAAAACATGTTTTGTTAAAATTATTCTGGGCCAACGTATCAGAGCATGTCATTTATTTCTGACAACCTAAGATTACGTGTGGGACAGCTGAACGATGGGTATGCGTATGTTTTTATTTAGACTCGAGGAGTATTTGTTTAGGTTATGAGAGGGCTAATGGTTGAGTAAGGGACATTTGCATCATATCATTTGTGTATAAAGATAAATACTGGCTGAGAGGGTCTTGCAACGTAAGAAGACCGAGAGTAATAATGCTTGATAGGTAACAATTCATGTTTAAAATCTGTTTTCTGCCTTGTGTAAATATCTTGCTTTGATTGGCGTCAGGTGCTCTCACTTACTGTACCAATGCAAAGGAAAAGGCAATGCTTTTTTTGCGATACTTTGAGACAGGGGAAGTAAGATCTTCTCTTTTAATGTTCGGACATATCATACGCAATAAAAGCTACAAGGAAGAGTAGAAGGTCAAATAATTCGCGGCCGACTACTCAAATGATAGACAAACCTTCTTAAATCGTCTTTGGAGACCTCCCTTACTGAATTTCCACGCAGTTCCATAAATAGAGAGAAAAAGAGACGGCGCGCAATAGCCACAACCAGCCCGTCAGACGATACATGACCACGTCCACTACGCTAGGAGTGGACGACTAAGAAGAAAGAAGTACGTTCTTGGTTAAGCTGGTCCATTAATCCCGAAACTAGCATAAATCCTCTACCTATACCTATGTGAGTATAATATGTCCTGGTAAATTATTTGGTTCATATAAAAACTGCTTTGAATAGCAGAAGGGTAAGGGTAAAAGTAGGTTAGATTTGACTTGGCCAGTTTTCATTACATCAGACATTTTATAAAGTTATTCAACATATATATATATATATATATATATATATATATATATATATATATATATATATATATATATATATATTTTTTTTTAATTCTGATAAAAACTGGCCAAGTCAAATCTAACCTACTTTAAGATCTCACATTTTTAAATAACAGCAATTGTTATAGGTATCCAATAAAGCAAAGAAATAGAGTTTAATACTTGTTCATAATGTTATTTTGTTCCTATAAATACATACTTGGATTTTGCATAAAACTTGGCACTCATTTAGATCTTCATTCTTTTTGCGGCGAAGCCCACAGCCAAGCATAATTTTTGCATTGAACTTGGCTCTCCTTTTTTACATTTATGTTTTTGGTGGGATGTAATATACTGATTTTGTACTACATATCATCCGCATTCCGTTTATTTAAGAAACACTTCTTAGTGTAGTTATTTCGAACTCGCGAACAAAACCCAGTTTAAAACAATAAGACGACCATCAGCTTAATATCCCCGTGACCATGACTGTTGAAAAGTTACGAAAACGTGAGGGCAAGTTGTAATTTAAATAGCTTTAAAAGTAGTGCTTTTAAATAGACTGCAATAAATAATTTTAATCCATAACATTCGCGTAAACGTAAGACTATTTGTGTATTATGCATTGGTACATACTTCATTTATTTAATGGCTTAAAGTCTTTTGAATTTGAACATTATGCTTATATATACTCTTTCTTTGTTAGTATACAGTTCAAAAATATAAAAATATCAAATATCAAAAGATTATTAGTTTGCCCGCACTGCGTGTGTATTACTGATACCTTCAAATATAATCAAATATATCTGATTTTGACAAGAAAAAGCCGCAGAGAAATAAAAAGCACACCGTATTAAAGCTACTTCATAAAATTATACTGATAATGGAGTCTCTTGCGACCTTAACGGAGGTCAATAAACAGCCTTCTGAAATCTTTTCAGAGGAAAAAGAAAACTTAGTAACATTCCAAATACGTACTCACACATACATCGCACACCTTACATAAAGTGACCATTATATAAGGTTATAGGAGATTTTCCCATTTATTTAAATTATTTTAGGTACATTTTTATTATATTGCTTGGGATGTACAAAGTTTTAAACGTAATATTTGAATGTTTTATATATTTTAAAGTAAATCCTTAGATATATTTACCTACTAGAAAAATATAGTTATAAGGTTTCTCTAGATTCATTAAATCGTTTACGCAGTGTTCGTTTACTGAAGGTACACGCAATGTCACGAGTAGAGAGAAATAGAGAAGGATCACAAAAACGACAACTAACGTATCAGAAGAATTACGAGCAAGAGCTCCGCAAGGAGTGTACTAAGGTACACTCCTGGCGGAGAAAGAAAGAAAGAAGAAAGAAGTACGTTTTTGGTTGAGCTGGCCCAATCATCTTACATACATACATACATAGATTCATGCCTGTTTTCCAGAAGGGTAGGCAGAGACTACGGATTTCCATTTACTACGATCCTGACCAACTTATC
Source organism: Catocala sponsa (assembly GCA_963564715.1). NCBI lineage: Eukaryota > Metazoa > Arthropoda > Insecta > Lepidoptera > Erebidae > Catocala > Catocala sponsa. Next base: position 9,434,472 of record OY751351.1, read on the forward strand.
TGGCTTCATTCACTTTTATAACATTCCTCATGCCTATTCTCGTCAATATCCACTTTCATGTCGCATCTCTCTCTAATCGCATTATTCCTTATTTTATATTTCAGAGTCACACCACATACCTACTACAAAAAGATACTGTATAACATTAGTTACTTATAATCAAAAACCTCTACCAAGAATCAAACCGTTACCAGAATACGAATCAAAATATATTTAACTTGTAACAATATTTACCCTCTTATTTCATTACAGTCAAAAGGTGTAAATAAGAGGAAACAAATCATTATTAACCGCGACATGATTGGTTTAATCGTATGCACGCCGTGCATATTAAATTTGCTTTTCGAGACCCGTGAATCAATCTTGAGCGATCATGGTCACCCTACTCGAAGGTTACCTCAGAAGCAAGTAAATAATTATTATTTAGTATTCGTATCACGTTGCCGCGGCTTTCAGAGGGGAGGGCAGTGGGAGGGAAGTCGTGTGAAGTTGAATAACAATGATATTTTCTTATTTCGCAACTTTTTTACAACGATTTTCGTGTGCACTGGTAGGCTTTCGCGGTAAATGTTTTTCTTTTAAAATGTTTTGCGGTTATTTTTTTAAGTTATTTACATTGTATGAAAAATAACCGAATGAAAGGCTGTATGTATTTTATCAAATATTAATACAATATAAATTTGTAACAAATTATAATTGATTTAAAGGAATTCGTGGGTGGGAATGAACTTTAGTTAAAGAGCTTCGTATAAACAAAACAAATCAAACATTTACAAATTTACAATTAATTAAGACTATAATCTCCCTTAGACGGAATATTTAAAGACAGTTTCATCTAGGTTTCTATTACATGGCCAAGTTGGTTAAATTGGTCGTGTAAAAGAAACCTAGCAATTTCATAACTATAAACTTTTTGACTGTTTGACTGTACAGATGGCCTTGTGGTTTAAGTGGCTGCCTCTGAACTGCCGCTGCTCGATGCAGTGCTTTGAGTTTGATCCCCACAGGTGACAAAAACTTTTTGTGATACACAATTGGTTGTTCCGAGTCTAGGTGTTTTTGTATTCGATGTTTGAATGTTTGTAAAGTCCCCTGCGATTCAGAAATTATGCCTTATGCGGTAGTTGTCTTATTCAAAGAATAAAACCTACTTCTTTTATACCACGTGAACCATATTTGAGTGAGGCTAATATGTAATCGTATAATCAATCAATTGTAAAAAATTGATGCAATTGAATTAAAATTTTAATCGATAATCGCTATGGTAGGCTTAAGCCTGTAATAGATTACATCTTAGTTATAAATCCAAGACCTAATATACGATAGAATGATATTATGTATTTGACATGAGCATCCTTTTAAATGATAGTAATAGTCAAAATTGTCAACGGCATAAACAAGGTGTAGTCCAGAATGCCTAATATAAACAAGACCTTTTTTTATGGAAGACTCAATTTTTGCAACAACGCTGAAACAAAAATGACGAAATTAAAACGGGCATGAAGAACTATGAAAGTTTTTATTACGTGTTCATATAATTGCTATGCAATTGTTATGTTTTGCTGTTGTTATGAAGGTAGTTTGGAAAAATAAGGTTTTAGTTACGACATAGAATATACATACATTTGGTATGTAAGTATATCCTACTAGATTTTGCCCTCGTCTTCGCTCGCGTTAATCTAGATGTTGTCAATGAATATCTATTCTCTTGCACAGAGCTCTTTTTTGAATAAAATGTACGCTATGTCCTTTTCTGTACCCTTGACAACGTGTACGCTAAATTTCATGATGATCGGTTGAGAAGTCGTGAAAGTGTAACAAACAAACAAACTCACATTCACATTTTTAATATTAGTTAGGAAGTAGTATTGATTGGCAGTTACGTTTTACACCTACATATTGCTCAATCCTTTTTCTGACTCTATGCTTCCAAATGTAGAGAATATTTTCCGGAAAATGAAATTGCATGACTTTACCCAAACCGAAAGTCAAAGCTGAATCTCATGATGCGTCTCAAATGTATATCATAGAAACAACAAGCCACCCTAGTCTATATTCTAGTTAAAAGTATTTAATTACTTGATCTTAAACGGATTTCCTCATTCGCTACTCCATTACGTAGATAAACTGTCAGCATATCCATTTCCATAGCATTGCATCAACTTTCAACATAATTGTCCATGGAAACAAAGTTGCAGGCATAACATAACTTCATAACACATAATACAGCCTCATTTCACGACAAGTACCTGTTGAGTTCTAGATCTTAACTCGCTCATATTTCAACTATGTTTCTCTTCTATCCATTTTCATGCGAAAGTCCATCTGTCTAGCAAATTAAATTAATTTCGTAATAATGTAACTCAGTTCGCTTCAAAAACCCGTGCCGTACTTCCTTTGGAATATTCTGGAAAATTTGCGCTGAATCTTCTTGATGTATTTTAGCTGATAAGTTTAAATATTAATTCTAGGGATTACATTTCATGGAGTCGGAAATTTGTAGAACAAGATAAATTATAGTGTTACAGAATTTATGAGTGGAAGATTTTATTGTAGGCAATTACCTATTTGGTAATGAAACATATGACTTCGAAAAGTCACAGGTATGTGCCGTGAGGTCTAACCCGAGACCTCTGTGTAGCAGTCCAATTACGGTCTTTTACTGGGTTGTCACTCCTATAACATACGAACTGCTTTTATATTAAACAAAAAAGCGCGAAACAAATTACTGGCACGCGACAAACAGAAGAAGCGATGCTATATCTTAGTTTTCTCAATGAATTTCTATGTCTTTCCCACTTGAGTAATTTCTAATATTATCATGGCTACATCTAGAAGTACCAATCCTCCACTATCCACAAAGCTTTCGTATCGGACAGCGTATCACATTCACACCAGTAAAACATTTACAGACAGCACACATGCTCGACAATCGGTAAATTTACGTAGAAGCGGTCAAACAAGATCGGTCAACATCAACATGCTGTAGATAATGAGATTTAATATACGGTTAGTAGTATACTAATTCACATTATCTATGTATATTGCGTCCCGTTTTGTAGATCGACGTCGGCACTATACAGAAACTTCAATTTATTTTCGGGATACATAAATTTGCCAGTTTATTGATTGCAAATTACACATACATAATTATGGATTTCGTAAATTATGACAGGTGGTATTTCGTTTAATATACGATTCTATAATGATAAGTAGTGTGTACCTTAAATTTAGGTCTATGTGGACATTGAACCGGCTTCATGTAGCATTATTTAACATAGGAAAACAGCGTTGGTTTGGTTGGATCTTCTGTGAGATGGAAGTACTGCTGAAATCAGTGCACTAGATCTGGATATGGTTTCCACTATGTTGCAGCTATATTACTGCTCCACGAATAGCGTAGTGGTTTAAGTAATCATCTCGTTACTGCCTCTACGCCAAGTGTTGTGGATTCGAATCTCACTTGGGACTAAAATTGTTGAGATCCACAAATTATTGTTCCTGGGTGTTCTTTGTGTCCGTTGTTTAAATGTTTGTAAAGTCCCTCGCGGTACAGAAATTATTCCTAGGGCGCGAAATGAATTTTTATAGAAAAATAAGAGATATATTTAATTTTTTATAGTAAAACATTAGCTGAATCATCAAATATTTATCAGCATGGATGATATGAATACTTCTTCTATCGTAAAAATAAGACCCGAAAAAAAATAAGAATCGAATCAACTTCGGATACTTAGTTGTTTGGTTTTATAGAAAATTTACAGGGTGTCACCGTCAACGGATTCGTTAGAAAGGACATTATATTTCTTCCAATAATAAATTCTCCAAACTTAGAAATGTAAATTATACTGTCTCCTAGGCCGAATTTCGGTTACGACGGCAAATTTCAAGGGAGGCTTGCATTCTGCACAGAAGATTTTATAGAATATAAGTTTGAGTGCAAACACAAATGCGCTCTTAATTACCACACTTCGATGGAACGATAATTTGCGCAGATCCTAGCCTGACTTAGATTAGAGCGACTTCATGTAAAACAATTGCATTTACTACCTGCGATACCGAGACAAAGTCTAGAAGTCTGCGACACAAAAAATATTCTTAACTATCGCTACAAAAATAAATAGAAAAAAGAGAAAGGGAAAAGCGGATGAGTCTATTGTTACACGAACCTCACAGGAAGGAAACAATATAGCGTAAGACAACTAAATGATTGATCTATATTTGATAGCGGAAAGAGTTGAATATCAAAACGTGAGAAGAAATATGGATGCTGACCATTTCTGTGTACAATTAACTGCTCTACTTAAACGATGCGCATTAGCGCGTTAATATATTTTAAGCGTTCCGTAAGTGATCGCTTCGGGTTGCTGGCTTGTTGCTGAGAGGTAGCGGGAGCGAGGCAACGAAGATTGAACTATACGTCGTATGCAATGGCAGGCGCAATATAAAAAATGCAACGAGCAATAAAATGAAAACATAATACAAAACAAAACGAATACATTGGTATAGATACGTGTCAATGTGATAGACAAGAGATTGAGCTTGGATTTGCAATCTTGTTCTGCTGACTTTAACCTGACTTAAGTTTCTTTTATATTTAGCTTAGCTAGAAAGGTTTATCCCAATACTACTAATATATAATCCAAACTGTTAGTGACTTTTTAAGGAAAAATAATATGATCTTAATGCCGTATGCAATGCTGTTGATAACGGTGGTTAGTCAGTGGCAGTAACTTCATACAAGTTCTAAAGTCCGACTTACTGTCGAACATGTCTTCAGTGTGTTTTGTCAAACTATTCCATAACATACATGTACATGAAGGCACGACCATGGCAGTCAATCCTAACAAAGTCAAGGGGGACTAAACCGAACAGAGGCTACTTACGTAGGAGATATTAGGTAAACTGCACAAGTGTGTGTCTAAACATAAATGCACTCACTCTTCCCGCACTCTTTAAAATAGTCCTATTGGATGGCAATCTGATACAACAGGATATAAAGGAAAACAAGTTCTCCATACTCGCTGAGGTAAAGGGATATGCAACACCACCTACTTAGTAACTCCGGTCAGCTATTAAGAATTTCTTGACAGAAAAACGAAATTATTTTTTGACCTGACTCGGGATTCTGTCGCATTCACTACGGTTGCGACACCGAGGTGATCAAGCTAGTCTATACATCTATACAAATAAATAAAATTGAAGTGTCTGTTTGTAATATCAAAATAACAGCTTTTTATCTAATGAATATGAAAGTATATAAGGTACCTATACGAAAACATCTATTTTCTAAATTTTTGTCTGTCTTTCTGTCTGTTTGTTCCGGGTAATCTGCGAAACGGCTGAACCGATTTTGACGGGACTTTCACTGGCAGATAGCTGATGTTATAAGGAGTAACATAGGCTACATTGATTTTAGAAAAAAATAGGGTACCGCGGAAACAAACACTTTTTGGTTAAAATCTACGCGGACGAAGTCGCAGGTAACAGCTAGTTTAAAATAAAAAGAGAGCAAGGTGGATTTCAATTAATTTACTGTAAAACAATATATCTGTATCATCTCATTATAAAACTAGGCATCCCACTGCATCATTATTATAGGTTTTATATTTATAAATGCTCGTATGTAAACAAAGGTGATTAATTACTACTGATTATCATAGTAATCATCAACAGCTGCGTTCGTATCTCACATTTTCTCTAGGATCGGCAATGCCAGTGATCAGCAGCGCTTACTAGTGAAAATTGTATGCATGATTTTACTTTTTAATGATTTATAGAATACAGTCAACAACATCGCCTCAGCTACTGTGGGTGCGATGTGGAGGCCACTGCTCTTAGACCACACGACTGCTTAACATCAGGTGGAGTGTGGTCATTTTGACGAGCAAAATTAAAAAAAAAAGTCATTGATAATTCACACAGACATATTATAATCCATATGTGTGTTAATTTAGTCCGCAACCATGAGTTGATTACATTATATGTACATCCCAATAGGATTAGACCAGGTTTTAGTATCATTACACCCTACCATATTCACAAAGGATTCAAGTACAATTTACAAAATTCGGAGTTAGCTCTAAAGTAATCAGTACCGCGGAAGCCAACATGATATTCATATCCAAACTAATGCCTGAAAACAATTACTTTACTCTAACAATATTATAATTAGTTAATCCTCTACAAAATTGCCTTACCGTCTCATCACTGTAACCTTACCCTTAATTCGTTACGACCGTGTGTGAATAGAATTTATCATTAGCTTAAACCTAACGTACGTACTCAATATTGTCGGTAAGCGATAATTTAGGTGCTTTGAATAAAAAATATACTAATTTAACGTAATAACTTTTAAATGTGTTATGATCGATTATGTAATGCAATGTTCTTCGTTGTATAGCTCTGTTAACCGCAGTGATTTCTTCAAAAACCAGTCTAAGAAGGTCTTTAGATGTATAGATGGGGCTAGCAACAAAAGGTCCATCTGAGGCTTTTAGTTTGTCAATAGTCTTGATAGCGTGATAAAATGTGAGCCAAATTGTGAACTGCGCGGTTGGTAGCTTATAAATTATTACCTCTCTAGTTCCTGCAACTAGTGTCGTATGATCAATCGTAAATCATCAACGACAACTATTGATATGGGACTTAGTGTGATTCGGTAATAGTTATTCGAAGATTAGATTCTGAACAACAATTCCACTGTATTTTTCAACGTTTGTTAAGCCCTCTGTAACATAGGACATCATTTGCAATGTTTAGGTTGATAAAATTGAATGAAAAATTCTATACGTCATTTTAGGATTATCTTGTTAATGCATTTTTTATTTTACGAGCCGAACTGTCCAAAATCTGCAGGCATAGGTGTCATCATGACTTAACGATATACGAGGGGAGTTCAATGTATTCTCGGTACATGCATGAAAGAATAAGCATAAAATTCTGAAAAAAATTTTTTGTTTTGATGTAGTCCCCCATCACCTCAATACACTTATTAGAGCGGGAAAGTAACTTTTCAATACATTCTAAAAATATTTTTCTTTCTTGTGTTCATCAATTGCCGCCCTTAACTCTTCATCGTCGGAAAAACGTTTACCTCGAACATCTTTTTTAAGGTTTGGTAACAGAAAGTAATCACTAGGGGCCAGGTCTGGGCTGTAGGGTGGATGATTGATTTCTTCAAATCCGCATTCCCGCACAGCAGCCTTAGCAAGGCGCCCTGTGTGAACCGGCGCGTTGTCGTGAAGAAGCAAGACACCTGCGGTCAATTTTACACGTCTTTTTTCTTTTACTGCCTTCTTTAAATAACGTAGGGAGTTCGCGTAAGATGCGGCAGTAATACTTTGACCCTTTTTTGTGTACTCAATCAGTAAGATACCCTTAGAATCCCAAAACCACGGGGGTCGTCTTCAATACTCTCTCTACCCCGTCTAAATTCACTAGACCACTTTTGAATAGTAGATAATGAAGAAGCAGAATCTTGGTAAACAGTCACCATTTCTTCGTAAATAACTTTTTGAGTCTTTCCTTGTTTTGTATGGAATTTTATCACAGCACGATGCTCGATTTTTTCAACATTGTCGCATCGGTCATTGTAGTTGCCTTTTCGTAATGATATATTGAATACTAATGGTGACAATTAAATAAAATTTTATATTTATACGCTCATAGAGTGTTTTTAACTAATGAGATAATTTAATTACCCCCATCATTAGTATATCACCCCGATACCGAAAATACATTGAACGCCCCTCATATTTGCTAACGTATATTAAACAAAACCCAAAATATATAATAGTATGTAATTTTCAATAGATATAAGTAATATTAATATATGCCGTCTAAAGGAGAAATTAGTAGTCATTCAGAAAATAACCTTAAACCTTTCTATCTATACACGTAAAACACATACCACACCTCTACTACAGATTTAAATATTTATTTCAACAAATTATAACCACAATAGCAACGCATGAAGCCTCTTGGATCTATGCCCAATCCTTTAAGACAGACAAAGAGGATAAATATTGAAGTGTTCATCGTTTAGCAAAATGCCTATTCTAGACGACAAGAGGAATTTACCTTAAACAGAGAATAAGCCTGGCTGAAAATATTTCCAGAATTTGGATGCAAGCCAAGTGACAACGCTTGCACTTCTATTTTTTGTTTTATAAAATACGTTCTTTATCGTTTGCGCTGTTTTCGGAGCTTGTAGTTTATGCTGATTGGCTTCCAGTGTATAGAAGAGCTTTTAAAAAATATTGGCGAATTTCCGAATTTAAAAGTGTTAAGTGCTGAAGCAAAAGTTTTGCATGCCATATAAATGGTTATTTATTGACTGTAGATTATGAGGATAGTATTTAAAATTGGAACTGCACAATCTTGCACGTGCAATTGGCGAAATTGTGAAACACAGACTAACTGTGTTAAATATAGGATGCTTTTTAACCGTCAAAGCTGGCAAACAAGTGTACTTACAGGTGCTACTGGCACCTTTGATTGCTTGCCAAAGTCAGGAATATAATTAGCGTGTTGCCAATCCTTAAGAGAAGGGATTAAAAAGGGGTGAAGGTAGTTATGTGAGACTCCAGCGCTCATACTAGCTTGCCAAAACGCAGTAGCAATATAACTAACTAGTCTTGCGACGGTTTCCTGTTCGATTATGGTAATTTCCTAGACGATTCAATTCACTCTTTGCTTTACCGAGTAATTAGCAGCGGTAAGTTCGACCATTCTAAATATAAACTGATTATCTTTTGCCTGTGGAAACAGTACTTATTACTTATTTCTGGATGAAAGAATCCTATACCTATTCCATACCTTGACTGCATGGATGGCGTAATGGTTTAAATGGTCACCTTGACACTGCCGCCGTGCCGAGTGATGTGGGTTCAATCCCTAAACGGGACAAAATTGATTGATTGAAAAATTGATGTTTGGTTAAATAGTTAAGGCGTGAGTGTAACAAACTAACAAATACACATTCGCATTTATAATATTAGTTAGAATTATTTCTAGTTTAACGGCTTGCAGTCTTAAACGTCGACCAAAACACTTAAGATAATTTCCTTTAAATCAACACACGTCATTTCATCAGCATTTTACACAAGAATCTCTTGACGTAACCATAGTTTAACTATCACAACACATCTCATCGTACTATTAACTCAACTATCATTTAACGCTCATCCATAGCTCAGACACGAGATACGTTTTGTATGTAAGACCGTAATTAATAACACAGCCAGCGGCATGTTTCCAAAACGCTGTTTTAATTATTGTTCTTCTAAACTTTGGATATATTTTATGCGTGATCACATTCACTTTGACATGACACACATGTTCTGAAGTTCCGTTAAACAAGTGGTCTCTGAGAATCGATGGTGTATTTTGGTAAACAAATTAGGTGTGTATATCATATATTTTGTGATGTGAGATAGAAAAGTATTCTATAACTTTAATACATGTAATTTGGCTTGATTTAGTTTATATTTTCACGTGTCAAAAGTTGTTTTCATTTATTTACTTGAATTAGGCGAAAATTAATACGACTTTAGTGTGTTACTTCTTGCACGGAAAGGATACTCTGATCAATCTCCTGATATTAAGGAGATTTAGATGCTCATTTATAGATAACTGCCGCAGTATCTCATCAACAAGATTAATAGCTTACCGATGAGATTTCTCTATTGTTCTATTATAAATATAAAACTAAATAAATCATTAAAAAAGAAGAGATCATTTTAGTTCTGAAAACTTGGTAATCTTGCAACGACTGATAAAATACCTAGGCAACTTAGAACAAAAATATATGCCTCACAACTTTTTAGACCCGCTCCAGTTCGTGACTATTTAAACCTCTGCATCACCCGTGCAGCCGAAAAATAATTAACAATTAATAAATTAAAGTTATTCATAAACCGTATCCTGTTCCAGTAGAATATATATTCAACTGAGTTTGCATTTAATTTAGTTTTATGGGCATCATTTAACTTGATTAGTTGTATTTACATAAAATATAAATCTTGTATATTTTATGTTGGGTTATTATCTATTTTAGCGCAAGAATGGTTTTGTATTTGTTTTTGTAAATGTCTTTTGAGTTTCGTGTAAATGTAGGTAAGAATTTCGTAGGTTATTTGCTCCAAATTTTAAAGCTGGCCTATTAGCATCACACATGTAGGTATGTATTTCGCGCACATATCAAAGTCAAAGTCAAAGTCAAAAATCATTTATTCATTTAGGTCACAAAGTAACACTTATGAACGTCAAAGTATATAGGTTAGTGAGTTTATTAAGTTACTGAAGCTACATTTAGGTTAGTTGCTAGGTTCAGGCAACGGGTAGAGCCTATGAGAAGAAACCTGCAAGAAACTCACGGCCACTCTTTTAAATCGTCAGTTGAATATAATTTCAGTATTTTACAACTCAGATTAACAAGGTGTTACAGCCATTATGCCATATACTACTGACTATAAAAACTAAAGATAATAACAATAATAACTTAATAATATCTTCGTAGAGATCTATTTAAGATGTATGTAATACCCACAAATTGTCCAGTCACGGTTTTAGGTCCCACGTAATAGGTAGGCGAGCCTATTGCTGGCTACTGAGCATAGTTACAGCATCCGTATTGCTTCTAAAAAATCCGTGGCAGAAAACCCCAAGCACATTTTGCCCGTTTTGGAAATTGTACAGTCGCATTCACGCTGCGCCATTGAAGTAACTGATTAAAATCTCAATTAACTTTCCCAATCTGGGTATCAAATCCGAGACCTCGTATCGATAGTTACGTCAGCTATTTAATCCTATGGGCTAAAGTACTAATTCTCTAGATTAATAAGCGAAAATAGGTTGAGCTTTAATCTACACTGTTATTACTTATTATGTATATTCGTTTGTTAATCCGGATTAGATACACGTTAAATAATTTTATAGCAGATAAAGTAATATGCGTAACATTTAAATTTAAAAGATGGCTATAATCTTTATTATTGTTAACCAGTATCTAATCATAGCATTTAATGTGTTACTAGATGTTTCCGCGGTTTTACCCGCGTTTTTCGTTACTGCGCCGCCCCCGTGAGTCGTAGCGTGATGTTATATAGCCTTCCTCGATAAATGGGCTATCTAACACTAAAATAATTTTCAAATCGAACTAGTAGTTTCTGAGATTAGCGCGTTCAGACAAACAAACAAACAAACTCTTCAGCTTTATAATATTAGTATAGATAAGCATTGGTTTTGTTTAAAGGCTACACCCGCTCTAGAAATAGATCTTGGCTCGTGGGAGACACTACATAGATTCAAACAACGGACACAAAGAACACTTTGATTCAAAATAAAAAAAAGGTGGAGTGTGGTCATTTTGACGAGCATAAAAAAAAAAAAATTTGTTGGTCACACAATTTTTTGCCTCGTGCAATTACTAAGCAAACAACACTCGGCCCAGAGGCAATAACAAGGCGCCTTTAACTGTCAAGTCTTAGAATATAAGACATAATAAGAATTTATTGTGCCTGGCCACCGGTGTGTCCTTGCAACTCAATGTTAACTGCTCCAATTAAACTAGAATACTCGTGATGAAGTGACGGCAGTGCAATGGGAGAGATTCGTACCTACGAACTCTCGAACGCAAGACCAATTAATTTTCCATTGGACAACTGCAGCGCCACTGATTCAGTCAGCAAAAAAAGAAAGACTGCATGAAATATTTAAGGCAGAAACCTTAGCTGTCTGGTAAAATTGCTACCTTAGCTGTCTGGTAAAATTGCTACACCGCGTTAAAAACACCCCTGATGTCATATTCTGCAAGCAGAAAAGTAAACTCACGGACCAAACTGATATTTTAATACACGAACGATTAAAAACGAAATGAGGTGATAATCCAAATATGACATGTCTTATCACACGCCATAATGTAATATGACGTCGTATAAACGTATTGTAGTATAGCGGTATATTACACGAGAATTATGTCCGTCTCAGAATTTATCTATGATTTCGATCTATGGTTAAATTGTTTCTTCTTTATGCTTTTTTAAGCGGATTAAATGACCATTTTCTCAAATTTTGGTGTTAAGGCGAAGACAGATTTCCGATACATAAAATAAATTTGTAACTGGTTGATGTCGTCAGACATAACATAGGAGATATTTAAAAAAATATTGTAAGAGATATTTATAAGAATTATAGACGCCAAAACTTATTTTTGGAATTTTTGTCCGTCTGTATGTTTGTGCGCGTATCACGCAAAAACTACTGCACTGAATGGAATGCATGAATGTTTATCTTAATACGCCGCCTAGGATCCGTAACAACAGGAAATAGTTGGCAAGTCGGAGAGGGCAACATAAGCTATGTTTACCTTATTATGTGTTGTTGGATATTAATCAATCATAAATTGTTACATGGATTTGGATATAAAATATCACACACATAGACCATGTACTAGATTAGCACTTTTCTATTATCTCGGATTAGGTTTTTGTTACATTTATCAAAGTCGGTTCAGGCGTTTAGAAATCATGGCAATTATAAAAATTATTAAGTTAATACTTATCTACTTATGAAAATACTGCAACGGTAGTGAATACTCTACTATTGTGCATGAGCCTTTGGGTTCGATTCTGTCTTTTGGCAAAGTGTTGTCGAGTTTTTTAGTAAATACATTTGCAGTAGCAGCACGAGCAGCGGAGTCTAGAACTATGCATGTTAGATGTCAAAAGGCTCGGCACTAAACTTAAGAAAGAGACGTGTGTGTGAGTTTTATATGCGTGAAAAATAATATAATTATGTTGTTAATAAGATTTTAGGTGCATACGAGGCCAATAGCCAAATAATATACATATATCTAAACTAATTATTATAAACGAGAATGTGAAAATTGTATGTTATGCTTTAACGCCTTAACTATGAAATTTCGCATAGACGTTGTCAGATGCGTAAAAAAGGACAAAGGGTACATCCAGAAAAAATACTGTTCCTAAGAAAAGGACAAAATCCAAATAAACGCAGGCTATGCGGGTAAAATCTAGTAAGGAATATTGTTTTCCTTAGCAACCTTTGGCCAAATGAATATCAATACTTGTATAATAATTTAATTATAACTAAGTTACAAAACCCACTATTAGTCACAAATCTTTACAACGTATTAGCAGATTAGTCAACTTATCAACGCTTACTGGTACTCGATTCATAACGATTCATCGATATTCATATCGATACTCGAAGCTATACCCCTTAACATCGGAGTGATCGACATGTAAGTTGTTACGGGCGCCACACTATATCGATCAACTAATACGCGTTAACGGACTGTGTGTACTGATACTATCTGTGTGGCACGGGGCTACGAATAATAGTAACAGTGGAGGTGGCATTATTAGGGCAACAGGAAAATAGAATATTCAACTTTAAATGTTTTGTTTCTGATAGAGACAGATATAATTTAGTCCAGATTTTTTTTTTCATAATAATAGTCCTCAGCCTGCAGACGATTATTGCTTGTACTTTGTTGGTGATCGTATTTTTAGACTCAGTTCAGTTGTTCCAAACATTATCGCCTATTATATACACTAAAAAGTAATTATTTTACTTATTTGTAACATCCACAACATTTATCCACATAATTATAATATTTAGAAGTTTATGAAATATACTCTACTTTATATTTACACAACAAGCAAAATGAAAATCTGCATGTATCGAGAAGACTTATTATTAAAACACTGGATATAAAAATAACTAAATAAGGAAGAAACTAGTAAAATTAAAAGTTTTGCAAGATATTTTTTTTTTCCGTCAAATCATAATTAATATGTATTAAAAAGCTAAATATATTGTTCGTTTCTACGCGCCAATCTGTTACACTACCGATCAGATGGGAATAAATATTTTTGAATTTTATAACCTACTAGCTGTTGCGCGCGGCTCCGCCCGCGTAGTACCTACATCAATAAAACGTAGCCTATGTCCTTCCCCAGGTTTTAAACTACATTTGTACCAATTCATCTAAATCGGTTGAGTGGTTTAGCCGTAAAAAGGTAACAGACAGATAGACAGACAGAGTTACTTTCGAATTTATAATATTGGTAAGGAGTAAGAATAGTAAGGAAGTAAGGATTAATTGATAAAAGTATATGATATCTACCATCACGCTAACACCTCAAGTAATGAAAAGTGTAATGCTACTAAACACAGCAAGTATAAAAATACATAACAAAAATACATTGATATTACGACGACACAACTGTACGTATCCACTACATTTCGTACATCCATATACGCGGTCGGCTAGTTCACAACTCGTTGGACGAGTTTGACAAATTATTTTTATTTTCTCCGCCAGCCACACATTTGCGGTCACCGGTTACCAAGCGATACATGACACTTGAAACTTTGGATGTGTCGTCAGAGCGGCCATTTTTGTTTATACAGGTCAACAGTAAATAATGTTTAATGGTTTATTAGTGGATAAATTATGCGTGAATTGAAATATATTGCTGGCTTCTTTGGTACAGTGATGTACGTTTGTATATCTTAATTGTCAATTTTGAGGTTCTAAGATCTATATCGAAGTAGAGTCACGCGTTTGGCAATTTTGAATTACGAGTGAGGTTTTTTTTAAAAGATATCTCTCGCCCTAGGAATAATTTATGTGTCGCGTGGCGCTTTATAAACATTTAAACAACGGGCATAAAAATCACCCAGACTCGGGACAACCATTTGTGGATTACACAATGTTTTATCCCGTGTGGGCTTCGAACCCACAACGTACAGCGCAGTGGTTGTGGCGAGGCGACCACTTAAACCACTACGCCATCCATTTAAAAACAAACAAGCATCAGTTTTAGAGATGCCAGTACATACAGAAACAGAAACCTCATACTCCATTTCCTTTTGTGTAATATTTAGATACAAAATGTCGATAAAAAGTTTTACAAACATGATGGTATCGCTTGTCACGACTTGCACAGTACTTACTTATTGGCTGTAACAGTACACGTACTGACAAATGATGGACTCAATCCGGTATATCTCTCATAGAAAGAAATGTCAATTGCTGACTACACGGATGGCATAGTGGTTTCAATGGTCGCTTCGCCACTGCGCCGAGTGCTATGTTCGTTCGCCACATGGGACAAAAATTTGTGTAATATATAAATGGTTGTTTCGAGTCTAGGTGTTATTTATGTCCATTATTGGAATGCTTATTAAAGTCCGGGATACGGGAATTAATCCTAATGCGAGAGATATCTTTTGAAGGAAAAGTATAATATGTTTTTGTTATTATTTATCATCAACGTTCAAAGACGATTACTGATTGAGTTTAAATCAGGATACATGATTTAAGCTTTCTTAACTTATTTTAGCCTAGTCGCGCTTGCGTTATTTGCGTGCAAACACTGTTTATTTATGAGTAAAAACTTAACAATTCTTACTATAATAGTTAAAAAAGTGTTATATACCATTTGTCAGTGGTCTCATTCTACTACTTATTATACATATGTGTAGATCAAACAAATTTTTGTCCCATTTTGGGATCGAACCCACAACACTCAGCGCAGTGATAGTGATGACTATTTAAACCACTACGCCTTGCAATAAACAGTCGAATAAATATTTCTTTAGTAGGTAGTTTTAATATTTTTAAATTCTCGTCTAATCGTCGTCCACGAGCAAACTTTTTAGTATATATTATGGTATTTGCATCTACGCATTATTTTTTTGATTTTCTGTTGTACTTGTAACTATTTTGCCATTCTGCCATAGACCCATTTCCTAATTTTTAATAGAACTTTATATTTGGCATATTATTGATTTGAATGAAACATACACGTATTTAGCCCTTCATTTAGCCTGCGTATGCGTTCGTGCATAAACTTACCAACAAACCAAAAGATAGAAAGTATGTCTACGATTTTATTTTATGCTTAAATAGAGTATACCGACTTGATTTTCATATTTTAAACGTAAAATAAGTTCTTTAAAATTGTTTTGTCTTTATAATATGAAGACTAAACATTGCTTTATTATTATAAAAGAAAATAAAATGTCGACATAATAGTTGTAGAACTAGATTATTTTATACTTTTAATGATTTTAATTATGGCTTAAGAGCTTTTTGACATGTTGAACTTTTCTTTGTATCTACGCAGGTAGAATACTTACTTAATATTTGAAATCTTAATTCGCTCGAAAATGTAACGTACCTTTTTAGATTCACAAGAAACAAAGTCAACAGTTCTTATAAATAGTATTACCAAGAAAACCATGACATGATATTATTTTCTTAATAGGTATCCTTGCTAAAAGAGCTTTTTTATTCTTCTTTAGAAATCAGGTTTTGTGTCTCTACGTCACAAACATGCAATTAATGGACCCAAAATATACTTACAGTATTAACAAGTATTTGTGGATTACATAAATAAATGTCTCGTGTAAGATTTGAACCCACAAAGGTTAGTACGAACAGCAGCGGCGTGGCAACGACTTGCCCACAATGCTATCTGATCTGTCAATAAGTCTGTCAAGGAGCCAGCTCTAAGATTTGGAAACGATCGTTTACAATAATACATCAACAGCGATATACAGTTCCATTTTCTTATATTATCTTTCATATTTAGATACCTAAATACTAATCTGCTACTGGAAAAACCATTTCATGCCATTCAATAACTCTATCACCATTAATATCCTCAGTCAATAGCCTATAATTTTTTATAACGCGGCTTTAGATAGCGGCTCACGGTAGTGAATCACATTTATTAAAACACGGCTTCCGTTATTCTTATCTAAAAGATTATCTGTGTAATAAATCAGCTTCCATGCTGATCAGTATTTGGTAGTAGGAAAACGTGATACTGAGATTTTGTGATTAGTCGTAAAAGTTGTTTGAGAAACTTTGTGTTTAGTTTTATTTATGATGAATCGTAAAATATGGTAATTCCTTTATGATCATACAGTGGCACGAGCGTAGTACTTAACATCCGCACTTGAATAAGTTCTATGTCGCGGGGTCACAAAAATTCGGACAAAGAACACTAGGCTTAAAACAATTATTTGTAGATCACACAAATGTTTATCCCATGCGGCGATCGAACCCACAACACTCGGCGCAGTGGCAGTGATGAGACGACCTTTTAACCATTCGTCCAGTCTCACTGAGATCCAACGGACAACACTAACCAGCCTGGTAAGATAATCTTCCTTAACGTAGCGAGAAAATCATTGTCATACAAAAGAGTAAAGTTCTATTTAGTCTTTCATTTAAACAAAACCAATTGAAATGCAAATAAACTAACTGAAAAAAGGAATATAAGGAAGTCAAACATAATATCTTTTACAAATGTACAACAGAATAAAATTGGTAGTTTAATTAAATGCGGGGTTATTTACGAGGTTATTCGACGTACCACGTCCATATCGCATCGGACGTAAATATAGACCTCGTGCCGCTCAAACTTTTGTCAGTTGGCTGCGGTGTGTTACACCGTATTAGAACAATACAAGCATTATTTTAAATAAAAAGACGACACTCTCTTCCAAGCGCACTGGAAAAACTTGTGTAGTCCCTGGCCTGGCCTAGGAACTGGTCGAGGACATTATTTATAGTACCAATCTGTTGGGAGAGGCGCCACTGACGCGCGCCGTTCACACGATAAACCTTATAGCTAAGGAAACGACATATTCTATTGTGCTCTGAGTGAATTAACAAAGCATTGTTTTTTATTTGTTATAGTAATTACTATAGGTATAATTGTACAATATTCATTATATAATAGTACTTATATATAAGATCGCTACATTATTGTATTAGGCTAGGCCTGTGATGATAGTCGTATTGAGTAAATAAACAAATGAAAATTGGGGACTGCCGATAGAAGTGAAAACTTTAATCCTTTATCATAAACACTTCTTTATAAACTAAATTATAAACCAAAGATAATTCAAGCGTTCGGTGACGATGACGCGAGTTCCATGATTTTTGCTCACCCAAGAAGTGCTCAACGCGCCTAAAGAAGTTTTCACTTAAAAAAAAGGCGCGGGTCGGATGTTAGTGCCTGATACTCTTTTAGAGGTTATTAAGGAGGTCATAATTTTCTTATTTTTTGCGGAGGACGCACCATTTCTGAGATATTGTTAATATTCTAAAAAAAATAATAAAGCGTGGAAGCGTGACCATGACGCGAGTTTTATGATTTTTGTTCACCCAAGAAGTGCTCAACGCGCCTAAAGAAGTTTGCACTTCAATAAAATAAAATATTATTTTTTGGTAATATGAATTATGAATCGTACTTTATACATAGTCTACAATAAATAAATTAAGTTCTCCCTTAAATCTTTGTCTTGTAAAATAACCTAGCACTAGCATTCGTCTCGCGGGGGACTATGCTAACTTTGAAACATCTGACACAACTCAGTTGTTTCAAACTTAGCATTGTTACGCACATTAGTAATCATTATTTGTGGACACAAAATGTTCTGTGTGTCAGTGGAATTTATTAAGTAGGTATTTATATCTAAAGCATAATATAATCACTTGTATGTCAAGTGAAGTATGTTAAAAATAAAAATAAAATCTATATTTTGCTTCAATTGCATTTTGCCCAAATCGTTGATTGCAACAAACTGCTTTTTCTGCGTAATATAATTAAGTATTATTTAAAAAAATATATTAATATTAATGTACGGTGTAACCAGCGGCAACTTTTGTTAGCAAACCGACAAATAGTCGGAGTGTTAACTTTAACTTTCTAGTTTCAGTTTTAGACTGGCTTCACTTTATTGGTATTACTCACGTTACCGGTACCTGTGTTACATGGAAACTTTGCCCAATTCCTGAACTGGTAATTTTGGTTTAGAAATTAATCCTCATAACTAATATTGAATCAAAGCAGGGGTGAATGTATTTTGTTTAAACAAAGTAAATGAGTTTTATTCTTATTTTAAAAGACAATTCCGGCAATAGTAATAATTCCTGTGTCACGGGAGACTTCACAAACATTCAAACATCATACACAAAGAACACCCAGACTCGGAACAATCACTGGTGGATCACACAATTGTCGTCCCGTCTGCTGACACTCGCCAGTAGGTTTACGCTATATTTCTATGGATTACCTTAGTAGCAGGACTTGGGATTTGGACCAGAAATCTCAGTATAGGAGTAAAATTTACTACCACTGTGCATGTGAATCGAGTCAACAAAAAAAAGTTACTGCGATATTCCACCAATAAAATCTCAATAGTAGCTCGAATTCGGCGGTGTTACATAACCTCGTGGCTTGTGGCTCAGAAAGCACGTTCCAGCAGAAAGTTGGTTCTGCTTTTGATCTCTTTTGGAATTGGATTAATTATTAGAGTTAGGGAACAGACAGCACACTTAATTTTGCGCACACACTTCTGCTCTAGATTATCTTCTGCGCAGATGGCCAGGCTCCGTTAAAATTGGCCGTCGTCACCGAAATTCGGGGTGGAGGACATTATATAGGGATTAACTTTAATCACTCTGTGTATTGGCGTCGAAGCATCCAATTACATCGCTATGTAACCGATTTGTCAACGCACAAAGAAACTGTTATACTTCAAAACAAAGTTCAGAAACAAGAACCGGTTTATCCAATTTCTTCAAAACTTGTAACTGCGATAGTCACGACAGACGCACATTAACGTATAATTGTAAAACAACTGCTTGCGACAGAATACAAGAGAATGAAAACACTTGTGTTTGTATGTGAAAGCATAACTAAATAACATCAGGGCCGTTCCTCATAAATTTATATTGACTAGCTTTTGCTCCTGGCTCTCCGCAATGTAGATGACAGCGAACATAATAAAAAACAAGAAAGCAGTACTTACATACTAACCATAGTTACTTATTGACACCACAGCTATTTACTCAATTTTACTACTCAAAATGGACGTTATTGTTAAAGGGGCAAGATAGCTATAAGCTGTTTGGTTTTACAATTTATTTCATTGACGTCATTGTCAAAAACTCAAACCCATAGATATAATAAAATTATATCTATGGGTTTGTATAATGATGGCGTAGTGGTTAGTGTAACCGACTACCACGCCTGAGCTCGCGGGTTCGATTCCCGCACAAGTCAAACATTTGTGTGCATGAACATGGATGTTTGTCTTGGTCTGGGTGTATATATGTATGTTTACCCATTGTCTAGTACCCATAGTACAAGCTCTGCTTAGTTTTGGCTAGATGGTGTTGTGTGTATGTGATAGAATATTATATTAGAAATATTATATAGCGACACGGCGTAGTTTTATTAAGCCACCTACTTTGTATAGATAACGTGGTGCTTTTTTTTGCGGTAAGTATACTTATGTTTTATTTCTGTTTACTGGTTGCAAATCATGACAAAAGCAAAGACTAGACCCATCTATTGACACATTTTATGGTGAAAAAGAAGAAAGTGAAATATTGCGAAGCCAGCTTCTACGCGTGAGAGTAGGTATACCTATTGAGAGAAATGTCTTTTTTAATAGAAATTAAAAAAGACATTTCTCTCAATAGGTATACCTACTCTCATGCACCATTAGTGGTTAACCAGTTTAAAATATTTCATAAGCCTGGCGTTTTAAAATATATTAAGCAAGCATATGAAGCATTGAGAACAGAAGAGGAAAGATGATTGGCCACCTTATACATGACGAATTCATAAAAAACATCGTAGAAGTAAAATTTTGAAAGAAAGAGAGGAAAGGGCAGACCTAGAAGGGCATTCACTGACCAACTAAAGGAAAAGGTCTTATAAGATGGTCAAGGTATTGGCCGAAAATTTAGAAAGATGACGTATACTCCACCGACAAGACCAAAGCTCATAAGTAAGAAGAAGAATCATATTTAAAATGAATGTTATGGTTTAATTTAGGTGCAGTAAGTACCTACCCCTCGATAAGACAGGCATGATTTTATGCAATTTAAAATACTACATTTCATATACATTATCAGAAAAAGTAATTCTAAGATCTATACTCATCAAAATAAAGAATATTTTCAACTAAACATTAAAATTGTCACGGCACTATTAAGACATTTTCCGTTCAAATTACACCTTGTTATGAGCTTGACATTATTTTTTTTTACCTAATTACCATTAGCTCGCTGTGAAGATATTATATTATATTATTAAATAACGGTGTTTGCTACGACATGTTTGTACTGATTGAGTTTATAGAACTAAAACTGACTATGCTTCAAGCTTTCGCCATCACGCGGTTTTACCTACTGTTATGATAACTGCTTCACTCCCGTGACTCGTGGCATGATGATGTAACCTTCCTTAAGAATTGGGCTATCAAATACAAAAATATTTTTTTTAAATTCCGAATTGTACTCTCAGATATTAATGCGATTAAAAAACAAACAAACTCTTCAGCTTTTTTAAATAAGTATAAATAAAATGTTAGGTATGTTTCATAATCGCCAAGCAGCATTTCATTAGATAAATGTCAAGCCGTCACTCTTATTCAAACTAACAATAGAAAGACACAGACATATTATTCAGAATAACTTTTAGGTTGAAACAATTTTACATTGTCTTCTAAGCTTTTTCGTGAAGTCCTTTGCCCTGAATTTAAACTATCCCACTAATAGGCTCGAGCCTCTTTTCAGTGTGAGAAAGATTTAAATTACAGTAATTGTAACAATAATAAATATGTTTTGAGTAAATAAGGTTATTTATTTACTAAAAAATATATTACTACTGGATGTGCCCGCGTTTTCACCCATCTTTATGATTAATGCGCCGCTCCTGTGGGTCTTATAGATTTAATTATTTATAGATTTAATTTAATTTATTAATTCCAAGCAAAGTAAAAACCGTTGCAATGAAGCTATTAGGTACTGCACGTGCCTGACGTAGCCCGAGGGTAAGCACGTGTAGGTTTAATACGAGAATAACTCAATTGACACGTGTTCTGACGTAACTGGTTTTACAATTATTTGATTACAACTATTTGTATGTATATAATCAATACTGCTTTAGGTTATGCTGAAGGCACTTATACGAATCTACGCGAACATTAAAATTATGTGAGCCATTAACTATAATATGTTAAATTATTAAGGGAAAGCTTATGTATGTATGTTACGTTATTACTACAGAACAGGTGAACCGATTTTGATGTCATTTAGTTTGGAGATTGTTAAATGTTGTTGTTACGGTGACTTATTTTTATGGGTGTTATAGTGTGTGTTGTTCTATAATATTTAGATAAAATTGAACGGATGAGCCAGCCAGATAAGCACCACCCTCGTACAAGAAACCATCTTAAAGGTAGAAACTCTACAGTTAGATTTCAATCGATCATAAGAGCTTGGCAGCTCCCATACCTACCACTGTCAATTTCATCGCAGTGTGAATATAATAAACTTTTTTAAAATACATAGTCAAACTTTTAAAAGATTCAAAGATGAAATGATTTTGATATTGCTCTGGATGTACTATTTTATGTTGAACATGACATGTCATAAGATTGTCGTGAAAATGTTGTTGCAGTTAATATTATTCAAATGATGTTTAAATAACGTATTATAAAACTGTAAAATGCTAAGTCTAATAGGTATTAAATAATACTTAGTCAGATCAAATATTTAAGGGTTTGTAAATCCGAAACCGAATATTACTATTCAAAAATAGGCATTTTTATGATGACTAGCGGTCGCCTAGTGCTCGAAATTCGACCAAAGTTTGCCTGTAAGATTTTGCTGACATATTATGTCATTATATATTGATATATGTAACCATAGTTACGCGCTTCGACTGCGTGTGTCAAATGAATGGTTGTGTGCGTGTAGTGTTTTTTCATTAATTTAATGTATTTATTATACATATTTTATATAAATATTAGCATTCGTCACTTCTTCTCTGTATAAACTATAAGTGTGCGAAATTTCATACTCCTCCGTCCGCCCAATTTTCGTAAAAAGGGATCCAAAGTTTTCGCTTCACGTATTAATATATAGATTATGAAAATGTGCTCATGTACTGTAGTCAATGCGACCAAAGTCTCGGGCATGATCATTTTATTATGTTACTAGATGTTCCCGCGGTTTCACCCGCTTTTATCGTTACTGCCCCGTGGGTCGTAACGTGATGTTATATAGCCTTCCTCGATAAATAGGCTATCCTACACTAAAATAAGTTTTCAAATCGAATCCGTAGTTCCTGAGATTAGCGCGTTCAAACAAACAAACTCTTCAGCTTTATAATATTAGTCTAGATAAAACGATAGCAATTATTGTAACACAGTAATAACCTGATGGTAAAGTAGTTAAGATTTAACCCAAACTACAGTCTTGCTTAAACTTAAGCAACTGTCAAACGTTCAGTTCCCACGATGTATGACCACCACGCACAACAGACTATTAGAAAAACATAAATAATTATGACTCTACGTTAGATAGCGCTGTATGCGTTTTAGTCTTATTTTAGATGCAACATGCGGGTAAACTAATGACTTCTCGCAATATATTAAATACTGTGGTTTTTCTTACCACTGCCTTGGCTGAATTTACATATTTCTCAGGGGCATCAAATATTATCTTTATATATTAGGTTGACCAAATTTCTGCAACTATATTACAAATAATAATAATAATAATATTCTACCAAATACACACAACACCATCTAGCCCAAACTAAGCAGAGCTTGTACTATGGGTACTAGACAATGGATAAACATACATTATATACTTATTTTTTTGTAAATACATACATATTATACATAGAAACACACAGACTAAATGTGTACCAATAGTAAAGTATTACTCCATACCTTTGTTATAGATAGATTTATAGATTTAATTATGTATTTCGAATTAAGTTTAGAATTATTTTAATATTTTATAATGAATTTATATTAGAATCCGCTTTATAAATCTATACTAATATTATAAAGCTCAATAGTTTGTTTGTTTGTTTGTTTGTTTGGACGCGCTTATCTCAGGAACTACTGGTTCGAATTGAAAAATTATTTCTGTGTTGAATAGCTCGTTTATTAAGGAAGGTTATAAACTATATAACATCACGCTACGACCCACGGGGGCGGCGCAGTGATGATAAACGCGGGTGAAACCGCGGGAACATCTAGTAACATAATAAAATGATCATGCCCGAGACTTTGGTCGCGTTGACTACAGTACATGTGCAACATCATTTCCATAATCATCACAAAAATGCCTATTTTTAAATATGTAATATTCGGTTTCGGATTTACAAACCTTTGAACATTTGATCTGACTAAGTATTATTTAATACCTATATCATAAATACATTTACAGTTTTATAGTACATTATATAAACATAATTTGAATAATATTAATTGCAACAAAATTGTCACGTCAATGTTAAGACATGTTCAACATAAAATAGTACATCTAGTGGAGTATCAAAATCATTTCATTTTTGAATCTTTTAAAAGTTGACTATGTATTTTGGAAATGTGTATTATATTCATACTGCGATGAAATTAACAGTGGTAGGTTTGGAAGCTACCAATCTCTTATGATCGAATGAAACCCAGATGCAGAGTTTCTACCTCTATAATGGTTTCTTGTACAAGGGTGGTGCTTATATGGCTGGCTCATCTGTTAAATCATATTATTATCTGAATATTATAAAACAACACACACTATAACACCCATAAAAATAAGTCACCCTAACAGCATTTTTTTAGTACTGGATTTTAACAATCTCCAAACTAAATGTCTTCAAAATCGGTTCACCGATTCTGTAGTAATAACATAACATGCATACATAAGTTTTCCGTTAATAATTTAACATTGAGTAAATGGCTCACATAATTTTAATGTTCGCGTAGATTCGTATAAGCGCCTTTAGCATAACCTAAAGCAGTGTTGATTATATACATACAAATAGTTCTAATCAAATAATTGTAAAACCAGTTACGTCAGAACACGTGTCAATTGAGTTATTCTCGTATTAAATCTACACGTGCCGACCCTTGGGCTATGTGAGGCAGGTGCAGTACTTATACAGGTAAAGATAGCTTGGTATAGCTTGATTACAGCGGATTTTACACTGCTCGGAATTAATAAATTATTGGATTTAGTTGCTTGTCTAATAAATTAATGTCCTCCGAACTTCGGTAATCGTGACAATCTTTACAGAGAGCAGTAATCTGCGTATGAAAATATTGTAAAACAACACGATGTGTGCATGCAAACGCAAGTACACTGTCTATAATATTATCTTACGTTTACGCAAATGTTATACATTGAAATTAATCAACTTCATACAGATTTTATCACGTTGTTCAGGATTCCCCTTGAACACGGCTGCTGAGAAGCAACCGAAACATCGGGGAAAGTGCAAAATTAAACCTAATTTTCTTTTTAAATTGAAAAAGCATAAATTGAAGTAAACAGTCACTAGTAAAAATGTTAAACAATAGTAGTTTAAAGTTTCAAAATTATGTAATAATAGTGTTTTATAAAAAAATATAAATAACGCGATAAAATCCGTATAAAGTTGTTTAATTTCAATACACTGTCTATGATTTCACTTTAATAGTCCGATAGAATGACAATCCCTTTTCAACGATCTTAGGCGCAGGTTCAACTAATACTAACTCGCGGATCGCTGAGCATGCTTGACCATACCTGATTTGATAATCCTCCCATAGATTGTAGGGTACAAAACTTCGCACATGTGTAAATGACCTAAGCTAATCTGTTCTCATTTCAAATAGACAATTTAAAAATAGAATTACCCTGTCCAATGTCCATGCGGCCATGATATAATATTACGCTTTTATATTTTATACCTACGCTTTGCTCAGTATAGCGTCAGCTTTATCTGACTAAAAAATACACAGTCAAAATAATACCGCAGCTTTTGTGAGCCTTTCACCATTTGTTCTTAATTACAATAGTGTTAAAATTACTTTCATCTCTGTTACTCGTACTCTGTACTTAGCGTTTGATGGATTTAAATATAATTACAATATTATAGTTGCTGCTTTTGAAGTTTTTGGTAGGCGTCCATAGTTAATTCAGGTTTTATATTCAAAAGAGAATATAAATACACGGGTAATTATGAGATTAGTAAGTAGAATTTGTTATTTTCTGTAATTTATGTAGTACTAGCTTTTGCTCGCGGCTTCGCTCGCTTTAATTTAGAATTTGACAGTCAATTCGGGTTGTACTCTGCTTGTATATTAATATAATTCAATCATGATTCGAAAGACACGTGGCGCCATCTATTATCATAAGAACGTTATTATTGTTTTCCTCATGAACAGTAATTTTTTTCGGGATGAAAGGTAGCCTATGTCCGTATTTGTACACCTGACAATATACATATATGCAAAATTTCAGGTTGATCGGTTCAGTGGTTTAGGCGTGAAAGGTAACAAACAAACAAACAATCTCATTAAACAATCTCATTTTCGCTTTTATAATATTAGTTAGGATAGGATTAGGATAGGATTAGGATAGTTAGGATTAGGATTAGGATAATTTATTTGCTTCTAACATTGGACACAAATTAAAATGTTTTAAGAAAAAGGGTAATTCCCGAATAAAGAGTAATCCATTTTGTTACGTTTAACAAAATAAATGTGAAAGGTGTGCATTCCACCATGCATCCTTGAATTGCAATTGTACAAAGTTGACTACACCGACTTCATCTAATAATGGATTGCCATATCACGGGGTCTTAGCGTATTCCACTTACAGTATTCTGCTTCAAATAGAAAATATGCTGTCGATATATGGTTTGGCTTTGCGTGAGGCATCCTGAGAACAGTATGGTAGGGTTTTTTCAATTTATTGATCTGTAGGCCATTTATTATAATGATTTATTAAATTCAAGCACACATAGGTATGTTTTTTTTTTTATTTTTATTTTTTTTTTATTTTCTCGTCAAAATGACCACACTCCACCTGATGGTAAGCAGTCGTGTGGTCTAAGAGCAGTGGCCTCCACATCGCCCCCACAGTAGCCGAGGCGATGTTGAGGTCTCTACTTTGACGGCCTGAGAAGATGCTTTTTCACGCCCCGCTTAAAGAACCCAGGATTGAAGGAAGAAGGAAACACGTGCCTTGGCAGAGAATTCCATGCCTTGGTCGTTCGGCAGAGATATGAGGACCCAAACTTTTTGGTACGCGCTCTAATCGACTCTACCGTGTAAGGATGGCATCTGAGCCCAGCACGCGTTGTTCTGGATAGGAAAGGGGAGGGCGGGATAAGGTGGAATAACTCTTCAGAGCACTCCCCGTGGTATATTCTGTAGAAACATGCCAATGAGGCAATGTCTCTACGGAGTTGCAGAGGTTCCAGTGAACTCGTGACCTCTGGATCTCCAATGATACGGACAGCCCGCCGCTGTAACCGGTCGAGAGCGTCCAGCAAGTACTGCGCGGAGCCATCCCAAAGATGAGAACAGTACTCCACGCAAGGGCGCACTTGTGCCTTATACAATAGGCACAGTTGCCCAGGCGTGAAGAACCGCCTCACCCTGTTCAGAACTCCGAGTTTTCGCGAAGCTTGCTTAATGACGCTCTCGATATAGGTTTTCTGATTAAGGGAGCGGCAAAGATCCATACCTAAGATGAAGAGACTGTCACGTATCACCAGTGGAGTGTTCTTCAGAGAAGGGAGGGGAAGGAACGGAGACTTTTTTGTTGAGAACGCGCATGCCTGGGTCTTCTTGGCGTTGAACTCGACCAAGTTCTTGGCACCCCATTCATAGATGCGGTCCAAGGTCCGGTCAAGTTCAACGACAAGATTCTGCCTTTTCCCCTCAACCTCAGCCTGTTTGGCCCCAGGATGTCCGAGATATCACCCATGCACGGTACTGTCGTCTGCATAACAATGTATGTTGCCGAGATTCAACATATCATTGATATGCAGAAGAAAGAGCGTAGGAGATAAGACAGAACCCTGAGGCACTCCTGCATTGACCTGCATAAATTTGGAAGCGCGACCGTCGCAAAGGACCCGAATACGACGCTTCTGCAGGAAACTTGCAATCCAGGTGCACAGTTGAGGGGGCAAGCCATAGGCCGGAAGCTTGGAAAGAAGAGACCGGTGCCAGACTCTGTCGAAAGCTTTGGCTATGTCAAGGCTGATAGCCAAAGACTCGCCGTGCTTGTCCATAGCCTCACCCCAGAGGTGCGTGACGAACGCTAGAAGATCACCCGTAGATCGTTTAGACCGAAAGCCGTATTGGCGATCATTGATCAACGATTGATCCTCCAGGTAGCGGACAATTTAGGTGTTTATAATCCGCTCGAACACCTTGGAAAGCACCGAGGTGATAGCTATGGCTCGATAGTTGCTTGGCTCGGAACGGTCCCCCTTTTTGGGAATCGGTTGAACGTTCGCTTCCTTCCAAGCCTCGGGCACAATGCCTGCGACGTAAGACGTCCGGTATAGGCGCGTAAGTGTGGGAGACAACTCCGCTGCACATTTTTTAAGAACCACAGCTGGGATGCCGTCAGGTCCACTGGCTTTCCGAACATCGAGAGACTGCAGTATCGCACGAACGGTTCGTTGCCTGATACATATATCAGGCATGGTGTAGCCGCAGTTGGCAATGTTAGGCGGCTGCGAACCGCAGTCATCGATTCGGGAGTTGGCCGCAAAGAGATTTGCAAGCAGATTTGCTTTCTCCTGCGGCCGATGAGCCAGTGATCCATTCGGATACCTCAGAGGGGGCAGCATGGTCTGGCAGAAGTTGGACTGCACGGCTTTGGCCAGGCGCCAATAGCTACGACTGCCCGTAGGATGCGCCATTAGTTCCTGGCCGAACCGTGCGACGCGCTGGATCGCATCCGCTCTTAAGTATGCCCTCTTGCAGACCTTTGTGGCTTGGTTGAACGCTGCCTTCAGGTGATCCACGTTAGGGTCGTGGAGAGTGCGAGCCCTGGTCCAAGCGCGATACGCCGTCTGTTTGCGTTCAACAGCATCGGCGCATTCACGCCCGAACCAGGGCCTTTTCCTGCCGCCGCTCGTGACATCACTGTATGGAATATAATATTCCATACCCAGGATGATTTCACCAGCGACAGCAGTAGCGCTCTCTGATGGATCCCTGTTCTCAAAGCAGCGTTGAGCCCAAGGGATGGATGCGAAGTATTCCCGCATTCCATCCCAGTCTGCTGACGAGTAGTGCCACAGTCGTCGTCTTGCCTCCTCGGGTCGTGGGGGCGTAACAACAACAGCTGTAGCACAAACCAGACAGTGGTCTGAGGTGCCCAAAGGAGCACGAATCGACACACTGTACCGGTTCGGGTTACTCGTCAGCAGCAGATCGAGCAGAGAGGGCGCCTGACCTGCAATATCTGGTATCCGGGTGGGCTGGAGTACCAGTTGAAACAGGTCATGCGTGAGAGCGAACGCATGGGCAGTTCGTCCCGCGTGGTCTGTTTTGGGAGAACCCAACCAGGTCTCATGGTGGGCATTGAAATCTCCCAAGAACACCAACTCAGCGTTCGGAAACCGCTCCTGCGCGTCGTCTGCCGCCTGACTCAGGTAATTGAAGAGTCGAGTTGTCTCAGCGTCTCCTGAATGGGATCGGTAGAGGCACATGTAGATTTGGCTGAAAGAGCCATGATCTACGTGTACCCAAAGGACAGAGAAGGAAGGGTCCTCTAGGCATTGTAGACGGCGACAGCAAATATCCGCCCTAACAAACAAGCATACCCCGGCTTTCGCGAGGAAACACTCCTCTAGCACGTAGCCGGGATATTGCAGGTAGTTCGTGTCTGCAGGACGGCGTATTTGTGTCTCCGTTAGAAAAAGCATTGCCGGCCGAGCCGTCTTCAGGTGGTGATGGACGGCATTAAGGTTAGCGTGGAGTCCTCTGATGTTAATAAGCTCCACGACACAGGAAGCAGCAGTGGGGTTGCGGCGATTGGCTGCTGTTGAACGACAATGCTTTGTTCGTACTGCCATAGAGTGAAAGGAAGGGGAAGCGTGAAAAAAAGAGGCGGCTATTCTCGCAGCAAAGTGGGGCAAGGCGCAGAGCAAGTTTTGTCATATAACTGTATGGTATGGCGATAGCCGATCCGACGGACGGAAGGACCCCCGTACCCTCCCGAAAGTGGTCGCCGGGACCCACCCTCCGGTCACCATCCGGCACGACGAGCCACCTCGAGATTATGCGCGGCATGATAAGGCAGCCAACCTAGTTGGTTAGACTCGGTTGGGCCTCTGGACTATACCGCGGGCGGCCAGCAGAGCACCGTTTCTACGGCTCTCCCTGGCCGCCGGGTCGACTCGCGCCACCCACACAATGACTCTACGGATACTCTGCAGGTCCCTCATAAGCTGCGAGAATCGTCACCTCATACTTAGGCCTCCGGCGCTCTCATTCACCGAACGAAACACAGCAGTGAAACACTGTTGTTTCACGTCGATTTTCTGTGAGAGGGTAGTACTTCCCCGGTCGAGCCGGCCTATTCCTGCTGTAACCAGCTTGGCTCTACTACCTGTTTTAAGCGACTATTAGGAATGATACCTAGATCTAGTACAAATCCCTTCCTTTCTCTGGCAAATCTCGTAAACAATAGATATGCTTAACTATAATTGAAAACTATCACTGTTAATTGGCTGGTATTGAATGTTATCAATCTATGCTATGAATTATAGTTTAACTAGACATAGATATTGTGTGTGTGTGTGATAGGCCTGTCTTTAAATTGTCTTTTAGCCTAAATACACGAACTTTGTGCGTATTAGCAGACTTCATTATCGTAAAGAGATCTCACAGACACCTGTAACTATTTACGCTCTTAATTTCAAAAACCTGTGACCGACTGTAGACTCTTTTGGTGTAGTATAATTATCGCCCGACTATACATATTATTCTACATATATTTCAAATTAAAAATAAAGCACACATAAAAGTAAACTTGTTTCCTATAAATAATTCTTAAGGTAGCAGTTCATACAGGCATAACAGATGCACATAATTATTTAAAGTCTGAAGTGATCTGACCACCGTTCCAAATCAGAATCAAAAGCTTACCTTTTAATGGAACTGATAATGATAAAGCGATGTAACACCAGCCATTAGAGCCCTATTAATTATTCAAAGCATTTGTATCAAAAGTCGGAATGATAAAAATGGTGTCCTCAATTACACTGTCTGCGACTGAACGCACGCGATGCATTACGTGTCGGTAACTGTACCTTCAGGGTTGGCACTAACGGGGCAGTGACAGCTCTTTATTGCGTCACATCCCTTTTAATGTAAATTATAGACAAGGAAACAGGAAGGACTTGAACTGTTTAAAAGAATGCCCTCGGCAAGACTTATTTTTTTAAAGCAATGAATTCTTCTCTAATAATTCCTGTGTCGCGAGTAACTTTACGTACATCAAAATAATGTTCTTAAAAAACAGAAAGTCCAACTATAGCTGGATTGCATAAAATTGTTCCATGAGGGGATCGAACTTGCTAGACTCAGAGTACTGGCAGTATCAATAGATACTGAGCTATTCATAGCTTCACTTTATGAGTTCAATTTCCTTTTACATTGATTGTCTTTTATTCTCGTATTATTGCGTAGCATAAGAAATGTTCAAAATTATTCTGCATGTCTGAGAATTCTCTGTAATATCTGCAAACCCATACTGGGTCAGCGTGGCCTAACCCTTCCCACACTGAGAAGAGGCCCGAGCCTAGTAGTGAGACAGTTTGTAAATGAAATTATTAATCGTCTTTAATTTAATAAATGCGCACAATGATAACAATGATGGATTTGTTATTGAAACAAATGGAATTATATTGGCTATAATTATATTACTTCAAACTTTCTTACTTAACATTAAAACTTTTATAAGTAGTCATTATTCATAGAATTAAGGATGGATAATTAATATAAATTATTTAAATAAAATTCTCGATTCGCGTAAGCCATAGTTTTACTAAACTTATTGGGCAATCTTTAGAGACATTTACTTAAGTTAATATGAATAATTCCAGTACGTGAACGGTAGTATTAAAATAATTTGACGTGTCTGTGTGTGTGTGTGTGTGTTTTTATTGTTTGAAATGTGAATTAGTCGGGAGTGTTCTTAGGTATGTTTGATGAAAATCGGTCTAAAATGGCCGCCGCCACAAAATAGCGGATTACATATTTTTTCACAACCCCCTTAATATGGGTATCAAATGGAAGGACTTGACTAGTAGAATACTATACACTATGATAAATTTCAAATCCAAGATGGGCGCATTTAGATCACAGAGCAATAGGTGTGATCAAGAAAATTACATTAAAGGAGTTACAGTAGGCAGTTTTGTATGGAGGCAGCCTGTAGCATACAACTCAGTTCGCGAATTACGGCCGATTTTAAGGTCATCGGTTTGATTCTTAGGTCTAAAAAATTGCCGGCTATTGGATTTATTGTTAGGCATTGTATGTAAAAATGTTGATACAAGCGTTAAAACTACAAGGTCTTGTTGTGATTATAGTTAAATTTTAAAATAACAAAATCTAACGATAAGGAAATCTCATGATTGGATAATTTGATCGGAACTCAAAAAAAATGAATAAATCACATTAAAATCCTCTTTTGTTCAATAGGAACAAAAGAGGATTTTAATGTGTTCATATTTTTCTATAGCAATTCTTTCAGTTTAAATGATTTATTCTATTTTGTTTAGGAACCTTATGGGAATCAAGGGTTATCCAGTTTGCATTTGTATATTCCGCATAGAAATGACATTATATGTATGGTTTGAGACGTGTGTAGCCTTAAAAGAGGTTTTTGCGTCATAACTTTAGAGGGCATAAACTTTTGAATTAAAACTGTATGTTTCAATTCTTGACAGCCCTAGGGTTACGCGTAAGTCTAACGTATAATAGCATTTATCCGACCAGTACACTTTTCGTTTCTCCCACGAAAGCAAGCAGAGCATGGAGGTTCTATAAGCTTTTTTTTAATTGCTATGAAGTTTGTTTTGTAGTTTTGGATGCGGTATGTTTAAATACAGTTGTGCTGGTTTTTAACATAATTCTTGTACTGTGGATTAAGAACGTCTACACTTAGTTGATTTAAATAATATTTATGAATACAAGTATTATGTAATGTTTTTAATAAACATTTTATTTTAAATGCAATTAATAGGTTCATTGTATGTTTTGTATTTATTTGTGAATATTATCGTGTTGGCCTGAATTGGGCCAGCAGCCAGACACGATTGTTTCAATTCAATTATATCTGGCATATCATTTATTATAGCAAGAAACTTTTGTGTAAACACTGTCAAAATGGTATTTGTTTTCCAGATTGCCTTATTTTATAAGGCGAAGACCAGTTTGAGAGTATGACTAGTTACAATAATATATGTTTCTTGACAAAATAAAGGCGATAAACAAAACTTTCCTTGCGAGCTGACTACATTATTTTTTTTATTGACTTAAGTTTACCATAATAATACCATGGCTTAGACCAGTCGCTTAAACCACTAGGGTTGACATCTAGACTAGACAAACAGATGAAATATATAATTAAAAAAAATTACAATCAAATACTGTTGTCATTTGAACGGGTCTGCTGAAAGCAAAGATATGAGGAACATTCTTTGATCAATACGTAGATGCAGTCTATTTATCTATGAAATAGACATAAAATAGATGTATAATATAAGTGTTTACAAAGTAAAACAGAAAAGCTGATAAAGAAAAATCTTCTTTCTCCCTCTAATAGTTTGGTTAGATTATATACGAAATATAGAAAATACAACCAATCATATTATAATTATATAATATCACGTTCGCATTTTACTAGAAGGTAATCTACAAAAACCATTGAATATGCCTTCTCCATTTCAAAAGCCATCATCACTCCAACCGTTGACACAAGAAACAGTGAAGAGTTTGTTCAGAATACACACATAATATGATCTACTTAATACTGACCTTGCATTGTTCTTAGTAATATTTATGGTTTTAATCAAAGGTGTACTTCACTTGACGCTTTGTTATTGCTACTATTTTGATTAAATTTGACATTTGTTGCTCCAGGAAGTAAGTGTGATTGCTGATTGCTATGATATGGATTTAATATAGGTTCTATTCGATAAAAAAAAACAACTCCTGCACTAGGAATAATTCCTGTGTCGCGGGGGATTTTACAAACATTCAAACAATTAAAACGGTTTGACTCGTTCAGGTTTTATGTGACACAGTTCTTGATATCGGCGTAAAGTCTTGCATTCGATTTATTTCTATACACGTGGCAGCCAAACATATGGGCCGCGTGATGGTTAGTGGCTGCGTGACGGACGCACAGCTCTTTACTATCCAGAAAAATGAATTAATGCTAGAATTTTGCATTGGTATTCGAGACTATATCTGGCTGTATATTGGTTAAAGTATGACGAATGACAATCAATAATACTCGATTATACATCAAAGTAGTGCTTGCTGAAAGAATAAGGTATTGGACTTGCGACAGGGATCGCGACTTAGATCGAGGGATCGAATCTCACCCGTTGCATTACCAACGTGAGCTCACGCCAAAATAAACAGCTGTTTAAGTTGCAAATTAGGTAATAAATTCCATAGTAGTTTTTTTATGGATTATTGGTTAGAAATCTTTAATAATTATTATTTTGGAGTTTGAGTTGACGGCACGGATGGCGTAGTGGTTTAGGTAGTTACCTGCCCACTACCATTGCGCCGAGTGTTGTGGGTTCGAATCCCACGCGGGACATAACTTCGTGTGATACACAAATGGTTGTTTCGAGTCTTTATGTTCTTTGTTTCCGTTGTTTGAATGTTTGTAAAGCTCCCCGCGACACAGGAATTACTAGTGCGAGTTGTAATTTATTAAAATTATAAAATAATATATGAGCCATCTTAATAACACAAAGACATTACTAAAGCGTAATCCAATCACGGGATCGAATAAGAGTAAACCAGCATTGACAGCATACCGTTGATTGAGCTTATTGTTGAACATATCAAACGAAATATAACAGTCGCCGCCTTTAACTAGTAAATGGTAACATTAGTAAGTCTTGTTACGTTATTGTTTAGTGGGAATGGCTTACCGTGTCATTGTGTATGTAGAACTGGTGTTCGTATGGTAAACATTAATGTTTTATTGTAGGCATGTGATTAAATAACTATAGACTACTGTTTAGTTGGCCTTTGAATGAAATGCCGCGGCCTTGGTCGAATGTTTGTATTTACTGGTGGAACTATTTTAAGAAAAAAACATCATTTAATCAATTCATTATTTTAGCTCAGTAAGTTACACCCGTGAAATAGATAAGTACTGTAAGTGCTTATTAATACTGTAGTGCCAATGCTGACGCATATTTGTTGGTATTGTATAATTGCGCGTCACATTTCTGGTAAGAGTGAACATGTCACTTTGAACTTATAAAACTAGGTACAAATAATGTTCCACAAATTTCTTGGCCATTTAATAATACCCACAATAGCAAAAGTTAAGTAGGTATAGAACATCACATTCTCCTCTATACGATGCCTTTCTTGGGATTTATCACATAGCTCGGCTTATTTCTAACCTACAAAGTCCCATTCCAGTGACAAGTTAACGTATAATACCTCTTTGCTCATCCAAAACGATAACGTTTCGTATTACAGAGAAATAAGTACTGGAAATAAAATGTCTTCCTCTTTGGTAATTTATCATTTTTCTTTTCGAACGCTAAATCAACAAAAAAATTCGTTTACTGTACATCTGATATTTTTAGTTTATTTAGACATTTTCATGTATATTCCTAACAAATATTGTAAATGCGAATATGAGTTTGTTTGTTATGCTTTCACGCCTTGACTAGTCGAAAGATCATCATGAAATTTCGCATATACGTTGTCAGTGGCAATGACAATTGGTCGAGTTTTGTATTTGTATTGGTCGAGACAATTCAAATTTATCTAATCAGGGGTACATACAAAAAAAGACATGGGGTTTAAAAATATACTGTTTCCGAGGTATAAAAATTATTTACAAAATCTACAAAGACGCGGGCGAAATCTTTAAGTTACACACAGCGTCTATTATGCCCATATTTCACTCCTACTTGCACATTTATGCATGTATTTTATGGACTCATATCTGTTCCCCAAAGTGGTAGACAACTACTACAAATTTTACTTACTACCTGTGTCGTATGTTCAAGTCTTAAATAATATATATATTAACAGTCTCTCTGCTGGACTTGAGCCTGTTTCTCGGTGTGAGAAGAATTAGGCCAAAGTCCACCACGCTGTCCGAGTGTGTGTTGTCAGACTTCTCATATTTTCGAGAACATTATGGAGACTCTCACATGTGCAGGTTTCGTCACGATGTTTTCCTTCACCGTTAAAGCGATCGATAAATGCCTATTTAATACGCACGAAACTTCGTAAAGTCAGAGGTGCAAGCCTTGGTATCGAATTCAAGACATTTGCGTGGCAGTTTAACGATCTCTCACTAGGCTATAGCTGGCTCTTTGGCTGTATTAAATATGCAATGTATATAAAGGTGCATTTCTCACTCGTGTGCCGTGTGTGTGTTATACTGATTTTTTTTAATTTATTAAACATACTTTACCAATGACATTGGTGACGTAATTTCTAATAATAAAATATACAAAAGATCCATAATTATACCGTAACCTCGGGCACCCAATTCTTGCAAGACTTTTATTATTCAAGCACAATAACAAGCAGGCTATAATAGCTTCACCTTTGCCACACCCAGACTTACAACAGTCACACCAATTATAAAAAACCATTCAACAGTCTGTTTGTACTTTTGAAACACCTTCCGTGTTATGTACGTATACATATGTTTAAATTCATTGATGTTCTTTAAAGATATGACACACAAATGGGTAGTTTAAAAGTTGCTCCTATATACTAGAGACATAGTATTGGATAATTCTTATAATATTATTTAACAGCCTATAACACAATTGGGCACCCAATTGATATATTATTGGACTTGCGATCAAGAGATTGTAGGATAGATTTCCTCTTATTTCTTTAACGACGTGCACCTTCTTCGATCACCTTCATTGTACTGTGTTAATACACGTATTAACATAGTACAATGATAAATCTGATGCATGAATTTACTTTACACGGAGGAATAATAATTATTATCATAACAGTATGGAAAAGATTTGAGTCTTCCTCGACACTTACTTTAATAAATGAGTTATGCATAATACATTATTCGGTTATGTAAGAGAAAATCTATGTACCTTGTTACAGGTTATCTAGTGTATATTTTAGAAACAAAAGATCGGTATGTCTCATTTTATCTTAATAATTATTTTTATTGAATAATAATAATATTCTACCACATTCACACAACACCATCTAGCCCAAACTAAGCAGAGCTTGTACTATGGGTACTAGACAATGGATAAACATACATATATTACTTTTTTTTTTGTAAATACATACATATTATACATAGAAACACCCAGACCAAGACAAACATCCATGTTCATGCACACAAATGTTTGACTTGTGCGGGAATCGAACCCGCGACCTCAGGCGTGGCAGTCGGTTACACTAACCAATACGCCACCGAGGCCAACAAAATAAACCAATAGTAAAAATATTATCTAGTATAATAGTAGTATTATATCATATATAGTACCAGACAATACTTTGTAAGCCTGTTACATATTATGTACAAGGCATGTATCACTTAAACTAACGAAATGAAACATAATTTATATTTTGCGTCTACACAACATGAATCATTTAGTTAGATATACCTATGTATGTTTCTAAATACAAAATACAATGTAACATGATTTTACTGGCAAACTAAAACTAGGCAAGCCTGTATCTTGGAAGCCAATATAGGGTTTAGTTAAATAATTTAATAAAATTAAGTAAATAATTATTTAATATAAACTTTGGCACTTAATAAAGTAAAATAAAAATAAATTATTAATAATATCCTCCAGACCGAATTTCGGCCACGGCGGCCAGTCTTAACGGAGACTGGCCATCTGCGCAGGAGATAATAATATCGTAGTGCACATGTGTGTGCGCAAACACAAGTGCACTCTCTGTTCCCTCACTCTCATGACACGATGGGACGGTAATCCAACACGACCGGAGAGAGATCGGGTACAGGACCAACGGCTTTACGCGCTTTCCGAGGCACGGGGATGTCTAACACCGCCAACTTCCTAACCCCGGGCTGCTATTGAGATTTCTTAACTGATAAACCCTATAACTTTTTGTTGGCCCGACCCGGGATTCCAATCCGAGACCTCATGCACAGCAGCCGCATTCACTACCGCTGCGCCACGGAGGCAGTTAAATTATTAATAATTAATAATATATAATTAATCATATATTTAATAATAGGCTGTATGATGCTTCTCACGCCTGTAGGGGCATCTAATACATGTTCCTGCGCTGCGCCTACTTGCCATTCAGCTGAGCATAAAGTCATGCAACAAGTGTGTCATAAGTATGTGTCTCTAGTTAACATGTTATCATGCATGGCATTAACACTGCAAGTCGAATACATGCGTTTGTATGTCATCGAATCATTCCAATGTTTCATAAATAATCGCATGTCGCGATTATTTATGAAACATTGGAATGATTCGATTCATTCGAATTATCCATCGATTTGTAAATATAAGAAAACTAATTGATTTGAAAGTACAATGTTTCAGCGTTTGTATTATAATTATTTTATTAATAGATATTGTAGTCATATTTTTTCGCTTGTAGTTTAATGGGGGCTATCATTTTTTGCTTACCAGTTGGCATACCTAACGAGTAAGATCCTCTCAATCCTGTTAAAGCTGTCCTACGAAAGCTTTAAGTATTGGGCGGTAATAATTGTCGATTTCTATGGGTACCTAATATTGAAATGACTATAGAGTATGAACTCTAGCGATCTTACTATCCACTAGCAGCTCTCGCGGTGAATTTAAGCATGATAGCAATAATTGATATTAAGGTAGCATCGCTACGTCATTACAAGAAGTTGATAATTTATCACCAAGCAGTCCTTTTTCCTGACGAATTCAAAGTAATCATGGGTTATCCTTAATATGATGTAATATTGTAAGCCCAAAACTTCTCTAGATTTTAACTTTATGAAGAGTTTCATACAAATCTATATTACAACGAAAGGCAACATTGGCTCGTAACGTTTAAATAAACCACTCAACCGATATTGATCAAATTGCTATGCCTCAATTTACGAAAATTTGGACAGGATATCCTACTCAAGCTTTCAAGCCTAGCGGGTAATAGAGTTACTACAAATAGACTCACACTTGTATGGAAAAGCGAAGGCAGAGGCGTACAACCATGTTTTGCTGTCTGTATTTTCTTATCGATGTTTTAAGCTGCCAGCTTATATCAATCTTGTGGGCATATTACAATACTCTGTGATACTGAGAATGTTCTAACAAAAAAACTATAACACTTGCCAAATCCAGAAATCTATGCCGAGTCCTTAGAATCGCACATACAAACTTATGCTAAGGATGCATGTGACTTTAAATATGATGTAGATTTGTAGGTATTGATTCTTTTTTTTTCGTGTATTTAGTGGCCAACCTTTTGCCAATAGTTGTTCAAGCCGCAAGTAGGCCTCTGACTGGCTTAACGACTGCTGTCAATTTGACAACAACCGGGACCGACTTTTTACGTGCCCTCCCAAGTACGAAGACGCTCAGATGAAATACCACTAAGCGGTCACCCATCTATAGACTGACCGCACCCAACGTTGCTTAATCCCGCTAATCGTTTACCGATCAGTGAGTGCAACTGGCTGTGAGCGAGAGGCTTGATAATAAGTTATGTATATATTTGTCTCTTATAGGTTTACACCTAGTATGATAGGTATCAGGCAAAGATGCCTGTTGTTTTTGCCACTGTGTATTGTGTTTTCTTACTTACTCAATTTTGTTAATTATTATTTTTCTCTTGTCACATTTTTTTTTTAACCTATTACATTAAAAAATACCCGTTCCTTTAGGAGGCTTAAACAGAGACATGGGGCCAACGTGAAGAGGAATAGACTCTTACGGCGGTACTAGCTACAGCAGGCGTAACATTATTGTAAGCCTGATATATTGGGCTATGGGCGATGGGTATGTTTGATGGATCTTTATAATGGTTATGATGGATATGGATAAAACGGCGTCTATCCTGACAGTATCAAGTCAGATGGGCAGATGGGAGAATATAAATATTACTATACATATTAACCGTGGGAGAGCCACGCTCATACACGTATGGGCCCGCTCGATCGGAGTGATACCTGAGGCTGTGAAATAGCGTTTGCGTTGTGTTTCGTCGAATGAGTGGGGGTGTGAGTACCGACGCCTACGGTCCCACCCCCCACTTCTGGTGGGGGCAAATTTAAATGGAACGCAACGCAGTTGTGACTCCTCTGGTGTTGCGGGTGTCCATGAGCGGCGGTAATCGCTTACCATCAGGCGATCTGTCTGCTCGTTTGGGTCCTACACCATAAAAAAAATAGTTTAACAACTATTTTATTGTTTATTTGTATTAAATATGTAACTTATACACATAATTAATACCAATATTTATCAAACATTGTAACATATGTCATGGTTATTCATTATTTAATAAGCTTATCTAAAAATAAAATATATATAAAACAAAATGTGAAATCTAAATTAATTTTCGGATGAAATTTCGTAACCCGTGTGAACGTAGGGTAGCTGAAACTCCTTTGAACAGAAGAAACACGACTTGAAAAGGAGTGACGCATTGACCAGAATCACGTACCGAGTGCTCGAACCCCGCTCATTATCCGATATAATTAATTGGACTTCTGTAGAAAAGTTTCGGTTCGGTTTGGGAAAATTCGGTGCAAGAGATATAGGTGGCATGGATGTGGCAATAATATGGTTACAATAATTTATCTTGTATCTAGTGTAATGTTGTTAGAAAAGTGTATTAAATTATTATTTATTTTTATAATATCCCGAGATTTCAACCGCGTGATAGTAAAGGCAACCTATCACTGGAATGAAAATATGTTATATGTTAACACAGGTATTATAGGCTACTTTGTAAGAAAAAATTTATTTAAATCCTGTCAATCCGCGTCCATTTTCAATATCTTCCGCTGCTGTGTACTGATAAAAACCAGTTAATTAATAATAATAATAATAATATTCTATCACATACACACAACACCATCTAGCCCAAACTAAGCAGAGCTTGTACTATGGGTACTAGACAATGGATAAACGTACATATATACTTTTCTTTGTAAATACTTACATAATTATTATACATAGAAACACGCAGACCAAGACAAACATTCATGTTCATGCACACAAATGTTTGACTTGTGCGAGAATCGAACCCGCGACTTCAGGCGTGGCAGTTGGTTACACTAACCACTACGCCATTGTTTCCTTATTCCCTTTTGTGTAATTTGAGGATGTTATTATCCTGCATATATTATGTGCGTTTACTACTACTATGTACTAGTAAATGTGCCCGTTGGACCAAGCCAATTCCTATCTAAACTTGATGGCACAAATATTTTGCTGCTATAAATAAGAATAAAATTAAAGAAGCAGAAGTACTTGGCTGCACCTTTGAAGCATTAGAAAATGCACACGCTAATTGTATGCGTGAATCTTGCGAGTAAAATAAAAATATTTCAAAAAGTAGTTTGAATGTAGATAGTCTTACTCTTTGCAATTTATTATGTTTAAAGCCTCTTGTAAAGTGCGTACTTTATCAATAAATTCATATACCATATGGGACTTCATCGTTTATAAGAAATAAACTGTTTAAAACAGACTGTTTATAAAAAAAATCGCAGTCGAAGCGCGTAACTATGATTACATATATCAATACAATTATAATGACATAAATATCAGCAATATTACTGGTCGAATTTCGAGCTGTTATAGATATGTAATGTACCCTTTCTTGCAAACCACACATTCCTTTTTGCTTACTTAGCATTTATCTTTCATAGTCGAAGTGTCCATCCGTTCAACCAGTCTCATCCTAAAAGCCATCCTAGACGGTTGTCTCAATCTGATTATAGAGTTTTCTTTTTTTAAAAACCTAACCTTGGCGAGGCTCATAACATTTGGTGGCAGCGGAAAGGGATTTGGAAAAGTCCCCGGAACGTCTCTTATCCTAAAACCTAAGCCCGTCGCGTGTGTGTGTTCGAGTGTAAACGCCGACTCCGCTGTGCATATCATACTGTGCACCGAGTTCCAGCCCGGCCCTCTTAGACGTCAGTGTTCGTGAAAACCCATTGCTGCGCACTGTTTGTGCTGTAGCCGGTCTCTGTCCAGAACCAGCAAGGTTATACCCAGTGTCGCGCACAATTCAGTGCCGCGACCGGTATAATCTCCCCGACGACGCGCTCCCGTGGCTTATCAACACTAACGTCACGTCGACACCTACGAGAACTTCCAAGAAATTATGATCATCCTTATCGCGCTGTCCGCATTCCAGTAAGTGAATTTATGTATTTGGTCATTGCTAATATCTTATAAAGAATATTGTGAGTTTAAATAGTACATTTCAATATACACTGTATTTTACCATTGTCATTGACGTAGTAAATATATAACTATCATAATGGCCGAAAGATCTCGTAGTCCAAAGTTCGAAAAAACCGAAATTACTGTAACCGATACTGAGGAGGAAGGTCAAGACCACTGTCCTCCCCCTCAAGGACCCTCTACTAAGTCCGTCTCTAAAAAGAGACCAGTTACAACTAAAGCAGATATTGAGCTTTCTACTTTACTCAAATTTATAAAACCTTATGACGGTTGCAGAGAAAAGCTAAATTCCTTTTTGGTTAATTGCAACAACGCTTACGAGTTAGCTTCAGATTCTCAAAAAGATATACTTTTTAAATATATACTATGTCAACTACAGGGCAAAGCGGAAACCGCTTGCTCAATTAAGGAGTTTACCAATTGGCTACAACTTAGGGAATTCCTTAAAACCCAATTTAGCGAGAGAAAACACTACGCCCATCTTCTCACAGATTTACAGGAGTGTAAGCAACAAATAAATGAAAACGTAAGTCAGTATGCTCTAAGGATTGAGACATGTTTAAGCCAATTATTAACTGAGGTATCTATTTCACACGGCCATAAGAGTCGAGAGATGATAGGACGAACAGCAGCCATGGAGGAATTAGCCCTCCATCATTTCCAAATGGGGTTGACACCCCGTATCTCCGATATCGTTAGATGTAAACCTATAAAAACCCTGAACGAAGCTATAAATATGGCCATTTCAGAAGAAAAGGTTCAGCAATCTTTATCCAGACAAAGCTCAGGCCCGTCTGGTAGTCAACAGTCACGACAAGATAGGTCGAACACCTCAAAGCCGAACGCTCAATTTTCGCGCCGCAATACAAATTATCAATCACCAAACTTAAGTCAGTCTAACCCAAAACCTACGGTTAATGCCAATCGACCTTATAATAATTCCACTACTTCGTTCTGTAGATATTGCAAAACTCCGGGAC
Organism: Catocala sponsa; assembly: GCA_963564715.1. Classification (NCBI taxonomy): domain Eukaryota; kingdom Metazoa; phylum Arthropoda; class Insecta; order Lepidoptera; family Erebidae; genus Catocala; species Catocala sponsa. Next base: position 9,477,982 of record OY751351.1, read on the forward strand.
ACACCCTAGAACAATGTAGAAAGCGAGAATACAACAACAATCGCTTTAAGAACATTGAACAAAACCAATCGAGGACACCTCAACGCGTCAATTTTGTATCAGAGGAAACTGATAATGATGAATACCATGTGAATTCTGTAGAAAGCTACGACACCGTTGATGCCGATCCAAAAAACGAGTAACCGTCTCGTCCCGGTGTCGTACGGGACCTCGTAATTTAAAAACCGGCATCACATATCCAAGTTCATTATCAAATATTTCACCGCAGGCATCGCTACATGATCGCCCGCCAAAATCCTCTGTATCCGTGCAGCAACGTAACAACGTTGACCTGCCAAACTCCTCTGTATCCGTGCAGCAACGTAACAACGTTGATCTGCCAAACTCCTCTGTATCCACGCAGCAACTGTTTAAAGTTGACCTGCTAAACTCTACTAAATCCAACGTTTTTGAGATAACAAGTAACCCCGCAAAAACGTTACTACCTCATGTCCTTGTTAAATCCTGCGTATCCGACGTGCCATTGTCCTTATTGGTCGATTCAGGATCTTCTGTATGCTTATTAAAGCACTCTAGCATAAAAAAATATCCTACTCTTGTAAAGGAAACCATCCAACTTAAAGGTATTGACTCAACGGAAGAACCAACTCTCACTCGAGGCCATTTCCAATTAAAAATTCATCTTCCAAATTCTAAAATATTACATCGGTTTCATGTTACTGATATAAAACACTTACCTTACGATGGCATTATAGGGTCTGACCTGCTCAATGCACATAGTTGTAGTATTAATTACACCAATAACCTGCTTAGCCTTGGACAGTCATCCTTAAAAATGCACTTTCATGATCCTGCCTACATCATTCCAGCCAGGACCGAAACTGTTATCGAATGCTCCGTTTTGAATCCTGAAATAAAAGAGGGATTGGTCCTGGACAAGAAACTTTCAGAAACATTATTAATTGCCAACTGCCTAGTACGCGTTAAAGATAATAATAGAATCAACATAACCGTTGTAAATACTGCTGAACAACCCATACCCTTAAAATCAAACCTAAATCTAAAGCTTGAAGCCATTGATCCTCTAGAATTTCAAAGACACACTTCTGGTCCGATAAACCATATAAAAGTAACAAACAATAGCGTTACACGTACAGAAGAAGTATTAAAACTGCTACGTGTCTCGCATCTGAATATTGAGGAGAAAGACGCACTTTTGCAATTATGTTCGGACTACTCAGATATATTCTATCTCCCCGGTGAAAATCTTACCCATACGGACGCCGTCAAACACGAAATTAAAACAACGACGGACGTTCCGATATATACTAAATCATATAGATTTCCCGAAATCCATAAGGCTGAAGTTCGAAAGCAAATTGATAAAATGCTCGAACAAAAAATCATAGAGCCTTCTAACTCCCCTTGGTCATCACCCATATGGGTAGTCCCTAAAAAACTCGACGCCTCTAATACACAGAAATGGCGAGTCGTGATTGACTACCGAAAATTGAACGATATTACAATCGGAGACACTTACCCTATTCCTCAAATTACTGAGATTTTAGACCAGCTAGGCAATAGTAAATACTTCTCCACACTAGACCTGGCATCCGGGTTCCATCAAATCGCATTAAACCCCGCGGACAAACCCAAAACTGCTTTTACTGTACCAGAAGGACACTTTCAATTTTCAAGAATGCCGTTTGGGCTGAAAAATGCCCCTTCAACATTTCAGAGACTCATGAACTCCGTCCTGTCCGGCCTCCAGGGTATTCGGTGTTTTGTTTATTTAGACGACGTAGTCTGTTATGGATTTGATCTTAAATCCAGTATACTTAACCTAACAGCCATATTCCAAAGAATCAGAGACTTTAATCTCAAACTTCAACCCGACAAGTGCGAGTTTCTTAGACGCGAGGTCTGCTATCTAGGGCACATAATTACCGAACAAGGTGTTAAACCAAATCCAGAGAAGGTTAAGGCCGTAACCTCATTCCCAGTTCCAAAAACACCTAAAGATATAAAATCATTCCTTGGGCTTGTCTCATATTATCGCCGTTTTATCGCTGATTTCTCAAAAACTGCAAAAGCCCTTACCTGCCTATTAAAAAAGGATATTCCATTTAAATGGGAGAACCAACAGCAACTCGCCTTTGATTCGTTAAAACACAAATTAACAACTGCTCCACTTCTTATCTATCCTGACTTTTCGCAACGTTTCATCCTTACCTGCGATGCCTCGAACTATGCCGTCGGCGCTGTTCTGTCGCAAGGAACTGTTGGCAAAGATCAACCCGTGGCTTTCGCTTCACGTACACTAAATAAAAGCGAATCCAGTTATAGCACTACAGAGAAGGAATTGTTGGCTATATTATATGGATGTAAAACATTCCGTCCCTACCTTTACGGACACAATTTTCTTATTGTTACCGACCATAGACCTCTTAAATGGTTGTTTAATCATAAAGATCCCAGCAGCAAGCTCCAGCGATGGAGGTTGAAACTTGAGGAATATGATTACGACATAGTGTACCGCAAGGGCAAACTAAACTCTGCCGCCGACGCTCTCTCCAGATACCCAGTGAACCCTATATACCCTGATAACATGAGTCCTTCAAACCTTAACCCTAATGATAATGATAACACCAATTACGAACCTCCACTACAAACATCACAGCCTTCGGGCACACCTAACGAAGTAAACAATGACCTGCAAGATCTTCTCGTGTCTCCGCCATCCAGTCTTGACACAGGTCTTATAAATCCTGAAATCGAAAATGAAGTTATGGATTATCTGAGTTCCATTCCTAATGAATCGCGTGTTGAACCCGAACCTCAACCTTCAACCAGCTGGCAGAATCCTGAAACCTTACCTGTTTCAAATCAACCTAGCTCGGAAAGCTCTCCGGCACCTGAAAATTTAACCTTACCCGAGATGACTTACAGTCAATTTTTAAAACTACCTATAAAATCGTATGACACCTCTATTTCGGAACATAACCAAAACCTACTTAAAGGAACTCAGAAATTAATAATTATACCTACCTCGATAGATATGGACGAGTCCATGCCTTATGTTCAAGAAGTCCTAGATAATTGCCCGGAGCCTCAACGCAACGAATTCTTGAACTTAGAAAGATCCTTATACACATTTCTACCTCTTACTATTGAAGATAAAACTTACCTTTTCCTATTTACGAAAGTTCACTATTTTGACGACTTCTCGTATCAAGATATATTTAAATCTTTAAAATATGCACGCAACGAGATAATAATGTCTTATCCTACAATATGTGCAATCAGCACATCAGACTTTAAAAATCCTTTTGATAGACACTCTTTTGTTAAAATCTATAACATGTTTAACTATCTATTCGACAGAACTAACATAACAGTACATATTTACCATAACAACATCATATATCCTTCGCTCAGCGAAATCCCGAAGATCCTTAAGGAAAATCACGATATCCCCATCGCGGGACATTTAGGATCCATCAGAATGTTAAACCGCATAAAGGAAAGATTTTATTGGAAAAATATGCGCGGTGACATTGAAAACTATATAAAAAAATGTTCATCGTGTCAAACAAATAAAGCCTTGCGTAAAATAAACAGAGCGCCCATGATAATAACGTCCACCTCAACGTCTCCGTTTGAGAGAATATCCCTCGATATTGTAGGTCCCTTGCCTGAGTCTGGCACAGCCAAACTTAGATTCATTTTGACTATGCAAGATGACCTCACAAAATTCTCGCTAGCTTACCCTCTCCGTAATAATACCGCCGAAGAATCGTGTGAATGTCTGCTTCATTTTATATCTCTATTCGGAATCCCTAAATATATACTTACCGACCAAGGCACAAATTTTACAGCCGATCTATTTAAGAAAACATGTGAGTTCCTAAAAATCAAACCATTATGGTCCACCCCTTATCATCCGCAGACGCAAGGAGCTTTGGAAAGATCACACTCCACGCTCAAAGAATACTTGAGACCTTATATTAACGATAATCAAGACAATTAGCCTCGATATGTGTATACAGCTATGTTAGCATATAACACCGCCGTACATTCAACAACCCACTATTCACCGTTTGAATTACTATTTGGGCATAAGCCTCACATCCCAGACTCTGTGTATGACGATACTTCTAATACTACTTACCCCGAATACGTTAAGATGTTACAACATCGAATGAAACATACGCGTGACAAAGCCATAGAGTTTATTCAAAAATCTAAAACAAACTCTAAAACCTATTACGACTCCCATACTCGCCCAGTGGTATACAAAGTTGGTGATTATGTCTTATTAAAGAACCATCTAAGGCTACGTAAAGCCTTATCACCCGTCTGGAAAGGGCCTTACAAGGTCGTTAAGATACACGGTAATAACACATTATCGTTACTTATAAACAGACGCCATGTGAAACATCACTTCGATGAAGTTAAGCACGTGGACGTCCAAGATGCATCTGCTACAGACTAAAATAATTAATTGACATAATTAAAAAAAACATACCTAGGTACATCCATTAATTTTTATACATTTTATATACATTTTTTTTCTCTTATTTACAACCTTATTATACAAATATTATTATACACTTAGACATAGCATATAGTATAGTATAGTATAGTAGTGTCTCTTTTATTTACAGCATACTGGCCCAAGGTCACCCAGAATTTATTCAAAAAATCGACACCAGCCCCGGCATATATTTTGACCCAATTGGTGAACTCAAAATTCACGTAAGCCACTTAGACATAGTCACACCGTTTGATGTCTCCTACATTGAACCGCACATCCAAAATATTAACTCCATCTTAGGCTCAATACGACATATATGTAACCAAATTGAAATTCAAACTTCTAATCATCTAGAATGTCATAACACATTAGAACCGTTAACAGTCAGATACCACGACATTGTTGCCGCGTACTCTGCTATATCTCACTTAGTAAACAAAAGGTTCAAACGAGGGGCATGGATTGGTGGTATTGGCACTCTGTCCAAAACTATTTTTGGCACCCTGGACGAGGACGATGCTGTTAAATATGACAACGCCATCCAAAACATTCAGGACAATGAAAAAAGACTGGCTTCATTAATGAAAGAAAATATTTTAGTAACGTCTGCAATTTTATCAAAATTTAATAAGACCTTACACGAAATTAAGTACAATGAGGCCAGCCTTAACCAAGCTATCGACAATTTCTCCGTAAAGTTAAAAAATATTTCAATAATTACTAATGAATTAAATATTAAATCAACCATTCATTCAATCTTGAACAGCTTAGAAGCATCCATGCTCACCTTATCATTTCAGTTAGAAGATATAACAAACGCTATTATATTATGTAGCCAAAACATCCTGCATCCGGCCGTATTATCACCTGTGCAGTTATACCAAGAAATTGTCGATAACTACAGATACTTACCTGTAGATTTTAAGTTACCTGTAAGCTTAGCATTAAGTAATATTCATAGTTTACTAAACATATCTAATGTACTGTCCTACAGTTTGAATAACAAGATTGTTTTTATTTTAAGAATACCTCTAGTATCCCCTAGAGAGTACAGTTTATTTCATAGCATTGGCTTACCGACTCCTCATAATAGTGTAAACCCAAACTCTTTTAGTTTTATAATACCAAGTAGTAAATTCATAGCAATGACCAAAGACAAATCAGAATATTGTAAGCTCGACTCACTTAAGGAATGCATAGCGATAAGCTCGCGCGAGTACATCTGTGACGTCATGACGGTGTTCCCGAGCGCCGCGAACCCGAGTTGCGAAAGTGAGTTAATATCAAATGTGATAAGTGCTTTACCAGTGCAGTGTCAAACAAAATTCCTTCATGGACATATAGACTTGTGAAAACCGCTTTATAATAATGACTGGATCTATGTCCAATCTCTAAGTAATAAACTTTATATCGAATGTCTAAACCAAAAACTTATTGACATAAGTATTGTCGGTACAGGTATTCTAAGTATCCCAAACAACTGTATAGCGTATTGTAAAAGTACAAAATTATTACCTAGATTTAAAAACATTAAAATCAACGTTACCGTTATACACCCCGATTTTAACATTATAAATGACTCTTGTTGTAATTTAGATAAGTTTAGAGATATAATAGGTAATGAGCCTCCTCTTAAATTACAAAACATTGATTTAGACGATTTCACTATGGAAACTAAATCAAAATTAAAATCGATGTCCGATGAAACTGACAAAATCCTTAATCAACATCCGTTAATTAGATACGAGACTCATTACTCAATCATTATTATTGTACTAATTTGTGTTATTTCTATTTTCTGTATTTTTAAACTGTTTTTATATATTAAATCGCACAACCGTCTTTCCCATCGCTTCCCTATATTCACTCGATCCACTTCAGTAAACTCACCCGTAGACCAATCTCCAAATCCTGAAGCAGTAGTCTCTATAAAGATTAATAAACGCAATTCTGAAACTGATAATCTGCCATCCCCTAGCATTAGACGAAATATATAATTTTTCCAAATTACCTCTCCTAAACATCGAAATTACAACCCCGATGTTTAGTCTACCCCTGGGAGGTGTTATAGATATGTAATGTACCCTTTCTTGCAAACCACACATTCCTTTTTGCTTACTTAGCATTTATCTTTCATAGTCGAAGTGTCCATCCGTTCAACCAGTCTCATCCTAAAAGCCATCCTAGACGGTTGTCTCAATCTGATTATAGAGTTTTCTTTTTTTAAAAACCTAACCTTGGCGAGGCTCATAACAGAGCGCTAGGCGACCGCTAGTATTCTAAAATAATTCAAAAATGGAAAGCGTGGAAGTATGATGATGACGAAGCGAGACGATGATTTTTGTTCACCCAAGAATCACCAACGTGCCTAAAGAAGATTTCACTTCAAAAATTGAAGTTACGTAATATTTGCATTCAAATAAATATCTATCTGAAGTAATGTAATCTCTGCGGTGCAGCGGTAGTTGCTGTGTTCGATTCTCGGGTACCCAAAGCAAAGTGTAATAAGGTTTTACTGTCAAGAATTTTCAATAGCAGCGCGGAGTCTGGAACTCTGCTCGAAACACGTCAATAGGCTGGCCTGTCATTACTTGTAACTTAAAAAAGGCGTAGTTGCACTGTCACCATAAGGTATTTGGAGCGACCTCTTAAGGATATCTAAAACAAATCAAAGCCACTTCCAGTTGGCAAGTATCTATGCAATGAGCTGTATTAGACTGTGACTGGAATCGATAAGGAAACTTCGCTTGGAAGTTTTTGTTCAATTCGAGAAAGGTTAAATGATAAAATACTTCTCGTGTAATTAATGTTTGGCAGCGATTATAGGGAGTAAGATAAAACGTGCTGTGGCCGCCAAACGGCCAATCCTTCATTTTCACTCGATAAACGTTGTTTGAAGTTTGTTGAGAAGTTATCAAATTCAGCTTTGATTATTGTTTGATTTATTGGAGTTACAACAGAACTCATTTTTTGTGGCAGTTTGATTTTGTTTAGTTAAGAGACCAATGGACTGTCCAGATATAATTATAGATTTTCCTTGAATCTATCATAACTAGCCTAAACAGAGAAGGTAGAGATCGTGAAGAAAGCTACACGTTTGAGTGTCAAAAAGTTGCAATCTTGCAATGTCCATCAGCCCACACTTACATAGAAAACTTCGCTACAGCTTAACGCCTCGCATTATAAGAGGAACCCGTAACAGACTCTTAGGGCTGATGAAATTATCATCAGGAATATATATCTGGTAAAATACCTTATAGCCAACATAATATTATCGCCTGTACGTGTCTGATGGTTGACAAACAAATACCTATGTACGATTAAATAAAAAGCCAGGAGGAGCCAGATAATTTTAATTTTCAGTATTAACGGGTTATCTACCTAATTGAAAATTTCTTGATACTAGATCTACTCAATTAGAACTAATGTAAAGATATAGAATTAATGTTAATATCCTAATGAACCATCTATTATTTTGATGTACTAATTATTCATGCATGACGGTTGAGCATATTTCCATAATAACTTGTAATTATATTACACATATCATGTTATCTTATCTTATCGTTGCGCCTAGGGTACAGAAGCTTTCCAGAATCTATTTCAGTGATAAAACGAGTCTTACCTTTTCGGTATATAGACAAAACAAATACCTACATAGACTATCCGAGAGCCTCTTTTTAAGTCTCAAGTAATAGGGAGCAGACTGAACAACACTACTGAAGCTTGTCTATTACTGTGGATGATAACAAAGAGTTCTTATACTGCCAACATACTAAGACCTCTCATCTGTTGCTGATCGGAAATCTCCTCCTTACTGAAACCCGGTAGTCTAACTTACCAAAGGACACAACACGACGTAATTTGGCTGCGATCTTGTTATAACACAAACATAGAACCATTATTATGTACTTATCCAGACGGATTACTCCAGGTTTACTCGTAATCCCAGGCTTAACTTCAAGGACTTCCAAATAATCGTAGAAATAATGAAAATAAGAATCCAACAAAATTTATCTAGAAATGTTTTTCTTACTTCTTAGAACCGAGTCGTGATATCAGATGTGAGTAGCTCTAGTAACTTGACAGAACGATATCCTAACTTAAAAGATTTATTTTTTGACATTCCATTCTTTTATGAGATTAGAATGTTTTGATGTTTCTATGTCTGTTACGTAAGCCTAGTGTATATCTACGTCGACCCAAATCTGTACTCCTACGCAAATCGTACAAGGCAATGTTTGCTATAGACATCATAACATGGATACGACTGTTTATTATTCATAGGCCAATATTGTGCGTAGCAATGTTGTGCTGTGTGATAGTTGATAGTTATTAGTGTTTGAGTTGTTGATAAATGAGCAAATATAGGAAGGTATCTTGCTTTGGGTATTTCTTGATACTTCGTAATGTGAACCAGTTGGATGAAACTTATGAATTACGCTTGCTAAGAAGTGTATAGCAAATAAAAGTAAAAAGTTTTAGTTAACCTGTTTACTGCGATTATTTCTTTGTAATTTATGAGTATCTATTAGTAGAGCCTAGCTGATTTCAGCATGAATGGGTCGGATCGACCGGGGAAGGACTACTCTCACAGTATATCGACGTGAAATACCAGTATTCCTACTGTTGCGTTTTGTTCGGTGAGCGAGAGTGCCGGAGGCCCGATCACCCGTTTTCCCCCATTCCCGCTCCTTCTATTTTCCACTTCCTTTTCTAAAGGGTCGGCAATGCGCAAGTGATGCCTCTGATGTTGGAGGCGTCTATAGGCTACGGTGACCATTTACCATCAGGTGGGCCATATGCTTGATTGCCACCTTGGTTGTATAAAAAAAATAAAAAGTACTATACAAAATAAATGTATATAATTATTTTCTATTTTGACTAATAACCGAAAAATACCTAGTAAGGCTAAATTAGTCTGCTAATTCAGAAGTCTCAATTTTCGATCAACCACTTATTAATTAATTAATTATTAATTTAAGCGACAATTAAACTTATTACTTTAAAACCCAATTATAATTAATTTTAATTATAAAGAACAATATATAGATAAGTCTATCTGCAAGTTTTCTACAATGTTTTCGGAGATTTGAGAATTTCATTTAGCCACCGTGGTCGTCTATGATCATAATAAAATTATGCCATGAGCCAATTATTAAAATTAGTTTACTAGTTTAACAGCAATAGATTATTAGATTTTAGCAGCGATAGCCTGGTGGAAGACCGTTGGATACCGTTTAGTAAAGGGCTGATATTATCATTCTAGTTTAACATTTATTTGTATTTTGGTCTTTAACTTACATAAACAACATATTGATTTTGTAAGATTGTATTCTGATATTTTATTGACAGATTACTCAACAGCATTTTCCTCGTTATAAAAATAGCTAATCAAAATTAAATAGTAGCCCGATATCAAATCTCGATGTTATAATTATTATGAATGAGAATGTATTTCATATGTCCTTTTTATTATGAAGAAAGGAAAATAAAACGGCTAAAGTATGTCATCAATTTTTTCACATGTCCATATTAATCTGTACCCAAAAAATTACAAACGACATTGCCGTCAGCGCGTGGCGCCACATTCGTAGACTCTTGCGCAACTATTGCTCAGTTTCCAAATTTGAAATATTGAATGCGTTTATAAACACTATAAAGCTTAATAAGGTAGCAGACACACCATTGTTTAGAGTTGGGTTACGTAAATAAACAAGAAATTAAATTAGTTCTTTTTAATTATATAGCAGAGACTTATGTAAAATGATTTGTTTCTTTAGAATGTTACGATTATTGTAATAAGCCTTATGTAACTGTTCTACGAAGTCTTTTTATTGAATAATACTGATTACTTAATACAAATCTATTAGAATACATTTAAATATAATTATGGACTCGCTAAGTTTCCTAATGGGTCAGCGATTTAATCGTAAAATCCTGTACAAAGAAATAACGGTACTTCCCAGACGCTATTGAAATAAATTGCTTACTAAGGTGGAATTTTACCCTCTATTATTCTAGTAAAGAAACAATCTATTTTCTTGTTACACATTTATGCCTGATTCTTCTTCTCCCTAGCCTTTATTATTGCCAAGTCACTTAGGGTCGGCTTTCTAGTCTAAGTCGCAGTTTTTACACGGAGCGACTGCCATCTGACCTCCGTAACCCGAAGGCTAATGATACCCTAAGGCTAGACCAGTGTCAGGATATTAGAGGGCTCTGACTTCCCAATAACGACTGCCATATATTTTTATGCCTGATATGAGCCTAAAATACTAAAATCTTAACAAAGCTTATTTATTTCGCCTTTTATTAAAAAAGACAACTCTCGCTCTAGGAATAATTTCTGTGTCGCGGGAAAGCTTACAAATATTCAGACAATGGACAGAAAGAATACCTAGACCGCAACAACAATTTGTGGATCACACCAGCTTATATACTTCATACAATGTTGTAATCGTAAATAAAATACGTACATATTTTAAGTTAAATAGTGCTCTTATACACATATTAGTATATTCCAGAGCAGTTTAAGCCGTTTAAATTGGTATAACTAAGATTAAATCGATTAGGTACATAATTATGCCAAGTCAACTCAAAGTATCAAAAATTTGAGGAATCTAATCCAAATTCACAAATCCTGTCTTCCTATGCCTAATCCAACGTACAGTGTAGTCGAAACCATTAGACAAAAACTAGTCGTAGCACGTAATAACCTAAAAGTTACTAAAAACAAAGTTTCGTAGTTCACTATTTACTCACGGAACCCTTTTAGCCGAAACTATTGTATGCTAAAATCAAATTGGAAAGTGTGACTCAGATTGATGCTATTCGCGTTTTAGTGTTGTTAGAAACAAATGGATACCACCCACTCGCTCCTAGTATGGTTAGTCGTAATACTATTAGCTAAGAATTTTATTGTGATGTATAAAACCGTAATATTATATGATGTAGTTTTAAGGAGGACAATGCCTTGTGGGGACTTTTTTAGAGTGGTAATTGTGTTTACGCCTGCAGCTGATTGTAAGGTCCTAGGACCGATTCCATGATTGAGATATGTATTGTTGTATTTTGTTGTTAGAGAGCTCTTAGTAATAACGGTTTGGCAAAGTATTATTGGTTGTCTCGCCAAGAAAATATCAATAGCAGCGCGGAGTTTGCAACTGTGATCAGTAGAGCGCCCTATAGACACCTCATTAAGTATGTCCTAAAAAGGAATTTGTTGATCCGGCGAAATAAACATGCGCTTATATGTCCGTGCAGACAGCCGATCTAGGACTCAAGTCTAGGGTTAGGCAATGTGATATTGGCTTTTATTCATAGGCAAATCTAAATAGCTGCAGTGAAGGTGGTTATGTACCTATATCGCCTTTATGATGTGGCACTTGAAATATTTCTAACCTAGTGTATTTGAACTCATGCCTATATGCTCGAAAGCGTAAGCACAAATGATCTCATACAATAGATAACGAGCTAAGTAATGGTAAGTACAGTTTCAGACGGTTTCGTGCGGTTACTAAGAAAATTTTAATAGCAAATTTCGGTAGCACAGAAATCGAACCCCATGCAACAGCTGTCGCGTTACACTACCTAGGCAGTATTTAAGTAGTACCTTTATCAGTTTTGTCGTATTTGGATGTTTCCTTTTTTGATGCACAGTTATGCATGTTATGCATAGAACTTAGTTGTCAAAATAAACGGCCCACTTAATTAAAAGCGGTTGCACGGGAGCAGTTACGGTAGCGAACATGTATAACATCAAAGGTAGCATTTGTGCAATACTGATGCTTCAATGAAGTGTCCATAAATGTGTCTGACGACCTTTGTCATTTACGCTGCTGGTTTAGCAGCGTAAATGACAAAGGATGTCAGACTCATCAGTAATGATACTGGTCGTTAATGAATGTTGTCAATTATTGTAGATACTCATCTGTTATTTGAGTGCGATGTTTAACAGGATAGCTCTTTTTCAGTAATTGGTCTGCTCCTTTGTCAATGAGGATTGCGATGCGACGTATCTAATCCCAACTATAATTTAGTCTACGATATGCGAAAGAGTCGAACGATGTCAGTACGTAATAAAATAATTTGTTTACAATAATTATTATATACATTAAAATTAAAATAATTAAACTGATATCCAGTCAAATCCGTTTAGACCCGAAAAGCCGACCCCAAGTGACTTGGGAATAATAAAGGTTAGGGAGAAGAAGAAGATATTTAAAATAAAAATAATTTAATAAAGTATAATAAAGCGTATTATACATTATTAAATTTTGCCTGCGACTGCGCTGACGTAAAAGTAGTTTAGGTTAGGTTAGATTAGTAACAGTACGTTTTTCTGGATGAAAAGTCCTGACAACGTATATGCGAAATTTCATGATAATTGGTTTAGTAGTTAAGGCGTTAAAGCGTAACAAACAAACTCACATTCGCATTTATTATATTCTTTTGTGGTTCCTTAATGTAGGTATTTGGTTTTTAACCTCGGTTCGTCATACAGTGATTTTGAGAGTGACTGATAAAATTATCCTCGCCAAAGATTCCACGGTTCCTATTCCTACTCTGTTTTTTGTAATAAAGATGATAGACAAGTATACAGACCTCCTAGTGATAGGTCACTTGCGCAATAACAGAGGTATTATGCAGGTTATTGTCGACGAGAAAAGGAAGTCGTAATTCTTCGCGATCCGGCGTATTTCTACAATCGTCAATGCGGACTCTTACTTACACTAGAAACCCAAAAACACTTTAGCAAAACATTTAATTCGTGACCTCACGACCGTCACAATTACGTCGTGGGCCAAACTGGCAGTCCCTAACCCATCCATAATATAAATGCGAAAGTAGCTCTGTATTTATATTTTCAAGGCTGAGTCATTAAAATTATCGATTATTTTTTACCAAATCTGGTACGATATTGAACAGACGATGGCTACGACGTTATCATCGAGGAAAGAGAAAATAATGTGTTGTTAGTATGTAATAATGTAAAGATTTTTATATTTTATAATTTATTTTTTAAATACAACGTCCACACTAGTAGTAATTCATGTGTCGCGGGGGACTTTACATTCAAACAACGGACACAAAGAACATCCAGAATCGGAACAACTATTAGTGGATCACAAAAATTTTTTTCCCGTGTGGGATTCAAACCCACAACACTCGGCGCAGTGGCAGTGACGAGGTGATTACTTAAACCACTACGCCGTCCTTGCAGTCAAATTTAAATCATAGAAGTGCTTTTGCCGTATTTAGATCGCACAAAAAAGTCGACAGTAAAAGTAAGTTCTCCCATAAATAAATTAATTAAAAAGTTAAATATTAATCTTAATAAGTTAAACAAGGTTAGGAAGGTGACACAGCATAACAGTGAATTGGTGAAGGAGCATGATGCTTTATTAATAAATTTAGAAAAAAGCAATGATCAAGTAGTTGCCAGTAGGTTACAGTATGAAGCACATACAGCCGAATTAAATCATCAAATTAACAACTTAGAAGAACAACTTACAAGAATGAGCCTTAATCACCATAAAGAAACATCCGAATATATTTTGAAGTATGAGGAAATTGCCAGAGTTGGTAGGGAGAACATGGAACATGTTCTCTCACTAACTAATAACAATCTTTGCGGTAAGTGCTTACAGGCTACACCTTATAATAACCTGTCAGCTGTTTGTGATTTGGATTCAGTAAACAGTGGTACCACCTCCTTTTCTGATCATGAAAATATGGCTGTGTCTTCTTCTTCTTCTTCTTCTTTGATGAATAACATTAACAAAAATATATTCATGTTTTCTGACCAAATAGGAGTAGGTTTTAGTGGACTAATTAATTCTCATACAGAGACGCCTTGCATAAATATGTGTTCCCCTGGGGCTAGGTTAGGTTCTATAATTGATAAGTTAAAAACTACAAAATTAAATGCAGAATCAACAGTAATATTTCTTTATGGTGACAGCTTATCTGTCACTAAAAAAGAGGCAATCCATTTGACAGAGGTAATAGAATCATTACATTATAAAGTAGGGTGTAACTTTATTCTTTGTGCATTACCATATTCCTATGTACTAACAAATGAACAAAATAGGAATATTGAAAAACTTAATTTACTTTTTTATAACAGTACATGTTACAACAATTATAGTTTATTTTTTGACACTAATAAGTTTATTAGTAAATTTTTATTGACTAAAGATACAATGTATCTATCTTCTTTTTATAAAAAGCAACTTGCTAAATTATTTGCATTTAATATAATATGTAGCGACTCAGGTACCAGTAGGGTAATTAAGGTTTTAGGACATAGTAGTATTTCTACTACAAATTCAAATATTGACACTTCTAGTAGTTTAAACTGTTAGATGAGACAAAGGATAGGCATACACACAGTATTAGACTAATTCATCAGAATATTCAGGGTCTATCCGGCAAGGAGTTAGAATTAGATTTATTTTTTAAACAACATAATATTCAAATATGTTGCATAACAGAACATTGGTTAAGAACTAATCAATTAATATTTAATAACGAATATTATTCAATTGTAAGTGCGTTTGTAAGAAAGAATTCTATACATGGTGGCTCTCTAATATATGTATGTAACAATCTAAAATGTAAAGAACGTAAAGATATAGTAAATCTTTCTATCGAGCGCACTGTTGAACTATCCTGTGTGGAATTAGAGCAACATGTCATAGTTTGTGTATACCGACCACCGCAAAGTGATTTTAGTGTATTTGAAACCGTAATAGAGGATATTTTAAAACGCTTGAGTTCTAGTAATAGGCATATAGTAGTGTGTGGTGATTTTAATGTTAATTTACTTGAGCAGTCAGCTGTCTCTTTAAGACTTATTAGTTTATTTAGATCATTTAATTTACAGCATTTATTTTCTGAACCCACTAGGATCACTTCACATTCTGCTACCTGCTTAGATAATGTATTTTGCGACTGCCAATTTCTAAATAGGGCCATATTGAGTGAACTTACATCTGACCACTGTGGGCAAAAGGTAGTATTTCCTGTGAGTACAATTCATAAAGAGAATAAGGTCACATGTAGACCGATGACATCTAATCGCTTAAAGGAATTTAATGATAACATAAGTCTCAAAGTTGTCAATATGGACCTTTCTCTGGATAATCCAGACGAACTATATGAGTCTTTACTTAACATAATTACTTTAGAATATAATAATATTTTTAAATGTAAGACCTTTAGTCAGAATACTAGGATTAAGTTTTGTGACTGGGCAACATCTGGGATATATAAAAGTAGAGCAAAGCTATATGAATTATATGGTATGAAACAATACAATTTCGATCCAAATTTTATTCAATATGTTAAAAATTATTCAAAATTATTTAAAAAGACTTGTGCCACTGCCAAGTCCCTTTACCTAAAAACTAAAATTCAAAAATCTAATAATAAAATTAAAACTACATGGAACATTATTAACAATGAAACAGGTCGCAGCAAGGTGCGTGATAATAAATTTGAACTGAATATAAATAATAGCGTAATTTCAAATAATTTGGAAGTAGCCGATACATTCAATAACTACTTCGCAAAAATACTTTTAAACATAACTAGTACCCTTAGGTCTTGCCCAGCTCGAGCAGAATACTTAGTTAGGTGCAACGTGGAAGAGTGCAAGATACTATTTAGTTTTGAGCGTGTACATCCGTATGATATAATTAAAGTATTTAAGTCGCTTAATTCAAAAAAATCAGCTGACTTCTGGGGTATTTCGGTAAAATTAGTTGAAAGTATTATTGTTAATATAGCGCCACACCTAGCCGCAATATTCAACGGATGCATTGATGTGGGCATTTTTCCAAACTTAATGAAATGTAGTAAAATAATACCTTTATTTAAAAATGGTTGCAAAAGTGACCCCAGTAATTTTAGGCCGATTTCAATATTACCTGCTATTAGTAAAATATTTGAGAAGATTATATTACAGCAATTAGAGAGCCACTTCAGTGTAAACAATTTATTTCATGCAGATCAATATGGTTTTAGGAAGGGCCGTTCTACGATAGATGCGGGTGTTACGCTTTTAAAACATATATTCAGTGCCTGGGAGAATTCGCATGATGTCATTGGCGTATTCTGTGATCTCTCTAAAGCCTTTGACTGCGTTGACCATCAAACGCTGTTGCGAAAACTCAGGCATTATGGCATCCGAGATACTGCACTTGACCTAGTTGATTCCTACCTAAGCGATAGACTACAACACGTTGATATCAACGGAAGTAGATCTTCTGGATTACCAGTCACAATGGGCGTGCCACAGGGCTCGATTTTGGGACCCTTTCTGTTTTTAGTGTACGTAAATGATTTGCCGTTCTTTGTTCAGCATTTGTGTGACATTGTTTTATTCGCGGATGACACATCCCTTATTTTTAAGGTAGACCGAAAAGCACCAAATTTACGTGCTGTTAATGATTCACTCGCGGAAGTCCTGGACTGGTTTACGGCGAATAATTTACTACTTAACTCTACAAAAACTAAATGTATCAAGTTTACATTGCCAAACGTAAAGAGTCCTAACGTGAATATAATTTTAAATGATGAAATTATTACTTTAGTTCAATCAACAGTCTTTTTAGGATTAACTTTAGATCATAAAGTTCAGTGGGGCGCTCAAATATCGTGTCTTGTAGGGAAACTTAGCTCAGCCGCATACGCAATTCGGAAAGTAAGACAGCTTACTGATATAGATACTGCAAGACTAGTATATTTCAGTTACTTTCATAGTGTCATGTCCTACGGTATATTATTGTGGGGCAAGGCAGCTGATATTGAGACAATTTTTATTCTTCAAAAGCGTGCAGTACGTAGCATTTATAATTTAGGACCACGAGTTTCCCTGAAAGATCGATTTAAAGAAATAGGCATACTTACTGTTGCGTCGCAATATATATTTGCTAACATTATATTTATTAAACATAACATTTACTTATATAATAAGAATAGTGATATCCATAACGTAAACACTAGAAATAAGCATAAGTTAGTAGGCCCATATCATCGTTTACATAAAGTTCACAATACATTTGCGGGACTCGGTATACGTTTTTTTAATAAATTACCTATTACTATAATTAATTTACCATTGTTTAAATTTAAAAACGCCGTTAAAAAACAACTTATTCGGAAGGGTTATTATTCAGTCAACGACTACTTAAATGACAAAAACTCATGGAGCTAGTTGCTTGTTGCATACAGGATTCAAAGATCTGTATTACTTATAAGTCAATTTAAGCCTTTGCATAGTCACAAAGTGTAAGTGTATGCGCCATCATGCCATCTTACTGTCTATTTTAGATTTATATTAAATAATATATCTTAGCTCAAATTATTTCCTCTCTATAATATTATTAAGTTATTATTGTTATTATCTTTAGTTTTTATAGTCAGTAGTATATGGCATAATGGCTGTAACACCTTGTTAATCTGAGTTGTAAAATACTGAAATTATATTTAACTGGCGATTTAAAAGAGTGGCCGTGAGTTTCTTGCAGGTTTCTTCTCATAGGCTCTACCCTTTGCCTGAACCTAGCAACTAACCTAAATGTAGCTTCAGTAACTTAGTAAACTCACTAACCTATATACTTTGACGTTCATAAGTGTTACTTTGTGACCTAAATGAATAAATGATTTTTGACTTTGACTTTGACATAACATTTACATAATAGAGAACTAGGGTGTACAATTTTTACTATGAGGGCATCATATTAGTTTTAATTTATAATTGAGATATTATCATGTTGGTATTGTGTATTAAATGACAACTTAACGTCCAAAACGGTGACCAAATTAAGCGTAGTAGGGCGCATCTACGATAATAATGGCACGGCAGTATGCATATTAAGCCTCGTTGGCAAGGGCCAAAAAGCAGTTCTTATATGCTATTAGAGTAAGGAGGATCTCTGATAGCACAAGAATCCATTTTTAACAGTTAATCTCTAGTGTTTCAAGCGGCAATAGGCTACGTTAGCCGCTTACCATCAGATAGATCGTGTATTTGTTTATCACCCGATACTGGGATTGATGCGACTGCCGTGCGTCAGGTCTGGGGTACAGATATTATTTTTGTTATTGCGTTTTCTTGAACGTCACGGAGCGAAAGATATTCCGTAAGATTCTGGGACCGACAAGAGGAGAGAAGGGGGAGTGACGACAGATTTAATAGCGAGATTGAATATCTAGTGTCAGAGCCGAATATCATCTAGGAAATAAAAGCTACCCGACTTCGCTGGCTCGGACATGTGGAACGAATGGGAGAGGATCGAGCTGCCAAAAGAGCGATACCTCAGGCGACCCACCAAGCGCCGTCCGGTGGGTCGTCCAAGGTACCGCTGGAAAGACGAACTAGCTAAAGACCTGAAAGAGATGAATGTGCTCGATTGGTCTGACTTGGCACAAAATAGGAAAGAATGGCGCACTTTAATGTCGGAGGCCAAGATCCACTTTGGATCGCTGAGCCAGCGAAGTAAGTAAGTAAGTTTTCTTGTCCAGAAATCTTCGATAGTAGCACAAAGGCTGAGACAGTGCCCATTAAGTGGAAATAGGAAGTAATAGGGGATGAACACCTATTACGTCGGACATTAAACCATAGCTAATTAATCAATATATTTTTGATTTTTAATTGATTTTAGATGGCAGAATGTCAGTGTACCTACCTCTTCGGGAATTACCCCGACTGACCGACTTCTATATAGAACCGAGACGATGCGTGCTATAATTGATACATCAATATGGATAACATTAATATTAATAACAAAAATTCCAGCAGTTTAGTGTGAAAAAACAACAAACACAGCCCATTTGTCCAAGGTCAAATCTCACACATCCCGTGAAACATTACACACATTAAGGTGTGTCCTTGAATCCAAACTGCGTCAGAACCAACGACATATCACGCCTTATGTTCTCACCTGAAAATCCATGGCATCTTTTAATGTTTTCCCCAATAAACAGGGTTCGTTCACACCCTAATGTCCGCGATAATGGCACTTTCAGAAGTATGTAATTACATGTGATGAAAAATTATTGCTGTTGAGGGGCCTCTGATTTCTGTGTTGCTTGTTTCGTGATTTTTCTGTTGTTAAAAGCAGAATTTGAGTTGGTACTATATGGCAAGTGCGTCACAAAATTTTGTAGGGGCAAGTATGACCATGTTATAGTTTCAGGATGGAAAAGTTTAAGGATTTCAATGCCTTAATTAAGGCATTGGACTTGCGATTTAAAGGGGATGGCGTCAACTCCTACCCGTAACATTAAGAGCCACATTCTAGATTAGCAGGAAAAGTTAGAAAGGAAAAAGCAAGTATTCCTAACTAGTCCTAATTATTATTATAAATGCGAATGTGAGTTTGTTTATTTGTTTGTTACGCTAATCGACGGATCATCGTGAAATTTCACATACACTTTATCAATAGAACAGAAAAAGACATTGGCTACCATTTATTCAGAAAAAGCACTGTTACCCACATTATATTATACCTACTATATACTATACACCAAACACATTCAATCTACAGCAGGGGCTCAAGACTGCTATATTACTACTGCATCAAACACCCGTTCTGCATCTCTCTATCGCGTGGATGCATATACGTAATTGCTGTTTCGAGGAATCTTACTGTGGGCTAGTAGAGCCGATTTGTCCCAAGTTTGTAATATGAGACTGGAGTGTTTACATTAGTAAGACGGTTTGCGGTATCCTTTTATTTACATAGAGGATATATTGGAGAAGCTGTAACCAATAAATTGCCTTGGTGGCGTAGCGGTGGTGAATGTAGCAGCTGTAGTTTCAGGTTCAATACCCGGCAAAATGTCATCGGATTGCTTTGTTAAAGTATCGTCAGTAGCCAAATCTGTAACAATGCCTTTTAATACGTGGAACCTAAAACATATGTAGATAGCGATATGCGGGTATAATTCCATAAAAAATATTTATTACTTTTTACCCGACAATCGTTGTCCTGTCAATCTTTACAAAAATACATTTCACGTAATTATATTCAATATTAATAGGTACGTCAATCAAATTTTTTCATATGAAAATACCATTTAAATTTCTGACATTTTTGGCAAATTTCCCGCGGATTTTTGGCAAATTTCTGTTCATATAAACCTTGTCCTGAAAATTACAAAGACATCAAAGAAAATGCAGCCAAATCAGTCGAGCCGTTCTTAAGTGATGCTCCGTCTTACATGTGGCAAATGATTTTTATTTATATAGATATATGTATGTATTTCTGGATATTTTTATGCAATCATGCCTCAACTATTGAACAACCAACAGCAGATGCAGCATTATAATACTTTCAAATAATCGAATTTATTTTTCTGTAGTTATTGCACATTGCTAGTGCGTCTATTTTCACGATTGTATTGAACTGGTTTTCTGTAATTATGTGTTTGTATGGCACCATCTCGCGCCAAACCGACACAGTAAACATAAAAGTCGTCAAGTAATTCATTTTGTTCAACTTGTTCAACTTTTTGATGTTTACCCTTCTGCAGAAGTTTTCTAATTTATTTTCCCTAAGCCTACCGCCTACGACGATGTTTCATTTGTCTAATTTTCTGTTTTAAAATTTATTACTTGAAGAAATAAAGGTGGAAACAGTACAGTCGAAAATAATCTCAATTTGAGTCAAGATGAAAGTTGAAGTCAGTTCGAATATAACGTTGAAATGGTTGTGTAGAATTATGAAAGAGTCATAAAAGGATTATCTAAAAAATGTTGCAAATGATACTAACGATTAGTCGTAAGATTAAGTCAGAAGACAGAAAATATCTCGAAGTGATCCGACATTAGGTTTTCTTATAATAATAATATAAATAAGTGACCGGCCACGCAGAAGATATTATAGTGCACAAATATGTTCCCACACATATTTACACACAAGCACAGTCACTTTTGCTCTCACTGTAATAGTCTGATGGGACCGCAATCTGACACCGAGCACTGAAAAATCTGACGCAGTACCAACAGGTTCACATGCTTTTAAAGACACGAGAATATGCAACACCACTAAAATCCTAACTTCGGACTGCTATTAAATTCCTTTAAATTAGTTTTACTATAAATTAATTACATGAAAAGTTCGATATTGAGAATTTTCCCAGCACACATATACGTATAACTTCAAGTATCCGTGGAAATTCTGCGCAAGTGAACTTTGCGCACATACCTTACTCCATTGTAACACGGGTACTAAAGAATACTTCAGCGAATCATATCGCAAGAACGAACTAGTCTGTTTAATAAATCTGTTGTACTATTGTAAAACTTTATCAGTTTTTGAATAACAAAAAAGTTAAAATTTATAGAGCAGAACTTTGCAGTGGGCTTTAATATTTTATTGTTAATCTGGCTGCGTTGCAAAACGGCTGGCTTTTCGTATGCATTTTGCTGGTAGCTATCCTATAATACCTGATAGTTGGGATACCAATTTATACTATTGTATTGGAACAAAAAGTATATGATAATAAAGTCAGTATTAATTTGTTAAAAACACTATGGTCAAGCGATAAGGCATCAGTGATGTTTTATAAACATAGGCGCCTGTCCGAGTGAGTAGACAGGCGCAGGTATAACTTTGGGATTGGTGATTGATGATCGGCCGAGTAGTTAATTAATACGTGATTGCGTAACAAACAAACAAACTCATATTCACATTTATAATATTACTTAGGATTATACCTCCCTTTAGATATCCTGCTACTCTCTTAATTTCTGATTCGATCCCCAGCACAGCGTGCTATATCATGACTAACAACGCCATTAACGACAGAGCCTGAATTGCACTATCAAAGTTTGCTCAGAAAATTACTATCTGTTCAACGTCCAGACACCTATTGTGTTAAGCGGCGGCGCTCGGCCAGACTAAATAAATTATCTAGACTGGGCGGAGGACGTCATTATTGATACCGTCACAGTGTCTATTTCTGTAAGCTCCATCAAAAGATTTAATAACCTATTGAGTCGCAGCAGCACCTCAGTGGCCAAACACAATATAATATTCTATCACACACACAACACCTTCTAGCCCGGAGTCGATCTAAGCGGAGCTTGTACTAGACAATGGATAAACATACATATTACTTTATTTTTTGTAAATACATACATATTATGCATAGAAACACCCAGACCAAGACAAACATCCATGTCCATGTACACAAATGTTTGACTTGTACGGGAATCAAACCCGTGACCTCAGGCGTGGCATTTGGTTACACTAACCACTAAGCCATCGAGGCTGTTAATTTTAATAACATCTGTTATTTTAAGATAATGACAGATAATACTTCACACTTGCCACGCTCCGAGTGTTGCGGGTTGAATCCAGGGACGAAAAATTGTGTGATTGTTGCTAGGTCTTCCATGTAGCAGTTGTTGGACAGTCCGTGTCACAGGCCTTAATACTTGTGCACGCGTTGTCCTTCTTCATAAAGTTAATAATTATATATACCTAATGTAGCAAAATCTATAGCTGGTGATCGTGATTTTTCTTTTTTCTTTTTCAATGCAATCATTAATAGAACTACTAAGAGTCATTAAATATACTGCACAATTGAATGAAAAAGTTTAATGCCTTACCTGTGCCCTTGAAATATTCCTATGCTCTGTCAATAGTTGATTTAAGCCTGAATGTAGCAGAAGAGCTGCTGGAGGTGTTTGTCATTGCAAGGAAATGCACTGCCAGCACATCAAGCCTATTTTATAGATAGGTTTTGCGTAAGTTACATCCTTAGTAGATTTTATACCCTATTATAATATTATAAGGATGGATATGAGAGGGGTAAATGAACAGATGACGGGTGACAGGAAACTATGGAAGCGAAGAACATACTTGCCCGACCCCAAATAAATTGGGACCAGGGCAAGAGGATGATGATGATGACCCTACGATAATATTACCATTGACAGGGCCACCTGATGTGCATACGACTGTTTGGTTATAGTTATAAACTGCATGGAGGGCGCAGTGATTTATGAGGTCACCTCGCCATTGCCATTAAGCCAAATAGTTGTTCCGAGTCTGGGTGTTCTTTTTAGGAATTACTTCTAGTGAAGAAGAAGAAAAAAAAGGAAAAAAGGGAAGATGCATTTGTTATATTCTAATATAACAAATTCATTTGAAACTATATACCTTTAGATTCCTTGCACCGCAAATATGATAATCCAGGGATAATCCCTGGAGTACAAAATTTTAATTTCTCTTTTAATATAAATAAAAGGAGAGGATGAAAGGAGACTTTCCCTTATGTCTCAAACGTAAGTTCATGGATATAGGCATTCTTCCCATTCTCATGTATGGTGCAGAAACATGGTCTTTGACTGGTCAGCAGAGGTCCGCGTTAGGGGTTTGCCAGCGAGCCATGGAGCGTAGTATCGTAAGGGTGCGGTTAACGGACCGAATTCAAAACTCCACACTACGCTCCAAAATACAAATCGCAGCTGTTACCCAGAAAGCCGTCAAACTCAAATGGGATTGGGCTTGCCGTATGCCGCAGAAGCTTTGGGCTACAATCCGCGCAGATTGGATCCCAGACGGTGCTAAGCGGCAACGTGGTAGACCAAAACGTCGATGCCAAGACGAATTAATTAACTACAGGAGAGACTGGTGCAAGCTAGCGCATAATAGGGATATGTGGAAAAGCGAGAGGGAGGCCTTTGCCCTGCAGTGGGACAATACAGGCTGAAAATAAATAAAATAAAAAAATTCTAATAGAAAACTCAACACTTTGCCAGACCAGGAAATCAAAGCATGACCTCATGACCGCGTGCTTCTTCTTCTTCTTTTCGTGTGGTTAGTGGTCAACCTGTTGTCAAGAGTTGTTCAAGCCGCTTGTAGGCCTCTGACATGGCTTAACGACTGCTGTCAATTTGACAACAACCAAGACCGACTTTTTACGTGCCCTCCGAAGCACGGAGACGCTCAGATGAAATACCACTAAGCGGTCACCCATCTATAGACTGACCGCACCCAACGTTGCTTAACTTCGCTAATCGTTTACCGATCAGTGAGTGCAACTGGCTATGAGCGCCGCGTGCTGACATAAGCGCAAACTTTTACCATAGAAACAACGAGGCGGTCAGCTAGAATACGCTACGAAAAAAAAACGAAGACTACTTTTCTAAACTCAAGGTCGTCTTCCTAATTAAGATAAGATAATATAATATATAAAGCCTTTTGTTTACACGTTTCAATAATTTAGCGAACACATATTGTTACTATGTAAACAAAACCAGTCTTTGCTTAACTTATACGCAATGTTACCAAGTTGTAATTCTTGAGGATGTTGAATGTTACGAACTGTGGATGTTTGAGGCGTTTTGTTTGTAAAACGGATTAAGTCATTGAACAATTTGTGTTAGGAAATATTTTATGTTTTGTTTTAATATAAGCTAGCTTTTGCCCGCAACTTTGCTTGGAAACAACTATTTTTACTGGATAAGAGGTACCCTATATTCTTTTCTGTATCCTTGACAACGTGTATGCGAAATTACATGCCGACCCCGTCAAGCAGGTAAGATGTGAAAGAGTTACAAACAAACAAACTCACATTCGCATTTATAATATTAGTAAGGATATCAGTTTTTGTGGCATTTCTTACACTCTATATATATTGATACTTGCTCACGCCGGCATACGTTATACATTATTTCGAAGTATTTCAATATATTATATTATTTTCGTAGTAAGCATCAATAACAATTTTATTATACGCATAATATCAGTCTTTTAAACTGTCCCACAGCTGAGCATGGTTCTCTTCTCAGTGTGAGACGGGTTAGGCCATAGTCCACCACGCTGGGCCGGTGCGGGTTGGCAGACTTCACATATCTTTGAGAACATTATGGAGAACTTCAGACTTGCAGCTTTCCTCAAAATGTATTCCTTCACCGTTAAAGCAAGCGATAATTATCACTTCGAAAAGTCAGAGATGCGCACCTTAGGTTCAAACTCGAGACCTCTGCATAGCTCAGCAGTCCAATGGTAATATTCTATCACATACACACAACACCATCTAACCCAAACTAAGCAGAGCTTGTACTATGGGTACTAGACGAAGGATAAACATACATATATACTGCTTTTTTTTGTAAATAGATACATATTATACATAGAAACACCCAGACCAAGACAAACATCCATGTTCATGCACACAAATGTTTGACTTGTACGGGAATCGAACCCACGACCTCAGGCGTGGCAGTCGGTTACACTAACCACTACGCCATCGAGACCGACATCGAGGTCACCCACTAGTCTATCGTACTTATTAAAAACAAATTAGAAATGGTTGTAAGTATACTTTCGTATAATATAGAAGTATTTCAGCACTCTTGTTTAGGATTAGGATTGCTTCTGTTTGAGAACCGGTTACATACATACATACATAGATGCACGCCTGTTTCCCAGAGGGGTAGGCAGAGACTACGGATTTCCATTTGCTACGATCCTGACACACTTCTCTGGCTTCATTCACTTTCATCACATTCCTCATACACGCCCGTCGGTTCAAGGAGCTCTTAACCTGGCCTTTGTCCAGAACGCCTCCGATCTGATCGAGAAACGTTCTCCTAGGTTTTCCACTTGCGACTGTTCCATTCACACTAGCCTTATAAACTTTCTTAGTCAGTCTTTCCTCGTCCATTCTTTCTACATGTCCAAACCAGCTTAACATGCCCTTTTCTATTCTTGTGACTATATCCAGTTTCATGCCGCATCTCTCTCTAATCACACTATTTCTTATTCTATCTTTCAGAGTCACACCACATATGTTTCTCAACGCTCTCATTTCTACAGCATTTATTCTGCTCTCATGCTACAAATCAATCGGTTACAAATCAATCGAAACTTTCTGATTGCTGCCACTACCACCCTTGCACGCGACCATATTGTTTTGGTTAGCATTCTGTTGCCGTCACACGCCGTAAGCATGAACTTTTATTATATAACACTCTTAGGTTAGTAAATCTCAACATGTTTAGAGGATATAGGACTACAGTCAATTAGTCTTCAGGCTCACGTGCCTTGTGCTATGAGAGTGGAAAAGAACCGCTGTTACATGCTTTGACAATTATAATACTAGTAAGTCAGCATGCTTGGAGAAGTATCACGCTCTTACGAGAAACTTGCGCGAAAAGAATGGTTCTAGAGGCTGACATACCTAGTTTTTTCATACGTTGCCTTCATCGCGTCTTTTATCTAATCCCATTTAGAATAACTGGATATGTATTATATAGTGCATAGTATGATCCACGCAAATGAATACGCGGGCGTCTACGTGGACAAAGTCAAGCACAAATGAAATATGAAGTAAGTAAATTAAATATATTCTTTTTTTTATAGAGAACTTCGCATTAGGAATAATTCCTGTATCGCGGGGAACTTTACAAACATTCAAACAACGGACATAAAGAACATCCAGACCCGAAACAACTATTTGTGGATCACACAAATTTTCTCTCGTATAATAGTCGACCCCAGAACACTCGGCGCAGAGGCAATGGCGAGGCGACCTCTTAAACCACTACGCCACCCGTGCAGTCTTATAAGAATTAAAATTCTCTAAACCATTATTTTTAAACGTACTACTCCCGCACTGTAGATCTCTGTGTCACAGATGATTTCACAAACATACAATTAACGGACACAGAGTACACCCAGACTGAGAGCATCTCAGTCACCCTCACACGGATGACTGCGACAGCACGATGTTTTAAATCTATTTAGTGCTAAACGTATTTAGTGAGTTATCGTGCAAGTGGCTCTCAGAAACTTATAGACTCAAAAATTACATGTGAAACAAAAGAAAATTACGACGTGGGATACGAATCCACAACAGTCGTAGAGGCAGCTACGACACAATTGCTTGCCCGCTGCGCCATTCGTGGTGTAGCAGAGGCACATATATTTTTTATAACTACTGCCATCGTAAGGAAAAATAACATTATCTAACATTTATTTCGATGTTAAAATTTTTACCTATTTGGAATCAGTATAAAAGATGCATCTGCAAGTATAATTATATTTTTTGTTGTTACGTTTTTTGCCTTATGACGGCAGACTATAACTTTTAATATACAATACTACGTAACTTAAGTAAACTTCATGTATTTAAAATGGAATCTTAACAAAGTACTAAATTTAATTAAAATACCTACTCATTCGCCTAATACTTTGTTGTAAAGTTAATGTATGCTTACTTTGTATGTAATTAATGAATTATCATAAATCTATCTGGATACAATGTACGCCTGGATTTATTAATATAACTAGCTTATGCCTGTGATGTGGCTTACAAGAATTAATTCAAAATATGTATTATGTAATTTTAATAGCAAATATATTTTCTTGTTTACGAAATTCCATTATACGGTAACTTTAGTCATATTGGCGATTAGTTAACTTTCTGTGTAAATTCAAAATGGTTGTTTATTTTTATGAAACATGTTATCGAATATTTTCACTACGTTCAAAGTCTATTTGCAAAGCATCTGTCAAAGGAATATACGTGTAAATTAAAAAAAATATTATAATTTTAATATCAACCTTGTTTACTTAAACAATCTTTTTAAAATAAAAGTAAAACCGACTTCAATAAAAAAACATCAGCACTAAAAACGAAAAATAGATAGACAATTTTTGTCTAAATCTCTTAACTATTAATTTAAATAAAGTATTATTATACCTACTAGGTACCTACCGGTCACTCTGTTGTCTCCAGAGAAATCAATTATTGATATCGACAAGTCTCTATACATTATTCTAGAACAAGAAATCACCTAACTCCTAACCGTTAAAGAGTGGTACCTTCCTTCTGATGAAGCTCAGCGTCATGAGATGATGATGACCATACGCAAATGTCTCAATAGCTTTAGAAAATATATGAAAAACATTGTTACTACCTATAACATTTGAGGGTTGCCCTCGATTTCCCTGGGATTCCATCATCAGATCCTGACTTGGTGCCAATGGGACCACCTTGGGATATCTACTTTCCAACAAGAAAATAATCATCACAATCAGTTCATAAACGACGGAGTTATCCGAGGACACACATAAAAAAAAAATATATACGGTCGAATTGAGAAACCTCCTTTTTAGAAGTCTGTTAAAAATAACATCATATTTCCTCTAAGCATGAATTAATTATTTAAATAAATAATTATACATTTTGTTAACTAAATGTCAGTAGACAAATAGTAAAAGTAATATGCTACAATAAGCTAGTTAGCGATATATAGCTAGTTAATCCAATTGCCGGCGATTTGACAATGCCGGCCGATTGGATTCCATAGTGAAACTAGCTGTTAATTAATTAAAAACACAATTCATAAATATTTTCCACGTAGTTTTCAATAATAACACGAGGTTTGGTCCTGTATTTGATAAACAACAGTTGTATCGGCATTTATTACAATAAGACTTAAATATAATAAGTAGGTATATATTATAAATATTTGCCAAAGCCTTATTAATTACAAGCATGATTTTATGAATATATAAAAGTATCATATGGGCAAATTTACGTCATAGAACTCATAGATCATACGACTCATCGTCGAGCACGTTCAATTGACCACGACCCTTCTATCGATCGTGCCTTTGACATTACATTTGAAAATAATTCAATTTTAAATATACGAACTTCTTTTTTCGTAGCTCGCTTGTCCAAACATGTTCATTCGTTTAAGCGTGATTGGTGGGAAATAGAAATATATAAATAGATATCACAAAGGCGAACGCTTCGCTTTTTACCCGTTAATGTTATATTTACCAGACTTTGGCGGTTCCCGGATAATCCTGCAAAACCCCATAATAAAAATATTGGCTTTCAAGTCATAATATTTTGAAATTTACGACCTTTCAATCCATCTGCCAGACGATATTATTTTCAGCACTCTCTTAAATTTACTTTCAAGTAAATTCAAAGGATTTAGTATTTTCTAGCTTTATTTATTTTATTTTATTTGTGATAATATAATAACCACAATATCAGTATACATGTAAAATTAACCTTTTGGCCCAGAATTACGTAGGGTAGTATTCAACGTATAAATTTTGCCAGTTATATTAAAGTTCTAATTAAAATTGTCTCTATGACACTGTTTGCGGACAATCGTGATAGCCTGTGATTCCCGAACCAAAAAAAGTAGTAAAGTATTCCTGTTATAATGCATGGGTATTGTGGGGAACGTGCAAATGCTATATTTTAACTTTATGCCATAGTAGGTTTTGCCCGCGGCTTTGCTCGCGTTAATTTAGAATTTGACAATCAATTCGGGTTGTACTGTTTGTAATAATATAATTCAATCATGATTCGAAAGACACGTGACGCCATCTATTATCATAAGAACGTTATTATTGTTTTCCTCGGGAACAATAATTTTTTTCGGGATGTTAGCTAGCCTATGTCCGTTTCTGTACACCTGACGACGTATATGCAAAATTTCAGGATGATCGGTTCAGTGGTTTAGGCGTGAAAAGGTAACAAACAAACAAACTCATTTTCACTTGTATAATATTAGTTAGGAAGTTAGGATTATGTGTGATTAACTAGTGTAATTGGCGCGCAAGAAGTTCTATTGTAAAATAAATAAATAAGTATTATATTTCTCTCTTAGCAAAGTCATAGTTCGTTTTTAATTATTTAGATTTCTGTGTTTATTTAAATGTAACAATTAATTAATTTGTTTTTTTTTAATTCAATATCTTTATTTATACCATTTCAATTTTTTATTTTTTACTGACATTGATTTTTTGTAATTTCTATTAGTTATATGTTCCTACTGTATTTGACTTACAATATTTACATTGTTAAAGTTCTGCTCGCATGCAATGAGTTTCAAAACAAATATTTTACTAACACGTGGATAACCTTGTGAGTTACATACTTACCATCATCTTTTTATGTAAGTTATTTAATTTAAGAATTGTATGTATCTGTTTGTTTTCCCAAATAAATAAATAAAAATAAAAAAATTGTTGAAACTCGTATCTAGTCTAGTATAACCCGGTATACGTCATCAGACACCCCTCATAGTCAACCAAAGTCTTAACGAGCAAGTAAGCGTTAATAGTGGTGACTATTTACATCTTCGAGGATATACCCATCGCGGTGATTCTAAATACGATTTTATACAGAAAACAATTATTTTATAATTATTAATTTAGTTCGCTAAGTAAAATTTATGAACGTCAAAAAATTAAGTGTTAACTCAAACCCAATACGATATTCACCATAACCTAAAGCTAACCAAACACCTACCAAAACTCCGATGTAAAATCTACTGTAGAGCAAGGCACCTTTATTCATCATAGAGTTAACACTGTGAGTGCACAGACATCGCGTTGTCACTTCAAAGAACGCATTAGCATATTAAAATGGTAAGACACTTCCAACGAGTTTTTATCCAACGAGGAGAGGGTTAAATAGGGATTATGTATGTGAGCTTGGCTATTCCGTCGTGGTGGCAAAAATGTGAATTAATTTAGTGTGCGAACTGGTTGTGTGGTCTTTAAGAAAAACATTCTTTTGATGGCAGTTTGTTTTAAAAATGTTATTTTATACACATTTTTATGTGTGTATGGAAGTAACGTTATCCTGGTGGGAGATGATACATGCATATTATTATGTATATACCATGACATTTTCACTTGCGATAAAGGTAGTTCTTGAGGCGACCTTCTCATTTTTTTACTGAGTTATAGCTAATTACTAAATTCTAAATGTGCTCTAGCCCACTACGCAAAGTATTTACCATTTTAATAAACACATTTTATAACGAGCAATATAAGGATTTCTTATGTATGTATTAACAAACATTATACATAAAATATAAATGTATATAATTATGTAATTGTAAGGGTAGAAGCAATCTTGTGTTTTAAGACCAATAAGGCGATCAACTAGTTCATACATATATAAGTATATATGTAGAAGAAAATCTGAAGATCGACCGTCTACCTGTCAGATGCGTATTACACTTGTATTTCCGTATCTATAGTTGTAAGTCCCACGTAACAGAGGCGACCTTATTGCCGTCTAACCAAGTAACGCAAATTAATAATCTATTGATCAGTTTACTGAAAATATCTTGACAGAAAATTTCAACAATACCATAACCGATCCAAAAATTCAACAAGGCTCTATGGACATATTCATTGATATTTTATTAACAAAAATATTACACCACCAAAACTAACCAGTAAAACTAAAAACTAGAATCTAAAGTCACATGATCCCACATCTAACACTAAAGAATTACATGCAACATTTCCGCCAGCTTGCCAGACAAGTTTATAATTCCACACATCGGAGTTTCTTGTTAGCTTACACAGTCTTGTTTCAGTCCCTGCCTTGGATTCCAATTTTCTTGCTGTACAAACTCGCCTGATTCAATTCTTTTGTATCGAGTGTATTTTAAATTTGATAGAGCAAAATGTATTTATAGATTTTTTATTCGTAAACTTACGTGGCTAACTTATATTTGAATAGTTGGTGTTTGTCTTTTCGTCGTTGGAATGGAGGAAAACGTGGTCTTCTTTAAGGAGATATTCTGAATGATTTATAAAACTTCTATTCTAATTATTCTAAATCATAAAATCAATGATATCATTACTTTGTTACTTTAATCTCACGTATACCGTTGACCGTATAGATCCACAGATAGATCATGGTCTGCATAAATACATATATATCGACGGTCCCTATGTATATAAAGACATGTCTAAAATAGCATATTTTTTATTTCATAATTTACTTCATTTTATTGATACGCATATTTCCACGAAATTTCGATTTTTAGTAATCATTTATTCAAAAGATACGAAAACGTATATGAAGACAAATATCAGAATTCTCAAGTATTTGTCATCGTATTTACTGACATCTAGACATAACGTCTTATACCGTGTTTCAAATTACGCGCCATTTTGCATGAACGCGGACTTGTCAGACTTAATGTCCTTTACATCGAATATTAGACGTGAGCGTGTTTATTCCTGTTGTCGTGAAAAATTATATTTTAATAGCCATTGTATTTGGTAAACTGTCTATTGTTCCAATTGATTAATTTATAACGATATATTTCTCCACAGTTTGTATAAACTATATACGGTGATATATCATTATACTTTATTTTAATTACATTTAACATTTCTTTTTACTTTTTTAGATTAACGAGATAAATGAAGTCAAGTGTTATATGTCCGTTTATACGTTTATTGGAACAATTAATTTACAGAGTTGTTCCTATTTACGTTTAGTGTTCAACTATTTTATATGTTTGTTTTAGCGGAACCCATGTCTCAAAATAACACCAACTCACACCAACTTCATTATCTGAATGTAAGGAACAACCAGCAATGGGAAATATTCGTAGCGCTTGAACCAAAAGCTTCATTCCATAGTGAACAAGCATCAACTTCATGTAATTTCCTATCTCAAAGCGATTTAAATTAATAATAACCGACACGATAAGTGATATTTGTAGCAATGAATTTGATGATATTCGTTGTGACAAAAATTATACCAACGTAAACGATTCTTCTAACAACAACAACGACAACTTAACGCCTTTAGATGTTGATGAAGACTTTTGTTTAGACAATTTTTTACATAGCACGCCTGATAATATGATATACTTATTATTTATTTATTTATTTATTTATTTATTTATTTATTATAAGGCACATCAACAACATAAACACGAACATTTGTAATTTACATTCCAGTATCTTAAATCTAGTGTTTACATCAATTACAGATATGCACAGCATTTAAATTAGAAGTATCAACAGTAAAAAAACAAAAAATATTAATAGATAAACGTTAAATTAAAGCCAAAATAGTGAAAAAATAATAACAATAATAATAATAATTTACTTACAGGATTTAATTACATTTTAAAGAACAATAAGCTTATTTGCTAGTTAATATTTTAGCCTTAAAGCGAGCGGGTTGGTCGTGAAAAATATCAAGTTCTAGCTGTTTCCACCAACTGTTATACGTTGATATTAGTCTAGTTACCGTTGTTATTAGTTGATATATAATATACTTTCTTTAGAGATATCTCCAAAGGAAGTATATGGGCTCGGTATTAGTGTTTTGATTAGGCTATCAGGCTATCATGAATAATACTTGTCAACAATATTGTTGACAAGTGTGATTCATATCGTGAGAGTACTCCAGTTTAATCAGATATTTCATTCAGATTCAGTCCCTTAGCATCCAGCAAATTATCTGGCTCTTCAAAACCCCATTCAAAGAAAAATAAGTACTTGTATGTAAAAAAAGCATTAATTAAGAACAGAACTACTAATGAATGTAATTGGCTAGATGTAAAAAGAAATTTGCTTGTAAATTTAGGTAAAAGTCATATTTCTTATTTAGGTAAAGAGCAGATGGGAAAAAAATGAAACATTCTTGTTACACAAACTGTCGATTGAAATTTTTTGCAAAGTTCAATACGTCCACCCGAGAGAAAATCTTTGATAAATTTTGGGATTTAGGTGATCATTCTCGTTAGTGTACTTTTATTGCTTCTAATATGAAAAAAATAACAAAATAGCAATGGACACAGAATTCCAAAACGTTAAATGTATTTAAGATTTCTTCACCATGTCAATTGTCTAATAATTTGAAAGAAAAGTGATGGTATATAAGACCATGTTTAAAAATACTCTTACCGTTAGCAATATTTTTATCCAGTCTGCTATAAGGATATAATAAACAACGAGCTTAACATTGCCTTCCATTTGCCAAAGAAGGATCAATGTGATATATGCCACGCAAATAAGAACAACACTTTACCATCGGAAGCTGATAAAATAAAATCGCAATCGTATATGCAAGCAAAACCTTTAAAATAGACGTATGCCATCGTTTCTTAGAAAAAGGTCATACGCATAACGAGGCCTATAGTGTGCACGCGTTGATAGAATGAACAGCAAAGAATAAATTGACCTTAACCTGACGAATGGTATACTTTGGTTCGTTGGGCAAAACAAAACGGTCCTCCATATGAAGTGATATTAGTTGATTATAATGTTGTCCTAACTTCAAAGCTATGCTAAATACTAAATATTGGCTTAAAGACACTAATGAAGAAAAGATTTGCTGGACTAAAATTAGAGCAATAAGAGTTTATGCAAATCAACCGGACGTTGTAGAGTTTAAATACGATTTATTCGAAGAAGAGTATCGAAAACTGAATTGTACCTCAAACAGAAAAGTTACGAGGAAAAGTAAAACAGCAGTGCAGGCAATAATATCTATAAAGCTAAATATAATGATTTGATTAACTTATGTGACACTATGATAATTCCTCAAAAATATAATAATTATTATAAAAATCTAATGCACAGTAACTATACACATGTTGAAGATGAAGAAGACTGATTATTACGTATAATTTACTTTAATTATTACTAAGTATTGGTGCCGATTCTGTCGCACATCTAAATCACATTATATTACTTATATAGTTATATTTACTACGTCAAGTTTAGACTGCTTTTTTGTTATGTTTTATTTAACTGTGAAAATGTATATGTGATACTTAGTACTTATTAATTACTTACGGCCAAAGATAATAAAGCTGTGATTTAATAATTACCTAAGCATTGTGAGAGACTACTTAAAATGATTAAGAATTAATATCGAGAAAATGGTTAGGTGTCTATTTTTTCAGTTGATTTATAATTAATTTCAATTTAATGTACCACCGTGATAGTATAGTGTTAAGTCAATAAGGTACAATTACCTTAAGTCTGACTAGTAATTAAAAAGTCACTGTGATCACTAAGAAGTTATAGCATACCAAAATATATAGAATTGATAAAAATAAACCATTAACAATAAACGCGTAACGTTTTAATAGTTATTTTTTTTCGTTGTATAATAACAACTATAAGCCTGTTCTTCGTAGCCACGTATAAAAGGATATGTCTGCCTGTTTGTCATTTTTTACAATTGAGCATGACTCACATCTACTTGAACGTAACTAAGTTAAAAATGGTAAAATTACACAACATTTTCTTTAACGTATATCTTATTTACTTCATAAAATTATGTTTCAATTTTTCCTAGGTACAAACGGATATAAAAGACTTGAACGTGTAAGACCTTTTTTCACAGTTGACGTAAAAACGGTCATCATAAAGTTTTGATAGGAAAATTGAGGATATTCAAAATGATCGCTACACCATTACAACCAGCTTACATTGAGTATTACAGATCAACAATAAAATACAGTAGTTATTCCTTATGAAAAACTTCAGACCAGTTTGAAACGCTCTCCTGTCAACCACGACTTTTGACATGTCGCTTTGTACTTAGGGGCCGTCGATATAACATGTATATTAATACGTTAAGCAAAAACTTTGTACTCCTTTTTACGAAAGTTGTGTGGACGGAGGACTATGAAATTTGGCACAGTTAAAGTTAATATGGAGAAGGAGTGGCAAATCCTAATATTTTTATAAAAAATGCATTAGAAATACATTAAATTAATGTAAAAACACTACACGCACACAACCATTCATTTGACACACGCAGTCGAATCGCGTTCGTAGTATTTTGGCATTGTTCGCCTGATGTCGTAAAATTATTCGGAACTATGGTTACATAATTATGTATGTGGAGTAGATGACTAAATGAAATGTGATTATAAGGGCATAGTTATAGACGATAAAACCTTAATAACGATCAAACTTAAAATTTAAATCAATGATCGAATTTCGACTCCTTGGCAACCGCTAGTAATTTTTATAATGTATTTACTAGACTTTAAAATAAATTTTTAAGCAGCGATAGCCTAGTGGGGTCCCTTGGATTGGCATGCAAAGGTCTCGGGTTCGGTCCCAAGGCTCGCACCTCTGACTTTTCGGAGTAACGAGTATGTTCGCATTAAAATAGTTAATTATCGCTCGCTTCAACGGTGAAGGTAAACATCGTAAGGAAACCTACTATGTCTGAAAGTTCTTCATAATGTTCTCGAAGATATGTGAAGTCTGCCAACCCACACTAGGCTGGTGGACTATGGCCAAATCTTTCTTACATAGAGCAAAAGGCTCGTGCTCAGCAGTGGAATGGTTTAATACAGGGCTGACAAATTATTATATAGAGTTTATATATATTTAAGTCGGCGGGGTCCCAAGCTAGTATAAAATAAAAATCGGCCGAACATATAAAATGAATATTATGAATGAGTAATATTACTACACGTGTTTATGC
The DNA here is from genome assembly GCA_963564715.1 of Catocala sponsa. NCBI lineage: Eukaryota > Metazoa > Arthropoda > Insecta > Lepidoptera > Erebidae > Catocala > Catocala sponsa. The sequence goes on from OY751351.1 coordinate 9,514,805, forward strand.
AAATATAATCACGTAGAAAAATCACTATACAATTATTTCTCATCTACTTCGTGCTGTATTTACCGTAATTTGTCATTATAACAGTGGGATATCATTGTATAGGTATCTACGGCTTTTTAAATAACATTTTTGCATCAAATCATTCAAACTAATATACGACTTATTTTATTGTAATAAAGCACGTTTTTCTTTAACTTATGCCTTGTCTTCGCGTGACCACATCGCGTTTCCATTGCCTATTGTGTTGACATTCCTTTTGAAATATCTCAGTTTTTTTCACCGACACCTTTTACATCGCCGCTTTTTTTGCTATCACCTTTCCATTAGGCGTTCTAACTTTTCAATGTACGTCGTAACTATTATTTTTGTTGAAAAATGCGACGAAACATTACGTTGACACCGTCATGGCATAATTTTCATGGGTCTACTAACACTGTTATCTATCTAACTAATTGATATTGAATAGCGTGCTATTTTTCTTATGGAAAGATGTATTAGAAGGACGTTGACTTTGATAGACTCATTAATCTGACGGGTGTTAAGATAGTGGTGTTTTGTTTTGTGACTTTAAGCATCGGTGTATAAGTTTATAGCCACTATATACAGGCTGTCCCAGACTATTATGAATCAATTTGTAACGTGCGATTCCTTAGGTAAGGACCTTTCAATGTGCTAAATAAAAAATAAAAAATATATGAACTTTGTGTAAAACTAAAAAAATAAAACTTTATTAAAAAGTACGACATACACCAAAAGAATGCTACGATTGCAAAACTACGTAATTTTTTTAAAAACCATCGTTTGTAGTTTGGCGAATCAATCCTTCACAAATAATAATAGTGAAAAAATGAAAATTAGCCATAAACGATGCACATGTAGTTGAAAGCCTGTGCAATTTTGTGTATATTCTTTGTTGGAGATCCTTAATAAATAAATAAATAAAGTCTGGAAAAAGTAGTACTTTTTTAAAAACTTTATTATTTAAATTTTTTTTATTTAGCAACTTTTAAAAGGTCCTTGGCTGGTAGGCGTCCTACCTTATGTTTACCAATTCGGGATCTTCACTTTATTTGCGTATTTTATTTTAGTAGACTTTTGAAATAATATTGCCGTAATTCATTTAAGATTATTAGAAACTATTATGTGCGATGAAACTCTTGCAAATATTGATCAACATAATGACATTAACTATACAAAGAGTCAAGAGAGTCTTTCGTACAAATCAATATAAAATGAACATAGAAATCATCTAAAATCGACATATCCTATGATATTATGTCGATTTTAGATTATTTCTAAAAATCTTAATGTAGCACCTATTGTTCTGTAAAATTATGGCTAATTATTACATTGAGCATGTAAATAATTATTATAATTAGCCACTAACGTTATATTTGTTATATTGAACAAATACAATAATTTCACCAACAGATAGCTATTGTCGTGAATTTTGCGTGACACATGTCAAGCACATGTGTATTGTAGGGTGACCAAGATAGTGTAAATCAACCACTGATTTGAAAATAATAATTGATATTAAATCATTTTTATAATTTATTGCTGTTACATTGGTAACTTACATAGATATGTTATAGTTTTATACTCGCCAAACATAATTGTTTGACGGCGAGATACTTAAGTCTACTTTATAACCTAAGTTATATACTTTAAACAAAAGCAAAAACACAATGATGTTATTATAATAATATTCAGTAATATCCTATTGACTTAAATACCTGCTGCAATGTATCCTTCGATCTTTTCTTTAAATAAACTAGTCTTTATTTTAGGGTCTTTACATATCTTTATTAAGACAAAACCCTAAAATGAATAGTAGTTTATTAAAGAAAAGGAATTGTCTAGAATTGTTAAGATATTTGAATGATTTATTCAATCACGCATAAACCTTGGAATGTTGTAGTGTCCTGCTTTACTTAGGACTATATTATATAAAATACCTACACAAATTCTATATATTTTTTTACGTAATTCAACAATAGAAGATCAGTTTTGAATTATCTAAATTGATTTTCTATTGTTGATAGAAGATTGTTCTTATTAAGGGAACAATAAAAAGTATAATGGCTCTACTTTCGCTGTTACTTCTTTTATTCTACTTTTATAGTTATTGTATGTTAATGTTTAAAAATATACACAATGAAATTCGAAATCCTACATGTGCTGCGTTGTATTGAGGTAAAAAGAATCCACTATTTTACTTCTATTATAAGCACCGTACAAGCACGCTTAGTTTAGGTTATTGTTAACACAATGTCGATATTCAATCAATTGTCGCCTAATTACTATATATTATATTATACTATTATTGGAGCCTAATTGTAAACTTAATTGTAAATTTATGTATCAAACAGCGATATTTTAGCTAAGTTCTAAATCTGTTTCACTGTCTGTCTGTGTATTTCGAAGTCTAGGCGTAGTAGGTAGTGTGTCATAGTTTGTGAACCTTGGGTATATTACATTATACCCAAGATTCACAAACTATGTTTTAGGTACCAACTTTAACACACACATTTGGTAATAAAAACAATAAACCTAGGCAGTTAAATTTATTTTCCTTATTTTACATAAGAAATTTTGTAATTTTAAATAGGTATAAAATAAGTTTTTGTGGATGAGTAATTTTCACATATTAGAAGACTTCCATTTCTTGTATGGTCCAGTAAAAGTTTTATTGGCTCATAAAGTGGTAACCATTTATAATTATTATTGGTTTAAAATAATTTATACTTGTAGATAACAAAGGGCTGTGCGGAAGGCACAGAGGCTCAAATTTTCGTCTCGCCCTTGGCGCACTGACAGCAGTGCGCCAAGTATTGCATGTTTGATCTCTACATATTATGACTAAACTTTTATGATCCAGTAATAGCTATATAGAATCTGGATGTTTTGTGTCCATTGTAGCAATTTTTGTAAATTGCCCTGTGGTGCACACTAATAATACATTACAAAGATTAATCCTAGAGAGAGAATTGTCTTTTTTAAGGATAAGATTTCATTGTAATATGGATAACAAGGCTTATTGGTCGTTTCGCATAACTCTGTTTTCATGTGTCGATTCGCACATATCCATATAATTTAAGTGCAAAACAAACCTATCTGAAAAAGACGTTGTGCGAATTGACAACTGAATAAAATATTATTTTTAAGAAGTACGCCGACAACCAATAAGCCTTTTATTTTTATTTTTTTTTACCCAGGAAAATCCTTTATGGATACCCCCTCCCCCGGGGGGGAGGGTGGTTATGTGAGACTCTCCGCCCCTGAAGGGGGTCGGTATACACACTAAAAACCTGGGGTGAGCAGTCCCTCCGCCGACGGGGTGGGGGGGGGATGGGGTCGCGTTAGCAATCACCATCCCGCCCCGGCGGTTGGCCCGGCTGATGGTAACCGGGCCTCAGCACCTGTGGAGGGGTGGTCTTGCTCACCAAGGCCAGCCCCCAGACGTGTGGGGCCGTGCAAGCCTGTACAGAGTCCCCCGACTCTGTACCAGTGACCCCACTATACAGGAGCGAGAAGGCGGGCAAATCGCCTCCTCCTCACTCCCGTCCGTCTGCGCCGGAGAGGGTCAGCGAGGGGATTGTTCTCCCTGACCCTCTCCGCGGCCTCCTTCTGCGCCATGACAGCCTCGCAGAAGGAGACCACCGCCTGCCACGACCTCTCGCCGCCGAGCATGGCGTTGATCATGCCCGGCAGGGAGAGATCCCCGCCTATTATGGCCGAAAGCGTGTGCCGCTGCGGCCCCCATGCGGCACACGCCTCCAACGTGTGGGACGCCGTGTCTTCCGGCGCCCCACACTCGTGGCAGGCCGGGGTCGCCTCCCGTCTCGCGATCTGGTGCAAATACTTTCCGAAGCATCCGTGCCCGGAAACCACCTGCACCAGTCGGAAGGTCAGCGACCCGAATCGCCGCTCTATCCACCCCTGGAGGACCGGGCGAATGGCCTCCACCGTCCACTGGTTTGGGACCGGTGGAGCCAGGTCCTCCGTCCACCGCCTCAACAGGGCGGTCCGCGCCTGTCGCCGCATGCGTGCGACCTCCTCCCACCCCGGGGACTCCCCGCGGGACCTCCACGCCGCCACGAAGTGGTAAACTTCTGCGAGGACCTCCGCTTGTAGCTCCCAGGGGGGGTCACTGGCCAGCACGCACGCCGCCGTCCAGGACACCGTCCGGTAACCGCGAATGGCCCTCGTTGCGACGACCCGCTGCGGACGTCGCAGCAGGGTCTTATTGTCTCGACTGAGGGCGTCCGCCCAGACCGGTGTCCCGTAAAGGGCCATACTCCGGATCACTCCGGAGTACAGTCAGCGACAAGTGGCGCTCGGGCCACCCACGTTGGGCAGCAGCCTCCCTAGGGCGGCCGCCGCTCCCAGAACTTTTGGGGCCAGCTGGGTGAAGTGTGCCCCAAAAGTCCACCTCCCGTCCAGGACGAGACCCAAGTACCTCATTTGGGTCCCAACCCGGACCGGGACCCCGTCCAGGATCACTCGCGTACCTGGACGAGGTCCCCCCCGAGGCCTATAGAACACTAGGGCCTCGGTCTTGGAGAGGGCAACCTCCAATCCCAGGGCGCGGATACGGTCGACCACTAAGGCAGCTCCCACCTCGGCCAACCGCACCGCTTCCCCGAGATCCCTCCCTTTGACTACGACCAGGGTGTCATCGGCGTAGCACGCCACCCGCATACTTGCGGGAAGCGTGCCCCGAAGCACCCAGTCGTAGCCAACGTTCCACAGGAGTGGTCCCAGCACCGACCCCTGTGGAACCCCGCAGGATACGTGACGGCGCCTCAAACCGTCGCATCCCTCCACCAGGACCTCGCGGTCCTGGAGGTAGTCGGCCAACAGCCTCCGCAAATACAGGGGCACTCCGTGATACCGGAGCGCCTCTTGTACTGTTCCATGCGGGAGGCTGTTGAAGGCGTTGGCAATGTCCAGCGAGATAGCCAACGCCTTGTTCCCCCCACCGACCGCTTCCTGCGTCCAATCTTTGAGCCAGAGCAGGGTGTCTATCGTGGACCGCCCCGCTCTGAACCCATACTGGGCCTGCGATAGTGCCGGCCCAGTCCCCTCTAAGTGCTGGATGACACGGGAAGACACCACTCTCTCTATCAGCTTTCCCATGTCATCAAGCAACACGATTGGCCTGTATGCGGAAGGCGAGGTTGTGTCTCGCCCCTCCTTTCGCAACAGACGCAATCGGCCGTCCTTCCACAGCTTCGGGAACCGTCCAGACGTGAGGCACGCGTTGAACAGCTCCCGAAGTGGATCGCTCATCTCTCTGAGGGCGATCCGGAGGACCCGCCCCGGGATCCCGTCAGGACCCGGAGCCGTCCTCTTGCCACTTAAGCGGCTGGCGGCCACCTCCATCTCCGCCTCCGATACAAGCGGGATGGAGGCCGGGTCCAATTCCTCCGGGAAGGACGGCGCCATCGTCGAAGGGGTATGGTGGGGGTCCCGTTCGGGAAAGAGCCCCACCAACACCCTGCCCAGGAGCTCCGGCTCCAGGGACTCCGCGACGGGGGGCCTCAGGCCCCGGAACTTGTTCCGGGCAGCCCTGTACGGACGCCCCCATGGATCCCTATCCAGGCCCTCCAGGGCCTCACCCCAGGCTCGGGACTTGGCCTGACCGACAGCCAGCTGCAGCTCCTTTTTGGCTGCAAGGTACTCATCGTACAGTCGGAGCTCAGCCTGCAGCTCTTTGGCAGACAGCTGGTCGCTCGTTCGGCCATGCCGCCGCCGCCTACACCGCGTGTAGGGCCGCCGCGCCGCCGAGCAGGCGGCTCGGAGATCTGCGATCTCCGAGCTCCACCAATACACTTCTCGGCGGCCGGGGCGGCGGCAGGCCCTCGGCATAGCCGCGTCGCAGACGGCCGTGACCGCTTCGCGGAAACGGCCGGCCGCGACGCCTACCTCCACCGTGTGCATGGGGGCGGCAAGCCACGCCTGGACGATGGCCGCCTCTTCCGCTAGCCCGGCGTCGAGGCGACTCACCGACCAGCGCGGAAAATCCGCCCGCACCACGCGCCGGGGCCCTCTCTGACTGTCGGAGGCGGATATCTCGAACCTTATGTATTTGTGGTCCGAGAGCGTCTCCACCTCCGACATCACCCTCCAGGCCCGGGCACTTGCCGCGACAGCGGGGCTGGTGAACGTTAGGTCCACCACGGACCCCCCACACCAGCGCACGCACGTGTGGACCGACCCTGTATTGAGGAGGATCAGTCCTGTGGCAACCGCCCACTCCCTGACTATCTCTCCTTGAGTGTCAGTGGAGCGATTGCCCCATTCCCGGGCCTTGGCGTTTAAGTCCCCCGTTAGGAGGACCTGACGTGGCGCCTGCCTCCTCACCACCGTGGCCAGGAGGTCCATAAAGACCTCCAGCTCCGCGGCGGTTCTGTTGGGGGAGAAGTATGCGCCGACGATCGCATACCTCTCCCACCTAGCCACCACGTACCCCGCTTCTCTCTCTTCGACTGAGAGGAGGGGGCCGCTAACCCTCCCAACGATGGCCACGGAGCAGTTCAAGTCACCAGCCCAATAGGGACTGGGGGCGACAAAATACGGCTCCGCGGCGACGGCCACATCGATTTCCCACTGCGCCAGGGTCTGCATGAGCAGGTCTTGGGCCCTGGCGCAGTGGTTCAGGTTCGCCTGGATGAAGTTGCGATGTCTGACCTGGTCCATACTAATCAGACATCACAACCTCCTCGCACACTGCTTCGCGGCGCGCTGCCTCAGGGGCGGCCTGACTGTTGGCCGCAGGAGAGGCCCGGGTCCCAGGGCCTTTCCCTTCGTCTTCGGGGGGGTGCAGCTGCGCCCCCCCATAACGTGCCCTGAGGGCTTGCCCGCCTCTGCGCAAATGGCGCAGCGCAGCCCAGCCTTGCCACAGTTGGCCACCCGGTGACCTGCGTCTCCACAACGGAAGCACAGGTCACCCCTGTCTGCCGCCGCGGGACACTGGGGGCGCGTGTGCCCCAGTCCCATGCACCTGAAGCAGCGCATGGGGCGCTCTCCCAGCGCGACCACCTTCACCGAGCTCCACCCGATGAGAAGCCTGCCCACGCTCAGCAGCACTTTGGCTGCCGAGACAGGGCAGGACACAAGGGCGGAGCCGGCGCCATCAAAGCCGGGGTGGATCTCCCCGACCTTGACCAGCCGCACCTCGCACTCGCCCGCCGCCGCGACCGCCGCTGCCACCTTCTCCTTTGTGGCAGCATCGTCCAGGCCCGCAATCCGCAAGTCTGTGGACTTTACGGGCCTGGTGACGCTGGCCACTGCGGCTAGGGCATCGCGGAGTTTCTTCGCGAGCCTATCCGCCTTTTCTCCGCTTTGGGAGCCAGGAATCTCTAAGATCCTGGCTCCTGTAGCCGTCTGGCGGAAGCGGAGTTGGTCGATGCCCAGCTCCCTTAGGTCGACCTTTTCCTGTGCCATCCTGATGGCGGCGGCATATGTCATCCCCTTTGCCGCGGCGTCGGGCTGCAACGACAGCACGACTGCCGCGGATTTCGGGGACCTCAGTGCCGCTGCCACATTCTTGGGAGCAACAGGGGTGGCAGGCCGGGCTTTGGTGGCGGGGGCACGGGCCACCTGGGCAGGCGCAGATGCAGTGAAGGGAGGGGAGGACTTTCCCTTCCCCTTGCCCTTCCCCTTTCCCTTCCCTACCACCGTCACCCATGTTTCCTGAGGGACGGTGGCGGCAGGGGCAACCCCGCTGGCGTTTTGGGTCCCCCTAGAGCTAGAGGGACCCGCGGTTGGTGCCGCTGCAGGAGCGGCGGCAGCTCTGGGGGCCTGCTTGGCCCCCTTGCCCGCCTTGGGGGCAACCGGCTGAAATGTCGGTATGGGCGGCGTGGCGTCTGCCCCAGCCCTCTTGGCATCCGCTCTCAGCGGAGGGCGGACTGTCGGCGCCGGCAGAAGCCAGTCCTCAAGTCCCGCGAGCCGGGCGCTCAACATCGTCCCGAGCGTGATGGTATGGGAGCGCTTTAGCTCCTCCACCAGCTCGGGACCCACCTGAGGGGTGGCAGGGGCCGCTCGCGTCTCCGCAGTGGCGGTAGCGGCGGCAGCAGCGGCAACGGTCGCGGCAGTCGTCGCCGCGGCGGCCTCCGTCTTTGCCTCAGTGAAGCCCCGACGGAGCGCCTTTACCTCCGCCTTGAGACAACCAATAAGCCTACATCAACATTCCGTTACTCGTCATAATAAATTATACAATTTGTATAGACCTCAAGTAGTTTTATATTGCCAGTACATGTCTAATAAACTAATCCCAATTACTATTTCATTTTATCCAATAACCTCACATAATTTTATTGTGTTTGCTGACAGACTCTCGAGGAAGCGCGTAGGAAACGTCAACACTATGAGAAATGACATTCTCTCAGCATTGTTTGTGACAATTGAATCTTTTTTCCTTTTAACCTTTCGTGTGTTTCCTGATTTGTATGTGAATCGTTATGCTATAGGTGCGTATGCTTTTAGTATATTGTTCATATGTTAAACAGTTCCGAAAATCTTGAGAGGTCTTTATCATTTGATTGTATTAACCTGTCAAGTCTCGGAACGCCAGACATAATTTAAAGCCTGTTGTGTCTTGCCGCCTCTTCGACTTTGATTTATTTAATAAAACTTAAATGAGGAATAAATTTCGTCATTTGACAGATTTGGTATGAGGAAATCTGTCAACAGTCGTTTAGTTACTTGGACATACGTTTTCCACACTGAGCCTCACAATTGGGCAATTGTTTCTGTTATTATGTTCACTAGGTGGCGTAGACTTTTCCTGGTGGAACGTAGCAATTTGCGCGACAGATGTTTATCTATAGACGGTAGAGGGTCCTTTATCGGTATACATTGCTTTGTTTCTGCCCATTATTTTGAGATGTTGTGTGTGTCTTGAGTTTTGAATTGGTAGAAGAATCTGACACCTTAAGCAATATTGGAATGTTTCTTTGACTGAGTGGTTATTTCAGTGAGCGTGTATTTAGATTTTTGTTTCGTAATTGTCGATTGCTGCATATATTTATAGCGCAAAGTAGGCACTGATGTGACTACTTTTTCTTACTGTTATACTAATCTGACACAATACAATTGATTTTTAATGAAAAGTACACTCAGAGAACTCATTTTATAAGGTTCCGTGCAGTTTTTGAGAAGAGACTGTACCAGAAATGTCGACCGGCATTATTAATTTAAAATTTTGGCGTTAAATTCCTGATATTGCCAGCACTAGCAAATCGAATTAATCGCAATCGATTACTTGTTTGCGGACGACGTGACAAAACTGTTAACCATACACTATATGGAGTTTCGATAAGAAAACCCTTATACCCTCAATAGCTGATTCGAAAACGCTTGCACTATAAATTCATTCAAGAACATAAAGACAAAAACATATATAATCATATTAACATAAAAATAAACATTTTGTACGAGTATTTAACTCACAAACTGGAAGCATTAATGGTAAATTAACCACAGAAAAATCTGTAAGCTTCATACAGTTATAACTAGTGATGTGCAAGTAGGATACGCGGGTAATTTCTGTCAGCCACCCTGATCTGTCCCTTCGGGCGAACAAGCAGAAAAATAGGTCGACCTATCCGCCTGTTACCTATCTACTAGGGGACAAATCGAACTAAATATTACTAATACTTCAGGGGGACAAACGGGTATAAAAAGGTTTAATGTGTCCCATCGTTGATAACAGAGGGAAAGATCGAACTCATTATTTCCAGTCTGACTGCCCAAAGGGCAATCAGGGAAACAGACAAGAACCCCGATACGCCTTTGCTTAAGCTGATATTATGTTTCAAAAATGATTGGCGAATGACGTCACAAAGAGAATGTAGAGACTATACGTTACAATAAAAGCCATGCAACTAGTAACTACCACCTATAACTTTCATACGTTCAGCTATAAAGCCATATAGCTACATTCGCACATTATTCCGAACGATTCAGAACTAAAGCAAAGGTATGATTTACATGAAATTTACGCACCTGACAATCGAAACTATTCGTGAAATGCGAATAGTGGTGTATCGATTACAGTATCGATAATTCTAGGATCGAAAAATGTTGGAAATAAACCTGAAATGGCTTGCAGTGAAAGTTGAAATGGGTGGGCAAATAGGACAGTATTTAAAAGCTTTTATTTTATTTAAAGTTTATGCGAATATTACATAACCGCAAACCGTGGGCATTAATGTAAATAAAATTTAAGAATTATGTGTTTGAGGATACTTAAAATTATTTTTATGGCCTGCGGCGGCATACCAACCCAGAGATGTAGGTAAGTGTTCAGGTATTATCTGATAAATCTATTATATTTCGCCAGATATATTTTAAGCGCGCAGAACCGTTGGCTGATGGGGCAGAAAGGTTGTAGTGTTTCACCCAGGTATCGGAAGACGCAGCAGAGGTAGGTGCACGAACAAGTTGGATCGACAAACTGTTAAGGATCGCCGGACGCTGTTGGATGCGTGTAGCCCAAAACCGGTTTGTGTGTAAAAGCTAGGGGGAGGCCTATGTCGAGCAGTGGACGTCTTTCGGCTGAGTTGATGATGTTTTAGGACCCACGTTATAGGGGTAAGCCCATTGTTGTCTGCCGGAAACATTGCCAGACTATACACCTTTACAGAAAATGTCCTATTATAATACAGCACAAGCACAACGATTGGCCATAAGAATAAACGCATACTTATGCCATAGAAACCAATAAGGTCCAAAAACTCTTCACCAGTCCAATAGCTCGTCCCATCACTATACCATACACAGTTCTCTCTAGCAAAGCAGCGACCGTTAAATTAACCCTTTAACGCTCGCCACACTGACCCGCCAGGGCTGACAATAACTGGAATGACACTCTGTAATGACTTTAGGGTTATGCAATTACGCAATGGTGATGAATTACATTTGTGTTCCCATATTTGGGTTAATCTTTAAACTCAGTAATTTAGTTATATTTACGCATAAAGGTATGTTGTACAGCTAAATATTCCCGAATAGGTAGGCAGGGCTGTCTTTGTCTACCTTTGGAAATATTTAAGTGTAATCAGTGCACGTAAAATTAAATAAAAAATTTCCATGTTTTATTTAATTTTACTATACTTTCATACTTACCATAGTTTATTATTGAAACGTTACTTTTTATGTGGCATGAGTGCAATGAGCTATCAGCTGTTCTGTTTTACAGTTTATTTATTAGCAATAATATTTTTTAAACTTTCGCGTTGCATGATATATATATAATATGTAACGGGTATTAACGCGATCATGCATAATGTTTACCTTTTATAGCCTTGACGTTTCGACCAGGTTACACCGGCCGTGGTCACAAGCTGACTGGTGACCAATCAGCTTGTGACCACGGCCGGTGTAACCTGGTCGAAACGTCAAGCCTATAAAAGGTAAACATTATGCATGATCGCGTTAATACCCGTTACATATTATATATTTATTTATTAGCAGTCATTGTTATGAACTGAAGCCCCATGATATAATAATAATCATACGTTACTACAGTAACATGGTTTAAATATTAGTTTGGCGGAGATTTCTTGGTGCCATTTTTAGCGGTGAGAATACTTCCATATTTTGTTTTCGGTCACCGAGTGACCGTGATGACTGTATTTACAAGTGCCAAGGAAGTTATTTTCTCAAAAAGCAAGATGTTATTGACATGTTGATTGTTTAAACTAAAGTAATTGCATGCGCCCTTGGTCCTATGTCATAAGTATGCGCTATTCTTGTCACTCATATTGTCTGTAAGGTCTCGAATTGGCTTGTCAGGTCGAATTGAATGGGTTTTTTGTCCGAAATAGGACCCGTATATGACAATTCAGGCTCGTCCTATTATGTGAGATCCAAAATATAGCTGACCAAATCATGGGTGTATAGCCGTGAAAGCTCTTTGAATGTATAAAACATAATATAATTAATTACTTTTTAAAAAGCAGTAGGTAGCTAGGTATACCTCTCAAGGAACATACAAATTATTATATTGGAATTCTAATAATATAGTCAGGAATAGTTGCATTCAATTAGCAGTAATTGAATCTTGATGAAAAATTATAACATGTACATTGTACACTATAGACGTTGAAATATATTTTTAGATTTCAAAGCAAATTTTTAAATGTGCGTTGTCTTTACGTGATACCAAAATTATTGGATCAGTGGAGACCACGACTTGGCAAGCGTAGTGTAGGACGCCCTCCGGCCAGATGGACCGATGACTTGAAAAAGGTGGCTGGAGGTGACTGGATGGCAAAAACGGGAGATCGGGCCTTGTGGCGCACCCTGGGGAGGCTTATGTCCAGCAGTGGACTACAATAGGCTGAAATGATGATGATGATGATGATGAAAATCATTGTTTTAGCTTTTAGTACCACGTAAAGACTAAGCACTTGTAAAAGTTGCATTAAAATCTGTTCAGCAATATTTACTCGATGCTCCAAAAATACAGGCAGTCTTGGACAACACATTTCAAAGCTATGATTTTAAGTCCTACGTAAGGGGCAAGCCTACCACCATATCAAACTCAGTTCCAGACTCTTAAGAATTTCTAGCAAGATAAAAAAAATCTGTTAACAAGATTAGCTCGTGATATTTTTCAAAATGATGTAGTAAGCGAACAATAGTAAACGTAGACGAAATTACAAGCAAAACCTTGTTAGTAAAATATATAAAAAGCTAAACTCGTTTTGTAATACCGATAATGTTAACAGCTTATAAGAAACTACACGCTAGCGTGTTGCTGTTGGTAACATATTGTTAACTAACGATACCATTTTGTAAAAACTGCACTACACTTAGATAACGAGTTAATTAATTTAAAAAATTGCGTTATAATATTTTAATATGCTCTTTACTATTAAAGGCCAGCTCTATTCAATTATAATAATAATGTCCTCCAGACCGAATTTCGGTCACGGCGTCCAGTCTTAACGGAGACTGGCCATTTGCGCAGGAGATATTATAGTGCACAAGTGTGTGTGCAAACACAAATGCACTCTCTGTTCCCTAACTCTCATGATCCAATGGGACGGTAATCCAACACGACCGGAGAGAGATCAGGCGCAGGACCTACGGCTTTACGTGCTTTCCGAGGCACAGGGGTGTCTCACACCGCCAATTTCCTAACTCCGGGCTGCTATTGAGATTTCTTAACAGAAAAACCCAATAACTTTTTGTTGGCCCGATCCGGGATTCGAACCCGAGACCTCATGCACAGCAGTCGCATTCACTACCGCTACGCTACGAAAGTATATGGCGTAATGGCGATAGCGCAAGCTGATTCGCGACGTTAGCCGACTTTGTTCGTGGCATATGTTGAGATGGGTGACCACTTAACAAATTTAAGTCAACAGTCCAAGTACGTGCCGGGACATAGATAATGTCCTAGCGTGCACTTGGATCAGTTATGAATATCATGATAATGTATAATATTAGTTGATATGAGAATCAATATACTAACAACTAATGTTTGATTTAATCTTAGAATATCTGTATAACTATCGGTTGTGTAGCTGATATTTACATTAAAAACTGATATTCAATCAAACGCGGTAAGAGCAAAGCGACAAGTTTAAAGGTTGGATGATAATAATGATAACCTTTCATAGTATGAAAAATTAGAGAGCTTTAACCTAACAATTGTGGTAAGCAGACACGCTCGAATAGTGACTTAAATACCAAAAACTAAAGGATACACGGCCCGTGGAGTTAATTAGTCCGAACATCTGCGGACTTAAATAAATATCCTAAGATCGGATGATACCCGGCCAAGTCAAAAAGCATGTGTGGATAAAACTGAATCCAGAAGGCGGTAGATTCATTGTTCTGGTGGACGCATATCTTAATACGCTTTACATATTGCGATAGTAATATATCCAGCAGACTGTAGGCTTTTTGTAGCCTACTTTTAGACGAAGTCCTAAATTCCTTAAATATATGAATTAAGTAGCTAGTTTTCTACCTATTGTATACATAACATTATGTATCTAAGAAATTTGAATGATATAAGACATATTATGTTGGAATTTTTGATTTAATATTGGGGAATTTAGTTGTCGACAGATGTTTTGCTTTCTATTTAGGTAAATTTTTTGTAGAAAAACTCAATATCGGCCTCGATGACGTAGTGGTTAGTATAACCGACTGCCACGTCTGAGGTCGCGGGTTCGATTCCCGCATTAGTCAAACATTTGTGTGTATGAACATGGATGTTTATCTTGGTCTGGGTGTTTCTATGTATAATATGTATGTATTTACAAAAAAATATATATATGTATTGTCTACCCATGGTACAAGCTCTGCTTAGTTTGGGCTAGGTAGTGTTGTGTGTATGTGGTAGAATATTATTATTATTAATGAAGATGTAAAATCAAAACAGGTCGCAACCCTTAAAAGCGCACTTGACAATATCAACTCAACACACGCGGCCGAATGCCGTCAACCCTGTACAGCAATTACAGCAGCCCACGGCGTTCGCTCTAATAAATATACGAATTGAATTCACAAAAGGTGGTCGCGTTTAATTAATATTTCTTGTTATTTACAATTTTCGCCAATGATGCTCAAATGACTGGTGTGCGTAATGGATGTAGCCGCTTCTAAGGGTATTTGATTTTATATTTGTATAAAAATGTAAAGAAATCAATAATGGTAATAAATATAAATAGATTGATAACACTGATTATCACTCACGCACACTCATTTGTATGCTATTTGGATTGGATCTTTATGCCACGTCTGAACGTTTGCCCGGTTGTTGTGTTCCTGGTTTCAATATTTTTATATACGAGTACGGCTCTAATTTATAACCAATTTAACTCAAGATAGGAAAATTATACCCTAATATTTTTCATTTTGAGGTCTGTAACTGACAAGATCAAATCGAATACCTAGGATTATTTTATAAAAATACATTGCAGTGCATTTGGATACATACATACCACCATGAATAAAATCCGGCGTAAATAACGACGACAATTTTATTTGGCCTCTCAGGGAGTTCAATATACTAGATTTTGCCCGCAGTTTCGCTCGCGTAAGTGTAGATTAGATAAGGTTAGGTTAGTAACAGTACTTTTTCGGGGTAAAAGGTATCCTATGTCCTTTTCTGTTCTCCTGACAACGTGTATGCGTAATTTAATGATGATCGATCAAGTAGTTAAAACGTGAAAGCATAACAAACAAAACAAACAACAAAACAAACTCACATTGGGATGATTGCTGTAGGATTAGGATTAGCGAAGAAAAACAAGATGACGGTTTCACAAATTGGTTTGCTGATACGACTCCATTTCAGTGACGTTTGAAAAATAAAATACATACATACCTTAAAATAACCTCACGCCTTTCCGAAGGAGTAGAATAGATAGAGATTATCGAATTTCCACTTGCTTTGGACCTAGATTTCTTCATTTTCTTCTATTATATCCTTCATGATTGTCATGATATCTTTAAGAGTATTATTAACCGGGTTTTTGCAAAGAAGAATTAATATAAAATAATAGAAATACGTGAAAACCAAATGCCGGTTTTATTCTGCTTGTATACGACAGGCTGTACAAGCAAACGCATTCGTAAATAAGGAGAGCATACGATTATGATACCATAATCTTTTATTTCATTGTAATCCCATTGTAATTATTTGCTGTTTTCAACTAGACTTTTTACATTACTCATGGTATCTATAAGAATATCTTCTGAGTTGTGAAAATATTAACATTCGAATATTCGCCGGAGTAGGTATTTGAAGAAAATAAGCAAAAGAAATCGTATTTTGCAAACACGAAATTGTTCTAGAATGTAAAAGATACTTGTACATTCCAGAACAGGCTTCAATGATATAGGATCGGAAATAAGCAAAGCATTCAAAAGAAACCTATTTTATCTGAAGTATGTAATAATATTTTCCGAAACCCAACCACAAATCTTCGCCCTGCCATCTACAAAAACAAATTCAAGCAGAAAATTGCTGGATAAACATACAGTTTGCCTATTTACCCCTTCATTCATTCGTTCATTCAGATATGTATGCAAAACATAAGCACATTTACTCATAACAAGAAAGCGTTCAAATCGCTTCGTTCGTTCACTGGGACTAGCGAATGTTCCCCTTTTATTGCATTAGTACATATTTGCGATTGTATGTGGCTATGGAGTGTGCGGATTTTATGAGCAAATTATTTTATTTTATTACTTTTGTGTATCTTTTTAAATGCGAGGGATGAGAGAAAACCAGTTACAGATCGTGAATTTTTCATACTAAGTATACCTGTAGAGCGTTTAATATCGGCATCGATATATATAATAGTCGTGCTTGGATGATTAAACATAATAATTGTGTTATGTTTTCGAGGTGTATGGTAGTCACAGATCATGATTTTTATAATTGTTTATTGACGAATTTAGTTCATGTTTAGTAATTCAGTCAGTTTAGTTTATAATAGGTATTAGTTAGGATTATTATTATAGACGCTAGCCATCCCTCGGGCATAGTATTATTTTTCTGTATGTTAGGTATGTCCCTCGCCGTACCCCTACGAACGTATCAACGTCACTGCATGATGATCGATTGAGTAGTTAAAGCGTGAAAGCGTAACAAACGAACAAACTCACATTCGCATTTATAAAATTAATTAGGTTTTTTATTGTCATAAGAGAACATGTTATTAACGTCTGATAGGTTCCGAAAAATAGAAATGGTAACCCACCGCCAATATTCTTTTTAAAAACCGTGAATAACATCTCGAAGAGCAAGGAATCGGCCCCGATGGCGTAGTGGTAAGTGTAACCGACTGCCACGCCTGAGGTCGCGGGTTCGATTCCCGCACAAGTCAAACATTTGTGTGCATGAACATGTATGTTTGTCTTGGTCTGAGTGTTTCTATGTATAATATGTATGTATTTACAAAAAAAAAGTATATATATTATGTATGTTTATCCATTGTCTAGTACCCATAGTACAAACTCTACTTAGTTTGGGCTAGATGGTGTTGTGTGTGTGTGATAGAATATTATTATATTATTATAAAATACGTACGGCCGCTTTCTACTTTGATACGTCAGAAAATCTGTAAGCAATAATTTAGGAAAGAATACAACCAAAAATTATAAACCATATAAAACGAAGCTTTATTGCGCAATTCAATTTAATATAACATATATTATATAAAACACACTATCAATAAAAAACCCAACAGAGCTAATTCGTAAAAATGTCCCCGTTGCGTGTCAACACTTGCAACGCGCGGCATCCACTTTAGGAAATGGGTCAATATGATTGTTTCATGTGGGTCAGTGAAAAACAACCAGATTAAATAATATTTTACAGCTAGTGAATTATATTTGCTGGATATAGAAAATAATAGTGATACTAATATGAAATGAAAAAATATTATTACAGTGTTTGACTGAATGGATGGCGTAGTGACTTAAATGGCCGCCTCGCCAGTGCCATTGCCCCGCGTGTTTTTTTTTAAATTTCTTTATTTGTAAGGAAGTTTGTATATACATTTTGTACATGTTTGTCCTATAACAGTCTTAATACTAGATCGGCAACTACATTAATTAAACAGATTACTAACTACAATTTTCACTAAACAGTTTATACAAAATACATGCATCCTCGGAATTAGGATTAAATAAAATTTGATTAAATAAACCCACATCTAGTCTATTTTGCCCCGCGTGTTGTGGGTTCGAATCCTATACGGGACAAAATTTGTGTAATTCAGAAATGTTTGTTCCGAGTCTAGATGTTCTTTGCGTCTGTTGTTAGAATACTTGTAAAGTCGATACAGGAATTATTCCTAGTATGGAAGTTGTCTTTTTTAAAAGAAAAAGAAAAGAAAGGTGCTTACCAAATTAGAAAAAATTATTATCTAAAACACTTTAACTAATTAAGTAATTTGCCAAGCGCTGACAGAATAAAACAGCGCAATACTTCTGTGGTCTTTACACTAGGAAAGCCTGTATCTTGAAGACTCATTTAGTATCGGTATATTATTAAAGAAATAATCTTTGATGTATCACACTTACATTTTGATAAGTATGCCTAAGATCTGCGTAAAGGGGCGAGTCCGTTGACAGCAGCAGCTGCATATGCAGCAGCATATTACTTGCCCTTGCGAAATTCCTTTATAGAAGAGACTCATTTGGATTTTTTTTTTTCAATTTATCTTAGGGCTTAGGCCAAAGAACTCCCTAAATGGTTTATGTATTGTGCAATTTAAAGTAAAAATATAAATTAGCTTTTAACGGTTAAATATCGCATATAGTTGATGATATTCTTGACCATAATTTCTTAATGATAATATATATAAACTGAGGCACCAGAAATATTAGCGAAAAGTTTCGAAAAAATTAAGCCCTTGCCTATTTCATTTGTCCCAATAGATTGTCATCGCGTGCAACCTGTGAGAATAACTGGAAAGGAATGGGTTAAACCGTTGTTTGTTTTTTATATTGGTTAGGAAATCAATTTGCTATGATTGAACATAATTAAATTACGTGATATTTTTGCTGAGATCAGAGTCAAAGCATTTGCTATGGCCCTCGGATTGATGCTATCTACAGCTCCAGCTGTCACACTGCTGCTGAATTCGATACTTACTTAGTAACTCAATATAATATGTCAAGATCTGAGCGGATCTAGACATAGATACATATTTTACGACAAGCCATATATAATTTGCAAAAGTGTACATGCCTGACTGAATAATTATTAGTAATAATTTGAAAAGAAACTGCTTCGGCGATGTGCCGTTAACTTTCATGTATTTTTAATAAATAAATAATAGATTTAATTAAGTATTTGTTTTGGTATAATCTAACTTTAATTCACACACGACCATTAAAATGTTCATATGGTGCTTACCTATAAGAAATTGTGACAAGACTAAGTTATTATAAATTTTTTCTTATTTTCCTAATATCAGTGGTATTGTAGATAAGCCAAAAATAAAACATGGTTATCATTTTCTCATAGTAAGTATGTATATATTAAAACATAGAAACAATAGTTTTTATTCGTTTCGATCCGAAATCGAAGCCGAAATCGATTTTTCGGTATGTGTTCCCGAGGTATTAACACGATCAAGGCCGAAAAACTGGTCCAAAAATAATCGCTACCTCCTCCGCTGCAGTTCGAACAAATACGCTGATTGCATGGCCACAATATTAGCGACGATAAAACAAAGAGTCACGTTCTGCGGAAGGGATCAGCGCTGACACCGTAATGACACGTGTATCTGCGATTTATTTATGATGACTGTATGTGTAAGTAACACTTGCATACGCGACTGTAGTAACATAAGGTTCCTATCAGCATACTGAGTTCTACTTACATACATACGTAAATAAATAGAAAACCGAAAAAAGTAATTACATCTACATAGATATAATGACTTTTTGTGGTCTTCTATTTCTAACCAATGTAGCTCATTTGTTGCCAAACTGTCCTGAGAATACCTCGTGCTGTGGCGAAACACGTGTTGACGCATATTTTGTGTTAAAGACTGCGCCGAGCGAAAGACAGATAATGACAGAGCTTGTG
This sequence comes from Catocala sponsa, assembly GCA_963564715.1. Classification (NCBI taxonomy): domain Eukaryota; kingdom Metazoa; phylum Arthropoda; class Insecta; order Lepidoptera; family Erebidae; genus Catocala; species Catocala sponsa. Next base: position 9,534,387 of record OY751351.1, read on the forward strand.
CGGCGCATATTCAAATCGGCGCGCGGCCGCCTTAGTAAAATTGTATTACGGATTTGAAGTGCTTTTTTGATAAATATGTATCTTTATTGTCAACCAATAACTTAAACTTTGGGACGGACAAATTGTAATATAACTATTTATGTTTCGTTTAAGCTGTAAAATAGGATAGATTTCTACTGTTATAATCTAAAAATCACGTCACACGAGCTTATGTTTTTTCATTTTTCGTGCAAATTTACGTAATGGCGTAAAGGCGAAAATATTAATTGTTTTAAGTTTTTTACACGAAGTAATTGTAAACACATTCATTATCATGGTAAATGTATATTTTATATTTGTATTAAACAATACGTGTTAATTTTATTCACTTAACTGTGACCGCCTGTTTTGGCACATTTCGCTCGGCGCAGTCTTAAGCTAAGTATGTCCGGATCCCACGACACGGTATCCCTTGTCAGAGAACATCTTTTTGCAATGTTGAGCTGGACAAAACGAGGATGGGTGACGGGTTCCTCTCTTCCCAATTATTTTATTTCTTCTGCCTGCAAACTAACATTATTATTTTTATAATGCAGTGCACCTCGCATTATACCTAGATAATTGTCGTGATATATGTTTTACAGATACACGTATTAACGAGTGAGTTAACCGTATACCTAAACTAATGCTATACTGATAAAAGTCATCATAAAATTATGTAGACCGTTCCTAAAATCGACCCCAAGGCGCCATGTGCGCCCACGAACATTACGTAAAGTTATGCCACTTATTTAAATTAGAAAATATTATGGTTTCCTAATAGAAAACCAGATATAATTCTACAAACGCTAGCAGTGGATGAACGAGCCCTAAGTAAACGACCAATTCGCAAAAAGTAATGGAAATAAAATTACCTTAAAAACAAAATGCTGCTAAAATTTGAAAGTTCGTCGTATGAACTATGAATTGAGATAATTATGTTCCAAATTTCTTAGTAAAAATGTGTCAGATATTTATAAAAAAATATTGAAGACAAGCAATTATCTGAGCGAAAAGATTATTTTATAAATAGAACAAATTCACAAATATTGAGTCGTATTTATACGTTGGATCGGATGCTAGGACGAATAAATGAATAACTAATTATTCAAAATACACAGTCAAGTCCACGGGACTTTATTGAATAATACAAATTTGAATACTTTACGGAAATCTTGGACGTCTAAGCGAAGCATTGATTCCAACTGGATATTTAGATATAGAAGCAAGAAAATACGTTTGTCCTACAGATTTTCTGCCATAACTATCTTAAAATGATGGCAGATATTTATGACAACGTAAATAAATAATTTATTGTCTAACTAGCCACTAAATAATTTATTTATGTTTTAATTACAGCTATGCGCTCTAATAAATCTATGTGCTCTTATTGAACTTAAAAATGACAATGGCTCCATAAAGCCAACATTGATAGCATCTTATAAACTGAAATAAGAGAAAATGTTTTTTATATACCTCTAAGATATCGTATATCCTATGGTCACCTGCATCCTTAAAAGTATCCACCAACCATTCAAAGATAGAGTCACTGATAGCTATCAGTGTAACTGTTCTTTACTATTAAGATTAACGATTATCAAGATATCAAATAAATCGAATCATTCCAGGCTTCATTATTCGAGTGCATTACTCGTTGAAGTTTATTGGTTTTTGATTACTTCCTGTTCCTAGCCATTAGCAAATATGCCACGTTGTTCACGTCGTATATTAGCATAGGGGCATAGAAATTATCATATATAATTTTTTATAACATTTATGTATAGAAAAAGGAATTACAAAAATATTGTCATCGTCATCGTCCGCTGCGTAAGAGAACATCATCATCAACATCGACCACAAACTCGACTTGTTAATGTAATGATTATAATCGTTACATTAACAAGTCAAGTTTCGAATCGTTTTTGAGTAATAATCAGTAACAACGAATCGATAACATTCGAATGCAGAATCATAAAATTATCGAGATATTTATTCAATTTTCATAACAATTGCATATCGCTACTTAAGTATGAATATGATTTCAATATTTTGACATAAACTATAGAGTACTTGTAAATTGTTAAACGCAAGAGTAAAAAATGAATTTTATATTGTTGTCTGATCCACGCGTTGGTCACTAAAAACTCTATTGGCTATATTTTCTACCTCTAATTGTACTCTCAAGCCTAAACCAGCTTTAACCCTCAATAACGACGCAACCGATTTCTGTTATTTTAGGCAACCTGTACAAAAGTTAGATTTAAAATTTTCAACTTTAATCCTAAATTTTACGAACACGATCGAGTGTAAAGTTAGTTTAACACAATATGGCTGCTGATAGACAACATCTGGCCAAACCGAAAACCGAAATAACAAAACAAATTCGGTTTATTAAATATTTCTGACTGTTTTATTATTAAAATAGGTATCTGAACGCAGAAATTACTTCAGTTTATGTATTAATTTGTAATCAAAATTTATTTCTAAGTAAGGGAATTGTAAGATACATTAGAATATTTCTGGTTAAGATCCTACTAAACAATTGAATGATACAAGAAATAGGTACTATTATGTTAATGATAAGACTGTCAATATGTTGATGGTTTCATTAGTAGTTATGTATTTCACGCACGAATCTCGTATGTAACCTACGTAGGTTACATACGTAAGTCAAGATACTTGTGCGGGTTTTATGCACCATAAAGATACTACGCAATGAGCCCATATGATAAATTGGCGCATGTAGAACGCGAGAAGCCTGCACATGTAGCTCCAGCCAGTTCTACTTGCGTCGTATACAAACACAAATAGAGTTAAAGATCCGTCGTTGAAACCTACAACATTTTGTGTAGTAGAAGTATCTGTGGTAGAGGCAAAATAATTTGTTATTAAAATCCCACCAGTATGCCCCCGGCACGTATGTTATACATATATCATACTGGTCACATAAAACAAAAACTTTCAAATTTTATTGTACATCTGGATTTGTAACCCATTTTGATTCAAATGATGCTAATTAGTTTGTGTCATTATTTTTATATATTCGCTGACATATATGACAGTGAATCATATTGATTTTGGTTTCATAATGATTTAGGATATTTTTGAGTACTATATTTTTCTGTATGACAGAACGCTTTATATATAACAAGTCCTAGGGACTCTCACGCTTATATTATGGAAGGGTAGGCAAAGGTATGCTTAATTACGATTTGGCTTGTTATGGTTTTAGGTCCCACATTATAAGGGGTTAGCTTATTGGCGTCTACCAGGCACGGAGCATGACCCGTGCTGCTACAGTTTTTTTTTATTTTTTAATATCTTGAAATCTCTCTCTCAATTTTTCTCGATCTCTCCTAATCGATTTTTCTATTTATGTCTCTTTCAGTCTCAAACTCGATTCTGATCTCTAGATTTCTTTTGGATCTTTTATCTTTTCTCTCTTTATCTAGATCGATCGATTCATATATCCATACAAACCAATGCAGTAGCCAACTGTTCACTAACTGTCTATCAACATAGAATATTGTTCAAATGAGGTCCTCTATCGAATCAAGACGCTCATTTTCACGTACAAGCCTACCATCAAAAATTAGTTACAACCTCTCCCTAATAAAAACAAACGATCCTATGGTACCTCTGTAACTATAGTTACTGGAGAAATATCAGCCATTTTGTCGTATAACACCTCGCGTAACCGCTTCGGACCGGTGCGAACCGCTCCGAGCCAGATGTCGCATGACAAATAGCAATGCGGTTCTAGATTTCGGTACTCTTCGGAAGTTCGGGTAATATTGAGCGTAGAGAATTGTATTTAGTTTTATTAGCAGTTCCATCTGAGATGTGTTGGATTTGTTTTTGGTCATCTAGATCTATCTCTTTGTATGGGCGGATTTTATTTGTATATAGACCTAAGAGCTAATGTATTTATAGTTCTTTAGTTTGATTCGATAGACCCGCGGATTCGTTAGACTTTTCTGGATGACCAGTTACCCTACCTCTTATTATTATTATTTGATATTATTATATTATTATTATCTTTTATTATTTGATATATTTTCTTTATTGTACACGTTGTCATGTGTACAGAAAAGAAAATATAATATCAAATATAAGTTACATTACATTAGCCATATTTTAGAAATGCTTACGATGTATTTTAGAGATTCTTTGTAAAATATGATTTAGTTCGCAAAGAAAAACAAATTTGCTTGTTTATGCGTATGGTGCACTTTGGTTTTAATGTGGTACCAGTAGTTACCTTGCAACTGCCAATCATGTACGATAATATGGGTACGATATCCATATGAGAGAAAAATGTGTAGCTTGCAAATCGTTGAAGTCTAAGTCTTCCAATTTCGGATGTTTGTGTTCGTGATTTAAATTAATCGTTTCTTAAAAGAATTATCCTGATAAAAAAATATTGACTTGTCACATACCTAAGCATTGTGTGTATTTAAATAAACGTATGTATGTATGTAGGTTATATATGTATACAGTTGTCGAAATTATACGCTAGATGGTACTAGTAGTACCACGAGTGAAAATTCTGAACTTTTGTCATTCTAACTTTAACCAGGCTATATTTAGATACCTCTTAATAATATATGTTACTTTATCATCTAAAGACTCACTATAATTATTTCTCAACTAGCTTTTACCCGCGGCTTCGCTCGCGTTAATTTAGAATTTGACGATCAATTCCGGTTGTATTCTGCTTGTAATAATATAATTCAATCATGATTCGAAAGACACGTGGCGCCATCTATTATCATAAGAACGTTTTTGTTGTTTTCCTCGGAAACAGTAATTTTTTTCGGGATGAAAGGTAGCCTATGTCCGTTTCTGTACACCTGACAATGTATATGCAAAATTTGATAATGATCGGTTCAGTGGTTTAGGCGTGAAACGGTAAAAAACAAACAAACAAACTCATTTTCGCTTTTATAATATTAGTTAGGACGCTCTTATTTTTATGCATCTATTCTACTTTTATATCTCTTTTACTATAACTAACATGCTATAATAACTAACGGTCACTACCCCACATTAGAGTAACTAATAAGTATCTATATACAACCAATCGTGCTTTATTTACTGTTATATCTAATAATAGGTGCTGTAAACAAACTAAGAAAATAGGAATCCTTTTAATTATTCCGTGCTAACCGCCTGTTCGTCAGTAATACAGCCATTTTACTAGAACCCCTTTAACGTTTAAACGCTATACATATTAGGCATATAGAGACATTATCTTGAATAGAATTAAAACATTCGGTTTCGACAGTAACACTTATGCATTGTAATATTAAATTAACTCAGCTGTAATGTAAATTAACAGTTATCTGTTGTCTTGTTCAGCAAAGGCATATAACCTTTAAAAAGAACTGGCAAGAAATATCCAGCCATTTTTAATCGCCTACTTCACAGTACAAGTCCAATCAAAAACGTATACCAATGTTACGTCAAACTTATCTTATAAATCATTTTCCTTTATACTCTGCTCCCTAACCACCCAATTTTCTTCAGCCAGAATTACATTAACCTATTTCAGTGCATGCTGATGTGAGTTAAGTAGTATACAATAACTTGAAAACTTTACCATAATGTAGGTAGCGTTAATACGAACTTGTAGGAGCTTCGAGGAACTATATCAAGTGACGTGTAGCTCTTCAAAGTGCGAAATTTATAGAAGCTGCTCGAATTTCTGCCTCTGAAGTTAAACAGTTTGGTAATGAATGACTTTGTGTTAAAATATCATCTTTTCATATCCTGTGTAGTTGATTTTCGTTATAGTTTGATGCGATGATCAGGTAATGGATCTGGCAGCGCTACTGTGGGTAATTACTCTGGCTTGGTGAATTCGCTAGCGGTTAAGAACATAATAATTATGTGTTGTAGATACGTTAGTTAATAAGGTACCGGTTTGACTACTGTAGTACTAGTGGAAAAAAAACGCTGTGACGTCATTTTATTTCTAACTAGTTTTAACTAACTTCGGTCGCTCGGGAACCTTCCCATTACTATTGCCCCGAGTGTTATGGGTTCCCACACAATTTATGTGATCCACATATAATTATTCCGAGTCTAAGTGTTCTTTGTGCCAGTTATTTGAATGTTTGTAAAGAACCCCGCGACACATATTTCGGCCTAGGCCGCACTACGGCTAAACCACCGCGGTTTTTAACCGCGTAATTTTGTGAGTCAAGGGAACTAATGCAAGCGGCCGCACCGGCGGTTTTTTCCCGCGATTGATTTTGTGTGCGTTTCAGGTGGTTTTGCGGTTTAGCGGTTTACCGCTTGCGGGAAAAATCCGTTGTACGGCCTAGGCCTTATACCTAGAGAGAGAGTTGACTTCTCCAACCAAAAATAAAAACAACATCTCCTGCGCACATGGAACCTGGAGTTAAGATTGGCCGCTATTACCGACACTTGATCTGGAGGACCTTCGAACTCTAAATGATAATAATCTTATACTTTTTTTTTAAAAACAAATTCCGTGTCTTTATAAAAAATTAATACGTGTATATGAAATCTGCAACACACACATACCAAGTCTAGTAGATGGCCTAATCCCTCAAACTCACTAAACCGAGAAAGAGCCATGGCATACAAATTGTACGCACAGTCTATAAAACAACAAGGCAGGATTACAGTGGACCTTTTTTTCTTTTTTTACAGTGATTTGATATGACGATAAATGTTAGCCCCGGTCAGTACATTCGACGCGTACGGGTAGGATTAGTGTGAGCCTGCAAACGATGTATATGTATCGAAAACATTGTAGGCTTAATGTGAGTTAGTTTAAGCCATCACTGAGCATATTTTAATCTTCGTGAATAAAAAATCTACTAACAAATGTTACATGATGAAAAACAGCTTTATCGTTTTGTATGAAAACAGAAAAGGGCTAGTGATATGTCATGACTGTGGTAAAGTATTTTCTCGTGCTTCCTGCACGGCTTTGGAGTCATGTTCACGTGAAAATTTAAATGTCACTAGTTTAAGGTGTATGTATGGTTTAACAGAATAAGAAGACTTAACAAAAAAGTAGTAGAGCCTCGCTGATTTCAGCATGATTGGGCTGGCTCGACAGGGGAAGGACTACCCTCCCACAGAATATCGACGTGAAATACCAGTATTCCTACTGTTGTGTTTCGTTAGGTGATTAAGAGTACCGGAGGCCCAATCACCCCTTACCCCTTTCCCGCTCCTTCTCCTTCCCACTTCCTTTCCTAAAGGGTCGGCAACGCGCTAGTGATGCCTCTGGTATTGCAGGCGTTTATAGGCTACGGTGACCACTTACCAAGCTGGTTACAGCAGGAATGGGCTGGCTCGACCGGGGAAGTACTACCCTCTCACAGAAAATCGACGTGAAACAACAGTGTTTCACTGCTGTGTTTCGTTCGGTGAATGAGAGCGCCGGAGGCCTAAGCATGAGGTGACGATTCTCGCAGCTTATGAGGGACCTGCAGAGTATCCGTAGAGTCATTGTGTGGGTGGCGCGAGTCGACCCGGCGGCCAGGGAGAGCCGTAGAAACGGTGCTCTGCTGGCCGCCCGCGGTATAGTCCAGAGGCCCAACCGAGTCTAACCAACTAGGTTGGCTGCCTTATCATGCCGCGCATAATCTCGAGGTGGCTCGTCGTGCCGGATGGTGACCGGAGGGTGGGTCCCGGCGACCACTTTCGGGAGGGTACGGGGGTCCTTCCGTCCGTCGGATCGGCTATCGCCATACCATACAGTTATATGACAAAACTTGCTCTGCGCCTTGCCCCACTTTGCTGCGAGAATAGCCGCCTCTTTTTTTTCACGCTTCCCCTTCCTTTCACTCTATGGCAGTACGAACAAAGCATTGTCGTTCAACAGCAGCCAATCGCCGTAACCCCACTGCTGCTTCCTGTGTCGTGGAGTTTATTAACATCAGAGGACTCCACGCTAACCTTAATGCCGTCCATCACCACCTGGAGACGGCTCGGCCGGCAATGCTTTTTCTAACGGAGACACAAATACGCCGTCCTGCAGACACGAACTACCTGCAATATCCCGGCTACGTGCTAGAGGAGTGTTTCCTCGCGAAAGCCGGGGTATGTTTGTTTGTTAGGGCGGATATTTGCTGTCGCCGTCTACAATGCCTAGAGGACCCTTCCTTCTCTGTCCTTTGGGTACACGTAGATCATGGCTCTTTCAGCCAAATCTACATGTGCCTCTACCGATCCCATTCAGGAGACGCTGAGACAACTCGACTCTTCAATTACCTGAGTCAGGCGGCAGACGACGCGCAGGAGCGGTTTCCGAACGCTGAGTTGGTGTTCTTGGGAGATTTCAATGCCCACCATGAGACCTGTTTGGGTTCTCCCAAAACAGTCCATGCGGGACGAACTGCCCATGCGTTCGCTCTCACGCATGACCTGTCTCAACTGGTACTCCAGCCCACCCAGATACCAGATATTGCAGGTCAGGCGCCCTCTCTGCTCGATCTGCTGCTGACGAGTAACCCGAACCGGTACAGTGTGTCGATTCGTGCTCCTTTGGGCACCTCAGGCCACTGTCTGGTTTGTGCCACAGCTGTTGTTGTTACGCCCCCACGACCCGAAGAGGCAAGACGACGACTGTGGCACTACTCGTCAGCAGACTGGGATGGAATGCGGGAATACTTCGCATCCATCCCTTGGGCTCAACGCTGCTTTGAGAACAGGGATCCATCAGAGAGCGCTACTGCTGTCGCTGGTGAAATCATCCTGGGTATGGAATATTATATTCCATACAGTGATGTCACGAGCGGCGGCAGGAAAAAGCCCTGGTTCGGGCGTGAATGCGCCGATGCTGTTGAACGCAAACAGACAGCGTATCGCGCTTGGACCAGGGCTCGCACTCTCCACGACCCTAACGTGGATCACCTGAAGGCAGCGTTCAACCAAGCGACAAAGGTCTGCAAGAGGGCATACTTAAGAGCGGATGCCCAGCGCGTCGCACGGTTCGGCCAGGAACTAATGGCGCATCCTACGGGCAGTCGTAGCTATTGGCGCCTGGCCAAAGCCGTGCAGTCCAACTTCTGCCAGACCATGCTGCCCCCTCTGAGGTATCCGAATGGATCACTGGCTCATCGGCCGCAGGAGAAAGCAGATCTGCTTGCAAATCTCTTTGCGGCCAACTCCCGAATCGATGACTGCGGTTCGCAGCCGCCTAACATTGCCAACTGCGGCTACATCATGCCTGATATATGTATCAGGCAACGAACCGTTCGTGCGATACTGCAGTCTCTCGATGTTCGGAAAGCCAGTGGACCTGACGGCATCCCAGCTGTGGTTCTTAAAAAATGTGCAGCGGAGTTGTCTCCCACACTTACGCGCCTATACCGGCCGTCTTACGTCGCAGGCATTGTGCCTGAGGCTTGGAAGGAAGCGAACGTTCAACCGATTCCCAAAAAGGGGGACCGTTCCGAGCCAAGCAACTATCGACCCATAGCTATCACCTCGGTGCTTTCCAAGGTGTTCGAGCGGATTATAAACACCCAAATTGTCCGCTACCTGGAGGATCAATCGTTGATCAATGATCGCCAATACGGCTTTCGGTCTAAACGATCAACGGGTGATCTTCTAGCGTTCTTCACGCACCTCTGGGGTGAGGCTATGGACAAGCACGGCGAGTCTTTGGCTATCAGCCTTGACATAGCCAAAGCTTTCGACAGAGTCTGGCACCGGTCTCTTCTTTCCAAGCTTCCGGCCTATGGCTTGCCCCCTCAACTGTGCACCTGGATTGCAAGTTTCCTGCAGAAGCGTCGTATTCGGGTCCTTTGCGACGGTCGCGCTTCCAAATTTATGCAGGTCAATGCAGGAGTGCCTCAGGGTTCTGTCTTATCCCCTACGCTCTTTCTTCTGCATATCAATGATATGTTGAATCTCGGCAACATACGTTGTTATGCGGACGACAGTACCGTGCATGGGCGATATCTCGGACATCCTGGGGCCAAACAGGCTGAGGTTGAGGGGAAAAGGCAGAATCTTGTCGTTGAACTTGACCGGACCTTGGACCGCATCTATGAATGGGGTGCCAAGAACTTGGTCGAGTTCAACGCCAAGAAGACCCAGGCATGCGCGTTCTCAACAAAAAAGTCTCCGTTCCTTCCCCTCCCTTCTCTGAAGAACACTCCACTGGTGATACGTGGCAGTCTCTTCATCTTAGGTATGGATCTTTGCCGCTCCCTTTATCAGAAAACCTATATCGAGAGCGTCATTAAGCAAGCTTCGCGAAAACTCGGAGTTCTGAACAGGGTGAGGCGGTTCTTCACGCCTGGGCAACTGTGCCTATTGTATAAGGCACAAGTGCGCCCTTGCGTGGAGTACTGTTCTCATCTTTGGGATGGCTCCGCGCAGTACTTGCTGGACGCTCTCGACCGGTTACAGCGGCGGGCTGTCCGTATCATCGGAGATCCAGAGGTCACTAGTTCACTGGAACCTCTGCAACTCCGTAGAGACATTGCCTCATTGGCATGTTTCTACAGAATATACCACGGGGAGTGCTCTGAAGAGTTATTCCACCTTATCGCGCCCTCCCCTTTCCTATCCAGAACAACGCGTGCTGGGCTCAGATGCCATCCTTACACGGTAGAGTCGATTAGAGCGCGTACCAAAAAGTTTGGGTCCTCATATCTCTGCCGAACGACCAAGGCATGGAATTCTCTGCCAAGGCACGTGTTTCCTTCTTCCTTCAATCCTGGGTTCTTTAAGCGGGGTGTGAAAAAGCATCTTCTCTGGCCGTCAAAGTAGAGACCTCAACATCGCCTCGGCTACTGTGGGGGCGATGTGGAGGCCACTGCTCTTAGGCCACACGACTGCTTACCATCAGGTGGAGTGTGGTCATTTTGACGAGCAAAATAAAAAAAAATAAAAAAATAAATAAAAAAAGTTGTATCAAAAAAAATATGCTTGAGAAAAATCTCTGATTTAAGCAATAGGGTGCAGTTCTCTACATTATTCAAAAAAAGCGTCAAAATAATCCCATATTTACATAACAGATGTTGATGGCATGTGTTGTCTGCATTATGCCTATAATTACAGGCGTGTAAAATAATATTTTATTCTCATCTTTAGTATTTCATTTTTTTTGAACCAATCGATATGACACCGGGTGTAATTTTAACTTGTTGCCGACTCAGCATGATTTATTATTGCGGGGACTACCGACGGGGACATAAGAAAGATAGGTACAACTCCCACGCTACGATTAATTCATATGTCACGAGGGACTTTACAAACATTCAACAATGACCACAAGGAGCACAGACTCGCAACAACTATTTGTAGATCACACAATTTTTGTCTCATATGGGGATAGACCTATGTCCAGCAGTGGACTGCGGTGAGCTGATTGATTGATGGGGATAGAACCCACAACACTCGCGGCAGTGGCGAGACGACCACTTAAACCACTACGCCCGCCATCAGTATAGTTTATATATTGCACCAAAATAATTATATGCCTACAACATTCAATTTGAATAGCCAGTATTAAAACCACTCAATTCGAACAGCTAATAACCGCAGCGGCAAAATTTCATCCTTTCCATCGAATAAAATTCAACAAGGCATTTTCTTTTATAACAGCTAAAAATAAAGCTTTTCTTATTCAAAGAGCTGACGTTAATACGTTGTTTCCACCGTAGAAACAAAAGCGTAAAAATTAATCGATTTCACCCACTGAACGGGAGATTCGTTCAAATCTTTGTAGAAATTTTCTCTTTCATTTTATTAAAAGATTAGGGTATTGTATACAAGGGAGATTTATGTTATATGGCAGCTTTATACTGTGTAATTTATTTGTGGTACAGGATGTTGGTATTGGTTGTATGTTAGCAATGTAGAATGTAACCTATATAAACAGTTATTTATAAGCAGACCTGATTGAACGAGACGGCCACCTGCTATGAGTCGCTTGCCCATCATATTATATAAGTGAGACTGCCACAACGATACACCATAGATTGTGGTTTAAGCATTCGCCTCGTGAAAAATGCGTTACCCACGAACGGTTCTTCTGAGTCTAGATTTTGTGCCCGTTGTTTTTGTATACTAAATTAATCTTCAAACTATGACAAAACCGTTCCATGACAAAATACTGCTATACCATGCGAGCTATAAAGAACTATAGCGACTGTGTCAAGCTTTTTCACATGAACTGCCTTAGTGACGCAGAGGTTATAAAAGCGACTGCTATGTTTATGGTCTCGGCTTCGATTCCAGGGTGAGGCAATCTGCTATCTGGTATTTCGAACAAAAATAAATATCTAAGTAGCAGCATGAAGACAAAATGCTCGCTTTAAACATGGATCCTAAAAGATTAGTGGACGAAAAGAGGGTGTAATTCACTTCATCTTATTCCTTCGAGAATATAAGCATGAGATAATGACTATATGTAGGTATTTTTTATTATTTAGAATTCTTTATGACCTTATCTTGAGTATCAAAGATCATAATTCTTTCCAACCAGCAATTACGCAAATTGTGAATAATAACGATGGAGCCTTATTTATTACTATTGGGGTTCGGTGAAGGTCAATGTCAAATCAGTCTTTGACTACTAAGTACCTGTAATTTATATTATTTTTATGATATGAGGATTGTTTTCTCTGTCCAATTTTTGGCATAAGCTTTATGAATTGTATCTAAGAAAAAGGCATAGGTTTTGTATTTAAAAACATACTAATTACTAGGATATTTTTGTTTGAATGTTAGTTAAGTCCAACGCTACAGAGGATATATTATGTAGCGTTGGACTTCACTAACATTCACACAACGGACATAAAACTCAGAACAACTACTTGAACAACAACACAATTTTTTGTCCCATGTAGGGATCAAACCCATAGTATTTAGCGCATTGGCAGCGATATGGCGATCACTTGAACCACTGCACTATCCGTGCAGTATTTTCAGAGTTGGCTTTTTACGACACAAAAAGTCACAAACATTCTAAATATATGTTTAGAAGACCACGGCATTGAAGACTTAGCGTATTACATTACGTATCGTTAGCTTTATTTTTAATTTCTATGTTATAGGGAGCTAGCCTATTGCCGGCTATCGGGAAGACTACTAGTCTCCGTGCTGCAAGTATAAATTATCTCAAAATATCCCAATAACACTTTTCTCGACCAGAAAGCGAACTCGATACCTTATGTACGGCATGCCACTGAGGCAGGTATTTATACCACAAGTAAAGCATACGTTTCAACCGATGGTAAGCAAAAATAAACGCAATAATTTACAAATTTCGATATTCTCTACTAAAGCTTATGGACGCTTGTAAATAATTCCATTTTATCCACTCCATAGACTATGAAGCCACTGCGCTTGTCAGTTATTTTTCACGTCAGCTGACATGACCGGATTGTCACTCATCTAGGTCCGTCCCTCGTGTTCTTTACACTGACATGTGGCCTGCCCGAAACGAGTTGATGCCGGATTTATAAAACATGGAGTAATGGTTATGCAACGAGGATAAAAGTTAAATTTTCTGTTATATAAATGTTGTTTAGCTAAACAGCGTAATTATATATCATATACACATTATTTGTCGGTGATCCTTAATAAATTATTTTATTTATTAAGGATCGCTGACAAAGAAAATACACAAAATTGCATAGATATTTACACATAAGTTTTTTATAAGTACTCTACTCTTTTAGTGATACTGCCGTCATAATTAAACAGTATTTAATGTAAAAATTCTGGTAAATGCCTATTTTTTACTGATCCGAAATAGGTATATAACACAATTCAAAATAAAATGACACGACAATACAGACCATGGTTATTTAAGACCAGGCGAAAGACGAAAGAAGTAGTTAAAACCATAACACAGCTTGACGAGGCCACGACCAAGTTCTAATTCATGGGTGGTCTTTTAACACATTTATAATTTACATTGTAGCTTACCACGTTCAACCCTTTATCATATCTCTTGACGATGACGTAGTGGACAAATGATCACCTCACCGATACCGTTGCGTGTATGATGGGTTTGATTCCCGTAATAAACAATTATCTGCGTGATCCACAAAGGTTCTGATCTGGGCATACATGCTGTCTGTTAAATGCAACTTTATATAGTAGTCACCCGCGACTCTGAGCACGAAAATTACAGGCAATTTATATATTATAATTAAATTGTTAAGATGGTTTGTTGAAGTCACGTTTAAGTTTTTCATAGATTGCTTTTTTAATTATAGGTAAGCATATTCCAGATATAATATTATTTATCAATTGAATATTGTATATGCACAAAGTATACTGCTATTACATCGCTAATTATCACGCCATTCGAACCACAAACAGTTCTTGCACTTGCCTTATTTTTTGCCCTCAGTAATAAATGCCCAGATTTCGTTGAAGTGCGTAGGGCGTGTTGCTAACATCATTCTCTAGTGATTTATGACCAACTTAAGTGGATTAATATATTCCTAAGTACTAGTACAATGGATAATTGCTACTCTGTAATTTTTATTTCTTTTTGTAATTGATTCATTCTTGTTGTAAATTATCGTGTAATTGTAGTATGATTACACTATAAATATTCAAGAAAATGTATTTAGCGTTGAAAGTACATGTGTTGCTTGAAGAAATGGATGGAGTTCTTAACGACCTGTTATTATAATAGAATTAAAACAAATACAGTATAGCTTAAGCTAACTAATAATACAGATTACTAATAACACTTAAAAGGAAAGTCGCCAAAGTCAGGCAAGGTTGGGGAAACTTAAGGTCGAAAAGTACGGGCTAGTGAAGTTCCTAGCTGGTATTTTCCTAGTCTTCGTCTATACTGCAAATATACATGATACGCTGAAATATAATAATTAATAATTTTATTTTTTTTAAGCAGCTATATATTATAACAAAGTCATAGAACCACTGGTCAGATATGCGAAAGTCTTGAGTTCAATTCCCTTTAAATTATCAATGTCACCTAATGATTAACTAATTGTGCAAAGGCAAACGTTGTAGGGAAATGTGCATTTATGCAGTTCTTCATATAGTTCTCAAAGATGTGCGAAGGCTGCCAACCCGCCGCACTATTTCAATGTGATAGAGTATGACTTACTTTTTCCATCTCATACTGAGAAGAGGCCCGTGCCTTGTGCGATAATTTATAAACAGAGCTAATAAACCCATTATATAATATAATTTATACCTATCTAAGCAGCAAGACTAAATAACTGAAAAGTCAATTAAAATCTAAGACTTATCGGGTTCATCAAAATTGTTCCTTGGACTTATATTTAGATTTATGTAAAGCGACCATTCAGACTTGTTTCGGTCTGACTACAGACTGACTGATAGACTGAATTCAGACAAATTGAAAAGGGTGGAAATTGTATAGTGTATTAAGGCTTTCAATCGGGGTTGATATTTTGTCATTGTCAAGTTGGAAACATAGGGTTTGCTATTCTGAATAGGTAGCATATATTTTTGATGTATTCCAAGATATGAAAGTAAATGTTAATTGGATATTTATCTACACACCTATCATGGTGCTATATTTAAGACTGCGCCGAGTGTAAAACAGTTAATGACAGAGCTCGTGCGGCGCATGTTTAAATCGGAGCGCGGCCGCCATAGTAAAATTGTATGGAGGATTTGAAGTGCTTTTTTGATAAATATGTATCTTTTGTACCAAGTCTCATCCAAACATCAGTCACATACTTTCACATATAATATAAAAATGAATAACTTAATAAAATAATATGAACTGTAAAAGTAAAATTTACTTATTTGCGTAAGCACATCAGTACCATGGTTCATAAATCACGAAGTCTCTTTATTTTACCACCGCTCATTCATATTATAATATAGTTTGTCTGTAATGTGTAGATTTAGCTAAAAAGCTTTTAATTCCTTTATCAGCGTATGAACGCCAGCGTCCAGACACAATGCTTTTATCATTAAACCTCGATACGGTTAAGCTAGCAGATTAAATATAATTATACTAATATTATAAGTTGATTTTTTGTTTGTTTGTTTGTTAGGATTTAAATCACAAACTACTTAACCGATTAAAAGAATCTTACACCATTAGAAAACTATAGTATTACCGAGTAACATAGGCTATATTATCCTAACTAATATTATAAAAGCGAAAATGAGTTTGTTTGTTTGTTTGTTACCTTTTCACGCCTAAACCACTGAATCGATCATCCTGAAATTTTGCATATACGTTGACAGGTGTACAGAAACGGACATAGGCTACCTTTCATTCCGAAAAAATAATAACTGTTCCCGAGGAAAACAATAATAACGTTCTTATGATAATAGATGGCATCACGTGTCTTTCGAATCATGATTGAATTATATTATTACAAGCAGAGTACAACCTGAATTGATTGTCAAATTCTAAATTACCGCGAGCGAAGCCGCGGGCAAAAGCTAGTATTTTATAAAAGAAGTACAGTTACCTTTTTTTACCTGGATGAAAGCATTGACGCATACCCCTCAACGGGGCGAGTTGAGGGGTATGTCGGACTCACCCGGGGAAGATGGTGACATCCCGGTCATGCCAACTAAAGCTACCACGGTGTTCCTCAAAAACTTCTTTAAAGTAAAAAAGACAAAAAGAATTACCACGGGCTAGTAAGTATATAAAAAAGCTTCTGTGTTTCATTTTACAAGATAAATTATCGCCTTGAGACATAAGTGTTGCGTATACGTTTAAAATACACAACCGTGTATACCCCAACCTAAAATGTTTGAAGGACAATTGGGTCAGGATGCCAAAATATGTGACCTTAACCACCCGCTGCCCGTTTCACCCTAAAATTATTCCAACTGTTATTGTTATAACAGTTAAATTTAATTGTTAAAGGGATCTAAGGAACTCTATAATAGGCTGATTTGAAATACATAGCTAATTGGCTGCTTATCTAATAGTGTAAATTTGAAATGACGACAGGACCCCATAAATATTCTTGGGGTTATTAGGAGATATTTAGATGTGACTTGAAGGTTATTGTTTCGTATAAAATATTTTAAGGTGGGAAAGATCCTTGACTGGCTGCTATTAACCCTAGAGAGCCGCAGCAGCTACAGTAATATAAAGTACTAGCTTTTGCATGTGGCTTCATTCGCTCAGGAACTAATTTTTTCTAGATCAAAGGTGCTCTATGTCCTTTTCTGTACCACTGACAATGTGTATGCGAAATATCATGATGATCGGTCTAGTAGTTAAGACGTGAAAACGTAACAAACAAACAAACTCACATTCGCATATAGTTAAGATAGTGGATATAAATAAAATAAGTAAGTTACTTACATTTAAGACGAAGGACAAGTATTTATAGGCAAACTTACATGTCTGACTTACAGAGAGAAAAAAAATCAGTATTTATGTATAAATACTGCTTTTTTAGTATACACTACTAGATTTCGCCCGCGGCATTGCTTGCGTTAATGTAGACTTTGTCAAAGAATTTCTATCTCTTGGGCATAGTCCTTCTTAGTAAATTCTTAAAGTAAATTTTCTCCTATATTTTTATTATTATTATTTTTTAGTTTATTCATAAAATAAAAAATAATAATAGAATAAGAAATAGTGTGATTAGAGAGAGATGCGGCATGAAAGTGGATATAGTTACAAGAATAGAAAAGGGTATGTTAAGCTGGTTTGGACATGTAGAAAGAATGGACGAGGAAAGACTGACAAAGAAAGTTTATAAGGCTAGTGTGAATGGAACAGTCGCAAGAGGAAAACCTAGGCGAACGTTTTTCGACCAGATCGGAGGCGTCCTGGACAAAGGCCAGGTTAAGAGCTCCTTGAACCGACGGGCGTGTATGAGGAATGTGATGAAAGTGAATGAAGCCAGAGAAGTGTGTCAGGATCGTAGCAAATGGAAATCCGTTGTCTCTGCCTACCCCTCTGGGAAACAGGCGTGAATCTATGTATGTATGTATTTATAAAAAAAAATTTAATAACAATAATACATAAAGCAGCAACAAATCCACTTGCACTAGGTACTTTCTTATATTGTATTTAATGTATGGCCGAACACTATCTTTTAAGATACAGGTCTTACCTAGTTTAAAAGTCAGGGTTTTCACTATATGTAAATCTTACCAACGACTAAATTTGTCCTGTAATTATCGTATGTTTATTTGTAAAAATCTATGTATGTTTTCTGAGAAATAAACTTTATTATTATTATAATCTGACTTGAAATTAATATCTACTATTAGAGCGACGGGGATCCAAAACAATAGCTTTTAAAATTTTTGTCTGCCTGTATTTGTTTGAGTGGTTGATAAGTACCGGAATAATGTAAAATTAGATTTAATGGATTTTATAGAATATAGATTAGTGAAGAAATAAAAATATATATAAGGGTATATCCGGCGTATATGCGTGGCGTTTGTGGACTATGAGAAAGTCTTTGATTCGATCGAAACTTGGACAGTGCTGCAATCACTACAAAAATGTTAGATCGACTACCGGTATGTCGAAGTGCTGAAGTGTTTGTATGAAAATGCTACCATGTTAGTTCGTCTCCAAAACCAGAGCTCTAAACCTTTACAACTACCGCGAAGGGTGAGACAGGGGGATATCATATCAAGCTCTTGGACTGGAAATGACTCGGGATCAACATCAATCAATCAATCAGTATATCACTCACCTTCATTTGCTGACGATATTATGGATGAGACCATGTAAGACCTCAGCATAATGCTCGATGACCTCTGTAGAGGCACCCGACAAGTTGGTCTTAAAATGAACATGGACAAGACGAAAATCATGTCCAACGTCCATGTCGAACCTACTCCTATTAGATTGTAAACTCTATTCTCGAATTTGTTGACAAATAACTGAGGCAAATGATCCAGTTAGGTAGGTCCAACTTTAAGAAAGAGGTTATCATAGAAGTAGGTATATTATGGACGTTAGACATGATTTTTATCTTGTCCATGATCATCACTCCAGTGGTCTAGAGTGGCGGCCACGCACCGAAAGACGCACCAGGGATAGGCCTCAAGGTGGACCGACGACCTGGTAAGGGTCGCGGGAAACGGTTGGGTGCGGATGGTTCAAAACCGGTCTGTGAGGAAAACCTAAGGGAGGCCTATGACCAGCAGTAGACGTCTTTCGGCTGAGATGATGAAAAATATCTGCTATGTTTCATCTGAATCAGAGTACAGAAACAAAGCTGCGAGAATAAAAAGGTATTAATTATTATTATTAATGTTTTATTGATTAATGGTCATCTCGCCATTGACTTTACACCGGATATTGCGCGTTCGATCCCCGCACAGGATATAAATTTATGTTGAATTTTTATTTGTTTGTCTGTATGTTTGTACACGCATCAAATAAAAACTACAGCACATAATTAAATTTGCTTTTCATAGTTGTCTTGCTGGAGATCTAACTTAAAATATGCTGTATGTTTCATCGTGCTGCGCTGCCAAGAAGGCGAGCTTTTTACTTGCGAATAAATAAACTAATAAATAGGAACCTACTTTCATATTCCATTCGTACGAAGTAACGGACTAAAGCTAGTAAATAATAAATTAAAGTATTGTTAGGAATCAGAAGTGAAACAGCTTAAGAAATAACAGATGCATTTTCACCTTTAAAAATAATCATTGAATCATTCAAGAAATGCATTAACAAATAAAGTAAGAGATAATTGATATCACCCAATAGCAATCACACAGCACGTCTGTTCTGTCCGCCGCTCGATGTCAAAGTGCGTCATTGCGCGCCGAGCACGCTTTTATAACCCGCTCGATCGGAAGATTCGTGATCGCGATGTCGTTACTTGTTTACGTCGCATTTCGCAACCAACAGTATATATAAATCTCAGAGCATCCTTTTCTTTGTTAAAGGAATATGACACCTGTGATATAAACAAACAAAAAAGCAATAAACTGATGAAAACAATTATTTCCAGATCGATATCCATTACTCGCTTACACTGAAATACGAGAACTATATAATTATTCCTTTTGTATAGTAACATAAAGGCGTGCAAAAGGTTTAGCAGTAATAAAACAATGAAAGAATTCTACATTGATATCAAACGGCCTACGCTGTCGAATCATCTGTCATACAGTCTACAATAGTCATGGCACACATTGAAAACTAAACTATTTCGCTTAAATATTAAAGTTCAAAATTGCATGTCTGAGTATTTTTCCCCAGAAATCATTGCAAACGATTTCAGTCGACGATTTTACCGCAAACGCCAGGGAAGATTCAGAAGTATAAAGCTTAAATATTTAAGATCCATAATTGTTTTAAGCCATAGAGTTCTTTGGAATGAGTTAAAATTATCTCAATGCTTAATTACGTCATATTGCGAGGCGAACCTATAACTGTTCACCAGACATAGTGCTCGAATCAGTGCTGCAACTAAGAATTTTCATATAGAAAGCATAATTATACTTATCGTTGGACTTCGAATCGAATAATCGAAACTGGAACCTCAGTTAATATTTTCATATACATAGATACTTATCGTGCAATTAAAATAAATTTTGAAGTATGTCGGAGCAAAATACAAAACAAGTAACATCTAGATTTTTTTTTAGTTATTATAATCTTGCGTTTGACCACGATATCACCTGACGTTAAGTGTTGATGCAGTTGACAAATTAATGGCAGATAATACAAATTCATTTATAATTCGTTAAAAATAATGTCTCTCACTGCTAAAATTTTACCTCTTAACTCACTGAACTATGATAAATTACTATAGCCTAACTAACTTGGTGAAGACAAAATATTTCAGGGTATCAAACTAAATTTATGATACCCTGAAATAATATGTCTATTTCTGCAGAACAAATATTCTTGACTGCAGAAATCGACGGCTCTGCGTGGTCTCTTATAAACTAGGTTGACTCCATGTTATACAAACAGTATCACCTCTGGTATTGTAAGCGATCATAGGGGACAAACAAGAAGCCATAAGCATAAAGGAGAAAGGTTTTTCACTTTTTCCTTCTTCAATTCTATACCTAGCATATTGCACTGTAATCCAATGGCACTTCTGTATTACTTATCGTCCCATTATACTGAACGAGCGATTTAAATTTCAAATTGCCAGTTATCCAGATAGAGGTTACCGATGAATGGAGACACATTAAGTGTTCCCCTTCTCTTCGCTATCACCAAATCTTATTACAGCCGTTTTAATTATAGCCACGCTCGAATCGATACACTTAATATTTATTTAAGATGTTTGTGAATCGATTTACTGAGGAAAATGTGAAGTGGGTACGTGGATTTGAGTTGGCCGTATTTATGAAGTTAGGACGGAAACAAATGAATGTGTGGATAAGAATGACGATATTTTTAGAGGTTTGAAGAGGTTTACTTATAGACTGTACCCGAAGGCGTAATGATTGTTTCACTTTTAAGTTTGCGCTGGGTGGTTATGGATTCGACCGACAGATAGGACAAAACATTGTGTGATCCACAAATATTTTTTTCCTTACTAGGTATTCATAGTATCTATTGCTGGAATGCTTATAATATTCACCACTACGCTGGTATATGCATAGTGCTGATCATGCGTTTTATCTAAAATATTAAATTAAACATAATCCTTTTACGTTCAAAAGTTACTTGAGCAGTATTGTTCCCATAGAGAGGCGATTTTAAGCTAGTTTTTTTATTAGTTGCCAATTCGTTTTGACTTTAAAGGAAAATATTGGTTTATTTATTATTTAGGAAAATTAATTAGCTTGCAGATAATATTATATAAGTCAATGAGTGACGTTACATTAAGTGTCAATGAATTTTCCTCCATATAAATTTTGAATAGTAGCACAGTGTAGTGAACTGGAGTGAATCACTAAGTAAGTTTCTGTTCTTGCACTAAAACTTTGCTTTGCAGACAGAAATAAACGTCACATATTGCTCTTTGTATGGCAGCATAAGATTTCGTCAATATGTAGGCGTGATGCTATTACACTAATTAAACTGTTTTTTTGCTGTTGGTGACAAATTACCTAGTGGTCCACCTAACGACCAACGGACATAAGAACGTTCATGGAAACGACTATTTAGACTAGATGTCTAATTGGTATAATTTCATTGGAAACACAACCAAGACCCTAAGTACTGTAAACTTCATAAATAGTCAACAAGTACACGTCATGCGTGATGAAAAGCATCTACCGTAGCCTATGTCGTCCAATTGTTACGCCAGAAGCATCACTTGCATTTTGCCATACTACTAAAATAATGGAGATCAGAAATAAGGGGTGAATATATAGAACTGAGAGGGTAATTCGACCATCGGCTGTTTCAGAAGGAATAACAAATCTGACTTAAAGGTACTTCAGAAACAAAAATCTCTGGAAATTGAGTACTATACAGCGCAATAAGCTCAGCTAAAAGTTACATCATTATAAAGATGCGTCGCCACCATTTTAACCCTTTTACCCTTAACAGGCTTTAACTTTATCATTTTATACGCAATTTAGCCCTTTATGTTTTTCTTTTATTCCAAAATCACCATGGAAACGACTCATAAGGTAATGATACTTTCCTCAAACAAAAAGTTAACAGCAACATAAAGACTTGGAATGTCTTAATTCTTTAAAATTATACTTTATACTTTGTTCAGGAAGGAGAGTCGTTAAAACATTAAATTTTTCGTAACAAGGTGTTCTTATTATGGCAAATGTCTTAACCGTTTGCATTTCAAATGGCTCCCTTTGAGTTTTATGTCTAATTTTTCTTTGTTTATCATCTGTTAATATATATAATACATAGACAAGTATAAGTCAGATTAAAATATATACTGCAAAATATTTAAATAGACTTTAAACATTTTGCAGTATATATTTAATCCGACGCCCGCGCTATGGCTAATTCCTGTATCGCGAAGGACTTTATAAACATTCAAACAATGGACACAAAGAAGACTTGGACACATTTGAAGTACATATATTAGGGACACACAAATCTTTGTCTCGTGTGGGAATTGAATCCTGAACACCCGTGTGTGACGAATTTCTACACTAGACATCACACAGTCATGGTTAGCTGCCATCAATGTCGTATTAAGCGACGCAAGGAACAATTAGAACCGCTCTACTGCCTATAGAGACACCTACGTTTAAGCGGAACGGCGTCACACGATGAGGTTTTAAGTAGCTGCAGGATCCTCACATAATGATACAGTTTACTGCGGACCATCGCATTTTCTTCGCCAGAAAATTAGAAGGTTATTCCACAATTTCATGAAAATTACATTTACAAAGTTAGGTTAGTTTGCAAGAACAATGAAATGGATTGCTTGGATTGATTCCTGATCAGAGTCAAAGTAAATATTATTGAAGTGAAAACTTCTTTAGCGGCGTTGTGCACTTTTTTTGTGATGGGTAAAAAATGTTCAACTCGTCTCAGGACACGTGACCTGATCGAAAATTCGTAAGACGGAGGGAGAATTATTGTCAAACTCGCGTCAGGACACGTGACCTGATCGAAAATTCGTAAGACGGAGGGAGAATTGTCATGTTTGTGTACGATAGCGCAATAAATGAATATTGTATTTTACCACATAAATTATAGTACTTTTATACTGATAATTAAAGCAATTCGTGCCAAACTATTCCCTAACCATTCCAAAATATCAAAAATGCACAACGTTAATATTCAAGTTTTCACTTCTGCCGGCACTCCCGGAGTGCAACCCGTTGATTTTAAGTTAATTGGGTAGCAAATTTAATAACTATTTTCTTATTTTGTTGTTCTGTACAGCTAAGCTAAATACTAAAATCTGTAGATGTCAAAATAAAAAATGTCAACAATAATTTCTCCAACTCGACAATCAAACCCGAGGCTACATGTAAGCCAGTCCCATAACCACTTCGCACAGATAATAAAAAATGTATTATCTTAAAGCCTGGCAAAGGAAAAAACGCTTCATTTTTAAAACATAACAATGTAGTACCAATTTTAGGTGAACGATGTCGCACGTAAAAGCTAATACTAAAATACAGAGCAGTTTCTAGATTGAGGTGTCAACTCTCGGCCAAGTTTTACTTTTGCTTTGATATTTTCGTGTCCCCCTGAAAGGCTAAAATTCTCGTTCTTTTCCAAATAGCAGGAACGTGAAGTGAGAAGGTTTACAAAAGGAACACATAGTTCGTTTTTGTTTAATCGTTATCGGTTATTAAATTTTGAATTCGAACAGCGAATACAAATTATAACAGTAGCGACAGGTCTTAAAGTTACTTAAGGACGTTCTATACCGTAATTTTATTCGAAACTTTGACGTCACAGTCACTCAGCTTTGTGTAGGACATAAATACATGGGTATTCTGATGTTGCAAGTACAATGAAACTTATTAACCACTAATTCGCTATTTTAGTTTTAATTTACATTTAAACTAGCTTAAAAATAGAACCATAAACCGTATTTAAATAAGCCATTTGTTTGGAATCTACAAAGCCACAGGCAAACATCGACAATAAACTTATTAATGCTCCTCATTATTTGTCAGAGCTTAAACACGTAATCAAACATTTTTTTACTATCAAAAAGGACTTTGATTATAAAAAACATTTTATTCAACTTGCGCTTATAAAAGCCTTATAATTAATTAATTACAAGCAAAACTTTCAAAGTAAATATAACTGTAATTAATGCAAAAGCACTACTAAAACCACAATTTAGCAGCTTACCGACAGCAAAAAGTCCGTGCCATCAGTTTGTATAACATATTTGCATTATGAAACTAAAATATTAATATTATGAAATAACTGTATACGGCGGGTTGTTTTATGACACCCTTGAGACTAACTATACGGACATAGGTTTGTAGAGGATATTACTTTCGGCTAGTCTTTGTTCAAATAAATATTGTTATTATCCGAAAGGTAAAATTATTTTGTAAACTGTCCCACTGCTGGGCATACGCCTTTTCGCAGTATGGGAAGGGTTGTGTAACGCTGGCCGAATCTTCGAGAACATTACTTAGAAGTCTAGAAAATGCACTTCACAATCTTTCATACACTGATTTAGTATAATATAATAATATGACTGAACTTTTTAATATAGTGAGAATGTGGTCTGTACGATTAGTTTAAAATCTTTTTCCCGCTAGCAAAAGCTAAGAGAATTCTAAGAATGTAACATAGATAATATAATAAAATGTTATCTGGTCGATATCTGTTCATAAGAGATATTTAAGAAAAATAATGTGAGGCATCTTTAGTCATATCTTTAGCAATAAGAATATTTTTAAGAGTTTTTGTCTGTCTGTATGTTTGTAGGCAATTAACGCAAAAACTACCGCACAAATTTTGGATTCAGTTTCCACAGTTGTATTACTGAAGGTAACTTACCATCCAATGCAGATTTTATCTTGATCTTGATACGCCGCCTAAAAGTCGAGTTGTTATAAATAAAAATATAGAAAGGTACCTGCTTCCAAACTTCGCGGACAAAAGCTACTGATGAATATACATGTTTATTCGAGATAACGAATAATCTAAATGTGACGGATAAGTATTCACAAGGTTATAGAAGTCTACAAACTGTCTGATTGTTCCTGTAGTATAAATTTTCACTATGCTTGCTTGCAATCGTAAATGTTTGATTTCTGGGTCGGACGAAGTATTATTGGGCTTTTCTGATTAGGAAATTCCCAGTAATGGTACGGAGTTTGGAAATGTGTCCAATAAAAGACTATTATGTTACCTAAAATAATAAAAATAATTTAGATGTAATACACTGAAGTGTATATATATCAAATTGTGAATTTAAAAAATTAAGGCTTTATAAATTACATATAGTATGTGTGAAATTCTTTCTGTTTTTATTCACTTGTGAGGCAGCGGGCAAGAGCTATCACTGGCCTGAATGTTATGGGTTTGAATCCCACAGGGGAGATTCACATATTTGTGCGGTACATAAAATGATCATTATTCTGAGTCTCGATGTACATTTTGTCAGTTAATTCTATATTTGTAGTCTAGGAGTATAATTTAAAAAGACTTTCAAATAAAATGAATAACCCACTTATAGCAACCAAGTCAATTACAGAAAAATATTCATTTATTAGTAAACATAACTTTCAACAACTTGAAAATAAATGTCAAGAGCTGATCTCCCTTAGATTTGTGCACGACAAAATTACATATACAGCGTAACGAATAAAGAAAATCAAGAACTATTTTATTCTCACTTACATTCCAAGTTATATAAAATCCTGTTACTCCTATAAAAAACTATATAAATACTTTCCTAAATCGAAATAGCGTTGGTCAAAAATAAATCACATAAAAATTCACTACAATTTTCCCTTAAACCTGTTACTATACTCATGTCAGGTGCCGGTGCAACATCAAAGGTTTTTTTTGTTTGCAGGCCTCGCAAGTTACGACGACCTTTTATTTAAATTGGGGTAGGTTAGGCGTAGCTACTATCTGTTGAAGGTATTCCTCGTGTCGTGAATTTTCGACGAAAATATTTTAGGAATTTTCGAGGGCAATTTTCTGAACCGCGTTGGTGAAAATTTTTTGTATGTGGAACATTCTTACTAGCCAAAATGAAAGGGTTGTTTGATGTGAATAGGTGGAACTTGATACTGCTGCCACTGACGTGCATATTCAGTAGTATGGTTCCAGTAAGATAGCGCCTGCACTAGGAATAATTTCTGTATCGCGGAGACTTTACAAATATTCAAACAACGGACACAAAGAACATCCAGACTCAGAATAACTATTTGTGGATCACACAATAATTATTTTGTGATACCTAGTGATTGAATCCACAAGAATCAGCGTAGGCAGTGACGATCTGACCACTTTAACCACGACGCCATCCGTGAAGTCGTTTTAAACAACATTTATGTAATGTCAGGTTACATTTTTCTAACACAGGCTTAGAAATCAAATTATTAAGTAATGATTGGTTATTTTCTGATAGAATAATGAAAAAAATAAAAAAAATGCAGATTTGTATATTTATGTAGTAAGTTGGTACTTACTAAATCATTTATATCTATGAGTAACGTGTTGAAGGTACGATGAATGTGGTTTTTTTGTAACTTAATAATACTAACTACATTTTTAATTCCATTGCAAGGCTTCTCATCTCAACTAATGATAACAAATGTCCTCAAGAAGGAATTTCGGGCGCGGTGGCCTATCTTAACATAGATTGACTATCTACACACGCGATATTATGGTGAACAAGTGTGAGCGCAAACACTCTCTTAATCGGATCTCGGAGAAAGATCACGCGCAGAACTATATTTGCAAGGCACGGGGATGTGTAAGATGACCTTAACTAACTTCGGGCCGCTACTAAAAATTTCTTGTCAGAAAAACTTAATAACTTTTTGTTGGCTCTACCCAGGATTCGAACCCGAGACCTCATGTACAGCCGCCGCATACACTACTGCTACAACACCGAGACATTCAATGACATACCAGAAAATCGCAACAAGATGAAGTCCTTACTCCTACATCCGTGACCCAAATCTAACTTTGAACCATAACGCGACGTCAAAATCTATTTACGGTACTGATGGCTTCTGTAGGTTGTGACGGGAAGTTCACAGTAACAATTAACTAAACATATGCAAACGATTGCAATGGGCGACGTGAACTAGGATTTGGTGAATGTTAATGTTTTCATGGACAGAGAAAACTGTGGAGATGTTTTATTGACTTGGGATTTTTTTTGTATTACTTACATACGGGAAACAAACTTGAGACTATCTCACGATTTTATACCGGAATGGATACCGGAATGGGTTGGCAGGGTGTAGTACAACCAAGTTTTGATTTTAAGTCCTGCGTGATAAGGACGAGCTTTTTTGTCATTTACCGGGCACAGTTCTAGACTCCGTACTAATTCTTGACAGAATACCAATTTTTCTGATGCGGCATCCTAAGCATCATTAGGCATAGTAGTCGCCTTCATTACTTCTGTGCCATTGAGTGAGTTATTTTTAATAAACTTGGTATACTTTGTAGTTGCAGAGGTGACGATAAGCGTAGATAGGATTTTCGTCTATCTACGCTTACTTACTTACGCCCCTACAGGAACCTATACCTATTTGAAAATTAAAAATGCTCTGCCATTGCATTGCGAATCTAGAGCTTAAGATGTACATAATTATGTCGTCCAAATGACCTCACCAGCAATTATATACAATGATCGTATAGATGTACTAGATTTTACCCGCGGCTTCATTGATGTAGATTTTGTTAATAAATCTCTATCCCTTTGGAGCAGTACTTTTTTCTGGATATAAAGTACCCTATATCCTATTTTGTATCTCTGAGAACGTGTTTGCGAAATTTAATCATGATCGGTCGAATATTTAAGGCGTGAAAGCGTAACAAACAAACAAAAACATATTCGCATTTATAACATTATTTAGGATTATTTTTATACATTTTCTATCTAAATTAAAATATATCTATTAATAAAATATATAATATTAAATTATCTATGAAAATTGCAATTGTTTTGCATTGCAACAGGGTACAATACAATAGATATATACCACCAAAATAATAACAATGACAACGTTTCCATTCATCTTATATTCCCCCATCGATGTCAACGAGACAAACTCTAGTTGGTACACACGTACTCTAACTATGCCAACCGTGGCTTTGTTTGAAGCCGAGCTATTACGCATCGATTTGGTGTATGTATACAATATATGTACCTATTCTTGCTGTGAAACATTGCCTTATCTTAACTCTGTGGTATTTATTTTAATGTAACAATACTATCTGCTTTATATAAAAATAATATGTTTTATATCACATACTAGTTTCTGTCCGAGGTATCATCCGCGTGAAGTTCGTTACCGATATATAAAGTATCTCATATGGTTTACCAGAACATGGTCTATTTGTGTTATACAATTGTTATCCAAATCCGTACAGTGGTTTAGGATTAATTGATTAATTAACATCGAAACATCGTTTCTCTTCTCTTTGTAATAACATTAAGATTTAATATCGAAGCGGTGGTTGCCCAATGAATAACGCATCGGATGTAAACTCTCTCATAAAGCAAGCATTTGAGCTTAGCTGGAAAGGTTATCAATTCTCAACTAGGCTAAACCAGTTATTTATAACGCATATAGCTATTTGCATTACAAATTACTACATATGTAGATTTAGCACAGATATTTGTGATTTACATTTTTGAAATATGAAATTAAATGAAAAGATTTTTATTTTTGTACCATCATGATATGCATCATCAATTATTATAGAATGCGGGTATAACAAAAAGTAAATAAAAATATGGAAGTATAAAGAAATTTTAAAAACAATTAAAATGTTTATGTGCAGATGCACGTCCCATCTGACGGCACAAAAACAACGGTGATGCGCTCAGCATAATGCTGTGGCATTTGCATTGCTGCAAGCACTACACAGCGCTGATTTTCAGCGAACACCACAATTATTGACGTTTGGTCCGCGAATAATGTACTCAAAAAAAAATTTTCCTTTGTCTGTCATTGAGTTTGCCTGAGGCCGACAGTAAGGTCCTTGGTTGGGACTCACGGATTGGGCAAGCGTTATTTGAATTTTCTGTTAAGAAATTCACTATTGAAGAAGAGAGGCACTAGGTTCGCCCACTATCGTGCGGGTTTAAAAACGTAGTCCGCGAAATGTGAATGTGATTATACATTGTATACCCCTTTGGAGATTAGCAGACTAGGAATTAGTCTATGCATGTTTATTATATTGTATATGTTGAAGTCAAAGGCAAACAGTAATTTATTCATATAGGTTACAAAGTAGTACTTATGAACGTACGTAACGAAAGCTTTTTGGTTAGTCAGTTTACAGAAGTTACTGAATTTTTATCTATATGAATCGCTAAGTTAAGGTAAGAGTCCGGATTCTTATCTTAACCTAGCAATTATAAAAAATTGTATGAAATAATTGTTTTGCGGTCTTGTGAGGTTTGCTATAAAATATGTATAAGGCGCTAGTATACCATTTTTGATAGGGCTGTACAATATTTTAAAAGTGTCTTGCTGGTCTCCTAGTCGATTTCCTAGCATTGGCTAAGGAATGCATAACTGTTTGCAGCTGATCGTGTTTTCCCTGTCAACACTACCCAGTGTTCTTGGATGGTACACATACACGAAATTTACACTTTATGATAGTAATATTTTTTTGTAGATACCGGTATCTGCAATAAATTTATAGCCACTATTTGGTTATTTAATGCCATGAAATAATTTGCGCAATTTTAGCAATTCATCATTCATCATTTCAGCCGAAAGACGTCCACTGCTGGACATAGCCCTTTTCCACCCAAAGGTTTTCCACACAGAGCGGTATTAGGCCACCCGCACCCGGTACACCTTGTGGAGAATTTTAACAATTACTCACATTATTCTCACCTCTCTCTGTATAACTCTATACGACCAGTACAATTCTATGTTACGTACGTAATAATCATGATTGATGAATGAATCATTCATCAATGTAATGTTACGTAAGATTATTTTCAATTCTAGCGTTTCCACACATCACCTGTGCTATCTCGTGTTTGTCAATGAGACGAGCTTCTATATAACTCACATGCACCCGTCCTACTGTCGCGACTTCATAATTACTTGTCAACTTTGTTTCTTCATAGCATCTACGTGGTACGCTCGAATTAAAAATGCATGTTGATGAACCATTATGGCAAATAAACTAAGTTATCCTTGTTTAGTCGGTTTTTACTTGATTGATTGATCCCGTGAATATTAACCTCTTAAGAAGTAGCGGCACACCGGCGGCCAGACATGATAGGTAGGCATTTAATTATTTATTTGAATTAGACTGCTTTATAAGGTTAACTACATGTATAATATTTGCGTCAAATTATGAGTGGCATTCCAAGAACTGATGGGTTAAATCCCATTTAATATTAGGATTATTAATCCTTACATATTAAATCAAAGTGAATGAAGCCAGAAAAGTGTGTCAGGATCGTAGCAAATGGAAATCCGTAGTCTCTGCCTACCCCTCTGGGAAACAGGCGTGAATCTATGTATGTATGTATGTACATATTAAATTGGCGTATTTTTAAACTGGCCACTTTGATCTCAAATATCTGTTGTTGGGTAGGAATTCCAAATTCAAATTAATTTCAAATTTAGGCTTGTGTATGTGTTTCGTATTTATTGATGGAATTTGTTTCACACCATTTGCTTTTATTTGACACCATTGTGTTCATAAAAATTTAATAGAAAACATAAAATATACTTTAGTCCTCGATTTAATGAAAACTTATAATTTGCTGGCTTATATCCCACATTAGGACGCGAGCCAATCACATATTTCAGATTCCATCAATTTCTAGACATAAACCCAATATCACACCAAGAACCTAATGCACGGTAGACCTCAGCAATATACCGCTGCCAAACCGAGGACATAATAATGGTCTTACTAAAACCCATATAAACGTATACTGTAGAATACCATACCTTAATTTATCAAAGTACAGAATGAGCCATAAGCTTTTGAATTTACAATAAAAAAAACTATAAAGTGTATTCAAATAAATGTTTATTTAAAATGAAGAATATTAAAGGGAAAATTATTTCTTGAAAATAATATCGTACAGGTGGGCACCATCTCGCCTCTGACATTTCTGGAAACTGGCCGTTAAATTTTCGAAAACTTTCCGATACAGTGCGCTGGATATGTTACACATTTCTTAACGAATGATACTCTTTAATTGGTAAATTATTCTTGGTTTATTCACGTAGACTCTACTTTTAAGATAGCCCCATAGGGAGAAATCAGCTGTAGTAAGGTCGGGGCTAAATAATAATTATCCCAGCTTCTTTTAATGAGAGCTATATTTCTTGAACAGCCTGTTTTGTCAATGCTAAATAATATGTATTACATTATAAACATTATTAAAATGTATGGAATGTTATATCATTTCGAACTACCTATCTTCTAACTATCTCTTTGATAGAAAATAGGTACATCTAACTGACGTCCTTTCGTATTTATATTATTAGATTTCACATATCTTCGAGAGCATTCTATAGAACACACAAATATGCAGCCGGTGAATTCTAAACATAAATTGATATTACGATTAACGTGATGCTTCACCTAATGTAATTTTATAATATACAACCTTTGTTATAAACTTAGCCTGTACATAATTTTCCATCCACCCATTTATGGCTATACGAAGAGGTTTCTTTCACAGCATCCACAATGTGGTTGGAAAGTGACTTAACAAATAAGGGCTCTTGTACGCCACTCAATTCCCTTTGTCTCACCGTGTATTGTTCGCAGACTGGATTTTTTACACAATAGAATTTTTTAAACTGATTTTCTTTACTGATCGTAGTAGAAAAGGGCTATGAGCGCCACCCTGGCTTTGTATGGAAAAAGATAATTGGAGCTATAGGCTTACGGTTTAATAAAAAATACATATTTAGAAAATATTTTCAAAGCACATATCCTATAAACGAGAGCCTATATCCACTAGACAACATTAGCGCGTGACATGTTGCACAACATTGTTGCTCATGGCAACGCGGAACTTTGTTTAGCAACGTTGTCTATCCACGCATGACCAGTTGCCGGCAACATGTCGCCAGAGGAACCAGTGTTGATTCAATGGCTTTTTCACGTCTCCACTTGACAACAATTGATGCTCAACTGCATGTTACACGGACACAAACAACAAGGTGCGCGTAATGTTGCGCGCCAGCTGGCAACGTCGCGCGTTGTTGCGCAACGTTGCCGATCTTGTTGAGCGTCACGTGTTGTGCGTCAATTGTTGTCTAGTGGATACGAGGCTTAAAATGGCCGTGCCATTGTTTATTTTTTGATCACGACTAGTACAATATTGCCGAAAGTCGAGTTACCGATAATATTATACTACACCTACTCTAGTTAAAGTTCCAAAAATGTACGTAAATAATATATAACACTAGCTTTAGCTCGCCTAAAAGTAGGTTACATTACTTCTTTTTTTTAAATAAATTATAGCCTATGTTACTTGGTGGTAGCTTTCTAATGGTGAAAGAATTTTTAAAATCGGTTGTGTAGTTTTAAGTTAAATCTTTACAAAGAATCAAAATATCTTTTTTTTCTTTATAATAATAGTTTCGATGAAAGAATTAATTTCCGTTACCTACTGCATAAAAATGGCTTCTATATAAAAAAAAAAATCTATGATGAGGTTTTGAGAACGGTGATGTTACTCAATTACTTCAAAAAGGCATTTAATTTTTTTAAATTGATTACTGCCCCCGCAGTTTGCCTATGCTTAAGCTTATTTCTCAGCTGCCATAGCTTATAGAGTGATATTATATAATTATCCTATCCGTACCTTTTAAATAAAGCCGCTTTCTTAGGGTGATTTTTTTTTATTAAGGGTTCAGTAATTTCAGACCTCATTTATTACAAACAATAATACATATCTTGCATCTTTATAACATTTCTGTAGATAAATATGTTATATATGTTATTATAATGCAATTTTCCATTTATTAATACCATTTTACATTTACACTTGACATTAAATCACTACACAATAAATGAAAAAATGGTTTCATTCTTATTTCTTCTTTTGGGGATGTAAACTAAAAGTATCAGTAACATTCAAATTAGGTATTGTAACGTAGTATATAGCTAAATTCAATACATAAAAATAGTGTCATTTCATATTTAATAACCAAGTTGACTAACAATGATTTCTTTTTATCATACAAGCCTTATTAATGCAATATACGAAATAAAAAAACAATGTATATTCCATTGACAAATACATCCTTTTCCTCTACTCAATGTCCTAAACAACCAGAATTTTATTTAAAACGAGAGATGCGAAACGTTTTCAAAGGCAGGCAAATATTTTTTTATGGCAGCAGGTGTGTTCGAAACAGTACAGAGAGACCACCGTGGTTGTTCTACGTCACTGAGCACGTTGTGACGTCACTGCCTGCCTGTTTCTACCTCTGGCCAATCAATTCAGTGGACTGTTTTCCAATGAAGTGCACTTTTTAGTGAGGAGCTATTGTGTCTTCGAATTTTTGATTGATGTATGCAAATTGGCGGCCAGTGTTCTCTCTTTTAAATTGCTTTCGCATTTTGGAAGTAGGAGCTTTTTTTTGAAGTTTTCTTAAAATTGTTACTTGTTTTTTTTATTTATTTGCAGTTGCTTTTTCATGTAAATGATTAAGCTTCAATTTTTAATAATACTGAAATGAATTGGCGTTTTACGTATTTTTCGCAGTATATTATTTCAATAATAAATTATTTTTATATCATTCAGTTTCTAATACTTGTGTAAAGTAACCATAATTTGTTAAAATATTAGAATCAAATCAAATCAAATCAAATATTTTATTTCGTTTTAACCATACATATGTTTAAGTTAGTTTGTGGAGTCTCCTTTTAAGCATTTAATGCCTGTGTTAGGAGGCTCCGCTCTTCCATACCGTAAAATTACATAGCAAATAAAGTAAGTAGATACAAAACTGATTAAAAATTATTTTTTTACAATTTTATTACTATTGATATAAATATAAATTAATGCATGCAATCTTTGTGTGTTAGTGCAGTATGTGTATGTGTGAGGGTGTCTGTGTAAGTGTGAATGTGTGAGTGTATGTGAGGGTGTGTGTATGTGAGTGTGAGTTTACGAGAATGTATAAGTGTTTGTTTGCGTAAAGGGGACTGTAGATGGAAGTTTGTGATGTGTGCTAATGTGTTTTATTTTAAGTGTTGTAGCAGTGCTTCCGTTTCACCAAAGGTAAGTGTCATAACCCAGCTAATTAGCGCTTTTTTAGCTTCGTAATATGTTTGTGTATGTATGTAAATTTCCTTATTTATTTTATTATATAATTTAGCAGCTCGTTTTTTTAATTGATTACTGGCAAATATCGTGTTTGTCTGAGGAGTCGGTATGATTATGTCCTTTCTCCTTTTGGAGGTTCTATCAGAATGGTATGCTGTGATCTTATGTGTCCTTAGAATAATCTGCACTATATAAAGTTTTCTAAATGAGAGTAAATTACTTATTTAGTATAATCTTTCAGTAGGGTACGTTATCTTTTTAAAATACATTAATTTACGTTGTGCTCGTTCAACGCCAATAAAATGGGTTTTAGCAGCACTTCCCCAAATGGGGATACAGTATACAATGACGGATTGAACTAGAGCGATATATATTTCATTAAGTATATTGCGAGGGCTATTTTTGGTAGTGTTTGTGTTTTTAGGAACAATATGCCTCAGCGTCCTAAAAATCCAACTTAACTTTCTCACTCTATTACAAACTTGTTCAAGATGGGAATACCAGGTTAATCTCTGGTCAATTACTACTCCTAAATATTTAGTTTGACTGACTTTGGTAATCGTGGCATCTCCGCATACATGAACTTTTATGCTAAAATGGTTACTTGGCTGAGTACGGTCAGTAATGCTAAAACAGATATAATTAGTTTTGCATATATTTAAGGTAAGTAGATTTACATTTAACCAGTGAGCAATTTTAGACATCCCCATCTCTGTTCTAGCCTTAACATAATTCCAAGAGTTTCCTGAGAACACATATCTTTGCATTGCTGATGTCCATGTTACAAAGATCGTTGACGTACACCAGGAATAGTGTCGGTCCAAGGACGCTACCCCGGGGCACGCCATACGATACCTCTGTGTAGTTACTGACGTAATTTCCTATTTTTACCCGTTGCTTCCTACCCGATAGATAGTCTTTAAACAGCAAAAGTGGAGTGCCTCTTATACCAATTTTTTCCAGTTTATTCACGAGGGCAGGGACAGAAACGGTGTCAAAGGCTTTTTTTAAGTCAATGAATGTTGTTAGGCATTTATCTCTCCGGTCAAGATGTTCGACAACAAGAGTACTTAAAGCTGAGACTGCATCTTCAGTAGATAGGTTTTGTCTGAAGCCAAACAGCGTCGGTGATAGGATACGAAAATTGTTTAAATAATGTTTTAGACGGTTGTTAAGTAATTTTTTAAGTATTTTTAATGCGTTACAATAATTTCGATATCTGTTATAGGTTAATTTTAGAACATCATTAAAACGATCGTTACGACTTTGCTTTTGAAGTTTATTTCGGTTCCTTATGCACTGTAATAAGCCCGGTGTCATCCAGGGTTTAATGATTCTATTTTTGTTAGGTATGATTTTAGTAGTAATATTTTTATTTATAGTATTAATTAAGTGATTAATTAGTTTGTGTGCTAGGATATTAGGGTCATTACAAAACAGAAGCTGTGAAATATTTTGTTCCTGTAAGTCTTTTAGGGCTTATGGAAGTACTGGTTTTTCTAACAGCAGATGAATTATAACACTTAGATAAAGATAGGAAAGTTGTATAGTGGTCAGTGATGCTAGTATGTAATATGGCAATTGAAGCTAATACCTTATTTTTGTTTATTTTAAGCATGAAGTGATCCAGGCAGTTCCTATCTCTTGTCGGTAGTGTGTGTCCCGGGAGTATCCCATAGGTTGAAAGCATGTTTAGATAACTTAGCCTATTCCTAAGTTCGTGATTTGGTTCTGTTTGTTTAGGTTTGATATTGATGTTTATGTCGCCTGTTAATATTAAGATTTTTTCAGAAGTAAGTGTTTCCAAATGCTCGCTGAGTGAATTGAGAAAGCTGTCAGTATTTGCGTTCAATGGTGAGCGATAGACACATAGGATCACACTGCCTAGTATATTAAGTTGTAAACAAGATGCTTGAGAAAGCTCAATTTCCTTCAATTTGTGCTTGAGTGAATTCTTAACGTACACAACTACGCCATCGTTTTGGTTTAGCTGTCTTGTAGTAGAGTAAGATGTATAATTGTCTATTTGCGGAAGAGGTTTGTTGTTGTGTAGCCGACATTCCGTGAGGACAATAACATCTGTTTGGAATTTAAAATCTGCCAAAGTTAGTAAAAAATTATCAAAATTACAGTAAATACTCCTGATGTTTTGAGATAAAATAGTGAGGTCATTTCTATTTACATATATATATTTATCGAGATTTGAGGACTCGCATTCAATAGAGCTGGCAATTTCAATATTATCTAGATCTGAAACGGTTAATAATGTGTCAGTCATTTGTAAAATAGCTTAATAGAATAAATATGTTCAGATAGTATGTATACTGGTAAAGTAAATATGGCAAATAAATAAAGTATCCTAAGAGGTTTGGACATCAATGAGTGAACTGCTTTTCTATGATCAAGTGAAAGCACGCGTGTAGTATTGTAATTTATGCATAAATACTGTAGAGAGTGAGTTAGTAAGAGAGTGGTGGAGGTTTGTGTGTAGTGTACAAATGTAAGTGTATGTAACTTAACATAAAAAATCGCAATTTTAATATTACTATAAACAAAATTCAAGGTGTAATATTCACATAACGCAAATCCTGATAAACAAACTGTTGGGGTAAACAACAATGTACTGCAACGTATCCTTAAAGTTTCAGTTAGTCTAAAGAAGTAAATAATAAGACTATCTAGATATGTTGCACACAATAGTCATACCTTTAATAATAGTTGATGCACCTGTTGCTCACTTCTGATAGTAATAGAAGGGGAGTTATCATCTTTTTTGACATATACCTTGCCATATGCTGTCCAGCAATATTTGTACGCACCAGTTTTGGTAAGGTCCCGTGCTAAAAAGTGGAGGCGAGATCCTTTTGGAGTTAGGTGTTCTGACAGGAAAATCGGAGTATCTCCTTGGGTTTTGAGACCCAGGTGCTTGCAGCTCAGCTTAAACTGGTTATTAATGTTATGTGCCTTTGCCATTTTCATTATCGTAGATCTTAGTAGGGTGGAGCTGGTTTCTACAATAATCGGCGTGTTTTGCTTTTCGGTTTTTTTTCCACGCACCCTATATACATATATCCTGAATGTCGTATTTATTGATGTTGCACTCTAAGTTACGTGTGAGGTTCAGGAGCATATCCAAAAGGTCTTCTTTGGTTTCTCTGTCTTTCTTAGGTACATTTTTTAGGACAAAATTAGTTTTTCGGCTTCCCATTTGTATGTCTTCAATTTTGTTTTCTAGAATAGTTATATAGTTTTGGTCCTCTTTAGTTTGCCTCTCCAGCTGATTTATTTTTGCTTTTAATTCTTCGTTTTGTGTCGTTAATGTTATTGTGGAGGTCTCAATCGCTAGGTTAGATTTTTGTATTTCCTTTAAAGTTGTATTTATTTGCTGAATCTCATCCCTATATTTATCTGTAGAAAGTGAAATCATTTTTCTGATCTCTTCTTTAAACTCATCTAATTGTTTACCGAGAGTGTCATCTATCTTCTCTCTACTTCTCTTAATGCGCTGTGACACGTAATTAGGCGATGACATTTTTTTATTTTTATTCTTATTGTTCGCAGCACCACTAATCAATGGCTCATTGTTTTCGGTATCTGAGTGCGAATTATCTTTACCGGAGTCCATAAGTGTCGATGAATCCGTAAATAAGAAGTAGCAGAGCTGGTTTAACGCACTACAGTTAGCCTTCCGTAGTACAGCTGCACTCCTCCTTCGGCAGCTTCGCTTAGAATGCAAGAATGAATGCGAAATACACCGCGCGTGACGTCAGACCGCCGAGCAAGACGGCAATTATTTCGACGTTCTCTTTTCCTCGAGACGCACGGGGGACAAGCGGGGTCGCGTCACGGTGCAGCTGACCGGTTAACTTTTGTACCGAAAGAATAACTATATTTCTACTAAAAATCAAATTATTGCTCTGGTATCCCTTTTAGCTTATCTATTCACCGCTTGAGCCGTGATTAGCGCTAATTGTCACATAGATGACATTTACATGACATAAGTGACATATTATTTAACGTAAATTTAGTTCCGCTATCCGTCGTTTGGTGGTAACGGCGGAAGTTGTTGCAAAAGTGACGTTTATTGTAATGTGGCTCTTGGTCACTAGGTGTAATTGTGGCACTAGTTGTATGATAATGAGTTTAAATATTTTTCACAACGTTTACTATTTTGATACGTATTTTATAAATTGTAATTATCAAGGTCTTTCTAATATTTATTGCTTTTAATGATTAACACTGGATTGCCGCGCACATTTATTGTTTATATTGCTTGATTGTTTATATTGTTTCGAGGATTTATTCACTGTTACACATTCCTTCAAGATTGTTATAAGTTGGTATATACTTGTTATTATGAGTCACTAACAATACCACATCAAGTTCACAGTTTTTACACTTATTCTATTCACATATAATAATGTAAATAACTTTATTGTCCATATTATAAGAATTTAATTACGGCGACAATGTAAACAAAGCGAGTGTTGCCACACACCGATTATTAGTTAGTAGTAGAATGAGAGCTAATAATTGGATTTTAGTAATTTTGAACACTGAAAATCTTTATAATTTTAATGGAAAGTCTGCCGCGATGGATGGGTAGTGAATACGATTGTTGTGCATGAGGTCTCGCGTTTGATTTCGGGGACGGGTAAAGCTTTTTTTGGATTTCTCTCAAAATATTCTCAATGACAGCAAGGAGTCTAGACCTGCGCCTGGTAGAGAGCAAATGGTATGCCCCATTTTACATGAGACCTAAAACTACAATTACTAAAATGTGTGCAACTTACGTTTGCCTACCTCAAACTTAAGGGGCTTTTATATGGGCATTATTTTTACTGCAATATGTGGGTACAATGTACTGGCTAGCAATAACAGCCATATTATATTTTAAAAGACAGCTTTCGGGATAATTTCTATAATGCGTGAGACTTTACAAACATACAAACAACGGTCACAAAGGACATCCACTCGGAACAACCATTCGTGGATCACACAACTTTAGCCCCGTGTGGGATTCCAACCCAAGAATCTCTGCACAGTGGTAAAGGCAAGACGAACGACTTCAACTACTACGCTATCCGTGCAGTTTTATATTATGCTAGCTTTTGCTCGCGGCTTCGCTTACCTAAAAGTAGGTCAGGTTATGTTAGTAACTAGCACATTTTAAAAATAAAAGATGGCCTATGTTACTCGCTAATAATATAGATTTCAAATGATGAACAATTTTTTAAAATCGGTTGATTCATTTTTGAGTTAAACCCTTACAAACAAACAAAAAATCAAGTCTTTCCTCTTTATAATATTAGTATAGATATATCATGGTATCAATATTTTACATGTGGTAACCAAAGAACTATCTTTGGAAAGGCCGAAGTATTCCAATGTTACGAGCTAGCCGATATATAGCTATTTGAAACAGTGCAGCCACATATTAACGGCCTCGATGGTGTAGTGGTTAGTGTAACCGACTGCTACGCCAGAGGTCGCGGGTTCGATTCCCGCACAAGTCAAACATTTGTGTACTTGAACATGGATGTTTGTCTTGGTCTGGGTGTTTCTATGTATAATATGTATGTATTTACAAAAAAATATATATATTATGTATGTTTATCCATTGTCTAGTACCCATAGTACAAGCTCTGCTTAGTTTGGGCTAGATGGTGTTGTATCTATGTGGTAGAATATATTATATTATACTAGAGGATGCCCGCAGCTACGTCCGCACATGTTTTTTTATTTATCCATTTCTTCTCAATCCCGTGGGAATTTCGGGAAATCCCTTCTTAGTGCACCCCTACAGTACCCAAGGAACATACATGCCAAATTTCAGCTTCTTGCGTTCAGTAGTTTCGGCTGTGCGTTGTCTGTGAGTCACTTAGTAACGGAAGAGTTTTATATACATATAGATAGAATATATTATACCACAGCATAAAAATACCCATTTACTACATAAGTAAACTTTCTAACAAGCTATACCTGTACCAAAACGCGTGAGTAATTAAAACACTTGGAAATCCCTCACCTAGTACGGCACGCTTTACTACCGCATTATCACAAGGTATTTTCGCAGCACCGTCGGTATTTTCTTAGCCCCACAAAGCTTCTCAAAGACACCCGCCGTCCGCTCCAGCCACAGGATAATTAACTGTAAGGTCAATATACAGTATTACATTTTCTTAGAGAATTTTCCATTATGATAGCTTTGTAGTAGTTTGTTTAGATTTATAATTATATTATGAAGCAAGCCTGCGGTTATCGATATCCTTGTTAAACGAAGCTTTAAGAATTCTTGAGAGTTAAATAGCTTACTTTGATGCGATGAAGTTTGACAACTTACTATAAGTTAAGCATTTATTCATTTATGTCCTAATTGACACTGATGAAAGTCAAAGATTTTCGGTTAGTCCCTGAATATTTAGTATAGTAGAATATCTATTAGTACACACATATACTTCTTTTAAAAGACTAGGAAGTTATCATGAGCCACGGCACTTTACAATCATTCAATCAACAGTCACAGAGAACAGCTAGACTCGAAAAAACTATTTATATGTATATTACACAAATATTCAGTAGACATTAGAAATGTTTTCCGTACTCAGAAAAGGTATATTCGTGCTATAACCAATGCACAGCCTTTGGACAGTTGGGTCCCCTATTTAAAAAAAATAAAAATACTACCACTTCCAGCATTGTATGTATATGAAATTTGTGTCTTTGTCCATAAACATACATATTTATTCGAGTTTCATAATAATGTTGTAATAAGGAAAAGTAGGAAGATTCATAAGTTGAATGTACCCCAACAAATAATTCAACTATTCTCAAATAATGTCTTCTGTATGGCAATACGTATGTATAATAAATTACCAGACAATTTTAAAACATTGAATTTTATGACATTAAAAAATATGTAAATTATTATATTTTCTTTTAGACAAATGTTACTATTCAACGTATGACTTCCTAAATGAAACTTTGACATCCTATAATTAAATTACTTTATACATTTGACATTTTCTTAATTATCTTAGCTTTCTTTTTTATATTTTCTGACATATAGTTTTTATTCTTTTTTATTATTCCCAATGATTATTAAATTATCTGAATGTTTGTACGCTGGAAACGGCAGGATATTATAGACATATACATTTTTGT
Source organism: Catocala sponsa (assembly GCA_963564715.1). Lineage (NCBI taxonomy): Eukaryota > Metazoa > Arthropoda > Insecta > Lepidoptera > Erebidae > Catocala > Catocala sponsa. The sequence goes on from OY751351.1 coordinate 9,576,386, forward strand.
AACACCATTGTAACTACAATATTCTGACAAATAAATTTTATTATTATTATATTATTATTCTCTGAAAGATAGAATAAGAAATAGTGTGATTAGAGAGAGATGCGGCATGAAAGTGGATATAGTTACAAGAATAGAAAAGGGTATGTTAAGCTGGTTTGGACATGTAGAAAGAATGGACGAGGAAAGACTGACTAAAAAAGTTTATAAGGCTAGTGTGAATGGAACAGTCGCAAGAGGAAAACCTAGGCGAACGTTTCTCGACCAGATCGGAGGCGTCCTGGACAAAGGCCAGGTTAAGAGCTCCTTGAACCGACGGGCGTGTATGAGGAATGTGATGAAAGTGAATGACGCCAGAGAAGTGTGTCAGGATCGTAGCAAATGGAAATCCGTAGTCTCTGCCTACCCTTCTGAGAAACAGGCGTGAATCTATGTATGTATGTATGTATGTATGTATTATTATTATTATAAACATTTCTCTCGTGTGGGGATCGAACACACAACACTCGTCACAATGTCAGTGACGAGGTGACTACTCAAAATACTACGCCATCCGTGGTATGTGTCATATTTTAGAGGGCTTCTTTCGGCTAATGAGAATTCCAATCTGGGAATTGAACCTGGGTGCTTTCGACAGACGTTAGACAACGAGGCGGCTAAAATTGTGTTATATTTATGACTAGTTTTTTACCCGCGGCCTTACACGCACACATTGTATTGAAAGGCGAAAATTATTACCTTATCTGTTAATTCAGAACATGGTCTATTTATGTGTTAAGTTACATCAAAATCTGTTCCACAGTTTACGCGTGATTTTGTAACAAACATCCATTATCTTCTAAAACATTTACATTTTTATTGTTTGTAGAATTAACGTTACAAGATATATTATGATGTACTAGATGTTTCCGCGGTTTCACCCGCATTTATCGTTACTGCGCCGCCCCCGTGGGTCGTAGCGTGAAGTTATATAGTCTATAGCCTTCCTCGATAAATAGACTATCCAACACTAAAAGAATTTTTCAAATCGAACGAGTAGTTCCTGAGATTATCGCGTTCAAACAAAAAAACAAACTCTTCAGCTTTATAATCTTTATATATATAATTCTTCTGTACGTGTGTTGACAGTGAACTCCTCCTAAACGGCTGGACCGATTTGAATGAAACTTTTTGTGTGTGTTCAAGTGGATTCGAGGTTGGTTTAGATATGCTTTTTTTTGTTTTTTTTTTCTCTTTTGTACAGGACAACGCCTGTCGGGACAGCTAGTATTAGTATAGATTATATTGAAACAACTCCTGCACTAGTTATAATTCCTACTTAATATACTTTACAAACATTTAAACAACAGACACAAAGAACATCCAGGCTCGGCACAACCATTAAATTTATGGATGACCAATTTTTTGTCCCGTGTGGGATTCGAATCTCAGCACTCAGCGCAGTGGCATTGGCGAGGCGACCACTTAAACCACTACGCCATCGGTGCAGTCAATTATTTAAATTTAAGTATAGGTTATGTTTGACATATTATTAGTAAGCTTCACAAAGTAGTATGAGTAGTTTCAATCCCACACAAGACAATAATATTATATGTGTGTTCATTAAATTTTTAATCCGAGTCTGCCTGTAATTTGTATCAGTTAGTTGTATTATGAACAGTCTGTAGCGATGCAAGGATTGAAACCTAGTGCGACAGTTGTCTTTAATCCTAATCCTAACTAATATTATAAAAGTGAAAATGAGTTTGTTTGTTTGTTTGTTTGTTACCTTTTCACGTCTAAGCAACTGAACCGATCATCCTGAAATTTTGCATATACGTTTTCAGGTGTACAGAAACGGATATAGTCTACCTTTCATCCCGAAAAAAAATACTGTTCTCGAAGAAAACTACAATAACGTTCTTATGATAATAGATGGCGCCACATGTCTTTCGAGTTATTATTGAATTATATTATTACAAGCAGAGTACAACCCGAATTGATTGTCAAATTTTAGAATTTTTAGTAAAAAATCTTTTGCTCGCGGCTTCGCTCGCGTTAATTTAGATTAACGCGAGCAAAGCCAACTAGCAAAAGCTAGTTAGATAATATTTAAATATATTTTATAACACAGCTTAAGCAATGTTTAAATGAAAACGTCTACGGTTCCAATTCCTTCATGATAAAAATTCGCGAGCATAGAGCCAAGCTTTGGACAAATTCTAAAACGTTTGTAAAATACGGTATATGTAAGTAAACATACATTTCATACATGTTATATAATTACATCACATCTGATTAAGGAATTAAAGGAAAATATAGAACCTCGGGGTCATACATTGCCGTTCAAGTATTGGATTAAGGAAAAATAATTACGACGGAACTCGGTTGTGGCGTAGAAACCAATCAATGTTTGCCGGGTCATTGCACTTCCCAGTTTATATTTTTGCTGAACTTTAAACTTATATAAGTTAGGAAATAATATGTTCATAGTTCTGTTAGGCGTGCCATTTTTAATGAATTATACTTTCAAAGTAATTGGGCATAGAAATAGAATGGCGTTATAAATAATTGACGGATCCATTTCAAAGAATTTATTGTCATCCGTGTAGGATTAGACAGATGTGTATTGGACCCATAGAGCTTTTTGATAATAGCAACACTATCTATGTACTGCTGTAGCCTAAATATGGAGTTGCTTTTGTTGAAAAGACCCGTGCCGAGCAGTTTGATACTGCTCATCAATTAATACTTCACTTTATTTCCTTCTAGTATGTGAGAAGCTAATTATTATTTTCTCTAATAAAATCAGCATTTTTTAAATATGTGTCGCAAAAATTATCATTGAAATGGTATGGTATAATCCACTATGATCAGCATAGGTAGTAGCTTATGCCGATCATAGTACTACTATTGTCATCATTGTCATCACTAATCAATAGACATTAAAGAGTACTTTAATGTCTATTGATTACTGGTGACAATAGTGATCTGATTCTGTATGTGGTTAAACAAAATTAAACGGTGTTTATAGTTGCAATCAATGGTTGAATCAACAATACATTTGTGTATCTATAAGTCCAAACCAAAACTTTTGTCCTTTTAAATATACAATACACGTATATTGTAATATTTGTTTTGTATAGATTAAAACGACGTATTCGTATTATGCTGAAAATAGCGTAAAGTTTTATAAAGAACCAATTTTAGGGGAGACATAGACACATAGTTTTAAGCTTATAATGTAGATAATTATATGCAAACTCTTTGTCTTGTTTTATAAGGTTTATTTTGGTAAATGAACAATTGGAATTTGCACAGGTATTTTAAAGAGTTTTTTTTTTGTATACTACTAAAATGGCAAACAAGCATACGGCCCACCTGATGGTAAGTGGTTACCGTAGCATATGGACGCCTGCAACACCAGAGGCAGACCCTTTAGAAAAGGAAGTGGGAAGGACAAGGAGCGGGAAGGGGGAAAGGGGGTGATTGGGCCTCCGGCACTCTCACTCACCGAACGAAACACAACAAGAGTTGAAATAAACGTATCAATCTCGATGAAAGTGAAAGAGTCCGCCGCTGTCAATTATTAGGTGATATGGCTTTCCTGCGAAGTATCACCCTTTATAGGAAATTGACGTAAAAGTAGTAATACTATTAATGGGAATTGCATGACGAGTAAAAGTTCCTGAGCCTCACATACTACTACTACCATTGGATCGGAAAAATTGGATGAAAGGAAAATAATGATATTATAACTCGTAATCGCACTGCACCGATGGTGTAGCGGACAAGCGGTGGCAACGCCACTGCGCTGAGTTTTGGGGGTTCAATCCCCACACTGACTAAAAATTCGTATGATTTACAAATTGTTCTTTCAAGCCTAAGTGTTTTTTTTTTTTCAAATTGCAGCGCAATATATTTTAGGAATGTTTGTTAAATCATAGGTATTTATTTCTAGTGCGGGACTGATATCCAATCTCTAAGCTAGCCTAACCATATCGAGGCATATTTATAAACTGAATGCCGGCGTCAGTACGCCGATGAACGAATTAAATACCTTTCCTGCGTTCAAAAACACGCGAGTCATTTTCCAATTATTGCAAATACTCATAGCCTTTGCTAACAGCTTATCACAAGACCATATATTTTTTTTACTACGTTTATACACAAAACATATTATTAAATCACATTTATAAAAAATACTTACACTATCTGAAAGTATAAATATATAGCGGTTGACTTATTGTTCGCAGTATCCACTATACACACCATTAAAGTGTATTGTTACTACCCTCTTATATAGTTTAAAAGACATTATTTATTCCCACGTGACAAAAGCAAGCCTTTCGCCATTTACTGGGCACCTTTCCAAATGGCACCGCCGAGAATAGCCTAATAGTAAACTTTTTAAACAACATTGGATCTTTTCAACTTAAAACTTAAAGTCAATGCGAAAAAGCTACTTAAGGAAGTATTTAAATGCCAATCGTCGAAGCTATTTAATCTAATGATGTAACTGTAAGAAGTGAAAAACTAACGCGATCTCTGCCGAAGTGGAACGAAGTAGAATCCGTACCGATATCCAGACGATTCGCATACTCTAATTTGCCAATCGAGGGAAAAATTCTGTCGGTAGCTTCATGTTAAAAGGAGCCAAGAATCGTATTTATATTATAAATGTGAATGTTTGTTAACCTGTTTGGAGGTTTGGTTAAGTTACTTAATCACATTTAAATTATTGAACGAGTTTAAACCTGGTACTCGGGTAGAACATGTTCTGGCTGACACACAATATACTTTTAACCCTGGCATAATCCCGTTGGATATTTGCAGGCAAAGTGGCAAGCAGAAACTAGGGTAAACACTTAAGATACTATTTCTGGTGTTATCTGTGAGCATGAGTGATGCTCTTTTTGTTTAAGAAACATACGTACAAATAGATGTAGACTTTACAGCTATGAAAATTTCGCTAACAGTCTGTATAATTTCGCTTCAACCACATACATATAGATTCTATTTAAATACCCGCTAATGTGCTCATCACTCATAAACTGACTGTACGGAAATTAAAATAATCAAAACCGATGGAACACATACATTATTCACTAGAGAGACATTACGCATAACGCCGTCCTGAACGTGCTCGAAATACTTACAACGTTAGTAGAGCGATTCCGCTTTAACTTTTGACTCTACCTGTCGAATCGTAATGAAGCCTAATATCTACTTTCCAGTTGGATCAGCCGTACAGTTTCAAATATGTCTGGGTAATACGGTAACTTTTTTTATAGATATCGGTTTGAAGAGTTTCAGAGCCACTTATAATGTTTCTTTTTTTGCGTTCAACGGGGTGCAATCTTTATGTATGTGTGTGTACGTTTGTATTTATATGTGTACAGGATTTTGCCCGCGGCTTCGCTCGCGTAAATGTAGGTTAGGTTGCTAACAATGTTTTTATCGATGAAAGGTATCCTATGTCCTTTTTTGCCTCCGTGACAACTTGTATACAATATTTCATGATGATCGGTCGAGTAGTTAAGGCGTGAAAACGTAAAAAACAAACAAACTAACTCACTTTCGCATTTATAATATTAAGTTAGGATGTGTAAAGGTTTTGAATTCTAATAATTTAGAGCATTTAATTTCTGTAATCTTTATTGGTCAGTGGTATAAGATGTATTTGTATAGACGTAATTCTATGATCATCCAGATGTGTTGATAAAATATATTGAAAGTGGCGGCGCTTTCTAAAATATATAACAAAATTGTCATTCATAATTTTCTGAAGAGGTAACATAATATGATTGGTAATCAACGGGTAACTTTTAAATAAAATATTGCCTTCAGAGCACAAGGTTGACCATACTTACATTATTAAATTATGGCTAAATTCAGTAAATAACCCAAAGCCTAAATTAAGATGTTACTGAAGCTTTAAAATGGTTAAAAATGCTCATTCCAAATTTCTTCTAACATATTGGACGCTCTATATAAGTTGACATTAGTCGCCTGCTTGACACGTTCTCTTCATAATTTTTTTTACAAAACATTACATGCCATTTATCATACTTCATCTTCCTTAAATGCCATTTCAACTGTTAAAGTTGGGCACCAGTTTTTAGAACTTCAATTTATGTTGTACAATATGTATTATTTTGAGAACTATTATGACTAACAAGCACAAGTTATAGGCATCGCGGAATCCTCGACGCGAGCCATTCGCGCAAGGTAGCCTAAAGGATTAACATAAGTTGTGTATAAGCACCTTTAATATTATTCAAACAAACCTTTGATAGGCGACCACCTTCCTATAACCTACATAACTAAAAGCTAATTTCCGTTCTGAAAAAAATCTAACCCTAAACGCACACCCACGTTAGCCAATATTACCTGAAAGAACAATAAATTATTCACTTAATGAAGCAACCATGACAGAACGGAAATTGGGTGCGTTACCGCCCCGAAATTAATCCTTTTTAAAGGGTTAAGCATGGGTTTTAAGAAACTTTATTTGTTCTTGCAAAGTACAAGGGTGTTTGTGTACTTTATTGCTTTACTTTTTGCTTTTAAGCTGTATTTATTACTAACTTGCTTGTTGAAATACTTTAATCCTTTGTGTTAACACGGCTATATTTAGTTTTCAAGTATTTTGAGTTAAAGAATACCAAAATATCTTCTCATTGTGGAGCAGAACATGTGTGTATATAGGAAAACTCTTTGAAATATCCTAGTTTTATTTTTGCTAGACATACATTCATCCTAACTAATGTTATAAATGCAAATGGGAATTTATTTGTTTGTAATGCTTTCACACCTTAACTACTTGACCGACCATAACGAAATTTTAGCATACATTATGGATAAATAATGTTATGGTGATAAGAGATTAGGTTGATTTCAAACAACCTACGATTTGTAGTCCACTGCTAGCCAAAGACCTGTTCCAATTTTGGCCATAATTCCCGGTCTTCCACCTACCGCATCCAGTCTATCTCAGTCACTTTCTACAGGACATCGTTTAGTCAGGCCTGGGTAAATTTAATTAAGTTTGAGGATCGCAGCTCACGAACACTAACGAAGTTCAACTCGTTGATCTAGTTGCATAAGTTTGGGCTTATTCGGTATTTATTGGCCTTTTGAACAGCTTCTAACGACAATTTGACATTTTATGGTGAATGTAGGTACTAGTGCAACTCAACACAAACCACTAATTAAATTCATTTCAATACTTAGTTAATTAGACGACTAAAATAATTAAAACCCAAGTTGGAGCCATAAAAGTCAAGCCATTGAATAGCTGTACTAAAGAAAATATTATATTATTTTTCAGCAAAAAATGAAGATGAATTCTTCCAGTTTGCTGTCTGGCTATCAAATCAGCCATCTTTGATTTTAATCGTTAGTAAATTAGAAATGGTTTCAAGTTCACGGTATCATTAACCTTAAACCGAACCTCAAAGGTGACTCTGTCTAACTCAAGGTGATTTTCAATACTGCGGTTAGATTTGAATAAAGTTCTTAGTAATTTACCATTAACATTATTTCACTTTTTTCTGAGCCATCTTTGATACATTTGGTAAATGAGAATTGTTAATTATTTATAGTACTGAATATCTTAGACGATATTTTGAATAATTGCTGAGTAAGTGTATGATTCCATCAGAGCAGCGATAGCTCAGTGGGGAGAGCAACAGACTGCAATGCAGAGAGTCACGGGTTCGAATCCACGTCACGCACCTCTGACTTATGTGCGTATTGATTGACAATTATCGCCTGCTCCGTGCCTCGGAGAGCACGTTAAGCTATTGGTCCCGGCTGCCATGAACATCTATGGCAGTCGTTATTGGGAGAGTGTTGACACAAAAGATCCCACTGGGTCGAAGTGTCGCCGGTCTGCACTGACTGGCCCCCACATAAGATAAGATGAGTCTATGATTGGAATCCCTATTTATATCTAGAACAAATCTTATTTTTTTTTATACAGCGCAGGTGGCAAACAAGTGTACGGCCCACCTGATGTTAAGTGGTCACCGTAGCCTATAGACACCTGCAACACCAGAGGCATCACTTGCGGGTTGCCGACCCTTTAGCAAAGGTAGTGGAAAGGAGAAGAAGCAAGAAGGGGGAAAAGAGTGATTGGGCCTCCGGCACTCTCACTCACCGAACGAAACACAACAGTAGGAATACTGCTATTTCACGTCGATATTCTGTGAGAGGGTAGTCCTTCCCCGGTCGAGCCGGCCCATTCATGCTGAAATCAGCGAGGCTCTACTACTCTACCAAAATATCTGCAATATAGCGTATAATTATTTAGCCGCATTCTTTAACTAGAATGTTCCAGTAGATTGCTGCTGAAGCTATGTTGCTTCTAGTGCTTCTTGATGAGGCTTTATGATATCAACAGGCAATCAGTGTTCTGTATCTTAAACTCTAATAGTTTGGTTTTCTTTTTTGTGTCACCGATATGCAAGTACCCTTAGTATTGCAAGTGCTTTAAGGTTAAACGTAACTGCGTACTATGTTTGGACAACAAAATGTTCACCAATTGAATGTTTTCAAAATTGTTCAGCAGTTTTCACGTCATGCTGGAAAATCAGACATACCGGCATTCTAAAACCATTGTTTTGCCACCATCTTCAAGTTACGGACACAACCTTGTTACTGTTTTATAAAAGTATAGTTATCTATAGTTTTATATAACTGTAACGAGGTTGTGTATCGAGGAGGTATCTATATACACCCAGACACGTTCCACCATATCCGAATTAATATTCTACCCTTCACAACCTCAGTTCTTCGATGATATCATAGAATGAAATAACTTCATACAAATCATGGACGCAGTATACATATAAATTAACCGAATTTAGGGTAACATACCCTTATCACTGTGTTGTCAGTTCCATGTTGTGCTAACAACTCTTTTACTGTCTTGTATCCATTACGAAACTTCTGTTGCGAAACATTGTTTAAAACTGTTGTGTTGAATGCACATGGCTGATTTTTTAGTCATTGACTATACAATACAGTTTTAACTGCCGGCGTGGTAATTACTTGGTAAAACAAATTAGGTATAAATAATAATAATATTCTACCACATACACACAACACCATCTAGCCCAAACTAAGCAGAGCTTGTAATATGGGTACTAGACAATGGATAAACATACATATATACCTTTTTTTGTAAATACATACATATTATACATAGAAACACCCAGACCAAGACAAACATCCATGTTCATGCACACAAATGTTTGACTTGTGTGGGAATCGAACCCGCGACCTCAGGCGTGGCAGTCGGTTACACTAACCACTACGCCATCGAGGCCGACAATAAATATTGTTATAAAAAAGCTGTCGTGTCATCGACTGCAGGGATGACGTGGTGGTTTAAGTGGTCGCCTCGCCACTGCTGAGCCGAGTGTTGTGGGTTTGAATTCTACACAATTTTTGTCCCACACGGGACAAAAAATTCTGTGATCCACAAATGGTTGTTCCGAGCCTGGGTGTGCTCTTTGTGTCGGTTGTTTGAATATTTGTAAGGTCCCACGCGGTATACAGAAATAATTCCTAGTGCGATAGTTGTCTTTTCAATTGAATTAACAAATAACCAAAATGTAAGTTATAATTTAATTTATTTATTTATCAATAACAGATTACAGTTCATAACACAATAACATAATTTGGATTAAATAATACTATACAATACTAGAACTTGCTTTTATGTTTCCAAAAACCTCCCACACTAGGCTAAGCCTGTCCTGTGGGAAGTTTTTAAATACAAATTACCAGTATCTGTAATAGTGACTATATATAATTTAAAAAAATCTTCATAATTAGCATGCATTTTTAAATTATACCAATAACTAATTCTAATATCATAAAATACATATAATTTAGTCACAGTCACCAAATTTATTGTCACTAAGCGAGGTAGTACTGAATTGCCTACTGAATTGCATTTTCAGGAGTCGTCTTACTGCAGTCAGTCTGTAGTCACGCAGTTTTATTTGTACACCCCTAAGTTGGTAAACTATTTTTTTAGTAGACCTCTGATGATTCCTGTGTCGCAGGAATATTTAAAAACATTCATACAACAAACACAAAAACACCTAGAGTCGGAACAACTATTTGTGGACCACACATTTTTTTTTGGCTTGTGTGGGGTTCGATCCACGGTGAGCATTTAAACCACTCCGCCAACCGTGCAGTCCATAAGCGGCTTCTGACGCACGCACGGAAAATTTATTTAACTACGATTTTCTTCCATTAGGGAACGATGTTCTTCTATATTACAAGAAGAAGCAATATATTGTGACTTTGAATGACGGATTTGCGTAGCATAATCAGCTGTTGGTAATTATTTGGTAACGGTAGTAAAAAGTCGGCTAACCTGGAGAAGTACGAACCACTCTTACTAAAATTTAGCGTAAGAATAGTAAGCTCTGTTGCCTGACTGCTACTTTTTCGCCTAGTAAGTGAGAGTTCCGGATGCCTACATATCTAATTTCCTAATTTCTTTGCTTTCTTCCTATCTTCAATTCCTTTTTCCTAAGAGCCACAATGGTCCAGTGATACTCCTGGTTGCATGCAATCATAAGCTACAATTAAATAATAGCTTACCACTACGCGGAAGATTGGTACATTAAAAAAGAAACATGTTCTGTCTTGTCACAAAACATATTGCGCAACATATGTTTACCAATGAAAACAAAGCTTTAGTACAGTACCTGTATACATACATCTGGTTAGAAATATTGTTTAGGGAACATGTTTTACAATGCTGGGTCCACATTGATAAAAATTTACAATGTACGATGAAGTCGGGTCGAATGTTTATTTTCTCGTAACAGGAATAAAGTTTGTTGATTAAATTGGAATGGTTAAATGGGCTCGTGGGTAACTGACAACTGCGATAGTGGATTTTGGTGATAAAACAATGGAGGGTTCACTAAAGTGATGTCTGTTTTTCTCTGAGAATAACTGTTTATGATACTAGTCTTTGTTAGCATGTAACATTGTTGATAAGTAGCCTAAGGGTGAAAAAGTTTGCCAATGTCAAATATTCCGTGATCATGAGAATGAATAAGGCAGCTTATTTTCTATTATAATGTTTATATTAGTATTCCTATACAGAAAACAAATGTTGAAGTACAGTTATTACACTTCGCCAAATCGGCAGAAGTTTAGTAGGCTCACAAATCTATCTTGTCTTTAAATTAATTTCTTATTATTTATGCATGGCTGAAATAATTGTTTATCATCAGTCGGACCCTATGCCTAATTTCTGTCTAGGTAATACAACTAAATATAATCTAATAGCAACCCGTCATTTCAGGTTGTGAAAGAATTAGAAAGATACTGGGTATTACTACAAACTAACAGTTGTTGACGTATATTTATATAATTATAGATTATTCTGTCAGCCAATAACAGAAAATTTCGATTTTATATCGGCTGTGATTCATAATAGTAGCCTCAGTAGTATTTCTTTCTATCAAAGAAATTTTCAAGCATTCAACCTAAACCCTTGAATTTAATACCGATAGATGTTCAGGATCCACATAATGCTGTGTCCACATAACTCCTGAAATCTTTCTCTTTTTAGCCTTATAGACAACCAAATGATGCCCGCGACTTCACTCGCGTAAATATAGGTTATGTCATGACATAAACTATAGTTTTCATGATGTCTAGCGATTGAAGCGTATACAGAAACAGTATTTTTTTTGTAGAGAAAGGGTACCCTATGTCATTTTTGGTCCCCTGACATCGTTTATGCGACATTTCATGATAATTGGTCGAGTAATTTAGGCGTGAAAGCGTTACAAATAAAATTACATTCGCATTTATAGTATTAGTAAGGATTTGAATTTTTTAAGTTGTAAGCAAACTAGATAAGGTAATATGTATGAATATTTACATGAAACAACTGCTTCCTGTCTTTTAAAACCTAATACGTATCCAATATCCAGTTTGCCAATCGTGATACGGGTCGATAAATTTATCAGGTTTTCCTGCTAAGGAATTCTCAGTAACAGCGGGCTTTCAGGAAATGTGCTCAGTAAACGGCAATAGGCTTACATCCTAATAAGTTGGAACCCAGTCCTTTGAGTTGCTATCCAACATGGCTGGCGATAAGTGATTGTGATTGTCTTCTGTCTTCGAGGATAATTATTCCGCAAGAGTTTGTAATATATATAATAATACTAGCCGTTTACATACAGACCCACTGCTGGGCATGAGCCTTGTCTCAATGTGAAAAGGGTTAGACAATTGTCCAGCACCCTGGCCTAATGCGGGTTAGCAGACTTCCAATATCTTGAAATGCTCTCAGTCATACAAGCGAAACATAATTAACTACCTAATACGCATATAACATCAAAAAGTCAGAGGTGCGTGAATTGAGATCGAACTCGAGACCTCTACGTGGCAGTTCAACGGTCTCCTATAACTGTGCTATTGCTACTTTGTAATATATACTAAAGCAAAAATTATTCAAATCATATAACAATAACTAGTGGCTCGATATCTAACCCGTACAAAATCTGGCGTGCTAAAACGTTCATACAAAGTCTACCAAATCATAACCCACTGTATTTTACACTCAATACACAAACTGTTAAACTTAAATTTTATCGGCATAGATGCCCACATTTCAGCCGTTTAAAGCCTTTTATCAATAAATTTGAACTGTAAGCCCACTTAACCCGTTCAAAGCTGGAGTTTCCCAGTAATTTGTAACCCTAAAATGTTCGGTGGATATTAACTGGTTTGCTAACCAATGATTTTGTTGGCTGTCAATGTAACAGAGTTATGGTTCTTGTTTTTGATGATATGGGAATTTAATCAGTGTTTTAGGCTTTATATAATGATAGTTTTGATTGATTGGAATACTTCAGTATCGCAATAATGTTCTAGTATAATGTATTAGCTTGGTCAGTTTCACAAACTGGATTTAAAGGAAAGTGCCTGACGTAGACGACAGTACGAATAAGTCGACTCGTCCAGGGGACTCTCTTACAGAAAAACAATGTAAGAATCGTAACACTGTTACTACGTTTCACTGAGTAAATAACAATTTAAAGTAAATTAAGAAATGATTCATTACTGCAAAATGTCCGTTTTTATTTAAAATGTCTTATATAATTGTTTTCTTTTTAAATTAATTTAATTAAGCTTAGGTTAGTTCATAAGTCCTTGTTGTATATTCTTTTGTTTGTGATTTTCCTGTATTGTGTCTCACTGTCTGAAATTACAGGCTAAAACAGTAAATGTTTCTTTCTTTCTTACGGAAATATGCAGAGGTTGAACATTTTAAAGAATGCTATACCTATCATTAGTACCAGTATAAACCTAAGTTACGTTACTGCATACATTTTGCAGCACACCCATTTTTTTCTGCCTTGTCTGTAGGTAATGCCTATTTCTTGGCGTCATCATAAGTAATACGCTTGGCATATGTAGTTTAATATGTACATATCATGTAGTTTAAAATACATGCAATTATAAGTTATTGCATGTATATAATATTTCATCTAGCATAATAAATCTACCGTGACGGCAATTATGTAAGTTATTGCAAGAAACTTACATAAAGATATTAATTAATTATTAATAATAATAATAAGCCCCTCTGGGACAGTCGTAATCTCCTCATAAGACTAACGTGATACCGGACGGTATAGTATATTAGCTTTTAAACTACCACCTTCGCCTTGTGATATAAACAAAAAATGTATCACCAGGTTAAATAAAAGCGCACAAACCGCAGGGCAGCTTGTGGCGAGCTGAATGTGAGTGGCGACACTGCGGTCCTGAATGCCTCAGAAAGTCGGTGAGGGCCTCGTCCCCAGCTTACCGTTACTGGTTGGCTGGGGTGGAACTTCAAGAGCGCCCGTAGGACTCGCAACTCTGGCTTGCCTTGATCGGCTGGTCAGAGGGTGGCCGCTAGAGCTACATGCTTGGGGGTGGAAGTGTCATTTTCAAGGGTATAACTACGGGGAAACCCGCTCCAGGTCTCCGTTATCACGAGACCCGTGATGGTGAAACCGGCGCCGCACTGCTCGACAACCCTAGCCGCTCGCACCGGTGTTGCCCTCTGCTGCTGGCTTGTATGCCTATCGTAGCTATTCAGGGGGCCCATCTAGTGAGTTGGAGTATTCAGGCCAGACGCCGTTTTATCATCCATAGTTATCAATATACCAGTCTATCAAACACCCATACCCATAGCCCATATATTAGAATCCATACGTAGCAATAGTCCTACGCCTGCTGCGGCTAGTGCCGCTGTAGGTGTTCTATCCCACCTTTGATTAAAACTCTCGAAGGACCTCTTCACGTTGGACCCATGTCTCCGTGTAAGCCTCCCAAAGTGCCGGGTATTTTCCTAGCGTATTAGGCTTATACCTGTGAAAGAGAAACATATATATAGATTCACGCCTGTTTCCCAGAGGGGTAGGCAGAGACTACGGATTTCCATTTGCTACGATCCTGACACACTTCTCTGGCTTCATTCACTTTCATCACATTCTTCATACACGCCCGTCGGTTCAAGGAGCTCTTAACCTGGCCTTTGTCCAGGACGCCTCCGATCTGGTCGAGAAACGTTCGCCTAGGTTTTCCTCTTGCGACTGTTCCATTCACACTAGCCTTATAAACTTTCTTAGTCAGTCTTTCCTCGTCCATTCTTTCTACATGTCCAAACCAGCTTAACATACCCTTTTCTATTCTTGTAACTATATCCACTTTCATGCCGCATCTCTCTCTAATCACACTATTTCTTATTCTATCTTTCAGAGTCACACCACATATGCTTCTCAACGCTCTCATTTCTACAGCATTTATTCTGCTCTCATGCTTCTTTTGCCATACCCAACTTTCACTTCCATACATAAGTGTGGGCACTAATAGTCCTCTATGAACAGCCAAACGTGCCTTTTCGGATACATTTCGACTGTTCATAAAAGCGCGTAAGGCTCCATTCACTTTGTTGCCAGCAATCGTTCTCCTTTCAATATCTCCGTCATGTTTACCATCCCTTGTAAACAAAGTACCCAAATATACAAACTCGTTCACTTGCTCCACTTTTTCTCCATCAACCATAATATTACACATCGTCACGCACTCTTCCTTTTCAAATACCATTAGTTTCGTCTTGCTTACATTTATTTTCATTCCTTTACTCTCAAAAGCACCATGCATAATAGTTACCATCGCCTGCAACTCTTCCGCCGATGACGCAAGTATTACTTGGTCATCGGCATAAAGAAGACATTTGACAAGTAACTCATTCATTCTTAATCCCCATTCACAATCTTTTAAATCTTTCAAACAATTGTCCATGTATAGGTTAAACAGCCAAGGTAAATAATAATAATCTTTATTTGTCATTATAAGGTTATATAAAAATGTGATAGGTACAATATTTACAGGTAGGTATTAATTGATCTATGACCCTCATGCTAGGGAATTTCTGTGTTATGAGAAACATCTATCCGTCTGTTCTAATTTACTAGTGAGTAAATACTAATCATCCGACCACCATCCCCTTTGTTGAATAAAAAAAGTCTTGTAGCTATAAAATGTTCGTGTCAAGCCTTGATTCTTGAGATTTGATTCCTTACAGATTTAAGTTTTGGGAACGGTAAAGCGAGCAATGATGGACTTCTTAACAACTGTTTAAAATTACAAGTAAATACCATGGTCTTTCTGCTAGGCTGTTACTTAATGCATTAAATTGGCTTATTAAAAATGATTACATTAAAGACTGTCTTATAATAATAATATATAATAATAATGTCCTCCAGACCGAATTTCGGCCATGGCGGCCAGTCTTAACGGAGACTGGCCATCTGCGCAGGAGATATTATAGTGCACAAGTATGTGCACAAACACAAGTGCACTCTCTGTTCCCTAACTCTCATGACCCGATGGGACGGTAATCCGACACGACCGCAGAGAGATCGGGCGCAGGACCAACGGCTTTACGTGTTTTCCTAGGCACGGGGGTGACTAACACCGCCAACTTCCTAACTCCGGGCTGCTATTGAGATTTCTTAACAGAAAAACCCAATAAATTTTTGTTGGCCCGTCCCGGGATTCGAACCCGAGACCTCATGCACAGCAGTCGCATTCACTACCGCTGTGCCACGGAGAAACTTATTGCTACCATGGCATGCCACTGTACCATTATGCGCTTATTTATACATGCAATAGCGAAGTCCCAGGTTCGATTTAGAAAAATAAATCGAATCTAAATATAATGTATTTGAATACAGTTATTACATTAATTGTTGGTAGTAAACCTTTACCGCTGTCCAATCATTGACACTAATTATTTTGTTTGAAGCATAGGACACTAATTACTGACATGTAATTACATCACAGATGCTCCTAATTAGGTTACACAGATGCCAAAATAGTTTAAATGGTTCTCCCACTATTATTAATGCGCCAAGTACTGCAAGTTTAAATCTTTTCTTATAAGTTCAAGCTTTGATATCTCAGAAAAGATAAGCAGAGATATATATATATATAACACCTTCATTTCGTCAGCTATATTTAAAATCCATTTAAAGAGACGTCCAGGTGTAGGCCCTCCACAAGGTGGTTCGACGACCTGGTAAGGGTCGCGGGAAGCTGTTGGATGCGGGTGGCCCAAGACTGGTTTGTGTGGAAAACCTTGGGGTAGGCCGATGTCCAGCAGTGGACGTTTTATAACTAGATTTCATGTTGCTAATGAATATTTTCCAACAGAAAAACTGGAAACGCATATTGTCAGACACTGAAAACGAACCTGAAACTTGGCGTTCAATGGATAGCAGGCAAATAGACTTACTTACATATTGACGAATGAATAAAATGGTTTTGGCACAAAATCGCGTGCATGCTAACGAATTTATTCGCAGCTTACTTTAATAGCTGGATATATGGTACATTTAGTTTTTAATAGCTAAGATTTTAAGAATTTGAATTTGATTTTAAAATAATTATCGTGAACCACACATGGCACGTGAAGTAACTTACGTGCAACTAACTATATATTATGGCAGAAAGCCTGATGCACGTAAATACTAAATCTGCCGTAAAATTGGAGTCTTGACTCCTTTACTTTATGAAACTAGATGAATCGTAGCTTTGATTTTAAGTTAAACATCAAGATACTAAATTATAAAAACTGCACTAAAATCTATCTGGCTTTTGCGTAATGCCAGGATAAACAAATAGGCAGACACAGATCTCTCTTAATATTCGATCTTAATTAGGTATTCAAAATATCCACAATATACAAACACAGATTTTTTACAATTATTCAATAATATAGATACTTAAAGCAATTTATCAAGTCAAAGTCAAAGTCAAAGTCAAAAATCATTTATTCATTTAGGTCACAAAGTAACACTTATGAACGTCAAAGTATATAGGTTAGTGAGTTTACTAAGTTACTGAAGCTACATTTAGGTTAGTTGCTAGGTTCAGGCAAAGGGTAGAGCCTATGAGAAGAAACCTGCAAGAAACTCACGGCCACTCTTTTAAATCGTCAGTTAAATATAATTTCAGTATTTTACAACTCAGATTAACAAGGTGTTTTACAGCCATTATGCCATATACTACTGACTATAAAAAACTAAAGATAATAACAATAATAACTTAATAATATTATAGAGAGGAAATAATTTGAGCTAAAATATATTATTTAATATAAATCTAAAATAGACAGTAAGATGGCATGATGGCGCATACAAGAATTAAAAACTCAACTTATCAAATCTCTTTTGTAAATTCTGTAAGTAAATAATGTAAACATAAATACATTCTAAAGTGGATTGTATAAGAAATGAAATATTTTCTTTCTTTCTTTACAAGTAAAAGAACAACAATGAGAATCGCAACAATGTTGAATAAAATAAACAGGTAAACTGTTGACTCTACTAAATAATATCTAAATCAACTTTCATGACCTGCAAGGGGTAGAACGAGTGAATATTTTACTTTTATTTTCTCTCAGGTGATCCTATTGCAAAACTTTTATTGTTATATATGAGGAAGCGCATGATGTATGTCTGTATTATACACATAAACAAAGATTGTGCAGTCGGCAACGTATGAAGCTCAACATTGAATTTTTCTGACATAAGTTTGTGAATTAGAACCTTATGATTATTATATATTTAATTTTATTAACTACTAGCTTTTGTCCGCGGCTTTGCTCACGTAAAAGTAGTTTAGGTTAGGTTATTTAAGTAACAGTAGGTAAGTAATTAAAAAAATTAAAGTATTGCCTATGTTACTCGGTGATAATATAATGGTAAAATAATTATTAAAATCGGTTGAGTAGTTTTTATAATAATAATAATATATAATATTAATAATACTGTCTAAAAACTCGATAGCGATGGTTACTTTGCATTCACAATAAACATCGTTCTCGTTCAAATGCATTAGAATTCATAAACTTACAAATTTTTAAGGACTGATGTTGCTATCATCTGTAATGGTAGTGATAGAATAAAAATAGGACATTTATTTGAAATATAATGACGCACACAGCCTCAGAAATGAAATTTATCTATATTATTTTAAAATTAAAGGATACAAGCTATCTCCTTGCCAAAATGTAAATGTAGGTTAGGTTAGATTAGTAACAATATTTTTTTCTGGATGAAAGGTATCCTATGTCGTTCCCTGTTCCCCAGATAATATGTATGCGAAATTTTAGGATGATCGGTTGAGTAGTTAAGGCGTGCAAGCGTTACAAACAAACAAACTCACATTCGCATGTATTATATTAGTAAGGATTTACATTCACCGTTTTCGTTTTAAGTTAACGTAATAGAGGGCAAATCTATAACCGTTTACCGAATACATTTCGAGCCTTTAAATGACTGACAATTTTCTCACAGACCAACAAAATATCACTTTAACTGACCCGGCATGCGAATCACTCACGATTGCACTCTAAAACATGTGCCATGCAGTTAAAATCATTTGACATTATACTAATATGAAGAAAATGCATTGAAATCCTAACTAGTATTTAAATGTGAATGTGAGTTTGTTTATTTGTTTGTTACACTTTCACGCCTTAATTACTTGACCGTTCGGTCACAGGGAACAGGGTACAGAAAAGGATATAAGTATGCTTTTATCTAGAAAATAAGTACTGTCCTGAGGAATAGAAATTTATTGATATGGCCTACTAACGCGAACGTATCATATCATAATCATCATCAGTCTATACTAATATTATAAAGAGGCAAGATTTATTTGTTTGTAAGGATTTACCTCAAAAGGACTCAATCGATTTTTTTATTCTTTCACTATTAGAGAGCTATTAAAAAAGAAGACTGTTCCTAACATAACCTAACCTACTTTTACGCGAATAAAGCTGTGGACAAAATCGAGTCGTAAATAAAAATAAACATAATCAAAACACATCCTTATATTTACGTAAATCACAGCATCCGATAAAAACTAAAGGGGAAGCTATTTCCACACGACGTTGCAAAGCCGCAACCGGAAGTGGGGGAAGCGACAACTTCCTATACAGTCCCCCTCCCCGACTCCTTAGAAATTCTTCCTTCCTTAGTAGACGCCGCATTTGCATTAGAAAAATGTATTTGTGCATCTAAATACTATTTGTTTTTGATATAAGCTTGCAGAAGATGCGAATTGGGTCAGGATCTATAGAAAAAAAATTACATATACATTTATTGATTGTATAGTCCACTTTATGTTGGCTAAAAAATATGGACATGATAGTGCATAGAAACCCAGCTCTATGTATTGCCTTTCTTGTTTTTGGCATCTCAATTTATTAGAGAACAAACGAACTGAACGATTTGATGATGATTATGGTTTGTTTGTTTACTGATTATGACAAGTAAGAAGTAATTGCATATAACTGCGAATGTTTCAAATAAAAAAAATTAACGTGTAGGCCAAAGGATTTTCTCTTGCTACGATCTTGACATAATATCTCTTGCTTCATTCAATTTCATTTGTCTGCAATGTAGTCAGAAAATAGTCTCTGATGTGATTCCCTTGCAGCTGTCCCATTCATATATGCCTTATCTTTATATATATAATTCATCTGTACGTGTGTTGACAGTTAACTCCTCCTAAACGGCTGGACCGATTTGAATGAAATTTTTGTGTGTGTACAAGTGGATTCGAGGATGGTTATGGTTATGGTTATGCTTTTTTTTCTTTTTTGTATAGGACAACGTCTGTCGGGACAGCTAGTAATATATTATAGTTTTTTGATCAGTATTCATTGAAGACGCAGCAGAGATCAGCTACCTCTGCCAAGATAAAGTGGCAGTGGGCAGGGCACATAGCTCTTAGCAGCGATGGACGTTAGGTTTAGGAAAATGGTTTAGGTGTGACGCCCAGGCCCCGGAAGACGTGGCAGAGTAGACCCTCATACCTTGTGAGGGGCCTACCCTGCTGCGTCTTCTGTAACTGCGTAAACGTAGGCTTACTTCGAGGAACACCATGGTAGGTTTAGTCGGTATTACCGGGATATCTTTTCCCCGGTGAGCCCGACATAACCTCGCCGTCGCTCTGCGGAGAGGTATGTGTCAATGCATTCCCCTATGTAAAAAAAGAGAGAAAGGATTACTTTTAGCAGTGTACGTCTTTCGGCTGTCACGATGATTATGATAATGATCACTTGATCAGTATTTGGAAAACGCATTTTTTTTTTGACGTGACAACTTCTAATAAATCGATGAACGCCGGCTACACGCAGAAAAAGGATGACTCATTGTCCCGTTACGCTCATTGTAACGTTACGGGAAAGAAATTTTGTTATGACGTTGTCACGTTAAACTATCGTCCGTAAACCGACTTTACAGACAACCAATTTTTTTATAACAAAAAATGACAGTGTAATATAATAATGATGTCTATTAACTGGCAGACGCTATTGGCTTATTGTTTCATGGGGCTTTGATCTTGTGGGTGCATTATACCGCTGCCTTCACCTTCAACGATATAGACACTTTCAGAGATATAGAGACATAAGTCTCTGTGTGTGTACTTACAAAATAGTACGTAGGTGAGCAATCTACGTACCTTTATTAGCTTTCATGTTTTCTTTATGGATATACTGTAGGCTTTGATATCAAAAGCTTTTGATATTTGTAGTAGAGGTTAATTAGTTTATACCCTCGTCTAGCTATTTTGCTAGTTAATATACTATTGAAATTACAAAGCGTGGGATGAATGTGGCTGTATAGAGGGCATAGAGGTTTAATGTGTCTTTTTGTGTTTATGCTCGCCTTTGCCAATTATTTGGCAACAATACGAGAATGCCGGCTTGCCTGTAAAAGTCTTACCTTTGTAAAGGCAATTACCGTAGGAGTAGCGTTACTTTGACTGAGTTTCGCTATGTGAGCAAAGAGACTGACTAAATACTTACCAATCCTATTTCTGTACTTATCCTATCTATAATACTTTTTTTAACGGGTCGGCAACGTATACGCGATACACGTGGTTTTGGAAGTGATTGTAGGCAATGGTAGTCCCTTACTATTAGTATGGCCGTATGTTTAGAGTAGTAGAGCCTCATTGATTTCAACATGAATGGGCCGGCTCGACCGGGGAAGGACTACCCTCTCACAGAATATCGACGTGAAATAGCAGTATTCCTACTGTTGTGTTTCGTTCGGTGAGTGAGAGTACCGGAGGCCCAAGCACCCCCTTAGCCCCTTCCCGCTTCTTCTCCTTCCTACTTCCTTTCCTAAAGGGTCGGCAACGTGCTAGTGATGCCTTTGGTGTTGCAGGCGTCCATAGGCTACGGTGACCACTTACTATCAGTTGGGCCGTATGCTTGTTTGTCACCTTAGTTGAAAAAAATGTTTCTTTACCACTATTATATATCTGTCGAAGCCTCAAAAAAATAATCATCTACATGAAATTTATTTCTTTGATTGGAATTTAATAAAGCACCATCTGTTGGTTTGTTTAATAATGACAAACGTTAGCTTGAGTGAGATAGCTACTGAGCCGGTGTGTTAGTTGGAGTGACAGTTATGGCTGTCAGTGTCATATTGACGCTATATTATTATAAGCGCAGGAGAAGCGTGCGCGGACGCATTCGGTGTCGCGTCGATTCGAACTCACTGCGTTACCTATCAAATCAGTGTTAATCAAAGACAACCAAGTGTTTCATTTCTTTCGTGTTTGCCTTTCATTAATATAAGTACGAGATATAATACGACGCCTATATTTCATTGTTCTATCATGAACGACATGTCAAAAACGAGTTGGCCGTTCAACACTTCGTTATATCTGTATATTCAAAAAGAGAACAGGTTGGTTTACAGCCTACTAGATTTCTGTATTGTCTTACATATTCATGGCATACTAGTTCACCGTAATTGCTATCTGAAACACTTAATTGGTTGTATCTCGTCTTACTTTGTAGTCAGGGGCTATTCTGATTCTCCATGATATATTGATCAAAACCTATGCTGTTGCAATACTGATGACTCGGATGTGCGATCCCCTCTTCTCGAGCCATTGATGCTGCACTTTGTCCATAAAAGCACGGAATACTGCACGCTGCGTTTCTACTAGAGATGAACGATATACATTTGTACATATATAAACGAACATGATTTGGTATCGTGGACTGTGGTGCCAATCACGTTCTCCTAAACCATCAGTTTGCTAATTGCTATTTTGTATCGCCTGTGTCGTTGCACCAGACATAATATTTTTACAATAATAATAATAATATTCTATCACATACACAACACCATCTAGCCTAAACTAAGCAGAGCTTGTACTATGGGTACTAGACAATGGATAAACATACATACATATGTATATTTTTTTTGTAAATTCATACATATTATACATGGAAACACCCAGACCAAGACAAACATCCATGTTCATGTACACAAATGTTTGACTTGTGTGGAGATCGATCCCGCGACCAAAGTCGGTTACACAAACCAATACGCCATCGAGGTCGTATTTTTTTTTGAGATAGAAATCCCTCATCCATGGTATGAATTTTGTGACACGAGGGACTTTACGAACACTCAAACTATGGAAACCAAGAACACCCAGACTCGAACATTCTAGGTACGTATATATTAATAATAATATAATATAATATATTATATAATAATATAATATAATATATTCTACCACATACACACAACACCATCTAGCCCAAACTAAGCAGAGCTTGTACTATGGGTACTAGACAATAGATAAACATACATATATACTTTTTTTTTTGTAAATACATACATATTATACATAGAAACACCCAGGTCAAGACAAACACCCATGTTCATGCACACAAATGTTTGACTTGTACGGGAATCGAACCCGCGACCTCGGGCGTGGCAGTCGGTTACACCAACCACTACGCCATCGAGGCCGACAAATATAATAATATATATTATGTGGAATACACATCTTTTATCCCGTATGGAGATCTAAACCACAACACACGACGCATTGGCAATGGACAGCGACCATTTGAACAACTACAAGACGACGTTATACCAGACACACTTACATTCTTTAGAATATGTTAAGGAATATGTCTCTTGTTGGAAGTTCAAGCGTTCTCTTCTGCCTTTATTATTCCCAAGTCACTTGGGGTTGGCTTTCCTGGTCTAACCGGGTTTGACTGGATATCAGTTTTTACACGGAGCGGCTGCCACCTGACCTCCGCAACCCGAAGGCTAACGATACCCTTAGGCTAGACCAGTGTCAGGATATTATAGGGCACTGACTTCCCAATAACGACTGCCATAGATGTTCATGGCAGCCGGGACCGACGACTTAACGTGCTCTCCGAGGCACGGAGCAGGCGATAATTGTCAATCAATACGCACATAATTTCGAAAAGTCATATAATAACTTCCTAAAGTCAGAGTTGCGTGACTCGGGTTCGAACCCGAGACCCTCTGCATTGCAATCTGTTGGTCTCCTCACTGAGCTATCGGTGCTTTAATGCGTTCTATCAGCGATAAATAGTTGGCATCCTATCTTTTGACATAGCTGTGTACCCTTAGCACAGCAATTTCCATGGCAGTTACCGGTTATTACCAAGGGAGCCGCTGACTAATCTATCAACAAACGCAAAAAAATAAAACGCTAGAAACATCGGACCGCAGCGGCACACCGCCAACCAAACCCAATAGATTTTTAACAGGTTAACAAATAAGCACTTTAAACTGTTTCCTATAAAACTAATACACAATCATTTACCTACATTATATTCTATCACTACCCTTTTCATAAGCCATTAGTTGGTCCGCACTTATGGCAGTATCCTTATCCTAACTAATATCGGACTAATGAAAAGGGACGTTTGTTTGTGTGGAGAATAACTTGCTCGTTTGATATTAAACATTCACCGTAATATCTGGTGTTTACGATATCAAATAATATTGATTTGTTTTTGCCTTTTGAGGGTTTATCATTTAATGTGGAAGCTTCGAACTTAGTTTAATAAAATTGTTGTTATTGTATTAATTATAGGTATTTGTTGTCTATACTAATATTTGAAAGAGAAAGGTTTGATTTTTATTTGATTGTTTGTTTGTAAGGATGTAATTAAAAAACTAAAAACAGATTTTAAAAGGCTATATTACCACCGAGAAAATATACTTAATTTTATTAAAAAAGAAAGTACTGTTACAAACATAACCTAACCTACTTTGACGCGAGCGAAGCCGTGGGCAAAACTAGTTTGTTACATACTTATTGATCTTGCAATAATTTTCTCAGACAGGACTTGAACATGTAACATTCGCCAATTTGGTAATAGCTAGATGACTACTTAAACCACTCTACCATCCAAGTAGCCTTTAGTATTTACTCCTATGACTAAATGCTGAATAGCAGAGCAGGCCTCTGCCTGTTTATATATGTATTTACTTACGCACAACACATTTAAAACCTAAACACAACTACGTTGGTATTTGAAAATTCGATCTTAGGTCCTACAAGGACGTGAAAAAGCCTCTCCTTAAGCTATATCCTAACATTTGTTGGCTTGACCCGGGATTCTAGACCGAGTTCTTAAACAGATCAGTCGCAATCAGTATTATTGCGGCAGCGAGGCCGTTCTAATATAGGTGACTCTGATATACGAAGCTGGCCTATCAAGCAATCCAAGCTTCGATAATATTGAATGTCAATAATGTCAATCACAAATATTTTACTTTTCAACATCTTTGATCTTCGATGTAGTTTGGATAGCTCTGCATATAACTAACCTTTGGAAATGAACTCGCGAGCGATACTAAAACACTAAATACACCCATAAAAGCACAGTACAGCGTAATATTTAGATAACACACACACCAAAACGATTATAGTTTGCAAGTTTAACGATATAATCAATCGAATACTCGATTATTCGTACGTGACGCACATTCGATGTCGACATTGGTGATTATACTGTTGGTATGTGATGCTGATTCGGAAATGATACGTGATTGAAAATCATATACACATAGTTCTAGACTTTTCTGGCTACAAGGTCTTCATTATCATTACGTCTTCTGCTGGTTAGCTAGTGTTAGTGGTTTAGTCCAAAAAAGAAGAAAAATAAATACGATGAACGGTAAATATGTCCAGGCGATTTAATTGCCGCCTTTGCCTCTCTGGTTTTTACCACCTTAATGAGATATTTAATGAGATCTTTCTCATATTGGATAATTCGGCGTAAAGCACCAACTCTATGCCACATTTACAATAATTAATCTACAGAACCGTTCTTTCTTCAAAATGCTTAAATTTACTAGACTATAATATGGTTTACTTATTGTAGTTCAAGCATAATGAAAAGTACTGTGTTAGTTAACTTGGATTTATTGACTGTCAAATATTAAATATTATTGCTAAAAACAATTCCAATTGTACCCACTATAATAAGCTATAATAAGCTGAGGAATCTTGGCTATTTTAAAAAATACCTATTTATTTTATGATATATTTTGTAAACACGTAGAACTAAACTTACAACTTGTACCATACGGTTACTGTGTTACCGTCAAAAGAGCAATGGATAAGGATCAAATCTGTAACTAGTAGATCGCAAGTCATATAACCTAATCTTTAATCTACTGTTGCTTATATAATTAACAAAACATTCAGTAATCTACCAACCGACAAACAACCTAGTCTATTCCTTCGCTTCTATAGTCCGATGAAAATGTAATCCGACATGATCGTCGAGAGATCAGGAGTAGGACCAACATATTCATGTACTTTCTATGCACGCAGATAAAACCTCGAAACAAGCATCTCTCTAACTCTGGGCTGATACTGAGAACTTAACTTTAGCCCTTTTAAGGACGTATTTGTTTACAATAAAACTGCTAACGCATGCAAGATAAAGCAGTGTTCAGTGAAAGAGATGCAGTTAAAAGTCACTAAATGGCTCACTTCTTTAACATATGACTCCACCGAAAATCTTATGGTATGCCTATCATAAACACATCATACATACACACACACACACACACACGCACTCACTCACGAACAACACACACACACACACTCACACACACACATGTATGCACACACACACACACACAACCATATTTTTTAGTCTTAAATGACACGTCGCCCGAGCTAAAATTGTTAAAAATGGAATGAAATCGTATCTGGCACCCACAGGACAGGCTATGCCTAGTGTGGGGTCGCTGATCAATTGTTTATGTAATGATTAATGGCAATAAAATGTTTTTATTTTTTATTTTATTTATTAACAGGGGAAACTTCTTTAATTGGTTTGTTTACAAAATTATCTATCTTGAGATTTTTTGATCCGTGGTCTTGACACTAGCCCTAATCCTGGACAGTCTAATCAAGAGACTAACCATAATATAAAGAATAAGAAAATATTATACATTCATATTTGTTGTCCAATTGACGTTATGTAGCGACAGCTTAAAAAGCCAATATAAAAAGTTTCATCTCACTATAAAGCCAACAAATTCAATTTAGCTGAAATATTGTCAAACAGACGGTGTATGTAAAAGAACGAAAATTATATTAATATTTTAAATAACGACGCAATTTATTTCTCTTAAAACTGACATAAAACAAGGCGACGTAGAAAATTTGATTCAATTTAGCTTGTTATTTGTTTCATTTTAAATAGTTATGAACATATTAAAGATGCTTTGTTTTGCCTGGAGGAACGTCTAGTAATAATTTAGTTTAGTTAAAATTTTGTTGCTTTTTCTGGACTGCTTAGAAAGTTGTTTAGCTTTATTAATGTATTAGATTTTACCCGCGGCGTCGCTCGCAAAAGTGAAGGTTATGTCAATATTTTATCCCTCGGGCACAATACTTATTCTGGATAAAAAGTATCATACGTCCTTTTTTGTACCCCTGACAACGTGTTTGGCAAATTTCATGATGATTGGTCGAGTAATTTAGACGTGAAAACGTAACAAACAAACAAACACATATTCGAATTTATAATAAGGAATTAAATTATATTCAAGTTTGATAATAGATGAAAAGAAAATGTCATACATGTGTATACCGTTGAAAGATTAAGATGAAACTTGGCACAAAGTTTGACTATCCTCATGACTATCTTGGCAATAAACTTTTTGTACCGGTTCTACCGATGAGGTAATAATGTTTAACCTATTGAGTTGCGGTGGCACCCTGGTGGCCACATATAATCGGTTATCAATTATGTCTGGCATTCCATCAGTTATTCACAAGTTAATGTTATTTTATTAATAGCTTAGTTCTGAACTTATCTTATAGATGCCGCTGCTCAAAAAGAAAGTAACCTAAGTAATTATTTTTAAACATGATTGTTTCTGACTACGTCGGTGGCGTGCTGGTAGTGAATGCGGCTATTGTAAATGAGGTTCGATTTCAAGATCGTGCAAATTTTTATAAGGGGTTTTCGTTAAGAAATTCTGCAATTTAGTTACTGTGTATACGAGTAATAATTAACAGTTTAATATCGACATAGATCAAACACAAATCAAGTCCGTACAAGACAAAGCTACATAATAAGAGCAAGCACACAATATAATATTAAGTTCTATTACAACGAGGAGTACGTGACAATAGTCTGCATAAAACCGGGACGTGATACGATAGCTAATACGACGGGAATGTCGATAGGCTGTTAGTTTTTAATCAGAGGAGGATATTTTCTATCTGTTTGGTCCAGTGGGAATGTACATTTTTATGGAGTAGTAGAGCTTTGCTGGTTTCAGCATGTATGGGTCGGCTCATCCGGAAAATTACTACACTACAACAGAATATATTTGTAGCAACACATATTGTTGCGTTTCGTTTAGTGAATGAAAGTGTCGTAGGCAGCATCGTCTTTTACCTTCTTCAACTAGTCATCCTTACATAGGCTGTGTTAACTGGCTGCGTCAAATCGTTTTTTTTTTAATATAATTTTTTTTTTTGCTGTACAATAGTGGAAGGATTGTTACATGTACATATTCATAGTTCACTTTACTCGGCCATATAAACATGCAATTAATTATATACGATATCGACATAATATATATGCAAAATCAGGAACCGTTTGTTATCTGACCAAAAAGTGTTATAATAGATGGTGGCCATGGAACAGAGAGTTTGGGATATTTACTCGGATAGACCCATACTACTAGGAATACTTCTCATGAAACGGAAAGAAACCTCCAACTTCTTCTACTACGTTCGTAAGGAACAAGCGCAATGGGAGTGGAGTAGCATATACACGTGATAGATGACACTCAAGATTCTGGTCGATAGGCAACCATGGCCAGGAGAGTCCAACATAACCTCTCCACCGCCCAGCGTAGGGGTAGGAGTATCCCCATGTATAAAAAGAAACTGGCTGAGTGCGAGTTGGACACACGCACTATGGGTTCCGTACAAACCGGCAGGGAAAAAACTATTTTTTTGTGATGTAACTATAAATTTCTCCCTCTACTTGTGCTCGAAGACCTTGCTTCTTGGCAAATTTCTTGAATGTTAAATTGGTATAGTAACTTGGTAACTATGGTTACCAATACCTTCCCTTCGGAAGTAACCGGTCTTGATTGTCTTGCGAGTATCAAAATATGCGACATACAAGACCGTGCCTTTGATTGCGTTAACTTAGGTGTTTGTTTTTTCAAGGGATTGCAGACCTGACTATTAGATATTAATTTTAACATGGCATCTCTACGCGTGCCTCGGCTAAAGGATCTCGACAGTCAGACAAATAACAAAGTGATCCTATAAGGATTCCTTCTTGCTTTTGTTTTAAGGAATCCTAAAAACAGTAGGTATATTTCTAATATAATGTTTGTTGCCTCATTCTGACAAAATGATAGGTAACCAATAACAATACGAAATAACAAAGAAAATTTGTATTTCTAATATTATATGGCTTCACTGTATCGTTTGATTGACACGGACTATTGTTAACTCCGAAATATAAATATCGGTTACTGATACAAAAAACCCATACCAGATATTTTTTATCCACTCCCACAGGGAATCACTCTAGAGAATTACCAATTTGACATATTTGTGTGACATTTTATAAAAGGCAATAAAGCTTTATTATTTTATATTTGTTTGTACTCAATGTTTTTACAAAAAAAGCAATAGCTTTTATGAAAATTACATTGTCATATGTCACATCAAAAATAATTTAATTTTAATTATAGAAATTACCAATGGACTATGATGTCTGATCGTGATATGCTGGTTGAATGCTGGCATTAGAATTTTTCTCTGTTGATACATAAATATTCTCTACAGGTAGGAGCCAGAAATTATGATTGGAAGATGGCAATGTTCGTATATCTTAATACGCATGAATAATAAAATAAGAGGTACCTATATTACATACTACGTTCTTATTCACTTATGCGTTCTTTGGGTTCAATTCTACAATCGGGCGCCGTGTTATTGTTCTTTAGGAAATTCTCAGTATCAGCACAGACTCTGGCAATGATCTTAAAAGACAACAGAAGCATCAACGCTTGAGCTCTGTACCTAACAACAAAGTAAGTGTAATGTATGTAAGAGTCTGGCAAAGTGCACAATAGACAGTAGCAGGTTTACCTCTTGACCCTTGTTACTCGTTACATAAAACATAATTTGCAGTAGTAATCTATACAAATAAATAAAATTGAAGTGTATATTTGTAATGTCAAAATAACAGCTTTTATCTAATGCATATGAAAGTATATAACGGACCTAAACGAAAACATCTATTTTTAAAATTTTTGTCTGACTGTCTGTCTGTTTGTTCCGGCTAATCTCCGAAACGGCTGAACCGATTTTGATGGAACTTTCACTGGCAGATAGCTGATGTTATAAGGAGTAACTTAGGCTACTTTGATTTTAGAAAAAAAATAGGGTTCCGCGGAGACAAACACTTTTTAGTTAAAATCTACGCGGACGAAGTCGCAGATAACAGCTAGTACATAATAAAATGTGTAGTTAAACATCAAAAGCCGGTAAGTCACATCCCTACTCGAAAATGAACTATGAATGGCACCAAATTTGAAATTTTAAATAGATATTTCTTTTTTTTTCACATCAAGGTAACTCATTAAATGCACAACAAAAATAACTCATAATCTTTGATTTCTTTCATATCCCAGTACGTCCATGTACAAGTGTTTATCAAACTCAAGCACGTCCGCGACGACCAATCAGGGTAAAGTATGGCGTCCAATATGGTTGCCATTTCCATGTGTTATCGGGAGTGAAGAACGTTGCCGTCGTTGTTTTTATTGAATATTATTAGAAATAATTAATGGAAATAGTTCAAATATATATCTGGTGGACCCTACGAAAGCACGAAAGAAAAACGTTTAAAAAACTAAGATAAAACGAGCAAAGGAGCAAGCTAAAAGGTAAGTGAAATGCCGGCACGGTAGCTGTGTTAAAATCTATATTCTGAAGTACAGGGTTGTACTTAGATTTCGGTAAACCATTTATATTAATATATTATTAATGATTAATATTTTAGCGCACTGGCAACAAAAATTCTTTCGAGAAAACGTAAGGTAACTGGCGAAAAACAATGTTGCTGAAAGGCTTCACTATTGAAAAGACGTAAAAAAATGGTCAATATTAATCCGAAAATTTCTGAAATCACTCCTTTGGTAAAGCCGGAGAAATTAGTAGATGTGAAAAATTTACTACAAAAGCATTATGGTACTGAATGGCATCTCATACCTCAATACGTAAGTCTATTTGAATATTATTATTCGAAATATCTATTTGACTATCCAAAAAATGCTTAGCCGACATGAAATCAGAGATTAACAGCCTCTGTTGTATAAGAAATTATAATTTGTATTGGAATTTGAATCGTATTGGACCTCCATTGTTTCGATGGGGCTAAACGATTGGGGTGAAAACAATTAGGCCAATTGGCATAATGTGATATAATTGGTTTGATGTTATTATATAACAATAAACGAGTGATTAAGTTTATATACTTCCTCTACGCAACAGACTCGTCATCTAGTGAGTAGTTGCACGAATATCGTAGCTATTTAAGTGGTCGCCTCGCCATTACTACTGTGCCGGGTATATTGGGTTCGAACCAACATTACACGAGTCAAAAAATTGTGTGGCCTGCAAATATGTGTTCCGAGTCCGCGTATTCTCTTTGGAGCCGTTGTTTGAACGTTTGTAAAGTTTCCCGCGGCACAGAAGATTCTGTGGTGCGAAAACGGCGAGAGGAAGGCGCTTTTTTTGAATATCGGGGACGATGTCAAATAATAAACTTTTGTAAGTTTATTTTACAAAAAAATTAAAAGTACCTACAAAACACTAATTTCACAAAATTATGTCACTGAGGATATTTGTTAAATTAGTTTACATACAGTACATTGCACAAACTCAAAAAACTTATTCGACTTAATTTACTGAATAGGTAAATATAAAATATACCCATTTACCAGAAATACTTATACGTTAAATAACTAATATTCCATCTATATATTTTATTCAAGCACGTCCAGAAACTAATATCCTAACGTACAGGCCCACTCGAAATAAAACAAAACATATACATCGGTTTATTAGTTCCATTAAGAGGAGACAAGTCGGTTCACCCTATGTCAGGCCCACAATAACATGTTCGGAACTAACTTGACACTTTTGAGCGCCACTCTAAAACTAATATCGAAGTTTATTACCTATTCTAGTGAACGGAACGCGGTAATGCGGACTGTTCACTGTGCGACGTAAAAAAGGCATAATGAGTACTATTAACTGCCGTCATAAGGAAAAAGAGATATCTAAATATTTTTGTCGTTATGATTTTTACCTATTTGGAATCAATAAAAAAAAGACGCATCTGGCAGTATATTATTTTTTGTAGATACATATTTTTTCCTTATGGCGGCAGTATACAAAATGTAATGTGTACAAGATTTTGCCAGCGGCTTCGCTCGCGTAAATATAGGTTAGTATAGCCTCCTGCCTACCAGAGATACTTTTTGTTTAGTATGTTGCTGAAACTTTAGTATTGTATTTCTAACCGGTTAATATGTATCCGAAAAATAATGAAAAAAATCACACCTCTCGGGAAACGGTTTCTCACTATGTCCTTTATAAAGGACAAAGTGACGATATTACTATGTCATTTATGTAGGACATAGAAAAGTTTTGGAATATAAATTGTAATTAGAATAGGATTATAATCTAAAAAAAGAAACAATCTTTTGATTATGATTTTTTAATAGAAAATACAAAAAAAAGAAGCATAACTAAACGTTTTCTCAAACAAAACTATCAAAATTAAACATAATTCTCCAAAAACAAACATAAATGAACTAATAATCAACATTATTTACTCATTAGTCGTAAATTAGGAACATAAGTAGAGATCAAAAAAATAGGAATTAAACTTATATAGGCGCTAAGACTCACTACCAATAACAATTCCGATTTGGCGTAAAACAAAGGTAAATATCACATTTTTTACAAAAATCTGTTGTATATTTGTCCTATCCGCTTGCCCTACAACGCGATTGTTTCGGACCATATTCGTGTAAGTGTAAAGCTGCTTTTGTACGGTGTTCCTTGGAGGGTATCGGTTTTATAAAAACCTTACGCTTTTTATGTTTTGGTTCAAGTTTTTCATACTCTTCTCCTACGGAACCACCATCACTTTCTTCTTCGTTATCTGTCACAAGTTTTGTACCCAAATCCAATTTATATTCTCTTATTTGCACTATATGTTTCTTTGCTGTACCTCTTTCTTTCTCAACTTTGTTCTATTTGAATAGTCAACCATAATTTTCAAAATCTCATCGTCGATATATTGATCATAGAACTTATTCCACTCCCAATCTTGAGTTTCGTTATGTATGTAAGCTGGTTGCAACAAATTCTAGGGTTCTAAGGTGTCCTTTATCCATGTGTCTTGCACGCCATCATTTGTTTGGCGATTTCTGATCGCAGCCTGTCGGATAGATAAAGATGACGGTTTGGTCAGCTGACTTTCTTCGCCAAGACGCAGCAAGCAACGTCCACGACCAAGTCCGCGTTCACATCCACGTCTTGTTCTTCCACGTCCTCTTGAGCGAGATTACGATGAAGAACTGTCAGACAGCGCTGGAGAAGCTGGTGGAGGAATCAGAGCATTGTCATCTTCGTCTGAGCTGCTGGACTCACTAGTCTCGTGGTAAATCGCTCTTTGAGTCAATTCTGGACGTAGAAACTCTGGAATTTCGTCGTAGTTATCCCCGGAAAAGTCTAATTCAGAATCATTTAACGCTTCAATTATGCCATTATCTGTTATATATACTTGAAAAAAATATAAATAATTGAAAATATCTTCCAACTTACTACACAAAGTACAGTAGAAGTAAAAGTATCAAAACTTTAACTAACTACATTTGTTCTTTGCTTAGGACATAGAAAAACAATTCAAGTTTACTCGAACATTATTTATTTTTATGTAAAAATAACACTGTATATCTACGTCTCGAAGTATTAATTACTTACAAATTATTCAATATCTAGAAATTATTAAGAATTTGATAAGATTTCAAAAGATTGACTTACTTATACGTGAGTGCACGTCTGCGTCTCCACCCTCCGATGCAATTTTGAAATAAAATGACAGATGTGAAGAGTCACTTTAATTTGTTTTCATATACCTAAATATTCGATAGATGTCACTGTTAAGTAATATTAGTATTTTCGTTCAAAAATAAAGCGGCATAATATTTTAATTATGTACTTATGAGTAGTACAGATGTAGGTACGAGGATAGGCTAGATTTATATCATAACATTTTTTGGATAAAAGGTACCCTATGTCCTCTTCTGTTCCCTTGACAATGTGTATGCGAAATTTCATGATTATCAGTCAAGTAGTTAAGGCGTAAAAACGTAACAAACAAACTCACATTCACATTTATAATATGAGTTAGGATTGTTGGCGTAGCCAAAAATCAAACACCAGTCGTGTATTATGTCAGAGTATTTATTAATTCACCTTCTTTTGTACACACACTTCAATAGTCCGATAACGAATGGCACCCGTGCTGGCTCGACCGTTATTAAATATGGCGACAACGTCAACACGGTCGAGCCGGAAGTGAAATCATTTAATATAAATTTAAATAGAATATTATCGTAATAAATTGGTGTAGTATTAAATGTTTACAATATTTAAATTAAGAATGATTACAAATAAATACTTTCAAATATATCATACATCATTATCTGAAAATAGATTATAATTGACACTATATTATATCTAACCTGATTAATTAATCAATTATGTTTATAATTGACCTTACAGTAGACCTTATAGTATCCTTACTTTCTTATCCATATCCTGACTAATATTATAAATGCAAAAATGAGTCTGTTTGTTTGTTTGTTTGTTACGCTTTCACGCCTTAACTACTCAACCGATCAACATGAAATTTTGCATACACGTTGTCAGGGATACAGAATAGGACATAGGGTACCTTTCATCCAGAAAAAAGAACTATTGTAAGCCTAACCTAACCTACATTTACGCGAGCGAAGCCGCGGGTGAAAACTAGTTTATAATATAATAATAACAATAATATTCTACCACATACACACAACACCATCTAGCCCAAACTAAGCAGAGCTTGTATTATGGGTACTAGACAATGGATAAACATACATATATAGTTTTTTTTTGTATATACATACATATTATAGGTAGAAACACCCAGACCAAGACAAACATCTATGTTCACGCACACAAATGTTTGACTTGTGCGGGAATCGAAGCCGCTACCTCAGGCGTGGCAGTCGGTTACACTAACCACTACGCCATCGAGGCCGACGATTTTATCTAATTGGAAAATCAAAACAGACTGTCTAGGTGGCGCAGCGAAAGTAAATGCGGCTGCTATGCATTAATGTTCGTGGTTGGAGGTCAAGCAAAGAGTTATTATGTTTTTCTGATATGAAATTTTCATTAGCAGGATCGCTCGCCTTCTATAATGAGGGACTTAAAAACATAGCTAGAGCAACCAAGGTGTAATATACCATTACTACCATTTAGGGGATGTAACGTTATTGCTGGTGCAAGTTTAAAAAAATTCTTGTTATAAACTTAATTATAATTGTCTC
Source organism: Catocala sponsa (assembly GCA_963564715.1). NCBI lineage: Eukaryota > Metazoa > Arthropoda > Insecta > Lepidoptera > Erebidae > Catocala > Catocala sponsa. The sequence continues at coordinate 9,611,974 of OY751351.1, forward strand.
ATAGGCAATTTAAAAAAATACTTTAGTCTTACTCTATCAGCGTCTAAAGTTTCTCTTTACATTTTGATATATAACACATCATCTACTGTGTTCATATAAATATCACAAATATATTAATGAACACAGTGATAATTACATTTACAATTGCAAAACATAACTATTTTGCTATTGTAACTTAAAAGTGTAAATAATAAACCGAAGTAAAAGCTGTAAGTTGGATGATTTTCAAAAACCTGATGTTCCTATTTAAATAATTGTAAATATTCGTTTGTATATAACGAGACGTCTGTACAAGTAGTTCGTCTATTTCAATTTAATGATCAAATAAATCCAAAACTAGGCGTTCCAAAAATAAAATGATTATAGTTATTCATACTAAAAGACCTTTAAAATGAGTAAATAATTTAATAAGCTAGTATTATACACCCACCTGTTGCCATTCATAGTATTTAAAATGCTAAGCCCACAAACAGTAATTATAATACTATTTATACCTTAATAAATTTAGTTTTTGCTAGCATTTCTTAGCAACTTCAGCGACTTTCTTTGCAAAGGCGCAGACTATGGAATGGATAAAACCAAAATGAAGCAATTTTTTGCTGTAATACAATTTATCCTATTTTATTCTATGTTCGATTTTAACCGGCATACCATAATTGAAAAGTTCAAGCTTTTGGTGGTTGCTGGATAAGACTAATTCATTTTTGCGTTATTAACGCAAAAAATAAACTGTCCTAATCAAGAGTATAATAATAGAAGTTTGAAGGAAAACATCGCGAGGAAAGCATGACTGAGACTGTTTTATAATGTTCTCGAAGATATGTGAAGTCTGCCAACTCGCACTGGCCAAGCGTGATGGCTTATGGCCTAACCTTTCTCACACTGAGAAGAGGCCGAAATCAGCGGTGAGACAGTTTATAATTATAAATTAAAATCCTAGAGTTATATAATTTATTTTTTAAAATGCCTCTGTTCTACTCATTGTTATGTTACGACTGTCTTGTTAGCAGCGACTACTCGCACTTTTGACTTTGTCTTTACGGATAAAGTTTGTGCCCTTGGCCAGAACCCAGGCCTTATAGTAATACAACTGATTCAAAATCGCATCAACTATTTGCACTATTGACCTTAGCTTTACGCATCAAATCGGTGTTCTAGACCAGAACCCAGGCCTTATAATATCATGGCTGATTCAAAATGGCAGCGACTTATTGTACTGTTGACTTGAGTTTTATGAATAAAGTCGGTGTACTAGACCAGAATCTAGTTCATAAAACATTTCGATTTATTTAAAATGGCAGCGACTAATCGCACTTTAGACTCAGCTTTACGGATAAAGTCGGTATCCGGAACTGGGTCGCCATATTGTGTTGTGATTGAAATTTAATGCCGCTGTTCGCAGTTTGTTTTATACCAACTTTCTTAGGAGTTGTGTGTAAGATTTAGTTCCTACTGCGTACATATGGGAACGCCGATATCGTTAATAGTTGAAACATTTGTTACTAAACTACCCTCAAGTTCTGGACCTTTTTAATTAGTGAAGGAATTACTTACCATTTAATTTTGATATCATATTTTATTAGATTTGGACCACGGCTCCGCTCGCGTAAATTTAGGTTATATGCACGGAACATTACTATTCTTATATGTTCTGTGGATATATTAATATTTTATTCTTGTTTTTCTGGATCAAAGGTACCCTCTTTTCTTATCTGTACTTCTGACAACGTATATGCGAAATTTCATAATGATTGGTCGAGAAGTTAAGTCGTGAAAATGTGACAAACAAACAAAGTTTCATTCGCATAATAATATTACTTAGAATATTACACTGGCACAGTGCAGAGAGTCAAGACCAAGACACTCACACAAAAAGATCCGGTTTTTTTATAATTACTTTTAAAGACGTAATTTTGTTATTGGTATTGTAGGCTTTTACCGTATTATTATTTATTACAAGGGATCATGTACGTGGTAAGTTTGCGACAACAAATAATAAAATTGTCTACAGCAGGCCCTTATATATTTATATACAACTAAATGTACGAGTATGGTTTTTATGTAACACCTTATTTCATTTTGTCCTATGTATATCATACTTTTTGTTATTCATCATAATATTTACCATAATATCATATTTATGTATACCCTATCAGCTAAAAGATTATTTAGTGAGTAATTTTGTAGTTCGTTGAAAATAATAGTACAATATAGTGTAGTATGGTGATATTATATCGCCGGTTGTCAATAAATAATCTTTTAGCCAACTCTGGCGCTCCGTGGTCCAGACACAAAGCTTTTTATTTTGTCTGGTTGCCGGATAATTGAGCCATTAAACATCGGATAGGAAATCCGATAACGCTTTGTTCGATCGTAGAAGCTAACCTTACTAGGTTAGCTTATGAGGTACTTGTGAGGTAGGTATCTTCTCCTCAAGTTGCACTACCACAATAGTCGTTTCTGAATCAAAGTTGATTCTTTTTTGTTTATATAAACAAGGATGAACTCCTACTGTGCATGAGGCTTCGAGGTCGATTCAGTCTGGTAAAGTGCTCTTGGGATTTTCTGTCATGAATTTCTTCTATTTCAAGTTTGAAAATGCGGCAGGTGACGGCAATAAGCTTGCTCCCTATTACCTGGTACCTAAAATTATACTTGACAAAATAATGGTGTAAAAGGCCTCAGCCTACCCCTTCAGGGATATATATAATCGTGAGTTTATATAAGTATAAAGTATGAACTATAAAAAATCCAATACAATTTTCAAGAGATGTCCTAATAATACAGATACAATCTCACTTACAAAAAATGTATGTTCTTTGAGTTTTCAAACTTATTCTTATTTATTCCAAAGCAGCGAAAAGTATATATAAGTTGAATCAACAATAAACCAAAGCTTAGAGGGAAGCCAATCAAAATGTTTCTATAGAAAGCATATAAAGAAAACTCGAAGAATTCAGTGCAGGGCACTAATCAGTCGTAAATCCACGGTGGCTCTCGCAAACTGAGTCCCTAACAAAACTGTGATCTTCTAGATGTATGGTACCATCCATGAGTATGAAGCGATGCTTTGTCTCGCGTTTATTTAGGTTATGTCAGTTTTCTCTCCCTCAGGAACAGTTATTTTCTGCGGAGAGGTATCCTATGTCTATTTCTATTACCCCTGATAACGTGAGTGCGAAATTTCATGATGATTGGTCAAGTAGTTAAGGCGTGAAAGCGTAACAAACAAACAAACTCACATTTGCATTTATAATAGTAGTTAGGATTTGTGTCTCTGAACTCTTAAACGGCTGGATTAATTTTCATGAAATAGTTTGTGTATTTGTTTGATTGGGTGGATGGTTTTGATTCATAATTGGACTCGACTGACTGTTATCCTGATAACAGTGAGTCGAGTCCAATTTTCTATGATGTTTTTTTATGATAAGCTAACCATTAGGCAGGATAGCTGATTTCAAAGGAAGTGTCTGAATACTAAAATTGTAAAGAGTAAAAATTTGTTAGTTAGTAATTGATAAATTCTAAAAATAACAAACAGATTTAAAAAAGTTTTTCTCTATTAGTATGCTACTTAATAGCGTAGGATAGCGTTATAGGTAGTATAGTCTCGCTGATTTCAGCATGAATGGGCCGGCTCGACCGGGGAAGGACTACCCTCTCACAGAATATCGACGTGAAATAGAAGTACCTATTCCTACTGTTTCGTTCGGTGAGTGAGAGTGCCGGAGGCCCAATCACCCTCTTTTCCCCTTCCCGCTCCTTCTCCTCCCCACTTCCTATCCTAAAGGGACGCGCAAGTGATGCCTCTGGTGTTGCATGCATAGCCTACGGTGACCACTAACCATCAGGTAGGTCGTATGCTTGTTTGCCACCTTAGTTGTATAAAAAAAAAGTATATGTAATATTACGCTATTACGCTACGAACCACAACCAATATACATATTTTATATATACATATATGTATATATATGTGTAGATATGGCACTGGGAACGTCGTGAATGTTCAGCACAGTTAAATACTTTTACTGCATTTATGCTAGACTACCTCCTTGACATTGCTGATCATTTATGTATTTATTACAGACTAGCTGTGCCCGCGGTCTCACCCGCGTCAATGGTATTTAAGGTTACCGCGCCGCTCTCGTGAGCCATAGCATAATATTATATAGCCTATGTCCTTCCCAGGGTCTCAGGCTATTTCGATTCCAAATTTCATCTAAATCGGTTCAGCGGATTGAGCGTGAAAAGGTAACAGACAGACAGATAGACAGACCGACAGACAGACAGACAGAGTTACTTTCGCATTTATAATATTAGTAAGGATTACAAATTCTAACGTGAATATTATAAGGATTCAAAGGACACGTGTCAATTTGCAACTCGATTATCGTCGTGCACAACATTTTATAAATAACTAGCTTTTGCGCGCGGCTCCGCCCGCGTGGTACATACATCAATAAAATGTAGCCTATGTCCATCCCCAGGTTTTAAACTTTATCTGTACCAAATTTCATCTAAATCGGTTGAGTGGTTTAGCCGTGAAAAGGTAACAGACAGACAGACAGATAGACAGACAGACAGATAGACAGACAGACAGATAGACAGACAGACAGATAGACAGACAGACAGATAGACAGACAGACAGATAGACAGACAGACAGAGTTACTTTCGAATTTATAATATTAGTAAGGATAAGGATTGTAACATAACAGTAGGTAGCTAACTATCTAATTGTTAGCAGTTTTTGATCTTGTCTAGTAAAAAGCAAAGAAAAATCGATACCTATGTAAGGCATATTAAAACCTTACAACCCACCCGCTCCACTTCAGACCTTACACCACCGCCCAAATCCTTCAAATTATTGGGGCTATAAGTAGCAATGGAGAACACTCGCGACCCCATGACAAATCAAAACGTGACTTTTGGTGACTCCATTGATTCACTCCTCACTCAGACAGGACAATATTGAATGGCGTATGATCCACTAACGAGTGCCTTTCATAGGGGGAAGAGAGGTCTAGGGGATTTAGTTTTTTATTTATTAGACTGCCTTGTTAATCCTGTGGCAAAAGATTCCGCTCTATATGTGCGGCCAACGACGGGCGTGTATGAGGAATGTGATGAAAGTGAATGAAGCCAGAGAAGTGTGTCAGGATCGTCGCAAATGGAAAACCGTAGTTTCTGCCTACCCCTCTGGGAAACAGACGTGAATCTATGTATGTATGTATGTATTTGCGACCAATTTTGTGGTTCCTAGTTTTATTATCAAGACGCTTTTTTGTAAGGAAATTATAATGTATACCTAATTAACTCTCTGCCGAGGCACGTGTTTCCTTTTACCTTTAATCCTAGTTCCTTCATTTGAATTTCCTAAATAATCCACATAAAATCGGTGCGGAATCGCTAGCTTTATGCATCTTCAAATATAACTCTCAAATATGTGGTCTGACTTGTAACATAGGCGCATAGCACACCTTGCTTATTTATTATCAGTCGCTTGTTAATTCTTTTAAATAATAAATACTAGTTTATAAGCAAGTAAAGAGGAAATATAAGACTTTATTTAAAGAATCTTCTTTTCATTGCGTTCCATATTGCACACTCATTAAAACATGAGTCATCAAACCCAACATCAAAGACAACAGTTCGACAAACTCGTCATCCAAATCACTTTCCATTCAAGCCGTTACGAGGAAAAACGCAAAAATCAAAACACGCACTAATCACGTACATGAAAACTCTTGACCCTCAGCACAACTCTATAAGATCGAGTGGTAACACGTGACCAATTAGATGATCGAGGTACTAACCCTACTGCACTAGAGAATTGTATGGCAAGGGTAGTACAGGGGCTTTGTTATAAGCTATTGGAAATAGAAAACTTGGGTTAACTCGCTGTGTATTTGTCGTGAAAACTTCGTTTTTGGTTGTTGGGGTGATTTAAATTGGATATATATTATTGGTATTTAGTCTAGGTAATGGTATAATAGGTATATATATTCTTGATTCAATCAATAACTGAAAAATATTATATTAATAATGATATTTATTATTTAAATCTAATAGATTTTGACCGCGGCTTCGTTCGCGTAAATATAGTTTCTTTTTCTGGATGAAAGGTACCTTTGGTCGTTATCCGTACCCCTGAAAACGTGAATGCGTAATTTCATAATGATCGGTCGAGTAGTTACGGCGTGAAAGCGTAACAAGCAAACAAACCCACATTCACATTTATAATATTAGTTACGATGTTAGCTACTATTCATACAAACAAAACATACACAAGCTCGATCTGTATATTCCATAAAGGTGGGCAGGGATTGTATAACACCTACATTTTATATACAATTTTAAATCCCTCATAAGAGGCAATATAATAGCCATTGACACATGTCAGGCAATAATATTACACCTACATGGTGAAATACTTTGGCGGGTTCTGCGGGTCTATTCAATTATGCTGAAACGTTTATTTGAACCTATTATTAGGTTTACAAATATAAATACGGTCTTTTGACCTGACTGCGTTGGTGGTGCAAAAGTTCAAAACTCGGGTCGGGCAAAATATTATTGGTTTTTGGGCTTGAGTCCCTTTATATATGACTAACTTTTGCCCGCGGCTTCGCTCGCGTTAATTTAGAATTTGACAATCAATTCGAGTTGTACTCTGCTTGTAATAATATAATTCAAAAGACACGTGGCGCCATCTATTATCATAAGAACGTTATTGTTGTTTTCCTCGGGAACAGTAATTTTTTTCGGGATGAAAGGTAGCCTATGTCCGTTTCTGTACACCTGACAACGTATATGCAAAATTTCAGATTGATCGGTACAGTGGTTTAGGCGTAAAAAGGTAACAAACAAACAAACTCATTTTCGCTTTTATAATATTAGTTAGGAAGTTAGGATTAGGATTACATTTTTAATTATAAAGGTATATTTGAAACTTGTGTACAACAATGACCTATATAATATGTCCTGTAGGTCTTTCTTGGGTACTTCCCCTTTATGCATGATTGCAAACCGGGAGGTTATAGCTGAGGATGGTTTTGTGACAGCGCATAGAAGGAAGCGCCGTCAGAAAACCAACAAGAACTGCTGCGGTACGGCTCCCGTAGAGCCTGGTGCAAACCTACGTGCTGCAGCACCGAACACACCGGTGTACATCTCTCGCCTGTACTACACCACTAAGGCGGAGGACATCGCAGAGTATGCATGCCAGAAGTTTAAGTACAGTGAGCTGCAAAAATGCATACCCATGTCAAAACTAAAATGCTGGCTCGTAATTGACGCCATCCAACTAAAATCGATTCAAGAACTGTTAACTAGTTTATTTATATCATAATAGATGGCGGAGCACTACTATATAAAAAGAAGTAGATTTCTTAATAACTCAATTTTACAATAGTTTTACATAATATTGTCTTCTCTTTACGCGAATGTTATTAATTGAAATTAAAATACTATATACGGATTTAATCGCGTTGTTTATTTGGCACTTTATTACATAATTTAGAAACTGTTACACTACTATTACTATTAAACTTTACTCATTTTTAAGCTAATTAAATTAATTATTGAACCTATTAAAACTATTTATATTTATGTTTACACTTTCCCCGACTTTTCGGTTGCTTAACATGAACGCACAACAATAGAGTCCAAGTTTATAAGGCTAGTGTGAATGGAACAGTCACAAGAGGAAAACCTAGGCGAACGTTTCTCGATCAGATTGGAGGCGTTCTGGACAAAGGCCAGGTTAAGAGCTCCTTGAACCGACGGGTGTGTATGAGGAATGTGATGAAAGTAAATGAAGCCAGAGAATTGTGTGAGGATTGTAGCAAATGGAAATCCGTAGTTTCTGCCTACCCCTCTGGGAAACAGGCGTGAATCTATATATGTATAAAAATCTAATTTAATATGCCTTTAAAGAACAGCGTGTACCCTGTTCTTTATAGGCACAAGCTATTAACAAAGAAAAGTTGTTTTCAATACCTCCTGCCTATAAAAGCCGTTCCTCCATCACAACATAAGCCGAGAATAATCCGGTAATGTTTCACTAGCTATCTTATTGGCCATAAATCTTAATCTTATACCCTACGACCTTACAGACCTTAGCTATTTTGGTTAGTAATAGGCCTGACATTTAGAACTTGAGATTTTTCGGAAAAGTACCGCTAAATATAGAATGGGGCCGGGAGCAATTAATATTCTTTACAATTAAATTTGTTTTGTAGTTATGTAGAAGAGAGATTTTTAACGTTGATTTTGTGTACTTTTAATAGGTATTTTCGGTCCAAGCTGCAGTAGTCTCTATCGCGCTCATGATACTATACATAGAGAAGTTACGGAAAATCCTAACTAATATTATAAATGCGAATGTGAGTTTGTTTGTTTGTTACGCTTCCACGCTTTAACTACTCGAACGATCATCATGAAATTTTGCATACACGTTGTCAGGGGTACAGACATGTACCCTTGATCCTGGACCTTTGATCTAGGAAACAGTAGGTTTCCCGAGGGATAGGAATTTATTGTTATCTACATTAACGCGAAAGGCAATATGGTGACGATCCGTTTCCGTTTCCGAGTTGATATATTATGTGTGCTATGACTTTATTACGTGGGACCTGAGACATAAGCTAGCGACAAATGTGTTTAATACGCCTCTTGTCTCATTATTTCTTCAGGTATGTCTAGCAACAAAGCATAAAACTTGCTGGCCATCGTTTTGACTGATGGTATAGTGGTTTAATTGGACACCCCGCCGCTGCCACTGTGCCGTGTGTTGTGGGTTCGAATCCCACACGGGATAAAAATTTGTGTGATCCACAAATGTTTGTTGCAAGACTGGGTGTTCTTTATAACCGTTGTTTGAATGTTTGTAAAGACCTATGCGACACAGGAATTATTCCTAGTGCGGGAGATGTCTTTTTGAAATAAATAAACAAGGCTTTGTAGGCAATACAATAATTTATCAAAGTCTCACGATATTGATATTAGTCAACCCTTACCAAAATATAAAACACACATAGAACGGGTTATTTAAGTTTTTCATTAAGTTTCACATTGTTTATTTCTTTTGTTAAGTTAATTCCTAACATGTAGCTTATTTTAATTAATTAATTTTAAATTTTTCTATTTTATGCTTTGTTGTTATATGTATGTGCATGCTGTGGTCTCCTATAGGTAAAGGAGTACACTATACAAAACTAATGTCCATTTGTCTGTGCAATTTCGTGTATATTCTTTGTTGGAGATCCTTAATAAATAAATAAACAAAAAATTGTAATAATACACGTATTTTCTTTAACATGTTGTTACGTTGACCTAACGTCCTACTATAGAACCACGCTTTGTCATTAGACGAAATATGTATATATTTTAATGCTACCCCAATGTCACCTTGCGAACCTCCCTTCATTTGAACCCACGTCAATCTGTACCGAATACAAATATTTGTGAAACATAAACCTCTTTGACACGCAATCAAATGAATGTGATTTATTTTAATATTTATATTATTAAACTGATATGTTAGTAATCTGATTTATATCTTAGATTTTTTTTACCTAAATATTAATTTATTATTGACAGAAATATTTACATTATTAATTTTAAAACGAATTAACCTAATATATATTTACAAACGTATTAAAAAAGGTAACATAATTACAAAAACACAAATATTTATACTACTAAATATTTACAAAAAAGGTTTAGGCATCGGTGAATTCTTCAGCATCGCTGTCAACTGATAGCGTGCCCAGAAGACTGGCAGCATTGTCACGTTGAATGGCAATGCTGATTCTTTGGGCCAAAAAACGACCAGCTTTCTGATCACGCGAAACGTCGATCAGGCGTTTTGCGATCTTCCTGTACAAAATACGAGCGCTCCGACCCCATGAACCTAGAGTTTCCACCCTCAACGGCTCAAAAATTTAATTTCCGACTAAATTACTATATTTGCGCCGTTTGAGGGTTTCCGCGGTTGCAGCAGCAGTGCCGGCACATCCTTCAGTGCTTGGAAGATATGATGGCGCAAGGGTGTCAACGCACGTTGCGTCCCACTCCAAAGGCCTGCCCATCTTCCAAGGCAACAATGACATTCCTTCCGGTTTCTTCCCATCGTCGCATACCAAGCCATTGGGTTCAAGTACAGCTGGAACGCCAGCAGTGACAATTATTAGATTATTTATAATCTCACATGCATAGTCTCTTAACCATTAAGGAAAATGGTAAAGGAAAACATTGTGAGGAAATCTGCATGTCTGAGAGTTCTCCATAATTTTCTCGAAGATATGTGAAGTTTGCGAAGCGGACTGGGTCAGTGTGGTGGATTATATGGACTAACCCTTTTAACACTAAGAGGAGGCCCGTGCCCAGCAGTGGGACAGTTTAATACAGGGCTAATATTAATTATATTATAATATGTATAGTCTTATTTGAATGTTGTACTAGTGACCTCGAGATCCAATGAGCGTAATCGTAAACTTGACACGGGACTAGTGAGCTAGCCTTTACCTACTTAATATATTTTTAAATACATACATAGTACAACCGAAGGAGTACACTATACCAAACTAATGTCCATTTTTCTGTGCAATTTTGTGTATATTCTTTGTTTGAGATCCTTAATAAATAAATAGTATTTTAATTCAAACGCCGAAGGGGCAGGCAGCAATGTATACATTTCGCTAGGTCACACTTAATACAAGGCGAGCTTTCTACCGGGTAGTTTCAGACTCCATGGTATGAGAATTTGTTGATATGTATATTGAAATTAAACTACTTTACACGGATTTTATCACGTTGTTTATTTAACACTTTATTGCATAATTTAGAAACTATTATACTACTACTACTATTAAAGTCTACTAATTTTTAAGCTAATTCAAATTATTAAAACTATTCATATCTTAAGTTTACACTGTTCCCGACGTTTCGGTTGCTTTTCAGCAGCCATGGTTACGCGGAGATTAAGATGGTAGTTGTCTCAATATTTTAATGTAGTTATTTCAAAGTACCCGAACATAATTTAACCATTGGTGTTTCTATTTACGCAGAATGAGCTCAAAGTATCATGAAGTCTAGCTGTGGTTTGCTTCTTCTTAGGTTTGACTAATAGAATTACTGGATCCCAAGCTGGTGGTACATTCCAATCTCTATTGAAATTAGGATGTTTTTTGATTTCAATAGCCTCGCGAAGCATCCTTCGTAGGAATCGGTGTTTTTTAGCGAGAATTTGTGGTTTGACAAATCTCAGGTAGTGGCTGGTCCCCTGTTGCACATGTTCACACACAGCATGAGATACATAGGGTAGATATAGGTATGAGAATCCACACCTATATTTACGTAAGGTTGTTAAATGTGTACCAATAAAACCAACATTTTGTCAAGTACGGCTTAGTGCCTAGAACACAATCTGGCCGTACCAGCCTTTTGTCGACTACCGAGCACAATCTCATATTGTATGCAGCTGTTAAAAAAAATTAAATTCTTTTCCCGGAATCTTAATGCACATTCACTACTGCTGCAAAAAAGGCAGTCAGAATCAATTACATCACCTTAATCATTGTGTAGACTATACTAATATCAAAACTATTGTTAGCTGACGCCAATATAATTGTAAAACATGTTACATGAAGTTTTACACGTATGATGTGCACGCGATCAAATAAATTTTCTTTTATAGCCGTATATATTTGTAGAGAGCCATGTCAGAACGAAGCAGTTATCGTTTTATAGTTTAGCTTGTTAACCCTTAGGACAACCTCAGGTTCAAGAACCCTGTATAATATCAGCAAGATAGAACATATTGTTTACACCCTAACTAATATAATAAATGCGAATGTGAGTTTGTTGTCACGCCTTCACTACTCGACCGATTGTCATAAAATTTTGCATACACGTAGTCAGAGGTACAGAAAAGTATAGAGTATCTTTCATCCAGAAAAAATTACTGTTATTACATTTACGCGAGCGAAGCGGCGGGCAAAATCTAGTTACATTATAAATGAGATTGTAAGTTTGTTTGTTACGCGTATAATTTGCACTCTTTCACAGGTACAGAAAAGGACATAGGTGACCTTTTATCCATGTTCCAGAGGAATAGAAAATGGACATAACTTACATTTACGCAAACGAAGCCGCGAGCAAAATCAAGTTTAATATATTACACAAATATTTAATCTGAGCTCGGATATTCTTTACAATAAAGTCCCTAATCCAAAAGTGGTATTAACTGAATGTGAACCTCCGGTACTTTTACTTACCGGGCACACAATGACAATATTATTACTCGTATGCCAGTTTCCTGTAAAAGTATATGATATTGCTATACAATTAAGCTAACCGGGAGCGCTATTATACAAATAATTACCAATATACTTTATTGACAGACGAGCACTTATTTAAAATTTACTTTTTTCTAAGTGACCCGACTTCAAATGCGGCGTTAGACCTATTTGAAATATATGTACATCAACGACTTCCTCTGCCTCCTATCATTACATAGTAAGTAATTATCTTAGAATAAGCCACGACGGGGCTAACATATTACTTGCAATAAAAGCCTCTAAATAAAAAAATATAAAAAATAAAAAAAAATACTTTTATATCATTTTCAAACTACCTTTACTTTAAATCTGGTTGTTATCTCCGACATACCATTCATAAGTACCCTAATATACTTGCAAATCTAGTCTAACGAGAATTATCTAATCAAGAAAATTATACGATTGTCATGAAACCTCTGATACTCAAAATTAAGTACCAAAGCTACGATAGCCTAGTGGGAGACCATTGGACTGTCACGCAGAGGTCTCGAGCTCGAACCCAATCTCTGACTTTTCAAAGTTATGTGCGTATTAAATAATCGTTTAATGATCAGTGAGTGCCAGTTGCACTCACTAATCGGTAAACGATTAGCGAGGTTAAGCAACGTTGGGTGCGGTCAATCTATAGATTGGTGACCGCTTAGTGGTATTTTTATCTGAGCGTCTTCGTGCTTTGGAGGGCACGTTAAAGGTCGGTCCCAGCCGACAGCAGTCGTTAAGCCATGTCAGAGGCCTACGGGCGGCTTGAACAACTCTTGACAACAGGTTGGCCACTAACCACACGAAAAGAAAAGAAGAAAAGGATTAAATAGTTAATTATCACTCGTTTTAATGGTAAAGGAAAACATCATGAGAAAGCCTAGGTATACCTATGTCTGAAAGTTCTCCATATTAATTTTGAGGATATGTTGTGAAGTCCACCAACCATGGACTTTGGCCTAACCCTCCTCACACTGAGAAGAGGCCCGTACTCAGCATTAGAACAGTTTAATACAGGGCTGATATTATTTATAAAAGTATATTATACTCAAAATTATATAACGCTATTTAAAACTTAGGATGAAAATAAAAATCTGGAAGGTAAGTGATCAAGGGAATTAGTAACTGTCACAAGTATACTTATTTGTTATAATTGGAAACCAAAACAGGCTACACGTGTTCGACAAGACACGGAGGGATGACTGCTTTTGTTCAGTATCTCATCTATGATTTTGAAATCAGCATAATTGCTTAACCTCGCGGATTAATCGGTCTGCGCGATAGTACGTCATGGGCCATCATATTTCTGTTAAAGGTGCAAATCTTAAACAGCAATTACCAATAGACTCGCCTTCTATTACCTGTAACTAAAAATAATTATCTTTTGATATAAATCATACTGGGTGTAAGGGACGGTGTACCGAAAACTGAAATAGTAGATTCAGACCATTATTCTGAGTTAAAAATCGTTGGAATTTTTTTAACAATCACAATTGCTTTTCTGCGATTTTTAATTTTTCTGCCTGTCACATTTTTCTACAATACAGCAATGTAATTAAATGGTCGTGATTTAAATAGATCAGCTGTTTTTATGCGTGCGGAACGCAGACTTCATTCGTCGAGTGCGATCTATTGGTAGCAATCCATTGCGTACCGCGTAATAATGTTAATCTACATAACATTTTAATCTTGCGTTTTTTTATTAATTGAAATTTGCGTCGTGATAAGTTTTTATAGAAAGACGTCTTGCTAAAGTTTTCGGTACGCCGTCCCTTACATCCAGTATACCACTGTTTAGGATTGTAGGATTTCTACTTGCTACAAACCTTGTATATATGTCTCCTGCTTCATTCATTCTCTCAAAATCCTTTATGCACGTTCGTCAGTTTAGGGTACCTACTCTTAATCTGACCTTTCTTCAGAACGCTTCTAATCTAGGATATTCGCCTAGATTCTACCCACTGTCCTATAGCAAAATGGTTGGAATGGATTTCAAATATCACTGCTGACCTCTTTCAGGATTACCACCGTGATGCTATAAATGTAACATGTTTAAAAAAATGCTTTTACGTACTACCATCAATCTGGGCTAACACCAATATTTGTAAAACATAAGCCGAGAGCCTTGTGACCGCGATCAAATAAAATACACACGCCGGGATTACTGAACCCTTTCGTAAAGATTTTTTTATGGATTTCAAGTTGCAAGCGGCAGCGAGCTTATTATTTTTAATTATATAAGAATTTGCTGGTATTTTTAATGTAAAAAGGAAACAATACTTTATTACTGGATGAAAGCTATCCTGTATCTTTTTCTGTACCCCTATGCAAAATTGCATCGTAATCGGTCGACTAGTTAAGGCGTGAAAGCGTAACAAACAAACAAATTCACTTTTGCATTTATAATATAATTTTTTTTATAATAATTAAAATAATATAGTGTTTAGCATGCATCGATAATAATTGTGTTTTACATGTGTTATTTACGATGTTCTCGTACGGAGTTATGATATATTACATTGTACATTGGATGTACGTTGTTATACTTGTATCTATGAATTTCTCAGTAGAGCTATGACCGAGAATATAATCTAGTGTTTGACGTGACTTAAAATGAACACTATTCAATAATAAGTACCATTTTTTATGTATTAGTTTTCAATTGTGCCGACTTAATGATAATACTAGTATGTTTATAATGGCTTATGTATACTATGCGGGTAATTTGCGCAAATTTAAGGGGCTTATGCAGGTTGTATGCATCGTGTAAACGTCCTACACGAGCCATATGATCAGCAACCTAGATGATTGACTGCGCATGTAGGCAGCTCCAACTATTTGCGATGTGTACAACCACCAAAAGTTTATGTTGTTTCAATGTTGGGTTGATTAAACTTTTGTATTATGTTTATGTAGTTCAACGCTTTATTTATAGCAATGATAGTAGTAGAATTGTTTATTTTCAAACATAATAAATGAAAATAAGGAAGCATTTTTGAACCAAACATTTTCTTTTATTACAATCAAATAATAACAAGAATCCTTTTCGGTCTACCTATAAATGAGCGGTAAGCGTTGCATTGGGGCGCTTTGTATACTAGAAGCGACACTCTAGTATTGTGAAACCTTTAAATAAGGAGGCCCGCTGTCTACTCATAATGTATCGACGACTCGATGGCATAGTGGTTAGTGTAACCGACTGCCACGCCTGAGGTCGCGGGTTCGATTCCCGCACAAGTCAAACATTTGTGTGCATGAACATGGGTGTTTGTCTTGGTCTGGGTGTTTCTATGTATAATATGTATGTATTTACAAAAAAATAAGTATATATGTATGTTAATCCATTGTTTAGTACCCATAGTACAAGCTTTGCTTAGTTTGGGCTAGATGGTGTTGTGTGTATGTGGTAGAATATTATTATTAATATTATTAGAATATTATTATTGCCTCTGCTAACAGTACCTTCTCAACAACCAGCTTGAAAACCTTACTCACTGGTAGGAATCCATACATCCTTACTAATATTATAAATGCGAATGTGAGTTTGTTTATTTGGTACGTTTTCACACCTTAACTACTCAACGGATTATAATGATATTATGCATACACGTTGTCAGGGTAGCAGAAAAGGACATAAATTACCTTTCATCCAGAAAAAAGTACGGTTACTAACCTAACCTACATTTACGCGAGCGAAGCCGCGGGCAAAATCAAGTGAAATGTAAGTTTTTACAGCTGTGATCTTCTATGGCCCTCTCTCTTTACTTCCCAAGACGAAATGCTCCAGTTTTAGCGCAATACCAGATATAACACGCGTCTTCTGTAAAGCTAAACAGATTAGCCTATTAACCGAGTGGAAAACCTGGTTACTAAAAGGCTAAACCTCGACGTGTCAAACCATATGTTAACCATATGTTGCTGTTTACTTAAACCTAGCTAGGTTTAAGTAAATAGCGCTGGGCTCCAACCAGTACAAAAATTTAAAAATATAATAATGCTAAATATGACCACATTATCAGATTTGCGAGAACATATCCGACGTCAAAATTTGATTCCGTGCTTTGTGGTTGGAGTGCACGTATTTTTCACAGTCAAATTTCTTCTGCAAGCACACCCATAACCTCTAAAATACCGTAAAGCCTAATAATCTTTACGAAAGCTTAACACATTTATCATCTTTGCTACATAAAATTGTTCTTCGCTTATAACTTAAGCCATTTCTCTAATAAATAGCATCAATATTTTTCCGTAGAATGTTTGGCGACTGCCGACCACCATCAATCGGAGCCAGCGATTGACACTGGATGAATGTGGTGATCCACGACGGTTTGAACGGCCTTAATGATAGCTGGATCAAAGTTAACCCTTCGTCGGTCATTAATACCTGTGACTGGATGGATAGGGTTGGATTTTTTGGCTGTGTTCGCTACATTTAGTGCAAATGCATCAACTTTATCTCTTGCGAATAAAAAAGGGATTGCAGTCTTCTTTTTCAAGAATTCTGACTAAAGGAACAGATGCTAGTGTCTACTGGATAAACAATTATTATAAATATTTATGCACATATTATAGTAATGATTTTAGAAAAACAGTGCCTGAGTCCGATAGTTTTATATTCAGTACTCTTGATACTAGTACGTATAGGAAGTGCGTTTTAAGATTATAAACAAAATACAAACAGTATATCAAAATAACTACCAATTTACTTATTTCTGCAATTGTTAACATCCGCTATTTAATTTTTTTATCACGACATCATTGAATCAATTTTGGCACTAAACAACACGACAAATGCGAATACGAATCCATAGTATTTTATTAATCTCACAGATACTTTCTCTTAGAGGCATCAAACTCACAAGACACAACCCAGTAACAGTAGCCAAAGTCATTGCTCGCCTCATCCCTGAGGCATGCAGTCATATTAATTACAAGATATAATATGTTTGTTACAATAACTTTTTTTTTTATGTGGGGGAATGCTTTGACGCATACCTCCCCGCGGGGCGACGGAGAGGTTATGTCGGGCTCACCGAGGAAAAGATACCCCAGTAATACCGACTAAACCTACCACGGTGTTCGTCGACATGACCATAGACGGCGAGGCCGCGCGAATCACTTTCACATTCAATCGCGACCCCGCCATGGTTTCGGCCCGCCGTGTGAAACGGCAGGCCACTACACAAGGGACAAAGACACTACACAGAGGCGCACGTGGGAATACGCACGGCGCCTCTCGGACCTGGTGCTGAACGGATGGCGGGCAGGCCACATGTTTGTACAATAACTGCAACAACACTTTTATCTTTAACAAGGAACATTTTAGCTAGACCAACATTTTGCAGAATTTACGTAGTAAAAATTTAATATTCTTTCCACCATACAATAATGTTATCATATTCAGATTTATTCTCTTATTTGTACACCCTAATCCACCTTTAGCTAACTAATAAATATTTAACACTAAGTAAATTACTCGTTCGCTCTTCATAACATATTAAAAGTAAAACATTTTCTTTAACTATGTATTATTCTCTGGCGTAAGGTGGACGTAAAATATTCAATGTAACCTCCTTTGCCTCACCCTGTCCCTTTTCTGCCCTTCTTCAGTACTTGCGGTTTTTATGGTCCCTCAGGCGCAGCCCAAGGTTTTAACTAAAAACTAAGTCTTTGTCCGGCCTTCTATGCGAAATTAAATTTTGAGGGAATTAATATTCTGCCTGTTTATTTTTTAAAGGCTACAACGGTGTTTTTACACTCGGGTGACTTATATTTGTGCCTGTATATTTTTTCGTATTTATCTCACGGCGTTGATGATTCCGTGTAATCTTGTAAGTCACCGATAGCCCTCGAACACGCGTGGTGAGAGGTTGTGCGCGGGCGTGGGACCGAGCTACACTCGCAACTCGGTGTTTTTTCACCCATTGTATTCATAGTGGCCTACTGATTTACAGCATAAGTAATTATCTTTTTATGTTTTATTTTTAGTATGTGTGTAGTATATACTATTTTTACGTGTATTATTATAATATGTATGTATGATAATAATTTTATATGTATTATTTTTATCTGTGTTATTATATTTATATGCTATTTTAATTTCAGATTATGTATCTAATGTAACTGTAAAAAAATATTTTGTTTGCCAAAGATTAACGCAATTTATAAGTGATTGTTTATTTTCATTATTGTAGTCCATAAATACTAAACAGAGGATGATTTTATGTTTATATTACCAAAAAAAAACATCTTTGAAAAATATTGTAGGACCTCATTTTGATAAAAAGTTTACATGTCTTTTTTGAGATATAGGTATAAGTAATATGCCAAAATAAAGACTTATCTATATTATTAAAAACATATTAATATACAGGATGTGTCGTAAATAGTGGTCCAGAGTAAAGGAGTCGATACACTGTATTCTTATGTATCACATACCGAAATTTTAACCATTTTTTTTGCCCCTAAAGTCATATGATTTGCTGAAGATGAGTATTGAAATTGGAAACAGATTAATTTCTTTAAGTACCTTTGACTTTAAAACATAAAAAAGGGTTTGGATATGATAGTACACATATTCAAGAGTAATAATAAAAAAACAGAATTAAAAAATATTGATATTTGTTGAAATGACAGCCAAATTCGTGAAGCAAGGTGCAGAAATTTTAAAAAAGAACTTTTATTTTTTGTTAGGAGTCCCTTAACTGAAAATGCTTAAAATTTCGGTATGCGATACGTAAGAATACAGTGTATCGACTCCTTTACTCTGGACCACTATTTACGACACACCCTGTATAATAAATAAATATAAACTTATAATAGCGGTGATGCTGTTTCTTGTCTTTTTTAGGGCGGGCCATTTCATTTTGTATTAAGAAATCAATTTGTGAAGCTGTAATGGGAAAACGCATACGAGGAAATGATTGTATATGTAATGTAGGTACATGTAAATTAATTTGAAAGTAATATTAAAACTCTGGGGTTTGATTAAGTATATAATGATTTAATATTATCCCTACAGCAGCTGTATTGAATGTACTGATCTTTTTTTGCGTGACCAAAATATTTTTTTGATTCTGATTGTTGTTTCCTACTAAGACTGCGCAGTTGGCCTAGTGATTTAAATGGTCACCTGGCCACTGCCTCTGCACCAAATTTGTCTAATTGTAATTTTAGGTCACACGTAATAATAAGTGGCATGCCTATTGTTGTTTATGGGTTACACTTTCGGACATTAGGCAGTGGTCCGACCGCCAACGATGAACGAGAAATTAGTAAAACTAGAAACTATAAACGAGTTGACGATCAGCAGGAAGCGAGTGTGTAGTTTCGATAGTTTTGTCGCCGGGCTATAAGTGGGTGTGCAAGTGCGACGAGCGATTACTCGCGCCACTCGCCCGCGGTCGCTCAGTCCTGTGCAAACCTGCTCGCGGCGACGAGCGAGCATCGCTGAACGAGTATCGCTGAGCGAGTTTATTTTTGAAAGCTCTTGTCGCTCAGCGACAAAACTAGTACAGCGAGTCGTCGCCGGCAGTGTGAACAGTCAGCGAGCAACTTTTAATATATGCATCTCTTTCATTTACACGGAATGTATATTATTTGTGCGTTTCTTGAGAGAGAAAATCGCCGATAGTTAGTCGTTTTCTCGACGGTGGTCGGACCACTGCATTAAAGCTACTTATGAAAATTTCTTTATTCAAAACCCAACCCACTTGGCTCGAATTGGTGATCGATTCGACTTCATGCACAGAAGTTGCATTTATTACTGCCGCGGAATCAAGGTACGAAGTACCATAGTAATCGTATTGGTATACAATGCCAGTACCTTGAGCGTAGGCGAGATACGTTATGTAATCACACGCCTTTTTAACCGACTTCCAAAAAAGGAGGAGGTTCTCAATTCGGATGTTTGTATGTTTTTTTTTATGTATGTTCGGGCATAACTCCGTCAAATATAGACGGTTTTGCAAAATTATTTTTTTATTCGAAAAGGGTTTATTCCGAAATGGTCCCATTTAAATTTCATATAGATCTGATGATGGGTTTCGGAGACAGACAACGGAACTCTTCAAAAAATGACAGCAAATCAAACGCAATCGCTGCTTTTGCATAAATATGCATTGTTTACGCAATCACACATAATAACATCACGTCTGTACACTCGAAAGGGTTATGCAAAATGTTTCAGTATATCAGGGTACCACATTTCCTATCAAACTTAGTAGTAGTTACATATTTTTTCGCGACTAGAAGCTAGTTGTAGCACATAGTACTCGTATTCAAGTTTGATTTATACATAAATGTATTATTTCATTAAAAGCCGCACTGGTCGACCGATAAAAGGTTAAGCTACGCTTGGTGCGGTCGGTCCATGGATGACAATACCTACGTATAAAATTTTAACACTAAAAATACAAAAATAAAAAACTTTTTAACAAAAAAGAAACCAACTTCCAAAAACTCCCTATTAGCCCTAAAAAGTATAAAATAATACTAAATCGAATCTACTTAATCTTAAAAATCTAACATATATGCCTCTTTTTTTTTTTTTTTACTTGGGGGTATGCTATGACGCATACTCCTCCGCGGGGGTGGGCGGAGGGGTTATGTCGGACTCGCCGGGGTAAAAGAAAGATGTTAAACGATAAAACGAACCTCCCGGAATACCGACTAAACCTACCACGGTGTTCCTCAACAAACCACTGTCGACGGGGCCGCGCGAATCACTTTCACATGCAGTCTCGACCCCGCCGAGGTTACGGCCCGCCGTATGAAACGGCAGGCCACTACACGAAAGATCTACCCGCTGGTACCTTCTAAATATTCCCTACTGTCCCCCCCCTAGAGGGGAGACGGACTCGACACAGAGGCGCGCGTGGGAACACGCACGCCGCCTCTCGGACCTGGTGCTGAACGGATGGCGGGCAGGCCCACAAAGCCCGCCACCCCCAGGTCAACATATATGCCTAACCTAACCTACCTAACCTATAACAAAATTTAACAATTTTTGGAGTCGGTGCCAAGTGCAACACAGATGACAACAATACTAATACGATAAGTTAAAAGATAGTTATATATTTTTAATTATGTATTTAATTACCTACGTAAACTGTGTAACAAAGTTAGCAGAATGATTTTATGCTCAGATTGGAGCATAAAATCATTCTGCTAACTTTGTTACACAGTTTACTTGGCTTGGCACCGACTCCAAAAATTGTTAAATTTTGTTATAGGTTAGATAGTTTAGGTTATATAGGTTAGATTTTCAAGATTAAGTAGATTCGATTTAGTATTATTTTATACATTTTAGGGCTAATAGGGAGTTTTTGGAAGTTGGTTTCTTTTTTGTTAAAAAGTTTTTTATATACAATATACTAGAGACCCGCCTTGGCTTCACACGGGTAGTACAAACCCTTTAGAAATTATACACCTAAACCTTCCTCATGACTCCCTCTGCCTATTGGTGAGAAACCGCATGAAAATCCGTTCAGTAGTTTTTGAGTTTATTGCGAACAGACAGACAGACAGACGCGGTGGGGAACTTTGTTTATTTATTTTAATGAACATCAACAATATGTATATTTTATAATATGTAGAGATATACCAATAAAAGACGCAACTATGTTATTCACGTCGTATACAAATAGCCATTGAAAACAAATTCAAATAACTAACTCACTTAAAAAGTTGCTTATTTCTTCTTTTTGTGTAGCGACCGTTGGGTTAAGTGCAAAGTAAGTCAAAGTAACTGAGTGAAGTACATTATATAAATAAACAAATAGTCTTTCAATATTTCTTTGATTGATTTTCCGTCATGCTTGTCTACTGAGACAAAATCCTTAGGAAGCTGTTAGATGGTTAAATACCAATATCAGGTAGAAGTACTTTATTAGAAGGATAATAATTTAATAGAGATTATTTATATAATACTAGCTTTTGCCCGCGGCTTCGCTCGCGTTAATTTAGAATTTGACAATCAATTCGGGTTGTACTCTGCTTGTAATAATATAATTCAATCATGATTCGAAAGACACGTGGCGCCATCTATTATCATAAGAACGTTATTGTTGTTTTCCTCGGGAACAGTAATTTTTTTCGGGATGAAAGGTAGCCTATGTCCGTTTCTGTACACCTGTCAACGTATATGCAAAGTTTCAGGATGATCGGTTCAGTGGTTTAGGCGTGAAAAGGTAACAGACAAACAAAAAAACAAACTTATTTTCGCTTTTATAATATTAGTTAGGAAGGATTAGGATTGTTCATAGCCTATTTATATAATATTGTTCATAGTCTATACCAATACATATGCAGTAAATCTTATGAGTAGCTGTTGTATTTTTTTTAAATCGTTCTTTATTTTAAATTTTCTCATGACATGTGGTAATAAATTATTTCTGCTTAGGTTTGCGCACTGACCAGCTGTTTAAAAACAATATTTTGTTTTGGGCTTCCTATGACAAGCTCCAGGATTATCAATACTTTACTGGACACTCTGTATGACATAATATATTCGTACATACATAGATCCTCGTTTATTACCTGTAGCTAAGACTATAATGCAAAAGCAACTTTTATTATTTATCTTTATTATATGTTTCATTACATTATAAAGATATTATCATCTCTAAATTACAATACCCATATGGCCCTTAAGCTTGGATTTGGGGTCCAAAATAAATAGGTATCGGTGCCTTGAGCTAGAAGAATGCACAGTAATACGTCAAGGGGACATCGCGCGGATTGGCTGCGCTCCGATAAAGAAGTAGTGATGTAACCTTATTAAAAAGTCGTAAAATTATCGACATCGATAAAAAGATCAGCATTTGTATAGAATGTATTCCTGTGTCTCTTAACATACAGCGATACATTGCAAATGGCAAAACGATAAACTACATAACAATTTATTACAATTTTGTGTACTTATAATATATTTCTGGTACTATAAAAAATACTCTTTGATATTGGTAAGATATGGCATAATAGAATAATAGTACAACAAGAACATTAGTTGTTTCATTATGATATAAGAGCAAAAATTACTAGAAATATGAAACAAACCTTATGATTGTGTATACAAATATTATCGTGAAAATATGTATTTTTTTATTTCCACTTAAATCCTTGTAAGTCTATTTACTCTTTACCTACATTAAAAAAAAACAAAAACGAAGTCGAAGGTAACAACTAGTTGAAAGGAAAAATAATTAACAAGGCAATAAATTAACCAATTTATTGAAATTAAACTACTATATACGGATTTTCTCGCTTTGTTTATTTGACACTATTACAAAATTTTGAAAAACTGTTCCACTACTATAATCACTATTAAACTTTATTAATTTTTAAGCTAATTAAAGTATTGAAACTATTAAAACTATTTATACTATTACTATACTATTATACTATTTATATTTATTTTTACACTTTCCCCGACGTTTCGGTTGCTTTTCAGCAGCCATGGTCACGGGGAGAATATAGTAGTTTAATTTCAATGAATAACATTCGCGTAAACAGAAGACAATATTATGTTGACCAATTTATATATATATATATATACATAGTCAGGTCATAAGTTCTGTCACATGTTTCATATGAAATAATTGAGACATGTTTATTATTGATGTAAACATTTATATACCAAAATGAACTTAATAAAACACAGATTCTTATGCTAATAAAGTTTATTCAAAATGACTCCCGCGATTATGAATACAGGCCTTCAACCTGCGCGGCCAGTCGTCTATCGCAGCACGAACAAGGTCCATGTCAATTTCGGCGGCTGCCTTAAACAAGGATGCCTTGAGTGACTCCAAATCAGGATGACGCGTTGAGCAGGCCTTTTCCTCCAAGTGTTGCCATATCTTGTAATCTACCGGACTCAAATCTGGACTGGAGGAGGGCCAGTCTTCGTGCCGGATGAAGTCAAATTCACGCGCCACCAGCCAGTCTTGAGTGCTTTTCGCTCTATGAGCTGGCGCAGAATCTTGTTGGAATACCCAGCGCCTGTTATTGAACATGGTATGAGAAACAGGTCCCACAAGGTTCGTGAAGACTGTATTTTGATACTCAACTGCATTCGTTTTTACGCCTTTCTCACAAAAATGTACCTCAGTTAAGCCCCAATAAGAGACTCCCAACCAAACCATGAGTGAGGATGGAAAATGGCCTCGTTGGACACGCGAAACACTGTTGCTCGCTTCTTCACTGCTTTGTGCGTACACCTTATCATTTTGTTTGTTGTAGCTCTCTTCCACATTAAAATTTTTTTCATCCGAAAAAAGAATTTCCCTATGCTTGTTTCTCACGTACCGCTTCAACAAAGCACGACATCTCTTCAACCTCAAGTCCATTAAACGAGCGTCCAAACGATCTCCTGTTTTTCTTCGATATGGCTGAAGCCCTAAGTCTTCATTTAACACCCTTTTCACCGTGGTTCTGCTTAAACCCATCTGAAGTTCCAAAAGTTTTTGCTTACATATGGGATTTCTTTGAATTCGCGCGTTCACAGCTTTTATCACTGCTGGAGTCCTAACAGAGCGAGGGCGACCACTTCTTGACCTGTCATCTAAACTAGAGTCTTCATTGTATCGTTTGATGGTACGATAAACGAATCTTATGGTTATATTAAAATTTTTCAATATGTCAAAAATCTGAATTGGCGCGTAACCGCAACGATGCAACGCAATAACCACAACACGGTCTTCTTTAAGTGTCCACTCCATATTTAAAAATGAGTAAAATTCTAAAAAGTACACATTTTATATTCATGAAAAATTCTAAATTCTAATTTAATAAACTTTTCTGTGGCCAGCATTTAAAATTCTAAAGATTTTATTGTGTGACAGAACTTATGACGAGACTATGTATATATATATGTTATCTGATTTACCCATTTTCGCAATCAATGAGTTTGAGTTTGAATAAATTATAAGAAAGGTAACCTCAAGTAAATGTTGTAAGAGTAAACAATACAGTTCTTAACATACTTTTTAAGATTACAACACATACTTTATATTAGAAAAGTTAAAACACACAACTGAGGATTTTGCTGAGTTCTATTAAACAACTTGACATTTTTTTAAAGACTTGCATGTACAATATCATGATTAATAATGAAATTGTAAGAACACGACATAATGACTAAAAGTGAGATCTTAATGGCTAAGCAAATATAATATTCGCTTGTTCATAACGATATAAACAACAAATTTCATCGACAGCGCACTAGCACAACTCTAATTCAAACGGAACAACGGACTAATTTTATTGGCTGGATTTAGAAATCCACGATAATATACAGATACGGCTATTTGACTAGCTTACTTTTTACATAGGCTTTTGTTGTCGCATCGAACGGACAGGGGCTGCGTTATCGAGTGTTTTCACTTTGTCCTTCCCTATTTATTGTAGGATTTTAACTTTATACACTTTTCGTATATTTTTTAGTTCAGGGTTCGTTATGTTTGTCCTTTATTATACTTTGATACGAGCTTTGACTCAGAAATTGAATAATATCTGCATACTAGTTTAGTGAGATGGTGGAGTTACGTTTTAACATTTAATAGAATGGGGTCAGTGACTTTCTTATTTGAAACATCCTAGCAAGAATACTTGTATAACAGTTGAGGAATGCTGGAAATGCCTCAGTATGTAAAAACATATCGCATAGCTGCACTCAAATAGCCATTACCACGTCATGATTTATATCATGCATCCTTTTTCGATAATTTAAGTACTACCCTCACTACCCGGTTTAAAACACTTTTACTTAAATTTTAAATAAAGATTTATTTAGATTTTGAGTAAAATGAATATTCTTATTTAAACTCATACAAAAGTGACTTTAATAGTCATATAATGTATGTAAAATTATGCGTTATAATCTATACTAATATTATAAAGCTGAAGAGTTTGTTTGTTTGTTTGCTTGAACGCGCTAATCTCAGAAACTACTGGTCCGATTTGAAAAATTCTTTCAGTGTTAGATAGCCCATTTATCGAGGAAGGCTATAGGCTATATATCATCACGCTATGATTAAAAGGAGCTGAGCACCAATGAAGAATGTTTCAAAATCGGCGGGTGTTTTTTCCATTTGAGAACTTCCGCTGCGTGCGCTGCGTAAACAGTTAAAGTTTCGCAAAAATCATGTATGACAGAATTGTTTCCCTTTAAAAGTTCTAAAAAAAATCCGTGACAGCATATGTCTATCTTTTAAGGTTGGCTCACTATAACCATTTTTATGCTAACCAAATTTGTTCTAAAATAATGCATTATTTGCGAAGGTATTATTATAAACATGATATTAATCCTTATCCAAATAAATACGTTATTCATTACAAGTATTTAATTTAAAACAAAATTGTCCTTTACATGATTCAATTTCAATAAATATCTTAGGAGATATCGCAGTTTTAAAATAACATTGCAGCAAAATAATTACCCATTACAGACATAGTACAAACGATGTTTCTCCTGGTTTATTTTGCGGATTTCTGCGTGATTACTACTGGTTCGATTTGAAAAATTCTTTTAGTGTTGGATAGCCTATTTATCGAGGAAGGCTATAGGCTATATAACATCACGCTACGACCCACGGGGGCGGCGCAGTAACGATAAACGCGAAACCGCGGGAACATCTAGTGTTATATAATGTTCAAATTACCACCTCTTTTAGCGTATAACATATCGCAACCAAACTTATTATTTAGTTGTTTATTATTATTTATTTACGAAAACACAGCACGTAGATAAAATTTATATTTGTACGTGATACAATTATGTAGATTAAAGTACAGACGTGAGGGTCTCGCCATACTTTAATCGGATGAAACTTTAGTATTTTGACAGCCCTGTTGTTACAAGTACATTCGAGTACACAAGTGCTTCCAAGTTTTTAAAGTTTGTATCTCAGATCGTGTTGTTGTCTTTGTTTGTATAAGGGTTGAGCCTTGAAGTAAGTTTTGCGGTTATTGTTGTATTAATATTGTAAGTTGTTTGCTTGTACTGTAAGTGTATCTATTACGTACTAAAACAATAATTTATATGATGATGTTTATTAAAATATTCTTAAAGAGCTAAACGCAGCTTAAAAATACTCGCGTTTAGCCCACTTTATTTAGACCAATGTAACATAGACACCACATTGCTACTGAAAAACCACTGCTTCGCTCGGGCGTTAATAACTCATTATCGGGCTTAAAAAGTTATTGTTCTTATTGATAAAGAGACAACTGTTGCTCTAAATATAAAGTGACACAAAGGAATTTGTGTACTTTGAAACAACAGCCACAAAAACACCCATACCCTGTCCAACTATTTTTGGATTACCCAAATGTTTGTTCTTCACAAGTATCAAATTCACAATACTCTGTGCACTGCTATTGGTGAAGTGACCGTGTGACTGCACGGATGGCGTAGTGGTTTAATTGGTCACCTCGCCACTGCTAGTACACCGAGTGTTGTGGGTTCGAATCCCACACGGAACAAAAATTTGTGTCTACAAATGGTCCGTTGTTTGAATGTTTGTAAAGTGCTCCGGGACACAGGACTTCTTTTTTAGTTCTGTTTTAAAAAATAATAAAAAGCAAAGTACCACTGACCATGCCGCCAAGTCAATACGACAAAAACACAAATTATGTAACAGATAATATGTAGACAATATATATTGTATAAAGAATAATAATTCTTTTACAAAAAATGATGTATTTTGTGATTGAAAGTACAATAGGCCATGGAAAAGCTGGCATGTCATAATTTCAGTGAAACGCCGAGGTGTAAACCTGTTCAGCAGATTGACGTGGCCTTTCAGTCGTTGTAATGGCTAATGCATGTATTCATTTTACGGCTTATTTATTTTTATCACTTCTTTCTACCCAAACATTACTGCTTTTCATTTTGACAGGTGTCGAATAATGCATTTAAAGGGAATATTGTATTTAAAAGACGTACTAGCTTATAAGCTTTCAACACTTGACTGCATAGATGGCTTACTGGTTTACGTGGTTGCCTCACCACGCGCTGAGTATTGTAAGTACGATACCCACGCGGGACAAAAATCTCTGTGAATAACAAATGGTTGTTGCGAGTCGACTGAGATGACACGAAGTTTTAAATCTATTTAGTGCTAAACGTATTTAGTGAGTTGTTGTGCAAATGGCCCTTAATATCCTTTGTGTCCGTTGTTTGAATATTTGTAAAGTTCGCGACACATGAAATATTTCCTAGTGCGGCAGTTATATTTTTAAAAAGAAAAGGATATGATGAAAAGACGTTAGTCAATATTTAGACAATCTTTTTAGTATGCGCAGGTTGTAGTAGATTTCCAAGGCGATTTTGGTGTTAACGTTGTTTACGTATTTTGCGTGAGATTGTGTGTGTCTCGTTTAATTTCCGGGTCAAATAAATGTCATACGTTAAGAAATTCCTAGTAGCATAACTGTGGTAAAAGTTTTTAAAAGGCCGGCAACGCACTTGTAACTCCTCTGGTGTTGCGGGTGTCCATGGGTGGCGGTAATCGCTTACCATCAGGCGATCCGTCTGCTCGTTTGCCGACTAATCCATTAAAAAAAAAGAAAAAAAGGACAATTAAAACAATAGATTGCAAAATATTTATGTAAAACTCCTGCTCCTTCTCCTCTGTGGATATCGCCATGCAACTACGTATAAAGATCGATATTGTCTATACTAATATTATAAAGCTGAAGAGTTAGAGAGTACTGATCCAAATTGAAATATTCTTTTAGTGTTGGATAGCCAATTTATTGAGGAAGGCTATAGGCGATATAACATCACGCTACGATCAATAGGAGCGGAGCAGCAATGAAAAATGTTGCAACTTCTCTTAATTAGAAACTTCTCTTATATGAAGCAGATGAAGTTGCGCGGATCAGCTAGTCATTTATAAATGTTGTTACAAATGTTTTATTTGTTCAGTTCATTGGTGCAGGTATACTACAACGTCATAATTTTACGAAGCATTTATAACTGTAGTTGGTATCATGGGTAAATAATATATGTATATAGGTATGTTAACGGAAATGTATGTAATCCGTCATTGTATGCAATTCCTAGGAAATGTGTGTAATTCCTAAAATCGCCCGGAAATGTATGAAATAAATTATATTAGACACATTTCCTAGGAAATCTATACATTTCCTAAATAGCAATCGGAAATGTAATACTTTTACGATGTTTTATATTTTATGATTGTTACCTGATTGTCTCAACGAGTATCTTAATAAAAATTATTATTCCCATTTTAATTACGTGTTTTATTACAGAAAGCATTATTTTTATATATTTTCTAATACGATATTGGAATTATATACAATTCCTAGGAAATGTATACATTTCCCAGGATATGTATGTATTAAATAATTTTTAAAACAATATTTTATACATTTCCTAAATAGCTTCGGAATTGTATACATTTCCTAGGAGTTGTATACAATTCCAAGATTTCATACATTTCCGGTAACATATATACTAACAGCACTTAGACTCTCACAATGTTTCACTTATTATGTCTTTGTGAGGCCTTACTTAATTGGTAAGACTTATTTACTGTATACTATATTTTGCCCGCGACTTCGCTCGTGTACATGTAATTTAGGTTAGTAACAGTGATTTTTTTTTAGATGAATGATACTTACTCCATGCCATTTTATATTCCCGTGACAACATACGAACTTTTATGATGATCGGTCGAGTAGTTATGGTGTGAAAGCGTAACAAATAAACAAACACACATTTGCATTTATAATATTGGTGGCTCCATTATGATCTATGCCTGACTAAATTTATTACAAACGTATAAGTTGCGCAAACGACAGGCGCGAGTTAATTATACGAGTTAGTGACGTTACATGTTTACGCGATGCACACAACCAATACAAGTGCCTCAATATATTTTTTAAGCTTCCCAATAAAATACTAATATGAGTTAAATCAAGTTTTACAACAATAAATTATAACTTAAACGTGCCTCATCCAGGATACGGGCCTGGCACCTTTAATACGAGTTGTTTTAATAACTTAGCAAAGGTGCTGGTCACCACATAATGTGAGATTCTAATAGTTTTAAGGAATTATGGATTTATTACATACTAGATGTTACCTGCGACTTCGTCTGCGTAGATTTTAACTAAAAAGTGTTTGTCTCCGCGGAACCGTATTTTTTCTAAAATCAAAGTAGCCTATGTTACTCCTTATAACATCAGCTATCTGCCAGTGAAAGTCCCGTCAAAATCGGTTCAGCCGTTTCGGAGATTACCCGGTACAAACACACAGACAGACAAAAATTAAAAAAACAGATGTTTTCGTATAGGTACCTTATATATACTTTCATATGCATTAGATGAAAAGCTGTTATTTTGACATTACAAACAGACACTTTAATTTTATTTATTTGTATAGATATAGATAATTATTTTATTTCTAAAACTATGTAACTTTTGTATTTGTGGTGAAATAAACTTTATTATTATTATGTTTCTCTTATCACCGGTATTTTGTAACATGTTATATTAGGAAAATACCTGGCCCTTCGCGAGGCTTACACGTAGACATATAGGTT
This sequence comes from Catocala sponsa, assembly GCA_963564715.1. Lineage (NCBI taxonomy): Eukaryota > Metazoa > Arthropoda > Insecta > Lepidoptera > Erebidae > Catocala > Catocala sponsa. The sequence goes on from OY751351.1 coordinate 9,642,870, forward strand.
TATAGATCCAACGTGAAGAGGCTCTTCGAGAACTTTCTAAGGTGGGATCGAACACCTACAGCGGCACTAGCCACAGCAGACGTAGAACTATTGCTACGTATGGTGCCTAATATACATACATATATGGGCTATGGGGCTGAATGTTTGATGGACCGGTATAAATACTCTGACAGCATCAAGTCGGATGGGCAGATGGTGACTTGCCAACTCACTAGACGGGCTCCTTGAATAGCTACCATAGGCATACAAGCCAGCAATAGAGGGATATTGTCAAGCCGTGTATAGAGCTATTATCCCAAAATATAATCCTAACTAATATTATAAATGCAAAAATGAGTTTGTTTGTTTATTTCTTACGCTTTCACGTCTTAACTACTCAACCGATCAACATGAAATTTTGCATACACGTTGTCAGGGATACAGAATAGGACATAGGGTACCTTTCATCCAGAAAAAATAACTGTTGCAAACCTAACCTAAACTAACCTACATTTACGCGAGCGAAGCCGCGGGTGAAAACTAGTATTTTATAAGTACAGTAAGATACAGTAGATAAGTTGCAAACTCACGGCAGACGTATTGGTGAATATTTCATTGGGGGCTAGACTTGGGCGTCCCGGGGGCAGAAAGGTCAACTACTGTCCTTATCCTATTTCTAAAGGTCATTTGTCAAACGTCGTCGACGAAGAGTTACGAAGTCCTTATGTTTCGATTGTTCTGTAGATCGGGTATTTTGGTTGTTAGTACTTTGTTAGGCGCCTGTGATTTCTTGTTGTGCCGTGAACTTCGGAAGCACATAGTGCTGATCACACTTTATTAACTATAAGTTAATAAATTTTGTGCAACTGTAAAGCACAGTCAAATATTTAAGAGGTAGCTAAGTATTTACTAATGACCAATCAGAAAAATCTCGTGTGTTTATATTACACAGCGTAAAATGTTAGTTGATCAATCGAACTGACTAACATTCAAGTACTTGACTTGAAGATTATTCATTTGAGACGTAGAAAATTAAAACTTGGTGATATTTTTATAGGGATCATGTCAAATATTTCCATCATTAATGGTGTTCTAGTTGGACCTTTACCTTTACCTGAGAGGCTTTATGTAGCCATACATATAATTATATACAAGTAAAGTAATCGTAAGTTTATCAAAAAATAATATTGGTCTTAAGAATCTTTTACTACTTCATTTATTTTAGTGGTATATAACGATATTGTGCGTCTGCATTCCAAATGATAATCATAAACTACCTCTCTAATAAAATATTATTGTTTCTCGCTATGCAAGAATTATCTTGCATCGTGTATAGTGCAAACAATTAAACATCGAACACAAAGAATATGTGTGTATCATCATCGTACCGCCAAGCGAGATTTTTTTACTCACTTATACGATCTTGATATGACAATAACAAATAAAATAAAAACATAACAAAATTAAATGGCTATAATATAGTTTTAATTTATTCATAGTTCGATGTTCTTTACACTATAATGATGAAGTATTACAATGTCTCTGGTGCGTTTAAATTTTAACTTGAGTGACGTTTATATTTTATCTCACAGACGTTTTATTAAAGTAGTATTTATTTGAAAACAAAACTAATTTAACGAGCTATCACAAAATTAGTGTTTGAAATAAAAGGTATATTAACTTGCGCGTATTAAACATATTAAAGACTAGCTGTTACCTGCGACTTCGTCCGCGTAGATTTTAACTAAAAAGTGTTTGTCTCCGCGGAACCCTATTTTTTTTTCTAAAATCAAAGTAGCCTAAGTTACTCCTTATAACATCGGCTATCTGCCAGTGAAAGTCCCATCAAAATTGGTTCACCCGTTTCGGAGATTAGCCGGAACAAACAGACAGACAGACAGACAAAAATTTTAAAAATAGATGTTTTCGTATAGGTACCTTATATACTTTCATATGCATTAGATAAAAAGCTGTTATTTTGACATTACAAACAAACACTTCCATTTTATTTATTTGTATAGATAAGTTAAGAAAATGTCGGGCACATATTATGTAGACGTTAAAAGTACTAAAATAATGAACTACTAAAAACATCATAATTTTTGTTTTTACTAATAATTGAATTGGATGGTGTAGTGGTTTAAGTGGATGCCTTGCCACTGCCATTACGCCGCGTGTTACTGGTTTGAATCCCACACGAAACAAAAAATTGTATGAGTCACAAATAGTGTGATAATTGTGTCCGTTAATGTTCGTACAATCCCCCGCGGTGTAGGAATCGTTTCTAGAGCTGGAGTTGTCTATTCTAAAATAACATTTCCAAAAGTCTACATTTACAAAGTAATTATAACACAATATTAATGTTGAACCGGTTTTACGAAGACACCCTACGTCAGGTTTTTCCCGAGTCGCTCAACTTTTCATCTATTTACATCATTATTATAAGTGATGACTTGTGCAAAATCGCTTCAGATATTAAGGTAGCAAATATGGCTTGATGTTACACCGACGCATAATACTAAATTAGTTATGTATTACATATTAGACGTTATGTGTTTTGCTTTGATTAAAATAGTAGGTACATATATAATAATAGAACATAATTATACAATTTTTTGATCAAACCAATCATTCTCAATATCTAAACTTCTCTCCTATAAAATTTCCTAGAAATTAAATCAGCTGTTTACTTTTAAAAATGTAACAACTAGGTTTAATTTGGAATATCAAACGTATATATGGTTTTGATTTCTGCTTAACTATTAGAAAGGATGTTTTAATACCGGCAGCCTTGTAAAATTTACGGCACTTGATGTGTATATTTTTTTACTAAATGGAAAAAGAAAAGAAAAGCTATGTTCGATATGATTTTTGGTGGCTTATGAACTTAAACACGAATGTATTACCAAAGGGGCAAACAGAGGTGATTAAACCAATCATCTAACCAGCTGTTTATCCCAAAAACGTGCAAGAAAGCCTACCGGGAATATAGGCAGACCCCATGCTACCCAAAATTCGAACCCAAGACCCTAAATATCACCCTTAAATGCAAGCCTTAACTCAGTACCACCGACTATAGTACCCATCGAGACAGTTGGTTTTAAATACAAATAACTTTCAAGGTATGTTAAATCTAGGTAGGTACCCGAAAATTTCTACCTCGCTACAAATATATATCTAAAAAAAGTCCAATTACCTACCTTATTCATGATGAATAAAGCCTTTATAAAAATATGATTATCAAGTCAAAACTAAATAGAAAGTCTTTCATCTTCCATATCTTACAAAAAGTAGAAAAATGCTTTGAAAGGTCATTCCTCTTAGCAATAGTCTAAGGATCAAAGGTCAAACTACGTGGGAAGCAAGTTATAGCGATTCAAATATTTCAATAAAAGTATTTTCACTCAAACGGATATTTTGTTGCTTCCTCTTAAATGGATACTGTAATAATGTCAGACCTGTATATAAAATATCTCACTACTGGGCAAGGGCCACTTTTAAGTGTGAGAACGGTTAGGACATGGTCCCTCACGCTGGCTTAGTGCGGGGTGGCAGACTTTAATTCAAGAAGATTATACAGAACTCTCAGACTTGCAGGTTTCCTTACGATGTTTTCCTTTGCCGTTAGAATAAGCAATAATTAACCAAATTTTTATTAATACGCACATAACTTCGAAAAGTCAGAGGTGCGTGCTCTGGGTTCGAACTCAAGACCTCTGCGTGGCAGTCCAATAGTCTCCTACTAGGCTATCATCATCATCATCATCAGGCTATAATAGTCCACTGCTGGACATAGCCCTCCCCCAAAGAGCGCCGTAGCACCCTGTCTTCAGCTTGCCGCATCCAGCATCTGCCTGCAGTCTTTCGCAGATCGTCATCCCACCTGGTCGGAGGGTGTCCTACACTACGTTTGCCGAGTCGCGGTCTCCACTCAAGAACACGCTTACCCCAGCGGAGAGAGCTATGCTCCGAGTTTCTCTGAAGGGTAGGATTCGTAATTAGGCTATCGCTGCACCATAATCTTAAATAGATTCTAAGATAAATTAGAAAATCGGTCTTAATTTTTATAATATGCCGTAATCATTATATACGAGGCAGTAAGTAATCCCTTTGAACTTTGGAAACACGGAAGTTTATTACGAAGCTTCTTAAGTTAATCTTTCTTAAATTCTTGCATGTATACAAGTATTTAACGAGATCAACTCTTTGAATCTTTAGATTCTTTGTAGCAACTATGCGATGAGAAGCGAAGACAAAGTTTTGAGAAACATCCAATATACTTATAGAAAAAACTCTATAGAAAAAATTCTTCTTGATAGCCGCTTAAATCCTTACTAATATTATAAATTCGAAAGTAACTCTGTCTATCTGTCTGTCTGTCTGTTACTTTTTCACGGCTAAACCACTCAACCGATTTAGATGAAATTTGGTACAGATATAGTTTAAAACCTGGGAAAGGACATAGGCTACTTTTTATTGATGTAGGTACCACGCGGGCGGAGCCGCGCGCAAAAGCTAGTTAAATATATGTATATATAGTCTCACGGATACACAGAGGTATTAATATACCTCTGTTTTATTCTGAGATTGCAGATGGTAAAAGGAAACACGGCGGTCAGCATCTGCGCTATAAGGATGTATTCAAGCGTCACCTAAACGCTTGCGGTATCGACGTTTCATCTTGGGAAAAGCTGGCTGCGAATAGGTCTACATGGCGATCTACCATCTTTAATAATATTAAGACGTTTGAGAAAAACCGTCTCGAAACGATTGACTTAAAACGCCAAATACTTAAAGAAAGGCCTAAACCCTCCTACACTTATACGTACAACAACACAGGCCAACTCTACTGTCACAGCTGTCGTAGGACATTCAAGACCAAGTTCGGTCTAGCAAGCCATATTAGAGCTCACCAAAGAAAAGATCCATGACTTCTAAGGTCCCCGTCATCGAAATCGATGAGGAGGACTATATATATATATATATATATATATATATATATATATATATATAATATATATATAATAATCCCTGTTAAGGTGAACTCAATCTTTGGATCTCCTTTTCCAACTAGCCTCTCTGCGTATATAGGCATTTCATCTATCCTAAGAGTCTTCCTGCAATCATGACTAATATTTTATTTGATTGATGATTTTTAATTGATGTGGTTTCTGGTCATACTATACACGTGCATACTATCTAGGGTCTTACCAACATCTCACAAAGTATTGTTCTTGTTTATGCGAGAATACGACAGCGTATTACAGATTATATAGTTACTTTTTATGTAGTTGAATAATTCTAACACGAGATTACCATAACTTTTGTGGACTTCATGGCACTTGTACGTGATGCGGGTAACATGCATAAGCTTATGTGACTTCGCGGGTTTAATACATCGTATAATATGGTGACACCTATCACACAAATTAGTAAGCCACCAAAATATCATCATGTCATCTATGCTACTTAATCACATGATAGTTTTCTTCAGACGACAATCATGTTTTCTAGAAAATTATCTCTATAATAAACTCAACGCTTTGTTAAATATATATCCTAAAACTACACGCGAATGTAAAAATGTTATTAGAAATTATTTAGTGAAATTAAATTACGACAACACAGAAGCCTTAATATCTATAATGAAATAAATTAATATTATTATAATAACAACAGGCCGTATAATACATACATACACACACACAAACTCATACAATCACACACACAACATACACACGCACACACACACACACACAAACACACACACACGCTCACACACACGCGCACGCTCGCACAGATTTCATAAAACTTATGAAGTAGAACAAACACTCACAAAGCCACGGGTTAGTGTCCAGGAGACCTGAAATACAGGGTTTCCCTAGTTTAGGCTCCAGTCCACCCCTCATAATACGCTACTTGTTATATTTACTTTGCTAACTTACTTACCTAGTTGAAATGTCACACTTGTGCGAAATTGTAAAATTATGTTTGGTGGAAAAAAATAAAACTTATTATTATAAAACTTATTATTATAGTGGTTTAAGTGGTCGCCTCGCCACTGCCATCACGCCAAGTCTTCGAATCCCACACGCGACAAAAATAAGTAAAAATTAAAAAAAATTAAAAATATTAGTAAAATTAGTAAAGTTTAATAGTAATAGTAGTGTAACAGTTTTCAAAATTTTGTAATAAAGTGTCAAATAAACAACGCGATAAAATCCGTATATAGTAGTTTAATTTCAACAAAAATTATTGTTATCCATAAATGTATGCCCCGAGTCTGGATGTCCTTTGTCTCCGTTGATTGAATGTTTGTAAAGTCACCGCGACACAGGAATAATTCCTAGTGCGCATGTAACGTTTAAAAAAATAAAAGATCATTTTATATAATAATAATAAATTCATTTATTTCTCCTCACAATTACAAGCTTAATTCAAGATATAACATATAATTAATTTGTCTAGTTAGTAATGCGAGGAGCTGGTGTCTGAGTTAGGCATAAAATGCCTGTATTACAGATCACCAGGTCCCCCACGGAAGAACAGATAGTTTTTATGAACAATGTTATTATATTAAATTACAATCTAATGTTATAGGTAAGGAGATTCAATACTAAAAAACTTAAAGAGATAATTATAATTTTGAAGGTAGAATAATAAAAAAAAACGAAGCTATAAACAAACAAGTAACAGAGCGCCTGCATCTGTGTGTATGTGTGTGTCTATGATAATGTATGACGTTAGTGTCTATGTCGTGTAATTGTGTAGTGTTGGGTGTCAGGTGTAGTGAGCCGATGTGTGCTTGTGGCGTGTGGTGTAAGTTATGAGCTTATGTCGTATACATTTAAATTTGGTTTGGGTGTAGTAGACTTTCTGTAAAACTATAATCCAAGTTATGTAACCAGTTCAAGACCAAAGTCAAACATTTGGCTTTAGCTAATGGATATATTGTTAAGACCCGATTTAACTTATTGTATAGGTTCGAACCCTGGTAGCAGAAAAACCGATGTGGCATTTTAGTTTTAAAAGGCGATGCAGAGCAAACTTTATGTTTACGACGTTTGTTTCTAATTGTTTCAGGTTCAAAAGTAGTTAGAGAATGTTGTTTCATAACCGTTTTTAGGATGAAGAGCTGTCTCACAGTAAGTACCTTCCATCTTGAGTAGAGGTCAGTCGTTGGGTGATAAAAAGGTAGGAACAAGCTATCTTTTAGGAGAGCTCTTTGTGCCCTCTCAATTTTTAAAAAGTGAGTTTTACATGTGCCACCCCATGTGGTGATACAGTATTCAAGCTGAGACCGACAGAGAGCATAGTATACTGATTTTATAACATCTTTAGTGGCAGTGTTTCTTAAGGTTTTAAAAATTACTATTAGTCTACGCACTCTCGCTGAAAGATACTTAATATGCTCGTGAAATTTAAGATTTCTGTCAATAATTACTCCTAAATACTTGGTGAATTGCGTATTTTTAAGGTTAGGACACTGACAAGTTGTGTCATTTGTATTAGGGCACGAATGGGAGACAATGCCTAGAGAGGGATCCGGTTTGTCGTTAGCTTTAATGGAGAACGTTATATAGGTCGTTTTTTCTACGTTTAACGTAAGTAGATTCCTATTTAACCAATTTGTCACAGTATTTCATGCCTATCTGAGCGTTGACAAAAGCTTCGTGCCAAGAGTTGCCAGTGAAAAGAAGAGCCGTATCGTCCGCAAATGCTACAGTTTTCGAACCGGAACCCTTAGCTGACATATGCCATTTATGTAGACTAGGAACAGTGTGGGACCCAAAATACTGCCTTGCGGGACTCCAAAGGTCACTGGCACCTCCTCACTTGTTACGTTACCAACTTTTACGCACTGTGTTCTGTCAGTTAGATAATCTTTGAAAAGTTTTAATTGAAGATCCCGGATGTCAAGGCTTTCGAGTTTCATTAGCAGAATAGGGACAGAGACTGTGTCGAAGGCCTTTGCTAAATCTAAGAAAATTCCAATGGTTTTCCTCTTTGAGTCTAGGTTGTTAACTATATAATTTGTTAGTTCTAACACAGCATCGGTGGTGGATCTATTGGCTCTAAAACCAAATTGTGCTTGTGACAGAAGGTTTTTATTTTCCAAGTAGTTAAGCAGTCTTTTATTAATTATACGTTCTAAAATTTTTGATAGAGTAGTATATAATATGACGCAAGTATATACCATTGTAATAATTATAGTAACTAATGGTCGCCTAGTGGTCAAAATTCGACCAAAATTCCTAAGCTTGCTTCCTACTTCGTTTTCTTTATTACATATAAACGAACGCGAGTCGACTGCTTGTGTCAAATGCATGAATGTGTGCGTGTAGTGTTTTTTCATTAAATTAATGTATTTCTAATGCATATTTTATAAAATATTAGGATTCGCCCCTCGTTCTCCATATAAACTTTAACTGTGCCAAATTTTATACTTCTCCGTCCACGCAATTTTTGTAAAAAGGGGTACAAAGTTTTTGCTTCACGTATTAATATATAGATTCTATAAGTATATTCAAACGTTATTAAAATTTGTATGAAGTAAAATATATGTGTGAGATTGCTCGCTTCGGTGTAACAGGCGCTCCAAAGGTATCTATTGACGTGAGCGATGAAAAATCACCGGTTTGCAAACGCTTTCATTAGCTTCACAAGAAACCGGATAAAATATGATACCCCGATCTTAAAGGATTAATGTTCGTAAGTGTGAATATTAAGGACAAATTCTTAACAGGCAAAAAGTTTGTTCTTAATCATTTGCTTATCGGTAATAATTTATAGACAGATTCTTGAAAGATATAATCTTGTAAAAGTTTTAGATTCTAATAAAATTTTACTTTAACTTTTGATATTTATCAACAAGTTTGCTGTGACATCACTATTGCTTGATAAATGTTTTTATTCTGGTATTGTAATATAATGACATCATATTGTATACAAACTGTCACACTGCTGGGCACGGGCCTCTTTTCAGTATGAGAAGGGTTAGGACATAGTTTACTATGCCCCTGTGTGGGTTGGCAGACTTCACACATCTTCGACAACATTATGGAGGACTTTCAGACATGCAGATTTCCACATTATGTTTGCCATCTACGTTAAAGTAAGAGATAATTAACTAACTATTCTGTTAACGATAACTTATAATATGCTGATATAATTTAGATTTAGAGTGTAATACAGTACTTATAACGTATAATTTAACTGGTGTTATATAACATTGTCTTATTATTTTCTAGTTTTTAAAAATTGAAAGTCTAATTTTAGATAGATTGCACAAGGATCGTTACTCTTTTGTTAACATATTTATTTTTGTACCTAATTTCAGTAGAAATGTATTATTATTATTATAGTAACATCTCAAGACTCAAGTAATAATGAATACTACAGATTTAGATTATACCCAATGGACAATACATACCTAGATGAGGTCCAAGACACGTATAGGTAAGAGTCAAAGCAAAACGCTTGAATTATTGTATGCTAATGGAAATCTTTATTCAAATTGTTAATTTTTGAAACGAGTCGTTACATTTTTGGTTAATCTGACTGACTGAGAGTAAAAAGACTGAACTTTAATTTTAACTCAATTTCCTCAGACGGATATTCACGTTAAGTTATTCATGGATGGGAGCAGCGATAGCTCAGTGGGGAGACCAACAGACTGCAATGCAGAGGGTTTCGGGTTCGAACCCACGTCGCGCACCTCTGACTTTCGGAAGTTATATGACTTTTCGAAATTATGTGCGTATTGATTGACAATTATCGCCTGCTCCGTGCCTCGGAGAGAACGTTAAGCTGTTGATCCCGGCTGCCATGTACATCTATGGCAGTCGTTATTGGGAGAGTGTCGACACAAAAGATCCCACTGGGTCGAAGTGTCGCCGGTCTGCACTGACTGGCCCCCCACATAAGATAAGATAAGATAGGATATTCATGGATGGGGCACAGACACAGACATTTAACAATAAGCTTAATGTTAATCTGTGTATCTGTTTGTGACATCGTACTTGTCAAAAAGTTGAACCTATTTTGAGATCTTGAGTTTATTTGTTAGAGTGTTATTAGTTATGATTCAAGAAAATCTATTTAGCCGTTTGAAGATGTCTAGCTCTTGATGATTCAAAACTTGGTATCCTGATACTTTATTAAATGTTTACCTTGCCTTACCTTTTGTTATAGCGATATAAAATTTTATAATTTACTAGATTTTGTCCGTGGTGTCCGCTTGCGAAAATGTAGGTTAGGTTAGCAACAGTGCTTTTGCATGATGATCGGTCTAGTAGTAAAGGCGTGCAAGCGTAGCAAACAAACTCATATTCGCATTTATAATATTAATTAGGATTAGGATGTTTGTCATTGTGTCTAAAATATTAAATTATTAATATTTAATTATATTAAATTATTATTATATTGCGCTCTATAGAGACATAGCAAAAAGGTTAGTCGACGCTTCCCGTGACCAGAGGGCTGGGCTTTATTTTGCAGAAAGAATAAGCATTGCTATTCAACGTGGCAATGCTGCCAGTCTTCTGGGCACACTACCGGTCGACTGTGATGCGGAGGAATTTTATGACGCCTATTAGAGGGTTTTAGTTTTCTTTTTCTTTGTTTTATAATATTTTAGGTATAAGTCATTTTTAAAGAATTGTGATTATATGTACAAATTATTAATAAATGAATAAAAAAGAAAATGTTTTTATTCTTGAGTGTTAAATAAATAATAATTATTGCCTCAGTAGAGTTTCGGATAAACAATTAAGACTTCTAAACAACAGTCTATATTACCCTGCATCATTTGCCACAAATTGTTCGCCAAGTTATATAAGTACCCTACGTTTGAATATTAAAAAAGTAATGGTGCTCACCCGTTATTACACGTTGTAATAAATCAGCGTCTAATTGCCTAAGTTCTATGGATATGGCTTTTGAATTTGGCTGGAATCCATTAATCGGTTTTTGGGGTTAATGTTTCGAAAATGGACGTACTCATGCCATAAGAAGAAATTTACCATTTGAACGCCGTGTTCGATTACAGCTTTATATGTATAAATCTCAGAGACTTTTAAATGCTTTTATTTATTACTAGCTTTTGCACGCGGCTTTGATCGCGTAAGTATCTCATCTTATCTTATGTGGGGGCCAGTCAGTGCAAACCGGCGACACTTCGACCTAGTGGGATCTTTTGTGTCGACACTCTCCCAATAACGACTGCCATAGATGTTCATGGCAGCCGGAACCAACGACTTAACGTGCTTTCCGAGGCACGGAGCAGGCGATAATTATTGTCAATCAATACGCACATAATTTCGAAAAGTCATATAACTTCCGAAAGTCAGATGTGCGGGACGTGGGTTCGAACCCGAGACCCTCTGCATTGCAGTCTCTTGGTCTCCCCACTGAGCTATCGTTGCTCACAATCACGTAAGTAAAAAGTAGGTAAGGTTAGGTTAGGTTAGTATCAATACTTTTTTCTATACAAAATATAATAGCATAAGTTGCTAAGTTTTTGCTTTAGTTGCTTTTTATTTGAATCCTTACAAATAAAAAATCTATTCTTTATAATATTAGTATAGACTATCTTTTGCACGCGACTACGTAAGCGTGGAATGTGTAAGTAGGTACTGTAAGACAACTTGCTCCGAGGAATTGTTCGGACTGATCCCTGCCGCCTCTTTTCACCATCGTCCTACGCGACAGCATTTTCGTTCCCATCATTTAGACCGTTGGCAGTCCACAACTGTGCGTTTCTTAATTTTCTGCCTCGCACAACAAAACTGTAGAATGAGCTGTCACCTGCGGTATTTCCGAACCAATACGACCTTCACTGAGCGTACTCCTTTTAAAAACGCCGGCAACGCACTTGTAACTCCTCTGGTGTTGCAGGTGTCAATGGGTGGCGGTAATGTTAGTATTTGTGTATTTGTGGATGCTACTGTACAATATTTTTATTCATTTGAACGGTTGCTTAAACTGTGGATACAATTGGGATTTACTAATGTCTACTAATCATTTAGTTAATAGTAATCTGTCTATTTTTTATCAAAACGTAAGTGGCCTACGCTCAAAGACATCATTATTCTATAGAAATCTATGTTTAAGTTCGTACGACATCGTAGTGCTAACGGAGACGTGGTTAACAAATAGTGTTAGCGACTCGGAATTATTTGATAACAGGTATTTAGTATGGAGACAGGACAGAGATTATGAGCTCACTAATCAAAGCCGTGGAGGGGAAGTTCTCGTAGCTATTCGAAAAGATATACCGGCCAGTTTAATACCCACTTTTAGTTCGACAGCCGAGGATCTTTGATTAGCGTTACCTACCAACGTGTCTAAAGGTAAGCAACGAACAAATTTATATATAGGCGTAGTGTACCTTTGCAAGCAAAACTTAGGATTATCATTTTCTAGACAACTAAACAATTATCTCTCAAAGGTAGATGAGCTTGTTACTACGCATATTAACGATTCATTTTTAATATTAGGCGATTTCAATATGAGTGGGATTATGTGGAATTTGAATATTGAGGACTATACTACGACACCGAGCAATGTAAACACTTCCGATGAACACTGTTTGATTGACACGTTACATCTTCATAATTTACACCAATTTAACCACGTAAAGAACGCACATGGAAGGATATTAGACCTTATTCTTTCAAATAAGTCTTTGCACGTTTCTGAATGCTTTGATCCGCTAGTGCCTATTGATCCTCATCATAAAGCTCTTTCTGTACAATTCGCGTTACCTAAATTTAACTATTTCAAACCTGCGCCGAACCCCCGAACAAAATACTTGTATTTAAAAGGAGATTATGATAAAATAAATAATGTCATACGAAGTATAGACTGGTATAATAAGTTATCAGGTATGCCGGTTGATAATGCAGTGGATTTGTTTTATTCACTTACAAGGCAAGTAATTGAAAAGTATATTTCAAAACGTGTTATGCAAAGTAATAATTCTTTTCCTACGTGGTATACGGCTGCATTGAAAAAATGTATCAAAGAAAAGCATAAATATAATAAGAAGTTTAAGATATATGGCAATCGATCGGATTATGAAACATTTAAACTGTTACGGGAAAGTGTCAAGCGGTTAGAGAGAGAATGTTATGACAAACATATTAAATAAGTGGAAGCGTCAATCAAGATAAATCCCAAACATTTTTGGACCTACATCAAAGCACACCATAAATCAGCCAGCATACCCGGTTCCATAATGTACGGTTCCTTAGTTGCAAACACAGGGGAGACTATTTGTGACATTTTCTCTGATTACTTTGCATCTAATTTTCTGCAGCCTTCTCAAGCAACACCTTTAACATTATATAACTCTAATCTTGAACGCAGAACCGTGTCCGACATTGATAAGGTGCACGTCAGCATTACAACAGTAATAAAACTTCTAAAATCGCTCGATCACGACAAATCTGCTGGACCCGACTTAATACCTCCGTCTTTTCTATATAAATGCGCAGATACCATTGCTATTCCACTATATATATTATTTAATAAGTCGCTCTCAGAATGTACTGTACCAAGATTATGGAAGAGGGCATTTATTACTCTGATTCATAAAAAGGGGTCAAAATCTGACGTAACTAATTACAGACCAGTGTCTAAGCTATACATAGTCTCAAAAATTTTTGAAAAAGTAGTTTATAATCAGATGTATCCAGCCTTAAAAAATAGTTTTAATAGTTTTCAGCACGGATTTCTCAAGGGCCGTTCCACAACTTCAAACCTAATTCTATTAAATGAATATATAACAGAAGCTATGAGTAGAGGTAGTCAAATAGACGTAATTTACACCGATTATACGAAATGTTTTGATAGAATTGATCATACCATCTTACTAGCTAAGCTACAGTTGATAGGCATCAGAGGTGACCTGTTGAGATGGTTTTCTTCTTATATAACTAATCGGTCCCAAGCAGTAGTGATTAATAATTATGTGTCTAGCTGGGTAATGGTGCCTAGCGGAGTTCCCCAAGGTTCACTTCTTGGCCCTCTGTTATTTCTGATCTTCGTAAACGACATTGACCAATGCTTCCATCATTCTCACCTCCTCTCCTTCGCGGATGATATGAAGATTTTCAAATCAATCTCAACGCCTGCCGATTGCCTCGCTCTCCAATCAGACCTATCACGCTTAACAGATTACTGTATCCTGAATAAGCTAGATTTGAATCCTACCAAATGCGTAGTAGTTACCTATAGTAGGAAACCAGTCGTATTACCGCCAGAATATCATCTTAACGACCATAAACTAATAAAACTCCGTAATGTCCGCGATCTTGGTATTATACACGATTCTAAGTTGCTTTTTGATGATTATATTGATAGTACAGTTACTAAGGCTTTGCGAGCGTTAGGGTTTGTGATGCGAGCATCTAATAGTTTTAAGGAGGCTAAAACTCTTAAAATCATATTGTACTTTTGTGCGTAGTATATTGGAATACGGAAGTCAGGTCTGGAACCCGAGATATAATACATACGCAACTCGAATTGAAAATATACAACGCAAATTTATAAAATTTCTATGCTATAAGTTGAAAATAAAATATAAGTCCGATAATTACTTCAAACTATGTGCTAAATTTCATATCTTGCCGTTAGCCAACCGCCGTATGATAGCAGATGTCGTGTATCTAATGAATTTGTTATCTGGCAAAATTGATTGTCCAGGCCTACTTTCTAAAATAAATTTTAACGTACCTACAAAAAGCACGAGACAATATAAGCCTATACACATGCCTTTAGTAACCACAAATTACAGACAGAATACATTTCTCTGGCGAGCGGGTGATACTTTAAACGAACAAGCAAGAAAGTTTGACATTGATGTTTTTTATACTCAAGCAGATGCAGTGAAGCGCATGCTCAGTCTTGATTTTTTTACAAGGTTTAATGCTGATTAATTTTACTTTATTTGTTATATGTTAGATGTTTAAGTGATAAAATAGTTGCTGTCCACTCATTGTTATTTAAGAGTTAGTCGTGGAGACCTATCATTGGCTCTCTGTTGCATATTTATTTTCACTACTATGTGTCTCAAAGCTGTTGGTCTTCCTAATACATAAATAAATAAATAAATAAATAATCACTTACCATCAGGCGATCCGTCTACTCGTTTGCCCCCCAATCCATAAAAAAAACCTTCAGGCATAATAAAACTGCGTCAGGATATTTCTGCTTTTCACAATATCTTTATTTTACATTCAATTTGTACAAATACAGAACTTTGGTAATCTACCTTACTTACAGTTTGCTTGTAATATAACTCTATTCTTTAGGTTGTTATCGAACTGAGCTCAAAAACAAGAATCCCTCATAATGCCAAGGTTGGTTGTTTTTATCACGTATCGATAGTGTTGCCAGTGCTTTTTTATTCTACTATTTTTTATTAAGAATTGAGGGAAAATAAATTAAAACCTTACAGTACCTATCTACATTTTTCTTTCTCTGCATGTAAGAAGAACCTCATCAACATGCATAATACTCGACTTTTAGGCGATGCATCAAGATGAAACATGCACCAGATTTCAAGTTAAACCTCCAGCAATACAGATATGAAAAACGCGTTTAATTTCATCCAGTAGGTTTTGCGTGATTCACGTACAAATATACAGACAGACAGATACAACAATTCTATAAATAATTGGCATAAATACACCTATGTACAGATATCGATCAGTTACAATTTTATTATATTATGTATCGACATGAGCTTCGACTAGCAATATCGTGTGATAACTGTGATAAGTTAGTAAATTCTCAATAACAACACAGAGCCTGCAAAAGTGATTGTGAAGCCCCATTGACGACAATATGCTCGCCCCTATTACGTGGTACTTAAAAAATCTTCTTCTCCCTAGCCTTTATTATTCCCAAGTCACTTCGAGTCGGCTTTCTAGTCTATCCGGATTTGACTGGATATCAGTTTTTACACGGAGCAGCTGCCACCTGACCTCCGCAATCCGAAGGCTATCGATACCCTAAGGCTACTCAAAAATAAGGCTGTCGAACTGTGGGTGCTATATACACTCATTGGAACACATACAAGTGTACTTCTACGTAAATATAGTCCACAAAATACATAATAGATGTACAGTATATGTATTTACGTAGGTAGGTAACCCACAGTCTAGTGCATTACGACATACGAGGGCTGATTGTTGAATTATTAAGTGAACGCAATTGTTGGTCTAGAGTCTAGAGACTAGACGATGTAGGTAGCTATTGTGATTTTACTTATATAGTGTTTGTTATTCGCTTTGTACTTTTAATGTAGGTTCGATGTGGTATGTTGTGTCAAAACTGCATGAACTTTGTAGTCTCAATGGACCGATTGATAGATTGATACGTTCCATATTATCGTCTTACGTTTACGCTATGGTAAAACATTAAAATTAAACAAACTGCTATTATAGCGGTTTATTAAAAAAAGCTTATGTTTAAATATATTTTTATTTTACATTAGCAAATGAAATTATCAATACCTTTAATAGTTAAAAATAGTAAACACCTATTTATTTTAAACTAGCTTTTGCCCGCGGCTTCGCTCGCGTTAATTTAGAATTTTACAATCAATTCGGGTTGTACTCTGCTTGTAATAATATAATTCAATCATGATTCGAAAGACACGTGGCGCCATCTATTATCATAAGAACGTTATTATTGTTTTCCTCGGGAATGGTATTTTTTCGGGATGAAAGGTAGCCTATGTTCGTTTCTGTACACCTGTAAACGTATATGCAAAATTTCAGGATGATCGGTTCAGTGGTTTAGGCGTGAAAAGGTAACAAACAAACTCATTTTTAGCTTTTATAATATTAGTTAGGATTAACAGTGGTAGCATTGCATATCTATGCGTTTTCCTTAATGTTTTCAAATATGTGTTAAGTCTGCCAACCCGCACTGCGCTAGC
Organism: Catocala sponsa; assembly: GCA_963564715.1. Classification (NCBI taxonomy): domain Eukaryota; kingdom Metazoa; phylum Arthropoda; class Insecta; order Lepidoptera; family Erebidae; genus Catocala; species Catocala sponsa. The sequence continues at coordinate 9,659,800 of OY751351.1, forward strand.
GTAGTGGACTACGATCTAACATAATATATAATACAGCAACAACGCGAATGCTACTAGTATGCATCTTCAAGGACTCAGCGCTCGTGTAATGCTGTCAATATATTATTCGAATATAAATCAAAAGTTTGTGGTCTTATCGCTACTGTAAGTACCAGTAGACTATCTTTTATGAGTTCTAAAAACCCACCTTGTTGCTGGAACACCAAATAATACATATTTATGTAGCTGCTATCTATATGTCGTTCAGGAAATCAGGAATAGATTATGTGTTTGGGATGATCGGTCTTCTAGACCTTTCGCCTAAGTTCTAGAGTATCTATACTCTAGAACTTAGGCGAAAGTTTATACACATAATGCATTATTACTTGTTACTAGTGAACAAAGTGGATAACCCATCGGTACACGAGTGCATTCATTTTTATGTACCAGATCAATACATGCGTGCAACAGGACGACAACAACATCGTCTTTTAACTTGTCCCCTATCATGGCGCTTGTCTCTCGCCTCTAGTAGTCCGACTGGAAGGGCAATCGAATTAATTAATCATTTATTTAACGCAAATCTGGATGCAGACATATTCTTTAATAATATAAGTTAAATGGCTAAAACGGTGTTAATGCACTTGAATATAGAAAATATGTATATATGAATAGTTACCGTTATTTTATTTTATGTTTATATAACGTTGCTGTGTTTAGCTTTAGGAAAACTAGTATAGCATATAAGTGTTTTGGTTTAGCTGTAAGTTTATATTGTTTGATAAATAAATAAAAAAGACTAACACACAGTCGCAAAACTAATTCCAAGGCCTGCATCTCTAGCTTTTCCTTTTAATTAACACTTACGCATATAAGCTATATGTTATGCATAACTCTTGTCCATAACACCAATTGCGATTATTTTTTTAAATGCTGGTTGTCAGTGCAATTCTTGATTTCCTCCTTGTTTCTTTGTTTCCATTACTGTGCAATATGCACCGTGGGGAAATAAGAGAGATGCAATAACAGTTTATGTAAACAATTGCTTGAATAAGAAAATACTGGCATATACTTTTTTGTGGCTTTTCAAAACTATGACTTTATCTATTTAAAAGAACGTAAAACGGCCTTACTTACCTTAAATACAGTAAGAATTTCAGAAGAAAGGCAGTACCTACTTAAGATTGGAAGATTTGATTTATTTTGTTTTTATAATAATCTATATAAATAAAAATCAATTGCCACATGTATGACGGAGCATCACTTAATAACGGCTTGACTGATTTGGCTGTTTTGCTGTGTTTGTAGTTATCAGAACAAGGTTTTTATGAACGAAAATTTGCGAAAAATCCGCAAGACATGCCGAAAATTTTAATTGTATTTTCATACGAAATGAAATTGATTGACGTTTTGATATTGAATTTAATTAGGTACGTGAAATGTATTTTAGTGTAGATAGACCGGACAGCGACTGTCGGGTCAGCTAGTAATATTATAAAAACAAATCATTTAATTATAAACAAGTTCTCACAATGATCAGAAGTTCATAATAATCACATATTTTCTAAATGGTGGTGCTAAATGTCATCGAGAGTGTAACATTTTCATTATTATTGTTTCTTTCATTGCAGTTTTTACACGAAGCCAGAGGGGTAGATAGAGTTGTTGGATTTTTATCCATATTTCGCAAGTATTATATTGTAAGGCGATTATATAGCCTTTGTGGCATTTGGAAAAATCTTATAATAACGTTAACTTAATAATATTTCGCTTAACCCGGAAACCGAACCCGTCATCTCAAAATTAGCGAACCTATATACCATGGAACCAAATAGGTGGTCTAGCACTATATTTATTGTTAGGTATAATACTAGTGTTATCTGTAGGATATCAAATCGTATCTCTATAGATACAGGACTATTCTTATACCTCTAGACACAAACTGACAGGAATGGTCCCTTATTTATAGTCCAGCCTGATCAATAAATGACAACACATACACAAAAGTTAGTACTGTCCGTGTGTACACGTTATCGATTCTCGCAGCTCAACATATTTGTCGTATTGCAAATGCAATTTGCATCAGATTTACGCCAGTGTATTGTATTGTAAACGATGGGAATATTCTGTGAATAAGCTTTGTTTAAAGTTTCGTAGTTGTCGCGTTTATTATGTTAGATACGGAATAATGAATACCGTTCGTGTTTGGAACTGCTTTGAAGTGGTTTTCTTTACGTTAATCGTAGGCCGGTAAGGTATTCAGTTGGTTCTAAAATTCGCCTACGATTAATTTTATTCGAAAATGAAAAATCAACCCAAGATTTGAAAGGAATAAGATTTTTTTTATTATATCCTGCACTAGAATTAAATCCTGTGTCACAAGTGTCACAACCGACGTTACGAACATTCAAACAACAGACACAAAGAATACCCAGACACAAAACAACTATTTGTTGATCACACAAATTTTTGATCGATTGGGGAGATTAATAGCACAAGTAGCTCTAATGAGTTTTAAAGATATAATAACCTGGGGACATAATTAGTTCTAGTACTTTTTTCAATACAACTTATGATATAGAATTCGTGTGAAGGCGTTTGAAAACATAAAATTAATAGACACAAAGTACAACCAGACACCAAATAAAAAATTCGCTTCAAAAATAATATTCAGCTATGCATATTCTGCCAATTATGGTGTGCAAATACATTACAAATAGTTAAATAATATATTAGTCATTATAAAATTAGATCTAAATCCTTACTTCGTTACTAATATTATAAATTCGAAAGTAATTCTGTCTGTCTGTCTGTTACCTTTTCATGGCTAAACCACTTAACCGATTTAGATGAAATTTGGTACAGATTTAGTTTAAAACCTGGGGAAGGACATAGGCTACTATTTATTGATGTAAGTACCACGCGGGCGGAGCCGCATGCAAAAGCTAGTTACCTATAAAAGGGATTAAATATAATGACCATTAAAATATTAATTGCACAGCAAATATTGCACAGCATATCGAGCACATATACCCCTCAAATTACTGCATTCCATCTCCGAAGGGTTAGGTTATGTTAGTTTCCTTCTTAAACCCACCCAAAAATAGAAGTCCCGCGAAGCGGGGCTCCGTCGACTTAGTATGACCTGTTTAAATATTTATTTTGCTGTGCAATTAGTATTTTTGGTAAGCATATTTTGCTGTGTAATTATTATTTTTTTCTTGTGCAGTTAAATACTACCCCCTGTAAAATATCACACATAATACTGAATTATGTATAATAGTTATTTCACTGAAATATTTATGAAGATATCTTGTAAATACACACTTTATTTATTAATAACTTCAATTTTTTTTTAAATTATGTAGTATGTAACTAAACTATAGGTTCTTTATTAGTCCAAGAATATTAGTCAAATTAGGGCAAGTATCTCGGAATGAGAGATAGTCAGCTATAAACTTGTATAAACCTTTATTTTGGCACTCTAAAACTTGTCTCAAAACCTACTTATCGTAGGGCGTCCGCGTCTACAGATATTCCACGGTCAAAGGTCAAAAAATCGATATTTTACACATTTATTGCAAATATCTCGTTTCCTATGGGTTTTATGCTATTCGTATTTATCATATATATTGTAGAAGATTAAATTCTCTACAACCTTTTTCTAAACATTTTTTTTATATCTTGAACCATTTTCGAGATAGAGGGCAGAGCGCGCGCAGTGATTTACTATTTAGAGTCTCATTCGAGGTAAAACTATAGTCCCGATTAAAAACACGCCGTATAAAGTTTACAAATTATTGATAAATATATAATTATAAATAATTTGTATTTTTTATTAACTATTACATATATAGATTAACGCCTGTTTCCTAGAGGGGTATGGAGAGACTACGGATTTCCATAACTATTACGTTATAATTAATATTTTTTTCAATAATTCAGTATCTATTCTCTTAACAATTACCTACACGTGTAATTATAAAATTATTAAGGGAAATACTTTAATTATTTTTTAATTCTAATCTTATTTATACTAATTACTTCCTAACTCAATAAAAAGAAAATAATTAATTTTTACTTAATGTTTTTATTGAAAAAACCATTTCATACATTTATGAACGCTGAAATTCAAAAATTTAAGTACTACAGCACAAAAGTCGTGTCACAGCCACTTATTGATACTCTTTAATGAGATACTCTAAATAGTAAAACACTGCGCACGCTCTGCCCTCTATCTCAAAAATGGTGCAAGATATAAAAAAAATGTTTTAACAAAAGTGGTAGAGAATTATATCCTCTACAATATTTATAGTAAATACAAATAGCATAAAACTCATGGAAAACGAGATATTTGCAATAAATGTGAAAAACATAAATTTTTTTTACCTTTGACCTTGGAATATCTGTAGACGCGGACACCCTACGATAAGTAGGTTTTGAGACAAGTTTCAGGGTGTCAAAATAAAGGTTTATACAAGTTTATAGCTGACTATCGCTCATTCCGAGGTGAAACCCCTAATATGCCTGGACTATATTGAGTAAATAATTAAATACTTTAATAGACAGACAATATGCAATTCTTTTAGGCATGCATTAATATGCATTCCGTATCCATTTTTTGTTATGATGGTTATTTCCAACCCTCATCGCTGTGAAGGTGTGCGTCAATAGTATGCTCGTCTACAGAATATCGATGTAGCCATTCATGTATCAAAGTTTAACGCTTAGAGGGACTCTATTTTGTTCTCACTTTATATCTTAAATATATATCATTTTCATGGATTTGTCGATTCTGATGAAAATATTATATTAGATTTTATTAGTTACTAGTTATGCTCGCGGCTTCGCTCGCGTAAAAGTGGGTTAGGTTTTGTTAGTAACAGTATTATTTTAAATAATATTTATAGCCTATGTTACTCGGTGATAATATAGCTTTCTAATGGAGAAAGAATATTCAAATAGGTTGAATTGTTTTTGAGTAAAACCCTTACAAACAAACAAACAATAAATCAAATCGTTCCTTTTTATACATATTATTATTAGTATAGACAAACAAAACAAAAACTGCTATTAGAATATTTACCATTGCTAATTCTTACTTAACTTTTCTTTGTTTTTGTACTCTATGTGAATTTGCTAAAGTAGCACCTATAAGTAATGCTACTTTATGCTAGAAGATTTAATAATATAATAATATATAGATATAATATAATAATATTCTACACATACACACAACACCATCTAGCCCAAACTAAGCAGAGCTTGTACTATGGGTACTAGACAATGGATCAACATACATATACCTAAACTTTCTTTTATGTAAGTACATACATATTATACATAGAAACACCCAGACCAAGACAAACGTCCATGTTCATGCACACAAATGTTTGATTTGTGCGGGAATCGAACCCGCGACCTCAGGCGTGGCAGTCGGTTACACTGCTTTTCTTTCACATTGGGTTGTACATGTTATAATAGTTGAAAGTGTTGATAAATAAATAAGTGAAAACTTTTCTACATCGTAACGTGTCTTCTTCTTTGTAATGGCTGACCTTCTGAGAAGCAAAGATGTTTGATTTCGAGCGACCTACCACTGATCTTGCGATACACTATTTGTCACGTAAATTCTAGTTATATTATAGTTATAGCGGCTTTGCTGTATCCTGACATTGCTGAAGTCCTTGAGCAGCGGTTACCACTTTCCATCAGGTGGGCCACTTGCTCGTCTGCCACCAATGGCAATAAAAAAATAAAAAAAATGGATAAATGTAAACAGCAAGCAGCATCAGGTCTTATTACATCGCCAAACATTGTACAAAGTGGTCAAACCATTGCAGATTCTCACTCATATGTAAATCCAGACATATTGATGAGTTTTCTTAATTGGTTTACCATTATTTCTTATAATGCTGTTCGCTAACTAAAAAGCTTTTTAGTTAGTGGACTGTAGTATAGTAGTTATGTACAAGAAAAATGCTAGCGATTATAAATAAAAAAATAATATTAGCTGCACTGAATACGCAAGCAAACATTCGAGAAATATCTCTTGTTTATAGAATATGCCTGCAGTCTGTGCTGAATTATTGAGCCGAGCGCGAGACAGGCAGTCGTAAATAACGAGGTAACGGTCTCGATTTGCTGAGACACCGATTGTTCTAATCGATTTACTTTCTCGATTATAGTGTTTACTTTTAAATCTTAAACGGCGATCTTCATTGATGTTTTGAGAATTACAACAGGTTTTAACGTTGTTGAATAACGTTTTAGCAATAATATGAATCTTGGGGAAATACGGTAATTTGTATGAGCATTAAGTGTTGTGATTCGAAATATTTTCGAGTGATATTGATCGCTCTACAGGTCTATAGCCACTAGAGATGCTTGCTTATCACATTTTATACAATCTGAGCAAGTGAGTGAAAACAAGAAATAACTACATTCGCACACAAATTATTGTTCTGGCTGTACCTTGTGGTAGATATTTGTATGTTTTAAAATCCTCTGTGACACAGGTGTTCATCCTTACTACGACAGATGTCATAAAAATAAACATAAATATAAATAAATTAGCGGCCGTTACAAAAAGTGTATTGCATTTATATTCGTGTGTTTTATGAACACCCGTGTGTGCATAAGCGCCAAGGACTTATTTTTTTTTTCACTTAATTTTTTTTGAGACGCTCCACGGTTTAATCATCCATTTTAAATCACAAACTGTTTATAATCTCAGTAGATTATAAATCAGTATTTAGTTAAAGAACTTATTTTTATATGTGATGAACCTTGAAAAGTCCAAACTGTGATTAATTTTGTATAAAAATAAATAATAAAGACTTATTATTTATTTTTATACAAAATTAATCACAGCTTCATCTTCAATCATAATCTTCACGCCAACTTAATGGTTTAACCTTTAAAAAATTCCCTTTAGTCTATCATCATAATCCCTAAACCTCGCCCAAATGCCGGATATTGTAGAGAATCTTCTTATGAATATCTTTTGAATATTCTCGGAGCGCTAAATATTGTTTTGATTCATAAGATAGATGGTATAATAGACATAGATGTCTTTATGTTGCTGAGTACCAAGGCGTAATATAACATTTTTAGTGCTTCTATACAATTTTGTGGGTCTTACGATACCAATTTTTAATAAAATACTACTTTCCAGTAGAGCCACAAAACAAATAATCTCAATTTACAAAACAACTAAAATAGGTGAACATAGTTTTTTTAGGTCCTTATATTCTATAATTATAAAACTATATCTTTTACAGCATTGATAGCGAGTTAAAGTACTATCTACATTATTTTTAAAATAAAAGTGTTTGTGCCGCGTTATTTTGATTGTTCTCATGCAATGCTCAACGCTACTTTCGATGAAAATCTAATCTCATGTGACTATCATCGCTATCACAAAATAACATATCATAATGATATCTCCTCGAATAAAAAAGGTAGAGACGTGTTACATCTATCTTTCCGAGCAAATATTTTAACTTTTTTTTAGACAGCCCCGTGCCTCGGAAAGCACGTAAAGCCCTTGGTCCTGCGCTTGATCTCTATGCGGTCGTGTCGGATTATCCGTCCCATCGGATCATAAGGGTTAGGGAACAGAGAGTGCTCTTCTGTTCGCGCACATACTTGTGCATTTTAATATCTCCTGCGCAGATGGCCAGTCTCCGTTGAGATTGGCCGCCGTCACCGAAAATTCGGTCTGGAGGCCATTTTAAAATTATTAAATTATTTAGATTAATTTTCCCTGACGTTTTGGTTGTTTTATAATACCCATGGTCACGACAAAACTAAGATGGTGAACGTCAAAATCTTAAAGAAGTTATTTCAAAGTACCCGAACGTCATTTAATTAATAGCTAAAACCTGAACTAGATAATAAAGTCTTCTTCTCGTCTTCCTCTTATCAGTGTGAGACGGTTAAGACCATAGTCGACCATGCTTACCCAGTGCAGGTTGGAAGACTACACTTGTCATTGAGAACATTATGGAGAACTGTCAGACAAGCAGCTTTCCTCACGATGTTTTACGACTTACTTACATTCATATACGCATATAATCCGTATTTCGTCACATATGATTTTTAGTTCCCATGTTGGATAGCCTATTGTCTACCTTCATTTACGCTTTCAGACTTCGTGCTTTTACTGAGAATATAATTAAAGTAATATTCAATGACACTTTGCTCGACCCAGAATTCGAAACTTGTGGGCCATGACCACGGACATTCTTTACCGCTGCACCACCGAGGGAGACCACAAATTGTGAATGACGAATAATTACGGTAAAATATTCATTAATATAACATATACACTCCGAATTTAAATAAACAGTAGGTATAATATTCATCGAATCTATTTGTCATTTTACCTTTATTGTTTCATAAAATATTTCAGTAAACATTTCCAATGTTATTAAATGCTACGTTGATGGAATGCTCAGCGCGCTTTTGAGCGTGCATTTTAGTTTTATTTAATAATTAAAAACTTAATGCACAAAATTAATTGTTCAAAGAGAAATTTATCGCCAAAGGCATTCTCGACCAAACTTTTGGCATGCGCAGAATGATTTAAGTAAATGCATTTAGAAGATAATAAGAATTTATTTTGGAATATTAAAATATGATTGCCCTTAAAATAAAAATACCAAAGAACACCTTTCGTGAAGACCGTAAAATAAAAAGAAAGCGCATGAAAAAATTAAATAAAAGCTGTTTGATCGTGCAGTCGTGGATTCGATGTTCATTTATTACACCATTGAACCCATTCGAAACTCTAACATTTTACTTAGCTTTCCGCGTAACTATAACGCAATACTATTTTATATTTACTTAACGTGAGTATATTGTATGTATTTTATATAACTGATATTAAAACAATCATGCATGGTCATTTATATAGACCATCCAACGCGAAAGTATGAAAATGATTATTTATTTATTTATGGACAACCAACAAAGCATACACTAATTGAAACATCGTTATAAAACAAAAAATGCGGGTACATAATATAGTGCTGCCTTACTTACAGGCTGCCACGGCATGCATTAACAAAAAAATAATAATATAATAATAATAATATTCTACCACATACACACAACACCATCTAGCCCAAACTAAGCAGAGCTTGTACTATGGGTACTAGACAATGGATAAACATACATATATACTTTTTTTTTATAAATAAATACATATTATACATAGAAACACCCAGACCAAGACAAACATCCATGTTCATGCACACAAATGTTTGACTTGTGCGGGAATCGAACCCGCGACCTCAGGCGTGGCAGTCGGTTACACTAACCACTACGCCACCGAGGCCGACTATAATTAACATAATATATTTATCAACGCTCGTTTTTTAAATTACAAAAGTGAAATTAAATATTTACATTAAAACATCATACAAACAAATAATGGCATTTAAATAAAGATAAAAAAAACAGTAATAATCATAACGAAATGCATGCATAGTCTGTAGGTACTATCGGCTTCAGCGACGGATGACCATTTCAGAAAAATTATTTACATGTTTTATCTGTAAATAATGAAAAAGCATATCCCCGATCGTAGTAAACACGAATAGGTGGAAACCCAAAGCCTCTGCCTACCTCACTGATAAGGAGATCGTTATTTTTTTGGTACCAGCGCAGCATGTGCTTGGCGTCAAAGGCCCAGCGCTGGATTTCAATTGGCACCCTGCAGTTCTACACGGACGGTGGTAGGCATACGACCGGACATTATGTATCGAACGAAAGAACGAATCTTCGTACGTTTGAATAAGCTACAATCAATCTAGCAACTACCGGAAAACATCACAACATACTTTTATCAGAATCTTTAATAACCGTCGTCATTCTTTAACTAAACAAAGGCAATAGAAAAAGCCGAAAGCCAAAACACGTACATTTTTTTATTTACAAAAAATGTTGTAAAATTGTTGCGCACTATTTGAGGTTTCGGCACAAAAGTCACGCTTACATACGTGGCCTGAATATATGTCCAGATGGCAATAGAAATGAAATGCCTCGCCTGATTTTACTCATCATTCGTTTTTTTTGGCATAAAGGGAATTAATGGATAAAAGATAGATAGTTCTACTTTTGGAAAAAAGTATGGCGACGATTTTTATACGTATATTGTTTAATTCATCGGTTTTTAATTTGTAGTGAAAAATAGGTATATATTAATGATATAAAATAGGGAATATTATATAACTCGTTAATACGTCGTAAAATTTGTAAGCTATCCACTGAAAACTTGCCTAGAAGGCTTGAAGATTGCTATTTTAACGGTGATGCTTGTCCTTTGTGTGTGCACATCTTTATATAATTTTGAGTGTCAAAATTAAAAGCTTTGAATAATCATTATTGTATTAATTTTGGTAAATACTGCCTTTCATACAGTTTCATTTCAAAAACATCCTTACATAACAATACAAAGGAATGTTCCAATTTCAACCTAACCGAAATACAAATAAGTTATTCTTTGCCACAGTTCTAACCGTAACAAAACTGGCCACGATACAACGTATCTACCAAGTTGCGGATGTCCACATAGTCTATAGAATATTTTCAGTGCACAACCTTATTGTTGAGGAGTACAATGCTAGTATCGGCTTGTTCACAATACGTATTGTTCACGTTGTCGACGATAGACTAGATAATGCCGCATTCAATGCCTATGTGTAGCGTGAAAAACAATATTACTGAAGTTCTACTTTGTGGCCTATTATTTGCGGCAAGATTGAATTAACGTTAGGTACTTTGAAAAAAAGCAGAGTGCGCCTGAATTGCCCTCTAACTTGGATCAGTCGATTTAAGAGTCAGTGTCATACATAATAATATTATATATTAACCCTTGACTACCTACCCCTTATTTCAGAAACATAACTACCTACCTGGAGTCTCTCAGACTCCAGCACTTTGAACTCGAAGAAAACCAAAACTATGGTGTAGGGTAACAAATTGAAATAAAAATCGTTTTTCATATAATACTTTATTTATATTAAAATTAGAAAACCTTTAAAACTCATTAAAAAAACTTAAATTTTATTTGAACAGAGTAAGAAAACTAAAAAATTATAACATTCTGATAAAATGAGATCAGTAACAAAAATGAACGAATATTAGGAACTTTCTTCATTAATTTTTAAAAGTTAAGTAATCAACAAACAACATAAAACAAACTTTTATCATAATGGACATATTTTTATAAAATTGCAATAATCAAAGTTCACAATTTTTTACGGCAGAATAAACATGTCATGTGGGAGCCCTCCAGGCAAATGGGTTTCTTGCACATGAAACATAAGTACTGAGTCTTAAGTTTCTTTTTTGCATTACACATAGAGTATTGCTGACTTTTCTGGTGCTTCAGCACTATATCCTACAGAGCCAGGAAGTGCCTCTTGGTCGAGTTTCAGCACTCGACAAAGAGAAAGTTTTATGTCGCGCTGAATCGACGTAATTTTCTCTACGTTCCATGTGTGCTCTCGAAAGCGATTTAGCCCGCTTGTTCATGAATTTAACGGCTTTCAGGCTTTGTCGACTGGGTAGATAATAGGTATACCATATATGGATTGGATGCTGATATGTCCAGTAATCTATAAAATATAGCAAGTGGCCATATTTTTCCTCGTTCTTGATCGCAACTGATTCAAAGGACCGTCATCGTCTGACGAAGAATCACAAATTGTGCTCTGACGTTGAGATTCGGCATTTTTCTCCGCTAAATTTGGCTCTTCATCACCTTCAATTTCCGAGTCAGATGCGGCGTCACTAAAGCAGTACAAAATGTTCACCAATTGCGTTCAAATCACTACAATCTTCATTAAACGTATCTTCTTTATTTGAAGAATGCTCAACCTCTAACCAACACGCAATAATTTCATCATTTTCAACTAAAACAAAAAATATATATTTCGTGAAAAAGTCACGTTACTACCCGGAGTCTCTCAGACTCCACGAAAAAGGTTTTTACTCACCAAAATGCGGCGCGCGCGCCTGTGACCTCGATGAGCGCAAGCGTGATACTGCGGGTAGCGGGGCGAAGGTACACGGACGCGCGAAGGAAAAAGACGTACACGTGTAAAGTTATAAACAAAAATACCTTATATGGAGTCTGAGAGACTCCGGGTAGGTAGTTAAGGGTTAATACAACTATTATTTTTTTTTTTATTTCGATTGGATTACTTTTTTTAAATAATTTATTTATATATATACGTTAATTAATATAGTTATGTAATTGTTTACTGGTGTTCAATGCAGTATGTGCAAAAGGTTGAACAAAGGCTCGATAGATGGCGTAAGCGTCTAATTAGAATTAAGTAACTATGTTCAAAGCAATATGTGCAAAGAGTTGAACATAGGATCGATAGATGGTATAGGCGTCGAATTAGAAGTCGCTATCGTTGTTTGCACACGGTTAGTATATAAGCACCAGTGAAGTATGCAAATGTGAACAATTCTATTATATTAGATCAGGCGACAAGTTGTGTTTTATTTTAATTCCAACCTCTAAGTCGACCACAAATAGAACAAATAGTGTTGTTTCGCGAAAAATAAAGTATCAGCAAGTTTGGTACTTTAACAACTGGAAATTTATAGATTTTATTAAACTATTAAATAATCAATAATTTACTTTATTTCTCTTCTAGTCACAATAATATAAAAATAATTTGTCTGTTTTATTGATATGAATATCATCTTTTAAATTTTAACTTGCCGTGATTGTGTGTATTTGATCACAGGAAATGCAGGATAATAGTAAGTTCTTAATGCAGACCAACATTTTGCAAATTAATGAACAATACACGGACGGCGCAGTTTGTTTGTTTGTTACGCTTTCACGCTTTAACTACTCGATCGATAATCATGAAATTTCGCATACTCATTGATAGGAGAGCAGAAAAGGACATAGGGTAACTTTAATTCAGAAAAAAGTACTGTTACAACCTAATCTAACCTTAACTACACTTACGTGAGAGAAGCCGCGGACAAAATCTAGTTTGAATAATAATTCGACGAAAAAGACATTTAGAAATATAAAAGTTTGAAGACCGGCGTCGGGAACCGTCGGGGACCAAGCTGCCTGAGTGTGGTGTGCCTCCGACGATAAGAAAGAGTATACAACTGTTGTGCGTAAAGTTTGATTCCCAGGTCGGGCAAAAGTGAAGGTGACCATGAGGTTGGAATGCTAGGTCGGGCTAACAAAAAGTTATGGTGTTTTTCTGTTAAGAAATCTCAGTACTAGCCCGGCGTTAGGAAAAGTGAAGGTGACCATGAGGTTGGAATGCTAGGTCGGGCTAACAAAAAGTTATGGTGTTTTTCTGTTAAGAAATCTCAGTACTAGCCCGGCGTTAGGAAGGAGTTTGATAGTGTTAGATACATCCTGCGCCTTATCTCTCTCCGATCGTGTCGGATTGCCGTCTCATGGGATTATGAGAGTTAGGTTACAGAGAGTTCACTTTTGTTTGCGTACATATATACTTGTGCTCTATGATATCTTCTGCGCAGATGGCCAGTCTCCATTAGGATTGGTCGTCATGACCGAATTCGGTCTGGAGGACATTATTATTGAGTTTTATGTGTGCCAATATACAGCAATACACCTACCGACTTTTATGTGGGACCTGAAAAAATTGCTGGTGTAGTGTGAGTAGTAATTCAACTATGACTTTCCCTTCGGGGATACAGTCGTGGTTCCATATCATACAGGTAATTTTGGCATACTTCACGGCTTTTCGAGCTATAGAGGTACTCTCTACCTTTCTATTTCATCTCTTAGGGGCATTCATAGGAATTATAGATTCACCACTTAATACTGGAACGAAGTGGTTCTTTTGGTTGAACAGTATCAGTATTCTTGTTAACCGAGCTAAGATAAAAAATGCTTGTGTTAAGAAGGGTCTTTCGTCGATTCACACCACGGTAGGTTTGTACGGTTTCGTATGATAAATGAAAGATAAACTGATGGAATAAAAATTATTATGATGGACCTAATAAGTAAGAAATTAGGAATAAATTTTTGGAACCCATTATTTTATTGCATTAGTTGGCTGACTAGCTCCCGGAACAAAAGTCAACAAAACACAGCCATCAAGTAGATTTATTAAAAGCTAATTTGCTTTTTAGTAAGAATCTTTTACGCGATTGAAGGAGATATCAGATCAGAATCAGATCAGAATTGTTACTCTTTATCTGGATTGTTGATTTTAATGAAATATATTAATATATTTATTATATATTGGCCAAGTCATACTTAGTTAATGTGAGCACTAGTACCGAGTCAGCACAGGATTGACTGAATGAAAATACTTTTTTTTTGTTATATTTAAAAATGTATCGATGCTCGAATGTATCGAAGTACAAAAATCGTCATTCTTTCTTTTTTTATATATATACATGTGAGGGCTTTTAATTGGCAAACTGAAAATATTATAATTGTTATATTTCATAGGTTTAATTAGTCCGTAAGCCTTCTGTAAATCTAAATAAAAAAGAATAAAAAATATATCATTAACCGACATGCAAAGAATAATGCCTTAGACTCTACTAAATCTAGGAATTACTCGTTTCGAGATTCTTTTAAGAAATACAAATGATTGTATAAGTTTTCTCCCAAAAAAATCTTTTTATATTCTTTATACCAAGAATCTATAATTTTTACGTCTGATTATATTTGGAGGCATAAGTTGTATTCATAAATACATTTATATATCTCTGCTTAAAAGCATGTTACTCATCTGCCTATTTTATCATATAAAAGAGTGATGTTATGATACGTAAAACTAATTTCAACTTCAAAATGAAAAGTACGACTAATAACACTTACTATTCCAAGTCTAACTAAAGGATTACAGAACCATAATGTTAGTTTAAACAATTGATTAAAATTTAAATAATTAATTAATTTAAACTAAATCTACTCGTTAACTTAACGTTTTGCAATCTCTTTGAGCTCAGCGTAACTATCTTGACTTTTGTCTGAATTTAATTAAATGTTTAGTAATCATTTTGTTTCGTATTTGTTTTGTTTGAACGAGAAATTATTATTTGGTGAAACAATTTATTTCTTGTAAGACAAATTCTTGGTTCATAATTGAAAAGGTGGTCCTCCATCTCTTTAATTATATCACTAATGTTTGCCTAGGCTTTTAATAAAGGCGTTTACGCTTACGCGTAAACTAAGTATTATAATTGATTTTTTATTTAGTTATCATACTCAATATTTAATACTCAATATGTTTATTGCACTTTATCCTAACTAATATTATAAAAGCGAAAATGAGTTTGTTTGTTTGTTACCTTTTCACGCCTAAACCACTGAACCGATCATTCTGAAATTTTGCATATACATTGTCAGATGTACAGAAACGGACATAGGCTACCTTTCATCCTGAAAAAATTATTGTTCTCGAGGAAAACAACAATAACGATCTTATGATAATAGACGGCGCCACGTGTCTTTCGAATCATGATTGAATTATATTATTACCAGCAGAGTACAACCCGAATTGATTGTGAAATTCTAAATTAACGCGAGCGAAGCCGTGGGCAATAGCTAGTATGTTATAAAAAGGTGTTACACAATATCCCAGTACGTACAATATCGACCCTATACGGCACGGCAAGGTAGAAGAGAGGAGGATGTTATTTTCATACATTAAATAAATATCTGTTTAAATTAATTATTGCACTATTTGTTTTATATTATTTTAAATTGAATATATTTTATTATTTACATTCTAGTCTTATTCTTATCATGTATGTTGGTTAAATGCTTCAATGGCCCCTGTGTATATTTGAGTTTGATAGTGAGTATTCGTGTAGTGTAGCAGCGATAGCTCAGTGGGGAGACCAACAGACTGCAATGCAGAGGGTCTCGAGTTCGAACCCACGTCGCTCACAATTATGTGCGTATTGCTTGGCAATTATCGCCTGCTCAGTACCTCAGAGACCACGTTAAACCGTCGGTCCCGGCTGCCATGAACATCTATGGCAGTCGTTATTGGGAAGTCAGTGTCCTTTAATATACTGACACTGTTCTAGCCTTAGGGTATCATTAGCCTTCGGGTTGCGGAGGTCAGATTGCAGTCGCTCCGTGTAAAAACTGATATCCAGTCAAATCCGGGTAGACTAGAAAGCCGACCCCAAGTGACTTGGGAATAATAAACGCTAAGGATAAGGAGAAGTGAGTATTCATGTTGTAGTTTAAGCTAGAATGGTGTTGGGTTTTCCTGTTAATTAATTCTCAGTAACAGCATATAGAGTATAAACTATTCTCAGTAGAGAGGCGCTCATAGCCATTTGCACTCACTGATCGGTAAACGATTAGCGAGGTTAAGCAACGTTGGGTGCGGTCAGTCTATAGATGGGTGACCGCTTAGTAGTATTTCATCTGAGCGTCTCCGTGCTTCGGAGGGCACGTGAAAAGTCGTGCCCAGTTGTTGCCAAATTGACAGCAGTTGTTAAGCTATGTCAGTGGCCTACGGGCGGCTTGAACAACTCTTGACAACAGATTGGCCACATACCACACGAAAAAAAGAAAAGAAGTTGGGATAATAAAGCAGCTAGCCATGCTTTTAGATGTTATGTAACCCGGCGCAAGATTACTACAAATATGAATATCGTAATGCTTTATGGTCGTCGAGTTTTCGAAACTCTTACTAACAAGTATTACTCGAATAAAAAAAAATCGCTTACCTAGTTCTCCGATTTCGATCCTTTCGCTCATCTTAAATTCCAGGAACGTGCAATAATGTCCCTTACTGCATCTGATTATAAGCTACATTGACAGATTACTACCAGGTAAGACAAACTACAGAATGCCTTAATTAAAAATATGTAAGCAAGAAAGAACTACAAATCTGTAACGAAAATATGATTACTTTTGATAACAAACCACTGCGCAATCTTAAGGACGTAACTTTGTCGGTAATAAATATTCACAGTGATAAAACCTTGAATATATAATAATATATATACTAACCCGGCCTTTCAAAATACAGGACGAACGATCTTCCAATTCCCCAAACGTTCCTAATAAAACCGTAGACTCATATAAAGACGAAAATCGCTTGCGTTTGAATCTAATCGGCTCATCAAACAGAACGGCGCGGCTGATTCCGAGCTCAGGCGAAATAACACTTTATGGCGCATAAGCTTGTCTATTACTACATTTTATAGGGTTATGCACCGTAGAGAATAATGCACATTAATGTGCCGTGTGAGACTCTCGTGAGTATAGGGCTGGGACTACTTAAAACGGCATAACGTGGATAGATGTGAAAAAGTTTCAAGTGACGTCATAAAAGTCCCTGATTTTTTTAGGTAATTTATGATAAATAGAGTGGATATTCACTAGGGGTATACAAAAGTATATTACACCGAGTAACAGCCCATATGCTGTATTATAGGAGCCAAGTTATAGTGGCCAATCGTATAGTCGTCTATATAATCCAATGCTTTTTACAGACCTCTTTTCTGAATTAAAACGATTGGACATAGTCTATCATGTTAAATACTTGCAAGTTGGTTCATTATACGTATCAACGAGGCATTAATGGATAGTAGGTAATTGATTGGATTGATTACCCATAATATTATTTTCTACATTTATACTAATATTATAAAGCTGAAGAGTTTGTTTGTTTGTTTGATCGCGCTAATCTCAGGAACGACTCGTTCGATTTGAAAAATTCTTTTAGAGTTGGATAGCATATTTATCGAGGAAGGCTATAGGCTATATAACATCACGCTACGACCCACGGGGGCGGCGCAGTAACGATAAACGCGGGTGAAATCAACAAGTAACATCTAGTAATATTATACAGAGGAACGATTTGACTTTTTTTTGTTTGTTTGATTGATTGTAATGATTTGAATCAAGACTACAACTCAAAATTCTTTCACCATTAGAAAGCTATATTATTGCCGCGTAACATAGGCTATATTTTATTTAAAAAATATTTTATCACCTAAACTAACCCACTTTTACGTGAGCAAAGCCGCGGGCAAAACCTAATTTTTATATTATTTAAAATAACTTTTGTAACGCACGCATAAAGAAATCATATTTTGCATTATTGATCGGATTTGAGATGACTATCAATACGTTTCTTGAGAAACATTTTAATCCGATTTATTAAGCTGCTTGCTTGATACAGTACAAAATATCAAAGTCAATTAGCCAAATAAACAATGGAGTATAAGCATAAACTTATGCCAAGGTACCAACAAGGCTATATTTAAATTTACCATACTTCTACTATTTTTATATCAAAAACTACTATATTCTTTAAGGCTTGTGGCAACCCTAAATCAACCGCTGTATCGACCGAGCTGTAAGCTCCGAGGACCGTGTATTACTACCCTTATACGCGATCCAATTAAGCCTAGGCTACACTATGCAAATACTGTCGTCACTTTTACTAAAGGAGCTTGGCGGTCCTGTTTTGATTGGGTTGTCAAGTAGTGTAAACTAGGTGTAAAGTTATGATTCTTTTAGTATAACTAAGTTATGTCTTAGGTCACTGAGGCTACTACGTTTTGTCTATAAATAAGCACGTCTATAGCTAGTTTATATCTATACAAATAAATAAAATTTAAGTGTCTGTTTGTAATGTCAAAATAACAGCTTTTTATGTAATGCATATGAAAGTAAATAAGGTACCCATACGAAAACATCCGTTTTTAAAATTTTTGTCTGTTTGTCTGTCTGTCTGTCTGTTTGTTCCGGGTAATCTCCGAAACGGCTGAACCGATTTTGATGGGACTTCACAGGCAGATAGCTGGTGTTATAAGGAGTAACATAGGAGGAGCTTTCATATTATATAACTAGCTGTTACCTGCGACTTCGCCCGCGTAGATTTTAACTAAAAAGTGTTTGTCTCCGCGCAACGCTATTTTTTTTCTAAAATCAAAGTAGCCTATGTTACTCCTTATAACACCAGCTATCTGCCTGTGAAATCCCGTCAAAATCGGTTCAGCCGTTTCGGAGATTACCCGGAACAAACAGACAGACAGACAGACAAACAGACAAAAATTTAAAAAACGGATGTTCACATTTCTAGCTTCCTTGCTTCTACTGAGAATTCCCTAGCAGAAAGCCAATAACACTTCTCCCGATCCAACAAGAAACTAAGTATGATTTCGAAGAAACGAGAATAAATTATTTTAAATATTCCAGTAAATTGAAAGCGTTGACATTTAAGTAAATTAACGTGGAAGTACTTTCACTTCTGAAGTACTCTGTAACAAACGAGAATTCTAGGAAATTAGGAATATCTGAGAAGCTGGAGATATATCCAATTAACTGTAATAGATTCATCCTGTATTCGAACACACACACATACATTCACACACCTTTTTATTTTCTACTGTTATTACTTTCACGACATTTCTTAGTTGTGTTTTGATTTTAATTTAGTATTATTTTGGTATTATGGACTGAAAGAGACTAGTCCCCTTGAAACAGGGACTCTTAGTGTAGGATCTATTTGGTTTTAGCGAAATAAATATACTTTTATTTTATTTTGTAGGGTGTATGTTTATACATAAAAATATATTAGTTCTTAATGTTAATATCAAATGAATAGTTACCTAAATAATACTGTTCTAGATTTTGCTCGCAGCTTCGCTCACGTAAATATAGTTAGGATGGATAAGTAATAGTACTGTTTTCTGGATGAAAGGTATCCTATATCCTTTTTGTATCTCTGAAAATGTGTATATGCGAAATTTTATGAAGATCGGTCGAGTAGTTAAGTTGTTAAATCGCAACAAACAAACAAATTCACATTTACATTTATATTACTAGTTTTTTTTTCATTTATAATTTCTTTCGGGGCTTTTATCATTATATTAGTTAGTATAGAAATTACATTGAGGAAGTATAATGCTGTATTACTTCTACAAAAATACAATACTAGAGTAGAATAGAATATGGTAGGATTTGTTTATTTGCACAACGCGACGGTCAGTTAACAGGTGTTACAAGATTTTTACAGTGCATTGTATTATTACCAGTCAATGTGTACTAGAAATTACATCTCCTGTTTTCAATATCAATATAGAAAAGATATAGGTTATAATTATAGTAAAGCGGAGATTAATGATCAAATCATCGCATACTATTGTTCTTTGTTCCTGTTTCTTCAATGTTCCTTTGTGACACTCGGATTATCCCCATAGTGGACAACAATTAACTGTTTTACTGAAATATTATTCGTGTTATTATGTGCTTATTATTTATATTAATATAATAATACACGCAGAGAAAACTTTCTACGTCTTCCTAAGCAAAATAAGCAAGTCAGATTTGGCATAGCTCGGTTATTGAAAATGATAGCAATAAGAAAAATATATAATTATTTTTAAGTTCGATCGAACTGCGACCATTGGGTGACCACGCCATGTGTCGTCAGGGACTTTACAAATATTCAAACAACGGACTCAAAGAACAACCAGACTCAGGAGAACTATTTGTGGAGCACACAACATTTTGTCTCGTATGGGGCTAGAACGGACAACACTCAGCGCATTGGCAGTGGCAAGACGACCACTTAAACTACTCCAATATCTATCTGTGCACTTTATTACACTCATCAATTATTATCATCGAGATGGGTGTAAAATGTAAAAACCCAGGATTCAACCTCTTCGTCTTAAATGTAAAAGAAATGACCCCTTTATCTCGGGGGTCTTTTGACCCACAGGGCCCATATTCAAACTCGACCGAGGTATGATCCCAATGTGTCTGCACACCAAGTTGCAAGTCAATATTTTGCCAGTTAAAATACATGTGACCTTGTGATCCCTATATATCGGGGGTCTTTTGATCCACAGGGCCCATATTCAAACTCGACCGTATACACTGGTACATCGGCCCGATGTACCAAAATCTCAAAATTGGTAGAATATTTCAAGATAAAGTCACTTCAGTACACTTCTATTATAAAAGCACACGGCACACCGAAGGTAATAAGAAATCAGATTTCATTTTTTTTCTAATCTTTACGAACAAACAAATAACTCTCGGCATTTTCTCCGTCGGAAGCCAATTTCATAAAAGTAAAACCGTATAAAATATTTTATTGGAAGATATAATTTAATACGTGGGCAGAATTTCAGTAAGCAAACCTATAACAATGCTGAATTATGAGAAAATAATAATAGAGCAGGTTTATTACATTAGTAATCATGATAATATTGTACTTAATTGGAAAATGCCTACTAATATAATAATATAATATGTTTAATGACAAAATGAGATAAATTCTAGTAACTTATTTCAAATGTAGTTACTTTTTTGTTGCTTTTATTGAGACTGGTATTTTTCTTAATTTATTATCTCTAAATTGGGATGGTTGCAATTGACTTTATTATACAATACAAAATTTGAAATAGAGAGTAATATATTTTCAATTATAGTCTTTATAAATAAGATAAATTATATCATACCTTTACTTATCATACAAATTAATATAACTATATAAATTGTATTTTTATTTTCACCGTAGTGCTTAAAATAATATTAAAAGCTTTCAAAGAGGTTCGTTGTATTTGAAATCATTATATTTTTAGATTTAGATTTTAATGGGTCTTGTACACGGCGCAGTTTATATTGCGAAAGTTAAGGTACTTGTGCGCATTATATACATCATGTAAAACTACTGACGCGAGCCTTCGTATCAATAGCATGCGCATGTAGCTTGTGCATGTAGTTAGCGCCAACTACTACGTCATGTAGATGAATTATAAGTCAAAGAAAAAGCTTTTAAAAATATAATAATAAATACATATATAATATACCAGCCCTGTATTAAACTGCTGGGCACAGGCCTCTTCTCAGTGTGAAAAGGGTTACGCCATACTCCACCACGCTGACCCAGTACGGGTTGGCAGACTTCACATAGCTTCCAGAACATTTTGGAGAACTTTCAGACATGCAGGTTTCCTCACGATATTTTCCTTCACCGTTAAAGCGAGCGATAATTAACTATTTAATACGCACATAACTTCGAAAAGTCGAGATGCGCGCCTTGGAATCGAACTTGAAACCTCTGCGTGGCAGTCCAACGGTCTCCCACTAGGATACTGCTGCTTTTTTTATATGCAAGTAAAAGAACACATTTATTTGACACAATATTATTATCAACATGTACATTTGAACAACCTACTACCATGTTTCATGCAAATAAATAATCATTTCATTTCATTTCAACTAGATTTTGCCCTCGGCTACGCTCACGTTAATCTATATTTCGTAAATAAAATTTCTATACCTCGGGCCTTTAGCCTTCTTGATGAAAGTTTCCCTATGTCCTATTTAATACTCCTGAAAACGTGTATGTGAAATTTTATGATAATCGGGCAAACGAATTAATATTCGCATTTATAAAATTAGTCAGGTACCTAGTCATATTCTAATCCTAGGATCACTAGGCAAGGCACTTATAACAATTATTAACATTATTATACGAATAGAATCAAATCTGATATATTCGTACAGTGAGACTCACATCACACCTATTTTACCGGTGGTCTTTAGGTAACTTAATAAATAGGTGTGAGATTATTAATAAGAGAACTGCATTATGTTATTATGTATATGACGTCAAATACTTTAATAGTAATTCACATAGTAGGATGAGTTCAGGTTTAGGTACTCCTACGCCTGAACTCGTCCCACGCATCATGAGACTAAGGGAATTGAGAGTGCATTTCTGTTTGCTGTAATACTTGATTGCTCCGATGCAGGGGTATGATACACCAGCAACTGCAATACACCGGTTTGCCGCTAACAAGTAAATGGCAATCGGCTCGCCTATCACGTAGAGCCCTACGACTATACTGCCTGACTATTAGTAGCCACTAATAGCTGGCTGTATAGTCTCAAAACTATATGAGAAGAGGTAGAAGTGTATTTCACCCTCAATTTGTCTGTACTACGTCGAGCCTTTTGCACAGCTGCTAAGAATTAATTGCCAGAAAATCTCAACTATTTGATATGGGCATTTAACCCGATAACTCATAGCTAATAGTCGCAATTGCAATGGTACTGCACTGCTCCATTGAGACAATCTATATAGTATATTAATAAAAATATATAAACAGTGGTACAAAATATTTATTGACTAATACACGGAATATTTCTTATTTTATGTCGGCACCAGCATAATGTCTTCTAGTGTCGTGGTCACAATACATTCAGTTTTCTTCTTGTGGCACCAATACATCAAGATGAAAGGTCTTCAAGCTGTCACTTTGGTTTCTCATAAACTTTTTCAACAAGCCATCTATAATTGCCCTTCTGAACATTTTTTCCATTTCCAACGGATTTTGGTTTAAGAAATTAAGGGCTTGATTGTCTGTAAAATGAAAATTAAATTATAATTTTGAAAGTAAATACAAAATATATACAATTATGTGGTGTTTCTAGTGTTGTATCACTGGGGATCTGGACTGATATATTTATTTATTTACATCAAATAGAACGACTCGCGCCAATTACACTATTTAATAATATAATATATAAATTTAAAATTTTGCATTCATGCATTCTGCTCACAGTACCTCATACATTCTTATAATAATAACTTTCCATTCATCCGCAAAAATATTAACTTCTGGGTTAAAATCCAAGAGAGAGTTAAGCTGCTTTAGTGACCGAGGTAAATTATATTATTATTGGTATTTTGTTCATCTGATACATTAATTTAAACTAATTTAATAGTATAAAAGTGCCAAGTGTGCGTGTGGTGTCAATATCAATTAAGTGCCGAGCCGGCATTGTATCTCTTAGAGAAGACCACCGTTGAAGCCCGCGGAACTAGTTCAGAGTGTGTCACCCGCGTGGCTTGAAGTGACGTTAGCAACAAGTGATCATATGCTTCGATAGCCGCTTGCTATTAGGATATGCTTGTCTGCCAATGTTGTTGGCAACGATGGACTCTGTCACTGTGAATCTCTCTCTCTTCCACACTCATCAGCAGAAAATTGAGGTAGTATTGCTACTTTATGGAAGATTGCAGCCAAACCACCTTCTGTTGTGTTCTTGAAACTTGGTGCTTGCCATAGTTATAATTTTCTCTTACCAGTAACGTTAGCGTTTTTCAACGAGCAGATACGCAAATACATTAAACCCATCCAAAATAGATTCAGATAGAGAAACTATGAAAAAGTCTAATTTCAAACACTCACTTTGTACTTTATCTCCTTCATACATGTTATTGAGTTCAAGTGTAAACTTTCCTTTAGGTTCGGTTTCGATATCAAATGATTTAATAACAACACGTGGTGTTTGGTCTTCTTCAGAAATGAATTTGTCATAGCTGCCTTTGAACATTATTATATAATCATCTGAAATAAAGAGTACTCTATGATGTTTATCTTTGATTTTTAGAACTGATTTAAGTTAGCCTAGTGAAAACGACCTCAGATTATGGTCCCTATGGTGCAACCCTGGATCAAACCTGACCTGAAGCCAGGACCTGGTTTTAAATCTTAGTTCGGACCAAGAAAAGTTTTAGGTTTTCTGTTAAATTATTCTCAACGAGCCAAACTTAAGACATTAGTAATGTTTCATAAGAGTGTCTTAGAAAGCATGTAGTCGGTCGTACACCTGATCTTTCTCCAGTCGTGCTGGATTGACATCTCCTGAGGCTGTTAGAGAGATGGAATTAAGAGTGCACTTGTGTGTGCACGCTTACTTGTAATATCGTGTAAGAGCTTTATAATATCTCCTGTGCAGATGGCTGTTCTAAGTTATTTGTATCGGCTGTGAATGAAATTCAATCTGTAAAATATTATTTTGCTCGAAGACAATGTCCGCGTTAAAAATTTTGGATGTGAAATTTTTACGAGCTTGGTGCTCGTAACCAAGCTCATAAAAATTTCACATCCATGTTGAATAATATAACATATTTAACACGACATCTATTCTTGGAAATACTGGTTGCTCCTGTGAAGTACCAACAGTACCAGTATGTTTTGTTTTTCCAAATCAAACAAAGTTTTATTGGATTTACCAGTGGTTCTCAGTATTAGCAAATGAGGAGTCTGGAATTGCTCCTGACTTTACGGCTTCGGCCTTATGACAAAGGGTCTAAAACATACGTGGCGTAGTGTTGTCTTGTCCGTCTTGATGTTTATATCAAACGGGCAAACTCATATCATAATATATCTATACTTTGGATGTGCCCAACTAGTTTCATAGATTTCATTACATTATATTAAGTTAAACCCATTTAGGCTTATAAGTAAATAGTATCAGTCCCCGGCATTGCCCGCATGAAACCCACGGGAACACATATTAGGATAAAAGGTCTTTTTCTTGTTAAATTTCATCAAAATCGGTTCAGTGGATTACTCGAGAAAGCGTAATAAATAGACAGATACTTTCACATTTGTAATATTAGTATAGACAAGTGTTTTGCTATAATAATTACTGGTTTGTCAAATAACATTGTTATGCAAAAATCATACCTGCCCTTAGTGTAGCATCACCTCGTCCGTTAATTTGAAAAGACTGAAATGGTCCTTCAGTTTTATACCCAGACTTCAAAACCAAATGAGGGCATCGCAAAAAGTATTCAAACATCAGTTCCTTGGGTTTGCATCTGCGTTGAACAAATATAATGTTTATACATTATGCATATCAGCCTGTTCAACAACTGTCTCACAGCTTAGCAAGTGCTTTTTTAAGTATAAAAAGGATATACCATATTCCGCGACGCCGACCCACTGCACGATGGCAGGTCTGCCAACAAGCAATGAGCAGTATTTTCGAAGATGTGTGATGTCTCACCCATCTTCGAAAACATTTGGTATAAAGCTGCTTGTCAGCACATGCCTGGCAAAATGTGAGAGTGATACCTCTCTGCCTACAACTTCAGAGATACAGTCGTAAAACCTTTTATTTTTTCTATTTTAAAAAGACATATCTTGCACTAGAAATTTCTGTGTCACGGGAAACTACAAACATTTAAACAACGGACATAAAGCATACTCAGACTCAGAAAAACCATTCGTGGATCACATACATGTTTGCTCCATGTGGGAATCGAACCCATAACATTCGGCGCAGCGGCAGTAGTGAGGCGACCACTTAAGCCACTACACCATCCGGCCAGTCAATAAATAATACAGACTATTTATGGTAAGTAACATATTAATTGTTTACTTGCCAAACCTATTGATTTGTTGGCGGCACTTGATACTTGGTGATATGTAGGTATCATATAACCCTGCTTACTCTTTAAGAAATGTGTGGTGTGGAGGCCACTGCTCTTAGACCATACGACTGCTTACCACCAGGTGGAGTGTGGTCATTTTGACGAGCAAAAAAAAAAGAAATACATAATATATAGACATAAGTATGGACTTACACCTATATAACTCTCACTTACATGGGTAAGGTTATGGAATATACAAGCTAATAGTGAAATATTAACTGCAAACACTTCACCCAGTTGAAACTCACAAGAAGTGACAACATGTTAAGTTTTGAGACATTGTGTCCCACAAGTTTGGTGGATCGTCGTCTTGGAGCATTCATTGCAGCATCCTTGCGTAGACGGTTTCAGTTAATTAACAAGTTGGTTTAATACTGAGCTACTTTACAACCTAACATGATTACAAGGTAGCTAAGTAACAATGTACGATTGCTACGGACGAATACTCGAAAGTTGTATTATTCCGCATTCGAATGTTGATCAATTAGTTGTTACTGATTTATATTCGTATCATAATCGAATATTATAAACACAAGTTGATGATGACATTTAGACAAGTCATTGTGGTGCTTCTTCGTGCATGGTGGAAGACGATAACAACCATCTTTTTAATTTTAACCTCGCTCGATTATTTTTGTTTAACTTACTCATAAAGGTGCATATTTGCGTATTGCTAATACGATAAATAATCATTTAATCAATCAATATCAACAACGATTAATTCGTTTTGTTAATAATTAATCAATGATGAATGAATTGATCGTTTCATGGATAATAATCGCTCATTGCAACAGCTATTATAGCTGCGAATACCTTACTCAGCTTTGATGTAATAAAAGTAGCTGATAGCGGCGCCGGCACCTAGAAAAGAAATAATGCACGGTATTTCTTTTTACGAACACTTTACGAACGTAAAGTATATGAGACTATAATAGTTTAGTCTCAACCGTGTGCGATATGCCTTTGTTATAATTTATTGAAAAGACAACGTATAGTTATAAAAGTAAAAACATGAATACGTTAATTAAACTACATAATATGTGGCAAACATTTGTGATGTTTAAAACATACACACCAAAAAAAAAACAAATCTCAACCGAAATTACCACACAAATAACAAGGAATACAAATCTTTGCTCAAGAATCGGCATAATGTGGCCATTATAATGTTACTTGGCAGTAATATACTAAAGCTGTCAAGTCTTAAAATCCCAGACATAATAAAAATGCATTATGACTGGCCACCGGTGTGCCACTGCGACTCAATAGATTAACCACTATATATTATATTATGCGATCTAGCTATTTATACCGTCAAGTAAGACACTGTTTATCAAAAAAGGTATGACTTAAATAAGTCACGATCATAAACGAAGACAATTTTTATAAAATGCTTCTCGAATACTTACAGCAACCGCGTGACTTCACAATCCATCATCCCTGTAAATGTCACGTTCGTCAGTTTATATTTTAAGTCAGCCAATTCTCCTTCTATCACCTCCTCATACAATGGATCAGACGATTCAACAACTCCTTCGATTCCAGCTGTGAGAGTCTTATAGATATGGTTTGCTCCCCGTTTCATGCATTCTCCATCAGAAAAGTCGCATATTTTTTTGCCTGAAAAGCAAAATCAAAAATAAGCATCATTTTCATTGATCATTACACTATTTTCTTAATACTTAATACTTAAGAGCTTTGCTCTTGTCAGTGGAGTATACCATCTTTCTCGATCTTTGACCAAGACCTTGACCTTCTAATAAGACACCTATTCCTTTATTTTGTACCAGTGAATGCTCTTCTGAATTCGACCCTGTCTCTCTTTCCTTCCTCTTTTCTCTTTTCTTTTCCTCTTTTCTTTTCAAATCATTAAAATACTAGAATTTTATTTGCCGGATTAACAATAGATCAGTTTCCACTACTATAAGTAGTGGAATTATAAATTCCACTACTTCGTCTCCCATAGCTGTCACGAGTTTCTCTTTAAATGATTCAAGTTGACCAGCAGTTAATCGCACAAAACAATTGCAGACTACTGACATATCTTTATTATCATTATGAAGAATATTAAGATGTGTAGTCCTTATTATGGTTAACTTCAGCGTCAATGTAAAATAATGGCTAAGAAGGAATTGAAGGCAAATGTGAATAGGACATAAAATAAAAGATCTCTGATCAGATCTGATATTCTGGTAAAAACCCAGGTTAGGGGAACTTTAAACTAGATGACTGTGCGTGAAAAAAATAACAGAATATGCAATTGGAGTTTTTTGTGTCTGATTATCTCTCCAGAACATCATCATTACAGCTTCACATAGAGTACGATATTTTAAACAGGAACAGGTGTCTGAATTAGGTACAACCTGTTTTACAGATAAGCTTATCTTCAGAAGAGCCTTTACATTACTCAAAACTGAGACATGAACATACATACATATTTACTTAAAATAATATAAAAAATTTAAATTGAGCGCAATAAGAAAATTATGTTACGAATTTACAACATTATCGAATATAGTTGAACGTTAAATAATGAGAAAAGTGAGCAATAATAATCATTTAATACACACACTGACTTTTAAAGAATTACGTGACATAAATATGAATTCCTCTTGGCTTTTGCCCAACAAAGTTCCTATTAGAGTCTCGTCGCATCGCTTTATTACCTGCTAAAGCTTAAATATGAAATAAAAGCTTTCAATTGATCAATCAACCTGTTGCTGTCTACTGCTGGAACCTAAACAGCATCTGCCAATTTTCCTTACGATATTTAAGTTATCACAGTTATCCATATCCAAATTTACAACAACAGGGTTTTATATATATTGATTACTTCTTCATCTTGGCCGAAAAATGTCCACTACTGGACATAGGCCTCCCCAAAGGCTTTCCACACAGTCCAGTCTTGGGCCACCCGCATCCAAACGCTTAATAATAATTAACTTACTTTGAATAAAAATAAATATCAACGTAAATAAAAAGCACTGCAACTGTAAACTGTTCATTGTGTTTGAAATGTGTGTAATAAGTTAAAATAAAAACAAAATTAGACATTTTATAGCATCATAAAATTACTTGAATGTCGACAAGTGATGTCTCACTGTCGATTATTCAACGGGGCTCTACGAACTCTATAAATAAGATTTGCAGCCTGATATCTCTCTTGTTTCATAATATATTATTTTAATATATGTATTGGATTGAATAATATATATGTATTGGAATATGATTTTAATGGAAAACACTAATTGCTCTGTTAAAAATCTGCCTACACGTACTTCAATCTAAACAAGAACCGTCATATAACAAGTAAAAAAGCAGACATAACACACTAAGAACAACATATAAATGTAACAATTATTGTAAAATAAAGTAATTAATAGAATCCTAACTATAATCTATATATATAAAACTCTTCCGTTACTGAGTGACTGACAAACAACGCACAGCCAAAACTATTGGGCGCAAGAAGCTGAAATTTGTATGTTCGTTAGGTACTGTAGGGGTGCACTAAGAAGGGATTTCCCGAAATTTCCACGGGATTGGGAAGAAATGGATAAATTAAAAAAAATGTGCGGGCGAAGCTGCGGGCATCCTCAAGTATTATTATAAATGCAAATGTGAGTTGGTTTATCTGTTCG
This sequence comes from Catocala sponsa, assembly GCA_963564715.1. Lineage (NCBI taxonomy): Eukaryota > Metazoa > Arthropoda > Insecta > Lepidoptera > Erebidae > Catocala > Catocala sponsa. Next base: position 9,689,681 of record OY751351.1, read on the forward strand.
TTACGCTTTCACGCCTTAACTACTCGATCGATCATCATAAAATTTGGCATACACGTTGTCAGGTGAACAGAAAAAGGCATAGGGTACCTTTCGTGTATCAAGAAGTACATTTACGCGAACGAAACCACGGTCAAAATCTAGTTATATATACATAGATACATACATAGATTCACGCCTGTTTCCCAGAGGGGTAGGCAGAGACTACGGATTTCCATTTGCTACGATCCTGACACACTTCTCTGGCTTCATTCACTTTCATCACATTCCTCATATACGCCCGTCGGTTCAAGGAGCTCTTAACCTGGCCTTTGTCCAGAACGCCTCCGCTCTAATCGAGAAAGGTTCGCCTAGGTTTTCCTCTTGCGACAGTTCCATTCACACTAGCCTTATAAACTTTCTTAGTCAGTCTTTCCTCGTCCATTCTTTCTACATGTCCAAACCAGTTTAACATACCCTTTTCTATTCTTGTAACTATATCCACTTTCATGCCGCATCTCTCTTTAATCACACTATTTCTTATTCTATCTTTTAGAGTCATACCACATATGCTTCTCAACGCTCTCATTTCTACAGCATTTATTCTGCTCTCATGCTTCTTTTGCCATACCCAACTTTCACTTCCATACATAAGTGTGGGCACTAATAGTCCTCTATGAACAGCCAAACGTGCCTTTTCGGATACATTTCGACTGTTCATAAAAGCGCGTAGGGCTCCATTCACTTTGTTGCCAGCAATCGTTCTCCTTTCAATATCTCCGTCCTGTTTACCATCCCTTGTAAACAAAGTACCCAAATATACAAACTCTGTCACTTACTCCACTTTTTCTCCATCAATCATAATATTACACATCGTCACGCACTCTTCCTTTTCAAATACCATTGCTTTCGTCTTGCTTACATTTATTTTCATTCCTTTACTCTCAAAAGCACCATGCATAATAGTTACCATCGCCTGCAACTCTTCCGCCTTTGACGCAAGTATTACTTGGTCATCGGCATAAAGAAGACATTTGAAAAGTAACTCATTCATTCTTAATCCCCATTCACAATCTTTTAAATCTTTCAAACAATTGTACATGTATAGGTTAAACAGCCAAGGTGACGCTACACATCCTTGTCTAACACCTCAAATATAATTAAATTAGTTGTATACTATCGTTACATAATATGTTCTAATAATAACAATATTATCTTATAATACAACATATAAAATAACAATAAACTGTTATAATATGTTAGTCCATAATTTTTATAAAACTGTAGAATTTTTCTATTTTCAGCCCAACTAAATCTGTGCGTGGCTTATTCACCCGCTAGCGGTTGGACATAGCATAGTTGAAGATAAGTTTTAAGATATAAATATAAAACTTAGACAATTAAAAGACTATGAGATTAGTCGGATTACTAAAACTAGAAAAAAATAACATAACTAAAGTATATTTTAGTATTAGTGTTCTGTAAAATAAATGCAAATAAAATAAAATTTCTTAGCGGGAAAACGTTTGACTTCCACACAGAGGTTTTGAGGTCGATCCTAATGCGCACATGTATGACTTTTCAAAGTGATAGATAATTAATTAATAAAACAATTAATTATCCCTTGCTTTAACGGTGAAGGAAAACATCGTGAGGAAACCCGCATGTTTAAAAGTTCTCCGTAATGTCCTCGAAGATAATATGTGAAGTCTGCGAACCCGCACTAGGCCAGAACAGGCCCGTGCCTAGCAGTGGGACAGTATATATACAGGGCTGATATTATATAATCCTTAAGCTAAATACAGGTGATATAAAGGTGTTACAGTTATATTTGTTAATAGTTCCCTACAACCTACCAAAAAGCGTGCAAATATTTTTATTTTAGCTATAATTAAACAAGATTATTTAGAACTGAAAGATAGACATTTAGAAATATGTGTGATGTGTATTTAAAGGGCAGTATGAGGTATAATGCGATAAGAGCATTATGGGGAAAAACAACAATAATAAAGGTGTTTTCATTATGGACGTATGTAAGGCAAATGTGCACAGGTTACTTGGTCAGGAAGACTTAAGCAAAAGTTCTCTGATCAGAACAGCGACGTTCTGGAGAAAGGTGCTAGAAATAGAAAGAGAAGCTAGTAAAAGATATATAGATCATAACAGATGAAGAACTTTGACTTTTGTCTAAAAAACAGGCATGGTTTCTTGTATGCTCGGGAACGTCATGGAGAGCTCTAATTTATACAGTTGTCTCACAACGCTCTTCTTGCATAGCTTCCAAATCTGAGTGGCGTATTATAATAATAATAATAATATATATTTATTTCAGGAAATGACCCATACATTTGTTAGTATCACTTAAAAACTATGTTAGTAAATATAAACATATAACTATCGAACAACATTCTTCTTCGTAGGAAGGCATTGGGAGTTTTTTGACAAATGTCTTCCGCACAGGTGCTCAATAAAATGGCCTTCATTTTTGCTGGCAACAACCATAAGGAGACTGTTGACGCTGCCACGCACGTGCTGCAGTAGGGATGCGGATCTCTTGCGTATGACTGCAAAAAAGTCATCAGTATGCGCTCCCGCAAACATAGCTGATGCACTACAAAAACGTGGCAGCGACAACAATATCCTAAACGCGTTGTTGTATTGCACTCGAAAGGCATTGTATGTTTTTTGTGTGTATCTTGTCCACAGGCTGTAGGTATAAAAGGACTGGCAATATGCCTTAAATAACGTTACTTTGACATTGTATTATGAGATCAACGCAGCACTCCTGCGTGGTAGTATGTTAGGGTATTTCTGCTTATATTATGATGCTGTCAAACGAGCGCAGCTTTAAACTGTGTTACAGATATATTCATAAACCTTTGGGTCTCAGGATCAGCAGTAACTTTCTAAAAATCCTAAGCCCCGTATTCAATACGCGAAAGGTAGCAGAGGAGAGATAGAATACAGTGGGATCTTCACTCAGACCTTTCATACAATTTGGAAGAGCTCGTGTGGAAAAGTGTTAAATTAAAGAGAAGATCACACCAAAACACCCTTGCGTTAGGTGTCCATGATCTATGTATAAGTAAATCATATGTTACTCGTAAAGGACCAATGATCTTAGTCTATTTCTCTAGCAACATTGTAATTGTTTTTTGAAGGGTTGCCTAAACGCGAGATATACTCCTGCAGTTCAGTGCAGATTGTAAACGAATGTTCTAGAATATGGAAGTATGGTTGACACCAAGACTAATGGTGATTTGATGTTAAATCTTCATCATTAGCATGATTTAAAAAAAAGTATTCGTTTAGGCAGTACAGTAAGGGATTTTATTTATTTTTAATGACAATTTCCACACTAAGGGTAATTCCTGTATCGCGGGTGATTTTACAAATATTCAAACAACAGCCACAGAGAACTTGCAGACTCGGAACAACCATCTGTAAATCACATTCTTTTTAATCCCGTGTGGGATTCGAACTCACACCAAATGGAGCAGAGGCAGTCGCTAGGCGACCGCCATCTATGCAGTCAAAAAGTATTCATGTAAGTAGTAGTATACAAATTAACTCATTAGCGATTATTTGTTTCTAATGTTTCAGAATAATTTAGAAAATCATTTTAAATTACCTAACCATTTTAAAGCACCTAATTTACTTAAATAATAAATTGTTTTGTAAATTTTAGACAAGATCTCAAAACAAAGTATGACGCATGACATAATTAATTATATTTATATTATTACGTATAGACGAGAATCTATTAATTAATTTGTTGTTCATTTAATTATTATATATTTCTCAGGTTTTCATTGTTTGCTTAATGCAGCAAAAACTGTAAGGCCAAAATGTTGACTAGAATATAATGGTACTAGGTAATTACTTATTGTAACGTGTGAAATAAAGTTAAGAATTCATTTTTAAATAGTAAAACATCATAATATGTTACTACACATAGTCTCACATCTTTGTCAACGAATAGGGTTGGAAAAGGTGTAGTATTACATCCAAATTTTACCTTATTCGTTCAGGTCTCACGTTAATAGGAGCAAGTCTATTGCCGGCTCACGGACACAGTTTCAGACTCTGTGCTGCTATTAAGAATAATGCATGTATTTATTATATAATGCAAGCATATATAAGCGATGCCTATTTCTACAAAGGCGTAGTGAAAGGTGTATTTCCACCCATAATAATTAGCCATCTATGGTTTCAGATTCCTTTATAACCAGGACAAGCGTATTGCCGTCTTATGGATAATATAGTTCCAGACTCCATGTTGCTACTTATAACAATGCATGATTAGTTTATTATATTATTATGTAATCATTATTCATACATATATAGTCTCACTTCTACATAGATGTGAGATGTGAATATTCACGATGGAAGAATCAAATGTGTATTTTAACCTAAAATTCGATAGCTATAATTGTAGGTCCAACGTAAGAGATGGCTGTCCCTGTAACTGTGTCCAAAAGACAGCAATAGCTATTGCTGTCTTTTGGACACAGTTCCAGATTTCGTGCTGCTACAGCAGAGATGTTTTCTTTTTTTTTTTACTTTGCTCGCCAAAATGACCACACTCCACCTGATGGTAAGCAGTCGTGTGGTCTAATAGCAGTGGCCTTCACACCACCCTCATAGCAGCCGAGGCGATGTTGAGGTCTCTACTTTGACGGCTTGAGAAGGTGCTTTTTCACGCTCCGCTTAAAGGACCCAGGATTGAAGGAAGAAAGAAACACGTGCGTTAGCAAGGAATTCCATGTATTTATTCAATGTTATTATAATCCTTACTGATACACTAGCTGTATTATAAATGTAACATACTTTCACACAGCAAAGAAACGACGAGACCACGTGATTTTTTGCGCCTAGAAAGTTTATAGAACCGGAGAATGGCACTGGCTACTTATAGCTAAAATACTCGACTCCTTTGGGAAGTTCTTTACGATGACAAGGTCGTGGATAAAAGCGAGCTGTACGATAAGAATGGAACTAACGAAAAGCTGTTTCATTCTAATTTTGAAGTATTCTCAAAACTTAATGATTTAATCAATGGTAAAAGCGTATGCAAGTTTTATGCCTATATTGCTCCATTGAGTTAAAATATTAACTATAGATACATAATCAGGTTGGGCGAAGAGTTGCATAGCCTGTGAGCTTATTCTAATAGCAGTCTACCAGTAAAAAATCTTATGGAAAATTGATACATGCGGCATGTGACTATTGAGCTGGTCATATGTAAGTAATGTAAGCATTGTAAACTTTGTACTACAAGCACATGTTGGCAATGTAGCAATATTGATATTATAAAATATGTCAAATCCTGCGAAGGTGTTTGATACTCAATAACCCGTAAATTATTAAACGATAAGACTTGACATACAGATTGATCCTATCCTCCAGGATAGGATCAATCTGTGTGTCAAGTCTTCGTCCACGAATAGGATAAGTTTTATTCCTGTATGTGCTCCTGCTACACCGCAGCCGTGGAATAACGCTAGCAGAATAATTTTGAATAAGGAATATCGAATTTTATTAATACCTCTCCTTTTTTAATACCACTTCCATCAGATTAGCCTCACTATTCCGTACAGTAAACTGCAATAAACTCGCCCTTTCCTAGAACGTCACTCGACAGACTGCAATGCCACGCCCCTTATTACGTTGGCCTTAAACATGGCTAATGAAATCAAATTTTTATTAGTACAATCATATAGCTGAAGCCATTGCTTTTATTGTTAACCATATGCTAGGGGTTGGAAGGTTTCTGTTTTGATATACAGGCTAGCTTACCACCAGATAACAATATTAGTCCTGTATTTTAACTGCTAGGCACGAGCCTCTTAGCAGTGTGAGAAGGATTAGGCTATAGCCTAACGCTGGCCTAATGCGAGTTGAGACAGACTTCACAAACAATTCGAGAATATCATTCGTTTGTTGAACTCTCAGACATGCAGGAGTCTTTATGATGTTATCCCTCACCGTTAAAATGGCATTGCAATCAATATTATATAATTCAAAATTATTACATACATCACAAATATAATCAAGCTTATCTTTGTAAGTTGCTTTATAGTTTGTATTTGTTAGAGACTGAAGAATGAGTCAAAACATATTATTATTGGTTATTCGCGTTTACATTGAATTATCCCAAAGAAAACCGTACATATAAGACTACAAATGCCTGTAACTCTTCAGATAATAAACTATCTCTTTAGAAGAAATACAGCTCTACGCTGTGCCATTGTTGTTTGACTGAAGGGCAAAGAAACAAACACGCATCAATACATATTAAATAACAAAGTCCCCAGCCGCGTATGTTCGCGATAAACTCAAAAACTACTAAACGGATTTTCATGCGGATTGCACCAATATACAGAGTGATTTATGAGGAAGGTTTAAGTGCATAATTTGTTAAGGTTTTGTACTACCCGTGCGAAGTCGGGGCGAGTCACTTGTTTATAATATGAGTAAGGTTTAACAGAATTACAATATACCACGTTAAGAATGTTCAAAAGCATGATACGCATTATACGCGATGTCCAGCATTCACTGTTATTGAAGGAAATGCCAAGGATGATAACATTCTTTTTAGCCATTCCGTTGATGTAGATAGATACTTGGAGGATGTCGGGATTCATCGTCTGTATTCGGTTGCTAATCCACAAAACCTTTAATCTAATAAGATATGTTTGGAATAGCTTACAACTAGGTACGTACTGATGTTGCAAAGGCTCTAATGAAATCGTAATTATTAAAATTATCAGAAAAATGTAGATACTCTTCCCGAGGGATAACAATATTTAACAAAGTCTAGATTAATGCAAGCGAAGAATTTAAAACACTTTATTGTAATTTTCAAATTCCATCTTCTCCAATGAAATTGCACTGAACAAAGTTTTCAACATGTGAAGGCGTAACATGTTTAACCCATTATTTGTGTGGTAATTGACTTTTATTGCTGACAACCAACGCTAGAGGGCGCTCTACTGAACAATACTTTGATGTGAACTCGCAGTTGACGTAACCGGTGAACTGTGTGAGTTTCTCTTCATTAGTGTCGGCAGAGAGAGTGAATATTGTGATGGCGTAAGGGTTGTAAGTACACAGGGATATAAGTTTTATAATAGTTTTACTCATTCGGTTTAAGACTTTAAAATAAAGGAAATGTCTAAGGTCTTCCTGGAGTGGCGTGCTAATCTGTTGACTTGAACAGGGATGGCTATTCTGTTCTATTTTAGAGCAGGTCTAATTCCTACTGTCTAGCAACCGATAATAATTATTCTCCTTTAGAGTCATATATTTATATAGTGAAAATCACAGATGATCGAAGAGAGAGATCGATGATACATATATTACGTGGTAAAAAATATTCTAGAAGCCAATAGAGCTCTAACAAAAACAAATTAAAATGCCCAAAGAAAATCAAACAGCTCAATGCTCAATAAAATATCACGTAACGGTTTAAAATGTAAAATTAACATGAAAACAATCAAAACAATAAGTGAAAATTCTATAACAAATGATCGTAGTAAACAGTGTAAAGCCGTTATAATTAATGAACTGACAATCCTTTCTATATCGAACCTTAATGAAGTTAGCGCGATACACACGGAACAGAAATTGGTATTGATACAATAAATTTATAATATCAACCCTATATATAAACTGAATATAGACTGTCTCACTGTTTGGGCCTCTTCTCAATGTTAGAAGGATTAGGCTATAGTCCACCAGGCTTGCCGAGTGCGGGTTGATAGACATCTTTGTGGAAATTCTCAGACATGCAGGTTTCCTGATGATGTTCTCCTTCACCGTGACAACAAGCCATTATTAACTATTTTATAAGCACATAAAAGTTCGAAAAGTCAAAGGACCTCTTAGCTTTTATACGGGATTTAATTTATATTAGTGTAACAAGTTAAAACTGCATAGGATTGCATCCACTGTAATGCATTTGTTGCCTTGTAACCATGGCATAGGTTTTATTTATGCTTGCTCAATCTCGTATTTGATTCCCTGGAAGAACATTACGCTTATTGAGCTATTTTCTCAGGCAATTTTTTATAGCAGCACGAAGTCCAAAAATGTGCCTGATATATGGCAATATCGTTGTTAGTTATAATCGTGTCTGATGGTTAATATAATCTTACATTATACTTTGATAATTGTAATAAGCATCAGGCTGCTATCAAGTTTACAGTCAACCAAAATACTGACGCAGAAAACTACAGAAAAATTAAATTTCATTATTAAAGCCAGCTTTGGTGTATATATAATTGATACAGTAGTAATAATATTCCTACTTAATAATTCATAATTCTAACGAGATACTGTGTGATATGTAGGTGCCAATTTGATTCTCGTTAAGTTATTTTGTTATTATTTTGGTATACTTACTGATACTCATGTCATTATAAGACAATTAATTTTAAATACAACAACCATACTACGTAATTTATATCCCTTAATAATACAAGCAGAGGTATGTTAAACCTGCAATTCGCCAGGTGGCGGGCCTATTGCCATTTACTGGGCATTGTCTCAAACTCCGTGGTGCTTACATTGTAAGTGACTGTCCTTAGCATTTTCTGACAGAAAACCTTTTTAACACTTTGCCTGGGAATCGAATCCGAGACCTCATGCGCAATAGTTGCATACACTACTACGTCTCCACTGAGGCAACCACCCAGCAGATTATTATATATACAAAGGTAAGTTTGAATAGTCTTAAGCATTTTGCTGAACAAGCTGTCGACCCGTATGTTAACAAAATATATCTGGCTACTCCATCTGAATTGATTTACGCAGCCTTCTAATTATCCACGAAGAGATTGAAAGTAATTTGTCGAAACAACGTCTCTACTCAGGATAAGCGGTAACAGATTGGATAAAATTTATCCTCAGATAGATTTTACTTATTTATTGATCACTATGGACAGTGGTACTGATGACCGCAAATTATGGACAAAATAGTTTTTGGTGTGAGTTACATTATATGTATAAAATAATGATATTTTATAATTTGCGTTTCAGTGGCGCAGTGATATTAATTGTGTAGCAGAGCGAGCTCTTTTATGTTTAATAGAGTAGTTTTAAGGAGTAACTGCGTTAAATAGATACTACGAATGGTATATTAAGAGAGAAAATTTATTCTAAAGTTAATAATGGTAAAAACACTTAACAGTTAACAACTGGTTACTAAATGGTAAATTAATATTAAAAATGGTAAATTAAATGGTAAACTTAATGTTTTATTGGTAGTTGAGCTCGGTCGCTGCTCGATTGCGAGCTGACTTAGAAAAACGAAAAAAATGATAAAATTAACGCGTCTCAAATGTGCATGCAATGCACAAATGTAAAGCGCTGAGCTGTTAGGATGCGTAGCTCCAAACAGATTGCGATTGCTGCTTATAAGGTTTTGGATTAGATTTCCTGAATGAGTAGTGTTATTAGACTTTTCTGTTACAAAATTATCAGTAGGAGCACAGATGGCAATACGGTGAAACGTGGTTGCAATACTCCTCTGCTTACCTCCTTGGGGATACAGACTTGTCTTACGCCTGTATAATTAAACTATACTCGTATGTCAAGTATGTATCATTTTATTTTACCACCGCCAAACATTTTTGATAATGATGCCAATAGCACAGAAAAGTAGTCGATACACAGTTGCAAAGGACATATACTACAGCAGCCAGCGAAACGTCTTTAAAAAAGTTTCCGATCAGAATACGGCTAGAAGCTTTAAAGTGCAAGTTTATTTAGCACCAATCTTTTCTAAAGTTGAGCTATACCTGGTTTTTGCGGCGTAGTAACATGGCTGTGTCCCAGCTTTCTTAAACTCTCAAATATCCAGTTAGTAATAAAGCATTACGAGTCTTAGATCTTGCCGTTGTTTCTATTTGTTGTAAGTTCTTACTAAATCTACTGGAAATAAAATGGTGACAATTAAATAATAGTTACTAGAAAAATATGACACAAAAGATCCCACTGGGTCGAAGTGTCGCCGGTCTGTACTGACTGGCCCCCACACACAAGATAAGATACTAGAAAAATAAATTAAAGTAAATAAGCTAGGTATTACCGATTTAAATATAAAACCGTGTTTACAATCACTTACAAAGTACGCCATAACAATATAAATGGTGAATTCTATTCAAACATAAAGGAAACTATTCAAAACAAGAAACAAACACCGATTTTCATAAAACACAAAACATAACAATTAAAATTTTTCAATTTGCATACGTATCGCAGTAGGTTTTCACGCCATTTTACAGTGGGCTATTGAGGTCACCTCCTTAATTCTATTCACAATTCACCTAGGCTTTTCTACGGGACGCTTAATCAAAGTGACATATAATCCATCACCTTTAGGGTAGCAACCCCTAAGAGCTTCCCCTTTCAATTCATTATGCCGCTTCGAATGATAAAATAGGTGCAATTTTTCAAAGATATGACGATAAAAGCTTTAAAAAAAGTATTCGATATTTCCATAGATTTTCGGTTCGACTCACGGTGTCATGAGGCGAAAACGTTTTGCAGTGTTTAAATCAGTGATTTGGGCATTGCGTTCTGTTGTCTGTTGACAGCAATTAAATTCGTTTCAGTTCTGAATGGAAAGATAGAATGCTCGTGTTCTGAATGGAAACTGTCGATTTAAAGTCTAAAGTTCGTAGAAGTCATGTTGGTTTTGTTGAATAGTTCCTTTAAGCACGTTCGAGTTATATCTCAATTTTGTGGTGGAACAGCATTTATATGTTCTCTCTTAAGCTGTTTTCTACAGGGTATGGAGTAAGTTGTATTTTCATGTTAATTGAGAACGATTATTTCTTAGTTTGAACAGGCATATCTAAGTACATATCACATAGTAATACTAATTCATAATTATAAGTCATAAGTCTTCATGGTGTACTAATACCCCTTCCATCAATCGCATGGCAGGCTTTTCATTTTCATAGGGACTGTCAGAGCTAAGAAATACGTAGTTTTTAAGCATCGTGTTTATATTTCTCCATTTACACGTTAGTAGCTCTCGCAATCGCTCGCCACTAGTATGGAATGAAATAAGCTTATTGGATTGCTTTCGACGTAAGCTTAGCGTTCACTATAATTGACAGCATATTTACGAGTCATATGTGACATATTATCACGTGAGTCGACCGGCAAAGTCGAAGTCAAGTCAAATAAAAAAATCATTGATTAATTTAGGTGACAAAGTAACATTTATGTATGTCAAAATATGCGCCAAATCTTACTAGAGTAATGTTATAAATGTAAAAGTTTGTGAAGTTGGCAGAGGTCAACCATAGCCTGAGTTAAACTTTTTTAACACGGTATGCGTTCCAGTAGAATTCACGGAAATAAATATAATATGAATTGGTGACAATTAAAACTAACCAAATAATTTAGTTACAACTTTACACAGCATTAATTTGTAACGATACAAACATTTGATATACACATACATACATATTCGAATCTAATGGTATTTTCTAATAGTAATGACCTAAGGCCAGAATGCAACAACAAATGTTTTGAGTATCACAAACTGTCCGTACCAATACGACAGCTCTATTTTATTTACCAAACGTAATCATTATTTTAAATATTAAAGGTTTAACTGTATTAGTAGCTTAGCGATAGCTCAGTGGGGAGACCAACAGACTGCAATGCAGAGGGTCTCGGGTTCGAACCCACGTCGCGCACATCTGACTTTCGGAAGTTATGACTTTTCGAAATTATATGCGTATTGATTGACAACTATCGCCTGCTCCGTGCCTCGGAGAGCACGTTAAGCTGTCGGTCCCGGCTGCCATGAACATCTGTGGGAGTCGTTATTGGGAAGTCAGTGCCCTATCCTGACACTGGTCTAGCCTTAGGGTATCGTTAGCCCTCGGGTTGCGTAGGTCAGATGGCAGTCGCTCCGTGTAAAAACTGATATCCAGTTAAATCCAGTTAGACTAGAAAGCTGACCCCAAGTGACTTGGGAATAATAAGGCTAGGAAGAAGAACTGTATTAGTAGCTTATGAATAAGTTAATGCGACTGCTATGCATGAGTTCTCGGGTCTGTGTCGGCCTAGCAATCTTATCTTATGTGGGGGCCGGTCAGTGCAGACCGGCGACACTTCGATCCAGTGGGATCTTTTGTGTCGACACTCTCCCAATAACGACTGCCATAGATGTTCATGGCCGCCGGGACCAACGGCTTAATGTGCTCTCCGAGGAACGGAGCAGGTGATAATTGTCAATCAATACGCACATCATTTCGAAAAGTCATATAACTTCCCAAAGTCAGAGGTGCGCGACGTGGGTTCGAACCCGAGACCCTCTGCATTGCAGTCTATTGGTCTCCCTACTGAGCTATCGCTGCTCTTTCATCGGCACAGAAAAAAAAAAATAATAAGATTTTTCTGTCAAGTCATTGTCAATAGCAGCCAAGAGTTAGGAAGTTGGTGGTGGTGGCTTTTATAGACACACAGCGATGCCTATAAAAGTACATAATGACGTTGGTTCTGCACTTGATCTCTCTCCGATAGTATTGGATTGCCATCCTATTGGACTATGAGACTTTAGAAATAAAGAGTGTGTGCGTGTTGTGATATTACTAGAAAAATAACATCTATACCAAACTATCTCCAAACTGCTTGCGTAAGTCGTCTCTTGCGATACAAATTGCAACATTCTCTGAGTCAATACATACTAATATTTCTATATATATATTGCGTTTTCTGATAACTGTACATAGTTACAAGAAAACGCAATAAAAATAAAACTTCACCGACTAGATGCTGCGAATACAAGCTATGAGGAAATAAACTGTCTTGAACGGATATGACCTGCATACTCACGTAACACATTCTGCATTGGTACAGTTAGCTGCAATAGATCGAACTTACTTCAGATATATAAAACATGTTCAAACATTGCATTGGAACTTTAGCAAATAATGTTTGATATAAATACTTTTAAATACAAATAAAAAAGCTGTGGAAGACCGTTGGACTGCCATGACGAGGCACATACCTCTGATTCTTTCGAAATTATGCGCGTGCCAATTATCGCTTACTTTAACGGTGAAGGCAAATATCATAATGTTTGTGTCTGATAATTCTCCATAACGCTCTCAAATATATTATACTAGCTTTTTCCCGCGGCTTCGCTCGCGTGAATTTAGAATTTGACAATCAATTCGGGTTGTACTCTACTTGTAATAATATAATTCAATTATGATTCGAAAGACACGTGGCGCCATCTATTATCATAAGTTATTGTTGTTTTCCTCGGGAACAGTAAAAAGGTAATTTTTTTCTGGATGAAAAGTAGCCAAATCCGTTCTGTAAACCTGACAACGTATATGCAAAATTTCAGAATGATCGGTTCAGTGATTTAGGCGTGAAAAGGTAACAAACAAACAAACTCATTTTCGCTTTTATAATATTAGTTAGGATTAGGATGAAGTCCGCCAACTGGCACTGGGACAGCGTGGTAGACTATGGCCTTACTCTTCTCACACAGATAAGAGGTCTGTACTCAGCAGTGGGACAGTTTATGCACAGGGCTAATATTATTAATAGTATCAGAATAAATTCAGTATTTGACACATTCGACCACCATTAGACTTGTGATCGAATGTGTCTACCTCGTTTGGTCTGAACGAATTCGTTAAGTTTGTTTTCGAATGCTTGACTGAATTAGGCTACAGTGGCAACCGAATGAGTTTCCACGCAATAGTAAACGGCTTGTGACCGAAAACGACCGAATAAGCTTTATAGTAGTTAACCAATGGTAAAGGCGTCGGAATTGTGATCGAGATGTATAATTATACTATCGACGTGAACCCACACCTAACACTAACATTAAGCTGGTGGAGTTAACGAGAGTAGAAGTACCTTTTGAACCAATTAACCAGACATTAAAAGCAAAATTGACGCTTATCTATACTAATATTATAAAGAGGAGAGATTTGATTTTTTGTTTGTTTGTAAGGGTTTAACACAAAAACAACACAACCGATTTTAAAAATTCTTTCACTGTTAGAAAGCTATACTATCACCAAGAATCATAAGCTATATTTTATTTAAAATATGTTCTGTTACTATCATAACCTACTTTTTGAACGCGAGCGAAGCCAAGTTCAAAAGCTAGTGAGTAATAAATGAATTATAACCGAGTATCTACAACCTCAGTACACGATAAAGATTATCTGCAGCTAAATTTAAAAAAGGACATAGAAGAAGCATATATTTTGATGTCAGAGTTGTAGTAGTAATAGTAGTATGTCACAGAGCCTAACTCGTTGGTTTGTGACCTTTATATTTGCCTGCAACTGTGAGGTCTCGGGTTAAGCAAAGGGTTATGCTGTTAGGAAATGTTTAGTAGCAGCATGATGCCTGGAATAAAGATGGCACTAGCCGTCTACCGAATTCTACTCGACCCATTTATGTAGGGCCTACAGTAATAGTTTGAGAAATGTGGGTGAAATACCTCTCTACCTCTTTAAGGATTGTGGCTATATCTGGATAATTTTTACTTAAATTCTGATTAGTGTATTTTAACATACTAGCGGTCGCTTAGTGCTTGAAATTCGACCAACTGATATATATTATGTCATGTCATTATACTCGTATATTGATATATGTAACCATAGTTACGCGCTTCGACTGCGTGTGTCAAATGCATGGTTGTGTGCGTGTAGTGTTTTTTCATTAATTTAATGTATTTATTATACATATTTTATATAAATATTAGCATATGTCACTTCTCCTCTATATAAACTATAAGTATGCGAAATTTCATACTCCTCCGTCTGCCCAATTTTCGTAAAAATGGATCCAAAGTTTTCGCTTCACGTATTAATATATATATATATGTATATACTTAGTAACACTGACATTTCATTTATTGACGCAAATAGTTTATGTTTAAGCAAAATATTAATTTCAAAGAAGCAATATCAAAATATAACACCTTTGGAAGACACATCCATTACACAAAAATCACAAAACAAATATCCACTATTTTAATATAACCTCATAGTGCGACAGTTTGCTTCATAAATCTACGTTCACGACACATCACAGAAGGAAAATATTAAGTTTGATACATGCTCAACAAGAAAACTTACTATAGGGAAATGGGAAAATGTTATCAAATAACACAGACTCACATACCAAAGAACTTACTGAGCGAAAATTGTCGCCATATTGGAAATGAGAATATAATAAACAGATTCGATCTACAGTCAATAAAATATATAAAATTTACGAGTATTTCATAGGTATCGCTTTGCTCCTTTACCAAAGCAATACGATATAAAATATAGAAAATGTGAGTTGAAAAATATATTTTTTAGTATCAAGTTTTTACACTTTACCTTGCGCTGTTTAGAACGAAAGTTTCACAAGGAAAGAACTTTAATAATATCAGCCCTGTTGAGTGTCTGGCAAAAAAAGTGAAAGGAAAGTCCTTGGCGCTTATGAACACCAGGTGTGCAAAAAACACACGAGAGGTCAACGCACGGCACGGGCCTTTTCGCAATGTGAGAAGGGTTAGGCCCTAGTCGACCACGCTGGCACAGTGCGGGACGAGCAAGACACCAGTAACGCTCAAATAATATTTGAGCGTTACTGGTGTCTTGCTCGTCGCGATACTTACTATAGACTAAAAAATCATTCCAAATGAATGAATTACAACGCTTTTGTTCTTTAATTTGTGTCTAATATCGTGGCTGATGTTTTAGTGTAAGTACTGATAAACGGGGCAACAGAACTCGCTAATACCAATGCAATCATAAAAAGGCACTTAGTAAATGCATCGGTTTTGGCGTATCCTCTTTTGCGGCGGACAGTCAATAAAATATTTGTATTATGACACAACAATTGAAGTGAGCTAGACAAAAATCTTCATTTCATCTCAAGGCAAGTAAGTTCTCTTACAATAATATTGCTGAGTAGCATTTTATAGGTCTATAAAAATCGACTCCTACATTAGGTTTCAGTAATAACAATTTAAGTAATGGTGTAATACAATTATGGTATCAATTCCTCTCGTAAAGATGTAACGAATGTTTCAGAACTGAAATTATGTCGGCATTGGAATTGGAATGGATCGAACGCGAAGGATTTGGTATAAGAGACTTAGAAAAAAAAGGAAATGGGCCTTTGATGACGTCATATGGTGCTGATGGGAAGCCTTTAAAAATAATTGGGAGGAGGCGAAATTGACTTTACGTAAAATTGGCATGATATTTAAGAATAAAAAGGTTATAGGTAAATTGTGAAGCAATGAGGGATATTTGGAAGGAAAGTACTTCAAAGGATTCTGCAATAAAAATAAATCGATATTATTATATAATTGTAACAAGAGTGGAGATATTTTTAGAAAATACGAGTGTGGCCTTTTTTTATTCTGAGCCCAAAATAAATGGTTTTATGAAGCCGTGGATGTCTTTTTGTTTCGGCATTAAGTAATAACTACTGATGATTTTTTGATGCGGATTTTGATAGCTGCAAATCTAAACTAAACTAACAATCCTTTTTTTTTAAAGACAACGACTGTTATTGTTGTGGGTGTTGGTGGAATAAAAATAAGCTAAAGCCGTGAATAACAACTGGCTATGATATTAATTTGTAACAGCCATCTAAAATGCTTAATATTAAAAAACAGAAACAAAAGCACTAAAGTCACGTATTTCAAACGGGTCAACAGTCCAGTTGGATAAATAAAAAAGTGAAACAGTAGGGACGGGCACAATTACAAAATAACAGTTCACTGACAACGTAACTGTTATAAATCACTGTGCAGACGTGCCTTAACTGGGTGTCTACGGGTATACGTGAAATATCGCAGGTACGGATGTTGATTGTATGCATCGCTCGGAAATGTTCAGTTTTCCAGAAGAAATGTGTCCTACTGTCATAATTGGTGCATAAAACACTTTTGTATGGTTCTTAGGTATAGTCAACTTGTGTCGTTTTTATCTTTTAAGGTGTAAGTAGTATGTTTTAGGAATGTAGCGTAGCATAGTGGCGTGACGTAGCATAATGTCTAAAACTTTTATGCTGACACCTTGGATCCGATTCCCGAGTCGGACAACATATTATTGAGCTTTTCCGTCTAGAAATTCACATAAGCAACACGCAGTCTGGAACTGGGTGTAATACACATTCTCTTTGGGAATATTCGCATGACACTATGTGAGGCCAGATTCTTCATATTATTTAATACGCCATCAATCTGAATTGCAAAATATAAAGAAAGGTTTGCTTTTTTGTATGTTTGTTTGTAATTAATAAACTTAAAAAAAGAACCAATTTTTGAAATTCTGTTTGAAGAAGATAAGATTATTGGTATACCATTAGACAGAAAGACTTGAATAATGGTCCCAAAACATTCAAACCCGGCTCAACACACTTTATATACCTCATGAAATTAAGCTCTCGACAAAATGTATGCTGTAACATAGGGTACATATTGGTATATTGTAGTATTAATATGTATTCTGTGGCACAAGCACTATTATAAGTATTTATGTTTTCCTCTTATAATGTTCTACCTCTTTATCTTTTTGCAGTAATAAATCATTTTTACCTTATACTTGTTGTCCAGGAAATTAATGACCACCATTGATTAATATATATTCTAGCAGTTATAACATTTTCTTGTAATGCTGATCAGTGACACCAAGGTTTTTTTTATACAACTATGGTGGCAAACAAGCATACGGCCCTCCTGATGGTAAGTGGTCACCATAGCCTATGGACGCCTGCGACACCAGAGGCATCACTTACGCGTTGTCGACCCTTTAGGAAAGGAAGTGGGAAGGAGAAGGAGCGGGATGGGGGAAAGGGGGTGTTTGGGCCTCCGGCACGCTCAGTCACCGAACGAAACACAATAATAGGAATACTGCTATTTCACGTCGATATTCTGTAGAGAGTAGTCCTTCCCCGGTCGAGCCGGCCCATTCATGCTGAAATCAGCGAGGCTCTACTACTCGAGCTTCTAATAATTAAAAGAGCTTCTTATTAGTAGACGTCACTAGACTTGCTCCTTATAATCTAAAACCTAAACACGACAGCCGAAATGAGAATGTCCGTTTAGGGATTTACCGGCGCCATGACACGTCTGAAATGAACTATAAGCTGCTTTGTGCTTGCACGTGTTCTCTAAGAAATGTTAGTTGCCGCGCCGTACATGCGACATTCTTGACTACAATTTCTCACATATTACAACACGACGTTTAATTTTATTTTACTTAATATTTCACCTATATTCCAAAGGATTATTTACTGCACGAATCATGCATATCTTTGAGGGGTCACCTCGCTAGTATATCGCACTTATTGTTGCGATTCAAGTAGAATTGCTTTTGCTGTAAAAATATATATTATAGAAACCCTAGGCAGTGGATAAAAATGTGTGTAATCCACAAATAGTTGTTCTAAAAAATCTGAGTTATCCTTGTGTCAGTTGCTTTTATGGTTGTAAAGTCCCCGCGACATAAGTCTTACACTTTGTGCTCTTAAAAAAACAGTGACTCAACTATAATGTCTGGCAAGCTAAGGCACGTGGGCGTAACTAACCGGCTTAACGCTTGCATGAAGACCGCAGAAATGTGTTACGCATGTAAAACGCATCAACTATTTGCATCGCACTACTATCCTCAATGGCCTTTCAATTCTGTAATTCATCTATCTATAAAATTAACTTTACGCCGCAAATTAACAGACAACATATCAAAAGAGTATTGATTATGTTAAAATGCCTACGTAGCTTTTCATTTCAGGTAGCTATATAAATTAGCAATTTACATATTATTTCTATTCTACCTCGAAATGTTTTACTTAAAAACATTTGATAGAATCATCCGCATAAGCAAAACATATTTTCCGAAACATTCTCCATAAAATCGGCCATACCATAATACATCATTCATGAGCATTATGAAGGGAACTAGCCCATAAAAACTGTATTACGTGGCAAAAACGTTCCAACACGACTACCTACACGAAATGGTTTCCTATTATGTCATAGAACAATGAGGTACGTACTTAGTCCGTGCTCAAGGACCCTTACAGCGGTGTATGAAGAATCTGTTCAGGGGGAAGTGGGGGCGTTATCCTCTTCATTTTTGTTTTTTTCGGTTTCCGTTTGGGGAGTATCACGAGGTGTAGTGGACGTTGAAGTGAAGAATTAGATTCGGAGTAGGGTTTGCTGCAAAGTGGACGTAATTTGAAACTTTTATGTGGAATTAGGTAGGTGAACAACGTCATGACACCAACAAGGAAACTTTTTTACGGACTGTGTGAACAATTTCAGCACACCGACAAACTGCTAGTTAGTAGTAATATTTTAATCAGGTCGTATATTTAGGCAGAAAATGTCGGTAATATTCTGATCAATATAATATACCTACAGTCTAGAAAATCTTGTGAAATACAAAATTTCACAAGCTTTTCTAGACTATATAGGAGACTAATTACATACAAAGTTATTGGCTATCTTCAACGTTGCTTACAACCAAAACTGGTAACTATAACATTTTATTTTGCTGCATTATATTTACTGATTCTATAAATATAAGCCTGAATATCTTCCTATTATTAAATTAGACGTTTTTCTGTCTTCTGATCTTATTGAGAATATGCCGTAAGCTATTGAATCACCATTTACAGTTTTTTAAATTTACAAATACAACCCGAATATAGCACTAGCATTTTATATGTACATGTATCTGAGCGAACAAGCCTTCCACAAAAAGTCAATTATTAATATAATAATATAAATAATTCCGATAATTTTGGTTGAGATTATATCCCTTTTTCAAGTCTATGAAAAAATTATTTAAGCCTAATGGGTGGCCATGACAATCGCTGTCTTATAATCACAGATGGTTTTAACGCTCACCACCGCAGCTTCGGCTTGCTGGCACAGGCGCGGCGGTAAGCGTAGAAAAACCACGTGCTCCTCAGCTCGCGGGCCGCGGCCGCCGCCTCCCTAAGCGCCTACGCGATCCTATATTACACTCTAGGGTTAGGACAAACTAGACTACGTGGAGTCGGGTTTGCAGCGATTCGTTTCTCACACTTGCACATACAATTTTTTAAGACAGTATTTTAATTTTAATATAAGGCTAAAACGATATTTAGTAGAAATATGCCTAATAAAATTATTCCAAATGTAATTCTGCTATCTTCATTGAAATTATACCATAATATAGTCGTCGATCTAAATGAACGTTATGCTAATCTAAATTATACGGAATATTAATTCTGCCAAAGGTAATTATGCCAGATAAAATTCTGCCATCTTAAAAGTATGCCATTGTAAATTCGAACATATAAGCATTCGGCCAAACAATGTTTATATTAAATAATTTTTATGTCTAACTAATATTCATCGAAAGAAGATTATGCCAACTGTGTTATGCCAAATAAGTTTCGGAGCATCAAGATTCTGCCAGATAGAGGGAACCTGTGCCAAGTCAATGTGTTTCATGTTAAACCAATGTGTGATCATGTTTTTGCCATTAAGACTACCCCAAATATATACGCCTATATTTTGCAGTAAACTGCTGAAGATATATTTTTACCGACAAGTTTTGTTGACTGTCCATTCCAGTTAAATTCATTCTATACTGTGCTTGGTCGTATATTGTTGCCAATTAATTCTCAAGAAAACTTTGTCTATCTAGTCTTTTGCCACTTAGTACGCCAAAAATAGCGTAATAATTATAGTGCGCGGTCGAAAAATACAACCATTTACAGAGTGTTGTCACGAGTGCTGTTATTTTAATGTTTGTTCCAAGTCCGATTAAACATTCACCAAATACTTAAGCTTAAGGAATAAATATGGCAACTTCACAGATTTGTATGCGCATACAAACTACATATATGAACATATTAGCCTAAAAACGTTTCTATTCAAAACTAGAAAAATAATAGTTTTAATTATACTCTGAAAGTTGAACCACAGCAAAATACGCAATCACTAATAAAAAAGCTCCGTATGAAACTTCATCCGGACGTTATATAACAACATTAAAATGTTCAATTTTCAACGTAACCCAATTTACAAAGCGCTTCAATTAAGTGCTGCCAAACCTGCAAAAATAACCTGAACTTTTCAAATATGATCCACGGAAACACCCTCAAGGCTGTTACTTGGATGTGGGTACCCGGTTTTATCCGACGGTCATTTTGTTCCACCTGATCGTAAAAAATAATTGAATGGCACAGGAAACGCCCGTAATGCCATAACCTGCTATGAAGGTTATAGTTAGGTCCAGGATTGGGTCCACTGTTTCAATTAGATTCGGTGGTAACTGATTCATTTTTGAGATAGTATGTGGTGCTATGCATAGGTATCGCTGTTTTTGCTTTGCAGATTTTGGTGTTTTGGTTTTTGTTGCGTGTTTTTACGGAAATGCGGTAGGTTGAAAATGATTTCTCTGATAGTGATCATATAAAATCAGTAAAGCTCGAAAAATATACCAAACTTTTAAATAAACTTTATTTTACCAGCATTGTGAACACTTCTTAATAAAAAGTAAGACCATAAATATATCAGGGTCCATCATATTATTGAGTTTGGGCAATTGTCGCATATCCATAGTTTAACATATTATTAATCTTACGAGTAGTTTAAATAAATTAATGATATCATTTACAAATGCTAATCTAATCTTTTAAAGGAATGCTTATTTTTAACAAGTTATTATGTTTATGTCTAAAAAAGATATTTCAATAATATATACTGCTAACTTTTAAACTGAAATGTGACTGCCGGTGCATTGGATGTAATTTTGAAAAATGTTTAATAACGTACCTGATTACTATTTAGAAACCCGTGTTTTAGTTTTAGAAAGCCAAATTTTGTTTTTATTTGTTATTTCTGTTTATTGTGGCATCACGCAAACAAACGTAAACAAATATTTTATTATAAATTAGTTTAATAGTCTGATGGTGCAATGAAAATGTTAGTTACCTTTACTCGTAATTCTGCAGTTATCTTATCTTACCTTATCTTATTTGGGGGCCAGTGAGTGCAAACCAGCGATACTTCGACCCAGTGGGATCTTTTGTGTCGACACTCTCCCAATAACGACTGCCATAGATGTTCATGGTAGCCGGGACCAACGGCTTAACGTGCTCTCCGAGGCACAGAGCAGGCAATAATTTACAATCAATACGCACATAATTTCGAAAAGTCATATAACTTCCGAAAGTCAGAGATGTGCGACGTGGGTTCGAACCCGAGACCCTTTGCATTGCAGTCTGTTAGTCTCCCCACTGAGCTATCGCTGCTCAATTCTGCAGTTAACTTTGTAACCAAACTTTTTGGCTATTTGTGAATTGGTACATATTAGCATAACTTGCTTTAACTAATTAACGTCGAAACCCCATTCCATACAAACAAAGTAAAATAATTTATTAATCTTAAAACTTAACCTACTTACATTTTAAAATATGGTTGTTTTTATAGTTTCAGTACGTGGCTGAGGTTTAAGGCTCGTTTAACTAAGCTTGCTAGAATACCTTCTTATATATGTACATAATATCACGGCTATATGCCCTAAGGGGTAGGCAGGTGTGTGAGTAATATCGTTTTACGTTCTAAGTATTAGAGAGCAAGCCTATCGCCGTTCATTGGTCAGTTTTAGTTGGAGTCCGCAAATTTCGTAAAAATCCATTTGAGATTATCTGTTAAGTTATTTTTTTATAAGAGACTACTCCTGCTTCTGGAATAATTCCAGTATTGCAGTGGACTTACCACACATTTAAACAATGGACAAAAATAACACTCAGATCCGGAACAACAACGGGACAAAACTTTGTGTGAACCACATTTGAGGGTCATATCAAGTTTTCCCCTTGCGGAATTCGAACCTACTACAGAGAGAGGCGACCACTTAAACTATTACGCCATCCGTGTAGTCAAATATGATTTCAATGAAAATACTTTGTCCGGCCTTGGAATTCAATTCAGTACTACATACACAACAGTTTTGTATTATAAGCACAAATATATAAATGATAAGTTGCAGTTAAAAGGACTCACAGAGAAAATGGTTTGACACTTTCATTACGTCAAACTTGAAATATCTAAAAAAACTATTGGACAAGTTGGCAAGTTCCTGATAATTACAGTAGAACTAACTTTTTATCGCTCAAATTTAAAGTTCAAGCGTATTTAAAGAACTTACAGGGTTGGGAATATTGGCTTTCGGGTGCAAGTATTAAAAAGTGGCGATTTTCTTTATAAATAGCTTCTGCCTGCGACTTAATTTATATGAATTAAAAAAATATATTTTATGTGTTCATCTGTTAGTGAATTTTCATTGAAATCAGAATTTCGTTTAATGTATTTTGGAGTAAAAATTATAATAGTAGAAAGATAAATAAACATTGAGATCGTCATATCATTTTGTGGTCACACGTATCTTTATTCCACGATGGTATTGAATCACGCGACGCATTGTAAGTGGCAAGATTACCTATTAACCTACTGGCCGTCCATGCAGTCAATGTCTCAATTTCTCCATTTAATTCTAGTCATACTAGAGCATTGCCTTGTTGTGTTATATGTACTAATATAGATGGTGTCACACGTTTATGCACAAAGTAGCAGGCAGCAGCATTTTAACTATAGTTTTATGTCAACTATAGAATGTTTCAGTAGCAACAAGGACTCTGCAACTGTGCCCGGTAAATGGCAATAGACTCCTTCGTATGAGGACCGGAAACCATAGTTAGCAAAATGTATAATGTACGACTCGATAAGAAACGTGAGAATAGTCTTACGCTTCTTATGTTATTTTCAAAATGGAGAAGGATAGCACAATACATTTTGAAAAATATTTTTTTATTTTTCTTCACAGGTTTTAAACCTAATACAATAGAGTGACAATATTGTAGCAAAAAATCACTAACTCATGCTTTAGACCATACCTAAATATTATAGTAGGCGCAAAACACGCAATAGCCTCCGCTGGAGTCCACAATTACTAACGCTACAAGGAAAGTCACTTCGCCAAATTTCCTTCAGCCGACATTCCCCTCAATTAGCCAGTTTTAATGGCAAATTATGGACAACAGAGGTGGTGGACAACGGACTGTTGTTTAGTTTGTTGACACATTTTTGTAAAGAATTTGGGGCGAGGGGGAGACGGTTGTCTAATTCACACTAAGAATACTCGGTACAGGTGTTGTTTTATGAATGATATTAAAGTAGCTACAGCAATATAATAATATATACTTAACAGATAATTAGGGCTTTTATTTAAAACGTTTTGCCTAAAACGTAAAGAGATGGACAATATAATTATGTGATGCTGGACTGACTACGGTAACTCTCTAAGGTATTTTATAGCCATTACTGGTTTACGCTTTAACTTTTGGCCGATGTAGGAATAAAGTGATATTCACATTTTTTTATTTAAAATAAACAATTGAACATTCAAACGAATGGCACTGAATTGTTTGATTATTTTGAAGTCAGCTATAATGAACGGCACTAGTTCTTATGTAACAAAAAACTATTGCATTATTAGTTAATTTACAAGTCGTTTAACATACAAGTGATACATGTTTATTATTCAGTATAATATAATAATTTAGTTCTGCATCTTGTTCCTACGACAGTTACAGTTGCCTTTTCCTTTGCTTAACGTTTACGACTCTTTATAGAGTCCTAGAAGTTGTAGTTTCTCATAGCTATTTGAAATCTTTGTCTTCTAATGATCGAATCTTTAAGTACAACATCCCTCTCTGATACTTTCCAAGGATATACAAGCTTGAATATGCGTTATATTATACCTATATATAATTATATTTTGTGTGTATAAGCGCTGCGGGTAAATTATTCTTGTGATCTACAAATCATTGTTCTGAGTCTGGTCGTATAGTGTAAGTAGGTAAAGTTTACGCCATCACAAGGCTGTATCAATAAAAATGTATATTTGAAGTAATAATAATACTTATTCCCGAAAACCAACAATAAATATTAACAAAAGCATTCGTTAAAATAAATCATAATTTTAAAATAAAGTACACAATATCTCTTACAGCGGCCAATACCGATACATAATCGCGACGCCCACACAACACAACAAAAACTGTATCTAATTTAAACGAGAGCTTACTGTGTAGTGAAACAGACAAAAGGCCTCGAGGTATTGCTAGTTAAAAATATTTAGCCTATTTGTTTTGAATACAATTACTGAGCGTAATTTCAAGCGTAATCTAAATAAAATTTGTTTACTAACCAACTCCGAATTGGTTTATTTGAAACATTCCATTTTCCCTGATAGTACACTAACGAAAACAGTTAATGGATTTCAACTAACAAAATTGTTCAAATAGATCTGTAGCTAAAATAAACTTACGAACAAGGTAGTCCTAAGTTGCATTTCCAGATGAGGTGGAGTGTAGTCAATTTTCAGCATCATTTTTCGTGGCATTTGTTAATATGCGCGAAAGCTAAAGAATAAGCTGGCTCTAGCCAAATATGTTTCTTTGAAAGACCTTAATACTCAGTGGCGCACCGAAGAATAATGTGACTGCATGAGGTCTTGGAATTGACGCCTGGGTCGGTGAAAGCATTATTAGGTTTTTTTATAAGAAAATTTGGAACAGCAGCACGAAATCTGGCAAATTGGACAACGGGCCTATTACGTGATATCTAAAAGCATAGCCGGCAAAATATACCTCTGTCTACCCCATAAGTTGAATTGTAGAAATTCGCAGGCGTAGAGGATGAAATTGAATAAACTTTATTGCTCTCCATCTCAAGTAGCAACAACTTAAGATTTGAGATAAAGGCCAGTGTAATGGCTCTACGTAGACTTTTTTCGTCTTTGAAACTGTCTAGAATTCTTTCCAATTTATTTCTGAAAGTGTGAAACGTTCATTGCGATCTTGATTCTAGTCCTGCCGCTGGTTTCATTTCCAGATAATATAGAGCTTGATTTTATTTCTGGAATTGGTTAGTAGAGAATTTATATAAAAGACTTCTCGAGTAAAGTCGTTGGGCAAAAATGAGGGTATTGGAACTAAACTGGTAATTAGTGTGAGAGTTTAATAGACGCCATAGTTAAAAAAATAAAAGAGCATAATAACATTAAAGACTATTTAGTACTACAGTACTTAATGTTATGCGTTATTAAGAAAATAAAGTATAATATCCGCATACATAACGACTGAAAGATATAGCTGCTTCGTTAGACAAGTGCCATAATTTCACGCTTACGGCCGATTGTAAGGTTGGGGTTCCTCGTAGGTATCGGGTAAATGACTATCCGGATTTTCTATTTTTCTAAAAATATTTCAGTATCACGATCCAGAGCATAAGAAATCGAGCAGCTGTTGTTTTTTGTTTTTTTAAATGTGTGCAAGTTTCGATCGTATTATGCCATCGCCATAAACTTACTATTTTAGGCTAGAAAAACGTCTTTTTCTAATTAGTAGTAATAATTTCTAACTGGCAGTAATAGTTTAGAATAACGGCTATTTCCACCACAATGTTTAGGTATTTTGTTTTTCCTTAAGACATTGCTAAAATTGACGCTTTTTAATCTTACATTAAGATACCTTAAGTCACGTATCAGCCGAAGTCACGAGGGGCAACAACACATATAGCTAAGCTTTGGAAAGGACGCCACAAAGAAAGACAAAACGTAGTCGCCTATACAGAGTTAAAGCAATCGGGTTAACTTGTCTTGAAGCGAGGCGCATAGCTTATCTCAACTGGACACAATACCGACGTACTGTGACCATTGCTGGGTTTTAAATGTCAGTGTAAGTTTTGGTATTGGTAATACCAAAACGCTTACACAATAAATCACATAAATCACAGTCCCACGCTTAAATTAGTAGGGTAGGCATCTGCCTACCTCTTACACACGTCTGTGTGTTACGGTCACATTTCACTTTTTAAGTGTCACCTAATAAGAGATGTCTATTGCTGTATTCTCACACACTCACATAGTTTCTGACTCTGTGCTGCTACTGAGAATGTTTTGACAGAAATACTCAATAACAGTTTGCTCGACCCAAGTATCGAACGTTAATCCTCATGAACAACAGTCGCATTCACAGACATAGGTAATGATAATTGACTAGACAACAAATGAAACAGTGTCTTTTATTGTTTAGATAAATTATATACTATCAGCCCTTTATAAACTACCCACTTGCTAGATAGCGACCTTTTTAACACATATTTACCATATTATATAATAAAATGAATACTTATTTGTTGTTAAAAGATTTTCTATTCAATTTTCTTTCTATATATATTTCTTAGAAAGAGATACATTGAAATAAACTAAGTTGAATTTCGGTACAAATTTCTTTTTACATACATTTTTGTACATAAAATTACGTCTGTGTATTAAGAATCATACCAAAATTGGCTGAGTTTTTGGACCACACGTAATAGGAGGCGAGTCTAGTTCATAACAATCGTTCTCCGCATTGAAATCTATGTTAGTAGTTCTCAAAGAATAATGTCAAATTCCACGCTGCAACGGAAAATTAATTAACAGAAAAATATATACCCGACTTGAAAGTTTCAACCAAGACAGCCACGAGAAACAAAGCAGTTTTAAAAAGGATTCTTGCACTATAAATAAATACCAATAATTCAAAGTAGTTCCTAAACAGTAAATCACATCTTCAATTTATTTTCAATAACGAACTAGGTCCAAGGAAATGTAAAGCAAATTTTCAATTTGCAATTTTTTTTAATACCAAGTAGAAAGCGACTGCTGCCGTGCTAAGCGTTTTCCTTCCAAGAAAATTAATGTTTGTTTTGTGAAATTAAAAATGTGTTGTGTGCGTATGTATACAATTTGTGTGGTCTTTACCTAAGGGTATTAAGGTTTACTTCTAGGAAATTGAGAATGTTGATATTGTTGCTTATATTGTTCATACTTGAATAATAATTTTAATTAAATTCTTTAATAGAATCTAAAATAATTGCCAAGTCATGTTTAAAAATTGATCGCCCGAATATGTCTGATAATATCGAAAGTGTTTAGGAAATTAGGTAACCGTTACGATTTGGAAGACAAATGATATTGATGTTTGTTTCCAATAAATATTCCAACCATACTTGGAACGGTGGCCAATAAACGGTAAAAGGTTTATCTACTATACTACTGACAGTATTCAAATATAAAAATAACGTATCTTACGGTGCTTTTACACGATGGATATTGTTATGCGGGCTACATAGACTCCCAGGATTCCCCACCTGAAGTCATTTCTTGCCTGCAGTGGGCATTGCTGGGTGGGTCGCCAAAGTAGTTCCAGTGCTCGTGACTTACCCACCATTCAAGGAAAGGTAGGTAGGCTGGTTTCCATCTTTTCCCGGGTGAGCCCGGCTCATACGCTCTCTCCTTTCTTTTTCCGCGAAGAGAGACGCGTATATGCAATCCAACACGTTAAAAACAGCTACATGAGCTGGTTACTCGCGAGGTCTACATGCGTTGCTCGCATAACTTGCGAATGCTATAGCTATTGACGACTACGATTATGGGTCATTATGCCCTCCGCGATACAGTAATTACTTCTAGTGTGAGAGTTGTCTTTGGAAAAAGGAGACTACACGTACGTACTCACTGGGATATGTAAGACATAAAATATGTGTTTTGTTACGTTGTATCCTAGTAAAATAACAATAAGATATCGGTACTCTAAGTTTGGAACAAGAACAACGTTTATACAGTCGAAATGAAGCTATATCACTCCAAGCCGGTATAAACCGGATCGAATAATACCTGTGCTTTCATCTCAGCAAATGAGTTTTGAGATCCACATTACATTATGAAAGACCTGATCGACTGTTCTTAGAAATGTTTTCGATATCTTGAAATTACTTTGAGTTTCGTTTTATTTGAATAATTTGGATTTCTGCGGTGAAAGCACCGAATGTTATTTTTATTTCGGTAAATGTTTCTTATTTTGCTTCTTTTGAGCGCGATGTTATTTGGCTTGTAATAAATACCAATTTCGTTGAAGTTATAGTATTTGTTAAAATATTTTTGGATACAGTTTTTTTGAGATATAATTTTGAAGAATAGAAACAAATTGATGCATTTTTATTTAAGAATATTTGTTAGTTACGTAGTTATTGATTCTAAGTTTGAAGCGATTGCTTGCCAAGAAAAATCAAAATAACTAATTTGCATCGCATATTAAGGTAGGTTATCATCATCATCATCATCATCAGGCTATAATAGTCTACTGCTGGACATAGCCCTCCCCCAAAGAGCGCCATAGCGCCCTGTCTTCAGCTTGCCGCATCGGGTAGGTTATAGCTTTGATAAATAAAACTTATGAAATGATTTGTTTTATATTATTACTAGATTTTGACCGCGGCATCGCTCGCGTAATGTAGATCGAAAATGTAGATTTTGCCAATAAATTTTCATTCCTTGGCAACAGTACTTAAATCTAGAATCTAGATGAGAGGTACCCTGCGTCTTTTTCAGTACCTCTGATAACGTATATGCAAAATTTTATCACGATCGGTCGAGTAGTTAATTCTTGAAAGCGTAATAAACAAACAAACAAAGTCACGTTCGCATTTATAATATTAGTAAGTATTTTAGTTTACTTTTACTTTTTTTAAGTCATCGTCATTATATTTACGGCTCTCTTATTAAATTATAGATGACTATGACCGCGGTTCCCGCTTTATGATAATGACTGAAATAAAGACGTTAATAAAATTTTATCTTACAGAAAAACATTACAGAGACCAAATTATCCTATGTATATATTAATTCACAACAAGGTATGTGTGGCAAGTTTATCTTAATCCATTGAATGGCTTATTCGTGACTCAGGAGGTAAAATCCAAACACTTTAAAAATCATCACTGAAAACATCCAAGGACTTATTAATCTTCTTCTTATCGTGTCAATGCCAACAGTTTTTAAATGATTTTAGCTCAGTGCTCGGCAACGTGAATGGCATTAGGCATTGCTTGGTATATCATCAACTTTACTTCCATCATATTAAATGGTCACCTTGTTACTTCATTAGTGCGGGTTTAACTACTTTACTAACCAAAAATCTAATTACAGCAAAAGCAAAGTATGCTTATTACATATGAAATATATTTAAGAAGTTGCGCAACAATGTATAGGTATTTAAGGTGTAAAATTTGTAAAATTATTTTTATTGTGTTAGTTATATTATATACTAGTTTTGACCCGCGGTTTCGCTCGCGTAAATGTAGGTTAGGTTAGGTTAGGTTTGCAACAGTTTCTCGTTCGAGGCAGCGAGTCTCCTAGCCGGATCGATGCCCTGGGACCTGGAAGCGGCACTTCTGGCGTCACTCTATCGTTGGCGCCTAGAAGCGCTAGCTCAGGACGAAGGACCAGATCTTCACGCTTTAGAGGCGGCACGGTCCGAACTCCGCCAGGTCCTGGTGGAAGAGTGGAGAAATCGACTTGTGCACCCCAGTGCCACGATCGTGGCGGTAACTCCTGTTTTTGAGGAGTGGCTGGAGAGGCGGCATGGCACCCTCACCTTCCGGCTGCCACAGGTAATGACTGGCCACGGTTGTTTTGGCCAGTTCCTGTGTCGCATAGGCCGGCAGGCGACGCCCGGATGTCATCACTGCGGCGACTGCCAGGATTTTGTTGTGGACACGGCGCTGCACACTTTGGCGGATTGCCCCGCCTGGGCATCGCAGCGCCGTGAGATGATCGCGGCAGTCGGACTGGCTGTTCTCTCACTCCCGGCCGTGGTTCAGTCTATGGTCCGGAGTGAGAGATCGTGGAACGCCGTCGCCTCCTTCTGTGAGGAAGTAATTTCCATCAAGGAGGCGGCGGAGTGGGAGAGGGAGCGCTTAAACCCTCTCCCCAACCGCAGAACCGGGCGCCGGAGGGCGCGAGACGACCTCCAGCCACCCTGAGTTTTGAACTGGGGATGGTGGGCTGCGTGGGCCTGCTCGCCGCCCGATCAGCACCAGGTCCGAGAGGCGGCGTGTGTGTCCCCACGCGCGCCTCTGTATTGTGACTTGTCCCCCCCCCCCTAGGGGGACGGTTGAAGAACGATGTTTTGGGTAGTGGCCTGCCGTTTCACACGGCGGGCCGAAACCATGGCGAGGTCGCGATTACATGTGAAAGTGATTCGCGCGGCCTCGCCATCTATGGTTATGTCGAGGAACACCGTGGTAGGTTTAGTCGGTATTACCGGGGTATCTTTCCCCCGGTGAGCCCGACATAACCTCTCCGTCGCCCCGCGGAGAGGTATGCGTCAAAGCATTCCCCACGTTAAAAAAAAAAAAAAAAGGTTTGCAACAGTTATTTTTTCTGGATGAAAGGTACCTATGTCCTATTCTGTACCCCTGACAATGTGTATGCAAAATTGCATGTTGATTAGTTAAGTTAAGATCGAGTGGTTAAGGCGTGAAAGCGTAACAAACAAACAAACAAACTCATTTTCGCATTTATAATATTAGTTAGGATTATTATGTATTAGCTTATAATATCGTTTTAGGATATCCTGTAAAGGTTGTATAAATGTGTTTTAATTAAATAGGTACCTATATAAATAAATTTACTAAGCCTAGCTGATACCCGCTGCTTTGCACGCCTTCGCAGTCTTTGTGCAGGACTGGCTCGTGGCGTACGTTTACACGACGCGTTTAATCCACGCAAGTACTTTAAACTAGTCTAAAATTAACCTGTCATGAACAAGCAAGCAAGATAACGTGGAAAACTTAACCAACAAAAATTTTCATTCGCTCTATAATTTTACAACCTCACGCCAAAATTACTAAAAACTTTCTCTATGTCAACTAAAAATTAACCTTTCCTAACATTCACAAAGTTAAATACATAAAAAGCGAATGAAATCTGGGCGCATACTGATGTTTTAATATTAAAAGGACCTGGATTAAATTGCATAATTATTATTAACGTTGGCATTGCCCGAGAGCCTACAATTACCTAAGTTTTAAGAAAAAGCGAGATGACAAAGTACCCAAATCTAATTTATTGAGTCCCCATCCCAAGCTTAACATCAAAAAGCCTTTGAAATTTTACAAACGAAGTTTCTTTCTTTTGAGGAAAAATGGAAGTAGAAACACGAATACGGATCTTTGAATTATTAGTCATATGTTTTCTTTGGATAAGATTTGAGTTGGGGCACTTAAGGATTTTATGGAATATGTATTCAATTATGTATACGGCGAAATCTCAGAAGGAAGGATGGAATGACTGTGACGACAATAATAAAGATCAGAGATCATGAGCATTTGGAAATTTAAGAGCTTCGCCAAATAGTGGGCCATGTTGTGTCTTTATTGTCACAAATTGTATTTGTAATCCCTTCTAGATTAACTAAATGCTTCCATTAGAAGTGTGTGTCATTTTACTTTAACTAGCAATCGAACTGTCGAACACTTGATTGCGAGTCCTTTGGGCTACCGCCGCTTTAGGTTTTTTGTTAAGACGCGTGTGATTGTCTTTTCTATGGATTGTATAGAAACACCAATTATCTTTGCAACGGAGTTGGCTTCGACATAGTACCATGCTATGCATGCTGTTTGTTATAATTTACTATTATTACTGCATAACCAGAATAACTTAATTCCATTCATTATTATTGAGTATTTATTTTTCTTATATTTTATGTTTTAATAGTCAATAATAAACTGTATAATGGCTGCAATACTTTGGAGATTAACACACATACACCGCCCGCGCGGTCTCTCACCGCCACCGTCCCTTCTCGCTGCTGTCCGTGCGGAGGGGCGGTGCCTCACACACGGGACGCCGCACAACCGCGCGGAATTTTGTTAGTGGAGGACGTGCTGCAATTTAACAATAATCAAACTGGTCAAAACCGCGTTAAATCCATCCGCGCGGACAGGCGCGTAAACCGCCTATCCTATCCGCTTTAGCGCCGCCGTCCTCCACGGCGGTGCGCGGTACCGTGTGATAATCGCCTTTGTATTTTATCTAATAAAAATAATAATTGAATCGTGTCTAAGAAACCGTGAATTTTCTGCAGGTATCTTCTGATAGGATAGGATCTATATTCTGAACCCTTTACCTTAACCTAGCAACTAAGATAAATTATTATTAACTTAACAGACTGTTACGCCTGAGGTCGCGGGTTCGATTCCCGCACAAGTCAAACATTTGTCTGCATGGACATGAATGTTTGTCTTGGTCTGGGTGTTTATATGTATAATATGTATGTATTTACAAAAAAAAGGTATAAAATAAATATGTATGTTTATCCATTGTCTAATACCCATAGTACAAGCTCTGCTTAGTTTGGGCTAGATGATGTTGCGTGTATGTGATAGAATATTATTATTATTTTCAACATTGAATTCGGAAAATGGCAAATAAAAACATAGTTGTGCATGTAATATTAGTATAGGTTAGTATTTTAATACCCTTTTTAAATATTATAACTTTAGACCATGCACCAAAACAAACAGCATATCATTTTCAATGAAACGCGAAACCATTAAAATGGATACCAGAGAGCGAACACCAATTAAGCCCTCCTCCCACCTAAAGAATATTGTATTCAATAGAGTTTATCCGTTTGTTCGGATAAGGCAATTATCATAGCGATTTATAATACGGAGGCCATTAAAAAGGATCCACGCGTTTTGGGAATTTGTTCCCGACCCATTTCCTCGGATAAATGGTGAAAAATACTAATAAAATTATGTTAAAGCAAAATAAGAAATGATAGCGTCGCCGTCGTAAGAAAGAAAATTTGTGTTTCACAGTTCAGTTTGTTTACTTTGTGATTTCTGCGATATTTTTCTTTGACACTGTTACAAAAATATTAAGCACTAGAATTTGCCAAATGTGATTAGGTTAGGTTAATAACAGTACTTTTTTTCTCGATGATAGGTACCATAATATCCTTTTCCGTTGCCTTGACAACGTGTATGAGAAATTTCATGATGATCGGTTGAGTAATTAAGGCTTGAAAGCGTAACAAAAAAACAATTTAACAATCACACGTATAATATTAGCTAGGATTTTGCCTTTATTCAACATTTTAATTCAAATACATATATACAAGTTACTGATTACTAGGTGATAGCGTAGATGCCATAACGCGAGCGCTTGCGTCGCTGCTGCCACCGTGTTGAGTGGTGTTTTGTGTTCAAAGTTCAAATCTCACACGAGACTATCATTTTATATGATCAATAAATTATGGTTTGCGTTTCGGTGTAATTGTATGTTTGCAAAGACCCCGCAATACAGTGCCTGAAGCCTAGTGCGGAGATTATCTTTTTTACTAATTAAAATGTAAAATATCTACAGATATGTGTTTAACATTGTAAGTTGAGTTTTCATCATCATCATCATCAGGCTATAATAGTCCACTGCTGGACATAGCCCTCCCCCAAAGAGCGCCATAGCGCCCTGTCTTCAGCTTGCCGCATCCAACATCTGCCTGCAGTCTGTCGCAGATCGTCATCCCACCTGGTCGGAGGGCGTCCTACACTACGTTTGCCGAGTCGCGGTCTCCACTCAAGAACACGCTTACCCCAGCGGTTGTCTGTTCTTCGCGCGATATGGCCAGCCCACTGCCACTTCAGCTTGCTAATTATCTGAGCTATGTCGATGACTTTGGTTCTCTGTCGGATGTATTCGTTACGAATCCTATCCTTCAGAGAAACTCCGAGCATAGCTCTCTCCATAGCTCGTTGAGCGACTTTGAACTGGTGGACCAAACCTACCGTGAGTGTCCATGTCTCGGCTCCCTAGGTCATGACGGGTAGCACGCACTGATTAAAAACTTTCGTTTTCAAGCATTGTGGTATGGATGTCGAGAAAACTCGGCGTAGTTTCCCAAACGCTGCCCAGCCCAGCTGGATCCTCCTCCTGGCCTCCCTCTCGAAATTGTTTTTACCTAACTGCAGAATCTGCCCGAGGTAAGTGTATTCGGAAACGATTTCGAGAGGGTGACCATGTACGACGATCGGTCTTGGATCAATGTGGCCATTGATCATGACTTTGGTTTTATCCAAATTCATGCCAAGACCGATACGTCGCGAGGCTGCAGCTAGGCCGTCCAGCATCTAGTTCAGCTCCTCTAGCGACTCCGCCATTAAGACTATGTCATCTGCGAATCGCAGGTGTGAGATGTAGTCGCCGTTTATGTTAATGCCCTTTCCTTTCCAGTCCAGCGTTTTAAACATATCTTCCAATGCGCTTGTGAACAATTTCGGGGATATAACATCCCCTTGTCTCACTCCTCTGCGCAATTGGATAGGTTTAGACTGCTGGTCCTGTACTTGGACACTCATGGTGGCGGCTTCGTACAGACATCTCAACACCTCGATATAACGATAGTCTACTTGGCATCGCTATAGGGATTCCAGAACAGCCCAGGTTTCGACAGAGTCAAAGGCCTTCTCATAGTCCACAAAGGCCAGACACAGGGGCTGATTATACTCTTCGGACTTCTGTATAATCTGCCTCACTCTGTGAATGTGGTCTATGGTGCCATATCCTCCGCGAAACCCGGCCTGTTCCGGCGGCTGAAACTCGTCGAGTCTCCTGGCGAGACGGTTCGTGACCACTCGTGAGAACAGCTTATAGACATGGCTCAGGAGCGAGATGGGTCTATAATTTTTAAGGAGGGTTTTGTCACCCTTCTTAAAAAAGAGCACCACCAAACTCCTGCTCCACGCCTTTGGAGTTCTCCCACTATGAAGGACGGCGTTGAATAGGTTCTGTAATTCCTGTATAACAGGGGCTCCTCCAGCTTTTAGAAGCTCTGATGTTACTCCGTCCTCACCGGGGGCTTTTCCATTTTTAAGCTGCCTCAGAGCTAACACGATCTCGTCTTGACTGATGTCTGGCAGTTCGTCGGTGTAGTGGCGTACCAGGGTGGCTCTGGAATCGTGATCGTCTCGTCTGGAATGAGGGGCATGTGCAGCGTATAATCGGCCATAGAAATCCTCTATCTCGGCGGAGATCTCTGGTTTTGACAATACGGTCCTCCCGTCGTGCGTTTTAAGCTTCGTCAGGTGGCTCCTGCCAAGCTGCTGAGTGAATACTTTGGACCCTCGATTTCGCTCTATCGCCTCTTCAATGAGGCGTGCGTTGGAACTCCGAAGGTCGCGCCGTACCATCTTCGCAATTTGCTTGTTCAGGTCTGACCTCTCAGACGAAGTCGCTTGGGTGGTTTCCCGTCTTTTTGTCATCAACCCGAGAGTCTCAGCCGAGAGTTTTGATTTCTTGCCAGTCCGCTGCGTTCTGCAGAATTTGATGCCCTCTTCCCTCAGAGTTTCGACCAGATTGTGTAGGGTCTCATCAGCGTCATCGGTGGGTTCCAAGGCAACAAATCTATCCCCGAGAAGCTGCTGGAACTTCTCGGTACCTACCATGCTTTGGATTGGGTTAGGTCGGAGCGTGAACTTCATCAGGCGGTTTCTTTCAAGCTTTAAGTTGATATTCAGAGAGCCTCGGAGGAGTCGGTGATCAGATCCGGTATTAAACCTGTTGATCACTGAGACATCTCTGAATATGTGCTTGCTATCCGTCATGATGAAGTCTATCTCATTTTTAGTCACAGTGTCGGGGCTTTGCCATGTCCACTTCCTTTGAGGCTGTTGCTTAAAGCAGGAGTTCATTAAGAACAGTCCCTCTTTCTCAAGGAAGTTGACAAGCATTTGATCCCTGTGATTCCTAACTCCATAACCATGCGGGCCTATCCGGGATTCGTTGCCAGTCTGGGTTCCCACTTTGCCGTTAAAGTCCCCCATAACAACATTGAAGTGAGCCTTAGTGGTGTTGTGCAAGGCTTTGGATATGTCTTCGTACATATCCTCCACTTCATCATCCGAGTGTGTCGAGGTCGGTGCGTAAACCTGTATGACCTTCATGCTGTAGCGCTTGGACAGCCGAAGGATCAGGTACGCTACCCTGGTCGACACACTGGAGATTTCTTCAACGTTGTTAGAGAGGGCCTTATTGACGAGGAAACCTACGCCACCCTGGGATGTATTATCACCCTCGTGAAAGTAGAGAAGATGGCCCGAGTCTAGGGTTACGGTGTCCTCCCCCTCTCTACGGACTTCACATAATCCCAGAACTTGCCATTTAATGTTCTCTAACTCCACTTCCAACTGCGCTAGATGGTGGTCAAGCCTCAGAGTGCGTCCGTTAAACGTAGCCAGGGTCAAATTTAGTAATGAATGGCAGCCTAATGTAGCCCGGGGATTCTTAGCACCCCCTGCCCCGTCGTAACTGTGGCCGCTGCCATGGCCAGGAATAGCCAGGTGGCCGGGAACTGGGGCCCATTTTCCTTTGGCGTGTGCAATCATTAGAGGGTAATGCCCTTAATCCCCACGCTGGGCATGCGGGTTGGGGATCGCAGTTCAGTGGTGGATTTGTATTGCAGGAAACGCTGCTGCCCGCTCCCTGGTTTGTGTCCCTTAGTCGCCTTTTACGACACCCACGGGAAGAGTTGGGTTGGTGCTATTCTATTTGGCTGACACCACACAGCCACGGTGGCATGTATTGAAAGGCGTCCATTGCCGTCTACCGGGTACATTACCAGACGCTGCGTTGTTACCAATAATTTCCTAGCAGAAGGTTCACGTACAGCCGTGGGCGTAAGTGCAATATATTCTTGCTCTTACGCCTACGGCTATTGTAAGACTAACTAATTAGAATACTTACAATGATAATGCTCGATATTAAATAATTAGTGTATACTTATTCTTTCGATTGGTTTGACGAGCTTTGACTACGAGAATTTCACAGGAATACATGTCTGGGTAGTCTATATCCGTTGCGAGGATACTATCTATCCTATCTAGACTTGAAAGTGTCACAGACATACAGAGTCACTTTCGCATCTATACAAATAAATAGTTGAAGTGTTTGTTTGTATTGTCAAAATAATAGTTTTTTACTAAACGCATATGAAAGTATATACGGTACTTATACAAAAAATCTATATTTCATATTTTTGTCAATCTGCCTGGACAGGCAGATTGATTTGAGAGATTCGCGGGAACAAACGTCTGTTTGTTCCAGCGAATCTCTAAAACGACTGAACCAATTTTGACGGGATATTCAATGGCAGATAGCTGATGTTATAAGGAGTAACTAAGGCTACTTTTCAAAACACCACGACGCGATATCAAACACCAGTTCAATTTCGCCGAATATAGTGAAACAAACATATTTACATATTCTATATACCTATTATGTTTTCATTTATTACGTAAACGATCATAAGCTTGCAAGTAAACTTTTGTGATTCTATAATTGTAGGTACATTTTTTATTAATCTTCGGTGTATCACGATACAGGAACTATAACTATCTATAATACATATGCCCAAGAGTGGGCATCGCACTGAAAATACCTCTGCGTCGTATGTGATCTTAAGCTTCGGTATGCAGCAACGGTTTTCCCGGTTGTGCTACAATAGATAACGGTCACACAGAGCCAAATTTATCAGTCATCAACTCATCATCCACCTTTCTAAAGTTTCACCTCGATTCCATTTCTTAACCCCACTATTACTACTCAATATGAGAATATTATATATTCTATAATTCTAGCGGTATAAGAAACTTTTTTTACTGACATTATTGTAAACGCTTGCAGCAATCCACCTTTACAGACTATAATTACGGTTATTAATATTTAACACCTATACATAATTCATAAGATTTCTATTAATTGTTGCAAAATTAATTCACTTTACCACGCTATGTGAAACTAGTGTTAAATTGTGTAGAATAATGGAAAATTGGCCATTGTCTTAAACATAGTAACGCGTAGGTATAATCTTACCATCAGAAAAACAAAAAAGAGAAATCATGAAAATAGATCAGTAGTTAGCTTACATACCCATTTCTTCGATCTTTATATCCCTTTTCTAAAGTAAGTAACATAAGTGATTTCCTTAGTATCGCAGGCGATCATAAATAAAGCATCAAGTGAGTATACATTTCTTCCAAGAAAGATACATTAAAAAAAATTTAAGTTAGGATAGGATAGGACACGGGACTCTTCAGTCACACCTGAAGAAGTCACTCAGAAAGACCTACAGAAATTATCGTGTCTGCGGTGAATAAGATAAATCTCTTCTTAAAACGAAGCCTGGTAAGCTAATCACCTGGAAGGCAAGTCTTTGTCATAGGAGCGTCTATAAAAGGAGTCCCTATGCTGCTGATCTGCAAAAAAATTACTCTTTTATAAGCTCGGCAACGCATACATAAAGCTTATGGCATTTAATGCGTCCATAGGTAATGGCAAAGATAGGTTGCGGCAACCGCTTATTACCCCTAACTTAGATATAAAATTCTTAAAAGCAAGTAGCAGACCAAATTAACCTGTGAATTGTTGACATAGTTAGTTAGTTAGTTAGTTGTGTGTATGGCGCACTTAGCCCAACAATTGGGCCATTGTACTTAAAGTGACCAACGCGATAAGTTGTTCGGTTACTCATACCACCTCAGCTCCATCCAGAAAGATAATAAGGAACCGGTGTTGCGCAGTTTCGGCCGTTGGCTTCTCACGCTTTTACAATGTAGGAGCACGTGAGTCGGTGTCTCCTCGGTTTCCATGTAGCCCCTACTTAAGGAGCTGTCAGTGATGCCGAAGTTGAAAAGATGTTTGTTGAGTGAGCAGTGGCGTAGGTTTTTGCAATGCCAGACATAATTGAGATCTTTTTGTTTCTGGCCGGCGGTGTGTCGCTGCGACTCAATATGTTAAGTCACATTAAATTACCACAAAGCCATTTATACGAATAGTCGTTATATTAATTCTGATACATGACATTACTTTTAATAATCTTTCTTGTAAACGATATAGGATAAGTAATAAATAAACAAACAAATACTTTATCTTGAATCCAATCAAAACGATCAAAATCAAAGTCCAGATAATGGCTAGATTATTCAACCATTCACGGAAACAATTTTCCATTGACAAGAAAGAAAAAAAAACCCTGAATTTATCGCTTTATTTTCAATTTACATAATCTCACCTTAAACTTGGCAGGGGTGGGCACTAACATTGATTTAGTCCTTACTAGAATAGACAACTTCTTAAAAAATGTCTAACACTATCTATATACGTAGACTCTTGCCTTTTTACATAATATCATGTTTCTGGAGGCTTAGACGAAGGTGTGTTATATATTATATACCGAGCCTTTTGCCGTCTACTGGTATACCGCTAGTCTCCATGCTGCTCTTAAGTATGTTTCAAGTAACACCCAACAACATTTAGCCATATTCTGGAATTGAAGTCAATGCCGGGTTATATTTAGACGTGCATCAGTAGCACGAGTACATACAACCCTTAAAATATTTAAGAACTAAACTAAAAATATTATTATTATAACGACTTCACCCAAACAAAGAAGTTATGACTTACGACGTGAGATGGCGCTGTACAATCCTGAATCGCGCAAGCGAAGTTCACAAAACGAGTTACAAATTATACAACTATCCCGACATCAGTCGTTGGACCGCGGCCCACCAGGCACGATCACCCAGCCTGGTTAGTGACCCTTCCTATAGTGGTGGAGGGCCATTACATCATGTTCTTCTGAGTAACTCGCGGTTCACATAATTTGGGAAATAGGGACGGTCCTGTTATTCAAACACGTACATATCATACAATGTTAAGCGGATCTTTTGATTTGAGATAATGATTTTATTTTACTTTATTAAATACTAAAATATAAGACTATCTTTGTTTAATAAATTTTAAACAGTTAATTACCAATAGAGCTCGTCATGTTTATAATGTGTGGCAAAAACAAGTAATTTAATTTTAATCCAATGATTTATAAATCTTTACAACTAAAACTAAACCCTTATACTTAAGTTTTACCGAATACGATAGTTCTGCTTTTAGTTTTGTTTATTTATAGTTCGCCAAACTATGATACTGATATTTACAAAGCTTATAAAAACTTTAACATCTTCAATTTAATCAGTAAAAATTTATCTAATAATTTAAGACTTTTATTTTCGTAAAATATATATAAAAAAAATTATGTGGTGTCGTGGGACACCAGGTAGGAACGAAGTTCCTTCGGCTAATGTAGAATCGACACAAATTGCAAAAAAAATCGTGCTCAATTCACTAAATAGAATAAAGAATATTCATTTATACCAATATATTTAAATGATTCCAAACATTTAAATATATTGGTCATTTAGTGATTTCTGATATCCTGGTATTATACACTACTCGCTTGTGTATGCGACTGTCGCGCCTGCGCACGTCTCATTTAACGGTTTTATTCCACGCACTTTTTTCCACGGATTTTTTCTTACGGTTTTACTATCACATTTTTTTCAGTTCGGTCGCGCAGCAAAATCCCTATCCCCTCCAAGCCTGCCGTAAGGAACTTCGTTCCAATAAATATAAAATAAAAACTCAAACTCATAACTCTAAGTGAACTTAACACCCAAATTGATGATTGTCTATTTCAGATCAGCCTTGCAGATAATAATGATTGTTAAACTTAGCGTCTGGCGGAAATTAGACTCATCCAGTACGACAGTTCCTGACCCAAATTGGTAAAAGTAACTAAAACAAATCGTCATTATTAGTTGGCCTTTCCAGGACGTTTGTACACCTCACTGAGGCCAAATTGATAAATTCCCTCCTTTAATAAGACGAAAAATTGTTTGTCGATCGCCACCCCATTTTTAGTTCGTTATTGAAATATGGGGACACGGGAAGGTATTGTTGTAATTTCAAAAGATTGAAAATGTGGAGTTCTTTTTTCTTTTATTGTGATTCTTTTTCAGCTAAATGGGGCAGGGAAATTTGATTTATATTGTTTGAAATTAGATATTAGATTCAGTAGTCAGTTCTGTAATTAAATTTTGAAATGTTTGTCAATAAGGGGTGGGA
The DNA here is from genome assembly GCA_963564715.1 of Catocala sponsa. Taxonomy (NCBI): domain Eukaryota; kingdom Metazoa; phylum Arthropoda; class Insecta; order Lepidoptera; family Erebidae; genus Catocala; species Catocala sponsa. Next base: position 9,731,575 of record OY751351.1, read on the forward strand.
TAAAGTGGTACCTTACAATAAGATTTAGTTAGACTAAAGAAGTACTGTTATTACTAAGATATAAGGAATTTTAATAAATCAGCCAGTGAAAGCAAAGATTCCGTGTCCGTATACCGGAGTCCAGATACAATGTTTTTTTCATTGAGCCTGGTTTCTAGTTAATTAATGAGTTAAAGAAACAATAATCCATATATTTATGGAATCAGCTTAATTCTGTATGTAACTCCTTTATGTACGTCATATTTTTGGTTAAGGAGATTACAAACTATATTCGTTATGGTCATTACTTGTCCGTAAATTTTTATTTTAGCAAATTTAATTGGTGATCACTGTGATTTGTAGCACTTCTAGGGCTACCTTCAGTTATACCTTTGGTCCACCTCTATCTTAGTTTGCTAAGTGTACCATTACAGACATCTCATGAGCATAAAAATTGTAATGGCTTTTCTGAGAACACAAATAACATTACTGACTACAAAAGCTTCTACGAACAAGAGTCACGTTTTATTTCCCCTTATAAAGTTGAAACAAAAATAACTTTTGATTGAACACCGTTGCCATCAATATCCGGGGCACCTAAAACAATAACATTCGTTTCCTATTTTCAATGGACGTTAAAAAACGTTTCAGAGAGAACAGGTTTTTTACAAACTGGATTTATTCACAAAACAGACACTTAAAAACTATTGAAATTCTGAAGTTTATCATCAACAATATTTTCAATATTTTTACTGTATCAAGGGCAAGTGTTATATTTAGTATTGCAATCGGTCATAAGCTGCAGTAACCAATTAGTTGTATGATGTGTATTATGAAATCCTAGTAATATTAGGGGTTAAAGTATGAAATGGCCGATTTGTACTGAAAAATTGAAACTTGTTTTTTTCTAAGATGTACCATATTTATTTCATCGAAATATTTACCCCCATTATTTATGCAATGCTGCCACCGAAACGGAAGTTCATTTATGCCTTTACGATAGAACTCCGGGGATCTAGATTCGACAAACTGTGTGAAAGCATTTTGTTCGGCAGTATAAAAGTAAAAATTACAGTAGTAAACATTTTTATCACGTAGAAAATTGTCCAAATCACGAATAAAATGGAAGTCAGTTGGAGCAAGGTCTGGCGTGTACGGAGGATGACGTATGGTTTCTAATTGCAGCTCCTGTAGAGTTACACCGGTTTCTCGTGCAGTGCGCCACCAGTTGCGACATCATTGTTCGAAGTTCGGCACAATAAACATCTGCTGTTATTGCTTGACCAGACCTGAGAAAGCTATAGTTAATAACACCATGAAGAGACCACCAAACAGTTACCATTGCCTTTTTTATTGGTAAGCTTTGCTTTAGGACACTGTTGCGACATTTGACCTGGGGTCAGCCATTGCATTTTTCGCTTACAGTTATCGTAAAGAATTCACTTTTGTCATATGTTACAATTCGATCCCATATTCATATAAGATGCTTCTTTTCAAAAATGTGCAACATTCGATTTTCAACTATCAATTGTTTTTTTTTATTTAGCTTAGACGGGAAATATGGATACTTCGAAAATCTAACTTAAAATCTTATAAAATCTCATATGAAAAAAGTTTAATTCGAAAATCTCACACCATGAAGGTTTTATGTCAATTCAAAGTATGTATTATTAAACAATGGCAACATAATACTTTAACCCCTATTATTATAATATATAAATGATTTTACTAGTACGCACTATTTGTAGTTATCTTAAGGAAGAACTTATATATGTTACTGGACCAACTAGGCTGCCATAAACGAAAGACCAAATATCTGTCAAAGCAGTTACGTTTTTCTAAGTTATAATTAATAAGATTTAGCATTATTTTCATCCACAGTCTTCAGTACACTGGACAAATAAAATATTAACATACACATAATAAAGTATTAGGTTTCAAATGTCAATATAGTTCCACATCTATCGTGATTACTGACCGCATATTCCACCCCAATTTCGACTATAATAAAACTATTATAAATACATAATTGAGCATATTGACGCAGCGTATTTTGATTTTAAAAAGGCGTTTGATCTTGTTGATAACGATGTTTTTTTAGTGAAATTCGCAGAACTAGGATTCTCAACACCACTTTTAAAATTTATGGCAGATTATCTTAGGGACCGTAAGCAATTCGTCAAGCTTGGAGGTTATAGATCTCAAGAATATTACACACGCTCGGGTGTAAGTCAAGGTAGTACGCTCGGTCCAACTCAATTTTTAATTATGATTAACGATCTACCCCGTACTATCTCAACGGCAAAATGCTTAATGTTTGCTGATGATTTAAAACTTTACCATGCGGTGAGCGGGCCTGAAGACTGTGTAGCACTACAACGTGATATAAACGCAGTGGCTGAATGGGGTGTAAAAAACAAATTGACCTTTAACATCTCAAAATGTAAAACTATAACTTTTTCTCGGTCACGCATTCCAATCACAACGACATACCAGCTATCGGGTACTCCATTAGAGCGTGTCTCTGCAATTCGCGATCTAGGCTTAATCATGGATACTCATTTAAATTTTCATGAACATATAACTAAAACATGTAAGGAAGCGAGTAAAAGCCTAGGTTTCATTATTAGAACTTCTTACCACTTTAAAAATATTCAGGTGATAAAACTCCTCTACAATGCTTACGTGCGGAGTAAGTTAGAGTATAACGCCATAATATGGAGTCCCCGAGAGACCTTGTATAAAATGTTAGTGGAAAGAATCCAACGCAAGTTCGCCAGATATTTGTACAAACGCCAGTATGGATATTACTCCTTTTTATACCCGTCAACATTTGTAACAGGCATGGTCGGGATAGATACTTTACAGTGCAGACGGGAACTCATGCATATCATTCATTATTATTTTTTGATAACTGACAAAATAGATAACCCAGAAGTTCGTGAGTCCATACATTTCTATGAACCGGACCACTACACGCGAGGTATTGGTAGGCGGCAGCACAATCTTCTCTCCTGTCCCCCAACGTGGCGCTCCCCACACGCAGATAACAGCCCCACTTCCAGAGCCGTTAAATTAATAAATAGTTTTCTCAAGGCCAATCCAGAAGCAGATATATTCTTTGACAAACCTAGCATAATTTATAAAAACGTGTTCCTTTACTTAGATAAAATAATTAGATAATATATAGGTATGATACTCAATAGATATTATAATAGTAGCCTTTAATTTAAATATTGTAAGTTAATGTAAAACTGTTCTTTGTATGTTATAAGTAAATTTTAATTTAATTTTTTATTTTATTTTGTATATTTTGTATAGAAATAGTATAGATATAAGCGAATTGGATAACTCTGTAAGCTTATATTTTTATGAATAAATGAATATGAATATGAATAAAATTAAAGGCCTTGCAAAAATATATCCGCGCTCGCATTAATCATTGAAATAACTAACACAAAACTCAAAGACTCGGCTCAACCATATAAAAAGAAAAAAAATTGTTGTCCCGTGCGGGTTCGAATCAGTAACACCCAGTGTGGCGAGGCAATGACAACCAAGTAAAATATGCAATCATGTAAATGAGTGGAAAATGACTTCAATATATTCTTCTCGATCTCGACAAATAAATTATTTTTATAATAAACTTAAAATTGACAAGTATAAATATATACCGATATAAAACTCAGGCCACGAGAAAAATTTTAAGTTCGGTTTACGTCAACCGGTGGCCAAACCATAGCGCGATTCAGAATTCCGGACCAACACTATCTATCGAACAAGATGCAAACGAACATTTTGAATTTGACGGTATCATTATAATGCGAAATCAATATATATATAATGGTTTTGATTTGCTTGATTTAGATTTTAATAGCTCGTATGGGCTCTTGAGAATTACTGACTATTACTTAGAAACTAAACCTACTTGGAAGCTACTCCGTATCCATTCAGCCGATTTATTATTGAACTACACACTAACTATAATATAGTAATAGCACAAAATTCATTTACGTCGAATTGATAGCGCACAAAACCGAATAATGCATTTTCGCCTAGAGTATTTGCGTTTGGTTTAAGACAATTAATATTTGTTGTGCCGGTGCTTCTGCACGCCTGTCTGTGTAGAACATTGGGATGGTTTTAAACAATAAATGTCTAATACATAATATTTCGATGGCTTTTGAAAGCAATAATAGGATAGACTAGTGCGAACGTTCTTGAAAAATAAATATATTCTGGCGAAAGGTTAAAATACGGTGTAAGTTAATGTATCGGCAACTAACGAAGGAAGGATTTGACTTCTTAATTTCACACTATATATGATACAATGTAGAGTTAATCCAGGATAAGGCTATGTATACTAAAGCGACGAATATGTATAAATAATGCGATAAAAGTAAATAAAAATAAAAAAAATGAAATGAAAAGATTTTTATTTTTGCACCATCATGACATGCATCATCAATTATTATTAAAATGTGGGTACAAAAAAAGTAATTAAGTAAATAAAAATATAAAGAAACTTTAAAAACAATTAAAATGTTGTTTATGTGCAGATGCACGTCCCACCTGACGGCATAAAAACAGCGATGATGTGCTCAGCATAATGCTGTGGCACTTGCATTGCTGCAAGCACACAGCGCTGATTTTCAGCGAACACCACAATTATTGACATTTGGTCCGCCAATAGTGCACTCAAAATAAAGAAATAAATAATATATTAAATAAATAGGTAGCCATGAAAGAAAATGTGGCATAATAAATACTATTTTATTAAAAGAATACATTGAAAAAGTAATAGGTAAGTATAAAGTAAATAAATATTAGTTATGAATATGTATGTAATTGTGTAACAAAAATAAAACGACGCTCATAACGTAATGAGCGTCATAAGACGGCCTCATGTCTGAAAAGTTGTTTCTGGCACTATATATTTATTAGTCTAAAATGCAGATACATCATACCCGTATATTATATTGTAGTCTTTGCATCATACATAGAGATTTGTGAAGTGTGTACTGTGAACGTTGTGTGAGATTACTTAATTCGTGCATGGTGATAAAAATGATAAGAGCTCCTAAAGTTCCCTGCTAATGCTATTTACAAGCATTTGATTATTTGATAAAGGAAAAGAGATATCCCAGTATCGTAGCAAACCAGAAGCCTTAGTGTCGGTCTCGGTTATTATTTTATGAATCTAAAGATGTATTACATAACAAATATCGTACAAGCACAAGCACTGCATAATATCTACATAATTATAATCATGTATACAAAAATGTCCAGGCTATATGGCTATGTCCAGCAGTGGACTATTATAGCCTGATGATGATGATGATACAAAAATTGTTCCTAATTGTTGTAATTATCTGTGAAACAATAAAAATATTATTTGGCCCCACCTGGCAAAACAGAGATATTTCAAGACCGTTATTCAGATTCAGATTCAGATTCATTTATTTCAAATATCGTTGAAGCCCTACCTACGTTATGAAATAAAGTATTCTATGCTAAGGTTTATGGAGAGCTTATAAATAGTTAAGTAGATATAAAACATGCCTAAGCACACGCATATAATATAAGTATTAATGATTTATCGCTTTTGCACAATTACTTATTTAATTTTACAGGAATTTTATTTATTACTAGCTTTTGCGCGCGGCTCCGCCCGCGTAGTACCTACATCAATAAAAAGTAGCCTATGTCCTTCCCCAAGTTTTAAACTATATCTGTACCAAATTTAATCTAAATCGGTTGAGTGGTTTAGCCGTGAAAAGGTAACAGACAGACAGACAGATAGACAGACAGTTACTTCCGAATTTATAATATTATATATAGTAAGGAAGTAAAGATTATTCTAAGGTATGCAAAATAAAACAATATTGCTATACAATCATAGTACAAGTTCTTTTTTGGTATGATATTATGAGAACATTTTGGAAATCCATTGCTCGAACGATGTGTTCATTTTAACATCTATTTTACTCAGCGCTGCCTTCACAAGCGCTTCAATATAACATGTTCTCCCAATAATTTCCAGTTAACAAACTCATCACTCCAATTGGTGCTAAAACTGCCTGCCAAAGAAAAACCTTCACACATCAATTTCACGACACCAAGGATAAAACGAATTGTTCCCTCGCGCATGAATCGCTCGTTCCGCGGTGTGAACGTTGTAATCAATGTTGTTTGTGTTTATTATAGCTGTACTCTCAACGATAGCCGGGATCGGACAGCGTTCTTGGAATCCGCTGACGTTCCGGGAAATTGCTGGGATCTTTCACTGGATGTAGTGCAGTTTGACAGGGTGTTTCACACTGGCTTGGGGGATTTAAGAGGTTTTGATTTTATATTGAAGCTTGCATATTACACGGCTGTTGCAAGGGGAATATACCTTACGATCTGGATATGCATGTTTTGCTTCACTTACTTTCAACATATTCTTCGTTGACGTTACCGTAAGCTACGCACGAGTAGTATGTCGCTGAAATTCATACCTACGCCAATAAAAAATAATTTTAAAGTAGGGCATAATAATTTGATATTGTGGGACACTAGTAAATTAAAATGTTAATCCAAGACGCTAGAGTTTTATTCTTACTCATATTTTCAAGAAGCGGGGATCCAGATCTACGCACACTGAAAAAAATATATACTTTTAAACTGACAACCTAAGATATAACAATAATATAATTTATTATAAGGAGGGAAGTAATTTAAGGCTTCTTTCTTAAATTTAAATTATCTCCTGGAAGTCCAACGATGTCCCTATGTTGGCTACTACTGCTCAGTCTAGATAAATTTATGAATTCATAATTTATTTTTGTTTACATCAAATGTGTAACTTGGTATAGTTAATTATCATGATTGATGGCGGTTAAAGTTAAAATACATTTTGGCGAAACTTTGATGAGTAAACAAACTGAGTTGCGTGATTATAATTATTTTGGTATTAGCCAGCCGTATACCAAAGCTTTATACATAGTAGTATATAGTAGTAGTATAGATAGTCCTTATAATTTTATTATATACATACATAGTCTCACGGCTATATCCTCAAATACCATTGATTTTGGATTCCACATAACGTATTATATGAAGGCTATGCCTGTGCCTGGTCGACGAAATAGGCAGGCCTTAGGAGTCTACCTGTAATGGTTCCAGATACCGTACTGCTACAGAAAAAATCTTTACTAAAAACCCAATAAACACTACCCGTCTCGGTAACCAAACCTTACACCTGCGCGAACAAGGCAGTATAATATGTATCTAAAATTACTCACACTACCACAAGAGCTCTGAATCCGACAAAGCATTCACTAATACTGCCATGATTCATTGCATAATATTGTCAAAGCATTGTTTAAGTAATTAACATAATTACTATTATTATTGTTTCAATGGAAGAGCCCGTGATTGCCAATTATTTGGTGAAGCATGTAATATTTCATAGTTTATATAATATAATAATATATTAATATCAGCCCTGTATCTAAACTGTCCTACTGCTGGGCATTGGCCTCTCCTCAGTGTGAGAAGGGCTACGCCATAGTCTACCACGCTGGCCCAGTGCGGGTTGGCAGACTTTACATATCTTCGAGAACATTGTGAGAGAACTCTCAAGCACTGCGAAACTGCATAGTTTCCTCGCGATGTTCTCCTTCGCCATTATTCTATAACTATTTAATACTAGCTTTGACCCGCGGCTTCACTCGCGTAAATGTAGGTTAGGTTAGGTTTGCAACAGTTATTTTTTCTGGATAAGAGGTACCCTATGTCCTATTCTGTATCCCTGATAACGTGTATGCAAAATTTCATGTTGATCGGTTGAGTAGTTAAGGCGTGAAAGCGTAACAAACAAACAAACAAACTTATTTTCGCAGTTATAATATTATATAACTCCGAAAAGTTAGAGGAGCGTGCCTTTGAATAGAGCTAGAGATCTCTGCGTGGCAGTCCAACGGCAACTATCGCTGCTTCTTCACCCACATAAAAATGAGTATAATATAAGGCTACCTAGTGAAGTTTTCCTACACCCCTGTTTGAATCATTGTATTGCCCTACGATATAGGAATTAAGCCAAGTACGAGAGTTGCTTTTATTCTTTATCCTAGAATATGACCTAATCTTTTTGTTAGTCTGTTTATGCATAAACATAAAATAGCCCATCCAAAAAACTATGTGAATATTACGTAAAAAGTCACTTATATAAAATACAAGTCACTTATATAAAAATTCTCACAATATAAATAAGCGATCAAAGAATTGTCTTTTAGCGTTTATTTGTGTCGTGGGACTCGTTTCGTAACTTCTGGAAGTCGAGTTCTTTGGCGATAAATCTTGAGGCTTCTTTACGTGGTTGACTATGACGTAGCGTTAAACGTCAGCCAATATTTTCTTAGTCATGTCTTGAAGAAAATATCGAAAGTACGTTGCTCAATAATATTATTTGAGTCGTCGCATTTATTTATATTTTGATTAAAAAAGCTTTTCTTGTATTGGCTAATTGACTTATTTATTTATTTATTCTTAGGAACTCCAGCAAAGGATACACAGTACATGCAATAATTACAAAAAGTTGTTAGATAACCTTGATGGCGTAGTGCTTATTGTAACCGACTGCCACGCCTGAGGTCGCGGGTTCGATTCCCGCACAAGTCAAACATTTGTGTGCATGAACATGGATGTTTGTCTTGGTCTGGGTGTTTCTATTATAATATGTATGTATTTACAAAAAAATATGTATATAATTATGTACGTTTATCCATTGTCTAGTACCCATATTATAATACAAGCTCTGCTTAGTTTGGGCTAGATCGTGTTGTGTGTATGTGATAGAATAGAGTGATAGATAGAATTTGTGCTCCTTCAATTACAGGAGAACACGTCATGAGTACACCATCATTTCACATCGTTTACAAAAAATGTTTTTTATAAGAAGTTAAACAGTTTGGTATCTTGACATAAATACAAATTCCACAAAACACAGGTAAATTAAAAATGAACGCTAATAAAAAATAAATTATCATAGAGATTTAACAAAAATAAATTCTAAATAAAAACAGAACATAAAGCAAAATATAGAAAATAGGAACTATTAACATTTGTCTAAGAACTAATCCTTAACTGATCATACAGTTTATTTTTGAATTTCTTCAATCCATTGCCGTAGACGTCTATATTAGTCTGCCGAATTACCCGATACACGATTATAAGTCGATGTGAGTCTGGCAATTGGAGCGTGTTTACCCAGATTGGTGCGATGTCTAATCCTATGCTTATGTGTTTATCAACATGTCTTTACTTCTTTACTATAAAAATATTATAAAGAGAGATTTTATTTCTTGTTTGCTTGTAAGAGTTTAACTCAAAAAACTGCTTAACCGAATTAAAAAAATATTTCACCGTTAAAAGTTTACGTGAGCAAAGCCGCGAGCTAAAGCTAGTATAGTATACAGGGCTTACCTTTTGTTTATTATGTAATATTTAGGTAGTTATATATTATAAGTTTCTTGTCAAAAGACGTCCAACGTTTAAAAGAATCACTTTTACACGTTGGTCGTCTTTTGACAGCCTTACATGTAGATATTTTACCTTAAAATATATATTAATAAATAATTGTCTAGTAGTAAATGTAAAGTCATTAAATTTTTATTTAGATATGCAGAATTTTTCTGCACAATTTCACAACGCGAGATGTCTTTAAGATGTGTTACTTAATTGATGATAACAATATGACGAAATAGCGACCATTATGCCAGAAAACATAAAAAGAAAATAGTAGTATCCCTTCGACCGAATTTGGATTAAGACGGCTGTAGGATTTTAAACAATTAAAGAATAATATTTAATAATAAATGTGGTTTATTACCAGCGCGTAAGTACAATACATGTGCAAGATAACAAAGTTAGTTGAACACAGACGGAAGTGCCACACAAAAGTGTGGCAAGAGAGTTAAACAAATTAGGATGCGTTCCATTTCTATCAACGGTGAATCTTAACAGAAACTATCCATCTGCGCAAAAGATATTATAGGCACAAGTGTGTGCGCAAACACAATCACTCACTCTTTTCCCTCCTTGTTACAATCTGGTGAGAATCGGGCAATCCGACGCGACGCACGACGCACTACCTACCTAACTCCGGGCTGGATTGAAAATCTCTTAACATAAAATTCAATAACTTTTGTTGGCCCGACTCAAGAATCGATCCCGATACCTCATGCACAACAATCACATTCACACTGTTGCATCACCGAGGATACAAGTGTGTCACGTATGTATGTCTAAACAAGCAGTCCAGGATTCTAAGAACCATACAACTTTAGCACGCCAAGCTTCGTATTCTATGCTTAGAATGCTTTAGTTACCATTATGTTTAGCACTCGTATATTCCCAAATTTGATGCCTAAGACAGCAGGATAGCTGAATAATATTTTTTAGATGAAAATTCCTAGCACGTAATTTAGAACTGAGTCCAATTAAAAGCAAAAGGCTCGGCCTCTATTACGTAACATCAAAACATAGCAGTCTAAATGTTATGTAATTCAACTCTGATCAAGCCTTTGAAGCTAAACAAGTGCTTTTCTATATTTTGACGTTTTAAAAGCAATATGTAATCTCATACTAAAAATGTGTACCATAATAAAAACGCTCGTATAACTACAATCCCGCCATCACTATATTCCCATTTTTGCATAGATATCTAAAATATGTTCGAAATTTAATTTGAATATTGGATCAGTTCGCTTTTGTTTTAGCGAGGGCCACCCACTAAATCAATGCAGGTGTTTTTAAAAATATATTATTATAACGGTTTTTGTAAACTACCCACATATGAACCCTTCATGGAGTGGTGCAGAAAGCATGTTGAAACGCGCACCACGACCGCCTTAAAGGTGACGTTGTGACGTATCCGTAACATAAAACTACTGTGCTTTACTAATTATACTTAAGAATAATATAATAATGTTAAGAAAATAAAATAATAACGAATTATTAATTATATTACCCATCACAAAATTAAAAGACAAACCTATTACAGTGACTCTGCCACAATAAAGCAAAATCGCAAACGTCAATTAAAACTCCCTTTGTTTCTCTCAATGTCCTCCTCAAGTAATCTGTACTTGTTTACTAAAGTTTTCTCATTTCGTGTTTATCCAACCCTCAGAGAGGCTTAATCAAATGCTTTGAAAGCTTTATGAGCCAAACTTTAGGGTCTTGCCTGAATTAAAAGAATCGTTGACTTGAAAAATATTTTATTTTTCTGGAACATACGGCGCGGACCGAATTACGTGTTAAGTTGGTACAACGAAGATAAATAAAGGAAGTGAGAGCAATTTATACCAACTGTTTTCTATAAGGAAACTAAGCTTATAGTTCAATGTATTTCGAATGCTTGTGTTTGTTGTACTATTTTAAATGAACGTTACTGGCATGATACCTATCAGGACGGTAAGTTCTAGATTTTTATTTAATTTTTTTTTAATATAATAATAATAATAATATTCTATCAGCCAGAACTAAGCAGAGCTTATACTATGGGTACTAGACAATGGATAAACATACATATATAAGTTTTTTTGTAAATACATAGAAACACCCAGACCAAGACAAACATCCATGTTCCTGCACGCAAATGTTCGGCGTGGCATGTCAGGCGTGGCAGTCGGTTACTCTGACTACTACGCCATCGAGACCGACGAATTTGTTTTGATAGAGTTCAATTCTTTTGATAGCAAATATTTAAATCATAGATGCGCCCTGCTACGTTTCACCTATCATACAATACCAAAGTGACATCTGAATAATAAATATGGCGTTATCAGGATCACTCATTTTTAAAAATTTGACCTTATTATACTCTATCTAATGTGTGCTCACTCTTCTTAGTGGGTACGCATTCTTGTGCGGTCTAAGTCCAGAGGCGACGGCAAATTATCATTTGGTTGATAGTCGATTTATGCTACGTATTGACCCGGAATAAATTTATTTATTTTATTTATTTTTGCAGAAAGCTTAACAATAATCAACTTATATTGCTAATAACAAGCTCTCACATATATATGACAATATACAATTGAATTTTGCATTTTACTTGCAACTAAGATGATATTATAATGCGTACGTAGTTACAGAGTTGTGAACATATTAAGATGGTTAATTTGAATACAAGCATAAAAAAAAAACAAATAAGTATTATATGAAAGAAAAACATAACAAAACAAAAACATACTTCAGGAAAATCTGTGCCAGAAATAAAGGAACACTATTAAAAAAAATATTATTAAATAGTCTCTTTACTGTGCGTGCAATGGTACAAAATAGATCTGTATCCACGCCGGCAGATTGTTAATATTGTGTCACTTGAGCGAAGAGGGGTTTCTATAAACGTATTATGAAGGGCAAAGCCAAAATATAGCACATTAAGAGATCGAATACATAGAAATTCGAGCAATTAGCAAGCTTAAGTTTTGTGGATTCGATCTCCACATGCGACAAATATTTGTGAGTTGTACATAGTTGTATCGACTCTAGGTGTTATTTGAGTCTATTGGACAAAGGATTTATTTATAGAGCGGCAGTTGTATTTGTAAAAGATGATGATCAAAAAACTAAGTATAATTGTATTTCACAACAAGAAACTACTTAATTATAATATTTGAAAGGCAACGTTAAATATGGCGATGAATTTAACGCGTATAGTGTATGTATTTAGTTTCTCTTTCCAAGAAATCTTTTGACCCTATAACCTCATGCGCAGCAGTCGTGGTTGCAGCGGTATTAAAAGCGAGTGTCGCTTACGAAATCTCGGATTTGGTGCTCTAGTTGGATCAGCGATATATGTATGGTGTAGCGAAGTGAGCTTTTTTATGTTTAAATAGAGTAGTTTTAAGGAGTAACTGCGCTAAATAGATACTACGAATGGTATGTTAAGAGAGAATATTTATTCTAAAGTTAATATTGGTAAAAACACTTAACACTTAACAACTGGTTACTAAATGATAAATTAATATTAAAAATGGTAAATTAAATGGTAAACTTAATGGTTTAATGGTAGTTGAGCTCGGTCACTGCTCGATTGCGAACCGACTTAGAAAGTCGAATAAAATTATAAAATTAACGCGTCTCAAATCTGCATGCAATGCACAAATGTAAAGCGCTGAGCTGTTCGGATGCGTAGCTCCGAACATATGGTAAATACGTTACATGTTGTTAAAACAAATAATGCCTGCATCTAACCACTCAAAAGCAACAAATATAGCTCAAATCATATCTCAATACGAACAGGAATGGCTCCGAAATCAATCGACCATTCAACATTTAGGAACAACGGGTTTTCTATCATTCACCGCTTGATGGTTAGAGCTCAGAGTCAAACCTTCTCACTTGGAGATTGATTGATGTACCTGATGCCTGGTGTAGTATTGTATGCCGTTCAATCCTTGCTGATGTGTGAATTGAATAGTCTGAAAGATTTTAGCACACATGTACAAAACTATATCAAACGTCGTTGCATCCGCATTTATGACTACTTAATGCTTAATTCCCATGGCTCGTAGCGTGATGTTACATAATAATGTCAGTCCTGTATTTAACTGCCGCACTGCTGGCACAGGTCTCTTCTCAGCGTGAGAATGGTCAGGCCATGGTCCACCACGATGGCCTAGTGCAGGTTAGCAGACTTCACATATCTTCCAGAACAAAATGGAGAACTATTAGACATGCAGGTTTTGTCCTCACGATGTTTTCTGTCACCATCCGAGCGGTAATTTTTTTTATTTTGTTCGTCAAAATGACCACACTCCACCTGATGGTAAGCAGTCGTGTGGTCTAAGAGCAGTGGCCTCCACACCGCCCTCATAGCAGCCGAGGCGATGTTGAGGTCTCCACTTTGACGGCCTAAGAAGGTGCTTTTTCACGCCCCGCTTATAGGACCCAGGATTGAAGGAAGAAGGAAACACGTGCCTTAGCAGAGAATTCCATACCTTGGTCGTTCGGCAGAGGTATGAGGACCCAAACTTGTTGGTACGCGCTCTAATCGACTCTAAAAATTAACTATTTAATACGCACATAGCTTCGAAAAGTCAGAGATGCCTTGGGATCGAACTCGGCACTCTGCATGGCTTTCCAACGGTTTCCCACTAGGCTATTTCTGCTTTATATCGCTGTTATAAAGCCCATATAATTTCTGGATAAAGTAGCTTTCTAATGTTTTAGATTTTTTTTTATGTATATGTGATACACAATTGTTTCAGCACAAGTACAAAGTACAAGATACACTGATCAATACAAGGAAAGCTCACAATTTGACGGTCGATATACTAAAATCAGATTAGTAGTTTTTGAGTTTATCAATTACAAATAATAAATCTTGCCTCTTTATATTATTTTTAAAAGACAATAGCATCCTTTTTGCTGGGAACTTAAATAAAGAGCTAAATTTTCTATTGTAAAATAAAAAGAAAGTATGAAATGGAAATCAGTAATATTGTTTCAATATGGACATTACCGAATACTATGACTCCAAGACAAACCCTCTTTACTACACAATATTAGCATATCTTACGTAATAATACTCCTGTATCCCTGAAGGAGTAGACAAAGGTTTAATTCACCTAGGTGTCACCAGCTATGGTTTTAGTGCCACGTAATAGGCGTGAGGCTATTGTCGTCCAACGAACAACAAAATAAAATACAGCTCCTTCCTTCCTACTAAGTATTTACTTCTTACTAGGTACTCCTTGACAGAAATTTAATTTAATTTCAAAGAAATATTAATAATATTTTTTTTCTGATTTGAGAATCGAACCTGGGACTTCATTCACAGAAATCGCATTCACTATCGCTGCACCATAACGTAGTCAGGATTAGGATCAAATAGAAATTTATATTTATAAAATAAATACTTTTAGGGCTTCTGCACTTGGCTTTGTCTGCGTGAATCAATGGGAACTAATACCACGACAAAATCTGGAACATAGTCTATTTGTGTGCCAAGATTAATGCAAATCTTTTTGTCAGTTCACGTGATTAAATAACAAAAAACTTCAATTTTATATTTGAATATTTTAATCACGCAATACATAATTATTATATTTATATTATACTATACTATTAAATGGCCAATAAAGAAAAGTACAGAATTCCTAAAAAACATGATTATAGAGAAAAACAATACATGTTTGTACCTAATATACAAATAATTAACAAATTTTAGGTTCTATTAACGCGACCATTAGATTTAACTTTTGCAAAATCTCACTAATGCTACAACCCTACTTTATTAACGTCATGAAAATTAATGGCCACCCAAAATTACATAAAATTCAAACTGCGAATAGAACGTTACATTCCATTACATTCGAATTTAGAATTTCCAAAACACGGACCGTTACGAATTCCACCAATCACAGTTTAGGACATCAAATCCCGATTCGATTTGTTTTTACGATAGAATTTACGATTGTGCAGTACCTTAATTTACGATTTAAGTTTAGTTTATATCGATTTAAAATCGATTAATGGAGTCTATTCGAGTTGCTACTGAATGGTTTTATGGCTTTGATTGAGATGCTACAGTTTTAGTTTTAGGTGAATATAGTGATATTAGATTTAGACTGCATATTAGTTATAAGTCAGATAGTTAAAATTATTTGTACATTAGCGATGAAGATAGAATATAATGATATCTGGGGATAAGCAAGTTAAAATGTAGATATGGAATAGTAACATATATATAATACTGTACTCAATGAATAAATATGCACGAATCTTTATTGGAACGAAGTTCCTTACGGCAGGCTTGGAGGGGATAGGGATTTTGCTGCGCGACCGAACTGAAAAAAATGTGATAGTAAAACCGTAAGAAAAAATCCGTGGAATAAAACCGTTAAATGAGACGTAGGTAGGTAGGTAGGTAGGTAGGTAGGTAGGTAGGTAGGTAGGTAGGTAGGTAGGTAGGTAGGTAGGTAGGTAGGTAGGTAGGTAGGTAGGTAGGTAGGTAGGTAGGTAAGTAGGTAGGTAGGTAGGTAGGTAGGTAGGTAGGTAGGTAGGTAGGTTTTTATTTCTATTTTTCTATTTTCTATTTCTATGTAATTTTATGTTGTCAAACAAAAATAAAGAGACATATTTTGTTATTTTAGTTGATAATTTGAATTACGATGTTTGTTTATTTTAAGTAATTTATTATTTCCTAAAATACTGAATTTCCTAAATACTTTCTTGTACTTAAATAAAAATTAATCAGCAAAATTTAAGAGAAAAATCAAGAAAACCTACATAAAATTGAGCACGACTTTTTTTGCAATTTGTGTCGATTCTACATTAGCCGAAGGAACTTCGTTCCTACCTGTTGTCCTACGACACCATTTTCTTTATTATCTTGAGAGTGTATCACAGCATCAGATATTCGTGAAATCGGCGACGGTATTCTGAAAGTCTGAAAGTTTCAAAACTTCCTTATCGTAATTTATACCTCAATAAGTTCAAAATGAATGGAAGTTGTATTGCAAGAGATCAAGAATACCGGAATATAAAGAGGGCTGATGATTATCCTCTTAAATAAAGGAAAACAAACATTCAAGGAAGAACAATAAAGATAATACAAATTTACTATAATAATGTCCCCAGGACCGATATGTGGTCACGAAGGTTAAACGGAGACTAGCCATCAAGAGATGCATATGCAACAGATATCATAATACATGAGTGTTTGCGCACACAAGTGCACTCAGTTTTCCTCAACTCTCATAGTTAGATCGGCGCCAACCCAGACACATCCCGAAGGAATAAGGCGCAAGACAGATGGAAAACTCAATAATTCTTTATTGACGCAATCCTAGGTTCAAACTTAAGATCTTTGATCAGCTACTATATATACTAGCCACTAGACGTAAAACGACTCAAACCTGTATATCCCCGAATTTTTTTTCATATATGTTTAGAATTCCCACTAAAAACGGCGAGATCCTCAACCAGGTACCTATATTATATTCAGTGTTCATCACCAAAAATCTTCTAATAGAAAAACCAATAACACTGGTGACAGGAATCCTACTCAAGACCTGACGATCTGTAACAAACTTACGCCTCGTGACCAAATAGACAGTAAACTATTGAAACTGACATGGACTCAAGGTTAGTTTTCGTATTCATAAAAGGAAAACCTCAACACATTAAACCAAATCTGATTTTCTTCAACTAACAATTCAATTCTTCATTTCAAAGAACATATTAACTACGTCCAAATTCAATTATGTTGAAGCTTACATATATATTATCATCCCTCTGTACACAACCACCTACATCCAAGCCTAGTTAAATAATATCATCAAATACAATATACATATGTATCTGGCACCGTCTTTCATAAATTCAATTATGTTTCAGACACCAGACGTCGTATATTTAAGTTCTAGGTAATTCTCGCGCAACTAAATCCTGGGATACAACCTAGATTAGCTAAAATAAGGTCGTCCCACAATAAGCGGGCGTTAAATATCACGCCTAGATTAGATTGTTAGGTAACTAACATCTTGTTGTGGTAGGTAAATCCTGAAAAACTTATTTAGGCATAGGCTTTTAAATGCTATTTGTATTTATCCAGAATATGATAGTTTGGATAGATGTCGCAGTCGTTTGAGTGGTTGTATCATAATGGACAAACATTGATACATGATTTACAAACTGTTATTCTGAGTCCAGGTGTGTTTCTAGTTCTCTCAATGTTTTTAAAGTCCTCTAGAATGCAGTAAATATGCTTAGTGTTGATATTGTCTTCATCATTTTGGAAAAGTTTTATTGGAATTTCCATTATGAATTTTACTGTAGTTGCACAAACACTATTCTTATATAAAATGCAATAAAAATTGCTGGTAAAATGTACACGTAATACATCTCTGCTTATCTCTTTGGAGTTTATAGGTGTAATATAGTTATTGACCTACATTCGATTAAACAATATACTCAACAAATATTTGAATCAAATATATTGTTTCATCAAACATGCCTTCTTGGAAGTCTGTATAGATTAAAAGCCGTCCACAATTCACTAGATAATAACATAGCTGACAAGATATAAAACGAATCTTAAGTCCTGCCATCTCAAAACGAGGCACCCCAGTGGAATAGCAGTACATGTATTTTTAGTCTGTATGTACAAGTGTTCGTTTCTACCTGCCTGCACTACAAAGCTAGATAAATAAGTTCTCACACGATATACAGTGGAAGTAAAACAGGATTAGATCAGATGCACAGTAACGTTTGTTCTCGTTAGTTCGATACGTTAGTGTTGGTATGTTGTACGTCGTGTGTGTACGGCATGAGAAGGTGCATCGATTTGTTTACTGTACTTGTTCTATTAGAACATGGACGAGACTATTTGAAAGAATAGTCCTAGATGAACATTCTTTAACCAAATTAGAAATGCAGGTGAAAGGACAGATTAGAAGTATACTAAACTGAAAACGATGTATTAAGAAAGGAAGTAATGAGAGTGTATGTAACTAGCAGTAACTGTAGTAGTCCATACCTCAGGGGAAACATATGCGATTTATAATAATAAACTTAGTTTTAGGTAAAACCTATAAAGTTAGTAAGTACAATTGTACTTAAATCTACATAATAGTAATTTTTATGTACATGAAGCATATCAATATATTTTGCGAAAAATATGGTAAGGGTTATTCTATATCACCAGTAGAATACGTGGTTAAAAGGAATTACATGATTTCAAAATCATCCTGTATACTCAGCGGTAAAAAGTCTTGTAAGAAAAATAAACTGTCAGGAACTACCTCACAATTTGTTTTCTTTTTTGGTGAATGTTTATTTTTCTTATAATGTACTTCTTGGGTTAAGTCTATAGTATATCATTAGGATTTTTGAGATTAGGTATCAATAATTTATTGTATTATTAAAAGGTAGCATAGCCTAGTGGGAGATTGAATTGCCACGTAGAGGTCTCAAGATCGATCCCAAAGCGCACATTTCATATTTCTCGATGTTATGTGCGTAATAAATTGTTAATTCCCGCTTACTTAACGATGAAGGGAATCATCGTGAGAAAACCTAAATGACTGCGACTTCTCCATAATGTTCTCGAAGATATGTGAAGTCTACCAACCCGCACTGGGCCAGCGTGGACTATAGCCTAACCCTCATCACACTGAGAAGAGGCCCGTGCCCAGCAGCGGGATAGCTTAATACAGGGCTGATATAATTATGTTTTTAAAAGGGTTTAACAATTAAACGCAATCGATGCACCTTCATTAATCTCCGTGCCTCGGAGAGCACGTTAAGCCGTCGGTCCCGGCTGCCATGAATATCTATGGCAGTCGTTATAAGGAAGTCAGTGCCCTCAAATATCCTGACACTGGTCTAGCCTTAGGTTCCAGTCAAATTCGGTTAGACTAGAAAGCGGACCCCTAGTGACTTGGGAATAATAAAGGCTAGGGAGAATATGCACCTTAATTAGTCGCATAACTACACATACATACCATTCTCCTAACAATAGCACAATCTTCACTTCCTACAGCTAATCGGAAATTATGATTTAATCGTACCAACAGGTGTGGAGTAAGTTTTTATTAGTTTTTATCGTTATTAGGAAGCTCATGATACCTTGCAAGGTTTTATGTTGATATGGGAACAGTGGGATAGAAGTAACGGTATGATGATGTAATAAGAGGAACTATGAGGCTGAGGTTTTATTGACCTGTTCTCATCGCTAGTTGATGGTAGGTAGAAATGTTAGCGTATTATTACACTTATGACTGTTTCTCGAAGGTATACTAAGATTGCCGGATTTCCACTTGTTACGAACTTGATTGCTGGTAGCTTCAGGTAGTCTTATTTTTAGAAGATTCTATGGATGTTCTTTTGTATAGTATATACATAAATCTATACTAATATTATAAAGCTGAAGAGTTTGTTTGTTTGAACGCGCTAATCTCAGGAACTACTGGTACGATTTGAAAAAATATTTTAGTGTTGGATAGTCTATTTATCGAGGAAGACTATAGGCTATATAACATCACGCTACGACCCACGGGGGCGGCGCAGTAACGATAAACGCGGGTGAAACCGCGGCAACATCTAGTACTATATAAAAGAATCTTGTAGTGTGATAAAGCTCTATTACTATAGTTATAGTAGATTAGTAGTATGGGATATTTTCATAACTATACATATAGACTACTCCGGTGGTGTAGCGGTAGTAAATGCGACTGCTATACTTGAAGTCTCGATTTCCAATTCGATTTCCGGGTCAGACAAGAGGTTACTTAAGGTAATTAATTAACCAGAGTATCCTGAAGTTTTCCAATTAAAATATTATATTTTAAATGATTTAAGTAATTTAATACGAATGAAACCGCAAGGCACTGCTAGAATAACATCGACATTATACAATTCTGCCTAGCCTTTTATGAATATAGAAGGATTACTACATTATTATGATATGCTAACCAGAGAATTGAACCTATAACTTTACGCTGGCTTGTTACATTTGCACCACAGTCCACTTAGTCAAACAATACCACTATCACTCCATTTTCTTTTACAAATAAACTGCCAACAAGCCTTGATAAATGTTTCCCAAACAAAAAATTAATTAACTCGCCGAGTCCACAAACATATTGGTGAAGCAAAAGCCTTAAAATCCCACACGAGATACGTTGTAATGAACCAATCAACCTACTTTCTGAAAGTGCCACTTTGGTACTCTGCAGTACTATCTGGTACCATTCAGATTTTTAATTAAACATTGTCTCATTGCAATCAAGACGGTATATCAAATAGTAATACTAGGCGGGAAAGGTAGAGAGTAGGTATAAGTGATAGCGGATTGAGTATTAATTCAATTATTCATGAATATTATAGTTTTTATAACAAATATTGTATTCTGATTTTCCCGTGAGGCATTAGAATCCACAACACTCGGTGTAGTGCAGTCATCTATATATTAATACGTGAAGCGAAAACTTTGGATCCCTTTTTACGAAAATTGGGCTGACGGAGGAGTATGAAATTTCGCACGATTATAGTTTATACAGAGAAGAAGTGACAAATCCTAATATTTATATGAAATATGCATTAGAAATACATTAAATTAATGAAAAAACACTACACGCACACAACCATGCATTTGACACACGCAGTCGAAGCGCGTAACTATGGTTACATATATCAATATATAATGACATATACATCAACAATATCTTACAGGCAAACTTTGGTCGATTTTCGAGCACTAGGCGACTGCTAGTAACAATAATTGTGTTGTATTGGTTTCTTATTACTTTGGTAAATTTATCGTTTTCTTAACATTCGATTTGCAGATTTTAATTTTATATGGTACAAATATTATATGTGGATATAGTGACAAGAATAGAAAAGGATATGTTAAGCTGGTTCGGGACATGTAGAAAGAATGGACGAGGAAAGACTGACTAAGAAAGTTTATAAGGCTAGTGTGAATGGAAAAGTCGCAAGAGCAAAACCTAGGCGAACGTTTCTCGATCAGATCGGAGGCGTTCTGGACAAAGGCCAGGTTAAGAGCTCCTTGAGCCGACGGTCGTGTATGAGGAATGTGATGAAAGTGAATGAAGGCAGAGAAATGTGTCAGGATCGTAGCAAATAGAAATCCGTAGTCTATGCCTACCCCTCTGGGAAACAGGCGTGAATCTATGTATGTATGTATAAATATGTTTGTTGAAGGGCTGAAAGTGCTCATGTTTAAAATATTTAAAATGTTTATAATGTCTTGTGTTTTTGTTTTTTTTCTTACTTATGTTTTTGTTTACTTGATTATTCATAGTGTGGCCGCCTTCTTTTGTTTTGCATTGATGTTTTAATATTTTAATGTTTGGTATATTGTTTGTTTTTTTAATTTTTTTTTTTTGTTATTTTATCTTTTAACGCTATAATATGGTGCATGGTGTGACACCTTAAAATGTTGTGCATTTATTCTTATTACTGTAATTTTTTTAATGTATAAGCACTAATGTAACAACTATTGGTTGTCCAAATAAATAAATAAATAAATGGCTCACAAATTTGTATCATATAAAATGATTCTGTTTGTATTGAATACAATATTTATGGCATGAAAATCGTATGGGCTTACCGTTGCCTTGATCGCTAGCAATACCATAAAAGGGATCTTATAAAGGCCGTCAAACGTTTCACTTGAAATGTGTTGTTGATACTAGAGAATTGGATTGGAAGGTATGTGAGTCTCACTTAAGCAAAACGCAGAAACAGTGTTGCTTAATCAAATAATCAATCAATATCAACAATAATCAAAATTTCGATTCTTTTTCTATTTATTAATAAGGCATCTCTCTCACTAGCAATTATTCCTAAAAATGATCTGTGTCGCGGGGGACTTTACAAACATTGAAATAACAGTCACAAAGAACATCTTCGGAACAACCATTTTTGAATCACTCAAATTTTTGTCTCGTGAGGGGATGTAAACCTTAACACTTGGCGCAGTGGCAATGGCGCAACGACCAGAAAGAACTACACCATCCATGCAGTAAGTTAATAATTTGCCCATCGTCTACTTATAACGAGATGGGTGTAAAAACCCAGGACTCAACCTCTTCGTCTTAAATGTAAAAGTAATGAAAAGAAATGACTCCTATATCTCGAGGGTCTTTTGACCCACAGGGCCCATATTCAAACTCAACCGAGGTATGACCTCTAGGTTTCTGCACACCAAGTTATAAGTCAATCAGTCCAGTGGTTTCGGAGTTATGTCGGTCACTAACAGACAGACACACAGAACCACATAGTGTTTTCATTAACCTCTTCGTAGAAGACTCAGAGTTTAATAATATAATATTATATCATCATCAAAAATGTACAGCTTTTCTCTCCGCTTTCAGTAGCACCCGGTCCTAACAGCGTAGTCCATTGTTACGGGCACAATAGTCTGATTAATGCCAAACAGCCGCTGAGATTGGCTTTGTACAATGTCTCTGTTTACGCCGATCATGGCACCGGAGATTTACGTGTGTCTTCGCCTAAAATATAAAGGCTTTTGTTTTATTAAATACGCTGGTTTTGGCAAAATTGTGTTGCTCTTTCGTTGAGGTTGTGGCTTAGTTTTTACGCTTCGTTGATGTTTTTCTTGACTTAACATAACGCTATGAAACTTTTTAGAGGCTTATGCAGGGTTTTGCCTCCGGTGAGTATCATTCATGGTATTTTTATGGTATCTTCCCATAAGAAAAATAACAAGGGAGGCAGATATCTAAAATAGTTTTAATTTTTTTTTATTAATTCTTCCGCTCTGTGACTAATTCCTATATGGGGGACGTTACAAACATTTAAACTAACCAAAGACCATAAACTATACGCTTCAAGCAAATGCATTCAGTACGTTGCTTGCGTCGTAGATTTATTTTGACGCTCAACGGTCATCTACTCTGAGCTAAGCGTATAATTTGTGGCCTTCATCTTACGGTCTCACAAAACGGTTTGCTAAATCAGTTTCCAGTAGCATATGAATGCTTAAACCAATGTTCATACTACAATAAAACCGAATATACCACGCTTTTGTATTTCAGTATACAGCTAAACCGATGAACGACTTGTTCAATAAGTGATTGAGTTTTGTATGTACAAACGGTTAACAAAGCGTCTAGCTAGAGGCCGGTTTTAGAAGCTAGGAAGGGATAATCCGTTCGAACATTTAGTGATATGCTTTATTCTATGTGTGGAAAAATAATTGTCTATTCTGATCGATCCGAGTTGCAGCATGCTTCTATATTCTGAAGGCGTAGACAGATGAGTAGAAAACGTAATTCCATCAATGATAACTGTCACACTAAGCAAAGGGCAAACCTGTTGCTGTCTACTAAAGTTCTGAACATTTACTAAAAAGTCAGTAACATCAATGATAAATTATGAGATCAATGCAAAGCTTTCCAGGTTGTTTTGTCATAATTGTCAATAATGGTAGATGGTAGTATTTGCTACCGAGACAACGAGATACTCTCTGTAAATACCACCATAACAGCAAATAAACAATTTGTATTTCCTGATAATGACATTTACATAGATACTTGACTGATACCTACTTGCTAGCAAGGTAGACAGAGGGCTTGGATGAGGGTATGTATATACCCTCTTACATCTCGCTTGCTTTTTTCACTCCCACGAAATTCTTCAAACTAATTTTAGTTATATTAACTTGTTCTCCAGAATTTTTCTTATCTGATCAAAGAATATCGCCACTTTCTGACTGTCAATTTCATATTTGTCTACTGCATCATAGCCAATATTTACACTAGGTTAGTAAATCTTTCTCTATCCTTCTTAAGATCTTTTTTCGTGTTACAATGGTCTTTTAAATCTTGACATAAATTAAAATGTATAAATCTTGTATGACCCTGCATCAGCATGTCAATCTGTTCGTTGTTACGAAATATAATTCGAATCAGAATTGAATCAAAATTTGATTTATTGTTAGAACGATTGATAGATAGATCGTTGTGGATTGAGCTTGCTAGACGGTATTAAATTTCCTATAGCCTCTAATAGTGGTATTTACATCCGTATATGCAGAAATAATGTGTAGTCTAAGTATTTAAATAAAAGAAAGATAATTAATAAAAAATACATGTAGTTTAATGCAATCCATTATTTATTAAACTGTCCAATATTTAAATTTCCTTTGAATCAAATATTTAGATTTTCACTGATAATTACCCATCATTTACGAAGACACACTAAGTTATAGTGCCTTTCATACGCCACTATTATAATTATATCAACATAAAAATCTCAGTCTGCACCTACACGTTCAGAATCACAGAAACGTTCAGCGAGAGCACTCAAACAAGACTCAACATCATTCATCCATTAAAACCATTCAGGCATTGAAGACTGTTGTACAACGGTGATCCTTTGCTAAATGCTCGTAATAAACGCCTCCAGCGAAATACGATGGAACGGAATAATAGGTTTGCACGTAATTTTCTCTGTAGGTTTTTGCAGCACTGTCCATCTAACAAGACGATACTGAACTTCAATATTCAAACGGTTACACGTCGTGTTTGAGTAAGAAAGGTGTTTACCTGCGACCAACAGCCTGAGGTACGGAGCAATTGTAGAATGAAAACGGTCTTAGTTGCAGTTGTATGTTGGTTATGGGAGTTAAATGAAGACTACAAGATTTTGCCCACGGCTTCGCTCGCGTAAATGTTATGTTAAGATAAGGTTATGTAAATTTTTAAACCCACAGAAACAGAACTTTTTCCTGAATGAAAGGTACTCTTTGCTCAATTCTGTATTCCTGACAACGTGTATGCGAAATTTCATGGTGATACGTTGAGTAATTATTAAGTAGTGAGCGTAACAAACATACAAACTCACATTCACATTTAAATATTAGTTAGGATAAAATGAAGTTGTATATTTTCTTATGATATACTGAAGTTCATCTGATATCAGAAAAAGATAAAGATCATAGATTTTAGATCATTTGGACCCCCGTTCTTATGTCGCTTGAAAGTTTCCGCACTAACAAAAGTGAGAGACATTACATTCATTTGGTACTATAAGATAGTGTCGAATTTTCGATTGAGTGAGCGTGGTGATATTATATTAATAATTCAAATGTAATATCATGCTGGGGCGAACCTAACGTCTAGAAAGTAATAATAATAATATAATATTATACCACATACACATATAGTGGCCATATAGAATCGCAGTAGAGCGTATCTATGATTTAACCTTTGATATCAGATTAATATTCGACTTCAAACGTCTTTGACAACTAGTGTGTAAACGCTGGGCGACGAATGTTGTGTTGCTAAATAATTAGCAACACAACAGTGAGTGATGTAGACCTTCCCCAATTTGCGCCATCACCCCCTGTCTTCCGTGGCTACCAGACTGACAGTGAGCTGCAACAGACTAATTGGCTGAAACGCCGATAGCGACATGGCCTATAAAAAGTTGTGTAGTTCGTAGTAATCTGATGCTAACATTTTTAAGCTGACTTAGAGTCCCTTATTTGAGACAAATATTAATGACAGTGGAGTTCTATTATATGTGCATATCGAAATAATAAGTGATGTGCTATTATCGAGTAATCATTCGAATTACCTACTCGTACGTATTTGTATAATCGTTGTAATTTCGAATTAATCGCTGATTAATTTATTTATTACTTTGAATACAATATAATGAAAAATTCATTGTGTATATGTATTTGGGAATTATCGAATCATGTTCTTAGTTATATAAATTATACGATCGTTATTAAAATATGAATCAGCAATATTGCACGAATATTCAAATGCGGAGTCGTACGATTTTCATAGCAGATAGCAGCACGGTTGCCGCTCACTAAAAACGCTCCACTAGTCATATTCTATACTATCCAAGCGTGTTAGTAACAACCACGTGTGCAAATCCAAAGTGACACAAGCAAAACAAAATAATATTGTACATACATACATAGATGCACGCCTGTTTCCCAGAGGGGTAGGCAGAGACTACGGATTTCCATTTGCTACGATCCTGACACACTTCTCTAGCTTCATTCACTTTCATCACATTCCTCATACACGCCCGTCGGTTCAAGGAGCTCTTAACCTGGCCTTTGTCCAGAACGCCTCCGATCTGATCGAGAAACGTTCGCCTAGGTTTTCCTCTTGCAACTGTTCCATTCACACTAGCCTTATAAACTTTCTTAGTCAGTCTTTCCTCGTCCATTCTTTCTACATGTCCAAACCAGCTTAACATACCCTTTTCTATTCTTGTAACTATATCCACTTTCATGCCGCATCTCTCTCTAATCACACTATTTCTTATTCTATCTTTTAGAGTCACACCACATATGCTTCTCAAAGCTCTTATTTCTACAGCATTTATTCTGCTCTCATGCTTCTTTTGCCATACCCAACTTTCACTTCCATATATAAGTGTGGGCACTAATAGTCCTCTATGAACAGCCAAACGTGCCTTTTCGGATACATTTCGACTGTTCATAAAAGCGCGTAGAGCTCCATTCTCTTTGTTGCCAGCAATCGTTCTCCTTTCAACGGGGACAGAGACTGTGTAAACAATTACCGCCCAATTTCGGTGTTATCAGCTTTATCAAAAATCTTCGAGAAAATACTAAATCGGGCTCTAAAGACGTTCTTGGAGAGGTTTAGCATTCTGGCTCCGAATCAGTATGGCTTTCGTTCAGGCATATCTACGGAAGACGCCTTAATGGACCTGACCAATGTAATCGTGGAAAATTTAGATGCAAGGTATAGATGCTTATGCATTTTCCTCGATTTATCGAAAGCATTCGATACAGTCTCTGTCCCTCTTCTACTAGAAAAACTTCAGAAACTTGGTGTTCGAGGTCTATCGCATCAGATTCTTAGCGATTACCTTACAAACAGACGACAACAAGTTAAAATTGAGACCTATCTTAGTAATGAGGAATCTACAAGCTATGGTGTCCCGCAAGGAAGTATTTTGGGCCCTACTCTTTTTCAGTTGTATATTAACGACCTTTGCTCCATCCAATTACCCAACACTAAAATCTTCACATATGCAGATGATACTGCCATTTTTGTATGGGGTTCCAACTGGCAAATAGTAAAAGAGCGAGCAGAATTTTCACTGTCCAGGGTTATGACCTGGCTAGCCAATAATCTTCTAACTTTGATCCTTACCAAGACCCACTATCTAGCCTTCTCACTAAGTAAAATTACCGATCCTAGTCATGATTTTTCAATAAAAGCTCACACCTGTACGGACTATCACGCTTGTACATGCTTAGAACTTGAAAGGGTTAATCAGGTAAAATATCTGGGCGTACTTTTCGATCACAGGCTAAAATGGGACAACCAGATAGGTCTAGTCACAACAAGAGTTAGGCGGTTAATAGGTGTCTTTAAGTCCCTACGTGATGTCTTACCTCATGACAAACTAACTCAAGTTTATCTTGCTCTATGCCAATCCGTAGCCCAGTACTGCATACCAGTTTGGGGAGGAGCGGCTAAGACTCATCTCATCAAGCTTGAGCGGGCGCAGAGAGCTGTGTTGAAAGTGATGACCAAGAGACCTTACAGATACCCGACTACAAGCCTTTACGCAAACTGCAAGGTCCTCTCGATCCGAAAATTGTTTATTCTAAAGACAATTCTTAGAAAACATCGTAATGTGCCAATACCAGACCAGAACAAACGTAGTTTATCATCTGTATGCCCTCGTATGACCTGCAGAACTACCTTTGCTAGAAGACAATCTCGTAGTATAAGCATCAAATTATATAATGACATAAACAAAAAACTTAACATTGTTATACTAAGTAGACGCGAAGTTAAAGCGAAACTTGTTTCTTGGCTTAAACAACTAGATTACCAAAATACGGAAGACCTTCTTTCTTTCACAGCCTAACACCCGCCACACATACTTAGAACGCTTATTAATGCAAACACGCACACACATGCGCACGTACATACACACACACAGACACACACACACATACACACACACACACACACACACGCACACACACACACACACACAAATACACACAACAGGGTACTAATATAAAAATAAATATGTATACGTTTACGAATTAAGATAGCAGCGACACACCGTACAAACTGTACCGTCACCTATCGCACGACTGAATACTGTTTCCCAAGATACAGGCTATCTGCCTAGTTTGGGTATCAGTTTCAGTACCTCCTATATCATTAGTCAATGTTTGTGCTTACCTTTTAAGCTTATGTTGTATGTAACTACTGTGTTCAATAAACGATTTATTATTATTATTATTATTAATATCTCCGTAATAATAAATATAATATTAAATAATATTATATAATAGTAAATAATATTATATATATAATAATTTGTGACAATTATAGAACAAATATAAGAACCTTCTTTTTTGTAGTCCGTTCTACAAAAAATAAGGTTCTCAATTTGACTGTATGTTTTTAGTACCTATGTTTGTTACGAAATTACTCTGTTATAATGAATTAATTTTGATAATTCTTTTTTTGATTGCTAGATCATACTTCAGAGGTGGTCTAATATAAAAAATAACACAAGAAATTGATGAAGTGTTTTTTGAAGAATCAACAAAAAATAAATATATTTCTACTTTTTAGTTTAAGTTTGTCTTAAAGTAATAATGCAAGTTATTAAATGAAATGTAACAGACAGTCATGGTTAGCCTCTGCGCCGTAGAAATATAATAATAATAATATTCTACCTCATACACACAACACCATCTAGCCCAACCTAAGCAGAGCTTGTACTATGGGTACTAGACAATGATTAAACATACATAATTACTTTTTTTTGTAAATACATACTTAATTAATATACATAGAAACACCCAGACCAAGATAAACATCCATGTTCATGCACACAAATGTTTGACTTGTGCGGGAACCGAACCCGTGACTTCAGGCGTGGCAGTCGGTTATACTAACCACTACGCCATCGAGGCCAACATATCAAAAACAATCTATAACATCTCATAAAATCTGCTCCATATTTTTTCAAAAAATTAAATTTATATTCTCCAAGATGATACTTACACTATATGTAGCGTAGCAAATTAATTTGCTTATGTGGCAAACGTCAACATAATAAGTCAAAATAAAGTCGTCTTCTTCTTGTCGTAAATATATTATGTAGTTGTGTCGTAGAGAAGTAAGGGAGTACCCCTTACTTCTCTTAAAATTGTTACTTGTCCGAAAATCATTATCCATAACACGTTTGCTATAAACTTCAGTAACCATTATGTTCAATAATTCGAAATTTTGTTTTACATATATAAAAATTGAATCTCCCAATTTTACGTGAAATAAAGTCATATGTCCTAAATGTTGTATTATATAATGTGTATTATTCCGTATGTTCATTTATATTAAAATTGTTCGCCCTAAAATATTTACTAAAAAATTTGTTGTAGTGACAGAAACAAATCACTGTGAATCCAACTCCACGCAGTCTGTTCGGCACTACTGTGTATGCTACATGTGCCCTAGAGTGTAATTTAGAATCGCGTAGGCGCATGGGGGCGAGGCGGCCCACGGGCTGAGGAGCAGGAGGCTGTGAGGGAGCCGCCGCGGCTGAGCAAGCTAGCAGAAAATATTATACATATTTCAATTTCAAGACATCGTGCAATTACTAATTTTACAAAATACTTTTTGTTTTTATGTTTTGTATCTTCTTTTTTATTTTACAACTAGGAACAGATTGTTGTCTTAAAGTATTTGCTGTGTATACTTGTAATAGACATGCATGTCAGAACTGACTCATTATTGTAGGAATAATTATTTAGATGTAACATGTAATGCTGTTGGTGTACCAACGAATAAATAAATAAATAAACATGCCGTCAAATATCGCTTGTCTTTTTGTATGACCGAGCAATAGTCGCAATAGAGATATGATACGTTTGAATACTTGTGATATCGAATACAAAACGTGGTAATAAAACCGCCATTCACGTATTTGCACGAATAACGTCGTATCGATAGCATGCTATTTCATTGCAGCGTATGTGCAATTGAATTGAATTGTTGAACTGTGACGTCACATTGAATTTAGGTCGTTGAATGAAATCGAATATAAAATCTAATCCAATGCGTTTGCTATTGAAATAATTGCTTTTTTTGAAACTACCTGTGTTTGCGATTTGGCTAAAATGTGTTTTGTATACTCTAGGTATTTTCACGAGAAAATCCTTGCTAATATTATAAATTCTAAAGTTTGTTTGTCCTTGTTTGAAGCCGCTAAGGATGCACGTGTGTATGTGTGTTTTTATATAAAAATATTTTATTCTATCTCAGATAAAGCGGGCAAAGACGCACATGAAAGGTAGTAGATACATTTTTATTGATAAGCCCTTTACATATAGAGCTGCCACGGTGGCGCAGCGGTCGTATAATTATGCGACTGCTAAGGGTATCGAGCAATGCGGTGGGTATTGGGTTTATCTGTCAAGAAATTATCTACAGCAACACTGAGTCAGGAGTTATGCCTGGTAAATGGCAATATACTCACGCCCTATTATGTGGAAAAAACAAAGTTGGTGAAAAGTGAATGTGTTTATCACACTTTGCTTACCCCTACGGTGGTGTAAGCGTGAAATTATTTATAATAATAATAATATTCTACCACATACACACAACACCATCTAGCCCAAACTAAGCAGAGCTTGTACTATGGGTACTAGACAATGGATAAACATACATATATACTTTTTTTTTGTAAATACATACATATTATACATAGAAACACCCAGACCAAGACAAACATCCATGTTCATGCACACAAGTGTTTGACTTGTGCGGGAATCGAACCCGCGACCTCAGGCGTGGCAGTCGGTTACACTAACCACTACGCCATCGAGGCTGACAATATATCTATACTATCTATACTAATATTATAAAGCTAAAGAGTTTTTTTGTTTGCTTGAACGCGCTAATCTCAGGAACTACTGGTCCGATTTGAAAAATTATTTTAATGTTGGATAGCCCATTTATCGAGGTAGGCTATAGGCTATATAACATCACGCTACGACTCACGGGGGCGGCGCAGTAACGATAAACGCGGGTGAAACCGCGGGAACATCTAGTGTACATAATATATATTGATAAGAGAAACTTAACTAGAGTACACATCACTGAAAACAATATTATCCAAATGCTTTCTACCATTGCGGACAAGCCGTCACTGGTCATAATCCCTAGGCCCCATGCTGTTAAATGTGCGCAGTGTGACATCATCTGTTGCCTAGAAACTCCTTCAACGAAACACACTTCGAGCGAATTGGACATGAGAATGTCACAACAATGCTAATGCATCATCCACAATAGAGTAGGTAGTTGACTACATTTTTCTTATTATTTGTCAGTACGGATGGGTTAGGTTGCCTCACCACTGCCGCCGCGCTGAGTGTTGTTCGATCCCCACAGGGGACAAAAAATTATGTGATCCACAAATGGTTTCCAAGTCTGGATGTTCTTTGTGTTCGTTGTTTGTATGTTTATAAGGTCCCCCGCGACACAGGAATTATTCCTAGAGCGTGAATTTTTTTTAATTTTTATACAACAGAAAATGAAAATTAAGTCAAAGTAAACTCTATATTACAAAAAATATTTCATAATTCGATCACAGGATCAGCTCTCAAGTCTTGTGATCGAACAAAACAAAGGACGTTGGTCCTGATACAGAGGGATCAGGTGCAGGACCAACGGCTTTACGTGCTTTTTGAGGCACAGAGATGTGCAACATCAGGCTACCTTTAAGAATTTCTTGACAGAATAACCCAACATTTTTTGTTGGCTTTACACGGGGTTCCAACTTGACATCTCATAGACATCAGTAACATTCACTACCCCTACGCTACCGAGACAGTTTTTCCACGATATTACACTATAAATGTTTCGTAAATGTCACCAATGTTGAGGCAATTTCCATATGATAGTACTCAAATCTCACCAAATCTTTCTAATACAATTAATAACAAAATACGTAGTAAATTAGCAGAATAAACACACTTACAATCTGGCTGACTCCCCGATGGATTTACACATTAATAC
Organism: Catocala sponsa; assembly: GCA_963564715.1. Lineage (NCBI taxonomy): Eukaryota > Metazoa > Arthropoda > Insecta > Lepidoptera > Erebidae > Catocala > Catocala sponsa. The sequence goes on from OY751351.1 coordinate 9,764,157, forward strand.
AAACACCTCTAGGCTACATAATACAACCATCTTGCCGTCTACAATTCCTGGGTACACTGTCTTGTTGGCCCCAAGTAAATATCTTACGTATACTCAAATAGTTACTTAGTGTTTGCTTTGCAAGATATATCAGATATAATAGTTTCTGGCAACAGCTTTGCCAACCTGAAGCCCAAGGGAAGATATATCGAGATAAAATATATGACATGGTTTATCTGTTAGCCAAGTTTCATTTAAATCCAACCAATAGGTACCTAACTTAGAATAGAGTAACAAACAAGCCATATCTTCATAATTAAAAAAACGTAACATTACTTAGATTTTTATAATTTAACCGCGCGGATGATGTAACAGTTAAAACGGTTGCCTAGCTATTGCGCCGAGTGTTACGGGTTCAGTTGTCACATGGGATAGTAATTTGTGTGATTCACAAATATTTGTTGTGAGTCTTAACATTAACGAAAGCACGTTCGGAACGACATTTACGATTTTTTTTTATTTTTTTTTTATTTTGCTCGTCAAAATGACCACACTCCACCTGATGGTAAGCAGTCGTGTGGTCTAAGAGCAGTGGCCTCCACATCGCCCCCACAGTAGCCGAGGCGATGTTGAGGTCTCTACTTTGACGGCCAGAGAAGATGCTTTTTCACGCCCCGCTTAAAGAACCCAGGATTTTAGTGCGTAACCTCTTGATAGTCTTAAACCTTTTCATGAAGTAATCCGAACAACGGAGTAATATCATTGTTTTTCGTTCGCCACGAAGTTATGGAGATAAATTTTCATGGTAGACGTACTAAGCGTAGCCTTTCTCCAGGATATCCTCAATCTAGAAAGAGAAAGATCGCCTAGTCCCTTCCGACAGTCCCATTTACAAATAAACAAAACTGTAATATTGAAAGGGAACAGAGAGTGCACTTGTGTTTGCGCACATACTTGTGCACTATAATATCTCCTGAGCAGATGGCCAGTCTGCGTTAGGACTGGCCGCCGTCACCGAAATTCACTCAGGAGGAAATTAATGATAAATCAAAATTGCAAATGTTTACCGAGTAATTTTGTAAAAGGGAGCCAAAACATAATGTTGTCTTACTTTTACGCTAGTGTATATTAAAATAATGCAAAATATTCACATAATAACATGCAACGATACTTAGTAGAACTCCTTACCTCATAAATATTAACAAGCTTCAGGCCATATATCATTTTTACTTTTTTACCATACAGCCACTACAAAGCACATCCGAATGACAGGAAGTGGTAGCAAACACAGCATTTCCGCATTCGGAATTGTGTTGTTAGTACATCCGGTTCCGGTAGATAGTGTTGTGAACGGGAATAGCGAAACTGGAATATAACCTAACTTATCGCAGTTAGTTCATAATGGAAATAAAAATTATATTAAAATTTCATTGCAATTGTGACTTTAAAATACACTTAGGAAAGACTGTATATAATATAAAGGGTAGGTATACAGATAGTGGTAGTGTTCGGCTGGCCACTGCCACTACGCCTATTGGCTTCGAATGGGTTCGAATCCCACACGAGACAAAATTTTGTGTGATCCACAAATGGTTGTTCCGAGTCTGGGTAGTAAATTATTCTTTGTATCTTCGTTCGATCGATATTTGAATGTATGTAAAATCCCCCGCGGCACAGGATACCTATATTCCTAGTGCGGGAGAAGTCTTCAAAAAACAATATTCTACACTATAGCTATGTTTTTGAATTCCTTGTAATAAGAAACACGGTCAGTGAAGTCTACCGGGAGATTATACACTGTGTTGCTACTGAAAGTTGATTAGAATACTCCAAAACTCTTTTACCGATACGATAATCGAAAATATAACCAAATGCACGCGCAAAAACATATGCAAACTTGCAGCACGACACCAATGACGAGGTCTGTTATAGGGATTCCATTTTTTAGGTAACTTAGTATTTAAGAATACTAATGGGATGATAGAATATCTATACTTATTTTTCATAAAAATATTTAATATAATATATTTTTCGTATAAAAACAACGGCATCCAAATATAAGGCATCGGATTAGCTATCGGATGCCATGCGATTGAATCACGGCTGTTGCACTACCCATTTGAATCCAAGCATTCCAGCTTACCTGGTGTGGTAAACAAGAATAGTAATTTGTAATCCAAAATGGCTGCTAGCTTTTAAAAATAAAAGTAACTGATTCCTTAAAATCTGTATTAGTCGAGCAAAGATCACATACGGCTACAAAAAAAAATGTGAAAGGAATTTTTAGATGCCTGACATATTTGTGTACGGTTTGAAATCTAGCGATAATTAAACTTTTTAACAAATGCTCAAAAATAATAATATAATATGATCCCTTATTATATAAATACTAAACACAGCTGACGATTAGTGGGTATAATAAACCTTCGCTTAACCCTAGAATATATAAATCTTCTTATAAATGCTTTGCTTACTGCGATGTTGTTATAATATAATTAAACATGCCCACTACATTTCAAGAGGTACTCGACAGTGGATAAACATACATAATATATATAATATAAGTATGTTTATCAATTTTCTAGTACCCATAGTACAATCTCAGCTAGTTTGGGCTAGATAGTGTTGTGTGTATGTGATAGAATATTGTATTATATATTATATAATATAATATATAGTAAGTAATATAATAATATCAGCTGTATGTACAAACTGTCCTACTGCTGCACACATACGTAGAAATGTGAAAGGTTTGAGCCATAGTCTACCACGCTGTACCAGTGCGGTTTGACAGGATTCACATAATATATTCGAGGAATGTCCTCTAGGACTTTCAGATATGCAAGTTGCCCTACGATGTTTTCCTTCATCGTTAAAGCAAGCGGTAATTTGCTCGCACACACACACACACAACACACAAACTTATACACACCTACATAGTTCATCATATTCCCATGGTCTTTTTAGCTTTAAGTTTCCATTTTTATGTTTTGTTTTCGTTTATGTTTGTATAACCTGGATCCGTGCGAAGACCTGGTGACCTGTAATACAGGTAATTTTATACCTACCACAGGCACCGGCGATTCTCTACCGAAATACTATTGTTAATGTTCTATATTTATTATTATTATTAATAAAGAATTTATTTTTGTAATGTTTTATATTCCATATTACTTTTCCCCGAAGCTTTGTTTACGAGAATATAATCTTAAGGTGAACCAAAAAGCTGATTGTATGTGTACACTATAGTCTTACTTTCATAACTATTGACTAGGTGCTCTTAGGTCTTAATTGAACGTAAACATGGAACAAGATTGCTTGGGACTAAGTCTACATACGATGAACAAATTGGGGCATGTGTTTGAAAATAGGGAACAAGGTGGATGTTATTTCGTTAAACATTGGTATTTTTATATGTATAAATGCCTATGCTATTACAATAATATATGACTGATATCTGAAGATTATTTCTTAAACAATAAAATAGTTGTTCTCATAATATCCATATCGATTACTTACTTACTATATCAGGCAGATGTGTGTTATATCCAGATTTCTGTAGATATCTTATTATAGTCTGTTTCAAATACGAAGTCCCATTTGACAGATGATCGTCGAAGAGCAATTAAATAGTGAAGGTACCGTTTCAATAGACACAGCACGAAATCGATTATCGATTAACTTTCTAAGTAAACTGTAATCGTGGGTTTAGAATCGAAACAGAAATTATAGAAACTGTAAAACAAAAAAGGAGGCATCTTCCAGATTCATGTACAGATTCCATACTGTTACTGCGAATCATAAAAGTAATTAATATTTCGTCTAAATGAGGAATCGAATCTGGAACTTTGCTATTGTAAACATAAGCACAAACTTGTGATTTTATATACTTTCGTGCCTGCATATGTATCACACGATTTTCATATATTTCGCGATTGAATGCTGCATGTGTAACACTAGTTCAAAGGTAATTTTTAAATAACACTCAAACATTAACGAAATTACACTCCAATCTGAAAACGCAGGAATAGCTACAGATCTTAGAAGTGTCAATAAAAAAGCACCGGCCTTGTACTGTAACAAAACTACCAGCCTTCTGACTGACCTATATCCAATACTCTCGAGGCAGTCTTTCTTTCAAAAGCTGAGGGGCTCTCCTCTTGGGCAACAAAGTGCACAAGTGCCTATCCCGTGCCATTGTTTGGTCTGTGATCTCCCTTTTACAGTAGAGGGCTACTAGATACCGCTTCTGATAATATTTTATCAGGTATAAAGAGGGTTGGTTTATTTTTATATTGTACGTACCTTTTGTAATAGTCTTTGCCGGCGTCTTCGTTCGGGTGAGCAATTTTCTTCTTTTTTCTGTTTCTATCATGAGGAATTTTACTATCCATAATATCACCAATTTTAGTATAAATTAAACATAATGGTTTAAATTGGAATACAATCTGCGGAACTATGAAAACAGTATAAAATATATTTTTTAAATTAATCAATTTTATGACAGCACATTATTTTTATTTAAAAATCAAAAATATTCTTATTATAAAAAAATCTATTCTCAAATAAATATGTTTATAATAGTTCTTATTATCTTAAATTGGCAAATAAAATAAATACAAAGATGACGTAACTAATGATAGCTCACTTCTGTAGTTATAGCAATATTACAAAATGTGCAATAATTCTATGGTGTAGGTACTCGTAATATAGTCATTTAGCAAAAACTCTTGCAAGCGTTAAATCTTTACAAAACTAAAATAATAAAAGACAGGTAATAAATAATTAAATAAGTCATCTTTTAAGCGTGTCAGGCTCGCACTATTGTGTTCTTGTACGAATCCCTTGGTTTGCATGTCCGACTCTTGCGTACTCGGTTTTGGTTTTGAAAACAGATCGTTGATAATTCTTGGAATTACGATATCTAGTATTAAAGTAGTAGTAGTAACTATTTTCAAATATTATGTTAGTATAATATTAAGTTAATAAAATGTCATGTTACATGGCTGTAATAAAATTTAAATTCTACTTAAATGAAAACGCAAAGCTATTAATCAAAACTTTTTATTAATCTCGCTTTTCATATTAACCGAGTCCAAAAAGTTTATCTAGCAATATACAATTCTAAAGTAACTATTACAACTAAATTAAAACCACATTTCAGTCAAATAAACTGTTATAAACCTTTGGATTATAATATCATTTACTTAAAACAATTCAGATGCCGTATCATTAATATTCTAATCACGTATAATTATTTAATTAGAAACACAATAACTTGACTGATTATATTTACGAATATTTGAAGACATAAATGATTAAAAAACACATTTTGAAGAAGGATAAAATACATTTTCTTGATAATGAAATATTAATTACATATACTATTTACAAAGATTCTAAATCAAATTCTAATCTAAAATTATGATCAGTCTCAATCAGAAGCATTTTCTGAAAGTTATGTAAAATACTTAATCGTTTAGGTTATTATAATATTTAAATTTTTACCTTACAATGATATCATAAAATCGTTATTTCGAGGTTAAAACACATTAAAATTAATATTGACGACTTAATTGACATTAATAAAATAAAAAATAATAATTACTATTGAGAAACTTAATTACGTTATGCATATCATTTTTATGATAACATTCACAGTTACAAAACATCTTAGAATTATTAGTATTAAAATTACCTATTTTTAAAAAAAGATAGCGATTTAACATAAAACTAACTTAGAAAATTACTTTAAAATGATACCATATAGCTTAAAACAAAGTTTTCTTTGACATGATTACTTAAAGCTTTTTGATTTTAGGCTCGTTTGTCAAACTTTCGACGTAAGTAATTAAAGCCGTGAAATGTATTTTAAAAAACATATTTTTAAATAAACTTTTTTTCATTATTTTTGCACTGATAAGTAACTAAAGTAAAAAAATTAACATTCTAGTTCCAGATCTTCTGAACATCTATTCAATTTTGCAAAACAACTTAAAAATTAAATTAACTTCGCAATCACTTATTTCTTCCAAGGATTTTGTATTTTCTATTCAGAATAATGATTTTAACTCAGAAGTTGATGAAAAATACTCTACCTACCTATAAGTGATGTATGAAGATCAAGTAGTTTTAAAACCATTCTACCATTCAATTCAATTCAATCGTTTTATTGCGAATATAGGTTACAATAGGTGTTTACATAATATTTGATAATAACAAACATTTCGTACAGCTATATTCCACCGTTTGGCATGCAATATATTTATAGGATTATTTTATAATTTAAATATAGTTATGTCTGAGTGAATAAAAGTAATAATAATAATAGAATTTGCTTTCAAAATATATAGGTACAGTCAATTTTTATTTTTTTATGTCCTAGCTTTATATTTATTTTTATTCACGTTATATAGTTTAAAATCTTTTCCAAGCATAAAATATAAGTGTAACAAACAATTAAACACCGAATTTAATGATTAATTATTTATAATTATAGATAATGTGCCTCCGTGGCGCAGCGGTAGTGAACGCGACTGTTGTGTATGAGGTCTCGGGTTCGAATGCCGGGTCGGGCCAACAAAAATTTACTAGGTTTTTCTGTTAAAAAATCAGCGATCAGCAGCCCGGATTTAGGAAGTTGGCGGTGTTAGACACCCCCGTGCCTTGGAAAGCACGTAGAGCCGTTGGTCCTGCGCCTGATCTCTCTCCGGTCGTGTCAGATTACCGTACCATCGGACTATGAGAGTTAGGGAACAGAGAGTGCACTTGTGTTTGCGCACACACACGTGCACTATAATATCTCACGCGCAGATGACCAGTCTCTGTTAAGACAGTCCGCCGTGACTACAACTCGTCCTGGAGGACATTATATAGGTATAATGTGAACAAGAATGATTTATATACTTAATTATCTAAAATTACTGATCATAACAAGTATTAAGAAACAAATGAAACAGTAATTACCATTTCATTTATAAAAACAATACTTTGATAGACCTGAGAAAAATGAACATATTATGATGATATAAATACTGATAACATTGTTAATTCTTACTTTATAATATTTATGTTTATTACTTAAACTTAAATGTTTAATTAAATTAAAAATTCACACACGTTAAACGTACATCGCATAACTTAAAGCTGAAGTTACCTAGTTGCGCTGCGATACATTTGGTATGAAAAATAGACAAATATTTTGTTCACCATATTTCTGGATTATCTATATACCTTAATTATCTATAGAAGGGTCGTGATTACGTGCTCAGACTTCACAATAGACACTTGTGACCACGGTTGACCACGGTTGGCGTAAACTAGGCTAAACATTAAGCACATGGTAAACATAATGCATGATCGTTAATACATGTTACGGATAATTCAAGGAAAGGTTAAGCAGTCTATCTATGTTTGTATTTACGTATGTTTCACCGTACTGCCTAGACTAGTAAGCAAATTTCGATGAGGTGCCATTTTTGGGACAGTGTAAAGTTCAGACTTCCATATTTCGCGTGCGTTTCTTTAAAGATAAGCTATGTTCGAATACCATGAACATTCATTTAGCAGCTTGGACGTGGAAACGGAACTAAAAGACAATTTACTTTAGACTTTATCTTTACATAGATGTTCATTTCGATACTACTACAAGGATTCACAATAAATAAACAGAAGAGTTAATATTTTTGGCCTTTTAAACAAAAAGACCAAGAATTTGCCAAACCCTTAGTAATATTATAAATTCGAAAGTAACTCTGTCAGTCTGTCTGTTACCTTTTCACGGCTAAACTACTTAACTGATTTTGATGAAATTTGGTACAGATATAGTTTAAAACCTGGGGAAGGACATAGGCTACTTTTTATTGATGTAGGTACCATAAGGTACCGTAGGTATTATAAGGTGTTCTGGTGTAACAACAGCTTTATTGTAATAAATAATGTTAATTGCCATATTTACGTAATTAAATCACAAAAATCCTTTTGCAAATTCAATATTATGAATTTAAGATCTTAAGTAATGACCTTGGTTGTTATTCTGGTAGCTCAACAGCATCCTTATATATTTCTACAGCCGACTTGGAGACGTAGCGTCGACATCCAGAAGATTCCAGAATACCCTTTTGGAGCTTGTATATGATGCAAGTATCGCGCAGCCTACATGCGCAGTCTACTCGAGCGGTCTACATGCGCAAGTTAATTATATGAGTCACATGAGTAGCTTGCGTCAGTCGATGACACTATGCATAGTCCTATAGTCATGGGCAACTGCCTCTACTTGTTACACGCATCGGCTACTAGCGAAAATTAATGCAAATATTCATAGACTTTTGCCATTTAGCAACCCATGTACCTTAATGATATTTTATTTATATGTAACTAGCTGTTACCTGCGACTTCGTCCGCGTAGATTTTAACTAAAAAGTGTTGGTCGCCGCGGAAACCTATTTTTTTTCTAAAATCAAAGTAGCATATGTTACTCCCTATAACATCAGCTATCTACCAGTGAAAGTCCCGTCAAAATCGGTTCAGCCGTTTCGGAGATTAGCCGGAACAAACAGACAGACAGACAAAAATTTAAAAATAGATGTTTTCGTATAGGTACCTTGTATACTGTCATATGCATTAGATAAAAAGCTGTTATTTTGACATTACAAACAGACACTTCAATTTTATTTATTTGTATGTATAGATTATAACAAATATATAGCACAATTCCGCAGTTAGACATTTAAGTAATGTCATCAAAACGTTAATGAGGAACTAAAAACATATAACTTTTTTACTTTAGTCCAAATCAGTGCTTTCAACTAATTAATAAACATTTTAGACAGCGTCTTAGACGCAAGAGCAGTTTAAATAACTATGCTTACATATTTAATGTTTCAAAACAGGTTATATTATAAGACATTTCATGTATTTCCTAACTACATGTCATAGTTTAAACATGCGTACCGGCAGTCAGCTGAACGCCGTTACCTGAGGACAAAAAGAAAATATTATTTTTTTATTGTGACTGAGCGGGATCATATGGATGGTTATATTTAGAAGTGAGACGAACGGTATTCGTTCGCAAGCTACAAAGAAGAGCGGACCATCCAAACGGTATCGCTGGCTCTCTGGGCTCTAATTGTAATTAGTGGTATTACTCTGAAACTTGAGTACTTGAGTAGTAGAGCCTTGCTGATTTCAGCATGAATGGGCCGGCTCGACCGGGGAAGGACTACCCTCTCACAGAATATCGACGTGGAATAGCATTAGTGCTACTGTTGTCTTTCGTTCGGTGAGTGAGAGTACCGCAGGCCCAATCACCCCCTTTTCCCCATCCCGCTCCCTTTCCTTCCCACGTCCTTTCCTAAAGGGTCGGCAACGCGCAAGTGATGCCTCTGGTGTTGCAGGCGTCCATAGGCTAAGGTGACCACTTACCATCAGGTGGGCCGTATGCTTGTTTGCCACCTTAGTTGTATAAAAAAAAAACTATTTAGATTTACATACATACATACATAGATTCACGCCTGTTTCCCAGAGGGGTAGGCAGAGACTACGGATTTCCATTTGCTACGAGCCTGACACACTTCTCTGACTTCATTCACTTTCATCACATTCCTCATACACGCCCGTCGGTTCAAGGAGCTCTTAACCTGGCCTTTGTCCAGGACGCCTCCGATCTGGTCGAGAAACGTTCGCCTAGGTTTTCCTCTTGCGACTGTTCCATTCACACTAGCCTTATAAACTTTCTTAGTCAGTATTTCCTCGTCCATTCTTTCTACATGTCCAAACCAGCTTAACATACCCTTTTCTATTCTTGTAACTATATCCACTTTCATGCCGCATCTCTCTCTAATCACACTATTTCTTATTCTATCTTTCAGAGTCACACTACATATGCTTCTCAACGCTCTCATGAGAAAAAAGCTTAGATTTAAATGCTGTAAAATAAAGTTGTTGTGATAAGTGTATAGTTGCAGTTTGTTATTTACGCCATGAACCCCCTACCAGAGAACCCTAGTGACGTCGGCAATACTGCTAACTTCACGCGTACTCCGTTATATATATTATTCAAGACTAGGCGGAATTCATGTGTCGCTGGGCACTTTCAAATATCAAACATATAAATATTCAAACATTGGACTCAAAGAACGCCCAGAATCGGCACAATTATTTGCAGATCAAACAATTTTTATCCCAGGTTGGAACATTAGGCATAGTAGCAGTGACGAGGTGACCACTGGAAACACTACGCCATCCGTGCAGTTGAGTGAGCACAGCCATGAGCATTAATATGTGTATTGCTTTGTTATGTTTCAAATACATTTCATCACATGATAATTCAGAATTGCCAGTAACTTGTTAGGCTCAGAATAATGTTGGTAATGAAATACAGGCAATAAACAAGGTGTAATTCATTTCAATTCTACGAACATAGATAGGTACGCTGTGTACGCAATAAATGGATTTGAATTAATGTCATGGTAAACAACAGTAGTATTATGAGTTTCTTTATTGCTCATTTAAAGGCGTAAACATATTAACAGGTTCTCTGTTCGATGAATCACATACATAACAATAGATTTTCTATTGTGTCTATCACGGGACAGCGAATGGGTTAATTCTGACTGTGACTATGCAACATGTAACATTAAGTAGCGGTCATATAAAATCGTTAAGCTCATGGACATCAATCTTGACAATATAAAAAAAAAACCTTTTTCAAATCATTTACTAAATACTTAATAATATCTACAATACCCGTACCGTGAATGGTTTTCACAGAAAAATTGCCATGTATTACCCAAAAATAAATAACTTATCAATTTTATTCAATCACTACTTATTGTGAATTATGAATCTTTTATGAATTTTGCGTGAACAGACTAAGTATGATTGAAATATTATAAACAGCCTCCTTTTTCACTTCGGCAAATCAACGACAAACTTTACATGTCAGAACAACCCAAAGTGCTGTAATAATTCATCTCTCGAAAACATTATATTAAGTAATAATATTTATATAATGTTCAATTATTGTAAATTAAAATTACATTGGGTAAGACACTTACCTTTGGTAATGATCTGATTGGACTGCAAGTTTCCTTGACTGGACGGTGGGAGAATATAGAGAGCTCCTGAAGATTGCGGAGACGGTTTAGGCACCTGCGAGAAATCACGCTGTTTATAGTATGTATATTCTATTAAATAAAATATCTCATAAAATCAACAACCAATTTTAGTATCTACGGTTTTCTGTGTCGTGTATCAGTGATATCGGTAAGCATTGACCTATTTGTAGAAATAGTTCAGTAATTTGGCTTCCAAAAATATTTTATAGTTTATATAGATTTGATAGTTTAGTAAAATTGATGGCCCATGTTTGGTATATATTATATCTTCTTTTATTGTTTTAACAAATTTATACTTTAGTATAATCTGAAGTATATCGGTGGCTATATTTAGTATTTCTTTATATACTATTTTTCGCATGGTATATGGCGATAGTAATATACTGCATCGAATGTTTTTCATCTTATTCCTATTTTCATTTTTTTAAAGACAAGTACCGCATAAGGTATAATTCCTGTGTCGCGGAACTTTACAAACAACGGACACAAAGAACACCCAGACTTTGAACAACCATTTGTGGATCACACAAAGTTTTATCCCGTGTGGTATTCGAACCCACTACAAACGGCGCATTGGCAGTGGCGAGGCGACTACTTAAACCACTACGCCATCTTTGCAATGTGTCACTATTTAACTTTTCTTTAAATATTGTTTAAATAAATACTCATTATTTTCAAAATTATAATATACTTCAGACATAAACTATGGTTTATGTCTGAAGAATATTATAATTTTGAAAATAAGGTATGCCTAGGTATGTATGCCTACCAAGATATTTCTAAGAGTAATATTAAAGAACTATATGTGCCCGCGGTTTCACCCACGTTTATGATTACTGCGCCGCCCCCCGTGCGTCGTAGCCTGATGTTTTATAGCCTATAACCTTCCTCGATAAATAAGCTATCGAACAAAAAATATTTTTTCAATTCGAACCACTAGTTCCTGAGATTAGCGCGTTTAAACAAACAAACAAACTCTTAAGGTTTATAATATTACATAGTATAGATACATAAGTACACGTACTTGAGGCTGTGCACCACTAGTTGTTGAAGAAGATGATGCCATTGGACTGATGACAGGCCTCGAAGAGGATGACGACGACGGTGAAATAATAGATGGCACTAAACAACAATAAAACACATGTATTAAACTCTTATACGTATTTGTACTTATTGTTAATATGATTGTACCTATCACTTTGTCTCTAGGTTTTGATTTACTTTTAAAAAATCTTTAAAGCAATGTAAAATCTTTTAATTTGTATCTATCCAGTGTGGAAGACGTTGGCGACTGTGACACAGTTTACACTAGTACAGTCGTCAAAGCATTTCTCTGAGATTTAAAAATCATTGTTATGTGTATATAATAATTATATTAAGGGCCCCATATACGGTACGATTCGTCTGTACGATCCGTCGCATCAGACCGATCGAAACAACGAATCGGTAGTGTATGTCAAGATCGTTAACGATTTACTTCATCGAAGAGGATGTCGGAAATCGCAACGAAAACCCATGAAATCATGAATATCGTAACGATGAGTCGACAGTGTTCAAACAAGTTTCAAACAAGTAAAATATGTTTACGACCAATCGTTTCGTGTATGGGCGTCATTTTTGATGCGATCAATCGTCACGATTTTCATCAGATCGATCGTACAGACGAATCGTACCGTATATGGGGCCCTTTATGTGAATGTAGATAAAGAGAATATTGTAAATATTGATTTGGTAAAAATAAACTATTATCCTCTATACTCACACATATAAAATACATAATCATAAATTAATATTGTTTAAAATTAAGAGATTCTGCATTTGAAGATACTGTCTAAGAGTTATAGCTACTGCATATATTAATTAGCTATATTATTATCTCAATCAAAAATATTTGAAGCCAAGCTTTAACTAAGAAAATGGTAACAACATCTTCAATATTAAATGTTTGCTGATTGTTTTTATTTATTTATTTATTCATTCGATCTTACAAGCTAACAGATGTAACACCCAAAACGCTTACAAGGTTAATTTTCCATGAATTAATAATAATAATAATAATATTCTATCACATACACACAACACCATCTAGCCCGAACTAAGCAGAGCTTGTACTAGGGGTACTAGACAATGGATAAACATACTTATATACTTTTTTTTTAATACATACATAATTATTATACATAGAAACATCCAGACCAAGATAAACATCCATGTTCATGCACACAAATGTTTGACTTGTGCGGGAATGGAACCCGCGACTTCAGGCGTGGCAGTCGGTTACACTAACCACTACTCTATCAAGGCCGATAATTAAACACATGCTCGTCACATTGTAGAATAATATGTAAAATAGCAATAATGTCATAGACTATGAATAATAATAACAATAAATTACAATAATGAATTAAAAATATTAAGACCAATAGGCCCTTACCAGTATTATTTAAAACATTGGCATATCATATGCAAGATTAAGAAAGTGCGATATAGAATGTATAATTTAGTTTTACCTCGCAACTGTGACAATGTTTTTTAAAGATGATGGAACATTTTAGGCCGTCAAATAAACATTTTCTTTAATATAATAATTCATCGTACATTGTATGTACTTAAAAATAGAAACAATTTCTAAGAAATTCTATCAGTGAATCTAATATCTATTTAATAATCTAGACATGTACCTTGTGGAGCATGGTTGGCATTTCTAACAGAGTAGTATGGCGGTGGAGCAGGCTTGCCAACTGGATTGGCAGCATTCATTTGTGGCACGTACGCTGTTGACAATATTGATGTTTAAGAAACGCTATCAATCAAACGGGGTAATACAGAATAGTTATTAATCAATACAAAAAGACGCAAAAACCAAAAAAAGAAATATTTATTATCTTTTTCTATCTTGTAGTTACTTGATTATAAGCAGTGCAGTTATGTTTAATAATAGTATTATAAAAAGGAAATATTAGATATTTTGTTTGTTTGTAAGGATTGCAATCAAAAAGTACATAAACGATTTTAAAAAATTTCACCATTAGAAAGCTATATTATCACCAAATAACATAAGCTATATTTGTTTTTAAAAAAGTACTGTTACTAACATAACCTAACTTACTTTTACGCTAGCAAAGCCGCGCATATGTTTTCAAAATAAACATAACATCTACACAAATCTTAGTTATTACAAAAAACAAGGTGAAATAAGTGCTAATAATAATTGTGTCCTGGGTACTATCGATAATATAAAATACAATGATAAAGAGAGTTGAAGCATAAACATTTAAGCAAAAGTTATGAGTACAGATAGGAAAACATAAACAGATCAAATAACATAGAGACGAACCAAAAACATGGCGCGATTTACAAAAACTTCAATCCAAAATAAGAATGCTTTAGGTACACTTCTTATTTTGAAAGATTTTGGTACTGATAATGAAGTTATTTTCGAGACAAATAAAAAACAAGTGAAGAGACGGTTAAGTTATAAATAATTCTGTTAATCATTAAAGTTGTTGATAAAAATAAATAAAAATGATAATATTAAGTGCCTTTTGCTGAAAGATTTACAGTGCTAAGGATCAATCTGCAATAGACAATAAAATGTGTGTGCCAAATATACAAAAAAGGGAGAATATGCATTTGCAAATAAAGAGACACAGACACAGTACATGTTCAGAATATAACAAAATTTAACTAACATTTAGTTAAAGTAGAAATAAATAAAATAGTAAAAAGAAATACGTTATAAGCTATCAATATAGCTTTTGTTATTTTGATACTACAGCGAGCACCTCACAAAAAAAATTGATAATGGTGCTTGTACGCAAGTTAATGTTGTAGGTTGCATGCGCAAGTTTATCACGTGAGCTAAAGGCCCGGACGCATGTAATCTACGCAAGTGCCTAAAACTACACGTGTTATTCATCATATAGAATAGCCATAAGTATTAGGCTATTAATAGAACGATCGTCTGATAGGCACGGCACGAACTCTCAATAAATATAATTATAGTCCACCAGAGACCACGACTTGGTAAACGTAAGGTAGGACGCCCCCCGGCCAGGTGGACCGATGACCTGAGAAAGGTAGCTGGGTCAGACTGGATGAGGAAGGCGGAAGACCGGATGTTGTGGCGAAAAATGGGAGAGACCTATGTCCAGCAGTGGACTGCGGTGGGCTGATTGATTGATTGATTGATAGTCCACCAAACTGGCTGATACAGGGCGGCAGACTTCACATATCTTAAAAAAATCTATGGAGAACTTTAAAACAAATAAGTGGCCTCATAATACTGCGTATAACGTAAATAAATGGTTATATTTTAAGGTCGTAAAATATTGGTGATATATTGCATTGAAAGCACAATAAGCAAAAATTTGAACATAATGTTTTTTTTTATCAAATTTGCTTTTACTCTGAGTTAGACAATAATTATTCTAAACACTGTTTATTATGTGTGTATGTCAACATTACTAATTCAGATTTTCAACTGACTTTTCTGGACTCATTTGGACATAACATAACTCCAATTGGATCATCTATCTAATGAGCAATTCACTCTATCAATGTTTTTCAAGTACACATGATACAACTAAGTTTTATAGGAAGACAATGGTTAATTGTATGTTAATTTAAAAGATTAAGATATTTCGCATTATTATACTTATTTGTTGTTTTACACTAATAATACGAACATTATCTATGTAACCTAATCAAGATTTGACGTAAACTAAGTTTACAACACAAAATTACTAATATGATACATATTTGTAAAAAGCCTTTGACTGTTCCCTTAATCTACGAAGGTATATTGTTGATGCGAACGGCTTTATTCCGGAGTCGGGCGAAGAAATAAATTTGCCTTATTGGTAATTTCAGTAGCAGCACGAAGTCTGACAATGTAGATGTCCTATTATGTGTATTATATACCTATACGTCCGGTATTTTAAAATAGGATTACTACATAATAAATTCAAAGAATAAAAAATCTTTTGGATTTAAATTACAAGTATTCTTATTAACCACTCCAGCTAAAAAATAGATTTATGCTTGTATTAGGAGTGGGTTAGAGCAGTAAGATGAAAACCATCGACCTTTCAAACGCGGGCCAACTGCTTTACATTGTCATTCCTATGTGATAAAAAAGATAGCAGGTATGTAGTTATAAAGACTTGTAGACACTTACCGACTGGTGCACTGCCTCTTAAGTAGGGATTCCCATACGTAGCTGCGTATCGCACGTCTTCACCAGTGAGCACTACGCCAGGACTTGACAATGGTATCACTGCGAACAAAGTGAGAAATCTAAGAAATATAATAATATCGGCCCTGTACTAAATTGTCCCACTGCTGGTCGCGGTCTTCATCTCAGTGTGAGAATGGTAAGGCCATAGCCCATAGAACAAGGACATAGCTGGTCTTGTGCGGGTTGGCAGATTTCACATAATTATCTTCGAAAATATAATGGAGAATTCTCAGAAATGCAGGTTTGCTCACGATGTTTTCTTTTACCGTTAAAGCTATATGAGCTTCTAATATACCATATATCTAAAGTTCGAGTTGCGCGCCTAGGTATCGAATCGCCTATGCCGTTGGACTGCCACGCTCTCGCCACCCAGTATATACATACATATGTAGTTATTCTAGCGATACACCTATAGCCCGAAGGGTAAGGGTAGACAAAAATTACGGATTTCAACTTGCTACGATCCTAGCATGCTGAGTTACTCTGTGCTTTAAACCATTTTTATAATGGTCAAGAGAGATGTATTTGCGTATTATATACATATATAATAATATTTACCTTACGCGTGCCATTAAATAGTAGGTAAATATATTTTTATATATATTAATAATAAATTATAAATTTAATAAATTAAGTAAGTAATCTTTTACTTAACCTATTATATTACTAACCTAACCTAGCACAACGAAGAAAAATACCTATGTAGTTATTGGGTATAATAATTAAAACGAATAAAAAAACAAACCTATGTGATGATACTAATCTCTGGCTATGTTAACATTAAAAACAACAATGAGAAAATAAATAACATGGTATTTATTATAATTAAAAAGACTGTATATTAATTGACAAGGTGGAGGTATAAATTTGAATACAAATATTATACTGCATCCACACAGATTGTATTTAGCGATGGCTAGTGTAAAGTTGTTTGTTTGTTCTTTATTTTGTGTTTATTTTGCCGTAGGTGAGTTTACAAATTTATTTATGCCCACAATAATATCAAGTGTCTTATATAAGTACTTACAACGATACTTAGTCTTTATACTTTGTATACTAGGTCTTTGTACGTGTCATTTAATATTTTCATTTTCAGCGATGGTAAACTTTGAGGCCTTGATGAACGATGCGTTGTATGCGTCGTGTAAACGACCAAAACGAGCCACCCATGCTAGTATCCAAGCATATTAAACACCCGGGTACCTTGCGCATGTAACTAACGCTAGCTACTTGCGTTATGTATGAGCACTTTTAATCTAAATAATTTTCCCTTGTCTCGTCGTGTATCCCACACTCTATCCATATTGACACCAAATAAACCACTTCTACTGGTGCTATTACTATCATTTACCATTATCTTTATTCTTATTTAAAAAATAACATCTACCGCATTAAGCAAAATACAAATCTGGTCAGGTCAAGTCGCGTGGGACTTCAGAAATATTATAATGAAACAACGGGCACAAAGAACAATCAGACTTGGTACAACCATTTGTGGTATACACAAATTTTTGTCGCGTGTGAGTTTAGAACCACCACACCCAGCGCCACTGCCCCTAGTGCCGAGGCGACCATGTTAACATGGTCACATGGATATCATCATCATGGATGTCATCCATGCGAACAAAAGTTCTAAGCTTTTGCTTAGACATCATTTCAATTATTGAACTATATTCATTTGATACTGTAAAACTACTTTTATTTTTATAGCACGCAATGTATTTGAGCAGGATTGTACTAAATCAGGTGCAATAGCAGCCTATCCAATCTTTATCGATGGAGTTGAAAATTTCGTGGCTACATCAGATCCTATATCAGTTGATTCGATCAAAGGAATTCTACCTGAAATCAAGTACACACTGACAAATGCTAAATTAACAGGATTTAAAAAGTGTGAAATTACTATGTTAGAGTAAGTACAACACTATATATTTATGGACGACTTTGTAATATAATATAATTAATTAATTACTGCCTCCATGGCGCAGCGGTAGTGAGTGCGATTGCTGTGCATGAGGTCTCGGGTTCGAATCCCAGGTTGGGCCAACAAACAGTTATTGGGTTTTTCAGTTAAGAAATCTTAATAACAGCCCAGAGTTAGGAAATTGGCGGTGTAAGACACCCCCGTGCGTCGAAAAGCACGTAAAGCTGTTGATCCTGCGCCTGATCTCTCTCCGGTCGTGTCTGATTACCGTCCCATCGGATAATGAGAGTTAGGGAACAGAGAGTGCACTTGTGTTTGCGCACACGCTTGTGCACTATAATATTTCCTGCGTAGTTGGCCAGCCTCCGTTAAGACTGGCCGCCGTGGCCGAAATTCGGTCTGGAGGATAGTTTTATTATTATTAATTAAATACATATATATTACAACTGCCTCGTTGGAAGAGTGGCATTGAATGTTACTGTTATGCATGAAGTATCAAGTTTGTTTCCAGGGCAGGCAAAGTTTCAAGTAAGGCTTTTCTGTCAAGAAATTCGAAGTAGCAGCGCGAGATCTGGAACTGTTCCGATAGACAGCATTACGATCGCCTCCTATTATGTGGGATCCAAAATTAATGCTGGTGAAGTGCGAAAATATTAAATCTTTACCTATCCCTTCAGGATTAGGTATAGATATGAGAACATACATTACAGTATTTAACAGCTCCTTGACATATTTGATGTGTAGGTATAGTGTCAAAGTCAAAGTCAAAAATCATTTATTCATTTAGGTCACAAACTAACACCTATGAACGACAAACGGGTTAAATGTATATATATATATATATGTTAGAATTAAGAAACATTATAAATAATTATGTCGTGGATAAGAGAACTTCTATTATCTTTTTTTTTTCCAGCGTGTTTGAAGAAAAGTCAACGTTTGAGTTTCATCTGCATTGTCCTCAATTTGAATTAAATTCAGACTACTCGTTGTTGGGATATGTAGGTGACATGTTCATCGAAGGAGAGGGCAAACTGAAAGTGATATGTTGTAAGTAATGTATATATTAGCCCTGTATATAAACTGTCCCACTGTTGGGCACGGGCCGCTTCTCAGTATGAGAACAGTAGGTGCATTGATCTCTTCTTCTTTTAGGTAAGAAGAAAGAAGCTAAGTGCTGTCCGCGTAACAATAGGTACGTATACTGCTAAATTTGTTTACTAACAAATGGGGAGAATAGTTTTAAAACAGTTTTAAGTTCAACCTAATTACAACCATGGCACCTAGTAATAAAGTCACAAATCTTCAAAATATTATCTAATACTTACGATCATTAACGAGGAAAGCAACAACATTTAGTGTGAAATCAACCTTAAGTAGCAACAAATAAAGTACATTTTCCCATTATTGCCTTGAGAGCTACATCGTTTTGTTTCGTTTATTTTTGTTATATAAGTTTGTGCGTGTGTTGGCGATCCTTGGCCAAACATTTGTAGCGGTGGTTTAAAATCGGTAATTTTGTTCAAATTTGATATTATTTGTTAGGTTAAAGTTTAAAATATAACTTATTCTTAATGTAATTACCGAAAGTAAGATACGATTTTGCGGGCATTATTTTTGCAACTTTTGAATACACACTGCGTCATTGTGAGACGTGTTTACATTGGCTGAGTTTCAAGCGAACTAAACAAAATAAGAGCTCACGTCTCAAGTGCGCTGTTATTTACCGAAACGTATTTTTTGCGCCGACCCGATATCTAGTTGCTATTGTTGATCGAAGAGTTAAGTATAGTTTTGCATGTGAAAACGCTGATGCACTGATAGTGAATGCGACTGCTGTGCATGAGATCTGATAGTAAAGTGAGTTTTTTCTGTCACGAAATTCCCAGTAGCAGTACGGAGTCTGGATCTGCGTCTAGTATTGTCTATAACGTGGAAAATAGAATCAAAACAAGCAAAATATGGGTGTGATATACCTGACTTAGTTTGTATGTAAATAGAAAATAAATGTACAAGGTGTACCTTGTGTTCGTTATTTTAATAGGTGTTATCCCGAATCAGGACTCAGAACAACTATTTTGTTCCGTTCGGGGATCGAACCTATAACACCTGGCGCAGTGCAAGTGGTGAAGCGACAGTTACCATCCGTACAGTCGAATAATAAATTAAATATTATCTAACAATATTTATTATTATTTTTACAGATGATTATCTATTCATATTTACGGGCTACTACGAGAAAAACATAGGCAAAGATAATAAAGAACATGTACATATCAAAAAGTACTTCTTACAAAACGAAGCTAAAGGAAAGGTGGTGATAGATTTCCAAAACCTGTACGGTGGTGATAAAAAACAATGTAAGTTTGGAAATTATACTACTTCCTAATCTATACTAATATTATAAAGCTGAAGAGTTTGTTTGTTTGTTTGAACGCGCTAATCTTAGGAACTACTGGTTTGATTTGAAAAATTATTTTAGTGTTGGATAGCCTATTTATCGAGAAAGGCTATAGGCTGTATAACATTACACTACGACCCACGGGGGCGGCGCAGTAACGATAAAGTGAAACCGCAGGAACATCTAGTACTATTATAAATGTGTGAGTGTAAATATGTATATAACCCTAACATAATATTATAAATAGGAAAGTGAGTTTGTTCGTTCGTTTATTTGTTACGCTTTTACGCCTCAACTTCTCGACCGACCAGCATGGCATTTCGCATACACGTTGTCAGGAATACAGAATAAGACACAGGGTACTTTCGTGCAGAAAAAGTACTGTTCGTAATCTAAACAACATTTACGCGAGCGAAGCCACGGGTAAAATCTAGTCGTATACCTATATATTCGTAGACTGAATTTGGATGACACTTGGCATACAGACATATTATTATCATGTCTTAGATATATTTAAAAATCGTACGGGGACTGTTGTGGGCTAAGCCAAGGAGAAGTTAGTATAGACTTAATATATTATTATGTTGAGTACCTCAATACTCTTTTGACATAAGTTATGACGGTAGCCGACTCAAGTTCGATATTGTGTATATCATACAAAGTGTGATTGTGATTTTTTATGGAAATTTTCTGTCTCTCGCCTAAAATGAAATGTAGATGTAATATACCTCTGCTTAAGCTTTTATGTATAGTAACATATAACTATTTTTTCTTTTAGCGGATGCAACAAATAAATTTTTCAATGATAAGTGGAAAGATATGGATAAGGCTCTCCGATCACCTGCGCTAAATGCTTTCACAGACATATTTATAAGCAACCTTGACAAGTTTTTAGGCATCTTTCCCATCGAAGATGTATTTCCCAAGAAAGCTTAATTTTCTTCTACAAGATGCAAGTAGCTGATGCGGATTACATACACAAGTTAGTCGCTCGGGCTACATCCACGACTTACTTTGATATAATAGCAGGTTATATAAAATTGTGATATTTATTTCTAATACAGTTTTGTTAAGACATACCTAGTAGTATATCTTAAAAAAATTATAAATTCTATCTAATATTATAAATATAAATGTGAGTTGGTTTGTTTAATTGTTACGCCTTCACGCCTTAACTCCACGACCGATCATCATATTATATCATAACTTCGCACACACGTCGTCAGGGATACATGAAAAGATTTAGGCCGACATTAACCTAGAAAAATGTGCTGTTCCCAAGTGAAGCCGCGTCCAAAAGCTAGTATTATATTGATATCAATAGTTTTTGCAATCAGTATTTTGTAATATGTCATCTGCAAAAGTCACTAATGAAATGCCCGGTGGCAATTACTTGGTGACTTTATAAATGATACGGCTTGTTTAAAGACTTGTCATCCTATTTTAGGAAACTGGTGATATTAGTAACACTATCCTGTAAAAAATCAGAGTATAGTTTTGACTGCTAATGATACCGTTACTACTTTTCGCCTGTTGAGTAAAAGTCTCGGCGTCTCTATACCTTTCTCCTCCGTTCTTTGATGATTTATCCCATGTATAATTCTTTTTCCTTTGGGCTAATTACGCATGAAGGTGATATGCTGCTGTAACTACAATTGCCCAGCAATCATTTAATCGCCATGTTATACGGAACGAGTCCACTGTTATCTATTTGGTATAATTTCAAACACCGGACTTGAACTGAAAACTTCTTTACATTAATGTATTGCCCAATCCGGACATTAAACCGAAGACCACACGATTACTTGGAAACATATACGCTAACTTATGCCACGGCACTAAAAGGACAAGCTGAGGATATAATAAAGTCTATAGGAACACTAACTCATTCCATTGTGTTGTTTAAAGAATTACAATAATTATGTATATACATATGTAATAAATATTAACTTAATTAAGTAGTATGTCACAATAAAATTGAATTATTATTGTATATTTTTTGCAAGGCGTCATTTTGTATAAATATAGAATTATGATTATTTTATGATTGTGTGAAATGATTTTGTAGATCAGGATATTAACTAAATTTTTTATTTGCATTGTGCTTGTATTATATAATGTACTAGTAGTGTGATACTACAGCATAATATAACTATTAATATTTGAAATATTTAAAGATTAGATTTATCAGGCGAATATTTTTAGAAGAATAAACACTCGATTCATAAATTCAAATGATGGTAGATTATTATTAACAATATCCTTATTATTTATTTATTATATTTGGAACTGTTACTCTTATTCTTATGTTTAAGTATTAATTATTTCATAATTATTGCTTATTATACCATAAGTTTATTTAATGTTGGTAAGTGGTTTAGTGTTTAAGATTAGCTTTTTTTTTTAAATTAACTAGACAAATGTTGTATAAACAAGCTGTGGATAAATATATACAAATAAATAAAATTGAAGTGTCTGTTTCTAATGTCAAAATAACAACTTTTTATCTAATGCATATGAAAGTATATAAGGTACCTATACGAAAACATCTTAAATTTTTGTCTGTCTGTCTGTTTGTTCCGGCTAATCTCCGAAACGGCTAAACCGATTTTGACGGGACTTTCACTGGCAGATAGCTGATGTTATAAGGAGTAACTTAGGCTACTTTGATTTTAGAAAAAAAATAGGGTTCCGCGGAGACAAATACTTTTTAGTTAAAATCTACGCGGACGAAATCGCAGGTAACAGTCTTAATAGAAAAATCCATTCATAGATTAAAAGGATTGTAATTTTTTATATATAGTAGTTTAAATTTATTTATATTTACGTCTTAATATCCTTTTATTAAATGTATAGATATGTAATTAAATATATCCTATAATATTTTGCAAGTACACAAGGTTTCGCGGGCGACTTGACATACATTAAAACAATGATCATAAAGAACACCTTCATTCGGCACAACTATTATGGATTTTATGCATTTTTGTCCCACGTGGTGATCGAACTCACAACACTCGGCACACTGGTAGTGGTGAGGCGACCATAAGCTTCTACATCATCTATGCAGTCAATAACCTATAGTCAAGGACACCAATAAAAAATCCAATTTTGAGAGCTTCTTTAATTCAACTAAGTTCAATATACCCAGTTGAATAAATTATATAAATTAACTCATCTAAAAAGAAACACGTTGAATTAAACAATAGGAGACCTTGTAATGTAATTAATGTTATAAATCAAGCATATTTTGTAGTAATAATTCTACGTACATATACTCTTGTGTTTTTCAGAGGTAGATTTTTCATCAGCTATGCTTGTATTGTCGTTTATGACATCTACTATGAAGTTTCTAGA
This sequence comes from Catocala sponsa, assembly GCA_963564715.1. Classification (NCBI taxonomy): domain Eukaryota; kingdom Metazoa; phylum Arthropoda; class Insecta; order Lepidoptera; family Erebidae; genus Catocala; species Catocala sponsa. Next base: position 9,788,174 of record OY751351.1, read on the forward strand.
AAAATTCCCACTTTTCCTGCCTAGAAAATCCTAAATCACACGATGCCGAGATGGGGAGAATACATAAGGGCAGAGATAGACGTCATGACCAACTGCGTCTGATGAAATTATTTCTGCGACACTCGCTCATTTCAATCGTCATGCACGTATTCCGGAGATAACAAAGAAAATCAATAGGCTGCCGTTACTGATTTACACAAAGAATTTCCTATAGATATCTATTTTTAAGGCTGTTTCCACAGTAGTAGATTTTCTACCAAATACTAGTACTATTTCTACCACGTACTTTACCATCATTAGACCAACGAACATAAAGAACACCATGATCCACAAATTATTATTTTGAACATGAGGTTCAAAATAATAATTTGTGGATACACAAGTTATTGACCCGTACGAGTATCAAACTCGGCACTGTCCACTGACAACCACTGTTGTAGAGACCACTTAAACCATTATGTTATCCAAGCTATAAACTTAATCTCAAAACACACAGGTAATTAATGTTAGAACCTATCTAATTATCCTCTATTTAGGGTATATAAACCAAAAGATAAGAAGATATATTTTAACTATCTTCTGAAATAGAAAAAACAGGAAAGCTTTCGATCAACAGTGATGAAGTTATTTAGTTAGATGAAATCAAAATTTGTATATGATCATGATATAACTAAGATATTCTAAAAGTTCAAGGCCACCTTTAACAATGACCTAGGTTGAACAGGTTACAAGACTACTGGTTTTTCTCGAAAATCTACTTAACATGGAAACTCATGTAATAATTAAGCATAATTATTATGCTAATAGTCAAATAAAAATGGAGCACAATGACATGTTGGCTAATTACATAGCGACGGTATAAATTTTGAGGAACTTTCAATTTATATTCATTTGCCAAAAAATTGCCAAAAGATAATGGCAAGCTTTAAAAGATTAAATGTTTTTATTTTAACTATTTTCTGTGTTGATTTTATTGTAGGTAAGTTGATAAATCCATTTGTATACTTGTTTTTAATCTACGAAATCTTATAGGTTGTTGGTTTGCTTTATTCTGTACATCATCTTTTATGTTTTTCTTTAACGTGTAGATATATTATAGAATGTTCATAAATATTTTGCATAAGGTTATCTAAAGACTGGATAGACTGACATATAATACAATTATTTGGAATGGTCGAAGCAGCGAAATGTGTTTTAGCTAGCCGGGCTATATGTGATCACTGCAATATGACTACGACTGTAATGCCTTCAGCTATAGCCCGACCAGATCAAAGTAATACCAGATTAAAAAACATCTTTAAGTTATTGATAACGCAATACTTATATTCATAACAAGAGTGTCACTAATATTTTACCAACCAATCAAGAAAGGGTCGATGCGCCAATATAATTACAAACGATAAAGAATACTGGTGGATCTTTTTAACAGAACAGCATCTCTTTTAATAACCCTGGATGATCAAACACAGGTGTACACCAAACACTAACATATACATATGTGATCTGGACTACTTGTGTTCACTTCTTTAAACAAACTTATTTAGGAACAATTCATTTATTTCGATGAAGCATGCTCAAAATAAGGCGAAGAACTTTTAAGGAAATAATTATATGAAGCGCCTTATTAAATTATAATTATGTTTTAATAACAGGCAAAATATGCGACCCAAACGATGAAGTTTGTACTAAATGTGGAGCCAGAGAAGCATATTCAGTTTTCATCAGCGGTGTTGAGAATTTAATTGAGACTTCAGATCCTGTATCTACAGGATTGATCAAAGCAAATTTACCTACAGTCAGATACGAACTGCACAATGCTAAACTATCAGGAATGAAAAAGTGTGACGTTGTTAAGATGGAGTAAGTATTATTTTAAACACTATTTATGCATGGGATGCAAATGCTAGGTTAGTTTATAGATACGGTTTATGTATTTTATATCAGCCGATTAAACTATCTTGTCATCGTATCATAGGTTCTAACACGAATTTATTGTTTCAGCATAGATCTAGAAAAAGCTTTTAATTTCCATCTGAATTGTCCCGAACTCGACGTGAATGGTGACTACGTGTTGTTAGGACACATCAATAACATGTACGTCGAAGGAGAGGGCAAAATCAAAGTTAAACTTGGCAAGTATTTTATTTATAATGTTTATATATGAAAATTCAGCTTCCGTAGACTAGTGTCCATTGAACTAAAAAAATTGGTTGTATAGACTTGGTTTTTTACACAACTTTGCATAATATTTGTCTTATGTCTTGTAATATATTTTATTTCTTTTTTTTTTCGCTCAAGACTTACATTCTAAAATTTCACGTCTTAAATGCCTTTTCCGGTAATTATAATTATTTATGTAAACTAAAACCTAGTATATAATTTAATATATATAGCTGCCACCGAAGCATACACGTCCCAGACTGATTCATTATTATTTAAAATATAATACCTAACTTTTTTAAATTTACAGATGACTATCTACTGAAGTTCAATGGCATTTACGAGATAAATACTGGAAAAGACGACAAGGAATATGTACATATCAAAAATTACTTCATAGACGTTGAGACTAGAGGAAAAGTATCGTTTGATTTTCAGAACTTATTCGACGGCGATGAAGAAAAAGGTAAATTTGAATGTCAAATAGTAATAATTATAATATTTGAGACTATGAATGGCGTAACTTGACCAGTGCAAAAACATCTTCTGCTTCTTATTATAGAGGAGTAACATGTAATCCTAACCAATATTATAAACGTGAATGTGCATTTATTTGTTTATTTGTTTGGTCGTTTCTTACGCTTTCACGTTTTAGCCAATTAACTGATCACGATGGAATTTTGTGTACATGTTGTCAGAGGAAAACTAAAGATTCATTCAGAAAAAAGGTACTGTTCCCGAGGGATAAACTGACAAAATGTACTATTATGCGAGCAAAGTCACGGTCGAAATCTAATAGTGACATAATGTAGAGCTCTTCTTTACCGTGGGAATCTGATAAATAAAATGCGACTAAAAAGAGAAGCCGTTCTTATTTAAGGACCCACTTGCTACAGAATTATTACTAATTTACTAATGAGAATTATTTGTAGTGAACTCTAAAAAACTAACTGTATAAATAGTATAAATAAACTAAACTATTCAAAATAAGACATTAATGATCTAAGCGGTAACTCAGTAGTCTTTACTGAATCTCTGCTTAGATCATATTACTACATACCCGTACTATTTTATTAATTCCATATTATTCTTTCGAGTTCTATTGTATCATGTCTGTAGTTCATGGAGGTTTACTACTAACTATTAGGAACTGTATTATTTAGCGGGATGTAGAATCAATTAATTGCTATAGCTATGAATTACCACGATACTAGATTAGTCACATACACATACAGGCGGAAAACGAAAACAATTCCAAAATGTGTAATTAATACATGTCAAAATACATACGTCATAGTCTTAATGTTTTTCACACATTAATTTATTTTAAAACACCTATAAGAAAAATTTAAAAAATAAAATTAGCATTTGCAACAGGTTTCTACCTACTGTTAAGTTTTGTCCAAATTTAAAACTATCACTATAAATATATATATCATGTAAAACTTTCAGCAGAAGAAAGCATTCAACTGCCTTTGAAATCGCATTGGCAAAACCTTACACTAAACAGAAAACTAATTGTGAAAATGTATTTCAGCTGACGAAGTAAATAAATATCTCAATGAAAACTGGAAAATCATGGATAAGGCTTTCCGAGCACCACCGCTATATTCCTTCATGGATGTCTTTATTAAAAACCTCAACGAATTTCTGGCCGTCTATCCTGTAGAACAAATATTTCCCAAGCTAGTACGACGACATTGATTTCAGGTGAATCGATTAAGTGTTAATTTTGTGTTCAAGTTTTTGTTATAACTAGGGCAGAAGTTTATCTGGAAACGTATTTTTTTTTCCTTTTACGTCTAGTATTAACGGAATGGGCAGAAAAAGTTTTATTGATAAATGTTGTTAATATCACGCAATGAGTGTAAATCATTAGTAGTATATTTATCTTACGTTCTTCCTAACGAAAATACTGTTTGTATTCAATTATCGAACGCAAATATATTATGTAAATTGCTGGTTATGCATGTTTCTGGTGTGAAAAATAATACGCAGGTTTTCTTTTGTGCCTTTCTTGATTTAAAAATAAATATGTTGATCAATTCACAAAGGGATTCATTTGACTTGTGATAACACTTTGAAAATAAAGCATATAATAAAATATATTGTACTATTTATTTTATCACATAATTATACTTGTTGTGTAATAACTACATATATTTTGTATCTACGATCGTCACTACAATTAAATATTTGACTATAATACATGCACATACAGACTGCACGGTAGTGGAGAGGTTTAAGGGGTCGCCATACCACTGTCAAAATTTGTGTGATCCACAAATGGTTGTTCCGAGTCTGGGTGTTCCTTTTGTCCGTTGTTTGAACATTTGTAAGTCCCCCGTGTCACGGGAATTATTTATAGTGCGGGAGTCTTTTTAAAACAACTGTAATGTTTTTAGATGCCCTCAGGAACATATTCTGGGATAAGAAGGGTCGTAAATATTATCTAAGATAGAGACAAGAGAGAAGACACACTTGGCACAAATCACAGTTAGAATATTCTAAATGTGGTTTGTGTCAAGTGTGTTGTTCAAGTTTCCAAAGCTGTTCAACGGTCTATGCGTGATTGACTCAGGGTCACCAAATATCTAAACATCTTCAAAAAAGGGTCTCTCCTGAATCTTCACGATGACTAACACATTTGAACAGGATATATTGTAGTGTACAAGTAGAACCTCAATTTCCTCACACTCATAGTTCGATAGGATAGTAAGCCGACATGACTAGAAAGAGATCAGGCGCAGGATCAACGGCGTTACGTGCTTCCTTGCACACGTATGCATCACTGACAACTTCTACTTAACAGCATATATTACTACTGCGCCACCAAGGCAGTGTTAATATCATGATGAATTTTAGCAAAATCTAAAAGTGATAGTTTTGAAGATAATGACGAACTCCATCGTATATACATATACACTGACTGCACTGCCACCGTGCCGAGTGTTATGGATTCGAACCTGCAAGGGACAAACGTGTGATCCACAAATAATTGTCTCGAGGCTGAGTAGCCTATTATTTATGGATCACACGTTTGTCCCTGCAACACAGGAGTTTTTGCATTCTTTGAGTCCGTTATTAAATGTTCGCAAAAATTCCTGTGTTGCTGAGGCATTTACAGAGGCATCTTTAAAAAAAAGAAAAGTATGTCAGGATATTTGTTAAAACCTAGAATTTACTATGTTAAATTAACGAAACAATAGGATGATTGATATTTTTTTTTATACTTGTGGGTATGCTTTGACATCGAAATTTATCCGCATGCGTAGTGAGGAGATTATGTGTGTTACATACTGCGATGTCTATTATGAAAACAGTTTTTTTTTGTTTTGTCTAGTATAGTTATGTCTGGTCTATTGTAGTGTATGGTTTTGTCGGTAATAACGGTCCTATCCCAGTACATTTTAAAGGAATTATTATTAATACCAACTAAACCTACCAAGGTATTCCTAGACATAACCAGAGTCGGTAGGAAAATTACTTTCGCATGCAATCGTGACTCCGCCGAGGTTTCGGCCCGCCGTGTGAAACGGCAGGCCACTACACGAAAATACCTACCCTTTGGTCACTTCTAATTTTAATCCTACTATCCCCTGGAGGGGACACACGACACAGAGGCGCGCGTGGGAACACGCACGCCGCCTCTCGGACCTGGTGCTGAACGGGTAGCGGGCAGGCCTACGAAGCCCACTACCCCCAGGTAAAAGCTCATGGTGGCTGGAGGTCGTCCCGCGCCTTACGACGCTCAGTTCTGCGGTTGGGGAGAGGGTTCAAGCGTTACATCACCCGCTCCGGCGCCTCCTTGAATAAAATTACCTACTCAACAGAAGGAGGCGACGGTATTCCACGACCTCTCGCTCCGGACCATAGACTGAACCACGGCCGGGAGCGAGAGGGCAACCGTACCGACTGCCGCGATCAACTCACGGCGATGCGATGCCCAAAGCAGTCGTAGTGGTGCAGTCCGCCAAAGTGTGCAGCGGGTGAGCGGACAACCGGGCGTCTCTTGCCAACCTATGCGACGCAGGAACCGGCCAAAGCAGCCGTGGCCAGTCATTACCTGTGTCAACCAGAGGGCGCTATGCCGCCTCTCCAGCCTCAAAAACAGGACTTACCGCCACGATCGTGTTATTCACTTACAGTTTTTTAATTATGGTCACTGGGGTGATTTAGTTCTTTTAAGCATAAGAGTGTTTACAGTGCAAAAAAGGATACTGTAATATATTGTAAATAGCGGGTACTACGACAACGGTACGTAGATATAAGTATGTTATAATATTGTAGCAAGCCAGTCGGCCAATATACGTTGTACAGCAAAGTTGTGTATTATTCCTAAACCTCAAGAAGTGCATTCCTCAAATACATCACAGATACGAATGGGAGTATTTTAACAGCTATAATTCTATGTCCCACCTAATAGAGAGCGAGCTTAATGCCGTCTACCAGGCACAGTTTCAGAATCTGTGCTGCTACTAAGAATTTCCTTACAGAAAAATTCAATAACAATTTTCAAATCGGTATCGAACCACGACCTTACGCACATCAGTGACATTCACTACCACCCCATATAATACTACCGCACTTAATACTACCTCTAGGTAGACACTATTTTTTTAAATATGAGCTGTGATAGCCTAAATGTAGACCGTTGGACTGCCACGCAGAGGTCTAGAGTTCGATCCCAGGGCACGCATCTCTGACTTTTCGAAGTTATGTGCGTATTAAATAGTTTTATCGCTTGCTTTAACGGTGAAGGAAAACATCGTAAGGAAACCTGCATGTCTGAGAGTTCTTCATAATGTTTTCAAAGATATGTGAAGTCCGCCAACCCGCAACCCTTCTCACACAGAGAAGAGGCCCGTGCCCAGCAGTGAGACAGTTTAATACAGGGCTGATATTATTATATTATAGTAACTTTTGGTCGCAGCTTCGCTCGCCTAAAAGTAGGTTCGGTAATGTTACGTGTAACAGTACTTATTTTTAAATAAAATATAGCCCTTGATACTCGGTGATAATATAGATAAAGATTTTTTAAATCGGTTGATTAGCTTTTGAGTTATTACAAACAAACAGACAAACAAAAAATTCGCAATTAATTGAACGTAATCATCTCCCAATTTGCGCCATAGCATTTAGTCTTTTATCTTTCGCATCCAGCTCAAATGAGCCAGCCTTTATAGGTTGGTCCATGTAATCAGATGACGTTCTAACTTACGTTTTACAATTCAGTCTGCACTTTAAAACTCGTTGGATCCAACAGCCAAAGATCCTTTACCAAAAATGGCCAACCGATTGCGTCTTTAACATTGACACGTTTATCTTAATTTTCTGCATAAAGATTTAAACCATACACGTGCCTTCACCGTACTTAAATCGCACGAAAAAAGATGCCAAACTGATAAGAGTGAGCTCACATTAGGAAGGCAACGATAGTGCACAATTTTCACCATAAGTAGTATGGTAATACTATATTTTTTACGATTCAGTTTTCATGTATTTATTATGTGTCAGATGACAACTTAACGTCAAAATACTATGTTAAAATATGGTTACGTTCGTACGTATACCTTGGAATATGTATCTTTGTTGCTGCAAGTTATGTCGGCAATTTTAGTATATAATTTGTTTGATAGATAATTTCAATTCTAAATTTCTTTGGCCCGTAGCCCATATAATATCCTCCAGACCACATTTCGGGCACGCCAGCCTCCGGTAAGAATGGCTGCCGTGCCATCTGTGCAGAAGATATTATAGTGCCCAAAATTAAATATATATGCAAACACAAGTGCACACTCTGTTCCCTATCTCTCATAATCCAATGGGACGGCAATCCAACACGACCGGGAGAGATCAGGCGCAGTACTGAGGGCTTTAGGTGCTTTCCGTGGTACGGGGGTATATAATACCGCCAACCTGCTAACACTGGGCATCTTTTGAAATATGGTATAAAAATAACTCTCTGTTGGTACGACCCGGGCTACGAATCCGAGACCTCCAGCACAGCAGTCGCATCAACTGCCACTGCACCACTCAGCCTATATGATACAAAAATAGACTCCTCCAGTTTATCCTTATGAAGGTGCGCAGAGGTATAGTACACACGAATTCTCCGTTTTGTCAGTACAAGAAACAAATACTTCTCATCACAATGTTGCTAGCACAGGATCTCTTTATATATATAAATATTGATTAACCAGTGTTCTTAAGCCTGTTTGTCCCCTGGTATCATGAAATTCCAGGTTCGATACCAGTATCGAGTAGTTTCCGGAAATTCTCAATTGCAGCTCGGAAATTATCCTGGTAGACGTCAATGGGTCTGACCATTCTTTGCAGGATCTACACACATAGCTGGCAAAATGTGAGCGTATACCACCGGTTCCCCGCCTGTGCCTGGATTCGACTACAATGTTGGCGTAGTGGTTTAAGAGGTTGCTGCTGTGGTTTGATCCCAAGGTGGGACTAAAATGTCTGTGATCCACAAGTAGTTGTTCCGAGTCTGAGTATTTTTGTGTCCGTGTTTGAATTAATTAATCAAATTCCGAGCATTGTTGTTCAAATTCAAAAGAAAAATTAATGATGTAAACTTGAATCTTAATATATAAAAAAATATTGTTAAAGCTATGTTTATCAGCATTCGTTATTATAAATTTGTGCGTTGACCTTAAGCCGTGATCATTTGCCTAAGAATTATCCATCGCAATGGCTAGTTTGAACGCACTCGTGATTTTTGTTTTCACTATATTTTGTGTTAAATTTATCGTTGGTAAGTAACCATTTTATTTTGACCGCTTTAGATCGGCAATTTAATACGTAAATAAGATATAACACAAAACTTAAAAGTAATTCACAAAGGTTTTGTTTGCTTTATTTTCTAACTAGCTTTTGCCCGTGGCTTCGCTCGCGTTAATTTAGAATTTGACAATCAATTCGTGTTGTATTCTGCTTGTAATAATATAATTCAATCATGATTCGAAAGACACGTGGCGCCATCTATTATCATAAGAACGTTATTGTTGTTTTCCTCGGGAACAGTATTTTTTTTCGGGATTAAAGGTCGCCTATGTCCGTTTCTGTACACCTGACAATGTATATCCAAAATTTCAGGATGATCGGTTCAGTGGTTTAGGCGTGAAAAGGTAACAAACAAACAAACCAACTCATTTTCACTTTTATAATATTAGTTAGGATTAGGATTATATTATTATGCTATCATCATCATCATCATCATCATTTCAGCCTATTGCAGTCCACTGCTGGACATAAGCCTCCCCCAGGGTGCGCTATCGATTACTAAATAATATTTTTAAAAATAATTCGATACTGCGATGTGGGATTTGAAAACGCAACTATATTTAGCCACAAATGCATTTATTTATTGCACATAATATATAATAGATATATTAGTAGTATTTTAAATAATATTATTAGTATTATATTTTTTTCGATTGGTATTTACCAATCAAAAAAGGGAATAAATTTAAAAAAATTGATTCGATTTCAAATCAATTTTTTTAAATTTATTCTCTTTATTCTTCTTAAGTTATTTATCAATAATTTACTACCCCACAAAACTATGTTTAACACGTTGTATATGTGGTATACGTTATTACTTATTAGTACTACATACCTATGTAATATTATCTTTGACAAATAGATACATATCCATATGATCAGTAAGCAATTTAAGGCCAACCCCAGCTTGGATTAATAAATTGACATGATTGTGTTGAAATGCTGAATCCTCAAACTGTATTTGTATCAAGCGGGATTGTTCGATTTTAATTATTAAATTAACATTCTTTGTGTGTTAATTTTCTTTTAATGTGAAGAATTTCTTGGTAGAATACTTTAGTAACATTTGGTGCATACTTGGCTTTGGCATAGGTAGTTGTTTTAAATCTCAAATGCTGCCACTGCTACGTCAAACGTGTTATGCATATATCGTATAGTGCAATTTTAATATAGTTTAGGTAAGGATGCCTACCTACCTTCCTACGGATATAATTTATTTTTTATCAAGCAGCTTCCTCAAACCTTACTGGCATACAGGCATCAGCTTATTAAGCTGCTAGTTATCAATATTACAATAACCGTTAAAACAGACACTTAATAAAAATCTTCGCACCTTACCTTCCTTACCTGTACCTTCACCGTTCTGATTAAGTGAACTTTCACAACAGTAAATATAAAATTGATGCAATTATGGAAAATCTAGGTACATTTTAAATTATTACGATTAGTAATTATGGCAGTAAGTTTTAAGTAATGAATATTCTACTTAACAGAATATGATCTTTCTTAAGGCAAAATTTCGTAATAAAACCGTTCAAAATAGAGGTCCAATCTAATCTAATGAACATCAAAATCCTAACTAATATTATAAATGTAATTTTTTGTTTGTTTGATTAATTACTCGACCGAACAACACGAAATTGTGCATACACGTTGTCAGGTGAACAGAAAAGTCGTTATGTTTTTTATACATTAAACCTGCCTATGTACCACCAGCTTGGGATCCAGTAATTCAAATAGTCAAACCCAAGAAGAAGGTAAACACAGCCAGACTTCATGATACTTTGAGCTCATTCTGCGTAAATAGAAACACCAATGATTAAATTATGTTCGGGTACTTCGAAATAACTACACTGGAACATTGAGACAACTACCATCTTAGTCTCCCCATGACCATGGCTGCTGAAAAGCAATCGAAACATTGCGGAAAGTGTAAACTTAAATATAAATAGTTTTAATAATTTAATTAGCTTAAAAATAGTAAAGTTTAATAGTAGTAGTGTAACAGTTTCTAAATTATGTAATAAAGTGTCAAATAAACAACGCGATAAAATCCGTATATAGTTGTTTAATTTCAATAGCTAGAGTAAAAGTATTTAACAGTTTTTATAAAAAATAAGCAACGTGATAAAATCCGTATAATTTTGTTTAATTTCAATGTTTAACATTTGCATAAACGCAAGACAAGATTATGTACGTCACTGTTTCCAACGCACAACTGCGATTTTAATTTTTAACGGACATTTTAAATAACAGTTTGTCTAACGCGAGAATCTAGCAGACTCTACTTGATCACACTCGTACCAAGGATTATTTTTAGTAAAGTATATAATAGGTATTTATTTTACAGCAGCAGCAATATGTGATTCAAAAGACGAAGAATGTACCAAAGCTAGAGCAAAAGCAGCCTATGCGCTTTTCATTAGTGGCATTGATAATTTAGTTGAGTCTTCAGATCCTATAACGATGGGTTTGGTCAAAGCAAGTTTGCCTACACTTAAATATGAATTACGGGATTTTAAAATGTCGGGACTAAAAACATGTGATGTTACACTTATGAGGTAAGACTTTCCTTTAGACAACATTATTCCAGAATAAAATAATTAATAAGAACATAGTATAATTTCCTGATTAATAAAATTTATTAGCCTTTATGGCGCAGCGAGAATGTATTCAACTATTATGCATGAGGATTCGGGTTCGATTCCGGGTTTGGGCAAACTCTTATTGGACTTGCCTGTCAAGAAATGGCAGCACGGGCTCTAGAAATGTGCCCTCTATTATGTGGAACCTAAGAACCTTAACTGACGAATATGGGTGTAATGCGCCTCTGCCTATCTTTGGAGCCATAGGCGTGTGACTAAATGTGTATATAAACTATTATGTCAGAATCATAGATAACGCATTTAAGGTCAAAAGGACACTGCGCCGAAGGTTGTGGGTTCGCGCGTCATGAATTATACACAAGTGGTGTAGCGCAATCATGCCGCTTTAGTGCCCCACGCCACCTGCTGGTACTACCTAAGCTGTGCTCAAATCAACGACGCTTGTTATACAGTACTTATGAAGAAGACCGGTCATCGCAACAAACTCAAACTGTATAATGACAGGCCTCCGAATTTTTGCCTTTTCTATATAATTTTAATCCCATTTGTGCCTTATTCATTCTATGCCTGCGCCACGCTTGCGCTGTTGTGTCGCCCTACGCCTCTTCTGTATAATTTACTCCTATGTTTGTGTTATGTTAAACTGTCAATATAATACTGTTCTTTTTTCAGCGTACTTAAAACAAATTCCTCCTTTCAATTTCACTTGCATTGTCCCTCATTGGTGGTTAATGCTGACTATACATTGTTGGGACATATAGAAGATAACAATATGTTCGTTGAAGGAGAGGGACAATTATCGGTGAAACTTGGCAAGTATTATGCTCATTAGCTACACAAATCATAATAATATCATCGCTGTTTATAAACTGTCCCATTGCTGGACAAGGTACTCTTTACAGTGTCACAAGGACTAGGCGATGTGCGATCTATCATGCTAGCCACGCGCCCTTAGAATACTTTACACATCTTCGAAAATTCTTAGACATGCATTTTTATTCACGTTATCTGTCTACGCTACATAACTTCGATAAGTCAGAGAAGAACTCGAGACCTCTTCGTGGCAGTCCAACGGTCTCAATATGACATTAATTTTTGCTAACAATTTTATTAGGCACTGTGTTAGAACGTAACACATTTTCAGGTTAACTGCACGGATGGTGTAGTAATAATAAGTATTCGTCTCACCATTGCTCCTACATAAGTTGAAATCCCACGTGTCAAACATTTGTGATCTCCACAATCGGGTGTATCGAGACTAAGTCTTCTTTGTGTCCGTAACAAAATAATTATTTTAGGTTTAATATAATAATATTTATAATTTTACAGATGACTACATATTGATGATCAACGGTATTTATGAAATTACAACTGGCAATGACGACAAAAAACACGTACATATCAAAAATTATTTCTTAGATGTTAATCCTAGGGGCAAAGTGGTGTTTAATTTCGAAAACATGTTTGGTGGCGATAAGGAAAAATGTAAGTTCCTATAGCTATTTAACTATGACTGTGGGGATGACTCAGTGGCTTAAGTGAACGCCCCGATATGATCATTGCTCGACATATCGTGGATTTGATCCCACAGGGCAATAAGTTGATCCAAGTGTGGATTTTCTTTGTGTCCGTTGTTTGAATGTTTGTAAAGTTTCCCGTGACGTCAGGTAGCAGAATATTTTAGGTATAAAGTAATTTAATATTAATGCGAAAACGTGAAAATTACTATTTATAAGTGTCAACAGTAACGTATATTATTATACTATATACCTGCATTAAGTGCTTGACTAAAAATATAATTTTTGTGTCTACACTAAACATAGTTACCCGTTGAATATGAAATTTTATGAGACGTAGTAATTAGTACTATTCAGGCAATTTTCTTTGTTTTTTTTTTATAGGCGTCACGTATGGGACTATATATGTATTACTATTATTATTGCATATCATTAACTTATGACAGTTTCAAAGATGTCATAAATAACTAGATTATAATATATGCATATGTATATATAATAACTGGATAAAAAATGTTATTCAGCTGTTTTTCAATTACAATAGATAATAAAATTAAAGAACACTGGGATAAGGTCAGCCAAACACACAGTTAAAATATGCTAATAATTACAAATACATTCAAATAATAACTACTCACTACATCTCAGATAATATCAATTTTACTTTTTAAAAGCTTTTTATAAATTTAAATTTTCTATTGACGTCATTACATAGAGATCATTGTTTGTCACTCCAGAAAACAGGTCAATCAGCGTGAGCAGGAAATCTAGTTTTATTTCAAAAATACGATTTTATTTTTTATTATACAGATTTACTTGAAAAACCATTTATATTTGGTAATTAATAACCAGCTATATTATTTTTATTCAACCATTTTTCATAATTTAGTAAAATGTACTAGAAAAAAAAAGAAAATACAGGTAATGGTTATTAATATTTTTCATGTAGCCTTGTATACCTATAATTAGTGTCACACTTGTATTCCTGTTATCATCATCATCTCAGCCGAAAGACGTCCACTGCTGGACATAGGCCGCCCCAAAGTTTTCCACACAAACCGGTCTTGGGCCTCTTGCATCCAACCGCGGAATTATAATTCGGGATTCCTGTTATAATTTACATTACATAATTTACATACTGTAACATAGGAAACACTTATAAAATAAATCTAAAATTACGATATGGGTAACATATTACCCTATCCCTACTTTAAAATCGGCCGCTGCAACTGTTGGAACAAACGAGGCAGCAGTTCTTGTTTATCTAAATATTAAAGATGTAAAACTAATTTAGTCTTATTTATTTCAGCTGATGCGTTTAACGACTATCTCAACCAAAATTGGATTGAAATGGATAAAGCTCTTAGATCACCACCATTGTATACTTTAATGGACTCATTTATCAAAAATCTCAACAAATTTCTGGCCGTCTTGCCTGTCGAACAAATCTTTCCGGAGCTCGCTAAGAATTAATCTTGAGTGCTGCAGTACTATGCTAATTTGTAAAGTTCTGCTATTTCCAGGTCAAAGCATGTATTTAGCAAAAGTAGTTTACGAAACTAAGGTGAATGGGCTAGTGAAATAATTAATTATGTTGATGTATATTGTTAGTGCATTGCAATTATAGTATAATTATGGTCTATTATAATGAATGTCTGCAGAATTATCCTGTCAAATTATTTGCTGTTTTATTAAATCTAATCTCAAATTCACTTCTAAATAAGCTAGAACTTTAAAAGTGAAAATATTCGTTGATAATTTGATGAAATGTCATTGTGAGTGAAGTAATAATAGATTATATTTATTTAAGGATTGCCAACAAAGGAGTATACTATAACATACATATGTACATTATAAAGCAATAATAAAGTTATTAGCGTGTATAGCCCCTTAATTATTATTATATTATGTCTAAATTCCTAAATACGAATATTGATGTTGTCATTATGTAAAAAAAATAATTTAATTTGATTATTACCACACTCGAAATAACGTTTGGGTTGGAATAAATTGAGCTCCAACTTCAGATTTTTTAATGTCATATTTTAATATTTGTTATATTTTTAAAATAAAGTATTTGAAAAAGATCAATGTTTAGTTCATCCATCTATACAATAATTAATGTATTGTAAATGATGATTATTAATGTTTTGATACAGCATAAGTTTTATGCATTTCTAAACTTTACTACGTTCCTTATTACTTTTATACTCACATAGCGACAACAAAGGTAACAAACTGTTACTGTCAACCATGATCGCGGACGAAACCTAATACGACTCTTATGACGGCTTCCTCTAAGAGAATCGTTTCTGAACGAGCCTAATCAAGTGTATGAAGAATCTTATCCGTATTCAAAAATTATGAATGTTCACACCTAAACCACTGAACCGATCATCTTGAAATATAGCATATACGTTGTCAGGTGTACAGAAACGGACATAGGCTACCTTTCATCCCGAAAAAAATTACTGTTCCTGAGGAAAACAATAATAACGTTCTTATGATAATAGATGGCGCCACGTGTCTTTCGAATCATGATTGAATTGTATTATTACAAGCAGAGTACAACCCGAATTGATTGTCAAATTCTAAATTAACGCGAGCGAAGCCACGGGCAAAAGCTAGTGTTTACATAAATCCAGCAAAATTGCCTTAGGCACAATTAATGTTTAACTAGTCAAATTTCATAAATTTTACTTCAGTTTCTGTACTCTTTTGTGTAACAGCCGCTCTCAGGAATTTTGGTGATTCGAGCTCGCAAGCTGTACGGCAGATACGCATCGTTGACGTAATACAAATAACTTTATTGAATCTTAAGTAATATTATAACATTAATAGTTTCATAACTACTCAGCAAATAATTTAATAATTTATTACTATTATTATTTTGTGAATTTAGCTATAAGTTTTCAATAGAAAATTAATTCGTCTAACAAAATACGGACGCCGGGCGTTCGTCCAGATTTTTATGATTATGTTACTATATGGTTACGCTGGCAAGTTAAACAAATATATAAAGTTATTAAGATGCATTAGAACGTTTAGTTTAGGTGCCACTTGGAGGGCGATCTATTGTTGTCAGCGGACACATTTACAGATTGAAGCTAGATTGACGCCATGCTTCATTAATTCATTAGTACGATACCTTATTTAAATAAGAGATAAAATTACCACTATTGAAAAGTGGGTACTCTTTGTTCATTATAATATAAATATAATATTTTAAGATTGACATGTCACTGTCGTTTCTCAGGGCAGTCTATTCGGACCATCTTGTTTATTACTTACATAAAAGATACCTACTAAAATCACCAAACCCCAATCATGACCTTAGTCCACGTAAATACTGCTTCGACATTAATTATTTAGTGAAGTTATATTTATTATAATATTTAACAACATGAAATAATTTTAAAGATATGTAGGTAGGTAAATGACTGTATTACTTTACGAAATATCGAAGATTAGTTGCTTCAATATTTTCGATTTTGCAGGCATTTTATAGATTCTTCGACAAATTAAGGTTATTTAATAGTTTATTGCATGATATTAGTATTCAATCACATTGAATTTGTATTGACTTATCAAATATTTGAGTCAGCCCTAGCTTAAATTCTAAGCTTTTAATTCTGTCAATGTGGTTTTCATCCACCATACCTTACCTAACATAGACGCAGCTTAGACAGAGTAAGCAAAATGTGCAGTTGTACATTTTATTCTTATGGCCCACCGAGAGGATCGCGTTGATACATTAAGGCGCCGTCAAACAGCCGGCGTGCGCGGGGCGTGCGCGTGTTGTAATGTACCGAATTGTATGAGAGCCTTCACACAGCCGGCGATAGCGGGGCAGGAGCACGCTGCCGCCGGCGGGTATCAAGCTTCGCTTTGCTGACGCATGCGTGATACGAACAACATTATATATAGAACCGCGGTCACAGGCATAGAAATGTGTACACGTCTCGATGGCCGTTACGACACCCAGCGACGACTTTCTACTAGACTATCGGCACATAGTTTTTTCTAGAGCAATTGAAATAAAGATGAGATTTATTTTCTATATAATAGGCACGAGCGATGTGTTATCACTATTGCACAAAGCTATTGCAAGTGATCGTAAGATTCCATGACCAGCTACCATAAGGCGCGCCATATGATTGCTAGCCATCATAGTAGCTAGCCAAATAACAGTGAGTTTGAAGAGAAGTCGAGTTTTGTGTAGAGTATAGAGATTTCCGTGTTCTAATAGAATTGAGTGGAGTATTAGTAAACTCTATTTTAATATTAATTTAATTGTTTAATTCAATATTATTATTCAGTAGCAATAAATACATTGTTATTATATATGCTTCTTATATTATTTAGGTTTTGCGAGATCTACATATAATATGCCATAAAATTTATATCCAACGTTAATTGGATATACAAATATTTTAAAGCCATAATAAGTATTCTGTAGTACACCTACAAGCTATAGAATATTTACATAGATAAACATGTTTTTCCTTATCTTTATTGAAATTGTCATACATAAATTTTTTTTTTTAAATTTTTTTTTATTGCCATTGGTGGCAGACGAGCAAGTGGCCCACCTGATGGAAAGTGGTAACCGCTGCTCATGGACTTCAGCAATGTCAGGACACAGCAAAGCCGCTGCCTACCGTGAAAGAAGAACTCTCTTTAAACCTCGTTTGAAGAAGGACATATCATAGCGCTCGGGAAACACCGAAGCTGGCAGTTCATTCCAGAGCTTGCACGTACGTGGGAGAAATGATCGCTGAAAGCGCACCGTCTTAGAATTGAACGCTTCCAGGTGATATGGATGATGTCAATTAAATGTCATGATGTCAATATGTCAATTAAAATATATATACACCTATATATATAAATATGGATCGTTTCGGTTACGGCTGGAATTCGCCTCAGACAAATAGCCAGCCTTTCTCTTGAACCAATCTCCAATTTGTGTCAAGTTTCTTTATTTTTGCTTCTATTAAGTTATGTATATGCTCAAAACAATCTTGAGACATCCTAAAATAGGCTTAAAATGTATCCTCACGTGTTTGTAACTCTTGACACAGCGTATGATATTCTCCATACACATGACGTGATTGATTCAAATCGTGAACCCAAATGCGTTTGCGTTTGTTACGGTTAGCTATTGCAAACATAAGTAGAGCGGTGTCCACATCTGAATTGCTCGACATCAATAATTAAAATAGGTACCTACTAGGCTTTCTATCGCCGTCCTTTCTCACGCTCACTTAGGCTCTCGCACTCTGATAATTATGTGTTTGTGGACTAAAAGTCTTGCCTGCATTTTGAGTAGGTCAGTGCGACATGTACCCACTTCGATGACTGTGACAGCGACTTTATTATAATATTCTAGGTCGTACTGCGCATGCGTTGTATCACGCCGAGCATAGCGTGAGTGACGTCACCAAAACGCGGCGTGCCGGCGGCGGACCCGCCGCGTTTTGGTGACGTCATGCGTGTGCCCTGAATAAATATAAAGCTACCAACCCACAGCGACCGCGACTACTGAAATAATATCTTTAATGATAATATGTATGTTATTGTATATTCCTTTGTTGGAAATCCTTAAATAAATAAATATTATGTAATGAAGGCCGAAATAGAAATACAGATAAAATATTTGAGTTTTAACCACGTGATTATGGACATATAAGAAATAGACTCTGAAGATAGTGCCGAAGGTTTACTGAACGAAAGGTGAGAAATAATACGACTCGGCATTTTATGCACAAAAGTGTATGTATTCTCATTTCCATAATTTTTGAGGTGTTTATAGGGTACTAGCTTGTGCTTGCGGCTTTGCTTGCGTAAAAGTAGATTAGGTTATGTTAGTAGCCTATGTTACTCGATGATAATATCGCTTTCTAGTGGTGAAAGATTTTTTAACATCGTTTGGGTAGTTTTTAAGTTAAATCCTTACAAACAAACAAACAAAATATCAAATCCTTATTCTTTATAATATTATTATAGATAACGTAACCATACCACTATTCAGAAAAATGGAACTACGCCATTTATCGAGTTTATTGATCAAATTTTAACTTACATATAACTCTGTTTAAAAATTTGTAAATTTTAATTTATTCATAAATATGTTTGTTAAATTTTATTCAGCATCTCATCTTGTCTGGGCCGGGAATATGTTCGGTCTATTAACCTCACAAGTTACCGCATTAGTGACATACTGCGCACGTGACAGCGTCAGCGCATTACAATACATGTACATTTATTTGTTTGAATTATTCACTTTACAATAAGTCATTAGCAAGATAAACCCGTGAATCAAGAAAAGAAATATATTCAAAATCATCAAGGATTTTTCATTTAATAAGACATATGAGGTTTGTCGTTCTGCAGCAACAAGGCAACCACACGACACACTTACCTATTCTATGAGTGTAAAATTAAATATCTAATTCATATAAATAAATGTAGGTATGGCTGTACGCCATATTGGTTCAAATGGGTTTCAGCTTTGAATGGTTTCTACTTATAAAATAACTTATAATTATGGGTTATCTGGACACTCACATACGTAACTTTTGCATCCCTGTTCCTTTGTTCCATAAATACATTGTAGTCCAATAATACCAGAGTACAAAATAAGTATATTTTCTGATATTAATATATTAAAATAAGTATATTAGTCGGCCTCTATGGCGTAGTGGTTAGTGTAACCGACTGCCACGCCTGAGGTCGCGGGTTCGATTCCCGCACAAGTCAAACATTTGTGTGCATGAACATGAATGTTTGTCTTGGTCTGGGTGTTTCTATGTATAATATGTATGTATTTACAAAAAAAAAAGTATATATGTAGGTATGTTTATCCATTGTCTAGTACCCATAGTACAAGCTCTGCTTAGTTTGGGCTAGATGGTGTAGTGTGTATGTGGTAGAATATTATTATTATTCACATATTTGTGAATGATGATCATGGGGAAAAACAGCGAGCATTTTAATGCATCGAGCATCATGAATAAAAAAAAGTATTATTTTTAAAATAATACTTATTTTTTATTCATGATGCTGCCATATGACCGACGGTATATAATACGACCCTCACATATGACCACCCATTAATGTTACATGCTATGTTTCATACAGAATAAAAGTATATATTTCATACTAATATATATTTTATGGGGGTAATATTTGTTTAATTGTATATAAATCTCATAGTAGTAACTAGTGAAAAATGTCATATAAAATGTTATTATTTTCGATTGACACGGTATATTATTTTAATTTCATACTATTTTCAATTGGCTTGTAGCGATATATACAGGTCGATCTCGACCGCCGTGGATTGAAAGCTTTATATCACACATGCGTTAAACGCGCGCCGGCCGCGCGCCCGACCCGCGCCCGCCCCGTGCACGCTCCGCGCCCGCTCTACCGCTGGCTGTGTGAACGCTTTCATATAGTTCAGTACATTACAACACGGCGGAACACGCGCACGCCCCGCGCACGCCGGCTGTTTGACCGCGTCTTTATTTCAGTAATATATCTATGTAAATATAAAAACAACATAATTATGTCCGCAACATCCATGCAAATGATATTTATCGTGCCATTTAGTAATTTTTATGGGAACACTCATAAACGAGATGATTTACATAGAAGGTTATCTTCAATGTAAATCACCTGCGCAACAAACAATATTTAAATTATACAGTTTGGTGAAGGTATATAAACGAGTTTTCTTAAATTTTATTCATTCACTACAAGTTCTTCAACAATGGCTCATTTGAGATTGTGCATTTTTACAATAGTGTGCATTGGTTCTATTTTAGGTAAGTTTATACTTTTATTTTATTATTATTTTCACATGGAATAATTTAACATCAACTAGTGAAAGACGATACATTTTAGAAATGCGTCCAGACATTTACAAGCTCATTAAATACACAAACTGCAACAATGGATTTTATGTAATAAAAATTGAAATCTATATATCCGTGTAAAATCCTTATAGCTCCCAAGTAATAACGTAAATACACTTCGAGTGCTATTAGTTATAAGTCTGCCTATTATACCTCTCAGTTATTTTTCTATAATTTTAAATTTGATAACGACCTGAAAGCTCCCCTATGTCTACTCCTTCAAGGATACACTGGTATGCCAATGCGATGTAACAAATAATAATTTCGATACCTGTAAATTCTCTTAAGGTTTGGCAAATATATTGTACTTTTGTGTTTAATTGTGATATGGGAGAAAAATAAATTATATTATTATTATTATTTAACACCCTTATTTCATTTGACTGAATTTTAGATTGCGCATAATAAGATGCGAACCTATTGAAGACAATCAGCCACATTTCTAAACTGCTACAGAAAATTTCCTAGCAGAAAAATAATAGCACGTTCCCCAAAGGGCAATCGGCTCTTAACCATAATGTAATCCCTACGGTAGAAGACTTACGACACAATGTATTAATTTATGCATTGCTGAAATGCCAGACATGTCGTGCCTGGCCGCTGCCGCTGAAAACTTAACTATTTATTATTTCAGGAAGCAAAAAATGCAACCTAAACGACAATGAATGTATGAAACGAGCATCAATGGCAGCTTATCCACTCTTTATAAAAGGAATTGATAACTTATTGGATCCTTCAGATCCCTTAGTATTAGACACAATCAACGCAGATTCAGAAACATTAATGTTTAAACTACAAAATGCTGAATTTACAGGAATGAAAGATTGCGTGCCTACAACTTTATTGTAAGTATAATGCTATTAGTAACTTGCGTATGTAGAACGCTCGAGAATCTTGCGCATGTAGTCCACGCGAGTAGCTTACGCATGTAGCTTGTGTTAGCTTCTTACGGTATGTACAGTCAGCGACATAAGTCGATAAACATTTGTAAGATTTAGAACTGTGTTATAATACATAATAATGGTAATTCCTCATTTTTTATACAGTAACAGTAAAGTATAATTATTTTAATCACAATTAATTACTTTAAAACATTTTTATTTATAAAATAGTTTTACAAATACATTTAGTGTTCAGCTACTTATGTCACTGTCTGTACATACCGTAAGAAGCTAGCACAAGCTACATATTAAGTTACTCACGTGGATTACATGCGCAAGATGCTCAAGCGTTCTACATGCGCAAGTTATTCATAAGTATTAATTGCGTGTGTGACTCGCGTTATGTACTAACGCAACAAAAATAATTGCATTCATACTTTCATAGGCGTACTCGTTTGCTTAAAATACTGTTATATGTGTAGTGTCATTCCTGCATCCTTGCGTTCACGTTAACGATATTAATTATATTATATTTTCAGGTTACATGAAAGTGATAAAAACTTTCAATATGACATAGAATGTCCCCATGTCGAGTTAAATGCTGATTATACCATGTTAGGGCATGTAGGTGCTATAGCCGTTGAGGGAGCAGGCCCTGTAAAAATGACTGCTGGTAAGTATTTTGTGAATATTTTATACCTCTCTCGCCTGATGTAAGCAGTTGTAGAAGTCAAGATTCAGCTCACTGAATTTACATAAGTGACTTCTTAGTGCTCTCTTTGACGGCTTTAACAAATTATTCAAAAGGAACCAGGATTTAAGGAGAGAAGCAAGTGATTAAGTTAAGTGATTAAGTTAATCGCTTACCTTCGCTAAACGAATCGAGAAAAACTTTGTAATCAGAAGAAAATTATAAGAGATCGTGCTGTTTAATGTAAACAATCTTCTCTCAAATTATTCAAGTCCAGTCCAGTCAATAGTCCAACTGCCAAACTGCCTATTCCGTTGTGGTTATTGTAATGTGCAGGATTGATGCTTCATAATTATAGGTTATGTAGCCCACGGACATCGCTACGTTGCTACGCATGCCCATCGGTTACACGGTAACCGTTTTTAATTAGACAGGCCGTGAATTGATACCACTGTAGTATGCGTACATATTCGTATATTATTAATTACAACACTATCAATATTGTATTGTAAACAGCCAAAAAATTGCTTTAATAATAATAATTTAATAAAAAATAATATTTTATTGCTTAAAAAGTACAACAAATAATATGTAAACAAAATATGAGAAAACATACATTATGATGGTTGGACAATAACATAATAAGGGACACAGCGATTCCTAAACTGAGACTTGCTCGTATTTTAGAAACCGATGGCATTCCATTTAGTATCATAAATGTACCATCACACTTCATCTCGCTTCTGTATTAGATAAAAACAACATACAACTTAATTTCCTTTTTTTTTTTAGTAGGTAGGTAAAAGTCTTCACAATTTATGCTATAGTAAATAACTAAAACAAAAACAATGTTTATGTATTTATTAAATGTGTCATTAGTGTGTCTGTTTTTTCATAAGTCAAGGACTGTAACCAGTTTTGCAATTTATATTTTAAATTATGTTTGTTCAATTTGTATAGTGACAAGTTTTTGTTAATTGTATTGTATAGGTGGGCACTCAGTGCGTTATATTATCTCTGTGCAAAAGCAGTTCTGCATCTAACAGGGCAACAGACAGATGCGCCACGACGTCTATGTCGGATTTCATCGTAGACGGGTAATTGTGTATGACGACGAAGCAAAGCACGGAGAATAAATAGCTGTCTAACAGTTAAAACCGGGCATTCCCTATATAGACTTACTGTTGAATAGAAACGTGGCTTGCAAAGTATAACTTTGAGAAGAGATCTTTGCGCTCGCTCTAATTGCAAGAACAGGGTTTTATAAGTGCCACCCCAAACCGGAATACAATAGCTAAGAACTGATTGGCATAATGCTACATAAACAGTCTTAATTACTGATAGATCAACAGAGCGACGTAAATTTTTAAATATATATATATCAGTCTTCGAACGCGGCCCGTTAATAAATCTATTTGTGGACGCCAATTTAGTCTCTCGTCGATTAGCACGCCAAGGTATCTTAGACTAGTAACATTGTTTAACAATGGGCAGGACCAGGTAGGCAATAATAACATTAGCACTGCATTAAATTGTCCCACTACTGGGTACGTGCCTCTTCTCTGTGTGAGAAGGGTTAGGGCGTAGTCCACCTCGCTGGCCCAGTGTGGGTTGGCAGACTTCACATATCTTTGACAACATTATGGACAACTCTTAGAAATTTGCAGGTTGCTTCACGATGTTTACCTTTGCCGTTGAAGCAAGCGATAATTTACTATTTTAACTTGGAAAAGTCAGAGTTGCACGCCTTGGGATCAAACTCGAGACCTCTGCGTGGCAGTCCAATAGTCTTACTAGGTTTTCACTGCTTTATAATCTTGTTCAAAGATATATTTCGTCGCAAAAATCACATAAAGCATATACAATTACTTGAAGACCTGAAACTGACATATGAATGGCATCCTTTAGAAGTTTAAAATCATTGAATTGGAATGTATAAGTTTAATAGATAACTGTTTATCTTGCTTTATTGGC
This sequence comes from Catocala sponsa, assembly GCA_963564715.1. Lineage (NCBI taxonomy): Eukaryota > Metazoa > Arthropoda > Insecta > Lepidoptera > Erebidae > Catocala > Catocala sponsa. The sequence goes on from OY751351.1 coordinate 9,812,720, forward strand.
AAATCCAAAAAAAGAGAACAAAATACAAGCCTTGCTTTTGCACAAAAAAGTTTATTTATTAGTCAACGTTTATTTTTTGTATATAGAACTAACCGTAATCACAGAGCTGAAATCAATCTGAGATAAGAATGGAAGTTTACTGAATGAAGAAAAGAGCGTACTGAAGAGATGGAAGAAATATTTTGAAAGTTTATTTGAAAGAGAGGAATGGCAAGAGCAAAGGTTTGAAATGAATGATAATGATAGTAATGATGAAATCTCTTTTAGTATGGGTGAAATAATGAAAGCGTTGAAAAGCATGAAATCAGGAAGGGCTGGTGGGTATGATAGGATTACAGTCGAAATGCTGACTACTGGACAGGGTCTCATAGCAACTCAGTTGTGCCGCCTTTTTAACTTGTACTGGAAAACCGGCCGTGTACCGGATCAGGTCTTTTCCTTGCGGAGCATAGCCGAGAAAGTTTTGGCCAAAAAGGCTTATGATAAAGTGGTGAGGAATGAACTTTGGTCAGTATTGTCCATGTATGGAGTGAATAGCAACCTCACCCGAGCTTTGAAATCTCTTTATGATGATTCCAGAGCTTGTGTTAGGATAAATGGGACCTACACAGAATGGTTTAGCATCGAAAAAGGTGTTAGACAAGGATGTGTAGCGTCACCTTGGCTGTTTAACCTATACATGGACAATTGTTTGAAAGATTTAAAAGATTGTGAATGGGGATTAATAATGAATGAGTTACTTATAAAATGTCTTCTTTATGCCGATGACCAAGTAATACTTGCGTTATCAGCGGAAGCGTTGCAGGCGATGGTAACTATTATGCATGGTGCTTTCGAGAGTAAAGGAATGAAAATAAATGTAAGCAAGACAAAAGTAATGGTATTTAAAAAGGAAGAGTGCGTGACAATGTGTAATATTATGATTGATGGAGAAAAAGCGGAGCAAGTGAAAGAGTTTGTATATTTGGGTACTTTGTTTACAAGGGATGGTAAACATGAGGGAGCTATTGAAAGGAGAACGATTGCTGGCCTCAAAGTGAATGGAGCTCTACGCGCTTTTATGAACAGTCGAAATGTATCCGAAAAGGCACGTTTGTTCATAGAGGACTATTAGTGCTCACACTTATATATGGAAGTGAAAGTTGGTTATGGCAAAAGATGCATGAGAGCAGAATAAATGCTGTAGAAATGAGAGCGCTAAGAAGCATATGTGGTGTGACTCAGAAATATAGAATAAGAAATAGTGTGATTAGAGAGAGATGCAGCATGAAAATGGATATAGTGACAAGAATAGAAAAGGGTAAGCTGGTTTGGACATGTAGAAATAATGGACGAGAAAAGCTGACTAAGAAAGTTTATTAGGCTAGTGTAAATGGAATAGTCGCAAGAGGAAAATCTAGGCGAACCTTTCTCGATTAGATCGGAGGCGTTCTGGACAAAGGCCTGGTTAAGAGCTCCTTGAACCGACGGGCGTGTATGAGGAATGTGATGAAAGTTAATGAAGCCAGAGAAGTATGTCAGGATCGTAGCAAATGGAAATCCGTAGTCTCTGCCTACCCCTCTGGGCAACAGGCGTGAATCTATGTATGTATGTATGTATATTTATTTATAGTGTTATTTAAATAAACTTAGTTATGATTGCATAATATAGCAATAAGATACTAGCACAATAAATGATTTGATAATAAGAACAATTTAACTTGTTTTGTAGAGAAATACGAGCTGAAGTTTAATGGCTCTTACGACAAAATAATTGGCAAAGATAACAAAGATCACATCACTGTTAAAAGCTATAACTTGGATATCGACGCCAAAGGGAAGGTGGAGTATGAATTCAAAAATGTTAAAGGAGATTGTAAGTATTACTTGTTATATCTCTCTTTCATACTTAAAACTATATTAATGTAGGTATGGAAATTAGTCATTTTAGCTACGGATAGTTAAATTTTGATATATTTTCCATAGAATGTACCTATGTCAAAATTAAACTGTCCGTAGGTAAAATGACTTGTTTCTTGATAAAATAGGCCCCAGGCCCTAATCAATACGTCGTACCTTGGCGTAAAGTTACTAAATATAAGGAAATAGGTGACTGACTGACTGACCTGTTTCTTTTAATTCTCTAAGAAATCTACGACTATATTGATAACGCATTGATTTGATTTAAAATTAGTTGTGTCGATTCTGGAGGAATTTATGTCCGTTGTTCCAATTTATATAAAATACTCTGCGATGTGTATTGAATACCTAGACCAGATATCCTTAAAACAACAAAATATGACTTATAAAATATTATAAATACGATTCATAACTTTTTCAAATCATATTCTACGCTACAACGAAACCGAGCATTAGTCATCATAAATATCTTATTGTATTTCAGTCTAACCTAAATCTTTATTTATTTCAGCCGATGCCATCCACAAGTATTTAAATGAGAACTGGAAAAATGAGGCACTTCAGGTACCAATACACACTTTAATAAAATTGTGGATGGAACATGTGAACAAGTTTCTGGAACTTATTCCTACTGATGAAGTGTTTTCTGATTTATCTTAGAATATCAAATGTAGTATATTATTAATGTAATGTAAAATTTGTTGGGAATAAAAATACGTTTGCTATTTTCGTAGTTTTAATCACAAGTATTTGATATTTTACTAATAGGTGCTCCAACGGCTTATCCACTATTCAGACCCAGTTGGTAAGAAACAATTTTTAAGTAGCTGTACCTAATGTTTTAATTGGTACGCCATTAATAATAATAATATAATAATATTCTACCACATACACACAACACCATCTAGCCCAAACTAAGCAGAGCTTGTACTATGGGTACTAGACAATGGATAAACATATACATATACTTTTTTTTTGTAAATACATACATATTATACATAGAAACACCCAGACCAAGACAAACATCCATGTTCATGCAAACAAATGTTTGACTTGTGCGGGAATCGAACCCGCGACCTCAGGCGTGGCAGTCAGTTACACAAACCACTACGCCACCGAGGCCAACATTGATATATTGTTTAAGCACATAACAAGACATAATACCTCCAGCCCTTATAGTTTCGTAGAGTTTAAACCCGTGTTTCTCGACATTGATATAATAATAATATAATAATGTGGTAACGCCAGAGAGTATAGTAAAAACAATAATGGGATTAGAATTATGTTGAATTTCACACACAGTACCTATTGAAAGAGATTTGTTCTAATTCTTAGAAGTTATTCAAAAACAATAATTTATACTTATAGTTCAATAATGATTTTAAATCCATATTAAACTTTTGAAAATTGATTCTTTCCACGGTATATAGCCATGTGTTGCAAGTTATGTTATATAAAGATACAAATGTCATGATTTCTTATTTTTATTAATAATTCTGTTCGGGAGTTTTTATTTATTCAATTGGCAACACAGCCAACTATCATTTTTAAATAGTGGGGTTATTTTATTGTGGAGGGGAAAAATAACTCGTTCTCTCGGCGAAAGATCGCTCAGCAATAAGGAACTAGCATTCAACTGAGTAAGACGTTCTCAATAGTCCGTGGAATTGCTGTGAGTTGGGTAATATAGTCACATAATATTTAAGACGATTGAGTTTCATTATATTTCAGAAGTGGGATTCGTAAGTACACGCAAACATTTTCGATAATTATCTTTTTGTAATGGCGTTATTTCTTCCTTGTTTTTAAAAGTTTAATTAGTAGATACTTATTCCGATTGTTTAACTGTGAACAAACTGATAAGTATAATACTTATAGTATAACCTAATGTCGTTTGCCATCATAATGTGTCGACTTTTACAGTACACTTTACAATACACTACACAAATGTAATACACTACCCACATAATTACACACAATGACATACGCGATTCCCATAGGAATCATCACAACTTGGTGTATTTTCGAGTGTTAAAACTGAACGGTTACCTTGAAATACACTTAGTAACTCTTTAACTGGAGTGCTGTTGGGGAATACCCTCAGTGTATCCTACATATTCAGCTAATGAGTAAGGTTTACTTTCTGGAGGCAACCATGCCGACAAACCAGAGGTCCGCCTGCCTATTGGTTGTAAACTCTACACGCACGAGTGTAAATAATTTATTTCATTGCATAATATTATGTACCTACATTATAATTCTTTAGTAAATAATTGAAATATGCATTGTAAATTAGCAGCGCTTAGATGATAAAATGATATAACCTATGATTTTTTTTTGAAAACATTAGCATTTACATTGGATCTGGAGAATACTTGGTCAGGGTACTTCCTGATAGTGTTTTTTTTTTTTTGTTCTAAAAGTGCATTGTGCTCTTGCGTGAAATACTTGGACGAGGCTACTCTTCGTCAGTGTTTTTGCTGGAGCATAATGCCGTTGTTTGCTTAGGTATAACGCTTACGCTTACCTAGTCTAAGTGATTATACAGTGATATACTCTTCAGCAGTCTTTGGCTGGGATGCAGTGTTATTACGTAGATTGACGAGTAAAATACTTGCAATAACTTTTGTAGTAATGAGGTAATTTCTTTGTTAAACAAGCGCTGCTGGTTTATAAAGCTACTTGACTTGAAGGCTGTTGCCACTTGACTTGCAGGCTGTTGCCACTTGACTTGGAGGCTATTGCCACTTGACTTGGAGGCTATGTGCGCTTCGTGCTACTAAGAGGTTATGTGTGCCTCGTGTGCTGCTAAGAGGTTGTGTGTGCCTCGTTTGCTACTAAGAGGTTATGTGTGCCTCGTTTGCTACTGAGAGGTTATGTGTACCTCGTTTGCTAAGAGGTTATGTGTGCCTCGTTTGCTACTAAGAGAGGTTATGTGTGCCTCGTTTGCTACTAAGAGAGAGGTTATGTGTGCCTCGTTTGCTACTAAGAGAGAGGTTATGTCTGCCTCGTTTGCTACTAAGAGGTTATGTGTGCCTCGTTTGCTACTAAGAGGTTATGTGTGCCTCGTGCTAATAGGCATGAAAGTGGATATAGTGACAAGAATAGAAAAGGGTATGTTAAGCTGGTTTGGATATGTAGAAAGAATGGACGAGGAAGGACTAAGAAAGTTTATAAGGCTAGTGTGAATATAACAGTCGCAAGAGGAAAACCTAGGTGAACGTTTCTCGATCAGATCGGAGGCGTTCTGGACAAAGGCCAGGTTAAGAGCCCCTTGAACCGACGGGCGTGTATGAGTAATGTGATGAAAGTGAATGATACCAGAGAAGTGTGTCAGGATCGTAGCAAATGGAAATCCGTAGTCTCTGCCTACCCCTCTAGGAAACAGGCGCGAATCTATGTATCTATGTGCTAATAGGAGAGGTTGTGTGCCTCATGTTAATAGAAGTTATGTGAGCCTTATGCTTAAGCTAAGTATGCTTTGATTAATATGCCTTTTTATATTTGTGTGCCTTTTGCTTTTTAGCAGAGGTTATGTGTGCCTCATAATTTAGTTAAATGTGCTTAAATTAAAATGAGGTTAGGTTCGCCTCATACAAATGTCATGTATGTGTGTCAACTAGCAGAGATTAGTTGTCTCGTTAGTGAGCCAAGTACATTAAAGTTACATAGTGTACATCATTGAAATGATCAGTGTCATATGTGCGTAGCATAGGTAAATTTTTTTAAGTGGAAATATTAGAGGATAACCATACTTTATGTAATAGGCCGTGCTACTATGGTCCATTACTGACTTTTACAATGTTTAGTCATCAAGGCATGATAATATCGATTCAGTCCTAATGATATTATATTTTTATTTTGAGACCATGAAATCGGACAACGCGATGGCTCCAGGTCCTGATGGTGACATTTTCTATAAATATTGTCGCGGAGAATTACTATTATTTTTGTGCACATTAGATATACCTACTTTAAAGTTTTCTTAATTTTAACTGAAACATAATACTAGATAATGATATATAATATAACTATCATAGAAAAGATTTTGGACAAATATGCCTGTTGACAATAAACAAATACGATTTAAAGAAATTATATTACAATGGGATATATAATAATTTGCCGATTCTTAAAGATCATACGTTTTAATTCCATTATACGTTTTTAGATGCATAAAGGTATGTTGTTTGTCTTAGAACATGTTTATGTTCTAAGATAACATGGAAATATAGACAAATTCGGTTTGTTTTTCTAATTTGGCATATATCATAATAATTTTAAAGGCATATTAATTAACTTAATTAAAAACATAAACCATTATCATTTTGAGTTATATTTCTGATTGTTTTTATAACTGTGCATTCCATTATTGTGTCGCAATAGGTGCCCGACGTGCAGTCATGTTATCTGACCCGTTACGCATACTATAGATGCGCGCGGTTTCACTCTTAATTTTATAGTACACATTATAATTATTATATGGTTAACAGTAGATTCAAATTGTAATCTTTCCAATGAAATATCTCCCTAAATTATAGTATGGTCAAAGAGACAAATATTTGGCAATTATTCTGACTTTTGTAGTAGTTCCTGCGTTGCAGCCTATACGTTTTACTAATATTGTATATGTTCATTGTTATTTGGATTATAAATTTAATAATTCTATTATAATTTGCTAATCATTATGAAGCCATTTTATTTTGTATAAGAGCATTTACTAACTATAGCTGCATAATCAAGTCCACTTTTCTTACAAAGGTATCGTTTTAAAAATTTGACATCGTTATTAGAAATGAATGCATGAGAACGTAATGCTATCGGAGGGAGGCATCAGGCATATGACATCGGTAACCTATGTAAACAATAGAGGTAATGAAATTTTAAACTGAATCATGTTATTGAATTTGTTTGAAGGAGTTCTTAGAATTTTGACATAATTTTTTAATGATATTAATAGTCAATGATTTAAAATAAGATTGTATATTGGTTTGGTTTTGGTATAGGTTTTCGAACGATATTAAAAATCTTTTTGTTATCTTTTGAATGCATTTAGGTATCGTTCATAAAATAAGATGGATGATATAGGACAATAAAGAGATGTGATAATAAGAGTGAGGTATGGGTATGAGTATTTTATTATGATTGATATGAATATTAGGAAATGTGAAATACAGATAGAAATATTTGGTTGATATGTTTTTGACAGCTATTTGACCCAATGACGATGTTGGATTCGTAAAGACCATATTGGTATTTGGATTCGTTTAAATAATGTACATGTATGTTTTGATTATTATGTATGAGGTTTCATTGTGAGGTTAGAAGTGAATTTATGTAGGTACACACAAGTGATAATAAAAGAATTCTGTTCCTTCAATTTGATCATGGTGCAAACGAAATTTCTGTGAAAATTGTTAGAGGTCAAAGTAGCCGTAAATAAAGACCCATGATTTGGTGAAATGATTTAGTGAAATGATTTGGTGAAATGATTTTATGATGGCTTGGTGAAATGGTTTGATGGAATGGTTTGATGGAACGGTTTGATGGAACGGTTTGATGGAACGGTTTGATGGAATGGTTTGGTGGAACGGTTTGATGGAACGGTTTGGTGGAACGGTTTGGTGGAACGGTTTGATGGAACGGTTTGATGGAACGGTTTGATGGAACGGTTTGATGGAACGGTTTGGTGGAACGGTTTGATGGAACGGTTTGATGGGACGGTTTGATGGAATAGTTTGATGGAATGGGTTGATGAAGTGGTTTGATGAAGTGGTTTGATGGAACGGTTTGATGGAGCGGCTTGATGGAACTGTTTGATGAAGCGCTTTGATGGAACGGTTTGATGAAACAGTTTGGTGAAATGATTTATTAAAATGATTTGTTGAAATGATTTGATAGAATGGTTTGATGAAATGGTCTGCTGAGATGGTTTGATGACATTGAGATGGTTTGATGACATTGAGATGGTTTGATGACATTGAGATGGTTTGATGACATTGAGATGGTTTGATGACATTGAGATGGTTTGATGACATTGAGATGGTTTGATGACATTGAGATGGTTTGATGACATTGAGATGGTTTGATGACATTGAGATGGTTAGATGACATTGAGATGGTTAGATGACATTGAGATGGTATTGATGACGTTGAAGTGATTTGATGACATTGAAATGATTTGATTGAAGTGATGTGATGACATTGAAGTAGAAGTTTATTCGTATGCATATGAGACATAATTACAGAGGATGTTACAAAGGTTAAGATACATCATACCTCGCCTTTAGTAGGCGTACGCAGCGATAGCTCAGTGGGGAGACCAACAGACTGCAATGCAGAGGGTCTCGGGTTCGAACCCACGTCGCGCACCTCTGACTTTCGGAATTTATGACTTTTCGAAATTATGTGCGTATTGATTGACAATTATCGCTTGCTCCGTGCCTCGGAGAGCACGTTAAGCCGTCGGTCCCGGCTACCATGGACATCTATGGCAGTCGTTATTGGGAGAGTGTCGACACAAACGATCTCACTGGGTCGAAGTGTCGCCGGTCTGCACTGACTGGCCCCTCACATAAGATAAGATAAGATAGTAGGCGTACAGTCATGATTTGAACAAAAGAGTGGCCATGAGTTTCTTGCCCGTTCTTCTCATGAGCCCTACACCCTTGCCTTGCTGAACGTGGCAGTAAATGTAAATTCACAAAAACAAAAATAGTGTAACTTTGACATTCATAAGTGTTGCCCTGAACTTGAATAAATTTATTTTTGATTTCATTTACGAATGTTATTAGATAGTACAAAAAAAAATATAACAATAATTAATAGACATAATATTCATTATTAATAGGAACAATAATTATAAATATGCGAAGGAAATAAAAAATATCGTAACTGTATAAAAAAATTAAAAAAAATTATAAACAATGTCAATTTACAGTTTAATAATTACATAAGTCAAGATAAATTAAATATAAATACATTGTATAATTTTATACAGTACTTATTATTATATTGCTAATAGACATTTCGTTTTAAAGTATGTGTGAAATTACAATATTCATTAAGCAATTCTTCAATAGTCATTTTTTTTAATTTTGTTTAAAATTCGATGATCGGGATGTTTCTCTGTTATGCATAGGGAAGTGGATATATACTTTTCATTCTTGCTAACACCATATCTTGATCGTGTGATAATGAAAACTGAGTGATTTTAGTTGAGGTTGTGCTCCAGGAGTAGCATGGTATCGGATGGCCGAATGTCATGATTTCTTATTTTTGTTAATAATTCTGTTCGGGAGTTTTTATTTATTCAATTGGCAACACAGCCAACTATCATTTTTAAATAGTGGGGTTATTTTATTGTGGAGGGGAAAAATAACTCGTTCTCTCGGCGAAAGATCGCTCAGCAATAAGGAACTAGCATTCAACTGAGTAAGACGTTCTCAATAGTCCGTGGAATTGCTGTGAGTTGGGTAATATAGTCACATAATATTTAAGACGATTGAGTTTCATTATACAAAGTTTAAATAAACATTGTTAATTTTATGATTTTGTTAAATTCAAAACAATGTTTTATTCGACGACTTGAAAACATTTGTCTAAATTGTTGATGGAGTAAGTTGCGAAATATAATTAGATCTCTGTATGCCTAGATTTCGTTATTTATGTAATAACATTATTCTTCATACATTCATAGAAATAACTTTTCTATGTATATTTAGAATAACATTGCTCTATATAATAATATTATCATCCATTTGCAATTAAAATTGACATCATATCTCATTTAATTATATACTGCCCACAGATTCAGTATGTTTACTTCAAATATACATACGATGGTCATAGGTTGACAACACGTAACTACAATATGTCAAATTTTCCAGGAGGGAGAAAAACTGTATAAATTCGAAAATAAATTGTAATAAAATAAAACAAAAAAGTAGTTGGCAGATAATTGAATCATTTATTGATATAGTTTAAAACATAAAATTTCCACTTAGGTTTTTATTTAAATAATCATGATACAATCAGTTACGAGTAAACAATATAAAAAAATTCTCACTAATAACGTGTTACGAGATGTCAGTTTTAAAAAAATGTACTGTATTTACTTAATTAGATTGAAATAATTACATGTGCGGTATCATAGAAACGGTGACTTTTCCCGTTGGGCCTTAAAGTTTGTACTTTGTCAGTAGTGTTAATTACAAACATTGTTTTTTGATCCCAACTTAGACTCCAAAATAGATCGAACAAACGCTGTCTACATTCTGATGTGAATTCGTGACAGTGGCGTCCTTTGGACGAGCGACAAAATGCAGAACTGCAAGTCTCTTTCAGTGTTCTTGCTGCTCGTGGCGCATTATGCGTATTACATGAATTTTCGTTCCTTCTCCACCCTATGTAGTCTTTTCCATGTTCTCTTAACTTTTTATTCATACAGGCTTTCCATATCTCTGATTCAGCTAAACCTTTTCTTTTCTTTGTCTTCCTTTCAGTACCTATTTTCTTTATTTACTCTACTATCCTCGTCTTCAGAAGAGCAGGATGTATGATCCGGATCATAATTAGGGTCATCACTCGTGCTTTCGGGCACTACACGAGAAGTTGATGACCTAGGTTCTAATTTAAAATCATATGAGCTCAAAAGAGTAGGAGAGTCTGTATCACGTTGTGCTTCCTCCTTCACAACATGAGAAGTTCCAAAGTCCAAATCATATGAATTAAAAATTGTAGGAGATTCTAAATCACGTATGACTGACTCTGACATGACTTCCACAATACCCTCGATAATATTTTCCGAGTTATGACGTGGGCTGAAAGGTGTCTGAAGGTAGTTTAAAAATGATGAATTGGTACATTCGTTTAAAACATTAAGTGATGGACATGTCAAAGTATCTGTCTCGCCATTATCTTGCCAGCTCCGTTCGGCACTAAGTGCTTCCGGGGGAACATTCTCTAGTCGATCTGATGAATGATTTTCTGTCAAAAGTAAGTTCTCTGTTTTCTTTTACCTCGTAGGTGTACACCTGTAACTCGGAAAAGCTCGGCGACTTTTGACATGATTCTTGTGATTGACTTCATAAACAAAATCACTCCTATTTTTATGAGAAACGTTAACAGCAAGTCCTTGTTCTTCCAAGCCGGTTACAACTTGATTAAAAATCTCTTCTTCGCTATTTGTCTCCATGATAAGGAAACACTAAAACAAAAGAACTATTTAAATACCTAATTATGCAATTATTTATATTTTTCTGCCTGTCTTTATATTGAAACTATTGTTTATGTTGAAACTTTATCCATGGATCTTGGCTAATAAACAATAATAGACGAAATACCTAAGAATAAGCGTCGATAAATACGATTCCTATGCCAATTAATGAGTAGGTACTACTTAGATAAATCAGTGCCTGCAAACTAATACAAATAGTACCTATACGTTTAATTATGATTATTATTATATACCTAAAATAGTATTAAATAAGTCAATAATTCTCATTAATTAGTATAACATTAAGATTGATGGCTTAAAATTTAAACTGTGAGCTATTTTTTGAGCGTTTTTCGTAAAATTATATAAAATACTTACCAATATATCTTCAGATGCACTTTTCGGAAATAAATAGAAGTATTCAAAGTCACAATTATATATAAAACTATTTTTAAACAATTAAAACTTGCGGCGTAATCTTACTCTGTCAGTGTATTACGAACTACCTAACTCTGCGTTGACACCTCGCGCACTAGTGAATTCAAGTTCATACCTGTTAATTGTGAGTCAACTTCAACTTTGGCAACAATTGTTCGCGTGACATTTTTTGTGCGATATGAGTTATCAACGGGCAGATTTGGCGCTTAATTTCAAATTTTTTGATGTGCATAACTCATTTTGCTAAAAAATGAGTGTTACGAGGTGTCAACGTATGACCATCGAATATTTTATATTGTACCTTTATAAAAGCGCCTGAAAAACGCAAATAACTCAATTAATAAACTTTTTTAATATCTTTGAACAGGCATTTATTAATATTAAATATTTATTGTCATTGCATGGTAAGTATAATTATTTATTTATTACACACTAAATAATTTTGTAAGTGTCAATTTATACTGATATTTTATATCAAAGTTACACATAATTAATTAAATCCGCATTTATCATTGTAGGTACACTAGATTTAGCCCACGGCTTCGCTTGCGTAAATTTAGGTTAGTTTAGGTTTGATTAATAATCGGGCACGCCACAATCGTGGCGGTTCCGTGCTAGAGCAGTGGCTTATCTCTCCAGCCACTACTGGAGGCGGCATGGCACCCGCACCTTCCGGCTGACACAGGTAATGACTGGCCACGGTTGTTTTGGCCAGTTCCTGTGTCGTATAGGCCGTCAAGAGACGCCCGGTTGTCACCATTGCTGCGACTGCCGCGATGTTGTTGAGGACACGGCGCTGCATACTTTGGCGGATTGCCCCGCCTGGGAATCGCAGCGCCATGAGTTGATGAGCGTAGTCGGTATGGTTGCCCTCTGCTCCCGGCCGTGGTTCAGTCCATGGTCTGGCGAATGAGGTCGTGGAATGCCGTTACCTCTTTCTGTGGGGAATTTCCATGAAGTAGGCTGCGGAGTGGGAGAGGGAGCGCTTAAACCCTATCCTCAACTGAAGAACCGGTCGCCAGAGGCCGCGGGATGACCTCCAGCCACTCTGAGGTTTGACCTGGGGGGTGGTGGGCTTCGTGGGCCTGCCCGCCACTCGATCAGCACCAGGTCCGAGAAGTGGCGTGCGTGTTTCCACACGCGCCTCTGTATCGTGCGTCCATCCTCCCCCCTTAAAGGGGGACAGCAGGGCTTAAATGTAGTGGTGCCCAAAGGATAGGTCTTGTTGCGTTGTGGCCTGCCGTTTCATATTATGGCAGGCTGACACCTCGGCAGGGTCACGATTGCATGTGAAAGTGATTCGCGCGGCCCCACCTATTGCTGTTTTGTCGAGGAACACCGTGGTAGGTTTAGTCGGTATTGGGAGACCGAGAGGTCCATTATCATCATTACCATCTTTCTTTGCCCCGGTGAGTCCGACATAACCCCTCCGCCTGACCCCGCCGAGGGGTATGCGCCAACACATACTTCCAAGTAAAAAAAGGTATGATTAATAATAATAATAGTAGGTACTTTCTTCTGAAAGGTAACCTATGTTTTTTTGTGTAGTATATATGCAAAGTAGTAGTAAGTGTATATGCAAAGTTTCATGATGATTAGTCGAGTAGTTAAGGCGTAAAAGCGTAACAAACAAACAAACTCACATTCGCATTCACATTTATAATATTAGTTAGGATTACATTATATTCATATGGTTACGAAAATTTATTTAACTAAAGTCTTTTGTAACTTTAGACATTACGTGTTAAAGGTCGATGGCTGTTACGAGAAAAACAGATAAATATAACAAAGAACATGTTAATTCATAGATTGACAATGACGCTTGAGGAAAGATGGCTCTGGTAGTGAGGTAGAGTTGTACAAATATATTTGATGAGAATTAAGTTTTTTAGTAACTTGTGTAATGTATTTACTAATAGTGTCTGATTTTTATCACTTGAAGGTTCTGTGACATAATTGTGAGTTATTCTGCTAATGGTGTCATATAATACCAATAACTAAGATGGTAAACAAGAAAATCGCTCAATTTGTGAGGTCATCTTTAAAGTTATACTTACAATCGTAAGCATTTATCACATGTCGTTGTCACATGAACGCTTGAAATACTACCTTGTTGCTGTTCTTACAAAAAGACATCGCTACGCAATCATCACCATGATCTAAAACCTCTGGACCTCCAATCGACGGTAGAGCGAAAGTGGTCTGTAAACCATACAAATCACTAGCATACAACCCAAGGTAATATTACTATCATCTGTGTATTGTATGAAAGTTTTCTGAAATATTTGCTAGTAAACGCTAGTCTGTATGACCGATTTGTTCTGGAAAGTTCCACTACTGCCAATTTCCTATAAGATTTTAAGATAATATGCTCATGGATTTCGGGCAAGGCAAAGACTATCGGGCCGATTTAATAAGTTACTTTATGATTACTACTACTTTATGACACACCAACATTTTTATCTTTATGTATACATTCTCACAAAGCGTACATATTTTTTTTACATCCGGTGTTAAAATCTGATAAGAACTGAGGTTTATAAAATGACGGTATGCATCTATAGTCATCACTTTATATTGGGACTTCAAAATGTACAAATTACAAGCGTCGTGGTTCGTGCTCGCTTTTGCTTGGAGTTTTGCTAATTGTGAGTTTAAACAGTTTATTTATATAATATATTGCTTACGTTATGACTTTCTAAAATTAATTGGGTCACATGGCCGGATAACAACTGCATGTATGATTAGGTAAAGTAATATGGCGTAGATAGTGCTTTAACTGACACAAAGAATAAATCAGACTGATTGCTCTTCTGTCTTCATCGCCCATGTGTGATGGCGACTCAGCATCTGTCTTCCTTTTTTAAATCGCCACGGATCCGATTGAATAAAGATATAAACTACGCGATGTCTTAAAAAAAAATCACATTACATTTCAGCTGCAACCACTTCGTTTACGTAAAATAGAAATTGGATATTGGTAATTTTTAAAATTAAATTTATAGTATTATTGAAAAATATTTTACATCTGACACACGATTTAGAGGTCGTTATGATTTTATCATACGTATACAATAGCTATATAGGCGAGGTAGCCGTCATACGATTATTTTTCCGTATGCAAATGAGTTTCAAATATACGAACGTGTCATGTGTAAGAGGGTTCCGTACATTGAAAGGGCTCGTGAATTTTCAAAGAATCCTGTTTGTTTCACAGCGATTCAGGGACCGTACATTTATTTTCTAGCTTTACTTATGGAGCTTACCTATTTTCATAACAGGCCGCATTTATTTTTAACAAGACTGAGCGCGTTCGCTCGCGTAAATGTAGGTTAGGTTAGTTACAGTACTTTTTCTGGATGAATGGTACCCTATAGCCTTCTTGTTTTCCCAGTGTATGTTTCCTGATGATCGATCGAGTAGTTAAGGCGTGAAAGCGTGACAAAGAAACAAACAAACTCACATTTGCATTAAAAATATTTGTTAGGATTCTATGCTTATTTTTTTTTATTTAGTGATAACGCATGCGTGGTTAACACTGCTTTAAGTTTAAAGCTTGCGTATATTACTAATTTACGATAGAATAAAATCAAACATAAATGGGTACAACAAGCAGGCATTCCGATAAACATTTAAATTTGGAACCATTAACATTTTCACTTCTTGTTTTATGTTATCGTTGTCGAAGATCTTTACCATAATAAAACATATGTTTTTAATTACAGTTATCATATTCATAGGCAAAGAGCGCTTTAAATGAATATTAAACAGCGTAGATTTGTTATAACGTGCCTAAAAATATTCTAATATAATTTCGAATTTATTCGCAGGTCAAAGTGAATGTGAATTTGCTAATCTTGATTTTAAAAGTGTTGTGGCTGGCATGGGAGGTAAGGTTGAATCTTCTGATCCACTACGCAAAGACATTATCAAAGAAGACCTGAATACACTCAAATACTATTTGACTAATGTTACATTGACAGGAATGAAAGATTGTGAGGTGATATACATGCAATGCGATCAGTAAGTGGGTAACTTAATTAACTAAATAAATTTTACATTTATGCTCGCTAAAAGCTGAATATCGAATCATTTTAACCAGACGTTTTGGATCCTATTTTAATTTCCGATGATCAGGAGGCGTTACCTCATGACCATAGGAACATGATCATGAGGTAACTTCTGCGGTGTCATCAATTAGTTACTTGACCCGTGTAAGAATTAGAACAGATTAGATACATCTAATATATCATCATATATTTTGATTATATATATTATATTTATATTTGTAATTCTATTTGTTTCCATTTTACCGAAGTCCCTCTAAACGGCAGGACTAATTTTGATAAAATTTTTCGTGTGTTTTGCTGGGCTGGTGTAGATTTCAAATTGAACTCGGTTGGTTGTGCTAAAATCGCGTCTGAGAATATATTTTTTTCGTTCGAGCTGTACTACGCCTATTGGATTCGCTAATAGCTATATAAAACAATTTGTAATTTCAGGAACAGCAAAAATGAATTGACCTTCCAATATAACATACAATGCCCTCATATATTGGTTACATATGATTACGAAGCCAGTGGAAAACTGGCTTACTTGATAATTAAGGGCCATGGGACTGGATCAGTAAATCCTGGTAAGTATTTTTGGATTGATAGCGGGATATCTAGATATCCGAGGAGCACTTAGGTACTCCTCTTGAAGTGATACATTTATTATATGTGGGTGATTAAGTCTTAGGCCCTTTCACTTTGCCCGCTTCCTTATGAGTCTCAAAACTTGGTATTTCCATCGGTATCTTTGCTGAACTTAGCCAGACATGGTGCCAGACTGGTTATTTATAATTTTATTTCAGAGGACTACGTCATAATGTTCAATGGTATATACGAAACCGTAGTAGGTAAAGACAAGAAACCTCGTCCTGTTATCAAAAAATACACTATGAACACCGATCCTAGGGGGATAGTTAAATTCAGCATCAAGAATCTGTACCACGGAGATAAAGAGAAAGGTAAATTTGTTTTTATTATTTTCTATTTAGATAATAGATGTTTAAAGATCATTCATTCATTCTCAACTTCAAATACAAGAGTAAAGATATTAAGGTTACGGTTTTAGAGGATTGATCTCTAAAAGCTTTACTGCTCTCAGAGATACTGCACAAGATTAGTGGGCTGCGATCTTTAGCTCAGTGGCGATACGCAGACTGATGACTGTTCATATTGTAGCTTATTTGATATCGGGAAGAATTATAAAAATCTCTGATTCTTACTTTATGACGTTTCCTTTTCGTCGAGTAGTAATGACCTATATATTTATATGTAGGTCATTACATAACATAACATTTTGCTCAATTTGGAAATCGAAACCAAGACCAAATATAGAAAATAGATAAACTCGGTCATCAATCTTTAAAAAATTAAGGGTACTTGATAAGGCGTAGAACTCGGTACATCTGCTTGTTACCCACTAGACTAGCACTGCTGCTTTTATTGATATTGTTACTTTGAACGTTAATATTTTTTATTTACAGAAGCATTCACGAATAAATTCTTCAACGATAATTGGAGGGAGATGGAAAAACTGCTGCGTTCACCCACTATTGATAGTTTCATGGAACTGTTTATAAAAAACCTTAACGCTTACTCAAAGTCTAAATAATAATAATAAGACAAACGTGACTGCTTGTATGAATAAATTGAAACCTTTAATATAAATACATAATATACCAATTGTGAATGTTTTCATGTACTTAACATTACTTTTGTACTTATTTAGGCATTGAGTATATACGAGGAATATATTTTTTTGTAAAGGGATAATCCCTATTTTTGTAAATATTATAAATGGTAAATTGGTTTATTAATGTGTGTGTGTGTGTGTGTGTGTGTCGTTCATGGACCAACCGATCGACAAAATTATTTGCGCCTAAAGGTAGTCTTATCCGAAAAATTACATGATCTCCATATGGAATCTATGTTGAAAATCAAAGGAATAAAACCGCCGGTAACAGTGAGTCCTAATTAACAGCTTACCTAATTAAAAGGTAAAGAAGCGTTTCAATTATTCTTAGACACTGGCAGTACTGAGCCTAATTCTATGTAGAGACATACTAATTGTGATATGCACACAGTACATCATGCATACATGCTAAATACATAATGCACCTTAATTTAACATCCAAATATGCATTTTCTTCCTGTTGTGGGTCAGTAAACAGATTGCAACACGGCTTAGAATTTCATTGATCTTGAACAGCGCCTACGCTAAAAATTAATCTTGAGTTGCAGTGATTTTATAAACATTCAAATAACGGACACAATGAACACACAGACCCGGAACTACTATTTAGAATTTGAACAGTTGCGGGGTACTTTATAAACATTCAAATAACGGACACAAAGAACTCACAGACCCGGAACTACTATTTTGAGTTTGAACAGTTGCGGGGTACTTTATAAACATTCAAATAACGGACACAAAGAACTCACAGACCCGGAACTACTATTTTGAGTTTGAACAGTTGCGGGGTACTTTATAAACATTCAAATAACGGACACAAAGAACTCACAGACCCGGAACTACTATTTTGAGTTTGAACAGTTGCGGGGTACCTTATAAACATTCTAATAACGGACACAAAGAACAAACAGACCCGGAACTACTATTTTGAGTTTGAACAGTTGCGGGGTACTTTATAAACATTCAAATAATGGACACAAAGAACTCACAGACCCGGAACTACTATTTTGAGTTTGAACAGTTGCGGGGTACTTTATAAAGATTCAAATAACGGACACAAAGAACACACAGACCCGGAACTACTATTTTGAGTTTGAATCCAAAAGTATTCAGCGCAGTGGCAGTAGCGCTCATAGCCAGTTACACTCACTGATCGGTAAACGATTAGCGAGGTTAAGCAACGTTGGGTGCGGTCAGTCTATAGATGGGTGACTGCTTAGTGGTATTTCATCTGAGCGTCTCCGTGCTTCGGAAGGCACGTAAAAAGTCTGTCTCGGTTGTTGTCAAATTGGCAGCAGTCGTTAAGCCTTGTCAAGCCTTGTTGTTGAAAAACTCTTGACAACAGGTTGGCCACTAACCACACGAAAAGAAGCAGAAGAAGTGGAAGTAGTGAGGCGTTCATTTAAACTACTAGGCCATCCGTGCAATCAACAAGTCTGCTTATTCTCCAAATATTTTGTGTCTTTGAGAACTATAAATTATTATGTATTCCTGCTGTTATTTCATTCAACCAGTACGACTTTATATGCTCTTTGAAGGCTAACACTGTTCGGTAACGGAACCTGGAAAACCAGCCGAAGAATACAATAGAATAAGGTATAAACAAAATATTTCCCAAGTCCCTGGGAAAATTATAACATTTCTTAAACGAATATTTATGATGATGTTGTACCTACTGAAGTTATATGAAAAATATATTCTTAAAATAAATATTATTTACGAATTTGTAATAATTGTATTCACACTATTATTAATATATTTTTTTTATGTTACGTACATAAGATTTAGTATAAACATATTTTTTAACGTTTTCATTGGTTTTTATATAGTATTTTAATTTCAAAATAATAATAATAATAATATCCTCCAAAGCGAATTTCGGTGACGGTGGCCTAACTTCATGGAGACTGGCCATCTGCACAGGAGATATTATAGTGCACAAATAAGGGCGCAAACACAAGTGCACTCTCTATATGATGATTCGATGAGACAGTGACTGTAGGTCTAACGGCTTTACGTGCTTTCAGAGGCACGGGGTGTCTAACACCGCCAACTTCCTAACTCCGGGCTGCTATGGAGATTTCTTAACAGGAAAAACCCAATAATGTTTTGTTGGCCTGACCCGAGATTCGAATCCGAGACCTCATGCACAGTAGTCGCATTCATTACCACTGCGCCACGGAGGCGCACTTACAATCTTACTTCATTCACTCTCGCTATTTTGTTGCCTACTTCTAGAATGTATTAATTTGATCTAGTCATTTTGTCTAGGTATGCTGACTTCAAAACTAAGATTTTGTTACAATTATATTTTTACTTTTAGGTGTAAAGGCGTGTGAGTTTTCTAATCTTGATTATAAGACTATTATTTTGGGTATAGAAGGTAAGGTCAAATCTTCCGAGCCACTATACCGCGATATCATAAATTCAGAAGTGCGGCATTTCAACTATTCCTTGAACAATATTACGTTGACTGGAATGAAAGACTGCGAAGCGATACATGTACAATGTGATAAGTAAGTAGTATAACTAACAAAGATGTCTGCCACCTTGTTAACTTAGTATAAAAATACTAAGAATTCACTAGGAATAATTCCTGTGTCACGGGGGACTTTACAAACATTCAAACAACGGCCACAAAGGACATCCAGACTCGGGACAATCATTTGTCGATTACAGAAAGTTTTGTCCCGTGTGAGATTTGAACCCACAACACTCGGCACAATGGTAGTGGCGAGGCAAACACTACACCATCCGTGCAGTCAATATCTGTTTCGTGTCTTTGTGGATTCGTTGCTTGAATTTTGCGAAAGTCACCCGTGACAATTGATTGCTTCTTAAAAACGAGAATACCGTAAGAGAATAGCATAATGTACGGGTTATATAATTTTATTTTAATTTGTGCTGTATATTATTTATTTATTCCTGCACTAGGATCACTACAGGAAGGCTGTGTTACTACTAACTAGCTCGCTATATTTATAAAGGAAGATTATTTTAATATATTACAATATTGGAATATTTGTCATTTCAGAAACCAAAAGAACAAATTGACGTTTCAGTATCACATACAATGTCCTAGTCTAATAACTACGTTGAATTTGGAAACTAATGGAATACATGGTGATTACAAAATTGAAGCGTATGGCTCTGCATCAATTAGTGCAGGCAAGTATGTATTTAGTAGTTAGTTTCTCGAAAACATAGTGTCCTTAGAGAGATAAGCAAGTACATAACAACATCAGCTCTGTATTAAACTATCCCACTTGTTGCCACGGGCCTCTTCTGTGTGTGAGAAGGGTTAGGTCATAGTCCATCACGCTAGCCCAGTGCGTGTTAGCAGACTTCACATATCTTCGAAAACATTATGGAGAACTCTCGGACATGCAGGTTTCCTTAAAATGTTTTCCTTCATTGTTAAAGCAAGATATAATTAAGTAATTAATACGCACATAATTTGGGTTTTAACCCACAACACAGCGTAGTGGCAAAGGCGTGGCGACCACATAAATGGCTACGCCATCCACGTGGTCTAAACACTGCTTTGAAAATGAGGCTAGAGATCTTATATGGGGCATTATGTTGTCTATAGGAAGAACAATAATATTTCTCATTCGCTATGCAGGATAAGCAACACCTGAGTATTTTTTAGATTATTAGCAATTTGGTTCATAAATTGCTAGTGTTATTGTTAACGTCTTCAGCTAAGCTAGAATGCTTGTGTTAGAGCAGGGTTCACGCTGGTAGTGCACAAGGTGGGATTCGAACCCGCAACCTCTTGATCGCAAGTTCGCCTTATCCATTGAGCTACTGCCGGTACGTATATATCTCCGTATTACAAGAAACTAGTCGATATTGAAATATCGCTGGATTTCAAGCAGCCAGTATATTCGCTGGAAACTGGACAGAAACTGATATTTAAGTAGAAGAGAAAGATTTTGTTGATATTTGTCGTTCTTTTTTTTAAAGCTCTAATAAATATGATTAAAACATAATATAATATGATATTTGTGTTTCATTTATTTACATAAATACCTAAAAAACTAAACACGAATAAATATTAACTTTATTATTTATAAGGTATTGGAATAATTTTGATTATAATGAACGGGTCTGTGAGACCCACCCCAACGTCCGTGTAACACTTTTCCACCCCCATGACCCCGGGTTAAAAAAACAGCAAAACGCAATGTTATACTGCGTCTGCACGTATGGCGTAGTGATTTAAGTGGTCGCCGCTGCCACTACGCCGAGTATTGTGGGTTCGAATCCCACACGGGACAAAATATGTGTGATCCGCATATGGTTGTACCGAGTCTGGGTATTCTTTGTGTCCGTTGTTTGAATATTTGTAAAGTCCCCCGCGACACAGGAATTATTTCTAGTGAGGGAGATGTCTCTTAAAAAAAATACCAAGTAGCTTAGAAAAATGCTTACACAAATTTGTCTCTTTTCTAGTGGACTATGTCATAATGTTTAACGGTATATATGAAAATGTAATTGGCGACGATCAAAATTCTCACCTCGTCATACAGAAATATACTTTGGACACTGACCCTAAAGAAACGTTGAAATTTCAAATCCAACTTGACGACAAAGACAGAGGTATATTTTCTTACAAGTATTGTTCATTGTATCAATATCGAAAGGAATTGTAAACGAAGTTAACAAACATTTTATGTCCATTGAAATTTAATAATAAGAAAGAACATTCTGCGTAAATAGAAACACCCATGATTAAATTATGTTCGAGTACTTTGAAATAACTACACTGGAACATTGAGACAACTACCATCTTAGTCTCCCCGTGACCATGGCTGCTGAAAAGCAACCGAAACGTCGGGGAAAGTGTAAACATAAATATAAATAGTATAATAGTATAGTAATAGTATAAAAAGTTTTAATAGTTTCAATAATTTAATTAGCTTAAAAATTAGTAAAGTTTAATAGTAATAGTAGTGTAACAGTTTTCAAAATTTTGTAATAAGGTGTCAAATAAACAACGCGATAAAATCCGTATATAGTAGTTTAATAACATGAAGTTATTATATCTATTCTAATATTATAAAGGGGAAAGATTTGATATTTTGTTCGTTAGTATGTTTGTTAGTAAGGATTTAATTCAAAAACTACATTACCGATTTTAAAAATTGTTTCATTATTAGGAAGCTATTTTATCGCCGAGTATCAAATGCTATAATTTACTTAAAAAGTACATACATACATACATAGATTTACGCCTGTTTCCCAGAGCGGTAGGCAGAGACTACGGATTTCCATTTGCTACGATCCTTCCATTTGATACACACTTCTCTGGCTTTATTCACTTTCTTTCTCAATCAGATCCTCCGATCTGGACAAAGGCCTCCGCGTTCTGGACAAAGGCCTCCGCGTTCTGGACAAAGGCCAGGTTAAGAGCTCCTTGAACCGACGGGCGTGTATTAAAAAGTACTATTACTAATATAACTGAATCTAACATACTTGTACACTAGCGAAGCCGCGGCAAAAAGCTAGTAGTCGATATTTTTGACACGAGTGAAGTAGCTGTGTATTTTTTAAGAAAATAAATATTTTTTTGATTGCAGAGGAATTGGCGAATAGATACTTCGAAGAAAATTGGAGGGAGATGGAAAAACTGGTATACGTTCCAGTCACCACCAATATCATGGAGCTGTTTATAGAAAACTACAACAACTACTTAAAAGTTAAATAAAAATATAGTAATTAAATATAGGCTGTGTGAATTAAATACAAAATACTACTCCTTTTTTGACTAAACTCATATGCTATTTTTTAATTAATTAATCACCCCTTTTCCCCATCCCACTCCTTCTCCTTCCCACTTCCTTTCGGCAACGTGCAAGTGATGCCTCTGGTGTCGCAGGCGTCCATAGGCTACGGTGGCCACTTACCATCAGGTGGGCCGTATGCTTGTTTGCCACCTTAGTTGTATAAAATAAAAAAATAATAATAATATCTTTACAGGATATCCTAAAACGATATTATAAGCTAAGTATACCTAATCCTAACTTCCTAACTAATATGTATTATAAAAGTGAAAATGAGTTTGTTTGTTTGTTTGTTACCTTTTCACGCCTAAACCACTGAACCGATCATCCTGAACTTTTGCATATACGTTGTTAGGTATCCAGAAAGGGACATAGGCTACCTTTCATCCCGAAAAAAATAACTGTTCCCGAGGAAAACAACAATAACGTTCTTATGATAATAGATGGCGCCACGTGTCTTTCGAATCATGATTGAATTATATTATTACAAACAGAGTACAACCCGAATTGATTGTCAAATTCTAAATTAGCGCGAGCGAAGCCGCGGGCAATAGCTAGTATAATATAAATAAGACAACAAAAATTATTTTACAAATTTTACGCATTAAATATAAGTACTATGCATATTTTTTGCAACCTCTTTGAATTTCGGCAGGCTACAGTGATAGATGTCAACGTCATTGGCAATTTAATTAATGAGCCATATAGCGCGCGGCAACGGGACAAACTTTAGTAGGTTTATCCTCGCTGCTGGGATAAACTTTAAATATCATTTTTGAAGTACTGCGTTATGTTTAGTAGGAGAAAGCGCCGGAAATCTAATAGCCCACGTGATTGTCTCTCATTACTTTTTCTCTCTTGTCTTTAATCTTTTATCAAAGCTATCAATACATATGTTGTCTCTCGTCTTGTAAACGCTCATAAGATAGCTTGCCATCTACGATTACTTATAGGTATGTGCTATAAATATTTAAATAAATATTACCATAGATTTGTATAGACAGGAAAAGTATGATCATACTTTAAAAAGGATGAGAAGTCAAGATAAGTTGATAATTAAGCGTAAATATCCTGCCATTTCTGCTTTAACATTGGATTTCACTGAAATTGGAGCACGGCTGCCAAAGTACCTCCCACTTTACCAACGATCAAACAAACTTCTATTGTTTTCTTTAGTAAGAAGAGTTGCCAGCGGATTGCTGGAAGGATACTTTCAAGAATAGGCTGAAGAGTTTTTGTTAGCAGAAGCACTAATAGTCTTTATCTCTTACGACGACAGCACAGTAAACACTTTTTTTAAAGAAAAACTTAACAGCGAGAAGTATTTCTAACATTGCACGCGTCCGTCGACTATGATAACCATTTACCAACAGACGAGTAGATCGCAAGTACTTTACTAAGTCACTTATAATTTCACTCATTATTTCTCATGCAAGAAAATTATTACAATTAATGACTAGTTTTTATACCTATTAATTATCAAGATATAGGCGATATCAAGATAAAGTATAATTTCAAGGACCTGGGATAATGATTACAATGAATGGCCAATACTTAATTACTCGGTAAATATTTGGTTTTATTTTACTTAATTAATGTTTTCGATTCAAATTAAGTTAGTGAAACGGTAAAGTTATAGAGTTAATTCAAACATAATTATAAGTTATAATTTTCTAACAAAAACCATGCATTATACCAGGAGTTCATTACTTCATCATGTCCCGGTTGGATTTTTCGTGGTAGTTGGTACCGATGACCCGCAAAATTCTGCAGATAGATTATTTATATGGATGGCCGGAGTATCAATAACGTCATAGTTGTTAATCTTGGTCCAAAACCTAAGAAATTAATGCTAGCGCACAAGACTGAGGAGTGCACCAATTCCCAACCATAAGAATTTATATTTCAATGAGTTACTGTGGATACAAAGCATTTGCTACTAAGTTGATAACATGAGTGATAAACATTACACGACTGATGAATAATAAAAAATTATGAAACTATTGAAAAGTCAAGGATTGTTCGTATGGTAGGGTCTGAAAGAAATTAGTTTACTTTCCCACTAACAACACAACTGCGTACTATTACGAAGGGTTTATTCTAACATTTCAGCCCAAATATCTAAAGTCTTTTACGATGTACTTGAGAGTAAAGTCTTTTTTGGCAGACATTTGAAACAAAGAGAAAATGCAAATTGGTTTTAGTTTTAAAAGACGGCACAGTGGTATTTCACTAGAAGTCCTGACTTTTGCTTATAAGGTACAAATTGGACCGTATGTAAAGTTCACCAGCTCATTCAAGTTAATTTCTTGCAAGCAGGCTTGCAGGCAAGCCTGCCTCAAATCTACAGCTGCATTATCCGAACAGCCGTTTGGATAATATAAGTTTAGCCGAATGATTTTGAATCCTTTAGCAGTTAATCTGTTTTAGTTAACTAAGAATGCATTTTGCAGCAAAGATAATGAATGACTGTGATGACAATGACCTACTCCAAGTTACGTATGTATCAAGCAATGTGAGGATAAAACCCGTTAGTACACAATGTATTGGTTGTGATATACTCTTGAATGGTTACATTATCTAAACAATGTCTTCTGTGACAATTTAATAAAGGGCATGAAATATTAGCATTAGCTCAAAAGTTCCTTTTCGATTAAACCAACCATATAAATTCTTACCCATCCGAAACGTTTTTTTTAAGTTTATAATAAACTGTGTGCAAATTGCATAAATTGTCATTGTGTATTATAATTTCGTCACATAATTTATTTGCTTGACAAACAATAAAACTAAACCTAAGGCAATGTCTGACTGCCAGCGGGAATACAAGTACCAATCGTTGATGCTATTTTAGCATAATCGAAATGCATGGTGATTGCATTGCATTTCATCGACGCTTTTGTATCTTAAAGAGATCAATTGTAAGTAAATGATTGCTAAGCAATTAAATAGCACGCAACGTGTCTGGAGATGAAAGGTTGGAACAAGTGGGTGAGCAATACGAACCCAGTGTGTCGATGAGAAAGTTTTGTCACTGGGCTATCAGCTAGAGTGTAAGTACGCCAGGTAACTATTTGCACCTGCCAACATTTTTATACTTATTTCTATGCATATTATTTTACCTAACACTATCACTTTATAACTTAGGAGTAGTTCTTTCCGAAATATAAATGGTCAGGGACCAACGATTATTATAATATATATTTTTTTAATTTATACGGATACTAAAGAAATAGCCCAGTGGGAAACCGTTGGACTTCCACGCAGAAGTCTCAAGTTTAATCCCAAGGCTTGCTTTAACTTCGAAAAGAAGCCTATACGTCTGAGAGTTATCCATAATGTTCTCGAAATTGTGTGAAGTCTGCCAACCCGCACTGGGCCAGCGTGGTGGACTACACCCTAACCCTTCACATGCTGACAAGAGGCCTATGCCCAGCAGTGGGACAGTTTTTATACAGGGATGATAATATGATTATTTATTATTTATATAATGTTTGCGTTTCTTCAGGCAATAGTTGAACGCTATTCCCACCGCTAGTAACTCGCTGGCAGTGGGACGAGTGCCTAAAGTTTTTTGGTAGATATTCAATTAAGTTTCACTAGCTATAAATTGGTGACACACATTCTAATAGCCAGTTTGAAATCGTCACTAAGCCAAGATGAACAGTTTAAAATTGCAGTGGTTTGTGCTTGCTTTATTCTTATTGAATTTTGTACAAGGTAAGTAGTTTAAAACATATATTTTAAAATATAGTAAAAATCATATAAGTAGATATTAAAGACGAGTCACAGGTATAAAATGAGCCTTATAATTTTCAAGCAAACCCATATTTACAAAGACGCAAAATCTATTTCTAGCTTGTAAATCATAAATAATACACCTAAGGTTTTGGATTTAGAACCGATTTTCAATATTCAGATAGCTTACCTAGAAATAAATTTGATGGTCTTTTTTAACAAAAACTGTGGAATCCAATCCTTGGATTATTTACCTATTTAAAATTCGGTCGTAACCGGTTTTATTACTAAATAAACCTCGATCTAAAATAAAAACAATAAGGGCCGATTTTGCAATCATCAACCATGATTATAGCCAAGCAGTTTCACGTTAACAAAATTATTTTGAGTATATTTATTTATTTAATAAAGGTACACCAACAGCTTCTGTATATAAATTATAAAATAAAGTTGTAATAAGTAATAGGCTTATACAGTTGCCAATAACAGGTGAACCAACATTCACCAAAATAAGTGATAACTTAAGCTAAAAACTAAAAACTAATTTACTAGAAATTAATGTACTAGATAGTATATAAAAATATAAACTTTTTAGTCTCTTTTAGTTTAGGTAATCAGTCTTGGTTAACCTACACTAAGAACAATATTGAAAAAAAGAAATTGACTTTTGTATAGGTACTACAGTATTAAATTTTCAAGTAAGTCAGGCTGTCAGCGTACAAACCCTTGCTTTTTGCTTAGCCATCGTGTTTTACATCATCATCAAGTACATTAGCACAAAACTTCACTCATCACTAATTAGTGTAATGGTGACTTATGTTTACTATTTTAATTCCAGCCAAAAAGATATGTGATTTATCTGATGAAGAGTGTACAACAAGATCAGCAAAACGTACATATAAAGATGTTTTAGCTGCATTTAAAGGTGAATCGGCTGATCCTATGCATGAAGACAAGCTGGACGTACAACTAGGAACCTTAAAATGCAAACTGACCGATATAACACTAACGGGAATGAGTAATTGTGAAATTGAAAAACTATTGTAAGTACTTGATATTTTAGATCTAGTTATTTGGTGGTGTATAGCCAAATCCACCTGCAGCGACTCTGACTGCAACGCAGAGCTCTCGAGTTCAATCCCAAGGTACGCATCTCTTCCGTTCGAAGTTAAGTATGTAGTAAAATGACTACAGAGCCTATTCTAATTATAGTCATCTTATATAACCTAAACTCCACTCTTGGGGAAACTTTTATTCAAACTATTTGTGACACCAAACTATACGATATGCTCAGTGCTTGTTTATTAGCTAATTTATTTGACCTGAATTTAAAACTGCACGGATGGCGTAGTGGTTTAAGTGGTCGCCTCGCCACTGCGGCCGTGCCGAGTGTTGAGGGTTCGATCACCACAGGGAACAAAAATTTGTATGATCCACAAACGGTTGTCCCGAGTCTGGGTGTTCTTGGTGTCCGTTATTTGAATGTTTGTAATGTCCCCCGCGACACAGGAATAATTTCTAGTGTGGAGTTGTCTTTATTAACAGAAAAATAACAAATATAATTTATTTTCATTACAGGTGCAGACCAAGCGACTCATCTTTTGATTATTATATACGTTGTTCCAAATTAGTTATGAAGGCTAACTTTGAAACTGAAGGATCTATGGGCTCTATACCGATTGACGGAAAAGGAGACAACACAATCACTGCAGGTATTTTAATTAATTATATAATACGCACAACATTTCAAACAGTTAAAGGTGGGTACCATCAGATTGTACTTAAGACTTTTGCGTGGCAATTGAACGGTCTGTTCATTGTGCAGCTAGATTTGCACAATGTATATAATAAATGTAAGACCATAGACAGACATTTGTTACCCACCTGTCACTGAACACATGTCACACACACTGAACAAAAAGTCTAAGCTTCGAAATTGATTACAAGAATTGCGAAGTCCTTAACTTTATCGCTCTGATTTATAAAGAAAATGGCTTCCTAGAAATAATAATACATGAAATAAAAGTGAAATTTAAAACTTTTTTGTAGTTCCAGTTTCTGTACTTCTATCTTCGTGGCTTAATTAATTTAAATTATATATTAATGATAAATAACAATACGTATACTTTGTTTCAGATAATTATTTGATTATCGTTAAAGGCACATATGACAAATTTATTTCTGAAGATGACCAGAAACCTCACGGTACTATCAAATCTTTTAATATTGAAGTTGATCCTCAAGGCAAGTTTACGTTTGGTCGTCCTAACGTGACAACCGGAGACAAAGCTAAATGTGAGTGTTTTTAAAATTATTTTTAAACGTGTTAATATCTACGTGGTAGAATATTTTATATATAATAGAATCGATGCAGTGTTCTTATGTAACTTATTCAGTCGCAACCTAGTATACGCCTCCGTGGCGCAGCGGTAGTGAATGCGACTGCTGTGCATGAATTCTTGGTTTCGAATCCCAGGTCGGGGAAACAAAATGCTTTGGGTTTTACTGCCAATAAATCTCAATAGCAACCCGGAGTTAGGAAATTGGCGGTGTAATACACCCCCGTGCCCTAGAAACCACGTAATAATATCTCCTCGCAGATGGCGAGTGTCCATTACCATTGGCCACCGTGGCTGAAATTCAGTCAGGAGGGTTCAATTCGGTCATCATTGACTCTTGTTCTTGACTTGACATTGTATTCAAGATGTGTCCTTAAGATGCTATTTTTCAACTAATATTATAAATGATGAAGATTGCGAACACTTTTTAATGTTTGTTGCTCAATTGCACGTAAACTTTTGTGCATATTAAGATGAAATATGACACATTGATAGAACATAATTATCCCGTATTAACATACAGGCCACTTTCTACCCTAGTGAGTGACCCCGCTACACATTAAGTCACAGCAGCACACCGGCGACTAGACATAATAGATTTTAAGTTACGTCTGGGTATTTCAATACTTGACAGATTAATATTGAAACATAGTTTAAGCACACATTCTTAATTTTATTTTTCAGTCGATCAAGCCGTTGACTTTATGAATGAGAATTGGGTGGAAATGGAGAAAATGCTTCGAAAACCATTAATTGATGGCGTTTTTAGCAAATTTTTCCTATACTATGGCGCTGCTTTGAAGACAATGCCTCTCGAAAATGTATTGCCAATGGAATAATATTATTTTTGTATTGTGCTATACACTAAATAAATATGGGGTGATGAGTGTCTGGTTACATATTTGCTTTTATTTATATAAATAAGGACGATGCATGCAAATCGAATAAAACATGTTCTTAAGATCCTAGTATTGCCCATATGTGCGCTAAGTATGATGTAGAGACCATCAGAATGCAGAATTACTTGAAAGACGAGAGGAAACACATTTATTTATAATAATATAAGCCCTGTATTAAACTGTCCTACTGCTAGATACGGGCCTCTTCTCAGTGAGAAGGGTTAGGCTAGTCCACAATGCTGCCTCATTTCGGATTGGCAGACTTCACATATCATCGAGAACATTATGAAAATCTCTCAAACATGCAGGTTTCCTCACAGTTAATTATTTAATTCACACATAACTTTAAAAAGTCGAAAGTGCTTGAGATCGAACTCGAGACCTCTGAAAGGCAGTCCAACGGTCTACCTACGAGGTTGTCGCTGCTTATAACAATATAAAATACGTGTAAACCAAAACTTATGATGTCCTAACCATTACGTTTTAGCTTAGTTGCAGAGCTAACATGCTAATTTTGTAGGTAAAATTGAATTTAGATATGTTATTTTCTCAAATATTGTATTACTAATAACATGTATGTATAACATACAATGTGTCCGCGAATGTAGTAATAAAACTTTAGGGGCGGTAAATACATGTAATTTTATCGGTAAACCCATCCTATTTATGGGGTCTAACTCCAAAACTCCGAAGATGGAGCAATTTTAATATTTTACTTACGTATTTACCTCTAAGTGATCTAACAATCGTAACATTAAACCTAGGTCACACAGACGCATACTTCTGATGTTTTCAAAAAGTTTACAGCATACGCAATCAAAAAAGAACCTTAGCGGCCATACGTACGGTAGTGCAAGTTACTTTTGTTATGAGTCATATAAGAGAAATTTTAAGGACAATATCATACATTATTTTAACATTTTCTAAAATAATACAAAATCTTTAAGGGTAAAAATGTATTTTTTATTAGTTTTATTGTTAGTTTTTGAGTTGCTCTACACCCCAGTACAAGAATCACGAATGTAAGTTAACTAACGGTAGAGTTATTGTTACTTAAGAGTGGCAGCAATGGAGATAGACTTTGTACATAATAATCGACAATCGAGAATGTGCATATTACTTAAATTTCAATTTCAATTTCAATTTCAATGCTTTATTGCTCTCCATATGTAATTACATGTTGTTACAAAAAATAATACAATAGACCAAATATGGTCCCTGTCGGGCACGGCAACATAGATAGAAGAGGAGAAAGGAGGAAGCCACTGGTATAATTTTTTAAATATTGCAGCAATAAATAAATTAAAATTAATTAAATGGAAATAAGTAATCAAAAATTTAAGTAGGTACCTAAATTCTATTTTCAATTTGTTTATTTTTTATTTATATTTATATATCTAATAATAATATGAATTTATTTAAAAACTATGTTTTAAATTATTGTAGGTATATTAAATTAGTTTGTAATTAAAGTTTGTCATTTAGATATTCATTTATATTGTAATAGCTTTTGTTGAGGAGAAATTGTCTTAGTTTATTAATGAAGCTGCTGTATTTATTTTCGCTTCTTATGGTACCTGGTAATTTATTATATATTTTTATAGACATTACAAATGTACTAGTCGCGTGCATGTTTAGTCGCGAACTAGGTAGGTTAAGTCTGTTTCTGTGCCTTAATGTAATTTTCGTTTGTATGTCTTCCCTTTTAGTATAGAAATATGGGTATTTGCGGACAAATTTACATATTTCAAATACATATAAACTAGGCAAGGTAAAGGTTTTTAGTGTTTGAAAGTGAGGCTTACAACTATCTGTTTCATCGATGTTTACAATTATTATTATTAGTTTTTTCTGAAGTGTAAATAATGTGGGTGCATCTGTACTATTTCCCCATAAGATGATCCCATATTTTAACCAAGCATAGGCATACGCGTAGTATGTGGCTAACGCTGTTTTTAGGTCTGTTATCTTTTTTATCTCACGGAGAGCGTATGAAAATTTAGACAATTTGGCTCTTATCCTTTTAATATGCGACTTCCAGTTGATGTGCGAGTCTATGTCTAGGCCTAATAGGGTGAAATTATTTACGACTTCTAATTTGTGTCCATTGTAAGAAAAGCCTATATTTATCGGTGTTTTTTGGCGGGGGTACAATGTTATTATTTTAGTTTTGTTGAAATTTATTTCAAGATTGTTTGCTATCATCCAATTTGACGTAGAGTTTAGTATGGTGTTTAATTTTTCGTTTAGATTAATATTTGTATTACAGGAGGTAAGTATGGAAATATCGTCCGCGAATAGAACACATGGTTCGTTGATGTTATTTGGAAGGTCATTGATGTATATAATGAATAGGAGACATCCTATGACGCTTCCTTGCGGAATTGAGGCATTGATCGCTTTGCTATCAGACCGTATTAGTTCTATATTTTTTGTGTTATGGTTGTAATGTTCTATTTCTACCAACTGTTCCCTGTTTTGTAAATAGGATACAAACCAGTCATGACATTTGCCACGAATTCCTACGTTGTGCAGTTTGTCTAGTAATATTTCGAACTGTACTTTGTCGTAGGCTTTGGTCATATCTAGTAGCAAACCAATTGCGTACTTTTTTGAGTTGATAATATTTAGGGCTTCTTGAATATATTTGTAAACTGCCAATATGGTAGAACGGTTTTGTCGGAACCCATTTTGACAATCATTGAGAATATTGTACTTTTCACAAAACTCGTACACACGGTTACACATAGCTTTCTCAAATATTTTTGAAGCAGTAGGTAAAAGGGCAATAGGGCGATAATTACTAGGGTCGGTTTTTACATTTTTCTTATGGATTGGTTTTATAAGTGATTTTTTTAACAGGTCAGGAAAAACACCTTCTTCAAAAGATTGGTTTAATAAATTATAAAATGGTAGAGTTAGTTCGTCCGCACATTTTCGCAGTAAATAGTTAATCATAGTTCGTTTAACAGTGAAAAAATTACCGTGAGAAAACCTTTATATCTGAAAATTCTTGTTAAATTCGACTTCGAAAAGAAAAATGTGCATGCTTTGGAATGGGACTTGAGATCTCTTCGTAGCAGTCCAACGTTCTCACCGCAAGACTGCTGTAATCATGACGTGTAGACGCAAGTAATTCCACTCACACACAACAAAGACTCTATTTTGCACTAAAAGTCCTAGAGCAAGTAAAATTGTCAAATTTCAGAAAAAGTATATCAAATAAATGAAACTAATTGAATATAGACTCACGCCTATCCTTGGAAGGTGGGCAGAACTGGACTACCCCATACATACTTGCATGGACATGAGACCCGAAATATGTTCGTCTGCCTGGAAGAAAACAATACGCTTTGCTTTGGACAAGGCATATTTTTTGGCTCCATGGCTATCCTTTCCTAACAGAAATACCCAACTTTGCACGATCGGAAATTAAATCCGATACAGCAGCATTTACTACCGCTACGCTACCGAGACACGCAATACAATAGTTTGTTAAAAGATATAAACGCCAAGGACTGCAGGTACTTATAGTAAGATTTCTGATTTTGGGTATATATCCACCAAATAATGCCAGCAATAAATATTAATATTTTGCGAGTGCGTCTGGTGTTTTGCAAAATAAATTATGCAAAGTTATTTTCTATACCAATGTTAATTATAATATTATTCTAAGTTAATCTATATATTAATACGTGAAGCAAATCTTTGTACCCCTTTTTACGAAAATTTCGCAGACGGAGGAGTATGAAATTTGGCACAGTTAAAGTTTAAATGGAGAAGGAGGGATGAATCCTAATATTTATATAAAATATGTATTAGAAATACATTAAATTAATGAAAAAACACTACACACACAACCATGCATTTGACACACGCAGTCAAATTGCGTTCGTAGTATTTCGGCATTGTTCGTCTGACGTCGTACAATTCTTTGTAACTATGGTTACCTAAAGGTAACCATAGTAACAAGTTTTCGTTATTACAATAAATAGTAGGTACCTTATTTATATGTAATAAAGAAAAAAGAAAACAAACTAGCAAGCTTAGGAGTTTTAGTCGAATTTTGACCACTAGGCGAACGCTAGTTAATATTATTGGATTATACGGATTTTATATATAATAAGGTAGATACAAATAATAAAATCGTAACTGTTCCACGATCGTACATAGGCGATATTTAAGAAAATATGTGAGGTGTCTTTATCAGAGCTACATACCAATTTCTTTTTTATTTTTATCTGTTTGTGCGTACGCGCATCAGGCAAAAACGAATGCCTGAAATTGAATGCGGTTTCTACAGTTGTATTGCTTGAAGACCTCCAGCACCTTTAATTCGGTCCATGATTTATCTTGATATGCTACCTAAAAGTCGAGCATTATGTGTCTGGATCAATTTCTTTCTATTTATACGCAAAGAAAGAAAAATATAGATAGCTTTTAGCTTTCAAGTTCTATGCCTACAAAGTCGTGGACTAAATCTAGTATGTAGTAAATAAATAAAATTATTATTTTATAAATAAATAAACAATTCAGCCAAGCTAGAATGCTTGTATTAATTGCAAGTCTAATGCCTTACCCAGAAGGAATTGCATTGACTTAAAATAAATTAAACTTGTGCCTATTAAGGTCAACCAATGACTACGTGTTAACCCTGTTACTATAAACATATAATTTCACCAAAGGTCACATTCTTAAAACATCATTCATGAAGGACATAATGAAACAGAGATTAAATCTTAAACATAATTTAAGAAATAATATAAACATTAATGTGACGTAAAAAATACAAGAAGAAGGCAAGATTTATTGTCGAGATTGTTTTAGCGATTAAGTAATCTAATTATATCTATGCTTATCTAGAGTCCTGTAACCTTTAAAAATTGCAAGAACGTCATTATTTATTGAAATACTAGATTTTTCCTGGCGCATCACCAGCATAAATCTATTAGTTTACGTTTCTGTCCCTCGGGAACAGAGGTCTTTTTTCGGATGAAAGTACTCTATGTTCTTTTCTGTTCCCCTGACAACATGTATGCAAAATTACATGTTGATCCGTCGCGTAGTTAAGACGTGAAAGCGTAACAAAAAACAGACCAAATCACATTCACATTTATAATATTAGTTAGGATTGTCTTGATATAACGATTCTCCAGCAAGTACCTATCTATAAATTATATTATACTTTTTTGTACTTTTCTATTTTTATTGAATGTAATTGGCAATATAACGTTTAATTCGAAGTAAATAACAACTAGGTAAATCCAATATATAATATTATGATTGTGAGATTTTTTGTTTATTACGCTTTCACGCCTTAACTACTCGACCGATCATCAATAAATTTACCCGCCATTCTATATTTCTATAATAAAATTATAGAGGACTAAAGTGAATAAAATAAAGGAGTTGTTAAAGTATCATTCAAAAGTAACGTGTAAAAGTCATAGCAGTTAATAAAATATTATGAATAAAAAGGTAAAGTAACTAAGTTTTTAAACTGTTTAGAAAAGCAAAACGCTTACACAATCAGCAGTTTGACGAGTTAAATTTTATTACAACCTTAATGTATGATTTTTAAATAATGTAAAAGTAAATATCAAACGCAATTTAACACTGTTTAGAATATTTTCATGATAAACCGCTAAATTTATTTTAATATAACTTGATGCGGCGTTGTTGTAAAATGCATGATATGTCAAAAGTAACAGCAAGTTTTGTTTAAATGTTATTTATATATTATTATTTTTTATAAAAAACACGATGAGCGTAATAAACAATGATGACGACGACGATTATATTTTTAATTGTATGTTACGAGCGTAACATACAACTAAAAATATAATCTACGTAAATTAATAATTATACAATTTGTGTTTAAAACAAAGTAAATCATATTATTTATTTCCTCCGATTCTCGCTGATTATGTTTTTAAAATAAACTACGGACGGCTTAAGCTAAAGACATATAAAATATAGTCGTGTTCAAATTGGCCTTTAAATTAACGTTGATTACATAGTTTGTATGAAAAACACATTGATCACGTCATATAAACAACACGATTTAGATGACTATGTTCTAGACACATATGATACTTTTTTATCCCGGTATACATTCCAATAGGATTCTCGCGAGCAAAGCCGCAGAAACTAGTAGATAATAGTAAAATATTCATATTAATTAA
The DNA here is from genome assembly GCA_963564715.1 of Catocala sponsa. Taxonomy (NCBI): domain Eukaryota; kingdom Metazoa; phylum Arthropoda; class Insecta; order Lepidoptera; family Erebidae; genus Catocala; species Catocala sponsa. The sequence continues at coordinate 9,848,966 of OY751351.1, forward strand.
GTTCTAAAAATACTGATATCAACCGGAATCAAATGTATGTATTATAACTCAATTGTGTGAAACAAACATATATTGTACATTGTTTAACAAAACTGAACATAAGGCAATGTCCATGTGCTAGCGAGAATATAAATAGCGATTGACAAAAGGCGAAAATGAATCAGTATCTAGTGTAGATACTTGTTTAAGCGACAACAAACTAAGGAATTGTAACTGAATCGAGAGTGTAACACGTTTTAGCAACTGTATGATTGGTGGTTTAAGTGTGCAGCATGGGATATCTACAAAGTTACTCGACTGCTGCATCTAGTCATCCTTTTCTCGCAGAATGTAACGGTACATCACTACACTCTACAGTAAAACAAACTATATAGTACTTTGGCCCATGCACAGCCAAAACCTCACAAAAATAAACGAGATGTATTTTTATATACGAAGTTTTTATTCATAAATATAGTTGAGAATATTCCTCCCCTTATTTCTTGTTTAACAACAACTTTGTCTAACTGACCTGACGGCAAAGTAGTTGAAGTGGCCTGTTCACTACCATATCATCAAGAGATACACACACACGAGTCAATCATTTATGTGATCTACACAAATAAATTTTGGGTATTTTTCCTGTCCGTTATTTCAATGTTTAGTTAGTTACCCGCGATACAGACACTGAATGCAAGCAAGAGACATAAGATAGAAATAAAAAACGTATTAGTCTTCCAGAGGATACCTTTAGCAGACTAATAATACCTCTGTTTATTTTTGTACTAGTAAACCAGTCTCCTTAAGCGATAAGATCACGCAGAGTCAGTACTCGCTTAATATTCAACGGTGAGACATAATTCGTCGGTATTGAAAAAAGTCCCACAAACTATAAATTGAGTTAAACAAGTATTAAATCTACCAGTTTAGAATTATCTTTCAACATGAACAACTTATTAATCCAGTGGTTTGTGCTTATTTCATTAGTATTTAATTCCATTAAAGGTGGGTAAAGCTTTTTATATTTTTTAAACATTTGATATAGATACCTTAAAAATATTTTGATATAACTTTTAATCGAATGCCATTTGTTTTTAAATGCTAGAAACCTTTACTTTTTAAAGCCATCGTTACCACAATCGTATATTTATCCCACATAACATATAACGCACTTAACGAAGTTTATTCCAAATTATATTTTTCTAGCTTTCATTAGACTCGGAAGCGCAAATTTTCTACTTGCAAAGTACATGACTAGCTCATTGGTCCCGTGGCATAAGCTTATGCACATTTTATGCAATTGTGATGATGATGACCCAGGATAGATTATCGGGTAATAAACCCAATATCGCTTTGCCGATATTCTATGTCAGTAAATTGTCTGCAGCAGCCCGTAGTTTAAAAATGTGCTTTGTAGACAGCAGTAAGATAAGCTTTGTAGACGCTCCCTATTAAGTGGGGCTTAAAATTAACTACCGAAATGTGGATGTAATACAACCTATGCCTTCGAATTCGAAAATATATGTACATACATCCGTCATGCCTGTATATTTTCGATGGCGCGGCCACAGGTTTATATTACTGTATATACATATATTATGAAAACCATTTTATATACCAACAAGATTTAATCAACAATAAATAAAATTACTGATATTGCATTCAGCAGTAGTCATTAAAATTGCAACTGATATTTGACATTTCTTGATTTCAGGGGGCAAAATATGTGATTTCTCTGACATAGAATGTACAACTAGGGGTGCAAAACATGCTTATAAAATTATCTTAGCTGCATTCAAAGACGTATCACCTGATCCTATCCATCAAGAGAAGATTGAAGCGAATTTAGAAGTATTAAAATATAAGCTGATTAATGTTACGTTAGCCGGAATGAGCAATTGTGAAGTCACAAAATTAGTGTAAGTGTTAAAATATTCTTAAGACTACAATTACGTGTTTGTAAAACTCAATTTTAATTCAGGTAAAGTGTTACTGCATTTGTGCTTGACGTAGCTACAGATCAGTATCTACAAATGCAGCAATAGACTTGCCCTTCGTTTCGTCAAAATAAAAACATAATTGAAAATCTGACTATGTGATTCAGTTTTGTGGAGCCCTTCGATGATATAGAAGCATACGCCAGTGTATGATTAAATAAACATTTAATAAAATCCATCCAATTTTAAACCAGGTAGAGATGGAAAGACAGTGCGTAACGGTGTTCAGTACGCTTAAAACGCATGCATAGGATACTGGTTATTGAAGTTAAATTACGAATTATTTATATACCAAATAAATCCTAATAACTAAAGGTAAAACTTTAGTTAAGTTTATAAAGCAACTAAAATATACTCGTATAATATCACGAAGTTGATAATATTTAAACATCTTCTAATTATATTTTGTTAAATACTGTGTCAAAGGAATTTCTAAAGATGGTTCAAGATTTTTGGGTTAGAAATATAAAAAAAAAAAAAAAAATCTTATCCATCCAAACTTATAGAAGCAATTTTCAAAGATACATATAATCTGATTAGCTTCTGTGTAATCAATTAGGCAATAAACTAGCTTTGAAACAACTTGTTAACTAACTGAAACCATCCACATAAGGATACTACGATGAATACTCCAAGGCGACGATCCACCAAACTCGTGGGACATAATGTTTCAAAACTTAACATGTTGTCGTTGCTTATGAGTTCAAACCGAGTGAAGTGTACAGGGTTAATGTTTCACTATAAGTTTGCTCATTTTACTTGAATATTACTTTAATAAATCATCCAGGAAATCAGTTTAAGAGTAGTAGCATTGCTACTGTGATGCGTCTGGCAGGTAATAATGCCGAAGAACCACATACTTACATCTCCTAATCTTTTTCTTTCATTCAATTTTTAATTACTTTTCTGTAACTACAGCAACGTGAAACTGGTTCCCCTGATATTGCAAGCGATTATAGGATACATTAACCGCTTACTATCAGGCAAGTTGTATTCACTTGTGACCTTTGTTATATGAAAAATTATACTCTTTGCAGGTGTAGAACGACCGAACTGAATTTCGATTACCATTTACGCTGCCCTCAAATGATTTTGACTTCTAGCTTTGAAACTGAAGGACCTTTAGCTACTATACCAATTGACGGTAAAGGAGACATCAAGATAATTGCGAGTATGTTTTTATGTATTAACATCACTCACGCTTAGTTAAAACGTATGCTTATGACGTGAGGTTAGCTTTTAGCTAATTAATCCTCACTGGCGTGCACTAGTCGGACATGAAATAAACTTGCCAGAACATAATTATTTACTTACAGATCGTTCAAAGAAAACAAAATAAAAATTAACAATGTGCTTACAAAGTACTTTTAAACATAAATAATATGTACAATAATGTCAAAAGTCATATTTCCACATATAGCATTAAAAAATAAAGGGGCATACATTTTCTTTCAGCTGATTATACAATAACTCTCAAAGGTTCTTATGGGAAAATTGAAGAGGAGCAAAAAATTCGTGTTGTTATCAAAGATTACGACGTTGAAGTTGAGCCTAAGGGCAAGATGACTTTTGAACTTACTAACCTGATCGCTGGAGACAAAGATAAATGTGAGTGATTTCTGGAACATAGTTTTGCTATACTAGAATATAAAGGTCCAATTCTATCCAATTTCTTACGAGCCTCTTTTGATAGAGCAAGTGCAGGCAAAGTGAAACTTTTGCCTGAGAACCGTTGAATTTCTAGATTTAATTAAATTAGGGTTGCAAAATGCTTCATAGCTTTTGTGCGTATTTAAGGCGTTGACCTTGTAACAAACTATAAAAATAGAGAGTATAATCTCTCAGTTCAGAAATGGTTAAAATGCAAAAGAAATATAAGTACGTTACTAAAATTGCGTTGGTTATACGTATACAGTTTTATATACTTATTTTTGTATGATTTAGTAATGTGTTATCCAATTTTATTATTTGGGTTATTTTTCACATTTCATATTTTATATTTCAGTTGATCTAGCTACTAAGTTTTTGAACGAGAATTGGATGACAATGGAAAAACTCTTCCGAAAACCATTAATTGATGGTTTGTTAAGAAATTTTTTCGAACACTATCGCATCGCCCTAAGATCGCTCCCTCTTGAAGATGTATTGCCAATGGAAGAAAATTAACGCAGTTTGCTATGTGATAAAAATAGACCCATTAAAGCTTGCGTAATAAAATATATTCTTTATAATACATTGATTTATAATTTGTATACAACCTAATTGAATAAAACGTCATCTTGGCAGAAGCAGCCATCCATACATGTTTATTTTTTTGCGTAATTAAAAATATAATTATACAATATCAAATGAAATTTTAAAAGTGATAATACCTCTCATTGAACTAAGATTAGGTAGTTCCCTCATAAATTTCAATTAAATATTATTCTTTTGGACAACTATCTACATATTTTTCTAAACAAAGAAATTTGAAAAAAAACAACTAGTTCTTACAAATATGTGAATAAGTCTCGAAGATAGATTCTTCTTTAAAGTCTATAACGTCAACAGATCAATCAAATTCAATATAATGAGGTTCAATGCTGAAATAAGAACAACATATCCAATATCCAAATCTTCTACACAAAATCAGACAATAAATATATTTTAATCAATACAAAACATCGAAAGTATAGCTGTTTCAAACATAAAAGTCAAAACACTTACCGTCAGGTCCAACTATTCCTCCAAGTCTCCCACAGCTGGTCTGCCTGTGCAAAGAGCCGCAGTGACTGGGGTACGTGGAACCATCAGTGCTTCTTGATAACGATCCAGAAAGAGATTCGGAAGGAACTGGTGGGGCGTAGTCACGAGAATAGTCCACGTAAGGGACGTACCCGTTGCTCTGGCCATGGAGCTAAAAAATATTTTCATATAAATATGGTAAAACGAAAAGTTAATATACATATGTCACAGTGTGACAATTAAATAATGAAGGTATTAAAGCCCACCCATTTATAAGGAAGGTATTAAAGGATCCACTGAAAACTGCAGACCCATTTCGCTCTTAACAACATTCTCAAAACTCCTAGAAAAGATTATTAACAAAAGACTGGTCAAATATATAGAAACGAATAATCTTATATCACCAAGACAATTCGGTTTTAGAAGAGGCAAGTCAACGGAGGAAGCTGTCACACTCCTTACATCTATTGTATCCTCTCACCTGGATAATAATAACGCTAGCATAGGAGTTTTCCTAGACTTGGCTAAGGCCTTCGATACCGTGTCAACACCAATATTATTTAAAAAGCTGGAAAACTATTTTGGTATCAGAGGCCTAGCCCTTAACTGGTTTAAGACTTATTTGACAAACAGGAGTCAGTGTGTGAGAGTTGTTAGCCACAAAAGTGACCAATGAGCCATCAATTTTGGTGTTCCGCAGGGCAGTATTCTTGGTCCGACCTTGTTTATCATGTATATCAACGATATACAAGACAGTGTTAATGCTGAAGTTATATGTTATGTGGAGGACACTGCTATCGTATTTCATGGTATAAACTGGGGGGAAGCCATATCAAACGCCGAGATTGGAATGAAACAAGTACTCATTTGGTTACAAAGTAATCTACTCCCTTTAAATGCTAAGAAGAGCAAATATATTTGTTTTCACAAAACTGCTGCATCAGCCCCAACAATCAGATGTACCATTCGACTTCACGAATGCTCAGACCAGAACCAGGTTTGTAATTGTGAGTCACTAATAAACTGAGACTACAAAATACCTTGGAGTGCTGTTGGATCAAAATTTAAATTTTAAAGCGCACATAAACTTATTATCAGCTAGAGTTCGTAAGACCGCAAATATTTTAAAATTATTGCGCTCTTCGGCACCTATTAACATTCTGAAAACTGTATACTTGGCACTGACCCAGTCTCTAATCACATATTGCATCACCTGTTGGGGAAGTGCTCTAAACACAACAATGCTCCAATTGGAAAGGGCACAGCGTTCGGTAATCAAAACTATCTATAGAAAATCTTTTCGATACCCAACAACAGCATTATACCAGAAAAGCCTACTGTTTAACGTACGCCAATTATTCATCCTGAAAACAGTTGTCGATACCACCAAGAAAGTAATTCGATCTACAGAATATCCGAACCTTCTGAAACGTCGCGTGTACAGACTATCAGTCCCGTCAATCAACACAAGCTTTGCCAAACGCTTTAGCCCTTTTAAGGACGTATTTATTTACAATAAAACTGCTAACGCATGCAAGATAAAGCAGTGTTCAGTGAAAAAGATGTAGTTAAAAGTCACTAAATGGCTCCCTTCTTTGACATATGACTCCACCGAAAATCTTATGGTATGCCTATCATAAACACATCATACATACACACACACACACGCACGCACTCACTCACTCACTCACGAACAATACACACACACACGCACACACACACACACACACACACACGCACACACACACACACACACACACACACACACACATCTCTGCACACACACACAACAATATTTGTTAGTCTTATATGACACGTCGCCCGAGCTAAAATTGTTAAAAATGGAAGGAAATCGTACCTGGCACCCACAGGACAGGCTATGCCTAGTGTGGGGCCGCTGATAAATTCGTTATGTAATGATTAATGACAATAAACTGTTTTTATTTTATTTATTATTATTTCTCTTAAATGCTAACAATATAGAAGGTACTGCAGATGGTTAAAATGTAAAGAAACACTTCAAAAACCCTATTTCATGGTACTGCAATGGTCATTATATTTAAAGCAAAATTTGATCAGATATGTTCAGATAAGCCGTAGAGGTATTCAAATAATTATTCATTTGGCGGTGACCCTAAAATAACGTTTGCAATCATTGCCCTTAGTCCATTTTTTTTCTTGTTCCTTAATTTGAAAATATGACAACAGTCTTACAGCAGTGTTATTGTAATTTTATGAATGTTATTTAAGAAAAGGACGGGGTAGTTCTCTTAACTGGACATGCAAAAATAGATCACAGTAATACTAGTTTTTAGCAGTACTTTTCCAGATAAAAATAGATAAACTAGTTTATTTGCATAACCTTGCTAAAGCTACATTGTATATTAACAAAAAAACTGAAGGTATAGACAGGCCCAATTAATTTAAAATCTTGTAATAATTCGGATAAACAATAATGAGAGAATTAAACAAACCGTAAGAAAGAAAATATTATATTCTCTTATTTTTAAAAATACATGATATATATTTTTAAATTTCGATTTCTTATCCTAACATTTTCAAATAAATTATGCTTTCGTATGTAATAAACTCAACAAATTCAACATTGTTATGGTTCGCTGAAATTCTGTCCACGTATAAAATAATTATATCTTCCAATTAAATATTTTATACGGTTTTACTTTTACGAAATTAGTTTCCGAAGTAGAAAATACTGAGAGTTATTTGTTTGCTCGTAAAGATCAGAAAGAAGAGAGATAATATCTGGTTTCATATTACCGTCGCTATGGTTTTATAATAGCAGTATACCGAAATAAATTTACCTTATTTATAAATATAGTAATTTTGTTTGTACGAGTAGTTTACCCGTAGGTACACTGAGATGTGTTGTGTTGTAGATTTTATGGCTAAGAACGGGATGTACACAGACAAGAAACTTCAGTGTTTTCAGTGACCGTAAATAACCAGACTATTTATTGTACTCAATATACAATAAATACTCTGGCTATTTTATTTCATCCCGTTGTTAGCCATAACATGTTCAACACAACACATCTCAGTGTAGAGTAAACTGCTCGTACAATGTTTTTTAAATTATTTTTACTATGTAAGTCTTCTATAACCAGAATTGTATTTGTCGTCTCTTAGCTTGAAATTGTTTATTACTAGAGGAATTTATTCAAAATAATATATTAAAAGGCATCTTATTATAACAAATTAATTCAAAATAGAATGAGAATAAGTCTTAAAAATGATCTCAGAAATAAACAATAATGATTTACTTACCTAATTCAACGTGAATATACAAAGTTCAATTAACAAAGGTAACAAGAATAAATAATTTGTTTTCGTACCTTAAAATTCAAGTTATTGAGAGGCTGATTAAAATCTCCACTGTATCTCTGGTATTGTTTCATTAGCTCGTTGTCATATCCTGATTCCGGTAGAGGTACGGGACCGGCAAGTGGTAGGCCAAGGTTCGAAGTCAAATGAAGAGTAGGATGTAAGTCTGTTTCTGATCCGGCGTTTGAATTATCCTAAGGATAACAGGTGATTTTTAAAGGAAAATTCAGAAAACATCATTATAGTAGACATAAAAGCGAAATAATCTATGCAATGACCAAATAATTGTTAGAAAATAAAATACGCGTAGAAATCGTAATAACTAATATACATTTACTCGTAATAAAGATTATCTGTAAAAGAGATTTATGTAAAATAAATTAAATGAAAACCACTTCTAAAAAGATATCATACCATATCGCAACTGCCTTCCACTTGTCTAAGCTCCAACTTAAGATCACTGATATTAGAACTTCTATCACAGTCTTTAAACTGATCTACACAAGTCTTGCCCAGGTCGGTGATATCAGGCTTCTTAACATCAGTCTTGTTAGTCTTTCGATGGCAAAGCATGACAAACAGCATGATGATTAGAATAAAAACCGCTGTACATGATCCTCCAGAGATAATTAATACTAAAGGAAATGATTCTGAAATAAATACAGTCATTTAATACTTCGGGCGCAGTACATTAGACGTAGAAGAAAATTATTCGTTACTTCTTGACATAGTCACGGGTGCCAACCCGTGACTATGTCAAGAAGTAAAATATACTACGTGAAAGAGACTTAAAATTTGCATAACACAGCGTGGCAGCAGCGGTGAAAAGCGCTTGCTAGCTATGCTATGCTTACAGTCCACTTGTAAGTGTTGTATTTAAACATACATTCGCCAACCGCCTACATAGATCCCTCGTAGCAGATAGCGAATCTGTTAGCAGCTAAAAAGCATAGCGTTTGTTTTCAGATACCAAACTGTTACTGACAATGTTCTATCAGGAAACCCAATGACACCTCACTCCGCCCGGGTATCGAAACCGGACCCGTATCCTTTTGGCACAAAAACATAAGCGCAAAATATTACCAAAGAACCAGCGAGACCGCTAATATATTTCAATTGTAAAAACTAGTAGAATAACAAATTTAAAAACTCACGATCAGGAATCAAGTTGATCTCAATACTGTCTATTCCATAAAAATTAACTACTGTGCAGTTGTAATGGCCAAAATGCTTCGCTTCACTTGCCCGAATGACCAGCGTTGACTTTGTCATCCTATCCGTGAGAGTTTCTTCCAAAAATGCATATTCCTGAAAGAGCACTTTGCATGTACCGATAAAAACTAAAGCGGGGATAGCAAAACTTTACAAACTAAAAGTTTTATATAAAAGTTTGGAAAGATAAGAGAGGAAACATATTTATTTTGTATCTCTAAGTAAAACAAAAATATATTAAATTTCTGTTTCACTGAATATATTTTAGCTGTAAAACAAAGGATTCTTTTATCTCCTGTGTTGTGCATACGTTTTTTGCTGCGTTTAAAATCGTTGTTTGAGAAACGTTGGCCTAACTTTTCTTCAAAAGCCCCTGTTTATATAAGCGACGAGGAAAGACTCGCATCTCTTTGGTTTTTTACAAAAAAAGCAAACTGAATGCAAAATTTGGAACCTGGAGCTGGTTACTGGCAACATTTTAAGTTGGGGATTTTCAATGCTACTTTATTCATGAAGTGTAAATTATAGTTAAGAATGGCATCGGTACAACCTTTGTATGTAGTTATATAGCTACATATAATATAGCTAAACGTAATAATGATTAAAACACAACAATACACTTGCCAAGGAATACTGAAATTTCAAAGCCTGTAAATTACCTGATTATGAAAGGAATTTATTTCATTTCCCTTAAAGGTCCACACAATGTAGTCTGGCTTCGGAACGGAAAACGAGACACATTCTATCCGCACGCTGTCTCCTTCCACGCCGTATTGTGTTTGGTTTGACATTATTTTCGGAGGACCTACAAAAGTATTATTAAGAAATTATTTATGTCGATTATATTATTAATAACACTCTATTTTCAGTTATATCTATATTTTATCTTCAGTTAGTTATCTATCTTTAGTTGTCATTTTATGTCAGAATTTAAACATTGAAGGCGGAGAATAGATAAATTGCATGGTCAAACAATGCGATTCTAAATATCATTTATACAGTAAAATGCAAATACAAAAAATAAAGAAGTCGTATGGTAAATTAATTCAGATATTTAAGACAGAGAGGGTGGAGATCCTAGACGGTATTGAAAAACATAAATTATCCGGTAAAAACTAGAAACCTAAATGAATTCTAATTCTGTGTCATCGTTACGTAATTATTCTCTAAGTAAGTCACTGGAATTGAGTACACACATCGACTTTTGCCTTTCAACCTCTTAAAAAGTTTCATCTACTTTGGTAACTTACAACCCACTTAAAAACTTTTTACATCCTTACTGCAAACTCTACGAAATGTACTTAATCTAATTTCTATGAAGATATAATTGTTACCAAGCCAACAACAATTTGAATGAGACCTTTCAAAATACTGTTCAATTTACATAAAACGAAAGTTTCCCATAACTGTATGGGCATAAAGTTGGGACCTTAAAGTTACGAACTGCTAAGTTGGCCAGTTCGCAAGACGTTCAAATTGAAATGACCTCGGCTACGACGCAGCACTTGCAAGCTCTTGAGCTCTTACTATGAGATTAGTACTATAGTTAACGTTATATATTTACAGCAGTCTAAAATCGCGGGTCTAGTACGTTGATTTTATGATGCACATAACTAAATATATCATTGAGGTGGATAATGCACAACATTTTATTAGAGATCTAATAGAGATCGAATAAAACATAAGGCTAGTTTTAACTTGGATACATTATCATATTTTCGAGTAAATATCTATACTATCTCAATTTAGTATATTTTTATAGCAGCCAACTAAAATACTACTGACAATAAAATATTCTTTATTTTATGTTTGATTTGGTTCGTTAAATTTTTTTATGTTGCATAGTATCTGTTATTGTAATCTGGTAATTATGAAAGTATTTGAAGTGTACAAAGAAGTGTCCGTTTACTGATCTAGCATGTAGTTATGTTAACCATTTATAAGATTTTACATCTTTTTCTATTTTATTTATAATTATAATATTTTCATTAAGTTTTTTAGGCGTAAACGTGACAAAGGGGCTTTCATTATTCTTAAATCTTTATACAATTCATGTTTGAATATGTCATCGTGTCACGCAAATAAATTAAGATTATTTTTATTATTTTAGTAGCTCACCTAATATACTAAGACATTTGAGAGAGAGCGAGAGACAGAGAAGAAAGTACACCAATTTATCAATTAAATTAGTTTCTTATATAACTATCTAGTATGGCGTACTTGATTTATGTTCCATCAAATATGCTATAGTTAATGGCTATACTATGACCATTGTTAGCGATTCTATAGTAAAGAATTAAAGGCGCTGGTCGAGTTGGAACTTTGCCGAGTTTTAGATCTTACATCTTAAGACCGTTGTATATTTTAGAAGTTTTAGGAGCAAAAATAGTTTTTCATGGAAACTAAGAAGGTGAATATTAGATTAAAATAATGTATTGTATTTATGTGCTAGAGTTTTACTTATTGCATTTTACGTTACGTAGATAGTAACAAAATGAAAGCAAAGTAATTTAAACGTAAAATGTATGTATATCATTCTAACATATGAATATTCAGAATAGAAGTGAATGACATCCACATATAGTAAGCAATGTGTGTTGTGAAATATCTTCATATATATCTTATACGTGAGTTTATTTATTTGTTTGTTTGGTACGTTTTCACGCCGTAATACTCTACCAATCATCATGAAATTTGGTATATACGTTGTTAGGGGAATAGAAAAGGAGATGAGTACCTTTTATCCAGAAAATTTCTAACTGGAACCGGGAAAAAGTCTAGTAGATCATAAAATTATTGCTATTGACAGCTGGATAATATCTAGACTCACTCATATACACGCTACATCTACAGAAAAGACTAATAAAATATTGCATTGTATATGCTGTACCTGACCTATTAATAAGTAGAAAATATCGTATTCAAAAACTAACATTCCTATTATTACCTTTTATGTAAACCATAGCTGGTGCTTCAACTTCTTGTCGGCTCTCAGTGCTGGCTCTGCACCAATATTGTCCCGCCGAATAAGGAGTAATGGTTATCGTTAAGTTCGGTGCTTTGCCAACTTTCTGTGACAAATAAATTTGTATTAATAAAAGCCAAGATACAAACAATAATGTGTACAATCAGATACAAACAATAATGTGTACAATGAATGTGTGTTAGTTTGTTTGTTACGCTTTCACGTCTTAACTACTTCACCGATTATTATCATAAAAAGTCGCATACACTGTTGTCAGGGGGTACAGAAAAGGACACAAGGTACCTTTCATCCAGAAAAAACTTCTACTCCTCGTCGTACATTATATTATTATAAAATATCATTAAATGCTAAGTGAGAGTACTTACAATAAACCGCTCATTCTCATATCGAAGCCATTGAATCTTTGGCGGTGGATGACCATCGACGATACAAGACAGGGTTGCCATTGAACCTGCTTCGCCTTCCACGTTCATTGGCCTCACTTTTATAGATGGGCCATCTGTGAAACAGCAATCTTTTCAATAAAATCTGTACACAAATACACTAGAGTTTGTAACAAGTTTGTGTCATCACCATGCAATCAAAGATGAAAAATTGCTCTGTTATCTTACGTCTTTTTACATTGTATTTCAAACAATGCTTTTGGTAGAAAGATATTCATTTTAAGATCATTCGATTTAGAGTTACTCTTATTCTTTAATGTATTACAAAGTCTTACGTTACCGTCGTAGGCCTTAACGTGAGGAGCGATACACATTCATCGTCAGTGCCGATTTGAAATTACCCCAATTCGGTATTCCTCAAGGAAGCGTCTTCGGAGGTACCCTCTTTCTGGTGTACATTAACGATCTCTGTAATCTAAGTCTACATCATGGCAAAATTGTTTCATACGCAGATGATACTGCGATCCTTTTTTCAGCTGCTACCATAGCGGAAGTCTATGAATATGCACAGTGCGGTGTTAATATAGTAAAGAAATGGCTTCAATATAACCTGCTCACCTTAAATACCGACAAAACAAAATTTATTAAATTTTGTATGCGTAGACACCAACCTCATCACATTAATTTATATGAACATTACTGTAATAACATTATCGTTTGCACTTGTCCTGTTATCTCTAGCACTACTAACATTAATTATTTAGGTGTTATATTAGACGACACACTCCTTTAAAGAACACATAACTGCTTTAACTAACAGAGTACGCAAATTATTATTTGTTTTCAAAAAATTGGGCCTTATTTCAGATCACAAACTCATCATACAGATCTATAAGATATTGTGTCAGTCTTTAATTCAATATTGCATCACTTCATGGGGTGGTAGCGCAAAATCCTTCATGTTAAATATTGAGCGAGCACAAAGAGTGCTTCTAAAAGTAGCAACCCACCGATCCTACCGCTTCTCCATACATCTTTTGTATGAAAATTGTAACGTATTAACTGTCCGACAGCTTCTTCTAATGTACACAGTACTTAAACAGCACGCAACGCTTACGTATAACATCAACCTTACTAACACTAAAAGACGGAAAGATATTGTCTGTACCACACTTTCTGAATCAAAGTTTGTATTTACAAATAGATTTTTCACATTCCTAGGGCCTTTTCTTTATAACAAGATAAATAAACAAACAGCTATATATGACCTAAGTTATGTAAGATCTAAGCGGATAGTCTGTCGGTACTTACAAACTTTAAGTTATGAGGATACGGAAGATTTGTTGATTGTTGTTAAATAAGTCACATGATAATAATTATAACATTGGCCTATTTTTGCACATATTAATATAATGAGTATGGCTAATTGTATGAAACTTAGTTCCTAGTAGTATATTGTAAGTGCCCTTAACGCCTGTGGCACAGGTTTACCCTGGTACAGGCACCCATATTATATTACCTATATTAAGTACTTTATGGACTGTATTCATGTTTTACCACTGTAATCAATAAATAAATTATTATTATTATTATTATACTCTTTATTTAAAACGTTTCAATACATTTTTCATTTTCAAATATACATAATATAAAAAATACATTTAAAAATATAAAATATATGGTACCCCACCGGCATCGGGAACAGGGTCCAATTATTATTATTATTGTTTGCTCATTATTATTATAATGTCTTGTAAACATGCTTTAGTGATTAATATCTTTCATTTACCACAAACTTCGAAAACATGAATGTGTTCCCCATTGAAATTAGATGACATCATATGGATTTAATCGCGATTTATTTTATAATACCTTTTACTCGCGGCTTCGCTCGCGAAAAAGTAGATTAGGTTAGGTTGTCTCTAGTCACCATCTTTCTTTCCCCCGGAGAGTCCGACATCACCCGGAGAGTACGACAGACCACGTAAAAAAAAAGTTATCTTAGTAACAGTACTTAAAAAAAAATACATTCTCGGTGATATTATAGCTTTCTAATGGTGAAAAAAGTTTTTAATTCGGTTGAGTAGTTTTTGAAGTAAATCCTTACAAACAAACAAACAAAAATCTATCCTCTTTATAATATTAGTATAGATATAGATATAAATTTCAAACTAATAAATATATTTAGCAGCCATTGACACGAAGGAATTTGCCACGTGATCGTGGTTGCTGAAAGCAACCTAAACGTCGTCGAAAGTGGAAATATAAAAATATAATAAGTCTGAAAGTTGTAAACGAATTAAACCACGATGAACTCCGTATAAAGCAGTTTAATTTCAAATAACATACTACTAAGCAATGTTTGTAAAGCTTCCCACACAGCGCTCCACCACAATAATCTTTTACAAATGCACCGCAATAAACTTTTACAAATTAAAGTAAATCTTAGGTACTGCTATTTGCAGTTCACTTTAACAAATAATATTTAAACCGACTACTGCAACTTTATTATAATGTCAGTTACATAATACAAAGTCGAACGTTATAAAGGAAATCCTTTATAAAGGTTCTCTCTACGCTTTAGTCCTGCCAAATGCAAAATAAATAGTCCCAGTTATTATAAAATAACACTCTGGCAACTAATTAAAACGTTACCAGGGGTAAAAACAAACACTTTAACAAAATTTCCTTTACTTTAGCGTACAGTTTGGACATTATATTAATTTTGTATAAACATACCGCTGAGTTATAGAATTACTAAAAAATAAAAAAGATATTATATATTTCTACATGCCTTTTGAGTACAATAAAATTTAAAAACAGGCACAAGGCCTGCTTTATGGTAAAGAGTTACCGCACTTCCCGTCCTATGGATGTACTATTGTCCTATCCTACTGTCCTATGATCAATTTCAATACAATGAATATGTCTCGCATATTTGTGCCTATCGTCCTGTACTTGCTTTATAACATGTTTCTATGTTTTAAAGCAAGTATAGGACGACAAGTCATCTCTTTGTACTGGCTATCTTTCTTGTAATTAATAATTTTTAGAGAAAGTGTATAGTCTTAAATAAATCATCGTATTATGGGTTTGTTTATTACCAAATAAGACCAGCAAGAAAACATGGTGTATACCTATCCATATCATATCTGATATCATAGTTTTAGGAACACCGTAATCAGGCAAGTATTATTTCACAATACTTATCAACATATATTTGAACATTTAGAACAAAATAGGTCAAATATCCAGCGATTAAAACAATCATACAGGAAAGTAATCACGATTTAATTTACTAATTATATTTGAGAATTACTCTACTACAATTTAAGAAAGCCACTCCGCTGTACGAACTCAAATATTCACTACTCAAGCGAACAATAAGTCTATATAATGAAAATTAAATAATAGTCCAATTTCATCACAATAGGGGGGCACTCGGTTCGACGTTAAGAATTCCCCTTAAGCTTCATAATTGTGAGCAAATGGCTGTAATTCTGTATTGTGCCACATTGAGGGTACTCCAAACTTGTATAATACCGATTTAGGCGACCCATTTCGAGTTATGTACATGTTACTTTTTGTTTTGAAGATTGTGTTAGTAATTCTAGCTTTAAGACGGCAACTTATGGCTTGTCCACAATGTCCACTGAGAGACAACGCTACACACAAATCGACGTGACTTTTTGTGGAGTATAATGTGCACGGGCAACGGTCACAGACCGTAACATCTTTTGATGTGGATTTTAATCCTAATCCTAACTAATATTATAAAAGCGAAAATGAGTTTGTTTGTTTGTTACCTTTTCACGCCTAAACCACTGAACCGATCATCCTGTAATTTTGCATATACGTTTTCAGGTGTACAGAAACGAACATAGGCTACCTTTCATCCCATAAAAAAATACTTTTCCCGAGGAAAATAACAAAAACGTTCTTATGATAATAGATGGCGCCACGTTTCTTTCGAATCATGATTGAATTATATTATTAAAAGCAGAGTACAACCCGAATTGATTGTCAAATTCTAAATTAACGCGAGCGAAGCCGCGGGCAAAAGCTAGTATATTATATTTTTAATTAAAGCTTTTAATGATAGCCCGGTCGCAGAATACTATCGATACAAAAAAGACATGGTTTCTAAACATTCGGTAATGGAAAAAATACTATAGCCACCGAACTATTTTGCCTTGTCAAGAAGAAAATGAATGCGACTTTTTCTTGCCTTTATCTTTTAAGCTGACTACCTACTAACCTTCATTAGTTGGAGGAGCACCCGTTGAATTAAGCTAATAAGATTACCCCACGCTAAGAAAGGTATTTAGTATTGAATTTAGTTTGTAAATGTCAAATCTATTCATATATTTGAAACTGTAACTATACTGTGTCTGTATACAAGATACATTTTAGAAAAATTGGTATCAACACCAGAAAGGAATGTAAACCCAACACAATGGCTATTAGAATTTTTGTGTTTCTGTTCGTCTGTTTGTTACTGCATCACGCACAAACCACTGGACGGATGTCACGTAATACCACTGATGCGGTTTTCAGTTTGGTAGCTAGGGGTTGAACTTAAAATCTAAGCTACATTCTATCTAATTCTGTAATCCGCTCAAACCCCGGTGACGCTATATGGGGTCGAAGCGTTGGGACGTGTTTTGTTTGTCGTTTTTTTTATTATAAGGCCTGTATTTAAAATATTGTATTGCATATCAATGTTCTCAGAATGAACTGAGCTTTTCGAATGAATATATATCAACTGAATAATATTTTTCTAAATATTTTTTTTGACATGTCACGTGACTTTGCGCCACACGTTCATTCGTCTATGTTATTTGTTCCGCTGTTATCTGTAGTTTTTATAGGGCAAGTATGTAAGTATAATACATTATTGGAAAGCTTATTCTTTCTATTTGTAGACACAATAAAAACAATAGTGACTATTGTTATTTTTGTATAAAAAACTGAAGCCCAAAATAACCTATTATCATTTCTCAGATTTCCCGCCTTTTTTGATATTTTATTTTTTTATTACTTTATTATATCGTATTTCAGGTTTTAATCACTATAATAGTGTTATTTATTAGTATTTCTATAAAATATGTGAAAAGCACGCACAAGGCTACGTCAGATTTTTTTTTAGAAATTTTTCATTATTTACTTTCTCCGCGCTCTAAAATGTACTCGTCACGCACCTTCAAATGCTAATATCTTTTTTTTTCTCACAGACATTATAAATACTTTTTTTTTACTATAAAGAGTATTTAACTAGGAAATAGAAAAAGTAAAACATCTTATTAGACAAATCAATTAATCTATATAATAAAGATATAATAATATCATATTTCCAATTCGGTTACTTTAACCAGACGTATAAACTAAAATATACACGTAAATGCGATGATTCATAACACTTATCGTAGCTTACAATGTATACTTCTAAGAAACACAAGCTTTGTTATCATAACTTTGCGTTCTAAATTATAAACATCTGTCGACCCACTCGAATAACGCTCGAGTGGCCTTCGAGTGCCGGGGGCCGCGGGACGCGGGGGTTGGTGTTGTTTACATTAGCGCGCGCGCGGTGTCTGATAGGATAATACATCTGGAGGTAATATAATATTCTTCAATAGAAACCAAACAACTTTTACGTATATCTTTATACATATAATTCTTCTGTACGTGTGTTGACAGTGAACTCCTCCTAAACGGCTGGACCGATTTGAATAAAACTTTTTGTGTGTGTTCAAGTGGATTCGAGGATGGTTTAGATATCCTTTTTTTTCTCTTTTGTACAGGACAACGTCTGTCGGGACAGCTAGTAATAATATATATATATATATACACAAAAAGTCTAATAGCGATATCTTTTGTAATTTTTTTTTTGTAGCTGCTCTTAGTTTTTAATGCCGGTATTGATACACCTTAAATCATATTGGGTCTTAAAACCAATTCTATCAAAATGTGAGTCTAATAAACCTCTGCCAATCCCTTCAAGGGCTAAATATATAATTATTGAAATTAAACTTGTTGTTTGACTAATAATAAAGATCTTTCTAAACCTAACTACTTTATACGAATTTTATCACATTCTTTATTAATAATTACTTTATGGTCGTGGTCACGGGGAGAATATGATGATACAACTACCATCTTAGTCTCCCCGTGACCGTGACTGCTGAAAAGCAACCGAAACGTCGGGGAAAGTGTTAACTTAAATATAAATAGTTTTAATGGTTGTATAATTAAATTAGCTTAAAAATTTGTAAAGTTTAATAGTAGTAGTAGTTTAACAGTTTAGAAATTATGTAATAAAGTGTTAAATAAACAACGCGATAAAATCATTATATGGATTTTAATTAAAGTAGTTTAATTTCAATGAATAACATTCGCGTGAACAGAAGACAATATTTTAGTTAAATATAATTTTTATATTTTGTACATTTTTATGTAGTATACTTATGTATATACTACGAGCTTAAAAAATGTTGAAATAAAGTTTTTCAACCCATCTTCTGGGTGGATCCACCGCCTGCGGCCCTACCCTCTATAAATGAAAATACGACCCCAAATACGGTTTTCAACAAAACAATCGTACCGGTAATACGTGATTGGGTAACAGAGGAAAATAATATTTCATTTTATATCCCAAGAGTATTATATACGCATCTCGAACATAAATAGCCGTTGCTTTTGGTGCGAGCTTTCTGTACAAATTTCCTTGTCATACCGTACAAACGAAACAAATGTGTATTTAAAAGCTACTAATATTTGATATGTATTTGATTTCATATTCTATATGAGTTTTCCTTGAAAGCAAACATTTCCGTTACAGGCAATTTGTGTTACGAGTAATCGTGTAAGCTTCACTAGGTAAATTTAATGCCTTTTAATCAGTTAGAATAAGTAGGAATTGAAATCAGGACCTTTCGATTGTAAGAACAGTGCCCTAATCATTTGGCTACTGCTGATGTACTGGTTCTATTTATGTATCGCGTGTGATGTTAGCCGGATACCCGGATATATAAACATATTTATCGGCTACGCATTACTAGCCTGTAGGGTCAAACATAAAATCTTTACATTATAGTAATAATGCAGTCAATAATATTTTATAATGTTTAGTTACATTTCCAAGCTAATGACATATTTTTGGAACTGTTTATAAAAACATAGTTTAAAGATCTTGCTCGCTTATGCATCATAACATAAAACAATACTAGTAGCTAACAAGTGGCACCTCATTAAACAGACATTTGTTAATTTAAATCAAAATTAAATTCTATTGTAGTATTATCTATCTCGGACACTCAATATAATATTGCACCCCTGCCACTCGGCGTGGCCCCTGCGGTGATCCAGGTATATTTTATGCTTTATTCTATTTTTCATACCTACTCTTCAGTTTAAGGTATAATATACCATAACCGGCTCTTTGCCGACAATGTCTTGATATGGTAAACGTTAACCTAAATCTTATAATATATATCATATCCTCACGTACATTATGCCATAAATAGGGTTATTCTTCGTTCCTCGCATATGGTTATTCTTTTGTCGTCTTCTACATACTTCAATCATCTTAGTACATCTATCTTCTTTCTTTAGATAAAATAGTAAACTACTGCAAAGCTACAAAGTAGCAGACGTATTATCCCGATGAAAACTTTAATTACTGATAGTTTTTAATAAGTTGCTCTAAACGTAACATGTCCATTTTTCTAAACAGAATTGGATAACATTTGGTAAATGCATGACGATATGCTGTTCTGAGAATGGCAATCGGATGCCTTCTATTATTGTGTATGGGCATTCATGGGCGAACCATCTCTAATAATCTCACCTGCCTTCTTACTTATTGCATTCATAGCTTTGGTTAGCATGTTTATTTATTTACAGTAAATATATAAATATATTTTTTACAGTAAATAAAATATATTGTACTAAATATTTTACTCTGATTTATTATTCAATCCTTCGAGAAATACCTTTAGAGAAACTAAAATGCTAACTACATACAAAGTAAGCGAGTGTTAATAAATAGAATTGATACTTACGATACAGTTAGCTAGGGGGTAATAATTATGTGATCTTGACGACACCGACGATGTTCTAACCACTGGTTACATAATTCATACTTAACTGTAAAATAGCGGTAACCTGCTAGTCTACTTACTTAGTGCAAGTTCGACGACTTTTTCTCCAAGCCAGAGAGGGTTCTAATATACCTTAGATAGTAAGGTACCGTATTATAATTCTTAAGGAGGTACTCACAGGCCACTTCTAAAGTCTTCGTGTCAGCACTTTTGCCAACGGCGTTGTGCACTTCGCACTTGATCGTCGCCTCATTGAATCGCCGCGATATGTTTGAGAGTATCTGTGGAAATAGAAAGAATTAGTCTAAGAAAAAGTACTTAGTTTTTGGACTGTATTTTGTCTGGTCTTTTTAAAGGTCATATTAATCTGTCAAGTCTTAGTATACCAGATATAATTTCAAATCATCTGCCACTGGCCACCGGTGTGCCACCAAGCTTTGGAAAGTTAAATTAGATAAACAATATACTTGTATTGTACGTCATTATTGCACAAATATAAATAAAGAGCACTAGAAAAATATAAAATTTAAACACTACTTTTAAATAATCGGTACAAATGGTGACAGACTTTCGATATTTTAAGAAAGCTAGCTTACATTCCTACAACATTTACTTCATGTCTTCGGGTAACAGTTATAATATTGTTGAAGAAAAACTTGAATCTCCATTTTCACGTAATAACAAACATGGAAATGTTATACATAATATTACACAAAGGAAAATAACAACGAAAGCAGCAAACCATTCTCGTTAAGACAATAACAAACTAAAACTTCAAGATGCACCAATTACCATGTGAAACTAAATTCAGCAGAAACGTATGCCGAGCAAGCAAAATTTCAGCAATGTATTTCTTAATAACACTTTTGAAACAAACAACATTTAATAAGTGGAAATTTTTCGACTACCCTCCTTATAACAAGCCTGATGTAAAATGCATTTTGCAGGTACATGGTTTGCCAAGAAGAAATTTGAAAATTCTCTCTCTTATATTTTCCGAGTACGCCTCTTACAGTACATGCAAATAAGGCTGGTAAAATTTAATATGGTGTACAGAATTAATGGAGAGAACGACACTCAAGAAGATATTTATAAGACACAAGGTTGTTACTCTGTTTTGGATTTTTAACAGGGATGTCAAAAAATGAAGTGTGTTTTACATTAGAAGTGTGTTAAGACAATATTATTTTTTAATTATCCATTTGAGCTATTAGTTACTTAACGCTAACTTAACGCTAAATTAACAATGAAGAAAAACATTGAAAGAAAACTTGCATGTCTGAGAGCTTTCCATAATGTTCTCGAAGATATTTGAAGTCTGCCAACCCACAACTGGCCAGCGTGGTGGACTAAGACCTAAACTTTCTGACATTGAGAAAAGGCTCATGCTCAGCGGTGGGACAGTCTATATAATTCTCTCTGGGACAGTCTATATAATTCGCTCTGTATATTACAGAGCTGTTATTTATACTAATATTATAAAGCTGAAGAGTTTGTATGTTTGATTGAACGCGCTAATCTCAAGAAATACTGGTTCGAATTAAAAATTATTTTATTGTTGGATAGCCCATTTATTGAGGAAGGCTATAGCCTTGTTATATAGCCTATAGGCTATATAACATCACGCTACGACCAATAGGAGCAGAGAATCAATGAAAAGTATTAGAAAAACGGGAAAAATTATCTTATGTGAAGCAGACGAAGTTGCGCGGGTCAGCTAGTTATCATATACTAGAGCTATAAAAAATACGACAATTTCATTATTTTAGAATATTTTCTGCCAGTTTTTAACCAAGAAGGTTGCTAAATATACAAGAAAGTCTTGAAGGCTTTAACAGCTTATTTAAATTTGTGATCCCCCGCTTGGTGTTGACTTTTGCTTGATCCGGTTTAATACAATTATTTATACGGCGAAACTGCCAGACCTACACAACTCAAATTGTATTAAAATACGGGTACATCCTTGTGAATTCCCTAACTATAATATTATAAATGCGAATGTGACTTTATTTGTTTCTTACCCTTTCAGGCCATAACTAATCGACCGACCATCATGAAATTTACAAAAACTGTTATCAGGGGTACAGAAAACAAAAGAAGATAGGATTCATCCAGAAAAAAGTTACTGTTCCCGGAGATGAGAAATTTATTAAGCCAGTTTTAATTTACGCAAGCCGCGGGCAAAAACTAGTCTTTTACTAGTGTATTTTTATGAGCTGGTGGATTATTGTGTGGGCTACTAAGCGTCGTTAAACATCTGTGCAAGACTTTAAAAGCCCCACAGCAAATAATGAGAAACCTTCTATAGGTATAACCAAAGTTCACGTACATTTCAATTGCCTTTGTTTCCATATTATACGAGGTGTACTTAACTTCCTTCGAAACTCTTGCGTTGCATCTTACGTAATTTTACGTGTATATACCTACATATTACGATCAGCTCTAAGACGATTGCTTCGAAATAAAACGCTTTCATTTTCGATTTTCGAAATAATGTAATTGCTTTCAGTCAACAAAAGCCGATAGCATATTTTTATATTATGTTCATTTGTTAAGAAATAATAACAACATATGGGATACATGTTGTTATTATTTATATTTAATTATTACCAAAAAACATTGCCATGAAGAGGTCTCGGGTTCGATCCCAAGGCACGCACCTCTAACTTTTTAAAGTTATACGGCTATTAATTAGTTAATTATCGCTTGTCTCAACGGTGAAGGAAAATACCGTGAGGTATTACGGATAATATTCTCGAATACATGTGAAGTCTGCCAACCCGCACTGAGCCAGCGTGGTGGACTATGACCTTACGTTTCCCATATTGAAAAGAGGCCCGTGCCCAGCAGTGACAGAGTTAATATACATGGCTGATTTTATTATATTACTAGCTGACCCGCGCAACTTCGTCTGCTTCACATAAGAGAATTTTCCTAGTTTTTGCAATATTTTTCATTTATGCTCCGCTCCTATTGGTCGTAGCGTGATGTTATATAGCCTATAGCCTTGCTCTATAAATGGGCTATCCAACACTGAAATATTTTTCTAATTTTTACCCCTAGTTCCTTAGATTACCGCGTTCAACCAAACAAACAAAATGTGAGTGAAGTCGGCGCGTGAGCGCCCCCGCCTTTTTATAAATGCAGCGGATGGCCGATCCGCGCGTTAAACAACAATCAACCGTATAGCCGTACCCATACTGGCGCGGCGAGATTTGGAAGTTTTATTTCATCTATATCTTGTGTGTTTATAAACCGATTCCTATATTTTTTTTTATAATATTAATATTAAGGTGTACTTTTTGAATATGGGAGTTTGATAAAGATATATCTATGTGAAATACAATATATTTATGTATTGTAATACACTTTGAAGAAATGCCTAACGATTAAACACGTTATTGTGACTAATTTATAAAAGATAGATATATACTATTAAGGACTTTTTTGTAGATCTTTTGAAGACCATCATCTTTGTAATACATACTTTTGGTGTATGATCAACGTATGCGAGGATAAGAGCTCGAAAGCGCATTTTCGTCCGACTTGCTTCAAATTTATCGTCACTGCTCAGCTCCTATGTGTCTTAGCGTTATGTTATATAGCCTATAACCTGCCCAGGAGTATGGACTACAATCGTACCAAGTTTGGTTAAAATCCCTTCAGTAGTTTTTGACCCATGTGTGCACATACAGGCAGACAGACAGACAGACAGACAAAAAATTTACTGATTGCATTTTTGTCATCAGTATCGATCACCATTCATCCTCCAATATTAATTTTGAATATATATTCAATGTACAGAATTGACCTCTCTACAGTTTTATTATAAGTATAGATATACCTGATTAAACAGAAAGATTTTATAAACATAAGTCTAAACGTGTGTACTGCGTAATACTAAATTTTAAAACCTATTAAGTTTAAGATCGATTTCGATCATTGAAGTACTAGATGCCAAACTATTTGTGCTAGTTTCGTGGTTTATTGCTGTATTTATTTATGATACTCATGAAAGTTTAGTTTATAGTCGAACGTTTAAATTTGCTCTATATACATTTGTACATGTAATTGTAGAATACTGAATACGAACCGAATCTATATAAAGATGTCCAGTTGGTAAGTATTAGTCTTTATTAATAGGCAATTAATAAAAAATATATATATCCGTTATCCTTTTCGTCTAAATGTTAAAAGACTTCAATTACTCCTTTATTTTGTTATTAATTCTAATTATTATTTACTTGATTTAGCTCGCACGCAAACATGTACATAGGTTAGGTTTTTTTTTCTGGATAAAAGATACCCCATATCCTTTTCTGTACACCTGACAATGTGTATGCATAATTTCATGATGATCGGTGGAGTAGTTACGGCTGTAAAGCGTAACAAACAAAAAAACTCATATTCGCATTTATAATATTAGTTAAGATTCTACTTTGATTTTTAATGCCATAATTTTTTATTATTTAAACTAATCCAAACTAATTTTTATGACTATAAGTCAAGTAAAATTTACTGGATTTGGATCTCAATTGCAGTTTTAAATTTAATAATGGCCCTCCCTATTATATGTATATTCCTTCTTTTTAATTTTATTTCTCATATTTTTATCTTTGTCATCTTATCATTGTAATATTTAAAATGTAATGCATGCTGAATTCATCTGTAATTAGTTACACAATTGGTTAGACTCAAAATTTTTCTCACATGTGTATGTGATAATGTAATCACTATTAGAGATTCTTAATAAATAAATAAATATCTATAGCAGATCATGTATTTAAAACAAGATCTTAAGTAATTAAATTTCCTAGTGAATATGACGCGCACATTATGTGATAGCTCTTTTATATTTAAGGTGCAAGAAACGATCAATTGAAAAGATATCGTAATCATTTAATATAATGTACTACAAAATTCTGAGCATTCAATCTATCGACACGCAAGCCCTTTTTAACACAGTTGAAAGGCTCGAAGCCCTTTTATACAACTATAATAAAATACAGAAAATAAACCGCTCTTTAAATGTCTTGCTAAAAGTATTTTCTTTACTTATTCAATATCGAACTCACCAATTCATTGCTGACGTCACCGGTGATTTGATCGTTGTTCACGTACCATTTGTACGTTAAATTGTTTGGGTTGGCGCTTGCTTGACAACCTGTGGACAAAAGGCGTTTTAAATCAGTCTATTCAGAACCAAGATGGCTGGAAGCTCTATTTTATCATGTAAATTTTAAGCAACATAGATTAACTTCGGGCTCCAAACATACACTGTTAACATTTTGAGCTTTTCAGAGTAATGGATAAATGGTATATAATAATACGAACGTATTATTGGATAAAAGGGGTGTCCATAAATAATTATAACTAATATCCTCCAAACTGAATCTCAGTCACGGCTGCCAATCTCAACGAAGACTGGCTTCCAGCTTAGAAGATATTATAGTGCACAATAATTGTGTGCGTAAAATCATATGCACTCTTTCTATTCTCACATTCATATTTAGATAGGACGGCAAGCCGACCCTACTGCGGATATAGCAGACGCAGGATCAACGACTTTAAGTGCTTTCTGTAACACGGCGTGTATAACACCGCCAACTTTCTAACTCCGGGCTTCTATTGAGAATTTCTTAGCAGAAAAACCCAATACATTTTTGTTAGCCCGACATAGCCAGTTGCACTCACTGATCGGTAAACGATTAGCGAGGTTAAGCAACGCTGGGTGTCGGTCAGTCTATAGATGGGTGACCGCTTAGTGATATTTCATCTGAGCGTCTCCGTGCTTCGGAGGGAGGGCACGTAAAAAGTCGGTCCCGGTTGTTGCCAAATTGACAGCAGTCGTTAAGCCATGTCAGAGGCCTAAGCCGCCCGGCTTGAACAACTCTTGACAAACATATTGGCCACTAACCACACGAAAAGAAAATGTAAGAAGCCCGACTCGGAATTCGATCCTGAAACCTCATGCACAGCAATCGCATTTAGTACCGCTGAGCAATTTTGGTTCTGGAATAAATGGATTTGTCCTTAAATATAAGAATTTTGATGGGCTTGTGCGAAACAGTTTCTTAAGTTGAAGAGCCTATCAATTATTGCGTAACAGTCAAAATGAGCTGACTCGTCCAAGGAAATACCATCCTCTAAGAAATCGGTGTAAGAGCACTATAGTACCACTGTAATTGGGATTATTGGGCTATCGCCGGAAGGGTTACATAACTACCTCTCCAATTTATTACCTTTTACCCTTTCAACTGCAGAACAGTTAAACGTTTTATCACGAAGTCCCTTTTTTATAATTCGTGCTCTCATATCGGCACATCTCTACAGCAAACTCTCCTGAGTTTGACACATAGATGCTTTAACAGTTGCCAATGGTCTTAACAGAATAGCGTGCTGGAGGAAGATGCTCGGCATATCCTGGACGGAGTTCTACACCAACGTGTCCATACTCCAGAAACTTGGTATCACACAGCGTTTGTCGGACATAGTACAGTCGCGCATTCTACAGTACTTTAGACATGTACTAAGCAGGATATTGACTTCATAAAGCATCTGGTTGTACAGGAAAAAGTGGAGGGAACCAGATTGTGGTGGCAGGTCACCTATGCGATGGACTGACCAAGTGAAGTCCGCAGTAGGAAATCGCATATCAGACTGCGCTAAACAGTCTGTCAACAGGGAGAGATGGCGGGAGATCGTGCAAAGAGCTGTGTCCGCCTCTAGACGCCTTAAAGTGATCACGACCGCTCTGCCAAGATTAGGGAGAGCAACGATTGCCTTTATGTCATTAAATATGTACGTAAACAAGTACATTATTTAGGTTCTATTGTGATTACGGCCATGAACCACTTATAATTATTACATCCAGTAGTATAAAATAAACTTACCTATGACTACAATATCTCCTTCCTGAATAGTTCCTTTGACTACTCCAGATTTGACGAACATGCGAACTTTGGGAGCATATTGAACCTGTAACAATAATAGTCATTATAATATTGATTTGTTCAAATGGAGCAGAGCGTTGACATTGTAATATATTAGCAAAGTACAATTTAACAAAATAAAGGGAGGTTCTCATCTCAATCTTTATTTTAATATTACTCCCGCAGTACAAGAATTATTCCTAATGCGATTTTCTTTTAAAAAAAAAATATATATATATATATTTCATGAATGGCACAATGATCTTATTGATATTGTGGTGATCCAGATTAAGAGCATCCAGGTAACGAATATAATTCTAATTTATACATATTTGTTCCGAGTCTGGATGTCTTTTTGTTTAAATGATTGATTGCCAGGTTACTAAGAATTAATTGATTTATTTATAGGAACATTTTATTAACATTTATCCTATTGTTGTTATATTATTGTGTTTTACAACAGTATTTTACATAGTTCGCTTAACGATATATTTACAGACATTCGATTCGAAACAAGCATTACAAAATATAAAATTCTAGCAAAATAAAGTTGAAACAAAATGAACAGCGGCTTGGCGGTTGTGTATAAAACAAAATAAAAACGAAATATTTGCCGCGACCACTACTAAATAACGCCTACCTGAATACATTATACAAAATAGAATAGTAATAAAATATTTTGTATTCCTTTTATTGAAAATGTTACCAAAGACATAGTTATTCATTGCTACTTTTATAAATCGACAAAATAACAGTGATTCTAGCCTTAATAACTTATAACTATAATGACAAAAAGCACTGGTGCCACTTGTCGTTGTCGCTTCAATTTCACTCAAATTAACAATTTCACATTCCCAGCTTGTGTAACGTAGCAAATTTTGGAAGACATAATATAACATTCATTTTTGTTTAAACTTATGTCGGCATTGAGCCGGGCAATTTGTTTAGAGACAACAATAGTTAAGTCTCAGCCCTTACAACGTAGGACCCAAAGATATAGCTGATGCTGTGAGTGCACTACATTCATACTCGCACCTATATAGGTGCGTACATATTTCCGTAGACTTACGCCTGTTTACATCCGTAGGGTATATACCCTACGGATGTAAACAGGTGTAAGCCTACGGAAATATGTAACTAATTAACTTCTGTGTCGTATGGTACTTGACAAACATTCAAACAACGGACACAACCAACACCCAGACTCGGAACTAGCATACGTAGATAACACAAAATGTTTGTCCCATGTGGGATTCGAACCCACAACAATCGATGCAGTGATCGATCGAGGTGACTACTCAAATTTCTACGCCAATCGTGCAGTCAATATTAATATAATTTGTAGTTGTAAGTCCCACGTAATAGGGAGCGAGCCAATTGCTGTTTTCTGACACAGTTACAAACTTCGCCTGCCTCCGTGCCTCAGCGGTAGTGAATGCGACTGCTGTGCGTGAGGTCTCGGGTTCGAATCCCGGGTCGGGCCAACAAAAAGTTATTGGGTTTTTCTATTAAGAAATCTCAATAGCAGCCCGGCGTTAAGAAGTTGGCGGTGTTAGACACCCCCGTGCCTCGGAAATCACGTAAAGCCGTTGGTCCTGCGCCTGATCTCTCTCCGGTTGTGTTGGTTTACCGTCCCATTGGATCTTGAGGGTTAGGGAACAGAGAGTGCACTTTTGTTTGCGCACACGCTTGTGCACTATAATATCTCCTGCGTAGATGGTCAGTCTCCGTTAAGATTGACCGCCGTGACCGAAATTCGGTCTGGAGGACATTATTATTATTATTCAAACTTCAAACTGAGAATTTCTTGACAGAAAAACCCAATTACATTTTGGCCAGTATCATGCACAGCCGTCTCATTCACTACCACTGCGCCACCTTAGCCTTAGCCACCGCTTCTCCATGTATTACAAATTAAAAATGTTGAAAATTTTCATATTAAGTGCCGCTAAAATGACACATTCTAAGTTACGTAAGAATTTTCTCATATAATCATGTGCTATAAACCAGTTTTCCACGCGAGATAGCTGGCACGTAATTGGCACAATTATCTAAAACTTATCAATGTAACTATAAGCTATTATACCTCAAATTGTACTATCGTTGTATACCTATTATGGTTAGAATCGACCGCACCAATTATCAGGCTTATTCGGCGGTAATTCCTGTTTCGGCTTCGGTAAAGTAGGAAAACGGTTATTGATTGAATACTTAATGAATCCTTTGAATCAATGATTAACCGGCTTAATTTTGTAGGTGTGGTGATTGTACCTTTGATATACGTGTATTTATGATGATGATGCTTACCTATAACGCTGACATAACTAACAAGTTACGGCAAGATATAGTCTGCACCACACAATCATGCTCAAAACACAATATTTACATATAGATTTTTGCATTTCTAGGGCCAATTTTGTACAATAGACTATTTTTAGAGGATTAAGCATTTATAAATTAACTCATTTTAACTGTAAAAACTTAATTTCTACTTATATTAAAACTCTGTCATATGACCAAACTGAGCAGTTACTTGCAATCCGTAAATAAAATTTTGCTAATTTAGTTTTAAAGTAGAATATTAAATGTAATTTTATTTATAAATATTTATATAATTTATAATAGAATGTAAGCAGTTTGTCGCTCGAAACACAGGTTTAACCTACATAGTTCGGGCAAACACTTTATGTTATTGTTAAGATGCAATAGTAAAACTAAGTAAATAAAATAAATAAATTAAATTAAACAAGTTAATTTGAATAATACGTATATAGCATTACGCTTAAATTCCTGAAAGGTCCACCCTGAGGGGATGAAGGATGAAGAGACCCTGAAGGGTCTGCATGCCATGCACATTTCACCAGTTATGGTGAAATGTGCATGGCATGGATATTTAAGGTCCCAAGTAAAAAGCGGTGAGGCTATTGCCATCTACTAGGAAAAGCCTACTCGCTGCTACTAAGAATTCCTTTATACAAATACTATAACCGGTTCCGCTTCGGGCCGCGAAACTGTGATCAAATGCACACCAATCGCATTCACTGTCACTGCGCAAGGCATAATAGTTTCCTATAATAATTGTAATCACTTTATTAATAATAACCTTTAGTGTGTGCCCACGGTTTCAGCCGCGTTTATGATTACTGCGCCGTCCCAATGGGTCGTAGCGTGATGTTATATAGTCTATAACCTTCCTCGATATACATATTAGCTACCCAACAATAAAATATTTTTTCTATTCGAACCAGTAGTGCCTGAGATTAGCGCGTTCAACCAAAGAAACAAACAAACTCTTCAACTTTATAATATTAGTAAGTACCTATAGATAAGCTGTGGTATTGACTTTGCTTGAAACGGACTTTCGGAGTTTGACCCAATGCAATATTGACGAGAACTCACTGCTATCAGTTAAAGTAAAAAGGGTTACTTTGGGACCTAAAGATAGTGGTTAGTGAGATTAATTCTTTTTTTTCTTATTGCCATTGGTGGCAGACGAGCAAGTGGCCCATCTGATGGAAAGTGGTAACCGCTGCTCATGGACTTCAGCAATGTCAGGACACAGCAAAGTCGCTGCCTACCGTGAAAGAAGAACTCTCTTTAAACCTCGTTTGAAGAAGGACATAATATCAATTCTTCATGAATACTATTATGTGCATACAAATTGTTTGAAAAATATACTACATAGATCTGAATTATTGTATATATAAACGTATTATTTGTTTTTATTTTTAAAATACCTCTCCAGCACTATGAATACTTTCAATCTGGCATTGGACTTTACAAACATTCAAACAACTGACGCAAAGAAAACCTAAACTTAGAACAAACCATATTATGGGGATCACATAAAATTTAAATCCGCGTGGGGATCGAATCCACTTCACTCGGCGCAGCGAGAGTGACAAGGCGACCATTTAAACCACTACGCGTTCCTTGCAGTCAATTATTAGGTTTAATAATTGACTGCACTAACTTTTCATTGTTTGGCATATTAGAGATAGATATTCGATATTACTGAGAGATTTTTCAAATTTACGTCTTTTGTAGCTTAAAGAATGGAAATATATTATGTAGATTATTATTTTCGCTCATAACTACAGCCTGTACGGAATATATTATAATTATATTCTATATATGAGAGTAGTAGAGTCTCGCTGATTTCAGCATGAATGGGCCGGCTCGACCGGGACTACCCTCTCACGGAATATCGACAGGACGGACGATTTGGGGACTGCCGGTAGAAGTGAAAACTTCAATCCTTGGTCATAAACACTTCTTTATAAACTAAAAATAATTAAAAAATGGAAAGCGTTCGGTGACGTTGACGCGAGTTCCATGATTTTTGTTCAAATAAGAAGTGCTCAACGCGCCTAAAGAAGTTTTCACTTAAAAAAACATATTTTTCGTTGTTCACCAATTACTTATTTTTATCCGTTTTCAGGTTAATTTAGAATTAACCTATCTAAATATATCTTTTTTTTTACCTAGGGGAATGCTTTGACGCATACCTCTCCGCGGGGCAACGGAGAGGTTATGTCGGACTCACCGAGGGAAAGATAATACCGACTAAACCTACCACGGTGTTCCTTGACATAACCAGAGACGGCGGGGTCGCGCAAATCACTTTTACATGCAATCGCGATCCTGCCGAGGTTTCGACCCGCCATAAACGTCAGGTCACTACACCAAAAGACCAAACTTTGGTCACTCCTAATTTTAACCCAGTCCCCTTGAAGAGGGACGGACACACGACACAAAGACGCGCGTGGGAACACATACGCCGCCTCTCAGACCTGGTGCTGAACGGATGGCGGGCAGGCCATCTAATCTATAAAAATAGATATCTTATCCTTACTTATATTACACATGTGAAAGTGAGTTTGTTTATTTGTTTGTTTGCTACGCTTTTACGCCTTAACTACTTGACTGATCATCATAAAATTTAGTATAAACGTTGTCAAGGGTACAAAAGGGATCTTTTATCCAGAAAAAAGTACTGTGCTTGAGGGATAGTAATTTATAATGAGGAATATCGAATATTGTAAACTAGAAATCTCATAATAATATAAATACTATTTCGATCTCTAATTGTGATAGTGTTAATTATTATATTTTGTTTATAACTATTCAATGGTTATAATTTCGTCTGAATTTGTTTTATATTTATGTGAAATTCGAAAATAATAAACCTGTGAATGCTATACAAGCATTTAAAATAACGAAAACATTCGTACAAAATAGGATGTGCTTCATCAGCAACAACGAAGTAGGAAAATAAAAACCAGAAAATATTGTTAATATTTCTCCAAGACAGAAAACAATACAGCGGCAACGTTACGAATCGACTTGACCTAAAATGCCCGACAATTTTTCACTCGAGAACTTTAAAAAAGACTTTTAAAAATAAAACCCGACCATTTCTCGTTGTGTCCAAATCAGAAACTGTGTTTTCTAGCAGTTGGTACGACGCAGCAAAACATACGATGTTACAAAGAACAGAGGAAAATAAAAAATAAATATATCCACGGTGCTTCTTGGAGGGGAAAAGTTCGACGGCTCAGTCTATTGTGCGGTTTTTCTTATCTTCTCGGAACAAGTTTGTGTCGCTAATTTTTTGCGGTTGATTGTTCTCGTCCTGAAGCTTTATTTTAAGTTTTCTATGAGCTGTGGTGTTGAAAGTGTAGTAAACGAACTATCTATATGCTGCTAAACTTTAAGATTTGTTACCAGTTGACAGCGATTCTGACGAATTCTATTAAGTCCAAACCAGTTTTGTAAATATTTAGTATTGTAATTATTAGTATTTCTTTTATTATTTCTTGTCTTTTTATACATGTGTTTAAGTGTATTAATAATGAATTATGTATAATATTTTGTAACGTTAGCAAAAAAATGAAAGTGCAAAAAAGAATTTAAGATAATCTATAAATTCGAACGAAAAATGTTAACGATCGTTGATAGTTGACAAATGTACCAGGTAATGAAACGAAAAATCCATATTTTTGTTGAGATAAATACAAAATAAATCATAAAATATAGATATAAGATTGGACAACAAATCAAAACAAAATGCATTACGATAAAATTCGTACATTAAAGTTGAATTTCCAAATTATTTCAAAATCAGTAAATATTCAACTCTAGCTCAGGTAATAAAGCTAGGTAGCTAGGTGGTCGACTTCGAAAGTTTGTTGTACTGATTTTAAAGTCCGTAGGTGAGAACAGTATATTAGCTCTCTCGGGACTGACGTTTAATGGCCTCTTACGACACCCTAGAGAACTGAGAGACAATTTCTGGCCTAGACCACAGCGGTCGAACTAAACTTGCATCGTAAATTTTCAACCACAGTGTGACGATTCGAAGCAATTTGAACAATGATTGTTGGAACTGTTTTAATATTGCTTGCTGCTATAAAATCGAACCTTCCAAAAAGGTACGTATTCTAATCTTTATTGTGTTCTACAAGTATTAGTAACTTTATCATTATTATAATAAGTTTGCAATCGTTTTTGGCCTGCCTCGGTGGTGCCGCAGTAGTGAATGCGATTGTAATGCATGCAGTTTTTAGTTGAATTACTTGGTCAGCAAAAGATACATTATCATCTGCATCATGTGGTGTGACCCTGTGCCCGATGGATGGCAGTGTTCCTCTTCCCCCTATTACATGGGCTATAGCTAGTGAAACTTGAAACTCTGAAGGTGTATTTTAAACAATGTTTGTATTCACCTCTTTTTCTACTCCTTCGTTGACTAAATCGGCTAATTCAAGCCATCAGAAAATAATTCACAACGATGTCCTCATCGAAAATCTAAAAAGAATAAACTAAACTAGAAATCTTGCTCCAGTTAAGTTTAGAGTTAAATGTGGAATAATCCTGACGCAATTATTTTAAGTAACTTACATTTGCAGAGTTAAGCATTGTCCCTAATTTCATGGATATTTGGTTGTGATGTTTATACTTGGATCTACGAGTACATAAGAATGAAGAAGAATCATTATGGCATTCAAATAATAATCCATAATATAACACCTTTAAATATAAATAATTATTTATATTTAAAGTTGTCACATACTTACTACAGCCACTACTGTGAGTATTTCAAAGAAAGGATTTCTCTTAGAACTACGGACGTCTTTTCAATGAAGGCCTTCTATGTCCTCCAAATTATATAACATGGCGTCTACCATGTCTGTTTGGCGAGCTTCCAAGGCGCATAAGACTTTAAAATAACCCTTCATGTCCAGTCTAATATTCAACTGAAGAAAATCAATGGAATAATCCTTGAGAAATTGTTTTAGGGGTTCAAAGTGAATAGTTTTCGATAGTAGCACTATGAATATATTATCAAAAATGTTATAGATGATGATATAATACATATAGACCATTTCCTACTTATTCTGTTTTTCTTAACAAATACTAACACAAGTCAAACATTCGTGTGCATGGATATGGTTGTTTATCAAAAACTATATAACTATGTATGTTTATCCATTGTCTAGTACCTATAGTATAAGCTCTGCTTAGTTTGGGTTAAATGGTGTTGTGTGTATGTGATAGAATAGAATATTATTATTTGTTTCTCTTTCACGGGTATATTCCTAATACGTTAAGAAAATACCCGACTCTTTGGGAGGCTTACACGGAGACATGGGTCCAACGTGAAGACGCCCTTCGAGAGTTTTAAATCAAAGATGGAATGGAACACCTACAGCAGCACTAACCGCAGCAGGAGTAGGAGTATTGCTACGTACGGATTCTAATATATGGGCTATGGGTATGGGTGTTTGATGGACTGGTATATTGGTAACTATGGATGATAAAACGACTGTCGCAGAGGGGTATATATTATTATTATTATTACTCATTTTGAAAATCATTCATTTACAGCTTTCAAACTATATTCGTTATATAAACAGTAGAGATAACAAACAAGGAAGGCAATACATGGTATGGGTTTCTATGTTTCTATGTCTGTCTTTTAACAAAATAAGACATTTGAAATTTTTATATCTTCTGTGTTTTGAATGTCTCTTTGTACTCTTAATTAATTGTCTTTGATTTTTAACGATTTGAATATTATTTTTTTCATAAGATTTATTTTATTATTTTAACCTGTGTGTATTTGTGTGTGCAGCCTGCGATAGCCTAGTGAGATCGTTGGACTGCCACGAAGCGGTCTCCAGTTTGATCCCAAGGCGCGCATAAATAGTTAACTATATCGTTCGCTTTATCGATGCAGGAAACATCGTGAGGAAACCTAAATGTTCTCCATAATGTTCTTGAATATATGTGAAGTCTGCTTATCCGCAATTGGCCAGCGTGGTGGACTATGGCCTAACCCTTCTCACACTGCGAAAGGTCAGCCAGCCCACCTGTGGGCCAGCCGATATTATATAGTTTACGATTATAGACGAGAAACAAAGAGCTAATTTGAATTGCCAAAAATTAAATCTAATATTTCAAAAATGGCGGCAGATGTAGGCCAAACATTTGATACAAAAAAGTTGTAGTCGAAATTGTTAACGAAACATAAACAAACTTTGTTAATTAACATTTGTATTGTAGGTACATAATGTTCGTGAACAAGGCATGTAATACGACATATATATCGTTGTTTGTTCTATGTACTCAAGATTTGAACATTATGTTACCTACATGTAATAACCGGAGAGTACATAATGTATGTGTATCAGTATTTTTAAAACATTAATGAAGCACTTTTTCTCTTTTACGGGTAGGGTCCTAGTGCGCAATGAAATTACTCGGCCTTTTACGAGACTTACACAGAGAATTGGATCCAAAGTGCAGGGGCATTTCAAGAGTATTCATCTAGAACAGGGTGGGAATCTAACGTGGCAATAACTGCGGCAGATGGAGAAGATTATTGCCACGTAGTACCTCATATAATTGGATTATGGGGGCGGATGTTTAATGGACTAGCGAGCTGGGCGAAACTATTTAACAAAATTGTGTCAGCCAAATATGTTATCCCAATGCAAATTCGAAATGGCCGAAGTGCGTTCTTCAAATCACTACATGGGCCACCTGAGTAGCTGCTATATAATACGCATATGCTGTAGGCCTTAAGACTGCGCCGAGCGTAAGACGCGGTTGGACTGAATGACATAGCTCGATATTCAAATCGGTGCGCGGCCGCCATAGTAAAATTTTATGGAGGATTTGAAGTGATTTTTTGATAAAGATGTATCTTTATTATCAACCAATAACTTAAATATTTGGGACGGACAAATTGTAATATAACTATTTATGTTTCGTTTAAGCTGTAAAATAGGATAGATTTCTACTGTTATAATTTAAAAAATCACTTAATACGAGCTTATTTTTTTGCAAATTTGCGTAATTTTGTAGGCGAAAATATTAATTATTTAAAGTTTTTAACAAGGAGTAATTGTAAACAAATTCATTGTTATGGTAAATTTATATTTTATATTTGTATTAAACAAAAAGTGTTGATATTATCAACTTAACTGTGGCCGCCTGTTTTGGCACATTTCGCTCGGCGCAGTCTTAAGGACAGCATAGGGCAACAACGGTTTTAGGGCTGCACGCATAGCGAAGTTACCGAAGTGGTCGCCCGCTTTTGCCACTGCGGTGAGTGCTACAGTCGGTTGGATCCTCGCACGGGACATTGTGATCTGCAAACAGTAGTCGTGATCCGTATAAAGTGTTTAATTTCAAAATAGTCGTGATTTATTAAGTAGCTAGAATTTGCCCGCGGCTTCGCTCGCGTAAATGTAGGTTTGGTTAGGTTAGTGACAATACTTTTTTCAGGATGAATGGTACCTGTTGTCCTTTTCTGTTCTTCTGACAACGTATATGTGAAATTTCATGATGATCGGTTGTGTAGTTAAAGCTTGAGACAGTAACAAGCAAACTCACATTCGTATTTATAATATTGGTAAGTATACATCTAAGATAACTTCTAAGACTGTTTATATTAAATCAGGTGTATTATTAACAACAGGCGTCCTAGTACTTTGAGTTGTTTCAGAAATATCTAACTATTATGTACCACGAACTACCACGACACATCGCCTATTACAACTTGAAGATTATAGTGGAATACGACATCTACCGCGGTCACGACATAGACGCAATGTACTTTACAGTGTAATCACAAGCTGCCTTGGACAGGTATAGTATTAATGCACCAGAATCCAAATATAATTAAGTTTAAATTACGACTATTGGTAAATATTGGTTCAACATGATGAAATCATTGAGTCAAAGACTGGCTATATAAATTAATCGAATATAGTTTTATTGAAAGCTGCTTTGGTTTTGGACTGATTAAATTTGTTTATGTATAGTAGTAGTATGGAACCGTTCAATAAAATGCAATATTAATGGGCTCGGATACATTTGCAAGCGGGCATTATTGAATAGAAAACAATAAATTTCAAAGATTTTAATCATAGAAGCACCCTACTGCTTGTAAATACGGTCAACTACCTAGATCCTTAAATTATTATTCCATCACTTTCAACGGTAGAGATATTATCACGATCTCTTATATACAAAATTGTATACTAATTTTTTCTATCCCGTACGAGTAATATGTGCCGTTAGCCGTGTAGTATGTGGTGTGAGCTCACTTTTCCTAGTGAGGACACTTTTTCGTGCGATCAAAGTATGATGAGAGCACATCAATAATTTAAAGTTTAGATGAATTCCAAAAATAATTCTTAGATAACTGATAATTTTAAATCTCCAATATTTTAAAATACTTAGCTACTTAATCTACTTAGTCCAATATAATCGCAAAGCCATCCCTAATCCGTCAGCACACACTTTATTTTGTAACCAATGAAGCTTTATGTCTAGACGAAGCCATACGAAGCAGAGAATTAAGTCAACAAAGCCTTTTTGAAGTGAGAATAAACCATTTGAAAGGACCTCGTGCCATTCAAGAGTTTCAACGTTTATATTTTACAAACACACGTCTAGTTTGTAGGAAACTTTGCGAAATATGAAAAAGATTTAAAGGACTCGTTTGTGTAAACTAGTTTACAGTTTTGTTGTTTATTTGAGTTCTATTGTACTGTGAATGTTATTTCGATAGTGCTTTGATTCTTGTAGGATTAATATAGTGGTAACATAAAGTGACTAAAGAATGTGATAGTCCTCACGGAGCTAGGATAAAGCCTTTTATAAAATATATATAATCTAGCAGCTAAATTGTATTAAATAGCAAATATCTAAGACCCAAGCGGGAAAATTCTAAAGTAATGCTAGGATAAGAAAACCCTAAACCGACAACTATGCATGAGGAATATAATAAGACTGTATGAAACTAGAGAGATATAGAATTATTGTTGCAATTTTACCTCCAGAAAACAGTAGTGAACACATGTAGGTATGTACTACATAGGTTCAAGATCGTTTGTAACAAAAATTTCGTAAAATTGCAACAATCATCTTTTCGGGTAAAGCAACAATCCGTTTGGTATACTTAGCTGATGGCAAAGAATAATTTATTCACAAAAATCCAGAATATTGAAATGAAGACACACTGTTGACTATATAAAAAATTTAAATACCTATAATATAGATGCAATATGTTCGCCATATGAAAAATAAATATTTTACATAAAGACTTTGAAACTTGAGTCCAATTAAACATTGATAATATACCAAAATTATTCCTTGCTATTTGATCACAACGAAATAAGAAACATTTTTGTTCCACAAAATTATATTTCCTCAAACAGCAGTAACAAATTCAAAGGATTTGTTCCATTAAAACCTGGCGTAACGGTTGGAATACCGCACAGAAAAAATCATTCGGCTCATGATATACAGGATCTGCTGACACTCTAACAGGGCGTCGTCACGAAATTAGAGCCTTACACAGCCCTCCTTATTTTCACTTTTCCAGTATAAAACCACGACCAAAACCTTCTGATCCTCCCCACTTAAGATAAAGCCTCTGAATTACACAATGTTGAAAGACCAAATGAAACTGGTCATGTCGGTAAGCCGAATCGGCGAATTTTCTAAAAGGAGATGTACAAAAATTGCGGCACGGATTTTTTTTACCAACTGTCTGTTTCCTTATTTCGTTTCTCCTTTCTTTATATCCGTTTATTGGAAGCTTGGCTTAAGAAGTAATTTATGTGTGTACAAACTGAAATTAAGGTTTGTTTTACTTGTATTGCTTGGATTTTACGCAAAGAAGATTTGATCACGCTCTAAATAATGAAAATGTATTGAAAATATTTTCAAAAATGTTTTGAGTAATTAAATTAGTTTTATACGCAACTAAATTTAATTACAAGCTATTACGTAAACACTTTCAAGAAAATACGGCTTTAAGTAAATAAGTAGATTTATGAATATAACAAGATTTAAGTGACCAAAAATGTGTGAACAAGTCAAGGATAAAAACACGGAACTTTAAATCCTTATTGATTTTAACTTAACCGTATTTACTTACACTTAAGAAAAACTTATGAAGGATTCCTCAAAGCCACGTTAAATATAATATTAT
Source organism: Catocala sponsa (assembly GCA_963564715.1). Taxonomy (NCBI): domain Eukaryota; kingdom Metazoa; phylum Arthropoda; class Insecta; order Lepidoptera; family Erebidae; genus Catocala; species Catocala sponsa. The sequence goes on from OY751351.1 coordinate 9,889,137, forward strand.
ACTAACGTAAAATTATTACCAACTTTCTGCTCGAAATTTAGAGGCTCTTCAATTTGAGCTAAATCATCCCACGACCCGAAAAAAACGCAAAAAAGAATCTTTCAAACATCAGGAATTTTCCTAACCAATTTATTATCTTATGGTAATTTGAGAAAACATCTCTGAGGCACAACGTACGACGAAAAATGGTAACAAACGTTCCCCTTTTTCCTTCTACATACATTTTAATATAAAATTATACGGCTAAGATAAGCCCAAGGGAAGTTCACCCATAAAGTCTTAAACAAAATGTCGGCTTAATCGTCGTATCAAATTATCTCATTTTTGTGGGTAAAACGCCCAGTTATGGGTATAAAGTGGTCATTAGTATACACTGAAACTTTGTTAATAGTCTGAGGTATTGTTATGGTATTCACATCTGGGGAGAATGCTTTAGTGTAACAATGCTTAACACTTTGCTGCACTTTGAATTTTTCTGTGTTGTAGTGTACTTACATTTACGAGGACGTATGTAATGGCCTAGATCCCATTTTCATGCACTAAATATTGACCTACATGAAATGGCCCAGAATGATAGTAGCACAAAATTTACTGCACAGATGGTGCAGTGGTTTAAAGTGGTTGCCTCGCTACTGCCACTGTGCCGAGTATTGTAGGTTCAATCTCCACACGGGACACAAATATGTGTATGCCACAAATAGTTGTTCCAAGGGAATTTTGTGTCCGTTGTTTGAACATTTGTAAATATACCAGTAACTTAGATATGACTCCTATTGTCGAAATAATAAAGACCGTTTGTCTATCAACGTATTAATGTAAATTTAGATTGTTATTACAGACCACGGGATCCGGAATCCGACGATTAGATCCGAATATTACTGCTTAGTTTTTAACCGACTTCAAAAAAAGGAGGAGGTACTCAATTCGTCTGTATTTTTTTTTATGTTTGTTACCTCGTTACTTTTGACTGGGTGAACCGATTTTGATGATTCTTTTTTTATTTGAAAGCTGGTGCTTCCCGTGTAGTTCCATTTAATTTTGATCAAGATTTGACCATTTTTTTTCGAGTTATCCTTAATAATGCGTATTTGGCTACATTGATGATGTTCTCATATTTGGCAAGGTTCACTAAAAACCGAGAAATAAACAAAATGTTAACAAAAAAGAAAACCGACTTCAAAAAAGAATATTCTAAAACTTAAAATGCACTAAAAAGTTAATAAATAATTGCATATTCTTGTGAATAATTAAATTATTGTTATTATTGGAGTCGGTGTCAGCCAAGGTAGGTTTGTAACTAATTAAACATGAGATGTCTTACTATAATCAAAACATAACATTGGCATGCACAATTGCACACATAGACGCGGCACGCGGCGTGGGCGGCTGATACCGACTCCAATAATAACAATAATTTAATTATTCATAAAAATATGCAATTATTTATTTACTTTTTAGTGCATCTTAAGTTTTAGAATATTCTTTTTCGAAGTCGGTTTTCTTTTTTTGATAAAATTTTTAGATCCCATGATGGGGACGAGATTATTATCGTGAACCTATAGTAAGATGATATTTTTGTACTGCTCCTTATTTAGCAAAAAGAGCCAATGTCACTTTATTCGACCTGGTGACCAAATCAGAGACCACGACACCTCCATAGCAACTTACTTAATTAACTTGTATTTTGACATTAGGACGAATAACGATAAGTATGCCACCGACTACTTTAATTACCTACTTAGCCAAATAAACCTAGTTATGCAGACAAAGGTTCTCTCAAGTATCAGCTACACTTAAGTGTCGTGACACTAAATGAGGTGTTAAATTGACTGTATAAATCAAGTCTAAGTAGAATCGGAACAAGGTCCGGATGTAAAAAGAACAATTTATTAGGAAACGTTCACGAAATGAGAATGGTGTTTTATTAGTTTTGTGTTTCCAGAAGTCGGTTATTGTTTGTGGGTTTTCTTGGAGTAAACAAAATTATGAGGGCAGGTGGTACAGTTTACAAGATTTGATATTTCGAAGCTCGAAAATATATTAGGCGTATTCTGTCAAGCTCAGAGATATTAGTATTTTTATTTATCGTATTTATAATGCGATACGGTAAATAAATACTTACTTTTAAGATTGGTCCAAGTAACACAGTATTGGCTGTTTATCTATCAAGGTTTCAATGTATTTTCAGATTCTTACTATCGTACTTTTAATTAGGAAATGAGTTAAAGATGGGACAAATAGGGTGCGTCAGGTAAGTGGCCCTGTGGTATTAGGATAAAAGAAAGGAATTGTATGCATTAAGTATGTTATAGTAGTCAGCCTGACGAAATGCACTAACCCTGTTAATAATTCATACGCTGGCTATCTTTCAGAAGGTGATGCATGAACTTCTTAAACAAAGCCAGTGTACTGTTTTAAAGTAAGAATGAGCCAGCTCATTCCTACGGTTATCAATCAATTGACAAAATTATCAATAGGGAAACAGATCATACAGTATATCTTAATATACTTAAATTTTTTTATGAGCAATAAATTCAGGTAAAATTTAAAGTATTGCCATTTGCTGGGCAAAGATATATATACCCTCCAGGGTATTCCAAATCTGTATGTTCTTACCTATCATCTGACATTCTCTTTCAAAGGTCTCTAAGTCGTCGTCGTATAAATATTACCTAAGAATATGTTATATTTATTTTAATTTATATATTCATTTATACATATATGTATATATACTCATCGATTATAATTTATATGTATTTCTTAGGTATATTTCTGTGTATGTGTAGCTGATGTACGTCCGAGCGTCACTTGGGGTTACCAAATAATATCAGGGTTGGTATGGGGCATAAGCCGGAAACCAACAATAATCCTGAGTGGTAACCTCATTTTTATTATATATGTACTTTTCTGTTTTTTCTGTGTATTAAATATTCGTGTAATAATGTGTGCCTACGTTATAAAATAAATACTTTACTTACTTACTTAATATAACTTATAAAAGAAAAACAAGAGAATACACCCCACTTTTTTTTTGCTAAAACACGTGTACGTCTACACGTTTCAGTCTAATAGTTCCCATCCCATTATATTTGTCTCGGTTAGCTCGCATAAGCGTATATAAACTACGTGCCCTATATTATGTTAGTCTTTTTTCACGTAAAACTTGGAAAATACAGCTCAATGCACAATAATTGAACAAAGTCTACGTTCACTTATAAAAATGTAATGCTCGGTGTATTTTGTTCATCTTTTTTAGTTAGTGAATAGATGTACGCCGGTGTTTTTTATTTAGTACATTCTATCTGTAGTTTTGTGTAGCTTGCTGCCATATTTGTTTTTAAATTGCAAGTATTACGAAACTACAGTACGATATTGCTGAGACTGAGGTTGAGGGGAAAAGGCAGAATCTTGTCGTTGAACTTAACCAGACCTTGGACCGCATCTATGAATGGGGTGCCAAGAACTTGGTGGAGTTCAACGCCAAGAAGACCCAGGCATGCGCGTTCAGGCAAGTAGCACAAATAATACCATTAAAACAACTTTTTTTGATTATCCAAATAATGTTTGTTGTGGCTGTCTGGACTACGGCCTTGGACTATTGCCTTTTTACACACTGAGAAGAGGCCCATGTCCAGTAGTGGGACCTACTGGACACGGGCTTTTTCTTTAATACAGGGCTAGTATTGTAGTATTATTATTTAGTAGCGCAGCGGTAGCAATTGTGGCTTGCGTGCGTGAGGCCTCAGAATCGATGCTCAAGTCTAGCGTGGTTTTAGTTTTTTTAAATGAAATCTTCTTTAGGCACGTTGAGGCCTTAATAACCACTAAGAGAGTATCAGGAATCCGACCCGACCCCTTTTTTTTGTTTATATTGAAGTGTTTATGATCAAGGATTAAAGTTTTCATTTCTATCGGCAGTCCCCAAAGACTGCCCTAATTTAGACGACGAGCCATCGGCTCACCTGATAGTAAGCGAGAACCGTGTTTTCTTAGCATTACAGAAGCAATGTCAAAAAAACACAACCAAGTCGCTGCCTACCGGAAGGAAAACGGAAATAGAGCAGGATGGGGTTTGGGAAGGGAAGGGTGATTGGGCCTCCAGCGCTCTCGCTCACCAAACGATACATAACAGATATATATGTTCCGCGAGTTATCTTTTTAAGTCCCTTATAATAGAATATGAGCTCATTGTCGTCTGTCGGACAGACGACAATAGGCCGGGCCTTAACGAAGAAATTCAACTTAACTTTGTCTGTTTATACAGACATATTTCTGGACGACTGGCAGACAGAAGCTCTGACCACGGACGATGGAAAAATGTAGGAGAGACCTTTGTCTAACATTGGGACAGCATATTTTTAGAAGAAAATATGAATTATGAAAAGTGCTCAAACAAAAAATTTATAAGTAAGGTTAAAGTTAAAAGCTTATTAGCATTTTTCAATCAACTCTTTATAGTTAGTATTATAAAGCTGGCATGTTACTTAGTATGCGCAGAAGTAGTATACATTTATTATAATCGAAACTAACCTTCAATTTGACAGTGACAGATCTGTAGGCACGATCTGCAGTGTTTTGCGCTTGACAAGTCAGGGTCTGGTTGTGGTGATGCCTTCGCGGTCGCAAACGTAGAACGGACCTGTAAACAATAATTTGAATATAGAACCTTATATAATTATATTAACGCTGCCAAAAAAGATTTACTTATAAGCGATGTCCAATTGCTACAAAAATAATTGAATATTTGTAACGGTGTATGATCCTGCATTCGAATGTCGATAAATTCATCGTTACTGACGAATCATTATCAATTATTCGCGTTGTAATCAATCGATTGATCCAGTTGATGGATGTTGTTGTTCTGCATATGTACATATATCCTATCTTTAACCGTCGCAGATTATAATGATGAGCCTTTTTTCGCTAATAACCTTAGTATTTACATTCGAATTTTTTATGGCCAAATAATCCTAACTAATATTATAAATGCGAAAATGAGTTTGTTTGTTTGTTTGTTACGCTTTCACGTCTTAACTACTCAACCAATCAACATGAAATTTTGCATACACGTTCTCAGGGGTACAGAATAGGACATAGGGTACCTTTCATCCAGAAAAATACCTAACCTAACCTAACCTACATTTACGCGAGCGAAGCCGCGGGTGAAAACTAGTAATTTATAAATATCAAAGATAATAGTTTCCTTATTGGATGTTTTAAAATGTTGGTATATAATGGCACATCACTATTATTTATTTTCATTTATTCTGTTACGAAGATACTCCAAACAAATACTTAGCAACCACATAGTTGAGCACAATTTAAACGTGCCTCAGCTCAGACGGTACAAAATAGCTTGTAAAATATTTTTACAATACCGTAACGGTAACAGCGTATTATTAAAAAATACTTTATCCACAAGTATTATAAGTCTACGAAAATCACCTCAAAGCTAACCGGAGAGGCTATTAACTAGCCTAATAGAAACCAGCGCTACTGCCGAAATTAGACCAGAATCTATTTAAGAAAAGTAGTCCTATATTCAATAGAGTACTGTCATTATTTGTATAGTCTAATAGGATCCTTAAACTAAAAAATGTGATCTTTTGGCTAACAGAATACTAAAGAGCTCTGAATAGTACAAGTTTTACTTTTTTAGTCGGCTTTACGAACATTCAAAGGTACAATATTATTCAATAGAAAGTAGTCAAAAGTAGCACCCGCTTTTACACTTGCATCTAGTTTTCATAGGTACATAACTGTGCTCACATCGAGTGTTCAAAGGTACATACTATAGATACTATGCGTGAAGCAGTGTGTATAATATTGTTGCACTAGTATAGAAATACGTAACAATTGTAGCGTTCCAGCCACACCAAGTTTAAGTCGGTAAAGCCCAATACTACCTCCTCGTCACGTACGCCATGTCACGCAGTGGTAATGAATGCGTCTCCTGTGCATGAGGTCTCGGGTTCGAATCCCGGGTCGGGTCAACAAACAGTTATTGGGTTTTACTATTAAGAAATCTCAATAGCAGCCCGGAGTTAGGAAGTTGGCGACGTAAGACACCCCCGTGGCTCAGAAAGAACGTAAAGCCGTTGGTCCTGCGCCTGATCCCTCTCCAGTCAAATCGTATTACCGTCCCATCGGATCATGAGAGTTAGGGAACAGAGAGTGCACTTGTGTTTGCGTACACACTTGTGCACTATATTGTCTCCTGCGTAGTTGGCCAGTTTCCGCTAAGACTGGCCGCCGTAGCCGAAATCCGTTTGGAGGATATTATTATTCTATTATTATACCTACCTACGGTGCAAATCTCCACATACAAAAACGTATAGCAATATGTACTAGCATATTTTTTTTTTTTTTATAAATAACAACTTATAACTCCCGCCCTAGGAATTAATCCTATGTCGCGAGGGACTTTACAAACATTTAAACAATGGGCACAAAGAAACACAGAATTGAAACAACTATTTATGGATCACACAATTTTTTGCCTCGTGTGGGGAGCGAACCCACAGCACTCGTTGCAATAACAGTGGCGAGGCGACCAGTTAAATCATTACGCCATGCCAGTTGCTTTTATAGTTGCCTTTATTATACTTCACACTACCAAGATGAAGGCTTCAATACTATTAAAGTGAAAATATATCTAAGCTAGTGTTTGCAGTCATGCCCGATGCACTAGAATGTCGCACCAGCCGTAGTGATCCAGTTTACTTGAAGCTGTAACGTGAATTTATATTCTATATACATTTATGTATGTAGTCAATGTCACATTGCAGTTTTAAGTTCCATTAGAAAATTATGCAACCTTAAAAAAACGAACTAAGTCTTATATCTGGAGTATTGCCCTATACGCTTGCGAGACGTGGACCTTAAGACAGAGAGACCGGCAAAGGTTGGAAGCTTTTGAGATGTGGTGCTGACGTCGAATGAAGAACGTGCCCTGGACAGAAAAAGTTACTAATACAGAAATATTGACAAGGGTAAATGAAAAACGTGAAATTTTGAAACACATAGACAACAGAAGGGGTAAAATATAATTTTATCACAAACATAATAGAAGGGAAGATAGAAGCAAGAAGGTAGAGGGGAAGACCAAGAAGAAGGTACACCGATCAACTGAAAGAAGTTGCGAAAGATGAAACTTATAAGGAACTGAAAGAGATGGCATTGGAAAGAGAAAGATGGAGATTGCTACACCGACAAGCGCAAAGCACTTAGGTTTTGGATGGATGGAAACTCAGCTCGCAAGCCATTTCAGCTCTCAGTTATTTTAACTGAAAACATGCAGATAAGTGAGCGTTTTTTAAATTATAACTCATTAAAGCAAACTTTTCGTTTCTTCTATGATTTTAGTAGAGTGAAATAAAACTAATAATTCTAGTGAAATAGGTCAACAGTACCTTGCGGTGAATCTACGTTCATCCGACATGACCTCCACTGTGTAATTGACTCCCTGTGTCAATACACCGCCATCGTTATCCACCCAGGTTATCTGAAAGAGAATATTATTTTAAAAAATGTGGTGGCAGAAAGATTAATTTTTGTTGAGAGATATCTTGAGGGGCTCGCTTAGTACAATAGTTAAGGACCTGCTATTGTATATATTTATACATAAATAGTTTAAAATGTATCACCGAATAATTACATGTATGTTAACCCATAATTATTCACCAGAAATGTTTTTAGGCGTCATGAATAAGAGGCGAGTGCAGTTCAGCAGACATTTTCCAGACTCAACCTTGCTACTTAGGATTTCCTTGTAGAAAAACTTAGGCTTTTCGATTCCATCGTAGGTTCGATTTTTTCGCACAGAGCGATTGGTCGCTTTTTACAAGAAATTGAACTTAAGATCGCATGATTACACCCAAAGATAAGCGGAAACTTATGCAGCGAGCCCAAAAAGACGTATACTATTATAAAAACATTTAAAACATGTTGATAAGACATAGGTAGTGGTGCAAGTAATACCTCAGCTGGAGGTTTCCCTCCTACAGAAACACACTCCAGATTGACTTCTCTGTCTTCAATTGCTTGCAGAACTGGCCCTTTCAGTATCTTGGGAGGTTCTGGTGGCACCAAAACGAGGAGACGAGCATATCTGGACCGAATTGGTGGTTCACCTGTTGACAAAGAAAAGGGAAAAGTTAATTGAGACAGATAAAGCGTAATTGCCAGTAATTCTGGTAATCTGCTCAAACCTGGAGCAGCACGACAAGAATATTACAATTATGTATATTATAGTTGCTGTGTTAAGTTAACTAACCAAATTTTTACTGTATTTTATTAGGTTTATATTAGTAAATATCGAATTTTAATTCGAAGTTACACTTCAGTAACCAGCAGCCTATGCATACGCATTAAGTGTATTCAATATCGTGACTGCGCAGTGCGAGTTGGCAGACTTCACATATCTTTAAAATATTATTAAGAACTCTTAGACCTGCAGGTTTCCTCACCGTTAAAGCAAGCGATTATTAACTATTTAATACGCACATGACTTCGAAAAGTCAGAGATGCGCGCCTTGGAATCGAACTCAAGACCTCTGTGTGGCAGTCCAATGGTTTCCCACTAGGTTATCGCTGCTGTGTAGAAAATATTATTCGATTATTATAGATAACAGTATAATAAGTAATAAGTATTTATTTATCTCTTTCACAAAGGTAAGTATACATACATAAGATAACTCAGTACAGATTTAACAAATTGTAATCCTTTGTGGCGAGACTGGTGTCTATAGTAGGAAAACCTGTGTTACAGATCACCAGGCTCCCACCTCTTGGACGTATAGTAGATAAAATGTTAACAATTGCTGTATACAGGTAACCTCATATTTAATTTTGCAGATGAAATTAAGTAACAATTTAGTGTACGTGTGTGTGTGTGTGAGGGGGTGTGTGAGGGTGTGTGTGCGTGTGTGTCAGTGCATGTGTGTGTGTGTGTTCGTGTGTGTATGTGCTAGAAGTGCAAGTATGTGTAAAAGGGTATATTTTTATTTGTACTTAGTTTTGTTATGTTATCGGTAGAAGTAGATTTTCGGTCTCCGTATATGATAAATTCTGCAACCATGCTGACAGTGTTATTTTTAATTTGAATTTATTAAGAGAGTATATAGAAAGGAGAGAGTTAATTTTGTTGTATAAATAAGGGCACAGGAAACAATAGAATTTATGTAATAGTTTTGATCTATATATTGTGTCTTTTTGAAAAATTTTTTGTTTGCGACGTTTTGTTCCATTCATTAAAAGGGTCGAAGTAAGATAATGAATGAGACCTTAGAACCATTCGAAAAATAAAAAACTGTCGAATTGTCAGGACATTAAACTTCTCATATAGTTCAGACGTAGGATGCCGAAAAGGGAGAAACAGAGCTACCTTCAAAATCGCTCTTTGAGCACGTTCAAGTTTTATTATGCTAGTTTTGGCAGCTCCTCCCCAGGATGTGATGCAGTATGACAATATAGATTGACATAGTGCAAGTTATGTCATTTTTAGTACCTGTTTGTCTGAAACATGGCGCAAGTTTTTAAAAAAGTAAATTAGTTTTCTGGTCCTCGATGTCAATAGCTCAACATGAGCTTGGAAGTTTAGATTTTTATCAATGATAATTCCCAGATATTTAATTGTATCTACTGGTTGTAGTTCCTCACATTTGCATCGAGTCAGTAAGCTGTCATGGTTATTGCAAGAATGAGCAAAGATGGAAATCGAAGCTTCAACATGTGCTTTTTTATTAATAAAGCTAAATGCTATATATTCAGACTTATTGACATTCAAGGAAAGAACATTGGTAGTAAGCCAGTATGTAACGCGGTTCATACCATCCTGTGCATATCGATATGTGACATCCCAGGTATCTCCTCGCAAAACTAGTGCCGTGTCGTCTGCAAAAGTGATAATCTTTCCATTAATCAGGTCTAGCTGGCAAAGTTCGTTAATAAAAATTAGAAATAGCGTAGGCCCAAGAATACTGCCTTGCGGTACGCCTATGTTGATTGGCAGGTCATCACTACGCACGGTATCTAACTGAAAACACTGCGTACGATCCGTGAGATAGCTGGAGAAAAAATTCCATTGTATGCCACGAATACGCAACCGCTCCAGTTTATCGAGCAGTAGTGGGACAGAGACCGTGTCAAACGCCTTGGCCAAGTCTAAAAATATAGCAATCACTTTTTTTTTATCCATACTGGTAACTATGGTGTTCGTGAGTTCATGAACAGCATCATCCGTTGACATATTTTTGCGAAAACCGAATTGTGATTTGGATAGTAGATTTTTCCGTTCTAAGTAGTTGACAAGTCTTTTGTTGACGATTTTTTCAATTATTTTAGAGAAAGCAAGAAGGACAGATATGGGCCGATAGTTATTGAGTATGTAAACCATATTATATTCTTAGTACTATTTCACGTATATACAAGGTCTGACGGCAATATACCCGAAGGTGAAGGATGTCTTCTCCCTAGCCTTTATCTTATCTTATCTTGTGTGTGGGGGCCAGTCAGTACAGACCGGCGACACTTCGACTCAGTGGGATCTTTTGTGTCAGCCCCAAGATTCATCCCTTAGCTATCTCCTTATGAATGTACTGCATTAGCTGCAGTGTACAATTCAGAGGGAGAAGCCTGAAGTCTTCAGGGTTTGGATATGCCAATCCCATCAGACCCATCCTAAGTCCAGCCAACGCATCGCATTCACACAGTAGGTGAGCAGAAAGTTTATTATTCCCAAGCCCTAGCCTTTATTATTCCCAAGTCACTTGGGGTCGGCTTTCTAGTCTAACCGGATTTGACTGGATATCAGTTCTTACACGGAGCGGCTGCCACCTGACCGCCGCAACCCGAAGGCTAACGATACCCTAAGACCAGTGTCAGGATATTAGAGGGCACTTACTTCCTAATAACGACTGCCATAGATGTTCATGGCAGCCGAGACCGACGGCTTAACGTGCTCTCCGAGGCACGGAGCAGGCGATAATTGTCAATTAATACGCATATAATTTCGAAAAGTCATATAACTTCCGAAAGCCTGAGGTGCGCGACGTGGGTTCTTGTCCCATGTATTGTCTTCTTCTATCAAGCTAGAAGCCAATAGCAATATGTTCGAGCCAGGTATCAAACCGCAGACGCATTTACTTCCCTGTATACTGAAGTAGTCGAATTCAAGCTGTACTAAAAACCATAAAACACTGAATTCAAAATAATAGTACCAAAAACTGTTATAAAACTAACTAGCTAACGATTTGCCGTTAAACTACAAACTATTACGTTTTAAAACAGCCCCGAATATGTTACCAAATAACAATAACAAATAATAGTTCATAGTTTAGTCCCTGAACGACCGAATTCGTCTAAACATTGTAGCCTCCACCACAAATTATAACTACGTACCCTCTCGGACACAACCTATAAAACAAACCACATTAACATACTTTGTACTCAGTTTATTGTTTTATTTGAATCAAACTAACTTTAGCTCGTGGTTTCGATTAGTTAGGCAGTTCCTTTTTGCGTCAAAAAACATTCTACATTTTGTTGGCGAATACAATGATTTAATTTATATTTTGCCTTACTATGTTTATATTTTTATACTTTTCTTAACGTTTAGTTGTCATCCAACACATAATATCACCATAACATCTGGATAAAGTATAAATATAGTATTAGCACGCCCACACACACAAATTATTACTGTTTCTTTATTGTTTTTTATACTATCTATATTTACTAATATTTAATATTTTGTTTGTTTGTTTATTTGTTTAGAAGGATTTAACTCAAAAACTACTCAACCGATTTTAAAAATTATTTCACCATTAGAATGCTATATCATCATCAAGTAGCATAGGCTGTATTTTATTTAACATAAACATACCTACTTTTAAGCAAGCGAAGCCGCAGGCTAAAGCCAGTTATTTATAAAACATCTCCCGCGCTACGAATAAATGCTGTGACGCGGGTACTTTACAAACATTTAAATAACAGACGCAAAAAACACCCAGAATCAAATCAAATATTTGTGGGTCGCACAAATTTATGTATGTCTAGTATGGGTATCGAACCCATAATACTCGGCGCGGCGACAGTGCCAAGACGACCACTTAAGCGACTACACCATCTTACTTACAGTATCGGTGCACTCAAAGTACACTGTCATTCTCTATCTTGTCGGCCTCGATGGCGTAGTGGTTAGTGTAACCGCCTGCCACGCCTGAGGTCGCGGGTTCGATTCCCGCACAAATCAAACATTTGTGTGCATAAACATGGATGTTTGTCTTGGTCTGGGTGTTTCTATGTATAATATGTATCTATTTACAAAAAATATATGTATGTTTATCCATTGTCTAGTACCCATAGTACAAGCTCTGCTTAGTTTGGGCTAGATGGTGTTGTGTGTATGTGGTAGAATATTATTATTATTATTATATTATTATCATATAAATCCGAATCCAAACTAATATTATAAAAGCGAAAAGAGTTTGTATAAAAGCGAAAGTGAATGAAGCCAGAGAAGTGTATCAGGATCGTAGCAAATGGAAATCCGTAGTATCTGCCTACCCCTCTGGGAAACAGGCGTGAATCTATGTATGAATGTATTAATGTAACTTAAACTACATTTATGCGAGCGAAGCCGTGGGCACAATCTAGAACACAATAAATTATTAGCTCGCCACTTTCAATTACATCCTAATCCTAACTAATATTATAAAAGCAAAAATGAGTTTGTTTGTTTGTTTGTTACCTTTTCACGCCTAAACCACTGAACCGATCATCCTGAAATTTTGCATATACGTAGTCAGGTGTACAGAAACGGACATAGGCTACCTTTCATCCCGAAAAAAATTACTGTTCCCGAGGTAAACAACAATAACATTCTTATGATAATAGATGGCGCCACGTGTCTTTCGAATCATGATTGAATTATATTAATACAAGCAGAGTACCCGAATTGATTGTCAAATTCTAAATTAACGCGAGTGAAGCCGCGGGCAAAAGCTAGTATACTATAGTGTAAACTTACTCTTTTAAGTGTGGCTCTTTTTCGTGCAATCTAAGTACGATGAGGATATGTATATGACTTAAATCATTAGCCGATTATTTATTTATTTAGCTACTACAATACATAATTATATATATAGTAGTATAAATATAATAGTAATATGTAGTATTACAGATAATAATAATAATAATAATATTCTACCACATACACACAACACCATCTAGCCCAAACTAAGCAGAGCTTGTACTATGGGTACTAGACAATGGATAAACATACATATATACTTATTTTTTTGTAAATACATACATATTATACATAGAAACACCCAGACCAAGACAAACACCCATGTTCATGCACACAAATGTTTGACTTGTGCGGGAATCGAACCCGCGACCTCAGGCGTGGCAGTCGGTTACACTAACCACTACGCCATCGAGTCGTCAAATGACTAGATTTTGCCCGCAGCTTCGCTCGCGTAAATGTAGGTTGAGGCGGTTCTTCACGCCTGGGCAACTGTGCCTATTGTATAAGGCACAAGTGCGCCCTTGCGTGGAGTACTGTTCTCATCTTTGGGATGGCTCCGCGCAGTACTTGCTGGACGCTCTCGACCGGTTACAGCGGCGGGCTGTCCGTATCATCGGAGATCCAGAGGTCACGAGTTCACTGGAACCTCTGCAACTCCGTAGGGACATTGCCTCATTGGCATGTTTCTACAGAATATACCACGGGGAGTGCTCTGAAGAGTTATTCCACCTTATCCCGCCCTCCCCTTTCCTATCCAGAACAACGCGTGCTGGGCTTAGATGCCATCCTTACACAGTAGAGTCGACTAGAGCGCGTACCAACAAGTTTGGGTCCTCATACCTTTGCCGAACGACCAAGGCATGGAATTCTCTGCCAAGGCACGTGCTTCCTTCTTCCTTCGATCCTGGGTTCTTTAAGCGGGGCGTGAAAAAGCATCTTCTCAGGCCGTCAAAGTAGAGACCTCAACATCGCCTCGGCTACTGTGGGGGCGATGTGGAGGCCACTGCTCTTAGACCACACGACTGCTTACCATCAGGTGGAGTGTGGTCATTTTGACGAGTAAAATAAAAAAAAAAAAAAAAAAAAAAAAAGGTTAGGTTAAATTAATAACAGTACTTTTTTCTGAATGAAAGGTGTCCTGTGTCCTTTTCTAAACTCCTGCCAACATGTATGCGAAATTTCGTGGTGATCGCTCCATTAGTTAAGGCGTGAAAGTGTAACAAACAAACTCACATTCGCATTTATAATATTACTACCTGCGACTTTGTCCGCGTAGATTTTAACTGACTGTGACGGCCTCGATGGCGTAGTGGTTAGTGTAACCGACTGCCACGCCTGAGGTCGCGGGTTCGATTCCCGCACAAGTCAAACATTTGTGTGCATGAACATGGATGTTTGTCTTGGTCTGGGTGTTTCTATGTATAATATGTAAGTATTTACAAAAAAAAAAGTATATATGTGTGTTTATCCATTATCTAGTACCCATAGTACAAGCTCTGCTTAGTTTGGGCTAGATGGTGTTGTGTGTATGTGGTAGAATATTATTATTATTATTATTAACTAAAAGGTGTTTGTTACCGCGGAACCCTATTTTATTTTCTAAAATCATAGTAGCCTAAGTTACTCCTTATAACATCAGCTATCTGCCAGTGAAAGTCCCGTCAAAATCGGTTCAGTCGTTACGAAGATTAAGCCGGAACAAACAAACAGACAGACAGACAGACAAACAGACAAACATTTTAAAAATAGATGTTTTTGTATAGATACCTTATATACTTTCATATGCATTAGATAAAAAGCTGTTATTTTGACATTACAAACAGACACTTCTATTTTATTTATTTGTATAGATAGTTATGATTACAAGCTTACTTATAAACCACTGTCAAATATTTAAGAGGGTAATTATGTATTATGTAGGGACTAATCAGAAAAATCTGATGTGTAAATATTACTTAGCGTTACTTGAAAAATAGTTAAGCAATAGCGGCGCAGAGGTCGTTGCTTAATAATGTTTGATTAAAAAATTTTGTGTGATTCAGTTGAGCAGTAGATCAGTGTAATAAAATAAGTAAGCATATTTTTTTGTCTGAGGAATAATTATTGGGGTTTAAGTTCGAAAATTTCTCTGTTGCTAAACGAAGCTTGATATTGATAATGATATTAAGCACGTCAGCTATTACTTGTAACCTAAAAATATAACTGCTACAATATAGGTGTTTTACTCATTCACACCGCACATCTTTCTTTACGTGATGAAGTGAGCTGTACTATATCGCTGGAATATAATAACCTGTCAATTAATATCAACATAAGGACTTGACTGCGACAATTTTGTTTAATGTGGTGAAACCTTCATGATCTGCGCTTGGAAATGTGACACCGGCCCTCATCCATTCGCAACGTACACCGTGTCGGTATTACCACAGGCAAATTAATAAATTTGACATCGGCGCTAGCCCGATGGATAAGAAAGAATCAGCATTGCCATTCAACGTGGTAATGCTGCCAGCGTTTTGGACACTTTCCCAGTCGACAGTGATACTGAGGAATTATAAGACGCTGTGTAAATGAGCCATTTCTTTTAATTTTGTTTTACCGATAAATAGTTAGGTTTGTTATTTTTTTTTTTTCGATTAATTATATAAATTTATTGCACATCAAATAAACAAATAATTAACATAATAATATATAAACAAATTATTTTCAAGACATATTAACTAAAGAGAAAAAAAAAACAACAAAATTAAAAAGCGTCAAAATATTCCTCCGCATCGTCGGCAATTGGCAACGTGCCCAGGAGACTGGCAGCATTGCCACGTTGAATGGCAATACTTATTCTATGTGCAAAGAAAATACCAGCCCTCTGGTCACGTGAAGCGTCGATCAGCCGCTTAGCTAGGTCTCTATAAACAGACCTAGCACTTGGACCCCATGGCCCCAGCGTTTCGACACCAAACGGCTCAAATATGTACTCACCAATAAGGTTTTGATATTTGCGCCGTTTGAGCGTCTCCGCTGGTGCAGCAGCAGCACCAGCACAACCCACTGTGCTAGAAAGATGTGATGGCGCAAGGGTGTCGACACAAGTTGCATCCCACACCAAAGGCCTACCCATTTTCCATGGCAGTAATGGCATACCATCTGGTCTCTTGCCATCGTCGCGTACCAAGCCGTGTGGTTCAAGCTGAGCCGGAACGCCAGCGGTGACAAGAGCCCGACATAGTTATATATTGTGTTATATATTAGTTAAGTTATATATTTTGATTATTACTCTTTACATGTAAAAATAATATTTGATTAAAATAAATTAATAATAGGCATTAAACTTGCGATTGAGAAGTTGTGGGCCCAAACCCTACCCATTGCATTATCGACGTGAAACTACATCTAAGAAAAGCATAGCAGCTTAGCTGGAAAAGTTAACAAGGATTCTATTATCTATTAATCTTTGACAACCTTAATTTTATATGATACTAGATGTTCCCGCGGTTTCACCCGCGTTTATCGTTACTGCGCCGCCCCCGTGGGTCGTAGCGTGATGTTATATAGCCTATAGCCTTCCGCGATAAATAGGCTATCCATCACTAAAAGAATTTTTCAAATCGAACCAGTAGTAATCACGCAGAATAAACCAGGAGAAACGTCGTTTGTACTATGTCTGTAATGGGTAATTATTTTGCTGCGATGTTATTTTAAAACTGCTATATCTCCTAAGATATTCATTGAAATCGAATGATGTAAAGGGCAATTTTGTTTTAAATTAAATACTTGTGATGAATAACGTATTTATTTGGATAAGGATTAATATCATGTTTATAAAAATACCTTCGCAAATAATGCATTATTTTAGAACAAATTTCGTTAGCATAAAAATGGTTATAGTGAGCCAACCTTAAAAGATAGACATATGCTGTCGCGGACTTTTTTTTAGAACTTTTAAAGGGAAACAATTCTGTCATACATGATTTTTGCGAAACTTTAACTGTTTACGCAGCGCACGCAGCGGAAACTCTCAAAAGGAAAAAATACTCTCCGATTTTGAAACATTCTTCATTGGTGCTCCGCTCCTATTGATCTTAGCGTGATGATATATAGCCTATAGCCTTCCTCGATAAATAGGCTATCTAATACTGAAAGAATTTTTCAAATCGGACCAGTAGTTCCTGAGATTAGCGCGTTCAAGTAAACAAACAAACAAACAAACTCTTCAGCTTTATAATATTAGTATAGATTAGGTTTTCCCCGCGGCTTTGCATATGTAGGTTAGATTTGATGAGATAGGTAAGCAACAATACTTTTTCTGAACAAAGGTACCCTATGTCTGAATAGGACCTTTACCCCTGACTACGTTAGTTAGGATGTTTTTATTGCGCATACTATAATTGGACGTACTTTCTGAACAACGTTCCAACCCACACTCGGGTCAAAATCGAGTTATTATTAGCAAATTAGTCACGAGGTTACTATTTACTAGCTGGAAAAATTTGGTAGCTCTACTATCAACCTAAATATGAAATAATGACTTAGTAGCCCAACCCACATGACGAAGAAACACTACGAGATTGAACTTCAATCACGGTTATCTCAAAATGTTAACTTTGTGGGTTGGAACGTTTTGCAGAAAGTACGTCCAATTAAAGGAGTACACATTTCAAATACTCAAGTGAATCATACCTAGTAAAATTTCTGTGTGATTCTTTGTTAGAGATCCTTTTAAAAAACAGCTTTTAGTTGTCAGTATCGCAATATAAAGCTAATTTAAGGCTTTTCAAAGGCATTTAACGTAGTTCAAAGAGTTTAATGGCCTAAATCCTAAATCAGAATACATAGGCACTATTACACACATCGTTTACAAAAACTAGTAAAGTTTTACGTAGTTTTTGACAACTTTAAAATAATCAATGTATTTAACGAAGTTTAGACGGCTCGTATATTTATATCGTACCTATTTTGTAGAGTTTGTCTATTTTTAGAAATATAATTTTAGCAGACAATGAGGTCTGTATATTATTAATAGTTAATACGTGGAGTATGAAGAACTTACATAAGTATACCTAAAATATCAAATTGGTAGTGAGCGTAGTAGTTTAAGTGGACGCCTCGCTACTGCCTCAGTGTTGCGATATGTGGGTTCGATCCCGCACACGGAAAAAATCGTATGATCTAGAAATGTTTGTTCAAAATCTATATATTTTTATGACTGTGTTTTAAAAGTTTGCAATGTATTTCATAGAACGAGACTAGTCTTGAAAACGGCTTTAATAAACTTTGTATAAAAACAGCGCAATCAATTTTCTTCATGCAAAAGATAAAATTGCAATTTTAATAGTATTAGTAGGTCTTAACTACAGTACATATTATTAACTCTGAGTAGTAATATCAGTTACGTGTATCCAAATTATATAAATTTAACCCCCCGTCCCACATTACCAACAATATAATTCATACACCGATACGTAGGGTCGTGAAATTTTCAAATGATGTATTCAATTCCCTTGTAATATTTTACATGCCACTAACAGAACCGCAGAAACTAACTCATTTAATGTCGAAGCGAAGCTAAAAGCTGTTGTTAAGCTAAAATAGTTGTTATTTAAACGTATTACAAGAGCACTGAAGTTGGCACTGACTTGTTACATAGGCGAGACTTGAGTTTGTAAAGTACGTAATCATATTGTTGTTTGGATATTTTAGTCTTTATATTTTTAGATTATTAATAAGTCACTGGTTTGGGTCTACTATTGGATCAGATTTGAGTAAGGCTTTAAAGAAAATATTGTGGAGATAATAAATTTGTTTAATTTCTCTTTTATTAATCTTTGTTTCGATTAAGTATTTTTCATGACTGGTTTCTTCTTTACTAGTAAGATAAATAAGCAAGCTATGACATTTGACATTTTTTAATATTAAAAAAGTTGCAAGGCATTTGACCCAAGAATTAGAAAGTCAACGCTACTACTGGCCCTGCAAATAAGAAGTATTTGGAACTCACGCTGACGACACTGTCGTCTTAAAAGATCTGGATACAGTATTACATATTCCTACACCTATATACGAATAGGGCTAGACAGATGTGTATTATAACCCATATCGCCACTTAAGGTTTTAGGTCTCACATAATAGGGGACGAACCTATTGCCGGCTATCGTGCCCAATTCTGGACTTCGAGCCGTTCCTAAAAATTGCTTAACAAACAACCAAATAACACTGCTTGGATCGTGGATCAAACGTGTACGTCAGTCACATTCACTATTGCCGCGCTACTAAGTCAGTCAGTATCACATAAAACCTGTAGATATTTACAAAGGCGGAGTGTAGGATTTTCAGCGGATATTGCACAGTGCCCCTTGTCCCCATAACGTGCCCGAATTTGAAAATAAAATACCAGTGCCTTTGCCGCCTACTCAAAAGTTTGCGAAAAATTGCACCTGCGAAAAATACAGCAGACCAGAATACAGCGTATAATTACAGGCTTGCCAAAACATTGCCAGCGTTGCTTGCAACAAGCAAGCTAAAAAAACTGGTAGAAATATCGTCAATTAACGCCAGGAGTAATGGATTCACGGAAAGCTCGTATTCCATTCGGCTACGTTTAAAAGTTTGAACAGACCTGCGGTAATTTAATGAATGGACCTGTTCAATATTTTAAGGGATTTGCAAACCAATAACTTCTATTGCGAGGCTGCGAATCTTGTTCTTTAAGTTTGTTAATAATATATTTCGTGCAGCTGTGTAGTTTAGAAAGAAGAAATTCTCTTAGAAGAGAGCTTGAGCTTAGAAGGCATGCCTGTGATGGGAGGGAATCAAAGAGTTTTTAAAACGAGGTCTGTTTCTATATATGGACCAGAAGTCTTGGTCCTCTGTATTGGCAGCGAAGTAAATCCTTATCTGTTTATAATATCTGTATTATAATCGTTACTACAGACTGCGCCGCTCTAGTTCCGTCAAAAATATATAGCAGTAAAGGAATGATTTAAATAAAAATATAAGTAGACAAGACAGGTTTGTTTTCACGGATGGTGTAGTGGTTCAAGTGGTCGGCTCGCAGTGGCGAGGCGACGTGGTCACTGCGCCGAGTGTTGTGGGTGGCGTTGAATCCTACAGGGGACTAAATTATTATGATCCACAAATAGTTGTCTCGAGTCTGGATATTCTTTGTGTTCGTTGTTTGAATGTTTGTAAAGTCCCCCGCTGTACAGGAATAATTCATAGTGCGGAAGTTGTCTTGTTAACTAAGCAATCTGAAGTTTTATGCAATATAAATAAAAAACTAGCAATTACGAATGAACTAAATATGCAACAGATAGCTTAAAATTATATAAAATTACAAAAGCATACTAACATAGACCTAAATCTATGTTAGTATGAGAAATATATAAAATAATATAAAATGTTAGTATGAGAAATATATGTTAGTATGAGAAATTGTTCTCTTTTTCTACTGCTTTGAAAAAAGACAAGAATTTGTGAATCTTAACCACCATCGTTTTGCCATTTCTTTGTGACTAAGCAACGTAACTATTGCCGTCTGTCTACCTGGCACGTTACTAAGACCCCGAGCTATTACTGAGAATATCCAAACAGAAAAACTTAATAACCCTTTATCCCACCCGATAATCGAACTGAGGATCATACAATCACACGCAAACTAATGCCACGGGTTTGAAAAGGCAGTCAAACAAGTTTATTTCTGTAGGATACTTGTGAAATTATGATGCAATTGCTTCTCCGTCACGTTACACTACAAAAAGTTGATAGTTTTCTGATGTTTCTTTACATTGCAGTGTTTGTACAAGTTATTTTGATTTATTCTGATAGTTCTGCATCGCGGTTAATGGTTTTATGTTTGAAATAACAAAGTTTTCGTATACTTTTTGGCATGTCCTTGATCGTGGGATCTGAAGTTTTGCTAGTAACAGTTACGCCTGTGATATATTTGGGAGTGCGTTGGACTTTATTAAATGTTTGTCTGTTAGAATGAGCTGTTCGGGTAATTTGTTATTTATATTATGCTATAATTGAGTTTTAGTGGTCGTTATGTCACTGCCATTGCATCGAATGTTATGTGCTCGATCCACACACGAAACAAAAATTTGTGTGATCGTCAATATTTGTACCGAGTCTAGATAAATAAATAATAATAATAATAATAATGTTGCTTTATTTCTTCTCACATAATAAACACTACAAATTTCGTTACATAATGTGTGTGTAGTTGTGTACATTGATAAAATTCAACAGTTTTTTTTTTACATTTTGTACAAATTCATTTATGTGAGAAGCTGGTGTCTGAGATAGGCATAAGTATACCTGTAATACAGATCACCAGGTCCCCACCCCAGGCTTACAAATAACAATAACAACGAGAAACCAATAGCTACTTATATCCTATAAAACTTACATAAGTGTAGAACAGCAATATTAAAAAATAATTTGTTTAAACACTTAACACTTTAACCTTATAATAAATTCTTTATTGTAACAAAAAGTTGGTAACAATTAATGTGTAAGCCCTGATTCCCAAACTAGCGTGAGCTGTGTGTTGGGAATCAGTTCCTTCCCAAAAATAATCATACAAAATAGTTACAATGCAGTTTGAATGTTTAGATGTTCTTTGCGTCTGTTGTTTGAATGTATGTAAAGGGCCCTGCCAAATATGCTTTATTTCTAGTCCTGGTGTTGTCTTTTTGAAACTAAACTAATATGCAATATAAGAGTATTAACTAAATATACATGCTTAAGTCGGGTAAATTGTTTCATTTAAATATATTAGATAGGTCAAATTATAATACTCATTTCACAGATTTGCACATATGTATTTACATTATCTGCTACTAGATTAAGAAGTGCTTTGAGTAAAAAAATCAATGAAATCACATAGGTATTAGATATCCATACTCATTTATTGCTCTTTTTTATGTAATTATGTTTTCTTCACTTATTGTATTTTTGTATAATCATTTCCATTTTTTTTAAGCATCTTCATAAAACTCGGTTAACTCGAGATTAAGTAGTAAATTTTTATTATACATAATACGTGGATAACGCTGTGAGCTACACATTTATAAAATGTATTGTTAATAGTAGTTGTAAGATGAATGTGTAAATGTTTGTTTTCGCTGTTTAAATAAATAGGTCATGTGGATAAGTTTTTAGTCTGTATTAAGATAATTATGTTTACACGTCCTACGTGATATAATCTTAAATCAACTAATGCATATTCTGTGTACAAAAGAAACATATTGTATTATTAAAAGTACGTTATATGACAATATTGCCTGTAAACATATCTATACTCTTTTCTGTATATATCGTACCTTGTAATAAATAGTATGGATGTATAATTGTTAATACCTAGATATTTATGTATTAGACTTCATCTATTTTTATAAAAACTCACACCTATTTCCCGAAGGGACAGGCAGAGACTGGCTTTTGTTTTGCTACATTCATTTTCATTACATTCTTCTTGCACGCTTGTCGATTTGAGTTACTCTTAAGCAAGGTTTTCTACAAAATGTCCCTGATCTAGTCAGAGAACGTTTAGGGGAAGCTTATAACTAAAACATTAAAATATTTTGTTGTCCGTTTTTGTCTTAGATCACAAGGTATTGAGATAATATTTCATATTGTATACTTTCCATCACACAACGCCGAGTCAGAGATATTAAAATGAATAAACGAAAGCGCTTCTACGTACAAATATGTTATCTAAAATATCTACTTAACCTTTCTATATTATAGTTGCATAATCTCTTTGTATGGTTTTATATTTATATAGATCAAGCGGATTTTCATTTAATATATTGCCAGCTTTTACCCGTCTATGGGGTTAACGATTTAGCAAAGGATGGTCGTAATCCCTGGCGACCTATATATCATTGTGGGATAATTTGCAATGCCTACTAAATAGGTACGATCCACTGCCCACATTATGTTCTTATATATTAGTTTTGGTAGTGGAGAGTACAATATATGTTCTATACTTTAATAATAATTATAATTGCTTCTGCACCGATTCTCTGCAGGAGATAATATAGTGCACAAGTATGTGGGTAAATACAAGTGCATTCTGTGTTCTAGGCAACACTGATATGAGAGTTAGGACTTTCATGAGCCAATGGGACGGCATGCTGACACGGCCGACACGAGGCCCAGGACCAGCAGCTTTACGTGCTTTGCGCGGAAGTAGGATATCTAACCCCGCCAATTTTTTAACTCCGAGCTGATAGCAGCTCGGAGTTGGAGATTTCTTGGCAGAAAAATCCCAATAACTTTTTGTGTGCCGGCCACGGGATTCGAACCCGACACCACATGCACATGCTGCGCCACAAAGGCGGTGAACTTTTATAGGAGTTTAAGCAGATACACTGTTTTGTTACGAAACTTCCGAAACCGAATACTACTAATTTTTCGATCTAACAATCAAGACCGACACCATACGATCAAATCATAAACATCAAACTTACGAAACTCAACCAACGACAGATTCTATAATACTGCCAATAAATGCACACTGGTACATATATTTCGAAGGTGTTCTAGTCCAGTAGCATTTGCTTGTTTGAAAATGCCACAGCCGCTGGACAGGTAGTCTGTACAAGTCAGCCGACTGGTTCTGTTCAGTCGAGTCGTATTACGTGAACTACATCATAAGAAGCATCGATATGCTTTGTCCGTTCCCGAGAGGAATAGAACTATACATTTCGAGACCAAGATCTTTGGATTTAACAGAATTTATCTGTAATATGCTCTGTACAAACGAAGTTTGTTCTAGTTTCGAACAATAGAGTTCATATTTAAGATATAGCAAGTTATAACTGCTTCGTTGAATCAGTGGCTTTAGGTATTTGTTTTTTTATAAAAGGCTAGCTGTTCCCCTCAGTTTCAACAACGTTCATAATTACTATTCTGCTCCCGTGACTGTCGCGAAATGTTATATAGCCTATGCTACTTCCAGATAATAATGAAATAATTTGCTTAAAGTCTGTTTCTTTAATTTTGGCGTTACTATAAACAAAAGCACAAATTTATAGTATACATATAGAAACGCCTGTACTATGATAACATTCTATGTCGCAGGGGACTTTACAAACATTCAAACAACGGACAAAAACACGCAGTCTTAAAACAACCATTTGTAGATCATACAAATGTGTGTTCCTGTGTGGAGTTGAATGCATAATACTCGCCTAGCAAATAGCGAGACGAAAACTCAAAACACTCCGCCATCCGTGCAGTAAGTCGCGCAATGCAGTTATTTGCTAGCGATCAAGAGTTTTGAGTAGTATTTGGTTGTTTTTGTTTAGTTGTTGTCTTTCTGGTAATAAATTCTCAGTATTAGCAGGCAATATAGAATAATTGTAGATGGTAATATGCCCATTTCCTAATGTGTGGGACCTAGCTTGTAAAATGTAGGTATAACACACCTCTGCCTATCCCCAGAGACTGAACTGTGAGATTCTTTAGGCAAGTAAGAACTTATATTTTTAAGGAGACAAGAAGTAGTGTAATCCTGTGTGCCTGAATTTTAGACACAGGAGCCTTATACCAATTGTGTATAATCATAGGATGTCGGCAGTACATAGTACTTTAATGTATTTTAATCTGTGTCGTCTCTATTTTGTATTTATATCCCCTCCACACTATACATACTTTTTGTATAATCTTGGTAGTCCATCGGTAGTAAATGAGACTGCTTTGCGTAATAAATTGATAACGTTTAATGCCCAGGCTGGACAAAGTCTAATTGAAAGTCATAGTTGTTGAAATGTGCTGCATCTACCTTCGAAGATAAAAGACTATGTATTTATGTGATATATTATTCTAAGATAAACATTGTAAACATGAAAGGGCACTGTAACAATGTATCTCATAATTAATGGTTGTCATGTCTAATTGGATTTCTTCATTTATGTAGCCCTGTAGGCACAATCACAATAAATATAAGAACAAAACAAACTGATAGCAAACTAAAGGTGCCTTCCAATATTTTAAATGTCTGCAAATAATAACTCACCAAGTTTATTTTTTGCCATTAACGTTTTAATAAAAGCAGTCAGTAAGAGTGTGCTGTTCAACTGCCATGCAGAGCTCTATAGTTATATTATAAGGCACGCTTTCCTCAGAATGTTTTCGTAAAACAATTTTACCTGCATGTCTAAGAGTAGGTACTCCATAATGCTCTCTTGGATATGTGAAGTCTGCCATTGCACACTGGGTCAGCATGGTAGATGCCTAGCCCAAGTCACACTGAGAAGAGGCCTGATCTTATTATTATATTTTTTTAAAGCAGCAGTAAATTTAGATGAAATATTCGTATTCATCTTACACTTAAAGCCAGCCATTAGCTCGGGGATGAGCTCCAGTGTAAAGCATTCTAGGTTTAAATGGCGATCCAGGGACCCATCAGCTCGAGCAACCAATAGGTACTGTATAACATAGATTCACACCTGTTTATGATCGAAGGGGTAAGCAGAAATGCTTACACGCACATTTCACCAGATTTATTTTACCAGCTATGTGCTACAGGCGAGCCTTTTGATGTTTACGAAGCACATTGCCAGACTCCATGCTGCTACTGATGAATTTCACACTCTTTCTCATAATGCTTAATTCTTCTCATATACAAACACACAACTGCGGCAATGAGATAAGGTCTGTATATATATAATATAGTTTACTGATGAATCAAGTGTTCCACTAGACATTTAGAAAATGTAAGTTATGCCGGCGTCCAAAACAGTGACGCACCTCACGTCTAAAGCCTTAAAAGCTGAAGGAGTTTTCTACTAATAAACTAAGATATAGCAGAGACTCTTCGAGTCTCTAGCAAACAGTAAGCAGTAACCGCACAACTAAAAAGGCTAAAAGCTATCTGAAAAATTGTTTAGTGAAAAGTGCACTTTAAATGAGAGGTACCTTTTTAACGACAAAAGGGCCGAACAAACACAATAGTTGTGTCAGTGCTCTGAAATTGTCCAACTTTACGCCGTCGTTTAACTCACCGACGCCTGTTTAAATTCGGCTCTGGTTTGTGTTTGGACTAGTTATGAGTTACAAGCGATTTAAATCTTACAAAATACGAAACAGCTACTTTTAGTAAAATGTTTTGATACCATTCGCATTTCTTTTTGTAACAAACAAAAAGAAATTTGAGCGAATGGTATCAAAACATTTTACTAAAAGTAGCTGTAGTTTATTTATTTTTCTTAATAAATGATGTACTGCCCCTCATAAATTCAACGGAATAGAATTCCACAATCATTAATTTAAGGAAAACTTTACTCTTCCAGTCGACATTTGAATTTTACGACGCTGCCTAAACCAATCATATTATATTATATACATATTTTATGTGCATTTATTTGTATTAGATAATGTATTAGAGCCACGTGTGGAATACAACCCGATGAATCGTGTCGTTCGAAGTTTAAAGAGCTTGGTTTGCTTCCGCTACCGTCTCTCTACATTTATGAAATTTGTAATTTAGTAAGGATTTCCTTATATTTATAAAGAATTATTTATGACAGCAGATGATATAAATCCAAGGATTAGAGAGACCCCCACAGACTTGTGCTTAGTGATGTTGCAAGGTTGACTTAATATAATAAAAGTTGTCTAGTGATGTGTGTACGCATATTTAATAAGATACCTTGTCACTTAAAAGTGTTAAATACTCGATTATTTAAAATACATTTATATAAATGGCTTAATGAAAGTAATTATTATAGTCTAAAAGAATTTTTTGAAAATAAATTGTAACTTTGTGCCTACCAGACCATGTCTTATATGTATTGCGTGCTATGTTAAGCTAAACATGTGTAACTTATTTCACAATTGTAACATCTTTATATACCATGTTTGATGCAAATAAATATTATTATTATTATACTGTTTATTTAAATGTTTACAATACATTTTTCATTTTTAAATATAGATACATATATAAAAATACATTTAAAATGTAAAATAATTATATATATATTATATATATTATTGGAGGTCACATCCCTTTGGTATCGCAGAGGGTATAAAACCAGCGCGCACCGAACGTCGAGCCTCTTTCCGCTGCCAGCCTTCGTGGAGGCAACATCATGTCCGTGTCTAACATTTTTCAGTTGATTAGCTCATTACGTGTAATTTATTAATTAAAAAATTAAAGTGTTGCCTATATTTGTGTAATAAACTTTGTTTTTTTAGTCAAATTTGTGTTAAGTACACAAGAATATATATAATATAATATATATTATTTTTATCATTATTATTATGTGTATGCATGTATTACAACAGCTATTTTTTTTAATATATAATAAAATTTCTGTAAATATTATGTCACATGTAAATAATTACAAATAATCTATAGTAATATACACTATAATTTAAAATAATGACCGAATAGCATATTCGGTGTAGTTTTAACTTCCTAATTAGTCTAAAACCAACAATGAAATAGCATTGTGTATGGGCCCGAGATTTAGCATCCGAGCGTTAGTCAAGATATTAAAATTCAAGAGTTATAAAAGTGTCATGAATCCTCAAACTACCGTGTTGTTAGCGGTCCATGCTCGCAAGTTGTGTTAAATCTGATTTTATTTATGTGAAAATCAACCACAATCAATTTCAATAAATAGCCGTCAAGTTGTATACATTGAATTACTATTACTATATCTATAGAGTGTACTATGATAATAACTCACCTATCTCTATGGTGCTAAAAGAGAATTGTAAAATGACGCAAAATGATTACATTTTAAAATTTCAGCGTTGTATAGAAATAAAAAAATTGGGGCAGACTTTGGGGACTGCCGATAGAAGTGAAAACTTTAATCCTTGATCATAAACACTTCCATTCTTTGGGGATTGCCGATAAAAGTGAAAACTTTAATCCTTGATCATAAACGCTTATTTATAAACAAAAGAACAAAAAGGGGCGGGTCGGATTCCGGATACTTTCTTAGAGGCTTTTATGGGGGTCAAAATTTCGTTATTTTTTGCGTAGGATGCACCATTTCTGAGATAAAGTTAATATTTTAAAATAATTAAAAAAATGGAAAGCTTGAAAACGTGACGATGACGAAGCGTGACGATGACACGAGTTCTATGATTTTTGTTCACCCAAGAAGTGCTCAACGCGCCTAAACAAGTTTTCACTTCAATAAGACCAGACATAAACAGTATCTATTAAATAGATAGTCCTTTATAGCATTGTTGCGAGAAAATGAATGTGGAACAAACTATTACTTACGCTGTCAATAAAGTTATTACTTTGAAGTATAAGTAGTGTGTTAGCATTGCAAATGCGCAGGTTAGATTTATAACGAGCAAAGTAAAATAGTAGTTTATTTTTTAATTTTACTTCACCTACGACAATGGTTTCAACAACCTGTGCTAATATATTACTATTTTCAATTTTACATAACAAACACAATGATATTATTAACAATTGTACATTATCAAATATTTCATAACTTGTACCAAACGTTAACCTCGAACAAAGCTGTTGCGGTTGAACAATTTGCGGGTGTGTTTGCCTTTGACCGTGCAAAAGTGGCTTTTTCTTTGCCGGCCCATGTTTGACGAACGTCTAGTTCACAATTAACTTGTGCCTCTGTATATAAATATGTATGAGTGTGTGTATGTAGGCGTGCGTGTGTGTGTGCTGTGTCGTTGGTACAGTTTAGTGCCCTGCTGTGGCCAGTTATGGCTTTTTGAGATATGAATAATTAGTTTCATAAGCACAAGTGCTCCATTTTGAAATGTACATTGTATTCTTATTTCTTGATTTTAACGTTGGTGGGTTTGTTAATTGGTTTTGTATGATGTTAGCTTTAACGTTGTTTTTGTAGGATGTATTTTATTATTTAAGGTGATATACAAGCGTACGGCTCACCTCACTGTTAGCCGTTATAGTAATTTATGGGCGCAACATCACGTGTATACGTCACAGGTCGTTCACCCTCCAAAATATACTTATATTATACTGCTAATGCTCTCAGGTGGATCCTTGTCAATGACATAGAACCTCCTTAAAAAGTCTGAGTTTCTGCTTAAAAAGGAACACAACAAGAGATTAGTTATATACTGAACAGCACATTCAGGCGCATAGGCGGTTTGCTCCAGTGTGAGGCATTCTAGACAAGGTGGGTTCCAAGGACCTCTTCCGTTGCGAGTATTCATAGACTACATTATACTATTATATAGCCCTACACTTGTTTGCCACCTTGATTATATAAAATACCTTTTTATTAAGCCATCGCCATAGACACGCCAAAAATCAATCCAACTTGAATCACAAAGACAAAATCGTCGCCCACCAAAAGCCCAACAACTCGTCATTGTCATCTCAAAGTTGGACAACAAAAATTGATTCAGCATTTAATAATTTAACGTTAGCGAGTTCAGATTAAAGTTTATAATAAAGTTAGGCAGAACGGGAAAGTTCTTATCTGGGTAATTTGCAAAGTGAGTTGAAAAACATCCGCTGGGAGAGAGTGGACATGATCGATGATGTAGAGATCAATGGATGAGATACTTAATATTTATATGATTGCTCGGATGGGGTAGTGGTTTAAGTGGTCACCTTATTATTTCCACAGCGCCGAGTGTTGTGCATTAAATTTCCACACGGCACCAACAATTGTGTTCCGCAAATATTTGTTCCAAGCCTGGATATTCTTGTTTCCGCAGTATATTCCTAGTTTGGAAGTTATCGAATCAAACGCGAAACGCAGAGTATATAATATTATGGTATCTCTTTTTACTTGCCTTATTTGTTAAACAAACAATTCATTATAAAGGCAATCACTTAATGCTTTCAGACATTATTCGTTCTCCAATAAATAGAGATGAGTAATGTATAGTCTCTTGCTACCAATTATTTGTTTACTATTAGATAAGTATATAATATAAGTAAAAACAAATTACTATAGTGCATATGTGTAGTGGCTTTGTAATGTTATAAATCCCTGAAGGTAAGGACAGAGGTGTTTTACTCCCACATCGTGCCTACTAGGTTTATAGGTTCCACGAGGAAGATCCTTTCGATTCCAGATTGCCTATGCCATTGAGAAATTACTAACAAAAATTCAAATAACCTGCCTGACCTGATAATCGAATCCTCGACCTCACAATCGACTACAAACCTAAACGCGTACCTATACCACCTTGACTATCGTATTATTTACTATATTATTTCCCCAACAAAATCTCTATGACCACAATGACGAAAAAATGTTAACAATAAATTCACAGAAGAACACATCCAGCTACACAATACATCTAACTTTTGAATAATTCAGAATGATAACGAACAAACGTCACCGTGTTCAAGGCATGGGACATCCTGATTCTTCCCCTTGAGCCTTAAGGCATTATCATACTGGGGTGTTCTCAGAGTGTTACTACGCGGTGACATGAATGGGGTTAGGATGACATTACTCGAGGTAAGACACGAGCTGGACGCGATTTATAACTGTTTCTACGGTTCTGAGGAATCGTGATTGTTACGAATTTATTTCTCCATAGATAGTCTTCCTATATGCTCGATGTGATAGGCGGAGGTGAGTTACTTTTACACATTTTGCTATTAGTCATTTTAGGTCCCCACGCAATAGGGTCGAACCTATCGCGTACAGTGTTAGACTCCGTGCTGCTACTAAAAATTCTGAATAGAAAATTTCAATATCGATTAGACTTGGGAACATAACATCTTCAAAGATTCCGGAATCGTACCTAAGACCACGAGCACAGCAGTCGTATTCACTACTTCAAACAATTTAGCTTTACAATTGACCTAGTGTAGCCATACCTTTATTCTCATAAAGTAGGTACTAAGTAATGTCAAAGATGAAATGTAACTAGCTGTAAATTCAGCTGCAATTGCTAATTTTACCTCCGGAAGCTAACGTTAGTTAACGGACGGAGCCAAACTCCGTCAGTTAACTGCCTCAAAATAACAAAAGCAAAAAGAGATAAACATGGATAGATAAAGAGAGAACTTTTAAATCTACAAACTACTGTCATGATTTCTTATTTTTGTTAATAATTCTGTTAGGGAGTTTTTATTTACCCAACTGGCAACACAGCCAACCATCATTTTTAAATAGTGGGGTTATTATGGAAGGGAAAAAGTAACTGGTCTCTTGGCGAAAGATCGCTTAACAGTGAGGAACTAGCATTCAACTGAGTAAGACGTTCTCAATAGTCCGTGTAATTGCTGTGAATTTGATAATATAATCACATAATATTTTAGACGAGTAGACGAGTGAGTTTCTTTATACTACCGTCATACAAAACAAAAAAATACCTCACGAACACACTGCCAACAAACCCATTTAGACATTTATAAATTCGGTTGACATTGTGAAGCCTTTGAAACAACACACTACTAATAATAATCTCAGAAGTATTATAAGGCGCAATAAGACTATCATAGTTTCAATCATCTCAATGTCACGACGATATCATCCCACCAAATAATCGCCTATGTGACGGGACCCTTACACCTCCGTATCTCCCCTTCACTGGCATGTCATTTCGGCAACAGTTGTAAGGCTTCATAGGAATATTGCATGGGGTTTTTTATGGTTTCTTTGCCCCTCTAAAGTGGAGAAGTGACTAATAGAATGGGGAGCCGAATGGAAATCCAAAATGAGTTTGTAATATTTTGGGATTGTGCGTTCACTGCAATGTAGGGAAAACTCGCATTTATTTACCTAAAGTGAACGGTTACATTTATTTAAATAAATGAAATTTTTCGGTTTAGACAACATTTAAGGGCTTTTTAAGAAAATGTGGATAGCACAATTGGTTTGAAATGTATCTCGAATCTTTTAGACAGAAAATATATTTTGATCTTATATTAAAATAGTCAATCCAGTTTTCCAAAAGGGAAGGCACGGATTTCCAGTTACTGCGAGCCAGGCATATCTCTATTACGGTACTATTCGATTAGGGTACTCCGAACTCTCTGGATTTCTTTAGAAAGTCTCCGATGTGGTCAGAAAACGTTCACGTAATTTTCATTCAATCGCTGAATGGCCTCAAAAAGTAATAAAAACGAAATTCCAGTCACAGAATTAATTAAAATACAAAAGCCAATATAATTGTATAATTATTTTATAATAATAATTAGTATTTATTAATATCTATGTAGTTGCAAAAATAGAATATCTCATCAATATATTTACACACACACACACTCACACACACCCACACACACACACACACACACACACACACACACACACACAGACACACCCTCACACACACAGACACACCCTCACACACACACACACACACACACACACACACAAACTCACTCATATACAAACACATGCACTCACATTTTTCTTCAAAATTTTGACAGAATTTGTACTAACTCTGTTTCTTTGTTATCAGTGACGAATATTTTTTTATGGAACCATGGAATATATCTGTACAGAGAGCTGAACGTACTACATTGCTAATAAAACAGAGCCGAATCGAAACTTGATACAGGAAAAACAAAATTGTGAATGGTACTCGACGATGAAACAGTACGATGGAAATATGATCAGGTTTTTCGATACACACATTGGAGTAATATCGATAGATACATGCTCACGCTAACATAATATCTATTATGGGGTGTGCAGAGTTGTATTACGCACACATTTCACAACGATGCTAAGACCGTAACTATTCCTATTATGTAGGAACTAACAGTTCCTATTAATCAGGACCTAAGTCCTACGTAATATGAACTGATCGAGTCTTTTGACGTATAATAGAGACAAATAAATACCCATGCTGTTCCGGCAAATAACCTTAAAAAGCTAACACTATAATGTTTGATACGGTTACAGAAACCGAAAATTTACAAACAGCCACAAACATGACTGTGTATCAGGACAAACGATACACAAATACATATGTTATCAATATTTCGATATGAATGGCATTTTAGTAATGAATATTTTTCATTACCATTGATAAGTTAACATATAAAAATGATTTAATATTTTACTAGTAAGACAAAATATTATAAATTATAACCTTATGTGTGATCATAATAACCCTATTATGATCACTTTTATACTTTGATGTTGCATGATTTTTGTTGCAGAAAACAGAGGAAAAACTGAAGTGTTACTTCATAAACGGAAGCCGCATCGTCGCACCAGTCTACTTCTCAGCACAGCCAATGCAACGATACCGATAATAATAATACCGAATAAATAATACCGAGCTTGATCGCGATAATTCATATTTTTACATTAGCTTACTAGCCAGCCCGCGATTTCGTACGCGTAGTACTTTAAAATTTGAAGGAACTTACTATATTTTTCTTTTTTTAGCGTATTAGAAGAAGCTCATCCAAACACGTAACACTCGACTTTTACGCATCATATCAAGATGAAAAATGTACCAGATTTTAAGTTAGACTTCCAGCAACCGCTGTAAAAATCGCACTCAATTTCATGATGTAGGATTTGTGTGACGCACTTACAAACGTACAGACGGACAGACAAAAATTATTCTAAATCATTATTTTGGTCCGTATACCTACGTCTTTTAGAGACCCCCTCAAATTATATTTTCTTAAATATCTCCTATAACAGATGTAGACCAGTTATAATTTTATTAAATGTATAGATGAAGGAATTTTAATTCAAAGGGTTACACGGAGTGAACAAACAGGGGTAGCAAGCTTTGTGGGAAGACCGTTGGATTGCCACAAAGCGATCTAATGCATAGTTCTAAGGCTCGGGCCCACGGCATGCAAATTATTAGCGTATTATTTACAGCTCGCTTTAACGGTTAGAAGAAAATATCATGAGGTTATCAGGTGAACAGCTGAGTCATTCATAATGTTCTTGAAGATGAGTATATATCTGCCATAACAACTTTCCCGGGCCCAGCTAGACTTAATTAATTTTACGGCTCGCATACAATCGTGGACAATTCATAAATAGGGTTGATATCCTTGAAATAAATGTAAATGCTATAGTGTGTTTATAGGTATATTTTTTCTCAATCGGCTATAAAACAAACACGCTGATGTAATTTTTGCATACAAAATGTATATCATCATGTATCCTAAAAAATACTCGTTTCTATCTTTAAAACTACGTCACTTCCTGTGAGGCAACGCGAGCAATTTTTTAATCTACATTTATCTATAGTAATACTAATATTATAAAAACGAAAGTTTTTATTTATGTTTGTAAGAATTTAACTCTAAAACTACTCAACCATTCAAAAAATTCTTTAACCATTAGAAAGCTATATTATTACGCTGAGTAATATAGGCTATATTTTATTTTAAAATAAATTACTATTACTAACATAACCTAACCTACTTTTACGCGAGCGAAACCGCGGGCAAAAGTTAGTATATATTAAAACTAAATCAATAAAACACAATACATTTGGATATGTAACTTTAAAGCTACAATTTTCCCTCGTAGAAATACACGACCCATCTCAAATGTATTTAAGGAAACATTCTTCCATATTACGCGGAAGGAAAATCTTCTTAGTTATCCTCTTCTAATTAAGGAAAATAAATGTAGGGATGGTAAGTTAAGAATATATGGTGGAGAATTTATTGTTGTTTTTATTTTTATTTTATTCATTATAATTAGTGGTCACTATACTGGTTCGTTGATTACATTAAGTTTGCGGTTACGTTAGCGTGTGGTGCCAGGTTCATTTCACGCGAAAGTCAAATAGTTATTGGGTTTTTTGTTAGAAAATGTACTGTAGCACAATGTCTAGATATATTATGTATAAACATTTGGCCTCAAACAGATCTGATGATCGTACGCAAATAGGCGTGGGGTGCGGCTAGTAGGAATAGCATTACCCACGTTTTCACCCGCTTTTCTCGTAGGGCACGAAACTTGATATTTGTTAACACTTTTTGAGTAAATAGGCAATAAAGTTATGGTTATTTGAAATGTTACTTTTAATTCCAGAGGTTAGTGTATAAACGAATAATCTGTTCAGCTTTTTTTTTTTTTATAATAATCTATCACATACACACAAGCCCAAACTAAGCAGAGCTTGTACGATGGGTACTAGACAATGGATAAACATACATATATACTTTTTTTTTATAAATACATACATATTATACATAGAAACACCCAGACCAAGACAAACATCCATGTTCATGCACACAAATGTTTGACTTGTGCGGGAATCGAACCCGCGACCTCAGGCGTGGCAGTCGGTTACACTAGCCGCTACGCCATCGAGGCCGACAATTTATAATATTTTATAATTATTATAAAAATATTTCCTTTTATATGCTTTCCAAAGACAACTCTCACACTATTAATAGATCCTATGTCACGAGGGAGTTAACTGACATTCAAACAACGAATACAAATAATATCCAGGCTCGATACAACTATTAGTAGACTACTCAAATATGAGTTCGAACTCGGCTACAACACTCGGCTTTGAAACCACTACGTCATTTTCGCAGAACCTATGTAGTATTGAACGTAAGACAAAAAAGATTATTTTATCGTGTTAAATGTAATCTAAGTTTAGAATATTCCGAAAATATATAGTCGTAAAAACAAAATTTTAACAAAAAAGAAAACCGACTACATATAAGAATATTCTAAAACTTAAAATGCACTAAAAAGTTAATAAATAATTGCATATTCTTGTGAATAATTAAATTATTGTTATTTTTGGAGTCGGTGTCAGCCGCCCGCGCCGCGTGCTGCGTCTATGTGTGCAATTGTGCATGCCAATGTTATGTTATGATTATAGTAAGACATCTCATGTTTAATTAGTTACAAACCTACCTTGGCTGACACCGACTCCAATAATAACAATAATTTAATTATTCAGAAGAATATGCAATTATTTTTTAACTTTTTAGTGCATTTTAAGTTTTAGAATATTCTTATTTGAAGTCGGTTTTCCTTTTTGTTAAAATTTTGTTTATTTCTCGGTTTTTAGTGAACCTTGCCAAATATGAGAACATCATCAATGTAGCCAAATACGCATTATTAAGTATAACTCGAAAACGAATAGTCAAATCTTGATCAACATTAAATGGGACCGCACGGGAAGTACCAGCTTTCAAATAAAAAAAGAATCATCAAAATCGGTTCACCCAGTCGAAAGTAACGAGGTAACAAACAGAAAAAAAAAAATAATACAGATGAATTGAATACCTCCTCCTTTTTTTGAAGTCGGTAAAAAGATCTTACTACATTATCAATATACTTTCTAATGAAAGGTCAACCGATTTAGTCCGTAGACTAGCTCACTTTCGCCTTCTATTCTTAACCTTTTCTAGACCTTTCATACGTGCCTAAATTCTCACCTCTAGGCTTTATACAAAAGAGATTTCGTAGCAATTCAATTGTATTTCAATTTCTACACCGATGGCGCAATGGTTTAAGTGATCGCGTCGACGCTGCCACTGCGCCGAGTGTTGTGGGTTCGAATCTCACACAGAACAAAAAATTGTGTGATCCACAAATGGTTGTTCTAAGTCTGAATGTTTTTTGTGTCCGTTGTTTGAATGTTTGTAAAGTCCCCCGCGATACAGGAATTATTTCCCAGTGCGGGAGCTGTATTAAAAAAAAAGAAATTTATATCTTTGCTACCAATGTATAACATCTATAAGGCAATAAAACTGAATCAAATCAGACTCAGATTATACTGTATTAATTTATACTAGTACAGAATTATATTCACCTTAAAACGAATAATTAAAAGCTTTTGAACCAAATAAATCGAGTATTGGTTGTTTTTGATAAACAAAAAAAAGTATATATTTTTTTTTATTATAGCTCTATAATTTTCATGTATGCCACGTCAAATAAATATAAAATTACTGTGTGCTATCAGTTTAAATTGTATAAAATACGAAAAAGTTGTGACTAAATATAACTTAATAGCACTTTAACTTCAATACTTGTTTCAAAGTAAAATGAGCCGTCTGACTTTCGCTAAAAGGTTAATTATATCATTTAATTCAACAAACAATGTTACAGTCTAATCTAAATAGGATTTAGATAAGTTATTAAACGTAGATACAACTATAATTACGCTTTTGAAGTTCAAAAGTCAAAAGTCGACTGTAGTATGTATTTACTTTATTTAAGCCGTGGTAGATTTTAATATATAAGCCTTAATATATTTTATGTAAAGCGTTATCTAGACTTTAACTAACCAGACTATAGGATAGTAATTTATTTATAATTATTTTAATATTACTCAGAAGACCCTTGAAACTTTTATATACTAGCGGTCGCCTAGTAGTCAAATTCAACCAGAGTTTGCCTGTAAGATATTGCTTAAATGTCATTATAAGTTTATTATATTGATGTATGTAACCATAATTATGCGCTTTGACTGCGTGTGTCAAATGCATGGTTGTGTACGTGTAGTGCTTTTTCATTAATTTAATGTATTTCTAATGCATAATTTATATAAATATTAGGATTCGCCCCTCCTTCTCCATATAAACTTTAACTGTGCCAAATTTCATACTCTTCCGTCCGATTTTCGTAAAAAGGGGTACAAAGTTTTTGCTTCACGTATTAATATATAGATACATAAAATGCACATTTTAAATTCTGAAATACTATATAATAATATCAGCCTTGTTTATAAACCCATTGCTGGGCACGGGCTACCTCTCAATATGAGAAAGGTTAGGCCATGGTCCACCAGGCTGGCAAACTACGGGTTGGCAGACTTCACACGTCTTCCAGAACATTATGTAGAACTGTAGGTAGACGTATAGGTTTCTTCACGATGCTTTCCTTTACCGCAAACGATAATTAACTATTTACTACGCACATAACTTTGAAAAGTCAGAGATGCGTACCTTGGGATCGAACTCGGGACTTCTGCGTGGCAGACCGACAGTTACTTTAAAATTTTGTTACCTATACTCGCATTTCAATAGCTATGTTTACGTTTCACTCAAGGTGAGAGGACTTACTGCAATCTATGTAGACTTAGTTGTTGCTGATGTAAGCTGTGCTTATACTTAGACTTATGGCTGTATACCTTATAAGACACATGCACATTTTGCAGTCTATCTATATGAATCTGATCTATTAAACGCCAAGTTTACTATAGTGTCCTGAGCAAGTCACATTATTCAGATACTGAGGTTACAATAATCTCAAAAATACTTTGCCTGACCCAGAAATCGTAGCTAAGATTAGCTAAGATCGCCTTAGGTACGATTACACACACATACAATACGCGCAAAATTAAGCCCCTGGATTACCGGAACAAGAGCAGTCTTCATGAATAGGTAAAATAAATCTCGAAACATTTACATAAACTTCATATCTGTAATATATCCTAACTAATATCTCTTATAATACAGGTCCTATCCTAGTTTAAGAGACAGGGTTTCAAAATAATTGTATACAGATTTTTACTACAATGGATCTTCAAAACTGTTATGTAAATCCTTTTATTGTATATATATAATAAAACATCTTAGCAAATATATATAATAAATGTATATATGTATAATGTAAACGCATCTGTCCAAGGATCTCTCCAAGGCCTTCGATACCGTCTCAATACCTATTCTCAAAACAAAGTTAGAAAAGGCCGGAATAAGAGGTAATGTGTTGCAACTACTGACTGATTACCTATGCAATAGAACACAATCAGTAAAAATTTACAATTATATTAGTGCGGAGGAGTGCTTGAATTATGGAGTCCCGCAGGGAAGCATTCTCGGTCCTACCTTATTCACCATCTACCTGAATGACTTATGTGAACTGTCCTCGCCTAACTGCAGTGTATTTGCCTACGTAGATGATACCGCAATTCTTGTCCATGGATCAAACTGGGATGAGGCAAAAGCGCATGCAGAGATTGCTCTCAGAAAGGCAACATCATGGCTCGCTGTCAATTTACTAACTTTAAACTTAGACAAAACATGCTACATAACGTTCGCCCATAACTCTCGTATGCTACCGGACACCTTCGAGCTAAAAGCACATAATTGTTGGGTGGCATCCGGAAACTGCAGTTGCAAATTAATTTCTAGAGCTGTTTATGTTAAATATTTAGGTATCTACCTCGACCAATTTATGAAATGGCAGCATCAAATAGATAACTTAGCAAAACGAGTCCGAAAACTTATCTATGTTTTTAAACTTCTCCGTAATGCTGCAGATAGCAAAACTCTTATACTAACCTATCAGGCTCTTGCGCAGTCAATTTTATCATACGCCATTTTATCGTGGGGTGGTGCAGCCAAAACAACTATCTTACCGCTAGAGAGGGCTCAAAGGTCCTTGTTGAAGGTGATATCTAGGAAACCTTTTCGGTATCCCACACATCAACTTTATTCGGACGTTCCCGTGCTTACTGTAAGACAACTAATTGTGCTACAAGTAGTTCTTAAGAAACACTTAAAGTTACCATATGATCCAAGCATATATAGTAAAAAACGACGATCAGATAGAGTTTGTCCCCCGATACGACACAAAACTACACTGGCCAAACGACATTATACAGTTATTAGTAGTAATCTCTATAATAAAATTAACAAAATCATACATATTTACCTACTAAATTACTATCAGTGCAGAATAAAACTAAAAACTTGGCTCCAAAAGCAATCCTACATAAACACAGAAAATCTTTTGAACTCGATATATTGATATAATAACTCACATATAACACGAAATGTCTCGACGCATCTTTCATACCTTAAACCAAAAAAATAAAAAATAAAACGGAACTATGAAAAACTTGCATAAGTCACGCATACACACAATAATCTATCACATGCATACGCTCACACACACACATACACACACACACACACACACACACACACACACACACACACACACACACACACACACACACACACACACACACACACACACACACACACACACACACACACACACATAATAAATTACACACACTCACACACCTCTTATTTTGCATTTTTAAAGTTTTCATTTTTATTACTTTTATCTGTTCCCCATAGAAATAGGCATACCTGGTTTGGGGTTTCAGTAAATTCAAAATCCACTATAATATAGCACGGGTATATTTTTGTCCGCTGTAAATTTTGCTGTTTGGGATTATCCTTAATATTCCTGTAACACAGTTTACAACTAGCACGGGAGTGGAAGGGGTTAGCTCTGATGGCTGTTGCAGTTAGACCTTGATTTAACTACTTAGTGTTATAAGTGGATTTATGTAACGATCGATTTCATTTTAGACAATAAAGATATTATTATCTGTAACTTTTTGAATAAATAAATATTATTATTATTAAAAAAAGATATTATAAATGCGAGTGTGAGTTTGTTTGTTTGTAACGCTTTCACGCCTTAACTATTCAACCGATTAAAAAACCTGGGGTGTTCCCTCCATAGCAGGCCCCCAATTTAACTTAACCTAACCTAACCTACATTTATGCGAGCAAAGCCGCGGGCAAAATCTAGTTTTATATAATAGCTTTTCGGTATGAAACTATTAAAGTGAAAACTTTAGACAAACATTGATACATAGTAAGTATTAATTTTGAAAAAAATATTTACACCCGACAAACACGAGTACCAGTACTGGTTACAAAATAATATCACTCCGCAGTGCTGTATGCAACTGCAGTGTATGAGATCTTGAGTTCGGTTCCTCGGAGAGACATTTTATTGGGTTTTCCTGCCATTATCAGCATTGAGTCTAGAACTCTGCCTGGCAAACGGCTATAAGTTCGGCTCTTATTACGTAGAACCTAAAATTGGCGAAATGTAGGTGTATTACACTTCTGCTTATCCCGTGGTGGACGCCAGGTATATAATAGATTATGTGACCCGCGCAACTTCGTCTGCTTCACATATGAGAATTTTCCCCGTTTTTGCAACATATTTCATTGATGCTCCGCTTCTATCGGTCGAAGCGTAATGTTATATAGCCTATAGCCTTTCTCGACAAAGAGGCTAAATTTTTTTTTAATTAGAACCTGTAGTTCCTGAAATTAGCGCATTCAACCAAACAAACAAACTTCAGCTTTATAATATTAGTATAGATTAAACAAACTACATTCCGTTGTAAATATTTTATTTATAAGCCAGACCACCCGGAGATTGTAGTTTTGCGTATCCCTCATGCATATACCATGCATGTAAGACCTTATACACTAAAGGCAAATATGTACACTTTATAGCGAAAACACAATGTGTGTGTCTTACATATGTTTGAGTAAAATGGTCCCTTTTACCCACGGTTTGAAGGACAAAGACTGATGTAAAAACATATACTTACATTGTATGAAAGATAGATATTAAGAACATAATGATTGTATAGCAAATATGGTCTAGTTTCCCTGGCTAGATGGACTAATGACTTGCAAAAGAACCAGTAGTAGATTAGACTTTATGGCGTAAATTGGGCGAGGTCTTTGTCTAGCAGTGGACTGTGAAAGGATAATTGATTGATAATTAATAAATATGCATTTTGTAAACAATAATAATAAATAATAATAATGTTTATTTGCAAAAGGTTATACAATATTTACACTTTGATTATGTACACTGTATCCTTAAATAATAAAGAGAATTACATGAACTAAAAAGTGTTATGTTGAACTCTGGTACCCATGGTAAGATTTATCTTGTGTTATGGGTACCAGTGCCCTCACACGTAATTACTAAATTAATTAAATTAAAGAGCGATTATACATGATGTGCACAATATTAATATTTATGTAGAACCCTATTTGATCATCTGACATAATTTGAACGTGAAGATAATACATTAAAATAGACTGACGGCTCTATATTCTGCAAGGATAGGCAGTGTGCGACATCCATATTTCGATAGTTATTTTTTACATCCTACGTAATAGGGGACAAATCTATTCCCAATGTATAATACTGCCGTGTACCCTGACACAGCGTTATTATACTTTAAGTATACAAAGATCGTACTGCTACTTTAGAAATACCCACTAACACTTAGCTTGACCTGGGAATCGAACCTGGAATCTCACCATTGCAAGCAAACATAACGTAAAATCTAATAGTCGAAAAAACATTGCCGATGTCAACTTGATCTTTCATTCAATTTGTAACCGTCTTTAAATCGCTGTCCAAATTTAATGTTCAATACTCGTGCTTTTATCTTCTTAAATTATAGGATCATGGTATGAAAACGGTGTCATAAATTTGACATCATACTGGCCAAGCCCATAAAATCATTGTGTTACCCGTACATTATTCTAAGGACCATTAAACACGGATTATTTAATAGCATGAATGACCAATTTATTGCCGCTGCATTTAGCTAGTCACAAGTTCTGATCAATTGAGTCTTTACTGATTGGAACAAAGTACTTACAAATTATTTAATTCTTATAAAAGGACAGCTACCGCAGTAAAGACTAATAATTTTAATGTTTTATTACAAGGCGCTTTATAAATATTGAATCCATGGACACAAATAACGCCTAGAAACGAAACAACAATAATTTGTGGATCACACAATATTTTTTCCACATGAGAAAATCTTTTTTCCATGTGGGGATCGAAAACATAACACTACGAATGCTATGCATTCCAAATAATAAAGTCGGCAATATTTTCCTTTGTTTTCGTTAAGTTAAGATGACGACTGTATACCGTTGATATATTTTACTATTGGGGTAAACTATGTGTCTTCTAGTATCTATACTAATATTATAAAGCTGGAAATCCGTAGTCTCTGCCTATCCCTCTGAGAAACAAGCGTGAATCTATGTATGTATGTATCTATACTAATATTATAAAGCTGAAGAGTTTGTTTGTTTGTTTGAACGCGCTAATCTCAGGAATTATTGGTTTGATTTGAGAAATTCTTTTAGTGTTGGATAGCCTATTTATCGAGGAAGGCTATAGACTATATACCATCACGCTACAACCCACGGGAGCGGCGTAGTAACGATAAACGCGGGTGAAACCGCGGGAACATCTAGTGTATTATAAAGCTGAAGAGTTTATTTGTTTGTTTGGTTGAACGCGCTAATCTCAGGAACTACTGTTTCGAATTGAAAAATTCTTTAAGTGTTGGATAGCCTATTTATCAAGGAAGGCTATGGGCTATATAACATCACGCTACGCCCCACGGGGGCTTGCAGTAACTATAAACGCGGGTGAAACCGCGGGCACAGCTAGTGGTCAAATAAAATAGTTCAATGTAAATATAGAGGTATATGCTGACTGGTACCAGTTATAAAATTAGAATACAATGACATATTAAAAGTAAGTAATTGTTCCGGGGAGATGAATTCGAAAGTAGATAAGTATCTATATTTTATTTTGCATTTGCATGTAAGAATAAGTTGATCTACATAGATAGTACTTGATTTCTAGGCGGTGTATCAAGAAAACCGCGTTTAATTTTGAGTAAAGTAGTCTTTACCTGATGCAGGCAGAAACATACAGACAGACTGACAAAAGTCCTAAAAATGATTCTTTAATAACTGGTTTAGAACCGTAATATATATTTTTCTTAAATATCCCTTATGTAGGGACAACTTACAAATCATTATATAATTATTATATATGTTACCTTTTTTAATACGTTTGTAAATATATATTAGATTAATTCGTTTTAAAATTAATAATGTAAATATTTGTGTCAATGATAAATAAAAGTTACAAGAAGATATTATATATTATATAGATAATAAAGATAACGATATTGTTTTTGTTCGAACGCGCTAATCTCTGTATCAACTTGTCGGATTTAAAAAAAAACCCTACCCTTGAGGAAGGTCTCAAGCGTTGGCCATTTTTGAAATACAACTTTTTGCTATAATATGATTTTATGATGTACGAGAACGGAACAGTAATTATAAATCCAAACAAAAACATTTTTAGCACTGTCAAAAAATTATCAAATCTCATGTAGAGCCAACCTTATAACTCTACACGCCTTTTGTTTTTACGTGAATGCATTCACGCATACCTCACCGCGATGCGACAGAGAGGTTATATAAAACAAAAAGTAATTAACAGTTAATAAATTGTTCACCTTACGCCCATACGACGGTTGCGAAACGACCAAGCAACCCGAAATTAAACTACAAGAAACTTGTTATACAGCGAATATAATTTATCTACAGTCAATAACTTAAATATTGTACACTCTTAATAAAATGATTCTAAGTTCAACATTTCAGAATTAGTAAATTTAAACACTAATACACATAATTAACACACTTGTTTTTATATTCACATCATTAAAATCAATTATAAAAATATTAAAATTGCACTAATTTCGAGTTGTCTCTGTTTTATTAACAGTTAATTTACTCTTCTGCTTTGACGTATCACGAATGAGTAGTGTGTGGCTTAATTTTAATTACTGGTACTGCATCGAATGCTAAAACGTTTACCCCATCAAAACTAAAAAGCAAGAAGCTTGCTTTACCGCTTACACAACCATCAACACTACCCAACTAAAACATGAAAATGTTTTACTCTTCTTTCAATATGAAAACATTTTAACGTCTGCTAATTAACATTTCCCTCCAATATTTTCTCAATATCAATATCACTTACAAACAATATATGGTATCTGCTCGTTTTCCGCTCATAAACACTACCCCGCATTCTTCAATCAACGGTTTTCATCTCCCCAATACGGCAACGAGCTAAATAAAGAGAATTGCTATTTATGTTGCGGTGGACCTCCGAACAATAGAT
Organism: Catocala sponsa; assembly: GCA_963564715.1. Taxonomy (NCBI): domain Eukaryota; kingdom Metazoa; phylum Arthropoda; class Insecta; order Lepidoptera; family Erebidae; genus Catocala; species Catocala sponsa. The sequence goes on from OY751351.1 coordinate 9,933,876, forward strand.
GCGGCAATATTCTTACCTCATAATATAACTTTTTGTATTTTAGATATAATAGAGTGCACATGCATGCTTATAACTGAAAATTGATACATAGATCTTAAGTGCCTTTACAAGATTCTTCATCCAACTATAGACTATCCGGAATTATTATCTCAAATGAACGTATTTACGTTTACTTCAGATCTCGACACCCACTTCTCAAAAGCTTACGTATTATAATTTACTGAGTAATATTGAGCCAAATGTTATTATTTGTGTATTTCTTTTAATTAGAGCTTAGCATCGTGATCTTGTACTGATCTTTATGTTATAATCATGATGTGCACATATAGTAAGAATCATAGTATATCATAGTATAAACCAAAACAGTTTTATAGTTTATAAGTTTTATACTGCATGCACTATGTTTGGTTTTGTGTGCCTCATTAAATAAATAATGGTAAAACATGGCCTAAATATAAAAGATTAATTGAATTAGGACCTCAATAAGATTAAATTGAAAGCAATTGGTCAAATTGTATAAAATTTAAACAGATTCTCTGAAATATATAGCAAAATAAAAACATTATAAATACTAAACAAATATCTAAATAGCGAAAAGTTTTCGTAAGAACACAGCAATTTTGCAGTTAGTTTTCTTAATGTTGCAGAATTGTATGCTTATTATCTAAACACAATGTGTCTGTAAATTTATCTTGCGTAGTAAATTAAAAAAATATATAAGTATTTATTATTATCTTTTCCTTTTTTTAAAAGCAAGTAACAAAGCAAAGAATTGATTCGATTTTTGCGTGGTGATGGCTGCAGAGTGACATCGAGTATTTTTTCAGCAACGCTTATCATTTCTGTAGAATAGCTATGTTTCCTTAGAACTAAGGCAGCAATGCTGCAGGCAGAAGTTCGTCAGTCTCTAATTAGAATTCTGGGCTATCCACGCGTGAGTCTATTCATATTGATTCCAGGTAGATAAACAAACATACCTTTTTGTAACACCTTGTCTAAGAACCAATTATATTAACACGGCACAAATATTGACAGTATTAGCTAAACGAACCGTGATGGATTGGCTTGACTGACAACAAGCAATCGATCTTACACGTTTGCTAACAAGTACTGTTTAGGGTTGAGAGTCACTAACCCACTTTAAAAATATTGGTAACGGTACTAATGAGTCTTACCTAATGATGTGACCACACTCATAGAAAAAACCGGCTTTAAAGTAGTATCACTTTTCTGTATCTGTTAATAAAACTACTAGAGGCTATATCCACTTCTTCTATTCTGTTTGATTTTACTACTGACTACGACAACTGATTACCATCAGGCGGGCAGTATGTATATTTGCCTGCTTTGTTAAAAAGGCAGTTGGCTTCTTTAATTCAAACTATCATATCAATTTGATTGTACACCACTGTGCAGCCATCAATATTACTGATTCCTTGACAAATTTTATATTATTGACACTTACCTACGTGGGACATTCCTTTCTTTTTGATTCTGAAAAGCAGCTCATGTTCATCAATTGTCTAGGACTTGTAGGATTTTGCAAGAATTAAAATAACATAACAACCAGCACCAACAACCACTCAAAACAAATATCAACGGATTCAATTTGTGGGATAAAACCAACCGCATTCGACTCACTAGAAATGATGAAAGCATTACTAAGGTTTAAGATATTAAATTTCACAACGGAAAAGTATAATACTTATTTTTTAACGATTTAAACAATCTCCCCGTGACTATGGCTGCTGAAAAGCAACCGAAACGTCGGGGAAAGTGTATACATAAATGTAAATAGTATAATAGTATAAATAGTTTTAATAATTTAATTAGCTTAAAAACTAGTAAAGTTTAATAGTAATAGTAGTGTAACAGTTTTCAAAATTTTGTAATAAAGTGTCAAGTAAACAACGCGATAAAATCCGTATATCGTAGTATAATTTCAATGATTTAAACAAAATATAAGAAGTCACACTAAACGTATAGGGTTTAGTATATTTAGCCAGATATGCTATATATGGATTCACGCTTAATTATTGGCATATAGACGCTAGCGTCCAAATTGCTTTTACTTATGTGTGGTTATTAAGCTGGAACATTTAATCTAGGCAGCCCAACTGAGGCAGTACCTCCACTCTATAGAATATCGCAGCGTCAATAGCCTTGTGCCCTGTGGTGATTAGCATTTCCAGTCTCTTCAGTCTTCATGCAGAATATAGATAGAACAGCTATAATAATAATAATAATAACTTTATTTCCAAGAATATGGTGATATATAGGCTCTTAAATTAAATGTTGTACAGCATATTCTGCCATTACAGGCGTGCAAATATAGTTTGTTCAGACATCAAAATTATTTATTTATTACTTTCTTATTATTATCATACAATTGTAGTAAATTACACCTAACATTTATTTATATTCCACAATTGAAATATAGACAGACATATTATATTGATAATGTCCAAATTTAAAATGTCATAAATATTGAAAAATAATACTATACCTTTATTATAAAACGCAAGTCATAACCCTTTTATTACAAACGTCCAGACTATATTCACTTTTTAGTATCAAGCGACACGTAGGTATCTTTGCCATTAAAATAATATTGCTGATATTTGTTAACAGCCCTATGCCCACGCTATTACGATCGAATAATTTCACAAGTGTGGGAGTATGTTTATGTTGTCTCAATATTATATGTTTTGATGACATATTAACTTCATGTATGAACGATATTCACGGTAGGTCAGTGATAATAGACTATATTAACTATTTGTCCGACAACCTACAGAACTCAGGTGAGATTTCCATAATGTGTTTGCTTTATATAGCTTTACATAAATTGTATAAAGCATTCATGTAAAATTCATATAAAATAAAGCAATATTATGCTTTATTTTCGTTGTAAAGGTTTACAATGAGGCCTATTTTTAGTTACGTTATATCTGGCTGGCTATTTACAAACATTATGTAAATGTCAGTTAAATATTTAGTATATTTTTAGTTTCAAATATATTACGGCTTTAATATCTCCATATGTCACGTATGCCTACAACTTTAAAAAACAAAGTAATATAGCGTTAGCCTAATGAGAGATTATTAGATAGGCACGCAGATGTTTCGACAACTCGAAACCTATGCGTGGCTGGCTAAAGCGCGAGCTTTTTTTGACTTTTTGAAGCTATGTGCGTATTAACAGGTTCCCTGTCCGATGAATCACATATGATACATAACAATAGATTTGTTATTGTGTCTATCACGGGATAGCGAATGGGTTAAATAAATGATTATCGCTCACACTAATGGTAAGGACAAATATCGTGAGGAAACCTGCAAGTCTAAGAGTTGTCCATAATTTTCTCGAAGATATGTGAAGTCTCCGGAGACGTACTGGGCTAGCGTAGTGGACTATGGCTTATCCCTTCTCACACAGAAGACGACCGTATCTATTCAAGGGGTAGGCTGCTTTTATAAAATAGTATGAACAAAAATTATCTAAATTCTAATAATTAGATATAAAAACATTATATTTATTTTTATTTTAGAGTTCGACCCAATAACACTCGGCGCTTTGACAATATCTAACTGACCAACGAGACCATTACCACTTGTATCGTCAAAGAAATTACGTTACAAAATGAGTAAAGATAAATATCTCTTAGTAAGTACTTTCAATGACATTTATAACGGTTACAAGCGCAGTTACGATAATGTTTTGCAATAAACGTCTTTATAGAAATATACGTTTTTATTAAAATAAACTAGTCTTTATTTTTAAAAGTATAAGGTTCAAGTTTAAACGGCTGTGTTTGTAGTAATTCTAATGTAAATTTCTAGATGATTACGGAACTAGCTATTTATGGAACGGTAACAAAACGAAATTATCGTACTATATAGTCATGCATATACATAGAATTGCTTTCCACTTAATTAAATGCATGAGATGAGATTAAACTTATGTACTGGCTGGTTGTAATTCATTGGGTTTATAGATAATACGATAGATATCAAAAATAAAGTTTACATACATAGATTTACACGCCTATCTTTATCCCTGAAAGAACAGCCGATGTATTATATTCTTTTTTACAGCAGGATTACTTTAATGACACACAGTTTGTATCATTATCAGAAAATGTCTAATTGAAAACCCCAAAAATGTTCTACATAAGTTGGTATTTATGTTTGTGGACCATCGTACTATGTCGGGTTCAGATCTCGTGTCGGGTAGTGTTATCGCATTTTTATTAAAATATCAGCAGCAGAACGGAGACTAAAAAGTGTCCATTAGACTAACCCGGTGTAATATTGGCCCTATATATATACTGTCCTACTGCTGGGCCTTTTCTCAGTATGAGAAGGGTTGTCGTGTGGTTTGCTTCACATATCTTCGATAACACTATGGAGAACTCTCAGACATGCAGGTTTCCTCGCGATCTTTTCCTCCACCGTTTTAGTAAGCGATAATTACCTATTACATACGTGAAGCTTCAAATATTGCGTCTTGTAATTAATAGACCTTTAATTTTTGTTCTCAAAGAATACACAGACGTGACTCGTAGCAAATAAATAATAATGTCCTATTGCATAGCAATATACAATATAATATATTATTTAAATGCGTATCTCCCGGACTTGTAATAATTCAGGTATTACGAGGGCTTTACAAACATTCATAAATGGATAAAAATAACACCCAGACTCGCAACAACTATTGTGGATCACACAAATTTTTGTTTTCTATGAGCATTGAACATACAACATTTGGCGTAGAGGCAGTGGTGTATCGACCACTTACACCCCTACACGATCCGTGAAGTAATAAAGCTCGACCGACCAGTTCAAGAACACATAGAAGTAATTGAAAGTAAATATGTCCTATCTTATAGCAATTATAAGTATTCCAAATACCCAGAAGCCGCGAACGACATCACACAAAAACAGTAACTATTTATGTAATGCCGCATCCACAATCACACACTTCCGAACATCCCCTGGGGCGGTATCCATCCGTTGTCTTGCTACAAAGCCGCCTGGCGGTTGACTCAAAGGAATAACCCGCACTATCCGGGTATAAGCTTTGTATATTCTATTTTGTAGCGAAATTGTTCGGAATGTAATGTTTTTATTGAGTAGTATATTTTTTTAGTGTTCTCGTATCACTTTGATATGTATCAGCTATCTGTTTGAGTTCTAACTGAGCTGAACTCTGATGTTTTTTTACGTAGGTCTTTTGTCAGTGTTCTTGTATATACCTAGGTACTTGTACTATTTTATATTTAAATTGCTAGTAATTAGGCTTACAAAATCCTATTATTCTTAAATAAACAGTTTGGATAAGCTAGAATGGTTGTGTTGTCACATCGATAGCGCAATAGGTAATATTGGAACCCTCGGTCGAACGATCGAAAATCCATTGGTTTATCTACCGCCTATGGTACCATCTCTTTTACCTACCTATCAAGGAATATGCATGGTACAATTTATCTGTAGCAAGAATTAAATGAAGAATATTTAAAGGTTCTTATTAATAATATCATCGCTAGCTGGCTGTATTAGTAGCTTTGATTTTTACAATTTTGTACCAAATTAATCTTGCCAAATATTACGTCTACATAATATAGAGATACCTCTATAGTATTGGTATACGTATTATCTGTGACTATAGCAATAATATTACAAAGCCATTGAAATAGTATTCAGACGTATGACCGCAGAGTAGTTCCTAAGCTAATCTGTCTGTTGCAGGACCAAATGTTAACGACCTACAACTGCATTGAACTTTCAAAATATTAAGAAGGATATAGCCATATCGATCTGAGACCGATTAATCATAAAGCTGTGCCTTTGGGTTATATGGATATGAAACACTGAATTAATTCATCGAATTGATCGAATCATGATAAGATGAACCATGATCTCCAATCTTGATGCAAAAACAAAAGATGCGAGAACTTTTGGACCCGAGCACGATTTTTTTTAATACAGCTTTCAAATTATTATTATATCGATTCTTTCCCAGAATTAATCAATATGCCTTGAAGGATAAGAAGCCCTTATTCATTTAGATATAGGTATCTAGTAAAAAAAAAAACAATTATAAAGCACACTTATATCTGTAAGTTGTTTGTAGGATTATGAGTTTCCATAATTATAGAATTGTGTTTATAAAAAGTAATTAGATACATACATTATAATTATAGTCATAGAGAGACACGCCTAGGTATGCTTGAAGGGATAAATAGAAATGTATTATTACATACATCAATATTTCGTCAGCTATGTCTAAGTCTTATGTAATGAAGGAAGAATTTATTATCATATACCGAACGCATTATCTGATCATACCTAGAAACTTACGATCTGCTGCAAGTATGCCACAGCAGCAATAAAACAGACAAAAGGTTTTCCTGACAAAAATGGCTGTCATTGCGCCGTTAGATTTATGTAATTGTAGGTAGTAATATTTCAATTGCATCACGCATGAATTGCTCTACAAAGTAGCTTAACTATTATTTTATGATCTGTGAGCTTATTGTTTCATCCCTTATTAATACACGTAGTCTAATGCCTATATTTTTGATAGAAATGTATACTTTACGGAAACCTCAATTATTCTCAGAACAATGTGGGTGCCACACCTACGTGAACGCAGGGCATTAAAACTAGACCAGTTTATTAGTGTCAGCGTAAACAACTAGTAACGTTCATAAAAAAAAGAAACATGTAACTTCAAAGTCGTTAGAAAAGAAACCAATGATATCTAGGTTACTGAGAAAAGCTAGGGCATGGTAAGGCAGACTGCAGAGTAGAAATCATTATTATTCCTTTTTCAAAATTAAGTTGTTAAAAGTAAAATACACATGTTTACCCGCATCAGCGACCGGCAAAGACTGCATTTTGAAAAGGAAGTAAGGTAAGGAGTCACTAATTCCAGATGTAACATCTATGCGTTTACTAAAATGCGTGATTTTTAAATCGTGGTCGCGAAAGAGTATTACAGAGAGGCAAAAACGTGATACAGCATCGATTTACTCACACAGTAGAAAAATACCATGTATGCATTTAGTGAGCCCTAATTAAATTGATCTACGTACATTTAAAACCACTTTAGTTGATATAATTAAATTTCAATCAGTGGCGTCACGGGATCCACTTTTGGATAGCGGTATTTTTTGTGAAACCGGTTTTTCGTTACGGAACTGATACGCAACCATTTATTCAAATTAAAGAGCAGTTTTTGCCGTTATGATATGGATGTTGACAGCGCACTGGTCATCAGTACGCTGCTCATGAGCTTTTGACAATACTTCGAGCTACTCCAACTAGGCTTGACAAAGTGTGAATTATTCAAGTATCGCTTCAAACGCAGTCATTGATGTTTATTGGATATTTGAGTAAGGTTTACGATTGTGTTCCAATACTCCTTCAAGTACTTTCCGCTTCTACTTACAGTTGCCATTCACGCGCGTTTGGAAACGTATATCTGTATATTTGAGAATCTACTAAACGTTACATAGTTCATATTTCAACGAATTTCATAAAAAATCTTGTAATTTTATATGTACATCTTCTTCTTCTTCCTAGCGATTATTAATTCCAGCATAATGGCATAAGCCAGGGTCCGCTTATATCTGGTCTAACGAGATTTAGCTGAATATCAGTTTTTACACGGAGCGACTGCCATCTGAGCTCCGTAACCCAGAAGGATAACATAATTCTATGGTTAGACAAGTTGTCAGGATATTTGAGGGCGCTGAATTCCCAATAACGACTGCCATAGATGTTCATGAAAGCCGGGACCCACTGTTTAACGTGCTTTACGACGCACGGGGGCGAAACACTGGCAACTTCTTAATTCTGGATTAATTATTAAGAAATTCTTAATAAATTGCTACTAAGAAATCCTTGACGGAAAATCTTAGCAACGTTTTCCAAGCCCGACCCGGGAATCGAACCCGAGACCTCATGATTAGCAGTCTTATGCACTACCACTGGACCAACGAGGCAGTTTACTTGAACATATAAGATATAAATCAGAAATATTTTAACTATTAGAAAGAGAAAAATATTTCAAAATATTCTTTTGGAAGAAATAGATATAATACTAATAATGAAATCCAAAGAGCATCGTACTTAAGCTTGGTAGTTAATTTTTCTTTACACTACAAAACCATGTCAAATTCAGAGAAATACTTAGACTATGTATGTATTTTCGATTTACAGAATATTGCAACTAAATAAACCAACATTAAGTGGGATGAAAATGCAGGATTCCTAGACGTACTTAGCTGACTTAGTATAATAGATAATTAGAATATGTGCTAAAGAATAAGCTCTAAAATTTATTTCAATATGATATAAGATAATAGAATGTTCGTTCTTCTCTACTAATTTTGCCGTGCCCGACGGGGTCCATAATTGTTCTCTATACATTTATATGCCCTGTATATAATTATACTTTTTGGAGTGCAATAAACAAATTGAATTGAATTGAATTGACTAAGAACACAGGTTTTTCATCATTCATAACAGTATCCTAGAAGTCAGTAATAGCATCAGTCAAAATTTGTCTCTTTCGCTGATATGAACAGGGAAAAGATAAAAATCTTTCATCACAAGAACATATATTAAAGTAGGGATAAAGGGGTTTAACACCTCTCATTCCGGAAGGAGACCTTTACCCTACTGTAGCGCAGATAGAAACGGGTTGACAATGATGAAACGGGTCTAAGTCTTGTTCGTATTTTAAGTAGGTGTAAACTCTGGAGAGCGAGAAGTTGTGTTGTCTTACAATGCTAAGAATGAGATTATTTTTAAATGAAGACTACCAAAAAATAAACCTCTAGAATATAATAAAATAAATATGTAACAACGCTAACAGGAAAAAAGACATATCTGACAGTATACTAATATTGTAAAGAGGAAAGATTTGATTTTTTGTTTTCTTGTTTGTAACGATATAAGTCAAAAACTACTTAACCGATTTAAAAAATTCTTTCACCATTATATAATATTATCACCGAGAAACATAGGCTATATTCATTTTTTTTAAAGTATTATTACTAACATAACCTAACCTACTTTTACGCGAATGAAGCCGCGGACAAAAACTAGTAATTTATATTTTTCTCGAATATAAAATAGCATCCATAATACAAAATATATTTATTATACGTACAATTAGACAGAGGTGTTAAATATACCAACTATGCTAGTTGGTTGGTACTTAAAATAGAATTTTCAGATATATATTCCAGTAATTAATTAATCAAATCCATTTGAGCAATCATCGATTCGTGTAATGCGAATCGGACTGCAGCCGAAGCATCCGTCGGTACCAAGTCGGAAAGCACAAAAAAAATATCACGAAATTCGTAGCTTCTCCACCTTCATTTTTAACACGCTTTTATTAGCTTGGTATGTATCTATGAATCTATGTAACGGAATCTTTGAAGGTGATTTTCATCCCGTTCAAACCGACGGATTGATTTGGAACTTTGCACACTTATCGAGGACCGATGACAATATAATAATTTAGAAAAATATAAAAATATATATAAAAATAAATAATAGTTTAAATAACTAAAAAAACACGCTTGATTAAAAAAAGTAGAAAATAATTTAATAATTTTAATGTAATTAAATTATTTTCTACTTTTTTAATAAAGCATGTTTTTTAGTTCTTTTAACCTATTAATTTTTTTAGCTCACACTTCTCGCTTTCTTATCGCTCAAATCAAAAACGCATCGACTCCCAATATGATCTAATTAAAAATAGATTATTTTAATTCGAATGCAAAGCGAGTCATCATTTTATTTTCTAGAATCAACCGACATAATTATGATATGCCTATTTGTTTCTATCAGATATAGCGCAGCAGAGAAATTAAACTAAAATACATTTTCCAACTCACTAAACACTTCTATTAAACTACCAACAACAGCAAATTATATAACATTATATTCTACCCCAGCATAACACATGCCGTGCCGACCTAACTCTTCAACTTTTATACTAATACGGAAACGAAAGCCGTAGTACAACTGAAACAGTGCCGACACTAATTACTACAAAAAACCTCTGAAACTAACCAAGTTGGCAAATCTAGTGAAATCATAATTACAAGTTTTCACAGTTTGCCATGCCTAGTTCGTTTTACAGCTCAATTATACTGAAATAGACACCAAACATCGACTTTCATGGCTGCTATAAAGTACTCTAAAAGTACTCGCGCGCCCTTATTTAGGGCACAGGCACATTAGGCTCATTGTATCACAAGTCAAGTTTATTATTTGCTAGATTGTGTAAGGTATTACCTTCGACATGTACACGATAGGGTGGGTACACGGCAGAATTAATTAAAAGGAATAGATGATAGACAATAATAACAAGGTACCAATATTTCATTAGTTATATAAATTACTAGCTTTTGCCCGTGGCTTCGCTCGCGTTAATTTAGAATTTAACAATCAATTTGGGTTGTACTCTGCTTGTAATAATATAATTCAATCATGATTCGAAAGACACGTGGCGCCATCTATTATCATAAGAACGCTATTATTGTTTTCCTCGGGAACAGTAATTTTTTCGGGATGAAAGGTATCCTATGTCCGTTTCTGTACACCTGACAACGTATAATATGCAAGATTTCAGGATGATCGGTTCAGTGGTTTAGGCGTGAAAAGGTAACAAACAAACAAACAAACTCATTTTTGCTTTTATAATATTAATTAGGATTAGGATGTAATTGAAAGTGGCGAGCTTATAATTTATTGTGTTCTAGATTTTGCCCGCGGCTTCACTCGCGTAAATGTAGTTTAAGTTATATACATATACATAGATTCATATCATATACATTCATACATAGATTTACGCCTGTTCCCCAGAGGGGTAGGCAGATACTACGGATTTCCATTTGCTACGATCCTGATACACTTCTCTGGCTTCATTCACTTTCAGGTTAAATTAGTAACGTTTTTTTCTAGATGAAAGGTACCTTGTCCTATTTTGTAGTCCTGATAACATTTTGCCAAATTTCAAGATGATCAGGCGAGTAGTTAAGGCGTGAAAGCGTAACAAACCAAACAACAAACAAACAAACTTACTTTCGCATTTAGAATACTAGTTGCGTCCTACGGTTTTACCTGCGTAAGTCCCAATGCCGTGGGAATATCGGGATAAAAAGCCTATGACGTGTTAATCCAGGTCTCCAGCTATGTACATACCAAGTTTCATCACGATTGGTTCAGTAGTTTTTGCTTATAAGAGTACCTACCATCCATCCATCCAACCATCCATCCTCACAAACTTTCACATTTATAATATTAGTAGGATTATGTTAAGATTAGAATTGTGCACGGTATCACACTTCTTGCTGCTACCATTTTTTTAAGAGAAAAGCTCCTTAGCTCTATATAAATACCTTAAATAGAAAATTAAACCAGAAACCAATCATCATTACACACATTTACATATCTGTCTCACCGGCACAGCCTAGCAATATGTGACAGTCACATATATATTCGAACTATGTATATCTCGAAATAATCAATCAATGTCAAACGTTATATACATATAAGGGCTCGTTATATATACGAAAAAAACTTAGTCATAATAGGAGGACGATTAAAAAGCAAGGACGTCACTGTCACCCGCTGCTTGCATCATCGTCAGCGCATTTAAACACAACTTATAAATCGTCAACACAACAACTTATCAAATAAAGCTTTAAATATTCTATTACGATTCAAATTATAATAATCAGTGGGAATTAATTCAATGAATCAATTACGGAATTATCTATACTAATATTATAAAGCTGAAGAGTTTGTTTGTTTGAACGCGCTAATCTCAGGAACTACTGATTTGATTTAAAAAAATATTTTAGTTTTGGATAGCCCATTTATAGAGGAAGGTTATATAACATCTTGCTACGACCCACGGGGGCGACGCAGTAACGATAAACGCGGGTGAAACCTCGGGAATATCTAGTATAAATATACAATATATAATTCAGACGCGGTAGCATACAATTTACGAATGTTAGAATTTCTTTTTTTATTTCAATTGTACATCACAAATACAGCCTGTTTTAGGCAAAACATTTATAATTTGCATTTATGCAACCGTAAGAAGGATTTAGAATAAATGACCAGCTACATCTGCAATTGACTACATACTGAATTGAGTTGGAGAGCGAATTCGGCAATAACCATACACCAAATTACACCGACCGCATTCAATAGACTTTGTTGTTCTGTGAATATTCAGATATATAACCAAACCGACCCACTCGTGTAATTACAAACCATGACTAGTCAACAACAATACAGCCGTCATAAGGAAAAAAGTTTAATCTAATTTAACGTATTTGAAATTAGTTAAAAAAGGCTTATATGCCTGTATTTTTGTATTTCCTACTAGCTTATGCCCGCGGCTTGGCTCGCGTAAAAGTAGATCAGGTTAGCTTATGTTAGTAGCAGTAGATTTTTTTACATAAAATGTAGGCCATGTTACTCGTTTGTAATATAACTTTCTAATAGTGCAATAATTTTTGAACTGAAAACTTCTTTAGTGGCGTTGTGCACTTTTTTGTGATGGGTAAAAAATGTTAAACTTGCGTCAGGACACGTGACCTGATCGAAAATTCGTAAGACGAAGGGAGAATTGTCATGTTTGTGTACGATAGCGCAAATAAATGAATATTGTATTTTACCACATAAATGATAGTAGTTTTATACTGATAATTAAAGCAATTCGTGCAAAATTATTCCCTAACCATTCCAAAATATCAAAAATGCACAACGTTAATACTCAAGTTTTCACTTCTGCCGGCACTCCCGGAGTGCAACACGTTGTTTTTTAAAAAAAGAGATTAGTAGATTTTGAGTTAAGTCCTTACAAATAAACAAACAAATAATCAAATCTTTACTCTTCACAATAGTAAATATACTGCCAGATACGTCTTTCTTCCTTATGACGGTGAATACGCTTCTCTAAATCTGCCGGCAAATAATAAGCCACAAACAGTTAGCGCAGTCCGTACGTAATCTTTCACTTTGGATAATAAACCTTGAGATAGCTATTAAATCTCCTTGAGTGTAACTCACTGATGCTTTATCTCTTTTCAGTTAGAAAGTACTAAATAAGAGCCGATGGTCTTGGTGGAGTCATCTAACTTTGGAAATGGATGGGTTTGTAAATAAAGTGCCATGTTTGATGGTACTATAGTTTGGAAGCATTTGAGAATTACATCGCTGCGATGTGTAACGCTTTTCGGTTTAGTATGAACATGTTAATTTAAACTTCTTGTATAAAAGGTAGTAGCCTAGTGAGAAACCGTTTGACTGCCACGCAGAGATTTCGAGTTTGAACCAAATGCGCGCACCTCTGACTTTTCGTAGTTATACATACATACATACATAGATTTACGCCTGTTTCCCAGAGGGGTAGGCAGAGACTACGGATTTCCATTTGCTACGATCCTGACATACTTCTCTGGCTTCATTCACTTTCATCACATTCCTCATACACGCCCGTCGGTTCAAGGAGCTCTTAACCTGGCCTTTGTCCAGAACGCCTCCGATCTGATCGAGAAACGTTCGCCTAGGTTTTCCTCTTGCGACAGTTCCATTCACACTAGCCTTATAAACTTTCTTAGTCAGTCTTTCCTCGTCCATTCTTTCTACATCTCCAAACCAGCTTAACATACCCTTTTCTATACTTGTAACTATATCCACTTCATGCCGCATCTCTCTCTAATCACACTATTTCTTATTCTATCTTTCGTAGTTATATGCGTATTAAATAGTTATAATATATTTCGCTTACTTTAACGATGAAGGAAAACATCGTGAGGAAACCTGCATGACTGATAGTTTTCTATAATGTTCTCCAAGATATGTGAAATCTGACAACCCGCACTTGGCCAGCGTGGTGGACTATAGTCTATATAGCTATACCTTTCTCACGCTGATAAGAGTTCCGATAACTGATAACAGTTTAATACAGGGTTTATATCTATACTACCACTAGATGTCCCCGCGGTTTCATCCGCGTTTATCGTTACTGCGCCGCCACCGTGGGTCGTAGCGTAATGTTATGTAGCCTAAAGCCTTCCTCGATAAATAGGCTATCCAACACTAAAAGAATTTTTCAATTCGAACCAGTAGTTCCTGAGATTAGCGCGTTTAAACAAACAAAATTTACGTCTAGCAATAATTATTTATTTGTTGCTCAGTCAGGCATAATAATAAAACTGTCCGATCCTTGCAGCAAATACATTTTACAGTTGAAGGTGACGCTTTTCATAGCCATAAAACTTATATAGAGAATATAGTTCTTGCCGTCTATAAAAAGCTTAGTTGATAAAGCGACGAAACGGTTTGTTACGGTCGCGGATATAAATCCAGCTTCAAGGATTGTCTTTTTACTCATGTATTGCTTTATTAAACACAATGATATTATAACTTACCTCTAGGTCCAGAGCTGACTTGGCACTGATATAAAGCGTCGTCATCCAATGTCACTTCTCTTATGTCCAATGAGTAGTCACCTGAAAAAATAACAATAGGTATTCAAATGTGTTATATTATAAACGTGACCTAACGCCTGGATAAACGTCAACTGTATTTGCCGTTGGGCCAACAAAAAGTTTTTGGGTTTTCCTGCCAAGAAATTAAACTCCGTGTGACGGTGTAACGCGTGCCTCGGCAAGCACGTCAAACCGTTGGTCCTGCGCCTGATCTTTGTCCAGTCTTGTCGGATTGCCGTCTCATTCGATTATGAGTATAGCGCTTGTGTTTGCGTACACACTTATGCACAATAACATCTCCTGCATAAATGGCCAGTCTCCGTTAAGACTGGACGCCGTGACTATTTGAATTATAAATTTCTAAATTTTATTTTTTTTGTATTAAACTAAAACCAAAATGTATGATTTACTGATGTGCGATTTTGGATTCATCTATCGAATGATTCGAAAATTGGCTGATGTGAATGTATTCAGGTATTTAAAAGTACTATTGTTTAAAAAAAAATAAACTTTAGATTAACTTAGTAAGATAGATTACATTAATGATGATAACAAAAAAGGTCATCGAAACAACCCATGCCTACGCCGAAATACATACAAACATTTGAATATGCCATCGTCATTAGAATAATCATCTGTGACAATGCATAAATCCACATTCGAATGTGGATTATCAATGTTTGAATAATTCAAATTATTTTTGGTGATAATCGCACATGGGTATTCAGAACATTAGACTTTATTGAGTATTTTACTGTTGTCATAAAAATACATACATACAATTACACCTATGTTTATTCTCGTAGGGGTAGACAGAGTTGAATTACGTCCACATTTTGCCACCTATGTTTTTAAATCCTACAAAAGCGTAATATTCTCTACTAAATACCTTTTAGATCCCATGTTATTATTGAGAATTTTTTAACTGACAATCCAATAATATACGGCTGGAGCAAAAAAATTATCAAATTTTTTAACGTTACGGCGTAAGCCTCACCATAAAGTAATGTAGGTATTTATAAATGTTGCAATATATACATATAATAAAATTGTAACTGGTCGATGTCTGTACATAGGAGATATTTAATAAAAAATAGTGTGAAGGTATAGAATATAGCTATAGAAGCCAAAACAATTATTTTTGGGACTTTTGTTTGTCTGTATGTTTATACGCTCATCACGCAAATCGAAAACGCATTTAATTTTGTGCAGTAGTTTGCACAAAATTAAATGCGTTTTTCATAGTTGGACGTTTATCTTAAAATCTGGTTTATAGTTCTTATTTATACGCTGCCTAGAAGTTGAGTATTATGTGTGTAAATCAGCTCTTTCTTGCATATGAAGACCACCACCATATTTGACTCGTACGAAGTTGCGAGCAAAAGCTAATAAATAATTTATGAGTTTTCTTCTGAGTCACAACCGATTAAGGTTAATATTCTGATATTTTCGCAATTGCAACGTTTGTGCCCTTAGGTCTTCTTGAGGTTAGGATAGTTAAGGTTGTGGAGGCTTTGTTTAACTATCGATTTCTTGTGAAATTAATCGGATAATTTAGTAATATCGTAGGTGTTTACTTATATACTCTTTGAAATTAAACAACTTTATACGGATTTTATCGCTATGTTTATTTTTTGTAAAACATTATTATTACATAATTTTGAAACTTTAATTTTACGTAATAATAATGTTTTATAAAAAATAAACAACGCGCTAAAATTTGTATAAAGTTGTTTAATTTCAATGTATAACATTCGCTTAAACGTAACACAATATTATATAATATACTCTTTTTCATAGTATATCGTACGTGAGCGTCATTTATGTTTACAAAAGATTTAAATGTAGCAGATTCGTATAACAAGTAATGGTATCTGATGGATCCATGTATAGTAACCTAATTTCCCTTTTTATAATTAAACTGATTTGTTAGTTCTGTGGCATTAATTAAATTTTGTGTATTGAAATGAAAGATTGTGAATTTCTAGATCGATTTTCGGATTAGAGAGAGTACGTCTAAGAAAATTCTCAGTAACAGGATGACGGGTAACGTTCCCGATAGACGACAATAGGATCGTCCTCTTTTACTTGGAACTTGAAAACATATTGAAATTAAACAAATTTAGGTATACCGATTTTATCGCGTTGTTTATTTTTGATAAAACACTATTATTACATAATTTTGAAATTTTAAACTACTATTTTTAAACACTTTTACTAGTATGTACATGTTGAGACTCTGTCTCCCCGTGAACATGGCTGCTGAAAAGCAACCGAAACGTCGGGAAAAGTGTAAATTAAATCTAAATAGTTTTATAATTTACATAGCTTAAATAGAAGTAAACAGTAACTAGTAAGTGTTTAACTAGTTTAAAGTTTCAAAATTATGTAATAATAGTGGTTTATAAAAAATAAACAACGCGATAAAATCCGTATAAATTTGTTTAATTTCAATGTATAACATTCGCGTAAACGTGACACAATATTACTTGAAAACGTAGAAGACCCAATGAAGGTGTAATATAAGACCATTTTGCCTGCCTTTAGGGGATATACTGAGTGTGTAATTCGTAATGTTAAGCTGTACTCCTCTGCCCACCTTTAGAGGACATACTGAGTAAGTCGTGAAGCAATTTTAAGTATTTTTTATTAACTACTTCCCGTACATCAATACTACGCACATTTTAGTAAAAGATATTACTGCTTCATTTCAATTGTACTCTCTATAGCGATTCTTGCAGTATTGGCAAAATTTTATTGATAAAAAAAGTTAATGGTTTACAATTTTTTAAAGCAGCATATATTTCCATATTTCTTACGATTGGCGTATAAAATATTATCTTTCACAGATCATACAGCAATTGCATTAAGTGCATACGCAGTCATTAGGTTTTCACAAACAATAGGTTTTCTATTGTTTCACTGCGTTGCGTTAAAAGTGTTACACAGTCGTGCCTAACTCGTAGCTGCTACGCGGCTCGTAGCACAGAAAATTAAATAAACTTTTGTGTAGCTACAAATTGTTATTACCTTCTTCATCACTCCCAATCATCTTGTAGCGTTCGTAACCGTTGAGGTGTCGATGTGTACCCAGGCCAAAGTCATCTTTTGTCCACTGTAGCTGCCCAGCTTTGTTTTCCACCCGACATGGTAAGGTGACTCTCGATCCCACCACAGCACTCTGAATACAAATAAGATAAAATTAAAATATCACTCGTGGCTGGTACTTTGATAATTATCTTTAGCTAAAATAGGTATAAAAATATATGTTGGTATATATGCCACTTATACGCTCGAAATGAACTGGAACACGAACCTTAAATGTGTAAATTATGTAAACATATTTAAAAAACTCAATAGCTTAAACTTATCAATTAGTGCCACATTGATAAGTTTAACTTATTGAGTCCCAGTGGTACACGGGCGGCCAGACACAGTAGGTTTTCACTTATGTCTGATATTCCAACAATTGACAGGTTATTAGCTCGGCCAAGGATCGTTATTACACTAGAAATATAGAATACATAGCCTAAGACAAAAAATCTATCTAAGAAAACAAAATAATAATGAACAAAGTACTACAACAAAAACGGACACAGCGAATCATTATTATTATCACTTATAAAAAAAAACAAATCATAACTCTTTAAAAACAAAAAATTATGAGGCAGACATAAATTTGTAACAACTGAAGTTACTTCAAGAAAATGGCATTCGAAGTTAATATTCCAATTTTCTACTTATTATGTTGCTAGGAAGCGGAGATGGTAATATACAACGCTTTGAGAGGTACCTTTTTACACAGAAATGATATATTTAGACAACTTTAATGTAGGAGCAAAGACACAGTTGACTTTGTTATATAGACGTCTATGAACCAAGTTTTTGTTTTTTCCTCATCATCAATCTTCTTGTCTAATTATTTCTAAATGTATAGAGGTCAATTGTCAAATTTAATAAAGCTCAGTTAAATAGTAATTTTCAATGATATTGCTGCCAATTCTGTTGTCACAAAATTATCTAAACTTAACTTAAAATCACTAAAATTTAGTTTAGTCCTGTCAAATGATATTTCGTATTCTGAAATCGTTAAAGTGGCAGGGCTAAACAAAATTTTAGTGATTTTTAGTTAAGTTTAGAGAATTTTGTGACAACAGAATTGGCACCATTGTCTGTTCTCCTTAACCAAAATTCTGCACAGATATTAGAACCCCTGATCAAATTTTACCCAGTCAACCTGTGACCACGGTTGATAGGTATTAATAACCTTTAATAACTAACGCAATTAACATCCGTTGTCTAATATTAATCAAGCATATGTTAGAATATTTGTAGTTACAAAATCATGTTCATTTTGATTATTTATTTTATGATGATTATTTAATTTTATTTCATAATAAGAAAGGAAACGCACATACATAGATTCACGCCTGTTTCCCAGAGGGGTAGGCAGAGACTACGGATTTCCATTTGCTACGATCCTGACACACTTCTCTGGCTTCAATCACTTTCAAAAAAAAAATATCAACGGGTTGCACTTCGGGAGTGCCGGCAGAAGTGAAAACTTTAATATTAACGTTGTGCATTTTTGATATTTTGGAATGGTTAGGGAATAATTTTGCACGAATTGCTTTAATCGTCAGTATAAAAGTAGTATCATTTATGTGGTAAAATACAATATTCATTTATTGCGCTATCGTAGACAAACATGACAATTCTCCCTCCGTCTTACGAATTTTCGATCAGGTCACGTGTCTTGACGAGAGTTTAACATTTTTTACCCATCACAAAAAAAGTGCACAACACCGCTAAAAAAGTTTTCATTTCAAAAACGAAACGCACATATCATATTAAAATTTATAAAATGATTCATACACTGAGATAAAGCAAAGGAAAAATGAAGAGCGAAAGGTAAGGTAGAAGACATAATAATATTAAGCACACAGTCCCAAGCTTCATAGATAATTTGTAAGAAAAACGACGTGTTTCCCATTTAACGCTTTCAAATATGCTCACTCCTATTTCACGAGCAACGAATTCCATTTTCACTCCGACATATTCATACCAATTCCCCGGTAGGCAGACAAAGAAAAATTCGTTATTCCAAAAATTACTTCATATTTTCGTAACATTAATTTAGGTCCCGTTCTGTAAATCAAATATTCCCCTGTGGAATCCTTCGAGCAACAAACGTGGCCGGATATTATTCTTTTCGTAAGCAAGTACTCAGTTGACATAGAAAAGGCTTGTATTGAATATCTGGTGATATTAAAAATTCCTACCCTCCGTTCCCTCGAGCCTGAAAGG
Organism: Catocala sponsa; assembly: GCA_963564715.1. Lineage (NCBI taxonomy): Eukaryota > Metazoa > Arthropoda > Insecta > Lepidoptera > Erebidae > Catocala > Catocala sponsa. The sequence goes on from OY751351.1 coordinate 9,953,726, forward strand.
ATGTTTTCATAGATGACAAACCTTTGCGAATTAATTCTACTCTTATTTTTTGGTCGAGTTAGTTTATCGATTCCAATTTTTTTAGCAATTCCACTGCATACCTTTAGGATGGACGTATTACTGATTTTTCTTTTAGACTATATAAAACCGTTGAACAGTAAGGATGTGATAGTGTTGATGCGAAATATCGTTATAATTCTTAAACTTTTTAATTCATCTATTTGACAGTTTTTTGTAAAATATAGAGACAACAGAGCTAATAAGCTGGATGTATAACCGACTGCAGGGTATTTAAATTTTCATTATTGTATTACGATGCATCGGTACTTTTAAATAATCAAATTATGTTCGGTATCTATGCTTCCATTGTTAATGCCCATCAATAACTAATACTCTACAGCTATACACCACCCAAATCTCTTTATCACTTTTGCCACAGCTTGAAGAAGTAATTTTTTATCAACAACACTATTCTAGTGAAGTTAAAATTATAGCGTGATATTTTGTTAAAAGTTGTATTAAAATGGGAGATGCAGCAAGCTAAGTTCTTTTATCCTAACTAAATTTTCTGCATAAAATATGCAACAGTTATAAACAACAATAGTAAGGGCAGCTATTCAGCTCGAAAATTAACATACACAACGAAATGGACACAGTGAAACTTAATATTAATTCATAAATCAAAGCCGATTAAAACAACACCAGCAATGGTATTTCCAATGAATTCATTATTAATACAACGACCATTAATGAAATAACTTAGTTTTAGTGATGCATTTTGTTTGCACGATCATTTTCATTTGTGAACAGGCATGGTCGGTAATGAGTGCAGAATTAATTCGAAATTGCTGAATTGTTCTGCCGCAAAAATGAATTGGTATTAAATCAGCAAACATTGTAATAATATTTGGTGAGTTTTGAATATTTTACCAGTTATTGTTGTACGATTTTCATAATCTCTAAACTGTGGAAGTATATTTTTATGAGGATCAACATAACAAAGTGGAGTGGATTGATTTTTGAATCTTATAAAATAAATAAACAATTTCATTGTTTAACTAACAGCGACTATCGACTAGAAGTGATCATATTAGAAGTTTACACATAATAATTATAATACCCTCAGTATTATAATTATTATAAAGTACAGAATTCGGCTATATAGCAAAAGGTGCAAAATTAACCTTTATTTATAAATCTTTTTGTAGTTCTCGCTTACGTTATAAGAAACTCTGTGCACAATTTTCAAGTCCCAGGGTCTTGGGCTATACGTATATCAGTCAATAAGTTTATTTTTTTATATACTTGACTTTTTGATTGATTGGACTTAAACTATGTTCTTCTTTTTCTTCTCCCTAGCCTTTATTATTCCCAAGTCACTTGGGGTCAGCTTGCTAGTCTAACCGGATTTGACGGGATATCAGATTGATTGAACTTAAACTATAAATGAGAAATAATTCAAACCTGAAAGGAGAACTTGAAACCGTGATCAGTAAACCAGGCTGCTTAACCAATTTAGCTAAATATGACAATGCTTCATTAGTTAAAAAAATAGCACCGTTAAACCTAAACTCAAAATCTAAATCTTTCATATAATCAACATAAAGATAAACTGCTCTCTGAAGAAATGTTGTTACTAGGCTAACATTTGATATCAATTAGAAAATTATCCGTCTTTAAAATATTAAAATCACTCACCTGATCTTGTGGCTCAATCGCAAATCTCTGTTCCTTATACGCACTTGCACAACTAATCAAAATCAAGAACAACATCCACTGCTTCACTACGTAACTGATATTTGCCGATATCCTTAATAAAAGAAACAATGTATTGGCACTTCTACTAGTTAACCGAGACCTGTGTACTACACTACCGATTGCCTCACTGTCAATAATTTTAGCTTCATTAACGTTATTCATGTCAATTTTTAGGCTATATTTTACATTGATTATTCCATTACTATTTATTGTCCTGGTTTTATCAGGGATGGTTATATCATTTGGTTCATAATCGACTTTGTATTTATATTTATCCTTATTATTAGTCCCCATTTTAGATCTGCGAGTGATTTCTTGCAAGCCATATGTTAACCATCACAGTGAATTATAGTACCCATCAATTCTACGTGAATATGGTTCGTTAGTCAGCATCTGAAACAAAACAAATAATAAAGTTAATGTCGTATTCTTTTGCTTTGAGTGCTTTTATTGCTTTCGGAAAGAAGCAAAGTAGACCAACTTTAATATGAAACAATCATATTATCAATGATTAAATGTAGGTACATATTAATTCTGCAGTAAATATTTTGAGAATTAAGTTGAACAATAGCTAGGTAAACCTATGTTGAAAATTGGTACTTCTATAAAAACTGCGGGGTAGACTAAATAGGAATACTAATCGATAACTTTGCAGTATTGAATGTCTTGTTAGTTCTGCAAGTAGTTGATGGTTAGAGATAAAATATTAAGGAGTTTACAGACGTGATAATCTCAGTAGCCATAATGTAATACAGATTCTGAATCGGTACATGTCCTTGGAAATCAGGCCGCCCCGATTATATAACTGACCTCTATGAATATGTCAATTCTCCCAGCTGGGACACATATACGTATTTAAAATTTAATAATAAATCTTAGCATTTTTCTTATACAGGAAATTATTCATCTCGAGCCCTCCACGTAAGCAAGAAGCCTGTATGGCTTATATTAATAGGCTTATATCAGTAGTGCCTGACAAAGCATAAGATATCTTTTAGTGTTATATAGATTAAACCATACTCGTAAGTCATCGCGTTTGCATGAGAACTTGCCCTCAAATATACATTTAATTAACTCTGTACTATTTGAAAAATTCGTTGCGTGGACCATCAAAAGAGATGCAATCAAACTCGCCCAAAACATGTTCATTTAAATTCCCATCAAGCCGGGCAAAAAAAAATTGCCAAAATAAAACACGAATAACCAATGTTCGTTTTAATAACAAACCACCGAAACTTTTTTGATAGTATATTCGAGGAAAATTCACGTCATAAATTCTATACACTATAACATGATATAAAATATGTTAGTGATGGAAAGAAAATTAGTTTCCGTATAGCTAAAACTTTAGTCCATAAACATAAATTACTAGAAGTTAGCGGTACGCTTTCAAAATTCTATTCGGTACACGACAGCATAAACATGCCTTAACCGTACTGTATTATAGAAGGGGATGTTATGAATAAATCATCTTGGAGCGTTGCAAAAGACGGCAATTTCTACTGCACCGGTTTATAGTCCTCGGAAGGAAGGGGAATAGATATATCTATGAATATTACTAAGGATTCAAGAAGTCAGAATGTACTCACCAAGTATTGATTCGCTTGTTATTGGACTAAGCTAAGCTTGAGAGATTCGTCAACATACTGATTTGTCAAATACAAAAATAGTAGCAAGGGAATTCATCGTTAGGAGAGCAAAAAAATATATTGGTATGCTGAAGTCAAAAATCATTTATTCATTTAGGTCACAAAGTAACACTTATGAACGTCAAAGATTATAAGTTACTGAGTCAACTAAAGTTTGTATTGTTATATCTGAGTTTGATTTGTTGAATCATGCGGTATACTAAACGGTTTTTTTATTAATAATAATAAATGTTTATTTCGAAATATTTACAGACCATAAACATAACAATTATGATTAATTTATAAGTAAATAAAGTCAAAGTCAGAGTTTATTATGAATTATATGTGATTGAGTACGTTAATGCAATATAATATGATTTAAGTATTTTAACATGAAACATTGGTACGGATTGCTTTAGACTAAGGGTTGTTTGACAGAATTTTATTTCCTTTCTTTCTATCTCAGCCTTATCTTCACTATTAAAAAGGATGCAATGTAGCTCTTTTGTATTTTATCCTCTCAAAGGCGTCTTAAAATAAGTCTCTATATTTTTAACCATCTTGCGCTTCCTATTACAAAGTTACTAACGATGCTAAATTAAATAAAATGTTCTATCTACTATTTATATACGAAATTGCCTTATGCTATTAAATAATACAACTCTACATTTAAAACAGAATGAAAGCAAAAACAGAAAATGATATATTATAACTAAAATGTTTTTTGTGATATTACAAGATGTACAATATGTTTCGTCCCCAACACACTTCTTTGTGGAAAACCTCAATTAGTCAACAAATAAATGTTTCGTGTACCATGTCAGTGTTTATTTATGTTTATTAATTCAAATAACGAACAATAATAAATTATCTTACATCCTTTACCTTGCAATCGAAAAAAGATTTTGTTGCTTCTGGAAATCCTATTTAATGATAGTTACCTATTTAAACTAAAATTATTACTCTCAGACGTAGTTTTTTTACCAAAACTTTAAACAAGCATAGCAAGTCCATTAGAAACTTGCGGAGTAGTCTTTTAAGGAGTTGAGAAACTTATCGAAACTGGATGAATCTCACAGGTAGGATAATTATGAATTAACAAGCAATTTGACAAAGGAAATTACAAAGTCCGCTGGGCTTGCAAAAGGCTCAAAGATTTCGATGAGACGGCACATTGCTGAAACTAGGAGATCCATTCAAAAGATAATTCGCGTAAAATACAAAGCTGTACTGTCTTAAGTTTTGCATAGTGTAGAATACGGGTATGAAGTTTTGCAAGCAAAGTTGGTAATTCAATAGACTCATTCATGTTTCGTGCGGCATCCTATAGATTAAAATTTTACGTCAAGTATGTACTATCTTGTAAGTTCGTAGACTTAAAACAGAAATCTGTTACTTAAACCTTTTATTTTATTTATTAGATAATGTTATGACCTGATTATTATATTTGAACATTAAGAAATAGCTCCAGAATTCGAAACTGATATTGTAGATAGATCTATAACAACTTTATAGCCATTGGATCAATTTCAAATGATAAAAAAATAACAAGAAAAAAGCTCTTGACACATTCGTCATCTTGTTTTGTATTATGTTATGACATTTTCATTATGTAATACTTTATATACACACTAGCTATTATTTTGGTTATTCACCACCGTTAATATGCCACAGATGATGCTTGTATGTCTTCTTTGTGCTAATCCAAGACATGGCATATCTGTGTGCCAGTTTTCTTTTAAAATCCGTTACATGCATTAGAAATGATTTAATAAAAACGTCCATACAATGTCACAATCTTCTAAATTTATAACTTTAGTAAGATTATTGATATTATGCTAATTATTTCTGAGTTTATAATACAATAAATATAATTTAAAGCGATCAAGCTTGTCAAGCCTTTCCCCCGTATATCTTGTAACCGTCGACTTAGTCTCTTGCCATAATCCCGCCAGTCTATCTACGCTTCCGTCCGCAGATTCTTTGAATAGTTTTAGCTAATTTAGCTCTAGTGTAGGAAGCTCAATTAAATTATACGGGTTTCGCAATTTGCATGGGTTATATTCATGAATAAAATATTATGAATATTCATGTTGTAGCTGGATGGTAGAACGAGTTTTTACATGGGGTTATAATATCTAAGCTTATTTATGAATTTGTAAATGTTAATTTACAATCTAAGTAACATTATGCGATACAGTAAATAGTCGTCTTCTCTTATTATTTATTGTACGGGAATCTGGTATCTCGAACTCTTTGTATTCATATATTAATAAATCAGTAAGTGAACGAGTATTTTTATTTTTATTTATTTATTTATTTATTTAGATTCATTTACAATATTTTTACAGGAACAACTCCCAAGACAATATTGTAAGCTTATAACTAATTAAGAATAATGAATGATTGTATATAATTACTAATTACTTAATACGAATTAAAAATATATTATAAATATATATGAAAAATGAAATGAAAATGAAAAAATTGTTTATTGTTTTATAAATACAGTAGTTTCAAGTAGTGGTTGGAGCCTCCTTTTAAGCAAATAAAGCCTGTAGTAGGAGACTCCACTCTTCCAAAACAGATTCATTTAAAATTATAGCTACACAATATAGAAAATTATTGATCTACAAAGGATAGAATATAAAAAGAAGAATATATGCTTAGGTGTGTGTGTGTATGTGTATGTGTGTGTGTGAATGTATATGTGTGTGTGTGTTTGTGGATGAGTGTGTGAGTGAGTGTTGAATATTAATTAATTATATGCCAGAAATAATGCAAGTTTGCGCTACTTCTGTGAATTTCGGCAGTCTACAGTTATAAATATCTATATATGTAGCCATTACGTTAATAATTCGTATGGCGCGCGACAAGGGAGCAAATTTAAGTAAGTTGGTCCTCGCCACCGGGACGCTGAGTGTGACTGGGCGGCGCCGCGCGCCCACGTACCCGTCGGGGGCACACAGTTGCAGGCGCGCCAGCACGGCCGGCTGATGCAGCTGACCGCGCAGCACGCGCCACACGTAGCACGCTATCGCGACGTCGCGCCGCACGCTCAGCCGCACGTACCCAACCATGCCAAGTACAAATAAACTGGGGTACATCAGTGGGTACAAAGGGTACACACCATATTCTTTGAAAAACAAAAATCTTGTGAATTTATTTTGAATTTTTTCCACCATAAGGCTATACTTCGCCTCATGGGGATTCCAAATCATGGCCGTCGACTCCAGATGACTCCGAACAAGTGCGTTATATAATATTCTCACGACTACTGTATTGTTAAAATCTTTACAATTTCTTATAATAAACCCTAAATTTCTAAACGCCTTGCCGCAGATGTCAACAATGTGCTTACGGAACGTTAGCTCAGGTACCATTTCCACCCCTAAGTCACGGGTACAACTTAAGCGTGGCATCAATTCATCATTCATTTTATATGTATAGTGCAGCGGAGTCCTCGCACGTGTATAGCTCATTACTCCGCACTTAGCTATGTTAAAATAGAGCTTGTTAGTATTGCTCCACTGCACTACACGATCTATATCGCCTTGCAACCTCTGCGCGTCCGTCGCGTCCTCTATTGACTGATACACCTTAAGGTCATCCGCAAACAACAGACACTCGGCATGCTGGAATACTGCTGGGAGGTCGTTAATCATTAAAATGAATTCTAACGGTCCCAAATTGGACCCCTGACTTATGCCCGAAAAAGTAAAATATTGTCGTGATTCGTAACCTGCGTACTCCACGTACTGTCTGCGTTCGCCAAGGTAGCTCGCGAAGAATTCCAGCAGTTGCGACGTGAAACCTATCGCCGCTAGCTTCGACAACAGCACGTCATTATTAACGACATCGAAAGCCTTCCGGAAGTCAAAGTACGCGCAATCTACCTGTCCTCCCGCATCAATGACTGGTGTAAGGTACGTCGTAAAAGATAACAAATTGCTCCCTGTACTTCGCCCCGGCCGAAAACCGTGTTGCGCATCAGTCAGCTGACAACTGATTTGCGCATAAATACACGCGTGTAATGCTGATTCGAATACTTTAGCGAACGCAGACAGTACTGCGACCGGTCTATAACCACTGACTTCATCCTTTTCCCTACCCTTCGGAACCGGTATTACTCTGGTGACTTTCCATCGGTCGGGGTAATGACATTCTCTTAAGCACAGATTAAAGATGTGCAACAAGGGTCTCCAGATCATCTCACGACAGTCCTTCACAATATACGGAGGTATACCATCAGGCCCTACGGAGTGCTTGGGTTTGAGGCGGATGAGCGCCGATCGCAGCTCCCGCGCAGTGAGCTGTCCCACATGCACCCGAGCTGCGCCCGCGCTTGCGCCTGCCGAGCGTTCGGCCGCGACCGGGTCCAACACCGGTCGCTCCTTACTATACACTGAGTGAAAATATGTAGCAAAACACTCTGCACACTCTGCCTCGCTTAATACCCTACCATCTTTTCTTAATACGTTTTTATTACGACTGCCTTGTTTATTTTTAATATAATTCCAAAAAGATTTCGGCTCATAATTAATATTTATCTGCAATCTGCTCTGATAAGCATCATAGGTCGACACAATCTTACGTTTCACCAGCGAACGATACCGAGAAAACGTTTCGTAATCACACTGTGCACCTGTCATTTTAAAAATTTTGTGATACCTCGATTTTTCCTTGATATCGCGGATTAAATCTGACGTGTACCATTCAGGATATGTGTACCTAGCATCCACTTTATATTTATTTAATTTGTTTTTTGTGGGAGTACACTCATTGATGACCTCGTTAACTATATTATAGAGACAGGTCAACGCCTCCTCTGAGTTTTTAATTTCATATAATGCGTCCCAATCTAACATGCTTAATCTCTCATATAACATTGAAAAATTACATTTAGTAAAGTTCCAGTTATTACGACCGTAGCTATCAATGTTTAGCTCGTCCTGCGTAGGCACATGTGTAGCACTCCATCTACCTGTAATTGTAAGTTTAATATCTAACGGCGGATGATAATCGTCAATGCCTACCAATGGCTCATGTGATATTTTAACATCTATGTCACTCGCCAATACATTAGTCATTACTAAATCTAAAGTACGATTATTAATATTACAAACATTATTTACCTGCCGAAATCCACAGAAGGCATTAAAGTATTCCAAATAATTTTGCACTTCGAGCGTTGCTGAGGGCATGTTAAAATCACCTGCCACTATCACTGATTCATACTTTACACATACATTTTCAAGAATTTGAAATAATTTCATATATTCATTATAATTACATTTTGGTGGAATGTACACCACGCAACATAAAAACAACAACTTATTTCTACGGCTGACCGTCGCACAAACAATCTCAAATAAGGCCGCGTCTACATTGTCAATCCGCACTTGATTAATATCAAACCGGGAAGATACTGCTACGAACACACCTCCTTGTTTTCTTCCGTTCATGTAAAAATATAGAATTAAATACATGATTAAAACTAAAGTTATATGTCACTTCGCCCTCCTTAACCCATTCACAGTCCCGTGATAGACACAATAGAAAATCAATTGTTATGTACCATATGTGGTTCATCGGGCAGGGAACGTGTTAACGCTGGTAGTGATCAAACTATCCGGTTTGTACTAGAAGAAAATTTATATCAATATCTTTTACCAAGTCACGTCACGTCATTCTCTTCGTCTTTAACACTAGTTACATCGATAGTAGTTTATGTTGAGAGTACACGGAGAGCGAGTAGTCACCAGCTTATGTTGAGGAACGTCGATTGCCCAATGTTTTTCTAGAAAGAGCTAAGTTGATAGAAGTTTCTGAAGATCCTGGTTATTTACGTATGAATCAAGACTAACTACGCTTAATAAGATGTAAATCAACTTCTACTTTCAACTTTAGTAGTAGATACATATAATCAATCAACTACGGATACAAATCAACAGTTAGTACTAAGAATATTTTTACTTTAAACTATTTTTAGTCTAAGTTAACCGTTTGTTGAATGTTCACTTTTAGCCTCCAAAATATTACTTGCTATTTATATTTTCATAAAGATCAAAATTATATTTCACCACCCCTCAAAAACAACCTTTTTAAATTGTACAGCCATTCCTACTCTTGGCAGTTAATTATATATTTTGACAAAGACAGGATAAACGTTAAAACCCATTTAGAATCATTTTCCTCAAACCAAATACTGGCTACGAAATAATAGCCCGATGCTTATTAACAATGTTCTGTACTCCATTATTTACGTAAGACATCATTATCGTTTTATTTCTTGTAGATCTTTTAAATTTTCTTTGTGTAGGTATAGGTCAAGCATCTTTAAATTTCTAGATAATTATCCTAACGATCATCCTAATAGCGTACTTGTAAAAATACAATTTTACGCACACATACACACATTCTGTCAGTGTAATCCATTGAAATAATTAGTAGGTACTATACTTATTAAGTATATATTTACTTATTAATTACTAGCTTTTACCCGCGGATTCGCACGCGTTAATTTAGAATTTGACAATCAATTCGAGTCGTACTCTGCTTGTAATAATATAATTCAATCATGATTCGAAGACCCGTGGCGCCATCTATTATCATAAGAACGTTATTGTTGTTTTCCTCGGGAACAGTAATTTTATTCGGGACGAAAGGGAGCCTATGTCCGTTTCTGTACACCTGACAACGTATATGCAAAATTTCAGGATGATCGGTTCAGTGGTTTAGGCGTGAAACGGTAACAAACAAACAAACTCATTTTCGCATTTATAATATTAGTTAGGATTAGGATTAGGATTCAATGGTGTCACTTACCCTAAAAAGCTTCCTATTTATTTACTTTGAACTGTACTGTATTGTCAATATTTTGACTACATTGATGGCGTCCTTACTGATTTACGTGGTTGCTCGCCACTGCCGCTACACCGAGTGCTGTGGGTTCGATCGCCATATGGCACAATATATTGTGTGATCAATAGTTGTATCGATTCTAGGTATTTTTTGAATATTGGTTTTAATGTTTTTAGAGTCCCCGGGACACAGGAATTATTTTTTGAGAGGAAGTTATCGTTTTTAAAATAAAATTTTAATAGATAGATGGCGTAGTGGTTGGTGTAACCGACTGTTGCGCCTGAAGTCGCGGGTTCAATTCCCGCACAAGTCAAACATTTGTGTGCATGAACATTGATGCTTGTCTTGGTCTGGGTGTTTCTATGTAAAATGTGTATGTAATTACAAAAAAAAAGTATATATGTATGTATGTTTATCCATTGTCTAGTACCCATAGTACAAGCTCTGCTTAGTTTGGGGTAGATGGTGTTGCGTGTATTAAATATTATTATTGTATTTTCTATATTTTTTAAGATTTTTATGCTCTTCAGATGTTTGAAAACCTGTAAGCTCACGAAGCTGTTAACAAAACTGCAAATAGCTAGTCTCTTTTTTTTATTTTGCTCGTCGATATTAGCACACTCCACCTGATGGTAAGCAGTCGTGTGGTCTAAGACCTCCCTCATAGCAGCCGAGGCGATGTTGAGGTCTCTTCTTTGACGGCCTGAGAAGGTGCTTTTTCACGCCCCGCTTAAAGGACCCAGGATTGAAGGAAGAAGGAAACACGTGCCTTGGCAGAGAATTCCATGCCTTGGTCGTTCGGCAGAGGTATGAGTAGTATGTAGTAGTAGCATGTAGTCGAAATGAAAGCAGCTATCTCTAGTGACTAGTGACTCTTTTTATTCTTATGGAATAAAATTTATAATAGGGAGAGCCCGATATAGCCTCTGGCATAACCGTACATCACACGGTAATATATATTTTTGTGTAGTGCAGAGCAATCAGGCCAATTAAGTATTATGGATATTATTTGTTTGTATTCTGTTCATTTATTTACTTACCTGAAATAATAACTCTACGATAAATTAACAATGATGATGATAAATTTATTTAGTACATCTGGTGCAATTGAAGCCGGAGTAACTATCGTTTAACCACTTTTGTTCTGAAAATAACTGACGACTAAAAATGATTTTATATAAAACAAAATTCGGTTTTTATAACTATACGAATGCTCCATTTTATAGCAAAAATAGCTTTTGCCCGCGGCTTTGCTAGCGCGAAAGTAAGGTTATGTTAGTAATAATACTTTTTTAAATAGTATTGCCCATATTACTCGGTGATCATATAGCTTTCTAACGGTGAAATAATTCATAAATCAGTTGAGTAGTTTTGAGTGAAAATCAAACAAACAAAAAACATCGTAATTTTTTCTCGTTATAATATTAGTAAAGATATACAATTATCGCTAAAGCAGAATCTATATATTAATAGGTGAAGCGAAAACTTTGGATCCCTTTTTACGAAAATTGGGCGGACGAAGGAGTATGAAATTTCGCACACTTATAGTTTATACAGAGAAGAAGTGACGAATGCTAATATTTTTTTAAAATTATGCGTGTAATACATTAAATTAATGAAAAAACACTACACGCACACAACCATGCATTTGACATACGCAGTCAAAGCGCGTAACTATGGTTACATGTATCAATATATAATGACATATATTAGCAATATCTTACAGGCAAACTGGTCGAATTTCGAGCACTAGGCGATCGCTAATTTGTTAATTTGTTGTGAATTTTGTTATTTTAATTTTATAATATGTCTTAGATCATCATCATCATCAGGCTATAATAGTCTAGAGGCGAGAGAGAGGGCTATGTCCAGCAGTGGACTACTGGACATAGCCCTCTCCCAAAGAGCGCCATAGCGCCCTGTCTTCAGCTTGCCGCATCCAGCATCTGCCTGCAGTCTTTCGCAGATCGTCATCCCACCTGGTCGGAGCGCGTCCTACACTACGTTTACCGAGTCGCGATCTTCACTCAAGAACACGCTTACCCCAGCGGTTGTCGGGTTCTTCGCGCGATATGGCCAGCGTGGGCAGGCCATATCGCGCCATATAGTGGCAGTGGTGCCTCTTCAGCTGGCTAATTCTCTCTAATTGTCCTAGATACAATTTTCAAAATCAATGTGATTGATAGTTCTTAGTAAAGTAATTGTATTGTCTTACAATTACGCGAATTGTATGAACATTGAAATAAAATTATTTTACATGGATTTTATAAAATAAAATTTGCATCTCATATCAACTATTCATATCTAGTGTAGTAAACACACAATAAAAAAGCAACTTAGCCTTGCCAGTAAGTCGATATCAATTTGTCTACGTTTACCTCACTTCAATTCCTCGGAGTATTAAAAACCTGACTGCGGTATCAACTCTCAGCGTATGTAAATTAGCTTTGTGGTTACAATCCTGAACAAAATAATTTTGTAAAGGATTTTTTTGGCTGTTAAGGGATTCGGCAAGATATACAAAAGCAATTATAGGTTTTAGGCTATTATTTTAATCTAAACCGAATGCCTAATGTGACATTAATGTTTAAGCCAAATTAAGTTTTAAAATGTTCCATTCAGCAGCAACGCAAACATTTTAATTTATTTTAATTATTGTCTATGTTATTAGTCTCAATACTGTTAAATATATGCATTTATTTAACAGTATTGAGACTATTATTGTCAGTAGGTATACTAGTATTTAAGTACATGTTTTAGTTGCTTGTAAGAATTTCTAGATAGACGAACATTCCTAATGCACCAAATATGCAGCATATTATATCTCAGAATATGATTAAGATCGCATTACGTTACAGTAAACAGGCTAAGGACACGAAAGATAATAATTATTATAAACTTTACAAAGAGATTACTATCCTATTAAGTTTAAATGGAATTCCTAGATGGTCCTGATATTCTATTTAATGCATATCCGCTGAGTAAATGAATATCTTATCTCAAACACCTTTGCTTTAAGATAAAGATATTAATTTAAATGGTTATTGGCTAGTTCAAATCTTCAACCGTTCTCGGCGTGCATTTCCTTTTATACAAGATGGACCTGTTTTCTTTAATCTGCTTTATAAGGCTGCATTGGTAGGATGGCTATGCGTTGAGTGTACGTTTAGGAATGCACTAGTTGTATAATATATCCTACTTTTTATATGGTATAGGTGGCAAACGAGCACATGGACCGCCTAATGGTAAGTGATTACCGCCGCCCATAGACACCAGCAATACCAGAGAAGTCACAAATGCGTCATCGGCCTTTTAAATTTGTGCCCCCCGGTACACTCATTCACTCGAAACACAACGCACATCGCAAGCACTATTTCGCGCCGGTTTTCTGTGAGGCCATGGAATTACTCCGGTCGAGCCAGCTCATTCGTGTCGAAGCGTGGCTCTCCCACGAATGAAATAAATTTTTGGAGAAAATTTAAAAAAAAGTAGTTGCTACTTATTAAAAATTTGGATAAAGGATTTGTAAAAGCAGTAGCTTTCCGATTAATAAGATAACGGAACTCCTAGCACAAGCATTCCATATTAGCTGAAGAGGAAACAAGAAAACCAGTAACTATTGTTTGACTTATACCAAAAAACAAGTAAACTTTATTTTAAAAAATAATCGCGCTTACGTTAGTACCTTCGACTTAGGTTATAGTTTAGAAACACCTCGCGTGTAGGTTTATAAGTCTGGATAAAAATAATAATAAATGTGTGTAATGTATTCTTACTTAAAAGACCTTAAAAGGCAAACACAATAATCATAATGTAAGTAACTATGTACGATCCGAACAAATGTGTTTTTTCCTATGGGATACGAACAAGGATCTCCTGTTGTGAGAACATGATTAATGTCAAACATAACGGGAATAACAACGATCGAGCTAGATATAACACTTACTATTCACTAACAAGTCAAAGTAAAACTCTGCTTGCCACCACATCTAACACAATCTTTTCATCACATGCTTCAAAAATATTTTTAAACATAAGTACGGTTTAAAAATATTTTCGAAGCATGCTTACATTTATTGATTACTAGCTTTTGCCCGCGGCTTCGCTCGCGTTAATTTAGAATTTGACAATCAATTTGGGTTGTAATCTGCTTGTAATAATATAATTCAATCATGATTCGAAAGACACGTGGCGCCATCTATTATCATAAGAACATTATTGTTGTTTTTCTCGGGAACAGTAATGTTTTTCGAGATGAAAGGTAGCCTATGTCCGTTTCTGTATACCTGACAATGTATATGCAAAATTTCAGAATGATCGGTTGAGTGGTTTAGGCGTGAAAAGGTAACAAATAAACAAACAAACAAACTCATTTTCACTTTTATAATATTATAGTTAGGGTTTTTGCTTTATCTATTACATAAATGCATTGAACGCTATTAAGTCCCCTCAGTTCCCGATTAATAAATTAAATAAATTGACGGATATTGGGAAAGTCTTAATCAAGGTGCTACAGGAAATGAGGGCAATTTCTACAGCATCTTAACTAGATCGTAGGCAGTTATGATTTTCTTCGATATTTAGAGCATCTAGATGTATTTAACATAAAATATGCAGCAGTAAAGGTTCTAATGATCGCTGAGAATTGCTCTGATGCCGTTCTAAATGTCAATTTATAGACAACGGTAACAGGAAATAGTAAAATACAAGTATGGGCGTTCATTATTCAACTAGAACAAATGTATTGTAGCAATTCGGAGAAGAAAAACTTGAAGAACTGTTTTAAAAAACAAGAGTTTAATGAGCTAAGAATTAAT
The DNA here is from genome assembly GCA_963564715.1 of Catocala sponsa. Lineage (NCBI taxonomy): Eukaryota > Metazoa > Arthropoda > Insecta > Lepidoptera > Erebidae > Catocala > Catocala sponsa. Next base: position 9,968,793 of record OY751351.1, read on the forward strand.
TTTAAGAATGCTGTACATGTCACATAAAAGGAACTTACAAAATGATGCAATGTTTTGGAAATATAGGTGATATTTTAAAATCGATTTAAACACGTTTATAAGGAAGCTATAGTCAAGGCTAATAATATAGGCCAGAGATCTCGTATAATCGTTACTCATTGCATATACTATTCAATTATTAAGCCTTTCAAAAAGTCTGTTCAAAAAGTATACGGCGCAATTTTATTTTTGTATTTTATTGTTTCTATATCTAAAAGTGTAGGTTTTTCTTCAACTCTTCTTTTTATTTGTGTTCTTTGGTATATTTAAAACCAGATTGTGCCCGCGACTTCGTGTAAATATAGATTAGGTAAGGTTAGATTATTAACAGTACTTTTTTCTGGATTAAAGGTACCCAATGTCCTTTTCTGTTCCCCTGACAACGTGTATGCAAAATTTTGTGATGATCGATGGAGTAGTTAGGGCGTGCAAGCATAACAAACAAACAAATAAACAAACTCATATTCAGATTTACAATATTCATAAAGATATGCAATAGTATAGTAGATCACAACATAAAATTAAAAACATATCCTGATACGATAAAGTTGTTTTTACGACGGGAAATCGTTCTATTTTACGATAGCGTGGTACAGGACTACTCAACAAAGTGAAAAATAACATAAAACTGATATAAATAATGCCATATAGTTTAACTAACATCTGTCAACAAGTTTTTACTATGCATTTTATTTTCGGACACTCGAACTATTAAGGGGCTTTCATGTTGATGTAACGATTCATTGCCCTGAGTATTTTAGTTGGCTGTTTTTTTATCGCTAAGAAATAATAAGAACTAAATTTGTAAATAAAGATATTTTGCACATTATGTCCATGCCTGTCTTGGTGGCGCAGTGGTAGTAAATGAAGTTTCGGGTTCGATTACCGGTAATCGAACCCGAAACTTCATTTACTACCAATAAAATAATGTGTTTTTAGGTTTTACTGACAAAAATTCTCAGTCGCACAGAGTCTGGCCCAGAAGACGGCAATAGGCTTTCCTTATTACGTGGGACTCGTTGGGAGCTACAATCACTGGTGAGTTAATCTGAGTGTAATACAATTAGTATAAAAAAGAACTAACCTACGTTAACTATAGAATTTTTATTATATTCATAGTAATTTACTTCTGCTTACCTATTCCACAATATAGTCGAGAAAAACATAATATTTATTAAAGAGTTTAAGTTGAAAACGACTTAAAAAATTACCAGTAAATATACGTATAGAAATAGCTTTTCGTCTTAACTAATCACTTATTGAGATACAAAAGTAAACTAAAACGTATATTCTATTCACGTACTTTATTCCCCGTTCCATCTCCAGTTCGTCGCCTTTATCGACGAATTTTATTGGAAAACTTTCAAGTTTAAACTAAAATCTAAGTCCCGGGCAACTCAAAATAAAAATTCCCTAGTTCAAAGTTTGCTTGGTCTTTCACACCAATCGCTGAACAGATTTTCGAAGGAACACTCTTTTGTTCTTAGCACGCCGAAAGTAAAGTTTTGAGACTACATAGTTACGAAGCTGGACACACTTTTAAGAACAATCACAGAATGACCAGTTAATAATACTTTACAAATAATGTTACTCAAAACAACACTGACCACTAGGCTATTGCTAGATTTTAATAGCCACCTATCCATCAGGGCAACAAGCTAATATGTATGTATACGTATAGTAATAAAATAAACCTTTAGCATATTACCAAAACCATCAAATGACACATACATATTACCATGACACCTATGAAAATTAATTTCATCCCTTTATTTAATGCTTCAGCCTATTATAACAGGAATGAATTAAAATATTCCGCGCGGATGTCGAGCGTACCGCAAACCGCAGCGGCCGTTTCATGTGAAAAGGTATTATTAAAAGATTATTAATAAATACAGTACCCCATCGAGCGAAGCCCTCGCACTTGAGTTCTTGAGAACTTATTAATAACGTTTAAGTATGCCTAATTATTCGTTTTTCGATGTACCTAAATTAAATAAAATGATTAAGCTGGAAAGGTTGTAAGCAGTGAGGCAAAAGTCATTATGAAGGAAGTTGATTAGGGATACTGGAATGGTTGTAGTTCCATTTAGTTATTGAAATAGTAATTGTGAAATAGATTGTTTCGTCTGCTGCTTATAGTGTTTGTTAAATTCGAATTAAAAGTTCAACCTTTTACCTGCTGATTTTCTGTTAACCTGCACGGATGGCGTAGTGGGTTAAGTGGTCGCGTCACCACTGCCGCCGCGTTAAGTGTTGTGGGTTCGAGCCCCACACGGGACAAAAATTTGTGTGATCCATAAATGGTTGTCCTGAGTCTGGATGTTCTTCGTGTCCGTTGTTTGAATGTTTGTAAAGTCCCCCGGGATACAGAAATTATACCTAGTGCGGGAATTGTCTATTTTTAATAACAAATTAACAGTAACGTCAACTTTTAAATAGTAGAGTTGAGTGGGGAGACCAACAGACTGCAATGCAGAGGGTCTCGGGTTCGAACCCACGTCGCGCACCTATGACTTTCGGAAGTTATATGACTTTTCGAAATGATGTGCGTATTGATTGACAATTATCGCCTGCCCCATGCCCCGAAGAGCACGTTAAGCCGTCGGTCCCGGCTGCCATGAACTTCTATAGCAGTCGTTATTGGGAAGCACTGCCCTATAATATCCTGACACTGGTCTAGCCTTAGGGTATAGTTAGCCTTCGGGTTGCGGAGGTCAAGTGGCAGCCGCTCCATGCAGAAACTGATACCCAGTCAAATCCGGTTAGATCAGAAAAGCCGACTCCAAGTGACTAGGCTAGGGAGAAGAAAGAGTTGAGTAAGTAGCTGTGGTGTCAATAATAAACTGTGGTTAGTATGGAAATACTGTTTATGTTTAATTTACATGGACTAATCGATACTAACCATGATTACAAAGTATTAAAGTATGCTCTGTGTAATAATATAACATAAATTATCACAACATGATAGGTGGCTTCTCTGTATCGTTTCGTTAAAAACATTCCCCACACTAATTATGACATGTCGTTGATCAACTGCTAAATAAAAAAGTTTTTAAGTCTTGAATAGATACAAGCATTATCTACAGAGCAAAGTTCCTAATTTGATGCAGTTACTAAAGCAATCTGATATGAAAGCTCACTAGTGCTTTTCTAGACCCAATTTAGCTCCTCATATCTAATCCCCAGTAAGCTTAAAGCAAACTTACAGCCTTATCGAGGTAGACCAAGATATTATATTTATAAAAGGAATTTTAAATTTGACTTTGCAAGGGAGGAACCTAATGCTAACATAAAATTTTCAATCAAGATGTCTCTACATTATAATTTTGTAAAATTATAATGTAGAGACATCTTGATTGAAAATTTTAAAGCTTGCGTCAGCTACTTGCATCGTGTACGATGCAAGTAGCTGACGCAAGCTTTATGCACAATGTACTCGCATGGGCTTCATGCGCGAGTTAAACATACGGATTACTTGCTCGGATGCCTACCGTCGATTGTATATGAACAAGCTGTACACACCATACATATATGCGATGCATAAAACTTGCGCATGTTACCGGCATCGTGTATAAGAGCCATTAATAACATGTTTAGCATTTGCACAAGTATGCCTAGTTTCTGATTTGACACGATCTCTCAAGTAATCGTGGCGAGCGCTTTGTTTACTTGATAGATTTATACACAGTCTGTGCTCGCACTTAAGGCCTCTACTTTATTCGGATCTTTACCGTTTACCTTATACATACTTTCCACTTTGAATCTCTCGGAAATTTGTGTCTATCAAAATTAAGTCCGAGTAAATTGCATTAAGTTCGTTGCAAATTACTTTTTTATTTTTAGGAGCCCATACTTCCTGGCCGTTCGTTTTTTATTCGTAATTGCAACTGCTTCTGCTGTTCCAAAAACATCTTTATACCTTTTAAAATTAAGTTCAGACTTCCTTGTTGTAAATTGCTAAATAAAGTACAGTGAAATTTCGACTTTATTGCTTTTAAATTGAAATATAATATCGTTTGGATGTTGTGAGGGCTTGTTCGTTTCGTTCTGAACCTTGGCTACGATCCAACCTATTCATTTGTGTGCAATAATTCTATCAGTGGCTGAATTAGAGATTATCTTTTGAAATTATTTCACGCGGCGAATGCAAGGGTGCATAAACATTTAGTTAGAAACGCGATAAAACAATATATGTTTGGTTTATCAAGTTAAATTAGTGGCGCCATGTTTCGCCGGACTAAATTAACAGTATTTATGAGTCAAAATTCAGTTTTTGATGTATAGAGGTTGTTAGGAATAATTTAGTAGTCCAGTATACTCATGAGTTTACTCTATCAAGCTTGCTAAATATTTAACCAGCTATGAGTACTGGTAGGTATATGTGTGTAGTTTATGTGTGCTATGTTTGTTTAGTTATTGCTAATGCTGCACCGGAGGTAAACTGGGAAAGTTAACGGATAAACTATAAAGTCCTTTTATAAGTTCTTTATGGTATACCAAAAGTAAGCCGACTGTAGAAGTACAAATCCACCGTACAGAAGGTAGCCAATATTGTCTGACGGTAACGCGAATGTTATTGATTCAATTTAAACTACTTCATACGGATTTCAACGTGAAACAATCCGTATAAAGAAGTTTCATTTCAAAGAAGATAGCTAATTTATCTTCTGTAGTATTGTAAATGAGTAAGGTCTATATCTCCTTTTTGGAGGCTATACAGTCAGTGCCTACTATCTAGTGTGTCTTATGTGCACTTGCTACCTTAAAAGTATAAAAAACGCTAATGATAGAAAAAATTGTTATAATTACTATTTATACTAGACATCACTTTCTACCCATGATATCGATGTAAATGATGCATTGAAACTGTGTTCTTAATCATGTCTTACTAGTCTGAACGGTTAGTCAAAAGAATATTGTGCCGAGTGGAAGAATAAGTTAGTTATTGTTACGTCAAGAAACGTCAAGATATAACCATATCGCCATAAGTATCATACATATTTCGTTTTTATAACAGTAGCTTAAAGAGGTTCAAGAGATGCATTTAGGTTGTGAAACATACCGATGTTTTCATATACGTACCATTTTTTCAAATGCATCGTTTGGTCTTTTGAAGTTTATAAAGTATATATATTGTTCAAATACTATTTGGACAATATACTATAGTGTTAATTCAGAAGTAAGTACTATAATGAGATTTTAATCTCTTGGCCAACGCTCAAAATCCATAGTTCAGACACAACGCTTTTAACATTGAGTCTGGATTCTTGCTAATCTATACTAATATAATAATGCTGAAGAGCTTGTTTGATTTTTCGCTTGGACGTTCTAATCTATATATAAGAACTACCTGCCAGATTTTTGCATTTGGTAGTTAAATTCTTGACGAAGGTACATATATATCATTATGCTACAAGCTACAAGAGCGGAGCAGTAATGACAGAGGTACATGAAACTGCAAGGGACAGTTACTAGGGACTATTTAATTTTGTAATATAGTAGTACTGTTATATAATCGTTTATCTTTATGTATATATAGATAAGTATATGCAAAACAGTTCTGTGATATTTACTGATTTGTTTGTTAACTGATAAGTATCCTATTACATATTTTATAGCTATTGACGAACGAAGGTAAAAGAATAGAATAAAATTGCTTGTATTATGTGAATTCTTATTATTATAATATGTCTTCTTCGAATTTTCAATAATGATTATGGTCAAATTTTGACTACTTCGGTAAATACTAGTTTTATTAAAATTATATACTAAACAATGTTCACAAAATCATGTAATACAATCTATTTTATTTTTTAACTACCTATTCTCGCATTATAGATATCGCTATAAATTAAAATAAATTTTATTATTCAAAACTCATCTAGTGAAATAGAGAGACTGGCAGATAACACAGTGGAATGCTCGCTCAAAGAGGACAAAAAAGGAGCAGTCCGATTGGGGAAATATGTCTCCCTAACAGAAGGTCGCAGCCAAATAACTTCGTATTTTATTTATGCAATGAAAAGGGATTCCGGAGTGCTATATTTTCTATGCGCTATGTTATCAGCAGAAATATCTGTGATTTGCACATGCAGTAAATCTATTAAATTTTTTCGTGGGTAGGGGTAGAAATAACATTTAATTGTCGATTTAAAAGAGTGGCTGTGAATTTCTTGCAGGTATCTTCTTACAGTCTAAACCTTTATCTTAACCTAGCAACTAACCTAAATGTATATATAGTAACGAAGTAAACTCAATAACCAATAGATTTTGACGATCATAAGTTTTACTTGTGATCGAAATAAATAAATCGTTTTTTGATGTTGTCTATTTAAAAGGTTTTGTAGGAACCAACAGATAGTGTTTGTCATATTATAAGCAGTATATAAAATACACCAGATTTCCATTAACATAAGGTAAGCCTTTATACTTTACGGTCTCGTCGTAAATAGACAGGTGTTATATTATAAATGCACATATCAACTATTGTCAAGCATCATGCAAAACACATTTCGTTGTTAATTTGAACTAACCTTTGTGGAGAAGAAACAAGCAGGTGCCATATTCAAAGTTTTTAAAGTCATTAATTTAATTGAAATTTAATTTCAAAATATTTTAAACTAGCTTTTGCCCATGGCTTCGCTCGCGTTAATTTAGAATTTGACAATCAATTCGGGTTGTACTCTGCTTGTAATAATATAACTCAATCATGATTCGAAAGAAACGTGGCGCTATCTATTATCATAAGAACGTTTTTGTTATTTTCCTCGGGAACAGAATTAAATAAATAAGTAAACAGTAATTTTTTTCTGAAAGAAATGTAACCTATGTCCGTTTCTGTACACCTGTCAACGTATATGCAAAAATTTCAGGATGATCGGTTCAGTGGTTTAGGCGTGAAAAGGTAACAAACAAACAAACTCATTTTCGCTTTTATAATATTAGTTAGGAAGTTAGGATCCTCTCTATAGACTAAGGTAAAAGTGTATAGAATAGAGTATACTTTATTGTTAATATGTATATCATAGGAATAAAATTATAATTGTAGCCCTTTTACTATCATATATTACGCATCTAAAATTTTACATATTTCTTGAGGAGTTGATAGACGAAGATATGACACCTTTTTAAAGACGGTTAATAAAAGTCTAAATTAATGCTAGCGATGTCCAAAATAGTACACTGATTAAATACCATTCTTCGCACAATTTTTTAGACATAAAAATCATTCCATTCTACAAGGAAAAATATAGAAGTGACAAGGACACACTCATGTCAGAAGCTTTTTAGACAATTGTTTCAGATGATGACAAATTTCATTTTCGTTCCGATGTCAAGACAATAGGTGTGATAAAAGAAGATTGTATTATGTTACAAGTTGATTTTCTTGTTTTATTTTTCGTGGTTGTAGTTAGTATATAGTTCTAGTAACATCCTCGTGAGTAAATCCTTAGATACTAATACTAATATTATAAATGCGAATGTGAGTTTGTTTGTTTGTTACGCTTTCACGCCTTAACTTCTCGACCGATCAACATGAAATTTCGCATGCACGTTGTCAGAGAAACAGACAAGGACATGAGTGCTTTTCATCCAGAAAAAAGAATAATAGAATAATTACACATATTACATACATACGTAGTTTTAAATAAATCTTTTAACCAAACGTGTTCTAATACTAAACATAGTCGTAGTATAAATACATAGTCTCACGTCTAAGGCTGCCTGTCCATTGAAGCGGAGCGAGGCTGCGGAGCAAAGAAACGGAGAAATATTAACCAATAGGATTGCATACTGGAGCGGAGCGGAGATTTTATGCTATCCTATTGATTAATATTTCTCCGTTCCTTCGCTCCGCAGCCTCGCTCCGCTTCAATGGACAGGCAGCCTTACACCAGTATTTTGCTAGCTATTGGTTTTAGGTTCCCAGTAATAGAGGGCGAGCATATTGTCGGTAACCGGGCATCGTGCTAGACTTCGTGTTGCTACCGAGAATTACTTGACCCAATAACACAGTCTAAATAATTTAACATCACGCATGCTAAGCTTATGCAAGGTTATATTTTGCATTAATTTGCCCTCTTCTCTGATGGTTTATCTAAACCTGAGCTTATTTTTATCGTGCGTTTTAGTTTATAAGCGAAAACGAGTAAAATAAAAATTGTTTAAAATTAAATGAAGCCAGAGAAGTGTATCAGGATCGTAGCAAATGGAAATCCGTAGTCTCTGCCTACCCTTCTGGGAAACAGGCGTGAATCTATGTATGTATGTAAAAAAAATGTTTAAAAAAAGTTGGAATAGTTCCTGCATCGCGGGGTCTTTACAAACACTCAAACAGACACAAAGAACAACCAAATTCGAAAGAACAATATTTGTTAATAACACAAATTTTTGACCGTGTAGAACTTACGACTAGGCACTATGCAGTGGCGAGGCGCCCATTTAAACCACTACCACTAACTAACTAACTTACTTAAAAACTACAAATTAATTTAATTGCTATAATTATGTTTCACCTAAGTAATATTTAATTGTTGTTATATTACTTCTGGTGATAGACGAGTCAGCGACCTATCTGGGATATGCTATTCTTTCTTCCATTTGAAGATCAAGTCAGCCCCGCGATTGAAATAGGTGAAATGGTGCCGGGTTAATGGCACCATTTCACCTGACCTCAGGGCTAGGACTAAGTGGTTAATCTGATTAATACTACTAATACTGTTAACAAATAAGAAAAGAGTTTATAAAAGCGCAATTTCAACAAAATCTTTTTTTAAGAATTTTTATTTTATAACTATACATAGTAAAGATTTTCATACAGGTAAGGAAGAAATGGTCCGTGGCTCTGCTCGCGTAAATTTATGCTAAATTAGGTTAGTTTTAGTAACAGTACTATTTTCTGGGTGAAAGGTAACCAATGTCTTTTTCTGATTCCCTGACACCGTGTGTGCGAAATTTCATGATGATTGGTCTAGTAGTTAGGGCGTGAAAGTATAACAAACAAATAGACTCACATTCGCATTTCTAATATTAGTTAGGATTACTACACATATCACAGTCATCACACCCAGACATTGACATGATTAAATCCGACTCCCTATAATATTATCCACTTTGTGTACACCATAATTACACCAACCTTGTATTTAGGTACCTTAAAATACATATCTTATTAAACGTTTGGACACGTACTCTTCGCTAAAACAGAACCGTAATTTGAACATAAAATCTACGTTTACGTTTTTTTATGACGACCTTTTGTAAGCGTGTACAGACTATCTGCATTAAAAAGTTAGTTTTAATTCAAATATAGAAGCTATTTAGACGTGCCATAGCCAACGTAGAAAAGAGCAGTATACTTCGTCGCTTTTTATAATGGTGAAAAAAAACAACATGAGGTAATATACATTACCTTTAGCTTCCTTATAGTGAGAAGATTGCCACGCCCAGCAATGGGATAGTTTTGTTTTTAAATCTTTTTTTTAAGGAGTTTTGTCAATTATATGACTATGGCGCTCCATTGGACCTACTATTACACTATACTTCACAGCAAAAACTTAAACAATAAGTAACTAGTCACTGTACACGTCGTCGTAAGCCAACTTGTACAGTACGATACAATAATTTTGCTATCTTAGACAGCGGGTATGCAAGAACACTATTACAGCATCCAACATTTTTTAAATCTATTTCTTGGCTCAATACATCAAATCTAATGTCTTCGTTTCGGACACACTCTAACATAATATGTAATACATCCTCTATTGCTCCGCATTTGGAACAAAGTGGTGATGGCACTTTTTAGCAATAGGATAATTTATAAACGGGGTTGATATTATTAATAATAATAATATTCTATCACATACACACAACACCATCTAGCCCAAACTAAGCAGAGCTTGTACTATGGGTACTAGAAAATGGATAAACATACATAATATATACTGTTTTTTTTGTAATTATATACATGTTATACATAGAAACATCCAGACCAAGACAAACATCCATGTTCTTTTTTTGTTTTTTTGCTCGTCAAAATGACCACACTCCACCTGATGGTAAGCAGTCGTGTAGTCTAAGAGCAGTGGCCTCCACACCACACTCTTACACACAAATGTTTGACTTGTGCGGGAATCGAACCCGCGATCTCAGGCGTGGCAGTCGCTTACACTAACCACTACCTACGCCATCGAGGCCGCCATATACAGGTTTGGCGCTCATATTTCATTAGTTTTGTATAGGTACCGTGTAATTGTCTTCACTGTGGACAGATACAGTGTCTATCTATTATCAATACACCAAACATTTATATTGGTTTAATACTTATTGGGCCATATACTGGTCAGAGTTTTGAACTCCATGTTAAAATTGAACATTTCAAACAGCGTATCCACAATTTGTTTTGTGGCATAACTTAACGCTTATTTCTGCAGCCGATTATAAGAACTCGGTTACGATTCTCGAGTATTTATTTATTGGACTATCTACAAAGATACACACAGCTTAAAACTAAATACAAAAGTGTTAGGTCAATAAAATAAGTGTGCACTCTCACTTACAGTAGGCCACAGCATGCAAAGTAAAAAGGTACATACAGTTGGCGAAATTCGACAAAGTTACAAATAGCAAAGTAATAGACATAAACATAGACATATATTTATTGCATAAAACTGTGTGTACAATGGTGTTACATAATTTTCGAATCAACAGTTACCCATTCGGGTATTGCAACTTTACAGTAAACAGTAACTCTAGTAAACATCAAGAACTACTTAAAGACTATACAAATTATTTATTAAACAAAAAATTCCCTTATACTATAGAAGGCATTACTTACTTATCGTGTCGATGGCAACACATTTTATATAATTTTCGACCAGTTTCGGTTCGATCAGTTCGGGGAACAAGAGAGGAGCCTCCCCGAGCGACGTAGAAAAGTGATCAAGAGTCCCAACGTCCGGCGTACCCCGGATACCTAGCATTCGGTAACGCAGAGTCTAGGTGACTAATCCTCTCACCACGATGGATCAACACAACCACACTCAACAGCGCCTATCAACTCCACCTCAGGTGCCACAAAAAAAAATAGAAGGCATTAATAATAAGCCACTTCTTTAAGGCATTTTTAAACATATTGCCATTTAATTATTTTATGTATATGTTAACGGAAATGTATGTAATCCGTCCTTGTATGCAATTCCTAGGAAATGTATGTAATTCCTAAATTTGCCCGCCAATGTGTGAAAATATATTAGAAACATTTCCTAGGAAATCTATACATTTCCTAAATAGCAATTGGAAATGTAATACTTTTACGATGTTATATGTGAAATAAATTATACTAGACACATTACCTAGGAAATCTATACATTTCCTAAATAGCAATCGGAAATGTAATACTTTTACGATGTTATATTTTATGATTGTTACCGGATTGTCTCAACTAGTGTCTTAATAAAAATTATTATTCCCAGGAATTATATACAATTCCTAGGAAATGTATACATTTCCCAGGATATTTGTGTATTAAACAATTTTATAACAATGTTTTATACATTTCCTAAATAGCTTCGGAATTGTATACATTTCCTAGAAGTTGTATACAATTCCTAGATTTCACACATTTCCGGTAACATATACAGGGATATGAAGCAAAGTAGTAGTAAGAATAAAGTCATCTTAGATTTTTCCAAGAAAATGCCAGAGAGTAATAATAATAATGTTTACTAAGCAGTCCAATTTACATTTACATTGATAGCCACACTAAGCAAAGCCTGTATCGAACCTATCGAAAGTATTACCATCTTATACAAAACCAACATAAATGTACTAGCAACTACCATTTATTTTCTTTTATCTCACCTTACATTCCGTTTCCCTAGAGTCAAGATGGCTGATATCTCTGGTATAGCAAGCAATGATATACTACAGTAAAGATCTACCCACTTTAGCAGGTAGTTTAAAATGAAATAATTTGATACGATGTTCAACAGGAACAAAGTCACGCGCGTCAGCTAGTATACTAAACAAAGCATAACAATAAAATGACAAAGAAGCAGAAGGTAATAAAAAGTTGCCAGGTGTCAATATAGCAACGTTGCACTACATGGCAACTTTGTTTAGAACTGGAGGCAATTACGACATACTTTGTAATAAACGGCGCTAACTGTAACCTGCGGCGATACCACTTATTAGCTTAATTAACAAGGAGATTTAATATGAAATCAGCGAAATACAGCGTACATTAGTTAAAGTGAAGACTTTATTATATGTTTTTAAATATTTTTTATGATACACCTATATTTATTACTAGATTTTGCCTTCGACTTCACTCGCGTAAATGCGGGTTCGTTTAGTAAAATCATTATTTTTTGGATGACAAGTACCCTATGTTGTTTCCTGTATCTTTGGCATCATGTATGCGAAATTTCATGTTGATCGGTCGAGAAGTTAAGGCGTAAAAGCATAACAAACAAACAAACTCATTGCCGCATTTATAATGCAAATATGTTAATGTGATACTAATCATGAAATAAAGAACTTAGTCTTGCGACAGTTCATGAGTTTATCTTATCTTATCTTATCTTATGTGGGGGCCAGTCAGTGCAGACCGGCGACACTTCGACCCAGTGGGACCTTTTGTGTTGACACTCTCCCAATAACGACAGCCATAGATGTTCATGGCAGCCGGGACCAACGGCTTAACGTGCTTTCCGAGGCACGGAGCAAGCGATAATTGTCAATCAATACGCACATAATTTCGAAAAATCATAATAATATAACTTCTGAAAGTCAGAGATGAGCGACGTTGGTTTGAACCCGAAACCCTCTGCATTGCAGTCTGTTGGTCTCCCCACTGAGCTATCGCTGCCCGTTCATGAGTTTACAATGGTATGTAAAGTTTATGCGTTTTATTCATAAGGCAATTATGAGAAACGACATGAAGTCTAGAAATCTTCCCGCTAAATTACATTAGACCGGCTTTTGTTATGTAAGAGGTGGTGGAATGCAGGACTAATAATATACCTTTGACGTATATATATATATAGGCATGAAAATTTAATTTAATTACTAAAAAAACCGAGTCTCTACGCAGCTCACTCCAGATACCTACATCAGTTACGTATCCGCCTGGGGATTGGGTCACCGCTAAGGAAGGAACAGAATTCTACTCACTGCAAAAATACAACACTATACAAATATAAAGAATATAATGCGCGCTTTTTCCGTTCAGCTGCCAGGTTTAAGTTATGCAGAAATCTGAATTCCATTTTCCTTGATTTTTATAGTAATATTAATCCTTAATAATCTTGATTTTTATAGTAGTATAGTAATAGTAATATAGTAATATTAATCCAATTGCTTCGTCCGTGCCTTGATAAGTTTAGTTTATGCTTGTGCGCGATCATGTAGTCTCAGATTTGATTTCTACGTAGGAACAATCAGCTTATAGGATTTTTTTATTGAAGTTATCAGTTTTAGCCTAGTGGGAAACCGTTGGACTGCCACGCAGAGGTCTCGGGTTCGAACCCAAGGCGCACATCTCTGACTTTTCGAAGTAATATGCGTAATTATCGCTTACTTTAACGGTGAAGGACAACATCGTGAGAAAACCTCCATGTCTGAGAATTCTCCATAATGTTCTCGAAGATATGTGAAGTCTGCCAATCCGCACTAGGCCAGCGTGGTGGACTATGGCCTAACCCTTCTCAAACTGAGAAGAGGCCCGTACCCAACAGTGGGACAGTTTAATACAGGGCTGATAATTATTATTAAATATTATTTATATTAGGAATTCTCAAAAGCGGAATAAAATGTGCTCGGTAGACGGCATAAGGCTTTCTACTACGTAAATCCGAATAATAGTAAGCAAAACATGAATGTATCGAGTCATATACCTCTGCCCATGCCTTCAAGGCAGTATGTAAGAGAGTACGATATCTTTTAAAAAAACTACGTCAGCTTGAATCCAGCCTTTTGATAACAGAAAGCCATCTTGCTCAGTAATTCACTCACCGGAGCCATCAGACTTGACTCTAGGGACAAATGTTGTGAAGTACTCGACTCGTGTATAGCAAAGGGAGTAGTAATGTTATCGATAGAATACCTCGTGGGTATGTATACAGGATGTGCGGTAATTAATGGATAACCTTGAAATGTATTATAGTAGAACTGATGGCCGTTCAGAAAAAAGAGAAAATAAAAAATATTAAAAAGTACAATAGTCATACTTTTGGCTGTCTATGTATTAGCATAATTAGTGTTCAATAATAAAACAAACAAAAAACCGATGGAATTCATTCATTTATAGTCGTAGTGTACAAGAAAGTTAAATATGGTAATTAAAAAAAATCATATCTCAGGTAGTAGTTAGGATAGATTTTTATTCCAATTTTTCTGAACGGTATCAGTTCTACTATAAGACATTTCAAGGTTATCCATTAATTACCGGACAACCTGTTTATACGGCTTAGCCTGGCTGTTACTAAGCAATTCTAAAGTGCCCTAAAAACAACTTATAGACAAAATTAAAACTATTCTAATTAGTATCACAGTTCAAAGTGGGAGCTAAATAATTATGATTGATGTATACCTACTGATGTATACCTAAGTAAAAAAAAAGTAAAACACTATATTATCTATACTTAATATTATAATGCTGAAGAGTTTGTTTGTTTGTTTGAACGCGCTAATCTCAGGAACTACTGGTTCGATTTGAAAATTCTTTTAGTGTTGGAGAGCCTATTTATCGAGGATGGCTATAGGCTATATAACATCACGCTACGACCCACAGGGGCGGTGCAGTAACGATAAATGCGGGTGAAACCACGGGAACAAAAATATGTAATCCGCTATTTTGTGGCGGCTGCCACGCCACAAAACAGCCGATTACATATTTTTTCACAACCCCCCTTATATGGGTATCAAATGAAAGGTCTTGACTGGTAGAATACGTATAGTATGATAAACTTGAAATCTAAGATGGCGGAATACTATTTTTATTATTTTGTGTCGGGGGTTTTTTAAATTTTAAATTTATAGTTTGTTATATTAGTATAGACATTAGTATATATTATTAAGCGAAAAGATTTGTATTTTTGTTTGTTACGAATTAACTCAAAAACTATAGGATTGATTTAAAAAGATCCTTCACCGTTAGAAAGCTACTTTATCCATAAGTAACATAGGCTATATAATATCATACTACGAGCCACGGGAGCAAAGTAGAAATCATAAGCGTGGGTAATCCGCGCAGATAACTAGTACTTGAAACCCGATACGCAATACATTCACACTTGGAGTTATGATACCAAGACATGCATAGCCTACAAGATACCGCAAGAAACACCATGGAATCTTGTTCAAGAAGTTAGTGTTAATCAAACACGCCATACCTATTAAGTTAATATAAGCTTCGTACGGTTAACACCAGTAAGTACGTCTATAAAAACAAACAATGTCGAAGTTATCGGAACAGTAAACAAGTCATAAGCTGAGAGCGATTATAGTAGTATGCAGGTACTTAACAAACGCAAATGATGGGTGTGGTACAATCCATAAAATTTGACGACTTTTATTTAGTTTATGCTAGTGATATCACAAAAATACTTCAGTGGCGCAACGATAGTGATACATAGCAGATGCATGCAGGTCTTGGATTCCATTCCTGTGTCAAGCAAATCATTATTGAGTTTTACTGCCATTCAATTATTCTTAGTAGCAGCTCGGAGTCTCGCTCCCGGTTACGTGGGTCCTTAGCGGATGAATGTTGGTGTAAAAGACTTTGAGATAAAAGCGTGAGACACTCACGGACTCATTGCCTTTTTTTACGTGGAGAAAAGCTCTCGATGTGTAACCCCTCGCCCGCGCCGCATGGGAAGGCGAGATGGTTATGTCGGGCTCTCCCAAGACTTAGGGCCTACCGACTAAAACCAGCACGGTGTGCTAGCTCGCAGCTCTGTATGGCGGGTAGGTCGCTGGAACTGGAACTGAAACTACATCAGCGACCCACCCAGCAGCACCCAATGCAGAGATGTAGTGTCTGCGTGCAACGACTCCTGGACGATGCCCCGGCACAACAAAGGGTGTCGCTCCGACTCAACGGCTGGCTGACTCATTGCCTAGCCTAACTGATAAATAAGGTTATTTGCTTGCAATCTTCTGTAGAGCCCTGGGATTCCAACGTGGAACCTAACGATATAGTTACCAAAATTGAAGTGTTATACATATCTGGTTACCCCTGATACATTAAAATATTATTTGGATAACCCTCTAACGAGTACATAATTATAGCCGTTAGGTTAAAATGTGCCTTCTGTAATGTGACTAAATTTGACAATCAGGTTAGTATCATTTTGGTTATGTGACTAAATTTGACAATCAGGTTAGTAACTTTGATGGATCATATAATTTTAATAAAATAAATATCGATTTCGGGGCTATTTCTGAAGCCGGTATCTAAGAGCGTTCGGTCACCTCTTATTAATTTACGACCAAGGACAACATTCAACAAAATGTCCGGCAGTCAATGTCTCTGATTAAAGTTTAATGTGAAAAAGTCGTTTCAACTGTTTGTAATTACTGTAATTTGCTCTATTTTCCACATCAAGTATCATTGCTAAGGATTATCTAGAATATTAAACTAGTAACCAGCTAGTAACCAGTTCGATACAAATTTGACTAACGATTGAAGCGATTAAAATTTTATGTAATTGGTTTTATTTCCATTTCGTGAATTCAATGAAAAATATTTATTGATGTTATATATCTTGGTTACTAGCTGCCAGATGGTATATTGATTAGGTTATTTATTTACTAATATTGTCCATCCATAGGCTGAAGCTTGCATATTCTTGAAGTGGTTGGAAGAGGTTCAAAGCACTCTTATTCCATTCGATCCCACGTAAAAAGAAACAAGGTTATTGTGGTATCATCATCATCAGGATATACTATTCCACTATAACACACAGATGTTTTCAAATGCATGCCACTGAGTACAATCCATAGCCCCTCTCATTAGATCTTAAAATTCTCTAGTTGAAATACCTCAAAACATTTTTTGCGAACCAAGAACACACGAAAGGTCAAAAACATAATCTCAAACGTGCTACAGGGCTAATAAGTCAGTAAAACTAACTAATATAATAATAATAATACAGTGACATGAAACCTTTGCCAATATTCACTTGTCGTGTATACTTCAGTTTTCTTAAAGATAAATAAAGAAATACAATATATGAGAACTTCAATAACTGTTCTTAAGGAAAAAGGTCACAAATAAATAAAAGATTTACTTATATTTATCTGCGAACTTTTCCTACGTAAGGCTTTTAATACTTATATAGTTGTTTACAGATCATATTATCATTCATAATTAAATTATATTAAAACTGTGTTTGCGCATTCATTCATGTTCATGACATGATATTATTTATTGCTGACTATAAATTAAGCAATTGTGACAAAAATATCACTACTTTAACAGTATGCATTATAAAATACAATTGCAGCTTTACTATTTACACCAAATAGGTACATTATAAATACTATAAAGCTAAAGAGTTCGTTTGTTTGGTTGAACGCGCTAATCTCAGGAAGTACTGGTACGAATTGAAAAAATATTTTAGTGTTGGGTAGCCTATTTATCGAGGAAGGCTATAGATTATAACATCACGCTAGGACCCACGGGGCGGTGCAGTAACCTTAAACGCGAAGTAAGAGCAGCGATAGCTCAGTGGGGAGACTAACAGACTGCAATGCAGAGGATCTCGGGTTCGAACCCACGTCGCGCACCTCTGACTTTCGGAAGTTATATGACTTTTCGAAATTATGTGCGTATTGATTGACAATTATCGCCTGCTCCATGCCCCGAAGAGCACGTTAAGCCGTTGGTTCCGGCTGCCATGAACATCTATGGCAGTCGTTATTGGGAGAGTGTCGACACAAAAGATTCTACTGGGTCGAGGTGTCGCCGGTCTGGACTGACTGGCCCCCACATAAGATAAGATAAGAACCATAAACGCGAGTGAAACCGCAGGCACAGCTATTCATATTCAAATTCAAATCATTTATTTGCAAACTAATTGTGTAAGGTCTTAAATATTTTATAATAGTTGCTTAAAACTTAGCGGGCTTTTACAGCCATGGCAAATTAGAACTATGACCCGACTGTCAAACTGAAGGTTGTTTGCGCTCGGCGCCGTTCGTCACCCAAAACTAATATTATTATGATGTCCGTCTCTAGTAGAAACGCGACGCCAAGTATTCAATACTCTGTGACAGGTAGCAAAATAAAAACTAGTAATCTTTAAAATATATGTGGTGATGAAGGGGCAGTTTGCTTTGAAAAGTAATAGCGTCACCGTGATATGGATTCGGATAACTTATTTAGTGATACTTAATCGAATGATATTCGAATACAATTGTGGACAACGCCATACCTACATTAAGTCGCAGCACACTTACCTACGTATAAGTGCAATTGGACCTGAGACTACAATGGCATAAGTAAGCTCACAATTGCTTGGTACAATACGTAGTGTCAGTAGGATGGCGTAGTGGCACCGAGTGTTGTGGGTTTGTTCCCCACGTGGGACAAACGCTTGTATGATCCACAAACAATTGTTACGAATCTGCACATTCTTCGTGTCTTTTGTTTAAATGTTTGAACAGTTTCCTACGATACATGACGGATTCCAGATGCGAGAGAAATCTTTAAAAAAAATATTATTTACTATGCTTGTTGAAACTCAAGGACAACTCAATCACATCGAAAGTTGTATGAAAAATATGCCTTGGCCACCAATTAAAGGACCAGTTTCTTATCGCTTATAGCTTAAGCCACGCCCAGTTTAAGGTCGCATTCTTAGAAGCCAGGTGCAAGACGCATTCACCAACGATTTATGCCTCACTATTCGAATCAAGTCTATGGGAAAGATTTTATAAAAGGACCTCCTACAATGTACAGCTATTTATAGCAGTTAGGGGTTTGAAGTGCTAGCTCGTGTACGCCTACGTTATTTGTTTTGTTTTCTAAAATTTTTACAAATAATTTTAGATAAAATTTTCTAAGGCTGTATCGTAGTCGTTATTCCGCTATTAGTCCGGTCAATTTAGACATAAAAATAGTGGTCAAATAACAAAAATTCCCGGCAAGCCAACTATTGGTGGAGAGCTGGGGTTTACCATTACAAATAAAGTTTTAAAAATCCCCATCAATCCTATGTGTGCTACAAAAGTTATTCGGGGTCAAAGGTCAACATTTGAGGTTTTTTGGATTTTCTCGAAAACGGTAAGTTTCATAAAAAAAAACCTCAAACCAAAGTTGTAGATCTTAAAATTCTCTACAAAAATGGTCCTTATGATTTTTTTCCTAAGAGTTACCATTCCTGAGATATCGCGTATCGTATAATTTTTGTTATTTTAAATGTCTATATTGACTGGACTATATTGAACCATGATACAATCTTATAGAGGGATGATGATTGACTAGCCTCAGAGGCGTAGTGTTAATGAATGCGACTGCATGGATGGCGTCGTGGTTTAAGTGGTTGCCTCGCCACTGCTACTGCGCCCCCTATTGTGGGTTCGATTCCCAAAAGGGACAAAAAATTGTGTGATCCAGAAAAGGTTGTTCCGAGTCTCGGTGATCTTGGTGTCTGTTGTTTGAATGTTTGTCAAGACTTCCGCCTCACAGGAATTATTTCTAGTGCGGCAGTAGTGTCTTTAAATAAGAAAATCTCTTAAGTATCAATATAGATACTGTTGTCTATAGATGCCAATATAATATGCTTGCACCGTATTACGTGGAACGTAAAATAAAAATAGAACAATGCCTTCAAGGTTATAAATAGATGCTAAATAATCTATTTATTAATACGTGAAGCAAAAACTTTTTACCCCTTTTTACGAAAATTGCGTGGACGGAGGAGAATGAAATTTGGCACAGTTAAAGTTTATATGGAGGATATAATGGAGGGGCGAATCCTAATATTTTTATAAAATATGCATTTGAAATACATTAAATTAATGAAAATACACTACACTCACACAACCATACAGTCGAATCGCGTTCGTAGTATTTCGGCATTGTTCGTCTGACGTCGTACAATTCTTTGTAACTATGGTTACATATACCTTATTTATATGTAATAAAGAAAAACAGAAAACAAAGTAGCAAGCTTAGGTATTTTGGTCGAATTTTGACCACTAGGCGATCGCTAGTTTATTTAATTAAGTATATTAATGTCATAAAAATAAACATCAAACGTGGTTTGAAAACCAAGTAAGTTGGCATCGGTTACCCGAAACATAATTGGCGCAATGTTGGTGTGAAACATCAGGGATACCTTTAAATATAAGGGATTTAACTCTTCAAAGAAAAATATAATATATCAAAGTTTTAAGCTAGTGCATAATAATATGTGCATACCTCATACGTACTACGATGGTAAGAGGCAATTAAATCATAGTCAAAGTCGCGAGTAAAATTAGTGTTGGAATTAAACAACTTTATATGGATTTTATCGCGTTGTTTATTTTAATAAACCAATATTATTACATCATTTTGAAACTTAGAACTACTATTGTTAAACACTTTTACTAGTTACTGTTTTGTCTCCCCGAGAACATCGCTGCCAAAAAGCATCCGAAACGTCGCAAAAGTGTAAAATTAAATCTAAATAGTTCTTATAATTTAAATAGTTTAAATTGAAGTAAGCAGTAACTAGTAAAAGTGTTTAACAATAGTAGTTTAAAGTTTCAAAATGATGTAATAATAGTGTATTTAAAAAAATAAACAACGCGATAAAATCCGTACAAAGTTATTAAATTCCAATGTATAACATTGGCGTAAACTTAAGACAATATTATTTAAAACTTATATTCTATTTGCCAAAGTAAAGTAGTCGTAAACGCGTAATGTGCAATGGTTCTAATATCCGAAGGACTCAAGTATTCGCTGATTGCAATAACTACAAGTAGACTTCGGGTATTAAGGTCAATGGAGGCTTGGAATACCGATTTTATCGATAGGATAGATGTTTTAATTTCTTGGAAGTGGCGGTTAATTTTCTTGTTAGATGGAGATAAGCTTTGATAGTATGATTATGTAAGGGGTTACATTTTTTTTGTTATTTTATAGATTGAGGTTGTTTTTCAAATAACCAAATTCTTGAGTCCAAAGAATAAGATGGTGTTCAGTTGAGATTACGGTTTTGTTTTTCTATGAGATATGAGAGGTTTTGATATTTGTTACTCAATCACGAGTAAACCGTTAAATTGATTTGGATTCTATCTTTATATATTTTTATTCGACTGCACGGATGAAGTAGAGGTTTAAGTGGTCGCCTCGTCGCTGCCGCCACGCCGAGTGTTGTGGGTTCGACCCTCACACAGGGCGAAAACTTGTGTGATTCAGAAATAGTTGTTCCAAGTCTGGGTGTTCTCTATTGCCGCTGTTTAAATGACTCCCATGATACAGGAAATATTCTAGACGCAATATTTCCTGTATCATATATCAGTCTTAAAAAAAAGGGACTCAGGATGAAACTTAGCACATAGACCATGTCCTTAAACAGTTTTGTCTCGATATGCGTTGCCGTGGGTTTATAAGCGTGAACCCGCAGGCAGAAACTGGTTAGGTATGATTAACTACTTCTCGATGGTGGTCATAGCTTGCGTTTATACTTTTGATTTTCAGTTCCAAATTTCTCAGTATTAATACGAAGTTTGCAAATGTGCTCGATGGAAGGCAATAGGATCACCTCTTCAGATACGTTGTGGGTCCTAAAATATAGCTTAATACAAAAAGTGTGGTGCATCTTAAACGTTCGATAATATAGGTACATACGTAAGTATACGTAAATATAATGATATTATGACGGCCTCGATGGTGTAGTGGTTAGTGTAACCGACTGCCACGCCTGAGGTCGCGGGTTCGATTCCCGCACAAGTCAAACATTTGTGTGCATGAACATGGATGTTTGTCTTGGTCTGAGTGGCTCTATGTATAATATGTACGTATTTACAAAAAAAAAAGTATATATGTATGTTTATCCATTGTACAAGCTCTGCTTAGTTTGGGCTAGATGGTGTTGTGTGTAAGTGATGGAATATTATTATTATTATCTTGATATACATTATCAAGATAATAATATCATTATATTTTATATATGTTATGACAATTACATTAGGATCGTAGCATACATTGACACTGTATATGTAAATCAGCAATAACATATTATTTCAAACATTCATAAAATATTTTTACAATTGGACCTTTGTTTAAGTGTAAACAAAACCATATATATTATTTTAACAAGTAAAATTAAGCCCTAATGATTAACCCTGTGTTTGGGTCTTAATAAATAAAATAATGGACACAAAGAACATCTGTATTAGGGTTTGGGTCCCGGGTCGTCTCGTGTCTCGAAGGCGCGGGACTTTTCGTAATTTTAGTTGTAATTATGAAACAAATCTGTGATTATGAGAATTAACAATGTTGTGATTATGACCAATGATTAGATACAAGAATTACAAGATAATAGTAAAGTTATTAAGAAATAGTAGGATTTTTAACTAAGTTCGTTTTATAACTATAAGATTTAACTGCTTAAAAGTGAATCTATGTGTGATTAAAAGAAATAAACAAAGCAATTATTAAGACCGAAATTAACGTTACAGTTATAAAGATTTAATTTTCCGTTTAATAAATGTTGATTTTACAAAAAATTGCCTTTTCAATACGTTTCACCAAAAATTAACTCAATTAAAATTCTTTAAAAAAAGCCTCTCTTAAAAAAGTCTCGAAGTCCTGGGACTTTCCGAGACTTTGATTGTAGGCTATATCGTGTCCCGGGAATTTGAAATTGTCGGGAATTCCCAAACCGTTCCTGAGTCTGTACTCAGGAAAATGACATTTGTATGATACAGATTATTGTCTCGTTTGGGATCAAACCCACAAATAGCGTAGTAGCAGTGGCGAAGCGACCACCAGAACCACTATTACTGCATACATGTACACATTTCAGAATAATTACGTTAAAAGCACGCAACGCAAAATACCTGTAAAAGGCAATCATACAAGTATTTTCAAACAACAAAACCAAAACAAAACAAATATACTGATCCAGATGCGTATAAGATTTAAAGGCAAATAATGTAAAGATTATTTGAGTCCTGACATGTAGAGAACAGTATCTAAACAGGCTGAGAGGGAAACTGGTAACCAATCGGCAGCAGGTGCTACGCACGGATGTGTACCGTTTGCTCACCGCGTATGTTACGGTAAAATTGGAATCTTAGAACGTTTTAAATATTACTAAATTTTATTTTTTGTACATACACTAGATTTTGCCCGCGGCTTCCCTCATGTTAGTGTAGATATTGACATTAAATTTATGTCCTTCGGTAACAGTATTTCTTTTCTGGATAGAAGGTACGTCTATGTCCTTTACTGTACCCTTGTTAACGTGTATGCAAAATTTTCTGATGATTAGTCGAGTAATTAAGGCATGAGAGCGTACCTAACAAACGAAAAAACTAACTCACGTTCGCATTTATAAAACTAATTAGGTATAATCTCACGTACATGGGATAGATATGTAAAATATCAACATTTCGTTAGCCACAGTCTTAGGTTTCTCATATTACGTCATTCCATGCCTATTGCCGTGTACCAGGCACAGTTTCAGACCCCGTGCTGCTAATAAGAGTTTATTGACAAAAAAGTCAATAACACTATGCTCGAACAAGTTTTATATAAACGAAGGTGTCAAACACGTGTAATGAACCAGTTTATGGTTATTTAGTAATTGAAGCTTATGGATTTTTGGAACAATCGGAACACCATTTGACCTACCGTAAAAAGGAAATGTTACACATAGTCTTATAACAGCCGCTTTAAGAAGATCTGTTAATTCTCCTTACTGCAGGAATATAACAAAATGTTATTTGGCTACAAAAAAACAGCCAACCTATAATTGATTTAAAACTACATCTGTTTTATTTTATGTACCGTGTTTTAAATGCGTGTAATCGTCAATAAATAATTTGGAGCGTTTTCTCGTTCACCAGTATATGTTAAATATTTTACTCTTGCCAAAGAATCAAATTATAAAATAATAATAATAATATTCTATCACATACACACAACACCATTTAGCCCAAACTAAGCAGAGCTTGTACTATGTGTACTAGACAATGGATAAACATACATATATACTTCTTTTTTGTAAATACATACATATTATTCATAGAAACACTTAGACCAAAATAAACATCCATGTATGTACATACACACAAATGTTTGACTTGTGCGGGAATCGAACCTGCGACCTCAGGCGTGGCAGTCGGTTACACTAACCATTTCGCCATCGAGACCGACAAAATTGAAAGCCTTTTGACCTCTTTCGCTTTTGTTTTCATACTGATGAAATCTCTCAAAGGCATTTGAAAACTTGATGAAAATCTAATTCATATGAAAGCAAAAGGAAGTAAATTTAGTCGGTAAACGTAAAACGTATCATAAATTGATAACATCTTTTCATCTTCATCAACATCTTCCTTTCATGATCCACCACGCCAAAGGTTGTTAAAGTAAATCTAAAAATAAATGATACTGATGTTTAAAGTACTATTATTCCGTAAAACTGACAAAGAATATTCTATTTTCTGCACAATATTTTTAGCTTTAATTAATAACTGTCTTTAATTTCAGTTAAGATAAAAATTATTAAAGTAATATTATAAATGCGAATATGAATCTGCTTGTTACACTTTCATACCTTTATTACTTGACCAATCATGATATTTCGCATACACGTTGTCAGGGAAACAAAAAGTTAACTTTTATCTAGAAAAAAGTACTATTACTAGCCTAATCTAACCTATATGTACGCAAGCGAAGCTGCAGGTGAAATCTAGTAGGTTATATTTTCTAATATCGAACTCGGTAGAGAGCAGAACTCGAGGCTATGGCGAGACATCTATTATGTTTTTATTTCATTACTAGCAATTTGTAATGCAAATCAATGGTATTATTCTTGTTAACTCATCCAGCTAAGCTAATTGCTTGTGTTACTAAATTAGTTCGCATCTGTAGTGCAACTGATGCGAACTCACATGGAATTAATACTACACACTCAACAATAGCTGAGGAAATGTAAGTGGAGTACAGATCTACAAGACAATTAAGGGGTATACTAGCCTGATGATATGAATACATATTATCAAAAAAAGCTTAAAATAAAAAACTATGAAGCTTTAAATCCCACGCATGTTTATTGCTACTAGAATTATCCCGAAAACGGATAAAAATTATTTTATACAAAAGCGAGAAAGGCAAGTAATATTTTATTATAAAGACGCAAAATTGCGTAGGCAAATACCTTCAGCATCCCACATAGTCAATTAAATTCACGTTATAGGATAAAAACGAAAATATCTACTCTGCAAAAATATTTTACAAATAGCTACTACAAAAGAAATACTGGTATTAATTTAGATTGTGCCATGTTGTGACTATATTATTTTTGTAGAATGTATTTTGTACCTACATAATACATCTACGTAATTGCGTCGTAGGTCCCAAGGTTAATTTTATATTTACGATTATCGACAATCATGTAATGGCACTTATAATACCCGAATATGACTAAGGGCCTGTTCCACAAACTCTAAATAGCATTTATTATAAGATAAAAGTCTTGCCATCTCTTTTATTTAAGCTAACAAGAGTCAGACAGCATGCGATTTATATTTAGTATGACGTTTACTTGATACATGTGAAACTCACCATGAATGTTGTTAAGTGTGAGTATATGACTAAATAATTTCTAACAGAAATGGCAAATTTGTAGTCTACATAATTATAAGCCTTATATATATATGGCAATAGCCTCACTCTCCCTGATTCCCTTTAACTTGATACAAAATGAGTGGGATAAAATGTGAAATGTATTCTGAATAATAATATAATATATGTTTAAAATATAAACATTCAAAAAATTATGCAATTATAATCTACTGTTAAATATTCTTATCTTTAATTAAAGCAACCACTCCTGTCTTAAATATGCGCAATCAGGTGAAAACTCAAATAAGTAAAATCCAGACATTTTCCATAAAGTCTAATCGTGCACTTTGCCAGCGACGCAATCGAGCTGCTTATACATGGTGTTGAAAATCAATTCAGTACATCGTAAAACTAGCGTCCGTGCAATAACGTCTCTCGGTTCGTAAACTCACACCTGTTGGGATTTTTTATACAAAACAAAAGGCGAAAAAGACACTTTATTTTTTATAGAAAATAAAGGGGAAAGGACACTTTCTTTTTGAATTGTATGGGATCGTGACTATAAAATGATGGTTTTATATTTTTTATTTTGTTTTGTCTTGGTTTTGGCTGGAGTACAAGTGTAGGGCGTTGCGTTTTATTTATTTTGATGTGGTGTTTGTCATTATCAGAAAACAGAGACCAAGTACGACTAGGTTTTGTTTCACAATTTCTTATAGAATCAATTCTAACCTTAAGCTACAAATAAAAATAAAATAATGTATTTATTATCAATCATTAGTTTACCCTTTTAATAAGGATTTCTCGGCTAAATTGATTAAAATCTAACATCTATATGTTAGATTTCTAAATATCAATTGAGTGCATTGCGGACAGTTTTCTTTGCATACATATACATAGATATATCCAACGAAAACTGTCCGCAATGCACTCAGGAATAAAAAGGTAGGCTGATGACATGATATTTTAACTAACAAACGACTATGTTCAAAACTAATGTAAACATACCAATTTTTTGAGTTGTGCGACTGAGACAGGTGACCGTGACATGCAACTCTAAATATGAGGCCGTGATGTGCCGCCTGTCGCTATTATCTACTTGGGGAACGCGACAGAGTTAAGCGACAACCAGTCAGAATTATATCTCGTAACATGTACCCCGTTTTCGTCAAAGGGAATTCAAATACTGCATGAAGGAGAGATTTAATTTGTATGCTATCTTTCTAATGCGCACGCATGTGAGTGCATCGCTTAGGTATATCGTGCTCCGCGTCGCGTTCGCTTTTCAAGAGATTTTAAAAGATTACGAAGTCAGCATGTTTCTTTTTAGTGCACCGTATCAAAAATGGTAAAATGGAATCGTTATAATGCGATTTTGTCTGTCCGCTTATACGTTTGTCTTTCAAAGTTTAGTGTACGGACCTGTTGTGTATTGTTCACCAACCATGTTTATTTAACTCGCTGCACTAAGTTTAAATACTATGTATTAGAAGTTAAACCTTTTAGCGGCGCAGTTCTGAACATTGCCTATATAATATATATAATATTATTATAATGTATAATATACCATTTAAACTTCTGTTTCCTCCAACATAATCAATATTATACACAAATAATAAACCTATTTTAACAATAGAGTAGCACGTGCCAATAACCATTTTCATATTTTCCATAAACAATAAAATAAATATTCATCGTAAAAACACTCCATATATTATAACTTCTAGTGCCGCAATCTATCGATAATTGATAAGGTCGTCTCGCTCACACTCAAGTTTGTTGACCCCTAGTAAAACCCCCCACATACGATAACAAACATAACTAGAGCTGTCACCGTAAATGCTTTACATAACTCAAGGGCTCTACTTACATTGGTAGAAGTTGAGAAAAGTCCAATAAACGTAGAGCTCACACTGGTAATAGTTTATAGAGTTGTAGGGGTCTTATATTTTTAGCGGATGATGGGACAAGTTTTTTAGCCGGTTGCATCTCATGATGTAATGTTAGTTTGTTACATGTTTAGAAATGGCTGCGGAAAGTTATTTTCTTACGTGACCATTTAAGGGTATGCTAGAGACATATTATGTCGCATTCTAAGGGATGTTGCTTCTGTGATAAAGTGCCTTTTGCTTTCAAGTTGTTTGTTTTGTCTTAAATATTTTGATCCCGACTCTTATGCCAAGAGTGGTGTTTTATGCCTCAGCCAGACAAAATGTCAATGTAGAGTCAAGTTAATTGCTAATGAGTTCTATAGACAGATGTCTGGAGAAAATATGGATGTAGACTACTACATCCAAATACTATAATATACTAATACAGAGGTATAATACATTCATATTTTTCATATGACGTAATGGTTGAAGTGATCGTCTCACCACTGCATCGACTGTTGGGGGTTGGATCACCAAACGAGGCGCAAAAAGTTGTGTGATCCACAAATGATTGTTCCATGTCTGAATGTTCTTTGTGACCGTTGTTTAATCTATTGAGTAACAGCAGCACACCGATGTCCAGATATATCAATATTTTTTAATGATGTCTGATATTCTAAGACTTGATAATATATACTACATGTTTGTCATGTTGCCCGCGACACAGAAAATATTCTAGAGGTAATCTTTTTATAAAAAAAATGTCGTTATTACCTATTGAAAATTGGGAGTTCTCACAGATATTTTAGCATTATCTCACAAAACCTTACAACACTGTGGGAAACGAGAAAATTCCGAAAATTATACAATGTCGTTTGCAATAAAAATCTCCATAACGAAACAATAATATTTATTCAACAATTTCAACGCCTATTAAAATTAAATGAAACAAATTTTAATTAATGCAACACTCGTTTCGGTTGTGACCGATTCGATGAGGTTAAAGTTTATAGTGGTTTAACAAATTGGCGAGACTAAAAATATATTGATAGTCTATAAAGACTATTAATATATTAAACCTATAGACTTTGGTGTTGTCAGAATACTACAGAAACGCATACTGCAACAAAAAGTAGCCAGTGCTAATTCGGAACACAATCTATGTATTTGTACATCAAGTTTCATTTAAATCCGTTCAACGGTTTGCCCATGTTAAGTATAAACATCTTCAGATACGTTTACATTTATAATATTTATAGGATAAATCATATTTCCGTAGACCATTCTCGTTTATCATTATTTCGCCAACAGTGTATAAGGGATAAAATTCCCAATGATAAGCACTTGTATTGTATGTCGATATAATTGGCAAACGGCAACTCCCCTTCAAGTAAAATATTTTCCTTAGTAAGAGGGGTCCGCAGGCATTCTTCTAATGAACCGAACACATTGCTAGCACTACTTTTAAAAACATAGACATAACTAAAGGCTTTGGTACAAGTTGATAATAAGAACAGAAATACTTAGAAATCCTTTAGGGCAATGTCAGTTTATTAGTATTTTTAATACTAAACGGATAAGACCCGTGCTAAAAAAACTCCAATTGATATTATATATGTTAAAATTAGTAATATAAGGAATGATTATTATCATCTAGATTAGACTATCATTATAAACAGATAAAGTTTGTAAGTTTAAATGTAGGAGGTAATCTTCGAAATTAAACATCAAATTTTAAAAATACTAGCCTTTGGCCGAGGCCTTGCTTGCGTAAAACTACATTATTATTTTTTTTAAATAAGCCATAAATAAATATAGCCAATGTAAGTCGGTGATAATACAGCTTTCTAATGGTAAAAGAATATTTAAAATCGATTAAGTTGTTTTTGAGTTAAATCCTTACAAACAAAAAACAAATAAAATCAAATCTTTCCTCTTTATAATATTATTATTATAGTATAGATTATACCAATATTTATTATTGATTTTTAATGTGGATATAGACTACATAATTATGTTTACTCAGACGAAATCGGGGCGGACCACTAGTATTAAAAGATATTAAGATGTAGAAATAAATTAATATTAAGAATTAAACATGAAAAAATGTGCAAGTATGTATAGATTTCTGTATGCTTATTATTCTATCATAGTATCCTGTGATTTCGTGATCCATGAACGCTATTTAACGTTTTTTTTCCATTACACGTATTTAACTGAAACTTGTCACGCAGATAAACCATGTCCGGATTATCATATACTCGTCAATAAGATTTACGTGGATGAAGCCACGTTACATATATAGCTCAATAATACAAAAGGGGAATTGAAATGTACCAAATAAATCACAGCAGACCAGGCATAACTAGAAACCTTACGACTAAAACCATTGGTATGGATATAGAAAATCTATTTTGAGTTAAACAGGCTGTCCCAGAAGTCGACGTCAAGCCAGATACGTATTTTAAAATTATAGGTATTCAAAAAAAATCTACACCCGTTGACGGTCTTTCCACTCCTGTTACTACATATATTTTTTTGTTATGTAATCTCGAATAATGCTTCTTTAAGCTCCCGATTTTTTTCGATTTTCGATTACCTGATTCCGGATTGACGGCGACTTCTGGGACTTCCTGTATATACAAATCTAAATAGATGTTCTTGTATTTATCCATTCTCTCCTTCATCTCAAATACATAATATCTATCTGAGATGATACAGATCAATATTATATTAAATAAACATTATAAAAGGTCGGTGACTCTCTGAAACCGTGGCCTAGGTTTGCCCGCGTGGTCCTGGGCTGGATACCCGGGTTAGATAATCTTATTAGGTCTTCCTAATATGATTATCTGTCCCGGGTATACTAGACAGCAACAGACCCACTTCTTTTTACGTTGGACCCAGTGAACGAAAATATGTTCACTGAAGAGCTCTAAAAACGTAATGTGGGTCCAATATTACACTTCTGCCTAGCTCGTCGTAAATATGAAAATGGATAACAAAACCGTATATAAGGTCTTTATAATTAATTTCTGATTAATAAAGTTAATATTTGGCTGATGTAAATGGAAATATAGTGGAAATCCGTAGTCTTTGCCTACCCCTCTTGGAAACAGGCGTGAATTTATATATGTATGTATGTATGATGTAATTTTAAACAGCAAATTAAAATATGAAGTTCATATTTTGAATATTCTCAGAACAAAGAGTTTCACATTGCATATGGCTCTTTAAAACTGTAACCAGAAATAATGAAGCAATTATTTTAAATACCTGTCATATTTTAATTACACAGCGGGACGTTAATTTAAAAACACTGAAGTGATATTATTGACGTGGCAACTCAGACACTTATAGTCCATTAAACATAATTTTCGTTCTCAACACAGCATTTAGCGAAACACCGTCATTGACGGAGCAAATGACCTACAAGACTAGTTTTTAAATAAAAATGAAGCATAATTTCTACAGATTCAGTAAAGGTATATTATTTACTAGCGTCGGGAATGCATATCGAGATATCTTGTGTTAATTACAAAGTTGACTGCACAATTCTGTTGACGTAGTGGTTTAAGTGCTCGCCTCGCCACTGCAACTGCGCCGAGTGTTGTGGGTTCGAATCCCACACGGATCCAAAATTTGTGTGATCCACAAATAGTTGTTCTGAGTCTGGATGTTCTTTGTGTCCGTTGTTTAAATATTTGTTAAGTCCTCCGAGACACAGTAATTATTCCTAGAGAGAGAGTTTTTTTTTAAACAAGAGACGAAAGTCTATCTATTTACTAAGTTTTATTCAAATCCGCTAAAAAATGTTGACGTAGTAGACCAACAAAAATAATCATACATATTTACAATCTACTATATTAAATTACTAGATGTTCCCGCGGTTTCACCGGCGTTTATAGTTACTGCGCCGCCTCCGTGGATCATAGCGTGTTGTTATATAGCCTATAGCTTTCCTCAATAAATAGGCTATCCAACACTAAAAGAATTTTTCAAATCGGACCAATAGTTCCTGAGATAAGCGGGTTCAAGCAAACAAACAAACAAACTCTTCATATTTATAATATTAGTATAGATTTGTCTGACCGCGGCTTTGCTTATGTGAAAGATACGGTAACGCACGTTATTCTGGATTAAAAAATATTCTTTGTGCTCATTCAATAGATGCATGGTTTATTTATTTGCCAAGGTTTATGAATCGTTGAGTAACCAACATGGAAGTAAGATTTGACTACTTCGTGGTGGCAACGCTTAAGTTTGCGATGTTTATTTCTTGCGATTTAGAATATTTCATCTTCGAGATACAAAGTGTTCAGTGAAAGTACAAAGTCTAGCAATATACCTACCAAAACATATTTATAAACGATATTTTTTATACAAAACGTCTGTTCCGTGCATACATGACTGTGTGTAGATAACACAGTCATGTATGCACGCACACTTTCACAATTTGTGCAAATTATTTTTAAGGCACGACATACAAACATAGGTACTATTAACGGACACAAAGTACATCTAGAATCAGAACAATTACTTCTGTATCACAAATTGAAACGCATTTGTGTATTTGTTAAAGTAGTTTGTTATTAATATTGTTCTTTTTCCTCTAATAGTTTTACGGCCATTTTGCTTTCGTTGTACTTTTTAAGATTTTCGTTTTGTAACACATATCAATTACATTTAGCTAGCTATAGCTCGCGAGTAAGCTTGCTAGAGAGCAGTGCTTTTTCTCCTGCGCAATTTCACGATGATCGGCATCAGCAGTTAAGGCCTAAAAGCGTAACAAACAAACACACATAATATGCTTTTATAGTTTAAGATAGGATTCGCAATAGTACTTATTACTATTTTGAGTCGTACCTATTTTAAAACTCGCATATCTATTACTCTATATTTATTTTTTATTTTTCAACCGATTTAAATGAACCCTAATAATGTAGTCTTACATTATTAATGTCAAACCTATCGAAATAACAAAATAAAATCTGCATCCTAATTATTTCAGCTATTTTCGAGATAAACCTGCGTAAACATCCAGACAAAATATATTTTACTTATAAGCTATCTTTTGGAAACAGGTTTTTTATCCGGGTGAAAGATATCCTATGTCGTTTTCTGTAACCTATCATCATGTTGTCACAACATGACGATCAGTCGAGTAGTTAAGGCGTGAAAACGTAACAAACACACAAACAAATTCATATTCGTATATATAATTTTACTTAGAATTCGAGTTTGAGTTAATTTGTTTAATTGATATTGTAAACATGAAATTTAATAGATATGTTTGTGTAAATGATATGACCCATTATATATTATATTTGCGTTTATATGGCACCCTTAATTTACAACTCATTGCCAAATACAATAATCCAACTACCTTATCAAAAATTTTGTATTGCATTGCGTAGCTGGTTGTTACAGGAATGTTATTATACGGTTGAAGAGTTTTTGCAAAAAAATCCATGTAAAATTATAATTTGGAACGTTCTTTGAGGTATAAGCACAACTAATGAATCAACAGTCGTGTTTTTTAATTTAAGATAATGTATCAATTTGGAACTTTATTGTTGCATGCTGTATAACGGCCAAATATGTGATACAAAATAATTGTAATTAATACCTTTATACCATACCATATTTGATGCAATAAATTATATTATTATTATTATTACGCTTTCATACTTAAGCTACTAGACTCATCATCATAAAATTTCGCATACATATTATCACAGGTAGAGAAATGGATATAGGGTACCTTTCATCCAGAAAAAAGTACTATTCTCATTTGAAAACGCGGGTAAAAGCTAGTTTATAATATTGGCTAGGATATTTTAAATATAAAGTAACGATACATTATCCGAGAAACATCGACGTATACCAAGAACATTCACTGAGTTCACAATTCCTATAACTGGTTCGCTATGAGTTAACAACAGTTAGTTATTAACCGCATGCGCACTGCGGTTATCGACGTACACGGAAGGGTTCCAGTAAAAAGTTGTTATGTGCCAAGTCTATGCGACACCGTATATAGGGCTGCCTGATGCAGAATCGAGCCGAGAAATTCGGCCGGGTGTCGGTTACATACTACACCATCCTAATCCTAACTAATATAAGACAAAGGATTGCGAGTTTGCTTTTTTCATTATTATTGAAATAGACAACTCCAGTACTAGCAATATCTCCTGTGTCACGGAAGACTTTACAAACCTTCAAACAACGGACACAAAGAACACCCAGACTCGACACAAACATTTGTGGATCACACAATTTTTTGTTCTGTGCGTGGATTAAACCCACAACACTGGGCGCTTCGCCAGTGGCGAGGTGACCACCTAAACGACTTCGGCATCCGTGGAATCAAACTCGTCGTTTGTTTGTTTGTTACGCTTAGTGACACCTCTGTGACGTCACAGAGTGACAGGGTAGATATATTTTCATATGTACTTTAAAGTTTAAGCGGTCGCCTCATCGCTGCCACTGCGCCGAATGTTGTAGGTTCGAATCCCAAACGGGACAAGACTTTGTGTGATTCACAAATGGTTGTTTCGAGTCTACGTGTTCTTTGTGTCCGTTGTTTGAATGATTGTAAAGTCTTCTGCGATACAGGAATTATTCCTAGTGCAGGAGTTGCCTTAAAAACAAAAAGTATACAAAGGCATAGGTAGTAAAAGCCTACCTATACCTTTTGTCACTCTATGCCGTTGCAAAAAGCCTTTCTATTCGTTTGAAAGGACTTTCCCCATCTCTGGCTGAACTTAATAATCTCTATTACATCCATTTTGTTCGGTATCAGCACTACAAGCTTCCCACGACATTAAATAGGCTGCTATAAACTCAAGGAAGCAATTATCGTTATCAGTGTAGGTTGTAGGCTGCGATACATAGCGTTAATGGGTTAAAAATAGCGAAACTGGTCCAGTAAGTAACTGCTCTACCATGTATAAGACACCCAGTACGCTTTAAAGGGCAATATTTTCTTAAAAACGATTATTATACTATGATTGGAATAATCCACTATTGCCAATTATTAAGTGACAAAGCTCAGCGAGCATGAAGAGAGCTATGCTCGGAGTTACTCTGAAGGATAGGATTCGTAACGAATACATCCGACAGAGAACCAAAGTCATCGAGATAGCTCAGAGAATTAGCAAGCTGAAGTGGCAGTGGGCTGGCCATATCGCGCGAAGAACAGACAACTGCTGTGGTAAGCGTGTTCTTGAGTGGAGACCGCGACTCGGCAAACGTAGTGTAGGACGCCCTCCAACCAGGTGGGATGACGATCTGCGAAAGACTGCAGGCAGATGCTGGATGCGGCAAGCTGAAGACAGGGCGTTATGGCGCTCTTTGGGGGAGGGCTTTGTCCAACAGTGGACTATTATAGCCTGATGATGATGATGAAGTGACAACTCGTCCACAGAAGTATAGTCAGCAACATAAATCGATACATACTTGCAAGAAATCAATTACCTATATCTTTAAAAATTATGACATATAGTAGGTACTGAATTCTTTACGGTTTAAAAAATACAGAATAATAGTTATAATTTTAAATTCTAAAATCACATTACATAATTATGTTTAAATATTAAGCTACTTATGTTGCTGGTAGTACCTTCTTACACTGCCGTCATAAGGAAAAATACGTATTTGCTAGTATTTTTAATTTAAATATAAAAATACTGGCAGATGCGTCTTTATTTGCTGATTCCAAATAAGTAAAACGTACCTAATTGCGAAAAAAGAATTAGGTTAGTCTTTTTTTTATGACGACAGGACAGGAAACGGATGCAAGAGTAATAATACTGTCACTGTGTTTCGCAGGTAAAGTATGAATTTTAAAGATAACGTCTCACACACGACTGGTACAGTAAGTGGTTATAGAAAACTAAAGACATAAATATATCATTCATTCTTATCTGGCAGGCCACCATAGCAGATTATAAAAATGCACACTATCCCTGTGTCGAGAGATACGACAAATACTTAAACAACGGATACACAATACACATAGCCATTCTAGAAATTATAGTGGATTGGATACATTTTTGTGCCTTGTAAGAATCGCACTGTTATATATAGGTACCTTATGTATATAATAGTGCATAGCATTCCGAACCTTAATCCCTACACAGCATCTTGAACTAAAACAATACGCCAGTTCATATCGATCACTCGCGCGTGACACTTGCCCTTCATTCGAGTCCAATATATAAATAAACGTTTTAATTCATAATTTCTTTTTTTTAAAGGCCTTCGGCCCTTTCCTTTATAACAGCACGCATTCAACCTTTTTCTTTTTAAAAGACAATCTGTATTGCGGGGTGCCTAACAAACATTCGAACATTCATTTAAGCGGCGGTAGCCTCATGGTTAAAGCATTGGACTTGCGATCGAGAGGTCGCGAGTTCGAATCCCACCCATTGCGCTACCGACGTGAACCCACTCCTAACACAGGCATTCTACCTTAGCTGGAGATGTTTACAAGAATACTAGTAATTTGAAATCTAAATTGCGAGTAATCTTAAAAAAAAAACTACCTACACAAAGAGCTATCAAACTTAAAACTACTATGTACTTATTGAAATTAAACTACTATATACGGATTTTATAGAGTCTCCCCGTGACCATGGCTGCTGAAAAGCAACCGAAACGTCGGGGAAAGTGTAAAAATAAATCTAAATAGTATAATAGTATAGTAATAGTATAAATAGTTTTAATAGTTTCAATAATTTAAATAGCTTAAAAATTTGTAAAGTTTAATAGTGATTATAGTAGTGTAACAGTTTTTCAAAAAATTTTGTAACAGTGTCAAATAAACAACGCGATAAAATCCGTATATAGTAGTTTAATTTCAATGAATAACATTCGCGTAAACAGAAGACAATACTATGTACTTGTGGTTTATACAAGTACTAGCTGTCCCGCGTAACTTCGTCTGCTTCACATTAGATAATTTTTGCCCGAAAAAAAAAACTATACTATCTTTTAAGTTGGACCAAATTACAGATGGTTACGAAGTTTGATCAAAATCGGTTCAGTAGTTTAGGAGTCCATAGCGGATAAACAAAGTGACACGTAATTTAATTATATTAAGATATAGGTATCCTGGGTTGGATTTGAACTCACAACACTAGGGACAAGTGCAGTGGCGAGGCGACCACTGAAACACACACAACGCCGTCCGTGTCATCAGTCAGTAAGCTCAGAGTATTAGCAGTAGTATAGCCATGACTTAAACCAGCGCACCATCCGTGGATGCAAGAAATTTGTTTCCAAAATCATAAACACTTACATTCAAATGTAAGTGTTTATAATTACGTGAGCTAAGTAAATTCAGAAAGTAAAATTAATTATGTAATTCTTTCTGAAATTGTGTTTTACTTCTTAACGAAAACTTTCTTCCTGGTATTATTAATTGTGATTGGCCACAATCAAGTTGGACCAACCCATTCAGTTGTTTCATCATTCTGTCTGTTTTAGGTATGAGGAATATTTGCATTCCGATTGAAGGGTTCAAAATAGATAAATCTGCTTTAGTTACGCTAGACAGCGGTAGGTTTGGTTTCCATACTTGCTTTAGGAAAATATCATGTCCATGAGTGGCGTTACAGCTTACCATATTGACTGTTAAGGAGAACTTTCAGAACATCGAAGCCAAAGATCTTTGTATTTTGTTGTCCCGATAAGGAATATGAAAAGATACTAGATTCGATAGAGTATTAATGTGTATATAACAAAAACCGAGTAATTTAAAAAAAATCCCGAACTCCCTCTTTTCTAAAATTGCTGCAACGGACACAAAGAACACTCAAACTCAGAACAATATTTTTAGATCAAAAATATTTTTTGTCCCGTCTAGGGATCGAACCAAAATCATACGGTTTGGAAAAGTAACTTAAATCATTTCACCATCCATGAACAAAATTGTCATCAAAGCACAATGTGCTTACAAAATCAATAAAACACGTCTTAATTACAATTTCGCTTAATAAACGTCTTCTACTAAGCGGTCCAGACGCAATACGATCCTTAATATCTCGTTTGGTGTTTACATTCACAGTTATTAACATTTGTAAACATTTACCGAAAGCTTCTTACAAATACCGGCGGTAGAGTCTCTCGTGACTCAAATGTCGTGCATTCGATCTTTGTTTATAAATATCATATTTTAATGAAATTAATGCATTCATGGTATTTTGACAATAGACACTGGACTATTATAATGTCATTGTGGTGAGAGATAGCGATCAGGGAGAACTTGATTCAGTCTAGAACTTCACTGAAATTAGAGTAGCTCGACTATAAAGTGCTTTTCCAAACAAAGATAGCAGCGAAAAATTTTGGTATTTTGGTCCAGCGCTGAGTAGGATTACTAGGCTTCTTAAGTAGGTTCAGCGCTGACAATAGGGGTACCAGTAACCTTTGACTCTTGCACCGGCAGCACAAAGATTCCTTGTTTCTAATCGATGATGTTGGTAACCGGCAAGTGTCTCCTTGTGTTCCCATCGTCCATAGTCTATGTATAGGTATAATGAGTCGCAAGCTTATATGCCACCTTGGTGGTATGAAAAAATATTTTTTGTTGACACGCAGCTTCACAAACATTGTAGAATGGATACAAAAACACCTATACTTACCCGAAATAAGACATTTGGAATGTTTATCCTAGACGGAAATCTAACCAGCTATTGACCATTCCTTGCATAGAGACAGAATTTATATATTCATACATATACATCAGTTGAAGCTTCATCAATACTGCCATACAAGTGGATGCCTATATTTAGACTACGCGAGCTATTTCAAATGGTCGCGGAACGTCCGCCGCTTACTTAAGATCACTCCTCTTATGTTGATTTTGATATACATATGCATCTGTAAGATGTCTCCTTCCAGAACATCAGTTTATATTTACACTGATTTTATACGATGCAGTATTTCGGTGCTGAAAACTAAAACCTTGAGTAACCAAGCGATTTTAATAGCAGTCATATATTTTGGATATTGTTCACGAGTTTCTAATATGGTCGTACACAATTTACGACTTGCGCAGACTACTGATGACCGTGACTTTCTATGTTCAGCAAAGTATTATGGAATTATGAGTTGCTGGGTACGGGCCTCTTCTCAATATGCAAAGTGTTAGGCCATAGCCAAGCACGCTGGCCCAGTGCAGTTGCGTAGACGTCTTTGAGAACGTTACAAAGAACTCTCAGACATGCAGGATGCGTCGCTATATTTTGCTTTACCATTAAAGCGAGCGATAATTAATTATTGTACACAGACGTAACTTTTAAAGTCAGAGGGCCGTGATATTATATCAAACTCAAAACTTCTGCGTAGCAGTCCGACACTAGCATAACTAGATGAGGACGAATGATATGCGACATTTCTGACACCAAATTCTTAGTAGGACCACGAAGTGGATACAGCGAAAGTTAAACAGCAATGAACATATAATTTATCATCTTCTGGATATTAAAGCCTGATATTATTTTATTTTCAACTATCAGAGATTGATACTTACTGCATATAATCTAGCAGTCTTTTCATCCATGTACACATAGACTAATCTATTTTTACTAAGCAGTAATTAACAGCCGATCATAGCAAACAATCTAGGCATCCTAAGCCTTTAATGCCGTCCGCCTTCACCTCAGCCGGCTAATGGAAATAAACGGCCAGTGTGGGAAAACTAATGGTATTTGATGGGGTAATGGCGACTCTTTAAATTGCAGCGCAATTTATTGTAGACGTAATTGTGTTTCGTTGTTCTGGGATGTATTTTGTTTAAAGAATCTAGAGCTAGAGTTCTAAGGATTAAAACTCGTTAGTCGAGACTTCGAACTGTTGAAATAAATGTTGAAACGTGATATTATGATTAAAGATTAAAATAATTGCATCTTTTAAAATATTTGGTTAGAATTTAAAT
Source organism: Catocala sponsa (assembly GCA_963564715.1). Lineage (NCBI taxonomy): Eukaryota > Metazoa > Arthropoda > Insecta > Lepidoptera > Erebidae > Catocala > Catocala sponsa. The sequence goes on from OY751351.1 coordinate 10,008,445, forward strand.
TATAATATTTACATACGTTTCAATATTAAATACATTGAGATTTTAAGTTGGTCACTGTTTAATCTTAAGTATATCATGTAAATTAGAAAAATACAAATTCTGATACGACAATATTTTGTATAATTATTTAAATCTATTTTCAGTACCATACAAAATCCTTACTATAATATTATAAATTCGAAAGTAACTCTGTCTGTCTGTCTGTCTGTTACCTTTTCATGGCTAAACCACTCAACCGATTTGGATGAAATTTTGTATAGATATAGTTTACAACCTGGGGAAGGACATAGGTTACTTTTTATTGATGTAGGTAACATGCGGGCGGAGCCGCGCGCAAAAGCTAGTATATTATAAAAAACGAGAAATTCAGATTTAAGTAGTTTTTTTAAATAAAATATATAAATATTAGGTTTTTGCTTAGACTGCCTACTTAACCTACACTATTACAGTTATTTTTGAAAAAGCATATTGTTCTTTATTCAGAAGCAACCACCATAAACCAATCCTTTGGGGAGCCTGCATACTTTGACGCAAGATTACCTACAAAACGCACAAAAAATAATGACTTCTGTACTTGTTCTGAAATACAAAGTGTCAAGATAAGTAGCCGCACACATTGCCCTCATCTCAAAGACATTATAACAGTCAACACAAGGTAGCGGTCGACCAGTAAGAGTGGTAATCATCTCAGAACATTAGTCACTGAGTAATCATAGTTTATTGAGCCAACAGCTGTTTGTGTTGTTACCGTAATTACACCAACAACGAGAAGCCTAACATGACATCAAACGAGGTTTAAATATAGTTCTTCTTTCACGGTAGGCAGCGGCTTTGCTGTGTCCTGACATTGCTGAAGTCCATGAGCAGCGGTTACCACTTTCCATCAGGTGGGCCACTTGCTCGTCAGCCACCAAAGGCAATAAAAAAAAACATGTTTCGTGTGTCATGCTCGGGAACGCGCGATGTGGAGGCCACTGCTCTTAGACCGCACGACTGCTTACTATCAGGTGGAGTGTGGTCATTTTGACGAGCAAAATAAAAAAATAAAAAAAATAAAAAAAAGTTAGCTCGGAACTAAAATTATGTGGGATGAATTTTCAAGCTGACTTATTTGTGCTTCTGCTTGATGTGGTCTGTACCAGTGCTTATTGCCTTATTTATTACTTGACGCACTGTTAAACCTCGGTTACTAATAAGTACTTTTAATAGAAATCCAATAAATAATACATGAACAAAGAATCAAACTCAGGACCTCAGTTTCAGCCGCAAACTCCCCAACAAGACACTAACTTTGTGCATGAGTTCTATAGGTAGAGTTTCTTAATTGATATGTTCGAAAACAATCTGTACGACTCGATAATCGAGCACAGGAACTCACGATCAGCGGTCAAGTCTATCGTGAGTTCCTGTGTTTTTAAAAAGCACCATATTCTACAATTTTTCTTTATTTATTGGCATCTACAAGCATACCTAAGTTACATACAATCGGCAATATTGAAACAACGGACACAAAGAACACGGAAACTCCGACCTAATGCTTGTGGATCACACATTTTTTTGTCCCGTGTGACGAACAAACACATTGAACAGCAGTAGCCTGATTGCACCAACGTGCAGTCTTTATCATTCATTTAAAAAGGGAGGCAAAAATGGTACTTAACCCTAAAAATAAATCGTATTTTAATAAAGGAAACTGTTTAATCTCGTTTGTTTTAGGTTGTAGTTTGATTTAGGTGTTGTTCTCAAACTCTGGAACATTTACAACAGAAATTAATTTAGCTCAAAAATATAACTTTCGCGCTTCTAAAGACAACCCGTGACATAAAGAGTTTAGTAAATTTCGCTTCTCTTTCATTTAAAATACTAGTTAAAACTTAGTTATTGCTTAAACAAGTTTTAGTTGTAGCGGTTTTAAGAAAATTTGGCTGAAATTTCAAAGTTTAATAGTATTTGTAGTACAGGCATAGTTATTATAAAATTTGGTATTTTATTACTAATGGCTCTTGTTTATGATGCGGGTTACATGCGCAAGTTCAGGTACATGCGCGAGTTGTATGCATCGTGTAAACGACAGACGCGAGAGTCCCGTATTATCAGCTCGCGCAAGAACCTAGCATATATACATAATTGTGTACATACGCCATATCCTTGCGCATGTTATTAACAACGAACCCGCTAGAAAGTGGTAACCGCTGTCCATAAAAAACTTAAGCTGTGTCAGTCGTCACACAGCTAAACACCTGCCTACCATGATAGTAGTACACTCTTTAAACCTCGTCTGGAGAAGGACAAGTCATAGCGCTAGATAATCACCACGGCGGGCAGTGTATTCTAGACCCTGCAAGTATATATATGGAAATTAACACTTAAATCACACCGTATTGGATGTACACGTTTTCAGATGATAAGGAAGGCGTGCAGTATCGAGTATTTCTTTGGCCTCATGACCTATGAAAGACGTTATTAGGTATTGTAATAAGTATAAGCTAAACATATAAGCTTCCTTACGGCGGAATATGGACCTTCTATATAATAAAGAAGTGAGCACAACATACATCAGCATAGCACAAGTATCCTCTCATTTCCTAACTTGCATCGTCTGATGGGACGGCAACCCGATACGAGCAGAGAGAGATCAGGTGCAGGACCAACGGCTTGCCGTACTTTTTGAGGCCTGCGGTGCTTCGTATAACATATAAAATATGGCGGTTGTGTATGCACAACCGCCATATTTTTAACTCCAAGTTGCTATTAAGAATACTTAAAAGTCAATAACTTTTTGCTGGCTCATCTAGGGAAGTGGGATCGAGACCACATATGCATGGCAGTCGAATTCACAACCACTGCGCCATTGAGTGTCGTTATCATAGAATTATCATTTTCTACCGTATGTATTTTAAGTCTATAGTTGTAAACAAATTCAATCACTAAAAGTATTACTATTACCTACTTATCTCTTTGGTAGTACACAGCTGTCCATAAGAGGAAAACATGCGCGACGTAATGTTAAGCTAGGCACAGCTATCCTTTAATTTTAGCAAAACAAAGTATCAAATACAACTCGGCAAGCAGATTGTCAGGTGTCGTACTCGTTACCTGCACCGTTTATATCAAGTGACATTGTTTATTGATAATCACATTAGCTGATGAATGGAAATGCGTGTGGTAAGTGCATAATCTTGTTACGTTTATGAGGCACTAATCAGCAATCGATTTGAATAATTAATTTTAGTGTATGTCGATTATGTACCGAGTGATATGACGAGCTGTTATCTCGCCCTCACAGTGAATGCTTAGGGTTTGAATCCCACATAATATAATATTTTTTAATAATATCAGCCCTGTATATAAACTGCCTCATTGCTGGGCACGGGCCTCGTCGTAGTGTAAAAAGGATTAAGCCATAGTCCACCAGGCTGGCCTCGTGCAGGTTGGCAGACTTTAAATATCTTCGAAAACAATACAGAGAACTCTCAGATATGCAGGTTTCCTAATTAACTAATTAATACGCACATAATTTCAAAAAGCCGAAGGTCTTGGGATCGCACCCGAAATCTCTGCGTACCAGTCCAACGGTCCCAATAACCTAGGCTATTGCTGCTTCTTATTTGTGTGGTCCTAGAAAACTGTTTTGAGTCCGTTAAAATAATAAAATGCGTAACACTGGGGGTACACCCAGTATTACGCAGTTTAAAATCTTTTTATTTAGATAAAAATTACAGTAAGTACAAAGTAAGTATTAACAAAATCTACATTACCGCGAGCAAAACCGCGGGCAAAATCTAGTACCGAAGTATTTTTGTTTGTCTTTATTCTACGTAACAACGGGTCAGCGGATCGACGTGTTATTTTTTTCATAGACAGCCACTCACCGTGTGACAGTGAGTGACATTGGCTATCCGTATTTAAACCAGATCAATGCAAGATTACTATGGGATTACTATTTATATGCTACAACTCGATTGAATAATATTTAGCCGAATAATCAAAATATGAACTACTTGGCTTTTGCTCGCGCCTTCACTCGCGTAAAAGTAGGTTAGCTTATGTTAGTAACAGTTTTTTTTTTAAATAATATACAGCCTATATTACTAATAATAATAATATAGCTTTCTAATAATGAAAGATTTTATTAAATCAGTTGAGTAGTTTTTAATAACATTAAACTGTTTAGGTATAATCTGTAACTGATATTTGAAATAGATATTACGTCTTATGTTCCACGTAATTATCTATTTTAAAAATAGATGTAAGTTAAGTACCTACACTTTAGCAAAAATGTAGTCAGTTTGATCTCTTTCTTAGAATCACAAGAGTGACATTCATTCCAACTTTGGCAAGTAGTTGTGAGGACGACTGCAAAGGCTTCTGATAAAAAAACGTCAGAGGCATTGCAATGCAATAATATTTATGTGTGCAAATAAATGCTTACTCTATTTACCTATTGGTATACATTAAAGTTCTACCAATAAAGTCTTAATACAATAAAATGCTAGGTATATAACTAAAAATAGGGCAATAAAACGTCCAATAACTCTTAAGCCGACTCGGAAATGAAACCCGGGAACTCAATTTGGCCGTAAGCGTTACCACAATTGATGCTACTTAACAAGTCCATCTAATAAAGGTACTTTATTAGTTATAGTTCAATATTTCAGAGTTACAATCTGCCATGAATAATGTTATTTTTTTATTTATGATTCGGTAAATTGACAGTAGTTGATATCCATAATTTTAAACCATTGAAATTAAACCACTTTATGCAGTGGTCAGACCGCCGGCGAGAAAACGACTAACTATCGGCGATTTTCTCTCTCAAGAAACGCACAAATAATATACATTCCGTGTAAACGAAAGAGATGCATATATTAAAAGTTGCTCGCTGACTATTCACACTGCCGGCGACGACTCGCTTTACTAGTTTTGTCGCTGAGCGACAAGAGCTTTCAAAAATAAACTCGCTCAGCGATACTCGTTCAGCGATGCTCGCTCGTCGCCGCGCGCAGGTTTGCACAGGACTGAGCGACCGCGGGCGAGTGGCGCGAGTAATCGCTCGTCGCACATGCACACTCGCTTATAGCCCGGCGACAAAACTATCAAAACTACACACTCGCTTCCCGCTGATCGTCAACTCGTTTATAGTTTCAAGTTTTACTCGTTTCTCGTTCAACGTTGGCGGTCGGACTACTGCCTTAGACGGATTTTGTCGCGTTATATATATTATTTTTAAAACAATTTTATTACATAATTTTCAACCATAACACTACTACTTTTGAACTTTACTACAACCACTCACAATCCAATGGCTGCTGTAAAGCAACCGCAAAGTCGAAAAAAAGTGTAAATTTAAATATAAATATTTTTAATTAATTTAAATAGCTTAAATTGCAGTTCAATAATAGTAGTGAACTATAACACTTGTTCAAAATTAAATAACTTGTGTGATCCACAAATAATTGCACCAAGAGGACTGGAAACAATTATTTATGGATCACAAGTATTTATTCCGCGTGGGGAGCGAACCGACAACCCTCGGCGCAGAGGCAGTGGCAAGGCGAACCCTTATACCACTTTTTTTTATGGTTTCGCAGGGTAATGCATTTACGCACACCCGCCCCTGTCGATGCGGATTGGAAAGCCGCACTGGCAGCAGCGGGTAGTGTCGTACTCGCCGGGGCCCTTGCAATAGTGGGCCACGGAATACCGACTAAACCTAACTGCGGCGCTCTTCCCGTCTATCATGGAGCGTCGGAGGATCTCCGTTCCGAACTCTCTCCGGCGCTCAGACGTTAGCCTGGTAGGGCTACAACATAAAACACAACCATCAAACTCTTAAACCACTACGCCAACCGAGCAGTTTTAGATTTACAATCTAACTAATATTATAAATGCGAATATGAGTCTACTAGCTTTTACCCGCGGCTTCGCTCGCGTTAATTTAGAATTTGCCAATCAATTCGGGTTGTACTCTGCTTGTAATAATATAATTCAATCACGATTCGAAAGACACGTGGTGCCATCTATTATCGTAAGAACGTTATTGTTGTTTTCCTCGGGAACAGTAATTTTTTTCGGGATGAAAGGTAGTCTATGTCCGTTTCTATACGCCTGACAACGTATATGCAAAATTTTAGGATAATCGGTTCAGTGGTTTAGGCGTGAAAAGGTAACAAACAAACAAACTCATTTTCGCTTTTATAATATTAGTTAGGATTGGGATTAATATTAGTTAGGATAAGGATTAGGATTTGTTAGACTTTAACCACTTAACTACAAGACCGATCATCATGAAGTTTTAAAGTTTTGCATACACGGTGTCATGGTTACAGAGTAAGACAAAGGGTACCTTTCATCTAGAACAAAGTACTGTTTCCAAGCGATAATTTATTAACAAAATGTAGCTAAATGCGAGCGAAGCCGCTGGCATAATCTAGTCAACTATGAATAATGTTCACTTTGACAAATTGTTCGCGTATTTGTGTGGGTGACTAAGACTAAAAGTAGGTACTAGGGTTGTCGAAGTTAAAAGATGTGTAATTTACGAGCCCGGCCCAGACACGAAAACTTGCACACGTGCTCAGACGATAATAGCTCGAATGGTAAACTTTCATGACTTTAAGAACTTTGTTTTTTGGAACAAAATGTTTATTTGAATTTATGGGTAGATAGTTACGTATCTTTAGTATGAAGTTTACTGTTTATATATAAAACATTTACTAGAATAAAAAAAGCTTAAAGGGCATTGAACGGTCAGAATGGTCAAAGAGGGCAATCGCGCTCGAGTTCACTGCTAGAGGTTCTAGTAGGCAGTAAATTCTCTAATCGTCATATTTTATAGTCACTTCAATAGTAACCATAGAAACCGACAATAACAACCAGAACAGCAGCTGTGACAGGATTGATAGGACCTTAGTGGCGCTTACTGATGAGCACAGGAACGATAGGCCCCATTCAGTATGGTCAGTGATGTTTTACTCTTAACAAATCTGTTAGTTAATAGTACAAAAAAGAGCTATAGTTTAAAGAGTAATATAGACTGCCTCAGCGGCAGCGGCAGTAATTGTGACTACTATGCATGGTATCAAGTTCAATTACCGGTTCGGGTAAAGTGTTATTTGGCGTTTCTGTAGAGAAATTTGCAGTCTGGAACTGAAAACGGTAGACGGCAATCTTACCCTATTATGTGGAACCTTAACTTATTCTACAACGAGATTTTGTAAATAAATTTTAATTGTATTGTTGCACTTCAACACCAAACAACGCGATAGAATCCGTATAAAGTAGTTTAATGTCAAGTATACAGATTAACTGAAAGAAAAAGCATAAAATGTAGAGACATATAGAAAACTAGATTTTGGTTGCGACTTCGCTCGCGTTAATGTATATTTATGTTAGGATAGATTTTTTTGTAACCTATATAATATATTATTCTGATGTATAAATAATAATAATGTAAAGTTTCATCAAAATCCGTACAGTAGTTTTTGCGTGAGTAACAAACATCCATCCATCCTCACTGACGTTCACATTTATAATATCAGTGGGATAGGATTGAAGGATTTAGCTACGGATCCAGAATGATGGAAATTGCTACACCGACAAATGCAAAGCCCTTACATTTTGGATGGGATACGCATGTATGTATAAATACAAATCTCTATTAGGTTTGTTTGTGTAGCAGATACGATTTTATGCCGTTCATTCAATTGCTATGCAACTTTGATGAGTTGTTGTGCAAACGGCCGGGAAACATTCTAACAAAAAAATAACTTGAACGAGGCATTGCAATGTATACCGACCTTTATCTATATTACAGAGTTAATTCGTGTGTTTGTATTAAAAGTTATGTATAATATATGGTAAAGCGGACCTGTATTAAACTGTCCCACTGCTGGGTCCAGAAGTCATTTGTCATCTCAGTGTGAGAAAGGTTAGTCCAGAGTTCATCACGCGGAGTGCGGGTTGGTAAACTTCACTCATCTTCGAGAACATTATGGAAAACTCTCAGATATGTGGGTTTTCTCGTGATGTTTTCCTTCACTGTTTAAGCGAGTGATAATTAATTGTCTAATACGCACGTAACTTCAAAAAGTCACAGATGCGCGCCTTGGGAACGAACTCAAGACTTGTGCGTGGCAGCCCAACGTTCTCCTACTAAGTTATCGCTCCTTTTTCAAAATGATAATATTGTACAAATATTATTACTTACTTTATTCGTCTAATACACACCGAGCCAATTTTAGTTAGGGAAAACCTAACAAGTTGAATGAATTACCTACACGGTAATTATTATACAACTAAACTTATCTTTTGGTAAAACAGAAGCAAAATATATTTCATATCCTGGCACTAATGGATACACTATAAATCATATAGTAAATATAAAATAAATAAAGTCGGTCTAGGTATATACAGATTGCAAAAGGAAACGCGTTATTATGAAAGTAGTAAATTAACTTATACAACTGGTACCTAGTACCATTAATAGTTCCTGTGCTACGCAATGCTAATTAAGCTAGTCGTATTTACCGTTCAGCGAGATACATAATATCAAATACATAGATTTATTGAAGTGAAAACTTCTTTAGGCGCGTTGAGCACTTTTTGGGTGAACAAAAATCATGGAACTCTCACGTCATCGTCACAATACGCTTTCCATTTTTGAATTATTTTTGGTTTATAAAGACGGGTTTATGATCAAGAATTAAAGTTTTTACTTCTATCAGCAGTCCCCAAAGACTGCCCCAATATTTTTACACTTTTCTGATAGTTAGGACATACAGGCGCCTGTACCAGTCACACAGGACATATTCAGTGTTTTAGTTTAGAAGTTTCAGAAAAATAATCTATGTTATTTTTTATTTATATTAACAATAAAGACAATAGCGATAGCCTAGAGGAAAACCGTTAGACTGCCACGCAGAGGTCTCGAAATCGAGCCCAAGGCGCGCATCTCTGACTTTTCGAAGTTATATGCGTATTAAATAGTTAATTATCGCTTGCTTTAACGGTGAACGAAAATTTCGTGAGGAAACCTGCATGTCTGAGAGTTCTCAATAATGTTCTCAAAGATATGTGAAGTCTGCCAACCCGCTCTTGGCCAGCGTGGTGGACTATGGCCTAACCCTTCTCATAGTGAGAAGAGGCCCGTGACCAGTAGTGGGACAGTTTAATACAGGGCTGATATTATTATATATTATAAAGACAATAAACTTTTTTAAACAAAGACACAATTTTTTTTAATCCCGTGGGTATCGAACTCACGGTACTCGGCGCAATGGATATGGCGAATGGACCGCTTAATTCACTAGACTATCTGTACAGTCGTTGTTGTCAATTATCTGGTAAGGTGTATACGAGTTAGTAAAAAAATACCAACCTCTGACAGACAACCAGCGTAAGACTTACACTGTGTAACTAAGTGATCTGGTCACACACGTATCTACTTCGCCCATCCTTTTCCTTACATTAAGCTTTAATTAACACAGAGAAGAGACCCGTGCCCAGCAGTGGGACAGTTTAATACAAGGCTGATATTATTATTAAGACTGCGCCGAGCGTAAGACAGATAATGACAGAGCTCGTGCGGCGCATATTCAAATCGGCGCGCGGCCGCCATAGTAAAATTGTATGGAGGATTTGAAGTGTTTTTTTTGATAAATATGTATCTTTATTGTCAACCAATAACTTAAATATTTGGGACGGACAAATTGTAATATAACTATTTATTTTTCGTTTAAGCTGTAAAATAGGATAGATTTCTATAGTTATAATCTAAAACTCACGTAAGACGTGCTTACGTTTTTGCAATTTTCGTGCAAATTTACGTACGATTGTAGGCGAAAATATTAATTATTTTAAGTTTTTTACATGTGGTAATTGTAAACACATTCATTGTTATGGTAAATGTATATATTATATTTGTATTAAACAAAAAGTGTTGATTTTATTCACTTGACTGTGACCGCCTGTTCTGGCACATTTCGTTCGGTGCAGTCTTAAGCTTTAACTCTCAGGACCAGTGCCGCACGGGTAATACGGCTAATACCCATGGTATTACAAACGATCGTAACTTACAGTAACTTCATTAAGCGGACTGTAGGATTGCTGGCTTATTGACAAAGCTTATTTAAAAATAATTTGCTGACATAATTATGTATAATAAGCATTTTGGTACATCTAAGATGACAGTAGGCGGTCGGTTTAATGGTATAAACTGTTACTACCTGTAGTGCCTGCCTATCAATAATCGTAATACTGCTGGTATTATTAACACATTAGCGACTCTATACATATTATAAGCTGTTGTCGAAATGATAAACAAGGTACTAATCGTTCCAATTTTCCTTTCCACATTGACTCTTTAATTCTGGTAATTTGGCGGCCATTTTTTGTAACATACTTTTACTATTGAACTAACTTTGAACAAATTTCATTATATCGAATCCGTCAAAACTAAATTTATGACAAAAATAAATAACTATCGAACCAGAAAATATCGACAGTGCTAGCCCGAATGTAGTAAGAAATATTATCGTGAATATATGTATATGATTAGGTTTTTACAAAATGTTTTGGATTTTAATTTACCCGTATTCATTCGTATATGAATAAGAATAAAAAAATACATATACTAATACACAAAATAATATGTATTTTGTGTATTACTACTACTTTGTTTTTTTTTAATTCTCATCCATTCTCCTTAACAAACGTAAAAGTAACCCACTAAAATTATACAAATACTACCATCAAAAAATCGGAAACCATAACTACTTTATAAAAAGTGGTGAAACGAGGATGTTTTGTTGCTAAGCTATATTTAACCCATGGGTTCGAAGAAATCAGGCCGACCATCACTGACAACATAATGACTTTCGTTATAGAAAAACAACCGCAGGTAATGATCGGGACGGGATTCGATTCCCGGGCTTTGAATATTTTAGACCCCTTTTTTCTATTTCCGCTTGATTGGACTACTGGTTTTTGTTCGGAATAACTAAAATGGGTTTATAAAATATAGATCACTTTTAGATTGTTGTTTTTGATATTGGATTTAACTGTGCCGACCTAAATCTTTATAAATTTATTAGACATGTTATTAATGCTTACATAATTACAGCAGGTAGCTTTATTTCTAAATAATAGTTACAAAAAGGTGTGTCGTTATCAAAATTGTAGATCCGTGGGAATTAACAGAAAGGATCATAGGTCCAAGAGGATCAACAAAAGGCGCGTGAATCACATGATTAGTAAACTTTTCAAATAAATATTTAAGATAATTATATAATAATAATCTTAGCCCTGTATTAAATTGTCCCACTGCTGGGCACGGACCTCTTCTCACTATGAGAAGGGTTAGGCCATAGTCCACCACGCTGGCCTAGTGCGGGTTGGCATACTTCACATATCTTCGAGAACATTATGAAGAACTCTCAGATATGCAGGTTTCCTCACGATGTTTTCCTTCACCGTTAAAGCAAGCGATAATCAACTATTTAATACACATTTAACTTCGAAAAGTCAGAGATGCGCGCCTTGGGTTCGAACTCGAGACCTCTGCGTGGCAGTCCAACGGTTTCCCACTAGGCTATCGCTACTATAATATAATATATTATAATATAAGATAATTGTTACAAAAAATATATAAATAGAATATTGGATTTGAATAGTGATCGTTTCATGATTATAATAATATCAGCCCTATAAATAAACTATCCCATTGTTGGCACGGGCCTTTTCTCAGTGTGAGAAGGATAAGGCCATAGACCACGACGCTGGACTAGTGTGGGTTGGCAGACTTTACATAACTTCGAGATCATTATGGAGAACATCGGGTTTCATCAAGATGTATTCCTTCACCGTTAGGCCTAAAGACCTAAGGGAAGCGATAATTTACTCAATAATCCTAACTAATATTATAATTGCGAAAATGAGTTTGTTTGTTTGTTACGCTTTCACGCCTTAACTACTCAACCGATTAACATGAAATTTTGCATACACGTTGTCAGGGGTACAGAATAGGACATAGGGTACCTTTCATCCAGAAAAAATAACTGTTGCAAAGCTAACCTAACCTAACCTACATTTATGTGAGCGAAGCCGCGGGTGAAAACTAGTACGCATATAATTTCGAAAGGCAGAGGTGTATGCCTTGGAATCGAACTTGAGACATCTGCATGGCAGTCCGTTGGTTTTCTACTAGATTATCGCTGCTTAATATAATTATTCATACTTACTGAATGATTGTTCGAAAAATAGCCTATACAGTTGTCGATTTTCTTAGCCGTTGTAATTCGATATTAAATTCTCTCCTTTCGTAGATGTATTGCTTATGCTAATTGCCTCACACTATTCGTATACATAGTCATGAATATTTCGTTTATATTTCAAGTACTAATATATTCGAATATAATATGGATTTTTATCGATGATCGTACATAATTAATCGTTTTTGTGCTGTCAACTCAGCTTCTGTTTTTTATATGGTCTATAGTTACTCTACGAGTCGTTCATAAAGTAATCAGTAGGTAGGCCATATGACAACTTATTAAATCAATACCTAGTTTGAAGAAGCTTTGCATCGACGAATTGTTAATATACCTTTAATCACAAGCTTTACAACATATGTATAACATTGCATACAAATAACGTCCAAACTAGAAAACAACTATCTGTGAATCAGAGTTTTTTTGTCCCATGCAAATACACTACACTCGGCGCTTTTATTACAAGAGTTACTTCATGCGTACATGCATATATTATCTAAAAACAACTCTCAACGCGTAATATACCTTCATGCCTTCAAGGAGGTCCCTTACGATATTTTTTATGCTATAAAGTTTAATCGTCTATATGTTCATTTTTAGTCTCGCCAATTTGTTAATCCGGAATAAACTTTAACCTTATCCAATCGGTCACAGACTAACCGAGAAAAGCGTTTAAAATAAATTGCTACACGCCATACGTGCAGTCATCCGAAGGATACAGCAACTTAGAGATGAACCGAATTACTTTGCACGATTGTACACGTTTTCGAAGCTCGTCTTCACTTGAACTTAAAATAACTCGGTTATATTTAGATCGCCATATGTGGACATATTCTGGGAAACATTGCGTCTCGTCACACGATGGTTAAGCATAGATTGACTTGTGTTGTTCAAAGAATTGTTGCTAGGGAGGTAGTATGTGAAGAGGAGATGTACCGTTTGATACGCTGTTGCCAAGAGGGAAATAAATATAGTTTTATCGTAATTGACAAGGTGGAAGCCAAATTGTAAGGCGTTGGATGTGCGATTGAGAGGTTGATGGTTTAAGCTTACATATTTAGCTGTCTATCCCATTCCTTTGTTTCCATTCCATTTTTTTAACAGACTAATTCCGCACTAGACTTTACTCTTCTGTCGCAGAAGACTCTTCAAACATTCAGACCACACAGCAGATACAAAAAGCATCCGAAACCGAACAGCCCAATAAAACTGTAACTGTCTTGGGAGGCAAACCCGAGACCTCATAAACAACTGTCTTATTAAATACCACTGCACCACCAGCACCGCAAGATTTTGTCAAATTTCTATCTTTTGGGAACAGTCCTTTTTGTTCTGGATGAAAGGTATTGAAAATCCTTCTTTGTACCCCTGACAACTAAGATGCGCAATTTTATAATGTTTGATCGAGTAGTTAAGGCGTGAAAACGTAACAAACAAACAAACTTACATTCGCATAATTATTAGTTTGGATTAGTTAGATTAATTTATCAGTAGCAGCAAGCACTTGTTCATATTCACATTAAATGGCTATCGGCTATTGCTCCTCATACTATATTTTGTCAGCATTCCAACAAATATCGACAATGTAATGCAACACTATATTATACTGCACCGTCAGTAAAATCACGACAAAATCTCCAGTTTTAATGCGTCATTGCCGACTGTTTTATCATGTCGGCTTAATATGAATAGTGCTTCAACAAATATATCGCAACTTGTACGCGAATATGCATTCGACGCAATTATCTCTCCGATAAAGGTGTCAGAATAAGGTGATGTTTATTTCATACAAATGTACATGTATACCGCTGGGTAGATAGAGGTGCAACATTTGCCAGCTCATAATTGGATAAATATAGGTGTAATATGACACCTATATTTACTGCCACCGAGAATTTATGGCCAGAAAAGCCATATAATTTAACGGCCTCAATGGCGTAGTGGTTAGTGTAACCGACTGCCACGCCTGAGGTCGCGGGTTCGATTCCCGCACAAGTCAAACATTTGTATGCATGAACATGGATGTTTGTCTTGGTCTGGGTGTTTCTATGTATAATATGTATGTATTTACAAAAAAATGTAAATATGTATGTTTATCCATTGTCTAGTACCCATAGTACAAGCTCTGCTTAGTTTGGGCTAGATGGTGTTGTGTGTATGTGATACAATATTATTATTATTATTTTGGTTGGTTTAATTTGTTTTTTCTCGAAATAAAATTCGTTATTTAATGAAAACCACGGGTCTAGGCCAAGTGGGGTTCATTTGGGGCATTATTTATTAAAAGGGGCTCGTCCTGTAAAAACTTACGAACTATACAGCAAGTATTGAGTATAGCGGCCTTCTGCATAGTGATGAAAAGGTTGGTGGGTCGCTCTATCTGTCGTAAATAGTGAAGAAGGTATGACGCCTGTGCTGGAGAGCACCAGGGGCACAATGTATACTTTGTTCATTTTCCATATTCTACTTATTTCTTCTTTTAATTCTGTATATTTATGTATTTTTTCTGTTATGGTTTTCTGTTATGTTTTATATTATTATTATTATTATTATAATACTTTGAAATCAAACCGGAGACCTCATATATAGAACTCACATTCATTACCAATACTAATATTTAACCTCTCTCTCGGTGTTTTCCCCCTTATATAACTAAGATTTTATGACAATTCATAAAGTATTTTCTAAGTTATATGTCCCTGTAGGAATCATTTCTTTACTGCGGGAACTTCACATACAATCAAACAACGGACACAAATAACATTCAGACTCGGCATTTTTGTTATGGTGACTGCAAATCGAATCCTTTATACATGGCCTAGTAGCAGGGCCGATGCGACCACCTAAACAGCCCGACACAGGTTTTTAATACCTACAAATGACATTTAGTACCACTTCCATCGATCGAGTAGTTATATCTTAGTTTTAAGGTCATTAAACTACCTTCAAAACATCGACGTCTGATATACTTCGTAGTATTCTTTCAAAGGCTCTATGCACTAGGCGTCTTCAGGCTAGTGCAGATTAACGGGATGATCTCCTTTGATCTGCCAGCCTAATATATCAAAATAAACCTTAGCTACTTTAAGGTAAAGACTAAAATCCGAAAGCAACGGTTGTATTAAAAACATTGCCTTTGACAAGTCTTCGTACACTCGTGTAAAATTCTGGAAACCTCTCAAAATGAATTCATATGATTTAAAGTTATAAACTTTTTTGAAATTACCATGAAGTAAACTGCCTCGTTAGATCTAGTAGTCTCGACTTTCATTTCTGAATACGAAGCGTTTTTTTTAGTGTTAGAGAAAGCTAAGTAGTAGCATGGATTCTAAAAATATGTTCGAAAGATCGCAATAGAATACAAGGGGGGTCAATGGAACTAGGCACAATGTAGGTACGATACACTACCAATGATTATCCACTGCGATATATGAGCATATTGCTATCATAACACGTATGTATATTTTATATAACAACTATGCTTTAATTATGGCTATAAAATGGTTACTCTAGTTAGACATAACATTTTAAGCCATTGTTTTTTAGTAATAATGTATCTACATTTTAAAAAGCCTTCAGTCATATATTTAAGTTTAAATACCGTTTGCGATAAGACTGTCGAGTACAGTGGGTTCGACCACTAAACGGGACAAAAAAATTGTGTTTCACAAATAGTTAATTGTTTGAATGTTTGTAAAGTCCACCGCGACACAGGAATTAATCTCGATGCAGCATTGGCATTGTTTAAAAAAGGAGAAGAAAATGAAAGTTTTTAAGCGGAGGTGTTCTAAGAAGAATGGCGAGGTTGGACCCACAAAATGTAAAAATTAACGAAGTACCGTTCAAGTTCAAATATACGTTACTTATAACTACAGGTTAATACATAAGATTATTATATAAAAAATATTGTGTCATTATAAGAAGGGAATTAAAAGTTATGATTGATTTTAATTTACTAAAAAAATAGTCATTGTGCACTAACAAAACGCAACTTGTGTGGGATTACGTTCCAATCTACAATACTTTATATTTGTTTTCACTTTAGATTTGATCTTGAATAATAATGAGTTTTTCTATTTTTAATAAAAAAATAAAACTCACTTTCGACAGTAAAAACATTAATATTACATATGTATTGTACGAGTAAAACATCTACAAAAATATTAAATTATAAACTATTACTATACTCACGGTATAACATAAAACGGAACGTTTAGCTGGCAATACTGTGTGTCAGTTGTCAATCATAATCTGTCTTATTTTATATTATCATATTACTTTAATACTGTATCTTTTTTGTCCCAAATTCTATAAATTACTTTCTATTTAATTTGTTGTTAGTCTTATATTGTTCTACAACTATCAATGAGTTCTCTTAAGGCACTTTATCTATAAGATTGGGTCCCAAAAGACATGAAATCCGCCATTGTTCTTTCGATAGTTATGTTTAGATCCTATTTAATATAGACGGACTTAATTTGTCAAGAAAAAGATGAAACCAATTGGAATTATTTAGAACTGCCCTATCGAAAAAGATCCTAAATTTGCGTTAATGGTGCGAACAACGCAACTTGCGTTGGGTGCCGGGTTCGAACCGCTTTGGGTTTGAAACATTTACCTTTTGCCTTTTTCTCGACAAATTAGTAGTTAAGTTTATATATCAAATTAATAAAATAAAACTTAGCATTGAGTTCGCATTGCGTGATGATGTGAAACCGATTGAACTTAATTCGTGAGTAAATATTATGATTTTATTGCTGGCAATAACATTAAAGTGGACGGCAAAGTAAACATTATTATCAACAAAGACATAGTTTATGTTAAAATTATTATTATTGTAAGTGATAATAAACATTATAAATTTACTTTTTGGCAAACGCAACTTTTTATGTTCTTACGTACTGAGATCTTCAAATGCGTTATTTAAAAGCGAGGGCGTCTTTGAAATAAGGCGGTGGAAAGGATACACTCGTGTGTTTATGGGTTTCGATCACAACCCATGTGACCCCACTCGTTTCATAAGGATAAAGCTTAGGTTGCTGGGTTAAAAAGAATAGTAGCAACGTGTTACTAAAATTGCTAGTAATACTAGATTTATTTTAATAAAAAATGCGTCTCTTCATTCTTACGATAAAGATTTATCCGATGTTCCTTTCATTATTGATAAAACAATAATCAACTAAGTAACTTAGTAACATAATATAAAAGGTATTACACGATTTAAAGGGGCTTTGAACTCGAAATTTTGTCTCGATAGTCTATTCTCAATATAAATAGAGGTCGATACATTGCGGATATGTCGGATTTTAATGCATGCATTCAATCACACTAATATATTCCGGAAAGTATTACACCCAGATATCAGTATAGTCATTTGTTTTTATTTTTATGAAAGGCAACTGAATTGAAATAAAGCCTGTATACGACTTTACAAATATTCAAACAACGGATCTAATGAACACTCAGACTTGGAATAATTTTATTTGTAGATTACACAAATTTTTGTTCCATGCGGGATTCAAATTCACAACACTAACGGCATAATATTTTGGGGTCAGTCAACAGATAGAGAGCTGGTACTCAGAATGCAAAAAAAGGTGTATCAGGTCAATATTTGGTTTAAAAATAACGGACAGCTGCTTACCTTACTTCAAAAGCCTCAAATTGTTAACTTTACCAGCGTTGTACATAATGGAAACAGCTGTTTTCGTAAAAACTACTTCAACACTTTTTTTATAAGTGTCAGAGGTTAAAAGATGTCCATTACGTGCTCAATATAAAGAACAGTTGTGTAATGTACAGTGCAAGACAGCTCTTATGCAAAAGAGTGTTTTTGGTACAGCTCCTAAGATATATAATAAAATACCTAATGAAATAAAAAACTTGCCTTTAACTAAGTTTAAAAAGTCTGTATTCAAGTTGCTGGTAAATAAAAATTATTATTGTTTGAATGAATATTTAAATGACACAATTTTAATAACATGATAATAATAAGATACCTATGTACATGATGTAATATAATATAATGTAATAAGAATTATAATAATTTTAATTTTGTAAATGGTCTAATATACCTATATATTTTTGAAGTGAAAACTTCTTTAGGCGCGTTGAGCACTTCTTGGATGAACAAAAATCATAGAACTCGCGTCATAGTCACGCTTCCGCGCTTTCCATTTTTGAATGATTTTAGAATATTAACAATATCTCAGAAATGGTGCGTCCTACGCAAAATATAACGAAATTTTGACCCCCTTCATAACGCCTAGTATCAGGAATCCGACCCGCCCTTTTTTTTTGTTTATAAAGAAGTGTTTATCATCAAGGATTCAAGTTGTTCACTTCTATCAGCAGTCCCCAAAGACTGTCCCAATTTTTTTTTGTAATTATTTAGTTGTATTGTCGTTGTATTTTTAAATTTGTTCTTTACATTCACGATATATATTTTTTCTTCTCTTTTGTGTTACTCATTTAAACTTGTATGCCTCAATGACGGAACATACTGGACAACATAATTTGTAACATCTTTGTATTACCTATGTTTCTAAAAATAAACGATTTCTAATTCTGATTCGGTTTTGTGACATTGCCAAAATTACCATTTTAACCACTACGCCATAAGGTCGTCCACCTTACTAACTACCAACTACGTGACCTCAAAAAAGTTTCTGAGAATTCCCTCCAAAAAATATATATTAGTTGAGACTGCCGTAGAAATTGAACCCTCATAATCGGCCGTAAGCACAAGCGCACTCATACCCCGTAACGAACAAGGCAATCAGCAGTCAATTTAGACGTATACCGTTTACATTATTCATAAGTTTCTTAAGTCGAGATGATAGATCTGAACCTACCCTGAGGCATTTTCTAAGCCTTACCACTTAATGATAGGTTACTATAAATAAAAGCCGTGTAGTCTAAGAGCTTCTTTACATAATAACAGATTGTAGGGGACTATAATAACACGTTTCTATCATTCGGCTTTTACACTATGCGGTGCAGTTCTGGCCCTTTAATAAAGGTAGAACTATTCATTAAGGGCTTAGGATGTTGTGTCAATTAAATTAAGCCCGGTCACGTAAATGGAGTGACATACATACATAGACTTACGGCTGTATATCTCGTATGGGGTAAGCAGAGGTGTTTTACGTCGTAGGTCTTACGTAATAGACAGCGAGCTATAGCAGCCTACTGAGCATATTTTCCTCTGTGCTGTAAATGAGAATTACATTCACGCCTGTTTCCCAGAGTGGTCCTGACACACTTCTCTGGTTTCGTTCACTTTCATCACATTCCTCATACACGCTCGCCGGTTTAAGGTGCTCTTCACCTGGCCTTTGTGCAGAACGTCTCCGATCTGATAGAGAAACGTTCGCCTAGGTCTTCCCCTTGTGACTGTTGCATTCACTGAGAATTACCTAACCAAAATTCATTATAATATTTAAACATTATAATGAATTTTTGTTAAGTGTCATTTTATACATACGGCTAAGCTAATAAGAATATAACTTTTATTTTATATACATATTTTAGAGATGAATGTGTTAAACTTGTTTTGTGTTAGAAATTATAAGTATAATAGAAATAAATTATCGATATTAAAAAAGTTGAAATAAAAACGTAAAAGTGAAGCCGTACTATAGGCGTCATAAAGAATTCCTTCCATATCTTTGTATATTATTAAATACTCTTTAAATAGTAAACTATGTTTTGTTTTTCAACATGTCCCTACAATCACTGTCGCGTAATTATAGGCGTAAATCTATGCAATGGAAATAGCGCAACGTTTAAAACATTAAATATTTATCATATTGTACTTGTTTATATCCGAAAGGTAAGGCAAAGATCACACAGAATTTTTTATACATAGTTGAGTCAATAGCAGCTATCTATATACAGTCTATGGTTGACCATGGCTGAACTGAGGCCTACTTCCAAGTTGGGGTCGCAATACACTGTTCATCTTTCGAATTAACTCTATCCCAATGTTCAGACTATCGCTTTAGAAAAGAAAGCACAGCGTATTTACACAAAAAGCTCATTGCTATGAAAATTGAAAATTTAAGTTTTTCTACCATTACATAATATAACCATAACAGTAGGTATATCATGAATAGCAATAAACACTCAAGCATAATTACAAAGCGGGAGCTATCCTTTATAATGGAAAAGAAGATACCTATTAACATCATAATAAACTGCAGTGTAATGACTTGTGCAATATAACTTCATTATTGCGAGAGGTCAGCGTCGCTAAACATAAATATAGTTCGTGCTTTGATATTAGTCTAGAAGTGACAACAAGTTTAGAGGTATTGGTGCCAATTCAGTTGTCACAAAATTCTCTAAGCTTAACTAAAAATCACTAAAATTTAATTTAGTCCTCTCAAATGACATTTCGTATTCTGAAATCGCTAAAAGTGGCAGGACTAAAAGAGTTTTAGTGATTTTTAGTTAAGTTTAGAGAATTTTGTGACAACAGAATTGGCACCATTATCTACTAATTTAATATCAGGCAGGCAATATCTACCAATGGAGTTATTTGGAGGCCCAAAAGAGAGACTTTTGCACAAGAGTGAGAAGAAAAAGCTAATTCCTTGTGTGCCCCATAATCTGTGCAAAAGCAATTATAAAATAAAATAGAAAGTTTAACAACGTTAAATGCCCAGTAATACCTTTTACAGTGACATTAGACACACAAGTATCCCAGTTAGACACACAAGTATCCCAGTTAGACACACAAGTATCCCAGGTTGACAAAATTGGAACTAAATGTGTTCATTCAAAAATTTACAATGCATATTTTATGTTTACTATTTCAACATTAAGTACACGAGTGTTTTGTATTTTTAATAAAAAAGTATATGCCCTGCATGATGGTAAATAATTGCTAATGATTTAATATAACATTAGATATTAGTTAGTTGAACGTGTGTTATCAGCCTACTTAGCCCCACAATTGGGTCATTGTGCGTTTGAGGCCCCATTTTCTTCCTATTAATCTTCTGCATTGCCAGTATGTTGGTTATTTGCATACGTCGGTTATTTTCGTGTTTATATTAGATATTAGTCCTGTATCTAGATTGTGGCAATGTTGGGCACGTGCCCTTCTTAGTGTGAGAAGTATTACGCCATAGTCCACCATGATGGCCCAGTACGAGTCGACAAACTTTACATATCTTTTAGATCATTATGAAGAACTCGCGGTCATGCAGAGCTCCACACAATGTTTTCTTTCGCCGTAAGAGCGATTGATAACTAACTATTTAATACGCACCTAACTTTGAAAAGTCTGATGCTTTGAAATCGAACTCGAGATCTCTGTGTGGTCTCCTTTTAATAGCTACTATAATTACATCTGATATTACCGATCCTTAAAAAGTTATTCCCTGCACTGATTGATAAGAAGCCTGGAAACTATCCTCTCCACAGAAAATATCACGCGTTTTTTTGGCTACGATTTTCTTTAGTGTGGAGGCCCAAATAAGACTGTTCTGATTTGAGTGGATTCCCAAATGTAAACGGTTTATCTATTTCTTTCTCTCTCTGTTTATTCTCTCTCTCTCTTCATGACGGTCAAAAGCAACCGCATAATTAATTATCACTTGAACAAAGTAGCTGCTCTTTCGTCAACACTAATGAGTGAGCAAACTTTCATGACATATTGCCCGTGTTCTACTCGGCTTGCTGCATTTAATAACAACTTAGTTCTCAAGCTTAATGAAAACTGTTAACATGTTATTATAGCGTGTTACGAAGTAATAATTATATTAAAAGCTCTAAGCATATTGTTTAAGCTTGTCACGGCATCACTTAGTTACGTAGTTACTTTTCCATCATCTTTCTGTTCGTATCACGCGTATATTTTTCTAAAAAGGTTAAACAGAGCTCTTGCTTCTTAACGTCAGTGCAAGTAAGGGAGCAACATATGTTTGCGCTAATATTGCCGGGAAGAGTCGCGAACCGAATCGATAATTTCTTTTACACTCTATGTAGTACTAGCTGCACTTATCCATGTTTATGGTTACTGTTACGCTCACGTAACTCAAAGAGACGTTTTCCTCTTTTCATCTTCCTTAAGAATTTGAACTATCAAATGCAAAAAGAATTAAAAATCCAACAAGTAGTTCCAGAGACGAGCGAGTTCAAATAAATAAACGACGAACTCTTCAGGTATATTATATTACTAGCTATGCCCGCGGTTTCACCCGCGTTTATGATTACTGCGCCGCCTCCGTGGGTCATAGCATGATGTTATATAGCCTATAGCCTTCCTTGATAAATGAGCTATTCAACACTAAACAAATTTTTCAATTCGGACCAGTAGTTCCTGAGATTACAGCGTTCAAACAAACAAACTCTTCAGCTTTATAATATTAGTATAGATTAGTATAGATATTGAACTAAAATTAAAACGTAAACACGTATCTATACTATCAAAATTAATTTTTATAGAAAATATTTGTATTTTTAAGTATGTTTGTTTTTTGTTTGTAATCAATAAAACAAAACATTGTTGGGCCTGTTTAAAAAAATGTTCACCGTTAGAAAGCTACTTTGCAGAAGAAACATAGGCTATATAACATCACGCTACGATTCACAGGAGCGAAGCAATAATCATAAACGTGGGTTTATCTGCAAGAGGACAACTAGTGTTACATGTTTAATTGTTTACATTAAATAATAATGTCCTCCAGACCGAATTTCGGCCACGGCGGCCAGTCTTAAAGGAGACTGGCCATCTGCGCAGGAATAGTGCACAAGTGTGTGCGCAAACACAAGTGCACTCTCTGTTCCCTAACTATCATAACCCGATGGGACTGTAATCCGACACGACCGGCGAGAGATCAGGCGCAAGACCAACGGATTTACGTGCTTTCCGAGGCACGTGGGGTGTCTAACACCGCCAACTTCCTAACTCCGGGCTGCTATTGAGATTTCTTAACTGAAAAACCCAATAACTTTGTGTTGGCCCGACCCGAACCGACCCATTAAATACTAAATATACATCGTGATGCCTTTGAACAAAACCAGTTATTTGTAAAAACAATCTTCCAAACATCCTAAAATTATTTCAATACCAATAGAGTATTGAGGGATAAAATACACAGATTGACGTACTATGTCTACATGATCACCACGCGCAAGATGGGGTGATTCTATTAATAACAGAACGCACACGAATAAAGGGTACTATTTATAAGCGCCTTTGTATGGTATAGCATTGTTTAAAGTAAAGTAGAAAACAGTGGTTGGAATAGATAATGAAGTCAATAAATCTATAGACATAACTAAAATGCTATTACTGCATTACTAGGCGTATTGTTTTCCTTTCTTTTCTTATAGAAGACAACTCCCGCACTAGGGATAATTCCTGTGTCGCGGGCGACTAACAAACATTCAAACAACGGACACAAAGAACACCCAGACTCGGAACAACTATTTGTGGACCTGTGTGATCCACAAATAGTTGATCCGTATTGTATTTTTTGTATCTTTGTCCCGCGTGGGGTACGAACCCACAACACTCGGCGCGGTGGCAGTGGCGAGATGACCACTTAAACCACTACGTCATTCGTGCAGTCTATTTAGTCTTTTTTCTATATATCAACAAAATGGCAAAAAAGAATAGGTATGATACGGTACGGGATACAATAATCGCTCACCATCAGTCTATGGCACACTGATGGTGAGCGATTATCGTATCCCATGGTCGATTGCAATTCGTGGTAACAATAACAACTGGGAATAGACGTTCCAGAAGTATCCTTCGCGTATTGCCTGCCATAGAGAAAAGGAATCCTAACGAATATTTAAAATGCGACCATGAGTGTGTTTATTTGTTTGTGTACAACTTTTCGACCGATCATCATGAAATTTCGCATTTACTATGTACCCGTATAGGTAAGATGTTTTTATCTAAAGGTACCCCTGACAACTTAGGAGTACAGAATAAGACATAGGATACCTTTCATCCTGAAATAAAGTACTGTTCCCGAGAGACAAAATGTAGATTAATGGGAATGAAGCCGCGGGCAAATCTAGTAAAATATAGTACGAAATGGGCAAGCTAAGTATGTGAGACTTCGCAATTGTTACTAACCGGTTGAAACGCAATTCAATTGTTAACTGCTCCTTCTTAATCCCGTATTCTATGAAAGGGTCATGTCTTGCCACAAGCTGGCTAATTCATTCCGTCACTAAGTAATTTTATTGGCAACAATTTCTTTGACTCTCTTCACATGTGAGAAGAGAGTCAAACATAATGAACACAATGTTCTCACAACAGTTTTACAACTAAGGACATAAATAGATTACTATAAGATCCTAGCAGGAATCATTTTATAAAGAGGAAAGATTCTTATTTTGTATTCTTGTTTGTAATAAATAATCTAAAAATCTACTGAACTGACTTTGAAATTTTGCCACCATTAGAAGATCTTTATTCAGAAGTACGATAGGTAGATATAACATCACGTTCCGGGTCATGAGGGTGGAGCAGTAATTATAAACGCAGGTGTAATCGCGGGGGACAGCTAGTCATAAATAAATTACTTACATTGGCGTATCTAGGTTTATTTTTGAGAGAATTTCACGCCTCTAAACAGCTACATACTGCCATAGAATTTTGAGTTGAAACCTTACATCCAGGGATGGGTACCAAAAAGTCCTCCCTTATTTTCACCCCTTAATATTAGTCTCAAGAAAACCGCATAAAATAAGATAAAGCAAACATCGTCAAAACAATTTAAGAGAACTTCCATTTAAATATTTTAAGCTCAAGTTAAGAAAATGGCTACTAGATAAGTGCTTTTACACAATAGAAGAGTTCATGCCACATAAAACTAATGAATCTGATTATTTATAAATTTTAATATAATGTAATATAATAATGATAAATATCCTAAATAATAATATAGTTTGCCATTTTGTTACTAATATTTTAATTGTTTTATATAATTATTAATATTTGCATGCCTAATACAGGCAGAATATAGTCTGAACTATTCACCATTGTTAAATCTGGTACCACCTGTATTCTGTGCAAATAAATGTTTCTTTCTTTCTTTCATCATAAATCTACATGCATTAAAGTACTCGATAACATAACTATTCAAAGTCATGTAAAGTGTATCAACTAGCACTTTCTAATATAATACAATATAGTCCAATACTCTAATCCTGAGAGGAGGCCTATAGAGCAAAGTAACAGTTCGTAAACAAGACTGATATTACAGAGCTTACTTTGTGCTATTTATGAGTTACTACTTAAGTTACCACACACATTGCATAAAGTGCTGATATGGTCTATTTTCAACGACCATACAACTATTGCTACGGTATAATTACAAACTATAGTAAGCATAAATATCTAAGGATCTTTTCACATTAACGTCTGACAAACCTGCTTTTTTAGAGCGTCAACGCAGCGACTTGAATGCGTACGGCGCGCGGCGTGGCGCTAACGCGTCGATAAAAGTTGTTCTATTAAGTAACAGTGTGACTGGTTACGGCTGGTACAATTATTCCCAACGGGCCACACTGTGACACGTTACAGAATGACCTGCTGGGAACGAATGCGTGACGCGAAAGTCTCTTGTACCACTGAGCAGTGGCCAAACGCTCGAGAAACGCACAGATAAAATGCCATGTGAAAGGGGTCTAAAGTCTATTGAAGTTTAACCAGTTTACTACCTACCCTTCGGAAACAGTTTTTTTTCTGGCTGTATCCTATGTCCTTTTCTGTACTTCTGACAGAGTGTATGCGAAATGTCATGATGAAAGAGTACTAATAGTAATCCTGCCGGTGTTACTTTAAATCACTAAAGTAAATAGGTACACTATTACTATACGACGAATTCAGACATTTTCAAACCCACTGTCGAATATTAAGAATTAATACCTGTGTCGCAAATGTCTTTACAAACATATAATTAACGAATACAAAGTACACCCACACTCCGCGCAATTATTTGTGGACCACACCAATAATAATTGTCTTGTATGAGATTGGAAACACTTAAAAAGACGAAAGTGGCAAGGCGACATAATAAAATAGATCTTATCTATCAGACTTTATCTGAAAAAAGTCTTATTTGTCCAATAAAGCCGCGTACAGATTTGTGAAACGTAGCATGCAATGTAACATGAAAGGAGCATTTCATAAGTGTGGACGCAGGGCGCGCACGAACCGAGCATGACGTGCTCGCATCTGTTTCCAGCATGCGCGCGGCGAACATAGCTCAGTCTGCCGAGAACACGCGTTCTACAGTACAGACACGCACAACCCGTCCACATTGGCGCTCCGTGCACACTGCGCGCCCCTTTGTGTTCGGCGAAAAAACCGACAAATTGCGGATCGTGGCGTGCACGTATTGAAATGCTCTGTTCGTGCGCGTAGTGTGCACGGTTCGTGCGCGCAAAGCGTCCACACTATGGGAATTCTGTTACATTGCATGATACGTTGCGACAATGTGGACGGCAAATTCTTTCATTGCATGTTACATTTCATGTTACATTTCGTAAGTCTGTACCCGGCTTAAGAGTTTCTTGAATGATGAATATTGAAAAAGGAGAACAATATTGCGAGTACTCGTTACACGATTCTTGTAAGATATTGTTTATACTTTGGAAAAACTTGCATCTCGCAGCTTTGTTTTAATGACGTAATCATGTACACAGTCTTATGCCTCGAGGGACTAGGCAAAGATGGTTTAGATAAACATTTCGCTGCAGCTATTGTTTTAGATTCCACGTACAAGTGACCGAGCCTACTGCCGTAGCAGACTACGTGCTGCTACATTTTATTTTGACCAGAATACTCTATAGCAATTGCCCGCTCAAGAAATCAATACCGACCACTCATGCAATGCACTCCTGCTGCTCCACTACGATAGCAAATTATTCTAAAAAAGCGCGTATAAAGCCCCTAGACTTTTTAAATCTTCTTAATAAAGGGATTATCTGCTGTAGATAGCTTTAGAAAAATGTAATAAGCTTATTTAAATTATTAAAACTTTCTAAGCTCCTCGAAACAAGCATAATGCACTTTTATTGTTATTAAGTGAAGGTTTGTATATGTTTATGATTAGGCTTTTCTTTGCTAGTGAAACCGTTGTCTCTGTTAACCTTTAAATAAATTAGCATATTCATCTTTTATTTTAGAAACAGTTTTCATATACATGGATGGTACTTTTCAAATTAAAATACATTTGGTCTCTCACGAAATGAATAAAAATCAACTTTAATACCTACATTAAAAACTTAACTAAAAAATGTCCTACCAATGTGGTAGAGACTACTTCAAATAATTATGACCATTTAATTACACTTCAACATCCCATTCTTTAACCATAAAAATCACCACTCAAAAAAGCGTCTCCGCACCTGCGTTCAATAAAAATAAGAAACAAAATAATCAGTCGACGATCCCTTAAGGCCACCGCCATCTTTTTTACATATATTTTTTATCTGTAGAACAGGTTTCGTCTGGGAACGGGGCACAGACAACAGGTGTTACGCTACTGAACGATATCGTTCCTTTTTTCAATGTGAAGGAAAGTTGATTTAAGAGGTCGTGTGACGAAACGTAAACACTTGTGTGTGACAAATTTTGTATATTTTTATACTGCACAGATTGTAAATAAGCGTACGATGATGACGGTTAGCAGTTACCGTAGGAGACTTGCAATACGACGGTTGCCATGACGTTGCAAGTGTACAATTGCCGTCAAGGTGTGAAATTGTGATTTTAACGAGATCCTTTGAAGTATAAACTGTGTTATGGTAAGATTGGCCCGGGTCTTGTATCGAATGTGTCGAGATCTATGGCATGAGTTGGCTAAACTCTAGTGTTACTGAGACTAATCGATTGTTATATACTGACGTGGAGACTCGATGTTATCGACATTGGAACTAGGGACGAGTTTGAAATAGGATAAATCTTGAATTATGTGATAATTTGGTAAAAAGTATTATTATACTTTACTAACCTAACCTAACACAGGTAATCTGATCATGGGCTAATTTATAATCGTACTTTATTTTGACTTTTGATTAATCGTAGATCATTTTAGGTAACATAATTATACTAAAATAATTATAATGTTTTTAAATCGAATGTGAATTTCTTTGTTTATTTGTTACGTTTTTACACCTTAACTACTCAACCCATCATCATGAAATTTCGCATACAAAGTGTCAGGGGTACCGAAACGGATATAGGGTATCTTTCATCCAGAAAAAAGTACTGTAACTAACCTTACCTAACATACATTTACGCAATCGAAGCCGCGGGCAAAATCTAGTAGTTTAATAAAGCAAGATAAAAATTTATATGGTATTTAAAATATTAATTTTAAAAATTTATAATAATTAACTTTGCGTAAAGGAAAATGGATTCACGATTTACCGTTAACAAAATAATAATTCTCAATATCAGGTAAGTTACTTAAATTTTTAAATTATTAATAATTACTAGCGGTTCTAGGCGACCGCTAGTAATTATTAATAATTTAATATTTTGCTCGAAATTCGACCAAAGTTTGCCTGTAAGATATTGCTCACATATTATGTCATTATATATTGATATATGTAACCATAGTTACGCGCTTCGACTGCGTGTTTCAAATGCATGGTTGTGTGCGTGTAGTGTTTTTCATTAATTAAATGTATTTCTAATGCATATTTAAAAAAAATATTAGCATTCGTCACTTCTTCTCTGTATAAACTATAAGTGTGCAAAATTTCGTACTCCTCCGTCCGCCCAATTTTCGTAAAAAGGGATCCAAAGTTTTCGCTTCACGTATTAATATATAGATAGGGCACGATTGTAATATAATCTTTTACATCGTACAATAATACACCAATATAAAGAAGTCTATATAACTATGATAGGTAACAGTAAAACCAAAGAACGTAAAAAACTAGTATAGAATTGGGGCAGCCAAGCGGAATCGTTCAGTAATCACTACGGCTTACCATAAGTAAAGAAAACTACTCACTAAAATCTTAGGACCTCATTCCTAGAATACACTAGGGACGATGAGCTTTCGTTATCTTTAAGTACTAGATATTGGTACTAAGTACTCAATGCTGTATTTGTCGAAATCTTGTTCTTTTTTTTTCTTCAATAAAATATAGTTTTACAAATTTCTCTTAAACTGATTCTAAATAAAACCGAACAATGGTACATTAGTTAAGAGGTTCCGTTGACGACCGTGCTAATATTAAATTGTATTACAGTCGTCAGCGTCTTCCACACGGAAATAGCATATTTTTTGGTAATTGTTTTATTATGCAAAACATATTCCTAAAAATAGTTACAATAATAAATTGAAGTGAATGTCATTAAATAAAAGTATTCAACACAATTTATATAAAATAAAAATAATAATAAAAATATGAATTAATAATAAAATTAGGATGCATTACCATTGATCTATTGTTTTGACGGCTATTTGTAGCCAAAAAAAAACTTTTTGACGAATGTAAATCGTTATAATATATCGCTAATGGAATATATCGTCATATTATTATCTATTATGCTCTGTAAGTTGCGCAAGTTTTTGATGTATATATATAGCCACTGTGCAGGAGTTGGCCGTGTCAATGTGGATTCCACGTAACAAAGGACAAGTCTATTACCGTATGACAAGACAACTTCTAAACTATGTTATATAACTGAACATTGCCTAACAGAAAACCCAATAAACTTGATATCATCGAAATTTAAAACATTTTTTTATTTTACTAATAAAATAATGTGAGCTTCAAATCAGCCAGTCTTGTGTACCAAAGCAGTATACCAATTTGTGTAGGAACAACTACCATATACCACTAGCTCAACACGAAGTCTTATATCTAATGGTATATATGTGGTAACTACACAGGAAACCATCAAATATAACATAATATTAAGCTAAGCGTAAGTGCTAAGTGCTAACTAAACAACAATTTTTCAAAACTGGGTCCATTAAACTGTCAGACTGAACTCGCTTATAAAAGCTAACCTATATAACTTGGAGATCTACTTACACTGGTCATCATTATAAACTCAACCTTACAGAAAAGTTTCTGCTGGCAAGTAACACTGAACTGTGATAACATAATTTAACAATATCAATATCAAATCTATAGCGGTATAGGTACAAAGCTCACGTCTAAATATCCCTAAAGTGGTAGGCAGAGTCTTTTCCTCTGTGTTGGGTATTACGGATTCGAATCTCACACTGGGCAATAATACTTGCGGTCCACAAATGATTGGTTTTTTGTTTGGATGAACCTTTTGTCCGTTAATTGTTTATCTTATGACACAGTGCTTGATCCAGAAAGCGAGAGTTGATTTTGTAAATTTAAAAAGTTATATAAGAAAGCAAAACCGTAGTATGAAACCATTGGAATGCCATGCAGTGTTCTCGAGTTCGATCCCAATGCACGCACCTCAACTTTTCAAAGTTATGTGCGTATTAAGTAGTTAATTGTCCTATATTGAAAACATCGCAAGGAAACCTGAGTTTGAGAGTTGTACATAATGTTTTTGAAGATGTGTGAAATCACTGGGCCAGCTTGGTGGACTATGGCTTAACCCTTCTCATACAAAGAAGAAACCCGTGCCTAGCTGTGGCCCAGTTAATAAACAGGGCTGATATTATTATATAATTACAATACAAGAAAGAAAATAATATATACTACATCCATATATTGCTAAGTATATTTAAAATCCATACAATACGGATCGAACCTATCGTCATCCACCAAGCACATTTTCAGGTTTCGTAACACCAGTAACACCACTAAAAAATGCCTGATAGAAATATCATATACACCTTTATCCAATCTAAGAACCGTACCCACACACTCATCGAGTGTAACGAGGCCGTCTATAATAACATAATCAAGTTGTAACTCAATACAAATTGAAGCACCTAATATTTAGATTGACCTTAGGTCGTCTAGTACGATGTATCCCTGACCTCCGCTGACGTCATTAAACGGCTGTTAACCACAGGCTGTGTACTATAATATTTATTGATAACTTGGTTCTACAAATATTGGCTAAGTAATAAATAATACGTGGGATAGAATAATGCGTACAATAAATAATATATATAATCTATACTTAATATTATAAAGAGGAATGGTTTGATTATTTGTTTGTAAGGATTTAACACAAAAATATTTCAACCGATTTTAAAAATTATTTCGTCATTTGAAAGGTATATTATAACTAAGTGACATAGGCTATATTTTAATTTTTTAAAAGTTCTGTTACTAACATAACCTATCCTACTTTTATGCGAGCGAAGCCGCGGGCAAATCCTAGTACAATATGTAATACATGTCTGTGTAGTACGAGATATCTGTACAATTGATCCTTTGACCGCGACTTATCTTTCGAGTACTGCAGAGGGCTAAGTCTCATAAGTCCCATAATAAAAACTGTTTCAAATTTGGTTCTCATCTAGTCCCAGTGTCTTAAACATTACAAATGGTATTCTCTTAAAACAAAATAAACGTCAAATGTGTCAATTGTAAGGTAAACTCCAAGCTAATTGTTAAAACTGCATTAAAATCCTAAGCGGTTTTTAAATAATACTGAATCCAACAACTATTTATTGGAACCAGTATTTTATAAAATGTGACTGACAGACAGACAAAAATCTAATAACCATTATTTGAAGTATAAACCAGTACGTAAGTGTATCAGGATCGGAGCATATGGAAATCCGTAGTCTCTGCCTACCCCTCTGGGAAACAGGCGTTAATCTATGAATGTATGTATGTAGGTACTAAATCATTTTCAAAAATAAATCCAATGTTTATTTTAAATTCTAAATACTACTTCTAGTTTTATAATACTAAAGGTATAGACAGAAGTTTAAAAGATACACAATTTGAACCATAATAATTATTCTCTCTCTTCAACTGAGGCATTACATCTGAGGATCATATTC
This sequence comes from Catocala sponsa, assembly GCA_963564715.1. Lineage (NCBI taxonomy): Eukaryota > Metazoa > Arthropoda > Insecta > Lepidoptera > Erebidae > Catocala > Catocala sponsa. Next base: position 10,040,669 of record OY751351.1, read on the forward strand.
ATGATGAATAGCTGGCCTATTACTACAATAGGTTCCTCATTACCGTGGATTGCTATAAGAAATCGAGCAGGTAATCTGCCTTCATCGACTTCTGTCAATGATCATACCTGGTAAAATTGATCGAGGAGATGGCATCATTCATTTACTTTAGCTTGATTTTTGGACTGCTCCGCAAAAAATCTCTGATATGTTTCATGAGTTGAGCAAAATATTATTGGGTTTTTCTGTCAAGATATTTAAAGTATCTGTATACAACTGTGCTCAGTAAGTTAACTACAATATATTCGCTTGGACTCCCCATTACGTGGCATCCAATGACACAGTTGGCGAAAAGTGGTTTTGGATATAGGCGTAAGACTATGTATAATATATGCATGTATCAATAAATTAGCCCATATATTCATACCATTACAATGTCTGTCTTTCTTGCGGCGTCGGTTTGCGCTTATTTATTTGCGGCTCTGGCAAGGTCTGGTCTCAATTGTCCTCCCGAGAATATAGGCAACTATTTATCTCATCCCCTTCCATATCTGGAGTTGAAAGTATTATAGTGAGACTCCATAGGGTTGTCGGTGACATTAATGACGCGTAATTCATTATTAGTTTTGATCTGTGACATCAGGCCCCTATCAAGACAGCAACTTCATAAAACTGACTAGAATATGTAATATATATAATGTTACTTTTTGCGTAGGATGTAAAAAATAAATTGGACTGAATGAAAAACAAATGAGAAAGTTCTAAATATGAGAAAGGAAAAGAGACATATTCTAAAAACAATAGAGTACAGAAGAGGGCAAATGTTGGGCCACTTGATACGACATGACACTTTTATAAGAAATATCTTGGAAGAAAAAATTGAAGGCAGAAGGGGAAAAGGAAGGCCAAGGAGGACGTTCATAGATCAAGTGAAAGAAAAGGTAAAAGTTACGTCGTATCAAGAAGTCAAAGCGCTGGCTGAAGATGGGACATTATGGAAGAGACTCCACCGACAAGAGCATGGCTCTTAAATTGAAGAAGAATATGTACAAGCAATTAATTTGGTCGTGAGATCTTGTTATTTACAGGCTGCTTTTTAAATTGTTTAAAAGCAGTTATTAAATTACCAGATCGCACAACCTGCATACATTGATAGTGACAACTTATTTCAAATTTATCTGAAAATAATTTTGATTTATTATTAAGCTTAACAAGTCTCAAACAAGCAGTAGTTAGTAAAAGCTTATTGTAGGTACCAAATTGTATATTTTGCATAATTACATATTTTGTATTGCCATAATCTATTCTAATATTCATAAAATAAAGGTGAAATTTCCTTGGAACTATTGAACCTATTATGAAAATTGCGTCAATAATAGTAAACTATACAATCCATGAGTAACACAGGCAATGTTTTAATGGTTTACCTAGCAATCGAAACCGCCTAAGGACGAAGGTCTAATAATAAAAAATTAAAAGTTACGCGTTATAAATTTTAAAACATCAATCAAACAATAAACTTACAGGCCCAAAATCTTAAAATGTTTTAAGATGGTTAAATAGACTATCTTAAAACTGTTAATATTAGGGTCTTAAATAAGCTTAGCTCACATGCTAATACTAACGCCATCTATGTTATAGTTTTAATACTAATTACATAAACGGATGAAAACTAATAATATTGGTAGGTAATAACTATAAACAAAAATGTGTGATGTCTTTGTTTATCTAATATTATTAATGAATTTAACTTATCGTAAAGCAATAAAAGACCTATCCTGTTGTTCTTGAGGTGATTATAATATAGGCTTTTTAAATAAGGATTATACATGTTGTCGTGCAATATTTTAGTGTAGATTTTTATAGATTACCATAATCTATGTATTGCTGGAAGATAAAACAATTATGAGAGTGAAGTAGGTATTCCAATTTATTCCAAAAAGCCTATCCCAGCATCATTTTTGTAGATTACCTTCATGTAAGTGTTCTGAGACAACGCAAATTTATCTTATCCTTTAGGCATAAAACATTTTAAGCTGTTAAGTTATTCTATTATTTGTATAAAAGAGGATAAAAACGTTATTATCCGAAGTCTAAGTGCACCTACTGAATATCTATGATCTACGGTCAGCATTTTAATAAAATTTATAAAGTCGTGTAAGAAGAAAGATTTCATTGTTATGCTTTATTTCTCGGTTCTATCTCAATTGAATTCACAATAACACTGATATTGTTCTTATACCACCAATCTAACGCATCACTAGCTTCGCTTAGGAGGATAGGATAAGCGAAACAAGTGACTCAGTTTCACTTAGCTCATCCATATCCATTTTACAGTCACATAATTCTAAGCATACATTGATATACAACATAAATATTATACAGTATAGAAAACTAGTTCTAGTCAGTCTGTAATAAAAAAAATGTATATTATTATTACAATCACCAAGGATCCACTAACAGAAATCCTAACTTTCTAACTAATATTATAAATGCGAATGTAAGTTTGTTTGTTTTTTTCTTTGTTACGCTTTTACGGCCGATCATCGTAAAATTTTTCACACTACTGTTCCCGACTACTGTTCCCATAGGATAGAAATGTATTGACAAATCTACACTAACGCTAGCGAAACCACGGGCACAATCTAGTAGGACTATGTAGTACGTGATCGAGGTTTACCAGGTTCAATGGTTTTAGAAGAAGAATGTTCTAGCTTCCAAACTCTTTTAGTAAGTAAATCTATTTAAAGTAGGTTCTACTACACATTAGCTATTCGTTCGTTCGTAAGGTCCAGAATATAAAGTAATCGAGAACCCATAAAGCAATAAATGTAAAATAGTAGATATAATAAATTAAAGGTTGTAGGTTCGTGAGAAAGCTTTAAGCTAGTTATAAAGACGTTGTTTTTAAAAATAAAAATGATTTGTTTGTGATAATAGGACTATAAAGGTATAATAATAATGTTCACTACAGGTATTTAAAAATAAGGTTATAATATCATTATAACTTATACTTATAGCCATATTGTAGTAAATAGAAATAGTATGGTATTTGTTTTAAAAATGCTAACTGGCCTAATTAGCCAAGTTACTATTACGTTTGTATTATCGACTAGCTGTTACCTGCGACTTCGTCCGCGTAGATTTTAACTAAAAAGTGTTTGTCTCCGCGGAATCCAATTTTTTTCTAAAATCAAAGTAGCCAAAGTTACTTCTTATAATATCAGCTACCTGCCAGTGAAAGTCCTGTCAAAATCGGTTCAGCCGTTTCGGAGATTAGCCGAAACAAACAGACAGACGGACAGTCGGACAAAAATTAAAAAAATAGATGTTTTCGTTTAGGTACCTTATATACTTTCATATGCAATATATAAAAAGCTGTTATTTTGACATTACAAACAAACACTTCAATTTTATTTATTTGTATAGATAGGATCTTTATAATTATATAATAATATCAGCCCTGTATTAATCTGTCCCACTGCTGGGCACGGGCCTCTTCTCAGTATGAGAAAGGTTAGGCCATAGTCCACCACGCTGGCCCAGTGCGGCTTGGCATTCACATATTTGTTTGAGAACATTATTGGGAACTCTTAGACATGCAGGTTTCCTCACGATGTTTTCCTTCACCGTTAAAGCAAGCGTTAATCAAGTATTTAATACGCACATAACTTCGAAAAGTCAGAGATGCGCGCCTTGGGATTGAACTTGAGACCTCTGCGTGGCAGTCTAACGGTTTTGCCACTAGGCTAACGCTGCTAATCTTTATTATGCACCTGTTTATATGAAAATAATACAGAACGTAATAGTACGTTCAGTAGTTAAAATACAACATTAAAAATTTCGGCTAGCTATTATTAAATACAACCACTACATACAATAATTCCTTTATTTTCCGTTTTATATTTACGATGTACAAGAATTTTTCGTTACCATCGACGATTACATGCCTACATGTAAAATTTGCCATCTCAAATCAATAACCCTTACTAATATTAAAAATGCGAAAATGAGTTTGTTTGTTTGTTTGTTACGCTTTCACGCCTTAACTACTCAACCGATCAACATGAAATTTTGCATACACGTTGTCAGGGGTACAGAATAGGACATAGGGTACCTTTCATCCAGAAAAAAGAACTGTTGCAAACCTAACCTAATCTAACCTACATTTACGCGAGCGAAGCCGCGGGTAAAAACTAGTAATTTTATAATTTCTTAATTGAAAAATTTTGTAGTAAATTGAACATAACCTATATTACTCTATTTTAAAAAATGATATCATTATATTGGTAATTCAGAAAATATTGTTATTTGCGTATTACATAACATTGATTAAATAATTATGACCTGTAAAATTAAAAAGAAACATGGTTGGTAAAACGATAAATATATACAATTTAAATTTTTTATGTATTAAATAAAATAAAAACCGAGGCTCTAATCAGTCAATTGACCGCAAAATAAAACGAGAATAATAAACCATGCAGTATTAAATATTAGTTTAACCAAATTATTCTAATGATACCATACGAAACACGAACTTACCATTAATATGAAACCATAAAATCCAATCTCACTAATGTCCACACATGTTTATTTAATAAACACATTAAATAATTAAAACAGTTTATTCACTCATATTATATCATTCAATCCAAAATTACTGCAAATTTTCAAATTCACTTTTTTAATTCAACACGAAATGTCAAACGCGGCATTCGATATTTGAAATCACAAGATGAAGCTCCGACGACCGCTAGGCGCGAAGCCTGGCAGGGCACTGGCTGAAAATGTTTTCCCGCCCTTAACCACAGAGTATACATTAGAATAACAGACGCGACATTTTTAAGCTTTTTTTTAATGGCTTAATGAGACGTTGTAATTTAATGTTGTGGAAAGAGCTGAGGAGACTAATGGTACTTATTGATGCCATTTATTTGATGTTTAGAGGCAGACCTAATTGTGGGTGTAATGTTAGGACTATTCGAACAAAGAACAGAACAAATTCGTGCATAGTTACTTATGTTACTGGCCGCTCTACAGATAAAAATAGATATTGAATATTTATGAAGGTACTGGATATGATTATGATCTAGTATTTGTTTTAAGAGTGATCATATTTGTAATTTGTAAATTTGATTGATACGGAGGTTTGTGCTTATTTGCTTTTTATGCTTAACATCGAGTATAATACAATATTGAAATGATAAGATTGAGTGCCTCGTAGGTTCAATGTGCGTTTGGAATATAGACGCGAATGAAGTCCTAGATTCGATTGCCTGAACGGAAAAATGTTATTGCGTATTTCACCTTATGATTACTATCAATAACCAATAACTACATATAAAATATTAAGTATTCTTATATATAAAAATAATATTTTCGTAAATAGTAACAACTAAAAGAGTAAAATTATACCTGTGGAATAGACGTCAATAAATTCAAGATTATTATGTAAAGCCTTAAAAATAACTTCCTAAATCTTGTCTCTATTCAAGTCCGTGAAAAACTCATAATGCAAAATGCATTAAAAATAAAACTTTGTTATAAAACCTAACCTCAAAATACGACAATTGTACAGCAAACTTTTATTTTTCGAAATTCGAAACAGCAAATTGGTGGTTACGCTTAATTATCCCAACTAACGGTCACAACTAAAATATTTGCCCACACTATTTATAAAGATTACTCTGTGACATGTGCATACGTTTTGTCCCACTCGCACTTAACGGTACTTTATATGGCTGTTTCATTCACCCGCCTCTGCAGGACTCCCTCACTATTTATATTAGGTAGCGTTAGTAAACATAGTAAATTATAATTAAACTTGTTTATGGAAATGGCGTGTCTGCGACTATTTAGCCTTGATATTATATATTATTTTAAAAGCTTAACTGCTTACTAATGAGCTTACGTCGAAAATATTCCTGTGACGTTTGGAATTATATTAAGTATACGAGAATAAGAAACTTGGATATAAATTATTGGTTTGCGCTATCATTAATGGAAATTTCTTCACGTAGTTTTAATAAAGTTTTTTATTTATTAGGCGGATATTAAACAGCAACGGACTGTCATTTACTTTTGTTATTTAAATTTAATATCTATATTGATAGTTATATCTTTAGGCCCTTAAGGCTATCTGGAATTATAAATGTTAGGTTATAGAGTAAATGGAAGGTTTTGATGATTTGTTAGGTTATAAATATATAAAATGCAAAGGAATATAGCAAAATTTTGCAAATTTATTCTTAGTATACAACCTCGGTGGCGTAGCCTTAGTAAATGTCACAGTCGTACATGACGTCTCAGGTTCTATTTACCAAACTGGCTAGTGAGCAGCGATAGCTCAGTGGGGAGACCAACAGAATGCAATGCAGAGGGTCTCGAGTTCGAACCCACGTCGAGCCCATCTAACTTTCGGAAGTTATATGACTTTTCGAAATTATGTACGTATTGATTGACAATTATCGCCTCCGTGCTGCTCCGTGCCTAGCAGAGCACGTTACGCCGTTGGTCCCGGCTGCCATGAATATCTATGGCAGTCGTTATTGGGAGAGTGTCGACACAAAATATCCTACTGGGTCGAAGTGTTGGCGGTCTGCATTGACTGGCCCCCACATAAGATAAGATAATATACCAAACTGGCTAAGTGTTATTTGATATTTCTTTAAAAATTCTTAGCATACACAATGCCTGGACATGTGCTCGGTAGATATCCTATTACGTGGGATCTAAAGCAATAGTTGGCGAAATGTAGGAGTAATTCACCCATATCCTTCTTTGGGTTATGGTAACAGCTAGAAATAATATCAATTTAAATCCTCCATGACGTTTATAAGGACTGTACGTGGTGCTGGGTCTGTATATGATAAAAAACACAATTTAAAGTATACATGATATATCTAAGCATTGTATTTTAGATCCTCGAATTTTGCCTCGTTCTATATCCTATCTACCTTCAATTTACTATGAGCTCAAAATATAATTCTTTATCACTTTAGTAATTTTCTCATAAATGACACTTTCGGCATATAAGTCTGATATTGTGTCTATAAATGATCAGGGAAAAAGTAATTTAAAGTGTTCCATGATGTTTATAAGCATTGTATTTTTGAATTTCGAACATTGCTACCTTCTCATCTACTCGTATCAGGAGCTCAGAATGTATTTAATTTTACTTCTGTATTTTCTCATTAATGATCCTTTTGGCATATAAATGTCGTACGGTGTCTGTATAAGAACAGAAAAGAATACAATTTGAAGTGTTCCATGATGTTTATAAGCACTGTATTTTCGAATTTCGAACATAGCTACGTTTTATATGTCATCTATCAAGGAGCTCAGAATTAATTTCTTTTTTGCTTCTGTATTTTTCTCATTAATGACCGGTGCCTGTATAAGAACAGAAAAAGAACACACAGAAACACTATTTGAAGTGTTCCATGATATTTATAAGCATTGCATTTTAAAATTCCGAAGAGAGTTCTTTCGAAAAAAAATTCTATACTTATCCCATTTACACCCAATCTACTACAAGCTCATTTATTTATGTATTTCATTTTCACTTCAGTAATTTTCTCAAAACTGAACAAAATAACACTTCAATATCATTAAGAGTGATTAATTATACAGCGCTGAATAAAAAGGGGAAAACACCCTCCATCTTTGAATTTACAGAAACTTTTCTGGAAATTATACGTCATGCATTCGTGATTAGTAAGTAGGACGAATTCCCAGGATGTAATTAAAATTCGTGAAATAAATTTTTCCATAAACAACGGTGCGAGTGTAAGTTTGTTTGTTGTTCTTTGTTAAAGGCAAATTAATGATTTTTAAGTAAACAACTCCAAAATTAGTATTTTGTCTATGTATATCTCATTTTTTCATGATTGTATATGAAAAAATGAGATTTGGAGAAAGGGATAAAATATTATTCAACAACTGCAACGATAATTTGGAAATTACTAGTAGTTTATTAATCTTTCTAGCTAAGCTAAGCTCCGTATGTTGTGTTTGTTCATGACAGTATTGTACACGTTTCTGCATTCTATATCCAATATAATCGCAGCGTCGAGTTCTGATTAGTCGATCTGTTAGATAATAAGTATATCATTTTTGATTTTGATTTACCTAATCTTAATTTCTGCACTGTTTTTATTTACGTCATACATAATATTTAGCCTATATCCGTGGAGAGGTTAGCAAAGATGGACTACATCCACATTTCGCCTACTTTGATCTTAGGGCACACACAATAGGGGGCAAGTCTAATGCCGTCTATGGGGCAAAGTTCCTTACTTCGTGCTGCGCCTGAGAGTTTTTGGTCAGTAAAACCCAATATCACTTTGCTCGAACAAGGAATCGAATCCGAGTCCTCATGCACAGCAGTCGTATTAACAAGCAATGCGTCATCGAGGCAGTCAGTTATTAAATCAGAAATAAACTTTATTTATTATAAATATTATGGACCGGTCATATATTTCAATGCCGGTAGCCCAAGACCGGTCTATGTAGAAAATCTTGGGGGAGGTCTATGTCCAGCTCAGAAATACGACCACTGCTGGCAGTGGACGTCTTTCGGCTAAGATGATGATAAATATTAAAATTTACAGCAAAAATAAACAAGCCTCTTTCTGTCCGATCCAACTTAACATTTGATTCCGGAATTTCAAATTTTTGTTCCTCTGACGGTGACCTATATTTGGCGTGACCCATTTTATAATATAATTTGATCTTAAAAAGTTTATTTATTTTCTTAACTTATGGCTGAGGAAATAAATTAACAACAGGCTTTCAGAGTACGTGTGGCGTCTAAGGGAATGCTGTATTAAAATCTTTGCGACTTTAATCTGTTGTCGAATTTTTGTCTCGTGGGAGTTCTAACATGTTATATTGCCAACATTATCAAAATTAAACGCCTTTCGTTGTCATTTATTTGGTGACGATTGACTCTTGGCATTGCTTAAGCAATGTGCAATTGTAAGAAAAAGAGAATCTGCTAACATACATAGTCTCAAGCCTATGTAAGGGATATCTCCGTAGCATTAAATTAGGGTTATTACAGCCACATTTCGCCAGCTATAGGCGTCTAAATCTTTGCCTAGAATGGCAATGGGTTTTTTAATAGGTATTACATGGAATCTTAAGACATACTTACTAGGCGAAATGTAGATATAATATACCTTTGTCTATTACTTCGGAGATATTTACTTCCTTACTAATATTGTAAATGCGAATGTGAGTTTATTAATTTGTTACGCTTTCACTACTCGACCGATCATCATGAAATTCCGCATACACGCTGTCAGGGGTACAAAATAGGATATAGGGTACCTTTCATCCAGAAAAAGGTGTTGTTTCCGAGGGATAGAAAATTGACATAACCTAAATATATGCGAGCGAAGCCGCGAGCAAAATCAAGTACAACATATTTTTCAAGATAGTGTTTGCAGCTTAGCAAACTAAATTTATAATTCCATTGGTAAGTCGATCGCCCCTTACGTGATTTAAGGTTGTATGGGGTATTTATAATGGGTTTGTATGCGACGCATTAAACCATCGCGACAGGCGGCACTACTCCCGAATAAGGGCCTCCATTACGGTCAAAACTACTTTGGTAGTACCCCAAAATATGTGCGTGAGTGCGAGATTATAAGTTTTAACAATTATGTATGCCACTCACGAAAGTTATTATTGAGTTATATTTTTAGTCATGTTTACTTACTGAAATAGTCTGTTTACATATGTAAATTTTAATTAACCTTATTTACTCGCACGGTGTGGCTTCTTCTAAATAATGCCATATTTATATGCTAAATCGATTTAAAAAATGCAGGAGTTTTTATTTGACGCGCATTTTTCTTTCCTTTTTCGTTGGCGAACCCTGAATTTGTTCTTTGCACTTCGTCATCCTCAACACTAGGCCAACAAGACAGCCTTGTAGTATCGACAGTATATACATATCTATATATTGTATAGCCTGCCTATATAGCCGTATCCTGATAGTCTAAACAATTACGGATGGGATTATTTCGGGTACATTTTCTGGTTCGGTAAAAGTGTTACGGAGTCTTTTAGTCAAAATGTTTTAGCAGTACAGAAGCTGCAAATATACCTGATGGATTGCAATCACCCTTATACCTTGGGATTTGAAGAGAGCTAACGAAATGTTAATGCAATAAACCTTTGCCTAACCCTCGGGGATATAAGCGTGAGACATTGTAAGTAGTTGTATTTTTAATATAACAAGTGAGTAAATACGTGATCGCGCGTGTGTGTGTGTGTGTTTGTGTGCGTGTGTTTGTGTGCTAGTGTAATATGCAGAATGCTTTGAAACCTCCCTAGACTATTAGTACTATATTGTATATTTTGTCGTTTACAGTAAATGTTTAACATTTATACAGAGGCCTATTGTATACAGTATTGCTCTGAAGCATACCGTTTCCCACACGGCACAATACTTTGATATTGTTCCCTTGGTAATTGTTGCGAGTCGCGTTTTTGTTTCCATGAATGAAATGGTTATAAAGCTTCGCCTTTTCGCGATGCAAAGCTTATCGTGTAGTACGGAAGCTGTCATTGAGATCAAATATTCGTTAAACTTACTAGTTATTAAAATGCTAAAGTGTGGCATCGCTTTTGTCTTTACAACAAAATGGAAAACTACAAGTTTTTTTATTATTTCAAATTTATGTCAGGTGTTCTTTTTTAAACCTTTTTTTATGGTATAGGAGGCAAACGTGCAGACGGATCGCCCGATGGTAAGCGATTACCGCCGCCCATAGACACCTGCAATAGTAGAGGAGTTCCAAGTACATTGCCAGCCTTTTAAAGGGTTGGGCCTCCTGTACCCTCACTCACTCGATGAAACACAACGCAAGCGCGATTTCACGCAGGTTTTCTGTGAGGCCGTGGTATCACTTTGCTCGAGCTGGCCCATTCATGTCGAAGCGTGTCTCTCCCACGTGTAAATGTATCCACGATATTGATAAAATTTCTATATATAGCCTTACACCTATATCACTGAAGGTAAATTACTTTATGCTAAACTTGGAAATCGAACCGAAGATCTCATATGGTCAGCAAGCGGTCGAAAGTAATATTATATTTAGAATCAGTTACGAAAGACGCATCTGCCAGTATATATAATAGTTTTTTTCGGCAGATACGTCTTTTATCCTTATGACGGCAGTATATATAGGCTGTTTCTGCAATATAATCCAACATACATATTAGTTTTTACTTACATTTGGCGTCTATATAACAGCCAGTCATTAACCTACAATCTTGACAACGAACATTCCAAAGACAGAATTTCTCACCAGTTGTACTAGATCACAAAACATTAATTCTGTATAACTAGTATTTATTCCTAGCAAGTAGTACTGAATGCCTGCCCTTTAAAGGCCCGGGCTATTGATTATCCAGCTATAATTACATCTTGTTTCATTTATAATGAGTCGACGCACAATACGTTTACGCACGGCTTAATATTGAAGGTATGTAGTAGTCTAAACAAATAAAACTAAGTACAAAACCCGTCGTGCATGACGTTGAGGAGTCTGAACCGTCTCCTAGTGATAAAAACTTGATCCTTCACAGTTACGCAAGGTCAACCGCAGAGCGTAGACTATGGGCGGGTTTGAGATAAAAAATTTGTTTAACAATATAATATTGTCCTAAGTTTACGTAAATGTTACACATTGAAATTAAGCTATGGTTTCTGAATTTTGTTGTTGTTTATTTAAATTACAATTTGATTAAATCCTAATCTAATTAACTAATATTATAAATGCAAATGAGAGTTTATTTGTTTGTTACGCTTTCACGCTTTAACTACTCAAATAATCGTCATACAATTTCGCATACACGTTGAAAGGCATTTCATCTAGGAAAGTACTAAAGGAATAAAACAATTTACATAACCTACATTTACGCTAGAGAAGCGATTTATAATTACACTAGATGTTCCCGCGGTTTCACCCGCGTTTATCGTTACTGCGCCGCCCCCGTGGGTCGTAGCGTGATGTTATATAGCCTATAGCCTTCCTCGATAAATAGGCTATCCAACACTAAAAGAATTTTTCAAATCGAACCAGTAGTAATCACGCAGAATAAACCAGGAGAAACATCGTTTGTACTATGTCTGTAATGGGTAATTATTTTGCTGCGATGTTATTTTAAAACTGCTATATCTCCTAAGATATTCATTGAAATCGAATGATGTAAAGGGCAATTTTATTTTAAATTAAATACTTGTGATGAATAACGTATTTATTTGGATAAGGATTAATATCATGTTTATAAAAATACCTTCGCATATAATGCATTATTTTAGAACAAATTTCGTTAGCATAAAAATGGTTATAGTGAGCCAACCTTAAAAGATAGACATATGCTGTCGCGGACTTTTTTTTAGAACTTTTAAAGGGGAAAAATTCTGTCATACATGATTTTTGCGAAACTTTAACTGTTTACGCAGCGCACGCAGCGGAAGCTCTCAAAAGGAAAAAATTCTCTCCGATTTTGAAACATTCTTCATTGGTGCTCCGCTCCTATTGATCTTAGCGTGATGATATATAGCCTATAGCCTTCCTCGATAAATGGGCTATCTAACACTGAAAGAATTTTTCAAATCGGGCCAGTAGTTCCTGAGATTAGCGCGTTCAAGTAAACAAACAAACAAACAAACTCTCCAGCTTTATAATATTAGTATAGATTTTGCCGACGCGACATCTCGACTACTTCTAGGCTGCCATGGTTACGTAGAGTCTCCTCTTGTTATCCAAACCCTTTTAAAAACTGCTTCATTTATGACAGCATTAATAGCGTAGCGCTACTACCACAAGGTCGATTGTTGTGGGTTCGATCCCCACATGGACAAAGATTTGGGTTATGCACAAATGCATAGTAGTTTCGAGTGTAGGTGTTCTTTGTGTCATTTGAATGCTTATACAGTCCTCCATCAGAGCAAATAGTCTGTCTCTCCTGTCTCTGTCTGTTCAGAATTAACATACACACACACTTATTCTCGCAGTAAACGTTCCTGAGGGAATTAACGCAAGCGAAGCCAAGGGTAGATACTAATATATAATAAAAACCATACAACATATTATTTATAAATGAATCTTACGTAGTATTCTCGTACATTACAAGTATGTATTCATAATATAAATTATTAATAGAAATATCATACCACATTATTTCGAACGAGTTTGTAAACTAACAATATTATTAAGTGTTCAGATTATTTGTAAAGTATCAACTTATTAAGTTATTTCGTTATTAAAGTTAAACACTTATGAATATTATATAAAGAACTCAATATCACGCACAACTTACTTTAGTTAGTTAGTTGGACGTGTGTTATCCGCACTTAGCCCCACAATTGGGCCATTGTGCGTAAGTAACCGACGCGAAATATTGTTCGGCTACTCATACCACCCCAGCTCCATCCAGAACAACTTACTTTAATAACATTGGAACTAAGGCGAATTTATTTTGTTGGTAACATTTTATAAATAGGTCTTCTGAGTAACATAGATTTGTCCGGATGTTTGTTTGTGATCATGAGCTATTGGCTTCGGTTCTCTCGTCGTTAAAGTATTGTTGACTTTACCTTTTATGAATTTTCTAGTATAAAAACCTAAAATGGGCTCTGTTCAGAAAACAAAATATTGTGTGAGTGAAGACTAGTAAATTTATTAGTTACTAGATTTTGCCCACGGCTTCACTCGCGTAAATGTAAGTTAGGTTAGGTTAGGTCGTAGACCTCGATGGCGTAGTGGTTAGTGTAACCGACTGCCAAGCCTGAGGTCGCGGGTTCGATTCCCGTTTAAGTCAAACATTTGTGTGCATGAACATGGATGTTTGTCTTGGTCTGGGTATTTCTATGTATAATCAGTATGTATTTACAAAAAAAAAGTATATATATGTATGTTTATCCATTGTCTTTTATAATATCAGAGATATTTTATAAAGGACAGTTTACTGTCTCACTGCTGCGCAGGGGTCTCTTCTCAGTGTGAGGAGGGTGAGCAGTGATAGCTCAGTGGGGAGACCAACAGACTGCTATGCAGAGCGTCTCGGGTTCGAACCCACGTCGCGCACCTCTGACTTTCGGAAGTTATATGACTTTTCGAAATTATGTACGTATTGATTGACAATTATCGCCTGCTCCGTGCCTCGGAAAGCACGTTAAGCCGTTGGTCCCGGCTGCCATGAACATCTATGGCAGTCGTTACTGGGAGAGTGTCGACACAAAAGATCCCACTGGGTCGAAGTGTCGCCGGTCTGCACTGACTGGCCCCCACATAAGATAAGATAAGATAGGCCATAGGCCACCACGCTGGCCCAGTGCGGGTTAGCATACTTCACATATCTTTGAAAACATCATAGAAAACTCTCGGACATACAGGTTTCCTCACGATGTTTACCTTCACCGTTAAAGTTCACCGCTAATGAACTAATTAATACGCACATAACTTCGGAAAGTCAGCGATGCGCGCATTGGGATCGAACTCGAGACCTTTGGGTGGTAGTCCAACGGTCTCCCCTCAGGCTATCGCTGCTATAATCAATAATAATTAATATCCTTAATTGTATAACATCATGTAGTAGATAAAATAGAAAATGTATATCCACTGCTGAAACATTAACTATTCAACAAATATTGGCTTGTTAAACTTTTATGTTAAATCCGTGCATATACTACAAATGCACCTGTATCGAATGGAGAAAAGAGCTTGATCAGCTTCATGTGTGCGACCGAGAGAGCGATATAGGTACGCAGTTAGTGTTAGAAAGAGACGGTCTACTTCCATGATGAGCTTTTATTAGACAAGTCTGCAACTCGCGTTATAAATGACTTGATACATTAACGTCAGAAAGCCATATTATTTTTAGATAACAAGCTTTTGCCCCTGATTTTGTTACGTGTTATCCTATTATATCTATATTGTAAAGTATTAAGTTACCTATGTGTACTTACTTAGAACTAAAAATGCCTTATTTTCGCTAGTAGTGTGGGATGAAAGAACACTGTAACTAAGACTTCAAATAACATTTGCCGGCGTTTTAGGTAAAATAGTCCTTGTGATATTTTTGTTAACTTATTTAAGTACACAGATTAATCTATGATTAGAATGTTTAAATATGAAAATGTTTAGAATGTATAGCATTTTATTTTCACAAAGATTATGCTAACAACCTCTATGGCACGAGGTAGTGCACGCGACGACTGTGCCTAAGATCTAGAATTCGATTCCCGGATCGGGGAAAATGCTACTAAGTTTTTTTTAAAGCCCTTCCCGCGGTTGGAGTAATTCCTATGTCGCAGGTACTTCACAAACATTCAAACAACCGACACATAGAATACCCAAAATCGGATCTATTTGCGAATCACAAAATTTTTGTCCTATTTGGGGATTCAACCCATAACACTTGGTGCATAGCAAAAGGTAAGGCGACCCTTTAACCACACTATTATACGTGCAATTAAACAAAAAAATGTCATACATAGAAACATGCCTTAAAACTACGTCCGGTAGACAGTAACAAACCTGTTCTGTCTTATATGGGACCGAAAACCATAACAAACGCAAAAATGCAATATTCGAATCATTAAAAAAAATAATGCAGGTGTCTTTAATATTGGTACATTATTTCATTAAGTAGTAGCCCAATGCAAATACGAATGTTTATTATGCCATACAGTTAACTAACTAACTACGCTATAGGTACAGTAAGGGCGCCTTCAAATTTGCCGCGCGGCTGCAATGCTGCCGCCGCGCAGCCGTCACTAGTTTATCGATGAACTAATGCGCAGCAGTAATGCGGGTGCAGCGCTCTAGTCGCGCGTTTTTATTTATATGTATTTTCAAAGCAGCGTGGCCGCAGCACTGCAGCCGCGCTGTACATTGCGGCAAATTTGAAGGCGCCCTTATTGGCAAGAAATTATTCGCTTTATTTATATCCTGTCATTATCGAATCAAAATTCGAATATTAGATTACAACTAATCGATCAACAATCGAATGCGAGAACCTACCATTTTCGAATATTCAAATTTTCTTTTTATAGCAATTGCACAACATTACTCACACAACACTTTCGAACCATTATATTTGTGTAGCAAAAATATATCTCACAATCTTCTATAACAGGAGCCAGTATACACCATCAGTTTATTTCGGCTATATTATTACCATCACAAATGCAATTAAGCTCTTCACAAGCAAACGATGTGTCAATTATGAAGACAAAGGCCAGTTTTGGATCAACTTAAACCAATCACCGAATCAATCTCGGGGTTGCTTTCATGATTGATCAATCTGTGCGGTAGTGATGTACCTTATGCTTTTATTTAATAAAATATGAGACTAGTATATAAACCTGTTTAAGTTATGTTATCAAAGGGTTTGAGAGAGCGTTTTAAAAGGGAAAGTGAAGTCATAATGTCCTCCAGACCGACTTTCGGTCACGGCGGTCAATCTTAACGGAGACTAGCCATCTGCGCGCAGAAGATATTACACAAGTGTATGCGCAAACATGCGTACTCTCTATTCCCTAACTCTCATGATCCGATGGGACGGTAATCTGACACGACCGGAGAGAGATCAGGTGCAGGACCAATGGCTGTACGTGCTTTCCAAATCACGTAAAGATTAGAGATTATTATTGAGATTTTTTAACAAAAAAATCTAATAACTTTTTGTTGGCCTAACCCGAGATTCGCATCCGAGTCCTCATGCACAGCAGTCGCATTCACTACCGCTGCGCCACGGGGACAGTCGAGCGAAGTGTTATTCATGAAGTGTATACTACAGCTAGCATGGGTTATTGGGTTCAGCTTGTAAGATTCACAAACTATTATTAGTTGAATAAAAATAACCAGTTTCACAACTGTATATACCCGAAAAATTAAGTGCCTTATAACCTCCAAGTTTTCTGCTCCACTGTGTGTAAGATTCACTTCAAGACCTGAGGTGAACCGCCGTGATGAAAACCATCCAATCACTGATCAAGCATACAAATTACCATAATATACCTCTCTCTCTGCCTACCTTTCTGAAAATACTCGTACAATATAATAGATTTTGCCCGCGGCTCCGCTCACGTAAATATAGGCTAGGTTTGGTTAGTAAAATTACTTTTTACTAGATAAAGGGTACCCTATGTCCCTTTCTGTACCCCTTACAACGTGTATGCAAAATTTCATAATGATCGTTAGAGTAGGTGAGGCGTAAAAGAACAAACAAACAAACAAACTCACATTCGCGTTTATAATTATTTTAGTTATGATTATACAGACTTGAGTTTATTGTGCATGTATTTGTTATATCAAATAAATTTCGCAGTATATTAAACTATCTACAAGTAGGGACATACATTCTCTTACATGTAGCTTACAAAACGATCTCGCGTCGTCACTCGTTCAATGGCAAATCTTGAGAAACTTAACGGTATTTTGCGAACTGCTTGTAATGTTGTGGTACATGTAGGTATGAGAAATATATTCATTACGTCAACAGTAATTACAATAGAGTTGTTATTAAACATTTGCGGGGTGTTAGCTTGAAACTGTACCCAACCTTGTGAATCATCATCAAAGAAGTCACAGCACACGGTATTTAAATATACAACATGATGTTTTAATTATGCCTGTGTTTAATTATTTTGTATGTCTTAAAATTGTTTTCCTTTTCTTATATTTGTAGATTTTGCTCACATATGTTTTAATTTATTTTAAATAATTGTTTTCTTAAAACTGGGTATATAATCACTTGTTAGTTTTAAGTTTAGTTTATATTAGTGTAATAATAAAATGTTTTATTCATCTGTCTAAGTGAAACTGTCCCTTATCATGTCGTGGCGACTTGTAAGTAAAACAACACTTAGCACATATTTGTATATCATGTTTGTAAACCTTGTATAAGTGTATGTTTTGTAAGTTGTCCTAAATAAATAAATAAATTGCATTCTCGTAAAATTTTGGAAACTTTTAGTAATAATTTTAATATAGTATAATAGTATATTATTATATAATTTTAATAGTAATATTTTATTAAATTATACACAATTAATGTTACTGATCTACATATTTTATTAAATACCCATATTTTTAATTATTGTTATCTAGTTAATAAGAAAAGCTCTACGTATGCGCAGAAGCCTGACAAATTTTTTTTTATACGACTACGGTGGCAAGCAAGCATACGGCTGGCTGGCTGATGGTAAGTGGTCACCTATAGACGCCTGCAACACCAGATGCATCACTTGCGCGTTGCCGACCCTTTAGTAAAGGAAGTGGGAAGGAGAAGGAGCGGGAAGAGGGAAAGAGGGTAATTGGGCCTCCGGCACTCTCACTCACCGAACGAAACACAACAGTAGGAATAATGCTATTTCACGTCGATATTCTGTGAGACGGTAGTCCTTCCCCGGTCGAGCCGGCCCATTTATGCTGAAATCGGCAAGGCTCTACTACTCAAAAAATATATATTGAAACTCATTGCTTTAGGTGGGCGAAGCTTGTCGGCGTGTTTCAAAGAATTGTTGCATACAAGTTGATTTTATGTAAGCTATGCGATACATGGATTAAGATTTGTTATTATCGATATGAGAAGAATATATGTTATTGTATGTGGTTTTTACTGAATCATGTTTAGGCGTATAGTCACGTCTGAAAAATTATGTTGAGAATTCTAATCCACACCGTGTATAGACAAAAGGAGACTGGAATACATTGAAATTAAACTACTATGTACGGATTTTATCGCGTTGTTTATTTGACACTATTACAAAATTTTTAAAAACTGTTACACTACTATAATCACTATTAAACTTTACAAATTTTTAAGCTAATTAAATTATTGAAACTATTTATACTATTACTATACTATTATACTATTTACATTTATTTATACACTTTCCCCGACGTTTCGGTTGCTTTTCAGCAGCCATGGTCACGGGGAGACTAAGATGGTAGTTGTCTCAATGTTCCAGTGTAGTTATTTCAAAGTACCCGAACATAATTTAATCATGGGTGTTTCTATTTGGAATACATACTATAAAATGGCACAAAAATGGTACATAATATATACTTGTTATGAATCAAATTTGTTTCAAATTGCTAAGCATTAATATAGGTGCTATTTGTGTACCTCGTTTTAATCATCGCAAAACTTCCTGCGACTCCAGAAACTAGTCTACATTACAAACAAAATTCCTATGCACAGGATAAATTATAGTTTGATGATCTCTGTAAATTATAAGTATACTAGATTTTGCCCGTGGCTTAACTCGCGTAAATGTAGGTTAGTTTAGTAACAGTACTTTTTCTGGATGAAAGGTATACTATGACCTTTATTTCTCCCTGACAAGGTGTATGCGAAATTTCATCTCGATCGGTCGAGTAGTTTAAGGCCTGAAAGCGTAACAAACAAACTCACATTTGCATTTATAATATTAGTTAGGATTAGGATATGCACTTGTTTACACTCTATTTATGATCGTGCGTATGTAAATTATATATTGGAGGTATTTATGGATAACTATTTAAGGTTGCCCCTGTTTTGAAGTCAGGGTTTTAAAGATACTGTCGACCAGTCTGTCTGTTTGTCTCAGCATACCGTAGAAACTAATAAACGTATTTTAATAAAGTTTTCAAAGTTCAATCTCCTTCTGATTTTATTCAGCAGTTATGGAATAATAATGCATTGCATACGTAATTAAAACGGCCAGGATTACTAGTGAATATATAACATTAATATTAAATAAAATATAGTGGCATTGTTATTTAAACTTATAGCCAATATAATATTGCTTCTTTTGTACATTCTGTTGAAAAGGATTATTTCCATTGAGCCTAAATATAGACGTTCCCCCACAGCCATGAATGTATTAAAAACGGGTTGGTGCAAGGGTCGTGTGTTGCGCTAAACGGCTAAATTGGTTTTTGTTTAAAATTACTAATATGCATTTTTAATTTATTCACATGAAGATTACTAAGTTCTGAATTAATATAACGAAAAGCAAACGAAAAAAATTGGTCTTAAAAGTATTTATATTTAGAATTTGCTATTGTGCAAAGTAGAGAGTAATAAGGTTACCCTGTAGTACGTGTGACATAAATATAGATGAGCAAATTCGGGTGCTTAAAGTATAGATTAATGGATTAACCGAACATTGAAGGTATTAAAATCCGATTTGAAGGTAGATCAAAATAAAATATTTTTTAAGAATAATCAAACGCATATTGACTTTTGGAATTACTCATATAAACCATTCTTCTTGATTTTATTACGTCGTTGATTAGCGTTCACCGAACTAAAGTATTTTTGACTGTCCATATAAATTGGAACTACAGCAAATTTTACTGTAGTTCCAATACATATGACTTCTTCATAATCTATGATCTTCTTAAGACTTTCACCATAAGCCCTAAAGCTTATTCTGCCTACGACATTCAGCAATGCGTCACCCCATAAATGTCACTTGACACCAGACAGCCGACCTTTCCACCTACGTCGCACTGCCCTCGCAGACAGTTCTAATAGTTTCTAGAGGGATTAAACAGTTTAAAAAAACCTAGGCGAATTCTTAACAGAAGACCAACGACCGGACGTTAAAGGTGTATTTCTGAGAATTGTTAGCAAAACATACATACGATATAATAATAATAATACAGTCACCTGTAGTAGTGCATGGATACCTTAAGGTCTAAAATTTTGTGAACACTCGAATTAGAATGAATATGATTGAACTAGAAGGTGTTGTTTCATAAATATTGCAACGCGTATTCACTATATAGCAAATAGGTGAAACTTATAAGACATTATAATCTCAACCAAAAAGGAACTCGAACACAGGGACAGAATTAAGTTTGCGTACGAACAGAATAGCAAGTCATCGAAAGAATCTATAATACACACTACCCGCTGTAAATTTATATATTCATTTGTAATTCTTTGCTTCTTGTTTTACTCAGAAACGTGTTCTTTTTTTAAATAAACTATTGTAAATAGAGATTTAAAAAAATGATTTTTAAAGTAAATTTATCAAAATTGAGTTATCAAGAGCTCTACTTATTTATATTTTATAGTAGTGCACTGCCATCTATTACGATATAATTAAACTACTTAACAATTATTGCATCTATTTCAGTTAGATCGCGTCAATTACCGGCTTATACCATTTTGGTTTTGAAATGGGTATGCATTTTTGCAGCTCCCTGTACATATACTGAGTCCCTCCTAGGCTAGAGCATCCTCTCAATGTTAGAAGGGTAAAGACATAGCCCACCACGAAGGCCCATCGGAGGTTGGCAGACTGTACATATCTTCGAGAACATTATGGGATACTCTCAGACATGCAGATTTCGTAATGATATTTTCCTTCATAGTTGAAACAAGCGATAAATAACTATTTAATATGAAAATAACTTCAAAAAGTCAGATCTTTAGATTGAACTAAAAACCTCTGCATGTCAGTCCAACGGTCTCGCATAAGACTGTCGCTGCTATACAAAGACGATATCAAGGGTAGACTAGAGAAAAATTTGATAAATTGCAACGCAAAAATTTAATTACACAGCAATCCTCCCTGACTTGTCGAAATTAAACGCATAATAAATGGTTTATGAGAGGCCTTCCTTTGCCAATTATTTGTTGATGGTATGAATGAGGCGGCTATTGCAGAAGTTCAGGTATACTGCTCATTTGTTGCTGGAATTTGGCATATAAGTAGTAAAACTGTTTCTGTATTTTACCCGGTAAATAAGAGTTCTGGAGGCTCACATACTTTTATCTCAGCCAATTCCTATTCCTTAGTAAACTTGCAACGAGTGACTTACTACGAGAATTGCAAGCATTTATAAGCATCGGTAATCACTTAACAACAGATAGGCCGCATGCTAGTTCTTACCTTTGTTGTATGAAGAACAAATTAGAGATAAGGGAAACCATCGGGAAGAGACCAAAAATATATTGTACTAAGTAGACAGTATGGATTATGGGCCAACCCTTCTCAAACCGAGAGTTAAAATAAACCATACCCAGTTAATATTCTTTTAATCTTACTTCCTAAAATCCATGACCATAAAAACACTGCCATTTCCCAAACTCATCAAAGCCAATACCAAATAAAAAGGATCCAATAATAAAATGATATTTGACTAGTTACAAAATTAGTTCTCCGTAAAATCTGTTAAAATGGATGAAAGTTTTAGAGGCCGCAGAGTAGTCGTAACCCAATTATTCATTGTTTCAATATAGAGCAGACAATATTCTGATTTGAGGAATAAATATTAGAGGCTTGGGATTCGAGCTACTAAGTTGATCGATCGGTGCGTGAGGTCCCGCATCGTGTTCACTGCCAAGTAGTGTTTACTTATTTACTATTATTTACGTAAACATATACCAACATAACAAATTTCCAGTGTGGTCCAAAGGGTTTCGAAATAATGTTTTTACTTATCTTTGCTCACGATTTTACCCGCATGTACTACAGATTGCCCACGATGTGATTAACCTCTTTCAAACTATAATAATACTAGCTACCCGTCCCGGCTTCGCACGGGTAGTACAAGACTGGTAAGTATGCGCGCAGGAACTAGTGAAACAACCGATACGATATTTATATAAGTAGTAGTGGTGGATGCAACCACCCACATATTACGAATATAAACAAAGACCTTAATCAATTATACACTTAAACCATCCTCGTGAAAAACTCTGTCTATTGGTAAAAACCCTATGAAAATCCATTCAGTACTTTTTGAGTTTATCGCAAACATACACACAGACCCCGCGGGGGAATTTGTTTTATAATATGTAGTGATACACACTAAACAGTAACTTATCTCCGTTTGTTCTACACGGAATTAGACAAATCGTACTCCAAGTCATCCACTTATTGGTATTACGTGAAACCGGGATACATAAACAGATATACCTACGTATATTTAAAAAAATAACATAGATAATGTTCATTTATTTTTGCTCACCAAACAATTTATCTGCAATACTTTGCGATCCTAAAATATGATCACACTTTACTGTAACAACTGATAGAAATTAGCAAACAAACTTTTTTTAATACATGATTTTGAATTGGTAACATAGAATTTTTTTTTACTTTTTATGGCTTATGGGGGCAAGCGAGTAGACAGATCGCCTGATGGTAAGCGATTACCGCCGCCCATGGACACCCACAACCCCAAAGGAGATACAAGTGCGTTGCCAGCCCTTTAAAAAGGAATGAAGGAGGGAAAGGACAAAGGAAAGGATAGGAAAAGGATCGGGGTAACTAGGCCTCCGGCTCTCTCACTCACCGATACGAAACGCAACGGTACGGGTACCGTTACTTCACGCCGGTATTCTGTGAGAGGGTAGTACTACCCCGGTCGATCCGGCCCATTCATGCTGAAACCAGCGAGGATCTACTACCTTACAATATTATTTATCTTTTCGTTTTATCAAAGTACTGTATAAAAGTTAATATTTCCACTGTGGTTACAACCATAACTTGTTCAATAAGCATATTTTTACAAAACAAACGGACCGCTCGATGAAAATAACGTATAAAATTTGCTCACGATTCTCACTTCGTAAAAGAATATCTCAAACACAAATAACACATGTTTTCATTTAAAATAATATTATAAAATACAGTACGTTGTTCTCGTTGAAAAATACGTTCCGTAACCAGCAAAACGTGATAAATTTTTGTTTGTTTCAAACAATCAAACCTGTCAAAAATAAATTAAATTTCACATTTTATAAAAACGAGAGCGTTATTTATTTTCGTTTTCACCTACAGATCTTTCTGTGGGTATGCAATGGCTGTGTGTTATCAAAAATGTGGTTTGTCGAAATTTATGACTGTTTTGGCAAAAAGTACCTAATTTTAGTAACTCTGTAAACTGCATTCTTAGTTTGGACCAAGCCACTAGGTGACTGGATCAAAAGGTCTTGAATATGAAACATCGGTTACGGTCAGCAAAACATATTAAGTTTCTGTCAAAAAAAATCCTAGCAGGCCAAAGTTAGTAACTCAAAGGTGTTCCATATCTGCTTCAAAAAGAAAAGCCCAAAGCCTTGTGCATTTTGAAGCAACAAAAAGAGTGTAAAAGAACTCTTTTTTTTAACTCTGAAGTGCACTCACTCCTATGTTTACTTATACCCTTACACAATAATATTGTCTGCGTTGATAGTTTCCACTGGTAAACCTCCGTGCCATAAATTCGGTCTGGGAGAATTATTATAATTCTTACCATTTATAATTTTATGACTTGGCTGTTGATAAAGTCTTTGCAGCAGGATAGTTTCTGGCAATGTATTCTGGAATCGATAATAGATTTCTATTGCGTGGCTACTTAATAGTACTGAATTTATTTAGTTCACTTTAACTAACGGTATATAACGAAACGAAAGTAAAAAAAACATGTCAGTATGTTTAGAATTAGCCAGACGGTCACTATGTTTTTCTTAAAATAATTGATATCGACCCTGTTTAAGCTGAGCTCAGACTAAGTTCAGAACAAAATTGGGGATTAAGTTTTAGATACCATACTTACTCTGTTAAAACTATGGATAAGAGTGGTCAATGTAATGTGGACCATTGGACTGCCAC
This sequence comes from Catocala sponsa, assembly GCA_963564715.1. Classification (NCBI taxonomy): domain Eukaryota; kingdom Metazoa; phylum Arthropoda; class Insecta; order Lepidoptera; family Erebidae; genus Catocala; species Catocala sponsa. The sequence goes on from OY751351.1 coordinate 10,065,279, forward strand.
ACAGAGTTCTAGAGTTCAATCACTACGCACGCACCATACCGACCGCTTAGTGGTATTTCATCTGAGCATCTCCGTGCTTCGGAGGGCATGACTCGATTTACTGGTGAAGGAAAACATCTTAAGAAAACCTGCATGTCTAATAGTTCTACAGAATGTTCTCGAAGATGTGTGAAATCTGTTAATCCGCACTGGCCTTACAATTCTTACAACCTCTGATATTATTATGAGACAAAAGTAAATTACCAAGTGCATTATGTTTTAAACTTGTAGGTTTTCTCAAAGTGTTGTCATTTGTTACAGTACAATATCTTTGTGCTGTATCTACAATCTACATCGCAATCTTATGATCTTTATCGCACGTTCAATATCTATTAAATGTTTCTACTATCCGTGATCAACACGTAGTCGTTAGTATATAAGATGCACCTTTGGATAATTATAACTAGACTATACTACAACTTTGTCTCATTTATACCTAATCATATACTGCCAAGAAGTTTTGGCAAATTGGTGACCCCGACGTGTTCCTTGGACACAATCATTTCAAGAAACGTCAACAATTCCCGATTATGAGGCCGAGAACAAACTATAGAGGAGCAAATCGATTTTGTTACTACCACGAAAGATTCGGAAAATATGCAAGGAACTGCATTAAACCATGCGGTTGGAAACCAATGACTTACGTACGGAACCAGGGAAACGAATAAGAGCACAGACAACGGCGAAACTCTGTGCAATCCACCCATCCAATCGCCTCACCATTACCGACCGAAAAAGTGGTATGAAGTTTTTGATTGACACGGGCGCAAATATTTCAGTCATTAGCAAGCAACAGAGATATTCAATTTTACAAAATGAACAATACACACTATACGCTGCAAATGGGACTAAAATTAGGACTTACGGCGAGAAGACGCTTACCTTGAATTTAGGACTACAACGATGTTATAAATGGAATTTTATAATCGCCGATGTTACACAACCAATAATTGGAGCAGATTTTCTAGAGCACTATAAACTATTAGTCGACATAGCAGGTCGCAAACTTATCGACAAAGTTACAGAGCTGACAACGCATGTAACTTCAGAAAAAGCGACACAACAAACAATTCGTACTATCGCAGTGGGAACGAATTCACGTATTACGCAACTTTTAAACAAATACGAAGACATCACGAAAGAGTCCTCTCTACGCAATGCGCCCAAACATAAGATTGAACACCACATTATCACTACAGGACCACCCGTCGCAGCTCGGGCAAGACCATTACCTCCAGAAAAATACGACATAGCCAAAAAGGAATTTCAAAATATGATAGAGCTCGGAATTTGCCGACCGTCAGATAGCCCATGGGCAAGCCCATTACATATGGTAAAAAAGAAAAATGGCGAATGGAGACCGTGCGGAGACTATCGAATGCTCAATAGCACGACAGTACCGGACAAATACCCACTACCAAGATTAACTGACTTTACATACATATTAGAAAATAAGAAGATACTAAGCAAGATAGATATACGCAAAGCATACCACTGTATTCCTGTTAAAGATATAGAAAAAACAGCCATCATCACACCTTTCGGACTTTTTGAGTACTTAAGAATGCCTTTCGGATTACGCAATGCGGCACAAACATTTCAACGATTCATGGATTCCTTATTTAGAGATTTAAACTTCGTATTTATATTTGTAGACGACTGTCTCATCGCATCGGACAACGAAGATTTGCATTATCAGCATTTAGAAACGGTTTTCAAACGTTTACACGAGAATGGAATAACCATTAATCTCGAAAAATGCGAATTTCTCAGAAGGGAAATAGATTTCTTAGGTTATCATATAACGAGCCAAGGAATACAACCTACCGAAGAAAATTACAAAGCAATCATGGAATTTCCCAAACCGAAAACAATTCAAGAATTAAGACGATTTTTGGGCATGGTCAATTTCTACAGAAGTAATATTCCACGCGCAGCGGAAAATCAAAGAATTTTAAACGAATATCTACATGGTTCAAAAAAGAACGATAATTCACCTGTTCCTTGGACAACGGAAGCAGACAAAGCTTACGAAAAATGCAAGGAAAGCATGAAAAACGCAGTGTTAACAGCGCATCCTTCCCGCAACGCATCACTAGCGCTCATGACCGACGCTAGTGCTACTTGCGTTGGTGGAGTTTTACAACAAAAATCCGGACGCAATTGGGAACCATTAGGTTTTTTTTCACAAAAATTGAGCGAAACTCAACAAAAATATTCTACGTTTGACAGAGAGCTGTTAGGAATATACATGGCCGTCAAACATTTTCACAGATTAATCGAGGGAAGAGAATTTACAATATTTACGGATCACCGACCTTTGACATACGCATTCTCCCAAAAACCATCATCAAACGATACACCGCGACGGGTCCGGCAGTTAGATTTCATTTCACAATACAGTACCAACATTCAACACATAAGCGGACGTGACAATATTACCGCCGATGCCTTATCTCGAATAGAGGAAATATACGTGCCATCACCTATCGATTACGCTGAATTGGAAAAATGTCAATCAACAGATAATGAACTAAGTAAATTACGTGACAATAAAAGATTAAAATTCAAAAACATTACGCTTCCGGGTTCCACAATAAACATCACCTGCGACACGTCTACTGGAAAAAGCCGCCCCTACTTACCAAAGCAATTTCGCAAACAAATTTTCGATACCATTCATGGTATGAGCCATCCAGGAAAAAGAACTACGAGAAAAATGATAACCCAAAGGTATTTATGGCCGTATATGAACAAAGATATCAATAATTGGTGTAGATCATGTATAGCCTGCCAAAAATCAAAAATACAACGACATACGATATCACCTCCTGGTACATTTATGACAGCGCAACGTTTTGAACATTTACATATTGACATCGTCGGACCACTTCCAATTTCACAAGGGAAGAGATATTTAATCACAATCATAGATCGTTGTACGTCATGGCCCGAAATATTTCCGGTAGAAGATATAACTGCAGAAACAGTAGCCAAGACACTTTTCGAAGGATGGATTACTCGTTTTGGATGTCCATTGCGCATTACTACGGATCAAGGCCGACAGTTTGAATCAAGAATATTTGAGTCACTCTCACAATTTTTGGGAATACATAAAATTAGGACAACACCTTATCATCCGCAATCCAATGGAATGATAGAGAGATTTCATAGAACTTTAAAGGTGGCGTTAATGACAAGAGAATCCAACGAAAATTGGTTAAAAGAAATTCCAACAGTTTTACTCGGGTTGCGGAGTAGCTTGCGAGAAGACACAGGTTATAGTTCAGCAGAGATGACATATGGAACGCCAATACGACTCCCTGGAGGATTTTTTGAGTCATCAGCAGCACAGTTATCAACGTACGAAGAGTTTGTAAAACAAATTCAAAAGGACATCACACAAATGACATCAATTCCGAAAAGAAAAAACCACAACCAAGCTATATTTGTGCATCCCGAACTCAAAGAATGCTCACACGTATTTGTTCGGTGTGATAGAATTAAGAAAGCCCTGACACCGCCGTATGAAGGACCCTACCCAGTAATTAGTAAAACAGATAAAACATTTTGCATTAGAATTAGGGATAAAGAGACAGTGATATCAATTGATAGATTGAAACCAGCATTCATGATCAATGACGAATCAAACTACGTGCCAGATTCAAAGGATTTCTACAGACATTCACACACGTACACTACACGATCAGGACGTAAAGTAAAGCCAGTAGTACGTCTATAAAAAATCGCTGATATAAGCAAGCTATTCGTATATATATTAACATAGATCTTAACATATACCATTAATTCACAACTACTCGTAACAACAAGACATCTAAAATGGGAAACCAAAGTTCTAAGGACCAGATAACATACAATACGGACAGTTGCCTCAATCAAAACGAAGCGGACAAACTCCGTAACCTGATCCAGGAGGACTTACGGTGGACAAGAAATGTTGCAATGGGACAGATTATTTTAACAATCGGCGTGATCCTACTTTACGGCATAATGAAAACACTGGACAGAAGAATGAAGAGTTTAACGGAAAAAAATAATAAACACTCGTGCAACAGCTAAGTCAAAATTACATACGTCAGCAAATCACACCACAACAGGCGTCATCAAATTCCACCGCGTACAATAGCATTATTATTTATATACATCAGCAAATAACTAGTAACAACAGGCGTCATCAAATTCCACCGCGTACAATAGCATTATTATTTATATACATCAGCAAATAACTAGTAAGGTCTAGGTCAAATTTATATTGTAAACACTATTACCATAATAATATTTTTTTTTTTTTTAAAGGGGGGTGTACTGTTACAGTACAATATCTTTGTGCTGTATCTACAATCTACATCGCAATCTTATGATCTTTATCGCACGTTCAATATCTATTAAATGTTTCTACTATCCGTGATCAACACGTAGTCGTTAGTATATAAGATGCACCTTTGGATAATTATAACTAGACTATACTACAACTTTGTCTCATTTATACCTAATCATATACTGCCAAGAAGTTTTGGCAAATCATTCACCACTCCTGCATCTGAACAGCTTGTGAATTATTGAAGAGAAAAAGGCTCCTTTACCTCGAATGGGCAAGTACAGAATATAGACGGTCGGTCGGCCTCGATGGCATATTGGTTAGTGTAACTGACTGCCATGCCTGAGGTCGCGGGTTCGATTCCCGCACAAGTCAAACATTTGTGTGCATGAACATGAATGTTTGTCTTGGTCTGGGTGTTTCTATGTATAATATGTATGTATTTACAAAAAAAGTATATATGTATGTTTATCCATTGTCTAGTACCCATAGTACAAGCTCTGCTTAGTTTGGGCTAGACAGTGTTGTGTGTATATGATATATTATTATTATTATTATTATAGAGGTAAAGCAGCAGTATACATATTGCGTATTGATCGGTGAGAGCATGAGCAGCCCAACCCCTTCTTGTTCTACCTTCTCTTACGCCATTTTACGTCTTATCATCAGACAATTAGACATACTGTGATCTTATTTGCCACCTATTTGATTTAAGAAAGGCACCCAGCAGTTTGTGTATTTGTTTAAAATTTTTCCTGTGATGTGAAGAAAACGCAGTTATTACCATGCGCGGTGGGTACCGCTTACCACCAAAGATACTGCTGGTGTGCCAATAGTAACAATAAAACTATCTTACTGTAAATAAGGCTGAATGTAGACCATTTCAGTCATTGAAACAATGTCATAACCTCGGAATAATAATCATTATCCTGATGACAAACATGCCCGCAGACTAAGTTGTTTTCTTAACCCGATTAATAAAGAAAATCCTTTCACAAAATAAAAACAAACAAGAAGAAACATTGACCTCCCTTTGTTTAGAAGCCGCATTGAAAATTTCCTTTTTCCATTGTAATGTAGATAATATTTTATGTCTCTAGTCCCTGGGAGGTCACGGCACCAAATCAACTGTGGAGGCTGCCTAACTTTTTTACTCTTTTGTTCAACAACTGTAACCGTTTTGATAAAATAGACCTTTGCCAAATAGAATTGGCGTATTTAGTTTTGTTTTGAAGTAAGCTGTTATCGTTTTGAGGATTGTGTTGCGGTTAATTTTATTTATATATACATTATATTTACAATATTTTTATATTTCAAATAACTTTAGCGCCTATGTTTGCCGAATAATTAACTCGTGAGGTCAATGTAAATCCTTACTAATATTATAAATGCGAAAATGAGTTTGTTTGTTTGTTTGTTTGTTACGCTTTCACGCCTCAACTACTCAACCGATCAAGATGAAATTTTGCATACACGTTGTCAGGGGTACAGAATAGGACATAGGGTACTTTTCATCCAAAAAAAAGAACTGTTGCAAACCTAACATAAGCTAACCTACATTTACGCGAGCGAAGCCGCGGGTGAAAACTAGTACGCTATAAAACCTATTAAAAATTGTTTATCAACGTATTTAAAATGTATTATATTTCAGATATCATAAATACGTATCACGCCTCTGTCTGCTTTTTTAACTTCTTTAGATCCTACGTAATATGGGCAAATTTACTGTCCTGTACCACACAGATCCAGACTTCGCGCAGCTACTTAGAATCGTTTGATACATTATCCAATTACACTTTTTACCGATCCGGGAATGGCATCCGACATGTGATATCATATACAGCAGTCGCATTCACTACTGATGCCACACCGAGGTATATTTCTCTATCATGTTTCTTTTAACACAATTAATTGCTATTGTGTTGATTATTTTAGAGACATTCATTCTCAAATATCTAAAACATAAAAGTTAACCTTAGGATGTATATCTTAACAATATTATATATTAAAAGATATTGAATAATATGTAAATATGTAGTCTGTGATAGCGTACATTTCATTTTTAACACCAAATAAAGTATTACTGGCCCTGTTCTATTCCATTTCCAAGTCTACGAAATACGAAAGGCAAATCACAGCCGGTTCGAGTATGAATTATGATAGTTTTTGCGATGCCCGCGCGACTTTTATGAGGTGTAAGGGTGACCTAATGCTGAAATATTCAGACCCCTGGTCCCTCTGACATAGTCAATGCCAGCTTTTTTGTGAACCTCGCTATGATTCTTTTGTGCTATAATACTGAAGTTAAGTAGGCGTTTCTGGATTTATTTTCGGAGTTTCGACAAGGATAGTGGTTGTTTTGTCGTGTTATGGAGTTTTTCTGTTTAAGGCTTTTGGAGTGTACGGTAACGTTGTATACTAGGATATGTTAGGCTATTATATTGTACAAGCAAATACCCGTTGTTATATCCAAAGCATGTGTTTAAAAAAGGCGTAGATAGTTCTTTTGAATATTTTTTTATGTATAAGGTATTACTAAAGAGTGAAATAATTTATCATTTTTCTAGATTTTGACTACGACTTCGCTCGCGTTAATGTAGATTTTCATAAATTTTTATCCCTCGGGAACAGTTTTTTCTGGATGTAAGGTGAATGCAAATTTTTATGATGATCGGTCGAGCAGTTAAGGTGTGAAAGCGTAACAAACAAACAAATGAACTCACATTCGCATTTATAATATTAGTATATCATACATAGTAGTATACTCTGATCCTAACTAATATCATTTATACTATTAGATATAGGATAATACAACTGCAGTGCATGATACTTAGATTCGATTGCCGGATAGCGCTCAATGTTATTTAATTTTTTTAAGACTTTCTCAGTAGCAGTACGTAGTCTAGAACTGTGTCCTATAGACGGCAATATTATCGCCCCATATTACTTGGGACCTAAAGCCACAGCTGAAAAAATTGAGGTGTAAGACACCTCAGTTCCTCGAGAATACAGGCTATTTTATATTATCACAGTCATATATATACGTTCTTATAATGTTTTTGTATATATAATAATAATGTCAGCCCTGTATTAAAGTGTCCCACTACTGGGCACGGGTTGAGGCCGTGTGGTGACCCTTCTCACACTGACATGAGTCTCAGTATGAGAAGGGTCACCACGGTGGCCTAGTGCGGGTTGGCAGACTTCACATATCTTCGAGAACATTATGGAGAACTCTTAAACATGCAGGTTTCCTCACGATGTTTTCCTTCACCGTTAAAGCGAGCGATAATTAACTATTTAGTACGCATATAACTTTGAAAAGACAGGGTTCGAAGTCGAGACATCTGCGTGGCAGTTTAACGGTTTCCCACTAAGCTATCGCCGCTGTTTTTGTATGTTACGCGTAATATAACAATGACTTTAAATGGTTCCAATATTGTTCAATTTGGCACTCCAAATATTTGGAATTTATTATTTGTACGCCGCAGCCAGTTGAAATAAAAGAGCTTTTACAAGTTTCAATGCGGTTTATTTGATTTAACTTTATTCATATCATAATATTTATACCAAAATTTATGTTTGCACGAATGGCATAGTGGGCAAGCGGTCACTAGCCGCTGCCACTGTTCTGAGTGGGATTTGCACTCCAAAAGTTGAAAGCCCACACGGTAAGAAAAGTTCCATGTATATAAACTGCCCACTGCTGGACACGAGCCTCCTCTCAGTGTGAGAAGATTAGGCCATAATCACTGGCCCAGTGCGGGTTGGCAGACTTCATATTATTATGTCTTCCAGATCTTTATGGAAAACTCTTAGACATGCAGGTTTCATCACGATATTTGCCTTTATTAATTATATAATAATATATTAACTTTTACCTATATATTATATTATATATACGTACATAACTTCAAAAAGTCAGAGGAGCGCGCTTTGGAATCGACCTTGAGACCTCAGTACGTCAGTTCAACGGTCTCTCACTAGGCTATCCCTGCAATTAAGAAAAGTAACTAAACTTAACATAAGACCTTAATTATCAAGAGAGTGGTGCCAATTCTGTTGTCACAAAATTCTCTAAACTTAACTAAGAATCACTAAAATTTAGTTTAGTCCTGTCACTTTTAACGATTTCAAAATACGAAATGTCGTTTGACAGGAGTAAACTAAATTTTAGTGATTTTTAGTTAAGTTTAGAGAATTTTGTGACAACAGAATTGGCACCAATGTATATTTATTATAGCGGAGAGTGTAAGTGCGCGTGTGTGTGTGAATGTGTTTATGTGTGAGTGTGCACATATTGAAGAGTAGCACTGAGTTTGGCAATAGGTATGTCGATTACCGAATTTTCTCGAAGAAATACAGTCGTTAATCCACGCATGTATGAGTCTAAGTATACCTTATTGTGATCCAGTGGCGTAGCGGTGATCGTTTACGCTATACCCAAGCGTGAGATTTCAGCGTTGAATTCCGAGTTTGGCAATGTTTAATTATAATTTTTAAGTAAATAATTATATTTAGCATCACTGGACAAAAAGTGCGAATCACCTTATCCCTTACGTAACCAGGAAATAAATGTTATTTGCTTAAATTAACACTAAATAATACTTCACTTCAGGAATATAACCCAAGATCTTATGACATGTTGCAACCGTAAGCACAAACTTATGGCGCTACACTAAAGCGAAATTTAAAGTCTAATAAAAGTACTGACATGTGCACTCTATTAAGTTGTTTAAAGCTAGAAGCAAAAGAGAAGCAGGATATTTAACTAAAAACGTCGGGCGATCGAGTAAATTAGAGTACCTTGTTATGTACCCTGCCCTCAAGCTAAGCATTATCCCATACAAAATGTACGGCTCTTCCGTGTTTCGAATTCCTGATTCGATTGATATCGATTCCACCTTTACCGGTGTAGGTATAACATAGCATAGCGTTTTAACCCCGACGCAAAAAGAAAGGTGTTATTAGTTTAACGTATCTATGGTTGTGGCATCGTAGCTCCCGCACGGATGCACCGATTTGGATTTAGTGTTTTTTGTTGGATAGGTGACTTGATCGAGGCTTTGAAGGTTTTTAGCGATGGTACAAAAAGTATGTTCAGCTGCTTGCAGATAGCTCTCTGGTTAAGTAGAGCTGATTTCAGCATGAATGGGCCTATTCGACCGGGGACGAACTACCCTCTCACAGAATATCGACGTGAAATAGCAGTATTCCTACTGTTGTATATCATTCGGTGAGTGAGAGTGCCGGAGACCCAATCACCGCCTTTCCTCCATCCCGCCTTCTCGTTCCCACTTCCTTTACTAAAGGGTTGGCAACGCGCAAGTGATGCCTCTAATGTCGCAGGCAACCATAGGCTACGGTGACCACTTACCATCAGGTATCGTATAAAAAAATAAAAATAAAAAATAATAAAGGGATGTGAGATATGATAAAGGGATGTGAACAACTTTCATAGGTCTCATCGAGCCTGATTCTGAATTTGGTATCCTGTTACTTCATTTATGTATATTGCCAGAACTTGGCAACTTATGTTAGAGATTTTTTGTACTTATTAAGATAATAATAATAATATCAGCCCTGTATTAAACTGTCCCACTGCTGGGCACGGCCCTCTTCTCACTGTGAGAAGGGTTAGGCCATAGTCCACCACGCTGGCCTAGTGCGGGATAGCCGACTTCACATATCTTCGAGAACATCGTGGAGAATTCACAGACATGCAGGTTTCCTCACAATGTATTCCTTCACCGTTAAAACAAACGATAATTAATTATTTAATACGCATATAACTTAGAAAAATCAGAGATGCGCGTCTTGGGTTCGAACCCAAGACTTCTGCGTAGCAGTCCAACGGTTTCCCACTAGGCTATCGCTGCTATTTTATCAATATTTTATACTTTTTATAAGTTGTAAGTAAGCAGAGCGTCGTCATGTCGATAGTTACAGAAATAAATCCAGTAATTATGAAATTGCCTCATTCCGTATTCGAATGTCATGCATGCAGTGGGATTAAACTTAAGAAATCTGCGTCACAATACTATCTACCGATTCGGTTATTGTTGTTAGCTATTAATAGGACTCTTATGTACTTCATTAAAATTTTATCATTTTGTAAATACGCCTCTTCTCTTTTCAAAATTAAAAGAAAGGAAAAGCCAAAATATTCTTAATTGAATTCATACGCTCGTTAAATACTAAACTCGTTTTAACGTAATTACCTGGAACGAGCTATGAATACTAATAAGGAATCTATTAAAATAGGTTATTTTACTTGTATTAAAGACATAGGACAATAAAATTTAATATATATGATTTAAATTTGGAATAGCCGATGCATTCAAATGTGATATAGTTCACTCAGCAGTCATGCATTGCATTTTTTAATGCACCTGCTATTCCAAAGTTAAATCTTTGGAAAGCCATATGCAATATATAGACGTTTATTCTATAATGTGGCTATTATTATCGGCCAGTATATTGCCACACATTACAGTAAAATTAAAGCTAGTTTAAAAGGTTCTATATGAAATACCCGTCTTATAAATCTTGCACCATCATTTGGCGTTACTATTTAATATTAATATAAGTTGTGCCTACCCACAAAGTGCTACACAGCCTTTTAGTTAAATTCATTTACAAAACAGTGTTAGGGCGCTGTCCCAAATGCTTTGACTAGCAAACCGTGAACTCTGTGGACGGTAGTGTTATGTTGAGCTGAATAAATTAGGCATATCCAATTACTATACTTTATGTTTGAGTGCTGTGTGAATATTATTTGTATTCGTATGTGCCCATGTTTCAAATGATTCGTCAGAATTATAGTTAGAGCATTATGGGTAGGGCCGCGTCAGAATCGGACTGTATTTTCGTATACACTAAACAAAACTAGGGTAATACTGGGCTCAAGGTGGATGGTAGTGCGTTGCTAGAACAGCTGTTAACAATAATAGTGGAACTGTATGTACGCGAAACATTTTAAGTTTCAAACAGAATAAGAATTTATTTTAAGCCAGAAGGTTATTCTAATTGTTATGGAATCCTAGATGAAATATATACAAATTGTATATGTGACCTCACTAGTTCGTTTCTCGGTAGGTTATTTTTTCGTACTAAATGCATAAATAATTAATATATTCGGAGCTTACATGGTCTTGCATCCGAATGTTGATCAATTCGTTTTTGTTGATTCGAATCATAATCAAATATTCGAAAGTTAATGATCGATCTCTCGACTGACAATGTTTCGAATGTCTCAGTCAGTCAGGTGCCGCCGCGACACCGCGCTAATATGTAATCAAATAAACATTACCAAAGTTTACTTCATTCGAATATTTGTCAAATAATTCGATTACCTATATCGATTTGTGGAAAGATTTAAATAACTCGAAAGTAAATTTTTTTTAAATTTTACGTTCGAGTTATTTAAATCTTTTTTACCTCTATCTCCTATTATTGGTGGTATGATTACGATTGCCTACCGAATGCTGGTTTGGGACGGATTGGTACTACCAAAATTCCTATTTCAGTTTTTATTTTATCCTGTCAAGTTTTGGAATACCATACATAATTAAGAACCTATTGTGTCTGGGCGTCGGTGTACCGCTGCAACTCGACTGGTTAATATCCATTTCTGTTTCACCCCACCTCACGGTAGACAGCAATTTGGTTGTAAAACCTTGGTATTGTTAAACGTTTGAGTATTTCTATGAAAAAACTTCATTAGCACAGCGCCCTATAGCGTGGAATAAAACACATAAGATGGACATGCAAATACATATCTGCGTACCTTTGAAGATTTTATATAGATCATAACGTATTACTTATCATCGTCAAAGTTTATTGGTTGCAATACATTGCTATGAAAAACTAGCATGAGTTGCAGTAACCCCTTGATGATACAGCAATGTAGTGAACATTAGTCACATTTTCACTTTCAACGCACGCAACATTATGCGCTGCCGCAGTGACATCCGTCAGTCGTCGCCCTTCCCGCCTAGTTTAGCTGCATACGCCTGCGGTTCGACGCTGCACCGCATTGAGTGATGCTACCAGGATTAAAGGCTTACATAGACTATAAGTCGCGACATCCTAAATGGCAGCTATCCAGCTTCAGTGTCCAGTTTTATTTACTGCTAGTATTTTCCCTTTCAGCCGATATTAGAACAGATAGATGAAAATTATAAAAATGAAATGTCTTGAGTGTCGATCGCTCTAAATAAATGACTTCATTCAGATTTTGAATAATTCTCTTAGCAGAAGTGATTATATAATAATAAACGGAAAATCATGCAGTAAACTGCACTTATGTTAAATATAAATTTGTAGTAAGTATTACTTATTATTTATTTAATTTATATTTGGCTATGTCCAGCAGTAGACGTCTTTTGGCTGACATGATGATGATGATGATGATGAAGTATTACTTTGGTTTGAATTTTTCGGTTGCCCAGAATCACACCTGATATGTGTTGCGATGCAAACTTACACGAAATAAAAAATTTACCCAATGTTTAATTTTTTTACGTATTTTGTATAAACAATCAATCAACAATTAATGCACTCAAAATTGATTCCTTATTTGAATTCCTAAATCATTTGAATAATTCGACAATCGCACATCACTATGTCACACTGTTATCACAACTGTAGAGTTTCTAAATTAAAGTGAACGTCAAATGTGACCATAAATTGCATTTTAGATCACATTTAACATTTATTAGACCAGATCTGAACTCTATTTTGAACGTAGATAACAACTTTAAAAAAATGTATATTTCATATCTCTGCCTAGCCTTTCGAGAATATACTTGATGCTATAACATAAAACAAAATGATATCAGTTTGTATTCCGCGTAAATAAAGTTTTTGTTCGCCATTATAATTATATCAATGCGATACGCGTAAACTAACTACCCAATCAGTTCCAACCCTTTCATCACCGAACGTAGCTTTATTAGACAAATCACATTATTCAGGTACACATAAAGTTTGTCATCAAATCAACTATACCAATAAAGGTGGTTATACACAACGTGAGTGGATGCGCCGACATTAATTAATTCATTTGTTTTCATAATTCAATAATTAATTAAGTTTGCGAAGCTAGGGTTGCCAGTTTTGAATTTACTTGAAATAATAATAATGACTTAAGGAATGTCATCTTGAATTAATAGTTTTATAAATAGATTTCCATGTGGAGAGATGGTTGTTCCATTATTTCTCAGTAACCTAAGTATTCCTACACAATAAAATGATGTTGTATCTTGGCAATATACCATATATACCAACATGGCAAATTATTATCAAGTAAAATCTGGTACTATCTCAGTAAGGTAAGTTTTTGATTATAATAATATATTTTGGTCTAGTTACTTTTTCAATGTTATGATGCTCTTAACAAATTTTTGAAGAAAGTCCTAAAATGTTTTAAATTTCTTGCAAATATTTATGTATTAGCAGCCATAGCTCAATGGGGAGACCAACAGACTGCAATGCAGAGGGTCTCGGGTTCGAACCCACGTCGCGCACCTCTAACTTTAATTATCGCCTGCTCCGCGCCTCTGAGAGCACGTTAAGCCGTCGGTCCTAGCTGCCATGAACATCTATGGCAGTCGTTATTGGGAAGTCAGTGCCCTCTAATATCCTGACACTGGTCTAGCCTTAGGATATCATTAACCTTCGGGTTGCGGAGGTCAGATGACAGTCGCTCCATGTAAAAACTGATATACAGTCAAATCCGGTTAGACTAGAAAGCCGACCCCAAGTGATTTGGGAATAATAAAGGCTAGGGAGAAGATTATTGTATTATCACTGCCTTAGTGGTACATCGGTAGTAAAGAGGTCACAGGTTTGTGCTGCGTGTTAATCGGGATTTCTGTTTAGAAATTCCCAATACAGAGGTTGGAACTGGGTCTGGTAGACAGCAATAGGTTTACCACTTGTTACAAGAGTTTTAAAATAATAGCTGGCGAAATGTGGGTGTAACAATTCTGCGGGAATATATCCGAAGATACGTGAGACACATACATATTCTCATAAGTATAATATAGAAGTGAGATACATATATAATCATTATTTTAAAACAAGATATAGTAAATCAAATTGTGAAGCGTTGAAGCATTTTAGTAAAAGAGGTTCTTGCCTGAAAAGAAAGATATATTTTGCTCCTAAATGTCCTCTCTTTTTTATATAGTGTATATAACTCAAAGCAATAGTTTTCAGGAAATAGCCTCAGAGAAAGAAATTCATACTCTCTATTACAAATGTTTGTATTTCATAGTAAATCAGAACTATACATATAAACAGATAAACACTAAACTACATAACAATTAACACAGAATGACATAATTGCAACAAAACAATGTTTCCTCAATCGTTTGCCATTACAGCACTCATTTGTGCACGACACCCCTGAACACAGCGCCTTCCATTCGCGGTTCGTTGGATTTCGCTCGCGAAATTCCCGGAATTAAAATTATGTACGGAAAAGCGATTATACCATTTAAGTTGGAGCAATGAGTGACAGTTCATTTACGCTTTTGAATGTTGTACGACGGCACGATGTAAATAATTTGATTTTAACGTTCAAATTATATAGTTATGTTGTATTTGTAGGCGGTTTTACGATTGGTAATGGATTGAGGCGATCTTTTGTTGACGTCATACCATTTAATACTTCTTTATCCAATAATCCAGGCTGTGTATGCTGCTATATTTTTACTTTACCTTTCATATAATATTTAATGAAATCAGTTTTATTACGTTGATATGTTGACTGCACGAATGGCGTAGTAGTTAGGTGTTCGCCTCAGCACTGACACTGCGCCGAGTGTTGTGAGTTCGAACCCCACACGGGACAAAAAATGTTGTGATCTGTGGATCACGAAAACGCTTGTACCGAGTCCGAGTGCAGGAAATACCTTTAAAATAAGAATAAATAAATAAATAAATCGTTTATTTGAGCAAACAGATTTAGAACTACAACAAAATAGTGATTGAGGTCTCCTTTTAGGCAAATAATGCCTGTGTTAGGAAACAATGTTCTTAAACTGAATTTATTATATTATATTATGATGTTGTCTTACGTTTATACAAACGTTATACATCGAAATTAAACATAATTTATACGGATTTTATCGAGGTTTTTACAAACGACATTATTTTCGATATATTTTAAATTATTATACTAATTTGGTTTGCACTTTTACGACGTTACGGTTGCTATACCCCTGCCATAGTCATAAAATGGTGGTCGATTTATTGTCTTGAGGTGTAGTTATTTCAAAGCATCAACGTCACATCCTGTTTAGAATAGACTAGAGTATTTATTCACTTGAGACGTGGTATATATTTAGGATATCTAGGGTAAAGGTACAATGCTAAAGTGTTCAGATGTAGCAGGTCACGCTCTCTAGTATTGATTACGCAATAACCAGAGGAGCTAAGATGCAACATGCAAGCATGTATCTTGTATACCTAGCTTATCTTTTCTTAGGATCTTATTACAGGGTAGGTATAAAATGCCTTTCATAGTCACACATTGTGCGACATTATACAATGACATTTTGTAAAACACATACCTACATTAAAAACAACATACTAACTAAGAGCTACTACAACATTCACGTCACATTAAGAAAATTAGTAATGGTTATGTTTTCTAGTCTGAATGGACTAATGGAAAAGCACGAAACCTCCTTGATAAGTTGTCAAATAGCTGATCTGACACTCCTAGAATATAAATAGGACTATCAAAATCCAATTACCATCCTCTTAAGATTGAACATCTTTACAAATTTTACTACAGAATACGAAAATACTCTCAAAATAAAAAAGGTTCAATATTAACTTATTCTGTAGTTAAGGCCATTGGCCAAACCAATTGATTGTTCAAGATGTTTCCTTTCAACGTTTTAGCGAATGTTAAATAATTAAGTAAATTGCGAGTGTTGTATAAAAAGAAATGAGGGTAGTAATTTGCAGGAAACTTTTATAGAAACCCGTGTGGGTTCTTATAAAAGGTTAATTCCTTAATTTACTAACTAACTGTACAAACATAGTACCCGCATATGACTGTTGTATGTAAGTAGAAAAAGTATTTAGCTCCTTATTTAGACGATACTAAACAGCTGTATCAAGACCGTGCGTGACGAGTAACAGTGTATGAAATTAACTGTCGTAAGACGAAATACTAAGCTTCATATCTTATGATTGTTATTGATAGTTAGCACTTTTGCACGTTGTTTGAGAGGTCGGGAATAAACTGCACGGATGGTGTAGTGGTTCAAGTAGTTGCCTCGTCACTACCACTGCGCCAAGTGTGGTTCGATTCCCACGCGGGACAATAATTTGTGTGATCTACAAATGGTTGTTTCAAGTCTGGGTGTTCTTTGTATACGTAGTTTGAATGTTTGTAAAGTTCCCCGCGACACAGGATTCATTACTATTTCGGGCATCGTCTTTTAAAGAAAATAATTAATAAAAAAATTAAAAACTTGAGAGGTGTCAAGGGACACCCGGATGTAACGAAGTTCCTTTCGATTAATTAGTGAAGGAATTGTAATAATTTTTTTTTTTGAAGTTATAATAATATTTTTTTTTATTATTAACAAATATAATGTAATATAAACTTAATCAGTAGGCTCAATTTTAGTAATAATTGACTTGTGGACATTAACAATACATACATATTAAGAAATAACCTTAAACTTACAACTATAGCAAAAAGTGTCGTTACAACTTTTGGTCTTATTTTTTTCCGTCTAGCCCCCTTTCGCAACGCGCGATAAGGAACTTCGTTCCAATAACTTCATCATTAGGAAGCTACTTACTGCAAAAGTAACATAGGCTATTTAACATCACGCTACAAGTCCCGGGAGCGCTGCAGTAATCATAAACGTAAGTGAAACCGCGGGGACAGCTAGTCAACTATAATGTCACAGTTGTCAACTGTAATTTTTTTGTCAATCGTCAGCAAATAGTTACAGTTTCGAGCAAAACCGATTCTATAAATAACAGCTTGAAGAAAAACTAACATTCGTAGGAAGTTCGCAAAATGTCCTTTCCTCACTTGGTACAATTTTAAAAAGTGTAGTCTGCAGAATGTCAGGCTTATAAGAAAGCTAAATTAAATAACGCTAAGCTTTTTTAAAATAAATACTGATTCATTTATATAGACATAACTTTGCAGATTTTCATACAGCAGTGAATCAAATGGAGACTGTCAATTGTTCCACTGCTGATCCAAAATCTATTCTCATACAAAGAAAGCACATATCACTAAGTCAGTTCATTGCGAAAATAGATTCGAAAACTTGTGCCGCAGGACTACAAAAGTATCTTTGACAAAGGTAACTCGTTCGTACTTAATATTACTAGTCAAAACAAGTAGTAAATAATCGGTCAATCAATTAAATAGTCCAGTCAGAGCTCAGGGAATGTAATTGAGCAATTATTTAGTATTATTAAACCTCTATAAGCTGACAGGACCGGATTAAAGTGGCGACGCAATTAAAATACCTACATACTTATATGTTATACATTTAAATTCTCGAATTTGGTCAACGTTCGGCTTTTATTTTCAAATAAACCATAAAATGATTCAACGGATATATAACCATATAAACAGTCATATTGATTTACTCTTACTTATCACTTTGTCAATATAGCATTGATGCATAATTAAATAAGAATTTAATGGTTATAGGACCATAGGCATAGATTAAGACATTATTGGTGATTCGTTTAGCAAATTCAAAGCTGAATTGCTAAAACTGTTTTATTCTAACTTTATTACTGTATAACATTTTTAAGATAAATTAAAATTAGATTATATAATAGTTAGATAGGTATAGAAAATGTAAACATCTAACAACGTTATGTACCTATAGGTATCATTGTGTTATCATTTGTCTGATATATGTGACACTTACGGTGTAAACCCCGTAAGTGTCATACATATCAGACAAAATACTATGTAACGTATGTATGTTGTATTTATATGTACTATGATGTGGTTGTGCTGTTATATAAATAAACAAATATAGATTTATCTCTGAAGGGATAGCTGGAATTTTGTACTACATCCACATTTCGCCAGTGTAAGGCCCTCGTAATTAAGTGTGTCTATTGATATAAGTTGATAGGGCTGCATCAATGAGCCAAGGCCATTGTAATATATGCTTTTTTATACGTAAACTCTAGAAATATATCGAAGCTTTTATTTTCGTGTATAATCAAATAAGATTTATTTGATTATTTTGGTTTAGAAACCAATACGTGCTTGCAAGGATAGCCATCGATATATTATACCCATATTTATTAAGTTAAGTATTAGGCCTACGTCATAATTACATGCTGGTAATAAGAAGTGCTAATAGATTGATTGAAACCTTAAAACAAACATTTCTCTAATTTTACGATAGATCATGAGGTTTATTAGCGTAGACATATGCCATAGCACCGACGGACGAACGGATGAAGTAATTTATGTATATTTGTAGGTAATGCTTAATAGGTAAGCAATGGTAATCTCTGATGTTACAAAGGTGTATAGATTATATTTTTTATTGCAAAGCGCTAATATCTAAAAGACAGATACGAAAAATATTTTTCTATCGTTATGCCAGTCAATGTGGAAGGATATGGAATAAACATCACGCTACGAGCCGCGAAAGTGGAACAGTGATCGTAAACTTGGGTGAATCTGCAGGGGACAGGTAGTTTTATATATGGAAAATAACGAAAGGCATTTAATAAATTGAAACTATTCATTTTACATATTCTTAAATATATTTTTTTATTGTAATAATATCAGCCTCGTATAAACACTATCCCAATGCTGTCTTCTCAGTGTCAAAAGATTTAGTCCATATTGAGGGCTGAAACGTCTGAGTGGCAGTCGAACAATCTCCCACTTAACTATTTCTTTCTTTCTTTCCTTTTGTATTTATAAAACTAAAAATATCTCAAGCATTCGCCATAGCTTAAATTAAACATTGACAAAGTTAAAGAATATTTTAATATTTTATAACTCTTTGTTTATCAACTGGTATGACAGTTAACCTTCCATTCCATTAAGTTTTATGAGTCACGCGTGACAACAAGTCGTTGGCATTAAATACTTAAGTATCCATAGTTTTATGCATTTGATCAAAAGTCAAAAACATATAATATATTATGGCGGCCGCACACATTATCTTAAACCTTATTAATATTTATTACAAGACACTTCTCGTATTTATATGAAATTCAATATGACTGCCTGGATGGCGTAGTGGTTTAAGTGGTCGCCTCGCCACTGCCACAACGCCGAGTGACACGGGACAAAAATGTGTGTGATCGATAAATGGTTGTACCGAGTTGGGATGTGCTTTGTATCCGTTGTTTGAATATTTGTAAGGAATATACATTGATACAGGAATTATACCTAGTGCGGGAGTTGTCTTTTCTAATGAAATAGAAAAGTGATTGAATACTATAATATAATAATCCTAACTATCCTATCCTAATCCTAATCCCATCCTAATCCTAATATCCTATCCTAATCCTAATCCTTTCCTAATCCTAATATCCTAATCCTATCCTAATATCCTAATTATCCTAATAACTTAATCCTAATCCTATCCTGATCCTAATCCTAATATAACCCTCACTAATATTATACATTCGAAAGTAACTCTGCCTGTCTATCTGTCTGTTTGTCTGTTACCTTTTCACGGCTAAACTAGTCAACCGATTTAGATGAAATTTAGTACAGACATAGTTTAAAACCTGGGAAAGGACATAGACTACTTTTTATTGATGTAGGTACCACGCGGGCACTGGATGTCGACTGATACCTGGCATTTGATCAAGGAACGTAGAGACCTGAAAGCTAGTGATGCCACGATACAAGAGCTTAATACCATGAGTTCCGTTGTACAAGCCGCTTGACGTCGAGACCGCAATACAGCCCTACAATCAATTTGTGAAGAGGTTGAGCGGCATTCTCAAAAGTTTGAAACAAAAGATTTACACATGAAAATCAGACTTATAACCAGTCAGTTTAAACCTAAGACTTGGACCATTGAGAATGTATCAGGAAACACCATCACAGAGATAAAAGATATTGTTGGCGTCTGGAAAGACTACAGTAGGTCTCTTTTTGCTGACGTGACAAAAGACAGCACAATGTACCATGATGAATCGCTGGAGCAAGAGCCGATGCCACTTAAAGATGAAGTGCGCGCAGCTATTAAACACCTTAAGCATAATAAGGCTGTAGGGTTCGATGAAATCCCAATCGAAACAATAAAAGCCATGGAGGAAATCGGAGTAGACATACTGCACACCATCTGTCGTCAAATTTGGGTCACCGGCGTCTGGCCGAGTGATTGGTCGCACTCTATATTTATTCCACTCCATAAAAAAGGATCAACAAAGTAGTGTAGTAACTACAGACTAATTTCCCTCATATCCCACGCCAGTAAAATTATGCTGCATATTATAAACACGAGGCTCCAAGCTTACCTTTCCCGAGAAATTGTCTCTGAGCAAGCTGGTTTTGTGAAGGGCCGAGGCACAAGAGAACAGCTACACACATTGCGACAAATTGTGGAGAAAGCTAGAGAGTTCAACATCGCACTCTATGTATGCTTCGTTGACTTCAGGAAGGCTTTCGATGCCATCAAGTGGTGGAAACTTTGGCAGGTCCTGACGGAAATGGGAGTACCACAATACCTTGTTCACCTCATTAGACGTCTGTATGAAGATGGCACAGCCGCGGTCCGAGTTGACGGCATCGACTCTGATGTTTCAAAACGCAAGCTGGTGTCAGACAGGGCTGTATATTATCTCCCCTTTTGTTCAACATATACACAGAGTACATCATGCGGATTATTCTCGAAGATTGGGACAAGGGAATATCTATGGGCGGTCGGAAAATATCGAATCTAAGGTATGCGGATGATACTACTCTCCTAGCGTCAACTAGAGATGAAATTGAGACACTTCTTAGTCGTTTGGAGACTACAGCGTTGAATTTTGGACTCACAATCAATCGCAATAAGACCAAAATGATGATTGTGGACCGTGCTGATAACAGCCAACCAGACGTCCAAGATATAGCGGGATGCACAGTAGTCAAGAGCTACATATACCTGGGCTCCGCAATCACCAACGATGGGAGCTGCGAGCATGAAATCCGTAGGCGCTGCGCGATGACGAGATCCTCAGTGGAAAATCTCACAAAAATTTGTAAGGACCGCAGAATAACCAGAAACACAAAGGTTCGACTGATGAAGTGCTTGGTCTTTCCAATTTTTCTATATGGAGCTGAGACGTGGAAGCTGAGGATGCGAGACTGTCGAAAGATTGACGCACTGGAGATGTGGTGCTGGAGATTAGGATCCCATGGACCGCGCACCGAACCAACGCTTCGATCCTGAAAGGACTCGGTATCAAAGAGAGATTATCGTCGTCTGTGCAAATACGAATCCTTAAGTTCTTCGGGCATATCACCCGTAACGAGGACTCGATGGAACGATTGGTGGTGCAAGGGAAAATTGAGGGCAAAAGATCTCGTGGGCGCTCTCCAACAAGGTGGACGGACCTCATCAAATCTGTAACACACTCGAACATCAATGTCAACTCCCAGGCCGCCAAACATAGAAATACATAGCGTCGTATCACGAGAGATGTGGTGGCGCAAGATTCGACCGAGACATGACCACGACCACTCTGTCAAGAGTGTACGACTAAGAAGAGAAGAGATCACGCGGGCGGAGCCGCACGCAAAAGCTAGTATTATAAAGGCGAAAATGAGTTTGTTTGTTTGTTACCTTTTCATGCCTAAACCACTGAACTGATCATCCTGAAATTTTGCATATACATTTTCAGGTGTACAGAAACGGACATAGGCTACCTTTCATCCCGAAAAAAATTACCGTTTCCGAGGAAAACAACAATAATGTTCTTATGATAATACAGATATACAGATATTGCAGACAATATTGTAGAACATATAATGTAGAATTAACCTAATACATGCACTCTGGTACAATCGAACATTGTGGATGCCTACGCTAGGAAAACCTGTGTTGTAGGTCATCCACCATTTTGTATTGCAATTACTGAGACGTGTACACTTTTATGGTAGCCGGTTAAAAAAATGTATGGCATATTAGCAATAATAGATGGCGCCACGTGTCTTTTGAATCATGATTTAATTATATTATTACGTAATTATATTATTAAGTCCTCCGCGACACAGTAATTATTCCAAGTGCTTGTGTTGTCATTTTAAATAAATAAAAAAACAAATTGTATCCCCGTTTCAAATGTGGTAATAAAATTGTGAAATGACAGAAAAATAATGCGCGATACAAACTGTGACGTAATAAGCTAGATATCCCCACTAGATTTTTCTTACATCCGCCTATACTCCCTTATATATAGCTACAGTTTGCCAAACATTTTCTTTGCTATTGCTTTTTACTCTTGTATTTAAAATAATGTACAAAATCACACAGATACATACATACTACCTTATATTTTCTAAATACAGCCTTGCCTCAGATAGCAGATGAAGACAGGCTACTACATATTACTAAATAGCTATGAATAGATAACTACTTGTAATGATGAACTGAAGAACAATTAATAATTAAATACTTTATTGAAATTATTTAACTATTTCTGATCTCTTAATGCTGGTTAGGAATTACTCCGTGATTACACTTAGCTTATCATTATATTGCTCTCGGGAAAGACGTGATTTCCGTAATAACGTATGTGCTTTTTATACAATCGCGATGCATTGTTTCATAGTTTAATTGCACAAGTTAGTCAGAGGAAAAGTACTTAAAGCGAGTTCTATGATGCACTCCTAGTAAGTACATGCTCCATGGGGCAGCGGTAGTGAATGCGTCTGTTGTGTATGAGGTCTCGGGTTTGAATCCCGGGTCAGGCCAACAAAAAGTGATTAGGTTTTTCTGTAAAGAAATCTCAATAGCAGCCTGGAGTTAGGAAGTTGGCGGTGTTAGACACCCCCGTGCCTTGGAAAGCACGTAAAATCGTTGGTCCTGCGCCTGATCTCTCTCCGGTCGTGACGGATCACCATCCCATCGGATCATGAGAGTTAGGGAACAGAGAGTGCACTTGTGTTTGCGCATACACTTGTGCACTATAATATCTCCTGCGCCGATGGCCAGTCTCCGTTAAGATTGGCCGCCGTGACCGAAATTCGGTCTGGAGTACATTATTATTTTATTCAAAGTCAAAGTCAAAAATCATTTATTCATTTAGGTCACAGAGTAACACTTATGAACGTCAAAGTATATTGGTTAGTAAGTTTACTAAGTTACTGAAGCTACATTTACGTTAGTTGCTAGGTTCAGGCAAAGGGTAGAGCCTATGACAAGAAACCTGCAAGAAACTCACGGCCACTCTTTTAAATGGTCAGTTAAATATAATTTCAGTATTTTACAACTCAGATTAACAAGGTGTTACAGCCATTATGCCATATACTATTGACTATAAAAACTAAAGATAATAAGAATAATAACTTAATAATATTATAGGGAGGAAATAATTTGAGCTAAGATATATTATTTAATATAAATCTAAAATAGACAGTAGGATGGCATGATTTAGATTAGATATTATTATTATATACATAGCCTAGCCTCCCACGTAATAGACGATGGCAAGCCTGTTGGCGTTTCCTGGGCATAGTTCCAGGTTCTGTGCTTCTACTGAGAGTTTTCCTGCTTTATTTTGCCCGAGACCACATGCAGTCGCACTAGCAACAACACAAATAGGTACACTTTAACATATTTCTTGTCTGATAGAGCAGGTACTGTTGTCTGTAATCGAATGCAAAAATATTACTCGCACACTGCGGATTCTTGGAAAACGATACTTGCTTACCAATAGTGAAGTAATTGTACTAGAAGTAACTCGACGTTAACTTCAAGGAATATAGAAGCTTGACTGATAGTTCAAGGAATATCAAGGAATTCTGTAATGCAATTGCAAAAAGGAATCGTAAAGTTATTTGACTACAAGCTTTTGTAAAGTCATTTGTTTTTAAATTATCTAATTTAGTAGACCTTCTTTTACTCAATTACTTACTTCAGACTATTTTTGTTCTCTAATATATATAGGACAACTATTCAAGCAGTACCTCACAGAAGACTAGCTAAATAATCTTATAACAAAACTGCTCCCATTAATCATGGTTAGTTTAGCCTTAAGACGGCACTTTAAAAGTGAAATTTTATCCAGTAAACAAATTCACTATACGCGTTTAAAAGAAATAAACCAAATCTAAATGACCAAGGACTTTTAAATCAGACCATTAAACCTCTAATACGCTTAACTTATAACAAATCTAAAACCCTATTCTCTAAGACATAAGGATCAAAATATCTGCAGCAATACATCTTGGTAAATTGGTCGTACTTGTAGCAGACATTGTGAATAGTAAGGGCGTTCCTCCATAACACTGAATAAAATATTTACTTTGCTCACCAGTTAGTGGTTTTAGTAGATTTTGGGTAGCTTTAGGCCAAGCGATTGTGGATTTACCAGGATATTATTAATGAGAGTAAGCTATCTAAACCAAACTAGAATATTAAACTTGATTGAAAATATGAATGTAGCCAGCTAATATTTTATTTGTTTTGGACCTCTAAACCAATTGTTATTTAATTTCTATATCAAGAGAGCTTTTATAATTATGGTAGTCACGAACAGAAAGGATACTCCAAAGCTCTAATCTATATCTATACATCTACTATACAAATAAATAAAATTGAAGTGTATGTTTGTAATGTCAAAATAACAACTTTTTATCTAATGCATATGAAAGTATATATTAAGGTACCTATACGAAAACATCTATTTTTAATCGACTTCAAAAAAAGGAGGAGGTACTCAATTCGTCTGTATTTCTTTTTTTTTTTTTATGTTTGTTACCTCGTTACTTTCGACTGTGTGAACCGATTTTGATGATTCTTTTTTTATTTGAAAGCTGGTGCTTCCCGTGTGGTTCCATTTAATTTTGATCAAGATTAGACCATTCGTTTTCGAGTTATCTTTAATAATGCGTATTTGGCTACATTGATGATGTTCGCATATTTGGCAAGGTTCACTAAAAACCGAGAAATAAACAAAATTTTAACAAAATGAAAACCGACTTCATAAAAGAATATTCTAAAACTTAAAATGCACTAAAAAGTTAATAAATAATTGCATATTCTTGTGTATAATTAAATTATTGTTATTATTGGAGTCGGTGTCAGCCAAGGTAGGTTTATAACTAATTAAACATGAGATGTCTTACTATAATCATAACATAACATTGGCATGTACAATAACACACATAGACGCAGCACGCGGCGCGGGCGGCTAACACCGACTCCAAAAATAACAATAATTTAATTATACACAAGAATATGCAATTATTTACTAACTTTTTAGTGCATTTTAAGTTTTAGAATATTCATTTAAGAAGTCGGTTTTCATTTTTGTTAAAATTTTGTTTATTTAAATTTTTGTCTGCCTGTCTGTGTTTGTTCCGACTAATCTCCGAAACGGCTGAACCGATTTTGACGGGACTTTCACTGGCAGATAGCTGATGTTATAAGGAGTAACTTAGTCTAAATTCTACGCGGACGAAGTCGCAGGTAACAACTAGTTAAGTTTAAAAATCTAACAAAAAAATGCAGATCGCTTTTACTTTAGGAGATCAGACAGACAATAGTTATGTATTTTCTGCACTTAGTCTCATATTTGTGTTTTTATTTAGTGTAATAGAAGTAGTAGTCAGATGTTTGCAGCTGCACTAGCATTAATTAATATATTGTGGAGGATATAAACATACAAACAACGGACACAAAATATAACACCCTGCCTAAAAGTCAGTTCTTATACAACCGAAGCTGCTCGGTGCCTTCTTTAACGTTTATGGATTGTTCTGAAGCTTTGCTTGTATATTGTGCATATAAAAACTGTTTACTTTGTAACTTGTTTAGTTTGTTACTTAGTTATTTGTACATATTTACTCCGTGGACAATCTATTGGTCCATTTTATCTCCATTACATCCCTACTACTCGCATCGATCCAACTGCATATATGCCATTGGTGTATTACTAAAATGTAGGTAATCAAATAATATCGTCTATTCCCAGTTGTTACCACTGGCTTTGTCACCACTGAGGATAAATGGGAAAAATAATCCCAACTATCGCCAGTGGGGACGTATAGCACATACTTTCCCAGTTGTAGCAACTGGCTTTGTCACCAGTGGTGACAAATGAGAAAAAACATCCCAACTATTGCCAGTGGGGATGATTTCATTCTAGTAATCGAATCTTTGATAAAACTTTTCTCGATTTTTATCGAAAATCGTTCATCGCTAGTCAATATACCTATTCTGCATCATACCTCATATTAAGTTAATAAAGATCACGCCTCTGTGTCCATACAAACTTCCTGTTTTCAGGAAGTCTTAACAAAATAACATTTAATGACACTCACCAAAAACCAGCATTAAAGAAACCCACTTCGTTTACCTCACAATAGCCTACTATTCTAAAGTAAACTACTTCACTAATGCACGTATTTTCTAAACAGAATGTAGTTAAGCAACAACTCCACGGCTACCTGAATGGCGAACAACAGCTATTTCACAGCGCCGCATTACAAATTCAAAGGATTACAAACCTAACAAGGACTGTGGAAATTGTATGCAGGTTTTATAGCTGCAAGATATACGGGCGTAACCGTAAACGGCTTGCGCGATGGCCTGTCACACTCATAAAACTCGGACTTTAGAGGTTTAATCATAAACTTGGAGTGAAGAGCAATGTGTAAGACGGTACAATTGCGGTGATATTTTTGTTAGGCGCTCTTTGAGAGATTGAATAAAATGTTCACGTTTGTTGTATTAGTAACTAGATTTTGTTTGCGGCTTCGCTCGCATAAATATAGGTTACTTTAGCTTAGTAACAGTACTATTTTCGGCATGAAAGGTACGTTATGTCGTTTTCTATTCCGCTGACATTGTGCATGGGAAATTTCGTGTCGACAGGGTAGCTAAGGCGTGAAAGCGTAACAAATTTTTAGATTCACATTTATAATATTAGTTAGGATACCCAAATGTTATACTGCTTAATAATAAAGACGTTTACCGCCATGAATTATGCTTTAAAATAAATGAAGAAACAGCGCCTTAATCTTATTAGAGGTTGGATAAAAGTACTTAAAGAAAGTCTTAGTCGCCAATTATTTTTTAAGGCGCAGTCGGCTTAGACCTGGAACATTCTGATAAGGTAAGTTTATTCATAAAGACAGAAAAACTGTCGCAATCAAGTAGCTTTGTGGTGTATTCGTGTAGTAGGGTTACCAGAGTGACTTAGAGGACCGCTATACGCTAGGCAGGTCATGGATAAATTATATTTGTCGTGAAACGTAGGGGTTAGCAGGACATCGAGTCATTTCTTGGGGGTTCCTAAAATATGGAAACCGCCCACCATCAAGTGATTTGAATGCTCGTCTGTCCCCAAAGTGGTAGAAAAGTAACAAAAGGTATTTGTAGACAAGGTAGAGGGTAGTTAGACTTCCTCTTGGTTTCACCACACTTAATGAGAGCTGGCATCCTATGGTGTGATGTCATTATTATATCAGTCGTATGATGTCCACTGCTGAACATAGGAACACTTTAAAAATTGCCATAGTGAGCGTTGTTGTGTTACTTGCATTGAACGGCTTCCTGTCTTCTATAACAAGGTGTTATGCCATCTTTGAGACCTTAAAGGTAGGTTAATGTTAAACTTTTTGATGCATGCTTGTCCGGATACTAGGCTTGAGTCCTATATTATATTACTGCTATGTCTTCTTACCTCATTATAGAATAATAATAATAATAATAAAGACGCTGTTTCATCATCCATAGTTACCAATATACCAGTCCATCAAACACCCATACCCATAGCCCATATATTAGAATCCATACGTAGCAATAGTCCTACGCCTGCTGCGGCTAGTGCCGCTGTAGGTGTTCCATCCCACCTTTGATTAAAACTCTCGAAGGGCCTCTTCACGTTGGACCCATGTCTCCGTGTAAGCCTCCCAAAGGGCCGGGTATTTTCCTAACATATTAGGAATATACCCGTGAAAGAGAAACAAATAATAATAATTTATTTTCATCATTTGATTTTAACAATTTTTCTCTTAATCTAATACAAAATTTTTATAAAGCGTTTAAAATATGAAAAGAGAATTCGATGACGACCGTACTAGTATAAACTGTGCTACAGTTGCCAGCGCCTTCCATCCTGAGATTGTTACAAAAATTGTAATAGTTTAGGCACATCAAGAAAACAGAGAAATAAAATTAAAATCTAAAATCTAAAACATTTTGGTTTTGTCTTCACTAGTACATTAACATCCTAACTTCCTAACTAATATTATAAAAGCGAAAATGAGTTTGTTTGTTTGTTTGTTTGCTACCTTTTCACGCCTAAACCACTGAACCGATCATTCTGAAATTTTGCATATACATAGTCAGGTGTACAGAAACAGACATAGGCTACATTTCATCCCGAAAAAATTTACTGTTACCGAAGAAAACAACAATAACGTTCTTGGCGCCACGTGTCTTTAGAATCATGATTGAATTATATTATTACAAGCAGAGTAAAACGCGAATTGATTGTCAAATTCTAAATTAATGCGAGCGAAGCCGCAGGCAAAAGCTAGTAGTATAATATTTAAAAAGATATAGTTAAAAAATTGTTACCACTCGAGTGATCAATCATCAATAAAAGTAATTATTGATGATTTGATGAGAAGACAGGTTTACATTAACAACAATATCACTTTTTTTTGGCAACAGTTTGCTTGATAGTAGGTAGGGTTTGTATATAAGTTACTTATAGACTGCTGACTTAACAAAAATTCAATATTAAATTGGTACTGCCACAATGCTAAAATGACTGTATAATTATATTTCTGGAAAGGTCTCCTACACAACGTCCTAGGTGTTTTAATCAGAAATAAAACTTAAGCGCCACTAATTGAGGGTCTAGTTTATAGCCAGTTTATAGGATATAATTTTAACCGTTATTCGTAAAATGGCAATGTTTTTATTTAAATTCTGGGCTTTCCATATCCAACTGAGTCCGTCGGGACTAATGTAATTAAATGCGATGAACTAGCCTACCACTAGGTTTGGGAAACAATTGATAACTATCGATAATTTACACGATTTAATTTTGCAGAAATATAGCAAAATGTTATAAAACTGTATAATATATTATATACATAGGATTAAAAGTAACCATTGTTTCTTTGTTAGTGAGACGTACGTGTTTAATCTCGGTCACAAAATGGTATGTATACTTCACATTTGCCTCGAAGTGGTGGGAATACCTTCGTTACATGTTGAGCACAGGATCGTTATTAGCATGGAACGATGTAACATCTTATTATGAGATAGATCGACCAACTTACAGACTGCTGTAAGTTGGTCGATCTGTCTCACACTAAGATGTAGAGAAACGTTTTTCTTGCGATTTTATTTATTTTATTTTTATTTTATTAAATAGGTAGGTATAGTAACAGACTACAGACATACACACATAATGTTAAACAGTATACAATACTCAAATCTGGAGTCCATTTATAACTATACACATCATTTAGTTAGTGAGAGAGAACTAATGTGAGTGAAGATTCGATATAAACAATTGGCTATGATCAAGCACTGATATTATATAAATATGAAATAAATGTTACAATAGTTTTACATACTAGTTGATTATTTTATTTTTCCTTAAGTTTTCTGTTATCTTACTGTGTAGCTCTTCAAGTAAAAGTCTTTTAAATATATATTTTATATATTAAGTTTGTTATAAAATATGTCAACCCGGGAACATACAGCATTATATTGGTCGCACATTCGCGAAATCGGATTTCTATGATACATTATTGTTGCTAATCGGTATATTAAAAAAATGTGGAATGTGCACGGATCGCGTTGGCATCTTAAAATTCAGCTGGCCAACAAGTTGACAATCCAATGAGTCATTTACAATTTTGTGTAGAGTGCACATGTCAGTTATCCACCTTTTCTTATCCAGGTTCAATAATTCAAACCTACGAAGTCGACTATCGTAATCTGGTAGTTTCCGCTTTAATCCAAATTTAGACGATAGTGCTCTAATAAAGCAATATAATAATTTTGGTAACCCAAACAGCTTCGGCGGTTTACCAGCACTACGTGAGGTTTAATAAACTACATACAGATCCTTCGTAAATAAAAACATCAAACATTTAATTATGTACGGGGACTTTGAAATAACTTCCAGACAAAAAAGACCAGCATCTCTCCTTAACCATAGTTGCTGAAAAGCAACCAAAACGTCAAAGAAAATTAAAATATAAATACTTTAAAATAATGAAAAGTTTTAGAATAAAGAGAGATAACATCTATCATATTATTATGGTCCGTCAAGAGACTCATTCATCAACGGTAGAGATATTGACTGGTATCTTAACATTAAAATGTAAACCACTGTGATTCAATTTAGAACTAGTCATAAACAGAACGCGGATGTGGTTCATGCTTAAATCAAGATCCAAAAATAATTTCGAAGTACAATCAACTGGCTGTTCTTGTTGCTCTTACAATATGAGCCTTGACATATTAGGAAATACATAAAATATATAATATAGGTACTAGCAGTCCCAGCAGTCGTGGATCTGCCCGAACTACCTATTGGGTTAAATGAATCTACACAATTTCTTTTTATCAAAATCAGTCTAAATATTTAGAAGTTCTGTATGTTACACACGTATAGAAAAATGAATCATTATGTCATAAAACCAACAATTTATATACCATCCCTATTTAACGGTTACATCGTACTACATCCAGAATTGATACAAAGAGTAAATAATAAACGATATAGTTTGAAACTATCGATGAGTCGACATCACTGAAACTTTTGTAGCTCTCTTTATACAAGGCGCACCCTATACAATAAAGTTGGTTAATTTTTTAACACATGAATTTTATACGAACTCAAATAGAGGGGGATGTTTTATATGCTCGTTACTCCTTAGTTAAAAGTATACTGCCTCTTGTTTTAATAAAGTTTACTACAAAAGAAATACGAATTTCGATAACATACGTGTTTTTGTGAAGGAATAAGGTAGTTGACTCAAGACGTTTTATTATTTAAGTCACATAGTTACAACTCTAAAATACAAAGAATTTCAAAACTATTTAAAAATAAATAAGATGCAAGCGTTTCAAATCTGGGCGTAAGGGTAATTGTTAAATGACAGAATAAAGATGCATTGTACAAACTCTGACGTAACGTTAAATGCAGCTGTCCAAAAGAGATGCCCGATGCACTTTTTCTTATATACTAATTTGAAATCCAAATTCAAATTCAAAAATTTTTTGAGATATTAGTTATTCCCTTATTTTGCAATCAATTTACTGATAATACTGTTTGCATATAAAGATTATTTTATTGCTATTTGCTCTTGTGTGCCAAATAATGTACAAAATCAAATAAAGGCAACTACTTTTTATTTATTTCTTCATATTTTGGGTGCGCCATATTGAGTGCCATAATAAAAAAAAAATCTTTCTCTCTTTCTTTACTCTATTGTTATTTAAGAAACTCGTAGATATTAATTTACCTTAATTTTCATTTATTTTATTATTAAGGATCTCTTACAAGAAATACAATTCCTCGATGAATACATCTTGATAATTAAAATAAGGTCCTAGTTTTCTCAATCACAACATGCCAAAATAGAAAGTACAAACAAGTAGATGAATATTATAAAAAAATAACATATACAAGAATTAAAAATTTAAAAGAAATGTACAAAAAAATAAAAGCTTCACACGTAATGCTAAGATAAAAATTAAATTACACTAAAAAATAATAAAATTAAATTACACTAAAAAATAATAAAATTAGACACTGTCTTGTGACATACAATATTATAAATAATCTTACGACAATAAAATAATAATGAGGAACAATAAAAAATTGTTTGGCTAGTGAGGTCATCAGTTATTGAATAAAAGTATATATATTATATGAAATACATTAGGTATTATTTGACTATTGCGTTTTTGACTCCATGTACAATTGCAACAATTCGAAAGCTGTATGATCTCGCATTTGTATGTCGATCGATTTGTTGTCACTGATGTATTATTTATACACCACTGAAAAGACGAAATAGCTAAGACCTGAAAGAGATGTATGTGCCCTGTTGGCCTGACTTGGCACAAAATAGGAAGGAATGGCGTATTTTAATAGCGGAGGCCAATATCCGCTATGGGTCGCTGAGCCAGCGCAGGAAAGACGGGATTTATTATTCGATACGCAAACATGTTTTTTTATTGATCTGTTCTCTCATCCAAATATAGTTCCTTTTTAAAGATATAATCACATACTATGTCAATAAAAGCCGAAGTATTAAGAAAAAAATATCGACTGTTGTAAATAAGGTCTCGGTTTTAATGCTCAGGCTGGGCAAATTGTTATTATATTTTCCTGTCAAGGGATTTTCAGTAGCAGCACGGAATTAGAAATTATGAATACAAATTAAACTATTAGAATTTTATCGTGGTTTATTTTAAAACGTCTCTATTAGATATTTTAAAACTATTTAAATTTACATTTTCACTAACGTTTTAATGCCAAGCAATAAAGGCAAATATTTTATATAATTACAGCCGACTGAAATCCTAGATTCAAAGTCTAGTACTAGCAATCCTTAATTTTAATTCAGGTGAAACCACGTTTTGTATTATAATTAAACGAAAGGACCACAACGACCCACTAAATGAATACACCTCAATAAAATATTCATTAACAAAAGCTCAACAAAACCATTAACAACATGTACATTTAGTTATATACGAAATACTGGTACTCAAGCCGGCAGTCCAATCCACTCGGAAACTAACATAAATCTAACTTAACCTACGCTAACTTACGTCGGGCGTAAGTTTTGCCAACTTAATTCTAACTTTAACTTACTGCGTATGTATAATGAAATTTTAGTGAACCTTAGCTACAGAATTAGTTTTTTAAGGCTTTGAATAAGTTGTAGTATTATGCGAGTGCTGTCGTGTTTTATGAATAAAATTAAGGTAAGATCGTCTTTAAATGCATGTAGTGCAGTGAATTTATTAACAAATTAACATTGAAGAGTGCTCTGTTTTATTGTGATGTAAAAACGGATGGCTTTATCTTGGCACTTGCAGCAAAGGCGATATAAAAGCGGTGATACGAATTCGATTCAGACGGTTCGTGATGTAATTGATTTGATTTCCATTTATTGCGTTATCAGAATTAAACTGTTCATAGCAGAATTAGGAGAATCGTTAGTCGCAAGCAAAAGTTTGAGCGTAGAAAAATCCGGAGGGGCTTTTATACCAACTCTCGCAAGCTACGTCGAAAAGACGTAAAGCAAACAAATGTACTTACTACAAAGATTTCTGCTCACCTAAGAGCAAGCGTTTACAATAATAGCGTTTGATCGCTTGCCATACCAAGGATTATCATTTGCACCTTAATATCCTAGACAAGAGGAATTACAAATTGAATGAAACAAAAGGAACCATTCTTTGGAACTATTACTCATCAGGCGCATCAATACCTATTAATTACTACTCTTACGACGAGCTCTTATAAAAGGCTGGTATAGCCCCAAGCGAACCAATTCTATTGTACCTTTTATGTCTTTTGTACATAATTGCTAGCGGCGATCTCTACTACACAATTTCTGTAGTCCCTATTGGCAGCCACATACCGGAAGACGCAGACTCCTACAAGGTGGGCGGACAACCTGTTAAGGATCAGGAAGCAGTTGAATGCGAGCGGTCCAAGAGTGTGTATGAAAGACCTTGGGTGAAGCCTATGTCCAGCAGTCAGCGTCTTTCGGTCGAGATGATGATAATGATGGTCTCGATTTGGTTGTATATTCTAAAATTATACGTCATCTGTTGCTTTGGTTCTATCAGATCTTAAACAGATTTGTAGAACTCTTCCACATTAAAAAATCATTTAAACTAGTGCAATATCATGTTGATGCCTTCTGTCTTATAATTTACAGTAAATGACTATTAGCACCTACAACGTGTAGGATTAGACAGGCAGAGGCATAATATAAGACAGATATTAATAATAATAATAATATTCTATCACATACACATAACACCATCTAGCCCAAACTAAGCAGAGCTTGTACTATGGGTACTAGACAATGGATAAAGATACATATAAACTAGTTTTTTGTAAATACGTACATAAAGAAACACCCAGACCAAGACAATCATCTATGTTTGTGCACACAAATGTATGACTTGTGCGGGAATCGAACCCACGACCTTAGGCGTGGCAGTCGGTTACACTAACCACTACGCCATCGAGGCCAACTAGTAAACTGTTATACCTACGTGACAATAATACTTTTGTCATCGAATATAGTAGCTTCATCTGATCGGCTCATTACGCTGGAGATATCAGTTAGGCTACGGCTATGGGAGTGCGATATAAGCTAGGTGACAGCCTGTTAACGTTTAATGGCAAAGTTTCTCAAATTGGGAATAGCGCGCCATCGTTTTGACGATTTGAGTTGAGAGAGTTATGTTAACCCTAAAATTTGTCATTTGATTATAAACTTAGAATCTAAATTGGTTCTCTTAATGCATCATACCATTATGTAGTTTTCTATCTTATCTTAAACTTATACTAGGAATAATTTCTGCGTCGCGGGAGACTTTACAAATATTCAAACCACGGACACAAAGAAAACCTAGACTCGGAACAACCATTTGTGGATCGCACAATTTTTTGTTCCTTGTGGGATTTGAGCCCACAACACTCGGCATTGTGGGTTTTCGCGAGAACTGACCGACCTTAATCTAAACTAAGGCAAACACTAATATATAGTAATATTAATAATACAATAGTAGTATACCCTCTAAAGACCCAATAAAGAAGCAATGCATAGCATAAGTATTTACAAAAGGCATTCCAACTAAAAATAAAAAGCAAAATCAATACATACGAAAGTTACCTTAATCTTATTACAAACAGTTAATGGCCATCCATTGTGCGAGTTCCGTATTGACTTAAAATCCGAGTCTTTACAAACAAAGTTTATATAATTTGAGTTACAGTTTGCTGGAGAAACTTAAATATTCTTAATTGTTGAATAAGTTCGAACGTTTTCTCTGACACCGCTATTTGTCTTAAGAACTATTTTATTTACAGAGACCTAAATTTTTATCAGATTTTCTACGGGCGCATGCCCATTGTGATAGACAGAGCATACGTAGTGCACCCAGAATTCACTTTAACAAGGCGAGCCTATTGCTGTTTACCGTAGTCTCAGATTCCATGTTATTACTTAGAATATTTTGAGAGCCAAAGCACTTTGCTGTAACTGAAAGATAAACCTCATGCACTGCAGTCGTGTTTACTGACACCACCTTGACAGTACCATATATGTATGTTTTTCTGTTGATATAGCACAGGCTATATTTAGATTTTCCTTTTACGATATGACTGAATAATCAACGCATTTGATAATAATCGACAATTATGTATAGGTAAAGACAAAACAATTCAGTACCTTTTTCTCCTCTATTTGTTGCTAAACGTTTTTCTTTTTCGTTTTATTTAGTAGCTATTGATGAGATTTAGTGTTATCAAAAGTTTTCTTTTCTTGGAATGAGTTATATTTTTTAAATGAACGTTCATTTATTATTCAATAACGATTATAGTCAAATTTCAACCACTACTAACACTAGTAAATTTATTAATTAGAGGCCCGTAAGCATACCGACCGAGAACTAGAAGAAGTCCGGTGTCGGCAGCTCAGCGGTGTGATGGACGCACTAGATTCTTGCGATCGTGGGCCAAAAACCAAAGTATTATATCATTGGGAACATGTTATTATCAGAAGTAAAATTAGTTAAGAAGTCCACAAGATCAACATTATCGAAAACATATCACTAGGACAAGGTTACTTGTCGATATAAAAAAATATAGTCACGTGCAATCAACATAGTTTCCAACTGTGATCTGTAAAAACTGGTATTTATGACTATCACTACTAGCTGTATATTCAAAAATATTATAAATTAAAGTCCCTCGCCGCATCTATCTGTCTGCAAGTGATAAACTCAAACACTACTGAACGGATTTTCATGTGGTTTTCACCAATATACAGAGTGATTCATTAGGAAGGTTTAAGTGTATAAT
Source organism: Catocala sponsa (assembly GCA_963564715.1). Taxonomy (NCBI): domain Eukaryota; kingdom Metazoa; phylum Arthropoda; class Insecta; order Lepidoptera; family Erebidae; genus Catocala; species Catocala sponsa. Next base: position 10,101,955 of record OY751351.1, read on the forward strand.
TTGTAAAGGTTTGGATTGCCTGTACGATGCCTGGGTGGGTCGCTAGTATCCTAATCCTAACTAATATTATAAATGCGAATGTGAGTCTGTTTGTTTCTTTATTTTTAAAGATCATACGGTACTTTCCATCCCGAAAAAGGTACTGTTACTAACCTAAACTACATTTACGCGAGCGAAGCCGCCGGTAAAATCTAGTATCTGTATAACTTAAGTATTCAGAGATCTGCTCTGTTACCAGATCATACATATATAGAAATCTGATTCTGCAGAAACATAACTGTTTGTATAATTTAAGTTGTATCATTCTGTTTCAATAGAAAGCTAACGAAATACTCCACGACCATAAGACACTGCAGCTACATAAATACATTTAGACTATGTCACGGATGAAGAGATAGTCAAAAGCATAGAATAGATTTCAACTGAACTGTTACTGAACCACGTGATAGTTTTAGCAGACGTACAACTCCTCAATAGCAAAGCGACAAAAATGAGCTGACTAAATTCAGATTCAGTACTGGAATATTATCCGTTGAGTCGATGGCACTCAAAGAGTATCCACCAGGGATGTTGCGGATGCAGATTTTTTGACATCCGCGGATGCAGATGCGGATACGGATATTTAAAGGCTCACATGCGTAAATGCGGATGCAGATGCGGATGTCCAAATCGATGCGGAAGCTCCGCAATTGCGGATGCGAATATTGATGAAAATTGTGCATCTTATTTAATAAAATGTATCTAATATCACCTCTGCTGGTTCAAGCCTGTTTTGCAAAGGTTCATAAATTTGGCTATACCATTTTCTAGTGTTTTTTGATTCTCATCTTCACTTGAAGAATCATCGCGGCATTCATCGGCTCACCAATTTTTTTTCTTGTCGCAACATGTGCTATATCTTGATCCGCATTAACATCCGCGTTGATTATTGCGGATGCGGATGCAGATACAGATGTCCTAATCGATGCGGATGCGAATATACGCAAGATCCCTGGTATCCACTAGTATCAACGTAAAGCGAACTCCATCAGCCATATTGAATTTCAAAAATAGAAGGCCAATGCATTAATATAGAATTGGATACATAAAAATGGGAAAATAGACTGTGGATTTGTTTGTCTCATAACCGAAACTATGACATCGACGAATTAATCAACTTGTGTCTAGAGTTAATGCAACTTGGTCGAAACGTGAAAAATCTCGAGATGAACAATATACATAATCGCCTTAATAACTGTTACGAATTTTAAATACAATATTACTAGATTTACCTGCGGCTTTGCTCGCATAAATATAGGTTAGTTTAGGTTATATTAGTAACATTACTTTTTTCGGCATGAAAGGTACCCGGTGTCCTTTTCTTTTGCCCTGACAACGAGTATGCGAATATTCATGATGATCGGTCCAGGCGTTAAAGCATAACAAACAAATAAACAAACAATCTCACATTCACATTGAGTAAGTAAGGTAATATTATTATATTTTTGGCAAACAAGCATACGGCCACCTGATGGTAAGTGGACAACGTAGCCTATGGACGCCTGCAACACCAGAAGCACTACTTGCGCATTGCAGACCTTGTAAGAACCATTCAACGCCCTTTTTGAAAAACTCCTGTAACGTTATAGCTGGTCTAACCCGCTTCAGAGGTGTGGTTGACCCAGGAATGAACTAAGTGGAGAAAATTAAAATATTATTCAACACGATTAAAAGGTTATATTTCTGATAACAACATGTACCATAAACCGTAACATAAACCAAATTATATAAAACAATCGACTAGATGTTAAGTAGAAAATCAGAGCGTGGTTCGTGGAAGGCTATGTTACGTGGTCTGGATAGCTCCAAAGACCACTTAACTTAGACAGCAGCAGCAGCAGATCAGGCTGGAACCAAGACGCCGTCCGCTTATTTAAGGCCGCCACTGGGAAGGAAAGATTGATGGAGTCTTTCTGCAATGTAAAGTTTACCTTATAATTTAAAATACACTGTACAGAACTGTTTTAATATGTATATTCCTCATTGACCAACAGACTGTCAACTATTTGTGTATCATACAATTTTTCAGCCCGTGTGTAGATCGAACCAACAACACTCGGCGCAGTAACAGTAACAAGGCGACGCCTTGAACCCCAACGCCATTCCTGCAGCATACGTCGACTTTTAAAATTGTATAATTATCTTTCTTTCGCAAAACCAATACTAACCATACATACTTGCCAGTTAATAGACTACTACCTTAAAATTGTCCAGAGCGAGTAACGTAACGACCTACTTCGGTCGGCTAAAAGCTCCTAAACTGTAAACTTAAACCTCTTCAACTTAAAACGAATAGCGGACAAATTGTTACATCCACGTAACACGAAGGTTATATAGCAAGCCGGGTGAACAAAACTTGAAAAGCAAAATTTTCGCCGCCCACTGAATACTTTATGACGGCTGTAAATCTAGGTAAATCGTAAATTTTGCAAGCACCCCGCGACCCGACGAAAAGGGCTCAGACCCTTTCTACGCAGAAATGGATATTAACGTACTGGGAACTACTAATGGCGAAGCGAGATCTTGGTGAGTTCGAGATTTTTGTTGATTTGTCTGTATGAGTGGCGGGGTGTTAAATGCTCACTTTTCCACTACCACTGCGACGAGTGTGAGTAAAGACTTTCTAGTCGAGGTGTTCTTTGTGCCCATTGTTTGAATGTTTTTGTGCTCATACGTGACACGCAAATTAATCCGAGTGCGAGATTTGCCCTTTTGAAGAAGAAGAATAATTACACTATTCAGGACGAAAGTTCGATATAAATTATCCAGCATAAGACTTGCCGAACACGGCCAATACATTATTTATTATGTCTTTGTATATGAGTTTGTAAATATACATACATACAATCACTGTGGTACTACTTCAATAATTTAGCTGCCTTGTTATACTGCATCGGCGCAGTCGTGTATAAGATTTGACTCCAGGATTAGACCGATGAAAAAAACTATTGGAATTGTCTGCTAAGAAATTGTCAAGAGCAGCTCGGAGATTGAAAATTGGCCAGATTGAAAACACTCGTGCCTCGGAGAGCTGAGAAAGCCGATGGTCTGGCGCCCGATCTCTCCTGTCGTGTTGAATCACGAATAGAAAGTGCACTTGTGCACAATCATATCCTCTCCTCGTCCGTCGAATACAGTTGGACTCCCACGCAGACGTCTTGTGTTCAATTCTCACGCACGTCTCTGATTTCTTCATAAAGTTCTCAAAGATATGTAAAGTATGTCAAACCGCACTGGACTAGCGTGGTGGATCATAGTCTAACCCTTCTTACACTGAAAAGAGGCCTGTGCCCAGTAATGGGACACTTTAATACAGAGCTGACATTATTATAAGTATAACAGATGGCCAGTCCGAAGTTCATTTTTCTAACCTTGGTAATCTTGCCATACTTTTTGTATCCTAGGGCTTTTCTTTCAAGTATGTGTCACGTTATGGTTAGTCTAACCCGCTTTAGAGGCGTGGTTGACCCAGGAATGAACTAAGAGGAGACAATTAAAATATTATTCAACACGATTAAATGGTTATATTTAAGATAAACACTTTTAAAAGTATATTTCCCGAATTACTAGATATTAAATAGTAAATCAGGGCGTGGCTCTTGTAAGGCTCACTGCGTGGTCTGGATAGCCCCAAAGACCACTTAACTTAGTCAGCGCAGCGCAATGGAAGGAAGGAGACTGCACCAGGGCGCGATCCACTTATATAGGCTTCCGCCGCTGGGGGGGATCTAGAGATGGCACCTCCTCGAACGTCGCGCCTCAGCCGTGCGCCACAAATCGACTACGTGACATATGTAATTATGATTTTATTTTATTAGATAACTCAGAAGGTTCTCACCAAAATCTCGCTCCACACATTATAGCACTTATCGTAGTCAAGTTGTGAACAAGCAAAGGCGTGGAGGAGTTGGATGCGGTTTGTTCCCATTTAAAATTCCAATTCTGGACCTTTGATTAGATACCTGCTGGATACCGTTCTGATTCTTACATCATATTTATTTGGATAGCCCTGGGTACCGGAAATGCGGGCCGTTGATTTTAGTTTTAATTGGGATTTAGTAGGCTATAATTCTTGAATGGCAAGCCACACGTTATTGGGCGTATGGTATTATATATATATGTAACATGGGACTTAAAATATAGTCGCCAAAAATTTGGTGCAAACAACATTTTTAAGTATTTAACAGCGTTTTTTTTTGGAAATAAGGGATAAAAATATTTTTATAAATTTTATACCTGTGTACTTTTGAATTTCCTAAAACGATGGCATAATTTGAGCATAGACTAGGAACAGATGGTTACGTATCACTCAACACGTACAGATCGGGGATCTCACTATCATACGCAATTATAAGCACATAAGTATGCCATAGGACCGACGAGGCAGTTTATCGTAATTCTGTGATGCCAAGATAGAAGCAACTTGGGTTTTGAAGGTTTCTAATACTAGATTATCAATTACACTAAAACAAAATTATACTATTTTGTCTAAAAGGATTACTAGAAATGTTATTTTTCTTTTATTTTTTTTTAATTGACTTAAGTTTACAATAATAATACATGGTTTAGACCACTCGCTTAAACCACTAGGGTTTTTATGCGATTTATTTACTTGTAAGGTAAATGTGTGTGTTAAATGGTTGATTCACATCGACTTCGTAATAAGGAGAGATCGAACTCAAAACCTTTTCATTATAAGTCCAACCTTAACCATAAAGCGACTGCTGTATTTTTATGACTGAATAAAAAATATCGTAAACACCATATTTTTCCAAACAACAGCAACAATTTAAAATAAAATTACAGCTTCAGCCATAAAATTTTTAAGTAACAAGAGTCAATTAAACCAAATGGATCACTATTACCGCGCCGTTTACGCGTTGCGACATCCACCAGTATGTTTTGAACCGCGTCTGCAATGCTTGTGTTGCTTCAACAATCAACAAAAACTTAAAACATAAACATAAGTAGCGACTACTAGCGGAAGATTGGTGAACTCGAGTTCGAGCCTACATCATCTGTATCATTTCGAGGTTCTTTGTGTATTATTACTCGCTTTAACAGTAAAGGAAAACATCGTGAAGAAACCTGCATGTCTCAGAGCCTTCCGCAATGTTCTCAAAAATGTGTTAAGTCTGCTATCTTGCACTGAACCAGCGTGGTCGACTATAGCCGAATGATAGCCACACTGAGAAGAGGCCTATTAGTATTTTCCCTTTAATTTAATTCAACCATAGTTTTCTTTCACGCAGCTACTTAGTAACAGATTGACGTGAATTTTTATGAAGTATCGTAGAAGTGGGTCAGTGAAGTGGACAGAGCTGATATTATTGTTATTATAAATAAAACAACTACAGACCTCACAAAATAAACTGATAAAATGTTTATTCCGATATGATTATTTAACACCTAGTTTAAAAATGTACAAAGAAACTGAACTAATGAACCTTGCTCAAACCTATAAATATAATACTAGTATTTTGATTAGAAAAATTTTGACAAAAGATATCCATTCCCAACTGACATTTACGAAAAAGATTTCTTTCGACTTTCACAAACGACTGACTAGGCAGACCAATAACATTTGTCTGAGATTGCCTAGGACAGATTATGGAAAAAGGAGTATTTTATACGAAGGTGCCCAAATCTATAATAGGTTGCCTAAAGATATTAAAGAAACTAAAACATTATTAACATTTAAGAATTTAGTAAAAAAACATGTTTTAAAGGATTTTTCATTATTAAATGCCTAAGGTCTTGAAAATATTGCATGTACTAAAACTAACCAACACTACATCTATAGACTATATTATATGACTAAGTAATATACTGAACACATACATAAAATAACATACAATTCCAAAAATAAAAACAAAACACTGTCCTTATTATTTTTATTAGCATAAAAATAAACACATCACATAAATTTTTACTGATACATATCACTAAGTCATAGGCCTTAATAAACATGCATTGTTTTCCGCTCGAGCACTTTTTAAGTGACAAGATTACTACCTGATACCTTTTAAACTTTAATTATAACTACCTTACTAACTACGCTAATTGGTTATCATATTTTTGTTTACTATTGTATTTTTCTCTGTAAGTGATTATTGTAATCTTTTGAGAAAAATAAATGTCTTTAACCGTACATCGAACCACTTTAAATATTGTCCCCGAGAAGAAAAAGAACTTCGTCTGTATAATAGACACGCCAGTATGACTCCGAGGAGAGGTGTATTAGACGTCATTACCCACTTCTTCGAGGACTTAGGACTTTGAGGATAAGATGGGATCAAAGTAAAGCAATGGAACAGCATTTACTAATATTGCTCTTTCCCATTTGTTTTCACTAGTGAGCCGGCTGATTCAGAAAAACGGATAGAAAGACAAACAGATGAGAAAGAGTAATAATTATTGATGCTTCAATTATTATTATTGCTCTTTCTCATATGTTTTCCCAAGAAAGGCGCCTGGTTCATACCGTGACCAAATATTTGGCCCATTTCTCAGATAAAATAGACGAAATTGAATATATAAAGAGAGCGAAAGGGAGAGAAACCGCTCCACAAGTGAACGACCCTTCTTCATCTTTCATCAGGCCTTGACTCGTAGAGGCATTCCTAGTTCATAAGTAAATTCAGGTATAGACGTGATGGAATTCCTCATTCAAAATTTTTCACACATTATAATTCAATCGAGTGTAAAACGATTTCAACAATAGATTAGATATCAGACAAAGTGCATCAAAACAAATACACTAAATGCTCTTACACGTAAAATTATAATTTATAAGTTCCGAGGCCGTTCAGCCAGTCAGTACGCGGCTAATGAATCCCTGGTAAGCAACGAGTAAGTACTGTAAGCTATTGTGACCGCTGCCGTTTAGATATTTGGTGTTCGATGTTCTTATTATCCTAACTCTCATGGTCCGTCCGACCAGCTTAGTTGTTCCAAATAAATGGAAAATGCTGCTCTCCTACTAAAAGAAACCTAGTTACTTTAGTACTTTACTAAGCAGTAGACGTTATTATTTAATATATGTAGTACCGAGGCGAATGTTGTAGTATGATAATTTACACATAGACTGAAGAATACTGCTCGTCGTACCCAGTAATGCCATTAGAGCAAATGCAGTCAACCACTCGTCTTAGGACACCATCAATGTTGAAGATTAGGAGAAGGACAGGAAGGCGCCCATGTATTATAATCAAAGGGAGCTCTGTCATTTCAACATCCACATCAATTTGTACCGCGTGTGAATACCCTATTTGAACGATCCTCGAACTAAAATATACCTATTTGACGACCTGTCAAATAGGCCATCGGCAACTACATCTATAGGGCGTCAGCTAATCAACAAACCTGGAAGGAATAGGCCTAGGAATTTTTGCCCCAACTCTCTGCTAGTTCTTCAACCGGCCCTGAGTACTAACAAATAAATAATTTGGTTTTGTACACCTACGAAGATTAACATCAAAATGATTCTCGTAATCAGCTTTCAGCTTCAGCGATAAAACGATTTGTTACGTTATTTCCGTCACCGTCAGATGAAATTTTTAGACTCCCACGCGTATTTCAGCACATTAATACCGTAGCTCCGAGCTAAAAGGGCTAAACCGCATTCACGTAACAAATGAGGTTTTACTACCAAATTATTAAAATACTGGTAAATGTATTTCTGCGTAATGATTACGGCTATATTTACAAAAGTATTATGCAAAACAGAAATTGGGCTGTGGGTTTTAATAGCTTTTGGATCGTGGGCATATATTTATTTTTGTTATGGTTAGTTAATCGACGCGTATTACTAAAAATATGCGGACGCATAAGTATTATATTTTCGAAATTAAAAATATATAATAATAATAATAATATTCTACCACATAAACACAACACCATCTAGCCCAAATTAAGCAGAGCTTGTACTATGGGTACTAGACAATAGATAAACATACATATATATACTTTTTTTTGTAAATACATACATATTATACATAGAAATACTCAGACCAAGACAAACATCCATGTTCATGCTCACAAGTGTTTGACTTGTGCGGGAATCGGGAACATAATATGTTCGAAAAACAAACAAGCTCACATTTGCATTTATATATGTATTTCAAAAGACCAACAGTCTTTGTTTTTTTCTTTAAATAATAATGTAACCTTTCTATTTCAATTTCTTACTTATGTCTAACAATTCATTTTTCAAGCCCCAGTAGGTACAGTCGACGACATAAATAAATAAAGGTTTATGGGGGGAGTCTGAATTGCTTTATCATACACAATAATGGTAGTTCCTCATATTTTGCCGCAGCAACAGTTATATAATAATAACAGCCTTCTATTATACTGTCCCACTGCTGGACACGGGCATCTTCTCGGTGTGAAAATGGTTAGGCCATAGTCCACCACGCTGGCTTAGTGCGGGTTGGCAGACTTTACATATCTATTATGCAGAACTTTCAGACATGCAGGTTTCCTCACGATGTTTTCTTTCACCGTTAAAGCGAGCGATAATTAACTATTTAATACGCACATAACTTCGAAAAGTCAGAGATGTGCGCCTTGGAATCGAACTTGAGACCTCTGCGTGGCAGTCCAACGGTCTCCCACTAGGCTATCGCTGATTCGTAACAGTTAAAAAGAAGTTATTTTAATTACAATTCATTTTTATAGAACAATAATAAGGATACTATTATTGATATAGAGTATAAGATTATCGGTTCCAAAACGACTACAAATTCACGGTGTATATAAAATACTGTTACAATTTCGTTTAATATTCAACTAATTATGTTGCTGATTGTACAATGGACAGGAACCACATACTAAAAACAAGAAAGAAAGAAATTAAAAAAATACAAAAATCATTTAAGGTTATTACAAAATTTGTACAATTAATAACTAAACAATAAAGAAAAACAATCCCATAAAAATAAACAATATAGACTATTACAAACATACCGAGACTTTGTAAACCAAGTTTGTTATAGCAAAATCTATTGGATGTTATTCTTTGTCTACCTCTCGGAGCTAGCAGTGATATCTCCCGCATTTACTGAATTTGTTGGACCACCATCCGCTCATATGAAGTGATGTCCAAACATTCCAAATTCGTTCGGCTAAACTGTCTTGTTTGTGAAGTCTATTGACTAGTCATATAAATATATACATACAGTTTTGATTCGTCTGCTAAAATTGGATATTGTTTAGTAAATTACTTTGTTGCAATCGTGGAATAAGTTTGCTATTGGTGCCGGCAGCAGGATGCAAGAGGGTGCACTTGAACCCCCTTGTCGGAAAAGAAAATACATAGAAACATTACCTACATATTTTTTTGATGAGTAGTATATATTCAATCAAATACCCGCGCGATTTGAATTTATCTATATTGTATATACAATGTTCAAAGGTCGCAGGAAGCGGTTGGATGCGGGTGGCCCGAGATCGGTCTGTGTAGAAAACCTTGAGGCAGGCCTATGTCCAGCCAGGCCAAGCCTCAGGGGGGTCTGCCACCCACAAATTAAAAACCCCGAGAGGGCGCGCGCGGTGTTCCCGCGCGCCTTCTAATGTCGAAAGGGGAGAGCGGTGAGGCTCTCCCCTGGGGACGAGAGGTGGTTGGGTCCGTTTGACCCGGCCCGCACCCACACGGGGGGGCCTGCTATGGATGACTCAATTCTTTTAAGAGCTCCCAACAGGCCCCTCCATTGGGTGAGAGAGGGAACACTCCAGGTTTTTTAGTGGGTATACCAGCCCGTTTCTTGCTGGGAGTCCCACACACCCCGCCGCTGGTGCCATCCCCTAGCCGGCGGATAGTGCATGAAACATTTTTCCTGGGTATCAAGCTATGTGCAGCAGTGGACTTCAATAACGTTAATTTCTATATTTTATATCAGTTAATTGTGTAATGTCTAGATGCAGATGCTTCTCCCCGAAAGTAATCCTGGCGGCGCCTATGAAGGTTGCCCTAATCTTTGCAGTGTTGCCAAGTTATGTGCCAGTTATTTATAGGATTAAATATAATGAACACCAAAAATACTAATTGCACAGCTAAATATGTTTACTAAAATATATCATAACGAGTACCTATACGCCTCAAATCACTGCATTCCATCTCGGAAGGGTTAGGTTATGTTAGGTTCCTTCTTAAACTCACCCAAAAATAGGAGCTCCGCGGGGCTCCGTCGACTTAGTTTAATCTCTTTGAAATATTTTAGTAAGCATATTTTGGTGTGCAATTAGTATTTTTGGTGGAACAAAGACAAAAAATTGAGGAACATTTAAATACTACCCGTTATTTATTAGCTAGACATGTTTGGCAGCAGCGATGGCCTAGAGGAGGTACGCCGCTGCCGCCGCGCCGAGTGTTGTGGGTTTGATCCTCACACAGAACAAAAAATTGTGTGATCTACAAATAGTTATCCCAAGTCCAGGCGTTCTTTATGTCCGTTGTTTGAATATTTGTAAAGTCCCCCGCGACAAAGTATTTATTCCAAGTAGTAGTTGTTTTAAATCCTAACTAATATTATAAAAGCGAAAATGAGAGTCATATTTGTTTGTTTGTTTGTTATCTTTTCACGCCTAAACCACTAAACCGATCATCCTGAAATTTTGTATACGTTGTCAGGTATACAAAAACGGGCATAGACTACCTTGCATCCCGAAAAAAATTACTGTTCCCGAGGAAAACAACAATAACGTTCTTATGGTAATAGATGGCACCACGTGTCTTTCGAATCATGATTGAATTATATTATTACAAGCAGAATACGACCCGAACTGATTGTCAAATTCTGAATTAACGCGAGTGAAGCCGCGGGCAAAAGCTAGTAGAAAATAAATATCGCTTTTCTCAACAGTACAGAAAAATATATGTTAGAAAACATGCATGTGTAGGGTTTTACGTAGACGTGAAAATTCAAGCCCTAGCGTGATCGAGCGTGGTCTTTTATACCTGACAATTCCACATATAGAGAAGAAGCCCGTGACCAGTAGTGGGACAGTTAATATTGGGCTAATATTATTATTACACTAACAGCCCGCCCTGGCTCCGCACGGGTAGTACAAAACCTTAACAACTTATACACCTAAACCTTCCTCACGAATCACTCGACAGAGTGAGAATCGTACGGAAATAATCCGTTCAGTAGTCTTTTAGTTTATAATTATGTAGTGATTTAATCTGCTAACATTTCTCTAAACTTGTTTCATAATATGTCCAACTGACGGGGTTGAGGAGTAGTCACAAGAATCTAATTTGTCACAAATGTACTCTAAAAATAATGGGCATCTGTTCTATTTTTATAATTGCACTTGATTTAATAACCAATATAAGTGCTGACCTATTTTTGTTCACGTGTGCTTTTGGACATAGAACTCTATGTACACTGGTTATTCCTTATGGAACCAGAGCTTTGTCGCGAATCATAAACTTAATAAATAAATTTATATGTATTTTATATACATATAGGTGTTGCGAAAAAGCGTGGGTAAAAGCGTATTATACTAGCATCTAAGCAGGTTGTATATTATAGGGTGTGGAAAATAGTCAAAGAAAATATGTTGCCTCGTACAATTAATGAGGAAAATAATGTAATATTGATATGTATTCTAGTAAAGATGTTCTATATTAAAAATGTAATCAAATACGACTCGCTTGCTTTCATGATCTATCTGATATTATATAAGTTTGTTAAATAAAATGGAGATATTAGCCGCAATAATGTTTTATTATCCATCGACGGTTTCTGTATGGCAATAATATTTATTTATCAATCTAACTTCCGAATACTTAGAATCTTGATTATAACAAAATATGTTGGCCGGAGAACATTCTTCATCCTCTCAATGGCGTGTGTATATTTATGTGAGCCCTCGGCCAATTGAACATGATTTTGGTATAGAAAGTCTTAAATAATTAAGTGCTATAATTATTAAGTTAACGAACTTGATAAATATAGCGGTTGATTATTTTCTTACACTAATATTGTTATCAAAAATCGAAATTTTTATATATTTTGATAGACACTAAGTTACATGATATTTATAATCGATTGATTATTTTGATCACTCTAGCACGGAACGATGATGACTATGACTAAATGAATACTTCAATCACCAATACCCGTATTGGTGACAAAAGAATCGCATAGTTACAAAAAAAAATATATTTTAAGGTGGTATAATGCTTTGACGCATACCTCTCCGCGGTAAAAAGGGAGCGAAGAGGTTAAGACGGGCTCACCCGAAAAAAGATGGCACGTGCCGGGTACTACTGCCCAAACCTACCACGGTGTGCCAATTCGCTGCCTTGAATAGTGGGTTGGTCGCTGGAACCGAAACTACATCAGTGACCCACCCAGCCAGCAGTGTCCAACGCAAGCAACAAACGACTCTTGGGCGACGTCCCGGTACAACAGAGACCGTTGCTCCGATACAATAGCTGGCGAGTGGGAGATCCTGCCCGCGGCCTTCATGTTTACAACCCTGCGTTAAAACTAGTCGCTGCACTGTCCAGTCAAATAAAGAAAAACGTATCTCCCTGCTGATAAAAATACCTTGTAACAAAACTTTTGAGATCTTGTTTATCGCAGAATACAAGACAAGACTAATAGAGTATAATCTTTTGGTATAAAGGTACAACCAGGAAACCTGGGAAGCTTTTTTTATAGAACAAATATTATTATACAATCTCCACGTAAATTTAAAATTACTTGTTGTACATACATACATACATACATAGATTCACGCCTGTTTCCCAGAGGGGTAGGCAGAGACTACGGATTTCCATTTGCTACGATCCTGACACACTTCTCTGGATTCATTCACTTTCATCACATTCCTCATACACGCCCGTCGGTTCAAGGAGCTCTTAACCTGGCCTTTGTCCAGGACGCCTCCGATCTGGTCGAGAAACGTTCGCCTAGGTTTTCCTCTTGCGACTGTTCCATTCACACTAGCCTTATAAACTTTCTTAGTCAGTCTTTCCTCGTCCATTCTTTCTACATGTCCAAACCAGCTTAACATACCCTTTTCTATTCTTGTAACTATATCCACTTTCATGCCGCATCTCTCTCTAATCACACTATTTCTTATTCTATCTTTCAGAGTCACACCACATATGCTTCTCAACGCTCTCATTTCTACAGCATTTATTCTGCTCTCATGCTTCTTTTGCCATACCCAACTTTCACTTCCATACATAAGTGTGGGCACTAATAGTCCTCTATGAACAGCCAAACGTGCCTTTTCGGATACATTTCGACTGTTCATAAAAGCGCGTAGGGCTCCATTCACTTTGTTGCCAGCAATCGTTCTCCTTTCAATATCTCCGTCATGTTTACCATCCCTTGTAAACAAAGTACCCAAATATACAAACTCTTTCACTTGCTCCACTTTTTCTCCATCAATCATAATATTACACATCGTCACGCACTCTTCCTTTTCAAATACCATTACTTTCGTCTTGCTTACATTTATTTTCATTCCTTTACTCTCAAAAGCACCATGCATAATAGTTACCATCGCCTGCAACTCTTCCGCCGATGACGCAAGTATTACTTGGTCATCGGCATAAAGAAGACATTTGACAAGTAACTCATTCATTCTTAATCCCCATTCACAATCTTTTAAATCTTTCAAACAATTGTCCATGTATAGGTTAAACAGCCAAGGTGACGCTACACATCCTTGTCTAACACCTTTATCGATGCTAAACCACTCTGTGTAGGTCCCATTTATCCTAACACAAGCTCTGGAATCATCATAAAGAGATTTCAGAGCTCGCGTGAGGTTGCTATTCACTCCATACATGGACAATGCCGACCAAAGTTCATTCCTCACCACTTTATCATAAGCCTTTTCCAGATCCACGAATGCGCAATAGACCTTTTGACCTTTGGCCAAAACTTTTTCGGCTATGCTCCGTAAGGAAAAGACCTGATCCGTACATCCCATACCCTTTCGAAATGCCGTTTGTGCATCCCATATTTTCTTGTCGGTTACTTTCACAATCCTTTCAATTAACACTTTTGCATACAATTTACCGACGACGCTGAGCAAGCTAATGCCTCTATAGCTTTTGCACTCTTGCTGTGAGCCTTTTCCCTTGTATAAAGGTACTATGACGGCCTTGCACCAATCACTTGGTACACGGCCGGTATTCCAGCACAAGTTAAAAAGGCGGCACAACTGAGTTGCTATAAGACCCTGTCCAGCTGTCAGCATTTCGACTGTAATCCTATCATACCCACCAGCCTTTCCTGATTTCATGCTTTTCAATGCTTTCATTATTTCATCCATACTAATAGGGCTTTCATCACTACTATCATTATCATTCATTTCGAAACTTTGCCCTTGCCATTCCTCTCTTTCAAATAAACTTTCAAAATATTCCTTCCATCTCTTCAGTACGCTCTTTTCTTCATTCAGTAAACTTCCATTCTTATCTCTGATTGATTTCAGCTCTGTGGTTACGGTTTTACCTCGAACCGAGCGAATGGATTTCCAGAAGAACTTCGCGTTGGTCCGGAAATCTTCAGATAATCTTCTATCAAACTCGTCTTTCAATTCCTCTTTTTTCCATTTAATTACATCTTTCACTACTTTATTCATTCTTATAAACTTATTCCTAGCTTCATTCACATCCTCATTCGTTGCTTCTTGCATTCTTTCATTGGCTCTGACAGATAGCCAGTCCAACCATGCCTGCTTCTTCTCACGTACTACCCCTTGCACATCTTTATCCCACCACGCATTCTTCGATTTTATAACTTTCCTCTTCTTGCTCACACCGCATACTTCTGACGCTACAACAACCACTTCATGCTTAAACGACTGCCATAATTCTTCTATATCATCAGTGTCACAAAATCTTTCAAATCTTTTCCTCAATTGATTTTTATACTCGTCTTTCAATACTTCATCTTGCAAATTTTCTACTTTTATTCGTTCTTGGACACTTGTTCGGGTAGGTATACGGTGTCGCCATCCTTTGAAGAGGCCACGTATCCGGCTCATAATCAAAAAATGGTCGGTATGGACACCAATACCTCTATATACCCGAGTGTCTAGGACATTCTTTCTCAATCTTTCATCCACTACAACAAAGTCAATCATACTACTTCTTACATTCTTTGCTTCTCTTGTATACTGGTGGATTCTTTTGTGGGCAAACATAGTGTTTGTCACACAGAGATTCCACTCCAAACATAGCTCAAGCAACCTTTTTCCATTCTCATTCACGCTTTCGTCCCCATACTTGCCTAAAACCCTTTCGTATCCTTCACGCTTTACTCCCACCCAACCATTAAAATCCCCTAACATTATCAACCTCTCGTGTTCCTTGCATTTCCTCAAGACATCTCTCAAACACTCCCAAAAATCTTCTCTTTCTTCCCGTGCACTCTGAGACATACCCGTTGCTATGTTTACGGGTGCATAGACCCCTACCATAAACACACGAGTAATCCCTACTTTCATTCTCATCCATAGTAACCTAGCATTCACATATTCGAATTCTTTTACACACTCATTCATTCTAGCAGACAGAATAACACCAACTCCCTGACAGGCTCTGGTATTGCTAGGCACGCCGGACCAATACGCCGTGTAGGGTCCATGCCTAGTGGTATTACAGCCTTTCCTTTTCGTCTCATTCACGCACAGAACATCAATCTTTCTCTCATTCATCATCTGACATACTTCATTCAATTTTCCATCCATCCCTCCTCCAACATTCAATGTAGCAAAACGGCTTTCCGTAGGCCACTTTTCGCCCTCGCGAGAAACGAGACGTGACGGGTGGCGGACCGCGTCGCCGCCATGCGGATTATTAATAAAATCAAAGTCCATATGCGTTCCCACGATTGTTAGGGAAAATACTGTCCACCTCCGCAGAGCCCTTTACAGAGGTAAGGTGGATCCATCCTGTGCCCTGTGACCACCAACACAGGCACCCTCCGTTCACGACCAGCTTTCCCTCTGGCCACGAATCCATCAGCACGGGTCGGTTAACACCTTGGATCGGGGTTTATTCTCGGGTCTGCTCCCTGAAAATTGGTTTGACTTCGGAGTTTTCCTTCTCCTAGACAGGTTGCAAACCAATGCTAACGAGGCCCATCTCCCCGGGTGTGATTTCGGAGTTTTCCTTCTCCTAGACAGGTTGCAAACCAATGCTAACGAGGCCCATCTCCCCGTTACTTACTTACTTACTTGTTGTATGTACGTGAAATAAAGAAAGCCTATGTGTGCACGAATTTCATGAGAAAATTTAATGGTTATGAGTCTACATTGGCATTTTGTTGTAATTGTTGTTAATGATAATTATTCGAATAATATTCGATCATTCGAATCATCGATTCAATTTTTTGTAGTGATTTGATGACACATTGATAATCACGCGATTAATTTTTCGGTCTGTTGTAATCTTATTCATAATTGTCGAATCATGTTCTACACGGAACATGATTCGAGCGATAAAAACCAAATATGACGAAATTTTATTCGTTTCTAGCACCAGGATTCGAGGCCAGCATAATTATATTTACATCAAGAATTAACGATTATTGTATTCATAATATTTCGGGTATATTTGACGACTCGATGGCGTAGTGGTTAGTGTAACCGACTGCCACGCCTGAGGTCGCGGGTTCGATTCCCGCACAAGTCAAACATTTGTGTGCATGAACATGGGTGTTTGTCTTGGTCTGGGTGTTTCTATGTATAATATGTATGTATTTACAAAAAAAATAAGTATATATGTATGTTTATCCATTGTCTAGTACCCATAGTACAAGCTCTGCTTAGTTTGGGCTAGATGGTGTTGTGTGTATGTGGTAGAATATTATTAATATTATTATTATTATTATTACACTCTTGAATATTGGAATAATCCAAATTATTTAATAAGTACTATACAGCAGTAAGACTCGATAGAACAGACTGAGATATCATGAATAATGCTACACATATCAAATATGAACCACAATAGATTTAACAGCCTCTTGGTTTCAATATATTATTCACTATTACTCGCATTCTCAAGACCACTGTCGGACAATTCAAGTTGCACAGTGTCCATACTAATCTTTCTAAAATAATATTCACTATAGTGGTATTCAGTGGTTTATTATTATGCGTTTTATAGTATATTAGCATTTAACAATCTGAACGGCGTATAAAAAGACAAAAAGGAAGTAGCCATGACAGTTTTATAAAGCGTGATGTTATATAGCCTATAGCCTTCCTCGATAAATAGGCTATCCAACGCTAAAATATTTTTTCAAATCGAACCAGTAGTTCCTGAGATTAGCGCGTTCAAACAAACAAACAAACTCTTCGGTTTTATAATATTAGTATAGATAGGTATTTTCATTAATATTGTATATACATTTCTGTCATTCATCTTGTCGTCTGGATCAAATAATTGGAGGTCAAACAATTATTCGTCCCGAGAATCCAAAACGCAAACTACAGGTACGGACGACGTTGGGGGTGAGCTCGGCTTGTGACTCATTAAAGTTGTATACTATATACTGTTTTACATATTATAATTATATTGTGACTCATTAAAGTTGTATACTATATACTGTTTTACATATTATAATTATATTGCGGTGGAGAATTTCCATTCAACTACGAAAAATATGTAATTAGTTTGTTAGTATGGAAGGAAGACAGACAAACAACGTATAATCACGCCTCGGCGTAACTATTCGCGAACCACACACAGTTTAATCCTGTACTAGATTTTTACAGTGGCTTCGCTCACGTTAATATACCAAGATTTTGTCAACAAATTTTATCTATCTTTCGGGATCAGTACCTTTTTTCTGGATGGTATATGGCCTTTTTTCTGTACCACTGAAAACGCGTAGACGAAATTTCATGATGATCGGTCGAGTAGTTAAGACGTGAAAGCGTAACAAACAAACAAACTCATATTCGCATTATTAATTAGCAGAGATCGGAATACGTAGAGCTGTTTTATGTACTTGTCATAGGTTAGAATAATATGGATATTCCCCGAGTCCCGGGATTTGGTTTTTAAGTAGCAAAATCATAAAAAACTATTCTCGCCTTCGTGATTAATGAAAGATTACACTTCCTTTCTGACGGGTAAATATAAGAAGGACGGGATTAAGGATAGTATAATATATAGATAAACTTGATTCATTAAACCACATATATTTTTTACGTAACAATTTCTTATTCAAGAATCAACAATCATTTAAACATTTTTATTCTGAAGTTGTACAAAAACATATTAACCATACAAATTATTTGTTCCTCAGAAAATCAAAACATTATCAAATAGAACAATATGTATTTACAATAAAATCTTAATTAAAATAATCAATACGCTTCAACAATAATTCACTTATTTAAACAAAAAACGTCATTGGTCTGGTTTATCTTCAGATTCACTAGAAGACTGAGTATGACCAGACTTAAAATAAATCACCATTATTTTTTCAAAATTATCTAATTTTAATCTATTTCTTTTTACATCTAACACCCATTTATATATGGAAAACGAGCGTTCGACATCTGTTGATGTTAGTGAAGCGAATTTATATGACAAAATTTCGTCATTCACATCATTTTTCGATAATTTTCCTTCATATTCTCTGAGGATGTCAATGTTATAACGTGTAATTTTATAGCGTGCTGTTGACGTAAAATTTACAACGTTGCTCATGCGCTTATTGGCTTACATAAACCACTTTTATACATATTAACAAAAAGAATTAAATTCAATAAAATCCCGTAGTATCAGTCGGAATCCCGTGGAATATCCATATTAACATCAATGTTTGCGGTCAATGAACCTAAATAGCTCTACCTATTCCGATCACTGTTAATTAGCTAGGATTTAAATATCAATACAGGTCTACATTATTTATTAGTTCATATAGTTATCATCTATTTTTCTGAAAAAATGACTTCAATAAAAGGATGAAAGGTAAGGTAGGTAGATGAAAGGTAACTTAATATGTCCTTTTCTGTACCCCTGACAATATGCATGCGAAATTTCATGATGATCGGTTGAGTAGTAAAGGTGTGAAAGCGTAACAAACAAACAATTAGAGTCAATTCCCATTGAAAGAGCAGCGGCGCGCAGCGGCCGTTCGAGCAAGTGACTGAGCGCGGCGCCGCAAGTGGCAGCGCGGTGCCGCGAGAGGCAGCGCGGGGCCGTAAGAGTCAGCGCGGAGTTGTGCATATGAGGTCAGTTTCTGAATCGCGGTGTTAAGATTCTCCGTCATAGTATGTAAATAAATTTTACTAAAAAGAAATAAACCGCCTCCATAAATGTTGAAATAATGTCGAAATAAATTTGGAAGTCGGTGGCAAATAAAAAAAACAAGACACACCACACCGACTTCCCAATTTATTCCGACATGAAAGAGTCGCGCGCACGCCGCCGCGCCGCGGGTCTGTTAGCCGCGCCGCGGTCGGCCGCACGTTAGTTAAAGCTGTAACACACGCTCGAATTTGGTTCGAACAGACCATGAATTTGGTTCGCATCCGAACCAAATCTGACCGTCTGTAGAGTAGTCCTGCGAACATAATTATTATTAATTGAGTCCGCCTCGGTCCGCTAGTTTGCACATCGGATATGGTTTGCTCCGTACCGAATCCGGACGTGTGGACGGTTGGGCCGAACAAACTACGACTAGTCGTGTTCGGAACGCCAAGAAGGACGGCCGCGCGTGCGCTCATTTTACATTATGGAGGAAATCGTTACCGAACGCAATGTATTAATTGAAGTTCTTCAATTATTCAAAGATTTTCCATGTTTGTGGGATACATCTCATGAGCTTTATTACAACCGAGATGCTCGAAAGCAAGCATTTACAATACTTAAAGAGTGTTACTCAAAATTTGAAATTTTAAATACTGTTTCGCCCATTCTCTTCTTTTTTTTCCGCTTTTTACACGCTGGCTGTAACGTTGCTGCTAGTGTTGCCGCTATCACCATAATTTTCGTGTCCAACGACATGATGACAACCGTGTGCACTTGAAGGCGTACGTGAAGCAACTGTCCGATTCGGTCGTCTCTAGCGACAACGGATTTAGTAGGCGGATTTGGTCCGCCGGACCAAATTCGAGCGTATGTTAATAGCATTAGCTGCGCCGCGGTCGGCCGCACTGCGCCTCTTTTGACTAGTCGCTAGAAGGCTCGTGCAGCCACGCAGCGCCGCGCTACCCCTCCTTTGCCTGCAAATAACTATGAACTTTTTAATCACGTAGATAAAATTCAAAATGTTTTTTAATATTTTGTCTCAAAAAGGCGCTGCCGGCCGCTGCTCTTTCAGTGGGAATTGACCCCTAAACTCACTTTTGCATTATTAATATTAGTTAGGATTCAAATACCAATACTGGTCTACGTTATTTTACGATTCATTTAGATATCATCTCTTTTTCTGAAAAAATTAACTCAATAAAAGCGTCTAGTCCTTTGGGATAGGTACTATATGGAACGTAACTTTTATTTACTGTTGGAGCTGTATTTGTTTTATTACGATGCTGTTTGCGATAGCCAAGCCTGACTGGTATCTATAGTAGTAGTAGCGAATGTTGCTAGTGTTAAAATATTCCAGCGAATA
Source organism: Catocala sponsa (assembly GCA_963564715.1). Lineage (NCBI taxonomy): Eukaryota > Metazoa > Arthropoda > Insecta > Lepidoptera > Erebidae > Catocala > Catocala sponsa. Next base: position 10,122,609 of record OY751351.1, read on the forward strand.
ATTGCCAAATTTTATTACAAGAAAATCAACTTTTATGTGTTTAATTGCTCAGCGTGAATATTCTACACACACATTTATAATAGACTAGCTGTTACCTGCGACTTCGTCCGCGTAGATTTTAACTAAAAAGTGTTTGTCTCCGCGGAAACCTGTTTTTTTTCTAAAATCAATGTAGCCTTACTCCTTATAACATTAGCTATCTGCCAGTTAAACTCCCGTCAAAATCGGTTGAGCCGTTTCGGAGATTACCCGGAACAAACAGACAGACAGACAGACAAAAATTTTAAAAATATATATTTTCGTATAGGTACCTTATATACTTTCATATGCATTAAATAAAAAGCTGTTATTTTGACATTACAAATAGACACTTCAATTTTATTTATTTGTATAGATAGATATTTTTTTATTTGGTAACCATTTTTTGGTTAAATCAAATTTAAATTGAATATCTATAGCAATGTTGTTGGATTAAAATTAAGTAGATATGTTGTAAAATATCAATTTGTTGCAGACCATGACAACATTGCTATGACCGTTGAGGCGATATGCGCTCACAAACGCACAAACCTATTTATGAAGCTTGATAGTAATTATATAAATTTTAACATATTACTTTTGAAGCATGAGTTCATTTCGTTGCTAGATTTACAATTAAGAGAGAATAATCTTATTACACTTCGGTAACAACCACGTAGGTAAGTAACTCTATCTATCTTCTTATCCTTTCTCCCCAGGCGAATTTAAACTATGTAACAACATAATTACAATATAACATTCATCCCTGTTTCACCCATGTTTTTGATTTCTGCTCTGCTTTCGTAGCTAGTGGTGTAATGTTATCTAGCCTATGTTAGTTCTGGATAAAGTAGCTTTCTAATACTGAATTGAAAAAAGTGTGTTTAACTTTATTCATTACACATAAAAATATAAATATTTCCTCGTATAATATAAGTATTTATATAGATAAGAACAGAAAATGTACGTAAAATTGTATAATTATAATCATTGGCCAATCAAACAACTGTTGCTAATTGGTTTGATTATAAGATTTTAATTCGTAAATAATGGTAGAATAAAAATTCGCTCCTGGCAACCCTGTTTTAGACAGAGCACAGTATATCAGTAGCGCTGTACATGGCGAGAATTTTTTACTTATTCCTATCATAGGTCGTTAGTTAGAAACGTGGTACAGTAGGTATGTTTATGTACTCCAGCGAATTAAAAGTGATTTGTTTATAATTTAGATTAGTAATATGCTTTAACATTGTGTAAGGTAAATCCTAGTGATTCTCCTTAACTATATATCCCAATATTATAAAGAGGATAGATTTGATTTTATAAGGATTTAACTCAAAAACTACTTAACCGATTTTGATAAAATTTCTTTCAACATTACAAAGCCATATTATCACCGAGTAACATAGACTATATTTTATTTTAAGTATTGTTAGTAACAATAACCTAACATAACCTTACCTACTTTTACCGCCGCCGCGAAAAAGCTAGTCCTTACTTAATATTATAAATGCGAATGTGAGTTTGTTTGTTACGCTTTTACGCCTCAACTACTCAAACGATTATCATGAAATTTCGCATACACGTTGTCAGAGGTATAAAAAAGGACTTAGGGTAACTTTCATTAAAGGTACATACTGTCCCCAAGGTATATTAATTTATTGACAAAATCTAGATTAATGAAGGGAAGCCGCGGGCAAAATCTAGCAATCTATCTATACTTATTATTACACTAGCTGATCCGCGCACCTTCGTCTGCTTCACATAAGAGACTTTTCTCCGTTTTTGCAATTTATTTCATTTATGCTCTGCTCCTATTGGTCGTAGCGTGATGATATATAGCCTACAGCCGTCCTCGATAAACGGGCTACTCAACACGTCATAAAGAATTTTTCAATTCAAACCAGTAGTTCCTGAGATTAGCGCGTTTAACCAAACAAACAAACTCTTCAGTTTTATAATATTAGTATAGACTAAAACTTAGTTTGAAGGTGCTAGTCTCTAGAAATATCAGTCAAATTTAGAAATTATTTATAGTAGGTATTTTAATAAATCAAAACGATCTATTCTTTCACTCGCAGCGATAGCCTAATGGGTGACGGTTAGAAGTTATGTGCGTATCAAATAATAATAATAATAATATCCTACCACATACACATAACACCATCTAGCCCAAACTAAGCAGAGCTTGTACTATGGGTACTAGACAATGGATAAACACACATAATATATACTTTTGTTTTGTAAATACATACATATTAGACATAGAAACACCCAGACTAAGACACACAAATGTTTGACTTGTGTGGGAATCGAACCCGCGACCTTCGGCGTGGCAGTTGGTTACACTAACCACTACGCCATCGAGGTCGACAAATAGTTAATTATCTCTCGCTTTAACGATGAAGGAAAACATCGTGAGGAAACCTGCATTTCCGAGAGCTCTCCATAATGTTCTCGAAGATAAGTGAAGTCTGCCAATCTGCCCTGGGCCAGCGTAGTGGACTAGGGCCTAACCTTTCTCACACTGAGAAGTGAGAGAGAGTGGGAAGGTTTTATACAGGGCTGATATTAAGTATTATATTCTTTCATCATCCTAAAGTACATTTTGTATACTGTCTAGCTAAATTAAATTATGCTACGATTTAGAGGTGCGATAGGGTTCAGACTGTTTTAAGTAAGTATTACCATTATGAATGGCTGGCGTTTGCCCGATTGGACTACATAATAGTTCGCCCATGACTGAAATTACGTGGATCTAACTGAATTGTGTAATTGTATTGAAGTTGAATCAAGCAACTTAGGTGTGTAAATTGCATCAAAGTCAGCAGTGGTTCATTCATTAAGGAAAACCAATCACACAGGCAAACAAAAAGATACATATTATATAATCGAGCACTTGTTTGATTTTCGGTAAGAATAGAAACTAAACTGCACTTTCTTAGATTACATAGTGTGTTCGGTCATCAAAACCAAGCTTAATGGCTTACTGCGGTCTCGAGACATGTAGGAATCTCGAGAATCTCATTAGAGGTACATTTACTTAGTAAATAAAAGGCAACGGAGAACCATTCGAGCTGGTCTGCAGAGAATCTATTAACCACAAAATAATATAACTATAGGATGCACGTACATATTATAATAGACTTTCTCAGATAATCAGGCTGCGAGCTCTAACCTCCGAATTATTAATGCAATACGAATTAAATTTTTAATTTCTTAATTACAGAAACAGGAAACTTCGCATAGATTAAACAATATGGGCTGCTGAGCTTCGAATAAGATTCGTTATTTATATTGGCTTGATTTTAGACATGGCTATTGTGAGATAATATTTTGTTATGATATAAGCTAAACAAAACAAATAATAGTTAAATAATAATATAATATAATATCAGCCCTGTATTAAACTGTCCCACTGTTGGTCACGGGCCTCTTCTCACTGTGAGAAGGGTTAGGCCATAGTCCACCACGCTGGCCTAGTGCGGGTTGGCAGACTTCACATATCTTCGAGAACATTATGGAGAACTCTCAGACATGCAGGTTTCCTCACAATGTTTTCCTTTTAATGCGCATATAACTTCGAAAAGTCAGAGATGCGCGCCTTGGGTTCGAACTCGAGACCTCTGCGTGGCAGTCCAACGGTTTCCCACTAGGCTATCGCTGCTTCTCTTAATAGTTAAATGTATAATGTAAAATGCTAAATAATGCCTTAACACCGATAGAAATATCTTCCAAGCAGCTATAAAATAGCATGCTGTTTTAATATCTAAAATATATATCTCAGGAACTACTGGTTTGATATGAAAAATTATTTTAGTGTTGGATAGCCTTTTTATCGAGGAAAGGGCTATATAACATCACGCTACGACCCACGGCGGCGCAGTAACGATAAACGCGAGTGAAACCGCGGGAACATTCTAGTATATAATATATGTACACAGAATATAGTAATATAGTTGCTTCTTCTTTTTATTAATAAAACACCAGACATAACTTTAAAAGTTAAGTGTCTTCTCCGTAGCCTTTATTATTTCCAAGTCACTTGGGGTCGGCTTTCTAGTCTAACCGGATCTTACTGGATATCAGTTTTTACACGGAGTGACTGCCATCTGACCTCTGCAACCCGAAGGCTAACGATACCCTAAGGCTAGACCAGTGTCAGGATATTAGAGGGCACTGACTTCCCAATAACGACTGCCATACATGTTCATAGCAGCCCGGACCGACGGAATAACGTGCTCTCCGAGGCACGGAGCAGGCGAAGTTAAACGTTAAGTGTATTCCTCACTAATATTATAAATGCGAATGTGAGTTTGTTTGTTACGCTTTCATGCCTCAACTACTCCACAGATCATCATGAAATTTCGATACACGTTGTCAGGCACAGAAAAGGATACCTTTTATCCAAAAAGGTACTCCCCCGAGGAAGCGACGCCTGCAAGCAAAAGCTAGTAATATTATAAATGCAAATGTCAGTTTATTTGTTCGTTTGTTATGCTTTTACGCCTTTAATACTCGATCGATCATTATAAAGTTTGGCATACACGTTGTGAGGCATACAGAAAATAACAATACGGCATATTGTAAAAAAATAACTTGTGTGTTTTATATAAATTAATCCTAACTAATATTATAAATGCGAAAATGAGTTTGTTTGTTTGTTTGTTTGCTATGCTTTCACGCCTTAACTACTCAACTGATCAACATGAAATTTTGCATACACGTTGTCAGGGGTGCAGAATAGAACATAGGGTACCCTTCACCCAGAAAAAATAAATGTTGCAAACCTAACCTAACCTAACCTACATTTACGCGAGCGAAGCCGCGGGTGAAAACAAGTATTGTATAAAGCTTTATGCAGCACAGGTATAAACTTATGTGATTTTTAGTTGCTAATAAGTAACTAAATATGTATATTTTAATTCGCTTCTCTTGTGTAACGGTAAATAAAAAATACTACAAGAATTAATATTACTTTCGTTTGTCACACTTACTACTAGAAGCGTAGCACGCTCCATGTTTTATGGTGGAAGCATGAAGATTATTCTTGTATGAACTAAAACTATAAATATTCTAGAAGTTAAGATTTCTATCTAGGTAAATTATATAGATTGAACTATACAGTAAACAATTCTGTAAACTACGGGAACGCCATAACTCAGGTAGGGCTGGTAGAATTATTCCCTGGGGTTAGGGATGTGCCTTTATACATACATTATGGATTTTATATAGCTTTAAACTGTGATTCCTTTGCGTTTATAAATACCATATTATTTCTTACCTATTTTATAATGCCTTTTTTGTATATTGGTCAGTAGAGCCTACTGGACTTACCTTAAGCTGGATGTCACTACAACTGCTGAAGTTGCAATGACATCAGTAAGCAATAATATTTTGTGTTGGTCGGCCTCGATGGCGTAGTGGTTAGTGTAACCGACTGCCACGCCTGAGGTCGCGGGTTCGACTCCCGCACAAGTCAAACATTTGTGTGCATGAACATGGATGTTTTTCTTGGTCTGGATGTTTCTATGTATAATAGGTATGTATTTACAAAAAAAATATTATATATGTATGTTTATCCATTGTCTAGTACCCATAGTACAAGCTCTGCTTAGTTTGGGCTAGATGGTGTTGTGTGTATGTGATAGAATATTATTATTATTATTATACTAATAATAAACAATACTTACATACATAGTTTCTCTCTCGCTCTCTCTCTCTCTCTATGTTTCTCTCTCTCCCCCCCCCCACTTCTCTCTCTCTCTCTCTCTCTCTCAGAGGTGTATTACACTGATATGTGAAATGTACTACGACTATATTTTAGATCCCACGTAAGAGGGCTTAGGGAGGGGAGAGCTTATTGTCGTTTACCGAGTACAGTTCTAGACTTCGTACTGCTACTAGGATTAGATGACAGAATAACATTTATTTTCGACCCTATAATCGAACCTGAGACCTGATTTACAGCAGTCGCGTTCACTTCCGCTGCACGATAAGATGTAATAGTTTCTTAAAAAACGTAAACATAATATTATTATATAAGTAGTGTAAGTAACAAAAGCATTTTCAGAAAAGACTAACTTTCACACTAATAATAATTCCAGCATCTCGAAAGAATCATACAAACAACGGATTCAAGAAGCACCTAAACTATTTGTAAATCGTATACATTTTTTGACATGTCAACACATGCTGGGCTTAGGTGTCGCCCTTACACGGTAGAGCCAATTAGAACGCGTACCAAGAAATTTAGCTCCTCAAATTATAAAAACAAGGAAGTCTCTGCCGAAGCACATGTTTCTTCCTTCGATCCTGGGTACCTAAGCGGGGCGTGAGAAAAAGCACCTCCTTAGGTCGTCAAAGTAGAGACAACGGCACCACTTCAGTGGTGGTCCTTCGGACTACACGATGTACATGTCTTCAAAGGGAGTATAGTCATATTGTCTGCCAAAATTAAAAACACTTTTTACACTCCAAGCGCTCCCGGTAACTACTTACCATTGTGTCATTCATGCAATCAAGACCAAGAGTAGAAATTGTAATACTACCTAATATTATAATTGCTAATGTCAGTTTGTTTGTTTGTTACGCTTTCACGCCATAACTTGTCGACCTATCACCATGAAATGCATACACGTTGTCAGGTGAATAAAAAAGGACGTAGGGTATTTTCATCCATAATATTGTCTCACCTTTACGCAAATGTTAAGGTACATTGAAATTAAACAATTTTATACGGATTTTTTTGCGTTGTTTATCTTTATATATATAATTCTACTGTACGAGTGTATGTCACTGAACTCCTCCTAACAGGCTGGACCGATTTTGATGAAATTTTTTGTGTGTACAGGACAACGTCTGTCGGTACAGCTAGTCTTTTATAAAACACTATTATTACATAATTTTGAAACATTGAACTACTATTGCTAAACACGTAATAGTTACTGTTTACTTCTATTTGAGCTATTTAAATTATAAAATCTATTTAACTTTAAGTAAACAGTAAAAATGTAAATTTGTTTGATTTCAAAATATTTTCATCCAGAAAAAAATACTGTTACTTAACCTAACCTACATTTACGCGAGCGAAGCTGCGGGTAATACTTACTGAATAGCATTTTAAAATTCCAAGCCAGTTCCATGAAGCCAACAACCCTATCGTTCATCAAAGCAGTTTCTAACACCTAAAATATGGAGTGCAATGAATTATGACACTTATCTCCTCACACAATAAACAGAGACGTATGGAAATTGCACCACCATGCTCAAGAGAAATTGGATTAACGACCTTGAATGTTGTCTTATGTATACTGTAGTGGATGGAAATATATTGTCAAAACTTGGTGTGTGTGGCTTTGAATATGCAGTGGTGATATGGTAGAGTTATGTTTGATTATAAGCATTGTCCTAGCGGAACAGGCTAGACTATCCGCTGCGCAGTGGTAGCAGCTAATATGTGATTGGATTATCAATCAACATTACAAATTATTCGAATATACCAATCACAGTAACTGCTATTTAACTAGCAGTTACTGTGATTGGTATATTCGAATAATTTAAATAACTTGAAAACTCGAATAATAAGGAAATGGAAGATCTGTTAATAAAGTTTGGTATTTTGCTTCATAGCACATATTATTATGTACATATATGGCGTAAACAACATGATTTATATTATATTGTATCGATATTCGAATAAGCTAAATGACTTGAAAAATTGAATTATTCGTCAACATTATCCAACACTATTTACAAAGTAATGAACTTATACTTAATTCATAATATCATAACACAACGAGGTATCACAAAAATACATTAGTTATTTGCAAAAATAAGCACGAGCTATCCAAAAATTATAATAATCCATATAATATTATGTCACATAATACCTAAAACTGTTAAAACGGAATATATAGAGTCCAACCCAAAACACCATATACAAATTCAAGATAAAAATCGCCATTTCGATGGGTCTCATAAAAACTGTAGCCAAAATGTTACCCATAATAAATTGAGGAGCTTTCCTTAGGGCTCACCTATCAATTCCGTGGGTTCCGTAGAGATTTCCTATCGTTTTATTTATTACGATCTCTTATGTATGCATAGTATTATTTTTATTACAAGAGGGTAGTCCGAAGAATGTTTACGGTAAATATAGTCAGACTTATTTAGTCCATTTTTTGGGTTCAATGCTGTGTTGTTTGTTACATATTTAGATTACAGAATACATAGATGTAGTGTAGTGTATACTTAAAAGGTTAGTTAGAGGAAACCTTGCATGTACTCATGTCAGTTGTATTACGTCAATATTTTTAGTAATCATTAGTAATTTTTAAAACCTTCAGTTTTTGTTTTTAAGTTAGCTCATATTTTACTAATAGTTCCTTCTTCATATTTATTACTAAATGTAGTTTTGATAATTTCTTCATTGTATCTCATCAATAAAAACAGTTAAAAAAATGAATTGTATCCAAATTATAACCCACCACTCCGACGGCGTTGCACTGAGTGAGATGAGCCACAAGATACAATAATTTGAGTGACCCACCAATTAATTATTGTTCTGAGTCAGGGTGTACTAAGTATGCGGTAATTATAAGTTTATAAAAACTCCTGACAGGGCTTGATCCCTAGTATTTCTTAACAAAGCAAAAAGGAAAACTAAGTATTTCTTTACAACATATAACTCCTAAACCTAACGATAAACTAGTGAGAGACCGTTGAACTGCTACGCAGAGATCTCGAGTTCAATCCCAAGGCGCGCATCTCTGACTTTTCGAAGTTACGTACGTATTTAATAATTAATTATCGCTCGGTTTAACGTTGAAAGAAAACATCGTGAGGATACCTGGAAGTCTGAGACCTCTCCAGAATATTCTCGAAAATATGTTATATCTGCTAACCCGCACTGGGCCAGCGTGGTGGACTTTAACCCTTCCTACACTGAGGTGAGGCCCGTGCCCAGCCGTGAGACAGCTTAATACAGGGCTGATATTATATATTTATAATTGTAAGTTTGTAATTTCTCCTGCGACAGATCTTGATCCCTAGTATTTCTTAACATACCAGAAAGACATACTAAGTATTTCTTAACATATAATTTCCTAATACTTCGCTTGACCCCATCTATTCTGAGGTTGCTCAATTAGCCACAAACTTATTCTACACATGTTTTCGGTCCTATATATAAATAGCTTTGTATACAATAATTTATATTACATAATATAATATTTACGTGGAAGTAACAGAGAGGAGATATAATTGGTTATCCTCCTACGACTAAGTACAAAGGTCAAATAAAATAGGCACACACTTAAAATGATAGAAACTTGATAGTTGGTGACAATCTAATCTCTTTTTTGTATTACTAGTTGTAGCACGCTGTTTCGCCTGCCTGAATGCAAACGAGATAAAAATGTAGGCTATAGCAAGTTTTGTTCAAAACCATATTATCAATATAATTTAACACGTGATCGAGTAACGAACATTCAAACTCCAAATATACATAGGTACTCACCAATTTTCACATTTAATATATAAGTAGGATCGTGCAAAAGAATTCTAGACTACTTTATCTCCCAGGTTAGCTGTGGTTTGCTTCAAGGTACTAACCCTGGTATAAACCTTTCGGAAAGCATCGATACTAATGATACACTATCCATATAGTGTACTGACTTTCGACGTATAAGGCATATCTACACTTCATCCGACATACCATTATGTCGGATGAAGTGTAGATAAAGTCAGAAACATAGTTTTATTAGTAACTGCACTTGTGTTGACAATTTGAATGAATAAATATCGCAATATACATAGAAAGAGCTAACGTGAAAGAAACAGCTATCATTCTAAAAAACGCGCTTTATATTATTTGCGTGAGGTTATGCCGTATTTTTATTAAAAAAAGGTGGGCAGCAAGTGTACGGTACGCCTGATGATAATAATATCCTCCTGGCTGGGTTTCAGTCACAGCGGCCAGTTTTAACAATGATTGGCCATCTGCACCGGAGATATAATGCACAAATATGGCCGCAAACACAAGTGCACTTTTTGTTAACTAATCCAATGGGACAGCAATCCGACACGATAGGAGAGTTTAAGCGCCAACGGCTTTAAGTGCTTTCCAAGGCACAGGGGTGCAACATCGCCAACTTACTACATTTCCTTAGCAGAAAAAGCCTATAAATAATCACTCGCGTATTGCCCAACCCTAGGCAATACAATTATAATGAGCTTGGACTCACATGTTACAGTATTAATATCTAATACTGGTCTCCTGTAACATGTATACTATTTGCTGAAACTCGCTCTATGTTAATTTGCAGCCAAGAATCGCTTTCATAAACCCTATAATGCCCCTATAAACTCATCGTGAAACACGAAAACACTCAATTAAATCATGAAAGGAAAAATATACGTTGAAAATACATTAACCATTCTATAGCTCACCGAATTTATCGCTGCATATAAACTGATGCTACGGACCACCGCCGGTTTTAAATTCTCCTATTGGTGAACCGCAATAAACTCCAGTTGTATGAAACACGGTGGTCGACGAAACATGATGGAGTTTACCCGTAAGGCAGCAATTCCAATAAGGGATACGTTTATTGCAATCATTTCTGCCAATTCGGTTCTGGCAATACTATTCAGCAGACCTGTTGCTAGCTTGATGAAATGATACGAATGACTGTTATTGCTACTGGTTAAATCCACCAGCTGTCATGTCAATTTAACCAGTAGTTGCTACTGGTTAAATTGACATGACAGCTAGTGGAACGATCACGCTTTTAACAGCTTAGGGTTTACTCATCTACAGCTTAGTCAAGTTTCGTAGAATGTTGGATGATAAATAAAATAATCTGTTAAAACTGTGACTGCGTCGGTTATGCAGCGGTAGTAAATGCTTCTGCTGTGCATGAGGCATATAGTTCGATTACTTGATCGGGTAAGATGTAATTAACTTTTTAAGTCAAGTATCTACATTAGCAGTATGGAGTGTAAAATTGTGCCCGGTAGATGGCAGTGGTGGATGTGATACATCTCTGCCTGCCTCTTCTGGCATATAGCCGTGAGCCTATTATGCCTACATCTCAACGGATGGTCACCAATTGTTCTTTTATCCTCATTTGCTGTTTACCAAGGAGGTATACAATTCTAAATACAGTTCATTAAGTTTGCACACACAGAGACACACTGACATATTTTATAAAAAATATAGTGTTTTAATCTTGGAAGGGTTTTCTGTACCGTGTATAATCCAGGACATAGTCTATCAGTCTGCCAAGTTACACCCAAACCTTCTCAACGATTTTTGATTGAGTGACAAATATTATCTCAAAAAGGTTTACTTTTATTATACTAACAGGATTATTCATCATTCGAGGGTCAAGAATTTTTTCTCCAAATTATCCAAAACTATATCAAGTAAAACCTGTATATAAATATATAGATTTGAAACAATTTATAAATGTGAATCTTTGTCAAGATGTTCTTTAGCTTAGTTGTCAAAATCTTAAAAGCGACCACAGCCCCTAGGCTGTGGTCGCTTTTAAGATTTATACCCAATAGCCTACTATTGCATAAAACTAGCTCGGTAACATTTAAAAATAAATTTTGGTAACTCAATAGTCATATCTCGCGAAATTATATAACTACTCATATAAAAATACTAATAACGAGTGAGGTACTCATTACATAGATAAGCCCTTACAGTCAGATAGACTGAAGAAAGATAGATTAAAAAACAGAAGCATCTCAGCCTCATAAGACAATTATTATTATCTTAGTTTTAAAATGTATGTACGCTATTAAAGTGATAGTTTATAAAGACATACTTTGATGTAATACGTACATTTGTTAGGTTTTTTTATTATTATTTATTATTTACATAAACAAAAGCAACAAGCACAATTTACAACTTAACTAATATTAATAAACCTAGCTACTTATAAATAAAACGAAATGAAAAGTAACAAAATATAGAACTGTAAAATTGAATTAAAAGAAATAGTTGGTGTAGGCAGCCTCAGTATCGCCGTCGACCGTAAAAGTGCCTAGAAGACTGGCAGCATTGCCACGTTGAATGGCAAGGCTGATTCTTTGAGCCAAAAAAATTCCAGCCTTCTAGTCACGCGAAGCGTCGATTAGCCGCTTATATATATCTCTAAAAAGCGTACGAAGTTTGCTAGGTAATCAATATGACAACTTTTGCCAGTACATCTTTATATAATAATATATAATTCTTCTGTACGTGTGTTGACAGTGAACTCCTCCTAAACGGCTAGACCGATTTGAATGAAACTTTTTGTGTGTGTTCAAGTGGATTCGAGGATGGTTTAGATATGCTTTTTTTTTCTTCTTCTCTCTTTTGTACAGGACAACGTCTGTCGGGAGAGCTAGTTATATATAAAATACATAATAGGTACCATGCAGCCGTCCTTACGAAAAGTGCAATAACTCGAGCTTTGAGCTGAATTGAGTTAAGTACATATTCGGAATCAGCAGAACCAGGTCTATATTATATTCTCATTAGACCGTTTTTACGTATCAATGACGGAGCCGGATTAATACTAAGCATAACAGCAATATGTATGTATTTGTCGGCCTCGATGGCGATGACTGCCACGCCTGAGGTCGCGGGTTCGATTCCCGCACAAGTCAAACATTTGTTTGCATGAACATGGATGTTTGTCTTGGTCTGGGTGTTTCTATGTACAATATGGATGTATTTACAAAAAAAAAGTATATATGTATGTTTATCCATTGTCTAGTACCCATCGTACAAGCTCTGCTTAGTTTGGGCTAGATGGTGTTGTGTGTATGTGATAGAATATTATATTATTATTATTATTATTATATCTAGGTCCGTGTTTTATGATTTACTTATCAACACTGACATAACTGTAGATAGGAATATTTTAGTTATGCTATTAAGTATTTTTGAAGTGAAAACTTCTATTGCACTTTTTTTGTGATGGATAAAAAATGTTAAACTCCCGTCAGGACACGTGACCTGATCGAAAATTCGTAAGACGGAGGGAGAATTGTCATGTTTGTGTACGATAGCGCAATAAATGAATATTGTATTTTACCACATAAATGATAGTTAATTTATGCTGATAATACAATTAAAGCAATTCGTGCAAAATTATTCCCTAACCATTCCAAAATATCAAAAATGCACAACGTTAATATTCAAGCTTCACTTCGGAGTGCAACCCGTGACTTTTATTTTTTTTCTAACTACATCTGCAATAAGTAAAGTTATTATATTTATAATTAGAATAATTTTTTATTTGCAATCTTCATTTACTAGTTATAAGTGCAATAAGTTTAAATTTTAGTAGATATGTTAAGGAAGCTTATTTACGCTATTAAGTAATTTTATTAACTATATCTGCAATAAGTATAGTAATTACATTTATAATTAGCATATTTCATTATTTGTCATCCTCATTTACTATTTATTTTATTTTTATTTATTTTTACAGAAAGCTTACAGACTTCTTATGTATAAATACAATACCTACTATTGCTAATAACAAGCTCTCACATATATATGACAATTTACAATTGAAGTTTGCATTGTACTTGAAACTAAGGTGATATTATAATGCGTATGTAATTACAGAGTTTTGAAAAAAAAAACAAATAAGAACATGAAAGAAAACAAAACAAAAACATACTTACTTCAGGAAAATCTGTGCCAGAAATTAAGGATCACTATTAAAAAAATAATTATTAAATAGTCTCTTTACTGTGCGTGCATTGATACCCATGTGCGTCGGCAGATTGTTAAATGCTTTGGCGCTCCTTAAACAGAAAGAGTTTTTTCTGTAGTTTGTAAGTTTACTAGCTAGTAAATTAAATGTTAACAACATTTTTACATTCTTTCCTGTTTGTTACCGAGTACCAAATGACCGTGCCTGGTATCAATTGTAAAAAAATGTCATTAAAAAAAGTTTTGCGACCTTCTATTTATTCATGTTAGACATATAAATGTAACTGCAAAAAATAAGACACTTGCTGCACCTATGGTTAGGAAACAGTTATAAAAAAATATTAATTGCTATTCAAAAATGCATCATGTGGGTTTCCTAACCATTATTGTAATAGGTAGTTTACTTATTACGGTTATGGCTTGTAAACATTATTTCTACATACTAATAATACTAAACATAAGTAGATTTATTGTTTTTTAAAGCGGGATTCAATGTATTTACAAACATTAAGTACTATATAACATTTTCCACATTTTTATCTGTTATGTAGTGAAAGTTTCAAGTCGATACCATGTACAGATTGTACAGTGATGAAGATATAAACAAAATTAAAAAAAAAATTCGAAATTAGCTTTAACTTAGTTATAGCACTTTTCATATCGACGGCAGCATATCTCTACTTACACTGTTTTAATTAGAACTTGATTAAAATCAAAAACTGTAACACATACAGTAACGAAATCTAAACAGTACGTATCGATATGGTGAGACCAGAACAATGTTGCTTTGCACTATTTTGACGACATTATTTACAATCGTAAGACTTATGTTTCCTTAAGACTTATCAAAAATAATAGTGGTCGATGAGATACTGAGGACAAACATAAAATACAACGTGTTTGCCAAATAAATTTCAATTTAATATGCAGTATCTGTTTTAAGCACTGAAATTCTCAATGGTAATAAAAGCAAAAGTAAAATAGTTGAAGGGAAACGTTCTATCCTGCCTATCATTATTACTTATGTCAATTAAAATTATTTAATTAAAAGTCTAAAAATATTCGTGCAACTTCAGCATAACTAGATAGAAATTCTAATTGTTATTTATGTTAATGTGATTTGAGGTCAGTAAATTTTCTGAATGGCATCAATAGCTTAGAAACTTAGAGACTAAGTGACATCACCTTTACACACAAGAAAAACATGACTCGCACATAACCCAACAAATGTAATATTTGCTAAAACATATTTTTTTGACGCTATATTATATGATAATTCTAAATTTTTCAGAACCTAATAGTAGCGAAACCATTATACAACTCGCTGCCTGATTTAACCGACCTTTTAGAAAAACATCCCAGTAGTCCTTTGATTATATTTGTAAGACCAGATTCCAACTATAATCGACATGTTCTAAGGACCAAAGATGACACCGTTCACCACCACAACATGGAAAAGTTGATGTACCCTCATTTCCATGTTGTAGAACTTGAAAAGGGACGTCCAAAACTCAAATGGAATCTTAAAGAAAGGCAAACCGAAAAGTCAAACCAAACTAGCAAAGCTAGTAATAGTTATAATGAAGATAAAATAATAAAAGCAAAAAGGGCTATAGGCTATTGGCTGCAAAAGCTACAGGTAAGTCAAATAGAATATACTTCAAATTTGATGCTATTTTACCTATGGAAGCACATGAATGATTATTTTTAATTAATATTTGATCAGGAAAATGTATTTCATGGGTCAGATTTTTACATGGTAATACTACTACTACTTTATATTTAGGAAGTAGTAAGACAGTTCTTTGGTCTCAGAAAAATATAATCACAACAGCTTTCCTAAATGGAAACTGATGTGATTGGATTAAAATTAATTTATTTGTTGTATATTAATTTAATGCAGCATCAAATAGGATTAACTTATCCATTACTTATTACTCAAACCAGCACATTCAATTACGATATACATTATAGTAAAAGAATCGTGTAAATATACCTACTTTCAGTAAATAAATTACATACTGTTATAATTGTAGATAAAAGACATATCTATCTTAAAGAAACTGAAAGACAAATTGACGTTACTGAAAAATAAATATAAACGCGGACTTCGAAATGGATGCTCTTCAAAATACTCGTGCGAGGAAAACTTACAAAAGACAAAAGAATATCACCAAAAGTCAAATAGAGAAGTCTATGAATACCTAAAAAGCAATCCACAGTTTCGAAGTGAACCTAAAAAGAAGTCAAAGGTAAAATCACGCTCTAAAAATGATAACATATCTACCAGAGGTCCAAATTCCTATAAAGATCACTGCGCCAACAATGAAGGATCAACGAAAGCTGGAAAACAATGCGATAAAACTAAAAAGCCAAAAAAATATGTTACTAAACCAAAAAGAGACCCAGGTTCCACTAAAGGTTATAAAGATCCAGGTTCTATGCATAATTGCGACAGCGATGAAGGATCAACGAAAGCTGGACCTCAATGAGATAAAACTATAGAATTTTTTAATGACGAATGCAATATTTAATATCACTAAAAGGATCTGGTTCCACGAAAGGTCACGAATGTTATTAATAATAAACAATATAATTTTTATATAGACATATTTTATTTGTCTTTATTGACACTGGGTATAAAGTACGTTCTAATTGGGGTATCGAGCACCTTTTTAGCTGTCTGTAGGAGAGGAGAGAAGACCTAAATTTAGCTGTTATATTTAGTGCTCCTTTAGGCCATATCGTAATGATGTAAATGCACTGTAATATTCTCAATCAAAAAGACTATATAACGTAAGCAGCCTATCTTTCAAATAGTTCATATAGTTTTCAAGATCAGTTCGTTTACAATCAGCATTTAGAATATACTTGTACCCGATAGACACATCACTTATAGGCAATACAGCTGTCGGCTTCGATGGCGTAGTGGTTAGTGTAACCGACTGCCACGCCTGAGGTCGCGGGTTCGATTCCCGCACAAGTCAAACATTTGTGAGCATGAACATGGATGTTTGTCTTGGTCTGGGTGTTTCTATGTATAATATGTATGTATTTACAAAAAAAAGTATATACGTATGTTTATCCATTGTCTAGTACCCATAGTACAAGCTCTGCTTAGTTTGGGCTAGATGGTGTTGTGTGTATGTGATAGAATATTATATTATATATTATTAATTATCTAACAATATGTATCATCTCTGTATGTGCCTTCTTTGCTTCCATATTGCCGTAACGTGTAAATAGTCCTATGTAAACCGATAAAGACTAACAAGAAGAATAATCTTACCGATTTACAATATTTAGAAGACAGGCTTCTCAATATGTCCTTGATTCGCGGAGTGAATCTGCTATAGACAAAATTACACTTTAGGTACTACCTGACTAGAGACATTGCGGTATAAATCTGACTGTGCCCATCAGCTCGAGCCGGGCAATAAAGTCCAATTTTGTAAAATGTCTATCGTTGGGACTGATTGTGTATTAATGTACTAATGGTAGTTTAATAAGAATTGCTATCATCTCGGCCGGAATGGAATGAACAAAGCTTGGTCACCAATATTTCAGGGATAAAAAAATGAGTAACAACTTCGAGCTCAAAAACATGATCACGCATATTTTGGATAGGATCAATCCTATAGTGTTTCTATAGCAACATAACGTTTATCTAAATTTTTGCTGATTCCGTTACATATTTTGTCTTGTTTTTTGGAAACTTGATTAATTAACTCTTAATTAGTTAAAATTTATTTTCATTAAGTGTGTCCTTAAAAGTTCTTTAAAAAAAACATACACGAATTTCTTTCTATATTTCTAGCTTTAAAATTAAAAACTTTTATACAAACTACCTGTTAGCCCCAATTCAAACCCTTCAGAATCCATTTCGTACTTTTCTAATAAATATAATTATACGAAATACATGTGCCGAATTTTCCTTTAGGCTGTGCGTTATCCGTCTGTTAATGATACATTAGATTTATTCAGTAGATAGTATAGAATAATGAGTATAATATTCTACAAATAAAAATTTCAGTTTTGCCTCGTAGGATTCAAATTTGTAGATATTCATTAACAATGTCTATGTCTATCTGGACTTGGTATTTTGTGTAAAAGTCAAATAAATATATTTATTCTTATATACATATAGATTGGCGCCAATTTATTTGACCTATGCAATCAAAAGGAGTATCGTTAAATAAATATTTTATGGAAGTTCTACGATTCCATTATAATCAGCCTCTGGCAATCCACTGATGGACACAAGCGTCTCCCAAAGCATATTACTGGCTCCGATCTTAGGCTCTCCTTCAAAATAGCAAAAGCAAATGCTACTAGCCGCTAAGTTGATTAATTCATACATAGAAATCATACAAGCTACTACTTCAAAGGCAACATTTTCACGATAATACCTGTTAAAAATAATTGTAATCACAAAGGTGTAACAAAACAAAAAACACGATTCAAATGAAGAACTATATTTCAAACATGCTATGGATTTGTAGAAATAAATAAAATTTACCGACATGGTTACATATAAAGGTACTTTACGGTTTTTTATCGTAATAGTATTCAAAATTGTAAGTTGTTTCACATTCTTAGTTAAATTTAGTTACAAGTTTAAGATTGCAACTGAATATTTTGATTGCATAAGGTTTTCCATGATATAAAGTAAATACTATGATATAAAATGGAAACTGATTTTAGATCCTTTAAAGATACTGACTTGCTATATCAATGACCATCTTATTACTTAATATGCCTTACATATTTCAATTATGATTTCAGAATTTCAACGCTGCTGTACCTATCAATTCGTTGTCTTTAGAAAACTCAATGAACATTTTATCGAAGTTACTAGATAAACCTTCACATGACCCACTAATAATTATTGTAAATAAACCTTCTGCTTCAAATGCTATTCTCAGATCTTTGGATACTCCAATTCTGATAGATGACGTTAAAAAGAAAATAAATAACGATACTGTAGACGAAGAGAAAACAAAACGTTATATGTTGGATATTCTAAGGGTAAGGGACTCCTAGACCTATTTTCCTAGACTATTTCTTGTAGATTTCTATATCTTTCTTCGTGAATATTTCTAGTTGGAGTAACTGGATTCAACTTTACAGGAAGAGCAAATTTAAGTTTCTTTTGACGATTTTAAATATCTCTGTACTCTTTTAGAGTATTAAGACGATTTTTAAGATCATAAATTGATTAGTTTTTCACGAATAATCGTGACTATTAAAAATACAATACAGGAAGGTGTTTCTGAGAAACAAGCCATAAACTGAGAGCCCTTCCCTACCAAAAGTGACTTTTTGTTACAAATCGCTAACAGTTGTATTGCAGAAGTGACGTTATTATAAAATAATGCCATCATATAATTACTCTCTATAAGTGCTCTTCAATGTTTTAGGATGGTCTACGATTACTTTTAGTAAAGTTGTATTTTATAGGAAACCAATACATCCTGAAACGAGCAAAAAAATAAGTAAAACACTATATTTAACAATAAAATGGAGGATTATTGAATAAAATAGGTGATAATATCAAGATTTTTAATTCAAATTCAAACAAATGGCATTCAAATGAAGAAAATAATAAACATTTCAAAAGAAATTACAAAAAATGGCTTTCAAGTTACTGTATAACTGATAAAAATTTGGTATATACTGAATAGTTATTAAAAATATATTGTTTTTAGAGATACAAAACAGTGCATGCTGTTTTATTATCTAAAATCTTTATAAAAGTTAAAGTTGTACTTAATATTACAAGAATTAAAACAACATATTATCTTAGATGCCTCGCAAAGCATGTAAAATCTGAACAAAATTGGGCATAGCCTCACATTTCAATTTAAAATCTTAAACTTAAATCAGCCTTCATACTCTCATAACTCTAATATCTTAATACTCAGTCTTAATAATCATCTAATAAAACGAGTGTGGTGGACAAAATCTTAAAAGATATTAATAAATTCTCAAATTGACTTAACAATAATTACCTTAATTTTAAACAGTCTCACAATAATATTAACAGTCTAAAAATATTTTTAAGTCTAATAATATTGTCTTAATTTTAAACAGTCTAACTGTTAACAATCTTTTAGGCGCTCAAGGTAAATAATGTTTTTTTAAAGCTATAAATTACATTATTTGTTATGATTACTATATATAACGACTGTAGAAAGTGAAAAGTACAAATATTAGTATTAAAATATATAGGTACATAAAAAAACAAAAGTAATGTAGTTGATTATATTTAATAAACTGTTATTTACAAATAATAAAAATAGTTTAGTAGAGACAGACTGAACAAGAAAAGTGTCCAGTTAAGAGTTTTCTACAGACACCAATACAGGGTTGGTTTGAGGTATAAACCGCAAACCAACAGTAAACCTGAGTGGTAACCTCGTTTTTCATTATATATGTACTTCTTTTTTTTTTGCTGTATTATACATTTGTCTGTATTTTATGTACCTATATTTTGAAAAATAAAATACTTACTTACTTACTTACTATATAAATCTTCAGCAGGGTGGGTGATCAATAATTATCTCCTTCTTTGTTATGTATTCAGTTAATAAATAACGCTCATGATGTCATGAGCGTTATTTGTACATGTGTGCACATCCTAGTGTTCTTTGTCCATGTATACATGAACAGTAGTATTCTTTTAGGGATTGTATACCTTCAACGGCTGTATTATACAGCAAGTAAGAGTAATAGGTTTTACTTCGCACATGCCGTTAATATATTCGGCAGCGAATAAAATTTACATTGTTAGAATTTATCTGGGATCGACGGATTTAATTGTTTACGATTTCTATTTGTTCTGAATGTCGGTATACCTCAATTTCGTATACGCCTGTTCTTTTTATATGCTCGCTGCAGTATGACCGTGCCATTTTAATATGATACGTTCCAAATAATATCATTTCTTCAATGTCAAACGGGGAAAATCTTATAAGTCAGGATTATTTGCCTCTAGTCGATGAAATGTCGTTTTTTGATGGTTTAAATTGTTATTTAAAAAGTTATCAGCCAAAAGACAAGGTTTGTGTAAATCGCGGTTTATTGCTTGGATAAACTCAGTGGTATACCTGCTGTCTCCGTATGGTGCTTGAAAACAGTTGATTAAAGCTGCTGCTATTTTAAAGTTAGTGAATGTAGTAGTCGTACTACAGTTGAACAGACTGTTCCGAAACATTTTAAAATCACGTTTGAATCTACCATTCACATTTTCTAAAACCCATCTGCATATACTTATTAGCCGTGATTTATTTGATTCTTCTGTAGTCAACTGAGATTCTACTCGTCTCCTAGAGGGTGGCATGTGCGCTTCGTAGCCGTGTTCCTCCAATAAAGGAATGGAATCACGGAATCCGCGGTTTAAAATAAAAATGTCCCTTGCTCAAATAAATAATGAAATGCGTTTTCTTTAATTGGCTCGTCGTGATTCAGTAATATATTTTTCATGATATCAGCGTCTGTTGTTATCTCAGCATATCTATAATATAAATAGTTTATTTTTTACACATCACATCTATAATATAAATAGTTTATTTTTTAAATGACTAGGTATTAAAATTAATATTATAAACATAATGCCATTTTACAACTTATAGAATACTAATAATGTAATATTAAAGAATCAAGCGAGAGATTATCTTTTAAAATTAAAAAAAACACATATTAATCCAATAAAATAAAAAAAATGTTTCAGTAAGTTGTAGTTTTCAATCAAAAATTACTTTGTTTCCATTAAATTAAGCATTTATTTTAAATAATAAAAATACACTTAATATTGAAAAAACTATTCTTCCTTAAACAAAACAACAAAAAACATAAGACATTATTTTTAAATAAAAGTGCCTGTTTGTTATCATCAAAACGAAGAGGATCATTTGAACGGAAAAAGTCACTTTTATAGAAAAATAACATTCTGTCGTTATTAAAATACTAATCATTACAAAAATAATGTCACTTATAAACAGACGTAACGTTTTGGTTCCAATAAAAAAAAAATATGCTATAATGTAATTTATAAACATAAGTGACGTTATGTTTACAACAAACATTTACAAGATTTGGTAACAAAACGTGATTTTTATCCAGAAGTAACATTAATATTGCAAGAAATATGTAAACAAATAAGTCATAACTTACCGTAGTGTCTTTCCGTCACAAATGCGCTAGGTCACACGTCGGCTGTCAACACACTACTGACCGGTTGAGACGGTACGTTTCAAGCAAACGGGCCAATCCCGCAAAATAAAATAACGTCCCTCTCTCCCTCAAACCGATGTTATTCATACGAATGTCGCCATTTCTGCTGTGCATATAAAGTCAATTATCGCGGTTTTTCTGCATATAATTTAATTAAAACGTTTTTGTAAAAATTTGCAGAGGTGACCCTTTGTTCCCAAAGGTGCGTTATTATACCTAAGTGTACGTAAACCGCACAATTGGATATCCACATTTTAGGGTTAGACCAACTGTTTAATCAACGAGGGTTTCAGCATATTCATCAGCTTATATAGTGATGCCGACTCTGTTTATATTCTGTTTATGTGGTCTTGGCTTTGATTCGTGCTATTTTAATTAAGCAGTGTTATTAATTTATTCTATAAAGACATTCGCAGTCGCAGTACGCAGTCTAAAACTGTGCCCAGTAGATGGGAATAGACATGCCTTGCAAAATAAGGATGTTAACATCTTTGCCTCCGCGTCCGTGGATGTAGACATGAGACTATGAATTAACGAATAAATAAGACAAAGTACGAAATGTTACCGCATCTAAAATATAAGTTTAAACACAATATTTATTTTATTTTTCAGTCGACTGGTGATGAAAACGATCCTAGTGTAAAAGAGACAAATATGAAATTCGAGCGAGCCCTTCGTTCTCGATGTACGGTATACTTTGAGTGTGAAGTAAAATGTGAACCAATCAAACAACCAAAAAAGAAGAAAAATTGTGAGAAGAGCTGCAAGGACGTTTATGATTACCTCAAAGTTTGTAACCCTCCTGGGGGAGGCAAGAAAAAGAAGAAAAATTTCTGCGAATCGTCGGAGGAATGCGGTGGTGGAAAAACGATGCCACCTGATTGGAGACAATAAAATTTGTAAACTTTGTTTTTAAAAATAAATT
The DNA here is from genome assembly GCA_963564715.1 of Catocala sponsa. NCBI lineage: Eukaryota > Metazoa > Arthropoda > Insecta > Lepidoptera > Erebidae > Catocala > Catocala sponsa. The sequence continues at coordinate 10,145,513 of OY751351.1, forward strand.
ATTACTGTCGTAATGTATTTTGCGTTCCTAGTTTTACAATGACGTCACACAGATTTGAAAAGAGATAATGATGACTGAAAAATAAAAGTTGATATCAATTTGATCGTAAATGCTACAAATATTTATACGACAAACACATACAGTTCGTGTCATGTAATGTATTTAATACCGGAGAAGATACTGTTGGTTCTACGTATGTAAACTTATGTTACGATTATTTACGATCGTTTGCTACGCATAGTGCATATAAGATTGTTTTGTTAAGGCATACTTTAACAGAGAAAATAGAGAGATCATTATGTCATTTCATATTGTGTATCATTGTCTTATTTGTAACGTTTGCAAGTAGATTTCGAGTTTTTACTAACCCACAAATAGCATATTAGGTAGCAAAGTGAAGAATCCTGCTCAGAAGATTAAGCATATACAGCAATATAATTATATAAATACTAGTTTTCACCCGCGGCTTCGCTCGCGTAAATGTAGGTTAGGTTAGGTTAGGTTTTCAACAGTTATTTTTTCTGGATGAAAGGTACCTTATGTCCTATTCTGTACCCCTGACAACGTGTATGCCAAATTTCATGTTGATCGGTTGAGTAGTTAAGGCGTGAAAGCGTAACAAACAAATAAACTCATTTTCGCATTTATAATATTATAGTTAGGATAGTTAGGATTAGGAAGTTAGAATAGCAAAAAAGCAAATAAGCGCAGTAACTAATTGTAATCCAGTGTATAAAAATAAAAATACTGTAAATGTGCTGCAGCAAAAGCATTGCTGTTTGCACTTGACAAAGAACAGGGTAGTGAAATATAGAGAGAGGATATCCTCCACTTATGATTGACATTCATAAGTGTTACCTTGTAACCTAACTTGAATAAAATTTTTGATTTTGATTTGATTTTGATTTTGAAAATGCTTGTGACTCTTTGCCTTCTATTTTTTTAGGGAACGACGACGAGGTATAACCATTACGTGAGCCTTATCTTATCTTATCTTATGTGGAGGCCAGTCAGTGCAGACCGGCGACACTTCGACCCAGTGGGATCTTCTGTGTCGACACTCTCCCAATAACGACTGCCATAGACGTTCATGGCAGCCGGGACCAACGGCTTAACGTGCTCTCCGAGGCATGGAGCAGACGATAATTGTCAATTAATACGCACTTAATTTCGAAAAGTCATATAACTTCCGAAAGTCAGAGGTGCGCGACGTGGGTTCGAACCCAAGAACCCGAGACCCTCTGTATTGCAGTCTGTTGCTCTCCCCACTGAGCTATCGCTACTCATACGTGAGCCTTAGTCCTTAGTCTTTGATTTATTAATACTAATGAAACAGCATCTTCGCCAGTTTATCTAGCAGGCACCTAAAGTAAGTTATTTAACTTAAAACTTGACCTTCTATAGAGTTTTTAACACATTGAACGCCATGCCGGTCATAAATTACCGCGAACAATACATTTTCTATTGTGTCTGCTACATGGCAGTCAATGTGTTAAGGATACAACACAATATCCATACGACCGCAATATCGCCAATTATTATGAAATTATTATAATCAAACATTTGTGTGCATGAATATGGATGTTTGTCTTGGTCTGGGTGTTTCTATGTAGGTATAATATGTATGTATTTATAAAACAATAAAAAAGTATATATGTAATGTTTATCCATTGTCTAGCACCCATAGTACAAGCTCTGCTTAGTTTGGGCTAGATGGTGTTGTATGTATTATAAAATTATATAATATGTAAATTTAGGTTAAGGTATTTATCTATGGGCCTATGCAGCCCGAAATAAATGATTTGAAATTATTATTTGAATTAAAATCACGAAAGTGTAACAAAATAAAAAACATGGCATGTAAAAACATACGACATTTTAATTACGTAGTATGTATTTGATACTGACATGGTGACTATCGAACGTGTTGGATTACAATGTCTTATCGTTATTTTAATCAGAATCGTAAGTTGCATCCATTCGTAATCGATTAACGAGAGACGCCGAAAAATTGAAAATCCTAATAAAGTTTGCACGATGGTATTCGATTTAGGAACAAATTTGATGCTCGTAATTTAATGATTGACAGTATCATGCGGTTTCTGTTTATAATGTATGATCAATATCGATTCAAATTTACCTCTTTTGTTGTCCTATTTGGCTCAGTAGCAGTCAATGCATGCAACTTATAATGATGAGGTATTAGACCGAGATTTTCTTCTCAATCATTCATAGTATGATGGATGACAATAGATTGCTTCTCATAAAACTTGTACCTGAACACTAATGTCAAAACATAAAATACTTTTGCCAAAGAAGATACAAACAAGATATTTAATTCCTAAATGTAGATGTTGATAAATAATATGCTGTTTTGAGCCTCCTTAATCAACTTATCCCTGCTATCCTAGTAATAACCAATACTGCATCATGATAACTTAATGGAAGCATTATTTTGCGATCGGTGAGATCGTGAACTTACTCCAAACAAATTCTAGTTTATGGGCAAACAAAACTACTAGAAATTTGCCTTTAAACTTTAACCCACGCAGCTTTAACTTGTACTCTTGTTAACCCTGCAGCTCAGTTTAAATGCTTGTATTGTTAGGAGTGATTTCACGTCAGTGGAACAATGGATGCCCTTCAAACCTTCGGTATCTCGATCACAAATCCACCTTCTCGTTCATTCCTGCTATTTGAATCGTAAACTGGTATTAATTTATCTAATTTGATTTCAGAATGTCAATGCCGCACCTTTTAATACGTTTGCCTCTGAAAATATATTGGGTATTTCTAAGCTTCTAAGCAAACGTTCCCGTCCACTTATTATCATAGTAGACAAATCCGCTAGTTCAAAAGCATTGCTAAGGAACTCTGGTAATCAAAATGAACTTGGTGCTGGAATTAATATGTCACCTTTTGATGATATGATAGATTCAGACAAAGCGAAACGATATGTGAAAGCAATTTTGAGGGTAAGCTAGTGCTATATTAGAATTATTCATATTTTTAAATGTAGAAGAACATTATTATTACCAAATTATCTATATTATTGGGATGATAATTTGGCAGTTAATAAAATGTTGCCTTGGCGGCGCAGCGATAAAATTGCGTAAAGGAGCGCTTGAGTTAATATATCTAGACCGAGGATACTTTCATTGGATTTTTCTGACAAGAAATTCTTAGTAGCAGCGCTTACCCTAAAAATGTGTGGACAGCAATAGGCTCGCTGCTGTCTGTCTCGCCGTTGGACCAAAACACATACTTGGCTGTATGGATGTAATATACTTACCACTGAATAAATGGTTAAAAAATAAAGTTATATATTATTATTATGTTATATTGAGGTTATTATTTTAGTCTTTACTTTGCCTTTCAGTCTACTGGAGATGAAAACGATCCATTAGTAAATAAGACCAATATAAAATTCAAGAATGCTCTCCGTGATCGATGTTCCCAATACGCTAATTGTGAAGCAACTTGCGAACCGAAAAAAAAGAAAAAGAAACGTGATTGCGAAAAGAGTTGCAAAGAGGTATTCGATTACTTGATGCTCTGCCATCCACCTGGGGGCAAAACTAAGAAGACTACAAGTAAACCAAAGACAACGAAAAAGGATTCATGTGAGTCGTCATCAATAGATTGTGGTGAACAAAAGGACTCTTGCGCATCATCCGATCCATGTGCTGAATCAAATGACTCTTGCGCTTCGGCCGATGCCTGTGCTGAATCAAAAGACTCGTGCGCAACATCTGAAAAATGTGTCACCACCACCAAGAAACCCAAGCCAAAGTTTGGCAAAACTATGCCACCAAAGTGGAGATATTAGAATATAAATAAAAGCATTTAATTTACCTTTGTTTTATATTTCACATAATAATATGTATATGTTCGTTTTGTAAGTATCTGTAGGTCTACTATGAAAATATCTATTTGAAACTCCGGCCTAAAGGAAACCAATTTACAATTAATTTTCTTCGGATGTCTTTCTTTCAAAGTGACATTACTTCGTTGTTTGGACTGCTTCATGAAAGGGTTTCGGCAGTTAAGAGGTAATTTATTCCATATTTCGTACTTTCAGTACGAAATATGGAATAAATGTGGTTCACTGTACGAACAGTCAGCCCGAATCTTCGTCATTTACATTTCATGGTAGGCGTACTGTACATTTTAGTGGTATAAAGGATGATAATATCATACATAATGATATATGAGTTGAACCACCCTCGGAGGAAGTTTAAAATTCTGTCTTATTATTAATACGTTAATATTAATATAAAGTATCGCTAGTCGTCTAGTAGCTGGCTGAGTTGTAGTAAATGCGGCTGCTGTACAGTCTCGGTAGGTTCTGCGGTACGGCTTCGGGTTCAGTGCCCTGGTTGGCAAAAATTCTTGTCAAGAAATTCTTAGTAGGAACACGGAGTCTGGAACTAAGGCCCATAGGTGACAATAGGTTTACCGCCCCTTAAGTAAGACCTAGAATCATAGGTACTTGGCGTAATGTGGGTGTAATGCACCTCTGCCAACTTCTGGATATGGAGTCAAGTATTGGAATTCGAGGTAATTAGATAAATCACTCAAATAGCTACAGTAAACATAATTAAGAGATTTTTAAAGATGTTCGGATGTTTTTCTCCCAACTACGCATAAACTGTTAACCAATTTTGGGTACAACTTTGCTCACAGGTTGACCTGGACTTTGGCAGCGAATGAGAATCATCGCGAACGAATGAACTCAATCGTTACCAAACTGTCTTGAGGATGTCTTGCGCTGAGGCTAAACACGTGTTGACGACGCGCGACGGATCCTACGATGTGGCTGCCTTTCTCTGTATTCACAATCCTTTACTATTGTAATATTTGAGATGGGCAATCCAAGAGTGCATGACTGGTTCCTCTTTTCCCAATTATTTTATTTCAATTAATTTTAGCCAAGTAACAATATATATATTAGGTTAACTTTATCCTTAGTATGCGTTCGACGGGAGAAGCTGACAGTAGAAACTAGTTGAAAAGTAATTCTATTCATAAACCAAATGTGCAATCCTGACTACACAATATGGTGCCTGATTTAATCCATATTCACAGTAACCTCAACCAGTCTGATAAAAGGATTTCGGTGAAAACCCATTTATACAAGTCCGAAGTAGTACTACACGTAGGTTACGATGTCTGTATTCATATGCAGAAATATTAAACGAAAAATCAATCATGGATTAGACATTTATATTCTTTCGCATATATTCTAAAATCCACAGGTTTATAACCCACATTTCGCCAGCTGTAGTTTTAGGTCCTCAAAAGGAGTTTCACAGTTCCTAGTTCCATGTCGCTACTAAGTAATAATAATAATCTTAATTTTAATAATAATAATAATAATCTTCTATCACACAACACCATCTAGCCCAAACTAAGCAGAACTTGTACCATGGGTACTAGACAATGGATAAACATACATATTATACTTATACTTTTTTTTGTAATTACTTATCTATACTAATATTATAAAGCTGAAGAGTTTGTTTGTTTGTTTGCTTGAACGCGCTAATCTCAGGAACTATTGGTCCGATTTGAAAAATTCTTTCAGTGTTAGATAACCTATTTATCGAGGAAGGCTATAGGCCTTATATCATCACACTAGGATTAATAGGAGCGGAGCACCAATGAAGAATGTTTCAAAATTGGAGGGTTTTCCCCTTTAGAGAGCTTCCGCTGCGTGCGCTGCGTAAACAGTTAAAGTTTCGCAAAAATTATGTATGATAGAATTGTTCCTCTTTAAAAGTTCTAAAAAGAAGTCCGCGACAGCATATGTCTATCTTTTAAGGTTGGCTCACTATAACCTTTTTTATGCTAACCAAATTTGTTCTAAAATAATGCATTATTTGCGAAGGTATTTTTATAAACATGATATTAATCCTTATCCAAATAAATACGTTATTCATCACAAGTATTTAATTTAAAATAAAATTGCCCTTTACATCATTCGATTTCAATGAATATCTTATTTTGCTGCGTATGTTATTTTAAAACTGCGATATCTCGCAGTTTTAAAATAACATACGCAGCAAAATAATGATTAAGTACTGCGCGCGCATTTATGATGTGCAAGGCCGACCGAAAACTCTTCGCGATACCATGCCGCGCGGCTCAGACGCGTGGTTATGGTCGGCTCCTTACGGAACGGTGCGGTACACGGAACATCACGCTACTACCCACGGGGACGGCGCAGTAACGGTAAACGCGAGTGAAACCGCGGGAACATCTAGTATATCATACATAGAAACACCCAGACCAAGACAGACATTCAGGTTCATTATAGTAACTAGTAAGTAGCACATCTACATAACACACACACATACACACACACACACACACACACACACACACACACACACACACACACACACACACACACACACACACACACACACACACACACACACACACACACACACACACACACACACACACACACACACACACACACACACACACACACACAGAGAGAGAGAGACACACTCACAATCAACCCATGCAACTAAACAAGCTTATATATGCTATAATACATATATATATATTATTAACAATTTTACTACTAAAATATCTATCTAAAGTTTAAATTCATTTCCACATACATATAAATGAAATAGAGCTTACAACTACTTCACTGCTGTGTAATGTCGTAAATCCAGCGGAGGAACACTGACTCCCAAGATACAGGTTATTACCTAGTTTGGGAGACAGGAGTCCTATACACATAAAAAAAATGCATTGTAAATAGCTCTTAAGTAATCATGTCATATCATTATGTACCATCTGTAATTCTTTTAAACGGAAATAAAAATTATTATTATTATTATTATTATTATACAAACATGCGATCAATAGTAATAGATTATTATTAATTATACTTCTATTTTCATTATTATACTTTAATTTTCTGATGAAAATCATCTGTGTCCGAACTAGATAAAATTAATTATCTGTACTTTGGACGACAGCACTCATACCAAATAATGTGACTATGCTTTAGGAGATTACAAACACTATTGTGTACATAAAAAAATATTTATTAACATGAGAATAATTAAAAAGAAAACAATGATAATATTAATATTTGTGTAGAGCTGTACTAAGAACTTCTTAGCATAAAACCAATAACACTTTGCATAATTGGCAATCGAACCCAAGATTTTGTGCACAGCAGTCGCATTACCGCTGCGTCACTAAGGCAGTTTCAATGCTTTTATTACCTTGCTTAGGTTCGGTTAGATTTGATGCGGTGTAGGCGTATAGGATAAGGGGCTGTCTAACTTTTTAATAATATACTGGCGTGATAATAATATTATGCTGGTGAAATCATAACTATGTTAATGAGCTGATGGTTGCACCAATATCCAAGCTCCGTATTCGAAGTAACAGATTAATATTCTATGCATTATTCTTTACAAATAGGTGCCCTACTGTACTCGTTGCAAGGTATTCTATAAGCGAGGCTCTACAGTGCATAGTAGTATTTATATTCAAATCGATATCATATATAATTCCAGGATTCTGCAGCGTTTCCCAATTGACTATATTTGGCTATTAGCATTTCTGGAGTCGTATTAATGTTGACGAAAATAGACTCCTGTGTGTATGTAGAATATCAGTAGGAACTTGTTCTTTAAATTAATTATAAAAATTAATTTGAATATTGAATAAAATAATAATATCCTTCCTGTATTAAACTGTCCCACTGCTGGGCACGTGCCTCTTCTCAGCATCTATATTACACTATAAATAAAAAAGTAGTGGCCAAAAGGGAAAGAAACACTCTGAGAATAAACTGAGAATTAACACGACCCGGACGCGATAGACGCTCGGATTGCAGGAGGATATCTCATAATCGCTGGCTACCGTGAGCTTTTTGCCTACTTGACATATCAAAGAAGTGATAAAAATAATACATGCAGAACTCTGAAGTATGTATACCACATGATATTTTCCTGGATCATCAAACTTAAATTAATTTCTGAACACATTCGTAATCAGAGTGTACCGAGTAGCCAGCCAGATCTCTGTTGTAGATAATCGTTGCTTTTACTATTTAAATATGAGACCATACCCCCTTTCCACGCATTTAATTTCCAGCTGATGTATAAGCAGTCCCACTGCTAGGGACATGCCTTCTTCGGAGAAAAAGGGTTAAGCCAGGTCAGCGCACTTATCAATCACGGGCTAGCAACAGAGTTTGCACTACTTTGAGAATATTATGGAGAACTCTTGGATACTCAGCTTTCTCAAAGATTCCTTCGTACATCATTAAAGTAAGAGATAATTAACTACTTATACTGCTACAGTAATTCAATTGATTACATTTTTGACCCGTTTCGAGTGGAGACGCTAGAACATAGTCCACGATGTCAAGAGCGATTGTGCTTTTTTCAAAGATCTTCCTAAGTGGCTAATCGACGCTACACGTAACCAGAAGGCAGGACTTTTCTTGGCAGAAAGAATAAGCATTGCCATTCATACTACCAGTAAATTAGGCACTTCAAGACGACAACAATGCTGAAGAATTTTACGACACTTAGTCTAGTCGACAAGTGCTTTTTGGTCAACTTTTTTCAGCAGTTTCAGAAAATTATGAATGAGGTGTCATTCGATTCAGATTGGCAAGTAGATGATTTTTGAAAAATTCAAGTTCCGCTTGCAAACATTGCATAATATGTTTATAATATATTTTTAAACCGCAAAATTGGTTTATCTTTATATTTTCCGGTTTGGACAAGACAAGAATATTAAGCATGTTGTATTTTTTTTTATTAGACACTAATTCTGTAAAAATCTTTATAAGATAATGTAATTAAACTGAAGACGGTTAAAAGCACCGACCGCAACAGTATAGTGGCATTATCGATGCTCAACGAAATAAGATGATACGGTTTTGCACCTTGACCTAAAGGTAATATAAAATGTTAAGACCATGACAAGACATGTGGCTTTTGTAGTCGTACATACGTAACCTAACCTTCTTTTTCATAACAATATTAGGAGGTATGATTAATTGAATAAACTCTTGTTGAGTCTTGCGATCTTGTGATCTCTCAACTCCCATAACGGCCAAAAATTTTCGTGATCCACAAATGGTTGTTCTACATCTGGATGTTCTTTGTGGCCGTTGTTTGAATGTTTGTAAAATCCCTCCGCGACATAAGATTTATTCCTAATGGGAGTTGTTCATATTTAAAGAGAAAGAAAAAAATTGACCGAATGATTAACGACTACAATACAATATATGACGGCCTCGATGGTGTAGTGGTTAGTGTAACCGACTGCCACGTCTGAGGTCGCGGGTTCGATTCCCGCACAAGTCAAACATTTGTGTGCATGAACATGGATGTTTGTCTTGGTCTGGGTGTTTCTATGTATAATATGAATGTATTTGCAAAAAAAAAAAAAGTATATGATATGTATGTTTAACCATTGTCTAGTACCCATAGTACAAGCTCTGCTTAGTTTGGGCTAGATGGTGTTGTGTGTATGTGGTAGAATATTATATTATTATTATTATTATATAGTAGGTACAATGAGCTGTAGCTGTCGCTTTGTTGACATTAATTACGATAGGACTGATAGTCAATAGGATGTCGTTTGGATCTCCACTCACTGCACTATCGACGTTAATCCACTCATTACGTGAGTTGTAATGAATGGGCTTACGTCAACATACGAGGATAATAGCTTATCTGAAGAGCTTAACACGAACATTAGTAAATGAAACTCAAAATCTTGCATTTTGAATTACATCTACTAAAATTATTGAATCTAGTCATAGAAGTAATATTTTATTTGACACGTTTACGTATTCTGTAACTCATAAAGTACGAAAAAAATATTAAACTTTCAATTTAAAAAGAGACTTCCTCATATAATCTAGAGAGGACTACGAGGCATTCTCACAGTGTAGAGCGAGAGTTAAGGCCGAAACGGCGCGTGCTCACGAAGAGTACCGGGACCGCGTTCAAAATCACCTAGTGAGCGAACCGCGAGCGTTCTGGAATTTTATCAGAGCTAAAACAGGAAACTCGTCCAGCCACAAGATCATAAAAGACGGTCGGGTATTATCTGAGTGCGAGAGCGCCGGAGAGTTCGCCCGCTACTTCGAGTCAGTATATACGCCGGAACCGGCCACGTTCAGCGTGGCGGCGGCCAGCGAGGGCGCGGCTGAGGCGCCGGGAGCTCACGTGGCGCTGACGCCGCTCGCGCCGAGTGATGTGCGCCGCGCGCTTGCGGCATCCCACCATACATTTTTAGGGATTGTGGAGCAGTATTGATGGAGCCTTTACAACATTTGATTAACGTGTGTATTAACACTGCAAAGTATCCCGACCGATGGAAGCTCACCCGAGTAGTACCGGTGCCGAAGGGAAGGGGAAGGCCTGCGCCGAATGATTATAGACCCGTGGCGGTTCTGTGTACTCCGGCTAAGGTGTTCGAGGCAGCCATTCATGGCTGTCTTTATCCGCAGATTAGTTCTTAGTTGTCCGACGCGCAGCACGGATTCCGTCCTGGGCGGGGGACAACGGGTAACCTGCTGAATCTGATGACGCATCTGGTGCCGGCAGTGGACGCAGGGCTACAAGTGGATGTCGCGTACTTTGATTTCCAAAAGGCGTTCGACACAGTTGACAATGACGTACTTCTATCCAAGCTGGCCGGTGTGGGGTGCACCCTGCACACGCTCTCATTCTTTGCCTCTTACCTGCGTGACAGATGTCAGTATGTCGACTGTGGTGGACACCTTTCGGACCCCTACCCTACAAGGTCTGGTGTGAGTCAAGGCAGCAATTTAGGTTCCCTGCTGTTCATTCTGACGGTCAATGACCTCCCGAGGGTAGTATGTGTCCATACCTTTATTATTTGCAGATGACTTATAACTAGTTTTAGAAATAAAACACAGCACAGATCATAGCATACTACAACAGGATATCAATAGGATCTTCGCGTGGAGCCAAGACAATAAGCTGTACTTCAATGTGGATAAGTGCTCCGTACTATCGTTTAGCCGAGCACAAGCTCCGAGCCAGTACCAATATGTCATGGATGGGTTGCTGTTAAAGCGCGTCACAGAGGTAAGAGACCTGGGCGTGCGCTTTGAGCGCGTGCTACAATTTCGGCAGCACATCACAGACGTATGCAAGAAAGCGTACCGAAATTTGGGGGTGGTTTTACGCCAGGGTAATAATTTTACCAACATTGGAGCCTTGAAAGCTCTGTACGAAGCACTCGTAAAGAGCCACTTGGAGTGCAATGCGGTCATTTGGTCTCCACACGAAGAAAAGTACAAATTAATGTTAGAACGCATACAAAACAAATTTCTTAGGTTTTTATATATGAAGCAGTATGGCGTGTTCCCAGGGTACCCACTGCTGTATCCTACTTTATTTGTTTTAGGAATGGTGGGATATTACAGACTCGAAGTAAGAAGGGAAGTAGCTCTTGCTACCTACGTGTTTAGCGTAATGCGCGGTAAGATCCACAATCCGGGTATCTTAGAACGGTGCAGCTGTGCGTTCCGAACGAGTACATCGGTCGTCGCCGGCGGCCGTCACTGCTAGCAGTGCCTCGCGCGCGCACCAACCTGTTGCAGCGCGCGCCGCTCGTGCGGGCGCTGCGTGTGCTCAACACACTGTCTGACCAGATAGGTTTGTTCACATGTCCACTGAACGTATTCACAAATGCTGCTTATTTCCACTGCAGTAACTAGCTTAATTTAAGCGTATAGTAAGTTTATGTATACTATAGATATAGATATAAGATAGTCTAATTCAGCTACTCTATCGCATTAGGCTTGCCTGTAAAGATAGACGTAAGTTTTATGGTCAATAAATAAATAAATATTATCCTAACAAATAAATCATTATTTTAATTAAATTATATCTATTGTGAATTAATTTTAACTATTGAACGGGTATCAGTGAATATATTATCTATTTAAGTTCAGCATTGTAATGGTATTTTTATTATTAATTGTATTTTATTGTTATTTTTGTGACGACGAACACTCTTATATTTATTAATCATGTTCTATTGGAAGTGATGTAAATCTTACATGAGAATATCTTCAAACCTAAACCTAAATCTATCGAAATTAACAGATTTTTAATAATAGATAGTTAAATTACTTACTAGCTATCCCGCGGTTTCAATTACGTTTACGATTACTGTTCCGCATCTGTGTCTCGTAGCGTGCCACACAACCAAAAATGTTTCGACATAAATGTCAAGAGATGGTGTTGTACACAATTGGAACTTGATATACATTTCTGAATCACGCAAGCAAAGTTTACAGAGCGAGTTATTATATATACAGGTTCTCGACATCAACCATTAGGTCGCTTAACGCTAAGCAAAATCATCTAGCCTGGTTGGAGGATTCTGCCTTTGTGTTGGAGGGATATTACACCGCGTTCCTACACATAGACTATGTTACTTCTGGATTAAGAAGTTTTTTATGGTAAAATATTTTTTTAAATCGGTCCTCAATTTTCGAGTTTATTCGTAACATAAAATGTAAATCTTTCGCCCTTATAATATTAGTATAGATTTACATTTCTTTCTATAAAACACGTATTTTATATTTAACAATAACGAGCGGTCAAAATTCAAAATATTTATAAATTTTAGTTTTTACTCTCGTTTTCCATTTAAACTAAAGTTTATACGGAAAACGAAAGAACTATGCCAAATCCTACACGAGTGCACAATTTTAAACAATAGACATCAAGCAGAATATTCCTATGATTACACTTCTCGTCACCAATGTTTGCCACAACTTAGTGATAAGACAGGAGTCTACGTGTATTAACACACCTGCATAATATGTGTTCCTTAACTGTTAAGAGGACTTAGTAGACTTAGTACGAATCTCTGAACGTTGCATAGTCTTAATTTATGGTGGACGGTTAATATTGTAAACTTGATGCACCATCTAATATACCATATTCTTTGCAAATAAATATCTTTCTTTTCTTTCCTACTTTTCACTAGCACTTCTAGCGGTAAACTAAAAAGCGATAACTCTCATTACTTGTATGACTACAAATGAACATGTGCATCATAGCCGTTCATCGCACGAAACATAAAACTAAATATACCCAATTTTAAAATTTTTGTGAATATTTTCTTGTTAAATGAAAATCTGTTCTAATATTAGACGGTCGTAAAGCACTATGTGGCAGCATGTCATACAGGTAGTAAAGGAAAATCGATGGAACATTTTAAAGCCGTGTCTCGCAAAGACATTCCGAAAGACATATTACACCGGCATTCAAGCAAGAATGCTTCTGAAAACTTCTGTTTGGAAATTATGGAGTATCTATACGACGTGTAACTTACATATAAAGTTGTATTTTTATGTAACACATTATTGAACTATTTTAGCATAATATCCCAATACAAGTTAAAGAAAGTATTGTCAAATAATATGTTTGACTTGACTGATGTAGTTTACTTATTAAGCATTTTTTACTCATAGATACTTATTAAGCATTTTTTACTCATAATTTGAGAAATATCTATGCCTTGAAAAACATAACTTGTAAAAAAACCAAGTCTCGCAACTCAGTTATTCTACCGTAAAAAGTTGTGAGATCCATGTAATACCAAGTCGGTTAATTTATTCAGTCCCTACTTAAGGGACCTTCTGTCTTAAGTTATTACATAATTAGCTAACCTAACAACATCTTATAGTGACCATATCAATATTAAAAATCTTTTATGTTTTAAATAAATAGATTGACTTTGCCATCGCATGAAAACACAATGTATCTCACAAGTAATACATATTGTATAAAATTAGATTGTTTAATGCGATTGCCAAATCCATCTATTTACGAGTATATAAAACATATAAGATTTTTAATATTGATATGGTCACTATAAGATGTTTGACCATTGTCAAACAAAAAGTTTTAATTAAATTCACTTAAATGTGCTTTCATCTTAAAATGTTGTACCATCTAAATCCAATTTGAGTAGAGATTAATTAATGATATCATGACATCGCTCTGACGTGAATACATCGTATTGCTCTATATTCTAAAACAATGTCTTGTGACTTAAAATTGAAGTTTATTTAACTGTTGTTTAAATACCACATTTTTTATTCATCTACTTCACAAAATAAGAAATCTTAAGAACCATATAAAATCTTTGCATGACACCAAGCAAAATGCATTGTAGCATAAAAACATGTTATTTGTGTCTATTAGGTCTTAGTTGTATTAATGTGTTAAATAATTGAAAATATCTACGGTAACATTCTTTTAGGTGTCGCAAAGCGGCTGATCGCCAAAACGCTTCGCGTGATCAGTAGGCGGCTGGTCTTTTCTTGGCTCAAAGAATCAGCATTACTATTTAACGTGGCAATGCTGCCAGTCTTCTGGGCACGTTACCGGTTGACTGCAATGCTGACGAATTATACGACGCCTCAATAATTTTCGTAAATATTTAGTATCTTTATTATTACTTTGTCTTTCTTAATACGTTTGTAATATTTAGAAACATATTAACAAAACATAACCATACTAGATGAATTAGTGTAATGAATAATGTATTATAATTATATTGTTAATAGTCAATAAAAAGGCTTTAAGATATTTTTTGCATCATCAACATCATCATTTTAGATTATGTCCAATTCTAAGGATGATATTTTTAAGTTCATAGAATATCAGTACCGTGAAATTTGTGAATTTGCATCCGAAACGTGCTTATTAATTTCTCAATTCGTGGCATTGAATCAATTTACTATGGATAATCTGAATTAAGTTTGTGTTTTCCATTTCCTATAATCGTTTATCAATAATTGTTGTCTATCAAATCATGTTAGCACAATACATCTTACGCCACTAACATAATTTGAAACAGCTATCTGCAGAAACAGCTTATTTAACGCCTTGCACTTTCTTTTATGCATTATCTTACAATGTATATATGTTTAATTCTAACTTAATATAACTATGTATGCTATGTCGAGGTATACTTTCATATTTGAAAATAACGGTTGAACAAAATGTGTCCAATTACGAACCTAAAATTTATCATGACGTATATTTACGTAGATACTTTTATACACAAACAAATAATGTACTGGAAATTCGAAACAAATTTCAAGTAGTAATAAAAAATTGATTAAATTCCTTAACGAAGCGTAGAATTCGTTTAATTAAAGAAAGATTTCCTTAACTGTTTTTGTGTAGTAGACGTCCAGCCAAACGAAATGGTGCCTACTAGACATAATCTCAATATACTATTAAATATCTTGTTATGGGTTTTGGTTACAGTGAGTTGTTTTGCAATCGTTTTTATCATCATTCAGATTCTTCTTAAGTTTCTTTTGTCTTTGTTGTTGCTAAGGAAAAAGAAAGGATGGCATTTAATTGTTTTATTTTACTTTCATGTATAGCTCTAAGCCCAATTCTGTTAATTATTTTGATGTAAGAACAGCTGTCAAAGTTAGCAGTAAATTTAGGCAGTATTTAAATCAAATTAATATACATCATTTCAAGGGCAACATGCCATGTATAATAATTTTATTTGATTTTATTTTATTTTACTCGTATATTATATAATAATAACGTACCTACGTAATACTTCAAGGTTTGTAAAAGCTGGCTCTTATTAATTATCAGCTTAGAAGGGCGATCGTATTAAAATATGGGATTAAATATAATGATCAGCAAAAATACTAATTGGTCAGCAAATTTGCACAGCATAACGAGCATCTATACGCCTCAAATCACTGCATTCCGTCTTGGAAGTGTTAGGTTATGTTAGGTTCCTTTTTTAAACCCACCCAAAAATAGGGGCTCCGTCGACTTAGTTTGATCTCTTTAAAGTTTGCTGGCCATGAGTTGCTAATCAATTAGCTTTTTTTGCTACGCAATTCGTATATTTTTGCTGTGCAGTTAAATACTACCCTTAAAATATGTTTAAATAGAGTTTCGTTCTGATAGCAATGTTAATAATATCACAAATAGTATGCGCCTAAATTAAAGTAAATGTATAAACATTTATTACATTTCAGTTCTTATTTAACGAGTTCTATTGTAAACAAATGTTAGCGCTGAAATTATTAACTAATATAACTGTCTAAAATAATTTAATATATGTAATTTATTCTAAAACTGTGCGATGTTTAAGAAAAAGGACAAGTGTAAATCTACTATGTTTATCTTGTTGATAAAGATTATTGCCAGCTATAAACCTAATGCTTGCAGTTACAATATAATTAAGCTGTTGAGCGCTTCTACGGTTACCAGGTGTCCATGAACAATGGATTTTCTATTGTGTAAACTTTATGGCGTTTAAATCAATAAAATAATGTGATGTCACTTACAGAATTTTCGACCGTCCTCAGCTGAAGACTACTCAAATCTTTTGTCAAGTCTCTTCAAGCAAAATTCAAACCAAGATCGCCCTTTGGTATTAGTGTTGGACGAGAGCTCTAATCGCAATGATTTGAATAATCATATACGCCAAATGAATAATCAAAACAAAGCTGATGATAACAATCTCGATGACATAGGCGATAACGATGATTTAGATGACAATATACCGTACCCGTTTTTATACCTTTATAAACTAGCTCAGCAGGTTCGTTTAAATATTTTATAACTTTTGAATCTATAATAACAGCATTCATACATATAAAGCCATACGCCTATATTCACGAAAAGATGAAGGTATATTACACTTACATTTTACCAACTAGTTTGGGCGTATGTAGAGGGCACGTTTATTGTTGTCACCATTCCAAACACCATAATATTTTTAAGAATGACTTGATAAATAAACCCAACGACAGGAATTGGACGTAAAACCTAATGCACATCAATTGCATTCGCTTGTTAATTTATTTCAAGTAACTGGGTAATGATGCAGTAATATTTTTATTAAATTATTTACATATAAATGTTTCACAGGCTAAGAAAGAAAAAGGACAAGATAAAAAACCATCATCGCATCGAGGATCGTATTATACGTCTTTAAGCGGTAAAAACCAATACAAGCGACCTAGAAGTAATAATAGAAAAGGCAGAAATAACAGAAATGAAAGAAACAATGACAGAAATGACAATTATAGAAATAATAATAACAGACATGAGAGCAATAAAGATAGAAATGAAAATAGAAATAGCATAAATAATAATCGAAATAGCAAAGACAGCTATATGAATTATAGAAATGGTGGTAAATATAATAACAATAACAGGTACGACAACAATAATGACCGAAATGAAAATCGGAACAATGATAGGAATAACAATAATAACAGGTATGATAACGACCGGTATGATAAATTAAGCAACAAGAATGATGATCTCAATGATGGTTACAATAATTTCAGAAATTATAATAATAACCGTAATGAAAATAGAAATAACAATAAGCGTAATGATAATAATAGCTACAACCAAAATAGAAATGGTGATAGAAATGATAATAATAATAGATATTACGATAATAATGACAGAAATGAAAATAGAAACAACAAGTACAATGATAGAAATAGTGATAATAATGATAGATATGATAATAATGATAGATATGATAATAATGATAGATATGATAATAATATCTATGAAAATGAAAATATAAACAATAGGTATGACAGTAAAAATAACAGAAATAGTAATCGGAATGAGAATAATAATAATAGCAACTACAGAAATGGTGACAGAAATGACGATAACAATTATGACAATAAAAATAATAGAAATAGCGATCGAAATGACAATAATAACAACAGCAATTACAGAATTGGTGACAAAAATGACGACAACAGTTATGACAATCAAAATAATAGAAATAGGAATCGAAATAACAACGATAATAATAGCAATTATAGGAATGGCGACAGAAATGATGATAATAGGTATGATAACAATAATGACCGCAACCAAAATAATAGAAATAATGATCGAAATGGCAGTAATCGCAATAATAATTATAGAGATAATGATAATAATAGATATGATGATGAAGATAACATGAATGAAAATACCAGGAACAATGATCGAAATGATAATAGTAGTTATAAAAACAGTGATAGAAATGACAATCGTAATTTTAGAAATAATCGACTTGATGACAGAAATGATGATAAAAGCACTAGCGCACAACATAGGAATAATAAAAATCACTACAGAAGTAACAACAGCAATCATAGGAGTAATAAACCTCGCAACAGACACAATAAAAATAAAAGCGTTCGTGACCGAAGTAATAGGAACAACAAATTACGAGACAGTCATGACTGATCCAGTAATCCAGTAAATAGAATTCTTCTGAATTGAATAAAGAAAACAATTTGTCATTGTGTTATATTATTTATTTATAAAATTGTATGTTATGATTACCACAATAATTATTCTTTTTATTAGCCTCAATCTTGAGATTTGCCATTTAATCCGACTAAAAAGATAATAACCAAAGTCATAACCAAACTTTTTTACTAGGATTAAGTTATATCGGCAAATTCTATAACATTGACTCCTTGCAGAAGTTAGTAACAGAGTCAGATTTTGACATAAAAGGCTTTTGCTGGACCAGTAATATACAAATGACGCTCCTTTTGTTATTAGTAATATGCCCCAAGGGTTACGATATTTCCATAGCATAAGATCAGTTTTCTAGTTTGTCAGATTATTGAATTAAATGAAAACGAAATAAGAATTGCTAATTCAACTATTTCAATACCGTAATCTAATATCATTTTTTTTATTGTAATGTAAGCTTTCAACCGAAAGTGCGATATTGTGTTCTAAGCAGGCTGTTAGGTATATAGAGCCTTGTAGATCCTACGGTGAAGCTCCTTGCTCTACCATACATACCTGCGATCGTTAGTGCTAAGTACTACAGGCTTGCGCCAATTCTCTTTAGCCAAACTGAGCGGGGTGAGTCCGGTATCTACAGCAACTACATCCCGATGCATACCCACGTCTGCCTGGAGAAAGTATTCTCTGAGGTTGCACACCTCGCGGTTACGAAGAGCCTTTGCATTCAGAAAACCTCGGCGCCCTCACATTTCCGCGGGATATACAATCTCAACACAGACGAACGTGGATGATGCATACGGTATGCCATCAAGAGTGTACGGACCCGCCGGTCCAGGGCATCCAGTTCAGTCTAAGTCCACTTAAGTATGCCAAAGGAGTACATGAGAACCGGCATGACCCAACCGTTACAAGCGCGCACCTTGTTGCCACCTGATAAAAGACTATTTAAAACTTTTTAGGCGACCATAGAAACGCTCCTGCAACGATTGCTTCATGTCAGCCTCATTGATACTCAACGCCTGTGACATACCCAAGTACTTGTAAGTATCGGTTACAAAAAGTGATCGTAGGTTAATCGTAGGGCGTAATGATAAAGTGTCCTGAAGAAAGGGAAAGGAGATCGTCAGGACTTGAGGATATAGGGCACAACGGATGGCTATTCAGAATCGCCTCCACTTGTGCAAACAACTTGATATTTCTTCGTAGGTTAAGTGGCCTATGACATGTTTTATTTGATGCTTGGCCGATTTTACCCCGGCCTCCCATATGCCTATTTTCTTTCGAATTTTATTGTATGTTCTAATTTGTACCTATTTATAGAAACTAACGCACTTAGTATAAATATATATGTACACGTTATATTTCAATATAATATCTACCACTAGGGGATCGAAACTGTGTTTCCTAAACACAGGCTATCCTGTAGCCTATCTAGGAGAACAGTACTCCTCCCACGAAATTGTAGATCAAAATTGTACTATCGATGTAACCTATTATTGTAAAAACCCTACAATCATGTTTGTGTAAATAAAGTTATTATTATTTGTTTCTCTTTCATGGGTTGGTATTCCTAATACGTTAGGAAAATACCCGGCCCTTTGGGAGGCTTACACGGAGACATGGATCCAACATGAAGAGGCCCTTCGAGAGTTTTAATCAAAGGTGGGATGGAACACCTACAGCGGCACTAGCCTCAGCAGGCGTAGGACTATTGCTATTATATATTGCTACGTATAGATTCTAATATATGGGCTATGGGTATGGGTGTTTTATGGACTGGTATATTGGTAACTATGGATGATAAAACGGTTTCTGCCCTGAATACTCTAATAGCATCAATCGAATGGGCAGACGGTGTCTCGCCAACTCACTAGATGGGCCCCCTGAATAGCTACGATAGGCATACAAGCCAGCAGCAGAGGACAACACCGGTGCGAGCGGCTAGGGGTGTCGAGCGGTGCGGCGCCGGTTTCACCATCACAGGTCTCGTGGAAACGGAGACCCGGAGCGGGTTCCCCCGTAGTTATGCCCTTGAAAATGACACTTTCACCCCTAAGCAGGTAGCTCTAGCGGCCCCCCTCTGACCGGCCGATCAAGGCAAGCCAGAGTTGAGAGTCCTACGAGCGCTCTTGAAATTCCACTCCAGCCAACCAGTAACGGCAAGCTGGGGGCGAGGCCCTCATCGACTCTCTGAGGCATTCAGGACCGCAGTATCGCCACTCACATTCAGCTCGCCACAAGCTGCCCTGCGGTTTGTGCGCTTTTTATTTAAGCTGGTGATACATTTTTTGTTTATATCACAAGGCGAAGATGGTAGCTTAAAAGCTAGTATACTATGCCCTCTGGTATTGCGTTAGTCTCATGAGGAGATAACGACTGTCCCAGAGGGGTTTTATTATTATTATTATTATGCCATCGAAATGAGGAGAGTAAGCAGGTATGAACCTATAGTTTATAGTTTGTTGACTTGCAAAGTTAGAGGTTCCTGCGTTTGTTTGATAAAATCTCCTATTTCCTTTGCTGCGGCAACAAAATTTGTTCCATTATCGCTGAATATTTCCGCTGATTTACCTCGACGGGCGATAAACCTTCTGAAGGTCATTATAAATGCATCCTTCGTCAAATCACTAACAGCCTCTAGGGTCTAGGTCAATGCATTTATAACTTAAGCATACAAATATGCATACATAACATTTTATAGCGCGGCTTCCACGGCCTTTACGATTAATAATAAAAAATGAATCGGCGAAGTCTAAACCAACGGATAAGAAGGGATAGCCTTTGCTTACCCGTTGAAAGGGCAACTCACCCATTTTAGGGCACAAAGTTTTACCTCGAAGACGCCTGCATCGCACGCAGTTATTAACAGTGCGTCTCGCGAGGTAACGCCCATTTACTAGCCACACGGTTTCTCTAACCGTTGCTAAAAGCAGCTGCGGGCCAGCGTGCATATTGTTTATATACTCTCTTTCAAAATATAGTTTGGTTAATCTATGTGTAGAGTATGGCGCTCTTTGGGGGAGGGCTATGTCTAGCAGTGGACTATTATAGCCTGGTGATGATGATGTGAAGAGTGAAGAAGAATGGGATGTTTATTTTCATATGAACAACCTGACGCTTCTATTCGCCCACCGACACGAATTAACTTTGCGTTATCAATACACGGGGAAAGAGACAAGATTTTACTTTTATTACATAATAGCTTCATATTAATGTTGAATTTTCTGTCATGTGATTAAGGTCAATGAATTCTTTGATAAATTGTAAATATATTTTTTTTAAGTTGGAGTCACGACCAAATCTTGGCTATAAGGATATAAATCGACGCTTGGCCATCGCATAAGAGTCACCTAAGCACTCAGGCGACTCCCTTAATGGGATGGTGAAGACGAATTGACCAAGCTGATTACGTTGTGTCATCTGCTTTTCGCAAGCTTGCTCTTGTGCAGAGAAACAGCTCTTACTCGACTTGGATTCAAGCGCCCAAAAGCGAGTAAATTGCTCAAACTCCTTGTCTGTTACGAAATTACATATAGCAGGTTGATGAAGGCGAGACTGATAGACACAGCCCGAAATAAGCCAACCTAACTTTGATGAATGTAGTTTAGGTTGATGTTTACCTAAATTAACTGAGTTGGAACCTAAGACATCCCAAAAGACCTCGGCACCAACAAGAATGTCTATTGCTGAGGGTATGTTGAATGTTGGGTCTTCTAACTGAAGATGGGATAGATATGTTTTTTATCCAACAGTATTGTAACTCGACTCTGTCCTTGAAATAATTACGTACAGCCGTGTGGTACGCAAACACGCGAGAGGGCCGCCCACCTATAGTATTTTAATTTCATCTACCTACTTGAGTTTCTTGCTAATTTAGTGATTATATTTTTTATTTAAAATAAAAATTGTTGTTAATGAAATAGGAAGTGTTCAATAAAAATCATGTTGTGTTTCTTGGTTAGTAGATTTAATAAAAAACAACCATATTTGAGACTGAAAAATATTTGCTTTTCGACTGACACGTACATTAAATTCCGCATACGAATAAAAAGTTTAATTAAAAATATTTTTGTTTGCAATTGCACTTTGCCATAATTATTATGTACATAAGTAATTGTACTTATTTAAATCAAATATTCACAACTCGCACGCTTACTGCTGACGAAACCATCACACTGTCCGTTCGTCACTGTGGCACATTCGTGACTGGTTGCGAACCAAGTGCATACCGACCTCGAGGCGCGTAGGTATAACTCGTGTTCCGATCGTTTGTATGAAGATAGAATACTGTTAGATAACATTACCGTGACGAGACGCTTGTAAACGGCAAAGCAATTATATATAATTGCTTTGCCGTTAATAAAAGTAAAATTTTGTCTCTTTTCCCGTTTATTGATAATACAAAGTTAATTCGTGTCTGTGGGCGAATAGAAGCGTCAGGTTGTTCATATGAAAATAAACATCCCATTCTTCTTCACTCTTCACATCATCATCATCATCAGGCTATAATAGTCCACTGCTGGACGTAGCCCTCCCCCAAAGAGTGGCATACTCTTCACATAGATTAACCAAACTATATTTTGAAAGAGAGTATATAAACAATATGCACGCTGGCCCGCAGCTGCTTTTAGCAACGGTTAGAGAAACCGTGTGGCTAGTAAACGGCCGTTACCTCGCGAGACGCACTGTTAATAACTCCGTGCGATGCAGGTGTCTTCGAGGTAAAACTTTGTGCCCTAAAATGGGTGAGTTGCCCTTTCAACGGGTAAGCCCAGGCTATCCCTTCATATCCGTTGGTTTAGACTTCGCCGATTCATTTTTTATTATTAATCGTAAAGGCCGTGAAAGCCGCGCTATAAAATGTTATGTATGCATATTTGTATGCTTACGTTATAAATGCATTGACCTAGACCCTAGAGGCTGTTAGTGATTTGACGAAGGATGCATTTATAATGACTCTTAAAAGGTTTATCGCCCGTCGAGGTAAATCAGCGGAAATATTTAGCGATAATGGAACAAATTTTCTTGCCGCAGCAAAGGAAATAGGAGATTTTATCAAACAAACGCAGGAATCTCTAACCAACTATGCAAGTCAACAAACTATAAATTATAGGTTCATACCTGCTCACTCTCCTCATTTCGATGGCATAATAATAATAATAATAACTTTATTTACACAAAAATGATTGTAGGGTTTTTACAATAGTAGGTTACATCGATAGTACAATTTTGATCTACAATTTCGTGGGAGGAGTACTGTCCTCCTAGATAGGCTACAGGATAGCCTGTGTTTAGGAGACACAGTTTCTATCCCCTAGTGGCAGATATTATATTGAAATATAACGTGTACATATATTTATAGTATGTGCGTTAGTTTCTATAAATAGGTACAAATTAGAACATACAATAAAATTCGAAAGAAAATAGGCATGTGGGAGGCCGGGGTAAAATCGGCCAAGCATCAAATAAAACATGTCATAGGCAACAGCCACTTAACCTATGAAGAAATATCAACTTTGTTTGCACAAGTGGAGGCGATTCTGAATAGCTATCCGTTGTGCCCTCTATCCTCAAGTCCTGACGATCTCCTTTCCCTTTCTTCAGGACACTTTATCATTACGCCCTACGATTAACCTACGATCACTTCATGTAACCGATACTTACAAGAACTTGGGTATGTCACAGGCGTTGAGTATCAATGAGGCTGACATGAAGCAATCGTTGCAGGAGCGTTTCTATGGTCGCCTAAAAAGTTTTAAATAGTCTTTTATCAGGTGGCAACAAGGTGTACGCTTGTAACGGTTGGGTCATGCCGGTTCTCATGTACTCCTTTGGCATACTTAAGTAGACTTAGACTGACCTGGATGTCCTGGACCGGCGGGTCCGTACACTCTTGACGACATACCGTATGCATCGTCCACGTTCGTCTGTATTGAGGTTGTATATCCCGCGGAAATGTGGGGGCACCGACGTTTTCTGAATGCAAAGGCTTTTCATAACCGTGAGGTGTGCAACCTCAGAGAATACTTTCTCCAGGCAGACGTGGGTATGCATCGGGATGTAGTTGCTGTGGACACCGGACTCACCGCGCTCAGTTAGGCTAAAAAGAACTGGTGCAAGCCTCTAGTACTTAGCACTAACGATCGCAGGGATGTATGACAGAGCAGGGAGCTTCACGGTAGGTTCTACAAGGCTCTATATACCTGTTAGCCTCCGTGAACTGGCTACGTTTTGGTGAACTAATTGGGGAAACCGAAGGTTTTATCTGTGCTATTGCGGACAAAGTTATCAAGACGAATAACTACCGGAGATATATCTTGAGGGATAGTTTAGTGCGATAGTAGTCAAAGACAGCGATAGTTCAGTGGGGAGACCAACAGACTGCAATGCAGAGGGTCTCGGGTTCGAACCTACGTCGCGCACCTCGGACTTTCGGAAGTTATATGACTTTTCGAAATTATGTGCGTATTGATTGACAATTATCGCCTGCTCCGTGCCTCGGAGAGCACGTTAAGCCGTCGGTCCCGGATGCCATGAACATCTATGGCAGTCGTTATTGGGAAGTCAGTGCCCTCTAATATCCTGACACTGGTCTAGCCTTAGGGTATCGTTAGCCTTCGGGTTGCGGAGGTCAGATGGCAGTCGCTCCGTGTAAAAACTGATATCCAGTCAAATCCGGTTAGACTGGAAAGCCGACCCCAAGTGACATGGGAATAATAAAGGCTAGGGAAAAGATATGTCTTGAGGGATGGTACGGTTAACATTTGTCGGGCATGCCATCTACCTGGTGAGTCCCTCAGGCATATAGTTTCCGGTTGTTCTCGTCTTGCTAACGGCGAGTAATAGCACAGACATAACCAAGTAGCCAGGATTATTCACCAGCAACTTGCTCTGACATACAAACTTGTAGATGTTGAAGTGCCGTACTACAGGTATGTAGCTGAATCAGTTCTCGAAAATGGTGGTCATGTCACGTTGTACTGGGATTGAACTATCATCACAGACAGGACTGTTGTGGCCAACAAACCTGACATTGTGGTGATAGATCGATTAGAGCGCCGCGCAATGATTATCGATGTCACCATACCGCATGACGGCAATCTTGCGAAAGCTGAAAAAGATAAACAAATTATTAATATCTCGATTTAGCTCGCGAGGTTGTCGACATGTGAGATTTGGATTCGGCAATCATTGTGCCGATAGTCATATCTGTCAATGGTCTAATAGCCAAGAGCCTCGATCACCATCTAAAGAGGCTCGCGCTAGGTGCTTGGATCAAGGGTTTGATGCAGGAGGCAGTGCTATTAAATACGGCACGCATTGTGAGGAGGTTCCTATCTCTGGAATCCTAACCACCGGCAGCTTGGACCCTGTTTCCGATGCCGGTGGGATACCGATATATTTTATATTTTTCAATGTATTTTTTATATACTATGTATATTTAAAAATGAAAAATGTATTCTAAAGATTTAAATAAAGAGTATAATATTAATAATAACTTTATTTCAGATAAAATCCATATAAAAAATACAATTATTAAATACAAATACAATAAAATTTAAAACAGTCAATGTCTAATAAATTTATAATTACTTACAGTCTAAAAAATATAAATCAATAATAATAAAATACACAATATCATGTCAGTCTTGCCCGATAATAATTTTTATCTATTTATATTGGATCGGATAGTTCGAACGTGAAGCAGCGATCATCTTAAGGATCAGCGCCGACTGACGGAGTGGCGGCGAAGATACTAATTCAGTAACAATTTAAATTCAACCTAAAGTGCTTCAGAATAAGACTGTATTTGGTACAACGAAATAAAATGACAGCGATTTGAGTCACTCGCCGT
Source organism: Catocala sponsa (assembly GCA_963564715.1). Lineage (NCBI taxonomy): Eukaryota > Metazoa > Arthropoda > Insecta > Lepidoptera > Erebidae > Catocala > Catocala sponsa. Next base: position 10,171,697 of record OY751351.1, read on the forward strand.
CATTTTATTTCGTTCGTAGGCGCTCATAGCCAGTTGCACTCACTGATCGGTAAACGATTAGCGAGGTTAAGCAACGTTGGGTGCGGCCAGTCTATAGATGGGTGACCGCTTAGTGGTATTTCATCTGAGCGTCTCCGTGCTTCGGAGGGCAAGTAAAAAGTCGGTCCCGGTTGTTGTCAAATTGATAGCAGTCGTTAAGCCATGTCAGAGGCCTACGGGCGGCTTGAACAACTCTTGATAACAGGTTGACCACTAACCACACGAAAAGAAAAGAAGAAGACGTTCAGACAGGACATCAGTCACAATATGACCTAGATATCTGAAACTGGCTACTTTGCGAAGCTCCTCACCGCATAACATCATTGGTGGAACATAAATGGGCACCCTTAATTTGCCTTTGAAAAGAATGACTTTGCTTTTTGCTGTGTTTTAGTGCTGTCAGCCCATGCTCCGCCGCATATGTCTCGCAAATTGCCAATAGCTTACGAACTGCACCCACCGATGCACGATGGTCCCAGCACCACCATATCGTCCACGTAGCTAATATTATTAACACACACATTATCAATATGACAACCGGTATGGGTGCTGCTAAGCTCACCGATAAGGTCATTTATGTACAAGTTAAATAAGAGAGGAGAGGTCAGTCCACCCTGCCTAACGCCACTTTCCATGTCGTATGGATCGGACAACGCACCCGCCCATCTCACCTGGTTTCGCTGACAGTGATACCATTCCTTTAATAGGGATATGACTTCCCCCGGCACACCCGTCCGTCCTAGCTTACTTACCCTAAAGCTTGTCATATATAACCATATCAAACGCTTTTGACATATCTAAGAAATACGCGTATACCCGTGTTTTCTTGTCAGTATAATATCTGACAGCCTGCTTAAGACACAATATCGCACTTTCGGTTGCAAGCCCACTCCTGAAACCGAACTGGGCTTCATGCACTTTTACATGTTGAACAAGAATGTTATTAAGCAGGCTGTCAAGCATCTTTATGTTAGCTAAAGACATAACACTTACGCTAGCGGAAAAAATATTATAATATATTATTTCAGAAAACGGATAATTTTATTATGTGTATACATGTAATTAAAATACATTTTAGCTAATTTTGTTATTTTCAACAAAATGACTATAATCTACCAAATCTCAGAAGCACTAAAAGTATTAAATAATGCCCTACTAATCATTCAATTGTTTTGCATGATAATTAATGTGAAATCAATCATGAATCAATTTCTCTAGTAGATACCACGTGTAATACAAAAAGTAATAAACCAATAAGATAACTGAATCGAATTGTAATCAATAAAATTGATTAAAATTTTAAACGATATTACGTGATTAAAAAGGCTGTGTTGTCGAGCATATTCGGCGAGTTAACGTCGAAGCAGCATAAATGGCGTCTACTAAACCTAATCTACATATAGTTCTGAATATTGCACTATGGATTTTGGTTGCTGTAAGTATAATAAAAGTCATTTACTTATATCTTTCTGTAGCTTTTTCTTAAATCTTTGTTAAGTCAAAAAGGCTTTTTGCTCATTTTGAGTCTCACTTCAGATAACCATTGACCGATTTTAGGTCAATTTAAGGAATGTACATAAAATTCTAAAATGCTTACCAGATTGTATTTATTATTTACATTTTACGTGAATCAATTTTTACGTTTCCGTATTACATGTGTAATAAACTATTTCAAACGGATATTATTTATGTTTCCATTCATTACCTAAATTACTTCTATTATGAATTTTCGGTTAGTTATTTATTAGTTGTTTGTTATCTTTTATAAAACAAAACACTGTCAAATCCTACGCTTTGTAGATGTAAAATGATCACTGATGTTATTTTATAATTAAAAATATTTTCTAGTCACAATAGTATGTAGCATTTTCTTTTCTTAATTCGAGACCTCCTAAGTATACTGATTCACCTAACAAATGTAGGTATTTTATTATTTTCATATAAACGTACATAATAAACCATGATCTAAATGTTAGTTTTAAAATAATTAAAAAAGAACAATTAATTACCGAGATATTTTCACGTATACTAAATCAATTTCAACATCAGTTAAAATCGTTCATTGTATACTGATCCAAATAACATTGTACCAGTGTACGCGGGGCTTGAAAGGGAACGCATTGATACAAGTAATTAATAGACATATTAATCATCCAAAGATTATCAATGAAGATATCGTTCGCAGTGTTATAGATCACGTTGAAGCATTTTCTCCTGTAGAATCATATTACACAAAAATCAAGTGGAAAATATCTTGAGGGCTCTTTATCTTTCCCAAAAATGTTCAAGTTATATAACAAATGGTTTGATTCTAATAAATACTCTTCTAAAGCGACTACCATGAGACAATACCTAGATATCATTAACAAAAATATCAACATATGTAGGTTTTCATAAACCCAAAAAAGATGTTTGTGAACAATGACACATTTATGAAAATAACAAGCAAGTTACACTTAAAAGAAAAAGAGAAAGCTAGAAAAAATTAAAACGAAAGATAAAGACTCAGCGTTACAAAATAATGAAAGTCTTACAGCAGCATTTGATCTTCAAAAGTGCCTTGTACCTCACGGGAATGTGTACTTTTTATTATAAACGGAAACTTTCTTCTTCTATAATTTCACAATATTTAATCTGGCATTTCGCCAAGGTTATTGTTTTTCATGGCATCAACAGACAGCAAAGAGAGGTGCAAATGAAATTTCCAGCTGTGTTTTTAAGTTTATAGAGGATATGGAGGATACCGTATCCTCTAAAGAAACCTAAAGCTACACGAAATCGCAGAAGTATGAATATTGATATAAATATGTACAATTTCTTTAGCTTATCAGACACCCATTCCTATTGACCAAAATAAGCACAAAGACTTGATGTATCTTTGTAAGACGCTGGTGATTCCTAAGGAGTAGCATTTATTTTTTAATAATTATTTGATTTCAACTATCTCTAATGGAGCTGATGACAGCGATTCAGACTGATTTTTTATTAGTTAAACGTTTAATATTTTTATATATTTTGGTAAACCTTATAGCTATTTTTGGCATTTGAATTGCCTAGACTTTTTAGATATTTATGATATTTTTATTAATATTGTTTAACGTAAGTTACCATTTTAGTTCTTATTATTTTTATTGACCTACCAGAGAAGTAGTTTTAATTTTTATTGATTGTTTGTTGTTGTTTTTTTATGAAACTTTAATGATACAACATTGATAATTTGTTTTATTCATTTGTTTAACTTGTAGCTTTTAGTAAGGCTAAATAATGTTAAAAAGTATGTTTCTACTTAATTATAGCGAAAACTACATTGTGATGCTTTAAAATGCGTTGTTTTTATTTATGATTCTTCTCCTTCCTAGCCTTTATTAATTACATTTCGTAAGGTATTAGACATAAAATTAGTATTTAAAAAGCCCCGGTAAATTATATTAGTCCAGTATACGTTGAGGTTTAAAAATGCTACCACAGCTAAGTACTTTCCGAGTATAATGAGTCAAGTGATGTAATTTCAACATTTTATTATTAACTGAGACAGAAAAGCCCGAAGACAACCAAAAGTAAGATGGAATTAATAAAATGACAATCATATTTCATAATATTTTAGTGTAAACGTACATGCATATAACTGGTAGTTAAATCATTTTACTATTGAATCCCGTTGACGTATACCCAGGCATATACATAAAATGTAATTTAAAAACAAAAATCAGCAAATTAATTTTATACCAAAAGAAGAGCTTCTAATATTTATTAAAAAAACATTTAATTGATTTCGAATTAGTTTGATCTCATTAAAATATAAATGATTTGCCTTCAAATCGCTCTCCTGTAAAATTACTATAATGTCAGTTGACTCACTACTACTTAGGAGATATCGAATTAATAAAGTCGATGCTATTGACGCCAATTTTATAATCGCTTCTTTTCAAATACTGAAAGGTGTAATAAAATTATTACATCAATAATTAAAAACTATTTTAAATGGGTATTAGTTATATACCTAGTACGCATTTTAAATAGTTTTTCATTAAAGATGCTTAGAAAATAGTTACTGGATCCTATGACAAAAAAGCCGTGTTATCATCAACTGCATTCAAAATCTCCATTATCTCTATTTACAGAATATCCCAACGTCATCTGCTTTAGACTACTCCAGTCTACTGTCGAGTCTCTTCAAGCAGACGTCAAACCAAGATCCAGTAGTGTTGGTTTTGGATGAAAACTTGCGTAGCGATGGAAAAGACCATACACGTCAATTGAATCATCAAAATGAAAACAGCTTCGATGACAGGGCTAACAACGCTGGTTTGGACGATGATGCGCCGAATCCTTTTATATACCTTTATAAATTAGCTCAACAGGTAATTTCTTATTATTATTCCGATACAAGTAGGTTACTAGTGTCTATAGTTTAATCAAGTGTAGGATTTAGTTCGATGGTTTACAGGTTAGATCGAAAGTACTTAATTATAGTATCTAACATACTTGTATAAAAATATTGACAACGTCCATGGATTTGATGGAAAGTGATCCTTAAGATAACTAATTGAGTTTTTACACATAGCGCCCAAGCAAAGGTACATTATGAATAGAGTAATAACAGCCGAAGCAGAATATAATAAGCCTGACGCAATTATAGTAAGAGACATTAATTAGCTACATGCCGAATAAATGTCTAATAATATAATATTGTCTTCTGTTTACGCGAATGTTATTCATTGAAATTAAACTACTATATACGGATTTCATCGCGTTGTTTATTTGACACTATATTACAAAATTTTGAAAACTGTTACACTACTATTACTATTAAACTTTACTAATTTTTAAGCTAATTAAATTATTGAAACTATTTATACTATTACTATACTATTATACACAGCTTGGGATCCAGTAATATATAAATATATAGTCAAACCCAAGAAGAAGCAAATCACAGCTAGACTTCATGATACTTTGAGCTCATTCTGCGTAAATAGAAACACCCATGATTAAATTATGTTCGGGTACTTTGAAATAACTACACTGGAACATTGAGACAACTACCATTTTAGTCTCCCCGTGACCATGCCTGCTGAAAAGCAACCGAAACGTCGGGGAAAGTGTAAACATAAATATAAATAATATAATAGTATAGTAAATAGTTTTAATAGTTTCAATAATTTAATTAGCTAAAAATTAATAAAGTTTAATAGTAATAGTAGCGTAACAGTTTTCAACATTTTGTAATAAGGTTTCTAATAAACAACGCGATAAAATCCGTATATAGTAGTTCAATTTCTAATAATATGCTACAGTTCCAAAAGTTTGTTTTAATATCCCACAAATGCTTAATAAAGTTTACAAACTAGCGAATTCTAATTATAATTGAAATAATTAGATTAAACTAAAATATAATAAATAATATCAGATCTGATCAAACTTAAATCATAACACTATTGTATTTGACTTACAAGTTTCCACTGCCTTTAAGAAAACTATCATTTTACAGTTCATAACTAAATCTTTGAACTCATCACCTACTGCTACCGAATCTCTTCAAAATAATACTGATACGGGTGGCAATTTTGTCATAATTATGGTTAATTTGCGGAGAGCTTTTGACGATGTACGATATGCAATACTAGTCAGGCTATTAAACCATTATGGTGTATATATACAGCCCTAAATGTCTAGTATTCAGGTTCTTAATTATCTTAGATCGATCGCAACTACAAATCATGTGGACTATTTAAAAATTGTTTACAAGTTTAAAGTTCTCCTTAAGACGAAGACATGCATATTATGTTCTGTTGTTTGCTTCACTTTTTTTTTCATTATATCCTTAATGTAAGCTCATAGGCTTCGCCAACGTTTATAGTCTAAATGTTTTACAGTGATTTAGTGAAATAATGTTTGTAAGTCTTACTGGATCAACAATTCAGATTTAGCTTGTGTACCTACTCACTTACTTATATTATTTCATATAATGCCCCTATCAATCCAATCAAGAAAACTTTTCAACAAATATCTTGCTATATTGTTATTTTCTAATTATTATAATATTTGAGAGTTGCTCTTTACCCAGTGGTAATTGTTTTATTATATAAATATGGTACTATATCTTTGTTATTTAAAGTATACGTCAATTAATACAAGTATATAATTACATTAACTGACAATTATGTGTTTACAGCCTAAGCGAGTGCACGAAAGAAAAGGATCGTCGCATCAAAGTTCATCCTCACAAAACTCAAACCGCAATAACAGGAACAACAACAATGGTTACAACAATAACAGGAATGATAATGATGGTTACAGCAATTATAGAAATGGTGACCGAAATGATAATAATAACAGGTATAATAATAATAACAACAATAATAATAACCGAAATGACAATGAAGGATACAGCAATTATGGCAATGAAGACAGAAATGATAATGATGACTATAGCTATAATAGAAATGGTGACCGAAACGATAATAATGCGCTGAGTAGTTACAGAAATGGTGATCGAAATGATAATAATAACAGATATTCTAATAATAATAACAACAATAATAACCGCAATGACAATGATGAAAACGACAATTACAGAAATGGTGATCGAAATGATAATAATAACAGGTATAATAATAATAATAACAACAATAATAACCGCAATGACAATGATGAAAACAGCAATTACAGAAATGGTGATCGAAATGATAATAATAACAGGTATTCTAATAATAATAATAATAATAACAACAATAGATACAACAACAATAATAACAACAATAATTACAGAAATGGTGATCGAAATGATAATAACAGGTATTCTAATAATAATAACAACAATAATAACCGCAATGACAATGATGAAAACAGCAATTACAGAAATGGTGATCGAAATGATAATAACAACAGGTATAATAATAATAATAACAACAATAATAACCGCAATGACAATGATGAAAACAACAATTACAGAAATGGTGATCGAAATGATAATAATAACAGGTATTCTAATAATAATAATAATAACAACAATAGATACAACAACAATAATAACAACAATAATTACAGAAATGACAATAATGCGCTGAGTAATTACAGAAATGGTGACCGAAATGATAATAACAACAGGTATTCTAATAATAATAACAACAATAATAACCGCAATGATAATGATGAAAACAGCAATTACAGAAATGGTGATCGAAATGATAATAATAACAGGTATTCTAATAATAATAATAACAACAATAGATACAACAACAATAATAACAACAATAATTACAGAAATGGTGATCGAAATGATAATAATAACAGGTATTCTAATAATAATAACAACAATAATAACCGCAATGACAATGATGAAAACAGCAATTACAGAAATGGTGATCGAAATGATAATAATAACAGGTATAATAATAATAACAACAATAATAACCGCAATGACAATGATGAAAACAGCAATTACAGAAATGGTGATCGAAATGATAATAATAACAGGTATTCTAATAATAATAATAATAACAACAATAGATACAACAACAATAATAACAGAAATGACAATAATGCGCTGAGTAATTACAGAAATGGTGACCGAAATGATAATAACAACAGGTATTCTAATAATAATAATAATAACAACAATAGATACAACAACAATAATAACAACAATAGATACAACAACAATAATAACAACAATAATTACAGAAATGGTGATCGAAATGATAATAATAACAGGTATTCTAATAATAATAACAACAATAATAACCGCAATGACAATGATGAAAACAGCAATTACAGAAATGGTGATCGAAATGATAATAATAACAGGTATAATAATAATAATAACAACAATAATAACCGCAATGACAATGATGAAAACAGCAATTACAGAAATGGTGACCGAAATGACAATAATAACAGGTATTCTAATAATAATAATAATAATAACAACAATAGATACAACAACAATAATAACAGAAATGACAATAATGCGCTGAGTAATTACAGAAATGGTGACCGAAATGATAATAACAACAGGTATTCTAATAATAATAACAACAATAATAACCGCAATGATAATGATGAAAACAGCAATTACAGAAATGGTGATCGAAATGATAATAATAACAGGTATTCTAATAATAATAATAATAACAACAATAGATACAACAACAATAATAACAACAATAGATACAACAACAATAATAACAACAATAATTACAGAAATGGTGATCGAAATGATAATAACAGGTATTCTAATAATAATAATAACAATAATAACCGCAATGATAATGATGAAAACAGCAATTACAGAAATGGTGATCGAAATGATAATAATAACAGGTATAATAATAATAATAACAACAATAATAACCGCAATGACAATGATGAAAACAGCAATTACAGAAATGGTGATCGCAATGATAATAATAACAGGTATTCTAATAATAATAATAATAATAACAACAATAGATACAACAACAATAATAACAACAATAATTACAGAAATGGTGATCGAAATGATAATAATAACAGGTATTCTAATAATAATAACAACAATAATAACCGCAATGACAATGATGAAAATAGCAATTACAGAAATGGTGATCGAAATGATAATAATAACAGGTATTCTAATAATAATAATAACAACAATAGATACAACAACAATAATAACAACAATAATTACAGAAATGGTGATCGAAATGATAATAATAACAGGTATTCTAATAATAATAACAACAATAATAATCGCAATGACAATGATGAAAACAGCAATTACAGAAATGGTGATCGAAATGATAATAATAACAGGTATTCTAATAATAATAACAACAATAATAACCGTAATGACAATGATGAAAACAGCAATTATAGAAATGGGGATCGAAATGATAATAATAATAGGTATTCTAATAATAATAACAACAATAATAACCGCAATGACAATGATGAAAACAGCAATTACAGAAATGGTGATCGAAATGATAATAATAACAGGTATTCTAATAATAATAATAACAACAATAGATACAACAACAATAATAACAACAATAGATACAACAACAATAATAACAACAATAATTACAGAAATGACAATAATGCGCTGAGTAATTACAGAAATGGTGATCGAAATGATAATAATAACAGGTATTCTAATAATAATAACAACAATAATAACCGCAATGATAATGATGAAAACAGCAATTACAGAAATGGTGATCGAAATGATAATAATAACAGGTATTCTAATAATAATAATAATAACAACAATAGATACAACAACAATAATAACAACAATAATTACAGAAATGGTGATCGAAATGATAATAACAGGTATTCTAATAATAATAATAACAATAATAACCGCAATGACAATGATGAAAACAGCAATTACAGAAATGGTGATCGAAATGATAATAATAACAGGTATTCTAATAATAATAATAATAACAACAATAGATACAACAACAATAATAACAACAATAGATACAACAACAATAATAACAACAATAATTACAGAAATGGTGATCGAAATGATAATAATAACAGGTATTCTAATAATAATAACAACAATTATAACCGCAATGACAATGATGAAAATAGCAATTACAGAAATGGTGATCGAAATGATAATAATAACAGGTATAATAATAATAATAACAATAATAATAACCGCAATGACAATGATGAAAACAGCAATTACAGAAATGGTGATCGAAATGATAATAATAACAGGTATTCTAATAATAATAATAATAACAACAATAGATACAACAACAATAGATACAACAACAATAATAACAACAATAATAACAGAAATGACAATAATGCGCTGAGTAATTACAGAAATGGTGATCGAAATGATAATAATAACAGGTATTCTAATAACAATAACAACAATAATAACCGCAATGACAATGATGAAAACAGCAATTACAGAAATGGTGATCGAAATGATAATAATAACAGGTATTCTAATAATAATAACAACAATAATAACCGCAATGACAATGATGAAAACAGCAATTACAGAAATGGTGATCGAAATGATAATAATAACAGGTATTCTAATAATAATAATAACAACAATAGATACAACAACAATAATAACAACAATAATTACAGAAATGGTGATCGAAATGATAATAATAACAGGTATTCTAATAATAATAACAACAATAATAACCGCAATGACAATGATGAAAACAGCAATTACAGAAATGGTGATCGAAATGATAATAATAACAGGTATTCTAATAATAATAACAACAACAATAGATACAACAACAATAATAACAACAATAATTACAGAAATGGTGATCGGAATGATAATAATAACAGGTATTCTAATAATAATAATAACAACAATAGATACAACAACAATAATTACAGAAACAATGATAGAAATGATAATAACAATCGATATGAAAACAACAACAGCGATAATTAAATATCGTAAACCGGTCTATGGAGTACCTATGTTTAAAATATTGAGGCCATCTTATTTGAATATAAACTTTATGATTCATTTTATTGTATTATTTCTAAAACCTTCAAATTATACCCAGAACTGTATCCCTTTTGTAGTAAACTAATTTCTTCATAATTAAATAAAGCAGGTTAGAAGTAAAATGAATTAAACAGACATAGTCACTGCCGCATTTATTGTATTTATATGAGTAATACCTTGTAGGAACACTGGTGATGAATTAGTTAAGTATAATACGGTGCAGGTATCCAATAGCACTGTGCGACAGTCATCTCCATTCAGTTAGGTCGTACTACTGTAATGAATTAATTTGTAACTGGTACCAGAAAATATATGTACATACTAAACATTTATTTTCAAATTTTGAATTATGTATTAGATCAGCGATTAGCCTAGTGGGAGACCATTGGATTGCCAACGGTGTCGAGTTCAATCCCATGGCACGCATCTTTTTCGAAGTTATGTGGGTATTAAATAGTTAATTATCGCTTGAAGGAAAACATCGTGAGGAAACCTGCATGTCTGAGAGTTCTCCATACTGTTCTCGACGATATGTGAAGTCTGCCAACCCGCATTGAACCAGCGTGGTGGACTATGGTCCAATCCTACTCACACTGAGTAGAGGCCTGTGCCCAGCAGTGGGGCAGTTTAGTACAGGGTTGATATTATATATTATGTATTAAATGGCACCAGTAACTTAAGATTATACAGAGGCAATCGTGGCTAATCTAAAAAGATAACTTTTAATTGATTTATTGAACTCTTCACATTTATCGCCGGTGAACAGCACTTCATGCGAACAAAGTTGCTAAAACTTTGTTCGCATGAAGTGCTGTTCGCCGGCGATATAATTTACGTGAAATGCATTATCCACCTTGTCTCCGGTTTGACTAGATCGGATAAAATAATATGTGATAAAAGTTTAAGCTTAAATCCAAGCGATGAAAAACACTACGAAGTTGATTCAAAGAGTTTTACTTGATGCTGGCGTTATAATACTGTCAAAACTTTTCAGCTTGCATTTGGACTGCGAGAAAGTCGATTTTGATGAACTTTCTATGTGTACAAGACTATATATATGTTTAATACGTTCTTATGAAGTCTCGCACCTACCTATGTCGTAGGTCGTTGAAATAAGCGAGAAACAACGTATACTATCAGGCTTTATTCTGTCAAGAAATACGCAGTACCAGTTTTGGGTTCAACAGTGCCCGGTAGATTTTACAAGTCTCATCCCTATGATTTGGGACCTCAGATAGCTATAGCTGGTGAAAAGTGGCTGTCACATACATCAGCCTTTTCATTCAACATTTTCACATATATGTCTCTGAAAGGGTTCAGAGATATAGATGTGAAAATGTAAATGTATATACACTTATACTCGAAGATTGAAAAACACTGGGACTGGTGTCAATACCCTCGCAGGTCAAAACCGTTTATAAATAATAATATCAGCCCTGTATTAAACTGTCCCACTGCTGGGCACGGGTCTCTTCTCAGTGTAAGAAGTGTCAGGCCATAGTCCACCATGCTATCACAGTGCGGGTTGGCAGACTTCACATATCTTCGAGAACATTATAGCGATCTCTTAGACATGCAGATGCACCTCACGATGTTTTCCTTCTCAGTTTCATCGTTCACTCAAAACCGCTCATATACCTGATGAGAAATTCGATATATCAGGATTTCATGTACCTAAATCAAATGAACATTTTCAAAATATTGTTGGTATAACACCAAAACACCCCACATCACAACGTTAACACTCCACTCCACATCTCACCCCTTGTTACCAATTCTCACTAACCATACTACACAAATTACATAACATATTTTTTTTTTTATACTTTCATCTCATTCTATTCTATTGTCGAACTATTGTAATTGAACGAAAGAGACTAGATCCCACAACACAGGGAATCCTAGTGTGGGTCTAGAGCCTCAATCCATGTATTGCTTGTTTTTTATGAGACAATAAACTATTATTATTATAATTATGATTTTTCATAAATTGTTAAGTTAACGTTTATCCTAGATACCAAACTATAACCTAGTACTAACTTAAAATATTACCTTAACTTACTGTTCCATGCTGTACAGATATCATTTCATTTTCTTTAAATTTAAATTTCGTTTTGTTTATTGTATGTCTACAACTTTAGAGTGCAACTGCTGGAGTCGCGCCGGAACGTCAACTTTAAAGCGTTCGTCGTGCGCGTACCCGACTGCTACCTGCACAAGGTGTTGGACGAAAGCTTTTGGTCGCAAGACGTGGTATTGCGTCGCTTCCGCGGACAAGTACCAGCCGAGCGCACTAGTATTAAGTGTGCGAAGTGAAGTTTTACTAACACAGTATTAAGGTGTATTGACACAAAAGATCCCACTGGGTCGAAGTGTCGCCGGTCAGTACAGACTGGCCCACACACACAAGATAAGATAAGGTGTATTTACTAACATCAAACCGGCCTCGATGGCGTAGTGGTTAATGTAACCGGCTGCCACGCCTGAGATTGCGGGTTCGATTCCCGCACAAGTCAAACATTTGTGTGCATGAATATGGATGTTTGTCTTGGTCTGGGTGTTTCTATGTAGGTATAATATGTGTGTATTTATAAAACAATAAAAAAGTATATATGTGATGTTTATCCATTGCCTAGTACCCATAGTACAAGCTCTGCTTAGTTTGGGCTAGATGGTGTTGTATGTATTATAAAATTATATAATATGTAAATTTAGGATAAGGTATTTATCTATGGGCCTATGCAGCCCGAAATAAATGATTTGATTTGATTTGATTTAGCTACTAACCTAAATGATTTGTTAACATCTCGGTGCATAGTGTACATGCCTATCTTAGTGTATGTATAATGTCTGCCTCGATGGCGTAGTGGTTAGTGTAACCGACTGCCACGCCTGAGCTCGCGGGCTCGATTCAAACATTTATGTGCATGAACATGGACGTTTGTCTTGGTCTGGGTGTTTTTATGTATAATATATATGTATTTACAAAAAAAGTATATTTGTAAGTTTATCCATTGTCTAGTACCCGTAGTACAAGCTCTGCTTAGTTTGGGCTAGATGGTGTTGTGTCTATGTGATAGAATATTATTATTATAGTCTAGTACCCGTAGTACAAGCTCTGCTTAGTTTGGGCTAGATGGTGTTGTGTCTATGTGATAGAATATTATTATTATAAGAACTAGTTTTAAGGTACCGAATTATACTGTTGGCGTGTCTAAAATAAATAAATAATTATCATCCGTTATTCGGATTACTTGACTATAGTATTTGGCCGGGACTCCACCGAAGCGGAGATGTATGCGGTGTGCTGTGTGCTGTGCGAGAAGAGATGTTCTTCAGCTCGGGTGCGAGGCGTTGAGTGACATCGCTCACTGCACGCCGCTCACATCTCCGCTTCCATCGCGCCATACAAATATTACACATCTCCGCACAGCGAACTCCACTGAAGCTGAGCGGAGAGGAGATGTGTCAATAACACAATTCTATTGGTTGTTTAAAAAATATCTCCTCTTCGCTCGTCTCGTCTCCGCTTTGGTGGAGTCCCGGCCTTTAGGATGATCAAAGCACTGTTTCATGTATTACTATCATGGTACTATGTCCATAGTTTAAGAAATTTAAGTAATTCGAATCCCACCTATGGGTGGGATTCGAATTACTTAAATTTCTTAAGATCATTACGCTTAAGATCAAAAATTGCATTTTGTTCGCGAAGGATTCTCACAAGCACCGCCTGCACTAATATTATTAATATGAGAATCTGTTAAGATGCTTGGATGTAAACATACATACATACATACATAGATTCACGCCTGTTTCCCAGAGGGGTAGGCAGAGACTACGGATTGCCATTTACTACGATCCTGACACACTTCTCTGGCTTCATTCACTTTCATCACATTCCTCATACACGCCCGTCGGTTCAAGGAGCTCTTAACCTGGCCTTTGTCCAGAACGCCTCCGATCTGGTCGAGAAACGTTCGCCTAGATGTAAACATATTACTCAATCTGCACGGATGGCGTAGTTGTATAATGTAGTCCGTTACGCCTCGGCGTTTAGATTTAGATTAAACCCACAACACTCGTGTTGTGGGTTTAACAACTTAAAACTAAAAGGAATAAAAGGGAATGATACACCATCGAACGGATTTATGTGAATCTTGGTATACGGATAGAATATGTCCTGGATACATGAAATGTATTTTATTCCAATACGCGTTCCTGTGGGATTCACGCAGGTGAAGACGCAAGCAGAACCTAGTACTTACAGAGCAGGCAAAGACTGCACGGTAGGCGTAGTGGTTTAAGAGCCCCCTCACCACTGACACTGCCCCGAGTTTTGTGGGACAAATATTTGTATGATCCACAAATAGTAGTTCCGAGACTGGGTGCTTTTTGTGTCCGATGTTTTAATGTATGTAAAATCTCCCGCGATATCTGGGGGAAGTCTTTACAAAACGATTATACATATACAAGTACAATAAGAATAATGTACCAGAAATATGTAATGTAGTGTAATGTTGAAATTCTATCGACAAAGAAAACAAATGTTGAAATAACATATTTTGATATTCTTTTATTACGAAAATTTCGACAGCCTCTCTGATGCTTAAAATAAATCCTAACTAATATTAGAAATGGGAATGTGAGTTTATTTGTTTGTTTGTTACGCTTTCATGCCTTAACTACTTGATCGATAATCATGAAATTTCACATACACGTTGTTAGGGAATAGACAAGATCACCTTTCATCCAGAAAAAGGACCGTTAGGTACTAATCCAACCTAATCTACATTTACGCGAGCGAAGACGCGTGCAAAATCTAGTATGAATATATAAATAATAATAAATGGTCATATAAGTAGTAACTATCTATTTTGTACGATCTTTATAATCTATATGCCATTTACAGCTTACGAATTGTAATTGGAGCAGTTTTGTCGCTCAAACGTCACTCGAACTCGTCCCAAACTTGATCGATAGGATTTAGGTCGGGGCTGCATACTGAGCACTCCATCTAACTAATACCTACCTTTGAAATTAAACTACTATATACGGATTTTATCGCATTGTTTATTTGACACTTTATTACAACATTTTGAAAAACTGTTACACTACTATAATACTATTAAACTTTACTAATTTTTAAGCTAACTAAATTATTGTTTTAATAGTTTCAATAATTTAATTAGCTTAAAAATTAGTAATGTTTAATAGTATTATAGTAGTGTAACAGTTTTTCAAAATTTTGTAATAAAGTGTCAAATAAACAACGCGATAAAATCCGTATATAGTAGTTTAATTTCAATGAATAACATTCGCGTAAACAGAAGACAATATAATACCTACCTTTGAAGTAAGTCATACAATATCCTAGCGATTAAAGGACGATAATTTTAAGTATAAAAACAACATTCTTAGCTATGCTTAGCACTAGATATAAGATTATTATTTTAAATTCAAGCTAAATGGTCACTTAACACTACAAAAAGCATTAAATACGCTATGAGAGATGCCAAATAAGCCCTCCTACAGGTATACTGTACGAATACGAAGGCAAATTCTACTACCATACGATTTTTAGGGTATTTAAGACAAAGTTCCGTCTAGCAAGCCATATTCGTCAAGAATTGCCTTTACTATATTTACATATATCCGCTCGAATGTATGGCCGCAACTTTGCGCAACTGCCACTTCAAGGAACAGATATTCATTTGTTTAATATACGTAGCATGTGATTTTATGCCATCCTTTGTCTTTGCCATACCCTTTTGTTAAGGTTAGATAAATCAGTCATAATTTAAACATGCTAAATATACGCATCTGTTTAGACGCCTTTTAGAGGTCGATCGGACGCCTCCTAGAGGCGTCTCGATAGATGCTCGTATTTTGACATAGACTTCTAGGAGGTCGATCGACAGTTGACGGCGTATGCTAGAAATGGGTAAAAATGGTCAATGACGACTTCTGTCTACATACTGTTTTATATAATATTGTCTTCTGTTTACGCGAATGTTATTCATTGAAATTAAACTACTATATACGGATTTTGTCGCGTTGTTTATTTGACACTTTATTACTGTTTTATATCTGCACCAGCACCAAAAATATGTGTTGCTTTCCGTAGAACGTCTACGATCTCAATGAATTTCGGCTCTAGCCTAGGAAACATACCTACATGACGTTTGCCTTAACCTGTTAAAAAACCTAAATATAAATTCAGTAAACTCAGCAACAAGAAATTATATACATAGCTGTTACTTTGAGACTTCATTTATTTTTAATTTATTATTTGCATTTCACTAGTAATATTTTTAGGCCTTGGCTTTTCTTTGAGAACATTATGGAGAACACATAGACATGCAGATCTTCTCTCGATATTTTTCTTCATCGTTAAAGTGAGCAATAATTAACTATTTAATACGCACATAACTTCTAAAATTCAGAGGTACGTGACCTAGGATCGAACTCGAGATCTATGCGTATCCTACTAAGCTATCGCTGTGATCAGTTTAACTTTAAAAATGGAAATATATATAACTAATCATTCTTATAGTGAAGTCCGTCTAAACCAACCTTAAATATAACCAAATCCATCTTTTACACGCTGTATAATTCGAACTTGAAAATCTATAACAATCCTTACTATAATATATATATATATATATATATATATATATATATATATATATATATATATATATATATATATAATATTATAAATGCGAAAATGAGTTTGTTTGTTTGTTACGCTTTCACGCCTTAACTACTCAACCGATCAACATGATATTTTGCATACACGTTGTCAGGGGTACAGAATAGGACATAGAATACCTTTCATCCAGAAAAAAGAATTGTTGCAAGCCTATCCTAATCTAACCTACATTTACGCGAGCGAAGCCGCGGGTGAAAACTAGTATAATATAATTTCCGTATATAAACAATCATAAATATACAAGAAATTATAAACACATTGTAATCAGCAAATAAAAATTGATTAAACATTTTGTCGGTGCTTTAATTAAATTTACATAACCAAAGAGAGGTCTCGTACAAAGTATTGATAAAGTAAACGTCTGACCAGCCAAAATGGCTCTGACTAAAGCTGGAGTCAAACTACTTGTAAATATTGCACTATGGTTTCATGTTTCGGTAAGTTTTCAATGGCTTTATTTCAATAAAATCGATGATTCCGATCAATAGGCATGTCCTCACCGACAGTACTGATTCATGATCATGAGGCAATCTAAAAAACTTGATAGTGTATAACGCAAAAGCGGTGAGATAGGCCTCACGACTCAAACCGATATATTTAAAAACTACTGAAAAGCCAATAGTTACATTCAACATTTATTATAATTATTAGCTCAATGTAACTACTATATTTCTTGAACTATTTCAAAATACTACATAATATCCCTTTTTATTTATTTATTTATGGACAACCAACAAAGCATATACTAATTAAAAACATTGTGAAAACACATAAATATAGATACATTACGTAGTGCTGCCTTACTTACAGGCTGCCACGGCATGCATTAACAATAAAAAATATATATTTATTTATGCTCGTTTGAGATATTACGAAAAAGTGACATTACATACATTAACAAAATACCTACTAACAAATAACGGCATTTAAATTAAAAAACACTTATAATAGCCATTACAAATTGTATGCATAGTGTTACATATAAATTATGTGTATTAAAAAAGGAAATTGATATGGCAGTAAGTTATTAATTATTAGATATAAAGCTTAAAAAAAACTTTAAATCTTAAAATGCTGACAGTAATTATCATCAAACAATGTAATAATATATTAAAGATAATTGAAATAAATTAGAATAAATTAAATTAAATTAATGAATGTTTTCAATTCTACATCAACTTGTCGACCAATATATGTAGATTTAAACTTGGGCAACGAGTAGGAAAAATCGATATCCATATCAGGTAGGCGTGACAGGCAACTGTATTGCACTTGCAGCCTGTTGATAGATGAGAAATGCCCTAGATTTGTCCTAGAGGTTTTGTCGTTGAAAGGCTGGTATCTAGACGACCGAGCAAGTTTGTATGGCACATTAATATTTATTTGACCAAGTAAATGAGAGCAGTCATAATATTGCTATTATAAATTTTATACAAGAAGAGATGGTCTAAAATCTGTCGACGATTCACCAAGGTAATGAGTTTAAAGTACGAGTATTTCAAACGAGTAGCATAGGAAGGTAATTCTTTAGCCATGTTGCACTGTAGACCAGGGTCGATAATTTTTGAAAAGCAAAAAAAATAATAGTAGGACGAAACATATTGGAAAAGGAAGAGAATATAACAAAAATTAAAGAAGAAATAATTTACGGGCGATCTGAGGTCGGGAAGTGGGTGGGGGTGGGGGGGTAAGGGTAAAAAACGGTTTATGTCGATTTCCGGCAAAACTAGAAGTCCTATGGAAAAAAGTTAAATAGCAAAGTTGTAGGTAATGAAAGAAATTGTAGGTGTAAAAAAATATACATTACTATGGTAAATTTTCTCAGAAAATGCAAAAAAACGAAAACAGCTCGCTTCTGAAATTTTTTTTAATCATAATTTACAATTTTGAGCTATTTATTAAAATTTACACTTTAATTACTCGAAAAACGTAAGAATGGAATCTTGCGTTTACATTGATAAACAAAAAAATTACAAATTCATAAAACATAAAGATTGCAAAAAATATGCGAAAGTAGTTGTTCTAAATATTAAACATAGGATTTAAAGAGGATTTCATCTAAAAATGTATGCTGCAATAATTTTCAGTAAAAAGTTGATTTATTAAATTCTAATTACATTTGCGTCATAGAAAATCTCATAATATATAAATATATATCTAAATCGTACTGTACTAAAAAAAAAATATACATTACGTATTTTTTTTTTACACCATTAGAAAGTAGAGATTTCAAAGAACAAAAAACCCCGACTTTTTAAAAAAAGCAGATATTTTGACGGGTGAATTTTCGATTGAAAATTAGGGTGCTTTTTCGATATTAAGTCAACATAAGCTGCAAAAATAAATATTTTAAATAAAATAAAATTCAGTGTGTTTGGGACATAAAAAGGGTAAGTTTCAACAAATTTCGAGAAAAATAATCTTTTTACAAAAAATAAAAATAAAAAACCAAAACCTTGGTTATTTAAATTTTCACATAAATTTTGAGGTTATGTGAAAAAAGTGCAAATACAAAAGTTGTAGATCTTTTTATTACCTACAAATTTGCTATTTAGCTTTTTTCCATAGGACTTCTAGTATTTGCAGGAAATCGAGATAAACCGTTTTTTACCTTTACCCCCCCCACCCCCACCCACTTCCCAACCTCAGATCGCCCGTAAATTATTTTTCCTTTAAATTTTGTTATATTCTCTTCCTTTTCCAATGGGTTTCATCCTACTATTATTTTTTCACTTTTTACCATTTTCAAAGGCTTCGGCACTGGTCTACTGGTAAGACAAAAGCCACAGGAAACGTTTTTGAACGGATTCCAAATGACGCTCATGTATATCGTAGTAGGGAGTCCAGACAATACTACAATATTCTAAGCTTGATCTGACCAGAGAGTTAAAGATGGATATTTTGCTTGAGGCATGTTTGAATTCCCTACTGTTACGCAATATGAATCCAAGTAGCTTAAAACTCTTTGAGACTAATAATTCGATAACATTATCGACATGAGTGTGAAAGCGCAGCCTGTTATCGATATGAATACCGAGATCACGAATGGCATCCCTTTCCTAAATTTTGCGATTGTTAACTAAATAATTTAGAAAATTTTACCTTTTTCTAGAAAAGTAAATATGGTAACACTTGTCAACGTTAAGTAACATCTTGTTATCGAGACACCATTCGGAAAAACGTTCAAGGCCCTTTTTGCAGTCCTTGCGTATCACAATCATTGTCAATACGTTTTACAATTTTGAGATCATCGGCATATAAATATATATGAGAGTGAGAGAAACAAGATGCTACGTCATTAATAAAAATATTAAAGAAAAGTGGGCCTAAATGAGATCCCTGTGGTTCTCCTGATTGAGTCTCGTATGAGTTAGATGTGAAACCATTAATTACCACCCTCGGGGATCGATCGATAAGATAAGACTCACACCACTGCAATAAGGTTCCTGTTACACCACAATAATACAATTTGCTTAACAATATAGCATGATCCACTTTATCAAATGCCCGGCTGAAATCGGTATAAATGACGTCCACAGGAGATTTACGACTTAAAGCATTCACCATATTTGACACAAAATATGTAAGATTGGTCGCCGTTGACCTAGACTTTATAAAATCATATTGCTCAGGCATTAATATGTGCCATAAAATAAAGGGGTAAATTGTGCATTCAAACACCTTGCCAAACACAGATAATATAGACACGGGTCTATAGTTTTTTGCAAGAGATTTGTCACTGGACTTGTATATCAGCACAACTAAAGCCTCCTACCATAACTTTGGGAAGCAGCCTGTACATAGGGACATATTAAAATCATAGAAAGAGGCTCCCCCAAGGCATCGCCACATTTAAGAACAAATAAGGAAGGCAGCTCGTCGGGTCCCGCTCCTTTACGAGGGTCAAGTCTTTTTAAAGCACTTATAACAGAGTCCTTTGAAAATTTCAGTAGTTGTAAAACCTGTATGCATTGAATTTCCTTTACTGTGTTATATACATGACTAACACTACCACCAAGCCCAGGATCTTAAACTGTAGAAAAACAAGAAGCAAAAACGTTACAAATATCTTTCCATCCACTAGATTTTTTATCTCCATCGAACATAGTTGTTGGATGTGAACAATTGCCATAACGTTTTTGCTTCAAAAATGACCAAAATAGCTTAGGGTTTGAAGTGATGCAAGATTCTATAGAACTAATAGGTATATTTTTTATATGTAGGCTGTGTCAATTTATTAATGCAGCTTGTATGAAATCTTATCCATCGGGTTTTGATATTTCAAATAACGAATACAATATTTGTTTTTTTCCTGTAGTAGATGAATAAGATCCCTACTAAACCATGTCGGATATCTACGAGAGTTCGGCTTTGACTTGGGTACATACATACATTGTTATCACTGTAAATATTTTCATAGAATAAGCCAACCATACTGTCGACATTGTCGCATCGAGAAAAAATATCCTGCCATGATATGTCTTTCAGTTCCTAAATAATTTTACAATAATCTGCCTTATGAAACTGAAACTTTGGTTCATGATTAGGGCCCAAGATGGCCGCGCAAATGTTACAAAGGAAGTTAAATTCAAGAGGTGGATGATATAAATCCACGTTACACAATGGGTTATCTGACATACTTAGCCTGTCCAGTGAAACATCGGTCAAAACAAGGTCAAAAATTTTGTTTTTATGATTGACAATGCAGTTATATTGTCCAAGTTTTTAAGAGATATGAAATCTAAAAGTTTTGTTCGTAAATACCGGTTTTATTTACGGAAGCGATGAGTAGTGAGCCTGATGGGCCACTCCACTCAATACTGCTCAAGTTAAAATCACCCAATATTAACGCATTACTGGAGTGTTCTAAAGCATAATTAGCATGATCTAGAAATTGGTCCAATATATATTTTTGAACGGGTGGTAGAATGCCCACCGCGCAGATAAAGAGCTTAACAGGCCGGTTGTTTATACATATATCAATGCTCACCAATACATCCTCACATTTAGTCTCATAAATAGTAAGTCGAGAAGAGGCCAAGCGCTAGCGCCACCAGCATACTACCGCCAGATTTATTGTTGTGAAAACCACTGATCTCGCGGTCACGCCTATACACCAAGTAACGGTTACAAAACAATTCAAAATCCAATATGTCGCCTGCCAACCAAGTCTCACACAGTACAATAATATCGTAATCACATGTCAACACACTCAAGTAAAAATCAGTAGTTTTAGTTTTCAAAGCCCTAACATTTTGAAAATAACACTTTATTGTATTAGTGAATGTTAATATGAAGTGGTTATGATCACATGAGAATAACAAAGCGGATGCTAAAATATAAGTCCAGTAAGTTAATCTACTTAGAACATCCATATTACTAATAAATATCGATTCAGCCTCCGGTTGCTTACGAACGCAAACTCGGCCTCCGCGCACCCACACAAATTTATAATAATTGTTTTGCTTAGCACGAAGTCGGGCAGCGGCGTGTAAATTTCTGTTCTCGGCTGTCGAGTTTTCAGAAACAAATACCCCTGTCTTTTTGTCAACCAGACCCAGGATACTAGTATTCAGCTTCTCTTTCGGGTGGTCCTTATTATACTGTATTGTAGCCGTAAGCAGAGAAACACTGGTGCACGGCATAATCAATTTTACCAAGATTGTACGCGGACGTGGTGATTTAGGATTCGACTTGGCGACACGGGAACAGTAGCATATATCGTAATTTTCAATTGGGTACTTCACAACACGACCAAGCCGTTTCACGATGCTAACCAGATTTTCAGCTCTGTGCTCAGGTACGCACTGAAGCTCTAAGTTAGCTGACCTGGACATCTGATCCATTTGTCTAACTCGACTGGTGAGAGTAACAACTTTAGAGCGCAGCGACTCATTTTCACCCTTTATATTGATCATCTCGAAACGGGCAGCATTCATCTCCTCTTTTATCGTATCGTACTGTGCACTCAGCAAATTTAAAGAGACCTTATATTCACTGAGTTGATCTCGCAGTTCATGAAGCTGTGAATTTAAGGTACTTCTCATTTCAGTCATAATGTTAATTTATATAGCTCACACTAATAACTAACACTAACTTATTATTTGAGTATTGATGTAATTTCTTTACAGAACGCGCATGCAACCGCTGATATCTCAAATCTTCTATCGAACCTTTACAAACAGGACTCGGCCCGAGTGCGCCCTATAGTGGTAGTATTGGACAGCAAGTCTAATCGCAATGGTGACGAAAACCGAGCACATCATCATAGTAGAGCTGACGAAACCTATTTGGATGATAGGGCTGATTATTCCGACATAGACGATGAAGTACGTAGAACAAGCATTCCCTCCTATTAAAGTAGCTAAAGGCAGATTCTATAGGTTTTCATAACAATTTAAATGTTATGAATGAAGTTGTATTTACAGTTGTCTAAACGGTATAATATATCTCATATTTCTTCTTCTGAATGTTATGATATCTGAAACAATTTTAAATATTTCAACTTTTAGGCTGTTAGTATACATTATGTGGTTTCCTATCCCATACGTACATAGCTTTGTTAATATATGGATTTTAACAATATTATTATTTATTGACAGGTACCAAAATTTAAGTTGCACGATAGGAAGCCATTTTCACATCAAGGTTCTTCATACAATACAAGGAATCAGCATAGAAGGCCGAGATACAATGACGAAAATGATAGATCGAATGAAAGAGATAACAATAATCAAAATGAAAAATATGATAAAGAAAACAGAAATAACAGAATTAGAAACAAAAATTATGATAGAAATTACCATCATGATAGTAGAAATGATAAATACGATGATAGAAGTGCTACAAACGAGGATAGAAATAGCGCTTATGATAATAGAAACGATAAGAACGATGAGAATGAAAATAGATTTAATAATAGAAATGTAAACGTCAAAAGTCATTATAGGACTGAAAGATACCATAACAGAATTTATAGAAATGATAGATTCAGTGGTGAGAGTGGTAAAAATAACAGACATTGGGATAAAAATTATAGACATAATAGGAATGACATAGCTGGAAACAGAAATAACAGGCATAATAAAAATTTGAATAGAATTTACAGGGATGACAATAACGATGATAGGAATAATAGACTTCATAATAGAAACGGCAGAAATTATAGACTTCGTGACAGGAATGACAGAAATCACGCTGAAAATAGTAGGTATGACGAGTCCCATGATGGTTATGACAAAAATTATAATTCCAGAGACCGAAATAATAATAATGATAGAGTGCGGATGAGTAAAATCAGAAAAGAAAACAAACAAATCCAAAGGACAAGAATAGATGACGATGAAGAAAGGGAGATAGTAGAATTAGAAACAAGCATTCTTAAATCTCCTTTAGTCAAAACACTTATGAGAATTTCAGATGATTTGGCTTTGAGAAAGCGAGACTCGTGTGAAGAAAGTAACGAAGATCACAGTTGTGAGCCAAAACAGGATGACAAGGTACCAGCAAAAGAAAATAATGCATCTGACTCATGTGCTTCTAACAATTCGTGCGAAGAAGATGCCGTAGAAAACAAAAACATAAGTACAAAAGGTATGATAGACGTTTATGTAAGCGATCCACCGCCGAAAATGTGTATAGAAGGTAAAAGTTGTTATTAGTCATGACAATTTTAAATAAAAAATATATAAATGCTTTTTTTGTATTGTATCGTACATAGATTGAGAAAGTAAAACCTAAAGCATAGCTATTAGTTGTTTTCAAATATTTTCATTTATAGAAATATACACACTTCAAAATAAAATTGTAAAACCGTTTCATTGAAAGTGTGTACATTTTAGTTATGTACTTACTGTATATTCGTATACGACATACATACATAATCTCCGCCTTTATTCTTGAGGTAGGTAAGCGTGTATTTCCTGGACGGCGGCGTGCGTGCTGGCCAGTGATCCCCCCTGGGAGCTACAAGTGGAGGTCTTCGCCGAAGTTTACCACTTCGTGGCGGCGAGGAGGTCCCGTGGGGAGCCCCTGGGGTGGGAGGAGGTCGCACGCATGCGGCGACAGGCGCGGGCCGCCCTGTTGAGGCGGTGGATGGAGGACCTGGCTCCACCGGTCCTGGGCCAGTGGACGGTGGCGGCCATTCGCCCGGTCCTCCGGGGGTGGATAGGGCGGCGATTCGGGTCGCTGACCTTCCGACTGGTGCAGGTGCTTTCCGGGCACGGATGCTTCGGAAAGTATTTGCACCAGATCGCGAGACGGGAAGCGACCCCGGCCTGCCACGAGTGTGGGGCACCGGAAGACACAGCGCTCCACACGCTGGAGGCGTGTGCCGCATGGGGGCCGCAGCGGCACACGCTTTCGGCCATAATAGGCGGGGATCTCTCCCTGCCGGGCGTGATCAACGCCATGCTCGGCGGCGAGAGGTCGTAGCAGGCGGTGGTCTCTTTCTGCGAGGCTGTCATGGCGCACAAGGGGGCCGCGGAGAGGGTCAGCGAGAACAATCCCCTCGCTGACCCTCTCCGGCGCAGACGGACGGGAGCGAGGAGGGGGCGATTTGCCCGCCTTCTTGCCTCTGTATAGTGGGGTCACTGGTATAGAGTCTTGCACGGCCCCACACGTCTGGGGGGTGGCCTTGGTGAGCAAGGCCACCCCTTCACGGGTGCTGAGACCCGGTTACCATCAGCCGGGCCAACCGCCGGGGCGGGATAGTGATTGCTAATGCGACCCCATCTCGTCCCACCCCGTCGGCGGAGGGACTGCTCACCCCAGGTTTGCCTTTTACAGGGAACTGATCTAGATTACGTGCTGCTACTGACAATTTAATGACAGAAATACTCAATAGCAGTTTGTTCAACCCGGGAACAATCGCAGATTTTATACACAGCAGTTACCAATACTTTGACACCGAGGTAGTCTTGAATACTAGTAATAGGAAAAGGGATTAAATATAATGACCACTAAAAATAGTAATTGCGCAGCAAAATATGCCTACTAAAATATATCATAACGAACACCTATATGCCTCAAACCACTGCATTCCATCTCGGAAGGGTTAGGTTATGTTAGGTTCCTTCTTAAACCCACCCAAAAATAGGAGCCCCGTGAAGCGGGGCTCCGTCGGCTTAGTTTGATCTTTTTAAATATATTTTGGTGTGCAATTATTATTTTTAGTAATATTTTGCTGTGCAATTAGTATTTTTTTGCTGTGCAGTTAAATACTACCCATAGGAAAATTGCTTTTGAATATTTCAAATATTCTACGACAATGAAGAAAGGAAAAGATCGTGAGGAAACCATAATATTCTCAAAGATGTAAGTATATGAAGCCGACCCGCATTGGGCCAACGCAGTAGACTATGGCCTAACCCTTCCCACATTGAGAAGATGCCTGTCCTCAGCAGTGGGACAGTTTATATAGAGGGCCAATACTATTATACATAGTACCACCAATACTACCACAGCGATAGCCTAATGAAAAACCTTTGGACTACCACGCAAAGGTCTTGAGTTTAATCCCGAGGCGCGTATCTCTGACTTTTCAAAGTTATATGAGTATTAAATAGTTAATCATCGCTCGCTTTAACGATGAAGGAAAACAGCGTGAGGAAACTTGCATGTCTAAGAGTTCTTCATAATGTTCTCGAAGATATGTGGAGTCTGATATCCCGCAATGGGCCAGCGTGGCGGAATATGGCCTAACCCTTCTTACTCTGCCTTCTTTCTCCTTTTTTTAATAAGAAGAGGGTACTACCTTCTTCTTATTGAAAAAAGGATCATACAATAAAATAAAGGTAATTACTTGAAAAGTAATAATCCAACATTTAGTTACCTATTGTACTCCTTAGAATATTAAAGTATGATATATTTTAATTTTTCTAGTATTATTCATACACACAGTACTAAAAACAACCATTATTAATAATAAAATGCCACGTTTTTACATAAAAATATTCAAACGGGCAACTAACAAAACAAACAACGTGCGTCACACTGACCCTGAGATTGTCCACTGGCTGTGCCAGCGTTAACCGGTTTTTCCAGTCTCGCCGCGTACGCGACAAGCGACCAGTGGTCACGCACACATGCCCCGCGCGCTTGTAGTAGTGCAACCAATTTGCGTGGTTGTATGAAGCTTATATTCTGTTCCGTTTATCTACTCATGTGGTATGGTCACAAATGTTGTATGTTAGTTTAATATTGACAGTTTAACACGATTTTTATCATGAACTGCTGCTGCAGCCAGCATTGTCTCCTTACGAGGGAACTCTTGTAAAACTTTATGTTAGATACAGAATTTACCACACCATTAAAAGAAACAATAAATTATTTAAATAAAATATAAAAAGAAAATGATTAGAGTAATAATAATAAATAATAAATTTTATTGTTTCAAAAAATAGCCACAATACAATGACATAAATACAATAAAATCAATTTTTGTATAGAACTGTTTCATTGAACTCTGCTGGTACCCAAGATAAGATTAAACTTGTGTTATAGGTACCAGCGCCCTCACAAAGAATTTCCCATTTTTGTTCATCGAACGTGGCAAACATGCAATCGGGACTACTTAGGTACAATAGCTATGCGTGAGTACGCGCGCGTACGTGTTTGTGTTCACATGTGTTGTGGGTATGTGTGTTTGTGCGTGCATGTGTGTGTGTGTGTGTATGTGAGGGTGTGTGTGTGAGGATGTGTGTGTGTGTGCGTGTGTGTGTGTGTGTGTGTGTGGGTGTGTATGTGTGTGTGTGGGTGTGTATGTGTGTGTGTGGGTGTGTGTGTGCGTCTATGTACAATAGATGGTGACCCTTTACCTACAAGATAGATAAGGTTAATAAATCTTCAATTTCAATGTAGTTTTTAGTCAGAAGCCACTTAATTACAGCAGATTTACAGGAGTATATTTTGCAAGCCTTGTTTAAGACATTATTGAGGTGACCCCCGATAATCTGATAATGTCTCCTCGCAAGTGTGGTTCTGAATTTCTGTACTGGGCATATGTGGTTAGACCGTCGTCGCGGTAGGTTGCTATGATCATAATTTAGAGAGGCGTGTTTTTAACAACTGTATGGAATACAAGAGTAAGTAATTACTACATACCCAAACCAGGCAAAGCAGACTATGAAGAAGCCAAGGCATACAGACCTATCAGTCTTGAGTCGTTCTTCCTGAAAGCCCTGGAGAAGTTAGTAGATAGACATGTCAGGGAGGGAGCGTTATGGAAATTCCCCCTCCACAGGCTACAATGTGCTAACCAGTTGGGAAAATCCACTGAGACGGCACTACATTTTGTGGTAAATAAGGCAGAACATGCATTAGATAACTGGGAAGTATGCATTGCTGCATTCCTGGATATTGAAGGAGCCTTCGATCGGACCACCTTTGATCCCATTAGTGTGGCATCGGCAAATCACGGCATAGAGCCAACCATTTGCAGGTGGATCGATTGTATGCTCAGGGGTAGAATCATAAGGTCTGAGTTGTTAGGAGATGAAATTTATGCTACGACAACCAAGGGCTGCCCTCAAGGTGGAGTACTCTCACCACTCTTATGGTGCTTGGTAGACAATTTACTCCTAGAACAACTCAACAAAGGTCCGTACTTAACGGTCGGATATGCGGATGACTTGGTGATACTCGTAAATGGAACGTTTCCGAGTACGGTATCCAGTCTCATGCAGAAGGCCCTGATTATGGTTGAAAAACGGTGCAGTAGCAATCATTTATCGATCAACCCAGGGAAAACTACTGTCGTGCCGTTTACTAGGAAGAGGGATCTCACGGCGTTGGGAACTCTCTCCATGTATGGTACGCAGTTACAATGGTCCACGGAGGTAAAGTATCTAGGCATGACCTTAGATAGCAAACTAACGTGGAAACCTCATGTAGACAAAGTCATAGTGAAGGCCCAGCGGGTCTTTGGCATGATTCGCTCTACTTATGGGAAGACCTGGGGGCTAAAGCCCAAGGTCATCAAGTGGCTATATATTATGATGATAAGACCCATACTCACGTATGGAAGCATTGTCTGGTGGCCAAGAACCAAACTAGCTACATGCAGGAACGCGATGTCGAAGGTGCAGCGATTGGCCTGCATGGCTATAACAGGGGCGTTTCCGACCACGCCAACGGCAGCGTTAGAGGTCCTGTTGGATCTAACGCCGCTACACATTGTTGTCGAGTCAGAGGCGATAAAGGCGCTACATAGACTACCTGTGCATGGGCTGTGGAGCGTCAATATGCCGGTAACTCGACACACAAAATTTAAGGTTTCAAAGGATGTCAAAAGGATTAGGATGCAACCATTGCACACATTCAAAAAGCATTTTAAGATAAAGGTCCCCACGAGGGACGAATGGAGACAAGGTTTACAATCCCCTGACAAGGGTTTTCTCAACTGGTTCACTGATGGTTCCAAAATGGAAACAGGATCGGGCGCTGGAATCTATGCCAACAACTGTAAGATAAGCCAAAGCATGGGCAAATATGCAACGGTCTTCCAAGCGGAAACCTATGCTATAATTGCCTGGGCTCAGGAGAATATCAACAGTGGTGTCACTGACAGGACTGTGTATATTCTCAGTGACAGTGAAGCTGCTCTCAAGGCTCTGGACTCGTGTAGGATGGACTCCAAACTAGTCCTGAACTGTGTTAAGCTCCTTAACAAACTAGGCAGGAAGAACAGAGTCAGACTGGTGTGGGTGCCGGGGCATGCAGGGGTGCAGGGCAATGAAAAGGCTGATGAATTAGCCAGAAAGGGCTCGGAGCAACTGTTTGTGGGCTCCAAGCCCTTCGTGGGACTCTCTGAGAGCACCGTAAAGGCAGCTTTGAATGCACACGGCAATGAAAGACACAGGCTAGAGTGGATGGCCCTTAGGGGTCTGGAACACTCCAAGAAATTAATTGCAAACGGAGCCACAGGCTTCACCCAGAAGTTCTGCGGGTATAGCAAGAGCCAAATGCGCCTGCTCACAGGAACATTCACTGGCTATTTTGGCACCAACGACTTCCTGTGCAGATTGAGATTGACACACATTTCGATCTGCAGAGCCTGTGGTGAACAAGACGAGTCCATATCGCACCTACTGTGTGAATGCGACGCGTTGGCTGGACTTAGGATGGGTCTGATGGGATTGGCATATCCAAACCATGAAGATTTCAGGCTTCTCTCTCTGAATTGTACACTGCGGTTAATGCAGTACATTCATAAGGAGATAGCTAAGGGATGAATCTTGGGGCTGACACAAAAGATCCCACTGGGTCGAAGTGTCGCCGGTCTGTACTGACTGGCCCCCACACACAAGATAAGATAAGATAAGTAATTTGTAAAGTATTCTATCATACTGAATAATAAAACTATTTAACAAATGTTTTGATTAATTTGTCTTCATGTATTGTGACAACCCTAACAAAATAGGTAACAATTTTGCACGTTCTTAAGAAGCTTAGTCTTTGCTCCGTTTATCTACTCATGTGATTATACTGAGGCTATTGTAATTAATATAAAACAAGCAAATTAAAGTTTAAAAGCTGTCTGTCAGCAGATATTATATTAATACTAGCTGTCCCGACAGACGTTGTCCTATACAAAAGAGAAAAAAAAAATCATATCTAAACCATACTCGAATCCACTTGAGTACACACAAAAAAATTCATTCAAATCGGTCCAGCCGTTTAGGAGGAGTTCACTGTCAACACACGTACAGAAGAATTATATATATATAAAGATTAGCCATAACAGGAACACCTGGGTACCAGCGAGGGCCTTTTACCTCTGAAGAAATACCAACTTGATGTTCCCGATAAAGCCTAAATCTTGAGATTCAAGGTACAATCAGCAAAATAATAAGGTTAAAATTACTAACCTCTCCATAAAGGACGGCTTTTACAAACTTTATGTAGCCTTTATTAATTTCTTATCAGAAAAAAATATATTGTATTGAACTTAGAGCATTTCGATTGTACAAACTTAATAACACTATACCACAGTGGAGAAACGTCGTATGACGTCCCTCCAACGCAAAGGGAGGATTCGTCGACCAGCCTGGGTGATCGTCCTTGGCGGGCCGAGGTCCAATGTTTGATATCAGGAACTTCTATATATATGTATAGTAACTCGCCATGTAAACTTCACTTGCGTGTTTCAGAAACGCAAGACGAAGCGTCTAATTGTGTACAACGCCATCTCTTGACAGTTATCGTAACTTCTTCGTCTGTTTGAAATCATTTACACCATTGGATTAAAAAAACACTTACACAACTTACGAGAATCTACTAGAAAACTATAATGATGAGATCTAATGCTATGAGTTTGAAGTCCAGACGATTATTCTTGGAAATTATGCTTCTATATGATATTTGTAATAATCGACATAACTGCACTGATTTAACTAGTAATTTAAGTTACATTATTCCTAGAACTGTTATAAGGTGAAAGAAGCGTGTATGACCGTTGTCCACTGTACCATCTTGTAGAACAAACGCCGGCGTTCGCGTACCTTTGCGACACATGTGTCAAGAAATTAATGATCATTTCACAAGACTTAGCTATATTTTCCATGCATGCTAATGCATTTAGATGTATATTAACTCAATATATTAAGTAGATAAAATAATAGCAGTATTTGTTTCATATAAGTAGAGACTTTTTAGTCTTTCCGATTCTTTCTTTTTTTTACTCCTTAATGTTTACATAATACATAATTATTTAGTCATAGTTAATTTAGCCATTCATTGTTATCTTTAGTGTGAAACTGTATGTAAAACCCTAATAGATAAAATAAAAAAAAGTCACGTCATAATTATAATCCTGATTATAATTATGACGTGACTTTTTTTTATTTTATCTATTAGGGTTTTACACTATAGTTATATATATTTAGACACTATAGTTTTTATGTTGCGTATATGTATTAGGAAATCAGGCGTGAGTCTATATTGGTAGGATATGATATTTAAATTTAATTATTGCCTATTTTAATTGTTCCTGGTGGCAACTAAACACTGACTAATGGTAAATACATACTGCTGCTAATAGACTTTAGTAATGATAATTAGCGGTATACGCAACCATAGCCCTGTCTACGGTAACGAAACATTAGACAGGACTGCCCCTTTCAGGCAGACATGCTGACTAAATATACAGAATCGCTATCAACTAAAGGGATCTATGGTATCCTAACTTCCTAACTAATATTATAACAGCGAAAATGAGTTTGTTTGTTTGTTACCTTTTCACGCCTAAACCACTAAACCGATCATCCTGAAATTTTGAAGAAATTTAATATACGTTGTCAGGTGTACAGAAACGGACATAGGCTACCTTTCATCCCAAAAAAAAATACTGTTCCCGAAGAAAACAATAATAACGTTCTTATGATAATACATGGCGCCACGTGTCTTTCGAGTCATGATTGAATTATATTATTACACAAGCAGAGTACAACCCGAATTGATTGTCAAATTCTAAATTAACGCGAGCAAAGCCGCGGGCAAAAGCTAGTAATAAATAAACTTTTCTTTTAGGTACCACGTCCCACTTAATAAGAGGCGAGTTTATTGCCGTTTCTCTGGCTCATTGCCAGTCGTCGTGATGCGTTTTGAACCTCTTTCATAAATATACTTGGATCTATGACTCGTCTATATCACAGCATAGATACCATTTAAAAAGTATTATTGTCAAATTTCAAGTGCATACAATAGAAATTGATTTTTCCGAGTACAAAATATTACAATTATTTTAAATTATTTCAATTACCGATTTATTATCAGACCCGATTAATAAGCAATATAATTTAATTGCTGAATTTTTCTTATAATGTCCTCTGAGGGTTAAGAATATATAGCAATCGCAAGACTGTAAAATATATATCCAAAATGAGTCATAAAGACACACAGGTAATAAAGATGGTACATTTAGTCCTTATACCAATGTTACGCATAGAAATTAAACTACTTATAGTTGTAGAATGTGCTGTTGCCAAGATAGCTTAGCCATGTGAAGAAGTTGTCACAGACCGCCTAATCGGTTTATAATATGAGGGCAATTGTACATGTAATAAGTTGTAAACAAAGCGGGTAGAAATCTGTGAAAGTTTTCTTATTTAAAT
The DNA here is from genome assembly GCA_963564715.1 of Catocala sponsa. Taxonomy (NCBI): domain Eukaryota; kingdom Metazoa; phylum Arthropoda; class Insecta; order Lepidoptera; family Erebidae; genus Catocala; species Catocala sponsa. The sequence continues at coordinate 10,205,055 of OY751351.1, forward strand.
TAAATAGGCTTTCGAATCTGTACATATATAATATATAATATTCTACCACATACACACAACACCATCTAGCCCAAACTAAGCAGGGCTTGTACTATGGGTGCTAGACAATGGATAAACATACATATATACTTTTTTTTGTAAATACATACATATTATACATAGAAACACCCAGACCAAGACAAACATCCATGTTCATGCACACAAATGTTTGACTTGTGCGGGAATCGAACCCGCGACGTCAAGGGTGGCAGTCGGTTACACTAACCACTACGCCATCGAGGCCGACAAGACAATCTATATAAAATACTTGACTAACATTATAAATGCGAATTTGAGTTTGTTTGTTTGTTACGCTTTCATGCCTTTAACTACTCGACCGATTATTAGGCATTTACACATACACGTTGTCAGTGGCACTTGGTCGGTGTAGGACAGATTCTGGATTGGACAGATTCGTGATTCGGCAGACACGAATCTGTCGAGTTGGGAATCTGCCGAATCACGAATCTGTCCAATCCAGAATCATCAGCGGTACAGAAAAAGTCATATGTTAGTTAAATTTGCTATTGCCAAAGGACACAAAAGGTTGCGTATTAAATAGTTTATTTCGCTTTAACGATGAAGGAAAACATCGTGAGGAAACGTGCATGTCTGAGAGATTGCCATAATATTCTCGAAGATATGTGTCAGCCAACCTGCACCGGGCAAACGTAGTTGACTAAGGCCTTACCCTTCTCACACTGAGTAGAGGCTCGTACCCAGAAATGGAACAGCTTAATACAGGGCTGATATTATTTATATATAAACTTCTGTAACATGAGGAGTGAGGACGTATATATTTTTTTAAATTTAAATTCGTTCTTATTATTAGACGACGTCCAAGCTGACTAACATAACATCGACGTCACGGAGATCGGAAATAGTAAGTATTAAACGAATAAATAATATTTATAAGTAGTACAACATCACAATCTTCTGATTTACATTATTTACTACTCCTGTCACCATATTATTTCAACGCTCTATTAGAGAAGGTTGGAATGGAATACATTACACCTATACATAAGAAAGGACCTAAGAACAAGATAGAAAACTATAGACCAATATCTAAATTATGTATACTCGCCAAAATCCTATAAAAAATTATACATAAGCAGTTGTACTCTGCAATTATACTTAACTTTGGCGAATATCAGCATGGTTTCTTGACTGGACGGTCCACCACGACAAACCTTGTACTTTGCAGTGATCTCCTGACAGATGCTATGGCACAACGCACCCAAGTAGATATAATATACACAGACTACAGTGTTTCGACAGAATACATCATAAAACGCTGTTGGGTAAGCTGTATCATATGGGAATAAGGGGAAACCTGTACAGATGGTTCAAGTCATACGTTGAAAACAGGTGCCAAACTGTAGTGCTGAGTGGATACGCTTCAAGACCATTTCTGGTCCCGTCCGGTGTTCCCCAGGGATCATTATTGGGACCCCTTTTGTTCAATATTTTCATTAATGATATAATTTGCTGCTTTAATTACTCTAAAATATTGTTGTACGCTGACGACCTAAAGATTATACGACAAATAAAAAGTATTGAAGGCACGCGTTTTCTTCAAGAAGATCTAGAACGCTTTGAAGCATACTGTATCCTTAATTACCTCAACATAAACGTGTCCAAGTGCTACGTATGTTCTTACACACGAAAACCTAACCCAATTACGTACAATTATATACTTAAAAACACATATATAACTAGAGTAAACTACATTAAAGACTTAGGAGTAACATTTAATTCCAAACTTACTTTCGACATTCACATTGATGATATAGTCTCAAAAGCTGCAAAAGCCCTTGGATTCGTGTGTCGAATGTCATCGTACTTTAAAATAATAAAAACTATGAAAATCCTATACTGTTCCTTGGTTCGCAGCCACCTTGAATACGCCTCTCAAGTGTGGAATCCGCAATATGATATATACATAAACCGAATCGAAAATATTCAGAAAAAATTCACAAGGTACATTCAGTATCGTTCCCAGTGTTACTTACCAAATTACTCAAGTCGCTGCAGAAAGTTCCATTTACTACCATTACATGAACGACGCAGAATTGCTGACCTTGCATTTTTATTCAATGTAGTTAATGGTTCGATTAATGTAACAGAGTCGGTGAGCAAAATTGGCCTCCGTGTACCATCTGCATAATTGCGCAACTCAAACCTGCTACATGTACCGTTTGTAAGCACAAATTATAGGCAGAATTCGTATTTAATAAGGTCATGTCGTACGTACAACGTGACATGCCGGAATGCAGACATCGATCTTTTTAAAACCAAAGTTACCACATTAAGGAAAACATTGTGTGATAAGTTCTTTGTTAACAATTGTGTTTAATATTTTGTTTAATTTGATCTTTGTTGTTCTACAATCTACCTATCTACCTATGAGTGATTTTATTTATCTCTAGCTGTTTGTGAAAACTTTTCATTGGCCTTATTGTTCATTTTTTATTACTTGTATCCTATAGCTGTAAGTTTTTCATTGAATAATAAAATAAAATAAAATAAAATAAAATTTTAGCAAAGCTAAGAGTTTTACAGCAAATATAATGTCGTCTAGACTGAATTTCGTGTCTATGTGCGCAGGAGATATTATAGTGCACAAGTGTGTGCGCAAACACAAGTGCACTCTCTGTTCACTAACTCTCATACTCTAATGGGACGGCAATCAATCATGACCGGAGAAAGATCAGGTGCCGGAGCAAAGGTTTTACATGCTTTCCGGGACGAGGGTGTCTAGCACCGCCAACTTTCTAACTCCGGGCTATTGAGATTTCTTAACAGTAAAAACCCAATATCTTCTTGCTGGCCCGACCCGGGACACAAGCCCAAGACAACATGCACAGCAGTCGCTTTCACTACCGCGGCACGAAGACAGATATATATAATATTTATATATGGGCAATACTTTTACAATATAATAATGTACTCGTATATCCCGGCCATCTCAAAAACCTTTCAATACATAATTTATTCCAAACATATTACTTTAGATAGCCATATGCAAATTATTTATATGTATTTTATAATATGGGTCTTATTGCCGATTAGATTACGCCAGCTTAGAAGTCCCTTTTAACTCGCTAATGTGAAAGACGCGTCGTTTCTTTTTCTTTTGTCTTTCCAATTCACCCCGATTCTGTACAAATAATAATAAATAAATTCTTTATTGTAACAAAAAGGTATATACAATTAAAGTGTTAGCCCTGATTCCCAAACTAGCGTGAGCTGTATAATGGCAATCAGTTCCTTCCCAAAAGCAAATGATTTAAAACTGTTACAAAACATTTGGAACAAACATAGTTTAAATTTAGAACATACTTAAGTTAATTTTGTGTGTGCGTTTGAGTGTATGTGTATGTGTGTGTGTGAGTGTGTATGTGTATGTGTGTGTGTGAGTGTGTGTGTGTGTGTAAGAGAGTGTGTGTGTGTGTTTACGTGCGTGAAATATTACTTCTTCACAAGCAATAAATTTTCTACATCATCGTAGCCAAAACTCTTAAGCCATGTTTTAATAATGTTTTTAATTTGATAGTTTGATAGTTGTTTTGTTTTGTACACTAAATTAAGTTTATTATATAATCTGGGTGCAATATTACTGTATCGTTGTTGTGCAAAATTACTTTTAACCCTTGGGACTGGACATTTGTCTATTCTTTTACCCGAAGGTTGAAATAGTATTAAAATAGTCACAAATTAGCCTAATATTAAATTTACTTGGCGTGTCTGCCATTTAATCCTAACCAAAGGTATAACAATATTACAAAGCTAAATCAATCTTTAAATAAAAGGTACTGAGGTACTGACTCCGAATATAAACTATCATGATGTTCTTGACAGCCGTGACCAACAACAAAAACATGCTCCCCGAAGCAAGGTCCATATCGAACTATAAAATACCTATTTTACCGGATTTAGAAATATTCAGTCGTAATCCACCTAACGAGCATGGGGTAATAAGGTCTCTCTATCGTGTGTTACACGAGGTACTTAAAAGAAAAGTGATACGTGGAGGCCCAAACCTCGGTTTCGATGCCTGCCGCCACACCGACACCTGTGATTGATGAGCTACTTTAAGCCCATGATATAAAAGATAGAAAGTTTCGTGCTACGAATTTGCATATTATTTTCCTTTCATTGTTTATATAATCTACTATGAAGTATAATATAGCTCGTACTAATACGTTTTAGTCAACGGCATGTATATAATTATGCAAAAATTTTCTTAATAGCGCCCCTAGCGGCAAAGCGATAAACTTATCAATTTAATGACTGAACAATCATAATATTATAGTTGTTTCAAGAGCTATTAGCCCAAGAGCCCACGACGGCCAGACCTTCGTTATTTTATAAAAGGTGAAAGTTTATCTGTGCATGTCCCCAACACAGGTAAGAATGATCAGCGAGTATGGAGTTTGGATTGTGGTTACTTGGGCAGGTAATAGGTAATAAAGGTGTATAAAATTATACCTCAAATTCGTTAAAGTATAAAGCTCAATTTTTTTATATTTTCTTCGGAATAACATTCGATACCACATCATCCATTGCCGAACATTTAGTACAGTTGCAACCCCCTGCCAGACACCCCTAAACTTTTATAAAATAACGTAGGTCTGGCCGTCATGGGCTCTTGCTCTATATGAAAACTGATTGTAGGCATTCTGAATAATTCAACTAAGAATACTGCCATCTATAATGTTGTATCTGAAGTTATAACCGTTTCTTATCATCTGTTCGAGGTGTAGTTCTAAAGGCTAATTTGTTCTTCAATAGCTCCGCAGATGGCGCTTTATAATGTTGATGAAAATATGTTCGTATTTCACAGCTAAAATAAGATCGAAACGTTTTCAATAAAAATAAATGTTCCGTTCTAAGATGAAATATAATATTATATTACTTTATATTATTATTTGTCATGAAAACTATTTAGCAAAGATTTATGAAATAAAATCCGTATCCTAATCAAAAATACCTACCTACTGATTGCACAGCAAAATAGTTAGGTACCTATCTCAAAATAATACAACCCTAATGGATAGGATGAGGTAATTTTCTTTGTTTGTGTAAATAAATTGTTTCTAGCACTCGCCGGCCGCTGCCACGTCACGCTCGCTTCGCTCGCTCGGCTCGTGCGTTGTATGGTCGCAGTTCTAACCTAACCAAACCCACTATTTTCTTTTGGGTAGTATGTTGAAAAGGTTTTAAAATGCTTATTGGGAAACATGTTACAAGAAGAAGTTATATTGTTACGGGTATTAGGTATTAATTTTAAATAAGTGGGTTTTTTCTATTAAAATAGCCGAACTAACGTCTAGCTTAGTAATATCTGCTACCATTTAATTTGGATAAATATCACAAAAAGTGTATAAATATTTACTTATACAATTTTACACGGCTTTCTAAACTATTTCATTTAGAAAGCCGTGTAAAATGTTGTCAATCAGAAGTGACTGCTAAATATTATTAGTTTCATAACTAATTAATAAGAATTAACTTTTATATAGATACTAAAACATATTTTTTTTACAGGAGAATATGATATCAAGCAAATCCAACATATCGGTAAGTTTTTTATTCACTTTTTATTAAGTACTCGACAAACGTTGCCGTACCTTTTTTTTTTTTTACCGTGGGGTAATGCATTGACGCATACCTCTCCGCTGAAAAGGGGAGCGGAGAGGTTATGTCGGGCTCACCCGGGTAAAGATGGAACGTCCCGGGTACTACCGACTAAACCCACCACAGTGTCCCAACTCGCTGCCTTGAATGGTGGTGAGTCGCTGGAACTGAAACTACATCAGCGACCCACCCAGCAGTGTCCAACACAACACGGACGACGACTTCTGGGTGACACCCCGGCACGACAGAAGGCGTCACTCCGACTCAATGGCAAGCGGACGGGAGAACCCCTTTCTCCCGCCCGCGGCCCTCGCTATGGCGGCATCAGACGCGCATAGGCGTGCCTGCGCCGCCCGGTCCGCCGGCGGCGGCTCAGATCCGCAAAGATACTCTCCTCACGGATCCGCTTCGCCGCCTCCTTCTGCGAGATAACGTCCTCGCAGAAGGATGCGACCGCTATCCAGTTCCTCTCGCTGTCGACCATGGCTTTGATCACGGCCGGCAGCGAGAGGTCGACTCCCACAACGCCTACGAGTTCACGGCGCTGCACCGCCCAGGCAGGACATGCCTCGAGCGTGTGTTGCGCCGTGTCCTCAATACACCCGCAGTGGTGGCAGATGGGACTCGGTTCCCTCCTAGCGACCGTGTGCAGGTACTTGCCAAAACAACCGTGCCCTGACAACACCTGCACTAGTCGGAAGGAAAGAGTCCCATGCTGCCGCCTTGCCCACCGCTCCAATACCGGCTGGAGGGCCTCAACGGTTCTGAATCCCGCTAAAGGCACCTCCAGCCGCGCCTTCCATTTTAGGAATACGCCCTGGCGGGCTCGGTTCCTTGTACCAGTTAAATCCTCTGGGAGGGGACGAACACCTGTCTCCTCCCATACCGACGACATCACTTCAAAGGTTTCAGCGAGCACTGCCGCTTCTAAGTCCCACGGGGGAGTTCCAGCCAAAGCGCAGGCTGCATCGGCCGACACCGTGCGGTATCCACGTATGACCCTGACCGCCATGACTCTCTGCGGTCTCCGCAAGAGAGCCCTACACTGGGCGGTCAGGGAGTCCACCCACACCGGTGCGCCATAAAGTGCCATCGACCGAACAACCCCCGTGTAGAGCCGACGATAACCGATGCTGGGCCCGCCCAAGTTTGGCAAGAGCCGCCCAAGAGCGGACGCAGCTCCGAGGAGCCTCGGAGCGAGACGGCTGAAGTGCTCGTCGAAACGCCATCGCCCTTCTAGTACCAGGCCCAAGTACCTCATATGGGCCTGGAGTGGTACACGAATCGAGCCCACCACTATCGAGGCACCGCTGGGGGGCTTACGACGAGGCCCATGAAAAAGTAGGGCCTCCGTTTTGGATAGAGCCACCCTCAAACCTAGCGCCTCGATACGCCCGACCACCTGAGAGACCCCCAGGGTGGCCAGGCGGGCTGCCTCCTCGAAGTTACCCCCTCGGGCTGTGACAAGAGTGTCGTCAGCATAGCTGATGACTTTCAGCCCGGGGGGTAGGATACCACGTAGAGCCCAGTCAAACCCGATCTCCCACAGGAGCGGACCAAGAACAGAGCCCTGCGGGACACCGCACGACATGGGCCGCCGCCAGACTTCGCCACTAACTTCGAGGAGGACACTTCTTCCTCTTAGGTAGTCTGCCACCAGCTGCTCCAGGTACAAAGGCACTCCGTGATACCGGAGCGCCTCCCGGATACAGCTGAATGGCAGACTATTAAAAGCGTTGGCGATGTCCAAAGACACCGCCAACAGCACGGCGCCACCTGCTACCGCCTCCTCGACCACGGCCTTTAGGCACATAACAGCCCCGACCGTCGAACGCCCCGGATGAAATCCAAACTGGGCGTCCGACAAGTCGGGTCCCATCGTACTCAAATGCTGGACGATGCGGGTAGCTAGGATCTTTTCTAGCATCTTCCCCACCTCGTCCAGCAGCACAATAGGCCTGTAAGCCGCGACCGATTCCGGAGGCCGCCCCGGTTTGGCCAGCAGCACCAACTTTCCCTCCTTCCAGCACTCAGGGAACCGTCCTGACACCAGGCTCGAGTCGAAAAGGTCCCTGAGGTGGACATCTAGGTGGTCGAAGGCCAGCGCAAGGGCTTGCGCTGGTACACCATCGGGTCCGGGGGCAGTCCTCTTGGAGCGGATCTGCAAGAGAACCGCCCCCATCTCTGCATCTGTAACCGGGGGAACAATGGAATCCGCCTCCCGATATCGGCCTCCCACTGGAGCCATCATCGGGGGCACGTGCTCTTCCCGGCCTGGAAAGAGTGCCTCGACCACCTCAGAGAGAAAGTTGGGCTGGAGGGTCTCCGTAAGGGGAGGGCTCTGCGCGCGAAGCCTTTTCAGCACCGCGCGGTAAGGGCGCCCCCAGGGGTCACGGTCAAGACCTTCCAGCATCTGCTCCCTCGCCCGCTCCTTAGCGCGGCAGATGGCCAACTGTAGGGACGCTTTCGCATCGCGATATGCCTCGTACAGTCGGCCCTCTTCTAGCTCATCGCGGCGGCGACGGCTACGGCTACGAGTGTAAGACCTCCGGGCACGAATGCAGGCCGCACGGAGGTCTGCCAGCTCCTGGGACCACCAGTAGACTCCCATCCTGGGCGACTGGTATCGTACACGGGGCATGGCCGCATCACAGACAGCTTGTACGCTGTTGCGAAAGCGGACAGCCCCGGCATCTACCTCTCCCGATGGGAGTGCAGGAGACAGCCAGGCTTGTACTATGGCTGCCTCTTCCAACAGGTCCCGATTCAGCCGTCCCAAGGCCCACCGCGGAAAGCGAGGTGCTCCACTCGCGAGCGGGCGATGACCCCTACTGGCTCTCCGGAGGGGGGAGACATCTAAATGGATGTACAAATGATCCGACAGAGTCTCAACCCCCTCTAGGACGCGCCAGCCCCTTACACGTGTGGCGAGGGCAGGGGTAGCGAACGTTAGGTCCACTATCGACCCCCCCTGTTGTCGCACGCACGTATAAGCGGTGCCTCTGTTTAGTAAACAGAGGCCCGCCGCATTAGCCCACTCCTGGACCGCCTCTCCTCGGACATCCGTGCGGGGGGACCCCCACGCAGTCGACTTCGCGTTAAAGTCCCCCATCACAAGGATGCGGCTAGATGACACCCGCCGTATCGAGGCCTCCAAGTTGTTAAGGAAGGCCTCGAAGTCAGCCAGACTCCGATTGGGGGAGAAGTACACACCAAAAATTGTGACCTCTCCCACGCGACCGCAACATATCCCGGTCCCCTCTCTTTGACAGAGAGGGGAGGGGAGCGCGGCGACGTAGAGCTGACGACTGCCACGGAGCTGTCCCGGTCACCAACTCAATTAGGGCAGGGAGGAACGTAATACGGCTCCGCAGCTACGGCTACACCAATCGACCACTCCGCCATGGACTGCAAAAGTAAGTCTTGCGCTCAGGCGGAGTGGTTGAGATTCGCCTGGAGGAGGTGGTAATCATGGTCTTGGTCCATGACTACGATGACATGACCTCCTCCACCGCTGAGGGCGGTTGATCGATACAGGGAGCAGCCAGGGTCGCTTGGCTGCTTACACCCGCTGTGGTCTTTGGGGCCGGGGTCTTACAAGCCCCGCCACCTCTGAGATGGTCGGCAGGGCGCTTCGCCTCTGCACACGCAGGGCAGTGCGGATTGGCCTCGCAGGTCCGCGCGATATGCCCCTTTTGACCGCAGCGATAACAAGCATCGCTGCAGTCGATGGTACTGGGGCACTTCAAGCGGGCGTGACCCGCTCCTCCGCACTTGTAACACCTCATGGGCCGGGAGTCCAGGATTGTCACCCTGGCGGAACTCCAGCCCACGAGGAGCCTCCCAGCGGCAGCCAGCTGTTTTGCGACCGCGACTGGACACTGCGCCCATACCGCTCCAACTCCTCCAGGGCCGGGACGGATGACGCCCACCTTAACAGTGTCCGCGGTACATCCGGGCCGCGTGCTAATGGCAGACCGGACATCTTCCTCAGACACGGAGTCATCCAGGCCCGAGATGCGCATATCCGCGCACTTCACGGGCCTGGCGACTCGGACGCCATCCGTCTCGAGGAACAAGCTTCGCAACTTCTCGGCTATAATGTCAGCCGCCTCTTCCCCTTTAGCACCCGGGAGCTCAAGGATCCGAGCTCCCGTGTGGGCAAGACGTATCCTCGCGTCTCCAGTAGCAATTTCGGAGACGCTCAGGTCGCGCCTAGCAGCTGACAACACGTCCTTATAAGTGAGGCCGCGTTCTGCCGCCTCAGGCAACACTGTGACAACCACAGCGGCTGCCTTCGGGGTACGAAGCTTGTTCCGCCTCTTTCTTCTGGACCCGCTCTTTGCGGTGGAGGTGGCCTGGTTACTAGCCGCAGCAGCAGCAGCCTTGGCAGCCTTCCTGACCTTGCGCCGGGCTCTCTTTTCCCCCACAGTCTGCCACTCTTGGGGGACAGACGTTGAAGGGCCGGATGTTTGGCCCGGCGTAGCTGCCTTTTGGGCCGCTGCAGGTCGTCGCTGCTGGGGTGCCTTTTGTGATGGCGGAGGCATTCTGGTCACCGGAAGTGGCGGGAACTCTTGGTGTTTGACCCGGGCTTTCGCCGGTGGCGAAGCTAGCGCAGACTTAGCGGCTGCGGAGATAGTGGCGGCAACATTTACCGGCGGCGCAGCCCCCAGCCGTGAACGGTAGCTGGGCGCCGGAAGGAGGCGATCATTAAGTCCCTCAAAACGGGCATCTATGTATTTTAACATAGACGCCTGAAACTCAAGCACTTCACCGGAGGGCTCCGGCGCTTTAGTTGTTTGGTTTGGCGCCTGCCCATTCCGAGTTTCGGCCCTGAGCTGCGCCATCTCATTGCGCAACTCCACCATTTCGGCCTGAAGTCGCTCCAGCTCGTTGGCCAGAAACTCCACCGACTGCACAGAGGCAGCCGCCGCCTCTTTAAGGTGGCGCTTGAAGGTGCCTTTCAGGTTACGCGATTTCTCCGCCACCTTGGCGACGATCTCGGCTCCATCACGGGCACGTTGGACTGCGTCCGCCACTGATTTAGCCGGTGAGCGGATCCTCAGCGCCAGCTGCGCCACCTCATCCTCCGTGCACAACTCTGACGCCGCACGTTTTTCGGCAGCTAGCTCGGCTGCTCTCGCCGGTCCAATGTACTGCACCGGTGTGCTAGGTCGGCCTCAGCCCCTTCGAGCTGTGCCGACTTTAGCGCTGGGTGCAGCGCTCGACTCTGCGTCGGTGTCGGACTCGAGCCGACGCATCAGGCGCTTGCGCTTCCCTGTTACAGGAACCGTCTGTCCTGGTTCAGGGCCCAAGACGGCTCGTATCGCAGAGTCAGTGTCTGACTCCGCGGAATACTCCGTGCCCGATATGTCGCGCGGTACAACGCTGTGATGCTGGTTGCCCCCCCCCCCCAGAATACGAGGGGCGGACGGAGCTGGAAGGCTCCGTGAGGGATTCTCCCGGCACGGTGTGCCTGGTACCCTCCTGGGGTAGTTTTCCATTTTTCACCGACATCATTAAAGTTTTTTTGGTGGCCCTAATGGCTGGGGGGAACCCACCCCAGCCCCTCGCCGTGCCACCACAAACTTGGGCTTTGGGTAATTTTTATAGAGGTTTTCTTCCTCGCAGCCCGAAGGCCCCCGGTCCTGTCAATTCAGGATTACGGGTTGGGCCGGATGGGGGTCCATGCTGGACCAATCCACCCGCCCCAAGACCGCCCGACTGGGCAGGATGCCTAAGCAACCGCCCCGGCCTAACGACCCTTACGGACCATTGCCACGTTAGCCACGCCAGTAATTTCTCAGTCGTGTGTCCGCCCCCCACGTGATCGGTTGGTCGATCCGGACGTGTGGTTGGTTTTTGGGGGACTACAAACGTTGTCGTACCTGGTCCAACTGTGAATCTAAACCATTCAGTGACCCACTTAAGTATACACAAAAAATATATATCAGAATCGGTCGGCCGTTTAAGACATGCACATATAGAGAAGAATCCTAGCCCTAAATAGTATTATAATGTGAATGTGAGATTGTTTGTTTGTTTTGCTTTCACGCTTTAACTACTCGACTGATCATCATGAAATTTCGCATACATGTTGTCAGTGGAAAAGAAAACGGCATAGAGGGTAGCATTTACTTTTTTTCTGGGTAAAAAGTATTTTACCCAGAAAAAGTAATGTCACTTACCTAGTCTACATTAAATGAAAATGAAATGTGAACGTGAGTTTCTTTGTTTGTTACGCTTTTCATGAAATTCCTCATACACGTTGTCAGAAAAGGACATAAGGTACCTATTATCTAGAAAAATGAACAAAATGTAGTTTATTCAATATAATAATATGACTGTCTATATTTTAATTGTGGAATATAAATACCTAAATGTTAGGTGTAATTTACTACAATTGCATGATAATAATAAGAAAGTAATAAATAAATAATTTTAATGTCTGAACAAACTATATTTGCACGCCTGTAATGGCAGAATATGCTGTACAACATTTAAATTAAGAGCCTATATATCACCATACTCTTGGAAATAAAGTTATTATTATTATTATTATTTTGATTTTCTTGTATTTTCTCGGCTAACCGGAAAGAGAACTGATGCCACGGGCCTAAGCCAAGTGTACATCAGCAATAGGTTGTGATTGAGTTGTAAACAGAGTGGCTGTGTGTGTAACTGGATGTGAGTTTTCTGATTCACATTGTAGAAATTTCCTTTATTATTATTATTATTATTATTTTTAATAGACTCCAAACTGAGAACGCTACAAGTTGCCAGTTCCTAATATGAAAAAATAAACGCGGACGTAATAGTAAGAAGCAATGAAATGATATTTCTGTTTTATCGCCAACAGATGACAGATAAGAATGAGAATCTAACCAGGTACCTCCAACAAATAGATGATGAGGAATACGAACGCTACCCGGGCACCGAAACTGACACTTACGACTTCAGTTCTGAGAGACATGGCTATTACAAAATGAAGTAAGTAATTTAAATTTAAATTAATTATTTAGAGCACCACGTCTTTAGGTATTCCAATCCATTGCCACTTGCAAAGGAACAATATTGTAGTCAATCTTTATCATTTTCTTTTTTAAATACTATTCGCTCTGTGAATGATTTTTGTGTCACGAGAGACTTTACAAAAAATTCAAACATACAAGGAACTTCCAGACTTATGCAAACTATTTGTGGACCAAACAATTTTTTTATTTCGTGTGGGGATCAAACCCACAACACTCAGCGCAGAGGCAGCGACGAAGCAACCACTTAGACTACTACGCCAAGAGCCATCTATGCAATCAAATCAAAACATTAATTATTTTTATGACTATATCCCTATCCGATGAGTTTTGTAGTACTGCCAGTCGTGTGATAAAAGATAATAAAATTGTAATCATGTATACTATTTTCAGCTTTATAGAGTCCACAGCTCATTTAATCAAAGGCACCTTGGGAGCTGGTGTTCTGACCATGCATGAAGCTTTCATGAATGGTGGTCTTTGGACGTCTTTGATCTTTACATTATTCTTCGGCTTCCTAAACTATTATAGCATGTATGTACGTATCAAATACAACAACAAAACACTTTTGACTAGGTGACTGTAGCTGGTTGAGACTTCTATGGTCAAAGTAATCTTCACAAAGGTTATTTTACATAATATGGTTAGTAAACCGTAAAAAGCGGGCTAAACAAATTTAATACACCTTCATTTTAAAATAATAATATCAGCCTTGTATTTAACTGTCCCGCTGCTGGGCACGGGCCTCTTCTCAGTATGAGAAACTGGCCCAGTGCGGGTTGGCAGTCATCACATATCTTCAAGAATATTATGAAGAACTCTTAGACAGGTTTTCTCACGATGTATTTCTTCACTGTTAAAGCAAGCTATAATTAACTATTTAATACGCACATAACGTTGAGGAATGTGATGAAAGTGAATGAAGCCAGAGAAGTGTGTCAGGATCGTAGCAAATGGAAATCCGTAGTCTCTGCCTACCCCTCTGGGAAACAGGCGTGAATCTATGTATGTATGTATAACGTTGAAAAGTCAGAGATGCGCACCTTGGGCTCGAACTTGCGACCTCTGCGTAGCAAGCCAACGGTCTCTCATTAGGTTATTGCTGCTTATATTTTCTTCTTTCTTTGAAATATGATGGAATAATCTGCAAGGTAATGCTCTTTAGCAGCATGAAACCTGAAAATATACATTGCAATAGGATCACATCCTATAACATGACCTTTAAAGTTTAGCTGGCATTATCTCACTCCAAAAGAATGATACTCATATCTCAGAAGTCATAAAATATTGCTGGTGTAACAAATCCTAATCGTAATAAATAAACTAATATTATAAAAGCGAAAATGAGTTTGTTTGTTTGTTACCTTTTCACGCCTAAACCACGGAACCGATCATCCTGAAATTTTGCATATACGTTGACAGGTGTACAGAAACGGAGATAGGCTACCTTTGATCCCGAAAAAAATTACTGTTCCCGAGGAAAACAAGAATACCGTTCTTATGATAATAGATGGCGCCACGTGTCTTTCGAATCATGATTGAATTATATTATTACAAGCAGAGTACAACCCGAATTGATTGTCAAATTCTAAATTAACGCGAGTGAAGCCGCAGGCAAAAGCTAGTAAAATATAAAGTCTAAAGCCCGGTTTCTGTGTCAAAAAACGTGTCGTTTTACCTACAAACAGTTAATTTTTGACACATATTCTATGAAAAATGTGCCAGTATTTAACTGACTGTGTTTTTTGATATAGGAACGAGGCCCATATAACTAAACCCATATTTCTGTAAATCATATTGTCACTGAAAATTTGTTATCACAAAAGTCAACACTTTTCGTGGTCCAGAATAACAAACCCGATCCAGGTATAGCGTATTACATTTAATTCCTTTTTTAATTCCAGATGCTGTCAACTTCAGCACAGACTATGTACCGTCGATTGAGGGTGTCTAAACTATCATATCCAGATTTGGCTGAAGCGGCAGCTGCAAAAGGAGCTTGGCTAAGTTTTAGGAAGTTCAGTAAATTGTTTAGGTATGATTTTATTGCAAGAATTATAAAACTTATGTCTTACATGCTGGCCAAGCGCGAAACTCTTGGGAACTCATCGAACATCGAATTTTCTTTCTCATAACCTATAGGTTACTAGAGACAAAACACTCTATATTATAAACCTAGGATGACTTATATACTGAGCTGTCACATTTGCAGTTTTCTCCATCTTTTAATGTCAGGTTAAAACCCTTAGATATCTTATAGACTAGCAGACATATAATACAGAGCTTAAAAACGAACACATACTCTCATGTGTAATTCCGTGTCCTGTTACGCTGTGTGGTACCTATTGTGTAATCTGCCGCGAAAACGTCGATACACTACACATTTCGACCAAAACGCTTCTCTGAGGAAAGTAACCAGATGATGAGTCGGAGCCCCCGCACCACGTACGACTTAAAGATCGTATTACTGCGCTTTTACGTGAGGAAATGCTCCTGATGCATACCCCTTCGTCACAATGGGCGGTGAGAGGTTTATGTCGGACTCTCACGAGACTTTTAGCCTACCGAATAAAACCACTACGGTGTGCTACCTCGCTTTCTGCTTTTTAAAGTGGGTGCGTCGCTGGAACTACAATTAGATCAGCGGCACACCCAGCAGGGCTCAATGCAGAAAAGGGAAAGTCTGTGGGCGACGTCTCGGTACTGCGCTACTTCAACCTCTTGACCCTCAAAGTCCAGTTGATCGTTATCGCGACGTTTTCTATTATCGTTAAAACAAGCGATGATTAACACTCGTAATTAGAGTTACATTATGTAGATCCCCTATTTTATGTGTAGATTTATTACTAAATTTTCATCTCAATGTAATGTCCTATTATTTATCTTTTATTATAATTATTATAACCTTGGGGAGGCCTATGTCCAGCAGTGGACGTCTTTTGGCTGACATGATGATGATGATGATAATTATTATAACAGTGATAACTTAATGAGAATACTATGACACAGAAGGAAACCTAAAGGCCAATTCTCAAAAATATGTTTAAAATTTAGTCTAATGTACCTGTAATTCAACATAATTATTATATGCACATTTTAAGTTTATTTTAATTAAGGATAATACTTTTACTGATATTTATGACATTGAGACTAGAAAGGTACTCTTTTGTATCTAATTAGCACTCAGATATATGTCAGTGCTACCTGATATTCTTGATGTGGTAATTCGCCTATTTGTACCGTGCCCGACGGGGCCCATAATTTTTCTTTCTACATTTATAAGACCTGTGTATACATTATGGAAACAGAATTCATATTATTGTTATTATACATTATTAATCCGATCGTTGCTGCTTTTAGATTTATTGTAGACTTGAGTTTAGTCCTTTTTATGAGTGGGACGTGTTGCATATATCAAATCATGATGGCATCAACCTTTAAAGAGGTACGTAAATCATTTTGAAGTTGTTAAATTTCACAGCGTTAAAGTTCAACACAGCATTAGATCTCTAGTGCATAGATCTAACGCTGTGTCGTAGAGGATTTAAGAAACATATAACTAACATACAGTAGTCTAACATAAATTTGTGTTATCCGATTGTGGGTATGTTTTTGTGTCCATTGTGTGCAAGTTTGTAATGTCCCACACGGTACAGGAATTGTTCCTATAATATAACGAATAATGGCAACAAAAAAAAAAGCTGACTTGATAAACTAAGGATATACCTATTACTAATATATTTAAAAGGTAAATAATTCCTTTGATATTATAGGATTACCTTGTTGAACCCATAGTAAAAGTATTAGCATTTGTGTGCCATTCTCAGGTTTTGAGTTCAATACCTGGTTTAGACTAAATGTTATTAGGTTCCTTTCTTTTTCTTTCTTTAACAAAGATAACTCCCGCACTAGGAATAGTTCCTGTGTCACGGAGGACTTTACAAACATCCAAACAACGGACACCCAGACTCGGAACTATGATTTGCTAATCACACAAATTTATGTCGCGTGTGGATTCGAAACCACAATACTCAGCGGGGTGGTAGTGACGAGGCAAACACTCAGACCACAACGCCATACATGCAGTAATTCATTAGTAAGGGAAATTTCAGTAGCAGCACGTTGTTTGGAAATAAGTCCGGTAAACAACACTAGTCTCACTCCCTATCAAGTGAGTCCTAAAAACGACAAATACTATAGTAGAAGGATAGGAAACATGTCTGGCGCCTCCCGTTCGTGAATGAATCTATGTTACATTAGATCTAAATTGCATAAAAATAATTTTCGTTACATGTTTTCTTGATTATCTCAGATTTTCTTTACTCCTAAGGAATAAACTACCTCAACATTATGTAATCTTTGATTATTTTTTATCTATACCAATAAAATTATTGGGCGGAGAGAAACCCGCCACGCACCCTCGGATTGCTCATTCCAACTATTGCATCTGAAAAAGGCAATACCGAACTCTTCTAGATAGGGAGAGCCCAGGGCGTACTTCAATTTGCAGTAAGCCGCTGTGAACAAAAATTATACGTCGATACATGTCATGTTTCGCCTCGACGCGAGGTATCTCCAAGACCGTTTGCCAACCGACGTGGAGAACTTCCAAACTTCTCTATCCAGCGAAGTTCGGTATTGATAACCTCTTTCTATTGCGATAGTTCGTGTGGACAATCCGAGGGTGCATGGTTTCCATGGTTCCTTTCTTCCCAATAATTATATTACAATGGATTTACGCCAAGTAACGCCTAATTCAATACAATATATCTTTTTTTCACAGGCAGTGGAAACAATGGATTCTGATGCGGCATATGGACATGCTAACAACGTGAGAACATATATAGTTATGAGTTTTCCCATACTAATGTTGCTGTGTTTGATTAGGAAAATAAAGTTTCTAACCATGTTTTCAATTGTATCAGACGTGTTTATTAGTAAGTATTTTTGTTGCGGATACTACATAATATCTCAATTGAATAATTTCCGAATTGCAAAAAAGTTTTTAAACAACCGAACAAAAGACAATGAATACATTGCCTCGAAACGACTACTTGTTGATCACACAAATTATTATGACAAGTAGTATGAAATCACGATCACTTCGACAATGTATGTGTCCTATCCTAACTAATATTATAAATACGAATGTGAGTTTTTAGAGGTCGAAACAAACTCTTATACAACACCTTTGTCAGTCCGTCTGTATGTTATACAACTTTCAGCTCAAGAACCGTAAGAGCTAGAGAATCGCGGTCAACGCCATTCGACTCACCATAGTCGATATACCTACGCCCGAAATGACTATGACCTTTGATCTCTGACCTCAAAGACACGTATTATCACGTGATCTTTGCATATTACTTGAACCATTTTTTCGAACTCTAAGATTTACAGCAATTCATTGCCGTTTCTCACTTGTTTCGTTTGTTACGCTTTCACGCCTTAACTACTCAACTGATCATCATAAAATGTTGCATCCATGTTGTCAGGGGTACAGATGAGGACCATTCATCCAGGAAAACTACTATTCATGAGGTATAGAAATTTATTGACAAAATCTTCATTAACGCGACCGACGCCGCGGTCAAATAAGTTCATAATCATTTGAATTGTCACTGACATGCTCGGGTTATGTAGGAAGCACAAAACACAGTGTTTCTAGTAGCAATCTAACGTAATTTAGTTGCGTGCTCTGTGACCTCTAACAATTGCCAAGAGTTCATGCTTTGAGAACGTTTCAGTAAATGCAAACACGTAGTGATAATGTTGGACGGACTTAGCTTGAAAAAATTGATATAGTTTACGTTTAAGCGAATCTAGATAGCTTTACTTTATGACATAGCTATGTAGTAGCTACTAGGGATATCGATGTTGCGACGATGAGTTATAGTTTTTCGGAAACAAATCTCATTAGCAGCCCGGAGTTAGGAAGTTGGTGGTGTTAGATACCCCGTGCCTCGGCAAGCACGTAAACCGGTCCTGCGCCTGATCTTTCTCCGGTCGTGTAGGATTACCATCCCATCGTAAACATTACCCCACACCACACACACACACGCGCGCACACACACACACACGCACACGCACACGCACACGCACACGCACACGCACACGCACACGCACACGCACACGCACACGCACACGCACACGCACACGCACACGCACACGCACACGCACACGCACACGCACACGCATACGCACACGCACACGCACACGCACACACACACACCTACTAACACTATTTTTACTTCTAGATTAAAATCAAACTGCACAACATATTCATTTCATCATAGTTATTAGTTATTTTACTGTCAGCGGTCTAGTACATAATCTAAATGTTAAACGTATAAATGGGGTGGGAACCTGGTGTCCTGAAACACAGCCTAGCTTAGGCACCAGTCTCCTACAATATATATACCTTATTTATTATGTCACCTAGTTAATGCAGATATTTTATAACATCTATATATTGTTGTGAAAAAATAAATAAATTATTATTATTATTATCAGACTATGAGAGTTAGGAAACAGAGAGTGCACTTGTGTTTGCGCACACACTTGTGCACTATAATTATCCTGCGCAGATAGCTAGTCTCCGCACATTTCAACTTTAACCAGGACAAGCAATCAAAAGATATGTAATACATTTTTCGTTTTACTTTTTCTAGTGCTGTGCGTTTTGGCGACGCTTTACTACAGCTTAAAAACAGGTGAAGAACTCAGCGACCGTCCTGCGTGGAAAAATGTCGACGGCTTTATAAAATTCTGTGGCTTAAATATATATTCTACCTGTGGAATAGCTGTCTGTTTACCAGTCGAAAATAACATGAAGCTTCCACTGAATTTCCCTTATGCTCTCTGCTGGAGTAAGAGAAATGTTATTATACATATATAAAAGTTCCATAAAAATTACGTCATATTGTATAATTGGTATAAAGCATATCATGATTTGTTCACTAAACTAATAGATTAGTTCATGTTTCATTTTGAAAATCTTATATCTAACTTTGCAATATAGCAATCAGTTCTGTTGGGGCCTCTTTTCAAACTATTTATCTTTAAATTCTCCTCTAGAAATCTCAGTCTTCGCACTAGGCTTGTGTCCTTGCTACATTGTCAGGTAGAACATTACTTGCTACATTGTCCCGTACCTCGGAAAGGACCTAAAGCCGTTGGTCTTGCGCCTGCTTACCGTCCCGTCAGATCTTGAGAGTTAGGAAACAGAGAGTGCACTTGTGTTTGCGCACACACTTGTGCACTGTAATATGTCCTGTACAGCTGGCCAGTCTCCGTTAAGATTGGCCACCGTGACCAAAATTCGGTCTGAAGGTTATTATTATTATGTCCTTGGTAGCAAGCAAGCATTGGGCGTGCTAGATAGTAAATGGTCATTGAACCCTATGAACACTTCCAATACTGGGCCATCACTCACATGTAGAAAAATCCTGTCAATTGTTAAATGCCAGACCTAATTGAAAATAATAGATTAGAGATGCAAGGTCAAAAATGGGACATGTTAGTTGACAAGTATGTGAACAATAGTGCTACTATTCTTACCCATCCTACAAGAAGATGGTACCGTCCAGAGCGAGCCGGCTCACTCGTATTATTAGCAGCAGCAGACTTCCACGCCTTGAGGCCGGCCTGTTCCTAATCTTACCACCTAATTATTATAAATGCGAATATGAGTTTGATTTTTACGCTTTCACATCTTTCCTATAATAAGACCAATCATCAGAAAATTTCATATAAGTACACGTTGTCATGGAAACAGATAAGGAAAAAGGGTAGCTTTCATCTGGAAAAAAAAATTCCTGCTTAAGGAATCGTTTTCCCGTTTTTCTTTTTCAAAACGATCGCACTTACAAATATATGTTACAGCGCACATTTACAGCTAATGACGCACTAATTATACGTTCCACTCATATCACTCTAGGAGACACTTTCCTGCTGGGGTAACGGACACTAACGTAATAGTGTATTATAGATATAATTGTAATTGTAGTAGTTTTAGTATGTAAATATTAGATCGACAAGTATTGATGTGTAATATATTTATTATATTATATTATCTTAATATATTTTTAACCGACTTCAAATAAAAAGGAAGAGGTTTCTCAATTCGACCGTACATATATATTCTTTTTATGTGTGTCCGCGGATAACTTCGTCGTTTATGAACCGATTCTCAAAATTCTTTCTTTATTTGAAAGAGTATACTCCTGAGGTGGTCCCATTGGCACCAAGTCAGGATCTGATGATGGAGTCCTAAGGAAATCGAGGGCAACCCTCAAATATTATAGGTATTAACAATGTTTTTCATATATTTTCTAAAGCTATTGAGACCTTTGCGTGTAGTCATCATCATCTCATGACGCAGAGCTGATGAAGGAAGGTACCACTCTTTAACGGTTAGGAGTTAGGTGATTTCTTGTTCTAGAATAATGTATAGAGACTTGTCGATATCGATAATTGATTTCTCTGGAGACAACAGAGTAAGTGCTAGAAACTTGAAGTACCGACTTCAAATTAAAAAGGAGGTTTCTCAATTCGACCGTATATATATATATATATTTTTATGTGTGATCGCGGATAACTTCGTCGTTTATAAATTAATTTTGATGATTCTTTTTTTATTTATAAACTGGTGCTTTCCATTTGGTCCCATTTAATTTTTATTAAGATCCGACCATTTGTTTTTGAGTTATCGTTAATAATGCGTATTTGGCTACATTGATGATGTTCTCATTTTTGCAAGAACAAAATAAACAACTGTGTAGGATGGTTTGGAAGCCCTTCGTAGTATTTCGAGGTAGCCCTATTCTAATTTAGTTATGTTCTGATGAAGATCTTTGGTTTTATACAAAAGAATTCTTTGATAAATAACAGCAAATCTGCCGTGATTGCTATAATCACATACATAATTATGTATATGTATTGATTACACAATTCCAAATTGGTTATTGATAGCATTTAGTATAAATATAAAATAGTAGGTATGAAGTTACATGCAACTGTTAAACTCAACAAGGTTTACACGAAAAAGCTAATCACAAAATTATTATTTCTATAATACAACTTTTAATATGACGCTGAAGCCATTAGGTACCGGAACCCCGGAATAAAACATATCATCCCAACCGTATTTGGAATTATCATGAGATGCACTATGACCAAAAATGATATAAACTGTATACCGTTTAAAACATTTTTCATGTAAGTCCGCATTTTCGAAAGCCTATTTTTGCGCTCTTCACAAGTCTCTTTTGAAATGGCCCTGGAGGTAGATTTCCTATTTTGAGAGAGGCGTTACTCCCTTTCTTCGTTTGTCTCATTTAAACGGTGCTTGTCTCATATTATTATGAGCAGCGCGTTTAGTAGGTGTATCCATATTCAGAAAAATAAAACCATCATTATCGAACTTCAGATTCACTAAAAACTGAAAATTAAACAATATGTTAACAAAAAAGAAACTGACTTCAAAAACGTATATTTTGGAACAAAAATGCACTAAAAAGTTAAATAATAATTGCATATTCTTGTGAATAATTAAATTATTGTTATTTTTGGAGTCGGTGTCAGCCGCCCGCATCGTGTGCTGCGTCTATGTGTGTAATAATTGTGCATGCAAATGTTATGCTATGATTATAGTAAGACATCTCATGTTTAAGTAGTTACAAACCTACATTGGCTGACACCGACTCCATTAATAACAATAATTTAATTAATTCACAAGAATACGCAATTATTTTTTAACTTTTTAATGCATTTTTGTTTCAAAATATCCGTTTTGAAGTCGTTTTTTTTTTTTGTTAAAATATTGTTTATATTGTTTCAGTAAGTTCTTTCTTTGTCTAACCTTCTGAAAGTTTTTTTCAGGTAGTTGGACCGTAGTTATATTCACGGCAGTTACAGGATTCTTTGGATATTGGGGCTGGGGCGAAACTTGTACGAGTCCCATCATCATTCATATGCCTACAAATGTGTGAGTATCTGTTTAATCACCATTAATATTATTAATAAAAAATGAACAAAATATTGCCAAGTGAGCGTTGATAGCTAAAACTGAAATTATAAGATATAGCCAAAAGTATTCAAAGCTACCTCAGGGCCGATTTTGATGGCAACCAAAAATACTTATCTTAGCCAGAATTCGAAGCTTTATATTTTGAGACATTGAAAATAAACACTGGGTTTTGGCATTGTCCGATAGTGTCGCAAATAACTATCAAATACTTAAAAGTATTTACTAATACACGTGGACTGCCACGCAGAGGTGTCGAGTTCGAACCCAAGGCGCACATCTCTGACTTTTCGAAATTATAAGCGTATTAAATAGTTAATTATCGCTTGCTTTAACGGTGAAGAAAAACATCGTGAGGAAACCTGCATGTCTGAGAGTTCTCCATAATGTTCTTGAAGATATGTGAAGTCTGCCAACCCGCACTAGGCCAGCGTGGTGGACTATGGCCTAACCCTTCTCACAGTGAGAAGAGGCCCGTTGCCCAGCAGTGGGACAGTTTAATACAGGGCTGATATTATTATATTATATTTACACTCGCCAAAGTAAAGAAATGTGTCAATTTTGAACAATTAATCCTATTTTTAAGTATTTAGTGTGTTGGTACCAGTCTTCTTCCACAGATTGAATTTCGACCAAAATCTTGTCTAACTTGACTTAACTGCACGGGTGGCATAGTGGTTAAAATCGTCGCCTCTCCACCGCGCCGAGTGTTATGGGTTCGATCTCCAGTGGGTGTGATCCCTGGGTGTCCGTTGTTTGAATGTTTTTAAAGTCCCCCGCGACACATAAATTATTCCTAGTGTGGCGTTGTCTTTTTAAATGATATGAAATTAATGAAAGAAAGAGTACATAATTATTTGAATTTGAAATATTAACCTTCCAATAGATCTATTCATCACACTAAAACTTGTCAATAGCTACTTAACAAACTATAAAAAAAGTTAATAGATTGTCGATCTCAACTGATAAAATTGTTCGAAATTAATTAATGCCGCTCTTGGAAAATCGAATCTGCAACTGTATTTTCTAACATCTATACTAATATTATAAAAATGAAAAGTTTGTTTATTTGTTTGGTGGAACGCGCTAATCACAGAAACTACTGGTTCGAATTAAAAAATTTAAAAATAACATCATTCTACGACCTATAGGAGCGGAGCATCAATGAAAAATGTTGCAAAAACGCAAATTCTCTAATGTGAAGCAGACGTAATTGCACGGGTCAGCTGGTTTTAAATATAATAACTATTTTGTATTTCAGATTTACAATACTCTTACAGTTTCTAGTAACTATAATGTTATGTATCACATTCGTTGTAGTCTTCTGGGTGCCATTTAGAATACTTTGGTATTACATCAGACAGATGAAAAAATTTAGGTATGATAACTTTTATTGATTTGTATTATTTTGACTTAGTTACATGATGATCATAAATGGATCAAAGTAATAATAATAATCCCTTTATTGGGCAGCCGTTACCTCATTATGAGATTAAGAGCACAGTACATTAGCTTCTAAAATTCATCTTCACCTTGTGACGCCGTTTTTCATGCATAGTTATACCAATCCGTCAAACACTCTGATGGGTGTTTGATATTAGTAATAGTGCTACGTCTGGTACGGCAATAGGCACGGTATTTTTATAAGCCTCCCAAAGAGCCTGGTAATTTTCAAAAGAAATATTTTAGAAAATGTTTTTTTAGGAGAAACATAATAATAATTATTTATTTATTTTGTAATGAAATGAAATTTGAGTATGAAATAAAATATTCATTTTAATTATTAGTGGATTACTTCTATTAAACAATTGATTCACGTCGGCACACCGGCGTCCAGACACAATAGCTTTTTAATTACGTCTGGCATTCCAAAACTTGTCAGGCTATTGAATCAACTTGACTTTTTCAGGTCTTACAGTGATAAATCTCTGGCAACTTGGGAACGCTTATATCGAACGCTGCTTGTTTTTTTGGTGACTTGCGTGTCGTTAGCGTTTCCTAATTTAATCCCATTTATGGTTTTTGTAAGTAATTATATCCATGCTTTATCAGATCTATAGACGTCCATGTAGACCTATGTTTCTGCCAGAATATTACATTGACACTTTACTTGTAATAATATTGAATTAATTTTCAGCTTAGTTGTTTCTTCCTCGGCTTCATCGCATTTGTATTTCCAGCTTTCATAGAGAGTTTGATTACTTGGAAGGAAGATCGAGATAATTTCATCAGGTACTGTGTATCTTATTATACAGTTAGACTCTAATTTGAATACTTGCTTTTTATGTATACCAGTAGGGTGGTTTGTGACTCTTTTATAAGTAGTTATAAAACCCTACAAGCGCTAGTATCATCAGTGGTATTGCTCGTATGCATGCAGCAGCATTCAGTATGCAGAAGCATCCGGCATGCAGCTGATCGCCCGAAACAAAAGTTATTTCACTGTCAGTACTCATCATACGGATAAAACATAAATAATACGTAACGGGTATTAACGCGATCATTCATAATGTTTACCTTTTAATGCTTCACATTTCGACCAGGTTAAAATGACCGTGGTCACAAGCTGACTGGTGCGGCGATATCATGTCTTCGTTTCTGAGACAAAAGAATCATTCAGGTTTTTTTTAATATTTAAAAAAAACCTTTTCCAAAACCTGAGGGTGGATCAAGATTCTACTGCCTCACACACGGAGACATGACATCGCCGCATCAGTCAGCTTGTAACAGTGGCCGGCAACGCGAAAGTTTAAAAGTTATTAACGCAACATAAGTAATTAGGTAGCAATGTTTGGAGTTCATAGCTTATTTCCATGTCGAGCTATTCGAACCAATCCATTTAGATGTTCCATTTAAGATGAAAAGTAGTGAATAATTGAGAATTTAGATGCCGTTTATGCTGCTTAGTATCTTAGGGTTCTATCGATTAGGTTAGGTTAGGTTATTAATATAACTGGCGATTAATGCATAACGTAATCTATCTAAATAATGTCGCGAGCTGATCATAGTTGTTGTGTGATTGATATCTGTTGTATATTTTTCTGATTTCAGGTGGAGATCTCTCAAGAATATTCTTTTAATAGCGTTTGGTCTTATTCTCAGCCCGAGTGCCTTCTATTTCTTCACCATATAGACGTAATGGTAAAGATATTTTATATTTTATTATGGCGGCCTCGATAGCGTAGTGGTTAGTGTAACCGACTGCCTAGTCTGAGGCCGCGAGTTCAATTCCCGCACACGTCAAACATTTGTGTGCATTGACATAGCTGTTTGTCTTGGTCTGGGTGTTTCTACATATAATATGTATGTATTTACAAAAAAAGAGAAAAGGTATATAGGTACATATATGTATATTTATCCATTGTCTAGTACCCATAGTACAAGCTCTGCTTAGTTTGGGCTAGATGGTGTTGTGTCTATGTGATAGAATATTATTGTTATAAATGGAGTTATCTATATCGTCAAGTTTATTTTTTCTTTTATATCTATAGAGGTCTGGAGTTTGATCCCAAGGCACGCGTTCTTGACCTTTTGAAGTTATGTGCGTATTAAATAGTTAATTATCGTTCACATTTCGGATTCGGATTTCGGATTTGAAGAACTCTTGGTCTCCATAATAGTTCTTGAAGATTTGTGTAGTCTGTCAACCCGCGCTAGGCCACCGTGATAGACTGTAGCCCAACTGTTCTCACATTGAGAAGAAGCCCGTGCCAAGCAGTCGGACAATTTAATACAGGGCTGGGGGGTGTTACGGCTACACATTTCTTCAGTTATCTGTTGGATCTCACGTAACCGAAAGTGCATTATTGCCATCCGCTACATTGCAAAACTCCGTCCTGTTAATGAGCATTGGCTTACCAATATGACTTTAGCTAAACCGTGACTTACCTTTAGCTTTCCGTCATAACAATCAAACCAATAATCTATACATGGCAGTGTCATTTTTAAGGGCTTTGGAGAAACTGGCTTTGCTTTTATATAAAGAAGGTAAAACCAGTGTAAGCACAACAATTTAAGGTTAATATGCTGCATATGTCCTCCGTTATGCGATATAAATTTTCTCTAAATATATATAATGTTACTCTTTAATATAACTGCTACGATATAGAGGTAACCAAAATCTCTGTATTCCTTTTGCAGATAAATAGCTTGCTTTTAAATCGATTGAAACATCTGTGAGAAATAGAATCACAGTACAACCTAATATCTGCCGATACAACTACGCGCAAGCATCGTTTTGTACATGCAACGAGAAGAAAAATAAGAACAGACTGACTCTTACTTTGCGAAGCACTACGGTGATCTGGTAGTCAAAGTGAAGCACACAGATGCACTGGCAACGGCGCGTACAAGATCACACGACGAGCGTTTTTGTAGTGATGTTGTGAAGTGAACAGATATTATGAGCGTAAAACTTTACATAATAAAATGAAATTGCCTACATCTATAAATAGTTGGTTGTAAATATGTACATACATCGCTTTTGATAATAAAAGTGTATTTGTCATTTGTTTGTTCGTGTGTTTTTTTTAATACTAATCCCGCTCAGTAAGTAATACCTGTGTCGCGAGGTAAACAACAGACACAAGGTACATCCATACTCTTTATTACCCTCTGAGTCTTCTTCAGAGCTTAATGAAAACACTGTGTGGGTCTGTTAGTAACAGGCGTAACTCCGGAACCACGGAACCGATTGACTTGTAACTAGGTGTGCAGACACCTTGTTTGTGGCGAAAAGAACTAAGCAAATTACTGAAGTCATACCACCACAATGCTGGCGGTATGTTAAGTCGCAAGAAAATCCCGCTGATTGTGCGAGTAGAGGCTTGACAGTATCCCAGTTAAAAGAGCACTCTCTGTGGTGGCACGCCCTGCCTGGTTACAGACGTTTGACGCAAAGGAAGAAAACCATACGATATATACAACGGAAGAGGAGATAACTAGCAAAAAATTACCAAACCTATTACCTATATTGTACGATATGTCAAAGGTATTCGATCCATTTGGATAGATTGTAGCTGTAACTGCAAAATTAAAGATTCTCTTCTAACATACATGGCTATTAAAGATTCAATGGGACGAACCAGTTCCCGAAAATATTAGTAACAAAATGTACGGTTTCGTATGATAAATGAAAGATAAAGGATTTAATAGTGATCGATACGCGGCGAAAGAGTAAATTGTGCGATAGATCGCCCGGAAAGCTGTTTGCAACTACAAAGTTACGTCCATTATCGGCAAGATGATGGGATACTGCTTGTCAATGCTTATGTTTGCTTTACTTAAACTGCCTCCAGCTCTCAAGATATCTTGTTTATCTAGGAATGGGTTTACGTTTAAAAATTTGCTTTTAGAATTTAGTTTGCCATTGTGCTTTAATTCGATTATATCTTTCCAAAATTCATCATGCTGAACTTGCTTAATGATTTTTTGCTTTGCTTTATTAATTTCATACCTCGGTCGAGTTTCAATATGGGCCCTATGGGTCAGAAGACCCGCGAGATATTGGTCACAAGGTCACATGATGTACATTTAAGACGAAAAGGTTGAATCCTGGATTTTTTACACCCATCTCGTTGACTTGGCGAATGGCGTAGTGGTTTAAGTAGTTGCCTTGCCACAGCCAGTGCGCCGTGTTTTGTGGTTTCAATTTTTCCCAGGGCAATAAATTTCGGAATAAATTTAATTTTTACTTTTCTTAAAAGACAACTCTCGCACTAGGAATAATTACTGTATCGCGGGGGACTTTACTAAACTTCAAACAACGGACAAAAAGAATATCCAGACTCGGCAGAACCATTTGTGGTTCACAAAATCTTCTGTCCCGTGATTCTGTCACATGGACTGACCCGGACAGAAAAACACTCGGCATAAAGGCAATGGCGAGGCGACCATTTAAACCACTATGCCATCCGTTGTCCACAAATAATTTGAAGTATGGGACGCAGACTCCCTTATAGGTCATTAGAAAATAGTTAACTATCAAAACAACATTTTATTTCACCACCGAACACCCAATATAGAAAGTTCTTTTAAGTTTTGGTATTCCTTGTGACCATTGTTTTAGGAGTAGTAACGACGACTTTGTCTTTATAAAAAAGACAAAGTCCATTTTTTGTTGGTTACTTCTTGTTTCGTCCCGTACAGAGACCTAACCCGCAATTAACTATTACACCATCAGAGCAGTTAAGTTTATTTACACGCTTATGGTGATTTTGGTCAATACAGGTAAAGATATACGTAATAAAGTTTGTAATATCGTATTAGCAACTTACCAAGATGTCCAACTCGGCAACTAATAATCGCTATTGCTGTAGCAATATTTTCGAGTGCTGTGACTTGTCCTTCTATTAACGAGTTTTTTAAGGTCGACTGCGGTAGGCGGTTACCATTTACTATCGGATGGCCCGCCGTTTCCAAATCTATCTAAAACAAGAACTGTGACAAACTAGGCACCTGACATGCTCCCTGGGGTACACCTCACAACAGTGGAGGCCACAGTGACTTAAGAATCCTAATCCTAACTATTATTAAGTCGAATGTGAGTTTGTTTGTTTATTTGTTTGTTTGTTACACTTTCACGCGTTAACCACTTGACGAATCATCATGCAATTTCGCATAACTATACGCTATATGGGAACAGTAAATGACATAGGGTTCCTTTCATCGAGAAATAAGCACTGTTACTAACCTAACCTAACTTACATTTACGCGAGTGCAGCCACAGGCAAAATCTAGTATTGTAACATACTGTGGTTGCTTACCGTAGTATGAATTACAACAAGAAATTACTGCTTTAATAAATAAGGTTACAGTAGGCGATAGCCTAGTCATCCAAAGTTCGTACAGTTCTTGCAACTCACAAAGGTGAGCAAGCAGGCTTTATATATGTGTGTGTGTAAGTGTCGGTCGCAACTGACCGCCCGCACTGTGCATGTACACGTTTACCACAAATAAAGCCCGCTCGCCTTCGTGAGTATCTATCTTACTTTGGGTAAGTTATATTTTAAACTTTAAACTAACAAATAATATCAAATTTTGAACAAAATTACCGCTACAACTGTTTGGCCAAGGCTCGCCAACACACGCATAAACTTTTATAACAAAAATAAACGACACAAAATGATGTAGTTCTTAAGACAATAACGGGAAAAAGTAATTTATTTGTTGCCGCTTAAGGTTGATTTCACACTAAATTATGTTTAACTTATGTCTTTTCATTTGTATGTGACAGGAGTAATTTATTGCTTTGCTTGTTTTATGTGACGAATGATCGTAAGTATTAGATAATATTTTGAAGATTTTATTAGACTTTATTACTAGGTGCCATGGTTGTAATTAGGTTGAACTTAAAACTGTTTTAAAACTTTTCTGTCCGTTTGTTAGTAAACAAATGTAGCTGTATACGTATTGTCACGCGGACAGCATTTAGCTTTGATTTTGTACGTGACCCGATATCTAGTTGCTATTGTTGATCGAAGATCCAAATATAAAATACGAGCATTTTCCCGCGGTTTCGCTCGCATAAAAGTAGGCTAAGTACATTTTTTAAAATATAACCTATGTTATTCGGTGGTAAAATAGACTTTTAATGATAAAAGAGTTTTTAAAATCGGTTAAGTAGTTTATGAGTTAAATTGTTACAAACAAACAAAAAAATCTAATCTTTTCTCTTTATAATATTAGTATAGATACTCTCTTATTTTGCAACCTATTTTGAGACAGTTTGCACAAAATATTTCTTTGGATTGCTATTTGTTCTTGTGAGTAAAATAACTAGGGAACAGTCATTTTGCGGCATGGCAAGTTAAAAATTTTGTGTAAGTTCGTTTGTCGTTACTTATGTAAGAGTCTATTTCACCTCATTTCATTTTCGTCCTCGGATAGACTAAAATGTCTTTTAAAATCTTCAATGTCTTAAAGAAGTCATTGGTTACCAATGGAATACTAACATTTCATTTGTTTTTATTTAAGTATAAAAATAAGATCTTCTTTTTACCTTTTGGATGCAAAAATACCTATGACATAACCTCAAACTTTAATGGATAGGTCGCACATTACTTATTTCAAGTATATATCATTGGCAACTAATTTATATTTAGATTCTAAATTTATGACTGATGAACAAGTGACCTATAATATCTTGTTCATTTGTAAAGCACAAGTCTAATATTGCAACAACATAATATTGAATTTTTAATTATATCAGTCGCTAGAAACTTTCCCTCTGCTGGGCACGGGTCTCTTCTCAGTTTGAAATGGGTTAAGCCATGACCACCACGCTAGTTCAGTGTGGGTTGGCGGACTTCACATACCTTCGAGAATATGATGTACCTAGATGACTCAGACAAGAAGGATCAATGAATGAAATGAATTAATTCTAGCAATTTTTAGTATAGATAATTTTGTATCCCTAAAATAATTAAAACAAATTAAATTATAATTATCTATTTATTAAATAAATAAACGAAAATGTATCATAATTCAAGGCAATAAGGTTTTTGATGCAATAAAGGCAATAATGTTAAATACCCATACTATCCGCGCACAATAAGGAGAAATAATTCGTTAAATTAAAATATTTAAGTACCTACATAAAAGTAACATTTTAATAATTATATTATTATTACGATCTAATAAATAATATTAATAATTATATTATTATTACGATCTAATAATCTAAATATCGAAGGGTTAGAGAATCATTTGTGCAGAATTTTAATATTAATAAGTATGATCAAGGAGCATTTTTAAGTATATTAGCCGAACCGATTTCTGAAGCTGCAAAATTTATTATAGGAAATATTATTTATAACAAATGATTATTTAACCCTAAACCTTTATAAATTAATAAAAAATATTTTAGTATGTAGTATATGTACTGTTTAGGAAACGCTGGGGCTCACTTATCCTTGATGGACATATTATTATGACCCTAAATAAATTAAGAGAAAAAAAAATATTTAAAAATCTAGTAATCTACTTGGGGTGTTTGAGGTTATGCGTTATATCTGTGTCATCCTAATCCTAACTGATTATAAAAGTGAAAATGAGTTTGTTTGTTTGTTTGTTACCTTTTCACGCCTAAACCACTGAACCGATCATTCTGAAATTTTGCATATACATTGTCAGGTGTACAGAAACGGACATAGGAAAACAACAATAATGTTCTTATGATAATAGATGGCGCCATGTGTCTTTCGAATCATGATTGAATTATATTATTACAAGCATAGTACAACCCGAATTGATTGTCAAATTCTAAATTAACACGAGCGGAGCCGCGGGCAAAAGTTAGTATTGTATAAAACATCTCGATTATTGCATTTGTACGCGAGAGTATACAAAAAGTTGCAATCACAAGTAGTCTGTAAAGAACATTCAAATAATAAAAGACTGCTCTTGACAACTTCGATCGTGTTCTTTGCCTAGAACGAAAACATGGAATGAGGAACATATGTAAGTTATTTTATTTTGAAGTTAATAGTTTTTGTGGTAGTAGGCTTTACTACAATTATAGTCTGTTTCAAAAACGAAGTCCCTTTTGAGACTTCATAGCACGTAACTCTGCAAATTTCATGTAAATTGCTTAAATGCTTTGCTTGCCACCAAGAAGTGTACCCAATTATTCGACATGTTATATTACCTGAGCAACATGGCTTACGAAACATTTTTTTTTTTACTTGAGGGATTGCATTGACGCATACCCCTCCGCGGGGGCGGACGGAGGGGTTTTTTTTTTTTTTCTAGCTCCTCTGTCATAGACAGAGCCTAATCTTAGCAACTAGGGGCAGTTGTCCTATCGAAGGGGCAGCTGGTCCTCCTACTCTTCCTATCTATTGTTACATATGCCTTGAAAGGGCTATCGTTATACTATACACATATTCACGCTCTCATTCCAGTCCTCTAGTACCATTCCAGTTCTCGCTTTTTTGCCTCTCGTACTTTCATTCTATTCCTTTCATACTTAGGGGATAATAAGGGTCTTGGGTGTGTACATTTTTATTATTTTCTTTTCTTACTTGCTATTTTCCTTAACCTACCTTATTACTAATTTTCTTTATTAATACAAATTTCCTTATACTAAAGCTTATTTACTAATTCTTATATCTAGAGTTCTGGTATTAACAAATACCTAACTTAGATACTATCCTACACCTTATTTCTAATATTTGCAAGTTTTACTATTCTATGTGCATATTTTAAAAAAGTTTCTACATGATCCTTAATTAAAATAGGTATATTAGCTGTTGCTATTTTGACCTCGGTCTCCATTTCCAGATCCAGCCTATCCCTGCCATGTATAGGGCATTCTACTAACAGGTGTTGGACCGTCTCTTCGACGCCCGGCTCGCAGGCACACGATGGGTCCTCCTTACACTTGAAACGAGTCAAGTATCCGGAGAACCCACCATGTCCTGTTAGCAGCTGGGTCGTGATGCCGGCGACCTTCATCTTGCGGACTGTACGCCGCCACTGCGCACGGGAAAAATAGCTTGGTGACGGAGGCGGTCTCGCCCTCTCTATACCTCTTGTTCCACTCGCCAAGCGAAGCCTGTCGCAGACTCCGCTTCGCGAATGAAACAGGGTACAGACCGTAGTCCGGTGCTTTCTACAACCTCAGGGCCGCCTCCTTGGCAAGCTCATCAGCCCGCTCGTTGCCCTCCAGTCCTGCGTGGGCCTTGACCCAGAACAAGGATATTTCCTTGCCCTGAGCCATGCCTTGCCGAATGGCTTTTCTGGCCTCCACCGCCAGGGGATGGAGGGCATTACGGTTTATTACCGTCAAGAGAGCGGCCCTGCTGTCGCTGAAAATACCAAACGTGGACGCGCCTCGCCTGAGGATCTCACTGGCCACTTTGCATATTGCCAGGAGCTCGGCCTGGTAGACGGTACAATGTGACGACAGAGCAAGTTTGAGGGCCTTGGTTTCGGTCCGGTCATTCCACATGGATAACGCGGCACCGACCCGGCCCTCAATCTTGCTCCCGTCAGTGAAGATGCGCACCTCGATGTTATTGGTGCGCTGAAGTTGTTCCTCGTCTACCAGATTTATGAACTCCAGGGTCATATGCTCCGCGGGGTGAGGTGCCTCTATAGCCGGAGCCATTCGCTCGATCTCCCAGTCTCCCATTCATGGCTGGGTCACTCCTCTCTTGGCTTCGTATAGCGAGGCCACCTCGCGAACTCTAAGGTCCAGAGGAGGCAACCCAGCCAGGATCAGCGCTGAGTGCAGGGAGACCGTGCGATAGCTCTTACACAGCTTTTGGGCGAATCCGCGCTGTACCACGTTCAGCTGTTTTCGGACACCAAGCTTATTTACCGCCGCGTACCAACTACTGGCGCAATACAGCACCGTCGGCTCCACCGCCGCAACTTAGATGGCCCTGACCACCTCGGGGTGTAACCCCCAGCTGATCTTGGCCATCCGCGCCAGCTTGTGGTAGATGCCGATCGCCTTTTTGCATACATTTGTGACGTGTGTGTTGAATGTGAGTTTGTGGTCGATGGTGAGCCCCAGGATTTTGATTTCGTTGGACATTCCAATGTCTACCCCGCCCATGCTGAGGCGCGGGACATCGTACTTCATCCTCCGCGTGATTACCATCGCACAAGTTTTGTGCGGTGCGAATTTCAGCTTCATTCCGATGCCCCACTCCCGCACATGCCCGAGAGAGGCATTGGCTTGTCCCTCAATCTCCAGAGCTGTGTCGCCGTCGAACACCAACACCATATCGTCCGCGAATGCCTGCACGTGTACCGCACTACCATTTAGACTATGTAAAAGGGGGACTAGTAAAAGGTTCCACAGGAGTGGACCGCCTATCGAGCCCTGGACGCAGCCCTTTTCAGTGGAACGCCTGCACTCCTCGCCCGCGTACCTCACCCTCACCTCCCTGTCGCTAAGATAGCTCCCGATTACTCACCTCAAGTTCGCCGGACACCTTTCCTCAGCCAGTCGCACTTTTATCACCGGCCACCAGGCGCTATCGAAAGCGCCCTCTATGTCCAAGGACACCATAAAGACTATTCTCTTCTCATCGAGCTTTGCCCTTATGTGACCCATGAGGTCATAGAGGGCGTCTTCGGTGCTTCTCTGGGGCATAAAGCCATACTGGCGAGTACTCATCCTCGGCAGCAAATAGAGCTTGAGACGAGCAACCAGCATCCTCTCGTATACCTTCCCCAGGACAGGCAATAGCCCAATCGGCATGTACGACTTAGGGACGGTGTACGAGTCCTTACCTGGCTTTCTCAGTGCCACCACCACGGCCTCCTTCCATATCTTAGGAAAGTAGCCGTGATGGAGGCACCGATTCAGCAGCTCCAGAAAGAGTGAGGGGTCGGCCGCTATGGCGTGGGCGCAGACGTCATCGGTGAAGCCATCTGATCCGGGGGCCTTCTTTGGATTGAATCTGCTGAGGGCATCCTTGAGCTCACCCAGTGTGAAAGATGGGTCATCACTATGACGGCCCTCTTTCCCTCCTAATTTCGCCGCCTTTTCTCGCAAAGCTTTGTGCTCGAGGGTGGCCCCAGCAGCTTCATCTGTTGGATAGAAGGTTCGGGCAAGTAAATCTGCCGAACCCTTCGCGTCCAGGGTTATACCGTTATGGGACAGTGGCAGATCTTCCTCTCTCACTGTGGCCCTATTCAAAACCCTATATATACCCTCCCATACTCCCTCCCTGTCTTGCTTTCCGCAGAAAGCCTTCCAACTTTCGACCTGTGCCTTATTTACCTCTGTTTCATACTTCTCCTTTTGTTCCAGGTATTGCGCTACAACCCATTCCCTACGACACGGCGCTGCATTTCTGATTCGGCGCCTTTTGGTGTTGACGCCTCTCTTCAACTCAGCGAGTTTCTCCGACCACCACGGCGCAGTGAGTATCCCGCCCTTTTTTTTTTTGGGATGTGCCTATTGCACGCCTTCTCAACCACTCCCGTATATGCACAGACTAGAGTGTCCAGCTCGTTTTCACTACTCGTTTCGCCTATATTTACATATTCCGGGAGCAGCTGAGTGATGCTTACCCTAAAGCCAGCCCAGTTGGCCTTCTTGGTGTTATACCTCCGGGTAGTACGTTTAATACTGATCCCTTTGGCTCTTTCGAGGGCGATGTTAAACACTATGCCGTTGTGGTCCGAGCTCACGAGGCTCTCGTCAACCCTCCAGGCGCCGACCTAGGCGAGCATATCACTCGAGCATGCCGTGATGTCCACATAGCTGCAATACCTCTTCCCACCCCTCACAGTGTCGAAAGTTGGAGTGCCTCCACTATTCAAGACATGGAGGTCCAACTCCTCGAGCATCCCTCTCAGTACCTCGACTCTGCAGTCCTCAAAACGATGTCCCCACCATGTGCTCTTCGCGTTTGCATCACCTCCAAGAACGACGCGCTGAGAACCTAACACACGCCTTACCACTTTTAGCCGCTCCATATAGGGACCCACGGGTTCACTCGACTTGAAGTAGAAGGACACCAGCGTGATCGTCCAGGCACTGGTTCGGATTCCCACCACCACGATGTTATCGGTGGTGAGTTGCGGGTACTGTATCACATCCAGGTTTGGATCGAAGACGGCAATAGCCACCTTCACAGTCCCTCCTCCTTGCCCTGTGTTCTGGAAGACCCTTACGCCCTGGTATGCCTTCATCCTCTTCACCTTCCCCACGTAAGGTTCCTGTATTAGAGCGACTGCCGCTTTACGCTTCGAGGCTTCGAGCATGAGCTCGTCGGTTGCCAGTCGTCGTCTCTGGAGGTTAGCTTGCAGCACTTTATAAGGGCAGGTTTGCATTGGGACAACGTTAGCACTGGTACTGACTGGTCGCTCTCGCTATACCATCCCATCTCTTTCGCACTGGCCCGAGTCGTCGAAAACATTGTGCCCCGTGTTGCTCAGTTTCCCTCTGGCAGTTTATGCAGCTTGGTTCTGCACCGACAACGTAGTCCGGGCACTCGGCTCTCAAGTGAAGCCCACCACAGTAACTACACCTTGACTCGGTGCCGGTACAGAACTTTCTGCTGTGCCCATATCCCAGGCATAGGGAACACTGCACGAGCGGAGATTGATCCTCTACTCTGACCGGCTGAAGGTCGATGTGCAGCTTCGCCAGGCCCAGGGCACGAGTCCAAACCACCGGGGAGACCCTGAGCACCACGTGGCACACATGAGGGTTTCTCGCCGTCTTCCGATACAGGACAAATATCCTGTCCTGTTCGGGTTGAAGGTCCCGGAACACATCACGGTTTCGGGACCTTACAGCCTTAAGTATTTCCTCATCGGTCTGACTTTTCAGAACTCCATACATGATCAGGAGAGGATCCCTGTTTTTGATTTCCTGGGTGGACAGCCCCTTTTCCTATTCGACGAGCCGACTCTGTGCCCTCTTTCTCTCTTCCTCTGTCTTATAACCTATAATAACCTTTCTGTCCTTCGCCTTTCTTACTCTTTCTACCTTTACCCAGCCATCATCTTCATTTGCAACCTTTCTCAATCTTTCTATCACTTGGTCTGCCGTCTCTGTCTCATTCATGGACTCGACCACCACGGAGTGCAGCATCTCTCGCCCAGGGAGCTGGGTACCCGGGCGCTTTGCCACCACACCCGCATAGGTCGCCATCCCCTTTTTTTCTTTTTCCTTCTCTCTCTCGTCTTGCTTCTCTATCTTTTCCTTCAACTCTATCATAATTCTCCCATTTTCTTTCAAAAGTCTTTTATTCTCTTCTACCTTTCTGAGCAGTACGTCGGTAGAGGCTGTTGCCTTCTCCCCGACGTCTGCTCCTTTCACGCTCTGCCCCTGCCCCCCAACGGTTTTCCTCCTATCCTCCTCATAGGTTTCTATAATTTTTTCTAAAAGCTCTAACCTCCTTTGGACTTCAATTTCAACTCTCCTTTAAAATTTCGGGAGATGTTGCACTGCTGTCTTATGACCGCTTTTCACTGCCGTGGAGAAGCGCGTCGATGGGGTCGGAAGCGGTAGTGGCAGTTTGTCTGCGAGCCTCTCCTGAGGTTTATGGCTCGTTGCCCTAACCTCTCTCGCTTGCTGTGACACCTGAAGTTCCAGCTCGTCCACGCTCCGCCTTACCGGTCCCATCGGGCGCTGCTCCACGCCAGGACTGCTCTTATCCAGGGGAGGTGTTAGCCCTGGTTTACCTGGCGAGACAGCAGATTTTTTTACCGGCGTCCTAATACCTAAAATTTTTTAGGTTTGCAGATGGAGCACGTCAAAAATAAAAAAGTCAAGATAATATAATTATAATAAAAAGTAAATTTGTAAAAGTTGTAAAAATTTGCATATATATTCTAGACAAAATAAACAAAAAGTTGCGTAACCTAATTGTCCTAAAGAACAGCGGCTCATACAGGCACCCCAAGCGACCCGATGCAAGCGGTCGACCCCGACGACAGCCCCGGTGACAATGTGTAATGTTGTGTGCTGTGTGTATTTGTGTAGTGAGTTGTTTGTGTATGTGTTGATGTTCGTGTATCTGTAGTGCCACCTAGGGTGTGTTCCTGTATGTTGTGTTGTGTGTATGCAGGCTACGACCCGCTGTCAAAAGCTTACGTCTCAGGGAGGTCCACTCCCTGGTCAAAAGTTTCTGTGTACGTTAGACGTACGCTACACTCAGTAAAAAGTTAGTAACAGATTACCGGAGTCAAATTAGCAACAGTCACCAATACAATTAACACAAAATAGAACTAGAAAATAAAAAATTAATTAATTATTATAGAGGCTTGCTCTATATTGTAAATTTTTTATTTCAGACTTCTGTCTGGTATCAGGTGGGGTTTCAGGTGCCAATATTTTAAAAAATATAAAAATTTTGCAAAAAATAAAGTCTAATTACTTTACTCTATCCTAGAGTCAATGCCTGTAGTTCACTGGATAGCTCTCCCCGAGCCCAATCCAATGACCCCAAACACGGCCCCCCTAGGCCAAAGGGTTTCCGAGAAAACCCCGCTCAAAATCCCGGTTACAAAACCAAGATGGCGGCCGGGATCTCTTTAACCAGGGCTATCTCAGGAACGGTTTGTTCGATACGACCGTGCCTGGGCTCCCCGAAAAGAGCTCGGCAAGTCCTAACCTGCAAGATGGTTTTCAGCTTAAAATTTTTTGACACCCGTAAATCCCTAAAATTTAGCTGGGTCTGCAGGGGAAGGCCGCTTGGTGCTCCCAAAGAAAACCCGAGTCCTCTGCGACTTCTGGTTCGGGAGATACTCAAGTTTAAAATTCGGTCTGACAGTTCAAGAACTGTCAAACGCGATTTTCAAAAGGGCGTTACTTCCCTTCCCTTGGTCGCAGCAGGTCGTGCGTAGGCTCTCCAGACTAGGCTCGAAGCCAGCTAATCCGCAAAGTGGCTTTCAGGCCCCCAAAATTTTTCAGCGCCGAAACGCCTGAAAACACTTGGGTCGGATAGAAGTCGTCGCCCCAAGCACCACTGCCAAAACGGCGTCTCGCAACGACCAACGGCTACGGAGCTATGCAAGGCCAAAGTTTTACAAAATGGCCGCCCTTATGTCAGTTGCTTAGTTTGGGCAGCTATAACTCCGCAACCGTCCGTCGCAGAGAGATGGGGTTTAGACTATAGTACCTGGCTTGATCTCCCCTACCCTCCCAATGACCCTTCAGGGCTAAAAAACTTTGGGCCCTTAAACCACCTTAAAAAGCCACAGAATCTATTACATATGGTGCCCTCGTAATAACCCTGAAAACCCGAGTTTTTTGAGTCTGATAGTTTCAGAGTTATCAAGTTTTTAAGATCTGAACCTGTGTAACCAATATGGCCGAAAAAGTCTATATTTGACAATTCCAAAGCTATCAGACCCAAGTTTGGGTTTAAATAGGTGCCTATACTGTATATAAAGCCAACCCTATGATTAAATTGAATTAATTTCTATTAGTCTAAATTTAAATAGAGAAAAACATGAAAAATTTAATATCTTCTAAACAACAAATGTAAAAACTTTGAAAAAAATATCTAATATCTAATCCTATGAAATAAAATTTTACAAAAGCAAATTTTTGACAAGTTATTTATAAAAATCCGAAAAATCTTAAAATTACAGGCTCTCTTTAAGTCTCTCCTCCAGGCTAGCGCGCAGCAGATTTCGGGGAAATAAGTGGTGGTCTTGCCTGAAAATTTCTCAGGAGAGCTCCTTGAAGTTCCAGACTTTGCCCTCTTATAACTTCGGCTCCGGGGGCGAAAAAAATCTGGACAAAGCTGCTTCCACCTTCTCTCATAGGTGTCCCTACGCCCACAAATTATGAGAGCGCTATGTCGGTGGGAACACTTTGCACGTGTTTAAAATAAGGTTATAAAAACCAGTTTTCAACGAATAGCTCTTTGTAGCGTCGTCGGCGAGTTTTTCTGTTCACGCCAATAGATACACCTCGTCGCGCCCCACAATCCAAGCTCAGGAAACCTGGTTGTCACCGATCACTTTGCAGAGATTTGACGCTTTGAAGTTTCAAAACTTGAAAAAACACCACGTGGATTTTTGTTTTTCACATATAACTTTTCTCCCGGAATTTTCCGGGAAAATTTGATTTTACCAACACACGCGGCACAACTTTCCACACTTTATGTACTATCGCGCGGCACCGAGACTTCAGAAAATACCGGTATTTTTAATTTTTTAATACGGAGCGTTAATAATTCATGGCTCTCTCAAGCAGGTCTAGACCCAGACTGGGACGGAGGGGTTATGTCGGACTCGCCGGAGTAAAAGAAAGATGTTAAAACGATAAAATAGACCTCCCGGAATACCGACTAAACCTACCACGGTGTTCCTCGACAAACCACTATCGGCGGGTCCGCGCGAATCACTTTCACATGCGGTCGCGACCCCGCTGAAGTTTCGGCCCGCCGTATAAAACGGCAGGCCACCTTTAAAAAGTCTCTACTGTCTCCCCCCCTAGAGGAGAGATGGACACGACACAGAGGCGCGCGTGGGAACACGCACGCCGCCTCTCGGACCTGGTGCTGAACGGATGGCGGGCAGGCCCACAAAGCCCGCCACCCCTAGGTCAAACCTCAGGGTGGCTGGAGGTCATCTCGCGCCCTCCGGCGCCCGGTTCTGCGGTTGGGGAGAGGGTTTAAACGCTCCCTCTCCCGCTCCGCCGCCTCCTTGATGGAAATCACTTCCTCACAGAAGGAGGCGACGGCGTTCCACGACCTCTCACTCCGGACCATAGACTGAACTACGGCCGGGAGCGAGAGGGCAACCAATCCGACTGCCGCGATCAACTCACGGCGCTGCGATGGCCAGGCGGGGCAAACCGCCAAAGTGTGCAGCGCCGTGTCCTCAACAACGTCGCGGCAGTTGCCGCAGTGGTGACAACCGGGCGTCTCTTGCCGGCCTATACGACACAGGAACCGGCCAAAACAACCATGGCCAGTAATGACTGGCCACGGTTGTTTTGGCCGGCACCCTCACCTTCCAGCTGACACAGGTAATGACCTGTGTCAGCTGGAAGGTGAGGGCGCCATGCCGCCTCTCCAGCCACTCCTCAAACACGGGCCTTACCGCCACGATT
This sequence comes from Catocala sponsa, assembly GCA_963564715.1. Lineage (NCBI taxonomy): Eukaryota > Metazoa > Arthropoda > Insecta > Lepidoptera > Erebidae > Catocala > Catocala sponsa. Next base: position 10,246,333 of record OY751351.1, read on the forward strand.
GTGGCGTGCCCGATGGCTTTATGAAACATAGGTCAACTTTTACCAACCTTATGTTATATACTAACTATTTATTCAAAAATATGGATGTCGGAGCTCAGACGAACACTATTTACACAGATTTAAAAAAAGCATTTGACAGAGTAGATCACGAAATATTATTAAACAAAATTGCGTTTAATGGAATTAGGGGAAACCTGCTACGCTGCCGTCCTTTAACTAAAACCACGTTAACCCCAAAAAGTGATTTTGGAGAAAAACGTAAAAAACGTGGGAATCGTTGTTTTTAGAAAACTATTATACATAAATCAGTGATTCTTAAATATTATTTAAACAAATATTTGCCAGCATCATTTAGGATATTGCCTGCTCAGAAATATACTTATAATTATATAAAAAACAGGAATTTTTGTTTTAGTTAAGCAATACACATTTTTTTTATGTTGATTGCCGCACTAAAGCGTCGTTAACCTACACTTAGAGACCTTTTAGTTAAGCATTTTCTTTAAATTTATAAGGTTTATAATTTTCGATAGTTTTACCCTGAAATGCTTAACTATAACCGCGCTAAGTCCATTCACTGTTTTGTAGCTAAGACATTTCTTAATATTTATACATTATTACCTTTCGTAAGAAGAGGCTAAAGCACCTAAGACTCTTTTAAGCTAAGTGTTAGCGAAAAATAAAAAAGGTATGAAAAAATATATGCTTGCTTACTAAGCTAAACACAGGTATTTCTTACTTCAATTGTTACTAACGTCTTTATAGCTAAGCATCTCATATCAAAAAACTGGATAATTAAATGAAATGCAGTATGAAAATTTAATAAAATTTTATTATATCATATAAAATGTGTAATGACGTTATAAGTTGATAGTAAAAATTTTAAAGGAAAAGATTACTCAAATTTACGTCGTGCAACACTGAGGCTAAGTCTTATTATTTAATTAATTTTAAATCTTATTATTTACAATTAAATTTTGTAAAGTAATTGGAAAATGAATAGGTTTAATGTAATTTAAATCTTATTTTTATCTTTTTAGGGCGTAAATAAAAGCTTTGTTTTAAAAGTTTTTTTTTTATATTAATTTATTTTATATTAATTTATTTTATATTTTTTAGTTTTCGCTAGATATATTTCTTAGTCTATTCATTTCATTAAGTGCATCATTGTTACATTGGCGGGTGCCAGTTAATTTCGAGCAGTCTAATTCTTCTATGAGGAGGCCTTCTATCGATGTGACCCTACTTAAGGCCACGTACGCTTGGCCAGCAGCGAACAACTTTGGGTCCAAATACACAACGGCGTGGTTAGCCATACTACCCTGCATTTTATGCACTGTGCAAGCCCAGCATAGTACTAGTGGCAACATTCTGCGTTCAGCGGTGCCATGGCTGTATTTCGCTGGAAATTGCACAGACTTCGGTTGAATCAAATTAAGACTTACTTATTTACTTATTATTAGCCCCCACAAATATTTCTAACTCTTTAGGCAACCCCCCAGTCTTGTTTATATCAGATGGTATAATATTATTTAAATCTATATTGTAATTTTTTCGGGTTCAATCTATTAGACTATCTCATATTTTCGGTCAATTCAATTAACGAGAAAGAACGCCAAAGGTGTGTAGCTGGGACAAATCTCGCGGGTTGGTCAAACACTTGATTACCTCGCACAGGGGGCAACTGTATTAAGTCTCCGAAGACACAAATATTTATACCATCGAAGAGAGATTCATTATTTTTGAGCTGTTTAACACAAGAATCAACCATACAAAGCATCTCATAGGGAACCATAGATATTTTATCTATAAAGAGAAATTCTTTGTGTTGCCACTTTTGCCGCATTAGACGCAGGTAATTACCAGTAAGAATAGACAGTTGCACTAGTCTACCATCTTTTTGCACGGGCAACTTTAGAGTAGAGTGTATTGTAGATCCCCCCACTAAGCGCGCTGCTACCCCTGTTAGTGCACACACCTTAACAACTTGCTTGTCGTAACACCTATTTACTTGATTTTTTAATAAGTTGAAAAAGAATGTTTTTCCGGTGCCAGCGTTTCCTGTTATAAACAACCTAAGACGCTCATCACCGCCATTATGTAGCTGTTCTGAAATACTTCTTGTTATGAATATAAACGCTTCCTTTTGTCCAACATTCATTGCTCTTCTAGCATTCAGAAACTCGTCATCGGTCATGTTCTGCTCCGGCATCTCCAACTCGTCCTCCAAGTTTTCCTGCTCAGCTTCTTCATTCAATACTTCAAAAGCATGTATTTGGTTAAACGCATTCTCTAGTTGCCTGTCACGCTCTCTAAATATCTCCAGTATCTTTGCTTGATAATTCTGTGGGCAGGTATGAACTGCGACTTGAATCTACTTTTTGTTTTACCACTTGATTCGGGTAACACCTTTTAGTGCATATCTCGCATATCTGATCACAGAATATATTAATGGTGTTGTTAAAAATTTCAATCTGGGCCTTTTCTTCCGCCCATACTTGAGAGTTGTATATTCTTACCGCACATAAGCGAGCCTCCCGCTGATTAGCAGTTTCTCCTGCCCTAACTTGGGAGGTATGCTCTCTTAAAGCGGTCAAACGTTCTTCCCGTTGTTCAGCAGATTCGACTGTTCTTAATCGTTGCATGCACCGCTTAGCCTGGTCAAGCCGCAACTGTCGTTGATTGGGTGATTCACTACGCACCTCACCACGCCTTTTGTCGAGTCGTTGGCGTTTCATGTCAGCGCTCTCATTGGCAAGTTTTCTTGCCGTTTTAACTTATTTTTCTCTAACCTTCTTTATCTTTGTGTTGTTGTTTCTTTATTTCCCATAATGTTCCCACGAGTACCGAATAAATATCCGTCAACCCTTCCAGAGCTTCGTTTAGAAAGGTAAGAGCTAATATACAACAGGGTTCACCCAGGTGCCCTGAGGCGGTACGTTCACGACATCATTTTATACCCTGATGCCACTCAGTCCTCGGCACGGCCTCACCTTGACTTGGGTAGCAATTTGGTAATATATGCGCCATTTGTTTTAGCTTAAAGCTTACTCGTGCCTGACGAAACACCGTTCCGGGTTTGATTTTGGAGTTTTCCTTCTCCTAGACAGGTTGCAAACCAATGCTATTGACGCCCATCTCACCAAATTACACAAGTCATGGTATACCTCTTATGCCTGTTACTACTGTTGACCGTTAAGGAGTTCCCTAGTTTGGAGCCAACCCTGGATGTGGCATCAATTTCATGGTGAAACCACCAACCGTCTATCATATCCGAACGGTATGCAAAATTTCAAGTCCCTACTGCCGACCGTTGAGGAGTTCTCTGGCTTGGAGCCAACTCTGAAGGTGGCAGCAATTTTATGGTGGACCCACTAACTGTCATCCCAATGGGTGTGCAAAATTTCATATCCCTACTGTTAACCGTTGAGGAGTTCCCTCGTCTAGAGCCAATCCTGGCAGCAGCATTACGTCATGCTTATCATAAACATGCATTGTCATTGGGACTGGACCAGTATGTAAAATTTCAGCTCAATCGGACACCGGGAAGTGGGTCAAATTTAACTTGCAAGAATCCACCTTCACATACATACAAGTCAAGTTAAATAAAAGCTTTTAAAAAGCACCTCTTCTAAATATTATTATCTTTATCTAACTAAAATTAAATGAAACCTTTACCAAATAAAACCAATGAAATAAATAAAAAGAATTTAAAACTTTAAATCAATAAAATCTAAAACAATGGAATAAAATAAATTCTGTTTAGCTTATCACTTATTATTAAAACCACAGGTTTATATTTTTATATAGCATTCTCTAGAACATATTAAGTGTAATCACTGTTATAATTTTATTATAAATGGCTTTTACGTATAATATATGTTATTAATTAGTTACTCTTGTTCTCTTTATTTGTACTTCAAGATCGGAATGAATGAAGTGCGAGAAACGGATAACGTGTTTCTAGTTGGGGAACGTGGGCTAGCGGTTATTAAGTTAAGAATGACTAATATTTTTTTGAACAAATTCCATGTTAGAAGTAAATAACGCTTTTTTAACGAATTGTTTTGAGAAAATCGAAGTATTGATTACTTGACAAAAATACCGTTATGGTCGTCTAACCAGAATTAAGATAAGGTTTTCATCATAAATACTTTATAGCATTGTTTTTATTTCTGTTTTATCAAAATTGATCCTTAACTATAATCACTTTATACGTTCTTAGTGTATTTGTAGTCAAGAATATTCAATTAACGTAGTTTAAGCTAATAAAACATTTAAAAAATATTAGGCGAATTTGTAAACTAAGGTACTTAAACGTGCATCAAGCTAAGAAGTGTGGTATAGTCACTTTTTAGTCAAGCATTTATTGCATATTTTGTCATTTAACGGTAAATCATGTTTTAATATCTCTAAAACTGTAAGTGATAGAGATATGGTTCTTAGACAGAAAGATAGAGAATTTAAAACTGTAATACTTTGCATTCAAAACTCAAAATCGAGCATTTGAGGGTTAACGGGGTTCTAGTCAAAGGACGGCAGTACGGTGGTTCTGGTCATATATTAGCAACCGTAATCTGGTAGTTGTGAGTAATGGGTATCACTCTGACTCGTTCCTCGCTACATCAGGCGTTCCTCAAGAATCCATTTTGGGTCCTTTGTTGTTTATTATTTATATAAATTATATAGGTAACTGTTTCCAAAATAGTAAGTTTCTGTTATACGCTGATGACCTTAAAATATTCAACACAATAAAGACAGTGAGTGATTGCCACCTCCTGCAAGAGGATTTAAATAGACTATCTAACTACTGTGTTAAAATAAACTTATACTTAGGTTCTCTAAATGTAAATACATAAATTTTACCAAAAATAAGTCCTTAATTAAAGGAGCATGCCCATTGCTGGGCCCAAAAATAGCGTCATTTTATCACTAAACAAAATCACAAAAATAAATTGAATTTACAATGGTTAATTGGAGAAAAGAATATTTTATATTAATTAATTACGACTTAATTTGTAGTTAAAGTCATGTGCTACAATCAATATTTTTAATGTAAAGTGTATGTTATTTTATCAATACACAAAATCACAACGAACTATTTTCAATTTACGATGATAAAATAATATTTTACAATATTATTGTAACTGCATTGTTGGCAGACGTACAGTAGGCTGTTGTGCCCATGTAATGTCGATAATCTGGTTTTTGAGTTTGGCTAGGTATCAAGAAAATATTTCTCCTCCTGCGCACAGTTTCTCGACGATATTTTAATAACCTATGAAGAAGAGTAACAGTTTTCTTTTATATTTTAATGAATTCCTGTACATGTGCTAGATAAACAATAATAATAATAATAGTTTATTGTCTCATAAAATGTTTTAGGTTGATCTATTATGTATGTATGAAAATATTTCTATTCCTGGTTAACATTTTAACAATCTAGATAAAAAATTAAATAAATCAACAAAGTAATTTATTTTTCATTTTAAACAACCTATTACCTGCACATAATCAATGTTGTAACGAGGGTGGTGCCCCTGGCGTAGGGCGCAGAAATAAACAGCCCTCTGTTTCACAAGCATTCGATTGAACCGCGTTCGATAATCGTAATATAATCGAAACAAAATGCTATTGATATTGCCGATATTGGGACTGAACTGATCCACCCCTGTTCTATCCCAATATTTTAATAAAAGTTTTCTAAAAGGCTGTTCCACCAATGTTTTACTTATGGAATGAAGTCCCTGTTCTGTCAACTTATAAGTACCTAAATCCAAAAAAATATGAGGTAAGTATTGGTGCTATTTGGTTCCTGTTTAATTTCTCATTACAAATCAGCTGAAAGAATAATTATTGAAGAGAAATCTTCTTTAGCGGCGTTGTGCACTTTTTTGTGATGAGTTAAAAATGTCAAACTCGCGTCAGGACACGTGACCTGATCGAAAATTCATAAGACGGAGGGAGAATGGTCACGTTTGTGTACGATAGCGCAATAAATGAATATTGTATTTTACCACATAAATGATAGTACTTTTATACTGATAATTAAAGCAATTCGTGCCAAATTATTCCCTAACCATTCCAAAATATCAAAAATGCACAACGTTAATATTCAAGTTTTCACTTCTGGCGGCACTCCCGGAGTGCAACTCGTTGATTTGCTTTTAATGTAGGTACCGCAACTTGTAACCTTATCCATTTTCTAACCTTTTTTTTACGTGGTCGGACTCGCCGGGGTAAAAGAAAGATGTTGAAATAATAATGTACCTCCCGGAATACCGACTAAACCTACCACGGTGTTCTTCAACAAACCACTATCGGTGGAGCCGCGCGAATCATTTACACATGCGGTCGCGACCCCGCCGAGGTATGAAACGGCAGGCCACTACACGAAAAGACCTACCCACTGGTCACCACTACAAAAAATCCCTACTGTCCCCCCCCCCAGAGGGGAGACGGACACGACACAGAGGCGCGCGTGGGAACACGCACGCTGCCTCTCGGACCTGGTACTGAAAGTATGGCGGGCAGGCCCACAAAGCCTGCCACCCCCAGGTCAACATCCATTTCCTAACCTAACCTAACCTAGTTACACATTCGAATAAAAAAATCTCATTATTGCAATTGCCAATTTTAATGAAATAAAGCAAAAGTATAATTTATGTATTTATCTAACAAATGCCACCAATTTTATGACTATAACAAGTGGGCCCAAAGATGTAGGAAAAATGATCATTAATTATGGTTTCTCTATCTAGACAGCCAATTACACTTAAACTTACATATCGATAAGATCGTCGCCAAAGCATTTAAAATGTATAGTTTTATTATGAGAGCCAGCACTGATTTTAAACGGTCCCTGACGTACCTGTATCTTTTTAACTCCCTAGTTCGCCCTCAAGTCGAATATGCCTGCACGATTTGGGATCCATATTATTCTAAATATGATGATATGATTGAAAGGATTCAGCGCAAGTTTTTAAAAACGACGGAATACAAATGTCTCATGAAACGTCTACCATACAGAGAATCATTAAAAGAAAAAAATCTACTTACCTTAAAATCCAGACGCCTGTTACTACATGCAATGTTTCTCTATGGGCTTATACATAATAAATATGACAGTCCAGATATAGTTAGTAATATTTACTATATAGTGCCCAGAACGGTTGTGCGACGAGAGGCGCGCGCTTATTCGCTATTTGCTACGACTCGTAGTCGCAGAAACGCGGGTGAGCGGGCGCCCCTCCAACGGTTAGTTAAAACATATAACAAATACTTTATTAAAACTGATATATTTGCCTTACCTCGACATGTATTTAAGAAAGCCATAGTGGATAACCTTACATCTCTAAAATAGTAATAACAGAATAATGTAACTACTAAAATAGCTCATAGATACATAATGTTTAATAAGTTAGTGTACTAATACCTCACTGTATGTCTCCTTACTTAGTAGTAATATGTGAAAACGTAGTGGATTGTACATTTACCCCTTGTTATACTTGTGTTCCTGTTTGTAATATAAATTGTACAATTGTTTGATTTCCAATGAAATAAAAAAAATAAAAAATATAAACAATGATTAGCGATTACTTATAGTATTAAAACTGTACAAAATATGTTATTATTGTTTTACAAACATAAACCATTATTTATTTCTATACATGTCGGTTTTAAATAATTTAATCATCAACATAAAATAACACATTTTATTGTTTTAATTGATAATAAATAAATTGTGTAACAGGGACGTACCAAGCTGATGTGAAACTCTTTCGTCAAGTCTTTTCATTTATCTATGACTAGATGTTCCCGCGGTTTCACCCGCGTTTATGGTTACTGCACCGCCCCCGTGGGTCGTAGCGTGATGTTATGTTAGCCTATAGCCTTCCTCGATAAATAGGCTATCCAACACTAAAATAATTGTTGAATTCCTGAGATTAGCGCGTTCAAACAAACAAAGAAACAATCTCTTCAACTTTATTGCATTAGTATAGATATGTGATATTACTAATATAACCTAACCCACCCTAAAATGCGTGTAAACCAACATAGTTCTGGTATAATTTTGCTATTTTTACAGTTATACTAAGGTTATACCAAAGTGAGAGTGGGTATAACTTCGGAATAATGCTTGTATAGACTGAAATGTCAACAGTATACTAGGCACAAGTGGTTTTTGATTTTCAGTATTTTAATTTATTCTCAAGTATAGCTTTTACATTTTACACCACAAAGTCAAAGTCAAAAATCTTTATTTCCATAAAAATGAGCAAACAATTCTTGGACACGTGAATTCAATATAGAATTAATAAAAAAAAATAATAGGAATAAATAGACGGAAATAAAAATTTTGCATTGAAAAAAAGCCTGTTCGAGGAGTAGAGCTTTCATGAGAAGAAGCAGGCAAGAAACTCATGGCCACTCTTTTCAATCGCGAAATGTTTACATCAATACAATTCAATGTTATATTATTTTTCATATAATATATGATATAGTATATTATTATGTAGTATTGTGAATAGAAATAACCTGTGAGTGGAAGCAATCTCAAATCTCAAGCATTTTTATCTTCTATATATTCAGTGACTGAACCTGTAACCTTACGAATATAATTTACGTTTTACAAATGTTTAAAATTTATTAAAACTTAAATTTTGAAAACGTTTATAAATACGTTCCTGTAAGGCTGTAAAAGTCTTTGGCAAAGGAAGATGTTTGTGATAGCGTAGGTAATATTTTCGAAGGAGTTTGTAGTTTTAGAAATGTTATGTGTGTTTGTATTCCTATGATATGTTTGTTACGTTACATGTGATTTTATTACATAGAGAGGTGTGTCACCATCATTATCATCATTATCAGGCTATAATAGTCCACTGCTGGACATAGCCCTCCCCCAAAGAGCGCCATAGCGCCCTGTCTTCAGGTGAGAGGTGAGTTTTGAGAGGTGTGTAAATTTGACAAATAAAGAGAATCTTTGATTGACTGCTCTGATGGCGTAGTGGTTTAAGTGGTCGCCTCGTACTGCCAGCGCACCGAGTGTTCTTTGGTCCTTTTGTTGTTTTTTAAGTTTTCTATCATACCTGCATTGTCTAGTGTGAATGGAACAGTCGCAAGAGGAAAACCTAGGCGAACGTTTCTCGATCAGATCGGAGGCGTTTTGGACAAAGGCCAGGTTAAGAGCACCTATGAGGAATGTGATGAAAGTGAATGAATCCAGAGAAGTGTGTCAGGATCGTAGCAAATGAAAATCCGTAGTCTCTGCCTACCCGTCTGGGAAACAGGCGTGAATCTATGTATGTATGTATGTATTATTTTTTAGAATAGAATGATATTAATGTATATTTCTCAGAAAAATGCACATTATAAACAGATACATATAACTTTAAACTATTATTATAAACGCTGATCTCTAAAGTAGGTCTATACCTATATCTTAAAGACCAGTGCTACCATGGTTCTTGTTACAATAACAAGCCATCATTTTAAAAATGACCGCGATCACTTGCGTGTGTGCGTGCGTGTAAGTGTATGTACACGCACGTGTGGTTGTGCTTATGGGTGTGCGTAATTCTTAACAATATTTATTTTGGTTTTTAGCTGTGCTGTAAATAAAAATTATCGATTTCTGTTTATACTATGGATGTAGCCAGCTGTCTATTATGGCTATGGTTAAAGCTCACATTTTCACTGCCGATGCCGTCTCGGAAGTGATTTTGTCAGAGATATTTTAGAGAATTGCATTGCAGCGCCTTATGTAGCTAAGAGTAAGCTATTGTTTTTTCTGTATTACAATCAATCATTAATAATAATTGTGGTCGAAGAGCCCTGCATTACAATTCGGAACTGTAGATATAATAATAATGTACTCTAGACCGAGATTCAGTCACGGTGCGGCGGCGGCCAATCTTAACGGAGATTGACCATCTGCACAGGAGATATTATAGTGCACAAATGTGTACGTAAACACAAGTGCACTCTCTTCTTCCCTAACTCTCATGATACGATGGAACGGTAATCCGACACTACCGGTGAGAGATCAGGCACAGGATCAACGGCTAAAGTCGTTCTTTTTGAGGCGCAGGATGTCTTACACTGCCAACTGCCTAACTTAGGGCTGCTATTGAGATTTCTTAATAGAAAACCCAATAACTTTTTGGTGTCTCGATCCGAGATACGAACCCAAGACCTCATGCACAGGAGTCGCATTCACTACCGCTGCGCCACGGAGCCAGTTAATATACAACTATTCTAGAATCATCACATTAGTAATCTAAACGCATCGGAAACAAAATATAGGTACATAAACGACGTTACCCCCATTTCACCAAAGGTGGATTACCTGGGACTTATATGTATAACTATTCCATTTAAGTTCCTAATATTCTACCTACTTACTGTTCTGCAATATGTCTATAATCGTAAATTGAATTGAGACAGAGCTATTGTGTTGGCTGAGGTGCGGTGTGTGCACCGCAGTCGATTGGAACAAATATTGTTCTGAGTTGTTGTTCTACTGTACTGATAACATATAGTTCATTATTAGTAGATGTTACTTTGTAAAATAGATAAATATGTCGACGAGTCAAGATTCGTTTTCGAACGCAAGCGTGACGTCACTACCGAGTCGTGGTTGGACGCGACCGTTGGAGCGGGCGGGCATTCTATAATCGGAGCTCGCACCGAGCGGACGTGTTTGTTCGAAAATCATTGCTAGTGATTATATTGTGAATTTATTTAAATAAACGTTGTTAAATCGTTCTTCGTGACTATTATTGCTCGAGGCTACCCGTCATGTCGGCATGCGACGAAAATACGCGCCCACTGAGTCTGGTGGCCGACCCGTCTGCGACAAATAAATGATTTTTAATTTTGATTTTGAATAAGAAAGAAAGAAGGGTAGAAAAGTATTTATGCAATTGATATTATACACTAGATTGGGTCACTTCAATAGTAATGGACATCGAAAATCTGAGTGAGATTAATAAATTATTAATAATTACATTAGTGTTATCAATTTGAACTTATAAGTAGCGGAATAGATATGGAAATAGCGTACGTGAAAGAGACAGTTAGTTCTTTAAAAATTGCGCTTAAACTGTTCTAGAAAGGATTTTGTAAACCGATTTTGTTTGATAAAAATAGAAAAATGTTCCAATTGAGTCGAGTTTGCATCCCTCATGTCATTAGCTCGGACTCTGGATCTCTGATCTAAAAGATATTGTAAAATAATGACACTGTCGTATTTTTAAAGCTCAAATATATAATAACATCAGCTTTGTATTAAACAGTCCCAATGCTGGGCACGGGCAAGGCTCTGGGTGTGGCAGTCCAATCGTCTCCCAATAGGCTATCGCATCTATAAATGTTCACAATATTCTACTTTTCGAGTTTTACTCGCACATTCAATAATAAGAAAAGTAAACCAAATTCAAGCAATTAAGTTGCCTCTGAATTTATTCATAAGAAGAAAAAGAATGATAATTTTTTCATATTTTGCACAATGTACCTAAACCTCTTCCGAAAATCACAGACAATATTTCATCCCGCCGAAACAAAGAAGAGTATAAAAAATCTTATACATAGTGACATAATGTATATTTTAGAAACAACAGACCTTTTATATCAAATTTGTTGTGATTATTTATGTGTTTTTAACGTGTAGTTTCTGCCTTTGGTAAGCGATAATTTACATACATACACACATAGATTCACGCCTGCTTGCTTCTTGCATTCGTTGCTTCTTGCATTCTTTCATTGGCTCTGACAGATAGCCAGTCCAACCATGCCTGCTTCTTCTCACGTACTACCTCTTGCACATCTTTATCCCACCACGCATTCTTCGATTTAATAATTTTCCTCTTCTTGCTCACACCGCATACTTCTGACGCTACAACAACCACTTCACGCTTAAACGACTGTCATAATTCTTTTATATCATCAGTGTCACAAAATCTTTCAAATCTTTTCCTCAATTGACTTTTATTTCGTTTTTGGACACTGGTTCCGTTAGGTATACGGTGTCGCCATCCTTTGAAGAGGCCACGTATCCGGCTCATAACTCATAACAAAAAGAGATATTTTAGAGCATTGCATTGCAGCGCTTTAAGTAGCTAAGAGTAAACTATTGTTTTTTCTGTATTACAATCGATCATTAATTGTGGTCGAAGAGCCTTGCATTACAATTCGGAACCGTAGATATAATAATAATGTACTCCAGACCGAGATTCGGTCACGGCGTGGCGGCGGCCAATCTTAACGGAGACTGACCATCTGCGCAGGAGATATTATAGTGCACAAATGTGTACGTAAACACAAGTGCACTCCCTTCTTCCCTAACTCTCATGATACGATGGAACGGTAATCCGACACTACCGGTGAGATATCAAGCACAGGATCAACGGCTTTACGTTCTTTCTGAGACGCAGGATGTCTTACACTGCCAACTGCCTAACTTAGGGCTGCTATTGAGATTTCTTAATAGAAAATCCAATAACTGTTTGCTGTACCAACCCGAGATACGAACCCAAGAACTCATGCACAGGAGTCGCATTCACTACCGCTGCGTCACGGAGCTAGTTAATATACAACTATTCTAAAATCATTAGTAACCTAAACGCATCGGAAACAAAATATAGGTACATAAACGACGTTACCCCCATTTCACCAAAGGTGGATTACTTGGAACTTATATGTATAACTATTCCATTTAAGTTCCTAATATTCTACCTACTTACTGTTGTGCAATATGTCTATAATCGTAAATTGAATTGAGACAGAGCTATTGTGTTGACTGAGGTACGGTGTGTGCACCGCAGTCGATTGGAACAAATATTGTTCTGAGCTGTTGTTCTACTGGTAACATATAGTTCATTATTAGTAGATGTTACTTTGTAAAATAGATAAATAAATGATTTTTAATTTTGATTTTAAATAAGAAAGAAAGAACGGTAAAAAAGTATTTATGCAATTGATATTATACACTAGATTGGGTCACTTCAATAGTAATGGACGTCGAAAATCTGAGTGAGATTATTTAATTATTAATAATTACATTAGTGTTATCAATTTGAACTTATAAGTAGCGGGATAGATATGGAAATAGCGTACGTGAAAGAGACAGTTAGTTCTTTAAAAATTGCGCTTAAACTGTTCTAGAAAGGATTTTGTGAACCGATTTTGTTTGATAAAAATAGAAAAATGTTCCAATTGAGTCGAGTTTGCACCCCTCATGTCATTAGCTCGGACTCTGGATCTCTGATCTAAAAGATATTGTAAAATAATGACACTGTCGTATTTTTAAAGCTCAAATATATAATAACATCAGCTTTGTATTAAACAGTCCCACTGCTGGGCACGGGCAAGGCTCTGTGCGTGGCAGTCCAATCGTGTTCCAATAGGCTATCGCATCTATAAATGTTCACAATATTCTACTTTTCGAGTTTTACTCGCACATTCAATAATAAGAAAAGTAAACCAAATTCAAGCAATTAAGTTGCCTCTGAATTTATTCATAAGAAGAAAAAGAATGATAATTTTTTCATATTTTGCACAATGTACCTAAACCTCTTCCGAAAATCACAGACAATATTTCATCCCGCCGAAACAAAGAAGAGTATAAAAAATCTTATACATACTGACATAATGTATATTTTAGAAACAACAGACCTTTTATATCAAATTTGTTGTGATTATTTATGTGTTTTTAACGTGTAGTTTCTGCCTTTGGTAAGCGATAATTTACATACATACACACATAGATTCACGCCTGTTTCCCAGAGTGGTAGGCAGAGACTACGGATTTCCATTTGCTATGATCTTGACACACTTCTCTAGCTTCATTCACTTTCATCACATTCCTTTTCCGCGCCCGTTGGTTCAAGGAGCTCTTAACCTGACCTTTGTCCAGAACGTCTTCGATCTGGGCGAGAAAGGTTCGCCTAGCTTTTCCTCTTGCGATTGTTCCATTCTGTAATATATTGTAAATAGCGGGTACTACGACAACGGTACGTAGCTATAAGTACGTCATAATATTGTAGCAAGCCAGTCGGCCAGTATACGTTGTACAGCAAAGTTGTGTATTATTCCATTTATTCCTAAACCTCAAGAAGTGCATTCCTCAAATACATCACAGTGGCAACGAGCTACAAGAATATTACGCGTAAAATACGGCCGCAGTTATTAGTATCTTATCTACATAGAAAGAATACGAAGATTATTATCGAGGAAAATGTCGATCGGAAAAATTGCCGTGTTCAAAGTTAACTGTGACGACTGGCGGTTATATGTGGAACGATTAGAACAGTACTTTTTACCAAGGCGTACAGGCTGGCGGTCAGTTTGGAGGCGGGCGAAAAAGACGCAGCAGCTGTGGTGGAACGTAGCAGACAGCCGACGGCCAGCACCAGTTCGACCGATGACGATTGTCAGAGGCTGACTCCGAACCCGAGGCGCAGTGCAAGGTCTGAGGCGGGCGAGCGCGCGACACGGCAGGCGCGAGGCATATCGGCCAGCTGCCGCGCCGACACCGGCGGCGCGCGTGTGGCCGCGGCCGCAGTGCGAGGCAGCCACTTGCAAGTACGGGTGTTACGTCTGCAGAGTGTGCAACCAGCAGGGTCATCTGCGGCGGGTTTGCCCAAGTTTAACGGGACCGCACCATGTTGACCTTCAACCTACCGATGTTGGCGACGACGTGGCCAGTGACGAGGTAATAGATATACTCTTATTATCGCCAACACAATGTACACCTATCTGTATTACTTTGAATGTGAATGGTCAAGATCTCAAAATGGAGTGTGATACAGGAAGTGCTGTGTCATGTATAAGTTCGGCATGCTATAATAGGCTGTGTAAAAATTTTACCTTTACGCCATGTGAATTAATGTTTAAGTATTATACGGGCGAATTAATTAAACCGTTAGGAAAGCTGTTAACATTAGTAAAATATAGAAATACAACTAAAGTACTAGAATTGTTTGTTGTAGAAAATGGTAAAACCATTGTGTTAGGCCGACAGTGGATGGCAGAACTAAAAATACAGTTACGCCCAGTTGCTTACAATTGTAATAATTTATCTATGTTTAAAAGGGATGCGTTTGATGTAATTGCATTCAGTTCCAGATAGTTTGAAGTGTTCGCGGATGGCTTGGGTCGATTCACTGGTGGTACAGTGAGCATTCACGTCCGTGAAGGGGCGCGGCCGGTGTTCATGCGCGCGCGGCCGTTGGCTTACGCGTTGCGCGAGCCCGTCGAGTGCGCGCTTGAACAGCTGGTGCGCGATGGCATACTCTCACCTGTTGAGCGTTCTGACTGGGCGACTCCGATCGTGCCGGTCGTGAAGAAGGACGGTAATATCAGAATTTGTGCTGATTATAAGTTAACGTTGAACAGAGTTGTAGAAATTGACCGTTATCCGTTGCCGAGAGTTGAGGAATTATTATTACGTTTGAAAGGGGCGAACGTTTTAGCAAAATAGATCTGTCACAAGCTTACGCGCAGTTTGAATTAGACGATACAAAGAAATATACCGTAATTAATACACATAAGCGTTTATTTATGTATCATAGGCTAGTTTATGGACTATCTTCAAGTCCAGGTATATTTCAAAGACATTTAGAGCAGTTATTTGCAGATATGCCGCATATAGGCGTGTTCCTTGATGATATTATTACAGGTTGCACCAATCGGGACCACTTAACTAGTTTATGTAAGGTATTTGATCGTTTATGTAAATACGGTTTGAGAGTAAAGAAGTAAAAGTGTGTATTCTTCGAGAAGTCGATAAACTATTTAGGTCACACGATAAGTAAGGATGGAGTTCACACATGTCCTGATAAAGTCAAAGCTATTGTCGAAACGCCGGCACCCACTAACATTTCCGAGTTAAGTGCATTTATCGGTATGGTTATGTATTATGGGAAGTTTGTAAAAAATATAAGCACGATTTTAGCACCCTTATATAACATGCTCAAGGCAGAGGCTAAGTACCGGTGGGATAAAGAGTGTCAACATGCATTTCGCGAGGTTAAAACGTTGTTAGCAAGTAGTAAGATATTAATGCACTATTCACGCGAGTTGCCATTAATATTGACAACAGACGCGAGTAGTGTAGGTATTGGCGCGGTTATATCGCATACGACTGCGAGCGGCGAGCGGCCGGTGGCATATGCTTCTCGTGCGTTGACTGCCGCCGAACGCGCTTACTCAAAAATAGATCGGGAAGCACTTGCTATTGTTTACGCCGTCCGCAAACTTAATCAATACCTGTATGGTCGCAATTTTATACTTAGAACGGATCATAAGCCATTAACATATTATATTTTAGGTAATAAAGTAGGCATACCGATAATGGCCGCATCAAGATTGCAACGTTAGGCAGTCTTATTTTCTGGGTACAGTTACGAGATAGAATTTGTATCATCTAAGAAAAACTTGTGCAGGTGCATTATCTAGGCTTCCTCAAAGCAAGAGTAAAGAAATTAAAAATAGCGATGAGAAAACATACATTAGTTTTGTAGAAAATTTCTTACCGATAACGAGTAAAGAAATCAAAGAGGCGACTGCCGGTGACGCAGTGCTAAGTAGGGTTTTGGGGTACATTCAATCGGGATGGCCTTTGTCTTGCCCCGACGATCACATAAAACCTTATTTTGTTCGACGCAACGAGTTGTATACCGAATATGGATATATAATGTGGGGTTATCGTATGGTGATACCGGTATTATTACAGGATAACGTTTTAAAACAATTACACATCAGTCATATGGGTATAGTAAAGACTAAATCTTTAGCTCGAAGTTACGTATGGTGGCCTAAGTTAGATAATGATGTAGGAATGATGTGTAAACAGTGTGAGACTTGTGCGGCGGAGGCCGACGCTGTGCCACGGGCTCGAATACAACCGTGGCCGTACCTCGTCCGTCCTTGGAGTAGGCTACATATTGACTTCTTAGGCCCATACAAGGGGTTAACTTTCTTAATCTTGATAGACTCGACTTCAAAGTGGATAGAACTTTTTGAAATGCCTTGCACTACTGCGTCAAGTGTAATTAAAATATTAAGATCCACTTTCGCAAGGTTTGCCTTACCTGAAGAATTAGTTTCAGATCAGGGCCCGCCATCCACAAGTTTAGAATTTAAAATTTTCTTATCCAACAATGGTATAACGCAAACTTTCTCACCGATATATCACCCAGCCTCAAACGGTACAGCCGAGAACGCTGTTAAGTTATATAAGCGTGCAATTAAAAAAGCGTATAGGGACAATTTAGATATAGATGTTGCTTTACAAACTTTTCTCCTAGCTTATCGAAACACTGTCCATAGTACGACCGGTGAAACACCGGCTATGCTGTTGCAAAAGAGGTCTCTGCGTTCAAGGTTAGATCTGTTGCGCTCCGAGCGAACTGTTGAGGACAAGGTTCGGGAAACTCAAAGGCGCCAAGTGGAATACGCAGGCGGGGTATCACGGAACTTTCGAGAAGGTGATACGTTCACGGAGGTATTCCGTGGCAGAGGATGATGGTCAATTACTTAAAAGGCACGTTGATCAAATTCGTCGTAGATCATGCTTTTCTGATGTTACCGTACCTGTTTCCGAAGGCAAGAGTGACTCGCTAACGGAAGGGGAGAAGGTTGTGAAGCCCTCAAGTGAAACTGTTAGTGGGAAAGACAATTCCGGTGAGGATAGGAGTAGCGTAGGACAGACTGTAGATGACACCAAAGACGTATCTGATGTTTTGCAAAACAATAGTCCTAAGGTAAACAAGTCACCTTCCTTGCCACCTTCAACTGGGCCCCCAGTGAATCGATACTCAAAGCGAATACGAAAACCAGTCGTTAGGTTTCAAGTTTAATTTTATATGTATAATGTTAGGTTAAGCTAGCAATAACTTGTAGATAGTAAGTTTTATTCATAAGTTGTGTTGTAATTAATGTGTTCACTTGTTGTATCGTGGTGGAGGTGTAATATATTGTAAATAGCGGGTACTACGACAACGGTTAGTAGCTATAAGTACGTCATAATATTGTAGCAAGCCAGTCGGCCAGTATACGTTGTACAGCAAAGTTGTGTATTATTCCTAAACCTCAAGAAGTGCATTCCTCAAATACTTTACACATTCACACTAGCCTTATAAGCTTTCTTAGTCAGTCTTTCCTCGTCCATTCTTTCTACATGTCCAAACCAGCTTAACATACCCTTTTCTATTCTTATCACTATATCCTCTTTCATGCCGCATCTCTCTCTAATCACACTATTACTTATTCTATCTTTCAGAGTCACACCACATCTGCTTCTTAGCGCTCTTATTTCTACAGCATTTATTCCGTTCTCATGCTTCTTTTGCCATACCCAACTTTCACTTCCATATATAAGTGTGGGTACTAATAGTCCTCTATGAACAGCCAAACGTACATTTTCGGATACATTTCGCTGTTCATAAAAGCGCGTAGAGGTCCATTCACTTTGTTGCCAGCAATCGTTCTCCTTTCAATATCTCCCTCATGTTTACCATCCCTTGTAAACAAAGTATTCAAATATACAAACTCTTTCACTTTTTCTCTATCAATCATAATATTACACATCGTCACGCACTCTTCCTTTTCAAATACCATTACTTTCGTCTTGCTTACATTTATTTTCATTCCTTTACTCTCAAAAGCACCATGCATAATAGTCAACCATGCCTGCTTCTTCTCACGTACTACCTCTTGCACATCTTTATCCCACCACGCATTCTTCGATTTAATAATTTTCCTCTTCTTGCTCACACCGCATACTTCTGACGCTACAACAACCACTTCACGCTTAAACGACTGTCATAATTCTTTTATATCATCAGTGTCACAAAATCTTTCAAATCTTTTCCTCAATTGACTTTTATTTCGTTTTTGGACACTTGTTCCGTTAGGTATACGGTGTCGCCATCCTTTGAAGAGGCCATGTATCCGGCTCATAACTCATAACAAAAAGAGATATTTTAGAGCATTGCATTGCAGCGCTTTAAGTAGCTAAGAGTAAACTATTGTTTTTTCTGTATTACAATCGATCATTAATTGTGGTCGAAGAGCCTTGCATTACAATTCGGAACCGTAGATATAATAATAATGTACTCCAGACCGAGATTCGGTCACGGCGTGGCGGCGGCCAATCTTAACGGAGACTGACCATCTGCGCAGGAGATATAATAGTGCACAAATGTGTACGTAAACACAAGTGCACTCTCTTCTTCCCTAACTCTCATGATACGATGGAACGGTAATCCGACACTACCGGTGAGAGATCAAGCACAGGATCAACGGCTTTACGTTCTTTCTGAGACGCAGGATGTCTTACACTGCCAACTGCCTAACTTAGGGCTGCTATTGAGATTTCTTAATAGAAAATCCAATAACTGTTTGCTGTACCAACCCGAGATATGAACCCAAGAACTCATGCACAGGAGTCGCATTCACTACCGCTGCGTCACGGAGCTAGTTAATATACAACTATTCTAAAATCATTAGTAATCTAAACGCATCGGAAACAAAATATAGGTACATAAACGACGTTACCCCCATTTCACCAAAGCTGGATTACTTGAAACTTATATGTATAACTATTCCATTTAAGTTCCTAATATTCTACCTACTTACTGTTCTGCAATATGTCTATAATCGTAAATTGAATTGAGACAGAGCTATTGTGTTGACTGAGGTACGGTGTGTGCACCGCAGTCGATTGGAACAAATATTGTTCTGAGCTGTTGTTCTACTGGTAACATATAGTTCATTATTAGTAGATGTTACTTTGTAAAATAGATAAATAAATGATTTTTAATTTTGATTTTGAATAAGAAAGAAAGAACGGTTAAAAAGTATTTATGCAATTGATATTATACACTAGATTGGGTCACTTCAATAGTAATGGACGTCGAAAATCTGAGTGAGATTATTTAATTATTAATAATTACATTAGTGTTATCAATTTGAACTTATAAGTAGCGGGATAGATATGGAAATAGCGTACGTGAAAGAGACAGTTAGTTCTTTAAAAATTGCGCTTAAACTGTTCTAGAAAGGATTTTGTGAACCGATTTTGTTTGATAAAAATAGAAAAATGTTCCAATTGAGTCGAGTTTGCACCCCTCATGTCATTGGCTCGGACTCTGGATCTCTGATCTAAAAGATATTGTAAAATAATGACACTGTCGTATTTTTAAAGCTCAAATATATAATAGCATCAGCTTTGTATTAAACAGTCCCACTGCTGGGCACGGGCAAGGCTCTGTGCGTGGCAGTCCAATCGTGTTCCAATAGGCTATCGTCTCTATAAATGTTCACAATATTCTACTTTTCGAGTTTTACTCGCACATTCAATAATAAGAAAAGTAAAACAAATTCAAGCAATTAAGTTGCCTCTGAATTTATTCATAAGAAGAAAAAGAATGATAATTTTTTCATATTTTGCACAATGTACCTAAACCTCTTCCGAAAATCACAGACAATATTTCATCCCGCCGAAACAAAGAAGAGTATAAAAAATCTTATACATACTGACATAATGTATATTTTAGAAACAACAGACCTTTTATATCAAATTTGTTGTGATTATTTATGTGTTTTTAACGTGTAGTTTCTGCCTTTGGTAAGCGATAATTTACATACATACACACATAGATTCACGCCTGTTTCCCAGAGTGGTAGGCAGAGACTACGGATTTCCATTTGCTATGATCTTGACACACTTTTCTAGCTTCATTCACTTTCATCACATTCCTTTTCCACGCCCGTTGGTTCAAGGAGCTCTTAACCTGACCTTTGTCCAGAACGTCTTCGATCTGGTCGAAAAAGGTTCGCCTAGCTTTTCCTCTTGCGATTGTTCAATTCTGTAATATATTGTAAACGGGTACTACGACAACGGTACGTAGCTATAATTACGTCATAATATTGTAGCAAGCTATTCGGCCAACATACGTTGTACAGCAAAGTTGTGTATTATTCCATTTATTCCTAAACCTCAAGAAGTGCATTCCTCAAATACATCACAGTGGCGACGAGATACAAGAACATTACGCGTAAAATACGGCCGCAGTTATTAGTATCTTATCTACATAGAAAGAATACGAAGATTATTATCGAGGAATATGTCGATCGGAAAAATTGCCGTGTTCAAAGTTAACTGTGACGACTGGCGGTTATATGTGGAACGATTAGAACAGTACTTTTTAGTCAATAAAATTGGGACAGATCTGCAAGTGCCTACACTAATCACCGTCATGGGATCGGAGAGTTACGAACTTTTAGTTAACTTGTGTACCCCGATATACCAAAATCTAAGACGTTTGAACAAATAACGGACATTATGGCGAAGCATTTACAACCGAAGCCGAGTGAATTAGCTGAGCGATATAAGTTTAGGCACCGGAAACAAAAGGAAGGCGAAAGTATATCGGATTATACTGCGGTTTTAAGAAATATGTCCAAGACGTGTGGTTTCGGAACGTGGTTGGAAGAGAGCCTGAGAGACCAGTTGGTATGCGGGATAATCAGTGAATTAATACGACGATTGTTGATTTTTTTTTTATTGTGCTCATCAAAATGACCACACTCCACCTGATGGTAAGCAGTCGTGTGGTCTTAGTGTGTTCGCGGAAAGTCAGTTGGATTTTACCAAGGCGTACAGGCTGGCGGTCAGTTTGGAGGCGGCCGAAAAAGACGCAGCAGCTGTGGTGGAACGTAGCAGACAGCCGACGGCCAGCACCAGTTCGACCGATGACGATTGTCAGAGGCTGACTCCGAACCCGAGGCGCAGTGCAAGGTCTGCGGCGGGCGAGCGCGCGACACGGCAGGCGCGAGGCATATCGGCCAGCTGCCGCGCCGACACCGGCGGCGCGCGTGTGGCCGCGGCCGCAGTGCGAGGCAGCCACTTGCAAGTACGGGTGTTACGTCTGCAGAGTGTGCAACCAGCAGGGTCATCTGCGGCGGGTTTGCCCAAGTTTAACGGGACCGCACCATGTTGACCTTCAACCTACCGATGTTGGCGACGACGTGGCCAGTGACGAGGTAATAGATATACGCTTATTATCGCCAACACAATGTACACCTATCTATATTACTTTGAATGTGAATGGTCAAGATCTCAAAATGGAGTGTGATACAGGAAGTGCTGTGTCATGTATAAGTTCGGCATGCTATAATAGGCTGTGTAAAAATTTTACCTTTACGCCATGTGAATTAATGTTTAAGTATTATACGGGCGAATTAATTAAACCGTTAGGAAAGCTGTTAACATTAGTAAAATATAGAAATACAACTAAAGTACTAGAATTGTTTGTTGTAGAAAATGGTAAAACCATTCTGTTAGGCCGACAGTGGATGGCAGAACTAAAAATACAGTTACGCCCAGTTGCTTACAATTGTAATAATTTATCTATGTTTAAAAGGGATGCGTTTGATGTAATTGCATTCAGTTTGAAGTGTTCGCGGATGGCTTGGGTCGATTCACTGGTGGTACAGTGAGCATTCACGTCCGCGAGGGGGCGCGGTCGGTGTTCATGCGCGCGCGGCCACTGGCTTACGCGTTGCGCAAGCCTGTCGAATGCGCGCTTGAACAGCTGGTGCGCGATGGCATACTCTTACCTGTTGAGCATTCTGACTTGGCGACTCCGATCGTGCCGGTCGTGAAGAAGGACGGTAACATCAGAATTTGTGCTGATTATAAGTTAACGTTGAACAGAGTTGTAGAAATTGACCGTTATCCGTTGCCGAGAGTTGAGGAATTATTATTACGTTTGAAGGGGGCGAACGTTTTAGCAAAATAGATCTGTTACAAGCTTACGCGCAGTTTGAATTAGACGATACAAAGAAATATACCGTAATTAATACACCTATGCGTTTATTTATGTATCATAGGCTAGTTTATGGACTGTCTTCAAGTCCGGGTATATTTCAAAGACATTTAGAACAGTTATTTGCAGATATGCCCCATGTAGGCGTGTTCCTTGATGATATTATTATTACAGGTTGCACCAATCGGGACCACTTAACTATAATAATAATAATAATAAATTTTTATTCAATAAATAAATAAAAGTCTTTACAAAACACATTACAGGCTACTTATTGTATTAAATTCACATTAAAACTATATTTAATCTAAAGGAAAACATTTTACAATTTAAAAATTGGACACATAGTCTTGTTTATAGTCTGTTTTTACATTTTATTACCTGAACTAGGTCAAAGACCTGTGTTTCAGGCTGTTTCTAATATTACATTGTTATTCTATTGTAAATAAAGTAAGGGTCTACAAAAAACATTTAACATTTATACATGTACTGCAAACATATATAGGTAGTTAAGTATAACTACAATTAAAATATTTATAAACAATAACAATTATAAATTAAAGATTGCTTAAACAAAAATAAATTATTTTACAACTACTAGCAAATTCTCTGTATCTGAATTCGTAAGCGTTTTTAGGTACTTTGTTAAAACTACGTGACATTGAATTATGATTAATGCTATATATATCTAATAACTTATTTAGTTTATTGTACAGAAAAGGCCCTAAGAATAAGAATTTCTTCATGTAAGCATGCTTAGTTTGGAAGCTTTCACAAACTAAGTCTTTCCTTCTTTTGTTCGTAGGTAAGAAAGGTAGTAGCGTATGTTGTTTTAGGATAGTGTGCAGGATAAATAGTTGACGGACAGTTAAAATGTTAGTGGATTGGTATAGTTCATAGGTAGGGAAGATGAAAGGGTGGAATGTGGCTACCTTTAAGATGGCTCTTTGCGCACGTTCTAATGGCAATAATATTGTTTTCGATGCTCCACCCCACGATGTTATACAGTAGGTTATGATTGATTGGCATAATGCTAAATACACCTGTTTTAGTAATTTAAATATTGCAACGCTACGAAGATTCTTGAAAATATATATTAGTTTGCGTACTCTATTGCATAATAAATAAATATGTTTGCTAAAATGAAGGTTAATGTCAAGCGTAATGCCTAGGTATTTTATACAATCCGTTGCTTCTAAAGTGGGGCAAGTGCATGCGGTGTCAGCAGATAGTAGACAATTATGATTGTGAGCAATAATGTTGTTTATGTAATATGGTGTGTTTTTGTTCCGCATTGAAAAGTGGATATATTTAGTTTTTTGTGCATTTAGGGTTAAATAATTGTTTGAGAGCCATTGACTGATAGTATTGAAACCTTCTTGAGCTCGCTGGTAGGCTTCGATGCGTGATTGAGCGGTGAACAGTATTACTGTGTCATCCACGTATGATATTGTAACCCCGTTCCGAAGACACAAATTATACAGATCATTTATGTAAATAAGGAAAAGTGTAGGACCGATAATACTTCCCTGGGGAACTCCAAAAGAAGTATTTGAAAAACTAATTTATGTAAGGTATTTGATCGTTTATGTAAATACGGTTTGAGAGTAAAGAAGTAAAAGTGTGTATTCTTCGAGAAGTCTATAAACTATTTAGGTCACACGATAAGTAACGATGGAGTTCATACATGTCCTGACAAATTCAAAGCTATTGTCGAAACGCCGGCACCCACTAACATTTCCGAGTTAAGGGCATTTATCGGTATGGTTATGTATTATGGGAAGTTTTTAAAAAATATAAGCATGATTTTAGCACCCTTATATAACTTGCTCAAGGCAGGTGCTAAGTACCGGTGGGGTATAGAGTGTCAACATGCATTTCGCGAAGTTAAAACGTTGTTAGCAAGTAGTAAGATATTAATGCACTATTCGCCCGAGTTGCTATTAATACTGACAACAGTAGTACGCGAGTAGTGTAGGTATTGGCGCGGTTATCTTATCTTATCTTGTGTGTGGGGGCCAGTCTTACTGACCGGCGACACTTCGACCCAGTGGGATCTTTTGTGTCAGCCCCAAGATTCATCCCTTAGCTATCTCCTTATGAATGTACTGCATTAGCTGCAGTGTACTATTCAGAGGGAGAAGTCTGAAGTCTTCAGGGTTTAGATATGCCAATCCCATCAGCTAAGTCCAGCCAACGCGTCGCATTCACACAGTAGATGCGATATGGACTCGTCCTGTTCACCACAGGTTCTGCAGGTCGAATCGTGTGTCAATCTCAATCTGCACAGGAAGTCTTTGGTGCCAAAATGGCCAGTGAACGCTCCTGTGAGCAGGCGCATTTGGTTCTTGCTATACCCGCAGAACCTCCGGGTGAAGCCTGTGGCTCCGATTGCAATGAATTTCTTGGAGTGTTCCAGACCCCTAAGGGCCATCCACTCTAGCCTGTGTTTTTCATTGCCGTGTGCATTCAAAGCTGCCTTTACGGTGCTCTCAGAGAGTCCCACGAATGGCTCGGGGCCCACAAACAGTTGCTCCGAGCCCTTTCTGGCTAATTCATCAGCTTCCTCATTGCCCTGCACTCCTGTATGCCCCAGAACCCACACCAGTCTGACTGTGTTCTTCCTGCCTAGTTTGTTAAGGACCAGTCTGGAGTCCACCCTACACGAGTCCAGAGCCTTGAGAGCAGCTTGACTGTCACTGAGAATATACACAGTCCTGTCAGTGACACCACTGTTGATATTCTCCTGAGCACAGGCAATTATAGCATAGGTTTCCGCTTGGAAGACCGTTGCATATTTGCCCATACTTTGGCTCACCTTACAGTTGTTGGCATAGATTCCAGCGCCCGATCCTGTTTCCATTTTGGAACCATCAGTGAACCAGTTGAGTCAACCCTTCTCAGGGGATTGGCGCGGTTATATCGCATACGACTGCGAGCGGCAAGCGGCCGGTGGCATATGCTTCTCGTGCGTTGACTGCCGCCGAACGCGCTTACTCACAAATAGATCGCGAAGCACTTGCTATTGTTTACGGCGTCCGCAAATTTAATCAATACCTGTATGGTCGCAATTTTATACTTAGAACGGATTATAAGCCATTAACATATATTTTAGGTAATAAAGTAGGCATACCGGTAATGGCCGCATCAAGATGGACTGGAAGGCTCACATAGAAACGCTAAGCAAAAGATTGAGCAGCAGTTCATATATGCTTTATATACTTTACCCCGAAATCTCAATAGTGATGCGCTCCTTACTGCCTATTACGGGGTTGTTGAATCTATCCTCAGATATGGTGTCATTTTCTGGGGTAACTCTACGGACAGAGAAAGTATATTTAAAGCTCAGAAACGGTGTTTGAGATCAATGTTCCATTTACAAATAACAGATAGCTGTAAACCATATTTCAAACAATATAAGATACTGACTCTGCCATCCATGTGTATCTTAGAAATGTTATTATTTATTAAATCAAATCCTCATTTGTTTCCACGTGTTGCAGATGTGTTCCCTAGAAATAGACGGGATAACAGCCGATTATGTTTAAAATCAGCTAAAACTGCACTTATGCACAAGAGTGTCTTATGCATGGCACCGGTCATTTATAATAAACTGCCCAAGTGTTGGAAAGAATTTAAATTGAATTTATGTTGAATTTAAATTAAAAATGAAATCCATTTTAATTGACAAAGCTTATTATAATGTTAATGACTTTCTTCAGGACAAATTTTGATAATATTGTGACTAACTTAAGACATTCATTATTTTTAATTTTATCTGATTTTTAATTAATATTTTTGCCTATTCAATTTCGAATACTGTTTTTATGTGTGGTACATTAACCATTAAGATATGAGAAATTATTTATTTTGTGAAACTTATTTTAATCTGTAAGAATATTTGCACGTCATTCCACATGACAAACATGATGAAATCAATACTTCTATGTAACAACTTGCATGCACCCATGTACACTCGTGTTTAAGCAAATAAATTATCTTATCTTATCTTAAGATTGCAACGTTGGGCAGTCTTATTATCTGGGTACAGTTACGAGATAGAATTTGTATCATCTAAGAAAAACTGTGCAGATGCATTATCTAGGCTTCCTCAAAGCAAGAGTAAAGAAATTAAAAATAGCGATGAGAAAACATACATTAGTTTTGTAGAAAATTTCTTACCGATAACGGGTAAAGAAATCAAAGTGGCGACTGCCGGTGACGCAGTGCTAAGTAGGGTTTTGGGGTACATTCAATCGGGATGGCCTTTGTCTTGCTCCGAAGATCACATAAAACCTTATTTTGTTCGACGCAATGAGTTGTATACCGAATATGGATATATAATGTGGGGTTATCGTATGGTGATACCGGTATTATTACAGGATAACGTTTTAAAACAATTACACATCAGTCATATGGGTATAGTAAAGACTAAATCTTTAGCTCGAAGTTACGTATGGTGGCCTAAGTTAGATAATGATGTAGGAATGATGTGTAAACAGTGTGAGACTTGTGCGGTGGAGGCCGACGCTGTGCCACGGGCTCGAATACAACCGTGGCCGTACCTCGTCCGTCCTTGGAGTAGGCTACATATTGACTTCTTAGGCCCATACAAGGGGTTAACTTTCTTAATCTTGATAGACTCGACTTCAAAGTGGATAGAACTTTTTGAAATGCCTCGCACTACTGCGTCAAGTGTAATTAAAATATTAAGATCCACTTTCGCAAGGTTTGCCTTACCTGAAGAATTCGTTTCAGATCAGGGCCCGCCATCCACAAGTTTAGAATTTAAAATTTTCTTATCCAACAATGGTATAACGCAAACTTTCTCACCGATATATCACCCAGCCTCAAACGGTACAGCCGAGAACGCTGTTAAGTTATATAAGCGTGCAATTAAAAAAGCGTATAGGGACAATTTAGATATAGATGTTGCTTTACAAACTTTTCTCCTAGCTTATCGAAACACTGTCCATAGTACGACCGGTGAAACACCGGCTATGCTGTTGCAAAAGAGGTCTCTGCGTTCAAGGTTAGATCTGTTGCGCTCCGAGCGAACTGTTGAGGACAAGGTTCGGGAAACTCAAAGGCGCCAAGTGGAATACGCAGGCGGGGTATCACGGAACTTTCGAGAAGGTGATACGTTCACGGAGGTATTCCGTGGCAGAGGATGATGGTCAATTACTTAAAAGGCACGTTGATCAAATTCGTCGTAGATCATGCTTTTCTGATGTTACCGTACCTGTTTCCGAAGGCAAGAGTGACTCGCTAACGGAAGGGGAGAAGGTTGTG
This sequence comes from Catocala sponsa, assembly GCA_963564715.1. NCBI lineage: Eukaryota > Metazoa > Arthropoda > Insecta > Lepidoptera > Erebidae > Catocala > Catocala sponsa. Next base: position 10,274,460 of record OY751351.1, read on the forward strand.
AAGCCCTCAAGTGAAACTGTTAGTGGGAAAGACAATTCCGGTGAGGATAGGAGTAGCGTAGGACAGACTGTAGATGACACCAAAGACGTATCTGATGTTTTGCAAAACAATAGTCCTAAGGTAAACAAGTCACCTTCCTTGCCACCTTCAACTGGGCCCCCAGTGAATCGATACTCAAAGCGAATACGAAAACCAGTCGTTAGGTTTCAAGTTTAATTTTATATGTATAATGTTAGGTTAAGCTAGCAATAACTTGTAGATAGTAAGTTTTATTCATAAGTTGTGTTGTAATTAATGTGTTCACTTGTTGTATCGTGGTGGAGGTGTAACTTATTGTAAATAGCGGGTACTACGACAACGGTACGTAGCTATAAGTACGTCATAATATTGTAGCAAGCCACTCGGCCAATATACGTTGTACAGCAAGGTTGTGTATTATTCCTAAACCTCAAGAAGTGCATTCCTCAAATACATCACACATTCACACTAGCCTTATAAACTTTCTTAGTCAGTCTTTCCTCGTCCATTCTTTCTACATTTCCAAACCAGCTTAACATACCCGTTTCTATTCTTATCACTATATCCTCTTTCATGCCGCATCTCTCTCTAATCACACTATTCCTTATTCTATCTTTCAGAGTCACACCTCATTTCTACAGCATTTATTCTGTTCTCATTCTTCTTTTGCCATACCCGACTTTCACTTCCATACATAAGTGTGGATACTAATAGTCCTCTATGAACAGCCAAACGTACATTTTCGGATACATTTCGACTATTCATAAAAGCGCGTAGAGCTCCATTCAGTTTGTTGCCAGCAATCGTTCTCCTTTTAATATCTCCCTCATGTTTACCATCCCTTGGAAACAAAGTACCCAAATATGCAAACTCTTTCACTTGCTCCACTATTTTTCTATCAATCATAATATTACACATCGTCACGCACTCTTCCTTTTCAAATACCATTACTTTCGTCTTGCTTACATTTTCATTCCTTTACTCTCAAAAGCACCATGCATAATAGTTACCATCGCCTGCAACTCGGCCACTGATGACGCATGTATTACTTGCTCATCGGTATAAAGAAGACATTTGACAAGTAACTTATTCATTCTTAATCCCCATTCACAATCTTTTAAATCTTTTAAACAATTGTCCATGTATAGGTTAAACAGCCAAGGTGACGGTATACATCCTTGTATAACATCTTTTTCGATGATAAACCATTCTGTGTAGGTCCCATTTATCCTAACAAAAACTCTGGAATCATAAAGAGATTTTAGAGCTCGCGTGAGGTTGCTATTCACTCCATACATGGACAATACCGACCAAAGTTCATTCCTCACCACTTTGTCATAAGCCTTTTCCAGATCCACGAATGCGCAATAGACCTTTTGATCTTTGACTAAAACTTTCTCGGCTATGCTCCGTAAGGAAAAGACCTGGTCCGTACATCCCATACCCTTTCGAAATCCCGTTTGTGCATCCCATATTTTCTCGTCGGTTACTTTTACAATCCTTTCAATTAACACTTTCGCATACAATTTACCGACGACGCTGAGCAAGCTAATGCCTCTATAGCTTTTGCAATCTTGCTGTGAGCCTTTTCCCTTGTATAAAGGTACTATGACGGCCTTGCACCAATCACTTCGTACACGGCCGGTATTCCAGCACGAGTTAAAAAGGTGGTACAACTGAGTTGCTATAAGATCCTGTCCAGCTGTCACTCTGTCAGCATTTCGACTGTAATCCTATCATACCCACCAGCCTTCCCTGATTTCATGCTTTTCAATGCTTTCATTATTTCATCCATACTAATAGGGCTTGTATCACTACTATCATTATCATTCATTTCGAAACTTTGCCCTTGCTATGCGTCAAATAAATGTAAACTCCTTAAAGTAAACAGTAGTAAAACAAACGTTATTCTTTTTCGATCGACCTCTAAAAATAAGGAAACATTAAATAGTAAAATAAATGGTGAAAGCGTAAGCTAATCCTCTGTAGTAACATTTCTAGGAGTTTATATTGACGATAGACTAAACTGGAGAGATGAGTTAATGCATTTGGAGAACTCAATTAGTTCGGCCTGCTATGTACTCAGGAGTCTCAGGAACGAAGTTAGTACTGAGTACTTAAGAATGGTATACTTTGCATTAGTCGAGTCGAAACTAAGGTATAGCATCTTGTTTTGGGGAGGAAGCTATGAACACAATGTTCATAGGGCATTTGTCGCACAGAAAAGAGCCATTCGAACAATTGCAAGAATTCAAATACCAAATTCATGCAGACTGTACCTACTTCAAAGAATTCAAAATATTGACCGTTCCTAGCTTATATATATTGGTGTTACTCTCTCACTTATCTAAATATGCTCATGAGTACGAAAATGAAGACGTAAGACAGATAAGGGAGAGCACTAGGAGAAAAGATCTAAATACCCAATGTATACCACATCTTGATGTTGTAAAGCAGAGTGCATATTACAGATCCGTTAAAATATTTAATAAATTGCCATTAGATTTAAAAAAGATATTTCGTAAAAAAGATTTTTTAAGCGAACTTAAGCGGTTCCTGTTAGAAAATGCTATTACTCAATTGAAAAATTGTGAGCGACATAGCAAACTTTTTGTCTCATGCAACATTTCGTTTTTGAATTCATTAGTTAAATAATTAAATTATTTTTAGTTTATTTATTGACATTTTGTTCTTTAAATTCTTTTGTTTTATTGATATTTGACATTATATGGATTTTATTGATAATTTTTCTTGCTATTTGACATTTGATTGCTTTTTATTTTTTACTTATTATTATTAAATTGACATCATCATCATCATGTCATTAATGTTTATTGTATGTATCCACTTCATTATTTGAATTTATATTATTGAAATTGCTATTTGCATTATGATTATTAATATTCTTGTAATTATTTATAAATTGTAATAAACATTCACATACAATGTAAAACTTGTTCTCTGAATAAATAAATTAAATGAAAACTTTCAAAATATTCCTTCCATCTCTTCAGTACGCTCTTTTCTTCATTCAGTAAACTTCCATTCTTATCTCTGATTAATTTCAGCTCTATGGTTACGGTTTTACCTCGAACCGAGCGGATGGATTTCCAGAAGAACTTTGGGTTGGTCCGGAAATCTTCAGATAATCAATCATCTGTCAAACTCGTCGTTCAATTCCTCTTTTTTCCTGTTAATTACGTATTTCACTACCTTATTCATTCTTATAAACTTATTCCTAACTTCATTCACATCCCCATTCGTTGCTTCTTGTATTCTTTCATTGGCTCTGACAGATAGCCAGTCCAACCATGCTTGCTTCTTCTCACGTACTACCCCTTGCACATCTTTATCCCACCACGCATTCTTCGATTTTATAATTTTCCTCTTCTTGCTCAAACCGCATACTTCTGACGCTAAAACAACCACTTCACGCTTAAACGACTGTAATAATTCTTTTGTATCATCAGTGTGTTGTTCGGGTAGGTAGGTATACGATGTATTTTATTGTCCTTTGAAGAGGCCACGTATCCGGCTCATAACCAAAAAATGGTCAGTATGGACACCAATACCTCTATATACCCGAGTGTCTAGGACATTCTTTCTCAATCTTTCATCCACTACAACAAAGTCAATCATACTACTTCTCACATTCTTTGTTTCTCTTGTATACTGGTGGATTCTTTTGTGGGCAAATATAGTGTTTGTCACACAAAGATTCCAGATAATAATGCGATAATTTAAGGTTTTCAAAATAAGATTACTTGCCGTTTTTGCAATAGTTTCTATGCCACGGCCGCTTCACAAGCATCGGTACAAAGAACACTGTGACAAAGAATACACAAACACAGAACAACTATTTGTGACCACATACATTTTTGTTCAACTATCAGCGCGGTGTATTGGCAACGTATTCACTTAAACTATTCCGGCCATATTCGTAAAACTTACGTCGTTATAAGTATATTATATTCTAAAAAGTATTATTCATAATCTCAACTAATATTCGAATGTGAGTTTCTTTATTTTGTTTGTTACGCTTTCACGCCTTAACTACTCGACCAATCATCATGAAATTTTACATACACGTCGTCAGGCGTATAAAAAAGGACATAGAGTTCCATTCAGGGAATAAGTATTGTTCCCGAGGGATATAAACTTGTTGACAAAATTTACTTTGACGCGTATTAGTGAATTCACGGGGAAAATCTAGTAGATACAATTATAAATAAGAAAGTATTAAATATAAATAGCGTAATCGTTTACGTGCGAATGAGGGCAAGAAAGGGTATTTAAGATAATAAATTATGTACAACTTTGCTATTCACTACTGTTAATGTCGATTGAAAGTTGTCTAAAGGAGAATGCCTACTCTTTGTTTCGCTTTTTGATGAGTATAAACACGAGAAAATATGCCTACTTTATATTACAATGTGTTTATTTTAATAAAATCCAATTATTTTGTGGCATTTAGATTTTTATATAATAAGTTAAATAATGTATTTATAAGAAATTCAAATTTGTACATATAACCACAATTCTTTAAAAATAACTTATACCTAAAATATTATAAAACAGAAAGTAAAGAAAACTAAAACCTAGTCCAGCCCAGTCATATTAGGGAAAAAAAGGGGTCAACCTCGGAATGAAAGATAATAAGCTGTAAAGTGGTATAAACCTTTGTTTTGTCGTTTTAAATGTTGTCTCAAAAGTCACAAGTGCTATCGTGTCCGCGTCTTAAGATATTGAAGGTCAAAGGTCGTAAAAATCGGTTATTCGTGAATATCTCGCTTTCTATTGCTTAATTAAATGAGATTTGCATCTATTATAAATGTTGTAGAGTATAAAATTCTCTACAACTTTTTTTTGAACTTTTTTTTCATACGATCAACCGTTTTTGCGGTAGACCGCGAAGAGTGCGCCGCGTACAGTCATATATGGCCGGTAGTGTGCCCAGAAGACTGGCAGCATATTAGACTGATAATAAGTAATTTAATAGTTGTTCCCAGTTGTTTCCTACGTTTTAGGGAAGAGACATATTTACCATTTGCATAAATGCATTTCGTAATCAGTCGATTATGTATAATCAGTAATCATAGATCCACTAACAATTTCCTGGCATCCCAAATGAGTACTTTAAATACTATTATTATTATATTTAAATAATTATAGTATTATATTTTTAATAAGGAAATACATATAAAGACTTTAAAAAAAATATATTACGTATAGTCGATTGTTTAATTCTGTAAATGGACTGATGTCCAGCACTATTGACAACACTACGAAAAAACAAAATAATTTATACGTCAAAAGAATTTCTCAGTGAAAGAAGTCCATTAAGAAACTATTTTAGACCTAATGATATTTTCATTTTAGACAGAGGTTTCAGGGATGTAGTTGGGCAATTACAAACATATCGCTATAAAGCACATACGCCTAAATCGCTGTTGGAAGGAGAACATCAATTAACCACACAACAGGCTAATAATTCAAGATGTGTCACAATGTGTCGATGGGTGGTTGAAGTTGTTAATGGGCGCATTAAGCGAGATTTCAAGCTATTTCGCCAAGAGTACTTCAATCGTGCATCGTCACATCTAATGAGCGATTTTAATATAGCGTGTGCCTTACTAAAAAAATTCCATCTGCCTATATAGGATCGACCTGATGCCCTGAAGCTCTTAGAAATTGCAAAAACTAAATTAAATACAATAAATCATTTAGGAGCTTATGTTCAAAATGAAAATATAAATCGAAGGAGGTCAATGTTCCGCAGCATCGATGCTGAGCAACCACCTTTGAACACATTTCCCAAGTTATCTTTACATGATTTAATAATGACAGCTTTAGGGACCTACCAAATCAAACAGGCGCGCTCTTATTATGGGGAGCATATCCGTCAAGATGGCAAATATGAAATTGAAGTGGCCGACAACATAGAGGATGACTTAGCTCTGGTACTGGGGACGGACAAATATCTTGTCAGAGGTAGAATTAAATCACAGCATATTAGCAGTAAGGTTTATTAAGCCTACATTTTAGTTAACAGATGCACTATGAACTGTTTAACAGATATTGCTGGCTATTATTGTAACTGTTTGGTAGGTAATCGTACAGTAGGCTGTTGTGCCCATGTTATGGTCATGTTGTGGTATCTCAGTTGGGCCCGACATAGAACTGTTGGAGCACCTGTACGATTTTTAGACAATATATTTTATGAATATGATAATTATGATGTGGATGTCAATGTGTTGGTATTTTGAAATAAATAGAATAAAAAATAAATTGTTTTATTGCCTGTTTCTCAATCCTTACCTATATCCTCCTTATTAGAAATTGACCACTTTTCATAAATACTAATTAGTGATTGCGGTATATTATTTCTAGCGTGGGCCAGATTAGATTGAACATGAGTTTTTACGCAGAGGGACTACTGTTTGACCTTCGCAACCTAGAGGGATAACGATACTCTAGGATTAGGCTAGGCTTATGTCAGGATATTTGAGCGTACTGACATCCATATAACGACTGACTGATGTTCGTGTCAGCCGGGACCAACGGCTTAAAGTGCTCGTCGAGACACGAAGCGAGGGATAATTAATAATTGAATACGCACATAGCTCGAAAAAGACCTATAATATATAGACTTAATGTCAAAGGTGAACGTGAACCCGATATCCTCTGTATGTCGGTCTGTTGGTCTCCCACTGAGCTATCGCTGCTACATATATATATATATATATTTTTTTTATTTTATTTCTTGTTATATACCTACGAGGGAATGACAGCTTAAAACTAGTTTATTTTGACATTTGATATAACCTCAAAAACTAAAATAAAGATATTATTTCTACAAAAACCCCACAAAATAAATTGATGATTTTACCCTAGATCTAAAGTACTTAAATAGGACTATTGAGTGTCCAATTTTCGTTCGTATAATCTCATCCATTCCAGGACAGTTAGCGATAGTTCGGCGCCATTGTAATATGGGCATTCTCCTTTAGTATCCAGTCGACCAAGATTATATGGCGTGTCGTGAAACTTTGTTACTGCATATATGATACTCTATCGCAGGGGCTAAGGGCAAGAAGTAATACTAATAATATCAGCCCTGTACATAAACTGTCCACTGCTGGGCACGGGCCTCTTCTCAATGTGAGAAGGGTTAGACCTTCGTCCTCAACGCTGACCCATTGCGAGTTGGCAGTCTTTACATATTTTCGAGAACCTGCAGAGACGCAGGTTTCCTCACGGTGTTTTCCTTTATAAAGCAAGCGATAATTAACTAATTAATACGCACATAACTTTATAAAGTCAGAGGTGCGTGTCTTAGGATCGAGCGAAACTTCTGCGTGGCAGTCGAACGGTCTCCCACCGCTATCGCAGAAAGTAAGCCTTCTGTACAATATAATTAAATTTTCCAGGTAAAGAAGGAGGAACAAGGGCCATCGCCGCCACTGACTACTCCCTATTACAGTGATCTCTTCACGATGGCAAAGGTAGAAGAAGTATATGACTTCGCAGCGAATAGACCGCCCCACAAAACTACAAAGTAAGTAGCTTTTTATAATAAAAAACCAAATATAATAAGCAGCAGACTATAAGCAGATAGTGAGTGTATTGTTTAATTAACAGAGACATTCCTATTGACAAGCGGTACTCAATATTCAATATTTTATTGCATTCCACAATATTATATAAAGATAGACTTATAAAACAAATACGGTCATTATGGACCTTGTCGGGCACAGCAAATATACAACAACGGTACAAGTGGTATTTGACAGGAATCCTCAATTTCTGCATAGTGTACTTCAAATTTTTCTGAGAATTATTTTATTAGACTTGGGAGGTACAATGCATGGACGTACAAGACATTAGCAATTTGCTGACAGAAATTCTATTCAAGTTAGACACTATGTATATATTTATATTTTCTATTGATTATTGCTGTGGACTACTACTGTTCGCCTGCGACGTCACTAAGGGGAATCGCACCATAAAACATTACTTTGGTTACTGCTAAATTAAATTTGGTAAAATATAGTTTAGATTTAAGTTGAACACCAACCGACCATACTATGAAAACCGAATCAAAATAAAATAAATCAAAATCGATGGTCAATGTTAAAAATCTTTATCCATTTAGGTCACAAAGTAACACTTATGAACGTCAAGGTTAACGAACTAACTATACTATGATTTTTTATTTACCTATCAGCTAATTTTACCTGTTGGCTCGTTCAGCTAAGCAAGGACATAGATTCAATGAGAAGAACGGGCAATGAACTCACGTCCACGCTTTCTAATTGCCAATTTTACAATGTGGCTTATTTTACTACTTGTATTATTATTAGGGACCGGCAACCATTATAACATTTACATACGTCTGAATTAAACACTCAAGTATTGAGAATAAAAAAGATTAGAAAATGTTAATGTCTCTGACATCAGGTATCAGTTACAGACACATAAAGACACACACATAAAGCAATAAAAACAACGAGCAACCATATTGTATTCTGGATGCAATCTGGATATCTACGATTTCAATTACAAAACTAAGGCTGATGGGCCGGTAGTCGTTTCCTCGCCATATTAAAGGGAAGGGAATGACCCGGTCCATAACGCCACCACAAGTAATAACTTATAATGAGTTTCTAATTCAGAAAGCCTTCGTTAGCTAAGAGGAAATTTCTATTATATCTTCAATGTATAGTCAATTACTTTCTTTTCCAGTATTTTGGAATCAACGGGACATTTAGTAAAAGGTTGCCTTGGTGGAGGTATTTTAGGCGTACATGAGGCCTACATGAAATGTGGTCTGTGGACAGCCGTAGTTGCTAATATATTCTTTGGTATATATATCACCTATTGTGTTCACGTGAGTTTATTTTCCTTACTTTGTCTTAATGTGTTGCCACCACTTAACATTCATAGCCTTTTTTAAATTAATCTCAACGAATATTATGAATGCTAATGTAAGTTCTTTTGAAATTATGAAATTTCGCATAATAATATATATTATGTTGTTAGTGGTAAAGAAAAGGACATAGGATATTGTTTTGCAATAATAATAATAATAATATTCTACCACATACACACAACCATCTAGCCCAAACTAAGCAGAGCTTGTACTATGGGTACTAGACAATGGATAAAAATACATATTTATAGGTACCTTTCTTTGTAAGTAGGTACATACATAGGTACACTAACCACTACGCCATCAAGGCCGATCACAAATTTTATAATATTTATATCATCATCATCATCATCATTTCAGCCTATTGCAGGATATATATATATATATATATATATATATATATAACCCCACTATTTAAAAATGATAGTTGGCTGTGTTGCCAATTGAATAAATAAAAACTCCCCAACAGAATTATTAACAAAAATAAGAAATCATGACAAGAGTATATCAGTAACATTTACTCACCAGCTTATACCAGGCAACTCCACAGTTGCGTAGAGGGGAAGAAGGAAACCTTTACATTTTCAATTATTATTCTGTTGGGTAAGTTCTCATAACTAGTGTACGATTTTTTTAAATAACTAATAAGAAATGTATTAATTAATAATTTAATTATTTATTATCATCTTTACGCAATTTAACTAGACAACCTATTCGCAATATGTCCATGTGTATATTATCTATCATTTATTTCTTATCACTAATAAATAACAGATGAGGGTATAAATTTCTTATACCGGATCTTACACCATACCTGAAATTTATTGATTGTGCCATTTTAGACGGAAAATAAAAAAGGTCAACGTTATTATCAACACTATAGATTTACATGATCGAATAGAATATAATATGTAAATTACGATATTTCATTGAAATTATTTATAGGTTTGTGCACTTACTTTTCGTAATGACAGCCTTTGACATATCAAAGTCCACCGTAATTATTGTAACTGCTTGTAACCAGCAAATACAGCGTGTTATGGTCGCATCTAACTAATTATATATAGATAGATATGCATATCTGTTGTATGTTGTAGTGTGTTCAATAAACCAGTGCGAAATATTTACTTGAGCCGACAACACGTTTGTTTTGCTTATAAAACCCAAGTCCATACGACTATCAACCTTAATCACACGACATAAGATTCATAAATTGGTCCTACCTGAGCCGCATTCCAAAGTCCGAGCTAGTGATTAGAGAACAATAGCGCGTTGAAAACCCATCTGCCGTGCTAATGACTCGCAATATTATATTAAAAACAAAGTGATTTGTAGCAAACAACTTCGATATACTTCGAAACTAAATATAAATGTGCTGAATTGGGACAGTTTGCAGTGAATTTAAGTGACTTTAAACATTGAACTAAGTCTAATACCGGTGCGTGAACACATTGGACTAACTTTACGTGAAAAATTGTGATCAAATAGCCATGGAAACAACGAAAACCGCTGAACAATTGCTTAGTGAGTTGGAAGATAATTACCTACTAATTAAGAAGGCGTTAGAAAACTTCAAGAAATCCCCAAAGGTGCGCTTGACTAAAGGTTACTTAGAGGTGAAATTAAAGAGCTTCAACGACTATTGGGATTCGTTTCGAACTGCCAACCAACAGTTGATGCGTTTAGTGCCTAAAGCTAAACGTAAAGAGATAGCATATTTTGTCAACGATGACTATTCGAGATGCGAAGAAGAAGTCATGGATATTAAAGCGGTTATCATGGATATGATAGAATCAATAGTAATAAGTTCTACAATCACGTCACGGTCGCCGTCAAAAGAACAAAATACGAATACAATACCAGCACGTGTCAAATTGCCAAATATTCAGTTAAAAACATTTTCGGGTGCTTACGAGGAATGGCCAAGTTTCCAAGATTTGTGTTTGACCAAGTCATTGGTGGATGCGAATACAACGTTAAACAACGTGCAAAAACTTCATTACTTAAAGGTTAGCCTCACTGGCGAAGCTGAAAGCTTATTGAAGTCTATACAAGTTACGGATCTAAACTATGAATTAGCTTGGGATATATTGAAAAACAGGTATAATAATAAACGTCTTATTGTAACTTCACTCCTCAAGCGATTATTTAATCAAAAGAAGTCAACCATACAGTCTGCGAGCTACATAAAATCACTGCATGACACTACTTGTGAGTGCTTAAACAGTTTGAAGAACTTGGGCCTGACTATTGAATCATGGGACCCCTTGATTATACATCTGGTTGTTCAAAAGTTAGACGTGACTACACACAAGGAGTGGGAGGAGCATGTCACTAGAGAGGAAGATGAATTACCACAGCTATCTTCCTTAAAGAAATTCCTTCAGTCGAGATTCCATACACTTGAACTTGTCACAACATCTACGTCAAAGGAGAAACCTGTAATAAAGGAACGTACTTACCACATATCCACTATCGAAAGAACGTGTCCACTCTGTAACGAGAAGCATGGATTATACCACTGTATACAATTTGGAATGGAACCAGCGCAGCGATCAGAGTTCGTGAAGAATAAATCCATTTGTTACAACTGCCTTGTTTCTGGTCATATGCTCAAAAGTTGTCGGCTATCCACCTCATGTCAAATTTGTCACAAACGTCACCACACTCTTCTTCATACCACAAGAACTGCCACAGCAACAAATTCAACGCAGGCATCACAGTCAACAGACTCAAAGGTGTCATTACATGTGGCAGAAGACACCGAAGAAATCCAGGCAAATACAATAACACAACCGCGCTCTTCCAGAAGAGGCACAACCTTGCTAGCAACGGCAGTAGTTACAACAAGAGGATAAAACGGACACACTACTGTCTTGAGAGCACTTATAGATCTGGGATCACTGGGTTGTTTCATCACAGAGCGAGCGGCACAAAGTTAACCCTTAATTCTCGCGTGGGGTATATTTTACCCCAGTCAGGTTTTGAAGTGTTATAGCTCCACCATTTTTTAATTGAACGGAATGGCGTTTCGTGTAGCTGCCTAAATATCTCCCCCCACCTCGGTTCAGTCACGTGCGCCGCTCCGCACGGTGTGGTTGTGTCCAGAAATCGCGTCTGGGGTATATATTGTCCCACGCGAGTGTTAGTGCGACCTTTTTTTACTAGTAAGTATTAATTAATTGTAGTATTTTATAATGTGTTATGAAGGTGTAGTAAAGTAGATTTGTTGCTTATTGTTAATTAAATGTTTGTTTTTAGATTAGTAAGCTCGAAATGGCATATCAGCGGCTTTCTGACCGCCAAATTGGTCATTTTTTACCAGTGTTCCACTTGCAAACATACTTTTGAAGGATCACCAGCTCACTATGGTTGGAACTATTCGTAAGAACAAGCCAGAAATTCCACCATGCTTCTAGCCCAAATTAGCCCGAGATGAACATTCCAGTTTATTTGGATTTCAAGAAGACGTAACTCTTTGCTCCTATGTTTCGAAAAAATCGATGGCGGTGCTGTTGATTGCATCTATGCAATCAACAGCACCACCATAGTCGAACATGAGAAGAATAAACCAGAAATGATTTTGTACTATAACCGTACCAAAGGTGGCGTAGATACTAACGACCAAATGTGTTCAAATTACAACGTCGGTAGGCACACGAAAAGATGGTCCATGGTTGTATTTTACCATCTTCTGAATGTTGCTGCTGTCAATGCTTGTGTCATTTATAGGCACAAAATTAATCACAAAATGACAAGAAGGGAGTTTCTTAAACACCTGGCAGTTGATTTGGTACAGGCTCACCACCAAAGTCGATCAACAATACCGCAACTACCCCGGGCCATACAAAAACGTCTGAAGAGAAATGCTGAACTTCAAGATGCTGGCTCCACATCCAGAGCCGGTCCATCGACAAATTATAAAAGATGCCATATTTGTCCAAGGACGAAAGACAAAAAAAATTGATTTGTGTGTGCGAAATGCCAATAGTATGTTTGTCATGACCACTGCATCATGACATGTGATGAATATACCAACTAATTAGTTCCTACATATCTTGATTGATCTCTTAATTACTATAAGAAAAATGTTAATTATAATACTGTTATCCTAAAGTACATAGTTGATTATTTCAACATTTTATAATAAATATAATACAAATGAGTCATAACTATTTTTATTTCACCTATTTTGCCACCCCTATTTTATTTCAAAATTGGGGTTAAATATTCCCCACGCGAGCGTTAGTGTAACTTTTTTGATGCGAGTAACTAAGGGTTAAAAGCGAAAAGATACTCAATACAGGCAAGCGTCGTAGGAGTAGGGTCTATGAAAACCAAACTCAATCAAGTAGTTCAGGTCGAAATACAGTCAAGATATGAAAAATTCAGTATGACAGTCAAGGCTTACATCATATCTATACAACTGACTACTAACATACCTACAAAATGACTTGCTTCCAATAACTGGCCTCATCTGAAAGGACTAGTCCTGGCAGATCCGAGATACCACACACCAGGATCCATTGATATCCTTCTGGGTGTTGATGAATATTCACAAATTTTACAAAATGACGTCATCAAGGGTCCACCTGGCTCACCGTGTGCGCAAAAAACAACACTGGGTTGGATTTTATTTGGCAAGGTAGACGATCATTTAAAACCAGAAGAATCAATTATAGTTATGCATCACAATATAGACGTGGAAGAAATGCTAAAAACACTATGGGAAATAATCAGTTCTAGTCGTGGGCACTGTCCGAACAACACGTATTTGCTTAAATAAAATTTTCATATATCGTCAACATTTTTACTACACAACTAAACTAACAATGATGAAGTGTCACATTTGTAATGGTCAGTTTACTAACGGCGTTATATGTGGTGGTTGTAATAAACACTTTGACTTTGGGTGTGCGAATATGACAGAATCGGGTTGGAAACGATTAGGCGCAGAACGAAGGTCGGCATGGAAATGTGTATCATGCAAAGCCATATCTCCGATATCATTACCTCCAAAAGAAGTTGTTACTCTCGAGGGTATTATGAATGAGATAAGAGAAATGAAAAGCCAACTCGTCAGTATACCTAAGATTTCAGAAGATATCAAGCACATGAGAGAAGAAATTTTAGACCTCAAGAGTTCATGCCAGTTTATCAGCGACAGAATGGATGACTTCAACGAAAGGATGCTCAAAGCCGAAAAAGGCATAGAAGATATTGAACGCAAATGGGCTTTGTTGGAAACGGAAGTACAGGAGCTCAAGCAGTATAATACCAAAGAGGAGCAAAGATCCCGCCTTAACAACGTGGAGATTAAAGGTATACCTCAAGGGAAAAATGAAAATTTATTTAAAATCATCGCTAACATTAGTACCAAGATCGGTTATGAGGTGCCAAAATCCCAGATCAACTATGTGTCCAGAGTTCCTTCATATAATTCTAAGGAGAAGCCGATCATTATTAGTTTTATAAACAGATAAATCAAAGAAGAATTCATCGCAAATGCACGCGCAAAAAAGTCTCTTAAAGCAGATGATCTTGGCTACCACAACTCCCCGGAGAAAATCTATGTCAACGACCATTTAAGTGCCGATATGAAGATTCTACTAAACAAGACTAGAGAAGCTGCAAATCAGAAAAATTTCAACTTTGTCTGGGTGAAGTACGGAAAAATCCATGTACGTAAAAATGATACATCTCATACAATTATTATTAACAAGGTTCAGGGTTTAAACAAAATTGTCTAAATTGTATTATAATAAGTTTGCTGATATTTCATCATAGTCTAATTGCTTCGTTTGGTTTAAAGTTATAATACCCTTTCCATCTTATATTGTCTTAACATTTCATTATTGAATTACATTACATGTAAAAGATTGAGCACCCCTGCTTTACGAACTGAGTCGTCATCACGCGCCAACGCTTGCACTAGCTGGCCTGTTCAATTTCAAGTAAAAAATGCAAAACATATTGCTATCTCGCTCGTACGGCGTAGTACAATACCACGGCTAGTTACTAGGAATGAGAGGTCTCATATTTTGTCATTATTGCACATTTTGTCTTACTATTTCTTCGTTTTATTATTTTGGGTTGTGGGTAAATTATGCTGTAGTATTCTGGTTAAAATAATGTGCTTATCGATATTTTATTATGGCCTTGAGATGTTGCTTGTTATGTTTTTGTGTAAAAAATACAAAAATGGCTATTTATAATACATTCCGTAACAATAGTTTATCTATTTTTTATCAAAATGTACGCGGACTGCGCTCAAAAACATTGTAATTTTATAGAAATGTCTGCCTTAATTCATATCATATTGTTGTAGTGACCGAATCGTGGTTAACGTCTAGTATTAGCGATTCGGAATTGTTCGATAACAGATATGTGGTGTGGCGTCGTGACAGACTATGAACTTACTAATCAAACTCGCGGCGGGGGGTACTCATTGCAATTCGAAAGGATATTCCTGCCAATATCAAATATAATTTCAATTCCACAGCAGAAGACCTTTGGATTGAAATACCTACCAATATTTCCCATCGCCAACAAAGCCATTTATTTATAGGGGTAGTATATTTGTGTAAGCAAAATGCGGGTCTATCTTTTTCTTGTCAGCTTCAAAACTATATGTCTAAATTAGAGGAAAACGTAATTAATCACAGCAACGATACCTTTCTAATTTTAGGAGATTTCAATTTGAGCGGTATATCGTGGAACTGTAGTATCGATAACAACATAACAACACCTATTATAGCGAGTACCCCCGACGAGCAAAATTTTATAGACGCATTACACTATCTGAATTTACAGCAATTCAATCATGTAAATAATACATATGGTAGATTCTTGGATCTCGTCCTTTCGAACAGGACCGTTAAAGTATCAGAATGTGTAGACCCATTAGTTCCAATTGACCCACATCACAAGGCTCTCTCTGTTCAAATTTCAACTTCTAAACTAACTTACTTGAAACCTGCACCTAGAACCAAATATTTATTCTCGAAAGGGAACTATACCGAAATAAACAACGCTATCAGTAATATCGATTGGTGTAGTAAACTGTCTGATATGTCTGTCGATGACGCGGTTGACTGTTTTTATTCTTTAATTATACAACTTATTGATAAATATATCGTCAAACGAATGTCATACGATAACAATTCATTTCCACCGTGGTACACGCCTTCACTAAAAAAATGTATTAAAGAAAAACATAAGTACAATAGAAAATTCAAAGTTTACGGCAATCGGTCGGACTACGAGACATTTAAAATATTACGAGAAAGAGTTAAACGTTTGGAAAAACAGTGTTATGATAATTACATAAAATTAGTCGAGGAATCAATCAAGACTAATCCTAAATATTTTTGGTCTTACGTCAAATCACGTCGTAAGTCTTCAACTATACCATGCTCCGTTGCATATGATGGCCAACTAGCAAACACGGGTGATGCCATATGTAATGCTTTCTCTAGTTATTTCCACTCAACATTTTTGCGACCATCTCATACATCTACTCCGCTCACGATCTCTTCCCATTATCACAAAGATGCTATATCGGATATTCACAAAGTATATATAGACACCACAACAGTGACGCAACTTTTAAAATCACTCGATCTGGATAAATCAGCAGGGCCTGACTTAATACCTCCTCTATTCCTATATAATTGTGCCGACACCATAGCTATCCCCATCAGCATATTATTTAAGAAATCTATTGCCAAATGCACTGTACCTTTGATATGGAAAAAGGCATTTATTTCGCCTATTCATAAGAAAGGATCTAAATCAGATGTTACCAATTACAGACCAGTCTCTAAATTATGCATACTATCAAAAATATTCGAAAAAATTATTTATAACCAAATTTACCCGGCTTTAAAAAATAGTTTTAACAATACTCAACATGGATTCCTGAAAGGTCGTTCTACAACTTCGAACCTCATTCTAATTAATGACTACATTACGGCATCTATGAGTAGCGGTAAGCAAGTTGATATAATATATACTGATTATACAAAATGTTTTGATAGAATAGATCACACCGTGTTGATTGCAAAGTTACAGTTAATCGGGATTCGAGGAGACTTGTTGAGATAGTTGGCATCATATATAACTAACCGTTCGCAAGCTGTCGTGATCAATAACTACATGTCAGGTTGGGTAAAGATACCAAGTGGAATTCCACCAGGTTCCCTCCTTGGGCCCTTGTTATTCCTTATATTCGTTAATGATATAGATAAGTGTTTCCAAAATTCCCAGGTTTTGTGCTTTGCTGACGACATGAAAATATTTACAGCTATTTCAACGCCTACGGATGTCCATGGTGTTCAATCAGATCTTATACGCTTAACCGATTACTGCAAACTTAATAAATTAGATTTAAATCCCAATAAATGTCTGGTCATGACCTACAGTAGAAAACCCAGCACTTTATCCTCTGAATACTACTTAAATGGCCAAAAACTACAACGATGCAGAAATGTTCGCGATCTCGGCGTATTACACGATCCTAAATTACTTTTTGATGATCACATTACTAGCATAGTAACCAAGGCATACCAGGCACTAGGGTTCGTAATACGTACATGTGATAGTTTCAAAGAAGCCAAAACACTAAAAATTATATACTGTACCTATGTACGCAGTATATTAGAATATGCAAGCTAGATTTGGAATCCGCGATATAATAACTACATCTCTAGAATCGAAAACATACAACGCAAATTCATTAAATTTTTATGTTATAAACTGAAAATACATTATAAGTCCGATGATTATTTTATTCTCTGCAGAAAATTTCATATACTTCCCTTAACCCATCGCCGCGCAATTGCCGATGTGACTTATTTGTTAAATATGTTATCCGGTATAATTGATTGCCCTGACCTTTTAAACAAAATAAGTTTTAATATACCATCCAGAAGCGTAAGACATTATGTGCCTATACACCTACCATTAGTCTCTACAAACTATCGTCAAAATGCATTTCTCTGGCGAGCAGTTAATACTCTAAATGGACAAACAAAAATACATGATTTTGATATATTCACTTGCAAACCCAGTTCAGTGAGGCGGATGCTCAGTCTTGATTTTTTTCATAGATAACCGCAATAAATTAACACAACAATTTTTTAATTTAGATTTTTTACGTCTTAATGTTTTACATTGTTTTTAATTTTCTTTATTTCGTACATTATTAATATGCTTGTTTGTAAGTTCAGTGTTCACGCATCATTTATTTTTATTTTTATATAAAGTAGCTAAAAGCGGAGACCTATAATTGGCTATCTGTTGCGTATTGTACGCATTTAAAATGTTATTGTTTGCTGTTGGTCTTCCAAAGATTAAATAAATAAATAAATAAATAAATAAATAGACACAGACACAAAAAGAAAACACACACAAGATGAAGAGCTATGCGAGAAAATGTATAAAGATACTTACAAAAGAAATAACGAGGGGAGGTATATAGTCAAATTACCTTTCAAAACACAACACATTCAATCACTTGATGGAAATACAGAAGAAATTGCACTTAGAAGACTGGAACAGCTGGAAAAAAGACTGCGAAAATCACCAAAGTTAGAGAAAACATACAAAGAAGTAGTTGAAGAATATTTGAAGATGGGACACATGGAAGAAGTTCCAAAAGGTGACCTAACGACAGCATCAATTTATCTGCCTCACCATGCTGTTGTGCGCTTAGATAAGGAAACTACAAAGACACGAGTAGTATTTGATGCGTCATGTAAAGGCACAAATGGAATCTCGCTCAACGATGAATTGTTAACTGGTCCTGTTCTGCAAGAGGATGTACGAAGTATCATAATGAGATGGCCTATGCATAAAATTTGCTTCACAAGTGATGTCGAAAAAATGTACAGGATGATCCTCGTTACAAAGGAAGACAGAAACTTCCAGAGAGTATTATGGAGAAAGAATACTTCTACATCTGATGAAGTTAAGCCCTACAGACTATTGACTGTCACATTTGGCACCGCATCAGCGCCATACCTCGCTGTTAAAACATTGATGCAATTAGCTGATGACGAAGGAGAAGGCTATCCTATTGCAGCGAGAATCATTCATCAAGATTTTTACGTAGACGACTGTATGTCAGCAGCAGATTCTGTTAATGAAGCAATAGAAGCGAGCTTACGACTACGAACAGTATTGGAAAAGGGCAAATTCAAATTACAAAAGTGGTGCTCCAATAGCATAGACTTTATGAAATCCATTGAACCAAATGCTAGATCTTCTAAAGCAACCGTAGATATCTCACTGGATAGCACAGTAAAGGCCCTGAGGCCTATCCTGGAATCTGAGAACCGATGAATTTCACTATACATTAACGCTACCAACATCTTCATTTTTCTACACAAAACGTTCAATCCTGGCTGATTTACAAAGATTATTCGATCCATTAGGATGGATAGCTCCAGCTGTAGTTATGGTCAAAATCCTAATACAGAAACTGTGGTTACAAGGCACTGGATGGGACGATCAAATAAACGAAGATCTAGAAAGATAATGGAATAAAATGATTTAAATAATATACGTGAAGTAAGAATACAAAGATGGCTGAATACATACAAATATAATAAAAACAATATTACGTTACATGGCTTTAGCGATGCGTCAATGCACGCTGTGGCTGCTGTAGTCTACTGCCGAGTTATCCAGGATGGTAAAACTGTTTCTACCAGAATCTTTGCTGCGAGATCAAAAGTAGCCCCAGTCAAACAAACATTAATACCATGGCCCGAGCTGTGTGCAGCTGTACTCCTATCAAAATTAGTAAAACACATAGCCAAGGCAATGAGAATTCCACATTCACAAGTCTACGCATGGACAGATTCATCTGTGACTTTAGCTTGGCTCACAGGAGATCCACATCGTTGGAAGCCATTTGTTGCCAACAGAGTTGTAGAGATCCAAGACAATATTAACAATAGCCAATGGTACCACGTGCAATCAGAACAAAACCCGGCTGACATAGCTTCACAAGGTTCAACTATCACAAACCTAAAAGAAAATCAGTTATGGTGGCATGGGCCACATTGGTTATCTGAAAGAAACATTGAATTTAAGAGACCTAATAATAACACAACAGATTTAGAAAAGCCAAAGACAATAACAACTTACTTGAACATACCAGAGGACATAAAACAAGAAAAGGAATTTTTAGACTTTGAAAATTATGAAAATCTAGATGAGTTATTAAGTGTAATAGTTCATAGCATACGATTTTAAACTTCAAGAAAAATGTACCTGTAACAAAAGCAATCACAACACAAGAATTAGATAAAGCACTAAAAATTTTTATAATTAAATCACATAAAGAAAGTTTTGAAGAAGAGCTAGAATCCATAAGAAGACACACACATGTTAAAAGAAAAAGTCTACTAAAAACATTGAATCCTTACATTGATGAAGATGACATTCTGAAAGTGGGTGGCAGGTTGCGTCACGCACAGATCAGCGAGCGCAGCAAGCATCCTGTAAATTACACAATAAAAATAGTTTTACTTACCTGGTCGTAGCTGATGCTCACTAAAAAACACTCCATGGAGGTGTTCAGCTTGTCCAATGTTATCTTCGCACACGTTACTGGATCCTGAAATCAAAATCGTTAGTAAAAACTTACCTTCGAAAATGCCTCACGTGTAGGAAAATTGCAGCCAGATCGAAAACTCAAATGATGGGTGACCTCCCAAGAGTACGAGTAACACCAGCACGACCATTCTTACATAGCGGTGTAGACTTCTCTGGAACCTACGATATCCTAATATCTAAAGGTCGTGGAATTAAAACAAGTAAGGCCTACGTTGCAATTTTTGTTTGTATGTCGGTCAAGGCAGTCCAACTAGAACTCGTAGGAGACCTTACTGCTGAAGCCTTCATCGGCTCGTTCAAAAGATTTGTGGGTCGAAGAGGACGATGTGCTCATATCTACAGTGACCAAGGTCGCAATTTTGTCGCCGCAAACAAAGATTTAAGAGAAGCATGGAAAGCAGCTCAACTTGAACTCAAAGATGAAGTGGCAGATATTTTGGCACGTGATGGAACCCAATGGCACTTTAGACCGGCGTATAGCCCAAATTTCGGTGGTTTATGGGAGGCTGCGGTAAAATCTCTCAAATACCATCTGAAGAGAATCCTGACGAAAAATCTCACTTATGAAGAACTGACAACCTTGTTGTGTCAAATAGAATCGTGCATGAATTCTCGGCCCATGAGCACTATGGATGACCATGACACAGAAAACATAGATCCGCTTACACCTGGACATTTCCTAATAGGAGAAGCACCAACAACAATTCCTTCGCCAGACCTTAAAGATGTCAATATTAACCATTTGACGCGATGGAAGTTTACGCAGAAGTTGCTCAATGACTTCTGGCACAAGTGGCAAGTAGAATACTTGACGAAATTACAGCAGAGACCGAAATGGATGAAACCTGAAGAGGAGTTTCAATTGAACGATGTCGTTTTAATCAAACAACCTAACCTTCCACCTGGGAAGTGGCTCCTCGGTCGTATCATGGAGAAACATCCTGGCCCGGACGGTGCAACGCGAGTCTATAGTGTTAAGAGCGGTACTAGTGTCACTAAACGATGTGTTACAAAACTATGTCCTTTGATAAAATATAATGAGTGAGTTTAATGAGTATGGTTTATATAAAATGTTTATTTCTTTAAATTGGAACGTTATATCAATCTTGTTAACTTGTAAACTTTCAACATCAGTCAAACTCTGTATAGCTTAATTTAATTTTTTTTTCATGATTTTGTTGCGTGCATGATATTTTCATTATTTTGTACCTACACATTGTTGTATTATTTCCGTCTCAAGGAATAAGGATGTTATATTATATGTCATATACATGACACTAATGTGCTCTAATTAGCTATAAAAGAGATACAATTGTTGAATATAAGTTCATATTAAAACAATACTTACATATACAAGTAATTATAATAATAATGTTTTCATCCTCATCAATTGTCAATTTGTATTGTATACTTACTTGTCTTACTACATTCACTTGATTTTAAAAGGGTCATGCCCCTTTTGGTGGGCGGCATGTTATGGTCGCATCTAACTAATTATATATAGATAGATATGCATATCTGTTGTATGTTATAGTGCGTTCAATAAGCCAGTGCGAAATATTTACTTGAGCCGATAACACGTTTGTTTTGCTTATAAAACCCGAGTCCATACGACTATCAGCCTTAATCACACGACATAAGATTCATAGCGCAAGGAGCGATTCCTGAGTCGCGAGAGAATTTACAAACAATTTACAAAGAACACCCAGAAGCGGAAAAGCTGTTTGTGCATTACACACATTTCTGTTTCATGTGAGATAACACTTGGTCCATTGGCAAGGCAGCCGCATAAATCAATTCACCATCCATACGGTTGGCATAGTGTATAACTACATCAATAAGGCTTTGCTTCTTGGGTTTTGTAGAACATAACCAATCTAATGTTGACCAAAAGAAGGTAAAGCAGAAATTCTGCCCTATAGTTTGAAGGCAAGCTATAGTACCATGGTTTCTTGAGGCAAACAAACTTACATTCGCATTTATAATATTAGTTAAGATTTAATCAATTAGCACATATTTTAAGAATTTTTGATCTGAAATAACAAAACTCAAACATCGCATCTTTTATCTTGTTCCATCTATAAAATAATAAAATCGTTACTTTTGCAGATTCTAATATCATCAGCCCAAATATTATACGTGAGGCTGAAAATACCTCAAATGTCGTATCCCGATCTTGCTCAAAAGTCAGTAGAAAGCAGTCCGTTTCCAAAATTGAAAAAATTTAGTAAAGCGTTTAGGTAAGTTTCTATAATGAGTGCCTTTATATTGTCGTATATTTTGGTAAGCTCCTGGCGCATGAAATAAAAGCAAATTCCATCTGACTGGATGCTAAAGGATGCTTTGGGTGTAGGTTGTATTTATTTATTTATTCGTCGGTCCACCAACAGCATTACATGTTACATCTACATAATTATTGTTACAATAATGAATCAGTTCTGACATGCATGCCTATTACAGGTATACACAGCAATCACGTTAAGACAACAATCTGTTCCTAGTTGTATACTAACACATAATAAAGTTCAAGCAACAATAAAAATTAAAAACAAAAAAGATACAAAGCACAAAAATAAAAAATACAGCAAAGTTTAATGAAACAAAACAACAAATCATGACAAACTATGCGCCATCGTTATGTTCCTGCACCTCTAAAACGGTTTTCCTGAATTTGTTCAATGACAGACCGTGAATATCTATATTTGACCTTTTGGAAAGTTCATTGTATTACCTACACATTCTGAGCGGGGGTGCATTGCGACCGAGATTGGTTTTGCGGAATGGTATGTAAAACATTCTGGTGTTTGGATGTCTGGGAGGTTTTGAAGGGACTGAGTACGCGACACGTTCAACTAAGTCATTGCATTTTGTGATTCCGTTTGTAATTTTATATAGGAGAATTAAGTCTCGGGATAAACGACGTTCTCGTAGGGTTTTTATTTTAAAGTTCTGTAAGCGCTGCTGATATGGAGAACGGTGAGTGATATCGTTGGACATAAAAGCCAGATGTTTTGTGAATGCCCTTTGGATACTCTCTACTCTTTGAGAATTCACTGCGTAAAAAGGATTCCAGGCTGTACTAGCATATTCTAGCCGACTTCGCACCAGGGTATTAAATAAAAGTATTTTTGTGGTTGGTAGTTTGAATCCCCGAGTATTTCGTTTAAGAAAACCCAAAGTCTGAGCAATGTCATTGATGTGCGACTTAAAGCTTAATTTATCGTCGACTATCACCCCAAGATCCCTTATTTCACTCACGTTTGCCAGTGTGGTGTTATATAGTTTGTAAGTAGTAGGTAAGGATTTTTTTTTCTTAGAGAAACGGATGTGGAATCTTTTTGTTGGATTTAAAATCATATTGTTGTTAATGCACCAGTTTTCAATGTTTGTTAAATCACTCTGGACATGTATGCAGTCTATTGGATCGGTAATTTTTTTATAAATCTTTAAGTCATCTGCAAACAGAAGACTTAGGCAGTACTGAATTTGAGATGTTATGTCGTTCACAAATAAAAGAAATAGGACTGGACCCAAGTGCGAACTTTGTGGAACACCAGAACGCGCACAGAACTCTTGGGAAACATAGACATTAACAGCAACAAATTGAGAACGATTTGCTAAATAGGAAGTAAACCATCTTAGTAACGATCCATGGATTCCAGTTGACTGATTTTTGAGTCTTTACCATTAGTTTTCATAGTTTTGGAGTTTTGGATCGTTTTTGTTATATTCGATCGATAAAACACATTGAATGTCTTTCTATATATTAGTTTATTGACATTTACTCTAGACTGTTGAAATTGATGAGGACATAAGTTGATGATCTAATTGTCTGACCTATAGGCAGGTTGTAAGGTTTGCTCTACTGCAAAGAAGTTTCATTAATTAAAATCGTTCGTACTTATACCGTTCTATTAATAAATAACAATTATATTGTATTACGTTTACGCGAATGTTACATATTTAATTTTTAATTATGTGTTTTAAAATAAAAAACGCAATAAAATCCGTATAATCTAGGTATACAAATTTTAACCTATCAGACACCGCGCGCGCGCTAATGTAAACAACAACAACCCCCGCGCCCCGCGGCCCCCGGCACTCGAAGGCCACTCGAGCGTTATTCGAGTGGGTCGGCAGATGTTTATAATTTAGAACGCAAAGTTATGATAACAAAGCTTGTGTTTCTTAGAAGTATACATTGTAAGCTACGATAAGTGTTATGAATCATCGTATTTACGTGTATATTTTAGTTTATACGTCTGGTTAAAGTAACCGAATTGGAAATATGAGATGATATTATTATATCTTTATTATATAGATTAATTGATTTGTCTAATAAGATGTTTTACTTTTTCTATTTTCTAGTTAAATACTCTTTATAGTAAAAAAAAAGTATTTATAATGTCTGTGAGAAAAAAAATAAGATATTAGCATTTGAAAGTGCGTGACGAGTACATTTTAGAGCGCGGAGAAAGTAAATATTGAAAAATTTCTAAAAAAAAATCTGACGTAGCCTTGTGCGTGGTTTTCACATATTTTATAGAAATACTAATAAATAACACTATTATAGTGATTAAAACCTGAAATACGATATAATAAAGTAATAAAAAAATTAAATATCAAAAAAGGCGGGAAATCTGAGAAATGATAATAGGTTATTTTGGGCTTCTGTTTGTTATACAAAAATAACAATAGTCACTATTATTTTTATTGTGTCTAAAAATAGAAAGAATAAGCTTTCCAATAATGTATTATACCTACATACTTGCCCTATAAAACTACAGATAACAGCGGAACAAATAACATAGACGAATGAACGTGTGGCGCAAAGTCACGTGACATGACAAAAAAAATATTTAGAAAAATATTATTCAGTTGATAAATATTCGTTCGAAAAGCTCAGTTCATTCTGAGAACATTGATATGTAACACAATATTTTAAATACAGGCCTTATAATAAAAAAACTGCAAACAAAACACGTCCCAATGCTTCGACCCCATATAGCGTCACCGGGGTTTTACGGGTGCAAATGTGACGACGCGATATAGCGTCAACGGGGCTTGAGCGGTGAATAAAATTGAAGTGTCTGTTTGTAATGTCAAAATAACAGCTTTATAATTAAAATCCATATTGTTACGTGTTGAGTTCGAGGGATAAGAATGTAAACAATATTACTGACTAAAACACGTTTTATTCTAGCGCACAACAATTAAATTTAAAACACAACGAACACTATACCTACTACACTTTTCCACTGTAACTGCATCAAACTCCGTAGTATTTTCGCTTCCGTTCGCTTCGATGAATACTTGACCGCTTAAGATTGTAAACTAACTCGGCGAGCGCTAGCCTTCCCCTTTTATACGCGGTGAAAGCGTTTCCGAAGATTTCTAGATACGTCATACTCGGTGTGTAAACAGTATGAAGATTCGAGAATGTGCCAGCGTGCTCTCTACTCTTCTCGTACCGACGAACTACGTAGTTCCGTAAGACGTCAATAGATAGCGCTGTTATAAATTATTAGACTGAACTACCAAGTCTTCCCCACAATGCCGAGAGATGGCACTGGGTGTAACAATAGGAAAGTAAGACACTTATATAAAAAAATCTATTTATTAAATTTTTGTCTTTTTGTCCGTCTGTCTGTCTGTCTATTTGTTCCAGCTAATCTCTGAAACGGCTAAACCGATTTTGACGTGACTTTCACTGGCAGATAGCTGATGTTATAAAGAATAACTTAGGCTACTTTTATTTTCCAAAAAACTATAGTACCCCAGTGAAAAATTAAAACAAATGAAATAGTGAACAATATCCGATTCATCTACACAAATAAATAAAATGTAAGTGTATGTTTGTAATGTTAAAATAACAACTTTATACTTAATGCATATGAAAGTATATAAGATACTTATATAAAAAATCTATTTTTGAAATGTTTGTCTGTCTGTCAGTCTGTCTCTCTGATTGATGCAGCTAATCTCTGAAACGGCCGAATCGATTTTGATGGAATTTTCACTGGCAGATAGCTGATGTTATACGGAGTAACTTAGGCTTCTTTTATTTAACAAAACAGAGTGCTGCGGTAAAAATTAAAACCAATGAAATAGTGAACAATGTCCGATTCATCTTTACAAATAAATAAAATTTAAGTGTCTGTTTGTAATGTCAAAATAACAGCTTTTTACTTAATGCGTATGAAAGTAAGTTTTCGTAAACTCTTTGAACTGAACAAACACTTTATAGATAAAATCCACGCGGACGAAGTCGCGGGTAACAGCTAGTAATAATAATATTTTATGAATGATAAACTGATGGGCACGGGCCTCTTCTCAGTACGGGTAGAGTTAGGCCATAGTCCACCAAGCTGGCCCTGTGCATGTTGATAGACTTCTCATATCTTCGAGAACATTATAGAGAACGAGAGTTATTTATAATGTCCAAGAGGATGATATGCAGGATTCCTCAAGATAATAATAATAAGGACAGGGCAGCTTGTGGCGAGCTGAATGTGAGCGGTGACACTGCGGTCCTGAATGCCTCAGAGAGTCGGTGAGGACCTTATCCCCAGCTTGCCATTACTGGTTGGCTGGGGTGGAACTTCAAGAGCGCCCGTAGGACTCAACTCTGGCTCGCCTTGATCAGCCGATCAGAGGGGAGCCGCTAGAGCTACATGGTTGGGGGTGGAAGTGTCATTTTCAAGGGCATAACTACGGTGAAACCCGCTCCGGGTCTCCGTTTTCACGAGACCCGTGATGGTGGAACCGGCGCCGCACCGCTCGACACCCCTAGTCGCTCGGACCAATGTTGCCCTCTGCTGCTGGCTTGTATGCCTATCGTGGCTATTCAGGGGGCCCATCTAGTGAGTTGGCGAGTCACCGTCTGTCCATTCGATTGATGCTATTAGAGTATTCAGGGCAGACGCCGTTTTATCATCCATAGTTACCAATATACCAGTCCATCAAACACCCATACCCATAGCCCATATATTAGAATCCATACGTAGCAATAGTCCTACGCCTGCTACGGCTAGAGCCACTGTAGGTGTTCCATCCCACCTTTGATTAAAACTCTCGAAGGGCCTCTTCACGTTGGACCCATGTCTCCGTGTAAGCCTCCCAAGGGGCCGAGTATTTCCTAACGTATTAGGAATATATCCGTGAAAGAGAAACAAATAATAATAAAAATAATAAAAACTTTATTTGCACATAAAACATAGTACAGTTAATCTATCTCAAACAAATAAAAAAATGTACATAATATTTAATTCACAATTTAAAGATAGAGTATACGATGGTGTCTAAACTAGTATAAATTGTGTGACAGACACCAACGCCCTCCCAACTTCGCATTTTTATATTTAAGACTACCTGTTACCTGCGACTTCGTCCGCGTAGATTTTAACTAAAAAGTGTTTGTCTCCGCGGAACCCTATTTTTTTTCTAAAATCAAAGTAGTCTAAGTTACTCCTTATAACATCAGCTATCTGCCAGTGAAAGTCCCGGTAAAATCTGTTCAGCCGTTTCGGAGATTACCTGGAACAAACAGACAGACAGACAAAACATTTAAAAATAGATGTTTTCCTATAGGTACCTTATATACTTTCATATGCATTAGATAAAAAGCTGTTATTTTGACATTACAAACAGACACTTCAATTTTATTTATTTGTATAGATTAAGACATTGTACAATTAGTGATGTTTTCCTTCACCGGTTAAGACTGCGCCGAGCGAAATGTGCTTAAGACTGCGCCGAGCGTAAGACGCGGTTGGACTGAATGACAGAGCTCGATATTCAAATCAGCTCGCGGCCGCCATTGTAAAATTGTATAGAGGATTTGAAGTGCTTTTTTGATAAATATGTATCTTTATTGTAATAAATAATAATAAATTCTTTATTGTAACAAAAAAGTTGGTAACAATTAATGTGTAAGCCCTGATTCCCAAACTAGCGTGAGCTGTGTGTTGGGAATTAGTTAAATATTTAAGTTATTGTCAACCAATAACTTAAATATTTGGGACGGAAAAATTTTAATATAACTATTTATGTTTCGTTTAAGCTGTAAAATAGGATAGATTTCTACTGTTATAATGTAAAAATCACTTAACACAAGCTTAAGTTTTGGCATTTTTCGAAATTTACGTAATTTTATAGGCGAAAATATTAATTATTTTAAGTTTTTTACACGGAGTAATTGTAAACACATTCATTGTTATGGTAAATGTATATTTTATGTTTGTATTAAATAAAAAGTGTTGATTTTGTTCACTTAACTGTGACCGCCTGTTTTGGCACATTTCGCTCGGCGCAGTCTTAAATAACTGCAATCACATTACTGCCCTGGCCGTTACTCACAGACTTGCTCGTTCCGGGCTATCTGTAACATAACAGTTAGGTTAACCCATTTATAAGTATTATAATCAAATGATAAATATTATTCTCACTATCCTGTGAGACTAATTGGTAGGTACTTACTTACTTTTAAGTTAAATTGTTGCGTTGCATTACGTAAATGCGCAGATGCGCTAGGTAACGTACTTTTTTGCCTGAAGAATTTAATGAATTTATTGAATTATTTTTAAAACTTGTCATCACTTTAACGTAATTAACCCTTAACTGTAGTGGTGAAAAATAATCTCGTATCTATAGTTGTGGGTCCCCTCTGTTTTTAAATGGACATAAAAATCAAAACTCACTGTATTTCTTGTACTTTATTTATTTATATTATTAATCAAACATTGGTAATGGCTTTCTTATTAAATATTTGTAATAGGAACATATATTTTATCTTTTAAAGGCGCTTAAAAAAATCAGTCTTAATTAAGAACAAGTGAACATAAAAAATAAAAAATATATATATAAGGTATCAAACACAAAAAAAACACTTTTCCCTTAAATTTAAAAGTATAACAAATAAAAACAAAAGAAAATTAAGCATCTAGCTTCTCACATAAAAATTCTGACAGTGGTTTAACTTAACCTAAATTATAGGCATGAACTGCACACAGTTTTTGCACATGTCATACATATTGGCTGTTTGCATTTAGTGCATAAATGCACAGTCTTAGCTCTCTTGGCAGGCGGACAAAATGAGCATCTTTTTCTCTTATTTGTATCTAATTTTTGGTTCTCTCCAGGGTCTGGTGCTACTAGAGGCAGCCCAAGAGCTGTAGAAATATTTATTCGGAGTTGTGTTGGCAGTCTTTGGTTATAGCATCTTTCTTGCATATAGGGTTCACACAAAGACTTAGCTAGACCCATCAAAAACACCATACGAGTTATCTTTGAAGCTCTTACATGGCTTTGGCGAATAATAAATGAGTTCAGAGCACTCATATCCAACAGCCTATAAAGAATAGGCATTGGCCAACGACGTGTTCTGCGACTGCATGAGTACACTGAATACATCAGATCCACCGTATCAACACCACTTTTTTAAATTTTCTCGATTCCCACACATTTGCATTTGCATTTGCATTTGCACTTGCTTGGACTAGAAACTGAAATAAAACAAAAATCAAACAAAGTAATAAACACAAAAAAATCACGTATCTATAGTTGTGGGTCCACTGGACCCACTCAAAAGCGATTACTCACCTATATACTAGCGAGCGAAACGCGTCCGTCTAACAGCGTGCACTCCAGCCTACTGCAGAAAGGTACTGAGAGGCGGGGGGAGCTACGTCGCACGTGGCGTGTTTTTACAGCACTTTAAAGATTGGAAGTGGGTCCAGGACCCACGACTACAGTTAAGGGTTAAACAATAATGTAGCTGTCGACGACAATATAATGTAGGGACGTTTTATTGGGACGCTCGGCGCGCGAGTTGTGTTGTGTGCAGCACCGCATCATCGACGATACTCGCTCGCTAGTGCTGGCGGGGTCTAGACAACTCATTTCATAATAATTATTGTGCAATACGTAGCTGCGGGCGGCCTGCGTCCATGCGCATTCAATATAACAATGTCATGATTATATTAATTATTACTTACTCCATTTATTAGCAAGCCGAAGACAGGGCGCTCTTTAAGGGAAGGCTATGTCCAGCAGTGCACTATTATAGTCTGATAATGATGACATTTATTAACTTACTGTCGTCTTTTATTTTATATATAATTGTATAATTATTTAAAATTTGTCTATGTACCTTCTCACGCTAATAGTATGTACATAATTTTAAATTATAGATATCTATGTATAAGTATCTATGTATAAGTATATCGTTATACTTATTGGCTTCCGTACGTCACAATAACAGGCTACAGTGGAAGACCAGTGCCTGGTTCTTGAGACCAGGCAAATGCTGAACTGGAGTCCTGATTGCTGCAGCTGTGGGAGACATGTCAAGATGTTTATTAAGAGTATTTTATGTTACTATGTTTTTATTTCTTCCTTTTTTATTATTAATTTTGTTATATCTTTATACACATTGTGCCCAGCTGTACAGCAATAAAGATTTATTTCTTTAAAAAATCAGATGTATGCATGCGCCTTAGGATCGAACTCAAGACTTCTGCGTGGCAGTCCAACGATCTCTCACTAGGCTATCGCTGCTATACAAACCCGTATAAAGTAGTTTATACAAAGAACAATGTTAACCAAATAGGGAATCTTTGAAATCGCTCCTTACATTAAATATATTTTGCAGGTATTCAGTAGACATGATAATTTGTATAGACTTGTTTGGATCATGCTGTGTTTATGAAATTATCATTGCAAAGACTTTATTGGAGCTGATACAGGCAGAGGACGCCACAAGAAATTTGTTGAGACTATATATACTCGGGCTACTCATACCGATCCTACTGTTATGCATGATAAGGTCTCTGAAGTATCTAGCGCCCTTCACACTTGTTGCAGACTTCTTTATCGGTAAGATTATTTGTTTTATTTGATAGAAGCTACACATTTTCATATTATTATATCTCTATGTTTATGCGAATGTAACATATTGAAGTATAGCCAATTAATTACTGCTTAAAAGCAACGAAAGTGACAGGGAAAGAGCAAAGATAAATAGTTTGAAAAATATAAAAGTAAAACAAGAACTCTAAATTACATTTATAAACAACTAAAGAGCACAAAAATCAAGAAACTAATATGTAATTTTTAGTGTAAGCTAAACTCCTAATCGGGCATAAGCAATATTATACGTTGTCGGTTTAAAGTTATTGAATTAAATTTAATGCCAAAATTTGGTGAGAATGCGAGTTTAACGTGTTGTATGATGTATCTGCTTAGTATGGGCTAGATGGTGTTATGTGTATGTGGTAGAATATTAGAATATTATATTGTATTTTAGAGATCGAAATTTACATATAAGACAGGTCGCAGGTTGTGACTGCGGGCCGTGAAATTGACGTGAAAGTGACGTGGCAAACGTGTTAGACACGAAATATTTACTTAATTCTAATGAAACACACTTACAATAATTATTTTACTCTACAATATATTTGTATTACACAACATTTGCG
The DNA here is from genome assembly GCA_963564715.1 of Catocala sponsa. NCBI lineage: Eukaryota > Metazoa > Arthropoda > Insecta > Lepidoptera > Erebidae > Catocala > Catocala sponsa. The sequence goes on from OY751351.1 coordinate 10,306,512, forward strand.
AGCATTTGTTACACAAAAATAAATTATGCCAGGCCGAAGTGCGTTTTCATCAAAGCAATTTCTAGTCAACATGCTATGTCATGCTCTGTGACAATGTAACAAACATTTGAAATCATCAAGCGCAAACATCACATAATCAGCGTAAAGAAGCAGATGTCACACTTGACAACACACAATTTCAGGAACATTTGAAGTCGCAGGACGCTCTATACAGCTAGATTGACGCTTTTTCCGTGCTATCCTTAAAAGTGATGATGACTCCAGATCGGTTTCGGTCACGGCGACTGCCTCAACTCCGTATAGATAGTTGTCGTTGGTGTGCTCGCATATGACTACAATAGCCAATCTTATTTGAGAAGGTCCGCGCACATTGCGGGCATGTGAGCACACCATTATTATAATTATAACTGATCGCCGCAGGTAGTCGGGCTTTCAGTTCGTCACGTCTAGAGTCAAGCTCTGACCGACAATGCTCCTCAAAGTCAAAAACTTTGTTTTTGACTAGAGCTCTCCAATCAGGTCTGTTGGCCGCAAGCCTTGCCCACAACGAGGGCTCAATGTCACATTTTTTCATATGGCGTTTTTGCACATCTTTATATCGGAGGAACTGTCCGCCTTGCTTTCGTTTCCCCTCCTTCAGCTCGGAATAAAAGATACGCTTAGCCACTCGCCCCTCCGCCATTCGAGACACGTGACCGCACCATCGAAGTTGTCGCCGCATAAGGTAAGCCTCAATGCCACCAACATTGGCTCGTCACAGCACTTCGGTGTTACGCACACGATCAGACCATCGGGTCTTAAGTATTTTACGCAGGCATTTAAGGTGGAATTGGTCTAGTGTGCGGATATGCCGACGGTATACAGTCCACGTCTCGGCGGAGTATAAGATATTGGGCAATACTATTACCGTATATACCAATATTTTGGTAGCCAGTTTAAGGTTATGGGAACGGAAGACCTTGGCATCCAGCTTGCCGAATGCTGCAGCAGCAGCACCGATTCTGCCGTTGATCTCAGCATCAAGGTCGCATTTCGATGTTAATGTGCTCCCCAGATACCGGAATTTATCAACCTGCTTTAACGAGTCCTCACCGAGTTTCATGGTCAGTGTTTCGTGACCGTTATTGTCCAAGGACATAACTTCCGTCTTCTTGATACTGATCTTCAGGCCAAATTTTTGGCAAGCCTCGTGAAAGTTGGACATCAGTTGCTGCAGGCTATCTGGGGATTCCGCCACGAAACACAGGTCGTCTACATACATGATCTCAGTGATCATTGCATACGAAACTTTGGTGCGGGCCTTAAATCTGGCTAGATTAAAAAGATTGCCGTCTGTTCGGAAACGGATGCGAACTCCATCAGAAAATAATTGCAAGGCCTCGCGAACTACGACTGCAAAGTACAAGGCGAACAGTGTAGGTGCAAGAACACACCCTTGCTTCACCCCAAAGGTAACGGGGAAGAAGTCTGACTGATCGTCGTCGACAGCGACACAGCACTCCATGTCATCATGCAGGAGTCTCAGGAGTCTCACAAATTTATCCGTGCATCCTAACTTTTCCAGTACTATCCAGAGGGCTTCTCGAAGCACACTATCAAAGGCCTTCTCAAGGTCAACAAAGCACAGGTATAGCTTTCGCCCCTGTTCATGGCTCTTTTCTTGTAGTTAACGCAATGAGAAAATCGCCTCACAAGTGCCTCGGTCAGGTCGGAAGCCAAACTGGGTTTCCGGCAAAATCTTTTCAGATAGTCATTAGGCGGTTTAGTAATACTCTGGCAAAGACTTTTCCAGCGACTGATAAAAGTAAAATACCGCAGTAAGAGTTACAATCGGAACGGTCACCCTTGTTTTTGTATAGGGCACAAATACGAGACACTTTAAAGTCTGCTGGAATACGTTCCATTTCCCGCATAAGCACAAAAGTTCATAAAAGGCTGAATGCAACTCGTCACCGCCATATTATACTCAATACTCAATACTCAATACTTTATTTGCATTCCACAATGTTAATTTGGTGTTATAAAAATAATACATGGTATCATCATGGACCCTGTCAGGCACAGCAAATGTAGAAGGGAGGAAGAGGGCTTTAGCTGCATTGTTCTAGATTTATTCTGTTTCATGTTAATTATAATTATATTAATTTTGCATTATTTCTAATATAACATGACAGTTGTATTACTTATAGCAATGCATATATACTGTATTTTAATTAATTTTTAACATCTTTTCATTTTATTATAATGAACATTCCTTTATATATAATTATTCTATGTGTATTTGTAGGTATAGTGGATATAATATTAATTTTATATATTGATATTACATAATTTGATGATGATGTATATAATATGTCTGCAACTTATTGGTTATGTTTGTAGTTTTAATACTATTTTTAAAGATACTTTTATTATATTAATATAATTTGCGAGTTATGTCAATAATTATATGTTTATCTTTATTTATATTGCTAATATTAATGTAATTTGTCAGTTATGTCAGTGATTTTATTATTATTTTTGCAGGTATTATTATTATTTATATTATTGTAATTTGTCAGTCAAGTAATCATTTAAATTGTAATAACATTTGTTTAATAGTAGTGTTTTTAATTTATTTATAAATGGGTTATTTGATCAATTCTCCCGGTATGCAGTCCATGTGTGGCAACACTCACTTTGTTTACATTGTCGCCGTAATTAAATTCTTATAATATGGACAATAAAGTTATTTACATTATTATATGTGAATAGAATAAGTGTAAAAACTGTGAACTTGATGTGGTATTGTTAGTGACTCATAATAACAAGTATATACCAACTTATAACAATCTTGCTACGGAATGTGTAACAGTGAATAAAATCCTCGAAACAATATAAACAATCAAGCAATATAAACAATAAATGTGCGTGACAATCCAGTGTTAATCATTAAAAGCAATAAATATTAGAAAGACCTTGATAATTACAATTTATAAAATTCGTATCAAAATAGTAAACGTTGTGAAAAATATTTAAACTCATTATCATACAACTAGTGCCACAATTACACCTAGTGACCAAGAGCCACATTACAATAAACGTCACTTTTGCAACAACTTCCGCCGTTACCACCAAACGACGGATAGCGGCACTAAATTTACGTTAAATAATATGTCACTTATGTCATGTAAATGTCATCTATGTGACAATTAGCGCTAATCCCGGCTCAAGCGGTGAATAGATAAGCTAAAAGGGATACCAGAGTAATAATTTAATTTTAGTAGAAATATAGTTATTCTTTCGGTACAAAAGTTAACCGGTCAGCTGCACCGTGACGCGACCCCGCTTGTCCCCCGTGCGTCTCGAGGAAAAGAGAACGTCGAAATAATTTCCGTCTTGCTCGGCGGTCTGTCGTCACGCGCGGTGTATTTCGCATTCATTCTTGCGTTCTAAGCGAAGCTGTCGAAGGAGGAGTGCAGCTGTACTACGGAAGGCTAACTGTAGTGCGTTAAACCAGCTCTGCTACTTCTTATTTACGGATTCATCGACACTTATGGACTCCGGTAAAGATAATTCGCACTCAGATACCGAAAACAATGAGCCATTGATTAGTGGTGCTGCGAACAATAAGAAAAAAAAAAAAAATGTCGTCGCCTAATTACGTGTCACAGCGCACCAGGAGAAGTCGGTAAACAATTAGATGAGTTTAAAGAAGAGATCAGAAAAATGATTTCACTTTCTACAGATAAATATAGGGATGAGATTCAGCAAATAAATACAACTTTAAAGGAAATACAAAAATCTAACCTAGCGATTGAGACCTCCACAATAACATTAACGACACAAAACGAAGAATTAAAAGCAAAAATAAATCAGCTGGAGAGGCAAACTAAAGAGGACCAAAACTATATAACTATTCTAGAAAACAAAATTGAAGACATACAAATGGGAAGCCGAAAAACTAATTTTGTCCTAAAAAATGTACCTAAGAAAGACAGAGAAACCAAAGAAGACCTTTTGGATATGCTCCTGAACCTCACACGTAACTTAGAGTGCAACATCAATAAATACGACATTAAGGATATATATAGGATGCGTGGAAAAAAAACCGAAAAGCAAAACACGCCGATTATTGTAGAAACCAGCTCCACCCTACTAAGATCTACGATAATGAAAATGGCAAAGGCACATAACATTAATAACCAGTTTAAGCTGAGCTGCAAGCACCTGGGTCTCAAAACCCAAGGAGATACTCCGATTTTCCTGTCAGAACACCTAACTCCAAAAGGATCTCGCCTCCACTTTTTAGCACGGGACCTTACCAAAACTGGTGCGTACAAATATTGCTGGACAGCATATGGCAAGGTATATGTCAAAAAAGATGATAACTCCCCTTCTATTACTATCAGAAGTGAGCAACAGGTGCATCAACTATTATTAAAGGTATGACTATTGTGTGCAACATATCTAGATAGTCTTATTATTTACTTCTTTAGACTAACTGAAACTTTAAGGATACGTTGCAGTACATTGTTGTTTACCCCAACAGTTTGTTTATCAGGATTTGCGTTATGTGAATATTACACCTTGAATTTTGTTTATAGTAATATTAAAATTGCGATTTTTTATGTTAAGTTACATACACTTACATTTGTACACTACACACAAACCTCAACCACTCTCTTACTAACTCACTCTCTACAGTATTTATGCATAAATTACAATACTACACGCGTGCTTTCACTTGCATCATAGAAAAGCAGTTCACTCATTGATGTCCAAACCTCTTAGGATACTTTATTTATTTGCCATATTTACTTTACCAGTATATATACTATCTGAACATATTTATTCTATTAAGCTATTTTACAAATGACTGACACATTATTAACCGTTTCAGATCTAGATAATATTGAAATTGCCAGCTCTGTTGAATGCGAGTCCTCAAATCTCGATAAATATATATATGTAAATAGAAATGACCTCACTATTTTATCTCAAAACATCAGGAGTATTTACTGTAATTTTGATAATTTTTTACTAACTTTGGCAGATTTTAAATTCCAAACAGATGTTATTGTCCTCACGGAATATCGGCTACACAACAACAAACCTCTTCCGCAAATAGACAATTATACATCTTACTCTACTACAAGACAGCTAAACCAAAACGATGGCGTAGTTGTGTACGTTAAGAATTCACTCAAGCACAAATTGAAGGAAATTGAGCTTTCTCAAGCATCTTGTTTACAACTTAATATACTAGGCAGTGTGATCCTATGTGTCTATCGCTCACCATCGAACGCAAATACTGACAGCTTTCTCAATTCATTTGGAAACACTTACTTCTGAAAAAACCTTAATATTAACAGGCGACATAAACATCAATATCAATCCTAAACAAACAGAACCAAATCACGAACTTAGCAATAGGATTAGTTATCTAAACATGCTTTCAACCAATGGGATACTCCCGGGACACACACTACCGACAAGAGATAGGAACTGCCTGGACCATTTCATGCTTAAAATAAACAAAAATAAGGTATTAGCTTCAATTGCCATATTACATACTAGCATCACTGACCACTATACAACTTGCCTATCTTTATCTAAGTGTTATAATTCATCTGCTGTTAGAAAAACCAGTACTTCCATAAACTTAGCACAAGCCCTAAAATACTTACAGGAACAAAATATTTCACAGCTTCTGTTTTGTAATGACCCTAATATCCTAGCACACAAACTAATTAATCACTTAATTAATACTATAAATAAAAATATAACTACTAAAATCATACCTAACAAAAATAGAATCATTAAACCCTGGATGACACCGGGTTTATTACGGTGCATAAGGAACCGAAATAAACTTCAAAAGCAAAGTCGTAACGATCCTTTTAATGATGTTCTAAAATTAACCTACAACAGATATCGAAATTATTGTAACGCATTATTAAGAAACTAAAAAGGCAATATGAGAGGGAATTAATTACAAACTATATATCAAATAACAAACTACTTTGGAAGAATATAAAAAAGATTTCGTATACAAATAAATTAAATACCCAAAACTCCTGAACATAAAGTCGTCTCCAACTGAGTCAGTCAACTATATAAACAACTACTTTGCTAATGTTGAAAAACAGCTAGCACAACAGATCACGGCCCGGACTGATCTCAATACTTATCCCGACAGGCAACTAACCAAACAACCTACACAATTATCCTCTTTCGTTTTGTTAGACACCGACTCTAAAGAAGTGGAGACAATATTAACGAGTTTAAAGTCTGAAAGTGCACCGGGCTGGGATGATATCCCTACCAAATTCTTGAAGCACGTAAAACGAGAAGTGGTACCAGCAATCGCCCATCTTGCCAATCTGTGCTTTGAAAAGGGTTCCTTTCCAGCCCCACTAAAGCAGGCCGTTATCACTCCAATTCACAAGAGTGGGGACAGAGACGATGTCAGCAATTATAGGCCAATCTCCGTCTTGCCCGCACTTTCAAAAATACTTGAAAAATTACTTAATAACCGTCTAAAACATTACTTAAACAATTTTCGTATGCTATCACCGACGCAGTTTGGCTTCAGACAAAACCTATCCACTGAAGATGCAGTCTCAGCTTTAAGTACTCTTGTTGTCGAACATCTTGACCGGGGAGATAAATGCCTAAGAACATTCATTGATTTAAAAAAAGCCTTTGACACCGTTTCTGTCCCTGCCCTCGTGAATAAACTGGAAAAAATTGGTATAAGAGGCACTCCACTTTTGCTGTTTAAAGACTATCTGTCGGGTAGGAAGCAACGGGTCAAAATAGGAAATTACATCAGTAACTACACAGAGGTATCGTATGGCGTGCCCCAGGGTAGCGTCCTTGGACCGACACTATTCCTGGTGTACGTCAACGATCTTTGTAACATGGACATCAACAATGCAAAGATATTTTCATACGCCGATGACACTGCTGTTGTGTTCTCAGGAAACTCTTGGAATGATGTTAAGGCTAGAACAGAGATGGGGATGTCTAAAATTGCTCACTGGTTAAATGTAAATCTACTTACCTTAAATATATGCAAAACTAATTATATCTGTTTTAGCATTACTGACCGTACTCAGCCAAGTAACCATTTTAGCATAAAAGTTCATGTATGCGGAGACACTGAAAACGAAAATTGTAACTGTGCCACGATTACCAAAGTCAGTCAAAATAAATATTTAGGAGTAGTAATTGACCAGAGATTAACCTGGTATTCCCATCTTGAACAAGTTGGTAATAGAGTGAGAAAGTTAAGTTGGATTTTTAGGACGCTGAGGCATATTGTTCCTAAAAACACAAACACTACCAAAAATAGCCCTCGCAATATACTTAATGAAATATATATCGCTCTAGTTCAATCCGTCATTGTATACTGTATCCCCATTTGGGGAAGTGCTTCTAAAACCCATTTTATTGGCGTTGAACGAGCACAACGTGCACTTATTAAATTAATGTATTTTAAAAAGATAACGTACCCTACTGAAAGATTATACCAAATAAGTAATTTACTCTCAGTTAGAAAACTTTATATAGTGCACATTATTCTAAGGACACATAAGATTACAGCATACCATTCTGATAGAACCTCCAAAAGGAGAAAGGACATAATCATACCGACTCCTCAGACAAACACGATCATCATCATCATCATCATCATCATCATCATCAGGCTATAATAGTCCACTGCTGGACATAGCCCTCCCCCAAAGAGCGCCATAGCGCCCTGTCTTCAGCTTGCCGCATCCAGCATCTGCCTGCAGTCTTTCGCAAATCGTCATCCCACCTGGTCGGAGGGTGTCCTACACTACGTTTGCCGAGTCGCGGTCTCCACTCAAGAACACGCTTACCCCAGCGGTTGTCTGTTCTTCGCGCGATATGCCCAGCCCAATGCCACTTCAGCTTGCTAATTCTCTAGGCTATGTCGATGACTTTGGTTCTCTGTCGGATGTATTCGTTACGAATCCTATTCCTCAGAGAAACTCCGAGCATAGCTCTCTCCATAGCTCGCTGAGCGACTTTGAACTGGTGGACCAACCCTACCGTGAGTGTCCATGTCTCGGCTCCGTAGGTCATGACGGGTAGCACGCACTGGTTGAAAACTTTCGTTTTCAAGCATTGCGGTATGGATGACGAGAAGACTCGGCGTAGCTTCCCAAACGCTGCCCAGCCCAGCTGGATCCTTCTCCTGGCCTCCCTCTCGAAATTGTTTTTACCTAACTGCAGAATCTGCCCGAGGTAAGTGTATTCGGAAACGATTTCGAGAGGGTGACCATGTACGACGATCGGTCCTGGATCAATGTGGCCATTGATCATGACTTTGGTTTTATCCAAATTCATGCCAAGACCGATACGCCGCGAGGCTGCAGCTAGGCCGTCCAGCATCCGTTTCAGCTCCTCTAGCGACTCCGCCATTAAGACTATGTCATCTGCGAATCGCAGGTGTGAGATGTAGTCGCCGTTTATGTTAATGCCCTTTCCTTTCCAGTCCAGAGTTTTAAACATATCTTCCAACGCGCTTGTGAACAATTTCGGGGATATAACATCCCCTTGTCTCACTCCTCTGCGCAATTGGATGGGTTTAGACTGCTGGCCCTGTACTTGGACACTCATGGTGGCGGCTTCGTACAGACATCTCAGCACCTCGATATAACGATAGTCTACTTGGCATCGCTGTAGGGATTCCAGAACAGCCCAGGTTTCAACAGAGTCAAAGGCCTTCTCATAGTCCACAAAGGCCAGACACAGGGACTGATTATACTCCTCGGACTTCTGTATAATCTGCCTCACTGTGTGAATGTGGTCTATGGTGCCATATCCTCCGCGAAACCCGGCCTGTTCCGGCGGCTGAAACTCGTCGAGTCTTCTGGCGAGACGGTTCGTGACCACTCGTGAGAACAGCTTATAGACATGGCTCAGGAGCGAGATGGGTCTATAATTTTTAAGGAGGGTTTTGTCACCCTTCTTAAAAAGAGCACCACCAAACTCCTGCTCCACGCCTTTGGAGTTCTCTCACAGTGAAGGACGGCGTTGAAGAGGTTCTGTAATTCCTGTATAACAGGGGCTCCTCCAGCTTTTAGAAGCTCTGATGTTACTCCGTCCTCACCGGGGGCTTTTCCATTTTTAAGCTGCCTCAAAGCTAACACGATCTCGTCTTGACTGATGTCTGGCAGTTCGTCGGTGTAGTGGCGTGTCAGGGTAGCTCTGGAATCGTGGTCGTCTCGTCTGGAATGAGGGGCATGTGCAGCGTATAATCGGCCATAGAAATCCTCTATCTCGGCGGAGATCTCCGGTTTTGACAATACGGTTCTCCCGTCGTGCGTTTTAAGCTTCGTCAGGTGGCTCCTGCCAAGCTGCTGAGTGAATACTTTAGACCCTCGGTTTCGTTCTATCGCCTCTTCAATGAGGCGTGTGTTGGAACTCCGAAGGTCGCGCCGTACCATCTTCGCAATTTGCTTGTTCAGGTCTGACCTCTCAGACGAAGTCGCTTGGGTGGTTTCCCGTCTTTTTGTCATCAACCCGAGAGTCTCAGCCGAGAGTTTTGATTTCTTGCCAGTCCGCTGCGTTCTGCAGAATTTGATGCCTTCTTCCCTCAGAGTTTCGACCAGATTGTGTAGGGTCTCATCAGCGTTATCAGTGGGTTCCAAGGCAACAAATCTATCCCCGAGAAGCTGCGACAAACACGATATTTGCCAGTAATCAATTAAAAAAACGAGCTGCTAAATTATATAATAAAATAAATAAGGAAATTTACATACATACACAAACATATTACGAAGCTAAAAAAGCGCTAATTAGCTGGGTTATGACACTTACCTTTGGTGAAACGGAAGCACTGCTACAACACTTAAAATAAAACACATTAGCACACATCACAAACTTCCATCTACAGTCCCCTTTACGCAAACAAACACTTATATATTCTCGTAAACTCACACTCACATACACACACCCTCACAAACACTCACACATTCACACTTACACACACCCCCTCACACACACACATACTGCACTAACACACAAAGATTGCATGCATTAATTTATATTTATATCAATAGTAATAAAATTGTAAAAAAAATAATTTTTAATCAGTTTTGTATCTACTTACTTTATTTGCTATGTAATTTTACGGTATGAAAGAGCGGAGCCTCCTAACACAGGCATTAAATGCTTAAAAGGAGACTCCACAAACTAACTTAAGCATATGTATGGTTAAAACGAAATAAAATATTTGAATTTGAATTTGAATTGAATGCCAGCCGCACGCTTATTTGGCTGTTGTTTTATGGCAAGAACGATCTCATTGCATAACAGTAGCTCGTCCAGCTGACTTGCTACTGATAACTGAGGCATCGATCTGATGTGTTCTAAATCTGCTGATCGATCAATATTAAGTAGGGCACTAAAGTGTTCAGCCCATCGCTTTAATATGGCGTCTTTAGATTCTAGAAGGTCTTTGCCGTCCATGGACTTCAAAGGGACCTTCAGCAAATTCCTCGTACCAATCAGTTTTCGAACCTCACCGTAGAACTCTCCGAGCTGATTCGTATCAGCGAGCCACTGCATGTGCCAAGCTTTTTCTTGCCACCACCGATTTCTTATTTCCCTAGAAAGTTTTCGCAGCTCCAGGTCACTCTTTTTGATCTCTGCAGCGCCTCTACCTTGCTTCTTTCTACTACCATTCCTAAGTAGGACACGATGTTTGCCGATTGCATCCGTAAGAACCCCATCATTTTCATCAAACCAGTCCTCGTTCTTACGGACTTTGACACCCAAATTATTTTGAGCAGTGTCTAAAATATGAGAAGATAAAGCTCCCCAAAAAAACTCTGCATCAACCCCCTCCGCGCCGTTTCGTAGGGATGGAAGCGTACTGGCTAAATTTTGTGCGAACTGTTGTCTAGTCCCGAGATTCTGAAGCTTATCTACATCTAAGCACGCAAGCTCACTCTTCCTGATCTGCGGGGATGACGTAAGCAGAGATTCAATTTAGTGACAACAAGCCGGTGATCAGTCCAACAGTGTGCTCCCCGCATTACACGGGTTATTTGGATTTGGGTAATATCTTTTTGTCGTACGATTGCGTAATCAATTAAATGCCAGTGTTTTGATCGTGGGTGCATCCACGTAGCCTTGCGCTTGGCGGGAAGTCGGAACATAGTGTTCGTTATAGCCAAATCGAATTGAGCACAAAGGCTAAGCAACAACCTGCCATTACTATTCATGTTGCCTATTCCGTGTCTGCCTAAAACTTTAAACTCTGGCATTAAAGTCGCCCAGTTGTAAGATCTGTTCACTGGGGCGTAGGCGCTCGAGACAATGTGTCAACTCCTCATAAAATTTATCCTTGATGTCATCAGACTTGTCCAGTGTTGGAGCATAGACACTGATGACATTAAGATAATTGTCGTGGTCAAGACGCAAGCGCAATGTGTTCACGCGGTCAGAAATGTGCACAGGATATTCCTGAAGACGCTTCAAGAGGTGGTTTTTGATAGCAAAACCAACGCCCGACCGCCGCGGTTCAGAGGCAGCAGTACCTTTCCACAGAAAAGTATACCCGCCACCGTTTTCCACCAGCTCCCCTTCGTCAGCGAGATGTGTTTCGCTGAGAGCAGACACATCTACATTATAGCGACGAAGCGGTTTTTCGCTCAGGACAGGCGTTAGCATCACTATCGAGAAGCGTCCGAACGTTCCACGCGCCGAATGTCATAGTATTGGATGATGGTTGGGTTTTCTTTTTATTACTTGTGTAGCGTCGACCACGATAGAAATAGATGTAGAGTTCCTTCCCCTCGGATCACGAAAGTGGTTAGACGTATGCATCCACGCAATATTTAAAATAAAATCGTATTTTAAGTTAAAATATTCAAATAAATTAAATTCGCAAAGTACCAGGCGCGCATAACTCTATTAGCGACGGATAGTAGTGGTGCGAGAGTGACAGCAACACTGGAGACGGAGATAGCCGTCAAAGCTACGCCACGGATCTGTCAAGCGACCGTCACCTGTCATCTGTCACCGGACTAGCTGTCAAGGGGCTTCATCTGTCAAAGACAAACTCAGTGCAGTGTTGCCAAAATTGAAAGTCGAATTGGTAGAAATTATTTCGTTCGAAACACTAGACTGCAGAATCGGTACCAGAGCGCAAGCAAGTATCAAGTGCTCACTACAAGGACAGCGTGCAGCGCCAGAACACACGACGAAACACAGTCTCAGTGTAAGTAATCCTTCTACACTACAGCACATACCTATATTATCTTATACGATAAAAAATATATTTATAATATTATACCATATTTATCAATACATAGTTACATAAAATATATAAGTATTAAACCAAAACCTCTTATATTCCTTTACCTACAAAAAATGATATACCTAAGTTATATACTTTCTTACCGTAACATAGCATGGATTATGTCAGTTTCAATCTACATTGTCTTTTATACTGTACACACACAACAAATGCGACTCTTACCTTTCTTCCAAATTAAAACAAATAGTATTATTTCTATATTCTTTTCACTAGTAATAATTATAAACATCATTCGATACCACAAATAATTTAATACAAAACATTGATCAATTTAATATTTCTATCCCTATTTCTTGCGAACCGGAGGAATGCATATCATATCTTCAACATCCTATACGATATCTAAATATTCTACAACAGAATATCCGTAGCCTGAACTGCAACTTCCAAGAGTTACACGTTCTCCTTAAACGATTGAAATTGTCCTGTGACATTATTGTGCTGTCAGAATGCTGGCTGTCTCATGTCGTGAAATTGCCATTGCTTGAAGGATATAACTCGTTTAAAACCAATGATAACTACAATCAAAATGATGGCCTTGTAGTCTATACCAACAGTAACCTGGAATGTATTGTAGAGGAACCATCCCTATGCGAAGCCAATTGCCTGACAATTAAAATACAAAGTCATACAATATTAATTACGATTTATAGGCCACCCAGCTTCAGAACACCTGATACTTTCATAGATTCCTTACATACACTATTAGAAGGGCTTTCGTCCTTTAAAAATATTATAATAGTTGGCGATATAACTATTGATCTTATTAAAACATGCCCTATTTACACAGCGTACATGGACACAATTTCCTTCCACGGACTACTTCCTGCTATTAATTAATACTGCAACTAGGGGAAAATCGTGCTTAGATCATGTGTTACTAAAAACGAAATTAAATGCATTTACATTTAACTTAGGTACCAGTATCACGGATCACGAATCAGTCTTATTTAGCTTAAACACAGACGTGTCTATAAATAAATCAAATAAACTAAAAATTATCTTTAAAATTGACAAAGAAAGACTAAAATCCGATTGTGACAATTATGATTTTGTGGAAGTTTATCAGGAAGCTAATTTAAATACTTCAATGGACAAGTTCATTTATATAATTCAGCAATTAATTGCAAACAACTCGATAAGACGATTAACTCCTAGAAATAAATTTATAATAAAACCGTGGATAACTATTGGTATGTTACGTTGCATACGTAATAGAGATAGGATGCACAAAAAATTAAAATCGAATACAACTAATGTAATATTAAAAATATCGTACTTAAGATATCGAAACTATGCAATAATTTATTAAAAAAGCTTAAGAAACAGTATGAAAGAGATCAATTAATAATGTCTAAAAATAATTCAAAAAGGCTTTGGTCTACCATTAAAACAATTACCAACGACAACAACAAAAATCAACTACCACTACAACTTTTAAAAATTAGTGACAATCCCAAAGAGGCGGTGAACAAGACTAATGAATACTTCTCTAATATCGGTTAAAACCTATCTGATATGATTTTACCCACTCGCTTTCCAAACTTCAAGAAAGTTATTGAGCCTCCCGTGAAATCTTTTGTTCTTCTACCAAAGGACAATGGAGAAGTTGAGATAACAATACAGCTTCTAAAAAGTGACTGTGCACCAGGTTGGGATCAGATCAGTGCCGACATTCTTAAAATTACATCCAAGTCAGTAACACCCGTGATAACTGATTTGATAAATCGCTGTTTTGAGGCTGGAGTTTTTCCGAATTCATTAAAAAGAGCTGTAATACACCCGATATACAAGGCGGGTGATAGATCCAGTGTCAGTAACTATAGACCTATTGCAATCTTAACAACATTATCGAAATTATTTGAGCGCATAATTAACACTAGGCTTACTAAATACTTAGAACACGGCAATCTACTTTCAAACTCGCAATATGGTTTTAGATCTGGCCGCTCAATCAGTAATGCTGTACTTGACCTTATTAACTTTCTGGTTAATAAATTAGATAATAAAAAGAAATGCCTAACTATATTTCTCGACCTTGCAAAGGCCTTTGACACTGTCTCTGTCCCCTGTCTTGTAGAGACACTAGAAGGCCATGGTATAAGAGGCATCCCACTGGCATTGCTATCTGATTATCTACACAATAGAATCCAATGCGTAAAAATCGGTGACAATATCAGTGATGAAATGCCAATTGCATTCGGGGTGCCACAAGGCAGTATACTAGGTCTAACACTCTTTCTCTGCTATATTAATGAGCTCTGCACACTTACTAATAAAAACTGCCGCATCTCGGCTTATGCAGATGATACAGCGCTAACCTTTTATGCTGATTCATGGGATGAACTTTTTAATCTTGCGCAGGAAGGATTTAACTCGATTTGTCACTGGCTAATATCACACTCTCTCACTTTAAATGACGATAAGACCAAATTCATTGTGTTCTCAATCCAAAATCGAAGAGAAATAGATAATATTACAAATAACATATAACATATATGCACATAAATGTAATTTTCCTCCTACTCCCAGCTGTACATGTCCCAAAATTACTTCTACTAAATGTATAAAATATCTTGGAATCGAAATTGACGCTAATTTAAAATTTGAAAACCACATACAAACTTTATCTAATAGAATGCGAAAACTAACATACATATTTAAAGCACTACGTGGCGTAGCAGACAAACAGACCATAAAGTTAGTATATGAGGCCTTGGCGCAGTCAGTCATATCCTATTGCATCACTACCTGGGGTGGAGCATGTAAAACAAAAATGATAATCCTTGAAAGAGCTCAAAGAATGATACTAAAAGTAATTCTATCAAAACCTCGGTTATTTCCTACTTCTAAACTTTACGAAGAAGCGCAAGTCCTCACTGTGCGCCAGATTTACATAATGCTAACTATACTTCATAAACTGAGTGACTTACCAGAGACTAGAAGACAGCACATAGCTCAAACTAGAAGAAACTACGCGGTTTGTGAGCCGACTGCCGTAAACACCTCATTTGCACAAAGATTTTTTTCATACCGAGGAGGTATGTTGTTCAATAAAATAAATAAAATAGTTCCCTTGTCGAACTATTGTAAAACTGAATGCAAAAATAGAATTTACAAATGGTTGCAGAAACTTAGTTACGGGGAAACAGAAAAAATCCTAGAGGTATAAATTGTACAATATATACATATAGATATATTTTATCTATACTCTTAAATTTTATACATCACATTAGGTATTTTATTATATATCACATTTATTTACAATTATTATATCATACACTATCTACATATTACCCACAATGATTAAGAACCCTATTACTAACTAAATATGATGAAACATGCAAAACTGTTACTTGAAAAATTATTTATCGCTTAAACACTCACATCCACTCCCATACACATACGACACACACACACACACCACGCACATGCATACATACATACACACAAACACACATACATACACACACAAACACATACAAACACATACATACACACACACACACACACAAACATACACACACACAAAAACATACACACACACACACACACACAACACATACACACACACACACAAATATGTCATTATTATACACTAAAACTTGTTCCTGTCTACTCAATCACAACAATCACAACTCTTACGTACGCTTTCCACATGTTGACAATCCATACAATGTTATGAAATGGGGGGCCTGGAGATCTATAGTACAGGCCTCGGCTTAGTTTAGACTCCAGATCTCCCACAAATTACGAATTACTGGCAATTGTTCGTGTCAACTATAAACTGTATAGCATGATGTAATTTGTGGAGATGAAATAAACATTATTATTATTATAGAGGCAGCCGTGGTTACTCCCCTTAAGTCGGGGTGAGCATTTTTTGGGACACCTTTTCTAGTCCCCTCCCTGGCTGAGCAGGGAAAGCAGTGCCTCCCTAAATAGAGCTGCTTTGTGTCCCTGGGTGCTGCCGAATCCATTCTGTCACCCCATGCGCAGAGCGAAAGCGACCACGGTGTACATACATACACCCCCAGAGCCGCCCGTGTGCAGGCATCAGACAAAGCCTGGTTCGCATCAATCCAGACCTCTCTACCTCAACCCATCGCCACAGGACTTTGCTGTAATCGGAGTCCATGTTCGGAAGCAGTCAGGTGCGCAGGAAATATTAAGGTGCATAAGTGTACGCGCAAACACAGATGCACACACTCGTCCTTCCCCTCCTATCTCTAGTGGAACGGAGAATCGCTACGACTAGAGGAGAGTTTGGATGATGTGTCTGGCCGACGGTAACTATACGCTCTCTACCGTCGCCCTTGGCCTTCCACAATTGCCGTGCTGTTCCGCCAAGTCCACCAAACCCGCTGCATATCAGCAGTGGGTTGCCTTCCTTGCCGAAACAGACTTTATGTACAAAGTGGGAGAGAACCGCATTAATACATTCGATTGTACCTGTCGAATGCAAAGCAGTTTAACGTCTTGCCCAGGACAATCCTTAAAAGTAGAAATATTACAATGTCTCAGTGCCTCATGTGTTCTTTAAAAAAGCATAGCTATGTCCATAAGCGGCCGTTATCACCTACGATGTCAAATGGGCTAACTCCACCAGTATGTTCCCATGCACAGGTGGTCTTATCCGCAGTTGGCTGCATTTACCGACCGATACAATAATCGGACGCGTCTGCGTTACAATCTGGAAATAAGATCCGCCAGACCGATTTTTCATCGTGACTTCTCCATCGTGGCATCTTACCAGAGACCATCTGTCACAAACAGTCAGAGATATTATGATGTACAAGTGTGTGCGCAAACCCACCTGCACTTTCTTTTCCTTCACTCTGATAGATTGATAGGACAGCAATACGATATGACCGGAGACAGATGAGGCTCAGAACCAATGGCTTTACAACAACACACTTGCTAACTCTGTGCTACTACTTAGAATTCCTAGATACAAGAACCCAATAACTTTTTTATGCCAGTACAGCACCGTTCACTTTCGCTATGTATTATGAAATCGCATGCCTTACCTCTGACAGCAATGACACGACGTCTATCGTTTATTTGTAGTGTGTGCTGCCAATAGTTCCCTTGCCTGTTTGTTGAAATTAATACTTATTCTTTGTTGCAGTTTTGTGTGTCGTAGCAACCGTCATTTATGGCCTCAGAGCTGTACCAGATATAAGTGAAAGACCTGCTTGGAAGAACTTTATGGGATTCTTTGAGTTTTGTGGCGTTGTGACGTTCAGTATGGAAGGGATTGGAGTTTCAATGCCTATTGAGAATCATATGAAGGAACCCAAAAAGTTTCCCATCGTTTTAATTTGCGGTAAGTTTCATATACTAAAGAAACATATTTGTTAAAAAAAAGAATGTAGGTCTGCCAATTTTGGAATATCAGTGTAATATAGGGTTTATATCCGTCCCAATATGTCCTAACATGGGAACGCCTTAAAATTTCTCGACAACTAAATATAATCCGAGAGACAGGATACAGACAGCCATAAAAATAATTTTAATATGAGTTGTTAAGACTTTTATAAATTCGTAATATTTATTCAACAATAAAATTATTTGTCTCCTGTGAAATCATCGGTCTAATATGGAAAGGAATAATTGTATCCTAAGTCCACTGATTAGTTCTATATCAACATACTCCCAAAACAGGCTCCAAGCGGGGTCTCAAGAAAACGTACTAAAATAGTCGTCAAATATAAAATACTATGCTGAGGTGATAAGTTCTCGGCCTTAAGCAGAAATGGCGTTCCAATCAATAAAATATTATGTTTCTTGCCTTCAGTTTCAACTTGTTCTCTCAATTAGTTAGTTTACAGTCATTTTTGCAATAGACGTCTGGCGCGCTTTTCGTTAAAATTGATAAACTTGAATATCCATAAACTTGAAAATTAATTGTTTCGTTTTGGATGGTATAACCCCTAAGGAAATTTAGCCAAAGTTGACATAAGTGTACGAGGTCTCTGCTCCTTCCATGCAATCCGTCAAAGGCAGCAGACGAATTTAAACGTGTTTGCACGTCCCTAGAATGACCCACATGAAGTACAGCCAAAATCTTCCAAAAACCACACCAGAAACCATAAAAAAGTGCATGATATCGTGTTGAATGATAGGTGAGTGAAGGTGATTGTGATAGCTGAGGTTGTGGGAATATTAGAAAAAGGGTGCGAAACATCTTGTACCCAGAATTAGGAAAGCCAAAGTTGTGCAAAATGGCTGTCGCGTTTGCTGAACATCGATCAAAAGTGAATGAGCAAATAATTTTCGAAGCATGCTTTATGCTGGGTCCGACCGATTTTGTGCGGTGTCACCATGGATGTGATGTCGGTGTACCACTATACGCCAGAAATGAAACAGCAAATAGAAGCTGGTGGTTCAGCGCCAAAGAAAGCGAAGTCTATAGCATCTGCCGAAAAGTCATGGCCAAGATGTTTTGGAATGCAAAAGGGGATCTTATTAATTGATTACCTTGAAAAAGGTAGAACAATTACAGGCGACTATTACTCTTCCTACCTTCTAAACCAGCTGGATGCCAAAATTTGCGAGGAAAGGCCTGGCTAGAAAAGGAAAATAAAGATCTTTCATCAAACTTGTATGAGGTTAAAAAGAATATTTAAATTAATTAGCTCATATTCAATCAATCAGCCTTTCCCAGTCAAAGATAACGTCTTACGGTTTCCTTTACATCTAAAAAGCACCGTTTAAGGTCTTCGGCCATTATTAAATGCAATTCAATATCGTAATTTAATATTGCAGGTATGGGTGTGGTCGTGTCGTTTGTAATGGTCACCGGCTTCTTTGGATACTGGGCCTGGGGCGACGACTTAAAATCTCCTGTTACATTGAATTTTCCAAATGATATGTTAGTATGTAATTTAAAATGAAATAATAATCATATAATCCATGTCTATATACTCTCGCACTGCTGGGCCTGCGCCTCTTCTTAGTTCGAGAAGGGCCTTACATTTATTTACCAAGTATTATAAAGTTTAAACAAAATGTTCTGCGAGTACCATTTCTTGACTAAAAAAAGCTGCTGAAACCGTAGATGTGTTGTCGTGTAACACAAAACGATACTTTAAATTATGTTATTCTTAAAATATATTGTACGAACTGTTTCGTTGGTTCAATAGCGTAAGTTTGAACTAAATATTAATTGTAAATTTCCAAGTTCGACGTCTCGATCGGTCAACATATTTTATTATAAGAGAGTTATATAACTCCGCTACATATATATGCTCTGCTGCATTTTTGTTTATATGTGCAATTGTTTAAAACCTACAGGTTTCCGACTACTCTGAAGGCACTTATAGGAGTCATGATATATATCACATTCGCACTCAACTATTGGGCACCGTTTAACCTGGTCTGGTATTACCTGAAGAGAAGGCATCCAGAAAACAGTCATTACATCTGGGAGAGAGTGTATAGAGCTGCTATTATTATGGTAATAACGGCAGTTGCGGTTGCGTTTCCCAACATGGGGAACTTGATGGGTTTGGTAAATATATTTTAATATTTCTTTATTATAGTTTGTACGAGCAAACCCGTACATATTAATAGTTTCAGTTTTATGCTGACATCGACGCGCAGCGAAACACATAATATTACATATAAATTAATACACCAACAATATATCAGTAGTTGCAAACAGCTTTCCGGGCGATCTATCGCACAATTTACTCTTTCGCCGCGTATCGATCACTATCATTGTAAATCTGTGTAATTCCTATAATTCAATATAAT
Source organism: Catocala sponsa (assembly GCA_963564715.1). NCBI lineage: Eukaryota > Metazoa > Arthropoda > Insecta > Lepidoptera > Erebidae > Catocala > Catocala sponsa. The sequence goes on from OY751351.1 coordinate 10,326,616, forward strand.
TATTTTTATTCCATCAAATCAGTTATCTTTCATTTATCATACGAAACCGTACATTTGGTCCTTCGAGCCTTCGCTTGGGACATAAGTGCAGTGTTTAGTCAGATATTGTACAGTGTTTCGCGAGCGAAGTGAACTGAACTAGCAGTGTGGGTGTTTGTACTGCCAGCAAGCGTGCAGTACAGGATTGTAGCAGCATCAATCATCAAGGATCAACAAGGATCCCCAGTTGGTGAGCAACAAGGCTCTCCGTTTGGACTTTAAAGTAAGATCGTTCCATTTATCTTTTAACAATATGTCGTCTATGGAAGACATTTTAGCAAATCAGCAACAACTACTCAGTGCGATAGAGCAGATTTACACTAATTTCAAAAAGGATGGCTCAGATCGTAAAACTTCGGACTACATACGCCGAAAATTGGAGACTTTGGATGCGTACTGGCAAGATTACCAATCTAACCATATGCGATTGCGCAGCATAGAATATGCCGAAACTCATAGTTATTTCACTTCCAAACAATACGAGGGCGTGAAGGAGAAATATGAGAAAATCCGAGGAGTGATTCAACAATATCAGCGACCAGACGACAGACCGTCAACGTCATCATTAAGACCTGTTACTCCTTTAGCGGCACCAGGCGCCGCACAACAATCAACCTGGCCTATCTCAAAAGGACAAGGCTCAAATAGCAAAACCGACGAAATGGTGAGGAAACAGTTAAGCAATTTCAAGGCCTTTGAACACACTGTTTCCAACATCAATTTAGAAGTTGTCTCGGAGAAATGGGAATTTGAACACCTATTGAAGACAGTGCAGGATCGTTGGTCAAGAATAAATACCCAACATTGGGAATTAGACAGCGAGTTGGGAGACAGAAACCAAGAATATTACAGCACGTACCTCAAATATGAGAATACATATAATGACGCAATAAAGGCCATCAACAAGAAAATGTGGTCAGTGTCACACCGAGAACAAGCCACTCCGAAAATAGATATTCCGACGTTCGGAGGCAGTTATCATCAGTGGACATCCTTCAAGGATCTATTCACTGAATCGATCCACAGCAACCCAGGACTCTCTGGCGCTCAAAAGATGCAGGTTTTAAAGACGAAAGTCAAAGGTGAAGCGGAACGTCTTATACAACACCTTCCTATTACCTCTGACAATTACATAATTAGTTGGGATATTTTAAATCATAGATACGACAACAAAAGAATGATTTTTACATCTCATATTAATATTTTGTTAAATCTTCCAATATCACAGCAAGCATCCATCAACCATATAAAACGTATACATGACACCACACAGGAAACCTTAAACGCCATTAAGAACTTAGGAGTGGATGTTACATCGTGGGATCCTTTGGTAGTGCACATCTTATGTCAAAAATTAGATTCGGAGACGTTTACTGAATATAATACGTCTATCAAACAACCCCGAGAATTACCCGACTTGAACGAATTTTTGATGTTTTTAGAAGGTAAATTCACTAGCATGGAGGTCAGCAGGCGAAAACAAGAAAATTTCAATCAAAAACCCATTGCTACAGGCAGCAAATCAATGGGAAATAGCCATACAAATCATTCAAAATCATATAATTTTAAACAGACATACTCTAGTAATAAACATATTTCGCAACCGCGAAGCGACAGGAAATTGCAATTTGATACTCTCAATTGCCCAGTCTGTAATGACACGCATGCCTTGTATTTTTGCAAACAATTCTTGGAAATGACACCTATGAAGAAAAAACAATATGTTTCGAACCTAAATTTCTGTCAAAATTGCTTATATGACCATAAAGGTAAGGCATGTTTATCGAAAAAGCGTTTCCGTGAATGCAATGCATTTCACAATACATTATTGCACGAATCGTATCATCAGCAGAATACCAAAACCGTCTATGAGCACGCAACAAGATAACATGCGTTCGAATCCCGACCGTGCGCAAAAAGGTAACACTCACGTGGCCCAACAACATATGTTATCTGAAATCCTATTATCAACTGCACTTTTAAAGTTTCAAAAGGCAGACGGAACTTATCAAACAATGCGAGCTCTTATTGATCAGGGGTCTCAAACATCCCTTATTACGGAAAACGGTGCACAGCTGTTAGGTTTGCCACGGCATAGATGTCAGAATATTATTACGGGTATAGGACATAGCGAAAACATTTGTAAGGGAACTATGATATTGCATTGTATGTCAACAATTAGCACTTATTCATTTAATGTCGATGCTTATATCATGAAAAATCTAACAAAATACTTACCATCATACTACCCTTCCCTTCCCTAAGATGGCATGTCCATTTTTGGACAATTTAGAATTAGCCGATCCCGATTACAACGTCAGTCGCCCCATAGACATGCTGCTGGGTGCCGATGTATATTCAAATATTATCTTAGGAGGGATGTGTAGACTCAGCGAGTCACTTCCTATTGTACAACAAACTCGTCTGGGTTGGATATTATGTGGTGGTATGAAATCTCTCTCATGTAATGTCGTTCAGATAAATCTTGATGAAATACAGCAGTTTTGGGAGATAGAAGATATCACAGATGATAAAACATTATCGTCTGAAGATATAGCATGCATACAGTCCTATAAGGCGACAACTACACGTTTGGAAGACGGGAGATACCAGGTGAGACTCCCATTGAAACCAGATTTTCAAGAATATTTAGGCAAGTCTAAGAATAAAGCCACAGCCCAATTCCTACAGCTGGAGAAAAGATTACATAATAACATACGTATTTTTAACGAATATAAATCATTCATTGACGAGTACAAACAATTAGGTCTCATGAAACCGGCATTGAGTAATCAGACTCTTGAATGCTTTTTACCGCATCATTGCATATTACGCAATGATTCTACAACTACGGCACTACGTGTTGTTTACAATGCATCATCAAAAACTTCTACTAATAAAACATTGAATGATTTAATGTATACTGGACCTAACTTGCAGCATGATCTTCAATTTTTGATCTTAAAATGGAGGCAATATCGGTATGCGTTTACCGCAGATATTGAGAAAATGTTCAGACAAATTTGGATCCATCCAGAAGACCATCTCTTACAAAAAATAGTGTGGCGAGACGATCCACATCAACAACTAAATGAATATCAACTTACTACTGTGACGTACGGGACAAAAGCCGCGCCATTCCTCGCCATGATGACTTTGAGACAATTAGCAATAGACGAAGGACACAAGTTTCCTGAAGCAGCCAAGGTCATCGAGGAATCGTTCTATATGGACGATGTCGATCACGGTAGCCATTTTCTAGTATCAGCTATACAATTACAAAAAGATTTATTCGATTTACTCAAATTAGGAGGCTTTAACCTGCAAAAGTGGATCTGTAATGATGGCCGACTATTGCAACAACAAGAACAAAACTATTACGCTCAGGAAGGTTTGAACTTTAAACAACTAGGTACAACTAAAACTTTAGGTCTCCATTGGAATCCCACCGAAGATAACTTTACATTTTTATCAGAAATCATATCATCAAACTCCAAAATTACCAAACGTATTATATTGTCCGATATGTCAAAGGTATTCGATCCACTTGGATGGATTGTACCTGTAACTACAAAATTAAAGATTTTCTTCCAACAGACATGGCTATTAAATATTCAGTGGGACGAACCAGTTCCCGAAAACATTAGTAAGGAATGGACCAAACTCAAGGCTGACCTAGAAAACATCGAGTTTGACATACCAAGATGGTACGGTACACAATCAACAAGTAATGTCGAACTGCATGGTTTTTGTGATGCCTCGATAAAGTCGTATGCCTGTGTGATATACTGCAGAGTAAGTAATTCAGAAAAATCAATCACTTTAGTTGCCGGGAAATCTAAACTAGTCCCGACCAGTAAACAAATATCATTGCCCCGATTGGAGTTGTGTGGAGCGCTATTACTTAGCAAACTAATGGCAAAAGTCAAACAATGTTTAACCGGTTACAACATAGATACATTTGGATGGTGCGATTCCACTGCGGTGCTGGGGTGGCGTCAGGGTGAGCCTAGCCGGTGGAAGTTGTTTGTGGCGAATAGAACTAAGCAAATTACTGAAGTCATACCACCACAATGCTGGCAGTATGTTAAGTCGCAAGAAAATCCCGCTGATTGTGCGAGCAGAGGCTTGACAGTATCCCAATTAAAAGAGCACTCTCTGTGGTAGCTTGGCCCTGCCTGGTTACAGACGTTTGACGCAAAGAAAGAAAACCATACAATATATACATCGGAAGAGGAGATAACTAGCAAAATTATACGCAAACAAGTGCATACCATTATCAAACAAGAATCAAGCATTATCATTAATTTATTACAAAAATGTAGTTCAATCAATAAGATTTTGCGTATCCTAGGATGGATTTTAAGATTTATTTCTATAAATAAAGAAAGAAAGCAAGGACAATATTTAACATTAGCAGAAATTAATAAAGCAAAGCAAAAAATCATTAAGCAAGTTCAGCATAATGAATTTTGGAAAGATATAAGCGAATTAAAGCTAAATGGCAAACTAAATTCTAAAAGCAAATTGTTAAACTTAAACCCATTCCTAGATAAACAAGATATCTTGAGAGTTGGAGGCAGATTAAGTAAAGCAAACATAAGCATTGACAAGCAGAATCCCATCATCCTTCCACATAACGGATACTTGACAGAATTAGTAATAGAAAATGCACACCAAACAATGCTTCACGCCGGAGCTCGATTAACACTGAGTTTCATTCGCCAGAAGTACTGGATCCTGGGCGGTAACACTGCTACAAAAAAGCAGATCAGAAGCTGTGTAGTCTGCAGGAAACAAAACCCGTATTTTCAACCTCAGATAATGGGAGATTTGCCCGAATCAAGGATCAATCCATCGCGACCTTTTACTCATACAGGCGTAGATTATACCGGCCACATCTACGTTAAAACTAGTAAAGGAAGAGGTATAAGAACTACCAAAGGATACGTAGCTGTCTTCATATGTATGGTCACGACAGCGGTTCATCTCGAACTCGTCGGTGACTTAACTACCTCGGCTTTTCTCGCAGCATTGAAAAGGATGGCAGCTCGTAGAGGAACGCCCAGTGAAATCTACAGCGATAATGGACGTAACTTTGTAGGCGCTAACAAAATATTGCAACAAGAATATAAGAGCTACTTCATATCATGCAAAACAAAGAATTGTCATTAGACATATTAAAAATGGAAATAAAATGGAATTTCAAGGCACCATCATGGCCTTCTGCCGGTGGTCTATGGGAAGCAGCTGTAAAAAGCTTCAAGTACCATTTTAAACGGGTAATTGGCGAGCAAGTTTTAACATACGAAGAGCTGTACACAGTACTTACTCAAATAGAAGCCTGTCTCAATGCGAGACCTTTGTGCCTGATATCAGAAGATCCCGACGATTTGGATTTCTTGACGCCCGCTCATTTCCTCACAGGTGGTTCAAACGTCAATTTGTATGACACTGAAACAGATTTAAGGACGCGGTGGCAGCTGACACAAAGAATAGTACAAGGTCTCTGGAAGAAATGGAAAAATTAATATTTAGTACAAATTAGTGCACGGAGCAAGTGGCGACAAATAATAAATAACGTCAAGATCAACGACGTAGTCATGATTCACGATGACAATCTTCCTCCAGGAAAATGGTTGATGGGTAGAATCATCGAACTATATCTTGGCTCCGATGGGCGAGTTCGTGTCGTATTGCTGAAAACCAAAAATGGCACCTTAAAACGTCCCCTAACAAAGTTATCTTTACTACCCGTTACTGAAAAAATACAAACGCAACAGATAACAAACATTGTATCAAACACTTGTCACGCCAAACAAAATCCCAAGTCATTCAAAGCAAAACGATTAAACATCGCGTCTGTGTTTATATCTATCATATTATTTTTCACTATATTAGCAACTTCCCAAGGCGCCCTTAATATTAGCAAGTTCAGAAACAATCAACATATCTATTTTGACAAACTAACAGACATGAAAATCATAAGAGACGATTGGAAATTGATTATATATTACAATATGGAACCTTATTGGGAAGGTATTACAGCTCTAAACAAAAGCATACAATCCATAGAACAATCATGTATTATGATATCTGAGAATACACCTTGTGATATAATATTACTACAATTGCGACACGGGTACGATGAACTCGAGTACAACAATCACAGGTTATTTAGTCAGCACTTTGACACGCGACCGAACAGGTGGCGGCGCGGTCTTATCGACGGTGTCGGTTACATCGCAAACAGCCTGTTCGGCGTACTGGATACTAGATTCGCGGAACAGTACGAGAGAGATATCACGCTTCTTCGCAATAATCAAAAACATATAGCGTCATTTTGGCTGAGTCAAACGTCAATTATAGAAGCAGAATTTAGTCTATTAAAACGTACTGAGACTGCTATGCACCGACAACATAAATTAATACATCAGCAGTTATCCAACATGGGAAACTCCTTAGCAAACTTGAAATCGGAAATTCAAAATATAAGCTTAACAAGTAAAGCTTTTATGGGAGGTGTTATCGCAAGAAATTTGTTACATGATTTAAAGGACTTGCAAAATGCCTTAATTGACACGATTACTGACGTATACCATGGTCGTTTTAATCCCCATCTCATAACAGCGCAACAGTTACAAGATCAACTTCGTACAATAGCGAGTCATCTATCAAATCATCAATGCTTTCGATGGGTAGCATAACGATGCTACCCATCGAAAGCATTCATACAGATTTAATTCAAATTTATAAACTTCTACGCGTCAACGTAAGGTTGCTAATATTTGAGGTACAATTTCCGTTAATAAGTCGAGATACTTACGAGGTCTTCAAGCTTGTCCCTATACCGCTAGAAAAGGACCACAACACTTTGATAGTCATTCAACCTGTCTCTGATTTCGTGGCGGTCAACATAAAAAAGGATGCATACATAACTATGACAGAAAATAGATTGAATTCTTGCCTGTTGACCGATGTGCATTTATGCCATATTCACACTCCTATTTATAAATTAAGCCGAGATAAGGACTTCTGTCAAACGAGAAAAGCAGAGTGCAAAGTTAGTATTGAACCTTGCAAAAACATATGGTTGGAAACCTATTCTATCAATTATTATATTTATTTTTGTTGCGGTCAATGTCGCGTACGGACTTTATGGGAATATCAAATAACCGCATATCAGTTGACTCACTCCGGTCTAATTTCTATCGAGCATGGCTGCACAATGAAATCGGACAGTTTTGAAATAATCGCACATGAACAAAGATCGAGCAATGTTGATATCAGAGCTAATATATATGCATCAGTAATCCCATCCATAAATTTCTTCGTAAATGTGTCTATTCCACGGGATAACTGGAATGAATCCAGTACAGAAAACGATCAAGCCGAGTTGGAAGCCCTTCACGATAAGATAAAGATCTTGAAGAAAAACAGAGCATTAGCAGAGGGCTTATCCAAGCATGATATTCATCATTACACGTTGATGTACAGCGTGATAAGCATAGCAGGTGTATTACTCGGCGTGTACATTTGGCGGCGTGCGCGCACGCGCCGCGCTGCCGCTACAGCGCGTTCGCCGGCCGCGCGGCCCCGGGCAGTGCCTGCGCCCGCGCCCGCGCCTGCGCCCGCGCTCGTGCCCACGCCCACGCCTGCCCCTGCGGCCGGCGCCGGCGGCGCCCTCGTGGCTCAAGGAGTCACCGGGAGTGACAGTGTAGTGCAGTGTGTAAGTGAGAGGGTCAAGGTGGCAAAAGTACGACTCTCGGATAAAGCCACCTCCCCTATTTTAGTCTCGTATACTAACATTTCTAAGTTGTGAGTGATTTTACAATCGATAGAAACACTAAGCATTTGGATATACTTTACAATATTATTGTTTTCTCCTTTCTTACATTGAATTTTGTTAATTTTTATTTGCTTCTTCTTGTGGGGGACCATGTACGAGCAAACCCGTACATATTAATAATTTCAGTTTTATGCTGACATCGACGTGCAGCGAAACACATAATATTACATATAAATTAATACACCAACAATATATCAGTAGTTGCAAACAGCTTTCCGGGCGATCTATCGCACAATTTACTCTTTCGTCGCGTATCGATCACTTCATGTAAATCTGTGTAATTCCTATAATTCAATATAATTATTTTTATTCCATCAAATCAGTTATCTTTAATTTATCATACGAAACCGTACATAGTTGAATAGCCATATTAGATTGTCTTCTGTTAAAGCAGCTGCTCTTTAGGAGGTTCTGAATAAATCTTGCTACAAATACAACATAAGGCTATCGGACTGCTATCTCATGCAGAATAGATTATATGAAATATTTTACCAGTTGAGCTGATCTAGTTACGACCGTAAATTGTTTACTAATGTTTCGTTTTTCTTTCAGATTGGTTCATTTTGTCTATCAAATATGGGCTTCATATTTCCAGCTATAATTGAGACGCTAGTAATATGGGAAGATCCTGGATTGGGACTAGCCAAATGGCGCCTTTGGAAAAACATAATAATTCTGATTTTAGGTATATGTTTGTTAATATCGGGCACTTATTCTAACGGTACTGCGTTAATTGCAGATCTAGTGAATTAATTTTACTATAAATGATCATGGTTCTGATGGTTGTAAATATGCGGTTGTCAATATATTTATATTCAATATAAATAAAGTGAAACTGTATCCAAAAAATATCTGAATAGCTAGAAAATCAAATGTACTTCAGTGATGCGCGGTTGTAACCGCCAAATAATTGATTATTAAATTTATTTATTATGTAGATTATAATTACGATTATTCTAAGACATTTGAATAACTTTACGAATGACGGTAAGTTTGGAAAGTTTCTTCCAAAGATCACTTCACATTGCACATCAATATTGTATAATATATACTAGCTATATTTATTAGTCTTCAAAACTATATAACACTGTAACTTTAGGTACAAATGTGTGAAGTAAATTTTCAAATAAATTACCTACGTGTTTTGTGAAAGTATATTTTTGATAAATTTGTATTAAATACATCATTTGTTGTTTTATTGGTATCTTACAATACCTGTATTGTTATTAAATACTTTCTGAAAAGATCAACTCTTTAACTCTGTCTTACATTGATCGGATAGAGATTTATTTGTAACTACAATATACAAATGAATCTTATGTACCTAGTTTGCGTAACAGGACAAAGGACACCGCTTTTTTTTTTACTTGGTGGAATGCATTGACGCTTACCCCTCCGCGGGGGCGGGCGGAGAGCTTATGTCAGACTCGCCGGGGTAAAAGAAAGATGTTAAAACAATAAAATGGACCTCCCGGAATACCGACTAAACCTACCACGGTGTTCCTCAACAAACCACTATCGGCGGGGCCGCGCGAATCACTTTCACATGCGGTCGCGACCCCACCGAGGACAAAGGACATCTAGTGTAACCACGAGGAACGTGCGCACGGCTTGAACCGTTTTGCTATTTATGTCTTACTTCTGCAACTGATTATTTATTAATTTAATATGAAATAATAAAATATTGCTAAAGTGTATCTAGTAAGTATCAATTTATTTGTAAATAAAAAGACCAAGCATCCGACCATTTTATTGAAACATATTTATTACGTTATACACAGTAATTAATATCTAACAAAATTAGGTAAATTATACAGAAAAGGCGTAACGGCGGATGGCGCAAGCGTGGCGCAGGTATCGACCGGATAAGGCACAGACGCGATTATACTTTACAGAAGAGGCGAAGATACGGCAAGGTATGATGGCATTATGCAGTTCGATATTGCTGCGATAATGTCTTCTTCAAAAATATCGTATAACAAGCGAAATGTTCCTTGCTAGGGTCTTGACCGGAGGAGGTGCGGCGCAGACAGCGAAGCGGCATGCATGCGCCCCACCGTTTGTGTATAATTCACGACGCGTTGCTTTCTTTTTCATTTTCATTTTGTAATGAAAAGATTTGAAGCACCATCATACCTCTTCTGTACCTGCATCACGCCTTCGCCTTATGCCGCTTCTGTATTATTGACACTTTAAATAACTTGTAAACTATCTTGACGTGGAGATTTTATAAAAAAGTGTTTGCTGGTTACAGTAGAACTATGTGGAAGTAACTACACCGCACTGCAAGTATTAAATCTTCATAAATATTCAGCGACGAATTCTAAACATTGGCCTGTAGCTATCAGAAAAATAACGCTGAGGTTGAGGATAGTACGCTCCGGGGTACAAATTTTCCCTAAACGACTTCAAATTACCTAATGGTGGTTGAAGCGATGCTTCAGCTAGTTTTGACAAAATGTCTATTTTTGATTCTGCTTGCCGAGAGGAATGCTGCATTTTAGAAGGAGCATATGAATACGCATTTGAACCATAATCATTGTAATCATCAATTAATCTTGTATCAGAATCGCTACGTGCGATTTTATTGCTACCAGATCTTCCAAAATACTCTGGACCAATTCCTCTTGCTGGGATCCAGTTATGATTTGTAACATGGTCGATAATAGGTGACGACGTTTGTACGGTATACACTGCTGGACTGACCACCACTCCAGTTCTAGTCAGTGTGGTTCGATAGTGAGGAATAACTACTTCGCTGATACGACTTATAGGGTAAGGTTCTGAAACGGAAATTGAGATCATTAATTGCTTGATAATTAAATTGATTATTAAAAACATGTTAACAGTCATAGATGAAAATATAAAGCTATTGCAAGTTATAAAGTTCTAAATAATAATAGTTCAAAATTCGTAAAACAATGTTTAGAGTAAACTGAAATAATTGTAATTTATCGATAACAAATATGCGAATATTACTCAAATAAAAAGCCTAATTATTTTTAAAGATCAAGAAGGTTTAGTATTAGTACCGCTCTGAGAGATGTGTTATGAAATTCTTAATACCCAACAATCTACGTTCTTCAAGACGCGCCATTTGCAAGGAGTCCATATTTTCGGCATTTCTAGAGGTATCAATACCCATTCTTCCTTTTGAATTTACTACTACAGGTTCAAGTTTACTGGAATTACTTTTTGGCTTTTCTTGATTTTTACTCTCTTTTACATTTTCCGGAGTAACTTTTTCTATAGGGTCTGTTCTAGGTGTAACAACTGTGCCGAAATCTTGTGGTTGTGTAGTACGTGAAATATCACTAACTGTAGTTGTTTCATTATCAGTATCAGAAAAGTGTTCGATGACTACTTCAATCTCTTCTACTTGAGGATCCCCATCATTATTTTCATCATTTGGTTCACTTTCGACAAAAGTGTCTGTTACCACAATTTCCTCAACTTCTTTTTTTGGTTCATCTTGTCTAGATTTTTCATCAGAATTGTTAATTAGGTCTTCAAAAAATCTTCTATATCCTTCACTATTCTTTGCAGGCAGTATACTTTCAAGAGCTCGTCTGTAATTGGTCTCTTTAAGTCTTTTTGCTTTACGAAGGATTTTGAATTCTTTTTCTTTTTCTGAAGTCTTATCGAAATCTTGTCTTGATTCGAGTTCATATTTATCTTCATCAGACTCCTCAGAATTTTTATTAAGTTCTGGTTCAGATTCAGATCTCTGTGAATAATGACGTTCTTTAGAAAAAATATCTTATTCAATACGAATCACAATTACATAGCAATAACTCTTATAGTTCAGGTAGGTTTACTTTTAACAGTTATGATATAATTTTATAAAAATGTAGATAATTAATTTGTATTCGTTTCATATATATCTATAATGAGCTGATCGTAATAAAATGTGTTATCTTACATAAATGTCATATCACGAGCACCGTACATAATAAGGCTTGCAACTGATTATATTTATCATATTCATTTATTAACCTACTTTCTAGAAAGCTATGTTTAAAATAATTATATACGAATGGACAGAACCTGATTTAAGATATATATGAACCTATAGCACTAGTTATTATTCTGAATACGTAAACATTTTAGGTTGGGTATAGATATAATAAGTGCGACAATATATGTTATACTGGATGTGCCCGGAGTTTCACCCGCGTTTATAATTACGCGCTGCCCTCGTGGGTTGTAGCGTGATGTTATTTAGCCTATAACCTTCCTCGATAAATAGGCTATCCAAAACTAAAAGAATTTTTGAAATCGAGTCAGTAGTTCCTGAGATTAGCGCGCTCAACCAAACAAACATACAAACAAACAAACTCATCAGCTTTATAATATTAATATAGATATTATTTTAATTAGATAAACATCATAAGCATATTTGTGAATACAAAATGTGCTGATGTAAAAACATCAGCACATTTTGTATTCACAAGTTTTATCTAATAATGATATTAATTATTTTATGTTTACCGTCGAGTAATGAGCAATAAGAAAATCATCAAATATTGTGCAAGACTGTCTACTATTATATATATCTATAAATAGTATTAAATATATAATAATAAATTATTTTCATTAAATCCATGAAAAGATTCCGAGAAGAACGTGGTCTAAAATAAAGATACATATACGTATATAATAATCTTTTAGAGTGCATTTTTATTGCCTTTTCATTAAAATATAGAATAGCTTTAGTTCTTACAGTTCTATTTGAAGCCCTCATTCAAAAGCTATTACCTAATAATGAAATACATATGTGGAGACCAACATACAGACTGCAATGCAAAGGGTCTCGAGTTCAAACCCACGTCGCGCACCTCTGACTTTCGGAAGTTATATCATGACTTTTCGAAATTATGTGCGTATTGATTGACAATAATTAATTATATTATTATCGGCTGCTCCATGCCTCAGAGAGCACGTTAAGCCGTCAGTCCCGGCTGTCATGAACATCTATGGCAGTCGTTATTGGGAAAGTCGGTACCCTCTAATATCCTGACACTGGTCTAGCCTTAGGGTTGCGGAGGTCAGGTGGCAGCCGCTCCGTGTAAAAACTGATATCCAGTCAAATCCGGTTAGACTAGAAAAGCCGACCCCAACTGACTTGGGAATAATAAAGGCTAGGGAGAAGATATATATACAACAATAAATATTATAAATATACTATTACTTTAATAATAAAACAATGTTACCTGCTCTTGTTCAAAACCAATACATACAACGATAAACGAAAATAAAATTACAACTATTATTTTAGACATTCTAACATAAATTATGTACCAACACGTTATAGGTTTATGGACTAAATGTTACTTACTTTGTGAACATAATACAATATCAGTTAATTCCCGATGTATGAAATCGATTAACAAAGTATGTATTTTTATGACAGCCATGGAAAATTGACGTTATTCTCACCTATTTATTTTTTTACTGCTGATTAACCGTCATGGTTTTTAGTGTAAGCTATGGTACTGCAAACCAATATTAGATTTGTTTGATAACCTGAGTTAAATATTAATAAAAGAATAAAGTCATATCGTCGTATGCCATGAACAAGGTCGCTTTTGTAAACAGGTGTTTGTTTTTCTAGTTATTTTGTGAAGCTTTACAGTTTACAAACATTTCAACCCTAACAAAATAATGTATTTAGAAATAGTTTCATTTAGTTTTGACTTAAGTAACTTATTGATCGCAACTACGTAACTACAAGTACATTTGTCCGTTGTTCTTCGAAAAGAAATAGAAAAGATCATTTATAAATCAATAATGTGTGAAACATTTATGTTAATACAATAATTTATAAAATATTATTTTTTGTTTGAATAAGTGTAATTATATTGTAAATGTAATGTAATATAAATGTAATATATTATTAATTAATTAATGTAGTATAATTAAGTTGTGAATGTATTGTTTTTAGTTCTATAACAAGTAACCCAGCACAGCACCCACCTTAGCACAGCTAATACAAAATCTTAATAAATTATTTATATACCTAAACCTTCCTCGTGAAACACTCAGTTTATTGGTGAAAAACGCATAAAAATCCGTTCAGTAATTTTTGAGTTTATCGCGATAGACGCAGCGGGAACTTTGTTTTATAATATACTAGATGTTCACGCGGTTTCACCCGCGTTTATCGTTACTGCGCCGCCCCCGTGGATGATGAACTGATGATCCAAACTATATATATATAATAATATGTATAAGTATAGAATGTATTAAAAGAAAACGCCATACCTGCAAAAACTGCCACTGTTGTCTTCGTCGTATCAACGCAATAGACCACAAGGCGAAAAGTTAGTCTGCCTGTATATTAATACTTATACAAAGGCCCAAGTGTGAATTTTTTATAAAGCTAACTCAATCTACAAAGTTGTCGTATCGACTAACAAATGTATGGTAACTTATAAAGCGCCCCTGGTGGCGACTATTGTAACTAAAACTAGTTGGTGTGAAATAATTACTGTTTGCACTACTACAATCTCGGACCAAGTATCACACACATACTGTACTGTGTTATAATTGGTCCGAGACTACAATGGCGGTGTCGCTGAAAGAGACGTCAAAATTATCGTGTCGGACACGGTATTGTTCGTTTATATGATGATTTGATTGTTTTAGTTGATATGATGTATTGATAGTTTCGGCAAATGTTTTTCAAGATTTTGTGAGTGTGAGCTAAAATTTGACATTTGCAATCGTCTCGAAACGGTAACGCCGTCGTGCAGGAAACTCACTTGGTGTTGGGTTGGTGAGACATTGTTGACATTTAATACGATATTAATAACTGTGCAATTTTGTGTTTATTTTTGGGTGAAAATGACCGCTCGTAGCTATTTCTGATGGAAACTGATAATGGCCGTTCATTACCAAGATGAAATAAATTACTTGAGAAAAAGAGAGCTGATCTTCGTGCCTCATTTAATCCGGTTGAAGACCTCAGTGACATTGAATTTAGAAATAGATATTGCTTATCAAAGGATGCCTTCCTGTTTCTCTATATACAATTAGAAAACTAACAAATTTACAACCAACCAATCGTTGGCGTTACCTGTGCAAAGTATTGCATTACAAGCCTCTAAAATACGCACAAATTATTCAGGCTTATTGGTGCTCTATAATATTGCATTAGGTTATAGTGTACCTGAACCAGATGATTTAGGTAAGAATATCATAAATGGTTCATAATATTAAGATGAATCTATAGGTATTCAAATGGATAGTATGAACATTAAGGATTTAATAAAACAAATCTTTTAATTTTAGATCTAAGTGAACATGATCAAGCTACAATAGTTCATGTCCAGCATATGGAAGAGCAACAAACAACCGCCGAGTTGAAGGACGAGCACTGCGTGATCAAATAGCTAGACGTAAAATATATGAATATCATTTACAAATTAATCTGCTTTAAACACGATAAATTCCGTATAAAGCAGTTTAATATTTATATCGTTACTTCGTTATAAAGTGATTATTTTTATAAACATGCTTAACTGTATATTTATTTACTTACTGCTCCATAAACTTTACCAGAATTTTAAGTTGGGATGGCGTGGTCTACATTACGCATATTATAATATCATAATTTAAATAAATTCAAAAATTCTCAAGAATCCGCTAAGCTTTTGAAGGCGAACGTCAAAATTCCGTAATTCCGTAATTTTGGTAGGTTTCTAAACAAAATCGGTAGGTGGATTATACGTATTGTGAAAATTGGATTAGGTGCCGCCTGTTCTCGTAAAATACCTAATCCTCAGGTCTGTTCTATATTCGACTCATCTCATCATAAATAAATAAATCACTTTTTAGTACCTACTTACAGTCTTTTTCTACTTCGACTGCTACCTCTTCCCATAATTTCTTTAACAAAAGTGCATTTTTATGGAGTTCATTAGCTGGACTCCACAGAGGTTTCTTTTAAAAACTGATGCAATTAATATTTCATCCATTTTTTCTTCTTAAATGCCTCGCGCCTCGTGACAAAAAACCAACACGTTTGTTTACTTCGCTACACGCTAAGCGACTATCAAGGCGCCAAGCGCGCAGTGCGGTCGGTCGCGACAATTCTAGGACGTTTGTTTTACTAAGCCACTCGCTAGGTGAGTCGCTAGGCTCTAGGCGCAAAGCAAGCCGCCTGTCTGTGCGGACGTAGCCTTAAACTATTTCGAGGTACTTTCCATCAATAGTTAGCACGATTGAGTTTAACGTCGCGTACTACGTCAAATGACACGAAATTTACACTCGACCTAGATTTGCCCGCGGCTGCGCTCGCGTATACATATATAGGTTAGGGTACCTACCCTAACCTACATATACCTACAGAACTAACCTTAGTTTAGTAACAATACTTTTGTCTGGATAAAAGGTACCCTATGTCCCTTTCTGTTCCCCTTACAACATGTATCCGAAATTTCATAATGATCGGTCGAATAGTTATGGCGTGAAAGCGTAACAAACAAACTCACATTCGCATTTAAAATATTAGTTAGAATTTCAATGCTTTTAACACTACGTTATAGGAGTGTTGTTTCATGTAAGAAACAATGGCTATTTTGTGTTCCTGGCCATTGAAACATAATATAAACGGATATTAAGTTTAGTAATTTAGTAAATAATTATGGAATTCTTCTGTTTTCTTTACAGAGTCTTTATAAGTATACTTTAACAGAAAAACATGACTGAGCTACACTGTTTTATATTTTCTAACTAGTACACCTATGTATGTGTGCATACCCATGTTTTAAAAACTAATACTATCTTTATCTTTGGAAGAAATTATATACAACTAGATTCTGCTCGCAGCTTTGCTCGAGTAAATGTAGGTTAGATTAGATTAGTAACAGTACTTTTTTCTAAATCATGTCCTTTTTTCATGTTAATCAAGTGAGTAATTAAGGCGCAAAAGCATAAAAACAATCTCACATGCGCATTTATAATATTAGTCAGTATAGTATAGACAGCACAGTGGTCATGAAGTCGTGGATAAATTAATGCATATATACATGAACTCACGCCTGTAATAAAACAATAATTCTGCTCAATCCCTACCTTCGACTGCACGGATGGCGTAGTGGTTTAAGTAGTCGCCTCGCCAGTTGCACCGCGCCGAGTGTAGTGGGTTCCATTCCCACACGGAAGAAAACTTTGTGTGATCCACAAATGGTTGTTCCGAGTCTGGGTGTTCTTTGTGTCCGTTGTTTGAATGTTTGTAAAGTCCACCACGATACAGGAGTTATACTTAGTGCGGGAGTACCTTTCCACAGGGTGGCGAAGAGGTTATGTCGGACTCGCCCGGGTACGTCCCGGTCCTACTCACTAAACCTACCACGGAGTTCCTCGAAATTACCAGAGGAATCGTTCTTATATGCGAATAACAGCTCCGCTGAAGGTTATCAATATTAATATTAAAGGTTCATTTGTGTTAAGGTTGGATAACCTTTATAACAGCAGTACTTTATTTGCGATGATACACCGAACATAAGTCTATATGGTAGTTTTTTTTTTTTTTTTTTTCTTTCTTTTATTTGTTTTAGGAACTTTTAACAATATGTTACGCTAGTTCCATCATAAACTAATCTAATTACTAACAAACTTACAAATTAACCAATGAATATACCAATGCAGCCTCTGGCGACATTGGTTTCGCTAAGATCATATTAAATATACCTACATCTAACTTATTTATGTTTAGTTCACTAACTAACGCATTTCTTTCAGGCCCATTCCTGACACACTCCACCAAGAGGTGATAAACATCTTCTACTTTACTATCACAGGCTAAACAAAACGGAGATTCTACCTTCTTCATCAGAAATGCAAAGGATCTTAGTGGCATGTGTCCGGAACGAATTCTGAAAGAAGTTACCAACGTTCTACGGCTAACTTTAAAATTACTAAACCATGGGATCCGAGGAGGCTCACTTTGGATGGTTTTGTACCATAGCCCTTTGTCTTTAGATTTGAAATATTCTTTCCACTCATTATAACAATAAGTTTTGAATTTGGCTAAAATTTCTGAAAAAACTGGTAAAACATAAACCTCTATTCCTGTAGTTGCTGCTATCCTAGCTAATCTGTCAGCCTCCTCGTTTCCCTTCAGGCCAATGTGTGACGGAATCCATTGTAAAACCAAGTTAACATTATTCAGCAGAATTGTATTAATTTTACTCAAAACAGCAAAGGCTGTCGATACACCTCTCTGTCCAGAGGCGCATCGAGCCAAATGCTGGAGCGCGCTCTTGCTATCTGTGAATATAACTATATTAACGTGTTGTAATGTAGCAACGTAAGACAACGCTTCAGAAATAGCATACAACTCCGCTGTCATTATGGAAACCTTAGATACAAGTTTAAAACATTCGCTATTTTTAGTGGTAGCATCATAAAAAGCGGCTCCAATCTGAGAACTCTTAGAACCATCGGTAAACAATTTATGCCACCCATTGTATATGTAATTTAATTCTTGCAAGATATCGTTCCTCAAACAGTTACTCTCATATGATTTCTTAGGCCTGTTGACAGTTTCTAAATTAATTTTAATAACATTTTTAACTGATATATAGCTACACCAAACATTTAATTTATACATATCTAAAGAGTTAGATGAATATATATTTTCTTCTTTAGTAATATTATATGTATCCATTAAGACAGGTATTTTTTTATTTGACCAATACCTATGGGTTCTAAGAGCTCCAAGATCAGAAAAACATTTACTTGACACACAGTTGGTACAAGACTTAACTTTAAGACAAAACTTAAATGCTAAAAATTTACGTCTAATATGTAATGGGGGTAAGCACAACTCCCATTACATATTAGACGTAAATTTTTAGCATTTAAGTTTTGACTTAACATAGCAAAAAAAACATTTGAAAATGAACGCTGAGTAATGTTCATATTAAGGTGATTTACGGATACTAAAATAATAATTTTAATGAAGTTGACTTTGAACACATATGTAAGTGATTATTCTCATAGGTGATCATTAGATACTAAAGTGTCGCCTATGATCCCCCAGATGATATCACCCAGATGATCAAAGTAGAATCGACCTCGACACAGGCCGTTCTTAGGTCGCCCGCATCAAACCACTTCTCGTAACTTTTACGTGGTCGTCGGTCCACCTAGAGGCTTTTGAGTCGCTACACCAGCCAGCCATCGGCTGTGCGAGCTACATGCCCTGCCCACTGTACTGCTTTTAGAATTAAGTATATTTACTACATAGATTTTCATAGTATATTGTTAGTATATTACTCCGACGCAGACGTGTTTTTTTGTGAATTTACGCTGCATTTGAATATTATAATAATTATTTTTTGTCGTCAGCACTTTATTCATTCATTAGTAATGCGGACTCGACGACAGACCGCTAGATAATAAACCCGTTTAGAATGTCAACAATGTAATTAGTTAATAGTTTTGATATGAAGATTAATGAACTGCGATGTCATTGAAACAATACAGAATATATAGCGATTAGTATGCCAGCAAGCAGACAAGGACAACCACTAGGCCTAAAAGAAAAAAGAAAAAAAATTACAAGATCAAAAAAAATCGAACCTGTAGACTGACTTGGCAGTGACCATTTAACATTTGAACCGTAGGGCAAAAATAATGAAATGTTTAGATTTCGATGAGTATTTTCGAAAGCAATAATTGGCATGATGAAAGAATGCGTAACTAAGCCACAACGTATTGTCTAAAATAAAAAAAAATATAATACTCTTAGGGATCAGAAGCGTTTAATATTTAAAAAAAACAAAGCACTAATCAACCTAGAAAGTTTTATTCCTTACAAAAGATTTACTTTAACAAAAAGAATCAAATAACAAAAAAAAACAAATATAGCTACACAGCACCGAAAGAATTTATAACGACTACTAAGCACTACTAAAACGTCCGTCACGTCCGAACGCCAAACACAGAATGAAATCCTCGCGTTGTAACCGCTCCGTTTTATTTATGTCCTTTCACTCAGTCCGATTTGTTGGGTGGGGGTATTATCTAAGACGGCCGTTCCTGACGGCGCGGCGTCCTCGACCGCATCATCACTCACATCGTTGGTATCAGATCCATCTCTTAAAACCTGATCATTATCATTTTGCTCATGCTCTGAAACACATAAAGAGAACATGTAAGTAATTTACCCAGTTTCGTGTCATAGTCTGAAGCATATATCTTGGAGAAAGAAAAGAATTTTACCCGTACCATGGGCGCAAGCGTGCACTCAAGCGCCCACAGACGAACAGACAAAAGTCCATCGAAAAGTGTTATACCATTAAACAGCTTCAGACTTGACACGAACAAAAAAAATATAATTCAGTGCATCGTGAATAACAGAATCCGGATTTCCATTACCCACCATACACCGCCACATGACAGAGGCCCCAAGTTCGCTTGTCATTTTCACGTATTCATAGCATAGGCCCTAACATTTGCATACTATGACTACGTGACACAAACACACTTTCTCTCATAAGAGCAAAGCTGTTAAAACAGAGACCCATACATTCTTATGTTCTCTCAGTGGCCTAAACACATTAGCACCACTGACGTCACTCGTGGCCTAAACACATTAGCGCCACTGACGCCACTCATGGCCTAAACACATTAGCACCATTGACGTCACTCACCACTCTCGAAGAAGGCTGAGCACGCATCCGGCGTCCACTCGCCTCGCCACAACATCATATGTTCTGCCGCAGCTTGGGTTCTTTTTCCATAAGAACCAGTTAGTAACTCGTAGCGGTGGCATGGTAGCGCGCGAACAATCTTGTAAGGTCCACGCATGCCGGAGTCCAGTTTGCCGGTGATTTGTGCAACCTTGCTCACAAACACAAAGTCCCCGACGGCAAAGGTGCGTGGCTGCCGTCGATCTTCATTGACACAGGCATCTTGGCGCTGTTGATTGGTTGCAAGGAGCTCAGATGCTCGTTGTCTGCGAAGAGTTAAGAGAGCCTCTCGATTGAGATTAGAGTTATCAAGTGCCACATCTCGCACTAAGGATCTGATGACCGGAGTGGCCGCGTTGATACCGACCAGTAACTGCAGTGGTGAAGTCTGCGTAGTAGCTTGTTTGCAGATATTCAAAGTGAGCTGCATCTTCCACAGCACATCGGGCCATTGGGAGCCTTTATTGCCAACTTCAATGCGTAGCATGTTGAGGACTGTCCTACAGTACCTCTCCGCTTGTCCATTTTCGCGATGCATACCAGGTGTGATGAAATGTATTGAGCACCCCAACTCGCTGACCCAATTTTGAAAAGTTGTACTTTCGAACATTCTAGCGCGGTCACATATTATTGTAGACGGTGTACCAAATAATGACACAGCATTCGAAAAAACACGTTTCAATTCATCAGTGTCTTGTCTATATAGAGAGTAAAGCAGGCAATACTTAGAAAAGGCATCAACTACTATTAGAACATATTTGAACCCGTTTGACTCTGGAAGCGGTCCTAGGACATCGGTGTGTACAACAGAAAAAGGGATTTCTGGCTTTGTCCAAGACTGAATCGGCTGTGAAGGAGCCCTGGGAACCTTTTTATGTGCTAAACATATAAGACAATGACCTATGTACTTTCTTACAAACTGCCGCAAACTTGGAAACCAAAAGTGTCGTAATATTAGGTCAGTCGTTCTGTCAGTACCAATATGATCGTGCTCATCGTGGAACACTCTCAACAAGCTGAGTCTATGATCCTTAGGAATGTAACACAAGAGTCGCGGTTCTTCCCCAGTTGGGGCATATTTGTAGTACAACAAATCATTTTTGATTGCGTACCTAGTTTGATCCAGTTGTCCATCTCTTAACTTGGATATTAACTCTTGTGTCTCCGCATCAGCAGTTTGAGCGATCTTCGCCCAATTATTCGGATTCCGAATATGAGACACATTGACAGTAGTAGGAGGAGGGTTACGACTTAGGAAATCCGCATGTTGCATCAAAGACCCTTTTAGGTAATCTAAAGTAAAATTAAAATCTTGTAGATAAACCCACCAGCGCGCAACCCGAGGCAACAAATCTTTTTTACGTTCCGTCAATTTCAAAGAGTTGCAATCTGTTACTATTTTAAAGTTAATGCCAATCAAATAGTGGCGAAAATGCTGGAGTGCACGTACGACAGCCAACGTCTCCAACTCGTAGCTGTGGTACCGCGACTCGGCACCCTGAGTGGATCTACTAAAATACCCAACAACCCTTTTTCCCCTACCGGTGTGTTCTTGTAATAAAATGGCACCGAGCCCAATAGCACTGGCATCAGTGTGAAGTTCCGTAGACAACTGGGGATCAAATATCGTTAAAACCGGTTCATTTGTCAGACAGTGAATCACATAGTCGCGAGCAGCATCCTGCTCAGCACCCCACAAGAAAGGTTCCCCTTTTCTCAACAATTTTGCTATACATGCGGTCTTAGAAGCATATCCTGCTATATAACGACGGAAATATCCCGCTAACCCCAGAAACTGGCGAACCTCCCTGACATTTGTGGGTTTTGGGGATCTAACAAGTGCATCGACCTTCCCCGGACTCGGCCGTACCTGACCATGACCAATCAATCGCCCCAAGTATTCAATTTTTGTGTCTAAAAAGGTACACTTTTTTAAATTAATAGAAAATCCCGCTGTTTTTAATATCTGTAAGACTTCTCTTAAAGTGTTAAAGCCTTCCTCTACCGAATTTGACAATAGTAAAACGTCATCTATATACGTAAGGACTTTACCGGTATCTATTAATGTTTTCAGAGTTTTAGAGATGATTCTCTGGTAGACAATTGGCGCATTGGCCAGTCCATAGGGCATCTTCAAGTACTCGTACTGTCCTTCAGGTGTTACAAAGGCAGTTTTGCCAATTGAGTCATCATCCCGCAATGGTACCTGATGAAATCCAGTAGCCATATCAAGGCTGGTGAAGATTTCACAGCCACCAAGCTTGTCAACATGGTCATCGATCAGCGGCAAGGGAAATCTCTCTTTGACAGTGATAGCATTCAGTGCTCGATAATCAACGCACATCCTATCACTGCCGTCCTTCTTTTTGACTAAAATAATAGGACTCGCATAGTCAGACTGAGATTCCCGGATTATGCCCTTGCTGAGCAGATCGCTGACAATGTCACGAACTCTATTCTTTTCGTCTACCGAGAGCCTGTAAGGATGACGACATATTAGAGTAGTCGAAGTTAAACGAATTGCCATGCTACCTGTGTTCACGGTAGAGGTTGCAGTGCCCGAAATAAATAAATCTGAAAATTCATGAATTATTGCTAGTAATCGATCTTTATCAGTACCAAATAATGGAGTCCTAACACTCTCATCGCTCACCGCGACCACACGCTGCACAGTTGGCAAAATGTCAGATCTCGTAAGCCGCTGCTCTCCATTAGTTCGGATATATGTCAAACCTTTTCGATTCAGTACATCGATACCGATCAAAATAGATGCATTTATGCACTCAGTAGGAACAACGTATAAATGTATTTCTAATGACACTTCAGGGAACTCTATGACGGTCATAACCAAAGAAGTCGACTCAATTTCTTGACTTCCAATTCCACGCATCAAGCGATAGGCTGGCACTCTATTCAAATTAAAATACTTTAGCACTGATTCTGAAATCAAAGAAATATCTGACCCACTATCAATCAAAACATCAACTGGTACTTTCTGAACTACTGCTGACATTAAGTTGCATTGTTTGGGGTCGAGTCTAAGCAAAAATTTACTTCTTTGGTTTTGTTATCACCACTGTCTGAACGCTGTTTTTGGAAACATGAATCTATCAAATGGCCATTACGTTTACAAAAAGTGCAATATTTACTTGGTCTACTTATGTTATCACTTGATGTAGTTGGAGCCGGTTTAGTGGAACTGTTACCCTGAGTAAAAGATGCGGCCTCATTTTTAAACTTTTTAGGGCAATTCCATTTCTTATGACCTAATTTTCCACAAGCATGGCAACTAATCCTACTATCATATGACCCAGGCATCACGCGCTTACGTGAGTGAGGCATTCCTGCACTACCAGAAGGACGAACAGCATTGTTGGAATGACGGAAATCGTATTTAGGTTTTACATAAACGGATAAAAATTCAACTAAGTCCTTTGAGGGTAACTTAGCGTTGGTTGCCGCGGCCTTTATTTGAGGATCAACGATACCTCGAACAACAATGGCAGTTTTCAGTTCGTCAGATAAACCTTTAACGATGTTAAGACGTAGCAATGATTTACGTGCATATTCTGCATAAGTTGAGTATTTGTTAGAGTTTGTACTCATTACTTCATACAACACGGAAGCAATATCAATGCTACGTGGGCATAATGATCTAAATTCCAGTTTGAAATTACTCCAGGATCGATCACTCGTAACCCAATCATTCAGCCATGACTTCGCGTCTCCCTTTAAGCAACTACCTATCCTTCCAAGGCACTCGCGATCGTCCCAATTATTTATTAACCGGGCGCGGTCCACCTCGGCGCACCAGACATCAAAATCGTGTACATTTGGATCGAAAGGCGATATGTAAAAGTTGTGGGACTTTGCTTTGAAAAATGCAGTCAACGCTCCAACAATACTGCTCTCTGTATCCTTCGTTCCACTGGTATTCATATCCAGTGTCTGCGAAACACTACTCTTAGTAACCTCTTCCGCCAAACCGCAGGTACAGCAGAAGGGGTGGACAATAAACGACTCTGGTTTGTAGGACGCGACGGACTGTCATTTTCTACTGATTATAGGTAATCTAGCTTCGATCACTTCTAGTCTGTTAAGAATCCTATCAAGGGCTATGTCGCGTGAGCTACCGCGGCGAGCGCGCGAGTCTCTGTTGTGTTTATGAGAACTACGAGGGCGGTGCGATCTATTGCGACGCCTAGAAGACCGGTCACGACGGTCAGATGGACTATTATGACGGCTGCTACCAGGCGGCGTATGACGAGCATTCACACTGTCGCGACGCGATTCGCTTGAACTACCACTAGTACGTCGTTTTTCACGAGAATGGCCGCGTCCCTTGGAACGAGACGGACAACCTGACATTTTTATAAAAAATAAAACTCACTTACGGTTGAGATGTATTTTCACGAACTCCACACGATAAACACTGAATTTAGATGATAATCTATAATTGACGTAGGTGAATTAGAATACCCATTATAGATTTTTAGGTACCAGGAATCATTAGTAACTGGGAACTCCAAAGAACAATTAGTATGTTCATTAATGGAATTTAAAATAGTCGAAATAGGTATCGATCGAGAAAGCAAATCAGGTACCAAGTTATCTGCATCAATAGAACGTGAATATAGTTTTGTGCAACCGTGACCCCGCTTCTGAGAAGAAGTATCGGTGAGTTTAGGGTTAATGTTGGAAGCGGTAGCTCTCTGATTGGCTTTTAGAAGACCATAAGAAAGAAGATGACTACCGACATTCACCTGTAGTTCAGCGACGTGTGCAACAGACTTATTTGGAAGTAAGACAGATCCCAAGTTGTTAGGAAATAGACCAAACACTCTCCAAAAATCCATTCCAAGAATTAAAGGAGTCTTTAAATCAGGAACAATATGAACGACTAAATTAATCAATTTATTTTGAAATTTAATCAGAATAGCAGTTGATCCCAATGTATTTAATCTGTCGCCGCTCGCGGTAATTAATTGTAATTGTTTAGAGTTATTAAGTTTATAGTTATAGCTTAAAAACCACATGAGTAGATAAACGGAACAGAGTATAAGCTTCATACAACCGCGCAAATCGGTTGCACTACTACAAGCACGCGGGGCATGTGCGCGTGACCACTGGCCGCTTGTCGCATACGCGGCGAGACTAGAAAAAACCGGTTCACGCTGGCACAGACAGTGGACAATCAAAGGGTCAGTACGACGCACGTTGTTTGTTTTGTTATTTGCAAGTTTGAATATTTTAATTTAAAAACGTGGTATTTTATTGTTAAAAATGATTGTTTATTGTACTTTGTGTATGAATAATACTAGAAAAATAAAATATATTATACTTTAACTATCCCAAGGAGTACAATAGGTAACTAAATATTGGATTATTACTTTTTCAAGTAAATACCTTTATTTTATTGTATGATCCTTTTTTAATAAGAAGAGGTTACTACACGGTGTGTTTTACCTTTTTATCGTTATTACAAGCTTTTACTAAACATTTGTAGGTATGTGGGAGGGTTCGTATATGTAGTAGGTATGTGTGTTAAGTTCAAATATTGCAAGTAAGATTTGAACCACTTCCCGATGTCTGATTGAGCTGAAATTGTGTATACCGTAACTTCAGTGACAATGCAATAATTATCATAAATATAACCTGATGCTGCAGCCAGGATTGTCTTCTCACTAGGGAACTCTTCAACGGGTAGTAGCACGGTCACGAAATTTTTATGTTAGTTTAATGTTGATAGTTTAACACGATTTTTATCATGAACTGCTGCTGCAGCCAGCATTGTCTCCTTACGAGGGAACTCTTGGAAAACTTTGTTAGATTCAGAATTTACCACACCATTAAAAGAAACAATAAATTATTAAAAACAAAAATTATAAAAAGAAAATTATTAGAGTAAGTAATTTGTAAAGTATTCACTCATACTGAATAACGAGATGGGTGTAAAAACCCAGAATTCAACCTCTTCGTCTTCATGTGACCTTGTGACCCCTATATCTCGGGGGTCTTTTGACCCACAGGGCCCATATTCAAACTCGACCGAGGTATGACCCCAAGGTGTCTGCACACCAAGTTACAAGTCCATTGTACCTACTGCCGGGCATGATGCCCACAGTTGGGCCTCATGTCCACTTTTGGGTATCTTGCCCACTGTTAGGCATCATACCAACTGTTAGGCTTTATTCCCACTGTTAGGCGTCATACCAACTGTTAGGCATTATGCCCACTGTTGGGCATCATGTCCACTGTTGGGCATCATGTCCACTGTTGGGCATCATGTCCACTGTTGGGCATCATGTCCACTGTTGGGCATCATGACCATTGTTGGGTATCATGTCCATTGTTGGGCATCATGCCCACGGTTGGGCATGTTGTGTTGCAAAACGCAGCACAAGACAAAACTCGACAGCAAACAGCAGCAACCAACTCGAATCAGCACACCACCACTCTGCATATAAATGAAGCCATTTTGCCATTTAAAATACATGTGACCTTGTGACCCCTATATCTCGGGGGCCTTTTCGGGGACCCACAGGGCCCATATTCAAACTCGACCGAGGGATGACCCCGAGGTGTCTGCACACCAAGTTACAAGTCAATCGGTCCAGTGGTTCCGGCGCTATGTCTGTCATAACAGACAGAACAGACAGGCACACAGACTTACAAAGTGATTTCATTAACCTCTTCGAAGAAGACTCGGAGGTTACTAAAACTATTTAACAAATGTTTTGTTTAATTTGTTTTCATCTATTGTGACAACCCTACCAAAATAGGTAACAATTTTGCACGTTCTTAAGAAGCTTAGTCTTTGTACTGTTTATCTACTTATGTGTTAAAAACTGTTTATGAGAATTGTTTCCAAGAATTATCACAGAAGAGCCCGAGTCTAGAGGGCCAACAGCACTTTTGCCATTTACGGTAAGAGAAACATAAGGGGTATCCTCGATATTAGTATCGCTGGTTGTGGACGAGCGACAACAGTTAAAGAGTTCAGAAATATAAGATAACCAATCAGACCACTCAGTTTTATTAAATTTAGAGTGATTGTTATTACGCCAATTCTTGCCACTTAGTTTAGACTTAGTAGTAGTAAGCTTAGACTTACAATTAGGACAATCAGAAGCACGAAAACTTTTCAATCCGCACTTAAAACAAATTAGATACCTCGGCTGACGACAAGTGTCGAGCGAGTGTGAAGTATTCCTACAGCGAGGGCAAAACCGGTTATTATTACTAGATGCGACACCGATAACATTCACGTGTGCATTAGTATTAAAAGATGTACTAGGCCGATTATGAAAGTTATAACTTTTATAATTAGGAGACTTATTATAAAAGTTTTTATTGTTGAAACTGCCTTTATTAGTACTAGTAGAACTAGAAGAAGGATAATTGTAAGCAAATTCAGGTGCTAGGGTATTAGGAGACACTTTAGGTGGTTCCTTAAAATCCTTAGAACGCCTAGCAAATCCTTCAAAGTTTCTACACACGTTAATTAGTGAAGGTATATCTATGACATTGGTAGTTAAAAGACAATTAGTGTGTTATTTAATAAAATTTCCAATTTGTCAGACTCGCTAATAGGAGTATCGAGTCTAGAAAATAAACCTTGCATTTTTGCAATATATATGGTTATGTTTTCTGACTCGCCTTGCGATCGTTGTCTTATTTCAGACATCAGCTTATAATCGTAATTATGGGGGCTAAAATCCCTCTTTAACAACTGACACAATTGACCCCAAGAAGTGACGCTATCCCTAACACTACGGAACCAAGTTAAAGCGTCATCGGAAAAGATCTCAAAAGCAAAAGAGAATATTTTATTCTTAGGTATGTTCCTGGCTGACATGAATTCATTAATCTTTTGTATAAATGCACGCACACAAGACTTGCCATCATTATACCTAAATTTGGATAATTCAGAGAATAGTTTTCTCTCATAAGACAATATATTTATTGGCTCAATCTGCTCGCTAACTAAAGTGCCATGTGTTTGTGAAGTTAATTCCTCCGGCTGAGAAACTAAGGTTTTATATGAGGAATATAAGCCGTGGAACTCATCCCAGATGGATTCCATAGTGCATCTAATTGTAGCATTGTCAAGACAAACGCGGTTTAATCTATGGAAAATGTGATTTAAAAGTGACTCTGTTCTAGCTAATAGATTACTATCAAACCTTGTACGCAAGACTTTAGTATTATTGGATGCTCGAAATAATGAGATTTTCAAAGCCGCGATATCGTCTTCGGGAGACAATTGAGAATCCAAGATGCTCTCAGAAGGAGAACCTGGTGCAAGCTTGGCGATTGACTTTCGTAGTTGATCAACCGTGCCAGCCTCACCACCACGTAAAGTGACTTCGTAAAGTAATTCCGACTTACTTAACAACGGAAACTTAATTTCGTACGCCATCTTGTTAGAATGTTCGCGACGCACACGAGGTACCGAACGGCCGAGAATTATCACTAATTACGCAGGTAAATTAACAATATACGCAGCGAGAAAGCACTAATATAATATAGTCCAAAGAAGTAAGGAAAAGAAATGCGATAGCTAATTAGCAATATAACACGTGTCAAGGAATTAATACTAAAAGCACGGCGTAGATAGCGATTAAAATATATAATGCCACTACGCAATCACACACGTGGTTGATTATACACTTTAAAATAGCAAAATTACGTACAGAACATTTAGAACAGAATTCTTCTTCTACGTCGTTTCACTCTTGACAGAGTGGTCGTGGTCATCTTTTAGAACAGAATACGCACACACAATACACAGTATATAGCAGATATAGAACAGTAAAAAAACACCACGTAGCAAGCCTTTTTATTCTAAATTGCCGGGGGCCATTGTAACCTTAAGGGTTTAGTTAGGATAACGACAGGCCACGCTATAGTAGCGTGGTGTCTTGAGGTTACTTTAAGCAGAGATGATTCAAAGATAGTACAACAATTAACACTTTTAATAACAATGAGTATATAAAATACACTTAAAGCAAGGTACACAAATAAGACTCAGGGCGTGGTTCTTAAAGGCTTCCTACGTGGTTCCTTTAGGAAGAACCACTTAACTTAGTAGTGCAGTGCAGCGGAAGGAAGGAGGCCTCCACCAGGGCGCGATCCACTTACATAGGCCGCCGCCGCTCGGAGGGGGACTAGTGATGCCACCATCTCGCTCGCCGCGCACGCAGCCGTGCGCCGCGAGTGACAAGGTTTAAGAAACCTTGTACCCACCAAACTGGAGATATGAGCTGCCCTGCTAAGAAGTATGCCGAAGACAAATACATACATTCCATCGACTATGAAGGCGCCTAAGAGCGTCGCAACCGCGTGGTAACAAGCGCAGCAAAGGTATTTATAAGTTATGGCTAATAAGATAATTAATGACCTCGATTCTTTCTTTGTATCTGAAGCCAAAATGTGTGAATTAGAAAATTGCAAGAACTTTCTACCCAAGTCTGTTAAAAACTTGACGATTCTCACTCAAAACATTCATAGTATACATCAAAACATAACTGCTTTCGAAGTACTCTTGCACACTATATATGTATATAAATTGTGACATACTTGTTTTAACAGAATGCTGGTTGTCAAAGCGGGTAACATGTTTACCGTCCCTTAATGGCTATAAGGTACATAGTAGTGACAAAATCATTAACCAGAATGATGGCGTGGTAGTATATATAAAAAGTGATTTAAATGTAAGCGTAGAGGAACCACAGATCTAAGACTGCAACTGTATGACAATTAAAATTAATTCTGACACAGTTATCTTAGCAATTTATAGACCCCCTTCCTTAAATATTGACAAATTTTTATTTTCACTCAATTTAGTTTAAATAAGTTGAATCTTTATAGAAATATAATAATTACAGGGGATATTAATGTAAATATTTTGCCAGGAAAAATGGATTCTCGAGGACTTGATTACCTTAATATTTGTTACAGTAATACTGTTCACCGCTGAATCACGCATCGAAGCCTATCAGCGAGCTCAAGAATATTTCAATACTATCAGTAAATGGCTCTCAAACAATTGTTTAACCCTAAATGCACAAAAAACTAAATATATCCACTTTTCAATGCGTAACAAAAACACACCATATTACATAAACAACATTATTGCTCACAATCATAATTGTCTACTATCTGCTGACACCGCATGCACTTGCCCCACTTTAGAAGCAACCGATTGTATAAAATACCTAGGCATTACGCTTGACATTGACCTTAATTATAGCAAACATATTTATTTATTATGCAATAGAGTACGCAAACTAATATATATTTTCAAGAATCTTGGTAGCGTTGCAATATTTAAATTACTAAAACAGGTGTATTTAGCATTATGCCAATCAATCATAACCTATTGTTTGACATCGTGGGGTGGAGCATCGAAAACAATATTATTGCCATTAGAACGTGCGCAAAGAGCCATCTTAAAGATAGCCACATTCCGCCCTTTCGTCTTCCCTACCTATGAACTATACCAATCCACTAACATTTTAACTGTCCGTCAACTATTTATCCTGCACACTATCCTAAAACAACATACGCTACTACCTTTCTTACCTACGAACAAAAGAAGGAAAGACTTAGTTTGTGAAAGCTTCCAAACTAAGCATGCTTACATGAAGAATGTTTTCTTATTCTTAGGGCATTCTCTGTACAATAAACTTCCTTCAACACTTCAAGAAAAGAGCGTACTCCTTTTTAAAAGGCCGACAACGCACTTGTAACTCCTCTGGTGTTGCGGGTGTCCATGGATGGCGGTAATCGCTTACCATCAGGCGATCCGTCTATTCGTTTGCCCCCAAATCCATAAAAAAAAAAAAATAATAAACTAAATAAGTTATCTATACTAATATTATAAAGCTAATTACATTGGGCGCTATCGGGAAGCAATTAAACTAGTATTTATAGTAATAAAAAGTATATTGAAAATGTAAAAATTTAGATTACATAAAGTTCTGACGAAATGTTCATAAAAATGTTCACGTAAAATGTCCACGAAACGTTCACTTTACAGAATATGAACTTTTAACACAAGAGTGGTCCCGCCGAAGTTAGGCTTAAGACTTCCTGAACTTAACATTAATATGACGTAAACGGGGTGTCACGTCTCCTCCAGTCCCGCGGTTCTCGTGGGAACGTTATTTAGCTTACGAGGCTTTCTGCACTCGTAACACCTCCCCTCTAAAATGAGCAGCTATTTGGTGATATTGACGCCAAAAGCTGCGGCTCTTCTCTCTGTTGCTGAAGCGTCCACATTCGCCTCAGTGTCTTGCGTCGCGATGTCTAGCTTGGCTTTGCGACGATTGTATACGATGTATATAACAATCAGTGCGCCTGCACTTAGTAAAACCATGGTGTAAAGCGGAATTGTAGTGTGGTAAACTGATGATAATTCCGAGGTCTCGATTTTAGTCTCCATCATAATCTGCCCTTGTATTTTATGAAGGCTGCTTAGATCTGTAGAATGGAGTATGAAATTTTGTGTATTATTCAAATTCTGGTTGTCCTGCGATCCTAATGGTATGATTTCTAATGGCGCCCCAGCTATTTTGTTGTCTAAATTCACGATGGTTATTTCCTGAGATTTCAATTTGCATCCTATGGGAATGTTGAGTAGGAAGCTGCCTTGTAATATTCTATGTTTTTCATATCCACAAGATATTTGGACCTTGGTTTCAACGGTAAATGAAGTTATATAGCGGTAGCTATCCAGTTCGGTTAGAGCCTCCTTAGTCAGGGAGATAGGCGTGATTTTACACGTTACATCTACCTCCTGATAATGTATCAGTCGTTGAATACAGTCCGGTTTGACCTTGACCTGGTGGATAATCTTCTGCTCGCATAGGTGCCAGGACTCAATTCGCTGACATTCTGTCTCTAGATACACGAATTCCTGAGAATTAGTTGCTATAAATTGTTCAGGTGGTACTATAACATTACTATACTTATTGGGGACCGGGCAGAGTTTATATAACTGATAAGAGGTACTAGATGTAATTGGAAATTTGATCACTACAACAGCTTTCGACTCGGTAATATAAGAACCTATGCTAAGAATATCATAGTAATTTCTTATACGTAAAGGCACAATCTGATCTAACTGATAAGTTTCTTTTAATTTAGTTAATATGCTATTTAAATCTTTAATAGAAAGTATTGAGTGATGGACTGACCTGTTTCGACTAAAAGCTAAGATGTTTTCTAGTCTGTTAATTTCGTTCAGAAGATCTTGTGCATTTTCGCTAATTATAGCGAAGACTTGCAGAAGTTGGGCAAAATGAATAGTACGCTCATTTTCATTGTTTGTCATGTTCATGACAAAAGAAAGAGCCTTCTCTAATCTTCTCTGATTAAAGGATAAATTACTGAGTATCTGGTTCTGCTGAATGGTCATTTCTTTGTACAAGGTTATATGATTATTAAATGTCTGCGATAAACTTTGATCATTTTTATTCAAAATTTGCAAGGCATTTTCGAATTTCAAGGCGTCATCGTTATCCAAATTCCCTGTAATACTTTTAATAATTGTGCCTAATGGGTTAAGCAAACCTCTTTTAAATCTGGTTGGTCTAAATGTGTCTAGCTGCACTAAAATTTTATTTAATTTATCAAAAAGGTGTTTAATCTGATGATTGAATAGAGTGTGTTCAACTTTGGATAATTTATATGTAGTTTCGGTGAGTGTGGACTTGATAGTATTCACATGTGACTCAATTCTGTCAAGGTCAATTTCTTGTAAAAACGTATGAAAATGGGAAATATTTTTTGTAGGTCCAAGATTAAATGGTAATATATAATGGTCCATTATCTAGGCTATCAAGTTGTATGTCTTGAGCATTGACCAGAATGCCGTGGAGTATTAAAAAGTACCTGTAACAATAGATATACATTCTGTTTTTAATTTTTGGTAGGTCTTTTTAATCGCGATTTTGCTACTGGGCTGCGGGTCTTTGCGGTGTATACGTGTATAGGTAAATTAGTAACTACGCGATCACGAATAAAATGGGGTGCTAATTGTTGTTTATCGCCTGCGGGGTTTCTCACAAATATTTCCTGATTCGGTTCGCAATCTAAAACCTCTTCCCTACTAGCGTTACGACGCGTCATTATTGCTTCACGTTGAGACATTGCAGAGTCATGAATAATTTTATAAACTGTGTCCATTTTACTACGATGTTCTTGAATATAACTTTGAAGATATCGGTCCGTCATATTTAAGTCTATGGATTCGCGAGGGTCAAAATGGCCGGATATCAAATCAAATGGTCTACATTTAGTTAGACTGTGTATAGAGCTATTATAACCTATTAAGGCATATTGTATTAGAGTGCGCACTGGATCGTGCAAATGCTGTAGTTTTAATAGCCGTAAATGTTCCAGTAGAGTATTATGGAAACGTTCTACAATGCCGTTCTCGTTCGGTGCATATGCACTGGTCATGTGGTGCTGTATTTTATGTAATCGTAGGAATTCTGTTACGACTTGGTTACTGAATTCTGTGCCCTGGTCTGTTGTCAAATTTAAGGGAAAACCATGATGTGAACTATAGTTTAATAGAGCTTTTACTATACTAGGGGCAGTGCAATCTGGTAGGAAATAAGCTTGTGCGTATTTGGAAAAAGAATCTACTATTGTTAAATACTTATCGTGCTCAATTGTTAGTACATCTACGTGTGCTAATTCAAGCGGTTTGATTGGTAGGGGTGCGACTTTAAATTGTGGGTGCACGGGATTACGATCGTATTTTGCTTGACTACATGTACGGCACTCATTTATAAATTTTGTGATATCGGCTTTCATCTTGGGCCAGAAATAACGCTGCGATAACGATAAATAAGTTTCATTAATCCCGCGGTGATTTGTTTTTCCGTCGTGATAGTTTTTAATTATCTGATTCTGAGTAGGTTGATCGCTAATATCATTGATTATTGTTTTTACCAAAATTAGTTTTATGGAGCCGTTTATAAAAGTTTTTTGTAAAATAGGAATTATAGATAACATCTTTTCTGTTGGTTTGACCAAAATCGCTGTCAGAGTTTTTAAATCTTTAATATGAGTTTTTAGAGAGTTAATAAGGTTCAATTCAAGGTTATCCTCATGTATATCCACCGAAATTCTTTGGTGAGACGTAAAGAGTTCTGTTATATGCGGTTTATTGCTTATATTACTATTTTTTATGTTTAAAATTAGTTGTCTTTTAAATTTATTCAAAGGTTCTTCTGTTATAGGTATCTCTAGGATCGGGTTTTCATGGCTACTGTGAATGGTTTCTGCAGACGGAGGGTCTGGGTTTTCTTGCGCGTTTTGGGATTCGACATTGCAATTTGAATGAGCGGTAAGAGTAGATGATGAGGAATATACTGGGCTACCTGGGGCGGTTATAGTTGATGAATCTGACTGAGTGGACTGATTAACGAATAACGACATAGTTTCATTGTAATTTAGTTCTATGCGTGACAGAGCGTCTGCGTTAGTATTGGACTTACCTTTTTTATGAATAATAGTATAATCGTATTCTGCTAATTTGAGTTTCCATCTTGTAAGACGCGACCCGGGCTCTTTGAGATTCATAAGCCACATTAATGGTTTATGATCTGTAATAATTTTCATTTTTCTACCGAATATGTATGGCCTGAAATATTTGGTAGCCCATACTATCGCGAGAAGCTCTTTTTCATGCGTACTATAATTAATCTCGCTGTCGTTTAGGGTTCTCGATGCATAGGCTATGGGCTTGTCAGCGCCTATAGGGCTTTGCGACAGTATAGCGCCTATTGCTACATTAGATGCGTCCGTAGTTATGACAAACTCCTTACTGAAATCTGGGTATATTAAAATAGCGTCGTTCGTTAGTAGAGTTTTGCAATGGTTAAAACAATTTATGTATTCGGAAGTTAGACTAATTTTCGCACCTTTTTTTAGGCAAGAAGTAAAGGGCTTGATGACATGTGCAAAATCTGGTATAAAACGGCGGTAGTAACCTAGAAGACCTAAAAATGATTTAATCTGTTTAGGAGTTTTCGGAAGTGGATAATTTAAGATTGCCGATATTTTATCCGGGTTGGGTTTAATGCCTTGCGGAGTAATTATATGACCTAGATATGGTGTCTCATGTTTGAAAAATTCCGACTTGTCCATTTGAATTTTTAGGTTGGAATTTCTGAGTCGTTCAAAAATGGCGCGCAAATTAACTAAACTAACTAGTAGAGTAACATAATATATCATCAACATATGTAATACAGTTAGGTAATCCCCGGAGGACATTGTCCATCACACGCTAAAACGTGGATGGAGCATTTTTTAAGCCCATGGGCATTCTTAGAAATTCGTAATGCCCTTTCTCTACACTAAAAGCCGTTTTAGAAATATCACCCGGGTTTAATTCCACTTGGTAAAATCCAGATTTTAAGTCCAAGGTCGTAAAATATAAGCATCTACCCAGTTTATCCAATATGTCACTAATGTTCGGGATCGGGTACTTGTCGTAGATTGTTTTCGCATTCAGTTGTCGGAAGTCAATGACTAAACGCCACTTCGTCTTATCAGATGCGTCACACTTTTTAGGTACGAACCACACTGGAGCGTTCCATGGAGACAATGAAGGGCGAATAATTCCCTGATCAAGCATATTTTTTATTTGATTTTGTACCTCTGATGTATATACGGATACCGATAACTTCTACTATATACAGGTATATCGTCACTTGTATGTATACGATGCTTGACGTCGTTTGTGAAAGTTAACGGCTCATTTTCAAGGTAAAATACGTCGTGATATTCTTTGCAAAGTGTATATAAATTGAGTGACTCCTCTGCGTTTAAATGCTCTGTGCGCAAATTAGATAAGACCTTATGATTCCTGTTATCGTCCGTACTAGTGGTATTATGTTTCACTGGCATCGTTTGCTCGTTGTACATCTGTGCGCGTATCGGACTGAGAATGGGAATAATAACATCGTTATCCGTAGGGTTTGAAATTTGGACAATAATATGATAATTTTTGGCTGTGGACAGATATTCACTAATAAAACAATCGGAAATCGATTGTTCTTCTACGTAAATATCACCATGACTTATATTAATTGGAACATTAATAAATTGAGCTGTATGGGCAGAAAATTGGAACATTAATAAATTGAGCTGTGTGGTGAGGTGATTGAATCTGCGGTTTCGAATATGTTTGTAAGGTTTGTACAGTGTTCGGTGGTACGTATGTATTAGAATTCTGATTTGAACGAGAAGAATGAGGTGTATGATCATTAAAGTTCTGAAAATTCTTTTTAATAGGTAGGTATCGATTTTTATTTTGAAGATATATTACATTTGCTTCTTCTTGAGCGTACTCAAGGGCTTTTTCAAGGGTTTCAGGTCTCATACACCTTATTCTAGAACCCAATGGTTCTGATAAACCTTTTAAATAAGTCTGTAGAGCCGGTTTTTTAAACAATGTTCTTTTGGCCTCTATAGTAGTGTTTATAGTTTCGTGCAATTCGACATATGTCATTATGGTACACAGTAAATTTTGGACTCTTTCGTAGAATATCTGTAGTGTATCACTTTCCTGCGTTAGCAAAGATAAATCAGTACATAACGAAGCCTCGTCTCTGTGATCGGAAAAGCTGTTCACTAAAGTAGACCTTATGCCATTCCAATCACTTGGTATGCCGTTAGTGGCCAATGTGCGTGCCGCGCTACCAGTAATTTTGTTCAAAATTCCATTAATTAGAGAAAGATTAATAAGTTCATTGACTGTTGTTGGGCTAACAAATGTGGCAACGAGTTCATCACATAATTTTAAGAATCTTGTAAGGACATGTGGGTTGCCATCGAATTGTGGAACTAATTTTAATGATCTACAAATTTGATCAATTTTATTGAATTGGCTTGTGCCGACGGTGGAGGCAGACGAGCTTGCTGTACTGCCGTCCATGTTTAAATCTAAGTTACGTCGAGCGTCGTTTAACGCTGCTCGTAATTGCGTTCGCCTTGAATCCCTTGAAGGGGACGAATCTCTAGACCCCTTTGGGTGAAAAATGGTGAAAGTTATAGTATCACTGCTTATTAAAAATGATTATAGCAACTAATAAAAAGGATTAATGCACTTACTTGAAAACCATTGCCGGAGAATTTCGACTCATCCATTTTTGGATGTCTCAAACTCTGCTCTAACCGATAGTAGTTCAGCGGCTGCTCCTCGATACGCCTTCGGTAGGTTCTTAGCTCAGGGTGAAATTCGATGGTGTCCGATTCGAGGTCACACACGACTACACTTTTAAGTCCCGAGCTAACCACGACTGCGCCAATTACGTTGGGCGCTATCGGGAAGCAATTAAACTAGTATTTATAGTAATGAAAAGTATATTGAAAATGTAAAAATTTAGATTACCTAAAGTTCTGACGAAATGTTCATAAAAATGTTCACGTAAAATGTCCACGAAACGTTCACTTTACAGAATATGAACTTTTAACACAAGAGTGGTCCCGCCGAAGTTAGGCTTAAGACTTCCTGAACTTAACATTAATATGACGTAAACGGGGTGTCACGTCTCCTCCAGTCCCGCGGTTCTCGTGGGAACGTTATTTAGCTTACGAGGCTTTCTGCACTCGTAACAAGCTGAAGAGTTTGTTTGTTTGTTTGCTTGAACGCGCTAATCTCAGGAACCACTGGTCCGATTTGAAAAATTCTTTCAGTGTTAGATAGCCCGTTTATCGAGGAAGGCTATAGGCTATATATCATCACGCTAAGATTAATAGGAGCTGAGCACCAATGAAGAATGTTTCAAAATCGGAGGGTATTTTTTCCTTTTGAGAGCTTCAGCTGCGTGCGCTGCGTAAACAGTTTCGCAAAAATTATGTATGACAGAATTGTTTCCCTTTAAAAGTTCTAAAAAAAAGTCCGCGACAGCATATGTCTATCTTTTAAGGTTGGATCACTATAACCATTTTTATGCTAACCAAATTTGTTCTAAAATAATGCATTATTTGCGAAGGTATTATTATTAACATGATATTAATCCTTATCCAAATAAATACGTTATTCATCACAAGTATTTAATTTAAAACAAAATTGCCCTTTACATCATTCGATTTCAATGAATATCTTAGGAGATATCGCAGTTTTAAAATAACATTGCAGCAAAATAATTACCCATTACAGACATAGTACAAACGATGTTTCTTCTGGTTTATTCTGCGTGATTACTACTGGTTCGATTTGAAAAATTCTTTTAGTGTTGGATAGCCTATTTATCGAAGAAGGCTATAGGCTATATAACATCACCCGCGACACAACAACAGAAACCGCGGGAACATCTAGTTAGATATATATAGCATTAATCATAATTAATCTCACATAGTTTTAACAAAGTACCTAAAAACACTTACGTATTCAGATACAGAGAATTTGCTAGTTATAAAATTATTTTTGTTTAAGCAATTCTTTATTTATAATTGTTATTGTTTATAAATATTTTAGTTGTAGTTATACTTAACTACCTATATATGTTTGCAGTACATGTATAAATGTTAAATGTTTTTTGTAGACCCTTACTTTATTAACAATAGAATAACAATGTAATATTAGAAACAGCCTGAAACACAGGTCTCTGACCTAGTTCAGGTAATAAAATGTAAAAACAGACTTTATAAACAAGACTTTTTGAGTCCAATTTTTAAAATAGGTAAAATGTTTTCCTTTAGATTAAATATAGTTTTAATGTGAATTTAATACAATAAGTAGCCTGTAATGTGTTTTGTAAAGACTTTTATTTATTTATTGAATAAAAATTTATTTATTATTATTTATATAGATTGGATACTTAGTAATGTATAGTGACACATAGTAAATATTTGTTTTGTGTAATCTGTATAAGTTATTTTACAGCTGTTTCGATGTTTGCTTAAAGTCCAGGATCCCTGGTACATTTTTGCACTTGATTACTATCAAGCTAATTTTTCGTGAGTAGCTTCATTTTGATGAGACGCCCAACAATTTCTGTAAGAAACTCTCGATTGTGGTAGCTAATAGAGGTAGCAAAGATACAATATATTATGTTGATTTGATGATTCTCAAATATTTATTACTAACTGTTTTTTTTTAAATCTCTAATTTATTTGAAAAATATTTGTCCTACAAAATCTATGGTTTGATCAAAGAGTCCCCTCTTTCCAACAAGTATCGATAACGAGATCATCATAAATGATTACTAACCAATAGATTTTTTTTTTACTTAGCTAATATTTATATAATTTTACAGTCATATTGTCCTAGATATTGCGTGGTACGTTATCCCGGTCCTACACTCAAAAGTAGTAGTACAGATCCTTGATGTAAAAATGATTACTATCAAGCTGAATCTTCGTGAATAGCTTCGTTTCGATGAGACGCCCAACAAGTTACTGTGTGAAAACTCTCGATTGTGGTAGCTAACAGAGGTAGCAAGGATACAATATTTCGATTTGATGATTCTCAAATATTTATAACCAACTGGAATTTTTTTAAATCTTAAGATAATTATTTAATTTATTCGAAAAAATATTTGTCCTACAAAATCTATGTTTTGATCAAAGAGTCTCCTCTTTCCAACATGTATCGATAACGAGGTCATCATAAATGATTACTAACCAACTGATTTTTTTTTTTACTTAGCTAATATTTATACACCGTGAATTTGTAGTCGTTTTGGAACCGAAACGTGGTAACTTAGGATAATTAGTAGTATCAATAAAAAATAGTAAAATAATTGTACTGCGTATAATAAAAAAGTTGGAATATAAATAATATTTTTCACTTATTCGAGTTTGATCGTAGTAACGCACGGACGATTCATTCACAAACGCATGCCTACGTCACCGGCGCGGCGTCCGCGCTGCCGCGCCGCGCCGCACTGTGGGCTGAAAATCGACCTCCATAGACATAGAAATGAAAGTTGCTAGATGTTCGTTTTGTTGACAGATATGGCGTCTATTAGCTATTATACACATAACAATGTCGTCTGAGCTAACTCCGCACAGAAATGAATTTATTATAAGGTTTTTTCGAAAAAAATGTATGGAGCTAGCATGAAAAATCTGAATATCTCTGAACTTGTAAGGAAAACCGTAATATCCTCAGAGATGGTTATAGGACTAATTATTTGTGATTTTTTGACATACTTCATATAACGGTACCTGCTGCAGAATTTTTTTTAAAAATTATCTAATTTTTAATTAATTTTTTTTAACATTAAACGATTTGTTTTATTGTAAAAGTAAAGAAACAACACGTTATATGCATATAATACTAAATCTTCGCCAGTTATTTGTTAAAATATCAAGAAAATTATTTTTGCCTTACATAGTATATATGTTTTAAAACAGGTAATTGGATACCATTACTAAACTTTGCATACAGGTAAACTACTGAATAATAAATTAGCCTTCTAATGAGTTCTGAATAAGAGATTAAGTGATTTGCAATATCGCACAATGGTAACTACGGATTACACTAATTAAATTCTTACAGGTAAGTACATAAGTAAACTAATTAGTTAATTAGACATGTTACGAGTTCTAAGAAATATTTTCGACAACTGTCTAATTATTTTATTATTATGTCTAAATGAAGGTATTTTTTTAAATCATTAAATTCTACTAATGTCAAAGTAAAGATCAATCGATAAGTTAGTTATTTTATTAACGCTAATAATAGGCATTAAATAAAAAGAAAAATAAATTAAAAAGGTATTTTTTAATAGTTGATAAAATTTATATAAAACAAAACATAGGTACAAAAGTATGCAAAAATATAAATAGGTACACGAATAGTAATATAAAATATTTAAAAATAAATCAATTGCAAAACATAGTTACGTACCAAAGCTAAATAACGAAAGATCATGAAAAAATTACATTGAATAGAATTATAATTAAAAGCACAAAAAGTATCTAGTTTTCCTTATCACTCTCGTCGATTTCTGAATCAGAATCTAGATTGCCTACAAACTCAAAGTCAGTTTCTTGAAACTGAATTAAATTGAGGGTTTCAGGAAATAAATCCTCCTTTTTCTTGGCATCTAACTTGGGCCTTTGTACATTTATAAAAGGATCCGAAGAAACAACTAACATATTAAGGATATCATGATTCGAATCTTGCCTGCTCTTTTTCTGCGAATGATGTTCCCGAAACCTCCTAAAATCTTTATTGCGAGACTCGGATGCTTCTTCCGAGAGACTTCCTATGGGTACAACATCATTCTTCTCGATTATGTCTGCCCCGTGTATAAGTAATTTGTGGACGGTTGATGACATATAGTACCAGTCATATAATTCCACGTACCTCTCTGCTGTTTTGAAGGCATAATCTTTAAATTTAATTATATCTACTTTTTCTCCGGAAGTTATTGCCTGTAAAATCACAGCAAATCTTCTTATTAGTTCTTCGTCCAACCCAGTAATGGCTGCAGTTTTATGGGGAAATTTGAAAACTTTCTTGCAGTGTTGCCGTCATTAGTACATAGTTCCGGAACCTTGTTTAACAATGTCAATCAATAGATTTAATTCGTCTTTAAATTTGTCTTGAATAATCTTTTTTCTCTTACTTAGCATTTCTTTGTGCTCGTTACCTCTCGCAGCCCACTCTTTAAAATCTAGTCTATACGAAATATGTAGTAAACATTCCATACAATTTATACGGGCGTGTATAGATGACAATCCAAACTCGTATATGTCAGAAGATACGGTCTTTGCTGTTACTACACCCAAACGGTTCATTTCTGTCGGTTTTGCCAAACACAAATAGCATGATGAACTTGATCTGGCTTGAGACAAATACGTGCAGACTTTACCATCGATCATTGTCATCATTAGGTGATGATTCACCCTGTTTCTATTATTGCACTCTGTAGGAATGAGAGCCTTAATTTCTTCATCCATTTGTCGTTTGTGTTCGATGACTACTGCTTCGCTTTCCTTCACAAAAGTAAATTGAACTGGACGACAATACATTGCTGAGCATGGTTTTGGGTTCATCCACAAAGTATTGTCTCCATCAGTCAGTTTTAGTGGCACCATGGAAGTCATGAAAATACTTGAATCGTCTTGATCGCTATCCATTTTCTGCTTGTATCGGCTTTGGTTTGACGCACCATCGAAACCCTATTTAGATATCAATTTTAAATCCTTATTTTGCACATCATCGTTAGGAAAACTTTGGAGGATTCTTTTGACCGTAATGTCGAGTAAAGCTTGAAGGGTTATTCTTGCCGATGAATCGGTCACTAACACTGATTGCTTCGGAGGATAGCATGCCAGCTTGGTTTGTTGCACTTTATAGTAGGATGGATAAATATCCTTTCTACCTTCCCGAATAGCTGACTCTCGTAAAGTGATGTATTGCCACTTTGATCATTTTAATGAAAGGAGTAATCCAAGTGCTTTTTCTGGTGTAAATAAGATAGTTTTCACCGGTTGCTTAAGCGTTTCCTTAATTTTAGAGGCTGCTTCAGGATGTTTCAGCATATATTCGATTACAGATGCGATATCCTCACAACCTTCTTCCTTAAAACGCGCTGCTGCTGTATGTGCCAATTCACTGGGATTGTCAGTTTTATGCTCATCAGATTTTCTCTTCTTCTGTTTGCTTCCCAGATCTTCGAATGGTTTTCGTGACCTCTTTGTCATTGTACCAACAGAGTATGATGTTGAGGGTTCTGGAGAGATTGATCTTGATCCCTCAGCAACAGTTGGTTCTTGAGCGACTAAATTTATACAACTTGGCCAATCGATAGTTGCTTGCAGTCAAATTTCGTATTGTTTTCTAAAAGTATCAAGAATTCGGTGAGATTTTTGCCACCTTTGTGATGCAGCTCGTACAAATCTCTGACAAAATTCTTTTAGAGTCACTTGATCTTCAACGGAAAGACAAACGTCTAGGCGGGATATAACTTCACTAAACAATACCTCATGATCAAATGAAGTACTCTTACATTTTAGAAGAACGAATAGGTCTAAATTGGTATTTAAACTTTCCATTATAAAATTTCACAGTGATATGTTAGGGGTAACAAAGCTTAGAATAAACTAAATTATGATGCAAAATGTTAACCCTTTTATATTTCAGTCCAACATTAGTTAACGACCTCATTAGACAGTTGTCGAAAATATTTCTTAGAACTAGTAACATGTCTAATTAACTATTTAAGTTACTTATGTACTTACCTGTAAGATTTTAATTAGTGTAATCCGTAGTTACCATTGTGCGATATTGCAAATCACTTAATCTCTTATTCAGAACTCATTAGAAGGCTAATTTATTATTCAGTAGTTTACCTGTATGCAAAGTTCAGTAATGGTATCCAATTAACTGTTTTAAAACATATATACTATGTTAGGCAAAAATAATTTTCTTGATATTTTAACAAATAACTGGCGAAGATTTAGTATTATATGCATATAACGTGTTGTTTCTTTACTTATACACCAAAACAAATCGTTTAATGTTAAAAAAAATTAATTAAAAATTCGATGATTTTTAAAAAAATTCTGCAGCAGGTACCGTTATATGAAGTATGTCAAAAAATCACAAATAATTAGTCCTATAACCATCTCTGAGGATATTACGGTTTTCCTTGCAAGTTCAGAGATATTCAGATTTTTCATGCTAGCTCCATACATTTTTTTCGAAAAAACCTTATAATAAATTCATTTTTGTGCGGAGTTAGCTCAGATGACATTGTTATGTGTATAATAGCTAATAGAAGCCATATCCGTCAACAAAACGAACATCTAGCAACTTTCATTTCTATGTCTATGGAGGTCGATTTTCAGCCCACAGTGCGCCGCTGCGCACAGGCGAAGTTATGAACGACGCACGATAGGTAACTACGTATATCAGCTGATACCTATCCAGAACCTTGTGTACCACGACCGAGTCCTATGCGTCATTTAAAAACTAGTGAAGCTACACAAGTATTATAAAATTAGGTAAATGCAATAGCGACGAAATTGA
Source organism: Catocala sponsa (assembly GCA_963564715.1). Classification (NCBI taxonomy): domain Eukaryota; kingdom Metazoa; phylum Arthropoda; class Insecta; order Lepidoptera; family Erebidae; genus Catocala; species Catocala sponsa. Next base: position 10,371,224 of record OY751351.1, read on the forward strand.
TAATAGGCTTAGCACAGTTCAGAATCAGCTGATACGAGGCAATACGTTTTCTCTTTTTACTATGTAATTTCTGCATTGTGAAATATCACAATTAATACGTAAATGGATACTCCAATTTCTCCTTCATACTTTACACGGGCTTAGGACCGTCGGAAATACTTTATCTGAACATTACTTTTCGATAAATAGCTAACTTTATTTATTATGTAATAAAATAAACACAGGTGAATGAACTGTGAGTATTTCGGGCGTATTTCAAAAATTGGAGCTATTTACAAAATAACTAACTTACATACCTATGGACAGTTTATTAAAGGCCTCCACTATTGCACTACGTAGCTCCTCACGACTTTCACGTTCACGAAAATACACAAGTCTTTTTATTTCCGACATTGAGGCTTGTCTGGGCTTCTCGGTGGCCAACCCACGGGACCGCCGCGGCCTATTGTGTACCTATGTGATAGGTATCACGTATCACCAAACTGATTGTTGAGATAGGCACGTACTGCACTTGCATAATGAGTGGGACAGCCGTTGTGCTAGTAATACATATCGTGTATTGATTATGGCACTTCCTCCAATAGCTCGGATATTAGTTCGTAACATTTCTAAATACGAGCTGCCCGTTAGATGACCTTCAATAAAAACAGGCCCTATTAAATGGTCGTTTATAATATCGGCCTAAACATTAACACTGAACCTCACTTGGAGGTGGTCTTCCTGTATTAAGTGAGGGTTTACAGCGTTGCGATTATAGCGTTTTACAGTCCCACTCGAGTAAACAATGACTCATCTGTCCACAGTATGTTCGCATTTGTATTATTTAACAACCATTGCACTGACATGGCGATCCTTGCTGGTGCATCGTTGTTGTTAATTACGTGAGCCCGACAAAAATGATAAGGGTGTTATCTATTAGTATTTAATGTTTTCCATACAAAGTATTGGCTAATATTAAATTCTCGAGCCGCCATTCTCGTGCTTCGCCGCGGATCCCGCTCTAATATCCTCTTCGATCTCCGGGGGTCATTCAGGAGTCCTCGGCCTTGCGAATGAGTCGGCGTACGGAATTGTCCATGGTCGAGAAGGCGCTGAGTTGCAGCTAAGATGGTGGGAGTGGTCGGAACTTGAGGACTTTCAATGCCTCGTAGCCGCAGCATATTCAAATGCTTCAGCTGGGAGTACAACCGTCTGGCCTCTTCCAAATTGTAATTGGCAACAGCATACAGCTGAACCAAGTAGTCAAAGAGTTTTCGTACTGACGACTATGTAATTTTCGCGTGACAATAAACAATGCATTATGCAACCATTTCGCGCGTCGGTTGCCGCGGTACTGAAGGGCGGGCGGGGGGTGCGGGGTCGGGAGCGCTCGCCGCCGTGCCTAGGCGCCTCGCGCCTGGGGTACATTAGGGTAGTTAGTGAACGCGGATTGGCGGGCGGCGCGGGCGCGGCGGTTTCTGTGTTGTTATTGGCAAATGTTTTACCGCTTAGTTAAACATGAATGATATCGATCGTAGTGACACGCGTAATCGTAGTACGTGAAATTGAGTGGCGTTACCACGCGTTCTCATTTATTTTTCGTAAACGACATTAAATTTAATGTTTATAAATAAATATATTTTTATTTTATTAAAATAATCACTTTTATCGATTCTATGATTGATATAGAGTATAGGATTTTCGGTTCCAAAACGACTACAAATTCACGGTGTATAATTTTACAGTCATATTGTCCTACATATTGCGTGGTACGTTATCCCGGTCCTACGCTCAGAAATTGTTAATACCACAAGACCATTTTTCTCATTACTAACTGTAGGACAAAAATATTACATAATGTGTTCTCTGCCTAAATGAAACAATGTCCTACAAGAAAACAGGTATGTATGACTAGTCCGACAAAAATAGTAATTTTTTCGTTTTCCTATGTGTAACATAAGATACAGTGGAAAAATCTTTTTTTTCAAATTTAAAAAACTTTATTTTTTAGTATACTAGGTACAAAAATTTGTGTATTTATATGTATAAAAAAAAATCTTCATCCGATTCATCTGATAAATCTTCATAATCTTCGCTACTAACATCGCTGTCATCTTCATCTATTTCACTTTCCTAACTCGTGATATCTGACTCTGTAATAACATGATAAAATTAAGTAAATTATATAATAAAGAATAATCAATCAATAAATAAATAACAATAGCATTATTAGGGTACCTTGTATGTCAGAAGATAATTCTTTAAAAGATGGACTTTGGGGACCATCAAACCAATAATATTCACATTTGCCATCAATTATTGTCTATCCTAAATTTTCTGTAAATTTTTCCGTGGGACACCGCATGTGTGCATTACACCATACATCGCAGATGAATGCAGTTCTTTTAATTTGTTGCCACAATTCTTGTTTTGTTGGTGGCAAACTGGAAGGATCGTATCCTACGATTTTTTGTTTTAAAATTGTAGGACCGGGATAACGTACCACGCAATTTGTAGGACAATGTGACTGTTAAATTATATAAATATTAGCTAAGTAAAAAAAAATTAGCTGGTTAGTAATAATTTATGATGACCTCGTTGTCGATACATGTTGGAAAGAGGGGACTCTTTGATCAAAACATAGATTTTGTAGGACAAATATTTTTTCGAATAAATTAAACAATTATCTTAAGATTAAAAAAAATTCCAGTTAGTAATAAATATATGAGAAACATCAAATCGAAATATTGTATCCTTGCTACCTCTGTTAGCTATCACAATCGAGAGTTTTCACACAGGAACTTGTTGCGCGTCTCATCGAAACGAAGCTATTCACGAAGATTTAGCTTGATAGTAATCATTTTTACATCAAGGATCTGTACTACTACTTTTGAGCGTAGAACCGGGATAACGTACAACGCAATATGTAGGACAATATGACTGTAAAATTATATAAATATTAGCTAAGTAAAAAGAAATCAATTGGTTAGTAATCATTTATGATTATCTCGTTATCGAGACATGTTGGAAAGAGGGGACTCTGATCAAACCATAGATTTTGTAGGACAAATATTTTTTCGAATAAATTAGATAATTATCTTAAGATTTAAAAAAAACAGTTAGTAATAAATATTTGAGAATCATCAAATCAACATATTGTATCCTTGCTACCTCTGTTAGCTATCACAATCGAGAGTTTCTTACAGGAAATTGTTGGGCGTCTCATCAAAATGAAGCTACTCACGAAAAATTAGCTTGAGAGTAATCAAGTGCAAAAATGTACCAGGGATCCTGGACTATTACATTAATTTACCTAGACTACATCTTTCAAGCGAAGACTTATTGGCTCTTATATAGCTAGTCTGCTGTTATTTTAGCTCTCAACTTGTATGCACAATATGAATAATTATAAGCCTTACGGTTCATTATTATATCCGCCACCCAGCTCTGCTCTATATTTTTCGCGGCTATAATCACAATCCCATATTTACCCTCTTGCCTCGTTCGCATACATTCCTAGCTTGCATCTCATAGCGCTTAGCGTACCTATGCAAAACTCAATTAAGTTCATTAAACCCTCTTCCATCAAAGCTAATTTGAGCTATGCCATTTCTGGTAACATGGCATGCTCAGGATCCTACTTACTACAAATGATAATTTTGCTTTTATCTTCTCGAGTGCCAAATATGATTTAAATGTGAAGACAAAACCGCTATAAGAGCTTTTTAAATTTTCTCTTTGCGAATCACGATTTCAAATATACGTTCTTTGTCTAGAAAACAAAAAATATTGACACATCAGAAAACAATAGGACGAAACATCAAAAGAATTTTAGAGTCCTAAAATCTTGTATTGTTCGGATATTTATTTTATTTTATATTATTACACTTAATATTAAAAATAGATTTGATTACAAAATATGGTATGTGTCAAAATTTTATTTATACTATTTTACTTTTTTGAAGATTACTTTTTCATATTACTTTGAGCATATTTCTGTATTCGCGTTAAACAATTCTAAAAGAAAACCCCAACGCACTTGGGATCAAAATTGGACATGCTTTTTAGCGTACGAAACAGGACTAACTATGTATTCCTGTCAAGGCTTTTAGTAACAATGAATAATGTTTAATAGACCGCGGCCGCTAAGGACCGCAACTTCAAGAATCATACGAAGAATCAGGCAGAAGAAGACTCATATGACTGGGTCAAGTTTAGAGAAGGAGTCCGTCTTACCAGGTACAGATTTACATAAATTCTTTTTACACAATACACTGGGCAAAGCTTCAGTAATAAGGCGATCTTACATATCTTGATAGACATGCACTAAATTGTAAATTACATTGTTAACCAATTATATTATGCATATTTTGAACACTGCCTAGAACCCCCTTCCTTCTTTGACCTTTGGGTACACGTGGATCATGGCTCTTTTAGCCAGATCTACGCGTGCCTTTACCGTTCCCATTCAGGAGACGCTGAGACAACTCGACTCTTAGACTACCTGAGTCAGGCGGCAGACATTAAATCCTTTTTAATATTGCGAGTGTGAGTTTGTTTGTTACGCTTTCACGCCTTTACTACTCGACCGATCATCATTAAATTTTGCATACACGTTGCCAGGGTTACAGAATAGGACAAAGGGTACCTTTTATCCAGTAAAAATGTGCTGTTCCCTAATGATTGAATTTTAACCAAAATCTGTCCTTAGGCGAATAAGAATAATAATAATATTCTTTCATCTAGCCAACACTAAGCAGAGCTTGAACTATGGGTACTAGACAATGGATAAACATAATTATATACTTTTTTTTGTAAGTACATACATATTATACATAGAATACCTCACAACTACAGACTGTGGTATTATACATTACTATCACACATATAATATTGCTAGATTTTGCCCGCGGCTTCGCTCGCGTAAAAGTAGGTTAGGTTAGTAACAGCACTTTTTTCTGGATGAAAGGTACCTAGGTAGGTCCTTTTCTGTTTCTCTGACAACGTGTATTCGAAATTTCATCATTATCTTTCAAGTAGTTGAAACGTGCAAGAAACAAAAAAATCTCACATTCGCATTTATAATATTAGTTAGGATTATACCTACAAACGGAGCTGCAATAACAGTTAATGTTAGGGAACCAGGGAAAGAGTCCTAGAATTGCCAAATAGTTCCGTAAATAAGGTTATCGAACTGTTAGCTATAATTTAGACAAGCTACGTCACAAAATTGTAGCTTCTTTTTTTGGCATATGTGACATGGTCTTTTGCCCATTACTGCAATTATAGGCTGTACGAGCTCCGCTGTACATTGACCCGACATGCCGCGCTGTAGGTGCGTCACATTTAGGCGAATCAGCAGTATTATACGGAATGTTTATGTAGCAATAACATAACATTGAATATGTACATTTAATTATTAAGTTAGTAGCAATAAAAACGTTCTACAGAACAACCTCGTCTACTCATTTCTAACAAACATAAAAATCGTAAACAATTTAACATTAACAACAAACAAATACTGTTGGGACTTACAACCCCAACATTTTGGTCCTTCGAGCCGGATAGTGTTGTGTGATTTACGCATTTTACTACTGCTGTGTCGGCCTGGCCCCCACAAGCGGGTCTCACCAGTAACCGATTGCGGCACGTCGTAAAAAGTAGTCTCAAGATACCAAGAACCAGGAGTGTGGAACAGCAGCGCGCGCGCTTTTGTGAGTTCGTCTGGGATTTACAAAACAGTTTTACAACTACAACATGTCGATTGATTTGTACGAGAATCAACGTGTTATCTACGACAGTATAAAGAAGATCGGCATTAACATCAAGAAAGATGGCTGGGAAAGAAAAAGCTCAGACTATTTTAAACGACGCATGCAGATGCTGGAACAATTATGGGGTGATTTCCCATATAAAACCATGATCGGTTCTCGATGGAAGAGAAAGATAAAACTCATCCTTATTTTACTAGCGACTTATATAACACTACGCTTCAGTGCTGTAAGGATGTCAAGGAGCTTATCCTTCAACAACACCAACTCAGTCGAGCTTTGGAGGAGTCGTCGGGACAACAAACACCGTCGAGAAATACTCAACAGCAACCTGGTACCTCAAGCTCATCAGTACAAGAACAGAGTAAGCAGGAGAGGTTGGAAGCAGAAAACAGTCTGTCGCAAGTAAACAGTAACCCTGAAAAACTGCTTCCCTATCATCAACAAGGTACCTCAAAAAAGGATACCGGGTGCAATAGCAAGTTAGACGACATGTTGCGTAAACAATCCGCAAACTTCAAAGCTTTTATCAGAGCAACATAAAAGTTGAGTTTATAACCGAAAAGTGGGAGTTTCAAGACGCTTTGCAAACACTGCAGACACGTTGGTCAGTGGTGGATAATCTACACTGGGAGTTAGAAAGTGAACTCGACGGAGAATATGACCTGATATACGCAGATCGATATGCGAGGTTCGAGAGTCAATTTATCGACCTTAAGAAGGCTTTGAATACCAAGATGTGGTCTGGGGCTTATCGAGAAAAAACAACACCAAAATTGGAGATACCGGTATTTAACGGGAGTTACAATCAGTGGATTTCGTTTCGAGATTTGTTCTTGGAAGCCATCCATAACAACCCATCTCTGTCTTCCGCTCAGAAGATGCAGTTTTTAAAGGGAAAAGTGCAAGAAGCTGAAAAGTTGATACAACATTTACGTATCAGTTCGGAAAACTATTTGGTGTGTTGGGACATCCTTATCACCGTTACAACAATACACGACGATTAGTTACAGCACACCTAGACACTCTCTTTGGCCTACCAAATATGCAACAACCGTCAGTGACACAAATAAAGAGACTTCATGACGTTACTTGGGAGTGCTTGCACGTAATTGACAACTTAGGTGTGGATAGAGATACGATTCTCGTTTACCTATTGTCGCAGAAATTGGATTCTGAAACGAACGAGGACTACATCGATTCGTTGAAAAATTCTCGAGAGTTACCCGTGCTAAAAGGCTTTCTAGACTATCTGGAATGTAAATTTACATCAATGGAAGCATCGCGCCGTAAACAAGATTACTCTCAAAAATTCAAATCATTGCCAAACCAACACCAAGAAACATCGCATTCCAAGAAACCAACAAATAATTATTACAACAAGAAGTTTACAAAACCATTTCATGTGTCAGCATTTACGTGTCTACTCTGTAACGACGAACATGGCATATATAATTGCTCAAGATTTTTAGAAATGCCGATCGATACGAAACTAAGCACAGTGAATAAGTTACGCATTTGCGTTAATTGCTTATTCAGCCATAATGGGAACAAATGTACGTCTACAAAGCGATGTCGCAAGTGTTCAGGTTAACATAACACCCTGTTACATGATGCGTACTCCAAAAACGAACCTGAAACGTCATCAAATTCATCTCATGTGTCGTCTCAGGAAGCAGTGTTCCGAGATACTATTGGCAACTGCTGTCATCAAGGTAACCGCAGCCGATGGGACACAACACAACATGCGCGCCCTTATCGATCAAGGTTCTCAAGTATCCTTAATAATCGAACATGCAGCTCAACTTTTGGGCACTAAGCGCCAGAGATGTAAAAGAGTGGTGTTTGAAGTCGGCCAGAAAGAAAACAACTGCAAAAGAATGATAACGATATCATGCAGCTCTGTTTACAACGATTACAGCTTCGAAACGTTGGCTATTATTATCAACAGTTTAATTAAAAATCTGCCTAACAAGACGTTTACCAAACCATCATGGCCACACATACAAAATATAAATCTGGCGGATCCCAAATTTTACATCAGTCGTCCTGTGGAATTACTGCTTAGAGCCGATATTTACTCTCGAATCATGTTACCAGGAATGATAAAGGGTGACAAAATCTCACAGCCTATAGCCCAACAAACCCATTTAGGATGGTTATTGTGCGGCGAAGTAAAAACCTTTCAATGCAACGTAATATTGAACAACATTGAAGATATGAAACAATTTTGGGAAACGGAAGATATTAGTTATGAATCGGATTGAACATCAGAAGATCAAACATGCATTGATTACTTCAACAACACAACGCGACGTTTAGAAAACGGCCGATATGAAGTTCAACTCCCTATGAAAAATGAGGCGTTAAACAAATTGGGCTCTTCGAAACCTATGGCAATCGCACAGTTCAAAAATCTGGAACGGAAATTTGAAAAACAGTCATATTTAGCGAAAGCCTATAAAGAATTTATGACTGAATACATTGACCTTTGCCATATGACACAATCAACAAGCAACATGACGCCGGAGTGTTATTTACCGCACCACGGCGTACAACGCGCTGAGCCATCTACAACGAAGTACAGAGTAGTGTTTAATGCATCCGCTAAAACATCGACAGGATGTAGCCTGAACGACCTAATGTACACCGGCCCTAATCTTCAACAAGATTTACTAACTTTAATTATCAAATGGAGACAATATAAATATGCTTACACTGCGGACATACAGTTATACTTGTCGCTGCGAAATCTAAAATTGTACCACACAGGAAAGTAATTACGTTACCTAGACTCGAATTAAATGGAGCACATCTTTTAGCTAAATTGATGTATAAAGTAAAGGAGTCGTTACAGCAACATAAGATGCATATCTACGGCTGGACATACTCCATGGTTGTCCTGGGTTGGCTACAAGGAGACCCTTCGCGCTGGAAAACATATGTATAAAACAGAGTACGCCAAATCAATGACGTAATACCGCGCACGTGTTGGGACTACGTCAAATCTAGTAAAAACCCGGCAGACGCGGCAAGCAGGGGTCAATTCGCCAGTCAGTTAAAAGAAAATCAGCTGTGGTGGCAAGGCCCTACGTGGCTGTCAACGTTTGAAGCCAGAAATTTAGAAACTCATCGTTATTCCACAGATCAAGAACAGAAAACAATAAGTAAACAAGCCTATACCACCCAAACAAACAGAGAAAACTCGAACATTATACAACAACTATTAGAAAAACATAGTTGTATAAATCATATCACAAGAATTGTCGCATGGATACTTCGAACTTTGAACTCGAAACGATGTCAATTACCGAGGTACCTGACGTTGCAAGAAATAAACAATGCAATCGGAGTGATTATCAAACTCAACATAGTTCATTTGAAGCCGATATTAAAAATTTGCGTAAACATGGACATGTATTACACAACAGCCAATTATTATGTCTCAATCCGCTAATTGATCAACAAGGAATATTACGAGTAGGGGGTCGTCTGAAAAACGCAGCCTTAAGTGCAGACATGAAGCATCCAATGATTATTCCCTACGAAAGTCGTTTGACCTATTTACTTATCGATTAAGCTGATCGTATGACATTCCATGGCGGCCCACGATTAACTTTGTCATACTTACGCCAAAAATATTGGATTATTGGTGCCAACCGAGTCACAAAGATGCAAGTCAGAAAATGTGTTACGTGTCGAAAAAATAATCCTTTAAAACAAAAACAAGTGATGGGCGAGTTACCGCACTCAAGAACAAATCCCGCCCCACCCTTCTATCATACAGGGGTGGATTACTCAGGATTCGTGGACATTAAGATGAACAAAGGTAGAGGAGCCAGAACTACTAAAGGGTATATAGCAGTCTTCATTTGCATGGTGACAAAGGCGGTGCATCTGGAATTAGTCTCCGATCTCACCACTTCTGCATTTTAGCTGCCCTGAACAGGATGGCAGCAAGAAGAGGCGCTCCACACCATCTATATAGCGACAGTGGCACCAACTTTGTCGGGGCCAATCGACTTCTGATGGAACAATATAAGGAAATTGAAAACACCTACAGAAACGAACAGCTACAAAAGGGAGTTACGGAGATGAACATATTATGGCATTTTAACGCACCTGCCTGGCCATCAGCAGGGAGGTTGTGGGAATGTGCTGTAAGAAGCTTGAAACACCATTTAAAACGGGTAGTGGGTGAACAAAAGCTCACATTTGAAGAATTTTCTACAATCCTGACAAAGCTAGAAGCCTGTTTAAACTCCAGACCTCTCTGCCCGTTGAGTGAAAATGTTGAAGACCTGGACTGTTTGACACCAGCTCACTTTTTAACTGGGAGGTCGGGATTGACTATAATTGAAACACCAGAAGACGCGAGAACAAGATGGGAGCTAATGAGAAAGATTTTTATTGAAATCTGGAAGAGATGGAAAAATGAGTACTTATGCCAACAACAAGTACGAGCAAATTGGCGTGAGCCTAGAAAAAATATAGAAATCGGTGACTTGGTGATGGTTCATGACGACCATTTACCGCCAGGAAAATGGTTACTGGGCAGAGTAACAGAACTTCACCCCAGGGATGACGGATACGTTCGTGTCGTCAGCCTTAAAACAAAAAACGGCTATCTGAAGAGACCTGTCGTAAAACTATCCGTGTTGCCTATCAATAGCGAGTCCGAACAACAGGGTACTTCCATTACGACGTCAAGCCTTACTGGGAAGGAATAGTCATATTTGCCAAATTCAACGGTCATCTAGACATCTGCACAAAATAAAACAGAACACAATGTGACGTAATATCATTACAGCTACGTCACGCATTAGCGGACCTGTTACATTACAACCGCATTTTGCTGAATCCGCAAGGCCGAGCGAACATGACACGCAAAGGCGGGCTTACCATCGCCCGTTCTCTGTTCGGTGTATTAGATGACCAATTCGCAGAACAATATGAGCGGGACATTGAACTATTGGTGGCAGCCGTAACACTAGCCGCTGCAATATATGTACACCAACTCTGATTCCAACACCGCGGAGGAGATCGACTACGAGTGTTCTGGACGTCAGACGGATATCAAGTGCACGTGCACTCGATAAGAGCACATCGCCTGTGTCGCGCAGCGAAATATTATTCTTTACAACAAATTTACTTAGATTATAACATTTTATATTTCTTTCTTGTATTTGGCATTAATTTTTTACATTACTTTTATTGTTTAACAGTTTTATTTACATTGTTACCTTTTGTGAGTGGGCAATATGTACGAGCTCCGCTGTACATTGACCCGACACGCTGCGCTGTAGGTGCGTCACATTTAGGCGCATCAGCAGTATTATAAGGAATGTTTATGTATCAATAACATAACATTGAATATGTACATTTAATTATTAAGTTAGTAGCAATAAAAACGTTCTACAGAACAACCTCGTCTACTCATTTCTAACAAACATAAAAATCGTAAACAATTTAACATTAACAGCAAACAAATACTGTTGGGACTTACAACCCCAACATAGGCCTTACCTTACCCTGCTATTTTAAGAAGTTAGGTGGATAGATAAAACTTGGAATACCAAGCTGTATCGATCCACTTCTTTTATTCTACGCAACATTCATTTATTATAAATTTTCAGCTTTATAGGCACCGTAGCCCACCTTATCAAAGGCGCTTTAGGCGCTGGAATCCTCGGTGGCCATGTAGCCTACATGAAAAGCGGAATACTGTTTGCCTTACCTGCCAACATATTATGCGGATTTTATATGTATACATGTTTGTCTGTGAGTATAAATATCAGCATATATCAAACATTCTATAAACATACTATATCTATACTAATATTATAAAGAGGAAAGATTTGATTTTTTATTTGTTCAAGGATTTCACTCAAAAACTACTCATCTAATTTAAAAAATTCTTTCACCATTAAAGCTATATTATCGCCGAGTAACATAGGCTATATTCTATTTTTTTTAAAGTCGTGTTTACTAACTACTTTAACTTACTACTTTAACGCGAGCGAAGCTGCGGGCAAAAGCTAGTTTTCTATATAGGTATACTAGCGACTCGTACCGGCTTTACACAGGTAGTACAAAACCTAAACGAATTATACACCTAAACCTTCCTCATTAATCATCTATTCTATTGGTGAAGCCCGCATGAAAATCCGTTCAGTAGTTTTTGAGTTCGCAAACAGACAGACAGACGCGGCGAGGACTTTGTTTTATAATTAATTATGTAGAGCTAAAACTATTTACTTCATCATATATATATAACTGTCGACTTAAGAAAGAAAACGCATTAATTAATCTCTAAATTGAAGTTAAGCTATTTTTATTTAAATTATTACAAATTTTACACAATTATTTATTTACAATTTTACCGAAGTTTCGACCACTATAACAACAGCGTATAATACGGAATGAGTTCCCGTGACCATCGCTGCCGAAAGGCAGTTTATTTTCAATGTAACATTCGCATAAATGTAAGACAATGTTACCTGCAATCTTGTTCTATTTCATCAACTTTAATCAAAACCCCGATTTGATTTAAAAAATGTTGGATCGTTGGCAGTGGTATGAGCAAGCCCTTTGATTTAGTTGACCTTGTGTAAAATGTAACTTGTGCTAGTTGTTGCTTAAATTAATCTATTATGTACTTTTGATACATATAGATGCTCGTGGCCTCGACACAAACATTACTCAAAAGAACAAGAACACCTTTTATGTCATATGCTGACGTTTCAGAGGCAGCTTTGATGATTTTTCCAAAGCCATCTATCGCAAAATATGCTAAACCATTCAGGTATGTCCATATATTATGTAGTAGCATAATCATTTATTTACGATACAAAATTGTACAATTATTTTAATGAACACGTAAATAACAAAAATTACATGATGGTGCTGATAGACTTGAGTATTCACTTGATAGAGCCTTAGCTGTTTTTAAAAGACCATGGGCAAATTTGTATGGAACCTGGTCCAATTGTCAATAGTCTTGAAACTCATGCTAACGAAAGCTTTACACAATTTTTTGTTAAAGTGTATTTGCCTTTATTGTCATTTTACGTTTAAATAAAGCCAACTTTCTAAACGTTTTGTCATCTGAGTAGGCCTTCATAGTTGGAGGATGTGCTCCTCAATAAAAATGGTTATTTTCTCGTGCGCTCACCTAACAGACATTGTTTCGATAATTTGTACAGCGATAGATATAATGTGCGTACACGTCACTCGTTCGAAATTCGAAACGTGCAACTAACGATTGTGCGTTCAATTTGCCAGTCACTTGCATAAAAATATGTACAAGTTCAAACTTACATACTTGCATACAACTTGTACAAACCTGCGTTTAGTTACACTGTACAAGTTGTATGCAATTTGCAACTTGCCTAATGGAATCGCGCCTTAAATAATAATAATAATAATCAGAATAATAATGAGTCTCGATCACAATCTGAAGAGGCTCGCGTTAGACGGCTGGATTAAGTCTCTGATGCAAAAGGCCGTATTGCTTGACACGGCACGCATTGTGAGGAGAGTCCTCTCGCTGGAGCCCTAACCACCGGTAGCTTGGACCCAGGTCCCGATGCCGGTGGGTCTTCAACCCAGCTACTAACAATACAAATGAATAGAATTTCTGTTAGTTTGTTCTGGTTTGCGGTAATCCTGCTTAGATTATCTCAACGAAACGCAAAATCTCTCTTCATTCAATTCAACTTAGTTTTCATATTTTTAAATGTGTTTTTTTATATATTTAAAAATGTAATTACTATTGAAAAATGTGTAAATAAAGAGAATAATAATAATATCCTACCACATACACACAACACATCTAGCCCAAACTAAGCAGAGCTTGTACTATGGGTACTTGACATTGGATAAACATACATATATAATCTTTTTTGTTGTAAATACATACATATTATACATAGAAACACCCAGACCAAGACAAACATCCATGTTCATGCACACAAATGTTTAACTAATGCGGGAATCGAACCCGCGACCTCAGGCGTGGCAGTCGGTTATACTAACCACTACGCCATCGAGGCCGTCATGAATGTAATGTGTGAGTTTACTCTTCTAATTTTAAACACTTTTTCTTGCGATCGAAGTGTATGCATCTATAATTTCAACTTATATACAACTTTCTCTATATTTTCAGCTATTTTTGGTTCGTAATTATTTTGTTTTAGTGATTTTTTTTTTCTGTTTAGGTATGCAATTGATGTTATAATATGTTTAGATTTATTTGGCTCATGCTGTTGCTACCAGTTGGTTATTGCCAAGTCCATCAAACAATTAGTTGAAAATGAAATCGAAACTACGATGGAGGGAAAGCACGGTATACTATGAACTTACTGAACATATTCTGTTTTATATTTTATCAATGGCACATAGCATAAGCGTTTTTACTTTACACCAGAAATATGAAACGAAAAAACGTCGCGTAAAATGCTTAAAATTCACCATAACTGATGACGTAGTGCTTAGAGTGATCACCTCGCGACTGCTACTTCGCCGGGTGTTGGGGGTTGGATCCCTACACAGGACAGTTTCGTTCCGTGATCAACGTTCACAGCTTTTCATAAATCACATATCACATCCTAACTAGTAATATAAAGGCGCATGTGAGCTTGTGTGTAACGCTTTCACGGGCACGCTTTAAATTTTTGTTAATACCTCACACACAGCTTGTTTTATTTCATTTCAACATATACCCGCCCTTTTTGGAAAACTTTGTACTTAACCGATTATCATAAAATTTCGCGTACTCGTACTCAAGGGCACACAGACAAGGACATGGAGATTTTTTTTTGATAACACAATTTTTTGTCCCATGTGAAACCACAACACCGGTTGCAGAGGCAGTTGCGAGGCGATCACTTATATCCATATGCCATCTATGCAGTCATTTATAAATGACTATATCTATCATGTAGCAGGAGTGCCGGTCGTTTTTCGCGGCACGCCAATCTTAATGACATTATCCGTCGTGCTCTTGTCACCGCCGGCGTCCCAGCTCATCTCGAACCTAATGGTTTGGCACGTGACGATGGCAATATACCGGACGGTATGTCATTGATGCCTTGGAAGATGGGTAGACCCTTGGTGTGGGACGCAACGTGTCGACACCCTTGCGCCATCACATATTCCCAGCACGGCGGGTTGTGCTGGTACTGCTGCTGCATCTGCGGAGACTCTCAAACGGCGCAAATACAAAAACCTGGTTGGGGATTGTTTTTGAGCCATTTGGGGTCGAAACGCTAGGGTCATGGGGTCCCAGTGCTCGTGCGCTCTATACAGACGTAGCAAAAAGGTTAATCGACGCTTCCCGTAACAAGATGGCTGGCCTTTATTTTGCGGAAAGAATAAGCATTGCCATTCAACGTGGCAATGCTGCCAGTCTTCTGGGCACACTACCGGTCGACTGTGATGCTGAGGAATTTTATGACGCCTATTAGAGGGTTTTAGTTTTATTTTTCTTTCTATTTTATAATATTTTAGGTATAAGTTAGTTTTAAGGAATTGTGGTTATATGTACATAGTTAAATACTCCTCTAATAAAGTAATTATTCAATTTTAGAAAATATAATATCTTTGTTTTAGGATATCCTGATTTGCGAGTATACGTTGCCATCATGATACCTCCACTTATTCTTATATGTTTAGTAAGACAATTGAAATATTTGGCCCCCTTTTCAATAGCGGCGAACGTGGTCGTTGGTAAGTAGACTTTACTTCTTTTACAATACAGTGTGTAAATGAAAGTTTTAATCATATTTAAGCGTCGCGTGATATAGCCGCTTACAATAGAAAACCGCGACAAATAAATCCATATTCATAATTTTCACTTAGATATAGTATTTTCTTTTTTATCGACTAATCAACATCAGCACATTCTATACTCTATTCATTTCATCTTGAGACAAAATGTAAACAAACAAAAAAGGTTATTTAATACGTCACGTTTGACTGTGAATATTTTAAAGTTAGACAAAAATCAATAAACTAGCTAAAATAATATAATATTTATAAATATATTGTATCGCATTTAAAAGCAGCATAATTATATATACTAAAATTCAATGTATTATTAAAATACATAACATTTTAATGTATTCAATTCTTTAAAAAAATTACATTAAAAGAACCTAAAAATATAATAATTCTCAAAGTTAAAATTATAGTACCACTAAATCAAAAAGTACGGCTAGTACAAATGTTCTGTAGTAAATGTATCATTTTGTTATAAGTCGGATTATAGCCGTTATTTTCATTCCCTGTCAACTTGTTGATATGAGAGTGCACATTTTTTAATATAATTTTTATTATCCTGTTATTTCGTTGTTAAATTTGTTGTTAATTGTTAAGTTGTTTGTTGTTTAGTTTTTAAGTATTTGTTTGTGTTTTATTGTTCGTAAACAATATATATGAGTGACGAGCCTGGACCAAGTCGTGCTTGTAGATTGAGAAGCATTGCTTTCTTTGTTTACGTTTTGTATCAAGCCTATTTTAATAGAGTATAGTCGATACTTACACAGATCACCGAGTGACCATCGTGAACCCAAAAATGACCAGCCGCATTTAATAAATAGGTATATAAAATGTTTGAAGTTGCCATAAAATTTAAAATAAATTTACATAATATTGTCTTCTGTTTACGCGAATGTTATTCATTGAAATTAAACTACTATATACGGATTTTATCGCGTTGTTTATTTGACACTTTATTACAATATTTTGAAAACTGTTACACTACTGTTACTATTAAACTTTACTAATTTTTAAGCTAATTAAATTATTGAAACTATTAAAACTATTTAAACTATTACTATGTAAACACAAATATTATATATTATATTTCCCCAACGTTTCGGTTGCTTTTCAGCAGCCATGGTCACGGGGAGACTAAGATGGCAGTTGTCTCAATGTTCTAGTGTAGTTATTTCAAAGTACCCGAACATAATTTAATCATGGCTGTTTCTATTTACGCAGAATAAGCTCAAAGTATCATGAAGTCTAGCTGTGGTTTGTTTCTTCTTGGGTTTGACTATTTGAATTACTGGATCCCAAGCTGGTGGTACATTCCAACCATCTTCTCTAATGAAATTAGGATGTTTTTTGATTTCAATAGCCTCGCGAAGCATCCTTGGTAGGAATCGGTGTTCTTTAGCGAGCATCTGTGGTTTATCAAATCTCAGGTAGTGGTTGGTCCCCTGTTGCACATGTTCACACACAGCACACATAATAGTTTCAATAATTTAATTAGCTTAAAAATTAGTAAAGTTTAATAGTAACAGTAGTGTAATAGTTTTCAAAATATTGTAATAAAGTTTCAAATAAACAACGCGATAAAATCCGTATATAGTAGTTTAATTTTAATTAAAATAAATTGTTTGATCCCGGGATAGGGCACACAGAATATTTTTCAGATACACATGTCTTAAAGTATGACTTCACCTTTTTGGTACACGGTGCATATTATTTATATATGCTTGATTTCTATTTAAAAGATCCGAATTTGGATTTTAACTACTTATTTTTCTTTCAGGGTTCAGTATTATGATGTCCGTTTACTATTGCTTCGTATTCAATCCAAGACTTAAAAACCTGAAAATGTACACAGACTTTAGTGGAGTGTTCCAATACGTGGGCATGCAAGTATTTAGTATGTCATGTTCTGGCATCGTCATTGCCGTGGAAGGCAACATGGCGGAACCAAAAAAATTCAAGTATGCTCTGGCATTTGGTAGGTATTACATTTTAATTTTTTAGTTTAATTTGAAGTTAAATTAGAAGCGGCAATAGCCTAGTGGGAGACCGTTGGACTGCCACACAGAGGTCTCCAGATCGATCCCAAGGCACGCTTCTCTGACTTTTCGAAGTTATGTGCGTATTAAATAGTTAAGTATCATTTGCCTACGTTTTGGCAATAAGTATAACGAGACTCAGATGGTGTTATAGTCTGTTTAATTTCAGTAAAAGTAAAGCTTATATACTAGTGTGGCACATTTGCATGCGTGTGCATTTTTAACTTATCTTAAGATGTGCTTTATCTGAATACGTGTAATAATGTAGTCGCTACATATACACCCCCCTTTAAAAAATGAAAAAATTATTACAATTCCTACTTAACTATTACAATTTTTATACAATCTCAACGTATGCTTAATGACATAATACATTGCTGATTCCGAAAAATAGTCGAGTAAAAATATGTGCTGACGCTTGTTGTGACGGTGCGTAGCCTAGGTCAAGGTACGTCGTGAGTATTTATATAGATTGAATGCTTGCGTCACGGAATACAGAACTGTACTGTGGGCTTAACTGTCCGTCCTGACTTGGTGATGTACGTGTTTGAATAGCTGTCTGTTTTCTGAATTCGTCACGTTCATATCTTCGTTGTTGATGACAAATGCTGGTTTTAATCTATCTATTGATATTACTGTTTCTTTATCCTTGATCTTAATGACATATGTTTTATCCATTCTTCTTATCACTGGGAATGGCCCTTCATAGGGTGGTGTCAGACTTCTTTTTACTCTGTCGCATCTTACAAATACGTGTGAACATTCTTTCATTCTTTCTTTAGTTCAGGATTAATGAAAATTGTTCGGTAGTGCTTCTTGCGTTTTGGTACTGATGTCATTTTATTGATATTCTTTATAATATTTGTTACGAATTCTTCGTATGTAGAATTCCGATGTGAAGGTTCGAAAAATTCTCCGAGAAGACGTATAGGTTCACCATAATCCATCTCTGCTGCACTATATCCTGTATCCTCGCGTAGACAACTCCGCAAACCAAGTAGAACTGAAGGAATTTCTTTCATCCAATTAGCGTTAGATTCTCTTGTCATAAGCGCTGCTTTTAAGGTTCTATGAAATCTATCATTCCATTTGACTGAGGGTGATATGGCGTTTTCCTAATTTTGTGTACTCCCAAAAATTTATTGATTCGAATATTTTTGATTCGAATTGTCGACCTTGATCCGTAGTAATGCGTAACGGGCATCCAAATCTTGTTATCCATCCCTCATATAGTGCACGAGATATTGTTTCGGCTGTGATATCTTCAACCGGAATTACCTCAGGCCATGACGTACAGCGATCTATGATTGTGATTAAATATCTTTTTCCTTGAGAAACAGGTAATGGTCCAACAATGTTGATATGGTGTGGCGCTGTACTTTTGACTTCTGACAAGCTATGCATGACTTACACCAGCTATTAATATCTTTGTTCACACCTGACCATAAATACCTTTGAGTTATCATTTTTCTAGTAGTTCGCTTGCCCGGATGACTTAGTCCATGAATGACGTCGAAAACCTGTCTTCGAAATTTCTCTGGTAAATAAGGAAGATTCTTCCCAGTCGATGTATCGCAGCTGATGCTTTTTGTGGAACCCAGAAGCATTATGCTTTTAGTTTTCAAATTCCTATTGTCACGGAGTCTTATCAATTCTTGGTCATTAGATTGGCATCTTGCTAAATCGGCATAATTAATCGGTGATGGCATATCAATTTGTACAGTGCATCTGCAGCAATATTATCACGTCCGCTTATATGTTGAATGTTAGTGCTATATTGTGAAATAAAGTCCAATTGCCGCATTCGCCGTGGCGTATCGTTTGATGATGGTGTTTGGGAGAATGCGTATGTCAAAAGTCGATGATCTGTGAAAATTGAGAATTCTCTTCCTTCAATAAACCTTTGAGAATGCTTGACTGCCATATATACTCCAAGTAATTCTTTATCAAATGTTGAGTATTTTTGTTGAGCTCCACTTAATTTTTTTGAGAAAAATCCTAATGGTTCCAAGTTAGGTCCGGATTTTTGTTGTAGAACCGCGCCAACACAGGTCAACTACCAGGCCAACTAGCATCTGTCATAAGTGCCAGTGGGGCAGTGCGTGAGGGATGCACTGTTAATATTATAATAATAATAGTAATGTTTTATTTCATCGCCACAAATTACATCATGTTATACAGTATATAGTTGACACGAATAATTGCCAGTAATTCGTAATTTGTGGAAGATCTGGAGTCTAAACTAAGCCGAAGCCTGTACTTAGATCTCCAGGCCCCCCATTTCATAACATTGTATGGATTGTCAACATGTGGAAAGCGTACGTAAGTTGTGAATGAGTAAACAGGAACAAGTTTTAGTGTATAATAATGACATATTTGTGAGTGTGTATGTAGATGTGTGTGTGTGTGTGTGTAAATATGTGTTTGTGTGTGTATGTGTATGTTTGTGTATGTACATACATACACAAACATATGTATGTGCGTGATGTGTGTATGGGAGTGTGTGTGTGTTTAAGCGATAAATAATTTTTTCAAGTAACGGTTTTGCACGTTTTAACATATTTAGTTAGTAATAGGGTTCTTAATCATTGCGGGTAATATGTAGATAGTGTATGATATAATAATTGTAAATAAATGTGATATATAATAAAATACCTAATGTGATATATAAAATTTAAGAGTATAGATATATCTATATGTACATATTGTACAATTTATATACTTACCTCTAGGATTTTTTCTGTTTCTGCGTAGCTAAGTTTCTGCAACCATTTATAAATTCTATTTTTGCATTCAGTTTTACAATAGTTCGACAAGGGAACTATTTTATTTATTTTATTGAACAACATACATCCTCGGTATGAAAAAAATCTTTGTGCAAATGAGGTGTTTACGGCAGTCGGCTCACAAACCGCGTAGTTTCTTCTAGTTTGAGCTATGTGCTTTCTTCTATTCTCTGGTAAGTCACTCAGTTTATGAAGTATAGTTAGCATTATGTAAAGCTGGCGCACAGTGAGGACTCGCGCTTCTTCGTAAAGTTTAGAAGTAGGAAATAACAGAGGTTTTGATAGAATTACTTTTAGTATCATTCTTTGAGCTCTTTCAAGGATTATCATTTTTGATTTACAAGCTCCACCCCAGGTAGTGATGCAATAGGATATGACTGACTGCGCCAAGGCATGTCATGGCATGGCATGAGTATACATGGCAGTCAAGCATTTTCAAAGGTTTATTGAAGGAAGAGAATTCTCAATTTTTACAGATCATCGACCTTTGACATACGCATTCTCCCAAAAACCATCATCAAACGATACGCCACGGCGAATGCGGCAACGTAAATCACCAAGTCAGGACGGACAGTTAAGCCCACAGTACGGTTCTGTATTCCGTGACGCAAGCATTCAATCTATATAAATACTCACGAAGTACCTTGACCTAGGCTACGCACCGTCACAACAAGCGTCAGCACATATTTTTACTCTTTTTACTCTCTTTTTTTTTGACTATTTTTCGGAATCAGCAATGTATTATGTCATTAACCATACGTTGAGATTGTATAAAAATTGTAATAGTTAAGTATGAATTGTAATATTT
This sequence comes from Catocala sponsa, assembly GCA_963564715.1. Lineage (NCBI taxonomy): Eukaryota > Metazoa > Arthropoda > Insecta > Lepidoptera > Erebidae > Catocala > Catocala sponsa. The sequence goes on from OY751351.1 coordinate 10,392,384, forward strand.
TTTTCATTTTTAAAGGGGGGTGTATATGTAGCGACTACATTATTACACGTATTCAGATAAAGCACATCTTAAGATAAGTTAAAAATGCACACGCATGCAAATGTATACACGCGCCACACTAGTATATAAGCTTTACTTTTACTGAAATTAAACAGACTATAACACCATCTGAGTCTCGTTATACCTATTGCCAAAACTTAGGCAAAGTATATATAAAAAGTTTACACTAAAACTATCACTGTTCATAAAACTGTTCTAAACTAAATGTTCTAAATGTTAATGTTAAAATGTTAAGTAATGTTGTGAATGCTCCCGGTCGCGACGGTTCCATTAAAAGTACACTATGTTAATAAATTAAGTAATATAATGCGTCGCCGGCCGGGCACAGTTCACGTGTTCGATGTCAGCATGAAACCGAACAACTCCTGATAAAGTTGGTTAGTCTTTCGTGAAGATAGTTGCCCCCACTCTTCGATGGCGATCCTCATAAAGTCATCTACTGTTGTGGTTTCACTGATACTCATTTTTACACGGTGATAAAGCATGTCCCAAGCATGTTCAATAGGATTTATGTCCAGAGAGTAGGCTGACCATTCGCCATTATCTTCTGATATCGTGCCCTTGAACATATTGATTTATGACCCTTGTTCGTTGAGGACGAACATTATCACAAGAGTGAAACCGTGTCCGAAATTTAGTCTGTATGAGTAAATACACTATAGTACGTGTTCAAAGTCAATTTTACCAGTCATGCTTTGTCTTATTGCGACCAATGGCGTGCAACATCCATTCATTATTCTACCCTAGAACATGATCGAACCACCAGGCTGTTGCAGTTTAGAAAGACTATACGGGAATATAGGTAACATTCCCAATTGGTGCAAATCTTTTTTTATTAGTGTAATAGTCGAAAGTGTAGAATAGCATTATATCTGGGTTATCTACGTAATGAAAACTTAAAATTTGTGAGTGAGCAAGCTGTGATGACAGGTGAGCCGCGAACCGTGTTATTTTACTCTTATACGGACGGATAAACTCGCTCGCACTATGTTGATTAACCATAACATACATACATGGTTTCGAATGCAAAAATTAATTTAACATTACATACATCAGTTTGAAATCCAAAATATATTTTTTGATCCCTTCGTCTTCTCCGTTCTCTTCCAGGGCTTAGCCATTTTTAGTATTAATTTGCTGTTGTTTTTCAGGTTATGTTTTTATTATTTCGGCCACATTTCTTACATCCTTCTTCGGTTATGCCGCCTTTCTAGAAAAATCTACGGCTCCTATAACTGTCAATTTCCCCATGACCACGTAAGCATTTTTTACAGATATTATTAAAAGCGTTCTTATATTATAATGAATTCGCCATAAACCATTTCGACGAGATAACGATACTATAGGGTCTCGTTCTTTGTCAAAATGGCTTTTGGAGAATAAATAAAATAAATCTAAATTAAGGTCAATAAAGTCATATCAAACAGATCATGAGAATTAACTTTAAGCTGTCTTGAAAATTAATGATCTGTTTCATATAATTTTATTTACCAACATATTTTTCCATCGTTTGTACAGGATTTATGAAGTTCTAAAATTATATAGCTAGGCTACTTGGTGGGAAATACTATGATATATAATATCATTGTATTTCCAACCAAGTAGCCTAGCTTCGCCATATACAGGGTGTGTCGTAAATAGTGGTCCAGAGTAAAGGAGTCGATACACTGTATTCTTATGTATCACATACCGAAATTTTAAGCATTTTCAGTTAAGGGTCTCCTAACAAAAAATAAAAGTTCTTTTTTAAAATTTCTGCACCTTGCTTCACGAATTTGGCTGTCATTTCAACAAATATCAATATTTTTTAATTCTGTTTTTTTATTATTACTCTTGAATATGTGTACTATCATATCCAAACCCTTTTTTATGTTTTAAAGTCAAAGGTACTTAAAGAAATTAATCTGTTTCCAATTTCAATACTCATCTTCAGCAAATCATATGACTTTAGGGGCATAAAAAAAATGGTTAAAATTTCGGTATGTGATACATAAGAATACAGTGTATCGACTTCTTTACTCTGGACCACTATTTACGACACATCCTGTATATATAAAATCAAAAAAACCATCGTAAAACCTCTTTATAATATTTTTGTGTGTGTGTGTATGGAAATACCTGAAGTGATTATCATTGGTAACTAAATAATACGTGAGAGCAATCAAAAATATCAAACACTGCAAGGTTTTTGTTTTATTGTGTTGATTTCCACGCACTATTATGGTCACCAGCGAGTTAATGACCACTGTTGTCTCGCATCCAAATTTGACCATTCTGGCATGTTTAGGTGTGTCTCAATACTGTACTAGTGTTATCCTCTTAGATAGCGCAAAAGATCGCACCATTTCTGTATACATACCTACTTACTGAGCATTGGTGTGTTGTAGACTTGCAAAGACGTGTCTTCTCGTAAAGATAATAGCATAATAATTATATCTACGACGCATTTCGTCAGTAGGTACTATTACATTCCAACATTTCGTCAGTAGGTACTATTACATTCCAATCAAACACTTTTTAACACAAGTAAATCATTGATAACGACAAACTCTCCCAAGCTTGTTCAAGGCACACCGACATGTGCCCGTATTCACAACTACTACATACTACATATCATACTACATATTATAAAACAGTCCCCCGCCGCGCCTGTCTGTCTGTTCGCCGTAAACTAAAAAACTACTTAACGGATTTTCATGTGGTATTCACCGACAGACAGAATGATTCGTGAGGAAGGTTCTGGTGTAAACTTTGTTAAGCTTTTGTACTACCCTTGCGAAGCTGGGGTGAGGTAGCAAGGATAATAAATATAATTTAAGTATCTACGCCTGCATGATTGAAGATAACAATGAAAGATCAACACTAAATTAATTAAGATAATGTCTATAAAATAACTAAACAGCATAAACGTATGTAATAACAACAACAGAATAAAACTAACTCAAACATGAAACTGACAAAAAATTAATTACTATAGCTATTGCTATAGTAATTGATTTTTTTAACGATATTTCGTTACATCATAACCATTCATGCGCATGTGTTCGAAACTTAACATCTGAAATCACAACAAAGTTTATATTAGTGGTGAAGAAAACATGTCATCAAGTCTTAACAAGTTTTTTTACCGCTAAATTTTAATATTAAAGAAAACAAGAATAAATAAAATAAAAAAATATGAAAAGCTGCCGTTACAGCTCGTTTAGTGGTTCGTCCCACGAGTGTTTAGTCCCAATAGGACGAATCACAGAATTTCAATAATATATTTATTTTCGTTTCGTCCCATTGATTAAATTTGTACGTAAACCATTTTTAGTACAGTCGACAACACAATCTTAGGGCCGATTTTTCAATCACCAGATAAACAAACAAATAACTATTCTACGAATATATATACAATATGTCTGGGTTCGGACTGTACAAACTTCAGGGGGTGATAGTTTGCTCTATTTTATCACTAAAATCATTCTACAGGTGGGGTCTAAATCCAACGGCCTCTGAATGGCACCCATGTTTGTATTTTGGTTGACTTTTTAGTAGCGTCCATACTAAAAGTTATGTAACTTTGGAATTTAATGTCCGATTATCGTAAAACAAAAACTTCCCATAACGGAAAAGTATTGAAAATGAGATAAATAACTCAAATAATTTTAATAATTGCTGTATCATATTAAAATAAATGATAAAAGATCAACTTTACGTCAAAATTAACATTGTTTTTAGTTTTTCAAGGTTATTACAAAAAACACCACTGAGAACTACCTCTTTTTATGCGCTTGTCTCACAGATGGTAAGCTTACCTAAATAATGATAACAAACACTCGATTCTATGACAACTGGTTTAAGAGATATTGTTGCTTGAACGCAGCCCTTCCGTGCGTAAGATATGAATGAGCACCGCATTCCATGGGGAAGCAGGTAGAAAAATGGTTTATTGCGTATTATTGAAGTGAGAAAGGGACAAAATACGATGTGAATACAAAAGAAGCATTCGTCAGATAAAACTCGACTAGTTTAATTTTTACCAGTCCGTTTCTTCTGGTTATTGTGAGTACACATAACTTGCTCCTGTGCCTATTGTTCTTCACTTGACGTGTCGTGACGTTCTAATTATTCGTTATGGGAACTCGTGCTCGTGAACACTCTAGTAGACACATTGCTGATATGCATTTTGTTTACGGATTTTGCAATGGAAATGCTAGAGCTGCTGTGTGCTATCAAAGACGATATCCGAATCGACCAATACTGAATCATCAGACATTCAGTGCACTTCACGCTAGATTAGCTGAATATGGAATAAGGAGGCCTCAAGGTGAATGTAACCCATCTGTACCTGTGCATAGTGAAGAAGCGGTTTTTAATTTAATCTTCAGTGATCCAAGACTTAGTATCCGTCGTATTTCAACGCGTTTAGGCATATCACGATGGACAGTCTGGAAGATTACGCGGCCTATTGTGTACCTATGTGATAGGTATCACGTATCACCAAACTGATTGTTGAGATAGGCACGTACTGCACTTGCATAATGAGTGGGACAGCCGTTGTGCTAGTAATACATATCGTGTATTGATAATGGCACTTCCTCCAATAGCTCGGATATTAGTTTGTAACATTTCTAAATACGAGCTGCCCGTTAGATGACCTTCAATAAAAACAGGCTCTATTAAATGGTCGTTTATAATATCGGCCTAAACATTCACACTGAACCTCACTTGGAGGTGGTCTTCCTGCATTAAGTGAGGGTTTACAGCGTTGCGATTATAGCGTTTTACAGTCCCACTCGAGTAAACAATGACTCATCTGTCCACAGTATGTTCGCATTCGTATTATTTAACAACCACTGCACTGACATGGCGATCCTTGCTGGTGCATCGTTGTTGTTAACTACGTGAGCCCGACAAAAATGATAAGGGTGTTATCTATTAGTATTTAATGTTTTCCATACAAAGTATTGGCTAATATTAAATTCTCGAGCCGCCATTCTCGTGCTTCGCCGCGGATCCCGCTCTAATATCCTCTTCGATCTCCGGGGGTCATTCAGGAGTCCTCGGCCTTGCGCATGAGTCGGCGTACGGAATTGTCCATGGTCGAGAAGGCGCTGAGTTGCAGCTAAGATGGTGGGAGTGGTCGGAACTTGAGGACTTTCAATCCCTCGTAGCCGCAGCACATTCAAATGCTTCAGCTGGGAGTACAACCGTCTGGCCTCTTCCAAATTGTAATTGGCAACAGCATACAGCTGAACCAAGTAGTCAAAGAGTTTTCGTACTGACGACTATGTAATTTTTGCGTGACAATAAACAATGCATTATGCAACCATTTCGCGCGTCGGTTGCCGCGGTACTGAAGGGCGGGCGAGGGTTTGCGGGGTCGGGAGCGCTCGCCGCCGTGCCTAGGCGCCTCGCGTCTGGGGTACAGTTAGTGAACGCGGATTGGCGGGCGGCGCGGGCGCGGCGGTTTCTGTGTTGTTATTGGCAAATGTTTTACCGCTTAGTTAAACATGAATGATATCGATCGTAGTGACACGCGTAATCGTAGTACGTGAAATTGAGTGGCGTTACCACGAGTTCTCATTTATTTTTCGTAAACGACATTAAATTTAATGTTTATAAATAAATATATTTTTATTTTATTAAAATAATCACTTTTATCGATTCTATGATTGATATAGAGTATAGGATTTTCGGTTCCAAAACGACTACAAATTCACGGTGTATATAAGACCTTTAATAAAAATATTGGGAAAAATTATAAAAAAGAACTAATATAAAAAATATTTTACTTTGTTTATAAGACGATTGTCCACGTTCAAGCCGAATAATTATGGAACTTGTCCTTTGTGTAACATAAACGAAATGGCGGCTACCACTTAGGCCACTAATCTTAGTATTGCTTTGTAAGGTATCTTTAAAACAATTTTTGGACGTATTTTCAATTTAAATACTAAATACAATAAGAAATTGAACTTACTAATAAATCTTGAGTCATTATAAAATGGAAACATAATTAAAATTACCATAATATTATAATTTTTGTCGCGTTTAAATGCGAAAGCGACAAAGAAGAGAAGACAAGATCGGAAACATATTGTCGTCGTTGTATCAAATTGTTATACGATTTTTACCTTAAGTACATTATCGATAATTTATCGATATTTAGACTTTTATTTCGATATTTATCGGTTTTGAAAATGGACCGATTATCGATAAATAATCGATTATCGGTTATCGGTTTGAATGCCCTAAACAGAATCTAGGGAAACGTTAATCCTAAATTATTACGACTTTATAGTTTAAAATCTTTTTAGTTGCTTTAAAAAGTTTATATACAGATTGAAACCTCTTTTATTCTAATTTCAAAATTTTACAATATAAATAAAAAAGATAAACAAACAAAATACGGCAGCAAAATTGTTAGTGATTCGTTAGATAAATAAACAAAATACGGCGGCAAAATTGTTAGTGATTCGTTACAAGGAAAATTAAAATCGTTTTACTGATATTAATCAATGAAAAGGGGTTAAATTGTTTTTCTTTTTTAATTAAACGTGCCGTGTGAGATTTAAGTCATGTCACGTCGTCATTTGAGCCAAAATGAAATGCTACGAGCCGTGGGCATGTTAGAAAATGGTGCTATTCAACGCGTCGTTGCTGAGGCCCTACACACCAGCCAAAAGATCAAAGTTGTGGTCACGTTATCGCAGTACTGGGGATGTGGCCGAACGGCACACAGGTAGATATTGTGTTACTACGCAGAGACAGGATCGATTTCTCCAAAAGAGCGCCAGAAGACAACCCAATATCACAGTGATGCAAATAGTACAAAGGCTCCAGGAGGACCACCAGCTACTGGTAAGCGACCAAACCGTGCGAAGGAGGTTGCATGAAGTTGGTCTTCATGCTCGAAGACCGCTACGTGTTCCAGCATTGCGACGTGGCAATCGCGGTTGGCAACTTTCCTGGGCTCGGAAACGTTTACCATGGAGTGGCCATGGGCTTTGGTGCTGTTTACCGAATAGTCCCGGTTTGGGTTTCATCCGGCTTCACGAAGAATACGCCTTTGGAGAACTCCAGGGAGAGTTAGCCCTCTATGGCACCCTCAGAAGGTCCACTCATACCAAGGCGGGACAATCATGGTGTGGGCAGGAATTCGACTGCCCAAAAATACCACGAGGAGGTAGTAGACTATGTTATCAGAATCCAAATGGGCCAGGCATTTCTATTCATGCACGATAATATCCTTCCCACACGGCGCGGCTGGTGTCGACGGCTCTCCGAGACCCCGGTATACAAGTTTTGGATTGGCCTGCACAGTCGCCCGACTTAAATCCTATCGAGCATGCCTGGGACATGTTACAACGAAAAGGTTTGAGAGATTTCCCGCCGAATTTGACGAGGGAGCAACAACTTTACGAACACAAAGAATATGGAACCTCATACCGCAGCAAGACATTGACAATTTAATTTTAAGTATGTACAATCGATGTCGGTGTGTAATTTATGTAAAGCTTTGTACTCACATACGGTTTTACTCGATCGAGCAAACACGTCGAGTAAAAATCAAGGCATGATCTTTCGTTCACACATTCAGCATTTATCTATCGAGCGATGCGCGACATTCAGTATTCACCGAACAGTTCGAGCCAAAAGATGTCTGTTCAACAAAGGAGACAGTGACTACATTTAGCATGTCTTGCCATTCTTAATTATAAAAGAATTAAAGAAAATAAAAAACAAACTTAAAAGGAGGTACTCTTGACTTGCTCGCGTCAAGTAGGTGCAAAAGAAAATTACATTTATTTGATTACATCGAGCCGGCTCGATGCGAGCCTTGTTGTGAGGTTTGCGGTCCACACGTTAATTTTTACTCGTTTTTGTGTAAAACTATTGAGTAATACCGAATGTGAGTATGGAGCTTAAACCTAGGTGGCAACAGTGATTATTAATAATTAGATTTTAGATTTTTCCAATTTTAATTATCATTTATAGTTTTATAAGAAGAAATTAAGTTTTTTTATCATACTAATTTAATAAGGCGGACGATTAAAAAAATTTAATTTTTTTATTTAAAACAAAACAATCACGAAATGTTTTTATTTTTTATTAAAGACCTTAAAATATCTTATCATTCTTCCATTTACTATATCAGAAAATTCTTCACGGGTTTTAGATATTTGATGAAATATAAAATATCTCTGGATTCTGTTGATGTGTGTATGTTTCGTTCTGTTAACAGATGGGTGAAGCTCGATCTTAGATGAGATTTAACCCTTTAAACCGTCTAGCTTTACATCAGTTACCATGGCTCCAGCGCCTAGCTTATAAATCTAGTAAATTTAACTAGATTCCATCATAAATTTTGTGGTTTTCAATTATGAGAAGGCTGTTATAATACTGTAAACAGGTAACCGCTAGGTATAACATCGTTTTGGATAAAATTCAACTTAATAATAGAAAAAAGATAATGATAATAACGGATTGCCTTTACCGCTTGGCTTCAAACTTCAAAAGCACCCATAGTACTTTCAACTCTGGCTTGCCTTGGTCGGCCTGTCAGAGGGGGATTGCCAGATATAACTACGGGAAAACCCGCTCCGAGTCTCCCATTGTGATGGTGAAACCGGCACCGCACCGCTCGAACACACCTAACCGCTCGCATCGGTGTTGCCCTCTGCTGCTTCTATGCGTATGGTGGCTATTCAGGGAGCGTATCTAGTCAGTGCCGAGTCACCATCTGCCCAGCTGATTTGATGCTAATAGAGTATTCAAGGCAGACACCGTTTATCATCCATAGTTACCTTTACCAGTCCATGAAACACCCATCTACAGAAGCTAAATACAGAGTCCATACTTAGCAATAGACCTACGCCTGCTGCGGCTAGTGCCGTCGTAGATATTTAGAACTCTCGAAGGGCCTCTTCACGTTGCACTCATATCTCAGTGTACGGGCCAGGTATTTTTCTACTGTTAATATGTTAGAACAATACCTGTGATAAGAGAAACAATAACAATAATAAACGTTTATTTTACAAATATATTACATTGTTTGTCATAATCCATTCTTGTATCCATAATGTCATTCATATGTATGGAAAACTTGATTAGTGCGACACGTTTTGCCGTGGCCGCCGCCCGCCGTACCGTAAATATATTGCAAGAACAATTAAACTGTATTAGATTATCGGTCGAGTTGTTAAGGTGTAAAAGCGTAACAAACGAACAAACTTACATTTCGTATTTGTAATAGTAGTTAGGATTTTATACATTTTTTTAATATAACTGACCATGATTTATTTATTTCAGAATTGCATTAGTTTTCAAAGTCTCTATCGCCCTAATGATTTACGTTACACACGCTCTTAATTTTTGGGTACCATTCAATCTTACTTGGTACTACATAAAACCAAGACACGACCAAACCAAACTAGTTATGTGGGAAAGAATCTATAGAGCGGTGTATGTTGTAATAATTGGTGTCGTCACTATAATATTTCCAGATATTAACGCGCTAATGGGCTTTGTAAGTATTTTATTTTTATTCTTATGTTTAGTAAAGCATATTGATATAATTTTCTCAAGGAGTTGGATGTATGACACTTACTTTATAAGCCATGAAACGGCAAACTTAAACAAATCGTTTCTTTAATATTACATTTGTCACGAAATAATAGGCCCGTTTGACGTATCTTGTTCGCAATCGTAAAATCGATAAGCTGTGTCGTAACGTTAATAGAAATATTACATTACTTGTAAACAAGCATCGACAGCCTAGTTGGAGACCCGTCGGACTGCCACGTCGCGGTCTCGAGTTAGATCCCAAAACACACACCTCTAACCTTTCGATGTTATCTGCCACTTAAATAATTAATTTGCTCGCATTAGGAAGGTGACGAAAGTCATCGTGAGCAAAGCTACATGTAGTTAGTGTTACGGCTTTTCGTGCCCTGAAATAGATTTCTTCCACTTCTTTGTCACTAGGATTAATTTTGTACTCATGCCATAAGGTGTTATTTCTATCTATAGCATATAATTATAATATTTGTGATAGAAAAAATACTTAATACCAGATTATGTTCTAGTTTAGTGTAATCATCAGTTACATTTGTTTCATTAAGTTTTCTAAACATTTTATATAAGTTTTGTTTTATATAGTTTCGTAGGAAATTGTTTTATCCATAATAATTATTATTGTGGTTTGTAGTTAGTTTGTAGTTATATATTTGCTGTGAATGTGATCTGTGACATCCGATTCCCCTATTGCCAAGTTGAATTATTGTTGTTGTTATATTTGTGTTTCCATGATCTAGAATAGTATTTGTCGAATTCGTTTTACGTGTGAATTGTTGTCTTTTTTATTCATTACGTAATAATCATCTATCTGATCTATGATAATTAAAATCACCAAACACTAGAGCCCTCTATCTTTTTTTATAGTTAATTTGAGTAGAAATCTAAAAAGACCTCTTAAGAATTAAAGAACTGTGTATACACACTACTATAATTTGTGAAAAAAAAAATCTGCTGCAGGGTATAACCCTAGCAGCTGAATATTTTTTGGCTTATTTTTTTTTATATCTTCTGAGGTTATCCATGTTTCACAGAGAATAATTATATGCATTGTAGCAGAAAAAGATTGGACGATACACATGAGCTGATCGAATTTACCAAACTTAACAACGCTTCGTACATTTGCATATAAACACTTCACTTATTGCTTGTTATTATGTTAGTGTAACTACTAGTGACTTGATAATTAATTTCTAAATTATCTAGAGGATTGAGTTTTTTGGAATCGCTTGATTTATTTTGGGTATACCTTATATGTATTTAATAATAAGATCTGTTGCGCCACGGCTTTTACTTCTGGTATATTATTCCGGCTATTTATTTCTGGTCACCGGTTGATACCTAACGGTGTAAACGAACTGTGTGAGGTGTAGACCTGACACACCTGCCGCGTTCCGTTAGAGCAAAGCGATCCGTCGGCCGGACTGTACCATTATCTTGGGGGTAGCGCCTAGTCGAACCCAGTTATCGCCCCCACCCACCATACCTTCTTGGGTGTTTCGTTTAGGTGTGCCGGCCTACCCAGACTCACACTACCCCGGCACCCGAGCTGCTAAAAACCCTTCGCACATTAAGATTGGCGAAGAGATTACAAGCATAGGGCACATTAATTAAGTACACATCCTCCCAACCTGTCCCGGTTGGAGAGCACACACCAACTCACCCCGGATTATCCTCCCTGGGCCCCTCGTAGGTAACAATAAGCAAGCCGGCAACTTTGTACTTATTAATGTTAGGATTTACCTTAACACTTACATTGTTGCCGGCTTAAGCACAGCTCTCTGCGCTTAACGCACCGGCCACCTCCAGGATCTCATATCATAGTAGGACGGGCATCGGCGTCGAGTTAAAGAATTTAGGTCTCTTGCTCGACAGCCGATGGGACTTTGCAGCTCATTTTCGTAATTTGGCCCGTCATTAGTCTTCGGGGCGCTGCAGGTGCGTTCGCGCGCCTGCTGCCCAACTAGAGGGTCGTGCGGTCAATGGCCCTTTATGTGGCCCCAGTTTGGGATGATAACCTGACGGCCCGTAACATGTCGGCACTCCGTGCGCCAAAGCGCCCCATGGCCGTCACGTTGATTAGAGGATACCGCACGATCACGTACGAAGCTACGTGCCTCATCGCCGGAGCGATGCCCTGGGACCTAGGAAGCGCCGCTTCTAGCGAGTCTAGTCCAGCGCACCCTAGTACTAGTACGCTGGATTGGCTATCCCGTACAAAAGGACAGCTATTTCTTTACCCAATTGATTAATAACCTCACAAACCTCATATACAATTACGAACGATGTAATACACTTTTGCCTATCTCCATATACGTAGTCAGGTTATAAGTTCTGTCACATGTTTAATATGAAATAATTGAGACATGTTTATTATTGATGTAAACATACACCAAAATCAACTTAATACAGATTCTTATGCTAGTAAAGTTTATTCAAAATGACCCCCGCGATTTTTAATACAGGCCTTCAACCTGCGCGGCCAGTCGTCTATCGCAGCACGAATGAGGTCCATGTCAATTTCGGCGGCTGCCTTAACCAAGGATGCCTTGAGTGACTCCAAAACAGGATGACGCGTTGAGCAGGCCTTTTCCTCCAAGTATTGCCATATCTTGTAATCTAACGGACTCAAATCTGGACTGGAGGAGGGCCAGTCTTCGTGCCGGATGAAGTCAATTTCACGCGCCGCCAGCCAGTCTTGAGTACTTTTCGCTCTATGAGCTGACGCAGAATCTCGCTGGAATACCCAGCGCCTGTTATTGAAAATGGTATAAGAAACAGGTTCCACAAGGTTCGTGAGGACTGTATTTTGATACACAACTGCATTCGTTTTTACGCCTTTCTCACAAAAATGTACCTCAGTTAAGCCCCAATAAGAGACTCCCAACTAAACCATGAGTGAGGATGGAAAATGGCCTCGTTGGACGCGCGCAACACGGTTGTTCGCTTCTTCACTGCTATGTGCGTACACCTTATCATTTTGTTTGTTGTAACTCTCTTCCACATAAAAAATATTTCATCCGAAAAAAGAATTTCCCGATGCTTGTTTCCCGCGTACTGCTTCAACAAAGCTCGACATCTCTTCAACCTCAGGTCCATTAAACGAGCGTCCAAACGATGCCCTGTTTTCTTCGATATACCCGAAGCCCTAAGTCTTCATTTAATACCCTTTTCACCATGGTTCTGCTTAAACCCATCTGAAGGGCCAAAAGCTTTTGCTTACGTATGGGATTTCTTTGAATTCGCGCCTTCACAGCTTTTATCCCTGCTGGAGTCCTAACAGAGCGAGGCCGACCACTTCTTGACCTGTCATCTACACTAGTCTTCATTGTATCGTTTGATGTTAATATAAACGAATTTTTTGGTAATATTCAAATTTTGCAATATGTCAAAAATCTGAATTGGTGCGTAACCACAACGATGCAACGCAATAACCACAACACGGTCTTCTTTAAGTGTCCACTCCATATTAAAAAATGATTAAAATTCTAAAAAGTACACATTTTTATATTCATGAAAAATTCGAAATTCGAATTCAATAAACTTTTTTGTGGCCAGCATTTTAAATTCAAAAGTTTTTATTGTGTGACAGAACTTATGACCAGACTATGTATGTTTCAACAGTATTAATCCTAAATGCATAATGAAAAGGGTGTTATTTAAATGGTTAGCATAGTATTGCTATTTTTGTAAGCAGAAAAATATAATCTGTAAGCAGAAATACCTAATGGATCAGCAACTCATGACCAGCAAACTTTAAAGAGATCAAACTAAGTCGTCTCCTATTTTTGGGTGGGTTTAAAAAAGGAACCTAACATAACCTAACACTTCCGAGACGGAATGCAGTGATTTGAGGCGTATAGATGCTCATTATGCTTTGCAATATTTGCTGACTAATTAGTATTTTTGATGATCATTATATGTAATCCCTAATGAAAATATTTAGGTACGGTACTTATATCTAAAAACCGATTTTAAGATTTATGTCTTCTGTCTGTCTATCTGTTTATTCCGGCTAATCTCTAAAACGGCTGGACTGGTTTTGATGGGACTGGCAGATAGCTGATGTGAAAAACTTTTGGGTGTCGCGACAAAATATTCAAACTTTGTTGTTAAATTCCACGCGGACAAAATCGAAGGTAACAGCTAGTCCCCAATATTCCAAAAGTTGCGATGTTTTTAGTTTCCAAGCTATATTTACGGGAGAGGTCAAACGTTATGAAAAGGCAACGCTGATTGGAATAATTTTACTGTGGTTGACCTTACGAACCTAAGACCTCTATGTCTTTTGTCACAATGCCCGAACATTGCTATGACAATAACTGATGTTCGGGCGACAACTGACTTCATGACGCACAGCGACGAACATGATTGATCTAATACACCATTATTTCTGTTACAATTAATCCAATATCAATTTTTTGGTTACAGATTGGTAGTTTTTGTCTCAGTAACATGACATTCATCTGGCCTAACATAATATACTTACTTGTAAATTACGAGAGACCCGGTTATGGCACTTTTAGATGGAGATTGTGGAGATCCATAATCTTCTTATTCATTGCGGTTTTTGTATTGTTTTGTGGTTCATATGTGAATGGTAAAGAACTCGTAGATGTATTCCTAGGAACGTTAGGTGATGTAGGAGTAGTCTCAGGCATATCATCAGCAGAAGCAGAAGCACCAGCAGCCGCGGAATGACTACTGGCCGATGACATGGATAAAATATACATTATTTTGATGACAAATATATCTTTGCTTATCCAAACCTGTTATTTTATTTCGAGCACAAATTAATTTACCCTTCAGTAGCTGGACTCACGTTCACGTTTTAAAGTATTGAAATTAAAATGCTGGCGTAAGCTTCAAAGGGATTTCAGTACTGAAAATATAAAAGATATATAAAAGATGCATAGAAAGCTTCACTGTCGCTTACGAAACTGAAGAACCAACTTTAGCGTATCAGCATTTTACAGAAAATTTTAGACCTTATGACCCGTTTTCCTGTAATTAAAAAACTTATACATATACATATATACTAAACAAAAATGGGTATCGCGTGGTATTAAAATTTGTAATCGGAAACGACAGTTGCTATGGAATTACAGATTAAGGGCCTTTTCATTGTCATGCGTTTTTGCGCCCGCATGCAGGCCAGGCACGCATGCGTGCTGCCCACAACCTATCGTATCATACATGTTTTTGTCATGTGTGCAACACGCACGCGGCGCACGGGCGGCGGGTCGAAAAATATCTGCTCTACGTGTGGCCCGCAACACGCATGCGTGCCTGGCCTGCACGCGGGCGCCAACACGCATGACAATGAAAAGGCCCTAAAACCCACAAAAATTAATCACCAAAAATATGTTAAAGTACGCTATTATGTTAAATAAAAATTATAAATTTAACTAAGCGCGCTCAAAATAATTATAAAATAAAAATATCTATAAATAGATCCAAGGCTACGTGGCAAATAATAAACAAGACCAAACAGAATTTGCCAAAGGAATCTATTACAAACATAAAATTAAATGAAAACACTAATATAACAGATCCTACACATATGGCCAATGCGTTCAATAGTTTTCATCAACAAAGTAAAATCATTACCATGTGTTGGTAAAACTGTGACACAGCTGATCAATCATCGTTTAAATTCAATGTTTCTAGCGCCGAGCTTGCCGTATGACATAAATAAAATTATAAAAGGTCTAAGAAACACTAATAGTGTCGGCTATGATGGGTTTTCAACAAAAGTGATTAAAGAGGTAAATGATCATATTTGCTATCCCTTAAGCCATATAATAAATCTGAGCATAACTACTGGCATATATCCAAAAGATTTAAAGTTAACAGTAATAAAACCCTTACATAAAAAGGATAATAAAGAACTTATGGAGAATTATAGGCCCTTGCATTGATTTCCATATTCTCTAAGATCTTTGAGAAATGTCTATAAAGAAATTAATAATTATTACGTATTATTATTATTTCGTATGGGTTAGTCCCAATGGCGTGTGTCGCCCAACGTATGGGTTAGTCCCAATGGCGTGTGTCGCCCAACGTATGGGTTAGTTCCAATGGCGTGTGTCGCCCAACGTATGGGTTAGTCCCAATGGCGTGTGTCGCCCAACGTATGGGTTAGTCCCAATCACAGAGTACTTTTTTATATAGGGAATAGAGGTCTCTCTCTGCCCCTGAAATAAGCATCGCGACACTACCGCCGCCTGCATTATTGAGATGGAACTATTTCCAGTAAATATACATCTATACCTATAAACTGTGTACGGAGAGGTACCGGGCCTTACATGTATATTTCTTTTATTATCATTAGCATTGTTTTTAACTGTGTATATTACAGAGTTAAAGAAAGTGCTAATGATAAATAAGTCTTGTCACTTGAGAAGGTTTTCAGGAATAAAACAATAATTAACTATAAATAATTATTTATTTCGTCTTTTAAAGCACTTGTGAAAGTATTTTTACGCTTTTATTTGATATTCATCCTCATCATCATTCCTCTCTCTTTCCTACTAATATTTTATTAATATCTTTGCAAAAATTGTGAATAAAAAATTTACATGATAAATTAATTATAAATTCAATCACTTTATCTTTATGTTGGCTACAATTGACAAAATCAAATTCGATAAACATAATTATCAATGTTTTTATCAATTCTTTAATATTTTTATAATATAAATATTTTTTTAAAATACCATTTGTGAGGTCTTGCATCGATGATATACAAGAGAGGAGAGACTCTGATGGACTGACAAGCCAACGTCGACCAGCATATTCTCTACATCGAATGTATTCATTTTCATTTGCGGCAATCATGTCTTTAGTGCATTGTTGGCAATTTTTAAATATTCTTTTCTGGCACTATGTACGAAGTACCCACTTACAAATTGCAAAGCTCCCAGTACTCTTGGGTCATTTTTCTCTGATATATTAGATATATTTACATTTGGTATATATTCGAGTTCACTGGTCTCTGTGGCAGGGCAGTCATCAGTGATGATGAGGGTATGTAATACTTTACAAAAATCTTTTTCACAATTGGCCCCAGGGGCATGGACACTAGATATGTTATTTATAAGGAGGCTTGTGTAAGTAGTTTCAAACCGTTCTGTAGTGGGGTTTGTGTTACGGCAACCATGGCTTCTGATAGCCCCAAAAAAATTTTCTATGGGGTCTTGATTTATATGACGCATCCAAACGGATGTAATGCCATACGTGTTCTCTAACTTTTTAAGTAATATTTGTATGCCATCTAGTGTCCATACCCAATTTTCTAATGTGGGAACCCGTTCGGGTTTGCCTGTTACAATATTAATGTATTTCATATTTTTTAATTGATTTTTCGCCTTGTTCCATACGTCATTATGTACCGAATTCGGTCTAGCAGGACCAAGTAGTGGTTTCCCATGTTTTTCTTTTTTTGAATAGCTCCCGTTCAAAGAATCGAACAACTTATCGAAAAACAGGAGAATATCGGCAGTTTCTTTACATTCCGCTGGAAGAATTTCTTTGTCTGAAAAACAAATGTACTGTTACATTCACGTATTTTTCTCATAAGGGTAGGAAGAAACTAAAGAACACGCGTTATAATTTCTGCATACAACTTTTGCTTAAAGTAAAAGTATATATGTATGTTTATCCATTGTCTAGTACCCATAGTACAAGCTCTGCTTAGTTTGGGCTAGATGGTGTTGTGTGTATGTGGTAGAATATTATTATTATTATATTATTATCTTTAATATATCTTGTCACTCACACATAGTACTCATAAATTTGAATCTAAAATTGTTACTCGTTTGAGACTTCAGTCAGCATTTACAGTATTGATTTAACATTAAGAAAAAGGTAAAGGTAGTAGAGCCAAGCTAAAAGTAGTAGAGCCAAGCTGGTTACAGCAGAAATGGGCCGGCTCGACCGGGGAAGTACTACCCTCTCACAGAAAATCGACGTGAAACAACAGTGTTTCGCTGCTGTGTTTCGTTCGGTGAATGAGAGCGCCGGAGGCCTAAGCATGAGGTGACGATTCTCGCAGCTTATGAGGGACCTGCAGAGTATCCGTAGAGTCATTGTGTGGGTGGCGCGAGTCGACTCGGCGGCCAGGGAGAGCCGTAGAAACAGTGCTCTGCTGGTCGCCCGCGGTATAGTCCAGAGGCCCAACCGAGTCTAACCAACTAGGTTGGCTGCCTTATCATGCCGCGCATAATCTCCAGGTGGCTCGTCGTGCCGGATGGTGACCGGAGGGTGGGTCCCGGCGACCACTTTCGGGAGGGTACGGGGGTCCTTCCGTCCGTCGGATCGGCTATCGCCATACCATACAGTTATATGACAAAACTTGCTCTGCGCCTTGCCCCACTTTGCTGCGAGAATAGCCGCCTCTTTTTTTTCACGCTTCCCCTTCCTTTCACTCTATGGCAGTACGAACAAAGCATTGTCGTTCAACAGCAGCCAATCGCCGTAACCCCACTGCTGCTTCCTGTGTCGTGGAGTTTATTAACATCAGAGGACTCCACGCTAACCTTAATGCCGTCCATCACCACCTGGAGACGGCTCGGCCGGCAATGCTTTTTCTAACGGAGACACAAATACGCCGTCCTGCAGACACGAACTACCTGCAATATCTCGGCTACGTGCTAGAGGAGTGTTTCCTCGCGAAAGCCGGGGTATGCTTGTTTGTTAGGGCGGATATTTGCTGTCGCCGTCTACAATGCCTAGAGGACCCTTCCTTCTCTGTCCTTTGGGTACACGTAGATCATGGCTCTTTCAGCCAAATCTACATGTGCCTCTACCGATCCCATTCAGGAGACGCTGAGACAACTCGACTCTTCAATTACCTGAGTCAGGCGGCAGACGACGCGCAGGAGCGGTTTCCGAACGCTGAGGTGGTGTTCTTGGGAGATTTCAATGCCCACCATGAGACCTGGTTGGGTTCTCCCAAAACAGACCACGCGGGACGTACTGCCCATGCGTTCGCTCTCACGCATGACCTGTCTCAACTGGTACTCCAGCCCACCCGGATACCAGATATTGCAGGTCAGGCGCCCTCTCTGCTCGATCTGCTGCTGACGAGTAACCCGAACCGGTACAGTGTGTCGATTCGTGCTCCTTTGGGCACCTCAGACCACTGTCTGGTTTGTGCCACAGCTGTTGTTGTTACGCCCCCACGACCCGAGGAGGCACGACGACGACTGTGGCACTACTCGTCAGCAGACTGGGATGGAATGCGGGAATACTTCGCATCCATCCCTTGGGCTCAACGCTGCTTTGAGAACAGGGATCCATCAGAGAGCGCTACTGCTGTCGCTGGTGAAATCATCCTGGGTATGGAATATTATATTCCATACAGTGATGTCACGAGCGGCGGCAGGAAAAGGCCCTGGTTCGGGCGTGAATGCGCCGATGCTGTTGAACGCAAACAGACGGCGTATCGCGCTTGGACCAGGGCTCGCACTCTCCACGACCCTAACGTGGATCATCAAGGCAGCGTTCAACCAAGCCACAAAGGTCTGCAAGAGGGCATACTTAAGAGCGGATGGATGCCCAGCGCGTCGCACGGTTCGGCCAGGAACTAATGACGCATCCTACGGGCAGTCGTAGCTATTGGCGCCTGGCCAAAGCCGTGCAGTCCAACTTCTGCCAGACCATGCTGCCCCCTCTGAGGTATCCGAATGGATCACTGGCTCATCGACCGCAAGAGAAAGCAGATCTGCTTGCAAATCTCTTTGCAGCCAACTCCCGAATCGATGACTGCGGTTCGCAGCCGCCTAACATTGCCAACTGCGGCTACACCATGCCTGATATATGTATCAGGCAACGAACCGTTCGTGCGATACTGCAGTCTCTCGATGTTCGGAAAGCCAGTGGACCTGACGGCATCCCAGCTGTGGTTCTTAAAAAATGTGCAGCGGAGTTGTCTCCCACACTTACGCGCCTATACCGGACGTCTTACGTCGCAGGCATTGTGCCTGAGGCTTGGAAGGAAGCGAACGTTCAACCGATTCCCAAAAAGGGGGACCGTTCCAAGCCAAGCAACTATCAACCCATAGCTATCACCTCGGTGCTTTCCAAGGTGTTCGAGCGGATTATAAACACCCAAATTGTCCGCTACCTGGAGGATCAATCGTTGATCAATGATCGCCAATACGGCTTTCGGTCTAAACGATCAACGGGTGATCTTCTAGCGTTCGTCACGCACCTCTGGGGTGAGGCTATGGACAAGCACGGCGAGTCTTTGGCTATTAGCCTTGACATAGCCAAAGCTTTCGACAGAGTCTGGCACCGGTCTCTTCTTTCCAAGCTTCCGGCCTATGGCTTGCCCCCTCAACTGTGCACCTGGATTGCAAGTTTCCTGCAGAAGCGTCGTATTCGGGTCCTTTGCGACGGTCGCGCTTCTAAATTTATGCAGGTCAATGCAGGAGTGCCTCAGGGTTCTGTCTTATCCCCTACGCTCTTTCTTCTGCATATCAATGATATGTTGAATCTCGGCAACATACATTGTTATGCGGACGACAGTACCGTGCATGAGCGATATCTCGGACATCCTGGGGCCAAACAGGCTGAGGTTGAGGGGAAAAGGCAGAATCTTGTCGTTGAACTTGACCGGACCTTGGACCGCATCTATGAATGGGGTGCCAAGAACTTGGTCGAGTTCAACGCCAAGAAGACCCAGGCATGCGCGTTCTCTACAAAAAAGTCTCCGTTCCTTCCACTCCCTTCTCTGAAGAACACTCCACTGGTGATACGTGACAGTCTCTCCATCTTAGGTATGGATCTTTGCCGCTCCCTTAATCAGAAAACCTATATCGAGAGCGTCATTAAGCAAGCTTCGCGAAAACTCGGAGTTCTGAACAGGGTGAGGCGGTTCTTCACGCCTGGGCAACTGTGCCTATTGTATAAGGCACAAGTGCGCCCTTGCGTGGAGTACTGTTCTCATCTTTGGGATGGCTCCGCGCAGTACTTGCTGGACGCTCTCGACCGGTTACAGCGGCGGGCTGTACGTATCATCGGAGATCCAGAGGTCACGAGTTCACTGGAACCTCTGCAACTCCGTAGAGACATTGCCTCATTGGCATGTTTCTACAGAATATACCACGGGGAGTGCTCTGAAGAGTTATTCCACCTTATCCCGCCCTCCCCTTTCCTATCCAGAACAACGCGTGCTGGGCTCAGATGCCATCCTTACACGGTAGAGTCGATTAGAGCGCGTACCAAAAAGTTTGGGTCCTCATATCTCTGCCGAACGACCAAGACATGGAATTCTCTGCCAAGGCACGTGTTTCCTTCTTCCTTCTATATATTATGGTCTACATAGTCAAATGCCCTGGCGATGTTTATGGACATGACTAGGGCATTTGACTATGTAGACCATAAAATACTATTAACTAAGCTCGAAAGATATGGTATCAGAGGCAATGTGCTTAATCTGATAAAATCATATTTGGAAAATAGAAGTCAAATTACACAAATTAACAGAGTTAATATAAAGATCAAAACCGAGCTAGTTTACTGCTCTAGCTCTAGAATACTGCCATGTGGTGTGCCGCAGGGTTCTGTGTTACTTTTTATTTGCTATATTAATGACTTTCCTCAAGTTATCGAACATCAAATGTCACTATTTGCCGACGACAGCACTGTTATTTATGACTCTGGCACTACAAAAGAAATAGAAGCGAAAATAAACAATAGCCTTATTCCTATTATCGATTGGTTAAATGCAAATAACCTTAAAATAAATCTAACCAAAACTAAAGTTATGAATTTTAAAATTAGGCACAAAGAACAATCACAGTTTCAATTTCACTATAAGGGGAATGAAATACTTGAAGCTAGTGTAACGAAATTTCTTGGACTACATATAGACAACGACATGACATGGAGAACTCAAATTGAAAGTGTTTGTGGAAAACTTAGTAGATTTTCATATGCTCTCTATATGCTGGGTAAAATTGCCAATAAGACCGCCCTACTAGAAGCATATCATGGTTATGTCGCCTCAACTTTGCGGTATGGCCTCATATTTTGGGGTAATGCACCTAAGGTTCAAGAAGTACTTGTTGCACAGAAAAAATGTATCCGAGCTATTTCTAAAATAAAACAAAGAGAATCATGCAAGCCACATTTTCAAAAACTAAATATATTAACCTTACCGTCACTTTATATTTATGAAGCCTGTATTTTTATAAAGCAAAACATGAATTTATATAGATTTGTAGAAAGTAAACGGCGCTCGAATAAGTTACAGGTGTTGGCAACAAAAACAAACTTTCATAGTAAAAGCTTTTATGCAATGGCTCAAAAACTTTACAATAAGTTACCAGGAGAAGTCATCTCATGTAAGAACATTAACGAATTTAAAAGGAATTTATTCAAATTATTAGTTAACAAGGTGTATTATTCTGTTGACGAATATTTAAATGAGAAATTTTGATTGTTTTTATTCATGCATTAACTAAATAGAATCGGTTTTCGTTATCTTATGTGACATGCCTACTGAATGAATTTGATTATTGCTGTATTGTTGAATTGGTGACATTATTGTTTTTATTTTGTATTCTCTTCTTTCTCATTTTACTCTATTATAATTTGACATGTTATCTAAATTAATAATTATTGTGATTGCCTAGTTTTGAAGATTTTTTTTTAATATTTTGTATGCTTTTTGGCGGAACTCAGCTTGGATCTTATTTATCATCATAACATCTACTTTATGTACCCTGTGTTCACGAAATAAATGAAATTGAAATTGAAATTCAATCCTGGGTTCTTTAAGCGGGGCGTGAAAAAGCATCTTCTCAGGCCGTCAAAGTAGAGACCTCAACATCGCCTCGGCTACTGTGGGGGCGATGTGGAGGCCACTGCTCTTAGACCACACGACTGCTTACCATCAGGTGGAGTGTGGTCATTTTGACGAGTAAAATAAAAAAATAAAAAATAAATAAAGAGTTTATTCACAATATCTCTGTATTAAATTGTATCATATATAATTATACTATTTACTATTGTAAATAGTTATATTTGTTTGTTTTAACTATCTATCTTCTATTATAAATATATACCATTACCTATGCTATATCCCCGAAGGAAGTTAGGCAGAGGTGTACTAATGTACATACCAAAGTTTACCAGTGTCTTTTTGTTCCTATGTATTAGGAGGCGAACATCGCCATAAACCGGGCAATAACCTTAATTCCCAGGTGCTCCTGATATTATTCCTTGTATAAAAACCTCATTCTAGTTTCCTAGTAGTCGCGATTGCGACTGCTAGACTAATAAGTAATACATACATATTATGAGTAATTATTGTATAAGTTAATATTTTACCTGCTAAATATCCCATGTTAGATGCTACAGTTTGGCTGAAAATTTGGGTGGCGTATTTAACCTTCATTTTGAAAATTTTATTTGGTATAACATGATTGTCCGTGAGCTTAGGCATTAGCCTTATACCTTTGTATCCTGGGTTTTCTTTTAATAGCATCTCAATATGCTGCCATTTTGCTGTTCGCACACGCTGGTCACTTGTTATGTACTTTAGATTTTTTGTCAATAAATTGTTTCTTGTGCATTTAATGAGATGTGGGGGGGTCATAAAGGGGAACGATTTCTTGTTCATTGACCATAAATACATTTTCTTTCGGCTCGCGTCCAGATTTTATGAAGATCCCTCGTGCTTCCTGTATCAATAATTTGATTGCATGTCTATTATTGGTGCCTTGATCGGACACTGTTGCTACTACAATAAGCCCGGTCTCTTGTAATTCCTTAATAACTTCTTTGATTTGTTTCGCAAGTTCCGGTTCACTTGTTGCACCAGCAGAAAATGAGTAGGATACAGGTTGTTTATAATTTTTTATCAATCCCCGTATCATGAACACCTGCGCATGATTTGCATACTCAGGCCTAGTTTTCTGACCGTCAGTGGCAAAGCCAATTACACGATCTTTGCGCTCGTTATATGTTACATTGGCTTTCAAAGTCATCTCATCAAATAAAACTATGCACAGTCTCTCTGCATCTTTAAATTTTTCACTAGCTCTCTTGATTTGGGCAAAAATTGATTTATTTATGCCTGGCTTTACATTCGCCCGATTTAGAAGCTTCGTTAGGGTTTGAGGTGTTGGCAAGATAAATATTTTTCTTAAAAATCTGTAGCACTTGGGGCTTTGTTTCAAAATAGACAAAGCTACAATCTTTTCTTCTAAAGAAAAACGTCGACCTTTGTCCTTTTTAATTTCTCTGAGTTGCAATAAAGTTAATATCTTGGCAGTATTGGGCAACTTATCAATTGCTTTTATAAATGCGGGATTCGTGACTAGTTTCTTGGCTGCCTTGATACTTGCAGTTTGCTTTTTAACCTTGCTTCTGTACTTACTAAGTTTGTTTCTGACTTGAATACTGCAGTGTTTTATATAGATTGTGCTCTAATTCCGTAACCGCTTTAACTTTTTTGGAAACAATGGTCTTGGTTGACTTTATAGTGCACCCTAGAAGAAAAAAAGATTATCAGAGACATGAATAAAATAATATAGAAA
This sequence comes from Catocala sponsa, assembly GCA_963564715.1. Classification (NCBI taxonomy): domain Eukaryota; kingdom Metazoa; phylum Arthropoda; class Insecta; order Lepidoptera; family Erebidae; genus Catocala; species Catocala sponsa. The sequence goes on from OY751351.1 coordinate 10,416,560, forward strand.
CATCACTTTATGTATGAATGAAAATGAGACATGCTATCTATCAAGTTTGGTCTCATTATCTTATGTATACGTTAAAAACTGAATTAAATTAATAATAATACATTTACAACTAGATTGCTGGTTTTAGGTGTTCAATACGGAACTGTGCAATGTAATATTATATTACTTGAATCTAGTTGAGTGTTATGAAATAAAATAAAAATAAAATGTAATATTTTTTAACTAAATGTGTCTTATTATTTATTAAAATAATTGTCAATCACTTACTGCCATGTATCATATTCTCAGCTACATTTGCATTAAGAACAGTTTCTGTTGCAATATTTGACACCTCCGGGATCACAACAGATGGATCTGAAACAAGATTATTCACACAATAAAATTCTGCTAAGTGCGTTTCCAGTATTGGTTTGTTGGTTGGGCAAAATTAGAAATGCGACTTGCGTATTTGTCTTGAATAAACTAAAGTCAATAACTAATTTAATGAAATCTTATGCTTTCTGCCACAGGTCACTTCTGTGTCAACACGAATAAGGATATGTAAAGGCATAATTGACATTCATTTACAAATAAATCGCTGATTCCAGGTGTTATATACTTTTTTTTTATTTCAAATACCTTTCAAACCTATATTTTAGTCTTATTAATAAACAAGACTATTATATTAAATAGAAAAACATACCTATGTTTTCTTTCATCCCAACATCAGTGATGGTTGAAGCCATGAAATCCATTGCTAATTCTGAAATAACAAGAATATGTAAGTATATAGTTATTTTTTGTATTGTACTTAGCTGGCAAATAGAATGATGCATGATGGTAAAACCAGGGCCAGGGATGTTAGATTTTTATTGATTCTCATAAAAATAACATTTTGAATATCTTAGTGCAGTGTGCTAAATCGAATTTTTTTAATGAACATCGATTGCAATTATTGATCTTTAAGTTATAGTTAGCTTTAAGTTATTCTCAAATCACCGACACTTCAATTATAGGTACATTTTATTATTTATTTATACAGAAAATAGATAAAATACTAAATAACAAAGCAATACTAAAATAGTTATAATTATTACCTTTTGAGGTTGATGGTAAAGGTTCCGGGGAGTATTGCTTTTGCCTAAGTGGTCTTCTTTCTGCAAAAGTGAATTTTGGCAGGGACAGGGGGCCTGCAATTAGATAAAACTATATTACAGGCATGTAAAACAATAAAGGCACACACAACTAAATATTCATAAAATATTTTGCTTCAAGCTTTACAAACTGTGTTTAAATTTAGTCTCACATCGCCACACATCAACAACGCAGGATGTGAATTCTACTGTTTTTTTTTTACATTAGAACACGCTAGAATGTATAATAAATTCCCATAAATAAATAAATAAATTCACTATATAAATAAATTCCCATCAAAAAGTTCTTATCTGCCACATCTGACCTATGTGACAATTTTTCATCCAATCATGAATGTAGGAAGTACCACATCTGACATATAACAGAAAATATGTCCGTGTAAAATGGCTTCATGTGCCAAATTTACCACTTTTACAATAAATTTAGTGAAACTATTACATTAGTTTAACAGACAGTGGAACATATGACACCCATTCCAAAATTCATAATTCTAACCCAATAACAACATTTTATCGTACTTTTTAACTTTATACAGCTCTACTGGAAAGTTGCATATTATTAGATCCTACATTATTGATAGGGCGTGTCGACATGAGGTCTTCAAGAGTAACTTACATATTTACTCTCTTGCATGAGCAATATCAGTGTCATATAAGAATACCGTTAGGCATTAATCCATCAAGGACTTAATTGCAGATACAATGTATGTAGGTAAATAAGAACATACTTGGATGCTTTTACTGACCTGGCAGGTTTAATGTAGGTGCAGCGATATTGCTCAATCTACTGATGCGGCAACAAAACTTTTCTTCAAAATGTGCATGACACACTCGGCGGTGTATTTATATGTCATTAGACTTCAACCCAATAATATCACCTCCAATAGAATCGACCAATGTATTAAAACGTTGTTTATCTTTCGAAGGATTCGGAAATAAATGCAGAGGCATTTGCATACCTGCAAAAAAATTAACAATATTAGTTAATAGTTGTTAGTGAAGATTTGCATTGTATAGTTGAACTGTAAATTTATTAATCTCTGACCAAAAGTAGTGTTTGCCCTAACAGGTATAGTCAAGAAATTATCTTGGTAACTTTATAACGAAAAGATAATAAGTATTACATATTAGGGAGATTGATAATATTGTTTTCACTGACTGTAGATAATAGAGAAAAGGCAATTTTCGGTTTATAAGTCCTAAGTTATAACTTAGAAGTTATAAACCGAAAACTACGAGTCAAAGAGTATATTACTACACTGAAAATCTTTTCTACGCGTGCTTTCTCTTAGCTGACGTTCATCTTCCGTTTCATATTTGTGAACGTATTTCGCAAAATTGGTTAACAAGATCAGTATGTACAGACTCGGCACTGTTAAAATTTCGAGCTCGATAAAATGCTGTCTGCAAGATACGTCTTGCCTTATACCTACGATCGTTCTTATCGCCCTTTTCTGCAAAATGAACGCTCTGGAGATGTTATAATTGTAACTACCGCCCCAGAATAATATGCTATACCTTAATTTGGATTCTACCAGGGCATAATATACTATTTTTAAGTACTGAATGCCAACTTCATCCCTCAGACTCCTTAGCACGTAACAAGCAGAACTGATTGCGTTTTCCAGACTGGTGAGCTCATCTTTCCAGTTTAGGTACTCATCTACGTTAACCCCAAGAAATTTGGTAGTTCTTACAGTGTTCACTATTTCACCGTTTGAAACACAATTAAGTTTGTCATTATTCTTGGCTGTTGAACGAAACAACATGATGTTAGTTTTACTGGTGTTTAATTTAAGACTATTGACTGAAAACCAATTCTCAAATATGCTTAAAGCCTCATTGGCTCTCCTACTCAAGCCGTCCATGCTCTCTGCTGATATAATGGCGTTGGTATCGTCAGCAAACATAATTGGTTGGATATCTTCCATTGAAATGTTTATAACGTAGTGTATTAAGTCATTAATAAACGTAATAAAGAATATAGGGCCGAGAATAGAACCCTGCGGAACGCCTGATATAATTGGATTCATTTTTGACCTAAATGTTTCCTCATAACAATATTTGCTACCAGAACCATTGCTCTCAGCTACTGCATGTATTTCAACAAACATTTTTCTGTTTTGGAGATATGATTGAAATAGTTTCCCCGCATTTCCCCTTACTCCATAGTGCTCTAGTTTTTTCAGGAGTAGTGGTTGACAGTATCGAAAGCGGCACTTAGGTCCAAAAAGAGCCCTGCTACTTTCTTTTTCAGGTTCATTCTGTCTACAACATCACTGATTAATAACTCGATAGCATCTTGTGTGCCAACTCCGGTTCTATAACCAAATTGTCGATGATGTAATACTTTGTTTGTATTTAAGTGTTTAATCAGCCTAACTTTTATTACTTTTTAAAAAATTTTTGACATTGTCGGTAATAACGAAATGGGCCTGTACATAGAAGGATCAGATTTAATTCCTTTTTTATATGTCGGTATTATCTTGGCTATTTTGAATTGATCTGGAAAAATACCCTGCTCTAGACATTCATTAAACATATTGGTTAGTGGTTCAGCTAGTATATCAATATTCTCCTTTATTGATGATATGGGTAATTCATCATAGCCACACGAGGATTTATTTTCCATTTGGGTAACTAATTTAAAAATTTCAGTGTTTGTTACTGGGTCCCATATAATCTGGTTTTGGACTCTAGAAGTATTTTTTTCTAAAATGTTAACTGCCATTTCTGAATAACCCTGTGCTTGATTGAATTTTTTCCCAAATCCGTCTGCGAAGATATTAACAATTTCTGACGGATTAGATACAGCTTTGTTACCAGATTTTAGAATAATCTTATCTTTTACAATTTGTTTTTTATTTCTATGACGATTAATAATCTTCCATATATCATTAGACAAATTTTTAAAATTAGTTATTTCTCTTTGAATCGCCAATCTCTTAGCCATTTTTATTACTCTTCTATACACTGCAATATATTTCTGTCTATAATTTGTAATGCTAGAATCATTTTGGTGCCCTTTGTTTACCACTAGAAAACGTTTCATTTGGCTCGAAATCTTGATTCCTTTTGAAACCCAGCGCAAATTTGTTAGAGTAGGTATTTAATCTAATTTGTCTCTTTTGTTTTTTAAAGTTTTATTTAAACACAGTTTGAACCGTTTTTATGAAAGTATTCAGACCCAATTTACTCCAATCATAACTCAATAGGCTTTGCCTGTATCTGATTTTATGTTTTATACTAAGCCTCCTTTTTATTACATAGAAAACTTTGTTTTTATTTAACTTATTACATATTAATTTCAGACTACATAACAAGCCGGCATGCCCGTCAGCTACACCATTGTGGTCGATGTCTAATTTTTCAATAAAATGTGGCGGTATATTAGTCAAAAAATTATCAATACATGATGAAGAGTCATTGCAATTGAAAGTAATTGAGTCAATAAGCGGTCTAAAATTATAGCATGTCAACAAACTAATGAAATCTTTGCATTTCTTGCTATTTGTTAATAAGTCGATATTAAAATATCCACATATGAATGAGTTGCTGCCATAAAGATGTTCTAACAAAGCTTCCAATTTATTCATAAATATAATTAGATTTGTGTCATATGGATTACGATAACAGCAACACACACAAGCACCAGTAATTTTATCCTTAATAGCACATATCTCAAAAGCCTCCATTGTATACAATTTCTTAGCAATTGGTAGTTCCTCACATTCCCTATCTTTTCTGGCTAGTATAATTGTGCCACCTCGCTGTTTGTTCCTTCTAGTGTTATAAGAAACAATTTTATAATTAATAAAATTTAGTATGTTCACTAATTTATCATTAAGGAAGTGCTCGGTTATGCAAATGCACTTTTTGCTAAATAGCGACATAATGTCTACAGTCCACTAGTATACACAAAAGCACAAAATAATACGAGTCTCTATCTCAAACAAAAACGGAGCAACTTCGTAAGACCCGACGTAGATCTGGAGGAGAAGGACAAAGCACTTAACTCAACTCAACAGACTAGGACTAGGAAACGCAATTACTCCTTAAAATCAATTTAAAAACATCAAATTCACAACAAACCACCGGCCGGTGAAAAGATGAAATTGAATTAGTATTCATAATAATGGCGCGATGTGGTTGACAGTAAGATTATAATTCCTACTAAAATAAACGTAAAAAAATTAATCATTTCCATATTATTCAATGGTTTTATCGATTTTAGTTAATCTTGTTAATATATATAAAGGAAAAAAAATAACTTGATATAAAAACTACAATTTGTAGGACAATCACATGGCATTTTTATAGTTCTCATGAATAAGAAATCTACCATTTATAATAAAATTTGTAGCATGTTTAACAGGATAATGTGGCTAGTTTTAGAAGTAGTGTCAATACACTGAAAGTTCCGCCAAACGACTGTATTCCAGATTTGGTATAATATTCTCGCTGGTAGTGCCATCTGTATGCCTGAGATAAAAGCATGATACATTATAATGCTACTAAGTTAAAAACGTACAAATGTACATGGGTTCCCTATTCTTTTCTATTCAACATAATTTAGTACTATTATTTTTCGACAAGTCATGAATTAATGTACTAAGATTGAGTACCCTGGTCCCAATGGCGTGTGTCGCCCAACATATGGGTTAGTCCCAAAGGCGTGTATCGCCAAACGAAGGTGCCTGACACCTAGTTAGCGTTAGTCGCTGTGGTAAAGTATGGGCAGCGATATAGGATGGCTGGGACGCCTACTATCCTGTATCCTTGCTATTTGACATAATTACTGTGAATTACTTAAGGTCAATTTACCCATATGCCACGTGTGAACACCACTCTTAACGTTTCAAATGACGAAACTGACGATACCGATGTCAAGTTAGAGCAACCTGAAAGTAACGAGCCCGTAGCAGCTGGACCATCCATGCCCAATCTTGACGCCTCTATAGGAGCCGTAACGCAGTACAATCAAGTCGAGGACGCCTTGTTATCAGGAGAGGCCGTGTTAGGAGACAAATTATGAACACTTTTGAGCCGGTATAAAACGAGCGCGCGCACTGTTATAAGGCTCATTCGTCGGGTGTCATTCGGAGAGGCAACATCGCTCAAGGACAGTGAATCGTATTTCTTTTGTTACATTTTTGATTAATTGTTATATTTGTGGAATTATTGTCGGTGAGTGCTCAGCAGTTTATTGATGTTTAGTTTCGTTCCTTGTATAAAAAAACGTTTGTAATAAATTGAAAGTGCTTGGTTAAAATAAATAAGTGTGTGAGTCACCTCGGGTGACGTGTATTATTTTTTTTAATCATCTCTGCTTCTGATTTCTAATATCAGAAGTGGGATAAAGGACTTCAAAGCCCACTAAATTCAAAGATACAAGGAATGAAATAAATAATTTTCCTACCTTCACTTTTACATTCGGCCGGTGTTTATTTTTTTAAAGTGCTTTTGTGTTGTTTGCCGTGTGATTGTTGCTATTGCGTACGTGCCTCACAAAACCAGTGTTTAATATGCCTCGAAAGCATGACCGTCGCTGTCCCTGAGACCGTTCGCGAAATAGGTCTGCTAGTAGTGACTCTGTACGTAGCTCGCGTCATGAATCACCGCATGGGCGCCATCGCGAACGTAGTGATTCGAAAGATAGCTCATATTACCGCCGGGGTAGTGCTCGTGACCGTCACCGTTCTAGATCTCGATTGAAAACCACGCGTCAGCGCAGAACACCTACACGTCCTCTGCACCGTTCCATTTCACCTAACGCTGATAATTATTTACAAAATACTCTAAGTAGTATCATGACGCGGCTTACCGCTATCGATCGTGGTAGCACGAATGCAATATCCACGCCTGAAATTTTAATAAAATCGCAAACCAACGGCCGCACTGTGGTCAATACCGAGGACCCGATCCGCAAGGTTATGTCGGATTCTCGTAGCTTCATGAACTTGGGCGATGTTCCTAGTAGGGACCGCGTAAAGAATTCCGAGGGCTTTTCAACGACCGCTTGCGCCAACGATCCAATCGCTCGTGGGTCCGATACCCCGTCAACTACAACCATGCTTGTGGAAGCTATAAGATCGCTACAGCCCATTAGATCGCGTAATTACTACGTCTCTAGCTTTGATCCAAACATACATGATATTGACGTTTGGTGCGAGGAAGTGGATCGCGCGATAACTGCGAACGGTTGGAACGACCATGAGTGCCTATCGCGAGTAGCTTCTTGTCTTAAAGGCGATGCTAAAGTCTGGCTTAACGAATGGGTCACGAACAACCGCACTTGGTCAAACTTTAAGCTTGAGTTCAAGCCTCTTTGCCCTCGGAAGTTAGATAACGCTAATATTTTATTTGAAGCCATGAACGTAACATCCGACAAGTACGCAACGTACGCCGAGTACGCTCGACGTACACTTTTACGTTTACGTATCGTTAAGGGTCTTAGTGATGAACTACGGACTCGATATGGCATCGATAACCCACAAGTTAGAGCCGCTGCAGCAAACGCGAACTTGGCAACCGAAGATATAGTTTCATTCCTATCTATTTATATGAAACCAAATCGCGCTAAACAAGAACCTCGTGGTAACTTGACTACAAAGCACCCGCATTTGAACTCGACGACCGTGGGCCTAAGTGTTACATTTGTAACCAGCGCGGACACTTGGGTCGTTACTGTCCAAAGAAACCCCGTACGGAACCAACCAGTGCTTCGATTGCCAAGTCTACGACACAAAGTTCGACCACTACTACCGTTAATCCTAGACCCGCGATGCAATGTTCTTTCTGCAAGAAAACGGGACATACGGAAGAGACGTGTTTTGCGAAGGATAGGTCGAAGTCTAGGAATCAGCGAAACGTTAACTTATATGCGAATCACACGGGTAATAAAAACGATGTCGTTACAGCTGTAGTTCAGGGTATCCCTATAGATGTACTAATAGACAGCGGAGCTCAAAACGTATCGCCGATTTCATCTGACGTTCTAAAGCATCTCTCCTGTCAAGTAAAACCGACCCACTACGTCCTGAAAGGTATAAGCGAGCATGAAATCATAGCCTAGCTTTCGTGACAATAACCATTGAGCTAAATGGCATAGCTATAGAAGCAGACTTAGTTGTAGTGCCAAAGTCGTGTATGAATACTTCGATTATAATCGGAACAGATATTCTTAACCGCGATGGTGTCATGTACGTGCGTACTAAGCATAAGCAATACATCACTCGATCGATTGATAACCACGTTCCAATCAACGAAGTTCAATGTCTTGATCGTACATTAGTCAACACCTCATTACAAGGTTCTATGTATGATTCTTTGATGTCCTTAATCACGAGCTTCTCTAACGTTTTCATTTCCGGTACCGCGACTACCACGGTGACAACGGGAGAATGGAAATTAAACTGAGTAGCACCTTCCCTGTCGCATACCGACCGTACAAACTTTCATACGCCGAAAAACTTAAGGTACGCGAAATAGTAAAAGATTTGCTCGACAAAGGCATCATCCAAGAGTCACGGTCGGAATACGCCAGCCCCATAATTCTCGTGAAGAAGAAAGACGGTACCGACCGCATTTGTGTGGACTACAGGGCATTGAATCGTATCACTGAAAAAGATAGATATCCCCTACCTCTGATTGACGATTATATAGATAGGCTAGGGCGGTATACCTTCTTCACCAGCCTTGATATGGCTACCGGGTTCCATCAAATTCGGATCAAAGATAGCTCCGTACACGTTACGGGATTTGTCACACCAGAAGAACACTTTGAATACCTGAAAATGCCGTATGGTTTGACAAACTCCCCGATTGTCTACCAGTGTATTATCAATCGAACTCTTCGCGAATTTATTGAAGCAGAAGACGTCCTGGTGTATATTGATGACGTACTCCTTATAAGAGATAGCATAGAAATTGGCATCTTGTTACTAAAAAAAGTTCCTAAATACGCTCTGTACGAGCATCGCCACATAATTCTACTAGTTTTACTTTTTAATGTATAAGCAATAATAACTAAGTCGCACTTTTGCTGACGATACATGTCTGCATAAACGAATGCGTCGATTATTGCTTAATACTAAACAACTTGTATTTATCTTTACAATATATTTTCAGTACTATAAATACTCTGGTTATTTACGGACACTAAAACACTGAAGTTTTTTTTTTCTGTGTACATCCCGTTCTTAGCCATAACATCTACAACACAACACATCTCAGTGTACGGGTAAACTGCTCGTACAGTTTTGGTCCTTCGAGCCGGATTTACATATACAGTCCGGATACTTACAACACAACTAACAACATCCCTGTCAAGCAACCTCAGGTGAGTATTTCTATATATGATAGCGAATCGGTCAGCCGGCCTCCCACAAGCGGGTTTCACCAGCGCTGATTGAGACGAGGACGCACATATTGTATATAGAGACTTCCTCAGATCTTGTGATCGCTACAGGAAACGAAACAGTTAGTGAAGCTATTGAAGAACAGTATTAGTATTATAGGAATGCCTATGTTCATAAACAATTTACTACACGGGAATCGAACCCGAGACTTTACTTATTTATCTACTTAATGTATCCAAGCTACAAATAAATGTGAGACTTAGATAAGTGCTACAAAGGGAATTACCGGCACTGGTCCGACAGACAACACTCACGAACAATATATAATATTTATTACGAACAATCACACATAAATTCTACATACATATATTTTATAGCCAAAATTACTTAATCTAAGTGGAGCCTAGCATTCTGTCGGGCCAATGCGCAGCAACTGGCCGACTCGTCTCTCATACCTCGCGCTTGCACACACACATTATAACGCATACATACGTACCCCTACAGTATCAAGTGAACACTAATCAACCTACGCAATGGATACTAAACAACAAGAACTTCTCATACGGCAAACGATCATTGCTGATGGTATTAGGAAAATTGGTATTAACTTCGGAAAGGATGGTTCAGATCGCAAAAACGCAACATATCTCAAGGTAAGGTTAGATTACCTTCAAGCTCTCTGGAACGAGTATCAGATGAATCACACATTGACCTGAAAAATCAACAGGCCACCAATTTCAAAGCTTTCTCTCGTTTCATTCGTAACCTGAATACTGCTGATGTCATCGAGAAATGGCAAATTGAGGACAAACTTAAGACCTTGGTAGCCCGTTGGAAGGTTATTGACGAAACACATTGGCAGCTCGACAACATTCTGGTCGGCAGTGACGTGAACTACGTAGTTGAGTTCTCTCAATATGAAGAAACATACGAGAATACGAAACGAGATCTCAGCCGTAAACTCAACTTCGCTGTGCAACATGAGAGTGCTCCAAAGATTGACATACCAACATACTCTGGAAACTACGCTCAATGGCCCAGATTTCTTGACCTATATACTGCCACAATACACAACAACCCTGCGTTCTCCAAAGGTCAAAAGATGCAACATCTCAAAGGAAAACTAAGAGGGAAAGCTGAGCGTTTGGTGCAACACCTATCTGTCTGTGAAGCAAATTATGATTCCTGTTGGCAAATCCTTAACCACAGGTACAATAATTTACAACGCCTTTTTATCAATCAGATGCAAATATTGATGAATCAGCCAACAGTACAGCAACAAACCTCTTACGAATTGAAGCGGTTACATGATACAAGCCTTGAAACCATACACGCGCTACGCAACTTGAGTGTTGACACTACAAATCCAATAATAGTGCATTTCCTTGCCGGTAAACTTGATTCCCAGACATACTCGGCTTATACGAAAGCGCGTAAAACCCTAGGGAGCTACCGGTTTTCGAAGAATTTATTCAGTTCATCGAAAGCAAGTTTATAGCATTGGAACCAGTAGTAAAGAAACGAAATCCGCTTAACAACAACAAAGAGACTCATACGTCGGTCCATTCCACAAATAAGGATTACACAACGTCCATGTTCCAGAAGCATGCTTACAACAAATCCCGAAATTATCCCAAGGCGAACCACACAATCTCTAATAGAAATTGCCCGATATGCAAAACAAGTCACGTATTGGCTTATTGCAAATCATTTCAAGAAATGTCGCCGGATACAAAAATGAGCACGATAGAGCAATTAGATATTTGCAAGAATTGCATGTTTTCGCACAATGGAAATAAATGCAATTCAAACAAAAGATGTAAAGTTTGTAACAATGCACGACTCTACATGACGTAATAGGTGACCGTAGGTCAGTAATATTATTGCCAGGCGGCGACAATTGCAGTGGCCAACAAGTCAATAACACTGCGAATAATAAATCAGTGCAGTTACAACAAAATGCCAATCACGTACACGGACACTTTAATGAGGTTTTGCTAGCAACAGTACAAATCAAAGTGCGAGCCGCGGACGGAACTTTTATCACATTAAGATGCCTTCTGGATCAAGGGTCTCAGCTAAATCTCATCAGCGAAGCTGCTGTTCAACGTCTAAACCTTTCAAGACGCAATGAGAATTCAACTGTTTCTGGAATAGGATCATCTGCCAGTCAGAGCAATGGAAGCGTACAATTGAATTGTGAGTCGATTTACGGAGAATTCCAGTATGCCATACAGGCACTTGTCATGCCAAAGTTACTGAATAACCTACCAAACTACTCCTTTGAACAACAAGATTGGCCGCATATACGAAACCTTAACTTGGCCGACCCGCAATACAATTTATCTCGACCAATAGATATTTTGCTAGACGCAGAAGTGTATGCTGACATTGCTATGAGTTCGATCCTGAGAGGCAATATACAAGCGCCGATTGCTCAACAAACTAAGCTTGGGTGGGTTCTGCTTGGTAATACAAAAACACTAAATTGCCATGTAGTTATTAATACCAGTGACATCTCACGGTTTTGGGATATTGAAGAAATAACATCGCTTGATGAAACCGTGACAATAGAGGAAGAGTACTGTGAAAGATTCTATAGTGAAACAACAACAAGGCTTGCTGACGGTCGATACGAGGTCAGGATTCCTATGAAACCGAACTTCGAACAGAACTTGGGAGTGTCAAAACCTCAAGCTATCGCACAATTCAAGCACTTAGAAAAACGATTTGCTCGCGACGAAATCCTATCAACAAGCTACAGAGCATTCATAGAGGAATACATTACTATCAACCACATGAAACCGTGTACTATGCCTATTACGCCCAGTTGTTTTTTACCCCATCATGGAGTAATAAAACCCGACTCTACCACAACCAAATTGCGGGTGGTGTTTAACGCATCTGCGACCACTAGCACAGGACACAGCCTTTTTTTTTTTTTTTTTTTGACCCAGGGAATCCTTTATGGATACCCCCTCCCCCAGGGGGGGAAGTGTGGTTATGTGAGACTCTCCGCCCCTGAAGGGGGTCGGTATACTCACTAAAAACCTGGGGTGAGCAGTCCTTCCGCCGACGGGGTGGGGCGGGATGGGGTCGCGTTAACAATCACCATCCCGCCCCGGCGGTTGGCCCGGCTGATGGTAACCGGGCCTCAGCACCTGTGGAGGGGTGGCCTTGCTCACCAAGACCACCCCCCAGACGTGTGGGGCCGTGCAAGCCGGTACAGAGTCCCCCGACTCTGTACCAGTGACCCCACTATACAGGAGCAAGAAGGCGGGCAAATCGCCTCCTCGCTCCCGTCCGTCTGCGCCGGAGAGGGTCAGCGAGGGGATTGTTCTCCCTGACCCTCTCCGCGGCCTCCTTCTGCGCCATGACAGCCTCGCAGAAGGAGACCACCGCCTGCCACGATCTCTCGCCGCCGAACATGGCGTTGATCACGCCCGGCAGGGAGAGATCCCCGCCTATTATGCCCGAAAGCGCGTGCCGCTGCGGCCCCCACGCGGCACACGCCTCCAGCGTGTGGAGCGCCGTGTCTTCCGGCGCCCCACACTCGTGGCAGGCCGGGGTCACCTCCCGTCTCGCGATCTGGTGCAAATACTTTCCGAAGCATCCATGCCCGGAAAGCACCTGCACCAGTCGGAAGGTCAGCGACCCGAATCGCCGCCCTATCCACCCCCGGAGGACCGGGCGAATGGCCTCCACCGTCCACTGACCCGGGACCGGTGAAGCCAGGTCCTCCGTCCACCGCCTCAACAGGGCGGCCCGCGCCTGTCACCGCATGCGTGCGACCTCCTCCCACCCCGGGGGCTCCCCGCGGGACCTCCTCGCCGCCACGAAGTGGTAAACTTCGGCGAGGACCTCCGCTTGTAGCTCCCAGGGGGGGTCACTGGCCAGCACGCACGCCGCCGTCCAGGACACCGTCCGGTAACCGCGTATGGCCCTCGTCGCGACGCCCCGCTGCGGACGTCGCAGCAGGGTCTTATTGTCGCGACTGAGGGCATCCGCCCAGACCGGCGCCCCGTAAAGGGCCATACTCCGGATCACTCCGGAGTACAGTTGGCGACAAGTGGCGCTCGGGCCACCCACGTTGGGCAGCAGCCTCCCTAGGGCGGCCGCCGCTCCCAGGACTTTTGGGGCCAGCTGGGTGAAGTGTGCACCAAAAGTCCACCTCCCGTCCAGGACGAGACCCAAGTACCTCATTTGGGTCCCAACCCGGACCGGGACCCCATCCAGGGTCACTCGCGTACCTGGACGAAGTCTCCCCCGAGGCCCATGGAACAATAGGGCTTCGGTCTTGGAGAGGGCAACCTCCAATCCCAGGGCGCGGATACGGTCGACCACTAAGGCAGCTCCCACCTCGGCCAACCGCACCGCCTCCCCGAGATCCCTCCCTTTGACTACGACCAGGGTGTCATCGGCGTAGCACGCCACCCGCATACTCGCGGGAAGCGTGCCCCGAAGCACCCAGTCGTAGCCAACGTTCCACAGGAGCGGTCCCAGCACCGACCCCTGTGGAACCCCGCAGGATACGCGACGGTGCCTCAAACCGTCGCGTCCCTCCACCAGGACCTCGCGGTCCTGGAGGTAGTCGGCCAACAGCCTCCGCAAATACAGGGGCACTCCGTGATACCGGAGCGCCTCCTGTACTGTTCCATGCGGGAGGCTGTTGAAGGCGTTGGCAATGTCCAGCGAGACAGCAAACGCCTTGTTCCCCCCACCGACCGCTTCCTGCGTCCAATCTTTGAGCCAGAGCAGGGCGTCTATCGTGGACCGCCCCGCTCTGAACCCATACTGGGCCTGCGATAGCGCCGGCCCAGTCCCCTCTAAGTGCTGGATGACACGGGAAGCCACCACACTTTCTAACAGCTTTCCCGTGTCATCCAGCAACACGATTGGCCTGTATGCGGAAGGCGAGGCTGTGTCTCGCCCCTCCTTACGCAACAGGCACAATCGGCCGTCCTTCCACAGCTTCGGGAACCGTCCAGACGTGAGGCACGCGTCGAACAGCTCCCGAAGTGGATCGCTCATCTCTTTGAGGGCGATCCGAAGGACCCGCCCCGGGATCCCATCAGGACCCGGTGCCGTCCTCTTGCCACTTAAGCGGCTGACGGCTGCCTCCATCTCCGCCTCCGATACAAGCGGGATGGAGGCCGGGTCCAATTCCTCCGGGAAGGACGGCGCCATCGTCGGAGGGGTATGGTGGGGGTCCCGTTCAGGAAAGAGTCCCACCAACACCCTGCCCAGGAGCTCCGGCTCCAGGGACTCCGCGACGGGGGGTGTCAGCCCCCGGAACTTGTTCCGCGCAGCCCTGTACGGACGCCCCCATGGGTCCCTATCCAGGCCCTCCAGGACCTCACCCCAAGCTCGAGCCTTGGCCTGGCCGACGGCCAGCTGCAGCTCCTTTTTGGCTGCACGATACTCATCGTACAGCCGGAGCTCAGCCTGCAGCTCTTCGGCCGATAGCTGGCCGCTCGTCCGGCCATGCCGCCGCCGCCTACACCGTGTGTAGGGCCGCCGCGCCGCCGAGCAGGCGGCTCGGAGATCCGCGATTGCCGAGCTCCACCAGTACACTTCTCGGCGGCCGGGGTGGCGGCGGGCCCTCGGCATGGCCGCGTCGCAGACGGCCGTGACCGATTCGCGGAAACGGCCGGCCGCGACGCCTACCCCCACCGTCCCTCCCTCCACTGGGTGCATGGGGGCGGCAAGCCACGCCTGGACGATAGCCGCCTCCTCCGCCAGCCCGGCGTCGAGGCGACTCACCGACCAGCGTGGCAAGTCCGCCTGCACCACGTGCCGGGACCCTCCCTGACTGTCGGAGGTGGAGATCTCGAACCTTATGTATTTGTGGTCCGAGAGCGTCTCCACCTCCGACATCACCCTCCAGGCCCGGGCACGTGCCGCGACAGCGGGGCTGGTGAACGTTAGATCCACCACGGACCCCCCACGCCATCGCACGCACGTGTGGACCGACCCTCTATTGAGGAGGGTCAGTCCAGTGGCAACCGCCCACTCCCTGACTATCTCCCCTCGAGTCTCAGTGCAGCGGTTGCCCCATTCCCGGGCCTTGGCGTTCAAGTCCCCCATTAGGAGGACCTGACGTGGCGCCTGCCTTCTCACCATCGCGGCCAGGAGGTCCATGTAGACCTCCAGCTCCGCGGCGGTTCTGTTGGGGGAGTAGTATGCGCCGACGATCGCATACCTCTCCCTCCTGGCCACCACGTACCCCGCCCCACTCTCTATGACTGAGAGAAGGGGGCCGCCAACCCTCCCAACGATGGCCACGGAGCCGTTCAAGTCCCCAGCCCAATAGGGACTGGAGGGGACGAAATACGGCTCCGCGGCGACGGTCACATTTTCCCACTGCGCCAGGGTCTGCATGAGCAGGTCTTGGGCCCTGGCGCAGTGGTTCAGGTTCGCCTGAAGGAAGTTGTGATGTCCGACCTGGTCCATACTAATCAGACATCACAACCTCCCCGCACACCGCTTCGCGGCGCGCTGCCTCAGGGGCGGCCCGGGTCCCAGGGGCCTTTCCCTTCGTTTTCGGGGGGTTGCAGCTGCGCCCCCCATAACGTGGCCCGAGGGCTTTCCCGCCTCTGCGCAAATGGCGCAGCGCAGCCCGGCCTTGCCACAGTTGGCCGCCCGGTGGCCTGCGTCTCCACAACGGAAGCACAGGTCACCCCTGTCGGCTGCAGCGGGACACTGGGGGCGCGTGTGCCCCAGCCCCATGCACCTGAAGCAGCGCATGGGGCGCTCTCCCAGCGCGACCACCTTCACCGAGCTCCACCCAATGAGAAGCCTGGCCCCGCTCAGCAGCACTTTGGCTGCCGAGACAGGGCAGGACACAAGGACAGAGCCGGCGCCATCAAAGCCGGGGCGGATCTCCCCGACCTTGACCAGCCGCACCTCGCACTTGTTAAAGTTATAAAGTGTATTCATATTATATACGTTTTTATATGAGAATTAAATGTGTTAAAATTATAAAGTGTATTCATATTAAATACGTTTTTATATGAGAATTAAATGCGACTTGTTTTATATAGGTAACCTGGTATAAATTAATAGTTAGATTTCATTCCATCTAAATGTATTTATAATAATTATATTAACTGGTTTTATAAATAAAACATTAAGATAGCACATTAGTTTTTATAATTCAAACATATTTTACAATAACTGGTAGATACTTAACTTGTTATAATACACTCCAGATGTCCTATTTATACACGATCTCAATACAGAACAGAGCTCCGTTCACTTCGGCGGTCGAACACAGAATGAATCTGTCGTCCGATTACGTCCCCTTTTATACTGTCAAACAAACAACACCGAGAGACCACGTGTACACATTCTAACGTTTTTAACATGAATATTTGGTTGTAAAGGTTATCAATAATTCTAAGAGGATTAATTTAGTACATAACTATAAAAGATTTGCTACAAAAACAACACGTGGTTCTTTATAAACTATAATTGTTCAAAGACATTGCGTATTTTGGCACAGTAAACACATACAGATTCATAAGCATTTTAATAATAATCTATCACGGCCATACTGACTTGTACTTTGCTCTCGAAGTACAATAGTGTTATAAAATCACATTGGTTTCTGGCCTTGACATGTTGGTCATTTCACCTGCTGCTCATGAAATCTTGACCAACATCGGGGCAGTAACCGACCAGCAGTATATGATGTATATAATAGCCTCTGGCCTTGACATGCTATACCTATCATCTGCTGCACATGAATTCCAGTATAGCATCAGGGCAGTGACTGACCAGCAGATATTACATAATTTTAATATTAGCCTCTGGCCTTGGCATATTAGTCCTATCACCCGCTGCCAGTGATATTTCAGACTAACATCAGGGCAGTGACCGCCCAGCGGATATATACATATAAGGATACTGAATCATACGAATTTACTGAGTCAAAATTACGCTTTTAATTTAACACTTTATAATCACTTAAACATCACAACATGTCATAACCAATACAATAGATAACACATTATCCATATAACACCAACAGTAATTTAAGTATTTATTGGGTAAGTAGTACTCTACAAACACTTTTGTATTTATTATTATCTAATAATTGAGAAAAGATTATAATATAAATAGTAAGTATTAACATAATATTTATAATCAAATTACACATTTGAGAACATATCAAAAATAGCTACAGATTTCACATTTTTAGCAAAACAACAAATTTTTAGTCTATCATGGCCTAGGTCCACATAACAAAAAGAAATAAATAATTATAGAGATTCCTCAAAAGATACGTTTTGCTCTACCCATTCGCCTGGCCATATTCGCAATTTATCCTTAGCTATAGTTATATTTCTCAAGTTGTTGCGACCTCGTAATGAAAATCTATCACTAGGTAATATTTCAATAATTTCATAAGGACCTTTGTATTTTGGGCTTAGTTTATCGTGGCGCCTATGATCTTGACTCACATAAACTGTATCGCCTATATTAAAAGTTTTATTAGTACGCCTAGTTATATCAAAACGCTCCTTATATTTGTCAGCAACATCTTTGAGACGTTGTTTTGCTAATTCACGATCAGCTTGTGTATGTATAATAGGTTGTAATGAATCATCTACTACATCAGTCAGTCGAGCCTGTACGGAAGGTATGTTACATTCTTTACCAATTAATAGTCTAAGAGGCGAAAAACCTGTCGATTTTTGGACAGTAGTATTTAAGGACTGCTGAACTTTCCAAAGAACGTTCGGCCATTCTGAAGAATCATGAACTGTAGTCGTAAGCATATTTGTAACTGTGGCTACGTAACGTTCTACCTGCCCGTTGCTCCGAGGTGTACCCGTAGATATCATGTGATGTTCAATTTGCATATCTCTAAACAAGGATTGAACTAGACTAGACGTAAAATTGGTTCCTCTATCTGTAACGACGAGACTTGGCGTACCAAATATAGTAATAGTTTCCCGTAAAGCAAAAAGCAATTCCTGACCATTCAAATTCTTTAGTGGTTTAAGTATACAAAATTTCGTAAAGCCGTCTATAATTATGAGAATGTGTTTGTAACCCTCACTAGATTGTCTAAAGGGACCGGTGCAATCCAGGTGCAACGTGTGAAAAGGTATCGATTTATCTATTGGATATAGTTGACCTTGTTTGGGTCCTGTATGATTTTTTCGCGAAGTACAGATAAGACAATGTGTAATATATTTTTTTGTGAAAGCAGCAATGCCCGGGAACCAGAAGTATTGTTTGATTTTATCAAGAGTTTTATCGTATCCGATATGGCAGTGGTCATCATGGTAAAGTCGCAACAGACTTAGCCTATAGCCCCTGGGTACATATAACTTAGGAGTCCCTTCAGGTTCACTTTTATAATGAAGAAGATTATTGATAATAACGTATTGACTGGCATCCATTTCACCATTCTGAACTTTACTTATTAAATTTTGAGTCTCATTATCATTATGCTGTGCAGTTTCTAACCATGATGTCATTTGTAAGTTTTCATTAATTGCATTTATTTTTAAAGGGGTATCGGTCGTTGAAACTGGGTTGCGGCTTAAGAAATCTAC
Source organism: Catocala sponsa (assembly GCA_963564715.1). Classification (NCBI taxonomy): domain Eukaryota; kingdom Metazoa; phylum Arthropoda; class Insecta; order Lepidoptera; family Erebidae; genus Catocala; species Catocala sponsa. The sequence goes on from OY751351.1 coordinate 10,435,622, forward strand.
GTGCCCTACAAATTTACCTTTTTTATAAAGAATATCGAACCTAAAATCCTGCATGAAGGTCCACCACCTAGCAACACGTGGAGACAGATCCTTCTTGTTCATCGTAGATTTTATGGCGTTGCAATCTGTCACTATAGTGAAATTAATACCTAATAAATGTACTCTAAAATGTCTAAGAGCATTATAAACTGCTAACGTCTCTAAATCGTATGAGCAATATCGTGACTCAACTGGGGAGGTGCGTTTACTAAAATATGCTACCACTCTAATAGTATTTTCAACTTTTTGCATCAAAATAGCACCATAGCCTATAGAGCTAGCATCGGTATGCAATTCTGTAATTAAATTTGGATCAAAAATAGCTAACAAAGGTTTTGATACTAAACGTTCTATCACATATTTTCTGGCCTGATCTTGTTCGTGTCCCGACTTCCATTTTTGGTTGCTTTTTGTCAGCTTGGTTATACAGCTAGTTCGTGAGGCAAACTCGGGGATGAACTTTCTAAAGTAGCTAGCTAACCCCATGAATTGACGAACTTCCTTAACATTACTAGGTACTGATGAGTTAACGAGAGCTGAAATTTTGTTATCACTTGGCCTTACACCCTCTTCCGAAATCTGTCTACCTAAATATTCGATCTTTTTAACAAAAAACTTACATTTATTTAAATTGATAGTAAATCCTGCCGAACAAAGGGCTTTAAGGGTCTGTTCTAGATAATGCAAGCCCTGCTCCTCAGTCTCAAATGGAACTAAAATATCATCCATGTATACTAATAAAAAATGTAAATGGCCTACAGCCTTACTTATAGCTTTTTGAAAAACTGACGGACCATTGCAAATTCCGAAAGGCATTTTCAAAAACTCATAATGCCCATCTGGTGTCACGAAAGCAGTATATTTTATAGAATCACTCGCTATGGGAATTTGGTAAAAGCCATTTTTCATATCTATCGATATAAAAAGTTTAACCTTGCCTAGTTTGTCGATTTGGTCCTCAATGAGAGGGAGAGGGTATCTTTCTTTTTCTATAATTTTATTTAATGCCCTGAAGTCCACACACATACGGTCACTGCCGTCTTTCTTTTTCACGAGTAGGACAGGGCTAGCAAATGTGGAGTCACTTTCACGTATTATATTTTTTTGTAACAAGTCTTTGATCATAATGTTAACCTTCTCTCTCTCAACAGGAGCCAGTCGGTATGGCCTATAATAAATGACTTCATTATTTCTTAAGCGTAGGCTCATTTCACCCGTGGTAACAGTACCAATATTATTTTCAGTTGGTAAAATAGAAGGAAATTTTTCAAAAATATTTGATATTTTTGTTTGCAATGCCTTATCTACATGACTTAATAATTCGCTTAATTGAAAACTGTTACTGCATGAGGCCTGGTTAACTATTACAGATGGTTCAGGGTAAGGAGTACGCTGCAACCTACAACCCTCCGAGTCCATTATGATAGCAATATCAGGAAATCTGACGGCGTTTCTACCAATAATACAATCATAAGCAAAATCTTTATCTCTAGCTATGTGAAATTCAATTTCTAAACACACTTCATCGAATCTTACAGGCAGCGTTGCCTTAGCGAATATGTGTAATTTCCCTTTGCCTATTCCTTCCAGAGTTAATGAACATGGATCAAGATTACAACCTGCTTGCCTGGCTAATGAATCTTTTAATACACTACAACTAGCACCAGTGTCAATAAGAGCCATAACTATCACATCTTTGATTGTTATTTTAGTTAATGTAATATTCACTTTAGTTAAACAATTTACATTATTATTCTCTGTCGTAGAGGATTTAGTGTCGACACGTTTTTTAAAGTAACAAATAGAATCAGTATGGCCATATTTTTTGCAATAACTACATTGAACTATACTTGGATTTTTAATTGCGTCGGATGATATAGACGTTGTAGGGGTAGTACTACTATTGTCCTCAGCAATACGATTTTTGAAACATTGGGTCTTAAGATGACCTAATTTGCCACATGTAAAGCAACGCTTCTCCTGGGGAATTCCTAGTCTTGGTTGTTTACTAACCGTATTGTTTGTAGTACCATCAATCTTATTACTCGAATCAAAGGGTCGCTTTCTTGATGTTTTGACATACGTTGTAAATAGAGACAATAATTCAGCAGTTGTTTTAACACGACTGTTATGGGAAGCCATTCGTACATTAATATCATGTATGCCTCCACATATCAGTTCAACCAACTGCTCCTCCGTGAAAGCTATTCTCGTAATTTTAAACAATCTAAGTTTTTCTCTAGCGTACTCGCAATATGATTCACATGTTTCAGACGTTAACAATACAGCTTTTGATAGTTTATCAGATAAATTACGTTTTTCTGGGTATAGCTCTTTAATAGTAATCTGAAATTTTTCCCAGGTTCTACCTTCATCAGGTTCCCAAGTTTCATACCAAAGTAAAGCAGAACCCTTCAGGGCTTTACCTGCTTTAGCGACAGTAGTGACGCTACCCCATCCTAGGTCCAGGGCAATAGAGTTGATGTTGCTGCACCACTTCTCAGCACCATTTTCATTTTTATCGGGGTCAAAAGAAGGCAGCACCACATCATCTCCTCGATGAGTACCGGTTACTGCATCCCGGATTGCTTTGAGTAGTCCTTCTATCACTGTAGAATCCATCAGGAAGCACGTCGACAAGTCCTTAAAATAAAACAGCAATTAGTAATGGCTCAGGAATATCCCACTTCTGATGTTAAAGTTATAAAGTGTATTCATATTAAATACGTTTTTATATGAGAATTAAATGTGTTAAAATTATAAAGTGTATTCATATTAAATACGTTTTTATATGAGAATTAAATGCGACTTGTTTTATATAGGTAACCTGGTATAAATTAATAGTTAGATTTCATTCCATCTAAATGTATTTATAATAATTATATTAACTGGTTTTATAAATAAAACATTAAGATAGCACATTAGTTTTTATAATTCAAACATATTTTACAATAACTGGTAGATACTTACCTTGTTATAATACACTCCAGATGTCCTATTTATACACGATCTCAATACAGAACAGAGCTCCGTTCACTTCGGCGGTCGAACACAGAATGAATCTGTCGTCCGATTACGTCCCCTTTTATACTGTCAAACAAACAACACCGAGAGACCACGTGTACACATTCTAACGTTTTTAACATGAATATTTGGTTGTAAAGGTTATCAATAATTCTAAGAGGATTAATTTAGTACATAACTATAAAAGATTTGCTACAAAAACAACACGTGGTTCTTTATAACCTATAATTGTTCAAAGACATTGCGTATTTTGGCACAGTAAACACATACAGATTCATAAGCATTTTAATAATAATCTATCACACTCGCCCGCCGCCGTCACCTTCTCCTTTGTGGCAGCATCGTCCAGGCCCGTAATCCGCAAGTCTGTGGACTTCACGGGCCTGGTGACGCTGGCCACTGCGGACAGGGCCTCGCGGAGTTTCTCCGCGAGCCTATCCGCCTTTTCTCCGCTTTGGGAGCCAGGAATCTCTAAGATCCTGGCTCCCGTAGCCGTCTGGCGGAAGCGGAGTTCGTCGATACCCAGCTCCCTTAGGTCGACCTTTTCCTGTGCCGCCCTGATGGCGGCAGCATACGTCATCCCCTTCGCCGCGGCCTCGGGCTGCAACGACAGCACGACTGCCGCGGATTTCGGTGACCTCAGTGCCGCCGCCACATTCTTGGGGGCAACAGGGGCAGCAGGCCGGGCTTTGGTGGCGGGGGCACTCGCCACCTGGGCAGGCGCAGATGTAGAGGGGGGGGCGGACTTTCCCTTCCCCTTGCCTTTCCCTTTTCCCTTCCCTACCACCGTCACCCATATTGCCTGAGTGACGGCGGCAGCAGCAGGGGCAGCCCCGCTGGCGTTTTGGGTTCCCCTAGACCTAGAGGCACCCGCAGTCGGTGCCGCTGCAGGAGCAGCGGCAGTTCTGGGGGCCTGCTTGGTCCCCTTGCCCGCTTTGGGGGTAACCAGCTGAGGCGCCGGTATGGGCGGTGTGGCGTCTGCCCCCGCCCTCCTGGCATCCGCTCTCAGCGGAGGGCGGACCGTCGGGGCCGGTAGAAGCCGGTCCTCGAGCCCCGCGAGCCGGGCGCTCAACATCGTCCCAAGCGTGATGGTAAGGGAGCGCTTAAGCTCCACCACCAGCTCGGGACCCACCTGAGGGGCGGTAGGGGCTGCCCGCGTCTCCGCAGTGGCGGTAGCGGCGGCGGCAGCGGCGGCGGTGGCGGCAGTCGTCGCCGCGGCGGCCTCCGTCTTTGCCTCAGCAAAGCCCCGACGGAGCGCCTTTACCTCCGCCTTGAGTGCCTCACCTTCGAGACGCAGGCGGGAGTTTTCGGCCCTCAGCCGCCGCGTCTCCTCCGCCTCGCTGCGGCCCGCCAGGGTGTGCACCACCTCCCTCACTAGCGATGTCGACCGCTTCAGGCGAGCGACAAACTCGCCCTTTAAATTGCCCGACTTTCGGGCCACCTCTAGAATGCAGGCGAGCTTTTCGCCCGCCCGCGCTCTTAATTCTTGGGCATTTAGATCGCTCAAGTCGCGCAAGTCGAACACTGGGGTAGAATCTGACTCGCTGCCAAACTCCATCCCCAGGTCGGCGGCAACAGTAGCCGGCCCCTTCCTAAGGCGTCTTTCGTGAAGCGCCGCCTCAAACTCCGCATTCGGCTGCACCGAAGCGGGCATGAGGAACTCCTCCCTGGAGCGTGCCCCCTTCACCGCTCTCCCCCGCCCTCGTCTGGCAGCGGGCACCTTGGCGGCCGCCGTCCCTTCGGTCTCCGTGTCTGAGTCTAAATACCCAGGCACGGAGAACGAAGTGGACGGCCGCTTTCGGCTGCCTGCCTCCCCAAAGGTGGCCCCCGCCACCACTTCGGCACGCGAGTCAAACGACGTGCAGTCCGATAAATCTTCCGGAACACTCTCCTGCTCGGAGTGGCCCTGAGAAGGGCCTTTTTCAAATCTCCCACGCGCATCACGCTGTTGCTTGGGCATGGCTCAAGCGAACAGTCAGGGACAGACAACAGACAGAATAACAGTAAACAGGACAATACGAACCGGCACGCAAGTGCACTTTAGCCGAACCCCGGTCTGACACTCCGTTACGCTGACAGAACCGGGTCGTTTCCAGGGGACGCGACGAGGACGCAAGCACTATGGGGGGTCCCCCAGCACAGGACACAGCCTAAATCAACTAATGGAATGCGGGTCCAACTTACAACAAGACATCCAAGCTATGATATTACGGTGGAGAGGATTCGAATACGTATACACAGCTGACATCGAAAAATTCTATCGACAAATACATATTCAGGAAAGCGATCAGCATTTACAGAAGATAGTATGGCGAAATTCTATCTCCGAGTCAATACAAGAATTCCAATTAACCACCGTAACTTACGGCACTAAGTCCGCGCCATTTTTAGCAATGCGCACAATAAAGTAATTAATAAGCGATGATGGCAAACAATATCCGCTAGCGGCGAGCATTCTGTCGAATCAGCTGTACGTGGATGATTTACTTGGGGGATGTGAAGATATTGAAACCGGACAAAAGGCTCAAACAGAACTCATCTCCATGCTGAAGGCAGGCGGATTCAATCTTCGTAAGTGGGCGAGTAACAATACATACTTACTTAAAAACTTACCCGACAATTTAATAAGTCAAGGAATGTTTGACTTTAAAGACGCTGAAAGCAACAAAACATTAGGTATTACGTAGAACCCGGGAACGGATCATTTCACATATAAACAAACACCACTTTGCAATCAACGTGATGTCAACACTAAGCGCACTTTACTATCAGACATATCGAAATTGTATGACCCGCTTGGCTGGCTGTCTCCTGTTACATTAAAGGCCAAGTTAGTGTTTCAACAAGCTTGGACAACATCAACGAGTTGGGATGAGCCTCTCGCTCAAAACATACAGAAAGATTGGGAACAATTTCGCCACCAGATGATAAACATTCATGACATAACAATAACACGCTGGATCGGCAACACTTTACAATTATACGAACTCCATGGCTTCTGTGACGCCTCTGAAAAGGCATATGGATGTGTCGTGTATTGCAAAACCTTGGATAAAGATGGCCGACAACAAATTAGATTAGTAGCTGCAAAAACGAAGCTTGCTCCATTGAGAAAGCCTATCTCGCTTCCTCGTTTAGAGTTATGCGGTGCTGTACTCTTAGCGCGTTTAATACAAAAGGTTCAGGACTCAATAAACACACAGAAGGCCTATATCCATTGCTGGACGGACTCAATGGTGGTACTTGGATGGCTGCAGGGTGATGTGACACGCTGGAAATCTTTTGTAGCTCATAGAGTTGTACAGATTACACATACACACGACATGTTAAATCTCAAGATAACCCCGCAGATTTCACAAGTAGAGGGCTTTTACCTGCCGATATTTTGGAAAACACGTTATGGTGGAATGGCCCAGCATGGTTACAATCTAACGATATGCCGAAACGAGACATTTTCACCACCAATGAGGAAGAAAAGAAACATGTGCATATTTGTACCACGCAAATGAATATCGCTCCACTCATCGAAATACTCCTGTTACGATATAGTTCTATGACTCATGTGACCCGAAGCATATGTTGGATACTACGCTTTGTTTACAATTCGCGTAATGCAACAAGAGGCAAGCGAAATGCGTATTTAACTACTGAAGACATAGAGCAGGCTCAAATTTTAATTATAAATACTGTACAGAATACGAGTTTCGGGGATGATATAGATTACATGAGAAAGCACAATAAGCTACGACCTAGCAGCAAATTACTAAATTTGAGCCCAATAATAGACACACAAAACATTCTTCGTGTAGGCGGGCGACTTGAACACGCTGTTTTAAAAACCTCTCAAAAACATCCCATCATTTTACCTAGCAAACACAAGTTGACAGAACTCTTCATCGATCAAGCCCACAAAGATACTCTGCACGGAGGTGCCAGACTTACATTGGGCCACCTGCGAAACAAATATTGGATACTCGGTGGCATGAATACAATCAAGAAACAATTTATTAAGTGCATCATATGACATCGCTACAAAACGCAACGTAGCAATCAGATGATGGCAGACTTGCCGCCGGCTCGAGTTACACCGTCTCGGCCTTTTACACACACAGGCATAGACTTTACTGGACATGTTGAAATAAAGGCTAACAAAGGTCGGGGTATCAAAACAGTGAAGGCGTACGTCGCTATATTTATTTGTCTGTGCACTAAGGCTATACATCTTGAGTTAGTGTCAGACTTGAGCACAGTTATGTTTCTGGCGGCATTGAAGCGGCTCTGCGCACGGCACGGTACACCGAAACATATCTATAGCGACAACGGTACCAACTTTGTTGGTGCTGCTCGAGTATTAGAAAAGGACCGCCAGGAGGCATGGCAACATTTAGTGGACTTAGACCTTATTAACCACACCGTCGAGTATGGCATAGAATGGCACTTCAATACTCCGTCTTGGCCTACAGCTGGGGGTTTGTGGGAAGCTGCTGTCAAGAGCATAAAGCACTATCTCAAGCGCGTTTTGGGCGAACAACGACTGACATATGAATAATTTACTACGCTGTTAGTACAAATTGACGCCTGCCTCAACTCAAGACCATTGGTTGCTCTGACAAATGACCCTGAAGACATAGATTACCTAACACCAGGACATTTTTTGGTTGGCGGTCCGGTATTGGCACCTCCAAGAACCTCAGAGGCTGAGAACACGACTTTGTTATTAAGGTGGCGCTTAACAGAAAATATGTACAAAGAGTTTTGGAATAAATGGTCCAGGGATTATCTTCAAACGCTGCAGATGCGAGGGAAGTGGCAATCTCAAACTCAAAACCTTGCAGTGGGTGACGTCGTACTTGTAAAGGAAGGGCATGTGCCCCCGGCTAGGTGGTTATTAAGCCGAGTGCTTGAGATTCACCCAGGACCTGATAGCTTAGTGCGAGTCGTTACATTGAAAACTAAGTCCAACTTAGTAAAAAGACCCATCACTAAATTGTCACGGCTATCCATTTATGCAGTAAACCAGCATCAGCAAGATGAACTGCGGAAATTAGTTTATTCCCTTTAGATTTCCATTTGGTGAAGAACGCTTTTTGTTATATTTATATACACTGTTCATTTAGTTAATTTTACCTTTTATTTACTTTTATTATAGTTTAGAAATATAAAAAATAAACACACTGGTCATACACATAAGAACAGCAGGAGATGAAATTAAGTTGGGCGTAGTTGCCTATCTTTTAATATCTTTATTAATTGTGATTTAAAAGATTTCTTAGAACAGCAGAAGGGATCAACCTCTTGGAATATAGTGTTATAAGTGCGAGCAAAGCGGGTGAGCACACAGTTACAAGCGCGGTTGGTTGAATGTCGGGGAACATGTAACAATGATGTTTGACGGGTGCGACGTATTGGAGCATTAAATGTAACCTGCGAGACCAATTCAGGACAGTTCAGATGTCCGTTTAGTATATCATATAAGACACACATATCTATTAGTTTACGCCTATCATTTAAAGTAAGAAAATCGTACCTCTCACAGTTGTGTTGATACGACAAGGCAGGATTACGGAATCGATAATTAAGATGATTAAGAAACTTTTTTGTATGCGCTCAAGTTGATTAATGTATATGAGGTAAAAAGGAGACCAAATTGGAGAAGCATACTCAAGTGTGCTGCGTACATAAGAAAAATATATGGTTTTTAGTGCTGCTATAGTATTAAACATTTGTCAAGATCTCAGGACAAATCCAAGATTTTTAAAAGCTTTAGCCCCGATGTAGTCAATGTGTTCTCCGAAGGATAATTTGTTATCAAATAATACACCTAGATCACAGACCGCATTTACTTTTTTAATTGGGATATCATTAAAATTGTATAAATAATTAAAAGGTTCTTTTTTTAGTGTATAACTAACCATTTGACATTTATTAATGTTGACTGTTATTCTATTTTTTGAGTAATAATCAAGTAAATTATTGAGATCTCTTTGAAGCTCTACACAATCATCAAGGCAGCTAATCTTATGGAATATTTTTTTGTCATCGGCGTACATTAGATGTTTTGAGAATTTTATGGAGTCTGCGAGATCGAACAAGTACGCATTGTAAAAGAGGGGCCCTAAGTGCGATCCTTGCGGAACTCCACTTGGTATTTTAATGAAATTTGATCGATATCTTCCAACAACTACAGCCTGGGACCTGTTGGTCAGATATGACTGGATCCATCGTAGTAGATTGCCACGTATCCCCAGTCGAAATAGTATGTTGAGCAAGATGATGTGATCCACACGATCGAACGCCTTTTTAAAATCAGTGTAGATGACATCCACCTGCCCACCGTTATCTGTATTTTTGAGAACAAAGTCCGTAAAACAGGCTAGATTTGATACCGTAGATCGTCGTCTTAAAAAACCATGTTGTGTGTTGGGTATGTGACTCTCTATGTAAGGATATACAACGTTGTAAGTAAGCTTTTGAAATACCTTAACCGGAGTATTTAGGATGGAGATGCCTCTATAGTTTTCTACTTTAGTGCGTGAGCATTTTTATGTATAGGAACAATGTTAGCCCTCCTCCATATCTCCGGGAAAATACCCGTCTCTAAAGAACGATTATAAATATACGTTATAGGAAGCGAGATAGATGAAGCGCATCTCTTCCAGAAGATAGGAGGAATACCATCACACCCTGGTCCCTTGTCGATCTGTAACGCTTTCAACGCTCTTTCAACCGTAGGTACAGTTACTTGTACGCTCGAAATCAAATCAGTACTCACATCTGGACAATCTATGAAACTGTCGGAACGGCTATTGCAATGATCAAATACACTATGGAAGAAACTATTAAACGCTTCGCAAATATTATGTCCGTCTGAATAGTTAATGTTGTTATAACTTAATGATTTTGGGTAGTTTGAGCCGCCACGCATGGTCTTGATATTAGACCAAAATGTTTTTGGGTTTGTTTTAAGACTGTTTTCTGTTGCTTGTATGTATTTGTTAAAACACATTTTTTGGACTAGACGTTGTCTGGCACGCAAAATTGAAAATTCATCATAATCAAGCAAGTTGTTGTATTTTTGCCAGCGCGAATGGGCTTTATTTTTTTCCTTAATGATTTTAATTAAAGGTTTATTGAACCAAGGTGGGTATCTATGTGTTATGTATTTATGTGGAGCGGGGGAAACGCACATGCAGTCAAACCACGAGTCAGTTGCATACTCATTTATTTTTCTAAAGACGTCTCGTACGCGCGTCACACACGCAGGTGTCCGCGTCGTACGCACACTACAATATATAACACTCCCTTTCCTACATAGCTTAAAAAAATGGCTTATAGTTAACGGGTAGAACACGTCGCTTTGATCTGCAATTCTGTGAGTCGGTCCGTATATTGCTCGCATTATCTCTTCCTGAACAATGAGGGGCTGGTAACTCTGGTGTAGAAGGTGACGGTGAGATTAACGGCTCAACGCTCGTACTTTCTTCCTCTCCACGCTGATCATCGTCAACGGGTTGTACGGTATCCGCGTTCGCACCTGTCAACGCATCGCCGTTTGCAGATCGCGACTGCGGCGATGGACTGCTATCATCACTTTCTATATCTCCGTGCCATTGATTACCATCACAGTGCATCTTTGAATCGTCTCCAGCTTGAAACCGTCTTATCTGATTAATGTGTCGAACTACTGTGCACCTTAGTTCGGGAACGTATACCGAATACATGACATTTCCTATCTCTTGCTTGATTGTCCCTTGGGTCCAACGGAATCTATCATTTCCACAAAATCGCTTTAACCAAACGACATCATCTATCTTAAATTTTGGTCTTATTATCCCTCCCTTGTTTTTACTCTGTAAAGACTGATTTTGCCTAACTGTCATTGAAAAAGGCGTGGATGTCGGAACGACTTGATATGGATTAATTAAGTCCAGTCGCGAGCATAGAGGGCGACCATAAATTATTTCTGCAGGCGATTTACCTGTGGTACTATTCTTGGAGTTTCTATAATCAAATAAAAATTTTGAAATGTTTTCTGGTAGTGGTATTTTATTATTAGTTTGTAATATTATGCTTTTTATACCTTTCTTAATTATTGTAACAAAACTTTCAGCTTGTCCGTTACTTGACGGATGATACGCCGGCGATAAAACATGCTGAATACCGTTTAGACTGCAAAAATTTTCGAACTCTCTAAACGTAAAAGAAGTACCGTTGTCCGTTACCAAGGTATTTGGCACTCCTACTTTAGACATAAAGTCGCATAACTTACTTATAACTGCCTTTGATCCGTACGATGTCGCACTAACCGAGTAACAATCAACCCACTTGGAAAATGCGTCTACTATAACTAAAAACATTTGATTATGTAGCGGACCCAGAAAATCCAAATGGATTCTATAGAAAGCATGCGGCGGGTAGGGCCACGGCGAAGGAGGCACGCGCTGTGGCGAGGGCCGCAGTTGCACGCAGACCTCACACGCGGCTGCCAATCGTTCGAGCCCCGCATCGATCCCCGGGAACCAAAACCTTTCACGAGCGGTGGCTTTCATTTTTACCACACCGAAATGAGAATTGTGCAATTCTCTTAACACCTTATCTCTTAGCGAATGCGGAATTACTACTTTATGGCCGCGCATTAAACATTCGTTTTCCAAAGCTAATTGAAACCGACAATCAAAATAAGCACGTAAATCGTGGTCATGGACTTTTCGCGGCCAACCATGTAAAACATATCTTTTAACACTTTTTAAAATCTCGTCGCGTTCAGTCTCGCTACGTAATTCATTCAGCGTAATGGGTAAACTTCCTTCGACAACAAAATTAACGTAAGCAGCGCGCTCTTCACAGTAGCGGTCCTCCCCCCGTGCTTCCTGCCCCGCTTGATTCGCATTCATGAACGTCGCTCGAGATAAAAAGTCTGCACTGTTATCACCACTACGAATATATTCTATTGAATAATTATAAGCCGATAAAAATAACGCATAACGTTGTAGCCTATTCGCTGATACTTCAGGGATACCACGATGCGGACCGAAAATTGTTATTAACGGTTTATGGTCTGTGCGCAATACGAATGGTGTGATACGACCATATAAGTACTGGTGAAATCTTCTCACATCATAAATAACGGCTGTAGCCTCCTTTTGTAACTGCGAATAGTTCTTTTCCGCCGCTGTGAGTGTCCTTGAAGCGAAAGCAATAGGCCTCTCGCGGTTATCCCCACACGATAATTGTGACAAAATGGCGCCTAAACCTTTTGGCGAAGCATCTACAGTTAATATCAGTTTCGCGTTAGGATCAAAATGGGCTAGCAACTGATCAGACACAAGCAGCCTTTTAATTCGTTCAAACGCGTCGTCATGAACGGAAGTCCATTCCCATTTTTTATTCTTATGTAACAGTTCATATAATGAGCTTAGTATCGACGACGCGTTTGGCACGAAATTCCTATAATACACTTGAGAGCAATAAAATCGCACACCCCTTGTAATTTGGTTTATTACTGATTGTTTTCTAAAATCGAAAGATATTGAGTAAAAATCATTAGACAAAATTAAAGCATACAAGCTTAGCTTTACAAAAACATAAAATTAAAATCATTGACCTTCACGTAACTTACAAAAACCGACCGTACACCGAATTCCCCAAATTCACGCGTTTGCGTTGTCACTACTTGCACCCTTAGCCGCAGGTATAAAAAGGTCAGTTTATTGGAATTTTTATTCAGTTGCATACCGAAGGTCAACGTGATAACATCTCTACTGGAAGCATACGGATTTACTGGAAAAATATGGATACCACGCCCGCAGAAGCCGCTCAAGTTATTGCCTTGCTCGAAGCAGGCCATAACCAAAGTGAAGTTGCTCGACGGCTAAATTTGAGCCGCTACTCTGTTCGTCGTGTATACCAGAGGTTCCAAGAGACCGGTGGCTACATTCGGCGACCAGGATCTGGCCGGCGACGCACAACATCAGAGCGTGATGACCGCTTTCTTGTGACAAGGTCTTTGAGAAATCGGCAACTGAACGCGGTTCAACTGGGACAACAGCTTCGAGAAGTTCGCAATGTCACTATAAGTCGGTGGACAGTTCGAAGAAGACTAGGTGAAGCAGGAATGACTTCACATCGCCCAGCAAATGGTCCCAAATTGACCACAGCTCACCGACAAGCCCGGCTACAATTTGCTAGGGAACATTTAAATTGGACGTATGACCAATGGCGGGCTGTTATGTTCTCTGATGAGTGCAGAATGACTTTACATGGTCATGATGGACGCTCTAGGGTCTACAGAAGGTCATCAGAGCGATTTTCACAATGCTGCATAAGCGAACGTGTGGCTTTTGGAGGTGGATCGTGTATGTTTTGGGGTGGCATAATGTTGGACACTAAAACTGACATTGTATTCATCACTACGGCGAATACCGGCCCGAGATCGAGAAGTTTGACGGCTGCACGATACGTCGAAGAAGTGCTCGAAGAACATGTGAGGCCGCTTGCGTGGCTTATGGGAGAAGATTTTCTCTTAATGCACGACAACGCCAGACCGCATGTCGCTAGAACAGTTTGCGACTACATGGAAGATGTTGGAATCACCGCGATGGAGTGGCCAGCTCGTAGTCCTGATCTCAATCCGATTGAGCATGTCTGGGATGAGCTAAAAAGAAGAGTTCGAGCAAGAAGCCCTGCTCCTACGCGCCTCCAAGAGCTTCAACTTGCCATTGAAGAGGAGTGGAACGCCATACCACAAGATTTCATGGTGAAATTAATACGGTCCATGAAAAACCGATTAAGAGCTGTAATCAAGGCTAGGGGAGGGAATACACCTTATTAAAAAACAATTTGATCAAGCATTTTGAGTTTTATTTTTATTCTTTGTTAAGCTAAATTGGGTAATTTTATCCGTATGTTGGGTTTTGTGCCCTAAAACTCCCTATGGGTACTTTTTTTACACTGTATTTGATATCATTAGAAAGGTACTGAAGTAAACATTCAAATAGTGTAAGTTTTATTTTAATATGTATTCACATTTATGAAAAAAACTGCTTTAACAACAAAAAGTCAACGTGTGCGATTTTATTGCTCTCAAGTGTAGTTAACTAACCCTAAAAATGATTGCAGCTGCGCGGTATTTGTTGGTTTCATGGCTTTTAATATAGACTGAACCTTATCTGGCGATTTACGTATACCATTTTTATCAATAATATGACCAAGGTAGGATATTTCATTTTTAAAATATTCACATTTATCCTGCTGAACAGTTAACCTGTTTTTATGCTGGTTAATATTATTCCCTGTTATAAGAATATCGTCTAAGAATATTATTACCCCGTCTAGGCCTGCTAGCACACATTCCATAGCGCGTTGGAAAATGGCGGGCGCGCTGACGAGACCAAACACTAGCCTGGTGTATTTAAAAAGACCACGGTGTGTGTTTATACAAGTTAGGGCTTGTGAGTCGTCGGTTAATAAAAATTGGTTGTAGGCTCGAGACAGATCAAGTTTAGTGAACTGCTCAGCCCCATGCAATTTTGCGAACAATTCATTTATAGTTGGAAGAGGATATTTTTCAATTATTAATTGCTTATTTATTGTAACTGAATAGTCTGCACAGATCCTAACCTCACCATCCTTTTTTAATACCGGGACTATAGGCGAAGCGCATTCGGAATATTCTATAGGCTCTAATATCCCAAGCGAAACTAGACTATTTAACTCCGCATCATTTTTTTCTTTTAAAGCAAAAGCGACCGGCCTTGCTTTGAAAAATAACAACTTCGCATCGGGTTTTACCTTTAATGATACCTTATATTTGTTGAAACATTCTAATTTACTAGAGAATAATTTGGGAAATAGTACATTAATCTGCGTAAACGCGCTGTCGTGGGGCTTATCAATATAATTAACGGGTGCAGTCGAAACGAACTCTAATTTAAACGCATGTAAAAAATCACGGCCTAACAGCGA
This sequence comes from Catocala sponsa, assembly GCA_963564715.1. Lineage (NCBI taxonomy): Eukaryota > Metazoa > Arthropoda > Insecta > Lepidoptera > Erebidae > Catocala > Catocala sponsa. The sequence goes on from OY751351.1 coordinate 10,450,649, forward strand.
CGGGCCACCGCCGCGCACTACGTAACACTTTAGAGCACGTGTGTTACTCATATACGACACGGCTAATACAATGAATCCTAAAGTAATTAACTTGCTTCCCGTATAACTGAATAACTTGATAACGGTGTCGGACAATGGTACTTCCTTAAAAAGCGAATGGTATGTATATTCTGAGATGACGCTAACCGCTGAACCACTATCAATCTCAAACTCCAAAAATATACCATTAACCTGGACTATCTCGGTCATCGGTCTACCCTTTACGCGTTTAATATTACGTACATGTAACTCACCATCGTCTCCAACACCCTCCACATTTTTCGAGACATAGTTAACTTTGGAATTAGCCGCACACATTCTACTTAAATGACCCTTCCGGTTACATTTCTTGCACTTATAACTTTTAAAACGGCACTGATTGGACTTATGATTGGTATAACCGCACACACTGCACTTTTCACTTTTGGAAATACTGAACACGGCATCGGGGGCCGCGTGGCCGGCGTCGCTCGCACCCGCCACGTCGCCGCTCCCGGAGCACGTGGCCGTTGCTGCCTTACGTGCCGCGCGCACATTCTCAGCCAGTTCCACGGCCTTTGCCAATGTCAGCACCTGCAAATCCTTTGCGAACAACTTCTCGCGCTCGGGACCTGCCGCCATCCCCATTACAAATTTGTCTAGGAGGGCGTCTTCCAGATTTGTAAACCCACAGTGCGCAGCCAATCCCCTAATCCTTGCTGCCCAATGAGTATGACTTTCACCTAGATGCTGCGTAGCTGCGTAGAAATTGTACCTCTCCGCGAAGCCAAGCCGTTTCGGTGTGAAATGGCTGTCTAACAGTTTGACGATGCTGTCATATTCCACATCCTCAATCTTCTGCGGCAGCGCCAGGTCACTCGCTAGCTTATAGCTCGACTCACTCAATGAACTTAACAGTATTGCCTTCCGCTTGAGCTTAGCTTTGTCTGTCGCATCATTAACGTCGTTTGCTATAAACCACTGAGTGAGACGTGATTTGTAAATATCCCACTCGCTTGTGATGTGGTCAAAGGTCGTGATAGTACCTAAAGCTCCACTAGAAAACATTTTGTAAATCCTCGTCGCCACTGTTATGTATTTATGTGGAGCGGGGGAAACGCACATGCAGTCAAACCACGAGTCAGTTGCATACTCATTTATTTTTCTAAAGACGTCTCGTACGCGCGTCACACACGCAGGTGTCCGCGTCGTACGCACACTACAATATATAACACTATGTGTCCTTGATTTACTACGCATTGGAACGTATTTATCAATACCTTCTTGAATTAAATTGTAAAATTTTGAAACGATTTCATCCACTGATCCATTACCCAACGCTGACGGCCAATCAATGTCATTATAATGAATGTTTAACATATCGAAATTTGCTTTATGATAATTAGATCTTGGGCTGGATAGGGAAATGGAGTGACGGTTAAATCTAGAATTTCTGCAGTGAGTACTGGATGTGGTGGGTCCACGTTAGTGAGGGGCGACAAACATTCGCTAACAATCAAAGGCAGACTACAAAACATAAGATCTAATGTATTGTTTTTATGATTAAGGATAGTATTGTATTGTGTGAAGCCGAAAAGGGACAGTTTATTAACTAAATGAATACCTGCTTCTTGCACTTCCACCGCGCCTTGTTTTTTAAATCTAGGGCCGTTCGATTGCCAATCTATGCAAGGAAGGTTAAAGTCACCTACAAGTAAACGATTATATGTTCTAGTATCTCGTGTGGAAGTAATATTTGTCAATAGGAGATTAATATTTATTGGTATAAGACGAGGTTCCGGTGGAATGTAGACAGTAATGATGTAAAGGTCTGATACAGCTGACAACGCGCCAGAAGGTATTACTATAGTAAGCATTTCTACGGATGAGCTCTGTGTATGAGCACAAGCCCGCGCCCCAAGTCCACGACGTGCAAGAATCATGACAGCACCTCCAGTACTTTTGCCGGTGGCAATTAAATCGCGATCTCTTCGAAATACGTCGTATCTGTCGTCACATAATTCTCCATTCAATATTCCGCTGTGTAACCAAGTTTCCGTTATTATTATCAAGTCATGATTATTATCACACATAATGTTATGATAAAATTGCAACGTCTTGGTTCTCAGCCCACGACAGTTCTGGTAGTATATTTTTAAGTTATACTGCGCCATAACGATAATAAAGTCTACAAATAATATATGATCGCGCCATAACAATGTAATTACGTAGAATAAATAGATACAAAGCAGATTGAGTATAGACATAACGTACAAATACTGGTTTAGTTAAGCTAAAACATAATTTTAAATAAGGTGATATTATAATATTAAATGCAAAAATTATTACAATAGCCTTTCTAGAACTGCGAAGTTGTTTATTACAAGTTAAACTACATACGCTTTGTAACAGTGCACTCCCCTGTTTCGTTTGAACATAGTTAGAATAATATGTTTTGTGTAATGAGAGTGATAAAGAGAATAAAAAGCATGGCTGTATATATATATACTGTACTGACACATAAGTAAGTAATATATGTGAGATAATAAGTTTGGATATGAAGTTAATTTTTATTTTGTATATTAGTAATATTTGTCTTTTATTAATTGTGTCGTTGTCTAATAATAAATAATGATTTGGAATATTATTATAGTAACTATAAGTAATTACTGATAGGTATACCATGAACATTAAATACTGCACATCAATTGTGCGCATACGCATTATCTTTATATCTTTACAATATATTTTCAGTACAATAAATACTCTGGTTATTTACGGACACTAAAACACTGAAGTTTTTTTTCTGTGTACATCCCGTTCTTGGCCATAACATCTACAACACAACACATCTCAGTGTACGGGTAAACTGCTCGTACAGTTTTGGTCCTTCGAGCCGGATTTACATATACAGTCCGGATACTTACAACACAACTAACACTGCTCGTACACGTTCACTAAGGCAGGTTTCTCAATAAATCTTAAAAAGTGCTCCTTCCTGACGACTGAAGTCGAATATTTAGGGAGGATAATAAGTTTTGGTCAAGTGCGGCTGAGCTCACGTAAAGTGGCGGTTTTAAAAAACTCTCCACCCCCCGAGAATGTCAGACAGGTTCGACAATTACTGGGACTCGCTGGATACTTCCGCAAATACATTAAGGGGTACGCAATGAGAACCGCGTGCATTGCTCATCTGACTCGGAAAGGTGTTGAGTTTCGTTGGGATCAGGAACATGAAAACGTTCGTCAAGAGCTAATTGAATGCCTAACTAGTAAACCCGTTCTTACCATATTTAACCCTGAGCTACCCACTGAGGTTCACACTGATGCAAGTTCCGCTGGCTATAGAGCAGTACTTTTACAGACTCATGCTGATGGTGGGAAACGTGTGGTAGCATATTTCAGTAAGTCTACGCAGGGAGCAGAGAGCAAATACCATAGTTATGAGCTGGAAACGTTAGCAGTCGTTAAAGCCTTGCAACATTTCCGTCACTATCTAGTGGGTCTTCAGTTTAAGGTCGTGACGGACTGCAATGCTCTCAAATCCACCGAGCGTAAGAAGGACTTACTGCCTCGCGTCGCTCGTTGGTGGATTTATTTACAGGATTACCATTTTTCTATCGAGTAAAGAAAGGGAGTTCTGTTGCCGCACGCGGACTACCTCAGTCGAAACCCAGTTGCTTCAGTCAATCAAATCTCGAGGCCGCGTAACTGGGCACAAATAGCCCAGTCTGCGGACCAAGAAACAAGCACCCTCATACAAAAACTCTCGGAAGGACAGCTTGATTCTAATCGTTATGTCTTAAAAAACGACTTATTGTGTTACAAATACACCCCTGTCGGTGAGTAACCGCGTTTCCTCTGTTTTATACCCAAAGGCCATTGACTCAGCCTGCTGCGAATATTTCATGATGATCATGAGCATATAGGTCCCGATAAAACCCTGGACCTTATTCTAAAATAATTTTGGTTGCCCGGGCTCCGTCAATTTGTTTCTAAATACGTCTCACATTGTTTAATTTGTATTTCCAAAAAGCGAGTGCCCCGAGCCCCGCTACAAAATATTTCAACTTAGCCAAAACCCGACACCCCGTTCGACACCATACATGTCGATGCCTTGGGACCATTACCCGAGTCGAAAGGCTACAAATTCATCCTTATACTAGTTGACGCGTTTACAAAATTTTGTCTCCTCTATCTGATTTATCGCCAAGACACCGGCGAGTTAAAACAAGTCATCTCCCAAGCAGTCTCTCTGTTTGGCGTTCCTAAGCTGCTAGTAACGGACAGAGGTAGAATGTTTGAGTCCGCTGACTTCGTGCAATGGATAACCGAACTAGGTTCGGACTTGCACTATATTACACCTGAAATGCACAGCTCAAACGGCCAGGTCGAGCGGTACATACGAACCGTACTCAACATGCTTCGCATCGAGGTGCGACACAAGAACGACTACGCTCTGGAAATTACAGCTCGTATTAAACATCAGTAAGCAGAAGACGACTGAAACTTCACCAATCAACCTCTTGATTGGCACTGATGCTTCTACTCCGGTCATACGGTCCCTAGTGCGAGACCTAGCCGTGAGTGGTTCTGAGACCAACAGAGATGCCTTACGTGAAATGCGCAGGAACCGTGCTAGCGAGCTCCTGAAGAAGAACCAGGATCGGCAGGATGTCTCAGTCAATCGGTTCAGACGCCCGCCGCGCAACTACGGGATAAACGACCTTGTATTTGTGATCAAGTACTCGCAATCGACTGGCAAACTAGATCCAGGAATGCGAGGACCGTACAAGGTTACAAAAGTACTACCTAATGGTCGGTACGAACTTGGACTCCTCAGTGGAGGCTATGGGAAAACTACCCAGGCAGCTTCCCAATACATGGTACCATGGAAAGGAGAATGGTGCCCCGAGACGTGCACCGCCTTTTTTGAGAGTGAGTACATCTACTATGTCCACTGACATGTGTGATTTCAGAAGTAGACCATCGAACGGCTGCGCTCCTCAAGGCGCGCGTGGCCTGTGTGGGTGCTTTCCAGTGGCGTACTCCACTTATGCGAGCACGTCTCCAATGGCGTGTGTCGCCCAACGTATGGGTTAGTCCCAATGGCGTGTGTCGCCCAACTTATGGGTTAGTCCCAATGGCGTGTGTCGCCCAACGTATGGGTTAGTCCCAATGGCGTGTGTCGCCCAACGTATGGGTTAGTCCCAATGGCGTATGTCGCCCAACATATGGGTTAGTCCCAAAGGCGTGTGTCGCCAAACGAAGGTGCCTGACACCAAGTTAGTGTTAGTCGCTGTGGTAAAGTATGGGCAGCGATATAGGATGGCTGGGACGCCTACTATCCTGTATCCTTGCTATTTGACATAATTACTGTGAATTACTTAAGGTCAATTTACCCATATGCCACGGGTGAACACCACTCTTAACGTTTCAAATGACGAAACTGACGATACCGATGTCAGGTTAGAGCAACCTGAAAGTAACGAGCCCGTAGCAGCTGGACCATCCATGCCCGATCTTGACGCCTCTATAGGAGCCGTAACGCAGTACAATCAAGTCGAGGACGCCTTGTTGTCAGGAGAGGCCATGTTAGGAGACAAATTATGAACACTTTTGAGCCGGTATAAAACGAGCGCGCGCACTGTCATAAGGCTCATTCGTCGGGTGTCGTTCGGAGAGGCAACATCGCTCAAGGACAGTGAATCGTATTTCTTTTGTTACATTTTTGATTAATTGTTATATTTGTGCAATTATTGTCGGCGAGTGCTGAGCAGTTTATTGATGTTTAGTTACGTTCCTTGTATAAAAAAACGTTTGCAATAAATTGAAAGTGCTTGGTTAAAATAAATAAATGTGTGAGTCACCTCGGGTGACGTGTAATATTTTTTTTTTAATCATCTCTGCTTCTGATTTCTAATAATACATTAATGACTTACCAGGTGCTACTATTCAACCCATGACATTATTTGCTGACGATAGTACTGTGATCATAGCGTGTAAGGATATTGACTATTATAAATCTGACAACAAATTCTTTGACATCAATAATTGCATGGTTTAATAATAATAATTTAAAATCAATATAAGTAAAACAAACATAATGCATTTCAGACAAAAGTCACAAAATCAATCAAATTTCAATATTATAGACGACAACATTGAAATAAATGAAGTAACTAGTACTAGACCAAAAGATAAACTGGAAAGAACATATTGATAAGTTGAGTAATAAAATCAGCTCACTATCCTACGCTATATACAAACTTGCACAAACTGTGAACACCGATGCAATACTTACTGCATATTATAGCCTAATCGAATCTGCATTTAGATATGGATTAATATTTTGGGGTAATTCAACAAATAAAGATATAGCATTTAAAATTCAGAAACGCTGCATACGTTCTATGTTTATAATTCAAAATACAGAGAGTTGTAAACCATTGTCAGAATCGAAACCGTATTAAGAGTTCAATTCCGACACGGTAAAATCGTTCAATAGCTATCTGAGCAATCGCACCCAGTTTGTAGAAATCAGGGACGTAAATGGAACCGGCTCCACGTCAGCTATAGCTGACGTGAATAAAGGTGTACCTCAAGGATCAATTTTGGGGCCTTCTTTATTCAGTTTATACAGCTCAGACGTAACAAAGGCGATACAGAATTGTAAATTTCATATATATGTTGACGACATTCAAATATATCTGTCTTTTAAACCTCAGGATTACGCGAATGCGATTACTGCCATTAATGAAGACCTCACAAGAATAGTCAAGTGGTCAAATCATCATTCACTCACACTTAATCCAAACAAAACAAAATATATGATTCTTGGAATCAATTAGATAATTTGCCACGGTCTTCGGGTGTACACGTGACGGTGATGAGAGAACAAATAGAACGAGTGAGTGACGCTCGTAACCTGGGTCTGTTAATAGACGAAAGCTTGAGGTTTGAAAGCCATATCTCGAATTGTGTAATAAATTGTTTCTACCGTTTGAAAATGTTATACAAATTGCGCTCATACTTGAGCCAGGAATTAAGAATTCAATTAGTAAAATCTATAGTTTTATCAAAATTAAATTACGCAGACAATTTAATTTTGATAAAACTATAGATTTTGATGTGATAACTCACTGCACTGAAAATAATAATACATCTATCAATGATATTAATGAAAGAAACGTTGATCAGACTGTCGCTTCGACATTCTCAGCCTCTTCTAATACCCAGTTTTTTCTATAATACACTTAACATTCTACACCAAAATATAGCAGGGTTATTTAATAAATTAGACATGTTTCTAGTCAAGCTGGAGGAATTAAGCATCGCAGGCACAAATGTTGATGTGATCTGTATAACTGAACATTTTGTCCAAATGGGCTACGAACATCTACTTCACATACCAAATTATTGCCCGGCTGCATTCTTTTCTAGACATAACATGAAACGTGGTGGTACGTGTATATTTGTGAGGGCTGGTTTACAGTATAAAGAACTACCAGACATAGCAAAGCAGTCTGTCTCGGGTATATTTGAATGCTGTGGTGTTGAACTGGTTTCACATGGTATTATAATAATTTGTATTTATAGAATTCCGCTATATAATTATACAATATTTTATGAACATTTAGAAAATATTTTATCAAAAATTTATCGATGCTCAAAAAAGAAAATAATTGTATGTGGAGATTTTAACATAGACGTATTGAAACAAACACACACTAGATTTAGAATATTTCTTATTAGGTTTTAACTTAAACCTAGCTTTACATAGACCTACTAGATTGCAATCACAAACATGTATTGATAATTTTGCTCACAATTATCAGAAAGAATGCAATGCAGATATTATTGATCTCTTGCTTTCTGACCACACATCTCAAATATTAAAAGTCCCTATTAATAAAGTGTGTAAATTAAAATACTGGAAAATAAAGAAACAGGATATCTCTAATGAAAACCTAGTTAAATTTTATAACCACTTACAATGTTTATCCTTCGAACAGGTCTATAATTCAGACGACACCAACAAAGCCTATAATAGTTTCATGGATGATTTTTCTTTGCTATATACTTTGTGCTTTCCAGAAAAACTTGTAACTATAAAAACAAATAATAAAACTAAATGGATATCTAGAGGAATAAAGATTTGTAGTCAGAAACAGAGACAATTACTTTGGGCCTTTAGACTGAAACCGAGCTTAAGTAACAAACTTGCATTTAAGAATTACACATTTTTATATAGAAAAATAATTAAATTAATACAAAAAGCTCAAAATAATCACTTTATAAATACGTCTCAAAATAAAGCAAAAGCGACTTGGCATATAATTAATAAATCCAATATCTCTTTACCAAAGAACCCAATTACATCAATAAAAAGAAATGACTTGTTGATTACTCAGCCTCTTGATATCGCTAACGAATTTAATAATTTCTTTGTTGACGAAATCGAAGGTAATGTCAAACGTGACATTCATTCTTGTAATGAATTTAAAAATTTGACATCGCAATCTTTATTCATGCTACCAGTCCAAGAAGACGACGTAATACGGGTAACAAACAGTCTGAAAAACACTAATACCGTCGGTTATGACGGCATCTCTACAAAAGTAATAAAATTCGTCATTAAAGTAATAGCTCCTATATTGGTGCATATTTTTAATTTAAGCATAACAGATGGAATATACCCTGAGAGATTAAAACATACAATTATCAAACCTCTTCATAAAAAGGAAGATAAATTTGAATTAAAAAACTACAGACCTATAGCTAAAATTCCTATATTCTCTAAGGTTTTCGAGAAACTAATTTATAGATCTATATATGCATATTTTAACAAATATAAACTATTTTGTACTGAACAGAAAGGATTCCGCCAAAAAATTACAATAAATATGGCTATTTTTGAATTCATGTCTAGTGTTATGGATTCTATCGATAGAAAAATACCTGTTTGTGCTCTTTACACTGACATGACCAAAGCGTTCGATTTCGTAGACCATAAAATTTTATTAAATAAACTTCAGGGATATGGCATAAGAGGTAACATTCTACAACTTCTAGAATCGTACTTGAGCAACCGGACGCAATGTACAGAAATTTCTAGATTATGTCCAAAAACCAAACAAGAAATAATTTATACATCTGAACCAAGGGAATTAAAATATGGTATGCCACAAGGTAGTGTCCTGGGCCCGCTACTCTTTTTGATATATATAAATGATCTTCCAAAATCTGTCTGTCATAACATGGTTCTATTTGCAGACGATAGTACAGCAATAATAAAAAATTCAGATTCTAGTAATCTTAATAGTTACAAAAATGACATAAATAATTGCCTATTCGACATTATTAGCTGGCTCGATAGGAATAATTTGCAAATTAACCTAAAAAAGACAAATGTAATGCATTTTCACCAAAGAAGTAAAATACCAAAATTTGATATTACTTTCAATGGATATGAAATAGAAGAGACAAAAGTAGCGAAATTTCTTGGTATAACCATTGACGATCAACTCACCTGGAAGCCCCATATAGCAGAATTATGTAAAAAACTAAGTAAAATAGCGTATGCCCTTTCACAACTTTCCAGAAAAGTAAACCAGAAGTCTCTCATAACTGCATACCACGGTCTAGTGGCGTCTTTACTAAGGTATGGCATAATATTTTGGGGTCAGTCAACAGACAGAGAACTAGTATTCAGAATGCAAAAAAGGTGTATCAGGTCAATGTTTGGTTTAAAAGTTACAGACAGCTGCTTACCTTACTTCAAAAGCCTCAAATTGTTAACTTTACCAGCGCTGTACATAATGGAAACAGCTGTTTTTGTAAAAACGAATTTAATACTCTTTAAAAAAGTATCAGATGTGAAAATAGGTCCAATACGTGCTCAATATAAAGAACAGTTGTGTAATGTACAGTGCAAGACAGCTCTAATGCAAAAGAGTGTTTTTGGTATAGCTCCAAAGGTATACAACAAAATACCTAATGAAATAAAAACCTTGCCTTTAACTAAGTTTAAAAAGTATATTTTTAATTTGCTGGTAAATAAAAGCTACTATTCGTTGAATGAATATTTAAATGACACAATTTTAATAACATGATAATAATGTATACTATAATAAGAATATCATATTTTAACTCTGTAAATGGTAATATATATATTTGTTTTTAGTGTAATAATTTAATTTGCTATGTATTTGTCATGTAATTTTGAATTTGTTTCTTGACATTGACGATATTTTTATTTTTATATTCTCTTTTGTGATACTAACCCATTTAAATTTGTATGTCTCAATGACAGAACATAGAGGACAGATAATTTGTAACATCTTTGTATTAACCTATGTTTCTACAAATAAATGATTTCTGATTTCTGATTTCAGACACCGTTTTCGGTCCCAGGCTGTTAGCACACACTGAAAAACTTTTACAAAGAGTTCAAAACGCCTGTGCATGATTCTGCTTTAACATACTTCTAAGAACCCATGTAACACCCTTATTCTGAAAATTAAATTGCTTAATAAATTACATCTTGCTTCTCTTCTGTTCGGCGTAATTGCACATAAAACTCCAATGTACCTGAATTCAAAAATCTCTTGGGTGAGCAGTTATCGCGAGCATGAGGGTCGTCGCTGTGCACAGCAGCTGGCTATACCCCAACACCGATCTGCTTCATTTCGTGGCAGCTTCCGATACAGAGCGTCCAAAATTTGGAATAACATCCCCCCGCCCATAAGAAGCCTAAAAAATATTAACAATTTCAAGAATAAATTAAAAAGTTTTTACTTACAAGACAAATAATGTATGAATCAGTCAAATGTAACTTATCAATTATTTAATCCAATCTTTATACTATTTCCATAAAATGCTTTTATTTTATTGTGTTTTACATTATTGTTATTTAAATACAGTTGTTATATTATATACTTTATTTTAATAACTCACCTGTGGACGCTGTTTCGCATTTCACATAAATTTCTATATTATACAACCGCTTTATGTTATAAACATTACACTTAAGTAATAACTCTCCACAATTAGCTATATTAGATGGTCTCACTAATAATAATATCAAAACAAAAACAAACAAAACAATGCGAACAGCCTACCCAGTCAACAACGCCTGAGGTCGATCACTTTGTTTATGTTTCACTATGCGCATAATATTGTGTTATCAGTACCTGTTATGCAATGACCTTTTTATTTTTTATTTGTCCTTTTATACCTCCTTAAATTTTATTTATTTGATGGTGACGTATTTTATTTTTTACTCCTGTTCTCGTATTTTTGAAATGTACCGAATTTATAAACATAATTTAATATGCCCTATACGTTGCCCTTGTGTATGTATTTAGCAGAACCACATTTATTGTATTTTTGTAGTAATGTTAAGCATTTGCCTCCGTCCGTGCACCACGGTATCGGGTGACCAACTGAAAACCAGCGCTGGTGCACTCAATTTGGGTGCCCAGGTAATGCTGAGGTGGTGACCCTTTTCGGTGAGGGCATACACATTTTGTTTTATAATATGTATAATATGTTTGTTTATTTTGTTTTAATTAGTTGTGTGTGCTCTGTACGAAATAAACAAATTTCTCTCTTTCTTTCTTTCTTTCATTGTTTATCAAGCACCGGATTCTAACATTACCGTCATTATACATTTTTGAAGTAGCTATGTTTGTAAGAAGTAATCCGCATTTATTTCCTAAGCTGTCTGACACAGTCAATCGAAACAGACGTGATAATAACAAATTACGTATTCACAAGTCAAGAACCGCACTTATGCATAAGAGCATAATTTGTATGGGTCCAATTATTTATAATAAAATTCCAAAAGAGTGGAAACAGAAAAACATGAATGTATTTAAAAATCTGTTAAAGGCCTTTTTGGTTGACAAGGCTTGTTATAATGTTATTGATTTTTTGAATGACCATTTGTAATACTATCATAATCATAATTTCGTTACATATCTGACATTTTACCATTATGTGACTACTGACTTCATTAACTGACATTTTATCGTTTTAATTTTTTACTTTATTTTTGACATGCATATTTTATAATTTTAATGATATTAGATCTTTATTTTTTAATTTTACTTGCATGAATATTATTAATAATTCTATTTTCTTTTTTAAAATGACACCTTTGAAATTTTATGTGCGTCAAATCAATTATTTTTAGTAACATCATTTTGAATATTTGAATACCCTTTTAAGCTATTGCATAGCTTCTATCGCGGGCCTTGAGCGTGGAGACCGAATCCAGAAATTCCGTAACGAAAATAACCTAACACCCCCCACTCCGACCGGCACAGCGGTGATACTTTTTGAAGTTATACTTCTTTAGGCGCGTTATGAAAAAATTATGAGAGTGAAATATTAAGATGCGCGCGCATCACTGTGACACAAATGCTACATGTTGAAGTTGGCCACAGAATAGAATTAAAAGTATATATTTTTTTAAATGACTAAGTTATCTCATATACAGGCTAGTTGCAAAGTATCCAACGAAACGTTGTTATTTTCAAATTCGATAGAAATACCATTTAATATGAAATATATTATTCATATTAATAATCAATTCTAAAAAATGCTCAATTAAATATTTTAGTTTTTATTTAACTTGATAATAATTTTCTTTTAATCAATATTTTTTTTAAAAATAATAGTAATTTCATGAATTAAAATATTTAAACTAAAATATAAATATTGTAGTACCTATTATATTTAGGTATCTATTTATTGAGTTCATAATTTTTTAATACAGACTTAATCATTTTGTTTATCGAATATAGTAATTCTATCCATATTTTTTTTTATAATTGCATAAGTTGATAAAAAATGCTATGCAATAGCTTTACCGCGGCAGTCTCCGAGTGCCACACGTCTTTTTTTTTTTACGTGGGTGAATGCATTGACGCACACCACTCCGCGGGGGCGGGCGGAGGGGTTATGTCGGATTCGCCGGGGTAAAAGAAAGTTGGAATGGGAATAAAGTACCTCCCGGAATACCGACTAAACCTACCACGATGTTCCTCGACAAACCACTATCGGCGAGGCTGCGCGAATCACTTTCACATGCAGTCGCGACCCCACCGTGGTTACGGCCCGCCGTATGAAATGGCAGGCCACTACTCGAAAAGACCTACCCACTGGTCACCTCTAAATATTCCCTACTGTCCCCCCTAGAGGGGAGACGGACACGACACAGAGGCGCGCGTGGGAACACGCACGCCGCCTCTCAGACCTGGTGCTGAAAGGATGGCGGGCAGGCCCACAAAGCCCGCCACCCCCAGGTCAATCCTCAGGGTGGCTGGAGGTCGTCTCGCGCCCTCCGGCGCCCGGCTCTGTGGTTGGGGAGAGGGTTTAAACGCTCCCTCTCCCGCTCCGCCGCCTCCTTAATGGAAATAACTTCCTCACAGAAGGAGGCGACGGCGTTCCACGACCTCTCACTCCGGACCATAGACAGAACTACGGCCGGGAGTGAGAGGGCAACCGATCCGACTGCCGCGATCAACTCACGGCGCTGCGATGCCCAGGCGGGGCAAACCGCCAAAGTGTGCAGCGCCGTGTCCTCAACAACGTCGCGGCAGTCGCCGCAGTGTTGACAACCGGGCGTCTCTTGCCGGCCTATACGACACAGGAACCGGCCAGAACAACCATGGCCGGTCATTACCTGTGTCAGCCGGAAGGTGAGGGCACCATGCCGCCTCTCCAGCCACTCCTCAAACACGGGACTTTCCGCCACGATCGTGGCGTGCCCGGCAATGAGGTGCACAAGTCGCTCCTTCCAATTGGCCACTTGGACCTGGCGGAGCTCGGACCTTACCGCCTCGACGGCGGGAAGAGCAGGTCCTTCGCCCCGAGCTAGTGCCTCCTGGCGCCAACGATAAAGTGACGCCAGAAGCGCCGCTTCCAGTTCCCATGGCATCGATCCGGCGAGGAGGCTCGCAGCCTCGAACGAGATCGTGCGGTATCCTCTTATCAACCTGACGGCCATGGCGCGCTGTGACGCATGAAGCGCCGAAATGTTTCGGGCCGTCAGGCTGTCCACCCAAACTGGGGCCCCATACAGGGCCATGGACCGCACGAACCCCTCGTAAAGCCTCCGGCAGGAGGTATTTGGCCCCCCAAGGTTGGGCAGCAGACGCGCGAGCGCGCCTGCAGCGCCCCGAAGAATGGGGGCCAAACGTCTAAAATGGGCTGTGAAGTCCCACCGGCCGTCGAGCAAGAGACCTAAATACTTTAGGGTTGACTCGACACCGATGCGGACCCCTCCTACCATGATATGGGCCCCTTGAGGTGGCCGGTTCCGAGGGCCGTGAAAACATACGGCCTCGGATTTGGACAGGGCCACCTCGAGGCCCAACCGCCGGATACGATTGATGACTTGTGCGACCCCAGCGGTCGCCAGTATGGCCGCCGCCCGGTGCGACTTACCCCTCGCTGTGACAAGCGTGTCGTCGGCGTAACAAATGACGCCGACGCCTCGGAGGAGCGCACCTCGCAGCACCCAGTCGTAACCAATGTTCCACAGGAGCGGACCCACAACCGATCCCTGTGGAACACCGCGCGACATCTCTAGCCGACTCCAACCGTCGTGACCCGGGTAGACTACTACCCTCTCTGATAAATATGCCCCGACAATGCGGTGGAGGTAGGTCGGCACTCGATGAAAAATGAGTGCCTCCCTAATGCAACTCCAGGGCAAGGTGTTAAAGGCGTTCGCGATGTCCAAAGACACCGCGAAGACGACCTCGCCCCGGGACACCGCATCCTCTGTAAGGCTCCTCACTTGCAGAACTGCATCGATTGTGGAGCGCCCGCGGCGGAAACCGTATTGGTTCTCCGCCAGATCCGGACCCACAGAAGACAGATGCTGGACAAGGCGCTCCGCGATAATAAACTCAAACAGCTTAGCCACCTCGTCCAGTAGCACAATGGGCCGGTAGGCGGACGGAGAGTCCGCCGGGCGCCCTTCCTTCCTGATCAGGACCAGTTTCCCCACCTTCCACTGGCGCGGAAACTGGCCCTGCTGCAAACACTCCATGAGGAGCCCCTTGATTCGGGGCGCGAGCTCCTTGACGACCAGGGCCAACGCAAGACCTGGAATTCCGTCGGGCCCTGGGGCGGTGTTTTTCGAGCGAAGTCTCGACACCGCCGCTCGCAACTCTACCTGGGTCACTTCGGGAACCACAGTAGGTTATAATTGGGGGTTCTGCATCACTTGATCTCGCTCGCGCTCGAGCTGCGCGATGCAAAACGCCCCAATTATGCCCTAATAATGAACGATTTAAACCTCTGAACAGATTTTAATAAATTTTGGATTACGATTATATTTACCGATTAGACTTGTACATCTTAAACATATCATGCTTAAGATCTTTGTAATAGTGCATAAAATACTTTCGTTTGCAAGTACCTATACGTAAAGAATAATTCATTTTATACGTACATCATAATAGTATTACTAGTACCTAGTAGTAATAAGTAGACTACCTTGTTGGTCTAGTAACTGACTTCAACAAAAATAATTTATATTTTGATGATTTCAGTGACACCCTTCACATAAGGTAGTATAGCAGGCTGGCGCTCGACTGTGGCTGATCACAGATCCCGTGGGCTCTCTTTTGTCTTTGTTTCAGAGAGCCCACGGGATCTGTGACAAGAAACACCTGGACGCCGAGCTTCAACATGTCAAGCAAGTACTGCAAGACAACAAGCTCCAACAGCCGCGCCGCTGTCACAGATCCCGAGAAAAGCCAGCCACAGTCGAGCGCCAGCCTGCTATACTACCTTATGTGAAGGGTGTCACTGACAAGATTGGCTACATCTTGAAGCGAGCTTCAATCAATACATACTTCAAGCCGCCAACGAAGATAAGTCAATTTTTACCATCTGTCAAGTGCCAACTACCTTTACAAGATGCAGGGGTCTATAAAATAGATTGTGACTGCGGACTCTCATACATTGGTCAAACCAAGAGAAGCATAGGCACCCGCATAAAAGAACACATAGCTGATGTAAAACACCAACGCTCGTTGAAGTCTGCTGTGTGTGAACATGTGCAACAGGGGACCAACCACTACCTGAGATTTGACAAACCACAGATGCTCGCTAAAGAACACCGATTCCTACCAAGGATGCTTCGCGAGGCTATTGAAATCAAGAAACATCCTAATTTCAATAGAGAAGATGGTTGGAGTGTACCACCAGCTTGGGATCCAGTAATTCAAATAGTCAAACCCAAGAAGAAGCAAACCACAGCTAGACTTCATGATACTTTGAGCTCATTCTGCGTAAATAGAAACACCCAAGATTAAATTATGTTCGGGTACTTTGAAATAACTACACTGGAACATTGAGACAACTACCATCTTAGTCTCCCCGTGACCATGGCTGCTGAAAAGCAACCGAAACATCGGGGAAAGTGTAAAAATAAATCTAAATAGTATAATAGTATAGTAATAGTATAAATAGTTTTAATAGTTTCAATAATTTAATTAGCTTAAAAATTTGTAAAGTTTAATAGTGATTATAGTAGTGTAACAGTTTTTCAAAAAAAATTGTAACAGTGTCAAATAAACAACGCGATAAAATCCGTATATAGTAGTTTAATTTCAATGAATAACATTCGCGTAAACAGAAGACAATATAACATTTAATAATGAATTTTCTGGACAATATCACGATCCGCCGCAAGCGAACTAAATCAAACACGACTTTAAATAATAGTGAATTGGCAGCTATATGCCACAATGAAACAAATAGCAGTGTTCCTGAGATGTCTGACGACGAGGATGAACTACAAATAATAAAAAATTAAGTCAAGAACCTTACTATAGAGCTACAGAGCGCCCACGCAGAAATTGAATTATTAACACTAGAAAACAGCAAACTAAAGCAATTAACTGAGAATTTGTCAAAAAAGAACGAACTCTTAAAAAAGGTTACGAATAGCCCAGTCAAACATAAGTCGTCAAATGGCAAAAAGAATCTAAACAAACAACAGCAAACATGCAGTAGGTATACTCAAACCGAAAACCCAACGAAGCAATCAAATATAAATAACATTAGTATCACTATGCCTGATTCTGGTACTACAAAGCAGAAGATCATTGTTGAAGAGAGCACGAAGGTGTCTGAAAATCATACAAAGAGACCCAAAATTTGTATAATAAGTACAGATAATAAAAATAAGCTTCTCTATACTACCGCAGAACAAATACTAAACAACACACAAATTGGTCATTACTTAACACCTTATGGAAATGCACAGGTATTGCTTAAAGAGCTCAGAGAAAGGCTATTGAATTACACATTCAACGACTACTGCATTATATTACTTGGCGAAGACGATTTTAGAATTACCAACAATTATTTTAATATCATCCTACATATAAGAAATACATTAAAAGAAATAAAACACACGAATGTAATTATTTGTGCGCCCACATATAAATGTACAAAATATGCTAACTTTTATAACTACAGAGTAGAAACGTTCAATAATTTGCTGTATCTTGATATATTAACACATGAACATGCATATTTTCTTGACAGTAATTTAAACCTTAAAAATGACTATACTATGTTTGATATCTATATAGGCATAATAAATAACAGTGGACTAAGAACCATTTTTAAAGATATAATGAACATGATAAATTACATAAAGTATTCTAATTGTATTGACATATGGACTGAAACTGACATCAACAAAGAGACAATGCCCAGTAATGACCTTTTTCGTAACTAATCACCTCTATGTAATGCACCAAAATATAGCTGGACTATTAAATAAGTCAAATGCCCTTACAGTATGCATTAGTGAACTGACAGGAAGAAATATAAATGTGGATATCATATGTATTACCGAACATTTTATGATGGAAGCCTGTGAAACACAACTAAATATACCCAACTATTGTTTAGCTGCCCACTACAGCAGGAAGAAAACTAAGAGAGGTGGAGCATGCATTTTCGTTAGAAATGGACATAAATGGAAGGAACTACAAATAATATCCAATATGGCAATGTCAGAAACTTTCGAATGCTGTGCGATTGAACTCATAAAATATAATATTGCTATTATCTGTGTTTATAGAGTACCTAATATAAGGAATATTAATAACTTCTTTAGTAAATTAGAAATCGTTTTGCGAACAGTAGCCTCCAAACGATACAAAAATATTATTCTAGCCGGTGATTTCAATATTGATATATTGAAATCAAGCTATCCATCAGTTGAATTTGAATGCATCTTATTAAACTTTAACTTGAAATTAGCAGTCAATAAACCTACGCGAATTGTGAGCCAGACATGCATCGATAACTTTGCACATAATTTTAATAAGAAGTGTAATACAGAAATATTGGAATTTGCTTTATCCGATCATACAACCCAATTACTAAAATGCCCCGTTGATAAAATATGTGTTATTGATAAGTACCAAACAGTTAGGCGAAATTATAACAGCGAAAATTTGACAAAGTTTAAATACTGTATGAGTAAATTGAGTTTTTCTGAATGTTTTGAAGCTGATGATCCTAACAAAGCGTATAATATATTTATAGATACTTTTAAGCTATATTACAACCTATGTTTTCCGAAATGTAAAATGTATGTTAATTTGATAAAGAGACCGAAATGGGTATCACGAGGGATTCAAATATGCAGCAAGAAGAAAAGACAACTCTTATGGATGCATAGGCTAAAACCTGATGCATATAGTAAAACACGTTTTCTTAATTACTCTAAACTGTTTAAAAAGATTGTTCATCTTACTCAGCGTTCACAAAACAATTATAAAATTAAAACATCTACTAATAAAAGTAAAACAACTTGGCAAATAATAAACCAAACTAAGTTTAATGTTCCAAAAAACCATATTAATAAAATAAAAACATATAATACTTATATATAAAATCCAAAACAAATAGCTAATACGTTTAATAATTATTTCATTGACAAAATACAACCCACAATTCAATTACAACATAAAAAGAGGTCACATTATATCATCCCTAGAACAAATTCAATGTTTACGGCTCCTTGCTTGCCTCAAGACGTTCTAAAAATCGTACAAACCTTAAGAAACACAAACAGTGTGGGATATGACGATATCTCTACCAAAGTAATAAAAGCTGTAGCACAGGAAATTTGCATTCCCCTTTGTCACATTACGAATTTATGTATCAGTGAAGGAAAGTTCCCCGAGGCATTAAAACTATCAATAGTTAAACCGCTATTCAAAAAAGAGAACAGAGAGCTAATGCAACACTATAGACCTATCTCACTAATACCAATTTTTTCGAAAATAATAGAAAAAAAAATCCACAAGGTATTATACAAATATTTAGACAATAATGAAATATTCTCAAAATCACAATTTGGTTTTCGTGAAAACACGTCTATTAATATGGCAATCTACAATTTTCTCCATACAGTAATGACAAATGTGGATAAGACAGTGCCTGTATGTGCTGTGCTTTGTGATATGACGCAAGCATTTGATTATGTTCAACATAACATACTAACTGAAAAACTTGATACATATGGCTTGAGGGGTAATGTACTGAGTCTGATAAAATCGTACTTGTCTAATAGAAAACAACGAACTGAGATTACCAGAATTAACACTATTACAAAACGGGAGGATATTTATGCAACAAAAGAACGTAAAGTTATTTTCGGTGTACCTCAAGGTAGTGTTCTGGGACCGCTGCTTTTTACTCTATACATTAATGACTTGCCAAAATCAATACCACATCCGATGACTCTCTTTGCAGATGACAGCACTGTGACAATTTCTTGCAATAAAAATGACATGGTACAATATAAACTTGACATTAATAATGAAATGGTTGGACACGAATAATTTAAAAATGAATTTAGATAAAACTAAAATAATACACTTTAGCCAGCGTTCAAAATTAGTAGAACCAAACATACAACTTAACGACAAAACAATTGAAAATGTAAACACGTCGAAATTTCTAGGGTTAACAATTGATAAAAAGCTAGATTGGAAATCACATATAAATAACCTTAGCAAAAAAACTTCCAATTCTGCCTTCGCCTTATATTCACTGTCTACAGTAGTTAATACAGAAACTCTGATTACGGCTTATCATGGACTAGTTGCATCAAACTTGCGGTACGGTATCATCTTTTGGGGGAATTCTACTGATAATGGTATAGCATTTAAAGCCCAAAAGAGATGTCTAAGATCTATATTTAGGCTAAAGACTACAGACAGCTGCAAATGTTATTTCCAAAAATTTAAAATTCTAACCTTACCATCTTTGTACATTTTGGAAACTGCAATGTTTGTCAAATTAAACTCCACTCTTTTTCCACGCCTAGAAGACACAGTCTCGCGTAACAGGCGCGATAATAGTAGACTTCGGCTACATAGAGCTACAACTGCACTCATGCGCAAAAGTATATTTTGCATGGCACCAATAATATTTAATAAGTTACCCCAGCATTGCAAAACATTAAACAATAATGCATTTAAAAATCAACTGAAGGACTTTCTTACGAGTAAAGCCTATTATACTGTTACAGAATATCTAATGGATAATATTTCTTAATTATATAAAATTGCTTCAGTATTATTTACAATTTATTGATGTTGCATATATTTAAATAATTTTGCCCATTGTTTATTTATATTCTTTGCCAAATAATTTATTTTTATTCACTATTTAGATAACATACTCAATTTATAATCTTATAATTTATCAATTTCTAAAAACCTTTGACATTACTTAATTTATTTTCATTGACATGTATGTGATATAATTGGAATACGATAATTTACTTTTCTTAATTTATATTCATTGACATGTACATATGTGATATAATTGAAATAATACCTTACTTTTTGTTTAATGTCAAATATTTGTACGCCACAGCATGAGGCTAAACATGACTGGACATATTAATTTTTAAATATAACGACAACGTGCATGCTTCTGTATGTAACAACACACATGTTTTTAACAAATAAAGAATTATTATTCTTATTATATTAAGTATTCAAAACTATTAAAAATATGTGTTTACGACCATCTGGTTCTTAGCGAGCGAGGACGGAGGATAAATAATACACTCTGCATATTTCACAAAGTTATATTAATTTATAACTCCACTAAAGGTGGCGCCTTATGGCTACACACACCTTAGTTCCGCGGTCTTGAATAAGAAAGACAAATAATCCCAAAAAATCTTGCCCTTATATACTCCGTTGTGAACGAAACCATAGCGCGATTCAGCCGTATGGAACAACGCCATCTATCGAGCTTATGAATCAACTTTGACGCTACTATGGTTTCGTTCCTCAACATTTTACAAAATAAAAAATGTTATATTCAGACATACCGCCCACCAAGGACATCCATCTCAAAATGTCCTTTACTACCGCCCACCATTCAGGTACCAGGCCAGCAATCCAACAATTTAACAATGATAATGTCTCCAGTGGGAGCATTATCTACATACACTTAAAAATTTCTTAATAGCTAACCCTTTGAACGCCACCGCCATGAACAGATGACAATTTTATGGTGACCATGGCGATCAAAGGCCCAAACACAATAGCACAAAAATACACGATATAAAAATAACAACTTAATTTGCCACAGGCAATATACATACTTTACTAGTAGGTCTCTTTATAAGAGTGTTGTTAGTGCGCAATGTAACGACACGAGTAATTCCGTCTGGACCCGGATGTTTACTCTCAATTCTGCCTAACAACCACTTGCCTGGCGGCAAATCATCCTCTTTCACCAGCACAACATTACCAACCGATGGTTCAGGGATTTGGTGAGCCCACTTATGTCTCTGCAAAAATTGGTTAAGATAATCCTGCGACCACCGTCGCCAAAAATCCTGCAACATTCGCTGATGAAGTTGCCATCTCCGTAAGCAAGATATATTACATTTTTCATAATTTTCATCTGGAACAACTACCAGTGGTTCCCCAACCAAAAAATGACCCGGCGTTAAGATTGTTAAATTGTCTTGATCTGTCACAGAAGACAATGGTCTTGAATTTAGACAAGATTCAATTTGGGACAAAACCGTAGTCATCTCTTCAAACGTTAACGTAGAGTTGCCAATAACTCGATTGAGGTGGTATTTTGTCGATTTTATTCCTGCCTCCCAGAGACCACCAAAGTTAGGTGTATGAGGAGGGATAAAATTCCATTGGGTGCAGTTATTAGAAAGATATTCAGCTAGCTCGTCATTGACACTAGTTCTTTCTTTATTATATAAATAGAGCAATTCTCGGGCTGCGCCCACAAAATTTCTACCATTATCGCTATATATTTTGGCTACTCGACCTCGCCTGGCAACGAACCGCTTAAAGGCAGCTAGAAAACCCCTTGTACTTAAATCACTAACTAATTCTATGTGCACTGCTCTAGTGGACATACATATAAACAAAGCAATATACCCTTTATAAGACTTGTTACCACGACCTTTTGACAATCGTATATTTATAGGACCTGCATAGTCTACACCGCTAAATAGAAAGGGCTTATTCGGCGTAACTCTAACCGACGGCAATTGCCCCATAAGTTGTGTCCTGTCCTTAGCGGCATAACGAGTACATTTGACACAATTTCTGACATATTTTTTAACTAATAACTTAATTCCTATAATCCAATATTTTGACCTTAAATACGTGGTCATTAGTTGTGGACCCCCATGTAGAGTTTTTTCGTGCGCGTCCGCTACAAGCAAAGCCGTTAAGAATGACATTTTAGGAATCAGAATAGGATGTTTGCGATCATAACTTAGTTGTGACATCTCTAATCTACCTCCTATTCTTATAATGCCGTGGCTATCAAGAAATATATTCAAAGATTTTAAACTACTGTTTTTGTTAATAAAATTGTTATTTCTATGTAATTCCTTTAACTCGTCTGCAAACTCCTCTTCTTGGCATTTTTTGATACATGTACACAATGACTTTTCTAGCTCATCTTTACTCAACTGTTTACTGGAATCCTTAACTGTTCTATCCTTTTTAAACTTCAAAAATTTGCGACAATACGCTATTACCCGAATTAACCTAGACAACGATGAAAATCTATTCCAAAATGAAACATCTAGTGTAGAAGTATGGACCTTAACTTCCTCCAAGTGGGTAATATTATTTTTCAACCTTTTATATTCAATTGTTTCCTTTCTCAGAAATTCGGGACCATCCCACCAAATAGATGTTATGTTTAGTTCAGCAGGTGAAATACCGCGAGAAGCGCAGTCTGCTGGATTTTGTTTGGATGGTACATGACACCATTGTTGAGAATCTGAGATGGTCAAAACATGAGAAACTCTATTGGCAATAAACGTTTTCCAGCGACTCGGATGACCACTGAGCCAAGCTAGAACCACCTCACTGTCGGTCCACATATGCCAGTTTACTTTTGGTATGTCCATGATTCTACCTACTTCTGCAATTAGATTTGTTAGAAGAACAGCTCCACAAAGCTCTAATCTAGGGATGGATACCTGTTTAATAGGAGCTACCTTCGTTTTTGATGTCACTAACTACACATGAACATCACCCTTGTCATCTATCACCCTAATATAAACTACCGCTGCATATGCTATTTTTGAAGCATCCGAAAACCCATGCAGCTCACTCTTTACATTATTTGAACGAGTTTGCAGCCATCGAGGGATTTTTACATTCACCAAAGAATTTAAATCATTACGGTAAGTAATCCATTCCTTTAATAAATTTGTTGGAATTTCTATATCCCATTCTAAACCTGCTAACCATAACCTTTGTATGAATGCCTTTGCTACAATAATACTTGGTGCAAGCCAACCTAACGGGTCATACAAACGCGCAATGTCAGAAATCACTTTTCTTTTTGTCACCGGTGCTATCATTGGTTGAACCTTTACCGAATACTGAAAGGAGTCAGCGTGGGAATTCCAGGTAAGTCCTAGAATCTTTGTAATATTGTCCATTTCTATCTTTAACTCCTTATTCCTAATCCTTTCAGTTTCCTTTATCTTATCTAACAATTCCTTACTATTACTAATCCATTTTTGTAATTTAAAACCACACTTCGATAGGACTGTATTTATTTTGGTATATACATGAAACCCCTTTTCTATAGTTTCAGCCCCAGACATTAAATCATCCATGTAAAAATTATCATGAATAATTTTAGCTACTTCTGGATCGTCCTGACATTCATCCTCACCTGCCTGATGCAAGGCCCGAACGGCTAAATACGGTGCCGAGGCTGTACCAAAGGTAACGGTAAGTAATTCATATTCATCTATCTCCATTTCAGGACTATCTCTCCAGAGAATTCGCTGAAATATAGTATCCTTTCTGTCTACCCAAACCTGGCGGTACATTTTCTCTATATCCGCGACTAAACATATGGGATGTTTTCGCCAACGCATGATAATGTGACGTAGCTCAGCCTGCAAAGTTGGCCCTACTAATAAATGGTCATTTAATGACATCCCGTTGCTTCCCTTGCAGGATGCATCAAACACGACACGAACTTTAGTCGTGGTCTTATCTGCTCTAACGACAGCGTGATGGGGTAAGTATATAGCTGCTTTATTGTTCTTATCATAACTAGGTACCTTTTTCATGTGATTTAAATGTTGGTATTCCTGTATAACCTTGATGTAATCTTTCTTTAAGTTAATATTCCGGTTAAGTTTTAACTCTAAACTATTTAATCTTTTTACAGCTATAGTTCTGGTCTCACCGTGTCTTCTAAGAGAATCCCCATCTCGAAATGGTAAACGTACTATGTATCGACCGCTGTCATCTCGTCGTGTTGTTTCACTAAATATTTTTTCACATCGTCTCTCATTGTCTGTGAGCATCCTCTTCACTTCAGATGGTTCACTTTCTAATTCCCAAAACCTTTTTAGCATGTCATCCATTTGAAGGGAAGCATGCATCACAGTCAAATGAGAACAAACATTGGATGCATTGTCTATCTCAGAAACACCTGACAATATCCAACCTAGGGAGGTGTCCTGAGCTACTAGAGTACCGCTTGCATTCCTTTTTATGCCCGCCTGGATGACTTGGCTGTACACCTCAGCACCTAATAAAACGTCAATTTTATTAGGCCTGTAGTACTCTGGATCAGCCAAGTCATCCTCGGTCAGATCCACCCATTCTACCCTTTCTACTTTCGTAGGCGGCAGAAGAGCTGTGACTGACTTAAGGACGTAAGCATTGACTCCAATTCGTAAATCATAATTCCTTCTAGACCTTACAGTTATCGAGACTGTATATTTAGACAACACTCCGTTGTCCCCTCCTATACCTAATATGGTATTTTTTGTCGCAACCTTTTTTAGACCTAAGTACTGAACCATTGATTCAGTTATAAATGAACCCTGCGACCCTTGGTCTAACAAAGCTCTAACCACCTGATAGGTCCCATCTCTCGACTCAGCCTCAACCAGGGCTGTTGTTAATAAAACCGTTCTCCTATAATTACCTGTCGAAAGACACGAGACCAATGGTTTGCTTGATTCCTCCACCTGAGTGGTTTCCTTTCCAGTATATTCCTGCCTCATATTGCATGAAGCGGCCCCTGTATTTGTCATGGCCTCACCAACAGACCCAGAAACATCTGTTGGGTGTAACATTGAATGATGACGACGTTTACACACTTTGCATCTATTCCATGCTTTACAAGTTTTGGCAGTGTGATTGTCACGCAGACAGATAAAACACAAATCATGTTCCCTAACGAATGCACGTCGACGTTCGTTACACTGCGCACTAAACTTTGTACAATTGGATATTTTATGATCGTTGGATAAACAATAAGCACAATTTATAATTCGGGAATTCTTAATAGTATGGAAAAAGTGGTGAGTTTTATAATTCCTCTCTTTTTTCTTCAGCCCATCGGGCTGACCTTCATTTAAACATTCAAGTCCACGATACCGACTTGTCAAATAGTCATTAAATTCAATTAATGTGGGTAGCTTATCATTACATTCTGCTGATATCTTTAGCTCCCAGGCTTTCCGGGTTTCTTTATCTAATTTCTCACTAACAATATAAATTATAAGAATATCCCATGATGAAACATCTATTATATATGTAATAACAGGTTTGACTGTGAGAATATTACAAATAACTTGTGCTATATTACACCTAGAACTGTAATGCGGCGAGAGGTGCGCGCACCACGGCTGTTCCACACTGCAAAGTGCAGAACAAACGCTGGGGTGCGCGCGCCGCTCCGCCGCCTAGTAGAAACATATAACACACATTTTCATGAACTCGACATATTTGCACTTTCATACACCAATTTTAAAAACATGGCCATAAGGGTCCTTAAAACCGATACGTAAACTATATAGAATAGTTACATTCGCGCGTGTTGCATAATAAATAAAAACTACTTATTTAATATTATTTCGAGGACATTAGTGTGGGTTACATGTTTACTCAATTTTCTTTAATATGTATAAAAATAACCCTTATTTAGATCAACATGTAACTGTTTTATGTCCCAATAAAGAAAATGAAAATGAAAATGAAAAAAAATCTACACCTAAATTCTTAATAGTTTCCAAACAATCAGTTGTTGTGTTTAAAATTGACTTGACCTCAGAAGCAGACTCATTTAATAACTTTCTTTGATTTAATAACCTTTTCAATATATTGTTGGCTAAATATCTTTTG
This sequence comes from Catocala sponsa, assembly GCA_963564715.1. Classification (NCBI taxonomy): domain Eukaryota; kingdom Metazoa; phylum Arthropoda; class Insecta; order Lepidoptera; family Erebidae; genus Catocala; species Catocala sponsa. Next base: position 10,477,399 of record OY751351.1, read on the forward strand.
TTATTGTAAGTATTATTTAACTTTTCCCAAGCTAATTTATAGTTATCAGATGTTATACTTATGTGTTTTAATAATTGTTCTGCTTCTCCGGTCAAGTGGCCCTTTAAATAGTAGAACTTTTGACAGTCATCTAAGTTATTGTTTTCGTGTACTAAGCCAATATACAGGTCTCTGAAGGTGTTCCATTCAGAATATTTTCCTGAAAAGGATGTAATTTTAATTTCTGGTAACTTGACCTTAGTGGTAACTTTACTTTCTGAACTATTTGAGTTACACTTATTCCCTGAATTATTAATCTGAAGTAGCATATCCTTTAATTCCGTTTTATATTCTATATATAATTCTTCTACTTCCTCATACATGGAGTTTTTATAATAGTCTGAGCTATAGAGCTCGGCTTTCTTGACTTCACGAGTTAATTTTATATCATTGGCACTAAACACTGACCACTGCTTGTCCAAATTTTCTAACCTAGTTTCTAGATATGATATTGTGATACGGTCTTTAGGAGACTTTTTAAAGTTAATTCTGGCCTTTGATATTTTATCTTTGATATTATCTTGAACAGCTTCATATGATTCCATTTTAATTGAATATTAAACTATTACAATAGTCTAAGAAAACAATAAATAATTTATGGTTTGTCAATAATTCTTCAGCAACACAGTTCAAATATGTATCCCAAGTGTGGATTTTATAGAACAAGATTACACACAATATGACAGTTTGGTAATAAATAGAAAGAGCCACCAAGTGCCAAATCCTTAAATTTTTCTAAGTGTTTGACTACCTTGCACATTAAATTCTATCAGAAATCGGGCATAGGTTCCCCGTGTAAACCACTTTTTGCTTAAAACTATGACAAGTCCTAAACTACTTTAAATTTAACACAAGTTAATTTACTCTTGACTTTAAAGTTCAAATTGCACTACTATTAATGTTTGAGCTGAATTTTTTGCAAGTTCAATGCTTCTAAGAAATAAGGTCCAAAGTACTTACAGTATTTCCTTGCACTGTTGACACTTAACCAAACCGCACGCACACACAGATTTTGCACTATTACCATATAACGCGCACTCTCACTGATGCCGATTGCGCACACGCGAGTGTTGTTGTCGCAGCAGCGCCCTTTGGCGCGCAGCTCAGCTCCTCTGTTCGTTGAAATCCTTGGTCGTTCACAGCGCCCTCTAGTGCTCAACGCTGCTTAGCTCCACCTCGCCCTCTAGTGCTTTCTATTGAAAGCTATGCCTCGCGCCCTCTGTCCGCCAACTTCTTGATTTAGCGCCTCCCGTCCGTTCAGCAAGCTTGCCGCTCCCCCACCAAGTGGCCTGCTCCCAGGCGCCCCACACTTGTGGAGTTTTGCTCTGACCGTCAATCCGCCGGTCAGTCCTAACGTGACGGGTGATAATCCGGTATCACCACCGCAGACTACCAAATATACCGCTGAATCCGGCTCGAAGGACCAATGCTTACGACCATCTGGTTCTTAGCGAGCGAGGACGGAGGATAAATAATACACTCTGCATATTTCACAAAGTTATATTAATTTATAACTCCACTAAAGGTGGCGCCTTATGACTACACACACCTTAGTTCCGCGGTCTTGAATAAGAAAGACAAATAATCCCAAAAAATCTTGCCCTTATATACTCCGTTGTGAACGAAACCATAGCGCGATTCAGCCGTATGGAACAACGCCATCTATCGAGCTTATGAATCAACTTTGACGCTACTATGGTTTCGTTCCTCAACATTTTACAAAATAAAAAATGTTATATTCAGACAAGATGTATTTACAATTCCAAAAAGATTTCCAATATCAAATTTATACATAATAATGACAACAAATGTAAAGCGACATGGACAGTAATAAAAAAAAACGATAATAAGTAAACGATATCAAGGATGAGGACAACATAGAAATTATTAAAATCAACAATGTAACACTTGAAAATCCAATTGATATCCCAACCGCCTTTAATGCGCATTTTATTAACAATAATTTTAAACAGAAAAATGCTATCCGTAGTTTTGGTGGAAAAGTAATTTCTAGCTCAATGTTTCTGAAACCTATGCTAGAATCTGAAGTTAAACGGGAAATTATGTCACTAAACAATACAAATGCTATCGATTATGATGAGATTACCACCTGCAACACAGTGTTTACTAGCGCGGGTGTCAGGGAATTCTATAACATAATTGTATCCATTTTATGTCAATAAAGAATATTATTATTATTATTATTAAAGTTATAAAAGCTTGTGTAGAAGAAATCACAGGCATACTAACACATTTGATAAATTCATCGTTTTCAACCGGTGTCTTCCCGGAAGCACTGAAATTATCCATCATAAAGCCACTGTTTAAAAAGGGTAAAATATGACATCAATAACTATCGCCCAATTACCCTGATTCCCATACTATCCAAAGTATTTGAAAATTGTATGTATAATAGATTAATTAGCTTCTGTAACACATTTCATATTATTACAGATGAACAGCATGGCTTTCAAAAAGATAAATCTACAAACTTAGCTATTTTCTCCTCGATAAAAGAAATAGTGAGAAACTTAAATAATAATAACTTTACTACAGGCTTGTTCTTCGATTTATCAAAAGCTTTCGACTTGGTCTCACATCAGATACTAATAGAAAAACTTCAGAATCTTCGCATAAGGGGACACCCATTGCAGTGGTTTTCGTCCTATTTAAGTAATAGACAACAAAGCGTTGTTGTTACTAAAATGGATCATAGTAGAGATATGGTACCGTATTATTCTCAATACAGCTATAATGGGTGCGGCGTTCCTCAGGGAAGCGTGCTGGGTCCCGTATTGTTCCTGCTTTATATTAATGATATAATCAATATAACAAACCATAAAACCATATTATACGCTGATGACATTTCTATCATTGTGACATCTAATAAAAAATATAGTACTGTTAATGACCATGAAAATGAAATTAAAAATACAATAGATAAATTAATTAATTGGCTTGACATAAATAGTTTAAAAATTAATCTAAATAAATCCGTATTTATACAATTTAATAAATCTTATAATAGTCATTTCAATATCAAACTAAGTATACCAAAACTCAAAGAAGTCACCCATACAAAATTCCTGGGCGTTACACTGAATGAAAACCTAAATTGGAAGACACACGTGGAACATGTGTCAAATAGAATAAATCGATTTGTTTACGCGCTCAAACAAATAAAAAATGTAACAAATATAAAAACGGCAACTACGTGTTACCACGCATATGTAGAGTCACTGTTACGCTACGGACTTATTATGTGGGGTAATAGTACTGATCAAAACAGAGTATTGGTCGCACAAAAAAAATGTACTAGAGCCATGTGTGGAATAGAACCTGATGAATCGTGTCGTTCGAAGTTTAAAGAGCTTGGTTTGCTTCCGCTACCGTTTCTCTACATTTATGAAATTTGTAATTTTGTAAGGAAATATAAAGAATTATTTAAGACAGCAGACGAGATAAATCCAAGGAGTAGACAAGACCCCCATAGACTTGTGCTTAGTGATGTTGCAAGGTTGACTAAATATAATAAAAGCTGTCTAGTGATGTGTGTACGTATATTTAATAAGATACCTTGTCACTTAAATGGGTTAAATACTAGATTATTTAAAATACATTTATATAATTAATATTAATACACCAACAAGCTGTTATTGCATGCGATTAAATGGAGCAAAATCTATAAAATACCTGGGCTTTACCATAGATGAGAAACTCACCTTTGGCGAGCATATCGTTGCCACGTCTGCAAGAGTCCGAAAAGTCATCTATATTATGAAAATATTACGGGACGTGGCTCCGATGAGCTTGCTAAAGAGTGTTTACCTAACTCTTTGCGACTCTATTTTATCGTACTGCATTGCAGCTTGGGGAGGCGCTGCCTTTACTCACCTCATAGGTTTGAAAAGGGCTCAGCGTGCAGTGCTGAAAGCTATGCTAAAAAAACCTAACAGGTTTCCAACCAGCACACTGTACAGTGAAACAAAGGTACTGAGTGTCAGAAGACTATATATTTAAAAAATTACTCTTATGATACACAAGGAAATAATTAATTCTAGCAGTTATGGAGACATGATCAAGAGACGGGTCTACAGGGTTCCTCTCGTTAAAGTTAATACTAGATTTGCACAACGTTTTTGTACCTATATGAAGCTCTTTGTGTATAACAGAATTAACAAAATATGTAGCCTAGCTAATATGTCAATGCACCAAGCTAAATTAACTGTACATGAAACATTACTTACCTGGACTTATAATGATACAGAGACCTTTATAAAACATTTAATTTAAAAGAGTTTAATAATATAATTGTGAAATTATTGATATTCAAATTAGTATGTCTTATAATTTTTTTTTATTTTCTTTTACTCTAAATTGATACCTCTGTAATTTAATTGTTAATTTTTATTTATATAATTTACTATAAATTTTAAATACAATCTTGTTCATTATTGTAAACATTTTATATGATATATTTATTTACGTCGAGTCAAGAATAATTAATGGTAAATGTGAATAAAAAGACTACCTACAGGACAGGCCTAGCCTAGTGTAGGAAGTCTTTGGCAGAACAAAACATTATATTCCTTACCTAGTTATATTAATAATGAACATCTGAGAATATGTATTTCTTTATCTGGTGAATAAATATTTTTTCTATTTCTATAAATGGCTAAATGAAAATAATTTTTATTGTCTAAAAGAATTTACTGAAAATAAATTGTAACTTTGTAAATACATTTAACACATAGTCTAGTAAGACTATGTGTTAAGTGTATTGCGTGCTATGTTAAGCTAAACATGTGTAACTTATTTCACAATTGTAACATCTTTATATACCATGTTTGATGCAAATAAATATTATTATTATGATAGGGAGTTTTTTGACGTGACAACATCTAATAAATCGATGAACGCCGGCTGCACGCAAGAAAAAGGATGACTCATTGTCCCGTTACGCTCCTTGTCCCGTTACGCTCATTGTAACGTTATGATCGGAGCGAGAGCGCTACACGAGCGAGCGAAAGGAACGATCGGCTTGAGCGTTCGGATGTTTTGTTATGAGGTTGTCACATTAAACTATCATCCGTAAACCGACTTTACAGACAACCAATTTTTTTTCTCAGCTTGCGCTGGTAGTTTTTGTGACATTTACGGACTTATATCAAGTAAATGCCACATATTTTAGAAAGGATCAAGTCTGTGGGCTATTGTTGTTATCTTGTTCGTCTATTTGTAAGAATTTTCTCACGATTCTACAGGTGTTCAATATGGCGGCTTTTTGGAGTTGCGTGTAAGTGTTAGGTTTTAGATCAATGAATTTCAGGCTGTGGTGTATGTGTTTGGGTATAACGCCAGTGGTAGATAGCACTATTGGTACGATGTAATCTTTATCTTGTTTCCAGATCCTTAAGACTTCGTCCTTAAGGTCAGTATATTTGTGTACTTTTTCAGCTATTGATTTTTGCATATTGTGTGTATTCGGGACAGCTATATCGATTAGGTAAGTAGTTTTGTTTAATTTGTCTTGCAAAGTTATATCGGGGCGATTATAATGAATAGTTCTGTCGGTCAGTATTGCGCGGTCATATTACATTTTGAAGGAGCTATTTTCCAAAACTGGTTTTGGTATTGATAGTATGGTGTGTATATATCCGGTATGAGCTGATGTTTAAGGGCTAGTCTTTGGTGTATAATATTAGTAATTTGGCTGTGTCTTTGTGTGTAGTCGGTTTGTGTAAGATTAGGGCATGCTCCAGTTATGTGTTGTATAGTTTCGGGGTGGCTGTAACACTTTCTACATCTATTGTCTGTTAATGTAGGGTATGTATTTTCTATAATTTCTTGTGTTGATAATTTGGTCCTGGATTGCTATAATAAAACCTTCAGTTTCCGGAAATAGGGATCCTTGAGTGAGCCATTTGTTTGATGCTATTTTGTCTACGTGTGGTTGTTCAAGATCGTGGGGGTGTCGGCCATGAAGTGCTTTCTTCTTCCATTGTTTCTATGTTATCTATTTCTGTCTCTTGGGCTAAATTAAGTGGTGTGTGGTTGAAGTCATTACAAATTATTGCTTTATGAATTTGACTACTGTTCGCTTTTTGGTGGAAAAATGAATTTAGTTTCGATATTTGTGTAGTCCATAGTGTAGATATACATATTTATAAGGCCTCTTCCTCCATCCTGTCTTTTTATTGACATTCTTTCTATAGCGGACTTCGGGTGTAAGCAATTGTGTTTAGTCAGAATAGTTCTTGTTGCAATTTCTAAGTTATTAATATCTGTTTTATTCCATTTTATGACACCGAACGAGTAGGTAAGTATTGGTATAGCGTAGGTATTTATGGCTTTTATCAAACTTTTTCCAGCCAACTGACTTTTACTTAAAAGGTGGACTCTACGTTTATACTCATTCTTTAAAGACGTTTTTAATTTTACATGATCTATTCCTTTTGATTGATAGTAGCCTAGGTATTTGTATAGTTCATTCGGTTCCATAGCTGTTATTGTTTCATCGTCATTTACTGCGTAATCACCAGATCGTATTTTCCCTCTTATTATATGATAAGTTTTACATTTTTCCAACCCAAATTGCATGTTAATGTCTTTACTAAATTTTGCTGTAGTATCTATTAATGTTTTCATTTCTTTTTCTGATCTAGAATAGAGCTTTATGTCATCGATATAAATTAAATGATTTATAACAGTTTCAGTATTATTCTGTTTTAAACGATATCCGGCCTTGTGATTACGCAGCATTTGCGATATAGGGTTTAGGGCGAGACAAAACCACAGAGGACTCAAAGAGTCACCTTGATATATTCCTTTTTTTATTATTATTTCTCTGCTAGTTATTTTATTTAAATGTAGTTTAGTTATCCAAAGTGGCATAATGTTTTTAAGGAAGTCTATTAGTATAGGGCTGATTTTATATATTTTTAATATCCGTAACAGCCAGGAATGTGGGATGCTATCAAAGGCGTTTTTATAGTCTATGTATGTACAGTGTAAATTTCTTTTATTAGTTGTCGTATGTCTATGTATTAGAGAGTCGATAACAAGTTGCTCCTTGCATCCCATGTGGCCGCGCCGGCACCCCTTCTGTTCCTCGGCAAGAATGTTATGCTGTTCTACGTGGTCAGTCATTTTTTGAGTTATTGCTGCTGTGAGAAGTTTATATATAGTGGGTAAGCAAGTTATAGGTCTGTATTGTGATGGTTGTGATGTGTGTTTGCCTTTAGGTAATATTATTATTATTATTATTAAAGTAATAGAACTTCAGGTAAGATGAGGGTGCAATCCCTAGATCGGGTGAAGAGTTTTACGTACTAGATATTCGGTATGCCGGTTCCCTCACAATAATTTAATTTACCTATAATGCATGTGATAATAACTATTTTAATCCATACATAACTTTCAAAAGAAAAGAAAATCGACTATCACATAACTAAGAAAAGAACTCGTACCCTTTTGCATCACAGGCGAGGTTTCATACCACTAAACTATCACTGCCTACAGAAATACATATAACTTCTTTTTTAGAATTTCATCTCAGGTATCTGCGACAATGTGTCTATAGGTACTTATATATAATACTATAATTATGTTATAATATAAGAGCTTGTATGGAAAGAACATTACTTGATCTAGAAACCCTATAATAAGATAGCTAAAATTGTGTATTTAATGGTTTAAAATATAAGATATGCCTATTATACGCTTTAAATAATTTAAAAATATTATGTTATTATGTTTTAATAAAATGACTTATGTATTTCAAAATAATTTGGTTTTATTAAAACTAGTTGATGCTTGCGGCTTCGCCCGCACTAATTTACGTTCATTCGTTTTAACGTAATTGAATAACAAACATCTAAACTCACAAACTTTCAGATAAATTGATTTAATAGGATAGGTATTACTAGAACTTGTTCTAGTAAATCTCTGTACCAAATTTCATCAAAATTGGTTCAGTGCTTTAGGCGTGAAAGCGTAACAGGCAGACAGATAGACAGACAGATAGAGTTACTTTTGCATTTATAATATTAAATAGCGCAAGTATTGTTATTGGTTCGCATATTAATATATGAGGTCTCATTTAATTGGTGTTATGAAAGTTTATTGTTGATGATCGGAGTTAGTTGAGCCCTCATTCCTTTTATGATTTTCGTCTCAAGTTGCTTCATGAAGCACTGTTATGGACAAATGATTTGTAGACATAATCCATATTTGTATCATTCGGGAGCATTCATACTTGAGACTAGTATGAGAAATTAGTTTAAATAAAGTATACTCTGAGTGCATATATCATAGGGACCAAATTGCATCAGTGTTTATTTATTGTTATTGTTTTTTGTATTAACTTATTACATCCAGTTTGTATATGAACACAGCTTAAGTTTAAAGGTTTATAAATATCGGCGCTCAGTAACTGCATAATTAATTGCTTTTTAATTTCGTTGTGTTTAAGTCTTCGTGTGATTTTCTGTGACAGAACCCTGCAGTAATAAAGTATGTAAGTATCTATTAATTCTATATATTTTTTAAATCAAAGTTCATATAACCTTGACTATATATTTATTAGGTATCTATCAGCCACGGACGTCGGCTGCTGAACATAGGCCTCCTAACCTTGACTATTCTCCACTAATTTCCTATTTGTACTTATTATTTATTTGTGGGCCTAATAATTATGTGATGTTTATTTACTTTATAAAAGCCGCACACAGGTATTTGTCTGGTCTATTGGTTGATAGTTTTTCTTAGTGTTTTAATTTTTATTTTACTTTATTAGGGGAAAAAGCCTTATTACATTGCATATACTTAAATAGTATATTGTCCATGTTAGTAATTAATGCAATAACCACGGAATATTCCACAGATTCGTAACTAACATTGCTGTGTAATAAATCACTTCATTTTATATACTATATAAAACAAAAATAGAGTTATTGTACTGTGTTAATTATTGAATTTTAGTGATATAATATAATTTTAATTACTTTTCAGGGCTCAATTTAATAATCCGTTTTGGCAAGAAGAGGGTTTGGCACAGCCTTCAACTGCTGCTAACAGAGGCGGTGGGTCGAAGAAAAAAGGCGAAGCGGGCGAAAAAGACCCTAAAGAAAAAAGATCTGCCTGCGAAAAATCCATTTGCTGAGGAGGAATCTGATTCCGACAGCGATACTTTGAAGCCTACTGCCGTTACTACCACACCAGCTGTCAAACGGAAGAAAATTGCTGTTTTGCCTGACTCTGAGGTAAGTGACGATATTTAATATTTAATTTCAGCATCAAATTACTTAAATATATCGATTAACACAGCTTATCATATTTTTCAATACAGGTCTCTCCAGCCGCAATGAAGTAGGAAATTGTTTTCCCCTTAAAATATTTTTTCTTTGATATATGAAGTGGTACCTAGATCCTCAGAGTAGAGATTCTCTACTACATACTAAATGTTGAATTGTAAATTTATTGTATTACAGGATGAATTACAGCAACAGCCGATTTGAGCAGCGGTCCTAAGAAGTACATTCTCTCAGCGCACAGCTTCGGGTCACTCGTACCAATCGGATCCGACGAAAACAGGACAGTTCTACTTCGAACTGAGAGTGTACAACGCTCGCGAGGCTGAACGACTGTCCTACAACGAGCGCTGGAAGCAAGCTCTCGTGACCTTGAAGCTTGCTACGGACCAGAACACCGGTGTTTGGGGCGCATTAACTGGTCTAGTTAATGCTGCTCGAGAAGAAATGAAGGATATTCGTCCGGTACTGTACAATATTTTTTATTTTTGAACATTTTCTTATTCATGTAATCCTGTTTTGTATTTTTAATCGTTTAACTTTATAGCAAATATTTTATTATACCTAGTTATTGCCCCCAAACGTATAAGATAAATCTTAATTATTTTTTATCATCTTAAAGATATAAATATCAGTCTTTACAAATAACACTTATTTTTAACTATTTATATTGTATGTGTAATGTGTTCTTACAGACATTTTACACATGAGAAATAAAAAATTTAAAATTTACAATTGAGATAATAAAATGATAAAATTACACATGATAAATAAAAATGTACAAATGAGATACATTGATAAAATTACACATAAATAAAAATTTTATAAATTTCACTGAGATAATAAAATAACGCATGGGATATTAAACTGAAATAATACAGTTGATAAATTTAAGATTATATACGTTAAATATATATTGAATATAATATGTTACAATTTAATTGAATATACCTACCTAAAAATGTTTTTTTGTATAGTATTTATGTTTCAAAGTTGTCATCACACAATAGAACTAATATACATAAATCACATCGTTTATCGAGTTCTAAATTTGATAATGTTAAAGTTATTGCTTCTGCATTTAAAAACAGGATTATAAGTTATAAAATAAATCCGATTTTTTTCACTCTTACTCCTGAAACGTTTTTAAGTCAAATTTCGAAAACTGTATATGATATTATAGAAAATGCTATGAAAAGACATAAAGCAATCAAAGTAAATTTTTAATTGTTCATTTTGCCTAAAAATGATGAAATATCTATGAAATCTTTGACACTAAATTTAATGTTATAGTACAAAGCACTGATATTGCTGATAATTATCAGAAATGTTCTGAGAAATTAATTTCAAAATGTTCTGAGTTTGAACTTTCCGAATCAGGTTCGACAATTCATTTTATAAGCCATTTGGAAATAAATATCAATAAGTACAATCCGCTAAGTGCTGGAACTTACTTACAATTACCCGCAATCATAAGAAATACAAAGTCTTGTTTAAACATACGTAACACTGACAATCACTGTTTTTTGTGGTATCTTGCAGCTCATATGTATCCAACTGCACAGAATCCTAATCGTGTAAAGTCATATCCATACTGTACAAAGCTTTTTAATATTAATAATATATCATTTCCTCCAAATTTTGAGGACATTAAAATATTCGAGATGAATAATCCATTTATAAGCGTTAATTTTTATGGTCTTGAAGCTAAAAATCATGTAACTGGCTCTTTATATTTGACAAGTAAACGAAAACTTATCCATGCTAATCTGTTATACATATATAAAAACGGTACAGGACATTTTTGTTTAATAAAAAACTTTAGTCGCCTTGTGCATCGTCAATTAACAAAACACAAGTCCAAAATATTTTTATGTGATGAATGTTTTATATACTTTGATCATATAGATAAATTGATGAATCATAATTGTGGTAGAAAACAAACTGTTTTACCTGAAGAACATAGCAAATTACATTTTGGGAATTCCGAAAGAAGCCAAAGAATACCTATTGTGATATACGGTGATTTTGAGAGTTTGCTTTGTGAATATTCAGACAAAAATAAATCGCTTTTTACTGAAAATATACAAACACATAAAGCGTCTGCATTTGCTTACTATATTTGCTGCAAGTCTAACCCCAAACTGAATGATTTTGTTAGTTATAGAGGTCCAAACTGTGCTCAAATATTTGTTGAAACAATAAAAAATTATGTCACAAGGCGTTATAATATTTTACAAGATGTTAAGCCTATGCTACCTCTTACACCTGAGGAATTAACAGCCCATGATAAAGCTACAATATGTCACATATGTAATACTCAATTTGTTAAGAATGATAAAATTGTTACAGACCATGACTATTTTACAGGTAAATATAGAGGCCCCGCACATAATAACTGTAATTTAAATTTGAAAACCTGTCAATATATACCAATAATTTTTCATAATCTATCTGGTTATGATTGTCATTTATTTATTAAAGAATTATCTACCATCCTTGGTAGAATCAATTTAATTCCTAAATCAAAAGAAAAATATATATCGTTCACCAAGTTCATACCAATTAATAAAACAAGTACAGCACAGTTAAAATTTATAGATTCGTTTAATTTTCTGAGTACTAGTTTAGATAGATTGGCAAAAACTTTACATCCAAGCGATCTTCATCACATGCAATTGCATTTTCCAAATGAAGATTTATTTAAATTAGTTCGTAGAAAAGGTGTGTACTGTTATGACTATATAGATACATGGAAAAAATATGATGAAACTAAACTGCCTAAGCAATCACATTTTTTTAATAAGCTAACCGGAGATAATATTTCAACAGATTATTATCAACATGCCATAACAGTGTGGAAAAGTTTCAAAATAAAAAATTTTGGAGAGTATACGGATCTTTATTTGAAATGTGATGTCCTTTTGCTTTGTGACATTTTTGAAAAATTTAGAGACATGAGTTTACATTATTATAGTTTGGATCCATGCTTTTATGTTTCATCCCCGTCATTAAGTTGGGATGCTATGCTGTTATACACTAAAGTTGAACTCGATTTAATTTCGGACGTGGATATGTACCAAATGATAGAAAATGGAATTCGCAGAGGTCTTGCTCAGTGTTCACTGAGATATGCTAAAGCTAATAATAAATATTTATCGTCTTATAATAACAACGAGCCAAGTACTTATCTAATCTACCTAGACTGTGTTAATTTATATGGATTTGCTATGATGCAAAAACTGCCTATGTGTAATTTTAAATTTATGAGCCAAAATGAAATAATCAACTTCAATGTTATGAATGTATCTAACATGAGTGAACAAGGGTATATTCTTGATGTAGACTTGTATTATCCAACTAGTATTCATGATGCTCATTCAGATTTACCTTTTGCAGCTGAAAAGTTTTCGCCTTTGCAAAGTCAATGCAAAAAATTTATAGCAAATCTGTATAATAAACATCGGTTTGTGATCCATTATTTACATTTACAAGAGTGTTTGAAAAAGGGTTTAATATTACTTAAAATACGTAGAATACTTACATTTTACCAAGATATTTTTTTAGAGCCATACATTTCTTTAAATACTTCTCTAATATTGTCTTCTGTTTACGCGAATGTTATTCATTGAAATTAAACTACTATATACGGATTTTATCGCGTTGTTTATTTGACACTGTTACAAAATTTTTTGAAAAACTGTTACACTACTATAATCACTATTAAACTTTACAAATACTAAATACTTCTCTAAGACAAAAAGCTAAGTCAGACTTCGAAAGAGACTTTTTTAAAAAGCAAAACAATTCAATTTTTGGTAAAACTATTGAAAACAAACGTAAACAAGTTGATATTCGACTAGTGCAGTTGTGGAAAGATAAGTCAAACACAACTAACAAATTACACGGGGCAGAAAAATATATAAGTTCTCCAAATTTTAAAAACTTAGCAATTTTTGACAAAAATTTAGTCGCAATTCAGTTAAATAAGACAAAAATAATTTTAGATCGCCCCATTTATATAGGATTTTCTGTACTCGAAATTTCTAAAACACATTTATATAACTTTCATTATTCTGTTATGGAAAAGATTTATAATGATAATATAAAATTGTGTTATACGGATACCGATAGTCTTCTTTATCATATAAAAACTGATGACTTTTATGCTGACATGAAAAATAATATTATGTATTTTGATACGAGCAATTTTGTGGAGAATAATATATATAGCATTCCAAAAGCTAATATGCAAATACCAGGTTATTTCAAAGATGAAATGGGAGGAGAAGTTATTTCAGAATTTGTTGGTTTACGTGCTAAATTATATTGTATACAGTCAGAGAAAAAAACTATAAAAAAGGCGAAAGGCGTTACAAAGTCAATAACAAACAAATTGGATATTGAAAAATATAAAAGAGCTTTAAATTATAATGAAAACTTAAGAGATGATATGTATATTATACGATCAAAAAATCACTGCATTTTTACACAAAAATTAAATAAGTTGATACTTAATATAGATGATAATAAAAGACAAATGATAAAAAATAGTTTTGAAACATAGGGGCACTATAGTACAATACTTTAGTTATAATTATTTAATAAGTATTATAATAAATTGTATGAATAAATAAAATGTTTTATCGTGTCTAATTGTGCAGTTGTGTACACAACTACATATTTAATAATTATGTAATAAATAATATTGTGTAACTATACATGTACTATCTAATAAATATTATTAAAATTGGTAATTTGTTGTTTCTTTCATTAAAAATTCAATATACACCCTAATATTGTTTCTTACCTAAAGTAAATAAAAGTAGAGATGAAATTGTATAATATTTTTATTCAACTATAAATGATAAAACAATAGAATGTCTTAGCACTATCTTAGAAATACATTCAATCATTTAAGACAAACTAATTTGTACCTATTTTACTGATCAAGTATTCAGTTTCATCCATAATATTATCACAATCGTCTCTCACTAGATATTGATGATTGACTTGTGCGGGAATCGAACCCGCAACCTGCCTGATCAACAAATGACTCGCTACATACTTTGTAGATGGTGTGCGCGGGCAAATAGTACTTTCTAGCAGTGTTTTCAATTAATGTGCTGCCATAGAAACTTATAATAATATAACTGTGTTGAATTTAATCGATTAGCTATAATCGAGAAAGTAAGTTCTGAATACTGAACTTACCTATAATATATTATATGCCTAGTACTACTAGCACGTACTTATTAGAGATAATGATAAATAAAAGACTTGTAAACGATACCTTGAAACATTATAAATCTGTATTTTAATCAAGTACTTAATTTCAGCTTAGTAATTAAGTATCTATCTATTGTAACAAAATATTACTTTTTGAGATTAAATAAATTTGTATCAAGTATGAAATGACTGTATTTTTTATTTACCGAACTATCACCTTATACGAAACAGGTTTATCTAGAAATGAAAAAATATATTGAGGTAATCAATTTATTATTTATTTATTTAATTAAAGCAAGCCTACAACATATGTATTTACAATAACATTTTACATTTGTGTTCAAGTAATTTAATCCTATGTGAAAATGTACAATATTTGCAGATAATTAGATTATGTTTTATTATGAGTAAAGCTAACAGCTACATTTTACAATAAAGATTAAAATAAAACGTGTTTAATTAACTTATAATAATTAATAAAAAAATGTCTATGAGTATAATTATAAGAGTTAAATAGGTATATCAAAACAATATCAATTTAACTAAACACCTTTCAAATAACTAAACATGTTACTCTAATTGATTACAAATTTTTCTTACAAGAGCTTGAGTAGCATCCATCACTTCATCAAAAGGTTCGCGCACAATATATTGCACACTTACACTTGCATCATTACTGTCACTACAATCTGGTTCACAGTCTGTAAGTTCATGGATGTTAATTTTAATTACATATCGTCCTCTAACACCACTTCTGTCTCTTCGAACAGTATACGATGTCGATGATGAAGATCTTAATGAACAATCCCTCTTTCTTTTCAACTTTGTCTTGGTTTGACCATCATTTGATGATGTCTTTCGATAATGAAGCTTTTCATTTTTATGTTGCTGGTCTAATACTTTGTCAAAATAAGTTGTGTAATTGCCTTGAGAGTAAAAAAAATGTGGGCAAGTTATCAGATCTTCGTCATTAAGATGTACTGCCCCTCTGTAAAGGAATTCACATATTGAAAAAGTAATACAAAAATATATAAAGCTGATATAATACATTGTATTATTGTATATACGCAACCTAAATAAAGCTTGAATTTACATACCTCACGTAATCCAGATGCATCATGTGTTTCAGAAAGCATATTATCATTGACCAAAATGCTGGGACTGTATGGTGGTGATAGAGACATTATATCTGTAAAACGTGATAGAATACACTAACAAAGTGACCGTTCGTGATGGTCGTCCTCAATGAAATGTAAAATATTTTATTACCGTTAGTGTTCCCTGATTCAATAATGAGTTATTGCATGCACATTGCATAATGTTGGGGTTCATGTTACTAATTATCGTAATATAATATGATCTCAAATTAATTATAATATTGGACAAGTCCAAACCTGATAAATTTTGAGTCATTGCATAGCTCATATTTATACCTACATACCTATCTTGTAAGATGAGAATATAATAAATAACCGCACCTATAGTGACGAGTCTAGATAGCGTAAAATAAAGCGTAAAATAAAGTATATATGTCTATGTTAGGTAAAGATGAACTTAATTGACAAGATGAAGTTGATCAAACAAGCCATATCACTTAACGTTAAAAATATAAATGTTGGTGAGTCTCCTCAAAAGATTAGACACAGCACTTTATTACCAAATACGATTCGCTGTATAATTTGTGGTCCCTCAAACTGTGGTAAAACAAACGTTGTGATCAGTTTGTTATTGCATGAAAATGGGCTCAAATTTCAAAACTTTTACCTTTACTCGAAGACTAACTTTCAACCAAAATATTGTTTTATACGAGAAGTATTAAAAAGAGTGCCTCAGATAAAATTCAATGAGTTCAATGACGATAAAGATGTCATATCTCCGAGTGAAGCTTTACCAAATTCCGTATTTGATGATGTCGTATGTGAAAATCAAATAAACATTCGTATTTATTTCTGTATTGGTAGACATAAGCAAATTGATTACTTTTACTTATCGCAAACATACTCAAAAATCCCGAAACAGTTGTTACGCGATAATGCTAACTTTCTTATAATATTTAAACAAGATGATGTGAACTTAAAGCACATCTATGAAGAACATGTTAACTCCGATCTAACGTGGAATCAGTTTAAAGATATTTGTAAAACTGTTTGGAATAACCCTTATAACTTTATTCTTATTAACAAAGAGTCATCAATAAATAACGGAAAATACAGACAGAATTTTGATATTTTTTTAAAATTTGAATGAAAGCAGATACTTGTAAGTATGTATATATAAATGAATTATATACAAAAATTGCTAGTGTTATTCCTCTGTTTGTTGAACACAGTTGTGGTTACGTAAGATGGAGAAAAGTATTAAATTGGAATTAATGAAGTCTGTTGACTGCATAAAAAATAAAATAAAAGAAATGAAAGCCCAAAAACATGAAGTTAACTTATCCTTGGATAAAATGTTTAAACCAGTTTCGGACCCTCTAAAAACTCTTATAAATTCTAAACGCTTAATAGAAAATATTAAGCATGATAAAAATGTATATGAAAGTTCTATACCTATTGAATCAGATACAAATTCTGAAAGCACTTCTACTAAATGTGAAGATTTTCATGAAGCTGATATACATTTTTCAAGCTCTCCTAAAAAAGAAGTAAAAGATAATTTAGAAAGGTCATTGAAAAGTGAAGATATCTATGGTATTTATGATGGTGTAAATGTACCATTTGGAATAAGGACCGACAATAAAACTTAATGATGGGTATCTTATCTTATCTTATGTGGGGGCCAGTCAGTCCAGACCGGCGACACTTCGACCCAGTGGGATCTTTTGTGTCAACACTCTCCCAATAACGACTGCCATAGGTGTTCATGGCAGCCGGGACCGACGGCTTAACGTGCTTTCCAAAGCATGGAGCAGGCGATAAATTGTCAATCAATACGCACATAATTTCGAAAAGTCATATAACTTCCGAAAGTCAGAGGTGCACGACGTGGGTTCGAACCCGAGACCCTCTGCATTGCAGTCTGTTGGTCTCCCCACTGAGCTATCGCTGCTCTAATGATGGGTAACTCCGTAGTATCACTTTCTAAAGTTCAAAATATTGGCGGCGATAACTTAGTTTTGGTTAAAATTGGAAAAAATGTTATGATTTAACCCCTGAAATAAAAGAAATTTTCTTCGGAAAAAACCTGATTTAAAAAATATAACTGACGTCGATAGACTTGTCTACAAAGATATACTACATTATACAAATGTCCATAAGAGGGATTTTAATCCTAGCGGTCAAATAAGAGGGGACAAAGGATTCAAATATCGAGAAATTATCAGACCATTATTTTCTGAGACTTTGTTGGAAAATAATCAGAATAAAATTGGAGGCAGTTTGCCAACACTTAAAAAATATAAAAAGAATACTGACTTAATATATTGGGACGATCCAAATGAATTGGTTGAAAGATTAAAATTATTAATAGCTTCAAGAGATGCAGGCAATACAAACCATGACAATGAAATTTTATCAATAATTGAAGAATTAAAAGAAGCTAATATAATTAAGAATAAATACTGATTATCAGGAAGCTTTTCATTCAGTACTGCGATGTCATTAATTATAAACATTTAAAAAGTTGATGTGTTCTATAATATAAATATATAAATTAATTATTGAAGAGTGCCCCCAATATATATATATATATATATATATATATATATATATATATATATATATAATTATATATAATAGACATAACAATATCTAAATAAAATATATTCGAGAAATTTTTTTTTAAATGAGCAAAGCGGCTGTGGTTGATGAAATTCATAAAAGCGCTAGGGTGAATTTTCCGCGAAGACAAGTTATTATGAAGGATATAGATGATCTATGCCAAGCGGATTTAATAGATATGCAATCAATGTCGAGAGAAAATAATAATTTATAAATATATTCTCACCGTAATTGACATATTTTCAAAATATGCTTGGATGCTCCCTTTGAAAAGTATGAACAAAGATGAGGTGCATAAGGTATTTGTAATTTTACTGAATGATAATCGCATTCCTAAGAATTTACAAACTGATAACGGTACAGAATTTTATAATAACAAATTTAAATATCTTATGCAGTCTTACAATATTAATCATTATTCAACATTTTCATCAAAAAAAGCTTCGATTGTGGAGAGATTTATAAGAACATTAAAATCTAAACTGTACAAAGAGTTTAGTTTAAAAGGTAATTATAATTGGATAAAAGATACCCTGGACAATGTTGTTTATAAATACAATCATACTTATCATCGTACGATTAATGAAATACCAGCAAATGTCAATAATGTAAATAAGACAGAAATATTAAAAAGATTCAATAGATTAGTGAAAAAGCAAGAGAGTATAAAATGTAAGTTTAAAGTGGGTGATTACGTTCGTATCAGTAAGTACAAAGGAACATTCGAAAAAGGTTATACGCCCAATTGGTCAACAGAAATATTTAAATTTAGATACAAGCAGAATACTACTCCTATCACTTACTTGATTGAAGATACGATCAGAGGACAGCCTATTCTAGGAGCATTTTATGATCAAGAACTTCAGAAGACAAATCATCCTAATGTAAATCTAGTCGAGAAAGTTCTTAAAAGGAAAGGGAATAGAGTTTTCGTAAAATGGCTTGGTTTGCCTTCCAATGAAAATAGTTGAATAGATAAGACAAATGTGCTTTGAGATATAAATAAACCTAGTTGACTTGTTAAACTCCTTAATATATTATAAAGTGTTGAGTCTTTGATTGGTCAGTCTTATGATGTGTATTGGAGTGAGTAGTCTTCTTAACTGGCTAATAAACCACATACCTTTCGAATTACATTTGCCTGGTTATAATTATTGTGGTCCTGGTACAAAATTAATTGAGAGACTTAGACGTGGAGACAAAGGCGTTAATAAATTGGGTGAATATTGTAAAGACCACGATATTGCAGTCATCAAACTTGAAGGATCGTCACAGCGCTGATCTAGTTAATAATAATAATAATAATAAAGTTTATTTCACCACAAATAAAATAGCGGTACATAGTTTTAAAAATAAAATATTGATAATAAAACTATAATTCCTAATAACTATTACAGTCTCACATTTCTATTAAAAAACAGTTCTATTAAAAATGGCAAAAAAAATAATTACTTGCTCCTGATACGAGTACAGGAGAAAAATTAGCAGCACGTTTAGTAAAGAATGCTATGTTAGCGAAAATTAAAACCGGCGCTGGCATAAAAACTCGTCGTCAAAACTCTTCACCAAAAATTACCAATGGTAAAGGTCTTAAAAAGAAATTGAAAAATGTAATATCTGTTACGAAAAAACAAATGAAAAAATTAAAACCAAAATGCAAAAAAACTGCAATAGCATTAGCTATGGCTGCTGCCAGAGAATTAGCTAATGATTCATCCATTAAACTTCCTCGGATTATTCCAATACCAAAAACTGGTGGAGTATTACCTTTGATTCCTATTTTTGCTGGATTATCAGCTGCGGGAGCTATAGCAGGTGGAGCAGCTGGTATAGCTAAAACTATAAATGAGTTCAAGATGGCCAAAAAACTGTACGATGAATCGAAGAGACATAATGAAAAAATGGAGGCTCTTTGCATCGGAAAAGGACTACATCTTAAGCCACACAAAGATGGACTTGGAATTTTTGTATCAAAGGAAAAAAACGAATACATCGGCTACCCAAACGAGCTCTAACTAACTTTGACATTTTAAAATATGGGGCTAATATTCCCTACTTTAGAGGTGTCTTTATGAGAGATGAACTCCCTAAATATCCTTATAAAATGAATGTGGAGTGGTTAATTTAGATAGTTCTAAAAATCCTGGTTCTCATTGGGTAGTCTATGCAAAATACAGTGATTATATGGAATATTTTGACAGTTATGGAAATCTAAGGCCCCCAAAGGAATTTGTAAAATACTTAGGTTCGAAAATCTACTATAACTATGAAAATTTACAAGGTGATCACCCTTACAAATGTGGGCATCTATGTTTACTTTTTTTAACAAACTTTTGGAGTAGGTATAGAATATAATAAACAAAATTAATGAAAAGTATTCAGTATGCAACTATGTCTATAACTGTGACTATCTCTGGACACAAAGTAGAATTAGAGTCGTATTTTCAACCACCTCTTAGTTTATCTCAAAAATATGAGTGTGGCTTGCTGTACTATTCAGTATTAAACTCTGTATCAAATGTGCTTTCTAGTAATACTCCGTCTGCAATCAGAATTGAATGTGATTTAATATATGGTTCTTATACTAACGGTATACCAACCCATATTATTCATGAATTTTGTACCTAATACTACTGCAGGATATCACTACCTAGAAACGCCTCAGAACGTTATTTACTTCCCAGTGAACAAAAATATAATTACATCTATATCTATTAAGGTTGTTGATCAGTTCGACCGCAGCATCCCTTTTATAGAACATATTCAACTACGTCTTCATTTAAGAAAAGTAAAATGATATTATACAATATAAAACCTCACCTCAAAATAAAACACCTTACTTCTTCTACAACCAGTAAGGTGCATAGATAGATAAAGTAAACAAATTAACTAAAACAAATAAAGACTTTTTAAAAGCATTGGGTTTTAAAGTATGAATATACTACAGATTAACGATTTACCGCACTTCGATACTTCTATCGAAAGTTATGAGATTCATTCTTACAATCCTTACAACAACTGCTTTAGAGAAAACGATGAAATCAGAATACCCATCCACCAGCAAGACATATACGTGTTACCATCAGCCAGTTCAGTATACATCGAAGGTCATGCAAAGCTGTTCGGGAAAGATGGAAAGCCGATTGAGAAAGCTGTTAAATTTACTAACATCCCTGTTCTGTTCTTGTTTCAAGATATCAGATACGAAATAAATGGCATTGAAATCGATCGCATCAAAAATTCGGGTATAACGACAACCATAAAGTCATACGTTTAATTAAATGATGCCGGAAATAAAGTTGCAAACTTATGGGGTTGGAACTTAAACGGATTTCAAAGTGATGGTCACTTTAGCGCTGTTATACCATTAAATAAGATATTAGATTTTGCAGAGGATTATAATAAGATTGTGATAAATTGTAAACATGAACTTATATTGAACAGAAGTAACTCTAATTTAAACAGCGTTACACTGACAGATGATATTTCTCACTTCCAAATAAATCTTGATAGAGTACAATGGAGAGTACCACACATAAAAGTATCAGATCGAGAACGTCTAACACTTTTAAAACATTTAGAAAAAGATAGACCTATTCAAATGGCATTTAGAAATTGGGATTTGTATGAGTACCTTTTACTACCTAAAACAACACAGCATTCATGGTCAGTTAAAACTGCATCACAATTGGAAAAGCCTAGATATGTTATTTTCTGTTTACAAAGTAATAGAAAAAGTAATAAAATAAAAGATAGTTCTCTCTTCGATCACTGTAAAGTAACATACGTTACGCTCTTTTTGAATTCACAATATTATCCATATGAGCCATTAGGTTTAAATTTTTCTGATAACAAATACAGTATATTATACGAAATGTATGTGAAATTTCGTCAGTCGTATTACAACTGTCCAGCGCATCCCTTACTTAATCTAAAGGACTTTAAAGATAAGGCTCCTCTGTTCATCATAGATTGTTCAAGGCAAAACGATACTCTAAAAACAGGTCCAGTAGACGTTCGTTTGGAAATTGAATGTTCAGAGTCAATACCAGATAACACTACTGCATATTGTTTGATTATAAACGATCGACTTGTGGAATACAAACCTCTGAGCAACATAGTGCGTAGATTATCATGACTGCAATTGTAGACGTCCAAGGCTTTAAAACGGAAGCAATTGAATTTGTGCTAAAAGAAATTGCTATATTGTGTAGTGACAAATTGCAAGTGTTTTTAATTAAGCCGCCATTTCCATTTTACGATTTAACAAAACCAGAAAGACGTCAAGTTGCGTGGATTGAACTTAACAAAAAGATATATTGGGGTGAAGAATTTATACCATATTCAAATTATAAGTGTTTAATTTTAGATTTCTTAAAAGATAAATGTATTTATATTAAAGGTTGTGAAAAAGTGTTATGGTTAAAAAATATTTTAACTTCTTGAATGTCTACTGGAAATACATAAAAAATAATTAAAAATTCATTGTGCAAACAATACACAAGCGGACAAATGTATGTACGCTCGACACTTGACTCATTAACGAGGCAAGTGTGCAGCGGACATCCATATGTCGTTTTTTTTTTTTAATTTTGATGTTTCATTTTTGCGGACAGCGTATGTCCGCTCGACACTTGACGGGTTAAATAATAATAATAGTAATGTGATCAATTTAGAAGATAAAGGCTGTCCTAGTTTCCTAAGTCTGTATGATCGATATAAATATTCTGAAGATTTGTATAGTTGTATTTATCACAACTAAATATGTGCTTTGAAAAATGTTTTGTGTTTAAAAGTATGGTGCTCTGACAATAAACTTTTTGTATAATATATATTTTTTTACTTTTACTCATTAAGCATCGCCGCATCGCCGCATCACAAGCCTGAGTTACGGCCTCCCGGAACCACTCGGCCTCCATCTCAACATTGTCAGGCCTGGCCGGTGCTGGCACCCAGGCCTGAACAATGGAGGCTTCCAGGAGGACCTCCCGATTCAGCTTTTTCAATGCCCAACGTGGACCGCCCCCAATCGGGGCCCTCGTGGCTGGGGGGTCGGAGGTCTGGGCGGAGACGTCAAACCGTATATAACGATGGTCCGACAACGTCTCCACCTCCTCGACCACGCGCCAACCTTGGACACGGCGTGCTAGTGCGAGGCTGGCAAAAGAAACATCGATGACAGAGCCGCCCCGCTGACGTACGCACGTGTGCACTGACCTACGATTGAGGACGAGCAGGCCATTTTCTATGGCCCACTCCTTGAGCAATTCACCCCTCGCGTCCGTAGTCGCGGAACCCCAAGCCGAGGATTTGGCATTGAGGTCCCCAACGAAAAGCACGGGCCGAGGGTGGCTTCGAGCGACGACGACGTTCAGTTTGAGGAGATACTCCTCGAAGTCGGCGAGAGGTCGGTTGGGTGAGAAGTAGCCGGCCACCACAACCGCTTCTCCTACGAGTGCTGCGACGCAGCCCCGTCCTCGGACGATATTCTCGAAGGACGGGGTGCCCGCGGCGGCCGGCGAAATTAACGCCACCAAGCCATCGAGGTCCCCTACCCAGTCAGCCCTGGGAGGGACAAAATAGGCCTCGGCTATGACGGTGACATGTATTGACCACTGCGCCATGCTCTGGACCCTCCAAGGAGAAGGTCCTGAGCTCTGGCGCAGTGGTTTAAATTCCCTTGGAGGAGTCGAAGGCGTGGAGACATTACGTCTCCATACTGACCTCCACCCCTCCGATCGCGGGAGCTGCGACCTTTGCTGCTGCCGACGAGGAGGCAGGAGACCGTGGGGCTAGTCTTTTCTGGGTGGCGGCGCACTCCTTGCCACCCGCCCGGTGCTTCGATGATTTGTCCGCCGCCGCACACAAAATACAGTGCGGCGTGGCCTCACATCTAGCGGCCATGTGACCAGGCTGACCGCAGCGGAAACAGCGGCCAGTGCAGTCAGCCTGTGAGGGGCACATGACGCCCACATGGCCGCTGGATAGGCAGCGGTAGCACCGCGCAAGCCTGGGCTCCAGCACTTTTACTTGCGCCGACACCCACCCCACCAAAAGACGACGGCCATCGGCCAATTTCTTGGCGGCGGCGACGGGACAGCTAATAATGGCCGTCCCCATTCCGAAGCGGCCCTGCTTAATTTCCCCGCACTTTATTTGATCCGCAGGGCACGCCCCGGTCCTGGCAACGGCAGCGACGACCTCTTCCCTAGTGATAGAGTCATCCAGACCCGTGATGCGCATATCCACGCACTTTTGGGGCCTGTAGACGCGGACTTCTTCTGCCTCCAAAACCTGGCGGAGGCTTTCCACCAGGCGGTCCGCCTGGTCGCCGCTTGCGACACCCGGCACTTCGATTAGGCGGGCACCGATCTGGGTTGTCCGGCACCGCAAACCTGTCGTAATCCCCAGTTTGCCGGGGTCGATCACCGTCCGCGCCTTCTTGAGGAGCTCCGCGTAAGTGGTCCCTCGCTCAATCACAGACGGCTGCAGTGTGAGGATCACTGCAGTGGAGCGAGGGGCTTGGAGCTTCCTCGCCGCCTTTTGGCCGCCTGCCTGGCCTTCTTGGCCGCCTTCTTCTTCGTCTTAGCCTACTTTTTCTTCTCGCCGACAACCTCCCAATTGTTGGCTACTCGTGCGGTCGCAGCGGGCCGTTCTCTGGGAGCGGCGGATCGCTCTTTGGGAGCTACGGGTGCGCGCTTCGTTTGTTGTCTTTTTCTGCCCCTTTGGCTGGCAGAAACACCCGCGACGGCCGCTGGAGCAGCTGCTGGGGGCCGCGAGGCCCTCACTTTAGCAGCATACGTTGGCGGCGTAGGCATCGGGGAAGAAGAACGGGGAGGCTCTCTGGCTCTGTCCGCGGCCAGAGAAGGGTGCAGAAGCCGGTCCTCCATGACTGAGAGCTTGGCGCGAAACTCGCCAAGCTCCCGTCGGACGAGGGCCACAAGGTCGGATTCGGCCCTGCTTGCGACCTGCTCGTGCCGCTTATCAAATTCCTCCTGTCTTCTCTGGAGCTCAGATAACTCTTTCGCCAAGCGAGCATTTTCTGCCTGCAGCTTTTGAACCTCCTCGTTGGCTGTGCGGTTGAAGACGGCCTCCACAATCTCCCGAATGGCCTCCATCGACTCCTTAAGGGTCTTCTGGCACGTGCCTTTCAGACCCTTCGACTTTTTGGAGACCAGACGGATTGCCTCCAAGGCGTCGTCTAGCCGGGTCTTCAATTGTGACACCGGCAAGTCTTCGGCGTCCGGCTCCACCAAAGGCTGCTTGCATCCCGCGATGGCTTTCTGCGCTGCCGCAGCGATGAGTCTATCCTCGCCGGACGTGCGCTTCTCGTCATCAGCCTTCCTTATTGCGGCGGCAAGTTCGGCCTTCGCCCGGCTCAGACCCACGTATTTTCCGTGGGTGGCCGGACGACCGCGTCCACGTCACGCTGTTGCAACTTTCGGTGCCGGAACTGCCTCCTCGCTTGAGCCGTCTGACTTCTCCGATAGCTGCGCAGAGCGCAAGCGTTTGCGTGTAGCCTTTTCCGGAGTATTCTCCGAATTGAGCTCCACGACGTCAATATCGTGCTCTGAAGGTACGTAGTCTTCATCCTCTTCGGAACGCACAGAACTGGGCGTGCGCGATCCACTCTCTCTTAACTTCGATTTTAAAATTGATTTAATAGGTTTTCCCATAATTAGACCCACGAGTATGGGAGAAACAAAAATCGACCCCATTATAATACAGGGGGACGGCAGGTACCCTGAGGGTCTGCACTAGTGACTGAACTACCCATCAGCCATGCATCTCCTCGCCGTGCGGCAGCAACTTGAGATTCGGGGTGGTTTTTATAGAGGGCCACTCCCTCGCAGTCCGGGCGGTGAAGCCAAGACCCTTGGTCCCGTCAGCAGCTGCGAGACGTGATCCACGACACTGCACAATACGGGGTTACGATGTGTTCTAGACGGTGACAACGGGGACAAAAGACAAAAGAAAGGGGGACAACAAAGACAAAAAGGGGAAGGGGGCAAACACAAAAGGGGGGCAAAAAACAAAAAGTGGAGGCAAAACAAAAAAGAAAGTGGGGGGGCAAAACAAAGGGGGAGAATCGTGAGAGTGACGAGAAGAGACCCCGTTGTCTGTTCAGCGGCAGAGTGAGTGCACGCCAAACACGTCAGAGGCTCTCCCATGTCCACTCTAAAACAGAGCGGTACTGGGAGAGCCGGGCCCAAAGATAGGGCCTCCAGCCTGGGGATGGGACTAGAGTCCATCCCCCTGCCACCGGTGCCGAACGCGATTGCACAAGGCACCGGTTGTCAGAATATTAGCCGCCAGCAATAATGAAGAGCATTAATGAAATGTAGTAAAATAATACCTTTATTTAAAAATGGTTGCAAAAGTGACCCCATTAATTTTAGGCCGATTTCAATATTACCTGCTATTAGTAAAATATTTGAGAAGATTATATTACAGCAATTAGAGAGCCACTTCAGTGTAAACAATTCATTTCATGCAGATCAAAATGGTTTTAGGAAAGGCCGTTCTACGATAGATGCGGGTGTTACGCTTTTAAAACATATATTCAGTGCCTGGGAGAATTCGCAAGATGTCATTGGCGTTTTCTGTGATCTCATCTAAAGGCTTTGACTGCGTTGACCATCAAACGCTGTTGCGAAAACTCAGGCATTATGGCATCCGAGATACTGCACTTGACTTAGTTGATTCCTACCTAAGCGATAGACTACAACACGTTGATATCAACGGAAGTAGATCTTCTGGATTACCAGTCACAATGGGCGTGCCACAGGGCTCGATTTTGGGACCCTTTCTGTTTTTAGTGTACGTAAATGATTTGCCGTTCTTTGTTCAGGATTTGTGTGACATTGTTTTATTCGCGGATGACACATCCCTTATTTTTAAAGTAGACCCAAAAGCACCAAATTTACGTGCTGTTAATGATTTACTCGCGGAAGTCCTGGACTGATTTACGACGAATAATTTACTACTTAACTCTACAAAAACTAAATGTATCAAGTTTACATTGCCAAACGTAAAGAGTCCTAACGTGAATATAATTTTAAATGATGAAATTATTACTTTAGTTCAATCAACAGTCTTTTTAGGATTAACTTTAGATCATAAAGTTCAGCGGGGCGCTCAAATATCGTGTCTTGCAGGGAAACTTAGCTCAGCCGCATACGCAATTCGGAAAGTAAGACAGCTTACTGATATAGATACTGCAAGACTAGTATATTTCAGTTACTTTCATAGTGTCATGTCCTACGGTATATTATTGTGGGGCAAGGCAGCTGATATTGAGACAATTTTTATTCTTCAAAAGCGTGCAGTACGTAGCATTTATAAATAATTTAGGACCACGAGTTTCCCTGAAAGATCGATTTAAAGAAATAGGCATACTTACTGTTGCGTCGCAATATATATTTGCTAACATTATGTTTATTAAACATAACATTTACTTATATAATAAGAATAGTGATATCTATAACGTAAACACTAGAAATAATCATAAGTTAGTAGGCCCATATCATCGTTTACATAAAGTTCACAATACATTTGCGGGACTCGGTATACGTTTTTTTAATAAATTATCTATTAATATAATGAATTTACCATTGTTTAAATTTAAAAACGCCGTTAAAAAACAACTTATTCCGAAGGGTTATTATTCAGTCAACGACTACTTAAATGACAAAAACTCATGGAGCTAGTTGCTTGTTGCATACAGGATTCAAAGATCTGTATTACTTATAACCCTTGCATAGTCACAAAGTGAAAGTGTATGCGCCATTATGCCATCCTACTGTCTATTTTAGATTTATATTAAATAATATATCTTAGCTCACATTATTTCCTCTCTATAATATTATTAAGTTATTATTGTTATTATCTTTAGTTTTTTATAGTCAGTAGTATATGGCATAATGGCTATAACACCTCGTTAATCTGAGTTGTAAAATACTGAAATTATATTTAACTGGTGATTTAAAAGAGTGGCCGTGAGTTTCTTGCAGGTTTCTTCTCATAGGCTCTACCCTTTGCCTGAACCTAGCAAATAACCTAAATGTAGCTTCAGTAACTTAGTAAACTCACTAACCTATATATGTACTTTGACGTTCATAAGTGTTACTTTGTGACCTAAATGAATAAATGATTTTTGACTTTGACTTTGACTATAAAATAATACCTCAAATTTCCTCAAAGATCATGGACCTTTTCTTTGATTGCTAGACCAAACTTGGGCTTAGTCCTACGACAGGTGTAGCAGTAGAGTTGGCCTGCGCTGTTGTATGTGTATGAAGATTTAGGTCTGAGTATTTGGCGTCTTACGTCAATTGTTTCGAGACGGTTTTCCTCAAACGTCTTAATCTTATTAAAGACTAGCTATGCCCGCGGCTTCGCCTGCATGGAAATCGGTACCTATACAATGTCCTTTTCTTTACCCCAGACTACGTGCATGCAAAGTCACACGATGATCGCTTGAAGAAACTCACATTTTTAATGTTAGTAAGAAGTATTAGAAAATAAATTAGCTGTGACCGCGGCTTCAATTCTTAGCTCTTCCTTTCATCTCATTGTTACAACTGTTTGCAGCACACTGTCTTTCGGTAGGTAAGTGTACTCGCGATAATTTTTACACGATTGCCCAGAAAAGGAGTCTAATGTTTTAGGGTTCATGTACCTATGTAAGTATGTAATTAAGTATGTATGTATGTGTGTTTCTTTATTCCACCATAACTTCTAAAAGCCTGAGCAGATTTGGATGTGTGGTATTATTAGTATCCTTATATCACCCGTTTTTTTAATATTGGCAGGGCAGTAGCTTTTTTAATTTTCAAGTTATATCTACTACGCCTCTGTGTACACAACATTTTGTGTGACGGTGTCCGGAGCGTGGGCAGACAGTTTGGTTGAACCGCTCACCCGAGAAAGGGCCACGTAAAGTAGACCGTGGTAGAAACAGGGGCTCGTAAGATTCACTCTAGCAATATGTAGCGTCTGCTCTTGAGCTTTATTTATTGTCATGCCAAAACAGACGCTAACTGGAAATTGTATCTGCTTAAAATCCGTTAAATCTATCGTAAGTTATTCTAATTTAAAATACATGAACCCTAAAACATTACACTCCTGTTTTGGGCAATCGTGTAAAAATTATCGCGAGTACACTTACCTACCGAAAGTCAGTGTGCTGCAAACAGTTGTAACAATGAGATGAAAGGAAGAGCTAAGAATTGAAGCCGCGGTCACAGCTAATTTCTTTTCTAATACTTCTTACTAACATTAAAAATGTGAGTTTTTTCAAGCGATCATCGTGTGACTTTGCATGCACGTAGTTAAGAGTAAAGAAAAGGACATTGTATACCGATTTCCATGCTGGCGAAGCCGCGGGCACAGATAGCACGTACGGATACTAGATGGCACTGTGCGAAACATTTTTAGTTTAGATTGTCTACATTTCTTTAATTACATATATAGCTGTGCCATAATATATCTAAGTATACAAACTCTGCCATACCTACTATAATAAAATTCAAATAGCACGTTGTCTATACATTGATTATATATTTTCGCGAAATTTCAATTGTACTGTATCATAGCTTAGGTATCTAACGATATAGAACACTTTTATTTTTGTAATTATTGTCTGTCTGTTTAATTGTTATTCTACAGATAAGATAATAGTTACCTAGGAAGTTATACTATCACGCAAAAAGCCGTAAATGCGGTTTTCGCCAATATGTTGTCTGAAGACCCGACCATAATCTTATATAGGTACTTAACAATAATTATCACGCTATCACCTATGACCACCAAGCAGTGCCATTTATTAACGCATCTTGAATTTAAGCATCACACTAAATTGATCATAATGAGATATTAACGAAACTATGGTATGTATCTTAGGCTAACCTTTAGTCTTTATTTCATGAAATCCTTTACTTCTATCTAAACTTATCACAATTTATTATTTTGATAATATTGAAAAGCTGTTTATAATATCAAGTAATAAAAAAAACAAGAAACTGTTTTCAACAGAGTCTGCAGCAGCGTCCACGATAATTCTGGCGAAATGTTCTTTTTAGATGCTCCTGGTGGCACTGAAAAAACATTTTTGACCAGAATCATTTTAGCAAGCATTCGCCAGCAGGGTAAAGTGCCTTTAGCAGTGGCATCGTCTGGTATAGCTGCTACATTATTGCCAGGCGGAAAAACAGCACACACACATGTTTAAAATTAGGTAAAAGGTCGCTTGGATTCTGAATTAGTGGGACAAATAACACTACCTGACAATTTGTGCCAGAAGCTTCCATCTCTTGAAAATCTAATAGTTGCTGTTTATGGCGATCCTGTATTTATAGTTAGGCATGAAAACTCCAGGCTCCGTGAGCGAGCTATTTTAGCACCTAGAAATGATAAGACTGCACGTATTAACACCAACATTATAGCGCGTGTGAGTGGCGAATCTATACAATATACGTCTATTAATAGAGCGAACGAAGCCAGAGTAGTGTGTCAGGATCGTAGCAAGTGTAAATCCGTAGTCTCTGCCTACCCTCTGGGAAACAGACGTGAATCTATGTATGTATGTATGTAACAGAGTAATTGACCAAGATGAAGCCACCAATTACCCAATAGAATTTCTTTAACTGCGCCTGGGCTTACTGCGCATAAAATAATTCTCAAAATCGGCGTGCCAATAATTTTATTGAGAAATGCTCATCCAAACTATGTAATGGCACCCGACTCAGGGTGATAAATTTACAGCGCAACGTAATAAAGCGGAAGTACTTACTGGATATGGTGAGGGTGAAAGAGTTTTTATTCCCCGAATACCTCTAATCTATACATATTATAATAAATCTGTAGAAGTGTAAATTCTGTACATTGAAAATATTAAAAAAATAAATAGCAGGGGGTGTTACTAGATCGAAACCGAACCCAAAAATGTGATTTAAAAAATGTTTGTCTGTCTGTCTGTTTGTTCAAGCATCACGCAAAAACTACCAGTTCGTTTACGATGAAACTTCGTATTATTATACTTTAATATCCTGGGCACCACACTGGGTACTTTTTATCCCGGAAAAAAATAAACAATAAAAAACAAACTTAATTTTGCGGTTCAATCCCTAGACACGGTTACTGTACCAACCGCAAATAATAAGTTTGTCGCCCTTTATGTCACCCGCTGTTTACTAACGTTGCGCTGTAAATGTAGGGCCGAAGGTCGAATTTGGCTTGAACCGTGCTGGCGTAGATCTTAGCGTGAATTGTTTTTCACATGGTCAACTTTCCCGTGTGAGCATTCCAAGGAACCTTTATGTTCATATTCCAGATGGGCTCACTGACAATGTTGTGTATGCTGAAGCTCTCAATTGATGTCCTGCGGTGATTATCTGTCGTCCCTGTCACGATTATCTTTGTGAGCATTTGTTGCAATCAACGCCAGCGTCGCTATCGGTAATCCTGCTACTCTTTTTGTTGACCGTCCCGGCTATGAGGCCAGTCATAAGCTAATCGCGAGCAAAGCCGCGAGGGCATATGCTATAGAAATAAACTAGGTACAGTACCCGGCCATAAACATTGTCATCGACCTTTGGAAAGAGACAATCGGCTAATTTCGGCTTCGTAGAGCGTTATCTCTGTCGCACACTAGGTACCTATGTGACGTTTTGTCAGTCCTTGTTCAAGTGCGATAGAGTGCGGTCGCGTCCAGTTCAAAATATATATTTAGAGTTGTTCACCCCCAAATTTAAATAATTTAAAGTTGTACTATGGCATCTTTAGGAAAAAGAAGGAAACCTTTACGAGTTCAGTCACGCGAAATTATGTACAATGTTTATAAATATTTTGTAACCGAAGCTGACAGATTTAAAAAAAATGAAGAAGAAAATGTAAGTTGTTATTTTAAGAAGGTTCAAGAGCAAGTTGCAAATGCCACTCGAATTTCAAGAAGAACTTTAAACAATATATTAAACGAAGTCAGTACTGAAACACATTCTACTGAAATTAAGTTCAGCACTCCAAAAAAAGGGAGACCAAAAAAGCAATTTCGTTTGGATATGGACGATTTTGATTATGATGTTGTTCGAAGAATGGTGTATGATTTTCACTTACGATTTAATGAACTGCCAACAATAAAACAATAAAATCATTAAAAGCTAAATTATCTGAAGCTATTAATTACAATGGGTTTGAAAAGATGTTGAGAAAAATACTTCACGAGATGGGATTTCGGTTCACTAAAATGGAAGATAATGGAAAAGTTCTAATGGAAAAGCACGATGTAAGTCTCAAACGAATGGAATACCTCGATAAAATACGCAAATTTCGCGAATCAGGAGAAAATGTCGTCTACATGGATGAGTATATAGTGGATAGACTCCTGCACTTGTTTTTTTCTTTTCAGTTTTTATTTAATTTTCATTTTTACGCACTTTTTATTATTTTTATTTTTTAATTTTTATTTTTTTTGCGGTCAGTTTTTTATTTTTT
This sequence comes from Catocala sponsa, assembly GCA_963564715.1. Lineage (NCBI taxonomy): Eukaryota > Metazoa > Arthropoda > Insecta > Lepidoptera > Erebidae > Catocala > Catocala sponsa. The sequence continues at coordinate 10,510,193 of OY751351.1, forward strand.
TTAATTATATTTCTATAATTGCTTTCTAGTTCTTTTGATTATAATATATGATTGACAACAGTTGGTTTTTCAATCCACCATATATATAATTTTGTTTGAATAAAGTAAAATAGACACACTGGTATTTATATGGACATTCTGGGATATGGACATTTTGGGAAATGGACATTCTGGGATATGGTCATTCTGGGATATGGACATTTTGGGATATGGACATTCTGGGATATGGACGTTTTGCACCCTCTGGACATTTTGGGAATTGGACATTTTGAACCTAAACGAAATGTGGGAAGAATTTAACTACAGTAAAAACATTATTGACTGAAAAAGTAAACATGATCGGGGCTGAAGAGTGGAAAAAGGTTTGCGATCATGCAATCACGGTTTAGACAATTACACTGATAGACTAGTGATAAATACGGCTGACAGTAACAGTGATATTGACCTCTTTGAGAGCACAGATAGTGAAATGGAAGTAATTGAGAATTAGAATTATTATGATTTTTATTACAATGTCTCATTTTAACAATAGGTATAATGGTGTTTATTATGTACACTACAGCTGTAATTTTCCAAAATAATTAAATACGTAAATATAATGTAAATATATCTTTTTTATTTTATTTTACCCCAACCTAAAGCCATCACTTATAGAAAAATTGGTGTATTTTATACAAAGAATAAAAGGAATTATCAAAAGAAGCAAATCATAATTGTTTTAACAGCTCCTAATAGACACCGGACTGTTTCTATTTCGTGCGACAGAGATAACGCTCTACGAAGCCGAAATTAGCTGATTGTCTCTTTCCAAAGGTCGATGTGCAAAGTTTATCGCCGAGTACTGTACTATTACGAACGAAAGTTATTTAAAATATTATTCGACCGTTATCTTATTTACCAAACTAGGGATCAACTATAAAAAGTTACAGATCGCGAGCGAAGCCGCGGGCAAAAGCTAGTACCCAATAATTTTCCATTCTGTTTTAACCTATTCAATGCGGCGGACGCCGATCGGCGTCTTATTTTTTCATAATCAGATTCGGAGGACGCCGATCGGCGTTATGTATAGTTGTTTTATATTTTACCCAAAGGAGATGGCCCGTTTTCTTAGGGCACTCTGCCTAGCATCTAAAAATGAATATACATTTACGAAATATGCTTTATTTTAAATTTTGTATGCTCTAATATTGACTGTAAAAGTTACATACTCCACTAACTTCAGATTTCTTAGATATTAACAAAATCATATTTTGGTCATGAACCTACTCGGGCTCATAACTCTCTTGTATGTTGTGATGTATTACGTATAATCTAAACCCTATAAGAGTAGTAGGACAGTAATGGAATGACTAAGAAGTACCTATGAAGTATAATTAGATAGACTTGATAAAAGGTTAGGTTATACTATGTATATCTAAACCCTGTAAAAATAGGACAGTAATGGAATGATTAAGTACCTACCTATAACATGTATAATTGGATAGCCTCTTGATAAAAAGTTAGGAAGTGTCATATAGGATTGCAATGTGTTAAAATAAAAACAATGCTTCTCTTGGTTTGACCAATGTATTTAGAGTCCGCAGTCACAATCTATTTTATAGACCCCTGCATCTTGTAAAGGTAGTTGGCATTTGACGGATGGTAAAAATTGACGTATCTTCGTTGGCGACTTGAAGTATGTGTTGATTGAAGCTCGCTTCAAGATGTAGCCAATCTTGTCAGTGACGCCCCTCACATAAGGCTGGCGCTCGACTGTGGCTAGCTTTTCTCGGGATCTGTGACAGCGGCGCGGCTGTTGGAGCTTGTTGTCTTGCAGCACTTGCTTGACATGTTGAAGCTCGGCGTCCAGGTGTTTCTTGTCACAGATCCCGTGGTCTCTCTGAAACAAAGACATTCTCACGGTAGCTAACTGTTTAGGATGGTGGTGAGATTCACCGGTACCTATTTGTATGGGTCTTTTTCCTACACACAAATTTAATAATAGTAGTAGGTAATGTAACAGTTTCTAAATGATGTAATAAAGTGTCAAATAAACAACGCGATAAAATCCGTGTATAGTAGTTTAATTTCATTGAAATATTTAATATTCAAAAATTCTAACAAAAATATTGTCTAAAAATGATGCTGGTGGAGTAATATTGGTCTGATGTCTTGCCCAGCCTAAGTACCAGATTATTGTCATCACGTGGCAACAACACCCTACCGTCCATTACCGACCAAGCAGTTGCAATAGTAACCTAAAATAGATTCTAGTGGGCAGTTCCTACTGGGCTCTACATCAAACAAAATATATGTGTAATAAATCCTTTGACTTGTATGCCTAGACTTTATACGCCCCCTTAATAAATAGGGCGTATTCCCACCTATATGTAGGACCATCTTCTGTGAATGATCCAGTTCTGGACACACTTCTACCTCATAAATTCCATTTTGTCTGATGTGTTCACTATAATATGATCGTGCCTGTTTGGCTTGGTATAGCCCTAATGCGAATAACAACAACTGATTATAAGAAAAAATTGGAAACCTCTCCAGTTGTGGTAGATTACCGTCAATTCTTGTGAACATAATTCGTCTCCTATTTAAATTAAATTCGTTTACAAACTGCCCTAGATAATTTGGCACATCCATGAACCGTAATGCCCTTTGAATAATTTGTTCACAATTAGGACTATCTATGAGACAAGGATGGAATTTATTTATAATGGCAGCTGCTATATTAAAATCAATCATTAAATGAGTAGCAGCTAGATTAAAAAACCGTTGCCTAAACAATTTAAAGTCTCTTTTAAACCATTAACAACTTCAACAACCCATCTGCAAAGTGTTACCCTTCTGCTTTTATTATCCTGGGTAAAGCTTAATTGAGTTTGTCCTTGATCTAGTGATTCTGGTTTAAAAACTTTATAGTTATAACGTTCCAAAGCTAATATAGCATCGCGAAATCCACGATCTAAGATAAATGTATCATTAGCTCTAAAGAGTCTATGATAAGCACCATTTTCATTTTCAAACAAACTATTCATAATATCAGAATCAGTCTGAGTTGCGGGAAATGGACCTACAGCATCAATAATATGACCATCACATGACACAATCAGAAATGGTTTGACTAAGTTGTCATATTTGTATAAGCTATAAGTTTTCTTTTGAAACATGTAGTTCGAACTTTTCTATAGGTAAATATATGTACCATCAAATATGATTATAGCAGACCTATCCTCAGGTGCTGCTTCTGGGTTACTAAAGAGAGCAGAAGGTATTCGTGAATTCCTGGCAACAATTTCGGAATGACTTATATGATTGACTCCTAAATGTTGTGGTACAAAATTCTCATACAGGCAAGATCTAACTTTCTTCATTTTAAATTCTAAAGTAGAGTATTAGTTACAGACATAGTACAAACGATGTTTCTCCTGGTTTATTCTGCGTGATTACTACTGGTTCGATTTGAAAAATTCTTTTAGAGTTGGATAGCCTATTTATCGAGGCTATATAACATCACGGTACGACCCACGGGGGCGGCGCAGTAACGATAAACGCGGGTGAAACCGCGGGAACATCTAGTTTATTATATTTAGACGACAATGTAATGTATTGTTCTGGAATAACAAAGGAACATTTGTTACTTAAGTGCATTTGAGCAGTTAAAGAATAGGTATACTGTACCTTTCATTACTTATTTTATATTCGTTGCTGAACAAATACTCGTTTATATTCGTTGTAGTATATGAGTTGGGTTACAAACAGAGTAAAGCGCGACAAAACAATGTGGCTATTGTTATGTATAAGTGTTTATGTATGTATAACGCGTCAACAATGACGAAATGTTTTGTGTTATTTTATATGTATTTTGTATAATGGGAATATTTTTATTTTTGTTGTGCTGGGAGACTACTGTAGGGAGACAGGTTTTATTTTTGTGTGTCATAATTATATATGTGTGCATGTACTTAGTGGCGGCTGCGTTCGCCGCGTAAGTTTCGTACAGTTGTAAATAATGTAGTTAAGTGAAAGACGTCTATCAATTATTCCTCACATACTAAACACCTTCTCATTAGGTAAACATAATAGTTTCTATAATTTCCTATAGTGGATAATGACCTATATTCCTCATAAAATAATATGGGTGAATTCAGTGGGTCAGAATATGAAACCTCTCCAATGAAGAATATACTGACCTTGGTTCTGAGCTTAATTCGGATTCTTCGTTCGACATACCGTTTTGAGGCTCTAGTATCAAGTCTTCAATCTTCATCTTCTGAAGTGTTGCTTCTCACTTCTCACAGAAGGGGCGCGTGCGGGTGGAATTACTCCCATGATGATCCTGGTTCGCTCCCATCGTGGTTTAATCTAAGGTAAGCAAATAAAAAAGCTTGCAAAACCAATTCCAACACCAAAAGTAAATAAATAGCACACATCCTCAAAACACATGCGTATAAAATAGAGACAATAATAAAATATTACACTTTTTAGCCCAACTGAATACTTATTATCATGACAGTGAATGGAGCAAGAGTCGTGTGCTAGTACCGTAGCAAGTGGAAATTCATAGTCTATGCCTACCCCTCTGGTTCATGGCGTAAATCTCAAACTGCAGCTATACACTTCTCACAACCACTTTATTTTACAGTCTTCTTCTTTATTTTACAGTCTTCTTCTTTATTTTACAGTAATTACAAACTTAGTTACACTAAATAATTCCAGAGTAGCAATATTACCACTTATTACAATTTGAGCCAAAAGAACCAGTAATCCCGATCGGATGATCCGCTCTTCCTAGTAGCTTGCGAATGAATGACCTTTCATCAGGGGTTCCTCTCGTAGACCCGTAGAGGGTCTCGGGGTAACCAGACCAGGCCGTGGGTCTGTCTTGGTGGTGGTCGTCGCCACCTGCTAATACTGGCGGGTCACTGGGGTGGGCCCGTGCGGACCCGTTGGTCAGTCCGGGTCGTCATAGCCGGTGGGTAGCGCAGCTAGCGAGGTCCAGCCTGCACGGGTGAGTCCCCGCGGGCGACCAGCGTGCTAGCAGCGTGTCCGATGGGTCCCTCCTGCGCTTGGCGAGGTCGAGCTCCTCGGGAAGAATTTACCGGAGAGCGCCCGTTAGCCAGCGTCAGTGGGAGCGTTAATGTGGGTCCGGTGGGGGTTGCCACGGAGACGAGATCTCGCGGCAAGGCCATCCTGTCCAGCGGTCGCCGATGGTAAGGCGCAAGTTCCGGCAGATGGCGGGCGTGCGATCCGTCGGCGCGCACGAAAAGGTTGGTGCTTAGGCGTCTCACAAAGTCGTCCAAGCACTCCATGCACAGGTCCCTGGAGATCGTCATGTTCCGCACGAAGCGAGGGGCGTCAGCGATGGTGCGGAGCGCGAGCGACTGCTGCGCACGCAACCGACGGCGGTTCGTCTCAGAGGTGAGCGCGAGCCAGGCCGGCTGCGGATGTACGCCTTGTACACGCCGAGCTTTGTGCGGAGCGGCAGTCGGGACGATAGCACGGGTCGCAGGAGGGCGCGCGCGGTGCGCGTTTGGACGACTACGTTGTTGACATGGGGCTTCATGGAGAGGGCGCGGTCGAAGGTCACGCCGAGGTATTTCACCGTCGCGGTCCACTCGATGTTCTCTCCCATGAGCGTCAGCTTTGGTAGGGCTATGCTGCCCATGGAGATCGCCTGAGTCTTCGCCATGTTGACCGTCAGTTTCCAGTCCTTCAGCCAGCTGGGAAGTGCGTCTAGAGTGCGCTGTATCTTGGTCACCGCGTGGACACCGTTCATTGATGTCGAGATGTAGGCGGCGTCGTCGGCGTACAGTACCAAGAATAGCACACGGGAGAGAGGCAACTTCCCTGGGTTACACCGGCGCGAATGGGCCGCTCTGTAGACAGGGCGCTTTCAACCGCCACTTGGAAGCGTCTGTCTTGCAGGAAGGTGGCCACAATCCTAACTTCTCGACGAGGAGTAGTGGATGTGGACAGCTTGTACAGCAAGCCGGTGTGCCATACGCGATCGAACGCTTTCTCCATATCAAGGAATACTACGACGGCACGCTCGCGTTTGTTGCGAGCAACCGCGATGTCGTGCAGTACCCTCACGAGCTGGTGGGTCGTGGAGTGTTCGGCGCAGAAGCCGAACTGTTCGTCGCGTGGCTGAAGGTGTGGCGTCATATGCAGCAGTAGCAGCTTCTCGAACAGCTTCGATGTCGTCGAGAGGAGCGTCATGGGTCGATAGGTTCCCGGCAGCAGGATGTTCTTCCCTGGCTTTGGGAGCATAATGACTCTGCCTAGTCGCCATGCAGAGGGAAAATTTCCGGTACGGAGGATGCTATTGAAGAGGCGCGTCATCATCGCGATTGCGGTGGTAGGTAAAGCAGAGCTTCGTTGGCTACCCGGTCAGGTCCGGGGGGTTTCCGGAGGGGCGTTCGGCGAATCATCCGCTGGCCTTGGCTTGGGGAGACGACGATGGGATCCTCTGTTGGGGCTATCGGCTGCTCGAAGTAAGTCTTCAGCTTCGTCTCGACCTCTGCTACATGCTGCACGTTGAGAGCAGGGTTGGGCTAGAACTGCGCTTCCAGGGAGTCAGCGAATATCTCCGCTCGGTCCTCGGCACGGTAACGTGGGGTTCCGTCACCGGCCAGTAGGGTCCTAATCGGAGGTGGCTTCCCGGAGAGTTGGCGGCACAGGCGGTGTGTGCCCGACCAGTCTTCACTAGCTTGCTCGATGGTGCGTTGCCAAGACTCCGCCGCGTTTGTTGCCAACGCAGCAGAGATCTTAGCAGCCAGAGCGTTTAGCTGGGACTTCATGGTCGGACATCGGGAGCGCTGCCATTGCCGGCGCAGTTTCCTTTTCCTCTCGATCATCGCCAGGATGAGGGCAGGGAGCTGGAGAGTCCTACTTGCGGTCGCGGCGTCGAGCTTCGACTCTCGAAGCGTGGATTGCACGGCCACGCTGAGATCCGTCTCAAGCCTTTCGACGTCGGCGAGTGTCTCCACAGAGAAGGAGGGCGAGTGCTCAGCCATATAGTCGGCGAAAACCCGCGTCTTCAATCAATCTTGGCGTGATCGAGGGGGGAGTTGAATCGTCTGCGGGATGTCATCCAGAGTCAGACACACAGCCTGGTGATTTGAGATGAGGTGGTCGTCCAGGACGTCTAAATATACAGCTGCGTCGATGCCACGGGTGACGGCTATGTCTATGACGTCCGGTGTGTGGGCTGCACAGTACGGGTAGTGCGTCGGGACTAGGGCATGCAAACCGATAACCGATAAATCGATTATTTATCGATAATCGGTCCATTTTCAAAACCGATAAATATCGATAAATTATCGATAATGTACTTAAGGTAAAAATCGTATAACAATTTGATACAACGACGACATGTTTCCGATCTTGTCTTCTCTTCTTTGTCGCTTTCGCATTTAAACGCGACAAAAATTATAATATTATGGTAATTTTAATTATGTTTCCATTTTATAATGACTCAAGATTTATTAGTAAGTTCAATTTCTTATTGTATTTAGTATTTAAATTGAAAATACGTCCAAAAATTGTTTTAAAGATACCTTACAAAGCAATACTAAGATTAGTGGCCTAAGTGGTAGCCGCCATTTCGTTTATGTTACACAAAGGAGAATTTCCATAATTATTCAGCTTGAACGTGAACAATTGTCTTATAAACAAAGTAAAATATTTTTTATAGTTCTTTTTTATAATTTTTCCCAATATTTTTGTTAAAGGTCTCATATATAGAGATATTTTTCTAAGTTAAGGCTAATCGACAAAGCAGTATTAAAGTTTTTAAGGATAAGAATTCAACCAATAATTATAATAATGCAAAATGTTGATTTCATGTTTTGTTAAGTTTATAGTATATGATTAAGAAATACAATCGTTGATTGAAAATGGGCTTTTATTTGATTGAATATTTATTTCAAGATAATTATATCATGGCTTATTTTAGGTAATTGTATTGGTGTACGTAGTACGTACCCATTTAAATGAAAAATATGTTTTTACTAACTATTTATAACTACATATTTCGATAAAACCGATAATTATCGGTCTTTATCGATTTTTTTTCGATATTATCGGTATTATCGTTTATCGGAAAGTTTCAATAATTGCATGCCCTAGTCGGGACCTCTGGTCCTAAAACCTTGTATCCGTGTCGATCTGCATCATCCAGGAGGCGGCGGCCATCTGGGCAGATGGTATTGGAGTTCCACGCCGTGTGCTTCGCGTTGAAGTCGCCGGCGACGATCGTGGGTAGTGGCAAGTCCATCAGTGTATGGACACCAGCTACTACGAGTCGCTCTCGCAGCGGCTTATAAAACGCGTACACACGGGTGGACTGGCATCCGATGCAGATCTCTACGCCGAGGGCGTACGAAGACTGTAGAGCTGGCACTGGCACCGCTTGGTGGACGACTCTCCTCTTGACCAGGACTGTTAGGCCCCTGTAAGCAGTCCCTGTCGGCGACCGTTGGTCCTCCCAGTAGACATGGTATCCGCCCATCTTCCATTTGTCTACTGGTCTAAGGTGTGTCTCGCTGAGCAGGGCTACATCCACCTGCCGCTGAGCTAGCAGCAGTTTTAGTAGCCTGGTCTTCTCTGGTGACATCCCGTCGGCGTTCCAGAAGAGCACGCGCAGACTACGCAGATCCAGGATTGCATAGTTCTGCCATGCATTTGAGGATCAGAGGGATAGGGTCCCTCTTCTCCTGTAGTGCCACCAGCACTTGCTGTAGAGTGCCGATGACGCTGGTGAGCCGTGGGTCCAAGTTGACCGCAACCGGCTGGGCTGCCGGTGGCGGTCAGACCGGCCGCTTCGCCTTCGTCCCCTTGAGAGGGGCAGCGACCACGGTGGCCTTTCTGGACTCGTCCTTTCTAACAGCGGCTGTCTGCTCAGCCTGTCTGGGCCTTCACTTTCTTCTGCCTTTTGCGTCGCCTCTTGCGTCGCACACGCTCCTAAGGCGTGTTCGCAGCTGCCATGAGTGAGCTAGGGGCGTTGTCCTTTTCGACTGCGGCGGGCTTCGGGCGTGCGGCTGTGGCGGTGCGCGCGACTTACCGGCCTTCCTGTTCCGAATCTCCCGCTTAAATACCGGGCAGGTCGCGTTGTTGGCGGTGTGCGCACCACCACAGCCACCACAAGTAGGCGGCTCCTTCAGGGGGCGTGGGCAGTCCTTCGCAGTGTGGGCTTCTCCGCATCGCACACAGGAGAGCGGCCTGTGGCAGTTGTGCGACGAATGCCGGAACTGTTGACAACGATGGCTTTTCGCGGGCCCCTTTTTCCCGCGCCATGCTTCGATGATTACACCGGGCATGCATAGAAGCTCAGTCACTTCGTAGATACCCGGTGTAAGATTGGCAGTGCGAGCTAGCTGCACGAAGTACAGGCGACCGGGACGACCTTGACGAGCTTTGACGTTCGTTTCACTTCTAAATATAACTATCACCCCACCAAACGATTGCGCTCACGTGACTCTTCGACGACACGAAGTTTTCCGCTCTCACTCGTACAATGAAGTCAATTGAGTGTCTTACTATCGCTAAATAATCGTAGTCGCCGACATATATATTATACCCTTGTAGCTTTGTATGTACCTAAAATAATAATAGATAAACATACTTACGACAATTAGTTATTTTCAATAATGTTTAATATCGCCATTCTAAAATTTCTAAAGCACAAAAAGGTTAAATTTTATACATATTGTTACGTGCTGGGTTCGAGGGATAAGTATGTAAACAATATTACCGACTAAAACACGTTTTGTTCTAACACACAATTAAACTTAAAACACAACACACACCGAGGGCGTCGACAAGGGAGGGCAGGGAGGGGCAGCTGCCCCTCCCCCTTCCCCCCTAGAGGTTCTAAAAAAGTTGCCAAATGTAAAGCAACCAAAGTCCTAAGTCTTTGACTTGACTTGCTAGATTGATCTTTCCCGTACCTACGTCCAAACTCGAATGAATTCACCAATTCCATTCCTAATATTCTGTAGGCTCAACTACGCTCTGCTCTATGTTATGACACGGAAAAAGCGTTGAAAATTTGATCACTCTTCTGTGCACAACGTGTACGGTAGAGCGATCGTTTAGCAGCCTCAGGAGACTAAAAACCTGGCTAAGAAGCACTATGGGTGAAAATCACCTCAATGATCTGGCCATGATGAGTGTGCACAGAAAACTTATTCTAAAACTCTTTAATTATTTAAACTTACAAGATTTTCATAATAATTTACTTTGAATAAGTTTTGATATACCGGTCGCATGCCTGTAGTGTATTATCTATGGTGTATAATCTATGAGTTATGACCTATCTACTGCGTTGGTACTTATAAAATAAAAATTACTTGTAAAATTATGTATCTTGCAAATATTTTTTACTATATATCGTAACTATCCTAACTATCCTAATCCTAACTACATATAATATTATAAAAGCGAAAATGAGTTTGTTTGTTTGTTACCTTTTCACGCCTAAACCACTGAACCGGTCATACTGAAATTTTGCATATACGTTGACAGGTGTAGGTACAGAAACGGACATAGGCTACCTTTCATCCCGAAAAAAGTTACTGTTCCCGAGGAAAACAACAATAACTTTCTTATGATAATAAATGGCGCCACGTGTCTTTCGAATCATGATTGAATTATATTATTATATACAAGCAGATTACAACCCGAATTCGTTCATTGTTGACGACACCCCTGGGGTGTCGTTAACAAAAGCATTTGTTAACGACACCACTAATAAATAGTGTTGTTACCCTGATTTTAATATTTTTTTATAGATTCTTTAAACTTAATAGGTAGTAAGAAAGTTAAACTTAGTAGGATACCAAAATATTAAATAAAATAAAAAGAACTTAGAAAGATAATTCTTATTTAATTTGAACGATGCTCAATAATCCTTATTTCAAACATAATCTGTCTTCTTTTTACCGCAGGTACGTTGTCAAGTTCTTGGCCAACAAATTCACCGAATTTACGATTTGCTTCTTGCAGGGTTGCTTCATTAGCCGTTTCAGGTGTTTGTGTACTTACATTTTGCTTTTCACAATTATAACTGTCAGATTGAATGCCAACTTCCTTATTTTCCTGAACTGTTTGTGAAGTTGAGGGGTTAACATCAACAGAATATTGTTCATAGAGCATCTGCCATCTGAGTATCTTGCACAGACCTATTAAACAATTGGACCAGCTATACCTACGAAAAAACCGTGTATACCTACAAAAAATTGAGCGCATAATATGGCCGCCTAATAGAGCTGTGAACGTGAAATACGTATGATCAATAATATTGATAATAAATTATAATACTGGAACAGTATGTAATATACAATGTAAAGAATGGACGACTTATCATCGACTTTCTTATATTAATTTATTTTAATATTACTTGATTATTAGTTTGTTTGGTTTGTCACCATCCTGAATTAAATGTGATGGTTTGTATATTCATAAAGGAGTTGAAATAGCAATAAGCATTAAATAGCATTTGAAGAGTAGTAATGGCTTTACAAGCAGCGATATCCTAATCGGGAGACCGGTGGACTGCCACACAGTAGATCTTGTGTTCGTTATTCATCGCTTGTTTTAAACGGTGAAGGAAAAAGCGGTTTAAGGATTTTCCACAATGTTCTCGAAGATATGTGAAGTCTGCTAACCTGCATTTGCCCAGCAGTAAGACAGCTTATGTAAAGGGCTGGTATTATTATATTATAATGGCCTCTTAGGTATCTCATAAATAAAGCAGACCATCAAAGAATTAACTATTACTTAGCAATGACAGGGCTATGGGAACAATGGGACCAATTTTTAATTATTTTGTCCAAGTTCGACTGTCCCAATCAATACGACTAGACCAATGGAGACAACGGGCGATGGGGACAACAGGACTACACGAATTAAATGGTTAGTTCATTAGTTCATAAGGGAGTCACCACATTTTAACGCAGCCTTTGGCATTTTTACTTCACTCTATCCTTTAACAGGAACGTCATGGTCTAAAATAAAAAGTTAATTCGGTTAGACGACTGACGGAGGTCGTCTGCATCCGTACGCACTAGGTACCTATATAACCCATTTCGTTTTAGCACATGACGTTCAACGGTTACAGTGCGATAGAAAGGGATGGAGCTAAATAAAAATGATGAACGTTGCGAATGAATGTTGTCTCTTCCTTTGTGACATATATGAGAAATATCTTGATTTGGACATCAAGCTAAAAATATTCTGAACTTACAGTTAATAAACCTATTCATTTAATTTACTGATGATCCAAGCATGGTTCAAGATTTTCAGCAGGACGTACCGAACATTGATAAGTAATATACCTACCTACCGTAAATAATAATTAACCATGGCAGGTGATTTTTTTAACATAAAATAAAACACAATACCTATGTACAATATTATTTATTAAAATCAACTCGAGTCGACTATAAAAATTTTATTCATTTCTAAACAAAATTATTTTATTCAAGTAATTACATACGGAAGGAAACTTTCTCATTGTGTTTATTTCCATAGTATCTAAACCTAATGTGAGCATACGATTTAATCACACTTTTAATTAATAACAATCTGTGATTATTGTTGTGCTCTTGGTGATCTTTCAAGAAAAACAATTTGTCAGTGTTATAATGGTCATACATATATTTAAATATATGTAAATAATATTGTTCCGGTTTGGATTGGCTTAATAAATGTGGTTTTATTATTTTTTCTGTTTTCTTTATTATGTCGACCACAGCAAACGATGCATAAGTAAGACCACCTCTGGATTTCAGGGCAGTCAAACTAATGATTTTTTCGACTCCAAGCTAAAGAGATAAACATGTGTCACATCTTATTAAACGATATAGCTTTTTTGAGACAAACCCGGCAATATATTCTAGTTCTGACTCTGTATATTGGTCCAAGTTATCAGTAATTAGATCTGAGTATATTTCAAATAAATCATTTTCATCTTCAGCGATCTCTACTATATTTTGACGATCACTTAAATCATTAATATTTTGAATTGGATTTTTACTGGTACCTACAGGTCAAAATGTTAATTTGGTCAAGAGGAATGCAATTTCCTACACCACCATCTCTAATTTCAGCTCTTATCAAGAGTTTTTTATAAGCAGCCCGGAACTGAATAGCATTAGGGTTATTGTTAAACCCGCCCCTCGCTCGTATTGAGGAAAAAAATAATTCCAAGTGGTCTTGGCTGACCTTATACATTGGTAAATATTTTAAAACTTGCATTTCGTGTACTAAATGATTAAAAAGTGACAATGCGCTATTCATATTAATTAAGATACTTATAAAACCAGTTTTCCTACGAGAAGAGATTAATAACTTTCCAGATGGAAGCTTTAGAGTTTTTAAATAATCAGAAGCGGAATTGAATAATGCCCTTATAAGCCTATATTATCATGACACATAACCTTTTTCAATCCTGGAGGGCGAATAGAATGGCTATTGAGGACATCAAAAATGTTATTAATTATAAAATTAACAGTTCCACTGCAGTCTTGGAATTCTACCAAATTTAAATTAGTTTGACAGTATTCTAAGGCATCAGGCAACAGAATTACTAAAAAGCTGCGTTGCTAAACGGACTTTCATCTTCTGTTTCTGGAAGAAGATGTGTGATTTTGTAAGTCTGTTAGCCAGATGCAAACCCTGTTTCTCTTGAAGATTTAATAATAATTCTAGATATTTAAAATTTATATCTCTAGCCTGAAAGTCTTTAAATAGTCTCAGTTCACCAAATGCATTTCTAATTAACTTTAATGCATAGCAGGGGTCAATAAAAGGATGTATTATACTGTCATGACATATAAACTGATTATTTTCTTGGTTTTTGAGTAAATCACTTCCCAGACAAGCAAACATGCTGAAATTTGCAGCAGGACCATCACACGTGACGCTGACTACCTTGACTCCCACTTCCTTACACATGTTTATAGCCATGCGTGTCCGCAAACTATTCTGTTCCCCAGAGATTGCTGTTATAAGAAAGTATCCAATGGGTAACTTCCATGAGCCATTGATACAATTTAACATATATACAAGGGCTTGATTGGCCTCATCCGCACAGTCACTGTCAATATTATGACCGTAATAAACACGACCTTGATATTTTTAATTACGTGGGTCCCAAAGTAACCCTTTTCTTATAGCCATTTCGTCTAAAATTAAGGCACAAATTAACGGGTGGTCGGATTGTTCTACCTTTATTTTTAAAGTATTAAAAGCTTCTTGTGTAAATCCAGGTTCCGTATGTACACTTTGATACCACTTACACAATGTACGTGGATGTGGAAGACAGGTGTTATAAGTTTCTCTTACAAAGTCATATGCTTTGGGCGATAGAAAATGTAAGGTTAAAGAAAATTTACGAATTTCTTCGAATACTTTTTTTCTAAGGGTAATCCTTTAGTTTTGTTCAGCTGCCTTTTCAAGAATTCCTGTGGTCCTGCACATTCTTCTAAAAGTTGAGACTCTTCCATACTAATGCTTCGATTGCTTTTCAAATCTTGAATTATATTATTTAAATTAGCAATTTTTTTGTTTCTCCTTCGAATAGCTTCATTCAAAACTCTGCTGTTCTCACATGTTTTTTTCTTACTCTTGTCACATTTTTGTGAGATCTGAAATTAAAAATAAAATTACCGAATATAATAATAACTAATTTAACACAAATATAAAAATAAATTTTACACATTAAACAAAATAATAATATAATAACACAATAATAAAATAATCTTATATAACATTTTCACTTAAGAGATGTTACGGAATATAAACAATTTTGGAAATGCCATTAGGTATAATAAATGGTAGGATTTAACACCAGGTTCATCATTATGAGATTATCATCTAATAAGTTCCATGTAAATCAAAATATCAACATAAAAAAAAATACTAAACAAATCTGTACCTGAGCTTCGCAGACAACTTCGCTTTCGCTTCCCACAGAACAGGTGGGGAAAATTGTAGTCTGAAAAGTTGTAAAATTATTATAAATATAGCTTTCATAATAATGAAGAAATATTTATTTTTATTACAATTTCACATACCGCGTCACCAATAGATCTTTCTTCAATATTTAATTTACTTAATGAAGATTGCTTCTCAAAAGGAGCACTTGATATTTTACATTGCTGAAATAAAGACTTTGTTATAGTGATTTTATTTACAGTAACAAATTATCCTTTTATTAATTCTATGATGAGCCACTGTATTGCTTGAGTGGTT
The DNA here is from genome assembly GCA_963564715.1 of Catocala sponsa. Taxonomy (NCBI): domain Eukaryota; kingdom Metazoa; phylum Arthropoda; class Insecta; order Lepidoptera; family Erebidae; genus Catocala; species Catocala sponsa. The sequence continues at coordinate 10,525,442 of OY751351.1, forward strand.
AGACAAATAATACTTACAACTACAATGATACACATACACACCTTTGATAGATTATTTTTTTAAATTAGAGGTCCAGTTATGTTCAGACATGTTTAAGTATAATTTTTATTGTTAGATGTGTCTGGTATGAAAAAGTAAGAACTAATAAGAAAGGTACGGTGGCTTGGAAATGAGTAGGATTAACATGATCAAATTGTTTAAAAATTATGAAATAAATACTAATATAACATCCATGTTAAAACCAAAATTTATTAAATATAAATTGAGGTTAATTTGTAGCACAGATCAGTGTGAGACACAATGTTTTTTCTATTGTGTCTGAGATACTAGCTGATGACAAATTTTGATATACATGTGAGGCACCATTTAATATATAGATTTATTGTGGTCTACTTTGTAGGATTAAGTAATAAGAAAGATACACAAAATAAGAAATAATATTATGTATAAATAATTAAATTTTAAGTATGTAGCAGATGGAAATCTGTGGTCTCTGCCTACCTCTACAGGAATCAGGGTTAAGTCTATATTTATGTATCATCATCATCATCAGCCTTTCGCAGTCCACTGATGGACATAGGCCTCTCCTAACAAGGAGGCTTAGACCTGCTACACCATGCTGGCCAGACAGGTTGGTGCAGGGATTGTTTCAGTGTTGTCTGCTCGGTATGCTCCCTTAATCGGCTCTTACGACACCCACGGGATGAAATAGGGTGGTGACACTTTATGTTTAATCCATCACCACACAGAACATTACGTATGTATGTAAATGATAAAAATGTTTCTTACCAGAAACGACGAGGTTACTGCATTGTCGTGTAATCTTATCACATCAAGAGTTCTGTTAAAGCTCGATTCTTCAAAGTGCAATGAACAAACATACCAATTTTTATGTCGCGGGTTTATATTTTCAATACCAATGTCTTGTAACCATTTTAGCCTTAATGATTATTTTTTGGGAAATCTGTAAAAGATTGTCGACGGTTAATCGTTACATCACTATTTGAAAATACTTCACTTTAGGTAGGTACTTAACTCAAATACATACATACTCAGAAAATCAATCAATCATAACTAAAATCACTATAACGACAAAGTTAATGCAATGTATATTGTTTGTATAATAATACAGATTTATATTAATGAGTGATATACATGTAACAATTAGATTTCAGATACTAACCTATTTAAAGTCAATTGAGGTTGATTTTTGTTCTTTTTGGCACCACATTGTATAATGCAGCACACCGGCATATTTCTATCAACCTTCTCTTTACGTTTCGCACACAAAAACTTACTTAGCTATTTACGTTTATCACAAATACATTATGAATTTGAAAAAAATACAATTATCTGACAGATTACGTACTGCAACCCAGGGGGGGGGACACTGCCCAAAACCTTTCCTATATCAAAAGATAGGACTGACATCTGTGTTTTTGGCCCCGTACTTGTGTTGTAAATCAATCGCAGAAGATGGTGCTTAAACAAATTTTAATTTATTATTTAGTGTCATTTCTTACCTATCTATACTTTTATATTTTTAATTTATCTAGAATCACATTTTATTCTCATTTTAATTGTTTTATCATAAAAATGTCATAAAATACAAATTAGTAAATATGTCGGTTAAAGACTATGATTCAAACATTGGATTTGTAAGTCAGTCACAATATGGCGACTGCGTCTTGCCCGTGCGCACGTTTGTAGTTTTTCGTCGTATATTTTATATTTTCCGGCTGTGAAGGTATTATGTAAGTGCGTTGAGTCGAGCTCTGTGTTCCTCCACATGGTGTCAATTAATCTACCCATCGAAAACTGTTGTTATCAGTGTGCGATAGTGACGCTTTTAGTGTTTAGTGTTGTTTAGTGGTTTTTCCAACTACAAAAATGCCGAGACGCTGCGCATTTCACTGTGAACCTAGAGTCTGCTGCACAGTTATAAATTTTAATAAACATAAACTTAATAAAATGTTATTTGTTGTTGTTTTATTCCTATACTGCGATATGCACCCTATACTTATTGTATTTAAATTGTTTTGTTTGGATCTATTTTTGTAACATTCTACTTGTTCTATTTGCAATTTTTATGTTACAGAAATACGATTAATATAAAACAATTAAAATACGAATTCTGGATTATAAAATACATAATATAAATAGCTATAAGCACAGAATACGGAATAGCTATAGCTATGTATAGAAGGATTAGTTCGGGGCCAAAAGTTCAGATGTCGCTGATTCAAATAGGGTTGGCTGAAATTGGCCATAAGAGGGCTCTTTTCCCTATGTATTACTTTACTCTTTGCTGCAACCGTAGACAGAGGAATTAGTTTCAGTTGTATATAAAGTACTCTGTGGGAATTAGTTTCTCTGTCTACGACTGCAACAGATGTAAATAAACCATAGACAAAACTGGTGCATAATATGGCGGCCGAACACGTGTAGGCTCGGACCAATTATCCACAGTATGACAGTACTGGACAGAGCCTTTTTGTTCTATGCGTGTCCGTTTTTTGTAAGTGAGCACTTGCAGATTTGTATTAGTGTGCGTGAGTAGTGAAGTGACTTCGCTGTCGAGCCTATCGATAGAATAGAGGTGAAATGAATAAATGGTGTTTTAATTGGTTTTAATAAACTCTTTAATTTATATGTACTTACAATAAATACAGTAATAATATTATTTTACTAAATATATTATAATTATTATTAATATGGTAATAAATTAAAAATATTAGCTGTATTTGTAGATACTTTTATTGAACAATCTTATAATTCCTATTACATTCTACTAGGGACTTAATAAATTAAAATTAAATTATATCATGTCCATGTATAGGTTAAACAGCCAAGGTGACCTACACATCACATTTCATGCTTTTCAATGCTTTCTTTATTTCATCCATACTAATAGGGCTTTCATCATTACTATCATTATCATCCATTCAACTTTCAAAATATTCCTTCCATCTCTTCAGAACGCTCTTTTCTTCATTCAGTAAACTTCCATTCTTATCTCTGATAGATTTCAGCTCTGTGGTTACGGTTTTACCTCGAACAGAGCGAATGGATTTCCAGAAGAACTTTGCGTTGGTCCGGAAATTTTCCGGACGTTTAATAAGCTTGCATTCTTTTTTCAAGTCTTGTTTTCCCTTAACTTTTTAATTGTCCTTAGTTGTTTCAAAGCCACTGATCGAGATCTTGCTAGAGATTCTAAAACTCTCACTGCACGCCTGGGTGTTGTGGGAATGTCTTCTGTCTTCACACCACTCTCTTCCATCTTCTTCCGTTTTCTAGGTGTAACACATTGAATTTCATCTCTGCGCTGAGATGGTTTTCTTTTCTTCACTACCTACAACATTAATTTTGAAAATCTATAAACTTGACTAAAGAATAACTTATCGTAGAACCACAAAACATTATTACCTACCATGTGAGATTAAGAATACCACGGTATATTAACACCGAGAGAGTGTGTTAATTTTATTGTTGGGGTCAAACCCTTCATTGATAGGTCTAAGCAGTGACATTAGAAAAACTTACTGGTTGATAGCTTATACTGGATATCCTTCAAAAATCGTTGGTACTGCATCAGTTTTGAGTTTCTTAATTGATATACTTGGGCCGAGTCTGTAGGCATCATAGCATTTCTTAGAAATGTTGCCATTTCCAGAGGCAACAAACATCTAATTGTCTTTTTTGTTATATGAAATTTCTGGGTAGTTAAAAAGAGACAAAAATATATTTTTTATTTCCTTTGCGATATTTCTAGTATATCTATAATTAATAGAATTTATAGAACAATAGGGCCGGTCCATTCGTTTATATGTCAATGGTATCTTGAGTATCCCAGATTTGACTATAGGAATCGTTAAAATGTGCGTTTTTATTTTCATGTTCATGTTTGGATCGTTTCGACATTATTTTCACTATTTAAAAATCAACGATTTCAATTTTTTTTCAAATAGCCATATGTTCACGTCTCAGATTAAACACGACAATCTGTGGTTCACGTGTATCGCCTGACATGAGTGACAATTTTCTTTGCTTTCTTCTTTTTTCAACGAAGTTTATGAACTTTTTTGAATTCAAAAAGTTTTTACTCACTCGTTATTTATATTTATTCACCCTAGCAAAGTGAACAAATGTTTAATAAACCAAAACATAAATTAACAATAATACCTAATAATATTTTATTAATACGTTCAACCAATGAGTAAAGTAATACATGCGTTCAACAAAGAAAGTCATCGATATGTATGAATACCTACGTCGTTTTTTTGCAGTCATTCGAACTTAGTCGGATAACCAGCGTTGTTTATATGTTTTGGTTTTTGTTTATTACCTACTAGTAAGTATTCTACTTATATGCGAAACGTTCCGACCTGAATTTTCACTATATATGATTTGACGAAATGCACTATATTTTTGGTTTACACCCACACATCTTGGGTCGAGCCAGTTTCTGGTATGTTGACGTCAAAGTTATAACACCGTCGTGCGTCGTCATTTTGACTTTTAGTAATATTATTCATCACTTACGCATGTATGCGTACTTTTGAAATATTTTATGGTTATTATAAGCGATAAAAAGGACCGAATACAATTTTCAACGAGCTTACCTACCTATACGTTTCCTCGGTTAACCGTTGCGATATTTATTCAAAAAGGCCCCTTGTTTTAAAATTATATATAACTAGTTTTTGCCCGCAGCTTCGCTCGCGTAAATGTTGGTTAGGTTAGGTTAGATTTGCAACAGTTATTTTTTTTCTGGATGAAAGGTACCCTATGTCCTATTCTGTATCCCTGACAACGTGTATGCAAAATTTCATGGTGATCGGTTGAGTAGTTAAGGCGTGAAAGCGTAACAAACAAACAAACTCATTTTCGCGTTTATAATATTAGTTAGGATTTCTTGAATCTAATTCTGCCACTAATACGCACAAATAAAGAGCTACTCGTGTATTTTTATTCTACAGGCGCACATAGGTAGGTACCTACAATAGTTTTAGATACACGATTCTGTAAAACGTTACTCAGCAGGAAATGGAATATCTTGAAAACCTGAAGACGCACAAATTATATTTACGGCTCACATTTTAGCACAAATCTAAGATCTCTGCCCATGCACAATATTTCTCTCTCCGATCATTCGTTTAGAATATTCCTGCTGGAACAACGTTACTTCAGCAGGAATCGTTTTTATCGTTTATTATGTAAGCGAGCGGCAACATTCGCATGTGCCCTCCTTTTTAGAGAAATGAGTGTGCAAACAACCAGCGAGTTTGATTGACGCGTGTCACTCCTGTTACTTCCGAATAAATACATACCCGGACCAAGTATCACACAGTATCAGTATCAGTATTAATTGAAAAGGTAAAAATATGTCGTGTTCAGCTGTGTTTTGTTCGTCAAGAACCACAAAAGGCGGAGTAAAAGACCCGGATTTGTCATTTCATACGTAAGTTTTGTACAACATTCTCCCTGAATAAAAATCCTAAAATAATGAGGTTTATTGCTAGAAAAACAAGTAATAACATGTAGTATAAACATTTTAACAATCCAGTTAATGTTCCTATGCGATTATGATATAAACAATATATAAAAACAATAAAAGTTATCCGAGACAATTTTATCATCTGTGCTAGTGATGCGCTTACCGTCAAATTTAGTTGTTATCGATAATATATTAGTTTCACGTTTTTAAGCTTTACAATTAATTTTAGCTTCCCAAAATGCCCAGAAATAAGAAGTGAATGGATCAAAGCTGTTAGACGTGATAACTGGGAGTCTACAAAATATTCCAGGCTTTGTTCGAAACATTTTGATGAATTCTGCTATATCGCTGGCTTATCAATTAAGAAACTCAAAACTGATGCAGTACCAACGATTTTTTAAGGATATCCAGTATACTATAAATCGGTAAGTTTTTCTAATGTCACTGCTTAGACCTATCAATGAAGGGTTTGACCCCAACAATAATAATTAACGCACTCTCTCGGTATTAATACACCGTGGTATTCTTAATAATTTCATGGTAGGTAATAATGTTTTGTGGTTCTACGATAAGTTATTCTTTAGTCAAGTTTATAGATTTTCAAAATTAATGTTGTAGGTAGTGAAGAAAAGAAAACCATCTCAGCGCAGAGATGAAATGTGTTACACTTAGAAAACGGAAAAAGATGGAAGAGAGTGGTGTGAAGACAGAAGACATTCCCACAACACCCAGGCGTGCAGTGAGAGTTTTAGAATCTCTAGCAAGATTTCGATCAGTGGCTTTGAAAGAACTAAGGACAATTAAAAAGTTAAGGGAAAACAAACGTAGATTTGAAAAAAAAAGAATGCAATCTTATTAAACGTCATAAATGATTTAAAAAAGAGAATCTTATAGATTTCCGTACCAACGCAAAGTTCTTCTGGAAATCTATTCGCTTGGTTTGAGATAAAACAGATAGATAGAGGCATTAGCTTGCTCAGCGTCGTCTGTAAATTGTATGCGAAAGTGTCCTTACGGACCATAGCCGAGAAAGTTTTAGCCAAAGGTGAAAAGGTCTATTGCGCATTCATGGATCTGGAAAAATAGAATCTACACGGAATGGTTTAGCATCGAAAAAGGTGTTAGACAAGGATGTGTAGCGTCACCTTAGCTGTTTAACCTATACATGGACATGAAATAATTTAATTTTAAGTTATTAAGTCCCTAGTAGAATGTAATAGGAATTATAAGATTGTTCAATAAAAGTATCTACAAATACAGCTAATATTTTTAATTTATTACCATATTAATAATAATTATAATATATTTAGTAAAATAATATTATTATTGTATTTATTGTAAGTACATATAAATTAAAGAGCTCATTAAGACCAATTAAAACGCCATTTATTCATTTCACCTCTATTCTATCGATAGGCTCGACAGCGAAGTCACTTCACTAGTCACGCACACTAATACAAATCTGCAAGTGCTCACTTACAAAAAACGGACACGCATAGAACAAAAAGGCTCTGTCCAGTACTGTGTAATAATTGGTCCGAGAATACATATTACGTGGCGACGCGACGAGCGGACTCACGTATTTATTATAAAAATGTCCACGGAAGCCACTTATGGCGTTCTTACTACGTTTGACCACTTATCACAAGAGTGGAATAGTTTTAAGTTACGATTAGAGCAGTGGTTTATCGCTAACGATATTGCCTCTCAAACTGACAAAGCAACGGTCAAACGTAGGGCGATATTATTAACGTCATTAAGTGAATCGACATTCAAGCTTGCATGTGACCTGGCGTTACCGAAAAAGGTGGAAGACCTGGGCTACGAGGCGATTATGAAACTCCTCGAAGATCACTTCACACCTCACACTTTTTCAAAACGACAGCACGCACAATTTTTTTATGCGATGCACATACATCAGAATACACAAAAATTATAAGTTCCACTCATATGACCCTAGGAGACACTTTCCTGCTGGAGTAACGCACACGACCGTTTAATATAGGGCTGATATTATTATAATATTTTTATATAAGGTATGGCAATGATAGCCAGGCAAATTACTAGTACCTATTCTTGCCGACTCTTTTAGTTAAGATAAAATGTTTGTGTTGGGAGTGAGTTTGTATCTCACCCATTGACCTACTTGCTTGCTCAAGCAAGAGCTTGTGCTGTATAGTAGGGATTACAAAGTCTCTCAAGAAGGTGTGGGTTTTATTCCGTATATTGCATCGTTAGCGTTAGAATGGTTGGTTGCCTATGACGAAAGGCTCTGAAACTAAATTCAAAATTGCCATCCAATTGCATAACTTTGCTATATTTGCTATATAGTTTTGCAGGACGGAAAACGTGTCTGATAGGTACACCTGGAGTTGCAAGCGTCCTTAGGCTATGGCTTACAGGCAACAGGCGGATCGTATGCCACCTTTACACCTAGAGAATAACCTTTGTCCTCAAATTGATAGGCAATAATATTGTCTTTCAGCTTATTGGTCGTTTCGCACACATCTGTACGCAAGATTTGGGCGATACGACACTTTTTTTAATAATATTTTTTTGGTGTCGATTCGCCCACCTTATTTTTAGCTCGATTCGATTCGCACTCAAATTATATGGATGTGTGTGAATCGACACTATTTAGTAATAATTATAAAATAGAACGATTAAATCAAACGAAATAAATATTTTATTTATTTATTCAATCAACTCCGTCGTTAATCGGATCGAGTACTGTATGTATTGTTATTTTATTTGGTGTACCTTCCCATTCGTCAATCCCAAATATATCCATAGACTGGACCAAACATTTCTTCATTGCTTTTATTAAAGTCTTATTTTGAGAGCTCTCTACTTCAGATATTATCTGTCTAGGCCCGTCTAATACCTTCCTATCTCGTTTGATTCTCATTACTTCACTATACAAATACTCAGTTGCCTTATAATTAAATTTCATGAATGCTTTAACTTCTCGGACGTTTCGTAGATTACTTTTGTTTGCTCTTTCAGCCTGGAGTAATTTTATATAGTCCTTTTTCACTTTTTTCTTACGAGCTGCGACTTCCATGTCCTTTACACCACCACCCATTCTCAGTTCTTCTGCTAAATCCTCTGTCCCATCCAGTTCTTCTTTATTATCTTTTCTCACAATTATAAGAAGATATTTTAAGTTTGAAATAGGCATGTTTTCGATTTGGTTAACATCATATAAATTTAATGTAATAGTTTTTCTGATGTCGTCTTCCAAAGTTGTAAGGTCATGGAACTCATAATCGTCGGCATTGTTTAGGTGACATAATGTGGTGATCTGAAAATATGAATATTATTAAATATAGGCTTGACAATCAAGCTCTGAGTATCTTAATACTCATAATATAAAAGATAAATTAGTCTAGGTCGAAAATTTATCTTAAATAGGTAGATAGAATGATATATAGATAGAATGATAGTTGACCAGGTCGAATACAATACTGCAAGTACTAAGCAACAGAATAATAATAATAATAATCCAAAAATTATGTAGCCTGTCTGTTCCTGCTGCCTTCCAGTTTTTTATTTTTCTCGTAGCTATCTCTACATCATCTACCGTAACATCACAAAATTCCATATCTTCCGCATTCATCATTCTACATTCTTCATCTTTTATCCATCCTGCTGAGTCATTATGATTATGCCGTTTCTTCCAGAGATCGGTCCAGTAGTTTTTTAGGTCTTCTGAGTTGGGCAGTTCTTGTGCACGTTGTATGTTATCCTTTCTAAATGTTCTGTAAAATCTTTTTTCATTTGTAATAAACAATTTGTTGTCTTCCTTTCTTCGCAATGCTTTCATATATCTGGCTAACCGTTGTGATTTTACTGTAAGTTTTTGTTTTAATGTGTCTAAATATTCCTCTGGTCTTATGTTATTACGTTCGTGAATTGTGTGTACCTTTGTTTTTCTGAAAATTACCGACTGCTGCAACTACTTTTCTACTTTTATTATTATTAATGTACTGGGATAACCTGCCTATATCTGCTCTTAAATTTTTAATGTCATTTTCTATCCGTAATTGCCATGCGGGCTTTAGAGATTTATAGGTTTTATGCGGAGTATTAGCGTTAGGGGCTCGAATTTTATATCCTAGGTTTTCGGAAATTACAAGTGCGCTACAGTACATCAAAGTGTGAATATGATTTAAATCGGAATCAATTGAGAAAAATCTGCTTAATATTTGCTTGTTAAAAATATCTATATATGCGTAAAGATTTCTGCATTCTCTAAGTTTTGGTAGTTTAGGACGGACTGTTGGGTCGGTACCATTGTATTGTATAAGTGCGGTCTCTACTTGATTTATTAATTCTTGTACCGTTATGTCTATTTGTATAATTTGATGTGACTGTGTATATTCTGTTAGTTGTGTGACTGGATTAGATCCCGTCTGAGTAGAAACATGCGCCTGAGTAAGTGATGTCATCTGCGAATTTGTTATCGTAGTAGAGGGTATTTGTGTAAGTGAGATGTTGGATGATGTGATTGATGTAGGTTGCAAAATATATTCTGGAGGAGTTGGTACGGGCGGTAATACTGATTCTGATGCTAAATGCAGTGTACTTTCTAATTCTTCTGTCCTGAGTTGTTCTGATACTTCATATTTTAACTTACTAATAACATCGTCAGACAACCTTTTATTTCTAATTATCACCCTTCTTTGATCTGCAATTCGTTGTGCTGATATTTGTAAGTGTGGATATTTTAAAACAAATTGGTCGTGAAGTTTTTTGCAGTACATAGTTCTATCTGTCTCTAATTTAGTAATATAAAAGTAAGTGCGCATGATAAAAGTATTGATTTCATCATTCCATTGCATACGCACTCTGGGTTTGCCAGCTTTGGTGGTCGCAGGACAGATGGCTGATGCCTCCTGCGAAACATCCTCAGTTGGGGTTTTTGGTATAAGAAATTCCATACTTTACATAATATGTTGGCAAAGAACATTACAGAAATCATCAAAGGTGAACAAGTACTACCCAAATTCGTTACAATGGGCATCACTTATATGTTACCCAAAAGTAGTGACACTGTAAACCCATCACAATATCGTCCCATTACATGTTTACCAACTATTTATAAACTTATTACATCATTAATTACACATAAAATTAACAAACACTTAGAATGCAATAACATTATGTCTGAAGAGTAGAAAGGCTGTAGGCAAGGACATAGAGGATGTAAGGAACAACTAGTTATAGATTCCACTATTCTAAAACACGCCCATAGTCACAAAAGGGACCTGCATATCTCATTTATAGATTATAAAAAAGCCTTTGACAGTGTACCTCATTCATGGTTAATTCGAGTCCTTCACATCTACAAAATCAACCCTGTGATAATTAGCTTTCTGAAAAATGCCATGTATGACTGGAGAAGAACATTACACCTTACTAATGGTACAGATACAATCACTACAGATGAAATCAGCATCGGAAATGGTATTTTCTAGGGAGACTCTCTTAGTCCACTATGGTTGTGCCTAGCATTAAATCCTCTGTCAAACCTCCTCAACAGCACCACTAGTGGATATAAATTAAACTCTGAAACATTCATTACACATCTAATGTATATGGATGATATTAAACTGTTTGCTAGAACTCACAAATGTTGATAATCTCATAAAAAATACAACCCAATTTAGCAAAGATATATATATGTCATTTGGATTAGATAAATGTCGTACACTACATATACAACAGGGAAAAATAGTAAAGTATCAAAACAACGCTACTGATACTAACATATTTATATCCATGCAACCATCAGATACATATAAATATTTAGGAATATACCAGTCTAATATCATTAACCATAAACAAATCAAGGAACAGCTTCTATCAGAATATACTAAGAGACTAAACTTAATATGTAAAAAACAGTTACATTCGAAAAATCTATTTAAAGCAATAAACACATTTGCCATACCCATATTAACGTATTCATTTGGATTAATTAAATGGACACGCACTGACTTAAATAGATTAGAGATTAAGACTAGAACCACACTAACTAAACACAACTACGCACATCCAAAAGCAGCAATAGAGAGAATTACAGTAAGTAGGCAAAAGGGCGGTAGAGGACTGATTGACTTGACCATGCTGTGGGAAGGACAGATTCGAAAGCTTAGAGACTTTTTCTATGATAAAGCCAAAAATAGTAAAATTCACTCAGCAATTACAGAAATAGATAATAACTTTACTCCTTTAAATCTATACAACAGAGATACTATTTTTAAAAGTTTAGATGACCACAGGCATGAAAAAATATGTAGATGGCGAGGTAAGGAATTACACGGCAGACATATACACGATTTAGAACAACCGCATGTAGATTCAGACAGCTCAAACAAGTGGCTAAAATTGGGCTCACTCTTCCCTGAAACGGAAGGATTTATGCTAGCAATACAAGATCAGGTTGTAAATACAAAAAATTATAGTAAATTTATTATTAAAGACCCTAATACACAAAATGACAAATGTAGAAAGTGTCATCACGCATCTGAAACCATCCAACATATTACAGGAGCCTGCTCATCTCTAGCTCAAACAGATTACACCCACAGACACAACCAAATTGCTCATATCGTTCACCAAAAACTAGCCGTAAAATATAACCTAATACCAAAAACTGTTCCCTACAACCAATATACCCCAAAACCAGTGCTGGAGAACAGCAGCCACAAAATATACTTTGATAGAGCAATACTTACAGATAAAACTATACACAACAATAGGCCTGACATAACTATGATAGATAAATTAAATAAACATACATATTTAATAGACTAGCGGTACCCAATACACACAATTTACAGAAAACCATAACAGAAAAAATACATAAATATACAGAATTAAAAGAAGAAATAAGTAGAATATGGAAAATGAACAAAGTATACATTGTGCCCCTGGTGCTCTCCAGCACAGGCGTCATACCCAAACACCTTCTTCACTATTTACGACAGATAGAGCTACCCACCAATCTTTACATCACTATGCAGAAGGCCGCTATACTCAATACTTGCCGTATAGTTCGTAAGTTTTTGCAGGACGAGCCCCTTTTAATAAATAATGCCCCAAATGAACCCCACTTGGCCTAGACCCGTGGTTTTCATTAAATACCGAATTTTATTTCGAGAAAAAACAAATTAAACCAACCAAAATAATAATAATAATATTCTACCACATACACACAACACCATCTAGCCCAAACTAAGCAGAGCTTGTACTATGGGTACTAGACAATGGATAAACATAATATATTTATATATTTACAAAAAAAAAAAGGTATGTACGTATGTTTATCCATAGTCTAGTACCCATATTACAAGCTCTGCTTAGTTTGGGCTAGATGGTGTGTGTATGTAAAAAAAAAGTTTAAAAAAAAGTAGGTATACATATAAGCTTGACTGCACGTAAGGCTTAGTGGTTAAACTGGTCGCCTCGCAACTACCGCCGCAAGTGTTGTGGGTGCGATCTCCACACGGGACAATAATTTGTGTGATGCACAAATGGTTGTTCCGAGTCTGGTGTTACCTATATGTGTCCGTTGTTTGAATGTTTGTAAAGTCGCCGTTTTACTCGCGTAAATGAAGGAACAGTACTTTTTCTGGATAAATCCCCTGTACCCTATGTCATTTTCTGTACCCCTGACATCGTGTATGCGAAATTTCATGATGATTGGTCAAGTAGTTAAGGCGTGAAAGCGTAACAAACAAACTTACTCATTAACAGTAGGTAACTTGGAAATAATTTGTCTTTATCTATATCTATCTAATTGTATGTTTGCTATTAAGAATTTTGTACGCCAATCATTGGCAAAACATAGAGAACTCAATATTGTATCTCTACCATCTTACTATGTACCTACCTATGTTTTATGAAAATAAATGATTATGATCACATTCGCTGTTATGCAGAGGGTATGACCTAACCTGTCTTACATTCAGAAGAGTCACGCTGGCCGTATGGGGTTGATTATAAGTAAATAATAATAGTACAAACTATAAATTAATTAATTTAACTGTATTTGTTTATGATTTCCACTCTCTTACTTAGCCAGTTTGAAATTAACTGTTTAAGTTTTCACAATCTAAGTATATATTGTGGAACGTAAATAAAAAAATGATTGTATTGAGACTTACAACTGAGATTTTAATTATCAAATTCCGAGTCATGGTACTATGTAGCGATGGCGTTTACTAATCAAACTTCAATCAAATAAGCCGTAATAAATCTGCCGACATTAATTAGAAGTTAGTTTTTTTTTTATATACAACTAAGATGACAGACAAGCATACGGCCCACCTGATGGTAAGTGGTCACCGTAGCCTATGGACGCCTGCAACACCAGAGGCACCACTGGAGCTTGTTTGCCACATTAGGCGTATAAAAAAAAAAGTTTTAGGTCTCACGTTATGTCGCGTATGATATGTTTACAACTGTTACCCGCGACTTCGTCAGCGTGAAATTCATGGAACTTTTTTCGCACAGGCCAATTTTTCTAAAAGTAGTCTACGTTACTCCTTATAACGTCAGCTATCTGCCAGTGAAAGTCCCGTCAAAATAGGTACAGCGGATTCAGAGATAAGCCGGCACAGACAGCCACGCAGTCAAAAATTCTAAAATTAGATTTTTGATAAAGTACTTACAGTATATACTTGCATATGCATTTAGAAAAAAAGCTGTTATTTTGATATTACAAACAGACACTTAAATTTTATTTATTTGTAGGTATAGATGTTTGTAAATACCTATAAATTAAAAATTTTAAAATCCCCGACACAAGGTAATAAAAATCGTAATCTGGCATTTTGCGGTGGCGGCCATCTTGGATTTGAAATTTATCATAGTGTATATTATCTAGTCAAGCCCTTTCATTTGATACCCATATTAAGGGGGTTGTGAAAAAACATATAATCCGCTATTTTGTGGCGGCGGCCATCTTGGATCGATTTTCATCAAACATAGCTAAGAACACTCCCGACTAATTCACATTTCAAACAAAAAAAAACTAAATCAAACTCGGTTCATCCGTTCGGAAGCTACGATGCCACAGACAGACACAGACACATATAGACACGTCAAACTTATAACACCCCGTCGTTTTTGCGTCGGGGGTTCAAAAGCACCCTGATGTGTTTGAGATACTCAACAATGAGTGTCATCAATATAATAATATAGTTCGTGTAAAGTCTTATAAACCAGCGTTGTACTCAATAATACTAAGTAGGTATGACCTCTAAAGTTTTCAATAAATCGCTAAAGTTATAAGAAAATTGGATTAACTAAATAAAGGAGGTATGCAAATTACGGCCTTAGTGGACAAGAATATAATTTATTGTAAAAATGTCTCATAATATTTTATTTGTCGCCATCGATTTCTTTTAACCGTACCTAGCGGGAAAAAGGATTTAATTCTTTTTACATTTTATTGATTCAGTAAATCATTGTGGCTTGGGACAACATTGCCAGTGTTGAACAAAAGGTATTTTTATAAGTGAAATTATTACGAAACATTATTATTTATATTAAATTAAGTTTTTACTAACACAACTAATAATATTACTTGTGTTAGTAAAAACTCCACATATTACGTAGATTAAACAGGGATGTAATAGTATCAATTTATTAATGTTGTGATTTATTTTACTAATCAATAGATTGACCAATTCAATGTAATGGCATTATTCAATATGTGGTAGTGGCAACACTTTTCGTTGGGCACTCGATCTTCATTGTCATTTATCATTCGTGATGTGACATTGTTATGAGAGAGCTATAAAGTACAAATGCCTGGATTTTATGAGGCAAATACAATCCAGACATGTAAGCCGTAAAGTATACTATGTGTACATTTTAATTGATAACAGCATTACTGTAACTGCATAGTAGGCAGAAGAACAGTAGGCTGTGCTGTGCACATATATAATGTCCATCATATGGTATTTATGTTGGGCAAGGTTTCAAAATAATGTAGCACCTCCTGCACCGCACCTCGATAGTATGTTTAGTCATAATGAAGGTAATGTAGTGGTTGGAGACTAATAAACTAATACCAAAATATACTATTGTTTAAGCCTTTGTTTCTTGGACTATTAATTAAGCTTTAACAATAAATGAATAGTAACTATAGTTATTTGATAGGCGCTTGCTTTGCAGAGCGAGCACTGGCTACCTGAGTTTAGTTAAGTAATTAGTTTTACCCTAGTGAGCTCTGTAAACCAGCTATATAAACTTATTCTAGGTTTTTAGACAAAAACAAGTATAACTAATACATTCATTTTGAAAAAATTGCTTTGTGCCAAAGTATCACCGGAGCAATTCAGTTCATTTTGGATGCCTTATATATCTGAATCCCAACTAGATAGCATGTTGAAATTACACAAGGTTATAGAACACTAATAGTTCTTCGTAAAACATACAGTTTTATTTTTGTCCATGCGAGGCCGAAGTTGTATGGGTTTGTTGCATATCTCCTTTTAATGTTGGTGTCCTTACTGGTTTTCTAAAAAGAGGATCTATCATACTAGCAGTAATATCTTAAATGATGATTTTACTGAGTAACAATGCTAATTTTATGTACCGTTAATTTACAATATTATTTAATTTAATCATTATCTTAGTTTTTGTAATTTATTATGTCTTTAACCACGGCTCCGCTCGCGTAAAAATAGGTTAGGTTGTGTTTGAATAACAAAATTGATTTTTGCAATATAATATTATGTGGCCTGTGTTACTGGTGATAATATAGCAGTTTTTGAGTTAAATCCTTACAAACAAACAAACAAATAAAAATCAAATCTTTCCTCTTTATAATAAAAGTAACTTACTCTTAATTTTTATGCCTAAAGGCTAAAACGCTTATCATAATGAGTTTATAACATTTTATTAACACTATGTAAGACCTATGTTATAAAATAAATATTTTAATTTGATAACTGGCTTTGCTATTGTTGTATTGCTCTATAATATTATCAAACATATATACAGAACAAAGAGAAAGTATCTATGTGAAATATGCTATCCCACACTGGGCCAGCGTAGTGGACTATTGCCTAACCCTTTATATATATACCTATATATATGAAGGGTTCTATATTTCTATAGATGTTCCAGCGGTTTCTTCACCCGCGTTTATCGTTACTGCGCCGCCCCTGTGGGTCGTAGCGTGATGTTATATAAGCTTCCTCGATAAATAGGCTATCCAACACTAAAATAATTTTTCAAATCGAACCAGTAGTTCCTGAGATTAGCGCGTTCAAACAAACAAACTCTTCAACTTTATAATATTAGTATAGATATTATTTTCTTATAGTAACATTGATCTCTAAATAGTATTTTACATTTTGTCAGCCCTTTAGACCCTGTGTTATCTGTCTTTTGTTAATTTCGTTATAGAAAAATCCGATGACACTATGTCATCGGATAATATAAATAATCGTATCCAAGGCCTTACGCACAACGATTGCATTATATATTAATAATGTCATCCAGACCGAATTTCGGTCACGGCGGCAAATCTTAACGGAGACTGGCCATCTGCGCAAGATACATTATAGTGCACAAATGTGTGCGCAAACACAAGTGCACTCTCTGTTCCCTAACACTCATAATTTGATGGGACGGTAGGTACCTAATCCGACACGAGCGGAGATTGATCAGGCGCAGCGCGGCACGGGGTGTCTAACATCGCCAAGTTCCCAACTCCGGGCTGATATTGAGATATTTTAACAGAAAAATCCTCTAACTTTTTGCTGGCTCGACTCGAGATTCGAACCCGAGACTTCATGCTAAGTAGTCGCATTCGATACCGCTGCGAGGCTAGAATCTAGCAGTAAAACACAAAATCATATTATTACTAGGATTTGCCCACAGCTTCGCTTACGCAAATGTTAGGTTAACAACAGTACCTACTTTTTCTGGATGAGACTCGTCAACCGGGCACATTTCCAAACTGAGCGCTGCTTTTGGGAATTTCGTGATAGAAAAATCCCATAACACTATGTCAGACCAGATAATCGGATCCAAGACCATACGCCCAACATTCGCATTCACTAACGCTGCGAGACTAGAATGCAGTAGTAAAACGCACATACATAATAACTAGATTTTGCCCGCGGCTTCGTTTGCGTAAATATAGGTTAGGTTAGTTACTTTACTTTTTGCCGGATGAAAGGTACCCTATGTCTTTTTCTGTACTCCTGAAAACTTGTATTCGAAATTTTATGACGATCGGACGAGTAGTTAAGGAGTGAAAGCGTAACAAAGAAACTCATATTCGCATCTTTTATAATATTAATTAAGATTAATCTTGTTACTATAACATTGATCTATTATTATATCATAAGTAGGCAGAGGCGTATTACAACCACATTTCGCCAGCTCTGGCTTTAGGCCCAAAGTGTTACGGGGCGAAACGACTGTCGTTTACCGGGAACATTTCCAAACTAAACACTGTGCTTTTGAGAATTTTATGATAGAAAAAAATCGATAACGCTATGTCAGACCAGATAATCGAATCCAGGACTTTATTCATAACAGTCTCATCCACTACCGCGAAGCTAGAATCCAGTTTTGCCCGCCTTAACTACTCAAGTTATAACTAATAAACTATAATATATGTAGTTAGAATTGAAGTGACAAGTAAACATATTTATTCACGAACATAATTTAATTCACATTATCATTAAAAGGGTCTTTTATATAGTTTCTTACTAGATTATTCGTGTCCCGACCTGCCCAAATCGACTTCGTCACCACAGGCCTATACGAACGATAGCATTCCAACACATCAGCTTTCATCTGGCTATTATCAGGCAATTCTAAACGCGCAATCATCTTTCTCATATCATCCACCACAACTCTCTGCTGTTGTATTCTTTTCATTTCCCTATATAGGTACAACGCAATCCCGTATCCATTAGTAATAGCTTTTTTTATGAACGCCATTCTCTTACTATGTTTTATCATCCGTTTAACTTCATTTTTCGCTGCATGCACTGCATTGTGCTTCGCCTTTTTCGTGTTTTCGTACTCTTGGTGATTCAAAAACCTACGAGTAATATTCTTGTACATGAATTCTTTGCTTGATTCGTCTTCAATGCTAGGTTCTGGGTTATTAATAATGATTATGTATTTCTGATTGGAAGGTCTACCGGTTTTGTTGTGTGCAAGAATATCTTCTGCACCATGTGGGATTCTGATAATCATAGTACTGCCTGTGCTGTCTATTCGAGACAAAATTAACTGGAAACAAAAATGATAATATAGTTAAAAATGCAGTGATAGCCTAGAGGGGCTTTGACGCAGAGGTTTCGAGTTTTCGAAGTTAGGTACCATTGACTTTTCGAAGTTAGGCTTGATTAAACGGTAAAGGAAATCGTTGTGAGGCAAACAGCATGTCTGAGAGTTCTCCATAATGTTATCTAAAATTTGTGAATTTGGTAGACTGCACTAGGCCAGCGTATTGGACTATGGTCTAACCCTTATCCCACAGAGAAGAGACCCGTGCCTAAAGGTGAAGCTGTTTATATACAGGGCTCATATTATTAAAATATATAGATATTATATAAATAAATAACACTAGTTTTCGGCACACGACATCGGCGTGTGGTATGTGAATTCAATCCTTGTAGGTACCTATAGTATTACATTTAGTCAATTGATTGCCAAGAGTCTCAATAATCACCTAAAGAGGCTCGCTTGGTCCCTATATCAAAAGCTGGTGGTATCTGCATTGTCATATATATATATAAATATATAGGAATTAAAGTTACTGATCTCAACTTATTAAACTATTGAATCACAGCGGCACACCGGTGGCTAGAGATAATAGGTTTTAATTATATCTGGTATTCTAAGACTTGACAGACTATACTATATATACTGCCGCGCTGTGATTGGACGAATACGGCGCGCGAACGCTTCTGGCTTACTGGCGCGCACGAACATTCTTACTAAACATTCGTCAGTATTTGTGTTTGGACGTATTTCTGCGCACAAACATGGACAACGAAACATCGATTCGTTTAATTGAAATATATGGAT
Organism: Catocala sponsa; assembly: GCA_963564715.1. Lineage (NCBI taxonomy): Eukaryota > Metazoa > Arthropoda > Insecta > Lepidoptera > Erebidae > Catocala > Catocala sponsa. Next base: position 10,545,018 of record OY751351.1, read on the forward strand.
CTTTTAAAGAGATATGGGATCCTCGACAAAAATAATCCCATAATAAAAACAAACGTGAAGACTTGTGGAATGAAATATCCAACAATTTTGATATTCCCAAGATGGAATTTAAGTCTAAAATGAAAGTTTTTTAAGTTCCTATAGGCGAGTAAGGAAAAGAGAAAAACAAGCAATACAACTGGATCGGGTTATTTTTAATCTTTTAATAATTAATATATGTAATTACCAGGGGTCGGATAGGTAGAGTTTTAAGTACCAAATGACGTAAAACTACCTACGAAATCTTATCATGGATATGCCTTTTAAACCCTGAATCGGGGATTATTAAAATTGTTTTCTCAAACTTCCGGGATTGATATTATTGTATTACAAAACTCTTTTTTCCTATGTTAAACACAAACTAAGTAGCGTTACACGTAACACGCCGGCAAATAGCGCTTGACAGAATTTGAGTACTCTCCGCCTGGCGGCTTGATAAAGTTTAATTATTTTCTATTTTATATGCAAAGAGAGTAGAGAGATGGAAAATTGAAATAAACTTGACTCTAAGTATATATATTTTTTATTAAACAGTTATCTACAAATCAATGAAATGAAATGAAATAACAACAAATCAAACAGAATCTATTTCAACTATATTAGAAACACTGGTGGAAGCTAAAGGTTCATCGCCCACATCATTTACTAAAGAATTAAATACTAAATCAATCCCAAGATTTAAAATGGCATATCCATATTAAGATTTCGTAGAAGCATATTTGACGTCATTTGGTACTTAAAAACTACGTATTTCGACCCCTGGTAATTACATATGGCGTGGTTTACATTGGTGTAAATCTAGACTTACTTACTATACTCATGACGCAATTGTTATTCATCTGTTTACAAACTGCCAAAACCGGAACCATGTTGTCTAGTTCTAGTTCTATTTCACTTTTTACATGATAAGAATAATCCTATCCTCCGCTGATAAAGTGGTTTCATCCAGCATCTCCTCATTCAAATATGTTTTTTTTAGTCCTTCTCCGCAATTTTTTAATAACAAGCACAGCTACGACACTATTAGTTCTGATGCCAACTGAAACGCGCGGCGTGCGTTAGGTGTGCCGCGCAATACTGCCGCGCAAACATTCGTTGGCTTCGTCCTAACTAGAGCGCGGCAGAAATGTGTCCTGCAAACGCCGCGTGTTGCTGCCGCGCTCTTGCCGTTCAATGTTTGGACACACCTCTAGGGTATATTTTCATTGATTTATGTTCAGAATAACCAGTATAATCATGTCTGTATATATGGCGACGCAGATCAACACCTTATAATATATTTTTCTGTATAGAAATATAATCTGCTGTACAATTAATGTGGTGTTGTTCTACACGCAACCTTACTAATATTATGAGCGTAAGTTTGTTTGCTATGCTTTGACGCCTTAACTACTCGACCAATCATGAAATTTCGCATACATGTTGTCTGGGGTACCTACGCAACGCAAGCAAGGGCGTGGCAATTTATTAAATTATCTGCGCCGCCTGCACATTGATGAATTACTACATCAAACAATCTCAAAACCTTTGTCAGTTTTAACAGCATTAAAACAAACAACAAAAATACGACTATGTACAATCTGCCGATACAATAGAAAATACGTAGGTACATAATTTTCTTTCGAAATTGCTTTTTTTTATGTATTTGGAATCAGTAAAAAAGATGCATCTGCTAGTATTTATATATTTATACTAAATATATAAATACTAGCAGATACGTCCTTTTTGCTAATGACGGCAGTAAGATAGTCAAGCAAAACTCACAAAATTTAATATGTTTAACAAAATCCTCAGTTTTAGAAGAGTACGTAGCATTTTATAGTAATTTTACCGCGCACATAAAAATATGATTATGTTTACACAATAAAAGTCAGTCTCAAGAATATATGTATACGCTGTGCGTAACAATTTCATTTCTTAGTTGTTTATCATGATAATAAGTAACATAAGTTTTATGTTCTTTTTCATATTAGCCATGTGGGCAAAAGAGGTATTTAATTTTAGATAACATTATTAATTAACTTTCGTTAGAATTGAGCTGTACTTTGTGTTCAATACGAGTTTTGTGGTATGGTAAAGAAGATTTTGTGGTTTTCCAAATGTCCAGAACGCCAATTATTTTTTCAAGGTGGAAACCCGTGAGTGTTGGGGTACGAGTGTATATTGGCTAAAGCTGCTGGTTACCTCAGAAGCAAAAAGGAAAATCTGGGTGTCTCTTGTGCTGTTGTAAAGGGTCATCCCTTTATCGTAGACTAGCTGTGCCCGCGGTCTCACCCGTGTTTATCGTTACTGCGCCACCCCCGTGGGTCGTAGCGTGATGTTATATAGCCTATAGCCTTCCTCGATAAATAGGCTATCCAACACTAAAATAATTTTTCAATTCAAACCAGTAGTTCCTGAGATTAGCGCGTTCAAACAAACAAACAAACAAACAAACTCTTCAGCTTTATAATATTAGTATAGATTACTAATAATATAATAATAATATCAACCCTATATTTAACTGTCTCACTGCTGGCCACGGGCAACTTCTCAGTATGCGAAGGATTAGGCCATAATCCACCACACTAGCCCAGTGCGGTTTGGCAGACTTCATATATCTTTGAGAACATTATGTAGAACTCTCAGACATGCAGATTTTATTATGTTTTCATTCACAGTTAAAGCGAGCGATGATAAACTATTTTATAGTTATATACGGTCGAAAAGTCGAGATGCGCGCCTTAATATCAAACTCGGGACTTCTGCGTGGCCGTCCAACGGTCTCCCCCTAGGCTATCGCTGCTTGCTGTTCCATCAAAATTGCGAAGAGAGGAACCCACCATGCACTCTCGGATTGAGTGATGAGATAGGCACCTTCCTCAATTCGAGCTTATTTGTTGCCAAACTGTTCTGAAAATATCTTGTTCAGATCAGAGGCGAAACACGTACCGAAGCATATCATGTTTTTATGTCGCAATACCGCATATTCCGTTTAGAAAATGCTCTCTATTTTGACATGCCAACAGCGTCCATAATGATCATAAGTCCACTTTTGGCACTTTTGTTTCAAACATTATGGAATCCAATAGAATGTTGAATTTTAAAAACAAACCAAAATATTTCAGCTAGTATATATTGCCATAGTTGGGTTTGCAATCCGAGGGTGATGGGTTTCAATCTACGCACTTATTTTAACTAGATTTTGCCCGCAGTTTAGCTCGTGTCGCCAATGCCGGTCTAGACTAGTAATAGTACTTTTTTCTGGAAGAACAAAATTTCTGTTGCGTAGACAATGTGTATGCGAAATTTCATGATGATCGGTCGAATAGTTAATGCGTGGGAGAGTAACAAACAAACTCACATTCGCATTTATAATATTACTGGACTGGTAGATTATGTCTTGGACATTATTACAAAATACGTAATAACGTACGTCATAAATAACATAGATTAGAGCGTGATTTTTTATAATAATAATAATTCATTTATTTTTCTCTCCACAAAATTACCAATAAGGAGGTAGGTACATTGAACTGTTAACATGGTACACATTAAATTTTGTGAGAGGCTGGTCTGCGATAGGTATAAGTACCTATAGGGATCAAGACAAAAGAGTGGCTGTGAGTTTCTTGCAGGTTTCTTCTCATAGGCTCAACCCTTTGCCTGAACCTAACAACTAACCTAAATGTAGCTTCAGTAACTTAGTAAACTCAATAACCTATATATATTTTGACGTTCATAAGTGTTACTTTGTGACCTAAATGAATAAATGATTGTTGACTTTGACTTTCATATCTGTATTACAGGTCACCAGGGCCCCACTATAATATTGATCTATAGTTCCATTACATAAACTGAATATAACCTTCACCAATTATTTTTTAAAGTATGATAATATAGAATATGTATGACAAACCAACATGTGTTTCTGGTTGTGTGTCTTTGTGTAAGATTAGACTCTAGTTATAGAATTATTATGTTATAGAATTATATTTATAGAATTATTACGTTGTTTCAGGTCGAACCATCAAGATACTCTGTGTCGCCGCACTATCGATTTATCAATTTCCCAGAGTTAACTGTGGACTTACCCAAAATGAAGCCCTCAAGAACTCCTGGGATAAAATCGAGAAAAAAATTGTAATATGCCACCCAGTATGAAACTTAAAAACATGTTGCCTGAGCAATATATTTGATTAACTAATAAAGAAAGAAAAGAAAGAAATACAAATAATACGGCTACTATATAATATCAACCCTGTATATAAACTGTCCCACTGCTGGGCACGGGCCTTTACTCAATGTGAGAAGGGTTAGGCCATAGTCCACCATGCTGGCCATTGCTGGCCCAGTGTGGGTTGATTTGCCCAAGAGCCGTCGCCCGCAGACCTTTTCTTTCCTGCATTGGGCCCTGTTGGGTGGGTCGCTGATGTAGTTCTAGTTCCAGCGACCCAACCACCTTATAAAGCAGCGGGGTGGCACAACGTGGTGGTTTTAGTCGGTAGGCCTGAAGTTTCGGGAAAGCTCGACATGGCCCTCTCGCCTCCTCTTGTGGCGAGGTGGTATGGCATTAAAAACGTTAAAAAATAGGGTGCGTTGGTTCGCATTCCATGACATTATTTTTATTAATTTATTTAATTAGGTACACCAACAGCATACATATTTTAAAATTAAAATAAAAAAGGTACATGGAAACGGTCTGATACATATGCCAATTACAGGTATACACAACATTTACCACTGAAGCACACAGTTATTATGATATTACAAATTTAGATAAGATAAAAACTACTAAAATATAAAAATACAAAACGAAACAATAACAAAATGATATAAAAATTGTTTAAAACTTAATTATGTAAAGACGAATCTGTTTTGGACAATATTACACGTCTGTATTTAGCGAGCGGGTCGGAGAACACATCAAGGTCTGGAGAACTCTCTGACATACAGGTTTCTTCACAATGTTTTTCTTCACCGTTAAAGCGAGCGAAAATTAATTATTGAATATGGCTACGGCTGTGCATGAATTATTCTCTTAACTAATTCTACTAATATTATAAATGTGAAAGGTTGTGAAGATGGATGCATGGATTTTTGCTACTCTTTCACGCAAAAACTACTGATACGATTCCGATGAAACTTGGTATGTAGATAGCTGAAGACCTGGATTAATACATAGGCTTTTATCCAGATATTCCTATGGCAGCGGGACTTACGTGAGTAAAACAGCGAGGCGCAGCTAATATAAATGCGAATTTAAGTTTGTTTATGAAGCTTTCACGCTTTAACTACTCGACTGATTATCATGAAATTTCGCATACACTTTGTCAGAAGAACATAAAAGAACATGGGGTACCTTTCATTCAGAAAAAGGTATTGTTAGATAACCTCACCTACATTTACGCGAGCATCGTCGCGTGCAAAATCTAGTAAAGAATAACATGGAACCTATTATAAACGTGAAAGAGTGCAAATCTTTATTGAACTGAACGGATTTGGATAAAGCTTGGGACACGACTGGGACATGTTTTCAATCCTAACTGATATTATATGTGAGTTTGTTTGTAACGCTTTCACGCCTAAAGTACTCGACCAATCATTATGAAATTTCGCATACACGTTGTCAAGGGTACAGAGAAAGGAAATACCGTTACCTTTCGTTTAGAAAGAAATTAGTGTTTCCGAGCGAACAAAGCCGCGGTAAAAAGGTAGTAAACACATAAAATAGTTTTAATACCGGAGACCGAAACAAGGTGGAGATACTTTTGAAATATTCATTGGTGTTAATTATTTAGAGGTGCGAACGAAAGCGTGGCATGCAAATTGAGTCATTTAGGGAAGTCTGAAACCAAAGAATGCGATTCTGAATTGTTGACTGTCTGTATACATATTTGTTGCAACATTACTCAAAAATGCTGACCTTATTTTGTTAAACTTTTAAAATTAGTTAGCTTGGGGCTCAACATGAAATTTAAGTTTCATCTTATCCATTATGTTCAGTAGAACGAGAAGTTTGGTGCATGAACAACTGACTGAAAATGAAACTGAAGTCGCCCGACTGCGACTCAGGCACGACGATATTCGCCCGCCTTGTCATTTACGTGCACAGTGTAAATTATTTTTAAAGACCACTCTCGCACTATACATATTTCCTGTGTCGCGGGGCAGATAACGGACACAAAGAACGCCCAGACCCGGCACAACCATTTATGGATCACACAATTTTTTGTCCCGCGTGGGGATCGAACCCACAATACTCAGCGCGGCGGCATTGGTGAGGCAACCACTTAAACCACTACGCCATCCGTGCCGTCAGTTGGTCATGCAACACACCTCTCGTTCTACTGAACATAATTGAAAAGATGAAACTAAACTTACATTTACAACTTGCCAATGACGTTAATATTCATCACTGTAGCCTGCCATAATTCAAAGAAGTTGCGGAAAAATGCATAGTACTTAATGTGTATCTAAAATTTGTAAAATTATGTTTGTTGTCTTATTTATTAATAAACAAATTTCTTTCTTTCTTTCTTCAACTGAACTAGCTGTTACCTGCGACTTCGTCCGCGTAGATTTTAACTAAAAAGTGTGTCTCCGCGGAACCCTATCTTTTTTCCAATATGAAAGTAGCCTAAGTTACTCCTTATAACATCAGCTATCTGCCAGTGAAAGTCCTGTCAAAATCGGTTCAGCCGTTTCGGAGATTAGCCGAAACAAATAGACAGACAGACAGAAATTTTAAAAATAGATGTTTTCGTATAGGTACCTTATATACTTTCATATGCATAAAAGCTGTTATTTTGACATTACAAACAGACACTTAAATTTTATTTATTTGTATAGACTAGATGTTTGACAGACGAAAATTCTGTATTTCAATCGATACAGAAACTGCTAAGGATATTTTACATAAAAGTGCAGATAGAGTGCAAAACTAACTAATTTTAGACCATTCCACTCCTCAAGGTATGTAAAATAGTAAAAAAAATGGTGAGTAAAAAATCGACGGGTTATGATGACCTACCTATAACATTAATCAAAGAAAACATAGATATATACTAGCAAAACCACTAAGTTATTAATTTAATTAATGTTTTGACGAAGGTATTTTTCCTGATCAATTTAAGATAGCAAAAATCTTACCAATACACAAAAAAGGATCAAGAACTAATCCTAAGATGTATAGACCCATCTCGTTACTGTCTACCACATCTAAAATCTTATAAAAAATATTCAAAGCAAGGTTGTTAAGGCATTTGTATAGAAACAAAGTACTGAATAACAGACAATTTGGGTATCAAAAAAATGTCGGGACACGAGATGCAATATACACGCTTATAAAAGATGTTCTAAGCAGAATGAATGATAAGCAAAAAGTAGCCGGCCTCTTTCTAGATTTAAGCTCGGCCTTTGACACAGTTAATCATAAATTATTGCTAGAAAAACTTAATCATTATGGTGTGCGGGGTAAAGCTCTGGAACTTCTCACATCGTATTTAAGTAATAGAAAAATGTTCGTTGAGATTAAAGCAGTGTCTAATTCAGTTAATACATTGAATACAGATAATAGTATAGTCTGTGAGGAAACATATAGATCCAAAATGTCTCAAATACGGGCTGGTGTTCTGCAAGGTTCAATACTAGGTCCGATTTTCTTTATAACCTTAATTAATGACGTGATACAACATATAAATACAACTAGTAACGGATATACTCAATTGGTAGTTTTTGCTGATGACACTAATGCAGTAGTGTCGGCCAGGGACATAAACAGTCTTAATGAGGTTGTAAATCATACTTTGGCCACCTGTTACAATTGGTTCACTGTAAATAGCCTTAAAGTAACCAGTAGTAAAACAAACGTAATTCTTTTTCGATCAACCTCTAAAAATAAGGATACATTAAATAGTAAAATAAATGGTGAAAGCGTAAGCCAAACCTCTGTAGTAAAATTTCTAGGAGTTCATATTGACGATAGACTAAACTGGAGAGATGAGTTAATGCATATGGAGAACTCAATTAGTTCGGCCTGCTATGTACTCAGGAGTCTCAGGAACGAAGTTAGTACTGAGCACTTAAGAATGGCATACTTTGCATTAGTCGAGTCCAAACTAAGGTATAGCATCCTGTTTTGGGGAGGAAGCAATGAATACAATGTTCATAGGGCATTTGTCGCACAGAAAAGAGCCATTCGAACAATTGCAAGAATTCAAATACCAAATTCATGCAAACCGTCCTTCAAAGAATTCAAAATATTGACCGTTCCTAGTTTATATATATTGGTGTTACTCTCTCACTTATCTAAATATGCTCATGAGTACGAAAATGAAGACGAAAGACAGATAAGGGAGAGCACTAGGAGAAAAGATCTAAATACCCAATGTATACCACATCTTGATGTTGTAGAGTGCATATTACAGATCCGTTAAAATATTTAATAAATTGCCATTAGATTTAAAAAAGATATTTCGTAAAAAAGATTTTTTAAGCGAACTTAAGCGGTTCCTGTTAGAAAAATGCTATTACTCAATTGAAGAATTGTGAGCGACATAGCAAACTTTTTGTCTCATGCAACATTTCGTTTTTGAATTCATTAGTTAAATAATTAAATTATTTTTAGTTTATTTATTGACATTTTGTTTTTTTTTAATTCTTTTGTTTTATTGATATTTGACATTATATGGACATTATATTGATAATTTTTCTTGCTATTTGACATTTGATTGCTTTTTATTTTTTACTTATTATTATTAAATTGACATCATCATCATCGTGTCATTAATGTTTATTGTATGTATCCACTTAATTATTTGAATTTATATTATTGAAATTGTTATTTGCATTATGATTATTAATATTCTTGTAGTTATTTATAAATTGTAAAAAACATTCGCATACAATGTAAAAATTGTTCTCTGAATAAATAAATGAAATGAAATGAAATTGCTTTCTTTGCGTTCAGACTTCTCTAAATAATGAATTCTTATGCAAGGATTAGTTATTGGTATAAAAATATTTTTTTTATAACCATCCGTAACGCTTGCACTATGATTAAATCCCTGGGTCACAGCGGACTTTATAAACATTCAAACAACGGACACAAAACAACTATATGTGGACACTCGGTACAACTATTTGTGGATCATACAAATTTTTTGTCCCGCGTGTAGAAGCCATAAATAACACTGTGCACAGTGGCATAATTTAAACTACGATGCTACTCTTGCATTCAAAAGTCACCTTGCGTATTTTCTGTCAGGTATTACAATAGATAAACCAATAAATAAATACCTTTTTCATCCCCACGAAACAATTTGGGCGTCATCAAAATTTTCTGCTTTCATACGCTTCACGCTTGGTGGTAAATTGTCACCATAGGAATCAAGTATGGAGTTATAAGACCATGCGAGGACGTGTGTGTTGCCATTTTTGTCATACATCATAGTGTTACCATCAGATAAGTCTTCACTCTTGCTTGATTTCTCATTTAAAATACTGCGCACTAAATCTATGAAAGATGGGTAAATGACGTCTGATTGACAGCCATGTTTTGCCGCAACTGAAATTTAATACAGTAGTGTTAATAATAATAAAATGATTACAATGATATCAGCCCTGTATTTAACTGTCCCACAGCTGGGCCCGGCCCCACCATTTGTGATGATGTCAATCATCATCATCATCATCATCATCATCATCATCATCATCAGGATATAATAGTCCACTGCTGGACAAAGCCCTCCCCCAAAGAGCGCCATAGCGCCCTTTCTTCAGCTTGCCGCATCCAGCATCTGCCTGCAATCTTTCGCAGATCGTCATCCCACCTGGTCGGAGGGCATCCTACACTACGTTTGCCGAGACGCGGTCTCCACTCAAGAACACGCTTACCCCAGCGGTTGTCGGTTTTTCGCGCGATATGGCCAGCCCACTGCCACTTCAGCTTGCTGATTCTCTGAGCTATTTCGATGACTTTGGTTCTCTGTCGGATATATTTGTTACGAATTCTATGCTTCAGAGAAACTCCGAGCATAGCTCTCTCCATAGCTCGCTGAGCGACTTTGAACTGGTGGACCAATCCTACCGTGAGTGTCCATGTCTCGGCTCCGTAGGTCATGACGGGTAGCACGCACTGATTGAAAACTTTCGTTTTCAAGCATTGCGGTATGGATGACGAGAAGACTCGGCGTAGTTTCCCAAACGCTGCCCAGCCCAGCTGGATCCTTCTCCTGGCCTTCCTCTCGAAATTGTTTTTACCTAACTGCAGAATCTGCCCGAGGTAAGTGTATTCGGCAACGATTTCGAGAGGGTGACCATGTACGACGATCGGTATTGGATCAATGTGGCCATTGATCATGACTTTGGTTTTATCCAAATTCATGTCAAGACCGATACGTCGCGAGGCTGCAGCTAGGCCGTCCAGCATCTGGTTCAGCTCCTCTAGCGACTCCGCCATTAAGACTATGTCATCTGCGAATCGCAGGTGTGAGATGTAGTCGCCGTTGATGTTAATGCCCTTTCCTTTCCAGTCCAGCATCTTAAACATATCTTCCAACGCGCTTGTGAACAATTTGGGGGATATAACATCCCCCTGTCTCACTCCTCTGCGCAATTGGATGGGTTTAGACTGCTGGCCCTGTACTTGGACACTCATGGTGGCGGCTTCGTACAGACATCACAGCACCTCGATATAACGATAGTCTACTTGGCATCGCTGTAGGGATTCCAGAACAGCCCATGTTTCGACAGAGTCAAATGCCTTCTCATAGTCCACAAAGGCCAGACACAGGGGCTGATTAAACTCTTCGGACTTCTGTATAATCTGCCTCACTGTGTGAATGTGGTCTATGGTGCCATATCCTCTGCGAAATGCGGCCTGTTCCGGCGGCTGGAACTCGTCGAGTCTCCTGGCGAGACGGTTCGTGACCACTCGTGAGAACAGCTTATAAACATGGCTCAGGAGCGAGATGGGTCTATAATTTTTAAGAAGGATTTTATCACCCTTCTTAAAAAAGAGCACCACCAAACTCCCACTCCACGCTTTTGGAGTTCTCCCACTGTGAAGGACGGTGTTGAAGAGGTTCTGTAATTCCTGTATAACAGGGGCTCCTCCAGCTTTTAAAAGCTCTGATGTTACTCCGTCCTCACCGGGAGCTTTTCCATTTTTAAGCTGCCTCAGAGCGAACACGGTGATGTTAATACCGCAGCCATAAACTGAGAACCAGCTTGTGACCACAGCCGATATAACCTGGTCGAAACCTCAAGCATCAATAAGGTAAACGTTATGCATGATCGGATCAAATAAGTTCGCTTGATACAATGTTAGAGAAACTTAGAGCTTTGCTTTCTTTCGGTGACAAGGGGTGGGACGGGTTAAGAATTATTAAAATCCTGCTTACGAAATACTTAATGGTCTCTAATCATCCAAATTAGTTTGTAAAAATATACTCGCGTCATAATACCTTTCATGAGTCACACGAGAGAGGCCTCTAAACTGAGAATAGATAGGTACAAGCACCAACCTTTGTATTAGAAGTGAAGTAAGCAGGAAAAAGAAAGTACCTATTCATACGCTACAACTTACAGTATAAGTTTCATATTAGAGGGTAAAGTATGAAATTGCCGATTTGTACTGAAAAATTGAAACTCGTTTTTTTCTAAGATGTACCATATTAATTTAATCGAAATATTTACCCTCATTATCTATACATTGCTGCCATCTAAGCGGAGTTCATTTACGCCTTTAAGATAGAACGCCGGGGATCTAGATTCGACACACTGTGTGAAAGCATTTTGTACTGCCTTTTCGTTGCATTTTCTATTGTCCAAATCACGGAATAAATAGTAGTCCGTTGGAGCAAGGTCTGGCGAGTACGCAGGATGACGTATGGTTTCTAACTGCAGCTCCTGTAGAGTTACAACGGTTTCTCGTGCAATGTGAGGTTTTGCGTTATCAATTATCATGGAGCAATAATGGTGAAGTACGATTCACGAGTCGGAGCTGTTTCACTACCAGTATAGATTAGAATAGAATTCGTTTATTTGTCAAATATAGGTGATTACAATTTATGGTCTTAAGTCTATAATAAGAACGCTATGTTTTACCATGAAGGCATACAAAAGTTAATTACAGTCAAGACCGTTTAATTTATGAAGTTTTGCCTATGTTTTGGCAATAGGTATAACGAGACTCAGATGGTGTTATAGTCTGTTTAATTTCAGTAAAAGTAAAGCTTATATACTAGTGTGGCGCGTGTATACATTTGCATGCGTGTGCATTTTTAACTTATCTTAAGATGTGCTCTATCGGAATACGTGTAATAATGTAGTCGCTACAAAGTTTCCAGTTTAATTTATGGTCAATTATTATTAGCCCAAGAATCTTTATTGTAAGTACTAACTTTGTCAATAATTTTATCATTAAAATTAATATTAATGTTTTCAATTATAGGCATCCGTTGAGTGAAATGCATTATATTAGTCTACTTTAAATTAATTTTAAATTATTTTCGTCTAGCCAATTATTTACGACAGATATTAAAGAGATATTATTTACCTCGTACATTATCAGTAGCAATATTGCTCGCTGTATACGTAAACCATTTCATAACGCATAAAAAAAAAGTGTTCAAATATTGCCACTGATAATGTACGAGGTGCAAGTTTTACCAAGCAGCTCTTAAACTATAAATGTTACGGGAAAAAGTTTCTAATAAAATTTATAGGTAATTTTATGCTCTACAATTCAGTTACCATTATTTTTAATTTATCATTGACCATTAACTAAATATTTAGTAAAAACCATATTGTAAAAAGTTTGGAGCGTTATAATTAAAAACCTATGCGTTATACAAAAAAAGTTTCAAATAAAAAAGATGGCAAATATTATTATCTACAATAATGATCTCTAAAATTTTTGTCGTACGATGCGCGGTTCGCGAGATATTCGATAAAACGTGTTTTCCAAGATGGCGGCTGAAGTGAACCCCCCCCCCTCCCCCCTCCCGCCGCGCCCACTTGGATTTACATTCAGGGGACACCCCTGAACATATTCAAAAAAAAAACCAGATCCCGTACGTTGCAAAAAATACCGGGCTCTTGGCCTAAGAATATATCTCAAGAAAGTTGCTGATTTTAGTTTTGTCGGGTTTGTACACCGCACCAATATTCAAGGAAAATTTGTTAATATGTATCCAGAGGTAATGTATCTCGTTGATGCAACATTCTTCAACAAGGTTGTGCTGTATGTTGTTAAGGACATATGTAGATTGATACACTCTTCTATTTGATCTAAAGTTGTCGTAATGCGTGTAACCTTCAATATGGAGTCTTTTAGCTTCTTCTTCGCTTTTAATCCAGGTTTCCGTTAGTATAATTAAATGTGTGGTAGACTGTAATGAAGTAATTAAGTAATTATACATTTCAGTTCATCAAGCCTACTAGGCTTTACAATACTACGTACATTAGCATAACAATTTTTTTGTGATTTTTTAGTGGAAGCCAGGTCTACGTAATTATTAATAATCTGGTATGATATTTTCTCTGTATTCGTAATAAGTTTTTTGAAGTAGGAATTGAATTGTCTATAGATTTTACAATTTTAGGGGTACCCTTAATGTATTTGATGCTGAGATTAGTTTCGCCGTTTGCTGTCCGCCTCTGTAGATTTTCTTTTAGGTCTTGCAAGTACTTCTTTTGATACTGTGTCTGATCGGAATAAAGTTTGATGGAATCCGTATTAAGGCTGTTTTTATTTCGCAAAATAGTTTTTGCAGTCTTATCAGATGAGAAACATATGTTAATTGGTCGCGTAGTCTCTGGTTTGTATTTTCCAAGATGAAAGATTTTATCTGGTTGGGGACAGTCGTTATGTATCAGGTTTATAATTTTTGCACCTTCTTTCTTTTCATATTCTTGTCGTTCATGTGTTGAATTCGATTTGCACTCGGGGATTCCAATAACTACAATATTTCTAGCACGCACTTTCCTTTCTTGAATTTCTTTAATAATTTCTTCTTGGCATACTTGTGCTTGATCTAATGTTGCTGGTTTGAGTTTGAGGTATTTAACATCGCTCTCTAATGTTTTTATTTTTTCTTCAATGGTTTCCGTCATAGTATTCAGAGTTGTTATTTCGGTTTTTAAGTATTTGTTTACTGAAATGATGCTTTCGATAGTATTACTAATATTTCCGACCTCATTTTTTATATCAGCAACGTCTTGACAAAGTTTATTGATGTTGTCTCTTTGGTCATTTTTAGAGGACGTTAGAATTGCCATCATATCGGACATTTGCTTACGCAGCTCAGATAACTCATTTCTAATCACTTCACTGTCATCAGGTAACTTACGTTTGCTACGAAATGTTATTTGCGAAACCTCATTTGTGTGTAATTCAGATAAGTTTGTCTGAGAACCTCCATGAAGCGTATTGGAGCCACTTCCAGTTGGTGAGCGTAGGCAACTCATTGTATATCTGTGTACTGTTACTACTCACGTGCGCTGCGCGTGCGATGCAGTGTGCGAGGAGTGCAGAAAATGAAGAGCCCGTCTCTGTTACCCGAGGGGGTGAAGAGGGCAACACCGTAGTCGGTGCGTGATGCTCAGAATGCTTTCGTCGTAACTGCTCCGATAATCCGCAGGCAAAATAATACACTAAGCTGGTTATGATATGATTCGGAATAGGTTGCAGTGAACTTAAGAGCCATTTCACGTTTTCGCCCGAATATCTAAGATTTCAGTCGCCTAATTTACTATCTTAGGTAAAACTCCGACATTTTTAAATCATTTAAAAAATAGGCCGATCTTTCGTATTAACAATTATGTAGACACATTTACAAAAAAATATTTGTTTACTTTGTGGTAATTAATCTCCCACGACAAGTTTACTGAAAAAACAACGCAGAGTTAATTTCATGCTCTCATATCTATCACCAATATTTATAAATTTGACTGGAAAAATACGTATCGTATCAGAAATTTAATTTTGTTGACGCATACCGAGCTAGAATATCGATTATTAATAACATTCGTAAAAAAATAAAATCCTAGGTCATTTTTTATGTTTTATATCCCTATTTTATTGCGATTTTTTGGTTTAAATAAAGTGTAATTACATATATAAAACCATGTCAAAATAAACTATGTTCTTCAAGAAATCAAATTTAAAAGTTTGATAAGTTTGATGAAAATCCGTTCATGAAATTTATCATAAAATGTATATGAATATCACTCTAATTTAGAATAAATTACGATGCACAAGCATGCACCGATTAGTACGGCGTGAGCGCCCGTTGAGGAAGGACCTGTGCCATTTTGTCTCGCGTGCCGAACTTCGAGCGTCCGTATCGTAAACGCATTATTATACTACGACTACAACATTTTCATTCTTTGTTTTTTTTTCCTACGGTTAACTGTATTACTGTTTTGTTTACTATCAAGTGTATTACTTAAGTAGTTTGTATAATGTTATGTTTTTATTTTATTCGTTTTAGCAATGGGGCGTAAGGGTTCTGTAGATCATTGTATCAAGAAAAGGAAAAACAAAAATTGTGCAGCAGTAAAGAAAGCAACGGAAGCGAGGTAGATATTTTTTAATTGCAGTTCATAATTATATACAGTTGTCGATCACATAAGTAGTAGGATAGTAATCCTTAGTTAGTTTATGTCGATATGTAGGTACTTATGTGATCGACAACTGTATATAATTATGAACTGCAAAAAAAAATATATACCTAAAATGCAAGTGTGCAAGCACAATATGCATTTTATCGTTTGCAAGTAGAAGTTTAAGTTAGTTGTCTATTACTCGTTAATTAGTAAAGTCTAATGAGCCGTTATAATTTTCATTAAAATTAATTAGGTATATATGTCACTATTTAGCATAATTTATACATATCTAAGTATTGCTGCATAACTGGTGGCAACACCGACTATGTTTACATTGATCATAAATGTTTAATTCAGTATAAATTAATAAAAACATTAAATTACTTTAAAAAACAGTGCAATCAAGTGTAATTACCCTGATTCCTAAGTGACATTGTTGGTGTCACATTTGTTAAGTGCAACCCATGAAATAACAGGAACTCAACAAACGCTACTGTGCATATAAACCCATCATAAACAACCAAAGAAAGACACAAAAAGGTACATAACATCTTAAATATCAGTTATAGTATTGTATTCGTTGACTGTTCACTACTAAATACCACAATATCTCAAAAACCAAATTTCAAAATTCGTTACAAAAAACGAAAAGTGTATATTTTTAAAAACGTACAACTGGCGCCACTGCTCTTGTACACTACTAAGAAGCGGTGAATAGCGGAACTAAATTCGTTTGACGTCTACTTTCATTAACGTCAACTGTCACTGTCATCATCATACAACTAGCGCCATTAAACACCTGTACTATTAAGTAGTGGCAAATAGATAAAACACTGTTATCTCTACTCACCACCAGAGGCGCTATTAGTGATACCATACCAAAAAATTCATTATCATAGAGCAGAAAATTTCTACCAAAGAAAAAATGTCGTCAAAAAATTGCGCTGGCTGCATGAACGTTTTTAAGGGCAGAGAATGCCTTAAATGCCGTAGCTGTCATTCATGGTTTGACCTAATTTGTGCAAATGTATCTGAAAGACATTTTAAAACCATGTCAGTAGAAAACCGAGGAAATTGGAACTGTCCAGGCTGCCGCAGCAAGGAACCGAAGATTGACAATACTAATACGCCGATCCGTGTTAAGAGTCCCTCTCAAACACAATGCTCCCCAACTTCCAACGTTACCATGCGTACCAAACCTGCCCCACTGGATAAGATTAGTGATGATTCGGTGATTAATATAACAATACGGGAACTTAGAGATATTGTTAAGGAGGAAATTGAGAGCGCAATGAAAGTATTAGTCTCTGAAGAGTTTAAAACGATAAATGAGCTAATAAAAGGCTTCCAGCAATCTCTCTCTTTCTACAACGAACAATACGAAATCACAAAGACAACTTTGGAAGAAAAATCTGCTAGGATTCTACAACTAGAGAAAGATAATCGCATATTACAGGATAACTTAAACCAGATAACGAAACGCACAAATCTACTTGAGCAACACGCACGATCCGCCAATATTGAAATACAATGCGTCCCTGAACATAAATCCGAGAACATTGTATCAACTGTCCTGCAGCTGAGCAAAGTAATCAAGTGCGACATCAAGGACGCCGACATACTATTATGTACAAGAGTCGCTAAGAAAGATACGCAAAGCAATAGGCCCCGATCAATTATGGTAAAATTTAGCTCCCCAAGATTGCGCGATAATTTTTTAGCTGCTACCATTAGATTCAACAGGGTCAATGCTAAAAGCAAATTGAACACAAGTCACCTTGGCATTGGTGGAGATACACCTCAGCCCATATATGTGGCTGAACATCTTTCTCCAGACAACAAGATACTCCATGCAGCAGCACGTACTCGAGCAAAAGAACTCGGTTTCAAATTTGTCTGGGTTCGGAACGGCAGAATTTTGATGAAGAAATCCGAATTAAGTGAAACATTTGTTGTTAGTAGCTTGGAAACTCTGAAGAGTTTAAATTAGTATTTCATATTATCCTGTTATGTGTTTTCGCATGCTTTCTGTCCTGTTTAAGTAAAATTCAATCGTTCACTTACTGTATATTACCAAAACGTTAGAGGTCTTAGGACAAAAACAGCTGATTTTTATCACGTTGCGTGTTTGTGCAATTATGACATCATTATGCTTACAGAGACTTGGTTAAATGGTGGCATTTATGACTCCGAGTTATTTAACGATAATTACGTCGTATATAGGCGCGACAGGGAGAATACGAAATATAATAGCCGTAAAAATGGAGGTGGGATACTTGTTGCCGTCTCTAGAAATTTAAAATCAAATCGAATGTTAGAGTTTGAGAGTAGTCTAGAGGATTTATGGGTATGTATAGATTTAGACGATTCTGGGCACAAAAATAAGAAACTTTACATCAATGCTATTTACTTGCCGCCACCACTGAAACAAGACGTTCTAGAGTTATACACTGTCAGCACACAAAAGGTTTTGGATAGTAAAGAACACGTATTGCTGGTAGGTGACTTTAATTTGAGTAGCATCGTCTGGCATCCTAAATACAATGCACAGCAACTGAATCCGGAATCAAACAACTCAGAAATCAACAATGCATTTCTTGAATTTGTCACCTTAAATAATTTGGGTCAATATAATTGCGTACTCAATCATAAGTCTAAAACATTAGACTTAATTCTTAGTACTACCCCGGTAATAAACGTCACACGCTCTGACTGGCCTCTAACACCGTTGGATCCTTTACATCCACCTCTACTATTTAGTATGACATTACCGTGCATATCCATCCTCCAACCTCAGCCCACATTAAAACCAAATTTCTTTAGAGCCGACTATGAAACCATTATGGGACACTTAAATTCAATTGATTGGGCAACCCTATTTGACGACTGCTCTACGGTAAATGACACTGTTAGCAAGTTCTATACTGTGCTTAGAGAAACAATTACTCTTTACATACCTTTGAAAAAGATTGCGTGTACTAAATATCCGGTCTGGTACTCAAAAGAGCTTATTAGTGCGCTTAAAGAAAAACACAAATATCATAAACGAATAAAAAAATACAATAATCCATTGGATCGGGAAACATTCAACAGTTTGCGTACTAGATGTAGTGTTTTATTGCCCAGATGTTATCACAATTATGTTGAAAAAATGGAAAAGGCTATCAAATCTAATCCTAAATTATTCTGGTCTTTCATTAAAAACCGAAAAAAGGGCTCAAATTCTTACCCTGCTACCATGAAGTTTGACAACAAAATAGCGTCCAACGGCAACGACATATGTAATTTATTCGTGGAATGTTTCAAAAAATCTTTTAACGTCTCAAGTAACTCGAACCAAACACACATTTCAAATAGCTCAACTATGTCATCCTCTGCTCTTTGTAGTCTATCTTTCAGCGATTTAGAAATATCAAGAGTCTTAAAATCACTAGACCAATCTAAAGGTGCGGGTAGTGACGGGATTCCCCCTTTATTCATTAAACGCTGTGCAAAGGTCTTAGTCACACCTCTGAAAATCATTTTTAACAGGTCCCTTGCTGAGGGTATCTTCCCCGACGTTTGGAAAGAAGCATTGGTAGTACCTATTTTTAAGTCGGGTGACAAAAGTTCCGTAGTTAATTATAAACCTATTTCCATACTTGTAACTTTTGGAAAAGTCTTTGAAAAACTAGTAACTAATCACTTAACATGGTATCTTAAACAGCACACATCCGAATTCCAGCACGGTTTCATAGAGGCCAGATCAACCACTACTAATTTAGTGAGCTTTACGTCTTTGTTGGTCAACAGTGTAGATAGCCGAATTCCCGTTGACGCAGTTTACACGGATTTCAGTAAAGCGTTCGATACCGTAGACCATTTGGCCCTTTTATATAAACTTAACAGATTGGGAATATGTGGATCGATGATAAAGTGGATTGGTTCTTACTTAGCCGATAGGACATCGCAAGTCGTAGCTAGCGGGTACCGTTCAAGCGCATATTCTGTGACATCTGGGGTACCACAAGGGTCCCACTTAGGTCCTATCCTATTTAACATTTTTATTAACGATATTTCAAGCTGTTTCAAACATTCACACTTTTACCTTTACGCTGATGATCTCAAAGTTATGAAACCTATAGAGAACGAACTAGACCCAATATTGCTACAGGAAGACCTGAATTCATTATATCGGTGGTGTAACACAAACAGAATGGCTTTAAACATCGATAAGTGTTACTTCATACAATTCACGCGAAATAAGAACACACGCACCAATGTATACAGTATCAACGGAACCCCACTAAAGTGTAAGGATAAAGTTAGAGATTTAGGTATAACAATAGACACTCATTTGAAATTCGACACCCACATCTTGAATACTGTCTCAAAAGGCTTTAAAACCTTAGGTTTTGTTACCCGGACCTGTAAAGAATTCAAGCAGTCAAGCACTAAAATTAAGTTATTTAATACTATTGTGCGGCCTATTCTAGAATATAATACCATCGTTTGGAATCCTCACTACGAAGTATATAACAAGCGCATAGAAAGTGTACAAAAACGCTTTCTCTACCACCTATCCTATCAAGACCACATAGCAAAAAAGCTTCCCAGTTACACAGAGAGGCTGAAACACTACAATATGTGTACACTAAGCAGTCGCAGGAAGTATTTAGATGCCTTGTTCTTATATAAACTATACAATGGGTATTTGGATTGTAATGAACTTACCAGTGCTCTAACAATAACGATACCGTCGCGTCTACCACGAAAAACAACTTACAATCTCTTCTCAATCCTAGCTGCTAAGTCCAATCTTGGTCACTTTGCCCCTATACCGACTCTGTAGTATATATAACTTTCTTTCGAAAAGAAACGATCTTGATCTCAGTGCACCTCTACATAAATTTAAAACCAGTCTTAAAAACATAATTGATGTAAATTATTTTTGATATTTTATGTTTTACCTTAGATGTTTATCTTTGATTTTAAATATTTTATTGTGATTGTTTAATTTGATGCTTTGTTTTTAATTATTATTGTTTATCTTTTATTGTAAATTCTAATTTTATCTCTTAATTCCTAACTAGTACCTAAGTTTTCTGTTTTTAAATTTTTAACATTTTTGATCTGTGTTAAATCTGTGTTTGTCACAATAATATTTTACTTGCATGCTGTGGTCTCCTATAATTGAAGGACTCGTACACGATATGATATGTGGACTGTCTTAAATGTCAAGTAATTGTGTATGTCCCTTGTTGGAGACCCTTATTTTAATAAATAAATAAATAAATTGCAGTTTAGAAGATAGAGTGGGGGAAGGACACTTTGCGTATGATGGGTTTTCCTTCTTTATATTGAACTAGAGGATGCCCGCAGCTCTGCCGTCCTTACGAAAAGTGCAATAACTCGAGTTTTGAGCCGAATTGAGTTAAGTACACGTTCGGAATCAGCAGAACGAGTACTATATATTCTCTTTAGACAGTTTTTACGTATCTATGACAGAGCCGGATTAATACTAAGCTTCACAGCAACATTTAGATCCGTGTTTTATGATTTACTTATCAAGACTAATATAACTGTAGATAAGAATAAGTTAGTTACGCTATTAAGTATTTTTCTAACTATATCTGCAATAAGTAAAGTTATTATATTTATAATTAGAATATTTCCTTATTTGTAATCTTCATTTACTAGTTATAAGTGCAATAAGTTTAAGTTATTGCAGGTATATTAAGGAAACTTATTTACACGTTTAAGTAATTTTACAAACCATATCTGCAATAAGTATAGCTTCTTTTTTTAAAATCTTTATTTATTTAAAGGACTTGGTCCACAATAAAGAAGCGACCATGTCGTCCTCGTAATACAACATACAATAATTACTACACTTTACATACATGATAATTTGGGATCTTATACTATTAGTTATACTTATATTATCTATTTAGGATCTTGCCTTTAAACAGACCTCCACTAAGGTACGACAATACGTACGACACAATAGGTACGACATTCTTATCTGGATCCATTTAATCTAAATGACATGTTTTATAATTATATAATTAGTACTATTTATTGGTATCAAATAAATGACATTTTCAAGGTATATGGGCATAAGCATGAAGCATTACTTGACATTTCCATGTATTGTTAATTTAATGGACCAGCTATTTTCTTTCTTTTTGTTTTTAATATAATATTAGACATGTAATAATATAACAAACATTTATTGTATATTATTATGTATTTTGCACGCCACATGTGGCAGAATATGCTGTACATTTTTATAACACGACCATCCTGTATACTTGACCATATTCTTGTAAATAAAGTTATGATTATGATTATTATTAATTTGTATAATGCTTTGGCATCCTTTGAGTCTGGTTGAGACAACACACTATTGCAACCACCTATATTATTAACAATATTAATATTGTTAAATATATCGCGTCTTAAAGTTTCGTTGCGGACACATTCCACTAAAATATGATGCACGTCCTCGATCATGCCACACTCTGTACAAAATAAGTATAGTTATCGCATTTATAATTAGCATATTTCATTATTTGTAATCCTCTATACTTGTTAGTAAATTAAACGTTAACAACATTTTTACATTCATAGGTTTCCCGTTTGTTACCAGAGCATCAATTTCGTTACTGAGTACCAAATGACCGAGCCTGGTATCATTTTTATTGTAACCATGAGTCATTAAAAAATAAAGTTTTACAAACTTCTATTTATTCATGTTTGACGTAAAAAAGTAACTGCAAAAAATAAGTCACTTAATGCACCTATGGTTAGGAAATAGTTATACAAATTTATTAATTGCTAGCACTCAAAAATGCATAAAATTGGTTTCCTAACCATTAGTGCAATAAGTAGTTAATTCTTTCGACATACTAATAATACTAAACATAAGTAGATTTATTGTTTTTTATAGCGGGAACAAATGTATTTACAAACATTAAGTTCTACATAATATTCTCCAAATTTTTATCTATCATGTAGTGGAAGTTTCAAGTCGATACCATGTACAGTGACGGAGATATAAACAAAATAAAAAATAAAATCTTTAACCGCGTTTTTCTCGAAATTAGCTTAAACTTAGTTATTGCACTTTTCATAACGACGGCAGAGCTACGTCCGCACATATTTTTTTATTTATCCATTTCTTCCCATATCTCCACTACATATTATTTTTCAAAAATTAAGGCCTTATGTTTTTATTACTTTGTTACTATAATCTAGAGCAGCGATAGCTCAGTGGGGAGACTAACAGACTGCAATGCAGAGGGTCTCGGGTTCGAACACACGTCGCGCACCTCTGACTTTCGTTAGTTATATGACTTTTCGAAATTATGTGCGTATTGATTGACAATTATCGCCTACTCCGTGCCTCAGAGAGCACGTTAAGCCGTCGGTCCCGGCTGCCATGAACATCTATGGCAGTCGTTATTGGGAGAGTTTCGACACAAAAGATCCCACTGGGTCGAAGTGTCGCCAGTCTGCACTGACTGGCCTCCACATAAGATAAGATAACTATAATCTAACACGAAAATTCGTCCGATCACCTACAAAACATCCTGTATAAATGATACAACGTTATTTTTTCTTTAACTGTACCCATCATTATGGACTACTTTAGTCCTAAGACTTTGTCGAAAACGCGAAATAAATACCTATCAGTTGTTTCATACATTTTGCCAGTGTCATAGTTCAATTTTATATGGAACAAGTGATTATAATTTCGTGACTTTTCCAAAATCCCACAACAAAAGATACCCCCTAAGAGCTTTGCACTAAAGATAAAATAACTTTGTATATTTCTTAGGCTGCATTGATTTTGCTGAAACTTTTTGTGTGGATTGTCAAGATACTTGTAATTTTAGATGGAGAAGTAAGATTACTCGATCAGAGGCTATAATAAAATCGGTAACAGAAAATGTGAGTTTATGTAAACGTAACAGTTTTATTTTACATCAGTCATAGTTCATTCAAATAATATAAAATTATATAATTATTTGATTTAAATTCAAAGGAAAAGCGGCCACTTAATTTACACGCTGAGATAGTAAATTGTGACGAGGAGCAAAGTACTTCTGGATGCGACGCCATGTTGAGTACATCTAATAAGCAATAAGATTCGGTAAAATAAACTGTAAGCTATATTTTATTTCAAAAAGTCCAAAGTTATTTAGTGAATGTACTTAGTACATGTTAAAAATTTGATTCCTGAGGAAGGTTTAGATGTATAATTTAACGCGGGTGGAGCCGCAGGCCACGTCTAGTTTATAAAAATAAGTACAATCACCCGCTAAGAAATTTGCACTAAACAAAAATAACGTTATAAACTTATATTTTCCTATACTATGTTTTATTATAAAACTAAAAATTAAATAATCTAGACTTTTTATTTATATTGACTGCACGGTTGGCGTAGTGGTTTAAGCGGCTGCCTCGCCGCTTGACACTGAGCCGAGTGTTGTGGGTTCGATCCCCACACGAGACAACACTTTGTGTGATTCATAAATTGTTGTTTCGAGTCTGGGTGTTCATTGTGTCCGTTAGTTGTATGTTTTTAAAGTCCCCCGCGACACAGGATTTAGTCTTAATGCGGGTTGTCTTTTCAACAAAAATAAAAGAAAATATTTATCTATAATTAATACAAATACGTTATTTGTTTTGAAAACTTACATAATGCAAAAGTATGTTTAATACAATTCAAGCAATAGGTACCAAGAAAAATATCAAAACGTAAGTGTAGACACGGTCGCACTATACCACGACGCTCCTAGACGCATCGTACTGTCTCGATCGCTCGGCGAGTCGGAATTTACCTAAACTTCACTTGCGTAATTTTGTGAAATGGCTCTTAATATATTTTTGTAAAAATCAGCGACACGTCTGCTCTGTACACTCATCAGTAGAAGATTTTTTATAAGAAGTGAAATTATAACGAAACATTAGGTATTATTTATATTAAATTAAGTTTTTACTAACACAAGTAATATATGGATTAAACATGGATATAATAGTATAAATTTATCAATGTTCTGATTTATTTTACTAATCAATAGATTGACCAATTCAATGTAATGGCATTATTCAATATGTGGTAGTGGCAATACTTTTCGTTGGGCACTCGATCTTCATTGTCATTTATCATTCGTGATGTGACAATGTTATGAGAGAGCTAAAAGTACAAATGCCTGGCAATCCAGGCATGTAAGCCGTAAAGTATACTATGTGTACATTTTAATTGATAACCCTCTAAAAGGTAGAAATGCTATTTGCACATTACTGTAACTGCATAGTAGGCAGAAGAACAGTAGGCTGTCTTAATGCAAGCCGTAGATTGAAGTTTAAAAGTAGGTATGCACTCAAATTCAGTCGTGAATTTATTCGTTTTTAAAATGTTTATGTTGAAATCTCCGGCAATGACAATATTCTTACAGCTTTGTTTCGATAAATACATTAAGTGTTTCAAGTTTATCAAAGAAATCATTTATGTTTTTTTGATGTGGGACACGGTAAACAGCCACCAATATTTTTTTTTGTTCTTTTTTTGTTAGGATCTCCAACAAAGAATATACACTTTAATTTACACGGTTAAATTGCACATAAGAATTTTAAATGTGTACTCCTTCAGTTACAGGAGACCACAGCATGCAAGGATATTTTACAACTAAGCAACTTAAGTGTAATATTATGTTGTAGTCAGTCAATTTCACTGCACAACACTCAAAAACACCCGAAGAAGCCATTTTAATTACATTGGTCGATTCCTTACAACAGATACCATGTTTAACAATGATGCATACCCCTCTGTTATTATCCTGACGGCTATAAAATGCACCTAAACTATACATTACATAGACGTAGCTGGTTCTCATATTCAGCTTTAATAAAATGCTCTGAAATGTATAAGAGTTAAGACGTGTACGTCCACATTACGTTCTGAGAGCTCAGATAAAAAACTGATAACGAATTAGATTCACTATCCTTTTGACCGCCACGGACGTCCATCCACGTCAAATTAAACCGTGCTCACGACGCCCCCGACGGCATGGCACGTCGAAAATACGATTATTTTACAGTTCAAAATAAACATAAAAAAATATGTTTCCTTTTACCTATTATTTAAAACTACATTAATCATCGCTTGTTGTAGGGGGCACGACGCCACTTTTATGCTGTGGTGGTCAAAAGGTTAATAAGACCCGCAATGTTTTGGTGCAATACGTTTAATTCAATTAATCACACTTACCGTAACATATACATGACAAAACAATATATTGTGTCCAGCACGCCACGGCCATGACTACATGACAAATTAAGGGCTTAAACGCACTAGCGGTTAACCGCGGGGGCGGTTCGTCTGAGCGGTCCAACCGCTTTACGCGGTTTCATCGCGGTTGGCCGCCGTAGCGGTCAACCGCTATGGCAACCGCGTCAGGCGGCTGGCCGCTCAGACGAACCGCCCAGCCGCCGCGGTTAACCGCTAGTGCGTTTAATCTCTAAGGGATATAATCGTAGCTTGGCGACAAAAGCACGCTTTTGCTTTTTTGACGTGGAGGTCAAAGGGTTAATCAACATGAAATAAAACCATATAGTTTACAACTGAGATAAACATTAAACTGGTTACATGAAAGAAGAAGTCAAATAGGATACATACCAAATTCTCTAAGTGCATTTATTTGCTCTATTGTATAGTGAGAGAATCGACATATACTGCCAAATTGACACTGCCCGCTTGTAAACCGTACACAAGGCTTCTTTTTACTTTCCTCAGCTAATATGGTTTCTGGATCTGAAAACATTTAAAACATATATCTCTAAGTAAATCTATTGTCTTAAGACTGCCTGGTATGCTTTTTCTTATTATTTTAGTAACATACTACACCAGCACACAAGGCGATAAGCAGTGTAAGAAATTGGAAACAGTTCGACTTCAACTTACGATTATAGACTAGATATTACAGAACAGTAAGTAGGTAGAATATTACAAAATTAATGGAACAATCTATACATATAATAAAATCGTAGGAAAGTCAAAACTGTACATTGAATATTTTTTTAAAAGAATACTTGGGGCGTGATCTACAATCGATATCGAAGCCAAAAATATAGCTTTTAGAATTTTTGTCTGTTTGTCTTTTTGTCTGTATGTATGTCCGGGCTAAACTCAAAAAGTACTGAATGGATTTACTTCAAATTTTGCAAGAATATTACTAACAGGTCGGGTCAACATATAGGCTACATATTATCACGCTATCACCTACGGGGGAGGAGCTGTGAATCTTTATTTTTCTTATGCATTCTGTGACAGCGTGTAATCTAACGACGCATATTTAAATGTTGTTTTTGAGTAAGCCATGCTATTATCTAGCTTTACACTATAAAAACTACGCCATTTAAGTAACTTGGGCAGAGAAATATAGTTGGGTTCCGCGGCGACAAACACTTTTTAGTTAAAATCTACGCGGACGAAGTCGCAAGTAACAGCTAGTCATATAATATTAAATGAGAATATTTTATCTGTAGGTATGTGGTAGAATATTATTATTATTATTTTGAGTAATCTACCATTTTATTTTAAATATAGGAGACTAGATGGCAGTTTCATATGTTTATACAAGTCTACAAAACAAATTTATGTTTGTTATGTTTCGTTTGGCACAGGATTGCACGCGCCGGGTGTGAACGCTGGGGTGGGCAGGGTAAGCTCCGCACTACAAGGCCAAGTCATTTAGTATGAAACTATGTTTACTATTTTACTTTGAGAGATAGAAGTTTTGAGAAGTTTCGAAGTCACATGACGCTATTATGACATCACATTTCACATGTCGAATATAATCACATTTATAATAATGTCTGCAGGATGAATGCGCGAGTGATCCCTGGCCATAGATTGTGAGAAGGAACACCGTGGTAGATTTAGTCGGTATTACCGGGATATCTCCATCTTTTCCCGGGTGAATCCGACATAACCCCTCCGCCCGCCCCCGCGGAGCTTCTTTTACGCCAATCAGTAATTTTCAAAGTATCCGAACATCAATCGCAATCGCGTACATATTGAAATATATATACTTATTGTTTTATTAATACTTATAACGCATTCATTAAAAGTATATACTACTCAAAACAAAATAAGGGCCACTAGTTTATTTACATTTAAGTGCACTTTAGTAAACTGAAAGTAACTGATAAGTAGCATTATATTAATATTACGAACTCTTTGGTGTTTGATCTCTTTTATGCTGGTGTTCGTGTTCCTAATTTGAAAAGTATTGGCCATAATTTTAAGAAAAAATATAATTGGATGTTATTCTTATGTTTTTCTTCGATTGTCTTCTTAACTTGTTTCGGTTATTTTAGGAAAAAAGTTTTACTTTTTCAATTTTAATTGATTCATTTATCATCTCACGTTAATCATGCCACCAGTACGAAGGCACATGGATACAATTATAGCAAACAGAGTCATAACTATGATTCAAGAAGGACGTTCTCAGCGTTACGTGGATTTGCAGTTGGGGTTTTCTCGAAGAGCTGTCCAAAATGTATGGAATCGCTTCCAAGAGACCGGCAGTGTTGCCAGGAGACCCGGTTCAGGTAGAGTTCGTGTAACAAAGGCGCACGAGGATCGGTACGTTTAACTAAGTGCTCGTCATGATCGTACAGTAACGGCCCGTAAGTTACAACAACACCTACGGCTGACAACGGGTACCCGTGTCAGTGATCAAACTATACGTAATCGATTGCACGAAGACCAGCAAATGTCAAGACGACGAGTTGTTCGAATTCCTCTGACCAGGGTTCAACGTGCAAACCGTTTAAGATTGTCCCGTCAGTATTTGAACTGGGGAATTAATCAGTGGGGCAAGGTGCTTTTTACAGGCGAGTGCAAAGTAAAATTTTTTAATGATGATCGGCGTGTTAGTGTGTGGAGACAACGCAGCGAGCGGTTGTCGGAGTCCTGCATCCACGAAGTTGACCGTTTCGGTGGTCCCAACGTAATGGTTTGGGGTGTGATTAGTTTACACGGTAAAACCGAGCTCACCATTTTAAATGTGGGTACCGTAACTGCAGAACGTTACATCGAGGACGTCATCAGGCCTCAAGTGATCCCATTTGCACAGCGAGTGGTGCCTGGATTCATCCTGATGCAAGACAATGCCCGTGCTCACACAGCTTGATCGACCCACACTGTCCTAGAAGGGTCTCATATTGCGGTATTACCATGGCCAGCTAACAGTCCGGATTTAAATCCAATCGAGCAATTGTGGTACCAATTGAAACGAAGGGTTAGAGAGAATGACCAAGGTGTCTACAACCAACAGCAGCTGATTGACGCTTTAAAACGTGCCTGGGAGGAGATTCCAGATGAAAACGTGAGGAATTTGATCCAGAGTATGCATACGAGGCTTCAGGAGTGTATTGCTAAGAGAGGACATACTCGTTACTAAAAAGAAGAAACAAAAGTGACAAGAACAGTATTTTGTATTTTTCCGGTGATTTCTTTTGTTCATGTTTTTCATTCAAAATGGCCAATTTCATTATGAACTTAAAATAACAATTCATGATCATTATTTTAAACAATTGTTAGCCTATATTATAACCAATAACATTATTTTGTAGTTACATAAGTTAAACAATTTAATGTCTTTATTGTTTTCATGGTACAGCAAAAAATCTTAGTGGCCCTTATTTTGTTTTGAGTAGTATATTAATAAATATTATTCAAGATCATTTGTCGGCTTCGATGGCGTAGTGGTTAGTGTAACCGACTGCCACGCCTGAGGTCGCGGGTTTGATTCCCGCACAAGTCAAACATTTGTGTGCATGAACATGGATGTTTGTCTTGGTCTGGGTGTTTCTATGTATAATATGTACTCGTATGTATTTACAAAAAAAAGTATATATGTATATTTATCCATTGTCTAGTACCCATAGTACAAGCTCTGCTTAGTTTGGGCTAGATGGTGTTGTGTGTATGTGGTAGAATAATATTATTATTCTCTTTATTAATTTTCTTTCTAATAGTAACATTTTTAAATATAAATATAAAAACTATACATATTTAAAACTATAAAAATTGAAATGATCCACCGACATCAGGAACAGGGTCCAAGCTGCCGGTGGTTAAGGCCCCAGAGAGAGGAATCTCCTCACAATACGCGCCGTGTCGAGCAGTACTGCCCTTTGGATCAAGGACTTGATCCAGCCATCTAACGCAAGCCTCTGCAGGTGGTGGTCGAGGCTCTTAGGTATTAAACTATTGACTGTAATGACTATCGGCACAATGATCGCCGACTCCACACGCCACATGTCGACAATTTCGTGAGCTAGGTCCAGGTTATTATTATTATCAAATTTTGACAGCAACACGTTAATATATTTACGAAAATCCGACCAACACTAAATCAAAGTGTGATCGTATGCATGCCAGCACACAACACTATAGGTAGATAATTTGTATTTGCAAGGGTTGCGCACATTTTGCATCGCCTCGTTGAAATAACTAACTGTCTAGGTAGGTATATTACCGTTCTATCCGTGACAAACAGTCAAGTATCTGTTTTACTGTTACAAAGCCATCTCTTATGAGCTGGTATCAAATAGTATGTGTACTTGCGATGGATAGATGGCAGGAGTGGCACTAGTTTTTTTACTGCCATCTAGTGTAAAAAGACAGGAAACAAAATACCAAGTAGAATAGCCAGAGTTAGGCGTGTCCAAGATTTTTGTACAAGATTGAGTATCTGTACTAGTATAGTATTATATTATGTGTGCCGCTGCCTACCCCTTTAGAGAAGAAAAAATCATGTGTAGCTCATTAATTAATTATTATTAATAATTAAGGGCATGGGAGAACCAGCAGGCTTTTACTTCAAACATGCATGCTTAAAGATGATGCTTAAAGTAGGCCTGCTACCTTTACCTGCTACCTCTAAACCTAAACATCTTACAGAACTTATTTGACAACAAATAAATCACCTGTTTAAAACTTAAGTAGCCAATGCAACCTACAGAATATTGGACTAAAATAACCTGTAAATAGTGTTTGCTTAACTCATTAGGGATGCATGCATCAGCATGCAAGACATGTCAGCAGCAGATTTTGTCACTTGTGATGGCACCCTGCCAATTGACTACTTGCCGGGTTACCACATAAGTGACACCATCACTATTGCACAATAATATTCTCTAAAATACTTGATATATGACTGTCAATCATTCTGCTAATTAGTTATTTTACAATACATAGAAAAGATAATATCTTTTTCATTTCTGAGGGTTAACTTCAACAACTTGAGAAAAACTGATATTACAATATAGGTATCTTGGATATACAAGTCCACTCCAATATTGATGACCAAATTACAAATATAATACTTAATATATCAATGATATTATATACTGAATACAAGCAGATATCTTACTAACACATGAAAGGTAAAGACTCAGAAACAATCCAATTGGGTAATTTGCTATTGTTTGCAAAACAGAATCGGTCTCACAAAATACTTTGCAAAATAATCAAAGAACAATAATTGTATGAATTATAGCTATTTCTTTCACATAAGCTTTTTTGTTATCTATTGTGTTAATTATTTATCAAATGTCAACACAAGCACAGATTATCATAAAATTGAATGGATCAGATTTTCAATGTCTATTATTATGAAAGTGACATCTGGTGTATAATATCATAGACATTTTTTTTTATACGACTAGGGTGGCAAACAATCATACGGCCTACCTGATGGTAAGTGGTCACCATAGCCTATGGACGATTGCAACACCAGCGGCATCAATTGCGCATTGCCCACCCTTTGGGAGGAAAAGAAGTGGGAAGGAGAAGGAGCGGGAAGGGGGAAAGAGGGTAATTGAGCCTCCAGCTCAAATGAGCCTCACTCACCGAACGAATCACAATAGTAGGAATACTGCTATTTCACATTGATATTCTGTGAGAGGGTAGTCCGAGGGAAGCAAAATCAGCGAGGCTCTACTACACAAAACTACTACTGACTTATTTATGAAAGTGATAATTTTTATCCTCTTGTCCTTTTTTGAAATGTATAATGTGAATTAGTTTACAGTCGTTTATAAAGTCATTTACTTACTTTAGGTCTAGTGAGCTACTAAACTGGCAATATTTTTGTAATATGTGTGATGTGTATTCAATTATAAGGGTGTAATTGTAGCTACACATTGCAGTAAAAATAATGCTCATTTAGAAAACCCTTTAGAAAGTCCTAATAATTATATGATAAGAGTCCTATACACTTTGGGTTGTATGTACCATATAATGGTTGATATTACCGAAAAAGTTACAAGAGAGAAAGATCATCCTTTTATACAATACTAAAGTAACAACATTTAAAAAAAATTTGAGCCTACATGTGAATTTTTTTAAGTCTTTGTAGTACATAGGTGTCGCACTAAAACTGCCATTTACTGAAAAACCGTGGCCAGTGACCAGATGGTATTTGTTTTAATATTGGTCCTTACTCCTCGCGTGTCTTATGCGCACATGGTGTTCATAAGCGCGAAGGACGTTCCTTTCACTTTTTTTTGCTAACATTCAACGGGTTAATATGACAGAAAGAAAATACAATGTTATGAGAATTTTAAGCTTTGTGAAAAATATTCTGAGTCCATCTTGCACACCCTTTGCTACACTCCAACCCTTATTATTAATAATAAATATAAATATCAATAACCTTGTATACAATTTGTATTTAAAGTTCTAGCTGATAAATTGTTTTAATTCGCCATAATTACATGATGGTTGATGTTTTAAATTAAAACAAACCAAAGTGGCCTAAATACAAGCAACTATACATGAAAGAAAATATAATTTAAATAGGCCATTCAAAAAATACTGATGAAATTAGTATGAAAACCACAACGTTACCGATTTTCTTCGTACAAAGCGATAACTTCATATTTAAACCCCTATTAGATGTTTATCAAAGTTAGAACAGTATGTGGCAATGTCTACGGTACCTTTGAACTGCTGGTAATGCTCATTAACTATCTTCTGATGAATAATACCATTGTTATGGGTTCTCACAATGGACGGCGCAGCGACCATTGTCTTGTCGCAATAATCACAGAAATACCGTTTACCCATATTTAGTGCACGTAGTTCTTGCTTCTTTCTAAATAACAACAAGAGTTTATAAAATAACTACAACTTTTCTCATTACCAAAGTGTCAATTGGTTCTATTTTAATAAATCAAAAATAAAATAACCAAAAGATATACAAACGGTTCACTGACATGACCAATATGACCATAGACATTATTTAGTAATGTCCAATTGTAGCCATTTGTATTGTAGCGTCAATTTTAATCAATTCATTACCTAATCAAATCATTCGATTTGATGCAGTGAAAGACTTAGAAATGACATAAACACTGCTACAATTTCTTACCGCGCTATAATTGTGGCCATTATTCGATGTCCGCAGTTGACAAAACAGAATATAGTAGACAAGCTTTTGCCCACGGCTTCGCTCGCGTTAATTTAGAATTTGACAATCAATTCGGGTTGTACTCTGCTTGTATATAATAATAATAATTCAATCATGATTCAAAAGACACGTGGCGCCATCTATTATCATAAGAAAATTATTGTTGTTTTCCTCGGGAACAGTAACTTTTTTCGGGATGATACATACATACATAGATTCACGCCTGTTTCCCAGAGGGGTAGGCAGAGACTACGGATTTCCATTTGCTACGATCCTGACACACTTCTCTGGCTTCATTCAATTTCATCACATTCCTCATACACGCCCGTCGGTTCAAGGAGCTCTTAACCTGGCCTTTGTCCAGAACGCCTCCGATCTGATCGAGAAACGTTCGCCTAGGTTTTCCTCTTGCGACTGTTCCATTCACACTAGCCTTATAAACTTTCTTAGTCAGTCTTTCCTCGTCCATTCTTTCTACAAGTCCAAACCAGCTTAACATACCCTTTTCTATTCTTGTCACTACATCCACTTTCATGCCGCTTCTCTCTCTAATCACACTCTTTCTTATTCTATCTTTCAGAGTCACACCACATATGCTTCTCAACGCTCTCATTTCTACAGCATTTATTCTGCTCTCATGCTTCTTTTGCCATACCCAACTTTCACTTATATACATAAGTGTGAGCACTAATAGTCCTCTATGAACAGCCAAACGTGCCTTTTCGGATACATTTCGACTGTTCATAAAAGCGCGTAGAGCTCCATTCGCTTTGTTGCCAGCAATCGTTCTCCTTTCAATATCTCCGTCATGTTTACCATCCCTTGTAAACAAAGTACCTAAATATACAAACTCTTTCACTTGCTCCACTTTTTCTCCATCAATCATAATATTACACATCGTCACGCACTCTTCCTTTTCAAATACCATTACTTTCGTCTTGCTTACATTTATTTTCATTCCTTTACTCTCAAAAGCATCATGCATAATAGTTACCATCGCCTGCAACTCGGGATGAAAGGTAGCCTATGTCCGTTTCTGTACACCTGTGAACGTATATGCAAAATTTCAGTATGACCGGTTCAGTGGTTTAGGCGTGAAAAGGTAACAAACAAACAAACTCATTTTCGCTTTTATAATATTATATGTAGTTAGGATTAGGATAGTTAGGATAGTTACGATATACAGTAAAAAAATATTTGCAAGATACATAATTTTACAAGTAATTTTTATTTTATAAGTACCAACCATTGACATATTAACGAATGGACTGGCCCTATTGTTCTATAAATACTATTAATTATAGATATACTAGAAATATCGCAATGGAAATAAAAAATATATTTTTGTCTCTTTTTAACTACGCAGAAACTTCATATAACAAAAAAGACAATTAGATGTTTGTTGTCTCTGGAAATGGCAACATTTCTAATAAATGCTATGATGCCTACAGATACCGTGTCCGTCCGCCATATTATGCACCAGATTTGTCTATGGTTTATATACATCTGTTGCAGTACGTAATCTGTCAGTTAATTGTATTTTTTTCAAATTCTTAATGTATTTGTGATAAACGTAAATAGCTAAGTAAGTTTTTGTGTGCGAAACGTAAAAAGAAGGTTGATAGAAATATGCCGGTGTGCTGCATTATACAATGTGGTGCCAAAAAGAACAAAAATCAACCTCAATTGACTCTACATAGGTTAGTATCTGAAATCTAATTGTTACATGTATATTACTCATTAATATAAATCTGTATTATTATACAAACAATATACATTGCATTAGCTTCGTCGTTATAGTGATTTTAGTTATGATTGATTGATTTTCTGAGTATGTATGTATTTGAGTTAAGTACCTACCTAAAGTGAAGTATTTTCAAATAGTGATGTAACGATTAACTGTCGACAATCTTTCACAGATTTCCCAAAAAAGAATCATTAAGGCTAAAATGGTTAGAAGCCATTGGTATTGAAAATATAAACCCGCGACATAAAAATTGGTATGTTTGTTCATTGCACTTTGAAGAATCGAGCTTTAACAGAACTCTTGATGTGATAAGATTACACGACAATGCAGTACCCTCGTCGTTTCTGGTAAGAAACATTTTTATCATTTACATACATACGTAATGATCTGTGTGGTGATGGATTAAACATAAAGTGTCACCACCCTATTTGATCCCATGCGGGTCGTAAGAGCCGATTCAGGGAGCATACCGAGCAGACAACACTGAAATAAACCCTGCACCAACCCGTTTGGCCAGCATAGTGTAGCAGCTCTAAGCCTCCTTGTTAGGAGAGGCCTATGTCCATCAGTGGACTGCTAAAGGCTGATGATGATGATACATAAATATAGACTCAACCCTGATTCCTGTAGAGGTAGGCAGAGACCACAGATTTCCATCTGCTACATACTTAAAATTTAATTATTTATACATAATATTATTTCTTATTTTGTGTATCTTTCTTATTACTTCATCCTACAAAGTAGACCACAATAAATCTATATATTAAATGGTGCCTCACATGTATATCAACATTTGTCATCAGCTAGTATCTCAGACACAATAGAAAAAACATTGTGTCTCACACTGATCTGTGCTAGAAGTTAACCTCAATTTATATTTAAAGATATTAGTATTTATTTCATAATTTTTAAACAATTTGATCATGTTAATCCTACTCATTTCCAAGCCACCTTACCTTTCTTATTATTTCTCACTTTTTTCATACCACACACATCTAACAATAAAAATTATAAACATGTTTGAACATAACTGGACCTCTAATTTTAAAAGTTAATCTATCAAAGGTGTGTATGTGTATCATTGTATTTGTAAGTATTATTTGTCTAACCACTCAAGCAATGCAGTGGCTCATCATAGAATTAATAAAAGGATAATTTCTTATTGTAAATAAAATTACTATAACAAAATCTTTATTTCAGCAATGTAAAATATCAAGTGCTCCTTTTGAGAAGCAATCTTCATTAAGAGAATTAAATATTCATGAAAGATCTATTGGTGATGCGGTATGTGAAATTGAAATAAAAATAAATATTTCTTCATTATTATGAAAGCTATATTTATAATAATTTTACAACTTTTCAGACTACAATTTTCCCGACCTGTTCTGTGGGAAGCGAAATTACAACAAGTGTTGTCTGCGAAGCTCAGGTACAGATTTGTTTAGTATTTTAATGTTGATATTTAGATTTACATGGAACTTATTAGATTATAATCTCGTAATGATGAACCTGGTGTTAAATTCTACCATTTATTATACCTAATGGCATTTCCAAAATTGTTTATATTCCGTAACATCTCTTATGTGAAAATGTTACATAAGATTATTTTATTATTGTGTTATTATATTATTATTTTGTTTAATGTGTAAAATTTATTTTTATATTTATGTTAAATTAGTTATTATTATTATAATATATGTGCATGTGTATATAACAATTTATTAGTCTATCAATAATTTACATTAAGAATAATTTATGATGTTAATTTTTTTGATTTTAATTAAGATTTGCATGTCACAGTTTGACAAAATGTATATGGCTCCAATTATATAATATGCCAACTTATGTACCTACATTTTATGCAAATTAAAATATTCTATTCTATTCTATTCGGTAACATTATTTTTAATTTCAGATCTCACAAAAATGTGACAAGAGTAAGAAAAAAACATGTGAGGAGCTGAGGAAAAAAATTAAAGTTTTGAATGAAGCTATTCGAAGGAGAAACAAAAAAATTGCTAATTTAAATAATATAATTCAAGATTTGAAAAACAATCGAAGTATTAGTATGGAAGAGTCTCAACTTTTAGAAGAATGTGCAGGACCACAGGACTTCTTGAAAAGGCAGCTGAATAAAACTAAAGGATTACCTTTAGAAAAAAAGTATTCTGAAGAAATTCGTAAATTTTCTTTAACCTTACATTTTCTATCGCCAAAAGCATATGACTTTGTAAGAGAAACTTATAACACCTGTCTTCCACATCCACGTACATTGTGTAAGTGGTATCAAAGTGTACATACGGAACCTGGATTTACACAAGAAGCTTTTAATACTTTAAAAGTAAAGGTAGAACAATCCGACCACCCGTTAATTTGTGCCTTAATTTTAGACGAAATGGCTATAAGAAAAGGTTTAATTTGGGACCCACATAATCAAAAATATCAAGGTCGTGTTGATTACGGTCATAATATTGACAGTGACTGTGTGGATGAGGCCAATCAAGCCCTTGTATATATGTTAAATTGTATCAATGGCTCATGGAAGTTACAGAAGAGTTTGCTGACACGGATGGCTATAAACATGTGTAAGGAAGTGGGAGTCAAGGTAGTCAGCGTCACGTGTGATGGTCCCGCTGCAAATTTCAGCATGTTTGCTTGTCTGGGAAGTGATTTACTCAAAACCAAGAAAATAATCAGTTTATACACTCGGCGTCAAAAAAATCGCACTTCTCTGAAAATAAGTTATAAAGCCTAATACACTTGAGAGCAATAAAATCGCACACCCCTTGTAATTTGGTTTATTACTGATTGTTTTCTAAAATCGAAAGATATTGAGTAAAAATCATTAGACAAAATTAAAGCATACAAGCTTAGCTTTACAAAAACATAAAATTAAAATCATTGACCTTCACGTAACTTACAAAAACCGACCGTACACCGAATTCCCCAAATTCACGCGTTTGCGTTGTCACTACTTGCACCCTTAGCCGCAGGTATAAAAAGGTCAGTTTATTGGAATTTTTATTCAGTTGCATACCGAAGGTCAACGTGATAACATCTCTACTGGAAGCATACGGATTTACTGGAAAAATATGGATACCACGCCCGCAGAAGCCGCTCAAGTTATTGCCTTGCTCGAAGCAGGCCATAACCAAAGTGAAGTTGCTCGACGGCTAAATTTGAGCCGCTACTCTGTTCGTCGTGTATACCAGAGGTTCCAAGAGACCGGTGGCTACATTCGGCGACCAGGATCTGGCCGGCGACGCACAACATCAGAGCGTGATGACCGCTTTCTTGTGACAAGGTCTTTGAGAAATCGGCAACTGAACGCGGTTCAACTGGGACAACAGCTTCGAGAAGTTCGCAATGTCAGTATAAGTCGGTGGACAGTTCGAAGAAGACTAGGTGAAGCAGGAATGACTTCACATCGCCCAGCAAATGGTCCCAAATTGACCACAGCTCACCGACAAGCCCGGCTACAATTTGCTAGGGAACATTTAAATTGGACGTATGACCAATGGCGGGCTGTTATGTTCTCTGATGAGTGCAGAATGACTTTACATGGTCATGATGGACGCTCTAGGGTCTACAGAAGGTCATCAGAGCGATTTTCACAATGCTGCATAAGCGAACGTGTGGCTTTTGGAGGTGGATCGTGTATGTTTTGGGGTGGCATAATGTTGGACACTAAAACTGACATTGTATTCATCACTACGGCGAATACCGGCCCGAGATCGAGAAGTTTGACGGCTGCACGATACGTCGAAGAAGTGCTCGAAGAACATGTGAGGCCGCTTGCGTGGCTTATGGGAGAAGATTTTCTCTTAATGCACGACAACGCCAGACCGCATGTCGCTAGAACAGTTTGCGACTACATGGAAGATGTTGGAATCACCGCGATGGAGTGGCCAGCTCGTAGTCCTGATCTCAATCCGATTGAGCATGTCTGGGATGAGCTAAAAAGAAGAGTTCGAGCAAGAAGCCCTGCTCCTACGCGCCTCCAAGAGCTTCAACTTGCCATTGAAGAGGAGTGGAACGCCATACCACAAGATTTCATGGTGAAATTAATACGGTCCATGAAAAACCGATTAAGAGCTGTAATCAAGGCTAGGGGAGGGAATACACCTTATTAAAAAACAATTTGATCAAGCATTTTGAGTTTTATTTTTATTCTTTGTTAAGCTAAATTGGGTAATTTTATCCGTATGTTGGGTTTTGTGCCCTAAAACTCCCTATGGGTACTTTTTTTACACTGTATTTGATATCATTAGAAAGGTACTGAAGTAAACATTCAAATAGTGTAAGTTTTATTTTAATATGTATTCACATTTATGAAAAAAACTGCTTTAACAACAAAAAGTCAACGTGTGCGATTTTATTGCTCTCAAGTGTAATTTGCAAACCAGTACGTTTACCCCAAACAATGTTAATATTAATTGAAAGTACATTTAATTAGCTTTTATTAAACAACAACCTAATGAATAAATTCCTTAAACAACCGCATGTACTGCATGTTGAAGAAAATGATATCCAAATACTCGTTACATAGACCACAACTTGCCGCACTTTCATGGGCTATAAAAAGGGCAGTAGGCATCAAAATTAGGTCATTCGACATCCAGACGTTGTACAGAACACATGAAAATAGAGAACACAAGAAAACAGCCCTACAAAATGGATACCACTGCAGATCAAGCCGCTCAAGTGATAGCACTACTGCAAACAGGGATGCGACAGTGTAATGTTGCTCGACAACTGAACTTGAGCCGTTTTGCCATTCGTCGAGTGCTCCAACGGTTTCAAGAGACTGGGGGCTACACCCGGAGACAAGGATCAGGAAGACGGCGCTGTACATCTGAGAGAGATGACCGTTTCATTGTGACGACGTCATTGCGGAACCGTTTCTCCAATGCTGTTGAGCTGCAACAGCAGCTCCGTGGGGCTCGTAGAACCGCAGTAAGCACATCTACGATTAGAAGAAGGCTGCGAGAAAGGAGTATTGCGGCCAGAAGACCAGCCAAGGGCCCGAAATTAACGCCACAGCATCGTAGAGAGCGATTACAGTTCGCTCGAGAACATCTCAACTGGGATCTTGAACAATGGAGGACCGTACTCTTCTCAGATGAGACGAGAGTATGTCTCTTCGTTAACGATAGGCGAAGGAGAGTGTACAGAAGGCGAAACGAACGGTTTTCTGAAGCTTGCTTGGAGGAGACAGTGGAATATGGAGGGGGATCTTGCATGTTCTGGGGCGGAATTTCAGTCGACGGCAAGACGGAACTCGTTTGCGTATCCCGGACTGGAGGTGCTCGTGGTCAGGGATCACTAACCGCTCATCGGTACATAACCGAGGTGCTGGACATGCATGTAGTCCCATATGCAGGATATGTTGGGGATGGGTTCACTTTAATGCACGACAATGCTCGTTCCCATACCGCAGTAATCGTGCAGGATTATCTACACGAGGTTGGGATTCCAGTTTTGCAGTGGCCAGCGAGAAGCCCAGACCTGAATCCAATAGAGCATCTCTGGGATGAACTAAAACGACGAGTACGGTTACGTGATCCTGCCCCAGCAACTCTACAAGACCTCCATGATGCTGTAATTGAAGAATGGAATAGGATTCCTCAAGATAGTGTGGTACGGCTGATTGGGTCCATGCAAGAACGAATGGAAGCTGTTATTAGAGCAAGAGTGGGTTGCACTAGGTTTTAAGTAGCATTTTTTATGAATTTCTTTTGTTGTTTTGTAATTTTAATGCCTGTTTTTGTTTGAATATTTTTTCCTAATAAAGATAATTTTTTCACTTGACACATGCACCTTGTTTTTTTTTAAACGATTGTAATTGAATGCATATTTCTGTATTTTACTGTTACTATACCTACCAACCTTTCAAATAAATAGCATAAAACAACCATACAAAGGATTAAGCGCGACATAAACCGAATTGAATTAAATTTTTGCAAGGGTGCGATTTTTTTGACGCCGAGTGTATGTCATGACAGTATAATACACCCTTTTATTGACCCCTGCCATGCATTAAAGTTAATTAGAAATGCATTTGGTGAACTGAGACTATTTAAAGACTTTCAAGGTAGAGATATAAATTTTAAATATCTAGAATTATTACCCTTAAATGCATATTGTTGCCAATTGTCTACGTTCCACCTTTCGTCAAAATTTCTTTAAAATAATATAGTGTGTGTATCCGAACGCACTTTTATAACCATAGACAGTTAACCACGCGTATAAAAATAATACTTGGATGTCATTTGGCGGGTAAAATGAAAACTTTTTGACACTTCATTGTACCGTTTCGCAAAGTTCAGTGTGTTTCCCAGAACGCCACCTTTTATTTTTGTTTTTTCATTATAGCAGTGATTTATTTAGTTCAAAAAAATATATTTGTCAACTATTGATAGGTAAGTTATCGATTTTTGATGTTGCTTTTATAAAATATACTAATTATTTGATAAAATTTTGAGAATTACTGTATGTTGCCAAATGTCTACATTATGCGTTTGAAGCTTATATAAAACACGCGGGTGTATTTAGCGTTTGTTGCTTTTAGCTTATTTTGCTATGCTTTTCAGGATGTCTAAACAGTTAGCTGAAAAAGATGTCGAGTATTTACTCGCTGCTCTTGAAGACGGGACTATTTCTGAAGATGAAGACGATATAGGTGACGAGAATGAGCTAGATTATTACCCTAACGTACAGTCTCTAAGGCAAGAATTAGAAGATGATCAAAGTGATGATGAAGAACAAAGTAATGAAGATCCGCCCTTAGCTGTTGAAGAAGAAAGTGGGGTGGTTGATGATCAGCTCAGTAATTCAGCTCCAGGTCCTTCATCTAACCAACCTTTGTCAAGTATTCTTGGAGCCGCAGCTTGGAGACAAAGAAGTAGAGAACTCATATGGAAAAAACGTAATTTCGTTTACAGTGAAGACCTCGTGCGTTTTTTAGGTAATTCAGACCTTTCCCCACAATTAACCGCTCTTGAAACCCTTTTCAATTTTTTTCGCAACTAATAAATGAAGATATTTTAACTGTTATTGAAGAGCAAACGAATTTATATATCACGCAAAAAATGTCTCAAATTGTCCTCCTGTAAGTGTCACTGAAATTCGACAGTTTCTCGGCATTATTATTTTTATGTCTGTATACCATTATCCAAATGTGCGATCTTACTGGGGTAAATATGGTTTCAATCAGATTATGCAGACCATGACAGTAAACCGGTTTGAGAAACTGAGATCTGTAATTCACTTCAACGATAATGCACAGCACAAGCCTGTTGGGCACCCAGACCACGATCGTCTTCATAAAATAAGACCTGTAGTGGAGCACTTGAATAAATTGTTTCTGAGTGTGGCACCATTTGATCAGAGGCTCTCTTTAGATGAACAGATGTGTTCCACTAAGGTAGCACATTTCATAAAGCAATATCTACCCAAAAAACCCCATAAATGGGGTTTCAAACTATTCGTTCTATGCTCATTATCTGGTTATGCTTATAGTTTTGAAATATATTCTGGTAAGCAAGATATTGATAACTTACCTGATGAACCTGATCTTGGTGTAGTCGGTAACACTGTCATTAGTTTGTGTCGTGCAATTCCTCGAAGGATGAACCATATAATCTATTTTGATAATTTCTATACGTCCATCCCTTTACTGTATTACTTATGGACTCAGGGAATT
Organism: Catocala sponsa; assembly: GCA_963564715.1. Classification (NCBI taxonomy): domain Eukaryota; kingdom Metazoa; phylum Arthropoda; class Insecta; order Lepidoptera; family Erebidae; genus Catocala; species Catocala sponsa. The sequence goes on from OY751351.1 coordinate 10,587,577, forward strand.
TATGCATTGGGTACGATTCAGAGAAATCGGCTCGGGAAGAATTGTAAATTACCAGAAAGATTTTATGAAGGACTCTGTTGCGCGAGGTACTTACGAAGAACAAGTAGCGGACTATGAAGGTGTTGATATCTCTGTGACTTGTTGGAAAGATAACAAGCTTGTAACGTTAGCGTCAACTTATGTCGGCTCTGAACCAGTACAAACCGTTACTAGATATGACAAGAAACAGAAAAAACAAATTTCCATAGACTGTCCAAAAGTAGTTAAGGACTACAATGCTCATATGGGAGGAGTGGACCTTATGGACAGTTTTCTAGGTAGGTATAGAATAAGAATTAAAAGTCGCAAGTGGTATATCAGACTCTTCTACCACATGATTGATATGGCTGTGATTAATTCATGGGTACTTTACAACACTAGGTGATTTTAGGTCAGAGCTTGCAGAGTGTCTATGCACATTTAAAAAAAATAATTATAATAAAGGAGGTAGACCATCGAGTAGCTTCGTAGAAAGGGAGATTGAAGCCAAAAAGCGCCGAGGCCCCATGAAGCCTGTGCCACCAAAAGACGTGCGGATGGATGGTATTGGTCACGACGAGAAAAGATGCAGCTCTAAAAACAGGTGTAAACTTCCAGGTTGCAAAGGTTTTTCGCGAACAGAGTGTACCAAATGCATGGTTGCTTTGTGTCACACCAAGGATCGTAATTGTTTCGCTATATTTCATTCAAAATAGTCTGTATACCCCCTTTCAATAAATAATTTACATATAATGTACCCTAGTTTCAATTTACCACTACACGCATAGTGTTGCCAAAAGTCTACATTCATTTTATTTCAACATAAATAGTTATTATTAAAAACTAGATTTTTTTTATTATTTTTTACATAAGCTATGACTTCATTTCTATCCTAAATATTTTTTGTTTACCAAAATAAAATATCATGCATTTAAGGGTTAAATCTTCAAGAGAAACAGGGTTTGCATCTGGGTAACAGACTTACAAAATCACACATCTTCTTCCAGAAACAGAAGATGAAAGTCCGTTTAGCAACGCAGCTTTTTAGTAATTCTGTTGCAGATGCCTTAGAATACTGTCAAACTAATTTAAATTTGGTAGAATTCCAAGACTGCAATGGAACTGTTAATTTTATAAATATTATTAATACTTAACATTTTTGATGTCCTCAATAGCCATTCTATTCGCCCTCCAGGATTGAAAAAGGCTATGTGTCATGATAATATAGGCTTAATAAGGGAATTATTCAATTCCGCTTCTGATTATTTAAAAACTCTAAAGCTTCCATCTGGAGAGTTATTAATCTCTTCTCGTAGGAAAACTGGTTTTATAAGTATGTTAATTAATATGAATACTTAGCGCATTGTCACTTTTTAATCATTTAGTACACGGAATGCAAGTTTTAAAATATTTACCAATGTATAAGGTCAGCCAAGACCACTTGGAATTATTTTTTTCCTCAATACGAGGGAGGGGCGGGTTTAACAATAACCCTAATGAGATTCTGTTCCGGGCTGCTTATAAAAAACTCTTGATAAGAGCTGAAATTAGAGATGGTGGTGTAGGAAATTGCATTCCTCTTGACCAAATTAACATTTTGACCTGTACCAGTAAAAATCCAATTAAAAATATTAATGATTTAAGCGATCGTCAAAATATAGTAGAGATCGCTGAAGATGAAAATGATTTATTTGAAATGTACTCGGATCTAATTACTGATAACTTAGACCAATATACAGAGTCAGTGCTAGAATATATTGCCGGGTTTGTCTCAAAAAAGCTATGTCGTTTAATAAGATGTGACACATGTTTATCTCTTTTGCTTGGAGTCGAAAAAATCAATAGTTTGATTGCCCTGAAATCCAGAGGTGGTCTTACTTATGCATTGTTTGCTGTGGTCGACATAATAAAGAAAACAGAAAAAATTATAAAACCATATTTATTAACACGTTGACTGCCGTAGTGTAAATGAGAAAAATCAGTAAAAAACTTTTTGATGAAAACAGGTGGGCAATATCAATATTTTAAAATATATCTAATTTTGAATTCGATCAGAAGCTGCGTTTCATAATTATTTCGAAAAAACCACATGAGGCCACCGGTGACCTACGTGGCGCCTTGATAGTAAAAATGTGAATTTCCGTTACGGGGCGCCGGGGCGGGCACTTCTCCGGTCACCCGCACCCCGCAGTCGTCTGTTGGCGCTTGGACGGTGCACCCGTGACGTACGCTCGTGCTTTTTAATTTGTAAAATTGCGTGATTTCAACATGGAGAATAGTAAAGATTTCGATGCGAATTTTATAGATATTTCACTAGATGATTTGCGCGACATTGACTTATTGGAAGCTAGTATTTTTGATGAAATTGCTAGAAAAAACGAGTTGAGTGTAAATGAAGAATCAGAGATTGAAGATTATATCTTTCCTCCAAAAAACCGCAAACGTTTGGTTATTCCTAGTGAATCTGAGAGTGAAATTGATGACGTGGAGAAATTTGTGAATGAAAATATCGATAGATTATCAGCGAGCACGTCACAAAAATGGCTTCAACCAAAAGGACATCAACCATCTGTTATAGCGTTTACAGAACTAACAGGTATAATATAATATTGTTTTATTGTTTGTTTTGTTTTTTGTTTGTTCTACTTTAGACTATAGGTAACATATTTCTGTGAAAAACATCAAAATCCGTTCAACCATTTTCAAGAAGTTAGTAACAAAGTTTTGCCTTTTATGATTTTACTAGCTTCCGCCCGCGCCGCCCGCTTCAATCCTGGTCCCTATCTTCAATTCAACCCCTATTTCACCCCCACACTGGTAAAAATTTCAAAATGCTAGAACAAACGATTTTTTGTTTCTTATGACGTGATATTTGACGAACTTACATACTAACTTTTAACCCTTATTTCACACCCAGCTGGTCGAAATTTCAAAAATGCTAGAACAAATGTTTAATGATTTCTTATCAAGTGCTTAAATATAAAGTTTCATGGTTTTATCTTTTAAAATTAAGAAATCCCATACAAACTTTCAACCCCTATTTCAACCCCTTCATCCCCTTTTTTCGAAATAAAAAGTAGCCCATGTTCTGTCTCAGGGTCTAAAAATTGTCTGTACCAAATTTCATGAAAATCGGTTGGGAGATTTAAGCGGGCAAGCGTAACAGACAGACAGACAGACAGAGCTACTTTCGCATTTATAATATTAGTTGGGATTAGTTGGGATAATAGTAATAGATGCAAAACAGATCTATATAATGTATAAATGAGCGCTACCGAGTTTGATTCCTAGGTTTTTTTTTTGTATTTGTATATTATACATATAAATCGATCGGTTTGTTCGGTCGGTCGGTAAAGTTTTTATATTAATATTTGGATGTTAAATCGTATGATAAGGTGTATCTTTGTTTCATTTTCAGGTATGAGACAACCATTTGCTTCGCAACTTCAAAATGCTGCTCCAGGAGAATATTTTAGCTTGATGGTTTCGGATGAAATTTTCGAAGAAATTGCTATTCAAACCAATTTATTTGCAGAGCAACAAGGACCTATTGCAAAGCCTTCCTCTCGCTCAAATAACTGGAAACCAACCACAAAATTTGAGATAAAACGGTTCTTCGGATTAATCTTGTATATGGGACTAGTTAAACTACCTAAAATAAACCTTTATTGGAGTACTGACAGGGTTTTTAGGCAAACCTTTGCTGCATCTGTTATGAGCCGGAACAGATTTGAATTACTATTGCAGAAACTGCACTTTACGAATAATGATACGGCTGATGTGTCTGACAGAATTTACAAAATACGACCTCTTTTAGATAGTTTAAACAAAACTTTTAAAAATATATATGCACCTAAGGAAGATATCTGTATTGATGAAAGCCAGTGCCTTTCAGAGGTCGTATCATTTTTAGACAGTATAACAAAAGCAAGAGGCACAAATATGGTATGAAGTTATTCAAACTGTGTACATTACCAGGATATACATGCAAATTGGAACTGTACGCTGGCAAAAATAATGAACTAGTAAATACCACACCTACAAGAGTGGTAATGTCTCTTTGTGAGCACATACTGGGCTGTGGTCACACACTTGCAACAGACAATTGGTATACAAGCTTGGAGCTGGCCAATAAACTACTTGATAAGGACACCCATTTGGTGGGTACTTTGAGAAAAAATAGAAGAGGTTTGCCGAAAGAGGTAGTAGACTCCAAATTAAAACCAGGCGAAGTAATAGCTAGGGAGAATGAACGAGGAATATGCGTATTAAAGTGGAAGGACAAAAGAGAAGTGCTGATGTTATCCACAAAACATTCTAAAGGATTTTCTAAAATAACTAAAAGGGGTAGAGTAATTCGCAAACCAAGAATGGTTTTAGCCTACAACAAAACAAAAAGCGCAGTTGATATGAGCGATCAAATGGCCGCATATTCCTCGCCACTACGTAAAACTGTTAAATGGTATAAAAAATTAGGAATAGAAATTATATTGAATACAGCTATTGTTAATGCATGGGTAATGTATAACGAAAATAAAAATAAAAGAGAAAGTATAGTACAGTTTAGAAGAGAGTTAGTGGAGTATTTAGTTGATGCAAGAAAGGACGAGACCACAGAACCCGAAAGAATAGATAGACCAAAAAGACTGAAACATCAATTATTGAAAAAGGAGGGTAACGTAAGACACACTAGACGATTTTGTTCAGAATGTTACAAAAACTGTGTGGCAATGTATGGTTCAAAATATGCCAAAAATAAAACAAAGAAAGTAGCAACGTTTTGTAAAGAATGTCCAAATGAACCATACTTTTGTTTAACTTGTTTCAATAAGTTCCATCGCTTCGTTTAATTTGTATTTTATTTAGAGTGCCTAGTTACTTGTTTTTTATTTATATTTCTAACATTGAAAAAATAAATCCTTGATTTTTATGACGGTTATGTTTTTTCTCTTACTTTCATCATTTTTGTCCCACATTTCTCACAATTTCATAAACACGCCGATACCACGCTGTAGTAACAGTCTACAGCGCCGCTCCGGTCACTTGCATACACTAAATGTACGATAAACGTAGCCACCGGCGTAATAATTCTGCCCAAAAACAGGTCTGTGTTGAGGTCACCGGTGACCAACACGGCGCGTGGATACAAGACGGGGTCCGGTCACCGGTGACCGGGCTGGCAGTCAACGTGTTAAGCCAGTCCAAACCGGAACAATATTAAATACATATATTTAAATATACATATGTATGACTATTATAACACTGAAAAATTGATTTTCTTGAAAGATCACCAAGAGCACAATAATAATCACAGATTGTTATTAATTAAAAGTGTGATTAAAACGTATGCTGACATTAGGTTTAGATACTATGGAAATAAACACAATGAGAAAGTTTCCTTCCGTAATTACTTGAATAAAATAATTTTGTTCAGAATTGAATAAAAATTTTATAGTCGACTCAAGTTGATTTTAATAAATAATATTGTACATAGGTATTGTGTTTTATTTTATGTTATAAAAATCACCTGCCACAGTTAATTATTATTTACGGTAGGTAGGTATATTACTTATCAATGTTTGGTACGTCCTGCTGAAAACCTTGAACCATGCTTGGATCATCAGTAAACTAAATGAATAGGTTTATTAACTGTAAGTTCAGAGAATTTTTAGCTTGATGTCCAAGTCAAAATATTTTTCTTATAGGTTACAAAGGAAGAGTCACAACATTCATAATTTTTATTTAGCTCCATCCCTTTCTATCGCACTGTAACCGTTGAACGTCATGCGCTAAAACGAAATGGGTTGTATAGGTACCTAGTGCGTACGGATGCAGACGACCTCCGTCAGTCGTCTAACCAAATTAACTTTTTATTTAAGACCATGACGTTCCTGTTAAGGGATAGAGTGAAGTAAAAATGCCAAACGCTGCGTTAAAATGTGGTGACTCCCTTATGAACATTAACATTTCATTCGTGTAGTCCTGTTGTCTCCATCGCCCGTTGTCTCCATTGGTCTAGTCGTATTGATTGGGACAGTCGAACTTGGACAAAATAATTAAAAATTGATCCCATTGTTCCCATAGCTTTATCACTGCTAAGTAATAGTTAATTCTTTGATGGTCTGCTTTATTTATGATACCTAAGAGGCAATTATAATATAATAATACCAGCCCTTTACATAAGCTGTCCTACTGCTGGGCAAATGCAGGTTAGCAGACTTCACATATCTTCGAGAACATTGTGGAAAATCCTTAAACCGCTTTTTCCTTCACCGTTTAAAACAAGCGATGAATAACTAACACAAGGTCTACTGTGTGGCAGTCCACCGGTCTCCCGATTAGGATATCACTGCTTGAAAAGCCATTACCACTCTTCAAATGCTATTTAATGCTTATTGCTATTTCAACTCCTTTATGAATATACAAACCATCACATTTAATTCAGGATAGTGACAAACCAAACAAACTAATAATCAAGTAATATTAAAATAAATTAATATAAGAAAGTCGATAAGTCGTCTATTCTTTACATTGTATATTACATACTGTTCCAGTATTATAATTTATTATCGATATTATTGATCATACGTATTTCAAATTCACAACCCTATTATGCGCCCAATTTTTTGTAGGTATACACGGTTTTTTCGTAGGTATAGCCGGTCCATATAGTTTAATAGGTCTGTGCAGGCATGCGACCGGTATATCAAAACGAATTCAAAGTAAATTATTATAAAAATCTTGTAAGTTTAAATAATTGAAGAGATTTAGAATAAGTTTTCTGTGCACACTCATCATGGCCAGACCATTGAGGCGCTTTTCACCCATAGTGCTTCTTAGCCAGGTTTTTAGTCTCCTGAGGCTGCTAAACGATCGCTCTACCGTTCACGTTGTGCACAGAAGAGTGATCAAATTTTCAACGCTTTTTCCGTGTCATAATATAGAGCAGAGCGTAGTTGAGCGTACGGAATATTAGGAATGGAATTGGTGAATTCATTCGAGTTTCGACGTACGGGAAAGATCAATCTAGCAAGTCAAGTCAAAGACTTAGGACTTTGGTTGCTTTACATTTGGCAACTTATTTAGAATCTAGAGGGAGGGGGGAGGGGCAGCTGCCCCTCCCTATATAATCACTAGCAATGATTTTTGAACAAACACGTCCGCTCGGTGCGAGCTCCGATTATAGAATGCCCGCCTAACAGGTATACTAATCTATGTGCCCGCCCGCTCCAACGGCCGCGTCCAAGCACGACTCGGTAGTGACGCCATACTTGCGTTCGGAAACGAATCTTGACTCGTCGACATATATATGTCGGCGACTACGATTATTTAGCGATAGTAAGACACTCAATTGACTTCATTGTACGAGTGAGAGCGGAAAACTTCGTGTCGTCGACGAGTCACGTGAGCGCAATCGTTTGGTGGGGTGATAGTTATATTTAGAAGTAAAACGAACGTCAAAGCTCGTCAAGGTCGTCCCGGTCGCCTGTACTTCGTGCAGCTAGCTCGCACCGCCAACCTTACACCGGGCATCTACGAAGTGACTGAGCTTCTATGCATGCCCGGTTTAATCATCGAAGCATGGCGCGGGAAAAAGGGGCCCGCGAAATGCCATCGTTGTCAACAGTTCCGGCATTCGTCGCACAACTGCCACAAGCCGCTCTCCTGTGTGCGATGCGGAGAAGCCCACTCTGCGAAGGACTGCCCACGCCCCCTGAAGGAGCCGCCTACTTGTGCTAACTGTGGCGGTGCGCACACCGCCAACAACGCCACCTGCCCGGTATTTAAGCGGGAGATCCGGAACCAGAAGGCCGGTAAAGTCGCGCGCACCGCCATAGCCGCACGCCCGAAGCCCGCCGGAGTCGAAAACGACAACGCCCCTAGCTCACTCATGGCAGCTGCGAACACGCCCCAGGAGCGTGTGCGACGCAAGAGCCGACGCAAAAGGCAGAAGAAAGTGAAGTCCCTAACACAGCAGGCTGAGCAGGCAGCCGCTGTTAGAAAGGACGAGTCCAGAAAGGCCACCGTGGTCGCTGCACTTATTATAAAAATATGGTTATTATGTTCAAATTCAAAAAGATCTATTTATAAGAATTCTATTTCAGGTTGAGATTTATGACACAAGTTGATACGCGTCATTCACAATAAAAACTGATTATTGTATACTAAGCAGTTTGATTTATAAGTTCAATCCCTTTCATAGATGCATGTATTTAGTATTTCACAAATTACGAGGCGTATCTTCTTTTCTCACCTTACCGGGGACGATGGCACTTTGTGTGATTTTTTGATTTGTTTCATTTGACCCGGTAAACATATCACCGGGCCAGTTAACTTTTTTCCCATGTGGCCCGGCGCCGGGCCAAGTCACCGGGCCAGATGGGCTACACTCCGATCATCGTGTGACTTTGCATGCACGTAGTCTTTGGTAAAGAAAAAGACATTTTATAGGTACCGATTTCCATGCAGGCGAAGCCGCGGGCACAGCTAGTCTTTAATTAGATTAAGACGTTTGAGGAAAACCGCCTCGAAACAATTGACGTAAGACGCCAAATACTCAGACCTAAATCTTCATACTCTACTGCTACACCTGTCGTAGGACATTTAAGACCAAGTTTGGTCTAGCAATCAAAGAAAAGGTCCATGATCTTTGAGGAAATTTGAGGTATTATTTTATACACCCTTACTACCTGTTACCTGCCCAAGTAACCAGAATCCAAACTCCATACTCGCTGATCGTTCTTACCCGTGTAAGGGACATGCACAGAGAAACTTTCACCTTTTATAAAATAACGAAGGACTGGCCGTCGTGGGCTCTTGGGCTAGTACTTGAGTCAAATATATAAGATATTGTTACACGCTAAATCCATATTGAAATTGCAATACTTTTAAAACGTGAACGTGAATCCAGCTACTGAAGGGTAAATTAATTTGAGCTCGAAGTAAAATAACAGGTTTGGCTAAGCAAAGATATATTTGTCATCAAAATAATGTATATTTTATCCATGTCATCGGCCAGTAGTCATTCCCCGGCTGCTTGTGTTGGTGCTGTGTCTCCTGCTACATCACCTATCGTTCCTAGGAATACATCTAGGAGTACTTTACCATTCAGAAGTGAACCACAAAACAATACAAAAAGCGCAACAATTAAAAAAATTATGGATCTCCACAATCTCCATCTAAAAGGGCCATAACCGGGTCTCTCGTAAGTTACAAGTAAGTGTATTATATTTAATTATAATATTGTCTTCTGTTTACGCGAATGTTATTCATTGAAATTAAACTACTATATACGGATTTTATCGCGTTGTTTATTTGACACTTTATTACAACATTTTGAAAAACTGTTACACTAGTATAATACTATTAAACTTTACTAATTTTTAAGCTAATTAAATTATTGAAACTATTAAAACTATTTATACTATTACTATACTATTAAATTATTTATATTTATGTTTACACTTTCCCCGACGTTTCGGTTGCTTTTCAGCAGCCATGGTCACGGGGAGACTAAGATGGTAGTTGTCTCAATGTTCCAGTGTAGTTATTTCAAAGTACCCGAACATAATTTAATCATGGGTGTTTCTATTTACGCAGAATGAGCTCAAAGTATCATGAAGTCTACCTGTGGTTTGCTTCTTCTTGGGTTTGACTATTTGAATTACTGGATCCCAAGCTGGTGGTACATTCCAACCATCTTCTCTATTGAAATTAGGATATTTCTTGATTTCAATAGCCTCGCGAAGCATCCTTGGTAGGAATCGGTGTTCTTTAGCGAGCATCTGTTGTTTGTCAAATCTCTGGTAGTGGTTGGTCCCCTGTTGCACATGTTCGCACACAGCAGACTTCAACGAGCGTTGGTGTTTTACATCAGCTATGTGTTCTTTTATGCGGGTGCCTATGCTTCTCTTGGTTTGACCAATGTATGAGAGTCCGCAGTCACAATCTATTTTATAGACCCTTGCATCTTGTAAAGGTAGCTGGCACTTGACGGATGGTAAAAATTTACTTATCTTCGTTGGCGGCTTGACGTATGTGTTGATTGAAGCTCGCTTCAAGATGTAGCCAATCTTGTCAGTGACACCCTTCACATAAGGTAGTATAGCAGGCTGGCGCTCGACTGTGGCTGGCTTTTCTCGGGATCTGTGACAGCGGTGCGGCTGTTGGAGCTTGTTGTCTTGCAGTACTTGCTTGACATGTTGAAGCTCGGCGTCCAGATGTTTGTCACAGATCCCGTGGGCTCTCTGAAACAAAGACATTCCCACCGTAGCTAACTGTTTAAGATGGTAGTGAGATTCACCGTTTAAGTACCTATTTGTATGGGTCTTTTTTCTATATACAGTGTAGCTCAAAGTATGATCAGAATTCCTGATGACAAGGACATCTAAGAAAGCTAATGAATTATTTGCCTCTAATTCCATAGTAAATTGTATGTTGTTATTAATGGAATTAAGATGTTCTAGGAATACACTTACACTATCTGTTGGTAATATTGTAAAAGTATCATCTACAAACCTCTTATTAATCCTGGGTGTGATGGGGGCAGTCTGCAAGGCTCGAGCCTCAAAGTCTTCCATATATATGTCGGCAACAACAGGCGATACTGGGGAGCCCATTGCCACACCATCGACTTGTATGTAGAATTTATTGTCCCACAACAGATAGCCAGTTGTTAAGTAATGCTTAAGTAGTTCTGCATATTCCTCAGGCATATTGTATTCTATTAGCTTCCTTTTAGTTATTTCAATACAGTCATGTACAGGTATGCATGTAAATAATGACTTTACATGAAAACTAACCATAATTTCATTGTTTGTGAGACGTAGGTGTTTAATCTCACTCACAAAATGGTATGAATCCTTCACATGTGCTCTCGAGTTGCCCCTGAGTGGTGAGAGTATCTTCGCTACGTGCTGAGCCAGTCTGTAAGTTGGTGTGTCGATCTGGCTCACAATAGGACGTAGGGGAGCGTTTTCCTTGTGTATCTTTGGTAACCCATACAGCTTTGGAGGTTTTACGCAAGCTGGTATTAATTGTTTAACGTCTAGATCTAGTTTTTCGGAGTATTTATATATGATGTCTTTGGTTTTCTTCAATATTTTGTTTGTAGGGTCTGTCTTAACCTGTTTGTATGTTGTTTCATCCGAAAGTAAATTTTCAATTTTATGTTTATAATCTGACGTATCCATTATGACCGTAGCGTTTCCTTTATCTGCACGGAGAACTGTAATATCTGGCCTAGACCGCAAGTTCTTCAGTGCGACGAATTCATCTTTGGGAAGATTCGGTCTGGGCACTTTAGTTGGACGGAAGACCGATGATATATATATATATATTATGTTAGGCCAGATTAATGTCATGTTAGTGAGACAAAAACAACCAATCTGTAACCAAAAAATTGATATTGGGTTAATTGTAACAGAAAAATGGTGTATTAGATCAATCATGTTCGTTGCTGTGCGTCATGAAGTCAGTTGTCACCCGAACATTAGTTATTGTCATAGCGATGTTCGGGCATTGTGACAAAAGACAGAGGTCTTAGGTTCGTAAGGTCAACCATAATAAAATTATTCCAATCAGCGTTGCCTTTTCATAACGTTTGACCTCTCCCGTAAATACTATAAAAAACATCGCAACTTTTGGAATATTGGGGACAAGCTGTTACCCGCGACTTTGTCCGCGTGGAATTTAACAACAAAGTTTGAATATTTTGTCGCGACACCCTAATTTTTTTCACATCAGCTATCTGCCAGTCCCGTCAAAATCAGCCGTTTTAGAGATTAGCCGGAATAAACAGATAGACAGACAGAAGATATAAATCTTAAAATAGGTTTTTAGATATAAGTACCGTACCTATATATTTTCATTATGCATTTAGAATTAATACTGTTGAAACATACATAGGTAGTCTGGTCATAAGTTCTGCCACAGAATAAAAACTTTTGAATTTAAAATGCTGGCCACAAAAAAGTTTATTGAATTCAAATTTCGAATTTTTCATGATTATAAAAATGTGTACTTTTAGAATTTTACTCATTTTTAAATATGGAGTGGACACTTAAAGAAGACCGTGTTGCGGGTATTGCGTTGCATCGTTGCGGTTACGCGCCAATTCAGATTTTTGACATATTGAAAAATTTGAATATAACCAAAAGATTCGTTTATCGTACCATCAAACGATACAATGAAGACTAGTGTAGATGACAGGTCAAGAAGTGGTCGCCTTCGCTCTGTTAGGACTCCAGCAGTGATAAAAGCTGTGAAGGCGCGAATTCAAAGAAATCCCATACGTAAGCAAAAGCTTTTGGCCCTTCAGATGGGTTTAAGCAGAACCACGGTGAAAAGGGTATTAAATGAAGACTTAGGGCTTCGGGTATATCGAAGAAAAACAGGACATCGTTTGGACGCTCGTTTAATGGACCTGAGGTTGAAGAGATATCGTGCTTTGTTGAAGCGGTACGCGGGAAACAAGCATCGGGAAATTCTTTTTTCGGATGAAAAATTTTTAATGTGGAAGAGAGCTACAACAAACAAAATGATAAGAGGTGTACGCACATAGCAGTGAAGAAGCGAACAACCGTCTTCCGCGTATCCAACGAGGCCATTTTCCATCCTCACGCATGGTTTGGTTGGGAGTCTCTTATTAGGGCTTAACTGAGGTACATTTTTGTGAGAAAGGCGTAAAAACGAATGCAGTTGTGTATCAAAATACAGTCCTCACGAACCTTGTGGAACCTGTTTCTTATATAAAGCACTCAAGACTGGCCTGCCGGCGCGTGAAATTGACTTCATCCGGCACGAAGACTGGCCCTCCTCCAGTCCAGATTTGAGTCCGTTAGATTACAAGATATGGCAACACTTGGAGGAAAAGGCCTGCTCAACGCGTCATCCTGATTTGGAGTCACTCAAGGCATCCTTGTTTAAGGCAGCCGCCGAAATTGACATGGAGCTCGTTCGTGCTGCGATAGACGACTGGCCGCGCAGGTTGAAGGCCTGTATTCAAAATCGCGGGGGTCATCTTGAATAAACTTTATTAGCATAAGAATCTGTTTTATTAAGTTCATTTTGGTATATAAATGTTTACATCAGTAATAAACATTTCGCAATTATTTCATATTAAACATGTGTCAGAACTTATGACCTGACTATGTAATAACATACCTGCTGCACTTTTCTCTGGCCCGGTTTTATTATTGAAATTTGGAACAAACAATTCACATAATTCATTCCAGCTTTTCTTTTTTATGGCCCTGTTGCTATAATCATCGGTGCTCGAATCCCACAAAGCAGGACGCATTTGAACTTCAATGATAAATTGTTCTGTGTCAAATTCACTCATTGTGGGTATGTGTTCGAACGTGCGTTAGCAACACTGTCTCAAAGCCGACTGGCCGCACGCGGCTGCCGCGCTGCCATCCGCTATGACAATCACGTGTCGCGCGGCTGTCGCGCTGCCCTTTTTAGTAAGCGCGACTGTCGCGCTGCTACTGCCGCGCTGCTGCCACACTACTTGCGACCTAATGTAAAGGCGCTCTAAGAGAGCAGCATCGCTGATGTGAAGGGTCAGAGACAGTCCCGACAACTACCTGAAAGTTATTGCTGAATACATCCATAGTCTTATTTGGTGGCACTGGATAAGGATGCATATTCTGTAGGACACTTGTTTTTATTTTATTTTTGTATTTTTCTTTTTACTTTTCTGTTGTATGTGTGTGTAAATTACTAACATAGTTTTAGGTTATCATATCCTGTTGTACTACTAACACTCTCTGGACCGAATAGTCTGATAATATATGTTTTGAATTTGAATTTATGATGATATAGATTTTTTTATTATTTTTTTGGCATGTTTATCAAAGGAGGAATAAGCCCTTAATCGATCGGACAGGGTTTTATATACACACTGTATATATAATATATATACTCAATTACGAGCTAGAAGGTTTTATGTTATAAATAAAAACAGCGAATGTTTTCATCTTCACACATTTTAATTAAGAATTTATGTATTAATTACACAGAGGTACATAAAAATCAATAGTATCGTAGCACCACAACAATAAGTTAATACATATATCCTTACGTTTTCAGCGTTTGTTACCATCCGTCTGTGCCGGCATAAAAGAAAAATGCCGATATAACTTAATTTTTTTTGGCGCTATGTACTGTACATAAGGCCTAACGAATCATTTACAATAACATCATCCAGATATAGGGCCGGTGAATGAAACCCAACCCGTCTAGCACGACTTAAGTACCATATTATGGATATAATATAGGCGCGGCTGCCAATGATGCGTCTACCTGTAAGACACCTGGCACCGATCTCTTCTTTCCAAGCTTCCGGCCTATGGCTTGCCCCCTCAACTGTGCACCTGGATTGCAAGTTTCCTGCAGAAGCGTCGTATTCGGGTCCTTTGCGACGGTCGCGCTTCCAAATTTATTACATTAAAGGCTAAATAAACTTATTAAGTGATTCCAAAGTGACAGGAGGTGGTAAGTAAACTACACATATAGCTATCTTTTTGACAATGTTGTTGTGCTTAAATTGCAGTGTGACCCATATGTCTTCACTGTCACTTTCCCATGATGTAACGCGAGCTGATGGAATATCACGTGACTGTTGTCTAATCATTTGCCATAAATTACTAAACATACACTTGGGCTGCAAGTGCCACTTATTTTTCTGTAAAGGTACGAAAGGTATAAGTAATAAATAAAAAATATCAAGTAGAAATCAGCACGTTTATTTAGTTTCATCAACCTACAATAAAACTTTTAATGTAGCAAGTTTTCAAAATGACTACCACGTTGTTGTAAACACATAGTATTTTGCAGCAAAATCTGTTGCGTTGCTCGTCTTATCATTGTTGGATCTTCCTTTATGGCACTGGCGCAGTTTAAAATCTTCTCCTGCAGTTCTGCCTCACTATTGATGGGAGAGTTATAAATTCTCTGCTTCATTGTCCCTCATAGAAAATAATCAAGGGGTGTCAGATCGGGTGAACGCGCAGGCCACCCGAAGTACTGATTACAAATTCATTCTCACACATATTACATTTAAATTTATATTTAGAGATCAAACCATTTCTGGTTTCTCTTATCAAAGACATGTCTTTAAAATTACAGTTAAATAAAGAACTATGCCTAGATATATTTTTAAGCTGCTGGATAAAGTATGCCACGTTTACGCCTCTTCGGCCTTGTTCGGGTAATGTAACCGAACACCTCATACACTCCTACATATATACATGTTTATGTGTGCATACACGCAATAAACAATATTATATATTGACCTAGAAATTAGGCATAAGTCAGTACATCATTTACATTCGCGTCAAGCGGGTTCCGATTGCAACATTTTTGTACTCATCAAACATTTCTTATAACATTAACATTCTATAGTTTAGTAGTTAACATTGTCTTATTTTAAGTCAAGTGAAATAAACTCTATTTCTGCACGTTAATCCAACTTATCATTTATAAACCCACTGTAAGCTAAACACCGCCACATTTTGGTCCTTCGAGAGGCCTTCGCGCGCCGCGAGTTTCGTGATCTTAGTTACGTGGTTCCGTCGGGCGAACGGGTGAACTAGCATTGTGCGTAAACTATTAGTGCAGTGTGAGGATTGCAGTGTCAACATTTAACAACCAACAGAGGAGTTCAGCGAAGACGGCAAGCCCGGATCGTTGGTAAAACTCTAAACAACGAGTATACAAGTAATATTTTTCCTTTTATTATATAAAAGTAACATTTCTCTTTTTACTTAAACATTATATCATCATGGAGGGTGTAATGGAAAATCAATCTATGATTTACGAGAACATTGTCAAGATTGGTGTCAATCTTAAAAAGGATAGTGCAGAGAGAAAGACATTAGATTATTTTAAGAGGCGATTGACTATTCTGGAACAATACTGGTCGGATTTTCAATTAAATCATCTTAACATTAAAGAGCATGTGGATAAGACACATCCTTATTTTACTGAATTAGAGCATGCCAAAACATTTCAAGCGTACGAATCAGTTAAAGCTTTAATTAACGAGCAATATCAACAACTCATGTCCAAGCTGGCAAACCCATCCACTAGTGGACAGGTTCATAAAGTACAACAACAACAAGAGGAAACCCCGAAGTCGTTTGAAGAGACGTCTCAGGCAAGCTTGAAGAAGCAGGATACTGTCAGACCCGGAACGTCTGATCAAGGTACGAACAGCAAACTAGACGAGTTGATGCGAAAGCAGTACGCTAACTTTAAAGCATTTGTAAGAACAGCAGCTAACATCGAGGTAGATTCGATAGAAAGCAAATGGGAATACGAAGACGCATTAAAATCATTGCAAACAAGATGGGCTACTATAGATTCCCTGCACTGGGAAATTGATACTGAATTAGATGGTACAAATCTAGATTATGAAAACCTATTTAACAAGTATGAGAACCAATTCAATATGTTAAAAAAGGCCATAAATACGAAAAGGTCGTCAGTGGTACACAGAGAGAAATCGACCCCGAAGTTAGAAATACCAGTTTTTAGCGGTAACTACAACCAATGGGTATCCTTTAGGGATTTATTTACTGAAGCCATTCATAACAACAACTCGCTCTCAAATGGCCAGAAAATGCAATTCCTGAAAGGAAAAGTGCGTGGAGAGGCGGAAAAGCTAATCCAACATTTACAAATAAGTACCGATAACTATTTGGTGGCTTGGGAGATTCTCCATCATCGGTACAATAACAAAAAACTAATTTTCTCATCCCATATGAATATATTATTAGGTCTTCCCAGTATGCAACATCCGTCCTGTCAACAAGTAAAGAAAATGCACGATACAACATTAGAGTGCTTGAATGCCATTAAAAACTTGGATGTTGATACGTCAACTTGGGACCCCATGATCGTTCATATACTTAGCCAAAAATTGGATACGGACACTTACACAGATTACATAGAATCATTAAAAAACTCTAAAGAATTACCTATCCTAAAGGAATTTTTGGACTTCCTAGAAGGGAAGTTTACAAGCCTAGAAACAGTGACATCGCGTCGTAAGGAAATTATTCCACAAAAGAATAATTATAATCAAACATCTTTTAATGCTAAAAAGTACCATTTTAAGTCATCGAACTCCAATAATTATAACAGTCAGCAAAATCAGAACTATAACCACAAGACTATTGCGAAAACAATGCACGTATCGAATTATACGTGTCCGCTTTGTAACAAGCAACACGGCATTTACAATTGCAAAACTTATTTAAAAATGCCTGACGAACAAAAATTGAAAACAGCTTACAAACTAAAATTGTGTACTAATTGTTTGTTTAGTCACAATGGAAGTCAATGTACATCTAAGAAAACATGCCATAAATGTTCCGCGTTGCATAATACTATTCTACATGACGCGTTTACCAAACTGAAACCACATTCCTCCGAATATCAAAATTCTAAACATACAGAGAAATCATCTGAACAATTAACAGGGACTTCGCACGCTTCCCAAAAGGAGAGTTCGGAGATCTTGCTAGCCACCGCCATGGTAAAAGTAAAGAGCTCGGAAGGCATTTATTACACACTTAGAGCCTTAATCGATCAAGGATCCCAAATTTCGTTAATAACAGAGAAAGCGGCTCAACTTTTAGAAATAAAGAGATAAAGATGTAAGGGTATTATTTATGGCGTCGGCGAAAAAGAAAACAACTGTAAAGGCATGATGGAAATTGAATGCGCTTCGATGGTCAGTAATTTTACCTTTACGTCAGAAATGTATATTATGAACAACTTAATCAAAAATCTTCCGAATAAAACTTTACCTAAACCATCGTGGCCACACATAGAAAACATAAATTTAGCGGACCCTGAGTTTTATAAAAGTCGCTCGGTGGATTTGTTGCTCGGGGCTGATGTTTACGCAAAGATTATGATGGGAGGAATAATAAGAGGAGAGAACGATAGTCAGCCTATAGCTCAACAAACACACTTAGGTTGGTTGTTGTGTGGTAATGTGAAAACATACCATTGCCACGTAGTGCTGAACAACATAGAGGAGATTAAAAAATTCTGGGAAATTGAAGAAGTTAGTGAACAATCAAACATGTCCCTAGAGGAGCAAGAGTGTATGAATTTTTACACAAAAACTACAAAAAGAAACTTAGACGGACGCTACGTTGTACGGTTACCATTAAAGAAAGAAATGGAACATCAGCTGGGTGCTTCCAAGCCCATGGCTTTAGCGCAGTTTAGAAATTTAGAACAAAAACTTATAAAACAGGAACATTTAAATCAACAGTATAGAGCTTTTATGCAGGAATATTTAACATTAGGACACATGAAACCCACAAACAGTGAACTGAAAACGGATTGCTATTTACCGCACCATGGCGTCCAAAGAGAGGAATCAACAACAACAAAATATAGGGTGGTTTTTAATGCGTCCGCCAAAACATCGACTGGTTACAGCCTGAATGATATTATGCATAAGGGCCCTAACCTACAACAGGATTTGCAGTCGTTGCTATTGCGCTGGAGACAGTATCCTATTGCCTTTACGGCCGATATTGAAAAAATGTATCGCCAAATAATGATAGCTAACAGTGACCAACATTTTCAGAAAATAGTATGGCGTGAGTCGCTCAATATGCCTATACAGTCGTTTCAGCCTACAACCGTCACCTATGGCACTAAGGCTGCCCCCTTTCTAGCCATGATGACTCTGAAAAAACTAGCCCAAGATGAACATGAAAAGTACCCCGACGCATACAGTGTCATAGATCGGTCATTCTATATGGATGACCTTGTACATGGAGCTTATGATGTAAAAAGTGGTAAGAAGTTAATCGGAGAGTTAACCCTATTATTACAGTCGGGTGGATTTAACCTTCGGAAGTGGTCATCCAATAATACACAGCTACTGGAAGACATTAAGGAACAAAATCAAGGCAAAAGGATATTCAACTTTAAAACGGAATCTATTTCAAAAACATTAGGCCTATATTGGAATGCTGACGAGGACGTATTTAAGTTCTGTGGTGAATTCGGAGAAACACAGTCTAGACTAACTAAACGCAATTTGCTATCGGAAATATCAAAACTCTTTGATCCGTTGGGCTGGTTAACCCCTTTATCCACGAAGTTAAAACTACTTTTTCAAAAACTATGGAAAATTAACATACTCTGGGATGAAGAGGTGCCCGACAGCATTTGGCTGGAGTGGTCCAAGTTAAAAGAAGATAGGCATGAAATTAAACATTTTAAAATTCCAAGGTGGATTTTAAGCCGGGAAGGAGATATTATCGAGCTGCATGGATTCTGCGACGCATCTATGGAAGCCTACGCATGCGTAGTATACGCCCGTGTAAAACATCAACAAAATATTAATCTTCTTGCGGCTAAGGCTAAACTTGTACCACAGAAAAAGGCTGTAACATTACCCCGTCTAGAATTGTGCGGTGCATTGTTGTTAACAAAGCTAATAAACAAAATACGGGAAAGTATGAACTGCAATACAGAAATTTTTGGATGGTGCGATTCCATGGTCGTATTAGGGTGGTTACAGGGTGAGCCTAATCGCTGGAAACCATTCGTGGCTAACAGAGTGCAAACCATAACAAACATTATACCGACAAATAGCTGGCGTTATGTAAAATCTAGCGACAACCCGGCGGATCGTGCAAGTCGTGGCATAAATATAACGCAATTGATGGAACATTCCTTGTGGTTTCATGGGCCAACATGGCTCCCAAACTACAATAAAACAAAAGAAGACAAGCCAACATCTTATAAAACAAAAGAAGAACTCAGAATCCGTAAACAAGTAAACGTTGTGCAGCAAAATAATCCATACATAATTGATAATTTATTAGAAAAACATAACTCATTTAATAAAATAACGCGCGTGTTGGCTTGGATTATTAGAGCAGTGACCCCAGTTTTGCAGCGTAAACATTTGGCGTCGTATCTCACATTGCATGAATTACGACACGCTACAGCTGTTATTGTAAAACATGAACAAATGAAACAATTTGCATCGGAAATAGAAAAAATTTGCAACGACGAAAAAATTAACATTAAAAGTCAGATATTGAATTTAAACCCTTTTATGGATCGGAACGGAATCTTACGTGTGGGAGGTCGACTAAGTAACGCGAACATGAGTTACGAAGCGAAACATCCGAAAATCATATCTCACAAAAGTCGTTTGGCGGAGCTCTTAATTGAAGAAGCACATCGGCTTACTTTTCATGGGGGACCACGATTGACTCTGGCCACACTAAGGCAACAGTACTGGATCACCGGGGGATACAAAGCTACGAAAAAACAAATTAGGAAATGCGTTGTTTGCCGAAAGCACGACGTGCGAACACAACATCAGCTCATGGGAGATCTGCCTTGGGCAAGGATCAATCCTGCTGCTCCCTTTTTTCATACTGGCGTCGATTACACCGGGTTCGTAGACATAAAAATTAACAAAGGACGAGGTGTAAAAACAAATAAAGGATATATAGCGGTCTTTGTTTGTATGGTCACTAAAGCTATTCACCTAGAGGTGGTTTCGGATCTTACAAGTTCTGCATTTTTGGCCGCACTGAAGAGGATGGCTGCAAGACGAGGAACGCCGCACCACTTATATAGTGATCAGGGAACGAATTTTATTGGCGCTAACAGATTGATCCAGGAAGAGATGGAACAACTAAAACAAATTTATTGTGACAGTTTTTTGGCGGAAATTACGGCTATGAACATTGAATGGCATTTTAATGCTCCGTCTTGGCCAAGCGCTGGCGGTTTGTGGGAGAGAGCCGTGAGAAGCCTGAAATTTCACCTAAAAAGAGTCATTGGAGAACAGAAGTTAACGTTTGAGGAATTTACTACCCAATAGGGTAGTAAATAAGCTCAATTGGAAGCGTGTTTAAATTCACGTCCGTTGTGTTCTTTAACTGAAAACATCGAGGACTTAGATTATTTGTCGCCGGCCCACTTTTTAACAGGGAGATCTGATTTAACAGTTATAGAAACCAAGGAAGATGCAAGAACAAGGTGGCACTTAACAAACGACATTTTTAAAAATATATGGAGAAAGTGGAAATTGGAATATCTAAGTCAATTAACAACAAGAGAGAAGTGGCTTAGACCTCAAAGAAACATGAAAATAGGTGACTTAGTAGTTATAAGAGAAGATAACATTCCGCCAGGAAAGTGGGCTATGGGCAGAGTCGTGGAGCTACACCCAGGCAATGATGGCTATGTCAGAGTAGTTACCCTAAAAACAAAGAATGGCACTCTTAAAAGGCCTATAGTTAAACTTTCAATTTTACCTATAGAAACGTCAGCAGTGGAGGACCCAACTAACAATAGCTCTTCAACCCCGGACGCCGATAGGCTTCCTGATATCAGGACGAAACAAACCAAGGGAAATCAACAGTCGAAAAAACTCAGCTTCTCAAACATAGTCATGGCATTACTATTTTTCTTAGCGCTGTCTGGAAGTGTACACTGCAAACATAAGGTTACAAAACTGGCAAGTAACCATTCACTGTATTTTGACCCGGTAAAAGATGTTACCATGGTCAAAGATACATGGACGTTGGTTGTATTTTATAATATGGCTCCATATTGGAACGGAATAACAACTCTAAAGAAAGCCATGACCTATCTTAATAAAACATGCATAACAATAGGCGATACCCAGTGTAATCTGATCATTCCCCCGCTAACGCACGAGTTCAATGAATTACAATACTACAACAAACTACTTATGACAAAACAGGTGTCGGGTAACGAGCGACGTCGTCGCGGACTCGTCAATGGAATCGGCTACGTTGCAAATTCCCTCTTCGGAGTACTGGACGACCGTTTCTCAGAAAATTTATAAATTTATTCAAATTATGGCAAAATCAAACGTCAATTGTGGAGTCAGAATATAATTTATTAAAACGGACGGAAGACTTTATGAACAAACAACACAAAATTATTAATCAGCAGTTAATAAAACTTGAACAATCTGAAAACACAGTTCAACGGGAGATTGACAACCTTACCTTAGTTCAACATTTTACATTAATGTCTCTAGCAGCGAATAACTTATTCCTCAACTTGAAGAGAAGTCAAGATCTTCTACTGGAAATTCTCACTGACGTACATCATGGAGAATTTAATCTACACTTGCTGACCCCGAAACAAATGCAACAAGAAATACGCCTCATCTCGTCACAGTTATCTGCTGATGTTACTTTGCCTATTAAATCGTCTAACATTCAAAAAATTTACCAACTCTTAAAGATAAAAGCAAGATTAACAGAAAATTATTTTCTATTCGAAATTACCTTTCCCCTTGTCAACAGGGATAGGTATAAGTTGTATAAAGTCATTTCCATTCCACTTCAATCTGGTAACTATACGATACAGTATACACCAATATCAGAATACATTGCAATCAATTTAAAAAAGGACACTTACTTAGAACTGAGAGCGGCAGACCTATCTACATTCTGTGTCGATCAGGAAGACCAATACATATGCAACCTGAAGCAACCTATACATCACCTGAGTAGTGATAACAATTTCTGTGAGATTGACCGTCGCACTGAGAAGTGTAAAGTTACACAATCAAAGTGCCGCAATGAGTGGGTACCACTGACTAATCCCTCAATCGTATTATATCACGTCTGTGGCAATTATACTGTCAAAATAATTTGCAATGATCAAGTCGTCATAGATTGGTTGAATCATGCTGGTCTTTTGTACTTAGAAAACGGCTGCTTACTCAAAGGTCTGGATTTTACATTGCATATACCAGAACACAAGGTAAACAAAGTCAATATCTCGGCAAACATTCATGCGCTTAATCCCGATGAACTCAATTACCTAGTTAACACAACAATGCCTTGGGACAACTTTGAGAACATTAGCGACACGATAGAGGTACGAGACGTCGATTTACAAAATTTGCACGAGTGAATAAACGAGATGAAAAAGGCCCAAGTGGAGTTAGCAGAAACATTCTCTCCACATAACATACACCATTATGTGGTAAACTACCTGCTGCTTGGAATAGCAGCCGCGGCTGTAGCTGCACTGCTGTGGCGCTGGAGACGCCGCCGTCGGGTGCAGGGCGCGGCCATCACGGAGGACATCGAATTACGGCCCGCGGTCGCGCCCGCGCTCGCGCCGCGAGTCAGTGAAGTGAGTGCTAGTGCGCGATTAAATTGGGTTGAAAGACAACCTAGTGCCGAGTATAGTACAATCAGTGACAAAATTAAAAAATGTGAAGATAGGTCGTGCTCGCCAATACCGCGAAAAAATTTAGGGACATTACATATCTAATTAAGTTATTTTATTACTGCTAAGTATATACATCTTTTTATTACTATTTTGTAATTTTTACTTATTACTTTTACTTTACTTTTTTAACATTATTTCATGAAACTAAATGTATCATTTCATCTCATCCTTTTCATTTGTCGCCCCGGAGTATGTTCGGGTAATGTAACCGAACACCTCATACACTCCTACATATATACATGTTTATGTGTGCATACACGCAATAAACAATATTATATATTGACCTAGAAATTAGGCATAAGTCAGTACATCATTTACATTCGCGTCAAGCGGGTTCCGATTGCAACATTTTTGTACTCATCAAACATTTCTTATAACATTAACATTCTATAGTTTAGTAGTTAACATTGTCTTATTTTAAGTCAAGTGAAATAAACTCTATTTCTGCACGTTAATCCAACTTATCATTTATAAACCCACTGTAAGCTAAACACCGCCACAGGCCTTGTATTGGTTCATGTGGTATATCTTCTTGGGTTTCGATATGGTACGGCTCGCTTACGATATTTTGTCTGAAAAAAAATTACGAGTTAGTGTACCTATATAAATATTGATGCGTAATATAATCACTACATTTATATTACGCATCAATATTTTTCAAAGACACTAGAATAACGTAAACAAGTTGAATTAAATTTTAAATGACGGACCTTCGCCACGGTCTACAATAAATGAACATAGGCACAGTCTACGCTAAATGAACTCGCCACATTCTACAAATGGACGATTTGATCTGCAACTATACTTCAACGGTTTTCTTTCGAAATTCCTTTAGTTAACATATAACTATAGTTTTCACAAGGGACCAAATTTAAAGCATTCAGCATAATTGCAGAAGGTACCAAATGCCGTATTCTCGCTGTATTGTTTATGTATACTCTAAGGTCACTACGCGTAAACAGTGGTAGAAATATTACATTATATTATTAGTGAATTTAACAATAAGCGTGTTTCCTAAGTCAATAATATAATAAGTAGTATAGTATATTTTATAATTATACTTACTCATAATCTGGTTCTTGGTTAGTTCTTGAATAAATCTTGTTAGGATTTACTGCAATCAAATGTGTGTAAGAGGTTGCAGAACTATTATCTTTGGCTTCGCTGTAATAAAAATAATTATTTTATTGAAATGCATACCAAAATTACTTTTGTGATAGCAAAATGCGTGAAGTACCTATGAATTATTAGTTTTAGAAATAAAGATATTAGGTATACTGAGACATAATAGTTTATAAATTAATCAAAGTTTTATCCGATGTACTATGACTGTATATTATATGTTTTACAAATCAATAACACAACATTCGTTATCGCTTGTGTGCGCCATATTAGCGCTGTTTGTTGTTCGCCGTGGCGGAATCTTAGCGCTCCAGCCGCTCGGTTCGAGTTCATGCAAATACCTACTATTTCAAATATTGAAAACTGTGATAGCATGTATATTGTGATGATAATTGATACATATGCATGATCGATAGGTACTATTTCGTGTATCTATAATACAATCATTCATAAGAAAGTGTGTACCTACAAAAATGTAACAATTTTCATACTCACTTGACCACAGATGAATTTCTGTTTTTATTGCGTCGTTTTCTTGTACAAATTCTTCGTAGTACTTTGTTTCTCTTATTGCCCATTTTTGTATCCTTCTAACTACCTAGGTATATATTACAAGCACAGAAACACGTACCTATCACAAAAAAATAAACACAACAAAAATATCTAATAAGTCCTAATAATATGCATCCATAGTCACATAAAAATTCTATTTGATTGAAATATAAAACTAATGAGAAGTTTATATGAAATCTGAAAGTACGAACTCAATTTATACAAAATGGCGTATTACAATAATGAACAAGTTTACGTAAAATGCGTGTAGCGAATGCGTAATTAGAGCAGCATGACCTATCTTTCTCAGGGCTGATCGCGGACTGAGCTGGGTGCAAACTAACAACCGACACTCAGTGCACCGTGTAAACCAATAAGGTTCAAATTGCCGATGCGTTTGATTTTAATGTGATCTACCGAGCGTCAAATTCAGAGACGTTTGGCAGATTTTATTTAATTTAAGAAAATATACATGTTTTAATAGGAATATAAATAGGTAATTCTTTAGTTCATTAGGTTTCCTTTATTATCAATAAATAAAATATGATAGTTTACGATCAAAATATTGCAAACAGTGAGACGAAAAATTATTTTCTGGCTCTTTTTCGTGATTTTTTTACTGTGATTCTATTTTACATACATAAAATATTTTTTTAAAAGTCTTTTTTTAAACCCTCGACTTTAAGCTCAATTTTTTTGTAGTTTGTGACTTGTACCAATATGGCTAGTTGCGCGACGAAAAATTGTGCGTTTCATGGTATCTATGTTAGAACAGCGCCTCCCACTCAAGACCGGATTTCCACAATTTCTGAATTATAATCTTAGCATTAACTACCACTGGGGCAATCCAACCTAAATGATCATATAATCTCGCGACTTCAGATAATACTTGTCTTTTAGTAACTAAATCTTTAGGTTCAGGTAAGTTTAACACGTATTCAAAATTATCATACTTTCTATTCCAACTCAATCCTAACACTTTAATTAAATCATTTAATGTTATAGGTTGTCTTTCACACAACTCAGTCTTTCCAATCTGCTCTAAAAACTCCTCATTGTTACTATTCCATTTTTGTAACTCAAAACCACCGCTTCTCATTAACTCATTCGTCTCCTCATAAATTTGTATTGCCTCATTAACCGTATCAGCTCCCGTCATTAAATCATCCATATAATAGCATTGTTTTGTTATCCTCTCAGCTAATGGGTACCTTTTCTTTTCTAACTCGGCTAGTCTATGCAATACTTTGACAGCTAAGTATGGCGCGCATGCTGTACCGAACGTTAAACGTAGCAGTTTGTAACGTTGTATGGGCTCCGATGGATTAAACCTCCAGACGATTCTCTGGAAATCAGTATCCTCATCTGCCACCCTCACCATCCGATACATTTTGACAATATCGGCTACGATACAGATTTTATGATGACGCCATCTCATCAATATATGCCTCAAATTTTGTTGTAACCTTGGTCCAACAAGAAGTTCATCGTTTAGTGACACACTATTGTCACCTTTGCTCGAAGCGTCAAAAACGACTCTCACTTTTGATGTGTCTTTATCTTCTCTCACCACAGCATGGTGAGGAAGATAGACAGCCTTACGGTTCTGTAATTCACTCTCAGAAACCACTCTCATATGGATCATGCTCAAGTACTCACTCATAACTTTATTATATTCTTCTCTCAATTTTAAATCTTTCGATAGCTTTCTCTCCAAATATTTTAACCTCTTAATGGCTCTCTGTTCTGTATTACCATATTGACATTTAGGATCATTCGTTGCAAAAGGTAATTTCACTATAAATCTACCTTCATTATCTCTCACTGTAGTTAAATCAAACAAATTCTGACATACTTTCTAGCTATCAGTCATATCCTTCTTAATTAAATTAGGCTCATCTTCCATCTCCCAAAACTTCTTAAGTAACTCATCCTCTTTCATCTGTATATGCATGCTAATAAGATTATCTTTTACTAATGCTCGAGGTCCTTTCGACATTCTTCCTGACAAAATCCAGCCAAACAACGTATTTTGGGCTATTACATTACAATCAGGATGCTTCATAACACCGTCAAGTAATATTTCACTATAAACCTCTGCACCTAGCAGAATATCAATCTTACCTGGCACAGCGTATGTAGGATCAGCTAAAGAAAGATTGTCCATTTTCACCCATTTGGGAATGCTCAAATTGGTTGAAGGAAGTAGTGACGTTAAAGAATGCAACACATAAGCGTTAACTATGATGTAACTAGCAGGATTATGACGTGATTCCAGGCGAAGTGAAACCGTGTGTTTAATTCTCATACGACCATCTCCTAGCCCTGACACCCAGCCACTTACTGGTTTACGTACAAGACCTAATAATTGCACAGTAGACTCAGATACAAAAGATGCCTGTGACCCTTGGTCAATTAAAGCACGAATAACATACTTAGAACGGAATATCTTAACTTTAGCCGTCGCAAGTAGCACCTGTTGGGTTGTAGCTCCTCTCTAGAAAATGTAGCAGTAATGTTTGTATCACCTCGTGATGTACTCGCTCTCTCATGTTGTGGTTCACTCGTTGACACTGTAGTTGCCTGCTCCTTGTTACTGGTTGGCTCCTGGTTATCCCTCTCAAAATGTAACATCGTGTGATGTCTGCTTCCACATTTTTTACAACTAAATGCTTGACGACACTTAAAGACCGCATGTGTCGGAGATAGGCAATTAAAGCATAATTTAGTTGTTTGTACAAACTCCTGCCTTTCCTTAGGTGTTATAAGACTAAACCGCTTGCACTGGTTGAGATAATGACTTTCGTGGCACATCGGGCACTCTTGTTTACTCTTAGATTTGTCCTCTTTCTCCTTATCTTTCTCTACTGACGCATGAAACGATTTTGATTTAGCCGCAGGCTTAGCGTGTTGCGTGTCACGTTTTCTGTTCGTATCTATCATCTCTAAGGATCGGAATCTATGCTCTAAATAATCTCTCAATTGTATCCAAGTGGGCAACTCACCACAGCTCGAATCATACTTAAATGCTGCTCCCATTGTTTGATAGACTCCGTGTCCAATTTCGAAACAACTAAGTAAACGACAATTGCGTCCCAGGTCTCAGTCTTAATGCCCAAATTCTCCAAAGATTTAAGACAGGTAGACGTTGTATCTAATAAACTCCTAATTGCATTGGCTGACTTGTTTAGAAGTTTCTTTGTGGCAAATAAAGACCTCATAACAGCATTGCAGTTATAACGCTTGTTATTGTAACGCCGAACTAACTGCTTCCAAGCTTCCTCATAATTGGCATCAGTCGTTGAAAAATTACTCAGCAAATTTAACGCTTCTCCACTCAAATTGCACTTAAGGTAATGCAGTTTCTGCACCGATGGAATACTCTTATTATTGTGTATTAATAAGGAAAACATGTCGTAAAAGGTTTGCCACTCTTCGTACTTACCCCCAAAAGTAGGTAATTGTATGCGGGGTAGTTTTACATCACTGCAATTATTGTTCGCGTTAATGGTAACTGCTGGGTTACGTAACTCGGTAACTGGCGGCGAAAACTGTTGCAAAGCTTCTCGTAAATTCGATTTATACTGCACATATAACTCCTCAAAAATCTCATATTTTTCCTTTGTAAAATATGCTTCCTTCTTACTTTTCGCTTTTACAACAATCTCCTTGTGTCCGTCTTTAAAATCTTTAAACAATTGTTCTAACACCTCCAATCTCGTTTCTAAATAATGACGTTTAATTCTTTCTTTCGGTGTTTTCTTAAAATTTCTCGCAGCTTTCAAAAGTGCCTCCATTGTGGTAACAACACACGTGGTAATCTCAGCAACTAATACTCCGGCCGGTCACTTATTTTATATGTGTAATAAGTGGCACAATAACAGTTTGTTAACTTTTATTTGTTTAAACACTCACTCAATGTACTGTTATTATGATTTACACCGAAAATCACATACACGTAGTAAACAAGTAGTAGTTCATAACGAATTAATTTAACAGTAATAACTCGTTAGTTAAAATTGTCTTATAATTTGCACATCGCACATTAGGTAAACAAGTGGCCGGACGACACCTCGCACTCAGGTAATAAAATCTTTTGTTCTCACGGGTCGGCCGGGCTCGATACTCATTAACTCGATTATGGACCAAATGTTTAATCTATAAGGATTATTTTAGATTGCCGGGTGATTTTTTGAGTAAAACGACGTCTAGTTATTACGAAGGTTTATTTGAAATGTTAAATCATTCGACATCAGTCGACACAGTGGACTGTAAATATATATATAGTACGTATGTGGCTCATACCACACAAAACTCTAAACCATTTGGACACGCTCATTGTAACGTTACGGGAAAGAAATTTTGTTATGACGTTGTCACGTTAAACTATCGTCCTTAAACCGACTTTACAGACAACCAATTTTTATTTTTTATTTAATTTTGTATTTTATAATAATAATAATAATAAGCCCCCTAAAAACCAACCACACGTCCTGATCGACCATCTGATCACGTGGGGGGCGGACACACGACAATATAAACTTTACTGGCGTGGCTAACGTGGCACTGGTAGGTGAGTAGATAGGAGTAGGACCCAAGCTAAGGTGGAACAGCATACGCTGAGAGCTGCGTGGCTAAGGGGGAGCTTAGTCGCTAGTATGAGGACTCTGGAGACCAGGGAATCTTTAGTTTTATTTGCCCTTACCACGGTGAATGCAGGGCTCTGCCGTGGCGGACTGATATGTCTCTTGCTACTCGTGGGAAAATGATGAGAAAATACAAAAAAATATAATCTTAGATCGCTTCCCGGGGGTCGCCGGGGCTCAATTAGTGATGATGATACTACGTCTTTATTTTCATCTGTGCCTTCTACCCGTCCTTCGTATATGACTAGAAGCACAACTACATCATCCACTACTAGTCAGCTCGATAGTGTTGTGCAAGAGGTCAATCTCGACATAGAACTTGCACCCACCTCGGGCACAACGCGCAAAAGATGGACGTCTGAAATGAATAAATTCATACTGCGCACTTACCTTCAGCTCACTGCACTAGACACAGATACAAAAACTTACTTAGAACCACTTCACACAAAATTCATAGAAAAATACCCAAATATGCAAGTAAGCCGACAAAGAGTAGGAGACCAACGCAGAGCCATAATACGTAATAAACTACTACCACAAACAGTAATAGATCAGATACGACACGAAATCACAGAGGAATTAGAAAAACTACACACAATGTCCTACACACAACACACACACATCTCTTCTAATAGTAATCAACAATACTCAACCGCCACTCACTTAACACACTTGCAACCTATCAACTCATTGAAAATCAAGTCTCAAAATACAGCACAAACCCGTATGCGATGGACCAATGAGCACAATGAAACAATAATAAAGTCTTACTACCGAATAACAAACCTCGGCTCAAACGAAACAGCATACTGGAAACCAATTTATGAAGATTTTATTAATAAATTCCCTTCACTCTCACATTTAAGTGAGCAGCGCATAGCAGACCAGAGAAGAGCGATAATAAATAATAAATATATTTGCAAAGATCAACTGGATACTTTAAAACAACAAGTATCAATAGAATTAGGATCAAAAAATAATTGCTCAAACAGTCCAGCTACTACAACAATAAATACAAACATAAACATTACAACCTACAACACTGAAATAAATATAAATGAAAACACTATTGAAGACACCCAAACACTACCTATGGATAATATTGACACGAACCCTATTCACGAACTGTTAACTGAATTAGATACAAGTATAGAAAGACACCCACATATCGACGAAACTTTTCAACAATCATTTCAATTCTACAAAGACACTGAAGCCACAAATAGAGCGTATATTCCTAGACAAAAACCATCTAAAAACCTAGCTAGCAT
This sequence comes from Catocala sponsa, assembly GCA_963564715.1. Lineage (NCBI taxonomy): Eukaryota > Metazoa > Arthropoda > Insecta > Lepidoptera > Erebidae > Catocala > Catocala sponsa. The sequence continues at coordinate 10,618,472 of OY751351.1, forward strand.
AATCAATTACATAAACCAAATTATTTTGCCAGAAAACACGAATATAGACACTGATTTCCACACATTACAAACGGTTATATACTGTGCAGCTTGGACTGCTGCTAAAGTTAATGGATCGAAGATTACTCTCAAAAAGAATGAAACGCAGCAACAAACTACAAAAGACCGAATGCCAAACTGGCAAAGGCGTCTAGAACAAAAAGTAGACGATTTACGAATTAAAATAGGCCGACTGACTCAATTTAAAAACGGCAATAGAAGTAGAAATGTTGTTAAGTATGCTAATAAAATAATCGAACAATATAAAACCCACACCGTTCATGAAGAGTTAAATACACAACCCATACATGTATTAGACACACTGAAACAAAAACTTTCAGTCGTAACAGGTCGGCTACAGCGATACAAAGCATGCACATTAAGAAAACAACAAAACACCCAATTCACTTACAACGAAAAACTATTCTATCGCAACATCAGACAAATAACTACTAATACACAAGAAAATAGAGTAAACGGAACAACTAACACTCCTATTCCAGAAATAGTACATAATTTCTGGGAAAAAATATGGGCAGTCCCCATTCAGCACAATACTGAAGCTGAGTGGATACAAACTGAAGTCACTAACAGTAGCACACAGATACAACCAATGACCTTTGAATACATATCTCCACAAATATTTCAAAAGATACTTAGCAATTTACACAATTGGAAATCACCCGAATCAGATTACATTCATAGCTACTGGTACAAAAAATTTACTAATATCCACACCTATTTACATAACTATATTAATAATTTCATCCAAGATCCTACAACTATTCCATCTTATTTAACATCAGGCAAAACTTTTATGATACCTAAAGATCGTAATGACCTTTCAAACCCCGCAAAATATAGACCTATCACATGCTTACAGATTCTTTACAAGATCATCACATCGTGCTTATCTGAATTAATATACCAACATATTAATGCCAATAGTATATTAGCTGAACAACAAAAAGGATGTCGCAAATTTAGTCAAGGATGCAAGGAACAAATAATAATAGATTCCGTTATACTTAAGCAGGTCCAGAAAACCCGATCAGATCTTTTTAGTATGTACATCGACTACAAGAAAGCATATGACTCAGTACCTCATTCTTGGTTACTAAAAGTTCTAGAAATTTATAAAATACACCCCTCAATTATCACATTCTTAAAAACTATAATGACAAAATGGTCTACTGTTCTCTCACTATCTACCTCAACAGAAGTAATAGAAACTAACCCGATCCGTATACAAAGAGGCATTTTTCAAGGAGATGCTCTCAGCCCGCTATGGTTCTGTCTAGCTTTAAATCCTCTCTCTAACATATTGAATTCTACCTCCATAGGATACCCCTTTAAATACACAGATACTGAAGGACAGACTCATACATTAAGCCATTTACTTTATATGGACGGTATTAAACTTTATGCTAATACTGAGAGTCAATTGTATGAACTAGCTAATCTTACGGAACTATTTACCAAGGACATAAAAATGGAATTCGGTATAGACAAATGCAAAATAAATTCGATTAAAGCAGGACAGAATTATCGACATCAATACACACTAGATACGGGCGAAAACATAGAATCTCTAGACGAATGCGAAACTTACAAATATTTAGGGTATAACCAGTCACTACAAATAAACCATAAAGACACAAAACAAAGACTGACGCTACAATTTCAACACAGACTGAACACAATACTAAAAACTCAACTTAATTCTAGAAACACCATAAAGGCTATCAACACATTTGTGATTCCTCTACTTACCTACTGTTTTGGTATAATAAATTGGACGAAGTCCGACCTTAAAAATTTACAGCAAAAAATTAACACATCAATGACGAAATTCCGTAAAAATCATCCAAGATCCTGTCTGCAAAGATTAACTTTACCTAGAAAAGAAGGAGGGAGAGGACTCATCGATATATTGAACCTACACAATAAACAAATAACATCCCTTAGACAATACTTTTTTACCAAAACTGAACTTTCCGCGCTGCACAGATCAGTAATACATAACGACCAGAAATTTACACCACTTAACCTCAAAGATGAAACAGAGCAGAAGAACGAAAAATTAACCGATAATAAAACTAAACTCGCAATTTGGGCTCAAAAAGCTCTGCATGGAAGACACCGTCACGACTTATGTCAACAAAATGTCGACAGAGAGGCGTCGAACGCATGGCTAAGTCGAGGTGAACTCTTTCCCGAAACTGAGGGTTTCATGATTGCTATACAAGACCAAATAATAGAAACAAAAAACTATAGGAAACATATAATAAAGAACCTGCACACTGACACTTGCCGAAAATGCAATAGCACTTCAGAAACAATACAACACATAACAGGCGCATGCAAGTCAATAGCTCAGACTGACTACAAACATAGACACGACCAAGTAGCCAATGTCATTCACCAAAAACTTGCACATCAATACAACTTTATAGAATCATTCACAGCATACTATAAATATAGCCCCCAAACTATACTAGAAAATGCCACAACAAAATTGTACTTCGACCGAGCTATACTCACTGATCGAACTATCCATTACAATAGACCAGACATAACGTTAATTAATAAAACAACCAAAACAGGATACCTTATAGACATCGCCGTACCAAATACACACAACCTACAGACCACAATAGCAGAAAAACTTAGTAAATATATTGAATTAAAAGATGAAATAACTCGAATATGGCATTTACAAAAAGTTATCATTGTCCCTATAGTTCTCTCAACCACAGGAGTCATACCAAAACAACTACACCAATCCCTTAAAACCTTAAACTTACCACCAAAAACTTACTATCTTCTGCAAAAGGCAGTAATACTAAACACGTGCCGATTGGTAAGGAAATTCTTACAATGCGAACCGGATAATACGCCATCACTAACACACGTACCCACTTCGTCCACAATCACAAACTAATACTAAAACTAGCCTGATGTATACTTGGCTTAGGCCCGTGCCATCAGTTTCTTACCGGCTAGCCGAGAAAAATAAAATGAAAGTATAATAATAATAATAATAAAATAGTTTATTACAGTAAAAAGATTTACAAATTTCTCTTAAGCTAGGTACACAAAAATAAAACCATTAACAAATTTATACATTCATAAGAATCATAAGAGGTCATCGTTGACGACCGTACTAGTATGAACTGTATCACAGTCGCCAGCGTCTTCCATCCAGAACGATTCATACACAAGTATTGCTCGTTTTTGCAACAGTAACTTTTTATATATTAGAGGTATCTTTAAACATATAATTTGCTCGGTTTTGCAACAGTAACTTTTTAGATATTAGAGGTATCTTTAAACATATAATCTAAACTTTAATATATAAATATTAATTTAAAATTAAGATCTACACTACCAATGACTGAATGTGCGTATGTGTGTGTGTGTGTGTGTGTGTGTGTGTGTGTGTGTGTGTGTGTGTGTGTGTGTGTGTGTGTGTGTGTGTGTGTGTGTGTTTGTGTGTGTGGGGTGCGTATGTGTATGTGGTTGTGTGTAGTTTGTCAGCACGTTATACGAGTAATCTTTTCACTTTCAGCATAACTTAAGCTTAAGAGCCATTTGCGAACTGTATTTTTGCATTTTTGCAGAGAAAGGGGATAAACATTATTTACTTTGTTTGCTATATTGTATAGATGATTACTTATCACATAATATTGGCGCCACGCAAGATCCGTTCTATGTCGCTCCGACCGACAAATTTTGGTTTTGTTTAGTTTCAATATGGGTTAAAACTCAAGACTTTTGTGCTTACGGGTTATTACTGCCATGATAAAAAGTTGTCTCACTGTGAGCACCGGACATTCCCTATATAACAGGTCAGTGCTATATCTACGGGGTTTGCCGAGCATTACTTTCAGTATAGCCCTTTGAGCGCGTTCTAAGGAAAGCAGATTTGTCCCACTCGTTCCACCCCATGTTACTATGCAGTATTGAAGCAGACACTGTACAAGGGCGAAGTAGACGCATATCAGAGTTTCTGTATCTACAGAAACTCTTAGTTTTTTGAAGATGGGTATTAATTTCCTTGTTCGTGTTGTGACTAGATCTACGTGGGGAGACCAACTTAAACAATTATCTATTACAATACCCAAGTATTTAACTGTTGATGTGCGAGTAAGAGTTTGACAGTTGCAGTTATTATCCGAGTCACAAGTATGAGCTGTAAGATGAAATTCAGGTAGTGGTTGAGTTTTGACACGATGACTAAAAGTAATATATCTAGTCTTGTTAAGATTTAATGTCAACAAATTTTTTGTGAGCCATTTCATTATCACCTTGATAGCGTTTTCTGCATAATACTTAGTCCGCTCCCAGTCCGCACCGTGTACGATCAACGCAGTATCGTCAGTGTATTTTATACTTATTACTTGACAGAATATAAACCTTATCTCGTTATAATAGAGTAAAATCGTAACCAAAAAGTATAATTTAGTCCATCTAACAGCGGCATGCATTCGAACAGCCTTTTCGCGATTGTGCGAGCGATTTCGAACATACACGAGCAGGTTCTTGCTTGAATAAGGTTAATTTTACGTGCGCAGTGCTACATGACTAGTACCTACTCATGTGGCAGTGCAGCGCGCAAACCTACGAGCCAGCATATTTGGCCATTTAAACTTAGGTCTGACGATTCTGGAATCTTATTCCTATTATTATATTTATATTATTAATTGATTATACTTATGTATTTAAAAAGTTGTATATTATGATTTCAGCTATAATAAAACCTACTTTGCTTGCAAGCCTAAATGCATTAAATATAAAACTATTTAAAAAGTATAATAAACGTCATAAAATTAAGTGCAAAATGTCGCAGCGGTGAAATTCTAAAGTGAATATAATTCCATGAATTAATTATGCAAAAAATACCATAAAAATATTATAAAATAAATAAAATGCACAAAAAATACTTAAAATACTTAAAATTGATTAGCAAGTGCAAATTGAGTCCTTATCAATATGGTTATCGAGTAAGTTTGTACATTATTAATGACTAGCTTCCAACGCGGTTTTATCCACATTCATGAAAACTGTTCCGCTCCCGTAGTTCGCAGCGTAATGTTATACAGCCTATGTTACTTTGGTTATAGTAGATTCCTAATGGTGAAAGAATTTTTAAAATCGCTTCGTAAATTATAGACTCGAGGCATTACAAAAAAAAATAGAAATATTTTCTCTTTAAAATATTAGTGTAGAAGTACATACTATAATATATATATCCACATAGCTAAAAGAACCCAGCTATAGAAAGATTAGAATTGAAGGTAATATCTTTAAGGCATGAAAAGAACTTTAAAGACTTATTAAAACAAGTATCGGCACTTGAGTGTAGTGTATCTATCATGCGATTAGTATCATAGTCCATAAGATATTTGCTATCATCTCCGTACAACATTAAAAATTATGTGTTTATTGCAAACCTAAATACTTAGATAATTTTTGTATCTTACATTTAAAATTAGATGTACGTAGATACCTACCTAATATACAGTCATTATAACTTAGATCACGGCTGTAGATATATTATAATCTTTAAGAAGCTGTAACGATTGGCGTATTAGGTACATTGAGAATTCTTTAGAGCGCAAGCCACACAAAAATGGCGACTGGCGTGGCGCGAGTATTTTGCTAAGCCTTTCTTACTTCGAATAAAATATACGTGAACGATGTGAAATAGCACGTTATGACGCAGTCGCTCGTATGACGTATCCACGTCTTATACACCAGAACCAGACACAATTTCTGTGTGGCTTGACTAGCTTGCCTCGTGTCACCAAAAGATCGCAAGGATCACTTACCACCGAGAAATGGCGTTCCGTGCAAAGGTATTTTTGTAGCTTTGGAGGTTGAGGATATGACGGATATATTGTAACACGTAGACTCCAGATTTCTGAATGTATATATTTGAGTTTTGACACGTTAATTTATAGTACAAAAACTTGTAGGGAAACTCCAGAATTAGTTCTCAGGCATTTATTTTCCTTTAATAATTTGTAACATAATTAGAATTTATATTAATAGTTTACACTTTACTATCTAATTCAATGCTACTTAATACATTTTACTTCACAACCTTATCCGATCGCCATTCAATGCACGACTGCCCGTTATCGTTCCGCGCGTTAGTTTTTTACTATTAAGCATAGTGGGGCAGTCGAGCAAAATCAGTGTTGCCAACAGAAAATAACGGGTACAATTAAACAGTTTCGAATAATGCTTATACATCGCTACACTTTACATTATTTTATAGAAATATTTAATATTCTACCTATAATCGCTAACAGCTCGGCCATCCTGATGTTAATGCGAGTCCCTTCGCTTTATTTTATTTATTTATTCTGGTTTACCAACAATTGTTTACATTAATACTTAACCTAATACTAAAAGAAAGCTTTAGATTGTTTAACAACAACACGTCAAGCGATTTGTCCACAAGGTTGTGGCCATGAATCGTTTCAAGTACCGTCTTTTATATTCGTAATGAGCATAATTTAATGTATTTTATTTATGTAGGTACTTCTTATGTACATTCTGTTACATAGAGACAAAGCTTATTTTTATCAATGTAAATATACACATTTATAACTTATTAAAACTGTTTTACATAATATGTATGGTATTCATTAAATAATATATTTAAGTTTATTTAAACCACAGAAATCACAATCAGTGGGAATCACTGGTATAACTATTATGTTATCAATTATTAATTTCAGAAATATCATCACATTCTTCCTCTGAATTTGCTGAACTAGAATCATGATTTCTATCGTATACCAACCATGGTTTTAGTTTACGTATTGATACAATATTCTCATAGCGAGGTCTATGCGCCTTTAACGTTACTTAATACATTTAAGACTTTGCTAAGATATTTTTATCATTACCCGACATATTCTTAAGATTACGATTTATATTACTTCGCATATTACAGTGTAATCTTAGTACATATAACGAGCCTCAATACCTATAACGATTTCCTCGATTTAACTAATTTTGTCAACTTATAACCTTTACATAACGTATAGAATATCCAATCATTGCAGAATATTTATAGAAAGCATTATTTACCTGTAACGAATTTTGTCAACTTATAACCTTTTCATAACGTATTCTATCTTTCTCTCAATTCCATAATAATTAATGTCTCGACAGGCTCAGACACAGCGTTCTCATTAAAACAAAATTTTAACAAAAAAGAAAACCGACTTCAAATAAGAATATTCTAAAACTTAAAATGCACTAAAAAGTTAATAAATAATTGCATATTCTTGTGAATAATTAAATTACTGTTATTTTTGGAGTCGGTGTCAGCCGCCCGCGCCGCGTGCTGCGTCTATGTGTGTAATTGTGCATGCCAATGTTATGTTATGATTATAGTAAGACATCTCATGTTTAATTAGTTACAAACCTACCTTGGCTGACACCGACTCCAATAATAACAATAATTTAATTATTCACAAGAATATGCAATTATTTATTAACTTTTTAGTGCATTTTAAGTTTTAGAATATTCTTATTTGAAGTCAGTTTTCTTTTTTGTTAAAATTTTGTTTATTTCTCGGTTTTTAGTGAACCTTGCCAAATATGAGAACATCATCAATGTAGCCAAATACGCATTATTAAGTATAACTCGAAAACGAATGGTCAAATCTTGATCAAAATTAATTGGGACCGCACGGGAAGCACCAGCTTTCAAATAAAGAAAGAATCATCAAAATCGGTTCACCCAGTCGACAGAAACGAGGTAATAAACATAAAAAAAAAGTACAGACGAATTGAATACCTCCTCCTTTTTTTGAAGTCGGTAAAAAATGTGTTTCATTTATTAGTTGAAATCGTTCGCTTTAACAGGATAAGCAGATGAGTATCTACGTAATGTTGAGGTTAATAAACAAGTTTTCTTACCTAGTTAAAACGAATCGCAGTCCAACCTAACCTCTATATGACAAACCTCACTGCAGCGAATTACTTGGTACAACAAATATCTTTCAACTCCCCTCAGCCTCGCAATATCGAGGTTACACTGTATAACTGTCGAGCCGCAGTTATTAATTAATTTACTTAGTTTATTTAACGGTGCCGAGGTTTGATGTCGCGACTCCCCTTGTAAACCACGTTGTCGCGACACCTCCCTACTCGGACTTTTACCATTGTGCCGAGGCTTGATGTCACGATCACGTTGTCGCGACACCTCCCTCCTCGGACTTTTACCATTGTGCCGAGGCTTGATGTCACGATCACGTTGTCGCGACACCTCCCTCCTCGGACTTTTACCATTGTGCCGAGGCTTGATGTCACGATCACGTTGTCGCGACACCTCCCTCCTCGGACTTTTACCATTGTGCCGAGGCTTGATGTCACGATCACGTTGTCGCGACACCTCCCTACTCGGACTTTTACCATTGTGCCGAGGCTTGATGTCACGATCACGTTGTCGCGACACCCTACTCGGACTTTTACCATTGTGCCGAGGCTTAATGTCACGATCACGTTGTCGCGACACCTCCCTACTCGGACTTTTACCATTGTGCCGAGGCTTGATGTCACGACCAAGCTGTCGCGACACCTCCCTCCTCGGACTTTAACCATTGTGCCGAGGCTTGATGTCACGATCACGTTGTCGCGACACCTCCCTACTCGGACTTTAACCATTGTGCCGAGGCTTGATGTCACGATCACGTTGTCGCGACACCTCCCTACTCGGACTTTTACCATTGTGCCGAGGCTTGATGTCACGACCAAGCTGTCGCGACACCTCCCTCCTCGGACTTTAACCATTGTGCCGAGGCTTGATGTTACAACCACGCTGTCGCGACACCGCCCTCCTCGGACTTCGGTTATAAGAGTGTTTGTGGATTTGCCTCTCTTGCCGGCTCCCTTCCACTCCCTCACTCTTTATTTGTTCTGAAGTCTGCCCTTTTCGCTTTTATTATCGCGGTTACTGTTAGTGGGCTCACCCTCCGATATACTATGGCTGTCGTCAGACTCATCCATTAATCTGAAAATTAAGGGATGATCGGCAGCTTAAATTCTTTAATTACATATTTATCACAGTTAATCTGTCAAGTGTACCAAACGCAATAAAAAATATCGAGACATGCCACCAGTATGTCACTGAGACTCAATAGGCTAACTTTAATATTACCGCTGCCACTTGTCAACTGTTTGTGATTTGGAGTTAGTCAACAGTGGTGGTACCATCTCCTCCCGTGTCTTATTTGGTTGATAACAATATTCATGTTTTCAGACCAAATAGGTGTAGGTTTTAGTAGATTAATTAACTCTCATGCAGAGTCGCCTTGCATAAATGTTTGTTCCCTTGGGGCTAGATTAAGTACTTTAATAATCGATAAGTTTAAAACGGCTACCTATATTAATCGCTCAGTCAACAGTCATTTCTTTATGGTGACAGCCTATCTGTCACTAAAAAGATGCAATCTATTTAACAGAAGTATAATGGAATCATCACATTATAAGGTATAACTTCATTCTGTGCGCATTACCATATTCCTATGTATTATATCCTCCAGACCGATTTCGGCCACGACGGCCAGTCTTAATGGAGACTGGCCAACTACGCAGGAGATATTATAGTGCACAAGTGTGTGCGCAAACACAAGTGCACTCTCTGTTCTCTAAATCTCATGATCCGATGAGACGGTAATCTGACACGACCGCAGAGAGATCAGGCGCAGGACCAACAGCTTTACGTGCTTTCCGAGGCACGGAGGGTGTCTTACACTGCCAACTGCCTAATGCCGGGCTGCTATTGAGATTTATTAACTGAAAAACCCAATAACTTTTTGTTAGCCCGACCCGGGATTCGAACCCGAGACCTCATGCACGGCAGTCGCATTCACTACCACTACGCCACGGAGGCTTATGTATTAACAAAAGAACATAATAGGAATATTGAAAAACTTAATTTACTTTTTTATAACATTACTACCCACGACTTCGTCCGAGTAGATTTCAACTAAAAAGTGTTTGTGTCCACGGAACCCTATTTTTTTTTAACAATGTTGCCTAAGTTTCTCCTTATAACATCAGCTATCTGCCAGTAAAAATCGTCAAATTCGGTTCAGCCGTTTCGGAGATTAGCCGGAACAAATAGATAGAAAGACAGCCAAAATTTAAAAAATTGATGTTTTCGTATAGATGCCTTATGTATTTTCATATGCATTTGGTAAAAAGCTGTTATTTTGACATTACAAACAAACACTTCAATTTCATTTATTTGTAAGATGTATAGATATGTTATAACAATTTTAGTCTATTCTTTGACACTAATAAGTTTATTAGTAGATTTCTATTGACTAAAGATACAATGTATCTACCTTATTTTTATAAAAAGCAACTTGCTAAACTATTAGCATTTTATATATTATGTAGGGACACAGTTACCAGTAGGGTACTAAAGGTTTTAGAATATAGTAGTATTATTACTACAAATCTTAGTGATACATCAAGTAGTTTAAACTGTTAAATGAGACAAAGGATAGGCATACACACAGTATTAGACTAATTCATCAGAATATTCAGGGTCTATCCGGCAAAGAGTTAGAATTGGATTTATTTTTTAAACAACATAATATTCAAGTATGTTGCATAACTGAACATTGAGTATTATTCAATTGTAAGTGCGTTTGTAAGAGAGAATTCTATACATGGTGGCTCTCTAATATATGTATCTAATGATGTAAAATGTAAGGAATGTAAAGATATAGTAAATCTTTCTATCGAACACACTGTTGAATAATCCTGTGTGGAATTAGAGCAACATGTCATTGTTTGTGTGTACCGTCCACCACAGAGTGACTTTAGTGTATTTGAAACAGTAGTAGAGGATAATTTAAAACGCTTGAGCTTTAGTAATAGGCATATAGTAGTATGTGGTGATTTTAATATTAATTTACTTAAGCAGTCAGTTCTTTCTGTGAGACTAATTAGTTTATTTGGGTCATTTAATTTAAAGTATCCATTTTTGGAACCAGCCAGGATTACTTCACATTTCGCTACCTGCTTAGATAATGTATTTTGCAACTGTCAATTTCTAAATAGGGTCATATTGAATGAACTGACGTCTGACCATTGTGGGCAAATGGTAGATTTTTCTGTAAATACAATTGCTTAAAGAGAATATGATCACATGTAAACCAATGACCTCTAATTGCTTAAAAGGAATTTAATGACAACGTAAATAGGTTCTCAATATGGATTTTTCGCTGGATAAACCAGACGAACTATATGAATCTTTGTTTAACATAATTACTTTAGAATTTAAAAATATTTTTGAATGTAATAAAGACCTTTACTAAGAACTAGCTGTGCCCGCGACTTCGTCCGCGTGACAATTTGTATAAAATGTTTTATGTTTTAGGACAGAACTTCTGTGTAAACGATGTTAGATGTGGAACCATTGGGGACGTACACATACAGATTTTGGGGATTGCTAACGCGAGACAATGCGACATAGAGTTGGCCATGAGTCATGAGTAAAACAGCCCGTACTGAGATCTACACCTGCAACGTGTAATCTCTGACCTTGCGCTTTATTTATTGTCATTGCATTACACAAACTTACTGGGAATTGAACGCGGTTAAAACTGAACGGATAATTATTTGGTATGATGGAGATTCTCGGAATAAAAACTATTTCACGGGCGCCACATCCTGTTAAAATTTCGGCTTCAATTAAGTTACGTTGCAAGATTTTTACTTTAAGCCTAGTTCCGTTACAAAGCCTAGGTGGACTTACATTTCTTAGCAAGATTATGGGAACGCCCACTTGTAAAGAAATTTTATGGGCTAGAAGACCAGGTGCGCGTTAAGAATTAAGAAACTCTACTGGATAGTTAGTAACGTCGTCTTCTGCTGTGACATTGTGAATAGACGTATATTCGACACTTTCACCGTTAATTTGCCTTAGCATCTCAGAATTAATAGCTGTTGCTTGGTCGTTTCGAGGCGCCAAAATTGTAAGTAGAAGCTTTTTTTTTTACTTGGTCTATGTATTGGCTATGTTCTTGGGCTATATATTATGAAACGGCATGCCACTATACTAAAAGACCTACCCTAAGGTACTACTAAAAGGAATCCTTAGTGTCCCCCCTCCCCCTAGAGGGGAGATGGACACGACACAGAGGCGCGCGTGGGAACACGCACGCTGCCTCTCGGACCTGGTGCTGAACGGATGGCGGGCAGGCCCACAAAGCCCGCCACCCACAGGTCAGACCTCGTCAGACCTCAGGGTGGCTGCAGGTCGTCTTGCGCCCTCCGGCGCCTGGCTCTGCGGTTGGGGAGAGGGTTTAAACGTTCCCTCTCCCGCTCCGCCGCCTCCTTGATGGAAATCACTTCCTCGGCGAGGCGACGGCATTCCACGACCTCTCGCTCCGGACCATAGACTGAACTACGGCCGGAAGCGAGAGGGCAACAAATCCGATTGCCGCGACCAACTCACGGCGCTGCGATGCCCAGGCGGGGCAAACCGCCAAAGTGTGCAACGCCGTGTCCTCAACAACGTCGCGGCAGTCGCCACAGTGGTGACAACTAGGCGTCTCTTGCCGGCCTATGCGACACAGGAACTGGCCAAAACAACCGTGGCCAGTCATTACCTGTGTCAGCCGGAAGATGAGGGCGCCATGCCGCCTTTTCAGCCACTCCTCAAACACGGGACTTACCGCCACGATCGTGGCGTGCCCGATAGCCATGCAGCTGTCTGATTTATTGTATCTGTAGGTGACCCATATACTGATGAAATTAAAATTTGCAACGATGGAACCATACAACATAAACTATCTGATAAAATTACCTTATTTTCTGCTCGCTGCTGAAAAGTACCGTCTCCTATTTTAGAGTAAACCGATTTTAATGAAATAAAGACTAAATGTTACCCGAGGATATTCTCTAGTGTTCTTACTGAGTCTATCGTATTAACTTTGTACTTTAGGCGTGATGAAATAACAAACAAACAGACAGACAGATTTTTCTAAAATGATTGAAATGTGTTCAGTTAATTATTCTGAATCCCCTTAATTCATTTATTTTGCAATATTCAAAAATGTACAGACACGTGAAATTTAGAGTTTTATATTCCTATTGCCCAAAAAATACCAAAATCGAAGTGATTATTATCTCCATATACCGACTCGGTTTTGTCAATAGTTGTAAATAATAAAAGTTATAATAAACACATTTTAGAAAATCGGATTACAACATTTAATTACATTATATCTCTAGAACAAAGAGTGGTTGTTGAAAGCCAGCATGTCATACAACGGCGGAAAGCCTTAATATCGCGATTTAAAAAATGACGTCATTTGCACAGTGCCATCTATCGTGATTTGTATAAATCATTACGTCGGGTCTAGTACTAAACACATATTACTAACAAATTAGAGATGTCATTGTCAATTAGTAAACATTCAACATTGTCTTAGAATTAATTTATTATTATAACAAAAATTAAGAACTTTATATTACTGGCTACTATCCGTATTACTGGCTTTCTATATACGATCCTGATCTGTAATCACAATCTATGAACTTAAATTTAAGCAAATCTCAACCTTATTTGTAAACTATTACGGCGGATCTAGTACAGTACGATCACATCGACTACATTAAAATTTAATTTAACTTCAAATGCTCATAACTTTTGATAGAGAAGACCGATTTTTAATTAAATAAAGACTAAATGTTACTTGAGGATATTCTTGATAGTGTTCTTACTGAGTCTATCGTATTAACTTTGTACTTCAGGCGTGATGCGAGAGCAAACAAACAGACAGACAGACAGACTATTTTTTAAATGATTAAAATGTGTTTAGTTCATTATTCTGAGCCCCCCTAAATTATTTATTTTGCAAAATTCTAAAATGTACAGACACGTGATATTTACAGATTTATTATATGTATAGATAATAAGATTAAGTTTTGTGATTGGGCAACATCTGGGATATACAGAAGTAGAGCTAAGTTATATGAAATGTTAAAAATTATTCAAAATCATTTAAAAAGACTTGTGCCACAGCCAAGTCCCATTATCTAAAAACTAAAATTCAAAATTCTAGTAATAAAATCAAAACTAAGTACTTGGAATATTACTAACAATGAAACAGGGCCCAGCAAGGTGCGTGATAATACCTTTAAACAGAACTAGTACCTAAGGTCTTGCCCAGCTCGAGCAGAATACTTGGTTAGGAACAATGTGGAAGAGTGTAAGATACTATTTAGTTTTGAACGTGTACATCCGTATGATATAATAATAAAAGTATTTAAGTCGCTAGCCTACCTGGCCGCAATATTCGACGGATTTTTCTTAACTTAATGAAATTTAGTAAAATACCTTTATTTTACAAATGAATGCCATATAAATAAAGCTAAGTCGGAATGGTTATTATTCAGTCAACGACTACTTGAATGACAAAAACTCATGGAACTAGTTGCTCGTTCTATACAGGATTAAAGTTTTGTATTACATAAAAGTAAATTTAGTAATGTTGGGGTACCTCGTGATTGTTTGTGATGTTTAAGTATTGTGCTTCCCATTTCAATTATTATTGAAAATAAAATAAAACATGAGTACACAATCGCATTTAGTCAGACTGCCTTTGCATTATTCAGTAATTATTTATTTAAAATTATCGTTATATTATAAGCTTTAGATTTATATAGTCAGTAATATTTTTTATTTTATTTTGTTTGATTAAAGGAGCTTACAGCTACATACAAGTAGTTATATAAATACAATCAATAAATATATAGCATAATGGCTAACACCTTGATATGAGTTGTAAAATACTGAAATTATATAATTTAATTGGTGATTTAAAGGTGGCCATGAGTATCTTGCAGGTTTTTTCTCATAGGCTCAACCATTTACCTGAACCTAGCAACTAACCTATATATTTTGATGTTCATAAGTGTTACTTTGTGACCCAAATCAATAAATGATTTTGACTTTGACTTTGACCATCAGCTTATCCATGAAAACTTTAATCTTTAAAAATAGTTTATAGTTTCATTGTGATTTAATATTGTAGGTATTGATTGAAAATGAAAGAGTACCTAATAATATAATAATAATGATACCTTCAATCTATATATCAGTCTACTGCATATAAACATAGTGTACCAATATTGACAAAAGCATTAACAAGCCATTTCTTTTCTTAACGTCATTTTGATGGACATATAGCAGATTGCACCTGATAACACATCCCCAGAGAGTAGCTCTGACTGGATATAACCAGTGCCGAGAGGAGAATTACCGAGGAGTGCCCCAGCTAAGTTCAACCTCGGCAACCGCAATAATGCTACACATCCATAAGTATAAGTACACAGCACGTTATCAAGTAAATACGTCGCTTGCCAATAGTTACTACGACGCCGACAACGAGTCCACCTAGCATCCAACACACTTATTTGTATTCTGTACAGTCATTTGTATGAAATCATAATGCTAGGCTGTAAGTTTACTTTATCATTTACTGTATTGTTACTTACTTTATCACATAATTACTTACTAAATGGAATAAGTAACACATTTATCCATATTTTCAACGTTTTCACATGATACCTTAGTGCTTTCTTTTTTAAAACAATTGGCATTCGATTAATAAATAATTATTTGATTTAAAAAATCTTAGACGAAAAGTGAGGTTATATTTTGTCAAATGAATAAATATCTATAATTTATGATTGCATAAGGCTTTACCTACAACAAAAATATCGGGGTTGGGTTTAGAAACGTGCCTATTCGTTGGGCAGAATCTAAGGGTAGTAAGTGATACTAGAGAGTTTTCTGAGCCACAAGCAGTAATTTTTTCTTGCCGGATACCACTCGTTTTTAAAAAAAATAAGAAATTCATTTTGCGTTTTTTGAGGTTATGAATAAGTCATTTACACATAATTACGTTCCTTTGGCAGAATCTAAGGGTAGTACGTGATACTAGAGAGTTTTCTGAGCCACAAGCAGTAATTTTTTATTGCCGGAGACCACTCATTTTTAAAAAAAAATAAGAAATTCATATTGCCTTTTTTGAGGTTATGAATAAGTCATTTACACAGAATTACGTTCCTTTCTACTTAGGGAAGTAGAAGGATGCAATTCAGTGTCAAAATTATTATAAATTAAAGTTATTATTATAGATATTTATTCCAAAGTCATATTTTTATTTAATATTTCGGTGAAAGTGATTAAGAGAAATAATAAAAAATAATTGTCATTTTTGTAAAATAAAAATAAAAATAAATAAATAAATAAAAATAATTTATTACCAAAAGAGTACAATATTTCACATAGAATCCATTGGCCCCACACTAGGCAAGCCTGTCCTGTGGATGCCTTATTCCGATTACAATAATTCAAATTGAAATACAATTTTGGCTCGATCGAAATCAACAAAAGTAAATTTATAAAGAATTTAAGATTATATTATGTATATATACATATATATATATACATATATATATATAAATATATATATATATATATATATATATCCTCACTATATAATACATATATATTTATGTATATAAATGAGCCTCTAAATTCGGAAAAAGGAAATACAATAAAGGTAAATATTAAAATCTGTGACAGACCCGAATTAGTTTGTTACGCTAGGGCGAAGAGGCTGCACATCCTGCAGTGCCGGAGAAGATGCATTCTCAAGATATTGTATAATATAGACTTATCATAGATTTTTGAGTTATTTATCAATATATGACTTAATAAAATTTTAAAAATAAAGGTCCATTTTCTCGATAATTATAGGGCTCCGGCGGGAGGGGGAGGCGGGGATTAGTTACCCTTCCCCCTCCCCACCCTCCCACCGCCACCGTTACCCCCTATCGAATAGGCACGTTTCTAAACTTTTACCAAATATCGTTTATGTCGTATAATATTTTAATTGATTAGTTAATCGAAACTTGTTCAACAAAAAGAAAGTTAAAATTAATTTGCAATGAAATACGCGGTATTTAGAGGAACTTAAAATTTAAATTAATCTGTCAATAATAATTACTTATTCCTTAGGTTATAATAGGGCTACAATAATGTAAAATTATGTAACTTGCAAATGTTATTTTTTTTTAACTGTATATAGTAGAATATAGTAGATATTATGTTTGGTCAACTGCGGACATCGAATGATTCGATTAGGTAATTAATTGATTTACAATTGACGCTACAATTGGACATCATTAAAATGTCTATGGTCATGTCAATGAACCGTTTGTATACCCTTTGATTTTGTCGTATTGAAATCGACTATATTATCGCAACACCCCCATACAACGTGTGACAAGTCAAATGTTGAGAACCAATTCTGAACGAAATGTATATATTTTCTTTCATTTGTTCATAAAGGTTAAACTAGCACGTGGGGCAGGATTAACGAGTGCTTTTAAAAAAAAAATGACCCGTCAATCCCACTTCTGAAATGTAGGGAAACTCCAGAATCAGTTCTCAGGCATTTATTTTCCTTTAATAATTTGTAACATAATTAGAATTTATATTAATAGTTTACACTTTACATAGTTATGCAATATACATACCTTATCTAATTCAATGCAATATCCGCTACTTAATACATTTTACTTCACAACCTTATCCGATCGCCACTCAATGAACGACTGCCCGTTATCGTTCCGCGCGTTAGTTTTTTACTATTAGCACAGTGGGGCAGTCGAGCAAAATCAGTGTTGCCAACAGAAAATAACGGGTACAATTAAACATTTTCAAATAATGCTTATACATCGCTACACTTTACAATTATTTTATAGAAATATTTAATATTCTACCTATAATCGCTAACAAAATATTGCGTTATCCAATAAAAACTTATAAAATATTTACACAGAAATGTAACCAATAGCAAATCTTACATTTGACGAATCAGAAATTAATTTAGTTTACGCTAACTTTCCTTACATTACAAAACCTCCTTTGTCAGACTGAAAACGTTTTCGAGACGCTCCTGAGGTTTCAACCACCAATAGCAAATATATTTACTGTAGGTACTCTCGTTAAATATTTCAACTACTTTCTAGACGACCATTGTATGAAATACCATTATTTTTATGTTAAAATAAATTCTCATGTAAGCGGCATATATAGACATATGTCTTTTTGGGAATAGATTTCTTAAACCTAACCTAATTGACGACGGTAACAGTTCACTGTCATACAGATTGTATGCCTTTCTGCCGCCTACATAAACATGTTTCCCAGCATAGTAGACAAGGTTCAATTTCAGTCCCGAGTCTCAGCAACAAGGAATCACAGAGGACTTCACTGATTTTTTGTCTGGTTCAAAAATAATTTAAAACAGATACTCCAAGCCTTCAAACCCTGGCCTATCGTCCATAATAATGAAATCTAATGAAAAAGTAACACTTATGGATGTCAAATATTAGTGCTTAGTGAGTTTACTGAAGGTACTATGATGCTTGTTGTTTGTAGGACGATATTGTTGACGGGTGCCTCCCTGACGGCCAGCATTTTAGTGGTGCAAGTGGCTGTGCTGCCTTTGCTTTTTAAGTACAGCAAGTTGGTCCAAAGGAAAATGGTATTTTCTAATTGCAGTGAGTATACACGGTTGCTAATTCACAAACTACTTCAAAAAGTGGAGGAACGGAATTTTTGCACTTCGACCACACTAGAAGGTATTCGGTCAGAAAAGCACAAGTGGAAAGTGACCAATAGCACAAGTGGAATAAGACTCCGACATCGCGTCAAAGCCGCTTGAACATTTTTGTTAGAACATGCCATCACCGGTTACAAGAAATAAAATACCTAGTTGCTCGGTAAAATTAAATGTGAATGTGTTTGTTTGTTATGCTTTCACGCCTTAACTGCTCGACTGATCATCATGAAATTTCTCATACATGTTTTCAGAGGAACAGAAAAGGACTTAGATTAGGTATCTTTCATCCAGACAAAATACTGTTAGTAACCTAACCTAACAATATATATTTGAATGCTTTTCGTATTTCCAGTAAACTACCCGCGGAACTTGGACTACGAAAACCCATCGAGCTGCAACGTTGTCGGCGGGAGAAATTTCAGCATCGAGTTCGAATCTAAAGTTGACAATTGCCCTATCAAACTGGGTAACATTACATTCAAACAACGGATACAAAAAACGTCCAAACTCGGAACAACTATTATGGATCACACAACTTTTTGTCTCGTGTGAGGATCGAGCCTGCAACACTCGGCGCGGCGGCCAGAGCCGAGGCGACCACTTAAACCACTACGCTAATTCATAGTGCGCTAGTGATTAGATATCTCATAGGCACATTACCCAATAACCCTTATTTACAAACATAGAAATCTGAAACAATAGATTCAAAGAAACCCCAATCTCGGTAGTACTTCTACCAGAATATTCTCCCCTGTAGAGATCGTCAAACTCATATAAATTAATAATTTTAATATTCAATAGACAACGGGTTGAAATTGCGTTGATAATTATTTAAAGGTAATAAATACCTATTTGTTTTCCGACATTTCGTTCAAATCGATCGTAGCCACAGCATGACTGATGTGAGCTCGAAGGCGTGGCGCCTTCGTGAAGAGCGGGTTTTTGCAACTACCCGCATTTGATCGTAATTATTTTTAATTGCACTCGAGTACTTCTAAACATAACACTAACAATGTCTATACACCGTCTAATATTATATTAACTAAGTGTACAAGTTGTGAGTCTTAAAACGTTTGATTTTAGTATTGTCCTACATTAACGCGAATGATAAAATTAAATAGGTACAGTATGTTAAAATTAGGCTATTTTATAAACTTGTACAGCAGTTTTTAACAATTCGTAACAACAATTTTCTTTATTACTAGCTGTACCCCGTGGTTTCACCCGCATTTATGATTACTGCTCGGCTCCCGTGGCTCTTAGAGAGATTTATTTATTTTTATTTATTTATTTATAGGTAATTAAAACGACAAAGTCAGTTACATTAATAACATAGAATATCTAAATACAATCTAAAAACTTATATCTAACATAATTTAAACATACAGACAAATAAAATATAACAAATAAAAAGAAACAAAATTTAACACAATATCGTTAAAAAACAATTAACATATATACTCTTAAAGTTACTATCCACTAATAAGGAATAGAAGATATCCTGTCATACCTCTTCTCGCAGAAAATCAGACATTCTCTCAAAATCTTCTTCCATTCATCCGCAAACAAATCGCACCCAAGAGAGCGTTGAGCGCCTCCAGAGAGCGACAAACTGGGGACTCTGCCCTGGCAACTGTACGACAGGCCGGTCGAGCAAATAATTTATGTCGACAGCTTTGACGGAAGGCAAGATATCGGTCAGGCACATACAACCTACATAGCAAGTTATGAAGTTTCAGACATTTGACTCGCCCTCGAAGGATTTTACAGGCCATAGTGAGCTGTGTTAGTCCTCTTCTAACCTCCAAAGAATTAAAACCCAAATCCCTAGGAGGTAGTTTGTCGGGTACATATAGGGAAAGTAATAATACATCCTTTTGTGGAGATACCTAAGAAAAGTCTTTTGCACCTTTTCAATAATTAAGGCATGAGTTGACGTGTAGGGATTCCAAATACATGAACTACTCTCGAGTTTGCTTCTGACAAGGCTGGTATAAAGAAGTTTGATCACATTCGGGTTATGGAAGTTACTTGAGTTCCGCAAAACAAAACCTAGTCGTCCATAAGATGACTTAGCGGTAACAGCAACGTGATCCCTAAATGTAAGACTACTGTCAAAAGTTACCCCTAAATCTTTGATGTTCATTACGCGTATTATGTCATTCCCACCCAAAGTGTATGTATGATTAACCGGATGTAACTTTCTACTGTAAGTCATAACGAAGCATTTATTCACGTTGAAAAGCAGCTTGTTCTTGGTACTCCATTGAAAGAGCGCATCAATGTGCATCAATCAAAATGCTATATACTCGTACATATAATATGTTATAGCCTATATTACTTTTGGATAAAGTAGCTTCCTAATAGTGACAGAATTTTTCTAATCACTACAATCAAAAATACAAAACTGTCCTCTTTAAATATTAATAAAAAGAAGTTGACATTAAGAAAATTACAAATAATACAAAACAAGAAAACAACATAAATTTGTTTTAGCGTTCAGTTATTCTGAATCGATGAAATTCCCCGCCCTAGCCTGTCCTGTTTTTATACCAAAATTTGTAAAGAGGAAACATATGTATGTATTTTTAATTGTATCGAATCTTATAACTGAACTAGCTGTTACCTGCGACTTCGTCCGCGTAGATTTGAACTAAAAAGTGTTTGTCTCTGCGGAACCCTATTTTATTTCTAAAATCTAAGTAGCCTACGTTACTCCTTATAACATCAGCTATCTGCCAACGAAAGTCCCGTCAAAATCGGTTCAGCCGTTTCGGAGATTAGCCGGAACAAACAGACAGACAGACAAACATTTTTAAAATAGATGTTTTCGTATAGGTACCTTATATACTTTCATATGCATTAGATAAAAAGCTGTTATTTTGACATTACAAACAGACACTTCAATTTTATTTATTTGTATAGATAATAAAATTATGGCAAGTGAGGAATCCGCCACGCACCCTCGGATTGCCCACCCGAACTATTGCAATAGAAAAAGGTTGACAATACGGAACTCCTCTGGATGGGGACAGCCCACAGAAATCTTAATAATATGCCTTACTAGCTTTTGCCCGCGGCTTCGCTCGCGTTAATTTAGAATTTGACAATCAATTCGGGTTGTACTCATGGGTTGTACATGATTGAATTATATTATTACTAGCATGTAATAATATAATTCAATCATGATTCGAAAGACACTTGGCGCCATCTATTATCATAGGACCGTTATTATTGTTTTCCTCGGGAACAGTAATTTTTTTCGGGATGAAAGGTACCTAGCCTATGTCCGTTTCTGTACACTTGTCAACGTGTATGCAAAATTTCAGGATGATCGGTTCAGTGGTTTAGGCGTGAAAAGGTAACAAACAAACAAACTCATTTTTGGTTTTCCAATAGTTAGGAAGTTAGGATTAGGATTATTAAGGTTTCTGTGGGACAGCCACATATTGGGACACAAAATATGCTTCGACACGTTTTTCGCCTCAGTGCGAGGCATCTTCAGCACCGTTTGCAATAGTCCGGGTGGGCTATCCGAGGGTACGTGGCGGGTTACTCTCTTCCTATAACTTTATTGCAATGGATTGCCGCCAAGTAACGCCTAATTCGATTGCATATGTATATGTCTACCATCTATACTATCTATACTAATATTATAAAGCTGAAGAGTTTGTTTGTTTGTTTGTTTGCTTGAACGCGCTAATCTCAGGAACTACTGGTCCGATTTGAAAAATTCTTTCAGTGTTAGATAGCCTATTTATCGAGGAAGGCTATAGGCTATATATCATCACGATAAGATCAATAGGAACTGAGCACCAAGGCAGAATGTTTCAAAATCGGAGGGTATTTTTTCATTTTGAGAGCTTCCGCTGCGGGCGCTGCGTAAACAGTTAAAGTTTCGCAAAAATCATGTATAACAGAAATGTTCCCCTTTAAAAGTTCTAAAAAAAAGTCACGACAGCATAATATGTCTATCTTTTAAGGTTGGCTCACTATAACCATTTTTATGCTAACCAAATTTGTTCTAAAATAATGCACTATTTGCGAAGGTATTATTATAAACATGATATTAATCCTTATCCAAATAAATACGTTATTCATCACAAGTATTTAATTTAAAACAAAATTGCCCTTTAAATCATTCGATTTCAATGAATATCTTAGAAGATATCGCAGTTTTAAAATAACATTGCAGCAAAATATTTACCCATTACAGACATAGTACAAACGATGTTTCTCCTGGTTTATTCTGCGTGATTACTACTGGTTCGATTTGAAAAATTATTTTAGTGTTGGATAGCCTATTTATCGAGGAAGGCTATAGGCTATATAACATCACGCTACTACCCACGGGGGCGGCGCAGTAACAATAAACGCGGGTGAAACCGCGGAAACATCTAGTAATATTATAAAGCTGAAGAGTTTGTTTGTTTGTTTGAACGCGCTAATCTCTGGAACTACTGGTTCGAATTGAAAAAATAGTGTTGGATAGTCCATTTATTGAGGAAGGCTATAGGCTATATAACATCACGCTACGACCAATAGGAGCGGAGCAGCAATAAAAAATGTTGCAAAAACGGGGGAAATTCTCTATTATGAAGCAGACGAAATTGCGTGGGTCAGCTCTAGTTACAAATATTTTAAATCATTCCAGCTTATAGGCTTGCCTCGTCTCACCTGGTGTTGTGTTTTCAGGTGCATGGCATATAGTGCCATGTTCCATGTTCCGTGACGTATTTGTGATCAGGGACTACATGACAGTCGACGCTCGTCTTCATGAGGAGTTGAGCAAGACTAATAACACTATTGTGCTATATTGTCACGGTAAGTTAAAATATGTACCTCGTCCAGAAATAATATCAGCCTTAGTTGTAAACTGACGGACTATTACGGCCATAGTCTGCCATGCTGGTCCAGTGGGTTGGCAGACTTCATTTCGGCCACGGCGGCCAGTCTTAACGGAGACTAGCCATCTGCGCAGGAGATATTATAGTGCACAAGTGTGTGCGCAAACACAAGTGCACTCTCTGTTCCCTAACTCTGATGATACGATGGGTCGGTAATCCGACACGACCAGAGAAAGATCGGGCGCAGGACCAACGGCTTTACGTGCTTTCTGAGGCACGGGGGTATCTAACACCGCCAACTTCCTAACTCCGGGCTGCTATTGAGATTTCTTAACAGGAAAACCCAATAACTTTTTGTTGGCGACTGCTGTGCGTGAGGTCTCGGGTTCGAATCCCGGGATTCACGCACAGCAGTCGCATTCACTACCGCTGCGCCACGGAGGCAGTCAAGTTCAGGGAAATATAGAGGTTGCTAAACATGTAGGTATGCCATTTTATGCTACATTTTTATTCTACCATAGTTCATCCATGAAAGCTAAATACCCTGATCGGTCTATAATAGGTATAGGCATAGGTACTCACTAGGAAGTTTCAATTTCATTACAGTGTCAGTGTGATTGAGAAAGTTTTCAGTAGAGTAGGATGATACTTAAAAGCTCGAGAGAGCACGAGTTACGTGAATAATATTAGAGGGCTAAAGAGGTTTATTAGAATCATAGGTAATGGAAATGTCTAATCTCTATCACCTCCTTGAACTTACAAGCGTGATAGAAATGTTAGGCGCCTGTGGGAATTATTTTAGCAATGTATTAAAACGGATTGCGATAATAAAAGTGATAGGCGCGTTCGATTTAAAGAGTTTATTTCTCAAAAAAACATTACATAGTTTACTTTAAATGTGATAAAATTCAAACAATTATAACATTACAAGTACATATTAACATTTTATATTCGATTAATCGTGTTTAGGTTCAAGTTAAGTTAGTTTAATAAATACATTTTTAATCTACTTTTAGATACCTAATTTCTATTTACAAAAATTTTATTATAATAATAATATTCTATGACATACACAGCATACATACACACATACACACCATCTAGCCCAAACTAAGCAGAGCTTGTACTATGTGTACTAGACAATGGATAAACATACATAAGTATGTATGTTTATCCATAGTTTAGTACTCAGGCGTGGCAGAAATAATTTTTACGTTTTTAGGTTTTAAACACATAGTTATTATTTGATATTAATTCTACTTTCCCCGGTGCTCGATTTAGTAAAATTATTATTCGATTATTTTATGTTGGAAAATGTTCAATAGCGGTATGAAGCCGATAAGGCTACAATTAGCTTGCAGTCTGTTACATGGACCTAAAACATAATTAACCATTATGAATCTCTGTCTCTATAATGATGTATATTATAAGTAAAATACGAGTATTTTCAGGTAACTCGAACCACCGGGCGTCGCCGCATCGACTCCAAATGTACAAAGTGTTTCAAGAACTAAACATGCATATTATTACTTTCGACTATCGAGGTGAGAACTTCATATTTATATTCATTCGATGTCTAAATATCATGCTTTTTCTCTATCTCTTGTAAAGTTACCAAAATATAAAAGGCTCTTCTAGGAAAATATTTAAGTTTTACATTGTTTAAGAGGATATATTTTAATTCAGGAACATTTGTTAAATTGTATCGTTTACAATATTAAACTGACTCATTGGTCTCAGGCAAACCTGCCCTGTGGGTTCTATTTACGATTACAATTTTACCTGTACATTATTTGCTCGTAAATTATCAGATTGCACTTCTTAATATGTATTTCATTTTTTTTATTTTAATGTAAACAACTTCCGCACTAGGAATAATAGCTGTGTCGCGGCGGACTTGACAAACATTCAAACAACGGACACCAAAAAGATCCAAACTCGGAACAACCATTTGTGGATCACACAAATTTTTGTCTCACGTGGGATTCGAACCCACAACACTCGGTACAGCGGCAATGGGGAGGCGACCACTTAATCCACAAGGCTATTCGTGCAGTCGATCTTGTTTGTGTTTATATTCCGCTCCTCCATAATAAAAAAGATTTATGCTTTCTTGACTAAACAGCTGTTTTAGTAGACTGTGCTAAAGTGTTCTCGTGTTAAGAGGAAACACTAAGGGCGAGAGAATAAAAAAAATAGGTATTTGTAAAATCTATTGCTGTCGCGCAGTGCCCGCAAAGTGCGATAGAGACAACTGCAGCTTGGACCGAAAATACCTATTAAAAGTACACAAAATCATCGTTTCGTAGTCCCCTGATTCCTTATCCAAAACTTGACTAATTTAACTACTATTTTCATTAAAAATTAAAGAAAGGCTTTAGCCGTGTTCCTATGTTTTCCTTTTTTTTATATAATCTAGTTATATTTGTTTTCTGGATGTTTGAACACAGCGGCAAATCTGGCCAATTTTTGAGGTTTTTGAAGGCTGATGTCTCTTTTTATAATTAATTTATGAAAAAAGGAAAACATAGGAACATGCCAATAGAGGCCATACCTACATTTTTTGGGGAAAATATTGCTCTACTGGCATTATCCAGGGAGGAAACAGGGTACTACGTTTGTATGGAAAAACGGGCCTTGTGTTTCCCCTTAATAACGTTTTTAATTTCTGCAGGCTATGGGGACTCTACTCGTATAAGGCCTACTGAAAAAGGCGTGGTAGAAGATGCGCTTGCAGTATACGGATGGCTCCACGACTCCTTGAACAAGAACAACAGACCACCTGTGGTAGTGTGGGGTCATTCACTTGGTAAGATTTGTTCTTTATTTTAGAACGAGCTATCCATAACAGTTTTGTCCACGTTTATCGACTCCTGTAGCTCATAGCACGATTTTCTCTATACTAATCTATACATACATACATAGATTCACGCCTGTTTCCCAGAGGGGTAGGCAGATACTACGGATTTCCATTTGCTACGATCCTGACACACTTGTCTGGCTTCATTCACTTTCATGACATTCCTCATACACGCGCGTCGGTTCAAGGAGCTCTTAACCTGGCCTTTGTCCAGAACGCCACCGATCTGATCGAGAAACGTTCGCCTAGATTTTCCTCTTGCGACTGTTCCATTCACACTAGCCTTATAAACTTTCTTAGTCAGTCTTTCCTCGTCCATTTTTTCTACATGTCCAAACCAGCTTAACATACCCTTTTCTATTCTTGTAACTATATCCACTTTCATGCCGCATCTCTCTCCAGAACTCTCTCTCTCTCTTTGTCCAGAACGCCTCCGATCTGATCGAGAAACGTTCGCCTAGGTTTTTAGGTTTTCAATCTATACTATCTAATATTATAAAGCTGAAGAGTTTGTTTGTTTGGTTGAACGCGCTAATCTCAGGAACTATTGGTTCCAATTGAAAAATTCTTTTCCTCTTGGATAGCCTATTTATCGAGGAAGGCTATAGGCTATATAACATCACGCTACGACCCACGGCGGCGGCGCAGTAACCATAAACGCGAGTGAAACCGCGGGCACATCTAGTTTGTTATATAAATGCATCCGCACAGTTGGCCTAATCTAAGTTGTTGCCTCGCCACTGCCATTACGCCTAATGCTGTGGGTTCGAATCCCACAAGGGACCAATTATTTGTATAATCCACAAACAATAGGACGTACTTTCTGAAAAACGTTCCAACCCACAAAGTTAACATTTTGAGATAATCATGATTGAAGTTCAATCGCGTATTGCTTCTTCATACATGTGGGTTGGGCTACCTACTAAGTCATGATTTCATATTTAGAGTAATAGTAGAGCTACCAATTTTTTCCAGCTAGTAAATAGTAACCCCGTAACTAATTTGCTAATAATAACTCGATTTTGAGCCGAGTGTAACCCACACTCGGTTCACAATCGAGATTTTCAGAAAGTACGTCCTATTGTTGTGTCTGGGTGTATATTGTGTCCATAATTTGTATATTTGTAAAGTTCCCTGCGATACAGGAATTATTCCTAGTACTTTTATACAAATTTATAAAGGCTTATGTTTAACTTCTCGGTAAATGGGCTATCCAACACTAAAAGAATTTTCAATTCGAACCAGTAGTTCCTGAGGTTAGCGCGTTGAAACAAACAAACAAACTCTTCAGCTTTATAATATTAGTATAGATAAAGTTGTACATACGTTGGATAGCCTATTTATTGAGGAAGACTATAGGCTATATAACATCACGCTACGACCCACAGGGGCGGCGCAGTAACGATAAACGCGGGTGAAACCGCAGGAACATCTAGTTGTAAATATATATCAGCATTACTGGTCCCACAGGCACAGCGGTAGCAGCTAATATGTCAGCGCATATGGAGGAGCTGTGCCGGGAGCAAGGACGCTCAGTTTTGCCGACCCCCGACGCGGTCGTGTTAGAAGCACCCTTCAACAACTTGATGGATGAGATTGAAAGCCATCCATTCTCAAAGGTATACCTTCAATCCAGGAAAATTTAGATCTTCTCCCACCGTTCTTAAATCGCACAAAAGTGTCCACATTAGGTGCAAGGTCAGATTAGGGAAACGTACCTAACTAAACAAACGTGACTCATTTTTTTAAATTTTAACACCCGCTATTCCCTCGGTGACCAACCTCCACTCTCTCTAGTTTTCACGTAGTAATTCATAAATATGGTTTTAAATCATTTTTTGCAAACAGAGAGACATAGGTATTTGAATACAGCTCGAAAAAGCGCGAGATTTCTTTAGAGATTATTGACTACGTGAGGAAAACCTAAGCCCCTCGGACCAAGCGTGGTATTTTGAAGACCCTCTCCCCATCCCTGAACGGGTCACGGAGTATGGGTACGTTCCCACACGAGCTATAAACTATTAAATAATGTGCTAGTTATACCGCATAGCGTTCAGATCAGTGTGTGTGTGTGTGTGTGATCGACTTTTAATATGAGGATAATAATAATATTTATTTACCAAAAAACGTTTTTTAAAAATCTCACATTTTTACACAAGGCATTTATATATATTTCTGCATTATCGATGAAGAGCGGCCCTGCGAAGTAAATCCCAGCTACAACTAATATGAGTTTGTTTGTTTGTTACGCTTTCACGCCTTAACTACTCGACCGATCACCATGCAATTTCGCATATACATTGTCAGGAGTACAAAAAAGAACATAGAAATTCCATTCATCCAGTTTTATCATTCTTCTTTGCCAACTTTTTGCGAATCATCCTGTGATTTCGTCGGCCTCGATGGCGTAGTGGTCAGTGTAACCGACTGCCACGCCTGAGGTCGCGGGTTCGATTCCCGCATAAGTCAAACGTTTGTGTGCATGAACATGGATGTTTGTCTTGGTCTGGGTGTTTCATATGTATGTATTTACAAAAAAAAGTATATATGTATGTTTATCCATTTTCTAGTACCCATAGTACAAGCTCTGCTTAGTTTGGGCTAGATAATGCTGTGTGTATGTGATAGAATATTATATTATATTATTATTATTTCTGACATTTAGTATATCTGGCATTAAGGGTGCAAATCATTATAACATTTATCTACATTTCACGTTACTTCATTTTAGCCTACATTTAGAAAAGTCACTTAATCTTTATATAATCTTTCAGCTGGTCTCCTGGCTACCTTATTACAAGGAGTCCTTCGTGAAGCCGTTCGGCGACTCCTCGGAGTACGCTTTCAACACGGACGATTATCTAACCAAATGTCCGGAGCTACCAATTCTCATGCTGCACTCAAAGAGTGACAAGATTGTGCCCTTCGGACTCGCTGTTAAGGTAACCTTACGAATTTATCTCATAAAGGATAAGCAAAGGTTTATCATAAGTGCCGGTCATAAGTTAATGATTGATGAAATGTCAGAGACTGATTGACACAAAGACATTTCGCCATCTTGGATGTTAGATACAAGTATTAGCGAGCGAGCCTATTCCCGTTCCAGCCACAGTTCAGGACTCCATGCTGCTATTAATAATATTTTGATAGACTAACCTAGTAACATTTTGCCAAACTCGGAAAACAAACCCGGTATCTTCTATATATGTATTTATAATTAACTAGATTTTGCTCGTGGCTTCGCTCGCGCGAATGTAGTTTAGTATCAGTACTTTCTGCTGGATGAAAGGTACCCAATGTCCTGTTCTGTACTCCTGACAACGTATATGCGAAATTTTATGATGATTGGTCGAGTAATTAAGACGTGAAAGCATAACAAACAAACTCACTAATTATTAGTTAGGACAAACAACTTCTGAAACTATTAAGCGCCTAGTAGACAGTCGTCGCTAAAATTGTTGCCATTATTTCTTGTGTAGGTGTTGTGTGTTTGTTAATATAAGTTTCCTATATTATCCTTATAAGTGCTTAGCTAAATATCGTTTGCCGTGCCCCTAGCGCCCGGCTACAAATCGATAAAATAATACCTACAATAATTAGGGAGATAATAGGACGAAAATAGAACAAAAAAATCATGCATATTCTCTGTCGCAGAAATACGACACGCGCGGTAGGGGCACGGAAATATGTGTCGCAAAAATGCGACACAAGCGGTAAAAAGGTTAAAAAAGTGATTTTGTAAAAATATTTGGACGTTAGTCATTCAGTTACGTGTAAACATACAAACTTATGAAACATCCACGCTTACAAAGATTTGGAACAGATGTTTACCTAAAATTGTCAAGTCATAGTAAAAACATGCTTTAGCAAATTGCCACAATAGATATTAATATTTTTCTTGGCGTATTAGATCTTTTTCTTGTACCTATATATTTTATTGAAGGTGACTTTACCAATGAATATTCTAACTTTATAAATGCGAATGTGAGTTTGTTTGTTTGTTACGCTTACACGCCTTACCCAGTCCACTGATCATCATAAAATTTTGCATAAATCTTGTTAGGGGTACAGGAAAGGAATATGAGTTAGTTTGTTTGTTCCGCATTAACTATTCGACCAAAATTTCTCATACACGTAGTCAGGGAAAGAAACGGATATAGGACACCTTTTATTCAGAAGAAAGTCCTGTTTTCGGGGGATAGAAATTTGTTGACAAAATCTTCATGAGATAACGCGAGTGAAACCGCGGGCAAAATCTCGCTTTGCATACTTATAATTATAACACAAGCTTTGGTGTTAATATGTTCGAATGATACATAGAACATTATATTCATTATATTTGCAGCTCCACGATAAACTATTGACAACTCGAGGTTCTAGCGCAGCGCCACTGGTCTTCCACTCGTTCGAGAAAGGCCTAGGTCTCGGACACAACAACCTTTGCGAAGCGCCGGAGTTGAAAACCGTCGTCGAGTATGTATGCATATTGGCTCCTGGCATGCATCATCTTAGCTGCATATCGCCTCTGTGGCGCAGCGGTAGTGAATGCAACTGCTGTGCATGAGATCTCGGGTTCAAATCCCGGAGCGGGCTAACAAAATCTTATTGGAGTTTCTCTGTTACGAAATCATAATAGCAGGCCGGAGCTAGAAAGTTGGCGGTGTTAGACACTCCCGAGCCTCGGAAAGCACGTAAAGTCATTGGTCGTGCGCCTGAGCTCCTTCCGGTCGTGTTGGTTTACCGTCCCTTTGGATCATGAAAGTTAGGGAACAAAGAGTGCGCTTGTGTTTGCGCGCGCTCTTGTGCGCTATAATATCTTCTGCGCAGATAGCCAGTCTCCGTTAAGATTGGCTGACGTTACCGAAATTCGGTCTAGAGGACATTATTATTATTATATTGACTATGTGCTTAAATTTAATAGAAAAAGATACTAAGTGTACACAACACACTAATCCAGACACACATATGTACATACATGCGATGGTGGAAAAACGCAATGGGATGTCTCTTCAACACAAAGAGAGGATCCCTCGACCAGGATATGTGATCGTACCTAGCTGGCTGCGGCCTAACGGTTGATGTCAGGACTTTGTATAATATTACCTCGCAGTGTAAACTTCGCTCGCGCGATTCAGGATTGTATGGCGAAGTGTGTAACTGTGGACGGCGCCATCTGTAGATATTTGTCGTAACTTCTTTGTCTGTGTGGAGTCGCTACAGGATTACGGAATTATTTCTTAACCTATTAAGTTGTAGCGGCACACCTGTGGCAAAACACAATAGATTTTAAATGATGTATGGTATTCTAAGACTTCATAGATTTACAGGATAGCCTCAACAGTGCTTTGCTCGATCTGAGGGTCGAACCACAACCCTTTTTATTATCACGAAACTACTGAAACGTTACGATAGTAACGTCTTAGTAGTTTCGTTTCGTATTGATAAATAAAGACTCTGGTTTTTATTAATTTAATCTATCATGAAGAAAAATAATAAATTTTCTCCAATCTAAGACAAAAATAATGCTTGTGCAGACTTTGATATTTCCTTTAATCGACTATGGTGATGTGTGTTACTATATAATCTCGATCAGAATCAGATCTACTCAATAAATATGACTGACTTCTAAATAAATGCATTCGATTTATTTATAATCTTCGTAAATATGACCATATTTCATCTCATAGATCCAGTTTAAAATGGTTACCCATTCGTCAGTCAGATTGTCCGTTTCTGTACATCTGTCAACGTATATGTAAAATTACAGAATGATCGGTTCAGTGGTTTAGGCGTGAAAAGGTAAAAAACAAATAAACTCATTTTCGCTTTTATAATATTACTTAGGATATTAGTTTGGATTAGGATTAGGATAGGATTAGGATTAGGATAGGATTCTTTAGTATAATAATATGCTTAGTACATATATGTAAATGTATATTTCATCCTGATGGATGCACCTACTACTTTTTATCTCTGCATCACCCAATGGATGACTGGTAGATAATGCTCGTGGCATTAAATCCGTCGATGTACTATTTTGAAAATATTACGACTAAAACATTAATATTAAATAGATATATTTATTTCAGAGATTTCTTCAAAATAGTCATGAACGACAAACAGAAATGCCAACCGTGATCCTATTCTAGAAGAAGGATAACCAGTTTTGTACAGACAAATACATACAGGTGTCACAATAAGTTTGTATATTTGTATTAAACGTAGAACCAAAACCGATTTGTTTCATTATTTACTTTGTCTATTAATAATTATCAGCCCTGTGTATAAACTGTCCCGCGGCCGCTGGGCGCGAGCCTCATCTTGGTGTGAAAAGAATTAGGTCAAAGTCCACCAAGCTAGCCCAGTTCGTGTAGGCGCACTTCACATAATTATGTTCGAGAACATTCTGGAGAACTTAAACGTACAGGTTTCCTCATGATGTTTCCTTCGCCGTGAAAGCGATCGATTATGAACTATTTAATGCGCACAAACTTTGTAAAGTCAGAGGTGCGTCCTTGGGATGGACCTCAAGACCTCTGCGTGGCAATCCTACTGTCTCCCACAAGGCTATCGCTGTTATAATATCAGCCCTATAAAAACTGTCCCACTGCTGGGCACGGGCCTCTTCTCAATGTGAGAAGAGTTAGGGCATAGTCCACCAAGCTACCCCAGAGTGAATTGGCAGACCTTACATATTATGTACATTTGATAAAAAAAATTGGGAGAGTTCTCAAAAACGTTCTCAAATAGGTAGGTATATGTATTTCTTTCGTCGGCCTCGGTGGCGTATTGGTCGCGGGTTCGATTCCGCGCAAGTCAAACATTTGTGTGCATGAACATGGATATGTCTTGGTGTGGGTGTTTCTATGTATAATATGTATGTATTTATAAAAAAAAGTATATAAGTATGTTTATCCGTTGTCTAGTACACATAGTACAAGCTCTGCTTAGTTTGGGCTAGATGGTGTTGTGTGTATGTGGTAGAATATTATTATTATTGTTTCAGATTTTCTAAGAAGATATCTGTGAGTGGCAGTCCAACAGTTATTTGAGTAGATGTACAGGTTCTCTCACTATGTTTTCCTTCACGGTTAAAGCGCAAAAAAGACTAATCAAATTAATTTCATTTATAAACCTAAAAGTTAACAGTTATTTGCGACCTTGCCAGTCGGAACAGTCCACAAGGCGTAAAACACTTATTATATTTTATTATGGACTGCGCGGATGGCGTAGTGGTTTAAGAGGTCGCCTCGCCACTGCCACAGCGCCGAGTATTGTAGGTTCGAATCCCACACGGGACAAACGTTTTTGTGATCCACAAATGGTTGTTCCGAGTCTAGATGCTCGTTGTGTCCGTTGTTTTAATGTTTGTAAAGTCCCCGCGAGGTAAGAGAGCAGCGACAGCTCAGTGGGGAGACCAACAGACTGCAATGCATGGTCTCGGGTTCGAACCCACGTCGCGTACCTCTGACTTTCGGAAGTTATATGACTTTCGAAATTACGTGCGTATTGATTGACAATTATCGCCTGCTCCGTGCCTCGGAAAGCACGTTAAGCCGTTGGTCCCGGCTGCCATGAACATCTATGGCAGTCGTTATTGGGAGAGTGTCGACACAAAAGATCCCACTGGGTCGAAGTGTCGCCGGTCTGCACTGACTGGCTCCAACATAAGATAAAATAAAGTCCTCCGCGACACAGAAATTAGTCCTAGTGCGGCAGGTGTATTTAAAAAAAATAATTATTTATTATGTCGTGCCTGAAAGAGGTACGGAACAATGGAAGCCTCGCTTGGAACTGGGGCTTCATTCAAACTCTAACAACTGACATTACTTACAGAAGATTGCGATGCTGTGTTGTCTACCTACAATGAGTTAGGTTACGAAGGAATCTATCACTCGAAACTGCCTCAGCTGACTGAATTCAAGGATAAACATTATTTTATAGGGCTCATTTTCTGACAAAAACCCGAGATGGACAATACATTCCCTTGTGTGCGTTACCCCAGCAAAATAATGTCGAAAATAGTAATATAAGTTTTATAGATAATTAGTTGCCTAGCTTCTGTAATTGTTGCTCACATTTTTAAATTTGTTGCACGTATAGTTTTTTAGTTATTTCACAAAAACATTTCCTGCTGCGGTAACGTTAGTAACGTTACCGCAGCCAGACATTTTCTTTTTTAATGGGAATATTTAAATAAATATTAGCTATATGTATAATTAGTTGTCTAGGCGAGGTAAATGTTGCAACTTATTTCGTATTTGTTTTTTCTTCGGCTGCGAAGTTATTCGAGATCCTGCTGGAGTAACGCTTGTGCGTTTGCTGGATCTCTGAAACGGTTTCTAATCATCTTTTGTCCATGACTTCGTTAAAATTAGTTGTCCAATAAAAAAAAGCAAAATAATGCACCGTTTAAAGGTTATTTAATTACATATAAAAACGCTTCAATACGTCCTAACACTATGACTAAGAGCTGTAAAACCTTACTTAAAACTTATTTTGTAGCTTGTAACTGCCTTCAAATGTATATGAAGTTTCATTAGTATCCTGTAAGTAATTAACAAATTATGATCAAATTTAGTTCTCCACGTTCACGGTCACAATGCGCGCGGAATTATTTAGCCACCGATAACCCTATATATGGATATATAAACTAAATTTTATATCAATAATTAGTTGGTTAGTTCAGTTTTATACCTGTAAAATTTCAGCGTAATACATACAAGAATTAACGAGATATTAAAATAAAAGTCATTAGGAAGTGGAAGACTGTGGTAACCTGACCATGTTTAGGTGGTTACAAAAAAGCGACCGCGTAGTACATTATGCTATCTTTTTAAATATATAGGATAGTGTTACAAGTTTAGTACAAATGTGTACATAAGTGTTAAAAAAACTACATGTTTAATAAGTAAATTTTATTTACGGGTAAAATAATCACCTCAGTAGAAATTTTAAAACATTAATTAAACTTAAAAAACAATCACAGATAAGAAATACAGATAGCAATTCTGCTTTTATGACACTTTCATTAGTTTTTAAATGAATGATTTTAGTTGTAGTTTACACTTTTTCTTTAACAATAATTCGTTTAACAATAACTGTTGGTTATGTTATTATACTTATTGTTATTATGTATGAGTGGTGTCGGTTCGCTCTCGCTTACGTGCAGTGCACGAAAGAGTAAATGGGACAGGTGCGTAATACACGCATTTAAATAAAAACGAAAATATTTTCAAATATATTGTTTAAAGCGCCATACTCATCAAAATATAATACATAATTTCATACTTAACGAAAGTACGACACTCCATCCTTTTTTTTGCACTTTTTGAGTATAATTTTGCCATTTTTCACTACACACTTTGGCATTGTGAAACGTCACACTGCTAGCGGTCGTAAAGCGGCTGCGAGCAAAACTGTGTATACGGCTGATTTATACTGACTTTAGTTGGCGCCGTTTATCAAGCGACGATCGTGCATCTATGGTATATTTGATCGATGGGCCAGTGCATAATAATTATGTTCTGTTGCTTCTCCGGTAGTTTAAAATATTTGAAGTTAAGATACTGCTTAAGATCCCCGTAAAATATACCCGTGAATTTATTTTCGCTCAGATGAGAAAATCACGAACGTAAATAGAGTAAAATAAAATCACATTAAAAACTACTTACTTGTTTTCCTATCTACTAATATCCTAAACAGCACTTCGAGATGATATTTAATCTATAGAACCACAGCGGCACACCAATGTCCAGACACAATAGTTTTTTAATTATGTCTATTAAGAGTAGACAGATTAAACAAAGGTTTGTCTTTGGCTCTGTCAAGTTGGATTGACATTAAAAAAGGCCCGAACGTACTGTGTGATAATTGGTCCGAGGCCCGAACAGGGCGCGTCATAGCATGGACCAGGTCTTTCTCGAATAAGGCCCGCTATACTTTGTTAGTATCTTTTGTACGAAGCACGTTTTACGAGCGGAAATACGCAGCATTCCTATATAGTTTAATTTAACAATATAGGATAGTTTACTACTTTTGATAATGGTTGAAATTATGACTAAAAACCGCAGCGACATACGTGAGGTGCGATAAAATTTGTCGAATATATTTTTTTGCTGGCAATAAAAATGTTTTAATCCTCCTTTGATCCTTAAAGAGGTGCACAAGGACATATTTCATTGGACAAGGTCGTATATTTATATATTTGTTAATATTGCTTCTGAAATCTAAATATTATAAAGCTGAGTATTCGTTTGGTTGAACGCGCTAATCTCAGGTATTACTGGTTCGAATTGAAAAATTATTTTAGTGTTGGATAGTCCATTTATCGAGGATGGCTATAAGCTGTATAACATCACGCTACAACGAATAGGAGCGGAGCATCAATAAAAAATGTTGCAAAATCGCCGAAAAATCTCTTATGTGAAGCAGACGAAGTTGCGCGCGTCAGTTAGTTCTTAACTAACGGAGAATAGCGTTTCCAGATACCTATTTAGTTTTTAGTACTTAATAAATATATTAACTTTCTCGACTGCTTCCCTCATCGAACAAATATACCATAGATGCACGATCGTCGCTCGATAAACGGCCCCAACAAAACTGCATAAATCAGTCGTATGCGCTATATTATGCACCTGTCCCACTCACTCTTGCGTGCGCTGCCCGTAAGCGAGAGCGAATCGACACCACTACTACGGTGGAGACCGTACCATATACTTAGTACGCTTGCGTATCGCGAGTAACACACTTAGGACGCTTTACATTGACGAGTTTTAACTAAACTATTACAAAATGTTTCTCAGTGAGCGTTCAATGGTTATTCCGGTTTATTTCCTGGATTGCATAATAAATGCAGACACTTATAAGTAAATAGTACTGGTCAGTGCCACATATTGACGCGGTTTTTGTATGAGAATGTGCATCTATGGTATATTTGATCGAAGGCTTCCCTGGTTAATTACGGCCGTTGATTATAAGGCTACGGGTTCGTATTCCGGGATTCCCGGGTCGAACCGACACAAATTTATTGACTCAATAATGTCTTAATAGCAATTTAGAGTTAGGAAGTTGACGGTGTTTTATCCTTGTGTCTTCGTAAGCAATAATTAATTTCTTGGTAGTGTTAGCTTGTATATTATTATTGACTAGCCACCCGCCCCGGCTACGCACGGGTAGTACAAAACCTCTAAATTTCTCATGAATCACTGTCTATTATTGAAAACTGCATGAAAATCCGTTCAGTAGTTTTTAACTTCGTCGCGAACAGACAGACAGACGCGGCGGGAGAATTTATTTTATAATATGTAGTGATGTGTAAGGTCAGTTTTGAATCCCAGCTCGGACCAGCAAAAAATATTGTATTTTCAATTCGCAATAGCAACCCGGAGTTAGGAAGTTTGCAGTGTTGCAGACCCCTGTGCCTCGGGAAGCACGTAAAACTGTTGGTGCTAGAAGCACGGTAATATTATCTAACAGTATTGTAACTCGGCTCTATCCTTGAAATAATTATCTACAGCCGCGCGGTACGCAAACACGCGAGAGGGCTGCCCGCCTACAGTATTTTAATTTCATCTACCTACATACTTGAGTATTTTTTCTAATTTAGTGATTGTATTATAATATTTATTTAAAAATAATAAATTTGTTGTGAATGAAATAGGAAGTGTTTAATAAAAACAGCCTTATATAAATATATAAAGCTGTTTTTATATTTACGCCTCAACTGAGACGTAAGAAAAGCTTTATTGCTAAATTTAATAGTATGAAAACCAGTCGCTTTTTTATACTATTAACGTCACGGTAGGTATATGTACCGAGTGTATACCGACCTCGAGACGCGTAGATAATATGACTCGCGTTCCGACCGTTTCTATGAACATAGAATACTGTTAGATAACATTACCGTGCTAGAAGTGTACACATATCAGCAAGTAGGTTTTTATTAACTAGTATTGTCTATTGTAGGCAGATTACAACTATGTCACCTTAATATATCAGACGTACTTACGACCTCAATTGTATATCTCAATATGGCTGAATTATATAGATATTTCTGATCCCATGTGTGTATATGTGTATCCATAATATTGTAATATAAATACTCTCGTAATGATCAAATAAAGATGCACTCTGAACACGCAATCTTAGTTTTCACTACACTGTTAATATTCACCCGAGAATGTGAATTCGAAATTTCATGACTATCGGTCAAGTAGTTAAGGCGTGAAAGCGTAGTAAACAAACAAACAAACTCACATTAGTATTTATAATATTAGTTAGGAAGTAAGGATATGTATAGTAGTAGTTTAGTTAGTAGAGCCTCGTTATTTCAGCATGAAATAGCGAGGCTCGACCGGGAAAGGATTACCCTCTCACAGAATATCGACGGGAAATAGCAGTACTACTGTTGTGTCCGGAGGCCCAGTCACCCTCTTTCCCCCTTCCCGCTCCTTCTCCTTCCCACTTCCTTTCCTAAAGGGTCGGCAACGCGCAAGTAATGACTGATGTTGCAGGCGTCCATAGGCTACGGTGACCACTTACCATCAGATGAGCCGTATGCTTGTCTGCCATCTTAATTGTATAAAAAATAATAAGTACTAACTTCTAATTAATATCGGCAGATTTATTACGACTTACTTGATTGAAGTTCGATTAGTAAATGCGATAGCTACATAGTACCATGACTCGGAATTTGATAATTAAAATCTCAGTTGTAAGTCTCATTACAATCAATTTTTGCTTATTATTGCAACTTAGTAGCATAAAAAAAATGTATGTTGTTATTTATCTGTCGTCCAGTGTTACACTGCTGCGTACACTGCTGGCTACGGGCTACCGGCGCCATCGAAAAACCGACTGACAGACGCGGGATGAAGACGTGTAGCGTGCACAGCGAGTCGATATCTACAGGTTATAAGTCCTAATACCAATATTACTTCGTTTGTTATTAAGTGCACATTACATTGGTGCTTTTGATCGCTCCATTTCAGTCGGAATACCGTCACTTCAGTCTTCAAGAGTGACGGCCATGCATACAAATCACACTAATTGTTCCATGGATCACACACATTTTTGTCCCGTGTCGGGATCGAACCCACAACATTCGGAGCAATGACAGTGGCGAGGCAACCACTTAAACCACTGAGCCATTCGTCACGGTAGGTTCATGACGTTTAAAAACTACCTTAGAGTACGAAAACTAATTCGTACTCACAATTTCGTGGTGTACTTTGGGTGTGTATAAATATGTGCAGACAGTATAAGGTTCGATGTCCATGAAAATGAAATAATTTGGGTGGTATCTAATTGTTTACGCAGAATTTAAGATTATCTGCTAATTAGTACAAATTGTATCGCTGCCTATTTTGATTGCGACTATGCCTATTAAAGAAAGGGTAGTATTTAACTGCACAGCAAAAAAATACTAATTGCACAGCAAATATGTTTACCAAAAATACTCCTATTTTTGGGTGGGTTTAGGAAGGAACCCAACATAACCTAAACCTTCCGAGACGGAATGCAGTGATTTGAGGCGTATAGGTGCTCGTTATGACATATTTTAGTAAACATATTTTGCTGCGCAATTACTATTTTTGGTGGTCATTATATTTAATCCCTTAAAGAAAGGCGGCTTGACTGCTCAGCTGGCCAAAGTGGTCTAAGTAGCCGCCTTACCATCGCCATTGCGCCATGAATTGTGGGTTCGATCCCCACACGGGACAAGAATGTGTGTCATCCACAAATAGTTGTTTCGAGTGTCGGTATTCTTTGTGTCCGTTGTTTAAATATTTGTAAAGCTCCACGCGACATTAAGAACGATTATGTAGTTTATTTCTTAATTAAGGATTTCAAGCTACATTGCACTTGTGTGTTAATTTACAAAATTCAGTATAATAATTACGTTATTGCTCTATTTGAATTCACATATACTCACTTCATATCGTACAATTCATGGAAACCACAACCAGCTTAAATTTCTAATTCATGAATCGTATGAAAACAATAACATACTGAAAATTCAATAACTGTCCCACTCCGTTTTATTGCTGGAACACTTAAATTGTGAACACTAAAACAGCTTCTATCAAATAAATCGAAATACGGTTACGAAACAGCAACACAGCGTTGAGAATTTGTTCGATAAAGCATATTATTATACAGAAACAAATACTGCACGACTGCATGATTTACACAACAAGTCGGAAATATGAAGAGTTCCCTTTGTGTATTACTTGTAGTAAACTTCATATGTTCAATTAATAGTATACCTATATCCGTGGACAAACAAAAACAAGTAATTCAAGAACTAGAAAAGGAAAGGGGAGAGTTATACCAACATATTCATAAAGCTATAGATATATCGATTGTTTCTTTACGGCAAAGCAACGATTCCGATGCTCTCGAAGCCATTAAATACATGTTGGAATTGAAAAAACAGCTAGAAGAATTCAATGCGACTGAAGCAACAAACAACAAAACAGAGTTTTCTGGTTCAGCTTATAATAATACTCTGAATGATATTATTTATACAGTTTTTAGGAATAACACTAACGAAACTGATAGTAGAAGAAGATTCAAGCATGATGATCGCAACGATAGGATTCGGGAAGCTATAATGGAATACACAAAAACTGGAATGGAAGGGAGTGATCCATTTGATAATGGTCAGCTGATGATAAAATCTAAAAGTAAGTTATCTAAGTTAAAGAATAAGCTTCAGATGGAAGAGAAGTTAAGAGTGTGGATGGCACAGAAAGAAAAAGAACGGCAGAGAATTAAATTATACAAGCAGAAGATGAGGGAAGTTCAGTCGCAAACAGAGAAAGAACTTTGTCCGAAATATGGTATTGACAAGAAGAAGAAGAAAGGCACATCGACATATCCGTGCTGCAGAAAATGTTGTAAAAGCTCATATTTAGGTTGTTTGAAATGATAATCAATTATAATTTTAAATGATTAATATATCTATACATATAATAAATCTGTAGAAGTGTAAATTCTGTACATTGAAAATATTTAAAAAATAAATAGCAGGGGGTGTTACTAGATCGAAACCGAATCCAAAATATGATTAAAAAAATTGTTGTCTGTCTGTTTGTTCAAGCATCACGCAAAAACTACCAGTTCGATTACGATGAAACTTCGTATTATTATAATTTAATATCCTGGGCACCACACTGGGTACTTTTCATCCCGGAAAAGTATAGACAATAAAAAACAAACTTAATTTTGGGGTTCAATCCCTAGACACGGTTACTGTACCAACCGCAAATAATAAGTTTGTCGCCCTTTATGTCACCCACAGTTCACTAACGTTGCGCTGTAAATGTAGGGCCGAAGGTCGAATTTGGCTTGAACCGTTCGCGGCACTAACGTGGCGCGCGGCGCCACAGATCGCAAGCCTATATAAGGACGGCGCGGCGTCTCCGTTACGGGTTGGGAGCCTTCTGCGCTCACCATGGTGTAGTATCTTAGAACAAATCTTCTAGGATTTATTTTACTAGCGCCATCTAACGGACATAGTTGAAATAAATTAGTACAAATAGTCGTCAATGTTGTTATTTAAAAAAAGAAAAACGAGTTTATAAGAGAGCCTTACTTTTTTATATACCATTAATTAAAAATAAAACTGAATCTCCAAATAGTTTATTACTTTACTATTTTTGATTAAACGCCATGCTCTAAATAATAAATTAGACTTTATTTATAAAACTTGATTACAGATATGAATTTTCATTTTTATCTCGGCAACATACTATATCAATCAAAATTTAAATATGTCTGCGGTGTTTTGATGCGCACAGGCATTTTTTTCATTTCTTAACTTTCAATGTTATCTTGTTTATAATGAAAGTGGTTTCATTGCTATTAGCGTCGAGTTGAACTATCCTCCGCTGTGTCTGTGAGCTTGCTATTGACGTCGAGTTGAATTATCCTGCGTCGTAGCTATGTGTATAAATTGTGGGTCTAAAAACATTTAAACAAGCTAGGAGTATCTCAAGCGTATTTTACATACCATATTTTTTGTATATGATTATGCTATGTAGGATACGTTTGGGATATATTTTGTTTAAATGTTTTTAGATTCACAATTTATACACATTAATATGCATAATATATTTTTGTACTAGCTATACGTAGGTACTAATCTATACTTTACATATCTATATATACATAGGTACGTGTTTTGACGAACTTCAAATTCAACTATGGGTACTAGATGGCGCTACAAGCGCGGTACAAGTTCATGACGTAAGATACCCATCTATACCCGTAATACATATTAATCTATGGCGCTCACCCACAGTCCGCGTAAAGTTGTAAAGGCCATCTGAGGCCAACAACGAGCAAAAAAAAAAGAAAGCCCGCGATCCATACATTTTTTGACTGTTAATGCGGACGGACGTGTCGAGCGGCGAGCGTTCGTTCTTATTGACATTTTATCAATTGTATGCCTGCAATTTTAAACCGTGCTTTTCAGCGCGAACTATTTATTTCAAATCAGTACAGTTTAGACTTTAGAGTAGTCACTTATTAGGTTTATTTTTATAAGGTATATATTTAATAGTGTGTAACGTAGGTAGTATATGTAATAGTATGTAACGTGGGTTATTTCTAAGACTGTTAGGTAGGATTAGTTATTCGTATATATTTTTGTAGATATTAGTTTAGAGTACGTACGCATTTTTCTTATTTAATTAGGTAGCTTAGATTAGTTTTTATCATAAATAGTTTTATTTAGGTAGGTATTTCATTTTCTCTTTTATTATTATTTTTAACTTTGGTATATGTATTAGGTAATTATAATTCAATATAGGTAAAGTAGGTTTGTTATTAATTTTAATTCTCTAGATTTTAATATTCGCAATATATAGGTACAATATTGTTCGCGACAACGTTAATATTGACTTTAATCGTGTTATCGTGAGTGAATACATAAGTGTGACGTATAAAGTTTATCGTTATAATAGTGCCGAATTACGTCATATATAGACTTGAAAAGTATAGATAAATAGTGTAAGTAATATAATATTATGTTTCTTTTATATAGTTTAAAGAATATCATGTTTAAAGCATAAATATTGCCAATAAAATGCATTTTTACCTCAAGTTAGGCATGTTAGGGTTCCTAGGTCTTAAGTTTTTAATAAAAGGTTTCACTTGTGTGTTTTATTTTATACACTACTAAAAGCACTACAACATACTGAAGGAATCATATTCCTACATAATATAGTTAAAAAGTTATTACACTTTTTCTGATATAAATGTTACAGCAAAATAGATTTTTAGACTAAAACCTAGAATAATTATATCTAGACCTAATTTCCGATAGATAAAACAGATACCAATAGATAGGTCTCATCGTGCCCTACGCGGCAGTTTTTGTACCATCACGTTAGCTAGTATAGTTCCGTAGATATAAGCAGAAATGTGTACCATATATAATTAAAAATAAACTTGTGGACCGAGGTTTCTGGCCGGCTCTCGTTACGGTAAAGATTAGAGGTACTTAAGCGGTACAGTATCGATCGACCGCAGGTGCTCAAGAAACCTCATCTTCAAGCCTCAAGAACCAAACGGAGCCAGCCAGAAGCCTTCAACCAACTGAACTATGAAGCTTGTTTCTATTCATTTAAAGTCCTGATCCTGACCCGCACATCGAACCCGCAACAACACGCCTTTCAGAGCCTCCGACATAGTAACCAGTCATCGCCATATAGTACAGTCTACACATCGTGTACAGGACGTCAGCGACT
This sequence comes from Catocala sponsa, assembly GCA_963564715.1. Lineage (NCBI taxonomy): Eukaryota > Metazoa > Arthropoda > Insecta > Lepidoptera > Erebidae > Catocala > Catocala sponsa. The sequence continues at coordinate 10,662,666 of OY751351.1, forward strand.
CGACGGCTGTTTTGTAACCATCATCATATAGTAACGAAGCCCCGAGTTCGCCCGTCCGGTACAAATATAGTTACCTACCAGGTAGTCTTAAATTTTTCTTTTTTTAATACGTTTATCGCGAGCGAAGCCGCGGGAAAAAGCTAGAATATTTTTTATAATTTCGAGTTGCAACCTAACTAATATTATAAATGCGAATGTGAGTTTGTTTGTTACATGTTACAGTACAATATCTTTGTGCTGTATCTACAATCTACATCGCAATCTTATGATCTTTATCGCACGTTCAATATCTATTAAATGTTTCTACTATCCGTGATCAACACGTAGTCGTTAGTATATAAGATGCACCTTTGGATAATTATAACCAGACTATACTACAACTTTGTCTCATTTATACCTAATCATATACTGCCAAGAGTTTGGCAAATTGGTGACCCCGACGAACGAATACGCAGCAAGAAACATGGCACAATCACCATGCAAGGCGAACATAAATCAGCAAGGAACACTTGAAGTAGCTGCTGGCACCTCGGTTTTATCTCGCATTCCGGAATTTTGGAAAGACCAACCAAGATTATGGTTCACGCAACTAGAAGCCATATTAGCACCACAGAAGCAAGGAGACGAATACAAATACTGTACAGTAATAGCAAAATTATCCAAGGAAGAAATACTACAAGTTAGTGACCTAATCACTTCACCACCGACTACAGATAAATATAAAAACATCAAGGAACGTTTAATTGATTGTTACGAAGAAACAGAACAGCGACAGTTTCAAAAATTAATATCAGAGACAGAACTCGGTGAACAAAAACCTTCGCAGTTATTACGTCAAATGCGAGTCCTCGGGAGAGGAAAAATCAGTGACGAAACAATTAAACTACTATGGTTCAGGCTTTTACCAACATCAGTTACTACGGTTCTAGCAGTTACGGAAGACATGGAAATTGACAAACTGAGCCAAATTGCAGACAAAATAATAATGAATTCAAAAGTAACCGAAATATCAGCTGTTAGCAACGACACTTCAAACGACAACAATACAGCATGCATTTTAGCCCAGCTAGCAAAATTACAGATAGATATTGACGCAATTCAGCAAGGTCAATATGGCTATCGACCCAGCACGCACAATCATTTCAAGAAACGTCAACAATTCCCGATTATGAGGCCGAGAACAAACTATAGAGGAGCAAATCGATTTTGTTACTACCACGAAAGATTCGGAAAATATGCAAGGAACTGCATTAAACCATGCGGTTGGAAACCAATGACTTACGTACGGAACCAGGGAAACGAATAAGAGCACAGACAACGGCGAAACTCTGTGCAATCCACCCATCCAATCGCCTCACCATTACCGACCGAAAAAGTGGTATGAAGTTTTTGATTGACACGGGCGCAAATATTTCAGTCATTAGCAAGCAACAGAGATATTCAATTTTACAAAATGAACAATACACACTATACGCTGCAAATGGGACTAAAATTAGGACTTACGGCGAGAAGACGCTTACCTTGAATTTAGGACTACAACGATGTTATAAATGGAATTTTATAATCGCCGATGTTACACAACCAATAATTGGAGCAGATTTTCTAGAGCACTATAAACTATTAGTCGACATAGCAGGTCGCAAACTTATCGACAAAGTTACAGAGCTGACAACGCATGTAACTTCAGAAAAAGCGACACAACAAACAATTCGTACTATCGCAGTGGGAACGAATTCACGTATTACGCAACTTTTAAACAAATACGAAGACATCACGAAAGAGTCCTCTCTACGCAATGCGCCCAAACATAAGATTGAACACCACATTATCACTACAGGACCACCCGTCGCAGCTCGGGCAAGACCATTACCTCCAGAAAAATACGACATAGCCAAAAAGGAATTTCAAAATATGATAGAGCTCGGAATTTGCCGACCGTCAGATAGCCCATGGGCAAGCCCATTACATATGGTAAAAAAGAAAAATGGCGAATGGAGACCGTGCGGAGACTATCGAATGCTCAATAGCACGACAGTACCGGACAAATACCCACTACCAAGATTAACTGACTTTACATACATATTAGAAAATAAGAAGATACTAAGCAAGATAGATATACGCAAAGCATACCACTGTATTCCTGTTAAAGATATAGAAAAAACAGCCATCATCACACCTTTCGGACTTTTTGAGTACTTAAGAATGCCTTTCGGATTACGCAATGCGGCACAAACATTTCAACGATTCATGGATTCCTTATTTAGAGATTTAAACTTCGTATTTATATTTGTAGACGACTGTCTCATCGCATCGGACAACGAAGATTTGCATTATCAGCATTTAGAAACGGTTTTCAAACGTTTACACGAGAATGGAATAACCATTAATCTCGAAAAATGCGAATTTCTCAGAAGGGAAATAGATTTCTTAGGTTATCATATAACGAGCCAAGGAATACAACCTACCGAAGAAAATTACAAAGCAATCATGGAATTTCCCAAACCGAAAACAATTCAAGAATTAAGACGATTTTTGGGCATGGTCAATTTCTACAGAAGTAATATTCCACGCGCAGCGGAAAATCAAAGAATTTTAAACGAATATCTACATGGTTCAAAAAAGAACGATAATTCACCTGTTCCTTGGACAACGGAAGCAGACAAAGCTTACGAAAAATGCAAGGAAAGCATGAAAAACGCAGTGTTAACAGCGCATCCTTCCCGCAACGCATCACTAGCGCTCATGACCGACGCTAGTGCTACTTGCGTTGGTGGAGTTTTACAACAAAAAGCCGGACGCAATTGGGAACCATTAGGTTTTTTTTCACAAAAATTGAGCGAAACTCAACAAAAATATTCTACGTTTGACAGAGAGCTGTTAGGAATATACATGGCCGTCAAACATTTTCACAGATTAATCGAGGGAAGAGAATTTACAATATTTACGGATCACCGACCTTTGACATACGCATTCTCCCAAAAACCATCATCAAAAGATACACCGCGACGGGTCCGGCAGTTAGATTTCATTTCACAATACAGTACCAACATTCAACACATAAGCGGACGTGACAATATTACCGCCGATGCCTTATCTCGAATAGAGGAAATATACGTGCCATCACCTATCGATTACGCTGAATTGGAAAAATGTCAATCAACAGATAATGAACTAAGTAAATTACGTGACAATAAAAGATTAAAATTCAAAAACATTACGCTTCCGGGTTCCACAATAAACATCACCTGCGACACGTCTACTGGAAAAAGCCGCCCCTACTTACCAAAGCAATTTCGCAAACAAATTTTCGATACCATTCATGGTATGAGCCATCCAGGAAAAAGAACTACGAGAAAAATGATAACCCAAAGGTATTTATGGCCGTATATGAACAAAGATATCAATAATTGGTGTAGATCATGTATAGCCTGCCAAAAATCAAAAATACAACGACATACGATATCACCTCCTGGTACATTTATGACAGCGCAACGTTTTGAACATTTACATATTGACATCGTCGGACCACTTCCGATTTCACAAGGGAAGAGATATTTAATCACAATCATAGATCGTTGTACGTCATGGCCCGAAATATTTCCGGTAGAAGATATAACTGCAGAAACAGTAGCCAAGACACTTTTCGAAGGATGGATTACTCGTTTTGGATGTCCATTGCGCATTACTACGGATCAAGGCCGACAGTTTGAATCAAGAATATTTGAGTCACTCTCACAATTTTTGGGAATACATAAAATTAGGACAACACCTTATCATCCGCAATCCAATGGAATGATAGAGAGATTTCATAGAACTTTAAAGGTGGCGTTAATGACAAGAGAATCCAACGAAAATTGGTTAAAAGAAATTCCAACAGTTTTACTCGGGTTGCGGAGTAGCTTGCGAGAAGACACAGGTTATAGTTCAGCAGAGATGACATATGGAACGCCAATACGACTCCCTGGAGGATTTTTTGAGTCATCAGCAGCACAGTTATCAACGTACGAAGAGTTTGTAAAACAAATTCAAAAGGACATCACACAAATGACATCAATTCCGAAAAGAAAAAACCACAACCAAGCTATATTTGTGCATCCCGAACTCAAAGAATGCTCACACGTATTTGTTCGGTGTGATAGAATTAAGAAAGCCCTGACACCGCCGTATGAAGGACCCTACCCAGTAATTAGTAAAACAGATAAAACATTTTGCATTAGAATTAGGGATAAAGAGACAGTGATATCAATTGATAGATTGAAACCAGCATTCATGATCAATGACGAATCAAACTACGTGCCAGATTCAAAGGATTTCTACAGATATTCACACACGTACACTACACGATCAGGACGTAAAGTAAAGCCAGTAGTACGTCTATAAAAAATCGCTGATATAAGCAAGCTATTCGTATATATATTAACATAGATCTTAACATATACCATTAATTCACAACTACTCGTAACAACAAGACATCTAAAATGGGAAATCAAAGTTCTAAGGACCAGATAACATACAATACGGACAGTTGCCTCAATCAAAACGAAGCGGACAAACTCCGTAACCTGATCCAGGAGGACTTACGGTGGACAAGAAATGTTGCAATGGGACAGATTATTTTAACAATCGGCGTGATCCTACTTTACGGCATAATGAAAACACTGGACAGAAGAATGAAGAGTTTAACGGAAAAAAATAATAAACACTCGTGCAACAGCTAAGTCAAAATTACATACGTCAGCAAATCACACCACAACAGGCGTCATCAAATTCCACCGCGTACAATAGCATTATTATTTATATACATCAGCAAATAACTAGTAACAACAGGCGTCATCAAATTCCACCGCGTACAATAGCATTATTATTTATATACATCAGCAAATAACTAGTAAGGTCTAGGTCAAATTTATATTGTAAACACTATTACCATAATATTTTTTTTTTTAAAGGGGGGTGTACTGTTACAGTACAATATCTTTGTGCTGTATCTACAATCTACATCGCAATCTTATGATCTTTATCGCACGTTCAATATCTATTAAATGTTTCTACTATCCGTGATCAACACGTAGTCGTTAGTATATAAGATGCACCTTTGGATAATTATAACCAGACTATACTACAACTTTGTCTCATTTATACCTAATCATATACTGCCAAGAAGTTTGGCAAATTACACTTTCACGCCTTAACTCGACCGATCATCATGTTTAGCATACACGTTGTCAGGGATTGTACAAAAAACCGTTTTTACCGTAGCAGAGCCACGATTTGGCATGAATGGGCCGGCTCGACCGGAGTGATACCACGGCCTTACAGAACACCGGCGTCGAGTCAGTGAGTGTACCGGAGGCCCAACCCTCTCCTACTGGGAGGCAGATCAAATTTAAAAGCCTGGTAACACACTTGTGACTCCTCTGGTGTTGCGGGTGTCCATGGGCGGCGGTAATCGCTTACCATCACGCGATACGTCTGCTCATTTGCGGACAAGACAATAAAAAAAAAAGAAATGGCATAGGGGCAAATAAAAAGGCAGTCTTATTAGAAAAAAAATATAGTTTCCGAGCAAAACCGTGGGGGCCAAGGCTGATGATTTATTTAATAGGTCATGAACTATCATTCTAAGTATTTACGTATTTTCTTGAAAAAGTTAAAAAAGAAAAACTGACGTAAAGATTGCAGCCTCCATTAGATCGTTAGATAAATATTTCTAATCCTTGGTAAGTAAAAATAATTGTGGAACCATAATTTTCTTCTGAGGTCGACAAATTATGCAATTGCTTATTGATCATTCTTTTTATTTTTGTTAAGACAGCTTCGAATCAGAGTGTATGATTATTTTACAAAATATCAAACAACGAACACAAAGACCATTAATTAAATAATAGTTTAAAAAAACTAAAAAACACGCTTTAAAAAGTAGAAAATAATTTACTTTTGTCATCTATCCACCTTCTGCCTAATTTATTTAAATTGTTGTTTTGTTTTTTATTTTATTTTTTAATTGAGTTATGTATGTATCGAACTCATGCAGGCTCTGCGAGAACACCAGCGTTGTACTGCAACATTGCTGACGCAGCACCTTATTGTTCCTAAACACGGTTGTGTTGCCTGTTACCTTGTAAGCGTAGAACAAATATAATTATTTTTCTTTCTTTCTTTCTTTAATAATTTTAATGTAAAAAAGCGTGGGGTGAGGGTTATCAAAATATCTTAGAAAGCACCCCACGCTTTTTTACATTATAATTAAATTATTTTGTACTTTTTAAAGCGTGTTTTTTAGTTCTTTTCAACTTTATTTTTCTAAATTTTTGTATTGTCATCAATCCTCGATAAGTGTGCAAAGTTTCAAATCAATCCGTGTCGGTTTGAAAGGTGTGAAAATCACGTTCAAAGATTCCGTTACATAGATTCATAGATACATACCAAGCTAATAAAAGCGTGTTAAAAAAGAATCCATAGGCAATTTTTTTAAAGACCTTTTCCGCGCCCATCTATAAGTAATTCCTGTGTCGCGGGGGACTTATAAACTTTCAAATAACGGGCACGAAGAACATCCAGAGTCGGTACAACCATTTGTGGGTCACACATCTTTGTCCCGTGTGGGATTCGAACCCACAACACTCGGCGCGGAGGCAGTGGCGAAGCGACCACTTAAACGACTACGCCATCCGTGCAGTCATAGCTTCCACAATCAATTTTTTTATCCTACTATTTTATTGTACGTATGAGTGAAGGTCTTAATGAGACTCTTCTAACTGTTCTCCACTTTACTAAACTCCTGTTTACCAAACAGACTGGAGCGAATTCTAAAAAGGTATCCTAATCTTAATCCTAACTAATATTATAAAAGCGAAAATGAGTTTATTTGTTTTTTACCTTTTCACGCCTAAACCACTGAACCGATCATTCTGTAATTTTACATATACGTTGACAGATGTACAGAAACGGACAGGAAATAACTACACTGGAACATTGAGACAACTACCATCTTAGTCTCCCCGTGACCATGGCTGCTGAAAAGCAACCGAAACGTCGGGGAAAGTGTAAAAATAAATCTAAATAGTATAATAGTATAGTAATAGTATAAATAGTTTTAATAGTTTCAATAATTTAATTAGCTTAAAAATTTGTAAAGTTTAATAGTGATTATAGTAGTGTAACAGTTTTTCAAAAAATTTTGTAATAGTGTCAAATAAACAACGCGATAAAATCCGTATATAGTAGTTTAATTTCAATGAATAACATTCGCGTAAACAGAAGACAATATTATATAAATATATACCTTTTTTTTTGTAAATACATACATATTATACATAGAAACACCCAGACCAAGACAAACATCCATGTTCATGCACACAAATGTTTGACTTGTGCGGGAATCGAACCCGCGACCTCAAGCGTGGCAGTCGGTTACACTATCCACTGCGCCATCGAGGCCGACATAATACTAGCTTTTGCCCGCGGCTTCGCTCGCGTTAATTTAGAATTTGACAATCAATTCGGGTCGTAGGTACTCTGCTTGTAATAATATAATTCAATCATGATTTGAAAGACACGTGGCGCCATCTATTATCATAAGAACGTTATTATTGTTTTCCTCGGGAACAGTAACTTTTTTTTGGGATGAAAGGTAGCCTATGTCCGTTTCTGTACACCTGACAACGGATATTATGCAAAATTTCAGGATGATCTGTTCGGTGGTTTAGGCGTGAAAAGGTAACAAACAAACAAACAAACTCATTTTCCCTTTTATAATATTAGTTAGGATTAGGATTAGGATAGGATAGGATTAGTATTATTTAGGAGTTAGGATGCTGCCACAACAATATTGTATTCTTCATTAATGAGACCACCTGTGTTTAAAAAGAACACAGACATATACAACACAAATGTGTACATGTGTACACTTTAAAAACCATAACAAAAACATCTAATAACAAAACATTTGTTACTTCACAACTGCTCATCAATTGGAGAATCGCCTGCTTTATTGCTATGTCTCGTTCTAACACTACATACTGAGTAGGATCTCTCATTCTCACGCAGGGTGAAGCTCCAATATAATGAACCCCTGCCATAGAAGCGTGTAATTACTGAAGTATGACCATGTGGCGAGTATCTCCGAGTCAAATAATAGTACATACTTTGAAAACTTGATTGTATGTCTGGCGCAGTAATTCAAGTGGTCATTTAGTTATCAGTGTGAGTTGCGGACCAAAATTTGATTCCCGGCGTTGTATTTCTGGTTAGTATCACCCATATATTATTCCCGAAAGGATAGGCAGATGTGTATCACAGCCACATTTCACCAGTTCCCATGTCCTAGGGTGCCTATGGCGGTCTACCGGACTTTCAGACTCGTTGCTAACCTCCCAAAAATATCAATAACATATGCCGGACCCAGGAATCGAACACACGCATAAGGTCTTAACTAATGAACAGCAGTCGCCATTTACTAACGCCGCACCACCGAGGTAATTAGTTATTATAATTTTATATGAAATCGCTTTGCGCTCTATACCCCTGACAAAGTTATGCGAAATTTCATGATGATCGGTCGAATAAGCTTAACCAACAAACAAACTCACATTCTCATTTATAATATTAGTTAATACTAAAATTTGTCCGCAGCTTCGCTCGCCTCCGTGTAGATTCTGACCATAAATTTCTATCCGTCGTGAACAGTATTTGTTACGATTTGGAACCTCATAGGTATAATATAGTAATTAGTTTATTTATTAAGGATCTCCAACAAAGAATATACACAAAATTGCACAGACAAATGGACATTAGTTTTGTATAGTGTACTCCTTTAGTTATAGGAGACCACAGCATGCACATACATATACAACAAAGCATAAAATAGAAAAAATTTAAAATTAATTAATTAAAATAAACTACACGTTAGGAATTAACTTAACAAAAGAAATAAACAATGTGAAACTTAATGAAAAACTTAAATAACCCGTTCTAAGTGTTTTATATTTTGGTAAGGGTTGACTAATATCAATATCGTGAGACTTTGATAAATTATTGTATTGCCTACAAAGCCTTAGTACAGCAGCGTAATGACCCAGGTTGGTTTTAGAGAATGCAACATCCAGTAGGTTATAATTACTTTTTCTTGAGATTCGGTTAGGTATTTTTATGTGTAAGGCGCCTAACAGTTCACTACAGTCTGTGAGCACAGCCGTTCAGAATTTTATGCAGATATATGGCATCTAGTTTCAATCTGCGGCTTGTTTGCGGATGAATGGAAGATCATGCGAGAATGCCTGTTATTTTGTGAAAATATGTATAATAGGAAATCTACAGTTCCGTGTTAATTTGTAATTATTGGTCCGTTTTATATTATTTTTTTTTAATTGTCATTATTTGTTATACATTTCATTACTATATTTTTATTTTTACTATTATTTTTACTATTATAATTTTTATTTTTACTATTATAATTTTTATTTTTACTATTATAATTTTGTAATTAATGTGTCAGTGTTTCTAACTTAATTAATGTAAATGGTTTGGTATCGTTTTAATTAACTATAAAAAAATAAAAATATTTTATATGGCTACTAGATTTAGCCCGCGGCTTCGCTCGCGTAAATGTAGATTAAGTTAGTAACAGTACCTATATTTTCTGGATAAAGGTACCCTTCCTTTTATGTTCCCCTGACAACGTGTATGCGAAATTTCATGATGATCAGTCAAGGCAACAAACAAACAAACTCACGTTCGCATTTATAATATTAGTTAGGATTATGAAACATTATATATATTTATTGTATATATATTATAGTTAAGGTACGTAACCAAACCAAACTCAAGAGTTCTGCTATCCCCTGTCATGGGAGCGTGAAATCGGTAAAGTAGGCGCATGTGGCGAGTAATTCCGGGTGAAATACTAGTGTTGTACGTTATTACTGGCGACCCGCGGAGTAATTGCCGTTGAGTGGTTTTGTATAGTGAGACGTAGGGTTGGGAAAACTAGGTTATCGAAATAGGTAAATGTATCGATAAATAAATAGATAAATATGATTGTTATTATCTTCGTATCTCTTACGTCTAGGAACAGCTTACTAGATTTACTGCCAATTGTGAGCTTTTCGGTGTAATTCTCGAATATAGCAAAAGGTTCGCTCAATTTGCTTGCGTCTAGGTGAGTTGTTATCGTGGCAGCCTTGATACACTAGCTATCTCCGCGGTTTCACCCATGTGTATGATTACTGCTCCGCTCCCGCGGCTCGAAGCGTGATGTTAGATATACCTATAGACTATATTACATCCGGACAAAGTAGCTTGGTAATAGTAAAAGAATAATCATCACTTCAGCAATTTTTGAGTTTATTTACCTACTAGAAACATGCAAAACACAAATCTTTGGTCTCTATACCTAAGTGTACCTATGTGATGATATATTATAAGTGCAATCTTAGTATCTTATCTTATCTTATGTGGGGGCCAGTCAGTGCAGACCGGCGACACTTCGACCCAGTGGGATCTTTTGTGTCGACACTCTCCCAATAACGACTGCCATAGATGTTCATGGCAGCCGGGACCAACGGCTTAACGTGCTTTCCGAGGGACGGAGCAGGCGATAATTGTCAATCAATACGCACATAATTTCGAAAAGTCATATAACTGCCGAAAATCAGAGGTGCGCGACGTGGGTTCGAACCCGAGACCCTCTGCATTGCAGTCTGTTGGTCTCCCCACTGAGCTATCGCTGCTCTCAATCTTAGTAAGTGGAATAGAAAATGTATTATAAAATAAATGATCAGATTGTACTTGTCCTTATCAGATAGAATGTATAAGAGAACTACCCATAATGATGCAATAGGAATACTAAATGATAGAAGACTAGATCTTCGTGAAGATAAAAACCTTAAGATAAAATCCGGGCGTCAAAACATTGAAAGTAAAGGTTTTAACAGATCTATTCTTGACGCGCTAGGCCCGAACGAAATATGAATGTGTAAAAAAGATAACTATAGTTGTATATTTAATAAATTATACAAAGCTTTATCCGTTAAAACAACGGGAATACATATTTCATTCTGCGGTTTACGCATAAATGCCAAACAAGCATCCAAGCACTTCACAAACTTTCATAATTACACTATTAGTAAGACTCGAAATCGATTCGATTCGATACATCTAAACTACTAAATGGGAAAATTATTTTATCGATATCGACAATTGCAGGCACTAGCCGCACGTGAGGGGTAAAATTTAATATTCATAATAGCCGGTGTGTAGCCATTTTGCGGGCGCCGCGGGGAGGATATCACTAGTGTAGTAGCAATACACACGGAACTATTGTGACGTATTTTACCATGTAGACATGTTTCTTTATACAATACTAGCTTTTGCCTGCGGCTTCGCTCGCGTAAAAGTAGGTTAGGTTAAGTTAGAAACAGAACTTTTAAAAATAAATTATATCCTTTGTTACAAAAGCTTTCTAGTGGTTAAATAATTTTTAAAATCGTTTGATTAGTTGTTGAGTTAAATCCTTGCAAACAACCGAACAAAAAATCTTATGCCATCAAAAACATAATGATCGGTCAGTCAGTGAGTGACAAAATTAAGAAACTTTGACTAGTTATAATTCTTAAACTACTGGTTCAAATTGAATGAAATTTGAAATATACCGTGTTTATACAATGCCTGCTTGGTTACTGAAAATTTAGGCTTCTAGTTTTATCCACAATGAAGTTATAGGGGGTCGAAAATGGCCGGAACTGTTTCGAGAAAAGTATGGTACGGCCGTGCCGCTTTTTTGTTCGACTTGGCGGGGTCACTGCCGTGCCCCCAGATCTTTCCTTTTTAAAATATTAGTAGGTACTAGGTGTAGATTGCTTTTTGATGGTCTAATAGCATAATGGATTCACAGTGGGTAAGGCACATAGTGCGCAGAACCGATGGCCGTTGGAGTAGAAAGGTTCTGGAGTAACGGCCACGCAACGGAAGACGCAGCAGGGGTAGATCCCCACAAGGTGGACAGACGATCTGGTAAGGGTCGTGGGAAGCGGTTGGATCCGGGTGACCCAAGATCGGTCTGTATGGAAAACCTTGTGGAAACCTATGTACCTACAGCAGTGGACTTCTTTCGGTTGAAATGATGATGATAAAAGATGTAAGGCAGCAAGAACCTAGTGGGAAATGTTTGGACTGCCACGTACGAGTATCTCTGACTTTTTGAAGTTATGTGCGTATTAAATATTTAATTATCTCTCGTTTTATGATAAAGAACGAATCCTGCGAAGCGTGAGAGTTCTTCATATTGTTCTAAGATATGTGAAGTCTGTCAACCCGCACTGGGCCAGCGTGATGGACTATGGCCTAACCCTTCTCACACTGAGATGAGGCCCGTGCCCAGCAGTGTGACAGGTTAAACAGGACTAATATATATTACATCTACACTAACATTATAAAGAGAAAAGTTTTGTATTTTTGTTTGTATAAACTTAAAAACTACTGCACTGTTTTCGAACATTCTTCCATCATTAGAAAGCTACTCATACCAGAAATAAGAGTATTAGAACCTCGCTGATTTCAGCATGAATGGGCTGGCTCGACTGGAGAAGGACTACCCTCTCACAGAATATCGACTTGAAATAGCAGTATTCCTACTGTTATGTTTCATTCGGTAAGTGAGAGTGCCGGAGGCCCAATTACCCTCTTTCCCCCTTCCCGCTCCTTCTCCTTCCCATTTCCTTTTTCTCTTCTTCCTTTCCTAAAGGATCGGCAACGCGAAATTGATGATTCTGGTAATGCAGGCGTCCATAGGCTACAGTGAGTTTGTCACATTAGTTGTATAAAAAAAAATAAGATAGGTTATATAACATTACGCTTCGAGCTATGAGTGCGGTGCAGTGAAACCGCTGGGAACAGCTAATATTTTATGCCACACTACGGTATATTTATTATTCCAAATTTTAGACGTAGATATTTCTGTGAGTCAAGTAGTTGCCTTGCCACTATCATAGCGCCAAATGTTGTGGATTCGATACCCACGCATGACAAAAAAAATGCGCTTTTAAAAACACACTTTAGGTGTTAGAAACATTTTACGTCTGATGATGATGATCGATCCGACCGTTTTCGGCCATGGCGACTGCTTTGACTCCTAGTCGGCTTGACGACGCTGATGCGCCCGAAGATGACTTATATAGCCAATTTTTGCTGTAAACTCTCTGGAACAGTATGGGCACGACGGCATGCCGGATACATAATTATAATTTATGGCAACGGATGGACGGGCCTTTAATTCATCGTGCTTAGTATCAAGATCAGCTCTACGCTGCTCCTCAAACTCGCGGGTTTGACGTCTCACAATATCGCGCCATTCCAGATACTGTTTGTACGTCTACTGCACGGATGGCGTAGCGGCTTAAGTGGTCGCTTCGCCATGGTGCCGAGTGTTGTCAGTTCGAATCCCACACGGGCTATAACATTGTGTGATCCTCAAATGTTTGTTCCAAGTCTTAGATGTTCTTTGTGTCCGTTGTTTGAATGATTGTAAAATCCACCGCGATACAGGAATAATTCCTAGGCCAGAAATTGTCTTTTTATTAATATATATAGGTAGCTACGCCCGCGTTTATGATTACTGTGCCGCCCCCATGAGTCGTAGCGTGATGTTATTTAGCCTATAGCCGTCCTCAATAAATAAGCTATCCAAAAAAAATATTTTTTCGATTCGAACCATTAGTTCCTGAGATTAGCGCGTTCAATAAAACAAACAAACTCTTCAGCTTTATAATATTAGTATAGATATCAGCCTTGTATTAAACTATCCCACTGCTGGGCACGGGCCTCTTCTCACTGTGAGAAGGTTTAAGCCATAGTCCATCACGCTGGCCCAGTGCGAGTTGGCAGACTTCACATATCTTCGAAAACATTATGGAGAACTCTCAGACATGCAGGTTTCCTCACGATGTTTTCCTTCACCGTTAAAGCAAGCGATAATTAATTATTTAATACGCACATAACTTCGAAAAGTCAGAGATGCGCACCTTGGGTCTTTTTATTATTAATATTAAAATTAAAGTACAGAAAATAAATCTGCAAATGAAATAAAATTGGAAAACAGAGAGAGAAAAACAGAGAGAGAAACACTATTTTCTGACGAAAATAAACAACGATATTACGTCCCGTTATTATAATGAATCAGCCGCAGGGCACCCGTAATTAAATGGCGGACAGCTCTGGATTTACCTAAAATGAAATGTGCTTGTTTTTATTTACTCTTGTCAACATTTTAATGTAAATGATTCGGATTTTTGAGCAGTGTTATCTTTTGTGATTGAGTATTATTAAATACTAGTTTTCACCCGCGGCTTCGCTCGCGTAAATGTAGGTTAGGTTAGGTTTATTTTTTCTGGATGAAAGATACCCTATGTCATATTCTGTACCCCTGACAACGTATATGCAAAATTTCATGTTGATCGGTTGTGTAGTTAAGACGTAAAAGCGTAACAAACAAACAAACTCATTTTCGCATTTATAATATTAGTTAGGATTAGAGTTTGTCCGTGGATTCGCTTGCATAAAATTTATACATTTAATGTAGGTTAGGGTGTGAAAGCATAACAAGCAAACAAACTCACATTCACATTTATAATAAACTAGATGTGCCCGCAGTTTCACCAGCGTTTATCATTACTGCGCTGCCCCCGTGGGTCGTAGCGTGATGTTTTAAAGCCTCTAGCTTTCCTCGATAAATAGGCTATCCAACACTAAAATAATTTTTCAATTCCAACCAGTAGTTCCTGAGATTAGCACGTTTACTATAGGCTATATATCATCACGCTAAGATCAATAGGAGCGGAGCACCAATTAAGAATGTTTCAAAATCGGAGGATATTTTTTCCTTTTGAGAGCTTCCGCTGCGTGCGCTGCGTAAACAGTTAAAGTTTCGCAAAAATTATGTATTACAGATTTGTTCAATTTAGTACCGAACAAGCATCGTAGGTACTCAATCGGTTGACCTAGCAAGTGTCATTGACCGTAACACATATTTTATAATATAGTATTAAATCTTAGCATTACTCTGGTAGAGATAATAAAAGTTATAACAAGTTAACTTATCTCTATCATTTCATCATCCTTGGTGTATGGACCATGCATCATATTTGTCCGTACAGGTACCTATCTCAAGTTACGTTGGCATAACCAACTTACCTTTAAACTTTTGTTGAATAAACTCAGTTCTTGTCAGATCGTCATTGTGGACAGTAGTCCGAGATTTTTATATTTTATCTCTCGCAGGTACCTAAATAAAAAATTATAATCAGGCTCTGTAATCTATACATTCTTTTCCAGATGTTCCATAGTACTAAAGTAGGTACAAAGTAACTATACAAGCCTTGAATACAATATAAGGAGTAAGTAATTAAACTCAGTAGACTGTTAAGAATAGGCTCCATAGGCTGCTATTCTGCTGTCGTCAACTCACTTTAGTCTTAGACTCTGACTAATTTTGGCGTCGCTTGATTTAATATTATAGAAACTAGATGTTCCCGCGGTTTCACTCGCGTTTATCGTTACTGTGCGTCCCCGTGGGTCGTAGCATGATGTTATATAGCCTATAGCCTTCCTCGATAAATAGGCTATCCAACACTAAAAGAATTTTTCAATTCGAACCAGTAGTTCCTGAGATTAGCGCGTTCAAACAAACAAACAAACTAACTCTTCAGCTTTATAATATTAGTATAGATTAACGCTGTCATACAAAGAATTTACGAGATATTTTATATGCAGACAAATTTTCGATAGTCCTAACATTAGGATAAAAATATCTTTATTTAAATACGGTGTTCAGTGATAATAAAAATACATAGTTACAATCCTAATCCTAACTAATATTATAAATGCAAATGTAACTTTGTTTGTTTGTTTATTACGCTCTTACGCCTCACCTACTCGACCATCACCATAAAATTTCGCATACCTACACGTTGCCGAGGGAACAGAAAACTCATCCAAAGTAATAAATAGTATCACACAAATTTCTGTCCCGTGTGCGTTAGAACCCACAACACTCGGCGCGGTGGAACTGGCGAGGCGACACCTTAAACCACTACGCCATCCGTGCAGCCGTTTTTTTTTTATTGCACTCAAACGTAAACATAAACTTACTGATTACAATGTTAATATTTTGAGGTTATACTTTTGTCTTTCACAGAGTTAAGAAGTATAAAAGAGACAAAAGTAGGCTGTCTAAAATCTTTAAGTATTTGACATGAGAATCAACACTGATATTTAATTAGACTTTAGTAATAAGTTTAGATCTAGATAATACTGAAAGCTTAGGCGTCTTGTGTTTAAAATTTCAATCTTATAGATGTTTTAATTAGAATATAGTTGTACTAGTTTCTGACCGTAGTTTTGCACGCATAAATCTCATAGCAAATGCAATGTAAAAGTGGTGTTCCTCCATGTTAAAAAATGTCATAGCAAAGAGAAAACTGAAGTCTGTGCCGTGAGTTTTTGATATTAGATGCTAGCTTTTGCCCGCGGCTTCGCTCGCGTTAATTTAGAATTTGACAATCAATTCGGGTTGTACCTACTCTGCTTGTAATAATATAGGTAATTCAATCATGATTCGAAAGAAACGTGGCGCCATCTGTTATCATAAGAACGTTTTTGTTGTTTTCCTCGGGAACTGTAATTTCTTTCGGGATGAAAGGTAGCCTATGTCCGTTTCTGTACACCTGACAACGTATATGCAAAATATCAGGATGATCGGTTCAGTGGTTTAGGCGTGAAAAGGTAACAAACAAACTCATTTTCGCTTTTATAAGATTAGTTAGGATTAGGATAAGATTATTATTTTTGGCGATTACAGGCTCTTCCCTTCGTTGTGTTTCATTAAAAAGAAAGAAACTTCCGTTTGGAAGTTTCTTTCTTATACTAGGAATAAATTACTAATTACTTTCTGATACTAGGAATAAATTACTAACATTCGAACAACGGACACAAAGAACACCTAGACTCAGAATGACTAGTTGTCTGTAGATCACACAAATTTTTGACTGACAACACTCGGTGTCGGACTACTTACCATTAGGTATGCCAATAATAATAATAATAATAAAACCAACCGCAGGGCAGCTTGTGGCGAGCTGAATGTGAGTGGCGACACTGCGGTCCTGAATGCCTCCGAGAGTCGATGAGGGCCTCGCCCCCAGCTTGCCGGTACTGGTTGGCTGGAGTGAAATTTCAAGAGCGCCCGCAGGACCCTCAACTCTGGCTTGCCTTGATCGGCCGGTCAGAGGGTGGCCGCTAGAGCTACATGCTTGGGGGTGGAAGTGTCATTTTCAAGGGCATAAATACGGGGGAACCCGCTCCGGGTCTCCGTTTTCACGAGACCCGTGATGGTGAAACCGGCGCCGCACCGCTCGACATCCCTAGCCGCTCGCACCGGTGTTGCCCTCTACTGCTGGCTTGTACGCCTATAGTGGCTATTTAGGGGGCCCATCTAGTGAGTTGGCGAGTCACCGTCTGTCCATTCGATTGATGTTATTAGAGTATTCAGGGCAGACGCCGTTTTATCATCCATAGTTACCAATATACCAGTCCATCAAACACACATACCCATAGCCCATATATTAGAATCCATACGTAGCAATAGTCCTACGCCTGCTGCGGCTAGTGCCGCTGTAGGTGTTCCATCCCACCTTTGATTAAAACTCTCGAAGGGCCTCTTCACGTTGGACCCATGTCTCCGTGTAAGCCTCCCAAAGGGCCGGGTATTTTCCTAACGTATTAGGAATATACCCATGAAAGAGAAACAAATAATAATATCTGGATCTGGCACACGAGATTGTCGACATGTGAGATGTGGATTCGGCGATCATTGTACCGATAGTCGTATCAGTCCATGGACTGATTGCCAAGAGTCTCGATCACAATCTGAAGAGGCTCGCGTTAGACGGCTGGTTAAGTCTCTGATGCAGAAGGCCGTATTGCTTGACACGGCACGCATCGTGAGGAGGTTCCTCTCGCTGGAGCCCTAACCACCGGTAGCTTGGACCCAGTTCCCGATGCCGGTGGGTTTTCATAGTTTTTATATTTAGTGTTTTTTTTATATATTTAAAATGTAATTATTATTGAAAAATGTATCAATAAAGAGAATAATATTCTATCACATACACAACACCATCTAGCCCAAACTAAGCAGAGCTTGAACTATGGGTACTAGACAATGGATAAAAATACATATATATACTTCTTTTTTGTAAATAATTACATGTTATACATAGAAACACCCAGACCAAGATAAACATCCATGTTCATGCACACGAATGTTTGACTTGTACGGGAATCGAACCCGCGACCTCAGGCGTGGCAGTCGGTTACACTAACCACTACGCCATCGAGGACAATGTTTGTCTTTAATCTTTCTTTTGTCATTGATTACCCAAAAATCTATTAAAATCATAGTACCTAGACTCAGGTCCTAGTTGGACAACAGATTAATTATTTATTTATTAATGAGAAAATAACATAATTTATGTACCGGTAAGATTGCGTTTATTCCCTGGGTGTTATTACTATTATATTTCTAACTCATATTGTCTGTACTAGAGTTGCCAACCGTCCTGTTTTCCCAGAACATGTCCTAGTTTTTGTCGTGTCCTGGGACGTCCTGAATAAATTTTAAGTAGAGTCCTGGGTTTTAAATTTTAAAAATCGCGCTCCTCTTCCCGCGTATGTATGTATGTAACAATTAATTAATTTGTTTTTTTTTTTAATTCCATATCTTTATTTTATACCATTTCTATTATTTTATTTTTTACTGACATTGATTTTTTGTAATTTCTATTAGTTATATGTTCCTACTGTATTTGACTTACAATATTTACATTGTTAAAGTTCTGCTCGCATGCAATTATTTTCAAAACAAATATTTTACTAACACGTGGATAACGTTGTGAGGTACATACTTACCACCATCTTTTTTTGTAAGTTATTTGATTTAAGAATTGTATGTATCTGTTTGTTTTCCCAAATAAATAAATAAATTCACAGTGGAATTTCATTTCACCTATTTTCACTACATATTAATTTAACTATTGCAACTCTATTACTGCGTCCTGTTTTTAAACTGAATTGTCTTGGTTTTTCCAACTTCAAATCCTGTCATTTTGAATTTGGAGTTGGCAACATAATTATTACTATCTGAAACCATTTCACGAAAAAAATCGGTACATTAATTTCCCCAAAAATATACATACATACATACATAGATTCACGCCTGTTTCCCAGAGGGGTAGGCAGAGACTACGGATTTCCATTTGCTACGATCCTGACACACTTCTCTGGCTTCATTCACTTTCATCACATTTCTCATACACGCCCGTCGGTTCAAGGAGCTCTTAACCTGGCCTTTGTCCAGAACGCCTTCGATCTGGTCGAGAAACGTTCGCCTAGGTTTTCCTCTTGCGACTGTTCCATTCACACTAGCCTTAAAAACTTTCTTAGTCAGTCTTTCCTCGTCCATTCTTTCTACATGTCCAAACCAGCTTAACATACCCTTTTCTATTCTTGTAACTATATCCACTTTCATGCCGCATCTCTCTATAATCACACTATTTCTTATTCTATCTTTCAAAGTCACACCACATATGCTTCTCAACGCTCTCATTTCTACAGCATTTATTCTGCTCTCATGCTTCTTTTGCCATACCCAAAATATAATTCTAATAAAAAGAAAATATGGTCAGGGTTATTCTATATCACCAGTAGAAAGCGTGGTTAAAAGGAATTACACGATTTCAAAATCACCCTATAAAATGAGTTAATGATCACTGTGATCAGCACTGTTCATCTCACAAGGGACAATACATTCTGTGATCACACAAGGGACAATAAATTCTGTGATCACACAAGGGACAATAAATTCTGTGATCACACAAGGGACAATAAATTCTGTGATCCACAAATGGTTGTTCCAAATCTGGGTGTCATTTGTGTCCGTTATTTAAATGCTTGTAGGTATAGTCCCTCGCGACACATAGGTTACAGGATTCATTCCTAGTGCGGCACCTATTTTTGATTTGTTTTAAACATTTATTTATTTACCAAAAAGATAAAGTTAGTTATTTGTTTTAAGGGAAAATACTTGCTTAGCTTTCTACGAAAGTACTAAATCCTTAATAATATTATAAATTCGAAAGTAACTCTGTCTGTCTATCTGTCTGTCTGTCTGTCTGTCTGTATTACCTTATCACGGCTAAACCAGTCAACTGATTTAGATTAAATTTGGTATATACAGATATAGTTTAAAACCTGGGGAAGGACATAGGCTACTTTTTATTCATGTAGTTACGGTACGCGGGCGGAGCCGCGCGCAAAAGCTAGTAAAATATATCTAAGTACCTCTCTTCTCCCTAGCCTTTATTATTCCCAAGTCACTTGGGATCGGCTTTCTAGTCTAACCGGATTTGACTGGATATCAGTTTTTACACGGAGCGACTGCCATCTGACCTCCGCAACCCGAAGGTTAACGATACCCTAAGGTGAGACTTGTGTCAAGGCACTGACTTCCCAATAACGACTGCCATAGATGTTCATCGCAGCCAGGACCGTCGGCTTAACGTGCTCTCCGAGGCACGGAGCAGGCGATAATTGTCAATCAATATGCACATAATTTCGAAAAGTCATATAACTTCCGAAAGTCAGAGGTGCGCCACGTGGGTTCGAACCCGAGACCCTCAGCATTGCAGTCTGTTGGTCTCCCCACTGAGCTATCGCTGCTTAAGTAAACTTATACTTAAGCAGCGATAGCTCAGTGGGCAGACCAAAAACTAAAATCAAATCGAAAAAATAAAATCTTGTTATAAAAATTATTTAATAAGTATAGGTACTTACCTATACTTATTAAATAATTTTTATAACAGGATTTTAAATAAGCTTGACATGATAAATGTACATTAAAGTATATACCAATTAATTATATCTAAAAGACGATGATTAGTTGATAAGTAACTAGGTACCTAGCATTCGTTGTAACTTCTTACCTAAGTATTCGCGAGATGATAATAGACACCTACCTAATTGTTCTAAAGATTGGTTTCAATTAATTACTTATTTTATTTTACATGATATCATTACGTATTATATCGCTTTACTTACATATCTAAGTTTTAGCCCCATATTTCTTAAAGGCTATAAGCCTTACATTCATATGTATAAACCAAATTCCACATCGCCTAAACTCAAGCATCGAACCCGGGACTTTAAAGAATAAAGCATTTACGCACACTTACGTTACTGAGCAAAGTAGACCTACCCGTTATTTTAATGTAAGGTACATTTCTTCATGACGAAATGATTATGCGTCAAACGAGAAATATCATTAAAATAAAACATGATGACTCTTCACTAGAATAAAAGTGTGTCAGCAAGATGACGCTAGATGGCGTTGCACAAATTTCTATCGTCATATTCATAAATCATAACACTAAAGTCGCGCTCAAGAGTACCTAGTATCCATCGAGTATACCCATCAACCTTCTTAATACAAGTTATGCATAGCTACTGAAGATCATTATTATTAAATGTATGAACGTACACTATAATCTTTATCCCGATCCCTCCCTTCCCCCCAATCCCTCCCTTTCCGTCATAAATCATAAATACACCATTATTTATTACCGATACAATTTCACCCACCTACGTTCTTGTTTATTCCAACCTACCTAAAGAATAACAAAAATAATTCGAGCAAAAAAACACATCTTGGGCCTGTTCTCCTTTAAATAAAACAAAAGAGACCACAAAGACATGTCGGTAAAACAATTGACTGTTTATCGATATAAAAAGACCCAACACTGTTCGTTTCGATTTCAAATTTGAATTTAGAATAAGTCGAGATAAAGACGTGTTCTGTTTGGCTTCAATCGTGTGTTGCAACGGTTTTGTTGCGTGGGAATGGAAAGTGGTTACATATTTATAAAATGGAATCGATTTTTAAATGAGCCAATGGTGGTGCTCGTTTGTGGAGGCGGGAAACTCAAGCTCCACCCAACGTTGGTTGTCAGATGAACGTCTCGCGCGCTTTTTTGCTCATTCGCTCTGCGTCCACCGACGCGAGCGGTTGTATAAAACGATGTGATTGCATTGAATATTTATCATATTTTACATCACTTACAGAATTTTATTGAGTATGTTTGCAAAGATATTTTATAGGTGTTATTTGAGTGATTATTTTAATTTGGTTTCTCTCGTACATCAAATGGACAAAGATGCCAACATGCATAATTACATTAGATTAAGTAGGTATGTAATATTAATGAGATAGCGATCGACAGATATGTAGGAATGCGTCATGCGTTTATAATAATTATGTAAATTCTAAATATGCAGATATGCAATTTTTTATATTTCGTAAACGTATTATATTTCAACAGATAGCACAAACGTGTCAACATTTATTAACTATAGCTATCAATTTGATAAGATTTAGATTCCTGTCGAACTGCAAAGTTAAGCAACGTTACCGCGGTCAACGACTTGTATGGGTGACCATTATTTAAAATAGTCCTATTACTCCGTGCTGTATCGAACTATTATAGTGATATGGGAAGCGATGGTAGCTTAACGATTATAAGGTAGATATTGGATTTTTGATTGAAAGACCGTGGGTTCGAATCTCACTCATTGCATTACTGAAGTAAACCTACTCCCACATAAGCATTTTAGCTTAACTGGAAAGGTTATCAAGAATACAAGTAATTTATCATTCAAATTAAAAGTATTAAAACAAACTTGTCTCTTATCTAGCCTCAAAATATCGTTATCCGTTCAGATTGCGTGACAAAATTGGCGGATGCCCCATAACCAAATAATATTCAGCATTCCATCATATTAGAAGCTCTTCAAAACAAGAACGGCATCAAACAATATCGATAGTTTATAAGATCAGTACATCACTACTTAAGTTACGTCAATAGCTCGCATCGATTTGTCGTCAAGTATCGATATTTTACAGCCATCCCATCCCTATTTACTGATCCCGTCGACTTATGGCAAAATACACGGGACTCGCCGTCCGGTGGTTTAAGTTTGAAATATTAGCGGAGTAATAAACTGAACGTTTATTTCAATAGTTATTGGTAAAGTTAAATGACAGATATGGAGTGCAATATCGATATAGTTTTATCGATAAATTTATAGATACAGGTTGTTGCACTATTACTTATAGAGTAACTTGCTTTGGCCCGCGACTTCTTATGTATGGAATTTGGAAGTAGGTATCTACCACATCTAGTAAATAACACATTCAGATTCGCGCAGTAGTTTTTGCGTGATGAACGTAAGTACAAACAGACAGACTAACTCAAATATCGGGCACAAATATTGGGCAGTAAATGTCCTGTCAACAGGGACGTAGGCTTGATCTTTATCCCTTACGCGGGCAGTAATACGCCACAATAGTAAATTTAAATTCACATTGAAATTACAATAAAAATATACAAAATCTTAATTCTAACTTAATATTGTAAATGCGAATGTGAGTTTTTTTGTTTGTTACGCTTTCACGCCTTATCTGCTCAACAAATCATCATAAAATTTTGCATAAACATTATCAGGGGAACAGAAAAGGACATAGGATACCTTTCATCCAGAAAAAAGTACTGTTAATAATCGAACCTAAACTACAATTAAGCGAGTGAAGCCGCAGGCAAAATCTAGTTAAATCTGATTTTGTTATACCACGATTGACCGTGCAATACCGTGCCAACGCTACGCAGTTTCAAAATCGCCGATGCTAAACGACACACGTATGCTATGCCTCTCAAAGCTACTCCAAAGTCCATCTATCATCCTTCGCCTTACGGCATCCTAACAAGATTTGCAACACGATATCGAGCTCAAATCGATGGATCTTTGTCGTATCGATTCTTAGTCCTTAGGAACGTCATCGAAACTTCGATTATTCTGTTTCAAAATCGTACTGATTGACGCGTATTGAAGCGTCTCTGACGGTCGTATAGTCTGGAGAGATTAGATGTGACAACTGCCGAGTATACGAAATCCTTGCTTGTTAGTTTTGTAAGATTACTGCAGCCTGTTTCTAAATTCTCCGATAGTTAACCAAGTTGGCGTTATACGAATTTTCTCGTATATGTTCATGGTTTTTGATCACGGCTTCGATCGGTAACACTACTTTTTTTGGATAAAAGGTACCTATTTCCTTTTTTTGTACCTCTGAATACGTATATGCGAAATTTGGATTGCCATCCCATCGGATCATGAGAGTTAGAGAACAGACAGTTCACTTGTGTTTGCGCACATTTCTGCACTATAATATCATCTGCGCAGTAGACTTGTTTCCGTTAAGATTTACCGCCGTGACCGAAATTCAGTCTGGAGGACATTATAAAGTCAATACGAGAATTCATGCTTTCGTCATGAGGACGAAAATGTTCTGTAGATGACAAAATGGGTCACCAACTGAAGCCCCACTATGTGCTTTTATTCCGTTTCTGGAAGTAGTGTATACATACGTATACACCCATTCAGGTGGGCCTTTGAAGCAACAACCTACTTGTATTATCTGCGAGCCTACAACTTGAATAATGACAAGCACCTGTCTTCTGCACATGCAACTTTAGATTGCACATAATAGTACATAAACAAGATTGATCTTAGGTAGTAGTTTGCCTTGTTTATCACGAGTTCGATCGCAGGGTAATTATTAGGTTATTCAGTCAAGAAATGTTTAAAAGCAGCTCGGTGTTAGGAAGTTGGCGGTGTAGCACACCCTCGTGCATTCAAAACCACGTACAGTCGTTGAACCTGCGCCTGATCTCTCCGGTCACGTCGGATACTCGTCCTATCTGACTATAAGAGTGAGGGAATAGAGAGTGCACTTGTGTTTGCGCACTATAATATCTCCTAGCCCGGTTTGGACGATTGGCGATTGGCTGCCATTATCGAATTTCGGTCTAGAAGCTTTGACAATTAGGTGGACCGCTAGTTCATCTGTCACCAACGACCCAACATAAAAACCTACATTAATTTATACTTCAAACGTCACCAGGTCATTTCACAGCTACAACCATTAAAATTTATATTAATATCAACAGTGAGAGTGGCCATATCGACAAATTAATTGGAACAAGAACAGTAAAAATGGTTTCACCAAAACCTTTACCAGAGATATTAAATATGATTATATGACAATTAAAGTGTCTGACGAGCTCACGTAGTATTCGGACCCCTCGCGTTAGATCCTGCTTCAAGCAATAAAAGTTATTACCTAATTATCATAAAAACTTCCACAGAATGTAAATAGGAGAATATACTTCGTCGTAAATGTCAAAAATACAGTAATTCAGATAACGTGGCAAATGTAGGTACGTCTGTGAGC
The DNA here is from genome assembly GCA_963564715.1 of Catocala sponsa. NCBI lineage: Eukaryota > Metazoa > Arthropoda > Insecta > Lepidoptera > Erebidae > Catocala > Catocala sponsa. The sequence continues at coordinate 10,688,053 of OY751351.1, forward strand.
GCATTCCGCATGTCAAAAATACGGTAGTTCAGATGACGTAGCGAATGTACCTACATCTATAAGCGCATTCAGCATGTAAAAAATACGGTAGTTCAGATAACGTAGCGAATGTACCTACATCTGTGAGCGCATTCCGCATGTCAAAAATACGGTAGTTCAGATGACGTAGCGAATGTACCTACATCTGTGAGCGCATTCCGCATGTCAAAAATACGGTAGTTCAGATGACATGGCGACGTACCTACATCTGTGAGCGCATTCCGCATGTCAAAAATACGGTAGTTCAGATGCCGTGGCGAATGTACCTACATCTGTCAGCGCATTCCGCATGTAAAGAATACGGTAGTTCAGATGACATGGCGACGTACCTACATCTGTGAGCGCATTCCGCATGTCAAAAATACGGAAGTTCAGATGACGTGGCGAATGTACCTACATCAGCTGTGAACGCATTGAACGCATTCCGCTCAGTCTGATTAAGTTTAAAGCAAAGGTAAAGTATTTGATTGTCGACTATACGGATGGCGTAGAGGTTTAAGTGATCGTCTCGCCACGGCCACTGCGCCGGGTGTTGTGGGTTCGATGGCACACGGGGCAAAATTTTAATGATCCACAATTTGTTGAGACTGGGTGTTTTTTGTGTCCGTTGTTTGACAAATCCTTCGCGAGACAGGAATTTAGCATTTTTCATATTTTTATTATTATAAACAAGAAACTAAGACTGTTCAATAATTACATACATAATGTGTTCGATTATACCTGCTGTTATTTTCATGCATCCAACAAACACATTTAACTATAGATATAAATAAAATAAATTTAAATTTACAGACATAACCAGCATCTTTCTCATATTGTTTATGCAAAAATATTAGAAACCTATATTAGAAATTACTGGCCCAGTGCGGGTTGGGAGACTTAACATGTCTTCGAAAACATTATGGAGAACTATCAGACATGCATGTTTCCTCACGATGTTCTCCTTCACCGTTAAAGTGAGCGATAAATAACTATTTAATACGCACATAACTTCGAAAAGCCAGAAAGGCGCGCCTTGGGATGGAACTCGAGACCTATGCATGGCAGTCCAACGGTTTCCCACTAGGCTATTGGTACGTTCATTTAAAGAGAAGTCTTTAACTGTTTTGATGCACTTATTTCCTTAACGCCAGTAGCACAGAATTTTGTCCCATGCGCTGTCAGCCTAGAATCTCCTTAATTTGGACAGTCGGCATCGCGCCTTTGTTAGTTAGCAGTGCTACAAACTGCCACTACTAATGCTGATCGTCGAATGGCTAGCATACCTAGTACAATTTTTGTACTACAGAAACAGTTACGCTAAATTCTTGGTTACTATTTATCTTATCTTATCTTATGTGGTGGGCCAGTCAGTGCAGACCGGCGACACTTCGACCCAGTGGGATCTTTTGTGTCGACACTCTCCCAATAACGACTGCCATAGATGTTCGTGGCAGCCGGGACCGACGGCTTAACGTGCTCTCCGAAGCACGGAGCAGGCGATAATTGTCAATCAATACGCACATAATTTCGAAAAGTCATATAACTTCCGAAAGTCAGAGCTATCGCTGCTCTGGGTTACTGTCTAAGATGGTATATAAAAGTGTGAAAGCGATGGTAAGAAAAGTATGTAAGTACATTTTTAGACTTGAGTTGGTACCTAATTTTGATAAAGTAAAGTTACCGGTATTTGAACCAGTGTGGCTGAAATAGGAAAGCACACATACATTTCTAGTATCATGTCTATAAGGGGTAGGTAGAAGGGTCTTATATATACTTTTCATCAGCTATTGTTTGGGTCATACGTATAAATAGAGATTGGATATATTGCTATGTGACGGACACAATTCAGGCTCTGTGCTAATAACGTAAGTATGAGTAACCCTTTGTCTGAGTAATCCAAGACCTCAAGAACAGCAATCACTGCGCCGCCGATGTTGTCCAACGATCTCTTTCATAGGCATTGATTTTTTAGGTGTAGGCGTAATTTTTAGGTGTAGGCATAGTTTTCAGGTGTAGGCGTAGTTATTAGGTGCAGGCGTAGTTATTAGGTGTAGGCGTAGTTTTTAGGTGTAGACGTAGTTTTTAGGTGTAGGCGTAGTTTTTAGGTGTAGACTTAGTTTTTAGGGGTAGGCGTAGTTATTAGGTGTAGGGGTAGTTATTAGGTGTAGGGGTAGTTATTAGGTGTAGGCGTAGTTTTTAGGTGTAGGCGTAGTTTTTAAGTATAAGGCGTAGTTTTTAGGTGTAGGCGTAGTTTTAGGTGTAGGCGTAGTTATTAGGCGTAGGCGTAGTTTTAGGTGTAGGTGTAGTTTTTAGGTGTAGGTGTAGTTTTGGGTGTAGGCGTAGATATTAGGTGTAGGCATAGTTATTAGGTGTAGGCGTAGTTTTAGGTGTAGGCGTAGGTCATCTAATTTCTAACATATTTCTGATTATGATCACCTATCCAAATCCTCGATGGCAATGAATGCAACTGCCATGTATGAGGTCTCCTTTTCGATTTTCGAATCAGGCAAGGAGCTATTGCGATTTTCTTTCAAGAAATTTTCAGTAGCACGTGGTATGTTAGTATTTCATAAGCTCGATCTTACGTGAGGCCTAAAACCATACTTAGCAAAGGCCTTGCACGTCTGGCTATCTTTTCAAGGATCCATATCCCCAAAGAAGTAGGCAGGGAACTCATAGGTAATCTCATGCCTATGCGTGTACTATAAATGTAGCTATGAGTCTATCCAACGACCAGCTCCAGGAACTAAATAATTTTGTTCAGAGTTTATATTATGTCTTTATTTATGAAATTTGACGTTAAGGTTTCTATCCATCTAATTACGAATTTACTGTACAAAATGCAATGGATATTACAAAAAATCATTACTATTTCATAAATAGACTATAAATATTATTCATAACATGTATCATCATCATCATCATCAGGCTATAATAGTCCACTGCTGGACATAGCCCTCCGCCAAAGAGCGCCATAGCGCCCTGTCTTCAGCTTGCCGCATCCAGCATCTGCCTGCATTCTTTCGCAGATCGTCATCCCACCTGGTCGGAGGGCGTCCTACACTACGTTTGCCGAGTCGCGGCATGTATAATTAATAATAAATATCAATAACCTTATATATAATTTGTATTTAAAGTTACATCGCTTAGTGTCTGTCCGTATTCGTTGTTTTAAATCGCCATAATGACGTGATGGTTGAAGTTTTTGTTAATTTAAGGTAAATAATAGAGGCCTAAATACAAGCAACTATACATGAAAATACAATATGAATTGGCTTTTTAAAAAATATTGATGTAATAGTTAGTACGAAAACCTCAACGTTACCGATTATCTTCATACAAAGCGGCAACTTCATATTTAAACCTCCACTGTTCTGACGAAAATGATTTCTGTTTTTGAATGAATGAATTGAATTGCATGATATTGTTGTTGTTGTAGATGTTCCCGCGGTCTCACCCGCGTTTATCGTTACGCGCCGCCCCCGTGAGTCGTAGCGTGATGTTATATAGCCTATAGCCTTCCTCGATAAATAGGCTAACCAACACTAAAATAATTTTTCAAATCGAACCAGTAGTTCCTGAGATTAGCGCGTTCAAACAAACAAACAAACTCTTCAGCTTTATAATATTAGTATAGTTGGATGTCTTGGCGATGTATACATATATCGCTTGCCTGATAATAAAAGTTCATATCTGTATATATCCTTATCGCAATATTGTTTTCCTCATAGTAGATTGCCAAAGACACATTGGTGTTACTGATCTATTGTATAAAATATTTACGTTTTATACTATAGAGACCGTAAGTTAGAAGTCTAGCGTGATAATTGCTCGACGCGGCATCCTAATCCTAACTAATAATAATATTATAAATGCGAATGTGAGTTTGTTTTTTACGCTTTCACGCCTTAACTACTCGACCGATCATCACTAAATTTCGCATACACTTTGTTGGAAGAACAGAAAAGGACATAGGGCACCTTTTATTCAGGAAAAGAACTGTAACCTAACCTAACTTTACCTAAATTCTGTAGCGCTTCGGGTATGTTTGCGGACGAAAGGCTAGATGACTTTTATGCCATCATGCGCAAACGATGTTCGTCAATGCTTCGGCGAGTCAGGGATAGTTCCAACAATATCCTGGCAACTCTGGCGGAAAAAAATTGATGGCCCGTTTATACAGCACTGGGTGCGTAGACATGTGCGTGCAGATGTACATGTCTTTAATTAGCTTATTTTATTTATTATTTATTACTAACAATAGGCTAAGGTGATACTAACACTATATGGATCATTGGTCTGAAATAAAAATATTATTATTATAAATTTACGCGAGCGAAGTCACGGGTGAAATCTTGTATATTATACGTGTGATAGACTGCTCCGATGGCGCAGTGGTTTAAGTGGTGGCCTCGCCTCTGCCACTGCGCCGAGTGTAATGGGTTCGACTCGTTAATTGTATATTTGTAAAAGTCTCCACGACACTAAGCTTATTACCTAATGCTAAAATAACATATTTGGTCGTGATCACCTATCTAAAGAGCAACTCCTCGAAGGGGAGCCCTATAGTAACCTGAAATTTCTCTTACTCCGATGGTTTTTCAAAAAGACTCCTTCGAAGAGTTATTTGACCTCATCCCACCTTCCCCCTTCCTTTTGAGAACCATACGTGCCGGTCTTCGTAACCACGGATGGACGGTTAGCACAATCCCGTCTCGCGCCAAAAGGTTCAACAATTCCTTCTTATGCCGTACCATACAACTTTGGAATGGTGTTCCGGCACATGTGTTTCCTCCCTTCTATAACATTGGGTCCTTCAAACGTAGTGTAAAGAAGCACCTGGTCAGACCGCCTTGACGCTGGCGACGGCTAGAAGACATCTATCTTCTCCTCGTCGTCACTGTCTCTGGACTGTAATTGGGCTTTCCATCAGGTCCGTTACAATCACTTGACGTGTCATTACAAAAAAAAAACACAGCTCCTTTACTATGATGCGGGGAATTTTATATAGGTACCTTCTAACAACGGACACAAAGAACTCTCAGTCTCGGTACAACTGCTTGCAGATCACACGAACTTCTATCCTGAGTGGAGATCGAATCCGCAACACTAGCCACAGTGGAAGTGGCGAGGTGATCACTTAACCACTACGCAATCCGTGCAGTGAAAAACTTAAACGCATACATTGTAACTGACAGCGACCGAGAGATGGATGACTTTGCATCTGTGAAACTTATTGTATGTTAATCTATGTTTACTGAACGAGAAGAGGCAAATCATCATTCAAATCATTACTTAGCTACTAATACTATACCTATTGTAAGAAGAAGTTCGGTGGCGTAATGGTGTCCATGTAGCGAGTGTTACAGGTTCGTTTCCCATTGTTTGTTTGTTACTTTATTGAAGTGAAAACTTCTTTAGGCGTGTTGAGTACCTACTTCTTGGGTGAACAAAAATCATAGAACTCGCGTCATCGTCACGCTTCCACGCTTTCCATTTTTGAATTATTTTAGAATATTAACAATATCTCAGAAATGGTGCGTCCTACACAAAAAATATGATTTTGACCCCCTTTTAACAACCTCCGAGAGAGTATCAGGAATCCGACCCGCCCTTATTTTTTTTTATTAATAAATGTTTATGATCAAAAATTAAAGTTTTCACTTCTATCGGCCCCTAAAATTGCCCAATTTTTTTTTTATACTACTGACGTGACAAACAAGCATACGGGCCCACCTGATGGTAAGTGGTTACCGTAGCCTATGGACGCCTGCAACACCAGAGGCATCACTTGCGCGTTGCCGACCCTTTTGGAATGGAAGTGAGAAGGAGAAGGAGCGGGATGTGGCAAAGGGGTGATTGGGCCTCCGGCACTCTCACTAACCGTCGAAACACAACAGTAGGAATATTTCACGTCGATATTTTGTGAGAGGGTAGTCTTGTCCCGGATTATTAGAATATTTTACGTTAGTTTTAACATAGTAGAGATTTTTAATTTTGTCGTCATATTAACTTGTCTACGTCAAATTAAAAATAATTTGTTCATTTAGCCGCGATAATTTAGTGGGAAACCGTTAGACTGCCAAGCAGAGGTCTCGAGTTCGATCTTAGCTTGCATTTCTGACTTTTTGAAGTTATGCGCGTATTAAATTATAGCTTTAAAACAGTTTAATACAGGGCTGATATTAATATCGATAATGTCTAGACAAAAATCGAATGTTACATTTTCTTCAAACCGAGAATCAAACCAATAACGACGTAAGCGCTCGGACTTATGTCACTAATCCGAGGAAGCAGTTATAATATCAACTTAGCAAAATATGACTCTCACAAAAACTAAAGCCTACATTATACCAGCCACCCATCAAAATCCAAACCTCACCTACCGCAACTTAACCTCAACGGCACCGATCACAGACAATAAATAAACCGAAATCTGCTACATTAAAGCCTCCGTGTCCACTCGCTCACGGAATGTGTATGGCCGTACATTTTTTTCTTTCGAATTTTAAATATTCAAATCGAATCACCCAAATTAAGTAGCCATAAACGGAATCAGCTTCCAAATTTGAATATTTCATTCTCGTACGACGCGCGCGCTTTGATTTGTGCTGGGGCTTTGTTTGTGTGTGTGAGTTAGTGATGGGATTCTATCGATATATTTTCACTATTAATTTATTTTCACATTAATGAGCTTATGAATTAAAGATTTGTTTATATTTAAATAGGTCAATTAAGCCATCTTGAAATAGCTGGAGGTAAGTTATTGAATGAATCTTCTGAATAATTATACGGCTTATAAACATGTAAAACTCATTAGCAATCAAAAGTTGATGTTAACATGGACAAATTACTTCCAATTTTTCAAAGTTGTGAGTTTATTTACAGAGTTAATTATCACTCCATTAACGGAATTTTCACGATTAAGGTAAACGTCATGTGGAAACTTGTTTGGCTGAGAATAATGATTAGGTATAGTGATCTTAAAGATATTCGACGTTTGCCAAACTGTAATTGGCAAACTTTGGTTGAATACCTGTAACTCGTATTCTTTAAAAATACCAGTTGCGTCCAGTAAAGGTTTGTTAAAAAGGTTTATATTAAAAATGCGTGTGCAATTAAAAATATATATGCAAAAATATTTTCTTTAGAAACTCTGAATTATTACATCCAATAATATAGATAAGATGAACAAGTATTTAACGTACACACAAAATTGCATTTACCAAAATATCGATATCGATAGTAGCCCGCTAAAATATAACATCACTCAGCCTTTTGTCGCAGCGCGCCGCGCGTTGATAAGGAAACATTTTAAATTAGTAGTAAAAAGAGTAAAAATATTATAATATATACATATTTTTTTACATTTTTTATTTGTACTTTGTCGAACAAAACGGGTAGCCGCTACCAACCGATATAAATTATATCATTTTTCACTGCGACATCCCTAACCGAGGTAAAAAATGACGTTCCATTCAACGTTCCAAGTTTGAAAAAGTTTTGCCGCGCTTTTTATACGTTTCCGGACGGTTGGATTCCATTATTGAACTTTATCGAATACGTTATCCAACGATTATTATTTGAGCGTTTTAGATTGCTTGTTTTGTTCCACGGTTTATACGTTAGGATGTTGAAAGCGAGCGTTGGATTGTAAGTTGTTTTAAGTATTGTATTGTCGATGGCGAAGAGCTGTCGGCTTTTTATAGTTTTCTTGTTTAGATGAGTTTCGTACCGTATCATATCTGAGGCAAGGGTCGACTGTGAGCTGTACTTATCATAACAGCGTTTTAATGGCTATTAGCACTTTGACAGACTATAGATATATAGATAGACGATAAATTTCATTAATATCACCCTTCGAATAGATATACTGGCTATGATATTAATTAAAGTTATCATAGTCAAGAGAAATCTTTATTCTTTGGTGTGATAAACTTATCATTTTAGAAAATAAATATTGAATGTCATGAAACAGTTTTTGTTAGATATCAAATAAATTTTCCTCGGACTATCTACATCGGTTTCTCGTAATGATCGTAGAGAAGAGATAGAGTATCCTGTATCATTAGTATAGTTTGTTGTCTTCGAGTTGTTTTTAAATAAAGGTCTGTACACAAGACGTATCTTTATGCGTTTTTGTCGAGCGGTTTAAATAAGAATAAATAAATTCAAAAACTGCTGAACCGATTTAAACATTCTTTTACGTATACAAAGCGTCGTTATCCAGAAGTAACATAGGCTATATAACATCACGCTACAAGCCATAGGAGCGGCGCAGTATTCATAAACGTGGGTGATACCGCGTGGTAAGATATATTAGTAACAATTCAATACATTATGTTAGGATTGCCAACTCCAAATTTAAAAACCAGGATTTGAAGTTGGAAAAACCAGGACAATTCAGTTTAAAAACAGGACGCAGTAATAGAATTGCAATAGTTAAATTAATATGTAGTGAAAATAGGTGAAATGAAATTCTACTATGAATTTATTTTAAAATCCAGGACGCTGTTTAAAAACTATGCAGGACGTCCCACGACACCACAAAAACTAGGACATGTCCTGTGAAAACAGGACGGTTGGCAACTCTACATTATGCAATACTATTTTGTTAAGGGAAACCGGTCTTTTGCGCATTTACGAATATGTCGTCACAGCCAATCTGCTTATACATAATTATATGCTTACTAGCAAACCGGGCCCTTTCGCACGGGTACACAACCTTAGCAAATTATACACCTAAACCTGCCTCAAGAATCACTCAGTCTATTGATGAAAACCGCATGAAAATTCGTTCAGTAAGTTTTTGAGTTTATTGCGAACAGACGGACGGACAGACTTGGCGGAGGTTGTTTTATAATATGTAGTAATGATACGTCATTGACGCATATATTTAAAACGTCAATATAATACAGATGATAAATTGTCAAAACTTGGTCAAAAACCCATTTATTTTCTTAACTGATAACTTCAACACGTCTTAAAAGAATCGATGATTAGTTAAAATATATTTGATAGTCGTTCAGCTAAAATACGAACGACAAATAAATAAATATGTATTTATTTATTATTCATGGTAGTATTTTTATTCATCCTAGCAATATATCTCAATATTCTCTTTTAATTAGTGTCAACCATTTTGTTGACGAATGGGAACCAGTTAAAAGTAATTGTTAATAAATTCGGCCGCCTCTCGAATTCAGATTTGGTATAGAATACCTAAGCTCATACGTATGTTATTACCGCTATAGCTACAAACGTACCGTTATATTGTTGGTCACAGCTGAATTCTGTTATCTATAGTATATTAATACGTGAAGCAAAAACTTTGTACCCCTTTTTACGAAAATTGCGCGGACGGAGGAGTATGAAATTTGGCATAGTTATAGTTTATATGGAGAAGGAATGGCGAATCCTAATATTTATATAAAATATGCATTAGAAATACATTAAATTAATGAAAAAAGAATACACACAACCATGCATTTGACACACGCAGTCGAATCGCGTTCGTAGTATTTCGACATTGTTCGTCTGACGTCGTACAATTCTTTGTAATTATGGTTACCTATACCTTATTTATATGTTATAGAGAAAACAAAAAACAAAGTAGCAAGCTTAGGAATTTTGGTCGAATTTTGACCACTAGGCGACCGCTAGTAATATTCATTCTAGAAGGTTTATCAAGTATCCGTGTGAAATGTTCCTGCGAGGCGAGGGCTTTTGGACGTGAATTGCTGTGAACAATTATCAATAAACTTTACCTCATGCGGAACACAATAATATATAATATCAGCTCAGTATTAAACTGTCCCAATATTGGGCACGGGCCTCTTCCATAGACCACAACGCTGGCGTAGTGCGGGTTTGCAGACTTCACATATCTTGGAGAACATTATGGAGAACTCTCATACATGCAGGTTTCCTCACAATGTTGCCCTTCACCGTTAAAGCAAGCGATAATTAACTATTTAAAACGCATATAACTTCGAAAAGTCTGAGATGCGCCTTGGGTTCGAACTCAAAACCTCTGCGTAGCAGTCCAACGGTTTCTCACTAGGCTACCGCTGCTTTATATATTTTGCTTATTACTGGCGTAATAACATATAATAATACCACTATGCTATTTCTTCATCATTTCTAATATTTTTATTCAATAATATTAAAGTCTCGTTTTTACGTTGCAATTATAACTTGGCAATGGTGATTATAACAACTTATTTCTGTTACGTTACTTTTTTATTATATATATTTTGCTAACTTCTTTCGATAAATGAATAGTACGAAAAATTATTAGAAATTATAATATATTTTTTTATCATACGTGTAATTTTGGGCGGCTAAAAATTACACGTAAGCCAAAAATGGGCATTGACTTTATTATATTTACGTACACACGTCCTTCCGGTGCTAGCCTATTGGATTGGGCTGACTTACTTGTAGCGAGCGACAATTAATACGCTGCACATAACTTTGAAAAGTGAGAGATATGCGCCTTAGGATCGAACTCAAGACTCACAATAGTGAATCGTTTTCAAACAGCCAGCAACGCGTTTGTTATATCTCTGGTGTTGCAAGCATTCTTAGAACACAATAACCGTTTGCCATCAAAACGTATACCTTGATTGTATGAAATACAAAATGATATTGCGTCCAACCCTCCAACCGCGAGGTTCCTTCTCTCCTCTTATATTATAATATAATATACTAGATATTGCTTTCGTTATTTTTTTAATTAATTTCTATCCCTCGGGAATAGAATCCTTTTTTCTGAATAAAAGACGATGTCCTTTTCTATATCCCTGACAACGCGTATGAAACATTTTATGCTGATCAGTCGAGTAGTTAAGGCGTGAAAGCGTAACAAACAAACAAACTCACATTGGTATTTATAATATTAGTTAAGATTAGGATCGCCTCCCTTAAAAACTGTAAACTGAACTATATTTCACTGCATCCAAGCAGCCTGATTAAATTTTACAATCAATAATCAACTTGTCTTTTATGTAAATTGCATCATTCAATCCAAAAACAAACCACGCTTATAATACTTTAACTCACGTGACACGTCCGTATCGCGTTCGTTGATCGCGCGACAATAATCTCCGCGCGCACAGACCTTTACACCACCATCTTTATTTAGAGTGATCTTTGATAGTAACTTTATTTTATCTACATTCAATGTACTCGTAGTAAAAATGTTAATTATTTGTTTACATATGTTAAACAATAAAGAACAACACTGAAACAAAACTTTCTTCGTCTCTCGAAAGACTGACGCAATATCGATGGCATAATTCAATAAGTTTGGTTCTCGGCTACAGATGGGTCAATAACAAAAACGTCAAGGTCAATGCCCTCGTATACAGTGACGAGTGTGTAAAACCATTGGTCCTGGCTGTCGTGAAGATCCTGAGTCTTATAGATCTTCTAATATTGTAACATTTGGCCTAACATATACAATCGTAATGTTTTTGGAATGCGGTAGTCAAATCCTAACTATAACATAATAAATGCGAATGTAAGTTTGTTTGTTACGCTTTCACGCCTTAACAACTTGACCGATCATCATGAAATTTCGCATGCACATTGTCAGAGGAACAGAAAACGACACAGGAAACTTTCCATCCAGGGAAAAAGTGCAGTTCGCGAGGGATAGGACTTTATTGACACAAGGGTATCTGGAGATTAAACTGTAATACGCCTTAGAGAGCATGCACTCTAGCTCGCTAGATCTTAGTCACTCGCTTACTTCAACAACACGTTTCAGTACAAAAATTAAATAATCAAAATATGCCTTTATGTATTTTGCGATAATGCTTAAATTCATTTTGTACTCAAATGTGTCCGTTGTAATAAGGGCCTGGCTCAGACTAAATGAGTTAGAGAAGATGCACTCCAAGGCAACTCACAAAAAAATTTATTGAAGTTGTTTTCTTGAGCTCGTTGTACATATTAACTTTAATCTGACCGAGGCTGGGTAAACTTAAATGTCGACAGCAGACCCTTAGAAATAATTAAACTATGATAGATTACTAAAATTGTTATAACTAAGATAATTTACACTTTATCTTTTTAAAAAGACTATTACTACTCATTGTCTACGACTTCTCCCGTGTTGAGTTCAGGACCTAAAACAACGTTTTAGGTCCTGAACCTACCATTCTCATTACTTTAAAAAAAATATCTGTAATGGCCAGACAACCTGATTACAGTTTTGTAATGGTAGACATATAAATAGATCAAATAAGATGTTGACTCAATATTAATAAAGTAGGTATATTAGATTATTCGCAATGTTAGATAATCCTAAGTAAAATACATAGTTACCGACATTGTAGGTGCAAGTTACTTAAAATCACACTTTACGATGATTATAAAATGTTACAATACTCATAGTATTAGACGAATGCATGCCCACGTCACGTTACAACAACACATTCATGTATCAAACGTCTCAACGGACAGAAAAAACATAGACCACCTGGTGGTCTGATGAATGAAACGTGTTATAGCACCACGCTTATACGGTACACGCATGTACCTGTACAATAGAAGTGTATTATATTAGCGATGACGCGAAAGTTCTGTCCAAATTCATGTCGGATGTTTTAAGATAGTTTGATATGTGTAGCATTATGTTTAGGTTACGATGGAAGTGACATACGATATGCGTAAAAGTTCCCAAAACAAAATCAAAAATAAAAGTGTTTTATGTATGCAGACGGGTTTGTTTCCTAGATCAAGAAGGTATTATTCGGATACTTGTAAAGAAATTCTTAGTAGCAGTAAAAGGTCTACAAACCAAAGCTAGCAAAATGTATGAAATACTGTCGAAATATGAGTATATATAACGACTGCCATATATGTTCATGGCAGCAGGGACCAACGGCTTAACGTGCTCTCCGAGGCACGGAACAGGCGATAATTGTCAATCAATACGCACATAATTTCGAAAAGTCATATAACTTCTGAAAGTCAGAGGTGCGCGACGTGGGTTCGAAGCCGAGACCCTCTGCATTGCAGTCTATTGGTCTCATTACTGAGCTATCGCTGCTCTGAACTGACTTAACTTTATAGGTATACCTTTTTAGTGCCTTCTGAAGTTGCATTGAGTAGCATCGCAATGGCAAAACACAAGTACGGGTTAAACGGGGGGTGAGGGAGGGGTGTAACTGCGTAAACTATGGAAATTTTAGAAGAAACTAGAAACTTGATCTAAGGCGCACACGTTTGCGCGGAAGAAATGTGCATATCAACGTGGTCAACCAACATGTATAGGACATTTTCAAATGATAAATGATAATTATGTCACATTAAACAGATTTTTTTATTCTTATAATAAATCTAGCGTGTAACTTAATACCGTATATTCTATATGTATTATTGTAAAATAAATTTACATGTAAGTGTATTTAAGCATACATATTAACACTAAATCTCTCTATTTGTAAGTAAATCGACATTTTAAGTGCGTTGGCAGTACGCAATTAATATAAGTATGTATATTTAATGAGTTAATTATGCATTATGAGCTTATTTGGTTATTTAAATCATTAAGAAGAGTGCTTTTTTTAATGTAAGTATTCTTTAAGTTTCTATCTAGACGGCGTTTTCATGTTCAACTTTCGAAGTTATTCCATAACAATAAACGTTCAATAAAAACGAATAGATCAGAGTAATGTGTCTGGAATAGTGTTGTATCAGACTGAACGGATGGCGTAGTGGTTTAAGTGGCCGCCTTCTTTCTGCTACATCGTTGATTGCTATGGGTTCGACCCTGTCCTCGTCCCCACACGAGACAAGTGTATAATAATATCAGCCCTGTTTATTAACTGTCCCACTGCTGGGCACGGGCATCTTTTCAGTTTGACCATGGTTAGGCCACAGTCTACCACGCTGGCCTTGTGAGGGTTCGAGAACATCATTTAGACATCTTAGATATTTTCTAAAAATATGTGTTTTCTTTCACCGTTAAAGCTAGTAATTATTTATTACTAGCTTTTGCGCGCGGCTCCGCCCTCGTGATAACTACATCAATAAAAAGTAGCCTATGTCCTTCCCCAGGTTTTAAACTATATCTGTACCAAATTTCATCTAAATCGGTTGAGTGGTTTAACCGTGAAAAGGTAACAGACAGACAGATAGACAGACAGAGTTACTTTCGAATTTATAATATTAAGTAAGGAAGTAAGAATTTAACTAGACCGCAGTATATTCACCCGCGTTTATAAAGTCAAAGTCAAAAATCATTTATTCACTTAGGTCACAAAGTAACACTTATAAACGTCAAAGGGGTTAGTGAGTTTGTTACATTTACTGAATTTACATTTATGATAGTTCCAAGGTTCAGGAAAAATGTTGAGCCATATAGTTACTGCGCCACCCCCGTGGGTCGTAGCGTAACGTTATATAGCCTATAGCCTTCCTCGATAAAAAGGCCATCAACACTAAAATCATTTTTCAATTCGAATCAGTAGTTCCCGAGATTAGCGTGTTCAAACAAGCAAACTCTTCAGCTTTATAATATTAGTATAGATACACACTTCGAAAGTCAGAGGTTGAGACCTTAGGATCGAACTCGAGACCTCTGCGTAGCAATCCAACGGTTTTCTTCCCACCAGGCTTGTGTGATGCACAAATATGTAGTTGTACAAAGAGTCTGCTTGTTCTTAGTGCCCGTTGTTTGAATGTTTGTAAAGTCTCCTACGGCACAGGATATATTATAAAAGCGGGAGTGATTTCAGCATGAATGGGCCGGCTCGACCGGGGAAGGACTATCCTCTCACAGAATATAAAAGCGGAAGTGATTTCAGCATGATTGGGCCGGCTCGACCGGGGAAGGACTATCCTCTCACAGAATATAAAAGCGGGAGTGATTTCAGCATGAATGGGCCGGCTCGACCGGGGAAGGACTATCCTCTCACAGAATATAAAAGCGGGAGTGATTTCAGCATGAATGGGCCGGCTCGACCGGGGAAGGACTATCCTCTCACAGAATATAAAAGCGGGAGTGATTTCAGCATGAATGGGCCGGCTCGACCGGGGAAGGACTATCCTCTCACAGAATATAAAACCGGGAGTGATTTCAGCATGAATGGGCCGGCTCGACCGGGGAAGGACTACCCTCTCACAGAATATAAAAGCGGGAGTGATTTCAGCATGAATGGGCCGGCTCGACCGGGGAAGGACTACCCTTTCACAGAATATAAAAGCGGAAGTGATTTCAGCATGAATGGGCCAGCTCGACCGGGGAAGGACTACCCTCTCACAGAATATAAAAGCGGAAGTGATTTCAGCATGAATGGGCCGGCTCGACCGGGGAAGGACTACCCTCTCACAGAATACCGACGTGAAATAGCAGTATTCCTACTGTTGTGTTTCGTTCGGTGAGTAAGAGTACTGGAGGCCCAATCACCCTCTTTCCCCTGCCCGCTCCTTCTCCTTCCCACTTCCTTTCCTAAAGGGTCGGCAACGCGTAAATGATGTATCTGGTGTTGCAAGCGTCCATAGGCTACGGTGACCAATTACCATCACGTACCCGTATTCGTATGCTTGTTTGCCAGCTTTAAAAAAAAGTTGTCTTTTGTAATAAGAAAATCAATAAATACTTTAAATGATGTCCAACAATTTAAATAATATATAGAGCGTTTTTTTAAGCATTCTTTTTGTGTGTTAACTAAATTATAAATGGAAAGATATCAAATATCATTTGAATATAAATAATGTTAATTTGTCTATATTTGTCTATATTTGTATTTTATTTGAGTTCAAGGATGAGTTTAGCATATTGTTTCTAATTTTCAAAGAATTCTAAATATATATTAGTGAAAAACAGAGTAAGAAATCTATACTAATATTATAAAGCTGAAGAGTTTGTTTGTTTGTTTGTTTGAACGCGCTAATCTCAGGAACTACTGGTTCGATTTGAAAAGTTATTTTAGTGTTGGATAGCCTATTTATCGAGGAAGGCTATAGGCTATATAGCATGACGCTACAACCCACGGGGGCGGGTGCAGTAACGATAAACGCGGGTAAAACCGCGGGCACATCTGGTAATTATAAAGATATCAGCCCAGAATATATACTGTCCCACTGTTGGGCATGTGCCTCTTTTTAGAGTAAGAAGGCTTAGGCTATAATATCTACACCACGCTGGCCCAGTGTGGGTTAGCAGACATCATATAGTCGTCTTCGTAGTCGGCCTCGATGGCGTAGTGGTTAGTGTAACCGACTGCCACGCCTGAGTTCGCGGGTTCGATTCCCGCACAAGTCAAACATTTGTGTGCATGAACATGGATGTTTGTCTTGGTCTGGGTGTTTCTATGTATAATATGTACGTATTTACAAAAAAAAGTATATATGTATGTTTATCCATTGTCTAGTACCCATAGTACAAACTCTGCTTACTTTGGGCTAGATGGTGTTGTGTGTATGTGATAGAAAATGGTATATTTTCCAGAACGATATGGAGAATTTTTCAGACATGCAGAAGTCCTCATAATGTTTTCCTTTACTGTTAAATCGAGCAATAGTGAACTATTTAAGACGCACATAACTTTGGAAAGTCAGAGAGCCTTGAGATCGAACTCGAGACCTCTGCGTGGCACGACACGAGACTATGAAGCCTTCATATATCCAGAAAAAGCAGTTAATATGAAATGAAGGTACAGCTAAAGTAAAATAAGCTGTAAATGGGTATCGAACTGCCGACCTTTTGACGCTAGATTCAACGTCTCTCCTTGACATTGTTCTATCTTTAATATTAGATTCACTGACGCACATCAAAGTCCGTGTATAGATAATTATAAAATAAAATAAATATAATATTACTAATTAAATTCCACCGCAAAATCATAATCACAAATTAAAACCTTGTATCTAAATAATTTACACAACAAATGATTACTGTCCTCAAATTAACAAACCTTAAACTTATAATTATAAATGTCAGAAAATACATATTTTATTATGTTTAAATGCAATTCTGGATAGGTATCGAATAAAAATTTTATTGTTTCAATTATTCGATTCATTCGAGGCACATAGTTGTTCTAAGTCTGGGTGTTATTTGTGTCTATTTGCATAATATTATACTAATATTATAAAGCTGAAGAGTTTGTTTGTTTGGTTCAACGCGCTAATCTCAGGAACTACTGGTTCGAATTGAAAAATTCTTTTAATGTCGAATAGCCCATTTATCGAAGAAGGCTATAGGCTATATACCATCATGCTACGACCTATAGGAGCGTAGCAGCAATAAAAATGTTGCAAAAACGGGAAAAATTCTCTTTTAGGAAGCAGACGAAGTTGCGCGGATCAGCGAGTATAGCATATGCCGAAAGGGTAAAGAAAGAAAGAAGAAAGAAAAATATTTTTATTTGTATCTCTTTTACACAATGCAATCCTTATCCTTACTGTCGGTCTGTCTGCCTGTCCGTTACCTTTTCACGTTCAATCCACTGAACTGAATTTGGAATGGAGATAGCCTGAGACCCTGGGAAGGACATAGGCTATATAACATCACGCTACGGCTCACGGGTGCGTCGCAGTAACCACAAATACCACTGACGCGGATGAGACCGCAGGCACAGCTAGTAAAATATAAATACATACAGGGCAGTATATTGTATGGAGACCAAATTAGATAGCTGCATCAGCTATTGTTGCAGTTGAAACTGCAACGCTGGTATTCTCGCAGGATCTATACAGTATGTGAGCAAATTGCAACAGATGAACAGCAAATAAAACTTGTTTTAGTTTAGTTCGGTGATACAATTTACAATATACAACGATTACCGTTCAACGCTGGAACTGCCCTCCTTATTTAAAATTAATAAAAAAGGGTAGTCAGATATGTAGGTAGTATACACTCATTTCGCCAACTATCTATAGTTTTAATTTAACTTAGAAGCAAGTTTATTGCTCCGCGTTTCCCGAACACAGTTTCAGACTCCATGCTGCTGTTAAGAATTTCCTGACAAGTAAACCCAACGAGATGGGTGTAAAAACCCAGGATTCAACCTCTTCGTCTTAAATGTACATCGTGTGACTTTGTGACCCCTATATCTCGGAGGTCTTTTAACCCACAGGGCCAATATTCAAACTCGACCGAGGTATGACCCCAAGGTGTCTGCAAACCACAGTGTGTGTTACAAGTCAATATTTTGCCATTTAAAATACATGTGACCTTGTGACCCCTATATCTTGGGGGTCTTTTGACCCACAGGGTCCATATTCAAACTCGACCGAGGTATGACCTCAAGGTGTCTGCACACCAAGTTACAAATCAATCGGTCCAGTGGTTCCGGAGTTATGCCTGTCACTAAAAGACAGACACACAGACCTACATAGTGTTTTTATTAACCTCTGAAGAAGACTTGGAGGTTAATAACACTTTGAAAAAATTTAAAGAAGATATAACTATGCATACATAAATTCACGCTTGCATATCTCCAAGAGATAAACATACATACATACTTTTTTTGTAAATACATTCATATTATACATAGAAAATGAGGCAAAATGCCCGGAAAAATTTACATTGACGTGAGCAAGAGTAGATTTTTAGTATTAAGAACTGACATGTCGACTCAAGATTAAATGGTTAAAACAGAAAATTATTCGCAATATTAGATTAATATCCAAAGTAAAATATTAATATTGGATGTTAACGGTGATTATCCCAAGGGATAGAAAATTGGACAAAGGTCAGGTTAAGAGCACCTTAGACCGGCGAGCGTGTATGAGGAATGTGATGAAAGTGAATACAGTCAGAGAAGTGTGTCAGGATCCTATCAAATGGAAATTCGTAATCTCTGCCTACCCCTCTGAGAAACAGGCGTGATTCTATGTATGTATGTAGGTATGTATGGAAAATTGAAAAATCTACATTAATTAGCGTGAGCGAAATCTATAAGTACTATTTTCAAATAAAAGCCGTAAAAATAAGTTTAATTTCAAATATATATAATTACTAGCTTTTGCCCGCGGCTTCGCTCGCGTTAATTTAGAATTTGACAATCAATTCGGGTTGTACTCTGCTTGTAATAATATATCCTTACTAATATTATAAATTCGAAAGTAACTCTGTCTGTCTACGTGCCCTGCCCTGGAACCCACACCAGTCTGGCTGTGTTCTTCCTGCCTAGTTTGTTAAGGAGCTTAACACAGTTCAGGACCAGTCTGGAGTCCACCCTACACGAGTCCAGAGCCTTGAGAGCAGCTTGTTGTTGTATTATTTAAGTTACCATCTAAGCCTACACTGTGGAACGCAATAAAAAATTGAGTATTGAGTAATAA
Source organism: Catocala sponsa (assembly GCA_963564715.1). Lineage (NCBI taxonomy): Eukaryota > Metazoa > Arthropoda > Insecta > Lepidoptera > Erebidae > Catocala > Catocala sponsa. The sequence continues at coordinate 10,707,379 of OY751351.1, forward strand.
CAGTGCTCGAAATTCGACCATTATGATAATATTAAAAATTTAGGGAAATCATATACCGTATGAATTTACATTATAAAAAAATAACTGATTCCGTATTTTTAACTTATCACAAGATATAGTAAAATATAACAGTCAAAAATAGTAAATGATCACCAAATTGCAAAGCAAAATATATTTAAAGAGATCAAAATAAGTCGACGGCTCCTATTTTTGGGTGGGTACAAGAATTCAACATAACTTAACCCTTCCGAGACGGAACAGTAACTTTCCTGCAGTGCAATCTTGAATTAGATCTGCCTGTCTGGTCCTGCAAAAATGGTAGGTGTTATGAATTATGATACTATCATGATATAACGTTATCAATCAATTGGATTCTTTATGCGAGAGGGTAATTAATTATTCAGACATAATTGAGCTCTACTGTATATAACTTTAGCTATATATGGCGTAGTGGTTAGTGTAACCGTCTGCCACGCCAGAGGTCGCGGGTTCGATTCTCGCACAAGTCAAACATTTGTGTGCATGAACATGGATGTTTGTCTTGGTCAGGGTGTTTCTATGTATGTATCCTCTCACAGAATATAAAAGCGGAAGTGATTTCAGCATGATTGGGCCGGCTCGACCGGGGAAGGACTATCCTCTCACAGAATATAAAAGCGGGAGTGATTTCAGCATGAATGGGCCGGCTCGACCGGGGAAGGACTATCCTCTCACAGAATATAAAAGCGGGAGTGATTTCAGCATGAATGGGCCGGCTCGACCGGGGAAGGACTATCCTCTCACAGAATATAAAAGCGGGAGTGATTTCAGCATGAATGGGCCGGCTCGACCGGGGAAGGACTATCCTCTCACAGAATATAAAACCGGGAGTGATTTCAGCATGAATGGGCCGGCTCGACCGGGGAAGGACTACCCTCTCACAGAATATAAAAGCGGGAGTGATTTCAGCATGAATGGGCCGGCTCGACCGGGGAAGGACTACCCTTTCACAGAATATAAAAGCGGAAGTGATTTCAGCATGAATGGGCCAGCTCGACCGGGGAAGGACTACCCTCTCACAGAATATAAAAGCGGAAGTGATTTCAGCATGAATGGGCCGGCTCGACCGGGGAAGGACTACCCTCTCACAGAATACCGACGTGAAATAGCAGTATTCCTACTGTTGTGTTTCGTTCGGTGAGTAAGAGTACTGGAGGCCCAATCACCCTCTTTCCCCTGCCCGCTCCTTCTCCTTCCCACTTCCTTTCCTAAAGGGTCGGCAACGCGTAAATGATGTATCTGGTGTTGCAAGCGTCCATAGGCTACGGTGACCAATTACCATCACGTACCCGTATTCGTATGCTTGTTTGCCAGCTTTAAAAAAAAGTTGTCTTTTGTAATAAGAAAATCAATAAATACTTTAAATGATGTCCAACAATTTAAATAATATATAGAGCGTTTTTTTAAGCATTCTTTTTGTGTGTTAACTAAATTATAAATGGAAAGATATCAAATATCATTTGAATATAAATAATGTTAATTTGTCTATATTTGTCTATATTTGTATTTTATTTGAGTTCAAGGATGAGTTTAGCATATTGTTTCTAATTTTCAAAGAATTCTAAATATATATTAGTGAAAAACAGAGTAAGAAATCTATACTAATATTATAAAGCTGAAGAGTTTGTTTGTTTGTTTGTTTGAACGCGCTAATCTCAGGAACTACTGGTTCGATTTGAAAAGTTATTTTAGTGTTGGATAGCCTATTTATCGAGGAAGGCTATAGGCTATATAGCATGACGCTACAACCCACGGGGGCGGGTGCAGTAACGATAAACGCGGGTAAAACCGCGGGCACATCTGGTAATTATAAAGATATCAGCCCAGAATATATACTGTCCCACTGTTGGGCATGTGCCTCTTTTTAGAGTAAGAAGGCTTAGGCTATAATATCTACACCACGCTGGCCCAGTGTGGGTTAGCAGACATCATATAGTCGTCTTCGTAGTCGGCCTCGATGGCGTAGTGGTTAGTGTAACCGACTGCCACGCCTGAGTTCGCGGGTTCGATTCCCGCACAAGTCAAACATTTGTGTGCATGAACATGGATGTTTGTCTTGGTCTGGGTGTTTCTATGTATAATATGTACGTATTTACAAAAAAAAGTATATATGTATGTTTATCCATTGTCTAGTACCCATAGTACAAACTCTGCTTACTTTGGGCTAGATGGTGTTGTGTGTATGTGATAGAAAATGGTATATTTTCCAGAACGATATGGAGAATTTTTCAGACATGCAGAAGTCCTCATAATGTTTTCCTTTACTGTTAAATCGAGCAATAGTGAACTATTTAAGACGCACATAACTTTGGAAAGTCAGAGAGCCTTGAGATCGAACTCGAGACCTCTGCGTGGCACGACACGAGACTATGAAGCCTTCATATATCCAGAAAAAGCAGTTAATATGAAATGAAGGTACAGCTAAAGTAAAATAAGCTGTAAATGGGTATCGAACTGCCGACCTTTTGACGCTAGATTCAACGTCTCTCCTTGACATTGTTCTATCTTTAATATTAGATTCACTGACGCACATCAAAGTCCGTGTATAGATAATTATAAAATAAAATAAATATAATATTACTAATTAAATTCCACCGCAAAATCATAATCACAAATTAAAACCTTGTATCTAAATAATTTACACAACAAATGATTACTGTCCTCAAATTAACAAACCTTAAACTTATAATTATAAATGTCAGAAAATACATATTTTATTATGTTTAAATGCAATTCTGGATAGGTATCGAATAAAAATTTTATTGTTTCAATTATTCGAATCATTCGAGGCACATAGTTGTTCTAAGTCTGGGTGTTATTTGTGTCTATTTGCATAATATTATACTAATATTATAAAGCTGAAGAGTTTGTTTGTTTGGTTCAACGCGCTAATCTCAGGAACTACTGGTTCGAATTGAAAAATTCTTTTAATGTCGAATAGCCCATTTATCGAAGAAGGCTATAGGCTATATACCATCATGCTACGACCTATAGGAGCGTAGCAGCAATAAAAATGTTGCAAAAACGGGAAAAATTCTCTTTTAGGAAGCAGACGAAGTTGCGCGGATCAGCGAGTATAGCATATGCCGAAAGGGTAAAGAAAGAAAGAAGAAAGAAAAATATTTTTATTTGTATCTCTTTTACACAATGCAATCCTTATCCTTACTGTCGGTCTGTCTGCCTGTCCGTTACCTTTTCACGTTCAATCCACTGAACTGAATTTGGAATGGAGATAGCCTGAGACCCTGGGAAGGACATAGGCTATATAACATCACGCTACGGCTCACGGGTGCGTCGCAGTAACCACAAATACCACTGACGCGGATGAGACCGCAGGCACAGCTAGTAAAATATAAATACATACAGGGCAGTATATTGTATGGAGACCAAATTAGATAGCTGCATCAGCTATTGTTGCAGTTGAAACTGCAACGCTGGTATTCTCGCAGGATCTATACAGTATGTGAGCAAATTGCAACAGATGAACAGCAAATAAAACTTGTTTTAGTTTAGTTCGGTGATACAATTTACAATATACAACGATTACCGTTCAACGCTGGAACTGCCCTCCTTATTTAAAATTAATAAAAAAGGGTAGTCAGATATGTAGGTAGTATACACTCATTTCGCCAACTATCTATAGTTTTAATTTAACTTAGAAGCAAGTTTATTGCTCCGCGTTTCCCGAACACAGTTTCAGACTCCATGCTGCTGTTAAGAATTTCCTGACAAGTAAACCCAACGAGATGGGTGTAAAAACCCAGGATTCAACCTCTTCGTCTTAAATGTACATCGTGTGACTTTGTGACCCCTATATCTCGGAGGTCTTTTAACCCACAGGGCCAATATTCAAACTCGACCGAGGTATGACCCCAAGGTGTCTGCAAACCACAGTGTGTGTTACAAGTCAATATTTTGCCATTTAAAATACATGTGACCTTGTGACCCCTATATCTTGGGGGTCTTTTGACCCACAGGGTCCATATTCAAACTCGACCGAGGTATGACCTCAAGGTGTCTGCACACCAAGTTACAAATCAATCGGTCCAGTGGTTCCGGAGTTATGCCTGTCACTAAAAGACAGACACACAGACCTACATAGTGTTTTTATTAACCTCTGAAGAAGACTTGGAGGTTAATAACACTTTGAAAAAATTTAAAGAAGATATAACTATGCATACATAAATTCACGCTTGCATATCTCCAAGAGATAAACATACATACATACTTTTTTTGTAAATACATTCATATTATACATAGAAAATGAGGCAAAATGCCCGGAAAAATTTACATTGACGTGAGCAAGAGTAGATTTTTAGTATTAAGAACTGACATGTCGACTCAAGATTAAATGGTTAAAACAGAAAATTATTCGCAATATTAGATTAATATCCAAAGTAAAATATTAATATTGGATGTTAACGGTGATTATCCCAAGGGATAGAAAATTGGACAAAGGTCAGGTTAAGAGCACCTTAGACCGGCGAGCGTGTATGAGGAATGTGATGAAAGTGAATACAGTCAGAGAAGTGTGTCAGGATCCTATCAAATGGAAATTCGTAATCTCTGCCTACCCCTCTGAGAAACAGGCGTGATTCTATGTATGTATGTAGGTATGTATGGAAAATTGAAAAATCTACATTAATTAGCGTGAGCGAAATCTATAAGTACTATTTTCAAATAAAAGCCGTAAAAATAAGTTTAATTTCAAATATATATAATTACTAGCTTTTGCCCGCGGCTTCGCTCGCGTTAATTTAGAATTTGACAATCAATTCGGGTTGTACTCTGCTTGTAATAATATATCCTTACTAATATTATAAATTCGAAAGTAACTCTGTCTGTCTATCTGTCTAACTGTCTGTCTGTTACCTTTTCACGACTAAACCACTCAACCGATTTACATGAAATTTGGCATTTAGTTTAAAACCTGGGGAAGGACATAGGCTACTTTTTATTGATGTAGGTACCACGCGGGCGGAGCCGCGCGCAAAAGCTAGTAATAATATAATTCAATCAAGATTCGAAAGACACGTGGCGCCATCTCATCATCATAAGAACGTTATTATTGTTTTCCTCGGGAACAGTAATTTTTTTTTGGGATGAAAGGTAGCCTATGTCCGTTTCTGTACACCTGACAACGTATATACAACATTTCAGGATGATCGGTTCAGTGGTTTAGGCGTGAAAAGGTAACAAACAAACAAACTCATTTTCGCTTTTATAATATTAGTTAGGAAGTTAGGATGTCTTTAAAAAATCAATGGAGTATATTTATGGCAGCCTCGATGGAATAGTGGTTAGTGTAACCGACTGCCACGCCTGAGGTTGCGGGTTCGATTCCCGCACAAGTCAACCATTTGTGTGCATGGACATGGACGTTTATCTTGGTCTGGGTGTTTCTATGTATAATATGTATGTATTTACAAACAAAAAGTATATATGTATGTTTATCCATTGTCTAGTAGCCATAGTACAAGCTCTGCTTAATTTGGGCTAGTTGGTGTTGTGTGTATGTGATAGAATATTATATTATTAAATAATATAATAGGTTATAAATTTTATAACCTCCACGCTCGCGGTGCGACCTTGCCCCCGTAGTTCTAGTGATATTTATAATTATGTCAAAATTTAATGAAAAATACGACGCTTGACCTCGAAGGTAATAGGTCAGTGAGTTCGTCACAAACCTGTATGCTTATAAACGTTTAATGGTGTATCTTCACGCTTTCTGATTCGAATGGGATCGGCAGAGATTAAAGACTGCACGGTAGCGTAGTGGTTAAGTTGTCGCCTTACCACTGCTAATGCGTTAAGTGTTGTGGGTTCGATGTCCCGGGACAAAAATGTTTGTGGATTATTGAACCGAGTTTGAGTGTTCTTTGTGTCTGTATGTTTGTCTGTATGTTTGTCTGTATGTATGTGTTTGAATGTTTGTAAAGTGTTCTGCGATACTGAATTTATACTTAGTACGGGCATCGTAGTTATCAATATAATCATCATTGTGATTGCAGTGAAATATTGAGTATTGAGAATTTAGTATGTATAGAATGTGATATTATTGTATCCAAATAGTTTGTGTTTCTTCTCTCCTATGTTGCTGTGCCCGACAGGGTCCATATTGAACTATCATATTATTTAAGTTATCTTATCTTGTGTGTGGGGGCCAGTCTGTACTGACCGGCGACACTTCGACCCAGTGGGATCTTTTGTGTCAGCCCCAAGATTCATCCCTTAGCTATCTCCTTATGAATGTACTGCATTAGCTGCAGTGTACAATTCAGAGGGAGAAGCCTAAAGTCTTCAGGGTTTGGATATGCCAATCCCATCAGACCCATCCTAAGTCCAGCCAACGCGTCGCATTCACACAGTAGGTGCGATATGGACTCGTCCTGTTCACCACAGGCTCTGCAGATCGAGTAGTGTGTCAATCTCAATCTGCACAGGAAGTCTTTGGTGCCAAAATGGCCAGTGAACGCTCCTGTGAGCAGGCGCATTTGGCTCTTGCTATACCCGCAGAACCTCCGGGTGAAGCCTGTGGCTCCATTTGCAATGAATTTCTTGGAGTGTTCCAGACCCCTAAGGGCCATCCACTCTAGCCTGTGTTTTTCATTGCCGTGAGCATTCAAAGCTGCCTTTACGTGCTCTCAGAGAGTCCCACGAATGGCTCGGGGCCCACAAACAGTTGCTCCGAGCCCTTTCTGGCTAATTCATCAGCTTCCTCATTGCCCTGCACTCCTGCATTCACACGCGCGAAGAAGACAAAGCTATGGACTCTGTAATGCGCTGTCTCGTCCTAGCACATGCTATGTTAATACTTCAAGATTTAGTGGTAAGGTCGTACTAAGAATTCCTTTACAGAATAAGCTATAAAAGCTACCGCTTCCACAGTCCATACAATATTAATATTGAATATATTATCACTATCGTAATGCTAATACACCTATATACAAAATTTAGACTTTGTGTCTCGGTGTGCAGACCTGGTGTCCTATAACACAGGCTCCGGTCTAGCTTAGGCTCCAGTCGCCCGCAATGTTCCTTGTGTTTTATTTTAATATTATGTAATTTGTATCTTTTGTCAACATTGTAAATATTGTGGAGAGACAAATAAACATTATTATTATTACCGCTCCAGGTATCAAACCCGAGGCATCCGAATCAGCTCTTAATATAAGTATAAACTTAAGTATTGGAAAAATACAGTTCACAAAACAGGACTCGATCTTGTGACTGCAATAAACCATGTCAACACTCTGCCAACTGAGCCATTCATGGTTCTATATCAGAGATTTAAATTTGCCTCTGTGTTTAACATCTAAGGCGATACTGTGTGTTATCTATTGTACAGTTATAGAATACGTATTTTTAAAAACATTTTATTTCAAAACACATAAGAAAACAGCTTATAAAACCTCTGGAGCATTGATCTATAAGGAAGCGAGACATGGACATTGACCCAACAAGACCGGGAAAGACTGGAAGCTTTCGAAATGTGGTGTTGGAGGCGCATGGAAAGAATCAGCTGAACAGAAAAGAAAAGCAACGCGGAAGTACTGAGCCTTGTCCAAGAAGAACGCAACGTTTTGACAACAATTGAGAACAGAAAAGGAAAAATGTTTGGCCACCTTATAAGACATGACGACTTTATAAAAAACATCATAGACGGAAAAATGGGAGGAAAGAAAGGAAGGGGCAGACCCAGAAGGGCATTAACAGATCAATTAAAAGAAAAGGCTAAGCTCATGCCCTATAAGGAGGTCAAGGTATTGGCCGAAAATCGAGAAAGATGCGTATGCTCCACCAACAAGAGCAAAACTCATAAGTATAAAGAAAGAAGAACTATAGTATTGTATACCAAAGCCCAAGGAATGTAGATTATGTCAATTTTCTATCCCTCGGGCACAATACTTTTTTCTGGATGAAAGACACCCTATGTCCTTTTCTGTACCCAGAATCTCTCTGACCTAGAATCAGGCCTAATGCTTTTTCATTGTGCCCGAATTCCGTATAATTGGCTCATTAAATCTTATATTCCACACACTTTGGCGATCCACAGACGACAGATTGCGGCGGACAATTTGCCCGGCATTATAGATAACTAGATCACGCCCGCGGCTTTGCTCGCGTAAATGTAGATTAGGTTATGTTAGATTAGTAACAGTACCGTTTCCGGATGAAAGATGCCCTATGTTCTTTTCTAAACAATTTAAAAAAAAAACACAGTACCTACAGTACACAATTGTATGATGATCGGTCGAGTAGAAGGCGCGAAAACGTAACAAACAAACGTACATTCGCATTTATAATAGTTAGGCCGCGTTCACATTAGGTCGGACCGACAGTTTTACAGGATCGTTCCTCCTACACCTTTGTCGTCAAAGGTGTAGGATGGAAATTAGTACATGTATTTCAATAGCGCTGTTCACATTATGGCGACCCGATAAAACTGTCGGCGACGACACATTTATCGGACGTCCAGCCACGATTTTCATCGGGTCCGACGTAATATTGGCATACTGTTTTGTGTGGCGCCGTTCACACTTGTCGGATCGGAGCGGTGAAACCATCCGCCCGACACCCACCCACCCGCGCGTTCCCCGCTAGACTGTCAGTAAACAATAACAAAGGACATCACCCATTATATATAACGTCGTCATCGTCCATTGTACGCAAAAGCCAACTCAAAACTGCTTTATGACGAGTCGAGCGGTAAATCGACAGTAACGACAGCTGTAGTAATCACATTTGGTCAGGTCGGCAGTTTGAAGTATGAACAGTAGACCGTTAAGCCGACTACGGTAAAACTGTCGGTCCGACCTAATGTGAACGCGACCTTAGGATTGCATAAGCCGTAACATTCCTATTCTTTACTTTTTCTTTGCAACTTGATTTCCAAATTCGTTATCTTGTTAAGGCAGGTTACAATTAACTCTGTGACGGAGATAAGCCCACAATTATGTCACGTGAACATCGAAGCAGTCTGTTGGTACTAAAAAATATAAATACGAAGCAACGCGATGCTCTAGCAGGTACTGTTAAGATAATGCGTCAAATGCCTTTTAAAAACAACTGTTTAGGTAGATTAGAAATGTATAATTATGATCATAGGGTTGAAGTTCAATCTAACTCCACACAATTCTGGCAATCACTACATATCGTACAAGTCGGCCTCGATGGCGTAGTGGTTGGTGTAACCGACTGCCACGCCTGAGGTCGCGGGTTCGATTCCCGCACAAGTCAAACATTTGTGTGCATGGACATGGATGTTTGTCTTGGTCAGGGTGTTTCCATGTATAATATGTATGTATTTACAAAAAAAAAGTATATATGTATGTTTATCCATTGTCTAGTACCCATAGTACAAGCTCTGCTTAGTTTGGGCTAGATGGTGTTGTGTGTATGTGGTAGAATATTATTATTATTATTATATTATAAAACAAAGGCCCCCACCGCGTCTGTCTATCTGTTCCTGATAAACTCAAAAACTACTGAACGGATTTTGACGCGGTTTTCACCAAAAGACAGAATGATTCATGAGGAAGGTTTAGGTGTATAATTTGTTAAATATGATGGTAATTGTTGAAAATATCGGGTAAAAGTTAAGGCGCTTGGGAGCTTTCATCGAAAACGCTGCCTTATCCCTTTGAGATATAACAAAACATATCCGTGCTATGCCGGGGTGGGTAGCTAGTATGATGTATTTGACTGGTTGCATGGATGGCTTAGTGATTAAAGTAGTCACCTTGCTGACACTGCGCCGAGTACTGTGGATTCGATTCACGGTACAAAAGTATGGTCTGAAGTTATTATACGTAGTATTTGACTAACTGCACGGATGCCGTTTCAGTGATTGGCTTGCTACTAATGGAACGCGTGTTTTAGGTTCGATCCTCAACGCGACAATTTTTTTTGTGATTAACAAATAATTAATAATAATTAATGACGGCCTCGATGGCGTAGTGGTAAGTGTAACCGACTGCCACGCCTGAGGTCGCGGGTTCGATTCCCGCACAAGTCAAACATTTGTGTGCATGAACATGGATGTTTGTCTTGGTCTGGGTGTTTCTATGTATAATATGAATGTATTTACAAAAAAAAAGGTATATATATATGTTTATCCATTGTCTAGTACCCATATTACAAGCTCTGCTTAGTTTGGGCTAGATGATGTTGTGTGTATGTGGTAGAATATTATATTATATATTATAATTGTGCTGAGTCTAGGTGTTATTTGTGACCGTTGTTGGAATGTTTGTAAAAGCCCCCGCGACACAGGAAGTATTGTTTTACAAACATTTAAATAACGAATACAAAGAACACAGAGACTCGGATAAAAATGTTGCACAAACAAATTGTCCCGTCTCGGATTCGAACCCACCAACACTCTGCACAGTGGTAGCGTCGAGGCGACCACTTAAACCACTACGCCATCCATATCCACATCCATGAGTCTTAAATTTTCTTTTTGTCGTGACAACGACGTCAAAAAGACGTTGTGACGTCCGTAGTCTCTGCCTACCCCTCTGGGAAACAGGCGTGAATCTATGTATGTATGTATGTAACGTCTAATAAATCGATGAACGCCGGCTGCACGCACGAAAAAGGTCCCCATTGTCCCGTTACGCTTATTGTCCCGTTACGCTCATTGTAACGTTTTCATCAATGTTTTGTTATGACGTTGTCACGTTAATATCGTCCTTAAACCGACTTTACAGACAGCCAATTTTTTTTAATGACAGCCACATTGAAAGCAATCACAAGCCATAAATATTCTTGTTTACCACAGTATAAAATAAAGGTATTTGTATATTGTGTAGGGAATCGACGCCGCACCCTTCACAATCACAAGTCCTAATCTTAACTACTGGTCTATCGGCGCGTCGAAGTTATTGGAAGGTGTATCTCTATCTGGTTTATAGGAATGAGTCACTAGCGAGTCTTGTGCGGCAGACTTCTTACGTAGGACCACCGCACTGCTCATTCTACATCGAACTACTATTTATGGATGCGTTATCATGTGTTCATAATGTTATAAGATTTAATATATATCGTAACAAGGTTTAAAGAAATACGTCTAAACATTTAAAGAAAAGTTTTAAAAGTGGGTACGATTTGTGGCCTGTTTCGTTTGGCATACTACATCCAACTACTAGCATACGGATGCGTTATCATGTGTTTGAGAAGAAAAATGTATACGTGTTATAACAATTAAATAAAAATTTTAAGGCCTTTTAGTGTGTTCCGTTCGGCAATATCTCAAATACACGTCATATTTTGAGGTTTTTAAAAGCAATTAATTTATTTGGATTTTATTAGTATAATATTAAATAAATATTTTATAATAAGCATATGCAATGGAAAATCATAGATGGAATATAATTACATAATATATAGTTATTTTACTAAAATTTAAGATGTAGGCACAATGTGTTAAAAAGCACAAATCGTCAACGCACTTAGGATTAAATACGGACATCAAAACATTTAAAGAAACTGTTTTTAAAAGATATATACATGTCGTAGTAATAATAATAAATTAATGTGAAAACAGGGACATAAGTAGAAGTGGTAGACATAGATTATTTCTTCATCTTGTTGTTCTAGTCATATTATTCAAGGAGAAAACACGGTTTTTGGACTTAACGATCCCTGCATTTCTTCATAAGGATTATTACTTTATTACAACTATTCCCATCTATTTTGCTTTGACAATCCTACAATAAGAAGTCGATAATATCATCTTTCTAGCAGTATGTCTAATTGACTGCGATCTTCTGCAAAACGACGACGATATAATGTCAACGAACTTAATATTTTATCTAATTCAAAATCTAAAGATCTAAGATAAAAATGTTCGTTAGAATATTTTAATCACAAATCTAAGATTTTGAATTCCATTGATTAATTAATTAATTATTAATCAGGACCGTAAGTTACTTAGTTTTCAAGTTGGGTGGCTAAAAAAGCTGATTAGGCCAAAGCTTTTGACATTCCCAGCTATTTTTCCAGAATCATCATCATCTCGGCCGAAAGACGTCCACTGCTGGACATAGGCCTGCCCCAAGGTTTTCCACACAGACTGGTCTTGGGCCACCCGCATCCAACTGCTTCCCGCGATCGTTACCAGTTCGTCGGTCCACCTTGTCGCCTGACTTAGTGGTACGTACGAAAAATCCAACAACACTTTTGCCGTCCCAAGAATCGAACTGAAGATTGACAGTTACGGTCACTAAACTAATGCCACTGAATCAAGTAAACAGTAATTATTATTAAGATAGTCATATACCAGACCATAGGCAATTAAAGAATTTGTAGATCGAGATGGTAGTCTATGCTAGACACGCGTAAAGTTGCGTAAAATCGCCTTAATTTAAGCAATCGTATTAGTGACGTCAGTATGTGAAGGATGAAATAAAATGCAAAAGTAGAATGAATAATGTATTAGACGAGTCCAAAAATAAACAAAAAGCCGGTCAAGTACGAATTGTGTCTGCATAATTATTTGTTCCGTATTTAAGCATGTAATGAGAGAGAATGAAACGTAAAATACGTTAACACTAGGTATTAAAAACATTTATCTTTTTTGGAGTCATTGGTTTAAAATAATAAACTGTTCATGTGTTATTTACTTTTATTTTATCTTATGTTATGCTCATTGAAATGAAAATGAAATGAAAATAGCCTTTATGTCACTGACCAATAAAAACCAAAAAAATATAATTTAATTACATATATCTACATATTATATTATCAGCAACCTGGTTCTTCCTAGTCAGGCTGTCTGCCGACATAGGTCTCCTCTAGTTCCTTCCTTACACTTCGGTCTTGAGCTAGTCTTCTCCAATTTGGTGGTAAATCGTTCTCCCACCTTTTGTGTTGTCTACCTCATTGACTTTGTCCGTTTCTGGGGTACCATTCTGTTAGGGTATTTGTCCATTTATCTATTGTCGATCACAGGGTTACCTACCAAGTACAATTATGAAACTAAAGTATCCATGGATGTAATCGAACACACACAGAAATTTATGCCATTTAATAAGCGTTGAGTGACAAACATACGTAAAGGAGAATTAGGTATATATAAAGATATTATATGTGTTATAATTTACATCTATTTCTACACATATCACTCCTGATCTGTATCTAGAAAATATTCCATTTTAAAACACCTTTATGTTACGGACATTTCTGAAATAGTAGTTTTATTGCTTTTGATACATCCGCTGTCACATTGGCATCTGTCAGACATAAAAAATGTCACATCCGTTTAAAAATCTGATACAAATATAATATTATTTTCTTACAGAAAAAAGAACCTACCGTAGTACTATTGCGAGTAATAATCCTGATGGTAAGCTGCCTGACTACAACACAAGTGACTCTGGCCCCATATATTTTTTCCCCTTTATACAGTACACTGTAGCTGGACAAAATATATGGGGCCAGAAATTATCTTTATGCTGGCATTGTAATGCCAGCATTAAGATGATTTCTGTATCACGGGAGACTTTACAAAAATTCAAGCAACGGACACAAGAAACACCCAGTCTCGGGACAACTGTTTGTGGTGCACACAATTGACCCGTTGATCCCTGTGGAAGTGTTAAAATAATCACTACGCTATACGTACAGTCAAATTTATTTTATTTCTATAAACAACATATATGCGTTTTCATGAATACAATAGGTATCATACATTTTGAAACTAACGATTCTGTTTAGATGGTAACAGTCTAACCACAGAAGTACCTTCACTCTCAGAAGATTGCAGCCAGCCAACATAGTGTCGTGTGCCTGATCAGTAGGATACTGTAGTGTCAGCCTGGGTCTCTTACACTTTTAACCATAACTCCTTGTAAGAACGGACGGCAAGGCACGAGTAGTATCTAGATATACCACTCGTGCTTTGCCGTCAGTTGCCGCAATATAACTAACTTGCCTCGTGTCGTTTAGCCCAATTATTCGAATGCTAGCTATTTCTTTCACGGTAGCTCATTTATTTTGCGGTACTTATTTATTAAATTTTCAATACAAGTACTGTTATTGATAAGAATATTGTATGGATCAGATTTTCATTACTATGAAAGTGACATATCTAGTGTATAATATAAATATGCTATAGTAAACGTTGTCAATCCTTATCCGCCATCTTGGATGTATAAAAAATATGTAAATCAAAAATTTGCATCCTTATCTGCCGCCAAAATCCATGTCTCCATCCATCCAACCTCGTGTTTATCATTTACACATATTATTATTGGACACTGGTATTATTTCAAAATTAATTAATTATCAACATAAATATATAGGTACATTTCTCTAACTAATCACAACAACTAATCTAAATAGCTGAACGCACGCTTTATAGCTTTTGCTTGATTAATTTTAATATACCGCAATAAATAACTGATAAAAAATATCAACTCATTAAATTATAGTTAAATGAAAAATCTTAACAGATTTATTAAGGTCGAATGTGAGCTTGCGTGCTTCATTTCCAAGTAAAAATGAAAGTAATGAGCTGCCAATTATCAATAATTATGTTATTTCAAACTGGGATGTAACAGATGTATATTGTGAGGATGTATTGACGGATGTAACGGATACATTTGGCAAGCATGTTATCTGTATAATACATCCTAATCGATCGAAGAAAGAAATTAGGATTTTAGTAACATTTACATTTGAAGATACGGATGCGGATTGTTAGTCTATGTACTATTAGTCTACTTGTGCGGGTGTAGATGGTAGATCAATCAAATTTTGATATTAGTAGATATTAGTAATAAATTGATTGCCATACAGAACACACAATAAGGAATCTATTCCTTGCAGTCACAGGTGACCGCGGTGGTATTTGAAGGTTTTATAGTTTACTAGCTTTTGCGCGCGGCTCCGCCCGCGTGGTACCTACATCAATAAAAAGTAGCCTATATCCTTTCCCAGGTTTTGAACTATATCTGTACCAAATTTTATTTTAATCGGTTGAGTGGTTTAGCCGTGAAAAGGTAACAGATAGGCAGACAGACAGATAGATAGACAGACAGAGTTACTTTCGAATTTATAAGGATAGAAGGATGATAGTAACACTTAAACATTTTAGATAAGGATGCATACAGATGCGGATGTAGCAATCGTACAGATCAACTTAATTTTAGGTTATTATAATAATATATGGTAATTATTTTATACCGCATGATTAATGCTTACTAAATCAATATATTAACAAATGTATAATTTTGTATATTACACAGTATTTATATATTAATTATTTATATTTCGTATGATACAATTAGTCTCACTAGTCAATCGTTAAGTCCAATCTACACGCCTAATTGGACCGTGTTGTGCAGAAATGATCCAATCCACAAAACATAAATAAAAGTTCAGCATAATTTTTTTTTGGTACATACCTAAGTTCATTTTCTTGTGACTGTTATCCTACTACATAATATTATGCATATAGTTTTATAAAGAATAGAATATAGATTTTTACATTACTTGATGTTTATTCAAAAGACCTTCATACTTATAGGTAAATTAAAAAAGAATCTCTGTATCATTTCTGCACAACACGATCCAATTGTCCCATAGTTTGACCAAAGGTAATTCATGATTGATGAACGCACAAAATTTTGCGCGGCAAAATCAGCAAGGAGTTTGCTTAAAATATATAAGTAGTTTTTTAATATCCGCTATATTCTATCATCTGTCAATAGTCATTGCCACAGCACAGGTCATAACAATCAGCATTGATTAATCTGAGTTTTACAGTCAAGTCTTGTGACGCATCCGCATTTCAAATCTTCGTAACTATTAGGGTTAGGACGTTGTCACAGATGTCAAAAAATTATGTTAATGAGCAATAATGCCGAGATCAGATATTAAGGCAAAAAATGGCACTACTATGTGGAACTTAGACAACCTAGCAACATGTAATTTGGGTGTTTTACGCATTCGGGTACACACAGGCGCGGAATGATGTAATCTTAAAACAATCCTAACCCTGCCATAATGTTATGGATATTAAAAGGTCTATACATATATTATATTACACCTTCAATATTTTTCTACATTCCTGACTGAATGCTTTCGTATAAAACCTTCGTATAACGAGTGCTAGAGCGACACCATAGAGTATAAATAACGCGGCAACATAAATTCGTATGGCCACAACGCACTGAAAAGTTGAAAAAAAAGATCATATTTAAACGTGGAACACATTGGTGAGAGCGCGCTGACTTTTGAAACATATAGATAAGCCAAGGTGATGAAAATATAAATAAAATGCTTCAGCTCAAGAAAATGTTTATTTGAACATTTGATAAAACGACAAATATAGTTAAAGCTAGTCTTTGAAAGATGATGAGGTGATTTTTAACATGATTTTTAATTTACGGTAGGTATACCAATTAATAAATTTGTTTGCGTCTGAAAAATCTGATTTTAGCAATGACAGTCGACAATTTGACGTCTACATGGATTAGCATTAATGCCGGATACAATTAGTAGCTACTAAACATGCCTTTTAGCCAATGCCTAAGCAGTGACTCTCTCAGCTAGATGGTGCTATCACATTCGCGCTTTTTGGCGACTGTACCGATGCTGTATGCATGCAATGACAAGCATTTTTCGAATATTAGTCATCGTTCTATGCAGCTGATAAATAGCGATCCAATTGCCACGATTAGTGATTAGGTAAGTATTTGGCGAGGAGAGTTTAAATGCTATATTCAACTTTCAAAAATTTATTAAATAATCAATGACTGGCTCATTTGTTCAATACTTATAAGATTTATCCAATTAGACCTGTAATTCATTCACAGCAATACACATAATATGTGTAATTTAGTTTGATTTCGAATTGTTGTTTTAAATCAAATGTCAATGATTTACTTGTATCATTAAGCAAAACCTACTCAGGTTTTGCAAAACCATAAACAAAACCATATATTTCGCATAACATTTCTGTTTCCTACGCAAAATTAGCAATTTTATTCTGCCTAATAAATGCAAATTTTAGAGATGTGTCTCGCATGGTAATGTGACTTGGCTAGTGGCCATGGCCGTTAGAACTTGGTCGAATAGTCAACATGTAAACCTAAAACAAGGTCATTAATTCCTAGACCGAATTTATGTATATAATTCAACGGGAAAGTCCGTGCGTGTGTAACATACACGTGTTACATATGTGTGCTAAATATGAATGTTACGTAAGCGTTACGGTGTGTCCTTAATGCGTAGGTCAATGACTTAATTTGACAATAAAGACCAAAAGGCGCGATCCTTAGAATTGGAATCTAGTAGATATAACTTTTTTATTATACAAAAGATCGATGTAACTTAGCATTTGTTATTCTTGTTTCTAAGATTTTATGGTTTCGTGTTTTATTGCTCAGAACCATTAATAATATCACGAAAAATAAACAAACAATAATGCATGTTAATTTAGTTACTGATAAATACGTTATGGAATAAACAAAGTCGCTATTTGGTATATTTATTTAAAACTTGATAGCGTACACCAAAACATATCTTAGTCAATAAATATATAATTATTACATATTATTATTACGAGGCGTCAAAAGTTAATTAATTGATATCATATCTTTTTATCTCACTGAATCAGAATACATACGGAAACATTATTATCAGCTAAAACATCACTATACCCGTTCAAACGATTCTCACTGCATTTACAAATTACAATTATCCCTTTAGGCACAATATTGAATAAAAATGTTTAATTTATAAGTCTTATCCATGCTATTCCATCTTCATTAGCTGGACAAACCCATTGACATTTACTATCAGCGCTCTCTAAATCCAAAACACATTAACTTCAGTGTCGCAGAAAATAAACTAAACCTTAAGAATGCAGCTTAAAGCTCGTATTCCTTTGTCACGATTTAGAGACATAAGTTCTTTGAGACAGGTGTGAATCTTATGACATTTGAAGTAGGCACGCACGGTGTTCGAAATTTAAATTTGGTCGGTGGCCAGTAACGAATGTAACATGTAGTGAAAACTACTTTCTAAGTTATTTGTTATTTTTTATAATTAATATTGTAATATAATGTTTGCATATTTATTAGTTAATATTTAAAACCGACAAATTTACGCACAATAAATAATATAATCAGAAAAGAGAAGGTCTTATTGGTAATTTTAAATGCTACATTAATAGACAATTAATGGATGGCGTGGACAAAATCAAATGTCAATATTTGCCATTTATAATGACTGCAAATTGCTTAACTGAGATGTTTTATTCAAAGTTTGCATTAGTTTAATGCTAACACCTGTACCTCGCAGTACGGCAGAAGATTTAAGCGCTCACATTTTGCTGGCTAAGTTTAGGTGACGTTTTAGTTCGCCATTTTTGCTTGCAATCCATCTAATTTATGCGCTGATATTGCCTAAAACTGGCAACTCTAAACGTAACTAACTTCATAGTTTTTGACGTTTATTGTGACCGTTATTTTGTGACCTACAGTAATAAATTGCTTTTTTTATTTTGTTTATTAGAATATTTTCGTCACGGCGCGGGTTCTATAACCACTTTTTTGTCGGTTTTTTAAGGAGACCGTAGATAATTTATTCTAATAAATAAACATGGAGCTGTAACAAATTTAATTTTACCATCGACTTAGAACTTTTACCATAGAGTTGGTAGTAATTGTCTGACGTAATTACAATAAGTTTGCGTGGTATTGATCCTACCTGTGGCAATGATTGCTCACACGCTTACTGAGTTGAGCTCCCGGTTTAAATTTTACTATGCTGTTGGACGTAAACATTTCTACCGAAATGTGAGTCTTTTGAATCTTTTTATTTTATTGCTATTTGTGGCAGGCGAGCAAGTGGCCTACCTGATGGAAAGTGGTAACCGCTGCTCATAGACTTCAGCAATGTCAGGACACAGCAAAGCCGCTACCTACCGTGAAAGAAGAACTCTCTTTAAACCTCGTTTGAAGAAGGACATATCATGGCACTTCGTTCCAGAGTTTGCTCGTACGTGGGAGAAATGATCGCTGAAAGCGTACAGTCTTGGATTTGAACGCTTCCAGGTGATATGCATGAACCCTGTTTCGTTTTCGAATAGTACCTACCTACGGTGATAGAAAAGGGCCGCTGGTACCAAACCAAACAATTCTTCAGTCTTAAACGTATGGAACTGTAATGCCATATTTAAGTTACGTATTAGATAGTAAAAAGATTAACTTAGTAGCGCAGCGGTAGTGTGTAACTGCTGTACATTCTTGAGTTTGATTCCCGCGTCGTGTGTAGGACCTAAATACATAGTAATTAACGAAATGTGGTTGCTAGACCTCTGCCTACCCGTTCGGGGATAAAGGCGAGAGACTATATAATATAATAATAATAGATATAATAATCATCCATAGTTACCAATATACCAGTCCATCAAACACCCATACCCATAGCCCATATATTAGAATCCATACGTAGCAATAGTCCTACGCCTGCTGCGGCTAGTGCCGCTGTAGGTGTTCAATCCCACCTTTGATTAAAACTCTCGAAGGGCCTCTTCACGTTGGACTCATGTCTACGTGTAAGCCTCCCAAAGGGCCGGGTATTTTCCTAACGTATTAGGAATATACCCGTGAAAGAGAAACAAATAGATATAATATCAGCCCAGTATTAAACTGTCCCACTGCTGGACACGGGCATCTTCTCAGTGTGAGAAGGGTTAGGCCATAGTCTGCCGCGCCGGCCCAGTGCCGGCTTGGCAGACTTCACATATCTTCGATAACATTATGGAGAACTCTCAGACATGTAGGTTTCCTCACGATGTGGTGAAAGCGAGCGATTATTAATTATTTAATACGCACATAACTTCGAAAAGTCAGAGATTGAAGTGTGCCTTGTGATTTTTATTGTCTTTCTTTATTTTTAAAAGACAGTCCCCGCATTTGGAATAATACCTGAATCTGTGGACTTTACAAACGTACAAACAACGGACACAAAGAACACCCCGACTCGGTACAACCATTTGTGGAGCACACAAAGTTTTATCGCGTGTGGGATTCGAATTCTCGGCGCAATGGCAGCGGCGACGCGACCACTTAAACCACTACGCTATCCGTGTAGTCATCGGGGTACGGGCCTCTTCTCACTGTGAGAAGGGTTAGGCCATAGTTCGCCACGCTGGTCCAGTGCGGGTTGGCAGACTTCACATATCTTCGAGATCTTTTAGACGTGCAGGTTTCGTCGCCATGTTTCCCTTTACCGTTAAAACAAGCGATCATTGACTATTTAATAACTACGAACAATCAGAGGTGTGTGTCTTGGGATCGAACTCGAGACCTTTGCGTGGCAGTCCAACGGTCTCCCATTAGGCTATCGCTGTATGTGTGAGACTATGTAATAAAACTATAAAGAGATCGGTTTATTAGTTATCTAAATCCTTTAACGACACGGTAAGGGATCCGGTAGCACACTTTTATACAATTTATGGCCGCCATATCAATTAGGAGATCGTGTGAGGCCCGCGGCGGTTTGTGTTTTATTTTTATTGTCTTATTAGAATTAATATGGCTGGGTCGATGGCGCAGCTGTAGTTTATGTGATTGCTGTGGCTGAGGTGTCTGGTTTGATTCCGGAGTGATTTGGATTTTTTGGTGGGTATCTGGCATTATGTTCGGTATACGGTAATAAACTCGTAATAAAGGTGACCAGCAGCGATAGCTCAGTGGGGAGACCAACAGACTGTAATACAGAGGGTCTCGGGTTCGAACCCACGTCGCGCACCTCTGATTTTCGGAAGTTATATGACTTTTCGAAATTATGTGCGTATTGCTTAACAATTATCGCCTGCTCCGTGCCTCGGAGATCACGTTAAGCTGTCGGTCCCGATTGCCATGAACATCTATGGCAGTCGTTATTGGGAAGTCAGTGCCCTCCTGACACTGGTCTAGCCTTTAGGCGTACCGATACCTAAAGGCTAGACCAGTGTCAGGAGGGCACTACCATCGAGGCGACTGCCATCTGACCTCCGCTACCCGAAGGCTACCGAGCCTTCGGGTTGCGGAGGTCAGATGGCAGTCGCTCCGTGTAAAAACTGATATCCAGTCAAATCTGGTTAGACTAGAAAGCTTGTGACTGGGAAATAATAAAGGCTAGGGAGAAGAAAGGTGACATAAAAGCTCTTGACTAAAATAAGTTAGTGTTACATTTCGGGTTTTTTTCCAATTGTGTATTAGTGTGACACATTCTGGTGTTACCCAACGGGAACAAAGGGCCTACTGCCGTCTATGACTACTTCCTACTAATAAAAAGTTTAACCAACTGGTCTCATAATCAAAGCTTGCTCTTTATGTTCGGGCTGATCGTAAGGTCCCAGGTTCGGATCCCGCATCAAGCTGCGTTATCAAGATTTAGTTTAAAAAATAATAAATACAATTAACAACTTGTACCATAGATATGAAAAAAAAATCAAGTATAAATTTATTCAAGTTAGGTTACAAGGTAACACTTATGAATGTCAAAGTAACACTACATTTTTTCTGTGAATTTACATTTACTGCCACGTTCAGCAAAGCAAGGGTTTAGGGCTCATGATAAGAACGGGAAAGAAACTCATGGCCACTCTTTTTAATTGCCAAGTTTACAATAACATTTTGTTTACAAATCATAACTGTAAGGTGCTGCAACCATTTCTCCATGAATTACCACTGAACATACTCAAGCATTTAATAAATTTTGATGGTAGCCTCTAAAGCAGCAGTATGGTAAACAGGAGCATCCACTTACATGTAGGTACATAAATAATCAAGACAAGGCATGATTGTAGTCCGTAGTTTAATCTGACTGTTTAATCGGCTAAACAAATATTAAGTTTCAATTAAAACTGAAATAAAAAATGTATCCGTTGCTTGTCATCCAGTAATTATAGATTTAAAAAAATGTTGGCTGTACACGCGATGTTCATTGCACAATCGCGATACGTCACAAAAAAAGAGAACACACATCATAGACGATCCATAAACTATAAATAGATAAAGTTCGTTTTATTTCCGAACAAAAAAATTATAAGGCAATACCGTTTTTATTCATAGTTGGCAAAGCAAAATAATGGCATGCAGGTAACGAACGAGAAATATCATCTACAAACAAATTGATTACAATACATATAATACACCATGCCTGTCCCAAGGCATGGTCCTAGCTGTGGCGATTTCCACTCACACTTAATAAGGTAAGACATTTAAGGCCAATACATTTAAGGTTCCACAATAATAATGTCCTCCAGACCGAAGTTCGGTCAAGGCGCTCAATTTTAACGGAGACTGACTATCTACGCAGAAGATGTTATAGTGCACAAGCGTGTGCGCAAACACAAATGCATTCTCTGTTCCCTCACTCTCATAGTCTGATAGAACGGGAATCCGACACGACCGGAGAGAGATCAGGTGAAAGACCAACGACTTTACATGCTTTGCGAGGCACGGGGTAACACGGCCAACTTCCTAACTAAGGGCTACTATTGAGAATTTCTAGGTTGATAAACCCAAAACCTTTTTGCTGGCCCGATCCGGGCTTCGAAACCGAGACCTCAAGCACAGCAGTCGCATTCACTACCGCTGCGCCATGGAGGTAGTCAATATAATAAAGGCCGAACCAATAATATTTTAAATTAATTATGTTACTTTCATATGGAAACTGAAAACCTGATCTAAGTAGACTATTTTGTTATCAATAACTGCACTTGAGTTGAAAAAAACTATAAGTAGCGCTATAGATAAGACCGTATGCGAACGAGATAGCTATCACTCGAACATTAGTCGGCCTCGATGACGTAGTGGTTAGTGTAACCGACTGCCACGCCTGAGGTCGCGGATTCGATTCCCGCACAAGTCAAACATTAATTGTGTGCATGAACATGGATGTTTGTCTTCGTCTGGGTGTTTATATGTATAATATGTATGCATTTACAAAAAAAAGTATATCTGTATGTTTATTCATTGTCTAGTACCCATAGTACAAGCTCTGCTTAGTTTGGGCTAGATGGTGTTCTGTGCATGTGACAGACTGCAATGCAGAGGGTCTCGGGTTCGAACCCACGTCGCGCACCTCAGATTTTCGCAAGTTATATGACTTTTCGAAATTATGTGCGTATTGATTGACAATTATCGCCTGCTACGTGTCTCGGAGAGCACGTTAAGCCATCGGTCCCAGCTGCCATGAACATCTATGGCAGTCGTTATTGGGAAGTCAGTGCCCTCTAATATCCTGACACTGGTCTAGACTTAGGGTATCATTAGCCTTCGGTTAGCGGAGGTCAGATGGCAGTTGCTCCGTGTAAAAACTGATATCCAGTCAAATCCGGTAAGACTAGAAAGCCGACCTCAAGTGACTTGGGAATAATAAAGCCTAGGGAGAAGGAAGGATATATATTTGCGTGACTACTAGATTTTGCCCAGACCATCGCTCGGGTAAATGTGTGCATCAAGCATTTTTCCTGGGTACCAAAAAAAAAAAAAAAAAAAGGTTACATTGGATTAGTAGCAGTACGTCCTTTTATGTTCCCCTGATAACGTGTACGCAAAATTACATGATGATCGGTGGAGAAGTTAAGGCGTGAAAGTGTAACAAACAAACAAACTCACATATATAACATTAGTTAGGATGCACTTGTTTTGAAAATTTTAACTAATAAGTAGCTTTATAGATAACGAAAGAGATTACGTGAAGGAGATAGCTATCATTTGAACAATTGCGTTATATAAATTTGTTTAACCAGTTTTGTTTTGAGAAAAATAGAAAAGCGACCTAGTAAGGACATTTATACTCGTACTTACAGTATGGCAGCCTTTTTCGCTTACCCATAGTACGCGTAAAAACCATCTCAGGCCAAAAACTAACACACATAAAAATAATTTTTACTTTTCATACGCTTGTAATATATTTGCTTCTTTTCTTTAAAGAAAGAATAAAAGAAAGAAAAATATTTACTTCGGCACACAAGGGCACACGCAGAACACAAAGAAATATAAAAAAACAAAAAGTATACAAGTTACAAAATAAAAAAAATAGAACAAAATCTACTAAATATTGTCTTCTGTTTACGCGAATATTATTCATTGAAATTAAACTACTATATACGGATTTTATCGCGTTGTTTATTTGACACTTTATTACAAAATTTTGAAAAACTGTTACACTACTATAATACTATTAAATTTTACTAATTTTTAAGCTAATTAAATTAAATTTTATTTTATTTTTAAATTAAATTAAATTAATAGTTTCAATAATTTAATTAGCTTAAAATTTAGTAAAGCTTAATAGTATTATAGTAGTGTAACAGTATTTCAAAATTTTGTAATAAAGTGTCAAATAAACAACGCGATAAAATCCGTATATAGTAGTTTAATTTCAATACTAAATATAATATAACTAACTATCATTAACAATATATATTTACGACGAAACTGTATTTTTATTTAAAAAGACCACTTCCGCACTAGTAATCATTCCTGTGTCGCGAATTTACAAACATTCAAACATCGTACACAGAGAACACCCAGACTGGGTACAATTATTTGTGAATCACACAATTTTTTGTCCCGTGTGGGAATCGAACCCACAACACTCGGTGCAGTGTCTGTGGTGAGGTGACCACTTAAACCACTACGCCGTCCGTGGAGGTGCATATGTATAATAAAGGTAGGCAGCTGATTTCAGCATGAATGGGCCGGCTCGACCGGCGAAGGACTATCCTCTCACAGAATATAAAAGCGGGAGTGATTTCAGCATGAATGGGCCGGCTCGACCGGCGAAGGACTATCCTCTCACAGAATATAAAAGCGGGAGTGATTTCAGCATGAATGGGCCGGCTCGACCGGCGAAGGACTATCCTCTCACAGAATATAAAAGCGGGAGTGATTTCAACATGAATGGGCCGGCTCGACCGGCGAAGGACTATCCTCTCACAGAATATAAAAGCGGAAGTGATTTCAGCATGAATGGGCCCGGCTCGACCGGGGAAGGACTATCCTCTCACAGAATATAAAAGCGGAAGCGATTTCAGCATGAATGGGCCGGCTCGACCGGGGAAGGACTATCCTCTCACATAATATAAAAGCGGAAGTAATTTCAGCATGAATGGGCTGGCTCGACCGGGGAAGGACTACCCTCTCACAGAATATCGACGTGAAATAGCAGTAGGTATTCCTACTGTTGTGTTTCGTTCGGTAAGTGAGAGCCGATCCGAGCCGGAGGCCCGATCACCCTCTTTCCTCCTTCCCGCTCCTTCTCCTTCCCAATTCCTTTCCTAAAGGGTCGACAACGCGCAAGTGATGCCTCTGGTGTTGCAGGCGTCCATAGGCTACGGTGACCACTTACCATCAGGTGGGCTGTATGCTTGTTTGTCACCTTAGTGATATAAAAAAAGGTGCATTGCATTTACTTTGACAACTCTTTACAGGTACCATCCAATGAGAAGCGAATCTGTTGCCGTTTACTGGGTAAAGACTTCTTGTAGTTGGGGTTCTAAAAGCTCAATAAAATTCGGCAATCGATATCGAGACTTCACAATAGAGCAAAACCATAGTTGCAAACTTATGCTACGGTACTAATATAGACAGTAGTTTATTTAAGAAAAAGGGCTATCTACTTTCTACGAATTACGATAAGTCGCAAAATTAATCCGTGAACCATAGACCACTTCCCGAAATCACAGATTAAAAAACAATTTAAAAAGCAACCCTTGTGACAATAGACAACTTTAAGTATTTTATAATCCAACCTTTTCTTTGAGAAATTAAAAAGAACTATTTAAACATTTGTTCTGTTTTAATTCACCTGTTAAAAGGAGGATTACGCTAAGCTGGTAAAAGCCACGACATAGACAATTTTTTGAAAAGCTGCCCTATTGTTTATTTCTTTGTTTATCATGTTTACATAGACATCTATGTGTCCCCGAAGGGGTAGGTATAGGTATATTTTCCATTTTACAAAGTACGATTTAAATACTAATTATCAATATGAGCCAGCTTATTGTTCTCAGCTAGTTCTCAAAGGCCGTATCTATTGTATTGCCTAATATAACGCTTACCCCGAGCCGGGCATCTAATTACGGACTTAACGGGACCGGACATCAATCTTTCATAGTATTATTTTAAATGCTGGATTAATTACAATTCCTTGTATTTGGTTAATTCCGTCATTAAGAGTGAACGGTTTTCAGGATGGTGCAGTTGTTTTAATGGTCACTAGCGTAATGTGTACGACGGACCTGATATAAAATGCATAATTTTTTAAGTTTTTTATTATAGGTACTGTAGGCTTGTGTTTGACCGCGATCTCACCTGATCTTAAGTGAAGATGCAGTTGACGATGGGGCACGCTTGCCTAGAAGATACCTATACCGGGGTGTCTTCAAGTCACGAGTGAATACTCGTAACTTGAAGATACTCAGATTGTAGGTACTCATCGGGAAACACAAACTTAGGTAGCATCTTATCTTATCTTATCTTATGTGGGGGCCAGTCAGTGCAGACCGGCGACACTTCGACCCAGTGGGATCTTTTGTGTCGACACTCTCCCAATAACGACTGCCATAGATGTTCATGGCAGCCGGGACCAACGGCTTAACGTGCTTTCCGAGGCACGGAGCAGGCGATAATTGTCAATCAATACGCACATAATTTCGAAAAGTCATATAACTGTCGAAAGTCAGAGGTGCGCGACGTGGGTTCGAACCTGAGACCCTCTGCATCGCAGTCTGTTGGTCTCCCCACTGAGCTATCGCTGCTCGACTTAGGTAGTAAGTTCCATCACTCCCACTCCTTATTTGTCTCTGTATGTTAGTATGTGTTAAGTTAAAATGCTTTTATCTTCTAGTAAAATCAGCGATAGCCAAGTGGGATCCCGTTGGACTGTCGTGCAGGAATCTCGAGTTTGATCCCAAAGCGATCTCTTACTTTTCAAAGTTATGTACGTAGTTAATAATTAATTATCGCTCGCTTTAACAGTGAAGGAAAACATCGCGAGGAAATTTGCATGTATGGGAGTTCTCCATAATATTCTCGAAGATAAGTGAAGTCTGCCGCACTGGGTCACACTGGTCCCTTCTCACACGGAGAAGAGGCCAGTGCCCAGCAGTGGGACAGTTTAATACAGGGCTGATATTATTATATTATAGATATAAGTACTAGAAAAGACAACTCAACGAAATTGTTTGTAACACGAGTTAGAGTGCATGCTCTCTTACTCATTTAATCTGAGCCATACGCTTACTGTAACGACACGTTTGAGCAACTGAATGGATTTTGCAAAAAAAATAACTATATGTCTTCATGTATATTGCTGGTACTAATAAATTTGTTTTGCACTTAAACATAAAGTTCAGTAAGCGCATAAGTTAGACTAAGGTATAGGTTTAAAATTTAGAACACTAAAAAAGAGCCGTTTTAGCTATCGAAAGTTAAACATTTTCATAGAATATGACTCAGGCTGAGGCTACATTAGTCCGCGACACGACCTGCGATACGTAAGCGATAAAAACAAATAGTTCATATTCACGTTTATGGCTACACCGTACGCCATATGTCGCTATTCATCTTTGATTTGTTTATGCGATAGAAACAGCATTAGTGTAATCACGGCATCGGCTACATCAACTTGTCAGCGAAATTGAAGCGAATTCATTAAACATTTTCGCTTATAATGTAGCCATTCCATGTTTATATCGTTTCGCTTTCACAGTCGCATCGCGAATCGCTGCCTACTGTAGCCTCAGCCTTAAAAATTATCTGTGCGTAGTTAAAACAATTAGTTTTTTAGAGTTCGAAAAACTCTTATACAACAGCTTGTCCGTCCGTCTGTTATTTATACAACTTTCAACTCAAGAACCGTAAGAGCTAGGGACTCGCGGTCAACGCCATTCGACTCAACATAGTCGATATACCCCGAAATTACTATGACCTTTGACCTCTGACCTCAAGGTCACGTGTTACCACTTTTTTAACTCTAAGATTTGCGGCAGTTCCTTGCCGTTTCTCACTTGTTCTATATATATTAGATTAATTTTTCTATATTCGAACAGGCCATTAGTGACGTTACCATCAGGTGGGCCGTTGGTTCACTTACCATTTCGCGCAGTGATAGTCTTATCTTATCACTGTAATAGGTATATGTGTATAGATAGTGGGATATCGTTGGATTGCTACGTAGAGGTATCCAGTTCGATCCCAAGACAGACACTTCAAACTTATCTTGCTAGGTAATAGTCGTTAGATAATTATTGCTCGCTTTAACAACGAAGGAAAATATTGTAAGGCAGAGGACGGGCCCAACAGTGGGATAATAATATATAATATTCTACCACATACACACAACACCATCTAGCCCAAACTAAGCAGAGCTTGTACTATGGGTACTAGACAATGGATAAACATACATATATACTTTTTTTTTTTGTAAATACATACATATTATACATAGAAACACCCAGACCAAGACAAACATCCATGTTCATGCACACAAATGCTTGACTTGTGCGGGAATCGAACCCGCGACCTCAGGCGTGGCAGGCGGTAACCACTACGCCACCGAGGCCGACAATAATCACAGAAGCATTTCCAGGCAAAATCCTAATAACACTTTGCCACAACCAAGCATCGAACCTCAGTATTCCATGAGTCACGCATGCGCTCACGGTATCCAAAGGAAACATTTATCAATTAAAACCTACCACCTATAGGTACCAATAGATAAAATCACACAAATGCTGTTGTTTTTAGGAGTTACACTAATCATAGGTATACTTAAATTTTTATCGAAAAATGCATTTAATAAAAAACGAAAATTTTTACTTTAATGGTGTTTCAAAATCTTTGATCTTAGTGACAATATAACGTTAATTATCTTTTTAACGCGTGATAAAAATAAATGACCGCCTCTTTGGTAAAGTCGGCCTTAGTGTTGCGGTAGCGCAGTGGTAATGACGCATTCATTGCTGTGTATGTGTGTTCACATTCGATCCCCAGGTCGAGTCAACAAAAGTTATTGGAAAGAAAATTCTTAAGAAAGTGGTACTTCTTTGTTTACCGGATAGAACCTAATCGTTCTCCGGTTGTGTCGCATTGCCTTCCTATCGGACTCCAAGAAAGAGGGGAAAGATAGTGCACTTATTTTTATACACACTTCCGCTTTGCCCAAACTCGAAATCAAACCAGAATCCTCACAATTGGATCTAGGTAAACATAAGCGCAAAGTTCCTAACTTGTGCTTTAGGGTCAAAAATAATACAGACAGAAAAAATAAGTTGACCAGGCTCGGGCATCGAAGGTGAGATCTCACGGTCTACAGAAGCGCATACACTCAAACACGCATCCCAAAATACATAAATATTTTAACGAATAGAAACATCAAAAACCCGTTCCAAAAATACTCAACAATATGTTCTCTGGCCGGAATAAAAAATAAACCGGTTTGCATTATACTAGGCCTATGGCCTATCATAATAAACCCACCAATATATTACTCGATCTGGGAATCCAACCCCGGACTACAACCTATCTCAATCGCCAATTGCACATGCATTAACAGGACCACCAAGACAATCTTATAGGTATTTCCAATCTAGGAAAAATTAAAACAAATTATGCCAAAATATTGTTTTCCATCAAAAATAATCACAAATAATAGGTATTTATACATTTACAAACATAGACGATTTAAAGAGTATATATATACGACGCCATTATTACCTATATATTTTTTACATCTTAGTAGGTATACAAATTTTCAAAGTCAAGCAGAATTTTAAAAATACAATTTTCTTTCTTCAGAAATACATATTTATGAATTTAACATACATATATTTTACTTTTATTATTCAAAAACGATTTATTTCACAGTAACAAAACAAAATTAAACAGTTTCTCCATAAAATACCTATAATTAACCCTATTTTTTTAATAATAAATTACGTTCGGCGCATCGCGTGCGCTTGAGCCTTGTCAGTCCAATTAGCAGACAAAGATGTTACCTAATTATGTGTTTAAAATATCTTATCATCAAATATATCTGACCATAACGAATCCAAATATAAAAGATAATAAAAGACTAATATGCAAATTTAAATTACGTGCCTACTTCTTTTATAATATTTTCTACATAAGCACCTAATTTCTTTTTCTTCAAGGTTTTCAAACCACACTTAGTAGGTATAGACTTTAAAATGAAAAATAGGTTACCAACTGACCTTTTTGTAACTATTGATGTCGTACAGTAACCTCAAAAAGAGGCTGATTAGCTCCCTATCATAGGTATAGATGTCATGAACTCATGATAGCTATAACTGATGGCGGAACAATGAACTAGATAGTAGTTAGGTACTTCTATTCCTAGATACTCCAATAGTATAAAAAACCCACCGTACGAAATAATCTAGGACTTGTCGCTTGATTATTCCCTATACGCTCAAGAACAAGCTAACAAATACGTAAGTCGCCAAATGTTTAAACAAAAAGGAAAAAAAAAAACCAATAATACCTAAAATAAATGCCTAAGCTTTTTGTTTTAACTGTTTTGCATAATAATTGTAATAAAATAAATAGCTTCTGAAGGTGTCAAAGACTATAAAAATATTTTTTTGTTAAAAGTCGCTACTCATGAGAAATTCGATAATTTTTCAAACACAACGACACAACGTTGAAGTATATATTTATCTAAAATTGTGTTTCGTAAGTATAATTTATGTTAGAAATGACCGCATGCCTTCATATACGTACATTTATTAATGTCTCAATTATTTTTACATACATATATTTAAATACATACATACAAAGAGTAAAAAGCTATGGAACTCTCAAAGTCTTACAAGCTTTTTTTACACCTTTCAATATAAATCAAATCATACTTTAGGAACACTTGTAGATTTAAGGTAGGTACCCTTAACCTGACCTTTCTCCAGAATGTCTTATTTTATTTCTTATCTGCCCATTCACATGTAAGTACTTACCTACCTTCCTAAGAATATACAGCAAAAACTATGTTACTTATACCAATATTAATAAAAAACAATTCAAGAGCAACCGTAGTAAATAAAATAATAAGACAAAACCAAATAAATGCCCAAAGCCCGACGCATTAGTATTAAATTAATTTTAATTAATTACAGTAGGTAGGTCATTAATTTACAATATTAGTTATTCATCTAAAACAAATCCATCATTTAAACGAAATTAGTTTTTATTAATAAGGCCACAATAAATAACGGACGAGGATAATTAAGTAAAACAATGGCCCGCATGCTTGCCCCGAGCGACGCGACGCCCACAAGACAATAGGGCACCATCAAATTACGCCACAACGAGCGACCACCTACAGTATCTGCGCAGGTAAGTAAATACTGTCGCCAAATAGATAATAAACAGAAATGTTATCTGCTTTTCCTTTTTTTTTTACCTGAAAATGTTTGAGGGGTGGGGCTTGGGACGCGCGGGGCGACGCGATGCGGCAGTCTGGTTCGAACCGTGCCAGCGCTCGTGTCGACACGCAGTGCGCTGCCCAAAAAGGCCTAAGTACACAACGAAACACACACTTTCGGACATAAACGCTCGATTACCCAGTGATAAGATAATTGTTCAAGTCTCAGTCGTGTCTTGTTCGTGTCGTGTGATCGATTGGATAATTAACGTTAATATATATTATTTTTATAGTGCATTACCAAGTTTCACAGTCAGTGCGTTCGTTAACAGTTGAAAGTTTGGATTTTGACGCGAATAGGTAAGTTTTTCTAATATTTTCAATTTTTTTTAGGCGTATACATGTTGTTTAGTCGGAAATCGCTGTCACGTCAAGTGGTTTTTGCAAGAAATAACAAATGCTAAAGTTGTAATAGTTTTTACACCTGCGTGTCATTACCCTCGGAGTGTAATGATTAATACCCGCGTAATTAAATATTAGTGTTACCTTTATTTTTAAATTACCCTCCTCGATATATCAATTGATCCCACGCTAGGAAAACAAAAAAAAGAGTGTATTTTTTGCGATATGTCCTACGTTTATAAAGATGGTATATCTGTTACGTTTTTTTATAGTTTTTAAATAAAATATTTATCTAAATCAGCCAGTGAGTAGGTGTAAATAAAAAGTTAAAAATAGTAAAATGCGTGTATCGTCGCGTGCCAGTTTTAGGCCTATCTGCAATGTCAGAGCATCGATAACATGTGTCGATATCGGTTCTATCTCCGATTAGTGTTTGTCGAATAAGGAATTACGAAATAAGATTTAGTTGCATCATCAGGTACTACAAATATTCGTGTATATACCTAGAATTAATCTATTCTTGTATAAATAATTGCATAGCTTTCATCTTTAGTGACGTTTCAATTTGTTATATCTACTTGAATGGAGATTATTTATTATTGTCAAACAAATAAATTACAAGACGCGTAAGCTGTGTTAGGAACCTCTTATTATAAATTCCAATATTGTATCACATATTTTTATTATAATTGGCTGTTGATCAATTGTCTATAAGCATTATTTAAGAAAAATGTAAACGTAAAAATCACGCTCGGAAAGTATGATGAAGTATGAATACAAAATATTTTATTCTGTAGCATTTATCCAATCTCGATATAATTATACAAAATATGAAAATGTTGTTTAATTTAATGTTTATTAAATAGATAAATGAGAAAGCTGATTATTTTAATACTTAATATTAATATTATTGAATTAGGTTAATTAGAGCTAGAATGACATTAAGATGCAATGGATCGCGTGCGCGAATAAATTAAATAAATCAATAATTACAGAATATTGTGAAAAAGGTTCGTTGTTTTAAATGTAACATAGACCGCAGTTTTATTTTATGATTTACAACAAATGATTGTCCTGACTGTCGGTGTTAATTGTCTTAGCGAGATTAGGTAATAAAAGTTATTCATTCGTTTTGAATATAAATTAGAGGTGCTCATAAAAACACGACTCTCATATTTTCTAGAATATATTTTTATATCTAGAACGAAGTTCGGTTGAAATAAATCGGAAATTTTATGAATAAATGTTAATTTCTTCGTTAATATAGAAATTAATTTGACTAACAAAAGAATAGAAATCTAATCAATTAAATAGATATATCACTTTTATTGCCGTTAAATATTGAAGGAAAGAGTTAACTAATGAGTGCGTCAACCTGGATACCTATTTGCGCAGAATCAATTTATTGCATTAAACTTAGTTAAATTAATTATATTAACAAATCGAAAATAAATGTCAAATTATCTTAAATTAGTATTTGAAAGTTGAAGACAACGAACTAGATGACTGCATTTTTAAGCGTAGGACATTAAAAAAAACGGTACGTCAAACATGGTACCTACTTTTTTAATAAGACATCTGTGGACGTCATTTTTTTTAATAATTATGAAACAAGCTTCGTCATGAATAAAGCGCTGTGACTATTTATTTATTGATATCCAAAAATAGCTAAAATCAATGAACATAAATTAGCTTGCTATTTACAACTTTTTACTTGTCGCTTTTATATATTTCCGTTATGTTTATTTTATACCTAGATGGCTATATTATTTCAAACATAATACATGTATTTCATATCATCACGGCCTTATATTATTTTAGAGATGGGCAGCAACATGTCATACAAGTAGTAGCAAGGATGAGTTAAGGGCCATTACGGATATAATTTCTGAATCAGTACTGAGAGTAGGTACTAACGGAAACGTCTCTCAAGTAAAGTGCACGGGAATCAAACCCGAGACAACACACCCAAATATTTACAAAACAGACTATTTTTGACTATTATTAATACGTAGTAAAGTATCGTTTTCCAAATTACCGTGTTCTCCTCGCTTATCTATTAATTTATTTATATCGCCAGTATCCTGCCCGCCCCACGCCCCAAAATATTACCACCCGCCCCAACCATTATAGCAGACAGCCCCTACTTTACAATCATTCATTCATTCATCCCACAATTGGGGGACACGCTCATACGGGCAATACAAGGGTACTACTCTATTGTGAAAACGAATTTAATCTGCGCTGTATGAAAAAATATATTCGTTTTGAATTTGGAATGTCATAGCTGTAACTGTGAAAGGGTGAATAGAAATACATTGCTAGTCAAAGAAAAGTACCCTATGAACAAAATTTAGCTATATTAGTTCTTTAACTATGAAATTGCCGTTTATATCCTACATCTAACGCCCTGTTTAAGTACAAAATACAATGGTTATTTTAATAATTCATTTATATTTAGAGGATAGTCTATATACATGTATTATTAGTAAATATCAATACCTAACCTTTTTCACATTTTGTATTTCAAGTTATATCGCTTGGTGTCTGCCCGTATTCGTTGTTTGAACTCGCCATAACTACATTATGTTCTGTATTGATGTTTTTGCTAATTTGTGACAAACCATAGTGGCCTAAATACAAGCAACTGTACATGAAAAAGAAATATAGAATTCAAATGTCGCCCTCGATGGCATAGTGGTTAGTGTAACCGACTGCCACGCATGAGGTCGCGGGTTCGATTCCCGCACAAGTCAAACATTTGTGTGCAAACATGGATGTTTGTCTTGGTCTGGGTGTTTCTATGTATAATATACATATATGTATTTACCAAAAAAAAAAACTATGGTACAAGCTTAGCTTGGGCTAGATGGTGTGTGTATGTGATAGAATAGAATATAGAATATATAACAACAAATTGGCCATTTAACAAAATTTAATATTAATGTAATATTTAGTATAAAAATCAAAACGTTACCGATTTTCTTCATACAAGCGGTTTAAATGTGATTTTACACATTTAAACCACTATTATTAGTCTGTGCTACAAAATAGAGATAAAAATATGACATTACATTTTTATCTCTTTTAAAATAATATAAATAGTTCCAACAATAAAGGAAAACAGCATGGAAAAGAAACTCTTAAAAAATTGCCTCGTCCGTTCCGTGGCATAGGTTTACGCTTACTTTTACTTAATCTTGGGGTCTCTGGTTAAAATTCTGGGAGGTGTATAGTGTTATTAAGATTTTCTATAGCAGCAAGGAGACTGTAAATGTGTATGTGTGTGGTAGACGCTAATAGGCCATTCGGCGAGATGTGGGCTACATTTTTGTCTACTGCTTTCGAGATTTGCAGGTATACTCATCCTGCATATCTCGAATCCTACACGTATAAAAGATAAAAATATAATAAGTCCGTCTTTATTGTATCCCACAAAATATACCTATACTTAACAAAAACAAAAAAAATTGGTCCAATTTACCGTCGGTTTTTTTAAAG
Source organism: Catocala sponsa (assembly GCA_963564715.1). Classification (NCBI taxonomy): domain Eukaryota; kingdom Metazoa; phylum Arthropoda; class Insecta; order Lepidoptera; family Erebidae; genus Catocala; species Catocala sponsa. Next base: position 10,742,725 of record OY751351.1, read on the forward strand.
TAATTGAGAATTCTCTCTGGTTTTTAGTAGCAATGCAAAATGTGCTGTGCCTTATCGACGACAATTACCTAGTTAACAAGTGAGACTCTGCTTTACCCCTTGAAAGATGTGCGTGATATTATATTACGGCTCCTATAATTATTATAATGTATCGAACAGTTTTTACGTAGGCCTTATTAGAGGAGCATGCGATAAGGCCGCATGATTATAACCGCCTTGTATGAGGCCACGTGTAAGCGATCCAGCATTGTACGGTTCTATTGATTTCCAAGTAAAGTGGTTTCGCGGCCTCAAATGCTACCGTGGCCGCAAACTAAGTTTAAATAATAAAGGGTGTAAGTTTTCTCACTAGTACCTTTAGTAAATGATTTAACTAGTCAGTCTGTTACCAATAAAAATGAAATAAATAACTAATATTATAAATGCGAATATGAGTTTGTTTGTTACGCTTTCACCCCTTAACTACTTGACCGATCATCATGAAATGTCGCATACACGTTTTCAGGGGAACAGAAAAGGACATATGGTACCTTTCATCTAGAAAAACATATTGTTACTAATCTAACCTACGCTTACGGAAGCGAAACCGCGGGAAAATCTAATAAAAATGTTTCTTTAAAAAAAATTAGGTCCTTGCAATTAGTGTTGTCAACTATCTACTAGCATTTTTGTTAACACTTCCAGCTAAGGAAGGGCAATAGGTCGGCTATGAACCATCTACCGTTCGATCGAAAATCCTATACCTTATCCTGTAGGCTATCACCGCTGTCTTCTTTTTAAATATATTATATAATTATAGCTAGTTATTAATAGATAATAATCGACATGTAATTTTGCTCGACTACCTTGGTGGCGTAGCGATAATGAATGTGACTACTGTGTTTGAGATCTCGGGTTTTACTACTTAGGCACTCGCATACTATTACATGCGATCCATCTCTTCAGGGATACAGTCCTGATACTATGGAGATAGAAGGTATTTTTGAAAATCAGTGTCATCACACGAATTCATCCAAGTTTTAAACCCGTTCTTTCACATAAACCAAAAAGTCTCGTCTTGGGGAGAACACCTTTACGTTAAAGAAGATCGCAAATAAACTAACTTTTTTTTTAAGACAATTCACTCACTAGGCATGATTCTTGTGTCGCGGGGGACTTTACAAACATTCAAACAACGGACACAAAGAACATCCACCAGAACCTTGGGTTTTGCTCCTGTGGTGAGAAGGGTTTCCAATCTCTTTAAGACGGCACGTCGCTCCAGTAGTACATTGTGCAATAATGTTCCTTTGCGGTATCATACAGCAGCTGTTTTTAGATGCTCTCTTTCAACGCGCAAACGACAGTATAATAAGTTTCCATTGCACGGATTGCGGAGTGGTTGAAGCGAACACCACTGCCACTACGCCGAGTGTCATGGGTTCGATCCGTAGGTAAACGAGACAAAAACATTTTATAATCCACAAATATATTTTTTATTAATAATATTCTACCACATTCACACAACACCATCTAGCCCAAACTAAGCAGAGCTTGTACTATGGGTACTAGACAATGGATAAACATACATATATTACTTTTTTTTTTGTAAATACATACATATTATACATAGAAACACCCAGACCAAGACAAACATCCATGTTCATGCACACAAAATGTTTGACTTGTGCGGGAATCGAACCCGCGACCTCAGGCGTGGCAGTCGGTTACACTAACCACTACGCCATCGAGGCCGATATTTGTTTCAAGTTTGAGTTTTCTTTGTGTCCGCTGTTTGAATGCTTGTAAAGTCCACCGCGAATAGGCAATTATCACCTACCTAACACCAGACTAGCTTTATAAAAAAGAAAATTAAGACAGAAAAGAAAATAACTATTTACCATCTTGCGAGTCTTAATCTTATTTACCACCTGGGTTATATACAACTTAATTGTCGACAGTAATTAATTATAATTGCGTATATTTGTATAGATGGATCGTCCGGTACCGTTTGGTAATATCCTTACAAATAAATAGTAAAAGACATTGAGATACACATACCAACATGGTGTCGGATTTTTTTAATCTTTAGGTAAAATTAAAAAGGTGATAAAGATATTTCCTTATATTAAGTTGTTGCCTATCCAATTACGTTTTGTATGTGGAGAATCAATTACCGTTATATTTTGCATGCGAACTATTTGATCAATGTTTTTCTAAAGAACTTTGATGATTTTTTGCATGTATTGCTGCTTAGCTTTTAATCAATTTTAAACTTTATTATAGTCCATAATGTGATACAAAATTTATATGTTTAATGCATAGACTAAATATTTTCGCTACGCTCCTAAGTCTATGGTTTAATGTGGTCTATTGGGCATTGTAACAGTAGGAGAGACAACAATTACTTTTGAAAAAAAATCAAGTATGCTGTGTCTCAAATTGTCAAAAACAGCAACGATCATAATATTCATATAATGTCTTCATGCACCGAAACCGGGATATAAATAAACGATTGAATAATGTACGTAAATAATTAAAAAATATTTGATTTACATTTTATTACCTAACTAGATGTTTCCGCGGTTTCACCCGCGTTTATCGTTACTGCGCCGTCCCCGTTGGTCGTAGCATGATGCTATATAGCCTATAGCCTTCCTCGATAAATAGGCTATCCAAAACTAAAAGAATTTTCAAATCAAACTAATAGTTCCTGAGATTAGCGCGTTCAAACAAACTCTTCAGCTTTATAATATTAGTATAGATGTGAAAGTTTGTGAGGATGGATGGATGGATATTTGTTACTCTTTCATGCAAAAGCTACTGAACGAATTTTGATGAAACTTAATACATCAGAATAACATATAAGCTACCTACTAAAAAGTATATCTTAACATACATCTACATTAACGCGAGCGAAGCCGCGGGCAAAATCTAGTTATACGTATCGCGAAAGGAGTCAAAAAAATACATACCTACTACATGTAACAAAATATGTAGATATAGTATGTATTTTTTTTTACTATCATTATAAAATTAAAGTATCATTGAAATATGAAATAGCCATCTATTTCGTAGGCAAATTTCAATGATATTTTAAACTAGATACATTAAATACTAGTTTTCACGCGCGGCTTCGCTCGCGTAAATGTAGGTTAGGTTAGGTTAGGTTTGCAACAGTTCTTTTTTCTGGATGAAAGGTACACTATGTCCTATTCTGTACCCCTGACAACGTGTATGCAAAATTTCACGTTGATCGGTTGAGTAGTTAAGACGTGAAAGCGTAAAAAACAAACAAACTCATTATCGCATTTATAATATTAATATAGAAAGAAAGAAAGAAAGAAAGAAATATTTTATTTTAATGTAACATTGCAACACACAATCAAACCTATTTCATAACAAAAATGTGTAACAGTAATAATATAGTTAAAGAGAAAATTATAAATAATTTAAAATAAATAATAAAACTTATATACCAACATTATTATAAATAATATAGAATACACATAATATATACATATATGGAGTCCTTGCTGTTCAATGTGCGTCGCAGTGTTCATTAAAAAGAGATGTTGCTCAGCATAATGCCGCACCGCATGCGAGTTGCGATACAGCGCTGATTTTCAGCAACACCTCAATAGTGATTATGAGCGTAATAAATAATACAGTTCAAATGAATACCACCAAACCACAAACAAAACCCAAAAAAAAAAAAAAGTTTCCTTTATTATTACAGATAAAGAAATAGATTGCAGATAAATAAAATAAATATACCTACATGTCAATATTTTTATTATTGTAGTTAAAAACTATAAATGTGCCTGAAAATATGAGTAAGATTTAAATACTTGGCGATCTTAAATTAGGAGTCTATTTGTCGATTTAATAAATATTTTTTATAATTTGTCTTAAATATTAAGTTTGTTTTAAATTTTCGCATTGGTGGAGGCAAGTCATTCCAACATTTTGTGGCCGCGTATTTAAAACTTCCCCTAAAATATATATTAGTAAGGTTTACTTATGTAGGCACGTCAAGAATCTGATGTCTAGACTACTTTGTTATTAATAACTGCACTTGTGTTGACAATTTAAATTATAAATAGCACAATAGATATGGAAAGAACTTATGTGAATGAGATAGCCAGATTCGAACAATTGCTCTTCAAATGTATTGCAAGCGATATTGTTAAACAAAAACAAAATAGATTGAAATGAAATGAAAAAAATTAAATGAAAACATTTTTATTTTTGTACCATCATTACATGCATCAAATAATTATTATTACAGAATGCGGGTATAACAAAAAGTAAATAAAAATATGTAAGTAAAAATATTTTCTTAAAAACAATTAAAATGTAAATATGTGCAGATGCACGTCCCACCCGACGGCACAAAAACAACGGTGATGCGCTCAGCATAATGCTGTGGCACTTGCATTGCTGCAAGCACTACACATCGCTGATTTTCAGCGAACACCACAATTATTGACGTTTGGTCCGCCAATAGTGCAATCTCTTGCAGCTGTTCAGCGCAATTGTTGAAATTGAAGATATATCTTTCACGTAAACCTTTTCCATATCTATTGCACTACTTATTAGTTCAAATTGTCGACACAAGTGCAGTTATCAATAACTAGCTTTTGCTATACCGCGGTTTCGCTCGCGTAGAAGTAGGTTAAGTTAGTAACAATATTTTTTGTAATTAAGATATAGCCTATATTACTCGGTAATTATATAGGGATTGAGTAATTTTTGAGTTAAATCCTTACAAAAATATAAAATCAAATCTTTCCTCTTCATAATATTAGTGAAGATAAAACAATTTAAATCAAAATCCGACGTCCATTATATGAAAGTGACAAATTATCTTGTATAATATCAGTCTCTTTTTGATTATAGTTTTTAAACAACACCAAAAGTGTTTTTTGTTTACTTCTAAGCTAAATTTACTTGACTATACTGTGTATAGATGGTTACAATTTTTTCGTAAACGTACCTATGTAATTATAGTAAGTATATTACGATACATTTATTATGTACCTACGCGTCTTCTTGTTACATTTGATATAAGTATAGGTACATGTATATACCTTGATAAATAATTTTAAATATGACCTAAATAAGAGACGGACTCAGGTAGGCTTTATTATGACCTTTTTAGTATTAGAACTGCGGTTTTAATTCACTTAAAACAGCAGTTTTTAAACTAAATAGGTTCAATTAAATTACTCTTCATAAAACACAAATTGACTCAATATTTGTTATTAGCTTCTCTAGTTATAAAATAACTACATTAATTACCAAAAGTTTTTATAAGACCTCCTAAATACTATGAAATAAGATGTATAATCAAATAACTCGTTTCATTGTATCGAATATAAAAAATATATCTTTATTATTAAAACGCACTGTCAGTACACAGCAGCGATACTAGCGCTGCAGCGGCGGTTCGGAGAACTAATATAAAAAAGCCTATTTTTTTTATATATCTTGTTGTTTACTTTATACAAATTCACGCAGAGACCTGTTAGTGTAAATAGGTCCAGCTTTTAGATCAAGACTACTAAAAGGTCCTGCCATCACAACTTATTCTTGACAAGAAATATTTCGCATTCCACATTTATATCGCGTGATATCGGTTGGTAAGTGCTATAGGTACCGAAATAGTGTTCGCAGTTGGTACTTATACGTACCGAGGGCTGTCTGCTCATCCTTAGGGGCGTAGCACAATAAGCCACGCCTACTTGATTTATTCCCAGAACAACCCCAAGGTAAGGGCGAGCCAAGGCTTTTATATAAGATTTTGTCGAGTATTGTGTGAAATATGCTTTACTTTGGACTTTGCCAATAGTTGGTTACTTTTGACTTTATTAAAAAAATATTACAAATATATTTTTCTATATCTTAAGAAATCTTGGCTATAACAATAAATAAAATTTAATATAGTAAATGAAAAATATCACTGATTAGATATTTTTTGTTATAAAATACATTTTTGTCAGCGGTTGATTTGACTAAGAATTTTTTTATACTTCTATGTAGGTCTATGCTCTGACACTAACTAGCACCTCTATGGCAATGCGCACTTTCAGATCTTTCAGAAAAATAATGTTATAAAGACGTCTGAAATTTTACATAATATTTTGAATATTTGTAATATTTGCGCCAAGCCGTATTAGTTTAGCTTCGGTATAGATTCAAGCAATTCAACAAACATTGGAGTTAATCTATGAATCACCAAATTGTTTATGTCACGTCGTGATGGCAAGTCAAGTCTCACTGTGACCTCTTATACTGTAATGTCGCCTGTACTGCCTGCCGTCTACTTATTGATTTTAGATAACTCTTTTTGCAATGCAGATACGCCTAAAATTATTAGTTTAATTACTACTGTAATGAAATATAGAATTCAATAGCCTTAAATAAAAATATATAAAATTGAAATAATGAATGTTTATGACTTACTAAACCTAATATTGTCTTGGTTTAATTTGGTAATTGGTCTTCCCATGGCGATGGCTGCTGAAAAACAACCGAAACGTCGGGGAAAATGCAAAATTAAATCTTAATAGATTTTATAATTTAAATAGCTTGAATAGAAGAAAACAGTAACAGCTAGTAAAAGTGTTTAACAATAGTACTTTAGTTTCAAAATTATGTACATAATAATAGGATTTTTTTTTAAATAAATAAACGACGCGATAAAATCCGTATACCTAATTTTATTTAATTTAATGCTATCAAACCTAATTTTAATTAGTATAAGTCATAATTAAGAACCAACAACCGCTGTGGTAAACGTGTTCTTGAGTGGAGACCGCGACTCGGCAAACTTAGTGTAGGACGCCCTCCGACCAGGTGGGATGACGATCTGCGAAAGACTGCAGGCAGATGCTGGATGCGGCAAGCTGAAGACAGGGCGCTATGGCGCTCTTTGGGGGAGGGCTATGTCCAGCAGTGGACTATTATAGCCTGATGATGATGATGATAAAGTCATAATTATTATAACGTAGCCGTCTCCTAATTATAACAACACTCGGTGTTCACTGCTTAAGATCGTTGGTCTACCAGGCAAAGAAATATCCTACCATATGTTTAATCGGTCGCTCGGGAGCAGTACATTCTTGCTGGATGAAATGTCCTTTCCTGTATCCCTGCTAACGTGTAAGCAAAATTACATGACGATCGGTCGAGTAGTTAAGGCGTGAAAGACAAACAAACACACATTCGCAATATATAATAAGGCAATTATATCTGGGGTCTATGAGGCGAAACCGACCACGAACTTAATACGACACACAAGACTTAAAAACTTCATCATAGTCATAGTTGTTAGTAGATCAATTAACAAAAGTCACACCGTTTGCCTTAGAGAGGTAAGCGTCGGACCAGGCTGTCATAAACATCTCTGACAACCAGTATCAAGAGTCAGTACTCTCAAATAATAAACATTCTGAAATCTCCTTTTAATAAACCATTGCAAGCACACACAGCTAATATAAGAAAAAGAATTAGGTAAATAAATTGATTTGTATTGTTACGACAAAACATTTGATAATAAAAGAACCATAGACACGGCTTTGAATGTTTTGGCAAACTCTCGGAACTACAATCCAGGCCTTTTCATTCCGAATGCCGTATAATTATATGTTTATTATTTAAAAAAGACAATTCCAGCACTGTGAATAATTTTTGTATCGCGGGGGACTTTTCAAACATTCAATAAAGGACACAAAGATTTAGAATTCACTCATTCAATTTTATATTCCACACACTGGCGATCCACAGAGGAAGAACAGAGACGCAGCGGACAACTTGCCGGGTATTATAGAACATACCAAAACCCTATGCAACAACGCACTTGAGAAAGACAAAAAGTCCGTTGGCTATCTGCGGAACGCCTAACCGAGCGTAAACTAATACGCCATAAACAAACGAAAAGGTCCCTATGCCCCTAATGAGCACTACAAACAAACGATATCTATTGCACATTCCATCTTCACCTAATTAACCATCTCGTTAGGGTAGCCACCCTTACCATAGACAAGCAAACAGAGGCTAATTGGCGATGCACTTTGAATCTAATCTCAGATTAAACTGGTAGGGGTTGATTTTCTACCGAGTTGATTACTCGTTTAAGCGATTTAAAAAACAACCATTATAAATAAATTGGTAAAAACAACAAATATCTAATTACACAAACTGTATTGTTTTACTCATTTTTTATTAGTTGTGAAGAAGTAATGTGAGTGCTTGCGCTTATGTCTAATGTAGTTCCTTTCTTAGATTAGTGTTATTGAATTTACCTGTGCAGGAATTAGCAACACGCAATCTGGTGTTATGTCCGATAGATATCATTACGCTCGCAATAACTATAACCCAAACCAAATCGATTTGTAGCTATTGTACAACTAAGTAAGATCTGTTTAAAAAAGAAAACGGTTTTAGCGGCATTTCTTTACTATATTAATTTTTGAACACAACCTGGCTGTAAAAGTTCTTGCCTAAGGTATCCCACGAACTAAATTTAAAAATTTAATCTGTCAACTTGTGTAGAAAATCAAAATGGCGCGTAACTACACAAAGCATGTCATTAATTAGGCGTAACAAACGATATGTTACACAATAGCCAATTATTTGCTACGTACGTAGGTACGATAATAACTAAAATACGTATATTCGCAACTAAACAAACCGAGCTTAAATAATAATCACCGATATTTTGATAAATAACTTGTTAGTTATAACTATGAACAGGGCTACCATCTTTCAGAAGTGACAGACTAAATTTTTGTTACCAAAATGTAATGATAAGAATATTGTAGGGTGGGAACAAGGTAAAAGAACATAATTATTTTACCTTGGTTATTGGAATAGTAACCATTCAAAGGTTTTCAAGCCGTCTCACTGACAGGTCGTCAGAATATTTAAGTTTGCTGACGATATGGCTCGGCTGTTAGAAAGAAGATATCATAGCCATAGATGCTTGCAAAACCCTGTTTTCGACTCGGCAAAGAGGAATATTGTGCTGTAAATATAAATAGACATACTGAATTGCTGATACTATTAGTACATTAGCGCTTTGAAAACCATATGTGCAGACCATATAAACAAAGCCTTATTGTAAGCAATATGGCTTAGTTATTCTTTAGGCTGAAGGTACTTCTCGGTCAGCTCCTAGTTTCATCGGATAGCCTGCTGTGGGTCTTCTATGAAAACTATTGTTCCAAACCAACAATTGGATTCATTTAAACTAGGCTAGTTGACAACCCTAATATGATTAATCATTTGTTAATTATGAAATGTTTGTGGTTTACATTCAGTTAAATGGGGAAAACAATATGTATTCTGTATAACTATCTATTCTCTATTGAGGTTGGTTATTGTCAATCAATTTCTAAAAACGATTCTAGCAGAAAAGTTGATGAACTAATCAAAATATGTCTATAATAATTTATTATCATTAAACCGAAGCGTTTGTTTGTGATTTTGTTAGAACATGCTAATCTCTGAAACTACCGAACGTATTTGAATTTTATTTTTATATTTGATAGCCCAACTCTTTAGAAAGTATATACTATATATAACATCACGGACTTCGGACTTGTCCGCAACTTCTGGACGCGGCAAGCTGAAGACAGAGCGCTATGGCGCTCTTTGGGGGAGGGCTATGTCCAGCAGTAGACTATTATAGCCTGATGATGATGATGATAACATCACGCTTATCAGTATTTATAAACGTGACCGCTGCCCACCCCTCTGAGAAACACGTGTGAATCTATATATGTATGTATAAAAACCGCGTGAGATCAGAAATATATATACCAGCAGTAAAACTTGAGGAGTTTCGTCAAGAGACATAAAAAGCACGGTACAACGCCTGTTTCAATGTTGAGTGCGTCTTGTATAGAGATAACTTCTTGTGTAGAGTAATTAACTGGTAAATTGTGTAAATTAAGAGGTAAATTTGTATAGGTACATTAATATAGAAAACTTAAATCAATCAAATATAATAATATAATTTCTAGAGATCTGTCTGATTTTTTTTTATTATTTTTTTTTTTATTTTGCTCGTCAAAATGACCACACTCCACCTGATGGTAAGCAGTCGTGTGGTCTAAGAGCAGTGGCCTCGACATCGCCCCCACAGTAGCCGAGGCGATGTTGAGGTCTCTACTTTGACGGCCTGAGAAGATGCTTTTTCACGCCCCGCTTAAAGAACCCAGGATTGAAGGTAGTCTTTCACTGTGATCCTGTGATGAGTTCCTCATTATGGAGGCGCTGTATTGGACCTTAATACTGGCAGCAGTGAACCTTTTTGAAAATAGAATTGCAGCAGTCCGTACGTTGTGGTCTTTACCGTCAAGCTGTTGTTTTCCACTATGGTTGCAAAAAAATAGAGATTCTTCATTCAAATATAGAGTAGTCGAAAGATAGGGAACATTTTAAAATAAAAGGAGATTACGTGCAATCTAAATACAAATGGTGAAATGTGCATTTAATAACAATGATGATTATCCCATAATTGACTGTTAAAGCGATTAACAATTACAATGTTTTAACGCTTAGACTTTCTCAATCCGTAGTGATAAATAATGTACCAACATAAGATAAGAATTACTATTACTGATTAACTTTAAAATACAGGTGTATTCCTTGATAACACACCCAAGGTCCTTAACCCTTTTTTATTATCTACTAGTAGAACCGCGCAACATCGTATTCTTCACATAAGAGAATTTTCCCGTTTTTTGCAACATTTTTCATTACTGCTCCGCTGCTATTGGTCGTAGCGTGATGTTATATAGCCTATAGCCTTCCTCGATAAATGGGCTATCCAACACTAAAATAATTTTTCAATTCGAACCAGTAGTTCCTGAGATTAGCGCGTTCAAACAAATAAACAAACTCTTCAGCTTTATAATATTAGTATAGATATAATAATATCAGCCCTGTGAACTGTCCCACTGAGCTGGCTCTTTTCAGTCCGAGAAAGGTCAGCACATAGTCCGCCCCGCTGACCCAGTGCGCGTTGGTAGACTTCATGTATCTTCGAGAACGTTATGGAAAACTCTCAGACATGCAGGTTTCTTCACGATGTTTTCTTTTAGCGTCAAAGCTAGTGCCGAGGAAAACAACAATAACGTTCTTATGATAATAGATGGTGCCACGTGTCTTTCGAATCATGATTGAATTATATTGTTACAAGCAGAATACGACCCGAATTGATTGTCAAATTCTAAATTAACGCAAGCGAAGCCGCGGCCAAAAACTAGTTATATTTATAAAAGTGACGTTTTGAAAATATTCGTGCAGAACGGTCAGTTCACATTTCGCCATCTTTAGTTATCCACGCAAGTCCCCCGCGAAAGAATTATACCTAGTGCGGAATTTGTGCGTGTATGTATGTTCCCTAACCATTAAAATTTTGAGGCGCTCATAGCCAGTTGCACTCACTGACCGGTAAACGATTAGCGAGGTTAAGCAACGTTGGATGCGGTCAGTCTATAGATGGGTGACCGCTTAGTGGTATTTCATCTGAGCGTCTACGTGCTTCGGAGGGCACGTAAAAAGTCGGTCCCGGTTGTTGCCAAATTGACAGCAGTCGTTAAGCCACGTTAGAGGCCTACGGGCGGCTTGAAAAACTCTTGACAACAGGTTGGCCACTAACCACACGAAAAGAAGAAGAACCATTAAAGGACTCCAAGTATCATATTCAGCTGTATCAAAGGCAATAAGTAATAACGTGTACATTTAACTTGACATACCTAATCAAATTAACATTGGATTTTTTTTGTAATTAGATTAGCGAAAATAAATCATCAATCCAGTATGTTATCTACATCCTGACATCCACGATGTTATCGTGTCACATTTCATGTCGATATCTCGGCCGTTATCGATAATTTTCGGTAATTACCGATAAAAACGAATAACTGAATCGATTTATTTTATTATTAACAAATAACATGCGTAATTCTTCATTATTGCCAGATTATAACGCCATTTCTTGGTATTTAGATAATTTGTTTTAATTTTGTATTTAGGTTTTTTTATTATTATTACGATTAATAGTTAAGGTACCAAGTGTATTAACTTGTCAAGTCTAAGAAAATCAAATATAATTAAAAATCTATTGTATCTAGCCACTGGTGTGCCACTAGGAATCTATTATGTCCTAGTGTTTTACCTGATTTTTATATTTATGAAATTTGTTAACCTATTAGGATATTTTAACTTTATTCTCACCGAATTACTCCCAAGTTTTTGTCTTGCCTTAAAATATTCTATCTTTGGCTGTCAGTGTTCTCCAACGCGCTACGCGCTTGCCAACAGACTACAAAACTAGAATGCTTAGCAACAAATACATTTAATCATTAAAATATGCGAATATTAGAGATAAGACTGCAATAAAAAATATAAAATCTTGAATGTCACTTAATTTATCGATATAATTATTGTAATTCTGGTTATAGCCAAACGATTGAGACAAACCAATCCAAACTTAATAAACTTATTATATGATAGATGTGCTCGCGGTTTCACCCGCGTTAATGATTACTGCGCCGCTCCCATGGGTCGTAGCGTGATGTTATATAGCCTATAGCCTTCCTCGATAAATGTGCTATCCAACACTGAAAGAATTTTTCAATTCGAACCAGTAGATCCTGAGATTAGCGCGTTCAAACAAACAAACAAACTCTTCAGCTTTATAATGTTAGTATAGATGTGTTGTATTCCTTCTGAACTTCTTACGGAGACTAACATCAACCATGTACCTATGAGAAACTGTATAGCTGCCAGCAAAAGGACTACTTATTGCCATCTATTTATCTCTCATAGATTAATATCTATGAGAGATAAATAGATGGCAATAAGTAGTCAAAAGCGATACAAAGCTATACGCGTTGTAATATACTGTGCCATTTTTCCATACGTAATAATAAATAATTGTTCAAAGGAAGATAGTGTACCCCAGGCATCATAATCTGTAGTTATCTAAACTCTCATTAATGCCGTAGGACAAGAAAGTCCATAAATTATAATAATATAATAATAATATCAGCCCTGTATTAAACTGTCCCACAGCTGGGCAATGGCCTCTTCTCAGTGTGAGAAGGACTAGACCATTAGTTCCCAAAGTAGTCCAGGTGGACCCTCAGGGGTCCACGGGAGACTCGACAGGGGTCTACGTTCACGTGACAAGAAATGGGGGTCCACAATTCGTAAGTGGGTTCCACGAGAAAATTTATTTGCTTTCGATAGTGAAGAACTAAAATGTTGTCATCAATGTAGGCAGATAATATTTTAAGAAGCTCTAAGCATGTAAAACTTGTATATTCCATATTCAGTACCAGTGGTCTCGAATCTACCGATTTATCGGTCAAAAAGGGTCAGCCCGGCTACCGTGGTAAGTTTAGTCCCGAGAATTTGAGAATTTAGGGTCAGCCCGTAGTGGTTTATGAGAAACAAAGTCTGGGAACCTCTGGACTAGGCCATAGTCTACCATGCTGGCCATGTAGAACTCTCAGACATGCAAGTTTCTACACGATATTTCCCTTCACCTTCAAAGCGAGCGATAATTATCTATTTAGTACGCACTACGCACATAACTTCATAAAGTCAGTCATGTGCGTCTTAGGATCGAACTCGAGACCTCTGTATGGCAGCCTTACAGTTTCCCACTAGGCTATTGCCACGGCCATCGGATCATCTATTATGACGCAAATATTTAATAACATTAATTTTCTTCTGTCATTGTATTCCATCCAATACATGTATTTATTTTAATAGTCGATAAAGGCCTCGATAATGTAATGTTTCTTAGAAAACCGTCTTATCTAGCCTTGTGTAGCAGTCGTAAAGTCTGGAAAAACTTGTGGCCAAGAAATTATTTGCAGAATAATCTGAAGCGATACATTCCATTTTATGTTGGAGTTTTCGGATGTATAGATCAGCATGGTATTCTTGCATATAAAATGATGCATATAGCAATAGCTATTTATAATAACAAGCGACTGTGTTCGCGTTTTAAAACAACCTTCTCTGAATTTAAGTTAAGACCACAACAAAATTTGATCGCAATCGGTTCACCAGTTTAGTCATAATAATGTGACAAACCGACATTCTGCCGCTTTTATAGAATTGGAATAGAATTATTACTAAGAAACATGAAATCCATAGCCATGACAGCCAAAGAAAAAACGTATATATACTTATCACAAACATTATCCTGAGAGCAGAAGTCTTTCTGTTTCTTTGTTGACTACAAAACGGGACCATGAAAGTTAACTTTGTACATTTTATTACTTATACCATGAACGCCCAGTAAACGGCCTTAGACCATAGTTATCCGTATAGGGTTTAAAAATAGCTAATATGTGAACAATATACTTTGCCTCCCCCTTGGGGGATTTAAAGGCATGTAGTCTATTTATGTACGTGTATAATTCAGTAGCTATCCAGATATAAAATTATCATTATCACACAGATCTACCAGCCGTACTTCCATTCGATACTAATCACAAATCAAGGAGGTCACACGTAATAACTCGAAATTGTTTAAAAAACATGATAATGCAGACAGTATCAGTGATAACTTATCATGATTGAACACCCGAGTATTAAATTATATTCCAATAGTGGTTCTCCGTTTCCTAATCGTTGAGTACCGAATATACATACATACATTGCATCACGGCATTCATGGTGGTGTATTACTGATGGTTAAAGGAAAACCCTAGATGATAAACATATCAAGTCTTTTCATTTCGCCAACTCTGTTTTAGTCTGATGTAGTAAACTTCGTGGCTATGACCATCTATCAAACATTTTAATATTGGTTTTGTTTGTTAGGTAATTCTTAGCAGCACTAATTCTGGGACTTTGGGCGATAAAAGCAATAGGCTAACCGACGGAGGTCGTTAAAAATAGAAATGACGAGATCAAGGTAAACTACACCGCTGGCTACATTTTTTGTACACCACGACAATGCGTTCTATTGTACCAACTATGATATATACTATCCTCCCGATTTTGTCACAACAAATTTAGTTTGTTACCTTTAAGGTATATTATAACATAATCTTTATAAAGCCTCTTGTTTAATACTCGATAGTGCCAGACTCTTGGTTGCATGAAGTTAGATATTTTATGTCTTTTCTTTATTAGAACCAAAACATTACAAGGGCATGTAAAATGTTACCTACTGGTTTTAGTGTTACAGAAACTATTGGAAATGTTGTAACCATAGTTACACTTATAAACGAACACATTAAATTTCAAGCAAATTAACGGACTCACGCAGTCGCGACTACATAATTCTATATCTTTGATATCATCAATGATACAAAGATACACGGCACGTCAGCTAAATGATCATTGTTTTCACACTGAGCTGCCTTAATACTATTTCATTAACATCTTTTATAAAAAATTATAATTCTTACCTGTCTAATAAATTAACTTAACGTTTGGATTTTACATAGGCATTTGAGTCAGTAGAGATATCTACAAATTTATCCATGCATCTCGGTGTTAGAGCACCATCTAATTATATTGTAACTCGTTGGAGTATTTCTTTATCTAGAATGAACAAAATCGAGACAGCAGGAATCTATTGATCTTGATAAGTTTTGTGCTGCTTGAAGATATGTAGTAAATGCTAAGAGTAATCGTCCACATTGTACGTATTATACAAGTGTTAAGTTTTATGATGGTTCCAAGATTTCATGTAGCTAATAAATTGGAATCTTAACACATATTTTGTCTAAATATTATCACTAACTTGGATTTTAATCGGACTACCAATATTTATACAATTTGATTTCTATCACAAGATAGTTATGTTCGGTATGCCGCAAGGTAACTTTTTGGTGCCATAACAAGATCGAGCTTGATCTAATCATTCGTAATTTAAATTTAGTCACACCGGAACAACGAATCTGTTTATTGATCTTACACATCACAAGTATGTGGTCAAATAATGATATAGGCATACCACAGGTCTTCACTCTTGCGCCATAACAAGCTTGATCCTATCGTAAGCATGTTTAGTGTTAACACGTATAGGGTATTTCGTTATTGATTACCCCATAAAGGGTAAGATTGAAAGATAATCAAAACAAACTAAGCAATAACCTCATTAGTCTGTCGTTCCCTGGTCGTGGCGCCGGTAGTATTATATTATGCATTCGAATGAGTCACGATTATTTAATCAATCTCGGTGCAAGCGCACATAATCTTAATTTAACGCGTTCTGCCAATGCTTGGTCTTGTAGTCCAGCATATGATAGGCGATATCTGTCTGTATCTTTTACAGGTAGATAGCAAGAGGTGTGATATGGATGTTTTTAATTGCTTGTAAAATACAAATTACGTATTAATTGGAAAGCAATTCGACATTGCCACTGATTTAAAATTGGGCAATTTAACTATTGTTTCGCCAGAGAATACTTTGTGGGCGCAAATACAATGATCGGTCAACGGTAATGTATATTTTTTTTCTAGCATCGTTTTGATGAACACAATTGATATAAAACTAATTTTTGCCCGTTGCTTCGCTCGCTCGAGAACAGTATTTTCGTAGATAACGTACTCTTTGGCTTTTTCTGTAACCCTGACAAGGTATATGAAAAATTTCATGATGATTCGACGAGTAGTTAAGGCGTGAAAACGCACATTCGCATTTATAATATTAATTAGGATATGATTGAAGAAATTGTAAGATGTGGTATCTAGACAGGTGTTTCATCATACAAGGCATAATATAATATTAGGTATAAAGCTAAAGAGATTGTTTAAACGCGCTAATTTAATGTATAGTTGATTATATCTTTTTGTTGAGGCAGTTTAATTCTATCTACCATCACGTTAAGGCCCTTAGAGACAGACTAGATGAAACCGTAGAGCACAGTAACAAATATGATATATTTTTAAAGCAATAATTTTCTAATAAGAATTATTGCCTTAAAAATATATTATTGAAACCGACTGTAAATCAATTACTCCCTATAATTAATTTGATATCTAAGCTATTATTTTAATTGATACAAAATTATTATTAATAATTAAGGTTGTCTTCATCATTAAAAAGCAATGTTAACCCAATTATAATGTATATAAACGGCCTCAATGGTGTAGTGATTAGTGTAACCAACTGCCACGCCTGAGGTCGCGAGTTCTATTCCCGCACAAGTCAAACATATGTGTGCATGAACATAGATGTTTGTCTTGGTCTGGGTGTTTCTATGTATAATATGTACTTATGTATTTACAAAAAAAAGTGTATATGTATGTTTATCCATTGTCTAGCACCCATAGTACAAGCTCTGCTTAGTTTGGGCTAGATGATGTGTGCATGACTGCATGTGATAGAATATTATTATTATATACGTAGATTGCCAACCCATACATAGACGTGGTAGACTATTGCCTTATGTATTTACAAAAAAAAAGTATATATGTATGTTTATCCATTGTCTAGTACCCATAGTACAAGCTTTGCTTAGTTTGGGCTAGATGGTGTTGTGTGTATGTGATACAATATTAATGATTTTAGATTTTATTAAATGTGCACGAATCGACCGCGTTGACTGAGCATCGTTTTTAAGACAGCTCTCGCACTAGGTTATCCCTATATCGTACGCAATGTTACAAACATTAAAACATCAGACACAAAACCTCACAACCGCCACAAATTCAGCATACAAAATTCAGCATACAAAATTCAGCATACAAAATTTTCATGTTTATTTTGCTTTGTTTTTTTACATCGCCCGCAATAGGAATAATTCTTGTGTCGAGGGGTACTTAACAAACAACGGACACAACGAATACACATTTGCGTATCACACATTTTTTGTCACCTAGGTATAGTATTCGAAAGTACAACACTCGTTTTAGTCGCAGTGACGAGGCGGCTACTAAAACGTCTAGGCAATCCATGCAGTCATCTTCCAAACACTTTAATGGTGTAAAGTGGAATACTTACTAAACATTAATTATAATATTTACCGTCGTGTTTGCAATTAGTATTAGATAAACACTTGCGCAATGCAATGCTACTAGATAATATCCGCAATAGCATATCTCGTAGTGTACTCAAGCATGAAGTAATGAATTAAAAATTCCTTATGTTAGCTAAGGCATGTTATCCAAACTAATATTATAAAAGCGAAAATGAGTTTGTTTGTTTGTTTGTTTGTTACCTTTTCACGCCTAAACCACTGAACCGATCATCCTGAAATTTTGCATTTACGTTGTCAGGTCAACAGAAACGGACATAGGCTACCTTTCATCCCGAAAAAAATTACTGTTCCCGAGGAAAACAACAATAACGTTCTTATGATAATAGATGGTGCCACGTGTCTTTCGAATCATGATTTAATTATATTATTACAAGCAGAGTACAACCCAAATTGATTGTCAAATTCTAAATTAACGGGCGCGAAACCACGGACAAATGCTAGTCCGTAATAAAATCGTATTTTATATTGACACTTAGTTATCATTTACGGCGTTGCTCGAGTCTGTACCGAAGTGAACTACATGGTATCTGTTCTGTCAGCCATCTTAATTTATAATAATAATATCAGCTCTATATGTATACTGTCCTACTGATGGGCATAGGTCCTTTCTCAGTTTGAGAACGGTTAGGCAATAGTCTACCACGTCTATGTATGGATTGGCAATCTACGCATATAATAATAATATTCTATCACATACACACAACACCATCTAGCCCAAACTAAGCAGAGCTTGTACTATGGGTGCTAGACAAGGGATAAACATACGAGTACATATATACTTTTTTTTGTAAATACATACATATTATACATAGAAACACCCAGACCAAGACAAGCATCCATGTTCATGCACACAAATGTTTGACTTTTGCGGGAATCGAACCCGCGACCTCAGGCGTGGCAGTCGGTTACACTAACCACTACGCCATCGAGGCCGGCGAATATCTTCCAGACCATTATGGAGAACTGTCAGACATGGATTGCTTCATGATGTTTTCCTTCAGCGTTAAAACTAATGATAATTAACTAATGAATACGTAGGTACTTACATAGGTAACATAACGTCGAGATGTCAGAGGTACACGTCTTAGGATCGATCTCGAGATCGCGTTGAGCGTTGCAGTCTAACCATCTCTCACTAGGCTTTTTATAATATGTATATAGCTGTATTTATAATATGTATATAGCTGTATTTATAAATAAAAGACAAGGTAACAAACAATCGATTAAGCAGGACTAAAACATTATAAATAAAATATGCATCAATGTCTACGAGCTTTTTAACCGCAACAATTTTAGTATACGCTATTGGAGCTGGAATTACCGCGGCTGCTGGCACCAGACTTGCCCTCCAATTGTTCCTCGTTAAAATATTTAAAGTGTACTCATTCCAATTACGAGGCCTCGTAAGAGTCCCGTATCGTTATAACCTCATAGAGTCCCTCGCCATCCTGTCTCGCTACTTAGACCGCCAAGACCTCTCTGACGAGATTCAAAAATGCTGTTACAGCTCATTTGCGGAATGGTTCGTAGATCACTTTTCTCTTTTTCTTTATTATTTTGTACTAATTTTTAATTTCAAGTTACTGCTCTTGTATTTTAAAATTTTTTGCTTTTATTTTTATTGCATTTATGTATGTACCTACTATTATTGTCGCATGCTGTGATCTCTTATTTGTAAGAAAATATAAGATCTACCAAAAATTGTACTTACTTTTTAATTGCAATATGCAAAGTGTATTTATTGTTAGAGATCCTTTTAAATAAATAAAACCTGCAACCTACCCAAAACGTCGCTTTATCAACAAAGTTTTTCTGTCTTCGAAAACTAGTATTTTATATATTAATTAGTATTTATAAGCATTTCGCATAGGTACTAAGGCAGATACCTAGCGTTACTAGTATTTATGTTAATTCCTACAGCTAAGCTAAAATGTTTGTCTTATGAGTGCTTTGCTTTTAGCTTATATTCGATTTCTAAAAAGATATTTATTGCACATCAAATAAACAAACGGCCTCGATGGCGTAGTAGTTAGTGTAACCGACTGTCACGCCTGAGGTCGCGCGTTCGATTCCCGCACAAGTCAAACATTTGTGTGCATGAACATGGATGTTTGTCTTGGTCTTGGTGTTTCTATGTATAATATGTATGTATTTACAAAAAAAACGTATATATGTATGTTTATCCATTGTCTAGCACCCATAGTACAAGCTCTGCTTAGTTTGGGCTAGATGGTGATGTGTGTATGTGATAGAATATTATATTATATTATTTATGTTAACTCCTACAGCTAAGCTAAAATGTTTGTCTTAGGAGTCCTTTGCTTTTAGCCTATATTCGATTTCTAAAAAGATATTTATTGCACATCAAATAAACAAATAATTAACATAATATAATATACACAAATTATTTACAAGACATATCAACTAAAGAAAAAAATAAAACAACAAAATTTAAAAGCTTCATAATATTCCTCCGCATCGTCGTCAAAATTATTATTATTTATATTATTTTTTATTTAAAACTAAATGTTACCTGCGACTTCGTCCGCGTAGATTTTAACTAAAAAGTGTTTGTCTCCGCGGAACACAATTTTTTTTCTAATATCAATGTAGCCTATGTTACTCCTTATAACATCATTTATCTGCCAGTGCAAGTCCCGTCAAAATCGGTTCAGCCGTTTCGGAGATTACCCGGAACTAACAGACAGACACAAAAATTTAAAAATATATGTTTTCGTATAGGTACTTTCATATGCATTAGATAAAAAGCTGTTATTCTTACATTACAAACAGACACTTCAATTTTATATATTTGTATAGATAGAAATCCTGAGCTTGATTTCTAGGCTGAGTGTTTATTCAATTTTGCTTTGCCGAAATTTTCAATAGAAACATAGACTCTGGAAGTATGTCTAGATTTTTTTTTTTTTTTATAATATTCTATCACATACACACAACACCATCTAGCCCAAACTAAGCAGAGCTTGTACTATGGGTACTAGACAATGGATAAACATACATATATATACTTTTTTTTTGTAAATGCATACATATTATACATAGAAACACCCAGACCAAGACAAACATTCATGTTCATGCACACAAATGTTTGACTTGTGCGGGAATCGAACCCGCGACCTCAGGCGTGGCAGTCGGTTACACTAACCACTACGCCATCGAGGCCGACAAAATGGCAGTTTGCCGCTCCATTAAGTGGTAAATAAACCATAGCTGGCGAAATGTATCTGTAATATAATACCTTTGCCTACTCTTTCGCGGATCTATAGGCCTACAGGATCTAAAGCTATGTATATATGATACAAAACTTAAACACGACCACGGCTTTCTGTTACTCGTTGTACAACGCAACGGAAACCTTTAAATACAATAAAAGTAAACAAAACACTATCGTCCGAAGCATTGTGTGTGCTTCTAAACCAACGTTCACGCTTCCCTAATTGGGACCAAACTCACTGACTCAGCAATACTATTGTGGCTACCGTGCTACGACGCCATTCAGCTAACGATATGTGTTTTTAAATGGCCGAAGGTTTTGTAATTCTAAGTACAAGACCTTTTTATACAAATAAAAGAAAAATATTAAAGGTCGTTAACAAACTTTTATATAGGTACACGATGCATGCAACTTGGGCGTGCGCAAGTTCTTGCGTATGTTTCTTGCGCTGTGCCTATCAGCCATCAAGCTGTGGGCAAAAGTATTGGTTTAATCATAGATGTGTCTTCACTGTACTCTGATTGCAGAAAAATATGTCTACACTAACATGAGTGACCTCACACATAACACTTAAATAATAGAGAACGATTTTCAATAGTAAGCCTTATAATACTTTATTTATAATTCAGATGTAATGTTGGCAGTTGAGTTAGAAGATAACTTAACGTCTAAAAAGGTGATCATATTTAAACGTAATAAAAAAAATCAAAAAAATCAAAAAATCAAAAATGTTTTATTTCATTATTACACGTTGTACATTATACAGTTGGTGGCGTCTCCTTTTAAGCATATAGATGCCTGTGCCAGGAGGCGCCGCATCTATGATTGTAATGTTTGGGTTTAGTGATAAAACGAACCTAAAAATAGATTTGGCTGCTTCTTTTAATGTATGGCTAGTCCGTAGTCGGCCCCGCTGGCCAATTAAGAGTAGATAAACTTCAAACTTCTTCAAGACAATTATGTAATATATTCAGACATGCAGGTTTCCTCACTATCCTTTCGGTCATTGCTAGATATAATCTATACTAATATTATAAAGCTGAAGAGTTTGTTTGTTTGTTTGAACGCGCTAATCTCAGGAACTACTGGGTTGATTTGAAAAAATATTTTAGTGTTGAATAGCCTATTTATCGAGGAAGGTTTAGGCTATATAACATCACGGTACCACCCACGTGGGCGGCGAAGTAACGATAAACACGGGTGAAACCGCGGGAACATCTAATTATTATATAAGACACATATGACTTCAAAACTCGTGTTCGTATTGTGTCCAACGACCAACGATTCCCCTATCAGCCACAGCTATAAGCTTAGAAATAATTAGGTTTGATGGTATAACATATCAAGCCTTTATCTAAGTACTAGCTGTCTACCGCGGTTTCACCCACGTTTTGATTACGGCCCCGCTGCCGTGCATGTAGCGTGATCGTAGCATGATTATATTATGTTAGCCTTGCCTTTCTCAAGAATTATCAAATGCAATAAGACTCTTTCAATCCGACTGATAGCGCCAGACATTGGTGCATTCAAACTAAAATACTAACAATATCTTTAGCTTTTTTACTTATATTAGTACCTACATATCTATATGTTAACATAAATTCCAACCTTTTGAATCAAAAACATAGACAAGCTTTTGTAACAAAACAGTTTTTCAATCTAATATATCCAAAAACAAACAATATTATCACATACATATACATACATGATTTTATTGCCCAATTCTGGCTCACTACTATCCTACGATGAGGGGTACCAACGCAATAAACATAAACAATAACCGCCCGCCATTTTGACAGCCATAAACAATAGTAGCATTTTTTACACAAGGCAGATGTTCGAGCACATAATGCCTATGTAGTGATGTAACTAGCTTGACAATGACAGCGCCACAGCCCCCCAGGGTGAAAGGACGCCCCTTTTTAAAATCACTCAACACCGGTTAAATTTACAATAATAGTAATAATTATAGTTAGTAATGTTGTAAACATTGTAAATGTGTTATCTACGGTGAATAACAACTTTATTCATATTGTTTTACGTTTACGTGTTTTAATGTCATAAATTGAAATTATACTACTTTAGGTATATGAATTTTATCGCGGTTTTTATTTTTACAAACTTGTATTACATTATTTTGAAACTATCAAACCGTAGTGGTTTGATAATTTAAATGTTAAACTTTATTACTATTAAAGCTATTTAAATTGTGAAATCTATTTTCGGTTGCTTTTCAGCCGCCATTTTCACAGTGTCCATAAAAATGGTATATATAATAAAGTTGAACAGTAGTATAGTTTCAAAATGATGTAAATGTGTTTTAAAATAAAAACGCGATAAAATCCGTATAAAGTAGCTTAATTTTGACTTTATTTAGGTATAACTGTTAGTGCGCTATACTTCAATAATAGGTAGAATATTGCCAGATTCAGTGCCATCACCGTGGGCGTATAAGCAACTGGCTATAGTAAACACGATAAAATGTTATTGGGATTTAGTCAGGCAATGCTATGTAGGAGCACGGAGTATCCGATACCTATTGTCCGGTAGTCGGCTATAGAGTATTGTGGGTGTGAGACACTTCTTCGTAATCTTTTGGTAGTAAACCAAATAATGTTATTGATGAACAGGAAATAGTCAACGTACTCGTACACAATATTTTGATTTTCATAATTCAAAACAGACTCTTTAATACCGTAAGGTCTTGAAATCGTAATCCTATATATTATAAAGGCTGATTACGTTCAGTAGGTAGTTAAAATAATTACTAACACTCGAATACTGAAACGTAGATCTTTCGTTCTGATCTAATCTGAGTCCTTTCAGTAGCCGAATAGAGTACTAAAAATAGTTAACAGATGATCAGTCGCACATGAACAATTGGCTGAATGAATTGACAACATCCAATCTAATAGCTTCAATGTGTTTGATGTTAAGACTTCGCTGATAAGCCTTTTAGGAAATGAGTGTAAGCCTAATAAACTTTCTGTAAATAACATTATTTAGAAACAAGCTTATATGTACATATACTCTCTCTTTATATAACACATACCTATTACACTTCTCTTGAAATTCTACTTAGATTCCTGGTTCCTTTCTCTTGACGAATTCAACGATGCCTAAACCATTTCTGTAAATATTAAGTACTAACTTTCGCCCGCGGTTTCGCTCGCGTTAATTTAGAATTTGACAATCAATTCGGGTTGTACTCGGCTTGTGATAATATAATTCAATCATGATTCGAAAGACACGTGGCGCCATCTATTATCATAAGAACGTTATTATTGTTTTCCTCGGGAACAGTAATTTTTTTTCGGGATGAAAGGTAGCCTATGTCCGTTTCTGTACACCTGATAATGTAATTAAGTATATGCAAAATTTCAGGATGATCGGTTCAGTAGTTCAGGCGTGAAAAGATAATAAACAAACAAACAAACTCATTTTCGCTTTTATAATATTAGTTAGGATTAGGATTATAATTATTAGTGTTTTTGTAATTATGTAACATTTTTACATTTGTAAATATATATTAGATTAATTAACTCTAAAATTAATAATGAAAATATATTGTACATGTTATATTAGAAATAAAAATTACTCTTGATAATGATATAAATGTTTAAGTTACCTATATATTTAAAATATTGCCTAAATAAAACAGCAATTCTTAAAAAGTACATTACTATCTACTATATAATAATTATACATAATAATATATAAATGAATAGCAGAACAAGTAAATTCACAAACAAATAGGTATTTACAATTAGCGCACTGCACTTTTAAGAAATTAATAAATACAAAAAGACGTAGTTATGACTGTAATAATTTTTCGCTATTCTATAATTAGCCTTATTCTAGATAGCGATCTAAGAAACTATAGGTATCTACCTAATTTAAAATCTTGACGCCAAGTTTATGAACTAAGACATTAGTTAAGTACCCATTATTTTTGAAAGAAAATGAGTTCCTTGTTGCTATAGTCTAATTATTTAGCCACAAACATTGTAATTAATTAATTTAGTTAGAATATATTTATATAAAGAGATAGATAGTTTCACGCCCACATTTCGCAAATAATGTTCTAGGTGCGACGTAATAGTGGGCGAGTGTATT
This sequence comes from Catocala sponsa, assembly GCA_963564715.1. Taxonomy (NCBI): domain Eukaryota; kingdom Metazoa; phylum Arthropoda; class Insecta; order Lepidoptera; family Erebidae; genus Catocala; species Catocala sponsa. Next base: position 10,768,087 of record OY751351.1, read on the forward strand.
GCCATCTATCGTGCATACATACACGGTTCGTGTTCCTACTAAAAATGTTTAAACATCGTAGCACTTGTGCAAAGAAAGACATTTATTTTCGTACCTACCAATCTTAATTCAAACACTTTCTACTTAATAAACATCGTATTTTCCAACCCTGATTTATATAACTTAAGCACAAACCACACAAGCAAACCCACAAGGAACATCTAGTGCAATAAAAGCACATTAATTCATCCTCCCACGCCACCTCACACGATGCCAAATTAAAACGCCTTCCTTTATTCCTCAACACAATAAAACAAGCTTGTTTGTTACAATCACGTCCACATTCACAAAACTCACTTCGTAAACCCACTTTTGTATCGCTCTATTTTATAAGTCACGTCGTAAACGCATTAATTAGAATGCGTGTGTTGGCACACCTGAATCGGGTTGCCAATCTATAAATTCTTTTTGTTAGTATGGCACTCTGAAAGAATAGGAATTGTGTAGCTTTCTTTTTTGTTGCCTATGATTAATCTTGGATGACTATTTAGGAACATGATTAGTAAGTGTTACTAGCGTTTATGGGTCAGTACCGCTCGTTTCTCAAAATGAGTGAAACGTTAGCGAAAATATCTATAGTGAGGTTAAAGGAGACAACAAATTTTTCCTGAACTAGGATAACATACTCAAGGCTCGAAAAGTGGGAAAATCTTCTTACCACCGGTCGTCAATATCACTGTCAACACATACAAAGGTAGGTAGGTATATGGCAATCAGTAGACAAGCATATTTTATTGGTTACTCGACCATTACAAATTTGGTAACATGTTAATAACTTACAACCATTACCATCAGGTTATCTACTAACCACACACTTTAAGAAGAAGAACAAATATAAAGGGAAGATATTGATACAAAACTTTCAGATGAAGGTACATAGATCAAAAAGGGTAAAAATAGGTAAGTGTGAATAGATATACCTACTCTGAAAACCACTACTATAATATTGTCTTCTGTTTACGCGAATGTAATTTATTGAAATTAAACTACTAGGTATATACTGATTTTATCGCGTTGTTTATTTGACACTTTATTACAACATTTAGAAACTGTTACACTACTATTACTATTAAACTTTACTATTTTTTAAGCTAACTAAATTATTGAAACTATTAAAACTATTTATACTATTACTCTACTATTATAGGTAGGTACTATTTACATTTACAATACCATATTTTCAGATAGATCGGTTTGTGGTAAAATACTCAAAAAAACGATTTATATTAATATCCCTAGAATTGCGTTAAAATATGACGTTGTTTTAAAGTTTACTGTAGGTACCTATATTTAAAAATAACGTTGTATTTTCGTACACGTTGAAAATCTAACATAACAAATAACATTAGGTACAATTTCATATCACCTAAATACATAGATTGTAACGTAAAATAACTTTTAGCTTTTATTTCATTGCAATCGATCAAGACTACGCGAAAATATTTTATTTTAAGTTTTTTCTCGGGCGATATCGTGGGCGGCAGTGGGCTACTAATGTAAATATTTATACACAAAACAAATAAAAAGAAAAATGTCAGCAAGCTCGCTCTTAAATTTTATCGTTGGCCTGCGTAAATACCTACGCTTTGTTTCAACCGACCAACGAATCGTCGCTCTACCGAAGTAGCGACGTACGATCGTTTAAAATCTTAATAATAAGTCACAAGCCATTTTCCAATAACGAACGAAAAGCTAAAACCGTCCTTCAAGCTCATAACTCATGTGTTTTATTTACAATCTAGGTTTCAAATAAAACCTTTTTCTTACACATACATTTCCAACGAAACTGCTGACCTATAACCGTCTCGCTCGCTCCCATTGCGCCACTTACCAAATCGTAACCACGCCTTACAACACCCTACTGCGTCTATCTTTTTCTATCTCATACAAATTGGTCGGGTCTCTCTCGCTCGCGCACGACTATCGATTTACGCCGTCACCAGTTTGTTTACCCGACCGAATTCCATAGCTATATTTAGTTCGATAGGTTGTAATAACTTGGGTGAACTACACATGGCGGGGTTATAGGTAATTGTGTTTGTTGCCAATGTGGAGTTTCTTCGCTACTTTTTTTGTGGCTTTTGCTGAAATATGATATGTTTATGTATGTGATTTGTAGATTATGGGAGATGTTGTACGAGTTTATTGGGTTAGAGCAAAACAGGAACAAAACCTGATATGATATTATCGACAACTTTTGTTATGCTGCTGGAATGGGATTCTATTTTCAACTGAAATTTGACTAGACAAAAATCTTATAGTTTTGTAAATACATGATGTAAAATATAGATGAAGGTTGGATATGGTAACGTACCTACTAGGTAAAGTTATATATAAATATAATTCTATGAAAAATATACGAAATTCAAGCTAAATATTTTATAGCACTTTCTTTAAATTTCGGGATTTCTGCTTAATATTGTGATCTATCCTATAAAATTGGCGTTTTTATCTATACTAATATTATAAAGCTGAAGAGTTTGTTTGTTTGTTTGTATGTTTGTTTGTTTGTTTGCTTAAACGCGCTAATCTCAGGAACTACTGGTCCGATTTGAAAAGTTTTTCCAGTGTTAGATAGCCCATTTATCGACGAAGGCTATAGGCTATATATCATCACGCTAAGATCAATAGGAGCTGAGCACCAATGAAGAATGTTTTAAAATCGGAGGGTATTTTTTCCTTTTGAGAGCTTCCGCTGAATGCGCTGCGTAAACAGTTAAAATTTCGCAAAAATCATGTATGACGGAATTATTCCCCTTTAAAAGTTCTAAAAAAAGTCCGCGACAGCATATGTCTATCTTTTAAGGTTGGCTCACTATAACCATTTTTATGCTAACCAAATTTGTTCTAAAATAATGCATTATTTGCGAAGGTATTATTATAAACATGATATTAATCCTTATCCAAATAAATACGTTATTCATCACAAATATTTAATTTAAAACAAAATTGCCCTTTACATCATTCGATTTCAATGAATATCCTAGGAGATATCACAATTTTAAAATAACATTGCAGCAAAATAATTACCCATTACAGACATAGTACAAACGAAACATCGTTTATTCTCCTGGTTTATTCTGCGTGATTACTACTGGTTCGATTTGAAAAATTCTTTTAGTGTTGGATAGCCTATTTATCGAGGAAGGCTATACGTTATATAACATCACGCTACGACCCACAGGGGCGGCGCAGTAACGATAAACGCGGGTGAAACCGCGGGAACATCTAGTATAAAAATAAATTGGTAACTTTTTTCATCCATTTTTTTTTTCAATATTATTTTAGTGTGTAGTTTACTTGTCGGTAGGGAAGTTTGGTTTGATTTAAATTGTCAATGCAAGCAACTTCGTGTCATACCCAATAGTGAATTGCAACATTTTCGCAACGCTTTTGACTAAAATAACTAAGAGTACTTAGAAGACTACCTAATCTTGAAAACAAATTGATTGTCCAATCCCGAAATAAAAGTATTTTGTATAAGAATTACAAAATTAGATGTACGATAGAAGCGGCAATTACATAACTAAAAATATCTATCTATTGTGTACCTAGTTTTTAGTAGTAGGTACCTATTTGAACTGTTTCCATTGAGACATTGATTACATTTATGTTGATCCTGACAAACAAAGAAACACTTACCTACAAATCTAAAGATAACAAACTGCAAATTAGATTTTATTTATCATAGTTAGTTATTATTAGGAAACCTGATTTACCTTATTTAGTCTGACTGGTTTATTGTTCTGAGATCTAACTAAATACAATTAACAAACAGATTTCCGGGAAGACCTCTTTTCCAGCACAACTAAAATAAATATTTTTACCACCTAAATATACGCCTTAAAAACTAAACAATCTGGCAAATTTTAGCGCAGTTCAAAACTCTAACATCATGCAGACGCAAAAACAATACAGCCGTTGACATCTCATTTATATCGCTACTAAACAATCAGTATTACATCCATCATTAGGTAAGTAAAGTCCTAAAAAAGTAGCTAACAAAAACTACCCATCAATATTAATCTAAGCTTATTATAAGTCATAGGGCAAAAGTATAATTGACATGTGTCCTCGAAAATTCAGAAAATTAAGCAATTTATATAATATGCTATTTTCACAATTAATACCTATCTTTACTAATTCTTTATCAAACAGACATTATTAGGTATGATGCTGATGGCGCAACTTATAATTTCAACGTCAATTAGAATTAAAATATTAGTAGGTACTTAAGTACTGGCTGGTTATGTAGTTAAATAAAAGAAAAGAAGGATCTCCTGGACAAAGTTAGCCAACTTGTCAAAATCTGACAGTTGATGATGATAAATATAATTAGGCATTTACAACAATATAATCATAGCCTACCGGAATTAGACAGGTTAAGTAATTTCATTCATGGTTATTAGAAAAATATTAGATTTTTCTATTATTTATTATTATACGACTATAACCTATTTCTTTGACATGTAGGTACCTACCCTTAATGGGTACCTGTAAAATATTATACAGCATCTTTCCTTTTGGCTTCGCTCGCTCGGGAATTGTACTTTTTTAAGATGAAAGGTACCTACCTAAGTGTATAGATAAGGTAGGTATGTTGCTATCTGTATCCCTGACATGATGTAGGTATACGAAATTGCATGATGATCGGATGATTAGTTCAGGAGTGATAGTGTAACAAACAAAGAAACTTATATTCTCATTTATAACATTAGTAAGGATCTTACTGAAATTTTATATAAAGCCTTCAAATTGCATATAATCCTTTATATCATTATTTGATTGCTTGAAATACACAAATAAAATACTCTAAAGTAACAAAACGATTGGATAACAATAAAGAACAGTTGAAATAACATTACAAAGATTTATTACTACATATCTATTCATTATTACAACTTTGGTTGAATAAAAGAAATATATACGTCAGGAGAGTAATACCTCCTTTGCTAGTTGCACCAAAACACAGCGCATTACATTTACAAATTGAGTACAAAAATCAAGAGTACTCAGCAAATTATTTTAATCAATTGGCAACACTGATCTCGAATAACAATGGCGGCACGTGTGCGGCCGTTCCCGCCTAAATTACAATAGAGAAAATATGAAACGTATATCATGAATAACTGATACCATGAATTGAATGGGAAACCGTATGGTATTAAGATTGCAATCATGGTAATGCACCTATTATTAGTATAGTTGAATTTTGGTTCGATTAGATTAGGAAATTAATAAGAAGGGCTCTTGTGGGAACGATTGCCATCTATGGAAGGAATAGATTTCCACAGACTTCTTTAGCCAGATTCATGGACTTGCCATAATAAGACTGGATGTGATCGTGTATGAAAAATGTAATGAGAGTTAATGAGATAAAATATATTTATTACGATCGTAATGAAAAGCCATTGATTCTGCCTAATTGTAAATCTGTGGAAGTTTTCAGTATTTCTATAGATATTTATTATCAGTTAAAACAGGGTGGCATCTTCTACTTTCTAAAAAAATGCCCTGTTTTTAAAGGGACAGACGGAGGCTAATTTGATTTTTGTCCATGCATTAGGTACCTTCCTTGCACATTCGTTCAGCTTCATTCAAAAACATCGCACTCTTGTTCAATGTAATTAATTATCAATACAAAGACATAATTAAAACAAATAAAAATTTAAATAAATTTTTTAACCAGCATAATTACAAAGAATAAATACTATATATATATATAATAAACTAGCTGTTACCTGCGACTTCGTCCGCGTAGATTTTAACTAAAAAGTGCTTGTCTCCGCAGAACCCTATTTTTTTTTCTAAAATCAAAGTAGCCTATGTTACTCCTTATAACATCAGCTATCTGCCAGTGAAAGTCCCGTCAAAATCGGTTCAGCCGTTTCGGAGATTACCCGGAACAAACAGACAGACAGACAGACAAAAATTTTAAAAATAGATGTATTCGTATAGGTACCTTATACACTTTCATATGCATTAGATAAAAAGCTGTTATTTTGACGTTACAAACAGACGTCAATTTTATTTATTTGTATAGATGTATAGATGGGTTAACAACTCAATAGTTAGGTGGCAATAGAATGACACCTAACGCCGATCACCATTTACCATAAATGACAGATAACCACACCTTTCTGTTCCACTGTTTTACGATAATCACTAAACTACCGACCAACGCATAAACATTAAATTAGCCAACATCAACGCCCATAGATATAAAAAATCACTAGCTTTACCAAGCCGCGTGACCGCATCGGTACCCTATTTGTGCACGCCATTAGCGACTCCCCGGGGACTCCGCCCCTGGGGGCGCCGCAATTACTGTTGATAACAGCGGTAGCCGCATCTTTGCGATTTCAATTGCCGTTTTGTGGTGGGTTATTAATTTACGCACATGTTATAATTTTGAGTAAAATTGGTACCTATTGAATAGGTACTTTTTATATTATCGCGGGCATTATAATAATATGTTAGGATATCGTACTTTTATGAAAGCGGCTTTATTATAAAACTCTCTTTAGATATAATATTAAGGCATGAAACAAGGTCTTGTCTTAATTATTAAAATACGTCGGTTTGATAGACGAGAAATCAGCACGGTAGATAGATGCTACGATATATGATGTACCTATTTCTTTCTTGCTATAACTCTGAAGCAATCTGCCTCATTGTCGACTAATATATGCGTACGCCTATGATATTATGAAAGTTGTTTTTTATTACATATCTTTAAAATATCCTAATAACTAGTCAGGCAATTATGGCAAGTCTAAAACTACAAACTTTAGGACTTGACTTCTGTTCAGAAATTTTTAATTTTAGTCATAAAACTAGAAAAATAAGACAGTCTTCTATAATACAAAACGTTTTAAAATTTCAAAAAACGTATTACGATTCAATATATTCACCCCTCACCCTTCAGTTTATTCACCAGTTGAACAAGTAATGACTGTATCGAGTTACGTCCCTGGAGGCTCAACTGATTTGTTCGCAGTGTTCGCTTGCATAATGTTGGCAACGGAAGGCATAGACAAAACAATTAACGTGGCAGTGCTGCACTCTGTAATTGTTTTCTGAACTATTCACTAGGGAAGTGATATATATTGTGACTGGTAATAGGTAATGTTGAAGATTGTGTTTTATGGTATAATAGAATAATAATAATATAATAATATTCTATATTCTACCACATACACACAACACCATCTAGCCCAAACTAAGCAGAGCTTGTACTATGGGTACTAGACAATGGATAAACATACATATATATACTTTTTTTTTGTAAATACATACATATTATACATAGAAACACCCAGACCAAGACAAACATCAATGTTCATGCACACAAATGTTTGACTTGTGCGGGAATCGAACCCGCGACCTCAGGCGTGGCAGTCGGTTACACTAACCACTACGCCATCGAGGCCGTCTAAAACTTAAACTTGAATTTACTTGGATCAGAATTAACCTACCATAATAATAATTAGTGGAGAGATCGTTGGGCTGTCACAAAGAGGTCTAGAATTCGAAACCACAGCTCCTCTGACTTTTCATACATATGCGGATGTTCAATAGATCAATATCGCTCGATGGAACGGTAAAGGAAAGCAATGCAAGCATATTTGAAAGTACGAACACATAAATGATCCTCAAAATTGCAAGTACCCATGCATTTTACATAATTTTGTTCAACACTAAAGCTGAAAACACCTTTTACATATCTCCTGTCGTATAAATTTAGGTAAATACTGACTGGCGTAAAAGGCGACAAAAAGGGACAAAAGTCGCGAAGATGTAGTATAGGAACTGGAATAACGCAATTTCCGAAAGACATTACGCGGTGTATTGCATGCATCACACATTACTGTTTCTTTCGGATATTCCAAACACTCTTTCACATATTTAGAACAAAAACCATGTTAACGTAATATATACAAACAAATTATTTACAACAAAGGGAACTTAAAGATAAAAAAAAATAAAGCGTCATAATATTGCCCCGCATCGCTGTCAATTGTCAACGTGCCCAGAAGACTGGCAGCATTGCCACCACGTTGAAGTGCAATGCTTATTCTTTGTGCAAAGAAAATACTAGCCCTGTGGTCACGCGTAGCGTCGATCAGCTATTAATTCAGGTCCCTATAAACAGACCTACCACTTGGCCTCAGCGTTTCGCCACCAAAACGGCTCAAATATCTAATGACCAATGAGGTCGATATTTGCGCCGTTTGAGCGTCTCTGCTATGCTAAAAATGATGTACTGTTTTAGTAATCCCATGTACCATGATTACAGTCACCGATTACCATCAGACGAGTCGTGATATTACTGCTTAGTAGTATAAAAAAGGTATCTAATTAAACACGTGGTGGATGCATACAATCTTGCTAACGTCTAGAAACGATTATCGGGATGCGATTACAAACTTAAAAATAAAACCTGTTAACGTACACAGCGGACAGATTTAGTAAAGATAGATATTTTATCGTACGAGATAAAATCAGTACATGATATTTATTTATTATCTGCGTATTGCAAGTAGCATTTAGATTGGTATATCAAGATTAAATTCTTTGAACGATAGCAATAACATAAAGCTTTGTATATAAAGTAATAGAAATAGAAAGTAACTAGATTTTGCCCGCGGCTTCGGTTGCTTTAATGTAAATTTTTACAAGTTCGGCAACAGTACTTTGTCTGATTAAAATGTACTGTATGTCCATTCCTGTACCCCTGAAAACGGGTATGCAACTTTTCATAGTTATCAGTCAAGTAGTTAAGGTGTGAAAGCGTAACAAACAAACTCACATTCGCATTTATAAAATTACTAGATTTTGGCCACGGTTTCGCCCGCATAAATGTAGGTTAGGTTAGATTAGATTAGTAACAGTATTACTTTTTCTGGTTGAAATGTACCCTATGTCCCTCCTCCAGACAACGAGTAAGCGAAATTTCATGGTGATCGTCGAGTAGTTACGGCGAGAAAACGTAACAAACGAAAACTCATTAGCGCATTTATAAAATTTTACTAGTTATGAAGGTACAGTCAGAAAATTCTCATTAGCAACGCATAGTAAGGAATCATGCAGGTATCTATTCATCTAATACCTTAGTTCCCAAAGTGGTCCAGGTGGACCCCCAGGATTCCACGGGAGACTCGACGGGGTCTACGTTGGCGTGACAACAAAATGGGGGTTCACAATTCGTAAGCGGGGTCCACGAAAATTTATTTGCTTTTGATAGTGAAGAACTAAAATGTTGGCTTGACTTCACCTATCAATGTAGGCAGATAATATTTTACTGTTACTTGTAAAAACTTGCATATTCCATATTCAGTACCAGTGGTCTCAAATCCACCGATTTTTCAGTAGAGATTTACTAAAAAAAAGGTCAGCCCGTAAAGATTTGATCAAATTTTTTAATTGCATAAACTTGTTTGATTCTTCACCAATATAAATACCAATGCCAGGGAATATGGTAGAAATGTAGCTCCAGGGGGTCATCGGAACCAGTTAAAATTTTTGAAAGTGGTCTATGAGGTAAAAAGTCTATGACAAAATATCAATTAAATTGCTGATATTTACGATCAAATTTGATAGCGCACAAACGAATAGCAATAAATATTATTACTCCTAAAATGTATCATAGTCTAAAAGCTCGTAATACCACAAACAATTTCGTACCAGCAATACGATATATAAATTGGAAATATAGACGTTCCAATTTCAAATTACAAACATTCATTCAAATATGGAATGTTTAGCAACTGTCATGACTGACAATAGGCCGCGCTCAACCGTCGTCGTCCTAAAGTCCGTGTCCAATAACAATTTAGATTTTTTCTTAATGTTTGTGAACAGGGAATAAATATTGGAGGCTACCGTAACATCTTTCCGTCAACTTACATGACAAATTATGATGTTTTTGATAGAGTAGTATAATATAAAAGCAGAAATGTGTATTCCTAAAGGCTTAAATCCTTCGAAGATATGCGTAAAGCTACATATATATATTATGGATATATTACTCATTTCGCCAGCTACAAATAGATCCTCTTGTCTCAAAGGTCGAATATATTGCCGATTATCGGACACAGAAGATAGGCTTCGTATGAGAAGCTTCGGGTTCGAGACCCAGGATTTTACGATTGATAAATGAGATACTATTGTTGGTAGAACATTAAAATAAATCAAAATTCTATCTAAAACTCGTGTAACGATGTTATTTGAGCGACCTCTTAGTCAATAATTCCGTATAGAAATTAAAAAAAAAATTACAATGTTACGCTTATGAATAATAAAGTCATAAAAATATTATAATGACAATTAATTCGTTAGATATAGAAATTTGTAATTAGAAATAAAAACTAAATTGGATGGCATTATGAAACGAATATAAAAAAATAACCAGTATGGTTACGCAGGCAAAGCAAAACAGGCAACGGTAATAAATAATGTAATATTGTATATCAAAAACTAGTTACGTAGGTTTCGAGCATATTCAGAATTTCCACCTCAGTTTCCTTTAAAACCAAATATAGATACGATCGGCCACATAAAAAGTGCCGAAAGCCATTGTGGCCACGACAAATGGTTACTCGGAAAGAAAAAACATGTCTACCATTGAAATAGTTAATAGTGTGTTCCGATGCGCAAAATTTGTCACAATGGCTGTCCCTGGTGGGCAATTATCACGCTTAGAATTAATGTCTTTGTCATAACATAGTCTGGTTTGAGTCACAGCTTGGCGTGGCATGCGGGTAGGCAAAGGGAACAGATTTTCAAAATGATGACCGCCATACTTATTTTGGTTTAAATTTTGCTTAATAGCGTAAATAATACTGCAATAAAAATAGTTGACATACAGTTGGCTATCAAAGTACTTTGTATGACATTTTTATTTAGTCACAGCATAACCTCACCTTTCTGAGCGTATACTATAATGACAATTACTTGCTTGGCAAGTAAAAATATATTTAGTTGAGAAATCAGTGTTAAAATTTGCATATAACAATGCGCAGAAAGCTACCACCATTATTCATACAGATATAAATCAAACGATACAATACATAAACGAATTTAAAAAATGACTAGAATATCTCATTTTATTTTTCTACCATGTCTATGGTATTTGACCCCTCGCGCGCGCTTTCTCAATTTGTCACGTTGACAGTCAGTGCTGCCAACTGCACAAACAAAGTAGGGCGCGAATGTTTGTTTTCCTTCACACAATATGCACGATGTTTGCAATGTTATTATTTATGGCTTTTATTGCGCTATGACAAATAGATTTGCGGAGATTGACACCATATATTTTAATAATGGCTTTGTTGATTTTATTTTTGGTGGCAGGCGGCGTATTAACACGTTTTCAACACATGTGAAAAGATAAGCCACATAATATATAGATTACATAAGTAATTATAAATTAATTGTTGTTGCTTGTAAGTAGCTACCTTGATAATTTTTAACAGATGATAACGATATATTTAACACTACTAAAACCGTTTATATTGCCTTGGTTTGACAAAAGAGATGAAGGTAAGCTTTTTTACTAAACTGTGAGTGCGAAATTCCCTCCATGAAATTTTTCACCTGACGACCTGACTATAGACTTTTACATCAAAGAACACAATATAACTTCTTCGGTCCACAAAAAATACTTTCAAGAACAAGTAATTGTCAAAAAATCGTTGACGTGAAAATACTTCAGAACCACCGACTTTTGGAACTAAAATATCCAACGAAATCTACATTAAGTTATACAATTGAACACCTTTTAAGGGTTTTGGCGGCAACCATCCCATTTAAGCGGAAATCCTTTGCAAAAATGTTGTTAATAGAAACAAATTTGTACCTTATTATAGTGTGTTAAAGTTGCATTTGAAATGAAATGGTTTTTGGGTTACATTAGATAGTATCTTTTGGCTTAGGATAATCTTTTGTTGATAGATTCTGTGGTACGAACACTGCGGGTTCTGGGAACCACTGGCGCGGCGGTAGACACTGAAAGTGACAATACTTTTTTTATTTTACTTTTAATAGTAAATATTTAAGTAAGCATTCTATTAAACAGCCTAACGTGCTGACAGACATGAAAATTTATATCGTTTTACTTACTTTTCTGAGTTGTTACAACTTCTTTGGTTTTTGTAAATCCCGGTACCAATATGTACTTATTTCAATAGAAGATGACTTTTTTACCAAAACGGTTTGACTATGATTCTCGCCCACGGTTAATATGTGGCATACCTATAGGGGCATACGGCATAAAGCCCGATTGATGGTACGTACCATGACCATTAGTCTAGAGGTATCTGTGCGAATGTTCGATATACCTGAACAGAATTCACTGTGTTGTCAGCTTAAAGAGCAGTTCCTTAAGTTATACCTAAACCAGTGGTTTCCCTGCTGACAACCTTTCAAATTCTGAATACGAAATGTTAAATACAATTTAACATTGCTGCATCGATAGTATTCGCACTATCCCTTCCACACACGATTGGTAGCATCCTTATTCTGAATAAATCTGCAAAAAAACAACCATTTAGTAAACTAGCAGTATAGCATATGCATTAGATCTTTTAGTGTGGTTTCAATATTAGGTAATTCCCCGTATTATATCACTATCGGGTTTTCAGCTTAAATAATTTTATTTTGACAGAGAATACCTAGCTTTGACTGCACGAATGGCGTAGTGGTTTAGATAGTCGTCTTGCCACTGTCAGTGTGCAGAATGTTTTGGTTTAGATCGCCACACGAGACAAAAATTTGTGTGATCCACAAGAAGTAGTTCCTAGGGTGATCTTTGTGCTCTTGGTTTAAATGTTTATAATGTCTCTCGCGATACAGGTATTATTGCTAGGGCGTAACATAAGTCAGAGAAAAGTACCAAAAATACCAAACCATTAGCAATACCCGATAACCAAAGCCATAAAAAACAACTATTATAATCATACCCTACAGTATTCCATACACATATCATACACGGATTTTTCTCATCTCAAATGTCATCACTTTGATATAGCTCGTCAATTTTTTTCTGCTCACACAAAAGGTACACGTGATAGCCCCCTCAATTTAGCAAAGGCACCTCAGGTAACAGCAAAAAAAAAATAAACGTGACAAAATGTCAGTAAACATGTACCTACTACACCTTTGCTAACATCAGAAAAAAATATCGCTCATACAAAGAATACGGTCAATGCAATTTTTTTTAAAACGTTCGATGTATGAATTTATTTTCTCTTTGCCTTTTTAAGTTCGAAATACAAAACAGCTTCGTTAAGTAATGTGCATTCTTCAGGTTAGTACTAGCAGCCATTTTTATTAAAAGTGTTATTATGCGTCTACTTGCCTTTAGTGGTTATGAAAGGTAACATCGTTTTTATACACTTTAAAGCTCAAACGTAAGTACCTACTCGCTTGAAACTTAAAAAATCATAAAGTACTTAGCTATAAAAATAGTTTCGGTGCTTGATATTGCCTGCAGTCTACACTGTCTGCCAACCGAATAAAATCAACGAATGAATCATACCTAATATCTTTTTCAATAGACCAACAAAAAAACTTGAATTTCGAAATCCGAACTCCCGAATCGTGACGAATGGAACGCTTCATTCAAATATTAAATTTGGAAGGCGTTCCACGTGTTTGACTTTAACGTTTAGTGTTGCAATAACGCAGAAAATCTACCATTGTAACGGGTAATTGTAAAATAGTTTGTAGCAAAAAATGAATTGGCCGTATTTATAATCGAAGTAGACATACTGTTTATATGAATGTATGGACCGTAAATAATTGCTGCGTTTAATGTTCAGTTGCGCGAGTAAATTGGAGTTCTATTGAAACTCATCATATTCCAATTTAATAAATCTTTTATTAAATACACCTACCTTGTTACGTTTTGAAAAGTGAAAAAAAAACGTACACACGCAACTGACAAAACAGTGTTATGCCTTCCTTTTATCGCAACTTTACGTAAAAGTAATAAAATTAAACTTAATAACAAATCGCATTTTTCTAAAATGTCTTCATTTTGTTTCAGACAGTAAAACATGTCACAGCATCGAGAGAACTCAACAAGAACGCATTGAAAAACCGCAAACATGTCAATACACACACGGAAGAGGCTGATGCGGTGACTAAATACGTGTGCTTATAAAAAAAGTGAAATATCAAAATGGCTCTGCTGACGAATTCGGCGTCGGCAACGGGCCCGACGGCTGGCGGGCCGACGGCTCCCCAAGCACACTCCGCCACGCCACTGCACCATTACTTCCATTACCTGAAGCAGCCTTCGCCGTTAGCTCAGAACCCGTACGCTCACCATTCGTCAGCCCATCATATGGGGATGGGACCAGGGCCTCTAGGAGGGCTAGGCCCATTTGGACTGACGCCGCACGGGTTGGAAGCGGTTGGATTTCCTCAAGGTAAGTTTTCATTGTCATTAGATTTAAATATCGAACCTTGACGTTAGGATTGTATATTTAAAATGCGTATAATATTAAGATATGGTTGCCTTTACATTTACAGAAAGTGAATATAAAGGGGACGTATAATATTTGATCACGTTTAGACATAATAATACAAAAAAATTTAAGTTATTAAGATGTATATTTTGCAAGGAATAACATAAATTAACATAAGCATGAGCCGTAAACCAGCGATGAATATACATGTAGTAATAATATAATAATTATACAGGGCATTATAATTACGAAAATATTCAAGAAATAATTTTGTTATAGAGGTACATATTTTAATCATAAATTTCTACGAATTTATGATTACAATATGTGCCTCTAAAACAAAATTATTTATTTAGTTGGATTATGATCTCGTAACAAATTGTCACCTAGATGGCATGTGGAAATCTAGTAAGACCGGAACTGTAAATTTATATAAAGATTTTGCATATCGTCTGGTGTCATCTAAATATACATTAATACAATAAATTAATTAAGTTTAATCACTTGTCGAAATAGAATCGTATGCAAATTGTCTTTCTGCAATATCTTATCACTATTCATTATAGAAATGCCAAAAATGGCTAAAATATCTTACCATATTTTAAACAAATACGAGTTTCTAACACATTTATCATATTTTGTTGACAGTATTTCACGATGTGGAATTATATTAGAAACGATTTATCATCTAAAACTACCTATTCTTATAAAATGCCAAAAAGTCACAACATTTAGCGTAACCATTAATTTGAGACAAGTCAAATGTTTATCATAAAAATCATACAATTAAAAACGTTGCCAGAACAAAAAATATAAGCAATAAGACAGGAAAACACAAATTGTACGTTGACATAAATTTCAATATGGTGACTGAACGAAATTCATCCAGGATTTCAGGTTGTAATTCATTGCGAGACTATTTACATGCCCGAGCGATGTTTTTAATGAGTTATCTGCTCATTTTATTTATTCTTCCCTGGATTTCTACTGTATTTTCATTTCCTTAGACTGTTCATGTTGATAGAAAAGGCTCTATTGTACAAAGGTTGCATGATAAAATTAACGCACGTTACGTTTTTCACAAGTTTTACATACTAAATTGTATTAGAAATTTACTCGTTCAACTAAACGCTGAATTAAAATATAGCTTACAATAATAATTTATATATTTTCTCTGAAATATCCTCAAAATGGCAAATTAATGTCTAGGGTATAGCTTATTTAGAATATTGCAATATCAGGACTTAGTAAAATATGGGGATTACATAAGTAAGTAATGATGACTTTAGTAATTTTCCAATACGCTGTTTCTAATTATTTCTCTATAATTGTATTAGTTTTCAAGCCGCCCACAACACTTCTAACTCAACTTAAATGTAACTTTGATTACTCTGGCACTTACATCTCCATATTGGAACGTTGTCCGTAATCATAATTATAAAAACATTGCATCCCAAACAAGACCGTAAAGCAGCCTATTCCAAGAAAATTACAAATTTTATCTCCATCCAAACAACTAGGTAGTATGACAAGCGAAACCATGGCCAAAACAACAGCGGGGAGCGTTGCATAATTTACGAACCAAGAAGACATCCTTGTGAAATAATCAAAACAGGCCCTACCACCCCTATAAGCCGCTTATCCCTCCCCGCCTGTGTTGCCATGCTACCCCCGAAATGTGGGAGAAACGGGAAGTCGCTTGTTAGTTCACTTTAATTAGTAGCAAGTTTGAGTTTTGATGTTGGTAACATTTTAACGTGTTGTTTTTTAGACCCTTTTTGGATGATTGTGGACGTTTTTAGAAGCTTGTTCTACTCTTACGATTACGTAAATATTACGTATAGGATATTGGTATATCGTTTAGATATTTAAATATTATGTACATCTACATTCGCCATCTATGTTTAGCTCCGACTCAATAGGATGGCACCTATCAAAGGCTGGCCCTTTTGGTCGATCCTTTAGGTAGTTCTGCAGATAATCATCAGTTCAGACTGAAGCAAAAAGTGAAAACTTCACTTAAATAGATTACTGTTGCGCCAAATTCTAATTGATCAGAAATCTAAGCAAGTTTTCCATTCAGTCAAAAGCTTTAGGAAATCCTTACTACAATTTACTTAAATCGAAGTGTATCGATTACAGCTAAGTACTGGCTGACGACAGAATTTGTTTTCATAAAAAATAAATAGAACAATCTGTCAAAATTCAAATAACTCCCATGATCGTTTATGGCAGCGCGCATTTTTGAACACTTCTACACGGCAGATAAAATTATTTAAAATCGGTTCAAATATTTTACCTTTTAGATATTTGTACCTTCTAGAATCTAGATGCTTGTATATATAAATACAAAATAACATAATATAATACCAATACATGTACGAGTTTATTGTATTTATAATTAAATTATGATAGCTGCCATACAAACTCGTATCTACATTATAGTGTTTTTACTTATGTAGATCACGTACAGAAAAATATACATAGGTATATTCCGTATACCTAAAGGCCGTTAATTATCTTGCCTGATGAACAGTACTCTAATGTAAGCCTATTATTATCAAAAGCTTCTAGAGCTTAATTAAAACTATAACTATAAAACAACTCACTCATTGCACTATCTGAGTGAAGTTACTACACTGCAATGTAGCATTAGAAGAATGATTCTGTTGAGAGACTTGTATTGGTCTAGAATATTAGCATTCTTGTATCTCTCAAATCGTAAAAAGAAGCACTTAAAGGTTTCTATCAAGAGACATAAAGCCCATTTTCCAAATTAGATACAACAGATAAAACCTTCCGTACGCACCAAAAACTGACCAATTACAAAAAAAAAGAAATTAAATTTTTCAAAAAAGAAAAGATATTACAACGACATTCTTAATTCAAAAGCGGAGGGCTCTCAGAATCCGGATTAGCTTCCCTTCGCCGTACTCCAATTCTTAGAAGTAACATTTTTGACGATGGCAATTCCCTAAATTATTGTAAAAAGGAAATTTTATTCCATACTTTATTAAGTATTATGCAGTTCTGTGGTCCATGTTTTTTATGTCTGTGGCATCCATGTGAATTAAACAGAAGCTAAATTGTTCAAATAATATCATAACACTAATTACACGATGAGTCTGATGAGTCTGATGAATCCAAAACGAAATTAAGAATATTGTATGCCTTAGAGATAGTTATACCGAGTGTGGGTGTAGTTCGAGTCCACTGTTTTACTATTTATAATGTCTCCTAAGTCACAATAATAATAATGATAAAGCCTTTTATTCCGAAACCAGACAATTACATTAACAATAAAGGTTAAAACAAAAATCACAAGATGTCTCGAATTTCGGTGTGCCTCGTGGCGTAGGCCTCCTCTAACAATTTCCATTGACGTCTGTCGTGAGGTACTCTCCTCCAGTTTGGACCTGCAGTCAGCTTTATTTCATCCTCCCAGCGGGTAGGCTGCCTTCCCCGATTTCTTTTGCCGTCCCTTGGATACTATTCTGCCACTACCTGGCTCCACTTGCCTTTAGCGTCTCGCATCATGTGGCCTGTCCACCTCAACTTTTGCTGGTCTATTCTTGTTAGAACATCGGTCAGTTTTGTTCTGGACCGTAGATCTGTGTTCCTAATTCTGTCCTGTGTCTTTGTGCCTACCATGCTTCTCTCCATTGCTCTTTGGCACTTGGCAAGCTTTTCTCTGAGCGATTTGGTGAGTGCCCATGTCTCCTAAGTCACAAACCTTATCTTAAAACTAGTAATATCTTTCTGAAGGCGATCTTATATTTACCTTTTACAGAAATAAGCACACTGGTGCCAATTCTGTTGTCACAAAATTCTCGAAACTTAACTAAAAATCACAAAAATTTTTTTTAGTCCTGTCACTTTTAACGATTTCAGAATACGAAATGTCATTTCAGAGGACTAAACTAAAGTTTAGTGATTTTTAGTTAAGCGTAGAGAATTTTGTGACAACAGAATTGGCACCAATATTACTTTTATCATGTTCTGTGAAGTTAAATATGGCTCCTCATATATTTTTCGATCAAATGTCGTAGACGATTTTATGCGCTATAAGAACAGTTTTAGTATTTGGCTACTTACTTTTTATGCAAAAGCTGATAGTCATCGAGAAAATTAAACTCTCAAATGGGCTCCTTCCTTAGTTAAAGTGCTCTTAGATATTGCTTCAAGTAAACTCATATCTAAGAGAATAACTAAGGGAATACATCGCCATAGATAGAAAACTTATTACGCTTTATTACAATCTGATTAAATTAACTGTCCTACTGGTTAAAGGAAGGCGCCACTATCTACGTTGTAAGCTAACTATTGTTTATGATTTAGTGAAGTTCCTCTTTTGTCCACTGTATCTATATATTCATATTAGTATTATCTTTATATTCGGCATATTATATTTTAACTGAATCCTGAAATCAGTATATTTACTGTATTCACAATGTAAATACTGATTTTTTAGTTGTTATTCCTTTTTATTTATTTTTCTACTTTCTTTTATTGTACGTGGTTAGGTCGAAATGTGATAATTATCTTTGAAAGATTATATATATTATATAAAAAATAATGACATTCTAAATTTAAATTCATTTCCATAAAATAAATTAAACTTATAGTCTATTTCAAAATGTAAGTTTCAAGTTCTTAGCAAATTTTTCATGAAAACGTTACATTCATATTTTTATGAAAATAACTGAACTATACGTAAAAGGATATTAAAAAAGTACGCCAAGTACATTAACGTAGTGACGGTTTGTAAAAAAATGGGGTTCCTAATCCCAAAAAGGGTTGTTACAGGAAAAAACTCGGCAATATTTTTAGCGTATGGACTTCAGGTATTCATTTTTTATTTATTTGTTTTTTTAACAGCGGTATTATTATCCTGATCGACATTTATTGTTGAAAACTGACAAATAAGTAAGAATCTTGTCAATGGTAAAGTAGTATACATTTCTCGAATGTATTTTTGTAAAGTCAAAAGAAAGTAATATATTAGTTAGTATTTTGCTTATAAGTCTATAATTATCGTTTTAAAATTAAGTTTTCCTCTTGTTTTCATTGTGTTGTAATAGTTTCATTGCAATATGTACCTAAATTTGTTTTATTTTCGTAAACAATTAGTGAAACTGTGTAGTTAAAACTGTTAAAAGTGGTAACGGACATGTTATTTGTTAACCTTCAAGAATTTTGTTCTTATGTAAGTGACACTTTTTTGTGTTTTAAATAAGAAAATAAAGATACTATTAAACCGAAGTAATCGTAATACTTTGGGGACTACGAGCCAGAGGTGTCTTGACTAGATTCTTTGTAACAAGCGTTAGAGAAAAATGCTCTATAGCTCACTTATTTTCAACCATAAGCTTAATGCAAAAACACATGAGTGTCGCAGTACGTAGGTACGTGTAGACGTAAAGGTATAATTTTTTATTATTGTAATTCTGCACTCAAACATGTCGTTCCAGCAAGCGCATGACTCACACTAAGTAAGTTAGAGTGCATGCACTTTAACGCGTGTTACTAACAATCTAAGTAGTTGATATTTCTCCCTTAGTACGTTGTACATTGGTAGGTATATTATTTATATTATATTAAAATTAATATTTATATTATAATAATATATTATTATTTATTGTAAAATAAACTTTTTTGACATATACTCGTACCATTGTTCAGCATGTAATATTTTACTTTTACATTAATCTTTTCATTACTGGTAAGAATAATATCGCGAGGAAACCATATCTTCAAAGGTTAAGAGCATTTGGCCTTATTTAATAAGGACGTTTTCAGGCTGTCATGATAAATTATATTTGCCTGGTATGTAAGCTTTTAGGGTTCTCTCAAATGAGAGCAATTATATCTGACCAAAAACTGTTTAATGCACTTCACACATATATTATAAGTTATAATATATTGTTCCAGATACTTCTCACAAACCTTAAATGCCTTATTAAAAGTAACCATTATGACAAGTAAGATTGTAAAATGTTTGAAAGTTTTCTTAGTTATTATATAATGTTCGTAACTGTAATTAAGAACTTCGCTTCTTTTACAGTTTTAACAATAAGTCCAAAATAAAATGTTTTACAATTCCTGAATAAATAAAACGATTAAAATCAATAAACATAGTTAACGACTATCTTCTATTATAACCAATATACCTTTTAATACTCGAATAAAATTAATCCGCGTTCCAATTTTAATCCTTATTCTTTCTCTTTCACTCCCCCGCTGATCCACATAAATTTATCTCATTCTTTCAATAGATGTTAAGCGTAACGATGGCAGCTGGGTATTCGTTTTTTGAATACCTATATATATTTTTTTAATGTAAGTATCGCTTTTTATTGGCATCCCTTAGAAATTTTACGGCCAGTTGCTTTTTTAATCTTTTATAATTAATCTGTTTTATTTTTTATTTTCTCCGTTGTCGGAAGCAGGATATAATAAGAATGGTCATTGTTAGTTTGTTGATATTTATCTATTTATTGATTTTTATTTGACAACTACCTAATTAGTTCCATGGGGTAAGTTAGGCAAGGCTAGTCCCAATTGTAATATATCCTAATCTTATTCCTATTCCTAACTTTCCTAACTAATATTATAAAAGCGAAAATGAGTTTGTTTGTTTGTTACTTTTTTACTCCTAAACCACTGAACCGATCATCCTGAAATTTTGCATATACGTTTTCAGGTGTACAGAACCGGACATGGGCTACCTTTCATCCCAAAAAAAATTACTGTTAGCTAGGAAAACAATAATAACGTTCTTATGATAATAGATGGCGCCACGTGTTTTTCGAATCATGATTAAATTATATTATCACAATCTGAGTACAACCCGAATTGATTGTCAAATTCTAAATTAGCGCGAGCGAAGTCGCGGGCAAAAGCTAGTAGGTAATTATTATAAATGCGAATGTGAGTTTGTTTGTTACGCTTTCACACCTAAATTACTCGACCGATCATCATGAAATTTTGCATACACGTTGTCAGGGGTACAGAAAAGGACAAAGGGTACATCCAGAAAAAGTGATAGGTACTTTCGAGGGATAGAAATTTGACATATAAACTAAATTTACACGATAAATATCTATCAAAAGTATTTTATAAAACATCGGCGCGCAATGTTCCGTATTCTGTATGCCTTTATTTAGTTCTAGCTTTTGCCCGCGGCTTCCCTCGCGTAAAAGTGCGTTAGGTTATGTTTGTGACTCTTCTTTTTTAAATAAAATATAGCCTATGTTACTTGGTCATAATATCAAGATTTTTTTAAATCGGTTGAGTCGTTTTTGCCTTAAATCCTTACAAACAAAAATCAAATCTTTCCTCTTTATAATATTAGTATAGACAATTATTTATTTTTCTTAAGTACAAGCATAAAGAGTTTTGCCGAGCTCCCAAGAGACAAAGCGTGGTAGATAAACAAACAATAGCCAGCTCCAGTGTCTACGGATTATCATTTAGATGGCTTCGGCAATCGATACGAGGCGACACCTCACTTCGAAAGAGTCTATTACGTGGGACAGATAGCTGTGTTCGTGTTTTAAACATCGTAAGCGTGATAACATACATAGTCTTACGACTATATCCCTAAGTTGTAGGCAGAGATGAATTACACTTAGATATTTTACGTCAGCTATGTTTTTTAGTCCAACATAATTGGAGACTACCCTATAGCAGTTTAGCGCTTCCAGACTATGAGCTGCTACTAAGGATTTCTTGACAGAAACGGACCATATCTATACTAATATTATAAAACTGAAGAATTTGTTTGTTTGTTTGAACGCGCTAATCTCAGGAAGTACTGGTCCGAATTGAAAAATTATTTTAATGTTGGACAGCTCATTAATCGAGGAAGGCTATATAACATCACGCTACGACCCACGGGGGCGACGCAGTAATGATAAACACGCGCGTGGGTAAAACCGCGGGAATATCTAGTATGTAATAAAGCATTAAGGTTGGCCTCGATGGCGTAGTGGTCAGTGTAACCGACTGCCACGCCTGAGGTCGCGGGTTCGATTGCCGCACAAGTCAAACATTTGTGTGCATGAACATGGATGTTTGTCTTAGTCTGGGTGTTTCTATGTATAATATGTACGTATTTACAAAAAAAAAGTATATATGTATGTTTATTCATTGTCTAGTACCGATAGTACATACAAGCTCTGCTTAGTTAGGGCTAGATGGTGTTGTGTGTATGTGATAGAATATTATATTATATTAAATAAACAACGCGATAAAATCCCTATAAAGCAGTTTAATTTCAATATAATTATAACATTCGGGTAAACAGAAGACAATATTATGTAGATCATATATTGAATTAACGCACCTATTATGAATTTACGCTGGCGAAGCCACGGAAAACAGCTAGTTCATAATATTAGTATAAATATCTCGCCTCAACTATTAGTAGTGACTGCAACTGCTGTAGATGAGATCTTGGGTTCAAGTCCCGGATCAAGCTTTTTTTTTTTCGTCAAAGTGGCCACACTCCACCTCATGGTAAGCAGTCGTGTGGTCTAAGAGCAGTGGCCTCCACACCGCCCTCATAGTTGAGGTCTCTACTTTGACGGCCTGAGAAGGTGCTTTTTCACGCCCCGCTTAAAGGACCCAGGATTGAAGGAAGAAGGAAGCACGTGCCTTGGCAGAGAATTCCATGCCTTGGTCGTTCGGCAGAGGTATGAGGACCCAAACTTGTTGGTCCGCGCTCTAGTCGACTCTACTGTGTAAGGATGGCATCTGAGCCCAGCACGCGTTGTTCTGGATAGGAAAGGGTAGGGCGGGATAAGGTGGAATAACTCTTCAGAGCACTCCCGTGGTATATTCTGTAGAAACATGCCAATGAGGCAATGTCCCTACGGAGTTGCAGAGATTCCAGTGAACTCGTGACCTCTGGATCTCCGATGATACGATATAAAATGTTATTGAAATTTTCTTTCAAGGACTTTCCAATAGCAGCTCGGAGCCTGGAACTGTGCCCGACATATAGCAACGAGCTGATCCACGCAACTTCGTCTGCTTCACATAAGAAAATTTTCTCCGTTTTTGCAACATTTTCCATTACTGCTCCGCTCCTATTAGTCGTAGCGTGATGTTATATAGCCTATAACCTTCCACGATAAATGGGCTATCCAACACTAAAATAATTTTTCAATTCGAACTAGTAGTTCCTGAGATTAGCGCGTTCAACCAAACAAACTCTTCAGCTTTATAATATTAGTATACCTAGATAGGCTCGCTCGCTATTGAGGTGAACCTAAAACAAAATTGGCAAAATTTGGGTCTAATAAACCTGTGCCTTCCCCTTTGGGGATAGAAACGTTAGCCTATGAGTAAATAACTATGTTTAAAATGTTTGTTTGTTTGTATGTTTGTACGCGCATCACGCAAAAACCACTGTACGAAATTGAATGCGGTTTTTTACAGTTATATCGCGGAAGGTCTAACTTAAAATCTGGTGCATGTTTCTCCTTGATACGTCGCTTAGAAGTCGAGTTTTGTTGATGTGTCATCAGCTTCTTTTTACATGCTAAGAAAGAGTTATACAGAAAGGTTCCTAACACTAAATTCCACGCGTGGGAAGTCGCGGGCAAAAGCTAGTATTGATTATAAATTACAACATGTAGGTATATAAAATTAATTCACGTAATCGAAACAAATATTGAAATACATCATGAAATAGCATAATCTTAACTAATATTATAAATGCGAATGTGAGTTTGTTTGTTACGCTTTCTCGACAGCTCATTATGAAATTTCGCATACACGTTTCAGGGATACAATAAAGGACATAGGGTACCTTTCATCCAAACTTTCTTTTTTACGTGGTGGAATGTATTGACGCATACCCCTCTGCGGAGTTATGTCGGACTCGCCGGGAGTAAAAGATAAAGATGGAATAAGAATAATGTACCTCCCAGAATACCGACTAAACCTACCACGGTGTTCCTGGACTAAACCACTATCGGCGGGGCCGCGTGAATCACTTGCACATGCGGTCGCGACCCCGCCGAGGTTTCGGCCCGCCGTATGAAACGGCAGTCCACTACACGAGAGATAGGTCTCTCGTGTAGTGGCCCAATGGTCACTACTACAAAATCTCTACTGTTTAGTTAGCATCTCTTAGGAGTTGCGTGTGGTGAGCAGCTTTATTGCTCCGGTGCCTATCTGGAGAATAGGTAGAGTCACTTGGGCACGAGGTAGCTCGCTTACGAGAACCGAATCTCTGAGGATAGGTGGAGAGTCGAGATTTGGGGACAAGACCTGTCTATAACTGGTCCCGGAAGGTGCTCTCGGGCGCTGGAAGGTACTATCGACTACAGCGACGGATGACCATTTCAGAAAAAATTCGCTTGCACATGTTGACCAGTTGAGTTTGTATCGCCTTAGAATCAGTAAACAAATGTAAAGTGTAAAAAAACTCAAACAAAGAAAGGGGCGTGTCACGGGTACGGGTACCAAGTGTTGGCCTGCTATGCGATTTTAACCTTAGGAGTGGTCATCCGTCGCTGAAGTCGATAGTACAGCGGCTCTGCCTAATATAACGTTGTTGGTTGGTGTAGGCGGAACGCTATATCATAAACTGGACTAGTCGTAGAGGAAGGGAGTGTCCCTCCTCTAGAGGGGAGACGGACACGACACACCTTTCATCCAGACTAATCGAACCTAACCTAAGTACATTTAGGGTACCTTATATCCACAAAAAAGTACTGTTACTTATTGAAGCTCACCTACATTGCCGCGAGCGAAACCGCGGGCACAATCTAGCAGCATAATAAGTATATGTACAACTAAAATACATATAAAATTACACGACGATTAGTCGATTACATTGGTTAGTGATTATCGAGTTTACAATTATAAGCTGGGATTATTTGATATGAGTTATCATAATTTATAATGTTAATATCTACTTGATGAATTAAATCAGTGTATACGTACAGTATATTCCACGTATTCATTGGAACCAAAGATTTTTATTATAGGTGTACCTCACCGTTCATAGATAGAGCAAGAAAAGTGTCCTCGCTAAAAGAGTGAGCTCACACATTGGAAAGAACGAGAGGGTACAATTTCCAACACGATCATCTACGCTATCAGTGCAGTCATTATTCTGTATTTCAGATAACACACCTCAAATTGCAGTATAAACCAGAGATCCAATTCTTGTAATAAAACTTTTCAAAATTGATTTCTGAACTAGCCTTATTTTTCTGTTCTGCGCGACCTAGTCTTATAAACGTCAAATATGAACTGCAATGCGAGGTATGTCCATATTTGAGGTTTTTAAATCTATCTTCAATAGATTTTATTACGAAAATCAAATATTAAAATATTATTAAGAAATACAACTTCCGCATTAGATATAATTCCTGTGTCACACCCAGACTCGAAACAACTATCAGGGATCCCACAAATTTTTGACCAGAATGGAGATCAAATCAAACCCACAGCACTTGACGCATTAGCAGTGGTAAGGCAAGTACCTACCACTACTAGCTCATTCAATTTAGCTGCTTAGATGACATAGTACATACTTTAACAAATGAGAAACGGCAATGAATTGCTGTAAATCTAGTTCGAAAAATGGTATCACGTGTCTTTGAGGTCAGAGGTCAAAGGTCATAGTCATTTCGGAGGTATATCGACTATGTTGAAGCAAATGGCGTTGACCGCGAGTCTCTAGATCTTACGGTTCTTGAGTTAAAAGTTGTATAACAGACAGACAGACGGACGGACATAGCTGCTGTATAAGAGTTTTTTCGAACACTAAAAGCGAAATCATCGTCTAACCCGTCACAAAAACGTTACGAAACAAAAAGAACAGATTGTATAAAGTCCTTGGCGGTTTGGCAGACTATGTAGGTTGTATACCGCAGTCACAATCAATACTGGCGGTACTGGGTCACCGCGGTGAGAAGCCAAATAAATTCAAGGAGGCCTTTACACCTCAGAGCCATTTTAAAACGATAAGCGTATGTTTTGTCGTAAAAATGCAATTTAAAGGTGTTTAAGATCGGAAATATTTTTAATTCTTTATACTGTAGTCATCTGAGCATGGGAAGGCTGTAAGCTAATTAGGGTATTTTAATTCCGATGGGATTGGCTGAAGTATACAGCCAGATAGGTCCTTTTTTATACAATAACTAGGAAACCGCGGCTGTGCTTGCGTGAATGTAGATATTGTCAATCAATTTCGATGCCTCGAGAACAGTACTTTTTTTCTGGATACCCTATATCCATTTATGTATTCCAGGCGACGTGTATGCGAAATCTCATGATGTTCGGTTGAGTCGTTAAGGCGTGACAACTTAACAAACAAACACACATTCGCATTTATAAATTTAATTAGGATTCTTAATATTGTAGTAATTTGGGCATGGGTAGGATATAAGCTAATTAGGGTTATTTTCCTTCGATGGGGTAGGCAGAAGTATTCTGAAGGACACGTCTCGTACTATTTATGTTATATGCATAGAAAATTAACATTAATTGAAATAAAGGACATACAAATTGGTTTAACTGGTCACCCACAGGTTAGTTCTTCTTATCTACGGGTCAATTATTTCTGTGATCCATAAATAAGTAGTTGTTCTGGGTCTTTTAAGTCTAGGTCTTCTCTGTTTGTGTGTAAAAAAGAAAAAGATACTGGCTGACAATTGAAACCAATAATTTCAAATTTAGAATATCAATAGGTAATATTAAAAAAGACAGTTATGACGTATTCGATATTCGAACGAAGAATACCACCGCAATGGTTGAAATCGGCTTTCTCTAGATTCCTTGTGTTGCCACGTTACAATAAAAATATTCTAACATTACGAGTTTTTCGGTAGCAACAAACGACGGTGCGATTAAGCAGGTCCTTCACACTCATTCGAGGTCGCACGTCGATGTCGCCCTTACGACTTAAATTAACTATCATATTTTATATAGGTAATCCACCATCTTGGAATACACGGAGCTGTTGATACCTCTCCTTAAAATGGCTTATAACCCTGTGATCGATAACCCGTCGAATAACCAAAACGTTGAGGTAAAGATAAATTGTACGGTGCAAGTGAAGAACTTTATTTTTTTATTATGAAAGTGTTTGTATGTATGACAGTGGGTTTTTAATTGAGTCAAAGTAATGGAAACTTTAATCTTTGACTGCCCTACAAATAGTTTTTAAGGCCCCTTTCTTTTATCTTTGCATCACGTATATCTAGCAATGTATCAAACTGTAGTATGAAAATGGAATCACATTTTTTGCACTAGTTTTTAGAAGAATTACAAATGTATTCCTACTTTACTATTCAAAAAATACATATATAGCAATTGATTGCAATGTTTTCTTGCGTCGTTTTATGAAGTAATATGAAACAGCAGCACAGAAGATGGTAAATGATAACGTGATACTTAAACATAGCTAACAAAATGTACGTATATTGTATTACTTACTCTATACGTACGTTCGTGCTGCTTACTCCGTCAGAGATATACAGATGCGATATAATGCTTCTTTAAGCTCTCGATTTTTTCGATTACTCAAGATTACGTAACAAAACAAATAATTCAAAAAGTAAATATCTGTACTAACAGGAGTGAAAAAACAGTCATTGTCGATTTTCCTGATATTATTAAAATGCCTATAATTTTTAAAATACGTAAATTAGATTTTTTTAAATTTTTTGTTTGCTTTTATAACTTAGCCTGTTACCTGATTGCGGCTTGACGTCGACTTCTGGGATATCCTGTATAGAGCCACGGCAAACAAATGCACTTTTAATGTAATTAAGTGGCTGTCATCGATAAATTTTGAGATCCAATAAATACATGTCACATATACGTTGAAGCTCTCTCGAGTTTTTATTGATATTAATGTTATGTTTCTGTTACTGATTAGTTGATTAATTACACTCTATCAATTTAAAATGATGAAATATTAATAGCTTTTGAATAATTTATAATTAATTGAGTATTAAGTTAAGTCTTTTCATGATAGCTATCGACTCAAATGATACATTAAACATGTCTTCATAAACAGATCTGCATGTTAACTAAAAACATTCGACGTTATGATTTTCGATTAGAAAACCGATGGAATTTTAGAACTTTAATTCCTTAATACGGTGAAGGTAATCAGTATATTAAATTCTTTAAAGAATCGCCTATAAAAACATTGATATTTTCAAAGCGCATAAGCGGGTTTCCTCCGAAAAATAGACGTGTCTAAAATTAGCATATTGCCATAAAATTTTACTGCCGTCTTACGTGTACGTTATAAAAAAAATATTGTCACACCAAAACGATGGTTGGTCACATATCATCAGCTCCAATTACGGGCTAAAAGTAATAAATAATATTAAATTTATCATTTATGAATGCCGATGCGGCGAGCGGCTACCGGCGGCAGCCCTTTGACGCACCGCCATCTTGCCGACGCCATGTTTGTTTTGTTTTTTTTTAGGGTTCCGTCCAGCAAACGTTAATATTTTACGATTAATAAAAACGGACACTCGATTTGTAGAAGTATAGTTGTATGTTAAGACTATTTTAAGACTTTATAAAACTAGCGGCGTTGTTAAGTATTTTAAATCTGGGAGTCGGGACGGATGTGGGAGACTGTAGACATTCTTTGCCTTACAAACATGACAATAGAGTTTATAGACTTTTTTGTCCCACGGGTGGTAAACAAATTTACTGCTCGGCTGATGGTAAGCGGTGACCGTTGCCTAATGACGTTTATGAATCGCTGTGCTGACAGCGCAAGGAAGGTAGATGTTGCTTCGTCTCTCTCTATCTTTAAAACATGTTAGATTCCCTCCATATTATAGAAGTCTAATACAAGCACTGGATTATTTTAAATTTTCTTATGCCTAAGCAAATGTTGCACATTAAAATGACACTGGTTGGCGAAATTCGAACATCTTTTCCGTTTTTATAAAGTTTGTTTCGGCATCATACTTAAGACCTGGTGGCAATACAATAGTTAGGAAACCGTTGCACTCTATGCTCTAGACTATCAGTACTTTAAAATGTGAGTATACCAAATCTTAAAGTAATCCGTGCGCGCAATATATTTAACAAAGGATACAAAATTTGGCTTCAAAATTTCATTAATAGGTATATAGATTAAGATACGGATTTCTGTGCGATACATTTTAGAGACTACATTTTCTATTATAATTAACACTTTACTAAAAGTTTCTGTTGGTTTTCAATAGCCATTGTCATCAAAAACCACTTGACTACAGCCTTCTGTAAGATAGAGGGCTTACTTCTACAATCGGTCTTACTCAGCGGCAGCTAAATGCTGGTGCATACTTCTGCTGTTCTTACTCTTAAAAAGACAGCTCCTGCCCGCCTTCCCACCTTATGTAAAGGTCACGGCCAACTAAACCACTATTGAATTAAATAACATATTACACACACACTGTCAACAAAAAATATGCATCAAAATGTTCCTCTCTGACGATCGAGCCCACAACTCGCGGCTTACCAATGGTAAAACGGACACTTAAACCAATACAATTATGTATTCTTCTTATTTCTTTTCGTGTGGTTAGTGGTCAACCTGTTATCAAGAGTTGTTCAAGCCGCCCGTAGGCCTCTGACATGGCTTAACGACTGCTATCAATTTGACAACAACTGCGACCGACTTTTGACGTGCCCTCCGAAGCACGGAGACGCTCAGATGAAATACCACTAAGCGGTCACCCATCTATAGACTGACCGCACCCAACGTTGCTTAACCTCGCTAATCGTTTACCGATCAGTGAGTGCAACTGGCTATGAGTTGTATTGGTTTGGTTTAGTCCTTTGCCTTAGCTCTAGCAAAAATCTGTTAAGGTTTTATAATGAACTAGCTGAACCGCGCAACTTCGTCTGCTTCACATAAGATAATTTTCCCCGTTTTTGCAACATTTTTAATTGCTGCTCCGCTCCTATTGGTCGTAGCGTGATGTTATATAGCCTATAGCCTTCCTCGATAAATGGGCTATCCAACACTAAAAGAATTTTTCAATTCGAACCAATGGTTCCTGAGATTAGCGCGTAAATAAACAAACAAACAAACTCTTCAGCTTTATAATATTAGTATAGATATATAATAAAAGATTACAGCCGCGGTCTTCTATCGTAGAAGACCGTAGCTGTAATCCACCGGGGAAACCAACCAGCCTAACCGAAAGAACGTCTTCTATTAAACCAACTTCAACGTCTTTAAGGCTGAGGCTACATTAGTCCGCGACACGACCGATACGTAAGAGATAAAAACAAATAGTTCATATTCACGTTTATGGCTACACCGCACGCCACTTATCGCTATTCATCTTTGATTTGTTTATGCGATAGAAACAGCATTAGTGTAATCACGGCATCAGCTACATCAACTTGTCAGCGAAATTGAAGCGAATTCATTAAACATTTTCGCTTATAATGTAGCCATTCCATGTTTATATCGTTTCGCTTTCACAGTCGCATCGCGAATCGCTGCCTACTGTAGCCTTAGCCTAACGCTTCCTATTACTAGGAGCCTGGGATTCAAAATGTGGTAAATACACCTCTGCGTAGTCCTTCGGAATAGGCGAGAGTCTATGTGTATCATAGCGAAGGTGTTTAAAAGTCTTCATTTCGTTTGCTTAGTCGCACGTAAGCAAAGAAGAAAGCAAAGCAATTGTTTGCGTAGCATCGTAATCCACATCTTCTACATTTATTTTTAGTAACATGTAATTTCTTTCGTTCTCGACAAAGGCCAGGTTAAGAGCACCTTGAACCGGCGGGCTTGGATGAGGAATGCGATGAATGTGAATGAAGTCAGAGAAGTGTGTCAGGATCGTAGCTAATGGAAGTCCGTAGTCTGTACCTACCCCTCTGGGAAACAGGCGTGAATCTATGTATGTATGTATGTATGTAATTTCTTTATTCATTCCGTATTGTAATTTTGCTTTAACTACGAGACGCGGAGGACTTTACCAACATTACAACATAGTTATACCTCCAGACTAGGAACAACTCCTTGTGGATCACACATTTTTTAACCCCCAACGCAAAAACGACGGTGTGTTATAAGTTTGACGTGTCTGTGTGTGTGTCTGTCTGTCTCTGGCATCGTAGCTCCCGAACGGATGAACCGATTTTGATTTAGTTTTTTTTTTTTTGAAATGTGAATTACTCGAGTGTTCTTAGCTATGTTTGATAAAAATCGGTCCAAGATGGCCGCCGCCACAATTTTTTCACAACCCCCTTAACATGGGTATCAAATGAAAGGACTTGACTATTAGAATACTATACACTATGATAAATTTCAAATCCAAGATGGCCACCACCGCAAAATGGCGATTTACTATTTTTATTATTTTGTGTTTTTTATCCCGTGTGGATCGAGCACAAAACACTGACCAGCGGCAGTGGCGAGGCTGCTACTTACACCACTCGTAGCGGTGTAAGTAGTAACCTCGTAGCCTACCTACCTACCTAGCCTCGTAAAGCCAAAGCCTTTAACAGCTATTTTGATATTGATTGACGACTAAAGTTTCGCGGAAAACTCGCGTGACATCGCAACATTGGAACCAACATTTGCAGCCAGCATTAAGCCAAGGACCAAGTCGTTATGATGGCGGAACCCCCCAATCATAATATAGCTCTCATAACCTTTTTTTATTTGAAACTTAATGCAATGCTCCTGTCACCGTCAAATGTTATCAGTTCCACGTCACTCTAGTGAAATGACATGTAAGGAATTTTGCTACCTCCGCTGATAACCGGGTCTAAGATTACTTTGAAAGCTAACCGCATTTATTTCACGTTAAAATATTGTAATGGATTATGAGCTTAAATGTTATAATTATATAGCAGTTTAATTTATTTATAGACTGCTTAATTTTCAGCTGTAAGAGGTTGAGTTTAAAATATGTTATAAAGTAATTATCTATCAGACATGTTTATAAATACTTTAGTCTGTTGTTTAAACAAATAGTATTTGTTGTTATTAGTAATTTGCTTTCATATTTTATTTTATTTCAGATTGAAGTCTAATGTAAGCACAATATTAGATATGAATTTACGAATGAACATGTCTTAAAATAAAATAAAAAACACTACGTATATTTGAATGCTTCTCTTAATTACTACTACCTATATAATTTTTGGGAAACCAATAAAGGAAATAACAAATATATATTTAATCTGTCATGTCTAGCAATACCAGACATAATAAAAAAGTCTGGTCACCGGTGGGCCGCGACTCAATAGGTTAACATCAAGTCATGATTATTGTTAGTTTCTTACTCAACGAGTATACCTACTTTTTGGCTCGGGGCCCAGGTCAAAACAGCCTACATGCGAGAATAAGCTAGGCTATAATATCTTATAATAGCGCCTGGTACATATAATGAGTTTTCAATTCGTCATTTGTATATTGTCACAATCTTTACCAGTCCCCTAAAAAATTTAACAGCTACTTAATAAGTTATCTTAAAGGCAGAACATTTGATCAAACTTTTATCCACAATACAAAATAAACAAATTATGAAATAAATAACAAGAAAGATTTACTTTCTTCTCCAAACTCTTCTAACTGTAAATGCGAACATAATCATTTCCACGCGAAAAGAAAAACACTAAAACGTAACCGTGTGAAAATCGACACTCGTTGTCATTGGGGCCCGCCACTCGTTGTCACTAGGGCCCCCGCGGCGTTCGAGGGTTAATTCATTTGTCGCCACCTAAGGGTTGGCTCCACTTGATTTGGCAACAATGTCCCTAATTTGCATAATTTATAAAGAAAACATCCATTCAGTACTTTTGAAAGAAGTTTTTGTTTTGGTAGAAAGTTTATATATCATTGTTGGAATTTTTTGTTGGTATGTGCAACATCCTAGAAGTTACAGTTTAAGCAATGTATTGTCAGCTTTGAAGCTTCTATTTAGGCTACTATGCTCTAGCTAATCTCTAACTAAGCTACATGTTGTGACCGCTATTGAAAAAAAATGGAACTCTGATAGAACGTCCGTTCTCTTTGACCGCCGCGGTCTAACTCTTTTTATGTGTGTACGATTCTAAGACATCGCATACATCACAGTGAACGCGGAACGCAGAACTTGGAACTCTGACCGCTGACCGCCCGCAGTGTGGCCGGCGCCTTAGGGTTCCTTTTGTCAAAATACTTTTGCCTTAACATGTATTATGAACAAGAAAAGCTGTCTATATCTTTCAATATTGCTGGATTGCTTTTAATCGTAGCCTTAGGAGTCTGTATTAATATCACCAGGTATACAATGAGTATTTTACGGATCAAATCTGCAAGTAAGCAGTTACACAATAATAACACCCAAGTCACTGTTTATAAAACAATTATTTCATAATATAAATGTATTGATGCACATTTGATTGAAGCAACGCCAACACGTCTAAATTAAGCTAATCAAAGTACCTACATGTTTGAAATTATTTATTCATCAAATAAATCAACACAACAATGACTAGTCATAATAAACGTAAAAACTATTTGATTATATAAGTGTTGTACACTCAAATAAACAGTTGCCTGTAGTTGTTACAAGTGGAATTTTAGACGACCATTTTGGCAACTACCAATCTTACATAGACATTGCCTTATGATAATTCGAGGACTAACCAGGACAATAATTGCAACAGTAGGGAATCCGAACGATACTGAACTTATAGCAATTAGTAACTATACCGTTACTGTTATGGATAAAGAATACTGGATCCCTTGCTATCAGCACAGCGTCTTCTTAAGAAGTTCAGAAATTTCTCATCTTATTGCAAAAACACGCCATGGTGGGGTTCTTTGACGTCACTTTTGTGTGGCAGAGGTACTTTCCTCATTTCGCTGGTCCAGATTTGAGTTTGGTTTAAGTCCTACCGTGCCTTAACTAACTTACATAAACAAATACTAGATTTACCAAAACATTTTATTGATTTTGCTCAATATATTCTTCAAAGGATCCTTTCAAAATTCATTCACTTGTCTTCCCACGACAAATTAAGGTCGTACTGCTCAACATCAATTCAACTAACCATTTCTCTATTTCAATATTCCAACACAAACCTATTACCAACACGCTCCCAGATAAAGCACTTGAACCACTTCAGGGCATGATACATTTACCTCATCGCCCCGCGTTAGGGACCGCCCGACCGTCCCACGTTAATTGTAAAGTCAACAAAGTGACTGCTAGCAAAACTGTTTTTACTGATTGTTTGTGTTTTTTGGCAAGTGCATACACCCTGAGGGTCTACTGAGGGTGTGAAGTGGAAGGCACATTGTGTTTTTAACTTCATGTTTGGTGAGAAAAGTGGTGAAACGATTCGGAAAATATACTCTCGAGTTTTTATAGGCGATTTTTATATTTGGTTCTTGATTTGGTTACTGCTAACAAAGGTAAAATCGTCGTGAATCTGATTACCAGTAGTTAGAAAGCAATTGTAAATAAGTTGTGAATTCAATTCTGGAAGCCTGAAACTGAGAGTTCTCCATCATATTTTTGAAGATTTGTAAAATCTACCAATTGAAGTGCAGTTCAAGTGGTAGACTTTCTTTGGGTTAGCATTATTCATTGTTACCTTACTCTGCTCATACTTATAGAAGGCTTTTGCCCAGTAATGGGACAGTTAATAAATAGGACTTATATTATTCAGTTAGACCTTTGAAGACAATCCCAAGTCCGTTCTAAAGTAACCTCACTTTCATTATTGATCATATATAACAGAGTATCTCTTAAATTCCGTTCCCCTCAATTCAACTCCAAGAATACGTTTATTCATACATTATTTTTCCATCCCCAGATCCACAAGAAAAATTATGGAGTTGGAGTAAGTCAATCAATTATAGTATCTTCTTTAAACTCTCTTTAACGATAGACTTTCATTCCAAAGCGATCTTCTTGCTTCACGCTTTTATATATAAACTAGCGGCACGTCCCGACTTCTGCTGATTTAACCATACCATTGGTAATAAAATACCTTTCCAATAGTACAAGAATGATTGAAATCGGACGAGTAGTTCCGAAGATTACTTCCTATATCCAAACTGTCATATTTTACTTCTTCATAATATTAGTATAGTTGGTACCTTAAAATATTTTATTACTGTTTCTAGAGTCTTTCTCTTGAAACATCGTTAATAGTAAAGTCGACCACATAGATAAATAAGTACACATCGGAATATTGTCAAACTATTTCTTATTTCTTACACTATTTGTATCCTGCAGAACATTGGCAAAATGTACAACCAATAGAAGGCCGTTTCTTATTGCACACCTGTGTGTTCGCTCGGCAGTCAAAAGGGCATTTATAGAGTGAACATATTACGATATTAATACAATCAATACGAAAGCGACATTTTCTGTTTGTGAAGAGTCACTCTGCACTAAATCTGAAGTCCTAGCTAATGTACCTGGTTTACATGCAGAGTTTTTCTGCTAAGAACTTTGCAGAAGCAGAAGATTTGCGAGGTGTCTAAAATCTAGTTGGCGAAATGTGGGTGCAATAACCTGCAGGCTACCACTTTTGAAAGTATATGAGACTACATGATTTTTATCAGCTACTTAGTTTGTTTCTGCACCACAAGCTCGTCCTTCACGCGCCATTAGTTAGAAGCACACTCGGCACGTGCCGTGTGACGTCACATGTTGACACACGGGGTGTCACGCTAATTGAATTATTGTTTACGCGTTCATTGCTGTGGGTAGACGAGTTTTTTAATACCTTTTTCATGTAAAAGTGTGAATGTATTGGTAGGTAAGGTAAAGATGCGTACTACTTCTACTACGTACAACTGGAAGTTTAGATATATTGATAGACATTGATTCTATGACTCCTAAAGATTTTACCTTTAATTTTGTGTCTAGAAGAAGAGATAAATGGCCACGTTAATTTAGTACATCGTTCAAATAAGACTCGTTTTATTTAAATACAATACCAATAAAATAAATTGTTTAAAAACATGTATTCATGAAAGCATCTGAAATGAGAAAATAATTTATCTTTTGACTGTCCTGACTGAATACGCTTTAAATTGAAATTTTAAAAAAGAAGATGTCGACTACCCACACAAATATTTTTCCAAAATTCAAATATGGAAACCAATTATCTATGGTCGTTGAAATCTATCAGTCGTAACTGAACGACCGTGAAGTGCGCACGTGCTGTGCACGCGCGCGCTTTTTATCTGTTTGCGCAGCAATTCGCACTGAATAATACCCTGGTTAATAATTTATTGGTTTGCTTGATGGGATATTTGATACTCATGGAGAGGGATGACTGTTTGAAATGAATAAAGCTAACACACACATTGAAAAATGGCAGACATTTTTGTTTTTGAGAGACTTTTCCTACGCTTTGTATGTATGGTTTGGGATATTTTATGGTCATGTAGGTATCCATATTTATTTATTTGTTTATTTGGGAAAACAAACAGATACATACAATTCTTAAATTAAATAATTTACAAAAAAAGATGGTGGTAAGTATGTACCTCACAACGTTATCCACGTGTTAGAATCAATCACCATCTCTTGTAGCTTTTATCACCACATGAAACGTATTGGATACATTAGTTCCGGGTTTTATATATCTTTACTCTTTGGACGCCGTCCCGACATTGTTCCAACATAAAAAAACTTACACTAAGGATCATCCAAACGAAATTACGAACGAATGTGAGATAATTTTCATATGAGAACTCCCGCACTAGAATAGCATTATGTGTCGCAAAGGACTTTAAACAACAAATAGAGCTAACACCCAGCCCCTAAACAACCATTTGTGGATGGCATAAATTTGTGTCCAGGGCGGGATTCGAACCCGCAGCACTTGTGGCTGTGGCGAGGCGAGCACTTAAACCATTACGCCATCTGTGCCGTAAATTATCCCTTTACACCTTACTAGAATTTAAACAACAGACATTAAAAACATTCAGATTTGAAACTATTAAAATAATTGTCTTATATGAGGATCATTCTAAAAACGAACTAGGCAATCGTTTGAACCACTTAACAAATCAAGCGCTTAAGTGCATTAAATGATCCTTAATCACTGATTACCCATCCACATTTAACCTTTAACTTATCGATCAGTAGCATAAGATAAACGATATCCTTTTTATCAGCCCATTATTAATAAAATTACAATAATCGTTAAACTATTCGAAAATCCATTAAAACAGATTTCACGCACCAGTAGTTCGTAAGATAGGAAACGAAAACATACCTCCCTCAGTCTATGCTCAGTCATTAAAGTAATCGTACACGCACGGGTTCGAACCCCCGCCCCTTATCTCGGAAGCTCACTCGTAACAAGTTTATCGTGGCGTCACACGATAAGTTAATCCTCTGTGTAAGAAAGATAGGAACATTGACGCTCTCTTTCTTTAATTTATTACGCATTCCTTTAGTTTTGAAAACGTAGCGCGTAGACGAGTTTTCATGTCAGTTATTGTTATAAAGGAGCCTACCAGATTTTTAAATAATTTTACATGCTTGATAATATCTACAGTTTACATACATAGTTTTTACATATATAATGATAATAATAATCTATATTCATCCAAAAAATTTTACACGCAATGTCGGCCATGTATAATTATTAGGTCCCACATAATGTGGACAAACGTGTTGCTGTTGCTGTCTACGGACCACAGCGCCAGGCTCCAGGCTCAGAAAATCTTAATAACAGTTTTTCCGATCCAGGAGTTGATCCCAGTGCAGTGTAGGTGAAGTACAATATCTTTTCAATTGTAGCATAATTATTTTCTTTATTAGTAGCTCAAATAAGCCTCATTTTTCTTAAACATGACCATGTTTAAGAAAAATGAGGCTTATTTATTTAAAGAAATTTGCTTTAACTAACACTAAAGCAAATTTCTTTGAAATCCAATTAGCCAGACGGGCGAGATTAAGTAACGAATATCATTACTTTCATATTTATTAATATAATATTAGTGGAATTAAATATATCTTTTGAATACAATATTATATAATAGATAATACTTCAACTAAACTATTAATTAATTGAGTATTTAGTATCCAAAATGCTTTAAATTTAACTAATATGCAAAGTATGTAGTATAAAAACCTATTTT
This sequence comes from Catocala sponsa, assembly GCA_963564715.1. Taxonomy (NCBI): domain Eukaryota; kingdom Metazoa; phylum Arthropoda; class Insecta; order Lepidoptera; family Erebidae; genus Catocala; species Catocala sponsa. The sequence goes on from OY751351.1 coordinate 10,806,709, forward strand.
ATTTTCTAGTCTATCCAAAGACGAAGAAGTTGCTTTCACGCACCTCTCACAAAAAGTTTTATTATAATTACTTAAGTTTACCCCCACATATATTTATTACTTTATTTTATTTACCAACGCACCCCAACTGTAACAAATAAGCAATAATTTATTAGATATATTTCAATTTACCAACGATTCGGTTAGCACCCCTGAAACAGGGTTGCCACATTATCATGCTAATAAAATAACTCATTGCATCCTCTTCGCACCGTCACGCAAAAACCACCTTTACACATTTAAAATAAAGTTCAAATTTGGGTAGCATTTTCCGTCTTTCCCCTCACTGGTAATCTATCACAACTTGTCATGTTTCGCACCCCTAGTTCAGTGTTGCCAACGCAATTTATGTGTTAACATGATTTATAGGAGCCTCGAATGGGCTACCTATACTATTATGTAAGGTAAATGTCTGTGCATGTATGTAAGTAAGTACATGTTCTATGATTAGAAGCTATTAGAGATTCCTGTTTCTACTATTATGGTAACAAATAACATGGCTATAAGCAGTTATCGTAATCTATGGACGTATGCGATGATAGAAGAAACTCTAGTGAAAAACAGACCCTCCGCTTCTGGCCCAAGAGACTATTATCCATGTATTAATATCCATGCTGGTAGCACTACAGTTCTAGAGATAGCTCTGGTCAAGGGGACACGCTTAATCTGTATGGATAGGATCTTATATAAAAAGTGATTTCCTAGTTTAACTTCTCTAGGTTTGAAGGAAAATTCCGCTGTGGTATTTCTCTATTAAGACTCCTGCTGCAAATATTTCGTAATGACGACTTAAAACTCAAAGTTCCTAACAATTTGCATATTTACGGAATCATTAAAATCTAGCGGTAATTACTGTTAGATACCTATCAACACAAAGAATTGTATAACGTGATTAGTTTATGAAGAGTAATGAGTTAGTACTAGTAGAAAAGGAACTAAGCCATCGAACTACCGTGACTAAGTCCCCGGCACATAAATATGATTTATTTCTGTCTCAGTGGCTTAGTCAAACACTAACTTTTATCAGAAGATTTGTAATCAGCTTGAATTTCAACGATTGAACGACAGCCAATCACCGTATCAAGTACAAAAGATGATATAAAATATAACAAAAGCTAAATTTTGTTCGTAACGATTCTGAAAATGCTCTATATTTTTGGTTTGTTGTCTTTAAGTCTGAGTCTTTAATCTCCATCCATTTTATACATATATCAGATATTTATAGCAGAATATCTTAATCTATTGTTCATTTCAGTGTTTCGTTAACAATCCTTAACATATAATCTTCATCTCTATGCACTAGAATCAATAATATTTCCAAACATCCAGACTAAAGCTTCATTTATAAATAATTACTTACTCCTGTATCTAATCAATAATAATCAAATAGGAAGCTCACTACCCTCGACAAGAACACTCCTCTAAAATAACAATCCGGTTTAAATCCGAACGCGTCCATTAAATCCCCCTCCTAAACGTCAAAGTGACAGTTGACATTAGTGACGTCGCCGCCTCGTCGGAGAAAGGAGGTCCACAATATCGTGCTTATTTTGTTACGTTATTTTTAATTAATATGCTAATTTAACTGCTGTTTTACAATAGCAAGTATACCTACTTAATAATTAGGTACAATACTCGACATATTCAAATTTAAATACTGGCCGCTATTCGATAAAATATTGCCATTAAGTTGCATAAAATCGAAAATACCCAGTAGTTGACCAGTGTCCATAATAAAAAAAGTAAAACCAATATAAAATCTATTGAAAAAAATCTATTCTATTGTGTGGAGATGAACACTTTTTAATCCCTCGCAGCTGTGGCACCCCTAAAAGTATTTTACACATCATTAGGGTTCCGTGGGGACACACGAGGTCAAATGCCGTGAAAAACGGGAAAATAATGTTTCCCCTTTATGTACTGAGCAAATTAGCTTCATGATTTACTATCCCTCAAGTTGTAATGTTATTTTTTTAGGTGTCAATTAAGTTTTTTGTGTTTCTTTTATGTAAAACGTAATATTGTTATTTTAAAAGTTAAAAATACATTAAAAATGGAAGTGACGGAATTGTGTTGCTATAATAATTAATTAGTAATAAAATAATTCATATTTTAAATGAAGCAGTAACCTAGTGACTGTTGGACTGCCACGCAGAGCTCTCGTTCGCTCTCTTTAACGGTGAAAGAAAACATCGCGAATGAACCTGCATATCTGAGAGTTCTCTCGACGATGTGTGGAGTTGGCCTACCAGCTCTGGTTCAGCGTGCTAGACTATGTTATAACCATTCTCGCCCGTGGCACAGTTGGCAGTGACAAACCATGTTAATATTGTTATTATTATAAATAGAAGTTTGTAATTTTTATAATGTTTCACGGGTAAACTGTACGGACTTTTATGTAATTTTGTATAAAGATAGCTTGATGGCTGAGTTATAAACATTATTTTGTGGGGATAACCTAGGCCACGATACAATCATATCATATACAAAACTACACAATGTGATAGTAAGATGACTAGTATTAAAACTTTGTGTCATTGAAGTTTAATATTACAACGTTTGCGTACCAAACCAACCTAATCTCTTCGCTTTCTACTATCCTAGCTTAGTTGACTAAATACATATACATTTTGTTGACTAGTTTTAAGACACACAGCTTAGGTTCAATATTATTTTGTTAGCGAACACACCCAGTTCCTTCTCTCCCAATAATACTCCAGCAGCATTGCTAAATCTAAATAGCAACTTTCCTCCTCCAAACACGTAAACATAACCGCTAAAACCATGCCGAAAATATATCACAAAGATACGTCCGTGATATGCGTTATAAGTCTCTATTTACAAATAAAATACGCCAGTAATTTGACCACAACAAAAAAGATCACAGATAATCGAGTACATCTCGAAGCTTAGTAACAGGAGCCAACACGGTTCCGCACTTAGCACACGCGATAGCTGCTACGAAGATACCATCAGAGGTCTAAAAAGTGCGACCAGAAACGTCACAACTCACAATAAAAGTATTTCATAGAGACGAGATTTACAGTCGAGGTTCTGTAGTTTTACTCGAATATTAATACGTCAAAGAAGATCATCGCTCACAAGAATACTGTAGCATTCGCGACAGTGTTTTTAGAATCGGTTCAGTAGTTCCATAGATTTATCCCTCATAATTATTATACAATCAAACAAATACTTCTGTATAATATATTAGTAAAGTTTCACTTCTATTTGATCTTCCTTTATTACGGTACGGGTTTAAATCTGATTACTGGTTTATATAGAAGCGATAGCCTAGTGGGTGACTATTGGACTGCCACGCAGAGGTCTCCAGTTCGATCCTAAGATTATATGCGTGTTCAATAGTTAATTATCGCTTCCTATAAAAGTAAATTAGTGCCAGCTATTTCTCAAAATTCGATAAATTAATATTGTAATGCATTTTGGGGTAGATTTAAAACATTATGATAAAGAAAACAATGTTATCTGCGTGATGGTGAAAGCTAAATATATGGACACTAAGATATGTATGGATTTAAAATTTTTAACTAAATATAGCTATAAAATCAACGAATTCGTGAATGGAAAAACGTAAGTAAGCCGTGTTTCTTAAAATTAAGCCAATAATTCAGTTTATTTGTGCATTTACTTCCTATTTCGAAAAATGATTATTTTTTTATTTATTTTTAGCCGACGTTGAATGGTTTGATAAAACTATACAGTATTGAAAACTTCGAACTAGGTTTCAAGTTTTCAATAAGTATACTCAACAAAATGAACTGTAACATTTTACTATTATTCTAAACTTCAATATTACAGCGCAAACATATAAACACACGACACGTATAAAAAATATAATAGGTACCTTTGTATGGTACGTGAGTGAAAAGCATACCATGTGTGAGCTCCCAAAGGTTCTATACGGAACCCCAAAAACCCCGCCATGTCACTAGGATTAGCGCTCGGGCCATTGTCAAATGACAATTGAAATCTATCCGTCTTTCTCTCGCACGTTCCGAAAGTGTACGACCGAGAGAGACGGCGACGTGTATTTATTTTCACTTTTCAACATGTGACAGATTTCGTATGAAATGTTTGTTTGGATATTCACAATGGGGTATCGCGGGCCAGTTCCAGAATGGTTGTTTCATTATTTTTATATTTTTTAATCCGCGGAGAGAGCTATCGGTGTGTCGGTGAATTTTTTATGTAGAACGAATTTATTTGTGATACGCGCTGTAGAAACGTTCAATTAATATGATACGTCGGCTGTTGGTATTGTAAAGTGCATTGAATTTACAATTTCAATCTGCACAGAGTTTGGACCTGGTATGGCAACAGGGGCTCGCCTTCTACCTAGAACTTGAAACAAATTTTATTTTATTTATAATGAATACATAACACAGGAGTGTTTTCGCCTGAAAGGGTGAGCTGAGACACCCTTCGGGGATTATAGGCATAATAAGTCTATCTATACAAATAAATAAAATTGAAGTGTCTGTTTGTAATGTAAAAATAACAGCTTTTTATCTAATACATATGAAAGTATAAAAGGTACCTATACGAAAACATCTATTTTTAACATTTTTGTCTGTCTGTTTGTTCCGGCTTATCTCCGAAACGGCTGAACCGATTTTGATGGGACTTTCACTGGCAGATAGCTGATGTTATAAGGAGTAACATAGGCTACTTTGATTTTAGAAAAAGAAATAGGGTTCCGCGGAGACAAACACTTTTTAGTTAAAATCTACGCGGACGAAGTCGCAGGTAACAGCTAGTGAGTAATAATATCAGCTTAATTCAAACAAATTTGTACTATCTTAGATCATGATAGTAGTAAAAGATCAATACAGACACATACCAACATTTGTTCTCCAAAAACAAAACAAATTTAACGTACAACCAGTTGAAGAATAGGTAATAGACAGAAATGAAATATTCTCATTTTTGTCTATTGCTTGTTTATCACCTTACCTATATATTTATGAGTATGGTGATGAACAAGCAAGTAATATACTACAAAAAGCCTATAAATGTTCGTATAATATAAACGCGCGTTGAAATCTTTCCTTTTCTGTTTGGAAAAGCATGAGGTCGCGGCAATCCGCTAGTTACGCAACCAGTTCACCACGCACGCTTTTTTTAATAAAGCACAGACTTCGATTAACTGTCGTAATACTATCTATCATTCTGACAACAAGACAAACTTTTTCAAAAGCTCTGAAAATCCTATTTATTCCAACAGTACCTAGTAGCTACATATTTCTCCACTCGGAGTCACACACTCAGTACCTATAGCTAGTTTTTAAATATAAGTGCATACATATAATTATGATATATAGATCGAAAGGTCCTGCGTATTGTTTTAGTTTGAATAATGGTATCAGGATTGTCAATCAAGAAATAGTTGACAACGACACAGTGTTCGAAACTGTGCCTGGTAGACGACTAGTAGGAAAGGAACACTCCTGCTTAGCACATTAGAGAGAGATAGAATGTGTATTATTTTTATGAGTTTCTGTACAGAAAGCACCATAGTGCTGCAGTTAGTATATTTCTAGGTACTTGACTCTGACGCACAAGACTAAAATACGTATAATAATTATATTAGATTAATCGGCCTCATTACACACTCACTTTCTAAACTATTTATACGCGATAATCTTTCAACAACAGCCTCTCGCAATTACTACCAAATCTGTTCTAAAAAACCAACATACTAATCTCAAAACAAAAAGAACATTCCATAAACACAAAGAATTACTCTATGCTCACTTTGCTCACTCTAGTTGTCTATGGCAAACAAAAGAGCGTATTCGAGCGCGCGACGCGCAGTCTGTCTTATACCATTCATGAGGGAACACGTAGAATAACATACTTCAAGCTATTCATTTGAGAGTTTGACACAACAATCCTGTAAGATATAATTTGGAGATGATTAATGAGAGACAGACAGGCTAGTTAATGATTTTTAATTTCTATGAGGATTACATCGTATTAGTGTACGTATGACCTGCTTTTTTGTCTTGTATTCGTCTTTTACATGCGTTCGGATGAGTAATGGCGGATAAATTCTTTTAGCCGTAGTGTTGTGTGACATAGTTTCTTGTGTTTATTCTGGCTCTTTTTATACAGGAACATTGTTATAGAAACAGGAGTTGTTGTCTACAGATTGATGTATCAACTTTCGTTGAAGAAAAATATTTGTGTCTAATAATATGTCTGAAATATATTTTAGTAATAATCATGCAACTATATTCTCATATGCTTAATTCATTGTTTTCTTGGAATCTAATGAATGTAATTAACTTATAACCAGTGGGAGACCGTTAGACTGTCCCGCAGAGGTCTGGAGTTCATTCCCAAGACGCGCATCTCTGACTTTTCGAAATTATGTGCGTATTGAATGGTTAATTATCGTTTGCTTTAACGGTGAAGGAAAACATCGTGACGAGTTAAAGCGTGAAAGTGTAACAAACAAACAAACATTTGCATTTATAATACAAATCTTGTGTAAGGATGTATATTATGTGAGTGTGTTTGTTACGCTTTCACGCCTTAACAACTCAACCGATCATCATGAAATATCGCATACAACGTGTATGTGAAATATCAGGGGTAAAGAAAAGGACAAAGTGTGCCTTTGATCCAGAAATAAGTACCTACTGTTCCTAAAGAAATTTATAATATATGATTTTAAGGGATTAAATATAATGACCACCAAAAATAGTAATTGCACACCAAAATATGCTTACTAAAATATATCATAACGAGCACCTATACGCCTGAAATCACTGCATTCCGTCTCGGAAGGGTTAGGTTATATTAGGTTTCTTCTTAAACTCACCCAAAAATAGGAGCGCCCCGCTTCGCGTGCAGAGCTCCGTCGACTTATTTTAATCTCTTTGCTGTGCAATTAATATTTTTGGTATTAAAACGCGGTTTAAATTTTGGTGATCATTTACTATTTTTGACTGTTATATTTTACTATATCTGGTGATAAGTTAAACATAAGCCTAATTTTAATAGTCTTCCAAAGAAACCATGACTAAGTCTTGGGATACCGACGCAACCAGTTTAGTTCTAAGGCGGCCATAAATATAAATAAATATAGTTATAATACACCTCTGTCTAACCTTTTAGCGGCAATATCGCCATGGTGTTATATTAACGTGCATTGATGCCTTTATTCTATTATACCATAATTACTATTCATATAACCCGATCAATGGAATAAAATAGAAATTAACTACGAATGAATATTCAAATCCAATAAGTTAATTATACTTATCCGTGTAAGGTTGAGAAGTTAATTAAATTTATTAATTATAAACATTAACTAAACAGCCATAAGATTTCGATACAACATCATAAACAATTTTGCATTAAAAAAAACTGATTGATTTAAAATACGTATAAAGAAAGCGTTCGGGAGCCGGTCGTATTACCATAATATGATGAGTTGGACAATTAACGCGATTTTTATTAATAACCATAGAGCGGACCGGTAGATAGTGATGTGACGCGATTATCGACTAGAGATTAGCGAGATCGATTAACTGCCACTAAATTATGAGTTGATTATTTTTTTAAATGATTAATTATCTGGGATTATTGAATATGTTGGTGGTCGTACGCGTGAGCACAAATGCCGACCATGGGTTTAAAGATTGACATCTGGATCAAAAAATGTATTACAGGTTTGACATAACATTCTTAGCAAACTCGAAATCTAGTACCTACTATACCTAATTTTGCAATAGACCAGCCTATTGCGTAGGTTCTAAATAAGTGTAGATAGATATACAGACGTATTAGAGAATATAAATAAAATAAAATAATATAAATAGTGAAAATAACTTGTTACGTTCTTTGAGCTTATCAACTCCCACTGCAATAAAATAGTTAGCAATACCAAGCTGGTTCGTTGTTGAAGTACACGAAACTGTACAAGTTATCCAATCTGTAATACTCCAACTGGAAACCAATTTCGATTCCGTATAATATATTTCCTTTCTGCTCAGTTACCTGATGGAACTTGTTTTGATAGTTTAAATAAAGCGATTCAAATAAATTGCTTTAGCTCATAATATTTATATTGTCATTGTTATGCCAAAGACGGTTTTGGTCCACAGTCTTAATTTGGATTGACGGTTAAACATATTTATCTACCTAAGTATATTTTAGACCTATACTTAGTTAACTTTATGACTGCTTTATTTTTTTACTATCGGCCAGCTTAACCTTAAGCCAAAATACCAGGTTATTCGTAATATCAAGATTTTACCGTTTCTCGTATTAACTTATTTATACTTGTAAAAGCAGATATGAAACATGAAAAAGTTGATATTATGGTTAGAATTACAAAATGATCGCTATATTTCTAAGTATTTCGAAAGTTAAATTGTATAACAGCAATAATGTAGTCAATAAAACAAAAATTTTACATAAACATTCCAAATGTCGTATAAAATTGTAAACGTCGATACTCCAATTTATTGAAAAGATGTAAAGCCATTTATATTCCACTAATAAAACTATTATTTTAATATCTTCTCAAATTACAAAAAATAAAAAACCCGAGTTTTATTAGTAATTAGAATAGTGACATGTTCTCTAATCCATTCGGTAGCACAGATTAATAAAATATTGGAATAATGTGGCACATCACTAGGAATCGGGTTTGAATACAAATAGGTAGAGATTTTACGATATTTTATTGGTATCGTTTGAAACGTAAAATATCGAATAAATAATTTGTTTTGTTGCACAAGTTATACCACGTAAGATAGAAGGCTTTCTGTGATTTGTTGTAAAATTAAGTATATTAGCCGTCATAAAAATATATCGTAAATGTATGCTACGAAAGTAGAAATGTTTTTATGTATCTAGTTTGAACCGCGACCGCTTTAGGCTCTTAGCAGTTTGATATAAAGACTTTCGTCATGTTATTATCATAATGAGAAAGATAATTAAAAAAATATATTGTCACAATAACCCGCTGTACGCCGCTGGTGTCAACCGTTATACATACACACATACACACGCCTGTTTCTCAGAGAGGTAGGCAGAGAATACAGATTTCGACTTCCTAGAATGCTTGCTTTAGTCGCTCTCATTATAACCTTATACAAGCTCGTGGATTTCAGGATACTCTTGGTACATGAAATTTCTTCAAAATAACCTCAGTATGATCACTACATAAACTTCTTTCATAGATTCCATCGCCAGCCAAAACCTTGGTTCGAATGAATTTGAAATTAGCGTTTGAATCGCCGCATAGCAAGCTATGTCACACAATCTGTCCATATAATAGAAAATCACAGCATGGCAAATGCTCTAAACCCTAAAACCATTCTTTCAAAACAGTAAGCTATCCATTGTCTTGAATTTTATTAACATTATCGATTACTTTGAATTGTCTCCTCACTTCCTCATTGTAAATCATATTACATACAGACTACAGGGAGGCCTTTATACGATACCTTGAGCGTAATATTTAACCTGTCATTTATAGAAATACAATGATTATTATTTTAATAATAATGATTTATTTTCTCTTCCACGAAGACAACTTAAAAATATGATTACCTACAATACTTATATAAGTAAATAACAAAAGACCCTTGTGGGGGATTGGTATCTGCACTAAGAAACCCTGTTACAGAGATTACCAGGCCCCCCTAAAACAATATAAGTATAATTAAAAAATTAAAATATTTACTTGAAAACCTAAAGCGCCAAGCCGCTGGTTTGCCGCTGCGAGCTGCGACTCAATAGATTAATACAACTAAAAGCCAAATTTATGTGTCGATTGTTAGAACTACCCGATATACATAGATATTTGAGATAATAACCTATATAATATAACTGTTATAGAACTTCTGTCAAATTTCAATCTCCAGTAAGTAAAAAAATAGAACTAGGTACATATTGGTTGTTTTGACCTTAAATTAAAATGGCAATTTTGCGATCTAATAAATACTTGACACATGCTTAAACTGTAAAACTAAATATAGTATCTTAATATCCCTTTTTATGTTAAAACCGAGTAAGTAAACGTAGTAAGAATGTTTTGTTAAAGTTGTACGCTTTAAAGTGTCTGTGGTCACAAGAACAGGTTTTTAAATTATCATAGTAATAGTTTGTAACTGTAACCTCTTGACAGTAAAGAGTCATCAAATGTATTTTAATGTTGAATTTACACCTTTCGTTATCAAACTTAGGTTACAACTTAGGAAATATTAGAAATTAGACCCATTTAAATATTTTAGGTCAATTATTGTGAGATTTTATCTGTTCCTATCTGACCCACGCAACTTCATCTGCTTCAAGAGAATTTTCCCCGTTTTGCAACATTTTTCATTTATGCTCTGCTCCTATTGGTCGTAGCGTGATGTTATATAGCCTATAGCCTTCGTCAATAAATGGGCTATCGAACACTGAACGAATTTTTCAATTCGAACCACTAGTTCCTGAGATTAGCGCGTTCAACCAAACAAACTCTTCAGCTATATAATATTAGTATAGACTAGCTGTCTCCCGCGTTTTATGATTACTATTCCGCTCCTGTGGCTAGTGGCGTAATGTTATATAGTCTATAACCTTCTTTGATAATTGGGCTATCAAACGCAAAAAGGATTTTTAAATCTGACTAGTAGTCTCAGAGATAAGCGCGTTCAAATAAATGATCAAAGTTTTTTTTTAAAACGTCTCTATCAATTTGGGTTTCAAACTACTAGTATTCTTATTAACCCCTCCAGCTAAGGTAACATGCTTGTGTTAGGAGTGGGCTCACGTCAGTAGTGCAATGGGTGAGATTCGAACCAGATTAGGCGCACAATGCCACATTCGCAAAATTACATATTGGAATTTCGCAAAATGTCGTATTCTCAAATTGTCAAACGACATATCGCAAAATGACACATTAGCAAAACGTCACATTAGCAAAATGCTATTTTCGCATAATGTCAGATTTTCGAAATGTTTTCACTTCATACAGTCAATTTGTTTTAAATTTGGATTTTGATATGTTTTTTATGAATTACGCCACCTAGTTAAAACTTTAATGGAAAATAAATGAAAATGAATAAATAATGTGATTAAATACTGAAATAATTAAATTAGTATTATTTTTATTCATAAATCAGAGGCCTAGGCAGAGGCAAGAAGTCACTAAGTGACTAACAATCTTGTCATTTTGATAGTTTGGCATTTTGCTAGTGTGTCATTTTGTGTCAATATATAATTTTGCGAATGTGGCATTGTGCGTATAAACCTTCGAACCTGCGACCTCTCGATCACAAGTCCAATGCCTTATCCATTTGGATACCGCCGCTTTTCAGCTTTATATTATATATTACCCTATAGATATCCATAACAGCTTATGAATTGTTTACGGATCTTTGATCTACAAATACATAATTATATAGTCATAGTCATACGACTAGGTATATCTTCGAAGAGGCTTTTTCACCTACATTTCGCCAGCTATGGCTTTGGGTCCCTCTTAATAGGAAAACCCAATAATTATTTGTCCAACGCGGGAGTAGATCTCATGCATTATCCAAACATTATTTCGCAAGGATCGTCTAGTAGACAGCACAATGGACTGCAACGCAGTCTTGAGTTCGATTTAAGCGCACAGACTTCTGACTTCTGACTTATTAGTGCCCACACTTATGTATGGAAGTGAAAGTTGGGTATGGCAAAAGAAGCATGAGAGCAGAATAAATGCTGCAGAAATGAGACCATTGAGAAGCATATGTGGTGTGACTCTGAAAGATAGAATAAGAAATAGTGTGATTAGAGAGAGATGCGGCATGAAAGAGGATATAGTTACAAGAATAGAAAAGGGTATGTTAAGCTGGACGAGGAAAGACTGACTAAGAAAATTTATAAGGCTAGTGTGAATGGAACAGTCGCAAGAGGAAAACCTAGGCGAACGTTTCTCGATCAGATCGGAGGCGTTCTGGACAAAGACCAGGTTAAGAGCTCCTTGAACCGATGGGCGTGGATGAGGAACGTGATGAAAGTGAATGAAGCCAGAGAAGTGTGTCAGGATCGTAGCAAATGGAAATCCATAGTCTCTGCCTACCCCTCTGGGAAACAGGCGTGAATCTATGTATGTATGTATGTACTTCTGACTTTACAAAGCTATTTGAAGAAAAACAGCCTCAGAAAATCTGCACTTTCGAGTCCTCCATAATATTCTGGTAGATAAGATAAGTATGCCCATCAGTATTGGGCCAGCAAGGTAGATTATCACCTCATGCTTCTCACACTGCTAAGAGAACCGTACTTCGCCGTGGCATAGTTTAAAAGCATGCCTAATATTTCCTGTCTATATCTATTGCCATATTTTGCTTCTGTCCAGCTACTAAGAATTTTCTAATAGAATGCTCAATAATACATTGCTCAACCCGGAAATATAACCCGGTGTCTCGCGATCAGTCGCAAGCGTAGGCGCAAATTTATGTTATAAAACTATTAACCGATACAGAATCCACACAGTTGTCAAATCCTAAGAAATTGCAATATTATAAATGCAAATGTGAGTTGGTTTGTTATGCTTTTACGCCTTAATTACTCGACCGATCATCATGAAATTTCGTATACACGTAGCATACACAGCAATTTTTCTCGATAAAAGGTACTTTATCTCCGATAGACAGATATCTATCTCGAGATAGAGTAGGTACCTTTTATCCAGAAAAAAGTACTGTTTCCGAGCGAGAGAAGTCACGAGCGCAAAAGCTAGTTATTGTATATATTCAACTAAACTATATGTATCGGGCTTCACTTAGTTGGAAAACAAATTAAGTTAAGTACATTTCGCAATACATTAAAAAGAGCCATTGAAGAAACTAAGTTAAAAATGTAAGAAACATTGTGTAAAATTCAAAATTTTCATTCATATTTTGTTTAATTTTTTCAAAATTTTCATAAATTTATAATTATGTAAGCTGTGAATAACGGTGTGCGTTGCAAATTTAATTAAACTTTATTTAAAATGTATTAGAAATAAGGACATAATGTGTAACTGTTTGTTATTCCAAATAAATAAATAAATAATATAAATAAATCAAAACAAGCGTGCGACTGCTAACTTCTGACCATGGCCTTTCAATACTAGGTACATCTCGTGCGTCGCCCACTTATAGGGTGGGCAACGCACGAGATGTACCTAGCTACCTACTTACTCTGTAAGTCCTCACAGTGTAACAAACAAAAGCTAGTTATGGTATAATGTTATTAATAATATTCTCTCGTTGTCACCAGGTGTGAATCCGCGTAAACAGCGGCGCGAGCGCACAACGTTTACGCGCGCGCAACTCGATGTGCTAGAAGCGCTGTTCGGCAAGACCAGGTACCCTGACATCTTCATGAGGGAAGAAGTCGCCTTGAAGATCAATCTGCCGGAGTCTAGAGTACAGGTGAGGGTCAATAACCTTTAAATCACTCTAAGGGTAACCTTTATTACCGACAAAATATCATGTATTTGGATAGCTAAAAGTATTTTACACCTTTGTATTTTGTTAATTTTCATTTTCATTTGCAAAAATTACCTATAGGACTAGCAGACACATAAAACTCTCTCACATTTTACTAGCTATGAATAAGTCCTGCAAAACATTTGTCGACTATCAGACACCCGCGGTATAAAGAATGTTTTGCTAGCAATTCGAGATTCAAAGCTCCGACCTCACGATCCGTAGTATGCACATCTTCAATCTTGTCCAACGTATATATAATAATATCAGCCCTGTATTAAATTGTCCCACTGCTGGGCACGGGCCTCTTCTCAGTGTGAGAAGGGTTAGGCCATAGTCCACCACGTTGGCCCAGTGCGGGTTAGCAGACTTCACATATCTTCGAGAATATTATGGAGACCTCTTAGACATGCAGGTTTCCTCGTGATGTTTTCCTTCACCGTTAAAGCGAGTGATAATTAACTATTCAATAAGTACATAACTTTGAAAAGTCAGTGATGCACGCCTCGGGATCGAACTTGACACATTTGCGTGGCAGTCCAACGGTTTCCCACTAGGCTATCGCTGCTTATATTATTGTCCAACGTGTACCGCTTTATATATTTAATAGGTGTAGCCACAAATTTATGATGAGATAAAAAATAATGGTACCAACACGAAAAAAAAAGTAAAAAAGTATCTATTACAATTTATTGTCTCCAGAACCGTTAAATTCAATATTTGAAATCGTTCGTTATCGTCGACATGTTTTATAACGGATTCCTAAAAGCTTCATAAGTACTTAATAACTTACCGACGTTGACGCAAAACAATCGAATAATTCGATTTTCAAATTTCAAAATCAGAACGTAATTCGATTGGTCGCGCTAATGCTCTATCCGTGTATAAATGGAACGTTTGAACGAATTAGGACCCAGTCAACCGTCGAACGCCGACGGAGGTAGACGGATTTTAATAAATTTTATTTTTAATAGCGTTTTGGGTGGTTCCCATTATGATGGATTATATTCATATTAGATGCGCTATCTTGAGTTAATTGAAACTTCATAATACTCGGCTTTTCTTCGGTTGCTTGTTGATTTTGGTTGCGTAATGCTAAGATGGAGGAGGTATGATTTCACAAAGTATGACTCAGAATCATAATTACCCGCTCTTGGTTTGTTAAGCTACATTTTCGGAGGTTTCTAAAATGACAGTTGTCTTAGAACTATATTGAACGTACCGTACTGTCTGATAAGACTTATTATCATACACAAATATACAATTTATATAGTTCACTTTTGATATTTGAACACAACACCCTTAATTGTGTTCAAATATCAAAACTTACATAAAAATGTTATACCTATAGAATTATTAGCTTTTGCCCGCGACCACGCTCGTGAACAGTACTTTTTTCTGGATAAAAGGTCCTTTTTTGACGTGTATACATTATATAATGATCGGTCGAGTAGTCAAGGCGTAAAAGCGTAACAAACCAACTCACAATAGATTTTTTTTTTATAATGTCCCGCTATTGTTATTATTTCTCTTTCGCGGTGGACTTTGCAAACATTACATAGAGAACACCCAAACTCGAAACAACTATTTGTGGGTCACACAAATTTTTGTCCCGTGTGGGGATTGAACCCACAATACTCGGCGCGTCGGTAGTGGCGAGGCGAAAACTTAAACCACTACGTCATCCGTGCAGTCAGTCATCTACTACTGTTTTAAGTGGGGATGCCACCATGACCATTAATAAGTTGTATCCTTATCCCTGAGTCGTTTTCCAAATCTCTGTTTTGATAATGCCTATCTAACATCTGCATCCTCCATAATTGGCAAGTTTTGATCGTAAGATAACGTCATCATTTAATATAATGATGCGTTTAGTTAGAGGGGAGAGTTTTGTCAGTCAAACGATACAGGGCTGTGCAGGGCAATGCTAGGGTCTTTATCAGTAACAACGATCTGCATATATCTGGGTAATTGCAATAGGGTTATGCTTGTTAATTATTAGATTTGAACAAGAAATACGAGTGAAATTAAACTTTTGACAAATATTACATAGGTACCTATGTACTATCGACTCCAGCGACGGATGACCACTCCTAAGGTTAAAATCGCATAGCAGGCGAACACTTGGTACCCGTACCCGTGACACGCCCCTTTCTTTGTTTGAGTTTTTTTACACTTTACATTTGTTTACTGATTCTAAGGCGATACAAACTCAACTGGTCAACATGTGCAAGCGAAAATTTTTCTGAAAGGGTCATCCGTCGCTCAAGCCGATAGTACAAAGAAAGAGGTGGGCTGAGTAGTATCACTCCCTCATTTCTCAATCTATATGTTTAGGTGCCAGATAATAGAAATCGAGACTCTATCGTACGTACTAAGAATGTCACGAAACGAATATCTTAATAATATCCATACGGGTACCCAACCCGGTTTCTCGCGATTATTCCACAACTCATACTGCTACAAGGAGAGCGTTTAATAATTGAGATTTTTTTATATTAGCTATTCTTCGTATAAGAATTGTTCGTTACTACATGCTTTCTACATATACAGTTTTAATTAATTCATTAATTTATTTATTTATAATTTAAGCATACCAACTGTATAATTACAATGTTTTGTAGTTGAGACATTCTTAATTTAACATTGTCAGAGTAATTAAACAAATCACAGGCATGCATGACATTCAATTACATTACAATATTAAAGAGTAGTTAGATACTTGTTTATGGTGAAAATATAACAGTGACTCTAAACATTAGATAAATCACAAATCGAAGTCTAACTATATTAAAACTATATAAATTATTTAAAAAAAAAATTACAAAAGTTTATAAAGCATTACTGAGTAGGAAGTGTCTGAATGATAAAAATTTCATAGAGAAGACATCAATGTCATTGTCAGATACGTTGGATTTCGCATTATACAATCTTGCCATCCGTGTAAATGGACTATTGAAGGTAGTATTCAGTGTAGTGATAGGTGTCTCAAATACCCAGGGTTGCCTCACAAAACGCCTGCTCGTTTTAAAATTAAAATTATTAATTAGTTCAACATCTAAGGACCCATGTACAATTTTGTGTAGAACCAGTAAGTCATGTATGATAAGACTTAGAATATTTCTGCATTTTAAGCTAAAAGGATCGATATTATATTTAGGACTAGCTTTTGCGCGCGGCTCCGCGCGCGTGGTACCTACATCAATAAAAAGTAGCCTATGTCCTTCCCCAGGTTTTAAACTATATCTGTACCAAACTTCATCTAAATCGGTTAATTGGTTTAGCCGTGAAAAGGTAACAGACAGCCAGACAGAGTTACTTTCGAATTTATAATAGTATATATTAAGGATTAAATATAATTACCACCAAAAATAGTAATTGCGCACCAAAATATGCTTACTAAAATATATGATAACGAGCGTACGCCTCAAATCACTGCATTTCGTCTCGGAAGGGTTAGGTTATGTTAGGTTCCTTCTTAAACCCACCCAAAAATAGGAGCCCAGCGAAGCGGGGCCCCGTCGACTTAGTTTGATATCTCACATATTATATTTTTCTGTGCAATTTGGTGATCATTTACTATTTTTGACGTTATATTTTACTATATCTGGTGATAAGTTAAACATAAGCCATTATATAATACATTTCTTAACGCCATATACACTTTTAACATTTCTCTTTACATCTTCCGCACTAGGAATAATAACAGTGTTGCGTAATACATATATTACTTTACTTAATAATAAAAAAGTTATTATCAATACCTTGTTTGTGTCTATGCGTTTTGTTGCCACATTCGTTTTAATAGGCACAATTTCTTTGATATAAATGGGAACTGTATATGTAGGTATCTATATACAGGGTTACTAGTAACTCGACATATTCCCGGCAATAATAGATAGAAGAGCTAAAATGCAATAAATTTAACCTCCCATATGTACGGCGGAAAGTTAACCGTTTTCGAGATATGCCAAATTTAACGAATTTTAAAATTAAAATAAATATTTAATTTTTTTGCCATTACGACATAATAAAACAAAATGGCTCATTGGATGTCTTTTTACATTATTTTAATTTATAAAGAACCTAGTAGTAAAGCTTAATAAGTTAAAAAATACCCATAAATGCGTAATAAACAATAACCATGATTAAAAATGTTTTAAATCTAATTGATAATTTTAACGTTGCTCGAGTTGTGCTTCGTAAAATTAAATAAAAAAAATTAAATTAAATTAATTTCTTCGTTTAAATTTATTGCATTTTAGCTCCTCTGTCTATTATTGTCGGGAATATGTCGAGTAACCCTGTATATACATATATATCAATACATGAAAAAAGAACTTTGTATCCAGTTTTAAGCATATTGCGTAGACGAATGAGTGTGATATTTGGCATAGTTAAAGTTTACATGGAGAATTCTCAGTCACGCAGTGTAACTGCGTATGATGTTTATAATGTTAGTGTAGATGTAATTATATCAGCGCTGTATGTAAACTGCCTTACTACAGGACACAGGCCGCTTCTCAGCGTGAGAAGGGTCAGACCATAGTCCACCATGCTGTTCCAGTGCGGGTTGGCGAACTACACATCTTCGGGACATTTTGTACAGCTCTTAGACTTTTTAGGTTTCCTCAAAATATTTTTCTTTGCCGCAAAACTGAGCGATAATTAACTATTTAATAAGCACATAACTTGGAAAAGCGAGAGATGCGTGCTTTTGGACCGAACTCGAGATCCTTGCGTGATAATCCAACGGTCTTCCACTAGACTATATAGAATGTCGAAATGTCGGCCTCGATGGCGTAGTGGTTAGTATAACCGACTGCCACGCCTGAGGTCGCGGGTTCGATTCCCGCACAAGTCAAACATTTGTGTGCATGAACATGGGTGTTTGTCTTGGTCTGGGTGTTTCTTTGTATAATATGTATATATTTACAAAAAAAAACTGTATATATGTATGTTTATCCATTGTCTAGTACCCATAGTACAAGCTCTGCTTAGTTTGGGCTAGATGGTGTTGTGTGTATGTGATAGAATATTATATTTTTATAATTTAAAATAAAAATATAAATCATTAATTAATTACGGTAGTATTTTCACCACTTAGTATAAATTTATAGTTATAACGTTTATATTACTATACTAGATCTTACCCGCACCTGCGCCCGCTTGGAGTGCAGGGAAATGTGCCATCATTTGCATCACACTATGCACCATATCTCTGCTTCTGAACAGAATTAGATGACACATGGTTTATTTAAGTTGAACCCCAAGATATGAAAACCACATCAAACTACGGTCAGTGGTACGGGTCATCCAAAAAACAGACGAAAATCCTTTAAAACCTAAATAGGCAATCCCAATTAGTTCTGATAGCAATGTTTTTAATCAGTCTCTTTATCTATACTAATATTATAAAGCTGAAGAGTTTGTTTGTTTGGTTGAACGCGCTAATCTCTGGAACTACAGGTTCGAACTGAAAAATTATTTTAGTGTTGGATAGACTATTTATCGAGGAAGGTAGGCTATATTACATCACGCTACGACCCACGGGGGCGGCGCAGTAACTATAAACGCGGGTGAAATCGCGGGCGCATCAAGTACTTTTATAATACTACAAACTGTGCTCCACGGTTTTACGCAGTCCGCTTCTAAAGTTCAACCTTCCTTAATAGACTATAAAATGCAAAAATAAACTTATGCGTGACTAATTTTCCAAAGATTAGCACATTTTAACAAACAAACAATCTGTCTTTTTTATTCTAACTAGCTGTCGCCCGCGATTTCACCCACGTTTAAGACTGAACCGCGTAGCCTTCTTCAAAAATTGAGCTATCAACAGCAAAAATAATTTTCATATACGACTGGTAGTTTCAATATAGTTCAATATAATTCAATAGTTTCAAGCTAACAAATGATCTTAAGCTATACCTATGACATTAGGCCATTCTAAAATTAATTAACAATTAAACTAATTAAGTTTACAAAGCAAACTGTCAATCTATATAGATAGATGAATGTTTTGCCTAAATTAGTTCAATTGTTTGACCATCAACCTTAGTAAAATATTGTAGGTATATACTACAAACTACATCACATTATCACACCGTCATAAGGAAAAAAGACGTATCTAACAGATTTTTTCGAAATTAAGATCTTTTAAGAAATAGTGTGATTACTGATTAGAGAGAGATGCGGCATGAAAGTGGATATAGTTACAAGAATAGAAAAGGGTATGTTAAGCTGGTTTGGACATGTAGAAAGAATGGACGAGAAAAGACTGACTAAGAAAGTTTATAAGGCTAGTGTGAATGGAACAGTCGCAAGAGGAAAACCTAGGCGAACGTTTCTCGACCAGATCGGAGGCGTCCTGGACAAAGGCCAGGTTAAGAGCTCCTTGAACCGACGGGTGTGTATGAGGAATGTGATGAAAGTGAATGAAGCCAGAGAAGTGTGTCAGGATCGTAGCAAATGGAAATCCGTAGTCTCTGCCTACCCCTCTGGGAAACAGGCGTGAATCTATGTATGTATATTTAGAATCAGTAAAACAAGACGAATCTGCCAGTATATTTATAAAGAATGGTTTTTTTTTGCAGATTCGTCTTTTTCCTTATGACGGCAACCAAACATATTAAACTGTTCTGCATCTGTTACTATTGCTCTTGTAACAGAAGCAAGCATTATAACCTCGTTATTAGGGGCGGTATATCGAAGCAGGGGATAGTAATCCCTCCCAGCGATGGTCGAGCACGTTACCGCGGCCGACGACTTTGGTGACTCTACGGTTCTCTATCTCGACTTGAATAATGAAAAGTCATTGTTTATATGAATAATGTTTAAGAGAAATGTAGGTAGTGTAAGTTTTTTAATAATATAATATAATATAATATAACATTAACATTCACACAACACCATCTAGCCCAAACTAAGCAGAGCTTGTACTGTGGGTACTAGGCAATGGATAAACATACATATATTGCTTTTTTTTTTGTAAATACATACATATTATACATAGAAACACCCAGACCAAGACAAACATCAATGTTCATGCACACAAATGTTTGACTTGTGCGGGAATCGAACCCGCGACCTCAGGCGTGGCAGTCGGTTACACTAACCACTACGCCATCGAGGCCGACATTTTGGATTTTGGACGTAGATTGTATTGATGTTTGTCTAAGTTTGTAATAAACGATAGCCTAGTTCCCAGACCGTTGATGTGCCACGTAGAGCTTTCCACTTCGATCTCAAGATACGTGCTACTTACTTTTCGAAGCTACATATGTGCATATTAAACAGTTTACCGCTCATTTAAACGGTGAAATAAAACATCGTGAAGAATCCTGCATGCCTGTTATTTATAAACTCTCGAAGATATGCGAAGTCTGCCAACTCACACCGGGTCAGCGTGGTGGGTTATAGCCTGGCCCTCACTCTATATCTTACTCTAAGAAGCGACCCGTACCCAGCAGTGGAACATTATATATACAGGGCATACAAATGATAATATTATATCATATTTATTAGATCCGGCAAAAAAAAAAGTTTAATTCAATCGTCAACCAGAATTGCTTTTGCAATGGCACAAAAACACAGCCAAGTCCATGAGCGGTGGTATCCACCTATCATCTGGTGGATAACTACCATTTCAAGCACGCATAATCATAATAATCCTAATAATTACAACAACTTGTAATATGTAATACACACCAAGCATCCCTACTATTTGCACAAAACTGCAGCCGCGCGCTGCAAATTGCTTCTCGCATTTTCGTTCGCAGTTTGCTCAGCGGATTAAGTGTGATTTATTATTCGCGTACGTGAGTTCGTAGACATGTGGTAGGGACCTTTTTATGTCTTTTTATTTGTGTTTTTTCTATTCTGATATGGGTTTTAACTTTTAAAGAGGAACTTTTCAGCTGCTCGACTTGCCTGATCGTCGTTTTATCGGTCTACAATAACTTTGATTTTATCTAACTAACTGCATCGATCCGACGATAGCTTTAATAGTCTTTCAATTTCTGTAGCCATAATTTGTGCGCTCTTCAGATAGCTATTTTGGGTCTGGGTTTCATTAAAAATAAATCTTGATATACTATCGACTCCAGCGACGGACGACCACTCCTAAGGTTAAAATCGCATAGCAGGCCAACACTTGGTACCCGTACCCGTGACACGCCCCTTTCTTTGTTTGAGGTTTTTTACACTTTACATTTGTTTACTGATTCTAAGGCGATACAAACTCAACTGGTCAACATGTGCAAGCGAAAATTTTTCTGAAATGGTCATCCGTCGCTCAAGCCGATAGTACCTATTTTATAACTGGCCTTACTCGCAACGGATTGCATAACATCTGCACTTCAATAAGAAAGGGAATAAAAAATCGTAACTATGGTGGTATTCCAATGGATAAGGCATTGTATTTGACATCGATAGATCATAGGTTTGACTTAATACTCTCAACGTGAACCCGCACCCACTCCTATAGCAAGTATGTTAGCTTAGCTAGACAGTTAACATATATGTGGAAGCTTGTTGTCAGCATGTATTCTGAACAATCTTATACCATATATGTATTATTTGTCTGTAAGCTTTTCGACAATAAATAAATAAAATAAATAAATACCAACAATTTGTTACCCAAATGGCTAGTAATCTTTAAATTAAAATGCATCACAGTAGCGCCTAATGCATACTAATAATATAAATAAATGATCAGTCAACTAATTGACTGATCATCATGAAATTTCGCGTATACGAATGTCAGGGTTACAGAAAACTACATAGAGTACCTTTCCACCATAAAATAATCCTGTTTCCGAGCGAGCGAGGCTGGAAGCAAAAGTTGGTCATTGTATATATTCAACTACTAGATGTTCCCGCGGTTTCACCCGCGTTTATCATTTTTTCATCCTCGATAATTAGGCTTTCCAACACTAAAAGAATTTTTCAAATCGAACCGGTAGTTCCTGAGATTAGCGCGTTCAAACCAACAAACAAATAAGTAAACAAACTCTTCAGCTTTATAATATTAGTATAGATAGCTGACCAGCGCAACTTCGTCTGCGTCACATAAGAGAGAGAGTGGGTCGAAGGCACCTATAATACAATTTTAAAGGAGCTGAAACTTTCTTTGTTAAATCCACGAACCACGTAAGAGCCATTGAAAATTTTTATAAATATACCTACAGTGCTAATTTAAAATCACGCAGAATAAACCAGGAGAAACGTCGTTTGTATGCCTGTAATGGGTAATTATTTTGCTGCGATGATATTTTAAAACTGCGATATCTGAGATATTCATTGAAATCGAATGATGTAAAGGGCAATTTTGTTTTAAATTAAATACTTGTGATGAATGACGTATTTATTTGGATAAGGATTAATATCATGTTTATAAAAATATCTTCGCAAATAATGCATTATTTTAGAAGAAATTTGGTTAGCATAAAAAAGGTTATAGTGAGCCAATCTTAAAAGATATGCTGCCGCGGATTTTTTTTTAGAACTTTTTAAGGGGAACAATTCTCTCATACATGATTTTTGCGAAACTTTAACTGTTTACGCAGCGCACGCAGCGGAAGCTCTCAAAAGGAAAATAGACCCTCCGATTTTTAAGCATTCTTCATTGGTGCTCCGCTCCTATTGATCTTAGCATGATGATATATAGCCTATAGCCTTCCTCGATAAATGGGCTATCTAATACTGAAAGATTTTTTCAAATCGGACCAATAGTTCCTGAGATTAGCGCGTTCAAGCAAACAAACAAACAAACAAACTCTTCAGCTTTATAATATTAGTATAGATACCATATTTTACTACACTTAATTGGAAAACAAGCATACGATCGCTAGCTTGTGACCATGGCTTATTGGACATTTCTATACTAAGTACCTATATATCACTAACACGTTGCCTACCATAGGATCGCAACTCATAGGAGTTGCTTCTGACAGAATAACAGCCACGCTGAACATCGTTCTTACATGACAGGCTCTCCATAGAGATCTTGGAAAGTATGACGTTACTATAACCTTTTCAACGATGTTCCTAACCTATATTTCCTTGTCAACAGGTCTGGTTCAAGAACCGAAGAGCGAAATGCCGGCAGCAGCTCCAACAGCAATCCAACACACAGATATCCAGTAAATCTTCATCAAGCTCCAAAACATCAGTCTCCAACTCTAGCATCAAAGCTACCAGTAGTTCATCTAAGATCACCACATCTAAATCGATAACCAGCTCGTCAAATGTACCAACTACACAGAATTCGAGTATCACAACCTCATCTCCTAACCTTCCCATCACTCCCACGACCTCGGTCAGTCCCCCAATCAACGTCATCTGCAAGAAAGAGTCGGCAACATCGAATTACGAAAGCTCTCCTTTGAACAAGAACAATAGTCTTACCTCCCTCTCACACTACAACTCTAACGAGCTAAGAATAAGTGGAAAGGAGTCATCTCCTTCTGAACCTGTTTCGAACATCCACGGCTACGGAGTAACTCCTAAGCAGGAACTGTACAGCAGTCCAAAACGGCTAGATTATTCCAATAAGCTGGATTATTCGGAGAAATTCGGGAGTAACCTCGTCAAAGACCAGTACAGTTCCCGATTGACTGGAAATCTGACTCCTCTAGGGTCCAATTCGTCCATCATGACGACCCCCTCTCCTCCTATAACTCCACAGAGTATAAACGGACCGGGGAACGTGTACCATCCGGATAGCTACAACAGTTTCCATTGGCCAGGCTCCTCAGATTACATCAGGAGTTATTCCACATCACATCACCACCAGGGTTACGGGCAGAGCGCGTATAATTCGCCATATTATCCTAGTCAGGTGAGTCCTCATTATATTTATTATTTTATAAATATCCAGTAGAAGAATACCTTCATGTGTAGACGCAAACTTTGAAGTGTATACAGGGGGTATCCCAGAGCTATTGGGTTCCCAAAATAAAACAATAAAATAAAAGTAGTTATTACATAATCTGCACAAAAATGATATTTCACCATATTTTGTGATAGAATTTAAAATTAGATATATTTTCAAAAAATACGGTAGCTACTCATATGTTGTAATTTTTTTGGTCGATTCCACGATGCATACTGCCTGCGTAAGTGCCTCAACTTGTACACATTCCCCTGTCCGATAGTGAAATGACAAGATCCGATTAAAGGAGATACATATCACAAATGAATCTACAATGCGTGTCAATTATATTCAATCCTCGTCATCTAACATTGGCAGCTGATGTCAATAGCAAATGTCAAAAGACTCATAAGATCCTATTAAAAGCTTGCAAAGTTATTTAAAAGTAGTTAGGTGTTTTCTTCACTAAGCTAAAGATGAAAAATAATACGAATAAAAATGTGACGCTGTTTAATATCATATAATTTGACGAACTTGCAGACACTTCTCAACTCGGTATCATTTTAATTAATCGATCGATCGATTTATCGACTATTTAATTATTATCGGACATCTTTTGCGCTTGTTCTACTGCAAAAGGCGGTAGAATGAAAAGGAACAATTTATTTATTTTAAAGTGTGAATTTAATAACACGCTTATACTTACGTTATTTTCTTGCATAATTCGTTCTTCTCATAATAAGTATAATTGAAAGTATGCTGGTCGCTATTTTACTACAGGCATACACAATTATTGTGAAGCAATGCCTGCATCTTCGGGAATGGTTTTTTTTCCTTTCACTTATATATAAACCATTTATTTGTGATTAAATAAGACCCATCGAATATAAATCATTTATACTTTCAACTCATATTAAAAATGTAAAAGATTGGAAACATGTTTGTTCGTTACTCAATTAAACGTAAACCCACAGATAGATTCTTGATTAACACAGGATTTAATCCGCTGGTAGAAACGATTATTATTTAAAAAATGTTAACAAGTGCGTGTAAATTAAAAATATAAAATGATGCAAATCAGTCTAGTTTGGCGTTGTACTTAAAATCGAAATCACGAGAACTAAAGCTATAAAGGCAACCTGTAATGTGTAATCTACGTAAAAATACTTCGGAGGCAAACTAGCTAGCTAAAACGACCCGGGAATTAATTGTATATTTGCCTGTACTTTGGGTACACTATTCCTACAAACAGAGGTCTGAGGTGCAACAAACCGATTAGTGCGCTAAGGAAATATCGCATATAACCTTAAAATGATTAAAACGCAAATCATATTTAGCGGTAAAAACTGAAAATTATAAAATTGTTTTGACTTATAAGCTAGACGTACATAATTTGGTATAAGTCAGCCTTGCAAATTAATGAAACTAATAATTATAAAATTCAATTCCTAATAAAAATTTAGTTGTAATCTCCCGGATGCGTGTACCTCATTAAATTTGTAATAAACTGTATCAAATGTAATAAAAATTTATAATTTATTCGAATATATGAATACTCAAAACATCTAATAATGTTGGTCGAGTTTTGAGAAAAGCATCTAAGTTTTTTAATAACATACTTAATTGTCATATTTCTAATTCTTTTATACTGATAGTGTATCGGAAATGATATATACGGCAGCTACCGTAGCTTTTTATAGCATAAATATATACATATTTATAAGGATTAGGCATTTAATACAATAAAACACCAAATCTATAAATAAACAATGTTTATATATTACTTTAAATCTCGTCATAAAGACTGGATGAATTTTGTTTTCTACGCATTTTTTTATAACAAAATTTAAACTATTTCTGGTATTTTGATGATTGCCAATGAACTACCAGATTGCCTGAACTAAATTAGCTTTGAAAACGATATACTTATTATAAATTTCTTCCAGATGGAGTACTTCAATGGCTCATCAGTGAACCAGACACACGGTAGCCACCATAGCCACAACCTGACAACCAACGGCAACCAACTCTACAACCAAGTTTCCTTCGGTAACCCCTCCCCGCCAGGGGCGTGGGCTTCCCACCACAACATACTCTCCTCGGGACCTGAATCCCCAGAAAACCAATCCCAAAATTCCCCTCACTTGAGCATGCTTCAAGCGTCCCAAATAACGAACTTTTCAAACACCGGGAACAGTTATTTCGCACCAGAGAAGTACGGAATAAATATGGTTTAGTATATCTAGTCCCTTATTTTGTAGTTGTACATATGTTTTGTATAGTGTGGTAACGGTTTTAGTAGAATTTGTAGCTTTTCGGTACGACTTTTGTGCTTTTATTTGGCAACATCGGTTTGCTGTATTTAAACAAAGAATGTTTGGACGTCATTGATATTTTAAATCACGTAATTTGTGCAATATTGGTGCAATTGTGTTTTAATTCAAATAATCAAGACCCGTTCTCGTATTTTTTTACAATTTTCCTTTTTCTTTTGATCACTTAACATTTTAATTTCGCTATTAACATTGAAGCATGAAAATGTAATTAAATACGATGTAAGTACATATCATAATAGAATCATTCCGCTAATTTACTTCAACGAAACACAAATTCTCTTAAAACCGTTTGTATTTACTTTACAATGTAGAAAGCGTTATCGTTTTGTAAATTCGCAGTTTAGACAAGAACTGAATTCATATTTAGAAACACAATTTAAAATACACTTTACTGAAAAAGTCTTCATTAACTAGTTTTTCGATAAAAGTGTTAAATGTTTTATTGAAGACTTGTTTTTAATTAAATAAGATTTTCAATATAAAGTGAAGTATTCTATGATCACAAATATTCCTACGTATGAATTTAAGTCTTGTTAAAATGCAATTTACAGCTGTTACAGAAATTATTTTCTCAACCAACGCTATCGAACTAACGATTTTCAACGAATACTAAATTGTCGAGAGGCCTAACTGCGTGTATCGAAGGACACTTTTGTGGTAGTTTGCTACTTTTTACATTTTGCCACTAACGTCCAAAAACGTTCCTACAAAAACACTTTTCTATTTGCAAAAATTACCATTAAAATTAAACAATTTTAAAGTTAGTAGATATGTGTAATTCCCATTTTATTGGAATTAATATTTAAAAGGCAATATGGTTGGCGTGCAAAATGTAAAAAAGCTCATATTAAGTATTGGTGTGTGTATAGAAGAATTATTTCATATTTTGCTTCGTTGCGCCTATGTAAAAACACCCTGAATCATATCACTTATTATATTTAACAAATGAGTAAACTTTAGGCTATGTTTAGTGACGGAATTCGCTAAATTAACGAAAAATTGAACATTTCGTTACTTATATTAGAACTTAAAATAATACTTTTACAACTAAGACAACAAACTAATAATGTTTGGCTAAGCACAGCTGTTCTTATTTTGTATTTGAAAGATATACCTTTCGGCTTGTTAAGTAAAATATTACCGTCGGATCTTTTTTTACTGAAAATCAAGATTCTTATATTGAACATTATTGTTCTCAGGATAACAAATAATACACGTTTTAATATGAGTAACGATATATAGTTTCTATTGTATATAAATTGTATGTTAAGAGTTTTATTTTGTATATGTGTGTGCTCCGAATGTATATGTGGGTTATTATTGTCTAGTTCTAAGCGATCGTACATTTTTTAATTATTTTAGACCATTGACAACCCTGCCATAATTTATACAATTAACTTAATTTTGTAAATGAATTATATGTATGTTAAATAGTCGCCATTTTATTCAGATTTTATAAAGATTTTTGCAATATTCGATTCAACATTTTTAAAACAAAAAGGTGTCATCCTTATACACATTAAAGCTTATTTATTTCAATTTAATAATACTTTCACAATAAAATATAAAACTCCGAATAAAAATGGCGACTAATAAACGGGATAAGGCTCATGACAGTTACTGACTAATATGGCGGTTTTAAAATAAAACTCTTATTGGCTCGAAGTCGAGCTCTTTGAGCCCCAATAAATAAACAGGAGAGTAATTTAATGAGATTATTAGTTAATTTATATTATTTTACAAATGAAATGAGAAATTTTGGCGCGATGATCACTCCACTAATGTGTTTATTAGTGGCGCGAACGGGCGAGAGGTATTACTTAAACATCGAGGTGCAATACAGAGTTTATTCTTTATAAACAAGAATCAATTGCAATGCTTAAGACTTCACAGTACCTCAAAACTTTAATATTATTACTTTATTTAGTAGAATTATTTTTATTTAGTATCATTTTTTCGTAGTTTATATATATTTATCGATGATTGAGGGATACCAGCGCCTGAAACTAATTTCGCCGATAATTTCGTAGTATTTAAATGTAATGAAATTTGTAATTTATAGTAAATATTAAGCTTGGACATAGCTAAGTTAGTTAAGTACATTAATTGTACCGTTCGATGAAGAGTCAGTGTATTTTTTTTAATTTAAGTTGTATTAATTATTAACTGATAGCTATTGAAATATTGAATCCGAATATATGCATATAAAATACAATTTCTGTGTTTCATTTTAGAAATAGTCCCTAATATTATAAAAGCACGAAGCACATTTAAATCTACCTAGCGATAGCTCAATTGTGAGTATAATACTTACGATTCAAATTTTATGAGCTCAAACAGCAGCCATTGGACTTTTCAAAATGTATAAATCCACTTATAACAAGCTTGTAACCTGGATGTGGTGTTAATCAAGTATAATACTAATCATTTATGAATGAGCAAAAGGTAGTTAAGAAGTTTTTATTGAAAGATACATAGATTACACTTATGGTAACTAAAACATAATTTACCATAAAAATAATGTAAACAAATTGTGTGTCTATAGACTAGAACAACTTTGCAATTCTGTTATATTTTATGTCAATACCTAACTCACATTCGAATGAACAGCTCCATTTAAGTTTTCTGCAGTAACCAGCTGATTTCAATGGTTACTGACGAGGCAACAATCGAAGTCGAATTTTGTTAATAATTATAATCAACTTTGAGTTTCAAGATCTAAAACAATGTTATTCTTTATTTCTGCCACGACAAACCTTTGAATACATTTTAATATCAAAATCCATTCAAAGGTTTCCATTCAAACCTATATAGGTTTTACAGCGAGTGTAACTTACGACTATTAACGCCTAATATTGTATCTGATGCCGCTCATTTTCTACTGAACGGAATGAGATGCAATATTAGGCGCAGTTTGCTCCGTTGTACGATTCGCGTAAATGGAGTCACGAGCGAACAAAAATTCATGTTCATGCAAAAAATTACTCAGGCATCTTATCTTATGTGGGGCCCAGTCAGTGCAGACCGGCGACACTTCGACCCAGCGGGATCTTTTGTGTCGACACTCTTCCAATAACGACTGCCATAGATGATCATGGCAGCCGGGACCGACGGCTTAACGTGCTCTCCGAGGCACGGAGCAGGCGATAATTGTCAATCAATACGCACATAATTTTGAAAAGTCATATAACTTCCGAAAGTCAGAGGTGCGCGACCTGGGTTTGAACCCGAGACCCTCTGCATTGCAGTCTGTTGGTCTCCCCACTGAGCTATCGCTGCTCTGGCTGCTACTCAGGCATAATCTTGTATAATGTATACTATGGGAATCATTATCTAAGTAGAGGTTACCTATGTATTGTACGAAACGCATGAAAAAACGTACGTAACTAAACTTGTACACATCAACTTAGACATCCTATATACGCATGACTACTCTATATACAAAATAGAGAATTGTCGGAAAGGGTCAGTGCATAGTGGTGTTGATGTAGTGGTAAGGATAGAGCATCGCGTCGCGTTCAGCGTGAGTGAGACAAAATAACAAAAATATAACGCACTCTCGCACGATTCGCAGCGTTCAACTTCTAATAGTTCAAAGACCAAACAGTCTAGGTTGATGTGTCGCTGTGTGTACCTACATGTAATAGATAAAAGCGGTAACATTAAAACTGGCGGACTATACGATCTCAAATTTGAATGCACTATTATTAAAGCCTCGGTACTTCAGGAAAACAAAGCCAACAAACAAACTAGCTCAATGGGCTCTTAATTCCGTGGGTCTGAACATAACTGGCGTAAAATAGACGACTATTATACCACCGACTTATATTTCGGGAAAATGTATAATCCTAACTAATATTATAAATGCGAAAATGAGTTTGTTTGTTTGTTTGTTACGCTTTCACGCCTTAGCTACTCAACCGATCAACATGAAATTTTGCATACACGTTGTCAGGGGTACAGAATAGGACATATGGTACCTTTCATCCAGAAAAAATAACTGTTGCAAACCTTTTTTTTTTTGTTTGTTTTGGTACCCAGGAAAAATGCTTGATGCACTACCCGCCGGCTAGGAGACGGCACCGGCGGGGGGCGTGTGGGACTCCCCAGCAAGAAACGCCCTGGTATACCCACTAAAAAACCTGGGGTGTTCCCTCTCTCATCCAATGGGGGGGCCTGTTGGGAGCTCTTAAAAGAATTGAGTCATCCATAGCAGGCCCCCCCGTGTGGGTGCGGGCCGGGTCATTTTTTTTTTAGGACCCGACCCCCTCTTGTCCCCAGGGGAGAGCTTCACCGCTCTCCCCTATCGACGTTGGAAGGCGCGCGGGAACACCGCGCGCGCCCTCTCGGGGTTCTTAGTTTACGGGTGGCAGGCCCCCCTGAGGCCTTGCCACCCGGAACCCTTAAGTGGGGGGCAGGAGAGCGACATAAGCGCGTCTCCTGCGCCCCCTCCTCCGGCGGCGGACTTCCGGGGCGTAAGGATCGTCCTCACGCCTCCGCTCCGCCGCCTCCTTCTGCGAGATGACAGACTCGCAGAAGGACCCTCATTGCACCCCAGCACCTGTCGTCGCCGACCATCTTGGATATGACGGTCGGCAAGGAGAGGTCGGGGCCAATCACAGCGACCAGGGCACAGCGCTCCGCGGCCCACGCCGGGCACTCCTCCAGCGTGTGCTGCGCCGTGTCCCGGTCACACTCCTCACAATGGTGACACCTGGTTGTCGGCTCCCTACCGGCTATCTTGCAGAGGTACTCTCCGAAACAGCCGTGTCCGGAGAGCACCTGAGTAAGCCGGTAGGTGAGCGGTCCGCGCCGTCTGCCCGTCCACTGTCTTAGTACCGGACGGACAGCCTCGACGGTCCTCACCCCATAGCGGGGCTGGGTCAGTCTTTCTTCCCACTTCGCCTCGAGGACCAGTCGAGCCTGGGACCTTCGCGTCTCCACCGCCCTGTGCGTGGGTTCCTCACCCTGGAGCCGGAGGTCAGCGCGCCAGTAATACACTGACGCTTGGACCTCGGCCTCCAAATCCCAGGGCGGTGATGCCGCCAAAACGCACGCCGCCTCAAAGGAGACGGTGCGGTACGCCCGTGACACCCTGATCGCCATCGCCAACTGTTGCAAACCTAACCTAACCTACATTTAAGCGAGCGAAGCCGCGGGTGAAATCTAGTAGGTGATATTTTCTGTTAGGTAAATTTGGTTATACAATCTGTTACTTAAAGGTATAGGTATATTTATAGTAATTTAAAGGTGGGCCATGAATAACGTAAAAATGCAAGACTTTTCTAATAGTAATTCACTATTTAAGATATATTTGGTAAATGCGTGTTTCTAAGAGTAAGAGTTACTATGTCTATAAGTAATTTTAGACGGTAGATGTTTCTTACATGTCCTGATTTGTCAT
This sequence comes from Catocala sponsa, assembly GCA_963564715.1. NCBI lineage: Eukaryota > Metazoa > Arthropoda > Insecta > Lepidoptera > Erebidae > Catocala > Catocala sponsa. The sequence goes on from OY751351.1 coordinate 10,838,857, forward strand.
TATTATCGTGTATATTATTAAAAGAAGAAAGTTTTAAAAATAATAATAATAATATATTCTATCACATGCACACAACACCATCTAGCTAAAACTAAGCAGAGCTTGTACAATGTGTACTAGACAACGGATAAACATACATAATATATACTTTTTTTTATAAATATAGACATATTATACATAGAAACACTCAGACCAAGACAAACATCCATGTTTATGCACACAAATGTTTGACTTGTGCGGGAATCGAACCCGCGACCTCAGGCGTGGCAGTCGGTTACACTAACCACTACGCCATAGAGGCCGCCATACATTATTATACATTACTACGAGTATAATTAGCTCAATAATTCATTACTCGTTTATGTCTACATATAAAGACCATAGCCATGTGGGTACCGTGACATGAAATAACGTTTATGTTTGTGTCTGTAATAGAGCGGGCTTATTACCGTTTACCGTCCAGTAGTGACGAACCCACCCTCTATTACGTTAACTTGAAATACTGCTACCGAAATGAGCGTGCAATACTTCTCTGCGTACCTCTTAATGGATATATAGTCGTTTATCTATACCCTTATTTCCCAAAGTGGGCCAGGTAGACCCCCAGGGGTCCACAGGAGACTCGACGAGAGTCTACGGTGGCGTGACAAAAAAATGGGGGTTCACAATTCGTAAGCGGGGGTCCACGAAAACCTACCGTAGTCCTACCGTGAGTAGGTTCAGTCACGAGAAATTCAAAATAAAAAAGGTTAGCCCGTAGATTTGATCAAGTATAAATACAAATGCCAAGGAATATGGTAGAAATGTAGCTGCAGGGGGTCCACCGAAACCAGCAAAATTTTGAAAGTCGTCTATGAGAAAAATAGTCTGGGAACCTCTGATCTATACTAATATTTTAAAGAGGAAGAGGAGTTTGTGTGTAATGAATAAGCAACTAGAAAACTACTTATCCAGAAGTAGCATAGGCTATATAGCATGGCTACGAGCGACGAGAGCGGAGCAGTCATCATAAACGTAAGTAACACCGTAGGAGACAGCAAGTGTTCTATAAAGACCAAAAAACAAAGTGTTCTTTTTTATAAAAGAATTATATACTTTTTTTTATTGCTATGGAATCAGCAAACAAGCATACGGCCCGCCTAATATAACTTGCAGTGTCCTATGGACTATGGCTTAGCCCTTCTTACACTAAGAAGAGGCACGTGTCCAGCAGTGGGTTATTCCAATAAGGGCTGATATTATATGCAGTGTTCACAAATACCTACTGCATATAAAATCTTTAAGGGTGAAGGATTCTTTAACTTGTGCACTTTATCAACCTTAAAATAAATGTAACCGCACCTTTATTCGAGGATTCCTGCGACTGGGACCGCAATTAACTCGGACCGCGGTCCCAGTTGCCGGCTTTAATATTTTCTTCCAGCAACTGGGACCACTCATAAATAAACACAAAAATAATATATTGTTCAAGCCAAAAACAGTACAGTCAAACGAAAAAATGTTTAAAGTAATAATTAAAGAAAAAACTCCTTGATTCAAAAATATAATTTATTAATAGAACATCATATAAAAAACATCCTTTAATTACCGTTCTTGTTATTTTATGTCTAGGATAAGTAAATTATAAAATGATATCTTTAAACCAAGGAGTTTTTTCTTTAATTATTACTTTGAAAATTTTTTCGTTTGACAATAATGTTTTAGCTTAAACAATAGATTTTTGTATTTATTTATGGGTGGTCCCAGTTGCCGGAAGAAAAATATTAAAATTAAATGGATCCGGCAACTGGGACCGCGGTCCGAGTTAATTGCGGTCCCAGTCGCCGGAATCCTCCTTTATTCCACATACAGGTCAATTTAAAATGCTATAGGTACCTACTTAGCACAAACACCATTAAGAATTAACCTATTTACTCATCGACAAGTTGTTAATCCTGCAGTAAGCACACTCACGATGTCGTTCAGTTATTGTTCAAGGAATTTAAGTATGGATTAGCTAAAGGTAGAAAGTAAGGGTATGTAAGTCAGGGTACAGATAGCACGTATCAAAGTAATGTTCATATAAAGTTGATTATCTAACGATTTTAATTGTAAATGTAAATATCGTATCGAGCCGTTTCGGAGGAGTGCGAACTGCGACCACAAACACCGTGACACGAGATTCTTATATACTTATATACTCGTATGTATAGATATGTAAAAAATTTGAAACTGAATGTGAGAATTCGACATTATGATAGGTAATAAAGTCCAGAAAATCAATTCACTTTTGACGATTTTATATATTTTGAAACATATTTGGGACACATAAGGCATTCTATTATACTACTATAACTTTATATAAATAAGCTATTTTTTATAATAAACTTAAATAATTTCGTTCTCTCTTTTAGCGTTGTTCGAAGAAGGGCAAGTTCTAGCGCTTGCGCTTGGGTTACCTACAGATACGCTTGGGTATACCTGGCAGATAGCTCATTTCAGAGCATGTGAGTGCTGTGCTGTTCGTTGACTTATCTTTAACAGGTTCCCTGTCCGATGAACCACATATGGTACATAACAATTGATTTTCTATTGTGTCTATCGCGGGACTGTGAATGGGTTAACCTTTTGACCGCCACAGCATAAAAGTAGCGTCGTGCCCCTACGCCAGGCGATGATTAATGTAGTTTTAAATAATAGGTAAAAGGAACACATCAAACATATTTTTTTATGTTTATTTTGAACTGTAAAATAGTCGTATTTTCGACGTGCCATGCCGTCGGGGGGGTCGTGAGCACGGTTTAATTTGACGTGAATGGACGTCCGTGGCGGTCAAAAGGTTAATATGATATATCATTTAACGTGGCTGAAATTTTCTCCTTACCAACTTCTTTACCTCAGGTTGCTTTGATGGCCTCCTAAAATCGATATGACTGCAATTGCGCTACACTTTACGAGTATGTACCAAATATTTTGATCGAAGGTATGGAATAATATAATAATATTATCCCTGTATATACACTGTGAGAAGGGTTAGGGTCTACTGCCGTCGTAAGGAAAAAAGACGAATCTGCCAAAAAAACACATTTTATAAGTATACTGGCAAATGCGTCTTTTTTACTGATTCCAAATACGAAAAAATATCAAGTTCTAAATAAAATGTAGATACGTCTTTGTTCCTTATGACGGCAGTATAGTCCACTACGCTGGCCTAGTGTGGTCTGGCAGGCTTCACAAGTCTTCGCGAACATTAAGGATAACTCTCAGAGATGTATATATCCTCATGATGTTTTCCTTTGCCGTTAAAGCAAGTGATAATTAACTATTTCATACGCATACGATTTCGAAAAGTTAGAGGTCTTGAAATCGAACTCGAGACCTCTACGTGGCAGTCCAACGATCTTCCACTAGACTATCGCTGTTACAGACCTAGTAGAAATGTCACCGACTTCTCTTTTAGAGCTTTTAAATAGACTCTACTTGATTTCAGCTAAAGTAAGCAGAGACAACAGAGTTCCATTAAATGCTATACTGGCATATCTATATAGCTCATCGAAAAAAATGCTTGTGTGAAAAAAATTAAACAAAGGGTACCTTGTTTACATCCCTACAAATTAAAAAAAACCAGCTGTGCTATAAGGCCTAGCGGATCAATACTATAGGTAATATGCAAAATACAGGCATTAAGTTCCGAAGTACATACATATATTGGCTATATTGCTATCTACCGTCATATGTATCTACTAATAACAGTTTGTGAATAATAGTATTACCACAAAGTAACACCTTTAAACATCAAAATTACACTTACTAAGCCTCTTCTGTGAATTTACATTTACATTACATTATACTTCCAAAGTGGTCAGCAAACATTCAACTCACCTAACAGTAAGCGGTCATGGTAGACTATGAATACTTGCAATACCAAAAGTATCCTCACCGCAGAAACATAACGCAATATTATCAGCAAGCTATCTTCTGTAGAATGGGGGCATTTCCCCAGGCAAAATACGCCTGTATTTTGTTGCAAAGCTATTGATATAACCACTACAATCATGGTTGTAATAATATTCTACCACATACACACAACACCATCTAGCCCAAACTAAGCAGAGCTTGTACTAAGGGTACTAGACAATAGATAAACATATATATATACTTTTTTTTGGTAAATGCATACATATTACCTATATGTACATAGAAACACCCAGACCAAGACAAACATCCATGTTCATGCACACAAGTGTTTGACTTGTGCGGGAATCGAACCCGCAACCTCAGGCGTGGCAGTCGGTTACACTAACCACTACGCCATCGAGGCCGACGTGCCACTTATCTATAAGATAAGTGGCACACAATCAGACCTACACTGACTGCACGGATAGCGCAGCGCTTTAAATGGTCGCCTCGTCACTGCCATTGCGCCGAGTGTTGTGGGTTCGAATCTCACACGGGACAAAACTTTGTGTGATCCACAAATGGTTATTCCAAGTCTGGGTGTTCTCTTTGTCCGTTGTCTGAATGTTTGTAAAGTCCCCCACGACACAGGTATTATTCCTAGTGCGGACGTTGTCTTTTGAAAAGAAAAAAAAGCTGCCTACCGTAAAACACATGGATTGCAAGCAAGTACTCGGATTTCTTGATGGTGAGCAGTTACCGTAGACTATATGAATAGGATGGGTAACAGAGAGTAAAAGAAAGAAGGAAAATAACGTACCGAGGTAGTTATTGGGTCTCGAACGCTTTCATTAATATCTAGCTGGATAGAAGCATTTAAATCACATTTGTTACGTATGACATTACAATCTTAATATCTAAAGTATAATAGGGTTATTCATTAAGCGTATATACATGGTGGTATTGATAAGTTTTAAAGCACGTTGTAGAGTTTACAATAACTAATATGTCGTCTTATCTTATCTTATGTGGAGGCCAGTCAGTGCAGACCGGCGACACTTCAACCCAGTGGGATCTTTTGTGTCGACACTCCCAATAACGACTGCCATAGATGTTCATGGCAGCCGGGACCAACAGCTTAACGTGCTGTCCGAGGCACGGAGCGGGATAATATTGTCAATCAATACGCAGATAATTTCGAAAAGTCATATAGCTTCCGAAAGTCAGAGGTGCGCGACGTGGGTTTGAATCCGAGACCCTCTGTATTGCAGTCTGTTGGTCTCCCCACTGAGCTATCGCTGCTCAATATGTTTGTAAGTCGTACATAAAACAAAACATGAACCCATAGAAGTAAATTATTTCTTTTCAAAGAACTTGATGGAGGAGTGACACCCTCTCTTCTTGTCTTCCTCCTCTCTCACTCCTATCTGATATGAAAGGAGTTCCACGTATCAACCTTTGTTTATTTGCTGTTGACACTCAAATCATCATCAAAGTAATAGCTAACATAACTAAAAACCGTCTCATATAAACCAGATCTTTTCTTTTTAAGACAACTCCTGCACTCGGAATTATATCTATCTCACGAGGGACTTTACAAACAATGGACACAAAGATTTGTCGACCTTGATGGCGTAGTGGTTAGTGTAACCGATTGCCACGCCTGAGGTCGCGGGTTCGATTTCCGCACAAGTCAAACATTTGTGTGCATGAACATGGATGTTTGTCTTGGTCTGGGTGTTTCTATGTATAATATGTATGTATTTACAAAAAAAATTGTATATATGTATGTTTATCCATTGTCTAGTACCCATAGTGCAAGCTCCACTTAGTTTGGGCTAGATGGTGTTGTGTGTATGTGATAGAATATTATAAAAAAAATAAAATAAGAACACTCATACTCGGAACAACCATTAATCGATGACACAAAGTTTTGTCCCGTGTAGGATTCGAACCCACAACGCAGTAGCAAGGCGACCACTTAAACCACTACGCCATTAGTGCAGAATGACCTCATTAAAATCGACACATAAATTTCGGATCTATGAAGTAACAAACATAAATTCAAAGAAAGACTAGATTACAAATTTCTAATTAAGTCAATGCATTTTATCTCCCTGATTATAGTAGACGAGAAAAAGGGGCAAGGAAATATGTTACATTTGTAGCGTTTTTGTCTTATATCGAGAGTGAAAACTTCTTTAGGCGCGCTGAGCACTTCTTGGGTGAACAAAAATCATGAAACTCGCGTCATCGTCACCGAATGCTTTCCAATTTTAAATTATTTTTGGTTTATAAAGAAGTGTTTATGATCAAGGATTAAAGTTTTCACTTCTATCGGCAGTCCCCAAAGATTGCCAGTATTTTTTGGTTTATAATTTGGTTTATAAAGAAGTGTTTATGATCAAGGATTAAAGTTTTCACTTCTATCGGCAGTCCCCAAAGATTGCCAGTATTTTTTGGTTTATAATTTGGTTTATAAAGAAGTGTTTATGATCAAGGATTAAAGTTTTCACTTCTATCGGCAGTCCCCAAAGATTGCCAGTATTTTTTGGTTTATAATTTGGTTTATAAAGAAGTGTTTATGATCAAGGATTAAAGTTTTCACTTCTATCGGCAGTCCACAAAGATTGCCAGTATTTTTTGGTTTATAATTTGGTTTATAAAGAAGTGTTTATGATCAAGGATTAAAGTTTTCACTTCTATCGGCAGTCCCCAAAGATTGCCAGTATTTTTTGGTTTATAATTTGGTTTATAAAGAAGTGTTTATGATCAAGGATTAAAGTTTTCACTTCTATCGGCAGTCCCCAAAGATTGCCAGTATTTTTTGGTTTATAATTTGGTTTATAAAGAAGTGTTTATGATCAAGGATTAAAGTTTTCACTTCTATCGGCAGTCCCCAAAGATTGCCAGTATTTTTTGGTTTATAATTTGGTTTATAAAGAAGTGTTTATGATCAAGGATTAAAGTTTTCACTTCTATCGGCAGTCCACAAAGATTGCCAGTATTTTTTGGTTTATAATTTGGTTTATAAAGAAGTGTTTATGATCAAGGATTAAAGTTTTCACTTCTATCGGCAGTCCCCAAAGATTGCCAGTATTTTTTGGTTTATAATTTGGTTTATAAAGAAGTGTTTATGATCAAGGATTAAAGTTTTCACTTCTATCGGCAGTCCACAAAGATTGCCAGTATTTTTTGGTTTATAATTTGGTTTATAAAGAAGTGTTTATGATCAAGGATTAAAGTTTTCACTTCTATCGGCAGTCCCCAAAGATTGCCAGTATTTTTTGGTTTATAATTTGGTTTATAAAGAAGTGTTTATGATCAAGGATTAAAGTTTTCACTTCTATCGGCAGTCCCCAAAGATTGCCAGTATTTTTTGGTTTATAATTTGGTTTATAAAGAAGTGTTTATGATCAAGGATTAAAGTTTTCACTTCTATCGGCAGTCCCCAAAGATTGCCAGTATTTTTTGGTTTATAATTTGGTTTATAAAGAAGTGTTTATGATCAAGGATTAAAGTTTTCACTTCTATCGGCAGTCCCCAAAGATTGCCAGTATTTTTTGGTTTATAATTTGGTTTATAAAGAAGTGTTTATGATCAAGGATTAAAGTTTTCACTTCTATCGGCAGTCCCCAAAGATTGCCAGTATTTTTTGGTTTATAATTTGGTTTATAAAGAAGTGTTTATGATCAAGGATTAAAGTTTTCACTTCTATCGGCAGTCCCCAAAGATTGCCAGTATTTTTTGGTTTATAATTTGGTTTATAAAGAAGTGTTTATGATCAAGGATTAAAGTTTTCACTTCTATCGGCAGTCCCCAAAGATTGCCAGTATTTTTTGGTTTATAATTTGGTTTATAAAGAAGTGTTTATGATCAAGGATTAAAGTTTTCACTTCTATCGGCAGTTCCCAAAGATTGCCAGTATTTTTTGGTTTATAATTTGGTTTATAAAGAAGTGTTTATGATCAAGGATTAAAGTTTTCACTTCTATCGGCAGTCCCCAAAGACTGCCCCAATTTTTTTAAATAAAGTTGAATTTGTGAGTAATACGTATAACGATGAGTTATACATAGTACATTGTCCTCGGTTTGTCCGTGTCACGTCATTGTAGGAGCTCCGGCGGGCTTCAGTCGGTGAACCCAGCTCACGTTACTGCGGCCGCCGCCGTGCCGCTGTGCACATTAAACTTCATTATCAATACTTTAACTATGCTATTTAGGTAGCTGTATTATTTAATTAGTAAGAAGAAAGACATACCTAGCTATTTCTATTACTAGTATAACTCCATGAAATTATTATACCTCAAGTACTGTAATGAACAGTGCAAAGTTATTTATCCTAATCCTAACTTATATTAATAAATAATAATATTAATATTATTATTTGTGGCTATTTAGGGGGCCCATCTAGTGGAGTTGGCGAGTCACCGTCTGTCCATTCGATTGATGCTATTAGAGTATTCAGGGCAGACGCCGTTTTATCATCCATAGTTACCAATATACCAGTCCATCAAACACCCATACCCATAGCCCATATATTAGAATCCATACGTAGCAATAGTCCTACGCCTGCTGCGGCTAGTGCCGCTGTAGGTGTTCCATCCCACCTTTGATTAAAACTCTCGAAGGGCCTCTTCACGTTGGACCCATGTCTCCGTGTAAGCCTTCCAAAGGGCCGGGTATTTTCCTAACGTATAAGGAATATACCCGTGAAAGAGAAACAATTAATAATAATAATATTCTATCACATACACAACACCATCTAGCCCAAACTAAGCAGAGCTTGTACTATGGGTACTAGACAATGGATAAACATACATATATACTTTTTTTTTGTAAATATATACATAATATACATAGAAATACCCAGACCAAGACAAACATCCATGTTCATGCATACAAATGTTTGACTTGTGCAGGAATCGAACCCGCGACCTCAGACGTGGCAGTCGCTTACGCTAACCACTACGCCATCGAGGCCGACATTATAAATGCGAATGTGGGTTTATTTGTCTATTACACTTCACGCCTAACTACTTGACCGATCGTCATAAAATTTCGCATACACTTTGCTAGGGGAACGGACAAGGACATATGGTACCCTTCATCCAAAACAAGTACTGTTGTTAACCTCACCTACATTCATGAGAGCGAAGCCGCGGGCAAGATCACTAGATCTTGTTTTCTTTACATATAAAAATATAGGTAACTTTATCTATATTTTTATGTGAAGAAAAACTTTGTTGCCATTTGGTCCGGTGGCATCCAGTGGTCCGTGCTGCTAGGATGCTGAATATGCTGAATATGATGCTGATACATTTTGCTGTACGTTGACGGAATTTGAGAGGATGACATTACAATATCTGTCACAAAATTTATAGTTATCTACTATTATTATGTATTAATGTCCACTATGTCGCATTAGGTTTTCCTGTAATGACATTATGCGATTTGTTTTATAAATAAATTAATTAATTAATTTTTAGGCATATGGCGCTAACTGAGTATATTTGTCATAGTTAAAGTTTGTATAGAAATGGAGTGCAGGAAACAACAGTTCATAAGAACATTGGTCACAGTTGCATTTCGACCTCCAGAGGTCGCTTGTTGCAGTGGCACACCGGCAGCTTGACACAATACGTTTTTAATTATGGCATTCCAAGCATTAACAAATTAAGGGTGATCGTAGCGGTTTGAGAAACGAAATACATCTTATAAGATATGGTAGACATATTACTGTTTTAGTAGCAGCTTTTTGGATATCAAGTCAAATTGTTTGCATCCAAAGCATAGTCAAATTTACTCCTCAGGTAAGCTATATATTTTTTTAAATAAATAAATTCCCATTCATAATATAGCTGCAGTGAACTTTGGTTAACCGATCAACCATCAATTATCGATGAGCGGGAATACCGCAGCAGTCCGCTAATTAGCTCAGTGGCCTGACTAGTTTTCACGTACTGGAGTCCCTGAGGTGTCAGGGTTGGCAAGAAGCCTTAGTAAGAAAATTGTATTTGAGTTTTTCTTCATCAAATTCTTAGAACCGACTCTCTTGAAAGGATAAAAGGCGGTGAGCGACGGAGACTGTAGCGTTGTGAATATTTGTTACAAACATCTATGAGAGTCAATATTAAAGTTTAGTAGATTCAAAATACTACGGCTTACACGGTAGGTACTATAATATCAACTCTTCTTCTTCTCCCTAGCCTTTATTATACCCAAGTTACTTAGGGTCCGCTTTCTAGTCTAACCGGATTTGACTGGATATCAGTTTTTACACGGAGCGACTGCCATCTGACCTCCGCAACCCGAAGGCTAACGATACCCTAAAGCTAGACCAGTGTCAGGATATTAGAGGGCACTGACTTCCCAATAACGACTGCCATAGATGTCCATGGCAGCCGGGACCGACGGCTTAACGTGCTCTCCGAGGCACGGAGCAGGCGATAATTGTCAATCAATACGCACATAATTTCGAAAAGTCATATAACTTCCGAAAGTCAGAGGTGCGCGACGTGGGTTTGAACCCGAGACCCTCTGCATTGCAGTCTGTTGGTCTCCCCACTGAGCTAATAATAGTAAATAAACTATCCCATTGCTAGGCATGGACTTCTTCTCAGTGTGCGAAGAGTTAGTCAATAGCCCACCACGCTAGCCCAGTGGGGGATGGCAGACTTCATATATCTTCGATCACACAGAGCTATCGAGTTTGACTCCATGGCGCGCAATCTCTGACTTTTTGAAATTATGTGCGTATTCAATAGTTAATTATCGCTCGCTTTAACGGTGAAGGAAAAACATTGTGAGGAAACCTGCATATCTGAGAGTTCTCCATAATGTTCTCGAAGATATGTGAAGTCTGCCAACCGATACTGGGTCAGCGTGGCAGACATGGCCATAGTCTACCACGCTGGCCCTTCACACACTGAGAAGAGGCCCGTGCCCAGCAGTGGCACAGTTTTATATAGGGCTGTTTGTTTTATAATAATTTATACATGTAGAAGAGTCTAAAGATACAAAATCTATAGATTTAATATTTCAACTCTCATATGTAACGCACACAAATTATATCTATAACATTTCGCAGAATCCGCTACGCTACCTTCGATTCTACGGATTATTCTTGGAAACACCTTTGTATTGGATTTATTAAACTCGATATTATTAATACGTTTTAAATACATCGCGGGCAAAGCTTCGTATGGTTGAAAACTGTTTACATTTAAATTCACGGATTGTAAGATTTTTTATATTTAAATGAATGAAAATTCCACCAAGCTTCATTTTAAACGCCCGTTTTCCGCGTAGAATAGTTTTGGAAACTGGAGATTTAAAGTTTATCAAATGATAAGAGTCATTGATATTTTTTTGTGTGTAGACTGATGGCGTAGTGGTTTAAGTGGTCGCCTCGCCACCGCCACTACGCCGAGAGTTATGGGTTCGAATACCACATGAGACAACAATTTGCGTGAACCAGAAATGTTTGTTCCGAGTGTGGACATTGTTTGTGACCGTTGTCTGAATGTCTCCCATGCGATATAGTTGTGCTTCCTAGTGAGGGACATGACTTTATAAAAAAAATACTCATTAAGTATTAAAATCATAATATTTTATAATATTTTAGGTATAAGTCATTTTTAAAGAATTGTGGTTATATGTACATATTTGAATTACTTATAAATAAACAGCTATGAATTAAAATCTAATTACTGTTTTAAATGGCTTACAAGTAAATAAGTAGGTCAAGTTCCACTATCGACTAATTAGATAAGATACGATTGATAATTTCAACTCATGTAACAGACAAATCAGTTCTGTGTTTCAACTTTTCTCGGGATATGAGACATGTCTCGAAACTACATAACTGCCAAACTGGACGTTTACCAAATGGCCACCACTGCTGAACTGCTTTACAGGTATATACCTATAAGAGCAATAGGAGTGAGTGAGGGATTAGACCCACAATTGCGATTATTAGCTATTTAAAATAATGTATTGATCATTAGAAAAATTAAGATCTCTTTCTCATTCTCTTAACAAGTTACAAACTTTCTGGAAAAAGGATAGACCTAGAGTATCCTCAACGAACGAGTGTGCATAAGGAATTTGATAAGCGAATAATGGAAAAGATACCAAGGATAGCAAGTGAAAATCCGTATTTATTATTATATTTACTTTCTTTCTTTCTGGGGTAGAGTTAAGACTACCTACGGATTTTCAAAAACTGACAGGATACCCCAGAAAGAAAGAAAGTAAATATTTATATTTATATTTACTTTCTATCTTTCTGGGGTATCCTATCAGTTTTTTAAAATGTAACTAATAAACACACGGCCTAGTAGTACCTAATCCATTGCCATAAGCTATGATCGCGCGTGACTGACGCACAGTAAATTAAATAAAAGGAAGTTCAAAGGAAAAGTAGTGTAGGTGTATCGCCAGAACTCTTACTGACCGGGCGAAATACAGTAATAGTGCTACTATTCTTGCACTGGTTCTAAAAAGGCGGCACCTACTCCTGCGGGTATACCCGTTCGTGCCAGAACCTAGCAATAAAACCTATTTGTAGCTTCAGTAACTTTGTAAGCTCACTAAGATATTTAAGACAACTTCGTCTAGCAAGCAAGACATATCGAAGCTCATAAAAGAATATCCATAATTTCTGAGGCCGGCGTAATCGAAATCGTTGAAGGTTCATAATCATAAACTTACTAACCAATCGATTTTGAGATTCACAAGTTTTTCTTTGTAACCTGAATGGATAAATGATTTTTAAATTTTACTTTTCATACCTTCACTTAATATTTGAAAATGCCAAGCAGTTCGCCTGAAAAAAAATATCTCACCTAGCAATTGTTACTTCATTAAAGACTAACTGTTTAAGGTGTAAAGGAATCTGAGGGTGTTAATTCTCACGAAGCAGACATTTTCGTATATTAGACCTTTTTAAAAATAGATTTATAATCTTTTTATAATTATAGCAGCGATAGCTCAGTGGGGAGACCAACAGACTGCAATGCAGAGGGTCTCGGGTTCAAACCCACGTCGCGCACCTCTGACTTTCGGAAATTATTGAAAATTATCGCCTGCTCCGTACCTCGAAGAGCACGTTAAACCGTCGGTCCCGGCTGCCATGAACATCTATGGCAGTCGTTATTGGGAAGTCAGTGCCCTCTAGCATCCTGACACTGGTCTAGCCTTAGGGTATCGTTAGCCTCCGGTTAGACTAGAAAGCAGACCCCAAGTGACTTGGGAATAATAAAGGCTAGGGAGAAGGGACCTTTTTAAAAAGAATGGTGGATGTTATTAGAAATCCGGTAGTAAACAACATATAAAATTATACACAATATTTTTATTACGGTAGCATAAGGCCCTGTATAAAAACTGCTTAAAAGTAGACGCGTGGACTTAAACATTTCTGGTTATTAAAGGAATGGTCATGATCATTGACAGCGATCTCATAGATTTGCAAGGTTTATATATAACACTTTAACTCTTAGCATAACAGGCATGCCATGTCACAACACCACCTACAACAAACATGTCACAGAAACCTACAAAATGAAAGAAAATGAAGCCTTTTCAGTACAAAAATTACGGCTTTGATCACATTCATATCTATGAATATGAATAGATTGTGTATTAAATTAATAAAATACTTAAAACTTAAACAAAAAATAATCCTATCCTATCTTTTATTTAGGATATATTTTTGTCTATACATTTATACTATAAAGAAGAAAATTTTCTTATTGAATGTAATTTAAAATCTTTGAAACTGGTACCTGAACAAATTGGGAATTTTTTTGACTATTGGGAAGCTACATCATCCTTGAGTTACATATACAATATTTTAAAGATCTGCCAAGTGAGTAAGCTAGCGTTTCAATTATGACTGACTAAACGATGAGTAATAAACTAACGCTTGTTGTCACCGTTAGACCATATGCAATTGAATGGTAAAATGAGAACATTCCTCTTCAATAATTCTCCATTGTTCTATAGGTACTCTCAATTTAAATGCACGAAAACACTTTATAAGTGTCGTGCCACACAATTATAGACAACTAGCTTTTGCCCGCGGCTTCGCTCGCGTTAATTTAGAATTTGACAATGATTCAAAAGACACGTGGCGCCATCTTTTATCATAAGAAGGTTATTATTGTTTTCCTCGGGAACAGTAATTATTTTCGGGATGAAAGGTAACCTATGTCCGTTTCTGTACACCTGACAACGTATATGCAAAATTTCAGGATGATCGGTTTAGTGGTTTAGGCGTGAAAAGGTAACAAACAAGCAAGCAAACAAATTAATTTTCGCTTTTATAATATTAGTTAGAATAAGAAAGTTAGGATTACTTTATTACAAACTCTATACAACTAACATTTACGATACGTTGAACTACAACAGGACTGTCACTACATGTAGCTCTCATCATACATGTTTGTATGACCAACTGTCCATACACCACACCATATTAAATATTATAGGTAAATTAAAATTAGCCCAGACCGTGGTTTTCAATTTAATTTGTGACGCTTTCAAAGAAAATACTTCACGTCTCTTTACGAAGAAAGATAAAAACAATGGAAGCAGAAATCAACATCAGATGGTATCAAAGTATTCCAAAGAGAACGCTCCATAATAACTATTGCATAAATAAATGAGAAGTATAGTTTCAAAACCCGCCAAAACGATATCAGAACAAAAATAATGTTCCGACTGAATATGAAGCTCCTTCGTTGCTTCAATCGCATTGCACTGATAGTTTTCAACAAACTCACTAAAATCAGCTCACAAAAGTAGCAGTTTGTTGCAAACACCGCTAAAATAGTCCATTTATATTATGTCTTTAAATGGTTTTTTGAGATTTACCATTATTTAGTGAAAAGTATTTTAGAGGATTTTGAAACTAAACTACTCAAATATGCAAACTAACATTATTTTAAACTTAAATAGATTAGAGTCCTAAAATAAATAATACGAAAAAATATAATTTCTTCAGATATGAGTTTTATTTTTCATAGTTATATTTTTAATAAACTCCGAAGTGTTTAGTGTAACACCAAAAACTAGTCTACAAAAAAAATGTCATCGCAAAGTTGTCGAAATTCGTCCCCCAACAAACTGTGTTAGACTTCTTTAAAATTAGCTGTTTAGACGGGCCCGTTGAATTGTGCCGCACACATAGCTATACGTTATAAACGCAAACTTTACTTGTACCCACGTAGATATTCCCTGGAAAATGTATTTTTATTTTATTGTGGTATCCCCGGAGGGTAAACTACCAAAATGGCGCGTTCTATTCTGACACTTAACGTAGAATGTTAAACGTCAAAATGGGACGGCGGAAAATGGAGATGCGACATTTGAATTGAAAACGCCCTCGTCGAGCGTACGCAGTGATGTTTGCAGCTGTATATAGCGATGTATTTCCCTCTCGCTTGCGCTGGTGGGCAGTCTGTATGTTGCTATCGCAAGCGGGTGCGGAGTTAAGCCGCTTATCTGGTGCCCGCACGCCTCGCCCCGCGCCCGGCTGCTGCGCGTAAGCGTCACATTCTGCAATTCGTTTGCGTTTCATTATTTTTATTTTTCATAATAATAGTAAGCTATAAAATATGTTTGATTTATTGTTATTAAGGTTGTAATCATTACTTGTAGCAAATGAAAATATTAAGACCAATCAGATTAGATCAATTTTATTTTAATTTTAGAAACATAATATTCTAATTTATATAATTAAGTTTAGGTATGTAAAACAGTTTTCGACGTGAACTTTAAAAGCTATAATCTATAAAACTTATTATATACCTATTCAGCGCGTGTAAAACTTCTATCTAATAGGTATATCAGCATTAACATTGATACAACTATGCATTAAACGTATTGATGAACATTTTCCATTTTTATCAAATTTTTATACGCCATCGGCTTAATAAGGCATAATAAAAATGCCCTAAAATAACTGTAACGTTTCCTAGGAATCAGAAGTCTATGTAATTGTTTATTTTTATACTGTACCGTAGATTAAAGTACCTAAGTACTAGCTTAGGCACACGACTTCCCTCCCTTTTTTCTAGATTAAAGGTATCCTATGTCCTTTTCTGTATCCCGGACAACATGTGCGAAATTTCATTATGGTCGGTTAAATAGTTAAGGCGTAAAAGAGTAACAAACTCACATTCGCATTTACAAAGCAAGAATTCTGCTCGACTGCTGGTAATCAGTTGTTGTAGTGTAATACTTGCAACAGCAGTGTTGTCTCTTGTTTCAATCCTGTAAGAACCCAGTGAACTATAATCACTTAATATCTTCTTGAATGTCTAGTGGAAATACATAAAAAATAATTAAAAATTCATTGTGCAAACAATACACAAACGGACAAATGTATGTGCGCTCGACACTTGACTCATTTACGAGTCAAGTGTGCAGTGGACATACATTTGTCTTTTTTTTTTAATTTTGATGACTCATTCTTGCGGACAGCTTATGTCCGCTCGACACTTGACGGGATATTTCAATAATAACTTTATCCTTATCTCACTGTATAATAATAGTAGGTACTATGCTTTTTGGCAATTCTTTAACATGTTCTTCTATTCCTACTGTACTAATTCTTCTAAGCATATTGTCTTGTATTCATCTTCCCTTTTTTGATGTTGCCCATTTAATTTTTACTTCGCCCTTATAATTTTCCTCCCCGCGAGACTTGAGCATAACTAGCAAAATAAGCTCTCACATAATGCAGTTGTGATGTTTTGTATTTGATTTGTGAGGTTAAGCAAGTTTGCTGCCGTTATGCCGATAGATGGGGACTAAAACCATACTTCTAAGTGTCTCAAAAATCACTTCACGACGCGACAGTTGGTAATTGATATGAGTATGTAGAACATGAAATAAATATAATATTATCCTCCTGAGACCTAGGGTTACCTCAAGTGTATTTAAGAAATAATAGCACTTTGCGCGAAAATTGCACCGCATGTTACTATAAACTTATTACATAAGTACATCGTAATTATTATCATTTCAAGTAACAGAGATCTAAAGCCAATCACTGCCCGTCAAAATTTATATTGCATCGTATCTAATGAGACTAGAGTTAGCCCACTCTAGCATTTGTGAGAAGGCTACAGATGACAAAAACGCGGTAAGGTAAAACTATGTATTTAAATTAATCTATACAAATATTATAAATCTGAAAAGTTTGTTTGTTCGTTTGTTTGAACGCGCTAATCTCAGGAACTACTGGATCGAATTGAAAAACTCTATTAGTGTTGGATAGCTCATTTATCGAGGAAGGCTATAGGCTATATAACATCACGCTACTACCAATAGGAGCGGAGTAGCAATAGTAGCAATGAAAAATGTTGCAAAAACGTGGAAAATTCTCTTATATGAAGCAGACGAAGTTGCGTGGGTCAGCTAGTCTGTCAATAGCTGGAATGACCGCCGGCGGGTTACTGTATCTGAAGACGTTAAATTAGTACATACGCCTTTTATCGTGGTTTATTCTATCCCAACTAAAATTGACCATTCGAATGTGAGTTCGTTTGTTTGTTGCGCTTTCACGCCATAACTACTCGGCCGATCGTCAAGAAATTTTGTTTACGTTGTCGGACCTACTAAAGAATAGCCTAAGTAATCAATAAAAATATCTAAGCGCGGCAGTAAGTATAAATTTATTTCAAACTACTCTAAAATTATTATTATATTACTAGCTTTTGCCCGCGGCTACGCTCGCGTTAATTTAGAATTTGACAATCAATTCGAGTCGTACTCTGCTTGTAATAATATAATTCAATCATGATTCGAAAGACACGTGGCGCCATCTATTATCAACGTTATTGTTGTTTTCCTCGGGAACAGTAATTTTTTTCGGTATGAAAGGTAGCCTATGTCCATTTCTGTACACCTGACAACGTATATACAAAATTTCAGGATGATGGGTTCAGTGGTTTAGGCGTGAAAAGGTAACAAACAAACAAACAAACTCATTTTCGCTTTTATAATATTAGTTAGGAAGTTAAGATTAGGATTAGGATTATGTAGCTCAAGCTAACTGAGTTCAAAATATCTTCAGATATTACCAAGTCTTTTCTCTATATAAAGAAGTATAATTTTAATGTACAACATTACGTAAAGCTACTAAACTAAGTTAGGTAGTTAAAAAGCGAACCTCAAAAACGTAAACTCAAGAAACGTTCGTAAAACTTACAGAATGGCGCCTTCGCTATATATTACAAGAAGCGTCCGAGCGCACTCTCACTCCGTCGCCTGCCTACCTAGATATATACACAAGTATATATCTCTATATATCCACCACAGATAACCTATATAACACAGCTTATATAAGACACAATCGATGAGCGCTGAATTTCAACGATATTGGTATCATATTCGATTCTCGGTCAGCTTACGTATTTTGTAAAGAGTTACTGGTACTTCTTTGACGTTTTGAATTCATTAGACCCTAGATAGCTTAGACATGCTTCTAGAATTTAACGAACGGGAATAAAAGTAATCCATGTTTGTCCGATGGCATAAGATAACGTTTGCGATTGTTCCTGATCGTAAGGTACCAGGTTTATTGCCTAGTTCGGGAAAGTGTTATTAAATTTTCTGGTAGGAGATTCATGGCATTAGTATGAAAACTGGGCTTATAATCGGTATTAGGCTTGCCACCTATTACGTGGGGGAACATAAAAAACGAAAAGCGGGCGGGCGTACGGGTAGGTATGTAAGTAGGTATTATCATAAAAAAATAACAAGCGCTAATTACTTCTACTGTTTTAGATTTACGCGAAAGTTACATTTAATCTTTATGTAACATTTGATTAAACTATTCTTATAAACAAAAATTCAGCTTCCGTATGTTTGTGAAATCGAAAATTAGTCGACAGATTGACTAGAAATTTTAACACAATGTTGCATTTATACATTACACACAGACTATTTTTAGGATATGTTAAGACATTGGTGTACCCGACAGGGTCCCCGATGATCAGGACTTACTTTTTAACTACCATCTAAGCTAACATTGTGGATGCAGTAAATATATTGAGTGTTAAAGCATCAAATCGTATGTCACCACATGACTATCACAGTAGGTATATACCATTTCCGTTATCCTAGAGCGCAAATGAAGCCTTATCGATACCTTTCTTTATTTTGTACTAAACTCCGCATAGGTATTTTCATAGGTATTTCTTATATATGCTCATTTGTTAGTTGTTGCTACATAAGAAAGATAAGTAATCAAAATATAATAAAAAGATATCTAATTTTTGTCGCTAAATTGTTGCCACTTACTAAAACGTAAGGCTTCTACAGACTTTTGCAGGAAATATTTAATAGCGCGCTATTGCATAGACCTAAGACATAGACACTTTATCTTACTAAAAGCAGTCTAGAATAATTCTAAGGAAATAAAAGAAGTTTTATCATATAGATGTACTAAACTTAAACTATACTACTACCTCTCAAATAGGTATTTAAATATTTTTGAGCTGTGCAAAAATCCGCTCGCACAACAACAGTGGCTTAGTGTATTAAAAATATTGTTCAATTTATATTAAATCAATAAACTATAATGAAATACGACCGTAAATATTCAAACAATAACAGTCATAATTTTATAATGTCAAAACAATAAAATCAAAATGGCTGCCGAGTTTACAGACTACTAATCTTGTTGTTGTTTAAGTATAAAGCATACTATAAGCTGTCCATTTCCAGCTGTGCATTTCAAGCGCGCGAATTATATCCCTAGGATTTGTGCAGCATCATATGAAATGAAAATAAAACAAAACGCAGATTTTCGCTTCTAATTAATTGTTATGGGAACAAATCTAAGACGCAATAACTAAAACTTTACATGCCGTGTGATTTACAATTTGATTAACTAGGTGTGCTTATATATAACTTTACTCTTTCCAGCAGCCATTGGGACGGAGAAACTGTCTCTGATGATCCTTCGCCTGACCATGACTGGTAAAAACAACCGAAACGTTGGTAAAGTATACCTAATTAGAAATTATTAAATAAGTTGTAAACAATAAGCATTGCTAATAAAAGTTATTTAATTTAAATACTTACTACTTGTGTTCTCTTTTCGTCATTCGTTATTATATGCACCCTAATTTGGCTTAAACCAGGAATAGAGTTCAAACTTCTGTCATCAATAGGTATATGATATCATCATGTTTAAATTGTCTGGATTTCAAGACGTTAAATGCTTATTCTCTGCAACACATGCATATAAATTTATACCACGAAGAATGTTTAAATGCCTTAATGTCAAGATTGCATTAGAAAGCCTGTTTTTATCTGTCTTTATTATTTATCTCCTAGTGCTTAACGCCACTTAAATGCCGTATTTTATCAATGACTAGCTGTTACCTGCGACTTCGTCCGCGTAGATTTTAACTAAAAAGTGTTTGTCGCCGCGGAACCCAACTATATTTCTCTGCCCAAGTTACTTAAATGGCGTAATTTTTATAGTGTAAAGCTAGATAATAGCATGGCTTACTCAAAAACAACATTTAAATATGCGACGTTAGATTACACGCTGTCACAGAATGCGTAAGAAAAATAAAGATTCACAGCTCCTGCCCCGTAGGTGATAGCGTGATAATATGTAGCCTATATGTTGACCCGACCTGTTAGTAATATTCATGCAAAATTTGAAGTAAATCCATGCAGTACTTTTTGATTTTACCCCGGACATACAAACAGACAAATATTCTAAAAACTATATTTTTGGCTTCGATATCGATTGTAGATCACGCCCCAAGTATTCTTTAAAAAAAATATTCAATGTACAGTTTTGACTTTCCTACGATTTTATTATATGTATAGATAAACAATAAATTGCGTTATGGGCCTTAGGGTTGTTTTATAATTTAAACCTCAGTTTGAGTTTCAACTCCTGGCCTCTGTCATAGAGTCTGCCTAGGTTTAGGTAACATCATTTTTTTCGTCCTAAAAGTCATCAATAGTATGTAATTAATCCATATCAACTGAAAATCCATATCACTATCTTAAGTAAAGCATCGATTAAAACCACCGAAGCAAAATTGTAATTGTTCAAACGGTATACCGTACACACGGCACGTTTTGACTGACGGATCAAATTCACTCAATCTGTCGGGACCGCCTAATCTGTACCTGACCGGTGGGTATTACAGCCTCTCAATGTGCTACCATATTAGTTTGTGGAGATTCTATGCCTCTACAAGCATATTGACCACCTGCACACACGTATATATACGTACGAGCCATGTATTTTAGCATATAATCATAATTTAGAATACCTTTGACACGTTGAGAGACATGTAGATCGATTTCTAAGTGATTGAGATGAAATTTTAGAAGCGGAACCCAATACGCAAAGTTATACTCGCTATGTTAGTTACTGCTTTCGTGTCCTTGCAAGCATACTGCTATATGTGAAACTTCTAATTATAATAATATTTAAAAAAGAAAGAAAAACAATCTAAATATACAGGTTTAGGCACTGAAATTATATCTACAACTGGTGTAGACCCGAGAAACACTTTCAAATAACCTCAACTTAATTAACATGCCGAAACCCATCACAAACTCTTAAAAACCAGTAGATTCTTGCTTCATCTTCATATTTATTTATTCGTCGGGTGCACTAAGCTTCTTCATGATTCTCTACCCATTTGAAATAAATAGGAGATCTATACAAAAACAACGATAATAACAATTATATCAGCTCTGATTATAAACAGTCTCACTGTGGGCCTTGTGTCAGTCTATCTATTTATAAAAGCTTACCTACTTAATATTTATCAGCATGCCGTAAAGCTGAATGTCGCAATACAATGCTTACTAACATCTTCACTAGCCCCGTCTTTCGCAAATAAATATTTGGAATCAGTCTTAAAACAGTTAGTCTATAGCCAACCCCGTCGGCCAAGTGCAGCTTCTCTCAGCTCTTCGACAACATTATAGAGATTTTTCAGACATGCAGTTTTCCTCGTAATATAATCCTGCATGGTTCAAGCAAGCGATAATTAACTATTTAAGAGATACACACAATACTTGAAATGACAGACAGTCTGTGATTAATCTTGAGACCTTGATCAGTCTTTTAGGTTATCATTGTTTTAATATATTATTTTTATGACGCAATTGCGGTGTTTAATTTGATTGACTAATTAAGCAATAACACATTAGATATCTACTAATATATAAAGTCTCTACGCTCCGTCCTTCCTATAACAACTGACTAGGTTGCTATCTACTCATTCTAATATCTAGAATAATCAGTAATGAGTGGCATCAACCAAACAATATTTTTATGTCACATATAGAAAAAGACATAAACAAGTTGGCCATTAGACTATATATTTACTAGAGGAACAGTTTTATGTCACATATAGAAAAAGACATAAACAAGTTGGCCATTAGACTATATATTTACTAGAGGAACAGTTTTATGTCACATATAGAAAAAGACATAAACAAGTTGGCCATTAGACTATATATTTACTAGAGGAACAGTTTTATGTCACATATAGAAAAAGACATAAACAAGTTGGCCATTAGACTATATATTTACTAGAGGAACAGTTTTATGTCACATATAGAAAAAGACATAAACAAGTTGGCCATTAGACTATATATTTACTAGAGGAACAGTTTTATGTCACATATAGAAAAAGACATAAACAAGTTGGCCATTAGACTATATATTTACTAGAGGAACAGTTTTATGTCACATATAGAAAAAGACATAAACAAGTTGGCCATTAGACTATATATTTACTAGAGGAACAGTTTTATGTCACATATAGAAAAAGACATAAACAAGTTGGCCATTAGACTATATATTTACTAGAGGAACAGTTTTATGTCACATATAGAAAAAGACATAAACAAGTTGGCCATTAGACTATATATTTACTAGAGGAACAGTTTTATGTCACATATAGAAAAAGACATAAACAAGTTGGCCATTAGACTATATATTTACTAGAGGAACAGTTTTATGTCACATATAGAAAAAGACATAAACAAGTTGGCCATTAGACTATATATTTACTAGAGGAACAGTTTTATGTCACATATAGAAAAAGACATAAACAAGTTGGCCATTAGACTATATATTTACTAGAGGAACAGTTTTATGTCACATATAGAAAAAGACATAAACAAGTTGGCCATTAGACTATATATTTACTAGAGGAACAGTTTTATGTCACATATAGAAAAAGACATAAACAAGTTGGCCATTAGACTATATATTTACTAGAGGAACAGTTTTATGTCACATATAGAAAAAGACATAAACAAGTTGGCCATTAGACTATATATTTACTAGAGGAACAGTTTTATGTCACATATAGAAAAAGACATAAACAAGTTGGCCATTAGACTATATATTTACTAGAGGAACAGTTTTATGTCACATATAGAAAAAGACATAAACAAGTTGGCCATTAGACTATATATTTACTAGAGGAACAGTTTTATGTCACATATAGAAAAAGACATAAACAAGTTGGCCATTAGACTATATATTTACTAGAGGAACAGTTTTATGTCACATATAGAAAAAGACATAAACAAGTTGGCCATTAGACTATATATTTACTAGAGGAACAGTTTTATGTCACATATAGAAAAAGACATAAACAAGTTGGCCATTAGACTATATATTTACTAGAGGAACAGTTTTATGTCACATATAGAAAAAGACATAAACAAGTTGGCCATTAGACTATATATTTACTAGAGGAACAGTTTTATGTCACATATAGAAAAAGACATAAACAAGTTGGCCATTAGACTATATATTTACTAGAGGAACAGTTTTATGTCACATATAGAAAAAGACATAAACAAGTTGGCCATTAGACTATATATTTACTAGAGGAACAGTTTTATGTCACATATAGAAAAAGACATAAACAAGTTGGCCATTAGACTATATATTTACTAGAGGAACAGTTTTATGTCACATATAGAAAAAGACATAAACAAGTTGGCCATTAGACTATATATTTACTAGAGGAACAGTTTTATGTCACATATAGAAAAAGACATAAACAAGTTGGCCATTAGACTATATATTTACTAGAGGAACAGTTTTATGTCACATATAGAAAAAGACATAAACAAGTTGGCCATTAGACTATATATTTACTAGAGGAACAGTTTTATGTCACATATAGAAAAAGACATAAACAAGTTGGCCATTAGACTATATATTTACTAGAGGAACAGTTTTATGTCACATATAGAAAAAGACATAAACAAGTTGGCCATTAGACTATATATTTACTAGAGGAACAGTTTTATGTCACATATAGAAAAAGACATAAACAAGTTGGCCATTAGACTATATATTTACTAGAGGAACAGTTTTATGTCACATATAGAAAAAGACATAAACAAGTTGGCCATTAGACTATATATTTACTAGAGGAACAGTTTTATGTCACATATAGAAAAAGACATAAACAAGTTGGCCATTAGACTATATATTTACTAGAGGAACAGTTTTATGTCACATATAGAAAAAGACATAAACAAGTTGGCCATTAGACTATATATTTACTAGAGGAACAGTTTTATGTCACATATAGAAAAAGACATAAACAAGTTGGCCATTAGACTATATATTTACTAGAGGAACAGTTTTCTTTGGGCATGTTAGGTCAAAATTACAATTATTAGTCAATAACTTCATGCTTCGCGCAGTGGCTTAAATGTTTGCTTCGTTACTGCTAGTGCGTTGAGTCTAGTGGGTTTAATCCTTACTCCAGACAAAAGTCTGCATGGTCCACAAATTGTTGGTCCGAGTCTAAGTGTGTTATGTCCATCGCTTTAATGTTTGTAATCCCGAGACGTAGGTATTAAAGTACACAGCACTGTAGAAGAAAACTTAAAAAAAAAATAAAAAATTGGGGCAGTCTTTGGGGACTGCCGATAGAAGTGAAAACTTTAATCCTTGATCATAAACACTTCTTTATAAACCAAAAATAATTCAAAAATGGAAAGCGTTCGGTGACGATGACGCGAGTTCCATGATTTTTGTTCACTCAAGAAGTGCTCAACGCGCCTAAAGAAGTTTTCGCCTGAAAAACTTATTTTCATTAGGTAAACGTTCTTACGGCTAACTTCTTAGTAATCTAATAATCTGAAAACATCCAGCTTCTTAATTGCCTTCACTAAAACAAACAATATTAGTGACCTCACCAGACATTCTCTCAGCATGATATTTTAATATTACTCCCCATCAGTAAACAAAAAATATTAATAACCGCAAAAAAGTCAACAACTGTCAAAAAGCGCGCCAAGTGGGTGTCATGGCGGTTGTTTAATAAACGTCCACATGGCGCCACTTCGTGTTCTGTGACAATTCGAAAATCAAACTAATGGGCTATTCATTGATATTTTGCAATGAACTGGCTGTTTTGTTTATTAGGCAGCGTTTGAAGTAACGCAGGGGCGGAAAGAATGGGCTTTAATTGCCGCGGTCTTATTCATTACTAGTTTGAAGTGTCACAGGTTGACATTATTGTCCACTTTGCGCATGTGGCTTTGTATTGCAGCTAAGATTTTGTAACTAAAGTGAATTTGAAATCGAAAATTAATCTTTAAAGCTGGTAACTGCTGTGGTGTCCAATTAATCGACAGTCAACGTACTTATCAAGTCACTTTAAAAAACGATCTAGTTTTTTTAAACTTGATAATAAACAGTAAATTGGGAATAACAGCTTAATTTTCGCCGTATATTACAACGAGATCGGGCATTGTTTTTATCCCTTTACGTATAATTAAGTAAATGATTTTTATGCGATTGGCGTTTTAACAATTAAGTATTTTATTTTATTATTTTTATACAAGTTAATTGCTGCAGAATCCGCGGCAGTAAATATTATAATGGCTCACTTAAAAATTTTAATACGCAACTTTGTAATTATATACTGATAAAACTGAGTACCTACCCGCCCGAAAGCTTAATACAAAAGTTTTTCTTTATTTGTTTACAAGAATAAAACCAGCACAGTTGCCATTTTATGCAAATATACCTACCTCAAGATAAAAATATTAACCATTAAGCAATAAATTTACTGAAATTTCATGAACTCTGTGAGTTTATGATTTAATTTGTAAATAATAATAATAATAATATTCTATCACATACACACAACACCATCTAGCTCAAACTAAGCAGAGCTTGTACTATGGGTACTAGACAATGGAAAGACATACATATATACTTTTTTTTTGTAAATACATACGTCATATTATACATAGAAACACCCAGACTAAGACAAACATCCATGTTCATGCACAAAAATGTTAGACTTGTGCGGGAATCGAACCCGCGACCTCAGGCGTGGCAGTCGGTTACACTAATCACTACGCCATCGAGGTCGTAAATATTAGCTCACAGAATAAAACGATCATTGTAGTTATAAATATAACATATATGTATTATACATACTCTCACGGCTATATCTCCGACAGGGTACGCAGAAGTGGTGTGTTGCACCCACATATCGCTAACTATAGTTTTAAGTCCAACGTAAACGCAGATAAGCCTATTAAAGTCAGTAAACATTCTTATTAGAAAATAATAATCCCTTGTCAGAAAATCACTTTGCCGGGCCTGGAAATGGAACTCGAGACCACAGCTGACACATTCACTACTGCAGAGTCAATGCAGTTATAAATAACTAGATGTTCCCGTGGTTTCACCCGCGTATATCGTTACTGCGCCGCCCCCGTGGGTCGTAGCGTTATGTTATATAGCCTATAGCCTTCCTAGATAAATAGGCTATCCAACGCTAAAATAATTTTCAAATCGAACCAGTAGTTCCAGAGATTAGCGCGTTCAAACAAACAAACAAACTCTTCAGCTTTATAATATTAGTATAGATTATAACTTGTTTTGATATTACTTTTATACCACGTTCACTAACTAACATAAGGATCGTCTAAGCATAACTCACATTAAGCAATGCTACCATCAGCTCCGTACCAAAAAATAGTAATATTAGCTTCACAATCTCAAATAACACATATTTTGCTACTGACAGTAGGTACAACCAGCGTTGCAAATTAACAACGCACAGTTGTTTCGTATTCCGCTTTCGACACCAATTTTTTCGGCACCTATGGTTTCGGCACCTAAACTATTCCACTTTCAGCACCAATAGGTATTTTATTCTACATTCGGCAACAAGCAAAAATACTGAAAGTGGAATAGCTTAGGTGCCGAAAGCGGAATACTCCGTTTCACTCACCGCAAGAACACAACAAATAGTTATGTCACTATGATCTTCAAGATAGCACTTTACGATGTCGATATGTTTCATAGTATTCTAGCTGAACCAAACTCTGATACAGCTAGAATATTATATTATTCATTTAATTACAGTGATTGTGATTAGTAGGTAGCTATTAAGATTAGCCTATGCTATTGTTGTAGTAGTTGTTTCTTTTTAGAATAAGGTACGATGGGATTGACATTGTCATTATTTTGTACATACGATCGACGAAATCCATATCCAACAAAAGTGATTAGATGTAATTTATTTTTACGTCCTAATTCTTACCAAGTTCAACAAATATTTATAAGATAACTTCTTTTTTTTTATACAACTAAGGTGGCAAACAAGCATACGTCCCACCTGATGGTAAGTGGTCACCGTAGCTTATGGACGCCTGTGACACCGGAGGCATCACTTACGCGTTGCCGACCCTTTAGGAAAGGAGGAAATGGGAAGGGGGCTTGTGTCGCGGAGGACTAACATTCAAGCAAAAACATCCAGACTCGGAATAACTATTGTGGATCAGACAATGTTAATTTAAGAACCGAAATATTTGGCGCATTGACAGTGGCAAAGTGACCAATCAATACACCATCCGTGCAATCCTAATGCCTACAAGACAAGTCATTATTCTTGGAAGTCATTTATTTTTTTAACCAGCGACACGAATTCTATCTATGTACGTTAGGTACTGGTTTCTTGATAGGTACATATACGTAGGTAGCATAATATAATCGAATTAAAGCAAGACAAAGCTAGAGGTTAAGGCCCGCGTCATTTGTTACCGACAATGTCAAACGTAGGTACACCAAATGTACGTCCCTAAGTATTATAAAGCGTTTTGGTATAATTGCTGATATTTTTTATCCACGTCTCTTTGTTATAGTGGCGCAATTTTGAATTTAAATTACCTACCGATTATAAGGTTAGGTTTCTTTTTTAGGTGCAGTGTTTTGGAATTTTCTGTTAGGTAATTCTTAATAGCAGTCAGTCTAAAGCCGACTTTCTTTACTATGTGGTGAAAAAACATACGGCCCGTATTATGGTAAGCGCTTACCGTTGCCTGTGATCGGTTGTGGTATCATGTGTATTACTCACGTGTTGTCGACCTTAAGGCAAAGGAATTAAAGAAGGGATGAAAGGAATGGGAGCACAGGCTTCTATTACCAAACATAGTAAATGTGTTATGTGTGTACTTACGCCGATTGCATGTAAAAGGGTGGTAGTTGCCCGAACAAGCCGCCTGTTTTTCTGTCACCAACTAATTGACTATCGGTTGTTGTTCCATCGTAAACGATTACTTTCGTTACATTTTACTATCATATATATAGTACCACCGATTCTGGTTGTCCCTGCTGCCAGGACCAACTTACTGGCCAAAACGCCACTTACTCGCACAATAAGGGTAATTAACGAGCTCAGCACTAAAATTGATATCTTCTCCTGTAACCTGAACGAACTCGCAAAAGCAATTCTATATGTAGTAGCATATAAATAGTGTGTATGATAATATTTTAATTTCATAATTTAGGTTTACGATTTTGTCAATTTTCTTTGTTTATTTTTAAATTTTAATTTTTGTTATTTTTTTTTATTTTATTTTTTTATTTATATATTACAAGCATTTTACGGTTTAACATTAAATACAAACATTTCGATACGTTTTCATATAATTATTAGTAATTAGTTAAGATTATGCAGAACCATAATAATATTAAACAAAAAAACCAAGAATTGCCACGCGGAATGATGGTGGGTGAATTCATCTATTACTTGGATTGAAAATATCCACACTTTCGATAGGCTAGTTTGCTTACTACTATACATAAACGATATACAATATGTTTAAACAATAGTAGTAGCAACCGTAATATAGTATGATCCTACATATATTATAATAATAATAATAATAATAATAATAATAATAACTTTATTAGCATCTCAAGTTACATGTTGCAAAAAATAACGGTGAAACCACACTAGGCAGAGCCTGTATCGTGGCTATCAAACAAAAACGATTGCTCTAATAAAAGTAAAATAAAATAAATCTGCATTTATCATTCCCATGAGGTTGAAATACGAGTGTATTGTATGTATGTATATGAGTGTGAAGTGTATGAGTAAGTGTTTGAGAGAGTGTTATGTGTGATGTGAGTTATGTGTGTCGTGTATAGCGTTTGATGAGAGTGTTAAGCGTAATCCCTACACAACTGAGCGTAGCAATTGTTCCATCTGATAATAGTTCATGCCGGTGAGTATTTTCCTAATTTTAACTTTGGTTTCACGAGTCGTGTTATGCTGGAGCTGATATTTATTTGCAATTTTATTGTACAGGTATGGAAACATAAACTTCTGTGATCTTCTAGCAAAAGATGTTTTACATTTAGTGCTAGTGATTTTATAGACTCTTAGCCTCAGCATGTCATTGTAACTGTTATTGTATGTAGTATATATTTAAGTTTTGAGTATTATGTGTGCATTTTGGCCCCACAATCGCATTGGGCTTCCTGTAATGGTTGTGTGGGATGTGTTATAAATAAATAAATAAATAAAAATTAAAAAAATTTATCAGACCGAATTTCGGTACCGTCGGCCAATCTTACCGGAGACTAGCCATGAGTGTAGACGGTATTATAGTGCACAAGTTTGCGCGCAAACACAAGTGTGCTCTTTATTTCCTCACTATCACAGTTCAATGGTATAGCAATCCGACACCATCGGATAGAGATCAGGCGCAAGAACAATAGCTCAACGTGCTTGCAGAGGTTCCAGTGTGTTCAACACCACAACTTCCTAACTTCGGCCTGCTATTAAGAATTTCTTGACAGAAAAGCTTGATACATTTATATTTGATATCCCCGGAACCTAAACCCGAGACCCTATGCACAGCAGTCGCATTTACTACCTAATACAGTCTACAACAAGACGTTGTGGTCTGCTGAATGATTTCTTACACGTAACATCAGGTGTCTAACCATACAAAAAAGAAAGTAACTGAGCTTCCTTTCCCTCAAAAGACTGCAAGTAATTAATACGCAACTTGACCCTCAAAGACGCCGTAACTATCACATTACAAACTAAATATCCAATACAAAACTCATAAGCGTCAGATGTACAGAGAATGAATAATAAATCCTTGCCACAGACAATAGAGGTATTAGGCATAGACAAGAATCGCTATTTACATTGGGTGGGGTGATTCGGTAACACAATCCGTACGCACGTCAACTCTATTATTTATGGATTCTTTAACATGTAAGGACTTTGGGGTAGTATGAGGGTGTAAGAGAGTGTTGAGGGTGCACGATGGTGTGCGAGGGTGCGGGCGAGTGTGCGCGGGGGTGAAAACGTGAAATCGGACATTTGGCGCAAGGAAGTGTTTCTTCTGCATCGGTGGGCATAGAGAGGGATTTTAACTTTTTTCTCTCTCCATATTACACGCGAAATTATTTTTGGGGTGCAGTTTGAGTGTTGTATCATTATTTGTTGTACCGCTTTTCTCGTTTTATTGCGGTTTTTAGACGTTTAATATTCAAAAGATATTTATTTTTGTAACTGTTCATAGGTACAAGGCGACTATTTAGTCCCGACCCGTAAAATTGCGTCCGACATTCGAGTCTTTAGTTGTGCAAATTAAAATAATAAACTTCTCAAAACCATGTTAGAGTCAGAAAATGAGCCCGATGTACGGAATAAGAACACCTGTCACATAATAATACTAAAATAAGAGAGAAGTAACTTACATCTAGATTTCTTATAAAATATAGGGCAAGCTACACTTAGAACAGTCCCAGATTCCGTGCCAAAGCTGATAATTTTCACTATAAAAACACACACACTAGTGTCACACTCA
Organism: Catocala sponsa; assembly: GCA_963564715.1. Lineage (NCBI taxonomy): Eukaryota > Metazoa > Arthropoda > Insecta > Lepidoptera > Erebidae > Catocala > Catocala sponsa. The sequence continues at coordinate 10,869,906 of OY751351.1, forward strand.
GACATCGAACCTAAAACCCCTTTTGTACGCTTAACGTGAACCTAGGCCATTAGACCAAGAAATCAGAATAATTACAAAAATAAATCAACCGTATGAATATACAGTTAACCAACTTTCTTACAAGATTCTCGCTAGCGAGCGTCCTCAGCAACTGAAAACTATTTAATTGAATAAGTTAATACTAATTAGTATGATATACTTTAGTTCTTGAAAACTAACTTAATGAAACTAGGTGCTATTTTTGTAATAGGTAATAACGGATAATCTTAATGACTCTTGCTTATAATGCGGGTTACTTGCGCTAGTTGCTTGCATCGTGTAAACCGACGCAAGCTACCTGTCCAAGTAACCTGTATGATTAACTTGCACATGTAGCTCTAAGTTGGGTATGGCAAAAGAAGCATGAGAGCAGAATAAATGCTGTAGAAATGACTCTGAAAGATAGAATAAGAAATAGTGTAATTAGAGAGAGATGCGGCATGAAAGTGGATATAGTTACAAGAATAGAAAAGGGTATGTTAAGCTGGTTTGGACATGTAGAAAGAATGGACGAGGAAAGACTGACTAAGAAAGTTTATAAGGCTAGTGTGAATGGAACAGTCGCAAGAGGAAAACCTAGGCGAACGTTTCTCGACCAGATCGGAGGCGTTCTGGACAAAGGCCAGGTTAAGAGCTCCTTGAACCGACGGGCGTGTATGAGGAATGTGATGAAAGTGAATGAAGCCAGAGAAGTGTGTCAGGATCGTAGCAAATGGAAATCCTTAGTCTCTGCCTACCCCTCTGGGAAACAGGCGTGAATCTATGTATGTATGTATGTATGTAGATCTATTAAGCTACTTGCGCCGTGTAAAAGCATCATATTTCTTTTCTTTGTTAAAGACCGCTTGTCACGGAGTTCTTCACATAAGTTCAAACAACGGACGCAAAGTACACCTAGACTCGAAACAACTATTTCTGGACGAGACAATTTTGTCCCATGTGGAGATCAACCCCACAACACCTGTCGTAGTAGTAGTGGCGATACGACCAGCCACTACGCCATCATAGTAACCATGAGCAAAAAAGAAACCTAGACTTCTCAAAGAATAGCATTTGAATAACTTTGGATCGTTTTTAAAGCAACGTGTTGTGTTTCCAGAAAGAAAACAGATTTAAAACATTGTGCCATCTCATCGAACCATCTCATCAAATGGACATAGCGACAGCAGGATGATTTAAATAAGTTCAGCGCTATGTATACTTAGTTATCTGGTCGTTCAAGGGCCCCTAAAAAGTGTTTCTTACTAGCAATTGTAGTGCACAAGCAGATAGACAGACAGGAATACAGACAGCTGCTGTCTGTATTCCTTGCTGTCTGAGTAGCAACTATGTACCTACATTAGCAGGATCTGCAAGTCCCAAGGTAATGTATCAAAGAAAATATATGACGGAACTCTAAAACACTGCACATTATTGAGTTCATGTATTGATTAGTGTTAAATGCCAAGATATATGACCACATCCGGCAATCAATAAATTATCAATTTGACATTAAACGTCACCCTGCCATTCTGCGAATTCAAGACATTGGATTGCATTTGCTGCTTCATAGCTATACAAGATTTTATCAACGTTTTTGTTCCCAAAAATGTAGGTTGGGTTCGGTTAGATTAATAACAAACTTATTCTGGTTGAAAGGTATATCCTTTCCTGTTCCCCTGAGAACGTGTATGCGGCATTTCATGATGATCGGTCCAGTAATCAAGGCGTGAAGGCGTAACAAACAAACTCACATTCTCATTTATAATACTATTAGTTAGGAAGTTAGGATATATCTTAATGTAAAAGTGAAATCCTATTTTGGAATTTCCCAGTATTCTTCAATAGTTTTTGGAACTCCATAAATACATGAACTGCTCTACCTGTGTGAACAGTCATTCAAACATTCCCGATCCTGCAATGCTATTACTAGAGATAGTGATTCCGCCACTTTCTCGCCGCCAAAATTCCTCATTCCTGATGATAGTATGCAAATGCCGCCAGCTTTTCTATTAAGTAAAGACATCTCCCGCACTAGAAAAATATCTTGTGCCGCAAGTCTTAACAAACATTCAAACATCGAACACATAGTAGACCCAGACAGGGCACAACTATTTGTGCCATACAAGTTTAGTCCCGTGTGGGATCGAACCATCGATACTCGGCGTATTGTGACAATGCGACCTCTTATACCATTACACTATCCGTGCAGCTACACACGCAAAGCTTTACTTTTCGTAGCACTTGGTGGATTAAAATTTATATGATCTCATGAATTTGTCCTGTTCGTTTTACCGTCATACCACTCCACACCGCAGCGGGGTTCATCCTTACCATCTGGACACGCTCTGTCCAACACTGTGCACTTCCATCGCTTATTCAATCACGCAGTCTTTGGAATAAACGACCTGGAGCACTGTTACCAGAGCGCTATAAATGTTTCTTGTTTAAACAAGGTTTAAAGAGACTATCTACTAATACAATAGGCAGCAGCTTAAGCTGTGTAGTCTCCTAATGTTGCTAGAATCTTATTTACTACCAGGTGGCCGGCTGAATCGTCTGCCACTAGAGACTACATAGATGGCGTAGTGGTTTAAGTGGTCGCCTGGCCACTGCGCCGAGTGCTGTAGGTTCGATCCCTAAACAGAACAAAAACTTGTGTGATCTGAAAGTAGTTGTTTCAACTCTGGGAGTTCTCTGTGTCTGTTGTTTGAATGTTTGTAAAGTCCCCCGCGATACAAGAATAATTCTGACTGCGGGAGTTGTATATTTTATTTTAAAAAAAGACAATAAAACAATATTAGGTTTCTTAATAATTGTACGTGGAAAATAGACCCAGTAGCATATTTAATATTGCATGCTAATCACCAAACTATTAAAAGTAATAAACTAATTGATTATCGAATGCTAAAAAGATAAATAAAATGTGGACGATAATTATTATTTATAATAAGTAATTGATTAATTGAATAATCCGCTCAATAATGTCAACGTGTGCTTAATCTTGATATAGTGCAGAATATCTGAGGCATAAAATTGACATTATTCACTATAGATTACTTTTATCATTACACAGGAAATTTAAAATAATTGACATTTTAAACTTTAATTACCAAGAAGGTCAAGTTTTATGAATATTATGCGGATGGTACAGTTCCTTAAATTGTGATATCGGCATCTACCGCAGTCTGACACCCGGATTCTCAAAGGCTAATAAATTCGAAGATATGTCAAAATAAAACTAATGTCAATTGAATTGAATCAGCTAATCACAGTAGTTGACATGTGTTTGAATAACTAATTTAGTGTAGATCTGATATTCAAAAACCATGAGTGAGAAATCGTCTGTTTGTTGCTAAAGTATTTAACTGATATTGGTAGGTACAATGTGTTATAAAGAAAACTTGTATACATGTATGGGATATAGATGCCTTGAAGAAAAACACGTCGATCTAATAGCACAAGTAGATTAATCACCATTAAAACTAAAGTCAATCCTTTAATTTTAATAGAGGTGAACTAACTCATCCTAACTTCCTAACTATAATATTATAAAAGCGAAATGAGTTTGTTTGTTTGTTTGTTTGTTACCTTTTCACGCCTAAACCACTGAACCGATCGTCCTGAAATTTTGCACATGCGTTGCCAGGTGTACAGAAATGGACATAGGCTACCTTTCATCCCGAAAAAAAATACTGTTCCCAAGGAAAACAACAATAACTTTCTTATGATAATAGATGGCGCCACGTGTCTTTCGAATCATGATTGAATTATATTATTACAAGCAGAGTACAACCCGAATTGATTGTCAAATTCTAAATTAACGCGAGCGAAGCCGCGGGCAAAAGCTAGTAATATTATAAAACATATCACGGCTAACGTAGCATGCTTGCGGCTCCCCTTACGAGACGTGGTTACGCTAGTACACGACGTTTGTGTCTTTGCCAAACCTCCAAATACGTAGTTACTGTACTATCAGACTGCCGATCCAACTGCTTAAAACGCAGCACGTCCTTAACACCTTAAACGCCATGGGGGACACCATGTGCCGGCACTTAACTTTGAGCATAGGCCACATGAAATTTTATATTTTGTCAAAAATTAATAACACTGTTTTATGTGCTTAATTGATAGAATTATAGTAATAAATTATATTAAATTAAACATAAGGCTGTTTATCATAAAAACCTAACGAGATTTAAACGTCACTCACCGGTGGCCCCCATGGCCCGTGCCAAAGCAAATTCATTTTTATTTACTGCCAGGCCACGCGGTCACGCTGTCGGTCACTGTTTTTTCGCGCGTTTTGGCTAGTTGCTGTCCCCACCCCCCGCGCCGTGCGTTTGTTTACGTTAAGTGCAGTTTAGTACGACAAATAGAATTGCGAAAGTTTGTTGTGCGCCTCGTTTCCTAATACACGTATAATTATTGTTTTCGCGCGTTTTGGCTAGTTGCTGTCCCCACCCCCCGCGCCGTGCGTTTGTTTACGTTAAGTGCAGTTTAGTACGACAAATAGAATTGCGAAAGTTTGTTGTGCGCCTCGTTTCCTAATACACGTATAATTATTGTTTTAAAATGAATGATTTCGATGATTTTGAGCTTACAACTGACGACATTTCACAAATTGAAAATATAGAAATATCTTTACTAAACAATAGTTTTCACGTAACTTCTGAATCCGAAGATGAATACAGTATTCACCTGCCCAGACAACGAAGACGTCTTGTAATAAATTCTAGTGAAGATGAAGATGAAACTGTTTTGCCCTCCACTTCAGGGAACTGTCCATCAACAGGCTATTCGTCCAATTGGTCCGTACCTCAAGGTAATCAACGAAATATTATACCGTATACTGAATTTCCTGGACTACCCCCATACCTCGTGAGAAATATGATTAATAAATCACCCGCAGATTTTTATTTTCTACTAGTACCAGATGAAGTTTTTGAATCGATAGCGAATGACACAAATTTGTTTGCAATAAAAAAAATAATTGACAAGGAATCGACTCCCGGGGCAAGAATTCGTAAATGGTTACCAACAACTACAGAAGAAATAAAATCTTTTTTTGGTTTGATTGTATTCATGGGTCTAGTAAAATTACCGAAAATTGCTGACTATTGGTCCACAGACGAAATTATGGGACAAAATTTTCCAAAGACTATAATGAGTCGTAATCGTTTCGAATTATTGTTGCAAATGCTTCATTTTTCACAACATGATCAAGATAATACTTGTAATAGATTACATAGAGTTCAAAAATTACTTGACACCATGAATAGTAATTTTCAGAGATATTATACACCGGCTGAAGTATTATGCATAGATGAAAGTGTAGTGCCATTTCGTGGACGTATCATATTCAGACAATATAATAAACAGAAACGGCACAAATACGGCATTAAGGAGTTCAAGTTATGTACATTACCCGGTTACACTTACAAGATTAATATTTATGCAGGCAAAAACAACGACCAAGTAAACACCACCCCTCTTAGGGTCGTTATGTCTCTCTGCAGTAACCTTTTGAACAAAGGTCACACACTTTTTACCGATAACTGGTACACAAGTGTAGATCTGGCGAAGAAACTCTTAGAAGCCGACACTCATTTAGTGGGTACTCTCCGTAAAAACCGAAAGCATCTTCCTAAGGAGGTGGTAACAGCAAAACTAAAAAAGGGTGAATATATAGCCAGAGAAAGTAACGATGGGATAACAGTGCTCAAATGGCGAGATAAAAGAGAAGTGTTACTGTTATCTACTAAACATTCAGTGCATTTCCAAAATGTCAGAAGGCGAGGTAAATTTATTTTAAAACCTAAGATAGTGATTGATTACAATAATGCTAAAGTAGCAGTGGACCTTTCCGACCAAATGGCAGCTTATTCTACACCTCTAAGGAAGTCGGTTAAGTGGTATAAGAAGTTAGCCATACCCCTTCTTTTAAATACGGCTGTTGTTAATTCGTTGATATTGTATAAAACTGTGACGGGGAAAAAGATACAAATCACAGAATTTCGTAAAGAATTATTGAAAAAATTATGTGCCTGTGAGAATAGTGTTGCAACCACTCTTCAAAGACCTCGACGAGCTACCCATAAACTGGGCAAAAAGCCAGGTCCTGTCAGGGAAAGTAGACGAAGCTGCGTAAAATGCTATAAAGATAATGTCGCTGCAATGGGCAGAAATTTGGCCAAAAATAAAACAAAAAAAGTGAACACATATTGTGAAGATTGTCCCGAGAATCCTTATTTATGTATCCAATGCTTTAATGTAATTCATCGTTAATTTTTGAACATATATGTATATATTATTGACATTATAATTAACACTAATTTCTTAGCTGAGTTTAATGCATGACAGAAGATCCAAGTTTTTTTTATAGAGATTTTTTTAGTTTTGTGTAATAGGTAGTAAAAGGTAAATATAATAAAAAATAATAATAGTAAGCATTGAATTACATAGTAGGTACTTTATAATATTATTGTTAAGCTGATTTTGATCTCATTACAGAAGTTCAATTTTTTTTATATGACAGTGTTTTAGCTAAGTTTGTGTATAACATACCTATTATAAAATTTGTTTTTTTAAATTCAGCATTTGTGATAAAAATATAATAAAACATTAATTTATATAATATTTCTTTCATTTTTAATTTCCCTAGGCTGCTTCACCTATTTACTCAAATATCTTCTAAGTTTCGATACACGACCCCATGTTTTCACGAACCAAGGCAAAAATCGTGTACTCCAGGGCCACGCCGGTCACATCGTATATAAATTATCTACTACACGGTGACCACCGTTAAAATCGAGCGGTTCAAACGTCAGTCTCACTCGCGGTCACGCGTGACCCCCATGGCCTGAACAGAGATCTTCTTGTCGGACACCAGTGTCCCCCATGGCCTAAATGGAACTACATCAAAATCTTGATGGCGTTTAAAGCTGGGGGGATACTGGCCTAATTTGAAATATAATATGACACTTGTGACATTAATGAGTCGATTCGCGGATCGGCAAGAATAGGTTTGGATTTGTACCTTCTGTATCGGTTAGAGCTACAAGACCGCTTGTTGGGCAGGAGTGACGCCGTGCCCTCCTCAAACTCCGAGGATGAAGAGTTGCTACTTTGTGGGCTTGGTGCCGATAACTGTTCTCTCTCCGAAGCAACAGAATCGGCTCGCTCGAGGTTCTCTCTTACCTCCATTTTACACTGCTGTGTCTTCTAAAGGCACTAAAAATAACTTAGTTAACCGTTTTTAGCACCAATGTAACAATGTACTATTATAAACAGTATTGTAAATACTTTACACAACTTTAAATTAAAAATTGAAAAGTTTTGCTGTTAATTGCAAACACACAAATCACGGCTACTTGGTTGCATTTCTTCAAATCACGCAGGAATTTCACCAATAAAGCCAAGTTAGCGTGAAATTTCACTGAAACGCTACTCTCTTCAAATTCTTAGTAACTTATCATTAAGTATGGATCTCGAGTTTTGTCTTTGTGTAAATACAGCTCCATTTTTCACTACTATTCCATCAATATCATCACAGCAACGGTCTAACTATCTTAAAAGTCACAAATCAATTCCAAAAGGTTAATTTCTCCCCACGAAAATTCGAATTAGAAAATCTCGATGACATAAAAAGCAATCACTTACCGTTTTGCGATGAAAAAAAAGGGAAATTGTAGATCAAAGAGGGAAACGAGGACGTAGCCGAGCGGCCATAATGCAATAAATTTACTTTTTCGGACGCGGTTTAAGCTAACATGGCGATAAATCGAATCGTAACGGTTTAACGAACGCGACGGCGAAATTCTTTTTTCGGAAACAAAAATAATCGATTTCTTATTACACAAGATGTGCTTCTTACGGTTTTGCATAAATACTGGGACAATATACTTTTGAAAGTGGAATTCGTTATTTTCTTTGGGTATTAATAAAGTTTATAATATGCTTGATACATAAGTTTAATTTATTATACTATTTATAACATACAAATTACATGAACGAATTAAATGTAGAATTAATTAATATAAATTAGAGATTAAACCCGAAATGATGAAAAAAACTATCGTTTCTTCCTTCTACTCAATCACTTAATCAAACTAAGTATATCATTACGTATTCGCCGCTAATTGGGCCAAACAAAACAACTTTATTGAATTAGGTCACCAAGTAACACTTTATGTCAAAGTTACACTAACTATCTATATTCCTTGTTATCATTGTCGGTGATTGCACCGTGATCGTATTGATTTGCGGTGTACTAAAACCTAATAAAAATAAATATTGTAAAAATTTAAATTTAAAGTTTCACTTTGACAAACTTTTATTTCATCAAGGAAAAATCGAATTCAAGACAAAATCAAAAAACAAATCAAATAACTCAAATTTAAATATCATTTAAACCCATTTTACAGTTGCCATAACCGAGAAAAAGCAAAAGCGCGCGAAAAACAATATCCAAATGACATTTTCGTGTAAAAGGGAGGCGCCATTTTGCACACTAAGTAATTTTTAGACGATTTAACGAATTAAATTGATAAATTTCTTTGATGTGGGTTCATATCGATTATTAGATTACACGGGACTCGACTTTTCAATTTGCCGCCCTCTTTTTCCTGATGAAATTATTGGTGTAAGCAGTAAAACAGGTTACTCGCGATTGAATTTGTTATAGCTGACATAGAGGAACCCTAAATGTCGTGATAGTACATATGGACGTTTGAGTGGAACATTGACTTATTAATTTAATATTGAAAATGATATTTGGTGTCATAGATCGCAAGGATTACTTAATATAAGGGGTCAACGTAATAAATGTTATAGGGATCTTGTTGTTTAATTTAAACCATAAGGCATTTCCCCTTCAGTAAAATGTCAAAAGGCAAATAACAAGCATTTGTATGTGCTTTATTTGAACTTTTTTTTGTTTGAAGTTTATATTAGATTAGCTTCTTCTTCTTAGTAAATGCACTGCTGTGCTCTGTGGTCTTGGTTATCGGATCTTCCGTCAAGGAATTTTTAATAGCAGTACGGGACTCTGATGCGTGAACTATGCCTAATAAGCAATAAGCTCAAAGCCATTACGTGGGTTCTACATCCATAGCTATCGAAATGTGGATGTAATACATCGCTCTTCGAGAATATAGGCGTGAGACTACGTAAGTTTGTAATGAAGGCGTTCTAAACGAAGCCCTTTACCTTCAGTATACGGAGAGCGTCAGGCTTCCATATTAAACATTCTCCTGTACGGAGCTGAGACCTGGACAACGTACGCAAAACAAGAGCGCCGATTAAACTCATTTTACATGCGTTGCCTGCGCAAAATTTTGGGCATATCATGGCGAGACAGGGTAACCAACGAGAAGGTTCTAGAAATCGCACAGCCGCCTAGCTTGACTGCACTTCTCAAACAGAGGCGTCTACGATGGCTGGGGCATGTGCACAGGATGGAACCCTCCCGTTTACCACGACGCGTTCTCCAAGGTGCAGTAGCGAATGCAAATGAGATATTGGGAGCTTTGTTTCGCTTTAAGGACTCCGTGACATGGCCACTTTTAAAATTGACCACCGTAACTAGAAAAAGCTCGCAGAAAATAGAACCAATTGGTGGAAACGTGTAATGGAGGGTGGCAAATTTTGCGATGACGCCTGATTTCAAGCACTTGCCGACAAGAGACAGAAACGTCATCTAGGTGGCTTAGAACCGACCACCGCCGATTTCTCTTGTCGAGCCTACGGTAGGTTATGTCGCTCTCGCATCGATTTGTACAGCCACTAAAGTCTGTAATAGACGTATAGGCCTATATATATATATGGAGAGTGTAGTGTCATTACATTCCTAGGTGATTACCTACTGACATTTCTATAAGAGATCCTTATCTCTTTAGCAATGTCAGTACGCAAGAACCAGATAACGCGTTATACAGTGCTTTGTCGCCTTCTCGGTGGTAAGGCCCCAGTCACTCCTTTTATGGAATTGGCAACACGCGAATCATACGCCTAGTGTTGCAAGCATCTGTAGTTTATGGTAACTTTGTATCATGCGAGCATAAAAACAATTAGACAGCCAGGCTGTAGGCTTGTTACCCAAGCGTATTAAAAAACCGGTCAATTACAACTCGGATTCGCATACGATGGGTTTCGTACATTCGCAGCAGCACAGCGGCCATCTTGGCTTTATGTAATTTGTTGTTATATCGGCAATAGAAATACACATCCCATGAAAATTTTAACTCTATCTATTACGGTTTAGGACATACAGACAGACGGACGGACAGCGGATGCTTAGTAATTGAGTCCCGTTGGTACCCTATAGGTACGGACGGACGGACGGACGGATCAGTCATTTCTTAGCACGTCGATTTCGCTGCTACACATGTAGGTCGGGTTCCTATATCAATAAACAAGGAGTTTTAGCTACGGACAGTTAAATTTTGACATATTTTTCACACAGTATATATCAAAATTAACTGTTTATAGGTAAAACGAGTCGTTTCTTAAATTAGGAACTGGGCCTAATACACAAGACTTATACATAAAGAACATATCCTTTTTTTTAAAGCCAACATCCGCACTAGGGTTAATACCTGCATCGCAGGGGACTTTACAAAGATAAAGATAAAGATAAAGATAAAGACTCAACATGTGTACAATCAGGTGTTACAGTACAAACAATGTACAAATAACATCTAGACTCGGAACAACCATTTGAGGATCGAACAATTTGTCCCGTGTGGGATTCAAACCCACAACACTCGGCGCAGTGGCGAGGCGACCACTTCAACCACTATCCCTGCAGTCGTGTTGCGTAGTGGGCGGATAAGTAACTTATACAAGTTAAGACACATTAGTATCTATTTACATAGCTGACACAATCTCTAACAGAGACAGACGCACTTCAAATATGTCAAAAGATACATATATCACTGCCACCGCCTCTAGATGGGTGTCAATCTACAAAATAAATTATCTAGACAGGATTAATCAATATGCTAATGAAATAACATATGTGTATCGATTTAAATATAAACATTACTTAATATGTCCTGTTTTCTAAATAAGGTTGTAGAGATTTGACTGGTTATCACTTATCAGGCTACAATAATAATTAATCTAGTGTCATTGTTTATATAAGCACACTAGATTTTGCCCGCGGTTTAGCTCGCGTACCTACCTAAATTTAGGTTAGATTAGTAACAGTATTTTTCTGGATAAATGGTACCCTATGTGCTTTTCTGTTCCCTTGAAAACGTATATGCGAAATTCCATGATCGGTCGAGTAGTTAAAGAGTGAAAGCGTAACAAACAAACTCATATTCGCATATTATATAATATTAGTTAGGTTTAGTGTTTATTTATTTCAAAAGACAGCTCTCGGTGATAGCTATATCATTCGAGTATCGTAGGCACTCTAATTAACTCTATAGTATATAAACATTGAAATAACGGATCCAAGGTTTTGTCTTTGACACGAGTCAATCCCAGGTCCACTTTGGACGTAAAATTTAATGATAATATATGTGAAGGATGTATCGTGGTTTGTTGTTCTCTACGCAAAGGAACACGCGTCTATCAATTATTATTAAAGGATAGTAATAGAAGTTTCGTAACTCCTGATGCCGAAAACACTTCAATTCTACAACTATTTCAAAGTGTACTTTAAAATTATTTCACTAATAAATAAACACATCATTGAAGCTTTATTTTATAAAATTTAGGTTGCAACGTTATTTTCATTCCAAGATCTACGAGTAAGCGATCTTTTCGGGCTTTTCTATTGCCAAGGTTGTCCATCAGATTTGATTGGTTTCCCTTTTCAAATCATAGTTTATTCAACCTCGATATTATATTATTCCACAGGCCTTAAGTTAAAACCGTGAATTTGGTCAATCTTTCCTTCCAGATCACAGATGTAAAATGTCGTGTGTGGAATCAACTCGCAAGTCTTACTAGATTTGACTGAAAATCAGACTTTCCACATATTTACTAAAGTCCTATTAGCTTGGCAGAGCAGCTTTCGTACATATTTGAAGTCACTAATTGCTCATAGACTAGGTCGGATTAAGGAGAGGCACTATCTGACATTTCTTCAAAAGCTGGGTAATTTTTTCATCTGATACAAAAATACTCAGATCCTTAAATTCTTGATTACATAGGGCCTCTTAGCCTTTAAATCTATCTCGTTTAAGCATGGTCACGGTTTACAGTTTACTAAAATAGTTGTTAGTGGTAATTAACAACATAACATACTTGTGTAAAAACAATACCGAATACAGTAATTTTGTTTTTCCATAAACGGCTAAACAAACTCGTGAATCCATAAGAGTGTGAAAGTACAAATTTGTGAGGCTCGACAAAACCGTTAATATCGAACAAATACAGTAGCACTAATTACCTTTAAAACGCCATAATCCTAGTGAACAAGTACCTACCCTCTATTTACATTTAATTATACGATCTCACCTCCTGACCAGCGTTCGTGCATGACGGATGTTTTGGCGCGCGATTACCCGCCAATCCTCTTGATTTATTCGATTTTCGAACGACGCCATTTCAAGTCACGTGCGCTTTTCAAATATGGCGGGGGATATACATGGTGTAAGATAAGATTTAATATTTTATTTAAGCATAATTAGTACATTTAAAGATTTCCGGTAAATTTATTAATAAAATCCTGTCGAATTATATTAAAAATGTAATAATTCACATTCTAGATGGGACTAATCGATATGCTAATGATATGTCATATATGTATCGATTTAAATACAATTATTATTATATACTTATAATTTATGTTTTCTATATAAGGTGACAGAAATATAACTGGTTCTAGGCTAAACGTGCAATACCGTGGCTAGACATATTTTTATCTAGGCACGTTATTTTATTATGTATTTCTTATCTAAATACAACTTTTGCGTCTTATTCCAGTGTCTCAAGGAACTAACAAATATTAAAGCAATAGGTGTAAAGATTATTTTTCTAATTTTACTCGGACGAGACTTTGCGTACAAAGTCTGTGAAATGAAAATAAAAAAATAATATGTGAAGACATTTTTTTATAATAGCAGTTTTTAGCACCTCCTACATAAGCACTTTTGTCACAGCAGTAGATTCCGACGTTGACAAATATTTTCTATGTTGTATGTTTTTGTGATGTGACACAACTTGTTTTATGTACCTCATGACCAAATATACATATGTATGTATGTATCAGACCTAAATCGTGGTGAAGGCACTGTTTCCTGGAATACAGGCTAGAACCTAGTCCAGGAAGCAGAGCTCACTTATTTGGTACTTATTTGGGGACTAATAAATCTATTATTATTATTAAAGACAATGGTGGGTTCACCAGCTAACATAATTCTGAACAGCTTAAGTTGTTACTTAAGCTATTCAGAATTATGTTAGCTAGTTTCAAGAAATATATGTTAGTATCATACTAACATATAGTCTATATCACCGGAAGAGAGGCAGAGAAATATTACACCAACAATTTGCCATAGATATAGTTCAAGATACGATGTAATAACCTATTGCCGTCTGTCGGGTAAAATATCACATTACCTGACCCGAGAAACCAGGACCTTATTCATAGCAACCACAAGTAGCAACGACAAGCAACTTAATTTACTTTTACACACCAACACATACTTATCATAGAAAACCGCAAGCACAAAAAAATAATTATCATTACGCAACGCTACGTACCTACCGCTTTTAATGAGGGTATCAATAGCTACAACATTTTTTCTACACCAACATATTTCACACCTCCACTTAACTGCACCTTTACTTTATCTCTTTCTATCTTTCCTTAAAGTCTTTTGCTCTATCTTTTTTCTGGGGCTATTTTGTTCTGAACAAAGAGCTATCATCCTGTACATACACAGATACATCCGACACCGTAATTGGAGCACTCAATTTGTGCCACTTGCCGCGCGGCGCGTGCGTAGCACGCGCCTTTATCAATTGTCTATGGTACACAATCGAACCTCTTTGTGTATTGTACGTAAACTATACTTTATGGTTTTAAAAAAAATCATAACTGATTGCTAATATGCGTACGTTGGAGTGTGATGTGGCGATAGAAGGGTAGGGAAGATATCTTGCATCTGTACGTTGTCTTTACTTTCAAATACTAATGAAGCTCTAGGATTAGGTACTACGATATCAAAATTCTAATACAGTTTAGCAGTCTAGTACCTACTATCTACATTCAACTGAGCATCAGTTTTGCCACGGAGCTAAATTGCAGGCGAAACGAATTACGCTATAGTCAGGTAAACAAGAAATTTACCACCAGCTCTTAAAGAAATGTCATTGCAAGTGAACCAAACTATACACGCTGGCTCATTTTTGCGCATGTAATGTCAACGCCTGGTAGTAACGCCCCAAATTTTAAAATATTTGATTTTAGATCCATATCAACTGTTATGAATATTTCTGACAGCAGGGACGACAGCTTAAAATTCTTTTTGACTCACGAAGATCTGTGACACTTTCTGATTGATAAATTATGGACATTACGATGGCAACGTTTATAAAACTTATGGATAGTGTATGCGCCCTCATACCATCCTACTGTCTGTCACAGATTAATATTAAATAATTCTACTAAATCCTTATTATTTAATCTCATTTAAGTCGGCCTCAATGGCGTAGTGGTTAGTGTAACCGACTGCCACGCCTGAGGTCGTGGGTTCGATTCCCCCACAAGTCAAACATTTGTGTGCATGAACATGGATGTTTGTCTTGGTCTGGGTGTTTCTATGTATAATATGTATGTATTTACAAAAAAAAAAAAGTATATATGTATGTTTATCCATTGTCTAGTACCCATAGTACAAGCTTTGCTTAGTTTGGGCTAGATGGTGTTGTGTATATGTGATAGAATATTATTGTATTATTATATTTATATTATTAAGTAATTATTGTTATATCTAAGTTTTAGATTTGTATAGTTATTTAGTAATGTATGGTATAGTAGCTGCAACACCTTGCTGATATGAGTTGTAAAATATTGAAAATATATTTAATTGGCGATTTTATAGAATGTGAGTTTCTTGCAGGTTTCTTCTCATAATCTTAACCCTTTGCCTGGACCTAGCAACTAACCTAAATGTAGCTTCAGTAAGTTAGTAAACTCACTAACCTATTTTGACGTTCATAAGTGCTACTTTGTAACCTAAATGAATAAATGATTTTTGACTTTGATTTTGATCGATCAATCTGCGCGGTCGCCATCTTTATTTAATACTAGCTTTTCATCAATAAAAAGTAGCCTATGTCCTTCCCCAGGTTTTAAACTATATCTGTACCAAATTTCATCTAAATCGGTTGAGTGGTTTAGCTGTGAAAAGGTAACAGACAGACAGACAGATAGACAGACAGAGTTACTTTCGCATTTATAATATTAGTAAGGATAAGGATTATTTTGCAGCCATACGCCAGTAGAAGTTTCTCTTCACGCAGTGTAGCTTCGTATGAGAGCAACGGCTCGCCTTGCCCTGTTACCTGGCATGACAATGTATTAAAGTACTTGCTTCTTTTTAATTCTCATGTGTTAGCAGCATAAGTATTTAATACAAATACATAAGATAAAATAATACCTTAAATTTAGTTTTTCTAGGCACTTCGTCACCAAACAGCTTTTTTTATTGTTGTTTTAGAATTTTTGGTAGGTACTGCTTATCATAACAACAACATAATACTTTAATTTGTTTTTCTTCCTTTTAGTGGAGTAAATAAGTAGTATTTTAGTACATACTTTAAGATTTATATTTAGGCATTTACTATGCTGAAGTATTGTCTAAAATGGAATCTACCACATTCGTTATCGCCTATGAGCAAAAAGGTTCTACAAGAAACGTTGGAAAAATAACCATCCAACTGCTAGGTACCTAAGTAAGGCTCCTTAATTGACGGGATTCGTTAACTTCTCTCGGATAAATAAGGCATTTCTTTTAATTAACTGTATTTCTGTACAAAACACATCGCATTGGACCGACACAGGAAGAAAAGGAAAACATTCTTAAACTAACAGAAAATACGTATCTAAGCAATGTTATATAACATAATCTATTAATATTATAATTTAATATCCTCACGATGTTTTCCTGCAGCTTTGCTTTTTTTTTTTTTTATTCTTACTAGGCTTGCTTTAGACTACAATCTCATCTGATGCTATGGAGCTCGCTTGCCTAGAAGGGCCCATTTATTCGCGATTTCAACACACCCAGATTATAGATACTCATCATTGTTTTCGATGAGATGAAAGAATCTTACACGTCTTAGAGGTCTCTATAATGCTCTCGAAAATATGCGATATCTGCTAAATCGCCCTAGGCCAACGTATAGGTCAAACCCTTCTCACACTGAGAAAAGGCCCGAGCCTAGCAGTGGCACGGTTTTTATAAAGGACTGTTATTAATTTATTATTATATTATATAGTATAGGGTAGATACTACGCCTCGGTGGCGCAACAATAGTGAATGTGACTGCTAAGCACGAGGTCTCGTGGTTTGATACCCGGTTGGGGAAACGTGTTATTTGGGATTTTGTGTGAAGAAGTTTTTAGTAGCAACACGGAGTTTGGCACTATCCCCGGTAGACGGCGATATACGCGCCCGATATTAGTTCCCACGAAAAACAGCTATATAGCGAAATTTGGATTAGATACGCCTCTCCATATAGGCGTGAGACGATACATGTAATTAGAAAACCAACAGTTTTATTATGCATTTAACCATAGTAATACAGCAGCCACGGATGTAAGTCGATAAACAACCCAATCATGATATTTTATAAGCCTTTCATTTATTACGTACGTAATATCATTGCTAATCTCAAACGGTGGGACAAAAAACACATCTACAAAATTCTACAACAATATTAGAGGCGTAATAAAATACCTACTTTCAGTAATATTAAAATAGATTAAAACAGCATAACAAATTCAATGTATATTTTTATACTCGAATTTAACCTGCATTCACGATCTTTTCGCACCTAGACGTCATAAATTTTGCTACCATGGTCATCAATGAGCGTTTAGAAAAAAAAACGTGAGAATTTGTCTATGGCCCGGTAGCTCCTTTGTCCAAAATTTGTCAGTTCCGTTCTCTATGAATGAACTTTTGTATTTTTTATAATCGATATGTGCACAGGTGTATTTGTTTGTGATTTCTGTGAGATCTGCCTTCTTTTCTGTCACTGTTTGGTTATTTATAGCAAAATAAATATAAGAAGTAACATGTACCTACGAATTTAGCTGCTTCACGATTTCAATAATACGTTAACAGCACAAAATAAATAGTTATAGTTATTTGTGCGCAATGCAATTTAGAAAAAAGTGTCTAGTCAATGCGGTTCAGTTATTTCGTCCGTATGTTACAAATCCACAAAAACGGTTGAATCGAACTTGATAAAATTTGGTGGGATGTATTTTATTTTCTACTGATGTCTGTCAATATATAAATAGTGGAAGGACACTAATGATGAAAAAAAGATTCTCAGAAATTGTCTGAAGAAAATCCTCCGATTTTAATCAATTAAATCTTTTCGTCTGCAATTGCAGAATCCTCTATAATTCAAAAGCTAGACGCTGTCATATGTAATTATTATGGACTTGTGTGACTATATACCTAGTTATTTCAGATAAATAATTAATTTCTTAATATTCTTTGCCAATAAACTAAGAAGATTGGAATTACATTTATGGACATACAATTCATTAGAAATGATTTTCAAATTTTTACATTTGATTTTATATGATTCAGAAACTGATGTAAGTATATATACATATACCTATATCTACTTAATAGTTTTCATTATTTATTTGAGACCGCATCAAGGCAGTGTAGCATGTTGAAGTCAATATTCAATACCTACCGTTTTAAGCAAGTAGTAACATTACAGGGCAAAGCTCACAAATAATAGGTACAGAATTATACTTACACATCGCTGCCACACTTCAAATACTTTTAATTCTAAATTTAAAACTCGCCGAGCGTTGGCGGCAAAATGACCATAAACAACTTTATTTTTTTCTCGCTATGCCCAACGCTGTCCCGCCTTTGTGGCTGTATCCTGCCCTTTTCATTCGACCTTTTTAAGGAAGAAATTTATTATGTATACTTTTGGCCATGACCAGTAGCCGCTTTTAATTGTGAGTTATGGGCTTTATAGTTTTTTCTGTATATATTTTTTACTTGTAGACGTTTCCTGACCGATCGGAAGGTGACCTTCACCTTTTTTATAATTCGGGATTTATTTTAGACGGCTTTTTTTCAAATTGATTTATTTACAGGTTCTTTTCGGGATTAATCAGACGGAACAGGAGTTTTATGTGTTCAAATATAATAAAACGGATGTTCTCATATCTTGAATAGTCTTGGACAGGAAATACCCTAATTTCGTTTTGGACATAAAATGATATAGGGGTGATATTTGCTTAACAATTTTATTGGTTGAAAAGAAATACTTCTCAAAAGATTTATTTGGGATTCCTATTTATAATTGGATATCTTTCATATTTAAACTGCCTGGATTGATCTAATTATGCAACATCTACCCTACAAAACTCACATTGAATATTATTTTCATTTAAGCCGATTAATTATATTATCAACCATTTATTAGAATAGGAACATCAGAAAATTATGCAACAGACTACTATTTATCTTTATACTTAAGTACATAAAAAACGGAATAACAATATAGGAATAAACAGCAAGAGTAAAAAATCGGTAGCGTCAATTCGTCGACGATTTGCGACCTCCTACTGGTAAGCAAGTAGACCTATTGTTCAAATATCTTTAACAATTTCGTTAAGGGTTGCGTTCCACGACATTGTACCCGAACATCCCAATTAAAAAGCATTCTGCGCCCACCTGGCTGATAAAAAAAATACATCGAAGGCTTTTGATACAGAATTCTTATTGACAATCGTCTGCTCGTTTGTGTGTCTGTATAAATTCTCACAATATGAAAATTCCAGGCAAAATGAGAGGCTATTATTATTTATCTTTTTAATTCTGTCTTAGTCCGACGAACGTATGGCATTTTTCAATACCTAGTAGGTACTTTTTCGTTTTTCTAATTATAATAAATAATAATATCAGCCCTGCATTAAACTCTTCCACAGCTGGGTACGGGCCTCTTCTTAACGTGAGAATGGTTAGGCCATAGTCCACCACACTGGTCCAGTGTGGGTTGGTAGACATCACATATCTTTGAGAACATTATGGAGAACTCTCAGACATCCACGTTTCCTCACAATGTTTTCCTTTACAGTTAATTCTTCAAAAATTTTAATCATAATCAGACATTACGACTTACAAGCTAGGGTCATGAACAAGTTAGGGTTTAGAGCTCCGACCATTAGATTCACAAATAATCTGGTAAAAGCGGCTAGGAGTCCTTGGATGCAAATGCTTTAACAGTTATTATAGAATCATATTATTATATCCTATATTCAACAGCAGGTTTTATAGTACTGAAAATATACCTTATGATTCAACTGATTTCAAGATCTTAGCGTTAATCTGAAAGAGGATCTCTATAAATATCTAAAACTAGATACATACAAGGTCTTCCCATATGCAAATATGAATGGTTTTCAGGTCGTATCCAGTAAGAAAATGTTTACATGCTTACGTAATATATTCATATCCACACCTAAATAATTTTCAAATCAATTTTCAATCAACATCATCAGAACAACTTGCCTGAGCTTAATCAATAAGAAAAGCTAGATGGACCGTTTTCTACCCATGTAGATTTAAGAAGATTCTCTATTTTCATACATATCTACTGTCTTTCAAGTTAAACGAAGTGCAGAGAAATAATCCCAAACGGAACTGCGAGCATACACTAGTATAAATTCATACAATAAAAAAGATACGCCAATTCTTGGCGGGTAGAAATCATAATCGGCAATGGAGCATGCCTCTTAATCCATCGACGGCGTATATTTTCGCGTCGAGAAAAATGTTGTATTCTTTTTTTGTAATCTTAAGCTTTTGCGTAACGGTCGTTTTACATTTTTTATCTATGTTTGGCTGTTGGCAGTCCCTTCCCTAATCCATAGAGCATTTGTGTTTTTCATCAGCATTAAGAGGAACAACGTAATTCAAGATTTTTTGAAGGCCTATATTTGATATTTATTTGTTAAAAATTAATGAGAAGTTAAATTCCAACCTACTTAACCACCTACTTAAACCCTTGGATGTCGTAAATGCTGGTGCTACCTGACTTGGGGAAGTACGATTAATCTCGACGAAGAGACCTTCAGACCGACCGCGATCATGGCGGTCATTGTCTACAGAACCGAGCAATCTACGCAAGAGATTTCATTTCATTTCTATCGAGAAATATCGGGAATGTAATCGTCCATTCCATATAAAACCGCCACAACCTTCCTGCTGCTACTGAACATTTACATACACAATATATACATCATCTCACGCCTATACTCCCTCAAGGGTAGATGTATGTATACCCACACATCGTCAGGTCACACGTGCTCACATTTCAGTTTTAGATCTCACATCAAAAGGTAGCAAGCAAATTGCCATCTACCAAGCCCAGTTCCAGACTTCTTTCTACTAGTGAGAATCTATTGACAGACGAATCCACTAACACTAACGAACCCGGGATCCAAACCAGAGTCCTCATGCACAGCAGTTGCATTCACTACCCTTGCCTCATGGAGGCAGTATTGATGACTGAAAATATCTTAGAAAAAGGCCTACTTATACATTTTTATTCGTCCGATTCGAATCCAGGTTCCTCAACCGTATACACTAATGCATTACTCCAACAAGATAGTCAACTACAAAAATACTGCTACATTTTAACACAGAATATTCTTGAACTGAAACCGTAGAAGCCAAACAAACTGTTTAATATGACGTGAAACAACAATAGACTCACTCCAACCTTTACTCTCCGACACACAACACCGCGTCCCTCAAGGGAGTAAGCAGAGCCCGCACATCGTTGGATTACATCTTCTGACAAGCATTAATAGTGCATGTAATATTAATGGACCTCCGAGGCCTGTGATTCGGTAACTAAACATCGGCTAAATGATGGTAATGTTTAGGGAATTGGATCATTTCGGTTGGATTTAATTTGTAATTATGTTTTAGTTTATAACGCTATCTCGTTCTATATAAGACCGTTTACTACAAATAATTCATGTGTGCATATTCTTAGAGACAGGCAGACTATATTTCGTCATATATCATACTATATTTCGTCTTCCACGTAGGTATAAAATTCCCATGTTATAAAGCGAGAGTATCAGGCATACTTCCAGTGCAGTTACTGTAAAATTTCCAACAGACAAATCCAAAAAGACTTTATCCGGTTTTTATCAAACAAGCTAACTGACTGCACGAATGATGTACTTGTATGAGTTATAATGGTATGTGGTTTAAGTGGTAGCCTGCCATTACTACTGCGCCGAGTGTTGTGAGTTCGATTTCCACATGGGACATCTATGCGATTCACAAATAGCTCGTTGTTTTAACCTCTCAATTTTATTGTTAAAATGCCAGCATAATTAAAAACCTGCTGCCACTTAAGACGTTAATGTTTATAAAGATCCTCGCGACATATGATCTATTCCCAGTGCGAGAGTAAAAAAACGCTATTCAATGAAAGTGTAAGTTTCAGTTGCAAACTACATCATTTATGAAATGAGAGTGAGGAAAAGAAGCTACATCGGCACGCCTCTTCAAACCTGGAGCAGGACGACGAAACCGTGCCTTCCTCAGGGTCTGCTGGTGGAATAGCACCTGATTACCCTTATGACTTTCAGAGCCTTTAAGCAATCTCGTAGCGTAAGCGGGTGACCAAAGTTTATGTACTGGTGGCACACTTGAAACGTGGCATTTGTGGCGCAGGGTTGTCACTTTAATTTATATTTATTAATTATTTATTAATGCGTGTTCTATTACAATTATTTACATGATATTGTGAAAGATTTCGTGATTTTAGAAATAAAGTATGTTTTCTTTCTTTCTTCTTTTTTTCTGGCAGTAATCAGCAGAGGCATCAATAACGTTAACTCTTTTACTGAAAACGTAGTTAATGCTTTTTTCAGGGCACTTCTATACGACGCTTATAACATGCGTAAGGTAAAGCACTTGCAAGTGCTTAAACTTTCGCGATTTTACAATAAAACAATATCAGGCTGCTGAAAAGCAACCGAAACGTCGGGGAAAGTGTAAACGTAAATATTAATAGTATAATAGTATAGTAATAGTATAAATAGATTTAATAGTTTCAATAATTTAATAAGCTTACAAATTAGTAAAGTTTAATAGTATTATAGTAGTGTAACAGTTTTTCAAAATTTTGTAATAAAGTGTCAAATAAACAACGCGATAAAATCCGTATATAGTAGTTTAATTTCAATGAATAACATTCGCGTAAACGGAAGACAATATTACGCGTTAGTAAATATATAAATATTAAGTCAATCCGTGACCAAGATACAATACAAGTTAATAGAACCGTCGAGCAATAAATAGGTATTTATACTTTTAAATACTAATTAACGCCTACAAATGGTTGTATACTGCGTCACTCACCCTGAGTCAGATCTAGGTGTAGTTTCTACTCATTAAGTGTACGTTTACAACTTAAAATAGAAGATGCATGTAGTAATACGGCCTACGCTAGCTACGTGCGTCATTCCTTGCCCACGACTGCAGTAATGTCATCAAGAAATCCTTATGCTTGTTTGTCACCTTAATATAAAAAAGTAATAAAAAAATTAACACGCAACGTAATCTGTTTGAGTGATGGACGAAGTAAAGACCAGTATTCAACAATGACTAATAGAAAATTAATAAACCATATAAAATACTCGGCATGCCATCGTCCCAATATATCCCACGCAAAGGGCAATGTTTCAAAATAAAAAAAAAATTGATTGTAAAAAAATAATAATCCACATCCCTGGGGGATTACACGACAAACGCATTTTGTGTTGGCCACACTGAACCTGGAGCTTCCAAATTCAAATTTAAAAAAAGGAATGACGAACGCCTACAAAATATTTGTCGTTAGAAGCTGTCTACTTTTGGGGATCTGCAAAAATTTCAGATTATAAGTGAGAAAAGTGTAAGTTATTATTTATATTTTTGCAATGTTACCTTTTCCTTTAAACGTGAAAGAAATAAAAAGGCTGCCTCGATGACTCCTGAGTCAGGTTTTGAATTAAATTTCTAGAAATTCTCAGTAACAGCACAGAGTCTGGACATTGTGCATGGACACCAGGTATAGGCTCGTTCCCTATTCCGTGGGGCCCAAATGTAGACCTCTGTCCACCCCTTCAAGAATTTTCGTCGTAAGCAAAGTCTCATCTCTATATTACTATAAGGGTAGTATTTAACTGCACAGCAAAAAAATACTAATTGCACAGCAAAATACATTTAAAGAGATCAAACTAAATCGACGGAGCCCCACTTCGCGAGGCTCCTAGTTTTGGGTGGGTTTAAGAAGGAACCTAACATAAGCTAACCCTTCCGAAACGGAATGTAGTGATTTGAGGCGTATAGGTGCTCGTTATGCTGTGCAATATTTGCTGCGCAATTAGTATTTTTGATGGTCATTATATTTAATCCCTTATTATTATTTAAATAAGTATTTTTAGATACAATTCTGAAATTATTCTCTAGTCTAGTGGCGGATTTTATGCTGTTACGTCAACACGATGTCGTGAATTCATTTCTCGATTTGGGCAATACGTTATATTATTATAATAGTGAACTATCAAACCTAGTACGCTGATACAATTCTACCTTACAGTTTGTAAATATATGTACAAGTTGTAACTATATTCCCTTCGGTGAAACTATCATGTTATCCACACTTAAAAAAGTCACGAATCTTAACTAATATTGTAAATGTGATTGTGAGTTTGTTTGTTTGTTTGTTACGCTTTCACACCTTAAGTACTCGACCGATCATCATGAAATTTCGTATACACGTTGTTAGGGAGTCAGAATAGGTTATAGGGTACCGTTTATCCAGAAAAAACTACTATTACCTACTAATCTAACATACATTTACTCAAGCAAAACTGCGAGCAAAATCTAGTATTTAATATAGTTTACGGAACCCTCAATAAAATATATTGTAATTTCAATAAAGGGCAACACTGAATAGGTGCGCATGATTCGATCTCTCAGTGACAGTGCGCAAGTGCTGCCACCTGTCGCGACCTAGCGTGTGAATGATCCATATATTTATCGTCGATCAATGATTTAGCAATATACACTACAATAGAACTACTTGGGTAGCCATTTTGGGTTTTGACACGGGTGGACGCGATTGTTAAAGATTACGTGTGACTTGTTAAAAACTATTCGAATTTATTGATATTTGTGTGAAATGTCATGTCTATCATGGCGAGAAACAAGTTTCAAAATATGTTAACCGATAGCTCTATTCCATTAAAAACTAGCTTTTGCCCGCAGCTTCCCTTGCTTAGCAACAGTACATTTTTCTGGATGATAGATACCCTATGGTCTTTTCTGTACTCCTGACAATGTGTATGCGAAACTTCGTGATGATCGGTCGAGTAATTAAGGCGTGAAGGCGTAACAAACAAACTCACATTCGCATTTACAATATTAGTTAGGATTGCGACATTTGTACCTTTCGTTCTTATGAAACGAAAATTAAATAGCTCGACTGTAGTCGCACCTTCAACCAAGAGATCACAATACAACAACCAAGAGGCAACCAAGCTGGGTCGCAGACTCCAGTGGCAAATAGTATTTAAATTAAAACGGCCACTGCTACCAAGCTTACCTTGTGCTGTATTACATATATATTTCCAGAATTCCTTGTGAAGGCATTATCAATAAGAAGACCAATGGTCTTAGTTTTTTGCGCTGTCTGTAGTCATTCCTTATTAGCAGGGTTTGCTCGAGGATCTGTCACAACTATGAATTAGGTCTTGTATTTGATTGGCATCTTAGTCCTATCTAATAATATTAATGCGAATGTAAATTAGATTTCTTGTTTGTTACGCTTTCATGCCGTGACTACTCGACCAATCATCACGAAATTTCGCATACACATTATCAAGGGTACAGAAAAGGACAAAGTACGAAGCGAAGCGAAAACTAGTAGTATATAAAAACATATTTTAGCAGTATCTTTCTGTTATTGATTTAATGTAGATCTATATTTCTGTAAGATAATTGTTATGTCATAAACATTGTTTTAGATCTCAGCATATTAAACAGAACAACTTCTATTTTAGTCTATAGTCTACATATTATTGATAAATAGCTAATTTAGTATTCAACTATTTCAAGTGCGCGACGTCAAGGCCAAACTAATGATTATTAAAATATTTCCAGGCTAAAAATGATATAGCTAATTACTTGTTGTCCCGCATTAGCCTTGGTTCGTCTCCTCCTACATATAACAGGAGAGGTGCTCCCGGGCACGTACCCAGACGCCTATAGATATATTTTTAACAGGAAAACAAAGGTACACTATTTTCGCCTGGAGAATAGAACTCGAGAACGAACGTACGCAAACATAAACTTCTCTTACATAGGTAGACCAACGAGGCTGTTAAACCTACTAAATATTCACCTGGTGAAATGCGAATGTTTTATATTTATGCCTAACCTTTCGAGGATATCGTATTTATATACTTTGCCGCTCCGTAAAACAACTACAACACTAGGGATAATTCTTGTGGCGCACGGAACTTTTCTAACATTTAAATAACAAACGGAAACAAAGAACACTTTGGTGTGGGAATACAACGCTAGACGCCGCGGCAATGGTAAGACGTCCACTTAAACCATTACACCATACGTGCAGTCGATGGATATAGTGACGTGAACTTATATCGTTATAGAATTAGCCACCGTGGCGCAGCGGTAGTGAATACGACTGCATCGCCACGGAGGAATCGGGTTTGAATCCCGGGTCGGGCCAACAAAAAGTTATTGGATTTTTCAGTTAGGCAATCTCAATAGCAGCCCGGAGTTAGGAAGTTGGCGGTGTAAGATACACCCCCGTGCCTCGGAAAGCACATAAAGCCGTTGGTTCTGCGCCTGATCTCTCTCCGGTCGTGTCTGATTACCGTCCCATCGGATCATGAGAGTTAAGGAACAGAGAGTGCACTTGTGTTTGCGCACACACTTGTGCACTATAATATCTCCTGTGTAGTTAGCCAGTCTCCGTTAAGACTGGCCGCCATGGCCGAAATTCGGTCTGGAGGATTTTTTTTTTATAGAATTATAACGCATCCGAATGAAAAGTATAGGCAGTCCAGTTTTATACGTATGTATGTATAAAAACTTCGCTTTCACAAGTGTCGCAATAATTCGAGTGATTACCCCGACAAACGGTGCACAAATTTGCTTATAAAAGGTTATTTTTTACAAACATTTTGTATAATCAAAGCAAATGACAAATACAGAACAAGTGTTACGAACCTGGATATTCTTAGAATCCGCAGGCATATGATGAGGGTTATAAGAGCAAGACGCCTCCCAAAACTATAATGTATAAATCTTGTAAAGTATTTTGTTGCTTCTTATTTTATTGTTGTTTTGAGTTTTAGAGAAATATAAAATTGGGAACAGTTTAAATCCCTTTAAACATCTTCAGATCCAGTTAAAATATTTAGTAGCGGCACGGGATCTCGCACTGTAGCCGTTTTTAAAGCCATCCTTCAACTGAAAACTGAGAAATTGAAAATCCCAGGAACCCTTTATCCAACCACATAAAAAAATCTTGGGTCTCACAACATTAGCGATGTATCTTTCAGAAAAATAAAAAAATTAAACCGTCCACCTGACAGTCTGATATACAAAACGCGACGTCATCGGTAGATACTTATAATTAACATCAAAATTCGGTTTCAAATTTCATATTTTTTTACATAAAATGTGGGCACATAAGCACAGAAATACGACGCAGGTTATTTAATAAGAGCGCGCGTTTAAAAGGATTATTCGAAGGCCGCCATGACACTCGAGACCATCGACAAAAAGAGGAGTGACCGGGAGGATTAGCTGCCAGTGTCAAAGTGTTAAATATCGAACACACCGTCTAATTTGACAACTGCGGTTGCATAAAAAGTTAACTGGTGTTGCTATATCATGTTTATTTATGTATTTACCTTTATTACGGGATATTTATGTTTGCTAAGGTCATAGGCGGACTTTGACTGATGTAACTATGAGATCGATATATTGCAATAAAAATGCAGTGGATTATTATCTTACATTATTTAATTTAAATGGTAATTAAGCATACGATCCACGAGATGGTTAGTTGTCATACCTACAATAGGATTATTACTCACCACTTAGATTATATTATCAGCGCAAGAGCTAAGCTCCTGAAAAACTGAATGACTTTATGAAGCTCTGCAAACATTATTAATGACATAAATAACCCTTACATCTGCAGCAACCTCTGCTCCGTGACTCAATCAGCAATTATTGCCAAAGCCTGCTGATGCAAATATGATAATAACATGTTTTGACTAAATATACCTATATCAGCCGCATATTCACTGCTTTATTCATTAACTCGTATGTATTTGAATATTTTTACTAATTGGTAGCCTAAATAATACGGCTATTTAGGGTACTAAATAGACGTACAGAATAGAAATCAGATTATAAGTAGCCTAAGCCGATAGGCTTACGTGACAAATGATGAAATGAAGATATCCTGAAAGATATGCCAAGTTTCTGACATATATATAGAATATGCATTCTCTGTCTACTCTAACTATACTAATATGCATTTATGAAATTTAAATGTAGTAATAGGATTACTAAATTTAAATTTCATCGATGTAGAGTGATGGTTACCCTCTCTAAGCGATTATTTTACAGTAGGTTGCTGCTATATTCACCAGAGAATATTTAGGTAAAATCAAATACAGAATCTAGCAACCCCAAAATACATTTTTTGACGTGTAATGACAAAAAACGTGACAGACGTGTCACATTTCAGTTGGAGTTTGACAGTTTGGATGCGACGCCCGCGCCTGCGTCGTCGACGGACGATGGCTTAATGTATGATTGTCAAATTTCAACAAAAATTATGATTAGAATTCTTTTACATCAAATAATGTACAACTGGTTCAGAGATTAGTTTCGTCTCATTTTTTTAAACTGTTTTGAAGTGTCTGTTGTTTGATATTATTCTCATGTATGCAGTTTTGGTTTAAGAAAATTTTATTAAACTATATCTTTTTGCTCTTTTTATTTTTCAATCTTTAATCAAATAGGGCTGAATTTTCTTCATTGTGGACTCGTGGTCACACCAGATTGTTACACCAATGTGAGTAACAGAATATTTTTCTTGATTGTAGCACTGTTAAAATTTCTACACCATGTACACTGGTCACTATAGATTAGTGAAGTGAAATAAATGTTTTGTTCAATTTCGTAGTGCCAGTTATTTGAATCAAAATGAAAGATATGTTTACTTATATAGGGTCACTAACTTACACTTAAGGACATCAAAGTTAAACATAATATTGCGAATTTACGTTTACCTGTTGCCATGCACAATAAAGCAAGTACGAAGAACCAATGAGAAGAACTGGCAAGAAACTCACGGTCGCTTAATTCACCTCGTTTTAATTCACCAACACATTGCGATAGTGATATTCGAAGATTAAACCAGCCTGTGTTTGGTTCTCCTCATAAAACAATAGCTTGATTAGTGTAATCACTGGCACATGGCACAGCTATAGCAGAACTTACCATAGCTCTATATAAATAGAGCTTATAAAAGTATTTCATATTTATGGTTTACTGCCTCATTAGAGCAGTGGCAGTGAATGCAATTGCTGTGCATGAAGTTCGACTTGGGACACGCAAAGCGTTATTGGTTTTTTTTCAACAATTCCTAAACTCTTAACGTTATTGGGATTCTTAAAAATATCCCCATAGTAATAGCTTTATGTTAGGAAGCTGTAAACACGTCAAATCCTTGATCTTGCGCCTGATCACTCTCTGATCGTGTTGGAATGCTGTCCAATCGTGTGTCAGGATCGTAGCAAATAGAAATCTCTGCCTACCCCTCTGGGAAACAGGCGTGAATCTATGTATGTATGTATAAGTTTACACCCTGTTTTCTATAATAATAATATTGTCCTTCAGACCGAATTTCGGCCACGGCAGCTAATCTCAACGAAGAGTAGCCATCTACGCAGGACATATTATAGTGCACATATGTGTGTGTGCAAACACAAGTGCACTCTCTGTTCCCTGACTCACATGATCCGATGGCACTGCAATCTGACACGACTGAAGGGAGATCAGTTGCAGGATCAAAGACTTTACGTGCTTTCCGATGCAGGCGGTGTCTAAACCACCAGCTGCCTAACTCCAGGCTGCAATTAAGATTTAGCAGAAAACTCAATAACTTTTGATCCAATCTGGGGATCGAATCTAGCTTTGCGCCGCCGAGGCAGTCAGCGTAAAGTAGTACCATAATGTTATGTAACATACAAACAATGTATAACAATCGCAGCAGTGACTTGCGCACACGCTGCCCTCGCACAATGACGTCACAGACCACACAATGATAATCTCGTGACTTGCGACCTGTCGATTTGCCGCAGCGATCTGTACGTAACTATCTTTGGACACCGCGCGTTCAATTCAAAGACCAGGCAAAGTAATATTGAAATGTGTTTGTATATTGTTAGGAAAAAACAGTAGTTCAGTAGACGTTAATTGATCTTTGCAAGACTGGCACACTCTAGGTGTAATACACCAACATTTCCTTATTCTACTTTTCCTTTTCAGCTGCTGTTTAATTTAAGCGGCACCAGCCTTTTAAAAAGGTCTAGCAATCATGAGTTTAACTTCTACCCATCATACTACCGACGTAAAGCCACTTCTAGCAAAACCATAATAGCTTAACTGGAGCGGTTCACCAGCGTACTATTAGTTTATAACCCAAATTAATAGGGGTAGTATTTAACTGCACAGCAAAAAAATACTAATTGCACAGCAAAATATATAATGCTTACCAAACATACTAATTTCACACCAAAATATATTTAAAGAGATCAAACTAAGTCGACGGAGCCCCGCTCTGCGGGGCTTACACCTATTTTTGGGTGGGTTTAAGAAGGAACCTAACATAACCTAACCCTTCCGAGACGGAATGCAGTGATTTGAGGCGTGTAGGTGCTCTTTATGATATATTTTAGTAAGCATATTTTGCTGCGCAATTAGTATTTTTGGTGGTCATTATATTTAATCCCAATTAATAGTACCTAATCTAAAAAAAACCTCTTGTAAACGTTCACCTTAGCTCGTCATCTACTTATGCGCCTTCCACCTTGACGCTACCTATATTGGATCCATCGTGTGACTACCCCGAACAAAAGCTCTGCCGCCATGCGATAGACGAGGCCTGCCCATTTGTATTTTACTATTTTTAACATTATTGTATTTCAATTTGGCTGCTAGCTGTCGAAACTTCCAACGTTGCTGACATGACCCACGAATCGCAATCCAATTCAGTCGAGCAGTGTTATTAACCTTTTTAGAGTTCGAAAAAACTCTTATACCTACAACAGCTTTGTCCGTCCGTTCGTCCGTCCGTCTGTCTGTTATACAACTATCAACTTAAGAAACGTAAGAGCTAGAGACTGGCGGTCAACGCCATTCGACTCAGCATAGTCGATACACCCCCGAAATGACTATTACCTTTGACCTCTGACCTCAAAGTCACGTGGTATCACGTGACCTTTGCATATTACTTGAACCATTTTTTCGAACTCTAAGATTTACGGCAATTCTTTGCCGTTTCTCAATTGTTTTTATCTTCTACTAAGAAATTCTTAGTAACAGTATATTGACGTTTGCCTCATACATTGCTAAGCTATGGCCTAGGCATATCTTAGGCCTAGAAGTACGCTTGAGTATATCCCTACTATGTATATAAGTATTGATATTAACTAATTAATGTTAAATGATTATATTTCTGTTTAAATGCCAAAGTATTTATTTCTATTTAAACAAAGTTATATAATTGCAAGTACCCGTTTCTATCAATGCAAGTAGTTAAAAATACTTGACAAGAAACTCACGGCCACTCTCCTACTGACGTCACAGACCACACAATGATAATCCTATGAGTAGCGGCCGCACGATCTGATCAAATTGTTTTTTAACAGCATTCGAATATTGTGGCACTGGGAACTATCGGTCAGCCTATCGGTAACGCCGATACATATTTTCACAGATAATGACACAACATACTAATATATTGGATCTTTTTTATGTTGTGTGGTCTATTAAAATTTAATATTCTTAAATCACACCTGTATATCCTACTAGATTTTGCCCGCGGCT
The DNA here is from genome assembly GCA_963564715.1 of Catocala sponsa. Classification (NCBI taxonomy): domain Eukaryota; kingdom Metazoa; phylum Arthropoda; class Insecta; order Lepidoptera; family Erebidae; genus Catocala; species Catocala sponsa. The sequence goes on from OY751351.1 coordinate 10,901,327, forward strand.
TCGCATGCGTTAGACTGAAGTTGACAATAAATTTCTATACCCCAGGTATAGTACTTTTCCCTGGATGAACGTTAGACTATGTCCTTCTGTACCTCCAACGGGTATGCGAAATTACATGGTGATCGGTCGAGTAGTTCAGGCGTGAAAACGTAACAAACAAAATCACATTCGCATTTATAATATTAGTTAGAATTAGATGTAAGTAGACGTTTTACAGCCATATTTCACCAGATATGTTTATCCGCGCAATAGGCAGCCAGCATTTAGTCATCTACCGGGCATCATTTCAGATTCCATATAGCTACTGTAAATTTTCTAACAGAAAATCTTTCGACCTATAAATCGAACCCGAGGCATCTTATACCACGGCGTGAGGCAGTCAAAAATGAGGCTTCGAAATTTAACAGTCAAAGTAACTCATTGAAATTAAACTACTATATACGGATTTTATCGCGTTGTTTATTTGACACTTTATTACAAAATTTTGAAAACTGTTACACTACTATTACTATTAAACTTTACTAATTTAAAGCTAATTAAATTATTGAAACTATTAAAACTATTTATATAGTATAAATAGTTTACTATACTATTATACTATTTATATTTATGTTTACACTTTCCCCAACGTTTCGGTTGCTTTTCAACAGCCATGGTCACGGGGAGACTAAGATGGTAGTTGTCTCAATGTTCCAGTGTAGTTATTTCAAAGTAACCGAAAATAATTCAATCATGGGTGTTTCTATTTACGCAGAATGATCTCAAAATATCATGAAGTCTAGCTGTGGTTTGCTTCTTCTTGGGTTTGACTCGTCAGTAGAAGTATTACCTTGAGGTATATAAAATTTCTGATGTGTTATTGTTGTAATCAGAGACTTAACCCCTCGTCTACTGGCACATCAGACACAATTAAAATACACATATTTATAGTGTCTCGTAGATATGCATACGACAGCTTAATAGCTCCTTTAGCATGAAGCAGAAAGCCTAATATTTGTACCGCTGCGCAGACGATGTTGTATTATTTCCATGCAACGCCAATGGTTGTGGTAAACTCAAACGACCTCAACGATAAACAACTAACACTATTATTTACTAATGATTTACTTAAGTATATATCGCCCTGCTAAAAGGAAGACACCTTCCTCTTCTCTTACACACAAGACCCCTGTCATTCTATGCTTACTGGCTAACAGAGTTCGTTAGTCTTTTTCATGGCTGTCAAGCTTGTTCCGCCATCTTAAATTCTTCGTTTCACAAAAGACTACTAGGCAGTTAAACATCGGACAACCCTGGAGCATTCGTATCCATAGACAACCATGCATACGACCAGTAACATAAATATTTGTCACAAAAAATTATCACCACATCAAAGTCCCGGCAGACTAGTAAATGTAAAATGCACAATCATTCTTAAAAAAAGAAAAGTTGTTACGTATCAAACACTCGAAAATAAAAATAAACGCGTGATATTGATCGAGATACGAAATAATCTTGTCCACAAACAATGCCATTATACTTATGAAAATAAACAACCGATTTGAAGCTTCCATTCGATATTTGAAAATTAAAAAATAAAACCTTACCATAGGCAGTGCGTTCGAATTTAGAATGAAACTAGGGCAGCCGTTAGGGCTGCCTCGTATAAATCTGGATAACACCAATTAAATGTATGATATTTATTATGACTGATAGTTAATTATGTTTCTGTTATTCTTATCTAACAACAAAAACAGAGTATATGTTCTGCTGAAGGTAATTTTGTAAAATATGGTTGTGTACACTAGTCATAATCATAAATAATCTTTCACGCCATTTTTAGTATCTTTTCCTGTCTTAAACACAAATCTTTCTAATAGATAAGTTCATCAATTACATTTTAAACTGAAATAAAATATTTCAACATGAAGAAGATAAAGTTATCGGACTTATTTCAAAAACCGTCTGTAAGTAAACTGTTTCATTTAGTCAATTATAATAACTAAATATTAATAATTCAAAATTTTATTCATACTAGGGCCCGCCCCGGTTACGCACGGGTAGTACAAAAACCTTAACAAATTATACACTTAAACCTTCCTCGTGAATCACTCTGCCTATTGGTGAAAACCGCTTGAAAATCCGTTCAGTAGTTTTTGAGTTTATTGCAGACAAACGGACAGACGCGGTGGGGACTTTCTTTTATAATATGTAGTGATTGATATAGATGTTTTAATTAGCAAGTACGTTCATACTTACTTAGTTCATAAACTATACATTTAAATCTATACACAATAGAAATCTAACGAAATTAAAATGCATGCAACTGTATTTGCAACACAGCTTAAACTAGCGCAGGAATTAGAGGAATCTTTAAGATTGTAAATGTTTTGTATTTCAAATAAAATATTATTATTATTATTATTTTAGCTGCAGCAAACGCAGCCGCCGTAAGACGTAAATGCGAACATAGAGATCGTAAACAACAACACATAACTCTAAGCCGTATTCTTCTAAAATCCTCCTAAATGAAACAAACATTGAAATAACGGTCACAAAAAGTAACTAACTTTGCAACAACTATTTGGGATATCACAAAATTATTGTCCTTTACAAACATTGAAGCAACAAGACTAGGCACATTGACCATATCTAGGTTACCATTAAATGTCGTATGTCACGTGTACTGAACTTAATTAACAAAATATATTCACGTTTAACATATTTTAATTAAAGATACACCCCTACTAATTCCATTAGAGTCAGCCCTCACCATAGAGCGTGTATCACAAAAAAGCGCGCGTAAAATATTTTGATGTTTGACAACTGTCACAGAGGATTTGATCGATATCTATTTATTTATTTAAATGCTTATGCGTTACGTTAGACGCGTATACAATTTTTTTTATATTCGTATGCTCGTAGTTGCAACGATAGCTCAATGGGGAGACCAACAGACTGCAATGGAGAGGGTCTCGGGTTCGAAACGACGTCGCGCACCTCTGACTTTCGGAAGTTATATGACTTTTCGAAATTATGTGCGTATTGATTGACAATTATTGCCTGCTCCGTGCCTCGGAGAGCACGTTAAGCCGTCGATCCCAGCTGCCATGAACATCTATGGCAGTCGTTATAGGGAAGTCAGTGCCCTCTAATATCCTGACACTGGTCTAGCTTTAGGGTTTCGTTAGCTTTCGGGTTGCGGATGTCAGGTGGCAGTCGCTCCGTGTAAAAACTGATATCCAGTCAAATCCGGTTAGACTAGAAAGCCGACCCCAAGTGACTTGGGAATAATAAAGGCTAAGTAGAAGAAGTATGCTCGTAGTTTCGTAGGTATTCTAGTTTTAATCGAGTTTATTTAATACTGCGTTTATTGCTTTCGTGAACGTCGTAACCGGTACGTGTATTAATGGATAGTTACGTCTTACATGGTGTGTAGGTAGATATCATAAGATGTAACGTATCAAAACCAGATTTCATTTAGGTACACGAAGGTATTAAGTAGTACACTACCTACTAGTGGCGATGGAGACATCTCAAGTACCTAGGTACTTTTTTGTATCAAAATTAGAATGCATGCTCTCTCATTCAATCCGAGCCAAGTGATTACTGGAAAGACACGTTTGAGTGCAATCTATATATTAATACGTGAAGCGAAAACTTTGAATCCCTTTTTACGAAAATTGGGCGGACGGAGGAGTATGAAATTTCGCACACTTATAGTTTATACAGAGAAGTGACGAATGCTAATATTTTTTTTAAAATTATGCGTAAAAATACATTTAATTAATTAAAATACACTACACGCACACAACCATGCATTTGACACACGCAGTCGAAACGCGTAACTATGGTTACATATGTCAATATATAATGACATATTATTATATCAGCAATATCTTACAGGCAAACTTTGGTCGAATTTCGAGCACTAGGCGAGCGCTAGTATTAATTAATCTGTCTAGTTTTAGAAATCTTAGAATACCATACATAATTAAAAAACTATTGTGTTTGGCCATCGGTGTGCCGCAGCGACTTATTAGGGTAAGCAATAGGATAAAACATGATCTTGGCATGAAGTAAAGTTTTAAAGTAAAGTAAAGCAGCTAAAGCGCAATTGCTCGCCGATAGTTATCTCTCTCACGTAAGCTCTTTAATTATTATCTATTGTGCACAAATACAGTTATCTTATTATTAGTAATATTATAAATTCGAAAGTAACTCTGTCTGTCTATCTGTCTGTCTATCTGTCTGTCTATCTGTCTGTCTATCTGTCTGTCTATCTGTCTGTCTATCTGTCTGTCTATCTGTCTGTCTATCTGTCTGTCTATCTGTCTGTCTATCTGTCTGTCTATCTGTCTGTCTATCTGTCTGTCTATCTGTCTGTCTATCTGTCTGTCTATCTGTCTGTCTATCTGTCTGTCTATCTGTCTGTCTATCTGTCTGTCTATCTGTCTGTCTATCTGTCTGTCTATCTGTCTGTCTATCTGTCTGTCTATCTGTCTGTCTATCTGTCTGTCTATCTGTCTGTCTATCTGTCTGTCTATCTGTCTGTCTATCTGTCTGTCTATCTGTCTGTCTATCTGTCTGTCTATCTGTCTGTCTATCTGTCTGTCTATCTGTCTGTCTATCTGTCTGTCTATCTGTCTGTCTATCTGTCTGTCTATCTGTCTGTCTATCTGTCTGTCTATCTGTCTGTCTATCTGTCTGTCTATCTGTCTGTCTATCTGTCTGTCTATCTGTCTGTCTATCTGTCTGTCTATCTGTCTGTCTATCTGTCTGTCTATCTGTCTGTCTATCTGTCTGTCTATCTGTCTGTCTATCTGTCTGTCTATCTGTCTGTCTATCTGTCTGTCTATCTGTCTGTCTATCTGTCTGTCTATCTGTCTGTCTATCTGTCTGTCTATCTGTCTGTCTATCTGTCTGTCTATCTGTCTGTCTATCTGTCTGTCTATCTGTCTGTCTATCTGTCTGTCTATTTGTCTGTCTATCTGTCTGTCTATCTGTCTGTCTATCTGTCTGTCTATCTGTCTGTCTGTCTGTTACCTTTTCACGGCTAAACCACTCAACCGATTTAGATGAAATTTGGTACAGATATAGTTTAAAACCTGGGGAAGGACATAGGCTACTTTTTATTGATGTAGGTACCACGCGGGCGGAGCCGCACACAAAAGCTAGTTAATAATAAAATAGGTTGTATCAAATTATTGCCATCCATTACTATAACGAAAAGTATTTTCTTTTCCTTTTTAAAAAATCAACTTCGGCACTACGAATGATTCCTGTATCGCGGGGGACTTTACAAACATCAAACAACGGACACTAAGAACATCGAGACTTGGAACAACCAATTGTGAATCACACAAATTTTTGTCACGTATGGTATTCAAACAAATAACACCAGGCGTAGCAGCGGCGAGGGGACCACAACCACTACGCCATCCGTGCGTTTGTCAGCCAAACTCAGCCAGTTAGGTGCGTAATATCATTGGCCAAAACTATATTAGAATATTTCGGGGATTCAGACGAAACTACCTATGCGTCACTTTCCTATGGACGTCTACCATCCGCAATTTCAAGTTTATAAATAATATAGCATTGAGTAAAATACAACTGTATCACACCCAAATTCCGCCAGCTACCTACATTTCAATTAGTCTAGGCCGTAAATAAATAATTAATTGAAACTTAGATGTGATTGGAGCAGTGATAGCTCAGTGGGGAGACCAACAGACTGCAATGCAGAGGGTCTCGGGTTCGAACCCACGTCGCGCACCTCTAACTTTCGGAAGTTATATGACTTTTCGAAATTATGTGCGTATTGATTGATTGACAATTATCGCCTGCTCCGTGCCTCTGAGAGCACGTTAAGCCGTCGGTCCCGGCTGCCATGAACATCTATGGCAGTCGTTATTGGGAGAGTGTCGACACAAAAGATCCCACTGGGTCGAAGTGTCGCCGGTCTGCACTGACTGGCCCCCACATAAGATAAGATAGATGTGATTGAATGGTCGTCTCGCCACAGCCAATGCGCCGATTGGTCGCCGGGTTTGACCCTCACGTAAGACATACATTTTTGTGATTCACAAATAGTTGTTCGAAGGTTGTTCTTTCTGTCCGTTGTTGAATCTTGAATGTTTGTAAACTCCTCTATGAGACAGGAATTACGTCTAGTAAAAGATAAAAAGTATTGCAATTTATTCTTGGTTTATGATTAGTATTTTCCGCTATGATTACTAAATAGTACGAAACGAAACCTCGTCCACACTTCACACAATTCCAAGGTCCTTACCAAATATGACATATATACTTGGATGTATGAATATAGACTGTTGTTAAGAGGGCCTATTAAAAACAACTCTTACACTAGTAATAATTGCTGTATTGCGCTGGACTTTATATTTATAATATTGAAACAATAGCCACAAGAAACGCCCAGACTCTGTGTCTAACACGGGGAAAAAAAATGTAGTGATTCAATAATAGTTGGTTCCATTTTTGTCCATGGAGATTACTCGCGACGTAGTTGGCAATGCGACTTATCCAAGCATAAGGCTTCTTGTAGACATCCGTTTTTTCCACCGGACGACGGAACATCAATAAACGGATATCCTTGTATACATATATTTTTTTTACCGGATAGTTGTTAGCTTCGAGTGCCGTCTTTATGCGCTAATTTTGAACTGGTTGTCATGGAGATTACACGTGTAATAATGTCGAGTAATAAGAAAAAAAACTTATATTGGCCTACTATTTGTACAAGAAGAAACAAAAAGAAATGTCTAACAATGTTTCAAAATCTTCATTTAAGGCAATACAAACTTCCCTCTAAGCGGCAAAAGTCGATTGTCTATTTTTATAGCGCTCTTGGGTTTTGTCGCACAGTACAGGCTTATTTTCAACCACATTCCATGTCAATATCATCTATTTTAATTAAAAACGTAAGTATACGGCACTCATTTGACTGAAAAAGGGCAATATGTCCGGTAGCGTCGACACACAACAATACACTGGCATAGGTGACCACTCTTTCTTACGCCGGCGCCGGACCGGTGTCCGTCGCGCCGCCCGTGGGGAGGCGGCGGGCGGTGCATCCGGCGTAATTTGTTCGCTGGACCTGTGTCCGATGCATGTGCACAGATTCATTATAAACCATACACCACCGCGAATCCGGCGACAAAAAACGACCCGTTGTCCAGTGAAAAAAACGGACGTATACAAGCGGCCTAACGCTGCCATCCGTCAATCCGACCAACAAAAGTATAGAAGCACTGGTGCTTAAACCGTTGTGCCGTCCCATTAAACAGCTCTGGAACCCTAGGCCCAAACTAAAAACATAAAGTTCACCCCTTTTACCTGAAAGCCTTCCTGTCAAGCACGGCTCGTTTTCAACGATCCTCTCTCCCACATACATACGTGTAGGCTTAGAAAGAACTACCAGCGACTGTTTCCTAAGCGATATGACTTGTTCTTCTTTAAATGAATTTTAAAAAGAGTACTGCTATCACAGTAGACAGTACTTTGGCTGTATCTACCTTTTACATTGTCCAAATCCATCGGCTGCGGTTCACATTTACCACCAGGTGATCCGCTGACTCGTATGCAATAAAAAATATTTGCTTCTAAACCAACGGCTAAAACAAACGAGATGGGTGTAAAAACCCAGGATTCAACCTCTTCGTCTTAAAAGTAAAAGTAATGAAAAAAATGACCTCTATATCTCGGGGGTATTTTGACCCACAGGGTCCATATTCAAACTCGACCGAGGTATGACCCCAAGGTGTCTGCAAACCAAGTTACAAGTCAATATTTTGCCATTTAAAATACATGTGACCTTGTGACCCCTATATCTTGGGGGTCTTTTGACCCACAGGGCCCACATTCAAACTCGACCGAGGTATGACCCCAAGGTTTCTGCACACCAAGTTACAAGTCAATATTTTTCTATTTAAAACATGTGACCCCTATATCTCGAGCGTTTTTTGGCCCACAGGGCCCATATTCAAACTCGACCGAGGTATGACTCCAAGGTATCTATCTGCACACCAAGTTATAAGTCAATCGGTCCAGTAGTTCCGGAGTTATGCCGGTCACTAACAGACAGACACACAGGCCCACATAGCATTTTCATTAACCTCTTCGAAGAAGACTCAGAAGTGAATAATATTTTACACCAGTTTTTGCCCGCGGCTTCGCTCGTGTAAAAGTAGGTTAGGTAAGGTTATGTAAGAACAGTACTTTTTTTTAATATAGCGGTTACTTGGTGATAATATAGCTTTGTAATGGTGAAAGATTTTAAAATTGGTTTAGTCATTTTTGAGTTCAATAATTTCAAACAAAGGAAAAATCTAATCTTGCCTCTTTATAATATTAGTATAGATTAGTGGCTGTTGTACTCAATGACAACAGTAAGTGTAGGTAGGCAGAGGACTCGGATCGATCGCAGACGAAGCCGGGGAAGCCTTAGGAGTCGCGACATCGACACCGATGTCGATACGACACATCACTCGCTTACACACTCAAATATATTTTATACTATGGTAACATTACTGGCTCAGTGGCACGTGACTGCACAGCAGTGCGTGAGGACTCAGGTACGATTTGCTGGTCTGGCTAGAGGTCATCGTGGTTGTCTGTAAAGGAATTCTTAAAAGTAGCATGGAGTCTGAAACTGCTCCAGCAGACGGCAATCGACTCGCCTTGCATGGCATCTGAAACCATAGCTGAAGAAAAGTGGGTGCTAACACCTCTGTCTATCTCTTAGGGAATACAAGAATGAGACCAAGATGTACTGTTAAAAACACTTGTAATATTCAAGAGAGTCAGGATCCCGCTCATCTTTGCGCAGCACGTTTGGAAAAATAGCTCCTCTGTACGATTTATGTTTTATAGGTACTACCTAAGTGACAAGCAAGCGACCTACTTGACGATATGCAATTATCTTTGTCTACGATCGCTTACGAGGTCAGCAGTAAGGAATTCAAGATGGAATAAAGGAATGGGAAAGGCACCGGAACTCCATGAAAGAAATGTTATTAAAGTACCTATTACTTCTCCTAAGCCTATTGTCTGTGAGAAATTAGTAGAGCCGACTCATTTGTACCGTCATCAAAGTTTGGTTGTAAGTACGTAGGTACTTATGAGATGCAAACTACAGCTACATACGTCTAGTAATGAATGGCTATTTAAAGTTCGGGGCACCACACTCAGAGCAGGAACACAACACAAAATTGCCTGCGAACTCCTCTAGTTAAATGTAACTACTACGTCATTCAGGTGTTTCCATATAAATTGAACGAGGTAGGATACCCCACTGTAACCTACCTGACATTTTTAACTAAACATGATGAGACAAATGTATTTAAGATCAATTCACAATTAATATGTTTATAAGCCAAAGGAAATGTAATTAGATTCTAACGCCATCTAGCGACACAAGAGGGCAACATTCGTGTTATTTATTAATTAAAACGTGTTAAAGTGTAATGAGCAATAAAACAAGATGCATATCTACTACCAGTATTACGATAAGATAATTCTTAGAAGTTGTAGGTACCGTAGTACCAACTTGAATACTTCCGAAAGCTATATAACAGCAATTAAATACTTTTAATTTCCATAGCGCTCGTTATTTCGTTACAACTGTGATTTTTATGGCTGTAGAATGTAGATAGATGGATAAGATAGTCTTTATTGAACTTTTAAATAGGTACTAATAAGAGATATCGTGGTTTTGATAACAGATACATCACTAATTATAAGGCTTTCTTACTAAGTAAGTGGCATGTTGTTTCTTTTGTATAAATTTAAGTATACCTACCATGTCATTAATAGTAGGTAAGTATTTCCATTTAAATTGTTGTTGTTTATTGTTTACATCGATTACTTAAGCGTTTGTTAGATCGTAAACTGGCTAAACGGTGTTTCTTACTTGCGTATATGAAGTGTAAAATAGTCAACAATGTAATCTTTACGAGTAAATTGCTAAGTAAGTTTCTTAATATTCATTTTCTCATGAGCACTTGACGAGTGAATTGCGTAAATGTGGTAGCTATAAAGGTTTTATTATATTCACAAATGCAACTTTGTCGACGTAATGTTGATATTCATTAATGTGACCCAGAGGTTCCCAGACTTTTTTTCTCATAGACCAATTTTGCTGGTTCCAGTGGACCCCCTGCAGCTAAACAAGATCATGCAATTTAAAAAAATTATGAATTTTCTACAAGCTAACTTTTTTTAATTTCTCTGGACTGAACCTACTACGGTAGGCGGGCTGAACTTATTATTTTTTTTAATAATTCTCTACCGAATATTCGAAAAACCACTGGTACTAAATATGGAATATGCAAGTTTTTACAAGTAACAGTCTCTGAGCTTGTCGAGCAGTCGTAAACCCGCGCTCACGAATTGTGAACCCCCATTTTTTTGTCACGCCAACATAGACCCCCGTCGAGTCTCCCGTAGACTCCTAGGGGTCCACCTGGACCACTTTGGGAACTACCTAATGGTGTAACCTGTGTAACTTTGTGATCTGAAATAATAAAAGTACCCACAATTTGTGATTTAGCTCTCAGTACGAGAAGACGCCCGTGTCCAGCAGTAGGATAGATTAATACAGGGCTGATATTATTATATTATACGATGTTTGTACAATCTGTCGTTAAGTTATCACCGCTAAATAACTATAGACGGCTTATAAAGAAATTTGAAACAAGATGGCTTCAATCACAGAGAGATAAAGGCTATATTTAAACAAAAAAATCAGACTAAGTCTCAAAGAGGTATGTGAGGTCTGCCAACTCGCACTGGACCAGTGTGGCACACTATGGGCTAACTCTTCTCATACTGATAAGATACAGGCTCATGGGCCGTGCCCAGTAGAAGGACAGTTTATCAATAGGTAATAAATCGCAAATATGAGCTCGTATTCAAATAAACTATAACCCTTACTAATATATCCTTACTATATATAATATTATATATATAATATTATATATATAATATTATAATATCCTTAATAATATTATAAATTCGAAAGTAACTCTGTATGTCTGTCTGTTACCTTTTCACGGCTAAACCACCCAACCGATTTAGATGAAATTTGGTACGGATATAGTTTAAAACCTGGCGAAGGACATAGGCTACTTTTTATTGATGTAGGTACCACGCGGGCGGAGCCGCGCGCAAAAGCTAGTATTACCTATAAATTCGAAAGTAACTCTGGCTGTCTGTCTGTTACTTGTTCACGGCCGAACCACTCAACCTATTTAGATGAAATTTGGTACAGATATAGTTGAAAACCTGGGTAAGGACATAGGCTACTATTCATTGATATAGGTACCACGCGGGCGGAGCCGCGCGCAAAATCTAGTAATCTAAATTTCGTCTTTCTTTGTCCAGTAGGTGCTAGGTACTGCTGAACAACGTAGGACGTTATTTAGATTTATTAGATCTACACCAAACCTTACCTTTTTATTTACCTTAAATGATTACTAGTGTCAATTACAAGATCCAAGACCACACTACTATCTCTTTATCAATGTTATAATAAGCTTATTTAAAGATAGAACAATAAACTGCTATACACTGTATACGGTATACAGTGCATAGATACAGTGTATATATAGTATTAGATGTTCCCGCGGTTTCACCCGCGTTTATCGTTACTGCGCCGCCCCCGTGGGTCGTAGCGTGATGTACCGTGTACCGTTCCGTAAGGAGCTGACCATGACCACGCGTTTGAGCCGCGCGGCATGGTATCTCGCAGAGTTTTCGGCCGGCCTTGCACATCATAAATGTGCGCGCAGTACTTGATCATTATTTTACTGCGTATGTTATTTTTAAACTGCGATATCTCCTAAGATATTCATTGAAATCGAATGATGTAAAGGGCAATTTTGTTTTAAATTAAATACTTGTGATGAATAACTTTTTATTTGGATAAGAATTAATATCATATTTATAAAAACACCTTCGCAAATAATGCATTATTTTAGAACAAATTTCGTTAGCATAAAAAAGGTTATAGTGAGCCAACCTTAAAAGATAGACATATGCTGTCGCGGTCTTTTTTTTAGAACTTTTAAAGGGGAAAAATTCTGTCATACATGATTTTTGCGAAACTTTAACTGTTTAGGCAGCGCACGCAGCAGAAGCTCTCAAAAGTAAAAAAAGCCCTCCGATTTTAAAACATTCTTGATTGGTGCTCCGCTCCTATTGATCTTAGCGTGATGATATATAGCCTATAGCCTTCCTCGATAAATGGGCTATCTAACACTGAAAGAATTTTTCAAATCGGACCAGTAGTTCCTGAGATTAGCGCATTCAAGCAAACAAACAAACTCTTCAGCTTTATAATATTAGTATAGATACCTATAGTTGTAGAGATTATGGTTTCTGTATTTCATTTTAACATGCCTGGAACCGTGTCCTGCCGGCGGCAGTAGATTCTATCACTTTTTTTTTATTGCGTAAAGCGTAGGAACCTGTAAACATATTATTATGGTTTAAGTAGGTATATTGCTGCCGAATCTTTCAGGTATAATACAGACGTAAAAGTACGCCTAATTATTGTGTAATTAAGGTAAATACCAGTCATCAATGCTAGTCTTGAACCTGCCCAGGAATTAATAAAGTCACCGATCACAAGCATGGCAGGCGGTAAGAATGAAGAAGAATGCGTCAAGTTTCATCAAGCTCCATAGGTAAGCACGATAGCAACACAGCTGGTTACGATGACTTATCAAGTTATCAGACTTAGCAATTATAATTTACCTACTAGCTCACCCGCGCAACTTCATCTGCGACAAATATTGACGTAGGTATAAGAAATATATCAATGGCGTCACATAAGAGAATTTGCCCTTTTTTGCAACATTTTTCATTGATGCACCGCTCCTATTGGTCGTAACGTGATGTTATACTTATAGCTTATAGCCTTCCTCAATAAATTGACTACCAAACACTACAAGAATTTTCAATTCATACCAGTAGTTCCTGAGATTAGTGCGTTCAACCAAACAAACAAACAAACTCTTGAGCTTTAATAATATTAGTAGGTAAGTATATATAGGTAAGTAGCGTTCGTTGCATTACTTCTATTAATTAATGAGGTGTCTGGCAGACGTGTTGTACCTACTTGCACAATTATAATAAGTACACATAAGAAGTAAACCTATTGCCGTATAAATGTTAGGTATACACCAGCGTCCATAACTACACGGCGTTTAACACAAGTTGGGTATCTAATCTGAGATTAATCTTATATCTTAATCGGCATTTATCGACAACATTAATGTATCGACAACACTATGCCTACATAAAAGCGTGCGTTGTGTGTGAATAATATTTCGAATGTTTGTTGCGTATCACTAGTGTCACAACACTATGTACTCTGCAAATATATAGTTAGGACCATATTCCTAAGTAGGTACATGTTTCTTAGCTCTCAATATCGATCTTGAGAAAATTCCACTAGGTACACTACACTTAATTCCCACAGAAAACTGTAATTTCTGACATACCTATCTATTCACGATTGTCGAATTCAATTTTATGAAGTTATAACATCATCATTAATATAGTCGTATATTGTATAACGTCCGGCCTATGCTACATTATAATCTATACTGATACTAGCTGTTCCCGCGGTTTCACCCGCGTTTATCCTTACTCTGCCGTCCTTTAACTAAAACCACGTTAACCCCAAAAAGTGATTTTGGAGAAAAACGTAAAAAACGTGGGAATCGTTGTTTCTAGAAAACTATTATACCTACATAAATCAGTGATTCTTAAATATTATTTAAACAAATATTTTCCAGCATCATTTAGGATATTGCCTGCTCAGAAATATACTTATAATTTTATAAAAAAACAGGAATTTTTGGTTTAGTTAAGCAATACACATTTTTTTTATGTTGATTGCCGCACTAAAGCGTCGTTAACCTACGCTTAGAGACCTTTTAGTTAAGCATTTTCTTTAAATTTATAAGGTTTATAATTTTCGATAGTTTTACCCTGAAATGCTTAACTATAAACGCGCTAAGTCCATTCACTGTTTTGTAGCTAAGACATTTCTTAATATTTATACATTATTACCTTTCGTAAGAAGAGGCTAAAGCACCTAAGACTCTTTTAAGCTAAGTGTTAGCGAAAAATAAAAAAGGTATGAAAAAATATATGCTTGCTTACTAAGCTAAAAACAGGTAATTCTTACTTCAATTGTTACTAACGTCTTTATAGCTAAGCATCTCATATAAAAAAACTGGATAATTAAATGAAATGCAGTATGAAAATTGAATAAAATTTTATTATATCATATAAAATGTGTAATGACGTTATAAGTTGATAGTAAACATTTTAAAGGAAAAGATTACTCAAATTTACGTCGTGCAACACTGAGGCTAAATCTTATTATTTAATTAATTTTAAATCTTATTATTTACAATTAAATTTTGTAAAGTAATTGGAAAATGAATAGGTTTAATGTAATTTAAATCTTATTTTTATCTTTTTAGGGCGTAAATAAAAGCTTTGTTTTAAAAGTTTTTTTTAATTTAATTTATTTTATATTTTTTATATTTCTTAGTCTATTCATTTCATTAAGTGCATCAATGTTACATTGGCGGGTGCCAGTTAATTTCGAGCAGTCTAATTCTTCTATGAGGAGGCCTTCTATCGATGTGACCCTACTTAAGGCCACGTACGCTTGGCCAGCAGCGAACAACTTTGGGTCCAAATACACAACGGCGTGGTCAGCCGTACTACCCTGCATTTTATGCACTGTGCAAGCCCAGCATAGTACTATTGGCAACATTCTGCGTTCAGCGGTGCCATGGCTGTATTTCGCTGGAAATTGCACAGACTTCGGTTGAATCAAATTAAGACTTACTTATTTACTTATTATTAGCCCCCACAAATATTTCTAACTCTTTGGGCAACCCCCCAGTCTTGTTTATATCAGATGGTATAATATTATTTAAATCTATATTGTAATTTTTTAGAGTTCAATATATTAGGCTATCTCATATTTTCGGTCAATTCAATTAACGAGAAAGAACGCCAAAGGTGTGTAGCTGGGACAAATCTCGCGGGTTGGTCAAACACTTGATTACCTCGCATAGGGGGCAACTGTATTAAGTCTCCGAAGACACAAATATTTATACCATCGAAGAGAGATTCATTATTTTTGAGCTAACACAAGAATCAACCATACAAAGCATCTCATAGGGAATCATAGATATTTTATCTATAAAGAGAAATTCTATGTGTTGCCACTTTTGCCGCATTAGACGCAGGTAATTACCAGTAAGAATAGACAGTTGCACTAGTCTACCATCTTTTTGCACGGGCAACTTTAGAGTAGAATGTATTGTAGATCCCCCCATTAAGCGCGCTGCTAACCTTGTTAGTGCACGCACCTTAACAACTTGCTTGTCGTAACACCTATTTACTTGATTTTTTAATAAGTTGAAAAAGAATGTTTTTTCGGTGCCAGCGTTTCCCGTTATAAACAACCTAAGACGCTCATCACCACCATTATGTAGCTGTTCTGAAATACTTCTTGTTATGAATATAAACGCTTCCTTTTGTCCAACATTCATTGCTCTTCTAGCATTCAGAAACTCGTCATCGATCATGTTCTGCAACTCGTCCTCCAAGTTTTCCTGCTCAGCTTCTTCATTCAATACTTCAAAAGCATGTATTTGGTTAAACGCATTCTCTAGTTACCTGTCGCGCTCTCTAAATATCTCCAGTATCTTTGCTTGATAATTCTGTGGGCAGGTATGAACTGCGACTTGAATCTACTTTTTGTTTTACCACTTGATTCGGGTAACACCTTTTAGTGCATATCTCGCATATCTGATCACAGAATATATTAATGGTGTTGTTAAAAATTTCAATCTGGGCCTTTTCTTCCGCCCATACTTGAGAGTTGTATATTCTTACCGCACATAAGCGAGCCTCCCGCTGATTAGCAGTTTCTCCTGCCCTAACTTGGGAGGTATGCTCTCTTAAAGCGGTCAAACGTTCTTCCCGCTGTTCAGCAGATTCGACTGTTCTTAATCGTTGCATGCACTGCTTAGCCTTGTCAAGCCGCAACTGTCGCTGAGTGGGTGATTCACTACGCACCTCACCACGCCTTTTGTCAAGTCGTTGGCGTTTCATGTCAGCGCTCTCATTGGCAAGTTTTCTTGCCGTTTTAACTTCTTTTTCTCTAACCTTCTTTTTCTTTGTGTTGTTGTTTCTTTATTTCCCATAATGTTACCACGAGTACCGAATAAATATCCGTCAACCCTTCCAGAGCTTCGTTTAGAAAGGTAAGAGCTAATATACAACAGGGTTCGCCCAGGTGCCCCGAGGCGGTACGTTCACGACATCATTTTATACCCTGATGCCACTCAGTCCTCGGCACGGCCTCACCTTGACTTGGGTAGCAATTTGGTAATATATGCGCCATTTGTTTTAGCTTAAAGCTTACTCGTGCCTGACGAAACACCGTTCCGCGTTTGATTTTGGAGTTTTCCTTCTCCTAGACAGGTTGCAAACCAATGCTATTGACGCCCATCTCACCAAATTACACAAGTCATGGTATACCTCTTATGCCTGTTACTACTGTTGACCGTTAAGGAGTTCCCTAGTTTGGAGCCAACCCTGGATGTGGCATCAATTTCATGGTGAAACCACCAACCGTCTATCATATCCGAACGGTATGCAACATTTCAAGTCCCTACTGCCGACCGTTGAGGAGTTCTCTGGCTTGGAGCCAACTCTGAAGGTGGCAGCAATTTTATGGTGGACCCACTAACTGTCATCCCAATGGGTGTGCAAAATTTCATATCCCTACTGTTAACCGTTGAGGAGTTCCCTCGTCTAGAGCCGATCCTGGCAGCAGCATTACGTCATGCTTATCATAAACATGCATTGTCATTGGTACTGGACCAGTATGTAAAATTTCAGCTCAATCGGACACCGGGAAGTGGGTCAAATTTAACTTGCAAGAATCCACCTTCACATACATACAAGTCAAGTTAAATAAAAGCTTTTAAAAAGCACCTCTTCTGAATATAATTATCTTTATCTAACTAAAATTAAATGAAACCTTTACCAAATAAAACCAATAAAATAAATAAAAAGAATTTAAAACTTTAAATCAATAAAATCTAAAAAATGGAATAAAATAAATTCTGTTTAGCTTATCACTTATTATTAAAACCACAGGTTTATATTTTTATATAGCATTCTCTAGAACATATTAAGTGTAATCAGTCTTATAACTTTATTATAAATGGCTTTTAGGTATAATATATGTTATTAATTAGTTACTCTTGTTCTCTTTTTTTGTACTTCAAGATCGGAATGAATGAAGTGCGAGAAACGGATAACGTGTTTCTAGTTAGGGAACGTGGGCTAGCGGTTATTAAGTTAAGAATGACTAATAATTTTTTGAACAAATTCCATGTTAGAAGTAAATAACGCTTTTTAACGAATTGTTTTGAGAAAATCGCAGTATTGATTACTTGACAAATACCGTTATGGTCGTCTAACCAGAATTAAGATAAGGTTTTCATCATAAATAGTTTATAGCATTGTTTTTATTTCTGTTTTATCAAAATTGATCCTTAACTATAAACACTTTATACGCTCTTAGTGTATTTGTAGTCAAGAATATTCAATTAACGTTGTTTAAGCTAATAAAACATTTAAAAAATATTAGGCGAATTTATAAACTAAGGTACTTAAACGTGCATCAAGCTAAGAAGCGTGGTATAGTCACTTTTTAGTCAAGCATTTGTTGCATATTTTGTAATTTAACGGTAAATCATGTTTTAATATCTCTAAAACTGTAAGTGATAGAGATATGGTTCTTAGACAGAAAGATAGAGAATTTAAAACTGTAATACTTTGCATTCAAAACTCAAAATCGACCATTTGAGGGTTAACGAGGTTCTAGTCAAAGTACGGCAGTACTGCGCTGCCCACGTGGATCGTAGCGTGATGTTATATAACCTATAGCCTTCCTCGATAAATAGGCTATCCAACACTAAAATAATTTTTCAAATCGAACCAGTACCTAGTTCTTGAGATTAGTGCGTTCAAACAAACAAACAAATAACCCTTACTTCCTTACTTAATATTATAAATGCAAAAGTAACTCTGTATGTCTGTCTGTCTGTTACCTTTTCACGCTCAAACCGCTGAACCGATTTTGATGAAATTTGTAATGGAGATATCCTGAGACCCTGAGAAGGACATAGGCTATATAACTTCACGCTATGGCTTACGGGAGCGGCGCAGTAACCACAAATACCACTGACGCGGGTGAGACCGCGGGCACAGCTAGTAAGTAATAAATGAGCAACGAAACAGCAATCCATGTTCTAGATTGTCAGACTATTAGTGACATCTAGTGTACATTTTATTAAATAAAGTTACATGCTAAATGTATTTCTTATAAAATACTAGGTGGCAGTGGCGTCGCATTTAATTTTATAATATTAACCAACCTCTTAAAATTATTGTGATTAAGAAACTCATAATTTACCTACCTTTATAATAGATTTAATTTTTTTAAATCAACACATTTTAGAATCTACCAAATATTATTACTTTGTACCATAATAATATTAATTATTTTCTACCACATTCCAATAGCAGTAAAAATATTTACGTTATAGGCAACATTACATCTAAACTAAACATGGCGCGTGTACATACGGTTCCGCAAATTTTACATCTTTTCCTTTATTTCTCATTTATTTTATGCTGTTTTACTGGATATGTGAGTGCTAATCGCGACTTAGATGAAGATAATTGGAAAGACATCCTCGAGGGAGAATGGATGGTCGAGTTGTAAGTATTTTTTTGGGTAGCCGGTTTCGTCTAATTTACAGGAACGTGTCAGATTTTTTCTCTATTATTCGAGTGTGAATCAAGCTCCTATTTGTGCGGAGGGGCCATGAAATTATAGTTGCATGCCTTATTCACCATTTTTTGTGCAGATGTTACTGCGAAACACATTTTGTTTGAATGTAATTTGAAGTCTTGAGCATCCCACTCGTTTGGGTTCAATAACCACTACAAGGTCGGTAGGGTCCGTGTAAAAGAACCGTTTTGAAAACCGTGACGCATTGTCTATTGTCGGAAAGTGTTCTATGCGACCTTTCTGCATTATGTGTGAAAATTAGCCTGCCATAACGGAAACCCAATGCCGAAAACTAAAAAATCGCTTTCTTTGTCATTATGATTTTATCCTGTTGAAAGTAATCAGAAAATATATTGAAAATGTCTAATAACTCATGTATGATAATATGTTTATATAGTAACTACCAGCTGTAATGTTAGTGTTTAAAATTTAATTTATTTAAATGGTGTGTTAATTTATTCAACGTAAATAATATCAGCTCCCTGTGGCTGGCAAACAAGCCAATTGGACATACACTTAGCTTATTCAATTATATGTTTACAACTAAATGATCTGATCACCTTAAAATGCCATTTTATCATAATATCTAATTTTATTCTTTACTTGTATAGATATTTTTATAAAATCTACTTGTTCCTTATGTATATTAAATTACAAGTCTTCCGAAACACAGGTATTTGGGACAGATAGAGAATGCTTGGCATGGACGTTATAATTATAACATTATAGAAAATAGTGTCTTAAAACAACAATTTACTTAAAAGATTGAAGACATTAGTAACTAAGTATTATATCCATCTAACTTGTTTGTCCACCTAGCTTATTAATAAGATCATTAGATAATCATTTAAAGGTGTTAATTATATATAAATAGAACATCCACTTAATATTTCTCAAAAGTTATATGCATATCAATTATAAATTTATGTATCAATAAATAATAATATTTTAGTGAAACATGGTGATGCATGCCCAATAGTGAGGTAAAAATTAAATTCTCTTCTAAATCCAGTACCATCAAAAATACATGCCACCTGTAAGTCACCATTTTGAAAAACAAATTAGGTCACTTATGACTCACTGCACATTGAAAGTTGTCTGAAGGAACCATTACATCACACTGCACCATACCTGCATGCAAATTCATCACTTAGTCATGCAACATTCATATATTATTTGTATTGATTTGCATGTTCTATTTATATACATTTGTTGCCTACAAAATTACAAAATTAAAGATATTGATTACGAGTTTGTATGTGTGCAGATCAAATAATGTATGAAGGTAAAACTGCTGCAAACAGGATTTTAGATAGAGTAACCATTTGCAAACACTGTGAAGTCAGTGTTCAAACAATTTTTTAATTTTGAGGAAGTTATTCAGTCATGTATAAGACAATCAGTAGTCCTTGTCTCTTTTGCTGGTATGGCTACAACTCTTTTTGGTAGGGTTGCCAAGTCATACTCTTGATGTTACAAACATCCAGAACTCACAGTAATAGCATACCATAAATCAAACATGTTTTTAGAAAATATAATAGAGTAGGATGTAGAAACGTAACCTAAAAAGTTAATTTATAACTTGGAGTATAACTATTGTCAACCTGTCAACTTTACCATATTGAGACAAGGATAAACACATTATGTCTGGATGCCAAAGGACAAGTTAAACATGCCTTTGTTATAGGATTTTTCTTTAACCTTATATAGGTATGACAAAGTCTAGGCTATGATCTATACAAATTTCTTAGCGAAATGTGTCTACTATACCTCTGCTTTACTCTTGGGATTATATAGGGGTGCGGCCAATAATTTCTTAGAAATTAAAGGTTATTTTATGCCTCTCCTATATTACAATCATGTAACTGAAGCAAACAATTGTGTTGTTTTCTCTATCTAGCATCGTGGGTTGCACAATACCAGTATTCAATTTATTTTCTATTGTCTGTTAATGAGACAGACAAATGGTTATGATTGTGAATATCATACCAACTAGTTATTGTGACTACCTACTGGTGAATGATCAGCAAGTTTTGGTGCAGTTAGTTTATGATGCACAGTTATATGGGTATGATATACATATCTATACTCCTATACTAATATTATAAAGCTGAAGTGTTTGTTTGGTTGAACGCGCTAATCTCAGAAACTACTGGTTCGAATTGAAAAATTCTTTTAGTGTTGGATAGCCTATTTATCAAGGAAGGCTATATACCATCACGCTACGACCCACGGGGATGGCGCAGTAACCATAAACGCGAGTGAAACAGCTTCGCCCTCGCGAGTCCTATAGGAATACATATCAGAGCAATATAGTATGCGTAATCATCTTCACAGACTTACATGTTTATGATATTAAATGAATATGGATACTCTAAGCCCTTTTAGAAATAGAAATAAAGCAACCCATTCCTGAACAGTTATCAATATAAATGAATATTGATACCTGTTTAGGAATGGGTTGTTTGCTTGAAACATGGACATCAAATGGGTTAGTCCTATTCACCACCCCCAGCATTTTCCAATAAAAATAGCTACCGCTGCGTCACCGCCGGTGGCGAATGGGATTTTAGCTTTGGAAAAGGTTCCAGTCGCCACTAGGGGTGCGAACCGGTGTCAATTGGGACACTGTTACGTAGAAATGTCCAGTCACTGCTGGGAGTTAATAGTTACTTTACCATAATATTTTAAAAGCCTCTTTTCTTTATTTCACATGTTTTGTCGTTTTAGGGAGAAATAAAAGATATTTTATTAATATGATGTTTCAAATCAGATTAAGTTATAAGGTATCTATTATGAAAATTTATTTAAGTAGGTATCTACTAAAACTTAATGATTTTTGTAATAAAGATAAATCGTCGATGACTTAAAGCAAAGTTATCTTAAATATTTATTATGACATCACTCACATCACAAAGTAAATAAATGTAATTCCAAATACAAGTACCTACTTGCTTTATGTTTATGGGTGGCAACTGAGATTTTTCGTGAGCAACATCACATGTGCCACCCGGGGTGGCGAATGGGATATTTTTTTTGGAAAATGTCTCACTCGCCACTGGAGGCGGCAATGCTGGGGGTGGCGAATAGGACTAACCCCATCAAATTCGGATAACGAAATCGTATTAGTAAAAGATGCAATTAACGAAATTTTAACCAAATCGGGACTAAGACCAACTTTTCGAATACCTTGTGTTCATCCTGTTAGTAGGAGACTAATAATCTTTTACTACACAGTTATACAAATGGCTAACTAAAAATAATTTCTACAGTCCTAAAGATCTTTTTGATTTTAAATTGTAATAGTTGCATAATTATCTAACATTTGCATGCTATGTAACCGTGGCAAAACATGTATGTGCTTTATTGAATTGTAAGATCATTGTATACCGTATTTTTTGGCAAATAAATATATTATTATTATTATTAATAACATATGCGTCTAAATACACCAAACCACTTCGTTGCTAATGCAATAGTTCATAGTGATAACCAATAACCATTTAAACTGTGTTTGTTTGCCACTAATAATAAACGATAAAACATTAATTATTATTATATCAGTGACGAATGTGCTGAGAGTAAATGGAACAAAAGAGATTTCAGAATCGTCCCAAGTGAAGATTTCTCTCTCCAAGTAGCAGGCATGGTGACGCGTATTTTATTTTTAAGATAAAAGTAGGTAATTTATATTTCATATTACTATGTAGTATTATTGTTAACCCCTTCTAAGTTATTAGCATACTTCTGTTAGGAGCGTGTTTACGTCGGTATTGCGATGGGTGGTGAGATTCCAACCCACAACCGCACGATTGCAAGTCTAATATCTTACGTTCCTTCGCGATATTCCCGTGTAGGTTTGAATATATTCAATACATATTGAAATGAAATATCTTAATATCAGTCTTGTATTAAACTGACGCACTGCTTGACACCGGCTTCTTCTCAGTATGGAAAGCTTTAGCCTGACCTAGTGCGGATAGGCAAACCTTATATCGTCGAGAATATTATGGAGAACTCTCAGACATGCAGGTTTCCTCACCATGTTTTCTTTCACCGTTAATGCCAGCGATGATTAACAATTTAATATGCATATAACTTTGAAAAGTATGTATGAGGAATGTGATGAAAGTGAATGAAGCCAGAGAAGAGTGTCAGGATCGTAGCTAATGGAAATCCGTAGTCTCTGCCTACCCCTCTGAGAAACAGGCGTGAATCTATGTATGTATGTATGTATAACTTTGAAAAGTCAGTGATTTGCACTTTGGGATAGATTTCGAGATCTCTGTGTTGCAGTCCAACGGTCTCCCACTAAACTAGCGTTTAAAATGAAGACACCTAAGTGCCAAATACCTTTGGAGCTAAATTTTCGTCGCTTTCTTATAACGAGTTTTTGTTACATAAATATTGAGTTTTCCATATACCGTTAACTGTTCACGCCATATTGGTGCTATGCACATGTCTCATTGTTGATCACTATATTATGGCTATTTAACACTAATATATGATAAAGCTAAAGATATTAGTGCCAATTCTGTTGTCACAAAATTCTCTAAACTTAACTAAAAATCACTTAAAAAAATTTTAGTCCTGTCACTTTTAACGATTTCAGAATACGAAAAGTCATTTGAGAGGACTAAACTAAATTTTAGTGATTTTTAGTTAAGCTTAGAGAATTTTGTGACAACAGAATTGGCACCAATGTCTATTTTTATTTTAGTAGCGCTAATGCCTAATTCCTGGACCTACCAGTCAGAATTGATAAGTTGTTCTTGCATTGGATAGCCCAATTCTTGAGGAAGGTTATAAGCTATATTACATCACGCTTAGGGTTGCCAACCCTACCTACTTTATGTATTATACTACGTGATTTCGGGTAAACGTACTTTAAACTTTATTAGGAAAATAAAGTACGTGAAAATACTTTGTTTTACCTATGTCAACATTTACAGGTTTTATTTAATTGTTTACTTAAAGCTACGCTATAGAGATTCCCTAAATTGACTAAAAGCAATTGTTTATCTATCTCATTATACATATACATATTATATTGTAAAGATGCAATTAAAACTTTCCTTGATAATAAAATATTTGTTAGATGTTACTAGCATCAACACAAATATGTTAACAAAAAAACAGTTTAAATAAATAGGTAATACTTTTTACCTCAGATAGTAAATGTACTCTATTTGTACAAAATAAAGGTGGCAACTCTAAATTCACGCTACCCGCCTCGGGAGCAGAGCAGTAATCATAAACGTGTCAATAAAAAACTTAGCTAAGGCCTGGTCTCTATATTCAGAAACGAGTCGATTTATCTACGGCTAGTAAAATTTTGACATCATTTCCAAACAAAATGTGTCATAAATTATTTGTCCGTAGCTAAACCTATTCGTTACCGAATATGGGAACCGGGGCTAAGAGTTGTTTTGTCGATTTTATCTGCAGTTGTTACAGCAATATTGATTATTTCATTTCTTAACAGATAAAACGGGTATTACTCACTAGTAATGAATAATACAATATTTACTAAGAAACATGACATAATAGACGATCATTTAATCATCTCGTCGATCTTGTCGTATAAGTTTACGCTTACGCAGCCAACCGTAAGGTCCTGGGTTGGAATAACTCTTATTAGGTTTTTCTCGTAACAAATTTAAAACAAAACCCGGCCCTAACTTAGTGAACGTAAATAAAACATGCAAGCAAACTTTCATACTAACTACAGTTTATTATTGACACCACAGACATTTCAGGTTTAAGATCATTTATCCTTACTAATATTATAAATGCGAAAGTAACTCGGTCTGTCTGTCTGTCTGCTACATTTTCGCGCTCAAACCGCTGAACCGATTTTGATGAAATTTGGAATGGAGATAGCCTGAGACCATGGGAAGGACATAGGCTATATAACATCACGCTACGGCTCACGGGAGCGGCGCAGTAACCACAAATACCACTGACGCGGGTGAGACCGCGGGCACAGCTAGCTTCTCATAAAGAATAACATTGTTCACTTACATGAGAAAACAAATAAATAACACTTTTAATAATTTGGCGGCGATACAGAAATAAGAAAAGGAACTTACGATGTTAATAGAATTAACGATGTTAAAGATAACAACAACTTCTTATAAAAATGTAGTGAGGGTATCCCAAAACATACATAACCAACTTAACTCTACTACTCAAAAATGCACCCATTATGGTATAGATTAGGAATTTGGTCGAATTTTATCTTAACGTGGGGCAATGCATTTACCCATGCCTCTACGCGGGAAAACGGGAGCTCAAAGAGGTTATGTCGGGTTCACCCGGGGAAAGATGGAACGTCCCGGGTACTACCGACTGAACCTACTACGGTGTGGCAACTCGCTGCCTTGAATGGTGGATGTGTCACTGGAACTGAAGTCTAGAAAAGCCTGAAGTCTAGATTTAAGCTAGGTTAAGTTAGGCCCAAAAGTAATACATCAACCAAAATCAATGTGGACGGGACGGCAGGCAAAAGCTAGTATATGAACAATTACAACAATGCTTTTAGGATACTGATGGGACTGCCTCGGTACTGTAGCGCATCGGCGATGTTTGCAGAGGCTAACATAGATGGCTTTGCAGCTATATTGCGCAAAAGAACCGCGTCTATGATGCGCAGAGTGCGGGGCAGTCCCAACAGATTCCTAAAAGTAATTGCTTCAAAATTAGAAAGCCCTATCTGGAGACATTGGAATAGGCTACATGTTGGCAATGTCAAATAATATTATCTTTCTTTCTCTTTTATCTACTAACTTTAAGAATTTTACTAATCCCATATGGATCTCTGGTCTGAAATAAATTATTATTATTATTATTTCAAATGACTGCACAGATGGCATAGTGGTTTAAGTGGTCGCCTCGTCACTGCAACCGCGCAGAGTGTTGTGGGTTCGATCCCCACACGGGACAAAGATTTGTGTGATCCAGAAATGGTTGTTCCAAATCTCGGTTTTCTTTGTAACCTTTGTTTAAATGTTTGTAAAGCCCCCGCGATACAGGAGTTATACCTAGGACAGGCGTCGTATTTATTAAGAAAAGATAAAAAAATGCACGTTATTACAAATACACTATTGGCTCAAAAACGTGACAGTCTTCTTCTCGAGTCGATGGTACAATTGTTTTAAATATGTCCTGCCCAATGTGTAGCCACGGCAATCGCAAAAACGTGACAGTCTTCTTCTCGAGTCGATGGTACAATTGTTTTAAATATGTCCTGCCCAATGTGTAGCCACGGCAATCGCAAAAACGTGACAGTCTTCTTCTCGAGTCGATGGTACAATTGTTTTAAATATGTCCTGCCCAATGTGTAGCCACGGCAATCGCAAAAACGTGACAGTCTTCTTCTCGAGTCGATGGTACAATTGTTTTAAATATGTCCTGCCCAATGTGTAGCCACGGCAATCGCAAAAACGTGACAGTAAAGCGATGACTTAATCACTCGTACGATATTTTACGAGTTGCCGTGTCCATTGTGTAAAGTGACATTGGATAAGAATTTGTAAACAGTATGTGATTTTTCTATGTAGGTACTTATATTTAATACTAGATGTTCCCGCAGTTTCACCCGCGTTTATCGTTCCTGCGCCTCCCCCGTGGGTCGTAGCGTGATGTAATATAGTCTATAGCCTTCCTCGATAAATAGGCTATCCAACACTAAAAGAATTTTTCAAATCGAACCAGCAGTTCCTGAGATTAGTGCGTTCAAACAAACAAACTTTTCAGCTTTATAATATTAGTATAGACTTCGCCTGATCTATCCGCAGTCAAGATTACGTAATCCCACCGCGGTTAATTTATAGGTGGGTGACCGATTATTATGCACGATTAATATACATAAACATTGAGCGATCGTCACCTGCGACCTATTTCAAAGAGCGTGAGAATTTTGCTAAAAGATAGGTCATTAATCTGGTTAGATTTATTCTTAAAAGAAAATATCATGTATGGACCTTTGTCTTTTAATAATAAAGGGAAATGGGTTTTATGGCTTCAGTTGCTTATTTTAGTGTTTACAGACGCCCTCGGTGGCTTAGCGATAGAGAACGGGACTGCTGTGGATGAGGTCTTCGGGTTCGATTCCCAAGTATGACAATGTTATAAAAATATATCGATTATGAAAATTTTAGCAGCTGCGTTTGATAGAATATGGTAATATCCCTAATTACGTGGGATCTATAACCATACCTGGCGAAATGTAGGTCTAATACACTCCTGCCTACCGCATAGTGATGTGTGGCTATGTATGTATGTATGTATTAGTTCTTACAATGTTTATTGTTTACACCTGCGCTTTACCGGTCACGGTTTCCTTGAATATGCGCGGTCTATCGTTTACTTATGTATGATGTAAGGTCAAGGTCCTCACGAATACATTCGCGTTAACCAATAACTTGCTAAATATATAGATACTATTTAACGGTTTAAGAAAATATTAGCCAAAGTTAAATGCCTGAGACTTCTTTAAATAAAGAATGGCTTATTCACAGTGGATAAAATTGATGTTCGATGCGATTGAAATCAAAACCAAAAGAAGTGATTATCGATATACGAGCATTGAAAGATCAAAGATCTATTAATCGAATCGAAGCGTGCTGACTAGAGAGACAAGAAATTAAGATGGGCTAGTTAAAAAAATAGTATTAGTCCGCTTGGATTTGAGACTGACGCGTTTAACAAATCTAAGTCTGCATCTGCCTGATAATGTGGTTTGGCCGGTTTTATGTAAGTGTTCTCAAATCAATTCAGTGTTTAAAATCGATCAAAAATATCGATATTTCGTTTCGTATTATTAACTTCTTGTAAAAGGGCTTCCTGTAAATACGAAAAAGGTTTTCATAGATACACCGCGCTACGTTCTGAAGATGTTTGTTTCGTCAATATTTTTCTGAGTCACAAACATCCCACTAGCAAAAACCTCCATCGAATTGCTAAATATCTCTTTGTATATGGTAATAATTATATATTTTACAAAATACCGCCTTATAATATCCTAATCCTAATTTTATAAATGCGAAAATGAGTTTGTTCCGCTAGCATGCCTTAATTACTCGACATTTCGCATAGACGTCGCGTTGTCAGGGGTAAAGAAAAGGACATAAGGTATCTTTCATACAGAAAAATAGTAAGTATCTACTTTTCTGAGTGATACAAAATTGACATAACCTACAATTACGCGAGCGAAGCCGCAAGCAAAATCTAGTATCATATAAAGTACTGTTAAAAGCCCATACCTACCAATTCAGAATACTTCATACGTACCTACGTAAAACATGACACGAATGACATTGAATTTTGTTGTCAACAATTTATCTTCACGCTCGCTGTGTGCAGTCTGCATATCCAACGAACATAGGCACTTGTATAAATATGTAACTTTTACTATTGTGTATGGAAAATGTATAACTATGTTATCCGCGACACGTTTTATTACCCATAATCTCGTTTATGCTTAGTAACATATATGTCAACCTATACGTTTACGTACATAGATTCACACATATCTCAGAAAGAATAGGCAGAGATGTATTTAATGTCACCACCTATGTTTTTAGGTACCACGTAAAAGAGACGAGCTTATAATCGCTTACTAAACAGTGAAGTTATATGACTTTGAGTTATGTGCGTATTGATTGACAATGATCGCCTGCTCCGTGCCTCGGAGGCGGTCGGTCCCGGCTGCCATGAACATCTATGGCAGCAGTCGTTATTGGGAAGTCAGTGCCCTCTAATATCCTGACACTGGTCTAGCCTTAGGGTATCGTTAGCCTTCGGGCTGCGGAGGTCAGTTGGCAGTCGCTCCGTGTAAAAACTGATATCCAGTCAAATCCGGTTAGACTAAAAAGCCGACCCCAAGTGACTTGGGAATAATAAAGGCTAGGGAGAAGACTAAACATAGTCTAGCTCAGACATAGTTAGGATTGCTAGGTCTTTAAACCGACAAGTCAACCAACCAGTTTAGCCGGACACCCTTAATCTTTTAGTCGTTCTAATACGCCATTTTTTTTAGAAGAGGACAGTGCTAGTTGCCTCGCTTGCGCCAACGAAACAAGGTGAGGCGGTCGGAACGGAAATCAACACATGACAAATTTGATGAAATTGGTCATCGTTAAAAAGCAGGATAGCCTAAATGTGTCCGGCTTTATCTGGACGCCTGGCAACGCTTGGCATAATCATACTGCTACTGGGATTTTCTTGATAGAAAAACTTAGGCATCTTATCTGAGACCTCAAGTCCTTAAAAACAAACAAACAAAAGGTCACATCTTTGCTCTTTAAAATATTAGTATAGATATAGGTAAAAAATGTTCTTATACAAAATTAGGCACCTCTATATATATTGCCACACAAGGCGTGTTTCAACGTGCAACTGTGCAATAAATTTTTCTTATTTATTCCAGTTATGCCCCATGGTGTCCAGCCTGCAACGCGCTCGCCCCGGCGTGGCGCGAGCTATCCACCCGGGCTACTCGCAAGGCCCTCGGAGTTCGGACCGGCGCCGTAGATGTCACCAAGTCACCAGGGCTCAGCGGCAGATTCGTCGTCACAGCACTGCCCACTATCTTCCAGTTAGTATCCTAATTATAAATTGACTGCACGGATGACGTAGTGGTTTATGTAGTCACGTCGCCATTGCCGACCAGTGTTGTGGACAAAAAGTTGTGTGATCCACAAATGCTTGTTCCGAGTCTAGCTGTTCTTTGTGTCAGTTGTTTGAACGTTTGTAAAGCTAAAGTTTGTAAAGTTTGTTACGAGTGCCAGAAAAAAGAGTGCCTCTTAAAAAGAAATGCGCATGTGAGTTTCGTTTGTTTTTTACGCTTTCACGCCTTAGCTACTCGAACGATCATCGTGAAATATCGCATTTACTTTGTCAGGGATACAGAAAAGGACACGGGTACCTTTCATCCAGAAAAAACAACTGAGGATATCAATTTATTGTTAAAATATAGAACACACGCACACACACAAACATACACACACTCTTTCACACAAATTATGTATGATTATTGTTTTAGTTTTAAGGAAACACTGTTTTATTTTTGTTAGGACTTAACTTCATATATATATTTATATATCCAATTTAATCAACTTGAAATGCACAAAACTTTTGTGTCAATTAAAAATATAATGTAAAGATACCGAAGAGCAGAGCCTCCTACTACAGGCATGTCATGCTTAAAAGGGGGTTCTATACACAAACTCATATGTACCAAATATTTTTTGAAACAATAAATGTTATTTATTATTATTATAGAACAACGCAAGCGAAGCTGCGGGTAAAATCAAGTTACTAATACAGGTTGCCGATTTAATTGAACTAGCGGTCGCCTAGTGCTCGAAATTCGACCAAAGTTTGCCTGTAAGATATTGCTGACATATTATGTCATTATTATTGATATATGTAACCATAGTTACGCGCTTCGACTGCGTGTGTCAAATGCATGGTTGTGTGCTTGTAGTGTTTCTTCATTAATTTAATGTATTTCTAATGCATATTTAAAAAAAATATTAGCATTCGTCACTTCTTCTCTGTATAAACTATAAGTGTGCGAAATTTCATACTCCTCCGTCCGCCCAATTTTCGTAAAAAGGGACCCAAAGTTTTCGCTTCACGTATTAATATATAGATATACGAAACAGTATCAATGCAGTCTCAATTTCGATTACTGGTGCAGATGTAGGATGTCTGCTTTAGCCCTAAAGACGTAATGTCTGCTCGGATAAAGAAATAATAAAGGCTAGGGAGAAGAAGACAACGAACACTCAGACACAGAACAACCAATTGTAGATCACACAAATGTTTGCCCTGTGTGAGATTGAAGTCCACAACACTCGGCTAATGACAGTGGCGAGGCACCAATACGCCAGTATATATACACCAATACGCCAGTATATATACACCAATACGCCAGTATATATACACCAATACGCCAGTATATATACACCAATACGCCAGTATATATACACCAATACGCCAGTATATATACACCAATACGCCAGTATATATACACCAATACGCCAGTATATATACACCAATACGCCAGTATATATACACCAATACGCCAGTATTGGTGCCTCGCCACTGTCATTAGCCGAGTGTTGTGGACTTCAATCTCACACAGGGCAAACATTTGTGTGATCTACAATTGGTTGTTCTGTGTCTGAGTGTTCGTTGTCTTCTTCTCCCTAGCCTTTATCATTCCCAAGTCACTTGGGGTCAGCTTTCTAGTCTAACCGGATTTGACTGGATATCAGTTTTTACACGGAGCGACTGCCATCTGACCTCCGCAACCCGAATGCTAACGATACCCTAAGGCTAGACCAGTGTCAGGATATTAGAGGGCACTGACTTCCCAATAACGACTGCCATAGATGTTCATGGCTGCTGGGACCGACGGCTTAACGTGCTCTCCGAGGCACGGAGCAGGCGATAATTGTCAATCAATACGCACATAATTTCGAAAAGTCATATAACTTGCGAAAGTCAGAGGTGCGCGACGTGGGTTCGTACCCAAGACCCTCTGCATTGCAGTCTGTTGATCTCCCCACTGAGCTATCGCTGTTTATTCTGGGTGTTTTTTGTATCCGTCGTATAAAAATGTGTATAAGGCCCCCGCGACACAGAAATTATTCATTCTGTAGCTGTCCCATTGAGCAAAAATAAAGTATCATATATACATTTTTTTTTGTTCAATGTGACAGCTAAAAATGTCTGCATATCGACGTCAATACGGCTGGTGTACCTAAATTTAGCTGTGGTTTCCTTCTAAAGGAAGTCGTTTTTTTTGACCGAGGTACTAAATAGTACAATTTAGGTACATTTTTTAGTAAATGTTATTACTCGATTGATTAAGGTACACCCGCCATCTTGACTCTCACCTAAAAATATATATATGACATGTAACTGTAACCCTAAAACCGTAATCTTGACAAAGCCAAACATTTTGTCAACGTAATCTCCTTACATACTTGTAAAGTAACACTAACTTGTAAATTGTTGTTTTTACAAATACACCAACCATTAGTATAATCAGTTGACTGTTATCTGTAATGGGTGACTAAATTACTAAATCGATTTTATTGTAAGAGGCCACAGCCTTAACTCGAGTCAATTTCTATTATGAAATACCTATATCAATCGTATACTATGTTATCACGGGTATCTACCTATGTTTGATCTTTTGCTTTATTTCAAACGTCATCAGCCAATAGTGATTTTATAAAACATTTTTAGGAGCAACACAATCAAATTAGTGTAGCGGTTAGTGTAACCGACTGCCACGCCTGAGGTCGCGGGTTCGATTCCCGCACAAGTCAAACATTTGTGTGCATGATGTTTATCTTGGTCTGGGTGTTTCTATGTATAATATGTATTTACAAAAAATAAGTATATATATGTATGTTTATCCATTGTCTAGTACCCATAGTACAAGCTCTGCTTAGTTTGGGCTAGATGATGTTGTGTGTATGTGGTAGAATAGGATAGTTGAGGTGCTTTACACCCGCTAGCGCCAATTATGATTTTAGGTCTCGGCAATAAGAGGTGAGTCCATTGTCATCTACGGGGCTCCAGGAGAATTTCTTTTCAGGAAAATTCTATAACACTACCCCCTATATCTCGGGGGTCTTTTGACCCACAGGGCCTATATTCAAACTCCACCGAGGTATGACCCCAAGGTGTCTGCACACCAAGTTACAAGTCAATATTTTATCATTTAAAATACATGTGACCTTGTGACCCCTATACCTCGGGGGTCTTTTGACCTACAGGGCCCATATTTAAACTCGACCGAGTTATGACCTCAAGGTATCTGCACACCAAGTAACAAGTCAATATTTTGCCATTTAAAATACATGTGACCTTGTGACCCTTATATCTCGGGGTCTTTTGACCCACAGGGCCCATATTCAAACTCGACCGAGATATGACCCTAAGGTGTCTGCACACCAAGTAACAAGTCAATACCTACTTTGCCATTTAAAATACATGTGACCTTGTGACCCCTATATCTCGGGGGTCTTTTGACCCACAAGGCCCACATTCAAACTCGACCGAGGTATGACCCCAAGATGTCTGCACACCAAGTTACAAGTCAATATTTTGCCATTTATAATACTTGTGACCCCTGTATCTCGGGGGTCTTTTGACCTACAGGACCCATATTCAAACTCGACCGAGGTATGATCCCAAGGTGTCTGCACACCAAGTTACAAATCAATCGGTGCAGTGGTTCCGGCGTTATGCCTGCCACTAACACCAATCTGTCATTAACACACAGACCGTCACAAAGTGATTTCATTAGCCTTTTCGAAGAAGGCTCGGAGGTTAATAAATGTTGTTATAAACTAGCGACCGGTCCCGGCTTCGTGTGTGTAGTACAAAACCTTAACAAGTTATACACCTAAACCTACCTCATGAATCACTATTGGTGATAATTATGTAATGATAATGCATCGTTATTCCATAACATGCCTTAACCATATTGGCATGACATATAATCAAGATATCATACAGTGACTTCTGTTTCTTATAGAAAAATAATAATAATAATGTCCTCCAGACCGAATCTGCGCCGCGGAGGCAGTGTATTGCATCAAACGAATGGGGCCCTACTTAATCTTATAATTTTCTTCCACAGTGTAATCGATGGTGAATTCCGTCAGTACAAGGGTCCTCGTGACGTGGAGTCGATGCTGGGCTATGTAGAAGACCAGCGTTGGAAGCAGACAGAGCCGGTGCCGTCATGGAAGGCGCCGCACTCTATACAGATGAGCTTGGTCGCAGAGTTCTTCAAACTTAGCCAGGCACTCCGGGTATGTAATATATTGCATAACTATTTCGGATATCTACTATGACGTCTATGCTATGCTATACCTACTACATACAGCGAGGAGAGCAAGGGGCTTCTCCTCGAGTCGATAATACAATTATGTTAAATATGTCCTGTCCAATGTGTAGCCACGGTAATCGCATCAGCAGTAGAAAGGGGCCATGGTACTTAGAATACATGCAACTTTTACTATCAAGGATTAGACATTTAGTCGGTTTTCACCAATTTTTGACCAATCTATATACTCCGCACATTCTCAGATGCCAGGCGCAGCGTATCCGTTTGAGATCAGGCTTAAACTTATACAAATGCCTTCTAAGCATCATCATTTTGTTTTAAGACTCGGAAGTTAAACAAAATAAAAATATTTTAAAATTTATGCTATATGCCGTGCCTTGTAAATTAGAGCTCCGCTTTTTTTTGATGATGTACACTACGCGGTTCAAAAAGATAGACACACAAAGTGTTCCATACTACAAGTGAAATAAAAAACCACAAAGCAAGCCTGGCTTATAAGTACAAATCACCTATCTATGTATAACTTTTTTATTAATGTAATCAAATTGTCACTTCACAGAGCGTGCACAACATGCTGATGGAGACATACGGTCTACCCACTTGGGGTTCGTACCTGATCTTCGCCGTCGCTACTATCTTCATCGGAGCCCTGCTTGGACTGGTCAGTATCCTACTAATATTATATATGTTAAAATTGACCGTTGTTACTCAATCACATGTAAACTGATGAACGGATTTGGATGAAACTTGACACAACAGATAGATCAAAAATACCCTTAAGATATCCAATCTTAAAGGTATTTTTAATAGCTGGGATGTTAAAAAGTCAACAAGATACAGAAATATTAGCTAGAAAATACACAACCGTATCTGTTTACAAAACTACCAATCGCGATACTCAACTATGACACCCAGATCCATTAGTGTCAATAGGATCCTGTCAATTCTTAATCTTATTTGACACTGTGACTGCTAAGGGTAAGTGAGTCACCTCCTATCTGAACATATTCAATGTAATAATTATATTCATAAGGATTTATGTTAAAAACTAGTGGTGCAACAATAGTAATAATGTCCTCCAGACCGAATCTGCACAGGAGATATTATAGTGCACAAGTATGTGCGTAAACACAAGTTCACTCACTGTTCCCTAACTGACATGATCCGATGGGACGGCAATAACGACGAACGAACGACCAAGGCATGGAATTCTCTGCCAAGGCACATGTTTCCTTCTTCCTTCAATCCTGGGTTCTTTAAGCGGGGCGTGAAAAAGCATCTTCTCAGGCCGTCAAAGTAGGGACCTCAACATCGCCTCGGCTACTGTGGGGGCGATGTGGAGGCGACTGCTTACCATCAGGTGGAGTGTGGTCATTTTGACGAGCAAAATAAAAAATAAAAAAATACGACACGACCGGAGAGAGATCAGGAGCAGGACCAACGTGCTTTATGGTCTCTCCGAGGCACGGAGGTGTGTATCTATGTGTCTGTAAGTGGCCTTTCCCCTTCAGGGATTTGGCGTAAGACTATGTATATATGTAAGCATAATGTTAAGTATATGTTGTACTTTGTTGTACAGTTGCTGGTGTGCGTGATCGACCTGCTGTACCCGGTGCGGCGCGGGGAGAAGGTGTTCGTGTCGCGCGCTGAACTCGACAAGCGCGCCCGGGGAGACCCCGACGCCAAGGAGAAGTCCGATGACGACCAGGTAAACACATGACCTATATATTTTGGTTCCCCATTTATTCACATAAAATTATATGTCATAATTTAACATGGCATACTTTTACTTATCCTAATAATAGTTACGCACAATATTCATTTGGCATAACTGCTTAGGCACAATTTTTTAAGCATAATTACTATAAGCATAATAATTGTTAAGCATACTATAATAAGCATAAATTTGAAGTTTTGTAAATTTTGTGTTAGCATTTAATAAAATACTTTTCGTATATAAAATAAACATGTTGGCGGCCTAGGGGTGGCCCAAGAGCTACCCCTGCCGCACCCTAACCTATTGTTACACTATGGTACCAAAGTTATATATGCCTTATAACTCTATGCCAAATTAAATTAGGACAAAAAAAATTTTCGAAACAAAGGGTTCGCATATATTTTACCTAGATACATATATAATTATATA
This sequence comes from Catocala sponsa, assembly GCA_963564715.1. Classification (NCBI taxonomy): domain Eukaryota; kingdom Metazoa; phylum Arthropoda; class Insecta; order Lepidoptera; family Erebidae; genus Catocala; species Catocala sponsa. The sequence continues at coordinate 10,937,261 of OY751351.1, forward strand.
TAATTGATGGCACGAGTTGTTATAAACCAGATGTAACAGTCTTGTTTATATCAATTAAGTACTAAGATTTTAAGTTGTAAAGTACTTGGCCACTTCTATTTAAGTTAAATGCTCTATCAATAGTAGGTGCTTACCTGATCGGAATATTATTCATCACCTCCGCCTCTAAGGGGGACCTCATTTTAAGCTCGAAAATACTCAAGCACTGTTGATTTATTTTATTAAGATTGCAAAAATTAATCTTTGTATTGACTAACATCCGTCATAAAAAGCAATCAAGCCGCCATCTTGATGTTTACTTCGCCCTACCTCTAACGGTTATCGATTCATTCGCTTTCGTATTGTGCTAGGAGTCGGACGTATCACTTCCAAGTAAAATAGAAGATAATATAGTTTTCGTTATTAACTGATTATCTGTGTATTTAATTATTAGTCCTACCTAAAAATTTAATAAGCACTATTTAAATGAAAATAAAATAAGAACATTATCCCATTCAAATAGACCTCAAAATTGTATCCAAGAAGTATAATTTTATGCAGCGAACAGCGGCGTGCATTCGAACATCTTTCTCACGACTGTGCGAGCTCCGTGTGGCAGGACTAGAGACCTTAAAGAATACACGTAGCGAATGCGGAAATATTTGTAAAATGGATGACGAGATTTATAACGCAAGCACAAGCACCCTCGTATGGATAAACACGAGAATGTTCGAACAGACGTGCGTAATTTACGCTAGATGTGTGTTTCGTGGCAAAGAACATGTTCGAGCAGTTTGCCGCTCAAACTGAGTTGTCCCTTAGAAATTCGCCAAAAAGCCTTGTCTCCTATTTAATAGAAGAACTAGTAGCACCTTAAATTCGCAGGATAACTCAAAAAGACGCTATACTGAAAGCCAGAGGAATAACGGTATTTTTAAATAACGCTAAGCAATGCAGCGGATTCCATTTTTTACAAGCATAGATTAAAATCATAAATGCTGAAGAAGGGTCACTTTTCTGGAAGTTAAGTTGTCATCTGAACCTTCATGTCAACATAACCATCTGAATTATATATAGTATTATCATACTCACTCATATCAAAAATTGTACACTATCGATCTCTATCATGAAAATGTAATGTGTCCACTCTTGGTGTGGACACTTTTTCATATTTAGTACGGCGAGATAAGATAAGAGTGTTGTTATCGGGGGTAACCGCTTACCGCTTTGTTTGCAGGAACTGCTGAACGATGACATTGTGGACGACGAAGAGAACGCAGACAACAGCGATGCTGAGAAACACTCCCCCAGCGACGTGAGTCTTATACTACTTCCTTAATAACTTGCCATTGTCTTGTCATTGGCGTATACAAGTTGGGAGCTTGGTGGACCATGCCCATACAGTGCACCAAAACTCCCCAATTATTTCCCAAGATACAGGCTATCTGCCTAGTTTGGGTATCAGTTTCAGTACCTCCTATATCATTAGTCAATGTTTGTGCTTACCTTTTAAGCTTATGTTGTATGTAACTACTGTGTTCAATAAACGATTTATTATTATTATTATTATTAATTATAAAACAGATTAGAGTAGTAGACTTGCACTGTTTAATTGTATAAATCAAATAGTTCAATTGCCCAAACTATACTACAAAAACTTTTATAAATTTACTCAAGAATAAATAAGATACAAGTACATATTTCAAATCAAAGGGTTAATTATTGTCAAATGACTGAATAAAAATGTAGAACACAAACTGTAACGTAACCTCTATTTAAATGCATCTATCCGAAGGAGATGGCAAGATGTCCCTTTTACAAAGAGTTGCCTTTGTTTAATAAATATTGGGAGCGATTATTTAAATCCAAATAAAAAAAATTGAAAATTTGTACTGCACAAAAATATATTTTTTAATGGTATTTGCTCTTATGTCTGTACAAATGTACAATATTAAACATTGCCTGGTGACTATATCAGGATGTTAGGTTTCAAGATGAAATACAGGTGTTAATAACAGAAAAAGCTTCAAGTCTATATTCTTATATTTCCAGACATCAGAAGACGAGAAAGAAACTCCAGCGGAAGCCGGCGGCGACGCCAAGCCTACAGAAGCCACGGAGCGCCCCGCAGAGGTCCGAAAGCGAAGGCCTAGGAAAGCCGACTAGGTAGCACACTGCGTAGCACATCTACACGACTACAGCGAGCGTGGGTTCAGGAGCTGCGGCGAGACCGGGCGGACACTAACACTCACCCCTCGGGAACGTGATATATAACTAACAATCATACTTAGGTTAGTTACAACTTTCATGACATCAATGCCCTTGTCTTTCGTGTTTACACACGTAAAATTCTCGAACGAACACGTGCATAAGAAACGCGCTCCTATTGGTCATGGGTTTTCTCGCTCAACAGGCTAACCGAAACCAATAACAAAATATAGGGTCTATGAGCTTACATAGCTTGCAAGACATATATTAACCTTTTGACCGCCACAGTCATGTACCTATACATGACAAAGCAAAATGTCTCCAGCGCGCCACGGTCACGATTACAGGATGTAATCGTAGGTTGACGCCGAGAGCACGCTTTTATTTTTTTGACGTGGCGGTCAAAGGGTTAAACGTTTGGGATTAAAACCCGTTGTCTATATTAACTTATTGAGTCACAGTGGCACACCAGCGGCCAGACACAATAGGTTTTCATGACTGACGTTCCAATATATTATGACAGGTTAAGGTCTAAAAACGTTTACATATAATAATCAGCACAAGACATTTTCAAGACGTTTCTCTGACTGATGGAAAGTATGTCGACGATCATAAATGCTTTGAAAGCTATACACGCTCATAGATCCTTCAGTCAGATTAATTGATGCAGATGTATTAAAAATATAGTGGAAAATTAACTATGTAAAAAGGTGTTTTGTAGAAAAGGCCAATATGCTATGACACTCCAAATTTAAATGCAATGTTATCAGAAATACGTTACATGTTTGTATATAATAAATAAACTAACATGAACCTTATGTGTGTATTAGACATTTAAATTATTAAGTCGCAGCGACACACCAGTGGCCAGATATAGGTTTTTAATTATGTCTGGCATTTCAACATTTGACAGGTTAAAAATGGATGAACCAATTTCGATGACATTAAATTTATTTGAAGTTTGTTAAATGTTTAACAAAATAACTAAAAATCTTAAATGTCTATAGAACTTTTTAACTTTTGCACTGTGAAACTGATATGGCCCTTTCTACAAAACACAAACAACCAACCTCAAATCGCGCGAGGTCTCCTAACATCCACTAGAGGTTATATAACTAAGATATATCTATATTAACGTTAGCAATAGCACCCCGAATCCCCGCTCAGCTTTCATTAACGGAGAAAACTAAATAGTAACTTTAATGTAGTGATCAATACCATTATCACTAAATAACTGACGAAATTAAACTAATTATATGGACGACTAGTATTCAAAGTAATAGTAAATATAAATCCTAGCAAAGGATCGCCTGCAGGTGTACTATTGGCACCTATGATACCAATTGTACACCTACAAGCAGATTCAGAACGTTAAGTTAACAGTTGGTTTAAAATGCGGTTAAATATTGTATGGTTCATAAAATGAAAGTAAAGATTATTCTTTATTTGTAATAAATATGATTTAAAATAAAGATTCTTTATTTTAAATGTTTAAACCATACTTTCAACTTGAAACAATTTTATGCCCAATCTATATAATGACAATCGTCATACAATTCGGAAACAGTATTCTACCGTATCTATTTGTGTAGATATCGAATGATTTTGGTTTGACATAGAATGCAATATAACCGTTTTGGAGGCCTCAATTCGCCCAACCATTAATGGCAATGAGCCAATATTACAATATAGGCCAGGAGATAACCAAACTACCGCTATCCCGGCCCGCATCGTTTGTACTCACAGACCAGTGTAAACATGCAGCCCGTAGTATAAGAACCTCTGCTTTAGAAAAATATATTTGTTTCTAATAGTTGTATCCATATAATTAGTTTAATTTCAGAAATTACGAAGCCGAGTCAGAGCTTAATTTCTATTAGTTTTATCATATGTTCGCCATCGAGCTTTTATTTGGTGTTCAAGTTTTTTTTTATCTCCATAAAGGAATGGAAAGTTCGTCCTTACCCATAGCATAGATTATTAACAAATATTTAGAATTAGCTTGTTATACAGCTACAAGAATCGATCGTTTATGGCTTAGGTTAAATGATGGATAGGTGACCATTTATACTTTCTTATTACATGAGACCTTTATCATATGATACGCTGTAAGCGTCATGGCTTTGTCTATTTTGTCTATAGTAGTCTTTGAAATCATATGTAATTAGTCCGCCGATACACCTAAGTGTAGTGCTATATTTTTTTTATTTGACAAATAAGACACGAAAAGCATGACACTTGCTTTAAGAAACCGCTAGTGACATGTCATCGTGACATAATATGGGTAGTGATTTTGTCAATGTGACAAAAAAGTGCTTTTTATCACGATAACATAAATCACGCTATCTTTTTGTAAGGAAACACAAAATTGTGTGTTGTAGATTTTGTCTTCGAAGGGGTGACATGGATGTAATAAAAGGTGTGTCTTATGTCACGCCATTGCGTTCCCCGCATGGTGAGCGCAACATGAATTTTTGTCAAGTATCTTTGATTTGTCACGGAATTTTTTGTCATGTAGTATCTGTGTTTTGGGCTCAGCCTAAGACGATTGATTCTTGTAGATACGTATTATTTTGACAACGAAACAAGCTCAGAAATAACGTATCCCCTTAAAAATTAACTACCCTTCACCATAACGTATTTTTGTCATTAATCTTAAACGGTGTTAAAATCAAATCTAATGTTATGCTTATGAGTAAACATAACACTCGTTTTTTTTCGTAATCTGTTGACGTGACGAACATTTGGAACGCTCAATTGTAATACAGTTTATATTTGTAATCTCACGTATATGTGGGTAGTTGGGAAACCGAGTATAGTTGACCCCTGTTGCCTAACACCGCTACTAATTTTCAGGGACCTAGCTTACATGGTCATGATTAATAAAATCAGAGATCAGAAATACCGTGGTATATCAATCGATCGGCAAGGTTAAGCAACATTGACGCAGATCATTTATAAAATGTCGCCAGTTTTTTTACTGTTTTGCGCCATTGCGTTTCTACACCTCTGCCTAACCCCTAATAGATACATAAGCGTGATGTAGGTAATATAAATATACAACTACCCACAATTGCATTTATCTTATCACGAGTGTTTTAGTTTGCGCACCAAAATTAGTGTAACGACTATTTTATTTAGTTGTAGCCATTATGTAATGATCATCAAAGTATTATATCTTATATTTATTTCGTAATTTTGCTTATAGATACTTAATATTTATTATATTTTGAACTAGCTACGGCTGACACAAGAATTCAGAGTGGTTTGGGTATTGTGAGAGTTGCATTCTGTACTGGTTACCAAACTGTTACAGCTATTAATTAGATATCCATGGAAATTTTAAAATTTGCTTAATTTACTCCAAGGATGTGTATGCATTGTGTAGTAAGAATTTGTGAATAATTAAATATTTATAGGCAAAGTAAATTTTTATTTCGTTTTTATTTTCACAGCTGGTAGTATAAAATGAAAATTGGAAGGTGATACGAATTAACAAAATCATGTAAAATCAATGTAAACAACTTTTTTATTCTCGCCTCGGCTGTGCCTCGGGCAAAGTAATAATTAATAAAATTTCTTTCGTCGAGGCAAACTCGGATTATTTTCTTGTCTCTAACGAATGAGAAGAATACTTACTTCAATAAAATTGCCTCTTATTTTTAGTCAACTTCGCTAGCCATGTTAAATTATTTCTCAAATCGAGGCAAAATCTATGTATAGTTTCTTTTAACTGCTATAAATATTTATTGCTTTGCCCGAGGCATGCCGTGTTCCACATTCCTCTAAAGAGTTATTGAACGCTCAATATTAAATATATAAATCTACGTATTTACTGAGATTAGTATATATTAGGCCTCATTTTAATGTACTACTTTTAGTGTTCAATGCTTGATGTTCTGTGTTCCTTTGATCGAAGTTTATGAGTATGTTTATATCTCTAATTGAAGTTTTATCCAAAAAATTATGATATGATACAATTCTGCCTACCTACTCTAGGATGATCCTGTCTAGTTTAAAATGAATGTATGGTAAATATTTTAATAGGTTTCTTCTAAACATGAGCTGTTTCTACTTTATTAAACACTAAAAGTGGTACATAATTTTTTTTAATATATGTTGCAATACTCAAATTATATGTTTGCTTATATTTTCTATGTTATATATATATTGTAATGAATTATTTGTATCACGAACTTAGGATAAATTATATAGTATATGTTACTAACAGATGAGTTGTGGAGGACGCGTTGTGATCGAAACGTGGTAACTGACAATGACAACATGGTATTGAGAAGTATAACTTTGTAAATAGCAATTTATTCGGGAACAGTACTCTTTTCTGGATGAAAAGTACGTCTAGATATGCCCTATTCCGTACGCTTGAGAACATCTATGCAAAATTACACGAAAATCAGTCTAATAGAGAACGAGAATGCGTGAAAATGTAACAAAAAACTCACATTTGCATTTATAATAAATATTACTTAGGATTAATAAAATTTTATTTAAATTGATTTTTGTGAATATCGGTGTATATTTATTTATATTTAGACCGACATTGCGGATACTTTTTAGCATACATGTTCACAAGAAATAAGATGTGACAATGGATACTAAAATGTATTCTACAGCGTTCAAGGCAAAGCAAAAGAAGCTTAATGTTCTCAGGAAATTCTCAATAGCGGCACAGATTCTAGATCTACTTTTAGATTGGCCTGCTATTACTTTAAACATAGCTTGAAATTTAAACATAGCTGAAATTTAAACATAGCTGGAATTTAAACGTAGCTGGGATTTAAACATGGGGCAGTGTGTGTTATACTTCTGCCTACTGCCTTGAAGTACTTTTTACGTGATGTTATAGTCAGTTAGCTCGTGACGCGGTGTCGAGTAGATATTGTTAAAACGAAATTGCCTTGTACAAAGACTTAAGATTGTTTTAAGTGTTGCGTTTATATTAACTATTGATCTAGTGACATGCTGAATAAAATTGTATTTGTATGTGTGTGTTTTATTTTATTTCTCCTGTAAGTTACTAAGACCTTCGTTTAGCTCCAAGAAGCTATTTGGGATTAATCCTATACAGATTACCGCCAGACAAGTTACATCTCTCTCCGCGATTATTAGTGCAGAGGACATCTTTTAAAGAAGAATACGACTGTGAAGAGCTCTTTAAAAAACTGAGCTAGTAGGTATATGTATATCAAACAGCTTATGGCTTATGGGCATCACTAGGGCCGAAGAGGCTCTCTCTGTCAATATGTCTGATAGTTTACTTATAAATTTTACAAGGAAACGTTTAAACAAGTATTGCAGGTAAAAGACTACTTTAAATTCTTTACAACAACCTCGCGATTCGAACGTCTTGTCGAGATTTACGGCCATAGCCGTGTATATGTGACAAAAGCATTCCAGTTGACGCAATATATACAGACTTTAGCAAAGCGTTTGATAAAGTCAATCACGACCTGCTAATAAATAAATTGTATCAAGTTGGTATTTGTGGCAGACTTCTTGAATGGTTTGAATCTTACTTAAAAAATAGACGTTCGAGGGTTGCGATCAACGGATACCTATCTAACACATATGAAGCGACATCTGGGGTGCCACAAGGCTCCCACTTAGGCCCTGTGCTCTTTAATGTCTTTATAAATGACATAAATGACCTTAAATTAACTATGCCAATACACAATTCCTTAGATGCAGTAAAGCTACAAGCCGATTTGGAAAGACTGTTTTACTGGTGTCAAACAAATGATATGCAATTAAATATTAAAAAATGTCACCATATTCACTTTACCCGTAAAAAGATTACACACCTAAATAAATATTACTTTGGCGGGATCGAAATCAATAATGTGGATAAAATTCGGGAAGGGATATTGATAGACACTCAGTTGAAATTTGATGCTCACATTTTAAATATCACATCAAAGGGATTTAAAACGCTTGGTTTCATACTGCGCAATACTAAGGAGTTTAAAAAATCTTCAACCAAAATCAAACTATTTAATGTCTTAGTTAGACCAATTCTTGAATACAATTCTGTCATTTGGAATCCACACTATGATATTTATAGCAAGCGCTTAGAGAGCGTCCAAAAACGCTTCCTCTATCATCTTTGTTACAGCGATCACATAGCTAAAGTCTTACAGTACATTATCATATGAATGCACTATCAAGCCGCAGAAAGATAACAGATGCAATTTTTTTTCATAAACTGTGTAATGGCAATGTTGATTGTTGCGATTTATTGAGTTCATTATCTATTAATATTCCAACTCGTATCCCCAGAAGCAACACATATAATTTGTTCAGTGTACCCTATTCTAGAACAAACCTGGGTTACGACGCTGCTGTGCCAAGACTTTGTAGGCAACACAATATGCTTACTAAAACGAGTGTAGCAGACATTAGCGATACCTTACGAATGTATAGAAGACATGCTATGTTAATATTTGAGTCTTAAATGTTTTGTGCTTTTAATAGTTTGTGGTTTTGTTTTTGTTATTCTCTTTTTTAAATATTGTTTCGCATGTGAGTATGTATCTATTTAAATTTGATTTCTTTTTAAACCTAAAATTATAATTGTAACTTTATTTTATCCTTTTTTGATGCATGTACTTGTATGTTTATCTTATTATTTTTTTTAATTAGGCATTTTTATAATATACTTTCACATTTAGACGCTGTATTTAACGCATGATGTGGTCTCCTGTAATTGAAGGAGTACACAGACCAAAAACGTCTTGAATTGTTTTTCTTTTGTGAATAAGATGTGTACAGCCTTTGTTGGAGATCCTTAAAGAAAATAAATAAAATATGTGCGCATGTATGCCCAGGTGGCATGCGTACAGAATCGTGAAAATCAATAAATTGGCGGAATACATTATTTGACCCAAAGCGCGTCTTAATTTTGGCGTCCAATAAGCGTTGCACCACGTGCGTAACCATGGTAATGGTTTATCACTCTTTCTCGTTCACTCTTAGAATAGGTATTCCAAATATTCCAACCATTCAAAGCTATCTCCTGTTTTCTCTAGTATCCTAGTAAATCGGCGTGTATTCGGAATCCTTGTCAATCAGCATTTTTTTTACGAACGATTTTATACTTTCCTATAGGCAACCCAATGTTAAAATAATTTTACTTAGGCAATAGCAGCGATAGCCTAGTGGGAAACCGTTGGACTGCCACGCAGAAGTCTCGAGTTCGAACCCAAGGCGCGCATCTCTGACTTTTCGAAGTTATATGCGTATTAAATAGTAAATTATCACTTGATTTAACGGTGAAAGAAAACATCGTGAGGAAACCTGCATATCTGAGAGTTCTCCATAATGTTTTCGAAGATATGTGAAATCTGCCAACCCGCACTAGGCCAGCGTGATGGACTATGGCCTAACCCTTCTCACACTGAGAAGAGGCCCGTGCCCAGCAATGGTACAGTTTAATACAGGGCTGATATTATTATTATAATGTTTATCCCGGCCAATGAAAGAGTAGAAAAAGCGCCAACAATGTTAACAACATATTTTTTTTAATTACTGCTGGTCGCAGGCGAGCCTTTGGCCAACCAGTAAGCAGTAACCGCCACACATGGATGTTTTCTTCGCATCACAGTAACGATTCCAATGAAACATAACCAAGTTGCCGGCAACAACCAGATTGAAGCGGCAATCCTACTTTTCCCTAACATTAGGTACTTCATTGCCAAACTTGTATTAATTAGGAATAGAAATAACTGAATGATAACAGTGATATTCTTACGGTTTTGTGATGTCGGTAACTATTTCCATTTATATCCAATAATCTCACAAATATATAGACTGAGGTTCATATACGGGTACACAGGTTGGATGTTCAGTAGTAAATAAACAACGTAGTAAAATCAGCTGATCGTGGCGGACATGCCTCCCGAATACGCGCACTGTACCAGGCTACCAAATAATTGAGAAGGTCGCTGTGATAGATAGAGATAATACCATCTACACAAAGCATAAGAGCGAACGGGACCAGAGACGACAATTTCTTGGTACTAATATTTGTCCATGACGTCACGGTAGGTCACGATCAATAAGTGGTCGGCATACGCGTGTAAACTATACCTAGCAACCATCCATACACTTTTTACCACAAGTAATGTTATAAGTAACTTATATTTATGGAAGTAAATCTAAACAAATATATAGGTACTCATATTAATTCCATTCCTCATAGTTGTATAATAGTGGGTCCTGTGATGTGACACGTGTGTAAATAATTGTCTCTTGCTTTTCTTTCAAGTTTTGTCGTTCGAATTTGGATTTCGGAGTTCGTTGTTTTTTATCTAAACATATCCACCTCTTTACTCGCCTAGTATCCTAGTACAGCGGAGAGTATTTGTGCGCCATGTCTGCCATAATCAGCTGTTATTTGATGTGGCCAACAACTCGGATAGCCTTCGTTCACGTGATACGAAATACGTGGTAATATAATAAATGGTAAAGATTTTCGACTGATATATCTACCTCTCTTGCTTCATTTGCTCCGTGTAGAACTTTATATCTACTTTAACATAAATAAAAATATTCTATGCAGGTACACAGTAAGTAGTACAACAAATAGAAGTGTATATTTGCCTCATTAGAGAAATAATACATTTTACTAACAAACCTTTGTGATAAATCTCATAGAATAGAATAATAAAAAGTGATAAGTGTCTTTATCTTTGTATTCTGGTTCACTCTTTGCCAGTGTCTTATCTACATAAATTATTATGCTTAAATGCCAATCACCTATACAATGACATATCCTCAGATTTCTAGTCGCCTGGTAACAAAGCGAGTACGGAAGATCCATTTTGCTTGCTGATGGTATGGAAATAAAAACACATTAGTTCTCTATCTATGTACGTGGTCAAAGTGTACGTGTCTGGAAAATACTTCTCGATTTGGTTTCATGACTACTTTACAAACTTTCTAAACAAACTATACCCTTAAGAACAAGTAATAAATGGTTTACTAATTACATAATATCTATGAGAAATAATCTGTTAGAATGTCTGTTCTCTCTCTCAGTGTGGCTTTGTCTTCCCTCTAACGGTTTTATTGTTCTGAACTGATTTTATTGCATACATTTAATCAAACCTATATAGTCTGCTGTCGCCGATAAAATCAGATTATTTATATTTGATAAATAATGATGTACATAGTGCAAGAATGACTTATTTAACACAAATGTCACACAGTGTGTAGTTAGCATTTTTGTTATGCCAACACAACATCGAGGGCATGAAGACGCGCCACGGCGATGTGTGCCACGCGTGAATGCGAGAAATATCTGAGGCGAGGTACCAGGCGCCCTGATAAGAGTGGAGATCTGTTTGGGGTAGTTATTTGACAAATAAAACAAATATATTACTGTCTCTCTTTCACTTACTCAGAGCAAAGTAAGACGGATGAAAAGGCAACATGCGTGTTCTTTCTCCTATAATAAGCTTCATTCTACAATGTCTGGTTTCACTGATCAATAATCGCAGCGCCCCCTTCTATACACATCAATAGCAACCGTGAAAAAGTGTAGGTATATAAATATTTTAATGTTATTTGGTACGTACGTACGTACCTATAAGTACTTACTCACTCTGCTCGGACACAGTGTCGTAGAGGCAAAACGACTACATCAACATTACAAAGGAAAAAAAGGCGTGTGGCGTATGTATATACGCACAAGCAACGTAGGTTATGAGGAACCTGGAATCGAACGGAGCATCATACATCTAGCCGCGCCGAAACCAACTTACGAACTAAGCGACGCGCGCTTTTTTTTTTGCTTGTGTTTTAGTTGTTGGCCTCAGATGGCCTTCACAACTTTACGCGGACTGTGGGTGAGCGCAGAAAGCTCCCAACCCGTTATAAAGTAAATAATAATAATAATAATATTCTACCACATACACACAACACTATCTAGCCCAAACTAAGCAGAGCTTGTACTATGGGTACTAGACAATGGATAAACATACATATATGTATACTTTTTTTTGTAAATACATACATATTATACATAGTAACACCCAGCCCAAGACAAACATCAATATTCATGCACACAAATGTTTGACTTGTGCGGGAATCGAACCCGCGACCTCAGGCGTGGCCGTCAGTTACACTAACCACTACACCATCGAGGCAACGTTAATCCCCAAGGGCGGACTACCACGAACCTCGGCTTGAGGCGTTGTCGGCAACGTGAATCTAAGGTGATCCACGGGACTAACGTTAACGCGACGCGTATACCTCTGCGGTGAGGGTGGAACCGCGGACGATTTTGTATGGCTTCGCGAGCCGTGTATGCTTTGTTTTGAGCGAGTGTTCTCTGATCATCTGATTCATCTAATATGTGCCTAGGTCTCCTAACTTTGGATATCCTAGATGATGTGTAATTTGGGTGTGTCTGAGCAGAGTCAAAGTAGCTATAAATATAAAACTACGTATAAAATGAATTATTTTATACCTAGTTTTATATTTATTCCTAGCGACTTTCACTGCAATAAGTCGCGACAAAACTTTTATCGCACACTCCACAAAAGTTATGCCGCAACGTTGCCCCCGTACAGCGCCGCGCGGACGCGACAAATATCCTGGGTAAAGTACCAGGCTCACAGATCGCCAAGGAGATATGATACTGATGCTGGAGTTTTGTAAAAGTCAGAAATAACATATATCATACTGTCTCTCTTTAACCTATGTAGAACTCAGCAAGTCGACGGGTAAGACAATAAAATCGTCGTTTCTGCTGTTGGTACCTACTACAGAATTCTACTCGATCAATAACGCTCGTTTTCAGTGTTGAAATCTATAAATAATGCACTTAATTTGAGAGACCACAAGTAAACAAACCATTTGTCTTGTTATCATTTTGTGATCGCCACGTAATATTATCGATTTGCTTGCTCGCACTTGTGGAGTGAACGGCGTAGCGTATCTATCATTGTCTCGTTCTTACTACCACAAGACTCACTACGTACACAACTACGTGTTTTCCATGTTCCAGTTCCAGTTTTCCATGAGCTTTCATAGCTCCCTATGCAAAAGTTTGACCGTCGCCGCGTCATCATGTCTACTTCAACATTATGATTCTGATTAACGCATGCCAAAGAATGAATATTTTTAGGGGCGTCGACAACAACGAAAATGTATCATAGACCCTCTGGTAGTGGAGCAAATGTACTGCCAGTTAGCTACGGTCAGTTGATTGTTATTGCAACATATTTGTAAGTGGGTATATTTGTTGCAGGCACATTTGTGTAGGTAAGTATTATGGGGAGATTACACGAGTGACTATACGATTTTTGCCGCGCAGCGAAAATCGACTGTCTAAATGGCAATTCGGCTAGGTCGCAGGTGACTGAAATCGCAAGCCCCAAAGTAAGGTAGCATCCGACTTTGGCCGCATGACAAATCGACTCGTGTAAACCCCCTTTAGTCTTGTCTGTTTCATTTTAAGTGTGGTATAAAAGTACTGACATCTATCTAATATTATAAAATATTAGCAATTTAAAATGTTTATTCCATGTGCAACAGGGGACCAACCACTACTTGAGATTTGACAAACCACAGATGCTCGCTAAAGAACACCGATTGACCAAGGATGCTTCGCAAAGCTATTGAAATCAAAATACATCCTAATTTCAATAGAGAAGATGGTTGGAATATACCACCAGCTTGGGATCCAGTAATTCAAATAGTCAAACTCAAGAAGAAGCAAACCACAGCTAGGTAGACTTCATGATACTTTGAGCTCATTCTGCGTAAATAGAAACACCCAAGGTACTTTGAAATAACTACATTGAAACATTGAGACAACTACCATCTTAGTCTCCCCGTGACCATGGCTGCTGAAAAGCAACCGAAACGTCGGGGAAAGTGTAAACATAAATATAAAATTTTAAAAAAAAGTTTTCTGTATCATCATAAGTCCATGTTAACAAAAAAAGAGTTACGGCAAATTTTGTTAACATGGACTTATGATGATATAGAAAACTTTTTAAAAAGGCAACAATAAAATAAAACGTTAAGTGTAAAATATTATGATAGATGTATTATATTCAGTGTGGGCCAAATTAATTGAATAATGTTATTAAAAATATCGCATAAATAAATTATATGTATTTTATGATATTAGACTTAATTATTGGTATAATTTAAAAAAGCATGCTAATTATGAAGATTGTTTTAATTATATATCGTCACTATTACAGATACTGGTAATTTGTATTTAAAAACTTCCCACAGGACAGGCTTAGCCTAGTGTGGGAGGTTTTTGGAAACATAAAAGCAAGTTCTAGTATTGTATAGTAAGTATTGTTTAATCCAAATTATGATATTGTGTTATGAACTGTAATCTGTTATTGATAAATAAAAAAAAATATATAGTATAATAGTATAGTAATAGTATTAATAGTTTCAATAAATTAATAAGCTTAAAAATTAGTAATGTTTAAGTGTAACAGTAGTGTAACAGCTTCTAAAATTTTGTATTAAAGAAAAAACATTCGCGGAAACAGAAGACAATATTTTGCCATTTTAGTTTAAAAGAGTACAGATTCCCTAAGGGCAGCATTTAAAATAATAACAAACAAAACTGTTTTCCATGGACAACTCTATGTGGCGTGCACACGAGTATCAAACCCGCATAATCTTTATGTTTTAGCAAAGGATGAAAAAACAGAAAACGTTATTTATAAAAATTTATTCAAGTAAGCTATTTGTAGTAAACCATTGCATTTATTAGTTAAGTACCTATAAGTTTTTTAGCTTTCATATAAGTCTATTGAGACTATTGAGTATTTGTCGCTTATTCGCATAGTTTTAGATTTGTATTATTTTATGCAGACTTCAGTAATCGCTCTACTAAAATTATAGGCGAACTTATACATCAATGGGCGAACTACATAAATATCACCGAAACACGGCGCCTTGTGGCATGAACTCATGATGTCGTGACGCAACAAACATGAGGCAAAGTACTAAGACAGCAGAGGTGAGAAGAGCTAAAGTACTGTAGCTCCCCGCTCTTTGGGAAAGTTCAATGTTTATCATTTCTACGAGTCATGTCGCATGGTATCGCTCTCACTCGCACTTACAGGTCATTCCCACTCGCTCGAATTTACAAGTTGCTTTCGCTCGCCCGCACTTTCAAGTCGTTCTTACTCGCTCGCGCTTATAGGTCGCTCTCACTCGCTCGGCGTTCTAGCAATACAATCAGTCTCCTCACGGAGCTAAGGGCCTGGTAGCAGAGCGACAGAACCATTCCAATTCCGAACAGTACTCCATGCTGCTACGGACTTGGGCCCTGTACAGCAAATACCGCTGTTCAGGAGTAAAGAAACGCCGCACCTTGTTTAGAATCCCGAGTTTGCGTGCAGTTGTGGTTATTACACTCTCGATGTAATCCCTAGAGAAAGTCGTGGCGTCTTAGCATTGAACTCAACCAGGTTACATGAACTCCAAGCGGATATGTCATCCAACACCCTGTTGAGGTCAGTGACAAACTTTACCCGCCTCCTCTCAATATCCTGCCGGTTGCTAGGTGGTTGTGGAGGTAACAACCATGACCCTTCCTATCGTCCGCATAGCAATGAATGCCACCAAATGGTAGCATGTCATTGATATGCAGAATAAATAGTGTGGGAGAGAGCACGGCACCTTGTGGGACTCCAGCATTTACAATTACGAAACGTGAAGAGCATCCGTCCACTAGGACACGCATTTTTCGCTCGTGTAAAGAACTGGAGACCCATTGGACTAGCCGGCTGGGAAGACCATATGCCGGAAGCTTGGAGAGAAGACCACAGTGCCAGACCCGATCAAAGGCTTTAGCAATATCCAGCCCGATTGCAGAAGCTTCGCCTTGCTTATCAATAGCCTCACCCCAGATGTGCATTAGATACGCACGAATATCACCCGTTGACCGATGGAACCCATATTGGCGATCATTGATGATGGAGTGACACTCAAGGTAGCGGATTAGGTGGTTGTTAAGAATCCGCGCCATCACCTTGCAGATCACTGAGCTGACCGCTATCGGGCGGTAGTTTGTTGGATCAGACCGGTCCCGTTTTTTAGGGATAGGTTGCACGTTGGCTTCTCTCCAAGATTGAGGCACACTACCAGAGAGGTAGGAGTGGCGATATAGTCTCGTCAGCACTAGAGACAACTCTGCTGCGCATTTTTTTGCTTTCGGCCCCGTGTACTTTCGCACATTTAGTGACATCAATTCCCTGCGGACATCACATTGTCTGATGATGATATCAGGCATTGAGAGTCCGCAACTTGGAATTGTCGGCGGCTG
The DNA here is from genome assembly GCA_963564715.1 of Catocala sponsa. NCBI lineage: Eukaryota > Metazoa > Arthropoda > Insecta > Lepidoptera > Erebidae > Catocala > Catocala sponsa. The sequence continues at coordinate 10,953,777 of OY751351.1, forward strand.
CACGTTATTGTCACAAATGCGCGAATTAGCCCCGAAAAGATTAACCAATAAATTGGCTTTCTCTTCAGGGTCAGTGGCCAAGGTTCCATCAGGGTACCTCAAAGGTGCTAGTGATGAGCGACAAAAATTTGATTGCACGGCTTTGGCGAGGCTCCAGTATGCTCGGCTACCCGCATGGTGGGCTGCCAGCTGCTGCCCAATCCGTGAGACACGCTCAGCATCTGCTCTTAAGTAAGCCCTCTTGCATGTCTTGGTTGCTTTGTTGTAAGCTGCCTTGAGGGAGGCAAGGTTCGGATCCTATGCAGCACGAACCCTGATCCAAGCGCGATACGCAGCTTGTCTATGGTTGACAGCGTCCTGGCATTCACAATTGAACCAAGGGCGGCCTCTACGATTGATGACGATAGTAGAGGCCGGAATGGCCAACATAATCTCATCAGCAATCCCCGCGGCACTCGCTGAGGTATCTTTCTCCTCAAAACTGCGTTGTAACCTAAGGACGGACGCAAAATAGTCGCGCATACCGTCCCAATCCGCTGACGAGTAGTGCCATATACGTCACTTGATCGCCTTTTTAGTAGAAAGCGGCGCACTTGACACTCTACATTCAACCAAGCAGTGATCTGCATTGCCCAACGGGGCACTGACAGATACAGCGCACTCAGTTGGATGACTCGCCAGCAAAAGGTCAAGCAAGGAGGGCGCCTGACCTAAAACATCTGGGATCCGGGTGGGCTGGGTCACCAGTTGGGTGAGGTCATGCGTGAGAGAGCAAATGCATGGGCATTTCGTCTTGCATGGTCTGATTTGGAGGAACCCAGCCACGACTCGTGGTGTGCGTTAAAGTCCCCCAATACAACCAACTCCGCAGAAGGAAACTGCGCCTGCGCGTCTAATGTCGCAAGGCTCAGGTGTTCAAAGAGCCTAGTTGTCTCGGCATCCCCATTGTGTGATCTATATAGGCACCAGCAAATTGTACTGAGACCACCGGTCTCTACAAGCACCCATTAAGTTGAAAAGAAAAGGTCCTCCAGACAGCGCAGACGTCGACAGCATACGTCTGAACGAATGTACGCACAGACCCCAGCTTTGGTCAGAAAATTCTCCCCGAGCGTGTAGCCGGGGTAAAACAGGTAGGCGTAATAAATGGTTAGGACGACGAATCTGCGACCCTGTCAAGAACAGCAGGGCAGGCCAGACCGACTCCAGGTGATGATGGACGGCTTTCAGATTGGAGTGGAGTCCCCGGATGTTGCTGAACTCCAAAAGAACGGTGAGGGGGTTAGTCATCGCTATAAAACTGTTATATTTTATGGGCGCTGTCATGGTAGGTTTAAGGAGGTTGTAGTGTGAAGCGGGGAGCTTTCGGCATGATAATGTAGAGGAGAAATGGTATGCCGTTACCCTGGCAGAGAAAGTACAGTTGAACCGCCGGAAGGAAGGGCTCCCTTACGCCCCCAGAATCGGCCGCCGGGACCCCAAATTCCGGTCACTATCCGGCACGACGACCGACCCCGAGATTATCCGCGTGCATGATAGGGCAGCCTCTTGGGGTAGTTACTACAGCGGACAACCGTTTCTACAGGTCTCCCTGGCCGGCAGATCAAGAGGACGTCCCCTGTCAGTGACATATTAAATATCTTCCTCAGTCCTCCCAGATATCATACCGAAATCTCCCCGTGTACTGGATGTACACAGACTGATCCCTGAACGCAGTCCGCAGGAGCGTCCCACTATGAAGGGTTTATCGCCTTATGTACTGTGGTCGCTATCCAGTCAGCAATGCCTATTACAAAGCTAAGCAGATGGTTGCGCAAAAAGAGTCCTTGGTCGCCTCTTACGACCCCCCACAGGCTAGAAAGGGGAGGCGAATAGTATTCTAAGGGCATCGCCTCACGGCCTAAATATACACGTAAATGCGATGTGATGCGGGTTATGTTGTTGTTGTATAAATATTCAAAATTATTGTCTATTATCTCATTAATATTAAATTTAAAATATCTTATTATTGTGGCTTCAGAGATAATGGCTATCAATTTAATTTTTATTTACTTCTCGGCCTTATTTCTCGTAGCAGTTGGCGCTACAACTATATGAAATCAATAATGCTGTCTACAATACGTTGTCTCGCTTCCACTTGCTGGTCCTATGAAGTGCTGTCTCCGCTTTAGGGTGACGGCTTGTCGATTGATATCTGCATATTCAGACACAAAGACATCTCCTCACTGTTGTGGTATCCTAGTCGGATATCGACTGTTTCGACGAACTATCGAATAATCAGCTGTTACTCATTATCAACCATATCTATAATATATAAATTAACTAACAAAAGCCTGAAGTTTTAATCGAGGGACTCTTATAATAATAAACTGGATTTTGCCCGCGGCTTCGCTCGCGTTAATGTAGGTTAGGTTAGTAACAACAACAAATTTTTCTAGATGAAAGTTACCCTCCTACCTATGTCCTTTTCTGTTCCTCTGACAACGCGTATGCAAAATTTCATGATGATGGGTCGAGTAGTAAAGGCGTGAAAACGTAACAAGCAAACAAACACACATTCGCAATTATAATATTAGTTAGGATGTTATAATTGATTGACAATTATCGCCTGCTCCGTGCCTCGGAGAGTACGTTAAGCCGTCGGTCCCGGCTGCCATGAACATCTATGGCAGTCGTTATTGGGAAGTTAGTGCCCTCTAATATCCTAACACTGGTATAGCCTTAGGGTTGCGGAGGTCAGATGGCAGTCGCTCCGTGTAAAAACTGATATCCGGTCAAACTAGATAAACTACAAAGCCGACCCCAAGTGACCTGGGAATAATAAAGGCTAGGAAGAAGTTAGGATGTTATAATGACTCCTTCAAGCATTGTATGCGAGTAGTTACTTCGTCGTCTATACATAGATTTACTTAATCTAAACAGTTTTCGTTCTTACTACTTTTATCCACCATTGTTATGCATGTCACACGGTGGGCTGTTTAGCCTGCGGTGTGAGTGTCGCTTTATTATCAAAATCTGATATATGTTATTTGAACGTTGTACTTACTATTACATAAAACCATGGGTTGTATCTATAATTTACAGCTTTTGAAGTATCATCTTTCTTTTATCGAGATACTTAAGATAGAAAAACACGGGTATTGCTTTTGATTGTCTGTTTTAACTGTATCGTAATGCTTATAAGCGTAAATAAAATAACAGCCACTCTGATTTAAACCTATTAAGTCGGAGCGGCACACTGGTGGCCAGACAATAGATTTCTTAATTTGTCTGGTATTTTAAGACTTGACAGAGTAAATAGCGATATGCTATTTTTTAACTACTACCTTATCGATAACACGATATAGCGATAACGGGCCTTACCTTATTACATTCACTATATAGGGGGTTACGTGCTCCAACTTCGCGCAACACCTGAAGGGGCTGCTGACTAACCTAGCTGGTAACCCTCTCTAAGAAGGGCTGATATTCCCAATAATAAAGAAAGGTAATAAGATCGCTCCAAAGCCGCTAAAAGACTTCATACTTAGCCTAATGGATGGATCGTTAAATTAAATTCAATATGCTTATAGAAATAACACAGTATATTGACGTGCAATCATAGCAAGGATCGATATCTTTACATGTTTTGAGATATGTAAACAACTTCAGCAATATGTACCTATATGAGTAGGTACTGTTTTTTAAGGCTCTGCCAGCACAAGCCAATTATTCCTCTTATCGACTCGGAATCAAACATTACCTTATGTCCGTTTGCTTTGCATATGCGTCAACATATGCCGTCGCCCGCTGCTCACAGCGGTCAAATTAGTTATTGGCATTGGACGCATTTGATGTAATACAAAGACAAAAATCATTCAAATGTTTCTTTATTCAGATATATTTACATAAAATAATTAAGTATTGAGATAATTCACATAATGCAATTTAATATTAGACAATAATTTAGATTTACAATGAAATTATAACAAACTGTAGCTGGATACAATATGGAGGGCTAATAGTATATCAAATCTTTTAATTTAAATTATTATCCAAATGGTAAATGCTCGTAAAATGGATCCTACTTGAGGATATGTGTATGTATATTATGTTTTAGTGAACCACCTAAAACGAATTAGGCGGTTGCCTAAAACAAAATTAGGCAATTTACAAAATAAACTGCTTTAAATTATTGTTGAAATGAAAGTTATTCAAAGAATGTGATGGTTATAAAAATGTCTGATATTTTGATAATTTTCACTGGATATATACTTTTGGATATGTGGAATTTTAAGCTAGAGAGTGCCAAAATGAGTATACTACAGAATATAAGGTAGAGCGCCCATACACCGCGCATATTGTCAATTTGAATAAACCAATACATTGTTTGTCATATACAAGCGAAACTTTTATAATATAAAATGCATTTTAAATATCAATTTAGCAAAATCTACATATCTAAACCCGTTGCGTATTGATTTTTGGGATTTATTTTTAAATACATTTTTTATATATCTTAATTTCTAAGGGTAATTTCGTTTCAACAAATTTTGAGATACGCAATTATTAGGTTATATATTTGCCAATCATTATTTTACGTATTCTTTCATAATTTTTAATAATATCAATTGACGATAAGTTAAGTGGTGTGTGACGTCGGTTATCGATAGTTTTTTGCAGCTAGCGAATTATCGAAACTATCGATAAACGATTGGTTAAGTGTATGACAACGGAATGTTGTTGTATTTGGACCGCTTGATTGCTATTTATTATAAAACGAACAAATTAAAATAAAATATATAGGTAAACAATACCTAGTATTTAGTGATATTGAAAAATAAACAGCAATCGTTACTTCTTTTAAGATTTTGTTTGTTCCAAAGAAGCTAATATTATACGAAATTTTGTTCATAATACCGCAATACGTTTACATTAATATACACAAGTATATAAAAAAAGTAATATACAATCAGTTCTTTCTGGTGCATATTATTTTTAAAAACTAGACTTCTTTTCAACTAAAAAATATTATCGGTACATTTCAATATTCTGGACAACACTATATCAAAATGTGATAATACTAATTAAATCGATAAATTCTCGTATTCAAAGATAACAATTTAAATCTGAGATAAGTTTTTTAGATGAACTCCTTTGATTACGATAATTTATGAAATTGGAATAATTTTGACATAATAATTAATAAATATATCGCTTATTCAGTCAAAATAACTGCGCAGTGTGATAGAGCATTCCTATATATAATAAGTTAACATATTTTTCTAAATTCAATGCTTATTATTTTAGATATCGCTTTAGAAATAGATACCTCACTTCTTCCTAGCCATATCCATAGCATATTAGTAATAAGCTACTAGGCGAAATCTCGGCTAAATCTCGGAAAATCTCGGAAAGCTCGGCTTCCATATCGATATTCCTTAAGCCTTGGTTCTCATTGGCTAAGCTAAAATAAGCCAATACAAATTCCAACTGACCACCACAACTTGATGGAATAGCGATTTCTAAGGATCAATTCAATTGTATATTTGCAGTTACTAGTTCACCGATCGTCTACACAATTTTTATAATTTTCTATCACACTGCGAACATAATAATAGACTGGGCGATAATTAAATTTAAATACATTCGATACAAAGATCTTTGGATAACTTATATTTCATCGATGTTTATATAAAAAAGGAATACAAAAGAAATAATTATGTGTACATCTGGAAACAGAGAGCGCCAAATGTTAGGTTTGGATAGAAAAACATTTTTAATATTGATAAAATTAATTGCTTTTTGTACACAAAATACCAAAATAAATAATATTTGTATACATATATTATATTAGTCGTTTATTTAACCTACCTAAATGGTTAATTAAATAAATATTGAGAGATACACAAATAGTTTCTTTTAATTACTCATATTAGTCGAACCAAACCTAACATTTCAGGGCTATAGACAGATAGAAACTAAAATATCTAACCTATAAAAATCTCATTCGTCTAAATCGAACTAAATATACCTAAAATACGTTTGAAGACGACGTGGTCACGATCCATTACAGTCGAATATAAACAAAAAGACTAGATTGTTAAAAAAAATTAACAATTATTACAAAAAAAATATTGCTTATTATTAGGTGAATAATCACAAAATAATTAATTATGAGATTTGTTTACAATACATGGTTAATACGATTATGCGATGTGTCGACAAATAAATCGGAATATCTAATCTTTATTAAAACAGGACAGTACTTTTGATTAAATTAGGTAAATGCATCACATCACATTAACTAATTATTCATCGCAACAATCGACATGCAGCTTTTAAAATATGTAAATATTATATCTTTATTTAATTTTACATTTATTTGTCGACATATCAACACACAATAAAATGAACATCACTTTACACACAAAGCATTAAAAATAAAGCGCAATTTCAATTGTTATAAATTAAAACTTAAACATTAAATGTGACGATTATTTTGGTAATATATTTTATATCTTCATTTAAAAATTGAAACAATCACATTATTACTCTTATTAATATACAAAAACTTATGTATAATTATAGTATACATGTCTAGCGAAAATTGTTAAAAATAAAATAATTGTTTATATTAACAAACATCAAATTGCACGTGTAATTGGATACTTATTGATTTTGTCGATTGTCGATAATGTTAGCAATTATCGATATCGACATGTTACACATCGATTCGACATAAATTTAAAAAATGATATCTAATAACTTGTTCTATCTGTTTACTGTGGAATTGTCAACTACCTACTTAGAAGTGGCAGTGATTTATTTATTTTGTGAATATTGTTTAAATTGCTATTTCATTTTCTAGCATTTACTTCTTTTATGTCTTCCATGTTTAATAAGATGAGTTCATTTTTCCTTATACTAATTAGACCTTATTTTACTGCTATGTAAAACCAAAGAGGTTAGGTTAAAAAGGCAGAAAAAATGTACAATCTTATTTATATTTCATTACAATAGTGTGTCCCAAGGAGGAATCAAAAACACATCATGCACATAAGCATAAATAAACCACTGCACTGTATGTGCACACAAATTAATGAATAGTCTTTAAACAATATTCACAGTTTATTATGAAAACATTTGGCTTTTATCGTCACAGTTTGTTTATTAATTTCATATTATAATTATTATTCCAAGACATCACATTACTTGTTCACGCATAATACAATAACTTAAAAATCGGCGGTTCTATTACGTCATCGATGACGTAGGAGTATTAAAAAAAGTAAAAGCAATTAAATACAATTTGGTTAGTAAAAATCTACATCTATTTATTTATTAATATATTATATTTTGTTGCTCAGCAATGGGGATTTGTTATTCAAACTCATTATTTTGTAATTGATATGAGGTTTTTAATTTAATATATATAATTAAATAATAATATGGAGATAACACCTAACCTAAATGGTTTTTAAAGTATTCTCATTGTGAGATACTTTAAAAACCATTTATGTAATCTGTGACTATATTTGTATATTGTTAATGTGTCAACTGAAGCAGAAAACATGATATTAACAAACGCCCATTACTGAGCCGTACATACTTCATTATAAAATACGTCGAGTTACGAGGAGGAATCTAATTGACCTACAAGCCACATTGGGTATAACTAGTGGTGCACACTATCGATATTAGAAAAGAGTTTAAAATAAAAATTACTATGCTTACTAATGTTCTGATTACGTGCCTTTTCTCGTGTTATAGTTATACTAAAAGAGTTTTTTTTTTATAAAACAGGCTTACAGTACTCAATCAATAAGGTGCCGCTGAGATGGACGTGACTGGAATGATAATAATATTTGACGTACAATTTGTTTTATTAATTACAAATATCAGATTAATTATATATCGAGGATTGTACAAATATTATACAAAATCACTCGTGTCTGTCTAGACTCTAGATTGTCTGTAGTGAATTATCTATATTATTATTGATGTGGTAATGTTTTCTTGATCATTTGTGATACTAAAACCGTCTGTATATTCTATCTATTTATATTTCATTTCTAATATCGCACTAGTATGCACCCAGCTTAATAATATCTATTTAAATTTGTTATTATCGCTTAATGGAAGGTATTGTATTACGTGTCATGCAGAAAACCATTATTACATGTTTAATTAATTTTCTCATAATAAATAATTTAATAACACTGCAAAATAAATCTTCCATATAATTCATTTAGGAACCAAATATATTGATAATTAATTTATTTAATTAACTTCGCTTAACCGATATGTATGAGAGGTATAATTAGATTTGTAGGAGTTCGACTAACCTTAGTCAGAAAGCCGGCCGATATGTGAAACCCTTAAAAATAGGATTTAAATGCCGAGCACGATGACGTTTATTTGTTTTCTGTTTCATAAATCATGTAACGCAGTAATATAAAAGCGATTAATGCGTATACATTCGTTTACATAACTAATGGTATATAGTGCATAAGCTTATATAGTGTATATATTAAGAAAACTATACTCATTAGGAGTAGAATCATTTTAGCATTTCATTACGAAAAACAAACGAAATTAGGAATATACATTTGGTAGACGAAAAATATCTGATTTTATTATGAATTCATGCCAATCATATACACCATATCTACCGCTATCCCTCTAACTCTTTCTCTTTCAGTCAGTCTCAGATCTATAAGTCGTAGGGGATCGAGACGACACTAGCTTTTATTCGCATTGCCGGCTTCACACGTTACACTCGGCCTTACTAACGTATTTTTAAGAGCGTCAATATACCGAAATGTTTGACAGAATGTTCTCTTACTAATCACATCTCTCATACAGTATAAATTTTGCGTACATAAATATATTTAAAGCGCTCACTTGCTAGACGATAACGTACTCTGATAAACCCACGGCGCGTGACCCGCGCTCGGCTCCGCTCGGCTACACTCGGCTATAGTCGGGTGTGTTCGGCAAACGATACTAACAGAAGCAAGCGTAGAAATGGGACATGTCTATCGTCCAGTTTGTGTTCGTGGGGGTTCTGAGAACAACACATGTGTGATATTTAATAAAATAGATTACAGCCAGCTCGTTGAAAACGTTTTATATATTTTATATGTTGTATATATTTATTTATTAAAAAATAACAACTCCACACTTAAAATAAATCCTGTGTCTTTACAAACAGGTCACAAAGAACACCGACACAAGGAACAACCATTTGTGGATCACACAAAAGTTTGTCCCGTGTGGGGATCAAATGTTTGTCCCGTGTGGGGATCAAATGTTTGTCCCGTGTGGGGATCAAATCCATAAAACCGGGCGCGACGGCAGTGACGAGGCGACCGCTTAAAACCACTATGCCATCTTATATATGTTATTACGTATAATATATTCCATTTTTCCTAACGTATTTTATGTGGTTAACAAACAAGTATTCAAAAATAAATATCAGCTAACCCGATGCTTGCGCGTGATCATTTGGGCATTGCTTAATCAAAAATACAACAATTATTATCAATTTCTGCAACCATTGTCCATGGAACTTCGTTCTGACATTACTTAACATAAAAATACGAAACAAATAATACATGTTTCATCATTCTTTCATTAATCTCTTGGTTCAGTCCCTAAAGTCCAGACATAATGGTAATGGTTATTATTGAGCATTAGCATTAATCGTAACTAATATTATAAATGCGAAAATGAGTTTTTTTGTATGTTTGTTACCTTTTCACGCCTAAACCACTGACCCAATCATCCTGAAATTTTGCATATACGTTGTCAGGTGTATAGAAATGGACATAGGCTACCTTTCATCCCGAAAAAAATTACTGTTCCCGAGGACAACAATAACGTTCTTATGATAATAGATGTCGCCACGTGTCTTTCGAATCATGATTGAATTATATTATTACAAGCAGAGTACAACCCGAATTGATTGTCAAATTCTAAATTAACGCGAGCGAAGCCGCGGGCAAAAGCTAGTATACATATATTAGTGTTCGCATCTACAGAAAAACAGATCAAGTGCGATTCGGAGTCACACACGAAGGGTTCTGTATTATCGTACAAGATGTAACAATATATCTTTTTATTTTACAATTTGTTGTTATAGTGGCAATAGATATACCACTTTAAGATAATGGTTGCAGCTTCTTACAAATATAATTTTTAAAATAAACAGCTGTGTACAGACAACAACAGGTTTCTTGCCCTTATCAGTGGTTCTAAGCATGTAAATGTAAATTCATATTATAGTTTAGTTACATAGTGTAACCTTGACGTTAATAAATTACACTTTGTGGCCTAAATGAATAAAAGTATTTTGATAGGAAGAGAGTAAAAATTGTCATGAATCCAGACAATTTTTACTTTCTTCCTATGGCGATTCATGAGATAATTACTCTGTTGACAGACAGACGGTCGAACAGGACTTCAGGTACGGTCTAAAAATAATTTAAAAAGTATAAGTTCCGTACCATCAGGGATCCGCGGGATGCGGCGGCGAGGCGCCGCAGCTGCTGTCCTCGGAGTGCAGGCCGTCGCCCATGTCCGTGCCCACCTGCAACACAACGTTTATATCTCATCACACTAACTACAGCGGTAATACAATTATAATGGGGGCTATCGTATTTGTGCTCACCAGACGGCGCCACTAGTGAGTAAGGTCGTGCCAATCCTATCAGTTGTTGTCATTTGCCGTATTTGGTGGTTATCATTGTCGCTCTCTATGGTTACTGTTGAAGTGACTATTGAGTATGGCATATAATGACCTTACTATCCAGTAGCATATCTAGCAGTGATTTCAAGCGCAATAGCCCTCATTATAATCCATCTATGATCCACTTTTACCTTACTTTATAGAGTATATTAAACATATGTTCAAGATAAATTAATCACATTTAAAATATCAAAATATGACACTTATTTCTGACGTTAATTCCGAACTGACCTGTTCGGAATGAACGTCAGAAATAAATGCGAGGCGGATCTAAACACAAATATCTTACGTTCTTTGTTCTGTTTCATCATAATTTGACTATTATTTTTTCTACCATATTTAAAAGTTATGCTTTCTTAGAGTGAAACTACAAAAATCTTTGTATTCGACTTAGGAAACGTAACTAATTGATCCAAATAATAGTAATATGATAAGTACCCTATGTGTAACTTATTTATGTAAAAACAACATTCAAAAGAATTCCACAGCTAACTCATCCATAACAAACAGACGTTAGTTTTATATTTATAATTTATATTATTAAGTATGGATGTTTGTATTTACCTTAAGTACATCATGTAGCGAGCTCATACTGCCGAGACTGAGCGGTGTGATGGAACGTTCTAGAAGTAGCGAGCCGCTGCCTTGGGACCCGCCGCCTATTGACCTGCGAACGACACACCGATTTATATCAGGCAACTTAATATACAGACCACAACTACGATTGTTAAATAGTACTGTTATATGCGGTTCTATTTCCAACGCTATACTTGAGGAAAATAAAAAATGCCTACACACTAAGTTGTAAAAAAAAACAAAAGCTTTTGAATCATCTGCAAGAATTATATAATTATTTTTATTTAGATTGTAATTTATGTCATTGAACAAAATGTATCTGGACCGAACCTACTTTCAACTATGTTCCATTCCTTTTGTATTCCTTATGTCTAAACTTTTAGTACCCTCTGAAGTTGCTTCGAATAGCCTTGCAACAACAAATAAACAGACGTACAGGGTAAACGCGGGAAGCGGGAGGGGTGACTGCACAGACTATAGCCACTTCAGAGCAAACTAGAAATTTAGAGCTAGGTATACCTACATTTTATACAAAAATAAAAAGTAAATATCGTCGTGATCTGTGTCATAGATGTCAAGGAAAGCAGTATATTGCGGGCGTTCGGGTATCGGGGGCAGGTACTCCCTCCATTACCTCAGGCCTTAACTGCGTTCAACTTGCCCGCCTACTGTAGTTACAAGATGTACTATAATATACTCAGGCACAAGTAAACGATGACATCACGCGCCAGTCCTCGCCCCGCAATCACTTTTAACTCGTCTTAATATAATATACAGTCAAAACCGTTTATGACGACATCGTTTAGAACAACATACCGGTTATATTGACCAAAATCGAAGGTCCCGGCTGAATGCTATTTGATCGCCTTATTAAAAACATTGCTTTTTACGACATAGCGACTACATATAACTAATATCTTCGGAGAATTATATCTGTTAGAACGACCAGCTGTATTGTAAACAACACAGTATAATGGTCAATGGCTATTAAGATCGCAAAAGTAAACAACAACGTGTCGAATTTATGGTCTTTTGTAATTCTTAGAAACAAAATACACATGCATGCAGTATAAGCAAAGCCCGCTTTTTCATATCTCTTCAGTCAGTTTGTTACTTATCTGTACACAAGACGCACCAAAACATATTGTCGGGTTACATATTTGTGAAACTTGTAACATGCCGCAAAGAAAAAGAAAACAAATTAATATCGAGGAAAATCCAAACAAAGATTTGGCAAAAGAATATGGTGTATCACACTCGACAATTTGAACCATTTGAAAAGAGAGGGAAAAATTCAAACCCTTTACGACACCATTTTTTTGGAAATTAATCGAGCCAGAACAACGAAGCATACGAAGATTGAGGAAGCTTTGTTTAAGTGGTTTAAATATCAAAGGACAAATAATGTGCCAATAAATCGACCAATTCTTCAACAAAAAGCAAACGATTTTGCTCAGCGTTTCGGTGAAGATTTCGTTTGCTCGTCTAGTTGGATTCAACGTTTCCGGGTTTGGCACGATATTGTCGGCGGAAAAATGAGTGGTGAAGCTGCCAATGTTGCTAAAGGTGTTGTAGACGAATGGATGTCGTAAACGTGGCCTACATTATACGAAGGCTAGGGACCAGATGACATTTTTAACGCAGACGAAACCGGACTTTTTTACAATATGGCACCAGACAGGACTTTAAAGTTCAAAGGAGAATTGTTCTTATATAAAAATGTCCAAGACGAGACTAACGGTCATGATTGCAGCAAATATGGCAGGATCCTGTAAAAGGAAGCTTTTAGTTATTGGTAAATCAAAGAAACCAAGATGCTTTAAAAACACACTCACTGCCGGTAACGTATGAAAACAATGTGAGGTCATGTATGACATCGGAATTTTTTTAAAGATGGTTACGAAACTGGGACTCTGAATTAAAAGCAAGCAATAAGAAAGTTTTACTTTTGGTTGATAATAATTGTCCTGCTCATCCAGCTGTTACTAATCTGAAATGCATTAAACTTGTGTTCTTACCACCAAATATTACATCTGTACTGCAACCTATGGACCAAGGTGTAATAAGATGTTTAAAATCTCAATATAGAAGACTGCAAGTCTTAAAGTTAATACAAAACCTTGACAGTAACGACCAGAAAAACTTTACGGTTCTTGATGTCATCTTGATGATATCAGAAGCATGGGGAAAAGTTTCACAAAAAAACTATAGCTGACTGCTTTAGACATGCAGGTTTTAAAGACCTCTTAACAGTATCCTCAGATGATGTGACTGATGATGATGAAGAGGACAATATTTCTTTGGCTCAATTAGCCCAAAATTTACGACCTGCTTCGTCTACTACTGAAACAGAGGAGTTCATTGATGTAGATAACTCTATTGCAATTTGTGCACCAGCTACGGAAGATGATATTGTACGAGAAGTTCAAGAGGAAAATGACAAACAGGAAAACTCCGAAGAACAATTTACAGTGCCAATTTTTAATGATGGTCACAATGCTGTTAGTATATTACGAAAGATTGTTCTTTTTAGTAAACAGTTTCACATACAGGGAAATTATGACGATACGCTAATTAAAATCCAACGTGAATTACAAAATGTGTATGCCCGACAGAAGTGTTCCAAACAGACTAAAATTACAGATTTTATGAATACAGAAAAATGATAATGTTCTTTCATATTATACGTTTTACGTAAAATATACAACACGTAATTTTATTTTTTACATAAATATATTTTTCTAATAATATCTATGGATTTTTATGTACCCACACATTCAATAATACCACTTCATAAAAAAATACTTTGTACCTCGAAAACATCACCGGCTGTTACGACTATCGTTTTTTACGACCTAGTTTTGAGTAGTCACTTGGATGGCGTTATAACAGATGTTGACTGTATATATCAATAATAATATAATTAATTCATAACTAGTACCAGTAAATATATATCCATACCTACCATGAATCATTTTATTTGCACACCCACAACAGGAACACTTAACATTACCGCTACAAAGACACAAAGTTGACCAGTTACCTGTCCATAGGCCTGTGGTGTGATAGCGGTGGTGATGGAGGCGCGTCTGTTGGTTCCCGAGTTCGACCCCCGCTACGCCATGAACCTGGATCAAATACAACACGTTGTCGTTTTAAGTATGTATAACATCTATACTAATATATTAAAACTGCAAGTCCGATTTGAAAATTTCTTTTAGCATTAGATAGTATTTTATTAACTTGTAGTAATTATTAACTTGGGTGAAACCGCGGGAGAGAGCTAGTATAATAATTTATCTCGTGCTTTGCGTATACTCTTTCATTTTGTAATAAATCCTTAACTAAGATTAATTACAGTCAAATGATGTCTTGCACCTCTTTTGCCATCTACCGGATCACATTTTCCGACTTTGTCCCGCTACTGATTTCTTGACTGATAAACTCTATACTTAACATTTTTGTCTACCCGTAAATCGAATCCGACAGAGACCACATGCACAGCAGTCACATTCACCACAGCTGCGTAACTGAGACAGCGAAGTTATAAAACTTAAAAACTTACCATTGTAAGATCCAGTGCCGTGTGATATCGTCAGCGGTGATGTTCTCTTACTGCTCTCTCGACTGCTATACATCTGCTAATTCAAGAAAAAGGCACCGCTTAAAGATTTTAAACACTAAATAATTGTCCAGGTATAATATATTATGGCTAGACTGCTAGAGGCCGACCTAAGACAACTTGGAAAGATGTAGCCTTAAGAGACATGAGAGCATGGAAGCTAATCAAATACGATGTCAAGGATAGAGCAATGTGGAGAGTGAAATAAGGAAGGCTGGCCTACCACTAGCCAGAAAGAGAGAAAAAGATAAATATATAATGGCTACGAAATGAAACTACGCTTCCTACTAATTTGTCCCGTAGTGGATATGTCCGTATTTCTAGGTCGAACAGTAATTTACTATAACAAAACAAGACGGGCGTGGGCGAATAAAACACGGATATGTAATAGATAATGGCAGCAAAAAAATAATTATTACTACCTAAAGAAGCGACACTCACTCACGTAGCAGTACGACTGACAGTAACAGCGCCGGCGTTTTTCAGATGTTATCGCTAGCGCATGAACGAGAAGTATTTGTAAGTTAACCTCATACAAATACTTCTGTATCGTGCACTTAGTGTTGACCTTGTTCCGTTCGATGAGCGCAACCTTACGATGATTAACCCGGTGCTTGCGTAGGTAATGAAATCAGTAAGCCGACCGTGTAACACATCCATTGTGATTATCGTCTCGAATTTCGGTGGGTAAGCTCTTGATTGTCCTAAACCCTTTCTGGACGGAATAATGTCACTTTGAAAGCAACACCTCTAAACTTCAAAAAAACTTCATTGTAAGTGTATTTCGTTCAGTCCGAAGTTTTGGATACACTTTTTCATGTTAGGCCTGCAGTTTCCTTGTATGAAGTGTCAAGGGCGTGTCGATACTGTAAGTATGTGTATGAGGGTGAGTGTGTGTGTGTGTGTGTGTGTGTGTGTGTGTGTGTGTGTGTGTGTGTGTGTGTGTGTGTGTGTGTGTGTGTGTGTGTGTGTGTGTGTGTGTGTGTGTGTGTGTGTGTGTATATGTGTGTGTGTGTGTGTGTGTGTGTGTGTGAGGGTGTATGTGTGTGTGTGTGTGAGGGTGTGTGTGAGGGTGTGTGTGAGGGTGTGTGTGTGTGTGTGTGTGTGTGTGCGTGTGTATTACCTGCGCTAAGTCGTCGGCGGTCTCGACGGTGGTGGGAAGGTCCAGCAGCCGCTGTGACCGTATGCCGTCGCCCGGGCCCATGTGCGACAGATGCGCGAAGTTCGTCGGCGCAGAGATCAGCCGGGACCGCCGCTCTGACCTGTTCCGCGACAAATAAACAACTCGTGACGTCACTTATAATCTTTTAAATATACAGGCGATTGATCAGAATCACTAAGTTTGGGCTTTGAGATTTTAATATTGGTAACAGTTGGCTATTTATAGTTTTGTTAGTATACTGCTTAAATTTTCTGTTTTACTTTGGTAGCAGCACGCAACCTAATGTGCTTGGGTAAAAACGGCTAGACTGCTATCATGCTAGAAATATAAAGCTGGGATAGGTTGCAAGCGCAAGCTACTCAACGGCGCTACGTGAGATAATCTTACGAGTCACAAGGTAAGGTGAACCAAGTCGGTTGTTTACATGATGAAAAAACCCACATAAGAGTCATAAAGCATGAAGACAGATATGTGGCTATAATACAATTCTATTTATGCCTTCAAAAATATACAAATTTAAATGCAACATCATCCACGTACAAAATATCTTATCCGTAACGTATGTATATATTAGTAAGAGTTTAACTCTCGTAAAGATTTATAACAATAACTTACAATCTGTTATGTGCTTCGATGGCTTGATGTGATTGTTCTCGAACGGAAAATCGTCGTTTGCTGCCCCAAACAGATTGTTCTAAGAGTAGCGGAGGATCTGACGCGCGGGGGTCTGAAACAATATTTGTGACAGGTTACAATGCTGCATAGTAATTGTATGAGGGCATATTACTTGTTTCTGTTAGAACTTAGTCTAAATCCTTACTTACTATTATAATTGCGAATGTGAGTTTGTTCGTTTATTACGCTTTCACGCCTTAACTACTCGACAGATCTTCATGAAATTTCGCACACGTTTTCTCAGTGGTACAGAAAAGGACATAGGGCACACAATATTTCATCCAGAAAAACTACTATTCTAGAGCAAGCAAAGTCGCGGGCAAGGGCAAGTAATATATAGTTGAAAGTGGTGGTTGAGATTACTAATAAAGGTACAATACTTGCATACGTATACATTGCACGCATAGCTCTTTGGCGACGTACACGCCTGCAGTCGCATTATGTTTGGATGTTTTGAAAACACTCGACAAGTATATGCGCTTTGTTAGGAAATCTAGTCTGGCAATGTGCCCAGTAAACTCGCCACGTGAGACCTAAAACATAGCTGGCTGAATGTAGAAATACCTGCATTAAGCCAGCTATGTTGCACGCTTATCTATAGGGCAGAGATGGTGATCCAATAGCACGCGTGCTGACACGCGACAAAATAATTCGAGCACGCCAGTACTGACAAATATAATTTCAACGATATAGATGTATTTGCCCTGTCTAAATCCAAATTTAAAAAACAAGTTATTGTGCGCCTTGCTCAAAACATTTAATTATTATGTATAAATTATATACGTATTAAGTTTTAGTTTTTGAATATCAATACTAGATTTCGAAATAGCGAATAGCTGTATTGTTGTTATATATTTGTTTGTTTACTTAACCAAAACTGTATCTAATATAAGTTAGTAATATGTGGAAACGCTGTGGATTGTACATTTACCCATAGCATACTGTATACCTAGATTTAATATACAATGTACGATTGTTTGTTTTCCCAAATAAAATAAAAATAAAATAAAATATATATGTACAACTTGATTGTAAAACGAAACATGTGTTGTGTTGTTACTTTGAAGCAGTGATGTTGCGAATATTCGCATCCGCATCCGCAATAATCAACGCAGATCTTAATGCGGATCCAGATATAGCGTAGGTTACGATAAGAAAGAAATCAGTTGTTCAGTAGTACGTGTTTAATTTATGAACCTTTGCAAAACAGGCTTGAACCTGCGACGGCGGTGATATTAGATACTTTTTATTAAATAAGATGAACAATTTTCATCAATATCTGCAACCGCAATTGAGCAGCTTCCGCATCGATTTGGACATCTGCATTCGTATCCGCATCCACGGATGTGAGATTTCAAATATCCGTACCCGCATCCGCAGATGTCAAAAAATCTGCAACCGCAACATCTCTGCTTTGAAGGCACATAAAAACCACGTTTTAAAAAAAAAAAGTACGCTAACCAATAAAGTTTCAGTAGGTTACTATAGTATTAATACTAACGTGTGAGCAACGGCCTTAAGTATATGATGTAAGGTGCTGTGTCGCTTGAGAACGGGAAGCCATTACCGCCGCCACCACCCACACCGCAAATCCAACCTGACTCGTCCAGGGGCCTGGCGTTTGCTGTAACAGTCAAATTAACATAAAAATCAACAACAAATGTTATCTTCTAAATAGTACTGTCCTCCAGATCAAATTTCAGTTACGGCAGCCATTCTTAAAGAAACTAGATTTATTCGCAGGAGATGTTATAGTGCACCAGTGTGTACGCAAACACAAATGCATTCTCCATTCCTTTATTCTCATAGTCCGATCAGAAGCAGGACCAATAAAGGCCGCACGTGCTTTTGTACTTTGATAATGTAACGTTTACTACGTTACATTATCAAGGTAAAAATCACGTAATATAGTAGTAAAGCTCACATTAAACGAGTTGGCTTTGCCCAGTAATTATACCACAGACCCAAATTTCACTTGTTTCCTACTAGAGACGCCCAGTTTGTCAAATTATTACAATTCAAACGCTTCAGCCATAACTCCATATGTATACAAATACAACATTTATTTTACCAAACATATATATAAATATGTGAATACAATGCTTTTTATGCTGCAAAACTACATTACAAGGATCGAAAGAACCACAAAAGAAATGGATCACCTTCGAAATTCGAATTCATTGCACGCATAGTTTTTTCTTTAAACACCGCCCGCAATATAAACCCTATATCGCGGGCGGCTTTATACGAACATAATTGTCATGTCATAAAGCTAACTTGTATTTTTTTCTTTTCCTTATTTTATTTCAACCGAACCAGAAATAATTCATATATCGCGGGCGACTTTACAAACGTTCAATAATAATCAAGACATAAAAAACGCTATCAGATATTTTGAAATGAGCATTTTAGTTAAGCTAGCCGGGCTTTTATACTTATATGGAGGTACCGCCACACCGTGGTATGAGTTGACGGTACTAACTATTAGCTTAATTACTTAAGCGCAAAGATCTTGAGTCAGCTGATCATTAACCAAAAAAATCAAGGTAGATAGAAAGCAAGTACTCACGTATATTCATAGTCTGCACCCAGTCACCGGTCTCGATATCGTACACGTCGATATGCGTGGCCGTAAATATTAACAGATGCGTTTCGTTGATCGCTGCAAAAATGACACATTGTTTCTAAAATATGAATAGTTGATGTTCTAAGATGGTATTTCTTTACGATAATGCAATCGAATAGTTATGAAATTTCAAGTACATAATTATATAATTTATACTATTAAAATGGCCTATCTTCAGAAAAACCCTAATGTCAGAAACGAGAGCAGAGAACAATGTACAATAAAAGATTCACTCTTTTGTTTGTGACTATTGGTCTCCATAAGTATACAAAATAAATATAGTAGCTAGTTACCATGATGCAGGGGGTGCGCCGTATACATAAGCTCAGTGTCCCGCGCGCGGTGTCCGCTGCGGTCGACGTAGAGCGCGAGCGAGTTGAACACGAGCAGCGTGTCGGCGCTGTTAGGCACCGGCGCGCAGCCCAGCGGCCGCGCGCCCGAGTGCGACAGGAACACGTTCACTTGGTTCTCGGGGTGCACCAGAGCTAGGAACATACAGACATCATTGTTAAGACATACATTTATAGTAGTCACTTAGTCAGGCATCCTTAAAAAATTTGGTCCGGAATAAAGTAGTGTATTTATATGGACCGAAATAAAGTAGAAATACAGTAATTTGGTCCGAAATAATGTAGTATAGTAATTTGGGCCGAAATAAAGTTGTACAGACATTTGGTCCAAATGAAAGTAGTACAATCATTTGGTCCGGCATAAAATGGTAGTCATTTGAACCGAAATAAAATGTACAGTCACTTGGTCCAAAATAAAGTAGTATAAACATTAGGGCCAAAATAAAGTAGTATAGTCACTTCAGCCGAAATAAAATAGTACAGTCACTTGGTTCAATATAATGTAGTACATTCATGTCGCCCGAAATAAAAAGGCTGCTTGAAAAGTTTTAAACTTTTGCAGGAGTTAAGAAAATTGGTATTTTATAGATGTCGGTGTGCCTGTCCGAATTTTGCCACGTCGTAGCTTTGGAAAAATTCATGTTGAAAAATGGTGTATAGTATAATAGCAGTTTTTTGACAATATTTCCTTTCCAACTCATTTTATGGCAAAGATACGTGGTAGCAAACTTAAAATTCGAAAAGAGCACATTGAAAGCCATGAAATTACCATTTGTAAACCTTCCGGTATATTTGCCAAGTAGAACTACCATAACCATTCTGATAGCCTGAAAGACTGAAGCCTGCAAATGTGATGTGGCATGTTATCCGATATATATTATTCCGCCGCGGTAGCCCAGCACCAGGTGCGCGCCGAACAGCTGCATGGAGCACATAACACGAGCGGTGGAGCGGGGCTACTCACAGAGTGCGGGCTGGTCGTGGTGCGGGCGGCGCGGGTCGGGGAGCGCGTGCGCCGCGAAGCCGCCGCGGTAGCCCAGCACCAGGCGCGCGCCGCTCAGTTGCACGGAGCACACCACCCCGCACGCGCGCAGCTCCGCCACACGCACTCGTCTAGCCACCGTGCGCGTGATCTCGTACACGTTCACCACGTACGCGTTCTGGAAAATAACAACTCAACATTATATAAGACAAATCATGTATATTTTTGTATAATACCAAAAAAAATTAAAATGTAGATGACTTGGTAAGCATGTAATAAAATGTATAAACAGTAACGACAGCATACCCAATGATTGAATTAACATTTACATACATATCTTCGACATGTCTAAAGCATTTGACATTGTTAATCTCAATCATGGCGAAATATTAACGTAAGATCTACATCAATATAGGTGTACGAAGTGGTAACTTTATAATAGTTGACTATTATAAAGTTACCACTTTTATTTAATAATATTAATACTTTTAAAACCATACAGAATGTGCTACCAAAATATTCGTTCTGTTATACCCCAAGGTATCGTTTTAGGACCAACTAGTTTATCAAATAAATAGTTTGCTGCACTCTACCCTGACGTATATATTTTTCTAATAGGTATTGTATATTGTAATGTAGTAAATTAACCATTTTTTATAAGTCTACATTATATACAATAGAAGTTAAGATAAATAATAGCTTAACCTTTCTTATGAACGTAGCAACTAGCAAATACAAAACCATATCTATTTATTAACCTCAGAGTCTTCTTCAAAGAGGTTAATGAAAACACTATGTGGGTCTGTGTGTCTCTCTGTTAGTGACAGGCATAACTCCGGAACCACTGGACCGATTAACTTGTAACTTGGTGTGCAGACACCTTGGGGTCATACCTCGGTCGAGTTTGAATATGGGCCCTGTGGGTCAAAAGACCTCCGAGATATAGGGATCATTTATTTTTATTATTTTTACATTTAAGACGAAGACGTTGACTCCTGGGGTTTTACACCCATCTCGTTTAAATTGCAATTGGAATTACAAATTTTATGTAAAATCCTTAACGCCTCTTATACATATATACTAGATATATTAAACTGCGATCCGTAAAATCATAGCATTAATTCAAATGTCATAAAAGGTAGCTTATTGTTAACTCAAAATATATTAGGTTTTATGTTATTATTTTCACTATTTTATGAGAGACGAGAACGCATGTTATATTATTATAACAAAGCGTACCTGTCGCTTGCACAGCACCGCGAAGCCGTGCGCGTTGTGCGAGAGCGCGCCGGCGGCGAGCGCGAGCGCGCCCTTGCTCTCGGCGAGCTTCACGCACTCCACCTCCGCGCACTCCAGCGCGCGGATCGGCACCAGCCGCACGTGGCGCCCGCGGCCCGCGATCACCACTGCCACCACACAAAATAACATTATTTATTTATCGAAGCGGTACAGATAACAGATTGCGTACTTCTTAACCTAATATTATTGGCATACTATTTTAAACCTGGAGTCCAGTTACAGCAGTACACAATAAGCAGACAAAATAAAATGTAACATAAATTAAAGTCGTGACACAAATTAAGTATAGCAAAATCTGCTTTAAATCATAGATGTGTCGTCACCGTACTTAAATCGCACAAACAGTGTCAGTGCTAATATAAATGATAGAGTACAATAGTGTACAGTATTCAATATAAGTGAGCATGGTAAAACTAATATTTATAATTCAAATGTCAAGTCAGTTTCACGTCTGGAAAAGTGGCCGTATTTAAAAGTAGTAGGGTTACTACTTTTCATGCAAGCTAAACACGGTCACATGTTTAATTCAAATCATTGCTTTTCACATAGGAAGAATTTAAAGAAATTATTGTAAATTTGATAAAAATCCTTTACTTAGATATTTTGTTGATTTAAATCTAAAATTAAACACTTGAATTTGTATCGATTATGATATATTAGCCAACTTCAAGGACGTCGAAAGGCCGGCTTTCTGTGAAAAAGTCAGTTAATTCGAATTTAATCATTGATTTTCAGCTTCATATGAGAGATGCAGTTTTAAAAATAACGTCATATTTTTTTATGATAGTGCACTATTGGATACTATCAGATCAGATTTCGAATCGTCCATGGAATCATATTCGTCATATCGCATTCCCAAAGTACAACTACTATTACTTGAGAATCCAGGGACACATATTTCATTTTAAAAGCATTGTCTCTCAATAACGAATTACGACGATGTCAGCCGACATAAGGAATTAATAATAACAAAAATCATAACACCCTACATGTAGTGACTATAGTTAAAACGAAACATTTAACTCACATAGACATCTGAAGTTCGCCGATCTTCGTTGCCGATGTACAAGGCGCGATCCCGGTGAATGCCAACGGATTCACGCAGGGAGTAAATCCGTTGGCATTCACCGAGACCGAACCATGCACTTTGAATATTGTTGATTGAAGTCTTCTTTATTCATTATTCTTTTACGTATTCTATTCTAATGTTTTAGTGACATACGAAAACATGCTAGTTTTTACAGTATCAGTTAATAACCAAAGCAGTACACTTGTAAATTTTAGTAAATTTTGACGAATGTGTTCATTTGTTGCCAAACGGTACTGAATATGCCTCACGCTGCACGCTGAGGCGAAACACGTGTCGACGCACATTTTGTGCTCGAAGCGGCATATTGCAAGTTGGAGTACGCCCGGGTCCCATGACATAGTTGTCCACATCAAGAGGAGTCAGGTATTGTCAACCTTTTTCTATTGCAAAGTTGAGGTGGGCAACCAGAGGGTGCGTGGCGGGTTCCTTTCTTCCGAATAATTTTATTAAAGTGGATCGCTGCCGAGTAACGCCTAATTCGGTACAATAATTTTTTTGTTAACACTGGCAGGTCCTGCAATTGTACGTAAAACATAACTAGAGGCTTAGTACTGACCTAGCAGCTGTTCGTGCGGCACGTAGGCGATGGTAGCGACAGGTGCATGCGCGCGGCGCGGCGTTATCTCCGCTCGCTCCAGGTCTACAAGCGCCAGTCCCGCCTCGCCGCCCACGCACACACGGGATCGTTCAAGCACACACGCACACAGCGCGTTGCGAACCGTAGCCGCTGCCGTCGAGTCAAGCAACACGCATGCGCTGTACACCTGCATCATCATTCTCCTTTAAGTTTTACTGCTTATGTAGTGTACTAGATGTGCCCGCGGTTTCACCCGCGTTTATCGTTACTGCGCCGCCCCCGTAGATCGTAGTGTGATGTTACATAGCCTATAGCCTTCCTCGACAAATAGGCTATCCAACACCAAAATAATTTTTCAATTCGAACCAGTAGTTCTTGAGATTAGCACGTTCAACCAAACAAACTCTTCAGCTTCATTTATGTAGATTGGTGTACATTTTCACATTCCCTACTAATCCGACAAGTATTGTATGTGCAACATCTACAAGACATAAAAATATAAACTACGACATCTCACCTTACTTCAATTTTAAAATATACAACGTTATTTTTAGTATACGCAAGAACCGAAAAAACCCGGAGGGTATTATCATTAGAAGTGAAATAATTTATACATATAATAAAATCTTAGGAAAGTCAAAACTGTACATTGAATATTTTTTAAAAGAATACTTGGGGCGTGATCTACAATCGATATCGAAGCCAAAAATATAGTTTTTAGAATTTTTGTCTGTTTGTCTGTATGTATGTCCGGACTAAACTCAAAAAGTACTGCATGGGTTTACTTCAAATTTTGCATGAATATTACTAACAGGTCGGGTCAACATATAGGCTATATATTACCACGCTATCACTTACGGGGGAGGAGCTGTGAATCTTTATTTTTCTTACGCATTCTGTGACAGCGTGTAATCTAACGACGCATATTTAAATGTTGTTTTTGAGTAAACCATGCTATTATCTAGCTTTACACTATAAAAACTACGCCATTTAAGTAACTTGGGCAGAGAAATATAGTTGGGTTCCGCGGCGACAAACACTTTTTAGTTAAAATCTACGCGGACGAAGTCGCAGGTAACAGCTAGTACTAAAAATAAATAGGAACAAAATCTCTCAAACATATTAGATTGATGAAAATGTTGATTTCCACGCACAATAATTATGATGGTCACGAGCGTAGTCACTAACACCACTGTGGTTGGACATGGGCGAGAAAGCGTTGCGCGCGGTTGGTGGCAGGGCGTGGTACAATGGTACACAAGGGCATCTATCTATGTACAGTTTGTAAGTACAGTACCTATCGCTCAACAAATGGCGACCAGCCCGCGGTCAGCGTAATTATATTGTGTCCAACTTCAACATGTTTTCATAATTTTTTGGGACACAATACAACATGGTTTAAAACGCATGTAATCGATTCTATTCCTGGTTTCAAATAAATTATTTTCTGGTTTCTGGTATACTAAAATAACGTTGTATGTATAAATGATAATAATACACGGAATACTGCAAATGACCTTGAACAAAACGCTCCCTATAAACTCCGGTAGGTAACATATATCAAGGACATACAAGTAATGAACTATATAAGTATTAAAAAATATCAGTTTTATTTAAATCTAATTTGACATGTATTCATCCAAATAATAAAAAAAGTAAAACTAGAAAGAAGAAAATCAAACTTACACATTTGTCAGGCAGGTTATTTCTCTTGAGTATCCTATGCAATTCGCTTAATGCGACCACCCATTTTGTTTTCTCCGACTCTGATTCAGCTAACATAAGAGTATGCGATCTCTTACCACCCTCTAATTGCGACGTTGATATCTGAAGCAAAATTATACTTACAAAGGTATATACATATATTTATTTATTTATTTATTATGGGATAATAAACAACTACAACATATAATATAATACATAATGCTAACAAAGAAATTGTAGTAATGTTGCAGTCCACTACATTATCCTCAGATACAACATATTTATAGGTTAGTGGTTACCACTAGAGGAGCATAACCACAGATAACAAATATTTTTAAATAAATTAAGTACTTTTACAGCAGCATCAATTTTGTTTACCACAATTTATATAAAAAAAAAAAACAAATTAATTTGATTAAATTATGCAATAAATAATTAATAATATTACAATTCAGATATTAATTTTATAATATTAAATTTAAATTTATTTTTCGAGCATGCAAATATATCAATATCAATGAAATTTGAGTTATATGATTCCAACATTCTATAAATAGGGCTACGTAAGCCAGAGTTCGTACGACAAGAGTTTAAGGCGAACAGAGTACGTGGACGGACCTGACGCACATGCACTGTTCGGGGGACAGAATAGCACACCTTACTGGTCAAATCGATGGCATCAAAGCGATTATGGACGATGTCATGAAGAACATTGGCCTCAAGATATTTGCGCCGGTTCTCCAAGCTGACAAGCTTGTACTTATCAAGAAGTTGGGAGTATGATAGGTATGTTTTAGTCCTGTTACATCTGTAGTACATGGCACGGAGATAATTTTTTTGCACCTTCTCTATTGCAACCACGTACTTTTCGTAAAAGGGGTTCCAAATAGGGACCGCATATTCTAGCTGAGAGCGTATGAGCGTCTTGTACAAATAGAGATAGGTTGAGATACGCTTAAATTCAGTGGAAGATCTCATCACGAATCCATACATCCCAAAGGCACTATTGATTATGGTTTCTATATGCTGGTTTAAGGACATCTTAGCATCAAAGAGAATACCCAGATCCTTTACTATAGAAACATTATTTAAAGGTATACAGTTAAGTTTATAATTAAAGTTGACGATGGAATTATTCTTAGTGAAATGGATATAATTACATTTGGGGATACTAAGTTGCAGTTTATTGTCAATACAATAGGCAGCCAGTCTGTCTAAGTCCTCCTGAAAATACAGACAGTCGTTCAAATTTCGTGTCACTTTAAATGCCTTCAAGTCATCAGCGTACATCAAGAATTTTGAGCTAGTAAAACATTTCTTAACATCATTGATGTAGATAATGAACAGCAGTGGTCCGAGAATAGAGCCCTGTGGGACACCGGAAGTAATATTAACAGAAACAGACTGATGACCATTAACCACAACCATTTGTGAACGGTTTTCGAGGTACGACAAAAACCAACGCAATAAATTACCGCGTATTCCATTGTATGCAATTTTATTAAGTAATATTTCATGATCAACCTTGTCAAAAGCTTTTCTGAAATCTGTATATACAGCATCTATTTGCAATCGCCGATCAACACTCTCAAATAGGTAGTTAGCAAATATTAATAAATTAGAAGTAGTGGATCGGCGCTTAATAAACCCATGCTGTTCAGGGATGATTATATTGTGTAAAAGAGGGTAAATCTCATTGTGAACAAGTCTTTCAAAAAGCTTTGACAAGGTTGGCAGAATCGAGATAGGTCTATATTGTTCGACATCATGCCTCGAGCCGCCCTTATGCACTGGGGTAATGTTAGCTCGCTTCCACGCCACCGGGAAAACACCTTCATGCAGACATTTATTAAAAAGAATATAGATGGGTTCACAAATGTTATCAGCCGCAGCCTTAAAAAAGGCTGCGGGAAGACCGTCAGGACCTGCCCCCTTAGACGGGTCAAGCCGTTTCAGCTCGTTGAGTACATCTGATTTTCTGACATGTAGATTACTAATTAAGCTGCCATGCTCTATGCACTGCTGCGATGGTTTCCACGTGGCAAGTGTTGGTGACACTGGCTCAAACACAGACAAGAAAAAGTCTGAAAACATATTGCACACAACATCAGGATCGCTTGACTTGACATTCTGGTACTGCATCATAGACGGAATGCCTGGCTTACTTTAGCGGTTAGAAATATAAGACCAAAAATAATGTTAGCAGAGAGACTATCTTCAACCGAGTTAATGTAATTGGAATAACAGGTTTTACACATATGTTTGAAGATGGACCTACATTCAGAGAAGTGATTATAGTCTTTGAGGTTATTATATTTCTTCCACTTTATCCAAAGACGTTGCTTTTTTTTAAACATTTTAATTACTTGTGGCGTAAACCAGATTGGGAAGTCAAACGATCTAGTCCTTGCAGGGGGGACTAGTGGGCTAATTATGTCATCCAACACACTATAGAAAACTCCAACGGCCTCTTCTGATGATAGATTGTCAAAAAGCGCGGTCCAGTTGACTTCGGCCAAGTGTTTATTGATCAGGTCATAATTAGCTTTACGGAAATTATATTTATTAATTGGTTTTCTTTTCATCATTTGTGTAGATATGCTAACAGGTGCAGATATAACAATAGGGGGGTGATAGGGGTCAACTGGTAATAGCGGGTCTTTTAGGTGGCCCATCGAACAGCAAGTGTTCGAGATAAACAAGTCCAAAGTATTTCCTCTACAATTAGGCGTACTGTTATATTGGTGAGCATCTAGCAAAGACATGAGATGCGTCAGTTCCGAACATATAGGGCTTGTACAGGCACATGCCACATATGCCCCACAGCCCGCCGTTATCGTGTTCCATGTGACATTTGGAAGATTATAATCACCAACAATGTAAACATTCATGACATTAGGTGCATTTAAGATGTCCTGTAGAAAATCAAAATGAGATATATAGATATCAGAGCTGGTACCAGGCGGGATGTATACTGCGCTGATAACATGTATCTTATGTTTATCGTTTTTGCCAGGCAGTGCAATCATAAGATGCTCAATACGCGCCGACGGCTTATGATGCGGGCTATTAAGAATATCTAGTGAGGCCGATTGAAGGTCACGCAGTATTGCAATGAGCACCCCACCGCCGTCTCGCTTCCTCGTAACATCACGGTCCCGATCACAGCGAAACACAACGTAACGAGGGTCAATAAATTCGTTATTCGTAATTTCTGGCACCAGCCAAGTCTCTGTCAATATTATGACGTCATAATTCGATGCCAAAATATTCATGAACAACAAGTGCAGCTTAGTCCTAATTCCCCTACAGTTCTGGTAGTAGATCAACAAGTTATCGGTGCTATCCATGGTCATAGTCTATTGCAACA
The DNA here is from genome assembly GCA_963564715.1 of Catocala sponsa. Lineage (NCBI taxonomy): Eukaryota > Metazoa > Arthropoda > Insecta > Lepidoptera > Erebidae > Catocala > Catocala sponsa. The sequence continues at coordinate 10,982,542 of OY751351.1, forward strand.
AATTCATATATATATCGCAATTTATTGGAGTGCTTGACACAATGTGGAATCACATTAACTCTAGCAGTCAATTTATATAAATAAATTGATAAGATAATAACAAAAATTATACATAATGTTGATTTACATAATTTTACATAATAATATGGTAGATGAAAGTTTATAACTATATACAACTTTAATTTGCATTTCATAACAAGTGAAATTGAGTTTATAAACATTGTAGGTATAGTTGAATTAAATTGTATAGTAAGTAATATTAGATTAATTAAGACAGTATTAAGTTTTATAGTATTGATAGTTTTGTCCAAATCGATAACACAATAGAGAATAACATGAATAATGTGACGATAAGAAATAATTGGTATACTAACATATATATGAATTAGGTGCTTGTCAGGCTGATTTGGGTCAGAATTTACATACATATACAGCTCTTGCGTTGTTTTGTAAAACTTAATACATTGTGGCAGCCACTCAGATCTAACAGTGCATTTACAGTTGGTGAAATAAGTTTGTAAAATAATATTGGAACCTATATATGGAATTGGAATTAAAACCTATATATATAGGTATACACATACAATTAAGCAACGAGCGCCTTTATTAAATTAGTATTGATTTGATGGAAGGACTGATTAACTACGAAAGTAAACTTACCCTAAATATGCAAGGTATGTCTCGTTTGTTCGCGTGTATGACGTCAGACTCCTTGACTGACGTCACGCTGAACTCCGGATCGCGCATGTCCAATACTTGACTGACACAAACGGATGGTAGAGCGTTCCTGAAAAGAAGAAATTCATACAGAATTCACATTGCAGTTAATACTTATAGTTTATGACTAATATCAGATGAACGACAAATAACGACAGGTTTTTTACAAATTCAAGTAGGAGACAATGTCGAGGAGTATCACCAACGCCAGCAATACATGTTGGTTATTTGACAGCACAGCGTCTTCTTCAGATACCTGGCAACCCCACTCTCTCCAGCAACATACGACTCTTGTTTTATGTTTCTGGGGGTAAGTAGGGCTGCAATCTTCGGTAGAGTGGAGGTACTTGGCCAAGTTACTTTAGACTGAGCTACATCCTAGACTTAACAAGTTTAGTATTTAAAAAAGAAGAACTGAACAACGTAACATCACATCTTTTACGAACAAAGCTTGAAACACGAGTGATTCCACGTGATATCTGGAATAAATCAAGTGACTACACAATCAGTAGCTAAATCCAGAGAAAGACAGACACAAGCGATTTGCTCATAGTTTTCTAGATGAACGGAAGCAGACTAAGTGCAGTGCATTTACATAATAGATTTTACATAAAATGAAATAGCAAACCATCTGTCATGCCCATAGACGCTTGTAAAGTCAAGAAGTATCTCTCTCTCTTCAAAAAAGGAGCCAACGCCAGATTTTCTCCAGATGGCTGGCAACCCCACTCCCTTCAGCAACATAAGACCCTAGTTTTATGTTCCTGGGGGAAGTAGGGCTGCAATCTTCTGTAGAGTTGAGGTACTTGCCGAGGTTAAATTGAGTTACATCCTAAAAGTTACGAGATTAGTTTTTCAACAACACACATTGCAATCTATCAGCCCAACTGTTACAAACAAAGCTTGGAACACGAGTGAGACGGCGTGACATCTTAGTATTAGAACAAATCGAGTAACTACACTGTCTATAGCTGACTCCAAAAGACGACATACTCAAGCGATTAGCTCAAAGTTTATAACTAATTCTAGATGAACGGAAGCAGACTTAGTACAGTGCATTTACATAATAGATTTAAGATACATAATAGATTTAAGATACAATCAAATAGCAAACCACCTGATACGTCCATAGAAACTTGGCACGCCAAAAATTATCTCTCTTTAAAAAGGAGTCAACACCATATTTTCTTTAGATGTCTGGCAACCCCATTCCCTCCAGTAACATAAGACCCCAGTTTTATGTTCCTGTTGGAAGTAGGGCTGCAATCTTCTGTAAAGTGGAGGTACTTGCCCAGGTTACTTTTGAGTAAGCTAGATCCTAGATTAATCGAGTTAAGTTTTTTCTAGAAAGCCGAACAATCTAGCAGCCTACGATCAAAGCTTGAAACACAAGTGAGACGGCGTGACATTATATCATAGAATTAGAACAAATAGAATAACTACTCAATGAGTAGCTGACTCCGACGGAAGACAAACGATTTACTCATACTTTTATAAGTGATTATAGATAAACGAAAGCGTCACAGTGCAGTACATTTACATAAAGATTTGTACATAAAATCAAGTAGCAAACCACCTGTTACGCCCATAGAAACTTGGTACGCCAAAAATTATCTCCCTTCAAAAAGGTGTCAACGCCAGGTTTTCTTCAGACGCCTGGCAACCCCACTCCCTCCAGCAACATAAGACCCTAGTTTTATGTTCCTGGGGGAAGTAGGCCTGCAATCTTCGATAGAGTGGAGGTACTTGCCCAGGTTTACTCTTGATTTGAATGATGCTGTCACGGAACTTAAGCGTAAATCGTTAATATTAATAAAATAATAGTTACCTGTCTTGTGAAATATCGTAGAGGAATAATTTGAAGTCACACACGACGACAAACTGTCTCATCCAACCTTTCTTCACGCCACCAGGTTTGGGCACCTGTAAAGACAAAAAAAGAAACAGTAACATAGATGCGTCACTTTATGTACCATCAAGATCCATTTTAGATAATAGTTATTTTAGAAATTTCAATATAAAATATTTCAATGTCAAAGTATAACTAGCTTCATAACCAACAAAGAAAAATAATAAAGTTATTTTTAGTCTCTGCCTACCCCTCTGGGAAACAGGCGTGAATGTATGTATGTATTTTTTTACTGTGCTTCCTAATGTTAGCCACAAAGCGTTATAGTATGCAAAATACCACTTATAACCATGTATTAAGTAATTTGTGACTATTTATTTATGTAAAATAACGAATATATTTATTGTTGTAATGTTTGAAATTTAATTAAATATTATTTATTAAGTGCTTACTATTCATTGCTGTTTTATTAAATATACGCAAGTACTTCTAAGAATAAAGTAATTGTATCAGTAATTTAGTCATACAGTTGAAGTTAATTAGATACTTTCGCTATTCAGTAGGATTAAGACTGGACCAAAGATACCACCCTGGTGTAGTCTTTATATTATTTCTACCTGGCGTTTTGTACACGCTTACACGCAGTTTTGCGTTAATAGTTAATATATCCGATATTTTATTTTTGAGCTATTGTGGTAAGTTTGTTTGACTGAAATTGCACGCCTTCAAGATATATTTTTTGTTAAAAGGGCTCATAATTAATTAAGTCGAAGGCTTTGCTTGTATCATGAAAATGAAAGCTACCATAGATCTATGCGCTTTCTTTTTCTGTTAATGTTCAAGGAGCGATATGTTTCAAGTTATTTTGTTATTAAGTACGTTATGGCAGCTTTGCATTATAGAAGGTCGTACCTTGACGTATCCCTCGTAGGCTGTGCCCTGCCCGCGCGCGGGGTCAATGCCGAGCGGGCGGCGCGTGCGCTCGGCCGGTAGCGGACAGCGCGGCGCCACGCGCGCGCAGCACCACGTGTGCACGGCGAGCCCGCACGTCTCGCACACCACGCCTTGCCGCGTCAGACCGATCTGCCACACACCACACCATGCTACTAACCCGGTATTCAATCACTTCACCATTATTCTACGTAACTATAGAGTAACATAAAATAGCTGGCTGGTTAGAAAATATATATACCTACTGTGAGAGTTGAGAATGTGTTCAATACCTCACAGATCGCTAATGTTTTAAATTCAGTAACATCTTGATAAGTTTATTTTCTGACCTAAGTTTGACATTTTACTACATAATGTTAATAAATAAGACAAAAATAATTACAGATAATTTTTTAACAGCTGTTAACTTCTATACCTAAAACAAATGATTAAGATCGCAAAAAATATTTTACTTGGATCTCAGTTAAAGTACCGCTAGGGTGAGTACCCTAAGGGATATTTTTCGGACCTGTTATCTTTTAATTTTCTTATTTACATAATATTTCCAAGAGCTACGACAATCTTATAAAATGTATTAATACTAAAATTTGAACTTAATATGAATTTAATTAATTTTATTTAATATAACAAATTGAAAACAAATATGTTATACATATAATGTAATGCTAATAATTATTTAAGAAATGAGATATTAATTACATACCACTTCATGTAAATGATTATAATATTTATAAAACCATATGATATAAATCGAATTTTAAACAAAGTTATCTGCATCACGTCTAGGTTTTAGCATACATGCCCACATTACAGATAAATCAAAAGCAAAATGGTGACTTACCATAAGCGACGTACAGTGGTTGCATTTGGTGGGACTGCTGAACGTCCTGACTAAAAACTGGTGCACTTTCTGTTTGCCCGGCACCGTGGGGCCTAGAGACGGGTCCTGGGAACCAAACTAATTAAACTGATGACTGACTGATGACGTATACATTGCTTTTTTATTTGTGAAGTAGGAAAGTATTCAAGACGTAAGATATTTGGATATAGAATACGACAAATGTCTGGTCCAATGTGTGGTCCTTCACATAGCATTCGGTCAAGGCAGCCTCACGATGCTATTTAGGTGACTGCCTCGGAAGCGCAGCGGTAGTGAATGCGACTGTTGTGGATGAGGTCTCGGTTTCCAATCTAGGATCCGAACCAACAAATAGTTATTTGGATTTTCTGTCAACAAATTTTCAATAGCAGCCCGGAGTTAGCAATTTGGTAGTGCACACCTCCGTGCCCCGGGAAGCACGTAAATTCTTTCATTTCGCACCTGATCTTTTTTGGTCGTGTCTATTGTCGTCCCTTCTGATTATGAGAGTTGAGGAATAAAGAGTGCACTGGTGTTGAGGCCCACACTTGGTCACTATAATATCTCTTGCACAAATGGCCAGTGTCCGTTAAGATTGGTCGCTGCAGCCGGCAATTGGTTGGGAGAACCATACTTAAGTGGTACTTACGGTAGACATCTCACTGGGGGAACTCTTGCTAGACGCGGGCGATGCTGCTCTCGGCTCCAACTCGTCTTGTAGTTCCACTGAACCACTAAGCGCACCCGATTGTTGGGAGCCGTACATCAACTGTACGACAAATTGTTAGTTAGAATTGCTACTAACTAATAACATTGACAGATGTCGCAACTGGCATGAACAATCTATACTAATATTATAAAGGGAAAAAATTTGTTTATTTGAATGTAGGGACTTATATCTGGGAATAAGAGCAGCGTAGCTTACATTAAAGTAAAATAATTCTTAAAATCTGTTCATTAGTAGAGTTAGTTTGCCTTACAATAAATAGTAAGGCCATCAAAACGAGAGATATTATGTAACCATAAGGCCCTTTATTAAAGTTCGTTACGATAGCCAGCGATAATTATGTCTATTCTTTTTTCTTCTGTCATCATGTCATTCTTCCGGTCAGTCCACGAGATGATTATTTACTTATGTAATTTAAAATTTCAAGTGAAAATTTTACTATTTATATTGAAAATCTATGTACTAAATATTTAAATTCAATTTGTATTCATTTTTAATATAGAAATGTTAAGCGCTGACCGTTTGTTTACATTCTTTATCTGTACTCGTTTTCTAATCGAAAAAGCAAAATATGCCTCCTTATAATATAAATATAGATGAGGTAGTGAGAAAATTAATGATTTTTATATTATTCTGATCATCAGATCACTATATAACATACATACTTAACGTAAATGTGTTATATATGATTATTGAGCAACTATAAACAAGCATTATTAGATGGATAACTAGTAAGTTAGCATAGTAAGTAATGCTTAATGGTTCGTGTTAGTAGCTAATTAATTTAATTGTAAGTATAATAGAATTATCATATGCGTACATGTAGTAGCACAATACTTGTGAAAGTTAATAATAAAGCATAGCAGTCTAGCCATTGCTAATTGATACGGTCTTAACAACTACGCGAACTTTAAAGAAGTGACCGAGTGTACCAGAGAATCAAAGGCAAGTACGACTAAATCAAAGGGTACCATGCTAATGAAAGAGCAAAAGGAAATTAAGGCGTACCATTAAATTAAAACCGTATGAATTAAATTTAGCTAGAATGGGACGTCACGTTACATGTGTAAAATAACGACCGTTTTCAATATCTTATCTAACTGTGGATTTGTTTACTGGAAATAGACTTTTGACGTATCTTGTATGGAGCTAATGTCAAATACCTATCGCTAGTAACAGATAGATGAGATAGATAGGATATTGAAAACGGACGTAAGTAGCCATACTACTTTCCATTCCAGATTATATATTTCAGAATCAGAAAATTCTGTCAGACAAATCAACTTGCAAGAAATGTAATGACGAAGTACTCGGGATCTATGAGATTAGCCGCTCTACTTATGATCATTTACATCGCCAAGACAATCAAGTACAAAAACTAATTTAATTTGTACTTGATTGTCTTACTTGATTACATACATCGGTCGGTCGGTGCTAAATGTGTTAATAAAATCTATTCCGTTAACTGGATAGATAACAATGTGTTAACAAAATAATAATACTAATAATAATTGTCTACATAGCAAAAAAAATCTACGTAATAAAATAATAATAAATAAAAATAAAAACACGTAATACCTTTGCATTGCAACAATGCTGGTTTCTGTATCGGTACGGCGGCGACATCTGTGCAAGCAACAGATAACATAATGCGTGGCAACATAACAAATATAAGCATTGAAATCGTTACACTGTGATTAGGCATTAGATTTGAATACTTAAAACTCTTTAACCTGTCAAGTGATGGAATGACAGATATAATTAAAGAATTATAGCGCCTGGCCTCCGGTGTGCTGCTGCCAATCAATAGGTCAACTATCAAGGGAATACATCGGTGTTCATAAAAGACGTTAACAGTAGTCTAAACTCATTGATGTGCGTTAGAAACGAACTCTTATTGGTCGTGGATCAATTCGACAGCGCTCAACGTCGTAAAGGTATAACTAATCTATATAAAAAATGACTTTTTTAACTGAAAGCCTAAACCACATTGCAACGATGAAAAAAAACTGTCACCTTATAAATTAGTTACAAAATAAGCTTTGAAACGTGTTCCAATGATACTAATTTAATGTACAATAAATAAACAATGATATAAAGAGTTTAATAATTAACCTTTAAAAGCCCATTTACACAAGGCGAGTTTTTTGAACCAAGTGTTATCCAATGTCTGTTTTTTGCATCTATACTAATATTACAAAGAGGAAAGTTTTGTATTTTTGTTTCTAATAAATAAACACAAAACCTACAGGGCCGATTTTATAAATGCCCACCATATTGGATTGCAGTTTTATCTAGAAGTAACATAGGCTAATATAGCGATACGCCATGGGAGCGGAACAATAATCATAAACGTGTGAAACTGCGCGGGACAATGAGTCAAATATAACAAAGTTTACACGAAACATGCAATAATACTCTCGTCTTGTGTAATTGAGGCTGATAGATTACATATGTATATTTTATGTATATATGTAGGTACTATCATAGCAGTGCATATGTCCTAATCTCGAGAAGTGGAATAAATATGTTCTAGGCAGACTCTAAGGACCATAATTTATAGAACTACTAAGCAAAAAAAAACCTCATGGAACACGCTTCACACAAATGAAATTAAATGAAACGAATGACAGAAGCGTAACGTCATATGTACAACATTTTGCTAAAGTGAAACAAACCTTCTGCTCGTTCATAGAAGCCACGTTGTCGTAGTGGCGCTCCGTCGGCGCCTCCTTCAAGAACTGGTCTAAGTAGCTCATCTGTGATGGCGGTCGGTCCAGGACTGGAATGTTAGAGGCAAGCGTTATTGAGAAGCTCCTGTTATTATATTATTTATTCGCCTGTAGTATTTCTAATGGTCTGTTTTAGTCGGCTTAAGTTTTATTTATTTATATAATTATTATATGCGCAAATACAGATACAAAATACGAGGCTTTTCGAAAAGAAAGTACGAAGCCGTTAAAGTATGTAAATGCACACTTATCTTATCAGTTAAGTTCTAGACTTGCCCTCTCTTTAAAGAATACCGGAAACGAATAGTTTTCAAAATATTAGACTAAAACAGAACACTAGGATATCAATATAGAAGTATATTAATATAATAATCTAAAGATATAATATTATGACAATAAATAATAAAAGGGTATAATGAAATAAAACACATAAACCAAATCCCAACCCAAACCACGTTCACAAAACATTAAATTAAAAACGTTACAATATTAGAATGTATATGTGTATTGTCGAGCACAAAAACTCTATTATTAATTTATTATCAATAAGCCTTTTGTTTTAATTGAATCTTTATAACCACAACTACACTTTCCGTTCTTTTCTTTTTCTCATAATTATAGTCAGCCCCAGATCTTGCTATTTCAGGACTCTGTCCTATCTAACTCAAAATTCGCACGCAATTGAGCCCGGTACTCTGTGCCTGTTCTATATCAGGAAATACTTAAGTAAAATATATATATTTTTATAATCAATTATATTATACTAGAAGAAAGGATAGACCTTTTTCGTTACTTTTAATTTCTTTATCCTAGCGTCGGCAATGCACAATTGAGACACGTAATATCGCAAGCAATCATTGGTCATGCTATCTGCTTGTTATCAAGCGGGCTACACGCTTATAAGCTTCAGCGTGATTGTGAATGTGACTCTAATTAGCGCTTGTAAATTCTTGCTAATATACTAAGTTTTGTACGTTATAAAAACTTAAATAGGCATGGATTATTTGGTGTTTGTGCTCGACTGTACATGGACATATTTTAGTCATTACAAGACCGGGGCTATGACATGCACTGGACGCTTACAATAGACGCTATGATACAAACTATAAACTCAGCACACAAGTCCATTGACAACGAATCACAGTGAAATGAATGTAAACCACTATTAATTTAATTGATCAATCATAATATATAAATGTACTTTAACCAATATGTAACCACATTATAATGTCAAACAATATGTACTCTCTTGGCTAATAAAAATTATTATTATTATTATAAATAAATATAAATATATATATTTCCAGGGGGATCAGAAGTGTATAGTGCTTATAATTTGTCGGCTATATTTTAATTCTCACGTTATGCTTAGCACAGTATATCGGAAAAAACAATCCAATAAAAAACAATGGTAATATATCCGCACATACATATATATATACGAGCTCACCTAAAGCTCAATAGTTTAGATATCAGCTAAAGACGTTGAAACTTAAGTTATTTAAAATATTCAATGAAAATAACTACTTAAAAATGGCTATTGATGATATTAAAAAAAAGCTGATTTTAATGAGAAATATGTCTTGATACCTAAAATAAATTCTAAAATATGACAGAATTGGAAAATCGCCGATGAATAAGCAATTGTGCTTAAACATACTATAGTGGACTTGTGTGCTGACGTATTAAGGTTTACAAAAAAAAGATCGAGGTACAAAAGAAGTTTTACAATTAATAAAACAGATTAGTCAATACCTATGCGTATACAAACAAGTGTTAAAGGAAAAACCAATCGCTTAGCGCATTATGTGGTGGTTTGAATGGACATCGTTTACACCAAGACTTTTTAAAAAGCTTGGATACTTTCTTATGTAGTTTCTTTTCGTCACAGCCATGCCACCACAACAAGCTCAAGCAAAAGCGAAGCGATTTGCAATAAAAGAAGGCTCGTTTCATATTGCATATCTTTTTGGTAAATTTTGAAAGCCGATGTCACTGTTTTGGAGTTAGTTCTCTTGTCTATTTAAAAAAATATGTTTCTTATATTTTTTGCGTTTGTTATAATAACCAATTACGTAAATAAAAAATATATTTTATTATACCTATAACTTTCATTCTAACACTATCAAACAATTTTATTTATTATGAAAATTCTTTATATTATCAAAACACTGGACTAAATAGCTAGTATATCTAATATTTTAAAGTCTTCTAAGAAAAGACCCACAAAACAGTGACATTTTGTATTAAAATGTTTAATTTATTAAAAATATGTTTCCCTTGACACTTGCTCGTATTTACAAAAGAACGTAGACAAAATGAAACTAGATAGAAACTACGTACGCAGCACAAAAGACTAAGATAAAAACTTACACCTTTATAAAATAAACAGTATCTGTTGTTATATTATTACTATGTTCCTCTTTTCATATTATTATAAAAAATAAATAACAAAACTTTTAAACTTATATTCTTAGTACTAATTTCATTTTCAATCTGAATAAGGTATTTTAATCTTTTCTTCTGACTGAAGCAATTACGAAAAATTTCAGAACCGTCACATGAAACATAATAGGAAAATTTAATTTTATTATTGCTAGTAATATGTAATCACCATCAAACGTAATTTAAACTATCCAGATATCCAGTAAAAAAATTAAATTCAACTATACAAGTAAATTTAAATTTCTTATATGATTTCAATTTATGGGCGCTTATTTTATTTATTTAACACGCACACATTTATAGTATTAAATATAATCGTGTAAAGATTAACAACAGAATCTTTACCCAGTCTTAGTCAGACTAATAAAATATTATATATTATTATACAGGTGATTCCCAGATGCACTGCCAATCTAATCAATCTGGATAATTCTTTTGTCGTGAACGTGGCAATGAGTTTCCACTCTTACGGTTTGTGCCGAAATATACCTACTTGTGAATGAAAAAATTGTAGATATTTATGTTTTAGTACATAAACAATCGATTTTTTCTGTCATTGAAATGTTTTAAGAATAAATTGTAGCCAATTGTACTTCGGACACAGAAGCATTAATGAAGATTTTAAATGTTTAATGAACATAAAGTATGTACACAAAGCTACTAAGTTTTCACTGTTATGATAAACCAATCGCCCCAAGACGGTTTTAAATGAAGCCTTAATAAAGGGAAACAGTTATTTGCATGAAATAAGCGTTTTATATAACAACAGTTACTGTTACAGGGACAAAATAACACACAGTCACATACGATGAGCTACTTCTAAAGGATTTTAATAGCTAAATAAACGAACCGTTCTCTTCTTTGCCGCTCCAGTAAGTCGATGATTTCGCCGACCCTTGCCTCGCTGCTTGCGCATAACTTTGTTTTTATTGTTTTGATAATTAAGTTTAATTTTGAATAGTAAGCCAAAGAAAACAAGATTATTATGTGTCCTTTCAGATATTTTAAACCCACGAATTAGTACAACTTATCGAGAAAAGCCGAACAACACATATGAAACCAACCATTTACTAAATGGCATTATAAATACCATAATACGTATACCTACAGAATTTATGAATTAAGTATATTTAAATGACTCATTCGAATGCATTTTATAAGAAGTGAACACAAGAAACAGAGAAAATAAAAACGTATATAAATACAACAGAACTTTTAATAACTTATGTACAAACACTGTACAGAGTATGCTTAGACGAGTACAGTTGTGCACAGATTGTAAATTAAAAAATAAAAAGTAATAAAAATAAAAAGACACGGTAAATGCAGATTAAATGTGCTGACAATAACTTAAATTAAAAACATAAATACGCAAAAGAGAAATCAAGACTAATTTGTTTAGTTTTAAGATCATACATCGAAACAGCATAAATTCATTTGTACTAATGTTTTAAGGTGAATAAATTATATGAAACGTGTCTAATTTATATAAAAACCATATCACGCGTACGTATTTCATATATACATCCACCTATAATTCACTGAGTGATTACTCTCATAAACAAGTTGACCACGCTTATATAAGGTATAGTTAAGTTAGAAGGTATAGTTTTAGTTAACCTTATAGGTAATTGTCGAAACATACAACATACTAAAGCGCAAATTTGCTTCATAGCGCTGTATTTTTTGTCCACTTCTTGGTGTAAATCAATAGATCAATAAGCAACTCCATAGATCAGCGCACGCACTCATTTTGTCTCTTGCGCAGATTGATATAATATTAAAGAATATAAACTTGGCAGACTGCTCTAATCCAACTAAATTATTAAAATAGACTCGATACGAATCATTCACTGAGATATAAAAAACCGACTAAGAATTCAAATCAAAATCACAATTAATGTATGTTCTTAAAACTGAACACCATAAAAACAAAAATGAATGAGATTCTACAGTTGAACTAAAAGAAAACTTATACTAAGCAATAAATAAAAATAAAAAAACAATTGTGCTGTCAATATTTTCGTCAATCGAATATCATAACATTGATACATTAAAATAAGATCCCAATCGTAAAGAAAATCTTAATAAAACACTATAATTAAGATAAGCTTTTGTAGATGCACTGCTGACAACTCTTGTATAAATAAAATAAAGTTTGTGTTTGTCTTATATGCGTATACGCACCCTTCCCCTAATTAAACAAAAACTTAATAGTGACTGTTAGCACTTGCGTTATTTATTACGATCAACATAACAAAAGGCACTGCAAAACATACATATACCTAAATTCAGTCACTTTATGACATAAATAAGTTGTATATCTTATTAATAACAAACAAGTGAAAGGTATATTTAAAATAATACTTCCAAGTATACATTGCATAGCAATAAAGCTAATTACCTAAGAACGTCATCGATCGTGCAGTCTAGCAACCAATCTATCTGTCAGTTTTCAGATAGGTATTTAACACAACTTACTGTTACAAGTGTCATATTTTTATCTTTAGTATGGTAAACCACAAATAGATGTGTGATTGGAACGCCGAAAAAGAAAATTATTCGAAGACGCAGTCAGCAGTGCCCACGTTTTTATACCGTGGTATTAATGAGTACCTCGATACACTAAAGCAGTAATTAGGTATCTTATTTTTATTGTATCAATCTAACATACCTACAGTTTCAAGTTCACGATTTTAGTGTGTGGTCAAATTAGAAAAGAAAGCATTTCGTGTATTTGATATATTATACTTTACGCCGTTAGCATTTTGGTGAATATAACTCGCAAAAAGCAATAGCTAAATCAAAACTATAATAGAAACTACCATTAAATCAATTACAGAAACATAAAAGCAAGTTAAATATTTTTCTATAAAGAAAACGGACTGCCACATTACGACAATACCGTGTAGAGCGGGCATTATCAAAATAGATGTTTACTAATAAGTTAATTTGTTGTCAAATATATTTTTATTATTTTGTATAAATTTAACCATGTATAAAGTCGTTTTACGTAAAAACAAAATTCTTCTAATATAGTCGTTACTTTTAAACTCGTATGAGAATCTGGAGTTGGTATTGATCCGTAAATTTTGTATTACAGTTAGCATTCTTGATGAGACCCAAAACAGTACAACAAACATAGCTTACATACCAATTCAATTGTAACCCTGGATTAATGGTATGATCTGTATACAAACATAACGCCAATTCAACAATACAGGAAATGCAAGTACCGAGAGATAATCATCACATTTTTAAATACTGAACTAAAGGAACAAATAAACCTAAAACGCTGTAACTGGTAACCACTAGTTCATTCCCTTAGTTTAATATAATTTATCAATAATTAAATGAGAACCTATTTCACAAATAAAATATATTTGCTGGGCTTGTACGTATCATACATTACGTTAACACTTGATATACAGTCTTGGACAAATGATTGCGCAATACCAAGAATCTTAAAATAAAAAGGTTATGGCACATAGGATCTTCATATTTAAACTGGGCTGAATTAGAATACCTCACTATTATTATTAATTTGATTGAGAACAAACAATATAATTATATCAAATTGGCCTAAGACTGAATGCTTGTAATGTAATGGTCGCTTGCATTTCCTCTAAAGCTGTTGGGTCAGAACTTCCCCATAACAGACAGTACTTGGATTCCAACTTTCTTTCCACACACTTATCACTTTCCAATGACAACAGAATATTACAAATTACACACATACACAGATACATAACCGATTCGATAGTAATGACTAGTTCGAACGGTGGAGATACAAACGTCGTTTTAAAAATCTTTGGCTATCATCGTACATCGACTAGACTTAATCCTGAAGACTAGATATGATCATACTTTGGTGAGATAGATTAAATAAAAATTAAAAATTAATATTCCGAATAACATTTGTAAAATTGATTAAAAAATAATCATAATTTTGAGCACTAATTGTCTACAAACATTTTGTTTTGTCATTTATAAAACCAAACATTAAATTCATTGGAGTATAAAATATTAATTTTCTTCGTAGTTAATTTTAGTTATTTCGTTTATTCAATTCTATAAGCCATGACAGAATTTCAGAAAATATCTGCGAGTAAAAGTTCTTGTGCTAATTTTTACTATGACTATGATAAAATGATATCTGATTTATTAAAATTTTAATATTATTTTTAATACTGATAACAATTATTCTTTTAATCTAAATGTTTAGATATTTTACTATTATCAATACCGTAGCACCTTTTGTTTAGATCTTATAGTAAAATGATATCAGAATTATATAATTCTGATATCATTTTACATGTCATGGCTATAGGAAACAATATCATATATCAGTCGTATATGTGGTGATACACAAGTATGGCAACACCCCATATACAAGACGTCACGCCTATAAACAACGGTATGTTCCGTCTCAACCATATTCGAACTAGCATTAAAAATATTAACAGCACGATAGATACAAATGTTATACACGAAAATACATAAGTTTATAACAAAAAGAAAAAGCGTTAAACGCGTAATAAAAAAGACAATAATAAATGCCACAGATAATACATGTTCGTTACCATAGACATTATGAGCATAATAACGTTAATTTTAAAAAAGGATTTCGAATTTCGAAAGCCGATTAACAATTTTGTTATTTTTTGGAATATCAAATCACAGTTCCAATTTCAAACACATTAGAGTCCATAAAGTCAAATTTTAATTTTTGTAATAGTGTTTTGCAGTTCATTTATTTCCGTTTTTTTCGTCGCGGACGACGTTGGACTTTGTGGTGGGAGCCCAAGATTCCATTTGACGGTAAAAGTGCGATTACGACGTTGTTTGTGACGTCACATTAAAAGTTTCGCATGTGTATTGGGTAGGAATGTGCGGTAACATGTAACGAAAACAAAAAGAAATGGTGCACTAAATAAACATATTATTACTTACTCATACATATTTTGTGCTGAACATAAATAACACTACACCTTAATTACTACATTTATTACCTTTTGACTACTAAAAAAACAGTTTACTACAAACGTGAGAGAATAAATTTAAATATTATTGTCGTATATCACTTGATACCTTGGTCCTAGAGATGTGATGTCTAGCGTCTTATAAAAATAGCTTAATTTGGAATCTGGCAACTTAAGACTAACACAGCTTCGATATTTTCTCATTTTGTAGTAATCTGTATTAGAAGTTGAAAATAACCAAAACGTCACAGCTGTTTTCTTAACAATTATATGTTTCATATTTTGCATTGATAGCATCGTGCATCGTGTGTAATATACACAACTTCATCAAAACAACATTAGAACTGTATTTAAATACGTCATAATTTAACTGTCATCTTACGTGCAAGTAGCGGCGCCTAGTGCACAAATTGTGAATTAAAAAACACAGACACGCCACTCACGCCAGTGGCATTTTCAACTTCTAACACTGTTATATCTAGGAAGTAGAACTCAAACTTATTTTCAACAATCCGTTTAAAGTTAACAATGTGTCAAATCTCCCATAAAACGACAACAGTATGACCAAACGAAAATTCGATTTTACCCTTCCTAATAAATTGAGACTGGTCTGAGTATAAATTCATTATTTCGTCATAAATCGATTACAGGTATATCTACAGAAGTTCTATAGTCTCTATCATAAAAAGAGGACATGATACCAAATGAGTAAGTAGACAAGTACATAAAATGCTTTGAAAAAAAGTGACGTATATTCGTCATCTTGTGGGTATCGATTCTGGGATAAAGATTGAATTTAATCTTCAGACTCGCCTTGGGATATGAAATATATACGCCATTTTATAGGGGTGAATTCGTAAAGAAAGTGAGTAGTCGGTAATGGTTGCGGGGTATGATATATGTACATAATGTCCTTCTAAAATACGTGCTTAAATTTTTCACACTAAAGTTAATGACATCGGACATAAATTTAAAGGTATATGGTACTGTATCTGTATACAATTGTATTGGCAATATCACATATTATAGGAAATATATTGTAGAATATCATTACAATATTCGTGTGTGACTATGTTTTGCGAAAGGAATATCATGCGGTACCGTCGCTTTTGACAATTTAGATTTATTTTAAACAGATTTTAATGCATTAACATGCGCATTATTTATATAATCTCGGTGTACACTAGAGACGCGATAGGCGTCACATCAATAGACAAATAGCTATTTTCTAAGGGGTTTGACGGGGCGCATAAATTATGTCTACTGCGTGGGTACACGCGTCATCCGTATAAGCTTGGTACCACGATAATATTACTAATAATTTTATCGACATTTATTTTAGTAGCATTGTGTTTATCGTGTAAAAATTTAAACAGGTTTCAGAGGACTTTATATCTCCCACATGTATAAGAATAAGCGTTAAATACTCACAGGAGTTGCCGGGTTGATGTGGTGCGTCTAACCTCGCCTGCATGTCCCGAATGTGTTGCTCTTTGCGCTTCATGTCATGAGCGAGGGAATCCAGGCGCTGACGAGTTTCGAGCAGCTCTCTGGAGAATTATGGGCAATGAGAACATATAATATGGTATGTTGAAATGAACATGATGGAATATATAGGCTGTTGATATATTTATGTCAGAGGATTTATTTAGATACGGATCCTATGTATAAAAGGAATCGATTTAGATAAACGTCGGAATACTATACTTAGTATTCCGTCATTGTAGGATTCAATGCCGATTAAATCGAATGGTACAATTAAAACTGTATAGGATAAGGTGATGCGCATAATCGCATTCGAATACAGTAATTTGTGTAGCGTTCTCTACTACTTACTGTATATGGAACCGATACTTAATTTGCATGTTTCGAATGCAATTGTGCACAAGGCTTATAGGATTACCTCTAAGCTGTTATACTAGTGACAATGTAATGTAGGTAAAATGTTTAAATTGAATAATGGTTATTTCTGTCATATATCGTATCTGAAGCAATAAATGAAAGGGTAGTTGAATGAATATAATTGATAGTTATCATTAATTAGGATAGAGTAGGTAGGTGGTGTATTGTGTAATTCTATTAAAATCCCAATAACACAAGAATAACCATTCGCAACAAAAAATCAAACATTAAATTCTTTGTGTTGCAAAAAATTGTTTTAATACTGGCAACACTAAAATCATAGACATAAAAAACATAGACATAAGGCACACACTAGTAAAAAGTAGTAATTTGTATGATTATTTTAAAGACAAGATGAAAAATATGTGTATGATGATGGATAGATAAAACATTTGAAATAATGCGCTTCGTTGAACTTCGTGCATGTTCGGCAATATTACCCAGTCGTTATAGACTAAACACATTTTAGTCTCTCTCGCAATCGTATACTGTCACTAGGCAAAAGGATTTTTTTTACTAGATCTAATGGGTTAGAGAAAGCATATTTTCAATATTATTATTTTACATAGTTTGCAATGTAATTATTACTAGGAAATGTAATATCCGTGAAATAACATTTCTGAGATTTACACGATTAGCTAAAATTACACCATTATTTTTTTATTATCAGTTTATGTATTTTACAATATTATAACTATAGCTAATAACTAATAAGCAAGGGTAAAAAGCAGAGGCTTATGCTGCATCGCATTTAACGGTGACATTCAAACAAATGTTTATATTTTCTTAGTATTGGTTAAAACGATACGGAGTGATTCTACAATGTGTTTAGTGGCATGTAACACAAAATCGACAGTCATATGTCTATAATACATTGAGACCTAAACAAACTTTAGATGAATAATGTCAATAGTTGTGTATATGTTTGTATATTTAGGGTGATAATTATTTGTCAGAAAAAACTAACACATATACAACGCCAAAAGGTGTGGTCATATTTAACTCTCAAATATAACTTTTCTAGTTTTCTAAGCTTTGGAAGTGAGAATAAATAATTCATAAAAAAATTATACCACGCGTTAGTTTACGCTATTAGTTAGATACGGTGCCACTCGTTCAAGTTGTCTATTGTTGCAATCATAAGTTCGAGTTTAAAGAAGTTTAGTTTACTTTAAAAAATTACCAATAACAAGTCAAATATTGTTTAAAATAAACTTAGACTGCCATAGACTAATTTAAAAACCCCTATCGACAAGCACGCAATATTTTTTAATTCCGTCTGTCTATTACACTTAACTTTTATGTCAACGTTATTTAAATATGACCACACCTAACTGTTACACGATGTAAATAAAAAAATAACTAAACGCAGACAATAAATCTAAACACAGATGTCGTCACTATCGTACGTCCATGTTTGTGGTGACTCTCGCAATAAAAACCTTTTAAACGAACCAAAATATTACTCATGCCCATAGCGCAAATTAGACAGATACAGATAGGCAGCTTAGTATAACGTACGATTACAGACACATTTACACGCAACGTAAAACGGGCAAAGAGAATATTGTCAAACAAGCATACGGTCCGCCTGATGATAAGCGGTTACTACGTAAGGGTATAGTAGGTACGGTACGGCCTATGATCGCAACCCAGGGATATTACTAATGCGCGTAAATTCGAATGATATTCGAAAGCAATTGTGTATACCGCTAGAAAAAAGGAATTAGAGATGGAACGAAAGAAAATACATGTGAGAGATAGACAACCATATGAGAAATATTGACCAGGCGATACATAATAACTGTGTAGTTTATCTTACGCCTGTGTCATGTGAAATAGAATTGCTTACCCGGGCAAGCTGGTTCTAACGTCACTAAATAATTCGCATCAGAACTTTTCATTGAAATTATCGAATGAAGCCGACTTAATTTGAAGTCGCTCTATAAATAAGAGTGAGTATGTGTGCGTCTGTTGTCGAGCGTTGTATTGCCGAACATCTGTAACTATTTAATTTATGGCCACATTTCGAGTGTAACTATTTTATAATATGAACACTCTAGAACCATGCCCATTAAATCTGAATGTGTTAACTTACTGGCTACATTTTTAAATGTGTTTATAGTTGGGCAAAATGTATAACGCTTACTTGGTACCCCGGCACCATGGTGGATCATAACTATGGGGAAAAGTAACTGTTATTTTAGCTATTTGGTATTAGGTATTTTGTAGAATAATCATTATAAAATAGTGATTGAGATTAGGACGTTACAAAATTTATAAAATCAGTGTGACTGTAATACCTTCTATTCCTTTTTGAAACTTTTTGAGATGATAAGACCCAAGACTCCTTCGGATGTCATCACTAGTCAAATTGTTGATAGTTGTGACCAACACGTTGATGAAAATATTTTCAAGGTGCAAATCACCGCAATTATGTAGTTTTTATTTTTGTCTGTCTGTTTGATGATTTTTAAACTAACAGGAAGTATTGTATTTTCTGGTATATACCAAAGGAATGTGGTAGTTTCCAATATTCAACCATTATTCCATTATTCAAAGATTTATTGTGTGTATTATATTGTACTAACTATAAAAGCAGAACGTATACAGGTAGTTGCCTAATACATTTCACCATTTGCACGAAAGTCCACACAAACCGCGACAGCGTAGACGCCGCAACCCTGGATCAGTTTTGGCTGTACTTTAATACTGTACTTCTGCGCATCAATTTCAGTCGGCAGACCAACAAACCTACTATAAGCTGTTGAAGCTCAAGAGTCAGATCTTCAACTAGCAATGTAACACAGTGTTTAGTGACGTAAATAACTTGCAGACGAAAGCCCACACGCACCATGATTACATAGACACCGCAACGCCGTCAAAGCAGTTCTGGTACACCTCCTTGGGGACGGTACTGCTACACATCAACAGACTGATAATTCGACAATGGGTCAGTGAAGCCCAGGAGTTAGTTGCACGTATCTTACCTCTGACTAGCCAGCAGCTCGGCCCTGGTGCGGCTGAGCTCCTCGCCGACGGCCTGCTTGGCCTGTATCTCGGAGTGCAGCGACGACTGCAGCGTGAGGATCTCCATCTTGTCGAGCTTCTGCGAGCGGCGGTTGCGCCACCCGCCCGTCCCGCCGCGACCGTCCGTCACGCTGAGGGCGGAGCCCGGGCCCGCCGGAGGCGACGACGCTACCACCAGCGACGAGCGAGAAGCGCTCGCTATAACAAAACAGTCATGTTAATCATAACCTATGATAGCCTACACCTTCCTACACTGAAAAGAGGTCCTTGCCCAGTTTAATACAGGGCTGACGACTAATATCATAAATGCGAATGTGAGTTTCTTTGTTACGCTTTTATGCCTTAACCATTCGACAATCATTATATAATTTCCCATACACGTTATCACGGCAACGTGTAGGAGGACATAAAGTAACTTTCGTCCAGTAAAAAATACTGTTGCTTTTTTTACATTATGGAATGTATTGACGCATACAATGGTATGCGTCAATACATTCCATAATCGAATTCCGCGAGAGTTATGTCGGACTCAGCCGCACACATACCGGTCCTACCGAATAAACCTATCACGGTGTTCCTCGACGTTACCAGGGGGGGCAGGGCCGCGCAAATCGTTCTCACATGCCAATCGCGATCCCGCCGTTCATAATGACTTATGATGACCTGACCCTTATCATACTAAGAAGAGGTCTGTGCCCAACAGTGCGACAGTTTTGATTTCTTGTTTGTTTTTTGTAAGGGTTTAACTCAAAAACAAACGATGTAAAAAAAATCTTTCACCATCAGAAAGCTATATTATCAGCGACTAACATAAGCCGTACTTTATTTTAAAACAAGTATTGTTACTAACATAACCTAACCTACTCTTACGCGAGCTAAGCCGCGAGCAAAAGCTAGTATAATCATAATGTAAATTCGATTACAAGAAGCTATTAGCTATAGTCAGATAAAAATAACATGTATATGATTTCATAAAAATATCGAACAGGTATAAAATAATTGTACCTATTTAAAAGTATCTCGCAGTCAGGTAAAAGAAACATTTAGAGAAACACAAGTTTTGCTTATTTACAAATAATAGTATTACAATTATTCGGCTTTCCAGTTAAAAATGCCCAGTAGTAGCATATAGTCTAATAATGTGTCCAACACACACCGCCCACAACATGTGTAATGAATAATATTAGGTCCTTACGTCATATGAAATTAGCTTTTTGTCGAAATGGCCATTTTGATCTCAAATATCTTGTGTTTGGTTAGGAATTCCAAATTCAAATTTAGTTCGTGTTTCGTATTTAGTGATTTATTTGTTATCTCGCCATTTGACTTTTCTTTGACACCATTCTGTTCACATAATGAAATACTTACTTAAAATATCGTGTTATTTACGAAATTACGAATACAAGTTCCACGGTGGCACCAGCGCTGCTGAAACAGCTCGAGGGATTAATGATATGTATGGGGAGGCTACTTACTGTAAAATAAAGCACGGTACGTTTTTGTTCTGGAAATTTTGACCTACAGAACAAATCTCGGCATCGGTGACGAAACAATTTTAATTCACTTGAATAAATTGGAAAAGTGAAAAAGCTCAACAAATGGATACCGCATGAATTAAGTGAAGCACACTAACAAACACGCATTTAGTGCTGCGTTACATTACTCAACCGTCACAATAACGAGGGAATTTGAATCATATCGTTACTTGGGATAAAAATGGATCCTGTACGACAATAAAATATGCTCATTACAGTGGTTGAACCCAGGAGAACCGGCTTAATTCTATCCCAAGCGAAAGTTGAATCAGAAAATAGTATTGTTGAGTGTTTGGTGGACCAGTGCTGGTGTCATACACTATAGCTTCCTAAGATCTGGCCAGACGATTACAGTAGATCTGTATAGTCAACAATTCTAAACCATGCAACCATTTCTCTAGCCCACTGGTGCTTCAGGACAACGTTAGACCTCATACTTCAAGATAGACAGTCGCTAGTTTCGAGGAGCTGTGATTGGAATGTCTCCGTCACCCACCATACTCCCCGGACCTTCCATCAACAGATTACCAATTTTTTACGAATTAGGACAATTTCTTGCAAGGAAAATTTTTTTATTCAGATGAAGCAGAGTAAACCGCCTCCAAAAATTTTATCGATACGCACTCCCACAATTTTTTCACCAATGGAATCAATGAACAACCTATAATATAGAGAAAGTGCATAGATAATAATAGTAAATACTTTGCTTGATTAAATATATAATTTCATAATGTCATTTTTTCGTTTTACATTTGCCATATAAAACGCTAATTTCATTGGTAAGGACATAATACATGCTATCAAATAAAACACCTATATGATGCTATCAAAATAACCAGTTCATCACTCACCATGTTTGAGATACTCCAACTCCTCAGTCATCTTCGTAGCCAAAGCTTGCAAGTATCCTCGAGCCTCCTTCTCATCTGCCACCCATCGGATAATGTCTGCTATCTGCATACACAACTTTATTTAACGTATACGTTGAGCCCTTCTAGGGCAAACAGTGATTATATTATCTGAAAATGTGCACTAAAATAAAAGATATCTAAGTACAACTCTGCCTAATTATTTTAAATGTAAGCCCATAATTTGGATTTCATATTATAGTAAGGCCAACAAAATGGCAGAAATTATGTATATACACATCCCTGTATTATGGTACGTTACAACAGCGACCGATAATTATGTGTATCCTTTTCTCTCACATGTAATTACGTGAGAGAAATAACAAAATTGGCTGTCGTCATGTCATCCTAATAACCACCATTCGATTAGTCCACGATATGTCAAATTAGTCATTCTCATAGATGACAAAACTTACTGTCATTCTAACTTGGAATGTCATCTATTTACTGTAAATTAATAAATAGTTTGTGTCTATAAATGTATGGTTATTTTTCTCATTCTTGTGAATATCTGCTAAACGTAGGTCCGAACTTTGATTGAACATAAGGATATTTTAAAAACAAAAATGATTAAAGCAGCTGACCAGTAGTATACATTCTTTCTCTCGACTTGTTGGCCTTACTATCTTCTAAGGCATTTATTTTCCTTTGGGTTGACTCTACTGCAGTAGCTATCACCAAACAGTTATACTATAGAGTAGTTTGAGTCGATATTTGTATGAAACTTATAAATCGTTACAACAGTGAAATTTGAACATTGTCACAACACAAGTACGGATGCGCATACGGTATGTAACGCATATTGTTTTGTTTGCGACCGGCTCCACAAGATATGCGCATATATGCTGTCGCGCTTTATCTATTGAATTTCAGACTGTTTACTGATACAAGGATTCTATCACAAACCTGAGTCTCCCAATGCTGCATAGTATCTCTCTTAGCTCTCAAATCTTCTAACTCGATCTCCATCTGTCTCCTTTCCGCCTGCCATCTCCTACCGTTTTCGGCCAACTGAAGGCAATAGAAACATTTTAGGACTAGTGTTTTATTTCTTAACTAAGTGTGCAAGTTATTTTATACGCACAAACATGCATCTTATACGGATTCTCATGCACTTTTGATTATTGATGTGCGTTTTATTATACTGCTTTTCTCAAGGACAGTCAACGCGTTAGTGGTATCCCTAGTATTGTCAGCGATTATAGGCTACTAGCACAAGTCTGTCTAATGGAACAAACACAATGGAACAAGAACAAGCACATGTCTGTCTAATGGAAAGCCATTAGACAGACCTGTGCTTGTTTACACACTTTATTGTATAAGAAACTTAAATAAACATAGATGACCAGCTTATTAAGATTCGCGTGTATATGTCAATCAAGATTCAAATCTATAGGGATTATAGATCAGTAATATCTGACAAATCACGATATGTAAAAATGCGTCTGTTTTAGTGCATTGTATAAACAGGTTCTCTGTCTTTTGTTCCTTCATTAAATATGTAGAGCAAAACTAACTCGATATCTAAATGCTCTACCAAAGACTCGATTGCCATTCGAATAATTGAATCTTCGAATAGAACTGCACAGATGGCGCAATCATTTCGATGGTTATCTCGCCGACTACGCTGCGTCGAGTATAACAGGTACATTCTCGTACGCAACAAAAAATTGTGAGTTCATTGAAAAGCGTAACAAAAAATACCTTTTTGCTGAACTGTTATTGCCTATTTAAACGATAAAAAATATCCCAAAGCAATAAAAATCACGTGCCGCGAATTTAGTACTGGGAAAGGGTTCTATTAATAAGGGTGCACTTATAAGTATAATATTAGTAAAAGATATAGACTTTGGTATTAACTGCGTCGAGGTCCTTCGCCAACTTCCTGTTCTCATTGATGAGCATCTGCTTGTCTTCGCTGTCAGTAAGTTGTTCTAGGCGGCGGCTCTCCAACTTCTCTTTGGATGTCTGCAACTGAAAAGAATAAGGTTTACTGAGGAATGCTGCTTGATAAGCTTCTAATGAAAACAATGTTTACTTTTAAATAAATGGTTTGCTGATGAATACTGCTTGATAAGCTTCTAATGAAAACAAAGTTAATTTCTAATGAAAGGTTTGCTGAGGAATATTGCTTGATAAGCTTCTAATGAAAACAAACTTGACTTCTATTGAATGGTTATCTGAGGAATACTGCTTGATAAGCTTCTAATGCAAAAAAGTTAACTACTAATTAATGGTTTGCTGAGGAATACTGCTTGATAAGTTTCTAATGTAAACAAAGTTTAGTTCTAACTAATGGTTTGCTGTGGAATACTGCTTCATAAGCTTCTAATGAAAAAAAAAACGTTTACTTCTACTTAATGGTTTGCTAAGGAATACTGCTTGATAAGCTCTAATGAAAAATTAAGTTTACTTTGAATGAAAGCTTAAAATTAAGTATTAGAAGTAAACTTATTTTTCTATAGAAGATTATTTATCAAAGCTTCTATAGAAAAATAAGTTTACTTCTAATACTTAATTCTAATGTAAAAGCTTATCAAGCAGCATTCCCCAGTAAACCACTGTGGAATGCTGGATGATAATCTTCATATTAAAAATAATGTTTAACAAAAGTTGAAGGATGGATAGTAAAGTTAATAAGTAATGTGTTATTAAAATTATTTTATCATAGTATAATCTTATTTTGCCTTTTGACACTTTGCAGTAAATAGCAGGTCAATCTAATGTATTTAATAAATCTAATAATACTAGATTTTGCTGGTTATTATGTCTATTTTCCATTGTAATTTTTTTGGCCTATATTTACTGCCACCCTAGTCTAGAGCTTAGAGTAACAGAAAGTGTACTAAAATAGTATAGCGAACTCTGAACTAATTCTAGCTACTCTAGGCTAGCGCCATATTATATCTGATATAAGAGATACATTAATGTTCTCGAAGAAATGTATTGTCTGCTAAAAGGCACTAGGCCAGCGTGATGAAGTAACCTAACCCTTGTCACACTGAGAAAAGGCCCGTGGCCAGCAATGGAACAGTTCAGTACGAGGTGCCTAGTGCGAGTTGTATTTACGTTAACGCGATCGAAACGCTTATCGCGTTTGGCTTAATGATTGGTTAAGAACTTGGAGCGAGCCAATCGGAGCCTCGAACGTCATAAACGTATTAATCGAAAGTAAAACAAAGTCGCAGTAGGCACTCGGGGCTAGTGTTATAAGAGGTTTAGTAGAGTACCTCTCTATTGAGCACGTTGCGCATAGCGTCGCCCTCCTGCAGCTGGTCGTTGAGCGCGGCCAGCTCCGCCGTGAAGCGGGCCTGCTGCTGCGCCAGGGACTCTTTGTACTGCAACTGTACGGTACAACGACCAAGCGTTAGGAAAACCATACTAAATAATTGACATTATTTATGTAAGTACAGCTTTTGTTAGTGAGGCTATCTCTATACTATGCTACACTTTGCTTTTAACTTCGCCTATAAATCTATCGATTACTAAAATGCTAGATATAATTAAAAAGCAGTTGTGCCTAAATGCCGGCGGGCCTCTGCAGCTAATACGACACAACACGTTTTTGTCTTTGATTTACTTACTAAAAATACTTTTAGCTTTTCCCCTTTCTAACGTTTTATTTTTCCAGTGTGGTTTAAAGTAGTTATTGTAGTTGAATTACTAGTGTGTCAATTACTGGGATGCCAGACATAATTGAAAATACCACTTAAGAGGCTAGTTAACTTGCCTCCTTCCTGTGGTTATAGGCTAAAGCATTTTTTTCTAGTCCATATACAGCGATTGATGTAAAAACATGCAGAATGCAAGCGCGAATTCATTGCTAAGTCATTCATACACAAGCCTTGCGATGTTTGGAGAAATAATAGCTAGAGCATTTCTCAAAATGGTCAAATAAATCTTTAGCCATTTTTATAGGGTGGAGGGTAAATTTTATCACACAAATAATAGTTTACTGTACTTTTCCTATTGTGAACCTTTGATTATTTTATGTCAATGAATCAATGAGGTATTTTAGCAGCTGTTTTTTTTGGTGTAGTAGATACAATAATTTCTACATGTTATTCAGACCAGTATTTATTACATTATCTTTGCTTGTTCAAAGGAAAAGCACATCATTATTCCGCTAAGTTGAGATATACTAAAGAGCACAATGAGATGTTTTGCCACCATCTACTGCTGCATTTTTAAACGATTATATCTCATCGTTTATTTGCGTATCGGACGCCTTGTGCCAATATTTTTTATTCGTAAAGTTAAACAGTCTCATCGTACAGGCTCAATACATAATCCAAGATCTAAATTCTCGTATAGCATAATGTTTAATTAGCAGTGCACTACGTTTTACAGCAAATAGTACAGTAACCTCTAGCGCGTCGACTTCGGCCTGCAGGCGCGCCACGTCAGCGGCGGCGGAGGGCGGCGCGCCCGCGTCCGCGCGCTGTTGTCGCAGCGTGTCCTCGCGGAGCTTGCGCTCCTGTAACAACAAATATTCAAACCTTATAAACACTCACTATACAAGGTTGCTATGCTCCATGGACAATAAAATGGAGAGTATTCCATATAGGCTCAGTGTTAATTCGAAACAATTAAAAACTCGATAAAGATGAAATTATTAAAACACTTTTTCAAACAATTTAAATCAATTTAATACGCAAACACCATATTTTATAAACGTCTGTTGTCTTTCATTCTTGTTTTTCTTTCATTGTTTCTTTGTTGTCACGGGTTTATTTGTGCTTCCTTACTTGTGTTACAAACTAATAGTGTAAACTAGTGGTGAAAACACAAGCATAACATATGCTTCTGTTTTTGTTCTTATTGCGCTAAGAGTAAGACTCACTTTGGCGTGATTGTTGGCTACTGTAATAATGTATACCTTAGTATACATTATTACAGTACTACATTATTACTGTGGCTAAACAGTAGTTTAGCCACAGTAAAGCGACATAAATGTAGGAGACGTTGCCGCTCTGATATTTATATCTGATATTTATATATATTTATATCAGAGCGGCAACGTCTCCTACATTTATGTCGCTTTAAGGTGCATGTTCTTAGTTACCTATGCTTAGACTCTCGGTCAGCTGTTAGGGCAGATATAACCCGTTGCAGTTTAGCAAAAACTAAAAATCTATCCTGTGGCTAAACTACTGTTCCTATTGAACTGAAATTTGGTGTAGAGCTTGTATATGGTACATACTATATGAACATAGAAATAAAGCCTCACTGTTTAATCAACCTTGTATAATGTGTTGATCTGCATTCTCACTAAATTTTAAGGAATATCAAAATATTCTCGGAAACTTGAAGTGTCTGTTGCTATTAACAAGCAACGTCAATCATACCCATATTTTTTATTTATAATATGCAAAATAAAATGCTGCATATACGCAGTACGATATAATTGCTATAGTAACTCGATAATGCATGCCAGCGTGTGTCAAAGCTTTTCTACATACAAATTGATTTTGTATAATGTGCGGAACAGACAGACCGATATATCAATACAAAAAATATAATATCTTCAAGAATAGTCTCAGTAATTTATATTTAAGATGATAGTACCTATAACAACCCCTGTAAGTATAACAATTTAGACCCTTTGTGCCACAGTTCATTTCAAATATTAACAATTATTGCAATCCATTTATATCTCAAACACAATAAAGAATATTATTCTTACCTTAGTAGCCTCAGAGATAGCAGTGTCCAACCTCGCCTCGAGCTCGCGTCGTCCCTTCTCAGCTCGTCGGATATCCTGTCGGAGCGCGTCTATCTTCTGCATCGCTACTTCTAACTCTTCTTCTTTGTCCCGCACCTAAACACAAACATTTATACTAACAGGATTTATGTTTCTTAGAATACACATTTTTATTTGAAGCCACGTCATACTGTAACATATATAACACGGGATCCGTAGCTATAAATAAAACAACGTAAATAAAAAATATAACTGATATATATATACAGAAAATATTTTCAAAATTGTCTGTAGAACGTTTTTTAAATAATGTTGCCTAACGGTAAGTAAAACCCTCGACGCATTGAGAGTAACAAAGTCACCATTTAAACCACAACGCTATCAAAAATTACATTGCTAAGCTCACTCATTAAATTGCTATTAATATAATCAAATAAATATAAAACTGTGACATGTTTACGACGCTCACCTGTCTGGAAAGTTTCTGTTTCTGTTGCCTCAGCTCCGAAAGTCGTTCAGTCACTTCGTTGTATTCCGTCATAGCTAGCTTACGTTGTGATAGTGCGTCTTTTAGTTCTTTGTCCTGGGAAACAATATGGATAAAATTAGTTTGTTTTATTTACTTTAAAATCACGCTTAAACATGAAGTAGCCTGAATAGGAAATTACTTCTACTCTAGAGTAGGTTGCCAAGTCAAATAACCTTACGTTGTTATAGTCTCAATAAAATTTTCATTGCATTTTGCTAACAATGCGACCTGACAGGCGCGCGTCAATTCAATATAAATTATATTATTATAAAAGCAACTCATATTTAGGGCAACTTGTGTATTTTCTCTTATATTCGCACTCACGCAACCATTATGAGAATGATGTATACAAAATTGTACAGTACTATTTTTGCTCACTAATAAGAACACAAATGTACACGTATGGGAGTAGGAAACTCCCACTCACTCATGGGAGTAGGAAACTCCCACTCACTCATGGGAGTAGGAAACTCCCACTCACTCATGGGAGTAGGAAACTTCCACTCACTCATGGAAGTAGGAAACTCCCACTCACTTGTGGGAGTAGGAAACCCTCTCTTATTAGTGGGAGTAGGAAACTGGGAGATTAGCATGAAGGCGCTGTATTGTTATAAATGTGGTAAGAAAAATTATATACCTGTAGCCTCAATTTTTCAGTGGAGTCAGTCTTGTCTTTAACGAGTTCCTCCTTCTCAAGGTTCAGTGCTTGGATGATCACCTCCATCTCGCGGATGCGTGTCGTCATCTCTTGAGGCGTTGCTGGCACATCCTACAAATGTATATTACAAGAATATTAGAAATAAAAATTTTTAGTTAAGTACGCACTAAGGTACATTGCTAACTAAGGACATCGCATGATTTAACAGTATGATCGCCGATCTGCCATCAATTAGATATCAATATATTTATTGCTATAAGTTAAGCTTTTGTCATTCAAGCTGAGCGCAAACGATGCCTTTGCGTATATCTGTCGGCGTCGTGTCATTACACGACGAAATGCTTTGTATGCAAGTCTAGGTGTGCCCCCAGTTCCACCTAGTTTATACCAGGGCATGCAATCTAACACAAAACAAAATCTTATGTCAGGCTAGTAGAGCTTGAGCTTAGCTTATATGACCTTTCCAGTTTTATAATACTAGTACATACATAGACTCACGCTTGATTCCCAGAGGGGTATTTATAACGAAATAATAGTATAGATACACACCTGTGTGTTGATGCCAGTGTTAAGTTGTTCGTAACACCGGACCTGAGCTTCTAATTCAGAGTTCCTCTTCGATAATGTTGATAGTTCTTCTTTCAGTTGTATTAGCTCTTCTGCAAGTTAAATACATAGGCATTGAGTAAACAGAATCTTTATTTTAAAATTTGTTAACCAGCTGGTCTAATATATAAGGAATCAACTTCTCATCTCACTGGCGACGGAGTACGATTATCTTATTATAACTCGTAATATCAATGTCTGTCATAAGTTTAAATAACAGAAGTGATTGACGTACATTACATATTTGATGTCAAATTTAAACTCTTATCGTGGTTTACAAAATAATGTCGCTCATAAACCACATGTTTCGACCATGTTAATATAATAATATTATAGTCCTAAGTATAATTGGGATTCTGTAATTAATGGTTCATATTGAACGCTTAGGTACCTATTTTATAATTAGCCAAAGATCCATAAGAAATTTTCAAAAAGATAATTAATAACATACGATAGTGACGCGTAGTTGTAATAGAAAAAGAAAATTATAATTCAACATAGCACTATATACCTATATCTACCACGCTCGTTTTGTCACGATATTTACTACCGTAGTCTAAGACGAAACGCGCGCATCTAATTGAACAACTAATCGACAATCGAATACCACAATTGTTATTCGAATAACTGACATTCGTTTAATAGTAATGTTTATAATAATTAAACTAGTGTAACACAGCTACGTACCACTGCCCACATCGAGCGCGGCGCCGCCGGCCCGCAGTTCAGCGATGGTCTGCGCCAGGAGCGCATTCTCTCTCTCCAACGCTTTAACGGCCGCGCGGTCGCCCGCGTTTGATGGTGCCTGTGAAATTGAACAAATACATTTTTTATGTGAATTGTTTTAATATAAAATGTATTTTGAAATTAGTTACTTATTCATAAACTGAATTTGTAGGAAAAAGTTAAACTGGCTGCAATTCATGAGCTTAGATATTTCATGACTAAATAAAAATTTATGATAAGAAGCTTTCCACTTCAGGTTCATCATCAAACGTATCGTATACATAGACTCTAGTTAGTTAATTGGACGTGTGTTATCCGCACTGAGCTTCACAATAATTGAGCCATTGTGCGTAGGTGACCGACGCGATAACTTGTTCGGTTACTCCGGTGTTCATGCTCTAATAAAAAATTATTCAAATAAAAAGGTTAGTTTAATATTGACATTAGACGTAAAATCTTTGATATCAAACTTTCATATTTGACAATGGAAGTCTGATGATGAAGATTTTATTTAATCAAAACCCAGAACAGTTTCGTATCGTAATGTTTTACGTATTCAAAACTCGGCACAATTACATATCGTGATATAATTACCTGACTAGGAGCATTTTTAGCTGGACTAAGTGGGCTGGTGGGAGCACCCAGGTCTGACAGTCGGGACCCCGCCGTAAACGTAAACCCGATGAATGGTAGGTGGAGTCCAGAGAACGCTGAGGATGCTGAAGGTGGGGGGACGGCTTCTGACAATCTGCAATATAAATAATACGTGGTAAATAATAGCAACCTAGGATATAGGTGCCTCGCTTTTGAACAATGAAATTATTAAGCTAGATTGACTGACTGACCCCAGTTACTAAGCAAATTTCTTTTCTGTGTCTACTAGATACCCCCGTATTGGTATTACTCCCCTTTACCCTCCACTTCGTAGAACAGTACTTGGTGCAAGTTCAATAGTTCCTCGGCTATGTACAGTACTCCGCGATAAACATTGCACATCGACCTTTGGAAAGAGACAATCGGCTAATTTCGGCTTCGTAGAGTGTTATCTCTGTCGCACACTACCTATGTGACGTTTTGTCAGTCACTCAGTCGTTGTTCAAGTGCGATAGAGTGCGGTCACGTCCAGTTCAAAATATATATTTAGAGTTGTTAACACCCCCAAATTTAAATAATTTGAAGTTGTACTATGGCATCTTTTGGAAAAAGAGGGAAACCTTTACGAGGTCAGTCACGCGAAATTATCTACAATGTTTATAAATATTTTGTAACCGAAGCTGTCAGATTTAAAAAAAATGAAGATGAAAATGTAAGTTGTTATTTTAAGAAGGTTCAAGAGCGAGTTGCAAATGCCACTGGAATTTCAAGAAGAACTTTGAACAATATATTAAACGAAGTCAGTACTGAAACACATTCTACTGAAATTAAGTTCAGCACTCCAAAAAAAGGGAGACCAAAAAAGCAATTTCGTTTGGATATGGACGAGTTTGATTATGATGTTGTTCGAAGAATAGTGTATGATTTTCACTTACGATTTAATGAACTGCCAACAATAAAATCATTAAAAGCTAAATTATCTGAAGCTATTAATTACAATGGGTCAGAAAAGACGTTGAGAAAAATTCTTCACGAGATGGGATTTCGGTTCACTAAAATGGAAGGTAATGGCAAAGTTCTAATGGAAAAGCACGATGTAAGTCTCAAACGAATGGAATACCTCGATAAAATACGCAAATTTCGCGAATCAGGAAAAATATCGAAAAAAGCAAAAGAAAATAGATACCGGACTGTTTGTATTTCGTGCGACAGAGATAACGCTCTACGAAGCCGAAATTAGCCGATTGTCTCTTTCCAAAGGTCGATGTGCAATGTTTATCGCCGGGCACTGTAAGTTAATGAATGGTGACAGTGGCTTAATTGACATATATTCCGATTCACTTGGCTAATTCCGCAAAATAATTAGTGACCATATATAAAACTAGATGTTCGCGCGCCCCCGTGAGTCGTAGCGTGATGTTATATAGCCTATAGCCTTCCTCGATAAATAGGTTAACCAACACTAAAAAATTTTTTGAAATCGAACGCTACTGGTTCAATTTGAAAAGAGATTAGCGCGTTCAAACAAACAAACAAACTCTTCAGCTTTATAATATTAGTGTAGAAGTATAGATTACTTTTCATTTACTCTGTTTTTTTTTTGTAATATTTTGTGTTTACATTTTAATTCTTTTCAATTGTATTTTGTTGTTTTAGTTATATTTTTATTCATTTTATATTTAAAAAGTAACCTTGTAAAGTGCTGTTGCAAATATATTATTGTATTTTGTGCATGCGATGCTAATCTATAAGAGATTGTTACATTAGTCTAAGTACTTAAATGAACTGTTTATTATAACGTTAAGTGTAAACAATTGTTGGTTGGCCAATAAAGATAAATAAATAAATTACACAAAACACAAATTATTGTACCAGACGATAAGTTGTTTTCTTGTCTGCTGCACGGCGTTATAGGATGTTTTTTTGTTTTCAATTTCCTTATTTGCAGGTTCGAGACAGTAGTGCAACACATGGGATTCAAACCTACGATATCTCAAACGCAAGTCTAAACAATAAAGTTAGTATTCCATCTGCTGTAAGGCGTTGAGATATATTTTTTAGGATTTATATTTTTTGGGTCACAATTTACTAGTAATCTTGTTAACTACCAGCTGAACTAATATGCTTGTGTTACGATCGAGCTCACTACGGTAGTGCAATGTGTAGCATTAGAACTCATAATGATAAGTCCGATGTCTTATTCAATAAACAACCAACTTTTTATAGACACCTTTTCAAAGTGTCCATAAAATAGAAAGCAATCGAGTTGATAATTCTCGAACTTTCTATAACATTTACCTGATGTCCGTATCGTCAACGTCAAAATTCGAAGTATCGGTGGGGCTGGAAACATCGGGCACGAAAGGAGCTTGCATTTCACGCAGGTTGTCCCAGTCGAGGCCAGCAAACCAAGCATGGTTCTGTAATACATTTTAATATGATTACGTATAGTCCATGAATTTGAAATAAATGTAGCCGCAATCACAACTAAAATATGACTAAGATTGATTATGCTAAGTGTTGCTAAATATACTCACTTTGAAATCTTGTAATCCATTTCTGCCTAACCTACTATCTGAGGCGCATATGAGTCTTCTAATTAGATCTTTCGCCTCTTCTGAAACCTGTAAAAATATAAACATATATAAGTATTTTTAATCGGTTTATAATAATACTAGCTATTGCCCGCAGCTTCGCTCGCGTTAATTTAATATTTGACAATCAATTCGGGTCGTACTCTGCTTGTAATAATATAATTCAATCATGATTCGAAAGACACGTGGCGCCATCTATTATCATAAGAACGTTATTGTTGTTTTCCTAGGAACAGTAATTTTTTTCGGGATGAAAGGTAGCCTATGTCCGTTTCTGTACACCTGAAAACGTATATGCAATATTTCAGGATGATCGGTTTAGTGGTTGAGGCGTGAAAAGGTAACAAAAAAACAAACTCATTTTCGCTTTTATAATATTAGTTAGGATATGTAAATGCGAATGTGCGTTTGTTTGTTTTATTAAGCTTTCACGCTTTAACTACTCGACAACCGACGATAATCATGAAATTTCGCATACACGTTGTTAGGGATCACCTTTTATCCAGAAAAAAGAAATATTACTAACCTACACTTATGCGTGCGAAGCCACGGGCAATAACTAGCTTGTTTACAAAATATGAAACTTCTGTTTACTATTTAAATCCACTACGTGTTGCTAAATACTTTCAAATAAAAAATATTAATATTCATGTAGCAATTAAAATTAGTGTTTCAAAAGGTATTTCAACCATAATGTTAAGCCGTATGACCGGCGTAAAGGTCGCCCAATCCTAATTTTAAGTTAATAAATATACATTAGTTGTCAAATATCCATTTTTATCAATGGTCCTGATAAAATATAAGATATGGAGTCTTTACTGTTTTTACAGAAGGCTTCTGTACCGTACTACAATGACGCTACATTGGACAGTGGTACTGGACTTTTCTGTGTGAAAAGTCTAATAACACATTTGTCTTAAACTGCATTTGCGCATGCACATACGCATCTTGAGTCACTAGGCGAACGAGATAGTCTAATTAGAGCGAGAGAGAGAGAAAAGTAAAAAGTAAGTAGTAGTATACCTGTGCAGCATGTTCGTCCGGCGGCGGACAGTTGAAGGAGCGCGCATGGTTCATGATCTTGCCGTACGTCTCCACCAGCGACTCCGCGTAGAACGGCGTCTCGCCGAACAGCATCTCGTACATGCACACGCCTGGAAACATAATACATCGTTTTGAATCTGAATCTGACTGGAATTAAGTTACCGAGGACTGCTGGGAGTGTATTTTTTAAGACAACTGCCGCTTTTGGAAACCACTAAAATTGGTAAACGTAGGGTTGTTTTGTATGATATTATTTGAATACAGATTAACTGACTCTGTGGCGCAGCGGTAGTGAATGCGACAGCTGTGCTTTCGGGTTCGAATCCCGGCTCGGGCCAACAAAAAGCTATTGGGTTTTGCTGTTAAGAAATTTCAATAACAGCCCAAAGTTAGGAAATTGGCGGTGTTAGAGACTCCCGTGCCTCGGAAAGCACGTAAAGCCGTTGGTCCTGCGCCTGATCTCTCTTCGGTCGTGTCGGATGACCATCCCATCGGATAATGGGAGTTAGGTAACGGAGAGTGCACTTGTGTTTGCGCACACACTTCTGCACTATAATATATCCTGCGCGGATTGCTAGTCTCTGTTAAGATTGGCCGCCGTTACCGAAATTCGGCCCAGAGAACATTATTATTAATCTTACGCTAATACTGCACACACTTAATCAAGATTAAGGACCAGTATCCAATAAGAATGATGATGAATGATACACGTCCTATATTCATTTAATTGAGTATAAAAGTGATTAATTATTCCTTTTATTTCAGGATTATAATTTCCATTTGTTATATGATGGCATATTTATATTACTAAAGAACTCAAGTACTAACCTAAAGACCACCAGTCACATTCAGGTCCGTATCTGCCTTGTCCGTCTTCCATCGCCTGCACATAAAACGAATTATTGCTAAGGTGACATTCAAATATCAGCTTTATCTTAATGTCATAAGTTTGGCTTTGTACATACCCGTAGGATTTCAGGCGATATGTAATCTGGTGTGCCGACTGCTACGTTGCTTTGTACCTGTGGATTATGTATATTGTCATTTAGTTATTCATACTTATGAGTATACTTGTCTAAATCCTAAAAAGCTGGCATTGCGCTCATACTTTTAATTTATATCACTATGATCTTTTATAGACATGATAGGCACTGTTTAATGAATTCAGTTCTATTTGTTGGGCAATGAAGCATTATATTATGCCTCTTATAGGATCTAAATCGTATAAGAGGCACTTTGATTGTATAACCATGGGCCGCGAACCATGATTGTGCTGTTTAGTTGGTATAGTACATCCGGCGATGTGGCAGACTCAAATTCTCTAGATCTATAGTTAACTAGATGTTCCCGCAGTTTCACCCGCGTTTATCGTTACTGTGCCGTCCCCGTGGATCGTAGCGTGATGTTATATAGCTTTCCTCGATAAATAGGCTATCCAACACTAAAATAATTTTTCAAATCGAACCAGTAGTTCCTGAGATTAGCGCGTTCAAACAAACAAACTCTTCAGCTTTATAATATTAGTATAGATAAAACCACTGTCCTCAATTGACAAATAAATAATCTTTCCATGAGAAAATTATCAAGACTGCACTCGGATTGAAAAATGGAGGGAAATGGAAGAGGCAAATTGAACCATAAATCGACACTTACATTAAAATAAGAACACAAACCTTGCCATCGTCTCCTAATCGCAGACAGGATCCGAAGTCAGCCAGTCTAATGTGTCCGCTCGCGTCTAACAATACGTTGTCCGGCTTGATGTCTCTGTCAACAACAATAAAATTAAATTGTGCAAGCTGATTGTCATTGTCATTGCCGGTATTCAGTACAATAACAATTTGTCTCAATTGTTTTATTACAAACAGAATAATACCTGGTTGTAATATTCCCAGATGTATAACACTAATATATTTTAAACCGACTTCAAAAAAAGGAGGAGGTTCTCAAGTCGATTGTATTTTTTTTTATGTTTGTTACCTCATAATTCTATAATCATTTTCTAATATTTGAAGAGAAAATTGTATGCCTGGTCCAGATGCTAAATTTCAAAACGAATTGTGTCTTGAAGTTTAGCAGCCAAATGCCACATTTTATCTCAAAACCCATAATCATTACCTACCCTTTAAAAAACAAGGCTGAACTGTCTATGTGCTAAGTAGTAATATAACACTGACCTGTGTACGTATCTCAGTTCATGCACGCTCTGAATAGCCAACACCATTTCCGCTATGTAGAACTTGGCCATGTCTTCCGGCAGACGGTCTTCGAACTTGGACAGCAGAGTCAGGAGGTCGCCGCCGCAGTAGTAGTCCATCACCAGGTACTACAATACAAGGTGGTGAAGGAATCAGAATCAATAAAATATTATCTAATCATTATATAAAGTAAAATTTGAACTACTTGATGTCTGTACATAGAAGATATTTGGGAAAAATAATATGAACAGATTTTAAGAGCTATGAATGCCAAAGCAATACGTTTAATATTTTTGTTTGTCTGCATATTTATACGCGCGTCACGCAAAAACTACTTCACGAAACTTTTATTGTTGTATTGCTGGAGGTCTAACTTAATATCTGGTGTATGTATCTCGATACGCCGCCTAGAAGTCAAATATAAATAATAAGAAACTTTTGAAAGCCCGCTTAGAAGCCGTAATAACAAATAATATTTACTGACTCGGTCCATACATATGTACCTACATACTAGCGGGGGCCATATTGGAGATTAACCCTCCGATATGACCACACGTTCCTGTTACATAAGATTAATATCTTAAGTAATCAACTCACCAAATTATGTTCATCCTGGAAAGCGTAATGCAAGTTGGTGATCCACCGCCGATCGCCGAATACGAGGACATCTCGCTCCTCTTGGAAGCACGCCGTCTCAGCTCGCTGTGCAACAAAATGAAGCGGTTTAGAAAGAGAGAGAAAGATAGACCTTAACGGAGTCCCTAAAACAGCATTATGGCTTCGGAAACTGAAGTCAGCGTGTCAACATTGAACTAATGTTTACATTTACTACTTCAGGTACTTCACTTTTACTTTGTAAATCAAAATGTTTCATTATGATACTGTAGTTACGAATTATTAGTAAGAAACCTATGGCCTGTGTGAGTCGCTTAACAAACTCTTAACAAATTATCGAGTATTCCGCTTTCGGCACCAATTTTTTCGGCACCTATCGTTTCGGCACCTAAGCTATCCGACTATCAGCTCCAATAGGTATTTTATTTCACATTCGGCACCAAGCAAAAATACCTATTGGTGCTGAAAGTGGAATAGCTTAGGTGCCGAAAAAATTGGTGCCGAAAGCGGAATACTCCCAACTTATAATATGATTGTGCATAAATAAATATATCTACCAAAGGCAAACACAAAAGCGATTGCGTTACTCGCCCTCCGAACCGAACCGAGCCCTCTAAAAGTTGCTATTACCTTTTAAAACTTCGAACAATACTTTTATTTCTTATATAAACAAAATCTAAAAAAAATGTTTTACCATTTAAATACCACTGCTAATTACTTACGTAGACATAAAGAAATTGAATATTTTTGGTTTCTTCAAAACTTTCATAACAAAAATTTTGAAGAAACCATACTAATTTTCAGCACAATACAGGCTAACGCAATACTCATTGTATCTTTATGGTTTTACGAATCGGTCTGACTTGACTTATAAAAAAACGTTTTCACGTTCTTATAACAACCTGGTTATAAATTTATGGGCGAATAAGTGAAGCACTACGACATACCAGCGCGAAACCGAGGACGCGCGCGCAACGATGAGGCGGCTTGTTCGTTCGACGTTAAAAACATTTTATAAGATTTTAATTTTAATTAAATGCGAACTCTTAGCTATGAATAGATGTAACGAAAAAAATAGATCTTTTTTATTTATGCATTGTATCAGAGTTTTGATCATTTTGTTATCAAAGATTATAATTCGAATGACAATCGAATGTTCGAAACTTTCGTATTGGCGTAGGGCTAATAAGTAATTAAATAATTAATTTATATAAAAGTTTATTGCATTTGTATATTTGCAAGTGTAAAATATTTCGATATTTAAAAGATTCGGGAACTTCTTATTTTTTTTCGATATTCGCCCATACTCGTACTCGCATATAATTTCATACATAAAACCCTGTATTCTCCGCAGGGTAGACTAAGGCATATTACGCCCACATTTAGCTATAGGTTTAGGTTCCAAGCAATAAAGTGCTAGCCTGTCGGCTACAAACCAGACTTCGTGCTGCTTTGGTTTGACACTGAAAACCGTACCAGCAAAATCTTGGAGCTCTGAACACAGCGCAAATAACGTTTATAAATAGAATATTAATAGTATAAACAGGACATCCACAGCAATTACTTCACCTAAACCGAAACATAGGTAGTTAAGGTCATGGAAATTCGCGTAAATTAGGCACATGATGTCATTCATTGATGCCAGGAACAGAATTTAAATGGTATGTATTAATCAACGCCATTTTAAATACATCTTGTTACCTAGGCACTTGACATCGTAACTAAAATTATAAATGTGAATGTGCGTTTCTTTGTTTGTTACCCTTTCACGACGTAACTACTCGACCGAACATTATAAAATGTCGCATGCAACTTTTCAGTATTACAGAAAAGGATAAGGGTACCTTTCATCCAGATAAATAGCACTATTTTCGAGGGATAGGTAGTAAAATAAAACAGACTTGTAACGGATCTAACTTAATAGAATGCGTATGAGGACTTGACAATCATGTCAAGTTCTTAGTCATAGAACTTGGATAAGATCGCGGTTGTAAATGACACCAGTTTACTTGAATTCGTGTTCTTACCTTGAGCATTTCCCATTTGTTAAGTATCTTCATAGCGTATACTCTTTCCCCCGTCGTCGTCGCCACGGAGCCGGCGCTCGCCGCCGCCATATTGGCACCGCCTTCGCCACCCTGCAAACAAAATAAAGACATTAT
Organism: Catocala sponsa; assembly: GCA_963564715.1. NCBI lineage: Eukaryota > Metazoa > Arthropoda > Insecta > Lepidoptera > Erebidae > Catocala > Catocala sponsa. The sequence goes on from OY751351.1 coordinate 11,022,609, forward strand.
AGACATATACATATACACAAATTAGTATACATTTTTCAATAAAAACAAAAATGGAGCAACATATTTTAAATATTCGTTTCATATTTTTCTCGACTGATAATTTACGATATTCGATGAAGAAGTTTAAAACTACCATTATCCGCCATGTTAAATAGGAGCTGGATCCGCTAAACGTTTGTCATAAGCTCTATGAGAGTTGGTCTCATATAAACTGAGTAAAAGTCTAATAAAAAAGATTTCGATAAAGACAAAGGTCTTATCGATAAGCCTTCGTCCAGCAATTGGATACGCTACTCAAAACCCATCATCGATAAATGCATACTAATACATCAGTAGCCGATGTAAAAGAATGGGCATAAACGAAAATAATACATCTCGTTGAAATGTTTAATTTAAAACTAAAGAAGAAGTTAAAGAAAAGCCATTTGATTTTCGAGTCAGTTACGTAATATCGGAGGGCGAGTCAATCGCAGTGCACAGTTGCATAAAAGGCGGCGGCCATTACGACGTAACTATCAACGTTGACCTAAAACGCAATATAGAAAACGAAAACGAAGGATATCACTAAAAGCAACGTACCGTTTATAAAATGAACAGACTGCATATAAGAAAGACATCTCTGCTGTAAGAAGGGAAGGATCAGCCACGGAAGAGACCAAAAAGTCGACATATCTACCTACATTGAGATCCTGACCTAAAGAAGATAAAAAAAATTGGAATCAAATACAGTTACAATATCGTGGGGTGGAACGATCGCAGTACACAAGTACATAACCGAAGACAGGCATAACGATGCAATTCTCAAACATGGACCTAAGCCGCAGTATCGAGATCAAAAACGATAGATATTGCCGAAAAATAAGGTACCGTTTGTATTAGAAACAGGTGCCATGTTAAAAATGCAGAAGTCTTGAGCACAGCGGATGGTCTCGGACTATATGCACCGCACTACTGAGGTGGGTGTTCTGAGGTGCAATTGCGGAGTGGCGAAACTCGCGCAGCGAAGGACAGATGTATTGATTAACTGCAGGTACAATCCGTACATCCGATGTAAATATTTGATCAGTTAGAATAGCTACCGCAGTGCAAGAGGGACAAGACAGAAGACAGCTTCTGTCTTGTCCCTCTTGCACTGCGGTAGCTAGTTTCACAAAAACAAAACACGTAGAAGACAGCTTCTACGTGTTTTGTTTTTGTGAAACTTGAACTACAGGTGTCGGGATCTGGTCGAGATAGACAGTGTACTGTCTGATATCTCGACCAAATCCCGCTATGTATATCAAAAATAAACAGCTATGAATAGCTGTTTAATTTAATTATGATTGTATTGGGGTTTTTTGAGTGTTTAAACTTCAGCGCTCAAAAAAGGGGATTCTCGTTACAGAATACGCATATCCGAATATACTATCATTGAAAATATGACCTGCTGCGTGATTGAACTTGAAATTGACTTTTGTGAATATCAGGTCAACATACTTTTTAAGAAAAAGCTGTAGCGGTCGCGCGTTGAGTATGTCTGTATTGTCTCTTGTGACTGCAAAAGCAAAGCCAAGAAGATACGATATGGATAGCCACTAGACACAGTATAAACTAATCCAAATATTTTATTTCCGTAAAATAGTTGAAGTATTATTTGAATATGACAAAATTCAAAATAGTAATAAAATAAGGAATAATTCAATATTGAAAAGTTAAGCCGTCCGAAGAGTAACAAATATATATAACTGTATCCGTATCTATCTATAATGAATTGCATTCGACATAGTGCATCATCGCAGTCGTATGATGTACACTACAAAATGACGACAACTCCCATAAATATCGACAGCAATCAAAGCTACGCCGCTAACATTAAGACCAGACATAATATTAAGACCTTCAACTGTGCACTTTGTTTGCACATTAATATCTTTAAATCATTTGATAGATCCTTCGTCCCGCCTTGAACACCCATCCATCTAGTGAGAATGACAGGGGAGAAAGGTTATGTGCTGTGTTGCACTTTACCGGCATTCTAAAACCATTTGTAACATTAAAATCTTTTATAATTCAAACAGTTATATATCTGTAACGAGAATTTGATAGTAAACGGCTATTAAAATGAGGTCTCGATCCAAAACATTACTTCCAGAATTTTTATCGGTCTGTTTATGCCAGTATCACGCAAAAGCCAGGCATTTTACCACCTTTAATTAAAGTGACTTTCATTATGACGATATTTTGTACTTTACCCTTTAAAAAATCTTGCCGTTGTAAAAGGAAAGCTAAGAAGATATAACAATGCTATTGTCTACCGTAAAACTTCATCTTAACAATACACCTTTTTCCGGAAATTGTATATAACATAACTAACGCAAAGTTACCCGAAGTACAACTTAATTAAGAAAAAGAAAATATAAAAAAATATTATAATACTTAAGTTCCTATAATGGACCTTCAATTTAATCGCATAGCGTTTTGTGGAAGATGTTAACTATTCTGCAAAAAAAGGAGACGTTGACCACGAAACATACTAAAAAACAGACATCATTTTAAAAAACATGACTATTATTATGAATCTAAAATCCTAAAGAATAAGATAAAGAAAAGTCGTTGGCGTATTTGCGTTTCAAATCAAAGAGACTATGCACCCAGTTACGTAACATTGAAGGATCGAAAAACCGCAGTGCACAGTTGCTGAAACGGAGACAACCATTACGACGTAACTTTTAAACGTTGACCTAAACTGCACTATCGAGATCAAAAACTATAGATATCACCGAAAAATAACGTACCGTTTGTATTAAGAACAGGTGCCATGTTGACAATGCAGAAGTCTTGAGCACAGCGGATGGTCTCGGAGTGTATGCACTGGGCTACTGAGATAGGTGGTCTGAAGTGCAACTGCGGTGTGGCGCAACTCGCGTAGCGAGGCCGATGTATTGATTAACTGCAGTATATTACTGCAGGTATCATCCGTACATCACATATGCAAGATGTTTGTATCAGCTACCATTCGCAACGTAGACATCAACAGAAAGACAAGACCTATACTTTTGTACAGCTTTTTAGGGTGCGCTCGATGCGTTTCGGTCGATATATTGGCAAATAAACAAGCGGGGATTCGTTTTTTAGTAATTTTTATGTTAATGTAGTTACTTGATATTCATGTCTTTTATTATATTGGTTAAATTATGCAATTTGTGTTTTTATAAAAATCGATTGATTATGATGAAAACAGCGTTAGCTTATTGATAAAGGATTTCTGTATCAGAAATAAAAAAATTAAAAAATATATAGTATATAGTAGTTTAATTTCAATGAATAACATTCGCGTAAACAGAAGACAATATTATAAAAAAAAAATATTAAAGTCAACCTTTATTTTGAATATAAACATGTTAAGAGCCGCTGACTGTTTGTTTACATCCTTTATCTCGACTCGTTGGCCTTACTATAGTAGTCGGTGGAATATTTTTCCTGTATACAATATGAAACACTGTGCACAAAAAAATCGTGTGGACGCATAAAATGTAATCCACTTATGGATGGGATGCTGTAATAGCCGCTCATGGGTTTATTAATAAGAACATAGTGAGGGTAACTGCTTTTTGCCATTTCAAAAGTACTGCTAAGAAATCATCATCAAAGAATCATAGGACAACGAATTAAAACCGTTATTAATAGATCAGCTATGTATAACATAATTTGGTAGCATAATAGCTAGTTTCATAACTAGCAAGTAAAAGTTATCCGAATGCTCAATCGCATGTTGTCACACTCTTGTTATATTAAAGAAGAGAGATGGCGCGACTTTAATCTTATAGATAAATGCTTTTTGGTGGTAGTGGAACAGGTCCTAAATATAATGGCATCTATATTTTAAACGCATTACAATCAACATAGTGTATCATCGCAGTAATACGACGTCCACTAAAGGTCGGCCACTCCCATAACTTGCCGCAGCGATCGATACTGCGGCAGTTGCATTCGACAGCTCCCCATAACCTAGGTCACCTAACCATCTGCGGGGAGGCAAGCGGGTGAAGGGTGCTGCGCATTTTTAATATCGATCACATGTGTGATATGATACCTACATGCTATTATAAAACGATAATGAAGGACCGTCTTATGGAATCAATTATTTAAAAAAAGATTAAGATGTACAATATGCCATATTATATTATATTCATCTATTATGTTTGAGGCCGAGGTTTTGATTGTCAAATAACTTTTATCTGTGGAATTACAATGGCGGTTTGACATATTTTCTACATAAAAGCTGTCAAAACGTCAAACATATTCCCCAGATAAAAGTTATCTGACGATTGTAAAATCGTCCCTTACATTGTTATTAAACAATAGTTGTTGATATACAACGTTTTGGATTATTAGGGTCATACAAACTTTTGAAACATCCACTTTTACAAAGTTTAGGACTGCTCCGAAACTTTGTTAACAATAAAGTAAACATATATACATATGTTTACTTTAAATTGACAAGTACTTTGTTTTTGTTTTGCCGAATAAATGTATACAATATTTCGGCATATTGGATGCAGACTTTTTAATGATTTTAATAGAAATAAGTGGCGTTTACAATAATATGTATACTAAGATAATTGTTCCGTATACATTTTATTTAATTGTACATAGATGATATATTTTTAAATATTTGAATTTGCCTGTAAAGACGCTTCTGAACCCAAAACATTAGATAACTTTTAGAAGTTTTGTCAGTATGTTTGATACAGTATCACGCAAAAACCGATATATGGATTTTGATTCAGTTTCACAATTTAGTAGCTTTAATAACTTAAAAATTAAAGCCATGTGTCATCTAATACCTACTGTTAGCAGATCTAGAGATATACTGCATAGTTTGATCCACGTATATGATCTCACGGCCAAACAACAGTTGACAGGGATAAAGTTGCAGGCAAAAGCCAGTTTGTAATGTATGTATAACAGTACTAGCTTTTGCGCGCGGCTCCGCCCGCGTGGTACCTACATCAACAAAAAGTAGCCTATGTGCCTTCCCGAGGTTTTAAACTACCTCTGTATCGAATTTCATCCAAATCGATTGAGTGGTTTAGCCGTGAATAGGTAACAGACAGACGAGACACGAGTTACTTTCGAAATAATAATATTAGTAAGGATAGTAAGGAAGTAGTGAGCATAAACTGATTTACACAATACTCATTTATATCGATCAAACCAAACTAGTGGTAAAACAAGTTTGATCTATATTAAAAGTTTGCTAAAGAAATTACTATTTTTACCTTATAAACTTTATCACTGCTTATATATTTAACCTGTAAATTCTTTGAATGCACGACATAATTGAAATCCTGCTGTGTCTGGCCGCCGGTGTATCGGTGCGACTCAATAGGTTAATAGGTAAATTGCATATTAAAGCCTTATAGTACGCAATTTTAATTCCTTACTAATATTATACATGCGAAAATGCGTTTGTTTGTTTGTTTGTTACGCTTTCACGCCTTAACTACTCAACCGATCAACATGAAATTTCGCATACACGTTGTCAGGGGTACAGAATAGGACATAGGGTACCTTTCATTCAGAAAAAAAACTGTTGCTAACCTAACCTAAACTGCATTTACGCGAGCGAAGCCGCGGGTGAAAACTAGTATATCAATAAATGTTACACATTAACTCCTACGTTTGAATTATATAATAGATTACACCGATACACACGTAACTTGTTCGCGCAAACTATAATTATAAATACACCAAATTTCTTTTTATAATATAAAGCCATAGTGATATCCAATAAATATAAACAAATATCGTTAATAATTAATGCTAAGTACATAAGTACTTACTTTATTAACATTAGAATAAAAATATAATATTAGAAACAGCCTGAAACACAGGTCTCTTACTTAGTTCAGGCAATACAATGTAAAAAACAGACTTCATAAACAAGATTTTTTGTGTCCAATAATTAAATTGTAAATGATTTCCTTTAGATTAGATATAGTTTTAATGTGAATTTAATACAACATTATAGGCTACATATTCTAGCTTGTTATGTTTTGTAAAGACTTTTATATTTGATTACATATTATACAATTTGTCCTTTAATAATATAGGCCTTATATAAGGCCTTAATAATATGTGTTGCATTGTACTAACGAACGATTACCTGAGCCCCGATGCGCGGTCGCACTAAACCGAACACTTTTTATAATACCTACCTACATATTATCTTTATTACTAACAATACGACTATCGGCCTGTAATTTTTAGTAATTACATATGTAATTGGACGTGCTTTCTGAAAAACGTTCCAATCCACAAAGTTAACATTTTGAGATAATCGTGATTGAAGTTCAATCCCGTATTGCTTCTTCATACATGTGGGTTGGGTTACTAAGTCATGATTTCATATTTAGAGTGGTAGTAGAGCTACCAAATTTTTCCAGCTAGTAAATAGTAACCCCTTGACTAATTTGCTAATAATAACTCGATTTTGACCCGAGTAGGGGTTGGAACGTTTTTCAGAAAGTACGTCCAATTCTCTATTGTATTTTCTCTGTAACTGATTCTAAATCATTTGAGAAAATAAATGTTTTTAACCGTTAAAACGCGCTCAAACCCAAACATAAAAAGTCTAGACGAAATAAGAAATTAAACTTCAATATGTCACCAATGAGAACCTCATAATGTTGATTTTTGGTTACGAATGCCAGACATAACCAAAAATCTATTGTGTCTGGCCGCCGGTGTGCCGACTCAATAGATTAAAACTGCGATCTAGTCGAATACTTCTAGATTAAAAACATAAGCACCCTAAACAACGCTTCATAATTTACACAAAGAGGTCCAAAAACAATTGGTAGTACAAAACGAAACGAGACATCTATATGAAACACAACATTTAAAATGAAATAACAATAACAACATAATCACTTACCATTATTAAAATTGAAGAGACCCATCGAGTTTGATATTAAAGCGATAACACACCGGGCAGCTTGATGCGAACTGTGATACTAAGCCTCGAGCGAAATAAAGAGAGGGAAAGAGACTCACAAGTGGCGCCACCGTCGCGGTTTACCCCAACACTTATTGATTTACAGATACCTGCATTTGCAGTCTATTACTGGACGAATCAATAGCTTATGGAAGCTTCCTATGTCGCTAAGTACGGCCTAACTTCACCCCTGTTCAGATTCGAGAGGTATTGTGGAAAAGTGTTTAGGAATTTATTTTATACAGAATGTCCGGTAATTAATGGATAATGTGAAAATGTGGGTGTAATAATTTATCCCTTAGGGATATAGAAGCCAGTCTGCGCTATAAATGTGTCCGGTAATTAATGGATAACCTTGAAATGTGTTATAGTAGAACTGATGGCCGTTCAGAAAAAAAGGTAAAAAATAATAGGTATTAAGAAAGTGCAATAGGTAGTCATACTTTTGATTGTCTATCTATTAGCATAATTAGTGTTTAATAATAAAACAACAAAAAACCGATGGAATTCATTCATTTATGGACGTAGTGTACAAGAAAGTTAAATATGGTAAATAAAAAAAATCATATCTCGGGTAGTAGTTAGGATAGATTATTTTCATATTTTTTTCTGAACGACTATTAGTTCTATATAAGACATTTCAAGATTATCCATTAAATTACCGGACATTCTGTATAGTGTAGACACGCTTCTATATCCCTAAGGGATAAATTATTACACCCACATTTTAGCAGTTATGTTTTCTATTGTAACATAATTAATTAATTATAGATACGTCTATATTCCCGAACGTATGCAGATATGTATTACAGTATTACACGCACTATTTGTGAGCTTTGTTTTGGTCCCACGTAATTGACGCTCGAGAATTGAATTGTAATCAACTTCGCTTCGCTTGAATTTTCAATATACATGGAATGTAATCAGTATTTTAGTGCTATATATATTGCTTCATAACATATTTTTATATTATAAAAGCATCGTTATTTTTAAAGAACAGTAAAGAGAAAAGTGTCTTTCTATTAAAAATATCCAGTACCTAGAACTATTGAACGTGTGGTACTACTTATGTAGGTATATTAGCAAGGAGTTCTTCGAAAAGAACGGTAAACGGTATTTTGCAGGATAGCGCAAATGCAAGCGTATTGGTATCTTGCATTGTCCCTCTCAAACCAAAATTGCTTCTATTTATAGGGTTGCCGACCATACTGTTTATTTCATTTCGCTCTATAATACAGTTTACTGTCCAATACGTAGGTCGTAGAGTACATATTTAATTAACACTGCGACCTGTTTTACGAGCATATTGACGCTTTTACTTTATTTACAATTATTACATTTTCATGCTAGCTGGTCGGTTTAGGGTTCTTAACAGACTTTGCTCCAGAATAGCTCTGCTCTGGTCAAAGAACCGCCTTTCTTTTCTTTCAGTCCCACTTTTTTATCGTCCATTCTTTCCAAATTCCCAAACCACCTTAGCATAACATCATTCTTAATTCTAGTCACTCTATTCCTCATACAAACATAAAAAAATACACCAAAATAAAAATAAAATAAACAATAAACTATTTTTGTCGTCACTTATATCCAGAGCCATAAATTATACCTGCTACAAAAATAAACACTAAGAAATATTTATAAGAATATCAGGGTTGTTTATGAACAGTCCCACTGTTAAGCACGAGATAATTATCTGGTTAATACGCACTTATATGTGCATAAAGTCAGAGTCTTAAAACCGAATTCAAGACCTTAAAAATACCTTAAAAACACAATAATTAATCTGTCTCGTTTAGTATACCTTATTTCTTCTACAGAAGGTTGGTAGCCGTCACCAATAACATACCTACAAACAGCCTCACGGTACTGAATAGACATGTATCATCATATATTTACAAATAGTACATTTTAAGAGCACAGTATCGCATCATCGCACTCACCTGCATAAACGAGGCCCTGACGACGCATACCTCCCCAAACGCCCCTCGTCCGATCACTTTGACCAGCTCGAAGTCGTCCCGGGATAGCCGAAGACGCTTTAGCGCTGTTGCTACTGGTTTTACTGTGGACAAAAGAAGTGGATCCGTAACAAAATCCCAAGCTTGTATCTTCCTGCACAGTTTAGCAGTACTGTAAGACATCTGGAACTCAGTAGTCGAGTTCATATCCTATGTAATAGCAGCGATAATTCCAATATGCATAATGCTGATAAGAAAAATTACATTGATTTTCCAGAATTGAACTCGGAAGTTTGCTATCAGTACGGCCAACTTAACAATAAATGCTCTTCTATGCAGCAGGTTTAGTGCACAAGTACACATTCTCTTTTCCCTCATTTTCATATCCCGATAAGACAACAATCCGTGGAGAGATCAGGCGCAAGACCAACAATAAACATCAACTATTTGACACCAGGCTGTTACTGACAATATTTTAGCAAATACCTGACAGCTTTTTGACTGCACGGCTCGGAATTTGAACCTGATGGTTATGTGATGTGAGATAAGATGGTCATAAAAGAACAGTAAAGGGTAAATGTCCACTTTCACCAGGCAAGTTTCTTAAAGGAAGTGTCTTGTTTTCCCTCTTTTTTGGCCAAGTAAGATAAAGATAAGACGTCACCTGCGTCAGAAACTTGCCTCGTGTAATTATGTAATACAAGGTGAATGTATAACAAACTTACCATACTGTATAAAATCAGCGACCGCCTTCTCTCTCCTGAGACTGCTGTTGCAACACTCGTCGTATAACACCAGTAGCATGTCAACCAGGGTCTCCACGCTGAGACCATGGGTTCGAGGGCCTTGCAGACGACGCGAAAGGAACAGCGTCTCGATTTGTTTGAGGCGCTTGATGCCCAGCACTGTGGAATAACGACTAGCGTTAATTATATAAAAAAAATTGCTTTTGCTCGCGGCTTCGCTCGCTTAAAGTAAGTTATGTTAGAAACAGTGCCTACTTTAGTTTTAAATAAAATAAATAATAATACTCGATGATGACTGATAAAATATGGCTTTCTAATATTTCCTCTTTATAATATTAGTATAGATATATACATAAGCTCATGCTTGTATATACCTGAAAGAGGAGGCGGTAGTGAAGACCGTGTTCCCGCTGATGATGAGACCTCATTCTTTTTACATAATATAAGAATGTAATTTTTTTAGAATGAATAAAACATTATTCTCCTCGAACAGAGACTAGTCTTTTTTCGTCGGCTATAACACACCTACGACAATCAATCCCAAAAAAAGTTATCGTACGCAAATCGCGATTGCGATTTGATATGCCAATATCGTAAATAAGCAACAATTACGCCAGTTACCCGTCAGTCTGTAAATTTGTCGTCGTATTTACAACACCTATATCGAAATTATTATGTAACTAGATGTTCCCGCAGTTTCACCCGCGTTTATCGTTACTGCGCCGCCCCCGTGGGTCGTAGCATGATGTTATATAGCCTATAGCCTTCCTCGATAAATAGGCTATCTAACACTGAAAGAATTTTTCAAATCGGACCAGTAGTTCCTGAGATTAGCGCGTTCAAGCAAACAAACAAACTCTTCAGCTTTATAATATTAGTATAGATATAATAAATATTAGGTACATAATAATTTATCAAAGTCAACAACACCCTAAACCTCACCTATATCAACAAACTTGGACCAAACCCAAATATATTCCAAACGACGATTTAACCAGACCCAGGGAAAACTTATTCAGATTTCATAGATGACAAATTAACTATCTCTTGTGGCCGATAATAACAGAAGATATAGACAATCTATTTCAGCTACGTTCAGGAAGATATGTTTACATTTATATACGTTGTAAAATAGAACAAGGGAAATCCAATTTTTTGATACGTGTATTTATAGCGTTAAACAAAAATCGCATCTCATATATATTTATTAAATTACTAGCTGTGCCCGCGGTCTCACTCGCGTCAGTGGTATTTGGGTTACTTCACCGCTCCCGTGAGCCGTAGCGTGATGTTATATAGCCTATGTCCTTCCCAGGGTCTCAGGTTATCTCCATTCCAAATTTCATCTAAATCGGTTCAGCGGATTGACCGTGAAAAGGTAACAGACAGACAGACAGACCGACAGACCGACAGACAGACAGACAGACCGACAGACAGACGGACAGAGTTACTTTCGCATTTATAATATTAGTAAGCACTAGTATCTGCCCACGGCTTCGCTCGCTAGGGAACAGTACTGTTTCTGTTGAAAGATACCCTATGTATTTTTCTGTACCCTGACACACGTTGTATACGAAATTTCATGATGATGAGTAGTGAAGTCATGAAAGTGTAACAAAAAAACTCATATTCGCATTTATAATATTTGGTAGGATACACACAATCTCTTCAAGGTGGACTTTTGTTGAAAACGAGATCAGCCGTCATACATTCACCAAAAATTAGATTACTAACTAGCTTTTCCCGCGGCTTTGGTCGCGTAAAAATAGTTTAGGTTACTAGGTGATAAATGTGATAATATAACTTTCCAATGGTAAAAGAATTTTTTAAAACAGTTCGAGTCGTTTGTAATTTGAATCAAATCTTTCCTGTTTATAATATTAGTACTTACAGATAATTTTAATTAGTTTAGCAGGTAGCTACTGCTTGTCTAACGACTTCGTAATTGTATATCGGCAAATTATATTACAATTTGATTGTATGAATGACAATTGTTGAATTTTAATTAATTGTTCATTACTCTTATTTTGTTATCTAAAGCTATATCTACATAATATGTAACGGGTATTAACGCGATCATGCATAATGTTTACCTTTTATAGGCTTGACATTTCGACCAGGTTACACCGGCCGTGGTCACAAGCTTGTGACACATGCATGATCGATCTATGAACATTATGCATGATCGCGTTAATACCCGTTACATATTATGTATATATCATGCAACGCGAATGTTTAAAAGTTATTAAAGCTATATCTGTTGACAAATCCTAATTTAAATTCATAAACTTTTTTTGTTTTGATTCCTTTTTAAATGTTATATGGAAGCATAACATTGTTCTGTATTTTAAATAGTGATTAGTGGTTTAAGTGGTCGCCTCGCCAATGCCACTAGGCCGAGTGTTGTGGGTTCAAATCCTATAGGAGGCAATATTTTTTTTAGTTGACTTTATTACACTTTCACGCCTTAATTACTCCACCGGTCCTCATGAAATTTCCCATACACGTTGTCAGGGGAACAGAAAAGGACATAGGTTTCATCCAGGAAAAAGTACTGTTACTATTCTAACCTACATTTAAGCGAGCGAAGCCGCGGGCAAAATGTAGTAAAATATAATTTGGGATTACTAGTCATAAGCAAGGAATCAAATTAAATGATTTTTTTATAACCGAACTACCCAAACTCTTAATAGTAGTACGTACAATTGAGTTAGGAATATGTGTGTATCTGGATGACAAATACATCCTCGCACCTTATTAGGTAGTACTTAAACATGACTGGTAAAATGTAAATCTAATAGTTGTGACTTACTCTTCGAGAATGCACACGTGAACTTGTGATACTATCAGTCAAAGCTATGAACAAAAGTGCGTAGAAGTGCCGCTGCCAATAATTTGGTGACGATGATGAGTTAGCACGTCTGTACGCAAGACACCGGCGTACGACTAGTTACAATGTTTACTGCGTTTGGCCCATTGATTATGAGTTCCAGTGGCTCAGTAAAATTCAATAACATAGCGAAATGGAACCCAGTATTGAACGTGATTGCTGTGTATTAGGTATATACAGCAATCGCGTTCAATACCGCTGCGCCACTGAGACAGCCAACTATTTCTAATTTAATGTTGTTTTTGTTTTAAATAGTTGGTCCGAGTCATGGCGTTCTTTGTGTCCCGTCCCGTGTGTAATATTCTTTTATCGAATGTCTTAGTTCTGCTACACGCTCCTCGTTACATTAACCGGTCTACAATACAATATTTAAAAAAATACGAAGTTATGTTATCTATCTCATTGCTTACTCCTCGCTCGAGATTTCCGTATGTAGGAAGTTTTAAAACCACTTTGTACACCATTTCACAAGGCAGCTATAATTAGAAGATACATTGTTTATGAACTATGAGTATTTAAAGAGTACGGCTTAATGACTCAGGAGTAAATTAAGTGGCTCAGAAAGACGGTTCCTATCTCTGCATATGACGAATATTGTAATATGATGTACAGACGACACCACGTTCGTGCCACGCCTAGTTGTGCGACTTCGATTCCTGAATCGAACAAAAATTTGTGCGATTTGAGTTCGTTTTGGGTAATTTTTGTCTTTTTTGCCTGCTTCAGTTTGTGACTGGAGACAAATTTAGAAGCAGGCAGGAAAAGACACAAGCAAATATATATTTTATATCAAAATTATAACTATGAGTATATCAAAAAGATCATACGTTTAGACAAATTGCGAATCAAATAACTCGCGGCGCTAGCCCATCGACTAGGATACAATATAAACATTTAAATTTATACTTATACGAGGGTGCGTTTTTAAGTTCGCGGAATGGAATAGAAGGGGATGAAATAATATTACAAAATTATTTTTCCTTTTCAATATATTCACCTGAAACCCTAATACATTTCTCAGATCTATGAATTAACTTATGAATACCTTCATAAAAAAATGTTTTGTCTTTCTCTGAAAAATACGCCGAAACTGCATCCTTCACTTCTTCATCGGTTGAAAATTTCTTTCCTCGAAGCTCTTTTTTCAGATTTGGAAAGAGATAATAGTCGCTGGGAGCCAAGTCTGGGCTATAAGGTGGGTGATCAATGATATCGAAGCCCACCTTGTGCAAAGCAGCCAACGCAACTCGACTCTTGTGAACAGGAGCATTGTCGTGCAAGAGCAGGACACCTTTGGTCAATTTTCCTCTTCTTTTTTCTCTGATTGCCTCTTTTAACTGCTCTAAAATTGAAGCGTAGTGTTCTCCGGTTATGGAAACACCTTTTTCTTTGTAATCAACCAACAAAATTCCTTCTGTGTCCCAAAAAACTGTCGCCATGAGCTTTCCCGCCGATTGCGACACCTTGAATTTCTTAGGCGGTGGTGTACCCTTTTTATGCCACTGCATGGAATCTTGTTTAGACTCAGGTTCATAGTGATGAACTCAAGTTTCATCCCCAGTAACAATTCGCTCCAAAAAACCATCCTTGTCTTCATTACACTGGCTCAAAAACGCACGCGAACACTCGACGCGCTTCTGTTTTTGAGGCGGTGTGAGCATTCTAGGCACCCATCTTGCACTGACTTTTGTCATGCCGAGATGATCATGGAGAACCTTGAAAATGGTCGTTTCAGATACTCCAACCATCTCTGCGATTTGTTTTTTCTTCAAACGTGCATCCTCCAATATTAATTTTTCGATTTTTTCGATAAGATCTGGAGTGGTGACCTCAACAGACCGCCCAGGCCGGGAATCGTTTTCAATTGATTCCCTGCCTTGCTTAAAGAGGTTGTGCCACTTGTATACCATGGTTTTTCCTGGACAAGAGTCCCCGTATACAGATGACATCTCTTCCAAAATGGTTTGAACATTTTTTCCTTGCTTGGTAAGGAACTTTATAACGGCGCGGAACTCGATTTCCTCCATACTTCACAATTTCTTCCAGATTGAGTTGCTTGAGGGACGATAGTTCAAAGACTAATGACCTCATTATGATAATACTCGGTATATATACTAATTATTAGTTGCTAAACACGTTAGTGACTAAACAAGCACCCCCACCACCTTCCATACCCTCCATTCCGCGAAATTAAAAACGCACCCTCGTATATGTATTAAAATACACATTATCTATCTTAGACGAAACGGGATTTGGGCAAACCCGAATAATAAGTATGAGTTTAACCGTTTTATAAGTTACATTATAATATAACTTAAGACTAACACATTGGTGTGTCTAAGGTTATTTTCTTGGGAGGGCATTGCCTAGACAGCGATGGCGTACATACAATTTTAGAATTATGATTATTGCAATCTAGCATTCTGGCCTGGGCATGGCGTACCTCTTTGTATATGCTAATAATATATGCTTTTCTCATCGTAAGAAGGGTTAGTGGACTAACCCTAAGCTGGCACAGTGCGGGTTGGCAGACTTCACATATCTTCGAGAACATTATGAAGAACTCTCAGGCATGCAGGTTTCCTCTTGTTTCTCTTCACATATTTATAATTATCTTTTTAATACGCACATAACTGGTATGCCTAGGAATCGAACTAGAAATCTCTGCGTGGCAGTCCGACGGACAGTCTTAAATATGCATAGGGCCGAGTCATGGATAAAACATGTTTCTGTAGCTCATAAGCTATCATCGCCCATCCTATTCTCGACTCGCCGATGTAAATGCATCTTTATAAGGGTATTATGACAATGGGCCCATAGATATACCCAGAACTCGGCGCAACTACCAGCGTGTGGAAGGAATCTACGACCGTAGTACAATGCTGCGGTTACAGATAACTCAAACCAATGCGACACCCATGCATTCGTTTAATGATATTTTATTAGTATTTAATAGAATGACATTGAATGTAATTATGCGACAATACTAGGAAAACAACTACCAAGTAGGAAATAATTAAACTTGTCACTGGATATTAATAAATGGTATCAGTGTTATTATACTAATATTATAAATGCAAAAGTGTGTTTGTTGGTTTGTCCTTATTTCATACAACAATAGATTGGCATGTTTCTTTGCGAGATAAGCAATTTTTATAGTTTATAAATTACTAGATGTTCCCGCGGTTTCACCCGCGTTTATCGTTACTGTGCCGCCCCGTGGGTCGTAGCGTGATATTATATAGCCTATAGCCTTCCTCGATAAATAGGCTATCCAACACTAAAAGAATTTTTCAAATCGAACCAGTAGTAATCACGCAGAATAAACCAGCAGAAACATCGTTTGTACTATGTCTGTAATGGGTAATTATTTTACTGCGATTTTATTTTAAAACTGCTATATCTCCTAAGATATTCATTGAAATCGAATGATGTAAAGGGCAATTTTGTTTTAAATTAAATACTTGTGATGAATAACGTATTTATTTGGATAAGGATTAATATCATGTTTATAAAAATACCTTCGCAAATAATGCATTATTTTAGAACAAATTTCGTTAGCATAAAAATGGTTATAGTGAGCCAACCTTAAAAGATAGACATATGCTGTCGCGGACTTTTTTTTAGAACTTTTAAAGGGGAACAATTCTGTCATACATGATTTTTGCGAAACTTTAACTGTTTACGCAGCGCACGCAGCGGAAGCTCTCAAAAGGAAAAAATACTCTCCGATTTTGAAACATTCTTCATTGGTGCTCCGCTCCTATTGATCTTAGCGTGATGATATATAGCCTATAGCCTTCCTCGATAAATGGGCTATCTAACACTAAAAGAATTTTTCAAATCGGGCCAGTAGTTCCTGAGATTAGCGCGTTCAAGTAAACAAACAAACAATCAAACTCTTCAGCTTTATAATATTAGTATAGATAAATATTGCCGGGGTAAACGCCCGTCAATATGCACAGTTCTTTTACCATAGTAGATATTATTCCTTACAACCACGGGAGCAAAATAACAATATCAGCACTGTGTATATTATACTTCCCGTTGCTGGACAGGGGCCTCATGTAGGGTTGCCAGATAGAAACTTATCAAATCCGGGACAATTCTAGGACAACGGTGTCGGGTCGTGGCCATAGTAAAAATATCTTGTTTCATTTTCAAAGGATTTTATATTATTTGAAAAGTAAAATGCCATTTATTTTCAAATAATTACTTTTATTAGATAATTATGTATGTACTTAGTAGGTAATTAACGCCAGTTATAATTTTAAGATGAAGCTTAGACTTAAAACTTTGGTAGTAAATCAACACGTTATATATGAATAAAATTGAGCACTTAGCTTATCAATAAATTTAAACTTTGGTAGACAATGAATACTATATTATAAATTAAATCGTAATATACTGAAAAGCGAAGTAAACTATCGCACCCTCTCCCGCGTGCCACCCGCACTCACAGGCAGACCAGCCGTGTCATTCGTTGTTAGTTTATTACAAAACTAGTAGGTTTTCGGAATCCGGGACAATAAAGTCTAATTGCTGGACACGGGACAAGACGCAAAATTCCGGGACAATCCCGGATTTCCCGGCCATCTGGCAAGCCTAGCCTCTTGTCAGTGTGAGAAAGGTAGGGCGGGCTATAGTCCACCACGCCGGCCCAGTGCGGGTAGGCAGACTTCACATAGGTTTAAGAACATTATGGAGAACTCTCGGACATGCAGGTTTCATCAGGAGAAATAATATTTAGTACTTTACTACCTAGTTTACTACCTATGTTAGATATAAATTTTAACTTGTAGGTACAACGATTTGGTGTATAATGTTATGTTGTCCATTTGTTTGTTTATAATAAACTAGCTGTTACCTGCGACTTCGTCCGCGTAGATTTTAACTAAAAAGTGTTTGTCGCCGCGGAACTCAACTATATTTCTCTGCCCAAGTTACTTAAATGGCGTAGTTTTTATAGTGTAAAGCTAGATAATAGCATGGCTTACTCAAAAACAACATTTAAATATGCGTCGTTAGATTACATGCTGTCACAGAATGCGTAAAAAAAATAAAGATTCACAGCTCCTCCCCCGTAGGTGATAGCGTGATAATATGTAGCCTATATGTTGACCCGACCTGTTAGTAATATTCATGCAAAATTTGAAGTAAATGCTTGCAGTACTTTTTGAGTTTAGCCCGGACATACATACAGACAAACAGACAAAAATTCTAAAAACTATATTTTTGGCTTCGATATCGATTGTAGATCACGCCCCAAGTATTCTTTTAAAAAAATATTCAATGTACAGTTTTGACTTTCCTACGATTTTATTATATGTATAGATAATAAATAAATAACTTCAAAAAGTGGTTTGTGATCGAACTCGAGACCTCTGCGTGGAAGAACAACAGTCTCCTACTAGGCTATACTATCCTGCTTTTAGCGGGGAAAGTCACGGATAAAACCTAGTATAAATATGTGTGTCAAGTGCATTATATTTAATTATATTATCCTTAATAATATTAAAAACGCAAATGTTATTTTGATTTGTCTTTTCAGCAACGGCAGGCGCTATGAATACGAAGTTTTTGTACATAGAGATTAATATGGGCCGGCAAGTGACATAACATACCTACTTATTCTTTTTACTTTAAGAAAGTACTTACAATTTTTGTGAGTGTTCCAGCCACGAGCCACGACAGCGAAATCGCGTTATAAATAATATAATAATATTCTATCACATACACACAACACCATCTATCCCAAACTAAGCAGAGCTTCTACTATATATACTAGACCATGGATAAACATACATATATATACTTTTTTTTGTAAATACATACATATTATACATAGAAACACCCAGACGAAGACAAACATCCATGTCTATGCACACAAATGTTTGACTTGTGCGTGAATCGAAGCCGCGATCTCAGGCGTAGCAGTCGGTTACACTAACCACTATGTCATCGAGGCCGACGTAAATCTACTAGTATACAAAGATGAATCTATTTTTATCGTAGATAACTATTTATTTATCATATAAAGCATTATCATTCATCATCATCTCTCGGTATGGTTAACTTATCGAGAGATGATGATGAAAAAAAAAACTGATGGACGAATTAAGGGCGACAATTGTAGGATTCGTTTATATGAGAGGTAGTCAAAGAGAGTTGACTCGGTTTCTCTGCCTGTTGAGAGGCAAGACTCGTAACATTTGGTTACACTTGTACTTCATCCTCGCTTCCTCACTGCTGAGGATTGCAACCACATGATAATCCGCCAATCTGTGCTATCATATGTTAAATGAGTCGTATAACGCATATCCCAATTACTGCCTTTTGATAGTATCATAACATCTTGTTGCCCTTCTCTGAGCGCGTTTGCCGTTAATCTGAGTCAAAATAAGCAATTTTTCCAGACTGCGGTGTAGTATGAAACTGCCGCTCGTGTTGGGTAACACGTGTAAGCTTGTGTTTTCTACAGAAGAGAGAGAACTGACAGTACCATATCACATTCACATCCATACTTAGTTGAAACATGAAAAATAAAAGTATAGCAACTACAATTTTCACTATTGGCCACCCTATCTACAAACTGCAATGTCTAAATCTGTTTAACTGTGTGTTATGGACGATATAAAGAATACGTGTGCCAAAAAAAATCGTTTATGGTCCATAAAAGACTATTAAATAAAAATTTCACTGATGTTACATTTTTGTGTTAAGGTTCTACTTCTTTGTGTTATTTAGGTCACAAAGTGGCATGTATAAAGGTCAAGGCTATGTATATGTACTACATTTACAGTTGCCAAAAATCCTGGCAAGGTAGCCACGGCCTCTTTTTAAAGTCAGTAGGTCATTTAAGATATTCTCCAAATCATATCTGCAAAGTATTGTAACCATTAGATAATATCTACATATATATATTAATACGTGAAGCAAAAACTATGTACCCCTTTTTACGAAAATTGCGTGGATGGAGAAGTATGAAATTTGGCACAGTTAAAGTTAAAAAAATATATTTCAAACTGTACCTGTAAGAGATTGTTACGCTAGTAATGAGTTTTATGAATGTATCACATTTTGTAACAGTGTAATCAATTGTTGGTGAACCTTATAAATAAATTAAAAAATATGGAGGAGTGGCGAATCCTAATATTTTTATAAAATATGCATAAGAAATACATTAAATTAATGTAAAAACACTACACACACACACACACACACACACACACACACAACCATGCATTTGACACACGCAGTCGAATCGCGTTCGTAGTATTTTGGCATAGTACGAGTGATATAATACTATTCTTCGTAACTATGGTTACATATATCAGCAATATCTTACTTTTAAATCAATTATGGTCGAATTTCGACACTACGCGACCGCTAGTAGCAATGAAAACATCATACCTACCGTCACACGGCTTCGTTGTCTGACCATTATTTTCAGATAGGAGAGATTCTGGAGAAAGGCCAGATTTGTAATTGTCTAAACCGAAAAAACCCAAATGAATGATATACAAACATACATATTCATATATCTTCGTATATATGTTTTGTATATATGTATATATCATCCATCTTGCAAGAGGTTTTACAAACATCGAAACAGCAAACACAAAGAGCATACACTACAAATATCTGTTTATCAGACAAATGTTTGTCGTTTGCGGGGATAACACACGCAACGTTCAATGCATTGACAGTAACAAAGTTACCTTAAGTTGACAGTAAACGGCTAACAAAACCTAATTTGCATAAATTCTCTAGCCTAAACGAGTTCATATTTAGAACTATTTAAAAAAAAAACATTCAAATCAATTAAAATGTCGATGAACTATCGTGTAAGTCGACGCAACTAAAACCTCATTACACAAACAATCAGGCAGGAAATAACATGGCTAAATTAAAAGGACATCCCATTACTAAAAAGAACAATAATATATGTACATCGTAAACGCACATAGCAACAATATGAATCAGTGCGGCTCAATGTTAATTATTTTACGATGGCTGGTCAGATAATTGGCCGAATAGGTGTATACCGTAACCTTGGAATAGAGGTGTAAACTTAAAAGGCCAATTAAATTATGATACTGTTGGCGTGAAATTATCGTTCTTATGTAGCATGGTTTCTCTATGGGATTCAAAGAGAAGTAATACAATCACAACTATGACCTATATAATAATATATATATTTAACATGAGTTTATTTATTTATTTAAGTTTTTAGTTAAGTCATATTATTTTTGAAGATATTTAGCTCAAAAATTGTACTTAATGCTAAATAATAAAGTTACAGTCGTATTCCTAAATATACCCAAAGCATAGAGTAACCTTGTCCTAGGATGGGTAAAAGGCAAAGTAGGGAAGAAAATGTTGATGATTATTTTTTAAATTCTATACAAGGAAAAGATGGAGTGCAGCCAAGAGCAGTTCATGACCTACTACTCTAGATTGCTTTAGTATATTTTTCTAGATAGCTGGATGAAAGTAATTATATGATATAATTTTAGTTGAACTCTTTACTGCTGATATACATTTGAATAATAAATAGGTCAAGTGAGTGGCGCAGGGAATGTAGAGTAGGACAAGCACATTTAACCACTATAAGAGTGATAATTTTTTATATTTTTCTAATGATAATACATTATTGTAGTATTACATTATTTTAAAACATTTACTGGCTCATTGTGCTTGTGGCATAATTTTGCGTTTACATTTACCTTTACCCGGAAATCGAAAATCAAATCTAGAACCTCGCAAACGTAATCGCGAGATTCTACATTTGATTTTCTCTTTCGACTCGATGAGGATTTTGTGTTAAAAAATTCTTAGCAGCATTACATTCACGTAAACAGAAGACAATATGAAGCATTAGAGTCTGAAAATTTGCTTGTCAGGCGTCAAAAGGCTCGCCCTTTAATACTTGGGGATAACTACAACACTGGTGAAATGTTGGGGGTAGCCTGCTTTGCCCGAATTTAATTTGCCCTAATATCATTTGCCATAATAGTCAACAGCCATAATATTGTATGACGTAATATTCATTTGCCCTACTCTTATTTGCTATATTAGTCACGTGCTAGAAGCTTTGTATCCCATAAAGTCACTTACCATAACATAATTTGTCATAATCATTGTAAGCCCTAATTATCACCTGCCATAACATCATTTGCCATCGACATTGGGTGTGTAACGGTTGTTATATCAGGAGAAACTGGATGCAATTGGGACTTTAGGGCACCCCGACTCGGATAGGTTAGGTTAGATGGGGATGGCGGGGTCGTTTGAGCGAGCGCAGCGAGCGAATATACCCCGCCATCCCCTTCGTGGTTATTTTTTTATAAACCACCCAGAAGTAGTTTGGTTAGATTAGGTTAGGTTAGGTTTAAATATTATGTCTAATAATCATTATGGCGTTTAAATATTGTCTAATAATTATTATAGCAATTAAAAATATGAAAAACAATACGTATGGCACTCGTATCTTATGGTATCTAAGTCTGTTAGGGCAAACAAAACATTCGGGTAAATGAAATTCGGGAATATGATGATTATGGTATATAATCTTCGGGTAAACAATAGACAACCGAAATGTTGTTCTAATATACATACTTATACATATTCTCTTTCGAGGATACATAATCATGTAATATGTAGACATTAAAACATAATATTATTCTAAAAGTTTTCTCTCAATATAATAATGTATGCTACACAATTAATCACTGAAATATTTATTAGTTAAATATGTTTGTAGATACAGAGCGATAGATGTAGACTGACAGACACAAAGTCAGCTGGCATTTCATTAATAAAGGCAATCTTTTGAAGCAAGGTTCCAGCACTAAACAGACCAAAATCTTAATAGTCTCTTAGCAGTAGATTAATTATTTTAATCTCACAACCTATACTCACTTACTCAAAACACGTTAATAAGAACACTGGAGAAGACTCCAGTGATGGTTTTAAAGCGTTTTCCCATTGTGCCTGGCCTCTGGCTATTACAGGATTAAATGTGAAATTATTGACAGTGATACCTATCAACAATTCAGAGACATATTTGACTATCTATCATGTTGTGGCTAGGGTTGTCAAATACCTTATTAGTAGCTCCTCCTTATCAGGCATTCTACTTTTATAATATTAATTAGTTATTACGAATTCATATTATAGGTACACAATTGTAATGATAATTACAATCAACTCGGATATCTGAGTATGTAATTCAGAGGTAATCCTATCCTGTGTTAATTTCAGGACCTGGTCTGTGTGTATGCCAAGGTGTATCCAAACACACGCCACGATTATTTTAAGATTGAGTACAGTGCCTAACATCCCTTGGAAAATCTTTACAAATTCATACAGGTACTACTTAACTCAAAGTAGTATCATATTGTACAATTATATTCCAGAGACATATCTCTACATAAAAATAGTGAGAATATTCTCCCTATTGGAATGAAATTAATTAATTTAGAATGATGTAAACTACTATTTCTCTTCTTCTGAAATAGAGCTCTTAAATATTAAAGAACTGCCTGACTAAGGACAACAATTTGTGGATCATAATATACACTTTTATCTCATGTAGGGATCACACCCACAACACTTGGCATAATGGCAATGCCACCAATGCAACTGATGCCTTCCAAACATATTGCTATAACTACCCAACACTAAAGCTGCCTTAAAGTTTACTCTAAAATAAGTCAACATCCTTGATCACAATGTGATTTCTGAGACCGGTAAACATATCTATCATGGCTATCTTCAATAGAAATCTTAAATGTAATATTCATTCACAATTTATTTTTGATAATACAACTATGTCTGATGTTCTATATAGAATACTAATGAATTTCAAAGCTATCTTAGCAAATTCAAGTTCATTCATATTACAGACATTTTCTGGTTGGATTATGTTGTTATTTAGAAATTATTTTGTTAAATACAACAGACAGCAACAAGCTAATTTATTAGCTCTCCTAATTTTGAATTAAATACCTAATAAGTATGTATTTAAATCAACATTCTGAATAACAAACAACTTGAATACATTACACCAGAGGTTCCCAGACTTTTTTCTCATAGACCACTTTGGTGTGGTGGTGGACCCCCTGCAGCTACATTTTTACCATATTCCTTGGCATTCGTATTTATATTAGTGAAGAATCAAACAAGTTCATGCAATTAAAAAATTCTTGGTACTGAACCTATCATGGTAGGAGATTAGACTTTTTTTTGGACCACTTTGGGAACTAATGCATTACACTTATCCAGTCTAAATCATTCAAAATTAATTTTCTAATATATGCATCTGAAATAAGATTGTTTTAATAAATACATAATTATACACTTCTGCATCAGACTGGTGAATAAGAAAAACATCTATAAGTTTTTATTTCAAACACTTAAATAATATGACAGGCTATGTCTGTGTGGGATGTAGGTGTACTGTTTCATAAAAAATTAAGGGATCCAATTTTTATTTCATTGACTACTTAATCCAATAAAATAAACTAGTTTATATCTGCATAAAAGAAATTCTTTATGCATTATATAAATTTTATAACTTGTTTATGGACAGATTTATAAATGCCAAGATGAATCTTAAAGATAAATATTAACTTATCTTTTGCTATGTATTTCTGTCTGCTATGTTACAAGTATGGTTAGCAGAACCACTCTTTTTAACTGACTTCAAAAAAGGAGGAGCTCAATTGGCTATATTTTTTATTTATAAGATTGATCAATAAGAATTGTTATATTATACAATATATGACATCAACAATATACTAAATGCATCTAGGCCTGCTCTCATGAGACAAACTATAGTATGAAAAATAGAGTGAAATTACTATAGTAAAATTTTCTTACTCTATTGCCTGTCCTAAGGTGAGTTAGGAAAAGAGACAAATATTACACTAAAGTCAAGTAGGAACACTATAAAATAATAAAAAGAAAAGTGATGTAAAATATAATGCAAAGACTCACCTGGTACATTATTGATGGGTACCAATGCCCGATCAGGCGAGGAATCCTCTTCGTCCGACATGTTGGTTCCGTTTACACCATCAACCATTGATCACTCACTTAAAAGTCAGCAGTCCAATCACTTCATGTTACACTAACACTATGTCCTAAGAGATTCATGTAAAAAATCTACGCTTTATAAAACAATTAAGGCAAGTTTATTGTTTTATCTGTGTCATAGTGTTCCATTGTACAGTCTTCAGCATCTGAAAAAGGTTTTATATTGGCTGAATGTGATTGTGACTTGTGCTTGGTATGAATAAAAAAAAATTTACTTAAACTGCTGAGAATAGAAAATAGTTTCTTTAATTTTTATTCATAGAAATTTCTTTCAACAGTGTTAACTCTAAATATACAATAATAAAACTATATCTGCATATAATGCTATATCTTAGAAATAAATAGATATCTGACAATTATTGCCTTTGTTAATTTTATAAAAGAAATGTTTGCTTTTAGTATAGAATATTGTTCTAATATCCTAGTTATAGTGGCAGCTTAAGTCTAATTAGTAATAACATGTAAATAGCTATTTAACAGCTATACTATCACACTGATAACTCACTGATAAGGTGTGCCTTAACAATGTAATATTTACAAATGCATGTTGTTTATATTTATTTTTATAAAACAAAAGTATATTACCTTTGTTTTAAAATATTGTCTCTTTAAGAATGTAGCTTTATTGACTCCTTTTTATAATAAATATTTTTAATAGTCTAAAATTAAGCCAAATATGTTTAATTATCCTAAATGACAATGTGTATTTTGGGTTGTGGAAGTAGCAGGTATTATAAATATATATGCGTTATCTATATACAAAATGACTCACATATTACTTGCCAATAATTCAGTTTACAATTCAAAGCAGGAAAATAAGCTGTTACTAATATAAACAATTAGAAATAATGCAGTGTTGTGACATGTCTACGGTTACGGGTGCTACCTACGAAACGATTGAGACTAGGGTCAACAGGAAATTAATCACGATTTTACCATTGTCTATTAAATCAAAAGCCGACTACTGCTTTCTATTCGCTCATTACAAGGTTGCGGGTGTCACACAATACCAGAGCTCTTTCGCAATCCCTTACAATTGAACTTTTATATACATTTTTACACCAAAAAAAGAAGAGCGATCACCATGACATATTGATGCGATTTCCGCATCGCGGCTATAAATAAACAATAACATATACTTGCGTGTTACAAATATATCGATCCGTTGATACATTTCTATTTTCAATATATTTTTATATCGCTCCGAACTGAACACAATACCACTGAGATCTTAACCTATATTTTTTCTATCGATTGTTATGCAAAAACACTTAGATGACTCATAGTTTACACTTTTATCAAACACCACGTCTAAAACTTCGTGATATTCACCTGAATATTCCGTTGGGTTTAATTGATTTTGGCTATGGCTACTAAATCATTTTGTATAAATTATTTTTCGATCCTTTCGAAGCAGACATTTTACTCGGGACACTGTCGGTATTGCTAGTAAATAAAATCTGTCGCATTTTTAAATTCCTGAACTGTAAAAAGTCTAGTAGATTTTATATCAAATTATATTATTAAAGGTATGATGAATTTATAAGAGCCAATTAAATTATATGTGATATGATATGATGTACGAATTTATTGATACAGTATTCTTTAATATTATTTATTGCGCTATCAAAATTATCAATACCTGTACTGATGAGTTTTTACTGAATTTAATGTTTCTGTTCGTATTATTATATAAACAGAGCATTAAATTACACATTTTAAATTTAATAACTGTGCTGTACATGTTATTTCATCATTTACAAATCAAGTAAAAACTCAAGAATGTAGCTACTGTTTGCTAAATTCAGAAGTCGTCAGACTGGCAACGTCCCTACCGGATGTGGAGTCGGAAATACTTGAAATTTTATAACAATTTTGTTATTATTAATACCTTTTTACAGTTTACTGAGTAAAAACAGGTAAATATTGTATAAATAAAATATTTTTGTTTATTATATCTAATATAATAAATATAATACGTAATATTCTGGACATAATTCAATAAATTCCATCGAAAAAAGTATCTCCATTGATAGAGCGTCATTTGTACGTAATGGAGTCGATGGTCTTTTCAACAAGTTATAATTGAAATAATTATATAATTTTCAACGAAA
Source organism: Catocala sponsa (assembly GCA_963564715.1). Lineage (NCBI taxonomy): Eukaryota > Metazoa > Arthropoda > Insecta > Lepidoptera > Erebidae > Catocala > Catocala sponsa. Next base: position 11,049,398 of record OY751351.1, read on the forward strand.
TATCACATAAAACTGTTTACAATTGTGTGCTGTTGGATTGCAGTGAATGGTTATAAATAATTTATGGATACCAAAAGCAGTAATAAGCTTTCAAACAACCTCGTTTTGTCAATGGTATGTGTGACATCAAAATATTTTGGAAAGTTCATTGAATATCTAACTAAAATCGTTTATTAGTGCGTAAACTATCGTAAATAAGCTTATTTACGTCTTAATTTTTGTTTCGTGTATGATTATTACAACGTGTTATGTCGTAATTGGACAGAAATTCGAAGGCTTTGTCGCCCGCGTAATTGAGTAGCAAAACGGAAAGGTCATGCATTCATATTCACCTTTTTGTTTCCAGAACGATGATCGTCTTTATATAAAAGCATTCGTGGTGCGCGAACAACGCATATTATAGAATTGGGTGTGCACTGGGACTCGTGTTAATGGTTTTGAGAGGGCACCTTTGTAGACCACAGTCAGATGAAGGTATGGCCTCAGATCAACCTGTGAAAAAGAAACAGCGAATTGACGCGCCAGATATTGACGATAGTAGTGACAGATCCACGGAAGATGTACTCACTGACATATTTGATTCGGAGACAACACCTGCTGAAACTACCGAGGAGTTTCCTTCGAGGAATGGTGAGTCACCTGACAGCGGTACCGTGAGTGAGGATGCTGTGGACTGCTCAAGTCTTCTGAGACTTCCTAGTGACACTAATATAGAAATTATACCATCATGCTCTAACTCAACACCACACTGGAATTCCGATGATGACAAACTGCTAGCAGAGCTGCGGATACTACAAGATGCCCTGGTCGGTCAGTGTTTATGTAGATTTGATGAGGATGTTGTGGCCAACCTATTTGATCGACAACTAAATATTGTTTCCTGGCCCCTGACATGTTCACTCACATATTTATCTACTATGCAGCTTATGTTTGACATATATTTAAAGCAAAACAGTACAGGTACCATATGTTCAAAAATAATGCAGGCATGTGACATTTTTGTTAGAAATAGGCATGATTGGATCACTGAGGTTGTTGAATTGGCAGATCATAAGAGTAAATTCATAACATTTGTAGCCAGTAGAGTACTAGCTAGTTTTTTAATAGTTTCCAAGGACACTGTAGATGAGAATTGGCTTCAGCAGATAGCTGAAAACATTTATTTGTTTGATAGAATCAATAGGATCACAGTACAAAAGATAAACTTCAGTCTAGATATTATAAAGAGGATAGTTGAGTGGAAGGATGTTGAACAGCATCCACTAGAAGACAGTAGTTATATGAACTCAACAGGCAACATGCAAGTACAGGAAGATAATCCTTTCAGAAGTAGCATAGGATACAGTAGTGGGAGTGAAATGCCTTCAAGTTCCCACAGTAATTTACAAAGTTCATTCTCAAATCTCCAAACGCAAAATACTCCATCCACATCATCAGAACAAGAGAGGCCAGCCGCTTTTAAACTTCACGAGCCAGTATTAAAGTTAACAAATAATGAGCAACGAGACATGGAACAATCTGAGTCTCCAGAACCACCCCAGTCAAGGATAGAAAGAGTCAATGAGCATGGTTGTGTAACAATTATACTCACAGACTCGGAATCCTTTGACACATCACATATAAAATGCTTAACAATAAAAACGTTAGAGCACCACTGGCCTGTGCTGGTAAAAAACATGAAGCTTCTTCTTTTAAGGTACCTGAATTTAGCTAATTCTGAAAACTGTATTTTAACATTCTTCTCTTTATGGGAAAATATTATAAGTGTGAAAGCAAATCTTTCTGTAATAGATACAAAACCGTTTTATGCAGATTTACAAAGCTTTGTTGATTTGTTAAGAAATACAGTCCTGCCAAGTCTAATATATACTCACTTACTAAGTTTATTCAATGAAGTTCTGTGTTATGGGTCAACTTTAGCACTCCAAGATATTTTACCGGAAGAAATATGTTGTTTAGCTCACTCTATAGTGAGATTTGTCAAAGACTTCAGATTGTTAAATGATGTTAGGATACAAACCAGTAGAAGTGGTTTTGGATTCTTAGGCCATGAATGCACAGTTATAAGAGATTACTCGCTAGGCCCAGAAGTTGCTCCATTATCATCTACAATCCAGCTTGTGGACCAAAGTTATGGAGAGGATGAAAATGATGATTCTGTACAGTTGAGATCGGAAGTTGACAAAACAATGTTACAGAGAATGTCATTACTAGTGCTAAAATCAGTTGCAGTTACTGTAAAAGAAATGCGATGTGACTCATCAGACAGTTCAATAGATTCCTCAGATTATAATGCAATACAAGATATGCAGATTGTTGAAAGATCAATACGAGATGTGCTTAAAAAGTTAGATGTTTTTATAAGAAACAGTCTAGAATTCCATCCTGAAACACCTTTTACAAAGATGCTTATTCATTTATTTAGTGAGCAGGATGACTATCTCATAGAATCAATGGTGTGCACACTTGATATAACTGTTGGAATTGTATACAGGAACTCAATGTATCCCGACCTTATACCAATGTTGAATCCTATATCTTCATTTATTGAATTTCTAAAGGTAGTTTCACATGATAGTGATGTGCTATTGGATTATTTAGTGAGTAATGAGACATGTTTCCTGCTGTACTTGCTACGATTTTTAAAATATGTAAGGAGGAACTGGCCTAAATTCCTTGAGACGTGTCAGCAAGCTGACTCTGGGGGTAGCCGAGGACTGGAAGACACCATGAGGGTTTTAATAAGGTTGAGGTTGCAAATAAGCAGACTGGTATCTAAATCTTTGTTCCCTTACAATATAAGTCCTGTGCTAAGGTTGTTGGAGGTCTGTGAAAGCTTATATGAAGGAAATGAGTTTAGCTGAATACCCATTGAAGTACTGTTGTACCCTTCTGTATTATAAAATGTAAATCAAAATATATAAATAATGCTAGGCAATGAAATGAGTGTGCATCAATTATATATAGTATTTCATAAAATTGAAATATATAAGATCACTTAAAATCTCTTTGAAGATTATCAAAATAATGTTCCTGAACTGAAGTTTGTTATGAACAGTATTGTTAGAAAGAGAAGCCATGCAAATTACGTCATTGTCCTGCATGCTCTTCTTGCATTGACATAACCTATTCTACCCACAAAGACTGCCAACTCATCTTACATTCCAAACTTTGCTTAGTTTTGTGTAATAATTATTATTATTATTTAGCTGATAACTAATTTATATTAATTATAGTCTTGTAATATTTGTAATATTATCAATAATTTAGTTGTATTATGTAATTACATGTTACTCAGTCTTCCTTTTAGAGTATGTTCCTTTAAATGCAATAATTATATAACTATTGGAGCATAAAGTTCTCAAAGAAATAAACAAGTTTTAAAACATAATTTTTGGAATAATAACAAAATAAAAATCACATTTATTATTTTGAAACATGTTTTTTATAAAACAACAGTGACCCCATTATGTGCCTTACCTTTATGTAAAAATAGGGTGCTCAGTAATAATAATTATTTTATCTAGAAATAGAGATGTGTTTCAAGAAAGTTATATTTATATCATGCGAGCATGCTTTGCATAATAGATATAGGATTAAATAGATAGAGCTTAGGCGATTTTAGTGTTTAATTTATTATAGTTTTTAGTTAATCGGTTGTATTATATTATTATTAGTTTCAATATTGCATATAAAATGCGGGTCTAATACTTTTTGTTTTTAACTAAATTATATTCCATGCCACAATGATGTAAATAAATGCCATCAATTACCATTTTATAAGTAAATATAATCAGTATTAATACAATATCCTAATTTATATCAACATTATAATATAATAAATAAAACTGTTACTTGGTAAACTTATTTAAAGCATGTTGCATCTAAGAGACCTTCATGAGTTTCATAATGCCTGATGCAAATTAACATAATTCATATACTAAAACATTTTCTAAAAGCTCTTCTAGAGATACCAACGATCAAAGGTTTCGAGACCTGTGAAAACAGGTAGTGAAATGCTCATTGTGCTAAAATCATTTTAATATCTAATAGTAAAAAGCTTAAATCACTAATGTGTGTATCAAATAACTGTGTTTGGTAGACACTGATAAATCTTTATGCAAAATGATTGTGAATTGTTATAGGTTTTCTTTCATCAGCAAAATTAAGTCAATTATATTGACATAATTTTGTAAGGGTACTTATTGCTATTACGATGATTTGATTTAAGAGTATGGGATTCTTAAAAGCAAAGGAATATTTTGTACAGTGTGTTGTTTTCGTGATATGTATCTAATTTACTTTTAGTGGTATTTTATAAAAGTAGGTAAAACATTGTGAATGTACGACTTAGGGTGTAGACTCTTGATTGTAGGCTTTTAACACTAGGAATAAACTGTGTTGCAGTAATTCTGACTCGGAACAACTATTTGTGAATCACACAATTTATTTGCCTGTATGGAGTTTAAACCTGCTATTCTCGGCAGTGGCTATGGCGAGGCGACCATATGTCACTGCTCATGTTTTAAATTCTACATTCGACATATCACCAATTTGAAACCGCTAGCGCAGCTAGTAATTATTATATTTTTCAAGGCAATTATATTGCCGAAAATGGATCCACCATTTTTTTTTTAACAATAATTATTGATTGTAACCAATTTTATATATCCGTGTTCCTAGTTTACAATTACGTAATTTACGAGAACGCTTCCTGATTATTGACTTAAAAAATTGCAACATTTTGATAAGTTTACCAATGTAACAAATCATAACATCGACTACGGGATCTTATATTATGTTATATTAATAGCTTTAAGTGATAGAACGACAACAGACTGTTATGTAGGTATAAATGTGTCCATTTTGTTACTTCCATTTAGCTCTAAGATGTTATTATAATTTTTTTCATTGGATGTTATTGATATGACAGCTGAATCTCAAAATTTTAATCCATTTGGATCTAGTATTGTCCAACATTTACACATTAAAGTGCAACTATTTTATGGATTTTATCGCGGTTTCTTTAGTCCAGAACTTTCTTTTTTTAATTTTTGGGTACATTTCATCATTCGTCCATCAAAGAAATCGAGGTCCATGTATTTCACGGCATTCACACACCGTATTAATACCGTGAAATACATAAATTATATTCGATATGACGGACGACTCTAGACAAAAATGAAAATAAATCTCGATAATATTCATAGTTTAAAATATCAACGAATTTGGAAATATCAGTTTTTATAAGCTCAATATTTTTAATCATTATGAAATAAAGATGTGTACGAAGTAGAGTCCTTATTTCAGAAAGTTGTTTTTATCTTTTTTACAATCTTGCCAAGAAACCGGTTTAATTGTTACATAAAACAGTAACCTTTTTAATTGCCAATCAAAGTACGTAAAGATGTGTAAAGGTGCGTAGTGATCTATGACATTTAGATGTAACGTAACATTCGGCGCTTGAACACCGAATAGTATATTGCGCAAAGAAATTGCAGCGTGTGTTCCGGCGCAAAATTATTTCAAAGATGTATAATTCTCACATGTTTGGATTACTTTTAGAGTCACGATCGTGATTGTAACTGGCTTTACTGAAATTGTCTATAGTTTAGTTTCCTGTATGCGAGTAAATTGATTAATGTTTGTTATAATAAATCACAACATACTATTAACCTCTATTTAGACATTTATCGTTTAACGGCGTGTTTAATTGGATAAATATTGATATACCCAAACCCATATATCCGAGAATTAACTCCATATAAGTCAGTAAGCACCTTTACCGATCAAAGATTTCTAAAATGCAGTTATTAGAAATAAATTTGCGTTTTAACTAAAAGAAATATATAAAATAATAAATTCAAACGCATGTTTGCCAGCGAGCATTATACTTGAAATGTATTTCGGCCTATATGTAGTATTCCTGAATTACCTATGTAAAATTTAGATTTACCTACTTTTTGGTAATTCAAAATTTTTGTATTTATAATAAGCCGTAATTTAAGTACTTGTTATTGTTAAGTAACAATAATTTAATTTAAAATAACGACAATAAAATGAAATATTTTTGTACATGAAGACAAATCTATTCGTATTATTTTTATCCTAATCCATGATTAAGTTAAAACTTACAAGAAGTGCGTCAACGACTACATATATTTAATATTAAGTAAATAGCAAAGAGTCTCGAGACCGAAGTCGATAAAAACTAAAACGGTGTCATTAGACCTTTTAAAAGTATATTTTAGAAATCAGCAAATGAATTCGTTATTTTGAAAAGAATCTAAAAGACTAATAAGCTAAAGGAATATTTTTTAATAATTCATTTTCTAAAGTATTCATATAATTCATACTTTACCCGCCTGCACTAAGTACTAACTAAATTGTATGAAATTAAGTACTGTTTTAGGTTTTATCAAAATCGCTCTGATATTTCTCAGAATAAATAAGAAAATTTTTAATTGTGAGGTTTTCTAATCAAGTTTTGGATTTAGCCGTTCACGTACTTTTTGCAAATCTGTCCGCATTCTTCTTATTATAGAAAGTTAACAGATAAAATTATAAGCAATATGGCGAGACAAACCGAGGCGAACATAACTGCCAATCGTTAGATTCAATTACCAGGTTGGTTACACCATGATTATTCTCTCAGGAGGCAGCAATAGCCTAGTGAAAGACCGTTCCTTAAACTTAAGGTCTCGAGTTCGTCCCTGCAACACGCGCCTTTAATTTTTGTGTCGAAGTAAATCGGTAAAGAAAACTATATCTGAGAGTCTACCATACAAGGCGGGCCGGTGGGATAGTTTATGGCCTTACCCATCAAATACGGAAAAGAGCCTCAAACCCGGCAGCGGGCGAGTTTATAAAATAAAATATAATCATTTTATCAACAGGACAGATCTGAGGACTGAGGAGTCTAGCGTACTAAGTAGCTTTATTTCACCTTTGCTTACCACGTACGTACTCTCTTCTTGAGTTCTTACATGCGCTGCTCACTTGAACTTGGTCAAGTTTTAATAAGACCACCGGTGATACTAACGAAGGTTCAGCTGCGAGCGACCAGCGACACAGGCGACGATTTAGCTACTTGCTCTCCCTCAGTGTCAAGTCTGGTGCATTGTCCCACATCGGGATGTTGTCCTGTGCGACAGAGGCTTATTAGGGTGCCTGCCCTCGTATGCAAACAGTAGACCTTATTTAGTGGCTAAATAAACATACGCGTTCGCGATCAGGGAAAGGCAACAAAACCTATGGGCTACCACAGTGAAATAAAGTAGGTAACTACATACAATATTACAATTATTGTAGTTATAATCAAGTAATATCGGTTATAGAAATATGGTAACTTAATAGGCCAGGTTAAGAGCTCCTTGAACCGACGGGCGTGTATGAGGAATGTGATGAAAGTGAATGAAGCCAGATAAGTGTATCAGGATCGTAGCAAATGGAAATCCGTAGTCTCTGACTACCCCTCTGGGAAACATGAATCTATGTATGTATGTAGGTAATATGCCACACTCTTAAACAAATATGTATGCGTCAAGCTATATATATACCTACATTGATATTTATTAACATTTACTTTTGAGTGGCATTATATGACATGAAATTCTATGCAACAATTAAGGATAAGCCCAGTATAGTCCGAGTGACATCGGCCGACAAAACTGACCCCGACTGCTCTCCGTGAGCAACCTGAGCAACCGCAGATAAAAACGAAGAGCCGACTTTTCTGTACATTGGGCGAAACGACAGTCGTCCTCGATACCTACGCCTTACAGATTACCAAGTATAAATAAAACCAGAAACCATACGTATCACCAATTGTATTTCTAATCATAATTTACAACATATAACATACATAGCATTGTACACATAGTCTAACGTTCGTACATTACATATACCCTTGCTCTTATTGCTTATTATTGGACGCAGTCTCTATCCGAGGGTAAAAAATGTATAATATATAATGCCGCACTATTTGAACAAGGCTGGCGTCAACTGACCCTAACCTTTCGACAGATTTCACACACTAGCTCGTTGGTAATCTGCTATTAAAATTAAGCAGAATAATCGCGTTGAGTGATATAGGGGCACTTTCATGTATTAAGTTCATCAAATTCACTGTTAATTTTTATATTAAATTTCATTACTTTTCAAAAACCATTTTAATTATTATTTGCAATTAGGGTACAGTACTTATGAAGCAATGTCACTTATAGTTTAACAAAATTTTACTTGAAATAAATCGTATTCCAAAGATAAATTCACGGTGACTTAAAAAAAGGCCACAGTTATTTTTAAGTAGCAGTATTCACAGTGATGATAATGCAACACATTTTGAATTATATTACTTTACTATAATTTACACTAACAAGAAGCCAGTGGTTGGAAACATTTTTCTGTTGTAATATACAAGAAAACTGCAAGCCAACCAATGCCAGAAAGAACTTTTATTAATATGAACACAACGGTTTAAGCGCATGGTACTTATGCTATAGACTCCACTTTTATAAAAAGATTATTAAAAGAGTGTATAACTAAGTAACCTATACACTTAGAAATATGGTTATTGGCGAGGTATTGGGGTGAATTATAATGTATTGATTAAAAATAGTAGTATGACGGAAATTTCTCCCTATACCCCTTGTTTGCCGGCACGAAGATCTATGCGAGAATCCAAAGATTTAAATTATAGATGCGCCCTGTTACATTTAAATATGGTCACCTTACTGGACGTTAAGTTGTTATCTCATACACAAAGCCAACATGACATCTATGTATATTATAAATATAGTATTATCACATTCACTCATATTGAAAATTGTATACTATAGCTCACTCTTTTTAGCGAGGACATTTTTTCGTGCGATCTAAGTACGTTGGGAGCGCATCTATCGTTCAAATCTTTGTGAAATTTATTTTTGTAACCAATTTGGAGCACGTAGGTGCTAAACAGCCAAGAAAGATAATTTGACCGTTTGACACTGATTCCTCATAAGCTAGATTAGATAGAAGAAATATTTTATATTTTACTTCTTAAAGTTTTTAAGTCACTTGTATTTTTTAAATTATTTCTCTTATAGATCTCCGACAGATAAGAGGTTAATACAACAGGTATCTTATTACGACTATGGATTGTTGCTTTTTACCAAATAATGTTTCGAATCTATATCTTAAAATATTTCAGTAATGCTGAACTAGACATTATAGACAAACGTGCTTGAAAGCGGTAAATGATTTAATGCGGTAGTGATACCGCAACAAGGCATATTATGACTTATTGTCATGTTGCGATTAAACCATAGGTATACAGCACTTGAGTAAAAGAGATACTCAAACCATAATGACTCAAGTAATAAAGGCGTACAGAAAAAATATTTTTTTTAAATTAATTTTCGTTTTGTTGTAATTTCATTTCATATTTTACCATTTAGTTGGATAACATGTGATTTTAGACAGAATATTCAAAGAATAGATAATGTTGAGATGATATTAGTCAATACATCGCATTTGTTTAATATCGCACGCGGATTACATCTAAAACAGATATCGCAATGTGACAATGAACACCACTGTAATTTACTCTGGAAACATTGACAGATCATACCATAGCGAACATATTAGCGTACTGTCACAGACTAGCTAGAGCAAATCCATACAATCTGTTAACGACTGTCAACGATGTTGACTGATGAATGACTGACAGTACCGGCTAGTCCGTACTTTCCCCGATCGATTGTTCAATCCGATCGTTAGCAGATATGTAAAAATTTGCTTTAGTTAGACTGTCATTGCCTTACATATTACATTTAAGAATAATATTTACACAGTAAATATGGTACATATTGTATTGGACATTAATTGTGAGTACATTATCGTCGTAATAATAAATTCTGTGTTTGCATATACCTCTGTACTACGGCACTCGCTTGCCTCGCTATAAACAACGCATTTTGCCTACGTTGTCATGGCAACAGAGATAAAATGATTATGTAAACATCACACAGTAGCTATCTATTGAGATGTTTACATAATCATTTTCAACTTTTGCGAGTAGCTTCATTGAACACAATCGCTTAATAATATCATAGATTCATATTACAAGCACTTAAACAATTTTGCTTTAGCATTTTATAATTTGTGTTACATAGACAACCAGAGAAGCGTGTACGCCAGGCAGTCCGAAAATATGAATTCAAATCATAAATGTCATAAAATCATTAATCAGTTTTTTTTACACCTAGTTTCTGAACGGGTTATCAACGTGTCAAAAGAAAACTAATATCAAGGGATTTGATTGGTTGATGCTAATTCACTCAGCCAATCAGAGCATGACACGCGTTTGTCTGCCAGTTAACATTTTTTTCTGGTGATCTGTCGTCAAGAATCTGTGTTTAATCACTCTTAACCCATTCAATGCGGCGGACGCCGATCGGTGTCTTATTTTTTCATACTCAGATTCGGAGGACGCCGATCGGCGTCATGTAGGTATAGTTGTTTTATATTTTACCCAAATTTAAAGATATTATATTAATAAAACAACAAATGTGTTTAGAATTTACTAATAAAATGCCTGATATGAGTAGTTTTTAGATATTTTTTTTTTATTTCATCAAGTGCGGCTGACGCCGATCGGCGTTTACGTTAAATATGAGCCGATTCTGGCTAGTGAAAGCAAAATTGGTTGCCGCATTGAATGGGTTGTTGCAAAGAAGGTAAGAATTTATCTTAAGCCCGTCAAGCACAGACAGCGGAGGCGAAACGATATCGGTGGCAAATTTTTGTATTGTTCGAATTAGTATGAAACACACTGTCGCTCCGAAACGTGTGTGTAATAGTTGCAAACACAAAACAATACAACAATAACGCCACCGGTACCGCTACTCCACCGCTCTCTCTGTGTGTGGTGGGCTTTACCCTTCAAGCAAAGCACACACAAGACAAGCGCAAACAAAATTACTCGTTGCCTTAATACATTGTACCGTACTAATTCATGTACACTAATCGTGTCACCGCATTACAGCGATTTTTTGGCTTGATAGCTTCTGTAAGACTGAACGCAAATCTTAGCCTTATTGTCACGCAACTTTTTGTCACGTGACCGTCTCGCGGTAATACATATATTATATGCGATACATACTACAAAGTGACATTACAATTTATCATGTCATTGTTGTGTCACGGGCTAGTTAAACTTATTGTCACGTCATCTAATGAGTAAAATTTCTATTTCTATACATATAATATGAATTTTGCCATCGTGACAAGTCATTGGTGTGTAGTAGCACTAAAATTGACCAAGTCTTTGCTTCGCAAGATGATAAAGAAATTTAATTCATTAATTTGCTTTGAGCGCCATATTAGTATATCGACTTTCGGTGGTGGAATATATATGCCCAAAATATCAATCATAGTTTAAACCACGGAACAGAGTTTAAACTGGTTAAGTATGACAAAGTTTAAACTCTTTTCTAGGTTATACTTCAAAGAAGAACCATTGTTGAAATAACCGTCAATACTCGTTTGGCTGACCGGTAATTAAACAAAGGAGGGTAGTAGGCTAATTTAAATTTTGTACGTTTTTCGAAACACAACAGCAAACAGTATTCAAAAGAAAACTGTATGATAAATGTATTAAAAATGGTTGCAAAATAAGGATGCAGAATTAATATTTTGGGTGTGAGCGGATGATGCGTACTGTCGATATTTCACTACACACACATAGACAGCAGTTACATTACAATATGTATTGTGCATCCTTTTTCTGTCTTTTGACAACTACCCTCACTACCAGATTTTAAAGTCTACTTATTTACTAGAGAATGAATAAAAAAATTCGTTGCATTTTGGACCTTACGTAATGCCTTTTGACTAAAAATGGAGACAACAACCCTCAAAAAGGTTAAGGTTTATACTATGATAGATATTTCTGGACTAAGAGACATAAAAGATAAGAGCACCACACACAGCGACCTTAAAACTCAAGGCCGTTCCACTCGCTACATACATCGTTACTTAAATAATACAGTCCCATTATTAATGTCAAACTCATAGAAACAACTAAAAGCCAACACTTGGTAGTATTTTATTGGCATTTTACTTTAGGCACACATATATGGTGTAAAAGTCGTGTATTAATAAGAGAAAATAGTATAAGTCTGCTGCTAAGTATTTTTTTATTTTTTATAGTCTTGCGTTTGATCACGGTCTTACTTGAAGTTAAGCGACGGTTTTTGAACTGAATAAGCAACAGCCATTCGCAATCCTTGTGGCAAGCGATTACTGTACTTCAGTATATTCTTTCTATTCTATTCTATATTCTATCACATACACAACACCACCTAGCCCAAACTAAGCTAAGCTTGTACTATAGATACTAGACAATGGATAAACATACATATATACTTTTTTTTGTAAATGCATACATATTATACATAGAAACACCCATACCAAGACAAACATCTATGTTCATGCACACAAATGTTTGATTTGTGCGGGAATCGAAACCGCGACCTCAGGCGTGGCAGTCGGTTACACTAATCACTACGCCATCGAGGCCGATATTTTTTGTACACTAAAATCAGTAAAATCCATTTTTCTTGCTTATGATTTTTCATTTGCATGCCTTGGATAAGCTCATAAAACATTCTAGATAGCATTTTTGGAAGGCAAACCGTGTTTTAGAGTAAATGTAGTCACTATAGCTTGCTGCTTTCAAAAGGAGTAGTTGTGTCAGTTAGGCACATTCTGGCTCTCTGGCGGACTCATTATAGTCAGAATTACTGTTTTTATGGCCTTCTTAGGGAACCTAGAAACCCTACTGCACAAGGTTGTTTGGCTGGATCTTCTATAGCCATTGGCGTATATAAGGAAGTGCCAGATGGGCTGTGCCCGCTCTAGAATCGTCTGGTGGACATATCCTAGATTGGATACCGTGTGATATTAATTATGTATAGGTACGTCCGACTCGGATCACCTTCCTAAGTAACCTATATAATGTACTCGCGTATGTAGCCCGCAGCGCACTTACTTGCTTCATATGAAAGCACCATCGCTGTCTAATGTAATGGCAGCATTTATTTCTTTCCCAACCGATATACCATATATGTGTGGCCAACATTCAGCCAACATTTCATCAAACATATTGGGGCGCAATATATTACAATTGGAACATATACGTTAGACATTTATATGATTATAACATAAACAATCTCATCCTTACTAATAAAACAATGTTACTCACACATTTACGACATGATTTTAATGATTTTCGTTAATGTTTTTGACTAAACATTTAAATTAAGCATTCCTCTCTTTAGTGATAAATTGTTTGCTTATTTTTAATTTAGGTGCAGTGCTGTACTATGTGCCACTAACAAAATCGTGGCTAAGATATCTATAGCTCACAATATGTTTGTCGGTCTGTATGTTTGTACGGGTATTATTTCAAAACCATTCAACACATTTTGATGCGGGTTCACAATGTGATAGATTGAGATCCATCTTATAATCTAAGCCACATTTTATAGGTATGGACGAACTTCATTAATGACGTTGCAGGCGTAGACTAGTAGACGTAATTGTGGTCATCATACAATACTAAACAAAATCATGAAATCTTTATAATTCTCCTTCTCTATTTTTAAAGGCACTAGGAATAAAGCCTGTGTCGCGGGGACTTTACAAACATTCAAACAACGGACACAAAGAACACCCAGACTGGGACAAGCATTTGTGGATCACACAAGGTTTTGACCTGTGTGGGATTCGAACCGACGACACTCGACGCAGTGACAGTAGCGACGTGACCACATAAACCACTACGCCATTCGTGCAGTCAATTTAGTTATTAAGCTGTTTAAAACAACTCGGGGGCAACCACAAAGCACCGTAGACCTTAACCAGCAATGCTTTTTCCTCCATTGGCCTCCATAGAGCTACCAATCATAAAAATAAGCTAATACATTAAATCATACTTTAATCTCAATATTATCCTACGAAACAACTAGAACCGTCAGAAAACATCAACGAATACCATAAAAAACAACAACGTCAAAAAAAAAAACAAATCATTTTACAATGAAAACTTACCATTCGTATTCTAAATTGGTAAACAACGTGACTGAAACGCGATATTTATCAACCGTATGATTAAAACTAGAAAAAAGACAATAATGGTATTTGTTCAAAAAAACTACCACGTACACAAATATTTGATATTGTGCCTGAAAATGACTAAATTTATTATAAACAATACAATTAGGATAAAGACAACGAAAGGAATGTAGAAACGTTTAATTTTTAAATTAAGAATAGTTACGGTAAAAAAATATCGCGTCGATAAAAAAAAAAACTTAAAAACAAAAACAATCGAACTTACAAACATACTCAGGTATCATAGTCTTCGTCAATCTGTAGGTTGCCAGAATTCAAACTGTCTATGTCCACTGGGTGCACCACTATGGGTTTAATTTCAATTTTCTTCAATTCCGGTTTTGCCGGTTTTGAATTTTGCCTATGCAATTGTCTTAAAGAATTCTTTTCATTCTTAGGCGCGCTCACGATGTTGACCGCGGTCGAATCTAGTAATTTTATCTCTGGGTTAGAAACATTCTTTGTAAAATCTATGTTTAGGATGGGTATGACTGGAGTCCTAGGAGCTGGTGTGGTAGGCGTTCTAGGCCCCGCTGTGATAGGAGTTTTGGGCCCAGGCGTGAGAGGTGTCTTAGGCCCCGGTGTGAGGGGAGTTCTAGGACCTGGTGTGAGAGGAGTTCTAGGGCCCGAGGTGATAGGTGTTCTAGGTCCCAGTGTGATGGGCGTTCTAGGCGACGGCGTGATAGGAATCCGTGGTAATGCTAAAGATTTATCAACATAACTTGGCTTTGGCACTGGTTCTAGTTTAAGGGGCGTAAAACTCGTCGACGGCTGAGGGCTCGTATACGATGGGTTAATGGTTATCACACTTCGATGTTGCACTTCATCGGTTAATAAAGTTTCTTGGTAAAAATTTGCGGTAACCACCGGTTTTTCATCTATGTTCTTTTTTGATAGGTCCATGGCTACTTCCGCTGAGGTGGATGTCACGGTTTCCGTTTTTAATGTTTTATTTGGGACTTCGGTTTCTGTAGAGAGAGCACGTTTCACGTGTTCGCGTGTGCTCGCTTGTGGTAACGGCACTATTTTGACGTCACAACTGCTAGAGCTATTCGAATCTTCTCTCGCTATCCTCCGAGGTGGAACCGTCATGTCAGAAAATCTGGAACATAACGTTAGTTCATTAATAACAGGTACCACTTGTTTAATATTAATATTAGTTCTTGCTGTGACCTAAATTCGGCCTGGAGGCCTTTTTGTATTAGATTCGCGCAGTACACCATCTACGCAGGCTATATAAGTAGCTCGATTGGATGGCAATCCATAATTTTTGAGAGACCACGCACAGAACTAACTGCTTATAGCATGACGATGTTATTTCATCCCCGACGGCTGCAAGTCGGATGTGTTTCGCGAACTTCCTAACTTCGGACTACTACTAAGAATTGCTTGACAAAAACATTAATAACTCTTTTGTTAACCTGGCACGGAATACAGGTTATATGAAGTCATTCTGATCCAAGGAACGAGTCTAGTAACCATAAACAGCTAATAAGGAAATGCATTCATACCTTGAGGAATTGGGCGAACTCTCGGCGCTCATCATTTCTTTCTCTTCCGCCGCTGACACATCTGGTATATTTTTTACCTGAAAATGATACAGCGAAGTATTTAAGTAATTTCATAGATAATATTCTTGAAGCTTGTGATGTAGATTTAGCTGCACGTATGGCGCAATAGTTTAGGTGCAAATATAAAAATACTTTGTTTTGATCCGAGTAAGAATTGTTAAAACGGGAATCTTTTAGGTTATTTTGACTTTTTATATGGTCTCCAGATTGTTGATTACTTAAATCTCATCATAACCGCATAACAATAACTTGATGGGTACACGATTTAATAATAAGAAATAAAACACACCAATTTAAGACATAATTCTGTGATTAAAACCCGAATTTATAATTTTGTTTTGTGATATTTCGGTTATGTGGGTGTTGGCTGTCAAGAAAGGTAGAAGAACAGGCGATAGTGTCATCCCGCAATGTTCCATACTGTTACAGAACTTACTGCTGCAATTAGCGGTGTCGTTTGTAGATAGCAGTCATTGCTATGCAAACATGATATATTACAAAAGTTGCGCTAATGTACTTTGGTCCATAATTGAACAAATTCGCGATGAGCCTGTATCAGCAGGTGATACAATTCTTACCAGAGTACAGACAAACCTAGTGAAGACTATAGCGCATTAACCAGTAAGGCCTTATTTGGCTGCTTACCGGCTGGAGAGCCACGATAACTGTTATGATCGGTTCTCTCAGTACAAAGATAAACATTAAGAATAATAGACGAGATTTTGTCCTTCATAAGTGTGTTCTAACTTATAGGTATCCCTTTTAATGATGCCTGCCTGAAAATGTTAGTTATGATGCCTGCCTGAAAATGTTAGTTATGATGCCTGCCTGGTGACTTCGTAAGGAGATTCACTATAATAACACTTTAAAACTAAATTGGTCACGTACCAAACACCCTTTCTCCTACAATCAAAAAACATCTAGTGTATTTATATGTTTTTTGATTTCAGTTGTATTTTATTTTTATAAGTAATAAATAGCTATTTCAGGCGACATTTCGCTGAGGTCTGATAGTGATTATTAGGGATGTTTTATTTTGTTATATATTTTCCCGTGGGAATTTTGGGAGAAAAGGTATATAAAACACTTTCATATACAAATGCAAAGTGGTGTAAGATTTTCGAGGGTATTCATCTATTACTTTTCGAGTTTTCCGGACACAAAAATACAGAAGCTAAATTTTATATTTAAAATTAAACTTACCAAATCTCTCAAGAAGTCGAATTTGGATTCAGCCAGAATGCATTGCTTGACGTGCGAGGGGCTTAAGGTCTTGGCGTTTCTCGCCATCGTGACCTGCATCGCCTTGCTAAGGAGGGACTCCACAAACAGCTCCAAGGTTCGAGGTGTTGGATATAACAGTGCTGAGTTAAGGAAATCGCCATAGTAAAATTATTATTCTAAATATAAGCGTAATTAATAGGTACCGTATCCGACATATCACGTAAGATACATTTTATTATAAATAGATTTTCTACTGGGTCTATCACAAGACAGCGAATGGGTTAGGTAAATTTGTTGCAGTTTCAGAACATGATGATAATTTAAGCCCTCGATCCTGCCCCACTCTCCGGTCGTGTCCGATTGCGATCCCATCGGATTATGAGAGTTAGGTAACAGAAAGTGCACTTGTGTTTTGTTATGAATTCAGGTGTTAAAACTACCGGCGTCTATCGGGCAGCACATTTCTACAGGCATAGAGTTTTGAAATGCGCTTTTATGAATTTCCCGACAGAAAATATACTTAATGATATTTTGCCCGAGCAACAATTTCGTAGAATTCTGGCTCGGGCAAAATCCCTAGACGGTATCACAGAAAAAAGACAATAACATAATTGTACATAGAAGTTAAGTTAAGTTTGTACAGTAAATCTTTCAATGTACCTACTTATATTCATTTGCACGCCCAAAGGGCTTAGAATATGCTGTAAATAAAAAAAAAACACCTTAAATATGTATCATATTCGAGAGAAACTTGAATCAACTAGGCAGTAAATACATAACTTAAGTGTTACCTAACATTTCTAGTGATCACAGTGAGCAAGTACAATGGTGTAACTGTGTATATTCAGGCCCGTTTACCGCGCACTTAAAATGACATCATACGATTAAACAGGCTAAAAATAGTACTGGAAATTTAATATTCATAGAGAATGTTTCATTCTCTAATGAATATAAAATTTATATACTGCCTAGCTTATGTAACACTAAGGATACCATTTCTGTATTGACGACCACTTGCATAAAAGGCATCCCTCTATTGCAAGCGCTGATTATAAGGCTATTAAGTCGCAGCAGCACACCGGACCAGATACAATAGGTTTTAAACTTTGTCTAGCATTTCACAGTATAACATTTGACAGGTTGAAATGTCTGGAAGTCTATATAAATAAATAAACATTGAGTTGTGTTATAATCATCCAGACAGAGTTTCGATCGCAGCGGTGAATCTTAACGGAGGCTGGTCATCTGCACGGAAAAAATTATAGTGCAGAAGTGTGTGCGCAAACAACAAACGCACTATCTGCTCCCTGATTCTCATAATCCGATGGGACAGTAATCCTACACGACCGGAGAGAGATCAGGCGCAGGACCAACGGCTTCGCGTGCTTTCTGAGACACGCTGTATGCAACAGCGCCAACATCTGCTGTTACTGGGAAGTTCTAGAAGAAGATTCGAATCCGAAACCAACCAACCACATAGACACATTCACAACCGCTGCGCAATCGAAGATGTCTCCTTTAGTAAGTAGAACATACGAACTCAATACGTATAACAAAATAATATCGTATACAGCCGATCCGCCGAATCGTACGATCGATTTATAGGAGGGTGGTTCATACCTACTCTATACGAAATAAAACGTGGTTCAAACAAGGTCAATATTGACACTGTTGATACAGTTGGTGCTATCGAATATAATTGGTGTATATATTTCGACAGATAAATTATAATACGCATTTAATTGTAAGTATACCTACATTTTCCGGTCGGTACGTAGGTACGGCTCAGCATTTTGCTTGTCGTCTGTCTGATATATAAAAGTGCTTTAATAGTGCCACGGTAGTGAATATGCTATGCATGAGGTCTCGGGTTCGAATACCAGGTAGTGATTTCGAGATTCCCTTTAAAAAAATGACAGTAGCAGAACGAAATCTGAAACGGAGGCCAGTAGGTGGCAATAGGTTCGCCCCTATAGCGCGGGTCTGAAAACCTCAGTTGACGAAATGTAGTAACTTCTGCTTACCCCTTTGGGGTATAGGCGTAAGTACTTATTCGCGATATCTATATGAAAAGCCGACCGTTAGAACTTGAAGATTACGCGATTCATTAAAGCCGAAGATTTAGTTGAGATGAATGCGTTTTAAGCTTTTCTCTGCTATAAAATCTAACAAGAACACTAACATATAGGCTTTTTTTAAGTTTTGATAGCCGAAGAGTGCCAGCAAAAGTCAATGCTATTATTATGCCGTCTGTCTGGCTAATAGTGCTATCTATAAAAATTTAGGACGCCTTTAAATCGATCGAGCGTCGTTTATATACTGTAACATTTAGCTGGGTAAAATTCTAACATTATAATGTGAATGTTGTAAAGATGATATGTGAAAAGAAAGTCGATAATACAAAAACTATCACGCATCCAGAGCTATGAAAGAAATTTAGTTCACATCCAGAAAAACATAAAAACACCGTTAAAATATGTACATAAGGGTAAACAACACACAATGAGAAACAAGAAAACAAAAACAAACGCTAAAAATGATCGAGTTTTAGATTTTTTTATCATACTAACTTTTGCCCGCGGCTTCGCTTGCGTTAATGTAGATTTTGACAACAAATTTCTATCCTTGCCTCGGGAAAACGAACCCGAATGAGCGAAGCCGCGGGGAAAAGCTATTTAATAATATAACTACACTAACTAACTAGATGTATAGCAGTCTAGACTATTCTGGACCAGATGACTAATATCTAAATTCACATCCGTACGATATAACACATATGATTCATGCCCGTTATCGTCAAAGGACGCTGTTTTTATATAAATACATTGTAATGCGTAGATTTATATCCAGACACAGACCAGTGACAATGTTAGTAGTGTGAGATAAAGGTCAAGATTATAACAAAGAACATAAATTTTAAAATTCAGACCATGGTCGACAGCGAGAGGAAGTGGGTAGCGGTAGCATTCTTCTGCTAGATGACGTCCTCGCAGAAGGATGCTACCACTTCCTGTCGCTGTCGACCATGGCTCTGAATTTTGAGGCGGCAGAGCGGATCCGTGAGGAAAATATCCTGACGGATCCGTGCCGCTGCCGGCGTACAGGCGCGCCTTGTGCCGCGCGGGTGGGAGAACAGGGATCTCCTGTCCGCCAACCATTGAATCGGAGTAGCGCCCTCTGTTGTGCCGGGGCGTCGCCCGCAGACCTTCTCCTTTTTTGCATTGGGCCCTGCTGGGTGGGTCGCTGATATAGTTATAATTTCAGAGACCCACCCAACTCACAAAGCTGCGAGGTGGCACACCGTGGTGGTTTTAGTCGGTAGGCCCAAAGTCTAGGGAGAGCTCGACATTGCCCTCTCGCCTCCCCTTGTAACGAGTGGGTATGCATAAGGAGCACCTCCCCAGTACCCTTGTGTTAGAGGACTCACTTGTGCACTATATCGCCTATATAGATGACTAGTGTTTAAGATTGACCGTTGTGCCTAGAGGACGTTATTATTATCATCTCTACAACCCTAACTTGAAGCGTCAACTACAATGGTAATAAAAAATGGAGCGCATATTTCTGCACCTAGAAAATGAGCCTACCTTTATCACTCCACTATGCCTGTTATCTAAATAGATACATAGACTCACGTCTGTTTCTTGGCAGGATAGGCAGAGAATAATAATTTACCCTTTGACTTACGATTGCGGGCTCTTTTGTTTCAATATCTTTCAATAGCATCTATCATGGACGGTTGTCGGTTTAGACTGCTTGATTCATTCAGTCTAATTTCTCCTTGCAGATTCTGAACTAATCTGTTTATCATGTAGGTATTATAGTGTCAATTTATCATTTATACTTATAAAAAATGCAGTGCACGTATCTGCACCAAAGAAACGAGAGGAGGACAATTGTGTATTTAAATCAGATGCAATATAACAAAAGAATGCACAGAGAAATTTTATTCGCGATGATGTAACGTCCCGACCTTACGTGTCATTATGTTAATATATCTGTCACAGGAAATATATATATCTGAATATAAATCCTTCATTTGTTTATAATACTTTTATATTCTACAGGCAATCCTTTAGTTGATCCAGTGACTTGGTTTAGAAGTATGCATTTAGTGTCATTGGCTGTCGACAATCTCCGGACTGTACGAATACCTCTTCAAGTATTATTATTGCATACGCGAGAAGAGACAAAGCTATACTCTAAAACCGCTACGGGATTGCAACTTTTGGGCAAAAGAATTAATTAGCCACATAGTTTAAATCTTTTACTATTTCTTTAAAAGTACTCTGTGACCCCGTATTGCTCTAACGAAGTGGAGATATGCGAGAGCGAATTAAATAGGAATAGCCAATTTTAGGCATGGCAAGGATTACAGACAGATTGTGCCAAGCTTTTTTATCTGGCCTGCTCCTCGATCTCTAGACTGGCTGGCGTTACCCTTCCATACTGCGGTGTTCAACCTGACCTAGTTACATATAACTCGATCGAAGATTAAAATCTTGCGATTTTCTTTGTCTGATAATAGATTTATCAGTGCGCATAATATCTACTCGAGATGTAGGTATGTATCTATACCAACACTGCGTTTAAAGATAAATACAATTTTATATTGTATCTAAATATAAAAGATTTGTGCCTATATACCCCTGAAGGAGTAGATAAAGGTGTATGATATCTAAATTTCCCCTTAGAGACCCGAAGTCGGGACTGTTGCCGTCTATCGGGCTTATTTCCAGACTACGTACATACATGTTAGGTAATTTCCTTAACAGAATACCTACTATCTTCAATGCTTGTATGCGTTCATTTCACGTTATAGCTCCTTACATAATAATATATGAATGATAAAATAAGCACTAACATAAACATGGCAATTAAAATGAGTAACCGTAAGTTTCAGGCACGTTCTTTTATTGATTCTACGCCCTTGCTATGCTAGACGTAGTCACAGATAAATGTTAATTTACAGTATAGCTTAGTGACTACGTTGACGTTCATGAACGTTACCCAGTAACATTTATTTTGATTTGTACGATAACTATTTTATACTTTTTATCACCGCACCGCTCGCCAACGGCAGGGATTTCATTCTCACACCATACATACAACCTAATTGGTGTCGCACCAAGCGGTTCCAAAAAAAATTTCTCACGCGGACGCTAAGGTTGTGGATAGATCTCTCTGCCGAGGTTTTCCCACAAGACTACAGTATTCTTCAAAAAGGGTGTTAAAACGTTTTTACAGGGTCGGCAACGCGCAAGTGATGCCTCTGGTGTTGCTGGCGTCAATAGGCTACGGTGACCACTTACCATCAGGTGGGCCATAAGCTTGTTTGCCACTTTAGTAGTACAAAATAAAATCGCATACCATAAATGATTGAGTTGTAAGTCGCACCATCGACTTAAAAAGACTAGAACAGATAACAACGAGAAAACATAAGACAAATCTGAAATTTTCTTCTTACAGTCCTGTAAGAAGAAAATTTCGAGCTTTCATGTCCAGATCAAAGACATTCTGAAGAAAGATCAGTTTAATAACGTCTTAAACGAATAACCACCCATCAAGAATGTGATGAGATTAGACGAAGCAAGAGATAAGCCAGGATCGCAGAAAGTAAAAACTGAGCTCTCTTTCTACTTTCAGAAACAGTACTGAGATCTTTGGACTAGGCTTCTGAATACTTCAGAAACGATGAAGATGGTAAGTATGTGGCATACCAAGTACGGAAAGCTGTAGACCACTTTTCCAAAAGCTACAGTTACTAGCACTTCCTTGTCTGTACGTATATGAAGTAGCTAAGTATGTCAGAGAAAACCTCCATTTATATGAGCACTTAAATAGCATAGTATATAATAGTCATAAAAACAAAATATGCATGAAACGCCATAAAAAAACTATATTTAATAAAAATGTTATGGGTATAGGCATCTAAAATCTATAATAAATTGCCAAAAAATATCATAGACATTAATGAACTAGAGGCATTCAAAAAACATATACATAAATATCTCTTTAGCAAATGTTACTATACAATTGATGACTATTTAAATGAAGGCAAATCCTAACAGATCCTATTTATTAACTCTGATCAAATTAATTACATATCAATATAATTTACAATTTATTATGTATTACATTATCAATAAAGGGCATTGAAATATTGACATTGTATAATTTATGTGACATTTTATAATTTGTATGACATTTTAATTTAAGTAGGTATATGGCATTTTAAAGTTGATAATTATTGTTCATAAGTAAATATTAATTTATTGTTAGTTGAAGTTATTATTATAATTAATGTAAAATTTGTTAAAATATTATTGTTTATAGCTTAATTACGGTATCAAATTTGTACGCTTCAATGCAAGACATAGACGGACATATCCATTTATTGTAACACCTATGTATTACCTATGTTTACAAATAAATATTTCTGATTTCTGTATTGTGCAACATCTTATCCCTGTCCTTCTGGACAGCTGAGGCGTACGAGTACCCGAGCACCTACTCGTCTGACACTTACCCGCAGTGGCCCAATTGAGGCTATGTGCTGAAAACGCTGCCTAAGTAAGTAACAGTCGCTCGTCTATGTATGCATGTATCAATTAAAAAGAAGCATCAATATGTAAGGGGCTATTCAAGTATAACGTAAGACTCCCTACCCCTTGTCAGCTAAAGTTATTATAGTACATCATCCGAAATAAGCCTAGCAAAGAAGTCCCCACCCCCTTTGTGCTTACGTAATTCTTGAATGACCCCTAAAGTAACGCACCCGCTTGGGGTTATTAGTTAGTTTGACGTGTTCTTTTTTATTAGGATAAAAAAGTATACCATGTTATATTATGTCTTAAAATTTAATGCAAATGGATAGGTAACCCTTTACGGTTGTGAAGTCTTTTTTACTACCATTGGTGGCAGATGAGTGCGTTGGTTCATGCTACTACGGTACTATAGTGTACTAACGTATAACCTAAATGATGAAGCGTATGTTAACCTATTCAATCGCAGCGGCAACAGCGGCCAGACACAATAGAGTTTATTATGTCTGGCATTCTAAAACTTGACAGGTTAATATTCGAAATTCGACGCAACAAAATGTCACCTCTTGGAAACAAACATTGAGGTACACACCTACACAATTAGGTACATCAGTCACAAGTGAACTCAGCCTAATCAATAAACGATTACCCATTTCCATGTAGACGCAGGCGTGGTTCAGACAACAGCATAATTATAGGTACACATAGAAGCTAGCTTTTATATCATTCAAAGGTTTGGTTAAGATAGCATTTTTAGGACAACTCTCTCTATATGAATTATTCCTATATCGCTGTGGAGTTTAGAAACATGCAAACAACGGACACAAAGAATATCCACGCTCGGGACAATCATTTGTAGATCGTCGTCTTTTTATCCTGTGTAGAATTTGGGCCTACAACACTCGGCGTAGTAGCTATCGCTGGGAAGAACAGTGAGCACCATGTTGGCCAGCGACAGGTGCTGGCAAGCTGTTGCCGAATTCAGTGAGGCAGTAATGCTCCTGAAGGAGACTGCGGAGCGAGAACGGGAGGCCGACGCCAATGCGGACCCGCTCCGCCGAGCAAGGCCGGGGAGGAGGCGACGCCGCTACGCTCACCTCCTCCCCCCGCCTTAGATGGTAATGTCTTAAGTCGTAGCCCTGCCAGGCTAACGTCTGAGCGCCGGAGAGAGTTCGGAACGGAGATCCTCCGGCGCTCCATGATAGACGGCAAGAGCGCCGCAGTTAGGTTTAGTCGGTATTCCGTGGCCCACTATTGTAAGGGCCTCGGCGAGTCCGACACTACCCGCTGTTGCCGGCGCGGCTTTCCAACCGCGTCGACAGGAGCGGGTGTGCGTAAATGCATTCCCTTGCCCAATGCTAGGCAGCATGGCGTCTGGAAATGGAAGCATATATCTCTACTCTAGGCTCGCCTTTTATTCACTGGTGATAAATTCATATAAGTAAGTATAAAAGCCTGGGTTGCCATACTAAAATGCTCGATCCAATCTAGCACTAGCACGCCTTTAGTAAACTTTCATAAGTTAATTTACGAAATTTAAGTAAATAAATAAATAGGCAAGGTATTACGTGGCATTTGTTCCTAAAAGTATATTTAATAGCTAGCGAAATGTGATTGTAAAACACCATTGGGGGCGTCCATTAATTTCGTGAGGCGATTTTGACTATTTTTCGACTCCCTCTCCCCCATTGGTGAGATGTCGTGAGATTTGGCTCGATTCAGTAAAATCATCTGCTCCTTCAATCTCGCTGCGGTGAATACTATTGTGTAGGATTTAGCCATATTTTAATAGAGAAATATTTTACTTTATTATACCCAGTTTTCTCGCAATATTTTACGCTGTTTCTTGAGGAAAATATTAAGTAATCTCCCGAATCGAATCTCGAATTTGAGATTCGGCTCTACCCCCTCCCTACTCTAAACGCCTAACGTAATTAATGGATGCCCACACCTTCGGCGTATATTATGGGTGCTTTTACTTCTGCCGGTCAAACATGACGCCATTACATGGATATACCATCGTGTTATTATTTTAATTACATAACCCACAAGTACCTATTCTCTACAAAATATAATAAACGTACTTACACGTACGTGGCTTAGAACATGAATATTAAAATAAGTAAATTATGTCTAAAACACAAGCTAAAGAATGTAAAATTTGTTAAAGTTAAGTGTTAAGTTTAGATCCTTGAGTTGCTGTAATATATGCCTGATGCAATATATGCTTTTTATTTTTATGATTTTATAATTCAATTATATGAGTATGTGGTTGTTATAAATGACATTGTTCCTGCCGACAAACTGTTACGCAGTTTGGTGGGATTTAAATGATTGTATTCGTATGTTTTGGTCTTAATAATTATTTTTATTATTATTACATTCAAAATGGCAACCAAAATTGTGTAAATAATTTTCAGGTCTTGAAAGTTGAAACACCCATTTTGAACGGCCTTTAAAGCACCCATACAGATACACTCCATTTTATTACGAATTGTCTTAATCATTCCACAAGAATGTAAATGATGGTTTAGTTTTCCTTGTTTGTAAATAAGGACAAAGATAAATCCTACCTCAAGAGTTGATATTTTCTTATACTGTTTTGTTAAATATGCGATACAAGACGCTTGCTATCGCTAAGACGTTTATAGAGATTTTTTTGGACTGGTGCTACACATGCTACCATGATTTGTTAGAGTCGCGGATTCGAGCATAGCTTCAGGTTTCGAACTTTACCTGATTTATAATTAAACGTAATTAAACGTTTTATAGATAAAATTATGATTTTCACATACGATTCCATTATTAATTTAAAAAACCAGCTTCTGCTCGCAGCTTCGCTTACTCGGAAATAACACTTTTTTTTCGATGAAATATACGGAATTTCATGACGATCGACCGAGTAGTTAATTTATTTATTTATTTATTTTATTTATTTTCAAATTTAGAAAACTTACAGCTAGTTAACAGTATAAGTAGGATAATATGATTAAGCTATGGCCAATTACAAGCTTTCACATCTAACAATAGTACATGCAAAATTTAATAACAGTAACACGACTAGGTACATAGTTCACCATAAAAATAACTAACATTATGTAATATAAAAACTATAGGTAATATATGCATACATGCGACAGTAGTGCAAACAAGAAAAACATACACATCCATTCGCCACTCCTCAAACAAATTAATTACCTTCGATGTTCAAAAAAGTCATTACACATAACCCTTTTTAATTTATTGACACTCGTGTTAAAGAGATCAATATCGACTCTCCGGCATGCTGTATTGAACATACGACAAGCCCTGATCGTAAATGAATTCTGCCTGTAGGTGCTAGGGATGGCAGGAGTATAAAGAAGGTTATGCCTTCGTAACAGCGCAGATGGTACGCGCAGGCCAATTTTGTTCACCAGCTCGGCTACATCCGTCGACCCATTTACAATTTTAAATAAAAAGGAAATATCCGCTATTTGCCTTCGCTGTTGGAGAGGAAGTAAGTGAAACTTTCGGCATCGGGTGAAATAATCCGGCAAATAAGTATTGGAATGGAATTGGATATACCTCAGGAACTTCCTTTGAACGTTTTCTAAACGCGATATGTAGATATCGTAGTTAGGGTTCCACACCTGAGAAGCATATTCGAGGTGGCTACGGACATAGGCACAATACAAAATTTTAATCGTTTTAATGTTTTTGAAATCTTTAGATATCCTAAAAATGAACCCTAATGCTTTATTAGCCTTGTTAACTACGTTTGAGATATGCGCATCAAATAATAGCTTTGAGTCAAACGGCGTAAAAGTTAAGGCGTAAAAGTGTAACAAACAAGCTCACATTCGAATTTATAATATTAAGTTAGGATGACTGCTAACAGAGCACGCATACATTATCGTTAGCAAATAAGTTACTAATAACGGTAACTATCAAGGATTGGAGGAGTCACTTATACCAATATCTAAGCTGCAGTAACGATCAACATCAACCTAGACAGACTACTGTCTGATGGCTTACCATCTACCATCGAAGACTTGCTAATCACCTGAATAAAGAAACAAAATTATATTATTCGAAATATTCCTTTAGCAAATATATTTTAGAATAGATATAAAAATAGCAGCGATAGCCTAGTTGGTGACCGTCTGGACTGCCAAGCAGAGGTGTCGATTTCGATCCCAAGGCGCGCATCTCTGACTTCTCGAAGTTATATGCGTATTAAATAGTTAATTGTTACTAGTGTTAACAGTGAAGGAACACATCGTGAGGAAACCTGCATGTCTGAGTGTTCTCCATAATATTCTTAAGGATATGTGAAGTCTGCTAACCTGCCCTGGGCCAGCGTGATGGACTATGGCCTAACCCTTCTCACACTGAGAAGACGCCTGTCCCAGCATTGGGACAGTTTATAATATAGGTCTGATATTTATATTATCGATTAGCTGTTGCCCGCGACTTCGTCCGCGTGGACTGGTATTTCTAAAAACGATCACACACATTTTCTATAGCTACTGCACGCGACTCTCGCGTGAGTTTTCCATTCCTAACGGCAAAAAGTTCTCATGTATTTGTCTATAATTATATTTAATTTGTATAGATATAAACAGTTAATATTAAATTTCAAGCTCTGTAAAAAATATCCTATCATGTGTCCCAGACGTTTAGATCAATATTCAATATGCTATAAATAAACCTAGGACAATGAGGATAATAAAAATATATGTCACGGGTACTAAATGAGTAATATAATTATTATTATTATTTATGTATATTAAAATTATTATTGTTTATGCTTATTAATTTTATATAATGAAAATGTATTATGAAAATAGCACAGATAAAATATGGCATCATTTCACTTATATTTTAATATTACTTTATTGTATTATAAATATTATAATATACTAAGTCTGCAATAAAGTTGTGAACCCACTTCTAACACAAACATTTTGGCGTAGCATATTATTTAGCAATTCAAATAATGATTGATAAACCTAAAATAAGGGACCTAAAATAACCCTCAAATACTCAAAAAAAGTAAGTCTGAAATTACTT
Source organism: Catocala sponsa (assembly GCA_963564715.1). Classification (NCBI taxonomy): domain Eukaryota; kingdom Metazoa; phylum Arthropoda; class Insecta; order Lepidoptera; family Erebidae; genus Catocala; species Catocala sponsa. Next base: position 11,077,953 of record OY751351.1, read on the forward strand.
TTACTTGAATTAAAAACTAATACTTATATCCTAACTAATATTATATTATATGAGAATCTTAGTTTATTTAGCTTCCACGTCTAAACTACTCAAATGATTGTCATGAAATTTCGTATTGACATAGTCATGGGTACATAAAAGTACATACCATAGGTAACTTTCGTTCAGAAAAATATACTGTTCCTGAGGGATCTAAGGGATAGCTAATTAAATATTTTAGATAATGCCTGCACTAGGGATAATTTCTGTTTTATGTAGAACTAGCTATTGATATTTTTATTACTTTTTTCATAAAATCTTCAGGCTAAGAATTAAATTAAACACTTATTTAGAACACAACATAGTCTAAAATTTCAAGTCAATCCATTGACTATTTTTCGAGTTAGTTAGTTCGAGCAGACACGAACAGTTTGGGCGGACAACCTGACGTCCCGAAACATTTCGGCGCTTCGTGCGCCACCGCGCGCCATGGCCGTCAGGTTGATAAGAGGTTACCGCACGATCTCGTTCGAAGCTGCGAGCCTCCTCGCTGGATCGATGCCATGGGACCTGGAAGCGGAGCTCCTGGCGTCGCTCTATCGTTGGCACCAGGAGGCGCTAGCTCGGGGCGAAGGACCGGCTCTTCCCGCTATCGAGGCGGCAAGGTCCGAGCTCCGCCAGGTCCTAGTGGCGAATTGGAAGAAGCGACTTGTGCACCCCAGTGCCGGGCACGCCACGATCGTGGCGGTAAGTCCCGTGTTTGAGGAGTGGCTGGAGAGGCGGCATGGCGCCCTCACCTTACGGCTAACACAGGTAATGACTGGCTACGGTTGTTTTGGCCGGTTCCTGTGTCGTATACGCCGGCAAGAGACGCCCGGTTGTCACTACTGTTGTTGAGGACACCGCGCTGCACACTTTGGCGGTTTGCTCCGCCTGGGCATCGCAGCGCCGCGCAGTTGATCGCGGCAGTCGGATTGGTTGCCCTCTCGCTTCCGGCAGTAGTTCAGTCTATAGTCCGGAGTGAGAGGTCGTAGAACGCCGTCGCCTCCTTCTGTGAGGAAGTGATTTCCAGCAAGGAGGCGGCGGAGCGGGAGAGGGAGCGTTTAAACCCTTTCCCCAACCGCAGAACCGGGCGCCGGGCTTATGGGCCTGCCCGCCATCCGTTCAGCACCAGCTCCGAGAGGCGGCGTGCATGTTCCCACGCGCGCCTCTGTGTCGTGTCCGTCTCCCCTCTAGAGGGTCGCGACCGCATGTGCAAGTGATTCGCGCGGCCCCGCCGATAGTGGTTTTGTCGAGAAACACCGTGGTAGGTTTAGTCGGTATTCCGGGAGATACATTATTCTTATTCCATCTTTCTCTTTTACCCCGGCGAGTCCGACATAACCCCTCCGCCTGCCCCCGCGGAGGGGAATGCGTCAAAGCATTCCCCCACGTAAAAAAAAAATTAAAAGAAAGGCACGAACATAGAGAATCTATATTTTTATATACATATAACAATTAACATATAAAAGAAACATACAAAAACAGATGAACTATCTGTAAATAATGCATGTTTTAATGTTTGTGCCATATGGGCATTAAATTCTCATTACACCATGCATTGGTAATTAGTATCTAGTTGTATGGCAATTACATTATCACTCGGCCATCTGTCCAGTCATATGTATAATAACAGAAAACTATTTACATGAAACTTTTTACCATTTTATATAATATATGTACGTATTATAACAGGGAAAATATAGATTCATGCAGGTCTGACTAGTATTAGCAGATATAACTGATAATAAAATCTACAATAATAATCTGATCTAGGTAGGAGGTAGATTTTGAAATTTTGGATGTAAGAGGTAAGCTCTGGAACAAGCAATCAATGTTTTTGCCTTAGATATAGTCCATTAATTTTGGTTGTAGGAGTTAAAAACTCTGGAACACGCAATCAATTTTTTTGGCTTAGTTAGTCCAATAATTTTGGATAATAATAATATTTTTTTATTATTATTTAGGATACTATTTGTCATGGGAGAGAACCAGTAATCATAAACGTGAGTAGAGAATAATAATAATATTCACACACATAAGCTCACACCGGTGTTGCCCTCTGCTGTTTTTAAGGCCTATATGTTCTATGGCGACTATTTAGGGGGCCTAGTGAGTCGGCGAGTCACCGTCTGCCATTCCGACTTTGTACTGGGACAGTATATCAGGCAGACGCCGCGCCGTTTTTTAACTCTAGTTTGCATTTTACCAAACCATCAAACACCCATCCTTATAGACCAGAATAATTAGAATCCATATGTAGCAATAGTCTCTTACGCCTGCCATGGCTAGTGTCTCGGTAAGTGTTTCATCTCAATTTAAACTAAAACTCTCGAAAGGCCTCTGCATGTTGGATCCATGTCCCCGTGTAAGCCTCCCAAAGGGCCGGGTATTTTCCTAACATATTAGGGAAATACTGGTGAAAGAGAAACAAATAATATCCTATCACATACACACAACACCATCTAGCCCAAACTAAGCAGAGCTTGTACTATGGGTACTAGATAATGGATAAACATTAATACATACTTTTTTTTGTAAATACATACATATTATACATAGAAACACCCAGACCAAGACAAACATACATGTTCATGCACACAAATGGTTGACTTGTGCGGCAATCGAACCCGCGACCTCAGGCATGTCAGTCGGTTACACTAACGACTAGGGCATAGAGGCCGAGAGAATATAAATCTCTTGTTTCTTTCGCATATAAATTACATTCTTTATGCACTGAATAATCGTAATGTAGAAAACTATATCTAAGCAACTGTAAGCAGACTTCTATTAAATATCTATTCCAAGTGTTGCTGTGACAAATATTTATAAAGAAACAGACATCATTGAAAAATAATTACTTATGTCTCGATGCAGATGACAGATTAAGTCTTATAGTACAATTAGTGATAGTTATTGTGTACTGGATTAAGGTAACTCGCTTCATGCCTATTGGGCTAAAAGGTAAGGTAAATAATATTCAGTATAACAGAGACACATAACACGCTAGTACATAGAGTTTCTTATCAGATACAATCATACCCATTACGAAAAAAATATTGTGCAAATAGTAGTAAGCATAAGCTTACTCAACTTAATCTGTAAGACAGCAATCAGAACATTTCATCATTATTCAAAGTCATCATTTACCATATACTAACTAATATTATAAATACCTATGTGAGTTTGTTATACTTTCATGCTTAAACAACTTATTTGACCATAAAATTACACAAACATGTTGCGAGGTGTATAGAATATATGAATATGTAATATAGGGTGCCATTTAACCAAAAAAGTAAAAGTACAGATCCCAAGTGAGCCACGGGCAAATGCCGATTTGCCCGTGGCTCGCTTGGTGCTGGTGCGTAGCGCGCTGTCGTGGTTGCAGGTTAATAATAAATATTTGTATCAGATTAGTAAATCTTCTTTACTTAACAGACATTTTCTGCAAGGTTCTGCATGCAAAATAGTTGCCAACAACATTGCCAATTACTTTAATGTGCAATATATGGCAAGGGTAGGGTTTAAGGTATGGCCAAACCAGCCAGACAATTCTGGTTTGCATGGCTGATGCATTATTATATTTTTGAGAAAGATTATTGTTGAAAAACGTTGCAGCTGCATATTGCATTAAAAATAATGCCCATTTAAAAACCATTGTATAGGGACCACAATGCACAAATAAAATAGAATATACAAGAAGAAATACAAGTATCTTTAGCTTAACATTATATGGGTCAGTTTCTAACTTGCTACATTAGTGTTATATAAAGGATATGGTCCTGATTTTCTTTATGTGTAGCAACTATCACTGACAACCTGCTAAACTGTAATATGGTATAAACTTATTGAAGTAGATTTTGGGATATTGTAGAAAACTTGGATACCAATTCTATAGTGTTAAGAATATCCACAGCAGACTGTCTTAGTTGATATCTAAAATAGACGGAATCTAAAATAGAAATCCCAATAATAACATTGTTGTGTACTATCATTGTTAAGTTACTAAGCCTAGTGAATCAATGAATATGCATAGACCACTTCTAATGATATAGCCAAAATATGTTAATGAATCATTGTTTGTTTATTGTCTAATTCCATTCCTATAAAATATAATAGGTATTTTATCTAATTGAGTATCTGCAACTGTCTGAAAGGCCACACCTGCTTATCCATAAAGGCATCACTTAATTAACAATAAAACAAATAGTAAAACAAACAACAAATTAAAACTAGTTTGTGATTATATAAATCATCAAGAAGGTTACATACCAATTTTTCGTCTTTCTACAATGTCTCAGTTGTCATCTCCCTGAATTCATAATGCAGTCGAGAGAGCCAATGAAAATAATTAGTTTGTGTAAAGATCATTACATCAATGTAAATACGTGTGTTATGGTGACACAAGAAGAGTAAATTTACGATGCCATTTGAAAAGGATATAGATTATGATTGGGACAGCTTGGGCTACTTTCCCCACTTCCTCGTCAGTCTGCATAATCTTCTTGATTCGCCCCTACAAACAAACAATGTCATGATATCACCAATCTCTCAAAACTATTGACGAAAACAAAAGCTAATTTCTCTTTGTTACGATTGTTTATAAACGTTTTGCAACTTACAGCCGGAAACCTTGCATTGTATTTTCTCTTCTTGGTAGGCATTGTGGTAATCCGTTCACTTTAACACCAATTAAATGATAAAATTAGCTCACTTCGCCATCAGAATGTTAATACTTCTCGCGCATTTTTGAGGTTATAAAAGAGGGACGTTCGCAGCCTACTTCATTTATATACGAATTTGACAGTTTCTCCACCATTTTTTATGGTCAATTTATGATTTACCACGTAATCCTATCAAGTGATACATGAACAAAAGACTAAATGATACTTCTAAATTAAATTGTATATTAAGGTAATTGAAATCCACTTTAAAATTAAAATATTCACACAAACAGAATTAATTAGGCTGAATGAGCTTTTATACTTGATCACACTTGAATTTATTTAAAAACATTTTAAATCGTTCTGAAACATCTGCTTATCTTCAAGAGCTCTATTTTATGCAATGTTACTGCAATACTTATGATATTATGACAAAACTTACGAAAATTCACATTCTTTTATGTGACTAATTAAAGAAAATACCTAAAGATGTTATTATGTCATTTACTTCGTGTTTTGTAGAACGTGGTCACAGTTACAGAACGAACAACAACTAATGTTAAACGTCAAAAACATGGCGTCGTTATCGAGGTGCGTTTTTATGATTTTTATTTATTTTCCACACTTATCCAAATTTAAAGAACAATATTAGTTTTATAGAAATAATAGTGTGCAGGCGACCTATTACGTAAATTATTTTAACTAAACTTACTCGAGAGAGAAGCTAGGTGTCATCAAATCTCATTGTTGTTTGGATCAAATAATTCTTGGTTACGTTGTAATTTCGCAAGAATGACTATCTTGTATGGTGTCTAATTATCTATATTCTTGACCTTTATTTAACCATACGAATTTCATTTGCCCAATATTATTACTAAAATATAATCACCACAAAATATCCTTAACATTTATATATGTCAGACATAATATCATAATCATATTGATGGGCCTTGCAGCTTATTACCAGCGCCCACACAACAGGTGTGGGACCGCGATGATGAACGGAAGGCTAAGCGCGTCGGTAGTGCATTGGTTGTTTCCCAAAGCAGTGTTCCACCGTATGGCCAAAGGAAAGGATGGATTCCAAGGACAGAAGAGGATTTTGGAGGTAACTAATTTATTTAGACTCAGCAATTTAGTTTATTTTACTTCCTAATACCACACAAAAGGTAATCTTGTGACCTTATTATTTATTATGAATTTTGGGAAAACAGTATTTGCAGATTATTATTAAACTGGTGATTTAAAAAAATACAGTCATGTGTTTCTTGCAGGTATCTTCTTGTAGGCTTAATTCTTTGCCTAAACCTAGTAATTAACCTGAATGTAGCTTTCTGTAACTTAGTTAACTCATTAACACTAGAGAGACTGCTGTAGCGCTGTTGTCAAATTGATGATTCCGAAAAGTAAAATGGTCATATTTTAAAGTTATGCTTTGAACATGACACTCTTTGTCTTTTAATATTTTGTAATTTTATAGTCCCAATTTAAAAAGTCCAAGAATTTAGTTCTGCTCATTATATTTTGTATTTTTGCGCATAGTATTTGTAATATACCTTTGATCAACTTTAATGGATATTCATTGGACATTAGTTGCATGAATTCTTAATTTATATTTGTCATTTGCAAAGAACATCAGGCTGCTAAATCAAAACATATTATTTGTACAATTAGCTATTTATTCAGAAAGTTTTCAAATCAGAGTTACATGTTTATTATTTATTCAAACATTATATATTTATTTATTAAGGATCTCTTACAAGAAATACAATTTCTTAATCAATACACCTTGGTAAGTAAAATAAGGTCTTGTGTTTTCTCAACTACAAGAGATCACAACATGCCAAATGAGAAAGTACAAACAATTAAATAAAAGAAAGTAAGTAATGTTTCTATATATAATATTGTCTATACAAGAATTATTAGAAATTTAAACGGATTGTACAAAAATAAACGCAAGGTTAATATAAACTTAAACTAAAAAATAAGAAAATTGGAGACTGTCTTATAACATACAATATTACAAATAATCTTATGAAAGTAAAATAATAATATAATTTATAGTAATATGAAAAACTCAGTGGTGTTTGACCAAAAAGTAAAACGGAGTATTCCGCTTTCGGCACCTATGGTTTCGGCACCAAAGCTATTCTTCTTTCAGCACCAATAGGTATTTTTGCTTGGTGCCGAATGTGGAATAAAATACATATTGGTGCTGAAAGTGGAATAGCTTAGGTGCCGAAACCATAGGTGCCGAAGAAATTGGTGCCGAACGCGGAATACTCCAGTAAAACATGTCAGCCAATTTTCCACAATGAATATTACCTAAAAACAATTTCGCTATAAGTCAAACTGAATAAATTTATTGGACTCACACAGCATAAATTCAGTAGTAAGGAAGCCTGTGAACTATAAAGTAGAAAATCCCAATATGAAAAGCAATAAAATAAAATATAATAACAATTCAAGTTATCATAATTTAATTAAATAATAATTTATCTTTTTAGATGGTGGAGCTTTCCCCGAGGTTCATGTGGCCCAATATCCTTTGAGCATGGGTGCACGGGGCAAGGAGAGCACGTCCAATGCACTTGCCGTACAGCTAGATGAGTCTGGGAGAGTGAAATACTCTGCGATTGCACGGCAAGGCCACAGTGCCGATAAGGTTAAACAACAATTATTAAAGTTATTAGTAATTAGATTTTGACAATGTATTTTGTTAATGTAGGGTAGGTTAATAACGGTAATTTTTTTCTGGGTGAAAGGGACCCTATGTCCATTTCTGTAACCCTGACAATGTGTATTCAAAATTTTATGATGATCGGTCGTGTAGTTAAGGCGTGAAAGTGTAATAAACAAACAAACTCACATTTACATTTATAATATTAGTTAGGATTACCTATGTATTGATATATCCTAACTTGTTATGTAAGTGCATCATAATATGAACGTGACTAGATCTTAAAATACAGGGCATCCTAGTGTAGGATCTTAGGCTCCTAAAGCGTCATTTCATGTATTAAATATTTTTTTTATGGATAGCTCTTATATGGATAACAGCCATAAAATCCGTTTAAAGCACGTTAAATTCAAGACGCTGCCAATGAGATAAACATCATGAGATATTCTAAACACTAATCTCCAGTTTTACATTCCAGATTATCTACTCTAAATTGACAGACCTGCTCCCATCAGAGGTGCTAGCGGAGGATGACCCGACGCTACAGAAACCTGATGATGAGGACATTCAAGATATCACAGAGAAAACCAAACTAGCCTTAGAAAAGCTGACCAATGCCAAGATTTCTGCTGCAATGCCGGTTAAAGCTGCACCTAAAGCTGTGAGTTGAAGTTTTGTTTGATTGTAATCTTGTGTTCTTTTCCGGAGCAGAAAACTACCTTTGATTAAAAACCAGCCTTTGAAAACCAGTGCATCTACCACACCACCAACTGATAGTATGAAAAGCACTGGCGGTTTGCCAACATTTAATAAAAGAGGACAGGAGCTGATATTTAAACCACTTAGTTTATATGTCGAGTGTTGTAGGTTCGAATCCTACACGAATCAAAACATTTGTTGTTCTTTGTGTCTATTATTTGAATGTTTGTAAAGCCAATCTCATTATGTCGAGCAGTATACTGCAATGGGCTTATTGATGAAAGTCATTCGCGACCTAGCACGGTAGTAACATATTTCAAAGAAAAAAGAAAATGGAGGCATGAAATCCCCTGCAGGCAGCATAGCGTTTATTTAAAAAGCCTGGTAGAACTACTCACTGAAGGAATACAATAAAAGATTCTTTGGGCGTGATACTTTCCCAGCAGCAATGCTCTAGTATATTAAAATCCGATGTTTGAACCAACATCCCAATGTGCTCTAATTAGTGATCAATCTTCTCTGATTAATGAGAAGAACACGTCACTATCAATCGCGCTGATAGTACATTATATCCGCAGGCGCCAGCGCAATACATCAGATACACTCCGGCGCAGCAGGGAGGAGCTTTCAACTCAGGAGCTAAACAAAGAGTAATCAGGTGAGAATTGAATCAGTTTTTTTTTTGTGATCTGGTCCGCAAACGGGCAGACGTATCGCCTGATGGTAAGCGATTACCGCCGCCCATGGACACCCGCAACACCATAGGAGTCACAAGTGCGTTGCCAGCCTTTTAAATTTGACCCCCCCCCCAGGAGGAGAGGAGTTGGGCCTCCGGTACCCTCACTGACTCGACGAAACACGCAAGCGCTATTTGACGCCGATTTTCTGTAAGACCGTAATATCACTCCGGTCGACTCGGCCCATTCGTGCTCGACTGTCTCTTGTGTCTACTGTACATGAGGTCTAGAGTGCGATTCTCGTGTAGGGCCCACAAAATGTTATTGGGCGGCTTATCTATGAAGAAATTCTCAATAGCAATCTAGACTGCTATTGAGAAAATCTGGTGTTTTGTTGGCGGTTTCCTAACTCTGGAGTTAGGTAGGTAGTTGTTGTTGCAGTCCTTGTGCTTTGAAAAGCACGTAAAGCATTTGGTCTTGTGCCTGATCTCCTCAGGTCGTGTCGTATTGCTGTCCCACCGGGCTATGAGAGTGAAGGAATAGAGAGTGTACTTGTGTTTGCACATACACTTGGGGACTATAATATCTCCTACTAAGAAAACCAGACACCGGTAAGGTTGAGTTCCAGCGCCGAAAACAAGAATCAGTTTGGAGGACAAAACAATTTTTATTATTTCACACTTATGTATATGTCAACACTTTCTTATTTAATATATATTCTGTTTACATCGCTACTACAAGGGATACGGAGTTAAGATTAGAAATGCAGATAGATCTCAGTGATATAAACCTCATAGCACAAGCGTGAGCCGCTTACCTAACTGCCAATCATAGGTTTGACTGTCGATTTCTTCTTAGAAAAGCATATGTATGCAGTTTGCGGCACCGCCGATCGGAAAGACCTTGAAAACATAATCAGTAGTAGCAAGGAGCAAATAAATAATGTTGCGGGTTTGTCTTTAGAATGGTGGAAGCGCAAGTGGATCCGATGGAGCCCCCGCGCTTCCAGATCAATAAGAAGATCCCGCGCGCGGCGCCTTCGCCCCCCGCACCCGTGCTGCACTCGCCGCCGCGCCGCGTGTCTGTCAAGCAGCAAAGAGACTGGAAAGTACCTCCATGTGTATCACACTGGAAGAACGCTAAAGGTAATAAATTATATCTCCGTAAAATGTCTCCTCAAAAAGTGCCCGCTCTTTTTATCGAGTAGCTTTCGCTCGCGTAGATATACGTTAAGTTAGGTTAGAAACAGGGCCAAAACCTCGGCGGGGTCGTAATTGCATGTGAAAGTGATTCGCGCGACCCCGCCGACTCTGGTTATGTCGAGGAACACCGTGGTAGGTTTAGTCGGTGTTACCAGGATATCTTTCCCCCGGTGAGTCCGACATAACCTCTACGTCGCCCCGTGGCGAGGTATGCCTCAAAGCATACTCCACGTAAAAAATAATAAGGTTAGTAAAAGTACTTTTTTCCTGGATGAAACATACTCTATGTCCTATTTTGTAACCCGGACAAAGTGTATGCGAATTTCCATGATGATCGGTAGATCAGTTAAAGCGTGAAAGCGTAACAAACAAACAAACTCACATTCGCATTTATAATATTAGTTAGGATAAGCGAGATTTTGGGCTATTGGAATTTTATATTTATATTACCTACTTCATAAAGGTCAATTGCTCATATTATTATTATCACATTAAAATAATATAAACTGCGCTGACAAATATTATAAAATTAAAAAATCACTTCAAAAGTCAGGCTCCAAAATATCCTATATCTACTCGTAACACCAAATAGCGAATTACACTTATATTTTCCTTAAGTGAGGATCAAACTCTCAACACATCCCAAGGCAAATCATTGCGATAGTTTCATCTTATTAAAAACCATTGACTGCATGGAAGGCGTAGTGGTTTATGTGGTCGCCTCGCTACTGCCACTGTGTCGAGTATTGTGGGTTCGAATCCCACACGAGACAAAAAATTTGTGTGATCCATAAATGGTTGTTCCGAGTCTAGGTGTTCTTTGTGTCCGTTGTTTGAATGTTAGTAAAATTCCCCGCGACACAGGATTTGTTCCTAGTGAGAGAGATGTCTTGCTAAAAGATAAAAACAAAATAGAATATTATTCTACTGTTATCTCTCATCGTTTCAGGTTACACAATACCTCTTGACAAGCGCCTAGCGGCAGACGGCAGAGGCCTTCAACAAGTGCACATTAATGAGAACTTCTCTAAGTTAGCTGAAGCTTTGTACATAGCTGATAGAAAGGCGAGAGAAGCAGTGGAGGCGCGAGCCCAGCTCGAGAGGAGATTAGCACAGAGGGAGAAAGAGAAAAAGGAAGAACATTTGAGGATGTTGGCGCAGAGGGCTAGAGATCATAGAGCGGGTGAGTGTTCAACAATAATAATTTATTCTATTCTTTATTATTGTACTAGATTTTACCCGCGCCTTGGCACGCGTAAATGTAGGTTAGTTTAGATAAGTAACAGTGCTTTTTTTAGATAAAAAGCATCCTAAGTCCTTTTTTTTTTCTCCGGACACAATATCGATAAATCCTGCGCAGACTCTACCTCAAAGGACTACAATGAGCTATACATTAATTTAAAATGAAATTATGCTTAATGTGTAAGCATTTTATAATCAAATATCAATTTACTCATATTCTAAGCGTTCGAATAAAGTTACGCGGTTGGTAAATGTGTCACAAAAGTTAAACTAACGAATTGCTTTATACTAATTTTATTAAATTATAACACAACATTTTGATTTGCTACACTAAAAGTACTGATTTTTGACTTATTTATATTTGGGTTATATTCCGTGCTGCTAAGTGTATAAATATGTCAATACCGATAAGTGGATGTTGCAATGAAATAATGACATTTTTACACTAGAATCTAGTATACAATAGAAATTTCAACATGTCTGAATAGATTTCGGTTTGGGCCGAAACTGAGACCGTAGCCGAAGTTTTGGTTACAGTTGAAACCGATACCGTGGTCGATGTTTCGGTTTCGATTTCGACTGTAAATCCTGTTTCGACTGACCTAATGTAAATACAACATTCCCATTACCATGTCTTAAATAGTTTCGTATACGTATTGCAGGTATCCGCGCGCCGGACGAGGAAGGCGGGCTGGGCCTGGGGCTGGGGGGCGCAGGCCCGGGCGCCGAGCTGGACGAGAGCGGGCTAACGGCGGCCGAAAGAGACAAGCTGCGCGCCGAGAGACACAAGGAGAGGCAGCGGGAGAGGAACCTGGCCCGCGCCGCACCTGATAAGAGGTACTGATTTAGCTCTTTGTAATAGTAGTCACTCTGAGGATAGTTGTTTGCATCGTCTAGCTAAGGCCGATGCGATGCGTCCTGATGTTATGAATTTGATTCCTGTACAGAATTTTGTGTTTATTTGCAAGCTAATTGTTCTTTGTGTCCGTACAAAATAATCTAATCTATCTATCTATGTGTGTGTCAGGATCGTAGCAAATGGAAATCCGTAGTCTCTGCCTACCCCTCTGGGAAACAGGTGTGAATCTATGTATGTATTTATGTAAAATAATCTATATGTGTGAGTGAGCAATTTTGGGATTTGTTGTTGTCTTTTCTTTTCGGCAGTAAGGTTAAGTGTTTTGTGTTAAGAGTAATTGCTGCATACCACAGACCCACGTCGTGGGCCCAGCGCATCTGTATTACCGAGGACCACGCTAGTGGGTTCACTAGTAAAATGTATGGCGGTATGAACCGTGTAAAAGTTATTAGGATGCGAATGTGTTAAGCCATATGCGTTCCATATCACTTAGCATCCTTTTAGTTAGTGAACGGCAATACGCGCTAACTGACCAGTACTGTGCCACTGCTTTTGGGAATAATAAGATGTAAATTTATACCTGTATCGCAAGACCTATGTCAGCATCCCGCTTTCAAATACATACACTCAGCGGCACGGAATCTTGGCCAAACTTTTAACTTGCGATAACAATTTTTTAAGTGTGTCTAACTTTGTTCTTATCATGTAGGTAAGCAGAAATAATGTTTACGTTAAATCCTAAGAGGGTAATTAAGAAAGTTGGAGTGCATTTTGGTTTGGTTTTGAAGTTTTAGTGTAACCGTGTCATTTGTCCGACTAAGTTGATGTTTTAAATTGTGTTCTGAAAATTGAAAGTGTTAAGTTGTCGAAGTTTTTTGATTTTATTGTGATTACTGAACATCTAAAGGCGCCTTGGAGTTCTTGAAAATGCCTTTGACACCAAGTCAGGTAGCACAAGCAGTGGCGTTAATCGAACAAGGCTTGACCCATCGTGAAGTGGCTACTGTGCTTAACGTACCCCGTTCTTCGATGCAATATGCTCTTAGACGGTATCAAGAGACTGGCCGCTACACCCGCAGACCAGGTAGTGGGGGTGTACGTTGCACATCAGCTCGTGACGATCGCTTTATCGTCTTAGAAATTTTAAGAAATCGCTTCCTTACCGCCGTCGAGATCCATCAGCGGCTTCAAATCGCCAGGGGCGTAAATGTTAGTGAGCGTACGGTGAGAAGACGAATGGAAGAAGTTAATTTAAAAGCCCGAAGACCAGCCCGTGGCCCACAGCTTCTCCCACAGCACAGAGTAGCTAGACTTCGGTTTGCCCGCGAACACGCTAACTGGTCTCATGAGCAATGGGCAAGGGTTTTGTTTACAGACGAGTGCAGGATCGCTTTGCATGCTCCTGATGGTCGACAGCGTGTGTGGAGAAGACGAGGAGAACGATATCTAGCGACTACTACCACTACAACAGTGAGTTTTGGCGGAGGCTCCATAATGATATGGGGTGGCGTTAGTTCTGATGCTCGTACAGAATTGGTCATAGTCAATAACGCGTTAACTGCAACACGATACGTCGAGGAGATCCTTGAAGAACATGTTGTGCCCTTTGGAGGGCTTATTGGATACGACCAATTCATTTTAATGCACGATAATGCACGTCCAAACGTCGCCAATATCGTGAATGAATATCTTCAAGACGTCGGTATTCAAAAATTGCAGTGGCCAGCTCGCAGCCCGGACTTAAATCCGATAGAACACATTTGGGATAAGCTCAAGAGAATGATTAAGTCTGCATCGAACCCACCACAAACCCTTGACCAGCTTAAAAATGCTGCAATGACTGCCTGGCGGGACATACAGCAAGTCGACATCAAAAATGTGATCCAAAGCATTCCAGACCGAATGCAGGCGATCATAAGGGCTAGAGGAGGAAACACGCGTTATTAAAAAGTACAGCGAGTCAGCAATAATTAAACATTTTTTAATTCCTAGTGCCTAAAACTCCAGTGTTAAATTTTGTTAAAATGTGATTTTTCGATTAAACTTAATTATCAACGTGAAAAATCCTTTTTGAATGTGAAAAATTGGCCAAAAACGTTAGTTGGACGTGTTCAGATCAGAATTGGTCGAAACTTCTAGGGTGAAATGAAAAAAACTCAAGCTATCACAATTTTTATACTTGGCCAAGATTCCGTGCTGGTGAGTGTATTACATATTTATTGTAGAGGTACCGGACAATACGTAGATCCATGGCAACTTAGCTATTTATTTATTTATTTATAAACCTCTAATGGAATGAAATATAATATAGGTACTAGCTATCCCTTGGTAACAATATTTTTTTCTAAATGATAGTACCCTATGTTCTTTTCTGTATACCTAACAGCGTGTATGTGAAATGTCATGATGACCGGTTGAGTAGTTCGGGCGTGAAAGCGTAACAAACAAACAAACTTACATTCACAATTTTAATATTAAGTTATGAATTGAAATGGATGTAATGAATAAACATTTTTCAATAAATAAAGTATTATTTATGTTGTCATTACAGATCCAAGCTTGTAAAGGACCGTGAGCGAGATATCTCCGAGCAGATCGCCCTGGGTCTCCCCGCTAAGACGGCGCAGGGAGGCGAGGCGATGTTCGACCAGAGACTGTTCAACAACAGCAAAGGAATGGATAGCGGTATGTATACATACATCATAATTACGCCTTACACCTGTTCTCTAAAAGGCAAATGAACTCAAAAGTTTGTTAGCACATAGCAAAATGTGATTATAATATTATAATGTAAGCCCTGTCTTAAACATACCCACTGCTGGGAACGAGCCTCTTCTCAGTGTGAGAACGGTTAGGCAATAGTCCACCACGTTAGCCCATTGCAGGTTTGCAGACTTGACATATCTTTGAGAACATGATGGATAACTCTCAGATACGTAGGTTTCGTCACGATGTTATCTTTCAACGTTATAGCAAACAATAATTAACTATTTAATACGCATATAACTTCGAAAAGTCAGAGATGCGTGACTTGGGATCGCACTCGAGACCTGCGTGGCAGTCCAACGGTCTCTCACTAGACTCTTCTTCTGCCTAGCCTTTATTATTCCCAAGTCACTTGGGGTCGGCTTTCTAGTCTAACCGGATTTGACTGGATATCAGTTTGTACACGGAGCGACTGCCATCTGACCTCCGCAACCCGAAGGCTAACGATATCCTAAGGCTAGACCAGTGTCAGGATATTAGAGGGCACTGACTTCCCGACTACCATAGATGTTCATCGCAGCCGGGACCGACGGCTTAACGTGCACTCCGAGGCACGGAGCAGGCGATAATTCTCAATCAATACGCACATAATTCCGAAAAGTCATATAACTTCCGAAAGTCAGAGGTGCGCGATGTGGGTTCGAACCCGAGACCCTCTGCATTGCAGTCTGTTGGTCTCCCCACTGAGCTATCGCTGCCCACTGGTCTCTCACTAGACTATCGCTGGTAATAAATAATGAATTGCCGTGATTGGCTGACTGAATTAGCAACAGTCGGTCAAATTCATACGATTTTGGTTTTAATTTGTCATTGATAATAGCCTTCTAAAAACTGAGTTAGCGTCGCAATTGGGTCTTTATGCGTATGTAGCTAACGTGAGGATGGCTAGTTACTTATATGTTAGCTGTATCCAGGAAGACAGGTGACTGATGTTGATTAATAATTCCTTTATCGTTTCTGAATTGTTCAGAAGTTTTGTAACTTTACAGTTCAAACATCGTTATCCCAATTTGCTTAAAAATAGAGTTGCACCTGGTGTCTGACAGGCAAAATTTGTTACTTTGGTAACAAATTTTTGTGTTGTAAATTTTTGTTAAACTCGTATTAACTGCTGGGATTAGCTGACAGAATTGGCATCAGCCGAAATGTCTCTACATGAGTTTTATTTTGATACGTGTTTGATTAGTCCCTTCAAAGACCTAGGACCTAGTGTTATCGGATTAGTTGTGAAAACACAACAAACAGTAAATTTGGCGTTCTTGATTTACGCTTTTCTAGAAGGCCTAAGAAAGAGCTTTTGAAACATATTACACTCACATAATATACTCCTAAAAGGTGATACCCTACTATGGATGGGTAGTATTAGGATAAGCATCAGTAGTTGGTATCACCTTAGTAGTACCAGTAGTAGGTTGTAGAATAATAGGCGAGAGTCCATATAATAACATATTATGTATGTATGTCATTATATAATTTTGGATTGTATCATTCCAGGCTACGGAGACGACGAGGCGTACAACGTTTACGACAAACCGTGGCGGAACCAGGATAATGTTGGCTCCCACATCTACAGACCCACCAGGAACGCTGACAAGGATAATTATGGCGGAGACATTGATGCTATTGTCAATACCCGCAGGTGAATCTAATAATAATTGCAAAGCGGCACACTGGCGGTCAGACACAATAGGTCTGAGTGCCAGTGTGCCACTGAGACTCAATAGGTTTAATTTACAGTATAAGTTCCCTTGTTGGAGCTGTAGTGAATAATAATAATAATATTCTACCACATACACACAACACCATCTAGCCCAAACTAAGCAGAGCTTGTACTATGGGTACTAGACAATGGATAAACATACATATATATATATATTTTTTTGTAAATACATAATTATACATATAAACACCCAGACCAAGACAAACATCCATGTTCATGCATACAAATGTTTGACTTGTGCGGGAATCGAACCCGCGACCTCAGGCGTGGCAGTCGGTTATACTAACCACTACGCCATCGAGACCGACAAACTGGATCTGCTGTGTATTAAGTCTCGGGTTCAAAACCTAATTCGGAGCAAACTTTTGGCCTACTTATTGAATTTTATGTAAATTAACTTTTTGCAGTAACATGGAGTTTGACATTAAACTTAATAAGCTAAAATACAAATTCAAATGTAGCGAGTTTGTAGCGAGCGCATGGTTCAAACTAAGTTAGAGAGCATTTGTGTGTTCATTTTCTAATGTGTGTTACAAACAAAATAAGTGAGTTGTCTCCGTTAGTATGTAATGTAATTGGACTCCCGTTTCCGCATTTGAACTCCAAGTTTGTCCATTATACGTGAGAGTCGGCCGGTTATGGAGATAGCCAACCCAACTCCGCCCAGAAGCACAGAAGATTCCTGGAGTCTTCGCAGGCCTCGCGGAGTGACCTCGGGTTGTGCGTTGTGCTGTTACTCCCACACATTCCAGGACTACATGGGCAGCAGATTCTTCTTCGGTCAGACATCCCCTACAGAGGGGGCTGTCTGTTGCTCCGATGTTGTACAGATGTTTGTTCAGGGGAAAGTTTCCTGTTAGGATCCCCACGATGCGATGGTCCGAAGGTCCGATCTTTGTAGGTTGAGCAGGCGGTGTGTCAGACGTGGTGAGATGGCCGGTAGGGCTGCTCTCAACTCCGTTAGTATGTAGTACATATTTACTCAGCGATTTAATTGATGCTATTTAAGATATCAAGATATTACCAAGCTTAACTATCCAGTAGTCATGTGTCGCACCGGTTATATAAAGAATGTAATGATTTGTTACAGATTCGTGGCAGACAAAGAGTTCGCGGGCACAAGTAGCAATAATACTCGCTCTGGTCCTGTGCAGTTTGAGAAGGACGCGCCTCCTTCGAAAGATGAACCGGTTAGTCTAGTACTAGGCTATTATTCTAGTGATAGTCTAATATTCTTTTGACTATTATATACGTCATTACAGTTGTGGATCATAAGGTCCCGTTCGAATTCGAGGTCGGAACAGAACATTTTATTGGGTTTTACTGTCAAAAAATTCTCAATAGCACAGAATTTGACATGTTTCATGCGTCGGCATAGGGATCAAAACAGGCATGTATATAATCCGATTGACTGTTGGACACGGGCTTCATCTCAGTGTGAGAAGATTTCCTCACAATGTTTTGCTTCACCGTTGCTTTTAGGTGCTTGCCGAGAAAAACATCCGGTTCTGCATCTGATTTTCTCTTCTTCATTCTGCCACTATGACAGTGACGGAATAGAACTTGCACTTATGTTAGCTTAGACACTTGTGCAATATCTCCTACGCAGCTGGCTAGCCTCCATTAAGATTGGCTGCCGTGATCGAAATCTGGTCTAGCAGACTTACCAACCTTATAATGTTTAGAGTACCATAACCACAAATTACACAGATACAAATAGCCAGCTACAATACAACGCACTAATACATAACATATAATTTTAATTTTCATGTACAGAGTCGAAGCCAGCAGCCTGACGCAGACTTCGATCCGTTCGGTTTGGATCGGTTCTTGAGCGAAGCCAAGCGCGCCGACAAGTCTACACGCAAACGTGACCACCACGACCGACACGACGTGCACAGCAAGAAGAGAAGGGACTAGTACGTACGTATGTTTTGTCTATTAGTTGTCCTCGGCGGTGAATGACCGATTTCAATGACCGGATCGGATAGTGTTATTGGTTTTCTCTTTAATAAATTCTCAGTAATCGAACCGGTAGACGGCTGTGGGCTCACCGCCTGGTATGTGAAACATAAATACGACTCGCGAAATGTGGCGACTTTATCTTTTAAATCATTGTCACGTGATATTCTCAGGGATAATGTCACTAAAGCTACATTAGCATATATGTAGATATCTAGCCAATTATCCCTATACCAGATTTAAAAATTAACTATTTTCTGCTAGTTTTTATTAAATCTGTGCTTATATACATTTAGGATTTGGTAAAAGTTTAACGACCAATTTGTATTGTCTGTTTTTTGGAACAAAGAATCATTACTTAGCTTAAAATGCAAAAGTATGGCAACTTTGTAAAATATGATCATCCATGTACAATAATTTCCATGGTAGTATTAGATAGGTAACCCTCTCATTCTCACCATGAAAGACATCAAGCATTGTTTCAAAATGTTATTATTGTTTCAGATGTAGAGCCTGTATAAAAAACAGCTAGCTATATTACTGCCCATACATTTGGGCAATGATGCGACGAATCGTATCGCCGAAGTTTGGAGTAAATCTGTATTCAGAACAACCTTCAAGTTTGCTCTGCTTTTCCTAAAGTTAGCGAACATTGACGAAGATTCGCCGAATGAAGTTAGTGATTGTGTAAAGATGGGATTAAGTTTAAGACGTTCCATTAAAATATTTGTAGTGTACAGGACATTCTTATAGCATTATAAGTTCATGTATAATTTTATAATCTTAGTTAATCAGAGTTTGGTTGCAATTATGATTGTGTTTCATTTCTATTCTCTGACTCAAATTCTGTATACAATTTTTTTTTTATTAAAAAGAGAATTTCCCGCACTAGGAATAATTCTTGCCGTGGAGGCCGTTACAAACATTCAAACAACTGACACAGAACACACTGACTCTGAACAACTACTTATAGAACACAAATTTTTGCCCCATTTTGAGATCGAACCCACAACACCCGGCGCTGTGGAGGTGACGCGGCCACCACTTAAACCACAACGCCATGCCTATAGTCCAGATAAGATGCCCAACAAGTATGCGACACGCTTGGTCGTAAGTGGTGACCGTAGCCTGCCTAGGGATCTTATCTTATCTTATGTGGGGGCCAGTCAATGCAGACCGGCGACACTTCGACCCAGTGGGATCTTTTGTGTCGACACTCTCCCAATAACGACTGCCATAGATGTTCATGGCAGCCGGGACCGACGGCTTAACGTGCTTTCCGAGGCACGGAGCAGGCGATAATTGTCAATCAATACGCACATAATTACGAAAAGTCATATAACTTCCGAAAGTCAGAGGTGCGCGACGTGGGTTTGAACCCGAGACCCTCTGCATTGCAGTCTGTTGATCTCCCCACTAAGCTATCGCTGCTCTTCTGCCTAGGGTTAGCACTCATGCGTCGGTTATCACGTCGAAATGAGATTAAAGCCGGGACAGCGGGCAAGTAATAGGTATGTGAGCCATCGCGACTTACCGAACGACACAGTAAATTACTCTTATGCCTCCAATTTCCAGTAAGAGTAGAGAGCTGGCTCATTTGTACCGATACGATTTTTTTTTAGTAAAACCGGCTCTTTCACAAGTGTCAACTCAGATTAACACATTCATTGCCTTGGACCCACGTCATGGGCTGCAAATACACAATAAAAAATAAAGATGATATACTACATCATATTTATTTAACAGATCTTCCTAGTGGTGGTGTTGGTTTTTAGGTTTGAACATATTTGTTTTTTTTAATATTTTTACTTCTTCCTAGATGCCAAGGAACCTCCGCATGGGTTCTGTAACAGGGCTGGTAAACAATAATATTATACATACAACTTCAATGTTATTCACAAAATCAACTTAATTTAAGGACATTTTAATCAATTATCAAATGAAATTTATATTCATTTAAATGTAATATCGATGATTTGAAGTTATACGAATAATTTTTATTCAAACTGCGTAAAAAATAAAGAACTGATTTGTGTTAATGTTTTTTATTAGCTTAGAACATTAGTAATTATCCAATTTTATTACAAAATATTTGTTACATTGAAATTGCTTTTCTGCACTCATCTTCCTTCGTATTCCGTCATAGTACTTCTCTTGTTGCGATTGTGGTATTTTTGTGTTAAGAGCCATTTCACAAAATTACGCAAGTGAAGTTTAGGTAAATTCCGACTCGCCGAGCGATCGAGACAGTACGATGCGTCTAGGAGCGTCGTGGTATAGTGCGACCGTGTCTACACTTACGTTTTGATACTTTTCTTGGTACCTATTGCTTGAATTGTATTAAACATACTTTTGCATTATGTAAGTTTTCAAAACAAATAACGTATTTGTATTAATTATAGATAAATATTTTCTTTTTTTTTGTTAAAAAGACAACTTCCACATTAGGAATAAATCCTGTGTCGCGGGGGACTTTACAAACATACAACTAACGGGCACAATGAACACCCAGACTCGAAACAACAATTTATGAATCACACAAAGTGTTGTCTCGTGTGGGGATCGAACCCACAACACTCGGCGCAGTGTCAAGCGGCGAGGCAGCCGCTTAAACCACTACGCCAACCGTGCAGTCAATATAAATAAAAAGTCTAGATTATTTAATTTTTACTTTTATAATAAAACATAGTATAGGAAAATATAAGTTTATAACGTTATTTTTGTTTAGTGCAAATTTCTTAGCGGGTGATTGTACTCATTTTTATAAACAACTAGACGTGGCCCACGGCTCCGCCCACGTTAAATTATACATCTAAACCTTCCTCAGGAATAAAATTTTTAACATGTACTAAGTACATTCATTAAATAACTTTTGATTTCTTGAAATAAAATATAGCTTACAGTTTATTTTACCGAATCTGATTGCTTATTAGATGTACTCAACATGGCGTCGCATCCAGAAGTACTTTTGCTCCTCGTCACAAATTACTATCTCAGCGTGTAATTTAAGTGGCCGCTTTTCCTTTGAATTTAAATCAAATAATTATATATTTTTTATATTATTTGAATGAACTATGACTGATGTACAATAAAACTATTACGTTTACATAAACTCGCATTTTCTGTTACCGATTTTATTACAGCCTCTGAACGAGTAATCTTACTTCTCCATCTATAATTAAAAATATCTTGACAATCCACACAAAAAGTTTCAGCAAAATCAATGCAGCCTAAGAAATATACATAGTTATTTTATCTTTAGTGCAAAGCTCTTAGGGGGTAACTTTTGTTGTGGGATTTTGGAAAATTCCCGTAAATATAATCACCTGTTCCATATAAAATTGAACTATGACACTGGCAAAATGTATGAAACAACTGATAGGTATTTATTTTGCGTTTTCGGCAGTTTCAGTTACAGAAAAAATAACGTTGTATCATTTATACAGGTTGTTTTGTAGGTGATCGGACGAATTAGTTTATAGTTATCTTATCTTATGTGGAGGCCAGTCAGTGCAGACCGGCGACACTTCGACCCAGTGGGATCTTTTGTGTCGACACTCTCCCAATAACGACTGCCATAGATGTTCATGGCTGCCGGGATCGACGGCTTAACGTGCTCTGAGGCACGGAGCAGGTGATAATTGTCAATCAATACGCACATAATTTCGAAAAGTCATATAACTTACGAAAGTCAGAGGTGCGCGACGCGGGTTCGAACCCGAGACCCTCTGCATTGCAGTCTGTTAGTCTCCCCACTGAGCTATCGCTGCTCTATATTATAGTTACAAAGTAATAAAAACATAAAGCCTTAATTTTTGAAAAATAATATGTAGGGGAGATATGGGAAGAAATGGATAAATAAAAAAACATGTGCGGACGTAGCTGCGGGCATCCTCTAGTTCAATATAAAGAAGGAAAACCCATCATACGCAAAGTGTCCCTCCCCCACTCTATCTTCTAAACTGCAGTACTTAGATATGTATAAATTATGCTAAATAGTGACATATATACCTAATTAATTGTTAATGAAAATTATAACGGCTCATTAGACTTTACTTATTAACGAGTAATAGACAACTAACTTAAACTTCTACTTGCAAACGATAAAATGCATATTGTGCTTGAGCCCAGTAGAGCTCAAGCACAATATGCATTTTTGGTAGATATTTTTTATTTGCATTTCATAATTATATAGGTACAGTTGTCGATCACATAAGTACTTAACATAAACTAACTAAGGATTACTATCCTTAGTTAGTTTATGTCGATATGTAGGTACTTATGTGATCGACAACTGTATATAATTATGAACTGCAAATAAAAAATATCTACCTCGCTTCCGTTGCTTTATTTACTGCTGCACAATTTTTGTTTTTCCTTTTTTTGATACAATGGTATACAGAACCCTTACGCCCCATTGCTAAAACGAATAAAATAAAACCATAACATTATACAAACTACTTAAATAATACACTTCATAGTAAACAAAACACCGTTACCGTAGGAAAAAAAAACAAAGAATCAAAATGTTGTAGTCGTAGTATACCTAATAATGCGTTTACGATACGGACGCTCGAAGTTCGGCACGCGAGACAAAATGGCACAAGTCTTTCCTCAACGGGCGCTCGCGCCGTACTAATAACAGGTATACTAATCTATGGTACTAATCGGTGCATGCTTGTGCATCGTAATTTATTCTAAATTAGAGTGATATTCATATACATTTTATGATAAATTTCATGAACGGATTTTCATCAAACTTTGAAATTAGATTTCTTGAAGAACATAGTTTATTTTGACATGGTTTTATATATGTAATTACACTTTATTTAAACCAAAAAATCGCTATAAAATAGGGGTATAAAACATAAAAAATGAACTAGGATTTTATTTTTTTACGAAATAATGTTATTAATAATCGATATTCTAGCTCAGTAGGTACCCGTCAACAAAATTATATTTCTGATACGATACGTATTTTTTCCAGTCAAATTTATAAATATTAGTGATAGTTATGCGAGCATGAAATTAACTCTGCGTTGTTTTTTCAGTAAATTTGTTGTGGGAGATTAATTACCACAAAGTAAACAAATATTTTTTGTATTATTGTTAATACGAAAGATCGGCCTATTTTTTACATGTATTTAAAAATGTCGGAGTTTTACCTAAGATGGTAAAATAGGCGACTGAAATCTTAGATATTCGCGCGAAAACGTGAAATGGCTCTTAATTTCTCTAGAGTAGGATAAATCATCAAAAGGTTTAGAATCAGATAATTTATCTTGCGAAACACAGGTTTTCCGGCTGTTTGTTGACACCCTGGTTTTCTTTAAGCAAAGTTTTATATTCTGAGTTTCGGAATTAACATATTGCGTTAAAATTAAGTTATTACCACGTTAGGTAATCTTACGCTGATCTGAAAAAATAATAAGTAAAAAGAAAATTAGTAAATAAAAGGGTGTGAAAAATGTAGGTTTAGAAATACCTACATAAAAATTAAATATTTAAATGATCTTTCTAAAAAGGTTGACGATTCATGTCACATGATAACAAAGAATATAAAAAAAATTGTTTACTTACCCATATCTTAGTGTATGTACGTTCTAACTAGAACACGGCACTAGAAAACTTCCAGGAATCCTATATCTAGAACTATGACCATATTCCTAATAACAGGAGGGTTTTGTGATACGAGTGGGTAATTGCTGTATACCATAGACCCACGTCGTGGGCTTACCCCAGCGCATCTATAATACCGAGGACCCCGCTAGCAGACTCACTAGTAAAATGTATGGTGGTATGGCGTGCGTGTAAAACTTATTAGGATGCGAATGTGTAGGCGGCAAAATGTTTGAGCATGCTCGAACATGTTCCAGCATCTTATACTGTCAAGCACGACTGGAACCATTTGGTGCAGCAAGATTATGTGAAATTAACCACTACCTATACATATATACAATATAGGTATGTATAGTACAAGCTCTGCTTAGTTTGGGCTAGATGGTACACATGCACCATCTATTTATATATCATTCGTAGTAGAATATATTATTATTATACATTACAAAAAGCGTTTGAAAACGCATCTGCCGGGCTTGATAGTTTTGACATTAAAAACGAATTGATTGCCGCCGTAGTCGTAACTGTCTAGTTTTGTACAATCACATACATAAAAGTTGATTAATCCCTTGTGGTCTCGTCTAAGCAGCCCAGTGCTTTTATATGTAAAGCTTTCATTATTAAATTACACTTTAACCGTGTACCAGAGCTGGTTGTGGTCTTAATAAACATATTACCGTCTACCGTGGCAATGTAAAACTGTTTATTAACAAATAAACATTGCTTGTACATTGCTACGTTAGACGGTTCACACTCCGGTAGCTTAATATCTCATATTGAGATATTAAGCTTGGAATACACTCGCTATCCTGGTACTGGATTAAGATACCTTTAAATTATAACTGTTGTCTTATAATACTGACGTCATAAGGAAAAAAGACGTATCTAACAGATTTTTTCGAAATTAAGATCTTTACATAATTGGAATCAGTAAAACAAGACGAATCTGCCAGTATATTCATAAAAATACTTTTTTTTGGCAGATACGTCTTTTTTCTTATGACGCAGAATAGCACATTGTATCAAATTGAAGGCACATTTCGAACACTGTTAGTACCTATGTACATTCCTCTTATGCACATAGCTTGATCATCTGTAACCATACAATTGCCATTTTAATGCAGTTATATAGTGTCTTATCTATGCTAATGCACACAAAACAGAGAGGTTCTGGGAAAAGGCCAGAAGACTAGTAGTTATCTATTACAATGAGCGTGAATCAAGATATTATGCAAGAGAAAAAGAATATGAGATATTATGCTGATGAGGGTAAATAGCTGCCTACCCCTCTGGGAATACAACATGGTGAATATGTCCACTCTGTGTAAAATAAAATAAAAGCCTTTTTGTAAATATTCTGTAATTACTCTTATCTTATGTGGGGGCCAGTCAGTGCAGACCGGCGACACTTCGCCCAGTGGGATCTTTTGTGTCGACACTCGTTAATTGTCAATCAATACGTACATCATTTCGAAAAGTCATATAACTTCCGAAAGTCAGAGGTGCGCGACGTGGGTTCGACCCCGAGACCCTCTGCATTGCAGTGTGTTGGTCTCCCCACTGAGCTATCGCTGCTCGTAATTACTCTTACTAAGCCTTCAGAATTTGCAGACAAATACTTTAACTTATTTTAGCATAAAACAGTTTTTGAGGCTAATCAATTTAAATATACTTTGCCTAATCTAATATATTTTATTTAATAGTAAAACAATTCAAGTGTTAGGTACAATAATAAGTAAAATAATAAAAATAAATTTAGTCGAAATTTTATTGAAGTAATAACAATACTTTGTAACATACATATAATAAAAAAACACGGCAAATTAATACGATACATATATGTACGCCAACCAAACACACAAATGTGGTAAATAAGCACACACTAGTGCTAATAAGACACTTCATTACACAAAAATACAACTACCTTTAAAAAATTAAAAACATAAATTGTGATCCTTCTGATTTAAAATAAAATATTATGCTTGTGCCGAGTGCGTGGCTTGGGGCTCTGGCTCCCTTGGAGGGTATTAAATACATTGGCGACAAAAATCGGCGATTTGGACGTTTCGCTACCAATAAAATAGATTGTTTTAGGCGGTCTATACAGTATTGGTATCTATATAACCCTCTATAATTACGTAAAGGCACCAAGTTATCCAGCAACTCAAATACCGTTTATATCATATTAAACAATTATTTTATTATTAAAATGCTATTTTAAATGCCGTCCAAGGGTTTGGTTAGCGTACGTGGACCGTACAATCTACTTCAACTTGAGGATCGTGTTTCGCAGTTTGTCGACGTTGGCGCCGGAGAATTCTTCGATTTTCTTCGAGTTCTTCACGAACACGAAGGTGGGCATGGAGTTGATGTTGTATTCAGTGGCGATGTCCTCGCACTCGTCAACGTCCACCTGGAAATGTACAAAAAATAAATATTTAGTATAATAATTTTGTTTATATGTTACGCTTTCACACCGGAACTACTTAACGGATCATTATGAAATTTCGCATACATGTTGTCAGGGGTACAGCTGTACAAGGACATGTTGCATTTCATGCAGACAAAAAATATTGTTCCTGAGCAACCGAAGCCTCGGGCAAAAGCTAGTGTAATACAAGATTGGCCATGTAAATAAACTGTCCCACTGCTGGGCATAGGTCTCTCAGTATGCGAATGGTAAGCCTAGCCCGGGTTGGCTGATTTCACATGACTTCAAGCACATTACGGAGAACTTACAGCCATGCACATTTCCTCATTATGATTTTCTTCACCGTTGAAGCAAGCGATAATTGATTATTTAATCCGCACATTATTTCGAAAAGTCAGATACGTGTGCCTTAGGATCAAACTTGAAACTTCTGCGTGGTATTTCAACGGTCTTCCAATAGGATATCGCTCCTTATATTTACTATATGATGATATTAACCATTGAAAAGCCTTTTATATAGGAGAAATATATTATGTAATATGTAATCTAATATTATCTAGGTTAGGTTGAAACCACAACACTCGATGCCTCGGAAGCGGCAAGGTGACCGCTTAAACCACTGCACTGTCGGTGTTGATAAATGTATTTATAACTATGTAGGTATTATCAAGACTAATATTGTAGAGGTAAAAATTGTTTGTCCTTATGTCTAAAACTACTGTACCGATTCTAGAAATTATTTTATTAACAGGAAGGTCCTTGATACATATTATTATTATGTACCTCGCGATCGAAACAGTAGGTGGAAATCCTAAGTAATATTATAAATGCGAATGTGAGTTTGTTTGTTTGTTACGCTTTCACGCCTTAACTACTTGACCGATCATCGTGAAATTTCGCATACACGGTGTCAGGGGTACAGAAAAGGACATGGGTACCTTTCATCCAGGAAAAATCTGTTCTCGAGGGATAGAAAATTTACATAACCTACATTTACGCAAGCGGAACCACGGGCAAAATCTAGTTAGTGTATAGATATATGTAAGAATATAAAATTGCAACTGAAATAGCGCTTCTTCGAAAACTAATAATATTGTTCCTATCAATGATTTCGGATCGGTGCCAATGTTATACGTAGACAATGTGTAATGACATAAGTGCTATTTTTGGGGATGGTATAGACTAGGTTTTAGCTTCGCTAAGGAGTGGCAATATTTTTTCCGATGTTGCCGGCATTATTGGCTTATCAAGGAAAAATCAAAATGGAGAACAATTAAAAGTGACCTTTTCTAGAAAAAAAGTTGCATGTTTTACTAAATTAGCTGTGTCATATTTGGTTAATCCCTTTAAAGCATCTTTATTAAATAAAAACGCTTTTTATGGGTTATTCAAATATGGGTATTTAATTTATTTATTTTTGACGATGGCTCCAAATTTGGTTTTGTTTGATATTTATGTTAGGCACATACAAAATTTATGTATATGATACCATACTTGAGTAATGAACGGCAGTTTTTGCCCAAATGTGGTGTAGGGTTTGATTTAGACATTTCGACAGTTAGGTGACTGAGCACATTAACATGAATACGCTATAGTATTCCTTCTGGTATTTTGCTTTTTAAGATATTCTTATTTATTTATTTGGAAGCAATGAGAACCGTTCACAATCGGGCAATACAATACAGCCTCCAATCCTTACTAATATTATAAATTCGAAAGTAACTCTATCTGTCTGTTACCTTTTCACGGCTAAACCAGTCAACCGATTTAGATGAAATTTATATAGGTACAGATATAGTATAAAACCTGGGGAAGGACATAGGCTACTTTTTATTGATGCAAGTACCACGCGGGCAGAGCCGCGCGCAAAAGCTAGTATTGTATAAAAACATGCATACGTAGACTCAGGCCTCTATCTAATAAGGGGTTGGCAAAGGTAAATAAAATCAACATTTTGCTAGCTACATATGGTTTCAGGTACGACGTAATTGGGAACCAGCCTGATGACATTATAAGACACCTTTCCAAGTTACGTTCTGAATTAAAATTCCTTGACACCTCCATTAACAGTTTGCACGACTCAGGAATTTAACCCGGGATCTCATAGGCAGTAGTAGCATTCACTATCGCTGGGTCACCGAGGCAGTATTTGAGATAGGGTGTAAAAATAATAATTACAAAGTTAGTACGCTAGATTACGCGGCAGTCTTTAAACAACAATTTTTGTTGTATTATTCTCGTTAATTCGATAAGGTCCTCAAGGCAAGGCAATCTTGAAATGCCAGATATAATACAAACCTATTTTGTCTAACTTAATAGTTTAAGAATACCCCCCTTAACCGACAATTAGTGTGCATGAAAAGTATGATGAAAGTGGATAATGTAAGAAATATACGCCATGATCCTAAGTGAAAATCTACCGTCTTTGCCTACTCCACCAGAATACCAGCGTAAACATATATTCCATCGGTAAGACAAAGAATAATTGCACTTTTTGTAATTATACGGGAAAGCCATTTTAATGTTGCCTTTTTACATTCCGTGTCGTATTATTTTGCTCATGCTGTTAAGTAATTTTATTGTTCTTTGCATGAAATAAGCACTATTGTTTTCGGTGCATGTTTTCATTAAAATTTAAAAAAATAGAATTCGCGCTTTAGAAATATATGCTGTGTCGCGGGGAACTTTACAAACATTCAAAAAACGAACAAGTAGGTACATCCAGACTTGGGACAACCATTTGTAAATTGCACAAAGTTTTGTCCCGTGTGGGATTTTAACCCACAACACTATGCGCAGTGGCAGTGGCGAGGCCAACACTTCAAACCACTACGCCATTCGCGTACAGAAGTTAATATAATAATAACATATTTTAATTAAAAAATTATTGTCTCTGCCTACCCCTCTGGGAAACAGGCGTGAATCTATGTATCTATTACATTCTAAACTAATAAATATTATAATCTAGATAAGTTGACTATTTAGTAGTGTAACTACAAAATTTATAGTTCTATTGTCGAGGTAACCTTCACGGATGAATAGTTATGACCTTCATAAGACTAATAGACTGGTCGTGGTCGTGGCGTATTTGAGAAAACGTATATCTACTAACTGTTTTGTTAAAGCAGGATTCCTTAATGCAGTCGTAGTGAATACGATTGCTGCACATAAAGTCTTGGTTTCGATTGCCAGATCAGGTAAAGCGTTATTGGTTTTCATATTTGCGGACTGCGATATTTAGCTGACGACTTAAAGATGAATTATTAATGAAGAAAGTCATGTCTGTATGATTTATTTATTATGAGAGTTAGGTTGTTTGAATTGTTTTAACTTAAGATTAATTAGGCCATGTATTACATTATCTGTGACCATACTAATTAGGAATTAAGAAGGAAGAGAGGGATAATTATAATTGGAAATGTAACCATTTTAATCGAATAAGTAACTAAATGCCAAGTCATCATATTCTCACGCCAAATAAAAGTTTTACGTCTATATCCCCGAAATGTTTAGCAGAGGTTTCTGTCAAAAAATCTTAGAAACACGAATGAGAATATCTTAAAAGATATCTACGAAAATTTAATAACACTTCATCCGAGTATCGAACACGAAGCCTCATGCACAACAGAAGTCATTACTTTATTTGTAGCAATAGTAATTCTTTACTCTTGGGCCAAAGACAAGACCTAACGATCGGTCTATAAAACTATCAAAACCTCTATATCAGGCCTAAAGACATAGACAAAGATATAAAAACTGTCTTTATCGACATCATAAAACTTGCCCCAATTTCTCTCTCTTTCCCTCTCATTGTAATAGGTATATGACGTCACCGTTGCATCACCTTGCGCAATAAAATGGATGATAAGGGCAAGGTGGAATGACCAAGCAGTTTTCAAGAACGAAACTTATTTCGTATCTATATTAATAATATATATTTAGGCAGCCTTTTATCAGTTATAAAATATAAATTGTGATAACAATAGTTTTATCTTTTGTAGAGGACATGACATCGGTAGTTAATTTTCAAATGTGATTTCAAAAGTGACGTCATTATAATTAAATGTACATATTATATTTAAAATAATAGAGATAGGCATATGCCTATCTCTATTATTTTAAATATAATATGTAAGGCATGCTTGTGCCCGAAGGGTGCGTATGGTGTCTGGGGTTTGTTACCCAGATCGCGCAGTGTTAGGAAACATGAAAATATAATAATAAGGTGATAGTGTGCTGATGAATCTTGTCTTATGGCATGGAAAATAATTAAAATAATGTTTTAGATAATTACAATTTTGTTTTTCTTGGGATTTTTATTCAATCTCCATAATAGGATTTTCTGTCAAGAAGTGCCAAATGAAATCACATGCCAAAGAAAACTTGAAAGCCTATATCGCCAAAAAGGTAAGTAAGTAATCTATACTAATATTATAAAGCTGAAGAGTTTGTTTGTTTGGTTGAAAGCGCTAATCACAGGAACACCTAATCCGACTTGAAAAATTATTTTAGTGTTGGATAGCCTATTTATCGAGAAAGGTTATAAGCTACATAACATCACGCTACGACCCACGGGGGTGGCGCAGTAACTATAAACGCGGGCGCATCTAGTGTATTATAAAAGAGGACGAGCCTATTGTCGTCTACCTGATTTCCATACAGCGTAATTATTATATGTATTTTTATAACAGAAAAACCCAAAGACATTTTGCTCGCACCGGGAATCCAAAACCGAACCTCATGAACAAACATATTCGCTACTAATATAACGGTGTTTGTACTGGTTATACATTGTTGTCAATATGATGCTGTTTTAGTGACTTCAATGACGTCTAGAACCTTTTTCCTGTTTGCCATACGATGGATAAGGGTTTATACACACAATAGGTTTCCTTGTTATAAACAAAGCATTGTTATTGTTATACTATAATTTTCACTGATTTTGCAAAATTTTTATTCCTGCTCCGCTCCTATTGGTCGTAGCGCGATTTTATATAGCCTATAGCCTTCCTCGATAAATGGGCTATCCAACACTAAAATTTTTCAATTCGAACCATTAGTTCCTGAGATTAGTGGGTTCAAACAAACAAACTATTCAGCTTTATAATATTAGTATAGATTACTACCTACTTTTACTGTGCGAGAGATTTCATACGTGTGCGAATATGCTTATGTACATATTTTCTACGTATCCTTATCCACTCTAGAAGTGACATATTATGTATATATGTATATGTACTTTATAGACATACATGAAACAATACTAAATATTAACTAATACAATTTCTGAAAACTATATCCAAATATAAATGCACAGACAGATAAAACGCAAATTATGTGTACCTACGATGTTCGAAGGATACATAGACAAGATGTCTATTAAGGTACTAAGTACTATCATTACTTCTTTTTCGAATAAAACACATACATTTATACCTACTCGAATTGTTAAATATTCGAATTATTCGATATTGTTTCATCGCGCATGTAATTGAACATCACTCGAAATACGCGCGGGAATCGTACCTGCACCACTGCGTAGGTATATTGGCAAGCTAATTCCACTGCGCCAGATATGCATACATGCAATTAAAGCATTATCTTTAACAAGGAGTTTATCAACAGCACTTAATAATTGTGTGTAACAATAGTTCGCTCTTATCACTTCATCAACGTGAACAATATTTTTTATGCCTACACATGAGCTACTTTACACCCATGATATATTATGAATATTAAAATCCAAAACGTTGTGCAATTAAACTACATTATACGGATTTTTAAGCAGCGATAGCCTAGCGGGAAACCGTTGGACTGCCACAATTCGAACCCAAGGCGCGCATCTCTGACTTTTCGAAGTTAAATGCGTATTAAATAGTTGATTATCGCTTGCTTTAACGGTGAAGGAAAACATCGTGAGGAAACCTGCATGTCTGAGAGTTCTCCCATATTGTTCTCGAAGATATGTGAAGTCTGCCAACCCGTACTAGGCCAGCGTGGTGGACTATGGCCTAACCCTTCTCATAGTGAGAAGAGGCCCGTGCCCAGCAGTGGGATAGTTTACTACAGGGCTGATATTATTATTATATTATATACGGATTTTATTGCGGTTTATTTTAAAGAACAAAACTTATAAATTATTATCAAACAATTAAAGTTTTTATATTTAAATTTCACTGGATATTTCTTACTAACACAAATATTTGACTTGGGCAAAAATTGTTTTCGCGGGTGACTCAATTCACTACACTATACATTATATAACAAACTACTATTATAACTTACTCCAAGGGCCTAAGCTATGTTCATATCGAATATAAGCAAAGTCTGTTTAGAGATTGGCACGTGATTGAACAACAAACAACTTACAATTCCTTTTTATATCGTGGCCTAGCTAAGACTAAATCAGTCTGCTAAAAATATACCACTAAAACAATTATGGTACTAGTTAACCGTTGCTTTATTCGGTACGTCTATGTAATCTGTTAATGAAAGTTGACAGTCGTCAATAGATTATTAATTAACATTAGCCGCACTGATATATTTTATTTAAAAAGCTACGTTTGCTGTGTCGCGAAGGACTTTACAATCAACCAAACAACGGACACAAAGAACATCCACAACTATGTATTGGGATTAAATATAATGACCACCAAAAATACTAATTGCCCAGCAAAATATGCTTATTAAAATATATCATAACGAGCACCTATACGCCTCAAATCACTGCTTTCAGTCTTGGAACGGTTAGGTTATGTTAGTTTGCTTCTTAAACGCACCCAAAAATAGGAAGCGGAGCTCCGTCGACTTAGTTTGGTCTCTTTAAATATATTTTGGTGTGCAATTAGTATTTTTTGCTGTGCAGTTAAATACTACCCCTATGTGTTTATGGATAACACAAAATTTTGTTCCATGGATCGAACCCTCTTTGCAGAGGCTACCACCATTCAAACATCTACCACCTGTGCAGTATAATTATAAGCAATTGGTATTTACCTTAAGGACAACGATGGCATCAGCCATCTCTCCCGCCATCTCGTCTAGTTTAGGCCCGATCATCTTGCAGGGTCCGCACCAGGTGGCCATGAAGTCAATCACCACCAGCTTTTCACCGGCTTCGGCCAGCCTGGCCTTCAGGTCATCAGAGTCCTTGATGTGGATCGACATTTTAGCTGGAAAAGAAATATAATTCGTCATAATAAGCTCAATTAGACTTTAGGTTACGGGCCGTTAAATTTTTTATCGCCGCTCAATTTTAATTCGGTAGGTAAATGAATAAAGCACTGGAATATCGATTTTTTTTTACTTCTAGAATGTTTGAACTTTACCTATTGCAAAGATTAATGTCATAGACGCCCAATATTATGATCACATTTCTGGACATTAAGTTGTCATCTAATGCAAAATGCCAACATGACGTCTGAAATAAATGAATGTAATTTTGTGTGTTATCAGAATACTGAAAATTGTATGTTCTGTACAATTTTCACATCTGTACATTCTTTTTCGTGTACGGCGAGGGCTAATCTATGATTTGAATCTTTGACCTATTGCCCTACTAACGTGGGTGTACGTGCCTTCACTCCAATAAGGATTCTAGGTTAGCTGAAATTAGCCAGAATACTGGCATAATGTACTTATCTCTTAAATAGTAAAATAATTTTCAAATAGGTGCAATGGTTTCGAATTTTACTACATATAAAAGCCGCTCAGTTTTTACAATATTATGTATAGATGAAAGAATATTGACTTAATATTTATTACAAAAAATATACATTTTCCAATTATGGCATTATTTTTTGCGATACCAAAGAACGTATAATGATATCTATACTTTCAATCAAAATCAGTGTTACTATCCCACAAAATATAAAACCTAATCCATTTCAGGATATACATAAAAGAAATCTAGCAACAAAACAATTAGGTATCTTGAAATTAAATTTTTGTCGCTACAGTATTGGCGAGCTATAGAGTTCAGATTATGATACGTAAAAGGCTTAAGACAGTACTGTTACAAAGCACATTGTGTGAATGGGTACCTACTCACTGATTAATATGACCGACGAATAATATCGTCACCTACACAATAAATATGTTGTAATGATTTTTTATTGATAACCTTCCTATCCGGTATTAGCAACTGCACATGACTGTGTCAGTAGTCTAAGTGACGATACCCCGTCTTGACAATGGCGCCAAAATAGTGCAATCGACAATATAATATTTTTTTAAATCGACTCTTTATTACACACGGCACTTAAACTTACATGACTCAAAATATAGTTGTGATATCATCTGAAACAGGGTTTATACATAGGGAAACACGGAGTTGTTTTATTGAGAAATATGATTTATTATTAATTAGCGTACAACTATAATTTTATAAGTATTCTCTAGGGCGTTTACTGTAAATATGACGATTCTGTTTTTGAAATATATATGAACGTTCACTGTGACCCGCGTAATCAAAATTTACATTGAAATAGTTAGTATGCAAACATCATCTTCTAAATAGATATATTTTATAACGCACATGTCTTTATTTTCCATTTAAAATATTCAAGAACTCACTATTAGTTATTAAATTCATTAAATCACAGTCTATAGCCCATAATCAAAGCACTAATTTACTTGCGAATTTTTAATTGCCAGCCAAAGTCATTGACCGAGTGATTGTCGTCTCGCGCGCCATAACCATTGGAGTTTTCGTTATCTATCTCGTAAAGGTTATATTTTATAGAAAAAATAATAAAACGCCATTTTATAGTTATAATTATGTCAGGTGTCACCTTGGTTTGCCGCCGCGATCCAATACCATAGGTATTCAGACGACCTATGTTAATGATTAGCTATTGTACGCGTATCGATAGCCGTAAACACAATTTTTCACAACACAATTTAAATTATACGCGTTTCATTTAGATTTATAAACTGTTAAACTCACCGTAAATAAATTAGTTATTATAATATCACAGATAAAAACCAGACTAAGGCACCAAGTATTGTGCCTATGTATTTTTATGCATACGTTCTCACTATTCCGTGTTCGAATGAATACTGATGGGAGCACAGACTATGGCAATTTATTATACTTGTATTTTGGCGCGCTAATTGATAATATAGTCGTGCTGTTTCGTGTTGTTCTTACTCTTTCCGACTTATAGAATACTCGTATTTAAGATAAGGACAGCATGACTAGGCACCATCGAATCTATTGCTATCTCGGTATATCTTCATGGAGTCCTTTAGTTCGTAGTTGAAGTAGTGACGTCACCTACTTTTTTATTAATGACTCATGAGACGACCTTCATAAAGTGGCGTGTCATGGTAGTCCATTTGAGAATAACACATGCATGAATATACAATTCTACCGGTTTGTAATAATAATCATCGTAGTTATATTTTAGTCATATATCTGAGTTATGTTCGAGATCGGAAACTAAAGCTGAGGTTATTTAGAAAGTACTTCCACAGGCGTTGCTACTTACTGCAAACATTTGTTGAGGCTAAATTTCAAGTTATTATTGCTTCCATCGTGATCAAATTCCACCTTTGTATACATTTTCATTTACTGTTCGAACATCAAGTTTTATCACACGTTTTTTTTATTTGATGTCTTTATTTTTGTCACCTTCTATGTTTACCACGTTGTAGAGGATGATGCAAATGATTGGGCTAAAAAAAAAAGTAACTGTGCAGAGCTCAAACATACCCTAATTTGTAGATCCCATAAATACGATTAACTTTTATTTCTACGTCAGGAAAATTGGCCCTAGGAAATAAAAAATATAGGTCCATGAATATGTCTTCAAAATGTATGCAATAAATCCATATTTTTCTCGCATATTCTTTTTGTATTGAATAAATCATAGCTGTTACACTTTTGTTAACCGGTAACCATTAATCGAACCAAGAGTCAAAATTATTTCAATAAATCAATGCTGCCACATGTTCCAAGACTTTAGGATAGCCGCAGCGTTGACCAATGCCTTTCACATCCCATTGGAAGACAATCGGCACGCTGCCCAATTTTTAACTATAATTGAGACAAGGTTAAATCACCCCAATCGCTTAGCCGACTACGTGGACGCAAATAATTTAAACCGGCAAAGAGTTACATTTAATAATATCCGTGGTGATGTGCCAAATCTTCCACAGTTCCCTCAACTAACCCTAGACGAACTGATATTATATTCAGTAGGGACATATCAATTAAAACTAGCGGCTAGTTACTATAGCGAGCACGTAAGAGGTAACGATTATTTAATGGAAATATGTGTACAACACCAGGTTACTCAATTGGAGAATTTCGATCTGCCCCATTCAAATGTTTGTCTTATAAGAACGCGGATAAAAAGTAGGCACAGTGGCTCCAAAATCTATTTTTGCTACATATTAGTTGACAACAACTTGGAAGGCAGGGCAAGCATTGACAATTAGTTATTGCTGTAATTGTTTTACAGGCACGCGAACCAT
This sequence comes from Catocala sponsa, assembly GCA_963564715.1. Lineage (NCBI taxonomy): Eukaryota > Metazoa > Arthropoda > Insecta > Lepidoptera > Erebidae > Catocala > Catocala sponsa. Next base: position 11,114,974 of record OY751351.1, read on the forward strand.
TGGTGTCTGCGCCCATGTCATGTCAGTGGTATGGTATCTTGCTTGGGCCAGGCTCCAAGGTTCAATTCACCGCCCTGCTCTTTATTTAGATGAAGTGATTCACAACAATGATGAATAAGAGACAGTGGTATCGAAATGACAAATCATGTGTTTAAAAATACTATTTCTTTTATAATTATGATATCTGACTAATTGTATTGAAATATTAATAACGTCTTCAAAAGTAGTACTTCTTTTATGATTAAGAACTCTGACCAATTGTATTGAAATAAAAGTAATTAAACAATTGTATTGTAGTAACAATTCAAGTAGTAACAATTGTATTGTAATAAATAAATGTGCTTAAAAGTCTTACTTCTTTCATTAACGATAATACACTTATACCAACATATTAGTTTCCTCAATATAGTCCAGATACAGACATATTTTTTGATAAACCAATTGTAGTTGCTACTAAAATTATGCGACATATCAATAACCTATGACATTAGAGTATAAGGCGTAGTGCAATAAATTAATAATGTAAGCATATTCAATAGTATTTAATAGCAATGTCCAAAAATAAATATAAGTATTATCTATAAAATTGTAATAAATGTAAATAATGTCAATAAGGTAAGCTCAATTGTTATATTCCTTGTTTAATGTTATTTGAAATGTTTAATGTTGTAATTAAATTTATTAATATAAATAATATAATTTTTGTAAACATATGCATGCAAACGATTTGGTGACACCACTGTAAGTTTGTATTGCTTAATAAATAAATAAAAACGGCAGTGTTAGATGAACCATGCTATTATGTATTAGGTGTTGTTACGCTACATAAGGATTGCATTAGTACTTTTTTTAAACAATTACAGAGTTTATTTTCAATATTCACTGTATGGTAATATGTCTTGAAAATATTTTTCAAAGGGTGGTGGGCTAGTTTCGTAGTAAATAGCTGCAAAACTTGGTTGTAATCGAATACACTTACATGGTAACATTTGCATTCTCACTAATATACAAAGTGGCGCAAATGTTATCAGTTATCACATTAATTGATACCACATACTACATGATATTCTTTGACGATTTACAAATTATCAACCAAATGTATTCAGTAGTTTAGCCACAGGATTTTTTTTTGTTTTCATAATTTAGAACCTTATTTCCCAAAGTGGTTCCAGGTGGACACCCAAGGGTCCACGGGAGACTTGACGGGGTCTACGTTGTCGTGACAACAAAATGGGGGTTCACAATTCGTAAGCGGGGTCCATGAAAATTTATTTGCTTTCTATAGTGTAGAACTAAAATGTTGGCTTGACTTCACCTATCAATGTAGGCAGATAATATTTTAAGAAGCTCAGCGACTGTTACTTGTAAAAACTTGCATATTCCATATTCAGTACCAGTGGTCTCGAACCTACCGATCTTTCGGTAGAGAATTTCTAAAAAAAAGGTCAGCCCGCCTAAGTGGTAGTTTCAGTAAAGAGAATTTTAAAAAAGAAAAAAAAGGTCAGCCCGTAGAGATTTGATCAAATCTTTATACTACGAATGCCAAGGAATATGGTAGAAATGTAGCTGCAGGAGGTTCACCGGTACCAGCTAAATTTTGAAAGTGGTCTATAAGAAAAAAAGTCTGGGAACCTCTGATTTAGAACATCATGTGTAATGCAGAGATAAATGTCAAAAACCTCAAGCAGCGATATTAAAATAAAATAAACGAAAAAAAAACAAAAGAAATAAGGTCCATAATCTTGTGACGAAAATAAATACATTACATTACAATGGTGTTCCAATTTGTGTCTAATTTTATTTTATTTATTTTGTACAAAAAATAATTTCTTCATATTGTCTTCTGTTTACGCGAATGTTATTCATTGAAATTAAACTACTATATACGGATTTCATCGCGTTGTTTATAGTATGTTGTAGTATATATATAGTATGTTGTAGTTGTATACAGTAGTTTAATTTAAATAAATAATTTCTTAATTCTGCGAAAATAGGTTTTTTGTTTATGTTAACCGTCTTATATCAACCAGCTTAAGGCTTTTAATGTGATAAGTTTTGAGCACATTTGTATAAAATAATGTAGAAAATGTTACTTTCACCATATATTCACAATATATAATAACACCACAAGACAAAAAATAGATCGAATTATACGTCAGAAAAATGTATCAAAATACATTACATATTAATATTTCTTGTTGTAATTTATTCTCCATATTTAATAAGTTTTTAAAGTTTTAATCAAATATTAAAAAGATTTTCTCATTAAAATTGTGAATCTAATTTTGTATATTATAAAAAACTCTTTCTCTCTTTATTACTTATAAGTATTAATTTCGATAATGTAAAATCTCGCAATTTTATCAGAATTTAAAAAAGAAACAACGCGAATGTATTAAATATTTATATAATTGTAACCTGTTTATGTTTGCGCCTTAAAAATTGTATTTTATGTTATTTTGTGCCGCAGGGTTTAAGGCGTAGAGCTTAAGCTATCTTTCACCAAATTTCATTTAAACCAGTGCAGCGGTTTAATAGCATAGACGTAACAAACAGACATGGGTTAGTTTCGCACTTGTAACAGCAGTACATAGGTATGGTTTTTCTTATCAGTGGTATGGTTCCGATTCTAATCGGTCATGTAGACACTCCATCGGTCAAACATCCGGCTGAATGTTAATTTTGCGACTAAATAAATAATAGTTGTTTGACTATCAGGTACTTGTGTAACCATTTCTTTTTTATTTAGATCTATGATAAAAAGAGTGGTTACTTCGACAAAAACGTAATGGCGGATACGAAGAGACAGAACGAATTCCTCAATAATATATTCGAATTTTAAATATTTATAAACGTAGAGAAACTGATTGTCACTTATTTTAAAATAAATAGTTGTATCGGACGTATTGTGCGGGTTTTCCGAAGCTAGCAACTGACGTAAATGTAACTTCATAAGTAGGTATACTCAACTATTATACCTTTACATTAATCCTAACTAATATTAAGCGAAAATGAGTTTGTTTGTTACCTTTTCACGTCTAAACCACTGAACCGATCATCCTGAAATTTTGCATAATGCGTTGTCAGGTGAACAGAAACGGACATAGGCTACTTTTCATCCCGAAAAATTACTGTTCTCGAGGAAGACAACAATAACGTTCATAGGATAATATATGGCACCACGTGTCTTTCGAATCATGATTGAATTATATTATTACAAGCAGACAAAGCGGGCAAAAGTTAGAAACTAATAAGTGTTATTTCGTAACTTAAGTGAATAAATCATTTCTTAGTTTCACTTTTCTAGTTATTTTCTTCAAAATTTCACGCATATTCACGTCGAAATGCAAAACTTGCATTGAAAAAGGAGTCCACCACACTTAGTCAGGGAAACTATTATCCGAAATTACAAATGGCGTCCTATGTATTTCCGGATAATAATTTCACCGCACACATGTGCTGTAGGTACTCTACATATTTCTTACATGTGGTTCTAAAATCAATAAATGTACTGCATGTAGCTATTACCAGGAATTTTAGCCTCGACATTGCCGCCCGTGCCAAAGAAACTAGTGATTTAAAATATACGCTATTGCTCATTAAGCTTATGTATGTCAACGGACTGATTATAACTGACTGACTTTTGTTTGTAATATAATAAAATAGGTGGATTGTTGACTCGGTCTTATGGCTTTTATTTTGCACTAGATGTTCCCGCGGTTTCACCCGCGTTTATCGTTACTGCGCCGCCCCCGTGGGTCGTAGCATGATGTTATATAGCCTATAGCCTTCCTCGATAAATAGGCTATCCAACACTAAAATATTATTTCATATCCGCGTGCAATATTTACTTTGGGCTAACGCTAACTTTAACCCGCGACTTCGTTATCATTATTTTGCTGGGATGTTATTTTAAAATTGCGATATCTCTTAAGATATTCATTGAAATCGAATGATGTAAAGGGAAATTTTGTTTTAAATTAAATACTTGTGATGAATAACGTATTTATTTGGATGTTTATAAAAACACCTTCGCAAATAATGCACTATTTTAGAACAAATTTGGTTAGCATAAAAAAGGTTATAGTGAGCCAACCTTAAAAGATAGATATATGCTGTCGCGGACTTTTTTTTAGAACGTTTAAAGAGAAACAGTTCTGTCATACATGATTTTTACGAAACTTTAACTGTTTACGCAGCGCACGCAGCGGAAGCTCTCAAAAGAAAAAAAACCCTCCGATTTTGAAACATTCTTCATTAATGCTCCGCTCCTATTGATCTTAGCGAGATGTTATATAGCTTATAGCCTTCCTCGATAAATGGGCTATCTAACAATGAAAGAATTTTTCAAATCGGACCAGTAGTTCCTGAGATTAGCGCGTTCAAGCAAACAAACAAACAAACTCTACCCGCGACTTCGTCCGCGTGAAAATTTGTATAAAATGTTATATGTTTTAGGACAGAACTTCTGTATAAACGATGTTAGATGTGGAACCATTGGGAACGTACACATACAGATTTTGGGGATTGCTAACGCGAGACAATGCGACATAGAGTTGGCCATGAGTCATGAGTAAAACAGCCCGTACTGAGATCTACACCTGCAACGTGTAATTTCTGACCTTGCGCTTTATTTATTGTCATTGCATTACATAAACTTACTGGGAATTGAACGCGCTTAAAGCTGAACAGATAATTATTTGGTATGATGGGGTTTCTCGGAATAAAAATTATTTCACCGGCGCCACATCCTGTTAAAATTTCGGCTTCAACTAAGTTACGTTGTAAGATTTTTACTTTAAGTCTGGTTCCGTTACAAAGCCTAGGTGGACTTAAATTTCTTAGCAAGATTATGGGAACGCCCACTTGTAAAGAAATTTTATGGGCTGGAAGACCAGATGCGCGTCAAGAATTAAGAAACTCTACTGGATAATGGAGTAATGTCGTCTTCTGCTGTGACATTGTGAATAGACGTATATTCGACACTATCACCGTTAATTTGCCTTAGCATCTCAGAATTAATAGCTGTTGCTTGGTCGTTTCGAGGCAGCAAAGTTGTAAGTTGCAGCTTTTTTTTTTACTTGGGCTATATATTATGAAACGGCAGGCCACTATACGAAAAGACCTACCCTAAGGTCACCACTAAAAGAAATCCCTACTGTCCCCCTCCCCCTCCCCCTAGAGGGGAGACGGACACGACACAGAGGCGCGCGTGTTAACACGCACGCCGCTTCTCGGACCTGGTGCTGAACGAATGGCGGGCAGGCCCACAAAGTCCGCCACCCCCAGGTCAGACCTCAGGGTGGCTGGAGGTCGTCTTGGGCCCTCCGGCGCCTGGCTCTGCGGTTGGGGACAGGGATTTAAACGCACCCTATCCCACTCTGCCGCCTCCTTGATGGAAATCACTTCCTCGAGCGAGAGGGCAACAAATCCGACTGCCGCGACCAACTCACGGCGCTGCGATGCCCAGGCGGGGCAAACCGCCAAAGTGTACAGCGCCGTGTCCTCAACAACGTCACGGCAGTCGCCGCAGTGGTGACAACTGGGCGTCTCTTGCCGGCGTATACGGCACAGGAACCGGCCAAAACAACCGTGGCCAGTCATTACCTGTGTCAGCCGGAAGATGAGGGCGCCATGCCGCCTTTCCAGCCACTCCTCAAACACGGGACTTACCGCCACGATCGTGGCGTGCCCGATAGCCATGCAGCTGTCTGGTTTATTGTATCTGTAGGTGACCCATATACTGACGAAATTAAAATTTGCAACGATGGAACCATACAACATAAACTATCTGATAAAATTACCTTATTTTCTGCTCGCTGCTGAAAAGTACCGTCTCCTATTTTACATTAAACCGATTTTAATTAAATAAAAACTAAATGTTACCCGACGATATTCTCTATAGTGTTCTTACCGAGTCTATCGTATTAACTTTGTACTTTAGGCGTGATGAAGCAGACAGACAGATTTTTATAAAATGATTGAAATGTGTTCTGTTAATTATTCTGAGTCCCCTTAATTCATTTATTTCGCAATATTCTACAATGTACAGACACGTGAAATTTAGAGTTTTTATATTCCTATTGCCCAAAAAATACCAAAATCGAAGCGATTATTATCTCCATATACCGATCCGGTTTTGTATTAATCTAATAAACAAATTTTAGGAAATCGGATTACAACTTTTATTTACATTATATCTCTAGAACAAAGAGTGGTTGTTGAAAGCCAGCATGCCATACAAAGGCGTAAAACCTTAATATCACGATTTAAAAAATGACGTCATTTGCACAGTGCCATCTATCGTGATATATTTGTCTGTATTTTGTGTACCTATATTTTGAAAAATAAAATTACTTACTTACTTACTATATGTATAAATCATTACGTCGGGTCTAGTACTAAACACATATTACTAACAAATTAGAAATGTCATTGTCAATTAGTAAACATTCAACATTGTCTTAGAATTAATTATTATTTATTATTATAACAAAAATTACGAAATTTATATTATATCCGTATAACTGGCTTTCTGTATACGATCCTGATCTGTAATCACAATCTATGAGCTTAAATTTAAGCAAATCTCAACCTTATTTGTAAAACATTACGGCGGATCTAGTACAGTACGATCACATTGCCTACATTAAAATTTAATTTAACTTCGAATGCTCATAACTTTTGATAGAGAAGACCGATTTTAATGAAATATAGACTAAATGTTACTCGAGGATATTCTTTATAGTGTTCTTACTGAGTCTATTGTATTAACTTTGTGCTTCAGGCGTGATGCGAGAACAAACAGATAGACAGACTTTTTAAAAAATGATTAAAATGTGTTTAGTTAATTATTCTGAGCCCCCCTAAATCATTTATTTTACAAAATTCTAAAATGTACAGACACGTGATATTTACAGTTATATTATGCTAGATGTTCCCGTGGTTTCACCCGCGTTTATCATTACTGCGCCGTCCCTGTGGGTCGTAGCGTGATATTATATAGCCTATAGCCTTCCTCGATAAATAGGCTATCCAACACTAAAAGAATTTTTCAAATCGAACCAGTAGTAATCACGCAGAATAAACCAGGAGAAACATCGTTTATACTATGTCTGTAATGGGTAATTATTTTGCTGCGATGTTATTTTAAAACTGCTATATCTCCTAAGATATTCATTGAAATCGAATGATGTACAGGGCAATTTTATTTTAAATTAAATACTTGTGATGAATAACGTATTTATTTGGACATATCATGTTTATAAAAATACCTTCGCAAATAATGCATTATTTTAGAACAAATTTCGTTAGCATAAAAATGGTTATAGTGAGCCAACCTTAAAAGATAGACATATGCTGTCGCGGACTTTTTTTTATAACTTTTAAAGGGGAACAATTCTGTCATACATGATTTTTGCGAAACTTTAACTGTTTACGCAGCGCACGCAGCGGAAGCTCTCAAAAGGAAAAATACTCTCCGATTTTGAAACATTCTTCATTGGTGCTCCGCTCCTATTGATGTTAGCGTGATGATATATAGCCTATAGCCCTCCTCGATAAATGGGCTATCTAACACTGAAAGAATTTTTCAAATCGGGCCAGTAGTTCCTGAGATTAGCGCGTTCAAGTAAACAAACAAACAAACAAACAAACTCTTCAGCTTTATAATATTAGTATAGATGTGTGGTGGTTCAGGACTTAGGCAAGCCAAGTGTTAGCAAGGAAGTGCTGCAGCCACGCTCTTTTGGCTCGGCTTTTCTTTTTAAATGTTTTTATGTGTATATCATAAATTCATAATGGTGTGCTTAAACTTTAAAGTCCTTTAGTGTGCCTCGTGACTCACGTATAAAAAACGTAATGCTGACATACAAAATAAAATTGTAAAAAGAAAGATTTAAACAGCAACAATATTTCAAAATCTAAATTTCTCATTACATCGATGAGATTTTTGGAATTAACTCTCGAGTATGCGTGAAAAAACTAAGGAACTACATTATTACTGATATTGAAATGCAAACTAATTACGTAATCGGGGTTTAGAATAGTATATCTCCGAGAAGATAAATTAGATTATCCAACAATCATTATTATTAGCTCACCAATACTTAACAACCCTATAATATGACTACGCCTTTATTCTACACGATTTACATAAACTAACTCAACATAACTAAATTATTTTAGTAGTACTGACAAATTAATAACCCTTTAGGTTAAAATAAATTAATAGTAGTTAGTTAACCATACATTATTGGGTCACGGGTTTAAGTAAGTACCTAAACAAGTTCTTTAAGGGAAAACATATTTACGAAGTGATAATCTTTATATGGGGTTAGCTTTATTACGCAAGTTTGTAATTAAAAACAAGTGATTTTATGTACTTATCACGGTTTATATAAAGTATAATTATGCCACAAAGTGGCAAATAAGCATATAGCTGACCCGATAATTAGCGGTTTACATAGCCTACAGACGCTTAACAAACAAGGGATGAGTCGCGCGTCGCATACCTACACAGTTAAAAATAAATTATTAGACATGAGGCAAGGGACAATAACCGCTAATCCTCTTGCTGACAGCACAGCCTTAGGTAAGCTCTAGAAATCACATCACACCATTGCAGCATAAGATACTTTTCTCTGCCTGTAATAGGACTTTCTAGTCGGTATGCTTTTTGAGCCAGATTTCGATGTGCTTTTTACAAAAGCATTTCTATCAGCAAAGCTACACAGGCTATTATAGCTATAAAGGCTATCATGTAATAATGACATATTTGTTAATCTGTCAAGTCTTAGAATACCAGACGTGATTGAAAATCTGTTGTGCCTAGGCGCCGGTGTGCTGCTGTGACTCAATAGGTTGACAGACTATTACTGTGAGACAGTTAAGGTAGTGAGGCAGGTGAGTGTCCTCTGCCCAGCATAAAAAGGATATAATATAGTTCCCCACGCCGCACCGACCCGATCAATCTACATACAATTTAGTATATAAAATTTGCCGAATATATGTATATGTAATAATAATAATATATAACTATGTTCTGTATGATGGGATTCAATAAATTTATATGGGTAAATCCAGAACGCTGAATAAAAACATTGTATTAGTTGACTAACCGGATTTTCCCTATTGCCAGAAATATAAGCCGTATTCAAATACTTATATGGAATTTCGTTTTCAAATTTTGTTCTACCTACGCTTTTATTTGCATAATAGGTACATTACTGCCATATTTCTTAGTTTTAGACTCGCATATGACTATGAAGCTAACAAGATGTAATTTTATTCTGCGGCAATAGAAGTTTATTTCGTGCTGTCATGATTCTGCCGTACTATTCTGTAAATTAATGCCATTTCGTAAGTAGTCAAAGTAGCTATGTATTATTGGCATGGTTACTGAAGGTATATATAATATTAGCCCTGTATTCAACTGTCCCACTGCTGGGCATACCTCGTCTTATATGATACTTTTAAGTTGAAACCAGCAATAACCGAACAGATTTACATAATAAGTCAGTTTTCCAGACTACTGCCAATGGCAATGCGCCAATGTTGCCCTCTTCATCTCAATCACGATACCAGAACGCTAGAACTCACAGACGAAAACGTCATTACTATGAATGAAACAGACGTCAGACTAGCGTCACAGGTGTGATTCATACGTGAGAAGGCCGTAGATTTTGGCACAAAAATGTCCTATAATTTGACTACGTATAAGAAACGGGGTATGTCGTAAATTGTAATCTATACTAATATTATAAAGCTGAAGAGTTTGTTTGTTTGTTTGTTTACTTGAACGCGCTAATCTCAGGAACTACTGGTCCGATTTGAAAAATTCTTTCAGTGTTAGATAGCCCATTTATCGAGGAAGGCTATAGGATATATATAATCACGCTAAAATCAATAAGAGCGGAGCACCAATGAAGAATGTTTCAAAATCGGAGGGTATTTTTTCCTTTTGAGAGCTTCCGCTGCGTGCGCTGCGTAAACAGTTAAAGTTTCGCAAAAATAATGTATGACAGAATTGTTTCCCTTTAAAAGTTCTAAAAAAAAATCCGCGACAGCATATGTCTATCTTTTAAGGTTGGCTCACTATAACCATTTTTATGCTAACGAAATTTGTTCTAAAATAATGCATTATTTGCGAAGGTATTTTTATAAACATGATATTAATCCTTATCCAAATAAATACGTTATTCATCACAAGTATTTAATTTAAAACAAAATTGCCCTTTACATCATTCGATTTCAATGAATATCTTAGGAGATATCGCAGTTTTAAAATTACATTGCAGCAAAATAATTACCCATTACAGACATAGTACAAACGATGTTTCACCTGGTTTATTCGGCGTGATTACTACTGCTTCGATTTGAAAAATTCTTTTAGTGTTGGATAGCCTATTTATCGAGGAAGGCTATAGGCTATATAACATCACGCTACGACCCACGGGGGCGGCGCAGTAACGATAAACGCGGGTGAAACCGCGGGAACATCTAGTGAAAATATATTAATTAAATTGTGTAATTCTTAAACTTTTGGTTCAAAATGTTCGCGTGTGTTTCGTTAGCGGATTTTTTTTGTTGACTTTTGGCGATCAGTTTTTATAACATACATCATACGTAGGTAATACTATGCTTAAGTAACTCGTAAGAGTATGGTGATGTGGCTTTGTTTAAAATTCGGTCGTATTTAGAAATTATTCCTATTTATTACCTCAAAAATCACGCTTCTACGTAACTTGTATATTACCGGTAATGTTGATTGTTACGTAGTATCGTAGAAGTGTTGTAAAGGTTTATGCATATCGTACATTTTACAACTATGTATTTGAGTTTTTTGTTTACTTTTTATGTTTGCATCAATAATTAATTTAACAACTTACCTACTTATATTTTTATAAGGCGCATATGTCTGTAAAGATGAAAGAATTTTTCAAATTCATATCTGCTTATCGTTTAAACTTTTCCTGGTATTCCACAAATATTTAATAATCTAAATTAGCTAAATCGGTCTAGCCGTTCTCGAGTTTTAGCGAGACTAACGAACTGCAATACATTTTTATATACATATATTGATTGCACATTCTCACAGATGCCATTAACTGCAGCTGAAAAGCAGAAAAATATAGCGAGAAGCTAAAAAACGAAAATCCGGCAACATATTAAGAAGCATAAAGAAAGGCCAAATAAAGATTAGCTCTTCACTACAAGAAAAAAAGAGTACATATACTGAAGATGATAAATTAAAATTACGTCAAAAGTAGCACGTTCTACACTCAGCCTTACAATAAAATTGTATGCGTTACTTTCACGTTATTGCTACGTTACCATAAATCATAACATAGAAGTGTCTATGTTACAAAGTGGCAAAATCTACGGCCTTACTTACCCACGTAAATATTTGAAATCAAGCTGCTTCTGAGAAATAACTGGGTCGATTAGTCAAGTTCTGTAATAGCTAATACTTTTGGCAATTACTACCGCTATTGAGTCGTACTCCAAATAGTAAGAAACGTTTAAACACATCTAATTGCTTTGGTAACAATTTTGTGCTGAGGTTTAATTACAATTCTATGCACACTCGCTTTGAGTTTTGGCATTAGCCAATTTTAACAGAGAGGGACGTAATCGTGTGAAAATGAAGGTGGCAAACACTCCTTGTGTCTTACTGTTGGTGGCAATTACCATTGCAACCTGCACACTTCTCACCGCGTAACCATTGATTAGAAAAGCAGCAATTGTACTACTAGTACAAGAGACTAAAACCTCGGCTAGCAGAAGAGTATCACGTTCAGTGCTCAGCACTCACCCTCAACAAAAAATCGTTTGTGTGCCCATAACATGCATCCGACTCGTGTTATGAGTAATTTTACCTCGGATGCGGATACTGGGCATGGCGACGAGTCAACAATAGCTATGTATAGACACGACTCGGATGCGAATTCTGGGCACACGAATGATTTTTTGTTCTAGTCATAGGGTGAGTGCCGGGCACTGAAAGGGTTAAAGACTTTGAGAGAATCCTACCGCAGAAACACGTCACTAGGTTGTGTTCTGTAAAGCGGAAGAACAGCCTCGAGTCAACTGCTCTGCGGTTAATCTGGGTTTACGTCGGAATACTGCGACATATTTCTGTCAAAATAAAGAAATATGTACCTACTTGAAATGGAGCAACAATATAGAGAGCTGTTGCATAGCGTTGTGTCAATGTATCGGTAGTATAATCACCCGAGCGAATAGGTATTAATTGAGTGTTCAACGGAACTGTACTTTGTACTTTTAATTCCAGTCATTATAGGGCATTACACATGAACGCAATAGGTAAGAAATTTTTCTTCAGCATTAGTTTGCGGAAGGAAAAAGCAGATTACCAAGAATTATTAGTATATTCCTGTCAAAATTCTAAAGGAAATAATAAATTCATATAACAGGACACTTCAATACATTGAATTGCTTAATACAGTGAGATCCCTAAACCACCAAAATTAAAATCCTTGTTTGCAGACTGTTACAGTCTGCTTAAAAGAGGTTCTATTAAAGATAATTAACCAACGTTCAAATTATAGGCAGATCTTCCGTGTGTATACAGGTATGTTTACCTATAGTATTAAAAGATCTATACCAGTATAGATAAAGCCTTTTGATGACAAACACCTAAGTGTTTGCCGCTTAAAAGTGTAATAAATTTCAGAAATCGAATAATCATTTATAGTCCCTGCGTCCTAGGGTTTATTAGCTTCACTATGAGACAACTTTTAATATGACTTGCAAAATTTTGCCTATAGTTCTACGCGAGAAAATCCGTCACATACAAAATTAGTAAGTAATTAGTAACTGACTGTAGAAAATATCACATGTCAAATATCATATGTAGTCATAAACCTTATAGTTATATTATCTAACGCTAAGAATACTCATAAACATACTACTAGAATAATGTAACATCATTGTTAGACTTGAAAGGTGTCGATACAACAATATTTGCGATACTGAAAGTCGTACTTATTTATTATGAATAGGCCACTATGATATAGTCGTTTTAGTAGCTATAAAATAAGAACCTTTAATCATAATAAATCACAGTACCTTTACAAGCATTGAATGTTGAAACTGTGGCTTGTACTATGTATAAGAATATGATTGCCTCATGGAGTCTTAAGAACGAATTTAGAATATATTTTATAGTAATTTTAAGCCGCCTCTATTTCCAATAGAGTGGCACCCTCGCCGCAGAGGTCGGAATACGCGTCGAGTTAACGTTAATCCCGTGGATCACCTTAGATCCACGTTGCCGACAACGCCCCAAGCTGAGGAGGTTCGTGGTAGTTCGCCCTTGGGGGTTAACGTTGTCTAGTATACCTTATAACGGGTTGGGAGCCTTCTGCGCTCACCCATAGTCCGCGTAAAGTTGTCAATGCCATCTGAGGCCAACAACTAACACACACAAAAAAAAAAAAGAAAAGCGCAGCGTTCACTTCTGTTCGAGACGCCGATCACAACGTTACTCTGCCCCCTGTCAGTGCTATCTGACTCGGAGTAACTGGAATATTTTAGATAAGTATACTCTGTTAATTAAATATAAAATATTTGTTAATATTGTGATTAAATTATTAAATTAAAATATGCATTGATGTTTTAATGTTTGGTATATTGTTTGTCTTTTTATTTTTTTGAAATTTTAATAATTATCTTATTAACGCTATAATATGGTGCATGGTGTGACACCTTAAAATGTTGTGCATTTATTCTTATTACTGTGTAAATTTTTAATGTATAAGCACTAATGTAACAACTATTGGTTGTCCAAATAAATAAATATTGTATTTGAATGTTAACGTTCCTGTTAAAATTTGTGTTTATATTTTGATATTATAAGGCTTGTTTAGCTACAATGTTGTATTTTATTATATTTTTTTATAAACCTGCTTCTAACATCAGAAGTAGGATGCGGCCTGCCCGTTTTACTCAATATCTAATAGAATTATTGAATATTTCAGTGTGAACCATGGATGCGGACCCTGTGAAAAATTTATTGGAATCCATCAACATGGCGATATTATCAAATCGTCGCTAGGATGATGTGGTATTACCTATTTTTCATCCTGAGAAGATGAACAATGGCGCAGAATGCTGGTGTCAAAATATTGAAGATCTGGTTGCAGAACTCAATTGGAGAAGCCTACAAATGGTGGCAAAAGCCGGTAAGGCCCTTCGGCGCTCAGCTTCTGCTTGGTTTGAGACATAGGAACCGGAACACCGTGATTGGGAGACTTTCCGTCAGGATATAATAGATCTATTCCCAATTAAGAAAAACTTGACTGAGAAACTAACCAAAGCCGTTTTGTATAATTCTGAGTCTGCAGAGACTTATGCCGAATATGTCAGAGAAAAGCCTATTCTGCTAAAAAAAATCGAGAGTAGCATTTACTGATGAATAGTTGGTTGAGCTTGGGGGTGTTCGCGATGTTAGTGTTCGCATGGCTTCTTTTAATAGTTCAGTATCAATTAATTGATTACCCTCCTGCGAAAACGATTATATGATAGAAACGGGACCACTGATGACTCAAATACAAGTGCTGCCAAGCGATCTCTTTTAATCAAGCTTCAGATTCTTTTAGTTCAAAGAATTGTTTTATTTGCGGAGAAAAGAGTCATGTTAGATTCCAGTGTCCAAAAAATGCTTCCTCTAATAAAACCTCTTCAGATAACGTATCAAAGACTAAATCGAAAGATTCGCCAATTAATATTAATAAAAATAATAGGTGCGGGTTTTGTAGGGAAAGCCACAGTCACACAAACAAGTGCTGGTCGAAACAACGATATGATCGCGAAAAACAAATTAGTAATAAGCCAGTTGACACAATCCGGCCTTCGTCTTACAAAAGACATTAATAATAATCCTGTAAATGCATTGTTTGATACTGGTGCAAATTGTTAATTAATTAAGGAGTCCATTGCATATCGATTGGGTTGTCACGTTTCACCCTGGTCTGTAAAGTAGGATGGTATCGGCTTAGGTCATTTAAATACTTTTGGCAAAATTTACGGTACCAGGTCGCTTTGATGACGTCTGTATTGAATTGGAATTGCACGTTGTAACTGATAGTGACTTTTCTTACGGTTGTGTTATATGGCAAGATATTGTCAAATATGCCGACATTGCTATTGTTACTGACATGTGAGGCACTAGATTAATACGCAGAAATGTTATTAATTTTACTGCATGAAGACAATTTACTTTTAAAATGTATTTAAAATTTGCAAGAGAAAATACAGACTATATTTAATAAATATGCTGTCGTATTGCCTTCGGTAAATTATATTAGCAATGTTAATACTGGTAAATCTATACAAATAAATAAAATTGAAGTGTCTGTTTGTAATGGCAAAATAACAGCTTTTTATCTAATGTATATGACAGTATATAAAGCACCTATACGAAAATATCTATTTTTAAAATTTTTGTCTGTCTGTCTGTTTGTTTCGGCTAATCTCCGAAACGGCTGAACCGATTTTGACGGGTACTTTCACTGGCAGATAGCTGATGTTATAAGGAGTAACAGTCGCAGGTAACAGCTAGTTAGAAATAAAACTCAATTCAAATAAAAATATAAATTACCGCCCTTATCGTTTCGCTCCGATAGAGCGTGAAAAAGTTAAGAATATAGTGAATGACCTTTTGCAAGCCGGTATACCCGTGAAAGTGATTCTTCTTATGTCATTCTCACAGTCCCATGCATACTGTTGGTAAAAAAGCGTGACGGTGGTGACCGAATGTGTGTGGACTACAGAGCATTAATACTATTATTGAAAAAGAACGGTATCCTCTCCCATTGATTTAGGATGAGATTGACCAGTTAAGCAAAACTAAGTACATACTTCATATCAATAGACATGAAAAATGGTTTTCATCAGATAGATACCAGTTGCCGAAAATAAGATTAAGTATACAGCTTTTGTGACCCCGGACGGTCACTATGAATATGTCAAAATGCCATTCGGTATATGAAATGGACCTTCTGTGTTTCAACGCGCTATATCTAAATCAGTAAAGGATCTAAAGTTTCTTAGGGTCTACATTGACGTCTTGCTTATACCATGTGTATCCCATAAACAAGGTCTAAAATATTTAGATTTGCTTGGCGGCTCTTGTTAAAGCTGGGTTTACTATCAATCTTAAGAAATGCCAGTTCTTCGTAACTTCCATTGAATATTTAAGTTGGATTATTTCGACTGAAGGTGTACGGACCTAGTGAAACTAATGTTAAAGCCTTGGTAAATTCACCTATTCCCAAAACTATCAGACAAGTTCGACAATTTATGGGTATCGCGAGTTACTTCAGAAAATTTATTCCTGAATTTGCCTCCAGAACGGCCTGTATAACCCCAAACTTTCCAAAAAAGGGCAGAATTGGGTATGGTGTGATGAACAAGAGGCGGCTCGTAAATATATCATAGATAGGCTAATATCGGAACCAATACTATCAATTTTTGACACTGCATTACTTACAGAGTTGCACACTGGCGCCAGTTCAATTGGGTACGGTGAAATGCTCATTCAGAAACATGGTACAAACTATAGAGTAGTCGCATATTACAGTCGCCGCACTACTGAGCCGGAATCTAGATACACATCATATGAATTGGAAACACTTGCAGTGTATAACTCTTTGAAAAACTTCCGTGTTTATCATTTAAAATAATCACTGATTGCAATGCGAGTGCAAACGAACGAATGTCGTTCAAAAACAGAAATACATCCGCGGACCTGACGTCAGGTTGGCGCCTCACTTTTTTTTATCTATCTCTGAACTCAAAGAGGTAGAATTGCTTTCTTTATAGGTAGATTTGATACATTCTTATTTCATGCTGATTCATAATAGTGATGATCCGGATATCCGTATCTGTATCCGCGGTAGAAAAAAGATTCGTATCTTCTACTTTATTAATTTTTAGTACATTGATTCAATTCTATATGTAGGTGATTAGGTAGCAATAAAATACTATTACATTTCAATCTATAAATAAAATTACTATGATGAAAGTGAATGAAGCCAGAGAAGTGGTCAGGATCCTAGCAAATGGAAATCCGTAGTCTTTGCCTTCCCCTCTGGGAAACAGGCGTGAATTTATGTATGTATGTACATTTCAATCAAACTATTTTTTATTTCTAAAAATGAAATTTACATCAACATATTTTATCGTAGTGAGTTAACATACGATGTAACAATATTGCACGTAACTTAAAAGAACTAAATCAACTATCTAATATATATTTAAACACTTACTATAGTATAGGAAGTTATTATAAAATATTGATTAAAATATCTTTATAATGAGATCAATTGAGTTTAATTAAATCTTTGTAACATTTATTATAGAAAGTTATAAGATCACTTTTATAACAAAAAATCTCAACGTAAATCTTAAGGTCACGCGCACCGACACCGATTGAGTAAGAAAGTTAAGATCCGTATCCGTATCCGCAGATCTACATTTTTAATTAACCGGCACATCACTAATTCATAACATTACACCCGCCATTCTGATGCACACAAAAAAACGCATCGATCATAATATGCGTATCGCTTACAAAAAGAAAGCGAAGGTAAGTAAAATTAATAATTATTATTATATAGTACCTACATAATAGATATCATGTAAGTAGGTATTTATTAAATGATGGTTTTTATTGACAATATTTTTATTAGGTAGATAGACAGTATGGGTACTGTTATGTATATTTGAAAGGGGTGCCATCGACGTGCGTACTGCTCGCCGCTCCCGTTAAATCTGAAGTTGTTTCCAACCACGCGATCGTGTAGAACCGCCGTGCAGTTTGGTAGACTCAAGTAAGGTCACGGTGGATGGGCGGTTGACCCGACCGTGTAGAAGGCGTTTTATTAGTACTTACTGGCTGTGCCCGGCGGTTTATTTCCCCGCTCCGCTTTTAAGGGTCGTAGACTCATAGTGTTATACAGGGTGTAAGTGACGGTTCACCGAAAACTGAAATACTAGCTTCGGACCATCATTCTGAGTTGGAAAACGTAGGAATTTTCCACCGGAAAATTACCGAATTTTCTTTCAAAATTTCACATTTTTCTAACTGATTATGATTACATAATGAGTAAACGACCCATTATACTAGATAATATCAATAAAAACTACATAATACCGAAAACAGCTATGTAATCCAAACATACAAAATAAACACAGTTGAACCAATCAGCTGATCTTGCGCGGACAAGGCAATGACCAACGCAAAAAAGGTTTTTTACGCACCGGCAATAGTGTGCTGTGTAAAAACCCGCCCGCATCGTACCTACTACCACTGAACTAGGGAAGATCTATGATCAATGATCGATATCGAAAAAAGTGTATTAAACAAAGCGGGATAGGTTAATAAATAAAATAGTTGTTTTCCTTTTAAAAGTAAAGGTTACATGAACGTGTTAGCACTATTTATTATTAAATTAGTCACGTAGATTGAAAAGATTGTAATGATTAAAGTAGCCTGTAATTAAATGTTATACTACTATCACTTTACAATACCCATTTGCATTTTAAATGTAAAAAAATATTAATTGTTTTGATATTTCGTATCGTAAATGTACATGTATGAGTTTATTTAATCACTTTTAATAATAATTAATGTAAAAGACCATCTAATTGTTTTAAAACAAAGCTTTTTGTACACAGCGATTCATACAATGTAATGTAATCTAGTAAATCTTTACTTAACTGTTAAAATACAAAACTGTAACAAAAATTTGTTAATAGAATTAGCCATAAACAGTTTATTACTATGTATAAGTAGTATAAAATTAATCGATAGCCGATAACTCTCATAAAAATATTTTATGAGAGTTATCGACTATGGATTTATTTAATTAGATAGATGTATCTCATCCCTATCTAATATGACTACAACTGCAAAAGAAATTTATTTTTGAATTCTTTAGTTCGGTCGCGCTACTGTCAGGAATCGGAAGTACTTGACGTAATCTCTCGTATTCGCGAGTGTTTACTATTTTCGTTGCATTTTGTTAAGTTTTTTATTTTGTTTATAACTATTTTGTGTACTAAATTGTGTTTATTTACTGTGTTCATAACATTTTTTTTGTGTAACTACAAAGTTGTGTTTGTACCTAATAAATAATGAGTCAGCCATTTAGTGCACGTGAATATGCATACGGGGAGGCACGAGGCAATGCTTCGTTGGCGCTTCGCATTTACATCCAGCGGTATCCTGACGCTCGTCACCCTATGGACAGTCGTGTGATTTCTCGTACGTATCAACGAGTACTGGATAATTTACCCATAGTCATTAACGAAATGTGCATATAAGATTAATTTTATAAGACGTTATTCAATTTATTCAAATTTTTTGTAAGTACAATAATAAAATTGTACAATCCGATTATTAGTCACAACGTTTAAATTATTATTGTAGTAGATCACTAAAATAGGTGATCCGGGCTCCGTCAGATAATGTGAGCGCGCGTAGCGTTGGTGCGCGGGAAGCGCGATACGATAGCGCGGACGGACACATTGCATTGGTAGCGATACATTGCGTAGTGTAAATTACAATGTACTAGCATAAAACTTTAATCGTACGTTTCATTTTTGAATTGACATTTCCATTCAGTTGTGTACTTATGGACAAACGATTGTGCAACGTTTTCGGTACACCGTCCCTTACACCCTGTATATAAAATGCATAACTAATTTAGCAAATCTGACTGGAGTTTCAAAGATCGCGTTTAAAGTCTCATAATCTTTATAATATATGAATTGCTAGCATTACTATTAAATTATTTATTTATTAGTGCTTTTATAGTTAGTTTTCATTTATAAAACTTCTTTGAACGTATGGCAACAGTGGAAATAGATGGCAGCCCAAATTCAATGTTAACTGGGGTTTACCCAGAGCACTTAAACTTGTTTATTATTTTCTACTGTCTTTGTTTTATAATGCATATATATTTACACATGCCAATAAACAAAATTTTCTTTCTTGCCAACTTTATTTATTGCTGTTTGAGGGAAAACAAACAAGGGATCCGTGTCGAGGTCATCGGTAACCGTCGCTCATGGACCAAACTACTTCTTGACGTTACAGAAGCAATTTCAAGGATACAGAACCAAGCTGCAACCAACTGTACTTAAACCACATAGGTGGCTAAGAAGCACACTGTTCGTTTACTGGTAAGCGGTTATTAAAGCGCATTTGAAGGGGACAGGTGTAGAAGGAAAGTAAGGGATTATGGTGATGGGATTCCGACTTCAGCTAATTTTTTGGTCGGAGGCATTGATATATAAAAACCCTAGGTACACAATCCCATACAAAATTTACACTTAAAACTGTCTTCAGTTGCTTAAAAACCATAATTAATGCAAATTACACCTTACCGCCTTAACTTTAAGTTGAATATACAAGGCTATCTAAAAAAGGTAATAAAATTTTACGAGCAGAGTTCACGAGAATGAATGGAGTCGAATATTGTTTTTACAAATTTTAATGTAAGTTAATATTCTAACGTAATTATGTAGAGATTATAAAATGCATGTGAATGTGTGTTTTAAACACATTTGTTTTTACTTTTACCTGTAGGTATTTTATCAAGTTTGTGTCCTATGATGTTCAATAAAATGAAACTAATGTACTGCCTTTATTATTTATATGTGGCAGGTCTTAAACAGATGGTAGAAAATCTTTTATTATTTTACCAGACATAACAGTAATACTTATTTAACAAAATAGACAAGACAAGTAAAACATTTGTAAAATAGTATGTTTTTAATATATAACAGTAATAGATAATAATTAATACGCACGTAAATTATATTACGAGTATGTTTCATTGCTGTTCATATACTTGGCTGCCCGACTTTGAAATTATACGTGTTTGAACATTACGCGACTGATTGTACTTACAAATTAAAGTAACATAAAACGATAAAACGAGAGAGAAAATTAACATTTCAAACTTGAAAAGATACGACATAATAAGATTTTTAATTTCCTTGAAATAAATCTATTGTATAATCTTCTTTTTCACGGATTTTAATTTTTTTCGTATTGTTCTTTGTTATATAATGCAATCTTATCTTGATATATTTCCCGATAATAGATTTAATAGTATTATTTACATGATTGTTATTTGTTAATATGGCACTTTGAAGAATATAAGCTGACTCCCAAAAATTATGATAAGTGTTGTTGTTGCTGTGCTTGCTTGTGATCGTTGCTGTGCTATGACGGATATCCATTTCGCACATCGCACAGGATCTCGAGGAAAGCTGAAATCCAATATAAGTATATATATACATTTTATAAATATCCCACTATAAGGATACTGTAAAGAACATTTCAAAAAAATATGAAACGAATACTATTATGGTTTGTAATAAAACAAGTCTAGTAATAAATAATGTATACAATTGAATTATCATTTTAAACCAAATAAAATATATTTATTTTTAAAAAGTAACATCATCTCTATTAATATTAGAACAGAGTCAACATATAACCCGGACTAATCAAGTAGAAATACAATAGTATGATTAATGCGTTTAGTAAGTGTACATTTAAATGAGCCGTATTATATGGTCGCTCTTTGTTACGAAATTAATATAATAATATCAGCCCTGTATTAAACTGTCCCACTGCTGGGCAGTGCTGGGCACGGGCCTCTTCTCACTATGAGAACCATTGGACTGCCACGCAGGTCTCGAGTACGAAATAAACAGTAAAAAAATATTTTACGTTGATTCCTTGACGCAATAATCAGAATTATAATAATAACATTATTACTTACCGAAAATATGAAACACCGTCCTTTTTAGTGTCCTGGAAGTTTGATTTTACAAGTTTTTAACGAGCTCTGCGACATGTTTACTCTCGGAGCGATCGAACGGTACTAAATTATATGAGCACCCAAATGTTCAAGTGGGTGCTCAGTTGGTGAGGACGTTTTTTGACGCTGATTGTGTATCTAGGTTTTTTATACATCAATGGTCGGAGGTAAGTACAATTGGTTGCCATGGAATATGTAATTAGAAATAACGGTTAATATCATGAGAAGCAAGTTTCGTCTGACCTTGTTAATAGTCATGGGAGTAATTATTTGTTACCCACTTATCAACACGTAGTTGTTTACGTTAATTTGACTGAGAATATTGACCCTTCGCGTATCGTTTGTAAGTTTTATGATGCAAAAACACGATTCGGTAGGCAAGTGTAAAATAGTGCCAAACGTAAGGTAGATATATATTTTATTATACCTACTAGTTATTTTATAAATGCTAGTAAGTGTAGTGTTTTACGAATTTCGGCATAAAATCAATATGTGTTATTTCTAGAGGATTCGATCCCGGGATCCCGGATCTCGGAATCCCGGTCATATTTTAGTCCTGAAAATTTCGGGATCAAAGGACGATGCGCAAATTTCATACAAAATTACCCCAGCCCCGGCGCAAAAGAAACCTGTCTCACATTTCTGTACATTTTATGGGTATTAAATATATATATATGTGATGCCCGTAATCATAGTCATACAAAGAAAAACTGCTTTAATTATTCTAAAAGGCACCAATTTTATATTCGACCATATCACTAAAAAGCAAGCAAAATATGAAATAAAGGCTACTTTACTACATATATATAAGCACCACTAATATTCACAATATAAAATAATGTATATTATATATTGTGAATGCGACATGCAAATATTTTTATTGAAGTTGAAACGATCTTTATTTAGTTTGCTATTCTAGCTAAACGACTTATATTGTTTGTGGGCCGCATACACAGTATTCGCGCAGCAGTTAACAAATAGCTAATATTGCCGATTCGCTCTTTCCCTTATGCTAGAATGAGAAGAGTAGTGACACCATTGCCGCAAAGGCAGGGAGCTTTGTTTGTATTATTCTTTATTTACTTGTTCTTATTATTTATAACCCTTTAAATATTATTACCTACACGTCGTCGTCATAGAAATGCATATAATTACGCAATTTGTGATAATATTGTTAAATAAAAAGCCGCGCCTATATAATTAGTCACAACATTTTTTTCTATGTATGACTATGACTACAGATATCACATATATATTTTTTTAATACACTTGATATGTACAAAAATCTGAGATAAGTTGCTTTTGCGCCGGGGCTGGGGCAATTTTGCGCATTGTCCTTTAATGAATATCGGGATTTTCGAGATTGATACATTTTTTAAATAAGTCAATAAAAATGTGCGTGAAACGAAACGCACTTACCTTGATTTGACATTTTGACAGCCATCTTGTTTACACAGCAGATTTAATTTGTTTTTGCTAACGACCGGTACCGGATTATGCGTAAAAGTGTGTAAAAATTCCCGCTTCACGTCGTGTAAGTATTGATATTTTTTTTGTTAATTGGTGATAATCAATGAAATTATTAAAAAGCAACAATACATTAATGTATCTGAGTAAATATAGATAAAAAACAACAAGTGTTATTTTCTGTAGCTCTAAGAGGTTATGTCGTACATAGACATAAATGTTCTTTTCATTTTTGTTTAGGTTTAAGAAGAAAACAATGTCACTATCCAAAGAAAGGTTTTATGTCAAACATAAAAAAGATGAAGATGTTTCGTCAGTGTGGAGTAATTTTTTAGTCGATAAAGCGGGTTACAGCGGGTAGGTAGCTCAGCACAATGTAAGCGTTGCTCAACTATTTTAAAGACCTTAGGTGGTTCGACCAAAGGCTTACATACTCATCTATCTTTAAAACATTCCGTGAAAGTAGATTCTGCTAAGGCGTCTTCCTCAACGGGCCAAAATAATGAAGGACCACCTTTGAAACGAAAAATTACGTCAGTCGCCGACTATTTTGTGAAAACTGATACTATTGACGATGTTTTGGCCCGTATGAATGTGCTAGATGGTTTTCCTTTTAGCGTATTTGTGACATCAAAAGATTTAAGATCGTTATTATTAGCAAAAGGTTACTCAGATTTACCTAAATCTGCCTCAACAATCCTCAACAGAGTAGTAGACTACAGTCGAAAAATAAAAAACAAATAACAGCTGAACTATCTACATTAAAAAAGGAGGACAACGATTTAGTGTTAAGTTTTGACGAATGGACGTCTAGCTTTAGAGCTATATGAATATTCTTATTAGTAAGAGATATATGAATTTAAATATTCATTCAGTCAAAGAAAATTGGAATTTGGGACTTATTCGAATTAATGAATCGCTGACAGCCGAAACTTGTGTTCGTACTTTAAAAAAGCGGCTTTGTGAGTTCCATATCTCACTAGATACCGATATTGTGGCAATAGTGACTGATGGTCCAAATGTCAAGTTTGTTTTGCACACGGTATTCAGTTAGCCGTTTGTGATTTATTGTAAAATAAAAATACTTGCAAATGAATCTACCAGTGATGATATTGATGACTCGGATGATGATAATGAAGAACTGGACTCAGGATTAGTCATTGAAACTGGAAATGGATGGGACTTGACTAATGATCGGAATATTAATGAAGTAGTAAAGAAAGTTCGTAAAGTGGTTCTTATTTTCAAAAGAGCATCCTTGAAAAATGATATTATACTTCAAAAATATGTTAAAAGAGAACATGGAAGAGAGCTTAATTTACTGCTCGACTGCAAAACGCGTTGGAATAGTCTCTTTACAATGCTGAAGCAATTTGATCTTTTAAAAAACAGCATAAAAAAGGCACTTATTGACCTAAACAATCCTGTACAATTTGAGGAATCAGATGTTCAACTTATTAATGAGATAATCAAGGTCTTGGCGCCAGTTAAATTATCTGTAGAAGCACTTTGTCGTTCTGACGCCAATTTGTGCACGGCTGATGCGACATTCAAGTTTCTTTCTTCAACAATTGCGAGACAATGACTCAATTTTGGCTTCTAGATTGAATACACATTTATTGAACCGTATAAAAGATCGTCGACGAAATGAGATAAGTGGAGTGTTAAACTATCTACAAAATCCTCATACTGAGGAGACCGAGAGTAACAATTTGGATACTGATTGTGATGTAAAGGAGTTATTTTCAAGTCCAAGTAAGATGACAATAAAAAAACAGATTATTTCGTTAACTGAAAAGATGAAAAATAATGATAATGAAGAAAATGACATGCAGATGCAGATTGAACCTATCTTTACAACTAGTAAAACTGATTTAACATTGAAAGAAAAGCTGAACTGAACGAAATAGAGGACAGCATGAAAACATTAAATCCAGAAACATATAAAGAAACTGATTTTCCTAAAATCATTAAACAAGAAATAAATCTTTTTGAGGCTGGTTCCAATCGAGGTTATAATTTGGAGAAAACTTATAAAAATTTATTGACGATTCCTCCAAATTCCATCGAGCCTGAACGCGCTTTTTCAGCCTCTTCATATTTGTGCAACAAATTTAGAAGTATGCTTGCAGATGAGACGTTAGATGCGTTTTTATTCCTTAGATTTTATTTTCGTGGTTTAAATAAGTAATTTATAAAGTTTCTAATCAATTTAATTTAAAAATATGAGTACCCATAAACATTGATCTCTTTAGCATATAGTCTTTTTTATAGTTTATCTAAATAAGTCTAAAGAAGTTGATTTTTTGAATTTTATTGTTAGTTTCATAAATTATTTACAGAAGTGCCTAATTTGTTTATTTTATAAGAAGAAAGTATAATTTTGTTTAACAGCCTTTTTGAAGATTTAATATTCTATATATATATAACTTAAATATTCTATGTCCTCACAAAACTAAAAGATAAATAAAAAATTGATTTTGATATGTTTTACTGTCTTTTTGTTACCACTTTCCATTACCAATACAATCCCGGGATCCCGAGATTAACTGTAGATAATCCCGAAATCCCGGGATTAGAAAAATCGACCGGGATCGAATCCTCTAGTTATTTCTTAACCGTAGATCAAAGCAAATCTGTCTTGTCCCCCTCTTTAATCTTAATTTTCACTTTTATGTCAAATAAAACATCAGTAATTTATTCGAGTCACAAGGTAACATATTTTATGAACGCCAAAGTTATGTTCAGGCAAAGACCTATAAGAAGCATAGTTAACTGAAGTCGTGAATACAATAATTATCAAAGTATATTGACAGGATGTTAGTACTAGACTAACAGTGCTCTATAATCCTAACTAATATAATAAACTTGAATGTGTCTGTTTGTTACGCTTTCACGCATAACTACTCGATCGATCATTATGAAATTTCGCGTACACGTCACGTTGGACAAAAAAGGGCATATTGGGTACAATATAAAAGCATTAAGCAATGTCATGACATAATAATGTGGTGTTAGTTCAGTGGTTACGATGCCCAGCAGTGTTCATGATGCCCAACAGTGGACGTTATGCCCAACAGTGGGCATAATGCCTAGCAGTTGGTATGACGCCTAACAGTGGGCAAGATGCCCAACAGTGGACATGAGGCCCAACTGTGGGCATCATGCCGAGCAGTAGGTAGCAGTGGGCATGAGGTTAGTAACAGTACTTTACATACTGTTACTAACCTACCCTACATTACGCGAGCAAAAACGCAAGAACAATAAAGTAATAAACATAATATATTTTATATTGTGGTGGATAGTTTTAAGTAAGGCAAGCTAATTTTTAGGTCTATGTGGGCTAATAAACACCTTTTTATTATTAACTTTTTAGCCTTTACTAAGTTTCGCTGGCGAATGCGATCTTGTAATGTCAGTAAAAATAAATTATATTACTTTCAATATTAATTTTCTTTAGGGATAGTGCATCAATCTTTGATTGTAAGTGTTTATGTACACGGAAGCGTTTTAGTATTATAAGGAAACCATGACTAACCGTAGCATGATCTCATAACATCGAGGATTTGCGAGAAATGCTTCATGGCTAAACTACATGAGCTTTCAAAACTATAGACTTTATCACTATAAACATAGGCTATAAATTACAATGCAGATTTATTTCTAGGAATAAATTAACTGATTAAAAGCAGCACTTGTGTAATTGAATGATTCATTCAAAGCTCGATATGACTGCGTTGTTTAATGTGATGTGACATGGGTTTTCCTGTATACGAACAGTTCGAAAATTTTATATTAAGATTGATGCATCTGAGTTAGTTAAGTTTCCTGTTGTTGGCTGACTGGTTGTCAGAAATACTTAACTTATACTGTTGATTGTAACTTAAAAATCCACCCATAGTAAACTACGTTAATGTAACAACGGTCGAATTGAGAAACCTCCTCCTTTTTTGAAATCAGTTAAAAAAAAGGAGATATTATGTTACCTATGTACTAGGGTCGAAATATGTAGACACGAAAACGATCAAATTGGGTCATTATTCTATTATTCTCGAAACAAAATCTCTTGCAAAACAGTCAAAGCACAATTTATTGTTCGAATGATAGTTATTTAATTCACGTAAGCTCTTTTATTATACTAGCATTTGCCCGCTGCTTCGCTCGCGTAAAAGTAAGTTGGGTTATGTTAGTAATAGTACCTACTTTTTGAAATAAAATATAGCCTATGTTACTTGGTGATAATATAGCTACCCTTAGGTAAAAAAAAATTTCAATAGGTTGGGTATTTATTGTTTTAAATCCTTACAAACAAAAAATCAAATCGTTCCTCTTTATAAGTGTAGCTTGCGCTATTTGTTTATATTTTATTGTTATTAATAACAAAATTGTATGGATCAGATATTTTACTTCCATTAGTTACATATCTAGTGTATAACAAAATTATTGTAGTAGTGTAGTGTTGGCCACATCACATTACTTTCCCTATTACATCATATCGAGATAACCAAGGTTTTTTGAAGTGAAAACTTATTTAGCGGCGTTGTGCACTTTTTTGTGATGGGTAAAAAATGTTAAACTCGCGTCAGGACACGTGACCTGATCGAAAATTCGTAAGACGGAGGGAGAATTGTCATGTTTGTGTACGATAGCGCAATAAATGAATGTTGTATTTTACCACATAAATGATAGTACTTTTATACTGATAATTAAAGCAATTCTAACCATTCCAAAATATCAAAAATGCGCAACGTTAATATTCAAGTTTTCACTTCTGTCGGCACTCCCGGAGTGCAACCCATTGTTTTCTTTTTATTTTTAGGCTGGATAAATAAGCAAAAGCGGATCCTTTAATATATAATATTTGCTGCACACGTTTTTATATACAACTTGCAACTTCAAATGCGTATTTTTTAAAGTTTCCTACAAAAGTTTCCAGATCTTTTGTGTTTTAAAAATACAACTCCTGCACTAGGAATAATTTCTCTCCCGGAGTGCAACCCGTTGATTTTTTTTTATATAGGGTTTGCTCGCTTAGTTGTATAATGCCAACCTCGCATAGCCTCTCACGTACATTACATATCAGTTATAGGCTATGTTGAATACCTGCATAAATTAACTAAGGAATCATACGGCCTTAGTCAAAGTTAAGGCAAGATCGCCCCTATAGTAGTGGAGAGGTGTCCTCGTTGTCATAATACTAGTTGTCTCAACGTCCATATTTCGTGTCCTCCGTTCTGGCCCGGCCAAAATTGCTTTCGCTATCGAAAGTGATGTAACAGTCATGTACTTCAGGTGTACTTAATGTACTTACTTAGATGAGATTTTTTGTGTACCTCAAAGGATAACTCGTAATATACTTAACAAAGTGGCCGGGCTGCTACGTGTACGCTGCAGCCCGGCCACAACGATTTTTATAGATAAGATGGTTAAAATCAAACGTAATATCAATTAAATACTTGTACCTTTATTGGTCTCATAAGCTGCAGCCGTTAGACCGCAGTGTTTATGGGCCAATGACTAAAGATTTGGGACAACCAGAACCAGTACATAAAACGCCATCTCCAACTCCATGATAGTTCCAGGAGTTGAAGATGCCTTTTTGAAGAAAAATAAATTGAGCTCAGGTACTTTGAAATAACTACATTTCATGACGATGAGACAACCACTACCTTAGTTTGCCCATGACCATAGCTGCTGAAGACCAACCGAAACATTGGTGAGTATGTAAATATAAATAGTTTAATTTTCTTTAAAGAAACTGTGATTAAGTATTATATAATAGATTAATTTCAAAACAATCAAGATTATGAAATTCACAACATGGTGAGCTGTTCAACACACAGATTTATTTATGAAGTATCATGCACTAAAGACTTAAGTAGTTAAGTTTACAATTTCTTAGGTTACTAACTTGAATTGCCAATAATTGACCAATTTCAATAGAGGTTTGAGTGTCATAAAGGTTTTAAACATTTAAGCCATCTATACAATTACACGAATTATGTGTGATGAAGAAGACCATCACATAATATGATAATATTAGTCACCTATTTATTACAGATAGTGTTATGTGCCAATGTGGGAAATGAGGTTATTATATTTTTTTACTCTCTGAAGTATGATACATTTCTTATAATTTCTTTCCTCCATAAGAGCTGCAAGCTTAAATAGTGTATAACTCTTGTTGGGCTCAAGCTTTTTGCTGTCTACCAGGCCCACTTCCAGACCACTTGACGCTAGTAGGAATTTTGAGATAAATACCCTAATAAAACTTCTTGATTAGGAAATCAAATCAGAGCTCCATGCAAAAGTCATATTCACTGCTACTGGATTTAAAACAAATGATAATAACATTTTCTTTAATAATAATAATAATATCCTATCACATATACACAACACCATCTAGCCCAAACTAAGCAAAGCTTGTACTATGGGTATTAGAGAATGGATAAACATACATATAAAATGTGATACATAGAAACACCCAGACCAAGACAAACATCCATGTTCATGCACATAAATGTTTGACTTGTACGGGAATCAAACTCACGACCTCAGGCTTGGTAGTCGGTTACACAAACCACTACACCATCGAAGCTGACAATTAATATCCAATGTTAATTAAATACAATTCACCTGCAATGCAGTGGTCACTACTAAGAAATCTGAAGTGCCAGTGCCATTTGTGGCAAATGTTGCTTTAAAAATGAAAACCATAGCAACTGGACTGGTCTATTTTTCACAATATTTAAACCGAAGTATGCCTAAAAATTATTTCTTCTTATATTTAATTACAGGTTTTAAGTACAATACAAATCAATGCTTATCTTTAAAAAAGAAGGACATTGTTTGCAATAAAGTGAAAGTAATGGTATGACATGTAGGTTACATCAAAAAGTATGAAAAGTTTAAACGCTCCTAAATATCAGTCAAAAATCAAAACACAATAGCTACAGGATACTAAACTTCTAGAAACAACGAAGCGTAAAATTATGCTTAATAGTTTTTATTCCAAGTAGGTAGGTACCTTCTTATTGACAGTAGAAACTATGCAAGTGTAAATGTTTGAATTTATGAAAAACAGTTTAAAGGGGCTAATTATGATAGAAAATTAGCATAGAAAAGACTAACAACGCAATATAATCGTTAAATAGTGACTAATACACGTAGGTAACAAAAAATCAATCGAAACATAATGACTTGAAGGTACAAGGTCATACATATCTAGGAATCGTGTCATATTACTACCTTATTTATATGGATAATGAAGAAAAATAGTTATATATATTTAATTAAGAAAAATAATAAAATTGCTCACCAGATTTTTTGATAAATAATAGTTTTCGACCGGTGAAACACGCGGTGACAAGCAACTCAAGGCAGAATCAGAATCATAGAGTAGTATAAGTATATAGATCAGAATGAAGTGATAGTGATGTAACAATATAATTATGACTATTTCAAATAGTATTTTTATCAATTACCTAATATTTTGACGCTGCGTCCATGGCGCTACTGTGCTGTATCACTGTTTGTGGTGTATTTTAAAATAAGACAGGCAATTTAAATTAGTACCAAGATTTATCACCATCCAGTTAATGAATGTTATATTAAACATACAGGGGGTCAATGAAAACTTACACCCATATTCTAAGAAGTAACCTCAAACCTTCCTCAACCGAGGATACCTTAAGGATCACCTCAAGGAATCCTCGAAATCGGTATTCTTACACCTATATTCTAAGAAGTAACCGCAAACCTTCCTCAACCTCGACTCAACCGAGGATACCTTAAGGATCACCTCAAGGAATCCTCGAAATCAGTATTCTTAGTCATGTCTTTCTCTTGACTTGAGGTAATCTTGAGGATCCTCCAATGAGGTTGTCGAGGTAAAACGTCATTACATACGTCACAAAATCATAGATTTAACATACTTTTTAATGTTTTTGTCTATGATCACCTCAAAATTTACAGATGTTTGTTTTTTAACCTTATCCATGTCGCATCGCGTCATTCCGAGTTGTTTATGTTTGATTTGTTTGTTGTGTTGTGATTCAAGTTTTATCCTTTAGCTTTATTTGTTCCACACATATATGTCTGGAAGACAAATATTCAGTGAGGCGGAGAAGTTGCGTCTCGCAAATAACGCCTTTCAGGATAATCGTACGGATTATCATATAAATAATTCAAAAATCGTTTAAAATCCATTACAAAACACTTTAAAAATCTTCAAATAGAATTATCAGTCGTATTTACAGGCGTAGGTGAATAGGTAACAATGGCGTAGATCTTCCTCGAGTATTCCTTAAGGTTGGTCGCGACGTACCTTGAGTTTGACAGTTGTTTCCTCACCTCGAGTGAGGAAAGATGTCGAGGGACGCCGAGTGGAGGAGATTTTTTGCAACTGTGAATACTGATTTCCTCGAGTGAGGTTGAGTGGAGTCGAGGAACGTTTGAGGAAACGTCTTAGAATATGGGTGTTAGAGTCGTGATACTTTTTAAATATTTAATTGTTTTGCTATGTATGACTATTTAACATAATGAACACTGTTGGATGAATAAAATATGTTTTTATTGCCACCAAAAAAGTAATCGTTATTTAAACATAAAAACTTGTTTGGGTTTTTGCTTCGGTGTACTTTTTCGTCACCGGTGGATCGTCATTATGAATTACCATGAATTAATTATTACTATGCAAAATATTAATGTTGATACTTTCGATTCTAGAGAAATGCTCGCAGTAATCTTGAGGCCTAGTATTTTTTGCGTAACCCGCGGCAACGTCGCCGCTCGTTAACGCTAATTTAGATTGCCTGTCTTATTTTAAAATACACCAAAAACAGTGATACAGCACAGTAGTGAGTGCCATGGACGCAGCGTCAAAATATTAGGTAATCGATAAAATACTATTTGAAATAGTCATAATTATATTGTTACATCACTATCACCTCATTCTGATCCTGCCTTAAGTTGCTTGTCACCGCGTTTCACCGGTCGAAAACTTTATTATTTATCAAAAAATCTGGTGAGCAATTTTATAGTCATGGTTTTGGTGTTTGCCATGGCACTATTCCCATTAGGTACTTTTGTTTTATTCAATGGTAACATTGGTCACCCTGTCTTACCTACCTACGGTCTGT
Organism: Catocala sponsa; assembly: GCA_963564715.1. Lineage (NCBI taxonomy): Eukaryota > Metazoa > Arthropoda > Insecta > Lepidoptera > Erebidae > Catocala > Catocala sponsa. The sequence continues at coordinate 11,147,447 of OY751351.1, forward strand.
CTGTCAAACAATTTGTCAAAATTGTCATAATCAAATGAAAATTCAATCAAGTTGTTCCACTTTGTGTACAATAGTTTACGAATTTCGCGTAATTATAGTTTTCATCAGAAACAAAATTTGAAAACAGGCAAAATGTCCACAAACATCACTGAAATTGGATCTCAAAAAGTGCGCAATTTAGCCAACGGCGAGGTATAAATAATTTTATAACTGTTTTGTAATGCATAATGCTTTTTCTTTAAATGAAAAATGATTTTCTATTTTATTTATTGATTTCTAGACGATTATTAATAAGTGAAGTAAAGTAGTTTTATCTTCGTGTCTGTTCGTGTCTTTACTGTAAACGCAAAAGTATGAGCTATATCGGTTTTTGTGTAATAAAATTGTTTCGCAACTTGGTTCAGAATCAGTCAAGTGTGCGATGATACCGACACGAATGCACCGCTGCAATTATAAAACTAATGTGTTGACTGTGGAAAACTACGAAAATACGAGAAAAGTGTCTTTATGCGGATAGCGGTATTGATATTTTGGTTTCGATTATGAGTACTGTATTTTTCATCACGAATTGTTAAGCCCGGCGTAAATTTTATTTAAGTAAATATTTTATTTATTGTGATTTCGTTAATAATTGCTATGTATTTAATCTTCTTGGTTACTTAATGTTGTTTTGGACTAAACTAAGCGTAAGAAACTTTTCTCACGTTAAATTGTTTGCATACAATGACCCAAATGCGAAGCTAAGCGCGGCACACACGCGCCCACTTAACTAACTTACATTTATACAGCCCATAATATGTTTTTATTTTTATTCTCTGCATTTTCACTGTAGGTGAAAGGCCTGTTCCATTTTCGCATTTGCTAGATTCTCTTATAGCACGAGGGCATACAATATACTTTATGAAAATTAAAGTAATAAGTAGCTATTAATTATTGCTGGGCTAGACTCGGGCAACATAACAATGCAAAGGGCATATCAGTAATGCGAGAGGCAACAGGTTATCATACTGTCATTATTTATCTGTGACATATGCATTGTTCAAGAAAAATATTATTATTTGCAACAATTTACACAAACAACAATATTTTCTTAAAACTTAAGTCCATTATATACCTATCTGTATGTTTAAGTAATAAAGAATATTCTAGAGTCTTTTTACTGTAATTATTGTAGTGTCAATAAAAGTTATTGGCAATTACTCGGTAACTGTATAAATGAGCTGATAACTCTGGTATAGGAAACAATTAGCTCTCCATAATAGTAAGATATGCAGTACTAAAATAACCGGTGTATGCAGTAACACCATGTAGTAACAGTACTAGTAAAACAAAAACATCAGAGTCAAAACACAAAATATTATAATAGAAATGGACTGTAGACTTTAGACTTAGCAATAAACATTTATCATGCTACGAAAACGACGAAAACACGACGAAAACACCTATTTAAAAAATATAATAATTAAAATAGCGTTAAATAGTAATTAACTCTAACTGTCCGTGACTCCAAGAGCATTGACGGCCTCGATGGCGTAGTCGTTAGTGTAACCGACTGCCACGCCTGAGGTCGCGGGTTCGATTCCCGCACAAGTCAAACATTTGTGTGCATGAACATGGATGTTTGTCTTGGTCTGGGTGTTTCTATGTATAATATGTATGTATTTACAAAAAAAAAAGGTATATATGTATGTTTATCCATTGTCTAGTACCCATATTACAAGCTCTGCTTAGTTTGGGCTAGATGGTGTTGTGTGTATGTAGTAGAATAGAATATTAGAATTTACGGCCAATTTGCGACTCATTTAGGTGGCTTCCTTCTTACATATTACAGCCTCACATAAAGGGCCACGCTTTCGAGAGCGATTCTATTGTCAGTATAACTGTCAATAGAGACATATTTTGTGTAATATGGTCGACTTTAAACCGGCGCTTAGTCCCATGAGGGTATATTGTATTACTGCCTCGATGATCACTTGGTACAAGCTTGTACTTCTTTTTGCAAGTGATCTGGTCATTATGTTCCGGGTTCGAGTCAGGGTTCGAGTAAAGTTAGGTTTTTTGGTTTCGAAATTCACAATAACAGCAGGGAGATTGCCACTCCGGTAGATGACGATAGGCTCGCGCCGCTATTGCGTAGGGCTTATAGTTATACCATACTAGCTTTTGCGCGCGGCTCCGCCCGCGTGGTACCTACATCAATAAAAGTAGCCTATATCCTTCCCCAGGTTTAAAACTATATCTGTGCCAAATTTCATCTAAATCGGTTGAGTGGTTTAGCCGTGAAAAGGTAACAGACAGACAGTTAGACAGACAGAGTTACTTTCGAATTTATAATATTACGTGGATGTGGCAAAAGTGGTAGCACATAAGTAGGTACTATATTTTTGTTCTGCCTACCCCTTTAGACAGTGAGTCTATGTTATGAAACAAAACCTTAACATACATACAAACTCACACGCCTGTATCCGCGAAGGGGGTAAGCAGACTAGTAAGTAGGTAGGTGTCCCATTTACTACCGAGCGTTATACATTAAAGGACAACCAACAATCGCGAGCCACAATCTTGTTGCGTTTGTTATTTTATTGTTTACATTAATATAAATCTACTTTTTACACCAAAATATATATACAAATTATTTACAAGAAATATAAAATTAAGAGACAAACTTCAAAATTAAAAAGCGTCATAATATTCCTCCGCATCGTCTTTTTTACAGTCTGTCATATACAAGTCATTAAGGTATCAAATGAATCATATCATAAGTCATTAAGGTATCAAATGAATCATATCATAAGTAATTAAGGTATCAAATGTTACTAAAACCTATGTATTTTTTATTATAAACATTTGTTTGTAGTTGTTAAACTCAGAAACTATATAATATCACGCTACGAGCTACGGGAGCGTAGCACAGAAATCATAAACGTGTGTGAATCTGTAAGAGAAAGTTAGTCTGTTGCTAACATGATTTTCAATTTCAGGTGGTTATGCTCAAAAACTTTTGGGAGAACCAGAATGTTGCCATCATATTCTTCCGCCGCTGGGGATGCATGCTCTGCAGATTGTGGGCGAAAGAGGTAATATTTGAATACATTATAATAAGATTTTCCGAGTAGTAGAGCCTCGCTGATTTCAGCATGAATGGGTCGGCTCGACCGGGGAAGGACTACCCTCTCACAGAATATCGACGTGAAATAACAGTATTCCTACTGTTGCGTTTCGTTTGGTGAGTGAGAGTGCCGGAGGCCCAATCACCCCCTTTTCCCTATCCCGCTTCTTCTCCTTCCAACTTCCTTTCTTAAAGGGTCGGCAACGCGCAAGTGATGCCTCTGGTGTCGCAGGCATCCATAGGCTACGGTGAACACTTACCATCAGGTGGGCCATATGCTTGTTTGCCACCTTAATAGAATAAAAAAAAAGGATTCTACTTAGACAGTATTTTGACACATTAAACGCGTGCATTTAAGATATTGAACATTATCTATGATGCTGTCCGTGATGCAAGTGAATTTATTCGGTAGGCGGATATTATGCAGAAGCGGAAAAAAGCGTAGCCACGTCGTATGCGAGCAGAGGCAAGGTGACGCTTTTAAACTTTTCCACACTGTAAGAAAGTGACGTGTCGTGAATTATACTGTACACAATCGGCGTGGTGCAGACATACGAGTAGGTACCTACTTCTTTCACGACCATTTACCTTTCCTCGGAGCACAGAGCACGCCAATTGTTATACAGTACTTTTGAAAAAGACACGTTATTGCAACAAAATCGTACTGTATAATAAGTATAACACACCTTGTTCAAATTATACTGAGGAGACGAATACGCGTCTTCTGTATAATTTATTGTAATCGCGTCTGTACCTTATTCTTTCCATTCCTGTGCCGTGACGTCGCTTTACGCTTTTTCTGTTAAATTTACGCGTTAGTTAGCCAATATCCTTTTAATATAATTAATATATAAGTAGTTAGTAATATATGAGAGCACCGATAGCTCAGTGGGGAGACCAACAGACTGCTATGCAGAGGGTCTCAGGTTCGAATCCACGTCGCGCACCTCTGACTTTCGGAAGTTTTATAACTTTTCGAAATTATGTGCGTATTGATTAGGCGGGTCCACACAGAGCGAGCAGCCTCGCGAGGCATTTGCCGCGCGAGGAAACGGTCCCCGAATGAGCGCGGCAGCCTCGATAACATCGCGAAGCTGCTGCGCGCGGCAAACCTGAGCCATTTGTTCGTTCGTTTAGTTGAGAGTTAAGACATCATGGCACCACACGTACGTGTTGCGGTGGCAGCTAATTATTATGCTCGAGCGAGGCACGAAACAGAATACGCGTGCGTCCAGAGTGCGCGCAGCAAACGACTAAGGCGCCTTTGAGCAAAACAAAAAGCCGACACTCAGTGGCTCGGCCGCTCGGTCGCTCGCCCGCGGCGGTACACGCGCTTTCCTCGGTCGAGGCACGTCTACATAAACCGAGCAGCCTCGCGCGGCAAATGCCTCGCGAGGCTGCTCGCTCTGTGTGGACCCGCCTATTGACAATTATCGCCTGCTCCGTGCCTCAGAAAGCACGTTAAGCTGTTGGTCCCGGCTGCCATGAACATCTATGGCAGTCGTTATTGGGAGTGTCGACACAAAAGATCCCACTGGGTCGAAGTGTCGCCAGTCTGCACTGACTGGCCCCCGCATAAGATAAGATAGTAATATATGGTATAATGATTGTAACACCTTGTTGATATGACTTGTAAAATAATAAAATTATATTGGCGATTTCAAAGAGTGGCTCTGAGTTTCTTGTAGGATTTCTCATCGGCTCAACCCTTTGCCTGAACCTAGCAACTAACCAAAATTTAGCTTTAGTATCTTAGTAACCTCTCTAAAATAAATATATTTTGACATTGATAAGTATTACTTTGTAAGCTAAATGTATGAATGATTTGACTTTGACTTTAACATTGTCACCGACATGTAATAAGCCTCTCTGTGACTCGAAGAGTGCTTTTGTTTGTTGAATGTTTGTTCTACCTGCCATGAATATCTATGAGTCGGTATGTAGTAGTAATGCGTATAATTATGATGATGAGCTACTTACTATGTATAGTCAAGGCCGCAGTAATCACACATATTATTATAATGTGTAATCTTACGTCTATCTATACTAATACAAGCTGTGCCTGCGGTTACACCCGCGTTTATGGTTACTGCGCTGGCCCTGTGGCTCGTAGCGTGATGTTATATAGCCTATAGCCTTCTTCGATAAATAGGCTATCCAACACATAAAGAATTTTTCAATTCGAACCAGTAGTTCCTGAGATTAGCGCGTTCAAACAATCAAACAAACTCTTCAGCTTTATAATATTAGTATAGACTAGATGTTCCCGCGGTTTCACCCGCGTTTATCGTTACTGCGCCGCCCCCGTGGGTCGTAGCGTGATGTTATATAACATATAGCCTTCCACGATAAATAGGCTATCCAACGCTAAAATAATTTTTCAATTCGAACCAGTAGTTCCTGAGATTATCGCGTTCAAACAAACAAACAAACAAACTCTTCAGCTTTATAATACTAGTATAGATATATCAATCGCACATAATAAAAATATGCAAACTAAGATACATCATTAAAAATCATTGCTGCGCAGTCTCCAACGGCACAGCGCAGCAATGATGTATCTTAGTTTGCATATTTTTATTATGCTACATTGTGTTACTAATATAAGGCTAGACAAGTTAATTGTTAACAAAAATGAATGGATTAATAGTCGGAAATACATAAATTATTTTATAATTAAATTTGATTTCATAAGTCGATTGGCATTCGAATAATATTATTAACAACAAAAAATTCGATATTCAAATGAAATTTCGAATCATTCGATACCAAGTCACCGTGCTCGCTCTCCAATATAATCGCGGCATCAGTCACATTCCTGGACTCCAGGTGATTGTCTATCGCCTTCACCAGCTGCTGCGAGCCCAGCAGTGTTCTAACCAGAGGAACTCCTGTGTCTGCTGCCAAATCCTCAGCCATGGCCCACGGTGACCAGGATGAGTCGATGATCATAGATACGCCTTTAGAAAGCGCTGAGCACACTGGAAGAATTTGTTAACTAATGTTAGACTGGGTGTTTTTGGCTTTATGAACATAGCATGCTTTAAAACAGGCAGATATGTGATGCCAATGTAATAATATAATAATAATAAAATGATTTATTTTCATTAACTGAGCTTAACATATGTAGTTACAATATTGTTGGAGCGATCCTTTTAGGCATAACATTGCCTGTGTTAGGAGGTCCCGCTCTGCCGTGTGCAAGTAAGCATCCATTGATTAAATATTATAAATATTATTCGGTATTAAAATTTGTTAAAAGGAAAATAAAATAATAATATCAATATAATAATAAAAATATAAATTAAAACTAATTTAAAAATAATTTATAATCATAGCATGCATGGTTTGTGTGTGAGTGTGCTCGCGCGAGCGCGGATGTGTGTATATATGTATGTATATATGTGTGTGTAATACCTGTTACATCTTGATTTCTAACATCTTTGATTTACTAGTAAATAAATTTCATTTCTTTTTATATCTTACTAGCAGACCCGCGCAAGTTCGTCGTAAGAAATTTTCCCGTTTTTGCAACATTTTTCATTGATGCTCCGGACCTATTGGTCGTAGCGTGATGTTATAGAGCCTACGGCTTTCCTCAATAAATGGGCTATCGAACACTAAAATAATTTTTCAATTCGAACTAGTAGTTCCTAAGATTAGCGCGTTCAACCAAACAAATAAACAAACAAACAAACTCTTTAGTTTTATATTTATAATATTAGTATAGATTATAAAGCTGAAGAGTTTGTTTCGCCTGCAACACCAGAGGCATCCACTTGCGCGTTACCAACCCTTTAGGGAAGGAAGTGGGAAGGAGAAGGAGCGGGAAGGGGGAAAGAGGGTGATTGGGCCTCCGGCACTCTCACTCACCGGACGAAACAACAGTAGGAATACTGGTATTTCACGTCGATATTCTGTGAGAGGGTAGTACTTCCCTGGTCGAGCCGGCCCATTCATGCTGAAATCAGCGAGGCTCTACTACTCTAAAAATTTTAACACATTTAAACCATTGGGACCTATCGGGTACTTAAATAAACGGAAAACAAGAGCGCATAATAACTAGGTAAGTATCAAAGATTTATTTCGTTGAATTTATCAAATATGTTTGCCAGATATTATTAGAAAAGGCCTTGAACTAAAGTACGTCATAATATTGAAGATACCGTTACAGATAAAAAGATTAAGATTGGAAATCGGTCACCATACATCATATTAGTGATTTTATTAATTAGAAATATACCAACTTAAATAATGGTGAATCATCTCTTGGCATTACCTACCTACGCTGCGAGATAGTCGTGAGGTCTCGGGTTCGAATCTCATGTCAAGCAAAGTGTTATTGAGTAAGAAATTCACAGTAGCTGAGCGACGTCTAGTACTGTGTCCAGTAGCCAGCAATAGTCGATTGCTACCGTGGCAGACAATTATTTTATTAGGTCTTATATTATAGATAATATTACTAGTTTTTGGTAACTTATAATTTTACTTCCATACATTGTTTTTATGAATAAAATAATATTTGATTAGAATAATCTCATTGCAGCTACACACTATTATAATTATTATCTGCTATGTGAAAAAAAAAAATACAGACGAATTGAATACCTCCTCCTTTTTTTTGAAGTCGGTAATAATTAAAAATATTTATGGTTTAGTAATGAATGCATCTCAAAATTGTTATGATATGTTATTTAGTATGCAATAATTATATTTGTATGCCGTATTTTGGTGAAATATAGTGAAACAAAATCAAATGTAACATCTCACACGACTGTAACCTATATTTACAAATAAAGATTCTGATTCTGATTCTGATAATATTATTTACACATATAATAATATTGAAACTGGTCGATGTCTGTGCAAAGAAGATAATATTTAAGAAAATAATTATTTTAGAAGTTAAACAAAGGCAGGCACTTTGTTTAAACTCGCATCAAATAAAACTTTTTACGAAATTGAATGCGGTTTTCACAGTTATATTGCTGGAAGCTTAACTTAAATCTAAGGCTAAAACTGGTGCATGTTTTATTTTAATACGCCCGCCGCCAAGAAGTCGGTTATTATGTGCGTGGATTAGTTTCTTCTTACACACAATAAAAAACAAAATAGTTATCTACTTTCACATTCCACGCATACAAAGTAGAGGGCACAAGATAGAATAATAATAATAACTAGGTCTAAAGGATATTATTAATTTAAATATACCTATTAGCACCAAAAAATTGCGCAACCCTAAATAATTTATGTAAATCAACCCATTAATATGATCAAAACATTTTATAAATCAGAATAAAGGCCGTTACTGCGTCGTTTCTCTCACGTATGTAAAAGCTAGCCTATTATGTATTGTCATGCGAATGTGAATTTGTTTGTTTTTTAAACTTTCACGCTTTACCGATCTTCATTAAATTTGGCATAACGAGTCAGCGGTTCAGAAAAACACATAGGGTACCTTTCGTCCAAGGACAATTATTATTCAGAGAAATGTTAATGTTAAATATATACAAATAAATAAAATTGAAGTGTCTGTTTGTAATGTCAAAATAACAGCTTTTTATCTAATGCATATGAAAGTATATAAGGTACGGTATACGAAAACATCTATTTTTAAAATTTTTGTCTGTCTGTCTGTCTGTTTGTTCCGGCTAATCTCCGAAATGGCTGAACCGATTTTGACGGGACTTTCACTAGCAGATAGCTGATGTTATAAGGAGTAACATAGGCTATTTTGATTTTAGAAGAAAAATTGGGTTCCGCGGAGACAAACACTTTTTAGTTAAAATCTACGCGGACGAAGTCGCAGGTAACAGTTAGTCTATTGATAAAATTTACATTAACGACATCCGCGGGCGACATTCTAAAACTTAGAAAAGCGACAGTTATATCGCCGTTTCTTTTACGTATATTAATTTACTATATTATTTAATATAGATGTTCCCGCGGTTTCACCCGCGTTTATCGTTACTGCGCCGTCCCCGTAGGTCGTAGCGTGATGTTATATAGCCTATAGCCTTCCTCGATAAATAGGCTATCTAACACTAAAATAATTTTTCAAATCGAACCATTAGTTCCTGAGATTAGCGCGTTCAAATAAACAAACTCTTCAGCTTTATAATATTAGTATATTATATTAAAATTGTTTTTCCAACTAGATATTATATAAATCGATATCAAAGGAATTTTATTAACTATCTATATCTATTATATCCATAAGCAAAATACATAATTATGTACTGATAGTCGTATTATCTATGTTTTATCTAAAAAAATCAATGTAAGTAGTAAGTATACGGTTCACTTGTAGAATCGTTCGATAAATCGTTTAAGTTAATATGTACTATGTAGTAGAAGAAATATCTGCCTCCGCTTTAGGAAAACATCTTGTGTCGCAGGAGACTTACAAATATTCAAACATCGGACACAAAGTGCATGCAGAATCTGAAAAATTACTTGTGTAATTGTACCGCGAGGGATTAGAATGTGAATCTAAAACAGTCCGATAAGGGCATTGCCTTTTACAAGAGAATGTGATGACGAAATAAAAAACTGTTATTTTCCCAGTTAAATCCGGTTTTCTGAGTTAACGATACTTCTATACTAATATTATAAAGAGAAAGGATTGGATTTTTCGTTTGTTTGTAAGGATTTAACTCATAAACTACTCAACCGATTTTTTCACCGTTATATATTATCACCGAGTAACATACGCTTACATTTTATAATAAAAATACTGTTACTAACATAATCTAACCGAACCTAGTTTTACGCGAGCAAAGCCGTGGGCAAAGGCTAGTTGCAATAATATGCGGTTAGTTATGAGATAATCAGTCAGTCTATTTAATTAATTATATTAATTATATATCATAATTAGATGTACCCGCGGTTTCACCCGCGTTTATAGTTATTGCGCCGCCCCCGTGGGACGTAGCGTGATGTTATATAGACTATAGCCTTCCTCGATAAATAGGCTATCCGCCACTAAAAGAATTATTCAATTGGAACCAGTAGTTCCAGAGATTAGCGCGTTCAACCAACCAAACAAACAAACTCTTCAGCTTTATAATATTAGTACAGATAGCAAGTGCTAAACCGTGACGAATAGGAAGTATGCTTAAGTCAACTATAAGTCGCAAGTATTCAAATATGAACCGTATGGCTTATAGCAGGTATGAATGTAGCTTAAACGGATAATTATGTCTAATTACAGCTATTAAATCTATGTATTTCCATTATGTATTACACGCACCGTAATGTATCATTATGCAATTTTATGATATCACTCAATCGTTTATTCTGATGATGATTAGTAGATACTATAATTTAATGTTAGCATAGTTTGAAGAGTAATTGCAGGCAGCGGTTCGTTTATAAAAACCTGTACCTACGTATGTTTTCTCTTTGAATGACAAAAAATCAGATATCCTTACTAATTCATACTTATTTAAGTACATTTAATAATTATTATAAATGTGAAAGTAGCTTTGTCTGTCTGTTACACGTCCACGGCTAAACCACTGAAACTATTTTGATGAAATTTAGCAAGGAGATGTTTGTATCTTGAGGTAGGATATAGTTTACCTTTTATCCCGAGATGTGATCTCGTGGGATTTACGCTGGCAAAGCTGCAGATAAACCTAGTATTATAACAAGTGAGAAATGGCAATGAATTGCCGTAAATCTTAGATTTCGAAAACAATGGTTCAAGTAATATGCAAAGGTCACGTTCAGAGGTCAAAAGATGACCTTTGACCTCTGAACTCAAGGTCACGTTGTATCAACGCCAGTCGACTCAACATTCGTCGATATACCCCCAAAATGACTATGAAGTAATTTTGGGGGTATATCAACTACTAGATGTTCCCGCAGTTTCACCCGCGTTTATCGTTACTGCGCCGCCCCCGTGGGTCATAGCGTGATGTTATATAGCCTATAGCCTTCCTCGATAAATAGGCTATCCAACACTAAAATAATTTTTCAAATCGAACCAGTAGTAATCACGCAGAATAAACCAGGAGAAACATCGTTTGTACTATGTCTGTAATGGGTAATTATTTTGCTGCAATGTTATTTTAAAACTGCGATATCTCCTAAGATATTCATTGAAATCGAATGATGTAAAGGGTAATTTGGTTTTAAATTAAATACTTGTGATGAATAACGTGTTTATTTGGATAAGGATTAATATCATGTTTATAATAATACCTTCGCAAATAATGCATTATTTTAGAATAAATTTGGTTAGCATAAAAATGGTTATAGTGAGCCAACCTTAAAAGATAGACATGTGCTGTCGCGGACTTTTTTTAGATTTTTTGAAGGGGAACAATTCTGTCATACATGATTTTTGCTAAACTTTAACTGTTTACGCAGCGCACGCAGCGGAAGCTCTCAAAAGGAAAAAATACCCTCCGATTTTGAAACATTCTTCATTGGTGCTCAGCTCCTATTGATCTTAGCGTGATGATATATAGCCTATAGCCTTCCTCGATAAATGGGCTACCTAACACTGAAAGAATTTTTCCAATCGGACCAGTAGTTCCTGAGATTAGCGCGTTCAAGCAAACAAACAAACAAACAAACTCTTCAGCTTTATAATATTAGTATAGATTAGTATAGATGTTGAGTCGAACGGCGTTGATACAACGTGACCTTGAGTCTCTAGGCTCTTACGGTTCTTGAGTTGAAAATTATATAACAGACAGACGGACGGACAAAGCTGTTGTATAAGAGTTTTTCGAACTCTAAAAACGAATGTAAGTTTATTTGTTTGTAACGCTTTGACGTTTTAACTACAGGAACGATCATCGTAAAATTTCGCATACCTACTCGTTATCAGAGATTCAGAAAAGAACAGGACACTGTCATCCAGACAGATAAACACTGTTCAATACAGCAATGGCTTTGTAAAAAACATTTCCTGTAAATGTTTTTGCTGCCAGTATTTTCTGTTAAAACGCTAATGTCTAAAATACAGATAATTATCTATGGCTTCATACATGGTTTTTGATTTACTAGAACTGATGATGAAATGAACTGAGATTGCCAATTCCTGCAAAAAAGTATTTCTTGAACGCATAAATGGTTTTAGAAGCATAATCAACAAAATTATGATTGTCAGTGAAAAGTAGCAAAAGCTTAACGATACAATAGTCTGCGAGGGAGGTGCGCGCTCTAAGAATATGTTACTTTGTAGTAAAATCACATCGCCATGGCCTATCTTATCTTATCTTATGTGGGGGCCAGTCAGTGCAGACCGGCGACACTTCGCCCAGTGGGATCTTTTGTGTCGACACTCTCCCAATAACGACTGCCATAGATGTTTATGGCAGCCGGGACCAACGGCTTAACGTGCTCTCCGACGCACGGAGCAGGCGATAATTGTCAATCAATACGCACATAATTTCGAAAAGTCATATAACTTCCGAAAGTCAGAGGTGCGCGACGTGGGTTCGAACTCGAGACCCTCTACATTGCAGTCTGTTGGTTTCCCCACTGAGCTATCGCTGCTCTATCGCCATAGCCTATATCAATTAAGTTTGCTAGAAATCACGCCACGTCGCTTTCTTATATTTTTTATGGAAAAGTTTAAAGCGATACCATGCCTCTGCTGCGCCTACGCCACGCTTTCGCCTTATGTCACTTCTGTATAATTTACGCATTAAAACTAACTACTTATAACACATTAGTACTAGCTTTTGCCTGCGGCTTCGCTCGCGTAAGAGTAGGTTAGGTTATGTCAGGTATGCCGTGCGTCAATACATTCCCACAAGTTAAAAAAGAAAACGTTATGTTAGTACTTTCTTTTTTAAAATAAAATATTGCCTATGATACTCGGTGATAATATAGCTTTCTAATGGTGAAAGAGTTTTTAAAATCGGTTGAGTAATTTTTGAATTAAATAATTGCAAACAAACAAACATAAAATCAAACCTTAAAATATTAGTATAGATCTAGGGTAAAAAAACAGCATTGGTATAATGACGTAGTTCGGGTCTGGGATTTTCTACTATTAGAGTTTAACAAGAATATATATTATTTGCTACTACTTTTTAAAATAAAAATGGTACACATAGGCATAGAATTAAGGCGGCATAATATTATTGTTTTACGTATACGCGAATGTTAAACTACTTTATATTGATTTTATCGCGTTGTTTATTTTAAAACATTGCTGCTAAAAAGCAACCAAAACTTCGGGAAAGCGTAAACCTGAATCTAGTTATAAAGTTTAATAATTTTAATAGCTTAAAATATAGAAGTAAAGTTTATTGTTTTTAGAATAATGGACGAACGCGGTCGAACGAATTGATGAACGCGTGGATTAAAATCCGTGTAAAGTAGTTTAATTTCAATGAAGCCGGCAGGTTTGACTGCACGGATGGTGTAGTGGTTTAAGTGATTTGAGTTTAAGTCAATTGCGAGTATTGGGGGTTCGAATCCCACAAGGGACAAAACTTTGTGTGGTGCACAAATGGTTGTTCCAAGTCTGGCTGTTCGTTGTGTCCGTTGTTTGAATGTTTGTAAAGTCCCCCGCGACACAGGAATTATTTCAAGTGCGGGAGTTGTCCTTAAAAAAAAGAGATTAAGAAAATAATTTACCGTTACTCAAACGATATGTTATTGTTTATTCTCTAGTTTTAAGACATTTTTAATGATTATTTTCCAGTTGGGCGAAATAGCTCCAGTGCTGAACAAGCACAACATAAAGCTGGTGGGCATCGGCGTAGAAGAGGCTGGCTCCAAGGAGTTCATCAACGGAAAGTTCTTTGATGGAGGTAACTTGTTAATCATTGTTCTTTTTATGTAGACGGAGTGTTACCAACAGGGAGACAAATGGCGGCGGCCAAAAAGACAAATACTATTATAATGAAACTAGAGTGTGCCCGCGTCTTCGCTCGTATTAATGTACTTTTTCTTGAAAGAAAGGTACCTTATGTATTAAAATTCGCATACACTTTTTCAGGGGTACTGCAAAGGTTCTGTACCCCCGAAAACGTGTATGCGAATTTCATGATGATAGATCAAGTAGTTAACGCGTGACAGCATAACAAACAAACTCATGTCCGTATTTATAATATTAGTTAGGACAATTGGGAATGGAGGGACCCTGAACTATTGCAATAGAAAAAGGTTTACAGTACCAAACTGCCCTGATAAGAGATAGGTAGCGCTGTCATGGGATCCGGGCATCCCGTTAGACGCAAACTAGTTTTAGTTGCAACTATTGCAATTGGGACAACCGGACTACTGCTAGTTAGCAGTAGTCCGCTTGTCCCAATTGCAATAGTTGGGGTAGGTAATCCGAGGATCCAATTTCAATTAATTATTTCAAATTAATATTCATTTAAATAAATTTATTGTAATCCATTATATTCTTAATTATTATCTGCATCTTGATCTGATTTAATTTTTTTCTTAATTTTTAAATATTATTATTATTATAAAATATTTTTTTAACAACGATATACAAAATTATAAATTAAGTAAATTTATTCGTGGATTATCAATTATTAAACAGATTCCTCTAAATGAACTAAAATACCGCCAAATTGTTTAAGTTTCAATAAATAATTAATTACTACTTTAGTATTTTAATTTAAAATTTTAATAATAGGGTATCTAATCCTAGTTTTTATAAAAATTTATTAAATCATAAAATTTAAATAATATTTTATTAAATTAAAATTCCACCTAATAATTTAAAATTTATATTATATATTATAAATAATTATTAATTAATTTAACTAATAAAATTTAATTTAATCTTTGTTTAACCGCAACTGCTGGCACAAAATTTGTTATTAATTTAAATATTACTAAATATTAATTTCTTAAATAATTTAATATTAATTACTAAATTTCTATAAAAATTATTATTAAAATAAATTTATAATTAACACTAAAATTTATATGTAAAATAAACTTTAAATAAATTTAACAAACTACAAATATTTATATTATTATATGCATAATTTCTCACATAGAATTTTTTTTTTTTTTTTTTATATATAAATATTTAATATAAAATTAATATATTATATTAAAATATTTATTAATTATATTAAATATTAAATAATTTCTTTTTCTTTTCTTTTCATACTATTCATATTAAAACCTAATTTAAAAATTAAACAATTACAATTCTTAAAAATTACTATATATTAATATAATTAATATTAATTCTCTCAATAAGTTAATGAATTATAAATATATTAATTATTTAAATATTTAATATATATATATATATATATACAAATATTTAAGATATAATTTATAATTCATTATCATTCTTAAACCATTTTTAATAAATTTTCATTAAATAATAAAAAAAAAAATTAAAAATAAGCTAAATTAAGCTTTTGGGTTCATACCCCAACTATAAAGGAAATCCTTTTTTTTAAAATTTAATAAAGTGCCTGATTAAAGGATTATTCTGATAGAGTAAATTAAGTAAATTTAAATTTACCTTTATTATATTTTATAGAATTAAACTATATCTAATAATATCAAAAACTATTGTGCTTCTTACACTAAAATATAATATACATATACTTATAATGAACTTACAATTCAATTCAATTTTTTTTTATTTTAAATTTTACATTCATTTAACTCATCAAAAATATTTTTTTTTTTTATCATAATTTTTAGTACTCTAATTTCTATTTCCTCTAATTCTTGACTTGGTTGTTGAATTGGGTTAGAAATTAATTTATTAAGATTTATCCCACTAATTTCTAATTCAAATAATTTATTAGCTACAGAAGCATCTTTAAAATATTTTTTAACTCAATCTATTGCTTCTATTAATTTTTTATTTTCAATTTTATTAAAAATAATATTATTAAAAAATTTTGAAATAAATTATTTTTTATCAATTATAATTAATTCATCAATATTAATAAAAATAGGAGCTTCCCCTTTCCATTTTTGATTCCCTAATATTGTTGAAGGTTTATCTTGATTTAATAATTTTATTTTAATAACTTGACAAAAAATTACCCCCATAATTATTTTGTCTTATTATTTTAATAAAAATTTTATTTTTATAATCATTATATTAAATGCTATTATTGGAAGTTTAGGAGGATTAAACCAAACCTCTTTACGAAAAATTATAGCTTTTTCATCCATTAATAATTTAAGTTGAATAATATCTTCCATAATAATCAGAGAAAATTTATGATTATTTTATTTAATATTATATTCATTTATAATTAGAATTATATGTTTTTTTTTTTTTTATTAAATATATTTTACATTAATCAATTATTTATTAATAATATAAATTCTTTAATTAAAATTAATTTATTAATTAATTTTTTATCATTAGGAGGATTACCTCCTTTTATTGGATTCTTCCCTAAATGAATTATTATTAATTTTTTAATTATAAATAAAATATATTTTATAACTTTTATTTTAATTATAATAAGATTAGTACTTTTATTTTTTTATATTCGTATTATCTATTCAACTTTTATATTTAATTATTTAAAAATAAAATGATTTAAAATTTTTATTAAAAATAATAAATTTTCATTAATTAATATTTTATCATTTTTTTCTCTATCAGGAATAATTCTTAGAACTTTTTTTTTATATAAGGTTTTAAGTTAAATTAAACTAATAGTCTTCAAAATTATTTATAAAGAAATATTTCTTTAAGCCTTAGTATTTATATCTACTCCTTAAAATTTGCAATTTCATATCATTATTATTGAATATAAGACTAATAAAAGAGATAATTTTTCTCGTTAATAAATTTACAATTTATCGCTTAAACTCAGCCATTTTATTATATATATATATATATATATAATATTAGCGAAAATGACTTTATTCAACAAATCATAAAGATATTGGAACTTTATATTTTATTTTTGGAATTTGAGCAGGAATAGTAGGAACTTCATTAAGATTACTAATTCGAGCTGAATTAGGTAACCCCGGATCTTTAATTGGAGATGATCAAATTTATAATACTATTGTTACAGCTCATGCTTTTATTATAATTTTTTTTATAGTTATACCAATTATAATTGGAGGATTTGGTAATTGATTAGTACCTTTAATATTAGGAGCTCCTGATATAGCTTTTCCTCGAATAAATAATATAAGTTTTTGACTTCTACCCCCCTCATTAACTTTATTAATTTCAAGAAGAATTGTAGAAAATGGAGCAGGAACTGGATGAACAGTATATCCCCCTCTTTCTTCTAATATTGCTCATAGAGGTAGTTCAGTAGATTTAGCTATTTTTTCATTGCATTTAGCTGGAATTTCTTCAATTTTAGGAGCTATTAACTTTATTACTACAATTATTAACATACGATTAAATAATTTAATATTTGATCAAATACCTTTATTTATTTGAGCAGTAGGAATTACTGCATTTCTTCTTCTTCTTTCATTACCAGTATTAGCTGGAGCTATTACCATACTTTTAACCGATCGAAATTTAAATACCTCTTTTTTTGATCCTGCTGGAGGAGGAGACCCTATTTTATATCAACATTTATTTTGATTTTTTGGACACCCTGAAGTTTATATTTTAATTCTTCCTGGATTTGGGATAATTTCTCACATTATTTCACAAGAAAGAGGGAAAAAAGAAACTTTTGGATGTTTAGGAATAATTTATGCTATATTAGCTATTGGATTATTAGGATTTATTGTTTGAGCTCATCACATATTTACTGTTGGAATAGATATTGATACTCGAGCCTATTTTACCTCAGCAACAATAATTATTGCAGTTCCTACCGGAATTAAAATTTTTAGTTGATTAGCTACCTTTCATGGAAAATCCGCTGCAAAATCTTCCTGCAGCATCTGCTCGGCTGCAGGAAGGCCAGCGGAGCACCGGATGGGGAGCAAATCTTGCTCCCCTCCAAAAAGACGCAGGGCCAGAGGGGCGGTCGCCGGGACTCCGGCCGCCCCGGCCCCTCCCCAAGCAGGGAGCAGTGGGACGGCGATGGACACATAATTAATTATGGCCCATCGCCTCCTACAGGCGAACGTTGGCCGCTCCGCCAGGGCGCAGGATATCTTGCTGCAGCACATGGCGGAGTGGTCAATAGAAATCGCCGTGGTCGCCGAGCCTTACTGCGTCCCCAGCCGACACAACTGGTTTGGGGACCTCGGGGGCTTGGCGGCCATTGTTTCGTCTGGTCCCTCGCTCCTGGTGATGACAGACAGGGGCGAGGGGTATATATGTGTTGATTGGGAGGGAACCGTCCTGATCGGGGTGTATTTCTCTCCGAACCGGCGCCTCGCCGAGTTTGAGCGATTTTTGGGCGCGGTGGGGGCCGTGATTAATCGGTACCCATCGCGTCCGGTCGTGGTGGCGGGGGACTTCAATGCCAAATCAACGGCTTGGGGATCCCCTGTCACCGACGCTCGCGGCGACGCGTTGGAGGAGTGGGCGATTGCGACCGGCCTCGTCGTTCTTAATCGGGGGTCGGTCGCCACATGCGTGCGCTGGCAGGGCGAGTCCATTGTGGACATCTCGTTCGCTAGCCCTGCCGTAGCGCGCCGCGTCCGGGACTGGCAAGTGCTGGTTGAGGCGGAGTCTCTGTCGGACCACCGTTACGTGCGGTTCGACATCTCTGCCTCGCCAGCGATCCCGGACGATCGCCCGAGGAGAGCGCACACCCCGTCGTCCTCACGATGGGCGTTGAAACGTCTCGATGCAGACGTGCTGGTGGAAGCCTCCATCGTGCAGGCCTGGACCCCGATGGTCCAAGGGCCTGTGGAGGTTGAGCAAGAAGCGGAGTGGTTCCGGGGCGCGATGACGCAGATTTGCGACGCGTCAATGCCCCGGGCCAGTGCTCAGCCCCCGAGGCGTCAGGTGTACTGGTGGTCTGACGACATCAGCCGGAAACGCGCCGCGTGCATTGCGGCGCGTCGCCAGTACACTAGGTACCGCCGACGCAGGCGGTACCGTGACCCGACCGTGGAGGCACGGCTGCGGGACGCGTACAAACAGCGGAAGTACGCCCTGCAGTCCGCCATCAGCGAGGCCAAAACCCAAAGATGGGAAGAGTTCCTGGGGACTCTCGAGGCAGATCCGTGGGGCCGTCCGTACAAGACAGTCAGGGGCAAGTTGCGCCCCTGGGCCCCGCCGGTCACCGAGAGTCTCCAGCCCCGGCAATTGGAGGGTGTGATCTCCGCTCTCTTTCCTTCGAGGGCGGAGCACACGCCTCCCGTAATGGCACCACCCGAAATTGAGGAGGGCGGTGCCGATGCCGGGGCGCCAGAAGTTACAATGGCGGAGCTCGGCGCGGCAGTGATGCGGCTTCGGGGCAAAAACACCGCCCCGGGGCCGGACGGAATTCCTGGCCGCGCCTGGGTTTTGGCCTTCGACGCCCTAGGGGACCGGCTCCTCAGGCTGTTCAGCGCCTGTTTGGAGTCGGGACGGTTCCCTTCCATGTGGAAGACGGGCAAGTTGGTCCTCCTGAGAAAGGAGGGCCGCCCCGCGGATTATCCCTCCGCGTACCGCCCCATAGTGCTGTTGGATGAGGTGGGCAAGCTCTTTGAGCGCGTAGTTGTTGCCCGCCTCTCCAAGCACCTGGTGCGGGTGGGCCCCGACTTATCCGAACGCCAGTTCGGATTCCGGGAGGGCCGATCGACGATTGACGCGATCAGCAGCGTCAAGGCCCTCTCGGAAGAGACGGTCGCCTCGCGCGGGGTGGTATTGGCGGTGTCCTTGGACATCGCCAACGCTTTTAACACCCTGCCGTGGGCGACTATTAGGGAGGCGCTCCGATTTCATGGGGTGCCTCCCTATCTACGCCGAATAGTCGGGGACTACCTGCACCAGAGGAGTGTGTTTTGTGTGGGGCGGAACGGAGAGACGTTCCGGAGGGAGATGTCGTGCGGTGTTCCACAGGGTTCGGTTCTGGGTCCGATACTGTGGAACATCGGCTACGACTGGGTGCTGCGGGGCGCCCTGCCCCCGGGCGTCGGCGTAACTTGTTACGCCGACGACACGTTGGTTACGGCCCGGGGAGTGGATTGCGGGGCAGCTGCCCGTCTTGCCACGGCTGGAGTGGCCCTGGTTGTCGGCAGGATTAGGATGTTGGGACTGGAGGTGGCGCTGGAAAAGTCCGAGGCCCTTTTATTTCACGGTCCTCGGCGAGCGCCGCCTCCCGATGCCCACATCATCGTTGGAGGGGTCCGCATCGGGGTGGAGCCGAGCATGAAGTACTTGGGGCTCCACCTCGACGGCCGCTGGAACTTTCGCGTCCATTTTAGCCGCCTGGCCCCCCGCCTGATGGCGGCAGCGGGAGCGCTTAGCTCTCTGCTGCCGAATATCGGGGGGCCCAGTGTCGTCTGCCGCCGCCTCTATTTGGGGGTGGTGCGGTCGATGGCCCTATATGGAGCGCCCATCTGGGCTGGCGCCCTTGGTCGCCAAAATATCGCCCTCCTCAGGAGACCTCAGAGGGCGATGGCGATCAGGGTGTCACGGGCGTACCGCACCGTCTCCTTTGAGGCGGCGTGCGTTTTGGCGGCATCGCCGCCCTGGGATTTGGAGGCGGAGGTCCAAGCGTCAGTGTATTACTGGCGCGCTGACCTCCGGCTCCAGGGAGAGGAACCCACGCACAGGGCGGTGGAGACGCGAAGGTCCCAGGCACGACTGGTCCTTGAAGCGAATTGGCAGGAGAGACTGGCCCAGCCCCGCTACGGGGTGAGGACCGTCGAGGCTGTCCGTCCGGTACTTAGGCAGTGGACGGACAGACGGCGCGGACCGCTCACCTACCGGCTTACTCAGGTGCTCTCCGGACACGGCTGTTTCGGAGAGTACCTTTGCAAGATAGCCGGTAGGGAGCCGACAACCAGGTGTCACCATTGTGAGGAGTGTGACCGGGACACGGCGCAGCACACGCTGGAGGAGTGCCCGGCGTGGGCCGCGGAGCGCTGTGCCCTGGTCGCCGTGATTGGCCCCGACCTCTCCTTGCCGACCGTCATATCCAAGATGGTCGGCGACGACAGGTGCTGGGGCGCAATGAGGTCCTTCTGCGAGTCTGTCATCTCGCAGAAGGAGGCGGCGGAGCGGGGGCGTGAGGACGATCCTTACGCCCCGGAAGTCCGCCGCCGGAGGAGGGGACGCAGGAGACGCGCTTATGTCGCTCTCCTGCCCCCCACTTAAGGGTTCCGGGTGGCAAGGCCTCAGGGGGGCCTGCCACCCGTAAACTAAGAACCCTGAGAGGGCGCGCGCGGTGTTCCCGCGCGCCTTCCAACGTCGAAAGGGGAGAGCGGTGAAGCTCTCCCCTGGGGACAAGAGGGGGTCGGGTCCTAAAAAAAAATGACCCGGCCCGCACCCACACGGGGGGGCCTGCTATGGATGAGTCAATTCTTTTAAGAGCTCCCAACAGGCCCCCCCATTGGATGAGAGAGGGAACACCCCAGGTTTTTTAGTGGGTATCCCAGCGCGTTTCTTGCTGGGGAGTCCCACACGCCCCGCCGGTGCCGTCCCCGCCGGCGGGTAGTGCATGAAGCATTTTTCCTGGGTACCAAAAAAAAAAAAAAAAAAAGGTAATCCGAGGATGCGTCGCGGGTTCCTCTTTTCTCAATTATTATATAACTAGATGTTCCCGCGGTTTCACCCGCGTTTATCGTTACTGCGCCGCCCCCGTGGGTCGTAGCATGATGTTATATAGCCTATAGCCTTCCACGATAAATAGGCTATCCAACACTAAAAGAATTTTTCAAATCGAACCAGTAGTAATCACGCAGAATAAACCAGGAGAAACATCGTTTGTACTATGTCTGTAATGGGTAATTATTTTGCTGCGATGTTATTTTAAAACTGCTATATCTCCTAAGATATTAATTGAAATCTAATGATGTAAAGGGCAATTTTCTTTTAAATTAAAAACTTGTGATGAATAACGTATTTATTTGGATAAGGATTAATATCATGTTTATAAAAAAACCTTCGCAAATAATGCATTATTTTAGAACAAATTTGGTTAGCATAAAAATGGTTATAGTACGCCAACCTTAAAAGATAGACATATGCTGTCGCGGACTTTTTTTTAGAACTTTTTAAGGGGAACAATTCTGTCATACATGATTTTTTTCTCTCTCTCAAAAGGAAAAAATACTCTCCGATTTTGAAACATTCTTCATTGGTGCTCCGCTCCTATTGATCTTAGCGTGATGATATATAGCCTGTAGCCTTTCTCGATAAATGGGCTATCTAACACTGAAAGAATTTTTCAAATCGGGCCAGTAGTTCCTGAGATTAGCGCGTTCAAGTAAACAAACAAACAAACAAACAAATTCTTCAGCTTTATAATATTAGTATAGATAATAATAGATGTACGGTCCAACCGTACATTTCTTAAGTCAGCATTTTTACGTGATGCACGCGTTTTCATTAATATTACATTCAGTTCGCGTCGAGCCATCATTAACGCCGTGGGTTCTCAATTATCAGTCATTAAACATATCGCGTCATATCATACAAATTTTAGTTTATAAGGTTAATTTCAATATATTTAGTTTAACAGACCATTCAGTGTTTCAATCCGTACCGACCGACGCGTCCTATCATTTTATCAATTAACAAAGTTGTGTGATAACAAGATCATACAATAGATTTCCGTCAAATAAAGGCCTTAGTCGATTCAATACATCGAATGGATAAATCTAAAATGCTATACTATTATCTAGATGCCGACAAGGATGACTAAATTTTACCTATAAATAAACTTTGTAACATTACGCATGTTTCTGTAACATGTTACAGAGTTATACTACGTGGACCAGCTATCTACGTACCAGTTGCTGGGCTTCAAGCGTTTCAACGTGGTCAGCATCATCACATCGTTGTTCTGGAAGCAGTCACGGGATGCTATCTTCAAAGGACGTGGCATGGGTACCTAAGCCATAACAATATTAATAGAAGTTCTTATTGTAGCTTTATTATAATACTTGCAAGGATCTTACATGTGCCCTCATCTTACTGAGACAGACGTAAAAAGTACCTACACCAACAAGAGTGAGCTCACACATTAAATTTACATAATATAGAACGATAGTATACATTTAAAATATATGTGTGAGGGTGACAATACTATTAGAATTCAGATACCATGTTGGCATTGTGTCAGGTGACTACTTAGGCTGCCTTCAAATTTGCTGCGCGGCGGCAGCGCAGCTGCAACGCTGCTGCCACGCAGCCGTCACTAGTCTATCGATGAACTAATGCGCGGCACTAGCGCGGGTGCAGCGCTGCAGTCGCGCGTTTTTATTTATATGGATTTACAAAGCAGCGTGGCCGCAGCACTACAGCCGCGCTGTACATTGCGGCAAATTTGAAGGCGCCCTGAACATCCAAAAAGGGTGATCAAATTTAAACTTAGTAGGGCGTATCTATGGGTATAAATCTTTGGTTAGTTCTAAAGATGCG
This sequence comes from Catocala sponsa, assembly GCA_963564715.1. Taxonomy (NCBI): domain Eukaryota; kingdom Metazoa; phylum Arthropoda; class Insecta; order Lepidoptera; family Erebidae; genus Catocala; species Catocala sponsa. The sequence continues at coordinate 11,170,984 of OY751351.1, forward strand.
TATTCACTATCCTGTCACTGTTGAAATGAAGATGGCTATCTTCTTTCCTCTTTCGACGGACCTGTAATACAGTATTAAAATTAATTGAAATTAAACTACTATATACGGATTTTATCGCGTTGTTTATTTGACAGTTTATTACAAAATTTTGAAAACTGTTACTCTACTATTACTATACTTTTATACTATTTATATTTGTGTTTACAATTTCCCCGACGTTTCGGTTGCTAGCAGCCATGGTCAGGAGGAGACTAAGATGGTAGTTGTCTCAATGTTCCAGTGTAGTTATTTCGAAGTATCCGAACATAATTTAATCATGGGTGTTTCTATTTACGCAGAATAATTAATATTTACTGTAATACAGTAGTTAATATTCGTATGTGTGGATTTTACATTGTTATAATTTGTTACCATAATTGGATTTAAGGGAGAAAGATAAGGTATTAGCCCCGGGCCCCTCTACAAAAAGGCTTCCACTTGGAATCACAAAGAAACCACTTCAAGAGTTGATTTTGTTTACATCAGGTTCAAAAATTATTCGGGGCTTCCACTTCTGTTGATATTATAGTGTTGGTTCCCGAACATAATGGATACGCAGCTTTAGGGCACCATGTAACTGGTATTTCTTATATCTAGAAGATCGTCTATCTTCTAGATATAAGAAATATCAGTAACCCATCCTGTAGATATAAAAATAAACGCTAATATTTGTAGAAAACCCCGCCATTCGTTTAGTGTCTCAATAAAAGTTAAGTAAAATGTATATTATTATTAGCTAAGCTATATAATTTATCAAGCCTAATAGTCGATTATCAAGTACCAACAGACTCCTACCAGTAGCCATCAAGACAACTGTCCATTTGGACAAAACATAGTTAAATAGTAAAAGCTTATTTGCCACGACTTCGATAACTAGCAGACTAAAAAAAGATCTTAACGCCATCTGTTGGCAGAATTCTGCAGATTGCCATATTGGCAAGCACAATGATTTGCCACTTAAAAGCAGAGGTATGGCAAAAACGTTTATTTTTTTAAATATAGAAATAACATGGCAGTAACCTCCAGGTTTGGCAAGTGACTTCAACGGCGACGGATTGCAAAATGGTGGCGCGTTGCTTGTACTAAAAGGCGGGAAGATTAAATACCACTTCGTAGCAATCGGGCCGGCCGAACGTATGCCGAACATGGAGATTTTAGAGGTTATTTTTAACGATACAACGATGGGAAGAGCGTTTGAGTTTTGTTATGCAGCCCTCGTGACTGCGCTTGGACCACATGATCGCTTACCATCAGGCGGAGTGCGGTCATATTGACGTGCAAAAAAAAGTTAGCGAACGTATATTTATGATGAATGGAATAAACAATGTTGCGTAACAATATCTAGGTTATACGACGTCTAGCTACTATCCGAGCGAGAGATCCGACCATAGCTGCTAGGTTAGAAAAGACAAAAGCACCGCCCTTTCTATCGTTGTAGCGTAGTATTTCTTTTTGTAACATTAGGCTTAGGAGGTGATTTGAAAGGCGATTGGGTGCAAACTGGAGGCGCTTTGCTGGTTGAAAAGGGCGGGAATCTGCTCCGCCATTTTGTGCAAACGGGGCCTGGTGACCACTTGTCTAACGAGGATATTCTGAAGGTTTGTAGTTTTTAATCAATAAAAGAATAATCATATTGGCATATATAACTAGAGGGATGCCTTTTTGTCGGCTCTACCGATTACTACATGCGACGATCCTTGTTAATCTTTTTGCCTCCACTTTCATGGTAAAGTGCGGGCTGTCTGCTTCTATTGCGTAAGATCTGAATATGACTGGAGAAATATTAGTGGTAAAACGAGATTTTTTTTTAAACTCGTGCCTGCCGACGCTGCCATTAATTGCAGGCACTTGTGGCTAAACCTACCTACATTTTCACATAGTAATCGGGTGGGACAGTTCAAAGCCGACGACTGTAGTCGAGTATGTATCATACAACAATGAAAAATTGAGCAGCGCTAGTGGTTTGACTGTGGCCGCCACTGGTAGCCCAGTGTGTGGCAGCACTTAAACCCATCAAAAAAGGGACGTCCAGGCAACTTTCGCAAAACATTGGGATGGTGTCCTTTAACCCATTCAATGCGGCGGACGCCGATCGGCGTCTTATTTTTTCATACTCAGATTCGGTGGACGCCGATCGGCGTCATGTATAGTTGTTTTATATTTTACCCAAATTTAAAGATATTATATTAATAAAACAACAAATCTGTTTAGAATTTACTAATGAAATGCCTGATATGAGTAGTTTTTAGATATATTGTTTTTTTTTATTTCATCAAGTGCGGCTGACGCCGATCGGCGTTTACGTTAAATATGAGCCGATTCTGGCTAGTGAAAGCAAAATTTGTAGCCGCATTGAATGGGTTAATATTGGGCTTCACTAAAGCTTTTCATCAAGAAAAAAGTAAAGAAATCTGTACCTATGGCTATCCTTGACGATATACAGCTGTCATGTTATCATCTAGATTGTTTTTGCACCTAATCATTGTAATGTTTCAGTGTTTCGGTCTGGAGAACGAATACAAGCCGGATACGATGGCCAACAAGAAAGTCGACGAGAAAGACTGCGGCGTGGCGGCTGTACGTATCAATTGACCCATCATTTTATACTAGAAGTACCTTAGAGTATACTTACACATAGAGTGTGCACGTCACTACAATACATATCATGTAATATCTTAGATTAGTTAAAACCCGAGACATCGTAAACAGCAGTATTTTTTATTAGTTATATTCTTTAAACAACAATTCCTTTATCCCGAAGGACTTAACAAATCCTAACTAATATTATAAATGCGAAAATGAGTTTGTTTGTTACGCTTTCACGCCTTAACTACTCCACCGATCAACATGAAATTTTGCATACACGTTGTCAGGGGTACAGAATAGGACATAGGGTACCTTTCATCCAGAAAAATAACTGTTGCAAACCTAATCTAATCTAACCTATATTTACGCGAGCAAAGCCGCGGGTGAAAACTAGTATTAAAATAATGCAAATAAAAGACTCAGATTTGGTACAACTGTTTGTAGACCTCACATATTTTTGGTTTGTCGCGATCAACCATATAGACGACTACTTACACTACCACTTATGTAATAAACAGCTGGGCGGATCTCAATAAAACATTTTTGTGTGTTTGGGTCGGTCCCTGGATAGTTAAGATTTACAATTGCACCCGATAGGTGGCGCTGCGATCGGTTCAATCATGCACGACGTCGTCTGTCAGTATTGTATATAGCCCAGTATAATATTGTGTATTTTATATCTCATGTATATTATGTATAAACCTCATCGTAGCTAGAACAACTAATATATGTGTTACAAATTCTCAATTTTCCAGACAGAGACGTAAATCTAAGACGTGGCTGCGGAATTTGCAAGACCATTCACTTGCTCCTATCCACACTATATGGACGGAAAGGCGATGTAAGAGCAATACTACTTGGGTGTAGCGACCAATTCATTGATGGCTTCGTTAGACATAACGTAACTATGAGACTGATTAAAACAGATATTATTATAACAGATTATTGTGCTATGTTGTAGAGCAAATGTATTATATAAAAATTCTAGGCTTTTAATTTGAGGCTTTTAATTTGAGGCTAGCCAGTGGGTTTGTAGAATAATATTTTTAGTATCCATTGATGAGCTTGTATGTAAGTGCCTTAAATTGTATTGGTTTAAAATAGCAGTTATGTTTAATATGCAGAGTTGGCGTTAAGTGGTTTTATTATACTAATTAGACATTGAACTCAACCAAATCGTTAAACATTTAGAGACTCTAAAACGTTGACGATAGATGTTACCATGTTTAGTTCTTGATTCCTTAAAGAATCTGTGACGTCAAAAGATCATAATTCTTTTTTCTGATGCTGCAAGTCCACAAGTACAGTCACCTGTAATATAGCATGGATACCTTAAGGTCCAAAATCCAGTGATCACTCGAATTAGAATGAATATGAATGAACTAGATGGCATTGTTTTACAAATATTGCAACGCTTCACATTTTAGCAAATAGGTGAAATTTATAACAAATTATAATCTCAACCGAAAAGACACTCGAACACAGGGACGGAATAATGTTTGCGTACGAACAGAATAGCGAGTCATCGAAATTATCAATAAAATAAACTACCCACTATAAATTTATAAATTCATTTGTAATTCTTAGCTTCTTGTTTTATCCTGAAATGTGTTCTTTTAAAAAAAAAACTATTGTAAATCGAGATAAAAAAATTGTTTTAAGTAAATTTATCAAAATTGAGTCATTAAGTAAAGTACTTCTTTTTATTTTATAATAGTTCACTGCCATCTATTATGATATAAATAATCGACTGCACTACTTAATAGATCATGTATCGATTTCCGTTAGATGGCTTCAATTACCGGCTCATACCATTTTAGTTTTGACATGGGTATGCATTTTTGCAGCTCACTGTACCTTTTCCATGGAATCTTAAAACATAGCTGGTGAAATGTGGTTATATTATACCTTTGGCTATTCCTTCCAGGTATATGGGGATGAGACTATATGTTATGGTAACTATCACTTACCATTCAATTTAGTTTACCATGAAATAAATATACGGCCTTGTTAAATGGACCTTGTGTTTGATTGCCACAAATTACATAAAACAGATGGCCGAGAAAACGTGCCAGAATATAGTACTAAGGACTTTATAAGAAAATGTGATTAAATGTTGTGCCTTAGTAGTATCAAAAATAAAGACCAAAGTTTGTTGTGTCTTTTTATAGAAACTTACTTAAAAGTAAGGCATAAAGGCCTCTTAAAGCCCGTACGTTTGATTGAGGCAGCAGTGATTCATTATTGTGATTAGACTACTTTAGTGGTGTAAGCTGACCGGCTTGGCTTAAAATAAGGAGAAAATTCATATTTGACGTACTTAGTTTCATACTAAACCTGGTAACATCTTTAGTCTCGTTGAATGGGAAACAATTTATGTATTGATTACTGAATAAAATGTAGGTGTTTTTGAAAGAAAACGCTATGTCTAATAGCTGAATTGTGGCTACAACTAGAACTACCTGGTTAAAACTGTGGCCCCATGTGTTCTGGTGCCCAGATAATTTTGGGTTGATTCTCTGACACGAGGTTACAAATTCGAAAAATTCTAGGCTTGTAAGTAAGTAGGTCATCGCAGTTAAGAGTCCAGGCTATCCCCTGGAAATAACCTGGATACACTTATGAACCTAACCTAGGTTAGGGAACGTATCCATACTTCGTGACCCATAATTTACAATTTTTGGAGACAGATATCGCACGATTCATAATTAGAACGAGTTTGTTAATGAATTGGATGCGTGAATGGTTTTTTTATAATGCTATATTTTTATAAGTACTTATCTTTTACTTTATTTTGATTAAAATTGTATTTTTGAGGTGAAAGGTATTGTGTAAGCATTCTGACATGACAATTTGCATTTTAAATCAACAAAATTTAATGTGTACCTAATTTTTATGTAAGAAAAAAGGAATATTATCGAAACGAAAAACAAGAGAAAAGTTAGCTAATTGGGTAAAGGAGTTGAGATTGTTATTATTTTACAAACAATTTGCACAACGCAAACTTCGTACGTTGTCGGTTTGTAAAACTTTTATATTACTCCATTTTGAAATTGCTGTCGTATCCTAATCATACATATCTTAAAATATATAATAGGGGTTTAAATATGAAGTTGCCCCCGTTTGTTTGAAAAAAAAGTCTGGGAACCTCTGTCTTAAATTAACAAAAACATCAACCATCATGTAATTATGGCGAATTAAAACAACGAATACGGGTAGACATTAAGCTATATAACTTAAAATACAAATTGTATAAAAGGGTATTCATATATTCTCGAAATACAAATTAATTTCTAAATAATTACTGATTTTTGTGCAGAGACCACAAATTTAGATGTAGGATATAAACGGCAATTTCATAATGCCAGTAGAGCAAAAACTTCTTTGCCAAATAAATCTTCGCTATTGGCTAAAATATTTTTCAACCCTTGTGTGAACCTTTATATACTATTTTAATTCTATATAAGGTGTCTTAAAACAACAAGAGCTCCATAATCTTTAGGATTTATCATTCAACATGGAGAAACTGACCAATGTATGGTGAACATTAAATCACCCATCAGAAATGCCTAAGTACATAATAATTTTCGCAACTCCAATACCTACAAAATCTGTCTAATACTATATAAATGGAAAATTATTAGTGATTTCTTCAAAGTATTGTATTTTATTATACAAATTATTATTCGTATAATATTCATGTTGAAGTTTTGTTGGCGAATGTTTGAATTTTAATAGATTTAAGAACTTTCTATTCTGATTCTAGGAGGCAATTTATTGTTAAATAATTGGATTTGACTTTTGTAAACCTAGAGGCTGCAACATTAACTCCAAAGATTTTTTATAGGATTAACTTATTTTTTTCTCTCATGATAATTAATTGCTGTTGAGGTTAATTCGCATGCACGCTCATATTGTTTTATGATTAAACAGTAAAAAGATTAATATTTTTCAACACTTGAAAATAAATTTATGTCCATTACTGTTCAACGGAAAATTTAAAAATTTCTTACGTCACAGATCAGTTATACACTTTATTTTCCTTTCTTGATAAGCCAATACTGGCTGCTTTGTTTGTATATGTCACAAGCCAGCAATGCAAGCCAAAGATAGTTGCTTACGTCATAGTAGCACTGATGCCAATGTAAGAAGAACTAGTTTATTACATTATAAACTTGTAGAGCTCTATCGTATTGCTTACATCACAAGCCAGTATTGTTGTCGTTGTCTTCCTTGTGATAGAATAAGTACCTATAGGTTCCGTTATTCTTACGTCACAAAGCAGTAATATTGTCTTTGGCTTTCTTTCAAGAGATAAGATTTCATTGTTAACATAATGTTCAGTGTATTTTAGTGTAATAAAAATAACTATTCACTTTATTAGATTTCTCCAAACGTACATATCTTAACGTTAAAATTAAAGTATTGCCTGTTAAAAAAAATGTTAATTGTTCATTATGTTAATTGTACAACCCAGGTAAAGATTTTATATTATACCTTGGGATAATATTTGTCTCTGGCAACTATAAAATATGTTTTTAATATCCTATCACATTATCATGTTGTAATGCTCAAAAGGTTTTAGAATATATTGTTTATGATCAAACATTTGTTTTATTTAATAATATTTTCTTATGATGGCACTTCACATGGCGCAGCGATGGTAGTTAAAGCGACTGTTGTGCCTGAGGTTTCCGGTTCGATTCCAGAGTCGAGTAGTGGTATTGTATTTTCTGTCAAGAAATTCTGAATAGCATCAAGAAGTCAAGTCAAGTCAAGAAGATTACCGGGTATAGTTCCACTATGCCCGGTAATCGGCAAAAAGGATATTAGGAACTCTATGGGACCTTAAAGTAGAGTTAACGAAATATACCTAAGTGTAACAAAACATTGCCCACCACTTTGGGATACAGTTGATTTCGCATTGACAATATTTGAAAAGTGTTTCTAAAATATATGTAATAAAACATAAAGTAATATAAAGTGCAAGAGGATTATCACCATGGTCTATATACCAATACCCAATACCTACAAATATTAATATCTTTGATTGTGTCGCTTGAAATTTATAACATTATTGTATATTAATTCCCTGCCAAGGCACGTGTTTCCTTCTTCCTTCAATCCTGGGTCCTTTAAGCGGGGCGTGAAAAAGCACCTCAGGCCGTCAAAGTAGAGACCTCAACATCACCTCGGCTGCTATGAGGGCGGTGTGGAGGCCACTGCTCTTAGACCACACGACTGCTTACCATCAGGTGGAGAGTTGTCATTTTGACGAGAAAAAAAAAAATATTAGCTGACCCGCGCAACTTTAATTATTTTGCTCGTCAAAATGACCACACTCCACCTGATGGTAAGCAGTCGTGTGGTCTAAGAGCAGTGGCCTCCACATCGCCCCCACAGTAGCCGAGGCGATGTTGAGGTCTCTACTTTGACGGCCTGAGAAGATGCTTTTTCACGCCCCGCTTAAAGAACCCAGGATTGAAGGAAGAAGGAAACACGTGCCTTGGCAGAGAATTCCATGCCTTGGTCGTTCGGCAGAGATATGAGGACCCAAACTTTTTGGTACGCGCTCTAATCGACTCTACCGTGTAAGGATGGCATCTGAGCCCAGCACGCGTTGTTCTGGATAGGAAAGGGGAGGGCGGGATAAGGTGGAATAACTCTTCAGAGCACTCCTCGTGGTATATTCTGTAGAAACATGCCAATGAGGCAATGTCTCTACGGAGTTGCAGAGATTCCAGTGAACTCGTGACCTCTGGATCTCCGATGATACGGACAGCCCGCCGCTGTAACCGGTCGAGAGCGTCCAGCAAGTACTGCGCGGAGCCATCCCAAAGATGAGAACAGTACTCCACGCAAGGGCGCACTTGTGCCTTATACAATAGGCACAGTTGCCCAGGCGTGAAGAACCGCCTCACTCTGTTCAGAACTCCGAGTTTTCGCGAAGCTTGCTTAATGACGCTCTCGATATAGGTTTTCTGATTAAGGGAGCGGCAAAGATCCATACCTAAGATGGAGAGACTGTCACGTATCACCAGTGGAGTGTTCTTCAGAGAAGGGAGGGGAAGGAACGGAGACTTTTTTGTTGAGAACGCGCATGCCTGGGTCTTCTTGGCGTTGAACTCGACCAAGTTCTTGGCACCCCATTCATAGATGCGGTCCAAGGTCCGGTCAAGTTCAACGACAAGATTCTGCCTTTTCCCCTCAACCTCAGCCTGTTTGGCCCCAGGATGTCCGAGATATCGCCCATGCACGGTACTGTCGTCCGCATAACAATGTATGTTGCCGAGATTCAACATATCATTGATATGCAGAAGAAAGAGCGTAGGGGATAAGACAGAACCCTGAGGCACTCCTGCATTGACCTGCATAAATTTGGAAGCGCGACCGTCGCAAAGGACCCGAATACGACGCTTCTGCAGGAAACTTGCAATCCAGGTGCACAGTTGAGGGGGCAAGCCATAGGCCGGAAGCTTGGAAAGAAGAGACCGGTGCCAGACTCTGTCGAAAGCTTTGGCTATGTCAAGGCTGATAGCCAAAGACTCGCCGTGCTTGTCCATAGCCTCACCCCAGAGGTGCGTGACGAACGCTAGAAGATCACCCGTTGATCGTTTAGACCGAAAGCCGTATTGGCGATCATTGATCAACGATTGATCCTCCAGGTAGCGGACAATTTGGGTGTTTATAATCCGCTCGAACACCTTGGAAAGCACCGAGGTGATAGCTATGGGTCGATAGTTGCTTGGCTCGGAACGGTCCCCCTTTTTGGGAATCGGTTGAACGTTCGCTTCCTTCCAAGCCTCAGGCACAATGCCTGCGACGTAAGACGTCCGGTATAGGCGCGTAAGTGTGGGAGACAACTCCGCTGCACATTTTTTAAGAACCACAGCTGGGATGCCGTCAGGTCCACTGGCTTTCCGAACATCGAGAGACTGCAGTATCGCACGAACGGTTCGTTGCCTGATACATATATCAGGCATGGTGTAGCCGCAGTTGGCAATGTTAGGCGGCTGCGAACCGCAGTCATCGATTCGGGAGTTGGCCGCAAAGAGATTTGCAAGCAGATCTGCTTTCTCCTGCGGCCGATGAGCCAGTGATCCATTCGGATACCTCAGAGGGGGCAGCATGGTCTGGCAGAAGTTGGACTGCACGGCTTTGGCCAGGCGCCAATAGCTACGACTGCCCGTAGGATGCGCCATTAGTTCCTGGCCGAACCGTGCGACGCGCTGGGCATCCGCTCTTAAGTATGCCCTCTTGCAGACCTTTGTGGCTTGGTTGAACGCTGCCTTCAGGTGATCCACGTTAGGGTCGTGGAGAGTGCGAGCCCTGGTCCAAGCGCGATACGCTGTCTGTTTGCGTTCAACAGCATCGGCGCATTCACGCCCGAATCAGGGCCTTTTCCTGCCGCCGCTCGTGACATCACTGTATGGAATATAATATTCCATACCCAGGATGATTTCACCAGCGACAGCAGTAGCGCTCTCTGATGGATCCCTGTTCTCAAAGCAGCGTTGAGCCCAAGGGATGGATGCGAAGTATTCCCGCATTCCATCCCAGTCTGCTGACGAGTAGTGCCACAGTCGTCGTCTTGCCTCCTCGGGTCGTGGGGGCGTAACAACAACAGCTGTGGCACAAACCAGACAGTGGTCTGAGGTGCCCAATGGAGCACGAATCGACACACTGTACCGGTTCGGGTTACTCGTCAGCAGCAGATCGAGCAGAGAGGGCGCCTGACCTGCAATATCTGGTATCCGGGTGGGCTGGAGTACCAGTTGAGACAGATCATGCGTGAGAGCGAACGCATGGGCAGTTCGTCCCGTGTGGTCTGTTTTGTTTTCAGAGAATTCCATGCCTCGGTCGTTCGGCAGAGGTATGAGGACCCAAACTTGTTGGTACGTAATATGTTGGTTGAAAGTTCGGCCCTGTTGAAGATCGATTGTCATTTATCTACAGAAGCGGATTCAACAAAGCTATTTTTTTTTGTATATTTTTGTATTACTAAAGTAATAGTGCTTTTTTGCAGCGATAGCTCAGTGGGGAGACCAAAAGACTGCAATGCAGAGGGTCTTGGGTTCGAACCCACGTCGCGCACCTCTGACTATCCGAAGTTATATGACTTTTCGAAATCATGTGCGTATTGATCGGAGAGCACGTTAAGCCGTCGGTCCCAGCTGCCATGAACATCTATGGAAGTCTTTATTGGGAAGTTAGTGCCCTCTAATATCCTGACCCTAGTCTAGCCTTAGGGTATCGTTAGCCTTCGGGTTGCGGAGGTCAGATGGCAGTCGCTCCGTGTAAAAACTGATATCCAGTCAAATCCGGTTAGACTAGAAAGCCGACCCCAAGTGACTTGGGAATAATAAAGGCTAGGGAGAAGTTATAGTGCTTTTTAATGTTGTATCTTTAGTCTATCATCTCATTTTATATACGAAGGTACTTCCTCAAACACATCTGTCCTTAGGGATACTTCCTATTAATAGATAAGACAAACCTCGGGTTGATATCATATTCATGTTTACCATTGTAATTCCGATATACTGGAAAAGTTTCCATATAAATGTCAATGAGTAATCCAAGGTCTAGGTCACAACTATAGGTCATCCTTATCGCCGATATTAAGTACATTATGTTCAATATCTGACAATAAGTAGTATTTGTTACATTGATTGTTCAGCTAACAGCAGCAATAGAAATGCATGGTTTCAACATTGTATTCCTTGTATCTATTATTTTTATTGTATGTTTGTATACATACATATGTACACAGACGCCTGTCTTTTCCTTTAAACATTAGGTAAAGACAACGAATTTCCATTTGAACAAACAAAACGAAAGAGAAGCCATTATCTGCATGTGTATTTGTGCATGTGTACTTTATTTCCTCTAAATTCTCATTACCAGTCTTGTCACTCAGAATCTGGTCCTCAGACAGACAATATACTTACTTATTTGTAACTTATTTTCAAACGAAATGCTTTTCCTCCGCGCTCTGTCATTACTCAGTATAAAATGTTAATTAAAATGTAGTAATACACTACGTATCAGACGACTAAAAGTGGGATATTACTTCCTTCTTTTTGAACGCAGGCAAAATCATTTTGTATATTTGTATCACTTGCGCGTTGTCCACCTTCGACAAAATAAATCGCTTTGCTGATAGTACAAGGAGCAAACATCAGTGATCCCTTACTATCTGCCTGCGTTGGCGGCGCAGCGGTAGTGCAAGCGACGACTGTGCAGATAATATCAGGGTTCGGCCAAAGAGTTATTGCGTTTTTATGTCAGTAAGCAATCAGCATCATGAAGTGTAAAATTGTGCATGCTGCCCGGCTTCTTATGCAGTGGTCCGACCGCCGGCGAGAAAACGATTATCGGCGATTTTCTCTCTCAAGAAACGCACAAATAATATACATTCCGTGTAAACGAAAGAGATGCATATATTAAAAGTAGCTCGCTGACTGTTCATACTGCCGGCGACGACTCGCTTTACTAGTTTTGTCGCTGAGCGACAAGAGCTTTCAAAAATAAACTCGCTCAGCGATACTCGTTCAGCGATGCTCGCTCGTCGCCGCGCGCAGGTTTGCACAGGACTGAGCGACCGCGGGCGAGTGGCGCGAGTAATCGCTCGTCGCACATGCACCCTCGCTTATAGCCCGGCGACAAAACTATTGAAACTACACACTCGCTTCCCGCTGATCGTCAACTCGTTTATAGTTTCTAGTTTTACTCGTTTTTCGTTCATCGTTGGCGGTCGGACCACTGCCTTATACATGGGAGCCAGAATGATTATAAGCGAAATCGGTCGGTGTAATACGCCCCTGTCTATACCTGGCAGTATAGAGAGATATTTATGTTTTTCAAAAGTAGCCTCTTGGGAGACTGTGGGACTGCCTTGCAGATGTCTCTGGGCGATCCTAAAGGCATCTCTTACTTTTCGAAGGTAATTGCGTATTCAATAGTTAATTACCGATCGCTTTAACGATGAAGGAAAACATCGCGAGGAAATGTGCATATCTAAGAGTTCCCCATAATGTTCTCGATGACATATATAACCCTGCCAACCCGTAGTGGGCCAGCCTGGTGGACTATGGTGTACCTAAGCATTCTCACACTGAGAAGAGGCCCGTGGCCAGCAGTGGACATTTCAATACAGTGCTGCTATTATTATCCTAACTAGTCCTAACTAGTAGTACTTATTATAAAAGCGAAAATGAGTTTGTTTGTTTGTTACCTTTTCACGCCTAAACCATTGAACCGATCATCCTGAAATTTTGCGTATACATTGTCAGGTGTACAGAAACGGACATGGGCTACCTTTCATCCCGAAACAAATACTATTCCCGAGGAAAACAACAAAAACGTTCTTATGATAATAGATGGTGCCACGTTTCTTTCGAATCATGATTGAATTATTTTATTACAAGCAGAGTACAATCCGAATTGATTGTCAAATTCTAAATTAATGCGAGCGAAGTCGCGGGCAAAAGCTAGTATTATATAAAAGTAGGTACAGAAGCATCAGGGTAAGCGGTAGGCACTTTAAGAGAGAACGCAGATCTTTAATGTAGGTCGCCTACCTACAAAAGATGTTGCCCCGTCCTGCTCCACCGTGGCGAAGGTGACGATAACAGCATGCTCATATTATCGTTATCAACGTTCATTTAACCTGAAGCGGGTGGTAATTGCTATCTCCTGAAGCTATTGACCTCTTTGTTAATTATTAGAACTGCGCCGGTTCAGTGTATAGAACCGGTGTTTGATAGACAAAATTAGTCTCGTCTTCGCCGTGATGGCTATATCTACATATTCAAAAAGAGCTATGTCAAAAGTCCACCGTTACCTATCACTGCTGAAGCTGGCTATACAGGTTACACTGTTACCACATAAAAGGGGTCAAACCTATTACCCTCGAGCAGGTATATTTCGTTGAACACGTTCAAACTTATAACAAGGGAACAACGTGGTAATTTTAATTATTGTAATACAGACGTGTCCACAATATTTCGTCGCGGGGAACTTTACAAACATTCAAACAACGGACACAAAGAACAGTCTCGGAACAACTTTGAGGATCACTCGAATATTTGTACCGAATCTACAACTATTTGCGGATCACTCGAATATTTGTACCGAATCTACAACTATTTGAGGATCACTCGAATATTTGTCCCGAATACAGAAAGAATTCACAACACTCAGCGTAGTGGCAGTGGTCAGACCACCACTTAAACAACCACGTCCCATGTGCAGTCAAAAGTTATATGAAATACAAGTGCAGAAAACTAAAATTTATATACAGAAGGAAAGAAGGTCGAATTTCGACTACTAGTATTTATTACACAGTCCCTTAGACACACATTACGAAGACGCACAGTAGTCGATAATTACGTGAATAAATAACGATACGTTCACTACCTTGGCACCATATGTTCTCGACAGAATCTTCGCACGCTCATGACAGTTATTGGAACTGTAGATACACCTACCGTTGCTTTAGCTATAGTTGTACGCGTTAGTGTGGTTTAAGTTGCGTTCGGCTCTGGGATGTATAACAAGCGTGTGATGCGTGAAATGTGATTAACAAAAATATTAGTATAAATTTCAATGCAGTTTGTTAGAATTGCAAGTTTCAGGCATATTGTATTTTTTCAGAGGCTTACTTAATAGGTATTTAGGTAGGTAATGGAATTTAACGCGAACTTGTTATGTATATCTTTATTTGTATTTTATGTTGGTTGTCTAGAGAAAATCTTTATGTGTCAGAAGCATTGTTAAAAGAAAACCATAGGAGTAAGAAAAAGTTAGTAATTTAGATAGTTATACCTACATTGAATTTTCTCGATTGTGCATCTATGACAGGATCAGATGTATTTCGATTGAGATTAAGTTGCGGTTGTGTTCAGTAAATGCAAGCTGGGTTTGGTTACGAGGCTCTTGGACTAAGAGGTGGAGGTTCGTTAGCAGAAGGTAGGTTCTTTTCCATGAGGATTACCTATAATAGAAGCGACTATCGCTATAGCTACGACAAAGACTAAATATTGCTGCTTTCATATGAGTGTCGTGTTGACTATTCACAACAGCCTCTAAAATAGTTTAGAGGCTGGCCGTTACCTATTTCGTACTTCGAGAAGATAGCAGCGAGCTATGGTTATTTGTTTTGTGATAGGTACTAGAAGAATGCGAGCTATTCTGAGAAAGGACGCAAGACATAGTGCGATTGGAATTCCATCGTTCGTTCCTTTTGAATACTCCGTGTCTCCTCTAAACAAAACAAGCTTTAGTGTATAAATCTCACGTACCTTTTTTGTTCTGAAGTGCCAGTATCTAAGGAAGATAATAATCTACATCGAAGAAAAATGCTTTCGTCTCACATTTAACGCTGTTCACTTTTTGGTCACCTTATTGTGAAAACTAGTATTTCGCGTGGAGGGACCTTGAAAACCACCGAAGTCAAAAATTAGGGACCTAGAAAATTACCTTTTCTGCAAAGATTTCGTCGACCTCTATGACACTTGTTCGAACACACCCTGCCTATATCTAACCGTTTCGGAGATATTAGAGGTCAAAGTTTGTAAGGCGGCCATGTTTTTTGTATGGAAGCCATGTTTTTTGTCGTCCCGCTTAAAAGTTCCCAGGGTTTTAGCAAGATTTTGTTCGAGAACGACTCCCGTAGATATCATCGTTTCCGAGATCCGATGGGGTACCACCACCAAGAGCTGACCTTCCGAAGGTCAGGCATTTTTCCCGGGCCCTCTGAACGATTCTCTATACGACGCTGTATTTAATTTTTACCTACGACTCCCCCTTGTATGACTTATATTTGTCTAAGTGAGTGAGTGAGTCAGTGGTAGGTAATTTAATTTTATATATAGTAAAAGTCTTACGTCATTTTACTTTAGTCCGTTGACTCTCAAAGTCATATGATTATAAGTTCATATAGTTGATACATAATAGATACATCTACAGAAAAGCCAACTTAACATCTGATATCGGGTCCTCATTACATAAACTCTATATACATACATGCATATAAGTAAACATATAGCTCATAAAGACGATAGCAGTCAGATATAAATAAACATATTTATCACTTGTTATTAGAACTTCGACAAATTAAAACGTATATCGCGAGTTCGTAATTCTTAAAGTGGTGCAAAAAACCCACTTACTGTGCGTGAAAAAAGACTATTTTTATGGATACTCTGCAGTTAGAATCTATTGGATTTTGTTATATACTTCTACAAAAATATCTGCGTAAGTAATCCAATATTTAAATCATTAAGCCGCAAAATAGTACACATTTCTTTAATAAACAGCAATGTGCTTCTTCAGCGTTGAAGCAATTTTTATGCGTTATTTCATCAAAATCGGATTAGCTGTTTAGCCGTTTAAATGTAATATTATGCCAACTGACATATTTATAACAACAAAAATAAAACATCAACAAAATATAACCTTAGTATTTTCTAGTAATCTAATGTAATTATATGATTAAGTTAATAACTTAATCATGTGATATATAGTTATGTGATCTCATTAACCACAAAATTGTTAAACGAAAAATTTTTGTGTAAAATATTTTAAATTTATTTTGCATCCATGTCACATTAAAACCGTTTTGGTATTCGTTTATAGTAACAGATTTAATATATCTTAAAATTAAATGTCTGCTTCATAATTTAAATACAAAATACAAATTCGATGACATTTGACGCATTTAATGGCTTTCAAGTGATTGAAACAACAAAACTTGGAAGAATAATTGATGTAGATTAACATAATATACATATGTCACTAATAATAAATTTAAACAGTTTCTCGAAATAAAAGAGTTGCCAGAATAACCATTGCATTTTAACTATACTAATATTATAAAGCTGAAGAGTTTTTTTGTTTGCTTGTTTGTTTGAACGAGCTAATCTCAGGAACTACTGGTTCGATTTGAAAATTTATTTTAGTGTTGGATAGCCTATTTATCGAGGAAGGCTATAGGCTATATAACATCACGCTACGACCCACGGGGGCGGCGCAGTAACGACAAACGCGGGTGCATCCGTGGGAACATCTAGTATTAGGTATACATAGATATCCTTACTTCCTTACTAATATTATAAATTAGAAAGTAACTCTGTCTGTCTATTTGTCTGTCTGTCTGTTTGTCTGTCTGTTACCTTTTCACGGGTAAACCATTCAACCGATTTAGATGAAATTTGGTAGAGATATAGTTTAAAACCTGGGGAAGGACATAGGCTACTTTTCATTGATGTAGGTACCACGCGGGCGGAGCCGCGCGCAAAAGCTAGTACTTAATAATAATAAAGTAAATATTGTGTTTCCCTATAGAAATCATGAAATTAGATATTGGGAAACACAGGATTTGTATGGTAAATATCTAATAGAATAAAAACTGCTTCACTTTCAAACTACCGAGTAAGCATACCTAGTTGTTTCCCTAGTGACTAGTGGTTTAACTGATCACCTCGCCACTGCCACTGCGCCGAGTGTTGTGTGTTCGAATCCCACACGGGACTAAAATTTGTGTGATCCACAAATGTTCGTTCCGAATCTGTTTTTTTTTGTGTCCGTTTTTTGAATGTCTGTAAAGACCACTACGAGACAGGAATTATTCCTAGCGCAGGCGTTGCCGTATCCTAATCCTAACTTCCTAACTAGTAATATTATAAAAGCGAAAATGAGTTTGTTTGTTTGTTTGTTGCCTTTTCACGCCTAAACCACTGAACCGATCATCCTGAAATTTTGCATACCTATACGTTGTCAGGTGTACAGAAACGGACATAGGCTACCTTCCATCCCGAAAAAAATTACTGTTCCCGAGAAAATAACAATAACGTTCTTATGATAATAGATGGCGCCACGTGTCTTTCGAATCATGATTGAATTATATTATTACAAGCAGAGTACAACCCGAATTTATTGTCAAATTCTAAATTAACGCGAGCGAAACCGCGGGCAATAGCTAGTATTAAATAAATGCCGTATATAAAAGTTACTGTAAATATAAATAAGCATTACTAAAATTATGTAGCAATTAGATTCAGCATGCCAATGTTTTCCAGAACATTCTTTTATGCGTGGTCGGTTGTTATCAATAATATTGTGAGTTATCAATGTTTATAAACAACGCGTTACCTACTTCATTAGTGATCTTTTCCTGTGTTTAAAGAACATATGCACTATTAATAAAACAGCGACTTAACTCAATATTTGGAAATAAGGTAAAGTGAATTCTAATTTATTTATTTATTTTAGACACGCCAACAGTATATATTATATATACAACATTACACACTATACAGTTCCTTAAAACTAGTTCTTATACATACACTAATATAGGCATGTACATTATGCACCAAGATGTTGACTAAACATTTATATCAGAAGCTAAAGTTGTACACATCTTATACACTAAACAAAACGAAATTAAAATATAAAGAAAAATGAAAAAGAAACAAAATATTAATAAGATTTAAGTGTTATGCGAAGTAATTCAGTATTTTTTTCTTGAAATTCATAAGGGAATCGTGAAAAATATCCAATTGGTCTATATTATCATTCAGCATATTATATTCATTGCATGCACGAACCATTGATGAATTAAGACCAAGATTAGTTCGTATAGATGGTCGGCAGAAGGATCTAGTTTGGGATGGCGTGGTGGCTTACTAGGAATTGATAACTGAATACCGTTTAATATATCACTGCTATCGATGTCGTTGTTAAGCACTTTATGCAAAAAGAGCACAACGTGTAGCTTGCGTGTCGATTGGATAAAGAGGACATCCTGACGTATTCCAGCCATTATATTATGACTATAAATTGTTTTTTTATATCTGTCTTAGGCGATTATCACACAACACCGCTCCTCCGCACGGACGGCGGTGGCGGTAAAGCGAAAGAGCACCGCTCGAGAACATTACTTTTTTCTAGATGAAATGTACTCTTTGTCCTTTGGGAGTACAGACCTCTGACAAAGTATATGCAAAATTTAATAATGAAAATTAACGTGAAAAGAAACAAACGAAATCACATTGCATTTATAAATTTTATTTATTCGTTAGTTATTGTTTTGTTAGAAAATGTTGAAATTAGAACTATCTCGCGCTGTCTTACGCCATCGGACCGATGTTTGTGTTCGAGGCCGGTCGTGGGGTCCCAGGTTATCAGAGTGTATGTCCGACCCATAAATCGTTCCAGTTCAGGCACAATACTGAGTTTTTCTATTACGAAATCAGTAGCATTATTATTTTATGCAGTTTGGCAATGTTTGTCCTCTGTATCAATGTTGACCTTGGAGATGATATTGTCCTCAGCGAAGACCCCCTACAACCACTTTATACCAATTATGTTTTTAGGCCATGTGTAATAGTGGGTGCCACTAAGGCAACTCTATGGCCGTCTACCGGACCAATTCTGATAATTTTATATCAGATAAATCAAATAAACATTTCGGGACCTAAGAATAGGAGCTGAGTTCTCGCGATCGTACGCATAGGTACATAAGCCATTAACCAATACTACAACTACGTTCAATATTAAAAAAAAAAACAATATATAAGGTTAGCGCGTAGCATGCTGTTACTTTTAAATATGGTCACTTTTCTGGACACTAATAAAGGTTACACTAACTAAACTATACTATAAATTTACACTTACCTGATGCCATGTTCAGCAAGCCAAGGGCTTAGACAATTTACAAAGGGTGAATTTCTGGCCCATTTTTCTTGTTGGTTAATGAAAACAACGCGCTAGAAACTCACTCCTTTTTGCCAATTTTACAGTGCTACTGATTTTAGCATCGTTCCAGTTTCTTATACCTAAGTCCAGGTTACGACAGGGGCCACGGGGAAGGCTGTTAGATGTGCCAGTTTTTCGCACAGATGTCTTAAAATACGCACCGGTGGTCCGTGCTGCTAGGATGCTGAATGTAGTTGCACAACGTCTAGATATAATTTGCTGTACGTTGGCGGAATTTGAGAGGGTGACGTTACAATATCTGTCACAAAATTTATAGTTACTATTATAATGTATTAATGTCCACTATGTCGCATTAGGTTTTCCTCTACTGACATATGTGATTTGTTTTATCCTTACTTCCTTACTAATATTATAAATTCGAAAGTAACTCTGTCTGTCTATCTGTCTGTCTGTCTGTCTGTTACCTTTTCACGGCTAAACCACTCAACCGATTTAGATGAAATTTGGTACAGATATAGTTTAAAACCTGGGGAAGGACATAGGCTACTTTTTATTGATGTAGGTACCACGCGGGCGGAGCCGCGCGCAAAAGCTAGTAAATAAATAAACCTAAATCTGTAAGGAGCTACTACTAAATTGAACACGCTTTGATTCTAGGTTCCATTAAACACTGGCGAGCTTGCTGTTGTTAACCAGGTTTACAAAGATTTTTTTTATGGTGATTAATTACAATATTTCATTCTATTTTCAGACAGAAAATGAAACATCTTCTACTCCTACTCGGTGTCCTAGGCACATCCACAACTGTATCCAGCAGAGGAGTTTGCAACGCCTGTTTCGACGGCACCTGTTACAGCAAAACCTCAGTATTCAAAAAGCATCCAGTCTCCGGCCAACTAGCAATAGACAGGACAGAAAACATCGTGTATTTCCACTACGAAGACCCAAAACTATCTGACCGAACAGTAGCTTTCGATTTAGATGATATAAGATTTCTAACTGTACCAGACTTGAAGTTTTCCTTCGCTAGAACAGTTGACCAATCTACGAGAACTGTCTATATTGGCGGTGCAAGCGGCATTTACAAATATAACCCAGTTACAAATAAAACTACGCTATATGGCCTTCATGATAAAACGATATGGCATATGCAATACAAAGATGTGTTATACTACACAGTTTTAAGCACGAAAGGATTATACACTTATGAGAAAAAGCAATCCAAAAGCATCCAGGCTTTAAGCAGTTTTGATATTGACGACTTCATTGTGGACAAGCGTGACGATATTTACTTCATGAGTAATTTCACAGTGTATAAACTAAAAAAGGGTGATAAAAAACCGACAGTTTTTTCTAATATTATATATTCTTTGTCAACTGATATATATGATAATGCGTATTTCGTACAAAGGGAGACTAGAGGATTGTATAAGATTGATTATAGAAATGGAAGGCTTATAGAAATTGGTGCTTTTGGCAGTGGTTCGCCGTTTAGGTCTGTGTTCGACAGGTTTAATAACATAATATACTATGATGCTGATACGAGTAAGCTGTATTATTTGGTGCCGAATTATGGGATGTGTACGATCAAGACGGAAGGGATAGGGAGGTCATTGAAGAAGATGGTATCGCCGATATAACAATGATTTGAATGAATACTCAGCGTTTCGCTGGTAGTGATATCTTAAGTCGGTTTGTGATGGCAAAGTTCGATATGAAGTTTGACTTTAAATATATTTTGATATTATTTATTGTATGTTTGTTGGTTTATTTTACACTAGTTCTTGCCCGTGACTTTGTACTTGTAGAATTTGAAAGTTGGACCTCGATCTATTTTTCCTTTGCATTTTTAGGAAGAAAAAGGTAAGTAAAAGAGGTGTCTCTCTGACACCGCTTCTACGACTATTTCTTGTTGTTGCAGTTTCTAAGGGACGTATCGAGAATTTCTCTTAAGTCCTCCTAGAACTCTTAAGAACACTTAAGACTGGACATCTAGGCGGCGTATCAGAATGAAACATGTACCAGATTTTAAATTAGACATCCAGCAATACAATTGTGAAAACTGTATTAAATTTCGTGCACTAGTTTTAGCGTGATGCGCGTACAAACACAGACAGACATACAACAATTCTAAAATAATTGATTTAGCTCTTCTCTATAGCTCGCAAAAAGACTCTCACATTAGTTTTCTTAAATATCTCGTTTGTACCGTACAGACAGGTACAATTTTGTTATATGTAAAGGTGGATATAGAAAGAATCTTCGCTACATGGTTTGTTGATTTATTTTTCTTTGTCATAGTTTTAACTGCCTCGGCGCAGCGTCAGGGTATGCGACTACTGTGCATGAGGTCTCTAACTACATCATTATGAAGAATCACGTCTTTCTATCCTTGAAAGGGTACACAGAGAAGTATTACATCTATATATTGCCAGTTTTGTTTTTGTTTCTTATTAGAGGCGGCGAGCTGATTGCCGTCATTAGATACACTTCTAGACTCTAATTTTATAACAGACGAGCTTATTTCCCGCGGCTTTGCTCGCGTAAAAGTAGTTTAGGTTAGGTTATGTCAGTAACAGTACTTGGAGGGTCATATGTTACCCGGTGATAATATAGCTTTCTAGTGGTGAAATAATTTTTTATACCTATCGGTTGAGTAATATAATATAATATAATAATATAATATTCTACTACATACACACAACACCATCTAGCCCAAACTAAGCAGAGCTTGTAATATGGGTACTAGACAATGGATAAACATACATATATACCTTTTTTTTTTTGTAAATACATACATATTATACATAGAAACACCCAGACCAAGACAAACATCCACGTTCATGCACACAAATGTTTGACTTGTGCGGGAATCGAACCCGCGACCTCAGGCGTGGCAGTCGCTTACACTAACCACTACGCCATTGAGGCCGCCAATTTTGTATTGTTTCCTTACAAACTAACTACCAAACAAACGAAAAATCAAAGCTGTCCAATTTATCTATACTATTATAAAGCTGAAGAGTTTGTTTGTTTGGTTGTTTGTTTGAATCTCAGGAAATACTGGTTCGATTTGAAAAAATCTTTTAGTGTTGGATAGCCTATTTATCGAGGAAGGCTATAGGCCATACAACATCACGCTACGACCCACGGGGGCGGCGCAGTGACAATAAACGGGGGTGAAACCGTGGGAACATCTATATTATGTATAGAAAACCCCAAGTATAACTGCTCAACCCTGTAATAAAACCCGAGACATCATGAACACACATACCGCTGCGCCACAAAGCAATCTGAAGTACCATTTCTACCACACTAGGGAATTTATTCTACTAATTAGCAAATTAACTCATTATTTGCCTGTCATTGTAGAAATATAAAGATTTATTGCTATATTATCTGTTTACAAAAGGAAAGTAACAAATAGGTTTCTACTAAGAGGAATGTAATCGATACATGTTTGTTTGTGCACTATTGCCACATGTGGACTACTTTTACTATCAGTTCTACAGCACGGAGTACTGTGGCCAATCACGCGTTCATTAGTGAGTCACATTGTAGTGCCGGGTGATAGTAGAGGTCTAAATAATAACAATAAACATTGCTTGTTGCTCCCTGCTGCTTTTAATAATAATAATATAATATTCTACCACATACACACAACACCATCTAGCCCAAACTAAGCAGAGCTTGTACTATGGGTACTAGACAATGGATAAACATACATATATACCTCTTTTTTTTATAAATACACACATATTATACATATAAACACCCAGACCAAGACAAACATCCATGTTCATGCACACAAATGTTTGACTTGTGCGGGAATCGAACCCGCAACCTCAGGCGTGGCAGTCAGTTACACTAACCACTACGCTATCGAGGCCTTTTAAGGCCTGTTTGCTTATAACGGCTAATCAGGGTGCCCATCTAGTGAGGCGGCGAGTCACCGTCTGCCATTCCGACTTTGTACTGAGACAGACATATCTGGCAGATGCCGTTTTTTTTAATTTTTTTTTGTATACAATTAAGGTGGCAAACAATCATACGGCTCACCTGATGGTAAGTGGTCACCGTAGCCTATGGACGCCTGTAATAACAGAGGCATCACTTGCGCGTTGCCGACCCTTTAGGAAAAAAAGAAAGTGAGAAGGAGAAGGAGCGGGAAGGGGGAAAGAGGGTGATTGGGTCTCCGGCACTCTCACTCACCAAACGAAACACAACAGTAGGAACACTGATATTTCACGTCGATATAGTTTTCATTATAACAAACCATTAAACATCCATCCCATAGACCAGAATAATTACATTCCATATGTAGCAATAGTCTCCTACACCTGGCGCGGTTAGTGTCTAGTTAGGAGGAAACACAAGGGCCGTTTTTCCATACAAACGTTCCGTTTCTTACCTGGATAATGCCAGTAGAGCAATAATTTTTTCCAAAAAATGTATTGTCTCTATTGGCATGTCCCTATGTTTTTCTTTTATTCATAAATTAATTATTAAAAGAGACATGAGTCTTCAAAAACCTCAAAAATTGGCTAGATTTTCCGCTGTATTCAAACATCCAGAAAACAAATTTGACTAGATTATATAAAAAAAGGAAAACATAGGAACACCGCCAAAAGCCTTTCTTTAATTTTTAATGAAAAATGTAGTTAAATCAGTCAAGTTTTGGAGAAGGAATCAGGGGACTACGAAACGTTGATTTTGTGTACTTTTAATAGGTATTTTCGGTCCAAGCTGCAGTTGTCTCTATCACGCTCATGATACCATACATATGGCACTGCTCGACAGCAATAGATTTTACAAATACTTATTTTTCAATTCTCTCGCCCTTAGTGTTTCCTCTTAAATGTCCCATCTCACTCTAAACTAAAACTCTCGAAGGGCCTCTGCATGTTGGTCCGACGTCTCCGTGTAAGCCTCCCAAAGGGTCGGGTATTTCCCTAATACGTTAGAAAGTAGTGAAAGAGAAACAAATAATAATAATAAGTCTAAATACTTATTATTATTATTTGTTTCTCTTTACAAAAACAAAATACTTTTTATTATTATATAAAAGTTTACAAATATAAAAGTATGCCCCAGACCCCACACTAGGACTCCCTGTGTCGTGGGCTCTAGTCTCTTACAATATAAGACACATTTATATTTTCTACCAGCTGTTACCTGCGACTTCGTCCGCGTAGATTTTAACTAAAAAGTGTTTGTCTACGCGGAACCCAATTTTTTTTCTAAATCAATGTAGCCTAAGTTACTCCTTATAACATCAGATATTTGCCACTGAAAGTCCCGTCAAAATCGGTTTTGGAGATTAGCCGGAACAAACAGACAGATAGACAATCAGACAAAAATTTTAAAAATAGATGTTTTCATATAGATACCTTATATACTTTCATATGCATTAGATAAAAAGCTGTTATTTTGACATTACAATCAGACACTTCAATTTTATTTATTTGTATAGACGTATAGATTAACTACATCCTAACTAATATTATAAATGCAGATGTGTGAGCCAAATATAGTTATGCTTAGTCTGGCTGTACTCTGATTACTTTGTGAATGTTTGTAAATAATACCGCATCTCAGGGCTTGGGTATACCTTGTGTGGTAGGTATATAACATGCGAGACACTCTTTTAACAAAAAGAAAAACTGTCTACCACTACTCCATAGATGTGAAACAAGAGAATTAAGTGCATTGTGCCACTGATATCTATTTATTTATTTATAAAACAAATCACATATGTCAGTACAGGAAAACCTAATGCGACATAGTGGATTATAATAGTAACTATAAATTTTGTGACAGATATTGTAACGTCACCCTCTCAAATTCCGCCAACGTACAGCAAATTATATCTAGACGTTGTGCAACTACATTCAGCATCCTAGCAGCACGGACCACCGGTGCGTATTTTAAGACATCTGTGCGAAAAACTGGCAGATCTAACAGTCTACCCCGTGGCCCTGTCGTAACCTGGACTTAGGTACAAGAAACTGGAGCTGGAATTTATTTATAATGTGCAATAATAAAATGAATCTTTCCTAAGATAGTTGGCAAGTTCAACTTTTTGCGTCTCATTCTTTACGATGAACCAATTTTTTAAGATAATGACCGGCGCCGTTTTGTTGTATCATGCATATGTATATAAGGTGCAGGTTAAAGGGCTCTGGGTTGATAACACAGAGATAAATAAATGGCAAGCACACTATTGATTTACCTTTGTGTGTGTAGTTATCTAGGAAGTAGACATTTCGATGGATAGCGCATTAATATAATAAATATAATATTCTACCACATACACACAACACCATCTAGCCCAAACTAAGCAGAGCTTGTACTATGGGTACTAGACGAGAGCAGCGATAGCTTAGAGGGGAGACCAACAGCCTGCAATGCAGAGGGTCTCGGGTTCGAACCCATGTCACGGACCTCTGACTTTCGGAAGTTATATGACTTTTCGAAATTATGTGCGTTTTGATTGACAATTATCGTCTGCTCCGTGCCTAACGTTAAGCCGTTGGTCCCGGCTGCCATGAACATCTTTGGCAGTCGTTATTGGGAGAGTGTCGACACAAAAGATCCCACTGGGTCGAAGTGTTGCCGGTCTGCACTGACTGGCCCCCACATAAGATAAGAATAAGACAAGAATGGGTACTAGACAATGGATAAACATACATACCTATATACTTTCTTTTTGTAAATACATACATATTATACATAGAAACACCCAGACCAAGATAAACATCCATGTTCATGCACACAAATGTTTGACTTGTGCGGGAAACCGTAACCTCAGGCGTGGCAGTCGGTTACACTACGATCGAGAAGTCGTGGGTTCCAATACGCAGTCCAGCATATTTGGAGGTTATACTAGGCTTAGCTTGGTGCTAACCTTAAAGAAAGGAGTCTTACGTTTACGCAAATGTTATACACTGAATTTTAACAACTTTATACGGATTTTATCACGTTATTTTTTTATAAAACACTATTATTATGCCACATTCACGGGGAGGCCTCCACGTAAACATGCCTGCAAAAAAGCAACGGAAACGGCGCGACGGGGAAAGTGTAAAATTAAACCTAAATCGTTTTTATAATTTATAAAGCTTAAGCTTAGCTTTTCTTCAACTGTAATGCCTCCAGTCGGTGGGCAAGTTATGCCACAACCCGTTTTAGCCACTGTTGGCTAGTCATGGCCTTCAGGCGTAAATCTATGTATGTATGTATGTATGTAAAGCTTAAATAGAAGTAAACAGTAACTAGTAACATTATTTAACAATAGTAGTTTAAAGTTACAAAATTATGTAATCATAGTGTTTTATAAAAAAATAACAACGCAATAAAATCCATATATAGTTGTTTATTTTAATCTAAAGACAAGAGGCTCGAGTATTGCCATTAAGGCAGGTAGCGGTTTGGCAGTCTTCTGACATGGCTAAAGTCCATGTATGACAGTTATCATATACCTTTAGGTATGCCGCTGGATCTAGAGGCATGACTATGTGTCTCAATACCTCTTACCCAATGAGTGAAATGCAGTAAATATTACTACTTTTACGCCAGTTTACTGTAAGAGTATGGTGTTATCCCACTATGCGGCTTATGGTAACGTCACCAAATGATTAATGGTGGTCTTCCACTGTAATGCGTGCAATCGGTGGGCAAGATAAGCCAAAACCCGTTTTAGCCACTGTTAGTCATGGCCTTCAGTCGTAGCCATCAGGAGCTAAATGTATCTACATTTTCATTAAGTATTCAGACGTGACGGGTTGAAGTCTGCGACCGTGAATGAGTGTGCTAATAAGGAATCTATGCTCCTGCTACCTTTTGTAAAGTATGTAAAACTTCGTTCACATCTTTTGGCGGCCACTTATGACTCAAGCTGCGATAGCCAAGTTAGAAGCCGTAAGACTGCCATACAGAGGTATTGAGTTAGATCTTAAGGTTATCTCTAGTTTTTCGAAGTTTTTTAGAAGTTAATTATCGGCGAAGGAAGACATCGTGGGGAAACCTGCATGGCTAAGAGTTCTCTATAATGTTCTCGAAGACATGTGAAGTCTGTCAACCCGCACTAGGCCAGCATGGTGGACTATGGCCTAACCCTTCTCACACTAAGAATAGGCCCGTGCCCCGTGCCTAGCAATGGAACAGTTTAATACAGGGCTGATATTATATACTTGTGACTTGTCTATGGTCGCCACCGAGTGGCTTAATGTGCGCCAACACTTAAGCCGCAACTACATACTTCGATCCACTCAATTAATAATACGAAACCACCAGCATAATGACTTATAACGCGCAACCAACTTTATTTACAATCAATTTTTGTATTGTTTTAGATAATATTATAATTTATTATCACGCATACAAGGTTAGGTCATGATCAAGTATATCTTTGAGTGCAATGCTACGATGTGTTTTTGTATTGACTTTTGTATTCACTGACTTTGTTTATCTAGCAAACAAACGCATAGAATGCCTGATCATAAGTCGTTTTATATTTTACGAGGAAAACCTCGACCTTCGAGGAAAACCGCGGGCTAAAGCCCGCGGCTTTGCTCGCGTTAATCTAGATTTTATCAATGTATTTCTATCCTTCGGAAACAGTACTTTTGTCTGGTTAAAAGGTGGACGTGTATGCAAAATTGCATGAAGATCGGTCGAGTAATTAAAGCGTGAAAGCATAACAAAGAAACTCATATTCGCATTTATAATATTAGTTAGGATTAGGGTACAACGAGAACAGTCAAGTAATAGAAAAGGAAAGGAAAATAGTTCTCTTTGAACACAACATAAGGTTGTCGCTGCTATATTCCGTATGGCAGAGGTACTGTCGCAGTCCGATTGCTCGATGCTAGTGTGTGATAATGCCGATGTACCTTATCTCTCTCTAATTAAAATATTGGCATCTATAAAAATTAATTCGTGAAGGAAATTATAGAGATGTTAGTTTTCTCCTTTACGAATGAATTTATAGAGATGTTAGTTTTCTCCAAACAACTTGATCAAATGCAACCAGATTTGTAAATATCTGCATTTGTAGGTTTCCTTGCCTTGCTAATTAAGTAAATTGCAGCATCAAGGACATTTTTATTGCTGAAACTCCTTAAGAATCCCGGATACCATAGTTACCGCGGAAACACAAAGCAATATTGTTAGGCTGGTATCTCAATCGACTTTGCTGTTAAGTCGTCTCTAGGAGGAACCACATGATTGGACACTAGAATAACCGCTTAAATGCTTATCACTAAACATTCGCTGTTTATCGGTAATTCAATGCAAGTCAAATAGAAAAACAAAAACATAATGAGTAATTCTTATAGAAATCATATCATAAGGCATTCGATTCACAGCTGGCGAGTAAGCGACTGGCGATCGACTATTTTATTGCTTAAGGAAGGTATAGTAGAGGGTACTAATAAATGTTCTCTTAAAAGACAACATCCAGACTTGGAACAATAATTTGTGGATGACACTAACGTTTGTTCCCATCGATCAAATATACCATAGATGCACGATCATCACTCGAAAAACGGCCCCAACAAAACTGTGCATAAATCAGTCGTATGCGCTATATTATGCACCTGTCCCACTCACTCTTGCGTGCGCTGCCAGTAAGCGAGAGCGAATCGACACCACTACTACGGTGGAGACCGTACCATATACTTAGTACGCTTGCGTATCGCGAGTAACACACTTAGGACGCTTTACATTGACGCGTTTTAACTAAACTATTACAAAATGTTTCTCAGTGGGCGTTCAATGGTTATTCCGGTTTATTTGCTGGATTGCATAATAAATGCAGACACTTATAAGTAAATAGTACTGGTCAGTGCCACATATTGACGCGGTTTTTGTATGAGAATGTGCATCTATGGTATATTTGATCGAAGTTTGTCCCGTGTGGGGGATCAAACACAAAACACTCGGCGTGATGGCAGAGGTGTTGCGACCACTTTAGTCACTACGTAACTCTGCAATTTTATGAGATTCTGAATACGAAAGTGTTTTTCTTGATGTCTGTTCGTTTGAACTATACCCAACAACTACTGAACTAATTTTAATGCGGTATTCATATTTCGTAGGATTAGTTTTACCTTAAGGTCGAAGCCTTGTTTCACCTAAATCTGTTCAGTAAAACCGAAGTTATGTAACAAAGTGTTATTCGCTTTAAATGTTGTTGCGGCCGTACTGCAATTCACGCGAACGAAAGCGAAGCCTTTAATCTAGTTTTGATAAAAGTCACTAAAATATCACACCAAAAAAGTAAAAGATATAAACATAACTATTTTCAGTTGATTGCTGTTTATACTGCCGGTAAGAACTCCTACTTCTTCCATCGTTGTATCATCAGTAGGATGTCGCATCCTACAATAGATACAAGAAATGGGACAAAACTATCTTAATTACACGAAAACAAGAATCAAATTAATCCAAAAAACATTTACATTAAGTAACACTTATGTTTGTATGTCTGACGATACATTTAGGTTTACCTTTAAAAATAAATCTTAAGAAATAATCCAAAAAACCTAAAGAAAAAACCATATCTTAGTTCGTTTCTTTTCTTTAAAAACTTGTACTTTCTTTTTATTTTTAAATAGACATCTCCCGCACTAGGAATAATTCCTGTGTGACTTTACAAACATTCAAACAACGGACACAAAGAACACTGGATGTCTTTGAGTCTTGACACGACACAACCATTTGTGGATCACACAAATTTTTGTCCCGTGTGGGATTCGTACCCACAATGCTCGGCGTATTAGCAGAGGCGAGGCGACCATTTATACTACTATGCCATCCGGGCAGGCACCTTTTTTAGTTGCTTGCCAACTCGTAATAGTTTCTCTTTAAATTCGCTTGCCGCCGCCGGTAGGACGTGTGCCTTATAATAAGACAAAAGCCGTAGTACTTCTGAAAACTATTAGGAGATGCCGTAAACATAGCCCATGGTTTATCAACACTGGGTTAAGGTATTAAATGCATGTGGCGATTAATCGCAGTTTCGACTTTAATTCTGTGCAATTAGTCGATAACCTAACGATATTAAGATTGGAAAGCCGATTGAGAATGTGTTTTATCCGCTTGAAAATGTGGCTTCTCTAACCAAAAAATAAATTCCTATAAAAACTATCAAGAATTGATTCAAACATATGTACTTAGGTCTTCAAAAATTAAGTACCTAAAATTGTTTTTGACCAGTAAAGTAAATATTATATTATAATGCCACAAATTTTCTTAAAGATTCTTTATAATCGTTTTATTTTTATGACATTTCAAAAAATAGTTATTCAAGCTCTTATTTTTATAATTTTGTAACTAATACATTGTATCTTAAATAATATTATAAATGCGAATGTGAGTTTGTTTGTTTCACGCCTTAACTATTTGACTGAATTGATGATGAAATTTCGCGTACAAGTTGCCAGGGGAACAGAAAAGAACATTCGGTACCTTTCAGCCAGAAAAAAGTACTGTCACTAACATAACGTAACCTATATTTACGCGAGCGAAGCCGCGGGCAAAACTTAGTAAACAATTTTGCAACTTATTGTATGTACACACATGGTAACGCAAATAAATATGAATTCTGATCTGTCTCTGGATTCGAAACCAAAACGTGACAAATAATAAAGTAAAATTTACAGTTTTTCAGTGAACCTTCAAAGAACCCGCTGTTAATGCGCTGTTTTCATTCCATTTGTAAATTATTTTGACAAGAAAAATAATTAAAATTGTTACGGTTTCGTTCAGCTTAATTTTTCCTTCGCGTTAATTAAGAACTGAATTTTAAAATAAGCTACTGTTTCGTACAGTTTATTTTACGTTCGTTACTTTTTAATGAATTATGTCATGTAAAATCTTGTGGAAACATTTTATTAAGAGAAATGGAAAATAGCAAGATTTGTACATACTCGACGTTGGAATAGCACGATTGAAAACCTCCATCCTGCAGAAGATTGAAATTAAACAACGTTGCAATGTGTCCTTGTGCTAAGTAGAGTCCTACTTAGCACAAGGCTCCAAGCTCTTGAAGTTCTTCAGCTGGCATGCTGTGGTTTCAGTAGTAGATGTATTCTTTGTGTAGGCGGCGTAGCAACTCCTTGGCTGAATACACTTTTCTTTTACGGAGTATGCCCACGCTAGTTCCAGTGGCTTTCTTTTGCTTTGGACATTAAATATACAAACAACGTACACAGAGAACACCTAAACTTATAATGAATTTGTGATTCGCATAATTTTTGGCACGCTTGTGGATAAGTAGCAAAACCCTAGTGGGAATCCGTTGGACTGCCACCCAGAAGGTCTCGACGTTTGATTTCAAGGCGTGTAATAGATCAGGATAAAATATTAATTATTGTAGTAATTGTTATTTTAAAAATATTATGTTAAACATGTTACACTAATTAATATTTATTGTGAAAATGTACTATTTAATTTGATTATTTCCAAGTCTGATTATATGTATGTTTGAGTAATGGCAACCCACATGTAAAATGATTATAAAAGGCTCTCCCGGGCAGAATTTCTTTCTATTCTGTTGTGAGCTGTAGAAGTGAACGGATCAAAAGCCTCGTAAGTTAAGTAGCCTATTTTATTTTCACTGTAATAGCTGTATTCTTTAACAATTTTTACCTAAATATTATAACATATATAGTTATAGGTTAGGCCATGTGAAATTGTGAATATTGAGAATTATGTAACCTGTTTTAATAAGGATATTAGTAATACTGGTGTGATTTCGATTGCACAGGGTCGTTTCTTTTGCATTGTATGTACACGTTTCTTAACATGGCTATTTTGAATTCGCACACATTTTCACTCTGTAAACGACTTGTCAGACCTATTTTCAATATTCCATATGGACATCTCTCTACTATACTACTTATAATGTATTCTGATCATCAATTACAGTTTTATAATGGCTAATAATGGTTTATGCATATATTACCAAAACTGTCGTGGGATCAGGACTAAACTGAATACACTGTACATTAACTTACTGACACTTACGACATACTCACACTTACGACATAGTCATCTTGACTGAAACTTGGCTGACGCCTGACATTTCAGACAATGAATTTATTGACCCTCGTTATACAGTTTTTAGATATGACCGTAATCGCTCTCTTACCAACAAAAAGGACGGTGGTGGAGTTCTGATCGCAAACTCCAAAGACCTTAAACCATCAAGTCTCTCCCTATCGCCACCGCTACTTCTACCAGAACACGTAATAATTCAAATTCCTTCCCATGCTAACAAATATCTAATAGTTTGTGCTGTTTACATACCACCTAATACATCAGAAGAGGTCTATAGAAATTTTTTAGATTCCCTTGTAAATTTTCTTGATAATCCCTCCGTAGACCAAATCATACTTTCTGGTGATTTTAATTTACCAGAGGTCAACTGGGTTCCTACACTTTCAGACATGTCATGTTCCGTGAACAATACTTATACCAATGCTAGTCGTCATTTATTGAACTGTTGCTATCAGATGGATTTGAACCAATTTAATAATCTATACAACTGTAACGGCCGTATTCTGGACCTGTTTTTCTGTAATACACACACGATGGTTCATCCCTCCTTCACACCACTTTTGCCTATCGATACTCATCACTCTGCTTTTTATACACAATTAGAATTTAGAAAACCCTCGTACATACCTAAAATTAAACAACCAAACACACTCAATTACTACAAATCTAAGTATGCACAGATAAATGCGAACATAGGCGATACTGATTGGAACTATTTACTTGATAAATTATCTCCGGAAGAAGCAGTTACATCTTTCTACGAAAAAATATACAATATTATTAAGGTACATACTCCACTACACAAAGAAAAAGACTCTAAATTTCCCTCTTGGTTCTCAAAATCCCTTTTACGTACACATAAAAGGAAAACCGATGCATGGATTAAATGGAAAAAGTATGGGAACATTAGTCAATACGAAATATTCTCTAATTACAGGGCTAAATTCAAAAAAGAGGTAGACATATGCTATAAGCAATATATAAATAAGGTCGAAGACAGTGTTGCCTCAAACGTTAAAGCATTTTGGTCATATATCGCTAGCCGTAAGTCTACAAATAGCATTCCCTCAACAGTTCACTACCAACAACAGTCTTCCACTAACCCCAGCGCTATTTGTAACCTGTTCTCTAAATACTTTCATTCGGTTTTCGAACCGTCTTCTTTTGACCATACTTCGTGGGAACCACCGCCCGCTAATCCAGACACTGATATCAATCTATGCAATATCTACTTTTCCATGAGTAAAATCAAGAGAGAGCTCAAGTCCTTAGATGCCTCGAAAGGTCCTGGACCTGACGGAATCCCACCTGTTTTCCTTAAAAACACTTAGGACAAGTTATGTCTACCTCTGTATATACTGTTTAATAAATGTATATCCAGTGGTGTCTTCCCGGAGGTCTGGAAACGTGCTAATATTGTCCCTATCCACAAAAGCGGTTCTAAAAACGATGTCACAACTTATCGCCCCATCTCTCTGCTATCCGCGCTAGCTAAACTTTTTGAAAAATTAGTACACAATGAGATCTTCCCTACTATGCGCCGAGTAATCCTGTGTGAACAGCACGGGTTTGTCAAGGAAAGGTCTTGTAGTAGCAATCTACTTAATTTCACATCTGCGCTATTTGAGGGTATTGATAAAAGGCAACAAATAGACGTTATATACACCGACTTTCAAAAGGCGTTTGATAAAGTCGATCACAAGCTTTTACTTGACAATATCGCCTTCAATGGCATAAGGGGAAATTTGCTTAGATGGTTTGTATCTTATGTCACTAACAGGAGTCAAAAAGTCGTAGTCAATGGTTACGAGTCAGAATCTTCTAGAGTCACATCAGGAGTTCTACAAGGATCAATTTTGGGGCCATTTTTATTTACTTTATTTATAAATGACATTAAAAATTGTTTCCAATTCTCAAAATTTCTTCTCTACACAGACGACTTAAAAATATTTAAAAACATCCGTAATCTAGCTGACAGTCTTAATTTGCAGGAGGATCTAGATCGCTTATCGGAATACTGCTCTCTTAATAAACTTAACCTCAGTTACTCTAAGTGTCATAGCATTACCTTTACCAAAAAGAAACAGGTAACGAAATACAACTACAGTCTCGGTAACGTTAGACTAGCCAATGTTAGTTGTCTCCGCGATCTTGGTGTTCAATTGGATTCGAAACTACATCTGGACGCTCACGTTGATAATATAGTGAACAAGGCTTATCAAATGTTTGGCTTCGTTATGCGAGCATCCAGAGAATTCAAGAGGCCGTCTACCTACTTGCATCTTTACAGGTCCATAATCCGACCCCAGCTAGAATTCGCATCACCCGTGTGGAATCCTTTCTATAAAAAATACATAGAAGTACTAGAAACAGTTCAGCGTAAATATATCCGTGCTGTTCATTACAGATGCTTCCGAAAAAAAGCGTCTTACTCATTCTTACTTAAATCCTACAATCTCATGTCCCTACAATCTAGACGAATTCTACTGGATATAATGACTCTGTTCAACTTATGTCGTAATAAAATTGACTGTCCTGACCTTGTCAATAGTTTAAGCTACCTGGTTCCACGTACGGTACATGGTCGTGAAGTACGTACAAGACATCTGTTTGCAACCAGTTTCTGCCGTAGCAATTCTGGTGTCCGTTCTCACCGTTTAGTGGATTCTTATAACAAACATTTTGGCTCTGTTGATATTATGTTTCTTACCAAAGCCATGTTCAGAAATGGAATTATTAATGTCTTGGATAATTGTCCTTGTCCATAGATCTCTGATAAACACAACTTCTGACATTTCTTTTTCTCCGTTATTGTTATTATTTTGTTCGCTGTTTAGCATTAATATTGTATAGCATAAGCGTCTAAGCTGTTTGCCCGGTATTAGTGTATTATCTATGTAAGCTGTCTTTATTAGTAGACAACATTTCTCAATGGTAATCTGTGGATAATGCCGTGGGTGGCGTATTTTGTACATTTAGTTACTAAGTACTATCATAGTAATGTTTAATACGCTGCTGTTTGTTATCCCTAAATAAATAAATAAATTTATTCTTGTGTTAATTTCCCATTTAAACAAATAAATGTTTTATAAAGTTGTTCCTGGTTTCCATTTACATCCACCTTCGCTACACATAAAGTTTAATGTTTGCTGTTAACCTAATATATTAAACATTAACAGTAACAGTAGTAGTTTATATTATCAGTAAATTAAATAACTATAATTGATATATAATAGTAAAGGAACTTAAATTCAATTTTATAACCTAGCTGTACTTTAGAACTCTTTGTTGTGGCTATAATTATATTAGGATTATAAACGTGCATCTCTGACTTTCGAAGCTATGTGCGTATTAAATAGTTACTTTCTGCATGTCTGAGACTTCTTCATAAGATAAGTGAAGTCTGCCAACCCATACTGGTTCAGCGTGGTGGACCCTTCTCACACAGAAAAGAGGCCGTGCGCAGTAGTCGGACAGTTTAATATAGGGCTGCTATTATTTTATTATTATTATTGAAGATCAGACACACAACACTTGACGCAGGCAGTAGCGAAGGACTATTTAAAATATCATGCGTCATCCGTGCATTCAATCACTCTAGAAGACTCTGTGTGTGTGCGTGTGTGTGCGTGTGTGTGCGTGTGTGTGCGTGTGTGTGCGTGTGTGTGCGCGTGTGTGCGCGTGTGTGCGCGTGTGTGCGCGTGTGTGCGCGTGTGTGCGCGTGTGTGCGCGTGTGTGCGCGTGTGTGCGCGTGTGTGCGCGTGTATGCGCGTGTGTGCGCGTGTGTGTTCGTGTGTGTGCGTGTGTGCGCGTGTGTGCGCGTGTGTTTGCGTGTGTGTGCGTGTGTGTGCGTGTGTGTGCGTGTGTGTGCGTGTGTGTGCGTGTGTGTGTGTGCGTGTGTGTGCGTGTGTGTGCGTGTGTGTGCGTGTGTGTGCGTGTGTGTGCGCGTGTGTGTGTGTGTGTGTGTGTGTGTGTGGATCTCGGTTGGCAATATCAAATTCCTCTGGATAAATGCCACGTGGGCGTATTCTACTTCAAACACAAAATATGCGTCGACGTCTCAGCGTGAGGCATCTTCGATAATAACAACGATAACAATCGCTTAAAATCAATCTAGACGGCCATCTTAGAAGTATAAAAGTCGGAAGGTTTGACAAGAGCCTTAGCACAATCGTGTTACTGTATATTCGTGAACTGACACGCGAATTGTTTCACAGTGCCATCAACTTTCAGAGAGATTGCACTTGCAGATTTCAGTTCTATTGGTCAGATCCCTTGGGTTAGAAACAAAGAACTACAATGGTAAGTCACCTTATTCTATTAGTAAATTTTTTTATAGCAGAACGTGACTGCTCGGATGGTGTAGTGGTTTAAGTGGTCGCCTCGCCACTGCCACTGCGCCGAGTGTTCTGGGTTCGAATCCCACACGGTACAAAACTCTGTGTAATCCACAAATGGTTCCGAGTGTGGGTGGTCTTTCTGTTATTTAAATGTTTGTAAAGTCCCCCGCAACACTTGATTTATTCCTAGTGCAAGAGATGTCTATTTAAAAATAAAAAGAAAAGTACCATTTACCTTACTTATTTACCATCAAACTTATTTATCTGTAACCTAAGGCAATAAAAAAGACATACAGAATCGATTGAGGCATTATTTGGCAGAACTTCACGGTCATTATAAAAAAAGGCTGCATCGAGGGGAAATCGGAAATCCGTGTGTGGGTACACACGGATTGCCATTAATTCAAATTACTATACTATATTTCTATACTGCAAATCGGAGTATGCTCATACCCTATGACGCGGTCGTCTCTTGTCAGATGAATTCGATATTGTCAACATTTTTCTATAGCAATAGTTTGCGGATTCCTCTCTTCTAAATTATCCCTTTTTACGAAAATTGCGCGGACGGAGGAGTATGAAATTTGGCACAGTTAAAGTTTATACGGAGAAGGAGGGGCGAATCCTACTATTTATATAAAATATGCATTAGAAATACATTAAATTAATGAAGAAATATTACACGCACACAACCATGCATTTGACACACGCAGTCGAAGCGCGTAACTATGGTTACATATATCAATACATAATTACATATTATATTAGCAATATCTTACAGGCAAACTTTGGTCGAATTTCGAGCACTAGGCGATTGGTAGTTTTATTAAAAGCGATTTTAATACTTAACACATGTTTGTTCCTTCTTTTAGTTGGCCATGCTGTTGTTCATTGTTGCTGGTACGACAAACTTCGTACACGCCAACCCAATACATAAAGCGGATTCGCTTGTAAGTAATTTGATCATCGCTTAAATTAGGTTTTCTTTTTATTTCATAAAAGAGTGGTGAAGTATATGCGTAGTGTGTCTTTCAATGGAATGAGGAAGGAGAGTAGAAGGAGGACGAGGAGAAGAAATAAACACTAGATGCACTGACGGTTATTTGTCAAATCGAAAGAAAGGACGACTAAAGATTGAATGAGAATGGAATAGTTGGTATAAAGTATATAGGCAAACGTTATCTGACCCCGGGACAAATTTGCATATGTCTTGGAAAAACCAGGTTAAAATAGGTACCTTTATTTAACTACCGAGCATGCATGAATACTAACCGTCTAACGATCTTTACTAATCCTAACTAATAGAGGATTCCGGCGACTGGGACCGCAATTAACTCGGACCGCAGTCCCAGTTGCCGGATCCATTTAATTTTAATATTTTTCTCCCGGCAACAGGGTCCCAGAAAAAACTCCTTGATTCAAAAATATCATTTATTAATAGAATATAATATAAAAAACACCCTATAATTACCGTTCTTGTTATTTTATGCCTAGGATAAGTAAATTATAAAATGATATTTTTGAATCAAGAAGCTTTTTCTTTAATTTTTATTTTGAACAGTTTTTCGTTTGACTGTACTGTTTTTGGCTAAAACAAGAGATTTTTGTATTTATTTATGGGTGGTCCCAGTTGCCGGAAGAAAAATATTAAAATTAAACGGACCTGGCAACTGGGACCGCGGTCCGAGTTAATTCCGGTCCCAGTCGCCGGAATCCTCACTAATATTATAAATGTGAAAGTTTGTGAGGATGGATAGATGTTTGTTATTCTTTCACGCAAAAACTGCAGAACGAATTTAAAACTTTACAGTGTTATTGTTTATACGTCAGAATAACATAAAGGCTATAATTTATAACGTTTTTGAGTTTATTGGCCAAATTACAACGATATGTGTCGAGTAAGTCGAAAAAAATTTTGCTTTCGGACAGCTATTTCGGCTTGCTATGCATAATCCGTTAGAGTTATAATAATAATATCAGCCCAGTCTTTAACTGCCCACTGTTGGGCACGGGCCTCTCCTCAGTGCGAAGGGTTAGGTTATAGTCCACTACACTGGCCCATTGGATAATCATTAGAGTTACACGAAACAAATATATGGTGAGATTGTTTCTCTCAAAAAGGTCCAAAGAACCTATATGATAATTTTTGTTAGAGTTCAATTTATTAGCGTAAAACGGTCATAAACAATCGCATGATGGAGAGTAAAAGTGACTACGTCAAAACTGAGGTCAGATAGCAATAAATTAACTATACTATTGAAGCTGTCGGGTGCGAAGCTAGTGGTAATTCATATAGTCTGTTCATCAGGTATAAGTATGACTGTAATATGAATTCGACATTATGATACAATTATAGTTTGTGTTTATAAGTAAAGCATTTTCTTCTAAGCCAGTAATGAGATATGCAACAAAGAACTCAAAATGAAGACCAGGACTACTAAAAGCTGTATACATCCTCGATGGCGTAGTGGTTAGTGTGACCGACTGCCACGCCTGAGGTCGCGGGTTTGATTCCAGCATAAGTCAAACATTTGTGTGCATGAACATGGATGTTTGTCTTGGTTTGGGTGTTTCTATGTATTATATGTATGTATTTACAAAAAAAAGTATTTATGTATGTTTATCCATTGTCTAGTACCCATAGTACAAGCTCTGCTTGGTTTGGGCTAGATGGTGTTGTGTGTATGTGATAAAATATTATTATTATATTATTATTAAAACATAGCACAGGCACCCCTTATATATTACCTTTACGATATAACCTAAGCTCTGTATCCATTTGTACCAATTTAAGTTGAATAAATGATGATAATTATTATTATAATTAAAACATTATTTTTAATTCAGGTAATATACGTCAAAAGATCTGTTGGCAATATACGATCGGTAACAGAACCAGACAAATTTACGAAAACCGACCAACAGATCAAAATAAAGAAGACAAAATTAAATTCGTCATTACGGAAAATTTTCAAGCTTTTAATGGAAGCTGAAAGTAATAACAACACAGCAAGTGTCAATAGAAAAAAACGTGATCAGGGAATAATAGATTTAGTGGGTAGATCAAACTACACGGCCATGGCCCAATTCTTGACCGATCTATTCGTAAATACGGATGAAGGAAATACGATCACACAGGTAAGTTTATTACCAAACTAGATTTTGCCCGCGGCTTTGCTCGCATAAATGTAGATTAGGTTAGCAACAGTACATTTTAGTTTTTCTTTTCTGGATGAAACGTACCTTATGTCCTTTTCTGTTCACCTGACAATGTGTTAGCAAAATTCCATGTTAACCGGTCGAGTAGTTAAGGCGTGAAAGCATAACATACAAACTCATATTCGCTTTTATAATATTACTAGCTATTGCGCGCGGCTCCGCCCGCGTGGTACTTACATCAATAAAAAGTAGCATATGTCCTACCCCAAGTCTTAAACTATATTTGTACCAAATTTCATCTAAATCGGTTGAGTGGTTTAGCCGTGAAAAGGTAACAGATAGACAGAGATACAGATAGACAGACAGAGTTACTTTCGAATTTATAATATTAGTAAGGGTTATAGTTTATTTGAATACCAGCTCATATTTGCGATTTATTATAACCTATTGGTAAACTGTCCTTCTACTGGGCACAGCCCATGAGCCTGTATCTTATCAGTATGAGAAGAGTTAGCCCATAGTGTACCAGACTGGTCCAGTGCGAGTTGGCAGACCTCACATACCTCTTTGAGAC
The DNA here is from genome assembly GCA_963564715.1 of Catocala sponsa. NCBI lineage: Eukaryota > Metazoa > Arthropoda > Insecta > Lepidoptera > Erebidae > Catocala > Catocala sponsa. Next base: position 11,211,466 of record OY751351.1, read on the forward strand.
TTAGTCTGATTTTTTTGTTTAAATATAGCCTTTATCTCTCTGTGATTGAAGCCATCTTGTTTCAAATTTCTTTATAAGCCGTCTATAGTTATTTAGCGGTGATAACTTAACGACAGATTGTTGCCTAAATCACAAACATCGTATAATATAATAATATCAGAATACATAAAACAGAAAGCTTTTTATATAAATCCATATGAATTTATATAAAAAGCTGTTTGTATTCTTGTTGTGTTATAAGTACATATTATGTATGTTATAAATGGGATTAAATATATTGACCACCAAAAATAGCAATTGCGCACCAAAATATGCTTACTAAAATATATTATAACGAGCACCTATACGCCTCAAATCACTGCATTCCGTGTCGGAAGGGTTAGGTAATGTTAGGTTCCTTCTTAAACCCACCCAAAAATAGGAGCCGAGCTCCGTCGACTTATCATGATCTCTCTTTAAATATATTTTGCTGTGCAATTTGGTGATTATTTACTATTTTTGACTGTTATATTTTACTATATCTGGTGATAAGTTAAACATAAGCCGTTATAAATAATCCTACATTATAGTTTTTATTTATTTTCAGGCCACCAAACCGGTAGACACTGTGAAAAATCCACAGTAAGTATAATAATCATCTTTAGAAGGTACCGTGAAAAAAAGATTGTTAGCGAAGCATTCACATCGCGTTAGTAATACTTTGATTGATAGAGAATCTCCTCTCAATCAATGAAATCTCCCTTTCTCTCAGCAAATCTCTCTTTCAAACCTGTAGCAACCAAACGCTAGAGTTCTTCTAAAGATTGCATGCGATCGTCTTTAAAACGTACTGTATCGACTGCACGGATGGCGTAGTGTTTTAAGACTGCGCCGAGCGTAAGACGCGGTTGGACTGAATGACAGAGCTCGATATTCAAATCGGCGCGCGCCCGCCATAGTAAAATTGTATGGAGGATTTGAAGTGCTTTTTTGATAAACATGTATCTTTATTGTCAACCAATAACTTAAATATTTGGGACGAACAAATTGTAATATAACTATCTATGTTTCGTTTAAGCTGTAAAATAGGATAGATTTCCACTGTTATAATCTAAAAAATCACTTAATACGAGCTTACGTTTTTGCATTTTACGTGCAAATTTGCGTAATTTTGTAGGCGAAAATATTAATTATTTAAAATTTTTAACACGGAGTAATTGTAAACACATTAATTGTTATGGTAAATGTATATTTTATATTTATATTAAACAAAAAGTGTTGATTTTATGACCGCCTGTTTTGGCATATTGCGCTCGGCGCAGTCTTGAGTGGTCGCCTCGCTGCTGTCGCTGCGTCGAGTGGTTTCGATCCTCACACGGGACAAAAAATTGTGTGATCTACAATTAGTTGTTTGTCTGAGTGTTTTTTTGTGTTCGTTGTTTGAGTGTTTGTAAACTCTCCTATGATACAGGTATTATTTCCAGTGCGGGATTTCTATTTTATTAATAGAAAAAGAAAGATACGATATCGGAAAAACGGGCAAATGTTTTTTTTACTTCAGCATTAATAATGTCTCGGTGGCGTAGCGGTAGTGAATGCGAGTGCTGTGCTTAAGGTCTCAGGTTCGAATCGGACCAACAAAAAGTTATTGGGTCCATCAAGAAATATTCAACAGAAACCCGGAGTTTCGAAATAATCGTAAACCCGTTGGTACTGCGCCTGATCTCTCTCTGTTCGAGTCGGATTATAAGAGAGCACACTTGTGCTTGCGAACACCCTTGTGCACTATAATATCTCCTGCGCAGATGGCCGGTTTCCATTTAGATTGTCCACCTTGGCCGAAATTCGGTCTAGAGTACATTAGTCATTAAGTTTAGCAGCTGTGACAGACAGTTCGATGACAGACAGTTCGATGACAGACAGTTCGATGACAGACAGTTCGATGACAGACAAACACAATCGCTCCATAAGGGTACAAGTTTGCAATTCTGGTACAGTACCCTAATAATAATATCAGCTCTGTATTAAACTGTCTTATTGCTGGGCACGGGCCTCTTCTCAGTTTGAGAAGATATCTCCTCTCAAATTGAGATTGGTGAACTACGGTCTACCACGCTGGCCCAGACTTCACATATCCTCGAGAACTCACGGATATGCAGATTTCCTCACGATGTTTTCCTTCACCGTTAAAGCAAGCGATAAATTAACTCATAACTTCGAAAAGTAAGAGATGCGCGGCTTGGGGTCGAACTCGAGACCTCTTCGTGGCAGTCCAACGGTCTCTCACTAGGATATCGCTACAAAAGGTACCCTATAATGTGTGTATAATTATGTTATTTATAATTATGCTCGCTGTCTCGTTCTCGATTTCCAAGTCGGGTAAAGATATTCGATATTGGGATTTTTAGTCAAGAAATTCTCATAATATAGTCTTCTGTTTATGCGAATGTTATTAATTGAAATTAAACTACTATATACGGATGTATACGAATGTATAGATACGATAGATACAAATGTACCACTAGCTTGGGATCCAATAATTCAAATAGTCAAACCCAAGAAGAAGCAAACCACAGCTAGACTTCATGATACTTTGAGCTCATTCTGCGTAAATAGAAACACCAATGATTAAATTATGTTCGGGTAGTTTGAAATAACTACACTGGAATATTAAGACAACTACCATCTTAGTCTCCCCGTGACCATGGCTGCTGAAAAGCAACCGAAACGTCGGGGAAAGTGTAAACATAAATATAAATAGTTTTAATAGTTGCAATAATTAAATTAGCTTAAACATTAGTAAAGTTTAATAGTAATAGTAGTGTAACAGTTTCAAAATTATGTAATAAAGTGTCAAATAAACAACGTGATAAAATCTGTATATAGTAGTTTAATTTCAAAAAATTCTTATTAGCAACACGGAGTCTGGGTCTTGTGTGCGATAAACTGTAGGTGATGCTTGTCTCCTACGTGGGACCTAAAATTATAGGTGGTAAATTAGGTGCAACACAGCTCTGCCTACCCCTTAAGAACTATTCTAACCTAACAAATATTATGAATGCGAATGTGAATTTGTATGTATGTTTGTTTGTTCCGCATTCACGCCTTATCTTATCTTATGTGGGGGCCAGTCAGTGCAGACCGGTGACACTTCGACCCAGTGGGATCTTTTGTGTCGACACTCTCCCAATAACGACTGCCATAGATGTTCATGGCAGCCGGGACCAACGGCTTAACGTGCTCTCCGAGGCACGGAGCAGGCGATAATTGTCAATCAATACGCACATAATTTCGAAAAGTCATATAACTTCCGAAAGTCAGAGGTGCGCGACGTGGGTTCAAACCCGAGACCCTCTGCATTGCAGTCTGTTGGTCTCCCCACTGAGCTATCGCTGCTTTTATTCACGCCTTAACTACTCGACCGATCATCATAAAATATCGCATACACTTGTGAGGGAAATGGAAAAGGACACAGGGTACCTTTCACCAAAGTATTACTGCTACTAATTTAACCTAACCTACATTTACGTGAGCGAAGCCGCGGACAACGTCTAGTAGACTATATTTGTATCTATTATAATTATGTTGTTTTTGGAATTAATCGATAGCGCAGATAGACACTTCAATTTTATTTATATAGATATTGGCACATATGTATATGGCATTGCCGCGGCTGTTAGTATACCGCTGACGTCATTGCTTTACCTGTTCAGCATACAGAAGCCGTGCCCTATATAGAGCGAGACAAATATAAGTTATCCTGTCCTTGTTTACAAATGAATGCTTAACAGTGACTCACGGTTTTTATGACGTCATGGTTTGCAATGCATTTTTTGAGTAAGGTCAGTGTATTTCAGACTGATTACCGTGCATTTTATGAAAGTGCTTGAAAGCAAAATAGTATAATTTTGTTTTTTATAAAGACAGCTTTTGTACTAGGAATAAATTCTGTGTCGCGGTGTTGCTATCTAAATATTGAAACTACCGGCGCAAAAATCACCTAGACTCGGTATAATAATTTGCAAATTACACAAAATGTTTGTCTTCTGTGGGTTTCGAACCCACAATAGCAGCGGCGTGGTTATTTCTTTAGCATTGTTTTTGTAAAGTTAAAAACCTAGAACCATGGCGTGGTGCCAACCTTAGAGAAAAGAGGTTCAAAGTTACATCACGGCAGACAGAGGTTTGTTCCGTTTGCTTGTCTGTACGGATGGTGGAGTAGTTTAAGCGCTCGACTCGGCACTGCCACTGCGCCGAGTGTTGTGGGTTCGACCCCACACGAGACAAACAATTATTATTCACAACTAGTTGTTTCGACTCTAGATGTTCTTTGAATGTTTGTCAAGACCCCTTAACGCAGCATATCAAGCTAAGGCTGGAATAGTCTTTTTAATTAAATAAATAAAGGACAGTCTTGCCTTGTAGACTCCTAACACTGCTTGAGTCCATGAGTGGCGGTTCCTGCTTATCATGAGGTGGGCCGCTAGCTAGTCTGTTACTAGCAAAAATAAAAATCTTTGGTGACGCTTTCTTAATGAGGAACGACCTTACATAGCCACCTTAGAAATGCAATACGTACTGCCTGTTTTTGTAGAGTCTATGTCTTCCTAGCCGGGTTTCTCCAGGCGTGACTGAAAACCCTGCAGCGAGTCTTTTAAAAATGTGAATTTATTGCCTGACAGACAATCAATTTACAAATTTGTTAACCAAAGCAGCCGATCGAGATAATGTAGTTACCTAATAAATAAATAATTAACATAATATATACTTACACAAATTATTTACAAGAAATATTAACTAAAGAGAAAAATAAAACAACTAAATTAAAAATCGTCATAATATTCCTCCGCATCGTCGTCAATTGCCAACGTGCCCAGAAGACTGGCAGCATTACTACGTTGAATGGCAATACTTATTCTTCGTGCAAAGAAAATACGTCACGTGAAGCGTCGATCAGCCGCTTAGCTAGGTCTCTATAAACAGACCTAGCACTTGGACCCTATGGCCCCAGCGTTTCGACACCATACGGCTCAAATATGTACTCACCAATAAGGTTTTGATATTTGCGCCATTTGAGCGTCTCCGCTGATGCAGCAGTAGCACCAGCACAACCCGCTGTGCTAGAAAGATGTGATGGCGCAAGGGTGTCGACACAAGATGCGTCCCACACCAAAGGCCTACCCATTTTCCATGGCAGTAATGGCATACCATCTGGTCTCTTGCCATCGTCGCGTACCAAGCCGTGTGGTCCAAAGCAGCTGTAAGTTAATGTTTCAGGTATGGCCTTGCGTTTAAAAGGGTTCGATATCATTTATTACACTACCGATGTAATCCCATATCTCCACTTCCTAAGCGTTACTTTAGCAGATGAGGTTATCAAGAAACCTAGTCATTTATAACCATTCAGGTTAGGCTAGGCAGTAAAATCGCTGGTCAGATGCATAAACGCTGACGCATATCGACCCTTCGAGAATGAATAGTAGTATTTTGGCTTTTAGCCAAATCAAAATATATGCCAGTGGAGTAACAAGCTAATCTAAAGATACAATAATTAATCTATCAGGCATTCGTAGTCCACTGCTGGATGTAAGCCTTTCACGTCCAGTCTTTTGCCTGCCGCAATCATACCCTTCCTCTTTCAGGTCATTCGTCCACCTGGGATTTCCTTCACAAATGCAATCATTTTTCTCTGAACTCAATGATTACAGTGACGAAGGGTTATACCGATTTCTGATTCAACAGGAGAGGTGGCTCAAGATGAAAGGTTCTGTTGATTCGGTATTGCGAAGATTATTGAACGTTGATTGAATTTATCCAGACGATGTTTTGTTTTAACATGGCAGCATAGCGACGTTTAGTTTCACTAGAGGTATTGAGGATAAGCCCTTATACGAATCATGTCAACTACCTTAGTAGTATAAAACTATATATGCAGTTGTAGTTATTACCTGCCACAGCAGTTACATCTATCCTATATAATAGATATTATAAAGAGCAATGATTTAATTTTTGTTAGTAAGTATTTAACTCAAAAACTACACAACCGATGTAAAAATTTGTCACCAATAGAAAACTATATAATCGGGATTAAATATAATGACCACCAAAAATAGTAATTGCGCAGCAAAATATGCTTACTAAAATATATCATAACGAGCACCTATACGCCTCAAATCACTGCATTACGTCTCGGAAGGGTTAGGTTATTTTAGGTTCCTTCTTAAACCCACCCAAAAATAGGGCTCCGTCGACTTATTTTGATCTCTTTAAATATATTTTGCTGTGCAATTTGGTGATCATTTACTATTTTTGACTGTTATATTTTACTATATCTGGTGATAAGTTAAACATAAGCCTATATTATCACCGACTAACATAGGCTTATAATTTTTCTTTAAATAATTACTGTTACAAGCATATAACCTAATCTACTTTTACGCGAATGAAGTCGCGGGCTAAAGCTCCAGACTTATTATAGGTTGAAAACTCATTTGCTCAAATGGCTTATTCAAGAATATTTCTTTTTTATAAATGAGTATTTGAATAATAATGTAAGGAAAGTGAAGTACTTAATTATAAACTGGATTTGCATGTCATAAGACTTCGTTGGCAAATGTGTTGTATCTTATCTTGCATCATACCATCAGTATAAAACACATTGTAACAAATAAATGATTTGATTTGATGGCGTAATAAGTCCCTTATGTATTAGGTATTTAACTGTGAAATTGCCATTTATGCCATTGCTATTTTCGGTTTCTGCACAAAACTGCCTGCCTGTCTGTAACTGTTATTTTAAAATTAATTTATATTTCGAGAATAAACACGCATAATAAATAATAATAAGTATCAATAACCTTTTGTACTATTTGTATTTAAAGTTATATAGCTTAATGTCTGCCCGTATTCGTTGTTACAATTTGCATGTTGGTTGATGTTTTTGTTAATTTAAAACCAACCATATAGTGTCCTAAATACAGACAAATACCTATTATTTCCTACTGACCTAAGTAAAAATTAAAGATGTTGAGCCACCATGCCTGGGGTACCAACCGCTCTTTGCCAACCCTTCAAAGAGTAGTCGTTGTGCTGCCAAAGTCGAGCTAAATAACACTGTCCCTTTCTGATGACACATGATGTTTTCTGATAAGGGAACACAACATAAGGTTACTTGGCTACGAACTTTTGTAGGTTTAGGCTAAATTACCAATCGGGCTGCCCCTTGTATCACCTAATCCCAGGTTTAAATGGAGATGCCGTTGTGACATAAAAAACAAACATGGCTCATCCTATATTAGGTATGACTTAACCTTGTATGAAATGTTATCCTAACTAATATTATAAATGCGAATGTGAGTTTGTTTGTTTGTTTGTTTTGTTTCACGCCTTAACTAATCGACCGATCATAAGGTACCTTTCATCCAGAAAAAAATTTTGTTACTGTGCTGACCTATATTTACTCGAGCGGAACTGCGGGCAAAATCTAGTTCATAATAATTTTATTTTAATTACAATTTTATTTTCATGTTAAATGATAACGGTATTATTCTGATGTTGACTTTTATTGTTAACTAATTATCACGCACAGCTTTCCTCGTGTCACGTATCGTTAAAATTAGCCTATGAGTCGATTTGTCTCAGTAAAGACACTACCAATGATGTTACCTTTTACAATAATTTTAAGATAGATGTAATTGTATTAATAATGCTTAAATAATAAATTGTTTGTTTACTTCTATCGTTTATTATTTTAATTGTTTATTAGTTATGTTTTAGACTATATGGTACTTCAGCCCTCTGCAAAGTGCTGGACTGTCACACTGCTGAGCAAAGCGCATATTCTCACTATGAGAGTTTGGCCATAGTTCACCAAGCTGTAGCAATAATATAAAAATAAATAAAGTTATTAGCATAACTCGAGAAGCGAGATTTAGGATCCACGATTGACACTTAAACACTTTGCTTAAACTTGTCAAAAACAAGTAAATACGTACAGAGTCTTACGCAAATAACCAAGAAAGGGTAGGCAGAGATGTATTATACCTAGAGCTGCCTGCCATGTGTTAGGTCCCTCAAAAAGGGGCGTATTGACATCTACAAGGCGCAGTCTTTTTTTTTTTAACTAAGGTGGCAAACAAGCATACCCTCACAGCGCTAGCGCTTCTAACGCCTCCCCCCGCGCTCCTGTAGCTGCTCTCGTTCAGAAATAAAATCTATTCAAAATGTGAAAATTGCTACCGGACAACCTGTATCATTATATTTCTTGACAGAAAAACAGAATATCCCTGTCCCCGACCCAGGAATTGCAAACCAGTATTGGCGTTTACTACGCAATATAGGCAGTAGATAGCCCATAGTCAATTAATGATCATTAAAATTCAACTACCACACGAAAACCACTAAACACCCAAAAAATCTAAGATGACTCACAAACGAAACACCGAAAGCCTATAAATAAACTCAGATAGAATTTTCATTGCATATTTGCCGCCATATTGAATCTTTGTTTTACTATTTAAGCCACACTCGGGGTCACACTGATTTGGATTCGACTCTTGTCTAGGTCAATATCGATACGTGCGATGACTGCACCACTGGGTAATAGAAAAAAAACATTTGATTACACAACTGAACGAGAATGGCGAATTTAATTACGCTTTTTGGTATGTAGGTTATGGTTATGGGGAGGTGTTGGATCGTTGGATCAGTGGTGTGCGTATTTGCGCAATAGTCAAACGTTATATCACTGGTTCGATTGTTGGGTAGTGTTGAGTTTTTCTGCAGTGATAATCTCTGAAGTAGTGTATGGGATGTTGAGGTTAATGTCTTTAACCCGGTACTCTACCAATATACTTGCTAATTTTAATTAATGATACTTATTTAAAATAATATCTTGAATTATAAATACCTACGGGTTTTTAGTGTCAAATCAAAAATGTATTTCGGGTTTATTCGGCGACTGATATCGTTTTTAGATATATGTTTGTTTTATTTATAATTAAAATATAATATTTACAGATACATTCAGTGTTAAATTTTATACTTAAAGTCTTCTACGAACTTTTTCAGTTGACAGCGATGTTGAGCAATGTTATGACCCTAAACTAGATATGTACTATGAATAAAGTCTTTTGTGCCTTTACTTTTTATTTTGTGTTTCATGTATACATATATTTTAAATTTAAATCCCATTAAATAGGAGGCGAGTTTATAGGCGCCTATCGGGCATAGTGCCAAACTTCGAGCTTCTAATGAAAATTACTCTATCGAAAAATTCAATAACATTTAGCCCGATTCGGGAATCGAACCCGGGACCTCACATACGCAAACATAAGCAGAATTGTATACCAGGCGCGATCACAGTCTACGGTTCATAGTGAAGCCGAAAGCAGATAAACATGTTACTTAAAAATGCAATTAGCGTATCTTCTACAAATAAATCGACCACAATTTCACAATCCTTACTAAGTTGATTACTAATTACATTCTACTAAAAGTTATTAAAGTGTCTACTACTACAAAAACGCGTGAAGGATCGCGAAGGTCAAACGATTTGTATAAAATAAATACCACAAACTGCCCATATTGACTCACGTCTTGAATTTGTACTGATTTTGCTTTTAGAATTAAACTATGTACTTTTTAAACGAATTCTATTGTGATTTATTTTAAGCACTATCACAGATAATATAATACTACTATTTTTGAACTATTTATTATTATAGCCTAACTTCCTAACCATCCTAACTTCCTAACCATCCTAACTTCCTAACCATCCTAACTTCCTAACCATCCTAACTTCCTAAGCATCCTAACTTCCTAACTTAATATTATAAAAGCGGAAATGAGTTTGTTTATTTGTTTGTTTGTTACCTTTTCATGCCTAAACCACTGAACCGATCATCCTGAAATTTTGCATATACGTTGTCAGATGTACAGAAACGAACATAAGCTACCTTTCATCCCGAAAAAATTACTGTTCCCGAGGAAAACAACAAAAACGTTCTTATGATAATAGATGGCGCCACGTTTCTTTCGAATCATGATTGAATTATATTATTACAAGCAGAGTACAATCCGAATTGATTGTCAAATTCTAAATTAACGCGAGCGAAGCGGCGGGCAAAAGCTAGTAATATCATAAATGCGAATGTGAGTTTGTTTGTTACGCTTTCACGCCTGACCTAGTCGACCGATCATCATGTAATCACATACACGTTGCCAAGGGGACAGAAAAAAATATAGTGTAGGGTACTATTACCGACCTCACCTACATTTACGCGAGCGAAGCCGAGGGCAAAATCTAGTAAAACATAATATGATGTGGTGGTTTAAATAGTCACCTCGCTAATGCTATTTCGTTGAGTTTCTTTCTTTTTGTCAAAAATAATTATTGTGTGAACAACAAATGATTAGTGAGAGTCTGAATGTTTTTTGTGTGCCTTGTTTTAATGTTTGTAAAGTCTACCTGCGATACAGGAATTATATCATATATTAGTATATAGTATAAAGCAGCGATAGCTCAGTGGGGAGACCAACAGACTGCAACGCAGAGGTTCTCGGGTTCGAACCCACGTCGCGCACCTCTAACTTTCGGAAGTTATATGAGTTTTCGAAATTATGTGCGTATTGATTGACAATTATTATCGCCTGCTCCGTGCATCGGTCTTGGCTGCCATGAACATCTGTGGCAGTCGTTATTGGGAAGTCAGTGCCCTCTAATATTCTGACATGATACCCTAAGCCCTTAGGGTATCATTAGCCTTCGGGTTGCGGAGGTCAGATGGCAGTCGCTCTGTGTAAAAACTGATACCCAGTCAAATCCGGTTAGACTAGAAAGCTGACCTCATGTGACTTGGGAATAAAAGAGGCTAGGGAGAAGATTAGTATATAGTATAAAGTAAATATATGTAACTCTCTTACTGAAACACAATGTTTCCGGAGACCTTATGTTCTTGTTACCAGTGGCGTAGCGTGGACTAATATAGACGTGGGCAAAGTCAGCGAGCCCCTTTTCTTTCGTTCCCAAGATCTACCCAATAAATCTATCTTACTAAACATGCTTTGACACGACATACCTACTTATGGTAGTAAAAAAAAAGTATAAATACGCGATGGGAGAATATTGAAAAGCATATAGATTTGAAAAAAGGTTTTAAATGTTCTTCGGCTTTTTGCTTTACAGAAGTCCTCTAGTAAGGTTAAGTCTGGTGGCATCGCATTTCAAGAGGCCTCGCGAGACCCCTTTAAGTGCGAGGCCGTGGGCGAGGGCCCACTTCGCACACGCCTAGCTACGCCACTGCTTGTTACAAAAGCATTATGTGTTTATAGGGACATCATTATTAGGAAACAAGGACCAAAATCGTTTACGTATGTTTAGTAGTAATATGGGATACAAAATATTAGTATTCTTGCCTGTGTTAGGAGTAGGTTCATGTCGGTGGTGCAATGGATAGGGTTTGAAACTGCAAGTCGCAAGTTTGGTGCCCGATCCTTTGGGCTACCGCCGCTTGTAATTGTAATAGGTTCTTTTTCTATTTACCGCTGAAGAACTTAGATAAGTATTTAAAGATTCTAATTTTATTATAATATAAGAATTGTACAGCAGCGATATCCTAGTGTGAAACCGTTGGACTGCCACGTAGTAATATGATCCCAAGACACGCTCCTCTTCAAAGTTATGTTCGCATTAAATAGTTAGTTATCGCTCGCTTTAACGGTATAGGAAAACATTGTGGAACTGGTATGTCTGAGAGTTCTGGATAATCTTCTCGAAGAAATGTGTGAAGTCTGGAAATCCGCACTGGGCCAGCGTTATGGACAATGGCCCAACACTTTTCACACCGACAAGAGGCCCGTGCCCAGCAGCGGCAGTTTATGTACAGGGCTGATATTATTATATTTAGGTATATTATATAATTATTACAATGAATAAAAGAGACCGTCGGTGTCGATGACGTAGCGCCCTTTTGTAGAATAAGGCGATTATCACACGGCACCGCACCTCCGCGCGGACGGCAGTGGCGGTAAAGCGAAATAGCACCGGTCGACCGCGCGGTCAGGCGGTTTACGTGTGTTGGGCATCAATGAATTTAGTAGAGGCCAATGTACGACATGAGATTCGCTTCACCGCCTACCGTGGCGGTGCGCGGTGCCGTGTGTTAATCGCCTAACGCAATGTATAAATTAAATTACGAAGACAAAGATAACCTTCACCTAACCGACATTGCCATTCATGCATTTGAGAATCAAGTAAGGTATTTGTTATTGAAACTGAAATAACATCTTAAATCGGCAGTCGAGATTCAAGACACGCCCTTACAGTCTAAAGTAGTATGTCTTTTACTCAAACCTTCGTTTAAGAGTGGGCATACATGTTGGGGAAACAGCAGAAGATTATGGAAGTCTAACAGTTATGTACCTAATTGGAAATCCGATAATTAAACTATTGCGTAAAATTATCGTCATATTGTACATTTTTTATTTTTAATCTCGCTCCTCTCTCGGAGACAGAGCCTAGTCTTTACTGAGGGTGGGGCAGTTGTCCCATCGAAGGGGCAGCTGTTCCTCCTACTCTAGCTAGCTCTTATTTGCATGCGCCTTGAGAGGGTTATTATTGTATTGCTAGTTCCTATTCACGCTTTCATTCTAGTTCTCTATTACCATATCAGTTCTCGCTTATATTCCTCTCGTACTTTCATTCCTTTCCTTTCAAACTTTGGGGGATGATAGGGGTTTAGGTTGTTTTCTTTATTTATTATTTACATGTCTTACTTGCTATTTTTCTTATCCTGACTTATTTCTACTATATTTATTGATACATATTTACTTATATATCTTATTCACTACTTATATATCTATGGATTTGGTATCTGCAAATACCAAACTTAGATAAATATATTACATCTTATTTCTATTATTTACAACATATTGTACATTGGGCATGTCGACTTTAGGGCTCTATTCTCTATTTATTATTCTTGTAATAATCTTTACTTATAAGAATAAACATTTATGGCCACTCCTACAATTAACAAGTAAAAGTTATCTGAAAGATAAATCGCATGCTGTCTCACTCTTGTTAGGTTAATAAACAAAAATTTTAACAGAAAAATCCGACTTCGTAAACGAATATTCATTTATTAATTTACTAGCTTTTGCCCGCGGCTTCGCTCGCATTAATTTAGAATTTGACAATCAATTCGGGTTGTACTCTGCTTGTAATAATATAATTCAATCATGATTCGAAAAACACGTGGCGCCATCTATTATCATAAGAACGTTATTGTTGTTTTCCTCGGGAACAGTATTTTTTTTCGGGACGAAAACGTATGTCCTTTTCTGTACACCTGACAATGTATATGCAACATTTCAGAATTATCAGTTCAGTGGTTTAGGCGTGAAAAGGTAACAAACAAACAAACAAACAAACTCATTTTCGCTTTTATAATATTAGTTAGGATGCATTGTTGAACACAAAATAGAAGTATATTGTAATATTTTTTTAAAATAAATAAATAATTAACATAATATAAATACACAAATTATTTACAAGAAATATTAACTAAAGAGAAAAATAAAACAACAACATTAAAAAGAATATTCTAAAACAAAAAATACTCTAAAAAGTTTAAAAATAATTGCGTAATCTTGTGAATAATTAAATTATTGTTATTAATGAGGTCGCTGATACTTGTTCATATTAATAAGATGTTTATAATAAATAATAGGAGGATTTTCGGGTATGACTCACCTCATTAAATATAAAGGTCACCGGCCATCACGTTCCTTCAATCTGAGGCCGTTTCTCGGAAAACTGTATTGGTAAACAGCTTAGTGGTCAGACAAAATATACATGAGGAAGGATATTGTATTATGATAGTGTCACAAATATTTGACATTCGATTGGAACATGAGGTGAGTGACAAAAATGTCACGGAGACAAGGGACGTACTTTTATATGCTTATGCTTTTTTAAAATCTTCCACACTAGGAATATTTCCTGTATCGCGGGCGACCTTACAAACATTTATGCAACGGACACAACGAACATTCAGACTCGGAACAACCATTTGTGGATCACACAAATTTTAGTCCCGTGCAGGATTCGAACCCACAACACTCGGCGCAGTGGCAGTGGCGAGGCGAGCACTTAAACCACTACGCCATCCGTACAGTTATAAAAATACTTATATAAAGACAATCCAATTGGCTTTTTCTTTTATAAAAATAATTATATAAAGACAATCCAGTTGGCTCTTTCTTTTATAAAAATACTTATATAAAGACAATCCAATTGGCTTTTTCTTTTATAAAAATACTTATATAAAGACAATCCAGTTGGCTCATTCTTTTATAAAAATTCAACTGGATCTTTTAGCGCTATCTTCACTTATTATTTCTTATTAGTTAGGCACACAGTGCATACAACAAACTTATAGTTAGCTGCTGCGGGTCGCGATGAGACTGGTCTAAAATCACCGTGCTCGGAATCAAAGGTTGTAAGCGACAAATCACTTTTCCATCGAAAAGATAAAGCATTCAAATATATGTGCGTATCTTATGGACGCTGTAAATTTCTATATTGCAAACATAACATTTCAGAGGCAACTTTGCAGCTATTGTAAATTCTATCAAACCAAGCGAAACTTTATTATTTTGTGTTTTTGTGCTTATTACCTGCGGTATGTAGGGTTTCTTAGCTCCTTAAGGAATATTCTTTGGCGTTACGCTAACAGCACAGTACCTATTTTCATCCCATCTTTAAATCCTTTTCCTTAAGGTCAGCATCGTGTGAATAAATCCTCTGGTATCTTATCATTATGTTTACTTGACACCTAGGTAGTATAAAAAGCGATCTTCATGAAAGAAATATAATGACAAGGTACTGGGTTCACTGATAGCTCAGTAATGTTTGGACTTTATTGGTATCCATTGTTTTTACACCTGAAAAACAACGCATTACAATGTAGGGATCAATAACATGATAACCATAAGAAAAACAACACTTTAGAAGAGTTTAATATGGAAATCCCCAGTCCTCACTAAACTGTCAAGGCTATGGGTATCACGTTATTGGTTAATATTCAGTCAAGACAGCATTACCAAATGCGTCCAACGCTGGCACTGCATAGTAAGCGGCTATGAATCTGATTCATGTTTCGTGTTGAGTGTAAAGAGACAAATTACTATCAATTTACGAGTAAATGGACGGCTCAGTGATGCAAACATGTGTGCATGCGTAACTGGTCGACGCGAAGTCCTAGATTCCATAATTGGGGACGTCTGCATTAAGTGGGATCTGAATACATTTAAAGGCCAAATGATGAAGAATGATGTGATTATGACTAACAAATAAATCATTCTGATTGTGATTCTGAATAATTTTATATCACATATCACATACACACAACACCGTCTAGCCCAAACTAAGCAGAGCTTGTACTATGGGTACTAGTCAATGGATAAACATACATATATACTTTTTTTTGTAAACACATACATATTATACATAGAAACAGCCAGACCAAGACAAACATCCATGTTCATGCACACAAATGTTTGACTTGTGCGGGAATCGAACCCGCGACCTCGGGCGTAGCAGTCAGTTACACTAACCACTACGCCATGGAGGCCGTCGGTCGTGAATGTTTATTTATTATAACTTACGTATATTATATTGATATGCCAATAAGCCAAGATACACATCTGTTCAAAAATGTCTTTAGAAAACGAGCACACAAAAGCGAATCGTTGATTTTGCTCGAGTTAAATCTCGCGACACACGAAGACGATTACAAATAGTATTTTTACCGATGATACAACAAAGAGAAATTAGTAAAAGAAAATATAAAAGCAACTTGGGCTCAGTCGCTTCTAAATTGTCGCTCCCAATAAAATGTTCAATAACAAGACACAGCCTTCTTGCAATTTTATAATAAGTTCACTTAGGTTAGCATCTAAGGAAAACGTCGTGAGCAATAGGATAATTTATAAACATGGGTTACATCCTAACTAGTCCAAACTAATATAATAAATACGAAAATGAGTTTGTTTGTTTGTTACGCCGTCACGCCTTTACTACTTGACCAATTAATTATCATAAAATTTCGCATACACGTTGTCAGGGGTACAGAAAAGGTACCTTTTATTCAGAAAAGGTAAAAGGTACCTTTTATTCAGAAAAGGTAAAAGGTACCTTTTCTGTTCCCCTGACAACGTGTATGCGAAATTGCTCGCGTAAATGTACGTTAAGTTGGGACCTAACGTACATTTACGCGAGCAAAATGTAGTTATTTATATTTCAGATTGTTTTAGATTTCTTTTAATTACATATCTCGTGCATCCATTATCTTAATAAAAATTCGTAATAATTTTGTTTTAATTCATAATATCAATGGCATTAAATTTGGAAATATTTTGGCAATAGAGAGTCCAACATGTGAACGCATCTTATTTCTACTTACAATGCAGGACAACCGCCAAGGAGCACAATAGCTACACTTGGAGCTCAGCCAGTGCACATTTTAATATCAGTCAGCAACCCACTCATATTTGATGAAAATGTATTTAATAAACGATACTCAATTTTATATATTTTATTTATTATTTTGACACGTCAAAGTGATTGTAACGGACCTGATGGAAAGCCCAATTACAGTCCAGATCCAGTGACGACGAGGAGAAAAAAGATGTCTTCTAGCCGTCGCCAGTGTCAAGCCGGTCTGACCAGATGCTTCTTCACACTACTATGTGCTAGTGGTCGCCCAGTAATCGGCATAAAAACATATTTTTAACAATACGTAACGGGTATTACCGTGATCATGCATAATGTTTACCTTTTAATGCTTGACATTTCGACCAGGTTACACCAGCCGTGGTCACAAGCTGACTGGTGCGGCGATACCGTTACGTATGCAACTCGAAAGTTTAAAGTTATTATTTTTTAATAATTTAGAACATTTTGCACTCCTTCTCAGTTTTAACTTTAACTCTGCCAAATCTCTATGAAATATAAATAAGCCAAAAAAAGGTACAACATTTTCTCTTAATATTCTGATTTGGTACGTAATGCTTCGAATTTCGAGCTGATATATATTTTCATTACTTTGAATGCCGTCGATAGGAAAGACCTGTGATGCAGTAGCAAACATTTTACCACTCTTGTAGATGCGTGTCCGATAAAAAAAAAGACTTCAAGGGTAGCGAGGTGCTTTAAGTAGTCTCTTCGCCACTGCACCGAGTGTCGCAGGTTCGATCTCCGGGACAAGAATTTGTGTGATCCACAAATAGGTTTACTGAGTTGGGTGATATTTGCGATCACTAAAATATATATTTTTTTAAATAAACAGCTCCCTGTTTATTTATAGTCAACAAAACAGGCTATACCTAAAGCTAAAAAAATAATGGAATGAATCTATAAAAAACAGTTTAAGGTAACCGTTTGAGACAGGCGGGACCAACTATGTATAAAAAATAATGACCCGCCGAGCCTCGGAGTGTTCTTGTAAGGCGTAGTGCGCCCATTGAAACTATTTCGCCCATGTAGTATTTTTATAAATCACCTATATTTTAAGCAAAGTACTAAAATGTTTGACTGCCACGCAGAGATCTGGAGACCAACTCAAGACATGCACCAGTCTTTCCAAAGTTATCTGCGTATTAAATAAATTTTAAATATCGATCGCTTAAACGGCGAATGAAAATATCGTGAGGTAACCTCCTTGCCTGAGAGTTTTCCATAATTTTGTCGAAGTTCTGTGAAGTATTTCAACTCGCAATTGGCCAGCGTGGTGAACTACGTCCTTCTCATACTAAGAAAAGGCAAAAAGTAAATACATATTATTATATCTATACTAATATTATAAAGCTGAAGAGTTTGTATGTTTGTTTGGTTGAACGCG
Source organism: Catocala sponsa (assembly GCA_963564715.1). Taxonomy (NCBI): domain Eukaryota; kingdom Metazoa; phylum Arthropoda; class Insecta; order Lepidoptera; family Erebidae; genus Catocala; species Catocala sponsa. The sequence goes on from OY751351.1 coordinate 11,229,348, forward strand.
CTAATCTCAGGAACTACTGGTTCGAAGAAAATATTTTTTTTGTTGGATAGCTTATTTATTGAGGAAGGTTTATAGGCTATATAACATAACGCTACGACCCAAGGGGGCGGCGCAGTAGCGTAGTTATTAATATAAGTATACGAAATACGTATCTATTATGAGACCCTAAAACCTCTCTAGGCTAAGATATAAGGACTCAATGCTCTCAAATACCCTACTGGTCTAACCTTAGAATCTCGTTATCCCTTTCAATGGCGGCGAACAGATGGCAGAGGTTCTACAAAAACAATAATATCTGATTAGACTAGCACTCGACCGTAATACGCGAGCGAACAATGAAGGGTCTGATGATTGATTACAAGGAATAGTGAGGGAACTATCGGGTGGAAATGACGTTAGAGTAGAACTAGCTGTTGCCCGCGACTGCGTTCTGTTACGTCCTTAATTTATTTAATTGTGGCTTTTGTTCGCGGCTTTGTTTACGAACAGTACTTTTGTACACAAAAGACAACTTACACTCCAGTGAGTATTCTACGAATGCTTGGCATCTAAAGATTTAAATCATAAACGTGCACTTCGTATAAATCCCACGAGAAAGTGTGCGCACTAATAATTGTGAGCTCACACATTACATTTACATAATAATAATAATGATATGCAGACCGACAACCGACAAGCGCTAACCGCTGGGGTAAGCGTGTTCTTGAGTGGAGACCGCGACTCGGCAAACGTACTGTAGGACGCCCTCCAACCAGGTGGGATGACGATCTGCGAAAGACTGCAGTGAGATGCTGGATGCGGCAAGCTGAAGACAGGGCGCTATGGCGCTCTTTGGGGGAGGGCTATGTCCAGCAGTGGACTATTATAGCCTGATGATGATGATGATGCAGACCAAAATTCGATCACAGAAACCAATTATAGACTGGCCATCTACGCAGGCAATATTATAGCGCTCAAGTGCACTCTCTGTTGCCTATCTCTTATAATCAAATGGGACGGCAATCCAACATGATCGGATTGAAAATAGTAGAGAATGATAGTGTACAATGTTCAATATGAGTGAGCGTGATAATACTATATGACGTGTTGGCATTGTGTCAGATGACAACTTAACAGTCCAGAGTGAAAACCATCTTTAAACGTAATAGGGCGGATTTCTGATCAAAATTTCTGTGCTGCTTTTAGTCAGTGGGCTAAAAGGACTTTAACTGATATGAAACGCATATCGTCTTTTTAGTTAGCGGACGTTAGTATGAGCATCGAGATATTTCCAAACTGCCGAACTCAAGTTAGTTTAAACACTAATTTAGTAAGTGTGAAATCGAATTGAAGTTTATTAAGTGGAATACTAAATCTTCTAACGCGACGCACCGTCGACGTCTGAGGACAATTTTAAAGAATTTTCTAGAAATCTTGTTCGAACTGCATATTGCTTTGCACTATTGGTTTTTAGTTCACTTTAGACTGTATTTTTTTGCTGTATTGATATAAATGGATTCCGATTTCATATAGTTTCAATACGCATACTCATGGTTACGATACGGCATCATGCTGTGGGGCAATAGCGTAAACGTGGAGGAATTATTTATTATTCAAAAGAAATATTTGTACCTTCGTGTATAAAAACATCCATACCTTGTCTACAAAACATGATATCCACGATATAAACACTCGCAATAAAGATAGACTACACTTACCACCATCCCGAATAAAGATGTTAAATGAAAGTCCTTACTACATGGCAGTAAAAATATACAATAAGTTGCCTAAAACTATAAAAGATGCCATTACCCTACCTTCATTCAACAAGCAAATCAGAACCTATTTAATGAATGCCTGCTATTATTCAATTACAGAATTATTAAAAAATAAATAAAAAATATTAAAACACTGAACATAAACACCTAAATAAATGCGATGACGATCCGCAACCTCGGCTAAGACCCTATAAAAACAATATAATAAATAAGCTAAATATAATAAATAAACCTTTAATAAAGAAAAAACATAATTGTGATGTTAGAAATATATTTGATTTGTAAGCGTATGTATGTAATTATATTGTGCAATAATAAAATAACAGACTTTGTATAAACTTATAATATTATATGGTTTAGATGTAAGTACTAAGTAATATTAATTATAATTGTTAGTAGAAAATAATTTTTAAATATTCGTTTATTATAATAATATTGCAATGCTTGTAAAAGGCACTAAGTTCTAAGCACTATAATTTTACTAAACACCTTATGTATCTACACTTAGTTCGCAATAAACACTTTGACTTTGACTTTGATTACATATAGTAATTTTATAATTACAAGTCTTATTTGTTTTTTTTTATAAAGTCAACTTCTGCAGCAGGAATAATTCTTGTGTCGTGTGAACGTTATATACACTCAAACAACGGACACAAAGAACATTCAGACCCGGGACAATTATTTGTGGATCACACAAATGTTTGTCTTGTGTGGGAATCGAACCCACAGCACTCGGCGCAATAGCGAGACGACAACTTAAACCACTACGTCATACGTGCAGTCAACAATTATACCATAGTGGTAGGTATAGAGACAATACACGGATACCCATATTGTCTTTAACTTTTTTGCATCCCTATTCATTGAAATTAAACTACTATATACGGATTATTCGCGTTGTTTATTTGACACTTTATTACAAAATTTTGAAAACTGTTACACTACTATTACTATTAAACTTTACTAATTTTTAAGCTAATTAAATTATTGAAACTATTATAACTATTTATACTATTACTATATATTTATGTTTACACTTTCCCCGACGTTTCGGTTGCTTTTCAGCAGCCATGGTTACGGGGAGACTAAGATGGTAGTTGTCTCAATGTTCCAGTGTAGTTATTTCAAAGAACCCGAACATAATTTAATCATGGGTGTTTCTATTTACGCAGAATGAGCTCAAAGTATCATGAAGTCTAGCTGTGGTTTGTTCTTCTTGGGTTTGACTATTTGAATTACGGGATCCCAAGCTGGTGGTATCTATTTATTAGAGAACGAACATAGTATTTTTTATGACTTTACACATAAGACAAATAAAAAATGGACTATTTATACATTCACGACTTTTTCCAGAGGGATATGTGATAGAGACTAGGAGTTTCCAGTTGTTGGATTCTCGCTTTTCCTTTGTTTCATTCATATCCTGTTCTATGTTCGCTTGTCGGATTAGGATACTCTTAATCTAGCTTGCCATGGATATTTCGAAACAATGGCTGAGTTGCCAAAAGAAAATGAATCTGTGATGTAACAGCATGACAGCCATATATCCCCAAAGTAGGTAGTCAGAGACACATGGTATCTGAATTATAAATATTATCACGCTTATTCATACTGAAAATTATACATTACTAAATTCTGCATGAGGGTTTACTTCTGTTATCTAGTTTTTGTCTATCAATTTCTATCACTAAGGAATGGCATTTTTTTTGCATAAAAATTACCCTATGTCCTTTTCTGTACCCCTGACAACGTGTATGCGAAATTTTATGATGGTCAGTCGAGTGGTTAAGACTTGAAACCGTAACAAACAAACAAACAAACTCACATTCGCATGAGAACAATCCTAACTAATATTATAAATTGAAATTAAACTACTTACTAACATTCGCGTAAACAGAAGACAATATAATATATTATTTTTTAAAAATTAATTATTAATAAGTATTATAAAATAATATTAATAATTAATTTTAAAAAATAATATATATTGTCTTCTGTTAACAATCCTAACTAATATTATAAATTGAAATTAAACTACTTACTAACATTCGCGTAAACAGAAGACAATATATATATATATATATATATATATATTTTAAATTAATTATTAATAAGTATTATAAATTTATAATATTAATAATTAATTTAAAAAAAATAATATATGTATATTGTCTTCTGTTCTAAATTAATTATTAATATTATAAATTTATAATATTAATAATTAATGTAAAAATATATATATATATTGTCTTCTGTTTACCCGAATGTTAGTAAGTAGTTTAATTTCAATTTATAATATTAGTTAGAATTGTTCTCTATCATGTAAATGTAATGTGTGAGCTCACTCTTTTTAGAGTGGTCACTTTTTCGTACGATCTATGATCCTCAATCTTTGGGCATGCGTATAATCCCTTCTACCGGTGACACGACATAACGCTATTGGTATTCCGCAAGCGAATTAAAAACCCTTTATGATGTGAAACACGTTCTGTACGTCTGTATGTTTGTCTGTTACTTATTTGACACAATTCTTCTTGTTGTTATGTAATATTTTATACGCAGAAATTACCGATTGTGGTTGATAGGATTGACAATGAGCGAAGCCTGAATATGGTGAATGAATTAAGTACCTTGCTGGTTCAGTGGTGAAATGACTTGTGTTGACTACACGGGACAAAAGTTCGTGTGATCCACATATGCATGTCCCGAGTCTGGCTGTTCATTGTGTCCGTTGTTTGAATGTTTGTAAAGTCTCCAGCCACACAGGAGTTATTCCTAGTGTGGGACGCGTTTTTATAAAAAAAAGAAAGTTAAAAATGAAAATATTGGCTTTCACAATTATTGTGTAGTGGACGTTAGACATCGGGTTACCGGGAGATCAGAGCTTGTTATGTAAATATAATTAGTCATAAAGATTCTATAAACCTTAATTATCTACAACGCCGTTAGGCTAGTTTAATAATGCAATTTTATAAACAATAATTTTAGAACATTTTTTATATCGACGGTATAATCTTTTTGTAGGTTTTATGACTGATAATTCTGTTTTGCGGAAATATCTTCAATCTTAAGGCTAGGGCGTAAAACTTGTAAACGGCCATTACTTTTATATAATATACTGGCAATCAGCCAGATTACAGAATACACGTCAGAATTTTGCATATAAGTATCTATCCAAAAAATTATGTTTGTAATGGCCGAAGCAATCAAATTTCTAAGAGATAGCATGGACACATTGCAGGCACATCAATGCAAAATATTGCCTGTTTGAAAACCCCATAAATACATATTATAGTAGAATTGCGAAAATTTTGTATTAGGTAATTCAATCGCAAGTATTGAATGTATTGACATATTGCAAGCAGTGCCAACTCGCCTTTGGCTTGAAACTGGTACCGTTAAAGATTAAGTAGTATTACTGCAGCGAGCGTTGCCAAATACAGGCAGTCGATATTTTATAATTTTTAACTTCAAGTAGAATTAAACCCGTATATACTTAATTAAATTTTTCACGCAACGTTGGTCGCATGAATGTAGATTTTATCAATTAATTTCCATCCCTCGGGAACAGTACTTTTTTGGATATAAATCGCCCTTTGTCCTTTTCTGAATGCAAAATTTCGGAATGATCGGTCGAGCAGTTAACGCGTGAAGGCATACCAAACAAACCAACAAACTCAAATTCGCACTTATGACATCAGATAGGATACCTCGGATATGATTAAAGGGGAAAGCACCCAGCGTTTCGTACATACAAACGTATTTTTCTGATTACGACGACCATTAGAGAAAAAATTAAGATTTTATTTAAATCTATCATCGCCATTTTCTTATGCTTTGTTGTTTTGCATAATTGAATTTTATAACTATTAGCAACTTTAAAAAATTCAATTTTCGCTCGTTTATACATCTGTATTCGGACATCCTGCAATGACGCATACCACCCTGCGGGGCAGCGGAGAGCTTATGTGGTGTTCCTCAACGTTAACAGAGTCAGCGGAGCCACGCGAACCGATTTCACATGCGAATCGCGTCTCCGCCGAGGTTTTAGCCCGCCATATGAAACAACGGGCCCCTACGCAGTACTAACCTACCCAAAAACACAATCTACTTTCTGCTCTACTTGTCCCCTTGTCGAGAGACAAAAGCATAACGACAGAGAGGCGCGCGTAGGAATACGCACGCTACCTCCGGGACCAAGAGCTGATCGGGTGGTCAGTAGGCTTACGAAGCCCACCAACCCAAGGTACTTATGATAGCTGCAGGTCGTCGCCTTCCGGCGCCCGGTTCTGCGATTGGGAACAGGGTTCAAACGCTCCCTCTTCCGCTTCGTCGCCTCCTTAAAGCAAATGACTTCCTGGCAGATGGAGGCGACGGCGTTCCAATACCACAGCCGGAAGCGATAGGGAAACCATACCGATTGCCGCGACCAACTCACGGGCCTGCTAAACCCAACCGGGGCATTCCGCTAATGTGTGTAACGCCGTGTTCACAACAACATCGTGGCAGTCACCGCAGTGATGACATCCGGGCGTCTCCTGTCTTGCCTATGTGACACAGGAACTGGCCAATATAACCGTGGCCAGTGGGGGAATACATTGACGCATGCCTCTCGGACTCACCGGGGAAACGAGGTCCCGGTAATACCGACTAAACCTACCACGGTATTCCTCGACATAACCAGAGTGGCTGGGCCGCGCGAATCACTTTCACATGCAATCGCGACCCCGTCGAGTTTTCAGCCCGCCGCGCACCGTAGAAATAACAGACCACTACACAAATTTACCTAGGGATGACAACCCCTTTTTTTTTTACTTGTGGGAATTCAATGATGCATACCCCTCCGCGGGGGCGGGCGGAGGGGTTATGTCGGACTCGCCGGGGTACAGAAAGATGTTAAAACGATAGAATGGACCTCCCGGAATACCGACTAAACCTACCACGGTGTTCCTCGACAAACCACTATCGGCGGGGCCGCGCGAATCACTTTCACATGTGGTCGAGACCCCGCCGAGGTTACGGCCCGCCGTATGAAACGGCAAGCTACTACACGAAAGACCTACCCTAAGATCACCACTAAAATAGAGCCCTACTGTCCCCCCCTAGGGATGACAATCCCTGGTATTTCAAGCTCCCATAGGTTTAAACTTACGATAACCGCTACTAGAAACCCCATGTGCTGCCCACAGTGATGCAAAAAGGCATTTAATGCCAAAGCAATTTCTAAGGTCATAAGGTTCACATCCCACTTGCCACTTTTACCTTTCTAACACGAATATCAATAAGTAAAAACAGCGTATTATCTGCATAGTAAATTGATTGACAAACAATTGGATTTTTTAACGTATTTTGTGAAACAATAAAATTCCCATCGCATGGAAGCATTAGTCTTATCGGTAAACGGTCTTTGCCATCTTCATAAATATTTAAGTTTATACATACATACATAGGTTCACGCCTGTTTCCCAGAGGGGTAGGCAGAGACTACGGATTTCCATTTGCTACGATCCTGACACACTTATCTGGCTTCATTCACTTTCATCACATTCCTCATACACGCCCCTCGGTTCAAGGAGCTCTTAACCTGGCCTTTGTCCAGAACGCCTTCTATCTGATCGAGAAACGTTCACCTAGGTTTTCCTCTTGCGACTGTTCCATTCACACTAGCCTTATAAACTTTCTTAGTCAGTCTTTCCTCGTCCATTAAGTTTATACATGTTAGATATAGTCATTCCTGCAAAACCCTGAGATATAAGTAGAGGTGAATTATTATCACATATCCCATGTAGGAATAATTCCTGTAGGTATACACTGTATACGCGGGGCTTCACAAACATTCGAACAACAGACACAAAGAATAGGTTAAGTCAAATCAAATCTTTTATCATACAACATCCAGACTTGGTACTACCATTTATGGATAACACATCTTTTTAGTCTTGTATGGGATTCGAATTCACAACACTCGCAGCACTGGCTGTGGCGAGGTGAACACTTAAGCTACTACGTTATGCATGCAATCTCAATCCCGCATAAACTGCTTAGCGGATTCGAAAAAAACTTGGCACACATCGATTACATTCAGAATTTAAACATATGAATTTATTCCAATCGCATTACCTACAATAACGCGGCAAAAAGTCGTTCAAAGGTTTACGCATAATTAAATAACAGCATACAATCATCTTTACAAACTTTCACATTAATAATATTGATAGCATGTAAGAATTCCCTACATATTGGCAGACACCGACAAAAATTATTCACTAAAGAGATATTTCAAAAAAGATATTCACTTTGGACTAGCCAAAGTAAAATAACCGAAGTGAAAATCTTTAGTCATAGATTAAGAAATATCACCCCTGTGATATCATTATTAATAATAATAATAATATTCTATCACATACACACAACACCATCTAGCCCAAACTAAGCAGAGCTTGTATTATGGGTACTAGACAATGGATAAACATACATATATACTTTTTTTTTGGAAATACATACATAATATTATACATAGAAACACCCAGACAAAGACAAACATCCATGTTCATGCAAACAAATGTTTGACTTGTGCGGGAATCGAACCCGCGACCTCAGGCGTAGCAGGCGGTTACACTAACCACTACGCCATCGAGGCCGTCAATAATAGTTGGACATCTATCTCTATACAAATAAATAAAATTGAAGTGTCTGTTTGTAATGTCAAAATAACAACTTTTTATCTAATGCATATGAAAGTATATAAAGAACCTATACGAAAACATCTATTTTTGTAATTTTTGTCTGTCTGTCTGTTTGTACCGGCTAATCTCCGAAACGGCAGAACCGATTTTGACGGGACTTTCACTGGCAGATAGCTGATGTTATAAGGAGTAACATAGGCTACCTTGATTTTAGAAAAAAAATAGGTTTCCGCGGAGACCGACACCTTTTAGTTAAAATGTACGTGGACAAAGTCGCAGGTAACAGCTAGTCTATATTAATATTATAAAGCTGAAAAGTTTGTTTGTTTGTTTGAACGCGCTAATCTCAGGAACTACTAGTTCGATTTGAAAAATTATTTTAGTGTTGGATAGCCTATTTATCGAGGAAGGCTATAAGCTATATAACATTACGCTACGATCTACGGGGACGGCGCAGTAATGATAAACGCTGGTGAAACCGCGGGAACATCTAGTTTTTAAATAATTCTAATATGACTGACAGACTCGGATGGCTCAGTAAACCCACGCCGTTAGAGCATTGAGAGTAGTCGGCTTGATTCTGACACGAGTTAATCCATATATAATTGCCCCAAAGAAGCAGCGGTAACCTAGTTGGAAGCCATTGGACTGCCACGTAGAGGTCTCGTATTCGATACCAAGGTACCTCTGACTTTTAGAAGTTATCTGTGTATTAAATAAACTGTCCCATTACTGGACACGGACCTTAGTATGAAAAGACAGCCAAGGGGCACGTGCCCAGCAGAGGTCTGGACTAGGCTGGAGGGCTGAACTAGGTTTTGCCCGCGGCTTCGCTCGCGTTAATTTAGTATTTGACAATCAATTTGGGTTGTACTCTGCTTGTAATAATATAATTCAATCATGATTTGAAAGACATGTGGCGCCATCTATTATCATAAGAACGTTATTATTGTTTTCCTCGGGAACAGTAACTTTTTTCGTGATGAAAGGTAGCCTATGTTCGTTTCTGTACACGTATATGCAAAATTTCAGGATGATCGGTTCAGTGGTTTAGGCGTGAAAAGGTAACAAACAAACAAACTCATTTTCGCTTTTATAATATTAGTTAGGATTGGATTAGGATTTATAAACAAGTCTGATATTATTTAGTTGTTCAAAGTCTACTGGTATTCTTTATGTCCGATGATTGAATTTATGTAAAGTCCCCCGCGATACAGACAACTAAAACCCTTACTGCGGGCTTTATTTAAAAAAGAAGAAAGTTTGTGTTTCACTCACAACCATGCCTGAAATGTTTAACAGATTTTGATGAAATTTCTTTTAAGGAAGGGATAATCTATATATTAATACGTGAAGCGAAAACTTTGGATCCCTTTTTACGAAAATTGGGCGGACGGAGGAGTATGAAATTCCGCACACTTATAGTTTATACAGAGAAGAAGTGACGAATGCTAATATTTATATAAAATATGTATAATAAATACATTAAATTAATGAAAAAACACTACACGCACACAACCATGCATTTGACACACGCAGTCGAAGCGCGTAACTATGGTTACATATAGCAATATACGAGTATAATGACATGACATACTTAATATATCAGTTGGTCGAATTTCGGGCACTAGGCGACCGCTAGTTACATTAAAAATGTAATGAATCGCAGGTAGTAGCTAGTATGAAAAATGTGAATGTTTGTATCCTATTACGGTTCTTAAACAAAGCTGTGTAAAATTTGGTTGTTTTACATCTCCGACCATATTTACATACCAGGGATATACTAAGGACGTGTGACGTGGTATCTATATATACTAATATTATATAGCTAATAAGTTTGTTTGTGTGGTTGAACGCGCTAATCTCAACCAGATGAACCAGTTCGAGTTGTAAAATTATTATAGTGTTGCATAGCCCATTTGTCGAGGAAGTCTATATAACATCACGCTACGACCAATAGGAGCAGAGTATCAATGAAAAATGTTGCAAAAATAGACGAAGTTGCGCGGGTCTGCTAGTATTAGATAAAGTTTCATAAAATATCGCACTTTTATTTGAAAACTTGCTATAAACATTTCTATAATTCGACAGATGACCAACTGGAAATCGAACCCGATATCATAGAACTATTTGCTAATATAAACACAAACTCCACGACGAGAATAGAGACGATCTTGGTTTTTATACCTTGTAAAGAAAGCTCATATTGAATCACAAGCATGTTTGTACCGTATGTGATTCGAACCTAGCAGTGACACGATGACCACTTAAATTACTGAACTATCGTCGCAAAAAACTGACTACAAGCTATCTAGGGTTGCTAATACAGCCTATGAACATACATAAGTATGTATAGTAAGTATGCCCTCTTGGCATGCATATATTAAACGGCAGCCCTAACACTTAAGGTCGATATGCGCGCACGCAGCATTATAATGCGCATCACTATTGTCTATAAAAGCATTGCGTCTGCGCACTTGATGTACGAAACACAACGAAAATGAAGGTGATCACACGTTTTTTTATTTTCTTTAAGTGTTTGTTTATGTGTTTGTGTAGTGTGCGGAATTAAAAAAAGTAGTATTTTTAATGTGATGTGATATAATACGATTGTGGTTTTTATGACATGTCATATCAAACGCGGTTCTGTTCACGATTTTATAACAGAAAAAATTTGAAAGTCTTTAGTCTGGTCTAAAGCTACTCCCATGCCAGATTTCTCTGTGAACTTGGCTGCTGAAAAGCAACCGAAACGTTTGGGAAAGCGTAAACTTAAACATTAATAGTTTAAATAGCTTACATCGATTGATTGAATTAGGCGTTATTGGGAAGAGAGGAAGGAATTAAATAGAAGTAAATAGTATATATTTCCATAAAATAGTTACAAAAACATTCCATATACGTGAAATTTAATCTTTATATAAAACATTCAGCTTTCGTATGTTTGTGTATGCAGAACTCAATTTCAATTGCAATCATTTTTCAATATTTCAACTTGAAAAGTAATCGATGTATTGATTTGAATGTTTACACAACATTGAAATTAAACAACTTTATACGGATTTTATCGCTTTATTATTACATAATTTTGAAACTTTAAACTACTATTGTATAATTTATATGATATGTAATATAATTTCAACATTTAACATTCGCGTAAACGTAAGAAAATATTTTGTAAAAACACACTTATATAGAAATCTATATAAGTGTGTTTTTATGTACTTTTAATATCAAAGTTTCCACGGGAAAGGGTAATTAAAAATATCACACCGTAACCGGTTTTAACTATAAAGGTTTAGTTAAAAATAAAGTTAGAAGTAGCATAAATATTAATGGTGGTTTAACAGTTTAGTCTTTCAGATCGCTGAACTAAATTTTTAGAGTTATTTAATACTAGAGTTTGCCCTCAACTCCTCTCGCATTAATGTAGACTTTGTCAATAAATTCCTATCCTTCGGTAACAGTACTTTTCTGCATTAAATTATATCCTTTTCTGTATCACTGTCAACGTATACATGAAAATTCATGATTCATGTGGATCACATTAATTTTTGTACCGTGAACTATTCGTACCCACAACACTTGGTGCAGTGACAATAGCGAGCCTACCATTTAAACCACTACGCCATCCGGGCATTTTTTGCATTAGACTTGTGATTGAGAGATTCGATTTGATTCATTGCAATTCCGACGTTAATTCACTTCTAAGATAAGCTGGTATAAGCATACTAGCTAAGCAGTTGGATTAACTAAAATACTAGTAATTTGCAACATAAATTATTTATATAAGTAAAAGGTATATTTTGTATTAATTTGATTTTTTATAGTCAAGAAGGAAAATCTTATTTAGTTCTTGTAGGAAACCTTTGTTATAAAATCAGATTTCATTGTGGATAAGTAGAGATTAAGGCTTTTTACGTATCACGCTGAACCTAAAATAGCTGTCAGAAAGTTGGTGTAATACACTCTGCTTACCCCTCCGGAATTTCTATAAATATGATATAAGAACTATTTTCCTAAGATTTCCTAGATATTTATTTCCTATTTAGTTGAACAAAAACTGTTTTAGTAAGTGCTAAGTTCTCTTCGATCATTCTTTGCGAGCAAGTCAGACGCCTTGTAATTTTTATGCTATGTTGTAATGACTTCAAGGCGTACATACAGTATATCCCATAATGCAATAAGTACATAATACAGTCTGCTTAAAGAATACGTAAGTACTGGTTACCCAAGTAATGTGTAGTAGTATAAATTATGTTTTTCTTGGTACATGAAGCTATCTATGTACAAGAGAATTTTATTTTCTCGTTGAATTTCACTACGTGGCGTAGTGGTTAGTGTAACCGACTGCCACGCCTAAGGTCGCGGTTTCGATTCCCGCACAAGTCAAACATTTGTGTGCATGGACATGGATGTTTGTCTTGGTCTTGGTGTTTCTATGTATAATATGTAGGTATTTACAAAAATATAGTATATATTTATATTTATCCATTGTCTAGTACACATCATACAAGCTTTGCTTAGTTTGGGCTAGATGGTGTTGTGTCTATATGATAGAATATTAAAAAATATATATATTAAAGTATTGAATAATAATATATACATAGTCTCCTATATTCCTGATGGAGTAGGCAGGAGTGTATTACACCTACATATTGTCTAGTATAGTTTAGGTCCTACGTAATAAAGGTCGAGTTAATTGCAGTTCTCCAGGCACATTTCCAAACACTGAAAATATAAATGTTCAGTGTTTCTCTTGGATTTCAGTAACAGCCTGTTAAAAAAAAAATCGGTTTCGTTCTAGATTCATTTCCACAACGCGTACCTCTTACGTTTCAAAATTAACAATATAGTAAAACTAGATTTTTCCCACGGCTCTGCTCGCGTTATTCTAGATATGTCAATAAATTGCTATCCCATATTTATTTATTTATTTCAATTTTATGATGGTCAGTCAAGTAGTTAAGGCATGAAAGCGCAACAAACACACAAACTCACATTCGCATTTATAATATTAGTTAGGATTATAAACCTGCTTGTCTAAGAGTTATTCGTAATGATGTCGAAGATATGTGAAGACTGCCAAGTCGCGTTGTTCTATTGCCTAACCTTTCTAATACTGAAAAGAGCCCAGCAGTGGGCGGGTAAATTAACCGAGCTAGTATTATTATATAACCCTTTCAGACACAACAATAGGGTCTTTTATACCTCGAAATACTTTTTATTGAATTAAACCCTCACTTAGCGGGTTGTTTCGTTATTGTTTCAATTTTAATTTCCGAGTATAAGGACAGCAAAGGGTCGAGTAAGGGTCTGATATACCAACCGTTATTAACCCTAAGGTTAATTCTGTTACGGAATAAATTCCTTTTGAGTATTAATTCGGGGGGATTTTGTTAGAGGTCCTTTGAAATTGGGGTTTTTGAATGTGGCAATGACGTGGCGTATCGATTTTAAAATCTATACGCCATAATAGTTATAATAGTTTAGTATCCTACTAAACTATTATCTATTAGCTTTTAGTGATAGTTTCAGTGCCGAGGTGCTATAACAAAAAGTAAAAGCTAGCTAGCTCCATTGCCAATACTTGGCAAAAAGACTGAAGAAAAACACATTTACTAAATAATAGTAAGAACAAATTTAAATGAAATATTTTCAAATTGATTTTGCTGTTAATTTAAAAATAATTTTTATAAATTTTTAAAAAGTTTCATCGCTGTGTATTAAATAATATTTCTTAATTTATTGTTTACTAAGATTATTTGGGGCTACCAAGAACTAGCCAATTGAATTGTCATACAGAGCGCGTTCGGTTACAGGGTGCACTTCTGACGTTTTTCCAAGTTGTGTCTTATAAAATAAATATCGTTCGCTTGGGCGAGGAAAACTATTCTGAAAAGCCTGTCTGTCTGAGAGTCCCCTATAATGTTCTCACAAACGTTTCTGTTTTAAATTTTTTAACCGACATCAAAAGAAGGACGAGGCTTCCAATTCGATTGTATATTTTTTACTTAAAACGTTTCTAATTTGACAGGATCTCTGTGTCAGTTAAGGACAATTTTTAGGTAAATAAGGCTGATATCATAACAAGGGCGGTGAAACAAAGTTTATAATTTGACATCAGACGGAGGTTGACTCTGTTGTACTTTTAATAAAAGTTATTACCTTTCTGAATTTATTAAGTGGCTATAAATTTTTAAAATGTCTTTATTTCGAGCTTACCATTTTGCCAATAAAATTTTCTAATTGTGTGTTGTTGTTGTTTGTAAGAGGTCGTCATTATAATGTAAGACCTAAAAATTGCTGACGAAGTGGGAGTAAATGTGTAATACAACATTGAAACTATTCGGGAGAGATTTTATTTATGTGCCTATTGATCATGTTGTGTTATTTTTTACTAGGAGCTATTGGCTGTGATATCGTTGCTCGTGAGCGGGGCGGTAGCGGAGCCCCCAGCGCCCTACGCGCCAAGCGGCTGGAGGCCTAGCGGTCCCGCTTTCGAGCTCCCACAGGCAGGACAGGCACAACAACAGGTAATATTTTTGGACTAGATTGGACCTCCTGTCCAGGGAGAGAATATAACTTTGTAAAAGAGAATAAGATAAAGTGAAAGTGTTGAATACCTACTGCTAGAGGTATGATTGATAACAGGTGTGTGTTTTTATGTCCAATGAGTGATGAGGATAGGAGAGCACCCGCACCATTCCACCATTCGTGAAGCATTTAACCAATGTGTCATTAGGTCAGTTTCCTTATAACTTTTTTGATGACTTTATTGTCTACCTAGTTGGTCCCAATGCATAGTTTGAAGCTTGTTTTGCACGTCATTGTTCGATGTCCACGTCAAGCAAAAATATGATTGTTTTTTTGTTGCGAAGTTGTCAGTAGCAGCGCGTAATTAACAGCTCTGTAAAGTAAATGGCGTTGGACGGGACCCTTATTATGTACTACCCAAAAACATAGCAGGATTTAGAGGTTACACTTCTGCCAACCCCTTCAGGGATATAAGGCATGAATCCTAGTATGTATTAATAAAATGCTCTTGCATATTCATCAGCCGGCACAGTACCTGCCACCCTTGGACCCTCGCAACCCAGCAAACATCCCCAACGTGGAATATGGCACCCCAGAAGAAGATGTCTCGGTCCAAGGTCTCCCACCGCAGAGGGAGGAGGTGGCATTCTTCCAAAGGTCTCCTATTAATGGACAACAGAATGTGGGTCCCGCCTTCAAGTCTGATATCAGAAACTTGGATAAAAATTTGCAGCAGATTCAGGTAAGTTAGCGTTACGAAGTCGTAGTACTTTACCCACTTTATCTTATCTTATCTTATGTGGGGGCCAGTCAGTGCAGACCGGCGACACTTCGACCCAGTGAGATCTTTTGTGTCGAAACTCTCCCAATAACGACTGCCATAGATGTTCATGGCAGCCGGGACCGACGGCTTAACGTGCTCTCCGAGGCACGGAGCACGCGATAATTGTCAATCAATACGCACATAATTTCGAAAAGTCATATAAATTCCGAAAGTCAGAGGTGCGCGACGTGGGTTCGAACCCGAGACCCTCTGCATTGCAGTCTGTTGGTCTCCCCACTGAGCTATCACAGCTCTTACCCACTTTACTTTTGTCACTATTACTATTTTCATCTATATTCATTGTTTTTTTATTAGAATGCACGGATAGCGTAATAGTTGAAGTGGCCGTCTCGCCATTGTCATTGCGTGGAGTGTACTGGGTTCAATCCCCACAATACCAAAAAAATCGTATGCTCCATAAATTTTATTGTAAACTTGGCGATTAAAAAGAGTGGCCATGAGTTTCTTGCCCATTCTTCTCATGAGCCTTACACCCTTGATTTGCTGAACGTGGCAGTAAATGTAAATTCACAGAAAAAATTTAGTGTAACTTTGACATTCATAAGTGTTACCTTGTAACCTAACTTGAATAAATTTATTTTTGATTTTGATTTAGTTGTTTGAGTTTAGGTGTTCTTTATGTCCATGTTTGTATTGTCCCCTGAGATACAGAAAGTATTTATAGTGTCAGCACTATTAATATTGTCTGTGGTGCGGCTTTTTTTAAAATAAACAATAAATCAATTTACATATGATTCGGTCATGATTACAAGGGCATTCCTGCTCGTGCTGGGCAAAGTGTTATTGCTGTTTATGTAAGGGGTTTCACAGGATTATATTTTCAATACAGATAATGTATATAACACTAAAATAATAATACATATAATAATATATACATTTTTTTTTTCATTAAAAAGGCAGCTCCCGCACTAGGTTATGTCGAAGTCGATGAGATGATGCACGGTAAAACACGAACGAGTTTGTGTTTGCATCACAAAAAGATAATTTAATTGTAACTTTTATTACTTATGTTGCTAATAAAAAAAAAGAATAAAAGGAATAACTTTACAAACATTCAAACAACGGACAGAAAGAACGCCCAGACTAGGAAAATCTATGTTTTTGTGGATCACACAAATATTTGTCCCGTGTGGGGATCGAACCCACAACACTCGGCTAGGGCAGCGGCGAGGGGGCCGCTCGAACCACTACGCCATCGGTGCAGTCATAATTTAAGTTCAAATCAATTTCGGTTGGCGTAGAATAAAAACGTATTTCTTATTTCTAGTACCAGCAACAGCAAGCCAATTACCGTGAGTTCGAGAGGCAGAGACAGCTGGAAGCTCAGATCAATGCTAACCGGCTACCAAGACCTGAAGCCCCTGGTGTCTTTGTAAGAACTACACCACCCACTACAGAAGCGAGTACCACTCCTGAAGCTACCACCGTAGCTTCTACGACAGAGTTGAGTCTAAATGAAGGAGAAACCGTTGAAGATTCTAAGAAGGAAAAGGTATCCGTAGAAGTCAGTGCGCAGAAAATACAGGAGTACCCCGGAGAGCTGTTCTTGAGTTCGCTAGCCCAATTGCAACTGCAGCCACAGTTTGTTCCCCTGCAGTTTGGACAGCTCAAGGCACCATTGTACCTCCAGCCAGTGCAATCTCAAAAACAAGTAGCCGGCTTTGATGCTCAGACCCATTTCGCGGCTTTGCCTTCAATCATAGCTCAGCAAAAGCTTCAACAGCAAAATGCTGAACAAGGCTACCAGAATCCAGCTCTGTTGATAGCTGAACAGCCACAGGCAGTGCCTCAACTGCAGCCGGTTTCTGCGTACCAACAGCCGCAATTCCAGACTGAACAAGTTTCCGTTCAACCTCAGAATCTTTACGGACTGCCCAATGCTGAGCCCGCGGTTCAATATCAGCCAGTGAACTACCAACCAGAATTACAAGTGCAGCCTCAAGCGCAACCGCAACCTCAATTTCAGTTACAGCCTCTTCCTCAGTATGCTGCTCAGCCTGTAGCTTTACAACCTCAAGTAAATTTACAACCAGCGCAATTCCAGCCGCAACCAGCGCAATTCCAGCCGCAACCTGCTCAATTCCAGCCGCAACCAGCTCAATTCCAGCCGCAAGCAGCTCAATTCCAACCGCAACCAGCGCAATTCCAGCCTCAGCCAGCTCAATTCCAGCCTCAACCAGGTCAATTCCAACCACAGCCAGCGCAATTCCAGCCACAGCCAGCGCAATTCCAGCCTCAGCCAGGCCGATTCCAACCGCAACCAGACAACCAAGATGCCGAAAACATTGATCAGAGTGCCTACCAACCCCAGTTATATCAATCACCATTTTTAGCTCCACAACCGGTTCAGCCCCAGCCTGCTTACATCCAAGCTCAATTAGCCAGTTATCCTGGCCAGGACTTGTCCCAGTTCCAAAACCAATTCCAGCAACAACAGATTCAATTTCAACAGCAGCAAGAGCAATTTCAACTGTCTAACCAGTTCCAGCCTCAAAATCAGGGCCTCGATGCTCTCCAGAGTGGACTGGATGCTAACCAGCAAGGCAATGATTTAGAAGAACCTCAAGATCAAGAGGAAGAAGGCCAGGATGAAGGTACTACGGCTACTGCAGTCGCTACAGCCTTTGGCACAAGGTGAGTGTGAAGACTTCTTCAGAATCTTAATTTTCTCGTAATAAGAACAATTGCAAACGAATTGATCGATACGTGAGTTTACTGCGTATTGTCTAGGTTTAGCAATAATGTACTATGACGGTATTAATTAATAGATAATAATTATTCTTAATTATTACAGTCTCTGTAATTAATGGATTATTATGATTTATTATTTACTGGGTGGACAAAATAGTAATTTATTTTGCTCTCCTACTTCTTTTAAGGATCGAAACACATTCTTTGACAACTTACCAAATGACATTTCGGTTTTTAGAGGCCAGGTTACGTACGCCAAGCTTACTTTTATAGTTAGTTTGATAAATCGGATTACGTACGCTTTGTAGTTAATTTGAAAAGGTATAATCGATACAGTATCTTATACTAAGACACAAACGAGAATTCGCTCCCCAGCCCATGGACTAGGGTGACTAGGGAAGTGGGATGAAAAGCAAAATTTCGATTTATGGGGCAAGAGAATACTTATTAAATGATTAATTAATGAATAATTAATTAATATAGGTGCTATAGGAGCAATAAATACAAAGGTGTGATCATTCTTTGAGATAATACCGTCACTAAAGTAAAACTTGAAAAATTTGCTGAAATATCATACATGCATACATAGATTTACGCCTGTTTCTCAGAGGGGTAGGCAGAGAGTACGGATTTCCATTTGCAAGGATCCTGACACACTTCTCTGGCTTGAAATGTAATAGATTTTAATAAAGATAAATATTTTTATAAATGCGTATATTAACATAAAATATATAAATGAGCAGAGGGAGGATGACATTTTATAAGTATAGATGTCCGAAATTATTGACCGTCTACCCGAAACAAATTAAGAGCTTTAATGACCGATATTGACAAACATAATTAACTGTTATTAGAATTGGATTGTTTTATAAAAACTCAAATTACGCTATATAGATTTTGAATGAACATACATATATACATACTAGCTGTCCCGACAGCCGTTGTCCTGTACACAAGAGAAAAAAAAAACATAAGTATCTAAATCATTCTCGAATCCACTTGAACACACACAAAAAGTTTTATCAAAATCGGTCCAGCCGTTTAGGAGGAGTTCAGTGACATACACACGTATAGTAAAATTATATATATAAAAATATTTGGTTACATTTACGATGCTATTATTACCTATTCCTTATAATCTTATTACATGATCAGATGACAGTTTCACTCTGTTTATTGAAAGCGAGAGTGCCAATAAAAAGCCTTGCGACTAAAAATCGCATCGTGCTCATCTGACCTTATTGTCAGTCACGTATCGCCATGGTAAAATGCAAATTCAGCGTGTACAATACCGTGGTGACATTACCCTATTTTGTTTTGAATATTGATGTATTTTAATTTAATACAGTCTGTACATTTTAATGAGTTGAAGCCTTCTAGTTGGAGTCTTGGCTGAAGGTTTAAGGTGAACGCATATTTGAACGCATCGCACGCAAAAATCGTGAGATAACGTCTTCAGAATGAAACGGCGAGGTTAACTTAGAACAGAAGTAGTATAGTAGATAGTTATAAATTGTTGTAAACGTTGAAAAAACGTTCTTTGATATATGATGCTATACTGCGTGAACAGAAAGGTGTGGTCATATATAAGGTTTGTAAAGTATGTCTGAAAAATAAGTTATGTGACCTATTACACACCCTTACACACACAAACATACACAGACACAGACACACACATACACACACAGGCGCATACACACACACTTCATAGTACATTTTTATTATTATTTTTTTAGTTCATTCATAAAAAAATAATTTAATAACAATAACACAAAGCAGCAATAAATCCAGTTGCTTTAGGTATACCTACTTTCTTATATTGTATTTAATGTATGGCCGAACACTGTCTTTTAAGATACAGGTCTCACCTAGTTTAAAAGGCAGGGTTTTTCACTATTTGAGTCAAGTACAAATTTAGTCGTTGGTAAATCTTACCAACGACTAAATTTGTCCTGTAATTATCGTATGTATTGCAAAATTTATGTATCTCTTTTTTTTGAGAAATAAACTTTATTATTATTATTTAATAATTCGTTTTGATCCAGGGATAGGTAACTAGATTTTGCTCGCTGCATTGATCGCGTAAATGTAGATTAGGTTAGCTTTATTATTAACAGTACTTCTTTTTGGATAAAAGGTACCCTAAGTTCTTTTCTGATACCTCGACAACCTGTATGCGAAATATCATGATGATCGGTTCAGTAGTTAAGGAGTGAAAGCGTAACAAACACACAAATGAACTCACATTCGCATTTATAATATTATATTCATATATACAATAGGTACATATATATATATATATATTATAGTTATGTTATGACAATACCAAACATTTTATTTATTATTATGAAACAAACATACTAACTTTCCCATTCTATCAAAATTATGCTTGTTCATTTTTAGGTTCAGGCCTCCCTGAACCTAAAAATGAACAAGCTCCTCTCAGATTGACCTCTCACCGAGTCAGTCGTTAGTATTGTTTAAGTATCGACTAAAAGGTTAATAAGGCTAATATAAAACAAACGGAAAGTTGTCAACCACTCTTTGTACAATTAAATATTCTAACTTTACCATGTTTATATATATTGGAAGTTGTATTGTTTCTTAGAAAAAATATGCACTACTTTAAGAAATTAAATAGTAAAAGACATGATAAGAACATATGTTTCCCAGCTAATAGGACTGCATTGTTAAACAAAAGTATTTTTTGCATGGCCCCACGCCTATATAATCATTTGCCTAAATCGGTTCTTGAGATTTCAAATTTAAATGTATTTAAAAAAGCAGTCAAAACTCTGTTGTTAAATAAATCATATTACTCAGTAACCGAATATTTGCAGGATAAACTATTATAATTAATTTACTGTACCTGTTTAAATAATTGTTCATTTCATCTTTATATTTTAATTTTAGTTTGCATCCCTTGTGGTAGGATATGGCTAATATACTGTTATATTTGATATAAGAACTTATTTGTACCCATATTCGCAGACAAATAAATGATTTATGATTTATGAAAACATTCTGATATTGATAAGTCGATAAAAAGAAAATGCTATATCTTAGTGGATATAATGTATACTTACAGGTTTATTTGTTGGTCGGTTTTCCATTGTACAGGAGCTATAATTATAGGGCGCTTAAATATGACCACACCTTTCTGTGACACGCTGTGTATGTTATATATGTTTGGTAATATTAAGATTTGTAATTTACCGACAATCTAAAAACTTTTGACATATAGATAGAACTTTCTATAGGTAACCTAACCATACTGTTCTTGGTTTGAGAATGGTTAGGTATGACCTAACTCTATGCTGACCACCGCAAACGTCTTCGAAATTATAAAGACTCTTTGACACAGGTGTAATTTACCATGTCTTTCAACAGCGGTAAAGCAGGCAACAGCTTCGTAATTACCTATCTACCATCGCGATTTTTAAATATAATATTTTAGGTCTTATATAATATCTAACAGCGATAGCCTAATTGGAGACCGTTGGATTACCACGCAGACGTCTCGAGTTCGATCCCACGGCGCGCTTCTGACTTTTTTAAGTTATGTTCGTATTAAATAGTCCACTACCTATCTCTCGCTTCAACGGTGAATGAAAACATAGTGAGAAAACCTGCATGCCTAAAAATATTCTTAATAATGTTCTTGCAGATATAGAAGTCCGCCAACCTGTATTCCAATATGTGCTATGATTTTTGTTCTACTAATCGAACAAATTAGATTTTTTTTCTACAATCAACCCGCACTAGATCAGCTTAGTGATTAGCCTAACCCTTCTCACGATGAGAAGATGCACGTGTCGAGCAGTGTATTAAACTGTCCAGTTTAATACAGGGCCTGATATTATTATTATTTTGTTTCAGAACTCAGCCTCGTGTGTACTCACAGTATGGTGCTCCGTTCCCTGTGCCCAGAGTTCAGGCTACTGCAGCACCAGCCACTACTACAGAGTCACCAGTTGAGGTAGGTGTTTGTTCCCACTTGTTCTACTAAACAGTTTTATAGTAGAACTAATGAGAATTGTTTTCTCAACAGTTCTACGATATTATCCCACCAGTCTTTATTCCCACTTGTTCTATTCCTCAGTTCTATGGTAGAAGTAATGGGAGTTTTGGTTCTCACTAGTATAACGTCAGTGCAGAGTTCCGATTCGGAAGCGGTAGGTTGTGTTAGGTTCTCTTTTGTAAACCTACCCAGAAAAAGGAGCTCCGCGTAGCGGGGCTACGTCCAAAACTCCCATTAGTTTAATTAGTCAATCATAAGTGGTTACCTTGCTTTTACCACTATCACAAGTGCTGTAGAAAAAAATTTGTGATCGATGAATGTATTCAAGTTAGTATGTTGCATCTGCAGGTGGTTAAATATTTGTGAAGTTTGCTGCGAAACAGGTATTATTTTTAGTGTGGAATATGCCTTTCAAAGAAAAAGGAAGAAGTATTGATTACTTAAGTTATTTGATTTCTTCGGTTTAATAATTAATCTTTGGTAGACAACTTGTAACTTCCATGTCGTCACAGCCATGGATGGCAGTTTTCAAGAATGGGTATTTATTTTCTCAGGATGTGACAGATGATGGTCCAGTTGTAGCTCACGCTGTTGCTATCGCTGATGGAACCAGGACGAAGAGCGCCAAGCTAAGGTAATACAGTTTTTCTTCTGTATTAAAACCGATAAACCCAGAATGTTTAGACTCTATATCATACATACCTTAGTTTGTGCAAGGTTAAAGAGTATTAGTATTTCGTCCGATTCAGTAAACGTTCATACCACATGTTTAGTAGTTAACAATTCCAAACCTAATAATTTAGACAACTATGTCTAAGTCATAAATTAATGTATATATTCAAAGATCATATAGCTACTAGATATAAATTAACTAAATTCCAAAATAAATTTTTCATTCATTTTCAATAGGCACAATACACCAATACTTGAGAATGTAGACTTGAAATACCCATACTTCGAATCTCATCTAAGGATTGAAAATAATAATCAGTGATCAAGATCAATCCCAAGGTGTTCCAAAAAGAAAAATATCGTGCACATTATTCATAGTGATACATTTTTGTTCACAGGAGGAGTCGAGTCCGTCCAATTTTCACGCTGGATAAATCTGGACACTTAGTTTTGGCGCAACAATGAAACTCTAAATAACAACCAATCAAAATTCAAGGAGATTATACAAGTTTTTTTATCAGGACTTTTAGACAGCTTTTGTGTGACAATAATATTTATGTTTGGATACGTGCAGACAAATTATTGTCAGAGTCTATTTTTGTTTGAATAGGTACCAAAAGGTATTGTTCTTGGCCTCTAGAACTCACGTCGTTACGCATAAGTTATTGCACTTTCAGTTGTGATTAAGTGTCTCGCTATTAATTTATCTGATTAATCAGAGAGCAAGAAATTGACCCAATCATACTTTAGTTACTCAAAGAATAATTTAAATAAATGTACAATCAAATGCAAGAGTCATAATAGTCTTTACTACAACTGCACTTATATACACGGCAGTTCATCATTTCGAATGTATACTTAAATTTGCAGCCGTAAAATAGGTACCTACTATTTCGTTTAGTATATAATAGGCGATATAATTCTAAAAGTCCTGCTTAAAAACTACATCATCAATATATTATTTATTCTGATTTAGTATTAGTACCTAATTAACTATACTCAAAAGAATATCATCTGTATTTAAATTGAAAATATATCTATGCTGTTTATTTAATTGACAAGTAAACCTAATTGATTGATATTATTTAATTTAGGTACGTTAGTCATGCGGTGTTATAATTGCGTGGAATTGTACAAACTATTCAATTAATACTTTGTTTTTAACTGAGTTATCATATAGTTTATGATAAAACAAGTCTTTATGGTTACTTGTCACCATATTTAATTAATTCTTGATACTCACAATCATAAAAAGCTTTATCAGTTTCGCAAAATAAATCTACTGAAAAATACATTGCTTTTTATTTGGTGTGCACCATAACCGCGATGTTCCACGTAGAACGTTTAGTTTTCCCTTACCATAAAAATTTTGTCCAAAAGTTAATTCGGCAGCCAACTCCAAACTTTTTTATTTATTACCGGTTTTTATACCTGATTGAGGGCCGCCATTATATTCGAAATTAGCGGACGAAACGTAAATATTTGTGAAGGGCATTTCTTCGATAGGTAAATTGGGTGTAAATTCATATTCATCATCATCATCATTTCAGCCTATTGCAGTCCACTGCTGGACATAAGCCTCCCCCAGGGAGTAGCATTAAATTCATATCACAACATTTTTATTACAATTATATAAGTACGTTACATGTATACGTCATTATACGGTTCGTAAATAAAATACACCATTACCACAAATACAATTAATGCACCTCATGCTTATTCCAAGCCTTTACACTATTATCAATAGATTTAGCGAACGTTATAATTTCAATTAGACAAATATATGCAATGATAGAACAAGGAATACTTACTGTAGCTGCGATCACATTTTCACGAATAAAAAGTAGGAATATACAAATCATACGTTTAACTCGTTCATATCTGTTGGGTTCTTGCGTAGCTATTAAAGGAACACCCGTGTTTTCTGTGTCTCCTTTCCCTATCTCCACGTTTTCAAATGGATGTGATCTGGTTATTTTAATATATTTTCTTACGATTGGACGCGCATTTAATTCCCTGAACTGGATTGATGAGCTTGGCAGCATTCTGGCTTCATTTAAGTTCAGTTTTAACGGCAACAAATTTAGTACGGCGTTTTCTCTTGAATTTCTTTGTGAATTTAGTAGAATAGTTGTCGTAGGTTTTACAACTGAGTCAGGTATCATTTCTTGTAGCACACCTTCTTCGCACATCTTTGAGTTTGTACTTTCAGTATTAAAACTGTTTAGTTTGTTTTCAGGCTGCACATATATTGCCAGTAATTTCCGAAACTCTCCTATTGCCTTTACAAAACCTTGTTGAACAGCTGAATTTAAGGCTAAAGTCAGTCGATACCACATTTTATTCGAATTGGATAAAGTATCACTGCTAAAGACTTCTTTAGACGATATTTTAACTGCTTCGTTTATGTTATCTTCTTTGCTTTCGTCTTTGCTATCTATATTTCTAGACACATCTAAATTTATAACAACTTCAGGTAAAGTATATTTAACTGCGGTCTTGGAGGTACTAGTCCTTTTATTGTTAAGATTGTTACTATTGTAAAGAACAGAAGATGATTTCTTTTCATAACCATTGACCGTGTTATTGCTTAAATCATTTTCATTGTTGCTACTATTGGTAGGTGTTTGCATTACAGGCTCAGCATAGCTAATTGATAATGTTCTAGACGAAGACAAGTTCTCATAGTTTACATATTGTTCGTCGACTGGAATCTCCATAGCTTGCTCACTGACTGATATTATTGCAGTATACATTTCATTGGCACGTTTGTGATTAGATGGTATTTTGCTTAAAGATAAACAAAGAACCGAATTCGTAATAGACGCAGTTTGATATTCATCTGTAATCAGAGTACAAAAACTAAGCGGCACTAATGTGTTATGTCTTACGTAGTTCTTGATTGCTATATTATATAAAGACTGTAATGAGTTTTGAGACAAGTTGTTGTTTCTATACAAATTGAAATTATTGATTAAGTTTATTTGATAATTCAATAGGTTCACTTCCGTCAGTGCTTTGTCCAAAATCCGAGACTTAGCAGGACCATTCCATGCACCACTAAAGTTAAGTTTTTGAAATTGGCTTGAGGTGTTTGCGCTTAGTTTTGCTGGTCTGGAGCCATTGTTCGGATTTATGGATTTATCTTTGGTGGTTCCATATTTCAATTTGATATTCTTGAATATAAAAGCTATATATCTGATTCTTTTCACTTTCAAAACATAATAATCATTATCGTTACGTCTTTTGATGCCTTTAGATGCATTAAAGGTAGTTTTACGTTGCTCATTTGCTTTTTTGTTGACGATTAGGTAACTATATGCTTTAACCAGCATTTTATTAGTCTCATATTGATTATTATCCATTTTGACGCTACTAACGATATACGTGTTTGAAGCAATACTTTGAATCGCAGTCACTGGGTAAATTTCTAAGAATTTCATAAACTTAGATTTGTTCTTGTCTAAATTATTCTTATTGTTAATGATCTTTTTTCTTGCTAAAGAAACAAATGGTACAGCAAAAGCGAGAAGTATGTTTAACTTTGTTTTCTTTGATTGCTTCGTTGTTAATTTCGGTAGCATATTTTCATTTTTCGACACCGGTCCTTTTGCGATTTTTGTTTTAGTTTTTTGGATAGCTCTATAGGATATCTGAAACAAAATGTAATAGGTTTCAATATGACGGTAATTCTAACATTTTGTAACTAATAATAAGAGGTTCTAAAATATTTCACAATGAATAAATATACATCCAATTACTTAATAGTTTTATTTAAAACAACAAGTAGAACAAAACATCTCATTTCTCGAAATTATTCACTGTTGGCGTCATTCTATTCTTCACAATTTTTCACGTGTGCCAATAATCAAAATATAGTAATTAAACGGTGGACAAGGATTATTTTGAGCGGACTATTCATATTATGAATAACTTAAAATATCAAAGTGAAACGTGTCAATAAATATGCTAAATATGATAAGAACATAAAATTACAATAAACAAACAAGTGCAACTTACTACAGCTACCCAAATATCACGAACAAAAGACAATGGTTCAGAAATTATTTGTTTTACACGTTGGGGTCCGCTATTAACTTGTATTAATTGATTAAGAGTTGTTGTCAATGCATCACACTTTCCTACTTCTACATCATTGAATGTAGGGAGTTTTAAAACTTCAATGGTATTGTTGAGAACTTGGCGTGACTTCAATTGGCTCAAAGACATTGATGGGTTAGGCAATAATGCGTGTTCATCCATATTCAGATTTACCCTCGGGTTTACAATTTTATTTTCTGTCGAATAGTCAAGTATACACAGATCAGCTTTTGTTTGAGGATGATTGGTCGTAGGAAATATGTTATTTCCTAACAGTTTTTCTTCATCGTTTTCTAGATTCATCTCTGTGCTAATGACTTCTGTTTGTTTATCATGGTGTTGTTTACACCCAACAAAGAGTTCAAGTAATTTCCTCAATTCCAATATTTCCATAAGCAAAGGTTTTTGGAATTTGTTTAAAGCTGAATCTAATTTATAAGCCAACTGACCCTGCACTTCATTTAAATCGCTTGGCGTATTATGTGTTGAAATTTCTTCAATAGGTTTTGCAGTAGGGTGTTTTACAGGCTTTTTGTCATATATATAAAGACTTTCACTGGAATTTATAGACATTGTATCCAAATTGATTATAGTTGTAAATTTTTTTTTCCTGTTTTTATTATTACGTATATCTTTTTGTTTATTGCTTCGTTGATTCTTATAATGATGATTATCAATAACAACAATACAACTCATAATTGTGTCCGAAACAGACGATAATATATATGGAGTTTGATATATTATCGAACGATCTTTTGTGTCTCTATGGGTTACTAAAATATTATGGTAGCTGGATGCTCTTATTATTGATTTCTTTTTAAGACCAGTGGTAACTTGTCTGATTAAGTTCTGTACATAAATTTGATTATTAGACGGTGCTTTTATTGCAGGCTGTGTATCGTCCGTTAAATGTTTTTTAATGTTACTCAATTTTATTGGTATGCTTGCAGCATAGTTGATGTTTCCTACTTTTAATTCATTAGAATTTAAAGCGCCGATGTCGTTTTCGTTAATATTAATTTTGTGTAGTGCTGTGTGAGGTATTTCGACTACAGAATTAATAGTAGACACGTCATAAAAATCTCCAGACATCGACGAGGAATAACTTTGTGGTACTAACGTACTTTGACTTGTGCAGTTCATAAGAAATTTAGTATATAACAACTGTGAGGAATTTGAAGACCAGTTGTCGTGTTCATACAAATAAGAAAACGTTAATTGATTGTCCAGTAAATTTGCTATGGCCGATTCTTTTTTGTATAACTCGACATCTAGTTATAGCTTTAGATATATAATTACAGTAAAGTTTATGTAATTTACAGTAATTGGGCGTATTTGTTGTACCATTTCCATAATATTTCTTTAGTCTCAAAGTCATTTTATATTTGGCAATCTTATATTTAAGATTGACATTCGTGAAATTTACAAGGTGGCGGATTCTCTTGGCTTTTTTTAAATATTGTTTATTATCTTTATATATATTATTGTTTTTATGCGCATTAAATTTTAGCATAGGTTGTTCGTCCATCTGTTTATTATCAACTACAGAGTAGTTATATGTTTTAGGGGAATTATTTTCTGTATCGGCAATGCTATCAATTTTCTCCTCAGCACAAACAGATGTATGTAGCGTGTTGGTTTTTTTTTACTATAGAAGTGACAGAAAACGATTGTAATTTATAGGATCTGTTGGTGATTTTGCTGCTTTTTAGGCTATCTTTGAAAGATGCCTTATTAGTTGGTATAATATCGAAAGGTTCTTGTAAACAAAAATCGGTCACAACTGTATTTACTGTTTTAGGATGCTTTGTCGCCAACTTAGGTCTCCTATATTTTCTCAATACTGGTTCATTTCGAATTTCCATCTAGTTTTGTGTTATATTTGTAACGAATATCTGAAACAAAAATGATCTAATCATTATTATGTTACGTGTGACCTTTTTTAACTACCACCTAAAAAATAAATCGTAATAAAATTAACAATAAAAACTCATGATTTTAATTTCATTATTTTATTTCAAAACAAAACACAGCATATAACAACACGATTTTAAATGCAAGCAAACATTTTAACTCAACTATTTCAATATCGAATCAATAAATGCATCCTTTTTCAATATCTAAAATGACTAATACCTAACAATGCTTGTAAAGACCCTGTACAAACAGAATAATATTAGAAAAAATGTAGGTACACTTGTTATAACCAACAAGTTTTCTCTAAAAAATGCCATGGGGCCAGAACAGAAGCTACTATTTAAGAAACGACGTTCTACTTTTGGAGTTATTTGGGCAGTAGTGGTGCCTACACTTATTGTATCACCTTTTTGGATTTCTACGTCAACTAATGTAGAGGGTTTTACTAATTTTACATTGTCTGGGATCACTTGAGGGCTTTTCAAAGATTTTAAAGAAATATGAGAACCATTTAGTGTTTTTGACCCTTCCACGCTAACTTTAAGCATAATTTGATCAATAAGTTGGTTATGAATTAAATCACATTGGAGACCTTGATCGTTTACTTTTCTAAAATTCCCCTCTACAACTGTGACTTCTTTATGTAGCATTTGTAGGTTATGCTTCTCTCTCAATATTTCTTGAGAATTAAGTTTAGTATGTGATACTTCTGACTTTAGCATCTTGTCTTTGTGCTCCCGCAACAATGCTGGCAGTGTTAATTTTAACTCTTCCATAATTTTGTCAGCTAGCGTAAATTCTAAATTCTTCACAGCCAAATCTAAAACTAAAATTAGTCGATCCCACATATCTGTCAAGTCCGGTGGAAGTAGATCATTTTTTAATTCTTCCGAATTTCCCTTTTTCTGTGTTTTATCAGTATTTGTAAGTGCAGTTTTTATTGCTATTTCGTTTGGTAAATTGATGATGTTACGATGATCATTATTTTCTAAGTCAAAAGGTTTAAATAATATATTTTTAGACAATTTAGTTTGTACCGTAATAAGATTGCTACCGTTATCAGGTGTCTGAGGATAATTCGTGGGCAAATTTTCAGTTACTAGGTCATCATTAAAGTCATTATCAAAATTTGGTCCTGAACTAGTCGATGGTGTAATTTCAGGGTAGAAACCCAGTTCTATAACAGTTCCTAATAAAGCATCTCCTGTAGATATTTCATTGTGTAACCCTAATGTGTCAGCGTTATGTATTAAATTATTATTATTTATGTTTTTGGGCTGTAGAATTGTTTCAGAATCAGATATTATTTCAAAATCAGATGTAGGATTTGCCTTATGAAATTCAGAACTTGTTCGAACTATTCTGAATGTATCTTCTTCACTATTCGCTCTCAAAGTTTTTCTATCAAAACCGACAAGCGTTTCATTGCTTAAAACCTTCTCAGAAAAGTTAAAATCTTTTAAATCATTTATTAGATTTGTTACGTTCTTTGAGTTATCCACAGAAGGTGCTTGAGATGTAATTGACATATCAGTAAATGAAATGGTATCGATACTTGCTAGGTAATCTTTAATATTGCATTCATGGTTACTAGCTATTTTGTTATCTTGATAGTTATTTGTATTTGTTGGATTATAAGCAACGGCGACATTTATAACGTTAGATTTATATGGCATTACGTTTAAAGCCTCTGGAACTATTGAATTTGCGGATTTCATACTGCAAATGTCGTCACTGTTTACTGACAAAAAGCTATTGTTTATCAATGTATTTTGACTGCCATAATTAGACAGTATTTTAGTAGT
The DNA here is from genome assembly GCA_963564715.1 of Catocala sponsa. Lineage (NCBI taxonomy): Eukaryota > Metazoa > Arthropoda > Insecta > Lepidoptera > Erebidae > Catocala > Catocala sponsa. The sequence goes on from OY751351.1 coordinate 11,260,382, forward strand.
TGACGCAGAGGAATTTAGTGAGCCATCATCGTTTTCATTCCAGTTATAAAAATCTGACATTGACTTCTGGTTTAAGTTTTCACGCGAGTTTTCTTTTTGGGTCAATTGGTTCATTTGTGATTTGCTAGTAATCTGTTGTTTAATTTGTGCGACAGAAATAATTTTTGATGTATTGTTGCAGTAAATTTGCTTTATTTGTCCTGTGCTGGGCGAGTTTATTCTAGATTTAATGCAAATCTTATCTATACTTTTAGTGATATTGTTCTTGGAATTTTTATTTTTGAACTGGTTGTTCTTAAGCTCATGTTTGCATTTTTTTGGGTCATTATCAAATAACATAAAGCTGCTATGTCTATATTTTTCAATATTGTCCGCTGCGTTACACTTAATTTGTGGCTGATTATCTGTATATATTTTTGCTACAAGGTTGCTTGATTGTGGATATTGTTTTTCTATATGAACGCCTGGCTTATCGTTTAGCATGTCAATTTTCACTTCACTAATAGATGGATGGGACACAGTAGGTAAGTTAGGTTGACTATATGCTGAAGAGTTTTCAAGACTTCCTTTTGTAGGGCTTATCATCATCTTAGATGTATCTTCGTGAGGATCTTGTACAGCAACAGCAACGACAAATGTATTCATTCTCTTCGGATATCTCATTGCCGACTTCGGCCTCTTGGCCTTTTTCAAAACTGTTTTTTTCATGGTTTCCATTTCAATTTGATTTACAGTTATATAGAATATCTGCAACAAAACATTAAATAATACAGGTGTAACTTTAGGCAATATATAATAGAGTAAGATCCCAGAGCGATAAGACATAACTTATTTTCACATAGATGAAACCTTAGGTTCTCAGTAGCGTCTCATGTTCTTTGAATACCTGCGAGTTTGTGGAGCTCGCCTAGTGACACCTGGGCAGGTACCAGGTAAGAAAGGTAACTAAAATAAGAATTACTTAACTTAAATTTACATGGCTGATTTTTATATATGTTTTGTAGAATATTATTCTAAAGTAGTAACATAAGTGTCAGACACTTTCCATGGACCAAAACTTTGGTCAGACGCTTTAAAGCTGCACAAAAAATAAATGAACTTTACTTATTTTTACATGTCTGATTTTTATATATGTTATTAAGGTAACTATTACAAAGTTATATTTTATTAGTCAGACAAATTGTAGTGACTAAACATCCCCTAAACACAAAAATTATACAGCCGAGAGAATGAGCACGAGAGCATTATACGCATGCGTGTCAGAGCGAGTGTGACGTCCATAGTAACTAATACTAATTAAAATGATGATAAACGATTACGATGATTAGAAGATAAATAAATACTTTCTTTACTTAATCATATTAAATATTTTTTTATAAAATGATTTTTGTTTTAATTGTTCCAACTGGTACCTTTTTATAATAAAATGAAAATACATACATAATTATGTATGTTCCTATGTATTTTCATTTTATTGATCATGATGATTGATGCCTGTTTCCCAGAGCGGTAGGCAGAGAATAGGGGTAGAAGAGAAATGAAAATAATTCTTCATAAAACAAAATGGCGCCGAATAAATTTATTTTCCGGAATATATGCAATAAATAAATGTACTTAAATATTAATTAATGATTACTTTAATGTTGAAGTTCGTCTTATTTTTTTGAGATGCAAAAATATTGAATCGAAAGCAGAAGTACTTTAAAAATATTTAAATATTTTACTCTGAGACGCATGCGCAGTGCTCTCGCGCTCATTCTCTCGGCTGAATAATTTTTGTGATTAGGGGATGTTTGGTCACTACAATTTGTCTGACTAATGAAATATAACTTTAACATATTTAAAAATCAGACATGTAAAAGTAAGTAAAGTTCATTTATTTTTGTGCAGCTTTAAAGCATCTGACAAAAGTTTTGGTCTATGGAAAGTGTCTGACACTTATGTTACTATTTTAGAATAATATTCTACAAAACATATATAAAAATCAGACATGTAAAAATAAGTAAAGTTCATTTATTTTTTGTGCAGCTTTAAAGCGTCTGACAAAAGTTTTGGTCCATGGAAAGTGTCTGACACTTATGTTACTACTTTAGAATAATATTCTACAAAACATATATAAAAATCAGCCATGTAAATTTAAGTTAAGTAACTCTTATTTTTAGTTACCTTTCTTACCTGGTACCTGCCCAGGTGTCACTAGGCGAGCTCCACAAACTCGCAGGTATTCAAAGAACATGAGACGCTACTGAGAACCTAGGGTTTCATCTATGTGAAAATAAGTTATATCTTATCGCTCTGGGATCTTGGACTATAAGGTAGACACGAGATAGATAGATTTATACAATAAATAAAAAAATATTAAATCAAATATAAATTTATTAAAAATTAAAAACATATCAAGAAAAGCATTAGAATCCTAAGTCAGAAAGTTTTAAATAAAAGATTGAAGAGTTTCTAAGAGAAGCGGCGTTTGTATTTTTTAATACTCTACTAGCAACTTTTTTTTCAGATGACGTGGTACTGAGTGCTATGTATGAATAGAATGCTATTAACATTATAACAACGGGGATCCACAATAGCATGCAATAAACACAACCTTCACCGAAACCCATTCCTCTACGTTCTTGCTTGTTGACTAGCTCGTCTTCTTCCTCAATTATGCTATTCAGTGATTGACAACTGATTGTGGAACTGTATCCACCGTCATGACATGGGATAAGTTGTGGTATAGTAGGTGGGTGGTGAATCGAGGCACAGCTATGTGCTTTTTTAGACCATAATCGCAATTTTTTACTTTTTGTGGTTGTTTTACTGGATTTAGACGGTCTAAGAGCACTATGGGATTTTTGGCACTTTGCACAATTTACTTTGGGATTTACACAATTATCACAAAAAAAAGCGATCAGTTTATTATTTTTGTCATTAGTCAATTCAAATAATGATCTTGACTTTGGCAGAGAGCACGTTAATGCTTCATCAATGAATTTACTGCTAAATTCGTTTACTTTATTAGCTTTTGATGTCATATCAGTCACTTTTAACAGCGATTCGCTGTCTATAATACGATAAGAAGTACTTTTCTTTGTAAGTCTATTGTAGTAATCAAATGTATCTTTTTTTTTTGTTTCATTAACTATATCCGACTGCGCTTGATTTTTTTCTAAATCTGTCGAAACTTGTGTCGTTTTTGATGGATTTTTTTGGTTAATTAATGCTTCATCCATAGAACTATTTGTATAATTGTCATTCATGTTCAGAGAAAAGTGCGTTTCTGCATTAGATTTACCGGTCGTTTTCTTAATTTGCTCATTAACAAATTTTTCAGCTATCATCGCTAACTCTTTTATTACAGCGCGGAGTTCAGTTATTTCTTTTAAAATTTCTAATCGGTTTGTTATTGTTTCAGCTGTAGCGACATCGGATTTCACTTCTGTTTTTTCTCTGGAGTTATCAAAAATATATTGAGCTTGGCTGACAGCGCCATCAAGTATAGGAATTATTTCGGCTGTACTTTGAGAAGAACTGATTGTTGGATCTCGTTCGTATTCTATATCAAGAACCGTAGTAGGTTGTACATATATTTCTGACTCTACAGAAGTTGATCCTACATTGTTATCGTCAAAGGGTAAGGTAGGACTTGAGATTAAATCATAAGTACCTATAGCTTGGTTACTTACATTCGTGCACACGTCTTTTGCCCTCGGTTCGAGCATAGGGAAAATGTTAATTCGGACATCTACACTTATGTTTCTATTGCTATCGTGTTCAGTGAAGTATTGAAAAACATTCCGGCAGCATTTTAAAAAGTCTGGTCCTTGTAGTGGATTAATCGCCTTTCTATAAAGACATGTAAATCTTTTATTGTTTACATTATTGGATTTAGTATAATGCATTAAAGCATGGTCGATAGCATGCCTCTTCCGCTTATAAACTTTTCTCTTTTGTGTAGCTTTCTTGTCACTATTGGCAAATGTAGTTTTAGTATCTGTACTATTAGTTGGGTAAGAGAGTTGGACTTGTTTGTAATTTTTTATACTACAATCATACTGACTTTCCTGCTTTGCGTATTTTATATTTTCTTTTAATTTTTCTTGACTGACATTGCTTTGCGTCATATTTTTTGCAAAACTAAGTCCTACATTTTTTTCTGACATTTCATCAGTCATGGTACAATTATCATTTTTGGTATCAAATTGTACGTTTTTGTCTATGCTAGTTGTGTAAAGGCTCTTTAAAAGGCTAGGCATGTCATTTAATTGAGTTTTGTTCACTTCAAACTTGGCTATCTTAAGATTTTCCTGTTTTGTTGTAATTATACTGTTTGATGATTTTTTATATATTGGCTGCGGTAGTAAGACTATGTGTCTCTTTTTTTTCATAGTATCACAGTTTGCACATCTTTTTGTCAGAGATTTTGTAGAAATAGCAATGAAATCAAAACTCGAAGAACCTCGCAATTTTTTTGACTTATCTTTGGACAAGATGACATTTTTGCGTTTAATCTTCCTAAGTTTATATGCTGAACTGCTTTTCTGTTGGCATAGTCTTGGTTTGTGCATGATTCTTGGCACGCTCAGCGTAGAAATAATTCTAATACCTTTATAATTACAAGGAATAGTTACAGTTGATGAACTCATTCGGCTGATAGTGCTTGAAGTTTGGATTTTATCACGACATGATTTACAGTACTGATATGCGAATGAAGTGGCAATTTTTTTGTTTTTGACTTTCTGCTTCTGTTCTGCCTTATGAATGACATAGGTGGAATCGGAAGAAGCTTCATGGATATTTTTGTTATTTAGCTTATATAATATAGAATCCAAAACACTGTTTAATTTATTTTGTGTATTCTTGTTATAGAATAATTTTCTTTCAATCCATTTGCCCAACAAACTCTTTAAATTATCTATCATGAGAGCCTCTACGTCTATTTGATGGTTGCTTTTCGCTTTCATTATTTCATTGTCACCGCAAGCACTGGTATCGGGGTATTCTTCAATAGTGTCAATTTCTGTGTCAACCACTGTCGAGTATTTAGATACACCTGAGCTTCCCTGGTTGGAAATTTTATGCCTATATATTTTATAATACCTTCTTAGAATACAAGCATCAGTTTCTATGCTCAAATCTCTTTTGAGATTGGCTCCTTCTGAATAATTATTACTGTTTTGTAAATTTTTCCTTATTTGTAAATAGCCACTTCGTGTAACTAGCTGGGAAGCTCCGGTGCAGCATGTCGAATTTGTAAAATTGGAGTTAATGGATTTTTTGAATAAAATTTTCATATCTGACCCTTTGGTCTTATCTTCATTTGCTGGTTTACCCATGTTCCTTACAACGTTATCGCCTCTTCTGTAAGCAAAAATATTAGTATTCTATTCATCTTTGTAATTTTCTTTCGTTAAGTTTGTATACTGATTAAAATAGTTTGTTACATATTTGTTGTTCTAGAATCACACAGCAATTAACTGAAGGAAGTTTTGTGTTGATTTTATTGTGGTTCAATATTTCAATTACTTAGGATAGAAAATGAACTAATCTATAATTTCTCGTATTGCGCAGTAGTTAAGGACTTTAAAAGACTATGTTGCTATATTATCAAATTAAAATCAGTGTTATCGCAAGCAAAATCAAAATCAGATACAGCAATCTGTTGCTTACACAAAAATACAAGCACATTAATTATCTGTTATTTATTTATTTCATTTCGCAGAACACGATACACATAACTATTCGATGACGAGAGGGCTGAGAAGTTTGGGAAACAAATACAGTTTATCAAAAACTGTTGTAATTTACAAAATATTGTTTATCCATATAAGTACCGCATAATATTCTGTTCAAATTTAAATGTAAATTAAATATTGTTTGTTTTAAATTAATATAGCTGTGGATTGGCAGATTTGACATATCTTTGAGAACTGAAGATATCTACACTGCTCAAAGTACCACTACAACAAGGCGATATTCGTGACATATACCGACCGAAGACTAACAAAGGCTCTTCTAAAACGGTTGTAGTGGAACTTCAGACAGTCACCATGAGAAATGATATAATTCAAGCGGCCCGCACCTTCAATAAAAGTAAAACAAATAGCGAGAAACTAAACAGCGAGCACTTTGGTAAGGTGAGCGAGTTCCCATTTATATTTCTGATCGCCTATACCGCCCGTCAACCTTAAGAAAACTCTTTTATGAGGCCCGGATGTTTGTTAAGAATAATTGTTTTAAATACTGTTGGACCTCAAACGGTCTAAAATCTTTATACGAAAAAAAGACGGAGCAAAGCTGGTGCGCATCTATACAGAATGCTGTTTTCAAAGTTTATTGCATGCTAAAGAGTGAATGTGTAAAATCATATTTTATTTTATTTTACATCGCTTCGAATATTTATACATATATATTTAATATTCTTGCATACATTCCTTTTATAAGTATTCAAACTGTAAACCCTACACAAAAAAATAACAAATACATATCTCACAAATCGTCAAACACACAAAATAAGCCACTAAACAACTACAAACAGCCACACTCATTTACAATCAAATCAAATATGCGTGCTCCATTATAATAAAGGGCCTGAAATCATCGAAATCTTGCAAATACTACTACTCGGCTCCTTGCAAAGTTCGACAGTTTCGAGTTGTTACTGTTCATAACTTTATAAAAGATAAAAATAGGTTCAAGAGCGTGTCAAACTTTGTGTGCAAAAAAATAATCTTGTTTAATGGCTAATAACGTTACTGAAATAATTGACCATATCGATCAACTCTCAGTCTCGACAACAATAAATTGCACACCCAAAGATTGTAATATATATGTCGAGAACACGTCAATGCATTTAAAAATAATAACTCAAAATATCCGGTCTTTAAACACAAATTTTGATTCATTCTTAACCCTCGTTCGTAGAATTAACTTAGATTGTCAGGTTATTGTTCTAACCGAATGCTGATTAAAGCGTTACGATGTGGTGCCACCCCTTGAACAATATACCAGCTATCAAACTAAGAATCACGTAAACCAGAATGACGGAGCTGTTCTCTATGTAAGCCAATTGGTAAATTGCACGATTGGTGGACGCCAATTGCCTTGTATTAAAGATCGACAAGGAAAAAGCCCTTGTATGTATCTATTGGTTACCATCTTTTCAAAACGCTAGTAATTCTCTACAATCCCTAGACTCACTCCTAACGTCTCTATCCACGTTCATAAATTTAATTATTATTGGAGACAAATCTTGACATTGCAAGCGAGCCATATGACAACTACGCCTCTGATTACCTCGAACTTTTGGCATTTCATGGCATGTTACCCACATCACCGACTCGAGACTGCGCTTATTTGGATCATGTAATACTAAAAACTGACATGATGGCCCGTATACTAGTTATAAATTCCTCTGTCACCGATCATAATTCTGTACTACTTTTTTATAAAACATAAGCTACAGTGTAAGACACGATCAAATACCACCTTAAAAATAGATTATAATGCCTTAGATTGCAACATAAAAGTATTGACTTCCAACATATTTACGAAAGCACGGATGCAAACGATACAACCAGTTACCTAATTGATACTCTTATCAGTATGATAAGAGATCACTCGACGTTTATTAAACTTCCAAAACACAAACGATTACTTAAACCTTGGATGACAACTGGCTCCGATGTATGCGCAATCGCGATTCTATGTATCTTAAACTTAAACAATGCCCTGATAACCTTGTTTTACAAATAACATACAAAAGGTATCGAAACTTTTGTACCAAAATTCTAAGAAAGTTAAAAAGAGACTGAGCGGACTGAATTGAGAGAAGCAGCAAAAGATAATAAAAAAGACAACTTATACAGAAAGAGCAAAAACGTCGAGCATAGATTTACTTACAATGCACAGCTGTAGAATTAGTAAACGAATTTTTTGCCAGTATTGGTAATAGCCTTGCGGATAACTTTCAACTCAATCGCAACGACCAAGGTACCAAATCCGATTTTCCTCCTAATTTCTCGGCGTTACAATCATTTGTAATTTTAGAAACTGACGAGTCTGAGGTTGAGACTGTTCTGATATCACTTAAATCTAACTCTGCCTCAGGCTGGGACCATATTCCAACAAAATTCCTAAAGCGATACAAACAGGTACTCGTTCCTCCACTAACGTACATCTTCAATCTTTGTCTAACATCAGGCACGTTTGTTTCCAGAGTACCTTAAAAAAGGAGTCATTCACCCAATATATAAAAATGGCGCCAAAAATTTAGTCAACAACTATAGACCGATTACGCTTCTCCCGTCGATCGCAAAGATTTTAGATCGTATTATAAACTCAAGACTAATAAAATACTTAGAAGACAAGGAATTGCTATCGCCTAATCAATTTGGCTTTAGACAGAACAAATCAACGAACAATGCCATCCTAGAATTAACCAGATATATCACAAATAGATTAAAAAATAAGAAAAAGGTTCTTTCAGTCTTTTTAGACCTAAAAAAATCCTTTGACACTGTACATATTCCCAAACTAATTTCGAAACTTGAACATCTAGGCATTCGAGCTACTTCACTCCAAATCTTTAAAAACGACTTGGAAACCAGGATGCAAATAGTAAAGATTGACAATCACCTTAGTGGTGAACTTCCTGTTACTTTTGGGGTTCCACAGGGAAGCGTGATCGGTCCCTCTCTCTTTTTTGGTCTATGTTAACCAGCTCTGCAACTTAAAACTCAAAAACGGTATGGTCACTTCATTTGCTGATGACACGGTTCTTACCTTTTCGGGGGATACCTGGAAAGAAGCTTTTGATTCTGCACAGATCGGCATGAATAGAGTTTTGGACTGGCTATACAATCATTTACTTACTCTTAACACGGATAAAACAAAAATTCTAACATTTTCACTGAGTCACTCTACACAACCACCAGATTTGTATAGCATAGTCGCGCATTCCTGTCCATCGCCTCACACTAGAACCTGCTGTTGCCCGCATATTGAAAGATCAAAGACTATGAAATAACTTGGAGCCATCCTTGATCATAGATTAAACTTTGCCCCACACATAGTTTCACTGACCTCTAAAATAAGGAGATTAATTTTTGTATTTAAGAGCCTTCGACACATTGCAGAGGCACAGACAATCAGGCAAGTATACCTTGCACTTTGTCAATCTCTCCTCATGTATTGTATATGTGCGTGGGTTGGAGCTCCAAAATCAGATAATATAGAGCACAAAGGGCAGTACTAAAGGTGAGCACATTCCAGCCATTACGCTTTCCAACACAGAAGTTGTACAAATTTTGCGAGGTTCTCACAGTTAGGCAGCTGTTAATTCTGAACACTGTACTCCTACAACATTCAGATACCTCTTATCAGCTGATTACAAGACGACGCAGGGACAGAGCCTGTCAACCATTTAAATGTAACTATACTTTTACCAAAAGATCTATCTGTTACCTAGGTCCTCACTTGTACAACAAATTAAACAGGAGGCTAAACCTTTACTCATTACAAAAATACGAGGTTAAACAACTTGTGTCAGAATGGATTATGGGTGTCAGCTATGACGAGACAGAGCAACTGATATTGTCAAATTTTACTTAAAAGCACAGGATTTGGTTGGCCTTTCACTGCATTCATAATATTATATACATACCTACACTATATATATATATATATATTATTTTTTCTCTCTCTCTCTATCTCACACACTTACGCACGCGTGCGCGCACACAAACACACACACACATACGCAAACATGTACGTATTAGAAAAGGGACTTTTTATTGTATTATTTCTTATTGTTTCTGTATATTTTTATTTTAAATTTTATATTTTATTTTAAGTGTTTTAATTTGTTTCACATTTAGCGAATACAAATAATGTAACTATTCTGTTAACCATGTGTCTAGAAGTTAAATCAAATGAGGTTGGGACTAGAATCCTTATTACAAGTTATCTATGACATCTTAGCAAGGATGCTGTTTGCGACATTATACTGTACATATTAATATTACAAAACAAAGAATGTGTGTCAAACAGTGTACCTATTTTATGCAATAAATTATTATTATTAATAGGTTTAAAAATTAAACTCCCTATTGTGCAAAAAAGAACGATCCTTTTATTTACATATTTTAGCCTCTTGCATGTATTCAAACGAGACACAATAGATTTTGTATTGTGTCAAAGAAAAAAATAGTATCTTTTTTGTGGTCAAAACAAAAGTCGTTCGTAAAAAATTCTAAGCACTGAGACGCGTGGACATTAGCCGAAATACAAATTTCGACTATAATAAATTTAAAATAGTGTCTTCTTTCTCAGGGATGTTTTGATTGGTTAAGCTGAAATATGGGCGGGGTTACATTTCTTAAGCTTGTTCAAAGGAATCAGTTTGTAACTTGCCACAGCGCGGATTGGGCCTATAGTACATCGAAAGTGAGGCACATTAAGTATGCCGCACTGTTCGTACAAACATGACTCACGCACACATTTACATCATAGTATGCCGACCGCATGCCATTATGTGGCACGACGTTGTCTACGCAAATACTGTTTACGTCAAGTAATAAAAATATATTAATGCCATCTTGTGTCGTGAAATGTTGTAAAAATAATTCTACATCCCTGATAAAGTGTCAAGGAATACCATATCACAGGTAAGACACTAATTTAACAAGCAGACATATTAGAATTTTGAAATTTTAATATCGTTGCTATCGGACCACAATATCTTACTCAAAATATAGATAAGTGTTGTCATAAAATAAATGGGCAATTTTCCCGAGAATTTGGAGATTTGGGTCATGTTGCCCATCACGATCCCCTAGCCCGATTTCCCAGGGGATCCTCATGAAGTCATTAGCTCATCAGGATCCTCTTTAAATAAAAACGTATTTAATAAACAGATGTTAGCATACTGAGTCAGATTTATACGTATTATAATAATAATAAGTTTCTAGTTCCCGATGCCGGTTAGTCTTCATAGGTTTTATATTTTTAAATGTGTTCTTTTTTATATATTTAAAAATGTAATTACTATTGAAAAATGTATAAATAAAGAGAATAATAATAATAATGTATTTGCGTAAAATATGGTAGTTACAAAAGTAGGTGGTAAGTACATAATTATAGGCGCTGAGCACATTTCGCCATATTTAAATAGCATGCAAAGGAGATTATATTATTTGCCCCAAGACCAACAAGCGTTCAATTTAAATAAAAAATATTATTATAATTCATTATTATATCAAACGGACACTATTTGAAAGTATCGGAACAAAGAACGTCGAAGATGCCGCCATCTTGGGCGACACCGAGCCAACAACCGAGCGTCGCTCAATGCATTGTTTTATTACTATTTAGGTATATTAATATTCTTATCATCAACTTTAGTTGATATTGATATTTAAGCACTTACGTAAATATTTTACAGAATCTCCATGCTTGTCTAGTCACATACTTAGCTACAGACAGTTATTTAATCGTAGTAATTATATTAGTGAAAAACAATGATTTCAGCACGATGGTAAAATTCAACTAAGCAATCTGTGGCGTAGTTAATTACTTATTGTTAAATTACCCTACCTATGTTAAATTATTACCTACAGTTTAAATTAAATATGTGTATAACAGAATCGTGTATAACTATGTTTATATAAATACTTATAAGAAATAATGTATCTGTTACATACCTAATAAAACTATATACATAAATATAGCATTGCACAACTGGACAAACAGTCCAGATTTCAGATTAGAAAGTCGATGCATCGGCCGGTTTGCGATCTGCACTTGCCATCCTGCTCACGCGCATGCTCTCGCTCCTGCGAACGGGCGGAGCTTGGAACATTCCAGAGTATGGCGCGGGCGAGGCCAGCCGGCCGCCGGACCACTGTTGCCAATTTAGTGTTCGCTAGAAGTGACGACTTCCGTTGAAGTCAAAGCGAAAAAAAAAATTTGTTGCTAAAAATATTTTAGCGACAAATTATACAGTGTGAAGAGATATATATGGAAAAAATGATAAAATCTGCAGGTTGTCGGTAGAGAATAACTAAAATGGTTTGGTTTTTCGACTTTTAGGTAGTGAATTACTAAAAAAAACAAAAAAAATAGATCAGCCCGTCCACTGTGGAGTAGGTTCTGAAATGAACCTACTCCACAGTGAACGGGCTGACCTTTTTTTTTTTAGTAACTCACTACCTAAAAGTCGAAAAACCAAACCAGAATTACTTTCAGTGACTTTCTGGCGACTTTTGATATTGAATCTAGCGACTCGACTTTACAAGAGTTCTCTCGACGCGCACCCCGTGCATGTCTGCCGACGCATCGCGCTTACGCGAGCTTTTTTATATACTACAATATCATAGTAATTCTTAAGTTGTCTTGCTACTACGCTTAAGGTCAGTACTCACATACGGTATTACTCGATAGTTTTACTCGAAGTCGAGTAAAAATCAACGTGTGGACCGCAAAACTCACAGCTCGAAGGCTCGCACCAAGCCGGCTCGATGGAATTAAATGAAAGTAATTTCCTTCGAACCTACTCGAAGCGAGCCGTCAATCTTGACTCGAACGTGTGTACGTGACTGCGAGTGGCGCGAGGCGAGCGTCAGTCTGGTATTGTTTATCATGATTGAAACACGTGTTTTTAAGAGAAATGGATTTGCGAGTTTATTCCAAAAGCGCTATAGAAGACTTTATTAACACATATAGACAGTGTGAGTGTTTATGGAATGTCAAGTCCAAAGATTACTCCCACAAAAATAAGAGAAATGAATGTTATGATAAATTACTAGCTGTGCTTAAAACTACTGATCAGGATGCAAATAAAGAAACCGTGGTCAAGAAGATAAACAGCCTACGTGCTTCTTATCGTAAAGAAAGGAAAAAGACACGTGAATCACGAAGTGGAAGTGGCGCAGCAGAAGTATATAATACAAAGTTGTGGTATTTCAAGCTTCTAGATTTTTTAGATGATTTAAGTCCGATTTTACCTACAAGGGACAATCTTAATGAAACACAGGTAAATTGCTATACTTATTATTTATTATTTTTATAATTGTAATTATAGTTAAGCTAGTATTAAGTAATAAAAAAAAAACATTCCGAGCTCTCACACAGTGACACTTTACGTTTATAAATCATATAATCAAACCATTCTCTCTTGCCACTCAACAGCGCCTTCATTATTGAAATAGTCTTTAAAATCATCTCTTATTCTTTTAGCCATTTCTGATGAATGTCTTTGCTGTGAATGTGGTAAATTTATCATGTTTTCATTGGGTCTGGCACCGCTAATTATTTCACCTGTCGCAATAATTTCACTGTCATACTCGTTTTGGCTCACCGTATGAGAAGCTCTTCGCAGTAAATAATTATGCAAAACACAAGTAGCCAATACAATGCTGTTTATATTTGCAGTATTGCAAACCTGAATAGGCGTATGGTAAACACGAAATCTAATAGAAAGGATACCAAATGCATTCTCTACTACTCTCCTAGCTCTGCTGAGCCGATAATTATATATCCTTCTTGAATGGTCAAGTGATACTGCACTGTATGGTTTTAAAAAATCAGATCTCAATGCAAACGCTTCATCACCAATAAAAACATATGGTAACTCTGTTTCCATTATCAACTTTTTCTGGAGGTGGTAATCGCAGTTTTCCTTTTGTTAACAACTGATAAAATTTTGTATTCGCAATCACACCACCATCAGAAATACGTCCATTGCAACCGACGTTTACCATGATAAATTCATACCTCGCGTTAACTGCAGCCATTAGCACAATACTGTGATAACCTTTGTAATTATACAGCAATGAACCACAATTACCACGCGCTACAACCCGGACATGCTTTCCATCGATGCTGCCTGTACAGTGTGGGAAGTTCCAATAATTTTCAAAATCTTGGGCTATAGCTAACCATTCGTCTTCTGTTGCTGGAAACTGAAAAACAATAAAAATATTTTATTATTTACAGGATTCCAGTACTCAGGACTCGTCGACAACAGAGACCAACTACTCTGATGTTGTATCTCCTGCCTCGGATATTATTTCGTCTCAACCATCAACATCTTCCAATCGTAAACGACGCGCAGATACACTGGCTGCGGATGACTTACTGGATACTTTAAATAACCAACTAAATTCTGACTTATTTAATGTTCGAGAAGATGAATATGATGCTGTGGGTAAGAATATAGCAGCGAAACTAAGAAAATTGCCAGAGACAACCAGAATTCTAACAGAAAAATTGCTGAACGATGTAATGTTTGCCGCACAAATGTATACCATAACTATGGACACAGCCCTATACACCCCGCAACGTGGTTATAGCACCTACAATAATGATAATATTTAATAAATAATTGTAAACACTTACTTTCATGTATTCTTCTTTTAACTCGTTGAATATTGCCTCACAAGTTTCGGGTACTATTACACTAAGGGCTTGTTTTGATATTATTGAAGAATGTTGTAAATCAGTGTAACTTCTTCCAGTCGCTATATATCGCAATGTTACAGTCAATCTTTCATGAGGAGAAATAGATTGTCTCATATGTGTGTCTTTTTTTTTTATTAATAGGGTAATCAAAGAAAGTAATTCTTACTATAGCTCTGGAGGCATCCTTAAATAATTGTTATAATCTTCAGGACATACTCGTAGCTCTTCAATCAAGTTCACATGGCTGTAATCAGAACGGCGATCTAACCAATGTTTAACCCAGTACATCCTTTTACGTTTTTTCTTTTCATTTTCTTTGATTTTCGTATAAAGCACTGTGAGACTTGCTAAATACAGCCACCGTCTCCTTTGTTGCACAGACATCTTTTGGCTCGAACGGTTCGGTGAATACTGAACGGCGCGCCTCACTCGATAGATCAATGCTCAATGTGTGGACGAAAGCCCATGCCATGGGTTTTACTCGACAGTTTAGCTCGATCGAGTAATACCGTATGTGAGTACTGACCTTTACGTCTATCGATATCTGTGCTGTACATTACTGTACATAAACCTGGGGTAAATAAACTCTTCGTTGTCGTATAACTACCCCTGCATCTCATTTCGGCTTACTGCTTCTGCTACGCAACAACTCCACGAGTCAATTCAGCACACTGCAGTCCACTACTGGACATAGGCCTCCCATTCTTTTGGTAGAATTACTTTTAAGTAATTGGTCAGGCAACAATAATAAAGCATACTACAATTTGTCAACCGCGCGCCGGCATGCGGCATGCCCGCGCCGCTTAAGAGAAATAAGAGAAATAAGATCTATGACATCTTAGCAAGGATGCTGGTTGCGACATTATACTGTACATATTAATATTACAAAACAAAGAATGTGTGTCAAACAGTGTACCTATTTTATGCAATAAATTATTATTATTAATAGGTTTAAAAATTAAACTCCCTATTGTGCAAAAAAGAACGATCCTTTTATTTACATATTTTAGCCTCTTGCATGTATTCAAACGACACAATAGATTTTGTATTGTGTCAAAGAAAAAAATAGTATCTTTTTTGTGGTCAAAACAAAAGTCGTTCGTAAAAAATTCTAAGCACTGAGACGCGTGGACATTAGCCGAAATACAAATTTCGACTATAATAAATTTAAAATAGTGTCTTCTTTCTCAGGGATGTTTTGATTGGTTAAGCTGAAATATGGGCGGGGTTACATTTCTTAAGCTTGTTCAAAGGAATCAGTTTGTAACTTGCCACAGCGCGGATTGGGCCTATAGTACATCGAAAGTGAGGCA
Source organism: Catocala sponsa (assembly GCA_963564715.1). Lineage (NCBI taxonomy): Eukaryota > Metazoa > Arthropoda > Insecta > Lepidoptera > Erebidae > Catocala > Catocala sponsa. The sequence goes on from OY751351.1 coordinate 11,276,146, forward strand.
CATTAAGTATGCCGCACTGTTCGTACAAACATGACTCACGCACACATTTACATCATAGTATGCCGACCGCACGCCATTATGTGGCACGACGTTGTCTACGCAAATACTGTTTACGTCAAGTAATAAAAATATATTAATGCCATCTTGTGTCGTGAAATGTTGTAAAAATAATTCTACATCCCTGATAAAGTGTCAAGGAATACCATATCACAGGTAAGACACTAATTTAACAAGCAGACATATTAGAATTTTGAAATTTTAATATCGTTGCTATCGGACCACAATATCTTACTCAAAATATAGATAAGTGTTGTCATAAAATAAATGGGCAATTTTCCCGAGAATTTGGAGATTTGGGTCATGTTGCCCATCACGATCCCCTAGCCCGATTTCCCAGGGGATCCTCATGAAGTCATTAGCTCATCAGGATCCTCTTTAAATAAAAACGTATTTAATAAACAGATGTTAGCATACTGAGTCAGATTTATACGTATTATAATAATAATAAGTTTCTAGTTCCCGATGCCGGTTAGTCTTCATAGGTTTTATATTTTTAAATGTGTTCTTTTTTATATATTTAAAAATGTAATTACTATTGAAAAATGTATAAATAAAGAGAATAATAATAATAATGTATTTGCGTAAAATATGGTAGTTACAAAAGTAGGTGGTAAGTACATAATTATAGGCGCTGAGCACATTTCGCCATATTTAAATAGCATGCAAAGGAGATTATTATTATTTGCCCCAAGACCAACAAGCATTCAATTTAAATAAAAAATATTATTATAATTCTAATGAATTATAATAAATTGAACTTAAACTTAGTGTCCGTTTGATATAATAATTTATATCAAACGGACACTTTAAGTTCTTTATTTAATATTTGAAAGTATCGGAACAAAGACCGTCGAAGATGCCGCCATCTTGGGCGACACCGAGCCAACAACCGAGCGTCGCTCAATGCATTGTTTTATTACTATTTAGGTATATTAATATTCTTATCATCAACTTTAGTTGATATTGATATTTAAGCACTTACGTAAATATTTTACAGAATCTCCATGCTTGTCTAGTCACATACTTAGCTACAGACAGTTATTTAATCGTAGTAATTATATTAGTGAAAAACAATGTTTTCAGCACGATGGTAAAATTCAACTAAGCAATCTGTGGCGTAGTTAATTACTTATTGTTAAATTACCCTACCTATGTTAAATTATTACCTACAGTTTAAATTAAATATGTGTATAACAGAATCGTGTATAACTATGTTTATATAAATACTTATAAGAAATAATGTATCTGTTACATACCTAATAAAACTATATACATAAATATAGCATTGCACAACTGGACAAACAGTCCAGATTTCAGATTAGAAAGTCGATGCATCGGCCGGTATGCGATCTGCACTTGCCATCCTGCTCACGCGCATGCTCTCGCTCCTGCGAACGGGCGGAGCTTGGAACATTCCAGAGTATGGCGCGGGCGAGGCCAGCCGGCCGCCGGACCACTGTTGCCAATTTAGTGTTCGCTAGAAGTGACGACTTCCGTTGAAGTCATAGCGAAAAAAAAAATTTGTTGCTAAAAATATTTTAGCGACAAATTATACAGTGTGAAGAGATATATATGGAAAAAATGATAAAATCTGCAGGTTGTCGGTAGAGAATAACTAAAATGGTTTGGTTTTTCGACTTTTAGGTAGTGAATTACTAAAAAAAACAAAAAAAATAGATCAGCCCGTCCACTGTGGAGTAGGTTCTGAAATGAACCTACTCCACAGTGAACGGGCTGACCTTTTTTTTTTTAGTAACTCACTACCTAAAAGTCGAAAAACCAAACCAGAATTACTTTCAGTGACTTTCTGGCGACTTTTGATATTGAATCTAGCGACTCGACTTTACAAGAGTTCTCTCGACGCGCACCCCGTGCATGTCTGCCGACGCATCGCGCTTACGCGAGCTTTTTTATATACTACAATATCATAGTAATTCTTAAGTTGTCTTGCTACTACGCTTAAGGTCAGTACTCACATACGGTATTACTCGATAGTTTTACTCGAAGTCGAGTAAAAATCAACGTGTGGACCGCAAAACTCACAGCTCGAAGGCTCGCACCAAGCCGGCTCGATGGAATTAAATGAAAGTAATTTCCTTCGAACCTACTCGAAGCGAGCCGTCAATCTTGACTCGAACGTGTGTACGTGACTGCGAGTGGCGCGAGGCGAGCGTCAGTCTGGTATTGTTTATCATGATTGAAACACGTGTTTTTAAGAGAAATGGATTTGCGAGTTTATTCCAAAAGCGCTATAGAAGACTTTATTAACACATATAGACAGTGTGAGTGTTTATGGAATGTCAAGTCCAAAGATTACTCCCACAAAAATAAGAGAAATGAATGTTATGATAAATTACTAGCTGTGCTTAAAACTACTGATCAGGATGCAAATAAAGAAACCGTGGTCAAGAAGATAAACAGCCTACGTGCTTCTTATCGTAAAGAAAGGAAAAAGACACGTGAATCACGAAGTGGAAGTGGCGCAGCAGAAGTATATAATACAAAGTTGTGGTATTTCAAGCTTCTAGATTTTTTAGATGATTTAAGTCCGATTTTACCTACAAGGGACAATCTTAATGAAACACAGGTAAATTGCTATACTTATTATTATTTTTATAATTGTAATTATAGTTAAGCTAGTATTAAGTAATAAAAAAAAAACATTCCGAGCTCTCACACAGTGACACTTTACGTTTATAAATCATATAATCAAACCATTCTCTCTTGCCACTCAACAGCGCCTTCATTATTGAAATAGTCTTTAAAATCATCTCTTATTCTTTTAGCCATTTCTGATGAATGTCTTTGCTGTGAATGTGGTAAATTTATCATGTTTTCATTGGGTCTGGCACCGCTAATTATTTCACCTGTCGCAATAATTTCACTGTCATACTCGTTTTGGCTCACCGTATGAGAAGCTCTTCGCAGTAAATAATTATGCAAAACACAAGTAGCCAATACAATGCTGTTTATATTTGCAGTATTGCAAACCTGAATAGGCGTATGGTAAACACGAAATCTAATAGAAAGGATACCAAATGCATTCTCTACTACTCTCCTAGCTCTGCTGAGCCGATAATTATATATCCTTCTTGAATGGTCAAGTGATACTGCACTGTATGGTTTTAAAAAATCAGATCTCAATGCAAACGCTTCATCACCAATAAAAACATATGGTAACTCTTTGTTTCCATTATCAACTTTTTCTGGAGGTGGTAATCGCAGTTTTCCTTTTGTTAACAACTGATAAAATTTTGTATTCGCAATCACACCACCATCAGAAATACGTCCATTGCAACCGACGTTTACCATGATAAATTCATACCTCGCGTTAACTGCAGCCATTAGCACAATACTGTGATAACCTTTGTAATTATACAGCAATGAACCACAATTACCACGCGCTACAACCCGGACATGCTTTCCATCGATGCTGCCTGTACAGTGTGGGAAGTTCCAATAATTTTCAAAATCTTGGGCTATAGCTAACCATTCGTCTTCTGTTGCTGGAAACTGAAAAACAATAAAAATATTTTATTATTTACAGGATTCCAGTACTCAGGACTCGTCGACAACAGAGACCAACTACTCTGATGTTGTATCTCCTGCCTCGGATATTATTTCGTCTCAACCATCAACATCTTCCAATCGTAAACGACGCGCAGATACACTGGCTGCGGATGACTTACTGGATACTTTAAATAACCAACTAAATTCTGACTTATTTAATGTTCGAGAAGATGAATATGATGCTGTGGGTAAGAATATAGCAGCGAAACTAAGAAAATTGCCAGAGACAACCAGAATTCTAACAGAAAAATTGCTGAACGATGTAACGTTTGCCGCACAAATGTATACCATAACTATGGACACAGCCCTATACACCCCGCAACGTGGTTATAGCACCTACAATAATGATAATGTTTAATAAATAATTGTAAACACTTACTTTCATGTATTCTTCTTTTAACACGTTGAATATTGCCTCACAAGTTTCGGGTACTATTACACTAAGGGCTTGTTTTGATATTATTGAAGAATATTGTAAATCAGTGTAACTTCTTCCAGTCGCTATATATCGCAATGTTACAGTCAATCTTTCATGAGGAGAAATAGATTGTCTCATATGTGTGTCTTTTTTTTATTAATGGGGTAATCAAAGAAAGTAATTCTTCATATAGGTCTGGAGGCATCCTTAAATAATTGTTATAATCTTCAGGACATACTCGTAGCTCTTCAATCAAGTTCACATGGCTGTAATCAGAACGGCGATCTAACCAATGTTTAACCCAGTACCTCCTTTTACGTTTTTTCTTTTCATTTTCTTTGATTTTCGTATAAAGCACTGTGAGACTTGCTAAATACAGCCACCGTCTCCTTTATTGCACAGACATCTTTTGGCTCGAACGGTTCGGTGAATACTGAACGGCGCGCCTCACTCGATAGATCAATGCTCAATGTGTGGACGAAAGCCCATGCCATGGGTTTTACTCGACAGTTTAGCTCGATCGAGTAATACCGTATGTGAGTACTGACCTTTACGTCTATCGATATCTGTGCTGTACATTACTGTACATAAACCTGGGGTAAATAAACTCTTCGTTGTCGTATAACTACCCCTGCATCTCATTTCGGCTTACTGCTTCTGCTACGCAACAACTCCACGAGTCAATTCAGCACACTGCAGTCCACTACTGGACATAGGCCTCCCATTCTTTTGGTAGAATTACTTTTAAGTAATTGGTCAGGCAACAATAATAAAGCATACTACAATTTGTCAACCGCGCGCCGGCATGCGGCATGCCCGCGCCGCTTAAGAGAAATAACCTCAAAATCTTAGTTTTAATTTTAAACAAATCTATTTTCTGAAGTGTCCGTCATAAAATGTTGTTTTCGTGAGCATATTGGAGTATAATAGAACACGTAAATAATTTTTTCTTCGCTGTTGGTTCTGGGACAAACGATGTATGGTCGAGAAACCATCTCCTTTTATACATTTACATTTTTAGTAAATAGGAACACTTGACAAGAACACAGTACTTTACATAATGCAAATAATAAATAAACTTTAAAAACGTGTTTTACAATACATTTCTAAAGTGATAGGAATGAGAGACAAACTTTTAAATTCGTCAATTGATTAGAAGCTCTCTTTTATTAATTTTTTTGTCACTTTTGCACTTGATGCTTATCGTGTTAAGATAGTTAATTAAAACCTATTTTACATAGGGGATCACAAGTTTTGCTAAAAAAACATTGTAATTAACGGTAAATGAACCACGCCTGCACACTAGCCATGGTTACTCAAAATACCTATGATATGCGAGTGCAATTGCTTTCATACCTCCACCAGTGCATTAACAAGTCATTTTACATTAAATGTTTATATATTTCAAAACACCAAAATCAAGTTTAAAAAAGAATGACCTAAAAGGTTAATAGCATTTGATTGTATAGGTATAACTAGTATATTATGCCGATGACCAAGTAATACTTGCGTCATCAGCGGAAGAGGTGCAGGCGATGGTAACTATTATGCCTGGTGCTTTTGAGAGTAAAGGAATGAAAATAAATGTAAGCAAGACGAAAGTAATGGTATTTGAAAAGGAAGACTGCGTGACGATGTGTAATATTATGATTGATGGAGAAAAAGTGGAGCAAGTGAAAGAATTTGTATATTTGGGTACTTTGTTTACAAGGGATGGTAAACATGACGACGATATTGAAAGGAGAACGATTGCTGGTAATATAGTGAATGGAGCTCTACGCGCTTTTATGAACAGTCAAAATGTATCCAAAAAGGCACGTTTGGCTGTTCATAGAGGACTATTAATGCCCACACTTATGTATGGAAGTGAAAGTTGGGTATGGCAAAAGAAGCATGAGAGCAGAATAAATGCTGTAGAAATGAGAGCGTTGAGAAGCATATGTGGTGTGACTCTGAAAGATAGAATAAGAAATAGTGTGATTAGAGAGAGATGCGGCATGAAAGTGGATATAGTTACAAGAATAGAAAAGGGTATGTTAAGCTGGTTTGGACATGTAGAAAGAATGGACGAGGAAAGACTGACTAAGAAAGTATATAAGGCTAGTGTGAATGGAACAGTCGCAAGAGGAAAACCTAGGCGAACGTTTCTCGATCAGATCGGAGGCGTTCTGGACAAAGGCCAGGTTAAGAGCTCCTTGAACCGACGGGCGTGTATGAGGAACGTGATGAAGGTGAATGAAGCCAGAGAAGTGTGTCAGGATCGTAGCAAATGGAAATCCGTAGTCTCTGCCTACCCCTCTGGGAAACAGGCGTGAATCTATGTATGTATGTATGTATTATTACTCTTTCGGCTTCGGGGGCATTCTCCTTACACCCAGTATAGTTAAATATTTTTTATATAAAATTTTGTATGTATTCTTCATCTTTGTCCATTATAATATCCATCCGTCTAACTAATAACCGTCGGACTAATAAAATTTTAACTATATCTAGTTCCTACCTAGCTATTAATCTCTTTTGCTGACTGTACAGTTAAATAAATAATTCTACTTAGTTATATTAGCAGAAACCACTGCGTCCAAATTTGATTTACTGCTAAGTTTTAAGAGGGTAGTGATGATGTTCACAGACATTGTTTGTTTTTGAGCCACCAAACATGGAAGAACATTCTGTAGAACTAGGAATGACTTTTTCTTTACTAAGAACACAGCAGTTGGCATCACATCACACATCTATAACTTGTCTTCCTTCACCGTCTTCATCATCAACACAAGTAAGTGCATGTGTGGTCAATGCAATAAATGATAGTAAACTGCATACTGCTACATAATATGTATCCTTTTTTCCAGCAGGTACCTACAGTAGCAGCTGATATCCAGCAGCCGTCGTCATCCGAAACCTAGAGGCCTATCTTCATCCTAAGTATGTATATACATGCACCTTGCAATTAATATTTAGCTTTAACTTAGTATCAATGTTTCCATATGTTTCTAGCCACTGCTAATAATTGAAACAGTACTAGCTGAACCCCAACAGCTTCATTTGAAGCTTCTATTTCTTTTAGCTTGGGTAAATGTGCATCCCATGTATCTACATATGTATGTTCATACTTGGGATGCACAATGCGTATTGCAATGGTTTTTAGGAATAAGTTAGTTATTATCACTAATGACCTTATGATCATTTTCTTTTTTTTAGCTTTCTCCTCTCTGTAGTCCGTCATTGCCATCTACAGCTCCTAATTTTAGGAAACCGCCAGTACCCGATACACCCAGAAAACGTTGCTTAAAGAAAAAGTTAAAAATTAGTCAAACAATCATCGCAAAAAATAAAAAAAGACAAAAACTTTAAATCAAAAACTTAGGCGTCTCCAAGATCGCAATACATCTTTAAAGGACATATTAAAAACAGCTAAGAAGCAAAACTACGTTAACACAGATCTGTTCAATAGTTTAAATAAGTAGACTACAAGAAGACGAGGGCTTACATTTTGGCCAATAAGTTAACAAAAAAACATATAAATTTTATTATAATATTTAACTTTTTGAATGATCTCAAAGATTATATTACAAAATTAACAGTCAAAATTTCAACGAAAAGGAAACCAAAGAAAGATAAACTTATTACTTTCGTCATATCTCGTTATGATAGGCCAATAGTACAAGCACAATGTAAAACGCTTCATAGGTGCATTAATTAATATAGAAAGCTTTAAAGTATATGTACGAATCACTAATTGAAAATGGTGAGCGGTTGGTATTTTTGCCAACATACAAATTAAGTCGGGACCACCTAGAATTGTTTTTCTCTTCTGTTAGAATGTGAGTACTTCTAATATTATTCCTAAAAATATTGAAACCAAACCTTTGCATATTTAATTTCATCATCATCATCAGGCTATAATTAATACTCCACTGCTGGACATAGCCCTCCCCCAAAGAGCGCCATAAACATTAATTTAAAACGTTATAAATACCTAATCTTAACTTTATGATTGTCATTATTATCATTTTAATTAAATAATGTTAGTGAACCTTTTGTACCGTTTTACAAAAAAATCACGAACTTGAGCGGCAAAATACTAATAAAATAGGGAAATTTCCAACAGTTTGACATCTCTCAAATCACGCACACATAGACCCATACGGTGGTTCATTTGCAATATGCGTGGCGCGGAGTCCTTATTTTACTCGTCCGTGGACGCACCATATGCTTGTAAAGCAACTTGATAGTGTAAACTTAATGTACTTCTCAATAAACTGATCTTTACGTACTCATTGGATCTTTCGATAGACGAATAACTTAAACCAATATGCGTTTTGAATTCACGATTCAAACAGAAAGGGGGCTAACCACCCAGCCATACCGCGCAGCTCCTTCCAAACAGATGAAACAGTTTGAGGTTAATAAAATTAACCCAGGTTAAAAACCAAATGCTTTCGAAGCATCCAATCCTTTAGGCATCGAACTCACATGGGATATACAAAAATATATGGTGATGACCACTGTGCCTTATGCAACTAGTAATAATTCAACTTTTATTACTAACCAATAATATGAAGGTCAAATCATTTTCCAATAAAACAGCGGTACATAAGATTTTCGTTGGAATTCGTTTGATTTTAAATCACAGTAACTTCTTAGGATTGCAGAAGAAAATTTTGCATTCTTGACATTGTACTGACATATACAATCTCAATTTTATTGTTTTCTTATAATTTTATCCATTTCCTTTTCAGCCAAATATCTATTTTTGAATATTTATATCACAAATAGATTTCATCTTTTCTGTTGCCACGTTCTATAATAGTATTTATTCGATTTTAAGAACATTATGGAAATTTTTCAGACATATGCAGGTTTTCTTACGATGTACATACGATTTCTTCCTTTACCGTTAAAGCGAGTGATAATTATTTTAATTAATTAAGTGATAATTAACTTTTAAATAAGCACATAACGTGAATCTAAAGGTGCACTGATAGAACCCGATACCTCTGCTCGGCAGACCAACGGTCTTCCACTAGGGCTGTTGCTGCTATTATATATTTCCATAGTAGTGTGATTTTCAACGTGCGGCTATAAGCATTTAAGAGGCTTCTCAACAGGCATTATTTCAACCCTTTACTTAAACTCAAATGCAACTTACCAAAGTGACTATGACCCTTATAATATTCAAAATTAACAAATGGGTACCATCAAAGGCCTCTAGTTACAAGTTTAATTGATTTAATATAAACTTCTTAATATCTTCAAAGTTCAGAATTGCGAAATTATATATTCATTATCAAAGTCGATTAAGGCTCAACATCGATTGAAGGAATGGGTCCGGCTTTTAAAATTATGGATTTTGAATATTTGACTTTAATTGCATATTTTAAGTTGAAAGTCAAAACAACGCAACTTATGAAGGATCATCGGTTTACGCCTTTAACCCTTCTCACACTGAGAAGAGGCCCTTGCCCAGCAGTGTGGCATGGCTGATATTAGTAGTTTAACAATAGTAGTTTAAAGTTTCAAAATTATGTAGTAATAAGTAGAGTTTTATAAAAAAGAAAGAACGCGATAAAATCCGTATATAGTTTGTTTAATTTCAATCGGAACAACCATTTGTGGATCACATACATTTTTGTCCCGTTTTGTTCGGTGCATTACAATGAACAGAACAGCAGTTTTGCCCTTGCACAATTTTATAAATGCATCGGCATCAAGTTATTAAAGTTAGTACACGATCAGCTGTCGCATTAGTACGCGCGTAACTCAAACCTTTTACCAAACCTATCAATATCAGATTATTCTAGTTTAGCTAACCATTTATATTTAAACCATTAGTTTACTTTAGTAACCATGTATACTTGTTATTTTTCTAATACAACATTAATTTAAAGTCGTAATTCTAGTATCAGTTATATCAACCGTAAACCAATCATAAAACCAAAAAGGTGTTTGTCAGAACCAGACGAATACGAACCTTTTCTTTGGTCCTTCGAGCTTAAGGATTTTAGTTCGCGAAGTGCAGTGTCAAAGTGCTGTGTTGACCGGGTCCTAGCAATCAGTGTCTATAGGAAATTTAGGCAGTGTCTTTACGAGAAGTAGGCAGTGAGAACGAGCAGTTTTGCAGTCGAGCATTTGGCAGAGTAAGGAGGAGATAAGGTCAGATCAAACCATTTTATATTGTTTTCCTACTTATTTGTGATCGAGTAAAATGAAGAACCTTACCAGGAATCAGACAAAGATCTACGACGCGCTTGTTAATCTTCTTACCAACTTTAAAAAGGATGGTGCGGATAGGAAATCCATTCATCATTGCAAACGCAAGTTAGATTTGGTAGAGGCATACTGGAGAGATTATCAGAGGCACCATAGGTCATGCTGTGAGCCTGCTGGGTTTAACCATGTCTATTTTACTGAGAATTGGTTTAATAAAGCTGAGGAAGATTACAAATTTATTAAAGATTTGATAAATAGGACTATGAGTCAGTTACTTTCCAAACAACCACAGGTTAGAATACCTATATCGGAAGTAGAAGACTCGACTAGTTCTGAAACAACTCAATATCAACAAAAAGACGGTTACGTTTCCCAAGGAGACAATAATAAATTACAGGAATTGATTAGTAAACAAGCCATTAATTTTAGAGCATTTATGAGAACTGTAACTACTATAGAAATTGACCAATTACAAAACAACTGGGAATTCGAGGATGCCCTAAAATCTCTTCAAAGTCGATGGTCTGTCACCGACAGCTTACATTGGGAGATAGAAGGTGAAAATGGCATTGAAGATTTCCGGTACCAGGATGAATTTACTAAGCATGAGAAAATTTAAAATGACTTAAATAAAACCATTAATTCGAAAATGTGGTCCGTAACACATCGTAATAAATCAACCCCTAAAATAGATATCCCGATGTTCCAAGGGAATGACCATCACTGGACTTCGTTTAAAGATCTATTTAGCGAAACCATACACAAAAACCTTTCCTTATCGAATGCACAGAAAATGCATTTTTAAAAAGTAAGGTAACGGGGAAGGCAGAGCGTTTGATACACCATCTTCAGATTAGCTCGGCAAATTATGAAGTATGTTGGGAGATACTCAACCATAGATATGGGAACAAAAGGCTCATTTTCACTTCTCATATCAATATATTATTAAACCGACCGTGTATACAGCAACAATCAATAGCTATAAGTGTCACTTTGCGGAAACAACTTATGGACAGTCTAGTATTATCAAAATTAAATTACTGTGACACTGTATATGGCCCTTGTCTGCTACCACGAACGAACCAAGTGATTCAATGCAAACAGAATGCATGTGTTAGATTCTGTGTGGATATCCCAAAAAGAGTTCATGTAACTCCCTACATTAATGCTAATAAAAATACTAAAAATTTCTGCCAGAAGGCAGTTACATTTAGCCAGTGTTAAAGTGATTAAGGTTCAATATAGATTGCCGGGCTTCTTAGAAAAACACACACGTCTTCACTGTCAGATGAATTTATTTGCACTGAAGTTAGGTGAGCATTATATTTAATTTTATAGTATACGAAAGGATCGAACATACCGCCCACCAAAAGGGATTTTAAATACCTTTTACAGGACTACATTTTGAACAAAGATCGTAAACACTTATAGCAATTTTGAAACAATTCAAACATGCAATTCAAGCTTAGGTAGGAATTTAGCTAATCATATTAGCTTATACTCGCTGGTAACAATCAATATAATAATATGCACTTTTTTTTAAACCAACTACAACATTAGTTTTATTAACAAAAAACAGATTGAGAGTTTGGTTGTAAAAATATAAAATCTAATTTATATCAACGAATATTTTAACATTATTACCAATTGGGTACTTCACAACTAGTTAAATCAAACATACAATACTTATGGTTTTTGTATGATACATTGTCTAGTAACGTCACAGATTTCTTGCTGTTAAGTACAGTACTAAGTTTATTAAATGACATAAAAATATGAAATAATGCTAAAAGTTAATTGATGAATGAAAGTAACATTATTTTCGGACGTTTTATCAACTAACACGACTAAAATAATTTATCTAATTTGCAGAAAAGTACCCATCTAATTATAGTTATCACTATGGAACTATGTATTATCAATTGGCAGAAAGCAAAGCTTTGAGATACACCTTTTAACTATGTTAGGGCCACACTTCACACTATAAACCCTAGTGATGCCATCGGGTCCAGGATGTTTGTCTACAATGCGTCCTAAAGGCCACTTTCCTGGTGGTAAGGTTTCGGTTTTGATGAGAACAATCTGGCCAATATCAAATTCTTCCTGTCTCTTTAACCATTTGGGTCTTTGTTGAAGTCTGGAAAGGTACTCAGTTTGCCAGCGATGCCAAAAGTTGGTAAGTAATTTTTGACTGTATTGCCACCGTGATAAACTTGACAGAGAGGTATCACTCAAGGTTGGGGATGGTATAGTAACTGGAGCCTCTCCAATAAGAAAATGTCCAGGCGTTAGTACATTGATATTCTCTAAGTCTGCATCATCCAATGGGTAAAGAGGGCGTGAATTGAGGCATGCTTCAACTTGACAGAGTACTGTGGTCATTTCTTCGAATGTCAAGTTCGTATGCATGATCCGTTTGAGATGATATTTCATAGATTTCACCCCTGCTTCCCATAGGCCTCCAAAATTAGGGCTATATGCAGGAATGAAATGCCATTGCGTGCCGTCAGATGCAAGTAATTCGCATACATAGTCTTCGAATTCAAATTTTGCTTCTTTGAAAGCTTCTGCGAGCGCTTTGTTGGCTCCGACAAAGTTTCGTCCCTGGTCGCTCCACAAATGACTACATCGCCCACGACGAGCAACAAAGCGACGGAAGGCTCCTATAAAGGCTTCGGAAGTCATGTCTCCCACCAGCTCAAGATGAATAGCTTTTGTCGACATACATATGAAAATTGCGATGTAAGATTTATTTGTCTTCGCACCTCTGCTTTTGGACATCAAGACGTCGTATGGACCAGCAAAATCTACGCCACTGTGAAGGAATGGCCTGGCTGGCGTTACTCGCACCTTGGGTAGTTCTCCCATCAATTGCGTGCGAGATCTGGCATTCAACTTCGCACAAACAAAACATTTATGGATATATGCCTTTACTACGCATTTGGCTTTCAGAATCCAGTACCTTGACCTCAAGTAGTTCAACATAAGTTGTACTCCTCCGTGCAGAGTTTGTTTATGAGCTTCGGCGACTATTAATGAGGTAAGTGAGTTCTTGTTGTCTAATACTATAGGGTGCATGTTCTCATGATCAAGATATGCGTTCTTCAATCTGCCGCCCACCCTGAGTATCCTTTTAGCGTCCAAGTAGGGATTTAGGGTCTTCAAACGACTTTTATTTTTTATTTTATTTCTTTCCAGTAAATCTCTAATTTCTTCGTGGAATACAACATTTTGTGTGATTCTTATACAAATCTGTAAGGAATCTTCAAGCTCATCTGTGGTGATTGGTGCATTAATTTCAAGCTCATATCTTTTCTTTAATCTTAAAAATCTCTTTGCGTATGTGATAGTTCTTAATAATTCAGGTAAGTTGTAAAAATTTTCAATTTTTTTATATAATGAATCTATTTTATCCGTTTCAATTGTCAGGTAAGTATGCATGGTTTTTCTTTTTTCCAGGTCTATATTTTCATTTATTGATATCATATGTATTTCTTTCTGTTGCAGGTGTTCAGGACCGTGCCACCAAAGTAAGTATTTTCTCAATTCAGGGGCCAACATTCCTCTCGAGGCGACATCTGCTGGATTGTGCTGCGACTCAATGTGATACCATTTATTTCCAATATTGTCAAGTATAGTAATCACCCGATTTCTGACAAATGTTTGCCACCTGTTCGGATCTCCGTTTAGCCATGACAACACTATCGTAGAATCAGTCCAACAGAATATTTGACTCTTGGGTATGCGCGTTGCTTCACTTACATGTTTTAACAATTTCGACAGGAGAACGGCACCACATAGTTCCAGTCGAGGAAGGGATAATGCTCTAATGGGAGCCACCTTTGTCCTGGCAGCGATAATGCCAGTCTGATAATCTCCTTTGGCATCTCGAACTCTCAGGTAAGCTACTGCTGCATAGGCTTTTGTTGAAGCATCACAATAACCATGAATAGACACAGTGCTTCGATTTTCCTGAGCAGTATGAAGCCACCTGCTTAATTTTATATATTTTATATCTTCAAAACTGTTTCTTATGTTCAACCATTCATTTTTTATTTCAGGTGAAATTTCTTGATCCCACTGCGTTTTTTGAATCCATAATCTTTGGATCATGATTTTTGCCGGTAGCAATGCAGGAGCGAGCCAACCAAGAGGATCGAAGAGTCGTTGAACTTCTGCTAATATTTTTCTCTTTGTAATGGTTTCAGATGAGGGTGGCAGTTTAAGGTTATATTTCAATACATCTTCTCCCATGTTCCAGGATAAGCCCAATGTCTTTATCAAGCCATCCAACTTGATATCAATATTAACATGAGCGCTGAGCTCAGTTGAATGAAATTGCTGAAGAAAATCTGAGTTATTGGATGCCCATTTCTGCAGAATAAATCCTCCTTTACCAAGAATTTCCTTTACTTCTTTAGCTACACTAATTGCCTCTTGAACAGTGTCCTGGCCTGACATCAAGTCGTCCATGTAAAAATCTTCTGTAATAGTCTTTGTCGCTACAGGATAATTTTCACCTTCATCCTTTGCTACCTGCTGCAATGTCTTGACTGCAAGGTATGGTGCACATGCCGTGCCGAAAGTGACACGAAGAAGCCGATACTCTTTGATAGGGTCATTAGGATTATTACGCCAGACAATTCTCTGGTAGTCAGTGTCTTCCTTTGAAACGAGTATTTGTCTATACATCTTTTGAATGTCGGCTATAAAACCAATCCTCTTCAGGCGCCAACGCATGACCAGTGACCTCATGTCGTCTTGAAGTTGTGGCCCAACCAGTAGCTCTTCATTGAGTGATATATTGTTGGTACCCTTGTGAGATGCATCAAATACTGGTCTAACCTTTGTAGTCTCACTTTCTTCTTTAACTACTGCATGGTGGGGTAGGTAGACTGCTGGTTTTTCCACTTCATCTCTTGTGACCTCCTCCATATGTTTCATTTCACAGTATTCATCAATTGCTTTTGTATATTCTTTTTTCAGATTTTCATTCTTCGTAAAACGTCTTTCTAAGTGTAGTAATCTTCTTATAGCTCCTTCCTTTGTATTACCATGCGGAGACTGCGGTTCTTCAATTTTAAATGGTAGTTTGACTATATAGCGACCGTCCTCATTTCGTATATGTGTGTCTATGTATATTTTCTCACATTTTTCTTCTTCCTTGGTGAGTTTTCCCTTTGTGTCTATTTCGACTTCCCACATAGATTTTAAGATATCATCCAGATCTAACGTATGATGCATTACTAGTATTTGTTTCTCTGAAGCTTGTGCTTGTATCTTTCCAAATAAGATCCAACCCAAGCTTGTATTTTGGGCACATGGGGAGCCAGGTGGACCTTTGATTATTTCAGCCTTTAAAATTTGAGCACAAACTTCTACTCCTAACAGCATATCTACTCGCCCCGGTGAATGAAAACTTGGATCTGCCAAAGCGAGTGTTTGTAAGTGTGGCCAGGAGTGCACTGTACCAGTAATTGTTTTGGATGGTAAGTACGAGGTTAATCGTGTTGGCATTACGTAAGCAGTAATCGCAAGCTTGAAGTCATCGTCACATCTTGAATGAAGCTTCATATGTACCATGTGACTAACTGTGGTCTGTGTGGTTCCAACGCCAGTAATCGTTCCCTTGACAGCAATTCTTTTGACCATTAATAATTGTGCAGCACGTTCACTCAAAAAATTTGCTTGCGAACCTTGGTCAACTAGAGCGCGCAGTATCGTGCTGTGTCCCTGTTCATCAGAAACTCTAACCAATGCTGTGGCGAGCAAAGCTGTAGACTTTTCAGACACAAAGTGCGTAGATATTGCTATGTCAGGTTTATCAGCGTGTTCTGAATTTTGTTGTTGCTGTTGTTCTTCTATTTGAGTGTGGTGAGTTTTCAAATTGTCTGATTGACCACCGCTGGACTGGTGCAGCAACGTGTGATGGCGGCGGTTGCATCTCCTGCAGGACATTCGATTGCGACATTTCATGACAGAGTGTCCTGACATCAAACAATTGAAGCATAAATTGTTCTTCTTAATAAAGTCACTGCGTTCACTTGGTTGTAAATTGCAAAATTCCTTGCAGTGACACAAGGTGTGCCCAGCGTTACACATACTACACGACTTAATTGGCGATGAAACATTCTTCTCTTCTGTGGATGTGGCATGGAATGTCTTCGTCTTCATAACCGTCTGCTCCCTTTTAACTGCAGGTTGAACCATCTCAAGTGTCCGGTACTTCGTCTCAAGAAAAGTCTTCAATTCATCCCAGGTGGGTAACTCAGCAGCCTTTTCCTTGTAAGATTCTTCTTCCCAGGCCGTGTGTGTGTCTACGTCGAGCTTCTGTACCACTAAGTAAATAATCAGCTGATCCCAGGATTCGGTAGGTAATTCTTGATTTTTCAGACTATTTAAACACTGACAAGTTGTATCCAACAAGTTCTTAATTTGGGTAGCCGATGGAGAGCTAATTCTCTTCTGGGTAAATAATTTCTGCAGTACGGAGTTGACTATCATCCTTTTATTTCCATAACGTTACGCAAGTATATTCCAAGCCTGATCATAATTATTATCAGTAACGTTAACATGTTCCAACAATGCTTTAGGTTCACCGGCAAGGCTCAACTTCAGGTAGCGTAACTTCTGAACATTACATAAAGACGTGTTGTTGTGTACCAGCGAGGTAAACATATCTCGAAACATAGGCCAGTCATCGTAACACCCAATAAAGGTTGGTAGTTCAACACGTGGTAATTTAACACTTTGCTGCATCGGTACTTCATGGGTTTGAATGTTTATCGTTTTCGTAGATATTGATTCCAACATATCTTTCAAATCGCCTTGTAAACATGAATATAAATCTTCAACAAGAAAATAATCTTCATTTGCGAAATAAGAAACATCATTTCGTTTACATTTAGGCGTGCACTTCACCAATGCAGCAATGCTTGATGTGTTGTATTGAAAGTTCGCCAATATCCTTCGAGACACTGCAACTTTGTTTCAATATAACCTCTTGTCAACCTTTGTTTTGGACACTTCTTTAAATTACTTTGTGTTTTTTGAAGTAATAAAAATGTATCTTCTAACGAGTTAACTAACTGTTGTTGTTCACTAGTTAACGTAACACTCATTGTTCACGTGATATGTACTCGGAATAATCTTGAAAATGTTTTCGTAAGTTGAGGTTAAGTAGGCTCGTTGTTAGTTATTATTAACGTAGTAATGATATCTTCGATAATTTGTTATAAAATGTTCATACTAATGACACCTCGATCGCTCAGGAATGCGGCCTATTGTTCTCGGCTTGCCGGCCGGTTCGCCCAGATGTCGATTTTTATGCGGCTCGTTTGGACCATATGTTAAAGTGATTAAGGTTCAATATAGATTGCCGGGCTTCTTAGAAAAACACACGTCTTCACTGTCAGATGAATTTATTTGCACTGAAGTTAGGTGAGCATTATATTTAATTTTATAGTATACGAAAGGATCGAACAGCCAGTTTGCTATTTGTTGTAATAAAAACTAAAAAGGTTTTTACCTTTATAGTAAATTAATCTGGAGGCATGAACAGTCTAAGTAAATCACACGCCATGTAGTAAATCCTCTATCAATACCAAAGTACAAGACTACAGCCTTCAGAGTATAATGAAACTCAATCGTCTAAAAATATTATGTGACTATTACCAAACTCACAGCAATTACACTTTTTTTACAATTACTCAGTTGAATGCTAGTTCTTTACTGCTGAGCGATCTTTCGCCGAGAGAACGAGTTATTTTTCCCCTCCACAATAAAATAACCCCACCCCACCTTCGATCAAATATACCATAGATGCACATTCTCATACAAAAACCGCATCAATATGTGGCACTGACCAGTACTACTTACTTATAAGTGTCTGCATTTATTATGCAATCCAGGAAATAAACCGGAATAACCATTGAACGCCCACTGAGAAACATTTTGTAATAGTTTAGTTAAAACGCGTCAATGTAAAGCGTCCTAAGTGTGTTACTCGCGATACGCAAGCGTACTAAGTATATGGTACGGTCTCCACCCGCTAACACCACAGGAAACTCATAGAGTCGACTACCTACTACATAAATATTTTATTAAATATTAATAATTAAATTATACTAGGTAACTTTAAGGAAGACGTTATATAACTTTATAAAAACAAGCATATAATATATTTATATTAAAGTAGGCCAATAATTTGCAGTACTAATAATTATGCTCACCTACGTACATTATATTACATTAAGTATGTAAAATATTTGTATGTGTGTTTTCTATGTAGTTTCAATAAATAATAAAGTCGTGCGGTTGCCGTGATGCTGCCGAACGACACACTTGATATATCTTGCTAAATGAAAAATCCTTGATGATTGCAATATATTTATTTTCTTGATACACGAGTTTATCTTGCTAAAGACTTATTGTAAAGTGAATAATTGAAACAAATAAATGTATAAGTATTGTAATGCGCTGACGCGGTCAAGTGCGCGGTGTGTCGCTGACGCGGTAACTTGTGAGGTTAATAAACCGAACATATTCCCGGGCCAGACAAGATGAGATGCTAAGCAAAATATAACAAACATATGTATTTGAAAATCACTAATTTTTAAACAGGGTTGTCAATATTTCATTATATTTTCGTAAAACGGGACTTGTTGATATATTCCGGAATCTTGAAGTGCGCGTGTTAGATTTTTGGTGTAAGTGAAGTAAATAAGCAATTTGGTTTAAGCATTTTTTTCATTAAATATTAATGACAGGAATATGGTTCCCTTAAACTAATTCATAAAAGCAATAATTCAATATCAAATATATCAATATTTATTTATACTATATTTGTTATGTACCAATAACATTATATCAGCGACTATATTATAACACATAATACTTTTTACTATATATTATAATCAAACAACAACATAATAACAATTACACCAGCCATAATATAATTAGAACGGGATCGTACCTTATGTGTTACGCTTGATTGCCGAGGAGCAACTGAACTACAGAACATTGGCTCTCTCCTTTTATAACGACTCACAAACAACGGATGATTCACATTTGTGATAACGAGTCAAATCAGTGTTTCATTAAAAGCTATTTAATTGTATACAAAATAGTGTTAGAACGGTATTTACTATTACAAAACATTGTGTTTAATTATAATATTGATTTAAACATACAACTTAGTTTATTTTACGTTTTATTTAAATTTGTTAGAACGACCGGACGAGTCATAACGGCACTTCCATTAGAAACAATTTAATATTACATAAAATAATTTTATAACTGAAATGACTATCATAACATGATTTATAATTACTTAACTTATTAGATAATATTATGTAATGTAATGTTAATTTAATATATCTATTCAAATGTCCGTTATGATGAGTCAAATAAGTGATTTATTAGAAATTATTTAATATTACACAGAACGTACACAGAACGTTTTTATAACTGATATGGATATTACAAAAATCATATTTTATTATTATATTTACCTATACCTCATAATATACATAAGTATGATTTATGTAAATATCTATCACGGCCATACTGACTAGTACTTCGCTCTCGAAGTACAATAAATAATTGCAAGATGTGATTGTAATTTTCTTTTCTTTTTATATACATAATATAGACTATGTTTGCCAATTGCCTCGACATGACAAGCCCCCTCCACCCGCTGCTTGTGGGATAGGCTAGCACCAAACAACTGACCGACCAGCGGAAACATACCTATATTATCGACACTATGTTTGCCAATTGCCTCGACATGACAAGCCCCCTCCACCCGCTGCTTGTAGGATAGGCTAGCACCAAACAATTGACCGACCAGCGGAAACATAATTATTATCGTTTACCTCGTCATGCAGGTCCCATTCACCCGCTGCTGGTGAGAGACAAGCACCAAGCAAACGATCGCCCAGCGGATTTTCACTTTTATGTTCTACCAATCACAACTTACATTACAAATCATTTTAATGCGTAATTCATCATGATCATCATCACAAAAAAATCGAATCAGTTATTTAATCAATTTGATAAAGTGTTCTCGATATCCATGTTCTCATCAATTAATTCACCTATGCCTCGCAGAGCAAAACGATCATTAGGGAGTATAGATGATATTTCGTAAGGTCCTATAAATTTAGGTGCTAACTTGTAATACGCCTAAACATACACGATGTCTCCTATGTTTTAATTTACATTATTGCGGCGAGTAGCATCGAAACGATTTTTTTTATTTTTCTGCGATTCTTAAGAGACTGTCTAGCTATTTCTCGGTCAGTTTCTATGTTTATCAAATTTTGATTAATATTAGTATCAAGGACGTCATTTAAACGAGCCTGGACTGTAGGTATATCTGTCTCTACACCGATAAGCAAACTCAAAGGAGATTACCCTGTAGATTTTGGAATAGTCGTGTTAATCGATTGTTGTACCTTCCAAAGAACGTTCGGCCAATCTGACTGTTCAATACACATGGTATTAAGCATGTTAATTACAGTAGATACGAAACGTTCTAGATGATGCTCTATACGTAGTTCTTCAAAGAATGACCTAATCTGACTACTACTAAAACTTGTTCTTCGATAGGAAACAAGAATAGAAGGAATCAAACAATGTGATGGTATCTCGTAATAAATAAGACGTAATATTGTCCAAAACAGATTCGTCTTTATAGAATTAAGTTTTAAGCAATTTTTATATCATTTTGTTATTGTTTTGTTTTATATTTTAGTAGTTTTTATCTTATCTAAATTTGTAATATCATAATAACTTGGTTCAGTGGTAAATGTTGTGTATACCTGTAATTGACATCAGACCGTTTCCATGTACGTTTATTTTTATTTTTATTTTTTTTAAATGTATATGCTATTGGTGTACCTAATTAAATAAATAAATAAATAAAGGTATCAATTCATTGGCATGGGTTTTAAGGGGTTTGAGTAAGCAGAATTTAGTAAATCCATCCACTATTAATAAAATATGTTTATAATTATCAGTGGATTGAATAAAGGGCCCTGTACAGTCCAAGTGAATGGTATGGAAAGGTAACGCAGTTTTTTTTTAATAGGATATAGGAAACCCTGATTGGGACCATGGCGGCCCACGTGTTATGCAAACTAAACAATGTGATAAATATTTACGAACAAAGGCTGTCATAGCTAGTAACCAGAAGTGCTCACGTATTTTAGTTACAGTTTTTTTTTTTCAAAGCCGACGTGACAGTTTTCGATTTAATATAATCGTAAAATACTTAATATGGTATCTTTTGGGATGTATAATTTCAAATCATCGTTTTGCTCTGATGGTCGTTTCGTGTTTTACGTAACCAGAAAAAAAAAACTACATGATTTCGGAAGTATCCGTGAGATCTGTACGGAAATTTTCCCAGGTCCAGCCTCTGGATGATTCCCAAGACTCGAACCAAGATAAAGCGGATCCTTTTAAGGCCTTACCGGCTTTTGCAACTGTTTTTATGCTGCTCCATCTAAGATCTGCCGAGAGTTCTTCAATGTTGAGATACCAGCTGTCCGTACAGTTGTCACTGGTCGCTCGATTGAAGCCCGGTAGTGCCACGTCATCATCACGATGGCGCTGGCTCGAGACAGTATCACGGATCGCCTTGAGAAGACCCTCCAGGATAGAAGGATCCATTCTGAAACTTATAACTTAGTGCATTAGAACGTGAGGTGATGGCTATCCCACTTCTGATGTTAGATTTTTGGTGTAAGTGAAGTAAATAAGCAATTTGGTTTAAGCATTTTTTTCATTAAATATTAATGACAGGAATATGGTTCCCTTAAACTAATTCATAAAAGCAATAATTCAATATCAAATATATCAATATTTATTTATACTATATTTGTTATGTACCAATAACATTATATCAGCGACTATATTATAACACATAATACTTTTTACTATATATTATAATCAAACAACAACATAATAACAATTACACCAGCCATAATATAATTAGAACGGGATCGTACCTTATGTGTTACGCTTGATTGCCGAGGAGCAACTGAACTACAGAACATTGGCTCTCTCCTTTTATAACGACTCACAAACAACGGATGATTCACATTTGTGATAACGAGTCAAATCAGTGTTTCATTAAAAGCTATTTAATTGTATACAAAATAGTGTTAGAACGGTATTTACTATTACAAAACATTGTGTTTAATTTTAATATTGATTTAAACATACAACTTAGTTTATTTTACGTTTTATTTAAATTTGTTAGAACGACCGGACGAGTCATAACGGCACTTCCATTAGAAACAATTTAATATTACATAAAATAATTTTATAGCTGAAATGACTATCATAACATGATTTATAATTACTTAACTTATTAGATAATATTATGTAATGTAATGTTAATTTAATATATCTATTCAAATGTCCGTTATGATGAGTCAAATAAGTGATTTATTAGAAATTATTTAATATTACACAGAACGTACACAGAACGTTTTTATAACTGATATGGATATTACAAAAATCATATTTTATTATTATATTTACCTATACCTCATAATATACATAAGTATGATTTATGTAAATATCTATCACGCGCGCTGGGTGCCGGGGCCGGTGAGGTGTTGTCGCTTGTCTGCCGCTCGTGTTGCGCTCCCTCCGCCGTCGTAACTGCTGCCTTGGCCTCTGTCATGACTACTGCGGCCTGTCCTGACATATTCGGACTTGCTTCTGTATTACGATTTTGTCGTCTCTGTTTGCACCAATCATGTGGGATGCGCCGTAATAATATGACTGAACCGATTAGCAGTAACATACCAAATATGATATAAATCATCGTGTAATGGTGTATATCGTGAAACGTTACAGTCTCTGGCTGAAAACTTTCACTATTTTGCATGGCCTCTATCTTGCTTCGAATTTCTTCGGCTGTTTCTTTAAACATCAAATGCGACTTGTTAGATATTTTATATATAGGAATGCTAATGTTGATAATGTGATTAATTGGCGCAATAGTAGGTGTGTATAATTTGGGTGAAATACGTAGCTCGCTTGTATGAGGTTTGTGAGGATATATCGTAAATTCTTCCGTCTTGATTAAACAACCGTGACCTACACTCAGTAGTCCGGTACCCGTCAGCTGGTGCGCGGTAATCTGATCGTCGCACATTGTTCGTACATTGCACCGTTCACAACATGTATGTATATATGTATGTGTTGATTATGTAACTGTCTTGCCATACATTCTTACATAATATTTCCTTCAATATGCATTCTTGATTTTGTTCTTCACACAGATTTTTGTCACTCTTCATCTGGTATTCAGGCTTCTGACTATGACAAAAGTACTCTTCTTGTACGAAACAGTCTTTGATATCTGCTTCACTTATGGGTATAAAAGTGCCCTTTCTTATATTCAGAGCCACATAATCTGACACCGGCGATATCAGGTAGGTTTTGTTTTCATGATGTTTAGGAACGGGTATCAATTTGAAGATCTCTACTGGTAAGAGGTATTCTTATCTCGAACAATAAATACTCTTTCAGCATCCTTGCTTTGACCTTGAAGAGATTGTACAACTTGCGTAAGTCTGAGTGGGTGTTGTCGACAGGCAACGAAACATCCTTGGGAAGCTTGCTTGAGATCGTGTTCAACTCACTAATTAATTGATCTGGCGTTCCTAGGTGTAAGTTGATGCGGCCTTGATAAACATCCATAATTGTATCCATTATTGTATTTTGTAAATCTTTCAAAGTGTTCAGGACATTTGTCGCTATTAAAGACCCAATTGTGAAATCATTTAGGAGGCTACTTGTTTTAGCGGTGTTCTTCATATCGTATATAGCTCTGTCTAATGCTATCATATGGTGATTTATAATTTTGTGTTGTTGGTTCATTGCACTCTCAGTACGTTTTAAAAGATTGTTTTCGGCTTCTATGATAGTCGTTTGATTTTTCCAGAGATTTATCATGTGATTTTGATTTTGTTGTAGTAACTCGATGTCCTTTTTATACTGTTCGGCAAATCGGTTGTCTAATACCCCGAACAAAGTGTTAGCAAGATATCCGACTCCATTTATAAGGCCTCTCTTGTTACGTTGTTGTCTGGCCGATGTCTGCGTCGAATCGAATTGCTGACTCGCTAAAAGTTGATTGTAGTGTTCGAGTTCTTTATATCCATGGCGTAACTGGAATACTATTGTGTTACATTGACCTTGCCCTTGCATTGTTTTGCATGACGTATCGAGCGTTTGTATATACGATTCGAGTACCTTGTTGCCTTGCAGAAAGGGGTTCATGTCATAGTAAATAATGGGATTCCACTCATCCTTGATAAATAGCATGTTTGATAATTTATCAAGGTATAGGCCTTGATTTTCTCTAAATTGAGTAATATTAACATGTGCAGAGGAGATGGTTAGAAATAACATAAATGTTATGAGCAACGCAGTAAAAAGGCTTTTCTTAGTACTTGTTATAGACTTCGTTCTGGGTGATTGCGCTTGCTTATTCAGATTGCTAACATTGCAAGTCGCTTCAGTATTATATTCGTGACTGACCAGTCTTGACAACTTGATAATCGGTCTTTTCATATAGGCACTCTTGGTCTTCAGTGTGACAACGCGGACAAAACCATCTTTCCCGGGATGAAGTTCCATCACTCGGCCCATGATCCACTTGCCAGGTGGTAGATTTTCCTCATGAACAAGAACCACATCATTCACCTTGATATTTTCCGTTGCGTATTTCCATTTTGACCTTGACGTCAGCTGGGACAGATATTCTGTGTGCCATCTCTTCCAAATGTCTTGCATAATTTTTTGAGTTAGACACCAGCGCGTTCTGAGATCTCTTTCACTAGGTATAAGCGTCAATAATGGGCCACTTGATAGAAAGTGGGATGGAGTTAAGTACTCTAAATCCTCCGGATCTTCTGTTAAAGCGCACAAGGGCCTTGAATTTAAGCATGCCTCGATCTGCATCAGCAGCGTGGAGAACTCCTCGTAGGTAAGTTTTTGTTCTCCTATCACTCTCTTGAGGTGAAACTTAAAGCTCTTCACTGCCGCCTCCCATAAACCCCCTGCTGATGGCCATGCGGGTGCGTTGAAGTGAAAGGTAATATCCATATCAGCTAACTCTTGCTGTAGCTCGCCATGAAAAGTTTGCAGAATTTCCTTGTATTCTTCTTGTAAAACTCTACAGGCACCGACAAAATTGCGCCTATTGTCGCAATAGATATCGCTTGGCGTACCCCTTCGTGCGGCCATCCTGCGTAGAGCCGCAATAAATGAGGATGTGGTCAGATCGGAGACCAACTCTAGGTGTACGGCCTTGGTCACCCTACACACAAATACGGCTACATATCCTTTTGAGGTTTTTATACCACGACCCTTGTTGGCTTTCAAAAGGACATGCCCGGTGAAATCTACGCCCGTGTGCTTGAAAGGACGAGAAGGACAGACTCTTGCTACAGGTAAGTCCCCCATTATTTGCTTTTGCATGCTTGGCTTTTGTTTTTTACATGTTACACAATGACGTATATATTTCTTAACTGTGCTAGTTCCCCTTAGTATCCAATAGTTTTGTCGCGTGAATGCCAATGTTATTCGAGCTCCGCCGTGTAATGTGCGCTCGTGTGCATTATTTATTATCAATTCTGTTAGGCGATGATTTTGCGGTAAAATAATTGGGTTTTTCTTGTCGGAACTAATATAGGCGTTCCGCAGCCTCCCTCCCACACGGAGAATCTCATCATCGTCTAAATATGGATTTAAGTTGATAATATTACTTTTCTTGGATATAGGTTTCTTTTGTTGCAGTTTGCATATTTCATTTTCAAATATTTCACCTTGAACTTGTTTTATTATCCTTTTTCTTGCCTCTCGTAATTCCGATATAGTAAGCCATGATACAGTAATTCTTCTATCTTGTTTTTTCGTGACGAAACGGTACACCCATGCAAGCACCTTTGTAAGTTTTGTAAATGAGCTATATTTTTCTATCATATCCTTGATAATACTATTGTAACTGCAGTGCGTGATGACATTAACTTGCTTCAGCTTTTCCACTTCTTCTTTGGTAGTGTAAATGCGTTTCTCTTGAGTTACATGTTCCGTAGTGGATAGTCATGCCGGGCCCTGCCACCATAACGGATGTTGCCTTAATTGGTTTGCTGTAAGTCCGCGGCTGGCGCAATCTGCAGGGTTCTCTGTGGATTTGACATAACGCCAGCAGTCAGGTGGCATGATTTTCATTTTTCATTTTCATTTTCTTTATTGGGACATAAAACAGTTACATGTTGATCTAAATAAGGGTTATTTTTATACATATTAAAGAAAATTGAGTAAACATGTAACCCACACTAATGTCCTCGAAATAATATTAAATAAGTAGTTTTTATTTATTATCCAACACGCGCGAGTGTAACTATTCTATATAGTTTACGTATCGGTTTTAAGGACCCTTATGGCCATGTTTTTAAAATTGGTGTATGAAAGTGCAAATATGTCGAGTTCATGAAAATGTGTGTTATATGTTTCTACTAGGCGGCGGAGCGGCGCGCACCCCAGCGTTTGTTCTGCACTTTGCAGTGTGGAACAGCCGTGGTGCGCGCACCTCTCGCCGCATTACAGTTCTAGGTGTAATATAGCACAAGTTATTTGTAATATTCTCACAGTCAAACCTGTTATTACATATACCATGAAGCATCAATGACATAAGTAAACTTCGCCTAGACTCCAGTGTCAAAAGATTGTATTTATTAAGTAGCTGTATATATGATAATTTAGAATGATAACATTTATAATGCAAGGATCGTATAAATTTCTTTTGTATCATCTCCAAATTACTTTTGTACTTATCATAAATGGGACTCCAAACCGGTACTGCGTACTCAAGTTGAGAACGAATGAGGGCTTTATATAATACTAAAAACGTAGAGGGACACTTGAAGTCAGTTGAGGACCGCATCACGAAGCCATACATTTTATATGCTTTATTGATTATGTTGTCTATATGTAGATCGAGGTGCAACTTTGAGTCAAGTGTGATGCCAAGATCACGAATGTGGTTGACCTTATCTAAGCTGTTATCAAGAAGTTTATAGTTGAATGTTAAAGTGTTTTTATTTTTAGTGTAACTTATGACTTTACATTTAGGAAGACTAAGGTGAAGTTTATTTCTTAAACAGTATTGAGATAGTCTATCAAGATCATCTTGTAGCAGAGAGCAATCATCAATACATTTGCAAGATTTGAAAATTTTTATATCATCGGCATACATGAGGAATTGAGAATTAATGAAGCAGCTTTTAATGTCATTGACGAATAAAATAAAGAGCAAGG
Source organism: Catocala sponsa (assembly GCA_963564715.1). Taxonomy (NCBI): domain Eukaryota; kingdom Metazoa; phylum Arthropoda; class Insecta; order Lepidoptera; family Erebidae; genus Catocala; species Catocala sponsa. The sequence continues at coordinate 11,303,753 of OY751351.1, forward strand.
GGCCCAGAATTGAGCCCTGTGGTACGCCAGAAGTAACAAATATTGAGTTAGATTCAAAACCGTTGATTACAACTTTTTGAGTCCTATTAAAAATATAAGCGACAAACCATCTCAATAAATTACCTCGAATCCCATTATAGGCAATTTTATCTAACAACAGTTTATGATCCACCTTGTCAAAAGCTTTTCGAAAATCAGTGTACACAGCGTCAACTTGCACCTGTTTGTCCATACTTTCGAATAAATAGTTAGAAAATAACATAAGATTGGTAACTGTCGAACGTCGTTTAACGAAACCATGTTGCTCGCTTATAATTAAATGATGAAAATAAGTGTACAGCTCACCGTGCACAAGCTTCTCGAAAAGCTTCGACAAGGCGGAAAGTAAAGAAATGGGGCGATAATTTTGTATATCGTTTTTATTGCCACTCTTATAAACGGGTGTAATAAAAGCGCACTTCCAAACTGCAGGAAAGGTGCCTTCAGCTAGGCATTTGTTAAACATAATTTGAAGAGGGAGACCTATATTGTCAGCTACGTTCTTTAGGAAAAAGGGAGGTAAACCATCGGGGCCGGGTCCCTTGTTAGGATCCAATTGCTTAATTGTTTTAAGAACAGTTTCCAATGTTAAGCTTATGCTAGATATGCAAGATGAGTTATCGGCGTATAGGCTAGGAGCCTGCCAACAAGTAGGATCAAATACTGAAGGTTCGTAAATAGAATTAAAATATGTAGAAAACATGTTGCATATTGTGGTTGGATTGTTTGAATGTGTATTGTTTAAGTACATACTCGCGGGCAACCTAGCTTTGCTGGTTCGATTCGTAATGTAGGTCCAGAAATGTTTGACATGATGCTTAATACTATCTTCGACAGATGTAATATATAAACGAAAACACTTTGCACACTCTAATTTAAAACGTTTACGATGTATTGAGAAAATTTCATAGTCAGATATGTTGTTGTATTTCTTCCATTTTAGCCAAGCTGATTCTTTATTCCTAAAAATACGGATAAGTGCAGGTGTGAACCACAATGGGAAGCGAGGGTTTTTAGGACGCGAGCGAGGGACGTACAATTTTACTATCTTATAAATATTTTCGTAGAATAGTTCAACAGACTGATCGGCGGTAAGATTATTCAAGAGTAAGTTCCAGTCGATTTCGCTTAAAGCGGCGTTAAGTTCCCCATAGTTCGCTTTATGGAAATTGTATTTAGTTGATGAATTGCGCGTCATAGGAATGGAATTAGTATGCAACAATAAAGATACACAGAAAGTGGGGTGATAAATATCTGTAGTAACTAGTGGAGGGCATGGTAAGCATATGCAGTCAGCATTTGATAAAAATAAGTCTAGTATTCTACCCAAATTATTCCTAACTGTATTGAATTGCATGGCATTTATGTATGACATAAAATTGATTAAATGTGTACTTAGAACGCCGATAGGGTGTGGTATAACGTAATTACAGTTACTTTGCTCAAGCCAAACAATATCCGACAAGTTGTAGTCACCTACAACAAAGAATGTTTCGGTACAAACATCATTAATAATCTCCTGCAACATATCTAAGTGTAGTACATATACTTCGGCGCGACAGCGAGGCGGAATGTATGTTGCACTTATAATATGACGCTTATTGCGCGCTGAGGCAGGCAACTGCACCATAATGTGTTCAATATCAGGATGAGCAGGGCTGACAAACACGCTCGAGGCTCGTAAAGTACGCAAAACTGCGATCAAAACACCCCCGCCCTCTCGCTTACCCGTGACACAGCGATCGCGATCAAATCGAAAAACCAAATATCTGTCATCGATAATTTCACTATCAGCAATGTTCGATGTTAACCATGTTTCAGTTAATATTATCACGTCATATGAGAAAGACAAAATGTTCATAAATAAAGTATGTAACTTTGTACGCAGTCCACGGCAGTTTTGGTAAAAAATCGACAAGTTATAATTATCCATATCTAACAGTTAAATTGTATATTAAGTTATTATGCAAGTGACCTATGGAGTCTAGTTTAATTAGAACAAATAGCATTACATTTGTAAATATAAAACATTGATACGGAAATAAAAAGTTTAACAAAATTTGTCGGAGGTAATCGAAAATAATATTTAAAGTCTGATGTAGGCGAATACACAGAAAAACATGTTTACTATAGTAAGAAATTGATAATATACTTACTATGAAGTATGAGATAATATGCTTACACTTATATAAAACGCAATAAATAATACGTTTAAGCATTTGTATAGAAATATTAAAATGAACGAGGGTCGGCATAAAACATTCCAGTACGCGAACAACGACAAAGCGCTCATTAGTTACAAGTAAAGACGTACAGAGTAGCGCACACTTCAGAGAATCAAAACAATAACATAATACTACAGAATGAATAAGTAAATTGATTCTTTTAGTGCTACGGTAAACTAGTAAAATAATGAGATACTTAACAATCATCAGGATATTGTTGATTACCGAGAACACTATTTTTAATTTTCGATAAGTCCTTTTCATTGTGTATTGCGAATACAGTATGCGACACATCAGCACGAACAAGAATAACGCCGTGCTTAATCCAAACGAAACGAAATCCATTTTCTTTGGCGATCTCTCTGGTTTGCCGAAACAATTTCTTCTTGGACAGTGTAAGATGTTCATTTATATATATTTTATGTGACGTTCCATTGATAGCTAATTCTTCCGATGTAATGCCTTTCTTGAGACGCGTAGCCGAGATAAAATTATCTCGTAATATTTGGTTAGCAAATTTGACGACTATGTTTTTAGGGCGACTGCTATTTTGACTCATTTGGGGAACTCGGTGAACTGAGATGATGTCACGAGGAGAGAATGGTTGTTTTATAATGTTAGAAATATTTTCAACGAGCGACATCAGATTTTCACCGCGCTTCTCTGGTAAATTGCTGATCTCAGCGTTACAATTCCGGGCTCTTTGTTCCATCACTTCAATCTGTTTCTCCAACGCAATAAGACGGGAGTCACACGATAGTGTCTGACTTTCGAGAGCTGAAACACGAGATGTTGTGTTTTGAGACTTCTTCTCAAGGTCGTCAAATCTATCGCTCATGTAGTTTATAGAAGTTCTTATGCATTGGAACTCGTCGAGCAACATGGAGATTTTATCGTCTTGCTTTTTGAACCAAGTTTCCATCAGTGTCTTGATATCACTGTCACTTTCTCTGGTTACACCTTTGCGGAAAGTGACATAGGGAGGCGGCGATTCCTTGTCTCTTAGTGAACCGTCCAGGCTCATTTCCGAAGACGTCGAAATTTGAGTAGGGGCAGTATTACCGTCACGTTCACAATTAGAGTTCATGGTAGATAATTATTCAGTCTCTGCCAGTCGGGCTACTCTGTGTCAGATTGTGAGGATTGTACCGCGCGATCGATTAATGACTAACGTTGTCACTTTCGCACACAAACGAGACAGTAGATCACACAGTTAGGAAATATAACGATACAACCGCTGTGCACAGACGCGCGCGACCGAATGAATTTCAACAACTTGGCGTACCCTGTTTGAAACAAATGGCTTCCAGCGGTCAGGATTCCTTTGTAGCCACCCAAGCACCGCCATGGAATCAATCCAACCATAAATCTTCACTTCTACGTCTGGTGAAAGGGCTTGCTTGATTTTCATCATAACCTTGGAAAGCAGTAAGGCTGCACTCAGCTCCAGTCGTGGTAAGGAAATTTCTTTATTGCAGGGAACGAGTCTAGACTTTCCAACAATTAATTTTATATATGGTTGACCCAATTTCATTATCTTGCTATAAACAACGCAAGCGAATGCTTTTTGCGAAGCGTCGCAAAAACCGTGTAATTCGAGTTTACACGTGACTTCGCAGCCTAACCATCGTGGTATTTCGATATTATTTATGTCAATAATATCACTTTTTATTGTTTGCCATTCTTGATATATATCCTTAGGGAGCTTGTCATCCCAGGACATGCTTGTTTTCCAAACTTGTTGAAATAGCAGTTTCATTTTGGTAGATATCGGAGTTAACCATCCCAGCGGGTCAAATAGTTGAGAAATAGCAGATAGCAGCGATCTTCTCGTGTCTTGAATGTCCTTGTCGACTTTGTATTGAAAAACGAAAACATCTTTTTCAGGATTCCAGAGTAAACCGAGTGACTTGGTAGACTCACTTTGCTTGAAATTAAAATTGCACTGCCCTTGTTGGCTTGTATTGTCTGACAATTCTTGATAATTCGACTTCCATTTTCTCAAATTAAAGCCCCCATCTTTCATAAGACTTATAAGATCTTCTTTCATTTTCAGGGCAGATTCTAATAAAGGCATTGCTAGAATCAAATCGTCCATGTAAAAATTATTTTCCACTATTTGAGCGGCCTCGGGGTATTTGTCCTTTTCGTCACTTGCTAATTGACGTAGGGTCATCATTGCGAGATAAGGCGCGGCCTTGGTGCCGTAAGTAACTGTAGTTAACTGGAAATGCTGCAGCGGATTCTGAGTGCTATCTCGCCACATTATTCTTTGAAGAGGTTGGTCATCTTCGTGTAACCAGATAGCGCGAAACATTTTTTCACAGTCAGCGGTAAAGGCCACTTTATATTGCCTCCATCCTAAAATTAATGTGAAGATATCCTTTTGTAAGTTCGGGCCCGTACACATGCAATCGTTGAGACTTAACCCACTGGATGTTTTTTGCGATGCATTGAAGACTACTCGTAGTTTTGTTGTACTAGAGTCGTCCCGTAGTACGCAATGTTGAGGTAAATAGCAATCGAGTCCGGGCATAATATTATTGTAGTTAATACGTTTCATATGTCGTAATTCTTGATATTCGTATATAAACAACTTGTAGGCTATTTTTAGCTCACTATTTTTATTACATTTTTTCTCTATCTGATAAAATTGGGCGATAGCCTGGTGCTTAGATTGGCCCAATTCATTAATGTTAGACTTAAGGGGCAGTCTAACTATATATTTGCCATCGTTCGACCTTGTTGTCGTAGCTTTATAAAAATCAATACATCGAGTCTCTTCTGTTGAATATGACTCATTAGCCGATACATCTTCTATTTCCCAAAACTTTTGTATGTCTTGAAGATTGTTAAGAACTACGTTGCACTGAAGAGATTGTACCTTGCCGCACAAAATCCATCCGAGCCGAGTTTCTTGGGCGATTGGTGACATGTTACCAATTCTGTATATGCCGCCCATAATAATATTGGAATAGATATCGGCTCCGAATAAGATGTCGATGGGCTTGCTAATATTGAAATCGGAATCTGCTAATTTTATTTTTTGTAATAACTCCCATGTTGGACGTGTGAATGAAACATTAGGTAAGTTTCTTGTTAAACCTTTCATAATGTAAACATTCGTAGTAAAGGCGTAATCCTCAGTTATCGAATTGCAGTGTATTTGTGTCATTCCATTGCAGATGTTGTCCTTGGTGCCAACACCTGTTATGACGCCTCTACATTTTTGACGGGGTAAGCACAGAAGCTGAGCTGCTTTTGCCGTGATGAGAGACACTTGTGAGCCTTGATCTATGAGGGCCCGCATAGTTAAGTACTCTCCATCTGCTCTCTGTACTTTTATCAAGGCTGTAGCTAATAGAATTTCTGGCAAGTCACATTGCTGGGTCACGTGCGAGTTATTATTTACTTGCTCAACTCGTCGGTTCATTGACATATTGCTTGCCGCAGGCCTTGATGACGCATCGGCCGATGTCACATTGCATTTCGCAAATGCTGAGTGCAGCAAAGTATTATGATATCCGTTGCACTCGCGGCATCGCTTATTTGAAGTACATGTTTTGCCATTATGATTGTAAAGACAATTATAACAAAGATTTAATCTTGCAATTGCTTTTCTTTTCTGTGATGCCGACATATCTAGGAATTGCTTGCAGAAATAGATCCCATGTTCAGCGCTGCTACAAATTGGGCATAATAACTTATATCTTGTATTTGATTGCGCCATAGCCTGGTTGCTTGAGAAATTCTTGAAATGGTACGATTTATTTTGTCTATCCGATACCGATGAGATAGATCTTTGTTGATAATTTTCTTGTTTTCGTCTGGCTGATTCCATTGTAGTGAATTTGTTTTCTAAGAAATTAAGAAATTCGTTCAAATTTGGTAATTCTCGTGGCTCCTTTATTGATTCCAGATAGTCACTATGAGTTTCCGCATCTAATTTTTGCACTAAAAGGTGTACCAAAATTGGATCCCACGTATCTATGTTAACGCCTAGGTTCTTGATCGCGTTTAAGCATTCTGTGGCGACATCGTGAAGACGTTTTATGTGATTCACATTCGCTTGCTGCGTCACAGGTAAGTTCATCATAGTGTTTATGTGAGTTGTAAAAATTAATTTCTTGTTATTATACCTGTGATTTAATATTTCCCAACATGTCAAATAATTTTCAGAGCTGATTTGTAGGTGTTGTACTAAGCGCTCAGCTTCGCCCTTAAGCTTGCTCTTAAGGAATTGCATTCGTTGCGCGTTTGACAAGCTTGGGTTGTTATGTATAGCTTCACTAAAAAGGTCTTTAAATGACACCCATTGCTGGTAATTGCCATTAAAGATAGGTATGTCGAGTTTAGGTGTTGATTTTTCACGGTGTGACACGGACCATAGCTTGCTATTTATGGCCTTCTTGATGTCATGATATTTTTGTTCGTGCTCCGTGAACCTTGCTTCGTATTGTAGGTTAGACCCGTTTGTTTCGCTGTCTATCCCCCAATGGAGTAAATCAATTGCCTTCCAGCGCACCTGAAGAGTCTTAAGTGTATCTTCGAACTCCCATCCTTCTTGTATGACCTCTACGTTGATGTTAGAGACTGTTCTCGCAAACGCCTTGAAATTGCTCAACTGTTTTCTGTACATCTCGTCAATCTTGCTAAGATTGCCTGTGTTTGAGGTATTTGCCATGATATTCCAGTCCTGTCCCCTTGGTTGAACGTTCTTTTCTTGAGGATCAACGTCTTCGAAAGGTATGTTTTCATCTTGTTCTACGTTTTGAGATGTGGATGCTGTGTCGCTCAAACCGGTCTTGATTGGTTTTTGATTAGAGTGCTGCGTTTCATATGACGTAGTAGGTTGTCTTGACGGCGATTTGGGAATGGTACTGATACTCATCTTCTCAATGTAACGCTTGACCTCTAAGTAACCTTGCCTTGTCTGCTGGTAATAATCACCGAGTAAGTATTCATGATCAACTGGTAAACACTCCGAAAGCTTCGCTTAGTTCATTTTGTACTCATCCCAACATTTTTCCAGAGCTTCGAGACGCCTCTTAACTTGTTCTGCGGTCCTACGGGATGGACCATTCTTTTTAAAGTTAGTTAAAATTTTCTTGATCTCCTCTGATAACAGAGATTGCTGATGATATACTCTATATCATCCATATCCATCTTGATGTAACTTGATATAAACTTGAAAACAAAATTGACGTATATAAACTCGCTAAATATAAACTTGATAGAATAAGGTACCTTACTTGCTGTTTGTATATTTTTGGTGTGCACAATCTTGTAGTTAATGCGGACTTGTATTTCACAACAAAATTTCCACAATATAAAACTTGCTCTTGATGGTTCTTGATAACTTGAAACTTGCTGGTTCTTGATAGCTTCGTGATCTAATGTGTTCTCGCGTGATATGTGCGCCTTCTCAATTCAACCGGTGAGACCCGCTTGTGGGAGGCCGATTAAACCGATTCGCTACCACATTAAATCGCAAAAGATCAACAAACCTTTGCTCGAAGGACCACAATGTCGTGCGGTTGCCTTGATGCTGCCGAACGACACACTTGATATATCTTGCTAAATGAAAAATCCTTGATGATTGGAATATATTTATTTTCTTGATACACGAGTTTATCTTGCTAAAGACTTATTGTAAAGTGAATAATTGAAACAAATAAATGTATAAGTATTGTAATGCGCTGACGCGGTCAAGTGCGCGGTGTGTCGCTGACGCGGTAACTTGTGAGGTTAATAAACCGAACAAATAATAAAACTATATACTCGTAGATGGTCGAATTAGCTAACAAAACTAGATATATTTTACCGGGATACTTTCGTTGATATAGACGCTAAAAGTATAAATTATAACTGTTCTATCGTTCAGGAAGAAACTAGGTTAAAAAAATGAACAACTTTACTAAAATAATGTTTTATGTACCTTTAAACAATATCAACTTATTTAACAATTGCCGCTTAGACTGATCTTTCGTTTCTGCATTTTTCAATTTTGCCGCATAGTGTAGACGTACCTATGTCAATATATTTTTCAATTAAGATTTTTATTACCGTTACCTTATGACCAAGATTCGGTGATTGTACTTGGCAGTGTTCGTCTATCCCGATGAAAACATTGGTATGGTTGAATTATTTTAACACTGAAATGTACATTTTTAATAATAATAATAATAATCTTTATTTGCCATTAGAGTTTACAAAATAAAACATATCGGTCCCCCACACTAGGCATGGCCTGTCCTGTGGGGAAATTAAACGATTTACATTTGAAAACAGCAAAGACAGAATACAAAACAACAGTAACAAAAATAATGTGCAATGAATTTCTAAAACTTAAAGATAAAAGTAAGGTTAACAAAATTATATTGTGGATAAGAAATGTGCATGCGTGTGTGTATGTGTGCGTGTTGTGTATGATTGTGTGTGTGTGTGCGTGTGTGTGTGTAATTGGTACGATTACCGCATCCTCATTTAATAACCTTTAGCACGGCTTCAGTATCAGTGTAACTCCACTTCAATAGGGTAGTCGTGGCCATCGCTTTGGTTTCCTTGACAGAACAGTCTTTAAAGTTACAAATCTTAGAGATTTTGTTATAAATGAATGGGTACAGAAAGCTTCCGAAACGGTGAGCAAAAGAAGTAGCAGTGCGAATTTTGGGTAATTTGGGTACACGTTTTTTGGATAGTTCTTTGTATTCGTCGGAGTCTATCACAGTTTTATGGACAGCGGTCACCACCCTAACAATATACAATTTCCTGACGCTCAGCACGCCAGCCTCTTGATATAGAGTATCGGTACGATAACGACGGGGTTTTTTCAATGCAGTTTTTAATACTCCCCTTTGTGCTCTTTCGAGAGGTAGGATGAACGTAGTACTCGATCCACCCCAAGCCAGTATACAGTAATTAATAAGGGGCTGGCAGAGAGCCGTATACACCAATTTCAAGAGGCTACCGTGTAATACGTCACGTAAGTTTTTCATTACGTATATGACCTTCCTCACCCTCTTACACATGTCCTCCACATGCACTTTGAAAGTGAGCTTCTCGTCTAAGACCACACCAAGATACCTAAGAGAGTCTTGCCGACTGATTTCTCTGCAATTCCATGTATTATCTCGTATCATTTCGAAACTACAGTCACTTGAGTGAATCTTTAGGGCGGTTATTGAGACAGGTGCAGATGCACCCGTTTTGTAAAAGCATAAGAACTTTGTTTTTGAGGTGTTAAGGGATAATAGGTTCTGTTGCAACCAACTTGATACAGTCGCCATGCCCCTTTCTACCCTTTGACAGACCTTAGCCCAAGAGCTGTCGTGAAAGATTAAGGCAGTATCGTCGGCGTAGCACAGGATTTCAGATTTTTGTATTGGAAGAGTAGCGATATCATTCATGTAAAGCAGGAACAAAGTTGGACCCAATATGCTTCCCTGTGGAATGCCAAAAGTCACTGATTTGTAGCTGCTTTTTACGTCTGCAAGTTTGACGCATTGACAACGCTCTGATAAATAATCAGTAAACCAACTAAGAGCTGATCCTCTGATGCCATAGGCCTCCAATTTCTTTAAGAGAATAGGGATTGATATAGAGTCGAACGCCTTGGCGAGGTCCAAGAAAACGCCGATACACTTCGATCCTCTATCTAGATGGGAGGCTACGGTGTTAGTGAGAAGAGAGACAGCATCTTCACAAGAGCGTCCTTGTCTGAACCCAAATTGGCGGTCGGTAATTACTTTATTTTTACTTAGGAAATTCACTAATCTTTTGTGTATAATGCGTTCAAACAGTTTTGGGATGCTACCCAGAAGGGAAATTGGTCGGTAGTTGCTGAGATCGTCTTTTTGTCCACCTTTAAATATGGGTACCACGGCCGCAGTCTTCCACATCGTAGGAAATAAGCCAGATTCTATACTTAAATTGAATATTGTCGAAAGGGGCTCTGCTAGTAAGTGTCCTACACTCTTAAGTATCCTGTTGCTTACATTATCAAGACCGGGCGAACTATCTGGTTTAAGGTTTTTTATGAGTAGTATTATTTCTTGCGGATCAGTGGGAGAAATGAACATGGAATCTATTATTCTTCTGTCAATTACAGTTTTCTCTATAAGAGATTTTTGAGTGATATTAAGTTCGTCTAATATGGTCCTGGCCAATTTTTGGCCCACTGTTGCGAAGTGTTCATTACATGCTTCCAACGATTCCTCCAGAGATCCCCGAATATTAGCAATATCGTCCACAGAACTATTTGCATTTTTACATGATCTATGAGAAATTTTATTTACAGACTCCCAAAGTTTCTTAGGTGCATGTTTGTTTTTGTTTATTAAATGACTGTCATGATCAGCTTTTAGACTTCTGAGAAGTTGAATGTAGAAGTTTCTGTATCTACAATAGATCAGTCTTTTAGTGGTGTCATTTGGGTGTTTCCTAGCATCGAGTTGTAATTTGTCTTTAGTTTTACTGCAACGTATTAATCCTGGAGTCATCCAAGGCAGAATGTTAAATTTTGAATGACTGGTTCTGACTGTATGTGAATGTTTCAAAATTGAATTTGTGAGTATGGATGTGAAATCAGATACCATAGCGTCGAGGGAAGAAGCGTTCAAGCGGGACCAGTCCGTGCTTTCCAGTTCCAATTTGAGACCATCATGGTCTACTTTTAACCTATATCTATTCCTAGAGTTTGTTTTGGAGGCTTTAGTTATTATACCTAACATAGTAATGCTATGATCAGTGAGATCAGCGGGACAGACCACTGTTTCGGCTTGAGAGTTGTAAGGTACGAATATGTGGTCAATACAATAATGTAGTCAATACAATAATTTTACCTTTATACATCCTCCAGTACGAAGATATTGTCTTATAACACTCTCTGACTTTTGACAAATCAAAAACACGTCATTAGATGCATATTTCTCTATCTAAATTTAAATTTAATGTAGCTTTCCCCGATGTGGATGTAGACCCTATGTTTACTTTCAAATGGGGTGTTATTGCATTCACTTCAGATTCCACTATTGACTCTTCTTGCTATAAAAATAACGAAAACAATAGTTAATAAATCATTAGGTCGTATATAAAATTAACTAAATTTAACATAATTTTAAAATTAAATGACAAAATATTTTACCTGTATATTCGGTACGGCTGTATTTTTTAATTTACTATATACCCTTTCTTAGTTACATACATATCTTCTTCATTAAAATGCTCTGAACAAATTACGCTAGAATTATTTGGTTGGTAAAACTCGTCATCTCTATCTCGAGCTATAATACGTCTCCATTTCTCCCTTCGAATTTCATTTTGTGGAAAGTTAAAATAAATTAATACAAATATTATATTAATAATTCAAAACAACTTATAACGACTCCATGCCATTTCATATGGACTTTGTTCCAAAGTAGTGCTGTCGATTCGCTCTCGCTTACGAGCAGCGCACGCAAGAGTGAGCGGGACAGGTGCGTAATACATGCATTTAAATTTAAACGAAAATGTTTTTAAATATATTATTAAAAGCGCCATATGCAACAAAATATAATAAATAATTCATAAGAAACCTATACTTACCGAAAGTACGACACTCCATCCTTTTTTTGCACTTTTAGAGTATAGTTTTTGCATTTTTCACTACGCACTTTGGCATCGTGAAATGTCACACTGCTAGCGCGGTCGTAAGGTGGCTGCGAGCGAAATCGTGCATACGATTGATTTATGCACGCTTTTGTTGGCGCCGTTTTTCGAGCGACAATCGTGCATCTATGGTATATTTGATCGAAGAACCCCACTATTTAAAAATTATAGTTGGCTGTGTTGCCAATTGAATAAATAAAAACTCCCGAACAGAATTATTAACAAAAATAAGAAATCATGACATTCGGCCATCCGATACCATGCTACTCCTGGAGCACAACCTCAACTAAAATCACTCAGTTTTCATTATCACACGATCAAGATATGGTGTTAGCAAGAATGAAAAGTAAATATCCACTTCCCTATGCATAACAGAGAAACATCCCGATCATCGAATTTTAAACAAAATTAAAAAATGACTATTGAAGAATTGCTTTTATACATGAAATGAATATTGTAATCGCACATACTTTAAAACGAAATGTCTATTAGCAATATAATAATAAGTACTGTATAAAATTATACAATGTATTTATATTTAATTTATCTTGACTTATTCATATTCATATTAATTTATTCATAAAAATATAAGCTTACAGAGTTATCCAATTCGCTTATATCTATACTATTTCTATACAAAATAAAATAAAAAATTAAATTAAAATTTACTTATAACATACAAAGAACAGTTCTACATTAACTTACAATATTTAAATTAAAGGCTACTATTATAATATCTATTGAGTATCATACCTATATATTATCTAATTATTTTATCTAAGTAAAGGAACACATTTTTATAAATTATGCTAGGTTTGTCAAAGAATATATCTGCTTCTGGATTGGCCTTGAGAAAACTATTTATTAATTTAACGGCTCTGGAAGTGGGGCTGTTATCTGCGTGTGGGGAGCGCCACGTTGGGGGACAGGAGAGAAGATTGTGCTGCCGCCTACCAATACCTCGCGTGTAGTGGTCCGGTACATAGAAATGTATGGACTCACGAACTTCTGGGTTATCTATTTTGTCAGTTATCAAAAAATAATAATGAATGATATGCATGAGTTCCCGTCTGCACTGTAAAGTATCTATCCCGACCATGCCTGTTACAAATGTTGACGGGTATAAAAAGGGGTAATATCCATACTGGCGTTTGTACAAATATCTGGCGAACTTGCGTTGGATTCTTTCCACTAACATTTTATACAAGGTCTCTCGGGGACTCCATACTATGGCGTTATACTCTAACTTACTCCGCACGTAAGCATTGTAGAGGAGTTTTATCACCTGAATATTTTTAAAGTGGTAAGAAGTTCTAATAATGAAACCTAGGCTTTTACTCGCTTCCTTACATGTTTTAGTTATATGTTCATGAAAATTTAAATGAGTATCCATGATTAAGCCTAGATCGCGAATTGCAGAGACACGCTCTAATGGAGTACCCGATAGCTGGTATGTCGTTGTGATTGGAATGCGTGACCGAGAAAAAGTTATAGTTTTACATTTTGAGATGTTAAAGGTCAATTTGTTTTTTACACCCCATTCAGCCACTGCGTTTATATCACGTTGTAGTGCTACACAGTCTTCAGGCCCGCTCACCGCATGGTAAAGTTTTAAATCATCAGCAAACATTAAGCATTTTGCCGTTGAGATAGTACGGGGTAGATCGTTAATCATAATTAAAAATTGAGTTGGACCGAGCGTACTACCTTGACTTACACCCGAGCGTGTGTAATATTCTTGAGATCTATAACCTCCAAGCTTGACGAATTGCTTACGGTCCCTAAGATAATCTGCCATAAATTTTAAAAGTGGTGTTGAGAATCCTAGTTCTGCGAATTTCACTAAAAGAACATCGTTATCAACAAGATCAAACGCCTTTTTAAAATCAAAATACGCTGCGTCAACCTGACACCCCGACTTAACCCGCGTGCTTACGTAGTCCACAAACTGTATATGATTCGTCAAAGTTGAGCGATCAACCCGGAATCCATGTTGAGAGTTATTAAGCAGTCTGCCTATTTGCTTATAAATGGATTTATTTATTATGGATTCAAACACCTTGGCAAATACTGATAATATTGCAATAGGCCTGAAGTTAGTTATATCAGCAGACGAACCACATTTAGGTACAGGAGTTACCCTGGACACTTTCCATGCACTGGGGTAGAGACATTGTTGAAGTGAAAGATTGTAGAGATGCAGCAACGGGTCCTCTAAAACTAACATACAGTCTTTCACTAAAAAAGCCGGTATGTTATCGGGGCCATAGGCTGCTGATGCCTTCAGACGACCTATCGCCCATCGTAGATCTGAAGCTTTAATAGTATTAATACTGACATTTGTGTACATTGCATCGCGCTCTGCTGCCTCTGCATTTAACAACGGAGTGTCAGGTTGAAAAACTGAGCTGAAATACTGGGCAAATGCATCAATAGCCTCTTGCCCTTCTATAGTTCTGCTGTTATATATAAATTCTTTACTTTGTTGCCTATTCTTTCTTTTGTCTTTAACGTATTTCCAAAAATTTTAAGGGTCGAGTGCTATATTATTTTCTACTTTTATCATGTAATTTCTAAATGCTATATTTAAAAGTTCTTTTACTTTGGTTCTATAATATTTAAATAGTTCTTTATTAAATTCTAGGCCACGACTTTTAAACATTTTTAAATTGAAATGTTTAAGTTTTATGTAATTTATGATTTCTGTAGTATACCATTTTGGATATATATATTTATCATTGGTAGTTATTTTTTTGTAGGGAACTCGTCTGCTTATAACTGTATTAAGTTTATTATACAAGGTATCAATGTTAACGTCCTGTTGGTGCATTAGGTCCGTCCAGTCTAAGTCTCTTATATCAGTGTACAAGCCGCAGAAATCGGCTTTGCGAAAGTTCCACTCTGTGCATAGGTTCTGACCAGGCGGTTTGTCAATTACAACTTTAGAAGGTAGTGTCAGCACAATCTCTAACTGAGGGTGATAAGCATCAATAGGTACCAATGGCTCCACTTCAGATGATACAGTGCAACTTCCGGGGTCTAGACTTGTCAATACCAGATCCAAGATGCATCCATATTTATTGAAAACGTCATTACATTGCTGCAGCTTGCAGTAGCTTAAGAAATCATGAAACTGTGTCTGGACTGATTTATTACAAGACTTCAAGTTGAAATCACCTACGATCAAGGATTTACAGTCCGAATATGTACTAATGGCATTTTCTATACAGGATAATACATCAAGATATTGCTTGTCATTGTAGTTGGGAGGTAAATATGCAACACAAACTAACAACTGAATATTTTTAGACGTTAAAATAGTAAATAACAATTCTTTATCATCAGTTAAACCATCTATGTTCGTAATTCTTTTAACAGTATAACTATTCCTAACAGCTAAGAGAACTCCGCCCCATCCAACATTACCTACACGGTCCTTTCTTAGTACAATATACTCGGGAGGGAACAGTTCCGAGTCATATACAGAATCATTGAGAAAAGTTTCAGTAAGGATAACAAGATCACTTGATATTGAAGAAATATTATTATAAAAATTTACAGTTTTAGTGCGTAGACCTCTTACATTTTGATAGTACAGTAATAATTTTTTAGGTCGTTTTTTATTATTACTTTTATTCTTTCTTTTGTGGGCTGCTCGGTACGAGAAAAAACTTACTTGGTTTTATTTCAGGATTAGTTTTCCTAGGAGTGATTAATAGGTAACCATAGTAACTATAATCAATATTTATATTATCTAATATATTTTTGTAAATGTATTGTATTCCCATTTTATTGATTTTTCCAGTTTTAAAAGAAAACATATCTAGTGAAGTAACAACATTGGAATCATAAAAGTATGCATAATTATTAATTTGTAAATCTATAATAATATAATAATAATAATATTTATTCATTCAAACATCAGTATAATACATATACACATATTACATCAGTACACTTGGGCACTAAAAGAAAAGCAATATATCTCTGGCCCCCACACTAGGATTCCCTGTGTCGTGGGGTCCAGTCCCTTCCGTTAGTTAAAAATAGATAAAAGAGAATGCATTTCTTGTGTATATTATTTTCTTGATGGCAAAAATTAAAACAAACATATAATGAAAAAAAAAAAGAATTTAAAACCAAAAATAGAAGCTAGTGAGTGTGTGTGTGTGTGTGTGTGAGTGTGTGTGTGCGTGTGCGTGTGCGTGTGCGTGTGCGTGTGCGTGTGCGTGTGATATTAAAAACCAATGTTTAAGAGGTTCTCGGTAAGGGCATAGTCTTTGAGAATTAGCCATTTCTGGATGGTGGTTTTAAGGCGGAATGATGTTAGGTTTATTATTGTATTATTATTTTTGAAGAATTTGTTGTATAGATAGGGTCCCATAAAAGTGTAAGATTGACGAGCAAAAACAGAACGAACTCTCGGTATATCCCACTTAAGAGTTCTGTAAGAGGTTCTCGCTATGGTTTTCGCAATTTTATGAAAGCGGAGAAGTACCGAGTTAATATAAAGCTGTCTCACGCGAAGGAGGTTACATTCTGTGTATAGTGTATTAGTAGAATAGCGCCAAGGTTTTTGAAACGCTATTTTTAAAATAGCTCGCTGAGCTCGTTCTAGCTTGAGAAGATATGTTTTTTTCCCCGCACCCCAAGCAATGATACAATAACCCAAGACAGATTGACAGAGACAGAAATATACGGTTCGAATAAGTTGCGGTTCTGCTACAGACCTAATTTTTTTAAATATGTGAGCTAACTTCCTTACACGTTTCGTAACTGCATCGATATGTGATTTCCACGAGAGATGTTCATCGATCATTATGCCTAAATATTTTATGCACGAAACTTGTTCAATAGTTGGGCATTGGCATTGCAATGAAGTTGGTTGCTTGACAGACTGACATGTGTGCAGTTTGACTTTTAGAGCTTGCTTAGGAGCAGACCTTTTGGATATACTTAAGGCTATGAGTTTTGTTTTACTTGCGTTAAGAGTTAGTAAATTGTTTTTCAGCCAGCTGGCAGTACTTTTAAGTCCCTCCTGGGCTACATCAACAACCTCTGTCCATGTCTTGGCATGGAAGATTAAAGCAGTATCATCTGCAAAAGTAAAAATATTAGCGTGTGGCAGTTTAAGTGAACAGAGATCGTTAATGTAGGTCAAGAAGAGAGTAGGACCCAAAACACTGTCTTGAGGCACGCCGTAAGCAATGTCTGCATAATCGCTTGTGTGTTCTCCTATTCGCACTCGCTGTTTCCGTTCGCTAAGGTAAGATTGGAACCATTGTAGCGCTAGACCTCTAACCCCCAACAGTTCTAGTTTTTTTAGTAATATAGGTCGTGAGACAGTATCAAATGCTTTCGCCAGGTCCAGGAAAACACCAACACATTTTTGTCCGTCGTTAATTTTATCAGTTACAAAATCAACAAGACCCGTGACGGCGTCTTCCGTGGACCGGGCAGAGCGAAATCCATATTGATTAGGAGCTAGAAGGTTATTTACCTCTAGATATTTAAGTAGTCTCATATTGACTACCTTCTCAATCACTTTCGACACCGTACTTAATAGTGAAATTGGTCTGTAGTTAGCAGGTTCCAGTGAATCACCTGCCTTGAAAATAGGTATTACCTCTGCAATTTTAATATTATTCGGAACTATTCCTGATGATAAACTAAGATTACATATATATGTCAGGGGCGTCGCAATCACATATTTGTTAAGCTTTAACATGTCATTACTGATGTTATCGTGTCCTGTAGCTTGACTGGATTTTAGCGTACCTATTATTTTGATAACTTCAATTTCATCTGTTGGTTGTAAAAATAGTGAATGGGGTGATTTATTTGAATTATAGGTAAGGCTTATATTGTTGCCTAATTCAGTTTCAGTTATTTCCAATCCATCTAAAACTGTCTCCGCCAAACGCTCACCAACAGTACTGAAGTAATTATTTACTGTATTTAGAGATTCGATGGCATCGTCTTTTAATTTTAATAATTGATCATTTTTATTTTCACATTTATTTAGATTACAGATTATTTTTAGAGAGTTCCATGTCTTTTTTAAGTTATTTTTATTTTCCTCTAGGAGGTTGTGTTCATATTTGTTTTTTTGTTCATGTAATAAGTTAACGCAAATATTTCTGTAGGTCTTATATTTATTTTGTAATTCAAGATTGTTGCGATTTTTTCTAGCATCGATATGTAATTTGTCACGAATTCTAATTGATTTTAAAAGACCTGGCGTAATCCATTGTTTAACAATTATATTGGAGCTGCGAAAGTGTTGGGTAAATTTATTTTTCTCAATAAAGTTATTCACTTTAGAGATAAAATATTGTGTCGCCTCCGTAATATCGGTTATATCATATAGTCCCAACCAGTCAAAATTCTTTAGGTCTTCATGTAAGCTTCCATAGTTGATCTTAGTGGCTTGTTTTCTAGATTTTTCTTTGGAGGAATTTAAGCCAAGGCTACATAGTACGCTGCTATGATCTGTAACATCGGAATGACAAACAATAGTCGTAGACGGGTGAGAGGATTTGATTAGACAATGGTCTAAGCAATTTAGTTCTCGTGTTGGTATGTTATGCCCAGATACATAGCCATAATGAGCCATTAAGCTTAGGAACTCATCTGCTCGGTTATCAGTGGAATTCTCTTTAATATCAAGATTGATGTCACCTACTAAGGCGCAGTGTTGGCTTTTACATTTCTTAATAATGTTTTCCAAAGAAGTTAGAAAATTGTTTATGTTTTGAAAAGATGGTGATCGATAAATCGCTATTATAGTATGAGTAGCAATATCTAATCGTAGACAGTTGGCATCATTAATGTCCGGTTCCGACACGCATACTTGTAAATCCGCTTTAGTGAATATCACTATTCCGTCACATTTATTTAAATATTTAGTTGAGTAAGAACATTTGTAACTGTCTAAGTGCAATCCATTAAATGATTCATCGAGCCAACATTCAGTTAACACAATAACATCTGGTTGAAATTGTAGACGATGTAAAAGTACGATTAGAAAGTTAAAGTTTTATTTATACTTCGTATATTTTGCGAAAAAACTGAAAATTGTTTCGAAGTATCACCAAGGTGTTGTTTACACATATCAGGATTATGCAATTCTATAGAATTAGTTAGTTTCATACTATCAATATCATCTAATAGTTTATTATTATCGAACATAGTGATAGATTAAATATTTAAAATGCATCACTACTCGGTATGTCGGTATATTAAAATAGAAGTAAATTAAGTATGTGGTATTTGTAAACATGAAGACTAAATAAAATTGTAAGCCATTGATTTGTGCACCTTTAACAGCAATGTGTGAACTATTTCTGATTAGTGACAATATACAGTTAAATATATTAATTGATATTAAGTAATTGGGTATGCACGCGGCTATATTTTGAGTGCGGGTAAATATAGTGTTGTGATTGCGAGTGTATGTAGTAGGATTGTATGTTCTCAGATGTAGTGACTTGTGTTTTAGTATATGTAGTTGTGTATGTGTAGGTGTCTGGTAGCTACGTATTTTTATGTTACATTTTAGTTTAAATGCCTGTAAAAGAACTAAAGTTATAAAGGAGTGGCAAATAGACAGTATTATGATAAGTAAAATTAAACCTAGTCAATCTGACTTCTTCAAATTCACAAGCTGAGCTTCATTCTTGATCTGTATGTATTCTGAGCCATCCTTCTTTTTTAAATACACATTGCCGTTCGATGTCCAGCAATATTTAAAGTATTCTGATTTTGCAACATCTCTTGCGAGAAAATGTAGCCGTCTTGATTTAGAAGTAAGTGATTCAGATAGAAAGAGGGCCGAAGTGTTATTTTCAATTCCCAGGTTAAGGATCTTCAGTTCCTTAGTTTTGTTGTAGTGCCTGGCGGTGCTCAGGAATTTAGTCTTTAACTGAGTATTCGAAAATTCCGCAATTACAGTGGTCTTTAAAGGATCCTTCTTGTTCGGCACACGGTAAACGTCACGTAAGTCCCCTGGGTAAAGAGTGATGTTTAAACATTTCGACAGCTCATTTATGTAGTTGAAGAGAATGTCTTTGTTTTCGTTTTGTACTCGAGGAATATATCTCAGTTCGATGCTGGTTTTTTTAAGAGATTTCTCTAGAAATTCGCATTTGTCATCGATATTTGAAATTTGGCTCAGAAGATTCCTTCGTTGATCCTCCAATCCGTCGATTTTGGATTGCATTGACTTGAGTTGATGAGACATATCCTCAAGAGAGTGTTCTATTTCCTGGTTTGTAATAAAAATGGAGGAGTTCTGTGATTTTACTTCTTCAAGGTGCCTGCTCAGTAAGTCGAATCTTTTATTTTGGGTGTCTTGAAAGGTTAGCAACATTTCTTTAATCTCCATTTTGAATGCTGTAAGTTCATCATAGCTCTCATCAGAGACCCGCCGACGTTTATCTCTCATTGTGATATGAGGGTGTCTAGTATCTTCGCCCTCACCAGACTTGGACTTGATATTTGTGTCCGATGCAGACAGTATTTTATTGAGTGGTGGAGAACGTTGCATCATGTTCATTTATGTTATTAGTATTTACAAGTAAACAGGCTTACGTGACGAGCTTATCCAATGCGCTACGCTTTACGTAGCAGGCGCTCGCGGCTGTAGCTCGGTGCTGCTACGTCGACTGGGATCAGCGGTGCAGGAGCGAGAGGGCAATTATTAGGTGCCTCTCGTTTACTTGAAGTGCGCGCGGGGCAGGGGCGATGTCAGCAATAGTGATGGAGCGAGAGGGCAATTATTAGGTGCCTCTTGTTTACTCGAAGTGCGCGCGGGGCAGGGGCGATCGTAAGATTTTAAATACTATTGTTCGAGATTTTCAAGCAATTGGGATATCACTGAGCTAACAATTACGTACTGAATTCGCGTGAGCAAAGAAAATATTTTTTGTCTAAAACTAAAAACACGTCTGCTTGCAATGGATATTTGGACGGAAGGGAATACAGTAGATTATTAAATAGTTCTATTTTATAATTATAAATTGGAGAACCACATATGTATATAGGAGTACATAGAATTATATTTGTGTGAGAAATATGCTGTAATGCTTCCCTGATAGTTTTTACCAATTCATTAAAATTACATGTGGTCTTAAAATCTTTTTCCCCAAGCATAACAATACAATAGTCCCTCATATTATATCCATGCAATTTTTTATCAATATTTTGAAGTAGATAATACTACTATTTGGCGATAAATAGCGGATGTAGTCAAACTGGTTACTAAACGTAGCATCAACGGCTGCCAGCGTACCCCAGGATGAGCTGTTAGTCAGGATACACAATTTAGGTCTCTCACTAAGATCAATTTCTGAGTCTATGTTACTAGTATGACTAAGTAGTGAAGATTTTTCATATTTTTGAGATTGTAATGCCTTTTGGAGGGTACTAATTTGATGATTAAGGTCCTCTATTTCATTCTTGGCTGACTTCAGATGTAGCTCCAGATCTTTAAGATTCTGCTCGAGGGTTAAAATGTTCCTGCCAGAAAGTTCATCTACCTTGTTTTCGATGAATGTCCTGGGCGGTGTGGCTATTATATTTAGATCTGAATATTGTAGAGAACCTTTAATTTTCTTTTTGTTACTAAATTTACTTTCTTTTGGCGGTGTTTTGGATAAGAAACCCTTTAATGTGTTATTTTCTTTGGTAAGGTTGGACACTTGTGAACGGAGGTCGTTATTGTCTAGAATAATGTTATCAAATTCGTTTTGTGTAGTGGCCAGGTCCATTCGTAGTTGTTCTATGATGTCTCTCATGTCTTGGATAGTGACAGCTTCCGTCATTGTGTAATCCATACTTTTTGATAATAAGGTATCTTCAGTAGTTAGATCGTCATAGAAAATGTCAGAGTTTTCTTTTTCAGTTTCTGTGCTCCTTGAAATAGACAGTTGTGTGACCTCTTGCGCACTATTAGACGATATAACTACATTATCGCATATTTTGTGTAGCTTCTTTCTCAAAGTTACATTGCTCACCTCAGTAGTTAATAAAGCTTGACCAGAATTTCGTTTGTCACATGATTGGCATTGCCATTTTTTAGTCTTGTCTGGATTGCCAACACATGAAAATTCAAAATTGTTTTTGCATAAGGTGCAAACAATTGTGTTTTTAAAATCGACTCGACGTTTGCATTTATTACATGTAACAAGTATTGCCCTCTTGTGGCCGATGTTGGTATCACTTCCAATCTTAGATATCGTTGATCGATTGACAGGCAGTTTTGACGGCGTCCAATAGATGTCACTAGGTGTCTATATTTGTCCAGCAAAGAAATGCGGTGATTGGTCAATTCAACTCTCGGTCATTCAAGTATTAGGAAAAAAAAACGATATTTTTATGTTGTTTCACAACACTGCTACAAAGCACTGATTTATATCACAAATTCCAGGATACTTGTTCATTATTGCTATCACAACTCTGTTATTCACTAGTTTATAGTTAATGCTTTATTTTAACTTTATAAATTTTGAAAAACTTACGTACTGTTCACACCGGAATTTCGTCCAAAGTTTGTTTATGATCACATAGATAACATGCACACCCGACGGTTACACATCAATGTTTTAGTTTATAAACAGTTCACCACAATAATCACTTAATTATATTTTTAATTAAAATAAAACTTTTAGCAAGATCGCTTGATAGTTTTTAGCAAGATAGTTTTGCAAGCGTATGTAATTATTAAACTGGAAATTGACATTGTTTATACTATTTTATTTTTTATACAGTTACGATATTATTTATTTCCTTCGCATATTTATAATTATTGTATTATATGATAATGAATATTATGTCTATTAATTATTGTTATTTTTTTTTGTACTATCTAATAACATTCGTAAATGAAATCAAAAATAAATTTATTCAAGTTCAGGGCAACACTTATGAATGTCAAAGTTACACTAATTTTTTTTGTGAATTTACATTTACTGCCACGTTCAGCAAGGCAAGGGTGTAGGGCTCATGAGAAGAACGGGCAAGAAACTCATGGCCACTCTTTT
The DNA here is from genome assembly GCA_963564715.1 of Catocala sponsa. Lineage (NCBI taxonomy): Eukaryota > Metazoa > Arthropoda > Insecta > Lepidoptera > Erebidae > Catocala > Catocala sponsa. The sequence continues at coordinate 11,326,707 of OY751351.1, forward strand.
CAATCGTCAAGTTTACAATACTATTTTGTTCAGATCATGACTGTACGCCTACTATCTTATCTTATCTTATGTGGGGGCCAGTCAGTACAGACCAGCGACACTTCGACCTAGTGGGATCGTTTGTGTCGACACTCTCCCAATAACGACTGCCATAGATGTTCATGGCAGCCGGGTCCGACGGCTTAACGTGCTCTCCGAGGCACGGAGCAGGCGATAATTGTCAATCAATATGCACATAATTTCGAAAAGTCATATAACTTCCGAAAGTCAGAGGTGCGTGACGTGGGTTCGAACCTGAGACCCTCTGCATTGCAGTCTGTTGGTCTCCCCACTGAGCTATCGCTGCGTACGCCTACTAAAGGCGAGGTATGATGTACCTTAACCTTTGTAACATGCTCTGTAATTATGTCTCATATGCATACGAATAAACTTCTACTTCAATGTCATCACATCACTTCAATCAAATCATTTCAATGTCATCAAATCACTTCAACGTCATCAAACCATTTCAACGTCATCAAACCATCTCAATGTCATCAAACCATCTCAATGTCATCTAACCATCTCAATGTCATCTGACCATGTCAATGTCATCTAACCATCTCAATGTCATCTAACCATCTCAATGTCATTTAACCATCTCAATGTCATCAAACCATCTCAATGTCGTCAAACCATCTCAATGTCATCAAACCATCTCAATGTCATCAAACCATCTCAATGTCATCAAACCATCTCAATGTCATCAAACCATCTCAATGTCATCAAACCATTCAAATCTTTTCACCAAATCATTTCACCAAATTTATTTCATCAAACCATTCCACCAAATCGTTCCATCACCACATCATTTCATCAAATCATTTCATCAAACCATTTCATCAAACCATTTCATCAAACCATTTCATCAAACCATTTCATAAAACCATTTCATCAAACCATTTCATCAAACCATTTCATCAAACCATTTCATCAAACCATTTCATCAAACCATTTCATCAAACCGTTTCATCAAACCATTTCATCAAACCATTTCATCAAACCATTTCATCAAACCATTTCAGCAGACCATTTCAGCAGACCATTTCAGCAGACCATTTCAGCAGACCATTTCAGCAGACCATTTCAGCAGACCATTTCAGCAGACCATTTCATCAAACCATTCCATCAAATTATTTCAACAAATCATTTCAATAAATCATTTCATCAAACCGTTTTATCAAACCGTTTCACCAAACTGCCTCACCAAACCGTTTCATCAAACCGTTCCATCAAAGCGCTTCATCAAACCATTCCATCCAACCATTCCATCAAACTATTCCATCAAACCGTTCCATCAAACCGTTCCACCAAACCGTTCCATCAAACCGTTCCATCAAACCATTCCATCAAACCGTTCTATTAAACCGTTCCATCAAACCGTTCCATAAAATCGTTCCATCAAACCGTTCCATCAAACAATTTCATCAAGGCATTTCATCAAGCCATCATAAAATCATTTCACCAAATCATTTCACTAAATCATTTCACCAAATCATGGGTCTTTGTTTAAGGTTACTTTGACCTCTAACAATTTTCACAGAAATTTCGTTTGCACCATGATCAAATTGAAGGAACAGAACTCTTTTATTATCACTTGTGTGTACCTACATAAATTCACTTCTAACCTCACAATGAAACCCCATACATAATAATCAAAACATACATATACATTTTTTAAACAAATCCAAATACCAATATGGTCTTTACGAATCCAACATCGTCATTGGGTCAAATAGCTGTCAAAAACATATCAACCAAATATTTCTATCTGTATTTCACATTTCCGAACATTCATATCAATCATAATAAAATACTCATACCCATACCTCCACTCTTATTATCACATCTCTATATCTGTCCTATATCATCCATCTTATGTTATGAACGATACCTAAATGCATTCAAAAGATAACAAAAAGATTTTTAATATCGTTCGAAAACTTATACCAAAACCAAACCAATATATACAATCTTATTTTAAATCATTGACTATTAATATCATTCAAAAATTATGTCAAAATTCTAAGAACTCCTTCAATCAAATTCAATCACAATGACATGATTTAGTGTAAAATTTCATTACCTCTATTGTTTACATAAGTTACCGATGTCATGCCTGATGCCTCCCTCCGATAGCATTACGTTCTCATGCATTCATTTCTAATAATGGTGTCAAATTTTTAAAACGATAAGAAAAGTAGACTTGATTATGCAGCTATAGTTAATAAATGCTCTTATACAAAATAAAATGGCTTCATAATGATTAGCAAATTATAATAGAATTATTAAATTTATAATCCAATTAACAATGAACATAAATAATACTAGTAAAACGTATAGGCTGCAACGCAGGAACTACTACAAAAGTCAGAATAATTGCCAAATATTTGTCTCTTTGACCATACTATAATTTAGGGAGATATTTCATTGGAAAGATTACAATTTGAATCTACTATTAACCATATAATAATTATAATGTGTACTATAAAATTAAGAGTGAAACCGCGCGCATCATAGTATGCGTAACGGGTCAGATAACATGACTGCACGTCGTCGGACACCTATTGCGACACAATAATGGAATGCACAGTTATAAAAACAATCAGACATATAACTCAAAATGATAATGGTTTATGTTTTAATTAAGTTAATTAATATGCCTTTAAAATTATTATGATATATGCCAAATTAGAAAAACAAACCGAATTTGTATATATTTCTATGCTATCTTAGAACATAAACATGTTCAAAGACAAACAACATACCTATATGCATCTAAAAACGTATAATGGAATATAAAACGTATGATCTTTAATAATCGGCAAATTATTATACATCTCATTGTAATATAATTTCTTTAAATCGTATTTGTTTATTGTCAACAGGCATATTTGCCCAAAATCTTTTCTATGATAGTTATATTATATATCATTATCTAGTATTATGTTTCAGTTAAAATTAAAAAAAAACTTTAAAGTAGGTATATCTAATGTGCACAAAAATAATATTAATTGTCCGCGACAATATTTATAGAAAAATGTCACCATCAGGACCTGGAGTCATCGCGTCGTCCGATTTCATGGTCTCAAAATAAAAATATAATATCATTAGGACTGAATCGATATTATCACGCTTAGATGACTAAACATTGTAAAAGTCAGTAATGGACCATAGTAGCACGGCCTATTACATAAAGTATGGTTATCCTCTAATATTTCAACTTCAAAAAATTACCTATGCTACGCACATATGACACTGATCATTTCAATGATGTACACTATGTAACTTGAATGTACTTGGCTCACTAACGAGACAACTAATCTGTGCTAGTCGACACACATACATGACATATGTATGAGGCGAACCTAACCTCATTTTAATTTAAGCACATTTAGCTAGATCATGAGGCATACATAATCTCTGCTAAAAAGCAAAAGGCACACAAATATAAAAAGGCATATTAATCAAAGCATACTTGGCTAAAGCATGAGGCACACATAACCTCTCCTATTAGCATGAGGCACACAACCTCTCCTATTAGCACATAGATACATAGATTCACGCCTGTTTCCTAGAGGGGTAGGCAGAGACTACGGATTTCCATTTGCTACGATCCTGACACACTTCTCTGGCTTCATTCACTTTCATCACATTCCTCATACACGCCCGTCGGTACAAGGAGCTCTTAACCTGGCCTTTGTCCTGAATGCCTCCGATCTGATCGAGAAACATTCACCTAGGTTTTCCTCTTGCGACTGTTCTATTCACACTAGCCTTATAAACTTTCTTAGTCCATCCTCATCCATTCTTTCTACATGTCCAAACCAGCTTAACATACCCTTTTCTATTCTTGTCACTATATCCACTTTCATGCCTATTAGCACGAGGCACACATAACCTCTTAGTAGCATGAGGCACACATAACCTCTTAGTAGCATGAGGCACACATAACCTCTTAGTAGCACGAGGTACACATAACTTCTTAGTAGCAAACGAGGCACACATAACCTCTTAGTAGCAAACGAGGCACACATAACCTCTTAGTAGCAAACGAGGCACACATAACCTCTTAGTAGCAAACGAGGCACACAGAACCTCTTAGTAACAAACGAGGCACACATAACCTCTTAGTAGCAAACGAGGCACACAACCTCTTAGTATCAAATGAGGTACACAACCTCTTAGTAGCACACGAGGCACACAACCTCTCTCTTAGTAGCAAACGAGGCACACATAACCTCTTAGTAGCAAACGAGGCACACATAACCTCTTAGTAGCAAACGAGGCACACATAACCTCTTATTAGCAAACGAGGCACACATAACCTCTTAGTAGCACACGAGGCACACATAACCTCTTAGTAGCAAACGAGGCACACATAACCTCTTAGCAGCACACGAGGCACACATAACCTCTTAGTAGCACGAAGCGCACATAGCCTCCAAGTCAAGTGGCAATAGCCTCCAAGTCAAGTGGCAACAGCCTGCAAGTCAAGTGGCAACAGCCTGCAAGTCAAGTGGCTTTATAAACCAGTAGCGTTTGTTTAACAAAGAAATTACCTCAATACTACAAAAGCTATTGTAAGTATTTTACTCGTCAATCTACGTAATAACACTGCATCCCAGCCAAAGACTGCTGAAGAGTATATCACTGTATAATCAGTCAGACTAGGTAAGCGTAAGCGTAATACCTAAGCCAACAACGGCATTATGCTCCAGCAAAAACACTGACGAAGAGTAGCTTCGTCCAAGTATTTCACGTAAGAGCACAATGCACTCTTAGAACTAAAAAAAAACACTATCAGGGAGTACCCTGACCAAGTATTCTCCAGATCCAATGTAAATGCTAATGTTTAAAAAAAAAATTATAGGTTATATCATTTTATCATCTAAGCGCTGCTAATTTACAATGCATATTTCAATTATTTACTAAAGAATTATAATGTAGGTACATGGTGCAAACCTGCGTGCTGCAGCACCGAACACACCGGTGTACATCTCTCGCTTGCATTACACCACTAAGGCGGAGAACATCGTGGAATATGTACGCCAGAAGTCCAAGTACATGCCAAGAGTGCAGCTGCTCGAATCGCGTCGCAACGTCAACTTCAAGGCGTTCGTGGTGCGAGTCCCTACTTGCTTTCTGCACATATTCATGAAGGAGGACTTTTGGCCGAAGAAGAAGACTTTTGTTCCGTTGCTTCCGCGGACAAGTGCCACATGAACGCACAACAACAGAGTGCAAGTGAAGCAGTACTAACATAGTTAATAAGTTATATTATAAATACTAACACAAATTGTATGTATGTTAGTCTATAAGGTATTAATCTATGTTTCTATGTAGGTATAATATATATGTATTTACAAAACAAAAAAGTATATATATGTATGTTTATCCATTGTCTAGTACCTATAGTACAAGCTCTGCTTAGTTTGGGCTAGATGGTGTTGTGTGTATGTATTATAAAATTTTTAAATATGTAAATTTAGGTTAAGGTATTCTTACATATATCTACGGGCCTATGCAGCCTGAAATAAATGACTTGAAATGAAAAAAAATAATATGCAATGAAATAAATTATTTACACTCGTGCGTGTAGAGTTTTCAACCAATAGGCAGGCGTACCTCTGGTTTGTCGGCATGGTTGCCTCCAGAAAGTAAACCTTACTCATTAGCCGAATATGTAGGATACACTGAGGGTATTCCCCAACAGCACTCCAGTTAAACAGTTACTAAGTGTATTTCAAGGTAACCGTTCAGTTTTAACACTCGAAAATACACCAAGTTGTGATGATTCCTATGGGAATCGCGTATAATGTCATTGTGTGTAATTATGTGGGTAGTTTATTACATTTGTGTAATGTATTGTAAAGTGTACTGTAAAAGTCGACACATTATGATGGCAAATGACAATAGGTTATACTAAAGTATTATACTTATCAGTTTGTTCACAGTTAAACAATCGAAATAAGTATCTACTAATTAAACTTTTAAAAACAAGAAAGAAATAACGCCATTACAAAAAGATAATTATCGAAAATGTTTGCGTGTACTTACGAATCCCACTTCTGAAATATAATGAAACTCAATCGTCTAAAATATTATGTGACTATATTACCAAACTCACAGCAATTACACGGACTAATGAGAACGTCTTACTCAGTTGAATGCTAGTTCCTTACTGCTGAGCGATCTTTCGCCGAGAGAACGAGTTATTTTTCCCCTCCACAATAAAATAACCCCACTATTTAAAAATGATAGTTGGCTGTGTTGCCAATTGAATAAATAAAAACTTCCGAACAGAATTATTAAAATAAGAAATCATGACAAGAGGATGTTTTAGGTATGCCGCCACGCACTGCTGGAATAACCGCCACCACCAATTCGTGGCCTGAAATCAAAAACAACCCTTTTATTACATTTTAAAAAACTATACATGGAGGAACAGTTAACAAAAATGTAGTAGCAGTGACAATAACAACATTGTTATATAATTTGGTTTTTTTATTATATAAATAAGGTGTACTTCAGAGTTTTTAGGCCAAAAAGACATATGTAGTTTTCCAGCTGGGTGAAATGGATTCTACACCACATATTCCTCGGATACCACATTGTTTATCATCCTGTATAAGTATAATAAGACTGTTTCATTGGTTTGTCTTTAACAATTCCTTGCTGTGTTAAATTTTGCCTGATAGATAAAACCAAGTCACAGCTTTAATATTTCATAGTAGGTAATTAATAATCTGTTAGCACTGCTCTTTTGAACTTGGCTAAAATAAATGACTCATAAATATTTACCATAACATAATAATTTAAGTTACTATCACAATAATTGTTATTACTTGATGAGTAATAATAATTTTTGAATTTAATCTATTTTTGTAATTCTTATTTATTAATTTTAATCTATTATTGTAATTCGTATTTATTAATTTTAATATTTGATTGTAATTCTTATTTATTAATTTTAATCTATTATTGTCACTTTATCCTAGAGATAAAAGGGTTAATAATTTAAATTTTTATTACTATTAATTCAAGTCTGTATTAATTTATAGCTGGTGAGACAATCTAAAAAAAGAAATCTTATTTGAATACACCATTGTATCAGTATGTATAATTATCTACCTATCTCATTTTATGATAATTAATAATTATATAAATGGAACTATATAAAATATACTTATAACATAGCTTTAAGAACTGTATTACTAACCTATGCTCAAAAAATAAATTATTATGATTATGATTATTTTATAAAGGTTCCTATATGTTTAATGTAAACTCATTTTTATATATTGTATACAGATGTATTGTTTTATGATTCTATAATAGATTATCTAAGGTTACGAGTTGGTTGGTTTTAGGGTACCTATGGAAAATTTATTGCATTTCATACGTTTTCTGCGGCTTTTTTTAGGAATTCTTCTCAGGTTAAGCATTTAATCAAATGCTTGTAAATAGCATTAGCAGGGAACTTTAGGAGCTTTTATTACTTCTATCACCATGCACGAATCAAGTAATCTTACACAAAGTTCACAGTACACACTTCACAGATCTCTTAATCATATTATTATATGTATGATGCAAAGACTACAATATAATATACGGGCATGATGTATCTGCATTTTAAACAAATAAATATATAGTGCCAGAAACATCTTTTCAGACATGAAGCTATCTTTTGACGCTCATTACGTCATTAGCGTCGTTTTTTTTACACAATTACATACATATCTATATATTAATACGTGAAGGGAAAACTTTGGATCCCTTTTTACGAAAAATGGGCGGACGGAGGAGTATGAAATTTCGTACACTTATAGTTTATACAGAGAAGAAGTGACTAAAGCTAATATTTTTTTAAAATATGCATGAGAAATACATTAAATTAATGAAAAAACACTACACGCACACAACAATGCATTTGACACACGCAGTCAAAGCGCATAACTATGGTTACATGTATCAATATATAATGACATAATATGTCAGCAATATCTTACAGGCAAACTTTGGTCGAATTTCGAGCACTAGGCGACCGCTCGTTCATAACTAATATTTAATTACTTTATACTTACCTATTACTTTTTCAATGTATTTTTTTAATAAAATAGTATTTATTATGCCACATTTTCTTTCATGGCCTTCGGTCAAATATACCATAGATGCACGATCGTCGCTCGAAAAACGGCTCCAACAAAACTCTGCCCAAATCAGTCGTGGGCATAATTTCGCTCGCAGCCACTTTACGACCGCGCTAGCAGTCACACGTTTCACGATGCCAAAGTGTGTAGTGAAAAAAATGCAAAAACTATACTCTAAAAGTGCAAAAAAAAGGATGTAATGTCGTACTTTCGGTAAGTATAGTTTTGTTATGAAATATTTATTATATTTTGTTGAATATGGCGCTTTAAATAATATATTTGAAGATATTTTCGTTTAAATTTAAATGCATGTATTACGCACCTGTCCCACTCACTCTTGTGTGCGCTGCCCGTAAGCGAGAGCGAATCGACACCACTACTTTGGAACAAAGTCCGTATGAAATGTCATGGAGTCGTTATAAGTTGTTTTGAATTATTATTATAATATTTAATTTTGTATTTTTTTTTAACTTTCCACAAAATGAAATGCTCGAGATGACGAATTTTACTAACCAAATACTTCTAGCGTAATTTGTTCAGAGCATTTTAATGAAGAAGATATATATATACATATAAACCCTTTCTTAGTTACATATATAACTTCTTCATTTTGACGACTCGATGGCGTAGTGGTTAGTGTAACCGACTGCCACGCCTGAGGTCGCGGGTTCGATTCTCGCACAAGTCAAACATTTGTGTGCATGAACATGGGTGTTTGTCTTGGTCTGGGTGTTTCTATGTATAATATGTATGTATTTACAAAAAAAATAAGTATATATGTATGTTTATCCATTGTCTAGTACCCATAGTACAAGCTCTGCTTAGTTTGGGCTAGATGGTGTTGTGTGTATGTGGTAGAATATTATTATTATTATTATTTTCAGCAATTGTTAAATAAAACATTATTTTAGTAAAGTTGTTCATTTTTTGTTAACCTAGTTTCTTCCTTAACGATATAACAGTTATAATTATTTATATTTTTAGTATCTACATCAACGAAAGTATCCTGGTAAAATATATCTAGTTTTGTTAGCTAATTCGACCATCTACGAGTATATAGTATTAGTATTATTTATTGAAACTACATAGAAAACACACATACAAATATTTTACATACTTAATGTAATACAATGTACAAAGGTGAGCATAATTATTAGTACTGCAAATTATTGGCCTACTTTAATATAAATATATTATATGCTTGCTTTTTATAAAATTATATAACGTCTTCCTTAAAGTTACCTATTATAATCTAATTATTAAAACTAAAAAATATATTCATTCGATTACGTAAATTTAGTTACACGTCCAATCAAAGATTTACAAAATGTATTAAAATATTTATGTAGTAGTCGACTCCATGTTAGCGGGTGGAGACCGTATCATATACTTAGTACGCTTGCGTATCGCGAGTAACACGCTTAGGACGCTTTACATTGACGCGTTTTAACTAAACTATTACAAAATGTTTCTCAGTGTGCGTTCAATGGTTATTCCGGTTTATTTCCTGGATTGCATAATAAATGCAGACACTTATAAGTAAGTAATACTGGTCAGTGCCACATATTGACGCGGTTATTGTATGAGAATGCGCATCTATGGTATATTTGATCGATGTTCATGGCCATCTATTTATTTAATGTATTATTTATTTCTTTATTTTGATTGCACTATTGGCGGACCAAACGTCAATAATTGTGGAGTTCGTTGAAAATCAGCGCTGTGTAGTGCTTGCAGCAAAAAAAACAATTATGCTGAGATCATCACCGTTGTTTTTGTGCCATCACGTGGGACGTACATCTGCATATAAACATTTTAATTGTTTTTAAAGTTTCTTTATACTTACATATTTTTATTTACTTAATTACATTTTGTTATACCCACATTTTAATAATAATTGATGATGCATGTCATTATGGTACAAGAATAAAAATATTTTCATTTCATTTTTCATTTTTATATTTTCACGTATCTCGGTCGACCACTTGCGCATTGTGTAATGTTGAGCACGGATTATGGATGTGCTCTCAATTCTTACAAATGACAGATGAACAAAAACTAAAAACTGTTACGAAACTCAATTACTTCTTGAATTGCTTATTTAATCATTTTAAGAAGAATTGTTTTTCTAATATTGGTGACAACCGGGCGTCTCTTGCCGGCCTATGCGACACAGAAACTGGCCGAAGCAACCGTGGCCAGTCATTTCCTGTGTCAGCCGGAAGGTGAGGGCGCCATGCCGCCTTTCCAGCCACTCCTCAAAAACGGGGCTCGCCGCCACGATCGTGGAGCATAAAAAAAAATATCTGTGCTATGTAAAGATTTACTTTCATATATATTTCAACATCATATTAATTAGAGAAATATCTATAAGAATTAGCAAAATTTTACGTTTTTATGAATTGAAATATCGTTTTTTTATAATAACATTAATTGTCAACAGGCACATGCTTACATGTCTCTATTTTATATAACTAACTTAATCAAAATAACGAGTAACGATACGATTTATCATTCATAATGTTAAAATCTATATTATCTTATGTGGGGGCCAGTCAAGGCAGACCGGCGACACTTCGACCCAGTGGGATCTTTTGTGTTGACACTCTCCCAATAACTACTGCCATAGATGTTCATGGCAGCCGGGACCAACGGCTTAACGTGCTCTCAGAGGCACAGAGCAGGCGATAATTGTCAATCAATACGCACATAATTTCGAAAAGTCATATAACTTCCGAAAGGCAGAGGTGCGCGACGTGGGTTCGAACCCGAGACCCTCTGCATTGCAGTCTGTTGATCTCCCCACTGAGCTATCGCTGCTATTGTTAAATCTAAATAAACACTAGCGCACTTTTAAATCAGTATTGTCCGCGGCAATAATAAAATAAAAATCGTCACCTCAAATAGTCTTCGTCACTTCTCTAAGCAGAGCGTCCTCATGCCTTATCCTTGGATAGCCATCTCCTTGCAGCAGGCTGGTGCCCACAGCCCCTGCTGCATCGACATCAGGATGTCGTTCGTTCGGTTGATCAGGATGTCCATCGTTGTAACGTTTATACTTCTCAAGAAACAATATACTTACGTCGATTCGACAAAAAAATATTCAATATTTTCTAGCAATTAAATTGCCTCAAAAATAAAAAGAATTTTGCTAACATTGCAACGGTATAATAATAAAAAAACCAGAAGCTCAGTACTACCTAACATTGCATGGCGACCCTGCCAGTGCTGTCTGCAGCGTAGCGGGCAAAAGCTAGTAATAAATGTTTTATGTGAAAGGAAACAAGCATAAAAGGGATCATGCTAGGTAATTAAGTACCCTGTGAGTTTTAAGTGCTTTATTTTGCTTGCAGTCTGCTTGTGACTACATTTAATGCAACGTAGCCGTGTTCACTAAGTATTAAGCCCTTGTTTTTACTATATTTTATCTATCAGCTTGGTCTGTCTTTACCTTAAACGATGACGTATACGCCGCCATAATCTCGTAGATATCTAAAAAATTCTGAAGAACTTATTCTAATTCTATTAAATTTGGAAGGTGGTTGAGCCTACCAATTTTCAAACCAAAGAGGTCAAGATCAGAACGGAGTAAATAACATTGCTTTGATTAAGTAAGTGTTTGTTATTAAGTTTAGTTTGTAAATAATTTTTGGAGTGGCATTCCTTTGGAAGTAATGAAATTCACGAGGCGGATTTATAAATTATTATGTACTTCTGGTTTTGAGAGTACCACGCTTTGTATTCGAAATTTCGACGATTGTCAAGAGATGGCGCTGCACACAATAAACGCTTCACCATACATTCCTAAATTACGCAAGTGAAGTTTACACAGTGAGCTAGTAATATACAAGTTCATGACATAAACCGCCAGAGAGCAGCCCGCCAGGCACGATCACCCGGTCTGGTCGGATGATAATCTTCCCTTTGTGTTGGAGGGACCTTAAGTACACCACGTTCCTCCACATTACTATATTATGCTGTTTTGTAAGTTTAACCCTAGAAAGATAACCTAAGTCGAATCGACTCACTCTGATTAGAAAAACTGTTATATTTCGTGCCTACTTCACTACACTATGCTCCCCGCTCCCGCCACCTCAGTCGGACCACAGAGCTTGCAGGTGACACTCGTATCGCTTAGTTAAGTCATTTATTTTCGTATATATAAACAAACCGTGAGTCAAAGTGACGCATGGTTATCTTTACCGTAACGTTTTGTAAATAAGTGCATATCTTTTTTTACATTTGTTTTATAATTATTCAATGTATACATAATATTATTTTTTGTTTCTTTACAGATTTTTTTAATACAGTACGTAATTCTATAATGACGTCACAAAGACGCTTAGAAGACACACATATAACCCGGTTTTTGTCAGAAATTAGTGATGAACAGGTGGAGGAATCGGACAGTGAAACCGAAAACCACGTACTGGAGGATGATGCTCAAAGTGATTATGAGTACGTTGAGGAGTCTACACCACTTTCTGAGAGCTCTCCCCACCGTGAAACTGTCATTGAGAACCCAGGCAACTCTACAGTTTCTCAAGCGGCTTCAATTGTTATGCCACAGCGTGAAACAAATTACTAAAATCGTACCTAACAGACCTGTAGAAGCGCCTGCACAGGAAGAAGAGGTACCTTTACCTAAAATAAGAAAATATTGCAGTTTCTGTCCTTCTAAAATAAGAAGGAAGACAACGTCTGTATGTGACAATGCAAAAATTTCATTTGTGAAGAGCACAAATCGAGCTCTTGTCCTAAGTGCCTTTGAGCCATGACATATTTTTTTATATTTTTTTGTTAGTCATAATATTACTAAGATTACAAAAAGTTGATTTTACAAAGTTTCTAATGGTAATTAAAAGACTGAAGAATAGATCTCAAAATTATTTAGTTTTTGTTTTAAAAAAAGAATAGTTTTGTTTATTTCAAATTTTTATTAATAAAAATATGAAAAATGTTTATAGATTCGTTTTATTTATAATCTAACCTAATCTACTTTGCAATCCTACTCATTATCAAACATAATACATTATATATAATTGAAAATAAGCCAGCACAAACAAGTGAGTCAAAGTGACGCATGGTTATCTTTACCGTACTGTATAATATGGTTATTTATCTAGGGTTAAGTAAGTATAACAGAAAAGGTTAACAAAAAAAGTCGTATTGTAGTAATTGTAACTACTAATCGTAGAAAGATACGTTCTCAGAAATCCCTCAAGAGTGTTTACGCCTCGTGACCTGTTCTGAGTGGCAACGCCGCAAACAAATGTCATATTTTGTAATTATTAAATATAATTCATTTATTAATTTTACGAATTACTGGAAATTATTCGTGTCAACTATATACTGTATAACATGATGTAATTTGTGGAGATGAAATAAACATTATTATTATTATTATTTTATATTTTTGTTTTATATTTGGTCTCCCTTTCATTTAAAAGGGGTAAAAACCTGACACACGGGCCTTAGCCAAGTGTGCCAGAGGGGAAAGAGTTAAGAAGTAGATGATGCAAGAAATGTACGTGTCAGGTGACATGTGTTAAGAAGAACGGCTTTTTGTATGAGTGTGATTGTAGATTTCGGCATGTCAAGTGTGCTCAGGCTATGTCGAAGTGTCTTAGGGACAACGGCGGTTGTAGATATGACAATAGGTATGATTTTTACAGTGTCTACCTGCCATTGCCTTTTTATTTCGGTAGCTAAATCAACATACTTCGACATTTTTTCCGCATGCGTAGTGAGGAGATTATGTGTGTTACATACTGCGATGTCTATTATGAAAACAGTTTTTTTTGTTTTGTCTAGTATAGTTATGTCTGGTCTATTGTAGTGTATGGTTTTGTCGGTTATAATGGTCCTATCCCAGTACATTTTAAAGGAATTATTCTCTAAAATAGTACTGGGCTTATATTTGTAATAGGCAGTTTTTTTTCAATAAAGGAATATTTGTGGGCTAGGTTCTGATGGACTATGGCTGCCACATGATCGTGTCTATGCTTATAATCAGTTTGTACTATGGATTTACATGAACCAGTTATGTGTTGAATAGTTTCAGAACTACTATGGCAACGTCTACATAAGTCAGTGAGAAAGTTAGGTATACGGGTTATGTGTTTCTGGTAATTTCGGGTGTCTATTACTTGATCCTGAATGGCGATCACAAAAGCCTCCGTCTCCGGAAAGAGCTCTCCGCGCCGCGCCGTAGCCATTCGTTCGACGCTTCTTTGTCGATGTGTTCTTGGCCGAGATCAGCGAGATGTCTCCCGTGCAGAGACTTTTGGGACCACAAAACTATTTTCTGCTCTTTGCACAATAATTTTGGCTGTACATTTCTTTTCAATAGGTTAAGGGGGGTTAGTTTTTTATCTGCATTCGTTAAGTATTTGTGAAGTTGAGATTGTTTATTATTATAACGTGCGTAGGTTTGTAATAATAATATAATAATAAAACATCCATTCCAATTCAATCAAATGAATTGGCCTTTATTTAAAAAATGTTTTAAGCTCTTTAGAGTAAAGTAAAAGTGTATCATGGCGTAGTGGTTTAAGTGATCTCCTCATCACTGCCACCGCGCCGAGTGCTGTGGGTTTGAATCCTATACGGGATAAAAATTTGTGTGATCTACGTATGGTAGTTCTGTCTCGCCTGGATGTTCTTTGTCTCCATTGTTAGAATGTTTGTAAAGCCCCCGCGATACAGGATTTATTCCTAGAGTGGAGTTGTCTTAAAAAAAAGAAAAAAGTAGGTATTTTGTTTGTATTGCAACTGCATAGTTGCAACACAATATCTACTTTCAGCTTCACTAATGCATCTAGAGACGTGGATTTTTCACGTGAAATCTACGCGTGGCTTTTTGAAAATCCATTTAACTGACTAATGTCAATTACACTGGATGCTGGCTATACAAATTTTAAAACGTAGTAGGGAATATTCAAGAAAAGTCTGTTTGGTTATTACGTTACTTTTATTTTATTTTATTTTATTTTAACATTTTAGGAAAACTTACAGCTAAAATACATTATTAACATAATAACAATAAGGTGAAGGCCAATTAAAAGTTTTCACTGATAAAATACATAACCGTGAATATAATTACACGTAGAAGTAGACATATTGTGATATCACTCTTTATATCTAATTAAAGAACTCGGTACTCAATTGTTTTTTTAATTTAGTGACACTAGTAAAGAATATATCAATATCAACACTTCGGCATGCCGCATTGTACATGCGACTCGCTCTGATTAAGTATAATAATAATAATAATAATATTCTACCACATACACACAACACCATCTAGCCCAAACTAAGCAGAGCTTGTACTATGGATACTAGACAATGGATAAACATACATATGAGTTTTGTCTGTAATTGGAGTCTACAGCAGGAACATATAGCAAGTTAAATCGTCGTAGGTGTGCTGACGGGACACTTAAAGCCATTTTGCTTACCAGTTCTGACGAGTCGACCGCTCCTTTCATAATATTAAATAAAAATGACAAGTCCGCTACTCTTCTTCTCTCAACTAATGGAAGAATATGAAATTTTTTGCATCGGCTGATGTAATTAGGTAGGTAGCAACTGCAACGATATTGTATATATCTTAAAAATCTTTTTTGAATGCGCTCTATTCGATCAATATAGATATTATATTTAGGATTCCACACTTGTGAACAGTATTCTAGGTGACTGCGAACGAAGGAACAGTAAAGTATTTTTATTGTTTTAATGTTTTTAAAGTCGTTCGAGATTCGAAATATGAACCCAAGCGCTTTGGAGGCTTTACTTGCAATATTGTCAATATGAGTGTCAAATAATAATTTCGAGTCAAAAGTAACTCCAAGGTCTTTGATTTTACTAACTCTCGTCAATGGGGTATCTAATAATTGATAAACCTGATTTATTGGGCTAGGTTTACGTGTAAAGGAGCACACGTAGCACTTATTAACATTTAAATCTAGTTTATTTGTTATGCAGTAGGCCTGAAATCTATCGAGATCTTCTTGTAACTGATTCGCGTCATGAATTGTATTTATCTGCCTCATTATTTTCAAGTCATCAGCATATAAAATAATTTTAGAAGTTATGAAGCAGTTACTTATGTCATTGACGAATATATTAAACAACAAAGGTCCTAACAATGAACCCTGAGGGACGCCCGAAGGAATATTTGTAAGTGTGCCTCTAGATGTGTAACCATTTAGCACAACAGTTTGACATCTGTTTTTCACATACGATGTAAACCACCGGAACAAATTACCACCAACGCCCATACTCATAAGTTTCTGCATCAAGATTGTATGATCTATTCTATCGAAGCATTTACTGTAATCGGTGTATATAACATCGACTTGGGATCCTTGTGACATAAATTTGGATACAAAATCACAACACAGAACAAGATTGGATGTAGTGGACCGACCCCTTAAGAAGCCGTGCTTGTGTTCACTAAAACTCAGTTTAAGGGCGGCATAAACTTGCTTATAGACGACTTTTTCTAACATTTTAGCGAATACGCACAGCTTAGAGATCGGCCTGTAGTTTTCGATCATGTCTTTAGGTCCTTTTTTATGTATCGGTGTTATATACACCGATTTCCAGATTATGGGCACCACACCGGAGTCGAGAGACCGCTTATATAAAATGGAGAGAGGAATGGCCTCGTCATTCCTCTCTCCATTTTATATAAGCGGTCTCTTGCATCCGCACGACCCTTGATCATTACAGGCGAAATATCGTCCGGCCCAGCTGTCTTATTTATGTCTACATGTTTTAATAAATAATATATTTCCTCTTTGCTAACTTCGATAGACGTGATACAAGAGGCGACCTGTTCTGTGTTCTGCTCACTGTACAGCGGAGAGCTGTCGTGAGGGTTTACCAAGAAATTAGAATAGAAATATTTGTTGAATATGTCGCATATTTCCTCCCCATCACTAGTGGAGTACTCACCAAATTGCATCACTGCTGGATATTGACTGGACTGTCGTTTGGACTTAACATAACGCCAAAATGCTTGAGGGTTTTCCTGAATATCGTTCTCAATTTTAGACATGTAATTATGAAATAATTCACCCTCTAACTCTTTGGCCCGCTGTCGTAACGTAACAAATGAGTAATAATCAGAAAGATTGTGATATTTTTTAAATTTTAAATGATATTTAGATTTTTCTTTTATTATTTTAATTAGCGAGGTTTTGTACCAAGGTGGGTATTTCACCAGCGGCTTAAGTATCTTACTTGGTATGTAGGCGTTACGTAACCGATTAATGGTGCTATAGAAGTATGTAACGGCATCCTCAAGTGACCCAGAGTTTAGTTCATACTGCCAATCGACACTGTTTAATTCATCTTGCATCGCGATGTAATCACCTAAATGGTAGAGATACTTTCGATACGAACGTGAAGGTAGGCTGTGCAGCTCGACAAAGTCCGCGGAGATACATAGCGCTCTGTGATGTGGATCCTCTGGTACAAGTGGATCAGGGCATCGAGATACGAGTACCTCGTTGTTCGATAACACAAGGTCTAGTAACCTATCATTATTGTTAGTGTGACTGTTATATTGCGATAGGTTACAGATGTTAAAGGAGTCAATAAGATTAGTCTGTATCTCACCTTGTTGGTTACTCGGATACAATGCGCAATTAACGCCTACTGGCTTCCAAACAATGTTAGGTTGGTTAAAATCTCCCAGGATAATAAACTTATCCGTGGGATGTCTGAGAACTAAATCGCTTAAGTTGTTTGAAAAAGTATTCAGTTGCATCATTAAGGGACTACCACGATTTTTGTTGCATATATACACCGCACAGATATGAATCTTGTAACACACCTTAGGCTTACTGCGGTGCAAACTAAGAGTGACCCATAAGTCCTCCGCCGACGAGCACCGATCCCTACGAACATCGGACACAAGATCTCGTTTCACTGCCAATAAAACCCCACCCCCCATTATCTGGCTCGTACTGACATAATCCCTATCACGTCTCCATACAATATATCTATTGTCGAACAATTCGCAATCAGAAATACTATCAACTAGCCAGGTTTCGGTTAAACAAATAATATCAAAGTCATTGACACACACATTTCTATAGAAAGCACTTGTTTTCGTTCGCAGTCCCCGGACATTTTGATAAAAGATACTTGTCGACGCCAGATTTGACCATCGTCGACCCTAACACCTTGAACACAAGGCAGATTTTTATTTTTATTATATTGAGCCAAACACCACACCAATCCCATTGCACCACAACACCCACGTCATTCATCGCGTCAGCTACACAGCACCTATCATACAACACTACTTAATCCACTCGCATTCACTCACTCTCTCATACCCGAGAAGCACACGACACACAAGAACTTTAAATTGTAATCTATACAAATTTTGGAAAATATAAAATTCAAGAAACTAGCCGAATTTTTTCTTTTGTTCATCACGAACAAAAAATGGCGACCGTGACAGGACATCTGGCTACAAAGGGATCGTTTGCGGGTCTGCGGATTGAAGGACACTAGAAGGTCAAGCGCCACGTCGTAAATTGCAGCACCAAGTCAGGCCTACGGTGCTCAACGTGAACGAGATCGTCTTTCGTCTAGCCGCGCCTCAGCCTATTTCTCTAAGAAGCCTACGTCTAATTGTATTACAAGGAGCCTCACGCATATTTGAGCAGCCAGCACCCAGCGGGTGGAGCTACGTTACTTCTTCGCCTCAGCAACGCCTGCCTGCCTACCTAATTGTGAGCCCGTTCCATTTATTTCCTAGTTCTTTCCACTCAATTTGTGCAAATGCTGTCGCTAATTTCTTCTAAAATGCAAGCTATCATAGCCTAAATTCATTTGCTAAAGGCCTATTGCCGCCTACTTTTGTGTAAATTTCACGCCTAGTTCTTTTAAATGCTAAAACCTAGCTTTGTATTATAGTGTACTTACAGTAAAACAAAGTAGCTTCCGTTTGTGTAAACCATAAGTGCTTCACCACACTACGTAATTTCATTACGCCATTACGCTATATCACAAAATAGCTCACTGTAAGTTCACAAAGTCACAAAACACTTCGCTAATATTCATTAGACAAATAAAACAATAGTTTTTAAAACATTTAACTTAGTCTTTTACGCGATTTACGCCCATATTCACTAGATTTTCATTAGAAATTACAATTTATTTTAACTTTTCTTAGCTATAAATGCTAAATGCCCCTCGCTGCTAATTAATAACTGTTATTTACAAGATATTTAGCATACTTATAAAACGATTCCAGTGTACTGGTGCGAGCGCGAGGACCCTTTTTGACGTCATCCTTTGTCTACGCGGCTACCTGTGTTATGTGTGGCCGGCCCGTCGTCGCATCGCTCGTGCGCCGATCAGCTGGTGTGAACCGGTTCATCACAGCTGTTTACATATCAAGATAACAACTAGCGAGGAGCGTACCGTATTGTTATTCTTTTATTCACTTGTTTTAATTAAATAACTGATTTTAATTAACTTAAACCTACTTGACCAGATAGTTTCATCTAATGGCGTCTAAAGAGGAAGACGTTAAGGTTTTAAAGGACCTCAGTGTTAAACGTAGTAACCTTAAAGGTCGATTAACAAGATTTAAAAAATATTTAGACGAGATTCAAAGCCAAGACAGTTTATCCGATTTAGACTTACAAAAGTTAGAGATGAAACTGTCTCGATCTAAGGAATTATTCAAGGGGTTCGACGAGTTGCAGGCACAAATTGAGTTGTTGCAGGTTTCCTCTATAGAATCCGAGTTAGCTATATGCGAAGCTATTGAACAGGATTTTGTTCACTACATTGCTCTTGCCAAAACTATTTTAGCCAATCATTCCTCATCTCACAATCTTAATGAATCTAATTATACTAATGCAACAGACCACACTTCTTGTTGTGGTGAACCTCAAGGTTTTATGGGGTTCAAATTGCCAGTCATTAAAATATCTAATTTTAACGGCGATTACAGCAAATGGCTTGAGTTTAAAGAAACTTTTAATTCACTAATTCATAGTAACAATAAAATCAAAAATATTTACAAATTTCATTACCTTAGTTCATATTTAGAGGGGGAAGCTGCACGCGTTATCAGTAACTTAGAAGTTACAGATAAAAACTATATCGAAGCCTGGAAACTCTTATGCGAACGATACGACAATAAACGTCAACTAATAAATAACCACATAAAGGCTTTATTTATATTTGAAAGCATACGAGAGCCTGATAAGTCGTTGCGTTATATTATAGATCACGTCACTAAAAACTTACGGGCTCTCGGCACACTTGGATTGCCCACTGACAAGTGGGACGTCTTAATTATTTATATGGTCACAGCAAAATTAGACAACAGTACTATTTACAAATGGGAAGAACATAAAAATTCTTTGTCCGAGATTCCTACTCTTGACGAATATTTTACATTTTTAAAAAATCGTGCGGATGTTTTAGAGACTGTTAACCGTAGCAAACAAGATAAAACTTCTTCTACTAATAATAAACATATTGCCTCTAGTAGTGGTTCAAACAAGCCTCAAACGAAAACTTTTTTTTTAGCGACAAATAGCGATTCTAAACGTAGATCCCAGTGCCTAGTCTGTAAAGACAATCATCGCTTATTTGAGTGTGCCACGTTTAAGGCTAAGTCACCTGACGACAGGCTGCTCACAGTTAAATCATTAAGTTTGTGCGTCAATTGTTTGAGACCCGGGCATGATGTTAAGAAATGTAATCTTCCAGGGCATTGCCGTTCTTGTAAAGAGCGTCACAATACTTTAGTACATGTTGCTCACAAACCCGAATCAAATGAGTATAGCCAGACACCAATTGTTATGTCCGCTTTAGCTGATTCGTCTCAAGTTTTACTGTGCACTGCTAGTGTTCTTGTATCAAACCCAACAAGTAATGAAACTATAAAGGTTCGCGCTCTGCTCGATAGTGGGAGTCAGTGTTCCTTCATAACTGAGTCACTGAAACAGCAACTCAACCTATCTACCCATTCATCTAATGTCGATATTTATGCCATTGGCAATACTCAACTTCATCTAAATACAAAACGTTGCATGATACGGCTACAGTCTAGTGATTGCCTATTTAGTGTCACAATGTTTTGCCTAGTACTACCTAAAATATCTGATAACATTCCCAAATTAACCTTTGATATAAAAGGCCTAGACCTATCTAACTTTACTTTAGCAGATCCTAACTTCTACGAATCATCCCCTATTGATGTACTCATTGGAGGCGATCTATTCTGGGATGTCATAGGTTCCCAACAGCAGTCCCTAAATGTTAAGGGTCCTATACTGCGCAGTTCTACATTTGGATGGCTCGTAGGAGGTCCTGTGTTTATTCAACCGAGGCAAAGAAAATTGCCTCCTAAAATTCCTATTCATGCTTGTTATGCTCACCTAAAGGAATGTGACTTTCCTAACCTAGAGCATCAGGTAGCCAAATTTTGGGAACTGGAAAGTTTCCCCCAATCCATACCCTACAGTGAGGAAGAAAAGCTTTGTGAAAGGCACTTCATCTCAACTACTGTTCGCCTAGATAATGGTCGTTTCTGTGTAGGTCTCCCCCTTCGTGATGATAGAGAATGCTTGGGTGACTCTTATCAGCT
Source organism: Catocala sponsa (assembly GCA_963564715.1). Classification (NCBI taxonomy): domain Eukaryota; kingdom Metazoa; phylum Arthropoda; class Insecta; order Lepidoptera; family Erebidae; genus Catocala; species Catocala sponsa. The sequence goes on from OY751351.1 coordinate 11,348,532, forward strand.
AGCTAAGAAGAGGTTTCTGAACCTAGAATCACGCTTTAAAAAACAACCTGACCTAAAATTAGCCTACACTGAATTTATTCATGAATATGCCGCTCTCGGACATCTGTCTGAAGCACTTATCCAGAGACCTACAAATGCCTACTTTCTACCCCATCATCCTGTGATTAGGGAAAAAAGCGAGTCGACTAAACTTCGTGTCGTGTTTGACGCATCAGCTCGCACTACTTCCGGAATTTCAGTTAATGATCTCCAAATGGTAGGGCCTACTATTCAAGATTCATTGTTTAACATTTTGCTAAGATTTCGTCTCTACAAATATGTAATTTCAGGCGACGTAGAGAAGATGTTTCGCCAAGTGTTAATGAGGGAGGCTGATCGCGATCTGCAGCTAATATTGTGGCGCGACAGTGAAAATGACCCTCTGCGATCTCTACGTCTCAACACAGTTACTTATGGTTTTTCATCTGCTACTTTCCTCACCACCAGGTGTATTGGGCAAATCGGTGAAGAGTGTGCAGATCCTATAATAAAAACTATATTACAGAATGACACCTACTGTGACGATATTTTAACAGGATGTGATTCGCCACAAGAATTGCGCTATATTCAACGCTCTGTATCCAATGAGCTAGCTAAAGGTTGTTTTCATCTTAGAAAATATAGGTCTAATCAGTCTGATCTTTTCTCAGATAACAATAACTCTGAAGAGGGCAATCTAATTATCAGCAATTCCACTAGCACTCTAGGAATAGGTTGGTGTCCTACTTCAGATATTTTAAACTTCCCTTTTCAATCAGCAACAGACTCAATTACTACTAAAAGATCCATTCTTTCTTCAATTAGTAAAATTTTCGATCCTCAAGGACTGTTGTCATTATATGTTATTAAATTCATAATTATTTTACAACAGTTATGGGTTATAAGTTTAGGCTGGGACGAACCAGTACCTAATAATATCTGCATTTGGCAATCTTTTTCTAACAATATTAATAACTTTTCACAATTAAAAATACCTAGACTAACTCTAATTAATAATCCAGTTCTAATTGAAATGCATTGTTTTTGTGATGCCTCCCAACAAGCTTATGGTACTTGCATTTATTTAAGGTCTATAGACTCAAATGGATCAATTGAAGTACATTTATTATGCGCTAAGGCACGTGTGGCGCCTTTAAAGGCCACCACTATACCTAGACTCGAGTTAAGCGCTGCGGTACTGGGTGCACAATTAAGCTCAGCCGTAACCAAAGCTCTACGGCGACCTATCAATCGTCATGTGTACTGGACAGACTCGCGCGTAGTGCAAGGTTGGATTTATACACCTAACAAAACTAAAACATTTGTGGCTAATCGTATCGCTGCATTATCTGATCTTACAGAGCCTACATCGTGGCGGTACGTGCCCACCGCTCTAAACCCAGCAGACCTCGCTTCACGAGGCGTAGATTTAAAAGACGTGTCCTCTAAACAACCATCTTTGTGGTGGCATGGACCTCCATTTTTACTAGAGTCAGAATCTTCGTGGCCGTCAATGATTACACCTAATGTTTCTGATCTACCTGAACTAAAAACATGCTCCGTTTTGGCGGCGGAGACTGTGTTCTCAGCACGCTTTATAGATTTCACAAATTTTTCAAAATTTTACAAATTTCAAAGGCTCTATGCTTTAGTTTTAAGATTTGTACATAATTGTCGTAATCCTGACAAGTTAACCGGAACTCTACGAGTTGAAGAGCTCGATCGTTCAACTAAGTTACTTGCCAAATTTGCTCAAAACGAATCTTTTCCTGACGAATTAGATCGTCTTCAAAATAAGAAAAGCCTACCAGCAAAAGCAGCTCTAGTTTCCCTAAATCCATTCATAGACTCAGAAGGACTGCTTAGAGTCGGAGGTCGTATACCTCACTCAAGCTATTCCTACGACAAAAAACATCCCATTTTACTCAAGTCTGACCACCCATTAACCAAATTAATATTTCAGGCAGAGCATGATCGTCTCCTGCATGCTGGACCCCAGCAGTTACTAGCATCTGTTAGAGATCTATACTGGCCTATCGGGGGTAGGCAACTAGCTAGGAGAGTCTTTCGTAATTGCTTTACTTGTCGATGATTTGGAGGTCAAACTCTATCTAATATTATGGGCAACTTACCAAATGATCGTGTAGAAGCTAATTTTCCTTTCGCTACCGTTGCTACTGATTTTGCTGGACCATTTTTTATCACGGACCGTAAAGGGAGAGGATGCAAAATCACAAAATGTTATTTATGTATTTTCGTATGCTTTCGATATAAGTTAAGAATCTGGGACTAATATTACGCCAAGCAAACAACTTCACAAACATAGTGGCTTTGAAAGCACTGTACGAGGCACTCGTAAAGAGTCACCTGGAGTGCAATGCCGTAATATGGTCACCACACGAGGAGAAGTACAGACTAATGCTAGAACGTATCCAGAACAAATTTGCTAGGTTCGTGTATTGGAAGCAATATGGTATATACCCAGGATATCCGTTCCTGTACCCTACTCTATTTGTTCTGGGTATGGTGGGGTATTACAGGCTCGAAGTAAGAAGGGAGGTCGCTCTCACCGTCTATCTATTTAAAGTGATGCGCGGCAAAATTCACAATCCAAACGTCTTGGAGGTACTCAAGCTGTGCGTCCCGGACAAGTACGTAGGGCGGCGGCGACTGCCGGAGTTGCTGGCCGTGCCGCGTGCGCGCACATGCCTGCTGCAGCGCGCACCGCTCACGCGTGCGCTGCGTGCGCTCAACACGTTGGCTCACAGAATGGATCTCTTTTCGTGTACACTGAACGAATTCACACGGTCCGCTCATTATGCAATATGTTTAGTTTAGTTTATTATGGAGTTACCATTTTTGTTTTGTTTATATTTATGTACACAGGCTATTGCATTAGATAATATCTGTAATAATAGTTTTATGTGTGTGTGAAATAAATAAATAAATAAATAAGTGCATCCACCTTGAAGCGGTTAGTGAACTGTCTAAGGACGCATTCATTCTTACTCTTAAGAGATTCATCGCTCGCAGAGGAGTTCCTAAATTAATCTACTGCGATAATGGACGCAATTTTGTTGCTTCTGCAAAGGAAATATCTTCCTTCCTACAAGCAGAACGTGACTCTATTTGTGAATTTGCAGCTCGTCGCGGTATAGAGTTCAAATTTTCTCCCGTGTACGCTCCTCACTATAACGGGCTGGCCGAGAGTGGAGTAAAGTCGGCAAAATATCATGTTAAGCGTGTTTTAGGCAATACGCACCTAACTTTTGAAGAACTATCGTCCTTATTTGCACAAATTGAGGCCATCCTCAACAGCCGACCCCTTTGTCCTCTCAGTCCATTTCCTAATGACCTACAGCCTCTCACTCCGGCTCACTTTTTAATTGGCAGGCCACTTACGTCGCTACCATCACCGGACTTCGTGGACTGCAATACCAATCGTCTCGACCGATACCAGCGTCTGGAGCAGACTAGACAACATTTCTGGCAACGATGGGCCAGTGAATACATCGCCGAACTGCAACAGCGGTCTAAGTGGCGCACCAAGAGCAGAGATCTAGAGCTCAATGATCTTGTTTTGATTAAGGAGGACAACCTGCCCCCTCTGTGCTGGCGCCTGGGTCGTGTCATCAAACTGTTCCCGGGCAACGACGGTGTTCCGCGAGTTGCGGACGTCTCTACTTCCCAAGGGATAATAAGGAGAGCCCTCAACAAAATTTGCCTTCTGCCAAATCCAACGGAGGAAACTTGTTGAAAACGATAGAGCTTTCAACGGCCGGGAGGATGTCGACGCCAGATTTGACCATCGTCGACCCTAACACCTTGAACACAAGGCAGATTTTTATTTTTATTATATTGAGCCAAACACCACACCAATCCCATTGCACCACAACACCCACGTCATTCATCGCGTCAGCTACACAGCACCTATCATACAACACTACTTAATCCACTCGCATTCACTCACTCTCTCATACCCGAGAAGCACACGACACACAAGAACTTTAAATTGTAATCTATACAAATTTTGGAAAATATAAAATTCAAGAAACTAGCCGAATTTTTTCTTTTGTTCATCACGAACAATACTAATAGGTGCCATCATAAATCAAAGTAATAAAATCATTAGCATTTGAATAGCAAAAACAAAAAAAAAAACAATTAAATAAAGCACATTCAATGGAGGTAAAAAAATAAAATTATAAAACATCTGTTTGTATGGTAGTAAACAAATAAAATCCTTAATTACCATTACATACGGTATATTATTGAAGGAAGAATAGCAGGCAAAAGAATTGTCATTTAAATTATTGAGAGATAAAATATTATGCAATGACAAGCAATACGCATCATTATTTCTAATAACGTTGAGTTTAAGTTTGCAATAGCTAATACTAATGAAGCGGTTGTCACTAAGTGGTACGAGAACAATAAGCAGCGGCCGGTGAGTTTTAAAACTAGTTATATGTAAGAAAATACATATATTGTTACCTGCGTTTCTCAACTTTGGTGAGTCGATGCAATAATACCACATACCGGAGTGTTGCATTGATGTATTTAAAATAAAAACTTTTTTAGATCTTGTTCCGTCTTAACGTGAAGTCTTGGTGAGGTGTTGTTTTTTCTTTTTTTTTTTTGTTTCTTTTGTTACTGAGTAATACTTCATAGAACCAAAATAAGTAAAAAGAAAACAGCGTTTTTCACTAAAGCCTTAAAAATTGCGTCGAAATTATTATAAATATAAGCTACAAATAAATTTATATGTAAGTATATGATAAAATTTAAAAAAGTTATTTATTTTTCGTTTATGAAATAGTTAAGTAAAATTAAGAAGAATATTAATATGTAATCCAAATTCCTAAAATTTGGATTACATAATTATTAGTATTCTTTTTAGTCTTACCATGTGGATAACACAAGATTACGTGTATAAAAATAGTTGCTCTAAGTCTGAGTGTACTTTGTGTCTGATGATAACATGTTGGTAACGTCTCTGGTGACACAAAAATTATAAAGTTTATCTCTCGTTTACCACGTTTTACTTCTACACAATATATCTTTATGTAGTTTACACAATTTTGATTAAAAGCATTTGTAATTCGGCCTATCTTTGGAAGAGAGACAAACAATGCTACGCGTAACGAACTGAAGTGTACAAAGTTTTGATTAGAGAAGCGATAATTGCTCACGGACAACGTGAGCTTGCTTAAAACTTAGACGATTTTGTTTAGTGATGCGACTCGATTAAAATGTTACTCGAGTGACTCGAGTTACTACGATAAAAAAGGATACGAGACAAAATAAAAATTAACTTGAATTCACTCAGACTTGAGTTTACTAGGTGTGTGTATATGTGGGTTATAAGCCTCTATGTGGTATCATTGTGTAAATTTTGACAAGAAAAAAGGTGATTCGTTTACCGAGTATTCGAGTGATGTGAATCTAATCTAGTGACTCGGAACTCGAGCGATATTTAACAGAACCCGAGTAACTGTAGTCGTTAAATTAGACTCGAGCCGCATCACTAATTCTCTTGATTATAATTTCGTGCTAAGACGCGTTGTTTGGTTCAAATTGTATTGAAAAGCGTTCAGAAGGTATGATGACGATGAAGTTTGATGGAGTTTCTGAATACCTACTACGTATGACACGGTGTTGTTTCAAAGTTTTGGAAATCAAATCAACGGTAAAGATATCCTTTGCCGTTGATTTGATTGTCCAAACTTATACATATATAACTTTGTACCTAACTCTGTTCCTATTACTGTACTTCTTTTCAAAATACATTTTTTTTGTTGTTATATTGTTACAGTATAAGCAGCGATAGCCTAGTGGGAAACCGTTGGACTGCCACGCAGAGGTCTCGAGTTCGAACCCAAGGTGCGAATCTCTGACTTTTTGAAGTTATATACGTATTAAATAGTTAATTATCGCTTGCTTTAACGGTAAAGGAAAACATCGTGAGGAAACCTGCATGTCTAAGAGTTCTCCATATAAATGTTCTCGAAGATATGTGAAGTCTGCCAATCCGCACTGGGCCAGCGTGGTGGACTATGGCCTAACCCTTCTCACACTGAGAAGAGGCCCGTGCCCAGCAGTGGGACAGTTTAATACAGGGCTGATATTATTATTATTATATATTGTTACGCTAATTACTTGTGCATTTGTTATTTTAGATTATAACTTCAAATATTTTTTGGCGCTACTGTATATTTATATGTGGAAACTGCTTTGGATTAAGTGTAGTTAATTTGAACATTAATTATTTTTAAATTGTATCTGTTTGTTTCCCAAATAAAATGAAATAAGAAAATCATCTACATATGGACGTACGCCCACGCTTACAGAGAACTCGCAAACATGCAGGTGTCGTAATGATTTCCTTCACTGGTAAAGCGTGCCTATTACCGCACATTACTGCAAAAAGACAGACGTAAGTGCTGTAGGATCAAACTCGAAACTATTGCGTGGCAGTCGAGAGTTCCCCTACTAGGCTACTATGAGGGCGGTGTGGAGGCCACTGCTCTTAGACCACACGACTGCTTACCATCAGGTGGAGTGTGGTCATTTTGACGAGGACAATAAAAAAAAATTAAAAAAAAAAGAAATTGCTGCCGTCGCCGCATTATCTTTATGATCTTTAAAGTTACAATCTATACAAATAAATAAAATTAAAGTGTCTGTTTGTAATGTCAAAATAACAGCTTTCTATCTAATGCATATGAAAGTATATTAGGTACATATACGAAAACCTCTATTTTTAAAATTTTTGTCTGTCTGTTTGTTCCGGCTAATCTCCGAAACGGCTGAACCGATTTTGACGGGACTTTCACTGGCAGATAGCTGATGTTATAAGGAGTAACTTATGGTACTTTGATTTTAGAAAAAAATAGGGTTCCGCAGATACAAACACTTTTTAGTTAAAATCTACGCGAACGGAGTCGCAGGTAACAGCTAGTATTTAATATAACCTCACATTCAAACATAATTCAATAATTTATCATTTATCTATACCTATGTATGGATAAATGATAAATTATTGAATAATCTTTATGTAGTTTTGAAGTTATAATATGTAGAATAATAAAGTACCTAACAAGTTAGTACAGGAATTTATTCCCGGGTCAAACAAAATATTAACTTTATCGTCACGTAAATTTCAGTAGCAGCGTCATGGTCTACCAAACCGTGTAATTCACCACTGTCTACCCCTTCAGGGTTAGAAAGGCAAGGATGCAATGTGTTCCACCTCCCATCCAGATAGTTGAACAATTCCAGCCGTCCCGGACAACATTGTTCAGTAAATTAGATTTTGGTACCTCGAATGCAACATTATTTGTTACTTAGTAATATTATGTACTAGCTTTTGACCGCGGCTTCGCTCGCGTTAATTTAGAACTTGATAAACAATTCGGGTTTTACTCTGCTTGTAATAATATATAATAATATAATTCAATCATGATTCGAAAGACACGTGGCGCCATCTATTATCATAAGAACGTTATTATTGTTTTCATCGGGAACAGTAATGTTTTTCGTGATGAAAGGTAGCCCATGTCCGTTTCTGGACATCTGACAACGTATATGCAAAATTTCAGGATAATTGGTTCAGTGGTTTAGGCTTGAAAAGGTAACAAACATACAAAATCATTTTCGCTTTTATAATATTAATTAGGATTACACTCAGAATAGCGTTAAATTGACAAATTAACCTTTAGATATAAACATTAACTAATTTATGTAGAAGCTACACTTAATCGATCCCCTGCTCGAACCTCTTCCCTGTGTAAGAAAAATTAGACCATAGTCTATCGCTGGCTCAGTGAACATTATGGAGAATTCTTAGACGTACAGGTTTCCTCACGATGGTTTCCTTCACCATTATGATAGACTTTATCCATTAACACTAAACGTCATGCCGGTCACAAATGACCGCGAACAATACATTTATCTATTGTGTCTGCTGCATGGCTTTTAATTTGTTAAGCATTGCAATATGTGTAGGTAATTTAGGTGTGTAAGCATAATCTGAGATTCACCTTTTTGAACCAAATAAATAATTTTATATCAAAACTTGATGATTTATTAATAACTAGCTTTTGCGCGCGGCTCCGCCCGCGTGGTACCTACATCAATAAAAAGTAGCCTATGTCCTTCCCCAGGTTTTAAACTATATCTGTACCAAATTTCATCTAAATCGGTTGAGTGGTTTAGCTGTGAAAAGGTAACAGACAGACAGATAGATAGACAGACAGAGTTACTTTCGAATTTATAATATTAGTAAGGAAGTAAGGATAATAGGGGATTAAATATGAAGTTGCCGCTTTGTATGAAGGAAATCGGTAACGTTGTGATTTTCATACTATTTCATAAATATTTAATTTTTTGTTTAATATTGTTATGTATAATTGCTTGTATTTAGGCCACCAGAGTTTGTCTTAAATTAATAAAAACATAATCCATCATGTAATGAAGGCAAATTGAAACAACGAAAACGAGCAGACATAGAGCTATATAACTTTAAATACACGTTGTATAAAAGGTTATTGTTATTTATTATTAACAATACATGTTACTAATAATAGAGCGATAGCGATAGCCTAGTGGGAAACCGTTGGACTGCCACGCAGAGGTCTCGAGTTCGAACCCAAGGCGCCCATATCTGACTTTTCGAAGTTAAATGCGTATTAAATAGTTGAGTATCGCTTGCTTTAACGGTGAAGGAAAACATCGTGAGGAAACCTGCATGTCTGAGAGTTCTCCATAATGTTCTCGAAGATATGTGAAGTCTGCCAACCCGCACTAGGCCAGCGTGGTGGACTATGGCCTAACCTTTCTTATAGTGAGAAGAGGCCCGTGCTCAGCAGTGGGACAGTTTAATACAGGGCTGATATGATATGATATGAATAATAATTTATGCTATCTATTCTCAAAATATAAATGAATGCTTAAAATAACTATAACATTCTGTACTAAAACGGTAATTTCGTAGTCAAAGATCTAATATATTGGATATACGTACCTACTATTTAATATCTGTCAATGCATGTGATGCATTTAGTACCTACGTATAATAAAAATATATAATTTTAACGCTAATGTACTTTAGAGAAACTCCAATACCATAGTAATATTATGAAGCTTTTACATGTCTCTACTATATTAAAATACTACCTCTAAACAGCACATAACTTTAGGTAGAGCTAAGTCATTAACAAAGTTCTCTACACTCACTAATCATAAAGCCTTCCCGTCCACACTCCAGGTTTACGTTTATTGACCAAGTTTTAATACGTAACTCTACATACAGCAATATAGAGCTACTATGTTTCTAAGTCAAGTGAAAATATAGAGTACTAGCTTTTAAAGGAGACTTCATACGGGTGAAAGTTGAAAGTAGTTAACCACAGGTACTAGCGACCCACTCTGGCTTCGCACGGGTTACTACCCGTCTACAAAACCTTAACATAATATTATACACCTAAACCTTCCTCATGAATCACTGTCTTTGTGGAGAAAACTGAACAAACATGAGATTTGAAAACATCAAAAAATTCGCGCTCACGGCAAAAAGGTCTAATATTTTTTATTTGCCCTTGTGCCCTGCCCTTATTTTAAAATATTTTAAGCAAATAACATTACGGTTGTGTTCTTTATTTAAGAATACATCATTTAAATGTAGAAAACATAAAATTTATATTTTTTATATATAAAAACGAGATCAATGATAAATTATCCTCATTCTGCTGCTGTCGAGTAACCCGAACCGGTACAGTGTGTCGATTCGTGCTCCTTTGGGCACCTCAGACCACTGTCTGGTTTGTGCCACAGCTGTTGTTGTTACGCCCCCACGACCCGAGGAGGCAAGACGACGACTGTGGCACTACTCGTCAGCAGACTGGGATGGAATGCGGGAATACTTCGCATCCATCCCTTGGGCTCAACGCTGCTTTGAGAACAGGGATCCATCAAAGAGCGCTACTGCTGTCGCTGGTGAAATCATCCTGGGTATGGAATATTATATTCCATACAGTGATGTCACGAGCGGCGGCAGGAAAAGGCCCTGGTTCGGGCGTGAATGCGCCGATGCTGTTGAACGCAAACAGACAGCGTATCGCGCTTGGACCAGGGCTCGCACTCTCCACGACCCTAACGTGGATCACCTGAAGGCAGCGTTCAACCAAGCCACAAAGGTCTGCAAGAGGGCATACTTAAGAGCGGATGCCCAGCGCGTCGCACGGTTCGGCCAGGAACTAATGGCGCATCCTACGGGCAGTCGTAGCTATTGGCGCCTGGCCAAAGCCGTGCAGTCCAACTTCTGCCAGACCTTGCTGCCCCCTCTGAGGTATCCGAAAGGATCACTGGCTCATCGGCCGCAGGAGAAAGCAGATCTGCTTGCAAATCTCTTTGCGGCCAACTCCCGAATCGATGACTGCGGTTCGCAGCCGCCTAACATTGCCAACTGCGGCTACACCATGCCTGATATATGTATCAGGCAACGAACCGTTCGTGCGATACTGCAGTCTCTCGATGTTCGGAAAGCCAGTGGACCTGACGGCATCCCAGCTGTGGTTCTTAAAAAATGTGCAGCGGAGTTGTCTCCCACACTTACGCGCCTATACCGGACGTCTTACGTCGTAGGCATTGTGCCTGAGGTTTGGAAGGAAGCGAACGTTCAACCGATACCCAAAAAGGGGGACCGTTCCGAGCCAAGCAACTATCGACCCATAGCTATCACCTCGGTGCTTTCCAAGGTGTTCGAGCGGATTATAAACACCCAAATTGTCCGCTACCTGGAGGATCAATCGTTGATCAATGATCGCCAATACGGCTTTCGGTCTAAACGATCAACGGGTGATCTTCTAGCGTTCGTCACGCACCTCTGGGGTGAGGCTATGGACAAGCACGGCGAGTCTTTGGCTATCAGCCTTGACATAGCCAAAGCTTTCGACAGAGTCTGGCACCGGTCTCTTCTTTCCAAGCTTCCGGCCTATGGCTTGCCCCCTCAACTGTGCACCTGGATTGCAAGTTTCCTGCAGAAGCGTCGTATTCGGGTCCTTTGCGATGGTCGCGCTTCCAAATTTATGCAGGTCAATGCAGGAGTGCCTCAGGGGTCTGTCTTATCCCCTACGCTCTTTCTTCTGCATATCAATGATATGTTGAATCTCGGCAACATACATTGTTATGCGGACGACAGTACCGTGCATGGGCGATATCTCGGACATCCTGGGGCCAAATAGGCTGAGGTTGAGGGGAAAAGGCAGAATCTTGTCGTTGAACTTAACCAGACCTTGGACCGCATCTATGAATGGGGTGCCAAGAACTTGGTGGAGTTCAACGCCAAGAAGACCCAGGCATGCGCGTTCTCAACAAAAAAGTCTCCGTTCCTTCCCCTCCCTTCTCTGAAGAACACTCCACTGGTAATACGTGACAGCCTCTCCATCTTAGGTATGGATCTTTGCCGCTCCCTTAATCCCAAAACCTACATCGAGAGCGTCATTAAGCAAGCTTCGCGAAAACTCGGAGTTCTGAACAGGGTGAGGTGGTTCTTCGCGCCTGGGCAACTGTGCCTATTGTATAAGGCACAAGTGCGCCCTTGCGTGGAGTACTGTTCTCATCTTTGGGATGGCTCCGCGCAGTACTTGCTGGACGCTCTCGACCGGTTACAGCGGCGGGCTGACCGTATTATCGGAGATCCAGAGGTCACGAGTTCACTGGAACCTCTGCAACTCCGTAGGGACATTGCCTCATTGGCATGTTTCTACAGAATATACCACGGGGAGTGCTCTGAAGAGTTATTCCACCTTATCCCGCCCTCCCCTTTCCTATCCAGAACAACGCGTGCTGGGCTCAGATGCCATCCTTATACGGTAGAGTCGATTAGAGCGCTTACCAAAAAGTTTGGGTCCTCATACCTCTGCCGAACGACCAAGGCATGGAATTCTCTGCCAAGGCACGTGTTTCCTTCTTCCTTCAATCCTGGGTCCTTTAAGCGGGGCGTGAAAAAGCTCCTTCTCAGGCCGTCAAAGTAGAGACCTCAACATCGCCTCGGCTACTATGAGGGCGGTGTGGCGGCCACTGCTCTTAGACCACACGACTGCTTACCATCAGGTGGAGTGTGGTCATTTTGACGAGCACGATAAAAAAATAAAAAAAATAAAAATATCTTGTTTCTGCCTGAAAGCTGTTTTAAACAATTTCTCTAAAATTGTTCATTTGAAAAATGCCAGGTGGACTGTCTGAATTCTTGCAAGCAAGAAAGTGTTAATGCGTGAAGAAGGATATTCTACAAGGAAAATCGCAGCCAGAGTCTTCGTTTCTCAAACCTGCGTCGTTACTACCCTGCAGAGCTACTGGAGTATGGGTAACCTGGTTGATCGACCTCGCAGTGGCCACCCGGCTGTCCGTAGTGATATTCAGAAGCGCTATATCATACCTTTTGCCACCCGTGATCCAATAATTAACGCTATCAAACTGAGATTAGAGCTGCGAGCTGCTACTGGTCTGGATATTAGCACTTAGACCATTCGTAATTGTTTACACTACTTTAGATTACGATCAAAGAGATCCTGGCGAGCACCTTTAAATACACGGGAACGATAGCGACGCAGATTGTAGTGGGCCAGGCAGCGTCAAAACGATGAAGTCGAAGAAAAATATTTCTGGCGTAATTGTCTTTTCGTTGACGAAACACGGATTAGTACGCACCCTGATAACTGACGTGTCTGATTTTGGAGACGACCTGGGAATTCCGGAAGGCAAAGAACTGCCACTGGAACCGTTCAGCAAGGCGGCAAATCGGTATCTTTTTGGGGCGGAATAATGATTGGAGCTCAAACGCCTTTGATTCCGTACCGAGGCTCTATGACAGCTAATTTGTACAAGACAGCTGTTATTGATAGCATCATCAAACCATTCAGGATAAATTATTATTAAACTGTTCCAGTGCTAGGCACGGGCCTCTTCTCAGTGTGAAAAGGGTCAGGCCATAGTTCACCACGCTGGCTCAGTGCGGGTTGGCAGACTTCACATATGTTCGAGAACATTATGTAGAATTCATAGACATGCAGTCCTAACGATATTTTCCTTCACCGTTAAAGCAAGCTATAATGAACTAATAACGTTGTGTATAAATATCGAGTCTATCAACTACTTCGAGGACATAAATATACGCCAGGAAACTGTATAAATATTGAAACTCAAACAAACATATTATTTTCAGTAATATCAAATACCTATCGCATCTGGATCGCATCTCACAAACGTCATTTCACGTGAAATTGGTCACCTTTTACCATAGATACGATGGTATGAGTGGTATGAGGGTGTACGCGATAAATCATAGAGCGCATGTCAAATGGAACCATATCTCACGACCGACTTCCGGGCCGATTGTACGAAACCGTACGATGTGGTCGTTGGATGTGGTATTTCTTATATTATTTACTTACTTTTGGCCGCCGCTTCGCTTGGGAACAGTATTTTCTACCTGGATAAAAGGTATTCTATGTCCTTCTCTGTACCCCTGACAACGTGTATACGAAATTTTACGATGATCGGTCGAATAGTTAAGGCGTAAAGCGTAACAAACAAACAAACAAACTCACATTCGCATTTATAATATTAGTTAGGATGTAACATAATAATGTTTTACAAATTGAATATTTAATCATTATTCGCTTAATATTTAACGCCTGCATTACAAATAGTTCCTACGTCGCGAGGGATTTACAAACATTCAAACAACGGACGCAGAGAACACCCAGACTGGGTACAATTATTTGTGGAGCACACAATTTTTTGTCCCGTGTGGGGATTGAACCCACAACACCCAGCGCACTGACAGTGGCGAGCAATTATTTCTAATGTGGGAGGTATCTCTATAAAAAAGAAAGACATTACTTATTATTAAGGTTTTTAATTACACGTAATAGAAGTTAATTTCGAATCATTTTCTTTCTTTTTTAGTTTTTTAGTTTTTATTTTCTATTTTTCATATAATATTGTATATTGCTCAAAACTATAAAGTAGGGAAGAGCGGAGCCTTCAACTACAGGCATTTTCTATGCTTAAATGGAGACTCCTCGACAAGCAATGTAAACCAAATATGATATGAAATAAACTTATTTTATTTTATTTTATTTTTTTAATCATTGTGCGGTCTGAGCGGTCACACCGATTCGGCGGCGCGCGGCGCTACTGTCAAGCCCATAATGACTATGTGTTCTAAGGATATAGCTTTTATCAAAGCTAAGGTAACAGTATAAACTAGACACTTGGGTCTAGTCGCTTAGTAGTAACTGACAATTAATGTAAAATACCGCTAGAATGTCCACAGGCGGGTGCCGTCGCCGCTGATGTCTATGCATGACGCACCGTCCGTGTGCCCTGGATAGAATATAGCGTCTCTCAAATCGACATGGAACTTGGAATTTTTTGCTATATGTAGTATCGACGACTTGCTCATATTGTGATGCGACCGCGACTCAGCTGAGCGTTTATTTGTGGTCGCGCAAAATCATTTCCCATTTAAATTCCATGGTATCATTAACGATGGACCAGTGCATGTCAAATGGCTGAATTTTAGTTAAAATACTCATCTTTCAGTAATTTATTCATTACATATGACATTTGACATCTTCAGATAGTACTAGGTTACATGCTGCAAAATACCGCTAAAATGTCCACTATGAAAAATATAATGCCTTCTCCGAATACCTACCTCACATCTCGCGGCAGCACCGCTGCCAAGTATACGACAATACGAACACTGCATATTTTTTATTTTTACTTCGCTTTTAAATTGAAAAATATATTTTTTACGTTTTGCCGTATTATACATGAACGATTTCTACGGCTTGCGCGCATTTGCCAATTATTAAAAAATATGAAATAATGGGATGTAGATGTAGGTGAACGTAAATGAATTTCTATATACCATAGATTATACTTAGTTGAACAGTTTCGACAATTTGAATAATTTTCGCGTCACAAACTAGTTTTAAACATAGTTATTATGTCTATAATAAATATATTTTGTGTTGGAAATTAATGTTGAAAGTGACTGCTTTGTTAGTTAGGTTTGTGAAGTATCTGGTTAAATTCTCGGATCGGACAATGTGATGTTCGGTTTATCGTTAAAGTAAGTTTTCTGCAGATATATTTCTACGAATATAGCTAGTACTTATCGTCTACTGAGCACAGGTTAATATCCTACGTATTAACATACAAATTTGGGTGTTACGCACTCCTGTCAATACTATGACTTTTATAGAATAACAGATCCCACCAAAAACATAAATGTAAAAAAGGAGAGCCAAGTTCAATACAAAAATTATGCTTGGCTGTGGGCTTCGCCGCAAAAAGAATAGAGATCTAAATGAGTGCCAAGTTCTATGCAAAATCCAAATATGTATTTATATGAACAAAATAACATTATGACAAGTATTAAACTCAATTTATTTGCTTAATTGGATACCTATAACAATTGCTGTCATTTAAAAATGTCAGATCTTAAAGTAGGTTAGATTTGACTTAGCCAGTTTTCATTACATCAGTCATTTTATAAAGTTATTCAACATATATATATTTTTTTAAATTCTGATAAAAAGCCAGCTAGCCAGTTCCTTTGCTTGAACTTGGCTTGACATGCTGCCGCGTGTCTAGATATTTACATAGAATATTATAATTGTGGAGGAAAGTGGTGTGATGTCCCACCAACACATTAAAAGGCGGTCCAATGATTGATGTCAGGAGCTTGTATATAGTAAACTTAGCCTGCGCGATTCAGGAATATATGGCTAAGTGTGTAATTGTGTACAGCGCTCTATCTTGACATTTGTCTTAACTTCTTTGTCTCTGTCGAATAGCTACAATAATTAATTGCTACCGAAATGATGTAGTGAAACACCTCTGCTTACTACATGAGTTATATAAATTATTATAATGCAGCATGCATGCGGGATGTTCAATCGATGGCGTCAATGTCAACAACATCAGTTACGCGGACGATATGGTGTTGCTGAGCCCGTCGATCAGCGCACTCCGGAGGTTATTGCACGTGTGTGAGAGCTATGCGCTAGCTCATGGTTTGAAATATAACTGTAAAAAGAGCGAGTTCATGGTTTTCACCGCAAACAATAATTATCCACGGGAAGTGCCTTCTGTCAAACTCAACGCAACAGCGTTAGCTAGAGTCGAGCACTACAGATACCTAGGTCACATTGTAACTGCAGACCTGAAGGATGACCAAGACATTGAGCGTGAGCGTACGGCGTTGGCGGTCAGAAGCAATATGATTGCCCGTAGATTTGCTCGAGCTTCAGAGTAAGTAAAGATAACTCTTTTCAAAGCTTTCTGCCAATCTTTTTACACCGACAGTCTATGGGTGAAATATACGCGGAAGGCCTACAACGCTCTGCGTGTCCAATATAACAATGCCTTCAGGATGCTTTTGAGGCTGCCTTGGCGCTGCAGTGCATCTGGCATGTTTGCCGAGGCGCGGACTAACAACTTCTATGCCATTATGCGCAGAAAAGTAGCGTCTCTTATGAGTAGAGTGTGTGACAGCCGCAACAGTTATCCTGCGGGTGGTGGGTGGAAAGTGCGAGTGTCCTACCAGCCACCATTGGACGTCTGTGCTAGTTGGGTGAGGCTAAGCTATTATTATTGCTTAACTTATTATTTCAAATTGTGATAAATTTTATCACAGTTTGAAATTAATAAATTTATTGGTTTTGATGTTTTATTTATTTATTTTTATTTTATTTGATGTTATAACATGTTTTTTTTTACTTCAATCAATCAATCAATCAGCCCACCGCAGTCCACTGCTGGACATAGGCCTCTCCCATTTTACGCAATTTTATTTTATTTTTTTACTTATCTTGATTTAATTTTTATGACATGTATTATTTTAACTAATGTAATAATTAATTTTAGCCTATTTATTTATTTTTTATTTAATTGAATGAAATAATATTTATTATATATCTACTTATTGTGATTTTAAATTTATATACTATATACTTATCGTGATTTTCAATTTTATTTTTTATGTTATGATTTTTATATGTTGACTATGGAACCAGATTTCTGAAATAAATTATTATTATTATTATATATTATTATAACTAGGTTCAAATGAGGCATAGTATGAATGTCTGATTATACCAATATAGATTATTAGAATCCGCGGTTTCACCCGCGTTTATCGTTACTGCGCCGCCCCAGTGGGTCATAGCGTGATGTTATATAGTGTAATATTCTAGAATATTCGTTGGGAGTTCAATAGAAACAACGTCCGTTAGCTTCATGCATTTATTTCGCACTGCCTATACATTCTTTCATACGAACAAAGATACATAGTTACATTCATATATTTACACATACCGCCATTGGTATAATGTTAACCAATCATAGTTGAGTACATCACGGCAGAAGGTAACTACCTACATTACACTCTTCCACACCAACCAATACCATGGGTATTCCATCAACCTTACACTTAAAGTAACTTAACCTAAGAATACAAATTTAGCTACACTTACATCTTATAATTAATTTTATTTTTAATTCGACATAATCTGACCGGTCGGCTTTGGGCAGGTGAGGCTTCAAGCTGCGCGTCTTGAAACTCCGGTGAAGCCGGAGATTCAGCCATGTCTGAATCCACCCCTCTTCCTTTCGATACCGCTTTACTCGTGAGTGAATTACCGAGGTCCGCCGACTTTTCCTCCGACTGACCCTCACTCGCCAGTGAATTCGGTTCACCGTTTAACTCTATCTGAGAATCTGTGCTAGGTTCTGTCACTATCACCGATGGCTGACCACAGCTAGCCAATGACAGTCGTGAAGATCTCTTTTTTAGCTGGTTAATATGTCTGTGAACTAACTAGCACAGATTCTCAGTGAGCCGTCCGCTTTATTTACCGGTACTAACGGTGAGGCCCAGTCCGAGGCGTCGATGGGCTCGATGATCCCGTCGCGCAGCATCGCGTCGAGCTCGGCGTCGACGCGCTCCCTCAGCGCATAAGGTATCGGGCGCGCGCGGTGGAATACCGGCGCCGCCCCATCCCGAAGTCTCAACGTCGCCTTACCCCCCGTGTACCTTCCCAAGCCGCCACTGAATAACTCCTTATATCTATGAACCAAAATTTTTAAATCAGCCTCCATAGTAATCTCACTACCGACATTATGGCAATTAGTAAATCTTGGTAGCTTAATATTTAATTCTGTAAGCCACTGCCGGCCTAACAAGGAGGTAGTACCCCCATCTATTACAAAAAGTTCTAGAATTTTCTCCGTGTTATCATAGGCAACTAAAGGTTTTATTATACCCAAAGGTTTCAACCTCGATCCGTCATAAAACCTCAATCCGACACTGGTAGGCTCTAACCACAATTCACTGAAATATTGCTTATAAATTTTTTTACTAATGCACGACACTGCCGTACCCGTATCGACTTCCATATTAATAATTACATTTTCAATGGCCACGGGTAAACTCACCGGTTTGTAATCGTTTAAACACAGGTGATGAAACCCTTCTTCACCCTGCTCGAACTCGCTTAAGTCCTCCTGTACCGTTCCATAGTGTATGGCCTTGTTCTGCTGGCCTCCAGAGGCACCCCCCGGGCACCTACGCCGTAAGTGGCCCGTTTGTCGGCACCGACTGCATACGTAGCTCCGATATCGACACATCTCATAATTATGCGATGTTGAACCGCACCCTCTACAGCCGCTGCCCCCGGCCGCGTTTCCGTGCCGTGCGCGTACTCCCGCATCGCGATGCACCGCCCGATGTCCGGGCGCACCGCCCGCGCCGGAGCCGCGGCCGTCCCTACCGCGTCCGCGCGGCGCCATCGCACCTCCGCGCCGTTGCGCGTCACCACTAACCGCTACTGTATGTAGCCCCGCTGTTTCCTCACTGTGAGCCGCTGTAGCTACTCCCGCCGTCCCTGACGTCTGAACTGCCGCGGCATCCCGTTCCGCCGCTTCCAGAGATGTTGCCAGTTTTACCGCGCCCGTAAAACTCAAGGAATCTTCCTCCGTAAACAGCCTCTGTCGAGTTATTTCGCCATTCAGTCCACATACGAATTGATCCCGTAAATTTTCATCGAGACTATTGCCAAATTTACAATGACGTGTCAACTTTTTCAACGCCGCCACATAATCCGCGATGGTTTCTCCCGCTGCTTGTCGCCTTTGCCTGAAGCGATACCTCTCTGCCAACGCCGATGGAACCGGTTGAAGATGGTTTTTCATAATACCGACCACCTCCTCATATTTCAATTCCGCGGGCTTCTTCGGGCTTGATAGATTCGCCAACAACTCGTAAGCCGCCTCACCCATCACCGCGATCAATGTAGGCAGCTTCAGTTCTTCCTTAACGGCATTTGCCAAAAAGTACATATTTAGCCGTTCAATATATGACGACCACACTCCCGCGACCACATCGAAGTCCTTTACTTTTCCGATCGACATCGTAATTACTAATAATGCACGCCCAATTTACTTTTAACTCGTCGCCACTGTAATATTCTAGAATATTCGTTGGGAGTTCAATAGAAACAACGTCCGTTAGCTTCATGCATTTATTTCGCACTGCCTATACATTCTTTCATACGAACAAAGATACATAGTTACATTCATATATTTACACATACCGCCATTGGTATAATGTTAACCAATCATAGTTGAGTACATCACGGCAGAAGGTAACTACCTACATTACATATAGTTTACAGCCTTCCTCGATAAATAGGCTATCCAACACTAAAATAATTTTTCAAATCGAACCAGTAGTTCCTGAGATTACCGCGTTCAAACAAACAAACAATCAAACTCTTTAGCTTATAGATTTACTTATACTAGCGGTCGCCTAGTGCTGGAAATTCGACCAAAGTTTGTCTGTAAGATATTGCTGATATAAATGTCATTATATATTGATATTGTAACCATAGTTACGCGCTTCGACTGCGTGTGTCAAATGCATGGTTGTGTGCGTGTAGTGTTTTTTCATTAATTTAATGTATTTCTAATGCATATTTTATAAAAATATTAGGATTCGCCCCTCCTTCTCCATATAAACTTTAACTGTGCCAAATTTCATAAGCCTCCGTCCGCGAAATTTTCGTAAAAAGGGGTACAAAGTTTTTGTTTCACGTATTAATATATAGATTGCTAACGACTGCCGATCATATCTGAGTATAAGATTGCTATGACTATTTGTAAAGGCGTTATTCTTTAACCTTTATGTATGGTAAATTTAAATTTCTGTTATAGATTTTTTTTTTTTCAACTAATGTGGCAAACAAGCATACATAATATTTATAATATTAGTTACGGTAAGTACGTATTTTGATCATTATCAGACGAAAGAGTAGCGCCCTTTCCCCCATCCCGCTCCTTCTCCTGCCCACTTCCTCTCCTAAAGGGTCGGCAACGCGCAAGTGATGCCTCTGGTATTGCAAGTGTCTATAGGCTACGGTGACCACTTACCACCAGGTGGGCCGTATGCTTGTTTGCCACCATAGAAGTATTACAAAAAAAATAGACTTTTGACCCTATGACCTTTTCTGTTCCCCAGACAACGTGTATGTATATGATGTTACATGATGATAGGTCGAGTAGTTATAGCGTAAAAGCATAACAAATAAAATCACATTCAAATTTATAATATTAGTTACGGTAAGTACGTATTTTGATCATTATCAAACGAAAGAGTAGCGCCATACCGTAACTTGATTATGGTGAGCAACTTTGTAAGCTAACAGCTAGTCTAGTACATCCTAACTAATATTATAAAAGCAAAAATGAGTTTGTTTGTTTGTTACCTTTTTACGCCTAAACCACTGAATCGATCATCCTGAAATTTTGCTTAATTATACGTTGACAGGTGTACAGAAACGGACATAAGCTACCTTTCATCCCGAAAAAAAATACTGTTCTCGAGGAAAACAACAAAAACATTCTTATGATAATAGATGGTGCCACGTTTCTTTCGAAACATGATTGAATTATTGAAATTAAACTACTATATACGGATTTTATCGCGTTGTTTATTTGACACTATTACAAAATTTTGAAAAACTGTTACACTACTATAATCACTATTAAACTTTACAAATTTTTAAGCTAATTAAATTATTGAAACTATTAAAACTATTTATACTATTACTATACTATTATACTATTTAGATTTATTTTTATTTTGTAGTTGCCTCAATGTTCCAGTGTGGAACATTGAGGCAACTACCATCTTAGTCTCCCCGTGACCATGGCTGCTGAAAAGCAACCGAAACGTCGGGACGTCGGGGAAAGTGTAAAAATAAAAATAAATCTAAATAGTATAATAGTATAGTAATAGTATAAATAGTTTTAATAGTTTCAATAATTTAATTAGCTTAAAAATTAGTAAAGTTTAATAGTGATTATAGTAGTGTAACAGTTTTTCAAAATGTTGTAATAGTGTCAAATAAACAACGCGATAAAATCCGTATATAGTAGTTTAATTTCAATGAATAACATTTGCGTAAACAGAAGACAATATTATGATTGAATTATATTATTACAAGCAGAGTACAAACCGAATTGATTGTCAAATTCTAAATTAACGCGAGCGAAGCCGCAGGCAAAAGCTAGTAATATATAATGTCAATAAAGGAAGGTAGTTTGAATAAAAGTTGTGTTGTTTATTTTGCCTGTTATGGCAACATTGTCTATCAAATATCAATGGTTTGCTTAATAGAACAAATAATGCTCGGTTACTTTGTAAGGAGTACTGGTATAATTATGTAATAATAGTTACTCGATACGCTGTAGATTGATGACAATGTATGGCAAAGTATTTGTTCCTTACAACCCGGTGTGATCTTGAGCGATACATTGAGACCTACCTGCAGTACCTGGAAAGTATTTACAGGAAACCGGCGTAAGAATAGCAGTCACTGCGTTCTGCTCGGTCACGTGCCTTGGAAAGCACGTAACGCCGTTGGTGATGAGCTTGATCTCTCTCCGGTCGTGTCGGACCGCCTTCAGTGGAAGATGCGAAAGTAGCTAAACTCAATAGAGATGTGAATGATAACTGTCTTTATTGGTTAAATATGCCTCCGTATATGGTGAATCCCTAGCCTTTATTATTCCCAAGTCACTTGGGATCGGCTTTCTAGTCAAACCGAATTTGACTGGATATCAGATTTTACACGGAGCGACTGCCATCTGACCTCCACAACCCGAAGGATAACGATACCCTAAGGCTAGACCAGTGTCAGGATATTAGAGAGCACTGACTTCCCAATAACGATTGCCATAGATGTTCATGGCAGCTGAGACCGACGGTTTAACGTGCTCTCTGAGGCACGGAGCAAGCAATAATTATCAATCAATACGCACATAATCTCGAAAAGTCATATAACTTCCGAAAGTCAGAGGTGCGCGACGTGGGTTCGAACCCGAGACCCTCGGCATTGTAGTCTGTTGGTCTCCCCACTGAGCTATCGCTATATAGGTATACAATTAATAGTACAAAAAAGGATTACCTTAAAGGGTGTCTGATTCTATAAACATTGGTGTCATATGGACTTTATAAATAATAATATTTTTATTATTGTCCGGACACACATGTTACGTCTAATATAACTTAAACCTATTTATCTATAGTGCCCCTACATTTTTATGGTAAATATTTACCATCAAGCGGGCAATATGTTACCTAATCAATGATCGATAGAACAGTAATACATAATTCTTGATCTACCAGTGTAATAAAACAATTAATAAGTAGAACTAGGCGTGATAAAGAAAGATCGTCGCCATCCATTGTGACCTCTATAAATAACGTTGTGTGTACCCAACGTACGACCCTAGCGGTTATGTCAATTGAGCCTAGAATTGTGTTAGTTGATTTAGGACTTCTAAGTATTAGTTGGAGCGACGCCCTTTGTTGTGCCGGGGCATTGTCAAGGACTCGTCGCCCGCAGAAATTTCCATCTCTGCATTGGGCAGTGCTGGGTGAGTCGCTGACGTAGTTTTAGTTCCGGCGACTCACCCATCATACAAAGCAGCGAAGGGGCTCTCCGTGATGGTTTTAATCGGTAGGCCCGAAGTGTCGGGAGAGCCCGACATAACCCTGTCGCCTCCCCTTGTGGCGTGGGTGTATGCATCATTAGCATTTCCCCAAGTTAAAAAAAAGATAACTTATATTAGCACTGGATCGATTAGCTTGTGGTTTTACCTGTACGGTCCCAAATTGTAGAAATGGGACGCTCTTGATGGTTTTGCGGGTAATGTGACTGCTGTACATGAGTTTTTGATTCAAATTCCCGTGTCTGTTAATGCTATTGAGTTTTTCTGTCAAGTAGTAGAGCCTCGCTGATTTCAGCATGAATGTGCCGGCTCGACCGGGAAAGGATTACCCTCTCACAGAATATCAACGTGAAATAGCAGTATTCCTACTGTTGTGTTTCGTTCGGTGAGTGAGAGTACCGGAGGCCCAATAACCCCCTTACACCCTTCCCGCACCTTCTCCTTCCCACTTCCTTTCCTAAAGGGTCGGCAACGCGCTAGTGATGCCTCTGGTGTTGCAGGCGTCCATAGACTACGGTGACCACTTACCATCAGGTGGGCCGTATACTTGTTTGCCACATAAGTTGAATAAAAAAAAGTAATACAGTGTAGCAGTAGGTGTAAGAAATACTAGAAAGCCTTTACATAATCATTTTTAATATCATCGTCTCAAAGATTCGGCGAGTTGTGGCTATGATATGATGAGTTATGTGGCTAAGTAACCACACAACTGATTAACAAAAAACGGACGTAATAATCAATCTAATACATATACATATATGTATAGGATTGATAATTACGTCTGGTTTTTTGTAAACTGCCGCTTTTCACGTAACTTGTGGTAGATTATTTTAAAAGTAATAGTTAGGAATACTAGTAGGGAGAAATCCTAGGAATAATACCTGTGTACAACGCACACACGGAACATGCAGACTCGGAATGATCATTTGTGGACTACACAACTTTTTTATACTTACACTGTGGCAGAATATGCTGTATTGCCATTTATTTTTTAATATCTTTGTACAACGCCATCATCCGAATAAATTGATTAGTTGATTAGCTGTGCCCCACATGGCGCCAAACCCAACCGGACCAAAACTTTGCTATGTGGTAGTGGTAAGGCGTAGTTCAATATATGAGCGTAATTTTCTTCTACCTACCCCTTCAGGGATACTTAGGCATGAGTCTACTTTATATTACAATGACTCAAAGACCGCTAAGCTATCCTTACGATCGGAACAATATAACTTATCTTTCTACTCACTACACAAAGAAAACACAAAAAAACTATCCGTTACTTAATTATCTAGATTACGAAGACGTATCACAAGAATGCGGGACGATCCCTTCGCTATTATCTTGACGGGAACTTGAGTGCTTCAGAGATAGTGCTAAGCGTCTATCTTAAGTCTAAGTAGGTAATCTAGGGATTAAACCTTGAAGCGTAAAAGATGGAATGTCTTTTGTAATTTAAAGAAGCGATTAATTAGACGATTATGCTTCAAGTTATAAGAGTTACATAGTACATACATTTACATAGTACATACATTTACATAGTACATAGTACAAGTGTCAAACCCGAGGCCTTATGCACAGCAGTCGCACACACCCACTACGCAACCGAAAAGTAACACGTATTTTTATCTTGAAGCAAATTTATCTAATTAATCGCTGTGTATCGTGTACCGTGTACCAAAGATACCACGAATATTCGGCAACTATTCGGTATTCGGCCAAACATTGTGAACTAATCGACCGAACACCGAATAGTAAATCACGAAAATTATCTTATGAAGAAAGTTGAGTCGCCTAATTGTGAGGTGTGTGGAATCATTGAAGATGTCCAACACTTGCTAGCTGAGTGTAAGAGATATCAGAGGCAGAGGAACTCATTTGTGCAATTATTTGAAATAAATATAAAATATATTGGAGCATTACCAAGTGTTTTAGCTGAACCTACATCAAAACCAACTATAGCTACTTATAACATGTTTTTGCATAAATGATTTCTATTTCTGATAGTTACATTAGTATAAGGAACGATGGGGCTGACATTTTGTTGCAAAAAATTCGTAATCTGCTATCGATCTGGTCGATCATTGATTGGTCAATGGTCTCGTAATAGGATTGTGGTAGAATGACATGTCGTATTGCCATTATTATAAAACCCGTTAGTAAAAGTGATTTTCGAAAAACTACTACTAAATTTGAACATTTATTCATGCCCGATTTCGTTTATGTATATTTTTACATATTATTTATTAGTGTTTAAAGCAATCTGATCAAAGGAACTGTAAAAATTTTAGCAGATTACTGCATACGTCAGTCATTTGTCATTTTGTACGAGATTACCATTTTATGCTATTTTTTTCAATGGAGTGTCAGTGGTTGACTATCGGAAAGTCATAATGACGCCATTATATTAGTAGATAACCAAACTTGTCAAAATCAACAATTTTATTATGAAATCAATGATAGACCATTCTGACACTATTGTAGTAGCAGACTTGGGCCCCTGACATAGTGTATGCGAAATTTCATGATGGTCGGCTAAGTAGTTGTCGTGAAAGCCTAACAAATTCACTTGCATTCATAATTAGTTGGGATTTTAGGTTTACCCTCTATACATTGTGGAATGAAAATAAATGATTGAGTATGCGTAAAATAACTGTTTAATATCATGCTGTGTGCTTTCCATTCTAGTAAACAACTAAAAATCTTGATAACACTTTAATATAATAATAATAATAATAGTTTATTTTCATCATTTTTTTTAACAATTTTTCTTTCAGTCTAAAACATAAATTTTATAAAGCATTTAAAATATGAAAAGAGAATTCGATGACGATATTCTATAACTAAAAATCAATTACATTTATATGTATTCTTCAAAAGTGTTTCTTTTATATACGCCCTGTAAATTCTAATCTCCGCCATCCAAAGGATTTTTTTGTTCAAATCAATCTTTAAGAAAGTGGAGATGTACAAAGGTACCTTTTTTATTTGCTTTCCAATTTAGCTCGGGCGCTGACATAGATTTTGTTGCGCGAAAATTTGTTTTTAGTCCTCTCTCTCTTTGAACTTACAGGCGGTTTACTTATTCTAGATATATTTTTGTTTTGTTACTTTGGTGATTTAAAAGATCGAAAATGCAAACGAACAGTTCGACCTATCCGTAGAATAAAGTTACTTCTGCATAAAGGTGTTTATACTCCGGGTACCTTATTTTTTGGAGAAATTAATCACATGTGCCTTTATTCGACTGCTATCTTCGAAACCACATAACATAAAGAAAAAAACGATTTTACTAGTAACATATATAGGTCAGCTTAGATTTAGAACTACATAAAACCCAATTCGGTGACATAATCATATGTAACCTTATTCTACGGATAGGTCGAGTTGTATGATTTTTGTAACAAAACGGGAATAATGCAATCATGCTATATACCTAAACGAGACGTAAAATTTTAAAAAAGAAATGTAAATACCTAGCATGTTTACGTTCATTTCCGTTTTCTGTTAAATTAATGTAAGTGTTTATTGTAATTTGTAATTATTTTTACCCCCGGTTTCAGAATTGAGAAAATTAGGAAATCTTAACTGAGTATTCTCAAATATTTTTCAAGAATCGGATTTTATCAAACCGCTATCAACTGAGCATTTACTTAAATACGAGTATATGATGTGTGAATACTTACTCAAGTTGTATTATTATTTAACGAAACTTGATATAGAAACAAAAAAGAATGTAAGTAATACTTAAGTAGAGTTTGAGTCGTTTTCAACATGTAATTCTCAATGAGAAAACCAAGGGCTAACCCGTGGTTGAAGTATATAACCGTAGTAAATTCTAATCTTTAAAACTGTTACATACTTCCAGTTAATTGACATACTTATACACCATACCTAATTTCATTTATTTGGTTATTAATAATGTGTTTGTCTTATTAAATATTTATTGATAATATTGACATCATAATTTTGTAAGATTTATAAATTGACATAAATGTATAATATAATGTTGACTATAGTTGGTAAATATTATTACTTATTCTGATACCTATTGAAATTGAATTATTAAATTTTCTTATTTTATGTAACATTTTGCATGCCAGCCTGGTTGAAATATGGTGGTACTCACTGCTTAAATTGTAACAACTATTATTGTAATACCCATATATCGCAAAATAAATGATTTTGAATTTGAATTTGAATTTGAATACTTAATTAAATTGCATGGATCTCATGTCCACGACACATACTTTGGGCATTTCGATCATCGTCCGCTGTAACGATCTATAACTTCGTTGATAAGTGTGGTCTGGCAACGTATAGAGCCCTCGGCAATAGGTTACTAGCATTAGCATCGGCCTCGATGGCGTAGTGGTTAGTGTAGCCGACTGCCACGCCTGAGGTCGCGGGTTCGATTCCCGCACAAGTCAAACATTTGTGTGCATAAACATGGATGTTTGTCTTGGTCTGGGTGTTTCTATGTATAATATGTATGTATTTACAAAAAAAAAGTAGTATATGTATGTTTATCCATTGTCTAGTACCCATAGTACAAGCTCTGCTTAGTTTGGGCTAGATGGTGTTATGTGAATGTGGTAGAATATTATATTATTATTATTATTACCATGCGAATATAAAATAATTACTATGCTGGTCTAATCTCTTTTATACTCAAGAAACATACGTACTCAGTAATAGGATGGCTAATAAGCGAACACTGCTCAGGTATTGGCTATCATGTGTGTTCATTTTTGCAAAAAGCTTAACAAATGTTTGTCAGCTACCAACATTTCTTAATATTTTTCATTGAAACAAGTCATGTGCACTACTTACTCAGTAAAATAAACAGTTGCAAATTATAACGCTTCAATTTGGAGCGATTCTCCTGATGCCAAACTTCCCTTGTAAATATCAGGCAATTAACCCACAGCTTTATATCCAAAATTACCACGAATGAAATGTTAATTGTAGGCTTCGCGGGAATTTGTTCATAAATTTCCGAAAGGCAATTCGGGTCTATTCATATTTTCATACAAATTTAATAAATTCTGTGGTTGTACTTACAATTATTTGATATTGGGTAAATTTTGAAAATTGCCTGTTTCAGTTATGCATCTTCTTTGTGATATTTAATTAAATTATGAGAAATATTTTTGGTAAGTAAATGTTTTGTCCGCACTTTAATGTATATAGCAATATTAGCAAATTATTTGCATGCAAGAATGTCTTGTATAGGAACCCGAATTACAGTTTGTCCGATCCGGAATTGCAATCGAGATCTCATGTAAAGAGGTCGCCTTCACTGCACTACCGCTACGCAACCGAGGCGGCAAAGTATATAAGCAATTGTTATTTATTTTAGCAGTTTAGTAAATATTCGTCGCCATATTTTTTGTCGTCAAGCTCTCAGCCTATCAGTTTCGTGTATTGTCTTTACGTTCAGATATCAAAGAGAAGCACACCTTTGTGATTGCGACTGATTTTCCATGAAATTGTCGGCTTATTTCTATTCTAACTCCAATCATATCGCCATGGCAATGTTGTGTTTAGAATTTTAGGAAATACACGTGATTTTTGCAAATGGAGTATGCAGAATATATTTCCTTTGTACTTTTTGAAATACCGTACTTTGTAATGTCCTTTCGATCCTGTGTTTATTCCTTTGTAGGAGAGCATTTTCCAAACAACCGTCACAACAGACACTCAGGCTCAGTACAACTATGTATGGATTACACTTTTTTTGTCCTGTATGTCGATGGAACCTATATACTACTATGTGGAATACTTCGCTCTTTGTGCAGTCAAACTGTAAACATATAGAATGTCTGTGTCTGATCGAACATTATTTAAATATTCATATTACCTAGAATTTAAAAAACACATACCATAAATTATATTTGATAATTGTAATAATATTGATAGATAAATACATATAGTTAATTATTAAATATATACCAATACCGTCCGCTCGTTCATTGCCTCAGTATTTAATAGCAAATTCAAAAATAAATTGTTAACTTTCATAATAATTGTGAACTGCCAGCGGGACAGGCTCAGCCTAGTGCGCGTAGTTATGGTAATTGCTAATCATAACTATTTATAAAAACCTGTAATGAATGGAACTGTATAATGTGAACTATTGTAAAATACCTTTATGCTAATAATAATAAATTATGCTAATAAAATCAGATATGTATTTTAGTATTTGTACTTGCGATACAGAGATTATACTCTCTATTCGGTTCAAATCTTAGCACTACCGATGTCCGAATCCAGACAGACAGAAAGAACGACAGAAGACAAGCTTTCTAGCTTAGCTAAAGGGGTTATCAAGAATACTGGTAATGCTACATTGTTAGTAATATTTCATCATCTCAGCTTTTAGCTGACATTGAAAGTAAGCTACTTTATACCCATTTTATCGCAGTTTATTTCAGAAACACTACTTTTTAATAATTTTGAAATTATTAAACTGCTTCTTTGTGTCCGTTAGATAAAGATAAAGATAAAGATAAATTTATTTGACTCAACATGTGTACAATCAGGTGTTACAGTTATTTTGTCTCAACATGCTCTGTCTGGTCAGACATGCAAATGTATGTGCTTAATAATAATAATAATAATAATAATAATCCATTTATTTGCATTGAATATAGGTACATACATTAGATGTTACATACATTAGTGATCTGCTACATTCTGCCTTCAGTAAGCATGCAAATTTTATACATTAATAGATTTTATTAGATTGCAAATGAATTAAATGGTACAAATAGTTCATGTCATAATTAATGATTTAAAATAATGTCATAATATAAAAGTGTCAGGAGAGAACAAAGAAGAAAATGAAATTAATATCAATGTAATATATAATAATAATGATTACAATAATAAATTATTAATTATTTAAACAATGACAAAAGGTAATTATTATATTTGATCCTCCCCTAGAAAGTCTGTAAGTGTATAATAACATTTTGTAATTAAAAGTTCTGACAGTTTCTTTTTAAAAATATGTATTCTCTCATCCTTTAGAGCATCGGGTATTTTATTATAAATTACTGTAGCCATACCTAAAACATTTTTCTTTAACAAAGTAATTTTAAAATTATGCTGGATCTAATACACCGTTGTTTAAATGTTTGTAAATTTGCCCGTGATACAGGAGTCATACCTTGCGCAGGCGTCAACTTTTTTAAATCTCTCTCTTCGTGTTTCGAGCGATATGATATTAAAGGTTTGTAATCGCTCAGTGTAACTTCGGATCCATTTTGCGATACCAGTGGAATAAGCTAGATGATTTAAAAACCTTTTTTGAGTGCGTTCTATTCTAAGATATATGTAGCATAATGTGGACGCCAAACGACCGAACAATATTCAAGAATACTGCGAAGAAAACAGTTGTACAGTTATGTTTTAGTTTTGGGTCTGTGGAACGGTTTAGCGTTGCGAATTACAAAACCAAGCGCTTTCGAAGCCTTTTTGATAACTGTATCAATGTGAGTTATAAAAGTCAGTTTTATATCGAGAATAACGCCCAGATCTTTTATAATATCACTTCTGCTCAAACATGATATAATAACAAGGCTGACATGCCTTCCACGCCAGGTTTAATTCCAAATCGTAAGTGTAAGCAACGCGTAAATAATACTTCTGTTGTTGCTCGCGATCGTATACAATGATATCCGCTTATTATTATTCAGACGATATGGTTGTTTGCCACCACACTTTACTATAAGACATTGAGACGAATAGGTACTAGGGAGGATCAAGGATTGCGTAAATATTATAAAAAGTTCTAACTAATATTATAAATGCGAATATGAGTTTGTATGTTTGTAACGCTTTCACGCCTTACCCACCAGGCTGATCATCATGAAATTTCGCATACCTGTTACCAAGAGTATAGAAAAGGACACGAGGTACCTTTAATTGGGAAAAAAGTAGGTAATGTTCCCAAGTGAGCGAAAGCGCACGCAAAAGCTAGCTTTGACAAGTGTGTCTTTTTCGTTACGACCAACGGTGCCGAAACGTAAACACTCACATTAGGTTTAGTCCACAAATAAATTTCTAGCAGCGAGTGATAAAACAAACAAAAGTTCAATTTCCTTTGAGGTATGTTCTAAGAATCAAGGTAATCCGTCAAAGAACGTAAAGTTACCCACTTAGTGATATTATGACTTGGCTGGTCTATCTGCCAAAGCAATGATGGTCGAGCAAACACGTCATTAGAGCTGATACCAGGAATGGGTAAACGCTTCCAGCAAGTCTAATAAACCAGCGAACTTTTTCAGGTTACACTTAAAAAGATGGCTGGTTTAGAGCGGCAAGCAGATTACCGTTTGTTATGTCACTTATGGTGTAAAATCCTAACTAATATTATAAAAGCGAAAATGAGTTTGTTTGTTTGTTACCTTTTCACGCCTAAACCACTGAACCGATCATCCTGAAATTTTGCATATACGTTGTCAGGTGTACAGAAACGGACATATGCTACCTTTCATCCCGAAAAAAAGTACTGTTCCCGAGGAAAACAACAATAACGTTCTTATGATAATAGATGGGGCCAAGTGTCTTTCGAATCATGATTGAATTATATTATTATATATTATTACAAGCAGAGTACAACCCGAATTAATTGTCAAATTCTAAATTAATGCGAGCGAAGCCGCGGGCAACAGCTAATATATAATTATATCCAGCAGAGTACTGCGATATGCAGATGAAAACAAAATAAACCATTTATAAATGTAACTTATTAAAATGTATTAAGTATGTGAAAATAATTTATAATGCAATTACATGTATGATAATATATATAATACTACATTTATTCAAATTCAAAGCATCTTCTCATTTTTTAAATAATAATTTATCTATATTTTCACAATACAAAACTTCACATCTAATTCGAACAAAGCCAGTTATAAAAATTTCAACCGGATTTACGTCCAAAAATCCGAATGTCATGAGTTGATGAGCTGGCTAAACTCGGATGTCGTGTCGCTTCAATCAAAACCGGGTTTAACTAATCCTTTACTCGGGATATTCCGATAGTATACATTTGTTACCGAATACTCTGAACATTGGCGTCCGTTTTACAAATGACGGGAATTATTTATTATATTATCTGTTCGAAACAGCTATTTGATACAAGTATTACGAGCAATTTGTGATACAAATTACTAGTATTTCTGTTAATCTCTCGTCAATGCAGCAAAAACGGAGATGCAACCTACGAGCTCATGACTGCAAATCAAAAGCCTTATGCAATTAAAATTTTATTTCAGTTTGCGGTAAATACACAGAGTAAACTGACATTTAATTATTTGTTAGCCGTTTCAATTTGTGATATTTACTAGAATTATAATCTATATTAAAAATTAATTCAGTTTACCTAAAATGTATATTTTCCATACCCCTTGTTGTATAATATACATATTTAATAAATATACATAATAGGCTCTTATATACAATATTATCTGATGGAAGGAAAGCTTTACAGGCAATTCAGCATTAGCAATTTCAACCGTTTCCTATCATAATCGAGTCGGACCTATCGAATCATGTATATTTTTGCATCTAAATAGATCCGATCTCATGTCACTCAGCGTGATAAGGGTTGTATTAGACTCGAGTTATTGACACGTTCTCATGTCGAGATATCGATGGTAGGGTTTACGATAATCGATTATGGGTTAAGAATCGAGAGTAATGTATGTCGTAGATGATTTGTTATTATACAAAATATTATGTTTAATTCTAAGTCTTTTGTTATTTGACTGACGCAGTGGCGCCGCGCAGCGGAAGTGAATGTCGCTGCAAAGAGTCTGGAACTATGCCTAATAGATAGCAATACATTATATTTCTTTTATTATTAATTTTACTATTACGTGGGACCTAAAAACATTGCTGGCGAAATGTTATTGTTTTTAATGTTATTGTTTTAAAAAAAAGGCAACTCCTGCATTAGGTTCAATACTTGTTTCGTGTGAGACTTTTTTTACATTCAAGCAATGGACACAAGGAACATCTTCACAACTTTTTGTCGCGCATGGGGTTCAACCCTAGAACACTCGGTGCGGCGAGGCGATCACTTAACACGTTGCCTGTCTGTGCATTATATATAATGCATTTTTGGTCCAGCTGTGAAGTCCGTGCAGTACATGTAATGCATGAGCCTATTCTTTTTAAATTAGGTTTTATAGACTGGACGGGGGACGTACACCTTTATTATTTAGCAGATGTATGAGCAGTGAATTGGGAATAATAAAACACTAATGTACAGTAATTTTATTGGCTGGTATCATTAGTTAATGATACCAGCCAATAAAAAAAATTTCGCTTAAGTAGCCGTGATGTCCTAAGTCACTTGACTTAGGACATCACGGCTACTTAACCAAAATACTCTGGACAGGCAACGTGTTAAACAACTACGTCGTCCCGTCAATGCAACATGCCTCTAGCTACTCCTTCAGCGATATAGGCGTAGTTTGTATGTATCTACTTTTCATTTTAGTATGATCATGTGGTTCCGAGTTCGATTTCGTGGTCGAGCAAAGTGTTAACATTTACATTCGCAATAGCATCATAGAAACGAACTAATTATGTCAGAAGCGGCAGCAACACAATCGCTAACGCCACTGGAATAACAAGACAATCTTCACGATTAATTATTCAAAATATAAACCTTCATCTTCTCGGATAAGCTCTCGAAGATCTCTTCGTACATATTCTATTAAATTAACGGATCGAGCCTATTGTCGTCACCAGGCGCAGTTCAGAATCCGTGCTGATGAAAATTTCCTCACAGAAATACTTAATAATACTTTTTCTAACCTAAAAATCAAACTCACATACAGCTATCGTATTCACTACCGCTGTGCCACTGAGTTGTAAATAAAATAAGCCGCAAAAAAAAAACTCGTATGATGCACGTAGTTTCAATTCAATTTGTAAACAAAAGTAAACGGTACTTAACATACTATATATAACAGATCAAATGACCCACTGACCCTGGAATTTTAGTAGGTAGGAACCCTAAAAAACAATTTATTTATTTATTTATTAATCTGTCAAGTATTAGAATACCAGAGATAATTAAAAATCTTTTGTATCTGACCGCCATTATGCCGCTGCGACTCAAAAGGTCAAAGACCACCAGTGACTTTTAAAAAAAGGGAAAAATTTAAAACAATAATATAATATATAATAATATTCTACCACTTACACACAACACCATCTAGCCCAAACTAAGCAGAGCTTGTACTATGGGTACTAGACAATGGATAAATATACATATACTTTTATTTTTGTAAATATATACATATTATACATAGAAACACCCAGACCAAGACAAACATCAATGTTCGTGCACACAAATGTTTGACTTGTGCGGGAATCGAACCCGCGACCTCAGGCGTGGCAGTTGGTTACACTAACCAATACGCCATCGAGGCCGACAATATTTTGTATAATTTATTAAAATAACCACTGCATGCGGAATTGTTGTGATTTAAAGCTACAAGATTTACTTAAATTAGGTTTTGGTAGTTCAACGACCTAAACATTCACGTTGGGAATAGAAATATAGGAGCAGATGGGATAAGAAAGCGTACTCACGGCCACGAACAGCACAGGACTAGGTGGCGCTTGCTCCTCCAAGATAATCGAATTTCATAAAGGGCTACACTACTAGGGTATCCATCTGGGTTTCCCCGGATTTGTCCTAGTGTAGAGGGCATCCGGGGAGCGTCCGGGCGGGACTTCATTTGTAGTCCGGGTTTAAAAATTTAAAGTCTTGGGCCGCCCACGATACACGCACTGTGCCCGCACGCCGCGATCAACCGACGAACCAACTCGCTAAATTCACCGTCTCGTAACTGTTTTTTATTACAATGACTACGTTTAAAAAAACCTGCTTATTCCACATGCTTATTCAGTTATAATCAAGTGTACGTAAGAAAAAGCGCGCGGACACGTTCAAACTCGAAATCTTTTTAATTCGTTCTTTTTTAATTTAGACAGCTCAGGCTGCGTTCGGAAACGCGTACAAATTTCAGCAAAATTATCGTCACGCGATTTATAAACATACATACATAGATTCACGCCTGTTTCCCAGAGGGGTAGGCAGAGACTACGGATTTCCATTTGCTACGATTCTGACACACTTCTCTGGCTTCATTCACTTTCATCACATTCCTCATACACGCCCGTCGGTTCAAGGAGCTCTTAACCTGGCCTTTGTCCAGGACGCCTCCGATCTGGTCGAGAAACGTTCGCCTAGGTTTTCCTCTTGCGACTGTTCCATTCACACTAGCCTTATAAACTTTCTTAGTCAGTCTTTCCTCGTCCATTCTTTCTACATGTCCAAACCAGCTTAACATACCCTTTTCTATTCTTGTAACTATATCCACTTTCATGCCGCATCTCTCTCTAATCACACTATTTCTTATTCTATCTTTCAGAGTCACACCACATATGCTTCTCAACGCTCTCATTTCTACAGCATTTATTCTGCTCTCATGCTTCTTTTGCCATACCCAACTTTCACTTCCATACATAAGTGTGGGCACTAATAGTCCTCTATGAACAGCCAAACGTGCCTTTTCGGATACATTTCGACTGTTCATAAAAGCGCGTAGGGCTCCATTCACTTTGTTGCCAGCAATCGTTCTCCTTTCAATATCTCCGTCATGTTTACCATCCCTTGTAAACAAAGTACCCAAATATACAAACTCTTTCACTTGCTCCACTTTTTCTCCATCAATCATAATATTACACATCGTCACGCACTCTTCCTTTTCAAATACCATTACTTTCGTCTTGCTTACATTTATTTTCATTCCTTTACTCTCAAAAGCACCATGCATAATAGTTACCATCGCCTGCAACTCTTCCGCCGATGACGCAAGTATTACTTGGTCATCGGCATAAAGAAGACATTTGACAAGTAACTCATTCATTCTTAATCCCCATTCACAATCTTTTAAATCTTTCAAACAATTGTCCATGTATAGGTTAAACAGCCAAGGTGACGCTACACACCTTGTCTAACACCTTTATCGATGCTAAACCACTCTGTGTAGGTCCCATTTATCCTAACACAAGCTCTGAAATCATCATAAAGAGATTTCAGAGCTCGCGTGAGGTTGCTATTCACTCCATACATGGACAATGCCGACCAAAGTTCATCCCTCACCACTTTATCATAAGCCTTTTCCAGATCCACGGATGCGCAATAGACCTTTTGACCTTTGGCCAAAACTTCTTCGGCTATGCTCCGTAAGGAAAAGACCTGATCCGTACATCCCATACCCTTTCGAAATCCCGTTTGTGCATCCCATATTTTCTTGTCGGTTACTTTCACAATCCTTTCAGTTAACACTTTTGCATACAATTTACCGACGATGCTGAGCAAGCTAATGACTCTATAGTTTTTGCACTCTTGCTGTGAGCCTTTTCCCTTGTATAAAGATTTATAAACAAGGTCAAATTAAAAAAGAATTCCATGTTCAAATATGTCTAAAGGACAATGCAAGCAAGAAATTGGCCTATTGACATTTAATTAGCGCGAACAAAGTGTAAAGTTAAAACTAGTTTTGAATAAAAAGATTTGCTCTGCTGTCTCCTTTGGCCTCGTGTTGAGTTTCGCATCTAAGTGCTAATTCAGTGTTGCATTCCGATCAGCTGCAGTACCAAAAATGTTGTCATTACTTTGCTTCTTTGAAACATATCTAGGTAATTACCACTAGTATCATGCTAGTATCAAAGCGTGTGTACTTTCCGGCTGACGGTAAAAACGTGGAAACACAAAATGTAAACTTTTCAGAAGAACGAAATGTATCGCATGCGAACTTTACTTTGGATTCTGTATTACAAAATAACGTGGAATTTGACTGCTTTTTTGATATGAGTGTGTGCTTAAAGTTAAATAGAATTTTCGTTTGTTTGCATAGAGTCTAAGTATATGAAATAAAAGTTTTTTTTTAAATTTTTTTATTGTGCTCGTCAAAATGACCACACTCCACCTGATGGTAAGCAGTCGTGTGGTCTAAGAGCAGTGGCTTCCACACCGCCCTCATAGTAGCCGAGGCGATGTTGAGGTCTCTACTTTGACGGCCTGAGAAGGTGCGTTTTCACGCCCCGCTTAAAGGACCCAGGATTGAAGGAAGAAGGAAACACGTGCCTTGGCAGAGAATTCCATGCCTTGGTCGTTCGGCAGAGGTATGAGGACCCAAACTTGTTGGTACGCGCTCTAATCGACTCTACCGTGTAAGGATGGCATCTGAGCCCAGCACGCGTTGTTCTGGATAGAAAAGGGGAGGGCGGGATAAGGTGAAATAACTCTTCAGAACACAGTGTTACGAAAAAAACATTTGATATATTAGGTCTTAACTTAACTATAAAATTGCCGTTTATATCCTACATATGATTTCGTGGTTTATGTACAAAATATAGTGGTTATTTTAAAAAATAATTTATATTTCCAGAATAAACTAATTAACATGTATTATTATTAATAAATATCAATAAACTTTTATACAAAATTTATAAAGTTATATTGCTTAGTGTCTGCCTGTAATCGTTGTTTGAATTCGCCATAATTACACTATGGTTAATGTTTTTTGTTAATTTAAGACATAGTGGTCTAAATACAAGCAACTATACGTGAAAAAATAAACATAGAATTTGAAATGGCTATTAAAAAAGTTTTGATGAAATATTTAGTATGATAACCACAAAATTACCCATTTTCTTCATACAACACGGTAACTTCATATTTAAACCCATATTATTTTATTATAAAATATTTCGTCAGTAATGTTAGGTGTCATGTAATATCGGATGAACCTGTTGCCGTCTATTAGGTACAGTTCTAACCTGCGAGCAGCTAGTGAAAACTTGTAAACCTCATAACATTTTATCCGATCTGGGAATCGAGCCCGAGACCGCATGCTCAGCAATAAAATTATGTTTCTGTAAAATAACAATTTTCTTTAGAACACGACAGCTAAGTTGCAAGTAAATAACTAATAATATACATGGTAATGACGTCACAACTTCGCATGTAATAATCGAGCTTATCCAACAAAACAGGCTTATTGTATCTACGTAGTAACGCGTATGAAAGCGACACCGGGATACGTAACAAGTATATGTAAGCATAAATACAGGAAGAAATACATTAGCTGCACGTCAAGAGTGCTGAATAGTTCATGCACACCACTCTCATAGTCTGGCGAGAGTTGAGAAGATGGAGTAGGTCTTAAGAGAGAGCGAAAAACTTGTACTATTTGCATGAAGACTTGGATATGTTTCTCTATTTATTTTTGAATGTCTTGTTAAGACATGAATTGTACATATTATTGTCTATCTCTATCAAAATGTAAACTGTTTGGATAAAGTCAAGGAGTGAATAATAATATGACTTTATATCTCTTTCACATTGTATACTGTTTGAATATCTCATTCACATGCATACATTTTCTTGTATGAAATAGATTGAAATAGAGTTTAGTAAGTTAAATTGAGTATAATTTGTCTATTCCTTGTCCCAAATTAAAATTTATTTGTATACTAGCTTTTGCCCGCGGCTTCGCTCGCGTTTATTTTATTTTAAGAATAGTTCTGTTATTAACATAAGCTGAACCACTTCTACGCGAGCGAAGCCGCGGGCAAAAGCTAGTTAACTAATAAAATTAATAAAGTAAATAATATTGCCTTCTGTTTACGCGAATGTTATTCATTGAAATTAAACTACTATATACGGATTTTATCGCGTTGTTTATTTGACACTATTACAAAATTTTGAAATACAAATAGGTACTTAAACGGTGAATCTCACCACCATCTTAAACAGTTAGCTACCGTGGGAATGTCTTTATTTCAGAGAGCCCACGGGATCTGTGACAAGAAACACCTGGACGCCGAGCTTCAACATGTCAAGCAAGTACTGCAAGACAACAAGCTCCAACAGCCGCGCCGCTGTCACAGATCCCGAGAAAAGCCAGCCACAGTCGAGCGCCAGCCTGCTATACTACCTTATGTAAACGGTGTCACTGACAAGATTGGCTACATCTTGAAGCGAGCATCAATCAACACATACTTCAAGCCGCCAACGAAGATAAGTCAATTTTTACCATCCGTCAAGTGCCAATTACCTTTACAAGATGCAGGGGTCTATAAAATAGATTGTGACTGCGGACTCTCATACATTGGTCAAACCAAGAGAAGCATAGGCACCCGCATAAAAGAACACATAGCTGATGTAAAACACCAACGCTCGTTGAAGTCTGCTGTGTGTGAACATGTGCAACAGGGGACCAACCACTACCTGAGATTTGACAAACCACAGATGCTCGCTAAAGAACACCGATTCCTACCAAGGATGCTTCGCGAGGCTATTGAAATTAAGAAACATCCTAATTTCAATAGAGAAGATGGTTGGAATGTACCACCAGCTTGGGATCCAGTAATTCAACTAGTCAAACCCAAGAAGACGCAAACCACAGCTAGACTTCATGATACTTTGAGTTCATTCTGCGTAAATAGAAACACCCATGATTAAATTATGTTCAGGTACTTTGAAATAACTACACTGGAACATTGAGACAACTACCATCTTAGTCTCCCCGTGACCATAGCTGCTGAAAAGCAACCGAATCGTCGGGGAAAGTGTAAAAATAAATATAAATAGTATAATAGTATAGTAATAGTATAAATAGTTTCAATAATTTAATTAGCTTAAAAATTAGTAAAGTTTAATAGTGATTATAGTAGTGTAACAGTTTTTCAAAATTTTGTAGTAGTGTCAAATAAACAACGCGATAGAATCCGTATATAGTAGTTTAATTTCAATAATAAAGTAAATACAAATTAACATTGAAATAAGCATGCTCAAGAAGTAGATCTCTTATGAGAAGAAGCAGGCAAGAAACTCCTGACCTCTTCAATCTCCAATATTTACAAAAAGTTTCTTTAAATACAAATATATATATTAACTTACTTTTTGTTATATGAGCTGCTGCTGTTCTTGCAATGGTTTTCTACAATAATTATTTTCAAAGGTAATTCTAAAATTAATAAATTGGTATCCCGCTGCGTGTATGCGTGTGTTGCTTGCGCCACACGGCGCGTCTCTACGTGACGATAGGCGCAGCAGGTAGACCGTAGAGCGGTAACATAGTAACTAACACTCCGACGCTTTTCAAGGGTGTTTTTACGTGTTTTTCTAGTCGTGGTTTTGAGTGCTTCTCCATTTGTTGCGGATGTCGACACGTTAGATTCTTTTTGTACTTAGATATAGTTGTTACGGTCTGTGATAGAAATGTGCTTATGCTAGCTCCGGCCCTAAATCTTGAAAGGCTTTTCGGTTTAAATATATTGCTATATGTATATGCAGTAGTCTGAAAATGTGCCCGGTTGACGTCAATCGAATTCTAAAGTATTATGCGAATAATAAATGTTATTACCGAAATATGGTTTGTAATACATATTCTAGTTTTTTTTAATACAATAAGGTGGCAAACAAGCATACGGCCCACCTGTTGATAAGTGGTCAATGTAGCTTATGGAGGTCTGCAACAACAGAGGCATCACTTGCGCCTTGCCGACACTTTAAGAAAGGAAGTGGGAAGGAGAAGGAGCGGGAAGGGGGAAAGAGGGTGATTAGAAGGCGGTAATTGCGTCGCGGAGGACGTATATTCAAATTTGGAACAACTATTGTGGATTACAGAAATTTTTGTATTGTGTGGGGATCGACACTTAGCAATGCCTAGGCGACCACTTAAACCACTAAGCAATCCGTGTACACGACCTGAGTAACCCTTTTAACATTTATAATTATGTTAGAAGAGTTATGATGATCAGATCAGATGCTGACATGTATTAAGTTATTTAAATGTAAACTCAAACATATATAGATTTGTCATATAAAAATTAATAAAATAAACTTTGGCATTTCAGATAACATAAAAACATAAAATACTCTAAACCTTTTACCTAAGTGATAAACTATCCCTTATTACTCCAAGGGCCTGTTCCACCAATTCCAAATAGCATTTATCTATAAAATAAAAATCTCGCCATCTCTCTTCTTTAACCTAACAAGATTGAGACAGCACGCGATTTATCTTTCGAATAACTTTTACGGGATAGTTGTGAAACTGGCCATCAACCGTCTGATAGTGCATATTAGAAGTAAACAGAATTTTCATACAAAACTTGTCAGAATGTCTAATTTACTCCTCAGATTAGCCCTTACATTTTTGACAAATCACGGATTGGCAGCCATGTTTACGCTTCAGCTTCAGATCCGCTCCGAGTTTAAGCCGTTACCCTTTCAATATTAAAGATTTAAATCACGCCATATTAGAATTGTTTATATCTTTACTTAGCCTCTAAAGATCCTTCTAAATGCGTTAGATTAATTAAAACCCGAGCTAATAAGATAAATTCGCTTTAATCAAATGAATTATCAAAATATTGTATTTATACCTATCTATACTAACTAGCGGTCGCCTAGTGCTCGAAATTCGACCAAAGTTTGCCTGTAAGATATTGCTGACATATTATGTCATTATATATTGATATATGTAACCATAGTTACGCGCTTCGACTGCGTGTGTCAAATGCATGGTTGTGTGCGTGTAGTGTTTTTTCATTAATTTAATGTATTTCTAATGCATATTTTATATAAATATTAGGATTCGTCACTCCTTCTCCATATAAACTTTAACTATGCCAAATTTCATACTCCTCCGTCCGCCCAATTTTCGTAAAAAGGGATCCGAAGTTTTCGCTTCACGTATCTATTAATATATAGATATTATAAAGCTAAAGAGTTTGTTTGTTTGTTTGAACGCGCTAATCTGAAGAACTACTGGTTCGAATGAAAATTGTTTTTTGTGTTGGATAGCCTATTTATCGAGGAAGGCTATAGGCTATATAACATCACGCTACGACCCACGGGAGCGGTGCAGTAACTATTAACGCGGGTGAAACCGCGGGCACTTCTAGTTATATTATAAATAATAATTTGGGTAGCACAGTGTTGTAGACTTGTTGTGCTTACCCTGATTTTACGTTTCATGTTGCAGCTATTATACTAAACTGTTATATTTTTCTTTTTAACGATAACTCCCGTACTCTAGGAGTAAATAATAATAATAATATGCTACCACATACACACAACACCATCTAGCCCAAACTAAGCAGAGCTTGTACTATGGGTACTAGACAATGGATAAACATACATATATACTTTTTTTTTGTAAATATATACATATTATACATAGAAACACCCAGACCAAGACAAACATCCATGTTCATGCACACAAATGTTTGACTTGTGCGGGAATCGAACCCGCAATCAAGTGTCGCAGACGATTTACAAACATTTAAACAACGGATACGAAGAACACACATGCTCTGAGTACTAACTTTTATTCGTGGCATGGCCCCCACAGAAATACATAAAATATTTTATGTGTTAACTAGCTGTTACCTGCGACTTCGTCCGCGTAGATTTTAACTAAAAAGTGTTTGTCGCCGCGGAACGCAACTATATATCTCTGCCCAAGTTACTTAAATAACGTAATTTTTATAGTGTAAAGCTAGATAATAGCATGGCTTACTCAAAAACAACATTTAAATATGCGTCGTTAGATTACACGCTGTCACAGAATGCGTAAGAAAAATAAAGATTCACAGCTCCTCCCCCGTAGGTGATAGCGTGATAATATGTAGCCTATATGTCGACCCGACCTGTTAGTAATATTCATGCAAAATTTGAAGTAAATCCATGCAGTACTTTTTGAGTTTAGCCCGGACATACATACAGACAAACAGACAAAAATTCAAAAAACTATATTTTTGGCTTCGATATCGATTGTAGATCACGCCCCAAGTATTCTTTAAAATAATATTCAATGTACAGTTTTGACTTTCCTACGATTTTATTATATGTATAGATACAGGATATAGTGTATCTGTATATGTTGCTTCGAAAATAGTTCAACGGCTTACCGATAATTGAGTGGCAAATAGTTGCGTTTACATTTATAATACTACTCGATTTTGCCCGCGGCTTCGCTCGCGTTAATGTAAATTTGACAATAATTTTTTATCGATCGGAGACAGTACTTTTTCTGGATGAAATGTACCCTATGTCCTTTTATGTACCCCTAACAATTAGTATGTAATAATGCATGATCGGTTGAGTCTTTAAGGCGTGAAAGCGTAAGAAACAAACAAATGAACTCACATTTGCATTTATAATATTGGTTAATAAGATAAGATAAGATAAGATAAGTTTATTACTTCATAAGAAAAACAATTAATCTAAGTACAAAACTAGGGCTTAAGAAATACATGACAAACTGGAGACCCTGACTTCTAAACTAGGTATAGACCTGTATCTTAGAAGCCAGCGCTACCTTCTGATAGTAACATTAATATAAGCCTCACAAATGGTTACAATCATTGATATTCTCATAAACAATGAGAAAATACTAAGTACAAAATAGGGTTAGAGAAGATGGAGAAAACTATCTTTCTTTATAGTATGGATTATTGATTCTGCCGACCAGGTATCATAAATATTGTTACAAATACACCAAATAAATTGCAATCATTGTATCCGCCACCGTCAGAGGAACTTGGCAACGCTGAAACATTGCCTGTGGAATGTCGCCAAGTTATACCTAATTTAATTTATTATATACTAGCTTTTGCCCGCGGCTTCGCTCGCGTTAATTTAGAATTTCACAATCAATTCAGGTTGTACTCTGCTTGTAATAATATATTTCAATTATGATTCGTAAGACTCGTGGCGCCATCTATTATCATACGAACGTTATTATTGTTTTCCTCGGGAGCAGTAGTTTTTTTTGGGATGAAAGTTAGCCTGTATCCGTTTCTGTACACCTGTCAATGTATATGCAAAATTTCAGGATGATCGGTTCAGTGGTTTAGGCGGGAAAAGGTTACAAACAAACAAACAAACTCATTTTCGCTTTTATAATATTAGTTAGGATTAGGATTTGTATCAATGTTCATGAGAGCAAGAACGGTGATCGTTGAAGGGGAAGTTGGACTGCCAATATTTTGTACATGTATCCGACACCAAAAATATTATTACATATTATCCGTACTCGTTTTATAGATACTAAGCAATTGTAGCTCGCTTTCCATTCAAGGGTTTTTAAAACTTGCGCGATGTGTCCTGCGTATGTCAATATCCTATATACTATCTAAAATCCTTTGTCATTTTTCAATTTGTCTTTAAACAAACCCTGTCTCTGTTTTTCCATTCTTAGAAAAGGTGGGTAAATGTATACCTTTACCTACCTTAGAACATCGGGAATAAAAAATAACAGGCGAAATACAGGTGTAATATATTACACCCGTATTTCGCCAGTTATTTTTTATTCCCGATCTTCTTTAAAAATAAAAGTATCTCCGAAATGCCTTATATTTAAATAAAAAAATCCTTGTGCATTCTTAATTTAAAGCAACTGAATTATATTCCAAATTAAATAGATTTAAATAAGTGACCCTGCGTGTTCAATTTCATTATATGTTTTAAGCTAAACCATTAAATTTCACTAAACAAATGGACCCTCTTACGAGAGACGCGCCAAATTGAACAAATTCGTTTGGATGAGCTTAAGCGAATGACATTGCTTTGGTCATGTTACGGTCAGATTAGGTTTAAAGGGTTTCATTATATTATGTAGAATCGGCTTTATGTAGTTTAGCTTAGGT
Source organism: Catocala sponsa (assembly GCA_963564715.1). Classification (NCBI taxonomy): domain Eukaryota; kingdom Metazoa; phylum Arthropoda; class Insecta; order Lepidoptera; family Erebidae; genus Catocala; species Catocala sponsa. Next base: position 11,393,406 of record OY751351.1, read on the forward strand.
TTCATCAATAATTGGGTTGGCGTTGGAGATAATAGTATCAGTTTGGTGGTCGTGTTTCTGGAGGGAGCTTGTCTTTGATAGACTTTTGTATTGTTTGGTAGAGGTATTTTAACTTTCTTAATTTGTTGTGTATGAATATGGACACAATGTCTTTCCATAGACATACTATGTCCAACGACATAAGCAGAAACTTATGACACGAGCAATGTTCGATTATCCATTAAAAATCGAATTATTCGAATGTTTTAGTTAATTGATATATTCTAATAAGTGTTCGATCCCACTGGCGTCTCTCGGGCTTCGATATATTTTGAATGCGTTAAAATAAAGTATCTATAAATACTTATTTAACTTTTGTGGTTGCTAGTTATAGTACTTAGTGTTGCTGTTAAAATGAACTTAGTTGTTCGTGTCTTGCGTCTCCTTTTGCAAGAGGGAAAACAAAAAAAAAATTGGGTCTAATATATTATACCCGTGTCGACACCATTGATAAAGCACATCGTCTACAATTAGGGGTGGCGACGTCGCACCTCGTTATGTCCGCGAGTGTTCAAACATTGCTTGAGCACACGCCGAATTTTATGGCGTACCTACTAGTAGGTACTTGACTGGAGTCGTACATCGTAATAAATGTCTGTAATAAACCCTGTACTGTATCTAGTCTTTATAAACAATTGAATAAACAATTTAAAACGAATTCATGATATACAGTCTGTTTATGATTGTACTAGATTCCATTTTTTTAAAGACCACACTCGCTCTTTAATATTTTTCTGTTTAATATTTATCTTTACAGGCATTGAAACAACGGCCAAAAAGAACAGGATTCGGTATGTTTGTCTTATTTATAGATCGAACCCACAATATATGATAAGGTAACAGGCACAGTCAGCGAGGAGCCCCAAAACCATTGCGTACGTGCAAGTAAATGTTAGTTTACCTGGTACCTTCGATTCGTCTCAACTATGTTTAAGAGACTTGATTAGCTCAGCTGTGGTAGAGCTACAGTTATTAACATAGGTATATAGTTACTTCTGCCCCATTAGCCTCGAGGCATACGGGTGCGAACGATCGCAAGGAGTTCAGTTCGATTCCCAGGCTGAACATAATGTGATAACTGATAAAGTATTATGTGTATGAGAAATTTGTCCTTGACCAGTGTGTTTATTACCAGTGTATTAAAACAAGTAAGCATTTCAAACTACTTATGCGATAAACTAGCAGTTTGAAATAGCTATAAATAACAATTTCCTACCTGAAAGTAAAATAATCATAATATTAATATTTATTATTTAATATTTTATATAATATTTTCTACCACATACACACAACACCATCTAGCCCAAACTAAGCAGAGCTTGTACTATGGGTACTAGACAATGGATAAACGTACATTATCCTTTTTTTTTGTAAATACATACATATTGTACATAGAAACACCCAGACCAAGACAAACATCCATGTTCATGCACACAAAATGTTTGACTTGTGCGGGAATCGAACCCGCGACCTCAGGCGTGGCAGTCGGTTATACTAACCACTACGGCATCGAGGCTGTCGCAATCTGTATGCTATTTTAAAAATTAAAATGAATTTTATTTTTAAAATAGCAACATCCATACTAGTGTTCTTTATTATTTCACGGCGGACTTTACAAAAAAAACATTGGACACAAAATACACAGACTAGGAATAACTATATGTGGATCACAATTTTTTTCCGTGTGAGGATCGAATCCTCGAAGCAATTGCAGTGGCTAGGCGACCACTTAGTCACCCGTGCAGTTGATTATTTAATTTGGTCTAGTCCAAAAGTTGGTCTAGTCCCACCCGGCACTCACACCGCTGTAAAAATAAAAGCAAGTAAGAAGTTCTTCAAAACTTATTGCAAATGTTTTAAACAGAAACTGAAATCTTTAAAATATAATTCACAAAACTTTCGTTTCCAGTATCTCTAGATCCCGGCTAGACGCTTCTCATAGGTATGTGTGTACCTCATATTTGCGTAGCTAGTCGCTTTGTCAAGTCTACCTCGTCTCAAAAAGCGTTAAAATGTTTCTTTGGGCTAACAATGTGTGTATGTTTATGTATGTGTATGTTTATGTATGTGTATGTTCATGTGTGTGTACTGTGCTTTGTTTTCTTTCTAATGTCTCTTAAGCGGCTTTGTTGGAGCTAGTTATTAGGTCTTTTATGCTTTTATGTGGTGAAATAAAACTTGTTTGTATGTCTACATTGAATTACATTGTTTTGAATACTTGTTTGGAGTTTAAATTTGTAGGGGATTTTAATGTGTGAATATATGTATACAGAGTTAAATGAAAAATACTAATAATTCTTACATCATACTTAACCTGTTAATGCCTAGAATGGCAGACAATGTTGAAAATATTGTGTTTGGCCGCTGGTGGTGCCACTGCGACTCATAGGTTAACAATTTTTGTTCTAGTACTTTTTGCAAAACTCAATATATTCCAATACATATTTAAACAAGTTTAAAAATTGTAAGCGGCTCATCACGCACATCGCTTCCCTCTCGCAGTGTTATTTTTTTACGCTGCTGATTTCTATTGTAACCGCGTGTAGTCTTAATGTGATTAAAGCAACTATTTTTAATATATGTATGTAATTTTATATTTTAATTAAGTATTTGATTTTAGACCAACAAATCAAATAATTCATTTTGAAAAGTGGTGAAGTGCAGTCATTCAGTATAATATAATAATATTCTAATAATATTCTACCACATTCACACAACACCATCTAGCCCAAACTAAGCAGAGCTTGTACTATGGATACTAGACAATGGATAACCATACATATATACTTATTTTTTTGTAAATACATACATATTATACATAGAAACACCCAGACCAAGACAAACATCCATGTTCATGCACACAAATGTTTGACTTGTGCGGGAATCGAACCCGCGACCTCAGGCGTGGCAGTCGGTTACACTAACCACTACGCCATCGAGGCCGCCTACCTATGTAGAATAACAGACAAAAATATACAGATAGCTTTACTTGTTTTATCTGCTATAGGTGTTTTATACCTAATAGGTGGCGAACTTATATTGCCATCTATTGAGTAACCGCTTACCGGCAAGCGGATCAAATGCTTTATTACCACTGTCATCAACTGGGAGACTATCTGCAATAGATTCGCTTCCTAGTAAGCGAAACCGAAAAATAGCAAAAGTTGAAATGCACCTCTGCCGTCCTCTTTAGCCAGCGTAAGTTCTATATACCTTTAACTTGGTGCCCCAAACAAAACTGAAATCTATATTTCTTCAACGCAACCTAAAACATTCAATAGCACATTCTCTTGAAACTAAAACACTACAGCTCAACATTTTAATTATACTCGAAGCGATTCTTTCCAAACAAAACATCGTCCTACATTCAGTTCAGGAGAACGAGCGAACGATTCAAACGGGGACATTACTAATTCAGCGGGGTGAAATTAAAAGGAAGAGAATGGGAGCGAACGATACAATCTAAAACCGTCTTAGATGTGTACAATTTACATTCAGTGTGTTTTGGTATGTTCCTCTCTCGAGAGTCCATACGTTAGTTGAATTCGGGATATGTTGGGAAAGAAAGTTTATCTGCCTGCCTTGTTAGTTTCTGCCTTGTTAGTACTCACTTGGTTTCAGACTTAGGCCACCATACGTATGTGGCCAATGCAACGATGTTCGGATACTCATACCCCTTCAATTCTTGGAAGATAGCAGGGGACCGCGTTGATGAGCCTAGCTCGTTGTTTGTGTCCAAGGCAGACGAGTCAGGGCTACGTCTGAATTGCCACACAAGGCCGTAGAAGCAACTTGTAGCAGCTGTAAGTTACTCCTGGCTACTGTCAGTGACACGCCGATTGTAACGAGGCCTGAGCGGAGCAGTGTCACCCACTTTGTCAAAATTCTATGGTTCCATAATATAAATAAATAAATTTTTATTGATAATAAAAGTACAGTACAAAAAAATTGGAGCCCTGACTCCTGAGCTAGGCCGAGGCCTGTGTTACAGGAGACAGTGTCTTCTCCAGGAAAATCATAATTACGTAACTATCAATAAAATAAAATAATATGTTAGTGCATGCTGTGTAAGTGTATGTGTATATGTTGTGTATGTGTGGTATGTGTTGTATGTATGTATGTATGTGTGATGTGTGCATGTGTATGTTAACGTATAAGCATCTAAGTGTGTATGTGGTTTAAGTAACATGTGTGCCCTGCCAATCTTAAATGATGAGTAAATGACTGTTAATAATAATTTAAAGTAAAATATTTTCTGTTTGTGTGTAATCTAGTGATAGAAGCCACTTCTTAATCTTCTTTTGTGCTTCATTTGTAGTTGTTGGGTTAATGATAACGATTTTATTCACTTTATTATAAATATAAGAGGCCAGGTAGACATTTTGATGTCTAGCTGCTGTGGTCCTACATTTTACGGGTGTGCAAACATTAGTAGCAGTTCGTATTATTAAGTGTGCATGGTCAATCGGAGTGACACGATGTTTTTTCGATATTATATTAAATAGGTACAATTGTCTAACAGTTAAGACACCACAATTTTCGTAAAGGCTTTTAGTAGGGAAACGGTATGGTTTACATGTCATGACTTTCAGCAGTTCTTGGGCTCTCTCTAGCTGAATGATGGTGGTTTTGCAGGCGCCATCCCAAATAGTGATGCAGTAATTTATGATAGACTGGGCTAAGGCGTAGTATATTGATCGTAGAAGCTGGTATTCGGCTACATGTCGAAGTCTCTTAAAAGCCCATATAAGCTTTCTAACGCGCGAGGTGGTGAGGTTTATATGGGGGCGCCAAGTAAGGTTTTCATCTAAAATGATACCCAAGTATTTTACTGTCGCTTGTCTACCGATTGGCAAACATGAACACTGGGGATTACGGTTGGAAAGACCACTAGGAGGTAAGCATGAGTGTACTTTAATTAATATTTAGTTCCATGGGCTTAGTTTTAGCAAAGGTGAATTGTACATATACGGACTTAGATATGTTGAGTGTAAGCAGGTTATCCACAAGCCAATGACTAATTGTGCATAAGCCTAGTTCTGCAGTATTGCGCACCTCATCCCAAGTTTCCCCGGAAAATATCAGGGCTGTATCATCGGCGTAGCTAAATATTCTACGATTGTGCATTGGTAGCTGGCACAGGTCATTTACATAAATGAGGAACAGGCTCGGAGAGAGGGAACTTCCTTGTGGTAAACCATGGAACACGCCGGTTTCATTGCTAATGTGATCTCCAATCTTCGTTTTTTGTGAGCGATCAGAAAGAAAATCTGTAAATATTTTAAGGGCTTCTCCCCGTATTCCGATATGCTCTAACTTTTTCACAAGGGTGGGGACACAGACGGTGTCGAAAGCTTTGGCTAAATCCAAAAACACCCTAGACATTTCTTTTTCTCATCAAGTTTATTAGTGATGTACGGCGTCTTCCGTACTTTTGCCCTGTCTAAAGCCGAATTGAGCATCTGACAGAGTTTTGTTGCGGTCTAGGTATTTGATAAGCCTCTTATTTAACAGCTTCTCAAATACTTTGGATAGTGCTGGCAAAACTGAAATAGGCCTATAGTTTCCGACATCGTCCACATCCCCGCCCTTGAAAATAGGTGTGATAATAGATTTCTTAAAAACTGTAGGAAATACCCCTTGTTCGAAACATTTCTCTATGAGTCTTGTAAGTGGTGGGACTAAAACCTTTTTTCCCATTTTTAGTAAAGTCGCAGGGATGGTAGCCCAGCCCGTGGCACAGTTATTTTTTAAGGTGTTAATTATAGACTCTATTTCGGTCTCGTCGGGAGAAAGCAAAACAATAGAGTTTAGTGAAGCTGGTGACTTAAGTATATATGAGTCTCGTGTTGAGTTGCGATTATGTGCAATCGTGTTTGCGAGGCTTCTGCCGATATTACAGAAGTAGTTATTTATTTGATCGAGCGCTGACGAGGCATCACCTACAGCTGGTAAAAGTTTATCTGCTGTATTGGGTTGCTTGGTTTGGTTAGTAATTGATTTCACCGCCCGCCAGATATCTTCGGTGGTTTTGGAAGATTGCAGAATAGATCTTTCATAATCGAGTTTCAGCTTTTTCAGGAGCGAGTTGCAATAGTTGCGGTATCTTTTGTAGGATATGTCCGCTGTGATATTTTTTGGTTCTTGTTTACATTTTCTATGGAGCCTATCCCTATGTCTAATGCACCGTAAAAGCCCAAGTGTCATCCACGGCTTCAGAACTACTTTGCGATTTGGAACTTTGAGTGACACTGAGTGTAGAGATATAGTGGCCATCAGATGGTCTACGAATAATGTTGCGGCTTCATTTGCATCCGAGATATCGGTAATAAATGTGAAATCAAAACCCTCTAAGTGCTCGACTACGGCATCAAAATCGACCTTTCTGATTGTCTTGAATTGATCTTTTTAGCAAACTTTCTTTTCTTTTTATAACAAAAAACACATACTTAATCTCACGCATATTTAGAAGTAACGTAGCCGTATAACATCACGCTACGAGTCACAGGTGAAATCACAGGGGCCAGCTAGTAATATTTAACTGAATCCGTACTACACCACACTGAAGTATATGATTAAATCGGAATCTTATGGAAAATTAGGATGTGTCCCAAAAGTATAGACGATCTGGTTTTACTATTTGTTGGCTAAACATGCTCTCTAATGAAGGCGATGTCGGTGGATGTATACTTGTGTATTTAGCGATGCGGCAATCGTTAGGTTAAGGTGCGACGATAAAGTATCAACAATATTACACACAAATGCTTACTACACTACTATCTCCAATTTTGTTTTTTTTAATGTAAGAAGACGCTGATCTATACACAAAATACTCGACTACTATGCGGCGTTTCAAGATAAAACATACTCCAGATTTCAAGTTAGATCTCCAACAAGAAAACTATGAAAACGACATTTAATTTTGTGCAGTAGTTTTTGCGTGATACGTGATATGTGACAAAACATCAATCGTTGATCAATGATCGCCAATACGGCTTTCGGTCTAAACGATCAACGGGTGATCTTCTAGCGTTCGTCACGCACCTCTGGGGTGAGGCTATGGACAAGCACGGCGAGTCTTTGGCTATCAGCCTTGACATAGCCAAAGCTTTCGACAAAGTCTGGCACCGGTCTCTTCTTTCCAAGCTTCCGGCCTATGGCTTGCCCCCTCAACTGTGCACCTGGATTGCAAGTTTCCTGCAGAAGCGTCGTATACGAGTCCTTTGCGACGGTCGCGCTTCCAAATTTATGCAGGTCAATGCAGGAGTGCCTCAGAGGTCTGTCTTATCCCCTACGCTCTTTCTTCTGCATATCAATGATATGTTGAATCTCGGTAACATACATTGTTATGCGGACGACAGTACCGTGCATGGGCGATATCTCGGACATCCTGGGGCCAAACAGGCTGAGGTTCAGGGAAAAAGGCAGAATCTTGTCGTTGAACTTGACCAGACCTTGGACCGCATCTATGAATGGGGTGCCAAGAACTTGGTCGAGTTCAACGCCAAGAAGACCCAGGCATGCGCGTTCTCAACAAAAAAGTCTCCGTTCCTTCCCCTCCCTTCTCTGAAGAACACTCCACTGGTGATACGTGACAGCCTCTCCATCTTAGGTATGGATCTTTGCCACTCTCTTAATCAGAAAACCTACATCGAGAGCGTCATTAAGCAAGCTTCGCGAAAACTCGGAGTTCTGAACAGGGTAAGGCGGTTCTTCACGCCTGGGCAACTGTGCCTATTGTATAAGGCACAAGTGCGCCCTTGCGTGGAATACTGTTCTCATCTTTGGGATGGCTCCGCGCAATACTTGCTGGGCGCTCTCGACCGGTTACAGCGGCGGGCTGTCCGTATCATCGGAGATCCAGAGGTCACGAGTTTACTGGAACCTCTGCAACTCCATAGGGACATTGCCTCATTGGCATGTTTCTACAGAATATACCACGGGGAGTGCTCTGAAGAGTTATTCCACCTTATCCCGCCCTCCCCTTTTCTACCCAGAACAACGCGTGCTGGGCTCAGATGCCATCCTTACACGGTAGAGTCGATTAGAGCGCGTACCAAAAAGTTTGGGTCCTCATACCTCTGCCGAACGACCAAGGCATGGAATTCTCTGCCAAGGCACGTGTTTCCTTCTTCCTTTAATCCTGGGTCCTTTAAGTGGGGCGTGAAAATGCATCTTCTCAGGCCGTCAAAGTAGAGACCTCAACATCGCCTCGGCTGCTATGAGGGCGGTGTGGAGGCCACTGCCCTTAGACCACACGACTGCTTACCATCAGGTGGAGTGTGGTCATTTTGAAGAGCAAAATAAAAAAAATTAAAAAAAAACATACAGAATGACTGACGGATAAGAAGGCTAGAAATGATTTTTATTCTTCTTTTTTAATTCAATAATAATAATACATTTGTGTCATTAGTCTACAATAATATTATACTACAATAAATTATAATTATCCTTAATCTGGTACATGTTTTACTTAGGTATATTTTAATCGGTCGACATTGTGCATTCTTATTTAATTTCAAGCTCTAGGTTTTATTAAGTGATTGCCTGAACTAGGTTTAGACCTGTGTTTTAGGCTATTCTCTACATACAAAAAATATATGCCAAATAATATTAGGGTTTAGGTCAATGTGCATAAACTTAAAATAAATATTATATTGATACAATAAGAAACAAAATTTTAACAAAAAGAAAACCGACTACAAAAAAGAATATTCTACAACTTTTTTATTCTAAAATTTTGTTTATTTCTTGGTTTTTAGTTAACCTTGCCAAATATGAGAACATCATCAATGTAGCCAAATACGCATTATTAAGTATAACTCAAAAATGAATGATCAAATCTTGATCAAAATTAAATGGGACCACACAGGAAGCACCAGCTTTCAAATAAAAAAGGAATCATCAAAATCGGTTCACCCAGTCGAAAGAAACGAGGTAACAAACATAAAAAATAAAGATACAGACGGATTGAGTACCTCCTCCTTTTCTTGAAGTCGGTTAAAAATAACTTAGATTACATTATTATTACAAATTACTGATGACTTAAGGCTATTTTACAACTATAATCAAACTCTCCGTATCGGAGTAGGTCAGTGTTTGCAGGTGTTTGGTAATAATAACATTACATTGCTTATAACTTAGACTATATATATATATATATCTAAAATTTTAATTAATCTATTATATAAAAATGGTCCTAGGAATAAGAAGAATTTATTTACGAAGGCATGTTTGGCATGAAGTTTAGTACATACTAAATCATTTCGTCTCTTGTCTGGAGGAAGTGGTCTGAATGGAAGTAGTGCATATTGTTTCAGTACGGTGTGCAGAATAAGCAATTGGTGAACATTTAGGATATTAATGGATTGGTACAACTCATAGGTAGGAAACATGAAAGGTCTAAAAGAACTTACAGCTTATAGCTCTTATAACATGTAATACGGTCGCATTAATAGCTAGTAATAGCCTAGTTGGGTGACTGTCAGACTGCCACAAAGAGGTCTCGATATCGATTCCAAGGCACCATTGATTTTTCGAAGTTATGTACGTATTAAATTATCTGTCTGTATGTTTGCACACGCATCGCGCAAAAACTTCTGCAGAAAGTTGAATGCAGTGTTCAAAGTTGTATTGCAAGGGGTCTAAGTTAAAATCTGGTGCCTGTTTTATTTTAATATGTTGTCAAGAATTCGAAATATATATATAGATAGGTACCTACTTCCAAACTCCACGTATACAAAGTCGAGGGTAAAAGCTAGTACCCAATAAGTCAATCATGCAATCAAAGGTAGCAATTTTGTTATTTTCCCTGTTTTCAATTCATTCTGTATTTATTAATATGTTATACGTAAACCCTGTGGTTAACGACATTCAACATGCGATATTGCCATTTCATAAAATCATGTGCTTTATAGGAAGGAAGGAAAATGTTTTTTTGAGATGGATTAGTTCGTAATTTTCGGTGTGAGTACTTTTATGTTGAGTTATTCCTGTTGGTATATTATGTTGCTCGTGGTGTAAAATTGTTGTATTGTTGTAGTTTGAGAAGAGGTGAAAACTTCTCTCTGGGAATATACATATTATGTATGCATACATGTAAAATAAAAAAATAATATTTATATATCTTTTACACTCAACCACAAAAATAAACGTAATCTTAGTCCACGAAGACGAACGAAGCAGTCTAATAAATTGAATAAATTGAAAAAGCACGTCTCGCCGATGCTTGATTTTTTGAGTATTAAAATCAATTATTTCTTAAATGAAATATTTAATTGGTACGGAGCTCGAAGCGCCGGTCTCTTTTATTGAGTAAAGGCTTGTTCTGATAGCGATAATGGTTTGCTTCTGACGGTTTCTTGGCTAATGAATTCTTTATCATGTAGGTGCAGAACTTGTAGTCTGGTATATATTTTAAAAGAGAGTGTCCAGATTTAGATCCTCGTTTAATCTGTTTATCAGCCAGTCTCCCCGTGACCATGTCTGCTGAAAATCAACCGATATGTCGGATAAAGTGTAAAACTAAATCTAGATTGTTTAATTATTTAAAAAGTTTAAAAGGTCGTAAAGTTTGAACTACTACTGAGTAGTAGTTTAATAGTTTCAAAATTATGTGACAATTGTGTTTTAAATGAATATCGCGCTAAAAGCCGTATACACTAGTTTGATTCCAATCTGCTTAAGTAAAAAAAGCTATATTTACTTACTTTATACTTTTCGAATAATATTAATTTTAATGAGCTTTTAAGTTTGAAAGAGACCACTATTCCTAATAATTCTGCGATTCAACTCATGATTACCTCGGGTCAGTAGCATCCTCCAACAGGAAACCCGTGTAAGACTAGTAACACAGTTACTGGGTATCTTCTTTTACATAAGAGTTTCGGGCGCTCACATTACTTTCCTTTCTAGCTATCGTTAATTCCTTTTTCTAGAGCCTGCAACGCGCGAGTGATCATAAACCACTGTATCCGCTTATCGGCAGACGGGCGGCGTGCTTGTTTGCTACCACAGTTATCCATACCCCAGTTAAAATTATATAAAAAAATCTTGCTTCCCAAAACTAAAAAACTTAGCCAAAGGATTTACTAGAATTTTTTACACTACGTTATATTTCTACATGAAATGCAAGACTTTTATTTACTTTTCTTATAATTATGATATGAGACTTATCAGACTGAGCCACATCAAAGCGTAGCCGGGCTTAGACAGCATAAAATAGAATTATAACTTTCTTTCACAAGAAATTATTTCTAACTTATTTGTTTAAGCTGTAACTGTTTTGTAAACAGCAGAAGTAAATAAAACGTACGTCAATAAAATAAAATAAATTTCTGATAATTTCTGTTAACTATGGTTTAGAAACAACAGAAATTGTGCAAAGTGTAAGGTGCAAGATAACGTAAAGAATTGACGATGAGACATTCTGGAGAAAGGCAACGAAGGGTATCTCAAACCAGCAAATGTTTATAAAGAATTCAATGAAAGTAAATACAGTCAGGAAGCCTTACTTGTAAGTGGAAATCTGTAGTCTCTACTAACCCCTCTGAGCGTCAACTTTGGTATGCAGGTATCTCATGGACGTTGAATTAGTTCCGTAGGTGATCATAGTCCAAAATTACGGAAACCTTAAGTTCTGAATAAGCTGCAATATGTACTTAGGAAACTAAATTATAGCCTTCAGCTAAACTTTACTTATGTGATATGTCGTTGAAACATAACATAAGTTACTTACATGTAGTGTTGCTTTTTATTAATGAAAGAAAGATTTGTAATTGCTATAAAAAAAGAAATCGCATATTGTATAATTCCACAGATTAATTAATTCATTAAGGATAGGATTCTTAACGAATATATCCGACAGAGAACCAAAGTCATCGACATAGCTCAGAGAATTAGCAAGCTGAAGTGGCAGTGGGCTGGCCATATCGCGCGAAGAACCGACAACCGCTGGGGTAAGCGTGTTCTTGAGTGGAGATCGCGACTCGGCAAACGTAGTGTTGGACGCCCTCCGACCAGGTGGGATGACGATCTGCGAAGACTGCAGGCAGATGCTGGATGAGGCAAGCTGAAGACAGGGCGCTATGGCGCTCTTTGGGGGAGGGCTATGTCCAGCAGTGGACTATTATAGCCTGATGATGATGATGATGATGATAATTCCACATCCGAATGCCAATTGGTTGTGACATAATCGAATATTCGAAACTTGTCCGATGATGGTACGACCATGTTATGATAGATAAGTCCTGGTCGATTAATTGTGCTTTAAGCTATGATGACAATTTTATAGCCCATCCATATTACCATATCTTACGCTATCCGAATCCAAATAATCGAAAGGCGAATATCACATTTGTATTTAATTAGGACTGATACTATCCGTAGTTGTACTGCTGAAAGGATCTAAGTTTTACACATTTAAATATTACTATTCATATAAAGATTCGAATAAAAAAATATCGAACCGATGTTCGCCCATCACCGGCAATAGGTAATATTAGATTCCAGTTCATTAGCTTTTGATTTTGTTCAGTACTCTCGACACTTATAGATGTTCAATTAATCCATTACTAACTCTTATTCGTTAAACAGGTATGTGTCCTAATAATAAAGGTAGATGATATTTTTTTATACTGATATACTCGTACGTTCTTGTGGGATTCATGCGTGCGAAATAACTGGCAAAAACTAGTTGTAACCATTGGGCTACAACTAGTTTTTGCCAGTTGTTGATATATAATATTGGGATAAGGTATTTAATGTGCGATTGAGAGTCCGATTTAGATATTTGACTCCCAACACAAGCATTATTAGCTTAACTGGAGGGGTTTACAAGAATACTATATGTATGTAGTAGAATAGTAGTATTCTTGATTGCCTCCGTGGCGTAGCGGTAGTGCTTATGCAGTACCGCTACGCGGTCTCGGGCTCGAATTCCGGATCGTGCCAAAAAAGTTATTGGGTTTTTCTGTTAAGAAATTTCATGATGCGTCTGATCTCTCTCCAGTCGTGTCGGATTACGTTCCCATCGGATCGGGTCATGAGGGTTAGGAAGCCGTGAGTGCACTAGTGTTTGAGCACACACTTGTGCACTTACTATCTCCTGTGCAGATGGCCAGTCTTCGTTAAGATTGACCGCCTTAACGGTAATTTGGTCTGGAGGACATTCGTCTTGAAAAATATAGTCTAAAATTACATGACTTACTATGTAAGTAAGTTACAAAGACAGTTTATTTAAAAGAATCAAAACAATAATAATTTATGTAGCATCTGCTAACCCAAAGTTTCTTATGAAAAATATTTTATTCAAAAATAAACAGCAAAACTCGTAATCTATTGTTTCTCGAATTTTCTATTTAGAAGACAGGCTGTGTGTGCTGAAGCTGAATTAATTAATGAACAACAAAGTTTGGAAGTCAGGAGTCGGCCCTTTATATAAATGAATTATTGAAGACGAATATTTGGTTTAGTTTCGTTACATTGCTTGGTTTGCTATCTTTGAGTATAATTTTAGGGCGAAATAGTTTCAGTGGTATTTTAGCTGCTATGATGTTTGTTCGATCTTATCGCGAAAAGATTTCTTATCTACAATTAGTTGTGCTAAGTTTGGGCGCTTTTTGAGTTTCGATGTTTGTAATACACTTCGTGAAACAGAATCATTTTAGTTTTTAACACATCTTTTACCAAACGTGATGCAGATTAGAGAGTCCGGCTAAGAAGTCGTTATTTACTGCGATTGTTTTTACATAAAACTTAATAAAATTTACCCAGTAATCGAAACCTACGAGGTAGTCATATACGTTTGTAATAGTCTACCTCGTAGCTTTCGAATACCAGTCAATATGTCAGGCAATAGTTAATTGTTTTCCAAGTTTATGACAAGACAGTCTAAAGTACGTTGACCTTGATAGTTGCAATCTAATACTAGGCTTTGTATCAATCACGATAATTAACTAAACTAATTTGTATTATTACTCGTTAATTAGTATCAATGTAATTGATATTGACTTTTTATAATTATATATACGGGATGTTCGCGGCTTTGCGCGCGTTTATGTAAATTTTGTCACGTTGTTATCTCTCGGGAGCAGTACTTTTTTCTGTATGAAAAGTACCATATATCTTTTTTTGTATCCCTGACATGGTGTAACCGATATTTCATGATGATCGGTTGAGTTGTTGAGGCGTGAAAGTATAACGAACAAAGTAACTTACATTCGCATTTACAATATTAATTAGGCTACATGACTGTACGGATGGACAAGTAGTTTGAATAGTCACCTCGCTACTGCTAGATTGTCTATTATTATGGGTTCGAATCCCAGGTGGCAGAATCTGCTGCCTCTTTAGTACATTGGCCTAACAGCTTGGATGTTTGCTCGTACGGCTAATGTTGTCATTGTCATTTTCCGGGTCAGGACAAGTGTATTTGGGTGTTTCATCATCATCATCATCAGGCTATAATAGTCCACTGCTGGACATAGCCCTCCCCCAAAGAGCGCCATAGCGCCCTGTCTTCAGCTTGCCGCATCCAGCATCTGCCTGCAGTCTTGGGTGTTTATAATAGTTAATTCTTAGTATCTGTAGGAAGCTTTTAAATACCAATAGACGTCATAGGTTCGTCCCCTAATGTTTAATCGTGAGATCGCGGATTCGATTCTTATGTCGAACAGTGTTGTTAGTTTATTAGAGGAAAGTTTAATTGTACGTATAATTTGTTAAGGTTTTGTTAGTACCAAACCTTAACAAATTATACAATTCAACTTTAAATCCGTGCGAAGCTGGTGCAAGTCGCTAGTATTGGAATAAAGTTAACGAGAAAACATCTGAAATGGTAATGTTCAGTAAACAGAATCTTGTAGCATTTGTATCGTTCCTTCACAGCGTAGTGTTGGAGCTCAGCACCCGGTGTAAGTATTTACTCGCTAAATTTCTACATTTCGCAAATGCCACACTTCTAGCAATGTTTACAAAGTAGTATTAAGTTTTGTTCAGTACTTGCGTGAAAATGTAATTATGTAATATATATATAATATAATATATTCTACCACATACATACAAC
This sequence comes from Catocala sponsa, assembly GCA_963564715.1. Taxonomy (NCBI): domain Eukaryota; kingdom Metazoa; phylum Arthropoda; class Insecta; order Lepidoptera; family Erebidae; genus Catocala; species Catocala sponsa. Next base: position 11,408,509 of record OY751351.1, read on the forward strand.
ACCATCTAGCCCAAACTAAGCAGAGCTTGTACTATGGGTACTAGACAACGGATAAACATACATATATACTTTTTTTTTGTAAATACATACATATTATACATAGAAACACCCAGACCAAGACAAACATCAATGTTCATGCACACAAATGTTTGACTTGTGTGGGAATCGAACCCGCGGCCTTAGGCGTGGCAGTCAGTTACACTAACCACTACGCCATCGAGGCCGCCAAAAAATAAATAATGAAGGATGTACGTTACAGGTAAAGACTGTGTGAAATAAAGGGTTTTATTTAAACTGTTGGTGTAACTAATACTTGTCTGCTCGGACGTGTAGTGGTTTAAGTGGTCGTCTCGCCGGTGCCACTGCGTCGAGTGTCCATTCCCGATAGATATATATGTATATAAGGAACTATACCTAAAGTGAAAAAAAAAAAAAATCTTAAGAAAGTGCAATAGCTAGTCATACTTTTGACAGTATATCTATTAGCATATTTAATGTTTAATAATAAAACAACAAAAAACCGATGGAATTAATTCATTTGGGTATGGTCGTAGTGTACAAAAAAGTTAAATATGGTAATTGAAAAAAAATCATATCTCAGATAGTCGTTAGGATAGTTTCTTTCATACTTTTTTCTGAACGGCCATCAGTTCTACTATAAGACATTTCAAGGTTGTCCATTAATTAACCGGACATTCTGTATAAACAAAAAATTGGTGTCCCGCACATCATTGTTTGAGACTCGGAGTATTTTTTTTAAGTCTTTTGTCAATTTGGGTTACAAATTACTTGTATTCTTGTTAACCCTATAAGCTAAGCTTGTAACTATGCTTGATACGCATTTTAGGAGTGGGTACACGTCGGTAGTGAAATGGTGTTTGTGACCGTTGTTTGAATGTTTGTAAAGATCCTAACGTCACAGAATTAATTACTAGTGCTGTACTTGTCCTTAGTAATGAAAAAATTAAAAACATAACGAGATACAATGATAAAAGCATTGTGTCTGGAAGCCGGCGCTCGTACGACGATGAGCAAATTAAGGGTCATTATAGTTATGCTCACAACTGATAGACAGACTATGAAAATATATACATAATCCGATGCTTGTATCCCCGTATGGGTGGATAGAGGTATCTTGCATTCGCATATAGCCAGCCAGTTTTAAGTACCACATAAAAGGGGGCGAGAATTGCATTTGGATGGATATAAATTGGAACTGTGCCCGGTTGACGGCTCTTGCCGTCTAGCGGACACAAGTAATAAATTTAAGTATCAACAAAGCGGCATAACTTCGTTGTTTGTACCACAGAATACAGAAAACTGACGTTTTTTTATTGTCCCGTACCGAAACGCTATCCATGAATATATATTTAATAAATTTTCTGAAACTTACTCTAGTACTTAACTTACTTATTCATGCCAGATAATTCACAAAACAGTTATAAACATAATTCAAATAAAAGTACAAAATATAAACACACAAACAGCACGGCAACACGCAACGGTTTCAGCGAGCCCATTCAATCTTTCATCCCGTCAATCTGCGCCATTCACTACCTCATTCATTCGTTCACCTCAAAATGGAGAGTAGAAAAACTTAGACGAAATATATAAGAAAGGTTCAGTAAGTAAATTGCAATAAAAGTCAAACAGATGTTTTTAAGGAGTGGCATAATAAAATAGGGAGAAATAAAGGCAATATATCTCCGGAATGGATTTAGGTCCTAATCAGGGCGTCTCGGCCGAGTCGGGCACCCTTTTCAACCCACACGCGATACTCCAAGATGGTCCTTATCTAATACCCTCTGTATGGACTGGAGTGCAGAACAAATAGAGTAGGCATTTGCGTTGATATGTGTAAGAAACTACTGAAATGTTTACAACTGTAACTTCTATTTTTACGTTACGTTATGTTTTTCTGTTATACCGAAACCAAAAGTGCGGCTTATAGTTTATTTTTTTGTTATTATTGTTTTACATGATGCATATTGAAACTGAAGATTTTTTGCGGTTTTGATCACTGTATATTTTGTTGCAATCAATCAATTTATTGCAACACACTACTGGGCTGAGGTCTTTACCAATCTGCGTTAGGACAAAATCCAGTCTGCTGCCGTCCTCATGCAATCTAACCTAATCCACATTTTCAGGTCATTGGTCCACTTGACTAGAGGTCGCCTTACATAACATTATGCTTATACAAACATAGTCTTCTTATATCTCCGAAAGGGGTAGGCAGATATTTGCCTTCAACCACTTCTTAGTTTAAACAATTACAATTTAAATATTAATAGTTATGAGTAAGAATAACTTAGTTTAACTATTAATAATATGAGTGTAAATAATACAGTAATGGTAGCACATGGTTACGCGGCGGCAGTGAACTATTGTGCATCAGATCTCGAGTTCGATTCCCTGGTCGGGCAAACTGTTATGTTCCCCACATTTAATTGTACGTCAACACTTTGCTGCTACGTAGGTAAAATCCTAATCCTAACTAATATTATAGATGCGAATCTCAGTTTGTTTGTCAAGCTTACACGCCTTAACTACTTATTCAATTATCATGAAATTTCGCATACACGTTTTATTTATTTTTATTTATTTATTTAGGGATAACAAACAGCAGCGTATTAAACATTACTATGATAGTACTTAGTAACTAAATGTACAGAAAATGACCCTTAAATAAGATAAATACATAGGGTACCTTTAATCCAGAAAAAAGTACTGTTCTCGAGGGATACAAATTTACACGATCGCGGGTAAAAACTAATCAAATACATTTCTAATTCAATGCATTAAACTGACAGGATGACCTGCTATATTAATAACACATTTATTTTACACTTCTGACGATCACCCTTCACATAAGGACTACAATACTTAACAAAACCGCAATAAAATCATTGATAAGTAGAAAAGCGATAAATTTAATTTACATTTATTATTTAATTAGACGTACTGGTATTTAATTTACATTTATTATTAATTAGACGGTTCGGCTGTGGTTATAAATTACGAATTATATGAACGCTAATATACGTCACAAATATCGGAACAAATGAAACGAATGATTAAACGAAAGTTAATCGAGTTAATTAGTATATATATACGGCTGAGTCACTGCAGTAATTAATTATTAGTCCCTATATTTATTTAATGAGTGGTTTTAAATTTGTTTGTTTACTTATGTATATAAAAATTCAATCATTTTGTATTTGGGTGTATAGGTCTATTTTACTTAGATTTTGTATGGTAAGTCCTCGTAACGCAGCGATGGCGCTGTGTATAAGGTCATGGGTTTAATGTCCGGGTAGAGCCAAATGTTAATGGAATTTTGTAAGAAATTATTAGTGCTTCTAATTATTTCACACAGTCTGGAACTATGCCCGGTAAACGGCACCTTTTGCTCTTTACGAGGTACAGATCCAGATAACGTGCGTGTCACAAGTTTCGGTTTAAATTCCTGGGCTGAGTAGATTGTTAGTGAGATTACTCGTCAAGAAATTCTCAGTAGCGGCACGGAATTAGTGTAAAGTGAGATGCTCGTCTCCTATGTGGTACTTTTAAAACCATCGCTTGCGAGATGAGGGTTGTGATACATCCATCCCCGAAGGGGAAGGCAGAGGTACACCTCTGCTTACCTGCTTCGGGGATATAGGCTTGATACTATGTATGTATTGTTACTGTGGAAATAAGTTATATGACTTTTCGAAACTATGTGCGTATTGATTGACAATTATCGCCTGCTCCGTGCCTCGGAAAGCACGTTAAGCCGTTGGTCCCGGCTGCCATGAACATCTATGGCAGTCGTTATTGGGAGAGTGTCGACACAAAAGATCCCACTGGGTCGAAGTGTCGCCGGTCTGCACTGACTGGCCCCCACATAAGATAAGATACTGTGGATATCTCATCATCCCTAAAATTGCGCAGGTCCAAATATTTAAATTATAGATGAGTCCAGAACAATAATTTGTTCCCACACCGGACATGAATTTGTGTGATCCATAAATACTCGTAGTTGTGCTAGGTGATCTTTGTGTCTATTATTTGTAAAGGAGACCGTCCATATTCGGCTTGCACGTGGACAATCGTTTTAGAAACAAAGTAAAATATTAAAAGCTTTATTTAACATACATACATAGATAGATTCACGCCTGTTTCCCAGAGGGTTAGGCAGAAACTACAGATTTCCATTTGCTACGATCCTGACACACTTCTCTGGCTTCATTCACTTTCATCACATTCCTCATACACGCTCGTCGGTTCAAGGAGCTCTTAACCTGGCCTTTGTCTAGAACGCCTCCGATCTGGTCGAGAAACGTTCGCCTAGGTTTTCCTCTTGCGACTGTTCCATTCACACTAGCCTTATAAACTTTCTTAGTCAGTCTTTCCTCGTCCATTCTTTCTACATGTCCAAACCAGCTTAACATACCCTTTTCTATTCTTGTAACTATATCCACTTTCACAGCTTTATTTAAATATGTAATAAATATCGGTTACCATCCAGTAGTATGAAATTGACGTATTTTATTTCTATATTATATCAAAATAATACACACAGCCTAGAAGCAATAAGGCAGTATTACTGCAACTGCATAGTCGGCCGAAGGACTGTTGGTTGCTGTGCTCACATAATATCTGTAATATTGTACCTAAGCTGGGCAAGATATAAAAATGTCACTCCACCAGCCCAGTTGTTGGAAAATATTTTAATAACTTATGAAGGTGATGGTAACACATGAAAATAAATATTTTTTAAACAATGTGTTTTATTTTATTATTTAACGAACTTGATACTAAACTTTAAAGAATAATGTTATCTACTTAGTTTAGGCTACTCAAAATTAATATTGTAATTACAATATAAAATTGTTCACGCCCAGGCCAGAGTCTCATACAAGGTGGTCGGTCTCCTTTGTAAAGTCCACGACACAGGCATAATAAAAATATACAAATTTTTGCATAAGGTGCCTTAAGTTATTGTTCTAATACAAAGCATCCGTGGCTTCGTAGCTCCGAACGACACTTGTAAGGAAAGGTTTTGACACGTTTTCATTCCTTTACTTAAAAAGGAATCCGGCCATTGTTCGGAACCCTTCCGCGGCTAAGTACGGTATCTGTTGAAATCTGGGAAAGTGTAAACATAAATATAAATAGTTTTAATAGTTTGAACAATTTAATTAGCTTAAAAATTAGTAAAGTTTAATAGTAGTAGTAGTGTAACAGTTTCTAAATTATGTAATATATACCTAGTAGTTTAATTTCAATAAATAACATTCGCGTAAACAAGACGGATACGGTTACGTTATCTGTTGTGCACTAATGAATTAATACTCAAATAGAACTAGCCTGTCTGAAGCAGTATACTATAAGTCTATACAGGCGTGACAGAGGTGTTGTCATATTCAAGGTCAAGTGATATGAATGCTACTAATATTATAAATGTGAATTCCGCGTGAAAATGGCTGCTGAAAAGAAACTGAAATGTCGGAGAAAGTATAAACTTAAATCGAAATAGTTTTAATAATTTAATTAGCTTAAATAGTACTACTACGTTTAACAGTCGTAGTATTCTTCTCCCTAGCCTTTATTATTCCCAAGTCACTTGGGGTCGGCTTTCTAGTCTAACCGGATTTGACTGGATATCAGTTTTTACACGGAGCGACTGCCATCTGACCTCCGCAACCCGAAGGCTAACGATACCCTAAGGCTTGACCAGTGTCAGGATATTAGAGGGCACTGACTTCCCAATAACGACTGCCATAAGTACCTATTCATGGCAGCTGGGACCGACGGCTTAACGTGCTCTCCGAGGCACGGAGCAGGCGATAATTGTCAATCAATACGCACATAATTTCGAAAAGTCATATAACTTCCGAAATTAAGAGGTACGCGACGTGGGTTCGAACCCGAGACCCTCTGCTTTGCAGTCTGTTGGTCTCCCCACTGAGCTATCGTAGTATTATAGTATAAAAATGATTTAATAAACGTTTATTTAAACAAAGTGACAAATTCCGTATATATAGTAGTTTAATTTTAAACGTGTCCTCCTCAATAGCGCAGTGGTAGGAAATGTGACTGCCGTGCCGTAATCTCATATTCAATTCCCGGGTCAGGCAAAGTGAATAAAAATCAGAAAGTACATTATAAATGGTAGGTTTACGAAAACAGTTCTGCACAAAGTGTATCTATATTGTTTGAGTGAATGATTTATACTAGCTCTAATGCAATCGTGAATGTCGCTACGTAATACTCCTTTACCTACCAGAGGGGCCATACATAAAATATATAAAATAAATTAGAATAAGACTTAACTTATAAATTCGTAACTTCCTTAAGGTGTAGCATGACTTAATCACACCATTCTTTTCAAACACGGTACACAAAAATCTTCAGCAACATTTTGCTGTTAAAACTGTCGATTGTTGCGAAAATTCATCCAAAGAAAATACCGACGTCAACAGAATAAAAAATCCGTTAAAATTCGGTGTAGCCTTTGTAATCGGTTTTTAATGAAGATTTACTGACTTTAAGAACCGTATTTGTTAGTAGATGAAATACTGAAAGATGGATCGGGCCAGGTGTTTATCTTCCCATGAAAAGACTTTGATGGAAATATTTAATGGCCTGTTCCTCAAAGGGATTATTCTTTTCGGCTTTCACTGAAGGAATTTGGTTTTCGCCAGCCTTTGGAGACCTGTCCAGTTTTAATTATTGCGAGTTTATTTACAATTTACTTTTAGTTTTATTCGTTACTAGACAACTTTATTTGTTTTCTTGTCCATTTTTTTCAATAGTCACTATTGTTGAATACGCCTGTGTTATTTATAATGTATATGATATGAAGAAAACTGGTTGTCTGAGTGGTCTACATAATGTTCTCGAATATACGTCAATTATGCCAACCGGCACCGGGCCAGCGTGCTGCACTTATTGTCTAACCCTTCTGTTACTAAGAAGAGGCCTGTACCCAACAGTGAGACAGTTTTTAAACAAAGCTGATTATTGGTGTTTCGCCTCGGAAGCAGTAAACAGCGGTGTTTACAACCATATTACTCAAACTATGTTTTAAGTAAGAAACTATGCGACGACTAAATTGCTAGACTACACACCACCTACACAATTCAGTAATTCGTGAGGCACCCGAAGAAAAAGGACTCAGGCTATATTCAAAATGCGATCGAAATTGAAGGTATATTCTGTTCCCTATTTTTGAACTTTTTCTATTCTCCGACAACTAAACGAATAGTCGAATGATCGACTACATATATCAGAGCTTCTAATTTTAAGGTCTATGCACACAATAACTTTCTACGCGCTGTGACGCCTGACGCGTATTACCACGAAACTTAAAGCAATTTACTTGAGTCTTTATTAGTATACTATAGCTATATATGAAACGCAATAAAAAAGGATGATGACCTTTTAAAACGCTGTATTTAAACTTTATTGTTTGGTGTCAGACTCCATGTCGTTAATATTTAGCCGACGAAAGTGTTAGTCGTGATATTATATTGTTACGAGTCATGTTAGGTCTAATAAAATGTTTCACAAAATCTGTATTATCGCTTTTCAACAACCGTCACACAGTAAGACTAAATACTCTATAGCAAATACACCTCTTTGATAGTCCTAGATACGCGTTGTGTTAAAATCACCGATGATCGTTCCAAAGTTTCCTTCATTTGTATTCAGAGAGAAGTGAGGCTAAAATAATCATATATACACAAAAATCGCGCAAGTCATAAACTTGTTATGGCACGTCTATAGATTTCGGAAGAAACTCCGTTATGAAGAAAGCAGTATATTTGTTTACGATTAGTAGTTTATTAAAAAAATACAAACGTTATCTGAATATCATAATTTGTGCACATAGGATGCACAAATTTCTTAAAAGCTTCTACCGCTAGTGTTTAACTTTCAGAACGCTAAATTAACTGACAAAAAAAATATCTGCACTCAAAACTATTATCACATAAACAATCCATGTTCAAAAACACTGCTAGCTGCGCGACCAAAACATCAAAACATTGGTAGGGGTGTGATAGACGCGCGTCGATGCTGTAAAAAGTCGACATGTGCATAGACCTTTATTTGATAAAACTCATCCTTCATGGACTGAACTTTTCATTTAACTCGGAGCCAGTTTCCTTCCGATTGCTAGAAAATAGCGGTGAACATTTGCGCGTTTCCCGAGCGTCTCATCTGTTATTGCTACAGCGTTCAATTTTCTTTGAATTTGATTTTCATTTTTTTATACTGATTACAATAACCCATAATACCAAGGGACAGATAAAGGTAAATTACATCCAAGGCGTAGCGGTACTGAGTGCGACTACTGTGCAGTATGAGGACTGTCGTTCGATTCTCGGGTCAGGAAAGGTGTTATCTAGAAATACTCAGTAGCAGCACCGAGTCTGGAATTGAAGGCACAGGTGTATGACACCCACATTTCGTCATCAATGGTAGTAGTTCGCACGTTATACGGCGCGATTGCATTGTTGTTTGCCAGTTGACTACTTGCTCGCCCCGGGAACCGAACCCAAGATGTCATACACTGCAGTCGCAAACACTATCGGTGCGCTACCAAGGCAGTTAAATTACTTCGAAAACACGTAATCACCTTGCTTGATTCGCGAATAGAACATGGGATCATCAGCCACTATTGACGCTCGCACGTAAACCAATGACCGATGAAGCAGTATATAAATTATATTAAAAACAAAATACAATGAACATTAATCCTTCCATTGAACGCGAAATTGCAATTAGCAAATTTTCATGGTTCACAATAGCGAGATGAAATGGATTTAATTATACTGACAAATAGTAAAAAGTATAATTCCATTGTAAAGTCACAATTTTAATAAATAAAGCAAAAATTAATCATAATAATTGCTTGTTTTACGAGCTGGAACGTTTGATATTCATATTTATGTATGCTAGCTTATAGCGCGCCTTCGCTCCCGTTTTCGGATAAAGTAAAAAGTTTTAAAAGTTTTTCACTCTCCTGTCAATAAACCATCTATATGGAAAAAACACTCTGATCTATTGCGACCAGTCTATTTTCCCGAAGGGGTAGGCAGCACCCTTATTTCGCCACCTATGTTCTTATGCTTCACGTACATACATACATAGATTCATGCCTTTTTCCCAGAGGGGTAGGCAGAGACTACGGATTTCCATTTGCTATGATCCTGACACACTTCTCTGGATTCATTCACTTTCATCACATTCCTCATAAACGCCCGTCGGTTCAAGGAGCTTCTAACCTGGCCTTTGTCCAGAACGCCTCCGATCTGATCGAGAAACGTTCGCCTAGGTTTTCCTCTTGGGACTGTTCCATTCACGTAATAGATGCCTAATGCCGTGTACCAGGCACAGTACAACATTTTGTGTTGCTACTCAGAATTTCTCGGCAGAAAAGCTTACATATTAACTTTGTCCGATGCGTTTATCAAATGAGACCTCATGCATAACAGTCACGTTTGGTACCGCTGCGTTACTGAGGCAATATAACAATTTTAGTATCAACTAACCTGTTTATCGACCCCGAGCCCTCATGTACAGCAGTCGCCTTCAAGACAGCTGCGCCACAAAGGTTTAGCAAGCAATTTAAGTGTCATACATTTTTTTTTGTTTAAATAAGGTAACACCCGCACTAGAAGTAATTTCTGTGTCGCGGCGGAGTTTATAAACATTCAAACAACGGACTCAAAGAACACACGGTGTCGGAACAACCATTCGTTAACCATGGCTGCTGAAAAGCAACGAAAACATCGGAGAAAGGGTAAAATTAAATCTAAATAGTTGTATCATTTAAATAGCTTAAATTGAAGTAAACAGTAACTAGGTAGTAAAAGTCTTTAACAACAGTAGTTCAAAGTTTCAACATTATGTAATAATAGTGTTTTATAAAAAATAAACAACGCGATAAAATCCGTATAAAGTTTGTTTAATTTCAATGTATATCATTCGCGTAAACATAAGACAATATTATAACCATTCGTGGATCACATCAATTTTTGTTCCGCGGGGGAATCGACCCCACAACACTCGGCGTGGCGGCAGTAGCGAGGCGACCACTTAAACAACTATGCCATCCGTGCAGTCTAATAATATATCTAACTAGCTGTTACCTGCGACTAAAAAGTGTTTGTCTCCGCGGAATCCTATTATTTTTTTAAATCAAAGTAGCCTATGTTACTCCTTATAACATCAGCTATCTGCCAGTGAAAGTCCCGTAAAAATCGGTTCAGCCGTTTCGGAGATTAGCCGGAACAAACACACAGACAGACAGACAAAAATTTTAAAAATAGATGTTTTCGTATGGGTACCTTATATACTTTCATATGCATTAGATAAAAAGCTGTTATTTTGACATTACAAACAGACACTTCAATTTTATTTATTTGTATAGATATAGATGTATAGATATATAAAATTGTCACTAACACGAGCGGATTATAATATAGAATAAGACTGCGCCGAGCGTAAGACGCGGTTGGACTGAATGACAGAGCTCGATATTCAAATCGGCGCGCGGCCGCCATAGTCAAATTGTATGGAGGATTTAAAGTGCTTTTTTAATAAATATGTATCTTTATTGTCACCCAATAACTTAAATATTTGGGACGGACAAATTGTAATATAACTATATACATATATATATACATATATATATATATATATATATAGTTTGTTTGTTACACTTTCACGCCTTAACTACTCAACCGCTCAAGACGAAATTTTGCATACACGTTGTCAGGGGTACAGAATAGGACATAGAGTACTTTTCATCCAAAAAAAAAGAACTGTTGCAAACCTAACCTAAACTAACCTATATTTACGCGAGCGAAGCCGCGGGTGAAAACTAGTGTCTTTTATAAATTTTTCTGAATCTTATCCGATTACATTTATTAATAAGTGAACTTTAGCGCATTTAAAGTTCGTCTACTGATTTTTCTATCTATACTTATAATATAACTAGCTGTGCTCACGGTTTCACCCGCGTTTATAGTTTATTGTGCCGCTCCCGTGGGTCGTAGCGTGATGTTATATAGCCTATAATCTTCCTCGATAAATAATTTATCCAAAATTAAAGACTTTTCAATTCGAACCAGTAGTTCCTGAGATTAGCGCGTTCAACCAAACAAACAAACAAACAAACTCTTCAGCTTTATAATATTAGTATAGATAAAGATCTATACTAATATTATAAAGCTGAAGAGTTTGTTTGTTAAGGATATGTTTCGTTTTTGTTTGAACGCGCTAATCTCTGGGGGTAATTCCTGGAGGTAGGTCAGATTTAAAATATTATTTTTGTAATTGATTTTGAGGCAGCTTATAGGTTAAATAACTTCATGCTACGAACCCTGGCAGCGGAGTAGTTCATTTTAAGATTTATTTAAAAAGCTGCGATGATATCCATTTATTGTAGTTTAATATCTTAACACTTCTTGACTTTCTCTAGTACAAAGGCTACATAGTTGCCCGCTGCTATTACGATTTTTTACCAAAAATACCCATAAATATACAGCCAAACCCGAATCGAACACCAGAATTCACAATCTTCTGTCGCAAAGACCATAACAGTTCCATTTTAAACACTTGTTCCGAATCCTTAAGGGTTCGTAACGAAGTTCTTAAGATTGCCACAACTTTCTGTAATACTCTGTAGAAATCGTCGACTACGTGTTTAGTTTAACTAGTTTCGGTAAGACTGCAGCATGTAGTATTGCACATCTATGCGAAATAGACTTCAAATGTATTAATACTGCCTCTCTGGTATACGTTTCGTCTGAGTGGTTCAAAGGGGTTCCGTTGACTGAAGTATATCGTGCGTGTTGCATCCAATTTGTGAAATTCGCTGTATTATAAAGTGCCTTATTGATAATAATAAGTATTACCCTAAAAACTCCGGTCTCGATTCGTAAAACGGTATAATTTCGATTATATGTATAATTTCTGATTGAAATTAAATTACTGTTTATGGTTTCCATCGCGGTTTATTTTAGCCATTACTTTTGAAATGATTATTAAACTATTTAAAATTGGACTTTACGGGCTTACTGACTTTTTAAAGACTTGTTGTTCAATGTCTTGTTCAGGAAATAAATTTTGTATTACGGGGAACTTAAAAAAATTAAACAAGGGACATAATATACATATGTAAAAGACTATGTCTCGAGACAGCCATTTACAGATCATACAATGTTTGACCCGTGTGGGATAAGAAGCCCCAACACTAGTCATAGTGGTTACATTAACATCTTTACTGTACCACATTTTAAAACACAAAAAATACTGATTCAGCGCTATGAATGCTACTGCATTTTTAATAAACAATTCTGCTTGCGCAGACGAAACTCATTTGCCAAGAACAATATGCACAAATGTAATCAACGTTACCTAGACGTTTCACGATGTGACATATTATATAATTTGTCTATGACATGCGCGCTAAGAGGAGAGGATTCTCATTTGCAAATCTATACTTGCCACCAAGTTTATCAAGTTGGATGTAGTGTTACGTATTAGTTATTGCCAGAATTATCAAATGAAATATAGCAACTATACATTTTACTTTTAAGGAGTATCTATAGCACAGTCATACTGAATAGATCATCATGGGCAGAGTTTAGACTCCTCTAAAGTCTGCCCACGAGTCCAGATCGGGTAGAAGCCCGAAATCACTGTAAACGGCGTACATGATTACCTTCTGAAGATTTAGCACGAGACGATTTTATAAAATATAGAATGACTTGATTTTGCCTGCGTCTTCGCTCCCGCAAATGTAGGTAGTTTAGATTAGTTCAGTAACAGTGTTTTTATCTGTTTGAAAAGTTCCCTATGTCCTTCTCTGTTCTTCTGACAACGTTTATCCGAAATTTCATGATGATTGGTCGAGTAGTTAAGGCGTGAAAGCGAAACAAACGAACCAATAAACTAACAATCCCATTTTTAATATTAGTTACGATTTTTATTCTTAAAGTACACCTGTACCTGTATACTATCAGACCAAGGGTAATTCATGCGTTGCCAGCCACTTGGAGTCATTTGAATGCTTACGCAAGAGATTATTTGATTGCATGGATGACGTAGTGTTGTAAGTCTACGACAGTCATCGGACTGTCGAAGGCTTACACCTTTGTATTAAATTAATATAATTATATAATTATCGACTACACGTAATAAAAAATTGTGTGGTCTACAAATAGCCGTTGTGTCCATTGCTAGAATGTTAGTAAAGTCTCTTACGGCACAGGATTTATTTCTAGAGCCGGCAACGTATTAACAAAATATAAAATGAATAAAAGAAAGTCCTATTAGTTTAAAGCTGACACTACTGAACACACTACACTAAATTGCTTAGCTGTGATCTCATGAAGGGGTAGGTACGGACTTCAGGAATAATAGAATATCAGCTATGTATTAAACTGTTAACCTAACCTAACCTTTTCACAGTGAAGAAAAATCCATGCTCAACAGTGGGGTTGAGCATGGATTTTTCTTCACTGTGAAAAGGTTAGGCCATAGTCCACCACGCTGTTCCAGTACGGGTTGGCAGACTTCATATAACTTTGAGGACGTTAACTTGCATATCTGTGAGTTCTGCATAATGTTTTCGAAGATATGTAAAATTTGCCAACCCGCACTGGGCCAGCGTGGACTATGGCCTAACCCTTCTCATACTAAGAAGAGGCCCGTGCCCAACATTGGGATAATATAATGCAGACATAATATTATATTATAAGGATTTACATGACAAACAGAGCGTCTTGTGACAGGGTTTCCTAGTGCAGGTACTAGGCTCCCACAAAGGTCTTTTATTCTTTATTTAAGTATTTTAATCATAGTTTTAAGTTCCCTTTTTTAGAAGAGAAAATAAATCATTATTATTATTATACTAGCTTTTGCCCGCGGCTTCGCTCGCGTTAATTTAGAATTTGACAATCAATTTGTGTTGTACTCTGGTTGTACTTGTTTTCCCCGGGAACAGTAATTTTTTTCGAGATGAAAGGTAGCCTATGTCCGTTTCTGTACACTTGACAACGTATATGCAAAATTTCAGGATGATCGGTTTAGTGGTTTAGGCGTGAAAAGGTAACAAACAAACAAACTCATTTTCGCTTTTATAATATTAGTATTTTTTTAATTCTTTATTTTTAAGGGACTTAGAGCCATTTTGACTATGTCAGTATAATATTAGTTAGGATTTTAGGATTAGGATTGTTATTTGGAAGAAAATTCCATGCCTTGATCGTTCGGCAGAGGTATGAGGTATGAGGACCCAAACTTGTTGGTGCGTGCTCTAATCGAATTTACCGTGTAACGATGGCATCTGAGACCAGCACGCGTCTTTTTTATCCTATATCCTTTTCTAACAAACAAACTCACATTCGCGTTTATAATATTAGTTAGGATGAGCTACACTAGCAGCTGATGTGTGTGTATATTGTGTTTTGGAGATTTTATTGGGTCTACTCGTATTTTAAAACTATTTAACGTGGGTGCTATAACAATATTTTCAGGAAATTTTACCACTCTTTATTGACTCGGTTAGGCAGAAAGTGTTTCAAAGGATTCAGTTTCGACTATGTCTGTATCTAAGGTTCCATATTTATTTTATTCGAGGGTTTAGAAAGTCTTACTCATTGACACCTGGTTTTCTATAGTGCTTTTTCAACTGATATTTAATAATAATAAAGTATATACAAAATCTACTTTCATTGACTCTGGTCTCCGGAGCCATTAATAAGTCCTGTCTAATAAAGTAAAAATATAAATCCATGTTACTAATTTTCTTTGCCAACCTTAAATGTACTTTATTTTTTATACACATAAATGGCAGACCGTAGGGCAGAGATCAAAGACATACGTAAGATGATGCAGAACAATAAAGTTAGTCACCGGTCGCGCAACCAATCGCTCGCAAAAGCAGCCCGTATGCATCTATTTAACAACGCCATCAAAATCAAAATCAAAATCAAAAGTCTTTATTTGCTAAATACAGGTTAGAAATGATGGTACATAAAGCAAAATAGTCCACTGTATTTTACCGTCATTGGCATGCAAATGTTACACTTAATTATTTAAAATAACAATAAATAAATAACTAATCAAAATATGTCTAAAAAAACCCTTTACATTACTTTTAATCCATTTAGTGTATTTGTCAATAATAAATAAAGAATGTTTAATTGTCAATGAAATTGGTCTGTATCACAAAATCGTATATTATTATTTAATAGCAATATTATTATCATTTAGAAAATCATTTATGGTATAAAAGGCTTTATTAATCAAAAAATCGCGTAGTATGATTTTAAATGTGGCAATATTTTCTGATTCTTTCACTGCCGTGGGTAACTTATTGTATATCTTCACAGCCATACAAAAGACACTGTTATGTAAGAGAGCAGTCCGAGAGGGTACTATGCATAAACGTGTTTTATTGCGATTTCTTGTTGTTTTCATGAAAAGATTAGTGTTAGTCCTTACAAACATGGCAACTTCATATATGTAAATCGAAGGAAATGTGAGTAGTTTCAAGTTAATGAAATGAAATTTGCAAGAGTCAGTTTTTTGTAGATGGCATATTGCCCTAATGCATCTCTTTTGCGCCAGGAACACCTGTTCCTTGCCTGTAGAGTTTCCCCAGAAAATAACTCCATATTTTAATATTGATACAACATACCCATGATATGCAGATATAACCGCTTTTTGATTGACTTTTTTACTCAACATGTAAAGGGCATATGAAAATCTCAGTACTTTATTAATAATGTCATAGATGTGTGTGTTAAATGTAAGGTTATTGTCAATATGAATTCCGAGAAATTTCGTAGTGTGTGTTTCGTCAATTTGCTGTCCATCAAAATTTATATTAATATTATTATTAGATTTTTTATTCCTACTGTGCTTAAAATGCATAATGTTAGTTTTCTTAATGTTAAGTTTTAAATTATTATTTTGTAACCAAGTTACTATGTCATGCATAGTGTTATTAATTTCTGTTTCGTAGTCTTTTATTTTATGTCCCTCGAATATAATTGTACTGTCATCCGCAAATAGGATTGTTTGTTGATTGATAGCTCTTGGCATGTCATTTATGTAAACCAGGAATAAGAGTGGCCCCATAACTGAACCTTGTGGCACGCCATATAGTATTCTCTTAGGACTTGATATATATGTAATTTCTGATTTAGATGCTGTGTCAATTTTAGTAATTTGTGTTACTTGTTGTCTGTCATTAAGATATGACGCCATTAATTCATAGGCATTACCCCTAATACCATATGTATATATTTTTTTCATTAATATACTATGATCCACAAAGTCAAAGGCTTTGCTTAGATCCATGTACATGGCTGAGACAGGTACTTTTTTATCAATATTAGTCATAACCTTGTGTAGCATATTATAAATTGCAATGTTTATATTTTTATTTTTCCTGAACCCATATTGTTCACTTGCCAAAATATTATGTTTCTCAAAGTATTCATAAAGAGACTTATGAATTACCTTTTCAATTATCTTAGCAAATACAGGTATTATGGCTACAGGTCTGTAATTTTCCATCGGCTTGTTTGAGTTTAATATAACTTTCTATTGTTTGGCCAGCCAGCTGTATGCCGTCATAATGCCAGATTGGATGACGCAATAACGTAGCACACGTTCCTTTGTTTCCAACGTATTTGAACGAATATTTTGTGTACGTAAGTAACTTTTGGTTTCGGCTCTATTTAAGTTTCCGAAGGGATGAAATCTGAATATGTTTATCTAAGGCTCGCCGTTTTTTTATATTTTGTGTGTTTGTGACAAACTATGAGTTTGTTTAAAGTATTTGATATTAACTCTCTTCTAAACGATCTTCTAGGCTATCTTTGCTAGGTTTATATATAATGTAATATATAATGTAATATATAATAGCTAACTATATAATGCAATGCTATAAATAGTACATAATATTAATTGCACTGATGATTAAATTGCTCAACCTAGTTTCAACTCTCTAATTTTAGTGAGTGCTACATAAATGAAGCGAGTCATATCAAGATCGTAAGGAAAAATATCGTCCTTAGATATTTATATAATAATTATTCTTCTCTCTGTAAATGAATTCTGTGTTTGAGCTGTACATCTGTATTTATACAATCTGTGACATCAGTATACATTGAAAAGTAACAGCGAGGTATAAATACACAACGCATCGTGTGGCCTTATTAAGTCATTAAGTTCTTAGATAAGGACGTGTTTTCTATAAGGCTGTATTTTATTATCGAACCCCAATAATCATAGTCCATTTGTAAACTAGATCCCTAGATTATGTTGCTATTAAGTACTTTGCTTGAATAGAAACGCGGTTTGTTTGTGACAGATAGAGATGTGATGTTATTAATGCATAGCTGTGCCCGCAACTTGGCTTGTATGATCAGTTGATTGATTTACAATTATTATCTACTAAATTTTGCCCTATGGCTATGGCGCTCTTTGGGGGAGGGCTATGTCCAGCAGTGGACTATTATAGCCTGATGATGATGATGATGAAATTTTGCCCGCGGCTTCGCTCGCGTATATATAGGTTATGTAAATTTGTCCCTCGGAAATAGTAACTTTTCCTGGATAAAAGGTACTCTATGTCCTTTTCTGAACCCCGACAACGTGTATGCAAAAGCTCATGATGATCGATTGAGTAGTTAAGGCGTCAAAGCGTAACAAACAAACAAACTCACATTCGCATTTATAATATTACTTAGGATTCCATTATAAATTGTAACTAAGAGTTTATCAATTCTTGATAATATTGTTCTAGATTCACATGGATATTACTATTTTATTACATACTAGCTTTTGCTCGCAACTTCGGAATGGAATTTGCATCCTTATCCAAATTTATATTCTATCTATATTTTTCCTTCTTATACTCGATTTCTGGGCAGTTAACTTAGCATTTTAAGTTCGACCTTCAGCAATACAATTGTGAAATCCGCATTTAATTTTATGTAGTAGTTTTCGCGTAAAGCACGTATAAACATACAGACAAACAAAAATTCTAAAATAATTGTTGTGGCTGTGTGTGTTATCGTAAAAGTTTTATAAATATCTCCTATGTACAGATATGGACCATTTACAATGTTGTTCTAAGTATAATAAGTAACTACAAGAAGAAACAAGAAAAAACAAATCTACAAGTACACTACTCTACTTACTTACAGAAACTATAATTGAGAGAATTAATTTTAGAAGTAAATACATAAAAATATAATATCTTGCAAACAGTAATAAGAAAAAGTACTGAAACGCTACGGAACCATTTAAAAAACATAAAAAAGAGAACAGTCAGTGTGGACCCTAATTAACCCTCGAATGCGCTGGTATTGTTGGCCAGAGACATGAATTTGTAATTTTCAGGTCCAGCTGTCTTAAAAAAAAGATTTTTTCTTGAAGTACAAGTCATAGGCCGTTGCCACTGAGTATAAAGTAGACACCTTGCGTCGCATTTTTAGTGAGCATGAGTTCGTTCTATGGTCTTTGGAAGCAGCATTGATAACTTATTGGTAGCGACTGTTAAGAAGGGTCTCGATTCGGAATAACGGTCTTTGAATTCATATCTGTCTGTATACTTATTTCAGTGCCACATAAAAACCACTAAACGCTTTTTCGTAAGGATTTCACAGTTAAGTAGGTAAGATTTGAACTTTTCAAAGGCAAGCACTTTTCAGCAAGCCATTTTCCATCTGATTTCGTTCAGTTAAGCTATTGTGCGTTTTATGTTTTACGTAAATGTAATCGCGGTTAAACGCAAATTTTGGTAAGTACATTAAATATATAGATTCACGATGCTAGTTTCGTACAAGAACTGGTACGTAAAATCGCTTGCAACTTATGAATTGATACAAATATTTTTATCTTAAAATAATAAAGTAATATATTCAGGGCAGTGACTCCCAGTTTTGCCGGCTTAGATTGTGCCACGTTTTACTACTAAAGGGATTAAGTTTACATTTTTATAACTTATGTTTACAATTTGTATTCATGTAGCTGTATATTTGCTTAAGACCTGTAGAGTTTCGCTTTTGCTAAAGAAAAGGAGCGTGTTGGTTCTCGAAAGAGTTTGAGTTCTTAATTTGACTAGCATGGTCAATAATGACCTAGGATGTGACAATGAAATACAACATGAAAATAATTATTTTTGAAACTGTTGGTTACATAGTTATCATTAAATAACATACAATGGTCTCCTTTTAAATATGAAAATACTTGTGTCTGGATGTGTTTACCAAAACGGAATCAGTTTTTGTTACGTAAAAATAAGTGTAAAGCCGGCCAGAAAAAATAATTTCTTTGTTGGTTTTTGCTGTCAAGAAATCCTCAGAAGCATTTCATCTGACAGGAAGTCTGAAACTGTACCCGATAGCTGATAATAGGCTCACCCCTTATTATTTGGGACCAGAAACCATAGTTAATGTAATGTGGGTGTGATACATCTTTGCTTACCATTTCGGGATTATGAGACTCAATCATAAAATTTTGGTTTTCGGGGGCGTTGTTTTTCGACAATACTACCTTTAAAGGTTGAATTTATTTTTAAAACTCTCATAACTTCCTCTTGTCAGTATTTCGCTCCCGGCGTGTATATTGTTGTCGGGTTCTTGTTACGTTTCCAAATACAAGAAGTTGTATAATATTTAATTAAAGCAATTTGCGAGGTTAATATCATAATTTATTTTAGTATCATTTTTATGTCTTAGATATCAAGTATAAACAGCCTATTCGAAGGTTGTTGGACTGCCTTGCAGAGGTTTCGAATTCGATCCAAAGGCACGCGCCCCTAACTTTTCGAATTTATGTGCATATTAATTAGTTAATTATCGCTTTCTTTAAGGCGAGGATTTCCCAAAGTACAGTGTTATCTAGCGTGCTTAAACGCGTTTTATTTGTAAATAACATAGATTTAAATTCTGAAAAAAATATATGTTATTTTACAGCATTAGATCTTGATTTGTCGGGCATTCGAAACACGATTACTGACATTTTATACGATCGAAAAAAATCGTGAAGATAGGTCTGATTTAAGCATTTTTCGTGTTTTATTTGAGTTATATTGGGAATTGAATTTTCAAAAATATACCAAAAGAAAGGTCATGTAAAAACGGATGTTTGTCGGGCATCACAATATGCATTATATGATATACAAAAATATAATACCGAAAATATGTGATTTCTTACATTCGGCCGCGCTCTCTCTCGCGTTTTGCACTCCCAAACGGGATGTAATGGGGACAGGACGTATCGCTAGTTTGCAGAGCGCACCGCAGAATTACAAATAATTTTATCGTCAGTTACGAATGCCATCACTTATTGATAAATATATTATATCTAGGTTTAGTTTGTAAATAGGTATTATAAATTTTTAGTAATAAGAGTGTATATAATTAGCATAGTTTTGGTTATTAGACAGTTCATGCACACAAATGTTTAAATTGTGCGGGAATCGAACCCGCGACCTCATGCAAAACAAAACATGATAGTAATCCTTATCCAAATAAATACGTTATTCATCACAAGTATTTAATTTAAAACAAAATTGCCCTTTACATCATTCGATTTCAATGAATATCTTAGTAGATATCGCAGTTTTAAAATAACATCGCAGCTAACTAAGTATAACGAAGTCGCGGGTTAAAGTCAGCGTTAGCCCAAAGTAACTATTCCACGCGGACGAAGTCGCGGGCAGAAGCTAGTATTCAATAATCCTATTGACTATTACCACACTATTACCAAACATGGAATACGGTTTGATGGTTATATTTACGTAGTTTTCATGGACACTTAATAATATTATTATCGTATTATCTATCACTATCACGCCTATGAAGAATGCACTAAAGGCATTGCAAGAAAGCAAATTAAGCTATTAACCTAAAAATTACAAGCAGTCAAAGTTCAAAAAAAGTTGACACGGCCGATAATTGGTGCCACCACCCTACCTACGTCATCGGCACTCGCGAGTAGCATAGCGCCCGAGTCATCGTAATTATGGACGTCGGCGTACGCGCGGACCGGTGAAGCGGGGGGCCCCAAAACCTTTGAGCGCTCGGAAATCCTCGCCTTAACAGTAAAGGTGTAAGTAATATATCATGATGAAACCGGCATGAATGAGAGTTCTCAATAATTTTCTCGAAGATGACTGCGGCCAGTGTGGTGGGCTCTGAGAAGAGGCCGTAGCCCAGCAGTAGGCCGGTTTATATACAAGACTGATATTATATTATTAATAACTGTTTTAACCTTTCAAGCTAAGCTGAATGCTTCTATAACAAGTGAGTTCATATCGATGGCACAAAGAATGGGGATCGTACCTCCTAACCTCTGGATCATTGATACGACAAAGACGCAAAACATGTAGCATCAATATTGTTCCTAAATACTCGATCATCATGTTATATCAAACATTTTGATGCCGCTCCAGCCTAAACTACGTTTTTAAGTAACAGACATCTGGCAAATATTTCCAACTAAATATTTACAAAAGAATCTGTCTGAAACCCGTGTAAATATTATATTGAAGTAAGTGGTACATAAGTTAGTGTACCGAAAACGGTACACAATGAAGTATTTGTAAGTTACTTAGAGGATTCGTCGCGTTCCTTCAACGATAGAAATCTCGTGGCTTTCGCTAGGCTTGGCAAAATATGTGGGTAGTTTAAGGAAAATGTTTTTGAGATGTTCCAGTTGTAGATGTGGTTTGGATGAATATTGTGGTGTTACACATTAACAAGTGAGAAAGCTTAATTCTTATAGAATATTTGTTACTACATAGATTTTGCTCGCGGCTCCGGTCGTATAAATGTAGGTTGTATCAATTTTCTATCACTGGATGAAAGGTACCCTGTTACCTGTCAAGTTACCTCTGACAACATGTATACGAAATTTCATGATGATCTTAATGTAAGAGATGAATGAGAACTCCAGATATGTTGTGGCAGGTTTAAGCACCATGTTTGCCTTCACTTTCAAAGCAAGCGATAATAACTATTTAGTTTGCACATAACTACGAATAGTCAGAGCTGCTTGCTTTAGGATTGAACTCGGGACGTCTGCGTGGCACTCCAACGGTCTCCCACTATAGCTGCTTTTTTTCACCTAAAGGCCAATTTTCGAGTCGTCAGATAACTTCTAAATCTGGGAAATAAATAATTATGGTGTTTTGACCTATTTTCCTCACAAAAGAAGTCTCAATATCAAATATAATCCCCAGATAAAAATAATGTGACGATTGAAAAATCGCACCTAACTTGTATAAAGTAAGTGTCATAAACTAAGGACTAGTTAAATTCCACTAACGTTGTAACTGTTGTAAGCAATTACAATTTATTACAATAAATACTTTAATATTGGACAAGATAGTTATATTTTCTTTTATTTAAATAGCAAGCGTGCTTTACTATTTTTACCGACAAAAAGTATGAGAGAACTAACTTCAATCCCTTGCAACGTAAATGCAAAATATTGTCCAAGTTTCATCTTTTTAAACTATTTTAAAATTAAAAGGGTATTGGATCCGTACATTGGAGATATTTTAACCGACTTCATGATACGAGAAGGTTCTTAATTCGATTCGTACGTTACATTTTACTTGTTTGTCATCTTTTTTTGATAATAATATAATTGTGAAAGACTATCTAAAGAGTCTGTATGAGGACATTTCTAAACATCTTTACTTTTTAAACCGGCTCGGTAGCTTGAAGTACAACAAAATAATTTGGTTCCAATCTTCGATCAATAATACACTAGATGTCCGGTAAGCGCTTCAAAATCGAGCCGAAAAATAAGAGCACAATTACCGTTGTGCTCTTATTTCAAATTAGTAGTGTGCGTTCAAAAATTGTGCAAATAACCATCGTAACACCGAGATTTCGGAAGGAATATATTTTTTTCGGTAAGTTTATATCATTAAGTATTTTTCATAAAGTAAAAACCTAATTAAATAGTAAATATGAATCAATTACCAAATATTATGATTGTTTGACCAACGTTTGCAAGAACGCGCTAACTATTGTGAATTGTTACCTACTATTTTTGGCACTTTATAATTTAGACTTTAAAACATGCGTATAAGATTAAAATTGTTTTGATGTGATTTGAGCAGCTAACAAAGGTCGTTAAAATTAATTGCTTTTTGTACATAGCTTTGTGAATGCAACTTTAAGTATTGTATTTAAGGTTGAATTTGCATTAATGTATATTTATTTCAACTAGAATTCTTAGAATTACCTACACTCACAATTGGCGACAGTTTTAAAGAGGACTTTTGTATGGGATTGTGTATCTAGTCTATTATTGATCGAAGGTTCCAATAAATAAAACCGGAGATATGGCGTATAATGCGATGCACATAAAGACGTAAAGTGGCGTTTCTTATAACAATCGCGTCTAGACATAGTAAACCAATATCGAATGCTAATTCTGAATAAACCAATGTGTTACTCTAGAATATCTCGACTGGATTAAATTTCGGTCGATTATTATTAATTCAATCATTTATATTTCGGTTTAGAAGCAAACAATTAGTGCTATGTCTATTTGATTTCGGTGATATACCTTATTCTATTTGGCAATGTGTTAGTTTACGACAGTCGCTCGCATATTAATGGACTTCCATAACATAATTTCTACCTTCTCGTGTATGTTCTGAGTATATTTGCTTGGATTTAGGAATAAAGTTGCAGTATTTGTTATGGAAATCCGTAGCCTCTGCCTCCCCCTTTCGAAAAAAGGCGTGTTCTATGTTTTTATGTTATTATTAGGTTTATAATTGCATATACTATTCGGTCTTATATTTGCCTATATGTAGTATTTGTCTTAGTCTTATTAATAACCAAGCCGTGCCGTGCCGGAAATTGTTTAAGTGGTCGTATCGCCACTTCCAAGTGCTGTTGTAGCTGTAGGTTTAATTCCTACACGGGGCAAAAGTTTGGTGTTCCACAAATAGTTGCTTCGAGTCTGGGTGCTTTTTGTGTGCGTTGTTTAAATGTTTGTAAAGTCCGCCGCGACACGACAATTATTCCTACTTTTAGATTCGACTGTATATGGAACAACGAAAGAAAATGACCGCACTTTGAGTCACTCGCCGTCATTTTATTTCGTTGTACCATATACAGTCGTATTCGGAAGCAGTTTAGGTTGAATTTAAATTGTTACTGAATTAGTCTCTTCGCCGCCACTCCGTCCATCGGCGCTGACCCTAAGTCTTATAGGTCATCAACATGCTAGTAAATAAATCTTCATGCCAGAAAAATCGATACCTTTTAGCTAAATTAAAAAAATTAGATACACAAAGCTAAAATGGCGCTTCATATTTCTTTATTTAGACTTAGCTGTGTCTATTCGACTGTATATGGAACAACGAAAGAAAATGACCGCACTTTGAGTCACTCGCCGTCATTTTATTTCGTTGTACCATATACAGTCGTATTCGGAAGCAGTTTAGGTTGAATTTAAATTGTTACTGAATTAGTCTCTTCGCCGCCACTCCGTCCATCGGCGCTGACCCTAAGTCTTATAGGTCATCAACATGCTAGTAAATAAATCTTCATGCCAGAAAAATCGATACCTTTTAGCTAAATTAAAAAAATTAGATACACAAAGCTAAAATGGCGCTTCATATTTCTTTATTTAGACTTAGCTGTGTCTTGCGTGATTTTTAATACAGAAATATCTAGACTTAGAATAAATATATATCCAGAGTTTACATTCTTCTAAAGGGCAACGAACCTCAAAGTAAAGTGTCTGTCGCTCTATTTCTTCAATTCTTTTAAGATGTAGATCGATGGTTTGTGTTGATAAAATATATGTATACTGCTCATTATATAATTAAGATTGATTGACTGTTACAATTATGTAATCATAGTCGTACTTGTTTTTATTTATTTATTTTTACAGAAAGCTTACAGATTAATAGTCTTATATATAAATACTATAATTAACTTCTATTGCTAATAACAAGCTCTCACGTATATATGACAACATACAATTGAAGTTTACATTGGTACTTGCAACTAAAGTGATATTATAATACGTATGTAGTTACAGTGTTGTGAACATAAGATGGTTAGTTGGAATACAAGCATTAAAAAAGGGAAAAACAAAAACAAATAAGTATATGAAAGAAAAACAAAACAAAAACATACTTCAGACAAATCTGTGCCAGAAATTAAGGGTCACTATTAAAAAAAGGGTAGTATTTAACTGCACAGCAAAAAATACTAATTGCGCAGCAAAAAAAGCTAATTGATCAGCAACTCATGGCCAGCAAACTTTAAAGAGATCAAACTAAGTCGACGAAGCCCCGCTTCGCGGGGCTCCTATTTTTAGGTGGGTTTAAAAAAAGGAACCTAACACTTCCGAGACGGAATGCAGTGATTTGAGGCGTATAGATGCTCGTTATGCTGTGCAATATTTGCTGACCAATTAGTATTTTTGCTGATCATTATATTTAATCCCTTAAAAAAATTATTATTAAATAGTCTCTTAAAGGCCTACGCAGATCGGGACGGCATGGCAAGGGATTTAAATTTTTACCAATGGACATTCAAACGTATTGTTATAGAAATACGACATAAATTGCTATAAAATAATGCCGTGGCATCGAAAGGGATTTCATTGCACGGCATTGAAAGACGCGCCACGGGCTCCCGCGGCGGGATGCCGTGGCGTACTGCGGTAGGCAACGGCAGGCCGAGAACGCCGCCGGCGCTCGTCGTGACATACCGCGAGGTGAGGCGGTATTAACACCAAATCCCAATCTACCATTTTAAAACTGAGGCACTTCAACACTCGATCAAACGCAACTGAAGACTAAACGTGTATCGGGCAGCAGGAGCTGCCGATAGAGCTTTGTCCTGCCGCGGCATGCCGTGGCAAGGCGCTGGAATGCCGCGGTATCTAAGCAGCTAGTGTGCGCTGACTGACGGCAAAATCCTTTGCCATCCCGTCCCGGTCTACGTTGGTATTTACTGTGCGTGCATTGGTACAAAATAGATCTATATCCATATGCGTCAGCAGATTGTTAAACATACTTATATTAAACACGTATATAATGAAGACTTTTGAGCACTACACTGACGGGTGGCGCAGTGGTTTAAGTCGTCGCCTTACTACTGCTACAACGTGGTGTTGTGGGTTCCATCCCCACACAGGACAGAAAATTATGTGATCCGCAATTAGCAGTTCCATATATGGGTGTTCTTTGTGTCCGTTGTTGGACTGTATATAAAACCTTCTTCGACACAAAAGTTATTCCTAGTACGGAAGCTGTCTTTTTATAAATTAACTTGCTGTTACCTGCGACTTCGTTCGCGTAGATTTTAGCTAAAAAGTGTTTGTCTCCGCAGAACCCTATTTTTTTCTAAAATCAATGTATCCTAAGTTACTACTTAGAACATCAGCTATCTGCCAGTGAAAGTCGCGTCAAAATCGGTTCAGCGGTTTCGGAGATTAGCCGGAACAAACAAACAGACAGACAAAAAATTTAAAAATAGATATTTTCGTATAGGTACCTTATATACTTTCACATGCATTAGATAAAAAGCTGTTATTTTGACATTACAAACAGACATTTCAATTTTATTTATTTGTATAGATTTAGGTATATATATTCGGGAACGAGAGCACGAATCCCAAGGCGCGTATCTCTACGTATTAATGAGTTTATTATCGCTTCCTATAAAGGGTGAAGGAAAATTATTGAGAGGGTAAGTACATGTCTGAGTATTCACCATAATATTTTCGGAGATGTGTGAAGTCTGTCAAGCACTGGGGCAACATGGTGGACTATAATGGTCAACCCCTTCTCATACTGAGAAGAAGTCCGTACTTAGCAGTAGAAAAGTTTATATACAGGGATGATATTATATGGTTAACTAGCCGCAACGCATTTAGTCTAACACTAGGTTATAACAGCCGGGCTAGACTTTAACGTATTAGCGAACAATGACAACCGAATGCGTTACCACAAAATGCTTGTCGGTTTATAAGCACATGCAGCATACATTGCGCATGCCCAATAACTATTGAATTTATGCAAGTCGATCAACACAAACGAGCTGCGATCGAATACGATCAAATCCGGCTGCTGATTGTAGCCGCTTCCCCTTTTTAATCGGGCAATCTGTACCCAACTAATCTGTGGCGGCTTAACAGGAAGGCGGTAGACACATAAATAAATTCGTCGATTTTCATTCAAAACTCACTTAATAACATTCTCAACCAACGCTAACATCGTTAATCTTTATTTGTTTATCATGACAAACAAATAGATGCATTTCCTTCGTTCATGGTGTAAGGTACGCTCGATAAATCATTTTAATTCGTGTTTTGTAAGTATTTATTGATCGATTCTTTTCCCTTCTTATGCTTTAAATTTGATGGAATTAATAAATAAATAATAATTTATTTATTTTTAATTAATTATTTATTTGTTTCGTACAGAATTATTGAACTTAGAAATCCTTTGGTTTAAAATTTGGAGTTGTAATTTTGTAATAATCTTCATTTTCTGTTTTATTAATATTGTTGTTAGTTATTGCGTAGTCATTATAAGAATGTGATAAATTAACTGCACTAATCTAGAAGCTTTTGCATTTTCCGGAACCTAGCAACTAATATAAATTTTACTTCAGTAAGTTACAAACTACTAAGATTTGACGTTCATATGTCTTACTTTGTGATGTAAATGAATAAATGTTTTGTGATTCCCTCGGTGGCGCTGTGGTAGTGAATGCAATTACTGAGGTCTCGAGTTTAATTCCCTGTCAAAGTGTTATTAGGTTTCCCTGTTATATAATTCTCAGCAGCAGCACGGAGTCTGACACTGTTCATAGTAGAAGGCAATGTGGGATGGCATCCACTGAATTATTATTTTAAGTATTCTAATTTTTAATAGACAATAGCTATGCCTCCCCGTGAGGGATACAACGAGCCAAATGATGCAGTAACTTTTCCAGGTGGTCATAATGACAAACTGGTAAAATTTTATTCAATCGATATACAGGACTACTTTTGCAGTTAATTTGATGTGCTTGATTGAAACATTATAATCAATCTTTAGATTTAAATTGTAGCTCAACGAAGGACCAAAGTCGTCTAAATATGAACTCAAACTGTCATAGATGTACATGACAGCCGGGCAGAGAAAGATTCAATTTAGTTCAATATCATAAGCAAAATGAAAATAGCTAGCGGCTAACCGTTCAAAACTGTTCGATATTTCAATACTGAGATTAAAGTTTTTGCTTTAAGCATTTTATTAACAGCCACATATCAGTTTCTAGTTTTTTGCTAAGTTTATTAAGTAGGTATACCTACGTACAAAAGGCACACACACACTTTTAAATAACACTTTTAAATTCAATGTACTTATTCATACTTAAGAGCTCTGCTTTTGTCGGTAGATACTTTACCTGTCTTTCTTGATCTTCGGCCAAGACCTTAACTTCCTTATATGACCTAACCTTCACCTTTTCCTTTATTTGGTCAGTGAATGTTCTTTTTGGTCCCTTACTGATATAATGACTTGTTCTGCAATTTAAGGACCCATCTTATACCTTTATTCTCATTACATTTCATCACATCTCATTACAAACCAATGAAAAGTTGTGCACAGCGCTATTTTCTTATTGTAATCTAGCGGCTAGTATAACGATGCGCCATTTTGTATTAAATACTTTTATACTTTCATGTTGCATGACTTATGTAAACGAAAGCAGGTTAACGCGATTATGTTCAGTATCGTTCCGGCAAGAATTCCCTGGCGTAGTCACAAGTAGACTGACCTCTCTCTGCCTGCTTGTAACCACGGCTAATACTAAATATGATCGCGTCTATAGCCGTTTTTAGTTATAAGTTATAAACATTCCAGATGCTATAATGTTCAATCAATTTAAAAAAACAAACATCCGTAAAGGTTTAAGCGTAATTTAGTAACTCATGGCCAGCAAACTTTAAAGAGATCAAACTAAGTCGACGGAGCCCCGCTTCGCAGGGCTCCTATTTTTGGGTGGGTTTAAAAACAGAAACCTAACACTTCCGAGACGGAATGCAGTGATTTGAGGCGTATAGATGCTCGTTATGCTGTGCAATATTTGCTGACCAATTAGTATTTTTGCTGATCATTATATTTAATCCCATTTAGTAATAAACATCTTTCACATAATAGGTCACTTAAGTGAGTAATTATATAAGGCGCTATATATCTTATATTTTCTCGTCAATACCTCCTAATGGAGTACTTTGGACGTAAATAAAAAAGTTAGATAATGTCGCTCAATCTCACGAGAGCACAAAACATTCACAATTGAAACATTTTAATTTCCAAAGTGACAAACTGACAAAGGTATGGAGAGGCAAAAGGACGCAATTTTTGCAGGAGGCTGGATTAGTTATGGTACAAGTTATGAGAGCTCGCGGAGCATTTTAACTTATGGTTATATACTAGATTTTGCCTGCAGCTTCGTTAGGTGGGTGGCTAATGTGGGTAATGTAAATTTTCTAACCCTCGGGTGGACACTTTTTCTGGACGAAAGATACCCTTCGACCTTTTCTGTTCCCCCGACAACGTGTATATGAAATTTCATGATGATGATCGGTCGAGTAGTTAAGACGTGAAAGCGTAACAAACAAACAAACTCACATTCGCGTTTATTATATTAGTTAGGACTAGTTTTCACCCGCGGCTTCGCTCGCTTAAATGTAAGTTAGGTTAGATTTGGTTTGCAACAGTTCTTTTTTCTGGATGAAAGATACCCTATGTTCTATTCTGTACCCTTGACAACGTGTATGCAAAATTTCATGATGATCGGTTGAGTAGTTAAGGCGTGAAAGCGTAACAAACAAACTATCTCATTTTCGCATTTATAATATTAGTAAGGATTGTACAATACAAGTAATGTAATCTTATTACAATTAAAATAAAAAATTGCTTTGATTTTGCCTTGGCCATGGATATTAACCATACCTTACATAAAAATGAAATAAAATAAATTAAAATAGTTTTAGCAATTTTACCTACTCAATTTTTCCAAAACGGCGACTGTCGCATTAGGAACCATGTTTTATGTTTCGGGGTTACAAACATACGATCAACGAACACAAACTAGACTGACCCTTAGTACAATTATTCGGGAATCACATAAATAGTTGTCGTCTATAGGATTTGAACCCACAGTACTAAGAGTAGCGGCAGCGCTGAGCCGACATACGCTCTTTGGCCCGTAATGCCATTTGTGCAATAGAGGTTTCATTCTGTTAGTTGATATGTGTTTTATCAAAAGTTCTTTAATTTTTAAACTTAGCAAATTATAACAATGAATAGAGATCAAAATATTAGTAACGGACAGAGCTTCAATGGTGGTTTGATTGAAAATGGCAATTGTACCCTAGACATAAGTATTTACAAACGTAACCTCTTAAGCTAGAAAATGTCACCTCGCAAGTCGGCCGGACCACTCACACACTCACACTACTGTAAATCGGCCGACCAGCCGCTATTACACAATACGATAGCTTCTTATTAAAATCAAGAACGTTAATTTGTTTTGCCTAAACAAATAAAAATGAGGTATCCTTACCCGTGTAAGGATGAAAAGTTTAGTCAATCACTGACTTTACCGTTAAAGTCAGTGATTGACTAAAATTTTCACTCATATAGATACAGTTACAATATTCACTACCATAGAGACTTACCTAATCTGTCAAGTCTTAGAATACCAGACATAATAAAAATCTATAGTGTCTGGCCACCGGTATGCCATTGCGACTCAACAGATTAAACCACTACGCAATTCGCGTAGTCTCCATCAAGAATTGAGACTTCTTAAATAAAAACTCGCCGTCAAGTTACTGAAAGTTGATAAAAGAACAAAACGCATATTACTTATAGCTTGGAAAAGAGCCAACACAAGAATTTGCTAATTAAAAGTTTAAACAGTCGTTTGAATAAAAATGGCGGACATTGCGATTTTCTTTTATCAAACTTTCTTTGAGATTGGTCAACTGTAAGGAGCACAAGTATTTGGATATCTAAATTCTGAGATAGGCAGAGCGCCAAGACATGCAGGCATTGATCATGGAATTCCGTCAAGAAATCTTTGGTGTCCTAGTATTATAAGTGTAGGGATACTGCTGACGCATTAGTTTGATAGTCAGGCGCAGTTATGCTAGAGTCGTCCCCCCGTAACCACTCAGTTAGGTCGTAGTCC
Organism: Catocala sponsa; assembly: GCA_963564715.1. Taxonomy (NCBI): domain Eukaryota; kingdom Metazoa; phylum Arthropoda; class Insecta; order Lepidoptera; family Erebidae; genus Catocala; species Catocala sponsa. The sequence goes on from OY751351.1 coordinate 11,439,777, forward strand.
AGTATGTATTTATTATATTTGTAACTCGTACCAGTAAATATATATCCATATAATATACTATGAAGTTATTCCAGTTGACTGCACTATAAAAACACTTAACATGATCCCTGCAATAAGCATAAAATTTAAAAACCGTTTAGAATACTAGTTGCGGGAGAATCTGTCCTATGTATAAAGCCAGAACCTAGTTTATATCTGTGTCAAGTTAGACCGAAATCCAGTCTGCGGTTTACGAGTTATTAAGATATATTTCGTATTAAGGTAATGTGGATCGCCCACTTTCGCATTTCTAATATAAAGGATGTCTCAACCATACCATACCGTACCATGGTTAAGTTCTTACATAATATCTTAAATCGGCGGAACGCAGGAAAACAGTTAGGAGACTAATATCGTGAAAATACTAAAAGAGCTAGTGTATCCTATCGTAGTTTTACGAAGGACATTTAACACGTTCTATAATTTGCTTTCCGTGGCGGGTTAAAAGTAGCCTAGTCACTTTTCAACCCATAAATTATTTATATGCAAACGCTTAACCTTTACGTTAAAATACAATCGTAACAGACAGCGTGTTTACTAAACATTAGGCTGAACCGCGAATTGCTTTCGTCTATCCACATTTGAAGTTAAGTGCAGTCTCATTACTAGCGGTTTTTTGAACTGAGTGTATTAGAGATCGTGAAGATCTAAACATAGGCGCATAATAAAAAGAAACTTACAGCACGTGGTAAGAGATGGCGCTGTACTCAAATCTAAATTATCTAACTTGTATCGCAATAAGAAAGTTTTTACTGGGACATAGCATATACATATATATAAGTACTAGCTATCCCGCGCAACTTCGTCTGCTTCACATTAGATAATTTTTGCCCGTTTAAAAAAAAAACTATCCTATCTTGTAAGTTGGACCAAATTACAGATGGTTACGATGTTTGATCAAAATCGGTTCAGTAGTTTAGGAGTCCACAGCGGACAAACAACGTGACACGTAATTTATATATATTAACATCTTAATATATATAAATTACGTCGGTCACGGTTCCCCAGACTAATTGGAAGATCCAATCTAAATGTTGTTAATCTAAAAGATATTACAAAAAGAAATTACTTTGATGGAAGATAAAAAAGCCTCACTTACCGCAGAAAGAGATTATAATATCAGTTCTATTGTTATAAGCATCATGTTATCAGCTGTTAGTTAAACCATCCCACTGTTGGGTTCGGGCCTCGTGTCGAGAAGGATTGGTCCATAGTCCACGGCGCTGGCATAGTGCAGGTACACATTTTATGGATGAAGCATAGCGACGTAAGTCTCACGATATTTTTATTCGCCAGTAAAGTGAGTGATAATAAACTCTTAAATACGCAAATAACTGTGTCACGTAATCGACTCGCGGCGCACGGCTGCGTGCGCGGCGAGCGAGACGGTGGCATCACTAGTCCCCCTCCGAGCGGCGGCGGCCTATATATGTATAGTGGATCGCGTCCTGGGGCAGCTGCTTCCTTCCGCTGAGCTGCACATCAAGTTAAGTGGTTCTTCCTAATAAGAACCACGTAGGAAGCCTTTGAGAACCACGCCCTGATTTCTATTAATTGTATAGCTTGCTTTAAGTGTGTTCTATACTCATTGTTAATAAAAGTGTTAATTGCTCTAGTATCTTTGAATCATCTCTGCTTAAAGTAACCTTAAGACACCACGCCCCTACAGCGTGGCTTGTCGTTATCCTAACTAAACCTTAAAGGTTACAACTGTTAAAAGCTAGAAAACCGTGCCTTGGTATTGAAGTCGAAAACCTTAAGTGGTAGTATAACAGTCTCCCACTAGGCCAACGCAAAATTGCCTCCGCCTTACTGTGTACCACAGAACAGAGAAACTGTACTATCTTAGTAGAATAAAACAAATTATCTCGCGATCCGTTAACACTGGGACCGAGCCTATTTCAAAGTTTATTGTAACAATACCTACAAAATTGCCACAAGTTGTACGAACACAGAGTAGCTGGTACTTCGTTATCGCTGCTTCTGTTCTTGTGAATGTATTCAATTGTTCATATATAAAGTATCTAATTTATATGTTAATCTATGTATTATTCTACCCAGCAGGTTCTATTATTGGGCTTATTGAAGTGGATTCCCTTGTATTTCGAAACGAAGTAGTTTGCTAAACAAATTCTTTAATTTCCTGTGGCTTTATAATGTTAATTATTTTCATTGGATTTAAAGTAGGTTAGTAGAAATGTCAAAGGTATTTTCATCGCATTTTAGGTTATGAAATTTAGGTTATGCTGCCTTGAATTGTATGCCATTTTCATTTGTATATAAACGTAGGTCCCAATCTCGGTAAAATGTCACGGGCCGATTATGAACACGGGAGCGACGTATTTAAATTTATCCTGAAATGCAGCAAACATTTTATCCTGTCGTATAGATATCGCGTGACACGTGGAAGTATTTTTTACAAGCGTTGACGGTGAATTACTACAGTCACCGTTCGATTTCACAGTCAAATGTTCGATTTTTCCGAAGTGGGCTTTTGTTAAAGCATTTTTTAGGTAACTATTGTCACGTCTATTATAGCTTACGTAAAGGAGACAGCGGTCAAGGGTGTTGGAAGGGAAGGAGGAGATCCAATATCCTTAGTGGTTAATCAGGGCTCCAGCGCTCTCGCCCACCAAGCGAAACGCAGTACATATGTAGGTGTATGTACCTAATGTAACGTAATGACGATATTTTGTTAAAGTGCAGTTAATGGTATTGGGCTGGCCCATCTAGGCTTAAACCAGTTCGACTGTTCTCAGTCTCAATTACTTCTGTAATTGATTTATACTGGTAGTCAGGATCACTACTTAAACTATTGCGCCTTCCGTGTATTTCAATATAAGATATGAAATATAGAAATACTTCTACTAAATAATCGTATAATGTAATTTTCAGCTCGAACAGACTGTAGTCGCGTTAATAAAATAAACTAGTGCAAAGTCAACATGACTAACTAGCTGCATTGTGTTCTTAGCTAAAGCTTATTATGAACTAGCTGTTACCTGCGACTTCGTCCGCGTAGATTTTAACTAAAAAGTGTTTGTCGCCGCGGAACCCAACTGTATTTCTATGCCCAAGTTACTTAAATGGCGTAGTTTTTATAGTGTAAAGCTAGATAATAGCATGGCTTACTCAAAAACAACATTTAAATATGCGTCGTTAGATTACACGCTGTCACAGAATGCGTAAGAAAAATAAAGATTCACAGCTCCTCCCGCGTAGGTGATAGCGTGATAATATGTAGCCTATATGTTGACCCGACCTGTTAGTAATATTCATGCAAAATTTGAAGTAAATCCATGCAGTACTTTTTCAGTTTATCCCGGACATACATACAGACAAACGATTGTAGATCACGCCCCAAGTATTCTTTTAAAAAAATATTCAATGTACAGTTTTGACTTTCCTACGATTTTATTATATGTATAGATACAAACGGGAACAAGACAATTGTTTAGCATCATTTCCTATGGAGCCCTTTGTGTAGCAGTGAGATAATTATATGTGCCTGTCGTAGAGGTATTGTAATAGCCGTTGTGATTTTATTAGTGACTAGATTTGGCCCACGGCTTCGCTCGCGTAAATGTACGTTATTTAATTTGACAACTTTTTATACCTCGGGAACAGTACTTTTCCTGTTTTCAATTATGTCTGGCATTCTCACAGTTGATAGGTACATTAGTATATCAACATTTATTTTATAAGCATTGGTCAAAAAGGTACCTATAATGTAAATTATAACCGAGGTCAAAGATCCGTGGAGCAAGACTTCCTAGATATATCAAAAGGCGTGTTCATCTCTAAAAGAAATTGTTACATTCAAAATAATAATAATGTCCTCCAGACCGAATTTCGGCCAAGGCCGGAGACTGGCCATCTGCGCAGGAGATATTATAGTGCACAAGTGTGTGCGCAAATACAAGTGCACTCTCTGTTTCCAAACTCTCATGATCCGATAGGACGGTAATCCGACACGACTGGAGAGAGATGGGGCGCAGAACCAACGGCTTTACGTGTTTTACATTCGAAATAATGTACTTGCTGACCGCATAGCTGATGACGCGTAGCCTTAGATACAAAACTCAGAGGTAAAATCAATATTTATGTTTATATTTTAAAATAAAGTAATGGTTCTTGCCTCTCTCTTGTAACTGGGACAACCTGTAGAATATACGTCAGAATTGTGTCCGGTGTTTGAATGTTTGTAAAGATCCCCGCGACACGACGGCGACGAAATTGTTACCAGTGCGGCTAGCGGCTACGCTATGCTGTGCGCGGCTTTAATTTATCTATTACTAGCTGTTACCTGCGACTTCGTCCGCGTAGATTTTAACTAAAATGTGTTTGTGTCCTCGGAACCCTATTTTTTTCTAAAATCGAAGTAGCCTAAGTTACTCCTTATAACATCAGCTATCTGCCAGTGAAAGTCCCGTCAAAATCGGTTCAGCCGTTTCGGAGATTAGCCGGAACAAACAAACAGACAGACAAAAATTTTAAAAATAGATGTTTTCGTATAGGTACCTTATATACTTTCATATGCATTAGATAAAAAGCTGTTATTTTGACATTACAAAAAGACACTTCAATTTTATTTATTTGTATAGATTTAAAATGCGTCTGTAAATCATTCTTTGATTGTCAACTAAGTGTACATAAGGTGGTGTTACAATTATAATGAGTGGTGCTTATAACTAATAATATATTAGTGCATTCGGGCATTACAATCTTGAGGGCAAACAATAAGTTATCTATAAGTATATTATACAGGGTGATATTGAAATCGTGTAATTCCTTTTAACCACGCATTCTACTGGTGGTATAGAATAACCTGACCATATATTTTTCTTAATAGAATTATTTTTTTGGAAAAATTAATGTACCGTTTTTTTCGTGAAATGGTTTCAGATAGTCAAATGTAAACCACCCAAAGCAATTTAAATTTTTACTAATAAAAAAATCACATCGCAATAATTAATGTCGTAAATAATAACGGGCGGTCTTTTTTATTGCCCCTTATTATTTACGACATCAGTCATTGTTATGTTGTTTATTTTATATCACCAGTATATTCTATATCACCAGTAGAATGCGTGGTTGAAAGGAATTACACGATTTCAAAATCAGCCTGTATATTGAACACCTGAGAATTATTAATAAATGAGAATTAGTTATAAGATTATATATAAATCGATGTTATGAATGAGTTCATGTGACGTCAGAGAGAAAAAAATTATAATAGTATATTATTAAACTGTTAGAAATAGAATTAGAAATAGAAATAGAAATAGTTTATTTGTTCTTTAAAAAGTAATATACATCAAAACATTGTGTTTGGAGCCTCTTTTTAGACAAACAATGTCTGTATTAGGAGCCTCCGCTCTTCCATAACATGTAGAACAAAAACAAAAATAATAGTAAGAATATGATAACATGCATATTATTTAAATGAAGTATAGTAGTAGTTGGTGTGGTGTGGTGTGGTGTGTGGTGTGGTGTGGTGTGGTGTGGTGTGGTGTGGTGTGGTGTGGTGTGGTGTGGTGTGGTGTGGTGTGGTGTGGTGTGGTGTGGTGTGGTGTGGTGTGGTGTGGTGTGGTGTGGTGTGGTGTGGTGTGGTGTGGTGTGGTGTGGTGTGGTGTGGTGTGGTGTGGTGTGGTGTGGTGTGGTGTGGTGTGGTGTGGTGTGGTGTGGTGTGGTGTGGTGTGGTGTGGTGTGGTGTGGTGTGGTGTGGTGTGGTGTGGTGTGGTGTGGTGTGGTGTGGTGTGGTGTGGTGTGGTGTGGTGTGGTGTGGTGTGGTGTGGTGTGGTGTGGTGTGGTGTGGTGTGGTGTGGTGTGGTGTGGTGTGGTGTGGTGTGGTGTGGTGTGGTGTGGTGTGGTGTGGTGTGGTGTGGTGTGGTGTGGTGTGATGTGGTGTGGTGTGGTGTGGTGTGGTGTGGTGTGGTGTGGTGTGGTGTGGTGTGGTGTGGTGTGGTGTGGTGTGGTGTGGTGTGGTGTGGTGTGGTGTGGTGTGGTGTGGTGTGGTGTGGTGTGGTAGTGCTGGATGTTAGGGTGAAAGTGTTATAGCTACCCAAGGTATGTCAGAAAAGCTTCCGTATCCTCATAGGTAAGGGGCTTTATCCAATTTATTAAAATTTTATGACAGTCATAGTAGTTTTTATTGTGAACATATACCTTTTTGTTTATTTTATTTTATAATTGAGCAGAGCGGATGTAAAATTGACGTTTTGCAAATTCGGTCTTAGATTGTGGAACTTCAGCGATTCTGTCTTTTCTTCGTTTAGATTTATTATTATTATAAGGATCATATGGTAGGGTTTTATGTGTTCTGAGAATTGTTTGTGTAATGTACAATTTCCTGACGGAGAGTAAATCGCTGATCTCATATAGACTTTTTGTAGGGTATCTTTTATTTTTAAAATACATTATTTTAATTAGTGCTCGTTGAGAGCGTTCAAGGTCCAAAAATCTGGTCTTTGCTGCGCCTCCCCATATAGGGATACAATACAGCAGGACGGACTGTGCTAACGAAATATATATTTCGTTGAGAAGATTTCTTGGTTGGTTTTTATTATTTGTCATGTTAGTTGGAGCCACGTGTCTTAAGTTTTTGAATATCCAGCTTAGCTTTCTAATTCTACCAATAGTATGCTCAAGGTGTGGGTACCAGGATAAAAATTGATCAATCATCACTCCTAAGTATTTTGTATTGGAGACTCTGTTAAGTCATGGACAGTTACAGCTCATATTACTTAGATCTCCACAAGTATGTACTTTTAGAATCATACCTTCTCTGGGCTGAGTTCGGTTACTAATGCTATAACATATATAATTAGTTTTTTCGGTATTTAATGTTAATAGGTTATTCTTTAACCACCCAGCTATGTGAGCAATCCCTATCTCAGCACTTAGTTTGACGTCTTGCCAAGACGTGCCAGTAAAAACAACGGCAGTATCTTCATTCATTATCAGTAGAGAGGTAACTTAAATAAATGAAGGTATTTTAACTCTAAACACTGAAAGACATGATACAGCATCGACGTATGGTTGCTTCCTAGCCCGCTTCTAATTTCACCATCTAAAATTACTCTTCAATATTGTGTTTGCGGTACCAAATTGATTCAGACCCAGCATACCTAATGCCGACCGGAACCCAGTACTATTTAATAGTGTGGTTACAACCATGGGTCGGTTCAGTCAATTTGATCGGTAAACTGGTTCAATTGGACGGCTTAGAGTTGAATCAATAATGGCGTTGGGATTTAATGTTCTCAAATTTTAATAATGAGATGCCGGTGTTTTATAATGGAGGATTAATGGAAATGTAATCATGGAAATTGTAAAGTTTGATACAAGACAGAAGCCTAGTCTGTAGTGTACAGTTGTTAAATGCATCTTCTGTTTTTTTTTTCTTTATTTGTAAGAAACTTTGTATATACATTTTGTACATGTTTGTCCTAAAACAGTCTTAATACTAGATCGGGTACTACATTAATTAAACAGCTTACTAACTACAATTTTCACTAAACAGTTTATACAAAATACACCTCTGATGCCAGAGGCGCATCAAGCTATATGATTTAACGCGCTTTTGCTCTCTGAACAGATAAGCAATTTTGTATTAGTGTTTGCGGATTTTATAACATACGAGAGCGCCTCTGAGATTGCAATGAGTTCCAACGTCATAGTACATACTTTTCTTTAATTTTAAACATATTATCCAAACTATTATTATTGATATATCTTCTGCTTATGGGCTATACTCATACTTCCTAAAAGTGAAAGAAAACATATAACACGCCAAAAGTCAACGTCAAAACAAGTTTTGACGGGAAAAGCCACATCTAGTTGGCAACTTATTATTGAAGTGAAAATTTCTTTAGCGGCGTTGTGCACTTTTTTGTGATGGGTAAAAAATGTTAAACTCGCGTCAGGACACGTGACCTGATCGAAAATTCGTAAGACAGAGAGAGTTAAGTCAAACTCGCGTCAGGACACGTGACCTGATCGAACTTTCGTAAGACGGAGGCAGAATTGTCATGTTTGTGTACGATAGCGCAATAAATGAATATTGTATTTTACCACATAAATGATAGTACTTTTATACTGGTAATTAAAGCAATTCGTGCAAAATTATTCCCTAACCATTCCAAAATATCAAAAATGCACAACGTTAATATTCAGGTTTTCACTTCTGCCGGCACTCCTGGAGTGCAACCCGTTGTTTTTTTTGTGTTGCCTTCTGTTTAGGCTGGAATTATAAATAGTCAAAAGCGGATCCTTTCATATATAATATTTGCTGCACACGTTTTTATATACAACTTACAACTTCAAATGCGTAGTTTTTTAAGTTTCCTACAAAAGTTTACAGATTTTTTGTGTCTTAAAAATACAACTCCTGCACTAGGAATAATTTTTGTGTCGCAGGGAAATTCACAAACATTCTTACAACGGACACATAGAAGACTCCGAAGAACTATTTGTGGATCACACAATTTTTTGTCTCGTATAGGATTCGAATCCATAACATTCGATGCCGCAGCAGTGACGAGGCGACCAATTAAACCACTATGTCATATGTGCAATCAGTTATTTCTGTAACAAATTTTATAACGGTCCGGTAACGTCTGGCAAAAGAAATAGGCAAAGAGTAGATACTTTATCTAATATTAGCTTGCACTTTTTTAACATAAGGGATGCCTTTTTTTATACAGCTATGTTGGCAAACAAGCATACGGCCTGATGGTAAGTGGTCACCGTAGCCTATGGACGCCTGTAACACCAGAGGCATCACTTGCGCGTTGCCGACCCTTTAGGAAAGGAAGTGGGAAGGAGAAGGAGCGGAAATGGGGAAAAGGGGGTGATTGGGCCTCCGGCACTCTCACTCAACGAACGAAACACAACAGTAGGAATACTGGTATTTCACGTCGATATTCTGTGAGAGGGTAGTCCTTCCCCGGTCGAGCCGGCCCATTCATCGAGCGAGGCTCTACTACTCATAATCTTGTAGGCTAATATTTTTTCGTAGAACCAAGGCAACGAAGTGCTGTGCATTTTTCAAATTTATGAATATGTCTGTCAGTCTTCAACCTAACATTATCTTTATATATAGCCAATAACTTCTCATTTATAGTCTAGAACTTCATGATTTCGACTGCCTCGGTGGCGCAGCGATAGTGTATGTGACTGCTGTACATGAGGTCTCGGGTTCGAAAAAGTGATTGGGTTTTCCGAGCAAGAAATTCTAAATAACTGTCCGAAGTTTCGAAGTTGGCAGTGTCACACACTCCCGTGCCTCGGAAAGGAGTAAAAGCCGTTGGCCCTGCGCCTGATTTCCCCCAGTCGTGTTGAATTGCTGTCCTATCGGCTTATGTAACTTACTTAAGAGAAATGCAAGCAAACGTAAGTACAGCGACCATTTCGAGGAATATTTAGCGGCAAAAATATTCACTATAACTATTAAAATATACACCAACGCGTTTAGGATGTTGATGGGGCTGCGCTATTGTAGTGCGTCACGTCAGGCATGTTTACCGAGGCAGCAGTAGACAATTTCTATGCAATTATGCGAAAACGATGCGCCTCCATCATGAATAGGGTGCGCGACAGCACCAATAATATCCTCAGCACGATAGTGGACAAGTGGGATAGCCCCATTGTTTGTTATTGGTGGCGGCTTCATAAGCCTGTTGTGTAATTTTATTTATGTTTTTTATTATATGTTAAGGGGACATCGCGAAACGCGACGCCCGTACTCATTGACACTCATTGTGTATCAAACGTTTAAGAGCGGTCATAAGGTCAAAAATTGCGATGCGCCCGCAATGATCGAGAGCGCTTAGAAATTGTTTGTTAAAATCTTAAAATATTATTTAAAAATGATTGGTTTTAGTTATAGAAATAATGAGCTAGCAAATTACTAATATTGATGTTACGAATATATTTGAGTAATTCCTAGTAGTTGTAACTTCCTTGTAATTTCAAAAATAGTAATTTTTCAGAGGTGTTTTCGAAAATAATTATGATCGAGCCAAAATCACAATATCGTGTTTTTGAGCTAGGAAATTCTAGTTAAAGACATCAATTTACCTATATCAAATTTATAGATTAATTGGTCTTCTCATAATCCTATACTATTCGATGAAAGTTAGTGCATTTTTTCAGTGTATCCTCTTAATTGTGTCTTATTAGGTAATAATTACTAACACTAGCTTGTAAGTTTTTATGTAATACTAACACAATGGATATTAGTCTGAAATAAATTATTATTGTTATTAAGTTACGTGACAATTTTTGCCACAATTTATAATATTAGTTAGGTTTGCCTAACTAATATTATAAATACAAATATGAGTATGTTTGTTTGTTTAGTTGTTTGTTTGTTACTCTTTCTTACCTTAATTACTTAATCATCATCATTAAATTATCGCATATACGTTGTCACGGGAACAATAAAAGACATTGGGTTTTCATCCAGAAAAATGTACTGTAACTAACCTAATTTACTTTTACGTGAGTGAAGCTGCGAGCAAAATCTAGTATTACATAAAAACTAGATCTTCCCGCGGTTTCACCCGCGTTTATCGTTACTGCGCCGCCCCCGTGGGTCGTAGCGTGATGTTATATAGCATATAGCGTTCCTCGATAAATAGCCTATTATGAGATTAGCGCGTTCAAACCAACAAACAAACAAACTCTTCAGCTTTATAATTTTAGTGTAGATAGCTGACCCGCGCAACTTCGTCTGCGTCACATAAGAGAGAGAGAGTGGGTCGTAGGCACCTATAATACAATTTTTAAGGAGCTGAAACTTTCTTTGTTAAATTCACGAACCACATAAGAACCATTGAACGACATTTTATAAATATACCTACAGTGCTAATTTTAAATCACGCAGAATAAACCAGGAGAAACATCGTTTGTATGTCTGTAATGGGTAATAATTTTGCTGCGAAGTTATTTTAAAACTGCGATATCTCCTAAGATATCCATTGAAATCGAATGATGTAAAGGGCAATTTTGTTTTAAATTAAATACTTGTGATGAATAACGTATTTATTTGGATAAGGATTATTATCATGTTTATAATAAAACCTTCGCAAATAATGCATTATTTTAGAACAAATTTGATTAGCATAAAAAAGGTTATAGTGAGCCAACCCTAAAATATAGACATATGCTGTCGCGAACTTTTTTTTAGAACTTTTAAAGGGAAACAATTCTGTCATACATGATTTTTGCGAAACTTTAACAGTTTACGCAGCGCACGCAGCGGAAGCTCTTAAAAGGAAATAATACCCTCCGATTTTGAAACATTCTTCATTGGTGCTCCGCTCCTATTGATTTTAGCGTGATGATATATAGCCTATAGCCTTCCTCGATAAATGGGCTATCTAACACTGAAAGAATTATTCTAATCGGACCAGTAGTTCCTGAGATTAGCGCGTTCAAGCAAACAAACAAACAAACAAACTCTTCAGCTTAGTTCGTACACATAATTATTTTTGTGACATAAGACAATCAACGCTTCACTGCGCTTAAGTTATACGCCTTTTCCTTACACTACCTATTAAAACGTCCCAAGTGAATATCAACTTTATGCCGAAAGTTATAAGTTACAATTTGTTTATTTAGAATCGATTTTTGGACACATGGCTGTAAGGTTTGTCGAACTAGCTGGTATGATGAATTTCATTTAAGTTTAAAGTCCTATGGTACATCTTTTGTCCATACACCTTAAAACCATTACTGAAATTACTAAGAACTTTCAGAGAAAATTACGCCTACGGTAACTCCTAAGCTACCAGACGACTTTTTGTAACTACAAAAAGTGTCTTTCGCATAAAACTGTCGTGTTTTTACCTTACATGTCTTTTTAGTAAGGTTATATAACATAACGGGGAGATGGGCCTCGTTAGCATTGGTTTGCAACCTGTCTAGGAGAAGGAAAACTCCGAAATCACACCCGGGGAGATGGGCCTCGTTAGCATTGGTTTGCAACCTGTCTAGGAGAAGGAAAACTCCGAAGTCAAACCAATTTTCAGGGAGCAGACCCGAGAATAAACCCCGATCCAAGGTGTTAACCGACCCGTGCTGATGGATTCGTGGCCAGAGGGAAAGCTGGTCGTGAACGGAGGGTGCCTGTGTTGGTGGTCACAGGGCACAGGATGGATCCACCTTACCTCTGTAAAGGGCTCTGCGGAGGTGGACAGTATTTTCCCTAACAATCGTGGGAACGCATATGGACTTTGATTTTATTAATAATCCGCATGGCGGCGACGCGGTCCGCCACCCGTCACGTCTCGTTTCTCGCGAGGGCGAAAAGTGGCCTACGGAAAGCCGTTTTGCTACATTGAATGTTGGAGGAGGGATGGATGGAAAATTGAATGAAGTATGTCAGATGATGAATGAGAGAAAGATTGATGTTCTGTGCGTGAATGAGACGAAAAGGAAAGGCTGTAATACCACTAGGCATGGACCCTACACGGCGTATTGGTCCGGCGTGCCTAGCAATACCAGAGCCTGTCAGGGAGTTGGTGTTATTCTGTCTGCTAGAATGAATGAGTGTGTAAAAGAATTCGAATATGTGAATGCTAGGTTACTATGGATGAGAATGAAAGTAGGGATTACTCGTGTGTTTATGGTAGGGGTCTATGCACCCGTAAACATAGCAACGGGTATGTCTCAGAGTGCACGGGAAGAAAGAGAAGATTTTTGGGAGTGTTTGAGAGATGTCTTGAGGAAATGCAAGGAACACGAGAGGTTGATAATGTTAGGGGATTTTAATGGTTGGGTGGGAGTAAAGCGTGAAGGATACGAAAGGGTTTTAGGCAAGTATGGGGACGAAAGCGTGAATGAGAATGGAAAAAGGTTGCTTGAGCTATGTTTGGAGTGGAATCTCTGTGTGACAAACACTATGTTTGCCCACAAAAGAATCCACCAGTATACAAGAGAAGCAAAGAATGTAAGAAGTAGTATGATTGACTTTGTTGTAGTGGATGAAAGATTGAGAAAGAATGTCCTAGACACTCGGGTATATAGAGGTATTGGTGTCCATACCGACCATTTTTTGATTATGAGCCGGATACGTGGCCTCTTCAAAGGATGGCGACACCGTATACCTACCCGAACAAGTGTCCAAGAACGAATAAAAGTAGAAAATTTGCAAGATGAAGTATTGAAAGACGAGTATAAAAATCAATTGAGGAAAAGATTTGAAAGATTTTGTGACACTGATGATATAGAAGAATTATGGCAGTCGTTTAAGCATGAAGTGGTTGTTGTAGCGTCAGAAGTATGCGGTGTGAGCAAGAAGAGGAAAGTTATAAAATCGAAGAATGCGTGGTGGGATAAAGATGTGCAAGGGGTAGTACGTGAGAAGAAGCAGGCATGGTTGGACTGGCTATCTGTCAGAGCCAATGAAAGAATGCAAGAAGCAACGAATGAGGATGTGAATGAAGCTAGGAATAAGTTTATAAGAATGAATAAAGTAGTGAAAGATGTAATTAAATGGAAAAAAGAGGAATTGAAAGACGAGTTTGATAGAAGATTATCTGAAGATTTCCGGACCAACGCGAAGTTCTTCTGGAAATCCATTCGCTCGGTTCGAGGTAAAACCGTAACCACAGAGCTGAAATCAATCAGAGATAAGAATGGAAGTTTACTGAATGAAGAAAAGAGCGTACTGAAGAGATGGAAGGAATATTTTGAAAGTTTATTTGAAAGAGAGGAATGGCAAGGGCAAAGTTTCGAAATGAATGATAATGATAGTAGTGATGAAAGCCCTATTAGTATGGATGAAATAATGAAAGCATTGAAAAGCATGAAATCAGGAAAGGCTGGTGGGTATGATACGATTACAGTCGAAATGCTGACAGCTGGACAGGGTCTTATAGCAACTCAGTTGTGCCGCCTTTTTAACTTGTGCTGGAATACCGGCCGTGTACCAAGTGATTGGTGCAAGGCCGTCATAGTACCTTTATACAAGGGAAAAGGCTCACAGCAAGAGTGCAAAAGCTATAGAGGCATTAGCTTGCTCAGCGTCGTCGGTAAATTGTATGCAAAAGTGTTAATTGAAAGGATTGTGAAAGTAACCGACAAGAAAATATGGGATGCACAAACGGGATTTCGAAAGGGTATGGGATGTACGGATCAGGTCTTTTCCTTACGGAGCATAGCCGAAAAAGTTTTGGCCAAAGGTCAAAAGGTCTATTGCGCATTCGTGGATCTGGAAAAGGCTTATGATAAAGTGGTGAGGAATGAACTTTGGTCGGCATTGTCCATGTATGGAGTGAATAGCAACCTCACGCGAGCTCTGAAATCTCTTTATGATGATTCCAGAGCTTGTGTTAGGATAAATGGGACCTACACAGAGTGGTTTAGCATCGATAAAGGTGTTAGACAAGGATGTGTAGCGTCACCTTGGCTGTTTAACCTATACATGGACAATTGTTTGAAAGATTTAAAAGATTGTGAATGGGGATTAAGAATGAATGAGTTACTTGTCAAATGTCTTCTTTATGCCGATGACCAAGTAATACTTGCGTCATCGGCGGAAGAGTTGCAGGCGATGGTAACTATTATGCATGGTGCTTTTGAGAGTAAAGGAATGAAAATAAATGTAAGCAAGACGAAAGTAATGGTATTTGAAAGGAAGAGTGCGTGACGATGTGTAATATTATGATTGATGGAGAAAAAGTGGAGCAAGTGAAAGAGTTTGTATATTTGGGTACTTTGTTTACAAGGGATGGTAAACATGACGGAGATATTGAAAGGAGAACGATTGCTGGCAACAAAGTGAATGGAGCCCTACGCGCTTTTATGAACAGTCGAAATGTATCCGAAAAGGCACGTTTGGCTGTTCATAGAGGACTATTAGTGCCCACACTTATGTATGGAAGTGAAAGTTGGGTATGGCAAAAGAAGCATGAGAGCAGAATAAATGCTGTAGAAATGAGAGCGTTGAGAAGCATATGTGGTGTGACTCTGAAAGATAGAATAAGAAATAGTGTGATTAGAGAGAGATGCGGCATGAAAGTGGATATAGTTACAAGAATAGAAAAGGGTATGTTAAGCTGGTTTGGACATGTAGAAAGAATGGACGAGGAAAGACTGACTAAGAAAGTTTATAAGGCTAGTGTGAATGGAACAGTCGCAAGAGGAAAACCTAGGCGAACGTTTCTCGACCAGATCGGAGGCGTCCTGGACAAAGGCCAGGTTAAGAGCTCCTTGAACCGACGGGCGTGTATGAGGAATGTGATGAAAGTGAATGAAGCCAGAGAAGTGTGTCAGGATCGTAGCAAATGGAAATCCGTAGTCTCTGCCTACCCCTCTGGGAAACAGGCGTGAATCTATGTATGTATGTATGTATATAACATAGAGGCAATACATAGAGACCCTTATACCTATGCACTGCCTTATTTCTTTTCATCACTATTTAGAGAAGGAATGACTATATTGTCGTAAAGCAATAACTAAATTATTTTACTGTGAGTTGTCGCAATGCTTTTTAAAGGAAATGATAAATTATCGGATTCAACGAGAAACAGTTTTTTGAACAATATTGATGTATTTGAAAGTGAATGAAGGCAGAGAAGTGTGTCAAGATCGTAGAAAATGGAAATCCGTAGTTTCTGCCGACCTCTATGGGAAACAGGTGTGAATCTATGTATGTATGATGTATTCAGTCACAGTCAGTTCAAGCCCACAAAGCTCTTGGCCACATCTATTCCCTGTGACACCACTGAATGCTAGTGATGTGGCCAAGAGCTTTGCTTTGTTTGATAAAAAACAAAGCAAAGCTCTTGGCACAACCAGTGGTGTCATAGGTCATGACACCACTGGTTGTGTCAAAGGTAATGAAAATTGCCCTTGACACCACTGGGGGTGTTATTTGGTGGTGTCACGGGTAAAGAACGGTTTATTTATCAAACAATCAAGAAATGTGGTCTTTACAGTTTTGCACGCATCTTCTATCGGGTTTTTTCAAGAACGACATAATAAGGTTTTTACAGGATCGCGTTGATTAAAGATGTTTAAAATTTAAATTCACAAATAGTTTGTTGCCAATATCAAAAATTATAAAATTAAATATTGAAAATAGAAAGCAATCTCAAGGCATTGTGTGATTGATTCACGATTAGCAGACTTTCACTAAATCTATATATTAATACGTGAAGCGAAAACTTTGGATCCCTTTTTACGAAAATTGGGCGGACGGAGGAGTATGAAATTTCGCACACTTATAGTTTATACAGAGAAGTGACGAATTCTAATATTTTTTTTTAAATTATGCGTAAAAATACATTAAATTAATGAAAAAGTACTACACGCACACAACCATGCATTTGACACGCGTAGTCGAAGCGCGTCACTATGGTTACACATATCAATATGTAATAACATATATATCCGCAATATCTTACAGGCAAACTTTGGTCGAATTTCGAGCATTAGGCGACCGCTAGTTACAACAACAGTATTAACTTATGAACGTCTAAGTTACCTGCACTTATTAATGCTGCAGAAGAAGAACCAAATTATACTAATATATAAATAGTTTTAATATTAAACAATAGATTAAACGATGTCTTTATAATATAAAACGCGAAAATATCCGTCAGAAAAAGTTTAATTTAAATTATTAATTTTATTAATACATTACCGCTACGATTATTCCTCGAAATAGTAGTCCACTAAGTAACCCGCTGAGCTGTTTTATTTATTTACTTCGACCGATAGTGTCGTTGTTAGTTTACCGAGTCTGTGTGTGATTACAAAAACTCTCTAGTAAGTTTCCTTTGTAAGAAAATCCGATACAAGTTGTATAAAGTTTCACTCCGCGTTAGTTCGCGGTTCAGTTTTTATTTCCATCAAGCTTTTGCTCTAACGTAAATAATATGCTTTTGTTGACATCAATGGCATGATCATTAATTATAATTTTACCATTAATTATCCTTACTTAATATTATAAATGCGAAAGTAACTCTGTTTGTCTGTTGTCTGTCTGTTACCTTTTCACGCTCAAACCGCTGCACCGATTTAAATGAAATTTGGAATGGAGATAGCCTGAGACCCTGGGAAGGATATGTCCTTCCCAGGGTCTCAAGCTATCTCCATTCCAAATTAGCCGTTCCATTCCCGTGAGCCGTATATGGCTCACGGGAGCGGCCCAGTAAATACCACTGACGCGGGTGAGACCGCGGGCACAGCTAGTAGTATTTATAACGCTAATGTAGCAAATAGTGATAACCTATAGAGAGCTACGCAGGATCTCGAGTTCGATCACAACACGCACCTCTTACTTTTCAATGCTATGTGCGTATTGATTAGTTAATTATCGTTCACTTTAATGGTGAAGGAAAACATCATGAGGAACGCTGATGTGAAGTCTGCCAACCGCACTAGGCCAGCGTGGTGGAATATGAACCACTGAGAAGAGGCCCGTGCTCAGTACTGCAACATTTTAAATACAAGGCTGAAATTATTAATATTATAAGGTGGCAAATAAACGTACGGCCTACTTGACAGTAAGATTAAGCAAGTGAATGCTTACATCATCGCTGCAAGCAGGTATTGTAGGCTCGTTGCCGACCTTGCAAAACGAGCTGCTCTCTTGGCACAAAGCATAAAATTACTGGTTACTGCATCCATATTGTTGTAATGTTGACATTGCCGCCGCGTTGAAGGCTCTGAAAGTTAGAGTGATACAATATTCTGGAGCTGCTGTGTTAAAAACAATATTTTTTTGTCCGAAAGCCATAATCAGATTTGTTGTAAGTTTTATAGATTTTGAGATATGCACATGCAGTGATATGTCTTCTCATATTTATGTTACTAGACTAGATTGAGGCTAATCGTAGTCTTTTCTTTTAGCCGGAAAATACAGTCGCTGGTATTCAGAAGTGATGAGGCAAGATCGTTTCTGTGTATTCCAAGTATTTGTTTATAGGCCTTGAAATACTTATCTATTTCTTCTTTTATTGTGCACATTTGAAGATATTCATGCACTTCCGTGTTCCGCATAAACCATGGGGCGTTGCTCACAGTCTTCAATGCTTTGTTCTGGAAGCGCTGGAGGATTTCTACATTGGAGTGGCTTGCTGATCCCCATAGCTGTATGCCGTATGTCCATACCGGTTTTATGGTGCATTTGTATATGAGGAGTTTGTTTTCCAGACTTAGTGATGATTGTCTGCCCTGTAGCCAGTACATGTCCATGAACTTTTTATTTGACTGTTCCCTTTTCATCTTTATGTGATTTCGCCATGTTAGTCGTCTGTTCAGATGCATACCCAGATATTTAACTGTCGTGTGTTGTGGCAAGACAGCTTCTTCAAGTGTCACAGGTGGGCAGTCTCCTCTTTTTAGTGTAAACGTTATATGCACCGATTTTGCACAATCTTTAAAAAAAGATTTGTTTATGGCGAACAGCACAGGTCTCTAAAAAAGCCTAGAAGCCCTACTTACAGCATCCGAGTAGCAAGATCTTCTTTTAGGTCTACAGTAGGGTTTTGGATATATCGCTGATGTACTTTCAGTTCCAGCGATTCACCCACCATTGAAGGCAGTGAGTCGGTGCACCTTGTTAAGTTGAGTCGGTAGAACCCGGTGTTTCCCCAGAGTGAGCTCGAAATACCCTCTCCGCCCTCCCTTTTTCCCGACAAAAGGTAAACGGTAAACGCATACCCTCAAGTTAAAAAGAAAATGGTCCCCAGCAGGATTGTTTTACTTTAAGCGATGTCGACGTCGACCCAGGTTTAACCCAAGGGTGGATCCCAATGTGCAAAAGCAAATCACAAAAAAATGTCATAGGCATGTCCCACAAAATCCAGAACGCCTGGCGACCTTAGTACTAAAGTCTAGAACTTTGGTCCACGAAGTCATCCAATCAATACGTGGTAGCAAATGTAATTGTCTATACATGTTATCTTATATATTCGTTACTTATACGTCTATCTCTTAGTATTTTCAGTTATTAGTTATTACTTGTAGCTTAGTACCGCGAAAACTAGAAACTCATTTTCTAGGTTAAATGAGAAAATATTTTTTTTATGTTCAGCTTAGCAATATAAGTGTTGCTTAAATGAACTTGACCGAATTTCATTATTTTGTACTTCGCAATTTGCGAAGGACAAGATAATGAAATTCGGTCAAGTGCGAGCCGGACTCACACTGACAGTCCCGTTAAGCCAAGCTGGCCTGGATTTAATAACTCTTTCTCTTTTATAGCACAGGTGTATTATCTTAATGTTTTACATTATAATCGTACATATGTTTAAAGCTTGTATGTGTAAAGTTTACACGATTGACCAATAACAAAAACAATAATCTTCTATGAGGACTGTTCTTAATTATGTATTTTTGTTTTTTACCTAACTATGGCAAAGCCAAAAGAAAGAATTACGATGTTAATAATCTATGTTTTTATTTTAGTATTTAATGTCAGGATATCCGTCATCATAAAACACACACACACATTCCGTATAACATTCAGCCATCTACCTACTATGGTAAAATAAAGTAATCTTTTTAAAGTAGGACAGAGAAGATAAAATCAATATTCGTTATTTCATTAATTTAGGCCATAAAGTAACACTTATCGCTTGTAGTTCTCGAGGCAAGGTGTTTTTAGAATTTCTTATCAGCAAATTTTCAGTATAATACATTTTCAGTTTCTATCTATTATATAAATTGTCATAGGGATAGCTATTTGTTATTAAATACACCAATATTTACTAACAAGTAGCTATACGATGTTTAAAGAACCCATATATTATTGGATACACTTTATATACTGAGTGATAGTGTGTGCCTACATGTTAGTTCATAAATTAAAAGTTCATATAATATATATTAACAGGCTTATGATAAATAAATAAATAATAATTGGTTCTCATTCCGGAACTGCGTACTGTATATTTCAGAACAGATTCTAAACCATTTGCCAACAGCCTGTAAAGTTTACCAAGTACATAGGTACTTGCTTGCTAGTGCGATTCCATATCTAAATAATTTAAGGTAAAACCCAATATGGTATAACTAAAATAAAAAGAAAATTAGGTTTTAATAATTTAACAATAAACGAGTTGCAAAGAAAAGCTTTGTCATAATTTAAAAATAAAGAAGACATTTCAATTTATCAAAGTAATTTAAAATTGTATCGCTGTGTATATAATATATTTATTTATAAAACCTTATAAGCACAATCATTATGTAAAAGCTCATGCAATGTAGTGGAAAAGCTTCATTAAAAACTTTGAAGCATCTAAAAATAAAATTACTCTAAAAATTTACTCAGTGTGCCTGGTTTTATTCGTTTTGCAAACATAAACAGAATGTTAAAGAGTTAACGATGCGAATTCATATCTCTTATCTCCACTTATTATCACAGGACTGGTTTCTGAATTACAAGGAGTCAGTGCGCTTAAAATTTAATACTGGCACACTAATATCTATAATTTTGTGTTGAAATATATATTACATGTTACAGTTTATTTATAAACTTTTTGGCAGGCCTGACAGATGTTGTCCTGCTCTAACGTTTGCTTGCAACTCGATTGCACCGCCACCTATCAGGTCCAATTCTAAATCTGAACCATCTAGGGTCCCACTCAAATGCACACAACATATCGCATCTAATGCACACAGATTATTGGGCCAGCCGTTTAGGAGGATTTCAGACGTGCACAGTGCACACTGACTGACACATGACTAAGGAGGCAATACATTATTCGTAATGGTAAACATGCTTACCTACATTATTGTTCTGCATTATATGAGAGACAAAATCATAAGCTAGAAGTCTTTCACTCGGTTTCTAAAAAGCTAATTAACGATGTATCAAGTCATTTGACGGGCTGTTGCTGCCTTTCAAAAACTGCAGGACTGGCGAAATAGTTAAAGTGATCATCATCGCGCCACACAGCACGTAGTATTTAGGTTTAATTCCCGCACGATACGCACAAATAATTGTGATCCACAAACAGTTGTTTGTGGATCACAATCAGGCCTGTAAAAAGTAATTTCCTAGCGCGAAGAAGTCTGTAATAATAGAGCGTACTGCTACTAATATTAAAGACTTCTTGATAACCATCTAACACCACTTTACTCGTATACTTAATGTGAATAGAAAATTGGAAGTCGACATTTTGACAAGCAAACGCATTAATATGATCCAGTTAAAAAAGATTAAGTTAATTTAACTCGTTATCTTGACAACAAATACATAAAAGAAGCAATCTCATTCCTCCAGCTGATATGCAATGGGAACCGAAAATATTAACTTTTAATCCTATCATAAATAACAACCTGCCTTTCCGGTTGCCACTTTAAATTAAATTCCGCATAAATTAAGTACATAAAAGATATGAGCAAAGAGATCACAAATCGAAGACCGCATCTGTCAATTACTGTGGCCGCGTTTAAACTTTAAAAAAGGAACGATATGAAAAGTAAAATATGGCGCGGTCCGTCCCGCCAAAACAAAATGGAGGACTATAGTAGCGCTCGAAAGTCAATAAACGATCGTTTCCTTTTTGTTTTAGGTTCACTATTCATGTTTCAACGATGTTTACGCTTTTTTTTTTTGTTAATGTAGAGAAGGTTTTCATGCTTGGATTTGCTCCGGGCATTGATTCCCGATGAAGAATCGATAGCGTGTTATCTGTGTGTCTTTAGAATACAAATGTAGTTAAAGTCTTTAGGTGTGCTGCAGCCCGACTGGAATAATAATTTTATGGTTTTTTTAAGTGAACTTGTGTGAGTGATCCAATGGTCACCTGCCCCTTTTTTACTTATGTTCTAAAGCACTCAACTAAATGTGAATGTTCTGCACCCTTTTTTACCATGGAGTAAGGCTCTGGGTCCAGGTTTGAACCTAGGATGACGCTCACTGTAGAACAACCCTACCGAGGACCAATATTTTTTGACGTGAGCGCATGCATTTACGCATATCTCTCCACGGTAAAAAGGGGAGTGGCGAATGTTGGGTTTACCTGGGAAAATATGTGTCTCGAGTCCTACCGACTAAACCTACCACGGAGCCAACACGCTGATTTGAATGGTGGGTCGATCGCTGGAACTGCAACTACCAATTGCAACTAGCTTTAGCGATGATGTTTTACACCCTAATCTTTGAGATATATTAACTGCTCCGTATACTATAAACCCGACTCCAAAACTCCATATATTCAATGTAAGTCCGTCTATACCTACTCTGTGAAATATAGCTTGGGTACTGTGGTAGATGTCATCCGAATCACGCCCATTAAGTCCCATATTTCATGACAGTAAAATGTTAGCAAAACAATATCATACTTAATTGGTAGAAGTGTGTACGAATAGTGACATTTCTTGAGCCATCTTCACGTAATAAGAAAACTCCATTTGTCTTAAACTGATAACTGTAACTGTATTTTCATTTAATTATTATTATCGAAATAATATAGCACAACATAAAGCCCTTGAAACATTTGATATACAATGTGAAAACAACTTAAAATGCGAATAATTAAGTGTAGAAATTTCCGATACAATAATTATTCAAACATCAATAAGATCAATAACATTTTTCGGTAATTTTATAATCGAATATGATCAACATTGTCTTGCTCTCGACATGTTACTCTGATAACTGTCATAAGACCCAAGATACTAACTTTAGTTGCTGTGTCCTTCTTAAGATAGAAATGCCCAAGAATGGGACAATGATAGCTTAATTATTAAAGCTCGAGAATATTTTATCTATACAGGGTGTAAGTGACGGTTCACCGAAAACTGAAATACTAGCTTCGGACCATCATTCTGAGTTGGAAAACGTAGGAATTTTCCACCGGAAAATTATCGAATTTTCTTTCAAAATTTCACATTTTTCTAACTGATTATGATTACATAATGAGTAAACGACCCATTATACTAGATAATATCAATAAAAACTACATAATACCGAAAAACAGCTACGTAATCCAAACATACAAAATAAACACAGTTGAACCAATCAGCTGATCTTGCGCGGACAAGGCAATGACCAACGCAAAAAAGTTTTTTTACGCACCGGCAATAGTGTGCTATGTAAAAACCCGCCCGCATCGTACCTACTACCACTGAACTAGGGAAGATCTATGATCAATGATCGATATCGAAAAAAGTGTATTAAACAAAGCGGGATAGGTTAATAAATAAAATAGTTGTTTTCCTTTTAAAAGTAAAGGTTACATGAACGTGTTAGCACTATTTATTATTAAATTAGTCACGTAGATTGAAAAGATTGTAATGATTAAAGTAGCCTGTAATTAAATGTTATACTACTATCACTTTACAATACCCATTTGCATTTTAAATGTAAAAAAATATTAATTGTTTTGATATTTCGTATCGTAAATGTACATGTATGAGTTTATTTAATCACTTTTAATAATAATTAATGTAAAAGACCATCTAATTGTTTTAAAACAAAGCTTTTTGTACACAGCGATTCATACAATGTAATGTAATCTAGTAAATCTTTACTTAACTGTTAAAATACAAAACTGTAACAAAAATTTGTTAATAGAATTAGCCATAAACAGTTTATTACTATGTATAAGTATAAAATTAATCGATAGCCGATAACTCTCATAAAAATATTTTATGAGAGTTATCGACTATGGATTTATTTAATTAGATAGATGTATCTCATCCCTATCTAATATGACTACAACTGCAAAAGAAATTTATTTTTGAATTCTTTAGTTCGGTCGCGCTACTGTCAGGAATCGGAAGTACTTGACGTAATCTCTCGTATTCGCGAGTGTTTACTATTTTCGTTGCATTTTGTTAAGTTTTTTATTTTGTTTATAACTATTTTGTGTACTAAATTGTGTTTATTTACTGTGTTCATAACATTTTGTTAACGTTTTTGTTTTGTTTATAACTTTTTTGTGTAACTACAAAGTTGTGTTTATACCTAATAAATAATGAGTCAGCCATTTAGTGCACGTGAATATGGACAAATGCTCATGGTATACGGGGAGGCACGAGGCAATGCTTCGCTGGCGCTTCGCATTTACATCCAGCGGTATCCTGACGCTCGTCACCCTATGGACAGTCGTGTGATTTCTCGTACGTATCAACGAGTACTGGATAATTTACCCATAGTCATTAACGAAATGTGCGTATAAGATTAATTTTATAAGACGTTATTCAATTTATTCAAATTTTTTGTAAGTACAATAATAAAATTGTACAATCCGATTATTAGTCACAACGTTTAAATTATTATTGTAGTAGATCACTAAAATAGGTGATCCGGGCTCCGTCAGATAATGTGAGCGCGCGTAGCGTTGGTGCGCGGGAAGCGCGATACGATAGCGCGGACGGACACATTGCATTGGTAGCGATACATTGCGTAGTGTAAATTACAATGTACTAGCATAAAACTTTAATCGTACGTTTCATTTTTGAATTGATATTTCCATTCAGTTGTGTACTTATGGACAAACGATTGTGCAACGTTTTCGGTACACCGTCCCTTACACCCTGTATATACGTGAAGCGAAAACTTTGGATCCCTTTTTACGAAAATTGGGCGGACAGAGGAGTATGAAATTTCACACACTTATAGTTTATACAGAGAAGAAGTGACGAATGCTAATATTTATATAAAATATGTATAATAAATACATTAAATTAATGAAAAAGCACTACACGCACACAACCATGCATTTGACACACGCAGTCGAAGCGCGTAACTATGGTTACATATATCAATATACGAGTATAATGAAATGACATAATATATATCAGTTGGTCGAATTTCGAGCACTAGGCGACCGCTGGTTCAAATAATTTAGCAACATTATATCGTTCATGTTCCGAAAAACTTGACTTTCGACAGGTTGATGCACGAAAGATACTAGTAATATTCGCCTCTAATACACTTATATTGTAGCAGATATTCATTAACAGTGCTGCCCGGGGCATGTAGTAGACATAGTAGTTGACAAAGTGCAGATATCGGACATTTTGTGAAAGTAAAAGATAAAATCTATAGTTGCTGGCTGCTTTATATAAACTGAAGCTTATTGCCTCATACATAGACTTGTCTTTTAGTACTGAACTACGATATGGTTTGCTACAATCCTTCTCATCACCTTTTTCTTGACTGCTTCAGTGGCGCAGCGGTAGTAAATGCGACTGATGTGCATGAAGTCACGGTTGATCGCAGGTCTCGGGTATATTTTGGTTATTCTGTCAAAATATATTCAGCAGCAATACGGAATCTGCTAGTGTACGTGGCAAATGGCAATAAGCTCCCTATTTTGCAACTTAAAACTATAACTGTTGAAATTTATTAACACACGGTACCGCGCACCGCCGCGGTAGGCGGTGAAGCGGATCTCATGTCGCATTGGCCTCTACTAAATCCGTTGATGCCTAACACACGTACACTGCCCGACCGCGCAGTCGAGCGGTGCTGTTTCGCTTTACCGCTACCGCCTTCCGCGGTGATGCGCGGTGCCGTGTGATAATCGCCTAACTATTTACCTTCAGGAAAACATTATAATTGCTTGACGCAGCTGTTTTACATAAATTTTCAGATAAATGCGCACACATAAAACAATTGCGTATCATACCAGATTGCTTCCACGCCTCAGAGTTAACAAGACAACTACCATACTAAGATATCTAAATACAGTCAATTTTTTCATAAAAATGTAAGAACCAGTAGTAGAGCCTCGCTGATTTCAGCATGAATGGCGCCGGCTCAACCGGGGAAGGACTACCCTCTCACAGAATATCAACGTGAAATAGCAGTATTCCTACTGTTGTGTTTCGTTCGGTGAGTGAAAGTGCTGGAGGCCCAATTACCGTCTTTCCCCCTTCCCGCTCCTTCTCCTTCCCACTTCCTTTTTCTCCCAAAGGGTCAACAACGCGCAATTGATGCCTCTGATGTTGTAAGCGTCCATAGGCTACGGTGACTACTTACCATCAGACTGGCCGTATACTTGGTTGCCTAAAAAATAATAGCACTCCATTTTTTACCTTTGAATACTTTTTACATCATGAAGGACAGTTTAGAAACCTCACCTGATGGCAAGTGGTAACTCCCGCACTTAGACTACTGCAAGATTATGCATACGAAGCAAAGCCGCTCCCTACTGTAATGTGTAAGATTCTCTTACAACCATGTTTAAAAAAAGACAAGACGCTCAGCAAACACCTATCTTTTCCGTGCCTGGTACTATTAAAATTGTCCGATTTGTTTCCCAAACTGCAACTTTATAATATTATTATCTGATGAGCTTACGAGAGATAATAAGATGTTCGTATCTTTAGATGTGATCTTTATATTAAAATTGGGGGACGTTGGCTGAATGCAAAACGTGTATTTGTTGTAGTATTATCCTGTATAATATAAATATTTTGCATGACTTTAAATTACGTGCGCATTCTTTAAATACTTTCTTTACTAAATGGTGACAGCGTTATTAGTTCTGTTAATGCTCTTAAGGAATAACATAGTGAATCGCTTTTTATTTGCAGTTAGTGACACTTGGAGCAGCGGCCGCCCGCGAGCGTTTTGCCTTTTGGTAAGCGGTTAACCAGCTTATAGTTTCGCTTATTTGCATGTGAAGCGTTTTTGCTACATTTTATTTCTTTTAACATGAGTATATTTGTTTATGTTTTATAAAAATGTGCAAAGTTTAATTTAAAAATTTTATTGTCATCTAAAGTTTATGCTCAAATTAAACATTGAAATTAATATATTTTTGTCTGCTTCAGGAGATTAAATCTATTAGATAAGTATTTAGCTTTATAACTAATCAAAACTGTTTATAATTTTACTCTGGCAGACAATTTGGTAGCTTTTCAGTACCCAGTCACAAAGAAATTCATTTTCATTTAAAAAAAATCTGCCCTAATCGGTAATTGAAATCAAGGTCGCACGCAAGCATTAGTGCAAACTTATAACCGTGCGAGCAACGAGACATTTTATGTTATGAGGAACCACTATTTGTTACATTTATTCTTATTTAAAACAAAGTTCTCACTCAACGGTAACTATTTGACATGTCAAGAGTTTTATATATAAACCAGTAGGCACAAATACCCAGACCCTTGACAGCTATCTGCGGATCATAAATATGAACTCGCGAGCTTGCTGCATACGACGCGTGTCACATAAACTTCTATAGCGAACTACACAAATCTCACTGCGTACATTTACATGTGCGTTGTTTTTGCTTACTAGACTAGGAAGAGTTGTGAATCTCACTGGACATTCATCTTAGTACTGCATCGTATTGGCGTATATAAGGCAGAGCCAGATGGGCCATAGCTACTCCAGAATTGTCTGTTGCCTACCGCAGCATATTAGAGTTCAACAATGTTTTATCTCTCATTTATAATATACTAGCTTTTGCGCGCGGCTCCGCCCGCGCGGTACCTACATCAATAAAAAGTAGCCTATATCCTTCCCCAGGTTCTAAACTATATCTGTACCAAATTTCATCTAAATCGGTTGAATGGTTTAGCCGTGAAAAGATAACAGACAGACAGGCAGATAGACAGACAGAGTTACTTTCGAATTTATAATATTAGTAAGGAAATTCTTCAGAATAATTCCTGTGTCGCGAGGGACTTAACATTCAAACAACGGGCACAAAGAACAGCAGGACTTGAAACAACTACTTGTAGATTACACAAACGTTTGCCCCGAATGGAAATCGAACCCACGACACTCGGCGCGGCGGTAGCGGCGGCCACTTAACCATCACGACATCCATACAGTCTAGAGTTGTAAGTAGTCCGGGAATTCCAGGAAAATAACCTAGATAAGCAAATGTTAAGACGAATGGCCTTTTAAAAAGGTAGATATCTAGATAAAACATGTACAATACCGCGATTGAACTCAGTAAGATCAATACTTTTTATCATACAGAGATCGCTGAACTCATAAACATAACCACAAGATGAGACCAAACGAGCATGCCTTAAATAAATTGTTTTTTATGAATTTATGAAGTAGTATAACTGTATATTTAAAAAATATGTTGAAGTATAACAATAGATAGAAATTGTTGGTGTACTCGACAGTACCGCTGGATAAGGTTTATTTTATCACAAATAGAGTTTTTAAATTACTTTGCTACTAGGATAGACATGTATTAAATAAAGCGTATATTCTTTCCAAAAATATATTTCTAAAGAAAATAAACCTGTATTTCGGTATATAGTTATACCCATAGGGTTAAACTATGTCTCGGCTTCAACCATCTTATATATTTAAATATTTCTCTGTCTTTATCTATACATATAATAAAATCGTAGGGAAGTCAAAAATACTTGGGGCGTGATCTACAATCGATATCGAAGCCAAAAATATAGTTTTTACAATTTTTGTCTGTTTGTCTGTATGTATGTCCGGGCTAAACTCAAAAAGTACCGCATGGGTTTACTTCAAATTTTGCATGAATATTACTAACAGGTCGGGTCAACATATAGGCTACATATTATCACGCTATCACCTACGAGGGAGGAGCTGTGAATCTTTATTTTTCTTACGCATTCTGTGACAGCGTGTAATCTAGCGACGCATATTTAAATGTTGTTTTTGAGTAAGCCATGCTATTATCTAGCTTTACACTATAACAACTACGCCATTTAAGTAACTTGGGCAGAGAAATATAGTTGGGTTCCGCGGCGACAAACACTTTTTAGTTAAAATCTACGCGGACGAAGTCGCAGGTAACAGCTAGTACATAATAAAGACAGACAAATATTTAGAATATTTATTTGTCTGTAACATATTCGCCTAATAAAAAGGAAATTTTTATGTTGCATCCCATTCTATACTACTCTACGTAAATAATTATGCTAATAGACCAATTATATTTAAACCTGTAAATGCTTGTTGTTCCAAAAAGGGTTATCTAAAAACACCTCATTTTAACATTTTAGAATAAACACAGGTATTTACTTATACACTGCTAATATATGCAATACCATTAGTTACAATTTATTATGCAAATAAAACAATCCTGTACCATGTTGGCCAAAAAAGTATGCACCTTTATTAGCTTTTATGCAAATTGTTTGAGTAGCGTAGGCTATTTTTTTTGCCGGCGTGTAAAGTATGGGCATTGTTTGTAAAACGATATAGTTAATTCGATAAGTGATCATTTACTTATTAGGGATGCGGTGTGGATGGATTTATGCAAGGTGTCTTTGTTATTCCCAAAAATACATGTAATCGTAGATCAAATATACCATAGATGCACATTCTCATACAAAAACCGCGTCAATATGTGGCACTGACCAGTATTACTTACTTATAAGTGTCAGCATTTATTATGCAATCCAGGAAATAAACCGGAATAACTATTGAACGCCCACTGAGAAACATTTTGTAATAGTTTAGTTAAAACGCGTCAATGTAAAGCGTCCTAAGTGTGTTACTCGCGATACGCAAGCGTACTATACTAAGTATATGGTACGGTCTTCACCGTAGTAGTGGTGTCGATTCGCTCTCGCTTACGGGCAGCGCACGCAAGAGTGAGTGGGACAAGTGCATAATATAGCGCATACGACTGATTTATGCACAGTTTTGTTGGGGCCGTTTTTCGAGCGACGATCGTGCATCTATGGTATATTTGATCGAATCATGTAATTTAAAAAGCCTGCTCTTTAATCCTGCTTTTTAAATTACTAGATTTTCATTAAACTGTCTTATTAGCGCAGCAAATTTGCCTCAAATTTAAATGAACTCTCAGATTCGATTGCCGAGTCGGCCGTACAGTTATTGGGCTTATTTGACAAGAAATGTTCAGTTTCAGACCCTACTAAATGGTTAATATCTCAATATTCCAGTATGTATAAAAGCGGTGGTCGCCCAATGCATGTCATTTCGACTTGCGATCGTGAGGTCGACCCATACTTTACACTAGCGCTCTAGCTTAGCTGGAAGAGTTCACAAGTATACTAGGATTTTTACAAACCATGTATCTTTAAAGAGGAAAATATAAAAGACCACTATTCATAGCTTCTATACAAAAACATCTGCCCAATCATACTGAGTGCTGTTGATAGGTGATTTAGAAAAGAATTACTGAAATTCTTTGAAAGCAATTTTTATACAAACTTGAATTACTTACCTTGAAAGTTGAAGTAAGACGAACACTTTTATAACGTTAAACTAAATAGGCTTTGTTGTATATCGTTTATTCTTAGGAGGGGCAAAGTAAGTTAAGTTTTGAGTACCGCTTTAAAAATACTATAAAAATACAGAAATATAGTTCTTAGTAACAAACTTGAACTAAAATTGTAACGAATATTATACCAGCTTGAGGCTTGAGGAATTATGATTTTTTTGCCAGAGAATGGAAATAAAATATGGCAGTATTCTCACCATTAAAAATGGCACTATGATATCTGCACAAAGGGGGAGGAGGAGGAGGGGCTTAACCCGTCAACTGTCGAGCGGATATACGCTGTCCGCAAAAATGAGTCATCAAAAAAAAAAAACTACATGTATGTCCGCTGCACACTTGACTCGTTAATGAGTCAAGTGTCGAGCGCACATACATTTGTCCGTTTGTGTATTGTTTGCACAATTAATTTTTAATTATTTTTTACGTATTTCCCCTAGACGTTCAAGAAGTTAATAAAACTTAGCCGTGTCGCTATAGTAAGTATAATTATATCAATGGGTTTGAATTCTTGATATTGACAGCAAGTAAATAAACTAAATAGGTCAGCTAATTGCTATTTTATCGGTTTAAGAGTGACGTAATTTTTTTAAGTATAGGAGTAGCAATGGTGTCCTTGTTTTATTTTTTATATATATTATTTATTTCCGTTGACTGCTTTTTGTATATTACCAAGAAGCAAACACGCATAGATGATGGCAAGTGGTTACCGTAGATTACGATCGCTTGCAACTCTAGTCTTGTATTTGTCGCAAATTACCGATCCTAGAGAAAAGGACCTTAATATGAGACAGGAGGAATGGAAGGGTTAGGTATGTGACCTTTCGGAGATCTTATACACCGCATGAAAGCCAACAACAGTGTCACTATTCCTTTACTAGTTTTATGGTGAGGTACTTTTTCGATTAAGCTCACTACATATAGACAAGAATACAATAGCAATAATTATGTGAAGTACTTTAACTACCTATGTATATTAAAACTGTCTAGAGCAAATAAAAGTATCGAACAAAACATTAAACGAGGTACAAAATACTTGAGCCATTTTCGGTAATAGCTCCCAAATAAGTCTGTAAAGAGAATCATATGTAAATGAATACAATGTGAAAATAAAAATATTGTTGTAACGTTGTATGAAAAAAAAAACATTAATTTGTTTTTTGAGTTTTGATGTTTATTTTACGTAAAATCTTTTGCTCTAAATACGTACAGCAAAACATTTTACGTAAAATAAACAAATAAATATGACTATAGGGTTGTATAAATGATTTTACAATTCCTCTTGCTTTAATGACATGACGGCAATGTGGCCGTAGCGGTGTGAGATGAGAAAAGTATTCGAATGTACTTCATTACATTCGAATATATATTAGCTAGTAAGTGTTAAAGTTTAGTAACTGTTTATCAAAAACTTACGATACATAGATAGTTGCGCCATTACATTGAACATGCAACTTAAATTTCGGGTTGGCCAAATGTATTCAAATATAATTTGAATAAAATTATGCGCATTTAGCGGGTAACATGTGAAAGTTATCGTAGACTTTGGGCGCTTGCTACAATAGTAGTACCTACAACTTGCGCATTGCCAACACTAGAAATAGTCTTTGTGTAGTTAGAACAAGTGTTAAAATCACATAAACACATCCAGATTGGTTCAGGTATTGTAAAGAGTACCTATAGTTTTATGACAAGTGTATAGTTTTCGGTGTATGCGGCGCATTAACGAATACAACTGCTGTGCATAAGA
This sequence comes from Catocala sponsa, assembly GCA_963564715.1. Lineage (NCBI taxonomy): Eukaryota > Metazoa > Arthropoda > Insecta > Lepidoptera > Erebidae > Catocala > Catocala sponsa. The sequence continues at coordinate 11,471,748 of OY751351.1, forward strand.
TATTGGCTTTAATTCCCAAATGTAATTGAAATTTTCTGGCAAGAAATTCACAGTACCAGTACGAAAACTGGTACTGTGCTCGGTAATTTACAGTAAACTCGTCCCCATCAGACGCAAAACCTCTGCTACCCGTTCGAGGCTATGAAGATAATTCTTAGAAAGTTTGGCTGATAAATCATATGCTTTTTAATCTATACTATGATTTGTCTTCAATCTATTTTCGTGCTCTATTGACAAACATCACTACATTTTCCAATTAACTAGTTCTTGGAGATTATACCATTGTAGAAATATCGTTCAAGTTTTAATTACCTACTAAAACTTTAGTAAACAACCTTATAATATCTGGGTATAATATTTGTTCAATTTAACTTTCAGATTTGTACGAAATTATTATTTTCGTTTGTAGATTTCTAGTTAATTTTAATGTTTCAGAAATACGTAATATGAGTCTCTGGGCTGTAGACGACTTCTATAATATTATATTGTCCTCAGCTTCACTCGCGTAAATGTAGGTTAGGTTAGTAAAAATACTTACCTTTTCTAGGTGAACAGAAAACATGTATGCAAAATTTAATGATGATTGGTCGAGTAGTTAAGGCGTGAAAGAGGAACAAATAAACAAACTCACATTCGCATATAACATATTAGTTAGGACCTACAGACTCTAACGACAGCGTCAGCAAGGGACGGGTCTGCTCTTGATAATAATGATCCCTATTAACCACCCAGTTCGACCAGTCTGACCGGAATTGGTTCCAACAATACTACGCAAAATTAACCCGTAACATATTTACTACAAAAAATGTTTAAAAGCGCATCCACCGTGCTTGAGGTGTTTGACAGCACTGTCAATACAATTAAGACCTGCGCCAAAATATGCTTAATATGTTATTGACTGCCTCCGTGGCGCATCGTTAGTGAATGTGACTGTTGTGCATGAGGTCTCAGGTTCGAATCCCGGGTCGGGCCAGCAAATAGTTATTGGGTTTTTCAGTTAAGAAATCTCAATAGCAGCCTGGAGTTAGAAAGTTGGCGGTGTAATACACCCCCGTATCTCGGAAATCACGTAAAGCCGTTGGTCCTACGCCTGATGTCTCTTTGATCGTGTCGGATTACCATGCGGATTACCGTCCCATAGGATCATGAGAGTTAGGGAACAGAGAGTACACTTGTGTTTGCGCACACACTTGTGCACTATAATATCTCCTGCGTAGTAGGTCAGTCTACGTTAAGACCGGCCGCCGTGGCCGAAATTCGGTCTGGACGATATGTGTTTAGGACACTTTAGGCCATGCTTGCAGGGTTCATCATCTTGCCACCATCTTTGGTCACAAGGTTTCCCAAATGTAATTAAGCCTACTATAAGATAAACCATTACAGAAAATTTGCCCCTTATAAAAAATATTCGGCACAAATTTCTTATACTGAATAGCTCGTTTATTTATTTTCAATTTAGTTTTCGTATAAACCTAAAGAACTTTAGAGCTAAAGATGTTAAAAATAAATTTTAAATTTTCGTAAATATTATCTTACTAAATTAAATTGTATCTAAAAGCCTATAACGAGTTAGCAAATTAGTTTTAACAACATCTATTACAAAAACTTTTAGTAAAAGTAATTAAATAAATTCTAAAGAAAAATGTTCGTCCTACATGGGTTCTGTGCTTAGCTTATTCATTTAGGTCACAATGTAACACTTATGGACGTCCCAGTTCAGTACATATCACAGTGACTTAGTGCTGAGTTCTACTAAACTTAGCAGAGTGAAAAGAATGAGAAATGCAGAATGCAAAGGTTCGAAGTGCTTGGCTTACTCAACTCGAGGTAAGCATTTTTATTACAAATTTTTACTTGTTTGATATGTAAATACAATAATATTGTAAAACTGTCGATTAAAGAGCCTGGCATTCTAGCAATCAGCGATAACCTAGTGAGAGATCATCGGACTGCGGCGTAAAGGTCTCAAGTTTGATCCCAAGGCGCACACCTCAGGCTTTACGAAGTAATATGCTTATTAAATAATACATAAACAAGAGACGGGCAGCTTGAACAACTCTTGACAACAGGTTGACCACTAAACACACGAAAAGAAAAAAAAAGAAAAACATATATAGACCGATTACACCTTTATGGGCGATGAGTTAGGTATAGCACCTACCTTCGATCCATGCCCTTTGGACCTAAATCCTATCTAGAGGCTCTACAGAATAAGGGGTAAAATTTTGGCAGTCTCTTGGCATATAAATTTAGAACTGAAGAGAATTTAGAAATGTCCTGGCCAAAAGAAATAACGAAATTCTATTTTTTGAGTACTTGTGTTTATAAGGAGGAGATTCTTCGAAGTGTTTATTACAGGACGTTTCGTTTCATTAAAAAATTTGAAAAGAAACATTAACCTTCTTTTAATTAACCTTCATTCACAGCTACATCTTACTTTTAAATTTTATTTTCATATTAATTGCTGCACGGACGCTCAGGGAGTAGCGAGTTCTATCCAGCCAGGAATGTAATATAAACTGATTCATAGAATTATTTGTTCCATGTCTATGCTTTGTTTCTTAGAATTTTTTTTGCTTGTACATCCCAGGTACCCTTGATGAGAACTTCTTTGAAAAATTATGTATAGAATCTACGTTTCTGATAATTTAAGGATTCCAATACAAAAATAGTCAAAGGTTCGCAGTTATTATCGGACAAAATATCAATTGATTTAAAAATCCACAATGCCGCATATTTTGTTATAAAAAAACATAATTTAACAACTTTAAATTGCAAGTGCCCTTCTCGCTCCCCGTTGTTTGTTTTACGCCGTTATTTTCTTTTGCGACTGCGTGTAGTCATAATGCGATTAAAGCAACCTAATTCCATATCTAATAATAAATTCTAAAAAAATTGTGGGGCAGTGACGTTTTGAAATATCCCTGAATAAAATGCTTCTACACTTTAATCTGTCGGATTTTATTGAGCAAAACACGTATGTAGGTCCATTTATAATGCTACCTATCTAAAACAAACAATTACGGGGAATATTGTCATAGCAATGCGACACCGCAACGCAGGAATACCTATTTACTTTATCACCTACTAGCTGTTACCTGCGACTTCGTCCGCGTAGATTTTAACTAAAAAGTGTTTGTCGCCGCGGAACCCATTTCTCTGCCCAAGTTACTTAAATGGCGTAGTTTTTATAATGTAAAGCTAGATAATAGCATGGCTTACTCAAAAACAACATTTAAATATGCGTCGTTAGATTACACGTTGTCACAGAATGCGTAAGAAAAATAAAGATTCACAGCTCCTCCCCCGTAGGTGATAGCGTGATAATATGTAGCCTATATGTTGACCCGACCTGTTAGTAATATTCATGCAAAATTTGAAGTAAATCCATGCAGTATTTTTTGAGTTTAGCCTGGACATACATACAGACAAACAGACAAACAGACAAAAATTCTAAAAACTATATTTTTGGCTTCGATATCGATTGTAGATCACGCCCCAAGTATTCTTTTAAAAAAATATTCAATGTACAGTTTTGACTTTCCTAAGATTTTATTATATGTATAGATGTACCAAATACCCAGAAGCAAACACAGGTATTTTTGAGTATTCTGTGTGAAATTATGAATTAAAATAGATGATTTATGGTTCCGAAGCAGATACTGTAGCTTTTATCGGTTGCGAAATTTAATGGTAGCGATTATTTAATTTTATGAAATCATAATTTAAAAGTTGCGTGTACAGTCATCGACTTCGATCTTTAAAAGTTTTCGTTTATTTATTGAGATTTAATCTTATTGAGATTTAATCTCATTGTCGGCTTTAGGAGTAAGCGAGCGATGATTGTAAGGAAGATATTATGGCGACCAAAATCATAATATATCTTGTTATAACGATTGCAAAAATGCCGAAGTCTGCTATTATTATTGTGAATATCCTTAAATAAGAAGATGTTTACCAGGCTAGGAGTTCTTAATGTCCCTTGAATATCGGTCACGCCGCTTATCAGTCGGCGAGAGTGGCCGTACACATGTGTGTCCGCAATCATAAGTGCAATCTTGTTAGCTTTGCCATACTTTAGTATATAATTGGTAAATACAGTATGTAAATTTAGTTAGTAACCTAGAATTCATAAGTAATAATTTAAGATTTTCATGTCGTAAGAAAATCGCCATCCCTCCCTCGTAGAGGGCGATACTAACTACCGCAACAAGTGGCGCCTCAGAATTACAAAAGCCGACCCCGTGTAACGGGAGGTGTCGAGGACAAAGAAGATGTTGTAAGAAAATCGCGTCGCAAGTGGGGTACGCAATAAGTACGGTATACACGCAAGCGGAGCCGCGTGCACAGGTAGTTCTATAAATACATTCAAGCTTATGAAGATATTGGTTAGGTATTAAATTACATGTAAACTGCTGAACGGATTTCCCTTAAACTTAGCAAACAGGTAGCCCATATCCTCGTTTAACATTTAGAAATTATCTCGGTAGTATTGATTTACGCAGGCCAAACCGTTGGCAGTAACTAGTCTTTTATAAATTTATTTCATAACGAATTGATATAGCACATGTCAATTCGTTATTTCATCATTTACTGATATTTCATGTAAATTAAAGTGAACCTCTTTGTATTTGTGAAAAGTTATAATTGGTGTGTGTTGTGTTATTGACGTGTTTACTTCAATTGGAAGGTTTCAGTAATTATATTATTAAACTAGTTGTTCCCGCGGTTTCACCCGCGTTTATCGTTACTGCGCCGCCCCCGTGGGTCGTGGCGTGATGTCGATGTGAAAATACGAGATCATATTATCCAAGACTATAAAGTTGATTCGCCTTTAGGCTATAGGCTATAGCTACCCGACTTTATAACGACATTTTAATATCATCGATGATTCGTCGACCCATTTGCATTTGGCAATGAAACCGGATTAAAATCATTATTCTGGTAATAATATGATTGCGTGAATACACCGTAAAATCGCAATATACAGATTGAATCGTAATAAAGTAATATGGACGCCATCTTGAATTCGAAATGTCAACTTCCCCGCCATGTCGTTAATTTATTTTTAATTGTCTATGGCATGCAACTGTTCTGAAAAGAAGCGACGGCCGATTTCTATTCTCATTTTTTTATTGCCGTGAATTATTGCCGGCCTACTTGTTGATTTATTATGTTTGCACTGATTAAACGATAACGTTCGAATGTAGGGCAGTTAGCAGTTCGACTTAGACCGTATGGAAGGCAATCGATCTGTTAGAATGGAAAATAAGAATGTCTTTTTAAAAAAATAATTTATTCGAATAAAGAAAATTATTGAAATTCGGTAAGCGTCTTATTTTATTCACTTTTCGACTCGAACTGAACTACTCGTAACTTTGACTGAGCGTACTGAGGCTAGGTGTGGGGTTGCTGACTAAGCACTCTGGTCAGCATGTACGTTAACATCATTCGGATGTAACAACCCCCCGAACAAGAAAAAACTTACACTTTTGTGCTAAGTTTTTAAGAAACAATTCTAATTCTGGGGACAGTTTGTCTGGTACCTACTATGCCAGATTTAGAAACATTTATCTGTCTACGGAACATTAGACATTTACCGAATTTCTTATAGAATTTATAAAATACAAATAATATTATTATTATACTAATACAGTAGGTTACTATTGGGTAGTATGACTCATATTTTATTAAAGGATTATGAGTTTTTCAATATCTGTCATGAACTGATTATTTGCGACAGTTGTAAGTTTGCCAAATTTGTATCAAAAATCTGATATAAAAGGTTTAACATGGCCCAGAATATCCAAACATAAATGAATAAAGTTTCTCATTGTAATATTTTAAAAGATAATGTTTTATCAAAATATAAAGACTTTAATACCTCTGCCTGTTTTGTGTGCTGTGTTTTAAAAACGTTCAGTATTTTATGCGTTCTTCCGTTATCTTTTTTATTTATACAGACGGATTTCTTTTTTTATTTACACACGTTATTTACTCTTTACAATATATTTTTAAAGTTATTTAAGTATTTCATCCACTTTTTCTGTAAGGCACATTGACATCAAAATTTGTTAACAAATGATCTAACGCATGTAAACTGCTGTGATTGGCTAACTGAATTAGCAATAGCCAATCAAATCACTTGAATCAGTTTGATATGAAATGTCGTTGTTGTATCAAAGTCGAACGCATGTCAATGTTTATTAATTAATGGATTGTGCTCATGTGTCGTCGTTTGATACATTTTAGAAACCTTGTGTGAGTCTAGTCTCATTTTAAATTCTTAATTTGATTATTGTTGTCTGTCAATAAACTTAGGGTTGGCACTCAGAGATATTTACATACCTACATAATTTTGCAGAGGGATAGGTAGATTACGGATTCCGTTGCTACGATTTTGACATATCACATACCTAATAATATCAGCCCTGTATATAAGGTGCCCCACTGCTGGGCGCGGGCTTCTTCTCAGTGTTAGAAGGGTTAGGCCATTGTCTACCTTGCTGGCCCAATGTGGGTTGGCTTCATATATGTTAGAGAACAAAATGGAGAACTCTCAAACATGCTGGTCACGATATTTTCCTTTACCGTTAAAGTTATTTCTTCGTAGTAGCTTCATTTAAATTTAGTACATTCTGTAAGGACGCTCGTCGGTGTAGAAAAACCTAGCCTTACTCTGCAGTCTTCATAGTCATTATTCCAGAATGTCTCCAATGTGGTCAGATACATTAATAAATTACTAAGTAAAGGTTTACGTTAAATTACGGATGAATATTACAAAGAATCCACGTAAGTAATTAATAAATGAGGAGTATAGTTACAAAACCCGCCAAAACGATATGAGAACAAAAATAATATTCTGATTGAATATAAAGCTCCTTCGTTACTTCTATCGCATAGCACTGATAGTTTTCAACAAAACCCACTCAAATTCTATTAAATCAGCTCACAAAAGAAGTAGGTAGTTTGTTGCAAACACCGCTAAAATAGTCCATTTATATTATGTATGGTTTTTTGAGATTTACCTTTATTTTGTGAAAAGTCATCATCATCATCATCAGGCTATAATAGTCCACTGCTGGACATAGCCCTCCCCCAAAGAGCGCCATAGCGCCCTGTCTTCAGCTTGCCGCATCCAGCATCTGCCTGCAGTCTTTCGCAGATCGTCATCCCACCTGGTCGGAGTATTTTAGTGAAAAGTATTTTAGAGGATTTTGAAACTAAACTACTCAAATGTGCCTGAGTTAATTTCTTGAGGTGATATTTTTGATTAGATTTCATACAGTATTTAATTGCTACTCAAGAATTAGGCGTTTACAATATACGAAAAAATACATATAGATGATAGAATCCATTACACTTATGGCATGTCCAATGCCGAAATAACTACTGTACAGTAAGTACAATCAAGATAAGATTATAACGTATATTTTATAAAAAAAAAATGTTTGTCGTAGGCCTGTTATAACCGGATGTACGTGACCTCTTTGTATTATGCCTCGTTATATCCAAAACAACCTTTTTTTAAAAATAGGCTTTAAAATAGGAAACGGGCATAAAGCCGTTATCGTTAGGGGAACCATGAGTTTTAGTATCTCGAGATAAGTAGTTAGAAATAAATTGTGACTACCTCGATAACAGAGAAAGTAACTAGTAATGCAAAGTTAACTGCACAGATGATGTAGAGATTTATGTGGTCATCCCGCCTCTGTCACTGTTTCGCCGCGCGCTAGGTTCTGTGCCCAGGTAGGACAAACATTAGTGTTGTCTGCGAATAGTTGTTTTGCATCTGGGTTATAGGGTACGGAAACCTAGATGTGCGACTCACACTTAATATGTATAAAAATAAAAATATTTGATTTCGTAGGCTTTTAAAAGCTTACGAAATCAAATATTTTATTGTTTTGATGAAATTACTGCCACTCCAGGAATAATTCCTATGTCATGAAGGACTTTAAAAATATTAAAATAATAAACACAAAAACCAACAATTTATGGACAACACAATATTGACAGATGTGAGCATCGAACACAATAACACCCAGTACATGGTCAACAACTATTTAAATCACTGCACCATCCATACACTTTATTGACGGCACGTACTTTCACATTTTTCAATATATCAACCCACAATTTCCAGCCACACGCTGTGGAACTTCATCTCTATAAAACAATTTATCATGGTCACCCTAAAATGCTTTTTGGAAACCATCCAAAAGCTGGGCGCGTGGACACGAAATTATGAAATTAAAGGAAAACAAAACTATTTTTGTCAATGTTTTGGGATTTTCTTTATTTGCTTTTGCAGTACCCGCATCACCGAAATAGAATATGCAAAGTGTACTCGAAGTGATTGCTTAGAGCATACTGTACACTTAGACCAAAGTAGGTAGTATTTTTTGTTATAGTATGTTAAGACGTAGCAGTGATAACCTAAAGCTGGCATTGTTAAGAGAAATGCGCAATTAAAATGTGTTATATTGTTATTGCTGTTTTGATTTAGTAGCAACTATAGTCGGAGACCGTTAGACTGCCACGAAGCAGCTTTGATTTCGATCCCAATTAGATTTTTAAATCCAAACTGATTCCATAATACGGACAGCACGGATGGCGGTGGGTTAGCTGGTGGCCATGCCACTGCCGCTGCGCCGACTGTTGTGGTTTTGACCCCCACAAGAGGAAAACTGTGCAATGTGCAAATAGTTGGTTTGAGTCTATGTGTTCTTTGTGTCCGATTTTTAAATGTTTGTTAAGGCTCGGCGACACAGAATTTGACTTCTAGTGCTCTACTCATTTAACCTTTTGACCGCCACAGCATAAAAGTAGCGTCATGCCCCCTACGCCAGGCGATGATTAATATAGTTTTAAATAATAGGTAAAAGGAACACAACAAACATATTTTTTTATGTTTATTTTGAACTGTAAAATAGTGGTATTTTCGACGTGACATGCCGTCGGGGGCGTCGTGAGCACGGTTTAATTTGACGTGAATGGACGTCCGTGGCGGTCAAAAGGTTAAAAAAGAACACATTCTTAAATCTCAACTAAAACCTACTATTTTTATTTTTATTTCAATATGCTATATGATAATAGAGTGTTTGTTCTTCTCTCCTAATTTTGCCGTGCCCGACGGGGTCCATAATTGTCCTCTCTACATTTATAAGACCTGTATATACATTATGGAGTGCAATAAACGAATTGAATTGAATTGAACTATAATAGCGAAAATGACTCCCAACAAACAATCACATTGTTTTCTTTCTACACATAAAACCCACTCCATATATCTTATCAACCACAAACAAACATCCAAAATAAAAAAGCCAAAAGCACTTTAAATATAGCTGGAGTATTTACGTTCTAGTTTGTCAGCGGAATGCCATAAAAACCGTAATTAATTTAACGTTTCATTATTAGAGTCAAGAATCGTAAAATTGTCGTAAATCGAAACTAAATATGATTTTAGTTTGTCGAGATGGTAATGTTTAGTACGGCTTAGTCGGAGAGGTGATGTGACAAGCTAACGGCTTACTTATGCCACTGGATTAGTGGTGATTTGAGTGCTAGTGATGTGCAATATGACAGTCTTTAAAAAGTAAAATTCATACTAATATTATTAATGCGAATCTGAGTTTGTTTGTTACGCTTCAACGCATTTACTACATGGATCATCAAATTTCGCATACACTTCGTCAGAGGTATGAAAAAGGACATAGAGTACATTTCATTTAGAAAAAGAATATTTTGTCCGAGCGAGTGAAGCCGCAGGCAAAAGCTAGTGGAAAATAAATGCGTGAAACTAATGGATTTAAAACAGCTACATTTCACCATCATTTCATCATAAAAATTTGTACAACATGAGGTCACCGGTTCGATTCCCGGGTCAGGCAAAGTGTTGTTTTTCTGTTAAGAAATTCTCAATAGCAGTACAGCATATAGAACTATGGCGGTATATGAGAATAGGCACGTGGGGCCTAAAACCATAATTGGTGTAATCTGGGTATAAAATACACCTGCCTACCTTTTCGGGAGTATGCCGAAGTCGTGAGACTATGTATGTAAATATGTATATAACTCATCAGCGCATAATATAGATTCTGATGAATCACTCTTTGTTTTCCTCTAAGCTTGCCTAAATTCTTTCCTATTTGATTTTATCAGTGTTAGGATGCCATTAGTGCTAGATGTTAGGTTCGCCGCAAATGATCTGAGTTCAACTGATGCTTTATACGAAACTATTTTATGGAAATATGCTGTGCGTAGCGATCCGTAATATCACGCAACGTGAAAATGGACGCGTCTGTACAGCGCTCTTATATCCTAATCCTAATCCTATCTTCCTAACTAATATTATAAAAGCGAAAATGAGTTTGTTTGTTTGTTACCTTCTCACGCCTAAACCACTGAACCGATCATTCTGAAATTTTGCATATACGTTGTCAGGTGTACAGAAACGGACATAGGCTACCTTTCACCCCAAAAAAAGTTACTGTTCCCGATGAAAACAACAATAACGTTCTTACGATAATAGATGGCGCTATGTGTCTTTCGAATCATGGTTGAATTATATTATTACAAGCTGAGTACAACCCGAATTGATTGTCAAATTCTAAATTAACGCGAGTGAAGCCGCGGGCAAAAGCTAGTAAAATATAATCTAAAATATAATTGTGTAAATTCTAATCGAATTGTAGTAAGTAAGTGTATTTGAATACAATCACGCATCACTTATTTAAAGTCACTGCTCGAATCGATGTGTGAGGTATGTCTCTTGTATGGCGATATACTTAACTGTCCATCGGTACCTATGTTTTTTTTATGACATAGGGGGGCAAACGAGCAGACGGATCGCCTGATGGTAAGCGATTACCACCGCCCATGGACACCCGCAACACCAGAGGAGTTACAAATGCATTGCCGACCTCTTAAAAAGGAGTACGCTTTTTTCTTCATTCGTAATGGTCCGGAAATGCCGCAGGCGACAGTTCATTCCACAGTTTAGTGGTGTTTTTTGCTAATACTATCAAATTAAGTGGAAGTCACAAAATTAAATATATTTCTTCTTAAAATAAAATCGGGGGTCCGATAGATGTCAGTGATCTTAGATATTGAGGCAATTGTTGTACTCATGTTTGTTAGTTTGTTTTAGCTATCTGTAGCTATTTATTCGTACCAGCAGTCGCCTAGTGCTCGAAATTCGACCAAAGTTTGCCTTTAAGATATTGCTGATATAATAATATTATATATTGACATTATTGTGTCATATATGTAACCATAGTTACGCGCTTCGACTGCGTGTTTGTGTGCGTGTAGTGTTTTTTCATTTATTTAATGTATTTCTAATGCATATTTTATATAAATATTAGCATTCGTCACTTCTTCTCTGTATAAACTACAAGTGTGCGAAATTTTGATGGCTCTTAATTGTATGCAGTGTTTGAGTGTCTATTCCTGTTCATTTCATTTTATTTAGATATAAGTTATATGTGTATATTTAAGTTTAAGGCTTGATGGGACTGACATATCCTAAACAGATAAAAGTTCCTAAGCAACAACAGATTAAAATAAAAAAATAAAAAGTGTGCGAAATTTCATACTCCTCCGTCCGTCCAATTTTCGTAAAAATGGGATCCAAAGTTTTCGCTTCACGTATTATATAGATAATCGTTTAGTTTTAGTATTTTTAAAGAAAACAACTTTGCACAAGTCTTTAATCGTGGTTGCAGCGAACTTTACAAATTTTCAAACAATGTATATAAAGAACACTCAGAGTCAAAAAAAAAAAAAAGTTAAAAAAAAAAAACAAAGTCAAAACTATTTTTGGATTGCCCGTGTGGGATGTGAACCCACAACACTAGGCGCAGTGGCAAGACGACTTCTTAAACTACTACATCATCCATGACTGCACAGTCATTATATTGTCACGCATATTTCACTGACTGACTAGACAAAGGTGAATTACATCCACATTCCGCCAAGTTCGGTTTCACTTGTTAGAGGGCAAGCCTATTGTCATCCTTCGGGCACATCTAGGGACTTTGTGCAACTAATGGAAAAAAAATTTAGGTCGTGACGGAAAGTCCTAATAATACTATGCCTGTCTCGGGTATCGAACCCGAGGCTTCACGCATGGCAGTCGCACTCATGTAGTAGTTGGTAATAGGTATTAATATCTCTGCCGCGGGTAATTCCTAATTATATTATTACTAGCTTTTGCCCGCGGCTTCGCTCGCGTTAATTTAGAATTTAACAATGAATTCGGGTTGTACTCTGCTTGTAATAATATAATTCAATCATGATTCGAAAGACACGTGGCGCCATCTTTTATCGTTATTATTGTTTTCCTCGGGCACAGTAATTTTTTTCGGGATGAAAGGTAGCCTATGTCCGTTTCTGTACACCTGTCAACGTATATGCAAAATTTCAGGATGATCGGTTGAGTGGTTTAGACGTGAAAAGGTAACAAGCAAAGAAACAAACAAACTCATTTTCGCTTTTATAATATTAGTTAGGATTAACGAAGTGCCACTTAGAGGCGCATGACAAAATACCTACTATTAGGTCTCGCCCACCGAGAATGAGTGTCGAAGGCCCACATCGTCGTTACCTCTCCTTTTTCTTACATACTTACCTATGAGATGGTATAAAGGAAAGCATGCATTATGCTTCCTTTGATCCTCTATTTAGTTCCTATTTTAATCAAGTTCCATGGTAATGTTATTATGTTCGGGCTTCTCGCGTGGGTGGTGACATTTTCACGATGCACACAATCCGTGCAAGAGCCTTAACTTGCACCTGTTGCCACGTCGCGCGTCGTATACAAGAGCCATTAGGAAGTTACATATAAACCACAAACAGCTGTGGTTACAAAGAACGGCATAGTTACTTGTACATAATTATGTTACTCCTTTATTAACATCGTAATCACAACAATACGTTTACATTCGTAGCCTCACGCCTACATCATTAAGGTGTAGGCAGAAGGTTATCACGCCCACATTGTATCAACTATGGTTGATTTAGATCCCACGTAATAGAGCGAATATTGCCGACCAATACTCGGTGAATAAAACTGTTCAGATATATTTTAATATCTGGGGACATCCATTTTTCTTATCGAGTCATTCAATAATTTTTATCACAAATTTTACAGCTTTCTATTTTTATAGTTTATTTCACTTTATGTTAACATCATTCATTTAAAAAAACAATCTCGCTTCGAATTCATAGAACAAAATTTATTTTGTTTAAAATTAAACGGCTGTGAAACAAAGGAACAAGAAATCCATAAAAATGAACAATAGACCCATGAATAACGGCGAATAGTATGAAAAGCCTGTCAAATTGTTTTTATTGTAAGATCAAACTCGAGAATGAAATGTTTTAAATAAATATTAGATGTTGAAATCGCTTTTTTGTATGAGGAATGGAAAACATTTTTTATTTACTAGAGGTGCGCTCAAAATTGGAACGTTTAAACCTGGAACAGCTTTATCGAAATGTATTTTATCATGTAAAAACTAGCACGACGTAAGCTTATATTGAATTATTTTTTATTGCTTCTGATGCCTATCCAGCCTTCAAACTATACTTAACTGCGATTGGCGCGGTATATTAAAAAAATATGATCTCAAGATACTATTAATTCATTTTATAATGGGATAAAATGACAAATCGATGTTAACATTTCCCTAGTGGAACATGTAAAGGAAATATCTCAACATATTTACATGACACATATCGCAAACTATAGAAAGAACGAATCCTTTGAACAATCCTTAAAATATCGCGGATGTTGGCAAGGACTGTTAAATTGTTTTAAAAAAGGAAACATTGCAGCCATTATAAAGGGAGTCATTAAAACTGTCAACAATATTAGTAAAAGATTATTTAATGGGACAAACTTCAATGAATTCATATTCTCGATATAATGTGTAGAGCTATTAGCGACAGTGGTTGGACACATTAATAAAATGTCTTACGTTTAAATACGTCATCGGCATGTAACAGGCCTGCTCAAATTTTGGCGTTGTATAGCTTTTGAAATATTCTTTATAATCCTTACTTAATATTATAAACTCGAAAGTAACTTTATCTGTCTGTTTGTCTGTCTGTTACCTTTTCACAGCTAAATCACTCAACCGATTTAGATGAAATTTGGTACAGATATAGTTTAATACCTGGGGAAGGACATAGGCTACTTTTTATTATTTGATGTAGGTACCACGCGCACAGAGCCGCGCGCAAAAGCTAGTAATGAATAAATGTGTCATGGAAAACTAAGCCCCGAAAGCTGTCGGCAAGCCATCGTTCATAATGATAAAAATAATGTTATTTAATTAGGTAATTGACTGGCCGACAATACTGCACATCGTAGCAGGAAAGTGGTTGCTTAGTGCACTGTAGTTGTACTGACTGCTGTGGGTTCCAATCTCACACGGTTGGGCCGTATTTATTACTTCTCTTTCTTCTATCTTTTCGTGTGGTTAGTGGCCAACCTGTTATCAAGAGTTGTTCAAGTCGCCCGTAGGCCTCTGACATGGCTTAACGACTGCTATCAATTTGACAACAACCGGGACCGACTTTTTACGTGCCCTCCGAAGCACGGAGACGCTCAGATGAAATACCACTAAGCGGTCACCCATCTATAGACTGACCGCGCCCAACGTTGCTTAACCTCGCTAATCGTTTACCGATCAGTGAGTGCAACTGGCTATGAGCGCCTCTTTTTATTACTTTTTTTGTACCTATAATATATGTTTGTACTTGATGTCGATTAATTGTATCTTGGAAAATGGACTTGATCCATATCAAGCCTTGTGATTCCGGAGACTTCGTACAGAATTTCTAATCAACAGTCAACAAAAGTATAAAATCTATACATAAAAATAAATTGTAACTTCTTTTGTATTATATGCGTCTAAACGCTTACCACATATAATCTACGGCACAGATTTTAATGAAACGAATACCTACTGTAATAAATTCTATGCCCAATATCCAAAATATTTTTCATCATAATCGGTTCAGTAGAAAGAATAAAAGAAAATCTATATCCGCACGGAATTTATGTTAGAGATACTATCGGTCGCTGTTGGTAAAATCCTTTTTCCTACACATGATAGATGTATGTTACATTTTACATTTATTATAGGAGAGTGGCAGATCAGACAGGTTGTTTTTATATTATGTGTTCTGATATTATCTACATTTATTAATTTGGTTGATGATCTGATTGATTGCGTTTATAAGCTTTTGGGTTGATGATAGTAGGAATCTATGTTTGTATGTACATCATAAATACATAGATTCCTACCGTTAGCCGGATGGGTAGGCAGGGACTACAGTTTTCCACTTGCATATATCTCTCGTTTGTCATTCGCTTTTATTATATTCTTCATACACACTCGACAGTTTGCTCTCTAACTAGCATTTCTCCTGAATGTCTCCGATGTGGTCTAGAACGGATGTTTTATATTAATAAATAAATTTAATCCCATGTTCAACAAATCAATTATTGTACCCCTGTACCCTTCGGGGATGCCATAGCTGTCTATATAAGGATTAAAATACATATCTATAATGATCTTCATTTCGTTGGCTCTGATTTGATGTCATATAATGGCTATTGATCCTACCGTGCACACTTTTAGACTCTGTATTACTAACGACAATTTTTCATCAATAAAACCCAGCAAAGCTCTTTGCCTGATCTGAAAACCGAATCGGCACCTTGGTAGGTTTTGGTGTTTAAAATGCACGACTTCCATCTCTGAGGCACGGCAATATAGTCGATCTGCTTTCTGGTTCTGTCTCCGGACGAAATCCACGTATAAAGTCGTCGAGGATGCTGTTGGAACTAGGTGTTCATTAGAGACAGGGAGTTTGCCGCACAAAACTGCAACCAACGGTCACCTCTGTCATTTCGTATGCCAAGTCCATAACGTCCAACAACATCCCTCAGATGTGAATCATTATCCGTGCATCCTACTTTGGCATTCATGTCTCCTATCAACACATTCATTTCCCTTTTAGGCAACGAATTGTAGATGCCATCAAGTTGGTTGTAAAATGCTTCAATGTCAGCTTCATGATATACAAACGACAAAGCTTGGAATTGATCTTTAATGTTATTATTCGATCGCTTACCGGATTATAATCCAAGAACACATTCTCGACCTCAGGTGATACAGAAATTGCCACACCGTTACTGCTCTCGTTGTCAAGGCCAGAAAAGTATACTCTGTGCCCTCTGCTCGTTTTGTAAAACCCTGTGCCTCACATGTGCGTCTCACTGAATCCTAATATGTCAGCTTATAAGCTTGTTGTTCTTTATTAATAATTTCTTTCTTCATTACCTGGATTACATGGCTTTGCTTCTTCACCAGTAGCATTCTGTCCACACTGAAGTTACATATAATAATAGCTGTATAATAGAAGTCTAAAACGGTTCAAAGGCAATCTTCTGAAGGACGACGAAGTGAGTTGGAGCCTCACTAATTCGTCTGCCGACCGCTCTACAATGAGATCGTATAATCATCACATACATTATTAGGTATGTCTGTACCCATATGCAGGTAAAACAGAAGAATAAATGCACCGTATTGTCACAAAATTTTGTCTCGTGTCTCGTCCGTTATCGCGGCACAGATGCCAATCTTAAGATGGCTAGACACTCGCTGTAGAAGTATGAAGTTTATAAATGTATATCGTAGGATGCAACAGACACAACATGGGACTCATATCAGGCTTAAAACTTATTTAGTGAAATATTGATCTCATAGATAACTGTGTGTCTCTTTGGATTTCTAGATGTGAACTTATGACGTTAAGAAGAATTACGCAAACGCTAGCCCCAATAATAGCGTTTTTAACCTGCCAGCTTAACCAGACCAAGACAATGTTGAAAAAATTGTTTAGACGCCGGCATCCATATATATATGGATGCCGGCATATGGATGCCGGCGTCCAAACAATTTTGCCAAATTAAGCAAATGCCAAATTAAGCCTATGGATGAATTAAATATTTCGAAGAGAATTTGTTTTAGGATATTTAGAGGAACATAATATCTTAAACGAGAATAATTTGATTAATTTAAATTTAATGAAGCATTTTCTAGTAGTCGTGTTTGCCACCTTAGAAGTATAAAAAAAAACTACCTTCTATCTTATACGTCACGTATTTGTGGAACTTCTTCCACATGACTGCGTATTGTCAGGCCACACTTTACGAAACAGCCATTTATCTTACTAATTGACGTTATCTCGGCTTGCAGGACGTTTACGTTATTCTTTATTTTTTCTTCTCGCGCACACGTGTCGCGGACAAACGTGAAATCCGGCTTTTTTGCGCCCGTCCAGACTTGTATTTGGAAGTTAAATATTTGAATGTTTGTAAATATTGCATTGTTTGCAGATGGCTGAGGTACAATATATGTATTAGAGATCGGTTGAAATGCGTCTTGAGTATCAATATTGTTTTCTATGTATCGTCTGCCTTATTAATGATTGGAATGCCAGATATAATTGAAAATCTATTGTGTCTGGCCGTTAGCGGGTCGCTGGCGCTCAACAGGTTAAGAACTATAACATATTAATAGTATCTTTTCTTTATTGAAATTAAACTACTATATACGGATTTTATCGCGTTGTTTATTTGACACTTTATTACAAAATTTTGAAAGCTGTTACCCTAACTACTAAACTTTACTAATTTTTAAGCTAATTAAATTATTGAAACTATTAAAACTATTACTATGCTATTATACTATTTATATCTAGTCTAGCTGTGGTTTGCTTCTTCAGTTCATGATACTTTGAGCTCATTCTGCGTAAATAGAAACACCCATGATTAAATTATGTTCGGGTACTTTGAAATAACTACACTGGAACATTGAGACAACTACCATCTTAGTCTCCCCGTGACCATGGCTGCGGAAAAGCAACCGAAACGTCGGGGAAAGTGTAAACACAAATATAAATAGTATAATAGCATAGTAATAGTTTTAATAGTTTCAATAATTTAATTAGTTTAAAATTAGTAAAGTTTAGTAGTAATAGTAGTGTAACAGTTTTCAAAATTTTGTAATAAAGTGTCAAATAAACAACGCGATAAAATCCGTATATAGCAGTTTAATTTCAATGAATAACATTCGCGTAAACAGAAGACAATATTATATTTTCCTTATTTATTCAGTTACCAGCAATTTGGGTTACAAATTAATTTATTCTTGTTAACCCCTCCAGCTAAGTAATGGTAGATAATCTGAAAATCATCTTGTAGCTTACAATCGCATTTTGCCGTCATATATTTAATTATATTTATTAAATATGAAATATTTGTATTTTTGTTTGTAATGCATAATCTCAAAAACTACTAGTCAGTATTTAAAAACCATTAGAAACTACTTTATCGGTTACAGTCGGGTATCATTATCTTAACTTTTTTCTCTAATTTAATTACACATGATTGCGACTTATTTTTATAATATTCTAGACAGTTCCTCATAAAATGATTATTAGTGTTGTACTGTGACGTCGCACATCACGTCTCTTATTACGTTTAGGAACCGGCGTCAGTCAATACAGATGACGTGCTAACTCCATTGAAACGTAACCTTTTATTCCGCAATATAATATAACTAGTTTTTCGCGTGGTTGCGCGGCCCGCGAACAGTTTGATTTAATCAAATACACCCCCGAAGCCAAAAATTACCGATGACCCCGGTGACCTTAAAATGACCTTTTCTGGAAAGATCTCGTCGACCTCTATGACATTTGTTCGAACACACCCCGCCTATCTCTAACCGTTTCGGAGATATTAGAGATCAAAATTTGTACGGCGGCCATGTTTTTTTGTATGGAAGCCATGTTTTTTGCCCCTCCCCCCCCCCACCTAAAAGTTGCCAGGGTTTTAGGAAGATTTTGTTGGAGAACGACTCCTGTAGATATCACCGTTTCCGAGATCCGATGGGGTACCACCACCAAGAGCTGACCTTCCGAAGGTCAGGCGCTTTTTCGGGCCTTTTGAACAATTCGCTATACGACGCTTTATTTACTTATTCGTATTTAGGGACCTTGAAAAATAGGGGGGTCATTGATGACCTCGGTGTCCTTGTATATGACCTTTTTCGGAAAGATCTCGTCGACCTCTATGACATTGAGTAGTGGCTGGAAAGGCGGCATGCCGCCCTCACCTTCTGGCTGACACAGGTAATGACAGGCCACGGTTGCTTCGGCCAGTTCCTGTGTCGCATAGGCCGGCAAGAGACGCCCGGTTGTCACCACTGTGGCGACTGCCGTGATGTTGTTGCAGACACGGCGCTGTACACGTTGGCGAATTGCCCTGCCTAGGCTTCGCAGCGCCATGATTTGGTTGCGGCAGTCGGAATTGTTGCCCTGTCGCTTCCGACCTTGGTACAGTCTATGGTCCGGAGTGAGAGGTCGTGGAACGCTGTCGCCTCCTTCTGTGAGGAAGTTATTTCTATCAAGGAGGCGGCGGAGCGGGAGAGGGAGCGCTTGAACCCTCTCCCCAAACGCAGAACTGTGCGCTGGAGGGCGTGAGACGACCTCCAGCCACCCTAAGGTTTGAACTTGGGGTGGGCCTACCCACCACCCGTTCAACACCAGGTCCGAGAGGCGGCGTGCGTGTTCCCCCGCGCGTCTCTGTGTCGTGTGTCCGTCCCCCTTCAAGGGGACGGTAGGGTTAAGTGACCAAAGTGTCTTTTCGTGAGTGGCCTGCCGTTTTAGCGGGCCGAAACCTCGGCGGGGTCGCGATTGCAAGTGATTTGCGCGACCCCGCCGACTATGGTTATGTCGAGGAACACCGTGGTAGGTTTAGTCGGTATTCCGGGAGGTCCATTTTCATCGTTTCAACATCTTTCTTTTACCCCGGTGAGTCCGACATAACCCCTCCGCCCGCCCCTGCGGAGGGGTATGCGTCAATACATTACCCCACGTAAAAAAAAATGTTCTGCGATAAATAAAAAAAAACAAAACAACGCAGATATGGTGAGAACAAGCCTTGGATTAAAAATGACTACGGCTACTTAACACATACTAAAAAAAGGGCGTCTTCATAGACGCCAGATTACATTATTGTCAAGCTAATATTGTTTTTATGTTATATCATATAAAGTTCAAATTTCATCATGTTAGAATAAAGTAATCCGATCGAACTCAGTCGCAGACGTGTTCAACACAATCTTGATATCTTTTTTTGTTGTAATTGTGCCTATAGTTGTACTTGCAATGAGTGCTATTGGATTATTTGTTTCATTGTATTTTAACAAGGTGTTACCCGTGTAGTATTATGCCTGCAACTTCGTCTTAATTTCTTGTCCCATATCTAACTCAGGGGCTCGGACTCAGGGGCCCAAACACGTTACTTTCTCATTGTATCTAGTTGCCGTCTACTTAATGAGTTAATTCTACAGTTGTTCTGCAACGGCACTTAAGTGATAGTAATACACTAACTCCCTTTTACTACACAAAATAATTAGAAAAACGTGGCTGATATTAAACTAGCTTTTGCCCGCGGCTTCGCTCGCGTTAATTTAGAATTTGACAATCAATTCGGGTTGTACTCTGCTTGTAGTAATATAATTCAATCATGAAAGACACGTGGCGCCATATATTATCATAAGAACGTTATTGTTGTTTTCCTCGGGAACAGTAATTTTTTCCGGGATGAAAGGTAGCCTATGTCCGTTTCTGTACACCTGACAACGTATATGCAAAATTTTAGGATGATCGGTGCAGTGGTTTAGACATGAAAAGATAACAAACAAACAAACTCATTTTCGCTTTTATAATATTAGTTAGGATTAGGATTAGGATTAAAGCCCACACTATAAAACTCTGAAAACTGCATAATCATTGATTCAACCATTTTTGCGTGATGCTGGAACAAACAGACATTTGTTAAATACTAGATAGACTTTTGTAAACAGTCGGGCCATCTATTAGATTTATAGTAGCCATGCTATCATAGATATAAGGGCACAACGAATACACCAAGAAAATTGTGAGTTGCATGATTTTTAACGCGGAGAATGATACGCACAGCACTCGACCCACTATTAGTAGCGAGGTGACCAGCCTATATTTACAGTATTATTTAAATACTTCCCTATCAGTCGAATCAATCAAATAATCCCCTTAAATCCTTGCATAAATAAAGTCATAAAGACCAACAACTAAATTATGATTTTATACCGAAATTACAGTTTTGATCAAAATTTTGAGAGCTGGCTATTCACAAAGTTTGTATGTTATGTCTATAGTATGTATAAGATACATTGTCCGTTGCGTAAGACTTGGGCCTCTTGACGTAAGTTCGCGAGTAGTCACACTTAAATCCAAAACCGACACCTACCATTTGTAACTTGTAGAATGATTCTCGAAAGCAATCTCATCGTTTTCTCGTGACCATGGCTGCTGAAAAGCAACCGAAACGTCGGGAATATGTAAATCTCTGGTTTAATATTTTAAAATAGTAGTAAAACTTAATAGTAGTAGTAGTTTTATAGTTTTAAAATAATGTAAACGCAGTGTTGCAAATAAACAACACGATGAAATCTGTATGAACTAGTTTAATAACGTAATCGTAAGACAATATTATGCTATCTCGACTTTGTTTGTGTTTCATATTCAAATTAGTGGACCGGCAGACGTTGTCCGGCCGGAACGCATCGCAGCGCCACCTACCGGATCTAATTGTAAATCTACACCATGTAAGGGCCCACACAAAATTTCATCAAACTCGGTCCATTCGTTAAGGAGGAGTACATACGAAGTATAAAGAGGGTACCGGAGGCCCAACCCCAAGGAGGGTAGGTACCAACTGCGCTACCGTTGGAGAATCCCTCTTTGGGCGTCCACGCTTAGGGCATAACGTACCTGAGCGTGGACGCCCAGGTCGCCCTTCGTATTCTGGGGGGCCAAAACTGCGCTTAATAATATCCGGGGCAAGAGCAGAAATACCATGGCAACCCCTGCTACGCTGACCGTGAACTTTTACAACATCAGGGAATTACTTAGTAATCTTAATGCTGTTCACCACCACCTCGAGACAGCAAGGCCAGCCTTGGTCTTCTTGACCGAGACGCAGATATCGTCTGAAGCAGACACTTCCTGCCTCACCTACCCTGGGTACGGACTAGAACAATCCTTTTTGTCTAGGGCCGGAGTGTGCGTGTATGTCAGAGACGATATCAGCTCTCGTCGCCTTAGCAATCTTGAAGGTTTGGACCTCTCCATCTTATGGCTCCATGTAGACAACGGCCACCATCCCCGCGTCTATGCGTGCCTCTATAGGTCCCGTAACGGTGACACCGAAACTGACCGACTCATTGAGCACATCCAGATGGCTTCAGACTTTGTGCAGCAGCGGATCCCAGCCGCGGAGATCGTTCTACATGGCGATTTTGACGTCCACCACGTTGACTGGCTCAGTTCCAGTAAGACCGATCAATCAACCGATAATAGTTTTAATAAATGAATTCGCTTAGTAAAGTCTAATAATATTAGTAGTAGTGTAACAGTTTTCAAAATAATAATTATGTAATAAAGTGTTAAATGAACAATGTGATAAAATCCGTATAAAGTAGTTTAATTTCAATGAATAACATTCGCGTAAACAGAAGACAATATTAGATACCCTATGTCCTTTACCAAACTCAGATTCGCATTTACAATAGGTATTATTTAGGATTGTTCTCTGTGATCTTACTTCTAGGTAACAATAATCTTATCATAGAAAATATATTAGATAGATTAACATTGGATGGCGCACGGATATGTCTATTCAATAAACTCGACATTTCTATTACATTTCACAGTATCTATCAATGTATTATTGTTTTTTTATACTACTAAGGTGGCAAACAAGCATACGGCCTACCTGATGGTAAGTGGTCACTGTAGCTTATGGACTCCTACAACACCAGAGGCATCACCTGCGCGTTGCCGACCCTTTAGTTATTTTCTCGTATATAATCAATCAATGAGCAAGCAAAGTTATTTTTGGATGACCACCAGTGGTGAAATGAGTCTTCCCAATATACGTCTAAGGAGACTAATCATAGTAATGACTTGATTACACTTTTATTTTCCTTACTTGTAGGTACAATACTAACTGTGGGCTGAGGTTCCGTTCGAGAAAATAATATAGGTAAGTAGTGCTAATTGCAAAATAAGAATACAAAAATGTTGTTATTAATTTTGCAATTTTTGGTGAACCTACTAGTAAATAATTTGTTTGTAAATATTATTTTAATTCATATAGTTACGTTATTATTTATTGGTATAAAAAAATATTACAGTACAATAAAAAGTTAGATGAACCTCTAGTAATTCTTGCTTTGTTGGCGTAGCGGTAGTGACTACGATTGCTGTCTGCTGTGAGTTAAGAATCGGGTTCAATTTACAGGTCGAACAAAGTCTTACGGAGCTTTTGTTCAAGAAATTATTAGTTGAAGCACGGAGTCTGTAGCTATGCCCAGTAGAAGCGATAAACTCGTCCTAATACGAAGAACCTAACGTTATATCTGGCAAAATGTGGGAGTAATACACTTTTACCTAGCCTTACCGGAAATATACGCATAAGAATATTGCTTTCTACTAGCTTAGACGCCGTGCTTCTACTGACAATGTCTTGATAGATTAACCCAATAATGCATTGCCCGGCAATTGGATCCACGATATCACTGCAATTACATACGTATATTGCAATTACGTACTGCGCCGTCAAGGTAGCATATACCAGCGAAATAAAAAAATATAGTAACAAAATAAATAATAGGAATATAGGAAAAATAAATGGTATGGGATCTCTCCCACATCCCTCTTCGAGTGGCCTTCGGGATGTCGTATTATGGGTTTACATGTGAAGTCCTTGTCATTGAGGGGGTTGGATGACAGTCCATACTAATTTTGTATCGGAATGGTCATTCAGAACTTTGTGGGTCCAAGAGGCATTTGCTCTGTAAGGGCTCTCTTGTATTTCAATGTGAGGTTTGTTTTGAGTTTTATGTTTGTACCTCGGCCTTAGGAATCCAATGAAGCTTAGGTTTTTGGTAACAAAAGCTTTTTTCTGCTTCATATTACGCGCTGTAATCAATGTATTGTGACACTTTCAAAGTATTAAGAGAGATGTCGATTTGAAATCTGTTATAACTTTGCAAGTAAGATGTTATTGTTATAATATCAATCTTGCTTATAAATAAAGTTTATATTATAACATATATTTCACTTATTTTCCACGCAAGAGCAAAAAGCAATTAAAATAAACCTTTTTGAGAAAACAATATCACAATTGGTTGCAAAATAAGGAACAAAATATGGGGTATAGTGGGATTGCTATCTCCTTCGGACAAGTGCATTTAAATAGCAGTTACGTCACAACTTGTATGGTGCATTCTTTTTCTCGTCTCTGCTACGATGGCGTAGTGGTTAGTGTAACCGACTGCCACGCCTGAGGTCGCGGGTTCGATTCCCGCACAAATCAAACATTTGTGTGCATGAACATGGATCTTTGTCTTGGTCTAGGTGTTTCTATGTATAATATGTATATATTTACAAAAAATAAGTATATATGTATGTTTATCCATTGTCTAGTACCCATAGTACAAGCTCTGCTTAGTTTGGGCTAGATGGTGTTGTGTGTATGTGCTAGAATATTATTACTCAGATATGAAACGCTTGTATATTATTTAATTTTGAGTAGATTTCAACAATTATTTTTATTGGGTTTAAGTAACGAAATTATTTGACGTACCTAAATAATACAAAGATGTGAATCAACTATCATATTGTCCAGTGGGACAAAAGAAGTTTGCCTAGCAGTGTCTAGGCACGTTTCGTAGTATGAGCCGTACATACATACTCCTGTACGCTTCAAACACTGTCGCAGAGCGGGTTGGCAGACTTCATAGTCATGTTTAAAAACATAAGAGCCTACTTAGAGACCGTTGATCGATTCTCAGATCAAGACAACTGATATTTTGAAATTTTAGCTAAAAATTCGCAGTTACTGGTTACGTAGTCTAGTATTCTGCCTGGTAGAGGGCAATAGGATCACCCCTATCAAAAAGTACTTTAAAGTTAGCTGACAGTATGTGCATGTAAAACACCGCTACATACTTCTTCGACAATACACAAGACTAAATGTGTAATATACTCCGGACAAACTTCACCAACATCAACCATATTGGTAAACTCCCCGTAATGTGTCTAAACACAATATTGTCTTCTGTTTACGCGAATGTTATTCATTGAAATTACACTACTATATACGGATTTTATCGTGTTGTTTATTTGACACTTTATTACAAAATTTTGAAAACTGTTACACTACTATTACTATTAAACTTTACTAATTTTTAAGCTAATTAAATTATTGAAACTATTAAAACTATTTATACTATTACTATACTATTATACAATTTATATTTATTTTTACACTTTCCCCGACGTTTCGGTTGCTTTTCAGCAGCCATCGTCACGGGGAGACTAAGATGTTAGTTGTCTCAATGTTCCAGTGTAGTTATTTCAAAGTACCCGAACATAATTTAACCATGGGTGTTTCTATTAACGCTCCTAAACACGCTTCAAACAAATGAATAAACAAATGTTTCAGCAGACGCAGTTCCACAGTACTAAGTTGCAGGTAAGTTAAACACAAATTACATTCACAATGGTTCTCAGTACTAACTAGGAGTACGGATAAGTTCTGACTAAGTTTCTGGCTACACAAATCTTGTTCGCAGTCTGTCTTGGGCTTTGATCAACAATAGTTGCTATTGTTGATCGAAGGTCTTGGCTGTGTTTAGTGCTTTGTGTCGGCTTTTTATTTGATTGGTTAGCATGGAAGCAGCGCTGTTCAGCTATACGTTAACTGGCTCCGTGGCGCAGCGGTAGTGAATGCGACTGCTGTGCATGAGGTCTCGGGTTCGAATCCCTGGTCGGGCCAACAAAAACGGTTTTTCTGTTAAGAAATCTTAATACGAGCTCGGAGTTAGGAAGTTGACGGTGTTAGACACCCCCGTGCCTCGGAAAGCACGTCAAGCCGTTGGTCCTGCGCCTGATCTCTCTCCGGTTGTGTCGGATTATCCGTCCCATCGGATCATGAGGGTTAAGGAACAGAGAGTGCACTTGTGTTTGCGCACATACTTGTGCACTATAATATCTCCTGCGCAGATGACCAGTCTCCGTTAAGATTGGCCGCCGTGACCGAAAATTCGGTCTGGAGCGTACAAATATCGTGATATTTCAGCAACTAGATAGTCAAAAGCGAAATTTTGAGTGACTAGATAGGAATAGCAACATTTTCGAGTAACTAGATAGGCGATAGCAAGACTTTTGAGCAACTAGAGAAGCAAAAGCGAGATTTTTGAGCAACTAGATAGCAAGTAACAAGATTTGTAAACATCAAAATACCAAATAGCAAGATTTTTTAGTGATAAGATAGTCAATAGCAAGAATTTTTAGTGGCTAAATAGCCAGTAGCAAAATTTTATAGCTAATGCGTATAGCCATTGTTTGGCTGTGATCTTCTATAGCTTTGAGGTACTTCTGTGACTGCAGTTTATAGTATCCAGGCGTCACTTATACAGATCACACTATAGTTACTACCAATGCAACTTCTGAAAATTTATCCAGACACAATGTTTTTATCATGATGACTCGATAAAGGTTAATTAGTCATTTCCAATTAGATCTATAATGGACAGACATAAACTCGTTACATTTTTTATCCTAACCAATATTATAAAAGCAAATCTGAGCGAGCACAGCCGTGAGCACAAGCTAGTAGTGTATATTTCAATTACAGAAATCCTCACAGGCCGTTTAAAGGCACATTAAAGGGTTAACACCGCTTCAAACTCGCACTTGACACCTTTTTAAAACTAGCGGCGACAAACCACCGTAATTTCCTGCCTCTTAGTCATGTGTAGATGTGTACTTCCGGCTGCGTGCCGGATGCTCTATGAAAGCAACCCTAGCCGACTTCCGGTAGCTTTTAGTCATAAACGCGACAAAATATTTTCCTTTTACATTTTGTTGTATTTGTTTTTGAATATAACAGAATAAATAAATACATGATTATACATTAAGTTTCATGAATATTTTCTGTGGTTGTTTGTTATGTAAAGATAGTTAACCCGTCAACTGTCGAGCGGACAAACGCTGTCCCCAAAAATGAGTCATAAAAAAAAAGGACAAATGTACCTATGTTCGCTGCACACTTGACTCGTTAATGAGTCAAGTGTCGAGCGCACATATATTTGTCCGTTTGTGTATTGTTTGCACAATGAATTTTTAATTATTATTTACGTATTTCCCCTAGACGTTCAAGAAGTTAATTAATTACAAAAAGTGTTCCAGTGCGTTGTTAGAAATTTAAACTAAATAAAATCATCAGTTATATTTTACAAGCTATGTTTTAAGTGCTACGTAACAGGAGTTTACAATATTGCCTATCACTCACGACATTTCCAGTATCTGATTCACTATTATTTCCGATCCTATATCTTAAAACTGACGTGTCTGCCTCTAGTGTATGGCACTGTTCTGTATGTTTTCTCGTCTTCGAATCCCGGGTCAGGTAAAGTGTTATTGGGTTTTTTCTGACAAGGAATTATCAGTAGTAGCACGGAGTTGGAAATAGTGCTCGGTAAACTGCAATAGGCTCGCCCCCTTATACTAGTAATTTAGTAGAAACCTTTGCTGGCGAAATGTAGCCGCTATACAACTCTACCTACTACCCTTCGGGGATATAGACGTGAGTAATAACTGCTTTGGGTACGCAGCGGTAGTGTATGCGACTGCGGTGTGTAAGGTCTCGTTTTCGAATCTAAGTTCGAGGGAACAAAATGTTATTCAATTTTTCTTATAAGAAATCTCAATAGCAGTTCGGAGTTTAAAATAGGCGATATCAGACACATCTGTACTTTGGACAGTAATCCTGCGCCTGATGTTTCTGGTCGTGTCGGATTGACATCGGATTATGAGAGTTAGGGAACAGACATTGCACTTGTGCACTACAATATCTCTTGCGCAGATCGCCAGAGTCTGTTAAAATTGGCCACCGTAACCGAAATTTGATCTGAAGAACCTTATTCTTATATATCTAATGTAAATTATAATATACCTCTTAGAAACTGGCTGTGAAGTAGGAAAGTGAAATCTAATTAATTCTAATTGTTTCACAGTAATTAGCGGTAAGCGGCCGATAATTACCAACTAATTGAGGCGGTGGTTACAACAGTACTGTGCTATACTAATTAACTATACGGAAATATGTTTGATCCTACCAGTACATTGTAAAGATAATGAATAAATACGAAAGATTTCCTATTCGATCTTTTGGAAGTTATCATCAGAAAATTATCATTAAGAATCTTCTAAAACGTGCACAGTAGACTATATCTTATACTACATGTGAAGTTTTTGTATTATTTCTGGTTACACGAATGTGATGAATTAGATGACCTATATATATAATAAAATTGTAACTGGTCGATGTCCTTACCTTATAGATATATAAGAAAACATAATTTGAGGGTTCTTTAAAAGAGCTATAGCAGTAGAAACAATTATTTTAGAATTTTTGTCTATCTGTATGTATGTTCGTATGCGCATCACGCAAAAAACTATTGCAAGAAATAGAATGCGGTTTTTATATTGTATTACTGCAAGTCTAAGTTAAAATCTGTTGTATGAATCAGCTTGATACGCCTCCTAAAAGTTAAGTACTATGTGTGTTCTCACAAGCAAAGAAAAAAAATATAGATAGACTGCGCAATTCCATGCGTATGAACTCGCGAGCAAAAGCTAGTCGGAAATAAATAAAGATTTATATTATTAAACGATTTTGGTCAAAGATTTAATCACTTTAGTTGAAGTAGAAACTCTCAATAACACATTTTCGAACGTTGTGCCATTGAGACCGTTGACGGAGTAGTTGTATATACATTAATATGTCGAAATCCGGTATTATTTTAATATAACGCCAATGAACCCATACTCTGATTGGCCCATTACCGGGTGAGTGGGTGCAACGTGGAGCGCGCTAAGCTTTTCCAGATGAATGGCCGCTGTAACATCAAACGCAAAAGGTTCGAAGGGCTAAAGGGTAAGAAAGGCTAATCAAAATGTTGCTGCTAAATATTGTCTTTACATACTGTGCGGTACGTTACCTAAATGCTAGGCTAGAATTATGCTTAAGGAGATTAAACAATGTGATTAGAAAACACTTATAACTTTTATTCCGCTCAAGGAGTACCTAATCTATGCTATGCTAAATGATAAAGGATCATATTGCTAATAGGGAATTGCTAGTAATGAATGCACCCGGCTTGCTGTCTGAATTCGCACTGATATCGCTGCGCACTCGGCGTGGCTGTATTAGGTTGCTAGATCAGCAATACGTTTTCGATGCAAGTATTGCCTCAAACACATATGTACATACATTGTCTCCGCCTTTATAGATTCACCTCTAGTATTATATTATATAATAGGTAGCAAGTCTGTTCACGTATACCGAGCATAGTTTCCATGCTATATTTGAGAATTTCTTTACAGATTTAATAACATTTTACCCGACTTGAGAATAGTACCCTAGACATCAGTCACATAATATATGTCAATAATTAAACTAGTCTAATTTGCTATATTTTTTGTAACATACCATTATTTCAGACCTTTATATTCCCAAAATTTAGTTGCTGTTATTAAAGTATATTTTCCAGCTATGTTTACATTCTATGTTTTGTTTTCTTCTAGGTGCTATACTAGCTTTAATAACCTAAGAGACAAAACGCAATAACACTGCCTTCTTCTTGTCATTCTAAAAACGCATAAAGAAACAACGTATGATCCTAAAATCTTAAAGAAAAGAAATAAGCACCGCATACTAAATGTTCCTAAAACTAAAACAGAATTTGCTAGCAGACAATATAAAAAACGTTCAGCCTTTTTATACAATAAAATTAATAAACTAATATATATTTATGATAAAAAACAATATGAATGTAAAAATATGCTAATAACATGGCTACATAACTTAAACTATAACGATACAGAGGCACTCCTGCAATGTGTGAATTAATAATTAATCTTATTTAATGTTGTACTCGCTTATTCTGCACATTCACCCAAACTATATATATCTATATATCTCACTCGCACACTCACACACTCATACACACATACACACACTCACACACATATACACGCGCGCACACGCGCGCGCACATACACACACACACACACATACACACACACAATTGATCATATTTTTCTTTTTTAGTTTTTTAGTTTTTATTTTCTATTTTTCATATAATATTGTATATTGCTCAAAACTATAAAGTAGGGAAGAGCGGAGCCTACAACTACAGGCATTTTCTATGCTTAAATGGAGACTCCTCGACAAGCAATGTAAACCAAATATGATATGAAATAAACTTATTTTATTTATTATTTATTTTATTATATAGGAATCAAATCCAAAACCGAATAATAATCAAAAGTGCAAACTTATGCCTCAGGACCGGCGAAGCTGAGGTTAATTATTCAGTAGAAGCAGTAGGTACAGTCTAGACAGCTAGCGAACGATAGCAGTCAGAGACATTAAGGATCTAAAAAGACTTATAGAAGTACCGTGAGTTTTGTAAGGTAGTAGATCCTCGCTGTAGTACTACCCTCTCACAGAATACCGGCGTGAAGTAACGGTACCCGTACTGTTGCGTTTCGTATCGGTGAGTGAGAGAGCCGGCGGCCAATTTACCCCGATCCTTTTCCTATCCTTTCCTTTGTCCTTTCCCTCCTTCATTCCTTTTTAAAGGGCTGGCAACGCACTTGTAACTCCTTTGGGGTTGCGGGTGTCCATGGGCGGCGGTAATCGCTTACCATCAGGCGATCCGTCTGCTAGTTTGCTCCCCTATGCAATAAAAAGAAAGAAAAAAAAAACTAAGATTAGGTAGACAGACGAATAGCTTGTGCATAATTTAGGCGTTAGCTCCAGGCAACTATTATGACATCTATAACAGTTTCTAGAAGCCTTAACTATGCAAAATTCGATCGTTTTAGGTTCGATGTCCGGGTTAGAAAAAGTGTTATTAGGTATTCTATTGAGTATTTATCAGTAGTAGTACGGAGTCTCGCTCTTAATTGCGTGGGATCTATTAGCATAGTTGGCAAAATGTGGGAGTAATACTCCTCTTTAGAGATATAAGTATGAAACTTAAAAACAGAACTGTAAAAATTATATGTATTAATATTATAAAATTAACTCCGAACTATTTATAACGATTTTACTTAGACGGCATTAAAACAATTTAAACTTGCACCCTGAGTATACTCAAGTATCGTATAAGTTCCTAGGCTTATATACCATTTATAAAAGCGGACGAAGTCATGGTGAATAACTACCCTATGTATTTTAATTCATGTTAACTGTTCCTTCTATCTAGCCACTTGTAAGAAAACTCCTCAAATAAAATAACCTTATGATAACCATCACGAAAACCTTGCATAAAAAATTTACCCACACCAGGATAAAAAACATACTTCATATTAGCAGATCCTATAAGCCTATCAACAAAACTTGATTTACCAACATTACTAGGACCAGACAAATATAACTGCTTACACTTTAAACCTCGCCCTTTCAAAAAATTATTCCACCACATACACACTTCCATGGTCCAATTAACATAACACACATCCATCGGTTTCCATTGAACATCCACAACAGGACATTTTATGTCATCAAACAAATTTCTCAAAAACTTATAACAAAATCTATGTTCAATTACAAAAGGATCATCAAAACGAAACCGATCAGTTCGCATAGCCCACAATCGTGCTCGCATATTAAAATGCAATTTAGACTCTTTACAATTATACAATGGACATTTATACTCTTTAGTGCAATACCTGATACAACTTTTTCTAGACTTACAAGATTGCAAATCAAAGCGTGCACCATCGAGTCGATATTAACAATTAACTCTGTAGTATCATATATATTTGATTAAGTAAATCAGATACATTATTTTTTATTTAAGTCTTTACTTTCCGTTCGGAATTTCAAATTTAAACAATTTGCATAAAGAAACCTCTAAAGGTGCAATAAAAAAAAATTTAAGTATGTAGCTGCTATGTTCCGACTATGGTCCGGTCAACTGGAAAACATTTGGATACATCAGCCATTACACACATCATTTTTCGGCACGGATGACGTACTAGTTTAAAAGGTCGCTTCGCCATAGCCACTATGCCGAGTGTTGGACTTGAATCCCACATAGGACAAAAAATTGT
The DNA here is from genome assembly GCA_963564715.1 of Catocala sponsa. NCBI lineage: Eukaryota > Metazoa > Arthropoda > Insecta > Lepidoptera > Erebidae > Catocala > Catocala sponsa. The sequence goes on from OY751351.1 coordinate 11,504,079, forward strand.
CAGGTCCACAAATACATGTTCCAAGTCTGGCCATTCTTTGTGATCGTTGTTTGAATGTCTTTCGCGACACAGGAATTAATCCTTGAGCGGGCGTAATAGTTAAAAAAACACTTCAGCTATATCCAAAATATTGACGTGTATACTATGGCACAACAACCCATTATCTCAGCGTTGTTTTAAACGCTACACATTCACAATGTTTTAAACATCGAATACGTCAGCAATACTGATTAAAACCATTTCATTTTCCCGTATTACAGCCCACTTTTCATCCTTATAAACAAACACACACACACAGCATACTTAAATCTGACCGCAGCACGATTGTCACACTGGACACTTTACTTATTCATAAACGAGGTTTTTTCTACACTGTGTCATCTAATAAAAAAAGGGTTTCCGAAACTCATATCTTTTGTCAATAACAAAGCAATATTATTCTTGTTTTACAACGGATATAAATTAAACGTTCGATCATGGTTATCGTTTTATTCCTAGCCAATTTACTTTGAACCTTCACTTAACAGCGACTTGTTTATAAGAAACAAGAGCCGGGGATCAAATTACAATGGTTATTGTTTTGGGCTTACCAGTTTACGTAGAGCTTTCTTCTTGTTTTGGTAACGTAGAATTTTGATATGAGTTTGGGTTCTTTGAAGAATGGTTTTGTTTATCTAATGAGTGGTTTCCAACGAGTTAAGAGAAGATCTGAGTACGTATTTAATATCGTGTATCACGAGATTATAAGGTTTTATAGTACACTTTAATTGCATTTTCGAGACATAAGGATATTCCATGTTTTAGAATGTTTGAGCCATATGGATCGGATTTGATGTAATGTCGTAAATGTCGACAGTTATGAGGAGATTATTGAATGTAATAGCATAAAATACTGCGAGAATATATACCAATTGGTGTCCAATAATCAACTTACTGAAGTATACAATTGGATATCTTCCTGCAGTGTCGTGGAAGTTCAAAGAGAAAAGATTCAAGACAGCGAATTAAAACAATCCTAACTAATGAATGTAATCAATCCTTACTAATATTATAAATGCGAATGTGAGTTTGTTTATTTGTTAGGCTTTCACGCCTTAACTACTCGATCAATGATCATGAAATTTCGGAAACACGTTGTTAGGGGTGTAAAAGGGTACCTTTCATCTAGAAAAAATTACTGTTCCTGAGCGAACAGTTTTTTTTTTCAATTGTGTAATTAACAGTTTGTTATGTATTAGCTTGTACCCGCTAGTAAAAGCTTCTACATAACAATCTATTAATTTTCTATATGCAATTCATGCAAACTCACAAAATACTCAACATATACTAAAGAGTGATGGTGGAAAAAGGTGGGAGGATCTTTAAATTAAATGTCAAATATCAGGCAGAGCCATTCTTTGTGGCGACGCTGAATAATTCAACACTTCAGTTTATTCGCGAATACATTCATATAAAGAAACTCTCTCATTGAAGGCGAGGGGCTTGTGTTCCAAGAACATTTGCATTTGTTTCACTTGCTTTATGATTGTTTGTTTGTCTGTCTGCGTGTTTTAAATATTTTATTAGCGGCATACTTTAAGGATAGCCACGGTCTAGTTATAGCTAATCTGTACAATATGTTTACGAAGTATACGTAAAAACAATTGAAGCGAGAAAGTTTCGACTAAACTCTGAAATTTTGAGTACTTACGTCACGTATTACGATCGTTGACAGTCTGTACGCATTAGCTAGATTATGATTTTATACGTACTCACATAGTTCTATCTTTATATCTACGAAAGGGTGTGTAGAGGTGTATTACACCAAGATTTGGACAGCTAATAGTCATAGCTCATCTTTAGTATTGCCATATACCGTTTTCTTGACCGAAATCCTATGAGATTCTGCCAAATCGAAATAAAAATATCATAAAAGGCAGTCTAGTATTTACTAACACTGGGCCACCAAGGTACTAGAATCGAATTTTAAGTAAAATACAGCTACTACTATTAATATTGGAATGTAAACGAACAAGCAAAACCAAACAAAATCCGAGTCTTCAACTTAAATGCGTGGCGTGATCAGTCTAGGTTTGTCTCCTAAATCTTCCGCTTAAAGATGCGAACGTTGGCAAATTGTACCCTTATGCTAACGCACAAATTTCACTTAGCTCTAACGTCGCGATGAAGCTGTATTTGCTGAGATGTATTATGTTAAATGTGTCTTTCAGGCCGGGGCTTAATTTGGACACGAAAGATATCTCAACGAGACGAACGTACGAATACGGTATGTATATCTTTGAAGTGGTAGTTTTATGTATGTGTGAGTGTAAATAATTACAGTAAAGGATTTTTAGCACTTAAACAGAACTCGCTCGAAAGACGTTGTCAGGCCACAACAGATGTTTCGGTTAGGATTCCTAGGTCGGACAAAGTCGGTATATTGAACAAGACATTCTCAGTGGTGGCATGAGGTTTGTTACTGTGCCCGCCATACGGCAACTGAACAGACTTGCCGCTTATATATATCGCCGCCCATAGCTGTCAAAATGTGGATATCATGATCTAATATTATCCATAGCGCTTTTTATAAATATACATATAATTAATAAGCGTTGATAATATTTTAAGTAGACATTCATAACTCTGTAAATAAAAATAATATTTAGTAATTTAGAAGAAATAATATTTAGAAGCATTAGATAGAAAAAGAGGCGCTCTTTCGCCAGCAAACTGTGTACATAGTTTGGTGAATTTGTAAATATTGTAAATAAGTATGTTATAAATCTATGAAGCATAAACTTTGTACCCCTTTTTACGAAAATTGCGCGAACGAAGGAGTATGAAATTTGGCACAGTTAAAGTGTACATGGAGAAGGAGTGACGAATCCTAATATTTATATAAAATATGCATTAGAAATACATTAAATTAATGAAAAACACTACACGCACACAACCATGCATTTGACACACGCAGTCGAAGCGCGTAACTATGGTTACATATATCAATATATAATAACATATATCAGCAATATCTTACAGGCAAACTTTGGTCGAATTTCGAGCACTAGGCGACCGCTAGTTATAAGAAATAAATATATAAAAAGGCTTTTGTTTAACTTATCACCAGATATAGTAAAATATAACAGTCATAAATAGTAAATGATCACCAAATTGCACAGCAAAAGAGATCAACATAAGTCGACGGAGCCCCGGTTCTTCCTTAAACCCACCCGAAAGGGCTCCTATTTTTGGGTGAGTTTAAGAAGGAACCTAACATAACCTAACCCTTCCGAGACGGAATGCAGTGATTTGAGACGTATAGGTGCTCGTTATCATATATTTTAGTAAGCATATTTTGCTGTGCAATTACTATTTTTGGTGGTCATTATATTTAATCCCATATAAAAATACCTCGTTCTACCCCTTCAGCTGTATAGGCGTGCCACTATGTATCACTGTAATTATATTGTGAACACAGTATCACTCGTATGTAAATAGTATTGGTTAAAAAGCCGCACATTACATATACCACTCACGAAACTTATGATCCAACTAAATCAATCACGAAACTTATCATCAAACCAATATGGTTCAATAGAACCAATCTATTTTTATTTCTTATCGTCACATTCCTAGAGCCAGAAAGTTATTACATTATATTAAACAAGTCACGTATCCAGTCTTGAAACGTCGAACGTATCATACTTTATTAAACAAGTTTTATAACATTAAAATATAATATCAGCCCTGTCTTAAACGGTTCCACTGCTGGGCACGGGCCTCTTCTCAGTATGAGAAGGCCCAAGATATAATCCACCACGCTGGCCTACTGCAGGTTGACAGACTTCACATATCTTCGAGATATCTATTATATTTAATCCGCGCATAACTTCGAAAAGTAGAATTGTGCGCCTTGGGATCGAACTCGAGACTACTTGTATCTAGTAGTATCATGTTTATACTTCTCACGCATGCACCTGTGTTACACAGGTAATCCTAGATAGTGAATTTATTTATTTACTAGCTTTTGCCAGCGGCTTCGCTCGCGATCTGTAACTTTTTATAGTTGATTCCTAGTTTGGTAAGTAGCATAACGGTCGAATAATATTTTAAATAACTTTCGTTCGTAATAGTGCCTAGTTTATTTCTATAGCATATGCGATTAGTTTATGACTGGCCTCAGGTCAACAAAAAGAGTAGCAGGATTACCGATAGCGACGCTAGCGTTGATTGCAACAAATGCTCACAAAGATAATCGTGACAGGGTCGACAGATAGTCACCGCAGGACATCAATTGAGAGCTTCAACATACACAACATTGTCAGTGAGCCCATCCGGAATATGAACATAAAGGTTCCTTGGACTGGTCACACGGGAAAGAGTGACGTAAAGTTAACCATGTGACACAGTTCAAGCCAAATTCAACCTTCGGCCCTACATTTACAGCGCAACGTTAGTGAACTGCGGGTGACATAAAGGGCGAAAAACTTATTATTTGCGGTTGGTATAGTAACCGTGTCTAGGGATTGAACCGCAAAATTAAGTTTGATTTTTATTGTATGTATATACTTTTCCGGGATAAAAAGTACCCAGTGTGGTGCCCAGGATAATAAAGTATAATAATATTATCGTAATTAATTTCATCGTAATCGAACTGGTAGTTTTTGCGTGATGCTTGAACAAACAGACAGACAGACAGACAAACATTTTTTTAATCACGTTTTTGGTTTCGGTTCTACAGATTTATTATATGTGCAGATTAAGAAAGAAAGAAAAAAAGAAAATTATTTATTTGACACATACCACAAACACATAATAACAAGTATAAAATAAAAAGAAATACTTAGATACAAACATAAACTTAGCGAAACTAAACCAAAACAGAAAACTAAACAAAAAACATAATATATAAAGTGTCAACAGTAGTGTCAAATAGGGCCCAGTTCAGCATGTGTCAGACGAAAGCCTGACGCTGGTTTGCTGGTTTTTAACTGGGTCCTTTAGTGACTCATGGATATAAACCATCTATAATATCATCAAAGAAAATATAAAAAATGCATACAGAATAATATCAACTTTACACACAGACACAGATAATGTACCTTTTTTTTTTTTTTACGTGGGGAAATGCGCCTAATGCATACCCTCTCGCCACAAGGGGAGGTGAGAGGGTTATGTCCGGCTCTCCCGTATTTCGGGCCTACGGACCAAAACCCCACGGTGTGCACGCTCGCTGCCTTGTGTAGTGGATGGGCCGCTGGCAAAAGTTACTACCTCAGCGACCCACCCAGCAGTCTACAACTTCTCGGTGACGCCCCAGCACTACATAGGGCGTCGGACCGACTCAATGGCTGGCGGGCGGGAGATCCCCGTTCTGCCGCCCGCGGCCTTCATTATGGCGGCATTAGGCGCGCTAAAGCGCGCCTGCGCCGCCCGGTTCGCCGGCGACGGCTCGGATCTGCAAGGATACTTTCTTCACGGATCCGCTCCGCCGCCTCCTTCTGCGAGATAACGTCCTCGCAGAAGGACGCAACCGCTGCCCACTTCCTCTCGCTGTCGACCATGGCTTTGATCACGGCCGGCAGCGAGAGATCTTCACCCACAACCTCAATGAGTTCACGGCGCTGCACCGCCCAAGCAGGACATTGCTCGAGCGTGTGCTGCGCCGTGTCCTCCTCACAGTCGCAGTGGTGGCAGACGGGACTCGGTTCCCTCCTAGCGACCGTGTGCAGGTATTTGCCAAAGCAACCGTGCCCTGACAACACCTGCACTAGCCGGAAGGAAAGGGTCCCATGCTGCCGCCCCTCCCACCGCTCCAATACAGGCTGGAGGGCCCCAACGGTTCCGAAACCAGCCACGGGCGCCTCCAGCCGCGCCTTCCACTACAGATAATGTACCTGATGCAAGATCTCACAACACAAAAATATATATATAATAAAAAAAAAGAAAATAGTAATAAATACGCTGTTACGCCTCAGCTACTCGACTAACCATCATGATATGTCGCATACAGGCTTTCCTATATGTAAGTCCTTTGATTTAGGGTACCTTTCATCTGGGAAAATATTGCAGCTCCCGTGGGATAGAAATTAATTTTAACAAAATCTCTATTAACGCGGGCGAAGCCGTGGTCAAAACCTAGTAAATATAGTAAATAGTTGCTTGTTGAGGTTATGCTAAAATTCGATATCACAACCGCTGTGATCGAACTTTGATTAATAACCTCGAAATGAGCGTGCGTGTTACATGCGAGCAAATTAATCAATATTTCATATTGCTAGACAAGATGCAGAATATATAACAATGATATTTGCATGACAGAATGACATAATGAGCAGCGATAGCTCAGTGGGGAGACCAACAGACTGCAACGCAGAGGGTCTCGGGTTCGAACCCACGTCGCGCACCTCTGACTTTCGGAAGTTATATGACTTTTCGAAATTATGTGCGTATTGATTGTCAATTATCGCCTGCTCCGTGCCTCGGAAAGCACGTTAAGCCGTTGGTCCCGGCTGCCATGAATATCTATGGCAGTCGTTATTGGGAGAGTGTCGACACAAAAGATCCCACTGGGTCGAAGTGTCGCCGGTCTGTACTGCCTGGCCCCCACATAAGATAAGATGCATGACAGAAATGTCTTCCAACAAAAATGTTTATACATTTTAACCTCTCCGCTATGTTACCGTTGACAGATTTTATCATGGCTTCTTGTAGCAGTTAGGGAATCAATACATTTATGTATGCTTTGATTATAAATTTATGTATGTTTTCTCGTATTATTGATAGAGCTCGTATTTGCATGAACGAAGTTTGTTGAATCTCTATATAATCTTGGTCTACCAGAAATCGTAGTTATGTTCAACCATATGACAGTTTAAAACAAATAGCGATATACTTGAAATCCACACGCAAATAGAAGAACCTTCTAAATCCAGCACAAATCAAAACAAACTCTGTAAATAGCAAGCAACTCGCCATCTCATATTCCAAAACAAAGCATCAACATGAAAAGATATTTATCAACAGGCCATAAAAGTAAAGACCCGTAAATGAGTATATGTAATTAACCTCGTAACATATGGATCCCGTCAATATCGACAAAAACCCGTAAAGGGTCGATTCGAGACGTACACTGAAGTAATTTTGAGCACCCTTTAAAAACGACGCCTTCTCAATCGTGCTAGCTATAGCGAGTGGTTTTGCTTTATTCTTTTAAGAGGTTATTGTAACTCTAGACCAGTATCTTTGATCGGTGGTTGATAATTTACGCTGAAACTAGCCGAGTCTTTACTACATACATACTTAGTCTTAATCCCATTGGCTTCCTCGAGGGGGTATGCAGAGGTGTATTGTATACCCACATTTCGCCAGGTAAGGAGCGAGCCTATTGCCGTATTACGGGCACGTATTACCGTGGGAGAGCCACGCTTCGGCACGAATGGGCCGGCTCGACCGGAGTGATACCACGGCCTCACAGATAACCGGCGTGAAATAGCGCTTGCGTTGTGTTTCGTCGAGTGAGTGAGGGTACCGGAGGCCCAACCCCCCTGGCAACGCACTTGTGACTCCTCTGGTGTTGCGGGTGTCCATGGGCGGCGGTAATCGCTTACCATCAGGCGATGCGTCTGCTCGTTTGCCTACTATACAACAACAAAAAAAAACCGTACTGCTAGTGAGAATTTCTTGATTTCAGAAAAATGCAATTACACTTTGTCCGGCCCAAAAATCGAACCTAAGACTTCATGCACAGCAATCGAATTCACTGCCTTATTGCAAACATTCATAGGCTACTACTATAACTGCTTACCATCCTGCGGGCTCTAGACTTGCTTACCACATTAATACTACCAAAAATCCTTTACTCTTGGCGTATAGAAACATTCAATAAACACATAGAAACTCATACAATTTATACGCAAACATTACCGTTTACAGAGTGTGTATTGAAGCGGTTTTATGTTCTCCTTTACATACGAATTCTCTCTCTAAATGTATATTAATTTCGTTTATTGAATGCGTTTTGAATACGAGTGGAGAACGATTCAACTCTTTTGTTAAAATTTTCTGCTTTGGGTATTAGACGTTTAAACGTAAATAATGGTTTTATTATATGTTTTGACGATAGAACTCGAGCTCTGAAGATTGAAGGCTTTTTAAAACACAAGTTTTTTCTGATAATAAGGTTTTGTAATGACCACTTAACTGGATATTCTATTCCGTGCAACTGAAAGGGTAGCTAAATCATTGTTGGATTGATATTTTACAACAATTACATATTTTGTTTTAACGTGGTGGAATGCATTGACGCATACCTCTCCGCGAGGCGACGGAGAGGTTATGTCCGATTCACCGGGGAAAAGATATCTCGGTAATACTGACTAAACCTACCACGGTGTTCCTCGACATAATCCGAGTCGGCGGGGCCGCTCCAATCACTTTCACATGCAAACGCGACCCCGCCAAGGTTCAAGCCCACCATATGAAACGGCAGGCCACTTCACGAATAGACATACCCTATTTAAAAAATCAACGGGTTGCACTCCGGGAGTGCCGGCAGAAGTGAAAACTTGAATATTAACGTTGTGCATTTTTGATATTTTAGAATGGTTAGGGAATAATTTGGCACGAATTGCTTTAATTATCAGTATAAAAGTACTATCATTTATGTGGTAAAATACAATATTCATTTATTGCGCTATCGTACACAAACATGACAATTCTCCCTCCGTCTTACGAATTTCCGATCAGGTCACGTGTCCTGACGCGATTTTGACAATTCGCCCTCCGTCTTACGAATTTTCGGTCAGGTCACGTGTCCTGACGCGAGTTTAACATTTTTCCATCACAAAAAGTGCACAACGCCGCTAAAGAAGTTTTCACTTCAAAAATTCGTAAAACTCGGTCAAGCCGTTTCGGAGGAGTGTGACCACAAACACTGTGACACGATATTTTTATATAAATCATGTACCTATACTAGATGTGCCCGCGGTTTCACCCGCGTTTATAGTTGCTGCGCCGCTCCCGTGGGTTGTAGCGTGATTATATAGCCTATAGCTTTCCTCGATAAATGAGCTATCTAGTGTATAAAATATAAATTTGATACACTTTCGTCTATCCCTAAGCATTTGCTTTCTCCTAAGCCATTGCCCTATGAGTTTATGCCATTGACCTATGGCCATAAGCTCACCGCTATGCCGTAAGCCTGTCCCCATGTCCATCGCTCGCTATACCTATTTCCATATTCAAATGCCTATCGCTGTGCCTTCCACTATGCTCACCACTTAGACTACCATTATGCCTCCTCTATCCATACTGCTATGGCTATCCCTAGACCTAGGTTTTTCACCACCTTTATCTTAAGTGTGTCTTATATTCGTGAGTGTGTCCACCGCCTATTAATACCGGTTTTTTTTACACATTTTATTTCTGACATGTAAATCAAGAAGAGAGCCTTTGCTGTGTAAGGGATTGAATGGTGTGTCGTAAACAATGTGAAGGGTCAATTTTGACAACTATTTTACCGACATACATTTCGTTTAGCCTAGCTCGTGTGCCCCTTGACCGTTCAAAGTATAAGATAATGCGAATTGTAAAGTTATGCAGTAAATACCTACTAAATGTACAGAAAGATACATATACTGGTACCGTACTTGGTGCTAACTTTGCTATACCCAGTCTTTGCAGAACCTTAAATAGCTACTCTGATGTCATAGACGTGCATGTAGACTCGCTTGCCACATTGCGTAAAAATATTATCAGTGTGATGTAAACTCTAAATTTGCTGTATACTTACATAATTTTTAATATTTAGTGTTATATAATACCTATATTATTAGATTGCATATTAATGTTATAGTTCTTATTTATATATTGCCTGAATAATTATTTACATACATATTGCTTCTAAATTAATTTTCTAAATTTCGCTTTATTAACTTTACGAAACTTGTGCATGCTATGCTTGCCTGTAAAAGGCTACTATACTATTATGTAATTTAATTATGTAAAAGAAAAGTGTATCAGTATAAGTTGTTGTTGGTAAGCCGAAATAAATAAAATAAAATAAAATGCTGGCCGTGAGTTTCTTGTCTGTTCTTCTCATAGCTTCTACGCCCTTTTATTACATAGATTTAATTTGTGTAACATGTATTCTGTATTATTAAAGTATTGTAGCTGAACGAGGCAACAGGTAAATGTAAATTGATATTAATTTAATAAGTGTTACTTTATGACCTGCATAAATTAAATGTAATTTTGATTTATTGATTACTAGCTTTTGCCCGCGGCTTCGCTCGCGTTAATTTAGAATTTGACAATCAATTTGCTTGTAATAATATAATTCAGTCATGATTCGAAAGACACGTGGCGCCATCTATTATCATAAGAACGTTATTGTTGTTTTCCTCAGGAACAGTTATTTTTTTTGGGATGAAAGGTAGCCTATGTCCGTTTCTGTACACCTGTTAACGTATATGAAAATTTCAGGATGATCGCTTCAGTGGTTTAGGCGTGAAAAGGTAACGAACAAACAAACTCATTTTCGCTTTTATAATATTAGTTAGGATTAGGATTATTCTTTAGTCTTGCGCCTAAAGGCTAGGTAGAGGTATAATACATCATGGGGCTTCAGGTAGCAGCTAATCGATCCTGAACCTACTACTTTCTGCTGGACACACATCCAGAATTCGCGCTTATACTAAGAAATAGCCAGCATAAAAACTAACTTATCCCGACCTGAAAATTGAATCCAGAAGTTTATGCAAAGCAGTCGCATGCACTATTACTGCCTCACCGAGATGTTTATGTACTTATAACGTATAACGTACGTTGCATCCAAAGAATCTAACAACTGCCAAAATTTACATACATACATACATACATACATATATACATTCACGCCTGTTTCCCAGAGGGGTAGGCAGAGACTACGGATTTCCATTTGCTACGATCCTGACACACCTCTCTGGCTTCATTCACTTTCATCACATTCCTCATACACGCCCGTTGGTTCAAGGAGCTCTTAACCTGGCCTCTGTCCAGAACGCCTCCGATCTGAATCGAGAAACGTTCGTCTAGGTTTTCCTCTTGCGACTGTTCCATTCACACTAGCCTTATAAACTTTCTTAGTCAGTCTTTCCTCGTTCATTCTTTCAACATGCCCAAACCAGCTTAACATACCCTTTTCTATTCTTTTAACTATATCCACTTTCATGCCGCATCTCTCTCTAATCACACTATTTCTTATTCTATCTTTCAGAGTCACACCACATATGCTTCTCAACGCTCTCATTTCTACAGCATTTATTCTGCTCTCATGCTTCTTTTGCCATACCCAACTTTCACTTCCATACATAAGTGTGGGCACTAATAGTCCTCTATGAACAGCCAAACGTGCCTTTTCGGATACATTTCGAGTGTTCATAAAAACGCGTAGAGCTCCATTCACTTTGTTACCCGCAATCGTTCTCTTTTCAATATCGCCGTCATGTTTACCATCCCTTGTAAACAAAGTACCCAAAATGTAATGTAAACATAATTCTACTAATGAGTTTTAAATAAAATACTACTATCACGGTAGGTAGCATCTAAATCATCTAAACTTTTTGACTGCCTAATATTGCTAAAGTTCACAGACGGTGACTACCACTTACCAAAATACACAATAAGAAAAGAAAATATACTTCTGCTTTATCATTCGCAAAGATAGCGTTATATCATCTTCAAGCTAGCACATAAACTACAAAGTGAAATAATAAGTAACACAGTTTAAACAAAAGCTCTGTCCCTCTCTGTGGTTCGTTCAGACATTGCATTATACTTGCAAAAAGAGTTATTCACTGCCAACGCGACACGGACGGCTATGATGAATTATTTACTTGTATTCACGCTATGCACTTAGCGAGGAGATAGGAGACGACAGAATAATAAAAACTTGGATGTTTGTGGAACAATATTGATGAAACAGATTTACGCTGCCACGATGTGGTAGGCAGATGTGTTAGAAACTTTTTTTTCTATACTACTAAAGTGGTAAACAAGCTTACGGCCCATCTGATGGTATGTGATCACCGTAGCCTATGGACGCCTGCGACAACAGAGGCATCACTTGCGCGTTGCCGACCTTGTAAAAACCTTTTAACGCCCTTTCTGAAGAACCTCATACTTACATCTTGTGGGAAAACCTGGGCAGGGAGTTCATTCCACAATCTGAGCATCCGCGGTAGAAAGTTCCTTTGGAACCGCTTAGTGCGGCACCAATTAGGTTGTAAGGTGTGAGAATGAAATCCCAGCCGATGGCGAGCGGAGCGATGATAAAAAGTAGCTGTGGGCATCATTTCAAACAACTCATCAGAACACAATCTATTATATAAGCGGTAGAACACACAAAGGGAGGCAAACTACATTAAGCATGATTTAGGTCCCACAAAATAAGTGTGAGTCGCGTGATGGACTTAAGAGTCGCAAAATGTTTGGTTTGACTGTACGGATGACGTAGTGGATTTAAGTGGTCGTCTCACCATTGCTGCCGCGCCGAGTGTTGTAGATTCGATCAACACACGGGATCAAAATTTCTGTGATCCATAAATGGTTGTTCTGAGTCTGGGAGTTTTTTTTTTTATTGCCTTTGGTGGCAGATGAGCAATTGATGGAAAGTGGTAACCGCTGCTCATGGACTTCAGCAATGTCAGGACACAGCAAAGCCGCTGCCTACCGTGAAAGAAGAACTCTCTTTAAACCTCGTTTGAAGAAGGACATATAGCGCTCGGGAAACACCGAAGCTGGCAGTTCATTCCATATTATATTGTTCTTTGTGTCCCTTGTTCAAATGTTTGTACAGCCCCCACGATAGGAATTACACCTAATGCTGAAGTAGTCTTTTTCATAAATGCCTCTTTTGAGAGAATTTGCTTATGGACGCTAGCAGACTAATAACACTCTTTCGGCGGTGAAGCAGATAGTAAATATTTTGCAAAGGATCTCTGGTGCGATTCAGGTCGAACCAAGAAACAGACACTGAGTTTAACGGTCAAGAAATTCTCAAGAGCAACACGGAGTTATGGAGTTAACGAGCAGCGATAGCTCAGTGGGGAGACCAACAGACTGCAATCCAGAGGATCTCGGGTTCGAACCCACGTCGCGCACCTCTGACTTTCGGAAGTTATATGACTTTTCGAAATTATGTGCATATTGATTGACAATAATTATCGCCTGCTCCGTGCCTCGGAGAGCACGTTAAGCCGTCGGTCCCGGCTGCCATAAACATCTATAGCAGTCGTTATTGGGAGAGTGTCGACACAAAAGATCCCACTGAGTCGAAGTGTCGCCGGTCTGCACTGACTGGCCCCCACATAAGATAAGATAAGATGGAGTTAACGATGTTGAACACCTAAACTTCCTAACTCTGAAGCCTACTAACTGCTTTGGGAAGCACGTAAAGCCGTTGGTCCAATGGTTAAGCTTTTTAGAAGTCCCGCAATAGAGTCCAGATTTTGTGACACAAGGGAAAAATGCATCTAACAGACACAAAGTTCACTTAGACTCGGAACAATAATTTGTGAGTGACACAAATAATTGTTTCGCACATGTTTCGAACCCACAACACTCGGCTCAATGGCAGCGGTGAGGAAACCACTTGTCCGCTGCGCCATCCATGCAGTATGTTTTTTAAGAGAAATTAAAGTTCTAAGATGCAACATATGCAGATAAATACTCATAGCTGACAAAGCTAAGTACTATAATTAACTACTACTACATATATCAAAGCGACCGCCGCGGGTCCCAATCGAAAGCTAATACCCAAACCCAGTTAGTTTATCGAAAGTTAACGATAATTGATCGAATCCACGAATAAAAACATTGGATATTTGAATCCGTTAGATATTAAACTATCACAGGGTTTATTTTTCTGACTCGCCTTATTCACTAAAGAAATATATTTATAATTTACTAGCTATCTCCCGCGGTTTCATATACGTTTACAATGACCGCTGCACGCCCATGGCTCTGAGCGTGACGTTATATAGCTTTTATCGTTTCTCAAATTAGCAGCGATAGCTCAGTGGGGAGACCAACAGACTGCAATGTAGAGGGTCTCGGGTTCGAACCCACGTCGCGCACCTCTAACTTTCGGAAGTTATATGACTTTTCGAAATTATGTGCGTATTGATTGACAATTATCGCTTGCTCCGTGCCTCGGAAAGCACATTAAGCTGTTGGTCCCGGCTGCCATGAACATCTATGGCAGTCGATATTGGGAGAGTTTCGACACAAAAGATCCCACTGAGTCGAAGTGTCGCCGGTCTGCACTGACTGGCCCCCCACATAAGATAAGATAAGATCGTTTCTCAAAAAAGGGCTATGAAATGCAAAAAGGATTATTCAAATCCGCCTGCTAATTCCATAGATTAGCGCATACAAACAAACTGTTCAGCTGTATTATATTAGTATAGATTTATGATCAAAAAGGCAGTCAATAAAAAAATAGCATCCATTACGATTCTGTTACGTATTTTGTATCAGTTACGCGTCACACATGCTGGCATCCACGTCTTACGCACACTACAATATATAACAGATTCCATAAACCACTTCATAGACCTCTATATTTTAATACGACGTGAACAATATTCTAATCACCCTCAAGTTCGACCACACAAGAAGAATCGATTAAATCAATCGATTAATCGACCGAGTTGATTAAACATGCTGTTTTATATCAATACTTCTTAATTAGATTGTATTTATAGACGTTAAGTATAAAAGGTTTCACACACTGTATTCAAGACTATTTTCGATTCATTTATAGTCTCGATTCAAATAATTGATTAAAATCGTAACTGTTGCACATGTAATTTGTAATCAGAAAATGTATTACGAAAATTCATGTTTTAATGCATTTGATAAATTAATATCATCGTCGTCGGCCTCGATGGCGTAGTGGTTGGTGTAACCGACTGCCGTGCCTGAAGTCGCGGGTTAGATTCCGCACAAGTCAAACATTTGTGTGCATGAACATGGATGTTTGTCTTGGTCTGGGTGTTTCTATGTATAATATGTACGTATTTACAAAAAAAAAGTATATATATATATGTTTGTCCATTGTCTAGTACGCATAGTACAAGCTCTGCTTAGTTTGGGCTAGATGGTGTTGTGTGTATATGGTAGAATATTATTATTATTATTATCATAGAAAAATAATTGCACTAAATTATAATTATTAATAATAATAATTATCTTTATTGATGTAAATAACCTTAAACATGTTTACTTTAACTAGGATACATTATATTAATGGTTAGGATTATGCCTACAAACTAGGTGTTCCTGTGTCTTAGTATTCGGTTATGAGTTAATATTCGGGCACCACTGTGATGCGTAATTAAGTGTGTATTCCTAAAACGGACGTGGTTCAATTCCTGGGTGGGACAACGCGTTATTTGATTCTTCTGTCAAGAAATTCTCAGTAGCAATAGGGCGTCTCATATTACGTGAGACCTAAAGTAATAGCAAAATGTAAGTTTAATACACCTCTGCATACCCCTTCAGAGTTATCGAAGTGAGAATATAATCTGTTAAGTTAAATAATATGAAATCTGTAAAGTTCTTTATAAAAGGGATTAAATATCAAATCATCAAAAATACTAATTCGTCAGCAAATATTGCACAGCATAACGAGCATCTATACGCCTTAAATCACTGCATTCCGTCTCGGAAGTGTTAGATTATGTTAGGTTCCTTTTTTTAAACCTACCCAAAAATAGGAGCTCCGCGAAGCGGGGCTCCGTCGACTTAGTTTAATCTCTTTAAAGTTTGCTGGCCATGATTTGCTGATCAATTAGCTATTTCTGCTCACAGATAATATTTTTCTGCTCACAAAAATACCAATACTATGCTAACCATTTAAATAACATTCTTTATAAAACATCACCGTTAATTGAGACATCCCTAAGAATGAATAATGATATTTCGATATACATGTAGGTACCTATCACTTGAGATTACCTCGTTAATATACAACGATATTGCATTTAAATTTGTCGATAGCAGCCGATTACTGGTTTAAAACCTTTTTAAATTATTTGAAAAAGTAAAACTTAACGATACGGCGTCCCCTGTTTGTTAAGAGGTAAAAATCTGTAACTCTGTATATGTATCAATATTTACTCTGTTGTTATTCTGTGTACGTTTTTATAAACAGCAAATTAGCGTGCTTTTATGCGCCTGATGACAAGCGGTAAAATCCTCAATTTTACCACAGATACAGTACAAAAGAAAATAGGTTAATTTCAATAAGCGAACTATGCCAGTTTGTGCAAAATTACAGGGTTCAATCAAGGATTTCACTCCGCCTCACTTCTCAGAAAATTATTCAACAATTTCAACAGGAACGTGCGAAATAGTCGTACAAATCCAATTTGAGCTTAACAAAGAAAATTTTTGCCGCTTTACTTGATTAGTGGTTAACCAATACGAGTTCTTGTTGGGCAATCCGAATAATAGCCAGTCTTATTGTTACATTAACAAAAGAGTCAATTATAATTCGCATATAAGGACAAATAATTGTGACAAGCTTTCTAATGTAGCCTGAGTAAGAATAGATATATTATTTTATATGGTTTGTAGAGCTATCATTTATTAGAATTGTGTGGTAGTTGTGCAATTATTGCTTATGCTTAATTAATATAAAAATATTTTGTATTTATAACAAAGAATAGGTACTTAGCATTGTACTTCTACTAATAACGAATTTATTTTATTCTTTTCAATTCGTAAGCCGTTCTGTAACTTGTAGGTACTCAACGAGCGATAGTGTTACAACTTTTATGCGGTTTTCCTAAAAGAGAGTATTATACCAGGCGAGCAGCCTTATTCGTATAGGTTCGAAATAATTGACACTCTGTCGTCAATTTTTTGGCCAGTTTAAACGGCTCTTGCATAAATTAAATGCCAAAAGTGCAATCTTTACATTAAGTTAAACCGCAAAATCCAAACTTCTACTTAATCCTGCCTTCAAGCATACATCAGCGTATGACCTAAACACAAACACGAATAAACCGCAACTGCGATCGCAACCGATTGCTTTTGTATAATAAGTATACCTACCTATTTATATAAATAGCTGATTTATTGCCTACGAAGGTCTATATTATTGGTTAAAACCTTACCCGTGTTCAAATATATAGGCCTAGAGATGACTGTACTGAGAAATATGGCGATACTTTCCTTTTTAGCTCCAGAAATAGTATTTTGAACTAGTTTGGTTGAATGTTTGTTCAGTGACTTATTAATTTCCAAATTGCTAAGGCTGACGCATGCGTAGTTACAATGTGAGTAATCATTTTGTGCTTGTTTAATAATTTATTTATTTACTGAAATGAGATTGTAGGTTAACATTGACTTAGGCTATTATGTGTTACAGGTATTCATTTATACTCTTAGTTGACAGTATGCGTAATCTACAATAAGTTATAGAGTACTGTTCTCCGAGATAAGCTATTGAGTAGCCTATGTTTAGGAGTACAATGCCGATCCCCTATAAATATTGTTTTTATTATTGATGCACGTGTCATGTTGAATTGTGTCATGTCGTCGGCCTCGATGGCGTAGTGGTTAGTGTTACCGACCGCCACGCCTGAGGTCGCGGGTTCGATTCCCGCACAAGTCAAACATTTGTGTGCATAAACATGGATGTTTGTCTTGGTCTGGGTGTTTCCATGTATAGTATGTATGTATTTACAAAAAAAATATATATACGTATGTTTATCCATTGTCTAGTACCCATAGTACAAGCTCTGCTTAGTTTGGGCTAGACGGTGTTGTGTGTATGTGGTAGAATATTATTATATTATTATTATTAATTATTATAATTGGTGCGTACGATGGTCAGGTATCGGGTTCGATTGCCGGTTGTTGGAATTTTGCCCTTTGTAGTTGCAGCAAAGCGACCTCAAAGGATTGACGAGTGATACTATTGGTATTGCAAGCGGTCTTAGACTATGGTAACCGCTCACCATAAACACCGATATACGGAACAATATCACACAAACAAACGTACTTTGGTATTTATATAGATATTAGTATTTATTTATTTATTTCTCTATTTACTACATTACACATTTTTATAATTGGCAGCGGCTTCCGCACTAAGCACGAGGCTTGTATCGCGGTAACCACACGTTATACATTAGTCGCTTAGCATCTAGAATATGCAGACATCGGTTTGAAAACAAATAAAATATAAAAAATTAACAAAAATTAAACTTCTTACAAAATAACGTTCGAACGAAGTGAACATATTAACTTAACAATTTTGGAAATAAAAAGGGAAATACAGTTGTATGTGATGAAAATGTGTGGCGTTTTATAATTGTCAGGGTGTGTGTGTGAGGGTGTGTGTGTTTGTGTGTGTCAGGGTGTGTGTGTGTGTGTGTTTGTGTGTGAGGGTGCGTGTGCGTGTGTGTTCGTGTGTGAGTATTGTATCTTTGTCGTCAACTGTGATTGAGAAGAATTAGTTCAGTTTCTTCATAAGAGAGCTTAAAGAGCCACGTTGTTATTAATGTTTTTATTTGACTTAGACTTAATTTTTCCATTTTAGCATGTAACTTACAAACTATGTTGTATATTTTGGGGCGTAAGTAGATTGCCTGTATTTTTATAAAAGTGGAGTTTATGGCAAGTGTAGGAATTCGAAATACACGTCGTTGCGTTAGCTGAGTGAATTCAGGGGATTTTGCAATTTCTTTATGCATTGAGATTATTGCCTTCAGAATAAATATCTGACGTACTAAGTACTTCGCAGTCATGGTACAGGTCATTAGTTGAATACCGAAACGGTTTTTTCAGCATTACTTTTAGGACTGCTCGCTGGGCTCTCTCAAGTTGGATTATTTTGGATTTTGCTGCACCACCCCATACAAGGGCACAATAGTAAAGGAGTGATTGTGTCAGTGCTTTGTAAATTAGTATCAGAGTGTTTTTGTTTGCGCTATTACGTAGTGATTTGAATATGTATATAGATTTTCTAATTCTACCTGATAATTTGTCTATATGTTTGTGATATGTTAAACGTTCATCTAATATGACTCCTAGATAACGGATAGAGTCCTTGCGATTAATAGTTTCGCAGTTACAGAAGACTCTACTATCAGATTCACAAGTGTGTAGTTTTAAAGAAAGGACTGTGGGTTTTGATGCAAGTGTCTTATAAAACGTGATAAACTTAGTTTTTTTTAAGTTTAGTGTTAATAGATTCGTCTCTAGCCATTTTGCGAGATTTGACATCCCTACCTCCGCAGTTGCGACTACGCTGGACCAAGATTTGTTACGAAAAATTACTGCGGTGTCATCAGCGTAACACAAAACGTTTGCATTTGACATGGGTATTTTTAAAATGTCATTTATATAAATGCAGAATAACGTGGGACCCAGAATACTCCCTTGGGGAACGCCAACCTCAACTTGTTGTCGGTTGCTGGTTGTAGAACCAACTCTAACGCATTGGAGACGATTTGTCAAGTAACTGTGGAACCAGTTTAGTGCGTGACCCCTCACGCCCATTCACTCTAATTTGCGTAGCAGGATATCACCTACTAGATTTTGCCCGCGGCTTCCCTCGCGTGAATGTAGGATATGTTAATTTTCTTTGCCTCGGGAACACATTATTTGGATGAAAGGTACAATATGTCCTTTTCTGTATCTATGACAACGTGTAAGCGAAATTTCAAATTGATCAGTATGAGTACTTTAGGCGTGAAAGCGTAACAAACAAACAAACTCAAATTCGTATTTATAACTAGATTTTGCCCGTGACTCCGCTTGCGTAAATGTACGTTATGTAAATATTCTACCCCTCAGACATAGTACCTTTTTCTGGATGAAAGGTACCTTATGTCCTTTTCTGTACCTCCAACAACGTATTTACGAAATTTTCCGATGATTGGTCGAGCAGTTAAGGCGTGTAAACGAATTCTGAGTAATACGTATCTATGTGCACTACGTGATCTTTTCAAAACATTGCAGCAATCCTAACGAAAAACAGAGAGAATTTAGTCAAAGGTGCATTAACAAATTTATTAAACCTGAACTATACTCCTCCGTTAACTCAGTCAGAGATAGAAACATGAGGCAATGTGTATATGTATGTATGCTCCAACAGATCACAAACCCCATTTCTAATTAATTAGAGTACTAACACAAGACATTGAACTATTACAATACATTGCTTGGTTCGAATACAGAACGTTACATTGCTAAATACGGCACACTTAATTGTATGAGGTATACGACTGTGTTTGAACTAATTCAAGCTTTAATTACTTGATAACCTATAGGTCGTATGTGTTCTTTGTTTAGGAATAGGGTCACCAATAGTTAATAGCGTAAAGGTTTAAGCGGTCGCCTTGCCACTCCCACCGCGCCGGGTGTCGTAGGTTCGATACCCAAACGGGACAAAAGTTTGTGTGATCCACCAAGAGTTGTTCCAAGTCTGGCTGTTCTTTGTGTATGTTGTTAAAAATAATATGTTGTAAAAGAAAATATGCTTCAAGGCAATGAGACGAGCATTTTAGTCTCCCTGTGACCGTGGCTGTTGAAAAACAACAGAAACATCGGAAAAATTGGAAATTAAAATAATTTTATTATCAGAATAATTTAATCATTCAATTAGTTTATTCATTTAAATACTTTCAAAATTATTAAAAATCGTCTTTCAAATGTACCGCGATTAATCCTTATTTAAGTGGTTTCATTAAGTAGTGTTGTTGTTTGTTTGTAAGAAGTTGTGTCGTTGTCGTAATTTTCAATAATTATTTCAAACGTTTGCCCAAAGTTCGACAATAGACCGACGCCTATACAGCCGAAGAGAAAGACAGAAATATATCACACTCATTGCACAAAATTCGAATGATTCGATAACTACACAATGTTGCTTTCGAATGTTTTTTTTTCGAAATCTTTCCGTAAATTATTCGGGCCCTGTATTGTGGAGGAATATATAAATATACAATTAACAAACACAAAGTGCACCTAGGACACTCAACAATGATTTGTATAGAGTTCTCCATAATTCCGCACTGGGCCAGCGTGGTGAACTACGGCCCAACCTTGTCTCAATGCTCAGCAGTGGGTTAGTTTAATACAAGGCTGGTATTATATATTTACATAATTTAAAATCAACTCTTTTAGATAATTAAAACTTGATGACCAAATTTGTATGAGACCCATCCCCACCCTCCAACAGATCTTTTGTATGTGTAGGTTCTTAAGGATTTATAAAAAGACTAGCAACCAGTTTCAACTTAAAAATTAATGGGGTTAAGAAATGAAATAAAATTTAAAAATCAGCATATTTGTCATGTCTGTAAGCAACTGTGAGTTAAAACAATGGGTCAAGTTGACAACATCAAGCAACTCTCCTCCCATTCCAAATGCATCAGATGTTCTTCGCACAGTCAGGCACTCGGTGGACCATATAAGTGATATGCTATCAGATTACAAACTACTATTGGGTCATTTAAAAAATGTTTGCGTCGTTATTTATTTGATGCTCAGTGGAGCTTAGCACTGACGAACTTAAATGCGTCCTTCGTTTGATGCAATGCCTTATATTGGTGACGCATTGTATGAAATGAATGACCTTCTAGCCTCATATATTGGTAGTATCGTTGGTCTATATATATGTATCTGCGTGTGTGTGCCTGTGTCACGCTCGTCGTGTGAGCGCGTGATATTATAATATATTAAAATTAATTTTATTATGGCTTATTCTATTTTTTTATTTTTTATTATATATATAATTTTGTGTTGTGAAATCTTGTATTAGGTACATTATCTGTGTCTGTGTGTAAAGTTGATATTATTCTGTTTATAGGTATATTATAATATGCATTTTTTAATATTTTATTTGATTATATTATAGATGGTTTATATCCGTGAGTCACTAAAGGACCCAGTTGAAAACCAGCATCAGGCTTTCGTCTGACACATGCTGAACTGGGTCCTATTTGACACTACTGTTGACACTTTATATGTATTTTGTTTATTTTTCTGTTTTGGTTTAGTTTCGCTAAGTTTATGTTTGTATCTAAGTATTTCTTTTTATCTTATACTTGTTATTATGTGTTTGTGGTATGTGTCAAATAAATATTTTTTCTTTCTTTCTTTCTTTCTGATAAGTACATACAGTGTACAATATTATAGAATCTAGAATTGGTCTCAAATTTTTATTGCCGCATTGCCTATAAATGCAACGACGCGATGAATTTGGAGTTCTTACATGATCAGGCATGAAAATCTGAGTATTTTGTTATAAAAATTGTTATTTCGTGCTAAAAAATAACAAACCAATCAGATCAAAAAATTAAAAATCAATTTATTCAAGTTAGGTTACAAGGTAACACTTATCAATGTAAAAGTTACACTAATTTTATCAGCGAATTTACATTTACTGCCACGTTCTGCAAAGCAAGGGTGTAGGGCTCATGAGAAGAACGGGCAAGAAACTCATGGCCACTCTTTTTAATCGCCAAGTTTACAATAAAATTTTGTTTTTAAAACAAAATTACAAAATTAAAACATGATTTTCTCGTTATACCCCACACTTTTGAGAGATGTCGCCATAGTAAAAAATTATCACCTTACAAAGATTTTTTGATTGAGATACATTTCAAATCTGTTGGTCGATATAAAAGTTGGAGGGACATTTTCATGCATCGTCCTTTACACATTTTACGTTTCGATTAAATACTACTGATCTATAAAGCCTATTTCCCAGGTCGTGTGGACTGTACACGTCATTTATTTTTAATTTCGTTTCTGATACATCGCCTGTATCCATTTAATTCTTCGTATACATTAATTAGCTCTGGCTCGGCACGTGCCGTTCGCCTTACAACCAGTTCTGCGAACCATTATCCTTGTTTTCCCCTGTGCGTGTCTTCTTGCGTGTGAATGTTTTTGCTTATTAGTAAATATGAATTCAATTTATTTATCAGATACGATGTTTTAATGGTGTAACGGCTGGAATTGTAACTGTCGGAAACAAAATAGCCTCTGTTATTTTGAATGTAATGTACGTTTTTTCATGAGGATAGTGGGCGACCCTATTTGACATTGTTCCTCACTTTCACTAATAGGTAGCTATATCGTGTCTCGAACAACCGCTGCGAAAACGTTTCATTTGCAGTGAGCAATTTTTTCCTTCTAACTGTACTGAAATAACAGTGCTTTTTAAAATACCCGCGTGATTAAACTTTGTTTTTGAAACCAGTTTTATGTTTGAGCGTAGAAGTCATGTCTATATCATATTGTCTTCTGTTTACGCGAATGTTATTAATTGAAATTAAACTACTATAACTACTGTAATAAACTGTCAAATATACAACGCGATAAAATCCGTATATAGTAGTTTAATTTCAATCATGTCTATATCGTTTTAAATTCAGTATATTTTCTTTGTTTAAAGTAATTGAAATATCTATTAAAGGTAATAGTGCACCTTTCATCTAGAAAAAAAAAACAGTTCCCGAGCAAAGGCGCAGACAAAAGCTATTAACACATCAATTCAATTTAATATCATAGTGAAGACCACATTCACGATACCAGGAGTATCCAATTTAGTAGAGTCATTGAAATGCCTCAGATAAATGATAGTACTAAAATGGACCAGTTCTATTGAGACCGGGAACAAATAGCTGACCATTTATATGAAGAGATACGACAGATAGACGGACTACCTTCCGAGCACATTCGATTAATGGTACCTAGTACTCGTCGAAGGCTCTCTCACATTACACTGAATGATGTAATGGTTGATAGTATATGTGGTCGTATTCAAACAATAATAATAATACGCATAGTACAATCATTCCTATAGAGTCCTAGCCATAATTAAGGTTCTGTTCCCAATGGCGATATGTCTCTATATATTTATTTTGATCGCACGTATGACGTAGTGGTTTAAGTGTCACCTCGCTACTTCCACAAATAATTGTTTAGAGTTTAAGTGTCACCTCGCTACTTCCACAAATAATTGTTTAGAGTTTAAGTGTCACCTCGCTACTTCCACAAATAATTGTTTAGAGTTTAAGTGTCACCTCGCTACTTCCACAAATAATTGTTTAGAGTTTAAGTGTCACCTCGCTACTTCCACAAATAATTGTTTAGAGTTTAAGTGTCACCTCGCTACTTCCACAAATAATTGTTTAGAGTTTAAGTGTCACCTTGCTACTTCCACAAATAATTGTTTAGAGTTTAAGTGTCACCTCGCTACTTCCACAAATAATTGTTTAGAGTTTAAGTGTCACCTCGCTACTTCCACAAATAATTGTTTAGAGTTTAAGTGTCACCTTGCTACTTCCACAAATAATTGTTTAGAGTTTAAGTGTCACCTCGCTACTTCCACAAATAATTGTTTAGAGTTTAAGTGTCACCTTGCTACTTCCACAAATAATTGTTTAGAGTTTAAGTGTCACCTCGCTACTTCCACAAATAATTGTTTAGAGTTTAAGTGTCACCTCGCTACTTCCACAAATAATTGTTTAGAGTTTAAGTGTCACCTTGCTACTTCCACAAATAATTGTTTAGAGTTTAAGTGTCACCTCGCTACTTCCACAAATAATTGTTTAGAGTTTAAGTGTCACCTTGCTACTTCCACAAATAATTGTTTAGAGTTTAAGTGTCACCTTGCTACTTCCACAAATAATTGTTTAGTTTAAGTGTCACCTCGCTACTTCCACAAATAATTGTTTAGAGTTTAAGTGTCACCTCGCTACTTCCACAAATAATTGTTTAGAGTTTAAGTGTCACCTTGCTACTTCCACAAATAATTGTTTAGAGTTTAAGTGTCACCTTGCTACTTCCACAAATAATTGTTTAGAGTTTAAGTGTCACCTTGCTACTTCCACAAATAATTGTTTAGAGTTTAAGTGTCACCTTGCTACTTCCACAAATAATTGTTTAGAGTTTGGGTGTTCTTTGTGTTCATTATTAAACTATATATACCATATATTATAATATTATAAAGAGGACTCATTTGATTTTTTGTTTGTATGTTTGTTTTTTGATAAGGACTAGCGGTCGCCTAGTGCTCGAAATTAAACCAAAGTTTGCCTGTAAGATATTGCTAATATATGTCATTATGTCATTATATATTGATATATGTAACCATAGTTACGCGCTTCGACTACGTGTGTCAAGTGCATAGTGTGTGTGTAGTGTTTTTTCATTAATTTAATATATTTCTAATGCATATTTTATATAAATATTAGGATTCGCCCCTCCTTCTCCATATAAACTTTAACTGTGCCAAATTTCATAATCTTACGTCCGCGCAATTTTCGTAAAAAGGGGTACAAAGTTTTTGCTTCACGTATTAATATATAAATTTAACTCAAAATCAACTCAACCGATTTTAAAAATTCTTTCATCATAATTATATTATCACCGAGTAACATAGGCTATATTTTATTTAAAAAATACTGTTACTAACATAGCCTAACCTACTTTTACGCGAGCGAACCTGCGGGCAAAAGCTAGTATTAAATAAATCAAGGAATATTTTAAATGTTTAAATACCAGATAGTAATTATATCAGCCCTTTTTATAAGTTGTTATGCTGCTGGGTACAAGCCTCTTCTCAGTATCAGAAGTATTAGTCAAATACGCCGGAGTTCACAAATCTTTGCGATGAATATGGAGAGCTTTTAAACATGCTGGTTGCCGTATGATTTCCTTTATTAATTTAATAACTTATATATTTCTAAGAAAAAAATTTAAATCCACCTACAATAAAAAAACAATATGGTTTCACAATACGTCAAAACAGTACACATTATCCCTAATCAAGCCGACTCGCTAAAATTATAAAGCCGTTTCGCTTCCGTACAACGCGTTTTAAGTAAAAAGATAAATGCGCCGATGTCCCGCCGTGACTCATTCACTCAACCATTCACCCATGCACTCGTTCGTTCATTCACAGCAGATATTTTAACAAGCAAAAAATATGGCCACGCAACGGACGCCGCACTGAATTGGCTTAGTCTACCATCCACTGGGAGATTTTGGATATACTTTTAAATTGTGACATAAGCACGGTTTAGCCATAAGCCTGTATAATGAAAAAGGGTTAAGCAGAAGCGTATTACTTCTTTATTATGTCAATCGTGTCTAAGTTTCACGTAAAAAAGATAGCGTCTATTGAGCCTTACCGGACGGAAGAATTACAGGAGTACTAAGTGTTTCTGAGATTTTAAGTCAGAAAAAGCCTTATAAAATGTTTTAGCATTAAAATCAGCAGTTACAAAACTGCTAAACCACTGAAGCCGTATGTATAATCTTGTGTCGCAGTGGCACACCGGTGAAATTTTTTTTGTTGAAAAGTTCCATCTCTCATCCGTAGGCTACAATAAGTTTGCTACACATTCTTCTGTGCACTATTTAAAGTCTACGTCACAAACTAATAAAAAGACACAAAAAAATCTATGTTTTTAACGTTAGCATTGAATGATACAAAACAATCATCTCGTTATTCATAACCTATTGTAGTTGAAGCAATACAATATTTAAATCAATTATTAATTTTAAAAACATCAGCGCTTCCAAGTGTATTTAAAATAAATATTTAGACGAACAATAAAAATAAGTTAACATTAATGTATTCAATTATTTAGTGAAGACTTTAAATCAAAACTAAAAGATATACCATATTTTTTACTTAATAAACGTCCTAAAATAATACAAATAAGAAGTTATAAAAGTTGTTACTTGATAAATAATATAAAAGAAACAAGAGACAAATATTATTGTTTATTTTTCGAGTAGGTACCTACATTTCGGTATTGGTACTACATAAGTTCACAGAAACAGTATTGCTGAAGGAAGTTCTCGAAAGTAACATTATACTTACTTACTTAAAGGTTATTTTCTAAAATATTATATACATCATTTAATTTGATTGAGTGAATTCACTATAACACCGATTTACCTAACGGAATCGGATGGATAGACCTTACATTTAATGCTAAACTCCAAGCTACCAAACTGTGACCTTCTCATCAAAATCTGTTTAGTGGTTATGGTGTAAAGCTTAAACACAAACCTACGGGAATGAAATCGCAGTACGCGTGTGGATAAAAAGGTGTAAATAACAGTAATCTATATTTAATACACGTTATACATTTTTTTCTGAACCGGTAAAATCGTCACGTTGAGTTGCTACTCTTGAATCCCACAGAGGACTATAAATATTTCTGTGATCTTCAAATTTTTGTTCTAACTTTAGGTGTACTCTGTGTCCGTTAATTGGAGGACTGTAAAGCACTCCACGACACTGGCTTTAAACCATAGTGCTTTAGTTAAAATACAAAAGTACTAGCTAATCTAAGCGGTTTTACCTACGTTTATGATTACTACTCAGCTTCCGGGGCTCGTAGTGTGGTGTTATATAGCCTATGTCGTCTCTTCGTAAGGAAGCTTTCTAATAACTTAAATAATAAATTTACCATACTGTTGCTTTAGAGGCTACCATCAAATTTTATTAAATGCTTGAGTATGTTCAGTAGTAATTCATGGAGAAATGGTTGCAGCACCTTACAGTTATGATTTGTAAACAAAATATTATTGTAAACTTGACGATTAAAAAGAGTGGCCATGAGTTTCTTGCCCGTTCTTCTCATGAGCCTTACACCCTTGCTTTTACGCACAATGGCCCAATTGTGGGGCTAAGTGCGGATAACATACGTCCAACTAACTAACATCCTTACTTTGCTGAACGTGGCAGTAAATGTAAATTCACAGAAAAAATGTAGTGTAACTTTGACATTCATAAGTGTTACCTTTTAACCTAACTTAAATAAATTTATTTTTGATTTTGATTTAATGGTAACAGAATTTTCATTTGGTACTCAGTTTATTTATTACAAACAAAATTGCAAACATATAAAACACTAATCTTTCTGGTTTATAGATACCTAGTATAGAAGTATAAATAAATTAAAAAGGACCCGTATGCTAAGTTTAGATTTACACTGATGAGTGTGGACAATTTATTTATCAACAGTATTCCAACTAGTAGTATATATTTGGCTACATATGGAATTAGATTGAAAAATAATTTTATTTTAACCGACTTCAAAAAAGGAGGAGGTTTCTTAATTCGACCGTACCTATATATATATATTTTTTATGTGTGTTCGTGGATAACTTCGTCGTTTATGAATCGATTTTGATGATTCTTTTTTGTATTCTAAAATGCATTAGCTACGATTCTTGAGAATTCTAAAACCACTGTAGTAGTAGTTCCATTAGTCTGGGCGACTGTATTGTTTTGAGTATCCTTGAATCGGCTCTTATCTGGTATTCGGAGTGCGGTCATTTCGTTGCGTCTCGACGGACCCAATGTATACAGAACATTATAGTTATTAGTGAACACTCCTTGTACTTTCACTCAAGAGATACCTACTTGTGCGAGAGAGATGTTTAATAAACTGAAGTGTTGTAATACATTTTGATACAAAGTATAATATGTAGTGTCATTATTGTAGCACCGGAGGCCCAATCACCCCCTTACCCCTCCCACTCCTTCCCACTTCCTTTCCTAATGGGTCGGCAACGGGCTAGTGATGCCTCTGGTGTTGCAGGCATCCATAGGTTACGGTGACCACTTACCATCAGGTGGGTCGTATGCTTGTTTGCCACTTTAAACAAATAAAAAAATAAAAAACCACGGTAGGCAAAAGTTAACTGTACGGATGGCGTAGTGGTTGACGTGTTCTCGCCACTGCCACTGCGACGATTGTTGTGGGTTCGATCTCCACGCGAGACAAATATTTGTGTGATCCATAAATAGTATTTTCGAGTCTGAGTATTCTTTGTGTCTGTCGTTTGAATGATTGTATCGTCTCCCACGACACAAGAATGTAAACCTGGTGCGGGAGTAATCTTCTTTTCTTTTTATTTTTACAAAATATACCTATTATTTAATTAATTTAATCATTTCGGCCTCGGTGGCGTAGTGGTTAGTGTAACCGACTGCCACGCCTGAGGTCGCGGGTTCGATTCCCGCACAAGTCAAACATTTGTGTGCATGAACATGGATGTTTGTCTTGGTCTGGGTGTTTCTATGTATAATATGTATGTATTTACAAAAAAAAAAGTATATATGTATGTTTATCCATTGTCTAGTACCCATAGTACAAGCTCTGCTTAGTTTTGGGCTAGATGGTGTTGTGTGTATGTGGTAGAATATTATTATTATTAATATTATTATTATCTTAGCTTTAATCAAAGAACAATGGCGAAATCTTAGCTAACGTAAATTTGAGCGTCTGTTATCGTGTTATGTTGTTGTCGTGTTATCACTGGACTTACCTGCAGACCTACTTTAAAATATTTTACAAGACAATTTATCCTGAAATAACTAGGTAAGGGAAATACTAATGCGATATTGCCCTTTCAATCCCTCGAAATTGAATAATATTATATATTAAACATGTTATTGAAAGTTATCTGCAGACATAATCTACAAAAGTTCATGACTGAATATCTATTATTCTCGGCCTTCTTGAACAAAATTTTTTGCACAAACTAATAAAGAAGATGACGCTGAGTTTAACTAGATATTTTTTATTTCAAGACGCAGGAATTTAATCTCAGCTATAACAATGTATGGGGTTCTGAAATTGTTCTTTTTTTTATTTTATTTTATTTAAAAAAAAGAAACTTCTTTCTCTATTTGTGACTTGTGTCTCTTCTTTCTTTGTGACTTGTGGGTATCGAAGCCACAACGACAACAGTAATCATTTAATTTGCTACATCATCTCGTTTACCCATTAACCTATCGACTGACAGCGGCACACCGGCGGTTGGACACAATAGATTTTTTCATCATCAATGTTAATATCATATTGAATCCAAAACGTAACGTAGTCTGTTTATTACATTCAAAACTAAATCACTAAGTTAATTTTGATACAATTTGGAAGAGATATAGCTAGAAAATTTACTTTTATAAACATTTCAAGTAACAAAGGCACAAAGGGTTAGCGTTTTATAAAATGCCACAAACAAATCTTTAAAGCGACGCTGAATGTCTCCATTGCAACCGTTGAGACTCAAATGCCTTTGCAAATTGTTTTGTGCTACTGGAATCTCTCCAGTCTTTGTTTATTAACGGAAAAATGTACTAGAGGAAATAATGCTTTATATAATACAAAAGTAGACTGCTAGTGGTTTTGCCCGTGAGAAGAAACTCGGGAACGCTTAGCGGAATAAAAACAAATGCTGTGTATCTAGGATATAGCTTATCTAAATACCAAGTTTCATCCAAATCCGTTTAAAACATTAAGTCTAAGTCAAAAATCTTTATTTCCATAAAAATGTTCAAACAATTCTTGGACACGTCAATTCGCTATTATATTAATAAAATAAAATTATAAAAATAAATAGAAGGAAATAAAAATTTAGCATTGAAAAAAAGCCTGTTGTAATGTTACGCGTGGTGAGTTGCAAGGTAGCAAATATTTAAACATCATTATAAACATTAGTACTCGCTTTAACTTTAAAAGAATATAGTCTGAGGAGTGGCACTAGAAACGACACAATCATTAAACGCTATTTTCTTCTTTTTTTATACTTCTAAGGTTGCAAATAAACGACCCGCCTGTTGAATAGGTGAAGAAACTCTAGCGCATTGTCAAACCTTAAAAAACATAATGGGCAAGTGGAAGAAGCAAAGACCATAATCACATTCCAGAACACAGTCGCGTCGCCTTAAAGAATCTGAAATTCTGCACACTGCAGAAACACAACGCAACATGTAAGAATAACAACACTGTTACAGCGGTTTGCCCGGTGAGTAATTGTGTGACTGTGAGAAGTTTTAGGCATAAAGACAAATAAGAAAATCTAGCACACTTACACGAAAGAAGGAGCATCAAGATCGCTGCTAGATATTTCTATTTTTATACCACAAGAGTATCAATCAATTACCGCTTACAATACTGGAGATACTACTCACACGTCGTCAACCCAATGAAAAAGAATTAAATATGATGATGAAAGGAAAGGAATGAGAATACTAGGTATATGGAAGCCTTTAGATTTCTTATACATGCGGAATGCAGTGATAGTGTTGTTACTTTTACACTGCTTTCTTGTAGAAAGGTGGTCGGTAGTCTGGTACAGTAAAGTGGCCCTAAGCCAAGTGGTTCGTTCCATCCCGTTCTATCAGTCAACTTTTTATGGACTACGTTCGTGCATCTTATTTTCTGTCAGTCGTATGATGTCCGGTTTGGTTTAGTAGGAAATTATTCTAAAATATATTTCGAATGAACAAGCCCTTTTAATCTGTCAGCACTATCGACCTATCTATATATTGATACGTGAAGCGAAAACTTTGGATCCCTTTTTACGAAAATTGGGCGGACGGAGGAGTATGAAATTTCGCACACTTACAGTTTATACAGAGAAGAAGTGACGAATGCTAATATTTATATAAAATATGCATTAGAAATACATTAAATTAATGAAAAACCACTACACGCACACAACCATGCATTTGACACACGCAGTCGAAGCGCGTAACTATGGTTACATATATGACATAATAATGTCAATATATATTATTATATCAGCAATATCTTACAGGCAAACTTTGGTCGAATTTCGAGCACTAGGCGACCGCTAGTAATAATAAAAACATATCTAGTCGCCGGCGTCTGTACGCCGATAGATGAATTAATTGCACTTTCACAAGAACTATTCTTGGAAACCGCAAATATTTATGTAATCGCCTTATATAGTTAATAGAAAATAATTATGTCTTCACATGTTGAATTGGCAATTCAGTGCTCGACGGGATGCCTCGTTATACATCGTTTAACTGCATTTTACAAAATGGCGCACCGAATAGCTTTTATAGTGTAAATAAATATCTGTTTGCTTAATAAGTTCTCAGTACCATCTGTTCTTACATTTTTTCGATTCATTGAAATATATGTAAGAATTCAATTCTTGTTATTACTTAAATGAAAAATAATATACCTTCGTATAATAAATTAAATTCGTGTTATTCCTGTAAACCTCAGATTCCTATTTTGAATTTCAACCTGTAAATTTTTAGAATGCCAGACATATTTGCGAACCTATTGTGTCGCCGGCACGCCGTTGCCACCTAACAGATAAATAATAATCTCGGGCTCCATTCCCAAGTCACTCGTTACTGTTGCTGAATTTACTATAAGGCAATTTCCTATAAAAGCACGGAGTCTGAAAATATAAAGCCCCCTCTACAACCTGTCCATCCCCAACATCGAACCTAGGACCTGATGATTGGATGCAAACTTAAGCCCAAAGGTAGCCACGAAGCGCCCTATAAAAAACTTTTGCTAAATATTTTGTTTGTATTTTTCTATATCAACCAATAACCTAATAGACTAAACTGCCAGAAATAGATCACATGGTCTACAGTATAACACTTCAATTCAAAACCACTCCATATTTGACGCCTAGACACACATTAGCTTCCAATTTCGATTCGGTTTGAACAGCGCCTATCTTATCATAACTTTGACTTGACAAATGAGCCCCTACTCTGAAGGGACCTTTCAACCCTGTAGTAGGGCCTCCCCCTTCGAGAGGTGTCTTGGATGTTAGCTCCAGCGGTTGATTATGATAAATGATCTCGGTTCAACGGGGCGTTGATAAAAATGCTCTTTTAGAATAAAACTCAAATAATTCGTAAAGAGTTTTATTTTTGTATGTCTATACAGTGCACGGTAGTGTGAAGGCAATTGTGTATATATGCGTTTCCCTCGGCCTGGGTACTATAAGTTCGAATCCCACACAATAAAGGTCTTGAACCCTTGCGCGGGATTTGTCTTCTACCATAGACAGGCTAAAAGCAAGGATGAATGGTGGTTGTTGCTGTTATGCAGCAATAAAAATAAATCTATACTAATAAATATTATAAAGCTAAATAGATATTTTTTTTCTTTGAACGCAGTAATTTCTGGAACTAGCAGTCGGCTTACAAAAAATATTTTGAGGAGGGTTATAGGCTGTATAATATTGCGCTATGAGCCACGGGTGAGGAGTAGTTATCAGAAATGTGGCGGACAGCTATTTGAAAATAAATTATTAAATTGATCTTAGTATACACTTATATAGTAATTCATATTATTATAACAATTATATTATATGTATTAATGTACAATTATGACTGTTGTACATGAGATCTCAGGTTCGATTCCCGGGTCGATAGGAAATTTTATTGGGTTTTTCTGTGAAGAAATTCTTAATAGCGACAAGAGCTTTGAAAATACGTCCGGTAAGCGGCATCGGCATTAGTTATTAGTAGATCGACACTATTACGTGTGTCCTAAAACTATTGCCGATGAAATGTGAGTGTAGTATATATGTATATACACCTCTTTCTACCCTTTCGGGGATATAGGCATATGCTTACGTCACTATCAGATCCAAGCAACGAAAAAAATACACCTCGTCCTTAATTCGAATGTACTACAGTCATTACACTCTCTGAGTTATTGAGGAAAAGGGCGTTTCATAAGATAAGCCTACCTTCTTTATTATAAAAACACCTACTACAAAGGGCGTGGCTTCATATAAATAAAATTAAACACATGTACGAACAATATAAAACAACTTACTTTTAAGGATGACTTGTTGGCCTCGTGCCACTGGTTTTGCTTGCGATCCCGAAGTCGTGTTTGATTTACGGGTCAAGTAAACTGTATTTGGCGATTTTCTGTTAGAAGATTTTCTGTAGCAGCATTTGGTAAACTGTAACAAGCTTGCTTTCTATTGCTTGCTACTTGCACTGCGCCGGTACAATATACTGTTACTAGTTGTCTCCTGCGGTGTCATCTGCTCTAAATGGTATTTACCTATGGTTAGATCTAAATTCACATTATTCACATTAATTAGTGTAATTCTGACATTCATAAGTGTTACTTTGTAACATATATAAATAAAGGGATTAAATATAATGATCAGTAAAAATAGTAATTGCGCAGCAAAATATGCTTACTAAAATATATCATAACGAGCACCTATACGCCTCAAATCACTGCATTCCGTCTCGGAAGGGTTATGTTATGTTAGGTTCCTTCTTAAAAACTTAACTTAGGGGCTCCGTCGACTTAGTTTGCTGCGCAATTAGTATTTTTTTGCTGCGCAATTAGTATTTTTTTGCTGTGCAGTTAAATACTACCCATAAATAAATACATGTATTACTTTTTATTCTGTTCCTGTACTAGTATTTATAGTTATTTATTTCATCGTTTTTCATATATAGATCTTATTTTCGAACATATTCTTGTATTTATGGTGAATGGTGATGCAGTGAGTTGGGAACTCACTGCATCACCATTCACCTACCTACCCCACCGTGACACAGTATTTTCTAGCACGGGGGACAAAGTGAAATCTTTTCAATCTTATAGCACCATAATCCGAATTGAGCACTCTGTAGTAATCAGTTAAGTTAGTAACTAGTCTGAAACTATAGACAGAAGTGTACTACACCCACATATAGCCTGCTATGGTCTTAAGCCCCATTTTTAGATAGCGAGACAAGACTCCTTGCTGCTACAGAAAATTGTTTAATCCAGGAATCGAACCCGAGCTAACAAATTATTTACAACGTCGCAGAGTAGACTCTTGACCGGTCCAAATTATTTTCCAGAAATTCAATTAGTAGTCATACCGAACATCCAAATATAGCTCACTTATTCCGCTGATAACGGGCAGTCATTCAACTCGTCGACGTCCCATGAAGTTCATCATTAATCTTCATACAGCAGCCGGAACCGAGGGTCCGGTTTACTCTTTGAGTCGTGGAGGATATTCATTACTTAATTAGCGACCACCCACCCGGTTACTAATGGCAGTATTGACGAAATACGCCATTTAATGGCGTAAAGGTATTAGTTATTGTATTTTGTTGATAATAATTTGCTAGTACATACTCGTACATCTAAATGTGTATGTTGAGGTCTGCCTACACCGCAGCATATTTTATTTTTAAGACTACTTCGATACAAGGATTAAATGTTGAATATATATCCAAAAATAGTTGTTCCAAATCTAGGAGATCAAATCCCGACTCGGCACAATCACTTGTGGACCATATAATTTTTGCCGCGTTTAGGGATCGAATCCTCGGCGTAATGGTAGAGGCGAGTCGAGCACTTAACGCACTATTGCAATACGTAAGAATAACTCAATTAAATAAATAAAACAACAATATTGGGTTCATGTCAGTATTCGTATTTAAACCTTTGCACTTCTGATAGCAAAGCCAATGCACATGGCTGTTGAAAAGCAACAAAAACGTCGGAAAAGTGTAAAATAATAATGTAGGTACATAGTTTTTATAATTTAAATAGCTTAAATATAAGTAAACAGTGACTATTTAAGTTTTTACCAATAGTAGTTTAATGTTTCGAAATTATGTTATAATAGTGCTTTATAAAAATTAAAATATTTGGGGCAGTCTTTGGGGACTGCCGATAGAAGTGAAAACTTTAATCCTTGATCATAAACACTTTCTCATAAACAAAAAAAACAAAAAATTAAATAAGGGTCGGGTCGGATTCCTGATACTCTCTTCCGGTTTACTACGGGAGTCAAAATTTCGTTATTTTTTGCGTAGGACGCACCGTTTCTGGGATATTATTAATATTCTAAAATAATTCAAAAATGGAAAGCGTGGAAGCGTGTCGATGACGCGAATTCTATGATTTTTGTTCACCCAAGAAGTGCTCAACGCGTCTAAAGAAGTTTTCACTTCAAAAACACCCTAAAATTCGTATAAAAACATTTAATTTCAATGTTATAACATTCGCGTAAACGTGAGACAATATTGTGCAAACCCAATGCCCTATCCAATGAGGTACTGCCACTAAGCTTTACACGCATGAATCTATGTAGGTATATAGAAAAACCCGTAACACACAAACAATGATCGCAGTCTGAACTAACAAGACAGCCTCCTAAAGCCGATAGCTATCCAACTCTGAGACACACCTGCCATTTTTTACTTTGCACTCAAATTGATCCGCTAACGAAGATTGAGGGTATATTATTAAGAAAGTGGCTCCTTGTAAAAAGTTTGTGTTTCAAGTCGCCGGCTCTTGGTTTTAATGTGTTGTATATATTAGTGGATTCTGTTGCAGATTCAGAGATTAATTGTTATGGTGGTTTAAAACGTATTTTACTAAGTTCAGCATTTGGTGTCAGTTGAAAAAACAAAAAACACAATTTACACGAATATGTTACGCGGCCATTGTGGCCGGGTAGAACTTACCCGCGCGCTCTTCACACACATGCGAACTCCGCCGTAGCCGCAGCGACACTAAATGGAATAGCTAATCCGTTCCGAGAACTCAATAGCCTGTGAACTGAATACTGTGAACTGCATAACGTGTATCATTTATTACAAATCTCTCGAGTATTGAATACCCAGCCACAATTCAATGGCGCCGGGTTAAAATAAGAGCCTTCGGACGCATAATAATAATAATGAACTAGATTTATTAGAGTCCATACGCATGCATCTGGCGTGGCAGGTGACTACTAAGGAGACCCATCCCACTTTAAAATAAACTTTTTGAAAGATTTATTCACATTGGATCCGTGATCCCGCGTAAGTCTCCCAAAGAAAACAAAACGAGATGGGTGTAAAAACCCAGGATTCAACCTCTTCGTCTTAAATTTAAAAGTAATGAAAATAAATGACCCCTATATCTCGTAAGTCTTTTGACCCACAGGGCCCATATTCAAACTCAACCGAGGTATGACCCCAATGTGTCTGCACTGCACACCAAGTTACAAGTCAATCGGTCCAGTGGTACCGGAGTTATGCCTGTCACTAACATCAATCTGTTACTAACACACAGACCGTCACAAAGTGTTTTCATTAACCTCTTCGAAGAAGACTCAGAGGTAAATAATTGAATATAAAAAGGACAGACTTTGAAATAGACTTACATATTTATAGTATTAGCATGCTCTACTATTTAACTGCCTCAGTGGCGCAGTAAAATATAATATAATAATACAATATTCTACCACCTACACACACCATCTAGCCCAAACTAAGCAGAGCTTGTACTATGGGTACTAGACAATGGATAAATATACATATATACTTTTTGTTTGTAAATACATACATATTATACATAGAAACACCCAGACCAAGTCAAACATCCATGTTCATGCACACAAATGTTTGACTTGTGCGGGAATCGAACCCGCGACCTTAGGCGTGGCAGCCGGTTGCACTAACCACTACGTCATCAAGGCCGTCGAGTAGTAGTTAATCTGACTGCTATGCATGGGATCTTGGGTACATGCGTCGTATATTCAGTAAATTATTTGGGGGTACATGCGTCCGGTAGACGGTAATGACTAGCTCACACTTGGCGTTAGATAGGTAAAATAAATCGCTGCCTACCTCTTTTGGCAAGCGTGAGACTATAATTATAATATACTAGCTTTTGCCCGCGGCTTCGCTCGCGTTAATTTAGAATTTGACAATCAATTCGGGTTATACTCTGCTTGTAATAATATAATTCAATCATGATTCGAAAGACAAGTGGCGCTGTCTATTATCATAAGAACGTTATTATTGTTTTCTTCGGGAACAGTAGTTTTTTTCGGGATGAAAGGTAGGCTATGTCCGTTTCTGTACACCTGTCAAGGTATATGCAAAATTTCAAGATGATCTGTTCAGTGGTTTAGACGTGAAAAGGTAACAAAGTAACAAACAAACAAACTCATTTTCGCTTTTATAATATTAGTTACGATAGGATTAATTTCAACATTTTAATGTGTAGTTTTAATATGGCTGAAATCCTAAGCCTCATAAAAATCTGCCCAGAGTTTTGGCAAATATAGTTTCGTTAGTTTCTTTCCGTCTCGATCTCTCTCCGTATCGGATTGCCGTCAAGTATGAGAATGAGAAATGAGTGTACATTTGTGTTTGCGCACACATTTATGAACTATAATATCTGCTGCGCAGTCAGTCTTCGTTAGGATAGGTCACAGTAAACGAAAGTAAGTCTGGAGGCTATAAAAATACCGTATTCATCCATTATAAATTTTTGGTAAAATTACCATAAAGAATATAAGTCTAGCCTTTTCAGCGGTGCCATTTTTAAACAGCTTTTTGTAAAAACACTTCAAAATCACTTTTAACGAATAACCATCTTAATATAAATTCAAATCTATTCAGATATGGAAATATAAGAACTCGGTCAATGGTGAAAGGGAAAAAGCCAATATAAAAAGCTGTTAGGCGCTCAAGGGTGTGTAAGTAAATCTTGAATGACTTCTACACCTTAAAGTAAAATACAGCCTTAATACTTTGATATATGTAAGGGTCGTGACCTATGGGTTATTTGAATAGAAAAATGGCGTTATGTAATTTTATGTGCTATAGAATTGGAATACGAAAATATTTTTTAAAAGTAGGTATGCTTTTGAATATATACGCGCCTATATCCCTAAAAAGGGCAGCAAAGGTGTATTACACCCACATTCCCCGAGAAAAGTTTACGTCCTACGTAATAAACGGTTGGCCTATTGACCTCAGGCATCATCCCAGACTCTGTAATACTACTAAGAATTTGACTAACTCTAGAAACGAACCCAAGGCTTTCTGTACAGAAGTCGCATACACTCGCGATGCGCCACCGCGGCAGATATATTTTCTCATTTTATCGCTTATGATTTCGACTATGGTAATTAGAACTGAAAGTGTCTAAATTGCTGTGTATTTTTTCTTAGTATCTTAACACTTTCATAATAAACATACGAGGCGTTGAAGAGAGTTGGTTTGGCACTTGTACACAGACAATCCATATATATTCTACACGGAGGATATATTTTACGTTTCAGGCTGGACCATGTTAAATGTTTTTATGTCTTTGTTTTCCTTTCCTAGTTTGGTTGATGTCTATACAGACGCATGCTTGTGTACCCCTAATGGGTCCAAACTGCTGCCGCAGCGGTAAATAATGCGACTGCTGTGCATGAGGTCTCGGATTCAAGCAATAGAGAGGAAGAATTCGATAAATTTTCAATAATAGTCCGAGGTAAGGAAGGTAGTGGTGTTTACACCCCAGTTCCTCGGAAAGCTCCCAAAGCCATTGGTCTGACGCATCTCTCTCCCGGTCGTGTTGGATTGCCATCCCATCGGAATATGATAGGAAATAGAGAATGCACTTGTGTTTACGCTCACACTTGTGCACTATAATATGTACTCCACACATGCGCTGGGAATCGAACTTAAAACTTTACTATCAATCATTACATGTATTAAGTTTTATATTCTCCAATCATAAGACAATTCATAATACTTTAAACTCAATCTATAAACCAGTAAGTACGCGGCAGTAAACATAAAGAATCATAATATATCACATCTTTAAGATGGCGGGGCTAAATTGATCTCGTTTCATATTATTAATACGATCATTACCAAGAGACAGATGCTGTGATCAACAGATATCATTAACGCTTGACTTTAAGTAAGCCGACTGGTCAACAGCAAAAAGAAACAGGCCTTGGAATATTGAAAGAAGGATAAGATTTTATTTAATCCTCAAAGTCAAAATTATCACAGTATTATACGAACAGTAAAACCAAAAAAGCCTAAATACGTTGATTCAGCATTTAATTTAACTAGCGATCGCTCAGTGGTCGAAAATTTACCATAGTTAATTTAAATTGTAAGTTTGATCGTTATTAAGGTTTTATTGTCTGTAACTATACTCTAATCATTTCATTTAGATTTCGCCAAGTCTATTCAGTTAATTTACCTACTTTTTTCAAACAAATGTAATAAAACAAAAATCAAAAATGAGGACTGAAATAAAAAGTATTTTTTTTATATATTTTATTTTTTTATAAATTTTTTATATATCATGCAACGCGAAGATTT
This sequence comes from Catocala sponsa, assembly GCA_963564715.1. Classification (NCBI taxonomy): domain Eukaryota; kingdom Metazoa; phylum Arthropoda; class Insecta; order Lepidoptera; family Erebidae; genus Catocala; species Catocala sponsa. The sequence goes on from OY751351.1 coordinate 11,544,025, forward strand.
AAAAGTTATTATATATTTTATATTTAAAAATTAATAAAGAACAAAACCAGCTTCAAACCTACTCTAAAATATGCACTTACTTTTTACTTTAGTAAAAATGCATTTTATTATTTAATTTTTCTTCTATGTGATATGAGGTAAACGAGTTGACAGGTCATCTGATGGTAAGCGATTATCGCCGCCCATAGACACCCGCAACACCAGAGGAGTTACAAGTGCGCTAAGGCCGACACCTTTTAAAAAGGAGTACGCTCTTTTCTTGAATGTTTGTAGGTCGTATTGGTCCGGAAATACCGCAGGCGACAGGCCATATATTGCAAATTGTTAGTGTTGATAGTAATCACTTTTACTATGTATCCAAAAGGTTTTTTGTTGCAAGTTCTTAGAATTTGAATGAGTGCGTAGTCCGAAATATGGTTGTTGTTCAGAAAATGTACCTATGCATATTTTTGAGGCTAGTTTGCCTAGAATATTATACCATTATGGAATCATTGTTAGATGCGCCAATTTTTTTAAATATTTGCCACCACTATGAGTGAAAATGAACTGAAAGTCAAAATTTTACATAATTTAAGAAAACAACATAATTTTGGTTGATTTTTGTGTAAAAACTACAGCATTCTGGAATTTTTAATGGTTGTGATGGATAGTACCTTACGTTGCCAATACAAAAAAAAACACAGAAGTATTTGTAAAATTGTAGCAATGGTACTTAAAAATATAATAAGGGGAGTAAATTTTTTAAGGACTTCGCTTTTTTTCGTAATGAAAATAATTATCAAGATAAAATTTTTCTTGTTTTTTCTCGAGTAATCATAAGAAGGTTCCACCTATTGGTGCCGGCTTATCGTTGAATTTTAGGACACGTATATATGGAGGGGATTATGTATGTACCCGTACTTATGTATATAATATACTTGTAACCCATTTTGGTTGGTTTTTAATTGTGATTCGTGTGGGTTTGGATGTCACAACTATTGGCATATTGGCCGTGATGAGGCGACCACTTAAACCACCACTCCATCTATGTAGTTATTACATATTGTAATATTAGTAAAGAAACTTACATGTCTGAGAGTTCCCCATAATATTCTCGAAGATACGCGATCTCTGCCAACCCGCACTGAGAAAGCTTGATAAATAATCTAATTATTTTTACACTGAAAAGAGGCCTGTCGTCGGACAGTTTACATACAGGGCTGATATTTCTATCATTTATTACGTACTTATAATATTACTAGGTCAAGGATACTCAGATCGCGTCACCTAAAGTAAAACAAGACGTATTTCCTCATACAAAATACATTGGAGACACGTTTCTAGGAAATTTGTCACATGTAACGTTAATGGTTCGGCTGCTGACAGGTCACGCGGTTGTCACACCCATTTTACACACAAGCATAGATCGTGTGACGAGAATTCGCCTGGTAGGGCGCGCTGAATAAAAATTGTCCTTTATTCTTGATTAAATTATTTGGCAATAGCAAGACTGTATAATAGATTACGTAACTTAATACATATCACGCGTGTTTCTCATTGAAGGAATGGGCAGAAATGAATTTTCCTTTTCGTTATTTTAAGAGATCTTCCATTGTAGGCATAATGATGGTGGCATGCATAGTAGCAATATATATAGCAATTTAAGGCCAACTATTTAGTCTGTACCTAAATTAAGGCCGTCTACCGGGCACTTTTCAGACTCCATATTGCTGCTAAGAATTCCTTGACAGAAAACCCAATAATGCCGAATCCAGAAATCGGATCCTAGACCTCAGGAGCCGTTCAAGTATAACGTAAGCACCAATGGAAGGTGGTGTTATTTGCTTATTTATGATGACACGGAGAACGGGGAGTTTAGAATGGCAATAACGTCAGCCTGTGGAGGAACAGGGTGTGATGTCCCTCCAATCATATACTTTTCTTATACATTTAATACAATAAAATTCTGTAGAATCTGAATTAAAGATATACATAATATATATCTGGCAACCTACTTGTCTATGCTCGAAAATAGAAAGGATGTTCGGGATTTACTCAAAAACTTTTTGAAATTATACCAATGCTTACTTAAGGAGATCATTGAAGGGAGAGGGGATAAGAGCTTTGCTTTCTTTTGCTAACAAGAGGGATAGCATCTACCAGGCTCAGTTCCAGATTCCGTGCTGCTTCTAAGAATTTCACTACAGCAAAATTAAATTACATTGTACCCAACCGGTCAGTAAACTAGAAACCTCATGCTTCACAGCATGTTTATTAGTTACTGCTACACCACAGAGACAGTTAACTACTAATGCTTATAGTAAAAAAGGTTTAATACCTTTTTTACTATAAGCATTAGTAGTTAACTGTGTAACCTTGAACATGTATATGCGTATAGCCACTTAGTTGTCTCTACTTGTACAGGATCATGACATCAGATAGGTTTACTTATCCTTGTGTTCCTAATAAAATAGAGTACCTTCCAGAAGGGGTTTGTTCTAGGTAGGAAGGAACAGCCTTACGGAAAATGACGCTTGAAGTAAAAAATTCCACTCAGCTCTACCCCTCATTACACAAACGGCAGAAACATCACCAAAATCTCTGTACATTTTCGTCAACAGTACAAAAAGTCACAACAGTTATTCTTAAATACACCAACAACAAACAAAGCTCACAGTGACAGGTTACCTAAAACCTAAAGCTGAGTTCACCCCCCACATAAACGTACACAAACCTTAATAAACCGTTGTTATGTTGCGGAAATGTGGGGTAAAATGAGAAATGATTGGTTCCCTATTGACTGTGATGCTTATTGGGAATATTTTACCAATTTAGTAGCTCTTGATCTGAAACTGTGTCTAGCATAGGGCAATAAGCTCCCCGTATTGCGTTAAGACCCCAAAATATAGTTGTCAAATAATGGACGTAATATTCAAAGCAGTAGTTGAAGTGAACATAATATAATGCTTTGAATTCGTCGTTATATACTACACGTCGTTCGTATTGAGTACCATTTGCTCAATATTGGTGTCACAGAGGAACTCATATTCAAATATAAAGTTGAATTTACTACTTTATCAGTGTTCGAAAGAGAGCCAGACAAAGATGAAACAAAAACTGACGTCACATACATAGTCTCACGCGTCTATCCCCGAAGGAGTAAGCAGATGTGTTTATCATCTACATTCGTCAGCTATATTTTTAGCTCCTACGTAATAGACGGCGAATCTATTTCCGCCTTTCCGAAGGTCCAGTTCCAGATTCCGAAAAGTTTTTAATAGAAAATCCCAATAACACTATGCAAGGTTCGGGAATCGAACCCGAGTTCTTATTTACAAGTCGTGGTCGCGGTAATTTTGCAGTACTATAACAGTTTTACACTTTTTAAAGAATCCCAAATAATAAGTACATATAAAGTAGCCTAACGAACAAGTACGACACTTAACATATATTTATATTTCGTCTGCTAATATCTGTTTTAAAGTTACCATTCCAAAATTTTACAATCAAAGGATAATACGCATGACCGGTCAAACTGGTCGCTGGCGCCTGTTCATTGACGAGAAAATGGGTGGCATAACAAGCCAAAAAAAGAACAATAATAACAACTACCTACCAAGGCAAATCACACCGTATTAGTTGCAATTTAAGCTCAAATTAGCGTAGGAAATATTTGCAACATATGGCAATGTTCGATTGAGAAAGGCACCATTGCAAAATGTCAAGAATTTGTGTACTGGCAACTAAAACCATTCAATTTTCGCTCCTTTTTTGAACTGCATATTTGCAGTAAAGGTCGAATTTGGTTGGAATTTTTACATGGCACTTACGTCCTTTTGACTAATTAGTGGGTGGGTACTGTTTCACGAAAGATTGAATTATACTATTGGACTTTTAACTTCTGTATGATAATTATCTGGCTTCTGTCTCGTTTTTTAATAACTTATGATTGTAAGACCGTGTGAAAGAGTCGCAAGAACCTGAACAGAAATGAAGTTATTCATAAATGTATTTAAAAAAATACTGGTTTTTGCAACATAGAAGATGTTTTTACTTATTTAAGATATTATTCTTCGTTAAAACTACACACACATATTTCTTGTTAAAGACAAAGCACGCACTAGGGCTATTTCCTGCGTCGTTAGGTAGGTATATACTTATGTAAGTCGTCTTCTTTTTTAATTTTAAAGCTACACTCTTATTAGTTGACTTATCGCCACATCTCTCGATCTTCTGCTTTCCTTTTAACTTTTTGATACGACTCGACTCTTACTTTTTCCTTCACTTGCTGGACAAAGATACGCCTCGATCTTCCTATTTTTCTCCTTATGTAAACTTAACATACATTAAAACAACAGACACAAAGAATACCCAAACTTGAAAAGTGCAGTGACAAGCGTGCCGATGCGCCTCAAAAGACTAACAAAACAGTCTAGTTATAATATAACTTAGCATGAAGCTTGAATATCTTAGCAGGTCTATGTAATTCTATTACACGTAAAAATAATTAATAGTATGAGGGAACTGAGTCATATATTAAGCTACCTAAAAACGTAAAGAATTATTTATCTACTAGCTTTTGCCCGCGGCTTTGCTCGCGTTAATTTAGAATTTGACAATCAATTCGGGTTGTACTCTGCTTGTAATAATATAATTCAATCATGATTCGACAGACACGTGGCGCCATCTATAAGAACGTTATTGTTGTTTTCCTCGGGAATAGTATTTTTTTCGGGATGAAAGGCAGCCTATGTCCGTTTCTGTACACCTTACAATGTATATGCAAAATATCAGAATGATCGATTCAGTGGTTTAGGCGTGAAAATATAACAAACAAATAAACTCATTTTTGCTTTTATAATATTACTTAGGATTAGGATAGTAGGATTAGGATTAATATTTTTAAAAGTAGATTAAAATTTAAACGGCAATTATTTTTAACAAACTTCAACTCGACTGTTACTGTACTTGTTATGTTATAATTGTTTAAAGTTCCTCATATTTTAAATGAACTTTATAAAGTTATTTTTGAAAAAATAAAACTCTTTTGCAATGACAAATACCTGACAGGACAATCTCATAACACTTATCGCAACCAAGGAACGAGTCTGGGATGGCTCAATCCTTGAAAGATTAACGGCAACAGCTGATCATGTAAGGTAGCCCTAATAAACTGCCTTCGCGGCAACCTCAAAGTCTATATATATATACATACATATATATATATTCAGAAGTACAGATGCAATCACACACAAGCAATAACTAAAGCAATTATGTAAAGCAATTAGTTCCTGAACAATAAAATACTCCATAAATGGTGGAACACATAAATATTACACGATACGTTGATTAAGAGAGCTTTATTTTCATATAGCTTTTAACCACGACTTCGCTCGGGAACAGAACTTTTTCTGGATGAAAAGTAACCTATGTTCTTTTGTCTACCCCTGACAATATTAATGCGAAATTTCATGATTATCGGTCGAGTAGTTAAAGTGAAATCGTAACAAACAAACTCACATTCGCATTTATTAATTAAGGACTAATCTTTGCCCGCGATTTCGTTTGCAGAAACTTTTACTTTAATCTGTAATTTACATGGTTTACACTATGCTCTATCTGATAATATTATTAATACTTCAGTATTTAAGTAATTTAATAGAATCATATTTGTTTTTCAAATTTTAGATCTGCTTCTCTACGCTGATATTATATGTCACAGCTGTCAATTGTTGGAATGCCAGAAATAACTGCAAACCTTTGTGTCTGACCGCCGGTGTACTACTGCTACGCAATAGATTAAGAACATCAAACTAACTTAAGGTACGGTAGCCTAATGGTTCGAGCACACCACAATCGTGGCGATAAGATCCGTTTTTGAGGAGTGGTTGGAGAGGCAGCATGGCGCCCTCACCTTCCGGCTGACACAGGTAATGATTGGCCACGGTTGCTTAGGCCAGTTCCAGTGTCGCATAGGCCGGCAAGAGACGCCCGGTTATCACCACTGCGGCGACTGCTGCGACGTTGTTGAGCACACGGCGCTGCACACTTTAGCGGATTGCCCCGCCTGCGCATCGCAGCGCCGTGAGTTGATCGCGGCAGTCGGTATGGCGCGAGATGACCTCCAGCCACCCTGCGGTTTGACCTGGGAGTGGTGCGCTTCGTGGGCCTGCCCGCCACCCGATCAGCACCAGGTCCGAGTGGCGACGAGCGTGTTCCCACGCGCGCCTCTGTATCGTCGTCCCTCAAGGAGACAACAGGGTTAAAATGTAGAAGTGCCTAAAGGGTAAGTTTTTTCGTGTAGTAGCCTGCTTTTTCATACGCGGCGGGCTGAAACCTCAACGGGGTCGCGACTGCATGTAAAGGTGATTCGCGCGGTCCCGCCGATTGCGGTTTTGTCTAGAAATACCGTGGAAGGTTTAGTCGGTATTACCGGGATGTCCATTATCTTTATTACTATATTCTTTCATTGTCCCGGTGAGTCCTCATAACCCGCCCGCCCCCGCAGAGGGGTATGCATCAATGCATTCCCGCAGGTAATAACAAGTGAGAAACAGCAATGAATTGCCGTAAATCTTAGAGTTCGAAAAAATGGTTCAAGTAATATGCAAAGGTCACGTGATACGACCTTGAGGTCAGAGGTCAAATGTCATAGTCATTTCGGGGGTACATCGACTATGCTGAGTCGAATGGCGTTGACCGCGAGTCTCTAGCTCTTACGGTTCTTAATTTGAAAGTTGTATAACAGACAGACGGGCGGACGGACAAAGCTGTTGTATAAGAGATTTTTTCTAACTCTAAAAAAAGCTGTCCTTTCAATGGTCAAACTGCTGATCTAGCAGAATTATCGAGATGTATCGCTGAGGGCCATGTCATCAAGTTAAGAGTTTAGTATGGGGTTATAAAAGACCGCTTGCCTGTTACAGCTTCAATCGAATATATCCTTAAATATGTACACAACTCACAGATAAGCATACAACTTTATGATAACTAATTAAATGTATGGAACAAGTAAAGGCGTTCTTAGTTAAAATAAAATTTACAGTGCGCGCACGTCACAGTCTTTCGTACGACTTTGCTTGTTGATTTTAACAAGTTTACATGTTTAAACCAAGTTGTATTGTTAACCGCACTCTCGTAGTTGGCTATTATAGTATGGCAACTTTTATGCTGAACAAATTAACTAGATACAAAGCTGTTACCACTAAAATAATTATCATTGGATTGATGTATTACGAAAAGTTTTGATTACACGCATGGCGTAGCGGATGCCTCACCACTGCTATCGTAAAGAGGGTTGCGATTTCCAATTCCACATAGACCATTTTATTTGTGCAATCTTTTTTTTTTTATACAACTAAGATGGCAAACAAGCATACGGCCCACCTGATGGTAAGTGGTCACCGTAGCCTATGGACGCCTGCAACAACAGAGGCATCACTTGCGCGTTGCCGACCCTTTAGGAAAGGACGTGGGAAGGAAAGGGAGCGGGATGGGGGAAAGGGGGTGATTGGGCCTCCGGTACTCTCACTCACCGAACGAAACACAACAATAGGACTATTGCTATTCCACGTCGATATTCTGTGAGAGGGTAGTCCTTCCCCGGTCGAGCCGGCCCATTCATGCTGAAATCAGCGAGGCTCTACTACTTCCACAAATAATTGTTCTGAGTGTGGGCTAATTGTATGATCGTAAAATTCACCGCAACATAAGACTAGAGCCCAAAAGCGTGCATTGTCTTTTTAAAGTACTTTTTTTAAAGGTCTTTTTTATCCGTGGGAGAGCCACGATACGGCACGAATGGGCCGGCTCGATCGGAATGATACCACGGCCTCACAGACAACCGGCGTGAAATAGCGCTTGCGTTGTTTCGTCGAGTGAGTGAGGGTACCGGAGGCCCAACTCTCCTCACCCTCTGGGGAGGAGGGGAGTTGGCAACGCACTTAAGACTCCTCTGCTGTTGCGGGTGTCCATGGGCAGCGGTAATCGCTTACCATCAGGCGATCCATCTGTTCGTTTGCCGCCTATCTTTATATATATAATTCTTCTGTACGTGTGGTGACAGTGAACTCCTCCTAAACGGCTGGAGCGATTTGAATGAAACTTTTTGTGTGTGTTCAAGTGGATTCGAGGATGGTTTAGATATGCTTTTTTTTCTCTTTTTTACAGGACAACGTCTGTCGGGACAGCTAGTACCATACAAAAATGGAATAAGAAAAGAAAGATAGTGTGTGTCCTCTAGACTGAGTTTCGTTGGCGGCCAATTTTAATAAAGAGAGATCAGCTATTTGCGCATAAATATGTCCTCCCCTTTTCATATTATTTGTGCTCACACTATCACTCTAATAGACCGATGGGACGGCTATATAACACAACCAGAGAGAGATCAGGCGCCACACCAATGAGCTTAATGGCACGTTGTCCTCATGAAATAGTTACCAAAGCCATATCGTTTGTTGAAATTAATCTATTTTATACAAATTTTTTCGCGTTATTATTTTATAATACTCTTATTACATAATTTTAAAACTATTATACTACTACTATTTCACTTCTCTCCAAATTAAGCTCTTTAAATTGACGATTTAGATTTATACTTATAATAATATTGATTTAAATAAACACCGCGATAAGCAGTTTAATTTGAATGTATAACATTCGCCAAAACCGTATCGTTTGGTTAAACTGCGAATAACAAAATTGGTTCAATTGATTAGAGCGTGATTAAGTTACAAATAGTATTTCCAATTCACATAATCTTCTTTTAGACTTTACGTAAATGAAAGCACTTTTAGGTAAGGTCGAGTCTCTAATAGTCAGTCAGTAAAGTACGGTTCTAGATTATTTTTTAGGTATTTGGGTCACGTTTTATATTAATTTACTAGCTGTTACCTGCGACTTCGTCCGCGTAGATTTTAACTAAAAAGTGTTTGTCTCCGCGGAACCCTATTTTTTTCTAAAATTAAAGTAGTCTAAGTTGCATATGAAAGTATATAAGGTATCTACACGAAAACATCTATTTTTAAAATTTATGTCTGTCTGTCTGTCTGTTTGTTCCGGCTGTTATTTTGACATTACAAACAGACACTTCAATTTTATTTATTTGTATAGATGTATAGATTAGCTTTGACATTTCAACATACTTTTGAGTAATTATGAATATGGATGTTCTAGCGGGCACATGCCGCCCTTTAATCATTTTGAAACTTAATTTTAGATTTTCTATTTTATAAAGTTGACAGACTTTGCGTTTTGATTTATGTAAATTAATCCTTTGCCCATTCCCTATTACGTGGGACGTAAACCAATGCCGGCAAAATGAGGGTTTGATACACTCCGGCTACCTATTTGGAGGTATAGTCGTGACACTATGTATGTAAGTATATAGCTTTACATGGAGATTGGTCAGTAGGAATCTAGTTCTAACTCAAATAGCATATCAAAGGGTATAACCTAAGTACAACCGAAAACCATTTCTTAATTACGAGGCCTGAGTTTATTAAAAAGGTTATGGAGGTCTTGGTTGCGCAACGCTAGTATATACGAGGGCTTTACAAGGTTTTTTTTGTTATACGCAACCACTTACTATCAGGCAAATTGTATGTTTGGATAAACACACAGTTCGCCACTTGCGTAGCATAAAAACATCCATCATAAAAATACAACATCCACATCAAAATCCAATAGCAATTACTCGAATCTCATCCCCACAGGGCAAATGGGAAATGAAATAATGAAATACGTCATCGGTCCCTAGCAAACGAATAAATACGTAATTCATATCATTTTGTGAATTACATAAATCGTATATCACATTTACGTATCGCGTATTCCGACGCATTACTACGTCCCATTAGCGTTCCGACGCATATAGTCGTCAGCGATTTTATTTATGCTCGCCTGATTAATGCAAATGTGATCGACTGATGATTTTAGCGAGTAATTAATGAGTTGGTAGGTAATTACTAGATTCTATAAGCCGATGAATGGACGGTGGGTTTAATGGAAAATTATGTTACATATTATGTACATTGTATTACGTATTCTCATAGTGAGAAGAGGCCCGTGCCCATAAGTGGGACAGTTTAATACAGGGCTGATATTATATATTACGTATAATCTATTAATGATGCAGTTTGGTTATAATTAAAACTGTTATGTTTTTGTAAACTCTCACGTAAGCAGCGATAGTTCAGTGGGGAGACCAACAGACTGCAATGCACAGCATGCAGGTCTCGGGTTCGAACCCACGTCGCGCACCTCTGACTTTCGGAAATTATATGACTTTTCGAAATTATGTGCGTATTGATTGACAATTATCGCCTGCTCCGTGCCTCGGAGAGCACGTTAAGCCGTCGGTCCCGGCTGCCATAAACATAAAATTAACCAGATAACTTCGTAAAGTCAGAGCTGCGTGTCGTGGTATTGAACTCAAGGCTTTACTCTAATCTTACCTGCCACATAAAGGCCTCGAGTCTAACCGTTGATCAGTGAAAACTAGTAAAGTAATTGATGATCAAACGTAGGCAATATTGAATACAATCACCGAACCGTGTGCTGCTGAATAAGAAATCACGTTTAATAATACGAATCGCGTTATGGCGGCCATACGGGTACCGCGTCCGGCCATGCGCGGTTTTGTGTAACCTTATGAATACAGTCTTCATTTTATTTACATGGGTCAATAAGGGTAGCTGTCGTACCAATATGTACGCCGGAGATTATTTTGTTTGGTATCTTCGATGGCGTAGTGGTTAGTGTAACCGACTGCCCCGCCTGAGATCGCGGGTTCGATTCCCGCACAAGTCAAACATTTGTGTGCATGAACATGGATGTTTGTCTTGGTCTGGGTGTTTCTATGTATAATATGTACGTATTTACAAAAAAAAGTATATATGTATGTTTATCCATTGTCTAGTATCCATAGTGCAAGCTCTGCTTAGTTTGGGCTAGATGGTGTTGTGTGTATGTGATAGAATATTATATTAATTAATATATTAGAGTATGGCGTTTCTGAAGTACCTAGATTACAATTGGAGAAGCTTGCAATTGTCAATTATTTGAATTAGTCAGCTCGCCCTAGAAAATACTACTGGTAGCCATAAGTTTACAGAAATTCTGTGGCAAGTACGATTGTTACTAAATTTCACCTTGTATGTAAGAGTTCGGCAGCAATTGCTCAGTGCGGAGACCATCAGACTGCAATGCACAGGGTCTCGGGTTCGAACAACGTCACGCACCTCTGACTTTCGGAAGTTATATGACTTTTAGAAATTATGTGCGTATTGATTGACAATTATCGCCTGCTCCGTGCCTCAGAGAGCACGTTATGCCATCGGTCCCGGCTGCCATGAACATCTATGGCAGTCGTTATTGGGAAGTCAGTGCCCTCTAATATCCTGACACTGGTCTAGCCTGAGGGTATCGTTAGCCTTCGGGTTGCGGAGGTCATATGGCAGTCGCTCCGTGTAAAAACTGATATCCAGTCAAATCCGGTTAGACTAGAAAGCCAACCCCAAGTGACTTGGGAATAATAAAGGCTAGGGAGAAGAAAATGTAAGAGTTCGGCAGGCGCCCAAATCTACTCATGCCATTACTTTGCTTTCATCCCAACTGGAATTCCTTTTTTTTCATCCCAACATAAATTTATTTTCTTTTATCCTAATTTCACTGCGTGACTGCACAAATAGCGTAGTGGTTATTGTGGTCGCCTCGCCACTGCCGCCACACCGAGTGTTGTGGATACGAAAATAAAGTTGTGATCTACAAATCGTTGGTTTGGCTGTTCTTTGTGATTTTGTTTTAATGTTAGTAAATTCCCCTACGGCACAGGACTAATTCTAACTGCGGAAATAGTCCTTTTTTTAAAAGTCCTTTTTATGGTTAACTATTTGGCACTCCTCGAATTGCAAATGTCGAACTATAACATACTCATACGTTTTGTTGTTAAAAAGTCAATATTCATGGTTTTTATATACAGGGATAGATAATCAATTATATCGGCTTGCTGACACTGTAATCATATCTGCCGAGAGAACAACTGACAGGAATTAATTATCAGTGATCAGATGCGCGAAAATTGTTTCAACATCTGCCTTCGGCCGGCAATGACCGAATAAAATAATAAGTAGCGAATATGATTGAAGTAGTAAATGATGGTTTTTAATTGTGAATGAAGGCTAAATGGTATAAATGGTCACCTCACCACTGTGCTGCGCCAAGTGACTGCCATACGGTAAGTATAAAACGTTCTACTAAATACATATTATTATGTACATGGTCAATAAAATAGGAGTACAGGCTATTTTTATCCCGGAATATAATTATGGTTGGAATAGGATACTTTTCACAGAACCACGAGAGCAAAGTCGTATAATATAAAAGCTTGGTAATATATTAGTCTTATTTAAAAAGAGACATATGTGGTGTGACTCTGAAAGATAGAATAAGGAATAGTGCGATTAGAGAGAGATGCGGCATGAAAGTGGATATAGTGACAAGAATAGAAAAGGGTATGTTAAGCTGGTTTGGGCATGTAGAAAGAATGGACGAGAAAAGACTGACTAAGAAAGTTTTTAAGGCTAGTGTGAATGGAACAGTCGTAAGAGGCAGGCCTAAGCGAACGTTTCTTGACCAGATCGGCGACGTTCTGGACAAAAGCCAGGTTAAGAGCATCTTAAACCGGCGAGCGTATATGAGGAATGTGATGAAAGTGAATGAAGCCAGGGAAGTGTTTCAGGATCGTAGCAAATGGAAATCTGTAGTCTCTGCCTACCACTCTGGGAAACAGGCGTGAATCTGTATACGTATGTATGTATGTATTTAAAAATACAATAGGTACATTTACGGCGAAAATATTTATTTTTGATAACGCAGCTACATTGTCATCAAGGCATGTCCAGTGTTTTGAATGGATTTCATTAAATTTATGAGTACTTGATCTGTTTATGACATAAAATAATAAATAAATGACCACACCAATAAGCCGGTTTCAACATGTTTTGATTCACTTCGTAATTGTACGAGAAGAATATCGGTACTGGAAAGAGCTTAAAGCAAATTTATTTACAAAGTAAAACAATAATAATCTTGTGGCTCGAACAGTAACTGTCCATATATCTATCCATTATATATAATACGATTATAAAATATACTACACATTGATCAAACAAAGAGTTACGTATCGTAAAATTTGTAACTTGTTCAACTTTTCAACAATCCTTGCAATAGCTTCGAATAGGTACAATTTATTTCTCTATCCATCAATAATATTGCCGAGTTGTGTCCCTTCTCTCTGTCCCTCTCTCCAGTTATCTTATTTAAACATTATTCAAAATTTATGTTCCAATCTCCTTTTAACTGACTTAAAGGACCCTTTTGTCTTCCTAATTACACAGACGATAATAGGTAAATTACACATCACTAATAGCCGCCAACTTGTTTGCTTCATAACTATGCAGGCAGACATGCGACGAAACAGTTTTTATTATAAAACCACAAGAAAACTCCAAGCAATTATGTAAATTCATTGGCTAATAGCATCTACCGTATTAATCCACCCTATAACGATTAAATTATGAACACAACCGTCCAATAAAAATATTTAAAAGTTGCATAAAAGCAGAACAGAAATGCCCTCAGGAAAATACCTTCGACAAGTTTAGGACCACATTTCTAATCGATCCAAATCAATTACTTATCTATTTCAGCAATTTCGAATCGATACTAAAGTTAGATAGGGCTGTCACTATATATTATAGTCGTAATCAATCATATTTTTAATCTCAATCGATGTCATGTAGCGATTTATACTAGAGCTCTTAAAATTTATAGAGATTGGCAATTTGTTATTTCATTCCACGAAATACGTATTCAGTTTTATCACACGTTCGATTGATCTATGTCACAGCTGAAGTTTCAGTGCTAGATTCCTGTTGCGACGAAATTGCGACAGCGTGCGACAAAGGAATCTTTTGTTTTAAATATATTTTAGGTCATCGAGATTGAAGGTGATTTAGTTGAAGTAATAATAAAATAATGTATGTTTTGTTGCTTCTAGAGATATTTATTTATATTCTTTATGAGTATAATGAGGCGTAAAACAAGACATACTAAGAAGGACATAGATGGGCATATGAGAATATAGTTTCCGTTTATATGACGACAAGTGAATGGGAACAATGTAAACGAGATGGTTGGCAGGCGATATATCTCTTGATTTCATTAGAAATATTCTGTCTGCCCATGTCCAGAAATAGTATCCTAATCTCATGAAAAAGTGATAAAAATTAATAAAGCAAGCGATGCCGTGATCGTATCAAGTGGTAATCCGTACTTTGCCGACTCCTTCGGGAATCAGGTGTGTTTTGTGTACAAATAAATTATAAACCGAAGTAAAGTGCAGCTTACTAACCTTGTTTTTTTATATAACATAGTAAAGAAGGTACCGTCTGATGGTAAGCAGTTATTTTATTTGCTGGTACCTTGAATTAACAGAAGTATCTATCGGGTTGCCGTCCGAAGAAAAAAGGGATTAAAGGAAATGTACCGTAGAGGTAGGTTTGTACCGGACAAATTGTAATGTCGATGTTAGTACTCTTACGCCGGTTTTCGTTAAGAGCGCGATATTTCTTTCTTGGGTTAGCTTTGGGCAAGTATCGATTAAATAATCAAATTATTCGAAACTTGGATGAATATTCGAATGCTTCAAAGTTTGAAATTGATTGATTATTTGATGACGTATTAGTCCCACACTAATATAAAAGCGATACTGTCATTCGATTATTCACGTGGCGTAAAGTATGAGATTGGCAATGTTAGGAGGATCACAAAAAAAAAAGAGTAGGGAATAGAAGCAATGGCTAGCTCTACCAAAATATATATTCCTGTAGTAAGGACATACCTGTAATATTAGTAAAATATCAATCTTATCTTAACCCTCGTCGAAGATCACAAAACTAAAAACGACAAAATATTAAAAAGAAAAATTCGAGTGCCAGGATTTGTGCTCCTGTGGAGAGTGAAAGTCTCACTGAAAACTGTACTTACCGCAGAAACACAAGCTTATTCAGTCCCACGCAGGTACTTTCTTAGCTTAGGTAACTGAAAATGTCTATTTTAATATATTACAACTCTATCTTCGAATGGATAGGTACAAATTTACATTTTGCCAGCTATGAATTTAAGTCCCATGTAATATAGGGCATCCTATAAGGTGACTTTAGTCAAAACTACAATTCTACAAGCTACAATTCTACAAGATACACATATATAAACCCTGACTAATTAAAAACCTCATAACATAAATGTGTACCAAAAGCAACACAACTTTGACGCAAAAATACAATCGTATCGACAAATCGTCCGCACATAACCAGCTTACAGCCCTCAGGGTTGCCACTCATGGCTGTTTAATAAAGTTCGCCATTAAGACATTCAATTAATATAACTACCTTAAAGGTGCTTATAAATTATCGTATCGTGAGTACTGTCATATTTTAACGTTTTATATTTTTGTTTGGCAATTTTATTATGGGGCTATTTATGGACGGCAATAAATTCGAGCGGCGCGGCGGTAAGCGGGTTATACGTTGCAATGTGTTGTGTATGGAAGGGTTATCGTTCTTTGTATAACAATGTAAATGGCTTGTTGATATGAAGGCTAGGTTTAAGTCCATGATCTTAAAGATGACTTGACTGCACGGATGCCGTAGTGGATTAAGTGTCTCCCTCGTCATTGCCACTGCTCCGAGTGTTGTGGATTCGACACGGGACTAATGTGTGATCTACAACTGGTTGTTCAGAGTGATCTTTGTGTCCGTTGTTTGAATGTATGTAAATTTCTCTGCAACACGGGAATTACTAGTGCGGCAATTATCTTTAAAGAACAAAAAGAAGATATGAACTAACAAAATATAAGTTAAAAGTTAAGACCATTTCTTACATGTTCTTTTTGGTAAACAAACGCACTCATTATAAAGTGGTTTAGTGACTGCATTCAGACTATATTCGTTCTCCAAGAAATAGAGACTAATAGAAAAAAAATACGATACATAGAGCTGAGTCTCTATTTAGAAATTAATTATCACATACTAGTAAATACGCCATAATTCTTTTTATAATAGACAAGAAAGTAAGAGTATTAAAATGAGAAGAGAAAATCTAATACCTCTATTCAAACACATTGCGAGCACGAACACGGAGAAGTGCAGAAAGATAAAATTAAATTTAACTCAAATTATCATGGTCGAATTACTACCACTATGAGACTGATATTTCTTATTGTTAACTGTTCCAGTGCCTCGTTTGACCCACCACATACAAGTCAGCTTACACTCATGCATAACAGTAATTCTCTATAAACTATCACAGAGAATATTTGTAAACGTAACTGTTTATCGCAACAAGCTATTTGCTTGCCGTCTGTTATATGCACATATTGCCAGTACACTACGAATTACCGAACAATAGAATAATACAGAATTTAACTATCTAGGAATCAAACCAGTGACCTCACAATCAATAAAAATGTATGCCACGAAAGCAACAAGACAGTGATTCCAATAAACACAATTACTAGTATAAAATAAGAATGTTAATAAACGTCAAATTTCGTCCACAATTAATGTTCGTGCAAATTAATTTATTCTGTTTGTTTGTATTTTGTATGTCCTATTTACATACAACATTGCGAACGTTATGTCATTGTTTACTCATGCAGTGGAAATTTGTAATAGATGAGCAATCGTTATTCACAATTTTAAAACAATATTGTTTTAGTGTAGTTTGCTAAGTGCATGTTAAATACCCGTGTATATGTTTAGATTTTTATATATTTGAGTTTGAAACGCCTATGCAACGCGGTTGCGATCGCATAGCGACCACGTGGCGACCGCGTGAACGTGTCTTAAAGACCACGCAGTTATAGGATACGATATCATGTCCAAAAAACAATAAAAACAACTGCAAAATCATGTGCAAGCGTTTTCACACTGTCTTGAGAAAGAATGCCTTAGGCCCGCAATTGGAGTGACATTCAAACGCAGTGCAATCTATGCGATGACCGCGTTGTAAACGCGCGGCAGCAGCGCTACATCGTTTTTCTTATTGGAATGATTATTATATATTGTTATATCGTCATCAGAAGGCTCAAGGTCAAGCCAAGGGCGATGGAGAGAGCTATGCTCGGGGTTTCCCTGCGGGATCGAATCAGAAATGAAGAGATCCGCAGGAAAACTAAAGTTTCCGACATAGCTCTCCGGATAGCCAAGATGAAGTGGCAGTGTGCAGGGCACATAGCACGCAGAACCGATGGCCGTTGGGGCAAAAAGGTTCTAGAGTGGCGGCCACGCACCGGAACACGCAGCAGGGGTAGGCCTCCCACAAGGTGGACCGACGACCTGGTAAAGGTCGCGGGAAGCGGTTGGATGCGGGTGGCCCAAGACCGGTCTGTGTGGAAAACCTTGGGGGAGGCCTATGTCCAGCAGTGGACGTCTTTTGGCTGACATGATGATATCGTCATCCTAGTTCATGTTGAGCGTAGTTAGAGACATTATTTTACTTTTATGAAGGCAACTCCCGCAATAGTCGTAATTTCTGTGTCGTGAGGGACTCTACAAACATTCAAACACAAATAATACCTAGACTCGGTACAACTATTTGCGAATCATACAAATGTTTGTTCCATGTGGGGATCGACCACATAACACGTCGCGCAATGGCTAGGTGACTACTTAAATCATTACTCCATCCTTGCGCTCTATTATATAATACTAGCTTTTGCTCGCGGCTTCGCTCGCATTAATTTAGAATTTGACAATCAATTCGGGTTGTACTCTGCTTGTAATAATTCAATCATGATTCGAAAGACACGTAACGCCATCTATTATCATAAGAACGTTATTATTGTTTTCCCCAGGAACATTAATTTTTTCGGGATGAAAGGTAGCCTATGTCCGTTTCTGTACACCTGTCAACGTATATGCAAAATTTTAGGATGATCGGTTCAGTGGTTTAGGCGTGAAAAGGTAACAAACAAACTCATTGCCGCTTTTATAATATTAGTTAGGATTAGGATTAAGAAACATTCTCATAAAATACATTGTAAAACAGCTAGTAAGGATTTTAAACGTGTTGATACATCGTGTACTGGTGTCAGTCGACAGAGTGTCAGTAACAGGCTTGTAAATTGTGTGTCGGATGCCGAAGGAAATATTTGCCGATAGAAAATATTTCCAACACGTCACGTGACAAGCGGGTAACGCTGCCTGTGAACTATTCTGCGGTGGAATATTTTTAGGTGCCCTATTTTCGTTTGTGTAATATTTTTGAATGTGTGTGCCAGCAATCTACGATCATCGGTAAATATTCGGTGCCTTCGAAATTATTTGAATAATAATATAATATTCTGTCACATACACACAACACCATCTAGTCCAAACTAAGCAGAGCTTGTACTATGGGTACTAGACAATGGATAAACATACATAATTATATACTTTTTTTTTTGTAAATACATACATAATATTATACATAGGAACACCCAGACCAAGACAAACATCCATGTTCATACACACAAATGTTTGACTTGTGCGGGAATCGAACCCGCGACCTCAGGCGTGGCAGTCGGTTACACTAACCACTACGCCATAGAGGCCTACAAATACAATATATACATACACATAGTCTCTCGCTTATACGGAAGTGTTTTACACCTACATTTAGAAAGCTATAATGTAGTCCCAAGTAATAGAAGGCGAAAATAAGACTGCAATAATGCCGTCTATCGGATACTGTAGCAAAGGCAATAACTACTTCCGGCTTTTCGTGGACAAATTGCTCAGTAAAAAATCTATTTACAAATAATTATAATTAATTAATTAAACATATTAAACAATACCTCGTTGCAGGATATATTTCGGTTAAAAAGGACGCATAAATAAATATTTAAACTGAAAATTTTCTTCTTTAGCGCTCCATTCTGGGTTACCATATTAATAAATGTGCATTTTTAATAAGATACTTGTTACATAAATAAGGTATCATTTTTAAAATAAATATAGATATTATTCAATCAATGAAATGTTCATTTTTAGCCAATAAGTGATAATATTACAATATTATATATATCAAGAAAAGGCATATTTTCCAAACCTGCTGCAGCTTTATTATCATATTTAGTTTGTTTTGGGTATAAGATATTAAAAAAGCAATGCATTTATTACTATAATTAATGTCCACGCCAAGCCGGAGCACCCCAACAAACTGAGCAATTCCCTTTCGTGCTGTTACTGAAAATTTCTATTAATCAGTCTGATTGCACGGATGGTGTAATTGTTGTAGGTTCAATCCACACACGCAATCAAATTTTTATTCCGAGTCTGGGTGTTCTTTATGTCCGTTGTTTGTATGTTTTTAAAGTACCCCGCGACACAGCATTTATTCCTAGTGTGGGAGATGACTTTGTCTTCCGCTCAAACCCCGATGACGCTATATCGCGTCGTCACGTTTGCACCCGTAAAACCCCGGTGACGCTATATGGGGTCGAAGCGTTGGGACGTGTTTTGTTTGCCGTTTTTTTATTATAAGGCCTGTGTTTAAAATATAGTGTTGTATATCAATGTTCTCGGAATGAACTGAGCTTTTCGAACGAATATTTATCAACTGAATAATATTTTTCTAAATTTTTTTTTTTGTCATGTCTCGTGAATTTGCGCCACACGTTCGTTCGTCGATGTTATTTGTTCCGCTGTTATCTGTAATTTTTATAGGGCAAGTATGTAAGTGTAATACATTATTGGAAAGCTTATTCTTTCTATTTTTAGACACAATAAAAACAATAGTGACTAATGTTATTTTTGTATAACAAACTGAAGCCCAAAATAACCTATTATCATTTCTCAGATTTCCCGCCTTTTTTGATATTTTATTTTTTATTACTCTATTATATCGTATTTCAGGTTTTAATCACTTTAATAGTGTTATTTATTAGTATTTCTATAAAATATGTGAAAACCACGCACAAGGCTACATCCAAATTTTTTTTTTAAATTTTTCTGGATTTACTCTATCCGCGCTCTAAAATGTACTCGTCACGCACTTTCAAATGCTAATATCTTATTTTTTTCTCACATACATTATAAATACTTTTTTTTAATATAAAGAGTATTTAACCAGGAAATAGAACAAGTAAAACATCTTATTAGACAAATCAATTAATCTATATAATAAAGATATAATATTATTATATCTTTATTATATAGATTAATTGATTTGTCTAATAAGATGATATTAATCATCTCATATTTCCAATTCGGTTAGTTTAACCAGGCGTATAAACTAAAATATACACGTAAATGCAATGATTCATTACACTTGTCGTAGCTTACAATGTATACTTCTAAGAAACACAAGCGATGTTATCATAACTTTGGGTTCTAAATTATACACAGCTGCCGACCGACTCGAATAACGCTCAAGTGGCCTTCAAGTGCCGGGCGGCGTGGGACGCGGGGTTTGTTGTTGTTTACATTAGCGCGCGCGCGGGGTCTGATAAGAAAAGAGAAAAAGGAGTTATACTGGGCTAAACTCATCGAGTGGTTAAATGCTAGGATTTATTACCCAAATGATAGATCAAAAATCTATCTTTAAAAACGAATAAAAATTAAAAGCTTTTTGCTATGTAAAGTAATGTAATTTTAAAAGGATTTGCCTAAATTGAATTTAGTTTTCTAAAACTTGATTTCGTGTAGAATTTAAAGCATCCAATTAAGGGAAGCTCAATTTGAGTATTTCATATCGCGTCATCGGGATTAAGTAACTAATGTCGATGATTCGAAATGCAATACTCAAATTTGTTTTACATAATAATATGTCCTGTAATCTCACGACTATGTCCCAAAAATAATATGCAAAGGTGTATTACGCTCCCTTTTTGTAAGATATAGTTTAAGTTCCACATAAGGAGGAGGAAGGGACTTACTGCCGTCCGAGCATAGTTCTAGACTAAAACTTGAGACCTCGGTTATATAGACGTGAGACTGCATGTAAGGACCAAACCTACAACATTCGTTGCTTTGTTCAAACCAAGTTATGTTTTAATAATACTACAAGAATATACTTAATATTACGTACGTTTTTTTTTTTATTTTTTTTTTATTTATTGGACTCAAAGAAAATGTGCTACAATTATCCTTTTACATAACTTCGCCAAACTGTGTAACAGTTTGTTGGCGAATACTGCACTCATTTAACAAATTAAAATTATGTATACACACTTTTAAGACACATTAGTTTAGTATTAGGTACAATATAGTTATTGTTAATAAAATTAAACTTGTCAAAAAAAAAATAAGAAAAAAATTAAGAAGAGATACATTTAACAATAGTAAGGCTGTTTAAACTTCAATTTGATCATTAAATATTTGTAACAATGTTTCTTTTATCTTTTTCTTAAATATATTTAAGCTGGAACAATTTTCTGGGATACTTATTTTGTTATGTAGTCGTGGTATTATATACATACGTATTCGTTCACCGTAGTAATTACATGAAACAGGCTCTTTGTACTTATTTCTAATAGCTTGTCTAAGCATACAATGTGGAGCTTTAGGTATTTTAAACTCTTCTTTATTATACTGTTCGACACTTAGCATATATTGAACCTTTTGATGCACAGGTAATATATTACATATCTTGAACAATTTCATATAGTTTTTATTACATTTCTTTTTTGTGTTTTTGTCTACAAGACTCTTTAGGAACCTACATTATATATTTAAGACTTTATCTAAATAAGTTTTAAATGTACGCCCGTAAGAACTCAGACCATAGCTCAAAATTGCATCTACCAGTGCATGATATAACATAAACAGCGTGGCTCGGTTTGTAACATATGTTAGCTACTTGAATTTACATAAAACAGACCTCAATTTGTTGCAAACAATATCGATATGGAATTTCCAATTAAAATGATCATCTATTGTTAAACCTAGGTATTTATATTGATTCACAAATTCTATATGTTCACAATCAATACATAGTTGCATATTATTATGTAAGCATTCATACGAGTGACCAATAATGGAGATTTCTTTAATTGATTTTCTATTATACGGTGAGTGTAGAAGCATGCATTTGGTTTTGGATACATTTAATATAATACCGTTGTCATGTGCCCATTTAACAACATTCTCGAAATCGGTTTGCATACATTTTTCTATATTATCTAAGTCGGTGTCTGCGTACATGAGGCACGTGTCATCAGCGTACATATATACACTGCTGTTTTTTATTATTTTACTCATGCTATTAACGTGCATAATGTACCCAACAGGCCCATACACTGATCCAGTTGGCACACCGAACTTAACTACCGCTTCTTGTCCACTCTGTTCACATATACTTGTACGAAGCGTTCTGTTGTTTAAATAACTTTGAAACCATTTGTTAAGTGGACCCCGAGTTCCGCATTCTTGCATGGCTTTTAGAAGAATCTCATGATCCAAAGTTTCAAATGCTTTTTTGAAATCAATGAATAAAACAGCAACATACTTTTTATTATTTAAATGTAAATTTATATCGTCTGTAAATTTTGACAGAGCGGTAGTTGTACTACGTGACTTTCTAAAGCCATGTTGTGTTTCTGAAATTACATGATTATGTTCTAAAAAATTACTGATCCTTTTTACTATTACTTTTTCAACTATTTTATTAATTACAGATAAAATGGCAATTGGTCTATAATTTGCGTAGTCCAAATGACTGCCTCCTTTGTAGATAGGTCGAATGATAGACTTTTTTAAATAATCTGGGTACACTCCCTTTTGGATACAGAGGTTAATAAATTTGGCTAGTATAGGGCTGATTTTTTCTTTAATGTATTTTATATCTTGTATTCTTATGTTATCTATACCGGGTGATTTCTTACTACTTAATTGGTTTATAATTATTTCAAGCTCACTGAAAGTTGCTTTCATGTAACGGAGAGATTTATCACAAGGCTTTACATATTCGTCACGCTTCAAAAATGTTAACTTACAGTGATGCTTAATTCTGTCTATGTCTTCGGTGAATGTTCGTGCAAAATTTGTACATATGTTACCTACTGTGTCTGTTTTACCTAAAAACTGCATTATTACACAATCTAGATTAGTTTTGGATTTACCTATCCAGCTGTTAATGGAGTTCCAAACTTTTCTAATATCTCCCTGACATTGTTTTAATTCTATTTGCCTATATTTATTCTTTTCTTTAATTATAATTTTGTTCGTTCTATTTCTGCATCGTGTATACTCTAACCTGTAATAATGATTATTGGGACATGATTTCCATCTCCTAAAGAGCTCATCTCTACGATCTAACAATTGTTTTAATGCTTTTGTAATCCAAGGCTGTGATTCTCTATTTTTCTTACAGGTTATACGTAAAATACTTCAGTTCATAAAATATCACTGTTCTTTAAAGTAATGCTAACACAAGTTTTTTAAAAATTAGCACATAATATAGGAACTTTTTAGCGAGCGAAAATGTCTAGTTCCACAGTAGACGAGACAAATCCCGGTCCAAACTTAATCCTCACATAATCCCACTGTTGAGTACAGTGAATGTTAAAAAAAATAAATAATGGATTTAGGACATTTTTAATTATATGTATTTTCTCGTCCGCCCCATTTCCATTTGCACTTTTAATTTGACATGACTAGCGTGCTTACAAACGATATACCGCATCACTCTGTAAACGAGGGACAATTTGAAGGAGTATCTTAGGTACTTGATAAAATTCCAAATACGTATGTCACTTTTTTTCAGGCTGAAAGGTACCATATGTCCGTTTCTGTTTCCTTGACAGCGTACATATATGCGAGATTTCATGATGATTGGTCGAGTAGTTAAGGCGTAAAAGCGTAACAAACAAACTTATATTGGTATTTATACTACTAATTAGGAAATTAGGAGCAAACAGGACATTAAATTACATTAATAAATTGATGTAATAATGGAAAACGGATCATACCCGTCTCTCACATTGAGAGAGGGTCTCGCCTCACTGCCTTATCAAAGGTCTCGTGTTGTCCCTTGAGTCTCATATGGTGGACTCACTCGGACTGTTGACAGGGTTATCTGACATTACGACATCTTATTGAAATATTTACACTAAGGTTTTCTTTTATTATATACTAGCTGTGCCCGCGGTTACCCTCGTTTATAGTAACTGCGCCGCCCCCGTGGGTCGTAGCATGATGTTATATAGACTATATTTTTCCTCCATAAAGAAGCTATCCAACACTAAAATAATTTTTCAATAGGAACCAGTAGTTTCTGAGAATAGCGCGTTCAACCAAACAAACAAACTCTTCAGCTTCAGATGAGGATTCTTTTTTTTGTTAAATGAGAGTAGAATATATCGTGTCCTTAGTTACGATGTCCGTCGTTAGACCAGTCACGCTGTATATTACTCCCTGATACATACCACTCTGACTGCCTTGGTCGTGAATGCGACTGCTGTGCATTCTTTAAAATACATATGTGCTTACCTTTTCAGAAATATAACCGTGAAACTATGTATAATAATAATTTTTTTTACAAGCATGCGGCCCACCTGATGGTATGTGGTCACCGTAGCCTATGCACGCCTGCAACACCAGAGGCATCACTAGCGCGTTGCCGACCCTTTAGGAAAGGAAGTGGGAAGGAGAAGGAGCGGGAAGGGAGTAAGGGGGTGATTGGGCCTCCGGTACTCTCACTCACCGAACGAAACACAACAGTAGGAATACTGCTATTTCACGTCGATATTCTGTGCGAGGTTAGTCCTTCCCCGGTCGAGCCGGCCCATTCATGCTGAAATCAGCGAGGCTCTACTACTCTAAAATATACTATGCCTCGTCGATCTCATGCCATAGCTTGCGTTTATATAAGCGACTTTATTTATTTATTTTATTTATTTATTTATTGGACCATCTACAAAGATACACACAACTTAAAGCTAAATATAAAAGTGTTAGGTCAATAGATTAAGTGTGCACCCTCACTTACAGTAGGCCACAGCATGCAAAGTAAAAACGTACATAAACAGTTAGCGAAATTGGACAAAGTTACAAATAGCAGATTATTAATAATTAATTAAAAATGAATTACAAATAACAAATAATGAAATACAAATAATAAATTACAAATAACGAAATACAAATAATGAGTTACAAATAATGTTATACAAATAATAAAATAACAAATAATTAGTATTATTAATTATTATTAAATAAAAATAAAAATAGGTTCAATCAATGGTATCAGTCAGGTAACAATACAGCTGTTTTTTGAACAAAGGTAAAGAGCTACAAATATCTATATCAGATGTCTTAGATAGTGAGTTGTATTGTCTACAGAGTCTGGGCAACGCAGCGAAGTGACCGAGGTTAGTTTTTGATGTTGGTATATGAAATAAGTTATAAGCATTTACACGTGGCAGGCGAGATGGTGTGTTGATTAGAAGTTTAGATGTGAGTTCATTATTGTCTACATTCCCGTTAAATAATTTGTGCAAGTAAGTGAGATCTAGATACTTTCGTCGGTTGGCAAGTGAACACATGTGGTAATGATCGAGTCTTGCTTTATAAGATTTCAATCGTTTTAATTTGCGGTCGGTATATGATAGATGGTAAAGAAATCGCTTTTGCACTCGTTCCAGTAATTTTATATATATGTCATAGTTGGGGCTCCAGATAACACTATTATATTCTAAAATAGGAAGAACTAACGCGTTGAACAGTCTTATCCTTGTAGATGGCTGCTTAAAGTCTTTACTGTTTCTTATTATGAAGCCAACCAGCTTAAGTCCTTTGTTTGCCGTATTAATAATATGTTTGTCAAATTTTAGCTTGTCGTCAATTAATAATCCTAAGTCACGTATATTGGCAACGCGGGTTAAAGATTTGCCGTTTATGTAATATTGATTTTGTGATGTGGATTTGTTACGAGAAAAGTGTATATGATGGCATTTTTCGATGTTAAGATTCATTTTGTTTGCAGCACACCACTGAGTCAACCTGTCTAAATCCTCCTGTAATAAACTCATGTCAAGTTTAGTATTAATCGATCTTATAATTTTAACGTCATCAGCGTATAAGTAATAGTCAGAGTTTTGGAAACAAGAGGTAATGTCATTGATGAATACGTTAAAGAGCACGGGCCCCAAATGCGAACCTTGTGGCACCCCAGATCTAGCCTGGAATGTGTCAGACTGATAGCCATTGACGACAACCTTGCAGTGTCTACTGCTAAGGTAGGATTTAAACCAGTAGATGAGGCTACCTCCTACACCAAGTTGGTTTAGTTTAGACAACAGTAAACTGTGATCTACTTTGTCGAACGCCCTACTGAAGTCCGTGTATATTGCATCCACGGGAATGCGTTTATCAAGGGAGTCAGATATGGCAGAGGTGTAGCATAATAGGTTTGAAGTAGTTGACCTAGATTTAGTGAAACCATGTTGTGAGACAGTGATGTGAGGTTTTAAGAACCAAGAAAGGCGCTCAGTAATAAGTTTTTCAAAAACTTTTCCTAATGTGACCAGGATGGAAATAGGCCGATAATTGCATACTAAGCACCTATCACCGGATTTAAAAGTTGGTGTGATACGTGACTCTTTCCAGCGTTCCGGAAATTCACCTTCGATGATGGACTGGCTGTAGATAATTTTAAGCGGTAGGGCCAACACATCTGCGCAACGATATAAAAGTATGGGGGTATACCATCACTACCCGGACCTTTTTTCACGTCTAAGGACATTAAGAGCTTGTGTATCTCATCTGCACTAAATGAAAGGTGGCAAAGATCAGCGTTTGACGTTTGAGCGAAAGTATTGTCAGGGGTCCATGGATTAAGGGGTGTGTTGTTAGTGTACACTTTTGCAAAATTTTCTGCAAATAAGTTGCATACTCCTAATGGGTGAGATGAAGACTTATTATTATAAGTCATTTCTGACGGGTATGAGCTGTTACTTTTACGTTTGCTACTGTTTGTACGACTTTTTACGACTGATCATTATATCTTCTTATGGGCTCAGCAACCTTTTAAAATTTTAAAATCTGTTACACTATTATTACTACTAAACTTTACAAATTTTTAAGCTAATTACATTATTGAAACTATTAAAACTATTTATACTATTACTATACTATTATACTATTTATATTTATGTTTACACTTTCCCCGACGTTTCGGTTGCTTTTCAGCAGCCATGGTCACGGGAAGACAAAAATGGTAGTTGTCTCAATGTTCCAGTGTAGTTATTACTAAGTACCCGAACATAATTTAATCATGGGTGTTTCTATTTTTATTATATATATATATATATAATATTATATATTATTTATTCTAACAGTTTTCAAAATTCTGTAATAAAGTGTCAAATAAACAACGCGATAAAATTCATATATAGTAGTTTAATTTCAATGAATAACATTCGCGTAAACAGAAGACAATATTATGGACACAATTTATAATAATATCCTCCAGACCGATTTCGGCCACGGCGACCAGTCTTAACGGAGACTGACCAACTACGCAGGAGATATTATAGTGCACAAGTGTGTGCGCAAACACAAGTGCACTCTCTGTTCCCTAACTCTCATGATCCGATGGGACGGTAATACGACACTACCGGAGAGAGATCAGGCGCAGGACCAACGGCTTTACGTGCTTTCCGAGGCACGGGGGTGTCTTACACCGCCAACTTCCTAACTCCGGGCTGTTATTGAGATTTGCTAACTGAAAAACCCAATAACTGTTTGTTGGCCCAACCCGGGATTCGAACCCGAGACCTCATGCACAGCAGTCGCATTCACTACCGCTGCGCCACGGAGGCAGTTAATTTACCCAGACTAGGAACATTCATTGTGGATCAAACAAAAAACTAGAAAGTAGAAACCGGCGAAGTGACAGCTTGCCTGTTACGCTATCCGAGCAATACTTATAGGCGGCTATTCTTTCTAAGACCACTAGAAAACATAGTCTGTTTTAATAAACTTTTAATCCTAACTTCCTAACTAATATTATAAAAGCGAAAATGAGTTTGTTTGTTACCTTTTCACGCCTAAACCACTGAACCGATCATCCTGAAATTTTGCATATACGTTGTAAGGTATACAGAAACGGACATAGGCTACCTTTCATTCCGAAAAAAATTACTGTTCCCGAGGAAAACAACAATAACGTTCTTATGATAATAGATGGCGCCTCGTGTCCTTCGAATCATGATTGAATTATATTATTACAAGCAGAGTACAACCCGAATTG
Source organism: Catocala sponsa (assembly GCA_963564715.1). Taxonomy (NCBI): domain Eukaryota; kingdom Metazoa; phylum Arthropoda; class Insecta; order Lepidoptera; family Erebidae; genus Catocala; species Catocala sponsa. The sequence continues at coordinate 11,572,297 of OY751351.1, forward strand.
ATCGTCAAATTCTAAATTAACGCGAGCAAAGCCGCGGGCATAAGCTAGTATTTCATAATGTTAAAATTTTGATATACGGCGCAAGTGAAGCCGCATGCTGCAGCTAATCTTTCAAGACAAGTTTACAAGATATGTACGTTATCTATATATTAATACGTGAAGCGAAAACTTTAGATCCCTTTTTACGAAAATTGGGCGGACGGAGGAGTATGAAATTTCGCATACTTATAGTTTATACAGAGAAGAAGTGACGAATGCTAATATTTGTATAAAATATGTATAATAAATACATTAAATTAATGAAAGAGCACTACACGCACACAACCATGCATTTGACACACGCAGTCGAAGCGTGTAACTATGGTTACATATATCAATATACATATAATGACATAATATGTCAGCAATATCTTACAGGCAAACTTTGGTCGAATTTCGGGCACTAGGCGACCGCTAGTCTTTATAAAAGTATGTACAAACACTAGGGAATATAATATGATACCAATATATAGGTGTTTCTCGAGCGCTATGATATTATGTCCTTCTTCAAACGAGGTTTAAAGAGAGTTCTTCTTTCACGGTAGGCAGCGGCTCTGCTGTGTCCTGACATTGCTGAAGTCCAAGAGCAGCGGTTACCACTTTCCATCAGATGGGCCACTTGCTCGTCTGCCACCAATGGCAATAAAAAAAATAAACCTAATTTTAGTCTAGAAAATAAAATACTAAAATCTAGGACAAGATTATTAATGATTCGGAAATAAGTTATTTTTCTTATGTTCGTAATAAATAGATGTAGTAAATTAAACAATGATAATGTTATGCTAATTTAAAAAAGGCTGCTATGGCCATAAATAAAATACAAGGTTAGCTGTTATGTAGTTTCTCGGTTAGAAAATAAGAAATGTGTCTGGAAAGATGAGTAAATTTGTAACTGTAACTAATTATTTGAAGACTAGCTTTTGCCCATGTCTTTCCCCGCTCGAGAACACCCTTTTTTTCTAGATAGATACCTTCGAAAAGTCAGAAGTGTGTGCTTTGTGATTGAACTCGAGACTTCTGAGTGAAAGTCGAACGGTCTCTTCTAGGCTATCGCTTATTTGTACGTTAATATATGATAGATATAAATTCATACATCTACGACTGTAATTATTCTCTGAAGAGGGACCCACTCCCTCTCCAGAGAATAATAGAGTGTATAGCACTCTCATTTTGCTAGCCATTTTAAGCATGCTAACTTATTGCCATTGGTATTGTCTTCTGTTTACGCGAATGTTATTCATTGAAATTAAACACTAGTAAAGTTTAAAGTTTAATTGTAGTGTCGTGATTTCTTATTTTTGTTACTAATTCTGTTCGGGAGTTTTTATTTATTCAATTGGCAACACAGCCAACTATCATTTTTAAATAGTGGGGTTATTTTATTGTGGAGGAGAAAAATAACTCGTTCTCTCGGCGAAAGATCGCTCAGCAGTAAGGAACTAGCATTCAACTGAGTAAGATGTTCTCATTAGTCCGTGTAATTGCTGGGAGTTTGGTAATATAGTCACATAATATTTTAGACGATTGAGTTTCATTATAGTAGTGTGACAGTTTTCAAAATTATGTAATAAAGTGCCAAAGAAACAACGCGATAAAATCTGTATATAGTAGTTTATTATTGTCATTGGATATTTATTTTATTATTGTCATTGGATATTTATTTTATTATTATCGTTGGATATTTATTTTATTATTGTCATTGGATATTTATTTTATTATTGTCATTGGATATTTATTTTATAGGGACTTTGTTTGTCGTCTACGAATAATTTTTTGATAGATAGACTTATTAACATTACGCTTGACGCTTGTATCAAACACAAACATCTGCCACGGCACCGACGGCAGATCGTCCACTCGTTCGTATTATAATCTCTCTCCGGTTTTCGTAGGTATTTACAGCCTTATCGGATTAAAGCAGTGCGGAAATAAAGTGTCCATTTGTATTTACCACGGTAATAACGCACGTACTTGTGCAATATTTATTTATTTATTGATTTGGACAACCAATAGTTGTTACATTAGTGCTTATACATAAAAAATTTACACAGTAATAAGAATAAATGCACAACATTTTAAGGTGTCACACCATGCACCATATTATAGCGTTAATAAGTTAAAATATAAAAAAATAAAAATAAAAAAAAACAAACAATATACCAAACATTAAAATATTAAAACATCAATGCAAAACTAAAGAAGGCCACACTATGAATAAACAAGTAAACAAAAATATAAGTAAGAAAAAAAACAAAAACACAAGACATTATAAACATTTTAAATATTTTAAACATGAGCACTTTCAGCCCTTCAACAAACTTATCACAACTTTTTTGAATTTTGACAGTGTGTCAGCAAAAATATCAACTTCTCCGCAAATTGTGTTATATGTTTTTGATATTATATAATACCATACTTTCTAGGCAGATGGCTAGTTTCCTTCAAAGTGAATGTAGATACGGTAGTGAAATTGACTTTGTTTGTTTATTTTTTTTTGTATGTAACATAGAAATAAATACTTACATGCTTCGATCGTTGGACTTTCACGCAGAGGCCTCGAGTTCGATCACAAAGCACACACCCTCGGACTTCTAAAGTATGTGTGTATTAAATACTTAATTATCGCTTGCTTAAATGGTAAAGGAAAATATCGTGAGGAAACCTGCACGTCTGTGAGTTCTTTATAATGTTCTTGACGATATATGTATAAAGTCTGCCAACCCGCTCTGGGCCAGAGTGGTGGACAATGGCCTGGCCCTTCTCACACTGAGGTGAGGCCCGTGCCCAGCAGTAGGAAATTTTATATACAGAGCTAATATTGTTATATTGTTAAAGTATAAACTATGTGAAATCCATTATCACCGCTACAAAATAATAATAATATAATAATAATATTCTACCACATTCACACAACACCATCTAGCCCAAACTAAGCAGAGCTTGTACTATGGGTACTAGACAATGGATAAACATACATATATTACTTTTTTTTTGTAAATACATACATATTATACATAGAAACACCCAGACCAAGACAAACATCCATGTTCATGCACACAAATGTTTGACTTGTGCGGGAATCGAACCCGCGAACTCAGGCGTGGCAGTCGGTTACACTAACCACTACGCCATCAAGGCCGACAATACAATATAATATATAATTACATGGCGCGGCTAATACCTGCTATCTTTTAATCCTATTTCAAATATGGAGTTAATTATAAAATCTACTAAGCTCATAGTACAGTTGGATTATAATACCCTCATCGGAATAGCCCATTAGTGCTATCCTCCAATAAGATCTAAATTCTGTCAGGCAATAGGATTCGGGCCAATGTTCTCGTTGGACCAAGTACGGCATATGTACACATACAGCGATGCGGTTGATGAAATATACGTGCTCTGGTTGCCTTAGCTAGTGTATGAGACCGCTGTGCGTAAGGTCTTGGGTTTGATTCCCGGGTTGGGCTAAGTCTTAATAGTCTTTTTCGAGATAATTATTGTCAGTAGCTTCACGAAGCTTCCCTACCCCTTCTGGCATATAGAAGTGAGATACATAATATATGTAGGATATTTTATTTGTAAAAGCTAAAATTTAGTAATCTGTGAACGCATAAATAGGCTATCCAACACTAAAAGAATTTTCAATTCGAACAATTAGTTCCTGAGATTAGCGCGTTCAAACAAACAAACAAACTCTTCAGCTTTATAATATTAGTATAGATTAGAGGCACATCAAGCATAGCAGGTAAGCGATTGCCTTGATTCTACCGCCGCGTTGTCTACCACGTAATAGTGACGAGTATATTTTCTCCTACTTGGCAAATTGCCAGTATACGTGCTGCTGTTTAAAAGTTATTTTTCAAAATTTCTAATTATTTTGCCCGACTTGGCAAAGACAAAGCGAAACTATAGATTTATTATCGCTATTAGTACTCAACATGGCCGCCTAACGCTGGACCACAATGCGGTATTGTTACAAAATACGGCGCTTTCCTAATCCGGTACTAGACTAAATGCACAACACACAATACCGGTGCGGTATCCAACGTAAATGTGCTTTGTTTTGCGACACACGGATACACATATATACTAACTAGCTACTACCCCTGGCGACGCCTGTAGTAGTAGATACAACGTTCTTTGACAGCGCCATCTTCGTTTCCGTTGTTTGAACCAAAGTATTGTAAAAAAGCGAGCCTTATTAATTCCGTACAAACTTATACTTCTGTTTTCTCACTGAATAATGTCACTAGCTGAAAAAACACTTTGAATATCGTAACTAATATTATAATTATGCGTATGTGAGTTTCACGCTTTCACGACTTGATCGATCATCATGAAATTTCACATACTCTTTGTCAGGGGTACAGAAAAGGAGGACCCTGCTTTTTGGTACCCCTGGCTACATAACATCACGCTATGTCCTACGGGGGCGGCGCAGTAACCATAAACGCGGGTTAAAAGATGGGTCTGATGGGATTGGCATATCCAAACCCTAAAGACTTCAGGCTTCTCCCTCTGAATTGTACACTGCGGCTAATGCAGTACATTCATAAGGAGATAGCTAAGGGATAAATCTTGGGGCTGACACAAAAGATCCCACTGGATCGAAGTGTCGCCGGTCTGTACTGAATGGCCCACACACAAGATAAGATAAGATGTACCTACACTTAAAACTATGATCTACTTTTTTTTTACTAGGTACTTGTATAATATTGTTGGAAATAGCACTGTCAGTACAGCTATGGTTAGAGTTCCCACGAAATAGAACGATTTTATTATTTACTTAAATGTTTTATATACTTACAAGTTATTGTAAGAACAAATGTAACTCCAATTGTCATGTCCTTCGGTTGCCATGGTAATGAACGGGCACAAGCATAAGCTTATTCTGCTTGCAATACAGGCAAGTCCACTTTCCCATACAATAAGTATATAAGAGTGCATTCGTGGCCCCAATAACTACACAAAAGTCCATACAGGGTGTTACTAATGTCTGCTAAAAGTGCGAATTTATCACTGCGCTATTTGTAGCGCAAAACGTAGCTGCTTTGTTCTTGTTTGAAAGTGTTGTTGGGTCGCAGTTACTGCGATATATTGAGTAGACATCAGTTGTGTATTACCGACTGCAAAAAAGAAGCAGCAGCTGCTAAGAACAAGGATAATCCCGAAATCTTTTCTTTCTTCCTTCGTCCGTAGGGTTTCCATCTTTCTATCACTTTTGTAAAGTATAACATTAGATGCAAAACCCATAGCCAAATAGTAAACCTTGAATGCATGAATAGTTTAGTTCAAGCAAAGCGACGACACGATTTGCTAAGCCCGCAGATTCAATCCCTCCCCGATGTTCGTTTTCTGCCGATATTATTTACATTCACATAAGAGCAGTGATAGCCTAGTGGGAGACAGTTTGACTACCACGCAGAGTTCTCGAGGTCGATCTAAAAGAACACACCTCTGAGTTTTCGAAGTGATGTGCGTATTAATAGTTGCGTCAATGAAGCCTTTTCGTCGAAAGTCCTCATAAACAGCTCCGATTTAAATAATTTTTATTTTATACATATAAAAAACATACACATTGTTTAAACACAAACTGTTGCATTATTTATGGATATGACTAAAGCCTTCGACCATGTTAGAAACGATATACTTTTAAATAAATTATATGCTTATGGCATCAGAGGGAATGACCATAATTTAATAACATCATATCTGGCTAACCGACAACAAAGAACAGAGATATCTAAAATCTGTCAAAAGTCAAAAATTCTCAAGGTGCATTCATCAAACCTAAAACAAGTAAAATGTGGCGTGCCACAAGGCAGCGTACTGGGCCCATTACTATTTTTGACGTATATAAACGATATACCAACTATAACTAATAATCCCATGATTTTATTTGCCGATGACAGTACTATTTTATTTCACAAATACTGTAATAATGATTTAATTAATAACATCAATTTGACATTGGATAATACGATTAATTGGCTTATTAATAACAATCTTAAAATTTATATTACAAAAACCAAAGCTATAAATTTCAAACAAAGACAAACACTACATGACATTAATCTCAAACTAACTTATAAATGTGATAATATAGAAGAGGTAGAATCGATAAAATTTTTAGGTTTATACATAGATAACAAAATGACATGGCAACAACACATACAGTTTTTAAGTAATAAGTTAAACAGTTACTCTTTTGCCTTGCGTAATCTCAGAAAAGTCGTTGATATCTCAACAGCATTGACAGTATACCATGGATATGTATCGTCCATTCTTCGATATGGTGTGATGTTTTGGGGTAACTCAACTGATGTAGACTGTACATTCAGAGCGCAAAAACGATGCGTGAGAGCTATTTGTTGCTTAGAGCAAGTAGATTCCTGCCTACCTCATTTTAAAACTTTAAAAATTTTAGCCCTACCCTGCATATATATATTTGAAACAGTTTTATTTATTAAAATGAATCTTCATTTATTTGATCAACGGAAAAGAATACGGAATGCCGATAAATTATGTATTAGACCTTCAAAAACTGCTCTTTTACATAAATGTGTGTTATGCATGGGGCCTAAATTATACAATAAGATACCATTAGCTTTAAGAAATGAATATAATATTAATGTATTTAAAAAGCAGTTAAAACATCTACTTGTAACAAAAACTTATTACTCCTTATTTGAATTTTTAACGACATAATCATTTTATTTTATTTTATTTAGTTTTGACATGATTTTATTTCTTATTGACAATTATTAAGATTGACTGAATAGTTTTTATTTTTAGTAACTTTGTATATTCATTTATTATTAATATTGTGATAAAATTTTAATATAGCAAAGTTTTGCATGCTGGACGGCTGAATATGGCGATACTATTATTAATGTTCTAATATCTATTGTTGAACCCATATTATGCAAATAAATAAATTGAATTGAATTGAATTGAAAAAAAAACAATAAAAATAATTATTTCACCTCGCTGAAAGGTTTCTGATTTTGTAAAATATGAAATAAACAAAAAATTAAAAAGAAAATTGATCAAAATCGGAGCTGTTTCTGAGGACTTTCGAAGTATGCCTGTTTTACGAATTCATTGACGCGACTATAATTAGTAAATTATCGCTTGCTTCAATGGTAAAGTAAAACATCGTAAGGAAACCTGCATCTCTCATAGTTCTCCGTAATGTTCTCGATGATATATGAAGTCTGCCAATCCGCACTAGGTACACTCACGGTAAATACATAATAGGGATACCGTGAGTGTAGTTTGTGACGGTACATGGACAAACAAAAATATGTCACCCTTACGTGAATCAAGATTCTTCTGCCTCACAAACGGAGACAAGACATCGCAGCACCAGTCAGCTTGTGACCACGGCCGGTGTAACCTGGTCGAAACGTCAAGCCTAAAAAAGGTACACATTATGTATGATCGCGTTAATACCCGTTATCTTATCTTATCTTATCTTGTGTGTGGGGGCCAGTCTGTACTGACCGGCGACACTTCGACCCAGAGGGATCTTTTGTGTCAGCCCCAAGATTCATCCTTTAGCTATCTCCTTATGAATGTACTGCATTAGCTGCAGTGTACAATTCAGAGGGAGAAGCCTAAAGTCTTCAGGGTTTGGATATGCCAATCCCATCAGACCCATCCTAAGTCCAGCCAACGCGTCGCATTCACACAGTAGGTGCGATATGGACTCGTCCTGTTCACCACAGGCTCTGCAGATCGAGTCGTGTGTTAATCTCAATCTGCACAGGAAGTCTTTGGTGCCAAAATGGCCAGTGAACGCTCCTGTGAGCAGGCGCATTTGACTCTTACTATACCCGCAGAACCTCCGGGTGAAGCCTGTGGCTCCATTTGCAATGAATTTCTTGGAGTGTTCCAGACCCCTAAGGGCCATCCACTCTAGCCTGTGTTTTTCATTGCCGTGAGCATTCAAAGCTGCCTTTACGGTGCTCTCAGAGAGTCCCACGAATGGCTCGGAGCCCACAAACAGTTGCTCCGAGCCCTTTTTGGCTAATTCATCAGCTTCCTCATTGCCCTGCACTCCTGCATGCCCTGGAACCCACACCAGTCTGACTGTGTTCTTCCTGCCTAGTTTGTTAAGGAGCTTAACACAGTTCAGGACCAGTCAGGAGTCCACCCTACACGAGCCCAGAGCCTTGAGAGCAGCTTGACTGTCACTGAGAATATACACAATCCTGTCAGTGACACCACTGTTGATATTCTCCTGAGCACAGGCAATTATAGCATAGGTTTCCGCTTGGAAGACCGTTGCATATTTGCCCATGCTTTGGCTCACCTTACAGTCGTTGGCATAGATACCAGCGCCCAATCCTGTTTCCATTTTGGAACCATCAGTGAACCAGTTGAGACAACCCTTGTCAGGGGATTGTAAACCTTGTCTCCATTCGTCCCTCGTGGGGACCTTTATCTTAAAATTCTTTTTGAATATGTGCAATGGTTGCATTTTGTCGCATCCCATGCTCATAATCCTTTTGAGATCTTTTGAGATCTCCAATTTTGTGTGTCGAGTTACCGGCATATTGACGCTCCACAACCCATGCACAGATAGCCTATGTAGCGCCTTTATCGCCTCTGACTCGACAACAATGTGTAGCGGCATTAGATCCAGCAGGACCTCTAACGCTGCCGTTGGCGTGGTTGGAAACGCCCCTGTTATAGCCATGCAGGCCAATCGCTGCACCTTCGACAGCGCGTTCCTGCATGTAGCTAGTTTGGTTCTTGGCCACCAGACAATGCTTCCATACGTGAGTATGGGTCTTATCATCATTATGTATAGCCACTTGATGACCTTGGGCTTTAGCCCCCAGGTCTTCCCATAAGTAGATCGAATCATGCCAAAGACCTGCTGGGCCTTTACTATGACTTTGTCTACATGAGGTTTCCACGTTAGTTTGCTATCTAAGGTCATGCCTAGATATTTCACCTCCGTGGACGAATGTAACTGCGTACCATACATGGAGAGAGTTCCCAACTCCGTGAAATCCCTCTTCCTAGTAAACGGCACGACAGTAGTTTTCCCTGGGTTGATCGATAAATGATTGCTGCTGCACCATTTTTCGACCATAATCAAGGCCTTCTGCATAAGACTAGATACCGTACTCGGAAAATTTCCATTTACGAGTATCACCAAGTCATCTGCATATCCGACCGTTAAGTACGGACCTTTGTTGAGTTGTTCTAGGAGTGAATTGACTACCAAGCACCATAAGAGTGGTGAGAGTACTCCACCCTGAGGGCAGCCCTTGGTTGTCGTAGCATACATTTCATCTCCTAACAACTCAGACCTTATGATTCTACCCCTGAGCATACAATCGATCCACCTGCAAATGGTTGGCTCTATGCCGTGATTTGCCGATGCCACACTAATGGCATCAAAGGTGGTCCGATCGAAGGCTCCTTCAATATCCAGGAATGCAGCAATGCATACTTCCCGGTTATCTAATGCATGTTCTGCCTTATTTACCACAAAATGTAGTGCCGTCTCAGTGGATTTTCCCGACTGGTAGGCACATTGTAGCCTGTGGAGGGGGAATTTCCATAACGCTCCCTCCCTGACATGTCTATCTACTAACTTCTCCAGGGCTTTCAGGAAGAACGACTCAAGACTGATACGTCTGTATGCCTTGGCTTCTTCGTAGTCTGCTTTGCCCGGTTTCGGTATGTAGATGACTTTAACTCGCCTCCATATCTTTGGAATATATCCAAATGCTATGCAGGCTCTGTATAATCTGCACAAATGCGGAACCAAGAGTGCAGCTCCCTGCTGTAGGATGATGGGATAAACCATGTCTGGACCAGGTGACTTGAATGGTTGAAAACCATTTAGAGCCCAGCCGACCTTCCCTTCATCCACTACCTTCCTAGCAGTGTCCCAATCTGCTTTGGTTGTCCGACAGCTTCGTTCAACCAGGCTGATCGGGTCCTCCTGCTCCTTTTTTATTATCTTGCAGTCCGGAAAGTGTGTGTTTAGCATAATTGCTAGGGTCTCCTTACCAGACTGTTCGCCGCCCATTGCCATCCTTAATGGTTGTCAATGGGTGTGCTCTGACAGTCGATAAAGCTTTGGAGAGCCTCATTCCTTCAGGAATCGTACTGATGTTTTCACAGTGTGCTCTCCAAGCCTTCCGTTTGGCTTTCCGCACAGCTTTGTTATAGTTGGTCAAACAACGAGCGTAACCGCTGTAGTCCCTACTGGTCCTAGCATTGTTAAACGCTCGTCTGGCTTCTAGCCGCAGCTTGACCAACTCTGGCGTCCACCATGGTACCCTCTTGGGTCTAAGCTCCCTCTCAGGGCACTTACTTGTCCAGGCCGTGTTCACAGTCTGGACCAATTTGTCTGCTGTAAACTCGATGTCTAATATAGAATTGAGCTTACCCATAGAATCCTCCAAATCTACTCTGAGGTCTCTCCTAAAGGAGTTCCAGTCCGTATTTCTGGGATTCCTTCTACGTACTGTAGGAGCCGGAACCAGCGTCCTGTACTTAAAGCATATGTAATTATGATCTGACAAGGTGATTTCATCAGACACATGCCACTCGACGATCTTAGTGCTAGCCCTGTTAGAGGCTAACGTGATGTCAATTACCTCCGCCCGCCTACAGTCAGCGAACGTTGGCCTGTTTCCCTTATTTAGTATTTGTAAAGAGGTACTTACCACATACTCCAGTAGTTTTTCCCCTCTTACATTCACATCCGTGCTCCCCCAGACTGTGTGGTGCGCGTTGGCATCGCACCCCAGGATCATGTCCAGGTTCTCCCGGCTGCCATATTCAACAAGGTCCTTTATCTGTTTCGATACAGTTTCCTTGTCCGTATAGTCGAAGTATGCAGAGGTCAGGATTACAGTATCCCGCCCGCCGCTCCCTCGCACATCGATCTTAACTGTTGTAAGATCCCTAGAACAAAAATTGTATAAGGGCATTGCATTTATGCCATTTCTGACATAAACGCATGTCCTTATATCATTAGTGGAACAGTTGTGAAAAATTTCACCTCCCGTCCCACCCAAACCTCTAACCATTCCCCCTTTAACATAGGGTTCCTGGATCAGAGCAATATCAAATTCCTTCATCCGCAGGTGGCGGGCCAGAACGGCCATCGCCCCAATGCAGTGATGAAGGTTTATTTGTACGCACCTTAGTCCCGCCATTCGGTCTGCCTATATGGTGGCGTCTATAATGGCAGTCACTACTGGCCGCCCCCTTCGCTCCCTTCCTCCATCAGCACCTCTGCAGCCTCCTGCGACGACAGATCTAAATAATCTATTTGTCCGATTATTTCGTCGGTCTTCGGAGTCGCACATGGCGATGATGTGAAGAGAACCGTACCTGGTTCAATCACCACCGGGTTTACAGGCTCCTCCCCGTCCCCCACCTGTGGTGCCGTCGCATCAGTGGCCTCCTCCCCCACACCGGCAACTGCTGACACCTTCTGCACGTTCACATCCTCGAGGATTTTGAACGTGCTCTTGTCCATGCCAGCATGAAGACAGAAGCCGCCTGCCTTTATTGCCGCAGCCGACACACTGTCCACTAGGACGATGCGCCTGGTGTGCGTCTCCTCGACCTGCGTGCCCAGCACCTTCCACTCGCAGGTCCTCAGAGAGGGATTGAGGCGCTGCAGCATGTTCAGCACCCTGGAGGCATCTAGGCACCAGGTATTCCTGGTCTTCCAGGCCATCTTCACCGGTCTTGGAAGCTCCTTGGCACTGATAACTCTCAGCTTCATGTTCCCAACGGTTTTGCCGTTGAGCCCGCGAAGCCACTCTGCAGCTCCTTCACCCTCACAAGTCACGTGCAGAGCTCCTCCAAGCATTGCACCGACACTAATGGCCGGCAGAGGATCCGGCGTGGCCTCTAGCTGGTCCCAAATGGTCACCCTTATAAGTTCCACCTGTTCTGCACCAAGCAGAACGTCAGGGAAGTTGTCGGCAACAATGGCTATTTTAACCCCCGTTAGCACCTCCCTGTAGGAGTCGCCTTGGGTCTTGGCTCGCTTGCCTACGCCTATCTGAGCGACGGCATCATCGCTCGCTTCCCTGATCCTTTTTGAAGAGCCTGCATCGGTTTCCAGTGCCAACTGCCGTTGCAGCTCACGCCGCTTGCGCTTGGCACACCCGCTGCGCCTCTTCCTGTCCCGGGTATGGCCTGCAGAGTGTGCAGCCGAGTTCGGCTCCCCCTTAGGGTGTGCCTCGCCCGACTGCTCCTTGCTAGCCTCCCCGATCCTGGAGGACTGACACCCACTCCCCGAGGGTGTCGCGCTGGGATCCCCCTTCGGGTATTCCTTGCGTGTCTGACCCCCTCTGTGGCTGCCACGCCCTCTACATTGGTAGTCCTTTCCAGGGTTACCCCCTCTCCATCCCTTAAAACTGCTCGTGTGAGCACCACTCCCCTGGCTCACGCTCGGACGGCCACTAGGGCCATCACGATCATGTAGCTTGGGTATGTAGGTGCTCGCACGTGCAGCTCCTACACTAACACTAACCTCTCCCCCTAAGGGTCCAGAGGTCCTATGTTGCTCGCCCTTATCGGTCAAGCCCTTGGTTGTTCTTGTGACAGAATCCATATTTGGTCTATCTAGTATTCACCTGCTGGCTCCCCACCCACCATGGAGCCCTCAACGTTGGGGATGCCTTGTTCAGGCACCAGGGCTACCAGCTAGGTATAGCGCCCCCAAGTGAGCTGCCCCCGAGACGTACAGCACTAGTCGCTCCACCCCAAACCACTGAGATGGGAAACGAGCACTGCCGGCTGGAGGCCTCTTCACCCAAGGACACTCGTCTGGCGGCCGCATGAGCGGACACCGCAGCCGATTGATTGCAGCTGGCTAGACTACAACCTCCCGTGTGAGAGGAAATCCAGACCAAAGGGGCGTGTTGCAGATCAGCAGCACCACTATCGCCACATCATCACTCAACCCCCAGGACTCCTTCATCCCTCCGTACGGGTCCCCGCGCACGGCACAAACACGCGGGAGGTCATTACTATCCATCGTCTGTCGTTCGACGATGGACCCGCCGGAACATGACCTCTCCATCCCAGGCAGTGATCGTCTGGTGGTTTTAGTTACGTCTATTTCAGAGGGAACTAGACCAATAACAGAGGGCAACCACGTGAAGGATTTCCCACCAGACTTGTCTTAGGGATCTACACGACTGTTGCGCTCTCCCCTAAGACCATTGCACCTTACTCGTCTTGAAGAGTCGAGTAAAGTAGGTTTGCATCTATACTACACAAGCGGCCAATCCAGTGAAGCTAGAAAGCAGAAAAAGCAAGCTAGGCAATGCAACTATTAAAGCATAAACACAAACCCCCCCACCGTTAATACCCGTTACATATTATATATATATTAATACAGCCAGCATCTTCAGATAGAGATGTTACACCGCTATTACTTGGACTGCACCTTATTCTCAGCAGCAGTTCTCATATCTCTCCATAGAATAGCTTCAGTGGTACCAGGTTTGGTCATAATTAGTATTGAAGCTACCGCCATAGTTTAATATGTACCTAATATTCGATAAACCTAGGCTTTAGCAGAAATATTGGTAGGTATAGCAAGTTATCTTGTCAGTAAACTACCAACTGCTAATAAAAAACTAGATACATGCCCAGTTGCTAGTGTGAACAGCAAGTTTGCCCAACTACAATATAGTGAGAGTAGAACATTTCCATGTTCTAGATTTATTAATTATTCACCAATTATTTTTTAATACACTTGTTAATATTTAACCTCTATATTGGTGTAATACTTAATAATATAAGTAAATTATATATAAATTCAATAGAATAAACATCGTAATTGCTAAAGAAAAATAAATGTAACAGAAACTTATTTGCCTTATGCGTTAATCCTGTCTAAATCTTCCAACAGTTTTATAAAAAAACAGTAAAACCTCACTACTACATTTTATTTACAAATTTGGCCACCGAATATCTAAAAAAATCACCTCAAGAAAGCAGATGTTTTCATCGACGTCATAAAAAACTCGCATTAACGCCGACCAACGGAATCTAAATAAAATAATAATCGTAGAAAAATTATATCGTTTTCGTTTTATGAGTAAGTCGTTCGGCAATGTAATGTTAACGTTCCCAGGCACAGGGCGCCTCTCAGAATGAAGATGTAAATGTTAGAGCCCTATAAAATCGCCTGATAACTGGTACAAGTGGCTATTTGAGGGTTAAATCGTTGGTCATCATAACTGGGTTTATATTGGTAGAAAATATTAATACTGAATATAATATTGAAAGCACTAAAATTATGTTTCGATGTTTGTTGAAATGGTTGAAAATTATTCGTGATATGAATAAATGATTCGCATCTAATATTAATAGCAGATTTAAAAGCACTGCCATTGTTAGTAGAATAATTGCTTAACGCTAAATAATAAATATAAATTATCTAGACTAGATTTCAGTAATTGTATTTAATTGCAAAATGGGTGTATAATTATATTCGAAATGTCCATAAACTGTTAAATAAATTATTATTTTCAATAAATAACAACAACCTGATAACAACTATTTGATGTCCTAGTGGTAGTGAATGTTAATGGTGTGTTAGGTTCCGGTTTCGATTTCCGTGCCGGCAAAGTGTTCAAAAGTTCTCAATAGCAGTACAGCACCGGTAACTGTGCCCCATAGACGGCGCGCCCTCTAATACGTGGATCGTAAAAATCATCCATAGATGGTGAAATGTTGCTGTAATAAGCAAATCAATTGCCTGAGTGGTTCAGCGGTTTAAAACCTCTGCTGTGCAGGTTGTATCGGGTTTGATTTCCCGGTGTTATTAGGATTTTAGCAGTTGGCAGCACAAAGTATGGAGCTGTTTCCAGTAGATAACAATAGACTGACGCTTTATAATATTAGATCTTAAACCATAGCTGAGGTGCAATACACCTCTGTCTTTACCTTGGGAGTCACAGGCGTGAGACTATGTATGTGAGTGAGATGGAACAGATGGTACAAAATCGTCAATATTGTACCAACGTAACAGTCCGAAAGTCAATGCTACTATTTCATGCCATCTAAAATATAGTCACTATTATAATACTATATCCATCTACAATGATTACGACATTTCGTTACTAAAACACCCGTAAATTTTCAAATATAGTAAAACTGACACAAATGTTTTAGTAGATATTTTGTGGATAAATTAAAGATAAGTACAGACCGCCGAATGGGTATGATTTTATAGAAATAATACTTATATTGTAAAACACTAAGTTTAACTGTGAAATGTTACTTGTTTATTTATAGCACAGATTATGTTTCTCTAAAGGATTACCCGACGTTTCGAATACCCATATAATAATACTTTTCGTAAAAGATTGTCACGGAGAAACCCAGTGAACAACCATTTGAAGACACAATTTTTGTCAATCATCGAGATTGAACACTCAAACCCGACGGAGTAACAGTGAGGAGGCGACCACAAAAGCCACAACGCCACGATTGCAGTCATTTATTTATTTAAGGATTGCTTACAGTTATTACATTATTACTTAATCTAATGACATACATAAGGATTATAAGCTAATGCACAACCACGTTGAAGAAAACACAGCTTTCACAAACTATATTTGTTCTACAATACATAAAAACTAAACTAAAACTAAGACAGAACTAACTTATTATTTTAATTATATAGACATCTAAATTAAGGACTAGACAGGTAATATTTTATAAGTTTATATTAGTACTAATTTAAACTAGTGATTAATAATTTTTTTAAGAATTCGACGAAATCGTGACAAGGAA
The DNA here is from genome assembly GCA_963564715.1 of Catocala sponsa. Lineage (NCBI taxonomy): Eukaryota > Metazoa > Arthropoda > Insecta > Lepidoptera > Erebidae > Catocala > Catocala sponsa. Next base: position 11,588,146 of record OY751351.1, read on the forward strand.
ATATTGAATATATCCAGCGAGCTGCTGTATTCATTTGCCATCCTAATCAAACGGCAGATTGGAGAATTTGCGCCTAAGACGGTTTTTCTCAATGGTGGGTGGAAAGGTGTAATTGTGGATCTGGGATATCGCGATGGAACACGAAGTTTGATTTTACTGAGAAGCATCGGACAGTCTATTTCATGATTCAAAACTTTAAACAAAAATATCAAGTCAAGTACTTTCCTACGTTTTGCAAGTGAATCCATTTTAAAGTACTTTAGTTTTTCAAAGCAGGAAAGCGTTTTTTTTCATTTTTATTTCTGGATGTATTTATTAAATGCCACATGAAACGTTTCATCTCTCCCACTTCATTAGATTCGTCCAAATACTTAATGGACAAAACTTTTGAAATTTGTACCGTACGACAATGGCATCGGCCACAATTATATGGAACCTAAAAATATAGCTGGTGAAATTTGGTTGATGTGCACAAGTATGTTTAAAAATTAAATTCGGAGCCATGATGTTATCGTGCCTTATTTCCAAATACTTTACTAGCTACTTGGCCGACGCGATAATTGGTATTCAAAACGCAAACCTGCGCCATGCAACCATCTATGGATTTGTTTACAGTGTCTACACTGTAAACAAAATATGTCACGTAAATCCGTAAACATTCTTGTAAAATGAGTCCAATGCTACAACGAAAGATCTAAGACGACATAGTGACGATTAACATCTAATACTCAGACAGTCAACAAATTGTGGTCACCATAAATCTTAGCAAAGTGCCCCCACCCCGCCAGCCTACTCTAAGCCTAACAACCGAAATGGACGAATGAATCTCTTTAGAATTCCCATTAATATTATACAGAGCTCTGAAATCACTTTCCAGGGGAAGTTAATGCATTACATAATTCAAAATAGTCTGATTAATAGCTAAGGTTTGGCTTTGGGGTCATATTGATGTTATAGATTACGAGGTTCGGATACGCTTAAAGTTTGAGGCACTATTTTGTGTTTAAAGAGGTTCTCAATCTGACTCTAATCTTGATAGCCTGAACTACACAGACGAAGGTCAACGGTGATCTTAAATGAATGGCTTTACGGAGAGTTGGTTAAGTTTGTATAAAAGATTTGTGTAGAATTGATAATCTATACTAATATTATAAAGCTGAAGAGTTTGTTTGTTTAATTGTTTGGTTGAAAGCACTAATCTCAGGAACTACTAGTTCGAATTGAAAATTATTTGTTTGTTAGATAGCCCATTTATCGAAGAAGGCTATAGGCTATATAACATAACGCTACGACCAATAGAAGCAGCGCGTAAATGAAAAATGTTGCAAAAGCGGTGAATTTTCTCTTATGTGAAGTAGACGAAGTTGCGTGGCTCAGCTAGTATTGTATAAACTAACAAACTACAGGACCGATTATAATGTAACCTTAGGGGTTTAGATATGAGTACGACAGGCCACGCTGTAGGGGCGTGGTGACTTGAGGTTACTTTAAGCAGAGATGATTCAAAGATAGTACAACAATTAACACTTTTAATAACAATGAGTATTATATAAAATACACTTTAAGCAAGCTACACAAACAAGACTTAGGGCGTGGTTCTAAAAGGCTTCCTACGTGGTTCTATAAGGAAGAACCACTTAACTTCGTCGTGCAGCTCAGCAGAAGGAAGGAGGCCTCCACCAGGGCGCGATCCACTTATATAGGCCGCCGCCGCTCGGAGGGGGACTAGTGATAGCACCATCTCGCTCGCCGCGCACGCAGCCGTGCGCTGCGAGTCGATTACGTGACAATAATCATTGTTTCACTTCTTCTTCTTCTCCTTAGCCTTTTTTATTCCCAAGTCACTTGGGGTCGGCTTTCTAGTCTAACCGGATTTGACTGGATATCAGTTTTTACACGGAGCGACTGCCATCTGACGTGAACCCGAAGGCTAACGATACCCTACGCTAGTATAATCATTGTTTCACTATTTGCTTTTTTTTCTGTTTACATAAGACAACTCACTCTTCTCTTTTTTAAAAAGACAAAGTCATTGCCCACACTAGAAATAATTTGTCGTTTGGCATTTTACAAACATTCAAACAACGGACACAAAGATCATTCGGACTAGGAACAACCATTTGTGGATCACACAAAGTTCTGTCTCGTGTGGGATTTGAACCTACAACACTCGGCGCAATGGCAGTGGCAAGGCGACCACTAAAACCTCTACGCCATCCGTGTAGTACAGTAGTGTATGCGACTGTTAGGTATAAGGTATTTTGTTTGATTCTCGGTTTGAAAAAAGTGTTATTGGATTTTTAAATAAAGAACTTGGCAGCACGGATTCTTCAAGTCCCAAAATCAAAATTTCTGTTGTGATTTAATTATTAACATTTTTACCGCTTGTGTCGCATTTAGGCGACACATATTTCCGTGCCCCTACCGCGCGTGTCGTATTTCTGCGACAGAGAATATGCATGATATTTTTGTTCTATTTTCGTCCTATTACCTCCCTAATTATTGTAGGTATTATTTTATCGATTTGTAGCCGGGCGCTAGGGGCACGGCAATCGATATTCAGCTAAGCGCTTAAAAGGTTAATAAACTACAGATTAGTTAGTTGTGTGTGTAGTTTGTTCACTTAAGGCCTGTTCCACAACCTCCAAATAGCATTTATCTATAAGATAAAAATCTCGCCATCTCTCTTCTTTAACCTAACACGTGTCAGACAGCATGCTATTTATATGCCGGATAAATTTTGCTTGATATTTTATACAGCTAAGGTGGCAAACAAGCATACGGCCCACCTGATGGTAAGTGGTCACCGTAGCCTATGAACGCCTGCAACACCAGAGGCATTGCGAGTTGCCGACCCTTTAGGAAAGGAAGTGGGAAGGAGAAGGAGCGGGAAGGGGGAAAGAGAGTACTTGGGCTTTCAGCACTCAAACCTATAAGTATATATACAACTATGTAGCTACTACTAATAAAACTAGACTGTATAAAAAAGGGATTAAATATAATGACCTCCAAAAATACTAATTGCGCAGCAAAATATACTTACTAAAATATATCATAACGGGCACCTATACGCCTCGAATCACTGCATTCCGTCTCGGAAGGGTTAGGTTATGTTAGGTTCCTTCTTAAACCCACTCAAAAATAGGAGCCCCGCTTCGCTTCGCGGGGCTCCGTCGACTCAGTTTGATCTCTTTAAATATATTTTGGTGCGCAATTAGTATTTTTGGTAAGCATATTTTGCTGAGCAATTATAATTTTTTTGCTGTGCAGTTAAATACTACCCTATAAAAAACACATTTGTTTTACGGGCTGCTTCAATTACACAATAAAATAAAAGCAACCAAAACTATTCTAAAACCAAGCGTACGGTACAAGTGCTCAACTATGTTTTAACTTGATTTGTATCACTACTGTAATTGAGGTCTCGGGTTCGTATTTGTGATCGGAAAGTGTAATTATTTTTTCTCTTTCTCACCTTTTATTGATTGTAAAAGCCCATGCTCACGTGGTTATCACTAGACTGGCAGTAGCCTCATGAAGCGGTCTGATTCACACCCACGGCCTTAGACAAAGAGAAGAACACAATGGCGATTTAGCCGTTACATCCCTCCGTCGATTCCCAAGCAGAGGAAGTCCATGAGAATCTACCATAAACAACGCAGTAGCCTACTGTAGCTTACTGATATCCATTTTGTCGCAATTAAAGACAAGCTATCTAGGCTTAACCAACATTACTTAAACCTCCCCTCGTTAAACGATTTCTAAGAAATAAGAACTCCTATTTAAGTCATGCCCTTAAACTGACTTCATTAAACATTAATAGTACCAGGAATCGAACTGAGTGACCTACTAAGCTGCTATTCCTATTAATGTACTTGTTCCGACATCTATCGTTACGAAGTCTAACGCTACAACTTTTATTTGCCTTAATCTACACAATAGTGGGCAAACTACCGTAAATAATACGTATTTAGGACAATGGATATTTGATGCTGCTTACTGGAATGTTTCATCCTTACTATTCATTATTATTATTATTAAGAGCTGATATAAGTTTTGCTGATAGTCGAAGCTGATATAGATTTAAGTTTTGTTATAAAAGTGATCTTATAACTTTCTATAATAAATGGTACAAAGATTAAAACTCAATTGATCTCATTAAAAATATATTTTAATTAATATTTTATAATAACATTTTGCGAAAGAGACATTCTGCGAAAAAGACATTATGAGAAAGAGACATTTTGCCCACGGTTGACATTTTGCACCTAAGCCCAATAGGGTAGTGTATTGTTACGTGGGTATAATACCATAGCTGGTGAAATGTGGGTGTAATACGCCCTGGATTAGTCTTACGCCTATATCACCCATGGGCTATATCGGTGACAGGCGTGAGACTATGTACCTATATGCAGTATCCGAATCCGGTCCCTCCCGACAGTCAGCTGCGCAAGCGCTCGAACTTACGTAACATATCCGTTGTAGGCCCTTTCTGGTATAACTGGAATTTTAAATAAGCAATACGTTCAGATCTTTTAATCAGACCACACCTGTTTCATTCCATATCTATAACTAATAAAACATCGAGACAAAAAATAGCAACATGACCGCATACTTCGTTAATGATGAGAAAGACCTAGAATTTATTCAGGGCAAGCCTTGCTGAGTCTAAATTAATGATATCCCAGATGTTTTAACTGTGAACCAGTTAGTTTTCTATCTTGATAAATAAATGTGTTGAAAGATAATGTAGGTTTGTATCAAGGTTCCGTATGTGTAATCTATATCCCCCTTTTTACGAAAATTGCGCGGACGTAGGAGTATGAAATTTGGCACAGTTAAAGTTTATATGGAAAAGGAGGGGCGAATCCTAATATTTATATAAAATATGCATATTAAATACATTAAATTAATGAAAAACACTACACGCACACAACCATGCATTTGACACACGCAGTCGAAGCTCGTAACTATGGTTATATGGCTCGTAACTATGGTATAGCCCAGTCATCTTCATCTACTAACTTTGTGTTATATTTGCATGCTAATAAGGCAGAATGTACATGGATCTGTTATATCATTTACTAACCTATTTTTATGTACCTACATTCTAAGCAAATAAAGACCTATTCTATTCTATTCTACATATTCATATTAGGTAAAAAAGGTGTCAACCTCGGAATGAAAGATAATAAGCTGTAAATTGGTATAAACCTTTGTTTTGTCGTTCTAAATGCAGCAATATAATAATTTCAAACACTAGGCGACCGCTAGTATAAATAAATATGTATTTTATTAACTACTTGTTTCTGTCCATACGTTCGTCTGCGTGAATGCTACTACTATAGAGTTGTTTTAGTATCAAGAAGAGAATCTTATCTCGCTTTTTTTACAAGTTCAGAAAACCTTTCGCGCTAGGTATGGATCCTGTGTCGCGGGGGACTTTCCAAACATTCGGACCCAAAGAACACCTAGATTTGAAATGACTATTTGTGTATCACAATATTTTTTTTTTATCCCATTGGAGAGCAGCGATAGCTCAGTGGGGAGACCAACAGACTGCAATGCAGAGGGTCTCGGGTTCGAACCCACGTCGCGCACCTCTGACTTTCGGAAGTTATATGACTTTTCGAAATTATGTGCGTATTGATTGACAATTATCGCATGCTCCGTGCCTCGGAAAGCACGTTAAGCCGTCGGTCCCGGCTGCCATGACCATCTATGGCAGTCGTTATTGGGAGAGTGTCAACACAAAAGATCCCACTGGATCGAAGTGTCGCCGGTCTGCACTGACTGGCCCCCACATAAGATAAGATAAGATATCCCGTGTGGGGATCGAACCAATAACACTCGACGCAGTAACAGTGGCAAGGCGACCATTTAAACAATTATCCCTTCCGTGCAGTTCTAGTATCAATTATTACGTACCATAACTTTGTATGACATTAGCCCTGAGAGGTGACATTGGCCCTTAATTGGAAAAAGTTTGAAGTTCCCACCAGACCACTATCATACTTTTTGCCGAAAAATTACACGTGGATAACAATAGATAGCACTATAAACTGTCAGTAAAACAGCTTCTTCCAATTAAACAGCTTTTTCCAATTAAGGGCCAATGTCACCCCTCAGGGCTAAAGTCATACGAAGTTACCGGTATTCTACGGTACCCTATAAATAAAGAGACGTTTCGTAGAGAAACTTGTAATTTAGTAAAAAGGATTTTGTTAGCACATGTGTACAAGATGTTACTTTACTATTGGGTTTATAAGTTTAACGTGTACTTGCCTACATTCGTAACATATTTCACTTGTTTCGTTACTATTCTAGAATGCAGTCATACGTCATACAGAGGCCGCGCAATACAACTATTACTTTTATGTTTTGGAAATAAGACAAGCATATTTTAAACTTAGCTGCCCTTGGCGCAGCGACTGCTATGCTTGAGGTCTCGGTTTTGAATTCCGGTTCGGACGACAGACGACAGTTAATAGGTGTTTCTGGAGATAAATGCTCAACAACAGTCTACAACTGTGCGCTTGTTCGACAATGCCTGTATATCCTCAAAGGGATAAGCAGAAATGTACTACATACACATTTTTCCAGCAATGTGTTTAGGTCCTACATAATAGAGGACATGCCGCCGTCTTTCAGACGTATTACCAGTCTCTATGCTACTGCGAATACTCTAACCATAACGGTTTATCTGGCACCTTATCACTGGTTATCTCTGAAATAAATAATAATAATAATTAGGTAAACGTAAATCTTCTCCCTAGCCTTTATTATTCCCAAGTCACTTGGGGTCGGCTTTCTAGTCTAACCGGATTTGACTGGATATCAGTTTTTACACGGAGCGACTGCCATCCGACCTCCGCAACCCGAAGACTAACGATACCCTAAGGCTAGACCAGTGTCAGGATATTAGAGGGCACTGACTTCCCAATAACGACTGCCATAGACGCATGGCAGGTGGGACCGACGGTTTAACGTGTTCTCCGAGGCACGAGGCAGGCGATAATTGTCAATCAATACGCACATAATTTAGAAAAGTCATATAACTTTCCGAAAGTCAGAGGTGCATGACGTGGGTTCGAACCCGAGACCCTCTGCATTGCAGTCTGTTGGTCTCCCCACTGAGCTACCGCTGCTTAAACGCAAGTAATTATAAAAAATTTGCGGCCCCCCGTATGTCCTACCCGAACGAACGCAATAAAATCGGAGAGTCACTTACTGGGTCCAACTGATAATCTAAACCACCTAGGGACGCAAATGGTACAAAACGATCATGAAAATCAGTCCAGCCGTTTAGAAAGACGTCAGTGACATGCACACGAACAAAAGAATTTTATCGATAGCATGGATTGTGTTGTGGGTTCGAATCCCACAGGGGACAAAAATTTGTGTGATCCATAAATGATTGTTCCGAGTCACGATGTTGTCTGTGTCGGTTATTTGAATGTTTTTAAAGTCCCCCGCGATACAGGAATTATTACTTGTGCTTTTATTATTACTCGTAATTACTATTTAAAGAAAACAACTTAAATGTAATTCCAAATCCAATGTACGCAGTAAATATAAGTATAATTTAAATTTGCCGAATATAAAAAACATAACTTATTATAAAAGCGCTTATATAACAGCGATTAGGGTTTTCAACCATCTACCTGTAGATATAAAAGAAAATTGGAAGGCAAATTGTTTAAAAGTGTCTTAAAAAAATGGTTAATCATATCTGTATTCTACGATATGCAAGAGTATTTTGCTTTCAAGTGATCCAAATGGAAAATACCACACTTTTGAAAAATTTTATATTTTATTATTATGTCCATACTTTTAAAATTTACTTTTAATTTATACTATTGCAATGCCCGACAGGGTAGACTGTTGAAACGAAATCTAATTTTAAGAACACATTTCATGTACCTACACAGTTTAAGCAATAAATGTCTTTGTCTTTGTCTTTTTTAAACAAACCACAGTAATCGCATTAAACAGCTCTAATTATTCCAAATATTCAATCATCTGTATCCTAAACTCAACACAAAATAATGGCGAGTATTTGTCTGCGGCCCTGAGTGACAGATCCTCGGCGACAGAGCCTTATTGTAGGCTGTAGGGAGCTTACCCGGACGCCGCGGTAATGTGCAAGGTTTACTTCCAATTGTTTTATTTTCCGCGATCAACTGACGGATTAGGCCAAGTTGCTGTTGGCAATTTGATGGATTGTGGCTTTTGTAATCCTAACTAATATTATAAATGTAAATGTAAGTTTGGTTGTAACACTTTCACGCCTAAACAACTCGACCGATCATCATACAATTTTGAATACACGTTGTCAGCAGTACATGGGTCCCTTTCATCCAAAAAAAGTACTGTTAGTAATCTAACCTACATTTACGCGAGCGAAGCCGCGGGCAAAATCTGTTTTATTACATCAATTGTGCCTATGTATACGATTGATTATGTTTTTCGTGTTAATAGTTTACCAGTAGATTTGTTAGCCGATAATTTAGCCAAAGCCAAGGTGCTGTCCATTAGCTTACTTAGATCCCCTGTAGTGCAGATAGAGTGAACCAGAGATTGATCATGTTATCTAGGACTAGATTTGGCCCGCGGGTTCGGTCGCGAGATGACCTCCAGCCACCCTATGAAGCCCACCACCCCCAGGTCAAAGGGAGTGGTGGGCTTCATAGGCCTGCCCACCACCCGATCAGCACCAGTTCCGAGTTCGTACGTGTTCCCACGGATGCCTTTGTGTTGTGTGCCAGTCGTGCCTGCCATACGTGGCATTCCAACGGTCTCCCACTAGGCCATCACTGCTTATTATTTAATTAGTTAAGATAAATTTTATTAATAACTAATCACCTTAATAACTGACGCCATCTTTTAAAAAAATTATCAGAATAATTTAAAGAAATGAGTACTTCAATATTGGATGTCCCCTATCTCTCTTATTTTTGGCATTGTTATTTTTATTACAAACTTAATTAAGCACACTATGGAGCCCAGACATCTAATAAAAGGATAATATAATCTAGACACAGATTTTAAATAAATTATCTGTGTTCTACATGCTCGGTTGCCTTTTACTTATATATTTTATTTTACGCTACTGAATTTCTAGCTGATCAAAAATTATACTCTTTAGTTATCTTGTTATAATATAATTTTCCTTTTTTTGTTTTTTTTTTGCGTAATACACGTCCGTTATCTTTACTACTCCACTTGTAATTTCGTGGACAATAGTGTGGGTTATACGTTTTTGATATTGAAATGCTAAATTATTTGTAAACACTGCAATGTATAACTGTTTTTTGTCCCAAATAAATAAATAAACATATAACGTAATTAAAAAGTGGCAATTATTATAAAAATATTTTGAAATATCTTATATAGCTGGCGACATGTATACATGTACATCTTATAGACTATCTTTGTACCACTACAAAAATATGACTAGTTCTTTGCGTCCGTTGTTTGAATATTTGTAAAGTCCCTCGCGATACAAAAATTATTCCTAGTCCGTAGCTCGTCTTTTATTTAATTAAATATAAATTCATTTAAAACGTAAATTATAATTGAACCGCAATGATCTTAGATATAATTATATTGCCTTTTTTACGTTAAACATCAAGATGCGATTATGGTACCACAAGACAAAAGCATTTCTTATATTATGACGCTTTAAATGTTTGCTAGCAAAGTCCACTTGTAGGCCCTATTATGCACTTCATGATAAACAACACTCAACCGATCCACTCCTTACATAGAAACAGCTTTCCAAACATTAAGAGCTTCTTCTTCATACTTAAGGCTCGTGTATCTGAACCAATTAATTTGGATCTTCGAGACGCACCACGTATTTTCTTTTGCAATGCAGCACGAATTTACAAAGTATATCATGCGATATATCAAAGAATTATATTATAAGGACGTCGTATAACTTATGTAGCACAAAAAACGCCATACGATGTTCGTAAAAACTAAGTACTACTTGTTCAAGTTATGAGTTGGGCTTTGGCAAGGAAAACAACGATTTCTTTTCTTATAAAGGCAAATACTGCACTAGAAACGGTCTACAAGATTGTAGGCTACAACGGGATATCTAGATTACCTATCCTTATTTAGAATGTGTAACAAAGTAAGCTTTTCAAGTTTGATAGACACTCACAGCCTATCGAGATGTCTTCGATTAAATCCCAGGTAGAATTTAATATAGAGGATCTATTAAAGCTGGCGACAATGAGGTTTTCTTTTTATAGATACATTATATGATTGCTTCCAATAGCAGAGGTATCGCTCAGGCAATGCCGACGCAATAAAAATGAATTAAAGATGAGATAAAATCAAAGGAATAGTAGCATTTTTGTAAACTGCCCGCACCCTTATTTACTAGACAAACACAGTCACCGTATCTACTGCACACCTACATAAAACACACCGCCATAAAAAATATGCACTACATTTATCTTAGTCTCACCTCTTACCCTCTCAAAGATATGCAAGCATGAGTCGACAAGTACGGTACATATTAATATATCAGAGCTCTCTCTTGATACATTGGTACATTATCATACAGTACCTATGAATAAATCGATGAATGGTAATCATAGGCATGAAAAGTATTACTTTTAGAAGTAAATAATGCCTAAAGGGTTTTCATCCATGATGTATGAAGGTAGGGTATTAAAACTTATCTTAGTATTGGTATGTAAACTTTGAGGTATGCCGAATAGTTTTCGTAAGTTAGTTTTATTATGGAATTCAGAAATTCTATTATTATATTACTTAGGTAATGTTTAGGCGTCATTTTCTATGCTGAAGATATACCAGCTATTAAATAAATGGTCGCGCTTCATGCAATCGGTTTTCGTAATCTATAGACGTTTCAAATGCGTACAAGGCTTCATATATATTTTTGGATGCAAGTGGAAAGCTATTCTATATTTTGCCTACTAGTAGTAAGTGCGCCTATATGCGCTTGTAACATTAGAAAATAGATCAAGTGTTGTCAACCTTTTAAGAATAGAGTTTCTGTGCTGCCAACATAAGTGGCAAAGATCTGTCGTCTGGTATCCTACGCACACTCCTCAAAGAGCCTGCAAACCTGCCTCACACGACACAAAATAAGGTTGTTTCCTTGCGTTTTCCTATAATTAGGTGACACCTCGAAGTTGCGTGTACAAAATTTAAAATATATATCAATAGATATATATTTTAAATTTTGTAACAATTTTGTCATAGGAATAACCGACTTCCAGTCACGCGAAAACAAGGTAAATGTTGAAGGAACACACAGGTAAAGTGGCAGATTTTTGACACGATGTTCCTCTTTGTGGATATATGTCGAAAAATATGCTTTCGCTATCCATCTCCGAAAGTAAATACAATAAATGTCACGCTCACCTGTCAGCGGCAATGAATGTTAAAGTTTCTGTTCCGACTTTGACCACGTAAAAGTGTGGTCGCAGAAATGGCATAGACAAAGCAGATTTCTAATTTGGTTTACAACCTAACCTTTGAACAAAATTCTTTCTGAGCCTTTGGTCAAAATTATTATTTTTCCATTCGACAATCGCGCATCCAGACCAAAACCCAAACGTAAATGTTATTATGTTAGAGACTACTTTTGTGTAAACAACTTATATTCATAGATAACTACAATTTATTTTTCGACGATTGAAATACTCAAACATGAATACGCATCTTTTTAGTAAATAAAAATCAACTGCCAAAGTGAGTCAAGAATTATCTGTGACAACACTTATTTACGCGCGCTTTGTCTCTCGGCACATTTGCTATTTACCTAGAAAAGTGAAATATCTTATTGGAATATATTATATAATTCTAATATTAATGAAGCTGGATAAAACATTTCATACCTCGAAAGTAGGGTGACGTTATAGTACATGTAGATAGTTCTACATAACATATTTTCAGCTTTCCAGATCTTTATTTCTCTGTTTGTGATGTTATGTCCGTTGCGCCATCCTGCACGGTCTGTACAACGGACAATATAGGTTCGAACTCCACACAGAACTAATATTTATATAATCCAAAAATCAAGTATTATTCAAAGTCTGTGTGTATCTGTATGTGCTCGTCAACAATCTACAAAAAAGGTTATCTTTGTTCCCACCACAAATAAACACATACTACTCTAAATCTCACAGAATTAATACCGCATTAAGAAAACATGCCTATTCCAGTATCTAACACAAGACACAGCATCTATAAACTTCTTAATCTAGTATCCTAACTACTGCTCACACCTACGACCGTAACTACAAAACATATCAACGAAAAATACACTTTATATAGCACCGAATAGAGTTAAAATTCAATCAACAAAATCTATTAAATCTTTTAATATCTCACGAATGATACCGAACTTTGACATCAGAACATCAGATATCTATAATTAGCCATAGAGTTGATAGAGTTCAAAACTGTTTAAATTAAATTTGCGTAGGTGGCGCTTTTTGATAAAGGTATACAAATTGATATCGTGATGGGTTGGGCCTTTAAACAAGCGCTCAAAGTTGTTGTTACATAGTCACATAGTGTATTGACCTCAGGGGTACAGAAAAGGATATAAGGTAGCTTTTATCTAGAAGAAAGAACTGTTCCTTTGGGATAGAAAATTGACACAACCTACATTTACGCAAGCAGAGTAGGCAAAATCCATGTTATATAATCCCGTGAGAACGGATATCAGGATGAAGATAATACGATGTGTTCATGCAGGGCTTGAATCCAGCGACCTACCGACCAAACAAAGCAGCGAGGTGGCACACCGTGGTGGATTCAGTCGGTAGGCCCAGAGTCTCGGGCGAGCCTGACATAACTTTATCACCTCCCTTTGTGTCGAAGGTGTATGCATCAGGAGCATTCAAAAATTAAAATGGTCTTGTCTTTGAACGCTTAAAACCATGGAAACCGACAATTATTACCGCCAAATACGGGTTTTGATAGCAGCTGTGACAGGATTGACAGGACCTTACTCGTTAGTGGAGCTGACTGGTGAGCACAAAATTTATAGTCCTCATTACGTAGAATCTAATACATAGTAGGCGAAAATTGGGTGTAATACCTACACCCCTGGCTACACCTTCGCGGAAATACAAACGTATGTCTATGTCTATAGTAATAACACACATAACTTTCTCACCTAATGAAATGAAATGAAAAGATTTTTATTTTTGTACCATCATGACATGCATCATCAATTATTATAGAATGCGGATATAACAATAAGTAAATAAAAATATGGAAGTATAAGGAAATTTTAAAAAGAAATAAAATGTAAATATGTGCAGATGCACGTCCCACCCGACGGCACAAAAACAACGGTGATGCGCTCAGCATAATGCTGTGGCACTTGCATTGCTGCAAGCACTACACATCGCTGATTTTCAGCGAACACCACAATTATTGACGTTTGGTCCGCCAATAGTGCACTCAAAATAAAGAAATAAATAATACATAAATATATAGCCACGAGAGAAAATATGGCAAAATATCCCCTTGTGTCGAAGGTGTATGCATCAGGAGCATTCAATGTTAAAAATTAAAAAGGTCTTGGTTTATCTGCTAAATAACTTATCATCAAGAAATCTGTAGCCTTTGAATGCGTAAAACACTAAGGTAATAATAATAATAATAATATTCTACCACATACACACAACACCATCTAGCCCAAACTAAGCAGAGCTTGTACTATGGGTACTAGACAATGGATAAACATACATATATATAATTATTTTTTTTGTAAATACATACATATTATACATAGGAACACCCAGACCAAGACAAACATCCATGTTCATGCACACAAATGTTTGACTTGTGCGGGAATCGAACCCGCGATCTCAGGCGTGGTAATCGGTTATACTAACCACTACGCCATCGAGGTGCACATACACGGCGCATATCAGCGCAGGCTATATGCGTGCTACTTGCGCGTTAGCTATGTCCGTTGTTTAAATATTAGTAAAGTCGACTGTGGCTCAGAATAATTACCTTCTTCTTCAAGTGCTTCTCCGACTGGCGGAGGTTGGCAATCAGCTCCGCATATTCCTTCCGATCCCTCGCGGAACAATAATTACCTAGAGCGAGAGATTTATATCTATCTCTATAAAAAGAAAAGGTCGGTGGTGCAGCGGTAGTGAATGCGACTGCTGTGGATAAGGTCTGCGGTTCAATTCCTGGTTCATTCAAAGCGTTGAAAAGATTTTCGTTGTTGTCTGTAACTGTTATATTCTACCACATACACACAACACTATCTAGCCCAAACTAAGCAGAGCTTGTACTATGGGTACTAGACAATGGATAAACATACATATATATAATTATTTTTTTTGTAAATACATACATATTGTACATGGAAACACCCAGACCAAGACAAACATCCATGTTCATGCACACAAATGTTTGACTTGTGCGGGAATAGAACCCGCGACCTCAGGCGTGGCAGTCGGTTACACTAACCACTACGCCATCGAGGCCGACTGTGACTAGTAAACGGCAATAGGTTCATATTACGTAGTACCTAAAACCTTAGCTAGCGAAATAATAATAATAATATTCTATCACATACACACAACACCATCTAGCCCACACTAAGCAGAGCTTCTACTGTGGGTACTAGACAATGGATAAACATACATACATATATACTTTTTTTTTTGTAAATACATACATATTATACATAGAAACACCCAGACCAAGACAAACGTCTATGTTCATGCACACAAATGTTTGACTTGTGCGGGAATCGAACCCGCGACCTCAGGCGTGCCAGTCGGTTACACTAACCACTACGCCATCGAGGCCGACAATGAAATGTGAGTGTTATAAGTACACTTCTGTCTACCCATTTGGGACATGAGAACTGACGCTCTATATGTTGGTATGTACCTCTACCGAAGCAAGCTACCATCCGAACAGACTTACATTCATCCAAAACGTTAATATATAAGCGAATTAATTCAGTATTTCTTAAAGGCATGTCTCAAAGCAATATAACTTCCCTGCTCAATTTAGCGAGAGACATTTGTTTTCAAAACTTATTTGCGTTTAAATCCTACTCGTTATCATACATTCACAGCGAGGATTATATTAAAGGGGTGACTTGTTACACTGTTACCGACAAATAATAAGTGTTAAGACTCGTGAACTCGTTCCTTTTTTATTTTTACAATTAAGGTGGCAGCATACGGCCCACCTGATGGTAAGTGGTCATCGTAGCCTTTGGACGCCTGCGACACCAGAGGCATCCCGCGTTGCTGACCCTTTAGGAAAGGAAGTGGGAAGGAGAAGGAGCGGGATGGTGGAAAGGGGGGTGATTAGGCCTCCGTAGGAATACTGCTATTTCACGTCGATATTCTGTGAGAGGGTAGCCCTTCCCTGTACTCACTCTTCCGTAGGAAAGTGAGGCTCTAATACGAGCACCTTCTGCCTCTCTAGTAAACGAGCACATTGGTACAGCCAGCAACACAAGTTGATAATTACATGCGAGATTTCAATCTCCTCTATCTTTTAAAATAACAACATAGGTTAGTTATTATATCAACCAAACCAACCAAATGAATAATACAGAATTATGAATCAGGATTTGACGAATTTGTTTAATAAATAATATAATAGTAAATTTTTATTTAATAAATAAATAAAAGTCTTTACAAAACACATTACAGGCTACTTATTGTATTAAATTCACATTAAAACTATATTTAATCTAAAGGAAAACATATTACAATTTAAAAATTGGACACAAAAGTCTTGTTTATAGTCTGTTTTTACATTTTATTACCTGAACTAGGTCAGAGACCTGTGTTTCAGGCTGTTCCTAATATTACATGGTTATTCTATTGTTAATAAAGTAAGGGTCTACAAAAAACATTTAACATTTATACATGTACTGCAAACATATATAGGTAGTTAAGTATAACTACAATTAAAATATTTATAAACAATAACAATTATAAATAAAAAATTGCTTAAACAAAAATAAATTTATGTTTAGCTACTTCTGTTGCTGACTATACCATCACCAAAAAAATGGCAAGCAAGCTCTCCTATTTGCAATGGGTAAACATCAGACTGATGGATAATCATCTGTGCATTCTTCTTCCTCAACATTGTTTGTCGGCAAACATTCGCATCGTCACTCGGCGAACATACTCGTAACAAGACCACCCCTTAAGGTATGTAGGCCTTACAACTGCTTCTTAATGATGTTTAAAATAACGATGGCTCTAATCACACTTACAATCAACTGCTACCGATATGCGGGCTGCTAATGTGATGGGTACCTAGGGTTGCCAACTTTTTTCCCCAAAAAAAACGCATAAAATGGTTTAAATAGAAAAAAGATAAAGTATTTGGAAGAAAAAAAGTATTTTTAAAGTTTTTATTTCTTTTAAAACGTACTTTTGTGTGCTTTTAGCACATGCTAAATATTTCTTGTTATCTTTAAATTTTTCAAAGCTTGTTTGACAATCAAAATTTAAATTTAAATAAATAAACCATTCGTTTTTAATTAAATTTATTGACGCTCTATTTCTTTCTTCTCGCCACTTTAGATTCATCACTGAAAAAAGTAAGTAAAAGCATCACAGTATAGGTTGGAAATAAAGTATTTTCATATACTTTATTTGTATGCAAAAGTATAAAGTATAACTACAAAAAAATAAAGTAGGATACGTTCTTATAAAGTATGGTTGGCGACCATATGGGCACCCGCTGTAGCTGCTTCTGTGTACAAAACGAGAGGTTTTATGATATTTCTTTATCGTTTGGATTGCGCTAGATTAATGATATGGGTTTAAATATGAAGTTGCCGCTTTGTATGTAAAAAACCGGTAACATTATTTTCGTACTAATTATTTTATCAATATTTTATGAATGGCCAATTCGGATTCTATGTTTTTATGCATCAATCAGTTGCTTGTATTTAGGTCATTATTGTGTGTCTTAAATTAACAAAAACATCAACAATCATGTAATTATGGCGAATTGCAACAACGAATACGGACAGACACGAAGCGATATAACTTTAAATACTACTTTTGTATAGGTTATTGATTTTTTTATTATTAATAACACTTGTTTTTGTTGATTTTTAAATAAGTGGAAGTCGGTTTTATATGATAATAAACGTTTATTTCAAAGGAATTACAATTTCATGTACTTTACTCGTAGTGTCACGGAATAGAGAAGAGAATATATCATAAAGTATAGAGTAGCCAGAGACACAGTCTAACAAACTAGGAAATTACATTAAAAGGCGCGAAATTTAAATTAATATTTCAATAGTTTTAAATAATATACAGGGTGTTTGGAAGATCGATGCAAAGCCGTAAATCGGAGCTAGTATAGACTATGTCTAACCATTTGAACCATACTTGTCTTAGACGAAGTGTGACAATTTCTTTTTTAGGTAATTTTAATGATTTTTGATGACAAAACCCAAAATTTTACAGTTAGTTGGAAATAATGGCCACTTTTAAAGATAAATCATTTATTTTTATGTTATTTTATTGAATTAATGTGTAAACAATCTAATGAATCATGATTAAGGCATCTGAGTTATGAGACAATTTTTTTACAGACATTTGGAGTGAATTATTTTTTTGTAACATTCAAGAAAGCTGTTTTTAGAAGGCTTTAAAAAAAAACACAGATGGTGCTTTTTTTGTTCAAACATTTTTAAAAACATGCCTGGTTCTTGATCTCTCTTTTGAAGTATCAACTACACGGATAGCTCACAAATTGTTGAAATTAGGACTTACAAACCAAATTGAGGGCGAAAATTAAAATTTATCGGCGGAATAATTAAAACCAATTTTTTATTAAAATAATTTATTATTCGTTTTCTAAATATTCACCGTGGTTCCTAACACAAGCACGGGCCCATCTTCTCACTTCAGTTGTTGTTATTTTTAACTTTATCTCCAGTTTCGTCGTTTCAAACGCTGAATTAATTCTGTCAATCATTTCTTTTGTGTTGATTTCCACATTCGTATAAACTAGTTCTTTGGCCCGACCCCACACGAAAAAGTCAAGCGAAGTCAGGTCGGGTGATCGGCCGGGTCAAGGTATAGGCCCATCTCTACCGATCCAGCTGTTAGGGAAGCAATTATTTAAGTGGACCCGTACACCTTAATGTCCAATGTGCTAGGCAACCATCTTGTTGAAAGATTATTTCTCGATCTGTAGTGAATATCGGGGCCCCGGATTCTTCTACAAGCTCTGGAAGATCATTTTGTAGATATTCCAAATAATTGTTGCCATTCAAATTATCTGGCAAGAAATGAGGCCCTATCAGTGTTCTGCCAATTACTCCGGCCCACACATTGACCGAGAATTTTCGTTGAAAGGTCTTCTGCTTTTTTCAATGTGGATTATGCTGTTTCTCAGCCCATTTATGAAGGTTATAACATAAAAAGTATTTTTATAAAGCACGAAACTCGTTTGGTAAAATTTTTAATTTTCTCCCTCAATTTGGTTTGAAGGTCCGAATTTCAACAATTTGTGAGCTATCCGCGTAGTTAATACCTCAAAAGAGAGGTCAATAAATAGGCATTTTTTAAAAAATGTTTGAACAAAAAAAAGCACCATCCGTGTTTTTTATTAAAGCCTTCAAAAACAGCTTTATTTAAACCTTTAAAAAAATAATTCACTTCAAATGTCTGTAAAAAAATTGTCTCATGACTCAGATACTTTAATCATGATTCATTAGATTGTTTAAACATTACTTCAATAAAATAACATAAAAAATAAATGATTTATCTTTTAAACTGGCCATTACTTCCAACTAAATGCAAAATTTTGGGTTTTGTCATCAAAAATCATTAAAATTAGCTAAAAAGAAATTGTCACACTTCGTCTAAGACAAGTATGGTTCAAATGGCTTTGCATCGATCTTCCAAACACCCTGTATATATAGTCTGTTCTCAAAATATATATGATTTTAAATTAACAATTGCTTATTTACATAATATTGTCTTCTGTTTACGCGAATGTTATTCATTGAAATTAAACTACTATATACGGATTTTATCGCGTAGTTTATTTGACACTGTTACAAATTTTTTTGAAAAACTGTTACACTACTATAATCACTATTAAACTTTACAAATTTTTAAGCTAATTAAATTATTGAAACTATTAAAACTATTTATACTATTACTATACTATTATACTATTTAGATTTATTTTTACACTTTACCCGACGTTTCGGTTGCTTTGCAGCAGCCATGGTCACGGGGAGACTAAGATGGTAGTTGTCTCAATGTTCCAGTGTAGTTATTTCAAAGTACCCGAACATAATTTAATCAAGGGTGTTTCTATTTACGCAGAATGAGCTCAAAGTATCATGAAGTCTAGCTGTGGTTTGCTTCTTCTTGGGTTTGACTATTTGAATTACTGGATCCCAAGCTGGTGGTACACTCCAACCATCTTCTCTATTAAAATTAGGATGTTTCTTGATTTCAATAGCCTCGCGAAGCATCCTTGGTAGGAATCGGTGTTCTTTAGCGAGCATCTGTGGTTTGTCAAATCTCAGGTAGTGGTTGGTCCCCTGTTGCACATGTTCACACAAAGCAGACTTCAACGAGCGTTGGTGTTTTACATCAGCTATGTGTTCTTTTATGCGGGTGCCTATGCTTCTCTTGGTTTGACCAATGTATGAGAGTCCGCAGTCACAATCTATTTTATAGACCCCTGCATCTTGTAAAGGTAGTTGGCACTTGACAGATGGTAAAAATTGACTTATCTTCGTTGGCGGCTTGAAGTATGTATTGATTGAAGCTCGCTTCAAGATGTAGCCAATCTTGTCAGTGACACCCTTCACATAAGGTAGTATAGCAGGCTGGCGCTTGACTGTGGCTGGCTTTTCTCGGGATCTGTGACAGCGGCGCGGCTGTTGGAGCTTGTTGTCTTGCAGTACTTGCTTGACATGTTGAAGCTCGGCGTCCAGGTGTTTCTTGTCACAGATCCCGTGGGCTCTCTGAAACAAAGACATTCCCACGGTAGCTAACTGCTTAGGATGGTGGTGAGATTCACCGTTTAAGTAAAGTAAGTTAAAAGACCCATACAAATAGGCAATTTCATAGGTAAATAGCTAATATTAGCTTTAAAAACTGTTCTATAGGTTTTATTTTGGTTTAAATAGCGTTATAAGTTCCACAGGTTGAAAAACCTTGAGGCCTGCGACGTAACCTTGGATTATGAAAATACAACCTACACATATACCAATACTCTTACTCCCGCTGAATAACCTTCTATATTTAAAGGAATTGGGCGTTAATTGTTAAAGCAATTGTAATAGAATATCACGTGTTGGTTAGAGACGTTGGAGTACGCCCGGCAATTTAATGTCCCGTGTCGAACCCACTACACGCAACGGAGTCACAGCGGCGAGGCGGTCTTTTAAACCACTACGCCATCCTTGCATTTACTTACATAGTTTTAAGTCGTTACTAATATACAAGAAAGAAAAGAAAAGAAAGAAATATATTTATTTTGGCACACAATGGCACACGCAAGACACGAAGAAATAAAAGTATAATATACAGCAATCGTATTCACTACCGCTGCGTAACCGATTGTCGGTGTCATCTGAAATCGTGCCCAGAAGACTACCAATCAAACAATTTGTATACCAATGTTAGACACAATAATAAACGTTTCCATACAAATCTAAATAGTTCCCTCAAGACAGTTTACTAGATACAAAATAAAGAAATAAATAATAAATAAAATGCTACATTTAATAGAAAAGTACCCGACCACATTGCCCCCTAGGGTGTGGCTATAAATTCTCCTTAAAACAACGAGTAAGCCAGTTTTATGGAGCCTATAAACATAGATGGTGTATGGAAGGGATTTCTTGTATAGTATATTAAAAAGATAAAAAGTTATACGGCTTAATTATTTTTGATTCCGTAAGTTCACTGCCTCGATGACGCAGCGGTAGCGAGTGCTGCAACCTACTTGATGTCTCAAGTTTGATTTCCGAGTGAACAAGAAATTAAGAATAACAGCACGCTACCTGGAATTGTGACATACGAGTCACAGTTTACGAGACAGCAATAACAGAACTCCATTTACATAAATTTAAAAGTAGACTTAAATCATGGCTCCTAGAAAATAGTTTTTATAATATTAAAGAATGTATTAGCTATAAATGGAAAAATATATAGATGTTATTGATATCTTAGCTTTTGTAATGTATAGAAATAAGTATAATAAATAATTATGTAAATTAGTAAAAGTATTATATAAATTTAAAATTTTCGCATATCCACTGAGGGCTAGATGTATTTGAACCCTAAAAACTTGTAACATATTTTTTGTATACCATGTCTCAAGCGAATAAAGATTTCTATTCTATTCTATACTAATAGACTTGCCCCCTATAAGAGACTTAAAATATTTGGTAATATGTGGGGGGGGTAATATCTCTGCCTCCATTTTATGGCATGTAGGCATTTGTAAGTATGACATAAGACTTGCCATCACGCATAATAGAGGATTTACATCCATATTTCCTAATTCATTGCTAAAGAACCCGATGTGTCGGTACGGTATAAGAGCTAACTTTGATTAACGAGAAACAGATGGAAGTACTTTTATATTCCTCAAGTGATGGATAATTAGGAGACTATACAAAAATTGGATTTAATAAAAAACTTTTAAAAGAAAAAGACATTAAGTCCTCAAACTTTGAAAGCCATCAAATGTAATCAAAGTATCCATAAAATAAGTATTTATCATTAGCGGAGTTTTAAATGATAGATGGGCCCTACTGCCTACTTTGTCTAAATATATGGTCATCTTTTTGGATCGTTGTCATCCGACACACAATGCCAACAAGGTATTTGAAGTTTAGTAATAAAGAATTGAATTCAATTATCATCATCATCATCATCATCATCATCAGGCTATAATAGTCCACTGCTGGACATAGCCCTCCCCCAAAGAGCGCCATAGCGCCCTGTCTTCAGCTTGCCGCATCCAGCATCTGCCTGCAGTCTTTCGCAGATCGTCATCCCACCTGGTCGGAGGGCGTCCTACAATTCAATTATACAGGTTCATATTAAAAAAAATACATGATTGTTCTTTATCTAATGTGTGACCTCACTCTTGGTGAGTACACTTTTACGTTGGATTTAAGTATGATGAGGGCAGTATCCATGACTTAAATCTTTGAATATAAATAATGTATTATGTATCTATAATTCAGGCAAACTTAGTATGAGTTTATACTTAGTAAGTAAGCACGTAAGTGTACACGCGTGTATTTTTGTTTGTATGTGTGTGTGTGTTTTGATGTTTATCAATAACAAACAAAGGAGTTGAAACTTTGCCATAAATTTATTCTAATTATAATATGATACATTGTTTGTTTGTTTTTGTTTACGGCGAGCTGCCGCTGCGATAACACGTGACTCTTAAGACAAGAATAGTTAGAGATGAAGCGCATCGTAGTGTAATTTAGAAATTATTAAAATAAAATATATAGTATATTTTTAAAATGTCCAACTTCCTCACTTGGAGTAATATCTGTGACTGACTTCACCAACATTCAAACAACAAACATAGAGAACCCAGACTCGAAACAACTATTTATGAAAAACACAATTTTTGTCCACTCTGGGAATCAAACCCACAACTTTCGAAACAGTAGCAGTGGCGAGGCAACCACTTAAGCCACTACGCCATCTGTGCTATGTGTAGTTATTATTTCCATAGTTTTAGTAGAGTTACAAATAAGAACGCAATTTACGAAATTTCTTTCAGTAACCTTTGTAGCATCCATTTAACTTTTCTGTATGCCTATCCAGATTTTCTTAATAATAACGAGATGGGTGTAAAAACCCAAGATTAAATCTCTTCGTCTTAAATGTAAAAGTAATAATAATAATTTATTTATTTCTCTCTCACACAGAATGGATACAAAAAATAAAAATCAGGTCATAAACTAGGTTTTACAATTTTAATGAAAAGAAATTAACCCTATATCTCTGGGGTTTTTTGACCCACAGGGCACATATTCAAACTCGACCGAGGTATGACCCCAAGGTGTCTGCACACCGAGTTACAAGTCAATCGGTCCAGTGGTTCTGGAGTTATACCTGTCACTGACAGACAGACACACAGACCCACATAGAAAGAAAGAAAGAAAGAAAGAAAATACGTTTATTTGCAACAGTACACTTACAAATATGGTTAGCAAAAAGTAAAGTAAAAAGGAACAATAACATTACTGCAGCAAATAGGTCGCAACTCAGCAAGATGCTAGTTGTAAACAACTAGCGCTGGTCTTCCGTTGCGCCTCTGTTTATAATAATAATATATAATACATAATATATATAATACTAATAAAATGATTATGATATATATATAATACTAATAAAATGATATTATAATATTTATGTTTAAATTAAACTAATTTTATTTGACAAAAGCTAGTGTTTTCATTAACCTCTTGGAAGAAAACTCAGAGGTTAATAATAATTTTGTAGTCAGTGCCCAGTTCATCTACAAAGTTCTAACTAATATACCGATGGTGCTATGTTAGTAGTTATGATATTGCTGTTGAAATGGGCTGTTGTTGGCGATGTTGCTGCCTTTTTTCATAAATATCTTTGACTAGATGTTCCCACGATTTCACCCGCGTTTATCGTTACTGCGCCGCCCCCGTGGGTCGAAGCGTGATGTTATATAGCCTATAGCCTTCCTCGATAAACAGGCTATCCAAAATTAAAAGGATTTTTCAAATCGAACCAGTAGTTCCTGAGATTAGCGCGTTCAAACAAACAAACTCTTAATATTAGTATAGATTTTATCTGTAGCAGAGTGAACTGCATCTTTGATATATATACTTTTTAATTAATAGTTATTAAATGCATTTTGTGATTGTCTCACTGATATTGCATTACTTTCATAAAGGTTAATTTTTTTCGGGACCCATTTCAAATTTTATATATTTATCTTCAAAATGTACCGAATATCTTCGTCAGAAGCACTAGGTACAACACAATAAAATTATTAATAAATGGCAGAAATAAGACTTATACCTGCCGGCTTTAAGTTTTTAAACGTAAGGTTTTGGCCAGATATTTAGTACAACCAAAAATGTATTATATCTTTTTGGTTGGCCTTACATGTTTACCATGTAAAATACGAAAAGACTTTCTCCTCTTCATCTCAAAACATGTCGTCAACATGATTAGATGTTGACTTTTATTACAAGCGTCTGCGCAATCCAACCGCTTTTAAAAACCGAACGAAAATCTAACACCATATTACCAACATAAAAACAACAAAACATTTATTTTACATATATAGTATACTAAACGTTATCCCATAATAGCATTAAAGCTAAATATTTACCCAAACCGTTCCTGACCGCGTTTTACTAAGATTAACTGGGCGTATATCAATCCCTTTGTACTGAAGCTATAAATTCAGTTGTAAAACGACCTTATGCTTTTATTTTAAACTGTAGATAAGGTATTTTTAATGCTATTGATGTTGAACGATTTAAATGCGCCGAGGAACGTGGTTGGTTAGCTTTATAAGGTAAATTCTGTTAAGTGGAGTTATGTTTTGTGATGTGATTGTGTGAATTGGCTTGTTGAATCTGTAGTATGACTGCCGGGTTTGATTCTCGGACAGGCAAAGTGTTATCGTATTTTTCCGTTAAGAAATTCTTGTGAAGTTGTGTTTTGTGATGTGGTTGTGTGGATTGTCTATTTGAATACGTAGTATAACTGGCTTGACGCAGCGGTAGTATATGCGAGTGTTGTGCATGCGGTTTCAGATTCGATTCCCGGGTTGGTCAAAGTGTTATTGCGTTTTTCTGTTAAGAAGCCATCTTTATTGTATATGTATCTTACTCATCACATTATAAAAATAAAAATGTGAACATGTTTGGATGTTTGTTAATCAATAATACTTAAACCGTAAGGTGTTCCATAGACGACACCTTCCTCCTTTGGAAAAAAGTCCGTGTGGTCTGCGGAACGCCCTCACGGTTTACACAGACGATATACAGCAGTGGAGCATTTGACGGGTATAATAGTACCTACCCGTGTATGTAAAATTTCATGATGATGGGTCAAGTAGTTAAGGCGTGAAAGCATATCAATCAAACAAACAAACTCACTTTCGCATCTATAATTAATATTAGTTAGGATATAGGTTCATATACTTATGTTTTGTTTTACATTTGTATCGTATAACTCTGTCTTACAACTTTGTATTCTGTTACATTTGTTCTGTTCTCCTAGCACTTTTAACAATTTTGTCGCATAATAACTTCGTAGATTTGCATTCTAACCATAGCCGGAGCGGTGCTATTGGTTTTTGCGGCAGAACGAAAGAAAGTAATCGTTAGTCGTAATAGGTTCACACTTAAAAATAGCTGCCGAAATGTGGACTTTTTGAAGTGAGAACTTCTTTAGGCCCGTTGAGCACTTCTTGGGTGAACAAAAATCAAAGAACTCCCGTCATCGTCACGCTTCCACGCTTTCCATTTTTGAATTATTTTAGAATACTAGCGGTCGCCTAGTGCTCGAAATTCGACTTCTATTGCTGATATATTATGTCATTATATATTGATATATGTAACCATAGTTACGCGCTTCGACTGCGTGTGTCAAATGCATGGTTGTGTGCGTGTAGTGCTTTTTCATTAATTTAATGTATTTCTAACGCGACGTCCTGCGTGAGCGATCTAGACGCGAACGCAAAAAGGCGCGGCGCGGCGCGAAAACGACAAACAGTCGAAACCTAATGAAGTGGCCTACGTGACCAAACGCACGTGAGGTGCGGTGCGGAGCGGCGAGAAATGAAGCGAACGCGATCAGTTGGCTTGATATTTTCGCGCGAACTGGATGCGGTGCTGTCGTGTTTTTGTTTGGTTATAATGTCGGAAATAGAAATTTTAATTAATGCTATACAATATTAGTCCCACTTCTTCGCCGTACATACTTCTTGAGTATTTGATATTTAAGAAACGAATTTTCCAATAATATTTGTTTCCGTCCGTCCATGACAAATGCACAGTGCCCACTGAACGGCGGCGTCGGTGGCGGCTGTGTGAGACGATTCGCGTGCACGTAGGACATAGCCGCCGCGTCGCATCGCATCGCATTGAATTCGCGTGTCACCGCTTCATAATCGCGTTCACTTTGAACCGCCTACCTAGGACGAAGCGTAATGCATATTTTAGAATATAAACAATATCTCAGAAATGGTGCGTCCTACGCAAAAAATAACGAAATTTTGACCCTCGTAATAACCCCTAAGAGAGTATCAGGAACTCCTTTTTTTATAAAGGTTTGTTTATGATCAAGGATTAAAGTTTTCACTTCTATCGGCAGTCCTCAAAGATTGCCCCAAATTTTTTCTACCTCTTTGGGGATATACCTATATGATGTAACATTAGGGATCAATGTCTAAACTAGGTTGACAACAATAAGTCGCCCACATTGAATTTCAAACACAGTACAAAATACTGTCTTACTTTTATACGAATGTTTATACGGATAATATAGCGGTATATATTTTAAAAACACTATTTTTATTATAAACCTAAATCTTTATAATTTAATTATTAATTATTAATAATCGCCCAAATAGTAGAAAAGTTTAACAATAGCAGTTTAATAGATTCAAAAATATGTAATAAAAGTGTTTTAAATAAATAACGCGATAAAATTCATATAAAGTAGTTTATTTTAACAGCAAAAGAACTACAATGCCTCTGCGTACCCCATAGCGTAAAAAACGTCTATGTATATACAATACCCTCTAGAGCGGAACTTATATGAAAACCATTACGCAGATAAAGCTTCACCCAGTACAAAGGTCACTCAAGACGAACCCCATCTTCTCAATAACAATACAAACTATATGGTCCAGACACGATTACCTATTTACCAGAATTTACTATTATGCCACGATAAGCTAACGCCGACCACTGAACATCGTAGGTTGACCACACTCTGCACTGCACTATTTAACGATAATAAAGGGCCCACAATTTATAATCAGACCTCGGAACAGTCTACAGAAGCGTTGTGGTCACTCTAGTTCACCAATGTTTAAGGATGCGCTGTGTCGATGAAACTGTTGTCGATGTTTTTGGAGTTATCGATGTGATGATAAGTAGTCGATATTATGTTTAGAGTTTTCGAAGATGTGTGAAATTAGAACAATATTTTGAAAATATAAAATCATTTTTCATCATTAAGTAGTTTACTTTTTTATTTATCATGTTCTTGATTATAGGAGTAACTTTTAAAATATCTTAAACGGCTCCTGTGTCCTGTGACACTAACCCTAGGCCCATGACCCAAATCCCTTTGGACAAATAACTACGTACTAAAGTTAAAATAAATTTCAAACCAGTTCAGAGTACTGACACACCATATCGACAGTCATAGGTTTTTATGACTGTAGAGCCGTTGTTCGTGGTCTCTGAGGTGCGTAAGGATGTGATTTTGGTAAATGGTCTCACCTATATGTATAATAGTCACAACTGCAAATTATCTGCTAGATCAATCGATCTGCGGGAACGCCACTGCACTGTTATATTAAAATAAGACTGATAGTGCAGTGGACTGTCAGTCTTGTTTTCAATTAATTAAAATGATTATTTTGAATAATTAGACCCAGTTAAGATCTAATTATGATCTAATAATGATATAATTTTTATGTTACCTTTTTTAATACGTTTTACGTACAGTAAGTAAAATAACGAAAGGGGTTCCCTTAAAGCTGTTATTATACATCATTAATAGATGCAAATGAACATATTTGCATAGAAAAATAAGCATGCAAAAATGCAAGCATGAAAAATAAATTTAATGTAAAACTAATTAAAAGTCATTTTAATTAAAAATTCATAACTGAGTAAAAAGCGACGTTGCCGTTTTGCATTAGTACTTTTGTGTGTATGCAAAGAGTGTTTCTTTTTCGTGTTAGTTTTTAATTTCTTATTGAATATTTTTCAAGTTATTAAAATATATTTTTTTTATGGGAACATTTTTTTTAGGATCTACGAACGCCATAATATTGTCAGTTTAAGGAAACGCCTTTCGTTAGTTAACGTACTGTATATTAGGTTAATTCGTTTTAAAATTAATAATATATTATTTGTAACTATATAGCTTAGATACATAATTATGTATATGTAGACTATAGATCCTGAAATAAATTATTACGAATACAACATCTATTGTAAACCTTCTTCGGTTTTCTGCCTGCTTCTTCAAAAATAGCATACTAATATTAAAAAACTGTCCTATGTGTTAATCTAGTACATTGTCTTTAGTAGTATGTTCAGTTTTGTCTCAATTAGTTATTATATTTATAATAAACTTTCACATTTATGTAACTAGTTGGATTATAACACACACATAGGCACAATATTTTGAAACGTGACTGCACAAACGTACTCTTGCCTAAAGCTACGTTCATTTTATTGCACATTAATTTATCGATATAATTATTTTGTGAGCCCTTCTCGGCAAGCGGCATGCTCAATGGTGTTCATGCATCGTAAGTCAAAATCAATGGCATAGTAATTATGGTAATACTTTTGTAGAGCTCCGCATCAGGTTGGATTACATGGGCATTATCGGCGCTTTGATGTGCGGCAATATTTGATCTGGAGCAACAAATCAAGTCACAGTCAAAATATATATCCGCGGAAATGATTCAATATATTTGGACGTATGAGAATGGGTAAACCGATTCCCTGGGCGGAGAAAACATTCGTATTCTAAAATAAATTTAAAAACAGTACAATAAGTAGCTTTTGTAGTGCTAGAGACGCTATCCATCCAATTAGAAGACTAGAGGTGTACTGGCAGTCTTCAGTTACCAGAGTTAGTAACGCAGGTGTGGCACCTCTGAAAATAAAAGTATTTGTAAGCACGATAGCTATACAAAATGTATATTAGAGTAATAATCAATTGTAGCCTTGCTGATTTCAGTATAAATGGGTGAACTCGACTGAGGAAGTACTACCCTCTATCAGAATATCAACGTAAAGTCTGTAATTTACCGTATTGTTTCGTTCAGTGTATGAGAGCGTTATATCACCCAAGGGGAAACGTAGCGGCCGAATTCGTTTTCTCCTGGCAAACCGTGAAGTAGACCGCATGCTCATATTAAACTAAAACACAGTGGGACAGCGCTAGTAAAGACGATGACTGTGCTGGAAGTCTCAGGATCAAATTGAGTATCGGCCAAGTATTTTTTAAATTTTGTACCTCCTTTGTACATTGTTACATGTAATCAGAATTATAACTGGCGAAATGTTGATGTAATACACCTCTACCTATTCTTTCTGTGATATAGGAGTGAAATTGTATATGTATTTAGTAATTAGAACGCAATATTATACGTCTGCATATTGTATATGTATTTAGTAATTAGAACGCAATATTATACGTCTGCATATTGTATATGTATTTAGTAATTAGAACGCAATATTATACGTCTGCATATTGTATATGTATTTAGTAATTAGAACGCAATATTATACGTCTGCATATTGTATATGTATTTAGTAATTAGAACGCAATATTATACGTCTGCATATTGTATATGTATTTAGTAATTAGAACGCAATATTATACGTCTGCATATTGTATATGTATTTAGTAATTAGAACGCAATATTATACGTCTGCATATTGTATATGTATTTAGTAATTAGAACGCAATATTATACGTCTGCATATTGTATATGTATTTAGTAATTAGAACGCAATATTATACGTCTGCATATTGTATATGTATTTAGTAATTAGAACGCAATATTATACGTCTGCATATTGTATATGTATTTAGTAATTAGAACGCAATATTATACGTCTGCATATTGTATATGTATTTAGTAATTAGAACGCAATATTATACGTCTGCATATTGTATATGTATTTAGTAATTAGAACGCAATATTATACGTCTGCATATTGTATATGTATTTAGTAATTAGAATGCAATATTATACGTCTGCATATTGTATATATCGTACTTATATATTTCCTGGTTGGCACATCTGGTATTCCACACTCACCAGGTACGATTAACAAAGAGTCAAGACTATTTGTTTGTACAAAACATGAGTAATGCACAGTGAATGCAGATTTAAATAACTTATCATCTTTGCCTTCTCGGTGTATAGATTATTATAACAATAAATATACAGTATTCGTATTTAAGTTCAGGTATGCAATGGTTAAAATATTTTGAATTTGTATTTAAAATAATTTTACATATTATGCTAATTACATAATTAAAAATTTAAAACTACCTAATACTTGTCGTTTCTTTTCACTCTCTAGAGTGTAAACTGTTTCTATGCCAAAAATCACGCCTATCTTTTTACTGGTCACTAGATTCGCATAAATTTTATGTTAAGGTTATGTTAACTTTCAAATCCCTCGGAAACAGTACTTTTTCCTGGATGAAAGGTACCTTATGTCCTTTTCCGTTCCCCTGACAACGTGTACCTATGCAAAATTTTATGATGACCGGTCCAGCTTGAAAGCTTTACAAACAAACAAAGAAACACACATTCGCTTTTATAATAATTCTTCTCCCTAGCCTTTATTATTTCTAAGTCACTTGGGGTCGGCTTTCTAGTCTAACCGGATTTGACTGGATATCAGTTTTTACACAGAGCGACTGCCATCTGACCTCCGCAACCCGAAGGCTAACGATACCCTAAGGCCAGACCACTGTCAGGGTATTAGAGGGCAATAACGACTGCCATAGATGTTTATGGCCGCCGGGACCGACGGCTTAATTATTAGGATAATAATGTTTAACTTGCCTATTACTGTAGTGTGGCATTTAATTATTTGATCGTGGCTGCCTCAGTGGTGCAACGAATGCGACTGTTCGACATGTTTTTATGAAATAAATAATAATAATTATTATTATTTTCCAGTTTTCTTCTTTTTCTCAGCTCGTGGCTGGTTTTATCAACATTTACGGGCCGAAACCAAGTAAAATGTAGTGTGTAGTGTGTAAAGATTATGTTGGAGGTGTTGTTTGTGTTGTGTCGTTTTCATCAAGGGACATGAATTTCCTGACTATTCTACACGTGTTCAAAATTGCGGCTTTCTGCAGGCTTCTTTGAGATCAATTAATTTTAGGCTATGGCGAAGATGCTTAGGAATGATACCGGTGGAAGAAAGAACAATGGGTACCACATAGACTTTGACCTGCCTCCATATTCCTGTCACTTCTTCTTTTAGTTCTGCATATTTACTTATTATTGTGCATGCGGTCTTGGGTTCGATTCCCGGGTCGGGTAGCATTTTTCTGTCATGAAATTCTAAGTAACAGCGTGGTGTCTGAATCTGTGTTCGGTTGCTATAGAATCGCGCGCTATGACGTGCGATCGACAACCATAGCTGCTGAAACACCATACGTAAAAATATTTTGCCTACCACTTCAGCGAATAAATGCGAATTATCCTTACTAATATTATAAATGCGAAAATGAGTTTGTTTGTTTGTTACGCTTTCACACCTTAACTACTCAACCGATCAACATGAAATTTTGCATACACGTTATCAGGGGTACAGAATAGGACATAGGGTACTTTTCATCCAAAAAAAATATCTGTTGCAAACCTAACCTAACCTAACCTACATTTACGCGAGCGAAGCCGCGGATGAAAACTGGTATATTATAAATACGAATGTGCTTTTGTTAGTTTATTTTTTACGGTTTCAAATCTAATCTATAATTTCAATCTTTGTAAGCAGAGGTTGTATTACACCGCTGGTGCTAGGCTATCTAAAACATTGTTTTGAATCAGTCAAATCTAGTCACGTCTGGTATCTAGTTCAATTGCACTGAACTTTACATAATAGTGCTGAATGAATGACACGAGGCCTTGACACTGTTGCGCTATCACATTACGTGGGAGTCCTATGTTGCCGCTCGTACAGATATGAGGCACTTTACTCCGTGAAGCAGCAGTTGCACGGCTATATCCCTGATGGGGTAAGCAGCGGTATACTACATACACATTTCGCTAGGTATGGTTTTAGATACCATGTAATAGGAGCGAACCCAGGCTGAACAAATGTCCAGACTTCGTGCTGCTACTAAGAAATTCCTCTTTGAAAAACCCAATCAGATTATTATTGACTTTTATCTGTCTGCAGCTTGGTGGATATGGTCTATGTGTGCCAAGTTTCATTCAAATCCGTTTAGCGGTTTGCGGCTTATTGAGTATCAAACATCAAAGATCTTCACAACTATATCGTCTTACATTACGCGAACGTTATACATTTTGAAACATTAAACTACAATTTTTTTTAAAACACAGGTTTCAAAATCATGTAATAATAGTGTTTTATTAAAAATAAACAACGCGATAAAATCCGTATAAAGTAGTTTAATTTCAAAAGATCTTAATATTGCTTTCTGTTTACGCGAATGATAAAATTTACTGGAACATTGAGACAACTACCATCTTAGTCTCCCAGTGACCATGGCTGCTGAAAAGCAAACGAAACGTCGGGGAAAGTGTAAACATAAATATAAATAGTATAATAGTAATAGCATAAATAGTTTTAATAGTTTCAATAATCTAATTAGCTTCAAAATTAGTAAAGTTTAATAGTAGGTAATAGTAGTGTAACAGTTTTCAAAATTTTGTAATGAAGTGTCAAATAAACAACGCGATAAAATCCGTATATAGTAGTTTAATTTCAATTCAAAAGATCTTCACAACTATATCGTCTTACATTTATGCGAACCTTAT
This sequence comes from Catocala sponsa, assembly GCA_963564715.1. Classification (NCBI taxonomy): domain Eukaryota; kingdom Metazoa; phylum Arthropoda; class Insecta; order Lepidoptera; family Erebidae; genus Catocala; species Catocala sponsa. The sequence continues at coordinate 11,620,963 of OY751351.1, forward strand.
ACATTTAAGTTAAACTACTTTATATGAATTTTATCGCGTAGTATTATATTAGTATTAGCTTTACATAATTTTGAAACAAAAGTTAAAATTCGCATCGTATAAAGTAGGATATAAATCTACACATATTTCTTATCCCAAATGCGAGTATGGGTTTATTTGTTTGTTTGTAACGATTTCACGCTTTATCTACTCGACAGACCAGATACAGAAATTTCGCACATATGTACGTTGTCAGAAAAACAGTAAAGGACATAGGGTTCATCAAGGAAAAAGTAGTGTTATTAACGTAATATACATTTACATTTAGTTTATATTTTATTAGTAAGATATTATAGCTTGTCATGTCATTACCAACTAATAAAGCCAAAATTGTAATCGTCATTTCTAATCAGTTGATCTAGTCTGTACACGAACATTTTAATAGAGCGTGGTGTATTTAGATCTATCGGAGCGTAGAGCATTGTTGGACCACCGAGGATGTGGCCTTTGGATAGTTCATGGGGTCATACAGATATGAGCTATGACTAAAATAAAGTGTATAAACTGCTACATTAATAAAAAAAATTTTATCGCTTTCACATGCACTCGCGACCCCGCCGTGGTTTCGTGTGAAACGGCAGGCCACTACACAAAAATACTTCCTACAACGTCCCCCTGAGGGGGGACAAAGACACGACACAGAGGCGCAGTGGGAACACGCACGCCGCCTCTCGGACCGGGTGCTGATCGGGTGGCGAGCAAGCCCTCGCAGCCCACCACCCCCAGGTCAAACCTCAGGGTGTCTGGAGGTCATCTCGCGCCCTCCGGCACCCGGTTCTACGGTTGGGGAGAGGGTTTAAGCGCTCCCTCTCCCGCTCCGCCGCCTCCTTGATGGAAATTACTTCCCTACAGAAGGAGGCGACGGCGTTCCACGATCTCTCACTCCGGACCATAGACTGAACCACGACCGGGAGTGAGAGGGCAACCAGTCCGACTGCCGTGATCAACTCACGGCGCTGCGATGCCCAGGCGCGGCATTCCGCCAAAGTGTGCAGCGCCGTGTCCACAACAACATCGCGGCAGCCGCCGCAGTGATGACATCCGGGCGTCTCCTGCCGGCCTATGCGACCATTCTTCCACCAGGACCTGGTCCTTCGCTCCGAGGTCGCGCTTCCTGGTGCCAACGGTAGAGCGACGCCAGAATCGCCGCTTCCAGGTCGATCTCGACTTCCAGCTTCGGCTTCCAGGTCGCATCGATCCAGCGAAGAGACTAGCTGTCTCGAACGAGATCGTGCGATAGCCTCTAATTGACCTAACGACCATTGCATGCTGTGGCGCACGAAGCGCCAAAATATTACGGGCCGTCAGGTTATCTCCCCAAACTGGTGCCCCATAAAGGGCCAGACTATTACTAACTTAACATAACCTACATTTACGCAAGAGAAACTGCGGGCATAATCTAAGATATCATATATTTATTTTTGAAGTGAAAACTTCTTTAGGCGCGTTGAGCATTTCTTGGGTGAACAAATATCATGGAACTCGCGTCATCGTCACCGAACGCTTTCCATTTTTGAATTATTTTTGGTTTATTTATAAAGAACTATTTATGATCAAGGATTAAAGTTTTCACTTCTATCTGCAGTCTTCCTAAGACTGCCCCAATTTTTTTTAATTGCAAGACGCTAATGCGCTGTCATGTATTCTTCTTATTTATTATTCTGACAGCTTTACCACTATCTATGTACTCTCCGTTCATACCGCTGGACATTGGTCAACGTTTCCAGTCGAGCCGACGCCATATGAGCCATACCAGTAGATGATCTGGATTAAGTATATTTGTTCAGACCCAACACAAACACATCGCTCAACGGAGCGTTGAATATTTTTGTCTGCCTGTAGCGATACTGCCATTTCATTAATCTATAGTATAGCCGTAGATGTTTAAGTTCGTATACTCGTATGTGACGCTTTTAACTTGTATATCCAGATTGCTAGTTATTATTGTAATCTATGGATATGTGTATCATATTCGACTGCACGGATGGCGTCGTGGTTAATGTGGTCGCCTTACCACTACGACCGCGCTGAGAGTTATAGGTTCGATCTCCACATAGGACAAAACGCCGAGTGTTGTAGGTTCGACTCCCACACGGAACAAAAATTTGTATGATCCACAAATAATTAGTACGAATTTGGGTGTTCTTTGTGTCCGTTGTTTGAATGTTTGTAAAGTCCCCCGCGACACAGGAACTACTCCTAGTGCGGACATTGACTTTAAAAAAAACAATATATACGGGCTAAACTGAGACGAGACGTTCTGAGAGCAACATTTCTAACATATAAGAAAACAAACGCTCGTTTTAAAATAAAGCGAACAAAGTCGTCGCTTACACTAGTACTAGTATCTATACTATGTTATTGAGTTTATAACTTGAGTCTATACTTGGCAAAGCAAAACGGCTTGCCTGAATGTAAGCGGTTAGCGTAGCGTGTAGTCACTTGCAAAGCCACTCAAGTCAGCAAGCTATTACTCGGAGTTAATCTAATAGTGACCCCTTCTTTGAAGGTAGCATAACGACTCACTATGCTATCAACTGGAGAGACTAAAATGAAAAAAGGCCCTTTGTATCGATAGGTTGGCGTTTTTTACGGTAACCAGTTCTGAACCTGGCTAGACAGGTTATACAGTGGTAACAGAGAGATGGGACTATTCTTAAAAATCATTTAAAAAGTCATAGTTTGGAAAACATAGATGTACTTAATACATCTCTACCTACCTCTTCCGACAAATAGACACAAGAGAGATGATACTAGTAGATAAGTAACCCCGAATATGAAACTTTATGATAAACAAAAATGGTCAAAGCTGAAGAAAAATAGTATTTCTGTAGCGCTGTCAGAGTGGGGTAGATACACATTTATAACAGAGGATTTGGTGGGAAGATTGACTGAGAGAATACTATGGATATTTATTGCTGTGTTTGATCAGATATTTGGATGGGTGGACGTTGATCTTGACAATGAATTGAGTTTGCCTTGTTGCGATGAAAAGTTCAAGGATAATCTTATGGTTAATAAGAACGACAGAGGCTCAGATACCTACCACTCACATTCCTATCATTCTATCTTCAATTATTTATCCTTCATAAACTTTGCATAGGCCATGTGTATTAACTTAATTTATGGCTGAACACGACTTATTATCCACGACACTGAACCAGTATAGGTGGGTAGAACATAAGGCTGCCTAGCCTAAATGAACAATTACGCTTGAATATCACAAAATGTATAAAAGGTATATAGTGAGAAAATGGCCCCGGTGTCAACATTCTTCACATAAACGAGCACAGACGAACCGAGCTGATATATTTGATTGTTTTTCTTGGTTACAAAGAGTTAGGAGAATACTAGACTATAAAACTTCAGTAAGCGAGCTTACTCAAAAATGTTGATGGTTATTAGTGTTTCTTTGTGACCAAGACTACAAAAAGACCTAGTTTTAAATCTTGCCAAACTAACTTTATTCGATAAGCTATGGCCTGACGACGAAGCGTGATGTTATATACCTTTCTTCAAGCAGTAGATATTACCGTGCACAAAGGTGTGTGCAAAACACAATTGCACTCTCTGCTCTCTAACTCTCATGATCCGATGGGACGGCAATCCCACACGACCAAACCATCGCATAAGACTAACAGTTTTACATACTTTCCGAAACACTGTGGTGTAACACCGCGGACATCCTAAATCTGGGTTGCTTTTGAGATTTCTTAGTCCAATCATACAGTATTATGAACTGCGTGTACATAATGTCATTTCAAGAAGCTCCAACATCCAAAACGCTTCTGATCGGAAACAAGTGCCGGATCTACGCTCGATTGTCTTATGACGAGGTCGACGCACTCTTTTCCTTCAAGCCTTCGAGAGTAAGCCTGAATTACGGATAGTCGGATGTTGATAAGTATACATAAGTATGCTTTGTCTCTTACGCATAATAATAGGTATTATTATACATAGTCACGTATGTACCTCCTCTAATGGATTATCTTTTACTTGGAAGGTAATAATAATCAGCTTTGCCTATATAAACTGATCCATTGCTAGACACAGGTCTTTCTTAGTGTGTGAAGGGTTAGACCCTAGTACACTAGGCCCAGTGCAGGTTCGCCTTCTCATATCTACGGGGGAACATTATGGAGAACTCTCAGACATACAGGTTTCCTCATAATATTTTTGTTGTGATTTTTACCGTTAACGTCAGCGATAATTTATAATGCCTTGGGATTGAACTCGAGACCACTGCGTGGCAGTCCAATGGTCTCCTACTAGGCGGCTCCCACTTGGGAAACAGGCAGAGATGTATTATATTGTGGGAGACTAATTAAATCACAGGGAGTCTAGATAATTTAGTCTCCCTGTGAACATGGCAGTTACAAAGCAACCGAAACGTCGGGGCAAATGTAAACTTAAATAAAAATAGTTTTAGTAGTATAAATAGCTGAAAAAGTTGTAACATTTAATAGTAGTAGTGAAACAGTTTCCAAATTAGGTAATAAAATCCCTATAAAGTAATTTAATTTCAAAGATATGTATTAAGAAAAATGTTCACTTTGTTTTACGGTCCCGCGTAATTTATGGCTGTCTAATGGGCACATTCCTGACACAGTTCTGCTATTAAGAAGTTTTTGTAGGGAGAAATACAATAACCGTGCCCGACCGAAAATCGAAACACACCATCTACGGTAAGCATGTCATAGCATAACTTATTTGTTTCCCTAAACGAAACATTAGTAGTTAACTTGTATTGTATCATATTATAATAAAATTAGGTCGTCGTCATAAATCACTCTGTCACTTTACTTACGTATCGTAACATGAGATCAGTGATAAGGTTATTACGCGGTTGGGTGGTACGGTACAGCCACCTGTGGACCAGGCACCTCATCATGTAGGTACACAACAAAAACTATCTTAGGCGTTTCGCAGACGACGGATAAAAAAGTTAGGAGCTGTCCGGTGTCCTCCGCGGCTGAGCGCGGCATGGTCACAGAACAGCCGCGGTTTGTTTCGTTGGACTTCGCCAAGCAGAACGGCATTTTTGTCTTTATCCGTCGTGTGGGTTTTTGCATAGGATCTCATATGTTCTTTTATGTCAAGTTACGCATTTCGCACCAGTCCATCGTCTGCAAAACGCGTTAAATAAAATAAAATAGTGTTTAATTATAGGAGTAAATTCACTGATCACTTAAATTTGATGTTTATAAGTATTACTTTAGTTACTTAATAATTTAAAGGAATAAATATATAACTACTAATAGAAAAAGGCCTGAAACTCTTGTTTGTTTATATGTTTGAACGCGCTAATCTCCGGAACTACTTGTTTATTTCAGTCTACGATAATAAAAATATTATGGACGCCTTCCATGCTACGTATAATTCCTGTGCCGCGAGGGACTTCAGAAACACTCAAACAACTGACACAAAGAATAATTAGACTCAAAACACTATTTATGGATCACAAATTGTTGTCTCTTGTAGGGATCAAACCCACAACAGTCTCATTAGCGGTAGTGGCGAGACTTAAACCACTACGCCATCTTACGAGTATGTCTTTCTCAAAGTAAATTTGAATATTAAGCTTGAATAGTGCATTACAAAGTCTCTCGAATGCATTTTGTGTGCATTACATCGAAGCGAACAAAAAGCTTATTACATGAACATAAAGTTCACTCTGACTATGTTGACTAACGACGTGTATGTAAAGGGAGAGCAGGGAGGCAGCTCCAGTTATCTCTTTAGCTTTTAATTCTAACTAATATTATCAATGCGAATGTAAGTTTGTTTGTTACGCTTTCACGCCTTAACTACTACACCGATCATTCATGAATTTCGGTTACAAGTTGTCACGGGAACAGAAAAGGACATAGGGTAACTTTCATCCAGAAAAGTACTTAAGATAAGATAAGATAAAATAAAACTTTATTGATAGATAAATTAATCCTAGGTTTACAATATGTTTTGTTTTAATATATGTACACAGCATATTTAAAACAGATACAATCAGTACAGTTAAACATATTTACACTATTAAACATATTTGACTATATTAACTTAGAACATTTAGCAAATTAATCTATAATAAAAATAAATATTCTGTTTAACTTCAACATATAAAGTACTGTTTGTAACCTAACCTACATTACGCGAGTGAAGCAGCGGGCAAAATCTAATCTTATATATTACTAGCTTTTATCCGGGGCTTAGCGAGGGAATTTTTTTTTTCTGGATATTAGGTATCTGTCGTTTTCAGTACCCGTGACAACGTTTATGGGAAACTTTATGATGGTCGAGTAGTTAAGGCGTGAAAGCCTAACAAACACTCAAATTCGCATAAGTTAGGATTAAAAAATGACGAACGATTGATTGTGTCCGCAAAACTCAATCCTAGCCTCACATCCAGTATTTCACAATCGATCTTAAACTTACTACGAAACTACCGAGAAAACTTTACCACATAAAAAAATAAAATAGAATATTTAAAAGTTCGAACATAGATAGGTAAACTCACCCTATCCAACGTCAGCACAATTACCGCTAGTGCCCGAATTGTAGGCCCAAGTTAAAACTTTTACTGCAAGCCATAATCTCCCCTTTTTCCAACCTACTAAATTTGTTCAGCGAACTAATTTACTAAGGGTAGCTAAACCTTTTAGCTGACTAGCTAGATTTGCATACGGCGGAGAAAATCTAGTATATTAGCTGCTGAGCTTAAAGAATAAAGAGATTAGTGGATCCGGAAAGGATTTTAAAATACGGAATGTGGTCTTCTGAGATTCGTTGTGAAAATTTGTTACTGCAAAGTGCAAATATTCGAATATTCGACGAATAGGTATATTATACAGATATTGATTTTCGAATATTTTATGTAATGTAAAATCACTACATACGAGGTTATTCGAATATTATGCAGGGTCGTCGATAACTTATTGCATATAAAAAAGGTTAAGAGGAAACACTAAGGGAAACACGAAAGAATTGAAAAATAGGTATTTGTAAAATCTATTGCTGTCGTGCAGAGTCATGTAGGTATAGTATCATGAGCGTGATAGAGACAACTGCAGCTTGGACCGAAAATATTATTAAAAGTACACAAAATCAACGTTTCGTAGTCCCCTGATTCCTTCTCCAAAACTTGACCGATTTAATACTAACTTTTTTATTAAAAATTAAAGAAAGACTTTGGCCGTGTTCCTTTTTCCTTTTTTTATATAATCTAGTCAAATTTGTTTTCTGGATGTCTGAATACAGCGGAAAATCTGGTAAATTTTTGAGGTTATTGAAGGCTCATGTCTCTTTTAATAATTAATTTATGAAAAAAAGGAAAACATAGGGACATGCCTATAGAGCCCATACATATTTTGAAAAAAAAATTGCTTTTCTGGCATTATCCAGGGAAGAAACAGGGGACTACGTTTGTATGGAAAAACGGCCCTTGTGTTTCCTCTTAATCGAGCAATCGTCTCGGCATTGCTGCTTTAAAGTGTTTTGGGTTCAAATCAGGTCAATTATTTGTGTGATACTCAAATTGTTGTTTCAAGACTTGGTGTACTTTGTGTCGGTTAATTGTATGTTTGTAAAGCCGCCATGACCTTTCTTTTTTACTGTCTGTGGTGGTGCCAGGACTACTACCTTAATGAGTAACACTTCTTTATAAAGTAATTGTTTTTCACACAGGAGTGTGCCCTTATACATGACCACACATTTCTGTTACACACTTTAAACTAATTTTATTTCCAATCAGAAACTTCCCGTTAAGTTCCAACTAATATCACTTAAAGCTTATGTATAATGGAACATCAAAGTTGAAGTAGGTGTTAGAACTTCGTAGCCATTTTAACATAGACAATCAATAATTCAACGTAAATCCGAAAAACAGTCAGTTCCGTGCCGTAACTAGGTCGGTAATAGCTCATTTTAATTACATAAAGATTTCGTTAGCGTTCATTTCTTTAGCGGTTACTACTTACCGACAGGTTACCACCTATGTATTCTTTTATATACCAAGAAAACCCAGGAATTTCCATAACTGACGTCATTTGCCATGCAAGACCGCTGGCTCATCCAGTACACTAACACAAAACTGCCTCATTGGTCTAAGATAGCGCTTATGCTCACAACCAATTTACTAAAAGGTAACAGATCCGATTCACGGCTCGAACGAAGTGTGATTGGGCTTTTCTGTTAGGAAATCCTAATATTAAGTACGAATAAACTGTCGTCCCTGCTTTCGCAGCTTTCTTATGGAATGGCATGCCTTAGAAGAACATTAAAACCGACCTTCAAAATCAAACGTTTACGTCAACAGGAATAACGTGCATAAGGGGACATTAATAATTCACATGGCACGAATTAGAGGTATAGGACTCCCCCTTACTTGTAAATGTTAAGTGTCAGTAAGAGTCCCGTCAACAATAGATTGAAGCAAGGTGTTACTGGGGACGACTAGATGTAAAACTTCAGCCGACTATCAATATAGCACCACGTTACTTATGTATGCAATTGTAGTAGATAGTATATTATGTATGTAATGACTGCGCCGATTGTTATGGGCTCGATCCCCACACACAACAAAAAAACAACAAAAAACAAAAATTTGTGTAATTCACAAATTGTTGTTTCGAGTCTAGGTGTTCTTTGTGTCCGTTGTCTGAATGTTTGTAAAGTCCCCGCGACACAGGACTCATCCTTAGTGCGAGGACAATTTCTATAAAAAAAAAACGGGTTGCACTCCGGGAGTGCCGGCAGAAGTGAAAACTTGAATATGAACGGTGTGCATTTTTGATATTTTGGAATGGTTAGGGAATAATTTTGCACGAATTGCTTTAATTATCAGTATAAAAGTACTATCATTTATGTAGTAAAATACAATATTCATTTATTGCGCTATCGTACACAAACATGACAATTCTCCCTCCGTCTTACGAATTTTCGATCAGGTCACGTGTCCTGACGCGAGTTTGACAATTCTGCTTCCCTCTTACGAATTTGTGATCAGGTCATGTGTCCTGACGCGAGTTTAACATTTTTTACCCATCACAAAAAAGTGCACAACGCCGCTAAAGAAGTTTTCACTACAAAAAATGTTGTCGGAGACTCGGAGCAAAACTGATAGTCTTAGTAGTGCTAGCGGCGGTAGCTTAATAGATAAGGTATCAGATTTGTGATCTAAGGAGCGTGGTTTCAATCCTGACCTATTAGGTGCATTACCGACAGGAGCTCACCACCAAAACAAAGATTTAGCTTAAGTAGCAGGAGAGGAATACTTACAATTTCTAACCCAAACCATGGCTAGTATTCTTATTCTGTTCAAAATAAAATTTCGTTCACAATAGCCTTATCTTGAGTGTGGGGGCCAGTCAGTACAGACCGGCAACACCTCGACCCAGTGGAATCTTTTCTGTCACCACAATAGCCTAATGTACCGAGTTTTATAAAATAACTATCGTGGGAAATTCGAATACGGCTTCTCTTACAATATATTGTAATCAACAATATTATACATTAGACATGTCACTTTCATAGTAACGGGTGATGAAAATCTGATTCAGACTATTTTGGTTATAATAACTGTACTTACATTAATATTTTTATAAATACGTAACAATAGATAACAAAAGTGTTTACGTAAAGAAAATATCTATCATTTTAACATTGTGTGCTGTGACTGTTTTGCAAGAGAATTGGTTGGATCTATTTGGTTTTGAGAACAATAGAAAAACAACCATGTCTACCATGTCTCTACATTTTTGAAGTCTGCATGTTTGTCAAAAAATATTCCGACCTATTTCCGTTAACTGAACGAATTTCAAAAAGGGTACAAGATAGAAACCCAAACCATTTATTAGTGCCAACCCAAAGACTACATTTATACAGTCGTAATGTCCCCTGCATGGCCGTAACTATATTTAATAAACTGCCACCACATATCAGACTACTGCCTTTAAATAAATTTAAGAGCACAGTTTTCTCATGGCTGCTGGATATGTGCTTCTACACTAATAAAGAGTTCCTAGATTATAAGTTATAGATATGTTATGTTATAATGGGGAATAATAATAATAATGTTAATTTAAATAGTATTAATTGTTTTTCTTTTCTTTTTTTTATTTATGTATTTGTAGTGAATTTGTAATAAGTAATTAATATTTCTACACCGTGTACACGGTAGTATATGTGAACTATTCTGTTATTGTACCACCTGTAATACCATATACTCAGAAATAAACGATATTCTATTCTATTCTATTCTAACTCAATTAGGTTAATCCTCAGTCTTCACTTTTCGTGCGCTAGTAACATATCTTTTTTTGAAGTGAAAACTTCTTTAGGCGTTTTGAGCACTTCTAAGTTGAACAAAAATCATGGAACCCGCGTCATCGTCACCAAACGCTTTCCAGTTTTGAATTATTTTTGGTTTATAAAGAAGTGTTTATCATCAAGGATTAAAGTTTTCACTTCTATCGGCAGTCCCCAAAGACTGCCACAATTTTTTTTGTATAAAGTCATTGATTGCAGTTCTAGGCTAAAGTAACCGCTTACTCTTCGCACCCCATTTTTCCGCGGAGAGGTACATAATATACGCGTCAATGACTGCACCCACAATAAAAAAAAACAGCTTATTACCATCAAAAAGACTCTATGCTCTATTGCTCTGGGTATTTCTATGTATAACATGTATGTATTTACAAAAAAAAATTATATATGTATGATTATCCATTGTCTAGTACCCATAGTACAAGCTCTGCTTAGTTTGGGCTAGATGGTGTTGTGTGTATGTGGTAGAATATTATTATTATGCTTTTTTGTCACTTTTACTGTATTAAGAAAATAGTTATGTTGATTCAAAATTGAGTGACGATGACGTTGTTTAGCTCAAAACTATCATAGCAAGTCAGAGCATGTTAAAATTCACACTGCAGTATCTATCTAAACTCTCTATATTATAATTTACCTTTGTAAATTCAATGACACGGGATATCCGCAACATCTTCAAATCACCATAAACATAAAATAAAATAAATTATTCATAACTATCACAAATCACATTCGTCATAAAGTTACTATGAGTAACTGTAGTTAACTTTTCGCGAGTGTGTGTAGCTACAAGTTGGTAATGGAACGAAACACGAAAGCAGAATGAATGCAGTGAAATTATGAGTATTAAGAAGTGTGTTGTGTGACTTAAAAGTACTGAAACAAAAATAGGATGATGGCAACTACGGAAACGAAAACGAAGTAACGTAAAAACGTAACATAATGTAAACCAGTAAAAAGTAACGTGGACAGCCATATTATATTAGTACGTCTTTCTTATCTTATCCATTCCATTTAATAATCTTACCAAATAAATAAAAGTATTCACGCCGAATTTCCTGAGCCTGACTATTCGCGCAGGAGATATTATAGTAGTACACAATTTTTTGCATAAACACAATCACGCACACTTTTTCCGAAATTTCATAGTCGACGGTACGGCAATCCGACATTATCAGAGAGAGAATAAGCGCAGGAGCAAACGCTTTACGTGTTTTCAAAGGCACGCGAGTGTGCAACAACGCCTGTCTGGTTTGCTATTGATAATTTCTTGATAAAAAAGCTAAACAGCAGCACGGAGTCTGTAGCTCTGCTTGATAGGAGACAATAGGCTCGACCCCTTTTACGTAGGACTTAAAATACAGCTGGCGAAATATAGGTAATAATGTTAATGTAAGTACATCTCTGTCTACCCTTTCTACGATAGGGCGAGTATGTATATAGATACACTATTTACTAGTATAGTATTGCAAAGAAACACATAGTACCTCACCAGGTCATAAGTAAATCCATTCATATCATAATGTGCTACTATACTTCTCTAGCTATCGTATATTATCGATATCTTATGTTATCGATATTCATTACTATTACTATGCCATGCCAGTCAGAATATAAATTTTGCTACTCAGCTGGATGTTATTTTATTAGCTTTTTCTGTTGTTCTCGATTAAATAGATCGATTAGGGACGAAACAACGATATGTCTAGTGGTTTAAGATTGTGCTTTTGCGGTCGATCGTGGTTTGGGACTCGATCGTGAAATGAGCCGCAATATAAGCATGTGGCACCGGTTTTTATTCCTGGGTCGTGCTATTGAAATTTATTATAATTCTTATAATCTGCGCAGTTTCTAAAATAGGCAGTAGACTCGCCGTCTTTTAGGAGGCACCTAAACACGATTACATGTGGATGTTACAGCTTTTCCTAACTTTTCGATATACAAGCGTGCGTAGTCAATTATTTTTATTTTTAATAAGATTCTCGCTCTGCACTTAAATCCTATACAGCGAAGTTTTTACAAATATTGAAAGAACGTTCAGAACTTCTAAGTTCGGAATGACAGACTGTGAATCATAAACATATTTGTAACGTGTGAGAATCGAACCCACAACATCAGAGCATGCCACAGTGACCAGATGACCACTTAGATCATGTATTCAATCGATCCATACATTCTTATTATAAAATTACTAGTTTTCACCCGCGGCTTCGCTCGCGTAAATGTAGGTTAGGTTAGGTTAGATTTGCAACAGTTCTTTTTTCTGGATGTAAGGTACCCTATGTCCTATTCTGTACCCCTGACAACGTATATGCAAAATTTCATGTTGATCGGTTGAGTAGTTAAGGCGTGAAAGCGTAACAAACAAGCAAACTCATTTTCGCATTTATAATATTAGTAAGGATTATACCCAACAAATATTAATAAATTTAACTGATTGTGAAACTCATAGATACCTATAGTATTACCAATAAAATAAGGTGTTCCGCACACGACGGACAACGGTGAACCGGGGTATTTGACCAGCATTGAATAGTTGTATGACTATTCAATGCTAGTCAAATAACCCGGTTCATCGTTGTATACATCTTTAAAGTTCATTATGCCTAATTATGTCCTTAAAGTGTCTGTTCCATCGCACCAATCGGCTGCCACTGTAGCAACTAACTATATTATATCTAATGTAATTATGGAATTTTATGCAACAAAGCATAATATGCGGCCTAACCCTCAGGCAGCTTTGGGGGTCAACGAGTAGAACCAGATATTTATATATCCGTAGGCTGTCGTCTGCAAAGCGCCTAATCAGTACCCGTTCTAGGTCATCAATTGCGTCTCACAGAAGTCTGGGAAAGTCGTAATATTCTAATATCTAGCACACGTGTGTAATTTAATTCGACCTGCCCATCCCAGCGCCATGAATTTATTGTCATTATTATAAATTTATTCCAATTGATTGCTAAGTACCTTATACGCTGTAGAGCAGCGATAGCTCAGTGGGGAGACCAACAGACTGCAATGCAAAGGGTCTCGAGTTCGAACCCACGTCGCGCACTTCTGACTTTCGGAAGTTATATGACTTTTCGAAATTATGTGCGTATTGATTGACAATTATCGCCTGCTCCGTGCCTCGGAGAGCACGTTAAGCCGTCGGTCCCGGCTGCCATGAACGTCTATGGCAGTCGTTATTGGGAGAGTGTCGACACAAAAGATCCCACTGGGTCGAAGTGTCGCCGATCTGCACTGACTGGCCCCCACATAAGATAAGATAAGATAAGTACCTTATACATTTACTGAAGCCTTAATCTAAAATAAGGAAATATTGAGAATGTGGGATTATATCTACATTCGAATCAAGGTTTTACTAGTTACGGTTTGTTACAATTGTCTATCCCACATTTGAATATCTGCCTCAATATTCGAAAGTGAGTTGAGTCCACATTCAAATCTCGTTTTCCGTGGTCTGCATGGTGGTATAACAATCGAAAGCAAATATACGCAACACGAATACTATTTTTGCAGCACACAACACAACACAATGCATGCACACACAACCAAATTATTTGTCAACAATTGACGTACATCGATTGTTATTCGAATGCATAGCCATAATCGGATCATTCGAATAACGAAACAAACTCCCGGCGCTCGCATTAAATTTGCAGTTAGTATACAAGACTCGTATCGTTCCAACTGCGAATATATTAACTTTATCTTTATGTAACATTTACTAAATGTTACTAAAATAATGTATAAAATATGTAATGTGCATGAACTATCCGGTATATACTCGTATTATAATTGCATGGTATGAATAATTTAGTTATAACGGTATCGCATTTCATGAGTTCTATGTTAGTTTCGTGCTAATGTTTTGAGTTAGTTTGTATAAATATACACAGGTCAGTACGGGAAGCGTGTGATCTGGGTTAGACAATATCGTCGTGTATAATGAGATGACTAATGAGTTCGAACATAAATAAGTTTATCTCTAATTATTTACATGTATATAAATAACTAGATGTCCCCGCGGTTTCACCCGCGTTTATCGTTACTGCGCTGCCCCCGTGTGTTGTAGCGTGATGTTATATAGCCTATAGCCTTCCTCGATAAATACGCTATTCAACACTAAAAGAATTTTTCAAGTCGAACCAGTAGTTCCTGATATTAGCGCATTCAAACAAACAAACAAACTCTTCAGCTTTATAATATTAGTATAGATGATATCTATACTAATATTATAGAGAGAAAAGATTTGATTTTTGTTTGTTTGTATGTTGTTTGTAAGGATTTAAATCAAAAAGTACTCAAACGATTTTAAAAATTCTTTCTCCATTAGCTATATTATCGCCAAGTAACATAGGCTATATTTTATTTAAAAGAAAGTACTTTTACTAATCTTACCTTACCTACTTTACGCGAGCGAAGCCGCGTGTAAAAGCTAGTAGTTAAAAGAAAGCAGCGATAGCCTAGTGGTAGACCATTGGACTGCCCTGCAAACGTCTCGATTTCGAGCCTAAGACACGCATCTCTGACTTTTCGAAGTTATGTACGTATTAATTAGTTAATTATTGCTTGCTCTAACGTTGAAGAAAAACATCGTGAGAAAACCTGCAAGTCTGAGATTTCTTCATAAGGTTTTTGAAGATATGTGAAGTCTGCTTACCCGCACTAGGCCAGCGTGGTGGACTTTGATCTAACCCTTTTCACACTGAGATGAAGCCCGAGCCTAGGAATGGGAAAATTTAAATACAGGGCTGATATTATTCTTACTATAATTAATTAAATGACGGTGTCATCAAATTTATAATTGGTCACCCATCCAAGATTTTAAACCCGGCTATGTTGCTTGACCTCTTTGATTACACGTTTAACATTTGTTAACATAACAAGCAGCTCCTTGCTATACAGTTAATTATACATTTGGACATGATAATTATATTCGTACGTTTATCCCAACAGGTCTTAGAAACGGCTGAACCGTAAACGAAGTCCGAGATCGTGTAAATAGTTTCTGCTCATAAACCAAACTATGAACGCTTTTATTATTGTAATTAATGTCTTGTTACGAGAATTAATGTAACTGTTTATACTATGAAGATCTACGGAAGAAATTTTTACTAATTATATTTTGTTTGTATGTTTTTATGATATATCTCCTAAATCACTAGATCGTTGACCGTTGTTTGTGTAATGTTTGTGAGACATATAACTTTAAACATATTACTAGATTTTGCCCGGAGCTTCGCTCGCGTAAATGTATGGAATTAAAGTTTATAAATCGAAGTAAGTATTGTTTAAATGTTGTTTGAGAATTTTGGGACATCATTTAAGGTACGATACTAGATAGGAGTAGAAAATCGTGTATTTTTTACGTTTTGTGGCAGGAGGCCCGTATAAATTCATTAATTTAAATAGCTTAAATTGTAGTAGAGTTCAACAATAGTAGTGTTATAGTTCAAAATTATGTAATAAACGTGTTCTAAAATAAACAACGCGACAAAATCCATAAAAAGTAATTTTAATTTCAGTGTACTTAGACTATGTTATATGCAGCTGGATATCTACTCATATATGTATATGAGTAAGTAATGAGCGCAGACGGAGTAACTAATCGAAGTTACTAGGACTCGAACCCGAGACCTTAGGCTCAGCAGACTGCTGAGCTTGTCTCTGGTCCGAGTCTGAAGTCAGCCCAAGTATTATTGGGATTTCACTGACGATAAGTGGCAATTGGTCCGCATACTACCACGTGAAACTACAACCACAGATAGCGAAATATGGGTCTGATACACTTCTGCCAACTTCGATGACATATAAGCGTGAATCTATGTTTGGCTTTGTAAACTGTCCCATATAAATAACAAATGCAAATTTCCTTAACGTATAAAACTAGTGTTACTTATTTACGATTTTCGGTATCAGCAAATATTAAAGTTATTTAAGCAACAATCTAACTAATTACCTTCCCAATAAAAATTAATTAAAAAGAACTTTCCTGTTTACCCACTTGCATTTGGAAGTCTTCCAAAAGGTTTGTTACCACAACCGGAACTCAAATCCCGATACCGAACATATTTTATACTTATTGGATTCGTAGTTTGTGATAGAAATTTAAAGAAGAAATAGAAATGGCTTAAATAACAGTCTCGGTACTCCCATGGCATAGGTTTACTTTTACCCTTGTGACTAATCTGAGATCTCTAGTTCAATGACTGGGCAGAGCAGTTTTAAATAGTAAACAATTAGAAAATTCTCGATTGCTAGTCCGGTAGACGGCCATAAACCCGTTTTCAACAGCAGCTATTTTATCTCCTAGAAGTAGAGATTGATTTTACTTTAAATTTTTTTCTATTATATAAGACCACCCATGTAATAATGAAAATAAATAATCTGTATCGTTAAGGGGACACCGCGAAACGCGACGTCCGTACTCATTGACGCTCATTGTGTGTCAATCAGCGGTCAAAAGGTCTAAAACTGCGATGCGCTAGCAATGATCGAGAGCGCTTAGAAATTATTTGTTAAAATCTTAAAATATTATTTAAAAATGATTGGTGTTAGTTATGGAAATAATGAGCTTGCAAATGACTAATAATGATGTTACGAATATATTTGAGTAATGCCTAAGCATAATGATAGTGTAACTTCCGTGTAATTTCAAAAATAGTAATTTTTCTGAGGTGTTTTCGAAAATAATTATGATCGAGCCAAAATCACAATATCGTGTTTTTGAGCTAGGAAATTCTAGTTAAAGACATCAATTTACCTATATCAAAATTCTAGATTAATTGGTCTTCTCATACTATTCGATGAAAGTTAGTGCATTTTTTCAGTGTATCCTCTAAAATTTAATTAACATTGTTTCGTCCCGGGTAGTGAACTCACAACAATTGGCGCAGCGGCAGCTAGGAGGTGACTACTTAAACCACTACGTCATCTGTGTAATACAACTCGGCCAACTCTTTCGATATACAAACGTAAGTCTATGTTGATTTTAAATGTATTCTAACTAATATTATAAATGCGAATGTGAGTTTGTTCGTTAGGCTTTCACGACTTAAATTGTCAGTTAAATCCTTACAAACTTTTTCATTAAATAATCTCTTATATGTCATGTATAAGTCTTATATATGTTATTTAATAGGCAAATACACCTACGAGCACCGGTGATCCGTCACACAGGGGTCTCCCTAGTACGGACTCCAGTCTCTCACAAAGGATCTTTATTACCACCTATTTATTTTATCTACTGTAAGATGTGAACCTTTGTGATGAGAGAAATAAAGTGTATTATTATTATTAATATTACAAACAAACATAAAATCAAATCTTTCTTCATTATAATATTAGTACAGATACAGCAGCAAGAGTATGGATCTCAAATTGATTGATTGAACAAAAATTGGTTGTCTGTAAAGTCGGTTTACGGACGATAGTTTAACGTAATAACGTCATAACAACATTTCTTTCCCGTAACGTTACAATGAGCGTAACGGGACAATGAGCGTAACGGGACAATGAGCGCAACGGGACAATGAGTCATCCTTTTTCATGCGTGCAGCCGGCGTTCATCGATTTATTAGACGTTGTCACGTCAAAAAGAAAGACAATACATAAATATGTTCTATGTTTTGTCTTTGGTAACAATTATTACATCATGTTTGTTTTCTAAATAAGATAAGTAAGAAAATATAAATTTGTTCATTATGCCCGCTGCTTAGCTCGCATAAATGTAGGCTAGTTTAGAGTGGACAGTACTTTTTTCTGGATGAAAGGTACCCTATGACCTTTTGCTGTACCCCTGTCAACGTATATGCTAAATTTCATGATGATCAGTCGAGTAGTTAAGGCGTGAAAGCGTAACAAGCAACCAAACAAACACACATTCACAATAATTATATTAGTTAGGATAGATGCACATCCATCTCTCTGAAAATGACCCATCAGAACCGAAGTCCTTGACCGTCCATTGTGAAAGCTTATGGGAGAGGCCCACTAATGGACAATTACAGGCAATTCACTTGACTGATGCGATATTCATACAAACGGTGACCATTGATCGTATTTAATCTAAACGCGAATGATTGATGTAATTGCAGTCATTTTAAAGTCAATGCCTAAGGGTGCGTCAGCCATACATATTTATGTGAATAATGGTTTATGAATTGTATAATACATATATCATTGAAATTAAACTATTTATAATTGCGTCGATGGCGTAGTAGCAGTGTATGCGACTGCTGTGCGTGAGGGTGCGAGTTCGAATTTGAGCTGGACATACGTGTAGCAGTCCCGCAAATTTTATGTACTCGATTAGCGTTACCAGGCGTCCGGATAAAGTCGGACATAATCAGGCTTTTTGAATGCGTGTGTGGCCAAATTAGAGGGTGTTTAACTTGCCCGGCTTTTATTAGGCTTTTTAAATATGTTTTCTTTTCTCATGTGTTGATTTCCGCTCCGCCCGCCTCACATTGTACCGCAAGCCCAAGTGAGCCGAGCAGCACTGTCCTCCCCTAAAAAAAATGTCGTGTTAAACTAAGACTAAAAATTAAGGGTGTCCGGCCTTTTTACCCAAATATCCGGCTAAACTGGTTAGTCTGTCCAGCTTTTCGGTTTTGACACCTGGCATCTCTATACTCGATAATACTTCTCAACGCTGCCGTCGCACTGGGTATTGAAGATTCGAAATCGACACAGTATAAATATTTGTAAATTATTGTCCTGAGTTTGCGTGTAATTGGTAAATTGTATGTTTATAAAAGTGATATCTTTCAAGACAATGAGTTTTGTTTTGAAATATATCGCCCGCAATGGGAATAATTCCTATATTGCGGTGGAATTTACAAACATTCAAACAAACAACACAGGACAGCCAGACACGAGGCAATTATTTACAGGTTACATAAATTTTTGTCCCGTCTGGGGATAGAATCTACAATTTTAGGCACAGCGTCAGTGGCGAGGAAACCTCTTAAACCGCTATGCCACCTGCGCAGTGACTCCTCATGTGGAAATTGTCGTTATAAATATTTATGATTATTACACAAAATCAAAGAGTAATTTTTTTGCCCAATCGTTTTAGACGTACAATATAAATTACTAGCTGTCCCAACAGACTTTGCCCTGTAAATACAAAAAAAAATTGGGGCAGTCTTTGAGGACTGCCGATAGAAGTGAAAACTTTAATCCTTGATCATAAACACTTCTTTATAAACAAAAAAAAGAAAAAGGGCGGGTCGGATTCCTGATACTCTCGTAGGGATTATTAAGGGGATCAAAATTTAGTTATTTTTTGCGTAGGACGCACCATTTCTGGGATATTGTTAATATTCTAAAGTAATTCAAAAATGGAAAGCGTGGAAGCGTGACGATGACGAAGAGTGACGATGACGCGGGTTCTATGATTTTTGTTCACTCAAGAAGTGCACAACGTGCTAATGGAAGTTTCCATTTTAAAAAAAATTAAGATAAAACTATCCTATTTTTTTAAGTTTACAGATAATTACGAAGTTTTATCAAAATCGGTTCAGTAGTTTCAGAGTTTATCCCGAACATACATCGTGACACGAGATTTTTTTAGATTAAGATATTGACATATATCATGTCAAGAGTCATGACAACGTATGACACTATGGAATTAACCTTTTTCTAATATTGTTGCCTGAAGGTATTTTAGGCGCCACCTATAGGCAATTTTATTGCGACTAACGACATTTTAAACATCCCACAAATCAATGTTGACAAATAAATGACGTATTATTATAAAATACGACTGTTTTATGTCTGTATTGAGTTATTGACGGATTCATTTAAATGTTACAATTAAAGTTACCAACTGTGACATACTAACTAATATTATAAATGCGAATGTGATTTTGTTCGTTTGTTCGTTTGTTACGCTTTCAAGCCTTAACTACTCGACCGATGATTATAAAATTATACACGTTGTCAGGGGTACAGAAATAGATATAGAGTACCTTTATCCAGAAATAAAGTATTGGCTACGAGCGAGCGAAGCCGTAGGCAAAACCTAATATTAATCTATACTAATATTATAAAGCTGAAGCGTTTGTTTGTTTGAACGCGCTAATCTCAGGAACTACTGGTTCGATTTGAAAAATTATTTTAGTGTTGGATAGCCTATTTATCTAGGAAGGCTATAGGCTATATAACATAACGCTACGACCCACGGGGGCGGCGCAGTAACGATAAACGCGGGTGAAACCGCGGGAACATCTACATGTAATATATATAGGGAATATCTAGATGTATAGAGATCAGTACAATATAATCACAGGTGTGTGCTGTAACGTTTAGCTCTGAGGTCGATAAATTCCAATCGTGTTGTGGATATGGATCGGTTTCGGGTGCTCTCGGGCGGCGCGGCGCGGCGGCGTCTAGTTACACTGACGTAGTTTTATGATGTCCTGGTACTCGCGAAATGTGTTGATACGAAATAGGTTTCATTATTCGATCTAAGGATAGTTGTCGTTTCGTATTAACTAGAATTTGCCCGTGGCTTCGCACGCGTTAATTAAAATTTTGTCAGAATTTTGAGATTATCATGCACGGCAGTCGCTACACAACCGCTGCGCCCGCGCCACTGAGCCAGTCTACATAATATTAATGATACGCTCGTTAAAGTCGCAACAGTGGTGGCGACATATTGCACTAATCATTCGAGACTAACATCCATCTTCGATAAGTCGAGCTAGTTACTCTCGACAACGCAAGTGTAAAGCTGCGTATACATTACGCGCGGCAAACCCTCGAACATTGGCTCACGCAGCGGCCGCGCGCTGTGGAGACGGGGTCGCCGCGCGCGGCAGCTCGAATATTGCCGCGCTCGAACGTGCCGCGTAGCGAACCGATCATTATCGGTTTTGAGGCCGCATCAAAGGAGCTTCAGTTGCCTGCTTGCGCGCAGTTGGGACGGTTGTGGATTTTAAAATTGGCTCGCGCGCCAATACGCAGAATGGACAACAAAAAGTGTCGTCTACTCATACGATTTTATGGCGCCAATGATTTGTTGTGGAACTAACTGGTCTGGCTATCTGCCGCGGATATTTGAGATGGATCGCTTGCCGCGCGTCAGCCGCGATCTATTTAAATTCATATTTTTATTTTGGCTCGCACGGTAAATGTACGTCTACTCTAGTCGAACATAGGCTCGCGCGGCTGCCGCGCGTAATGTATACGCAGCTTTACCTTATCATAACGGAGTACAAAATATCAGTATGCTGTATAAATATTATGCGGCCTCGATGGGGTAGTGCTTAGTGTAACCGACTGCCACGCCTGAGGTCGCAGGTGCGATTCCCGCACAAGTCAAACATTTGTGTGCATGAACATAGATGTTTGTCTTGGTCTGGGTGTTTCTATGTATAATAGGTATGTTTTTACAAAAAAAAACAATATAATGTATGTTTATCAATTGTCTAGTACCCATAATACAAGCTCTGCTTAGTTTGAGCTAGATGGTGTTGTGTGTATGTGATGGAATATTATTATTATTTGTTTCTCTTTCACGGGTATATTCCTAATACGCTAGGAAAATACGTGCAGACAACATCGCAAATATTAAAAAAAATAAATAAACTAATCTATAACATAATATATACATTACAACACTCTAGGTACCAAAAGATTTGGCCTTCAGACCCTTGACTTCGACCGACATCATGCCGCTGTCAGTCGCCAAAACTTATTTATATGAATATAAGTTAATAACACAAAAATTTTATAAAATTAACACAGTCAGCGCCAGTGTATCTATCCTAATATTATAAAGCTGAAGAGTTTGTTTGTTTGTTTGTTTGCTTGAACGCGCTAATCTCAGGAACTACTGGTCCGATTTGAAAAATTCTTTCAGTGTTAGGTAGCCCATTTATCGAGGAAGGCTATAGGCTATATATCATCACGCTAAGATCAATAGGAGCTGAGCACCAATGAAGAATGTTTCAAAATCGGAGGGTATTTTTTCCTTTTGAGAGCTTCCGCTGCGTGCGCTGCGTAAACAGTTAAAGTTTCGCAAAAATCATGTATTATAGAATTGTTCCCCTTTGAAATTTCTAAAAAAAAGTCCGCGACAGCATATGTCTATCTTTTAAGGTTGGCTCACTATAACCATTTTTATGCTAATCAAATTTGTTCTAAAATAATGCATTATTTGCGAAGGTATTATTATAAACATGATATTAATCCTTATCCAAATAAATACGTTATTCATCACAAGTATTTAATTTAAAACAAAATTGCCCTTTACATCATTCGATTTCAATGAATATCTTAGGAGATATCACAGTTTTAAAATAACATTGCAGCAAAATAATTACCCATTACAGACATAGTACAAACGATGTTTCTCCTGGTTTATTCTGCGTGATAACTACTGGTTCGATTTGAAAAATTATTTTAGTGTTGGATAGCCTATTTATCGAGGAAGGCTATAGGATATATAACATCACGCTACCACCCACGAGGGCGGCGCAGTAACGATAAACGCGGGTGAAACCGCGGGAACATCTAGTACATAAATATACACCAAAGGTTATCTTGTCACAGGCCAGTGTGTACTTCAGAATACACCATTTCATACACATTAGTATAGCGTTTAAAAGCGCTGGCCCTGGAGACTGTGCCTGTGTTTTTGGGGTTTGAATATGATTGTAAAGAAGAAAGTTATGACATTTTTAATAAAGATTACTTTAATATTGTCTTCTGTTTACGCGAATGTTATTCATTGAAATTAAACTACTATATACAGATTTTATCGCGTTGTTTATTTGACACTTTATTACAAAATTTTGAAAACTGTTACACTACTATTACTATTAAACTTTACTAATTTTTAAGCTAATTAAATTATTGAAACTATTAAAACTATTTATACTATTACAGTACTATTATACTATTTATATTTGTGTTTACACTTTCCTCGACGTTTCGGTTGCTTTTCAGCAGCCATCGTCACGGGGAGACTAAGATGGCAGTTGTCTCAATGTTCCAGTGTAGTTATTTCAAAGTACCCGAACATAATTTAATCATGGGTGTTTCTATTTACGCAGAATGAGCTCAAAGTATCATGAAGTCTAGCTGTAGTTTGCTTCTTCTTGGGTTTGACTATTTGAATTACTGGATATTTAATTTTATTTCTTAAAGGAAATGGAACAAAACTTAAATTCTTCTTCTAATATTTAATTATTTTAGTAATAAATCAGCTCTTTTTGTGGATTAAACATCGGAAAAATTTGAGTGCTTTGTTGAAGCATTTTCGGCAATAAAAGTATCTACAAATATTGCAAACAGTTATGACTTGGGCAGCGTATTTTCGTTTCTCACCTATCATTATGCCCTTTTTACCATAAACTACGTAGCACTCTTTACAACGATCTTTCTTTGGTTTCGAAGAGTTCCCGTAGATATTATCAACAAGCTTATGTATTGCTGAAGTTAAGACTGGTTGTGGCCCTCTTTGTGGCTCAGTGGCAGCTACATTTCCACAAACTAAAAATACGCATTTACAAAATAGAAGACGTAAAAAATTAGGAAAACAGGAAAAATCTAGGTGTATACTTTAATATACACCTGGCCTGCGGGATAAGAATCCTTCGATCCTACGCTCCCAGGCCCGTGTATAGTAAAAAATACACCTTAAAAAAAGGGATAAAATTTTAAAAAAAGATGTCATATATATCTTGTTGTAACGTCTGACACGAGTAGAATTGAAATCCGCAATAAAAAAAAACACAATTCCACACTTTTCCACATGGCTTTGGCGCTGAAGGTGTTATGTTATTTTTTATAGGTACATTTTCATAAATATTTTTAAAATTAAAGATTCTATTCTTATATAGATACCCAAAGTCAAGCAGAGTTGCAGACATGTTCAAAAGACACGAAAATTATTGCAAGACTACCAAACAAAAACAGCGCCGTCAACTAAGACAACTTAAAACAGAAAACCTTATAACATTTTGCACAATTCGGTAATTGAACCTAAAACGTACAAGCAAGTTCTTTCTAAATATTACATTTACAACCGTTCAAAAATCTTAAAAAAAAAATATTATAAAACAAAAGAAACACAAATATTGATTCACAAAACACGATTTCGTTTAATATACTTACCCATACATTGTAACGTTCTTATTTCAAACAAAATCACAATGGCTGAAATGTTGCGCCTAATTTAAATTCATGCGTCCATTTTCCGACGAGCGCTTTGAGTAGCTAAAAAGAAAAATTCCACACCTAGAATAATATTTCTTGTATCGCGAAGAACTTTACAAACATTCGAATAACGGGCGCGCAAAGTCACACCCAGACTCGAAACAATCATGTGTAGACTTTTTTAACCATGTGGGGATCGAACACACAACTCTCGACAAATAGCAGTGGCGAGCAGACCACTTAAACCACTACGCCATAATCATCGCCATGCCTTATAAAATCCAGTACCGGCATCTAACAAAGTTAACTTATAACTGACATTAGATAATCTGAACCTTACCTTGCTCAGTTTAATGATAAAAGCGTCTGGAAAGTTCATCGTCTCAAAAAGTTCTTGATGTTAAAAACGTTTACTCTAGAGATGTCCCTCGTTAGTTTTTATTAAAAGAGTTCGGAATCTATTCCACCACAAATTGTACTGAGTATTTAACTTGTATAACATTCTACTTTAATAAAATTAATACGTCTGTTAATGAATAGTAGATTAACTAATATTATAAATGCGAATGTGAGTTCGTATAAGTATTTGGTACGCTTTCACTCTGTAACTACTTGACAAATCATCATGAAATTTCGCATAATAATATACGATGCCATGAGTATGGTGTACTTCCCGAGAGAAGCCGCGGGCAAAAGCTAGTAAAGTAAATATTTTGACAAATTTATGTGTGTTACTTCAGTAAAATATTCAAATGTTAATAATTATTAAATTTTATTTTGGCCACATGATTATGTTTGTCCGCTTTTTATCAACACGCGAAAGGTACTTACTGGATTTCCACAGCTTTAAACTGTCAACTTAGGTACGTCACTGCTCGACTTAAAAGCTGAAGTAGCTTACCTATTTGCTATTTATTCAAATAATAAATACTATTTTTATTTTGTAGTAATAGAATTAACACATATTAATAATTCAGTCAACAAAACATCGTACCTATTAGCACGGTAATACTATTAGTAGGTACGTTACGAAATTTCTTCATTATACTCCATTTGGTTAGTTATTTAACTAAAGATAAACAATCTTGATGTATTTTTTATCTTTTTATCTAAAAACTCAGTTTAAAAATAAAATGTTGCTAAAGATCAATGTAAATACAACAAACGAATAGTAAATCAATTGTACCGTTAGTTTAAGCAGTAGTTTATTTGTTTAATATGTGTTAGTCTAAAACATAGGTGTAAAAAGTCACATCAAAGATTGTTAACTTTTAGTTAAATACCTAACCAAATGGAGTATACATATGTAGGTATTTATCCCAAAAATATACTATTCAAATAAACGAATCGTAATGGCCGAAATATTAATTGAAAATGTTAACAGCTTGCATTCATCAGGAAGCCAACAGTTGGTTACACCCTAATTAAAAGTTCGAATTTGGAATATATCGACAAACGCTATTTTTTTATACGAGCTTAGACGATATGGCAATTGGCAACGGCGCACGTCATGACGTCAGTCGAGCCTGCTCGCTCGTGGTGTGTGGATGTGTAAGTAAAGTCGCCCGCGCTCCCTCTCCCGTATTACGACGATCGTAAAATTGTAACTAAACAGTTGGATTTCAGTGTCTCGAAGTTTTGGCTCACATATAGGGCATTTTATAGAGTTTGGTGTGTGATTAAAATCTTTTATTGTGGCGGGATTATGTGAAATAAGATTTATTAGTGTGGTTTGTGTTTAACTTGGCTTTGGTGAAGAATTCTGGGAATTTAGTATCTGTGCAGTATAACAGGTTAGTTTGTTAAACTGTTATTTTCTAGTTAGGTATTCTTATGACCCGACCGGTCTCGTCATACAGGACAGTGATCATGAAATTGTCTATTTACGTGCGATTGCCCGATAAGCTATCGGACGCTCTTAAAATGTGAGTTGATTCTATTTACTTAGACCGATTTTTCGAAAATCCTTGCTTATCTGTACGTGGGTATAAAGGTATAATTCTATATAAAGTTAAGTAATAATTCAATACAGTATTTGGTCGTTGTAGGTATATACAGAATTATTATAACCTAAACTAAACGAAAACTACTCGATACAAAATTGATTCAAATTCTTTACTTTTCTAAGAAATAGGTATGTAAATTTTAGCAAAATAATACAGGTATCACTATCTTCTAGGCTGTGCTATCTACTCAATGATAGTAATAACGTGTCACGTCATAGGTGTAAGGAAATGAAATTGTATTGACAATTCTATATTAGTCAAGTATAAAAATCCGTTGGAAATAGTTTAAATCGTAGCCACTAGTTTACATAAACACCTACGAACGTTTCCTATTATTTAATAAGCATCACATTATTATGATAACCAAATATAGACGGAAATAATAATATAATAATAACTAAGACGCTAAGCAATGGATGGAAGCAATAAATAATTACCTACAACACAATCCGGATACAGACATATTCTGTGGCAAACCGAGTACCATTAAAGCAGACATGCTGCAATATTTAAATAAAAGATGGCAATGACATTGTTTAATCCACCTATTGTAAATAGGTTTAGGTTTAAAGATCTTTATTGTCACCAAGACAACTCGTCACTTAGGTATGTGATAACATAACTAATAAAGAAAAAAGTTAATAATAATAATGATATTATAATAATTTAATAATTCTACAATAATTGCATATTAATAATTTATTTGGCTGTTTGACTTAAAGTATATTATATATTGTTATTTTATAAGATTTTATTCACTTTTATGTATTCAATGATTACATACAATGTGTTAGTAATGTATAATTTGATAATTTCACAGCATACAAGCGATTTGTTTTTAGACTGTAAGTTTGTATTGCATATGAATGAATGAATAAATAAATAAATAAATGGAACTCACAAGTCACAATATACATTCTACCATTAATAACAACCTACTCATTAATACCAACATGGCCGGTATATATACAAATTTAAAAAAAGAACGACGACGGCAGAGTAGAATGTCTGACATTTTAGTAGGTAACTATTAAAAATCTTACATATTCAAGTTTTTAAAAGCAATAGCACAAATAGGTACCTACCTAACTAAAATGACTAAATTCGTATCAATTACAATCAAATCTCTAATATATACCCAAGTGTTTCCTAGGTAGACGTATTATGACAGTTTATAATAATAATAACCAATATGCACCATTTTTAAGTGTTAAACAGAATCAGTATTGACTTTCTACTTTACTTTTTTTTAACTAGTAAGTAATTGAATATCAATTACTTACATTATTAGAAAGTCAAATTGGTTATTATTATTATTTATAATTCAAACGTTGTATACTAGCTAAGATGGTAGTTTATAACTCATTAGCATATACGTAGGTTTGCATCAGTGGTTTAAAAGAAACGTCATTAAATTATCCCATACCTACATTGCATTTTTAAGGGATAACTAGGTATATATGTCAAAAATAACTTTGATACGTTAGTCCGTCGCGTCGCTAAGTGAACAAGCCAACTAGGTAACATATATAATTATGTATATATGTACCTACTTTCGCATTCATAACATTCAAGTAGGTAGTAAAAATGTTTAAAGTAAACAATTTTATCTGTATTCTACATCCCGAAAGTAACCTGCCCAGTCTAACGTACCTAGTACCTACTAATATTATAAAGCTGAAGAGTTTTTGTTTGTTTGAACTCGCTAATCTCAGGAACTACTGGTTCGAATTGAAAAAATATTTTAGTGTTGGATAGCCTATTTATAGACGAAGGTCAAGGGCTACATAACATCACGCTACGACGTACGGGAGCAGTGCAGTAATCATAAACGCGGGCGAAACCGTGGGCACAGCTAGTTACATATAAAGTTAAAGAGATTTCAGATTGTTTATTTATTTTTAAGCGCTTAATTCTGAAACTCCGACAGATTAAAACGCTGTTTTGAGTTTATAGCCTACTAGTGATCCGGCCACCTTAGCCTACCTTTCAAAGAATTATTCGAATAGGTGCAGTGATTTCGAAGATTGCCCCAAATACCTACACTTACAAAATCTCATGAGGAACGTTAAAGGCTATCTATCTAACATTACGCTACGAACTTTAGTAACGAGCGATGTAGATAAAACCACAGGGCACAGCTAGTAGTTAGATTTGTATGTTGCATGTTTGTTCATTTTAAATTAATTAATTAGTTTAATAGGTAGGTTAGGAACATGGAGTTATTAATTACTTCGTACAAGAGGAGACATCCCAAGTAAGTTGTAGCATCAGATGGAGTGCATACTCTCTAACTCACTTAGTCTGAACCAGGCGATTACAGGAACGATACGAAATACAATTTTAATTAAATACACATGTAAGTATGGTTTAAATACTAAAATATTGCTCTCGAACGTGTCGTTGCAATAATCGGCTAAGGCTAAGAATCGATTCGTTTTAGGTAAAACGAATCGATACTTGAATATATGTAGGTAGGAGTTGGGCCTTAGCCGATATTTCATAGAATATGTAACAAAAATTAACTGCCCATAGGTATGGGCCATCGATCAAATATACCATAGATGCACGATCGCCGCTTGAAAAACGGCCCCAACAAAACTGTGCATAAATCAATTGTATGCGCAATTTCGCTCGCTGCCACTTTACGACTTACGACCGCGCTAGCAGTCACACGTTTCACGATGCCAAAGTGTGTAGTGAAAAAATGCAAAAACTATACCCTAAAAGTGCAAAAAAATGATGGAATGTCGTATTTTCGGTAAGTATAGTTTTGTTATGAAATATTTATTATATTTTGTTGAATATGGCGCTTTAAATAATATATTTGAAGATATTTTCGTTTAAATTTAAATGCGTGTATTACGCACCTGTCCCACTCACTCTTGCGTGCGCTGCCCGTAAGCGAGAGCGAATCGACACCGTAGTGGTGTTGGTAAGCGGGTGAAGACCGTATCATATACTTAGTACGCTTGCGTATCGCGATTAACACACTTAGGACGCTTTACATTGACGCGTTTTAACTAAACTATTACAACATGTTTCTCAGTGTGCGTTCAATGGTTATTTTGGTTTATTTCCTGGATTGCATAATAAATGCAGACACTTATAAGTAAGTAGTACTGGTCAGTGCTACATATTGACGCGGTTTTTGTATGAGAATGTGCATCTATGGTATATTTGATCGAAGGTATGGGCAGTTAATTTTTGTTACATATTCTATGAAAAATATGTAAATTTTTTACTGACTTACAGAGCAATCAGAGCATGGACTCAAATTTATGACAAAAACAATCTATTCGTGATGATTTCTCTAGAACGTAGTACCTGCCTACATAATAAGTACTATCTCAATGGTTGCAAATTCGTTTGTTACTAATAATTAGTTACTTAGTTTAATATCAGATTTTAATAGTGAATTTGAGTTAAAATTTTACTAAATACCGTAGAATAGTGTTACTTTGAATCACGGGGTGACTTTGATTAAAACTTCGCTAGTTTTAAACTTAAATTATGCGAATTCTCAACGCATCTTTTCAGTCTTTCCTTTACGGCTGGCAGCATTGTATATTGTTATTGTGTGTTCAATCGTTGTGGATGGATCCGAGCCGATTTGAGAAAAATACATAAGATATGTAGTACGTACTGCTGGCGGAATAGGGTGTTAAGACATGGCTTTCCTTTCCCAGATAATAGCGGATGATCTCATTGTCATTTACCGGCCACTGTTCCAGACTCGACTGCTACAGAGCATTGCATAATAAAAACTCAATAACGCTTTCCGCGATCCGAGAACCTGAAACTCATGCACAGCAGTCGCATGATGCACTCACGCACTCAAAACCGAATAACGAAACCTGAGAATACTAGATTAGCAAACGTAACAACCCCTTACGTCACGGGACCATCATAACAATCAAAGTATCTAACACTAGATGATCCCGCGGTTTCACCCGCGTTTATCGTTACTGCGCCGCCCCCGTGGGTCGCAGCGTGATGTTATATAGCCTATAGCCTTCCTCGATAAATAGGCTATCCAACACTATAAGAATTTTTCAAATCGAACCAGCAGTAATCACGCAGAATAAACCAGGAGAAACATCGTTTGTACTATGTCTGTAATGGGTAATTATTTTGCTGCGATGTTATTTTAAAACTGCGATCTCTCCTAAGATATTCATTGAAATCGAATGATGTAAAGGGCAATTTTGTTTTAAATTAAATACTTGTGATGAATAACGTATTTATTTGGATAAGGATTAATATCATGTTCATAAAAATACCTTCGCAAATAATGCATTATTTTAGAACAAATTTGTTTAGCATAAAAATGGTTATAGTGAGCCAACCTTAAAAGATAGACATATGCTGTCGCGGACTTTTTTTTAGAACTTTTAAAGGGGAACAATTCTGTCATACATGATTTTTGAGAAAACTTTAACTGTTTACTCAGCGCACGCAGCGGAAGCTCTCAAAAGGAAAAAATACCCTCCGATTTTGAAACATTCTTCATTGGTGCTCCGCTCCTATTGATCTTAGCGTGACGATATATAGCCTATAGCCTTCCTCGATAAATGGGCTATCTAACACTGAAAGAATTTTTCAAATCGAACCAGCAGTAATCACGCAGAATAAACCAGGAGAAACATCGTTTGTACTATGTCTGTAATGGGTAATTATTTTGCTGCGATGTTATTTTAAAACTGCGATCTCTCCTAAGATATTCATTGAAATCGAATGATGTAAAGGGCAATTTTGTTTTAAATTAAATACTTGTGATGAATAACGTATTTATTTGGATAAGGATTAATATCATGTTCATAAAAATACCTTTGCAAATAATGCATTATTTTAGAACAAATTTGTTTAGCATAAAAATGGTTATAGTGAGCCAACCTTAAAAGATAGACATATGCTGTCGCGGACTATTTTTTAGAACTTTTAAAGGGGAACAATTCTGTCATACATGATTTTTGAGAAAACTTTAACTGTTTACTCAGCGCACGCAGCGGAAGCTCTCAAAAGGAAAAAATACCCTCCGATTTTGAAACATTCTTCATTGGTGCTCCGCTCCTATTGATCTTAGCGTGATGATATATAGCCTATAGCCTTCCTCGATAAATGGGCTATCTAACACTGAAAGAATTTTTCAAATCGGACCAGTAGTTCCTGAGATTAGCGCGTTCAAGTAAAGAAACAAACAAACTCTTCAGCTTTATAATATTAGTATAGATTAAATGTAATATATAAATAAAAATGTCCTAAAATCGACTCTCGGCAATAACAAGGGCAAAGTTGTTTGATGAAATCCCTTTAATAATCTTTTATTATAGACAGATGGACTCTTGGGACCCAGCAAATTTGTTGATTGACCCGCACTCGAAAGGGCTTGCCAGGTGGAAAAATCTAAATTGGAAGCAGTGAAAATAATTTTGTGTAACTTTAAATAGGGGTGCCTGTTAATATGACAGGGTTTTTGAGACTGCTTTGATTGTGCAGTGTAGTGATTCTTAATACGACTGTCGATTGCGGGGTAACAGGTTCGTGTATTGAAAGGTTTTTGTTTTCGTCTAACGGCAAGGAAAAAGAGGTTTTTTATTTCAAAAATATACTTCTTTACTAAATATACTCTTCTTAACTTTACACTGTGACTACACAGATGGCATAGTGGTTTAATGGTCGTCTCGCCACTGCCGCCGCGCTGAGTGTTGTGGGTTCAATCCCCACACGAGACAAAAAATTGTGTGATCCACAAATAGTTGTTTCGGGTTCGGGTGTTCTTTGTGTCCGTTATTTGAAAGTTTGTGAAATCCAGGAATTACTCAGAATAAGGGAGACGTCTTTAAAAATTTAAACATTCAAACAAAAATGGACACAAAATCACTTTATCTTGTGTGAGATTCGAACCCACTATACTCGGTGTAGTGGCAATGCCAAGGCGACCACTTAAACGACTATGGTTGAATTTTGACCACTGTGCAAACATTTATATACAAAGAGTAGTATTAATTTCTGTTCGTTTGAGCTGGCAATTATCACGTCGGAGAATGACAAATATTACTTATAACCTAACCTAAATGCGAGCCAAGATTTATGCTGGACATGTTTGATTTATTATTCACATTTAAATCTTGCTTAATACGTTCTTGTTTAAATATTGCTGGCCTATATTTACGGATTTGCTCGGTAAAATGCCGTAGCAGTGTTAATTTAAATTACGAGAAAAATGATGCCATGGAATTTAGACTTTAAGTTTGGTTTTCTTCTTTCGTGTAGTAGGTTATGCTATTAGTTACAATACAGCTTATGCTTACGATTGATTGCCTGGCTCAGGCAAACCCTGCCAATAATTAGCTCACAGCAGCACATCTATATGTTACGCTTTTGTATTGAGTTTTACTGTTTGGAAATTCTTAGTAACAGTAGAGGGAGTTAAAACGTGTTTGGTTGGCGGCATTTTTTTTTTAAATTTTTTTATACAACTTAGGTGGCAAACAAGCATACGGTCCACCTGATGGTAAGTGGTCACCGTAGCCTATGGACGCCTGCAACACCAGAGGCATTACTTGCGCGTTGCCGACCCTTTAGGCAAGGACGTGGGAAGGAAAAGGAGCGGGATGGGGGAAAGGGGGTGATTAGGCTTACCTACTTTATACGACTCCCGTAGATATCACCGTTTCCGAGATCCGATGGGTTGGGTGGATTGGGTTTGAATCCTCAGGGGCTGCGGTTCGGGCGTTACGTGGTATTGTAAACATAGCTGATGAGATGTGATTAATATACTGCTCTTTCTTTTAAAAAAGTCATGTCCCGGACTAAGAATAATTTCTGCATCGCGGGGGCTTTACAACCATCGATCAAATATACCATAGATGCACGATCGTCGCTCGAAAAACGCCCCCAACAAAACTGTGCTTATATCAGTCGTATGCGCAATTTCGCTCGCAGCCACTTTACGACCGCGCTTAGTAGTCACACGTTTCACGATGCCAAAGTGTGTAGTGAAAAATGCAAAAACTATACTCTAAAAGTGCAAAAAAAGGATGTAATGTCGTACTTTCGGTAAGTATAGTTTTGTTATGAAATATTTATTATATTTTGTTGAATATGGCGCTTTAAATAATATATTTGAAGATATTTTCGTTTAAATTTAAATACATGTATTACGCACCTGTCCCACTCACTCTTGCGTGCGCTGCCCGTAAGCGAGAGCGAATCGACACCACTACTACGGTGGAGACCGTACCATATAATTGTACGCTTGCGTATCGCGAGTAACACACTTAGGACGCTTTACATTGACGCGTTTTAACTAAACTATTACAAAATGTTTGTCAGTGGGCGTTCAATGGTTATTCCGGTTTATTTCCTGGATTGCATAGTAAATGCAGACACTTATATTATAAGTAAGTAGTACTGGTCAGTGCCACATATTGACGCGGTTTTTGTATGAGAATGTGCATCTATGGTACATTTGATCGAAGATTACAATTATTTAAACAACGGACACAAAGAACTCCCAGAACCATTTGAGGTTCATAGAAATGTATGTCTCGTGTCGGATTCGAACCCACAACATTCGGTGCAGTGTCAGTGGCGAGGCACGGACCTAACACTACGCCATCCGCGCATCCTCTGCCCATCGCTTTAGGGATACAGGAGAGAGACTATATAATTTATTAGGATATACATTAAAAGCACAACCGAGAGTTAGTGTGTTATAGAACCTCTTCGTGGATAAACAGACACAAGTATATTTTATATGCATGAGTAAATAGTGTTTGTTTACTTCTATTAAATATCAGTGACATTTAAATACATATACGTCTCATCCTTCCTCCGTTGAACAGCACACTGCACAGCAAAGCACTCTTCACTTGTGTATGCCTTAACAGAATCTCGCCTAATGAAAACATCTATCTATCACTCCACTGAAGATCTAATACCAGAGATAAATTGACGCAGTGATCAGCGTTACTGCGCACCAGTTATTAGTCAGGCGACAGGAAACGAGACTGTGTATCTGATCTAACGGCTAATTAAAACTAGGCGTGGATTCAAACTGCAGTACGACGAAGTTTCGATAACGAGATGGCATATGCGTCTATTTGGATTTGGTATAGACCTTAGAGCACGGAACTTGCGGGTATCTATCATCCAGAAAAACGTATAGTTAGTTACTCACCTAACCTACATTTACGTGAGTGAAGGCGCGGGCAGAATCTAGTATCGAATAAAGTGTTGTCACTTTTATGTTATTACTCGAATAACGATCGAATATTCAAATCAAAATTATTTGCCAACTAAGTGTATGCCAATAAAATTTTGAATTCATAATTTGTGCGAAGATAGTAGCCGTTTCAAATTTGGTCATTCTGAATATTTTTTTGTTTCGGCCTATCGTAACTTTATAGTCAAAAGATTATTCTTTTTCTGATCGTTTATTGTCGTTTACATAAATCGCATAATTTAAAATATAGGCTTCGAGCTGTTACTAAGAATTGCCTAACCAAGAAAGCCTTAATCCAACCGAGAATCGAACACATCACATCGATATTTATGCTACAGAATCAATGACAACAATGCCATTAGAAAAAGTATCTAATATTAATTATATATAGGTTCTTTTTCCATATCAAAAGACTCCTACTTATCCTTGAAAGCGTGATAAGAACCTATGAATAAAAACATAAAAATATTTGCTACCTAATATTGACCTTCGCTTTTGATCTTCACCCCTTATAAGCTCACGGTTGCTAAGCAGTGTTCATACTTCATAACCATACCCAGCGACGCCGACGTCGAAAATGTACCTATTATAAAAATGACAAGCCTCATTCGTTTTTCGGCTTTTATGCAAATAGGATTTTTTCGGGTATATTATAAAAAATATTTCATTCGCTTAGAAAATGACTGTTATCATGTTCATATTTAACTCCAATATTCGTATATTGAGGTCATACATTTTTTTTTGTTTTATTTAAAAAAGACTACTAGGCACTAGGAATAATTCCTGTGTCGCGGGAGACACAAAGAACACCCACACTCGGAACAACCATTTGTGGATCACACAAATATTTGTCCCGTGTGGGGATCGAACCCACAACACTCGGCGCGGTGGCAGTGCCGAGGCTACTACTTAAACTACTACGTCATCCGTGCAGACGAATGTAGAAATGATATTGAGGTTCTAATATAATTTTGTTCTAAACTGAATAGTTTGCGCGAGAGACACTTCCAAAGTGGTAAAATGCGTGTAACTTCTAAAATAAGAGAATGATAAAACTAAAAGAAATATATGATGTACATTACCATGTAAACTTCCACCGAAAATTGGTTTGAACGAGATCTAGTAAGTAGTTTTTTTTAATACGTCATAAATCGTAAACCGCAATTTACAATCAAAGTTACAACGAACTACAAGAACTTTTATATTATGTTACTTGCTGCTACGGAACCCTTCATGGGCGCGTCCGACTCGCACTTGGCCGCTTTTTTATTTAGTATTTGTTGTTATAGCGGCAACAGAAATACATCATCTGTGAAAATTTTAACTGTCTAACTATCACGGTTCATGAATCATGAGATACAGCCTGGTGACAGACGGACAGACAGACGGAGAGCGGAGTCTTAGTAATAGGGTCCCGTTTTACCCTTTGGGTACGGAACCCTAAAAAGTGTTAAGGTGTGTCCTAACCGAGGTCTCATGCACGGCAGTTACATACATATGCTGCGCCAGCGAGGCAGTTATATTTATTTGTCAATAATAAGTACTTATTTATATTTCTCAGACACGCAGGAGTTATCATAATGTTTTTCTACACCGGTATCTTATCTTATCTTATGTCAGGGGCCAGTCAGTGCAGACCGGCGACACTTCGACCCAGTGGGATCTTTTGTGTCGACATTCTCCCAATAACGACTGCCATGGATGTTCATGGCAGCCGGGACCAACGGCTTAACGTGCTCTCCGAGGCACGGAGCAGGCGATAATTGTCAATCAATACGCACATAATTTCGAAAAGTCATATAACTTCCGAAAGTTAGAGGTGCGCCACGTGGGTTCGAACCCGAGACCCTCTGCATTGCAGTCTGTTGGTCTCCCCACTGAGCTATCGCTGCTCTTTCTACACCGGTAAAGCACGGATTAATTAGTTATTTAATACATACGCACATACATTCTAAAATTCAGACGTGCGGGCTTTGGGATCGATCTCGAAACCTTTGCGGGGAGGCCGCCAATTAAGCATACGCTGTAATAAAAAAAAATCTCACCCGGGAATTGATTACCGAACCTCCTAAAAGGCAGTAAAACTGACGTTTACGCCACTGAACCGACAACAAGTCATTTCAAAATTGAATGTGGTCATTAAATTAATGTTTAATTCTCAATCATGTCATTCCGCTATATTGTAGCTTTAATACTACCGGTAGTATTTGTATTTTTTCATTATTATGTAATGAGTTAGGTAAATTACATGGTAAAATTGACGTTATCCATTACTAAAGGATAGTAATGATGGGTTTTTACGGGAAATAGTAAAGGCATCTGAATAATTTATGGTTAACATCGTCACTAAGAATTATGTTGTGTTATATTAATTACTGCTATTATTTATACCACGGGTAGGTATTTAAATAAGCCAGAATAGATTCGTAAGTATTTTTCATTTTTTGATTATCACTTATCAGCCTTTTTTTTATTAAAAACGAGTAAAATCCCACACTACTAATAATACCTGTTCAAAAAAACAACACAACAAAAAAATAACATTCATTTCTGATTTTGTATATCTTGACAATCTACACAGCGCAACATCATATATTATACGATCACTAACAACGCTTAATATATTTGATTAATTGTTATTAATAATATTTTAAAACATTCGATTCAATTCTTAATTCGAATTATTCGAACGTTAAATCGATACTCGCACATCACTTGGGTACATTCATATCCTACCATCAAGCGGGCTATATCAGAGCATTGTCTTATGCCATCCCAAAAAAAAATAAAAATGTCGTTTATATAACATACACACAGTCACAAGTCGTTATACCCGAAAGGGTAGGCAGAATATTACTCCCACATTTCCCTAACTATGATCTTAGGTCACACAATTATGACGTAGCAAGAATATTGCCGTCTACTGGCCGCAGGTCCCGACTACCAATTTCGCCCAAAAAAATAAATCAGTAAAGTTTTGTCCGACTCGGGAATCAAACTTGAAAACAGCATACCAATCGTATTAACTACTGCTACGCGAGGCTGGGTAAAGTGTTTATAAAACAACCCTTATAAAAAAAAAACCATATATTTTAAGGTCACTATCGCGTTGTTTGTCTCCTTAATACCTCTAAGTTTGGTCCGCATAAATTTTGACCCTTGTGGTTAAGTATACGAGTAAAATATTAAAATAGGGTACCCAAAATTCAATATTACGGATGTAACATTCGGCAGGGTGACCAAAGGCTCAGATTTTTGCTATGTGACCCGTTTTTGTAATGAAGGGTCCTTGGTTATGTGACGGCTGATGAGTAATTTGAATTCCTTTGGGTAATTCTTACTTCTTGAGGGATATCAGGGTGGTTAAGTTACAGTTTGGTGGTATAAGGTTTAGGTAAAGTTACTTATTTGTTATATTTACGACGCTCTTGTAAAGTCGGATTGTCTTGTCAATTCCGTGGCTTGAACTTGCGGGATATCGTGACGTTTTTGGTTTAGTTCCGGTATTAACTCAAAGTCAAAAATATTTAGGTACTTCCATAAAAATGTGTAAATACTTGGACACGTTACTTAACTTGTATATTAATTAAAAATCAAAGGAAATAAAAATTTTGCATTCAAAACAGGCGTTTCATGAGAAGAAACAGGCAAGAAACTCATGGCTACTATTTTGAATCGCCAAAGTACTAAATTTGACTGCAGTCTATTAGGTTTCTAATTCTATTCCCGAGCGTTATTGGACTTCAAAGTGTTATTGGACTTCAAGTGAGCATATTGTTATTGCATTTTTAGTTGCTGCTCATCGTTTGAAGTTGTCAGAATCAAATTGACTCGTAGACAATCCACATTGGTGGCCGCATAATTATGTGTGTTGTCTTACAACCAAAGCGCGTCTGCCTATCCCTTCATATATATTCTTCTGATAATATATTCTTGAGATTATGTAAAAAAGTGTTTGTAAAAGAGGACTGCCTCGGTGGCAGCGGTAGAGTGACTGCTGGGCACGAGGTACCAGGTTCGATTCTCGAGTCGGGCAAAATGTTATTGACTCTTTTGTCAAAAAATTCTCAGCAGCAACCAAACCAACAACAAAT
This sequence comes from Catocala sponsa, assembly GCA_963564715.1. Classification (NCBI taxonomy): domain Eukaryota; kingdom Metazoa; phylum Arthropoda; class Insecta; order Lepidoptera; family Erebidae; genus Catocala; species Catocala sponsa. The sequence goes on from OY751351.1 coordinate 11,659,824, forward strand.
ACACATCTGCTTACAATCTTTGCTCTGCTTACAACTATACTTATATGCATGAGACTACGAAAATAAACACATTACCCTCTTTAGCGTCGCGCAATCGGGTAAATATATGTTATATTATAACACGCCGTTCTATTCCATTTCGTTATAATAAAAAGAGATGAACGAACAAAATCCTTCGACTTAGAAGTATAATATAGATCTACCATTTCTGGTGTATTTGAGATATTTCGCCGTAGATACGCACTTGAACTAAATAAAGCGATCCTTCAATATTACAAGACGTTGTTTCCACTCAACAGTTCGTGACCTTTCTCTAATAAAACCACTTCGATGGATTAAATCACTTTAAATTACTCACTGGTACGTTTGTCTGTATATTTTATTCTAACAGTACCTACTTTTTCTGGACGAAAGGTACCCTATGTCTTTTTCTGTTCTCCTGACGTATATGCGAAACATGATAATTTCTTTTCGGTTTAGTTATTAAGGCGTGAAAGCGTAACAAACAAACAAGCTCACATTCGCATTTAAAATATTAGGATTTTCTTAAACGATAAAATATAGGGAAACTCACGCTAGTGTGCCGATAGGGTAAGCAGAGGTGTATTGCGCTCATACTTTACTAGCTATGTTTTCCCACGGGGTGGTAGTACATTTGGTTAAACGTATAGGGTAATGGTTTAAATGATCGCTTTGCCACCGAGTCGAATGTAGTTGATTAGATACCCACACGGAATAAAATATATACAAATAATTGTTTCAAGTCTTTGTTTCCGTTGTTTAAACATTTATAAAGTCCCTCGCGACGCAGGCATTATTTCAAGTCCAGAAGATGTCCTCGTCAATAAAAAAAATACTTAAAAACATAGTGGGACACGCACATCTTGCATACGCTCCGCTCACGCCGCGCCCCCGTCCCTCTCACGCCGGCTCTTTGACAGCAGCTTAAGAGGATATTAAGGCTTATTCATACTATAACCAAATAATTGGCAATATCAGCCTATTTCCCTTAAAAAGTTAAACTCATATCAACGAAAATGGAATTCGAATGCACAACCTTTCGATCACAAATCCGCTAATCGCTACTTTTTCCCACCGTCCGCCTCTCGAAGTTCAGATGAATTTCATTTGATATTTGAAATATTTACAAGGCGGAGAAACGTTGGCTGTTCCGATAAGTTCCGACAGGCGCTCTTTTAGTTCATTCGTTCCTTTCGTTCATTCGTCCAGTTATGCTGATTCATATTTAGTACTCAGCGTTTAGCATTTTATTAAAATGGCAAGACTATTTTTGTTCCATTGTAGTTCAAATACTTTTGAGAATATTGTCGCGGTTTATTTCGTATACTGCTTTTTATCTGCATTTATTTTGACATTTCGGGTATTAAGCAGCATTATACGTAGAACAGTAGCGATAGCCTAGTGGGAGACCGCTGGACTGTCATGCAGGTCTCGGGTTCGACCTCCAGGCACGCATCTCTGACTTTTAAAATTTATGTGCGCATGATAATATTAGTCATGTATATAAACTGTCCTACTTCTAGGCACGGATCTCTAGAAAGATTAGGCCTTAGTCCACCACAGTGGCCTAGTACCGGTGGGTTTAGGTCCCACGTTGAAGAGAGCGAGTCTATTGCCACCTACCGGGAACAGTTACAGACTTCATGCTGCTATTGAAAATTTCTTGATATTAAAATCTAATAACACTCCCGTACCCGTGAATCGAACCCGTGAGTCACAACAGTCGCATTATTATCGCTGCGCCACCAAGCCAATCTAAACAAACAATAAAAGAAATCTAACAATAGTTTTTAATTGCTGTCTTTGTTTACCCATCTTAAAAAGAAGGATGGGGGGTTACCCAGAAACACCCCTCTTAATTATAATGACGTCACTAATCTTTTTCTTTGTTGACTACTGCCTTTTTGCCCACAACGTATCAAATGTTGCGAGCCTGCGGGGCATGAAAAAATAACCACCTTCAGACCTCTAAGGGTACCGTTTTTGTAGGGTGACGGGCCTCGTCGACACCTATTGTTTTAAAAAGGGGTTGACTTTTTACTTTAAGGGTTGATTTGTAGAAATGTAAAGACATACGGTATTAACGTAAATAGAATTAGGTTTGTTTGTTTTGGATATAGTTATATTATTTTTAAAAATTGCCTTCAAAAATGTTTACTTTGTTATTTTTTGTTAAAATATTCTCAGTAACAGTATGGGGTCCGGAATTATGCCTGATCATCGGCAATAGGCTAGCGTATATTGACGTGAAATATCAGTATTCCTACTGTTGCGTTTCTTTCGGTGAGTGAGAGTGCCGGAGGCCCAATCACCCCCTTTTTCCTATACCGCTCCTTCTCCTTCCCACTTCCTTTCTTAAAGGGTCGGCAACGCGCAAGTGATGCCTCTGGTGTCGCAGGCATCCATAGGCTACGGTGACCACTTACCATCAGGTGGGCCGTATGCTTGTTTGCCACCTTAGTTGTATAAAAAAAAATATTAACAACAATTTATTGTCCCATGTCATCAAACCCACCACAATCGGCTCACTGTCGAGGCGACCACTTAAACCACTACGCTATCGCCATCCGTGCAGCCCAAATAATCCCAAAAAACAATACGGATATTCTTCTCTCTCACACACCTTGCCTACGCATGTGTGTTCCTGAGTGATAAAAAAATCCCGGTCCCTGCTAGAGTCAAATATGATCCGCGGATTGATTTTATGGCCGCTGTTTTTGGGACATATGATAACATTACCCGTACTACATGAAAAATATACGTGTTTTTTCTTTCGCCAAAACCGCTGCGGTAGAAGGGAGATGGATAGATTCCTTCGGTGACATGATTTATGTGGATTTTATGTGGTAATGTTGTTTTGTCACGATAATTTATTTTTGTTAGCGGGGTAGGCTGTGAGCCAGATATTGTGATCGGAGGTCGTGGGATCACGTTTAGTGTTTGAAAACGAAAATAATATCTGTTTTTCCAGTAATAACTACTGACGAGACCAGTTCTTACGCAGAGCTCGCAATTTTTTACTTATATATTTGTAGTATCTGAACGCTTTGGTATCTATCAATGATATTCTTGAACAAAATTATATATATAATGTCAAATCTGGTTAATCGCGCTTTTAGTGGACTAACCCTTTTTTTATTCAGAGGCCTGTGTAGGACTGTTGACAGTAGTAATAAATTTCATGATGATCGATTGAGTAATTAAGCTGTGAAAGCAAAACAAATAAAACATTCGCATATATATATATATATTAGTTAGGATAATATTAGCCCTGCTGGGCATCCGCCTCGCAGGCGTGATACATAATTATGTATAACCTTTGTGATATAATCATGATTATGTATAACCATGACAGATTTGTCATGCCGGATCGACCCAAAGTCTTTAAATCAGCCATATAAAAAAACCAAGCAATCAATATGACTATACTTTTAAATAACCCTATTAAACGACTCCGAAGATCGCCTCATAGAATAAAAGGGATTATATAGTCATGCCAGCCAACTACGATATGGCTAGCTTCAAACACCTTTCGTCTCGAAGTTAAAGTGAACAAAAAGTTTTCCTTTGGCGTTAAAGCGATCAATAGTTAACTTTTAATACGCAACTTGAAAGGGCAAAGCGCTATCGAGATTTTCTGTTAGAAAATGTTCAGCGGAGTGTTTAGACAGTAAACGGTAAAATGGAAACGTCAGCTGTAATATACATACTATACATTCATTATTTCACGCATGTATCTCCCACGGGGTAGGCAGAGGTTCATTACACCCAAATTACGCTAGATAACATATTATGTTTCATGAAATAAGGGGCGAGCCTACCTATTGCTTTTTGTCAGGCACATTTACAGACTCCGTGCTGCTGGTGAGACTGACAAAAACCTAAATAACACATTGCTCGATTCGGGTACCGTACCCTAGTCCTCATGGACAGCAGTTGCATACACTCCTGCCGCGCCGGCGACGCAGTCTGTAACTCTAAATGCAGGTGTAGGATACGATTACGCCTGCTAAGATTTTATTTCTATATAGATCGTGAGACTATTAATACAATATGAGATATATCCATCTACCGAGTACAGTTCAGACTCCGTTCGTCTACGGAGAATTTCTGAAAACCCAGTTACACTTTGCCAATCTTGCGATTGAAAAGCTCATCGACAGCAATCACATTGACTATTTCTAAAGAAAATTAAAGAAATATATAAATTAATATTATAGACCCTAAGACATTCAAATTCACATCTTCATGAAAGTTCGCAACAACCGCATTTAATAAACCCCAAATTGAATTCTAACCATACCCTTTTAGAAATTGTAGAAATATTTTTAATAAAGTGCTGAAAAGTTTGACCTGTTTCAACACAATAACTCGAGTACCCCTGATAACCGCGTTAGCCATCTTGTGAAATTTGTCAATTTTGATTTAGGAGATTGTAACTTTCGACTTAGGGGTTTGGTAGACTAGCCACTTATTGTAGTGTTAGTGTGGGCTTATATTGCTTAACGATTCCAAGACAATATAGTGTGTAGTTGTTACAAATGATAACTTAAAGATGTTAACATAAATGGTGCCTAATTGTCAAATAGACAAAAGGTTAATCTGTCAATTGTTGAAATGTTAGACATTATTGAAAATCTATTGTGCCCGGCCGCCGTGGTGCCGCTGCGATTCAATAGGTTAAATATATAAGGGACAAAACCTATAACCTAATAAAAAGATGAAAATTTGGAAGCCTCTTCTACAGTGCAATTATTAAAATTCTCGAACCACACCATGCTACTAAGTGCGAAGTGTTTTGTAAGTTTGGAGTAGGTTTTTACTTATAGGTTACGTTAACCGCTTAGCATCAACCAGGTCGCTTCTTGATAACCGGTAAACGAGTATTTAAATAAAACGATACCAAAGATTTACAGAAGTGGTCGTTTTTAAACGGCCATGTAAGCCATCTTGGATTTGTAAAAAGGCCATCTATATTTGCGGCAGGTAGGTACATTTCATTTTTAATTATTATAACTATTCGTGGATTCGGGTTCGAACCCAAATACTCGGCGTGGCGCCAATGGGTAGGCGACCACTAACACCATTACGCTATCCATGCAGTCCACGACATAATTGTCAACCGTAAACACTTGCAACTCTTTAGGGCACGTGTGTCTTTCTTTTATTGCTGGCTGTCCTAAACAAAGTCAATAAAATAATAATAATATAATACTATCTATACTTAATATTATACCATATACACACAACACCATCTAGCCCAAACTAAGCAGACCTTGTACTATGGGTACTAGACAATGGATAAACATACTTATATACTTTTTTTTTCGTAAATACATACATATTATACATAGAAACACCCAGACCAAGACAAAGATCCATGTTCATGCACACAAATGTTTGACTTGTGCGGGAATCGAACCCGCTACCTCAGGCGTGGCAGTCGGTTACACTAAAAATGACTTCATGATTAAAATAACTCTGCCACATTAGTGATTAGAATGTTAACTTTTACCATTGAACTCCAATGATTACTCACCTTCAGGTGGAAAGGAAACACTTTGACGGGCACACAGTCAAAATAAATAAGTGAAATACAGTGAAATATTTTGACAGCTGCTCTCATGTGATAGGTTATGCTATCAAGCTGTAGTGTTGTTCGCCGTTAAACACACAAGCTTCCAGATAAGAAACAAATATCGTGACGTTAAATAAATATTTTCGACCCTTGACAACGATTCGATGCACCTTGCACAGCGTCATGAATTAACTGTATATTACAATATGTTTAAAGACTTTTATACAACAACGGGACTTTTATACAGCAAAGAATCGTGGACTGCCTAGGAGACCTAGCGTGATGATATTATAAATAGCTTATTTAACTTCTGGATAAAATAGATTCCGAATGGTGAAAGAATATTAAAATTTGTTCAATAGTTTTTGACTTTATTACAGACATAAATACGAATTTTCTTGAATCTTCTTTATAAGATTAGTGTAAATACCTATAGATTGAAGTGACGATTCCATCTTATTAGAATAGGCAGCGTAAGCGTAATTTTGGCAGTGTAGGCAACATACACACTTTAGAATACGCAAGAAAGAAACATTATTGCTAAATAAGAAAGTGAAAGTCAACGAAACAAACACACTCACACACACTAGTTTTGTATAGTCAGTATGCGATAGCCTTGCGCGGCAGTCGTCTGCCCCGCAAACACTCAATTAATCATAGTTTAACATGTATTTTATTAGAAACTTACCTTCACGGTAAAATATAGACTTATATTAACTAGTCCAGTTAATATAAGTCTATATTTTACCGTGAAGCATTTTATTTGACTGTCTACAACACACAACATCTAAACTTACGTTAGTGTAGTAAGCGCCCGTTTACAATCAGCTAGGCGCTTATTAACCAATTAGCTAAGCCCGGTCATGCTTCACCGTGTCAGGTCATATTTTAATGTTCTGTTCCCTTGAGAACATCTGAGTAAAAAATATACAAAAACATTCTTATATATATAGGTATAAGAAATATGATGTATAACTTTCCAGTCAATCCGTAGATTACTTTTTGAGTTTAGCGGACACAAACATACGTAAGCTGAAATTTCCTCAAAGATTTCTGCCATGAAAACTCGTACAACAAACACCAAATTATATTGAACGTTGGTACTTTTAACGTTGTAAAATAACGGTGGCTCAATTTAAAATAATGCTCACTACCAACCCGTCAATATGATGAGCAATTATTTACTTTACTCCCTTCGGTTTAACGTAAAAATAAACCTTGTTTTACGTAAAATGCCGGTTTATTTTCCGTTTTTCCGTCTGATGTATTTAAATATTTCTTAATGTTGGAAATTGGGATGATGGTGTTGTGTGGCGTGTTGAATTAAATTTATAAATTACGGCAGCTGGATAGGATAGTACGAGTACAAAGAGATTTCTTAGGCCTCGACAAACCTCGGTACGTTTTTCTGAAGATTTTCTAAAAGGAGAGCATTGAGCGGGAACGTTTTTATAATGACGTTAGAATAAATTAAGATGCTAATGATCAAATGGTATATTTTGACAAGGACATAATATTGTCTTACGTTTACGTAAATGTTATACATTGAAATTAAACAAACTTTATACGGATTTTATCGCGTTGTTTATTATTTATAAAAACACTATGATTACATAATTTTGAAACTTTAAACTACTATTGTTAAACACTTTTACTAGTTACTGTTTACTTCAATTTAAGCTATTTAAATTATACATCTATTTAGATTTAATTTTACACTTTCCGCAACTTTTCAGTTGCTTTTCAACAGCCATGGTCACGGGGAGACTAAGATGGCAGTTGTCTCACTGTTCCAGTGTAGTTATTTCAAAGTACCCGAACACAATTTAATCATGGGTGTTTCTATTTACGCAGATTGAGCTCAAATTATCATGAAGTCTAGCTGTGGTTTGCTTCTTCTTGGGTTTGACTTGTAGGGATACATGTATGACATTGCTAACTAAGCATCTAATATACAGGGTGTTAAGCACACGGTTGTCCAAATGAAATAGAGATCTGGTTTGGGCTATTGCCAACGCGTTGGACTCAGGCAAATTACTATTGAAATCAAAAAACATCCTAATTTCAATAAAGAAGATGGTTGGAATGTACCACCAGCTTGGGATCCAGTAATTCAAATAGTCAAACCCAAGAAGAAGAGAGAAGAGAATTTGAAATTCCATAGAACTAGTGAGGCGTAATTTTCTCCGTAGTTTCATGGAACATCCCTATGTAATAAGTGAGACATTTTCTCAGTAGTTTCAAGGAGTGTGTCAATGGATTAAGTGAGAAAGCAACTTATGCATTATTGTGTAATGTGTTAAGAGATCCCGGTAATCTATATAATATTATATAGTAGACTAGCAACCCGCCCCGGCTTCGCACGGGTTCTTTACAGAAAATATAAAAAGGCCTATGTTACTCCGAGGAGATGTAGCTTTCCGTAAAATTGGTTAAGTAGTTTTTGAGTTAATTCGTAACAAACAAAAAATAATTCATCTTTCCTCGTTATACATAATATTAATTTAGATTATTTTTTGAGTGGCTATTATTTATTATGAGACAAACAAAATAGAAAACATTGAGATTAGTTTAAGTATATTATATTAAAATAAAAAAAAATAAAAAATTCTTTGTGTACGACATTAATAACCTGATCATGTGTAAAAACGAACAAATTTTGTTTCGAAAACCGTGCGAAAAGCATTGTGTGCTTAAGTCTACTCCCGCAACTTTTAATGTTTGATCCTGCGCTTTATTAATTGTCATTCCAAACGCTATTTTTACACGAAATTGTAGACGTTTAAATTGGAAAGGCAATTCTGAGGGTATCATTGGAATTCTTGGTATAAAAACAGTTTCACCAGTTGCCTTGTCAGTTAATATGAAACATTCGATCAAAACATTTTTAAATTGACTACTTTGAATCTTGTACCGTTGCACAGTTTCGGTGGACTTAAATTTCTTAGCAATATAATAGGGGCACCTACTTTTAATATTAATTTGTGTGCCGGGATTCCAGGAGGACTCAAAGAATTCAAAAATTCTGTTGCATAATGTACTGCCTCTTCTCTATCCACAACTGTGTCAAGTGAATAGTAGGTTTGCGATGATGCTTCGAACTTGGAAATAATACATTCATTTATTTTATCGACTTGCTCATTAGTGGGTGATAGACGTGATAGTGTAGCTCTTTCTTGAAACCAATTTAGTGTCTTAGTGGATATGTTACTAATATCGGGCTAAACTTTTTCAATAATTTCTTCCACATTTTGTACTAAAACACAAATATTGTTAAGATTTATACATACATTTCGTGCCTGAAATTCACCATTTCCTATTTGGAGCAAGTCGTTAGAAAATTGCCTATTATCTTCGCTAGACGATAAAATCCTCATATTGGTTTTAAGTTCACATTTCTTTATATGTGGCCAAAGATGCGATCTTTTGAGCAATGCATTGACTTCATCTGCTCTCGTTCCCCTAGTTATAACTGGCGAAGTTTTACGGAAATCTCCAGAGAATAAAACAGTACAACCACCCATTGGGCAGTTACTGTTGCGCAGATCTCGCATTGTCCTGTCTAATGCCTCAACTGAAGCTTTATGAGACATAGAAGCCTCATCCCAAATAATCAAACTGCAATCTCTCATTAATTTTCCGGCATTAATCTCTTTAGAAATATACATACCTATTTTTAATGGCAGTTTGAATGTGGAATGGGCTGTTCGGCGACCTTCCAAAAGTGTGGCTGCTATGCCGTACGATGCCACAGCTAGGGCAAATTTTTTTGTCGGATCGTACTTTTGCTAATAATAAATTTACTAAAAATGTTTTACCTGTGAATCCAGGGGCATCTAAAAAAACATTTTACCTTCATTACTATTATTAATTGAGGACAATATTAGGTCATAAACATTTTTTTGTTCAGCATTCTAGCGACATTCATCTTGAATTACTTGTAAAAGTCTCGAATGGTTATAGTTAGTTTCTCGTAAATACTCTGTATTGATTATTGCATTTAAATTGAAATTTAATAGCAAGATGAATCCAAAATCTTTTATAGATTTTCCTGACAGAGATTCCACTTCTTTATTCAATTCAAATAAAACTTGATCAAAATCTTTTTGATTTTGCTATATCTCCTAAGGTATTATTTAATTTGCATGGTGTAAATGGAAAAATAATCTTCATGAAATGCTCAAGCCAACTAACATATTTAAAATGATAAGGATTAATGCTGTATTTGTGTAAATAGCTTTCCAATTACCGCTTTATAATTGCCCATATTTTAAAGTATTAAAATGCATATAGTATGTTATCCTTAAGAGATAGACATATGCCAATGCGGACTTTTCTGTAGACCTATATAAGATACACAATTCCACCATACATTATTTTGTTATATCTCAAAGGGCTTAGGCAGCGTTTTCGTTGAAAGCTCCCATACGGCTTATTTTTTCCCGACACCTCCAACAAATATCGTTATATTTTAGCAAATGTATACAAAAACTTAACAAATGATATACTAAAACCTTCCTCGAGAACCACTCTATCCATTGGTGAAAACAGCTTGAAAATCGGCGAAGTAATTATTGAGTTTATCGCGAACAGACAGACAGACAGACGCGGCGGAGGACTTTGTTTTATAATGTGTAGTGAAGAGTTTGTTTGTTTGTTTGAACGCGCTAATCTCAGGAACTACTGGTTCGATTTGAAAAATTTATTTAGGGTTGGATAGCCTATTTATCTAGGAAGGCTATAGGCTATATAACATCACGCTACGACTAACGTGGGCGGCGCAGTAACGATAAACGCGGGTGAAACCGCGGGAACGTCTAGTCACTTATATATATGAGGTATGCTTGTTTGCTACTTTGGTCATGTAAAAATATCAAACCAACAAAATTACAACTTTATACCCGAATATAACCCTATCGAATAAAAATGATCTGGTAGTTTTATATTATTTTGTTTTGATTTATTCGATTACTTACTATAGAAAAGAAATTGAATGTTGATCGATATATTAGATTTTTATCGAAATTACCCTCTAATTTAATACCTATTATACGGATAAAATTATTTAAAAAAATAATATATATTTTTGTCTGTATTTATTTTAATACGATATTTTTCGAAAATAAAAAAATATCGGATATCAACAAATCACCTAACGATTGTTTCGAATAATATATCTACCTAGGGATTTTCTTACTAGAGAGAAATTTTATTTAAGCTTCGTACAAAATATGTAAAATTAGCGTTAGTATAGAAAACCACAAATAGATTATGGGAACTACACACATTTAGCAGTACTACGTAACAATGTAACCGATTCCCTAAACTCTTGTCGTGAAGCGTTCAGCGGTTTCGTCGTTCTTATTCTATTGTTACCGAGTGCAGTGTTGTTGAACCCATCATTATCTGCGCCTTGTACTTAGTGCCTTGTTCTCTTGTTACACAAACTATTGACAAGATGATTGCTTTCAAATTATCGTCAAGAACATGCTTTGAAACTATTTTTGTAATGTTTTCTTATATTGTGGAAGAAATTAAGTAGGATAAATAGAGATGGCGATATTTTTGTTACAGATGTTACAATTACGAGGGGAGGTCCAAAAGTTCGCGGAATAGCGGGGTTGGAGGGTGAGTTTACTTATCCATGTAGGCGCTAATTGAGTGACTCATTGTTAGTATATATACCGAGTTTCAGCCTAATCGGGTCATTAGCTTTTGAGTTTTTAACGAGTAAACAAGTCAATCGGGAAGAAACTAGCCACTATGGAGCAAAGTGTCCGTGCACACAAGCCATGTTGCGACGGCTGCCATTCACCGGTGTGGTTTTGAAAAACTGCGCCACCCACCCTACAGCCTAGACCTGGCCCCAAGCGATCATTTTGGAAAAAAAAAAGGAAGAACTGTGTGGAAAATTTTTGCGACGATGATGAAATTAAGTCGGTAATTTCGGCCTATTTAGACGCCCAAGACAAATCTTTTTTTTTTCGACGTTATTAATAAGTTATTTGACAGATCTAATAAATGTATTAGGGTTAAGGGAGAATACATTGAAAAGGAAAAATAGTTTGATGTTTCATTTCATTATCCTTCCCTGTCATTCCGCGATCTCTTGGACCTCCCCTCGTAGGAATCGAGCGCTATGCATTAATTAGGAAAAATCTTTAGTTGTTGTCGTATGAAACGAAAATATTTTACATTTATGTTTATTCCACTTGCTATCCCTTGAGAACGTCTTAAACCAAACCCTTGATTGACAACGTGTATGCGAAATTTCCTGACGATCATTCGAGTAATTAAGGAGTGAAAGTATAACAAATACAAATAAACTTACATTCGCATTTATAATATTAGTTAGGAACTCCGTCCGTGGCGCAGCGGTAGTGAATGCGACTGCTGTGCATGAGGTCTCGGGTTCGAATCCCGGGTCGGGCCAATAAAAATGATATTGGGTTTTTCTGTTTAGAAATCTCAATACAAGCCCGGAGTTAGGAAGTTGGCGGTATTAGACACCCCCGTGTCTCGGAAAGCACGTAAAGCCGTTGGTCCTGCGTCAGATCTCTCCGGTGGTGTCGGATTACCATCCCATCGGATCATGACGGTTAGGGAACAGAGAGTGCACTTGTGTTTACGCACATACTTGTGCACTATAATATCTCCTGCGCAGATGGCCAGTCTCCGTTAAGATTGGCCGCCGCCGCCGTTGCCGAAATTCGGTCTGGTAGACATTATTAGTTAGAATAATGCATTGCATTCATTTATCACTTTCTCATTTCCTAACAATATCAACGAATTCCTGGTTTGAGATACTCATTATCAAATTAAAAAACAATTTCTACGTTGTAACCATTCATACCTACGATAGATTAGCAATGGAGTGCGGTTATGCTCACGTATTATGTCATAAAAACAGCTTAATATGTTAATATTAACATTGTATTAGTAAAATAGTTAAAAAATTAGTTCAGCTGTTCATGAAGTTACCGTCTACAAACTACCAATATATCTTTAAAATATTACTATAGATAAAAAATAATGTTCTAGAACTCGCCCGCTTCGCTTATGACTAAGTACGTTACTGAACATTAACGTCAGTTCTAGTTACAGGTTCGAAGTTCAAATTGCAATTGAACATCAAACTTAGTTACATTTTAAGCTTTATTACTAATATATTAAAGTTTAGATTGGCTTTACGAGGATCTTTACTACAATTGTCAACTTTATTCGCAGTATCAATAAAATTCTTAGTAGTCTCGGCGTTATCGATGAAGGTTATCGATTTGTCGATAAAATAATGAATCTGTTAGATGTCTTTGTGATTTTTTGTATTTAAGTTACCTAAAAGATATAAGGCTTAGCAGGATATCACCCAAATATTTACCTGTTTTTGACGCGGGAAATAGTAGGTATATTGTTGTATTGATCAGCGGTAATCGCCATAAAGAATATAGCTTTGTTTTTTTGGCTTCATAGAAGTGATGCTAAGGAAGCAAAACTTAGCTACTGCCTACTTTTACCACATAGGTGGCATACTAGCGCCAAATAATATAAAATATATATAATTATTGATGTACAATAAAACTGTTACGTTTACATAAACTCACATTTTCTGTTACCGATTTTATTACATCCTCTGATCGAGTAATCTTACTTCTCCATCTAAAATTAAAAGTATCTTGACAATCACACACAAAAAGTTTCAGCAAAATCAATGCAGCCTAAGAAATACATATATAAAGTTATTTTATCTTTAGTGCAAAGCTCTTAGGGGGTAACTTTTGTTGTGGGATTTTGGAAAAGTCACGAAAATATAATCACCTGTTCCATATAAAATTGAACTATGACACTGGCAAAATGTATGAAACAACTGATAGGTATTTATTTCGCGTTTTCGGCAAAGTCTTAGGACTAAAGTAGTCCATAATGACGGGTACAGTTAAAGAAAAAATAACGTTGTATCATTTATACAGGATGTTTTGTAGGTGATCGGACGAATTTTCGTGTTAGATTATAGTTATCTTATGTGGAGGCCAGTCAGTGCAGACCGGTGACACTTCGACTCAGTGGGATCTTTTGTGTCGACACTCTCCCAATAACGACTGCCATAGATGTTCATGGCAGCTGGGACCGACGGCTTAACGTGCTCTCTGAGGCACGGAGCAGGCGATAATTGTCAATCAATACGCACATAATTTCGAAAAGTCATCTAACTTACGAAAGTCAGAGGTGCGCGACGTGGGTTCGAACCCGAGACCCTCTGCATTGCAGTCTGTTAGTCTCCGCACTGAGCTATCGCTGCTCTAGATTATAGTTACAAAGTAATAAAAACATAAAGCCTTAATTTTTGAAAAATAATATGTAGGGGAGATATGGGAAGAAATGGATAAATAAAAAAACATGTGTGGACGTAGCTGCGGGCATCCTCTAGTTCAATATAAAGAAGGAAAACCCATCATACGCAAAGTGTCCCTCCCCCACTCTATCTTCTAAACTGCAGTACTTAGGTATGTATAAATTATGCTAAATAGTGACATATATACCTAATTAATATTTAATGAAAATTATAACGGCTCATTAGACTTTACTAATTAACGAGTAATAGACAACTAACTTAAACTTCTACTTGCAAACGATAAAATGCATATGCACAATATGCATTTAAGGTAGATATTTTTTATTTGCAGTTCATAATTATATACAGTTGTCGATCACTTAAGTACCTACATATAATAATAATAATAATATAATAATATTCTACCACATACACGCAACACCATCTAGCCCAAACTAAGCAGAGCTTGTACTATGGGTACTAGATAATGGATAAACATACATATATACTTTTTTTTGTAAATACATACATATTATACATAGAAACACCCAGACCAAGACAAACATCCATGTTCATGTACACAAATGTTTGACTTGTGCGGGAATCGAACCCGCGACCTCAGGTGCAGCAGTCGGTTACACCAACCACTACGCAATCGAGGCCGTCTAATACTAAGTAAGGATAGTAATCCTTAGTTAGTTTATGTCGATATGTAGGTACTTATGTGATCGACAACTGTATATAATTATGAACTGCAAATAAAAAATATCTACCTCGCTTCCGTTGCTTTCTTTACGGCTGCACAATTTTTGTTTTTTCTTTTTTTGATACAATGGTATACAGAACCCTTACGCCCCATTGCTAAAACGAATAAAATAAAAACATAACATTATACAAACTACTTAAATAATACACTTGATAGTAAACAAAACAGTAATACAGTTTACCGTTGGAAAAAAAACAAAGAATCAAAATGTTGTAGTCGTAGTATAATAATGCGTTTACGATACGGACGCTCGAAGTTCGGCACGCGAGACAAAATGGCACAGGTCCTTCCTCAACGGGCGCTCGCGCCGTACTAATCGGTGCATGCTTGTGCATCGTAATTAATTTATTCTAAATTAGAGTGATATTCATATACATTTTATGATAAATTTCATGAACGGATTTTCATCAAACTTTGAAATTAGATTTCTTGAAGAACATAGTTTATTTTGACATGGTTTTATATATGTAAACTAATTACACTTTATTTAAACCAAAAAATCGCTATAAAATAGGGATATAAAACATAAAAAATGGCCTAGGATTTTATTTTTTTACGAAATAATGTTATTAATAATCGATATTCTAGCTCGGTATGCGTTAATAAAATTATATTTCTGATACGATACGTATTTTTTCTAGTCAAATTTATAAATATTAGTGATAGATATGAGAGCATGAAATTAACTCTGCGTTCGTTTTTTCACTAAACTTGTCGTGGGAGATTAATTACCACAAAGTAAACAAATATTTTTTTGTAAATGTGTTTAATGAATTGGCCATACGAAAGATCGGCCTATTTGTTACATGTATTTAAAAATGCCGAAGTTTTACCTCAGATGGTAAATTAGGCGACTGAAATCTTAGATATTCGCGCGAAAACGTGAAATGGCTCTTAACTCGAGCTTTTGCGAGCGGCTCCGCTCGTGTGATACCTACATGAATAAAAAGTAGCCTATGTCCTTTCCCAGGTTTTAAACTATCTCTGTATCAAATTTCGTCCAAATCGGTTAAGTGGTTTAGCCGTGAATAATAATAACAGACAGATAGACAGTTACTTTCGCATTTATAATATTAATAATAAATAATATAATGATTTTATTTTTAACCTAGAATTCCCTTTAATAGTGAAATATTTTTAATCAAATTGTCAACCGTAATCGGATTGTAAATTAACATGTAAACAATCATTATTATTGTTTTGTCAAGTAGAATTTCCATGATACGTCACTGTAGATTCTGTCATCTGTCACGAATATTTGACAGAGATTGACTGACTATATGAATTACCATGGTAGTGCTATGAATAATAAATTATGCAGAAAGCGACGAAATAATCTGCCCAAAATGACATGCTTCTAAATCTTTAGCCTTAATCGCCCATCCTCGCAGCAAATCCTTAGAACCAAGAACGGTGAAAGCGTCTTAAGTATAAATAAGTCACTTTATTTATTTTACTTTGTTTGTTTCGTTGCAATTACAAGTTAGAGTCTCCAATCAATAAGTGAGATTATGTATTCCAATGTTCGCGTCAACTGGAAATGTAATCCGTTCTGTATTATTATAAATGCGAAGGCAATTTTGTTTTGTATTGAAACCATTTGGGGACCCACTTTATGACACACAAAAAATACCACTAAAATCGGTATTCGGTCTTTTAGGACGAATTTTGTGAGTCTTAATATGTCTACTTTTGAATTAACTGCTTGAGCGTCAAGAGGAAATACAAAAAAAAATCAACGGGTTGCACTCCGGGAGTGCCGGCAGAAGTGAAAACTTGAATATTAACGTTGTGCATTTTTGATATTTTGGAATGGTTAGGGAATAATTTCGCACGAATTACTTTAATTTATTAGTATAAAAGTACTATAATTTATGTGGTAAAATACAATATTCATTTATTGCGCTATCGTACACGAACATGACAATTCTCCCTCCGTCTTACGAATTTTCGATCAGGTCACGTGTCCTGACGCGAGTTTGACAAATCTCCCTCTGTCTTACGAATTTTCGATCAGGTCACGTGCCCTGACGCGAGTTTAACAGTTTTTACCCATCACAAAAAAGTGCACAAAGCCGCTAAAGAAGTTTTCACTTCAAAAAGAAAATTCATTGTGCAAACAATACACAAACAGACAAATGTATGTCCGCTCGACACTTGACTCGTTAGCGAGTCAAGTGACGAGTGAACATACGTTTGCCCGTTATATTTTAATGAAGAAGTCATTAAAAAAAATAAGCGGCTAATGTCATTTTCCTGGGTTGAATCTCGATATTTTCTCCGATCAAAACGTGGCACTATGCTACAACATCATCAATATAACTTGCCAAAGCTTTTGTTATTTATCGTTATACAATGTCACAAACATATCTACTCTGTCCATTAATGGTGTCAGGTGTTCATTTAATATATGGGTTAACAGTTTGAATTCATTAGTTACAGTCAACAGGAAAGACAATGTCATAATAATGGCTAACGATATATCACTTATGTGGACACATGCAACTGGTATTACAAATACCGGTTGCATGATTGTGTCTTTCTGTTCAGGATGTACAATCAAGTACCTAATTTTTTTTTATATCTACATCCGCATGTGGCTTTAATCCTGTATCGCGGGGACTTTTATAAGCAATCAAAACATCAATTATCCTATCAGACCCCGCGCGCGCGCTAATGTAAACAACAACAACCCCCGCGTCCCGCGACGCCCGGCACTCGAAGGCCACTCGAGCGTTATTCGAGTGGGTCGGCAGATGTTAATAATTTAGAACGCAAAGTTATGATAACAAAGCTTGTGTTTCTTAGAAGTATACATTGTAAGCTACGATAAGTGTTATGAATCATTGCATTTACGTGTATATTTTAGTTTATACGTCTGGTTAAAGTAACCGAATTGGAAATATGAGATGATATTATTATATCTTTATTATATAGATTAATCGATTTGTCTAATAAGATGTTTTACTTTTTCTATTTCCTAGTTAAATACTCTTTATAGTAAAAAAAAAGTATTTATAATGTCTGTGTGAAAAAAATAAGATATTAGCATTTGAAAGTGCGTTACGAGTACATTTTAGAGCGCGGAAAAAGTAAATATTGAAAAATGTCTAAAAAAAATTCCGACGTAGCCTTGTGCGTGGTTTTCACATATTTTATAGAAATACTAATAAATAACACTATTATAGTGATTAAAACCTGAAATACGATATAATAAAATAATAAAAAAAATATATCAAAAAAGGCGGGCAATCTGAGAAATGATAATAGGTTATTTTGGGCTTCAGTTTGTTATACAAAAATAACAATAGTCACTATTGTTTTTATTTTGTCTAAAAATAGAAAGAATAAGCTTTCCAATAATGTATTATACTTACATACTTGCCCTATAAAAACTACAGATAACAGCGGAACAAATAACATAGACGAACGAACGTGTGGCGCAAAGTCACGTGACATGACAAAAAGAATATTTAGAAAAATATTATTCAGTTGATAAATATTCGTTCGAAAAGCTCAGTTCATTCCGAGAACATTGATGTACAACACAATATTTTAAATACAGGCCTTATAATAAAAAAAACGGCAAACAAAACACGTCCCAACGCTTCGACCCCATATAGCGTCACCGGGGTTTTACGGGTGCAAACGTGACGACGCGATATAGCGTCACCGGGGTTTGAGCGGAGGTAGTAGAATCTCGCTGATTTCAGCTTGAATGGGCCGGCTCAACCGGGGAAGGACTCTTAGAATATCGACGTGAAATAGCAGTATTCCTACTGTTGTGTTTCGTTCGGCGAGTCAGAATGCCGGAGGCCCAATCACCCTCTTTCCCCCTTCCCGCTCCTTCTCCGTCCCACTTCCTTTCCTAACAGCAACGCGCAAGTAATGCCTCTGGTGTTGCAGGCGTCTATAGGCTGCAGTGACCACTTACCATCAGGTGGGCCGTATGCTTGTTTGCCACCTAAGTTGTATAAAAAAACAAAAAAAATCAAACAAGAAACACCTAAACTCAAAATAACTATTTGGGGATCATACAATTTTTTGTATCGTGTGCGGATCGAATTCACTACACTCGGCGTAGTGGCAATGGTGAGGTGACCACTTAACCACTATGCCATCCGTGCAATCAACGCGTATCACTTACGGTAGCAAACCAGAGAGGTAGTCATTTTTACTTTGTCTTTCGTTTATGACCACGCTATGCTAACACTTGCAATTTTATTTAGCTTACTCCGTTTACAAATTAACTTCAAAACATTATCTTGTCATTCCATTTAGTTAGGGTGACAGGTGCACACTTAATATTCGAGACCGCTTCAGTTCATTAGTTATAGTCAGTAGGGAAAACACTGCCACTGTGATGGCTAACGATTTGTCACTTCTGTGGAATAATAATGCTATTTACGTATGTCATGCGTTGTTTGACTTGGCGTAGCACTTAGCGTGTGTTTACGGGTAATGAGTATTTTTGGCGTTGATACATCCTATCTTATCTTATCTTATGTGGGGGCCAGTCAGTGCAGACCGGCGACACTTCGACCCAGTGGGATCTTTTGTGTCGACACTCTCCCAATAACGACTGCCATAGATGTTCATGGCAGCCGGGACCGACGGCTTAACGTGTTCTCCGAGGCACGGAGCAGGCGATAATTGTCAATCAATACGCACGTAATTTCGAAAAGTCATTATAACTTCCGAAAGTCAGAGGTGCGCGACGTGGGTTCGAACCCGAGACCCTCTGCATTGCAGTCTGTTGGTCTCCCCACTGAGCTATCGCTGCTCTTGATACATCCTAACTAGTTCTAACTAATAATACCTATTATAAATAAATAATAATAATAATAATAGTTTATTGTTTCTCTCTCACATAGGTACATAATAAGAAATTTCACATAAGAAACTTAATCTAGACATATATATTCGCAACTATGTGAGAGACTGATATCTGTACTAGGCTCGACCTGTATGACAGATTACCAGCCTCTCCAGGCACTGGACTCGTGAAAAATGTGAGATTGCTTATTTGTTTGCTACGCTTTCACGCTTTAACTGTTCGACCCATCATTATGAAATTTCGCATACACGTTCATCCATCAAAATTACTGTTCTTGAGGGATAGAAATGTATTGACCATATCTACATTAACGCTAGCAAAGCCGCAGACTGAATATACTTTTGTAGGATAATTTTAAAATAATGGACGTCAATGTGTGTATGTAAATACATACACCATCGATCAAATATACCATAGATGCACGATCGTCGCTCGAAAAACGGCCCCAACAAAACTGTGCATAAATCAGTCGTATGCGCGATATTATGCACCTGTCCCACTCACTGTTGCGTGCGCTGCCCGTAAGCGAGAGCGAATCGACACAACTACTACGGTGGAGACCGTACCATATACTTAGTACGCTTGCGTATCGCGAGTAACACACTTAGGACGCTTTACATTGACGCGTTTTAACTAAACTATTACAAAATGTTTCTCAGTGGGCGTTCAATGGTTATACCGGTTTATTTCCTGGATTGCATAATAAATGCAGACACTTATAAGCAGAGATCGGAATAGGTAGAGCTGTTTTATGTACTTGCCTTAGGTTAGAATAATATGGATATTCCCCGAGTCCCGGGATTTGGTTTTTAAATAGTAAAATCATAAAAAAACTATTCTCGCCTTCGGGACTAATTAAAGATTACACTTCCTTTCTGACGGGTAAATATAACAAGGACGGGATTAAGGATAGTATAATAAAATCTATTTATTATACTATCCTTAATCCCGTCCTTCCTATATTTACCGGTCAGAAAGGAAGCGAAACCACATATATTTTTTTACGTAACAATTTCTTATTCAAGAATCAACAATCATTTAAACATTTTTATTCTGAAGTTGTACAAAAACATATTACCATATAAATTATTTGTTCCTCAAAAATCAAAACATTATCAAATAGAACAATATGTATTTACAATAAAATCTTAATTAAAATAATCGATACGCTTCAACAATAATTCACTTATTTAAACAAAAATGTCATTGGTCTGGTTTGTCTTCAGCTTCACCAGAAGACTGAGTATGACCAGAGTTACAATAAATCACCATTATTTTTTCTAAATTATCTAATTTTAATCTATTTCTTTTTACATCTAACACCCATTTATATGTGGAAAACGAGCCGTCGACATCTGTTGATATTAGTGAAGCGAATTTATATGACAAAATTTCGTCATTCACATCATTTTTCGATAATTTTCCTTCATATTCTCTGAGGATGTCAATGTTATAGCGTGTAATTTTATAGCGAGCTGTTGACGTAAAACTTACAACGTTGCTCATGCGCTTATTGGCTTACATAAACCATTTTTATACATATTGACAAAAATAATGAAATTCAATAAAATCCCGTAGTATCAGTCGGAATCCCGTGGAATATCCATATTAACATCAATGTTTACGGTCAATGAACCTAAATAGCTCTACCTATTCCGATCACTGCTTATAAGTAAGTAGTACTGGTCAGTGCCACATATTGACGCGGTTTTTGTATGAGAATGTGCATCTATGGTATATTTGATCGAAGACATACACACATTATGATTCCATTGTACAAGTATTTATATTCCATTGTATAATTACCTCGTTAGTAGTACGTGTGTAAGCAACAAGATATTTAGGTCGCTTTCTACCATCCTTTTCTAAGAACATCCAACCGTTTTTACCTTTGATCTAAGTCAAATTGTTGCTGAATCTTTGATCTCATTATTTGATGTTTTAACAAAACTTGCGTACACAGACAACATTTAATCAAACGTAAATTGACGGTAGGTACAGAGAATTACCCAATAATTTAAATTCTACTATGCTACTAAATTACCTTAAATTTGGGCGTACCAAATTGGCTTAAAAGGGAACGGGTAGCATTTTAAAATACGCGCAATCTGTTGTGTATCCATACAAATTTTGTTAATGCGAGATATTTTCTGTCTGTATTTTAAGCAGGTTTTAAGGCCCAAACTGTTGAGTTGACTTTGATGACATTTGTTATGGAGATAGTTGCACCCTGGGAAACGATATTTATGGACCATTTAAAAAACTTGCTACTTGAGCAACAGCAACCTCAATTTATGTAAAATGCAAGTACCTAGTTACTTAATTTCATGCTAGTTAAAAGGGTCGATTGTTTTCTTTAAACAATAATAATATTCTATCACATACACACGACACCATCTAGCCCGAACTAAGCAGAGCTTGTACTATAGGTACTAGACAATGGATAAACATACATATATATAGTTTTTTTTTGTAAATATATAGGTACATATTATACACAGAGACACCCAGACCAAGACAAACATCCATGTTCATGCACACAAATGTTTGACTTGTGCGGGAATCGAACCCGCGATCTCAGGCGTTGAAGTCAGTTACACTAACCACTACGCCATCGAGGCCCCCAATGCTTTTCTTATGACAAATTCTTTCAATGACCGATATAATAAAGCGAAACAACTACCTACTATTATCTAGTGAGGTCGCTATAATTCGATTTTATAGTATCTATCATCGATCAAATATACCATAGATGCACGATCGTGGCTCGAAAAACGGCCCCAACAAAACTGTGCATAAATCAGTCGTATGCGCTATATTGTGCACCTGTCCCACTCACTCTTGCGTGTGCTGCCCGTAAGCGAGAGCGAATCGACACCACTACTACGGTGGAGACCGTACCATATACTTAGTACGCTTGCGTATCGCGAGTAACACTTAGGACGCTTTACATTGACGCGTTTTAAATAAACTATTACAAAATGTTTGTCAGTGGGCGTTCAATGGTTATTCCGGTTTATTTCCTGGATTGCATAATAAATGCAGACACTTATAAGTAAGTAGTACTGGTCAGTGCCACATATCGACGCGGTTTTTGTATGAGAATGTGCATCTATGGTATATTTGATCGAAGCTATCTATAGATCGAAGTCACGTCTCACACTAGTACTCACTCAAACTTATTATCAAACTTACGTAACTTGGAAAACTGATTAATAAAGAAGTTATAGCTTTCGATGCTGTTAGTATTTTGTCTCTTTCCCGATAAATGTACGATATACGTTTACAATGTTACAAGTACTATTACGTTATTATCACAATCACTGCTATCTTTATGTGGTTATTAATATTATAGGTACTTCACTTATTAACCATTTTTGCCACTTTGGTATAGTGCTTCGTTCAATTTAAATCTAGCTAATAGGTGGTCATCGTAAAAGATGAAAATCATTGTAATTAAACTAATAAAAAATGGCGACTACAAAACATATGCATAACGTAAGGGAATCTATCAATGTTACATATAATTGAAAACCTATTGTGTCTGACCGCGGATTGCGGATTGCTGTTATATAAAAATTGTAAACAAACGAAACCATGACGAAATCCGCATAAATTACTTAAAATTTAAATTGAATATGTAATATTTACGTTAACATAAGACAACACTATATTTAAACTAGTAAAACGAAACAACTGAAACAGTTTCTAGCTTTTCTAATGAAAACGAAAATAAAAACGCTTTTAATTGCGACATAGTGCTTGAACACGAAAGCTACAACAACATGGTCTACAGGAAAGACAAAAGCGAATTACACACGACATCTGTATATTGACTTAATATTAGTACTAATTAGCAACAGGTCGCCGCTACAAAACTAATTAACATTACTTCTTTTCTTTAACTCAAATACTAGCTTGTTTTCTAAGAAAGAACACAGCGAAAACTAGTTTTACAAAGAATTTTGTACAAATAGTTATTATACTAAATCTTTGTGCATAGTGCAACTGGATTTTTATTAATGTTTGTAAAAGAAGAATTTTGATTAGAATTGCGAATACGATTTTGCGTGTTGTTTGTCTTTTATTTATTCATATAGAAAGAATAAGGGATATACGTGACTTTTTTTAAAGAAATAGAGGTTCTAGACTTTTCTTTTACCAATTAATTAGGTTTAATATTGTCTACTGTAACAGATCCAGCATTGCGCTATCGAAGTTTGCTACGAATAAGTATATTGCCGACATCAATCGTCCGTCGTCACGCCTGCTTGGAGGAGCCACCCTTTATGCTGTTATTCCACCGTTTATTTAATCTAGTTCCTCCATATTAAAATGATTACAGGATGATTAATGATTGAATTTAATATACAGCGTTTCTGCGTTTTGCGTATAACAAAATAGTATTTCCGTTTTCCTTTCATTATCAGCTTATACCATTCTTTTCCAACTGCACTCTGGGCGAGATCTACGGCCTTTCTAATCCAGCTTTAGGTGAATCGATCAATGTGATTGTTGCTCCTTTTAGTTTGAGGATGTCCTTTACGTTTACCGTTCTACGGTCTCCACTCAAGAATACCTATTTCCAAAATCACACACACTGAGCGTCTATCATGAGCTTATATTTAGCTATTGACAGAATTTGCTTACATCAAGTACTGTAAAAGAAAAAAATATAATGTGCTGAACGACTTTGATTCTCTGGTGGATTACCTTGTTACGAATTGGATAGTGAGCAGCGATAGCTCAGTGGGGAGACCAACAGACTGCAATGCAGAGGGTCTCGGGTTCGAACCCACGTCGCGCAGCTCTGACTTTCGGAAGTTATATGACTTTTAGAAATTATGTACGTATTGATTGACAATTATCGCCTGCTCCGTGCCTCGGAGAGCACGTTAAGTCGTCGGTCCCGGCTGCCATGAACATCTATGGCAGTCGTTATTGGGAGAGAGTCGATACAAAAGATCCCTCTGGATCGAAGTGTCGCCGCCCGGTCTGCACTGACTGGCCCCCACATAAGATAAGATACTAATTGGATCCTTTGGTATCATCAACAATTTTCTATTGTAACGATAATAAGTAACATGTAAAACACTCCTCAAAGGCTTTCTTTATGCTCCAAGTTATTCAATATATTTAACTCTCAGAAAAGAAGGATACATTATCCACCCCCTAATGTTACTCACGTCATATAAAAGCCTATTTTTACTCAACACCCCATAATTTAAATTCTCGGTTTGCGCCGTAGTTATCCCATTTTTACCGAGAGACCATGGGGTCTCTCGGTAAAAATGGGATAGCTCTCGGGGTTATGGAACCCCGAGAGCTATGGTGTCCACTTACCGTGTAGCGGGATGTGCCATAAAAAAGGTACGCACATAGTTAAATGGAAGGTGTCTTAATGTAGGGTTGCCAGATTTAATTATTTTTTGGGACATTCTCACTTTCGAGGTTTTTATAGGCTACTTTTGTACCTCGTGTGATGCCCTGTTATGCACGAAATATCGCAAACCTTATAACAAAGACCACATTGGCTCAGTAAATTTGCGAATTAAATTAAATTAAGGAGTTAAATATTTATCACATGCTACGCCCGCGTAATTGCCAGTGAAGCGCATACCAGAGATTTAGGATAACAAGGTCTAACTGTATGCTAAGTCTTATTGGAATCTGTTTAACTGTTTTAGCATGGTTTAGTAATAAATATCCAAACATTTTCACGAACTTTTACATTTAAAGTATTAATAGGATTGCACTTGTCAATAAGATAAATGCAACCGTGACTACATGTATTGTAATGTCATCTTAATGTCGTCACTATCTCTGGACTGTAATTGGGCTTTCCATCAGGTCCGTTACAATCACTTTGCCGTGTCGCTATAAAAAAATAAATATGTTAACACTAGCGATAAGTGTAATGGGATTCCGTACACGCCATGACTACAGATGTGTTCTGAACGCAAGTATTTCGGACCTCCCTTTTTACCCCACTTTTCAGAGATTTCATATCCCTAGGATTTAAAGGATTTTTAAATATCTTCCTTCTCTCTCTCTTAATTATTTTATGATGGCTAAGCGATCACTCAGGTGACACACACAATATGATGAGGTATTTCTTGAATCATCAACAAACAACCTCTAATATTATAATGCGAATGTGAGTTTGTTTGGTACGCTTTCACGCCTTAACTACTCGACCGATCATCATGAAATTTCGTATACACCTTTCATTCCGACAAGAATCCGTTCTCGAGCGATAGAAATTTATTGACATAACCTACATTAATGCGAGCGAAGCCGCGTTCAAAATCTAGTTGCCAATAAAATTCAATTGTAGCAGTGTATTGAATTAGTTTATAATAGTACATTAGTATGCTGAACAATAGTACCAGTATTAGTTACTGATTAATACATATTGACATATTCATGATGATCGGTCAACTAGTTACAGCGTGAAAGCGTAACAAATGAACAAACTCACATTTGCATTCATAATATTAGTCAGGATTTATCGAGGAAGGCTTGTAGGCTATATAAAATGACACAACGACCCTTAAAATAAACTTTAACTAACTAAAACTTTACACTTCGGTTTAAAACAGGCTACGTGCTGCAGAATAGGCCAACCACTTACGTTGCTGATTGATAAGCTCTGATAGTATTTTTATTCTATAAAGTGTTTTAATCTGTGACAAAGCTTACTAAAACAAACATTATCAACAATGGACGAAACACAAAATAAAGTAAATGTATCAGAATATTTGCCATTTAAATTGGTTAGCCCAGCAGTGGCGCAATATATTAATAGGACTGATATAATATTTTTATTTATAGTGTAAAATAGAATTATCAAAAGACTAAGGCAGAGTGATTAAACAAAATATCATTACGCTTTTATATCCTGAAAATAATACGTAGAGGTGTATTACGCCTACGTACCTTATCGACGTGAAATAGCAGTATTCCTACTGTTGTGTTTTGTTCGGTGAGTGAGAGTACCGGAGGCCCAATCACCCCCTTACCCCTTCCCGCTCCTTCTCCTTCCCACTTCCAAGGGTCGGCAACGCGCAAGTGATGCCTCTGGTGTTGCAGGCGTCCATAGGCTACGGTGACTACTTACCAACAGGTGGCGTATGCTTGTTTGCCACTTTAGTTGTATAAAAAAAGAACTTCGCCAGCCTTGTAGATCTAAAGTACCTAATAGGTTGTGACTTGTGAGTCAAAGTCTAATACGTATAACGCCAGACTACGCTGCTATCAAGATTTTCTTTACAGAGGAACCTAATAATACTCTGCCCAGAATAGTACCCGGGATCTAACTATCGGCAGCAACGGATGCTATTCAATATACGAGGCAATCAGGTTTAGTGTACTGATCACACGAAAACAACTCGTTTACATGAGTCTAAAGCATATTGACTCGATAATTGCAACACAAGAAAGCATTAAACAAATGTGTTTTTGAATACATTCAAACATCCACATTTTTACTTGAAAAAGGTTCGCAATAAGTATTTGACACATAAATAATCATACCCAACATCAATAAAAGCAATTAGTACGTACGGTTCTAGAAATTAATTCAGCAGACCACTTGCTTTATTTTGAACCTTATCATCTAAGATATAAGGTGGCAGATGTTTAGCATATTTAAGTGTTCACACTTGGTAAGGAAGACTATTGTTCTGTAGTTTTGAGTTTAAGAACAACAAGGAGTGTTGTAATTGCAATTTGGGTTCGTTATTATGTCGTCTTGTAGTTCTCTCGTGTATACAGTTGCGAAGAAAATGTACTCAGCATTACTAATTGGTACTTGTTATGCCAATTGTAAAGAGCCTTTTGGTAGTTTCCTATACTCTTTAATAGTATCTGATATAGTATGTGCAAATATATTAAGATAATTGGAGTGGGATAAGACTTCTCAGTGCATAATTATAGACGTAGTGTAAAGCAGAGGTAGCTTAGTGATAAACCGTTGGACTGCCACGCAGAGGCCTCGAGTTTGATCCCAAGGCATTCACCTCTAAGTTTTCGAAGTTTATGTGCGTATTAAATTAGTTAATTACCGCTTACTCAACCAGTGAAGGAACAACACTTGGGGAAATCTGCATGTCTGAGAGCCCATAATGTTCTCGAAGATATGTGAACTGACACTAGGCCAGCGTGGCCAGCTCATACTGAGAAGGAGCCCGAACAGTGAGAGAGTTTATACACAGGGCTAATATTATTTATATATTCTCAAGAAACGTTTGATGTCGTATAGTTACGACATTTAATGTAAAACCGCTACGTTGTCACGCAGAATTCAACCGTTTTTTTATACAAAAGAGAGATACCACGCTAATAGCGATTTCTGTGCTGCGAGGGACTTTACAAAGATTCAAATGTAGAAAACCTTCACATGGCAAAACTATATTATGCTAAAGCTGAAGAGGTCAAATAGACTTTACATTTAATAGATTTTTATTAAACATTGCTTCAACATGGTGTCATAGTAATACTCGTAATAAAATAATAATATTCATGGTGGCATAGACGCATAGATAAATACCTTACATCCTAACATACATACATTAGTCTGACCTAGATATGTGTGTATGAAATAGTTTCGGTGTGCCTCAAGGCTCAATTTTAGGCCCAACATTATTCTTAATATATATAAATAACTTATGCAAACTGACTATCAATAACTGTTCAATATTTACCTATGCTGATGACACCGCTTTACTTATACATGGTAATGATTGGGACGAGACATTAAAATACGCAGAAGAAGCCTTTAAAACGATAATGTGTTGGTTATTTAAAAATCTTTTAACTTTGAATTTAGAAAAAACAGTATATTTGCATTTTTCTTTAAAATCTACTTCACTTCCTGATCCAGATTCATTAGTACTTAAAGCCCATATATGCAGCCATAACTTGTCCAATTCACAGTGTAATTGCCCACAGTTAAAAAGATTGGCCACTATAAAATATCTTGTTGCAGTCGAAATAGATAACTTACTGAACTGGAAGCACTATCTTGCAAATCTCATCTCACGGGTTCGTAAGCTAATCTACATTTTTTAAAAACTAAGACACTGTTGATTATAACACTTTGCAAATGGTGTACTTTGCACTATGCCAGTCCTTGTTGACATATTGCATCACAGCATGGGGTGGGGCCCATAAGACACATTTTCTGCAATTGGAACGAGCACAAAGAGCTGTCTTGAAGGTTATGACATTTAAGCCTTTTAAATATCCCACAGCAGTCCTCTACAATGATTGTCAAGTCCTTACGGTAAGACAACTTTTTGTTCTCCAAACAACTCTCCGAAAACACCGCTCCCTCCCTTTTGATGCAAGTGTTATCAATAGACGTACATCTTACAGAGTATGTCCTTCTCTCAATTTTAGAACAACTCTAGCTCATCGACATTTTCGGATTATTAGTGGTCACATTTACAATATGATTAATAAACATTGCAAAATTTATTCCCTCACTTTAAAAGAATGCAAGGCAAAAGTTTTAAAATAGTTACAGACACAAAATTATGATGAGACAGAAAGTTTAATAAAATAAAAGATATATGTATGTACTGATATATATGCACACGCTAAACACTTCACAACATATACGCACCACACACACGCACATACACACACACACCCTCACACACATATACACCCTCACACACACACACACACCTTTGTCATTGCCAATTGAATATGCCATATTGTATGACGTGTTACTGAAGAGCGCTGGTACCCATAACACAAGTTAGATCTTACATTGGGTACCAGAGTTCAACAAAAACACTTACTTTTATTGTTTATAAAATATTATTGTTTCACCAATATCCTTTGTAAGTGTACTAAATTGTAATTTTTTGGTAAATAAATTATTATTATTAGTTCTTTATTGCTCGCTGTAACGGTAAAGGACATGCAGGTTTCCTCGCGATGTTCGTAAGGAATGTACATATCTGAGAGTTCTCCATAATGTTCTCGATGATATGTGAAGTCTGCCAACCCGCATTGGGCTAGCTTACTATGGCCTAACCCTGCTTACACTAAGATGAGACCCGTACTCAGTAGTGCGATAGTTTATAAACAGGGCTGATATCTATGTTAATGTAAAGATAATATTTCTAAATTTGAATGTTCTTTGTGTCTTCAGTTCAGATAGACTACGTAAATGTGTATACAAAAAAAAAACAATTTGTACGATGGCCAGTTGCATCGCATACAGAGAGTTAAATTTTCCACTTGGAGCTCAAAGTGTGCAGTCCAATATAATAATACCTATGTAAAGTACTCATACTCTCACTAGACTAGCATAGCTATGACGTAATCCCTCATTATGTGAGGAGATTCGATCCGAACTATGAAACAGTTTGAAAACAGGACTCATACATAATATAGGGTTTTAAATAAAAAGTTGACGCTTCGTATAAATAAATTTTCATACAAACATTTCTTCAATATTTTTGAATGGCTAATACGAATTCTATGTTTTATTTTCATGTACATTTGCTTGTATTTAGACCACTTTGGTTTGTGTTAAATTACCAAAAACTTCAACCAACATGTAATGTTAGTGTAAAAATCACAACGTTACCGATTTTCTTCATACAGAGCGGCAACTTCGAATTTAAACCCCTTATTATTATTTACTAGTTCTTACTCTACTAGTCCCAAATAAACTAGACAGGTGTATATTTTAGTTGAAACTAAACTAATCTGTCATAACGTTCTAGTAATTTATTCGACGAGATAAAACGTAAGTCTTATCAGGATTTTATTCTCGTCTTATTGAAACGAACCAATAAATTGCAGAGACACATTATCTTATATAACTTGTAGGGGTATAAATTGGCCATTTTGAATACTTATATTCAGTTATTCTTTGGTATTGTACCGTATTGTCTGGATATAATGGTTTGGCCTAAATCTGTTTTTGAGTGAAATCTTATAGATGATAGGATTTTCGATGTGAAAGATTCGGGGATGGTTATCGCGAGTCATTCTTGTGATTTCGTTGTCTTGGATTTAGAGCTTTGCATAATATATATCTTTTGCGTCAGTGTAAGGATAAGTTTGCACTAATGCTTGGGAGGAATGTGAGTGAGGTTGCCTTCCAGGGGTAGCAAAGTGTTATTCAGGTTTCTGTTAGCAAATTAGGAGTCTTAAAACGTGCCCTGTAAATGGTATTAAGCCTCATACCAACAAAGTCAGGCAACGTCATGTTTTTTGTCAATGTATATATTTTTTGTGGTCTGGCTTAGATTGAGTGACCTAACAAGAAGCTTAGCGCGCGATTTATTAGTAAGACCAAGAGTTATAAAGTTGTCTGTAAATTAAGTAGCATGAAGTTTGTGGTCGTCTCTATCAAAACCTTGTTTCAGTTTCGAACCCTGCATAATAAACCATTTTGCAAATTCACATGTATTATATTAGATTCTTAGTATTTTAATATTATTTGTAAAATATCTGTATAGCCAACCGCATTGTAATCGTATATAATAAAACATAATTTACAAGTTTTACATTTGAAAGATTTAAAAGGTTGTGAATGGGCATTAAGAATGAATGAGTTACTTGTCAAATGTATTCTTTATGCCGACAACCAAGTAATACTTGCGTCATAAGCGGAAGAGTTGAAAGCGATGGTAACTCTATTATACATGGCGCTTTTGAGAGTAAAGGAATGAAAATTAATGTAAGCAAGACGAAAGTAATGATATTTCAAAGGGACGAGTGCATGACGATGTGTAATATTATGATTGATGGAGAAAAAGTGGAGCATGTGAAAGAGTTTGTATATTTGGGTACTTTGTTTACAAGAGATGGTAAACATCAGGGAGATATTAAAAGGAGAACGATTATGTGAATGTAGCTGTATGTGCTTTTATGAACAGTCGAAATGTATCCGAAAAGACTGGCTGTTCATAGAGGACTATTACATGCCCACACTTATGTATGCAAGTGAAAATTGAGTATGGCCAAAAAAGCATGAGAGCAGAATAAATGCTGTAGAAATGTGAGCACTGAGAAACATATGTGGTGTGACTCTGAAAGATAGAATAAAGAATAGTGTGATAAGAGAGAGATGTGGCAAGAATAGAAAAGGGTATGTTAAGCTGGTTTAGGCATGTAGAAAGAATGGACGAGAAAAGACTAACTAAGAAAGTTTATAAGGCTAGTGTGAATGAAACAGTCGCAAGAGGAAGACCTAGGCGAACGTTTCTCGATCAGATCGGAGGCGTCCTGGATAAAGGCCAGGTTAAGAGCACCTTAAACCGACGAGCGTGTATGAGGAATGTGATGAAAGTGACTGAAGCCAGAGAAGTGTGTCAGGATCGTAGCAAATGGAAATCTGTAGTCTCTGCCTACCCCTCTGGGAAACAGGTGTGAATCTGCGTAGGTATGTAAGTTCTACATTTTAGGTATACGCTGAACTAAACGCCGCGCTAATAAAGAAACAACCTCGCATAAAGTTGACTAGCCCATAAATGAACTTCAGTAAACACAAAAAGAAATTAATTGAGTAAAGAGATGCCTCTTAAAGAAATCAATTAGTATGTCCCCTCTCCCCTCCCCGAATCTTTTTGGGGAAAGTTTAGACAAAACATTCCGATTAAATTTAAGCTGTGTTTCCACTCAGTGCTCCGATCAGATAGAAGTAGCAGACATTCGTTTATGCGATAAATAAAAGTAATTCTACCGATAGAATATGTTTTTTCGGTTATGAATGGTTAGATTCGGTGAACGATTGTTCATTCGATCTTTTATTTGGAGGAAATATTTATCATCTGTGAGCGAGCAGCTGCTCACACTCACTCAATGTTGAAAGTGCACTTTCGTCCTGACGCCTTTGAATTCTACACACTTTTCTCTTATATTTAAACAAGTATTATGGAAGAAATTGTCATTTTCCGTTGTAAGCAATCGTTACAACGCAACGTTTTTCATTGAGCATACCTTTCCGTTTGACTGCAAGCTCGCCTGATGTTAGGCGTCGTTGTGGTTGTCGATGTATCGTTCTTGCCTAGACCTATTCAAACGCTACATGAAGGTGTTGAGATTGTATTCAACAAGAAACATACATATTAGGTATATGGAGTTCCAATTGCTTGTACCGCTAGTATTAACTGCATTAGAAAAATGGAAGTGAAGCACTTCGTGCGTATAAGAGAAATATTCCTCACGTTTCTAGGGCGCCTATCTTTTGTCTGTCTTTTGATGGTAAAATCAATAAAGTCGACACAAATTGTGCAGTTCTTTTGCACATTGCTCGAAATGTCTCAGATAGTAAACCGATAAACCAGCGACGATGCTAGGCTTAAATTTTGACGCAAGAGTCATCAACCAGTTGGGTAGCGCCGATGAACCTCTTGGCAATTCTCTCGATTGACTTTGACTTTATTGACTTTTGCAGCATCTGGGATGGTGCCACAAAGTATTATTGTTCCCTCGCACAAATCAGAACAGTGCTCCATTTAGGATCGGACTTATCCTAGGTAAAATTACTTCGTTAATGCTTCGCTGTAGATGTTAAGCTTTTAGACAGCTAGTTGGGCTTTTGTTTCAGTCAACACTCCCTTCTCCCAGTATATAAAGTTGCTCAGCACGGCAGTGAAAACGTAGCTTTAAGCGAATGAACTGTACGGACGGAGGCTGCATTATTACAAGACTTGTTGTCCCTAACTAAGGAATAAATTCAATTATGTGGAAACTTTCCTTTACTTTTGAGGAGTTTAATACAAGAAAAGGGTAGTCCGGGCATTTTTAAGTGTAAATTAGGGTTAAGAGGCATCCTGTGATGCGGAATGGTGCTTTTGATAACTTTAGTGTGGTTACTGCTCATTGCTCCTAATGTTGTTCAGTTCTCGATTTGATAAAATGTTATCGTTTTTTTATACAATTAATGTGGCAAACAAGCATACGGCCCACCTGATGGTAAATGGTCACTGTAGCCTATGGACACCTGCAATACCAGAGGCATCACTTGTGCGTTGCCGACCCATTAGGAAAAAAAGGAAGTGGGAAGGAGAAGGAGCGGGAAGGGGGAAAGAGCGTGATTGGGCCTCCGGCACTCTCACTCACCGAACGAAACACAACAGTAGGAATACTGGTATTTCACGTCGATATTCTGTGAGAGGGTAGTACTTCCCCGGTCGAGCCGGCCCCATTCATGTTGAAATCAGCGAGGCTCTACTACTCACAATATGTGGTCTTTCTCTATGGAAGTTTTCAGTAACATCTCACAAGTCAGGAATGGCCTGAAATATTGCTTTTGCAAAAACAGTTACTGCGTTGTCAGCGCAATGGAGAAACACTGATGAGGAATGATACGCTATACTGTAAAATTCATTAGGTTATTTACTGCGATCTCTTGAAGGATACAGCTACGTTTCGCTGCAAAAAATTTCATGCTTACGACTGATAGCGAGATCTTAAGTAAGATCCATGGATCGAACAGTGTGGGTGAGCAGTAATCCCTTACTGTTCGAAAACTCTCGATAAGACGCAGTTTGACCACAAAAGGCGGTTAAAGACTCGCTCTTAACTTTTTATTCGATTTGGGATTTAGAAGAAGCTGGCCAAATGTGACTCTAATATTCTTCTCTTCTCTTCTTCCTTTCGAAGATATACAGACACTCGTCTTAAGCTCATGAACATCTTTAAGAAATTTAGATGGCCTTGTGTATAGTGTCAATCCGAGCTATTTCGAAGTTATGCCAAAATTTAAAAAGGTATGCTAAGAAAATTGGAAAGAATATTTTAATGAAAGATCATTAGCAAAAGGAATCTGGTACAGAACAATACAAAGTGAGCCTCCTCGTATTCCCTGGTTCACCGCTGCTGCCCTCAAAAGGAAACCTATCGTCATGGCTCACATACTTAGATCTGGACATGTTCCACTCAACAAGTTTAAACATCTTATGGGAATAAGTTCTACCCCGAATTGTGAAGATTGTGGCATTGTGGAGGATGTATACCACTTGTTAGTAGAATGTGTCAGGACTGGGGCTGTGAGACAAAAGCTAATGGCAAAATTTCATATAAACTTAATTGATGTGGGTACTTTTCAAACTTTATTGTCCAAACCATTGTCCGAAGGAGCAATTTTACTTTATCGAATCTTAGAATAAGATTAAATAATTATGTTTAGGTTACAATGGGGCTGACATGGTCTTATTTGTGACTAAATGCCCCTAAATAAATAAAGAAAAAAAAAGATCTTTAAGAAATACGTTATAAAAGCAGTTGTACTTTATAGAAATATAAATGTTAATTCAAATAAGTTGTATAAAACAAAGGCTTCCTGTTCGCAACAAAATATATTCAGTTATGTAAAGAACTTTTGGCTCTGGTAGTTTTAATGACATGACGACGCGGTATTCATAGTCATGAGCCGTCTCATTATGAGGCTCTTACTATGAATATTGCATCTTGCATCAAAGTGGGGTTTGTGATCTGTGTGCTTGATTTATGGTGGCTATGTGAGTAAATGAGTTGTAAGGTCTCTCGTTAATGAATGCTTCTCTTTTATAATTTAAGGGTACGAGAGAGAAGCAGTGATAGTGGACTGCCACGTAGTGTGCTCGAGTTTGAGCACGTCCCGCGCCTCTTAGTTTTGGAAATGATGTGCGTATTAAATAGTTAACGGTTAAGGAAACAATTGTCAGGAAACGTGTAACATGTATAGGTGTTCTCTAAAATGTTTTCGAATTTGTGTGAAGTTTACCAACTTGCACTTATCAGCATAGCAGACTATGGCCTAAACCCTGCTTCCACGCAGAACAAGTCCGGGCTCAGCAGTCGAGATGTTTATAAACAGAGCTGATATTGTAGGTGGTTGGAAGTTTTGGTCTTAGGTAGACCTGCTTTAGCTTGAGTTTAAGTACAAGCGTGGATACAAAATCTTCGTCGTGTTAAAATAGTTTTTATGTATAATTTATTACCTGGACAGGGTTGATCAACATGATCCTGGCATTTTTGTGAGCACTGTTCTACTTCTATTGCTGATTATGTTAATGTTCTGCGGTCAGTTCAACCCATAGCGAATGCTGAATAATGTATATCGAACAATTATGGCCGGCACTGTATTGATTCTAGGAAATATCTACCATTTGTTTTAACATGCACTGAGTCACGCCTGCATGTCTGAAGGGTAGGCAGAAGTATATTGCACTTACTTTGTGCTAATTATGTTTCAGTCTTATGTAATACCTGGTGACCCGTAACACAGTTATTTAAATACCTATCACAGGCGCCAGTCTTTCACAAAACATTGTTAACAAATACTTGTATAATACTTGTATTTAGTAACCCCCACACTAGGGTCTTTCGAGCGTCGTCGTCTTGCCAACGCCCGCGCAACGTCGACGCGGCGCCGCGACGCCTATGCTGAACAGCTGCCTAACGCAGGATTACGCAGCGCTGCGCTGGCGCCGCGTTAGCATTGCGCCTGTCGGGTACAATCAGTACGAAAATGGATTCCGACGAAGAAACATTACTGTTAATGATACTGAGAAGCCGAAAACTACGTAAATGAAAAAGGTAACATAATCGTCAATATTGGGTAGATCCTTTGTGGAGATTTCGTCTTTAGGAAAGCGATTATTTCGCTTTGTATTGTAAACATATACTATCTTTTGCCTACCACTCAAATTATTTTCATACAAAATTTTATCAAAATCTATTCAGCAGTTTAGTAAAAAGTTTAACAAATAAACTTACTTCAAACGCGTCAAAAAAGACAGCGTCCAACAATTTTTAAACACTTCAAAACTCCATAATAGAGATTTTCTTTTCGGTTTCGTTCACCTTTAACATCTATTTAACCGATATAATTATACACCGATTTTTGTTAATTACCGTTCTTAACGGTTATTTTATTTAACCTCTACTGATATATCGCCTTGGATCTAAGGTCAATTGTCACTTAAGTAGTAGCCAAGAATACTTGATGTAAATGACTTAAGAAAAAGTACGAGAATTTTAAAATAAGTATAATTGATAAGGCATACTAACATTATACTTGCATAATACTTGTGATCGAGAGGTCGTGGGATCGAATCCAATCGGAAAATGCAATGAGGTTGTAGCACAGTATATAAATATACAGTATTGTAACTCGGCCGTATCTTTGAAATAAATGCCTACAGCCGCTCGGTACGTAAACATGCGATAGGGCTGCCCACCTACATACAGCATTTAAATTAAATCTGCCTACTTTGAGTTTCTATCTATTTTTGTGATTGTAAATATTTTTTATTTTATTTAAACAAATAAAATACTTTGTGAATGGAATAGGAAGTCTTTAATAAAAATGCATGTTGGTCACTCGTGTCAATCACTTTTCACTTTATTTATTAGTCCAGGCATTTCTTTTTCGAGAGGAAAAAAAATCCTTTAAAAAGACTTAAATTACGTACCTACCTACTAGTAAGTATAATCATTTTATAGTTTTACCTTTCGGAGTTTCCAGGTAATCTAAAAATGTTATCTCTGGGTGCGTTATAGAGGAATTCATGCAACCAAAAACAGCACAATGTATTCTACTTGTCATATTAAATAGGTTATACTTGTACTTATTTTTGGTAAAAAAAATCGCGCGGTTACTGTTTAAACAACAACACACCGTCCGTTCGTCACTGCGGCGCATTCGCGACTGGTTGCGTGCTGAGCGCATGCCGACGCCGAGGCGCGTAGGTATGACTCGAGTTCCGACAGTTTGTATGAACATAGGTTACTGTATAATAGTATTACCGTGGTTGTAGTGTGGTGTGGTTTCGGATGCTATCGAACAAAACAATGGGTGCATTGCTCAAACCCACTCTTAATACAAACATTCTTACTTAAAGAAGAAACTGCCACCGCAATAGCAATAAATCCTGCGTCGCAACGGGTTTTCAGACCTTTAAAAAACCGGGCACAAAGAATAACCAAACTCGGAATATCTATTCATTGAACACAAAAATGTATGTTCCGTGTTAGGATTGAACCGACAACATCCGTCGCAGTGTTAATAGCGAGGTGACCACTTAAATCACCATCCGTGCATTCTACTACAATTTGTAACCCAAATGTAATTTTTCAAGAAAAAGTTAATACTTAATTTTTAAAAGCTTCTGCCTGGTTTTACCTATCCAATGTTTGTTTGTAAACACATTTGATCTACGTTTTGGTGGTAAATTTATTTGAAATTTGTAAAAGGCATGTGAAATAAATAATATCGAAGTATTTATCATATAAAAAGAGTGAGAGGAAAACGACATGACTTTTGAACATTTTATTAGAAAATACTGCTTGTTTTGTTACCACGGCGCCGAATGTTGTAGGTGCGATCCTCACATGGGACAAAAGTATGTGTTCCACAATTCAAGATTACCACTATTTTTTTAATTTTTTTTATTTCGCTCGTCAAAATGACCACACTCCACCTGATGGTAAGCAGTCGTGTGGTCTAAGAGCAGTGACCTCCACACCGCCCTCATAGCAGCCGAGGCGATGTTGAGGTCTCTACTTTGACGGCCTGTGAAGATGCTTTTTCACGCCCCGCTTAAAAAAGAACCCAGGATTGAAGGAAGAAGGAAACACGTGCCTTAGCAGAGAATTCCATGCCTTGGTCGTTCGGCAGAGGTATGAGGACCAAACTTTTTGGTACGCGCTCTAATCGACTCTACCGTGTAAGGATGGCATCTAAGCCCAGCACGCGTTGTTCTGGATAGGAAAGGGGAGGGCAGGATAAGGTGGAATAACTCTTCAGAGCACTCCCCGTGGTATATTCTGTAGAAACATGCCAATGAGGCAATGTCCCTAGTCCGGCAAGTACTGCGCGGAGCCATCCCAAAGATGAGAACAGTACTCCACGCAAGGGCGCACTTGTGCCTTATACAATAGGCACAGTTGCCCAGGCGTGAAGAACCGCCTCACCCTGTTCAGAACTCCGAGTTTTCGCGAAGCTTGCTTAATGACGCTCTCGATATAGGTTTTCTGATTAAGGGAGCGGCAAAGATCCATACCTAAGATGGACAGGCTGTCACGTATCACCAGTGGAGTGTTCTTCAGAGAAGGGAGGGGAAGGAACGGAGACTTTTTTGTTGAGAACGCGCATGCCTGGGTCTTCTTGGCGTTGAACTCGACCAAGTTCTTGGCACCCCATTTATAGATGCGGTCCAAGGTCTGGTCAAGTTCAACGACAAGATCCTGCCTTTTCCCCTCAACCTCAGCCTGTTTGGCCCCAGGATGTCCGAGATATCGCCCATGCACGGTACTGTCGTTCGCATAACACTGTATGTTGCCGAGATTCAACATATCATTGATATGCAGAAGAAAGGGCGTAGGGGATAAGACAGAACCCTGAGGCACTCCTGCATTGACCTGCATAAATTTGGAAACGCGACCGTCGCAAAGGACCCGAATACGACGCTTCTGCAGGAAACTTGCAATCCAGGTGCACAGTTGAGGGGGCAAGCCATAGGCCGGAAGCTTGGAAAGAAGAGACCGGTGCCAGACTCTGTCGAAAGCTTTGGCTATGTCAAGGCTGATAGCCAAAGACTCGCCGTGCTTGTCCATAGCCTCACCCCAGAGGTGCGTGACGAACGCTAGAAGATCACCCGTTGATCGTTTAGACCGAAAGCCATATTGGCGATCATTGATCAACGATTGATCCTCCAGGTTGCGGACAATTTGGGTGTTTATAATCCGCTCGAACACCTTGGAGAGCACCAAGGTGATAGCTATGGGTCGATAGTTGCTTGGCTCGGAACGGTCCCCCTTTTTGGGAATCGGTTGAACGTTCGCTTCCTTCCAAGCCTCAGGCACAATGCCTGCGGCGTAAGACGTCCGGTATAGGCGCGTAAGCGTGGGAGACAACTCCGCTGCACATTTTTTAAGGACCACAGCTGGGATGCCGTCAGGTCCACTGGCTTTCCGGCTTTCTTTTAGTCTTAATACATGTATAGAAAAATAATGGACTATGTATGGAAAAATAAAACATAGAATTCGAAGTGGCCATTCAAAAAATATTAATAAAATCGAATGAAAACCACAACGCTAGCGAATTTCTTCACACAAAGCGGCAACATCATATTTCAACCCTTATTTCCAGTACCTATAGACAGATGAATAACAAACGGCACATATCTAATCGGAATCTAGTGTAATTTAGTACCGTGTTCCGCGACACAAATGTATCAAACAGCCGACCACAAAGCGCTACTCCAAATAGGCAAAATTCTGGCTAATTCAGCGCCGGCGACACTTGAATTTGGCTTATTAAGTGGTTATGCAAAACCGTGATTGGTACTTTGCCTTCCGACCTCGACGGCTTTGGCAGGAAATGGTTGCACGCATTTGTGTTGTCGTGATGGCGCAAAATTCGTAACTGTGGTTGGATTAATCAGCCTTATTCTAACACTTGGTTGTTGGTGGTGTTAGATTAGAATACTTGTAAATAGTGAATATTTTGTGGTACCACGCTGTGACATTAAAGGAGTAAATGCATTTGCCAGATTGATTTGTATTAGCTTTTCTCGCAATATTGTTTGATCATGTGGAAGAAATGGATGACAAAAGATTGACTAGAAATTATTTTAGCAAAAGCAAATGTAAATAAGGCAGATGGAAGGGTTTAGACCTAGGCAAACTTGACTGCACGGATGGCATAGAATTTTAATTGGTCATCTCGTCACTTCCGCTGCCACGAGTCTTGTGTGTTCGATCCCCACACTGGCAAAAAATTTGTGTGATGCATGAATCGTTGTTCCGAGTCTAGATATTATTTGTGTTTGTTGTTTGAATGTTTGTAAAGTCACTTGCGACACAGGAATTGACCCTGGTGAGGGAAATTTATTTTCTTAAAAAGAAACTACTGCAATTTTCTAGTATTGTCTTAACATTTACAGAAAACAAACATAAAACGCATCCTTCCAATGACAGCGCTCTTTTTTAATTTCTTGTTTTAAAACGTGTAAATAGATGTTTCAACCTATTATTGAAATAAATACTCAAAATGCCTATTTCTCTGCTTTTTAATCTCTAAATTTGGTGTAAGACGAAAATATTTGAAAGTTTGTAAAGTACTTCGCGACACAAAAGCTATCCCTAATGCAGGAGTCGTGTTTATAAAAAAACCACCAGATCGAAGTCATTCTGGCAAAAAGCCGGGCTAAAAGTACCCTAAAAGCGTGCGTAGTAAGTTCCGTAAGAGCGAAATGCCAGGACTCTCAAGTCAAAGCAAGTCGGAATGTAGTCTACCTCCCCTTTCGAGAAACTGGCGTAACTCCTTGCATATGTTGTGTTACCTTTAAAACTTACGAAGGTTAATGCATTTTAATGCCATCCATCAAGCTGACACGAAGCAGAACATATTAGCAAAGGTATTATAAAAGTCCTTTCTGCAAAACTTTGTTGAGCTGTTTACTTAGGCCTTTTGTGGACGAGTTAACTATGGCATTTGTGTACACGTGTTTTAGCAGAATGTTGGGCGTAATATGTATATTTTTGAGGAATACAATGTGTTTGTTATCTTTTATGATTGATTGTTGGGTTGTAAGATGAATATTAATTATGGAGGATATTTGTCCAGGTTGTACTGTGAGAATAGATTAACTTGCGTTTGGAGTTGATAGAGAGCTGCTGGACGGGATTTCTGAACCCAATGGTTTTATAGATGGTAGAAAGGCCTCTGGTTGGGCAAAGTGTTATTGAGTCTGGTCTGTCAGGAATGGCAAAAAAGTAATGGTAGTCTGTTACAAAATTCTAAATGTTTCCGGTGGGACTTCCAGCATTACCCCTAAAAGCTGGCGAAATATCTCTACACTTTTGATTACTACTATTGACATATCTAGAGGTAAGTCTACCACGTACATTTGCAAACTCCGTGTTGCTACTTTGCCCGACCCAGGCATCAAACCCGGGACCTTTCGCATGCAAGCATAATCATTGCAAACTTATGCCAGGAAACCAACGAAGCTTTTATGAGCTTACAAATGTACATAATTATGCCATCAGGTGGAGTGTGGTCATTTTGACGAGCAAAATAAAAAAAAAAAAAATGCCGCTCTTAAAGACTATTCACAAGGAGCCAAAGGCAAACACTTGGTCTCATTTAAAATGTAGGTTTTCTGTAAAACTGACATAAACGAGAGAGAACATTACGCTGAAGTCAAAATATGTTTACAGTTATAAGAAATTACGGTAAAATGGGCGAAAAGCATTATCATTTTTACCTTTATATAATACAACGTCCATTTTAGGCGTTCCCTGTATCTTGGGGGACCGTACACATATTGATACAACGAACACAAAAAGCCCAGACTAGTGATGCGTGTAATTCCATTCAATTCTTCTTAGCCGTTATTATTCCCAAGTCACTTGGGATCGGCTTTCTAGTCTAACCGGATTTGA
The DNA here is from genome assembly GCA_963564715.1 of Catocala sponsa. Classification (NCBI taxonomy): domain Eukaryota; kingdom Metazoa; phylum Arthropoda; class Insecta; order Lepidoptera; family Erebidae; genus Catocala; species Catocala sponsa. The sequence continues at coordinate 11,701,765 of OY751351.1, forward strand.
CTGGATATCAGTTTTTACACGGAGCGACTGCCATCTGACCTCCGCAACCCGAAGGCTAACGATACTTTTAAGTTCTGGGAAGCCTTATGCTCCCAACTATCGTTTGTAATTTGCTTTCCGTGGCAACCTGTAATTAAGGCAGCACCAATACTTATAAACCACTAACTTTGAAACTTAGCTTTTAAGGTGTATGTTCTTGTTGGTTGTCGAAATAAATAAAGAAATAAATAAATAGTTACCCTACGGCTAGACCAGTGTCAGGATATTAGAGGGCACTGACTTCCGAATAACGACTGTCATAGATGTTCATGGCAGCCGGGACCGACTGCTTAACGTGCTCTCTGAGGCACGGAGCAGGCGATAATGTAATGTCAGTCAATCACATAATTTCGAAAAGTCATATAACTTCCGAAAGTCAGAGGTGCGCGACGTGGGCTCGAATCCGAGATCCTCTGCATTGCATTCTGCACTGGTCTCCCCACTGAGCTATCGCTGCTTTTCCATTCAAATGATATTCGATATATGTAGTTGTGAACTTAGTATGGACACAGTGCATGTGATATTATATAGTGTTTTTAATCACTACATATTACAAAACAGTCCCCCGCCGCGTCCGTCTGTCTATTCGCGATAAACTTAAAAACTTACTGAATGGATTTCCTGCGGTTTCCACCAATAGACAGAGTGATTCATGAGGAAGGTTTATGTGTATCATATATAATTTGTTAAGGTTAGTAGAGCCTCGCTAATTTCAGCATGAATGGGCCGGCTCGACCGGAGAAGGACTAGGTACCCTCTGACAGAATATCGACGTGAAATAGCAGTTTTCTTACTGTTGTGTTTCGTTCGGTGAGTGAGAGCTGGAGGCCCAATCACCCTCTTTCCCCCTTCCCGCTCCTTCTCCTTCCCACTTCCTTTCCTAAAGGGTCGGCAACGCGCAAGTGATGCCTCTGGTGTTGCAGGCGTCCATAGGCTACTGTGACCACTTACCATCAGGTGGGGCCGTATGCTAGTTTGCCACCTTAGTCCTATAAAAAAAAATACTAACCACGCGAAGCCGGGGTGGATTTCAGTACATTTTAATATGAATCATTTGCTAACTCAAACTCGGTACAATTGCTTGAGATTCACACAGGTCGTAGGTTTGTCCCATCTAATGTTCTCTCGGCGAAGTACATACACGTCTACTGGTGCGTATGTACTTCTAAATGGGCATTATTTGTACTGCAATTTATTGCTGCAATAGGTATACTGGCTGGCAATAACAGCCTTAATATAGAATGCATGTCGAAAAAATAATGTTTGGAATGGCCAATGCATTGGGTAGTTAGTATTTTCGCACCGCGAGTATGTTTTCCGCTAAATATATGAAAAGAAAACATGAATGCATTTGGTAGTTAGTCCTTTCGCACCGCGAGTTATTCGAACCGTGGTGCGACTCGCCCAAGTATTATTTGTAGCCACATACGTCAGTAAAATTTATCACCAGTTTAGAAACTCCTTACGCGAAATATGTTTCGCAATCCTGACTAAAAGCTTGGAATTTCTTAATAGTGGGCTTGAAACAAGCTTCTAATTTGTGAACTTTAAAAAAACACCATCATTACACGACATCTACTTGTATTCGAATAGAGTAATTAAAAATAGGTATAGTTATAGTACTCATACTTACGATCACGCGATGAAAAATAAATACCAATTACCATACTCTTAATTTCGAAACTACGTTAAAAAGACTCATGAGCAGTATAAACACAGTTCGTGCCGATACCGGTCCAATACCTTGTTTTCTTTTAATCACCATTTAAAAACCTTTTATAATCTAATTTTAATAAAGTAATTACCTCAATGTTTACTTATTCCAGAAAATAAAGGTTTTGGAAGCCTCGGACTGAACTCTCATTTCCCCGCATACACTTCACACAAGATAAAATTACATGCTATTGATAGAAGTTTTTCAATTTATTTGACGCTGAGCACTTAAGTTTTAATTACTTTTACGGGTAAGAGGGTCCAAGTCGGAGGAAAGAAATGCCGACGCACACTCCATGTCATTGTATCAAAATTAATCGTCCCAGCAATTAATTGAATCTACTCGAGTATAAAATTTAGCAATTGTTTAGTTGGAATTTGGAGTGTTTTAGGTTTACGATTAAATAAGTCAGTTAAAATTTTTATCAAAGGGTTTTAAAAGTTAGTGGAATGCCACTCTGTCGTCGAGCACAAGAAAAATAGAAAATTCAAATCAAAGGAGCACTTCTAATTGTGGGGTTTGGAGTTCAAAAGGAAACTTATGGCCAAAGCTACAACTATTAGGACTAGTTAGACTACTCCATTATTTGTGTTACTTTAACAAGTACAAGTTATCCGAAAGATAAATCGCATCGTATTCTAAGACTTGACAGATTAATATTAATAATACATATTCGAATTTATGAAGCGGCTGCTATGAATATAAATGGAAAAATCGTCTGCTATACTCACGAGTCTCACGATAACAACATAGCGAGCTCATTTAATAATATTCTATCACATACACACAACACCATCTAGCCCAAACTAAGCAGAGCTTGTATTATGGGTACTAGACAATGGATAAACATACATATATAATTTTTTTTTTGTAATTACGTACCATATTATACATATAAACATCCAGACCAAGACAAACATCAATGTTCATGCACACAAATGTTTGACTTGTGCAGGAATCGAACCCGCGACCTCAGGCGTGGCAGTCGGTTACACTAACCACTACGCCATCGAGGCCGACATTTAGTTATTAATAAACCGCAGTTGCATCAGTGTCATTGAGTTCTGTAATTACTTTCTAATAGTACCAATTTGGAGAATATAGATAGTAAAATGGATATCCTAATTTACCTCGTAATTAATTAATTAGCTTCAGGCGCGTAGAGAGCTTAGCTAGCGTAGCTTTACATAATATAGGTTACGTTATTATAAACGCTTTTATGGTGTGGTTTCATACATATAGCTTATAAATAACTGGCTGGCTATAGTGAAGTTTAGGCATTTTGCCGCGGTCTGGTATTAATGGATTAATATATTTTTGTAGCCTGCCTTGTTGGTCCCGTGCAATGAGTTTGGTGTTTTTGTGCGATCGTTAAGACGGTTCGATTCTCAAGTCGTGGTAAATGTTATTAGGTTTTTCTGTTGCAAGATGGTATATCTCAATAAGATGGTCCATATTATATCGCACATAAAAGCAAAGCTGATGAAATGTGAAATGTAATATACATCTTTTTACCACTTTGAGAACATACAGACGCAAACATCTTAGGAAGCACCCCACGCTTTTTTACATTAAAATTATTAAATTATTTTCTACTTTTTTAAACCGTATTTTTTAGTTTTTTTTAAACTATTATTTATTTTTATTTCTTTTAAATTTGTTCTAAATTATTGTATTGTCATCGGTCCTCGATAAGTGTGCAAAGTTTCAAGTCAATCCGTCGGTTTGAAAGGGGTGAAAATCACGTTCAAAGATTCCGTTAAATAGATACATACCAAGCTAAAAGCGTGTTAAAAAAATCAAAAACGTAGACTCACGCATGTAAATAATTATGTATTACAAATTTTATCTCAAGTAGCAAAAGTGAACATAATCTTAGCTTATGGTTCACTGTCAGCATCTTAATCTCAGAACATGGGAGTAATGTAGCAACAATCTCGACCACAGTCAGTCACGGGCCCTGGCGGTTGAACTGTGGCTAAAGCGAGGAAGCGAATTTACACTTATCTTTAAGAGCATATACGCTATGTAAACTTAATGTATTTAGGCTTCGTTCCAGAATGATTTTAATACACTTTATAGGCTAAGGCAAAAGTGTATTATTATCATCATCATTATCATCATCAGGCTATAATAGTCCACTGCTGGACATAGCCCTCCCCCAAAGAGCGCCATAGCGCCCTGTCTTCAGCTTGCCGCATCCAGCATCTGCCTGCAGTCTTTTGCAGATCGTCATCCCACTTGGTCGGAGGGCAAGTGTAAAGTGTATTATAGACACCCAAAATTTCTGAGTGGCCGGGCCTGTATTATGCAGGACTTAAAACCATAGCTAGTGGTGGTTAATCCTGCTTTGCCAATAACGGCTATAGCGATAAGTCCTCTTTGTGAAGCTATATGAGAAATAAAAGATATAAGAAAAGCTGTCTGAGAGTTCTCAAATATGTATGACCATGGCTGCTGAAAAGCAACCGAAACGTCGGGGAAAGTGTAAAAATAAATCTAAATAGTATAATAGTATAGTAATAGTATAAATAATTTTAATAGTTTCAATAATTTAATTAGCTTAAAAATTTGTAAAGTTTAATAGTGATTATAGTAGTGTAACAGTTTTTTCAAAAAATTTTGTAACAGTGTCAAATAAACAACGCGATAAAATCCGTATATAGTAGTTTAATTTCAATGAATAACATTCGCGTAAACAGAAGACAATATTATGTAAATCAGTACGGACTGGAAACAGCAACAAAAATACGCCGGTTAGAAGATCTACAAACTAAACGCGCAAGATATGTAACATCTTTAAATTTCTTGAAGAGATGTCGTGATCACAGTCTCATTCCTACGTGTGTTAAGATATCAGCCAAAAAGACATACGAGGAAGCGCTAAGATCTTAAAACAGGCAAGTCAAAAGTTATTAATACAAGTTATCAGAGAACATCGCGCTGACTTACGCAGCATAAATAGGAACGTTGAGATTTTGTCTAATGAAATACAGAGATTAATAACTACATTTGATTTTAAACAATGCAACAATGCTATAAATCACAGAGAAAGATCAAAATATAATGCGTGTAAAACAAACAAAATTCAAAAATATGAAAAATTATTAACGAAATCAAATGCCAACAGCAAGAAACGAAACGTCAATGCACGGACCAATGACACGCCGCCGTCAACTCAAAGACAAGCAGTTATTAATCTGTCAAAACAAACTTTAGACAAAACAACCGAAAAAGTATTGAGTAGAGGTTTAAATTATGCAATAACACCGGCTAGGATACCGTATGAGGCCATTATTTGCAACGTCGAGGACTGCCTAGTCAAGAATAACATAAGAAAGGAAGATTTGGAGGCTATACGGCAGGATATTTCATCGGTCTTGCGTCGAACTAAAGTGCCCAGACCGAATCTTCCCAAAGATGAATTCGTCGCACTGAAGAACTTGCGGTCTAGGCCAGATATTACAGTACTCCGTGCAGATAAAGGAAACGCTACGGTCATAATGGATACGTCAGATTATAAACATAAAATTGAAAATTTACTTTCGGATGAAACAACATACAAACAGGTTAAGACAGACCCTGCAAACAAAATATTGAAGAAAACCAAAGACATCATACATAAATACTCCGAAAAACTAGATCTAGACGTTAAACAATTAATACCAGCTTGCGTAAAACCTCCAAAGCTGTATGGGTTACCAAAAATACACAAGGAAAACGCTCCCCTACGTCCTATTGTGAGCCAGATCGACACACCAACTTACAGACTGGCTCAGCACGTAGCGAAGATACTCTCACCACTCAGAGGCAACTCGAGAGCACATGTGAAGGATTCATACCATTTTGTGAGTGAGATTAAACACCTACGTCTCACAAACAATGAAACTATGGTTAGTTTTGATGTACAGTCATTATTTACATGCATACCTGTACATGACTGTATTGAAATAACTAAAAGGAAGCTAATAGAGTACAATATGCCTGAGGAATATGCAGAACTACTTAAGCATTGCTTAACAACTGGCTATCTGTTGTGGGACAATAAATTCTACATACAAGTCGATGGTGTGGCAATGGGCTCCCCAGTATCGCCTGTTGTTGCCGACATATATATGGAAGACTTTGAGGCTCGAGCTTTGCAGACTGCCCCCATCACACCCAGGATTTATAAGAGGTTTGTAGATGATACTTTTACAATATTACCAACAGATAGTGTAAGTGTATTCCTAGAACATCTTAATTCCCTTAATAACAACATACAATTTACTATGGAATTAGAGGCAAATAATTCATTAGCTTTCTTAGATGTCCTTGTCATCAGGAATTCTGATCATACTTTGAGCCACACTGTATATAGGAAAAAGACCCATACAAATAGGTACTTAAACGGTGAATCTCACCACCATCCCAAACAGTTAGCTACCGTGGGAATGTCTTTGTTTCAGAGAGCCCACGGGATCTGTGACAAGAAACACCTGGACGCCGAGCTTCAACATGTCAAGCAAGTACTGCAAGACAACAAGCTCCAACAGCCGCGCCGCTGTCACAGATCCCGAGAAAAGCCAGCCACAGTCGAGCGCCAGCCTGCTATACTACCTTATGTGAAGGGTGTCACTGACAAGATTGGCTACATCTTGAAGCGAGCTTCAATCAATACATACTTCAAGCCGCCAACGAAGATAAGTCAATTTTTACCATCTGTCAAGTGCCAACTACCTTTACAAGATGCAGGGGTCTATAAAATAGATTGTGACTGCGGACTCTCATACATTGGTCAAACCAAGAGAAGCATAGGCACCCGCATAAAAGAACACATAGCTGATGTAAAACACCAACGCTCGTTGAAGTCTGCTGTGTGTGAACATGTGCAACAGGGGACCAACCACTACCTGAGATTTGACAAACCACAGATGCTCGCTAAAGAACACCGATTCCTACCAAGGATGCTTCGCGAGGCTATTGAAATCAAGAAACATCCTAATTTCAATAGAGAAGATGGTTGGAGTGTACCACCAGCTTGGGATCCAGTAATTCAAATAGTCAAACCCAAGAAGAAGCAAACCACAGCTAGACTTCATGATACTTTGAGCTCATTCTGCGTAAATAGAAACACCCATGATTAAATTATGTTCGGGTACTTTGAAATAACTACACTGGAACATTGAGACAACTACCATCTTAGTCTCCCCGTGACCATGGCTGCTGAAAAGCAACCGAAACGTCGGGGAAAGTGTAAAAATAAATCTAAATAGTATAATAGTATAGTAATAGTATAAATAATTTTAATAGTTTCAATAATTTAATTAGCTTAAAAATTTGTAAAGTTTAATAGTGATTATAGTAGTGTAACAGTTTTTTCAAAAAATTTTGTAACAGTGTCAAATAAACAACGCGATAAAATCCGTATATAGTAGTTTAATTTCAATGTATGAAGTCCTTTAACCCGCACTGCATCCGCGTGGTAAACTATGGCCTAACCACTGAGCAGAAGCCCAGCAGTGAGACAGTTTATATACAGGGTTCATATTATCATTTTTATTTATTGAAATTAAACTACTATTTACTGATTTTATCGCGTTATTTATTTGACACTTTATTACAAAATATTGAAAACTGTTACAATACCATTACTATTAAACTTTACTAATTTTTAAGCTAATTAAATTATTGAAACTATTAAAACTATTTATACTATTACTATACTATTATACTATTTATATTTGTGTTTACATTTTCCCCGACTTTTCGGTTACTTTTCAGCAGCCATGGTCACGGGGAGATTAAGATGGTTGTTATCTCAATGTTCCAGTGTAGTTATTTCAAAGTAACCCAACATAATAATAAAAACATTTTAAAATTTGATAGTAATAGTAGTATAACAGTTTTCAAAATGTTGTAATAAAGTGTCAAATAAACAACACGATAAAATCCGTATATAGTAGTTTAATTTCAATGCATAACATTCGCGTAAACAGAAGACAAAATTTTTATTTATGTAAAACATTTTGTAGCTAACGGTCGTAAGAGAAGATTTGCATTATTTTCAAAGCTTATACTTGTAATAATAATTCTAATTGTTCTACATGGGAGCGAAACTCTTTACAACAATAGTTTTTAATTCCCCTCTTTGTCCGTTTCAAGAAGTCGCAGGGATGTATAATAATAGGACTTAATTAAGAGTTCTATTACGAATATATCCCTTCATACTGCCCTGACGGCACAGGATATATGGAGTCCTGCTTTGTTTAAGCTATTAAGCGTACTTTGCCCTTTGTGCCGGAAAGAGGAGGAAATATACTTTATGACTTGATGTTATAATTCCGTAAGTTTTACTATAGGTCGTGCCGTCTAAACTCGGACTATTATAGTAATGATTAACAATATAAATTGGTTGCTTCTGTGCGTTTTATTCATTTGATGAATGTTGAATCGATTCGTTATACATAAATGGTTGTACGTTTATTCAAGACCTCTGCTTATGTTATACGATAATGTATTTACTGTAAACAATCTATACAATATAATACACAAATAAATCATTTGGCGAAATGTGGTGTAATACATTTCTGCCTAACTGTTCTTGGATGTAAACGTGAGACTATGTATGAATGTGAACAAAGAAACATGTCAGTACAATTTCCACATTTATTTCGAAATAATTCAGTCACTTTTTATAGAAAAGAGCTTTACCCAAACCGGCTGTTAACGTATGTAATGGACATTAAGCACTTCCGGTGACCGTTTCAACTACTTCCTGTTTGACACTAAAACGCCTTGGTGTTTAAAAATTCTACAACCATTATGGTGGCAATTAAATGTTTTAATTACCTTCGGGTACAGGATTTTAGTGTGTTTTCGGTATAAAGGAAAACGATTCAGTTGTGTTGGTATAGGCAGTCGTGGATACATATTATTATCTAACAAGAAATTAGATATCTACTAAGTCTATTCTTCAAAACGATCATTATATTATTATGTACTAGTTTTTGCCCGCGGCTTTGCTCGCGTAAAAGTAGTAACACATATATTATATTAGTAACAGTACTTTTTAAAAATAAAATATGTCCACGGCGCTGGCAACCCTTTTAAATAACTGTGAGTAAAATTATAAAATAAACAAGATCAAAAGCCACTTAACTCTGATTTATGAAATGAAGCTACAAAAAACTTTCCTCTATTCATCCGTTTAATAACGTAGCAAATCCCCAACATTTTTAAATGCGTAAAAGTGAACGCGCTCTTGGCCTTTAAACGCGAGTAAAAACCTTTATCATGTAATCGTTTACTCGAGGCTTCCCAAGCAGCGAATAATGCACCCCTTAATTTTTTTTTTTTTTTTTAACTTGGGCAAATGCTCCTTATTCATACCTCCTCGCCACAAGGAGAGGCAAGAGGTTTATGTCGGAATTCGGGCTTACCGACTAAAACCACCACGGTGTGTCAACTCGCTGCTTCGTATGGTAGGACGCACACTCTATCTCATCCAAGGTATTGAAATCTAATCTTCTTTTTTTAATCAATTATATGACCTAGTTCAGGTAATACAATGTAAATGTTTTCCTTTAGATAAATTATAGTTTTAATGTGAATTTAATACAATAAGTAGCCTGTAATGTGTTTTGTAAAGACTCTTACTTATTGAATAAAAATTTATTATTATTATTATAATTAATAGAGTCCTCTATTGATTGGGATTTGACCACATAATGTTTCTGGAAAACAGATTGCCGTTACGATTGCAGAGTAAAATAGCCGTTCCCTTTCTATATTTCTTACTATTACAACTTACTTGGGCAGCTTATTAAGCTATGATTACGAATGAAGGTTACCATTTGTGGACTGCTGGCTCGCCTTTAAAAGGCGATATATTTATAAATGTTATCTAAATGAGAATCTGCATCGCACGCTAACATTGCATAATCTATATTAATAATTCACAGGTCTTTTATTAAAAATTAAGGTTGAGTTTGAGATTCCAACAATAACCCAATCGGTCTTGAGCACCTTTATAAATTCTCAGCTTTAAACAATACTATACTCCTTAAACAACTATGTGTTTAACAGATAGTTATTAAACAAGGTAGCACTTAAACCAATGTTCCATTCAAGCCAGTCTGCGTTCACCTTTACGGTTTTCCGGCATGCCTTAATAAGCGAACTACCCACCCAAGGTATAAACGGGTAGGCTCACCAAACGTAATTGGCTTAATAATATTCGCGTTTCGCATATCTGCGTTATAAATTCGCATAGAATCATCTCGTAACTGCCTATTAATGTGCCGCTAGGGTGCTTTGGTGCCCAGCGAGCTTCAATTTGAATTCCTTGGATATTTATGCGGTATTTGTACTAAGTTTAGAACGGTGCAAATAGTTTCTAGTAATTGTTCAATTTATAGTTAAGAGATGGAAGGCTTTTACAACTATTTTGTATACGAGACTTAGTTTTATGTGCGAAGGGGCACTGTTGATAGTAAACTCGACTGCGCCGTAGTTTACTTCATCAACTTGCTACGCGTAGTGTGCTCGCTCCTTGCGTTCGGAAATTACGTTTGATTCTCCAATTATGAATCACCAAAAAACGCCTAATTCGATTTAATCAAACATATGTCAAATGAACTCGAGAATAATGTTATAGTCCGGAACAACAATGTATTTCATCGGGACACACAGTCGGAACACAATACTACCGATGCGTTAGTTTTGGTGTTACGCATTTAAACATGCTTAAAACCAGATACATCCATGTTTTCCGGTACACTAATTACTTTTATAAATAGAAATACATACGTGGCATGTTGTACTTTCGTTTAAAATGTGAGCTTACTCTTTTTGGTGTGAATTTTTTTTCGTACGATTAATTACGGTAAGGTATCAATGCTTTGGATCTTTGTGCATTGTATGTTCTTGTTAAACCTATAAACCAAATAAACTATTGGCTCATTAGACATTATTATCTGGACTTAGTCTATTATATTACTGACGAATAATAATAAATAAATAGTCGACTAATAGTCGATCTCTGAAAGAAGTTTAGTAAGAGACGGTCAAACTCATGTCAATTGCTATCATTAGCTAAGAGCATCAGCAACAGTCAAAGAAATCACTTAACATAACCTTCATTTTAACACGTCATTGATTACAGTTTTGGAACCCGGATGTTTATCATCAAATGTATTTTGAAATACATTTCAACATAAAACCTCCTGAGGTTTTTACCAACAGTATCCCACTGTGCCAAATTATAGAGAACATCGACGTTCAAATAACATTCATACAAGCACATACGAAGGCAACTTCACTTACACTTATTAGAACATTCTTTGATGCCTAAAAGGCCGTACCGTAGCCATTCAACTTTGACAAACGTGAGTTTATTACACCAAAGGTAACCTCTCATAGATCATACAGAATGGTAGTTTTGCAACGACAGTTTTACAGTGAAGTCCCCAAACTATAGATTAAACTGACGTTTTCTGGGTTATAAATAAACCATTTTAGTTTAGTTTGTTGTGGCTAGAGATTTATGTATGTGTGTAATTTAAAGTTAATTTGGGGGCATGTGATAGATGAGGTTTTGTTCAGCAAAATTTTTGTAAAATTAATTATGTAGTGTTTATTTTCGGTTGTCAATTCGGCTAAATTTGAGTTCCCACGCAAGTATAGCAGTTTGTATTTTTAAAGTTTATTTCGAGGCTTGTATGAGCTATTTCATGACCTTTATGCCTTCTTTAATGGTTATAGGATAACTCAATCACTTCCTAAATTAGACCCAAATTTTTGGGTATATTACTACATAATTTTGTGTGTATTACATCCATATTTCGCTAGCTATAGTTTTAGGTGCCACATGAAAGGGCCTATGCGAGCGGGCTCAGTTCCAGACCCCGTGTAGGATAATTTCACCGCAACTTGTTTTTAACTTGGATATTGAACCTTATACCACGGTACTGAACTAAATGCGGGACAAGCCATCGGACTAACAATCGAGAGATCTTGGGATCTAATCCCACCCATTGCATTACAGTGAACATACTCCTAACACAAGTATACCAGCTTAGCTGGAAGAGTAAAAAGTTCTTACTAGTAATTTTAAATGTAACTTTAAAAAATAAAACTCTATCTGGAGCAATACGTCCTCGTTCTCACTGCTACAATCTTCCCCAATTTCAATCCATACCAAAACGACAATATTATTTTAAAACCAAGCCATGCATTTCACACTACCCTATAATACGAAATCCAGAGCTATTTGCCAACAAATGCGTAAACGCTGTAAGATAATACCCCCGTATCTTAGAAAGCGAATTTGATTTGCAACTCGAAGCGTCAAATCTTGTTTCTATCTAGGTGCAAATTACGAGTAGTTTGAATACTAATTTCTAGTTTCTAGATTTTAAATTATGAGGGATAGTCAATAACTTCGTAGCATGATTAGATAGGGTGCTACTATTTGAGTCTTTCTAGCAAACTGGTTGTTTTTAATGTGTAATGAAATGTTTCTGTGAAAGCTTACTAAGATAACATGTTACTATATATAGTTAAATGTACGATATAGTGGCTTAGATGGTCGTTGCCGAGTGTTGTGAGTTCAATCCCCACACGGGACAAACATTTGTGTCCCGCAAGTGATCGTACCGAGAACATTCACGCCACACCTAAACTAATACGCCATCAGTCCAGTCAAATAATTACGATTGCGCTTTGACTTTAAGCTGACTGTGAGGTTTCGGTTTCCATTCTCGGGTGAGGAATCGTTGTATTAAGTTTTATGCTAGCAACTTCTTAATACTTGCATGTCTTGTATTGCACGTGGTAGACCGTTCAAGCTAGATGCAAATCGCTACTGAAATATCTATTTAAAGCACATCTGCCTACCTCTTTGAACAAAGACAGACGTGAATACTTATCCACTGTTTAGCTCAGCTTATAACTACTTACTTTAACTATCTGAGCCAGTGCAGCATCCGAGAAAGTAAACAACAACTTTGCACAGTTGCTAAAAGATGTTAATTAACCGAAGTAAATTTATTTAAACGAATAGCAAGAAAACAGGTCAAAGGAAATAATGTTATGCTTCAATAGCAAGAAACGAGTGGCAAAATACGTACATTTATACTTCTGTAAGTATAGATGTATGTATTTTTGGCACTCGTATTTCGTTTTAACTGTTTAAAACGAAATTCCACCTTACCAGTATAATGTTTTACAATCCAAACTAGTCTTAGCAGCCACACAATAAGGATAAAACATCGAGTCGAGTCAAGAGAGTATCGAGTTTGGAAGTGCCTGCCAATATGTGGCGACTGTACGAATGAGCTAGTGTACGGTCTCACTAACGTACATTGCTGCCTACACCACAAGTTTCAAAGCGCGTGTAGCTACGCGCTCAGCATTTATCGTGTGATACTATAAATTAGCGATACAACAAAATACATGAACTCAGTTAAACGTAAACCAAACCTAAGCAAACTTTACGAGTGCATTAAGAGAAAGAATTAGTCTTATTTTTACTTATACTTCAAATAAATTATTTACGTTATAATTATTTTCTCTACTACATACCTACTTCAAAATCTTATTATAGTATGCGGAGTTACTAACTAAACAACCCGTACAGCTAGCTTTCATGATGATCCAGAAGCACCGAGTTCTTATGAGAAACCGATGTAAGAGAAGTAACCTAGTACACTGTTTCTGTGTAACGCCCAGTAAGTAACAGTTCTGGAAGCTCACATACCTACTTCCCGATCTTTTCGTTTCATTCAAATCAAAATCTTTATTGCAGTGTTTTGTGTGTGTTTGATATAGTTCAATACACGAAACCCTATTAGGGCATCGCAATTATACAAATGAAGTAAACATGCATATTATTATACTATTTTTTTTTGCTCTTCAATATGACCACACTCCACCTGATGGTAAGCAGTCGTGTGGTCTAAGAGCAGTGGCCTCCACACCGCCCTCATAGCAGCCGAGGTGATGTTGAGGTCTCTACTTTGACGGACTGAGAAGGTGCTTTTTCACGCCCCGCTTGAAGGACCCAGGATCGAAGGAAGAAGGTTATAGTTATACTTATAGCTAAATTGGAATAAATTAGGTACACATTAATACGGCCTCGATGGCGTAGTGGTTAGTGTAACCGACTGCCACGCCTGAGGTCGCGGGTTCGATTCCCGCACAAGTCAAACATTTGTGTGCATGAACATGGATGTTTGTCTTGGTCTGGGTGTTTCTATGCATAATATGTATGTATTTACAAAAAAAAAAGTATATATGTATGTTCATCCATTGTCTAGTACCCATAGCACAAGCTCTGCTTAGTTTGGGCTAGATGGTGTTGTGTGTATGTGGTAGAATATTATTATTATATTATTATTTTTATTATTATTCAAAGAAAAGTCACATTAAAATAAACTAATAATTCCATCTTTATTAATTTGCCTAAAGCTGGCAACGTCCAAATGATACTCGTGGTATAGCACGCGATGATAGCCTATGTGTATCTACTTATCATCAGACAGAAAATATGTGTTTGCCACCTTTCCTGTATAACAAAAACGCACAAGCTTTCAGAATAGATTAGCATATTATATCACAAGTTAAATTCAAAATCAAAAATCATTTATCCATTTAGGTCAAAAAGTAACACTTATAAACGACAAAATTGATGAGTAAAGCCCGGTTTTTATCATGAAAAATTTGTCAAATAAGTTAAATTTCAACATATTTTTCATAGAATAAATGTCAAAATTAACTGTCCGTAGGTTAAACGAGTTGTTTCTTGAATTTACCGGGTGTTTTAGTGAAGTTACTGAGTTTACATTTAGGTTAGTTTATAGGTTCAGGCTAAATGTTGTGCATATGAGCAGATACCTGCAAGAAACTCACGGACACTCTTTTAAATCGCCATTTTATTATAATTTCAGCATTTTCCAATTCATATGTACAAAGTGTTGCCAGCCAGTAGTGTTTCTTCAAAACGTTTTTCCATACAGATTGTATTGAACTTACATAAAACACTTGAATAACAGTAAATACGTTAGGTTATGTGAGAGCTTGTGAAGCAGAGTACAACTGAAGGGTACCTGTGACTATAATCGTTGCTTTTTATTGTATTGCTGGCGCTCTAAAGCGAGCGGTAGTGAAATCGTTCTATTCACACACATAAACCTTTAGAAAGGTGGTCTGAAAGTAGCGTGGACTTGAAATAATCACTGCTGTTGAATAGCGAATATTTCTATCACAACATTCGCTTTACTTCGAGGCAGTTCTTTTCATTATTTTGACACTTGTAGAAATAATGACTAGAGATGCCATTGTGGGTTTTATCCGCGCAGATACTATTGAGCGCGTGTTAGGTCGAGTTGTATAAACCGTGTTGTATAGAATAGATGGAAATTATCGTGTTTTGGTGCTTTAAGCCTTAAAAATAAATGAACGATTGCACTGTACTTATTGCCTTAATGATCGTCTCGGTGGTGCAGCGGTATTGGATGCGACTGCTGTGTATGAGGACTTAGGTTTTAATCCCAGGTCGATCACAAAGAGTTAATAAGTTTCTCTGATAAGCAATTCTTAGTAGCAGCCCGGGCGGCGTTAGGAAGTTGGCAGTGTGACACACCGCCTCGAAAAGCACGTAAGCTGTTGGTCCTGGGCCTGGTCTCTCTCAGGTCGTTTCGGATTGCCGTCCTATCGAATTATGAGAGTTAAGAAACAAGGAGTGCACTATAATATCTTCTGCGCAGATGTCTAGTCTTCGTTAAAATTGGCCGCTTTAACCGAAATTTGATCTGAAGGACGTTATATTTATTGAAATTAAACTACTATATACGGTTTTTATCGCGTTGTTTATTTGACACTTTATTACATATTTACTTATTAACAAAAAATAATTCTAACTTAGATCGTATCCACTTCAAAAATGCACCAATCATTGTGGTGGTTTTAGATGCTATAGAGATTGTTGACGGTTTTGGTAGCGGACATACTGCATTTGAACTTTATACTGCATTGTATGATTTAAATTGCTTTTTCGAACTTCTTGATATGGAAATTGGTCATATTCGGCAGTTAAACAATAAACATCCACCGACTTTAAAACTCAAAGACGGCGGCATTCTTTTGACAGCTATTCGTGTTCGCCTTAAACTGTGGTGACGATCATAAAACGGAGCACCATAAAAATCAATCATCAATTTAATTTATACTTCTCAATGGGAGATCACTATGTAAAATATTCGACTTTTATTACCTATTTTGTTTTGTAACATTATAATCCAACAGTTTTTCCTTTGTCGGCTAAACTAATTTATTTTAGATATCTCTCACAGCGGGGAAGTACCGCACGGTATCTAGTAGTAATTGTTGTGATGATGTCTTAAGGTTTTGTTTACATTGAGCTGACTGTATGCGTTAGTTAGAACGCGTCCTAATAATCGTCTTGTTTAATAAATTAAATATTTAAAAACCCTCGACACAAAATAATGAAAATAGTAATTCGCCATTTTGCAGTGGCAGCTATCTTGGATTTGAAATTTGTCATAGTGTATAGTATTCTACTAGTCAAGCCCTTTCATTTGATGCCCATATTCAGGGAGTTGTGAAAAAATATGTAATCCGCCTTTTTGTGGCGGCGGCCATCTTGGACCGATTTTCATCAAACATAGCTAAGAACACTCCCGACTAATTCACATTTCAAATAAAAAAAAAACAATATTAAAATCGGTTCATCCGTTCGGGAGCACACAGACACACACACGCACACGCACACGCACACGCACATGCACACGCACACGCGCACACGCGCACACGCGCACACGCACACACGCACACACGCGCACACGCACACGCGCACACGCGCACACACACACACACACACACGCCAAACTTATAACACCCCGTCGTTTTTGCGTCGGGGGTTAAAAATGCAAATAGACGATCGAACATGCTGCGGCCGATTCAACGCACGGTACGATGTTACGGTGTGCTCTTTACACTAGTTTTTGTTTTTGTTTTGTGTTTTGTGTTTTTATAAGACATCTTATGCACTAGGAATAATTCCTATGTCGCGGAGGGCTACACCAAACAACATCCAGACTCTGAATAAACATTTATGTGGATCCCACAAATTTTTGTCCTGTGTGTGGGATTCGAACCCACAACACGCGGCGTTAACAGTAGCGAGGCGGCCACTTAAACCACTAGGCGATCCGAGCAGTGCATTTACTGTAGCAGCACAGATTGCGGAAATATGGTAGACGACTAATAATTCTAATTGAAAGCCAGTCGGCAAACAGTCAGCGACACAACATACGCGTAGTTAGATAGTGACGTAAAACTCTGCGATGATTGTCGAAACTATGCAATGACCCCAGCGTTCATTTTACGCATTCGTTAATGTTGTCGTGTGATGTCGTAATAAACGTTTAAATACATATTAGTTTAATATCGTTTTATTGCAGAGTAATAAAGTTTCGGAGTAATCAAATGAATTATCTGAAGATTATTGTGTGTGATGAGGCAAGGAACAAAGCGATATAACTATTATACTAAGTTAAATATATAGAACTAGCTGTTAGCGTGACTTTTTGGCGTTTCTGTACTCTGGCTTTTACGGTGTTTACGCTATCATCACATAAAATTTCATCAACTTCGATTCAGTAATTTTGCCGCGTAATTAATACAAACATATACTTACTTTTGTATTTATAAAATTAGTATGGATTTCATATCATTCCTTTTTCTTTGAGTCAGCATAGTGTGATACCCGTGAAACTGCATTACACCCACATTTCGCCAGCTATGATTTTAGGCACCCCGTAATAGGGACCGAACCTACTGCCGTCTACCGGACATAAATTCAGACTCAGTGCTGCTACTAATAATTCATTTACAGCAATACCCATTAACACTGTCCGGCAATCGAACCCGAGACCTCAAGCACAGCAGTCCTATTTACTATAGATAGGCCACCGAGACTGTCCTTGACTAATTCAAGACAAATCTTGAATTAACATATTAAATCCCAGTATGCGTTCTCGTGGGTTTCAAAAGCATAAGTTATTGGCACTTACACAAAAATTTGTTTACAATTTTTTATGTGAGTGCCAAAATTGAATTACGATGCATAGCAATGTTTATTATATCAATTAACGTATTGAACCTCTTTGAAGACGCCATTAGATATTAATGCTCGGAGTGATCTATTCATCCGACGCAGTACAGCCAAAGTTCGGCCTTAGAATGCCATGTTATATTGAACAACCTGTATATGAATATAGCCAAGTTAAACGTCATATAAAGGCTGCTTGCAATTTTTAAATCTAATGTTATGTGTATACTAGCTGCACGAATACCGTATGGCTTAAGTGCCGGTTCGACGAGAGTTGCGGGTTCGATCCCCACACGGGACAAAAATTCTGTGATCAAAAATAGTTGTTCTAGATCTAGGTGTCATTTGTGTCTGTTGTTTAAATGGTTGTTAAGTCCCCTACAATATACGAATTATTCGTACGACGTGAGTAGTCCTTTTAATAACATAAACAAGGTAACCCTGGCCACACTTGGCCGTGGCTCGATATGATACTTTTAACTGCCAGTTTTTGAGTTTATCGCGAACATACAGACTGACTGACAGACGCGGCGGGGAACTTTGTTTGATAATATGTAGGGAAAAACAAAGTAGTGCAATATTAGGTAGGTATCTGCTGTTTAAATCTTCGCTATGTAACAGCAGTGATTATTTCAACTCGATACTATTCAAAGACCGTGTATTCTAAAGCAGTTTATGTGTGAATAGAACGATTTCACTTCCTGTCGCTTTAGAGCGCCAGCAATATAATAAAAAGCAACGATTATAGTGACAGATACCGTTCAGTTCTAGTCGTCTTCTCAAGCTCTAACATAAGCTATCGTACATACATAGATTCACGCCTGTTTCCCAGAGTGGTAGGCAGAGACTACGGATTTCCATTTGCTACGATCCTGACACACTACTCTGGCTTCATTAACTTTCATCACATTTCTCGTACACGCCCATCGGTGCAGGGAGCTCTTAACCTGGCCTTTGTCCAGAACGCCTCCGATCTGATCGAGAAACGTTTGCCATAACATAAGCTAACGTATTTACTTCTATTCGAGTGCTTTATGCAACTTCAATACATTCTGTGTTCAGATCAACACAAATATCTTGAAGAAAGACTTGTGAAATATGTGTGGCACACACTAAATACCTTAGACCATAATATAAAGGTAATTACATAAATTAAACATGTTATCGTTCAGCATACTCGTTTACATTAAACCGTTGCGTTTATGACTTGTACCGGATAAATAAATTTATTATAATTACTATAAATTGGGCCTCCAACGATATTATAATAACGTTATACCGATCGATAATGTCACAGTAACGATCGATAAAAATATTTGATAGTATCGACACGTTTACCATGTTAATAGATTAGTCGATGCGATAATCGACAGAATGTCTCGACTTTAGTTGTAACGGCGTTTTAATAACGTAATAAAGAGGTAGATTGTGTTTGTTTGTGTGTTGGTGTAATATCTAGAACTACTGAATTATATAGATTTGCATTACGTGTAAATTTCGCTAGCTAAGGTTTTAGGTTCTTCGTCATAGAGAGTGAGCCTATTGTCGTTGAGCGTCGGTTTCTCCGTGAATTTATTCACAGAGAAACGCAATAACATTTACTCTGATCTAGGATCAGAACTCGAGACTCCTTGCACAATAGACGCTTCGCGATGGCAGCAATATAAAAATAATGTTGAAGTGAAAACTTCTTTAGGCGCGTTGAGCACTTCTTGGGTGAACAAAAATCATAGAATTCGCGTCATCGGCACGCTTCGTCATCGTCACGCTTCCACGCTTTCCATTTTTGAATTATTTTAGAATATTAACAATATCTCAGAAATGGTGCGTCCTACGCAAAAAATAACGAAATTTTGACCCTCTTAATAACCCCTAAGTGAGCCCCCCTTTTTTTTGTTTGTTTATAATTAAGTGTTTATGATCAAGGATTAAAGTTTTTACTTCTGTCGGCAGTCCCCAAAGACTGCCCCAATTGTTTTTTAATCGATATCTACAGTAGTTTAGTAACATAGGCTATATTTTATTGTTGTACCACACAAGCAAAGCCACGGACGGGCACTTGTCTATAGGTACTCATAAAATAAAGTCATAAAATTAATTTGTTTGTGTGGAGGAGTTAAACATTAGAACTACTAAAGTTGGAACTACTATATTCCAAAGGTTGTATTTCATGTTTTCGCTTCGTCACTACCGGTGCGTTAAGTGTTGTATGTTTGATCCCCATACGGGATAAAAATTTGTGTGACCCACAAATAGTTGTCTTGAGTCTGGATCTTATTTGTGTCTAATATCTGTAAAGGCAATAAAAATAAATTTAAAACAAATGGAAGCTACGGTAAGCGCGGTTTTGTTTACATACTATATGACATTGGGGCATACCCCAATATAGTATGTAAACAAAACCTTTATATTATGGTCTAAGGTATTTAGTGTGTGCCACACATATCTCACAAGTCTTTCTTCAAGATATTTGTGTTGATCTGAACACAGAATGTATTGAAGTTGCATAAGGCACTCGAATAGAAGTAAATACGTTAACACAACCGCGGTAGTAAACGCGTATATTTCACTAAATTAAACATAACCGTATGTTAGGCGGAAATGTATCACATCCATATTTGATCTAGTATGCATGTATTCCCCGTAATAAAATGAACAATTCTGTTTTGCGAGAACTGTTCCAAACTCCGTGCTGGGTGACAAAATATAAAAATGTACATTGCCCATAGAAACTTACCTTTTACGAAATACAAATATAGACGAAATGTTGAATTAATATTATAAATATCTGAAGTAACTTATCTATAAATAATATATTGATGGAGCACCCGGATTCTCAGGGAATATCAGTGAACGATAAAAGGAAAGTAGATAATTGAGATTGACATGACGATTTGATTTTTTGATCATTTCATAGAGGACAATTTAAAATATAAAATTGAAAAGAATGTTGGAAAATTTCAAGTACTTACTACTTCTCGGATCTCCCTATTTGTGGATCACACAAATTGTTGTACTGTGCGTGAATCGAACCCACAACACTCGGCGCAGTGGCGGTGACTAGGCGACCAGCTAAACTACTACGTCATCCGTTCAGTCAGCTCAGTTTTTAAAAGAGATCAACCGTATTACGGGGCCGCCCTATGTCACGGGGAAGTTACAAACATTTAACGGACACAAAGTACACACACACTCGTAACAATAATTCGTGAATCTCAGAAATAATTGTCCTGTGTGGGATTCAACCCACAACCCGCAACGCGGTGGCAACAGTAGGGCGACCACGTGCTTGCTACGCCATTCGTGCCGTATTCATAGTCTAGTACAGCCTGAATACAGAACAAAAAAGGATTTTTCTCACAGTAAGTGATAGTAGCAATACTGTAAATAATATATTATGTGCTAGAATAGTGAGTAGAGTAGATAGCAGCGTAGGCAGAAATGTATACGGTTATGAGACATTACACAAGCGCTTTTATATGTGACTGTACTTAGATATTTAATTAGCACTTTCGTTTACGATGGTACATGGGGAATACGTACTCGTACAGTCGGCAACATAAGTAGCTTAGAATTTAACTAAAGGTGGTGTTCAACTATTTTTGAACTAAGTATGTATAAATCAACGTTTCTTTTTGTTAAAAAAGAAGTTTAAGTAAAAGTCAAAAATCATTTATTCATTTAGGTCACAAAGTAACACTTATGAACGTCAATTCAACCAACGGACACAAAGAACAACCAGTCTCGGAACAACTATTTGTGTATTACACAACAAATGTTTGTCCCGTGTGGGGATTGAACCCACAACTCATCTACCAAACACTTGGCACAGCGGCAATGGCGAGGCGACCATTTAAACCACTACATCATCCGTGCAGTCAAGTTTGACTGCTTTATTTTACCTATAACTGCTATAAAATACTATTTTTAACGATCGATATCTGGCCTATAAATAATATGTGTACCTTCAGCAACATAAGTTGCTGAACATTTAACAAATTTGTAAAAGTACTATTCTGTATTTATTACCTACTTAGCTTTTGCCTGCGGCTTCGCTCGCGTTAATTTAGAATTTGACAATCAATTCGGGTCGTACTCTGCTTGTAATAATATAATTCAATCATGATTCGAAAGACACGTGGCGCCATCTATTATCATACGAACGTTATTGTTGTTTTCCTCGTGAACAGTAATATTTTTCGGGATGAAAGGTCCGTTTCTGTATACCTGACAACGTATATGAAAAATTTCAGGATGATCGGTTCAGTGGTTTAGGTGTGAAAAGGTAACAAACAAATAAACTTATTTTCGCTTTTATAATATTAGTTAGGAAGATTAAATTAACAACCTTTTGACTACTACTGCTTTAAAAATAAACATATGATATTTTACTCACTATTTTGTATTATTTAAATGACATGATAAAAAGTTTCATTATTCAAACTTTGAAACACGAATTTTTTATTTAACTCAACAATAAATAAGATACAAGCGTATCAAATTTGGCAGAAAAAGGATGCACGATACAGACAGTGACGTAATCGTTATTAAACGCTGCTGTCCGAGGGAGATAGTGACATAGTTTTACTACAGCCACACTTATACTTATATCCAAATTTAAAATATGAGTTTATGTATTATTGATAGTTTGAATAACAATTTTTTTTAATTGCTATTTGATCTTGTGTGTAAAAGCAAACGTAGGCAAGTACCCTATTTTGAAAATAGAGACAATTTAAATCTAGCATGTATCGACTTATGTAGCTGACTCTACTATAAGTAACAGTAACTTAGTACATTTCGTCAGAAGTTTTACAACATTTTAATGCAACGTCTAGACTAAGTTTTTAGTGCTCCAGTTAATTAATTCTAGTGACTTTGATGCGACTTCATGTTACAATGGATTTTATTTTACCCTTAAGTCCCTAGAGGCCGAAGTGAAATGGTTTCAGCGTTTTGAGGTAAACGAGATTAGAGGTTCAAATTCATGGTTACTTTAACTTCTTAAAAGTATCACTTGGATTGAGGCGATGGAAAATTTGCAGAAGACTGCAGAATACATTCAATGATTCGTACATAGATACATTCTTTCACGTAAAAATATTAATAAACTAATAAAAGTAGTTTTTTATCCAGTTCTGTTTTTAAATGCCAATGGCGATTCAACATCCAACGCTGAACGCTCGCACTTAATCCAACGTTATTTAGTTGAGTAGGTACTTACTAATTAAATGTCATGTCATGTCGGCTCTGAGCTAATGGTCCATAGCCTATTTTAAGAGCGTGTTTGGTATGTTTGCTGTCAGTGCTGGATGTTTTGTGGATGTTTACGGCTCGTGTTAAATTTTATAATGTCACTCTAGGTACAACATTCAATTTGTGTAGTTGGTTGATAGTGATATGCGTTTTAAGTTCATCGACTAATACTGATAGCTATATAATTGAATCGGGACATACATATTTTAATCCTTGCTTTACTGGAGTTCGGACATACTAGGTCTTGTACTAAGCTGTACAACCTTTTGTGAGAAGGCAGATTATTTTAATTACATTGCCTGTTCAGTGAATTGTCAACGTAAGAGCGGTTAACAGTACAACACAATGAAAACCAAATAACATTTTAAGTATTTTCGTTTTTGTGAATAAAAACCTTAATTTGAAATTATTTTCTTTCTGCTGCACAATAAGGCATTTTATAACTTTTAATGTATATTTGCCACAGTAAGTCACAAAGCGTAAATAAATGCTCGTTCTTCAAATATACTACAAAGTATGATGACGGATCTGTAGCATTTAATATGATATTTTCCCTTCTAATTTATTAGATCACTTCACTTAACACAGATTTGATTATTATAATCCTAACTAATATTATAAAAACGAAAATGAGTTTGTTTGTTTGTTACCTTTTCACGCCTAAACTACTGAACCGATCATCCTGAAATTTTGCATATGCGTTGACAGGTGTACAAAAACGGATATAGGCTACCTTTCACCCCGAAAAAAATTACTGTTCCCAAGGAAAACAATAATAACATTCTTATGATAATAATAGATGGCGTCACGTGTCTTTCGAATCATGATTGAATATATTATTACAAGCAGAGTACAACCCGAATTGATTGTCAAATTCTAAATTAACGCGAGCGAAGCCGCAGGCAAAAGCTAGTAATAATATAATATCAGCCCTGTTTATAAACTGTTCCACTGCTGGGCATGGGCCTCTTCTCAGTGTGGGTAAAGCCATAGTCCACCACGCTGGCCCAGTGCGGGTTGGCAGACTCCACATATCTTCGAGAACATCATTTAGAACTCTCAGACATGCAGGTTTTCTCACGATGTTTTCCTTTACCGTTGCCCCCAATAATACAATGTTAGTTTCCAGTATTCCTAGAATTTCACCAGTAATCATTAAATACACTAGTAAAACTAACTCCGAAACTGAGTACCCAAATTTATACTTGTCAAAAAGAGACATGTCATTCCATTGAGATGGCAACGTACTCTCTGCCGAATAGCTGTAAGCCAGACATTTTGAATATCTGGTTGATAGTTCAAACAAATCTCGCATCTAACGTTGTCCCTTTGTGAATAACATAATAAGAAAATACAATTCAAATAAAAGTATGAATAAAATTCTACTTCATTTTTATTGATTAGTAGACTTCTTTCTCCAACTTATACAATGTTATTTTTTAAAATAAATATTGTCTTAGGTATAGAAAACGGTAGAAAACACGAAAGATAGTAAAAATCAATGAAAGAGTATAAATTGGACAAGAGTTATTTAAGAAAGAAAGTAGGCGAAGATATGAAAGAAGCAGTGTTGCCTGAAAATCTTTATTTTTCAGTCAATCTAGACGTAGGCAGCTATTGGCCTGTCTATAAACAAAAGTAACAAAATAGAAAAATTAAACAGCTTCTGATAACACAAACATATATATAGTTCATTTTAGTAATGGACTATAGCCTAATTCAGTAAACAAATATGTCGTACTGGTAAGTAAAGAGGCATCTCCAGGTATTTTTGTCATATCTATTAATTAGAGGAAGAATAAAGTCTGAAAGTAATAACTGAACTATTTTATAACAAACTAGCTTTTGCCCGCGGCTTCGCTAGCTCGGGCACACTACTTTTTTCTAGGTTAAACATATATGTCCCTCTCTGATACCCCTGACAACATGTATGCAATATTTCATGATGGTCGGTAGACTAGTTAAAACGTTAAAGCGGAATAAACAAAGTGACATTTGCATTTATTATATCAGATTATATTGGATTGTTTGATAACCAAATAAGGCTATTAAGAAAATCAATATAAACCGTAGCAACGCTCATCGATGACCATCAAATTGTGTATGGTAGGAAAGGGGCAACGCTAGTATACTCTACATAACAACTTTGTTCATAACTACGACAGGTAACTGCACTAGTATAAAAGGTTTCTAAGAAATATAACTTAAGTTCAACCAGCTCTTGTTACTTCTCTCACTTTAATCCTCCGGCTAGGGCACTTCTTAAGTAATTAGCTTTGACTACTTAAGCTTAGGACTTGCACAATTTTAAGCGGAGGTTAAAAGTTTTCGTTTAAATCGTTGGCTTTGAGAGGTGGTTGCAGTTTCATAATTATTTTTAGTGATATTAGAAGTTTGTTTTGTTCAACGGTTAGTGGAAATATTGTTATATTATCCGACATTACACTAGAAAACTTGTTCCCGGTATATCTCTTATTTATTATCTTCTTATAATATTTTATTTAAATACAACCTCGACCCACTATTATTTATGACTAGCTGTTACCGGCGACTTCGTCTGCGTGAAATATAAAAAAATCATTTCATCATCAGCTATCTGCCAGTGAAAATCTCGTCAAAACAGGGTCCAACCGTTTTGGAGTTAAGCCGGAACAGACAGAGAAAAATTTTAAAAATTGTTATTTCGTATAATTAGTAAGTAGTAGTAAAAAGCTGTTATTGTGACATTACAAATATACACTTCTATTTTATTTATTTGTATACATATTTTAATAATTATTTATTCAGGAACAACCTCGTTCTACTAAACTTGTTACCAAGACGTACTGGTCAAAACATCGACAGTACCAAGCTCATTAATGACTTAGAGCAACAGAGAGTCTTTAAGAATCTGCGTGTCCTACTGTCACTTTCACGAGGAGTGCTCTGAGGACCTATTTGACATGTTGCTCTCGTCACTTTTCTTCTACCACCACACCCCTTGAAACCGCGAAAGTTTGCATCCTTTCCACCTGAAAACTTATCCTATACCTTTTTGGCTGTAGTTTCTCACACTTACCTACGATATTTTTCGAGAGCTATGACTTATTCTTTTTCAGACCAGGCTTGAAGAGAGTATAACTGTCACTGAAAATAACGTCTTGCGTGTGCGTGATCCTGACATTGCTGATCATAATGAATGACGGTTACCTCTTATCACCGGACGAGCATTCAACTGTGTCGCTAGTGTCAATAAAAAAGAATTATCCGCGATGTGGAATCCCGTGATTAATATTATAATACGCAACTTTGCTTTTTTGCACAGTTAGGTAAATCGCAGAATACAGACACGTGCGTCGGCTAGCGTACGTAATCGGGATCCGTGAGTGTAGTGTGTGACAGTACATGCACAAATAAAAATATACGAAAACTGAGTGTGGATCAAGATCCTTCTGCCTCACAAACAGAGACATGTCATCGCCGCACCAGACAGCTTGTGACCACAGCCGGTGTAACCTGGTCGAAACGTCAAGCATAAAAGGTCAACATTATGTATGATCGCGTTAATACCCGTTACGTGTTATATGTATATAAGTATATATTGAGCTAAAGTTAAAAAGTTATTTAAAAACTAGCTGTTACCTGCGACTTCGTCCGCGTAGATTTTAACTAAAAAGTGTTTGTCTTCGAGGAACCCTATCTTTTTTCTAAAATCAAAGTAGCCTAAGTTACTCCTTATAACATCAGCTAACTGCCAGTGAAAGTCCCGGCAAAATCGGTTCAGCCGTTTCGGAGATTAGCCGGAACAAACAGACAGACAGACAGACAGACAAACATTTTAAAAATAGATGTTTTCGTATAGGTACCTTATATACTTTCATATGCATTAGATAAAAAGCTGTTATTTTGACATTACAAAAAGACACTTCAATTTTATTTATTTGTATAGATGTAGTTTAGAGCCCAGTTTCTGTTATGGATATTTTAAACGGCTTTTACTACAGTTATAATTGATGTCGCCCTTCATCATAATATATCGATTAGCTTTTCAACGAAGCAATTTGAAAGTACTTGAGATGTAACACTTTGAGGCCGCTATCTATCTTCGTTACGCATCCATCAGCTTAGTTTCATATAAAGTATTCCAGAAAATCCATCAATCCGCGCAGTTTTCGGGGTTATCAGCTGTCATCGCAGTTTTATAGAGGGTTTTATAGGTACAGTTGTTTATATAGCCGAAAACGTTATTGCGCTGTTTCGTGATCAAATAGTGTGAATTCATGTCGATTTTACTAAGATCGTCTGTCTTTCCAAGTAGGTACATTGTTTAAAAACAAAATGTATGTCATCGTCAAATAAAATGTAGTTACATTATCTATATATTAATACGTGAAGCAAAAACTTTGTACCCCTTTTTACGAAAATTGCGCGGACGGAGGAGTATGAAATTTGGCACAGTTTAAGTTTATATGGAGAAGGAGTGACGAATCCTAATATTTATATAAAATATGCATTAGAAATACATTAAATTATTGAAAAAAACACTACACGCACACAACACTACACGCACATTACGCAGTCGAAGCGCGTAACCATGGTTACATATATCAATATATAATGACATATATCAGCAATATCTTACAGGCAAACTTTGGTCGAATTTCGAGCACTAGGCGACCGCTAGTTAGTATAGATCGCAATGTACACTTAAAACCAGCAAAACCAATTCCAGATCATCTGGCGAAAAGCCATGATAAGGGATGATCTGTATTGCCAATTTTGTTATGACATTCATGGAAGCGTGAAGAATATGATGAAAATAAATAAAGAAGTTTAAATATTGAAGTGTTTGTCCAGATATTTAAATCTTTAGATTTACTATATTACCGTAGCTACCTATGTTAATCCCGCTCTTGGTTCTCAAGTATGGCAATATATTTGGGTTTTCTTGTGTAGTATTTTAAGGTGCACGAGTCTTGAACTTTGACAAATTGACAGCATTAAAGATTTTAAGAAGTTGTTATAATATATACAATAATACGACACAAAATATACTAAATAAATAATAATACAATGCGAGCATTTTATGACACCCACTTGAATTTTTTATAAATACATTAGCAACCCAGCTCGGTTTCGCACGGGTGTACCGTGTAATACTGATTCCATCCGTGTTAGAACCTAATAATTTGAAAGAATAAAACATAGTACCGGACTTTTTTGTGAGTAATGATGAGTACTATAAGCATATAGTACACAATTTTATGTATCATTAATAGTTTTCGCAGCCCACGCAAAATAGTGACTTTTATAAGAACATTTTGATACCTAAAAGAAATGGAAATGGAAATCCGTAGTCTCTGCCTACCCCTCTGGGAAACAGGCCTGCATCTATGTATGTAATATTGTCTTCTGTTTACGCGAATGTTATTCATTGAAATTAAACTACTATATACGGATTTTATCGCGTTGTTTATTTGACACTATTACAAAATTTTGAAAAACTGTTACACTACTATAATCACTATTAAACTTTACAAATTTTTAAGCTAATTAAATTATTGAAACTATTAAAACTATTTATACTATTACTATACTATTATACTATTTAGATTTATTTTTACACTTTCCCCGACGTTTCAGTTGCTTTTCAGCAGCCATGGTCACGGGGAGACTAAGATGGTAGTTGTCTCAATGTTCCAGTGTAGTTATTTCAAAGTACCCGAACATAATTTAATCATGGGTGTTTCTATTTACGCAGAATGAACTCAAAGTATCATGAAGTCTAGCTGTGGTTTTCTTCTTCTTGGGTTTGACTAGTTCAATTACTGGATCCCAAGCTGGTGGTACATTCCAACCATCTTCTCTATTGAAATTAGGATGTTTCTTGATTTTAATAGCCTCGCGAAGCATCCTTGGTAGGAATCGGTGTTCTTTAGCGAGCATCTGTGGTTTGTCAAATCTCAGGTAGTGGTTGGTCCCCTGTTGCACATGTTCACACACAGCAGACTTCAACGAGCGTTGGTGTTTTACATCAGCTATGTGTTCTTTTATGCGGGTGCCTATGCTTCTCTTGGTTTGACCAATGTATGAGAGTCCGCAGTCACAATCTATTTTATAGACCACTGCATCTTGTAAAGGTAGTTGGCACTTGACGGATGGTAAAAATTGACTTATCTTCGTTGGTGGCTTGAAGTATGTGTTGATTGATGCTCGCTTCAAGATGTAGCCAATCTTGTCAGTGACACCCTTTACATAAGGTAGTATAGCAGGCTGGCGCTCGACTGTGGCTGGCTTTTCTCGGGATCTGTGACATCGATCGGCGCGGCTGTTGGAGCTTGTTGTCTTGCAGTACTTGCTTGACATGTTGAAGCTCGGCGTCCAGGTGTTTCTTGTCACAGATCCCGTGGGCTCTCTGAAACAAAGACATTCCCACGGTAGCTAACTGTTTAGGATGGTGGTGAGATTCACCGTTTAAGTACCTATTTGTATGGGTCTTTTTCCTATACACAGTGTGGCTCAAAGTATGATCAGGATTCCTGATGACAAGTACATCTAAGAAAGCTAATGAATTATTTGCCTCTAATTCCATAGTAAATTGTATGTTGTTATTAATGGAATTAAGATGTTCTAGGAATACACTTGCACTATCTGTTGGTAATATTGTAAAAGTATCATCTACAAACCTCTTATAAATCCTGGGTGTGATGGGGGCAGTCTGCAAAGCTCGAGCCTCAAAGTCCTCCATATATATGTCGGCAACAACAGGCGATACTGGGGAGCCCATTGCCACACCGACTTGTATGTAGAATTTATTGTCCCACAACAACAACTACCATCTTAGTCTCCCCGTGACCATGGCTGCTGAAACCCAACCGAAACGTCGGGGAAAGTGTAAAAATAAATCTAAATAGTATAATAGTATAGTAATAGTATAAATAGTTTTAATAGTTTCAATAATTTAATTAGCTTAAAAAATTGTAAAGTTTAATAGTGATTATAGTAGTGTAACAGTTTTTCAAAATTTTGTAATAGTGTCAAATAAACAACGCGATAAAATCCGTATATAGTAGTTTAATTTCAATCTATATATGTATGTATGTATTTTAATACATTGGATTACATTGTTGTAGGTAGAAATCTCTATTTATTTCTAAATAGAATGTAGCATATGTTACCCGGACAATGTCTAATAGAGAAATAATTTTTTAATTCGGATGAGTAGTTTTTGAGTTAAACCCTTATTAATAAACAAGCAAAAGCAAATCTTTCCTCTTCATAATATTAGTACCTATATATTTATTTAAATGTAGGAATCTATTCTTAATTATACTTACGAGTACAGTGTTGTCTCTAAACACTAAAGTAAGAATCACGCGTTAAAGATAATTGTATTCGAATATCATACGAAAACAGCCCATCAACCATTGAAATGTAACTACATATATTGTACGGTCTAACGTTTTAACAAGACATTACGAGTGTCATGATTTTTCATTTTTGTTAATAATTATGTTCGGGAGTTTTTATTTACTTATCTGGCAACACA
Organism: Catocala sponsa; assembly: GCA_963564715.1. Lineage (NCBI taxonomy): Eukaryota > Metazoa > Arthropoda > Insecta > Lepidoptera > Erebidae > Catocala > Catocala sponsa. The sequence continues at coordinate 11,732,416 of OY751351.1, forward strand.
GCCAATCATAATTTTTAAATAGTGGGGTTATTGTGGAAGGGAAAAATAACTCGTCTCTCGGCGTAAGATCGCTCAGCAGTGAGGAACTAGCATTCAACTGAGTAAGACGTTCTCAATAGTCCGTGTAATTGCGTCGAGTTTGGTAATATAGTCACATAATATTTTAAACGAGTGACTTTCATTATACGAGAGACGTAATTATATATTTATAGACAGGATAGAAGCGCCATTTCTTTCATCCTGTATTGATGAATACCGTCCATTTAGCTTAACATTGTCCCTTTAGTTACACAAGACGAGTATAACGCTATTTAACTCCTCAAACATTGAATTACTTCATACGTTTCTTGTCTTCATTTGACGTTTCAATTCCGTGTTTCATTTCTGTATTTGAACAGTGCAGAAACAGAAAATCACATTTATTTATCCTGAAGGAAAGCGAGTTTATTGAAAAGGGGGAGGTTCTTCGTAAATTTTATTTCCTTCATACAGGAAATTTTAAGGATATGTCAATTTGATACCTTTATTGCTGTGGTAAATTGGGATTGTTTAATACAATGTAATATCGCCCTTTATTTATTTAAAAATGTTGGTTGGAATTTGAACCAATCACATTGTGTGCTTTCAGCTGATTCAAATTAAAATTATTTTGCTGTTTACGTGTACCTACAAAATTATGATTTGATTACATGCTAGTTATATTATTGTTGTACCGTAGGTGTTCAGATTCGGTAACGTTGCCGTGAACAGGGCAAACAATTCCAGATTTTCTACAAAAAAGAAACTTTGATTTTATCACCTCTTTAATTAGCATTTCAGAAACTATATAATAAAATAAGTTTTCCTATATTATAATTCTAGCTTTTGCCCGTGATTTCGCTTGGGAACAGTACTTTGTTCTGGACGGAAGGTACTCTACGTCCTTTTATGTGGTCACCCCTGACTATCAGTATACGAAATTCCAAGATGATGGCCCAAGTAGTTCAAGGCATGAAAGTATAAAAAACCTAGATTCGCATCCTAACTAATATTAAAAGGGATTAAATATAATGATCATCAAAAATACTAATTGGTCAGCAAATATTGCACAGCACAACGAGCATCTATACGTCTCAAATCACTGCATTCCGTCTGGGAAGTGTTAGATTATGTTAGGTTCCTTTTTTTTAAACCACCCAAAAATAGGCGCCCCGCTTCGCGGGGCTTCGTCGACTTAGTTTGATCTCTTTAAAGTTTGCTGGCCATGAGTTGCTGATCAATTAGCTATTTCTGCTCACAGATTATATTTTTCTGCTCACAAAAATACCAATACTATGCTAACCATTTAAATAACACCCATATTAAAAATGCGAATGCGAATTTCTTTGTTTGTTTGTTACGCTTTAAGGCTTTAACACCGATCATTATGAAATATTGGATGAACGATGTCACGGGTATAGAAAATTACATATGATAGCTTTTATCCATAAAACATACCGTTCCCGATGGATGGAAATTTAGTGACGAAATCTTGATTAAAGCGACCGAAGCCGCGGGCAAAATCTAGTGTATAATATTAGTTAGGATGAAAGGACGCGGTAGTCGGTATAGTAATAATTAACGCCTAAGGGAGATTTATAAAATTACTATACGATGGGGTCCACACTTGCAGTGATCCCTGATACCTTATTTGTTTGATTACAGTGGTTAGGGTCCACAGCCAACGGCTACTTTCCACACATTGTTTTTTCACTTCTGTGAATCGTTGCTTGCCTTTTTTAAGTACAGTCGGACAAATGAGGTTTTAATATTTTAATAGTATTTGGTTAAGAAATAATTATGTACTTTACATTCACAGTTTACTGATAGCCTTAGGATGACGAGCAATCACGTTTTTGGGTTGTATTGTGAAATTGGACGTACTTTCTGAAAAACGGTCCAACCGACAAAGTTAACATTTTGAGATAATCGTGATTGAAGTTCAATCCCGTATTGCTTCTTCATACATGTGGGTTGGGCTACTAAGTCATGATTTCATATTTAGAGTGATAGTAGAGCTACCAAATTTTTCCAGCTAGTAAATAGTAACCCCGTGACTAATTTGCTAATAATAACTCGATTTTAACCCGAGTGTGGGTTGGAATGTTTTTCAGAAAGTACGTCCAATTGAGAATACGGTAGAACTGTAAATAGCGTAAGATTAACGTGAAGATATAAATATTTCATTATTTTAAAATATATTTTTTATTAGTCATTTTACCGGTGTATTTAATTAGGTAAGTAAGTTACTATTTGTATTTATCTCTTAAGACTTGCTGGAAAGCATGTCACAAATACATATACGTTTTGTTTCCTTATTCTTTCAAAGCATTAATTGTATAGTAGATATTCACAATTTCATCACATAACTAGAGAAATGTGGTTGTTGGTACCGCAATGCTACTACGCTGTAAATGTAAAGTACCAAAATCTTTTCGTTACCATATACAATTAAAATATTAAAACTAATATATATATTCACTAGATGTTTCCGCGGTTTCACCCGCGTTTATAATTACTGCGTCGCCCCCATGGGTCGTAGCGTGATTTTATATAGCTTATAGCCTTCCTCGATAAATAAGCTATTCAACAAAAAAAGAATTTTTCAATTCGACCCAGTAGTTCCTGAGATTATCGCGTTCAAACAAACAAACAAACTCTTCAGCTTTATAATACCTATTAATATAGATTGCCCACCGCAATATATAATTTACTAGATGTTCCCGCGGTTTCACCCGCGTTTATTTTTACTGCTCCGCCCCGTGGGTCGTAGCGTGATGTTATGTAGCCTATAGCCTTCCTCGATAAATAGGCTATCTAACACTAAAAGAATTTTTCATATCGAACCAGTAGTAATCACGCAGAATAAACCAGGAGAAACATCGTTTGTACTATGTTTGTAATGGGTAATTATTTTGCTGCAATGTTATTTTAAAACTGCGATATCTCCTAAGATATTCATTGAAATCGAATGATGTAAAGGGCAATTTTGTTTTAAATTAAATACTTGTGATGAATAACGTATTTATTTGGATAAGGATTAATATCATGTTTATAATGATACCTTCGCAAATAATGCATTATTTTAGAACAACTTTGGTTAGCATAAAAATGGTTATAGTGAGCCAACCTTAAAAGATAGACATATGCTGTCGCGGACTTTTTTTTAGAACTTTTAAAGGGGAACAATTCTGTCATACATGATTTTTGCGAAACTTTAAATGTTTACGCAGCGCACGCAGCGGAAGCTCTCAAAAGGAAAAAATACCCTCCGATTTTGAAACATTCTTCATTGGTGCTCAGCTCCTATTGATCTTAGCGTGATGGATGATATATAGCCTATAGCCTTCCTCGATAAATGGGCTATCTAACACTGAAAGAATTTTTCAAATCGGACCAGTGGTTCCTGAGATTAGCGCGTTCAAGCAAACAAACAAACAAACAAACTCTTCAGCTTTATAATATTAGTATAGATATAATATTTGTTAAAGAGTTAATACGAATGATTTGAGATTACTATACTTTTCTATTTATAGACATGAGACATATTAGTATACATATTGTGGGAGACTGGTGCCAATACTAAGCTGGAGGTTTTTTATTAGTGGACATCAGGACTCTACCTAAACAAGCTAATTATTATTAATTAACCTCTTGACTAACCCTCGTACTTCAGGGCCCAAATATAAAGCTTTTTTCATTATGTCTAGTTTCCGAAATGACGACTTAACACGCACATCATTTCTAAAACTCAATGATTGCAAACCACTGATCTATCCACTAGGCTATTGCTGATGCTAACAGTGTATTAAATGCCAAGAATTGTCTAACCATCCATCATATACCGAGGACACTTTGCAATACCGAAATACGAACCATTCATACATAAGGCCTTTGAACTGGCGTGTATTCCAATACCGTAATTAGTTATGTCATAACTTAGCTATGTCCTAAATAAAGTACGTTTTTCTGAAGACAGAACTACATCGATATAGTTGTGCGGAAATTTTACATGTCCTCGTTAAAGTATCGTTTTATTGCTTATAGGTTTTTGTTTTAGAAGTAGATATATAGGATCTGTCGCAGGATTAAACAAAGCAGAAATCTGGAACAATCAAACCTAGGATCATAGGTATATGGTAAAATCTTAGAACTATCCGGGACAAGAAAACAACTCTTAAGCATTATGTTTCGAACAACTAATAACAAAAGCTTATTTTGTGCTATTCTAATAAGTAGTTCTCCAGACCTTCTTAAGGAAGTTCTGTGAAAGTATGGAGCTTATAAACTTTGCATTTCTAAAGGGAATTCCCGCACAAGGACCGAGCCCAGTATCGCGGACGATATTACAAACTTGCTTTTAACGAAAAAAGTACATATTCTAGACTCAAAACAATTATTTAGGATCACACATTTAATTAATTTATGGTTAAAGGGAGTACAACCATCACGGTAGACAGTGACTAAGCTGTGTAAACTCCTGGAATTGCTAAATTCCAAGTAGTTATCGCTTACTACCAGGTAGTAGGGCTCGTCTGCCGCTAAAGGCAATAGAAAAAGAAAATGGCTTTAGGTAGGTAGTATCTCCTTGAAAGTCGTTAGTATATCCACAGGTTTCAATAATTTAATTAGCTTAAAAATTAGTAAAGTTTAATAGTTATAGTAGTGTAACAGTTTCCAAAGGGGTATGTCCATCGGCGGCTCGGCAGTAGACAAGATGTTCATTAATATTAAAATTCTTCTTTGATTTCAATAGGAATTTTGATATCAATGTTGAACTATATGAAGTTCGGAGTAATGAGAATGAATACTAAGAAGTTTTATTATCTTCGACAACCGTGATGCCATTTATAACAAGGAAATATAAGAACAGGGTTGCCGCTAAATAATCAAATACTCAATTATTAAATCGATTATGATTTTCAATAAATAGTAATGAATATACTGCCTCCGTGGCGCAGCGGTAGTGAATGCGACTGCTGTGCATGAGGTCTCGGGTTCGAATCCCGGGTCGGGCCAACAAAAAGTTATTGGGTTTTTCTGTTAAGAAATCTCAATAGCAGCCCGGAGTTAGGAAGTTGGCGGTGTAAGACACCCCCGTGCCTCGGAAAGCACGTAAAGCCGTTGGTCCTGCGCCTGATCTCTCTCCGGTCGTGTCGTATTACCGTCCCATCGGATCATGAGAGTTAGGGAACAGAGAGTGCACTTGTGTTTGCGCACACACTTGTGCACTATAATATCTCCTGCGCAGATGGCCAGTCTCCGTTAAGACGGGCCGCGGTGACCGAAATTCGGTCTGGAGGACATTATTATCATTATTATTAATGAATATAATATTATGATCAGGTGTGTTCAAATACTTAAACGAAGTTTATAGTATGAGATTGCAAACGTAAAACGTATATTATAGATATCTATTTATAACAGTGATTTATTATTGTTTTTGTCCGTATGTCAGTGTGAGTTACCAAAAATATTTAGTTCGTTAAAATATATCTACTTAATCGATTAAACGAGGCTCGCCTCGATATAAAAGGGAGAAAATCTCGCAACATTTTTCGTTTTCCTATCAATCCTCTCTTTGCCTCCCTACCGACGCTTGCGCCGCTGTGTTTGGTGATTTCTATCTTTGCGATAATAATTTTTCTAACGACAAGCCTTACCAATGGTCCCCGAACCCACTTCAAATGACGACCCCAGCTTTGTTATGGACTCCGCATCCGCTTTGCATGACGACCCCGGCGGCTCTTTGATCACGAATACCGATTTCGCTTCTCACGATGACTTTGGCAACCGAAACATGGACATAAGTGGAAAGCGTAGTACACCTCAATTCCGCACCTCAGCTATGATGCCCTTATCCTGATTGTTTGTGGAACATATCAGTTGAAATAAGCCCGTTCCTATTATGGTGAACATAATGTAAGGTTTAATGTTACCTATTCAATAGAGATAAGCAGAGACAGGGGCAACAACCTACTAGAAGATGCCGAATGCACATTAGTAAGGGCCAAAATATAAAGTCGGCACATTAGCCGTAAGATATATTTTGTTTATGTAATCACTACATATTATAAAACAAAGTCCTCCGCCGCGTCTGTCTGTCTGTCTGTTCGCGATAAACTCAACAACTACTGTACCATTTTACATGCTGTTTACACCAATGGATAGAGTGGTTCTCGAGGAAGGTTTTAGTATATAATTTGTTAAGTTTTTGTATAGATTGATTAACGATATTTGTTGGAGATGTCGGAAAAAATAACCCGTCTTGGAGCTTTCAACGAAAACGCTGCCTAAACCCTTTGCGATATAACAAAATAATCTACGGTGGAATTGTGTATCTTATATAGGTCTACAGAAAAGTCCGCGATGGCATATGTCTATCTCTTAAGGATAACATACTATATCCACTTTAATACTTAAAAAAATGGGCAATTATAAAGCGGTAATTGGAAAGCTATTTACACAAATACGGTATTAATCCTTATTATTTTAAATACATTAAGCATTTCATGAAGATTATTTTTCCGCTTTACACCATGCAAATTAAATGAATACCTTAGGAGATATAGCAAAATCAAAATAATGCGCAACGAAATTAATTTCGAGTAATGAAGGTATAATGTTTCTTTTAGATGCCCCTGGAGGCACAGATAAAACATTTTTAATAAACTTATTATTAGCAAAAGTACGATCCGACAGAAAATTTGCCCTAGCTGTGGCATCGTCCGGCATAGCAGCCACACTTTTGGAAGCTGTGCGACCGCCCATTCCACATTCAAACTGCCATTAAAAATATGTAGTGATGACGTCACTAGCATTTGCAATATTTCTAAACAGAGTAATGCCGGAAAATTAATAAGAGATTGCAGTTTGATTATTTGGGATGAGTCTTTTATGTCTCACAAAGCTTCAGGTGAGGCATTAGACAGGACAATGCGAGATCTGCGCAACAGTAACAGCCCAATGGGTGGTTGTACTGTTTTATTCTATGACGATTTCCGTCAAATTTTGCCAGTTATAACTAGGGGAACGACAGCAGATGAAGTCAATGCATCGCTCAAAAGATCGCATCTTTGGCCACATATAACGAAATGTAAACTTAAAACCAATGTGAGGATTTTATCGTCTAGCGAAGATAATAGGCAATTTTCTAACGACTTGAATGGTGGATTTCAAGCAGGAAATGTCCGAGGTCAAAGTCGTAACTTTGTCCTCAGACAGCTACGACTTTAACCTCGGCTACAACTTTGACCTTGGCTACGACTTTAACGTCAGCTACGACTTTGACCACGGCTACGACTTTAACCTCGGCTACAATTTTAAACGTCAGCTACGACTTTGACTTCGGCTATGACTTTAACCTCAGCTACGACTTTGACCATGGCTACGACTTTAACCTCAGCTACGACTTTGACCTCGGCTACGACTTTGACCTCGCCTACGACTTTAACCTCAGCTACGACTTTGACCTCGGCTACGACTTTGACCTCGGCTACGACAGCTACGAATTTGACCATATTTTCAAAAAAATATTTACTATTTTTTGAAAATATTGTGGTCATATTTTGATTGCTCATAGCCAATTGAACTCACTGATCGGTAAACGATTAGCGAGGAAATGTGAAATTATTCAAAAAGTTCATCCCGATATTAGTAACATATCCACTAAGACACTAAATTTGTTTCAAGAAAGAGCTATACTATCACCCACTAATAAGCAAGTGGAAAAATAAATGAATTTATTACTTCCAAGTTCGAAGCATCATCGCAAACCTACTACTCAGTTGACACAGTTGTGGATAGAAAAGAGGTAGTAACCAAAAGAATTTTTTAATTCTTTGACTCCTCCTGGAATCCTGCCACACAAATTAATTATAAAAGTAGCCCCTAGCCCCTATTAATTATTACTAAGAAATTTGAGTCCACCGAAACTGTGCAACGGTAAAAGACTCAAAGTAGTCAATTTAAAAATTTTTTTGATCGAATGTATCATATTAGCTGGCAACGCAACTGGTGAAACTGTTTTTATACCAAGAATTCCCATGATACCCTCAGAATTGCCTTTCCAATTTAAACGGCTACAATTTCCCGTAAAAATAGCGTTTGGAATGACAATTAATAAAGCGCAGAGTCAAACATTAAAAGTTTGCGGGAGTAGACTTAAACACACAGTGCAATTGAAATACTACTAATATTTAGAAACTAATCTAAACGTTTTTTGTTTTGTTTGCCTCATAAATAATTGCCACTCAAAAAATAATCTAAATTAATATTATGTATAACGAGGAAAGATGATTGAGATGATGTTTTGTTTGTAACAATTTAACTCAAAAACTACTCAACCAATTTTACCGAAAGCTATAATATCATCACCTCAGAGTTAACATAGGCTATTTTATATTTTCTGTAAAGAACCGGTGCGAAGCCGGGGCAGGTTGCTAGTGATAAATAATAAAGAAACAGGACGCAATGTAATAGTAAGCTATTGCTGTAATTGCATTGCTGGCCGGCGGACAGTGGGTTGTTGCTCCCATGTCATGACCATTTTATGACATTTAGGTTGGGCTAGACACCAAAGCAACATATGTGCACCTGCTACATTTTTGGATCATGTATTAATTGTTTATGATATGGATAGCCATGAGGACAATTAATGTTTTTTAAATAAAAATAAAATAAAAATATCTTAAAATCCCTAACTTTTTTTAAACCTTTGGTACGTCTATTAAATTGGTGCTTTAGTAGACTATGGTTTTATGTATATTGCAGGAATGTTCACTTTAGGCCGAAGTTTGTATGGAAGGTGGACATAGCCCTTTTGTAATAAAATGTCAAATAAACCACGCGATAAAATCCGTATATAGTAGTTTAATTTCAATATCCACAGGTACTGGAATCGCTTGCCATACAAAATATCATTTATCATTCGTGCCTTACTTTGACCGTACCGATTTAACACAACCATTCAGCCTTTGACATCAAAGCAGCAGAATTTCCAGACCGCAATTTCTGGCATTCAAACATCCATGTCCTGTGACGTTATTTGACACGCTCTCGTACATATATTTCCACCGCTCGTGTTGCTATCAACATCTCGTTTGTGCGGAATGGTCGTTAGTAAATCCTAATGCAGTGGAAAACCTATCTGCGCTGTTCTGGGCATTGTTCCAACTCAATGCTGTTAATAGCCATTTTTTATTCAAGTTTCGCCTGTTAGAGTGTTTAGTTAGCGGTAGAATGGGACAAACATTTCTGTGTAGTGTTCAAAATGGTATCAGTTGTATGTGAAACTTTTGGTATAAAATGTATTTGAAATTTATTTTTTACTAGTTTTCACCCGCGGCTTCGCTCGCGTAAATGTAGGTTAGGTTTGGAACAGTTACTTTTTCTGGATGAAAGCTACCCTATGTCCTATTCTGTACCCCTGACAATGTGTATGCAAAATTTCATGTTGATCGGTTGAGTAGTTAAGGCGTGAAAGCATAACAAACAAACAAACTCATTTTCGCATTTATAATATTTGTTAGGATTGCAATGAGTTGGATCAGAGTTGTTGCAGCAGTAGTCTTAATATTATTGAAATCCTTACATTGATGCGGTGGAGACATAGGTTTTTTTAAATACTAGTCCCATTTCAGTTATTAACAACATGCTTGCCATTGAAACAGTAACAGTAGTCTTTGAGTTTTTCCACAGTATCGTCAAGAGACAAAAGAAAATTCTTGCATGGAGCATGCAGGTATGTGCTATCATGCTAACGTCTCTCCTAAAATTAAATAACAAACAAAATATATTATTCAATTCCTACTAAATATTACAAATGCAAAAAATATCTTATTGTTATTTTTTGACATTAACAAAGACAAAGAATACTTAAGAAAAAACGCGGTCATGGTTATCAGCTACCTAGAAAGTTCTTATTTATGATGTCAGAGTAAAATTTCGTGTTCATATCTTGTTTTTATTGTGCTGACTGTACTTAGAAGAGTTTATAAAGTTTAAAATTAGCCTGTGCGTGTCTGATTGGCTTCAACGCCTATATAGTTATTTGTTTGCCGATGGTTAGCAAATTACATCGCGAAGATGACTAACCTCACTGTGTATTTAAATAACAAAAATTCTTTTTATGGCAAGACTAACTTTTACTTTACCACTTTTATAATAAACAACGCATAAAAATAGTAATTAGAAAAAAATGTGTTTTAAAAAAAGGACAATGTGATGAAATCGTAGTTCAATTACAATGTTTTACCTGCGGTTTTGATAGCTTTTTAGATATCCTTTACGTTGTCGCAGAATTTAAGTTATTCATACTTGGTGTAACGCTAGCCGCTGATTACGTAAATCCTACGGAAATACATACCGGGATAAGAAGTCTTCGGCAACGCGTAACTCCTCTGGTGTTGCGGGTGTCCATGGGCGGCGGTAATCGCTTACCATCAGGCGATACGTCTGCTCGTTTGCTTACAATAGATAAAAATAACAAATTCATTCAACGGTAATAAACATCGAAACATCTTCTGACAGACTGACAAGTTCTCAAATAAAATGTAAATTAAGTTCTGACACATTCGCGCTGTACAACTGTGCAACTGTACAAAATTAGCGTGTCAGAGTTAAACCTGTCTGCCTATCCTACATAGTTATTTGTGAACCAACTTCAAGTATATAATTATATCATCAAGAATTTACTTTATTTGAGGGTTCCGCACGCAAAAATTAAAATCCATGGCCAAACTACAAATTCAAAAATTGTTTATGATTTGAGGTGACTACCCCAGCTTCAAATGGTTCCCTATCCATTTGCATAAAATTTAAGACAGAATATAACATGGCATGCTTTTGTTTGTCCAAATTATATTTACGCATAACAGCTTACGGCTAATTGTTTTAAGCATAATCATAAAGTTGAATTGTATATTTTCACAACTGCCCGCTCGGGGACCTGAAACCTGATAATTATGTCAACATAAACTTTATGCCAAACACAATTATGGCAAAGTATTATTATGCCAAAAATAATATGCCAAACTAGTTATGCAAAGTACATAGAAAAAAAAAACGGGTTGCACTCCGGGAGTGCCGGCAGAAGTGAAAACTTGAATATTAACGTTGTGCATTTTTGATATTTTGGAATGGTTAGGGAATAATTTTGCACGAATTGCTTTAATTATCAGTATAAAAGTACTATCATGTATGTGGTAAAATACAATATTCATTTATTGCGCTATCGTACACAAACATGACAATTCTCCCTCCGTCTTACGAATTTTCGATCAGGTCACGTGTCCTGACGCGAGTTTGACAATTCTCCTTCCGTCTTACGAATTTTCGATCAGGTCACGTGTTCTGACGCGAGTTTAACATTTTTAACCCATCACAAAAAAGTGCACAACGCCGCTAAAGAAGTTTTCACTTCAAAAAAATGCTGAAATAAATTTAAGTTATAAACAACTAGTATTCCTATTAACCTCGCTTAACTTCCCTGTAATAGGGACTGCAATAAGGTCTCCTCCTATAAATCGTAACTCGTTCGGCTGAGTCTTCCCGTGACCATGGCTACTGAAAAGCAAACACATCGTGGAAAGTGTAAATTTAAATAGTTTAATAATTTAAATATTTGAAAGTAAGCGGAAATTGGAGTTTTGTATATTAACCGCAATAAAATCCATATAAAGTCGTTTAACATTTTCATTAACGAAGACAATATCCAGTAAAATGAATTTTGTAGAATGTTAATTATTATTATTTTTTGATTCAAAAATTTTGCACGAATGCAGATCAATACGTTGTATGTATAGATGTGAGTGTACATGTACAGAACCATAAGCATACAAAACCCGCACATTTTTTCAACTGTAGTACCTCATCTTATAAAAAAAGGAGAACTGTAGTACTTAATAATAATTACGAGACAAGTCTTTAAAATAGGTGTTACCTACCTTTAGTCATTATTTAATAAAATAAATAAATAAAAATAAAATAAAATAAAATCTCTTTATTTCAGACATTTTTAGGCCCATAATATTGTTAGTAGCACAACTTAAAAAACTATGTTAGTTAAATATAGAAATTAATTTAATTTAAGTATTTACCACCCTCTGGGGCCCCGGGCACACGCACTTGTGCTTGAACCCAGTGTCACAGAAGGGGGCTGTCCAGCTTGTGGCTAAGCACGTTCAGGATGGTGTTGGCGCTCCCACGCGTACGGAACATCAGCGAAGCGATGCGGCGTCGCAGCACAGTGTGAAAGCCATCTGTGTGCGCGTGCGCAAACATCGCAGACGCACTACAGCAGCGCGGGAGCCCCACCAGTACCTTTTGCCAGCACCAGCTTTGGTGACAGAGATATCATTATATTGGTGACGATTATTATAATGTCAGGTCTACAGAACATAGATTGGTATATTATACTCTGTGTTATACAGAGGAGTGGCCACTTTATGTCTCCATTTATGCTAAACTAGGTGTGCCTTGTGGTTTTACTCGCGTTAAATGGCAGTTGTGCAACTACTTCGCTACTTTACTTCGCAGTATGATATTTGTTATTTAAAAATGTGTTCCAAAGCTGTTGTTTATGTCTTCTATTTTAATGTTTTAATGACGCCGTGACATAGGGATTAATCCTTAAAGATAAGGAAAGCTATATTTTCTTTTGTGTCTTTTAAGAAACACAACATAAAAGGATATTGCTGGTAAGTCTATACATAATTCTGTTCGCATTTCTCGCAATATTGGTAATAAGTGTGTCGGGCTGCCGAAGTTGTTTTAGAAAGAAGCCAATTCCTTGTAGAGCCGACATTGCGCACTGCAGACGAGGTCCCTTCAAAGGAATCAATGTTTGAAGGGATCTAAGCGTCATCCCTTAACTTGTAAGGGGAAACGTAGGACAAATGTATTTCGACAATTGAAGTAGCGTTCACATCATTAACATTCCCATGCCTTTATGACCCAGTGCGTCATTGCATCTTAATGTTTGCATCAAAGACGTAATATCTATTTCTAATTTGCAACATACACGGGACAAATTATAAAAACTCAGATGTAACAAGTATTTTTTTTATTAACGGACTATATATCGCAAAAATATGTTCATTAAACTCTAGTCCTACTCAATCGGCTTGTAACCATTTCACGGAATAACTAGGTCGAAACGTCAAGCATCAATAAGGTAAAAATGATTTATGATCGGTTTAATACTCGTTACGAAGTATATATAACTAGCTTTTGCGCGGTACCTATCAATAAAAAGTAGCCTATATCCTTCCCCAGGATTTAAACTATCTTTGTACCAAATTTCATTCAAATCGGTTGAATGATTTAGCTGTGAAGAGATAACAGACAGACAGACTGAGCTACTTTCGAATTTATAATGTTAGGAAAAAAGTAATGTCACTTTATTAGCACTTGGATAAATAATTAGAGATGTAATATAGACATTTGTGCATCCATTCTTTTAGGTACCCCAAAACATGAAAATTAATATCTTCCTACTATGAATTGATCTGAGCAACTGATTTCACTAATTCGTACCAAAATCCAATCAACATATAATAAAAGTGGCATGTTCAATCAGAATGTACATATGTAACAATTACACTAATTAAGTAGAAGGGCTGTCGCGCTCTTGAACTTGTATGATTAATTAAATTTGTCAGGCTAAGGATGACGTCATAGCGAACGACATCGCACGTTGTCTTTGGATATTAATTGGGAGATTTTATTAATATGACGTCTATATCAATTTGAGAGTATGACAGCGTAAGATCATTTTGCGAATCGTTTTTTGCTTCACGTATGTATAGGGGTTAATTTGTTGCTGGCGCTTAGGCCAAACGTGAATAAAATATATCTGATATGAGATTTCGACTGTTGAGAAGAGGTTGACGACGGATTTTTGTAAGACAAGATTACGCCTTAAGATACTGGCGAAGTTAAAAAGACCCCAGCGGTGCCGGGACGCTTAAAACACGGAACAAATATATATAGGCACTTTTTTTTTTAAATATTCGATAACAAATTGTAATTAAAAGTAATGTACTTTTAGTCCCGCTCTTGTGAAAAACGAAATATTACAATAAACAGTATCAACATTCAGAAACGCATTTCTTTTTTGAAATATGCGGTCCCCAGACGTAACGAACCGGATTCATATTTTACGTGGGTCATACCGCTGACAAAAATAACTACATGATATTGAGTTGTTTTTTTATTGAGATTGTTTTTGCGAAGACGTGTGGGCAGTCTATTTTAATACAAATCATTTAATTACGGATGTCCAAAACAGGTATTTAATGAATGCCGTAGACCTGTCTACGCCATTAATTAATTACCTCTTTGGCCAGTATTTTGTCGTAGTTTGTTTGTCTTTTTCTGCTATTAGTATCTTTGTTTTTCTTTGTAATTGAACAATATACATAATAAGCTTCCGCTCTGATGGTAAACGGTTCCCTTAGCCAATCTTCGCTTGAAATACCAAAAGTTATAATTTACGCTTACCGATCCTTTAAAAACGAATTAAAGATAAGTTGTAAGGAAAGGAATGGACGAGATAAGTTTGTGCGTCCAGTTTACTTACTGGGCGAAACACAAGCAACTGTTTCTGCGTTTCTGCATTTGCTAGTGAGTCAGCCGGTTACTACAAGAGAAGTAAACCAGCCAGCTCTTGTAAGAATTAGTACTTCCCGTGAGTTTAGGACGAAAACATGCCACGCGCCGAAATTTGCAACGAATTTCGGAATGAACGAAGCACTTATCTGGTCTAACCTAAAAAAATGTTGACCCTTACATTTTAAAAAGGTAGACATTACAGTTTCATAATCTCTCAATAACAAGCAGCGATAGCTTAGTGAGAAACCGTGGCAGTTCACGCAAAGGTCTCTAGTTCAATCCCAATGCGCGAATCTTTGTATTTTTGAAGTTATGTGCGTATTAAACCGTTCTTTATCGCTCGCTTTAACGGTTAAGGGAAATATCGTGAGGAAACCCCTATGTCTAAAGTAATCCAAGACTAGATATGCCCGCGGTTTCACCCGCGTTTATAGTTATTGTGCCGCCCCCGTGAGTCGGAGCGTGATGTTATATAGCCTGCCAACACTAAAATAATTTTTCTATTCGAACCAGTAGTTCCTGAGATTAGAGCGTTCAAACAAACAAACTCTTCAGCTTTATAATATTAGTATAGATATATGAAGACTCAATGGGCTACCGTGGTGGTATTTACTCTACTCTACCTCTTCTCAGCCTAATAAGGTTAAGGCCACAGTGGCCTAATCCTTATTCCACTGAGAAAAGACCCGTGCCTAGCTACTGCTAGGTACCCTACTGGGTAGTTGAATAGAGGGCTGGTATTATTATTATTTATCTCCATACCATATTTTTATTCACATTACACCGTATTTTTTCATAATCTGATCAGCAGTTTAACCGAGGAAACCTGACATAATATATTAAATTACCATAGAATTTATCGTAATTAATGCTACGGTAATTCTGTAAGCTTGTCAATACATTGTCAGTATCAATAAATATATTCAATTATATTGCAAAATTAATATACTTCCATATAACGATAATATATTCGAGAACAATTTATGCAAAATCAGTAACATAATACCTTAATCCGAACTTTCGCATATCAATCCAACGTGAACACCGGAAGTGACGTGTCAAGAAATAGCTTGATTAATTTAATTCCCTGTAACATCACAATCGTGACGTAACAGGTTTGAATATATAACAGGACACGTTTGTTTCGTGTAATGGAGTTTGGAGTTTTCGGGAGTAATTTCAACTGATTGTGTTAGGGTACCCGAATCTGGTGTACAGGGTTAATTGTATGTGAAACACCTGTTATCTTGTTGTTTTACAATGTTTTTTTACACACATAACAGTGTCACGTCTCTTCCCCGAAGGAGGTAGGCAGAGGAGATACACTAATTTTTGGGCAGTTCTTTTTTTTAAGTAGCATGTATAGGAGCCGAGACTACTGCCGTCTACCGAGCTAATTTCTAGACTTTGCTGCTACTGAGTTCTCCTCAAGTAAAACCCACACCTTTTCTTTCAAAAACTGAGCAGCATGCTTGCATGCAATATTTAGCCATCGCATTCAACTGAGCCAATTCCATGCCATTTTAGACCATATGTTGTTGGACAGTTTCGCCTCGGGATTAATAAACTGGAATTTAAAAAACTGATAGATTGTCATCTCCATTGAAAAAGAGTGGCGGGCAGCCACTTTTACCGGGACAAAGTTCTCTTCCCTGAGAAAGAAAAGAAAAGAGTTGCGTACGTTCTGGAAACCCTGCTCGCGGCAGTCAAGTTCTTGATATTGCTTTGTATAAAACAGGTGGCATGCAAGCCGACGGTATGATCGCTTGTAGTACCCGCGATATCACTCCTGCATTACTAATCCACGGGAAAAAGAATTAAATATAATAGGAAAGGAACGTGAGATTAAGTTTGTCAGCATCTGAAAAAGTTACTAGACGAAAGCAGTAGCACTGTCTTATGCCTGTTTTCTGTAAGAGTTTTGTTCTTCTTCAAATCAGCAATGACAATCTCTATATTGCATAGATGGCACTGTAGTGGAATGACACAAAAGCCCTGTGGTGGAATAAACACGGTGATAATCATAAAATATAGAGAGAAAGACTAATTTAAAAGCCATTCTCTTTAATTAAAAAAGCGCGTCAATGTTGTCGCCATCTCAAATCACCTTTAAAACTTTAAAAATACTATTCATTTAAATATAAACCTTATACACATACGAGTAAAACCGGCAATCCTATCACAAAATACTGCACGGTCTACCTTTTATGTGTTTAATTTTTTCCAAGAAAACAATTTAGCTTGCAGGCGTACTTTGGTTCTTGACACTTCCTTGTCATTTGTGGTTGTATGGATATGGGAGGAATACAGTCGGAAGCCAGTTTAAGTACCAGTAATAACGATGAGGTTGTTTTAAAATTAATGAGCTTTTATTTTTATGGGCAATGCCTTACTCGACTGTGTAGTTAAACTAATGGGGTAAGCATGAATGGTTGCATATTTTGGTCCCCGAAAGTGTTAGGTTTTTGAAGTGAAAACTTCTTTAGGCGCGTTGAGCACTTCTTGGGTGAACAAAAATCATAGAACTCGCGTCATCGTCACGCTTACACGCTTTCCATTTTTGAATTATTTAAGAATATTAACAATATCTCAGAACGACGTACCATACGTCCTGTCCTACTCATGGAACTCGCGTCATCGTCAGCGAACGTTTTCCATTTTTGAATTATTTTATGTATACCTTTGCACTGCTTCTAAGCTTCTAAGGCACTTTGCAGTTATTTAAAAACTATCAGTGAATCAAGTAATTTTTAGTCTCATTTGAATATTTTATCCACAATACTGCAAGTATTAAATACGCGATTCTGGCGAGGTGACTATTTAACCTAGTAAGCCGTCAGTCACAAGCTTGCGCGCCAACATCGGTAGACGGCAAAAGCCTGGTCACTATTAGCGTGGTGTTTTAACATAGTCTCTAAAAGATCATATCAGCCTAATCGTCCAGGGTAATACAGGAGTTATTCTTGTGAAATCGTCTTATGTATACGTTGTGTAATAAACTGCCTCTTTTTTATCTATTTTATACATACATACATAGATTCACGCCTGTTTGCCAGAGGGATTGGCAGAGACTACGGATTTCCATTTACATTTCCATCTAGTTTATAGTGTATTTAAAACCCAGTTCAGAACGATAGTACATTATTGGGTTTTTCAGACAAGAAATGTCAATTAATATTATAAAAGCGAATGTGAGTTTGTTTGTTACGCTTTCACGCCTTGACTACTCGATCAACCATGATTAAATTTCACATCAGGGGTACAAAAAAGGACGCAGGGTACCTTTCATCACACACAATAAAAATTATATTGATTTAGAGCTATCCAGTTAACCGAGCTTCGTACATTTATAGATATGAATAACTACTTTACGAGAAGATATATTTCTATTACCAATAACTACAGAAAATAAAGCTCCTTTCTTATACAACAATCTGTGCTTTCAATTTGATTTGAAGTATTTTCTATTTCAGGTATTTCAATATATTCAGTTAAATGGATTCTTGGAGCAAGAGGCGGATAAGTGTTGCCAATTTTCCTTGACAACCCTCGCGGTAACTAAGGTATGTTTGTTGGGTCGGGTTTTGGGGTCCTTTGGGATAGCTACGCCGGTTCGTGCTGAATGTTTCGACGGATAGATATACTGTAATATTTAATCTTGGTCATACTTGACTGCACAGACGGCGTAGTATACCATGGTCGTATAACCATTGCCATAGCGTCAAGTGTTGTGGGTTTTGGTCCCCGCACGGGACAATTATGATCCACAAAAAGCTGGTCCGAGTCTTTGTTTTATTTGTGTTCGTTGGCCCCGTGAGACAAGAATTACTTCTAGTTCCGTCTATGATAGAATTTCCGAGTCGGGCAGTGTTATTGTGTTTGCTTGTTAAATGATTCCCAGTAGGACCAGGAAGTCTGTTACAGTGACTAATAGACGGCAATAGGTTCAACTCCTATATTAGAAACTAGATGTTCCCGCGGTTTCACCCGCGTTTATCGTTACTGCGCCGCCCCCGTGGGTCGTAACGTGATGTTATATAGCCTATGCCTTCCTCGATAAATAGGCTATCCAACACTAAAATAATTTTTCAAATTGGACCAGTAGTTCCTGAGATTAGCGCGTTCAAGCAAACAAACAAACAAACAAACTCTTCAGCTGTATAATATTAGTATTAGAAATATCAGACTTAGCTTCAGTGAAGTGTAGCTTGATTTAGCTAATAATTAAGTAAGTAATATTGTATTGAAATTATGTCGTTGATCAGCTGGCCAAAGTATATGTTTACGTTTACTGAGCGTTACCGGTTTCGACACTCAAGTAGTGTTACATAGTTAAACTCGAAATAGAACCACAGCGTCAACAAATGAGGTCGGTAAATGACCATAAGTAAGTGAACACTTAAACCATACTTACTTTATATCTTACGTGGTGGTACTTACTTTTATATCTTACGTGGGCGCCAGTCAGTGCAGACCGGCGACACTTCGACCCAGTGGGATCTTTTGTATCGACATTCTCCCAATAACGACTGCCATAGATGTTCATGGCAGCCGGGACCAACGGCTTAACGTGCTCTCCGAGGCACGGAGCAGGCGATAATAAAATTGTCAATCAATACGCACATAATTTTGAAAAGTCATATATCTTCCGAAACTCAGAGGTGCGCGACGTGGGTTCGAACCTGAGACCCTCTGCATTGTAGTCTGTTGGTCTCCCCACTGAGCTATCTCTGCTTTAAACCATATTTAGTTAGTAAAATACGGGCGTAAGACATCTCTATCTACCCCTACGAGTACATAATGATATCAATATAATAATAATAATATCAGCCCTGTATTAAACAGTCCCACTGCTGGGCACGGGCCTCGGTGTGAGAAGGGTTAGACCGTAGTCAATATATACAAGTACATGTAGATATAAATATAATTGCCTTCAATTCATAAATCTCATGTGTAACTTTGTTTACATACAATTGGTGAGACCGCAGGCAATTTCTCAAGAGCTGTTTTTAATTTGCAAAATGAAGATTTTGACACACGTAATTACTTATGTATATGCGTATAATGAACGTATTTTTATGGTTTCGAATTAATATATTTGTTGTTTCGTTCATACGATTAGTTACTGTCTGCGGTTTCCCCTCTAACTATCCTATGGGAACATATACCGTGATTAAAAGTACTCTATGTGTGTTGGTGTGGTTTTGCGGTTGGATGCGGGTGGCCCAAGACCGGTCTGTGTGGAAAACCTTGGGGGAGGCCTATGTCCAGCAGTGGATGTCTTTTGGCTGACATGATGATGATGATGATGATGATGATGATGATGATGATGTGGTTCAGAACATGGTCTATCTATGTATAGATATGCAAAATTTTATCCGAATCTGTTCAACGGTTTAAACGTGATGGTGCAAACTTAAACACAGATTTAAACATTTAATCTATACTAATATTATAAAGCTGAAGAGTTTGTTTGTTTGTGTGAACGCGCTAATCTCAGGAACTACTGGTTCGATTTGAAAATTATTTTAGTGTTGGATAGCTTATTTATCGACGAAGGCTATATGATATATAACATCACGCTACGACTCACGGGGGCGGCGCAGTAAAGATAAACGCGGGTGAAACCGCGAGAACATCTAGTATACGTATATACCTAGTTTCACGCCTCTTACACCGAAGGTGTAGAAAGATGTGTATATCACCCAGATTTCGCCAACTACATATGTTTTGGCTGGCTCACATAATAGAGCCTATGGCCGTTTATCGGGCACTGACCCATAGTGCGCACTGCTAGCTGAAAAACTTGCTCAGCAAAAAAACAGAGATTTGATCCCAAGACTTTAAGCATAGCAGTCGCAAGTATTTCTTGGTACAGGAATATTGGGGAACATTCATACCGAAAGGAGACCGTCCATATTCGGCTTGTACGTGGACAATCGTTTTATATACAAAGTAAAATATTAAAAGTTTTGTTTTAATATATTATTGAAGGTCACATCCCTTTGGTATCGCAGAGGGTATAAAACCAGCGCGCACCGAACGTCGCGTCTCTTTCCGCCGCCAGCCATCGCGGAGACAACATCTTGTCCGTGTCCAACATTTTTCAGTACAAATTCTATTGATTAGCTCATTACGTGTAATTTATTAAGAAATTAGAGTGTTGCCTATATTTTTGTAATCAACTTTGTTTTTTTAGTCAAATTAGTGTTAAGTACACAAGAATATAATAATTAATATTGGTTACCATCCAGTAGTATGAAATTGACGTATTTTATTTATATATTATATCAAAACAATACACACAGCCTGGAAGCAATAAGCCAGTATTACTGCAACTGCATAGTCGACCGAAGGACTGTTGGTTGCTGCATTATGTGATAATGTCTGTAATAGGGTACCTAAGCTGGGCAAGATATGAAAATGTCACTCCACCAGCCCAGTTTTTGGAAAATAATATAATAACTTATGAAGGTGATGAAAATAAATATTTATTTTAAACAATGTGTTTTATATTATTATTTTACGAACTTGATACTAAACTTCAAAGAATAATGTTTTCTACTTAGTTAAGGCTACACAAAATTAATATTGTAATTACAATATAAAATTGTTCACGCCCAGGCCAGGGTCCCATACAAGGTGGTCGGTCTCATTTCGACATTTACATTGCAAGGTAAATACCGAAACCTACCTTTTGTGCAACTAACTTATTGAAAAGTTTAGTACAGTTAATATATAAATATAATATTTATATGGTATAACTTTACGTAGTAAATCGAATAGTCCTTGGTTTTGGCAGGAATACAGAGTAATAAAGTGCAGTTATAGCGAGCCATATACTAGCGAAGTGGACTTTCTTTGTCTTTGTTGGCAACGAACTAGTGTCAGCAGTGTAGTGTATTTTTATGGGAGTTTCATTTGTCGCGTTACAACGTGTCAACGCAGCTTTAAAATACGTCTCGTTACAGCTTAGAGTGACTATTAAACAGGATATTACATACTATTGTGGGCTTTGTCTACGCACGAGTGCTGTTCGACTAACTAAACGTATCATTCGAGCTTTGAAGATGATACTTTGTCAAAAAATATCTTGGAGCAGATATGTATGTAGGTCATAAATCACGAGAGCAAGATACCATTTTGAGGATACCTTGCTCAGAGACGAAATACGTGGTATTCCTAATTTTTAATTTTTTAAGTATTGTCTAAATACCTCTCAACAGGGGTACCGAGGTCGATCTTTCAATCCTATTGCACGCGCCTCTGACATTACGATGTTATACGTAAATTGTTAATTATCGTTTACTTTAACTGTCACGGCAAATATCGTGTGAAAATCTGCACGTCTGATAATTTTGCCAACCCGCACTGGGCCAGCGTAACGGACTAACCCAAGAAGAGGCAGTGAAACAGTTTATATATACAGTGCTGATAATTATTGTATTAAAAAAGCGCCTTATTAATAATTACCGTAAGTGAGAGTTGCATTGGTAAATAACAAGAGACATAATAATAAAAATATTGAATCTGGCCGCCGTTAACTTAAATTCTTTTTTATACATCCACAAAAAGGCAGTCAGACATTTGACCGGTTCTGTTAATCGGTCACACATAACAGGGTGCGAATAGAAAGAAAGAAAGAAAAATGTTTTATTTGAATCTCCATACATACATAATTTTAAAAACAATAGTAAATACAATTAAGCTGAAAACGGTACATGGAGATCAAATTAGGCAACTGCGTCAGCTATTGTTGCAGTATATATTGCAACGCTGGTATTCTCGCAGGCCTACTAACAATAATTTATTAATACACATCAATGCATATGAATGCCGTTCAGCAAAATAGCCAGACCCTTGCTACAACAAAAAAATGAGAAACAGTTATTACCCAGGAATAGGTCTAACAAGGCAATCATCAATCTTTGTACAATGAAATTTGTACAAGAAAAAATAAATTGAATTAAACTATCTTCGCTCAACACACCACCTTCATCCACTAAAAAATCAATTTTTATCCGTTGAGCTCAGTTTTCACGAAAATACAGGCGAAGGAAACGAGGAAGAATGCCATTGTCGTCAACCCGTACATAAATGCGATTTTTCTTTTTAGAAAAAAGCTACGAAACTGAAACGGAGGCCTTGGAGAACTATTGAAAAAGGGTTAAAAAGATAGGGATGTAGCGTACAGAAGCTTTACCTGGCCCGTGGCTTCACCCGCGTTAATTTTATAAATAAATTTCTTTTCCCCGGGAACATGACTTTTTTCTGGATAAAACGATACCTAATGTCCTCCTCCAGATTTGAAAAATATTTTGTTTTTCTATAGCTATTTACCGAGATCTTACATAATATTCAATTTCAAACCGCGGGCTTCAGCTAGTACTCTTGTAAAACTGTAACGAAGCTATACATTTTTTTTTAAATAATTGGGCTCCAATATAGTGGGCATAAGCCAAAAAAATAGATGGATCGTTGTGAACCATTAAATTAATGTTGTGTGGTTTCCACAGCTCGATCGCTTGGGATTCAACTTAAAATGTAAGCCAAACTTATATATATATATATATATATATATATGACGGCGTAAAAGGGCCCATCTCCATTTTCTACTTTGTCCACGTGGTGGTCAGACATGAGGGAAATCTCGAAATAACACTAGGGTAATGTTCGTTACACCGATGTTTATTGATAACCTAACTTTAGTCACAAAATCACTGAGGATGCTCACAATATTTCACGATTGAAGTGCTATTTTAAAATTACAATCACGTGGAATGTAGTGAGGTTAGTTGTAACACGATATGAGCGACCGCTCCGAGCGTTCTCGATAGAATGAATGTCGTACGGACGTCTGTCACTTCAAATTGACTGCCTGTCATCTGTCAGTTGTCATTCGTTAGCTGTCACCGTATCACAACTAAACACACTCAAGCATTATTCAAAATGAAATTTAATAAACGATTAACAAAAATAAACGATTAACTAAATTAATAATGCTTGACATTCCATTAAAATACTACACTCTGCGACACGGCCATTCTGACTTCTCACACGTCCTCGTGGGTTGTAATATCTGCAAGTAGAGATAATACGAGAGTAACCAGTTCACTCGGCTATCCTGAGCCATTCAAAGGTGTAATGGAAAATAATCTAATAGGTTAGGTCAACTAAGTAATTACATTATCAAAGCTTGTTAAATCAGAACTTATCAAAACATTGTATCGACAATAATCACAAATTTCAAAGTAATAAGTTACTGTGACTATCGCTCTAACGTGTAAGCAACAATAGCACTTAACCAGCGCTCCACATTACTACTTAACCAGTAGTAAACAGCATCCAGTACTTAGCCAGCACGCTGCCACTACGCTAAAAGATTGCAGCAGCAACACCGTAGCACTTAACCAGCGCTACGCAACCTATCACTTAACCAGTGACAGTAGAACAGTAATGCTTAACCAGCAATACGGATTGCCATCGCTTAACCAGCGATACTGAATCACCATCGCTTAACCAGCGATACTCAACATTCCTCGCTTAACCAGCGATACTCAACATTCCTCGCTTAACCAGCGATACTCAACATTCCTCGCTTAACCAGCGATACTAACGCTTAACCAGCGATACTAACGCTTAACCAGCGAAAGCCAACATAAAAACACAGCTTAACCAGCTATGACACAGCGAAAGAGCGACAGTTCAAGTAACAATCGTTACAGCAACAAACTAGCTGTTTAATTCACGAACTCGTTATCAAACTCTACGTCTACATCGATATCGAGCTCTGTGGGAGAATTAGCTACGGGCATTTTCCTTTATCGGTCGTGAGCGTATTTGTAGGTTCTGTAACCAGTTAAAGATTTCAAAGTATAGCGATCGCCGTCAAGCAACTCTACTATTGCGTGTTGCTTTATGAACCAATTAAAACGACGATGTGGTGATTGAATATTGACTGGTTTATTGTTACTTAATTAAGGCTTATATACTAAGTTATTATACATACGTAGTACGGACCTATATAGGAAAGGGAAATTATGATGTTTACTTTATTTGCATAATTAACAATATTAACTATTATGTATTACGGCACGTAGTATTTTGCTTTGCTAATAACAAGTTATATATATCACGTTTGCATGTACTATACTATACTATGATATACTATGGCTTTCGCCATAGTATATCATAGTATAGTATAGTATTTTTTATTATTTAGTAATTTTAAACGGTCCCTTATATTTACGATCCAACTTTGTCTGATTTCTTTCTTCATTTTGAATTAAAACTAAACATTGGATCAAATACAAAATCAGATCAAAATAATGCAAGAGCAACCAAGTACCTCTCCAAATCCAGCAAATCGTTACTTGAATTAACACAAATCTCAAAGCAGGAATCAAATTCATGGCCTGTGGCTTTACATTCAGCCCCACCAACAAACCCACATTTGTTTTGTTGCATTCCTCATGAATGCCGAGTCCACCTGACTCTATGGTCTCCATTAGACCCGACCTCCGCCAGAGCCATCCGTGCACCGCATATTCACGGATTGTTTAAAACAGATGCCGATTTCTAACGGCCTACGGCTACGAAATGGCTACTGGTACGGTCTGACCAGCTGACCTGAGATTCCATACTATCACTCAAATCAAACTCCTGCTCTACTTCAAGTGGTACTTGGCCCTCGGGCACTGCCCTCAACCTGTCATGTGCATACTTGTAAGTATGCTTAGAGTTCAATGCTCTCAAAGTATAGCGATCCCCCTTTAGCATCTCTATGACTCTAAATGGTCCCTTCTACTTGGGTCTTACTTTGCTTAGTTATGATCTTAGTTTTAGAATAAACCATAGTCACCGTTAGAAAGCTGAACTAATTGAGTATTGATGTCATCAAATTGCACATTGATCTGCAACTTCCTCGTGTCTACCGATAGGAAGCCGAAGTAACGGGGTCTTGACAGCAGTCAAATCGCGCCTTGATCTGGAACGCCCTCTTGTGCATCTGTAAACAAGAAAACATCTCGGAGTAAACTGTTAACCTCGGTCTACCTGATCAAATTGTGGTAAGGGAACTCCGTTATTTATTTGCAACAGTTAAAATGTCTTATCCTCTTAGTGAAGATCGTTCACAAAATCAAATAAACCAACGATCGAAAGTTAACCATCTCGATCACATAAAATGACATGACTTGGTTTTATCAACAGCTAGTGACCAGCAGTCACCCATATCGCTATCGCCTCCCGCGATACGACCAACAACAATAGTCTCCTCCGTTATAAAAACAATTAAATTATTACGCGATAAAGAACACTGAAAACAGAAATGCTAAACTTAAGTGCATTCATTACGCTAGGTATGTTGATGTGCAACGTATCCTAACCAATATTACAAACGCGAATGTGAGTTTGTTTGTTACACTTTCACGCCTTAACAACTCAACCGATTATTACTAAACATACACGTTGTCAGGGAACAGAAAAGGACAAAGGGTGCCCCCTATCCAGGACCGCCACTAATATAACCTAACCCAACATAACCTACATTGACGCGAGCGAAGACACGGGCGAAATCTAGTGCAACAAAAAAACTACTTAGTAAAAGCGTCTATAAAAATGATTATGTTATCTTTGCTGTCATGTTTGCCACTGTCAGCCAGTCAGCTAAAGAAACTAAGCTCCAAACAGCCTCGCAATCAAATTCGAAATTAAAAGCAAAAGAAAACCACTGGCACAGTATTTCTATTAAGTACGCGATAGTCCACGCTTATACGATCACTACAGTTGCGCTTTTTGACTAATAGAACGGGACTCGCAAAAGTCTAACAACTAGGACAAATACTTCTAGCTTGTAACAATTATTATTCGTTAATTTTAGTACGTACAACCTGCCTGTTATCTAAACTAGATCGGTATGCACGATGTTGAGATTGAAGATCTGGATTGATTAGTCAAATAGTCACACGCATTTTTCGTTAACCATTCACAATGAAATTTAAATAGCTATGCAAAAACAACATTAACTTTTGCATGTTGTCCGAGTAGACCACGAACAACATTATGAAAACTAATTACTGAAGGTACTTCACAAATAGTAACTAAGTTATTGTAATTGTAAATCCTTATTTTAAAATATCACGGCCTATTATAACCTCATGTTTTATAGCATAGTCGGGTAGAATATGGAACAAAATGGCAAGATTATTCTCATTAAAATAACCTCAAACAATACCTCAAAGTTGGACGGTACAGCAAATAGCGAAATTAGCAATATCAGTTAGGGGAACAGAATTATTATAACGTGTGCGCTCAAATATGTTAGCTACAATTAATGACACAAGAGAACACTCGGCCCCGGAATCGAAATATAATGAAAGCGACCCACCTGATTATAGTGACGTACATAGTAACCATCTTCACGCGGCGCTCGCTTGTTGACCTCGATCAATCGCATCATGTTCTTCTGCTGCATCTCGAACGTAGTATACACGTGAGAATGGAGTTCAGATCCCACTTCTGATGACGGCGTAAAAGGGCCCATCTTCATTTTCTACTTGGTCCACGTGGTGGTCAGACATGAGGGAAATCTCGAAATAACACTAGGGTAATGTTCGTTACACCGATGTTTATTGATAACCTAACTTTAGTCACAAAATCACTGAGGATGCTCACAATATTTCACGATTGAAGTGCTATTTTAAAATTACAATCACGTGGAATGTAGTGAGGTTAGTTGTAACACGATATGAGCGACCGCTCCGAGCGTTCTCGATATAATGAATGTCGTACGGACGTCTGTCACTTCAAATTGACTGCCTGTCATCTGTCAGTTGTCATTCGTTAGCTGTCACCGTATCACAACTAAACACACTCAAGCATTATTCAAAATGAAATTTAATAAACGATTAACTACTACTATTACTAGCTGTGCCCGCGGTCTCACCCGCGTCAATAGTATTTATGGTTACTGCGCCGCTCTCATGAGACATAGCGTGATATTATACAGCCTATGTCCTTCCCAGGGTCTTAGGCTATCTCCATTCGAAATTTCATCTAAATCGGTTCAGCGGATTGAGCGTGAAAAGGTAACAGACAGACAGACAGACAGAGTTACTTTCGCATTTATAATATTAGTAAGGAAGTAAGGATAGTCTATGGTACATCCATGTAGACGGCGTAACTGTAATTATTTATATTGCGGATAATACTTGTAAAGAAATGATTCGTTAGTTATGGGCACTTAATTATTTCAAAAATTCAGCAACAATCCAGCGGCCATCAAGTACTTACAACAACTCCCCTGCAACAAGACATGTATGTGATTTGAAGCACCTTTGTGCTTGTGGAGAAAAGTATCTAGATGTAATGGAGATGTTAGCTTCTGACGAAGTAAGCCATCCCTTGGCGAGGTTATATTTGTTGTTGCTTAGTATATGACTTGCACACAAAGCACATCTCGGTTCTTAAGCCGCCTTTGCAAGATGCTACATTGTCGCTCCAGCGAGAAGCTGTCTTAATTACAGTAGCTCACTGTTATTGGGTTAATTAGATGACGCTATTTCATCAACAGTGAATGCCGAAACTCAAAACCCTGATAGTAAGATTATGATGATTTATTAACTTTACCTTTGATTGAGCTTAAGTGGCAGTTAGCAGAAGCCAAAGAATCCTATATTGGATCATAAAAATTCTCACTTTTGTTTCTCTGAAAGAGGGTTTAATTCGCCAGGTAATATGTTAGTTCCCACGTAATAAAGGCAATTTTGCCGTCTATTGAAAACGTGATAAGATTCCATGTTGCCACTGACAATAATTTGCTAATAGATATCCACTAATAGAAATAGTCAAAGACAAAAATCATTTATTCGTTTGAGGTCACAAAGTAACACTTATGATCGTCTTCAGTCGTTTTAGACATGTTACTGAATTGACGTTAAAGTTACTAGCTAGGTTTAGGTTAACGGTTATGCTTTTGAGGAGCTATTTGCAGGAGATTAACGACCACTCTTTTAAATCGCCAATAAAACACTCGACATGATTTCTAAATCGCATGCAAACATAAGCGTCAACTTAGGCCGTGAAAACAACAAAGTAATTATATTGGATCGTAGATAATTAAAAAACTTTTAGTAAATGTGCTATCACAAAATTTATTTGAGACTTTTAGCTAGATAAGTTTTCCATAATTTAATGTAATCATTGCCGGCTTTTCTGTCAATAAATTCTCAGTAACCGTACGCAGCTTGGTGCTGTGCCCGATAGACGGGAATAGACTCGTTCCACACTGGATTTGACTGAAAACCATAGCCAATGCAATTTAAGAGTAAAACACATCTACCTACCGCTCCTGGGTTGTAATCCTCGGATAATGTATGTATTAGCAGTAACATGCATTAAGTGTGCTCGTATGCGCTTATCGTCGCGCACGTCCATGCAAGTGAAATTGAAAAGACTTTACCTATTGGAAAGACTTTTAATATTCCAAAAAGCTTAGTGACCTTATTCTAAAACTCTGCACGCCCCTAGAATTAGGTGTATCGATTCTTATCGGCCAACTATACTTCAGCGATGTGTTGTTATTTTATTACCATATAAATATTGTTCTCTTTCCACGAAAATATTCGGCGGTTTCTCTAGGGAGAAACCCTGAACAAAGATTAAAGTGTTCAAACCATCCCTTATACCGCGCCCTTAGCGTCAAAACTTGGCATTCTACCCTCGCCATGTTCCAATTCGCAAATGATATATATTCCGCCGTCCACTCCGAGTTATAATTCCCAGTCTGCTCGTATCCTAACACTTTAGTCATATAATATTCTTTATGAACACCTACGACATGGTTACGGTTCAAAATTTAAGCGCAGGCGATTAAACGTTGAGGTTTATAATGTATTCCTTGGAATAGGTTTTAACAGGGGTAGTTTTCACAAGGTGGATCTACAACCTAGTAACCGTCGCGGGAAGCGATTGCATGGGGCCGGCCC
This sequence comes from Catocala sponsa, assembly GCA_963564715.1. Classification (NCBI taxonomy): domain Eukaryota; kingdom Metazoa; phylum Arthropoda; class Insecta; order Lepidoptera; family Erebidae; genus Catocala; species Catocala sponsa. Next base: position 11,762,034 of record OY751351.1, read on the forward strand.
AATATTGGTCTGTGTAAAAAACCTTGAGGCTTATATCCAGCAGTGCACGTATGCTGGCTGATAATATGAATAGGTTATCTTTAACTTTCCTTTTTTATTATTATTTTTGTTATATCTTTATACACATTGTGCCCAGCTATATAGCAATAAAGATATCTTTCTTTCTTTCTTTCTAACGAAGTTTTAAGTGAATATACATATTTGTGTACGAACTGTGTTCATTCTGGAACGGACTACTGCTACATGGAAAGTGGCGACCATTTTGGGCAGCGCAATCTATTGACAAGTTCAAAATGCAAGTGTTGTTAAAACTGCGTAGTGTTGAACTATTGTTTTATGGATGGTATATTAGTTTATGTGGTCGCCTCGCCCTGGCAAAAAGTTCTGGTTTTATGACCTGTAAACCTTTGCTATAGCCAATGTTAAAGTTGCCGTTTAACCTAAGATGCTTAGCTAAGCGATAAGCAAGGACAACGTTAAGCTAAAGAATCTATGTGTTTATTTCTTCCAAAACAAAGTGCCGGGTATGATGTATTAGGATCGTTTCGCGCAGTATAGATGCGCTGTGAAATCGACTCATACAAATCCTTTAAAGCATTGCAGCTTTAGCCAACTTGGCATAGCTATATAATTGGAAAATGTTTTGCACATTGAAAACTTTTTTACCAGTTTTTACTAGTTTTTGAATTGAAAACTTCTTTAGCGGCGTTGTGCACTTTTTGTGATGGGTAAAAAATGTTAAACTCGCGTCAGGACACGTGACCTGATCGAAAATTCGTAAGACGGAGGGAGAATTGTCAAACTCGCGTCAGGACACGTGACCTGATCGAAAATTCGTAAGACGGAGGGAGAATTGTCATGTTTGTGTACGATAGCGCTATAAATGAATATTGTATTTTACCTCATAAATTATAGTACTTTTATACTGATAATTAAAGCAATTTGTGCAAAATTATTCCCTAACCATTCCAAAATATCAAAAATGCTCAACGCTAATATTCAAGTTTTCACTTCTGCCGGCACTCCCGGAGTGCAACCCGTTTTTTTTTGTATGTAGACGACTCCCGCACTAGCATTAATTCCTCTGTCGCGGGGCACTTTACAAACATTCAAACAGCGGACGCAAAGGACACCCATACTCCGCACTATTTGTGGAACATAATTTGTGTCCCGTGTGGGGATCGAAGCCATAAAACTCGTCGCAGTGGCAGCAGCGAAAGGATCACTTCAACCACTACGCCATTTATGCAGTATTTTTAAACTTCTTATTCTGATGCTTAGAGTATCTCATCATAGATCTCATTTTCACCAGACTTATCTTTGAAAATTAGGCGATTCTTATGGTAATAATAACACAGTTTCTTTCCACACATATAGTGGCAAGGCACCCAAAGTATTGTGCCGTGAATGAACATAGTTTGTATGTCAACTATTACAAGTTTGTTATGGCGTGAAGGCCGGGCCGCTGTCGTTGCGTGTAAATACTGGTCATAATGTCACGTTGAAATACAGTATGCTCTAGTAAATGCAGCGTGTGGTTGAAATGCGGCGGAAGCAGCGGAAGACCAGCGCTAGTTTTTTCAAAACTAGCATTTTGCTGAGTTGCGACCAATTGTAACCTTTAAGGTTTAGTTAGGAGTACGACAGGCCACGCTGTAGGGGCGTGGTGTCTTGAGGTTACTTTAAGCAGAGATGATTCAAAGATACTACAGCAATTAACACTTTTATTAACACTGAGTGTAGAACACACTTAAAGCAAGGTATACAATTCATACAAATCAGGGCGTGGTTCACAAAGGCTTCCTACGTGGTTCTTGTTAGGAAGAACCACTTAACTTCATGTGCAGCTCAGCGGAAGGAAGAAGACTGCTCCAGGACGCGATCCACTATATATAGGCCGCCGCCGCTCGGAGGGGGAATAGTGATGCCACCGTCGCGCCGCGAGTCGATTACGTGACACAATTTGCAGTAAGATTAGTACCTTTCTTCTTCTTTCTTCTTTCAAATGTGTAATTATATTTGAAGGTCGTGACGATGCTGCCTTATTCGTGCTGTGGTTTAAGTTCAAGTTTATGCGGACGATCTCGTGGTATTAACTTCAGTTGCCGGGTTTGACATAGTGTTGGTGGGTGAATCTTCTTTTTTATATACTCTGCCTGCATTCGATTTAGATACGTAGATATTTTTTATTTAGGTTTAAGGAATTTATTTTTAAGTGTTCTGTTTATTTTACATCAGTGATATATACATCAAAAATCAAATCATAGTTGGCATCCAAAAATAATTGGTGTAAAATATAGTATTAATATACTATATTTTAATTTGTTTACATAAGAAGTATACCGAAATAGGTAGATCATATTTTATAGTTACCTAATTTATTTTCCTTAGCAATATACATACCTAAGTGTTTTCAATACCTTTGAAACACTACATTCAGTTTAATTAATACCAATCCTCATACATCCAATTACAATAATTACGTAAATATGCCTAAATTTTCTGAAAATACAAGTTGAAATATTCACTTAAAATATTAAACTTTTGAAAGCTTAAAGTTTCTAGATATCCTCGTTTTAATCTCCTGCGCTATCACGCCAGACTACTCAGAAGTAGCGTGACATATGCGGCAATTCTCGCAAAATGGCCGCGACAGTAGACTGGATATTAGTCTCGAAGTTATGTAAAGTTTGCCAACCCGCACTAGGCTATCGTAATCGACTATGGTCTAACCCTTATATACTGAGAAGAAGCCCGAGACCAGCAGTGGAACAGTTTAATACGCCCTGTATTGTTGATATTAGTAGGTATTATTTAAATAAACAACGCGATAAAAGCCGCATAAAGTAGTTTAACTTCAATGAATAATATTCGTGCAAACGTAAGACAATAAAAACCAAATCCTATGTCCAAAACATAATGCTGCTATCCTTGAATCTTCAAATCTGTTCTACCGTAAGTAAACACCAGATATATTCTTAAGAACAAACAACCTATGGACGCAATAAAGAAAGGGTTTCTTGATGAAAAGATCGCCCGTCATTCCGTGGGTAGACAATGATATATTTTATTCATTGCCTTAATATTTAACTTATTTTTATGTAGCCGTGGATAGCGAAAAATATAGAACAGATGCTGGTAATATTTTACTGTTTCAACAAGATTGTCTCATTTTGGTGAGCTTGGTTTCGATACGGTCAAATGTAGGCCGAAAAGTGGATTAAGAAGTGATATTCGAACTGGCTTTTTCCAATGCAAAATTGGTATGTCCTTTTATTTTTTGTACTACCTTTTATATATTTTTATTAATATATTAGTTATTTGTCCAAGAAGTGTTAACAGCAATAAGATCTTTGACTTTGACTTTAAATATTGCGAAGGATATTGAAACAAAATTGAAATATAGAAAAGAAGGGAAAGCATTTGATCACATAGATAAAATAAATTCATTTCTGGTGTAGAGGAGCAATATAAACAAAGAGAAAAAGAAAAAGATCAAAGAGTAAGTCTTCAGACTTAACTGAAAAAATGTACATTTCTGCTTATACCCTTTGACTTCTCAAATAAATAAGTAAGTATAACAAGCATACTGTTTTATTATATTTTGTCAGAGTCAAATTGGCTTTATCTGAAGTCATTCTTTACTCATTAAAATGGATTCGTTTCTTTAAGGAAAAAGGACGGTATTTGTGAAACTTCTCATTAAATGCTACTTATGAGTTACATAGCTAAGGAAACGTTCCTTCCTGGACTATGAGACGCCACATTCTCAAGTCACAAGCTATATTTATTACGAAGGCCTTTATTTTGACATTTACGGATAAAGCTCAAACTTATCATTGAATCCTAACTTAATATTATAAAAGCGAAAATGAGTTTGTTTGTTTGTTACCTTTACACGCCTAAACCACTGAACCAATCATCCTGAAATTTTGCATATACGTATACATATGTCAGGTGTACAGAAACGGACATAGGCTACCTTTCATCCCGAAAAAAATTACTGTTCCCGAGGAAAACAACAATAACCTTCTTGTGATAATAGATGGCGCCACAAGTCTTTCGAATCATGATTGAATTATATTATTACAAGCAGAGTACAATCCGAATTGATTGTCAAATTCTAAATTAACGCGAGTGAAGCCGCGGGCAAAAGCTAGTAATTTATAAACGAAAGTGAAACCACTAGGGCAGCTGTCCCTCGTGATTTCGCGTGTTGCCGCTTCCTTGACTCGTAGCGTAAGTTATTTATACTATATTATTTTTTCTGGATAAATGAGCTTTCTAATGGACAAAGAATTCTTGAAATCGGTGTAATAGTTTATAGCTAAAGATACTCGTAGTTTATACTACTGTATGGGACTGTAAAGGATTTCCACCATAATAGATTATAGGAAGTACAAGTAACCAAGTAGTTAGCCGATATGGGCCTGACCCGTGTCACAATGCTTTGTTTTTGTCTTATTTTATTAAATTAAAAATTTAAATGAAAAATAGTTTATTATCGTTTTCTTTGAAGCTATTTTATAATCAGTATGGGGTACTCCTTTTAAGTAAATATTACCTGTGTTAGGAGACCCCGCTCTTCACATTACAATAATAATATAATTGCACAATATTTTAAACAAATGTCTAATAAATATAATATATATAGTTAGATATATAATTAAATTTGTTGAGTAAATAAGTGTATATATATGTAAGTATGTCTGTGGGTGTGTGAATGTGTGTCGTGTGTGTATGCATTTATCCCAGTATGATTTCCTGTGGCGATTCATAGGTGGAGTAACGGGCAGAGATGTTACATAAAATAATTAAGATACACAAAATCCCTCTTATAATAATAATATCAGTACTGTTTTTAAACTGTACCACTGCTGGGCACGGGCCTCATGTTAGTTTTGAGAAGAGTTAGCCATAGTCTACCTGACTGGCCCAGTGCGAGATGGTTGACTACACACATCTTTGAGAATATTGTGGGGAACTCTCAGACATGCAGGTTTTTGGTTCCTTACGAGGCTTTCCTTTACCATTAATAGTTTTTGGTTTTTGGTTCCTTACGATGCTTTCCTTTACCTTTAGATTAAATATAGTTTTAATGTGAATTTAATACAATAAGTAGCCTGTAATGTGTTTTGTAAAGATTTTTATTCATTTATTGAAATAAAATTTATTATTAATTTTTTTTATTATTATTATTAAAGCGAGCGATACTTAACTATTTAATACGCACATAAATTCAAGAAGTCAGAGCTTCGTGTCTTAGGATTGAACTGATAACTGCTCTGCATGACAGTCCAATGGTCTCCCACTAGGCTTTCACTGCATTTACCTAACGTTATTTATAATCATCCTTGTTCAGGTATGATACACATTGAAATTTTAAATATTATAAAATCAAATTACCTAATATATCACTTTGTTGAATCCGGAACTTCAATCTTTAACTACCGACAGTAGCGTTCGCTCGACAGTAAAAGCAGTCAGACCACTGTGTTCGATTTACGTACTTCATTTATTGCAATTGGTATGCCATGTTCTATTTACTTCTAAATTAACTTAATGCTTTTATCTTTAAGATAACATATGACCTCACTTTCTTACATTCCGTGTAATATTCTTAGTGCCACTTGCACGACAGCTCACAAAATACGTTTAGCACTAAATAGATTTAAAACATCGTGGCATCTCAGTTACCTTCACACGGATGACTGCGAAAGCACGATGTTTAAATCTATTTAGTGCTAAACGTATTTTGTGAGTTGTCGTGCAAGTAGCCCTTAGTATTTGAGTTTAAAATGAATACACAAAAGGTATTTTGTATCGAAAACTACTACTACTATTCTGTCATACATTTAGATGTATGACAGATACAAAATACCAATTTACAGTTTACGCGGTTATAGACTTATTTGTTCCTACAGATACACGTGCTAGTGATAAGTGTTTCTGTTGGTTTCCTGTTGCCTCTAAGTCATCGCAAACACTACTCGTCTTTCAATATTGATTCAGCATCGCTTCCTAACCTTGATAGCGAAGTCGAAGGTTACTCAGATAGAAATGTTTAGATAAAGGCGTTCTGCAATTTATTTGACACAAAGACCTAAAATAGAGGTTAGTTAATGACGTTTATCTTCACGATTTGGGGTCCTTTGTCAAGTACCATTTTCTACAGAGCCTGGTGCCTCCTGTGGGGTAATTTTGGACGTTATGGATGGCGCAATATGTGGTAGGCAAGCGTTTTCCGTGAAAGGGCTATCATAAACACCTACTGATTTCTATTAAAACATTGTAAAGATCGTTGGATTTTTCTTTATATTATCCGGCTATGGCTTTAGGAAATTGCTGTCTTCGAGGTACATTACCTACCTATCCACTTTTATTTCCAATTTCACACAGAATTCATTGTCGCCGCACAGCATTTGGAAATGTTTCAAGACGCTGTGCGGCTACAATGAATTCTTTACTAGAAAATCAATTTTCTCCAATAACAATTTGCCCGAACCGGGTATCAAACCTGGAATCTGACAGCTTTAATTAGAATAACCTAATTCGTGTGGAATATAATTAGGTTAATATAATTCTATTCCACAAGGCTATCTAACAAGGGTTGTTAATGGTGTTTAATACTATTATATAATTTATCATTACATGATTCTCGTGACTTCTCCGTGTGAAAATGTATACTAATTAAACAAAAAAGTAAGATGATCGCTTAATAGTAGGAACAGATCATTAAACTGCCACGCAGAGGTCTAAGTTCGATCCCAAGGTAGTTATTGTTTGAAAGCAATGCACGTAATAACCTGTTATTTATCGCTTTCATTAACGGTGAAGTGTTACATATCTTAAGGAAACTTGCATTTCTGAGAGTTATCTATGATGTTCCCAAAGTGTTCAGACTGCGCCGAGCGTAAGACGCGGTTGAATGACAGAGTTCGATATTCAAATTGGCGCGCGGCCGCCATAGTAAAATTGTATGGAGGATTTGAAGTGCTTTTTTGATAAATATGTATGTTTATTGTCAACCAATAACTTAAATATTTGGGACAGACAAATTGTAATATAACTATTTATGTTTCGTTTAAGCTGTAAAATAGGATAGATTTCTATTGTTATAATCTAAAAATCTCTTAATACGAGCTTATGTTTTTGCATTTTTCGTGCAAATTTGCGTAATTTTGTAGGCGAAAATAATTATTATTTATTATTTATTTATTTATTATTTTTTATAAGTTTTTAAACACGGAGTAATTGTAATCACTTTCATTGTTATGGTAAATGTATATTTTATATTTGTATTAAACAAAAAGTGTTGATTTTATCAATATAACTGTGACCGCCTGCTTTGGCACATTTCGCTCGGCGCAGTCTTAAGTCTGCCAACTCGGTGTGGGCCAGCATTACGGATTATGTCCTAACTCTTATCATAATGAGGATAGGCCGGTACCCAGCTGTGGAATAGTTTATGAATAGGTATGATAGGCATAAAAGGTTTGAAAAATGTATTCTTGTATTAGATTTATATTCAGTCTTTAACTATGAAAATACTCTTTATTTTTTCCTGCATCTAATTTCGTGATTTCTGTACAAAATGCAATGGTTGTTTTAAAAATTCATTTTTGTTACGAGGAAAGACTACATACATTATGAATAACATGTATTATCTTTATCTTTATATATATATCTATAAATCTTCTATGCGTGTGTTTGTAAATAAACTCCTAAACGGCTGGACTGATCTTGATGAAATTTGTTGTGTGTGTTCAAGTGGAGTCGAGAATGGTTTCGATTTGTTTTTTTTAATTTATTTTTTCGTGTTTACAGAACAACGTCTGTCAGGACAGCTAGTTAATAATAAATATCAATATCCTTTTATACAATTTGTATATAAAATTATATAGCTGAATGTCTACCACCATCATTGTTTCTCCGGGAACATGCTCTATGATTAGCTATGGCTAATGAACGCAACAAAAATGCGCTGTCTTAAATGTCTTACAGTATAGAGATCTTATCTTTTTCTGGTCTCCGGCCAGATGGACCGATGACCTGAAAAAGGTGGCTGGAGGTGACTGGATGGCGAAAACGGGAGATCGGGCCTTGTGGTGCACTCTGGGGGAGGCTTATGTCCAGCAGTGGACTGCAATAGGCTGAAATGATGATGATGATGATGATAGCTCCATCTACATATGTCTTTACTAAAATACACTACAAGATATTAAAACGACCATTACCTTAGTCTTCCCAAGACAATGGCTGCTAGACTGCTCAAAATATCCGCCGTCTCAATTTATCCGGGTCATGCGATCTTTCAGCACGTAGATTCATAAATCCGTGAATTCTTCTTTACGACGCGTTCGGAATAATTCATAGCAGAGTACATGTAAGTGTGTCTCCAAGTGCCAACTGTGCTTGTAATGCACTAAATAAATTGCCCGATCCCTGTTTGTGATAGTCTTAACGTTTTAAGCTGTATTTTCCTTTGTATGTTGGTAAATCGCCCTATGGAATAGAATCACGTAAAAACTCAAGACTTTTATAAAAATCTTCTTTTATGATACAAAGTAGTTTAAACCTTATTTCGATACAGCGATAATTCAATTTAGCTCCATATAGAAATATTGACATTCCATTTCATTTATTTTTATAAATGTCAATTCTTTTTATTTTGTGCATCATCCCATTCAAGTGTCACTTGTTTCCGTAACTGTACCCACTGAAAGACAGATACATTTATTATTTTTTGATTCCTATTGTCTTTGCCTGTACTGGTCATATAAAATATATTCTTTATTTTAAATTTTGATTGTAGGTCTTATTTTTTATTTGGCGATGATATTGATTCGTGTTTTAGTATAATAAAAAGGTGAGGTTTTTAGTTTTGGTCGTTCTGATAAATCTACTCCCGTAGTTGTAGAAAAAGTACTAGTACTTATACCGTGCTTTTTGCTAGGATAAAAGAAGTCTATCTCTCTCATCCATAAACATTATCTAACTATAGAAAACATCTCAATTTTGCATGTATAATATTGATTAATAATTAAGTAAAGATTATTTCATTATGGTAAGGGTAAAATAAAACTTCTTATGATTGATTGATATTAAAGTTATTTATATGGGAGGTCTCGGGTTCGAACCCACGTCGCGCACCTCTGAATTTCGGAAGTTATATGACTTTTCGAAATTATGTGCGTATTGATTGACAATTATCGCCTGCTCCGTGCCTCGGAGAGCACGTTAAGCCGTCGGTCCCGGCTGTCATGAACATCTATGGCAGTCGTTATTGGAAAGTCAGTGCCCTTCAATATCCTGGCACTGGTCTAGCCTTAGAGTATCGTTAGCCTTCGGGTTGCGGAGTTCAGGTGGCAGCCGCTCCGTGCAAAAACTGATATCCAGTCAAATCCGGTTAGACTAGAAAGCTATTATTCCCAAGTCACTTGGGGTCGCCAAGTGACTTGGGAATAAAAAAGGCTAGGGAGATGATATGGATCTTATTGTGGTTAATTTTGAAACCCTACTTTTGAACTATTATAAAGTATGCCAACTATATATATTATAAACTTTACCGTCGTTTATACCTACAACTTTTCAGCAGCCACGGTCGCGGGGAGAACATGGACTGCTTAATGATGCAATTAAATTTACTAGCGGTCACCTAGTGCTCGTAATTCGACCAAAGTTTGCCTGTAAGATATTGCTGATATAAACGTCATTATATATTGATATATGTAACCATAGTTACGCGCTTCGACTGCGTGTGTCTAATGCATGGTTGTGTGCGTGTAGTATTTTTTCATTAATTTAATGTATTTCTAATGCATATTTTATAAAAATATTAGCATTCATCACTGCTTCTCTGTATAAACTATAAGTGTGCGAAATTTTATACTCCTCCGTCCGCCCAATTTTCGTAAAAAGGGATCCAAAGTTTTCGCTTCACGTATTAATATATAGATACTTTACCGTCGTTTATACCTACAACTTTTCAGCAGCCACGGTCACGGGCAGGACATGGACTGCTTAATGATGCAATTAAGTTTATTTATTAATTTCATGGTTTATTCATTTGTTACGCGCGCAAGAGAAAATAAGCAAGTAAGCAAGTAATATTATCATACGGGCGATATTTGAACCGTACTGACAAAGAATCTTCGCGAAGATAAAAAGGCCATAGTAATACTTGGTTTAAAATAATCATTAATTAAATTCTGTACACAACGTCTCCGTTTCGATTTTCATGTTCAACTCCATGTCAAAAATTCTTAGTTCACATGAAGTGTGAAACTGTACCCAGGAGACGGTAATAGGCTCTTATAACATTACATGGGACTTAAAACCGCATCTGGCAAAATTTGGGTGTAATAGGTTATCCGTTCAGGCCTCTGCCTATCCCTTCGGGCATATAGCCGTGAGACTTATGTGTGACTAAAAACACAGACGAATATTCGCAGTGTAAATCCTAAACAACGTGTATGTGTGGCGATATAATGGGCTAAGGGCGGGACTCCACCAAAGCGGAGATGTGTGCGGTGTGCTGTGTGCTGTGCGAGAAGAGATGTTCTTCAGCTCGAGTGCGAGGCGTTGAGTGACATCGCTCACTGCACACCGCTCACATCTCCGCTTCCATCGCGCCATACAAATATTACACATCTCCGCACAGCGGACTCTACTGGACCTGAGCGGAGAGGAGATGTGTCAATAACACAATTCTATGGGTTGTTTAAAAAACATCTCCTCTCCGCTCGTCTCGTCTCCGCTTTGGTGGAGTCCCGGCCTAATTGTCACGGCTAGCGAGCAGGCTGATGACCGTACAACAATGACCATACACCTTTTGTTAGTACATTAGGCCTTAAAAATAAATTGAATATAAGACCGAACCCACAGCATGCGTGTGCTAATGAAGTTTATCTGCATAATCTTAATATATATATTAATAATAATAAAGATATTTATTTCCTATTTCACAAAGGTAAGTACTTATTATCTAATACAATACATCTTGAAAAAATTATCATTCCTTTGTGAGAGGCTGGTGTCTATAGTAGGTAAAAACCTGTGTTACAGATCACCCGGCTCCTACCTCCTGGACTAGTCTTAGTGGTGATTATTTGGACATGTACTTAAAAACTACCTATGCATATTCTGAATTAGAAATAAAATTAGTGTGTGTGTGAGGGTGTGTGTGTGTGAGTGAGGTTGAGTGTGGGTGTGTGTGTGAGAGTGCTAATATCATGGTCTGTTGTGCATGAGGATTCGGGTTCGATTTCAGTCAAGCAAAATGTTTTTAGTTATTCTGTCAATAAACTCTCTGTACAGTGTATTGTAATAGGAAAACGTTGACAATACCCAACTCCTTTGATAGGGACAGCCACGCCGTGGGACTCGGGCGTACTCCATCTTGCAGTATTCCGCTTCGAACACAAAATATGCGTTGACACGTATTTCGCCTCAGCGCGAGGCATCTTCAAAACCGTTTGGTAACGAATGAGGCTCACTCATGGGGTTGACAATCTGAGGGTACATGGCGGGTTTCTCTATATTATTATAAAGGAAAATCAAATCCAATAATTTTATTATAATGCATTTCCACTAAGTAACGCCTTATTCGATTAAAAATTACAATATTCGTAGACACCTTTAGGTGAACGAGATAACTGTCATATTATAAATGAAGAAATCCGATATTGTTGTAATCTCTAAGAGAAAGAAGGAAATCTTAATATCTTTAGATATGCATATAATATTGTCGTAGAAATGTTGTGATGAGTCTTGAACTAGAGTTAGTCCATTTGACTGCTGTTTTGGTACCGTGGCATTGATTTTACGCCAATTTGGTTTTGGGATTGATTTCTGAATTAAAAAGATGTTGTTTTTGAGTAAGGAAACTCTTTAACTCCGTGCTAGGTCTGAAAAAGGGACTGCTATACATGGCAATTTTATTGCATAAGACCTTAAAGACAGCTGGTGAAATATGGATCATCGATCCTGCTATTGCTATTTTTGCTAAGTATTCCTTCCAAAAAAATATGCTCCATAAATAGTTCAGAGTTTGAGTGTTTTTCACGATTGTTGTATAAATACTTATAAAGTCACCTGCGACACAAATCATAATTAGCGCGTGGGAGGCTGCCTCAAGGAAAATATAATGTGTCCAAAGGTAGTCAAACATAGCTTCATATTTATACGTATTTCAAACATAAAAGAGGTCTTGGGATATACCCAAGCATTCTTAGTATTCCCGCCACCCTTGACCTTTCCACAACAATAATTACTCGCGAGTACTTGCCACCCACTTTCAAGTTTCCTCAATACATTTCTATTGTATCTTGTTCCCTCATCAGAATTCCTACGGGATCGCCATTTCCTTATTTTATAAAGGGAAGGACATTTTTCTCGTCTCCCCTTGAATTAGGCGCGGATATTTACTAAAACGTGACAGTTTAAATACAAAACGAGTTTTGGAATACACATTGTGTTTTCACGTTTAATTTTTTGTGAATGGAAATTTGCTATTGATTGATGGTTTTAAATGAAATGGAATTGATTGTAGAAATAAATGAAAAATTAAAGTAGGTACAATTTGGAAATCGCTTTGGAGTTTAAATTTACTTCACATTTATGCTATTGTTTAATCAAACATCAAGATGCAAATTATATTGTTGAATATAAATGAAATGAAACAGATTTTGGGATTATATGAAATACGCTGTGGCATTAGAAGTCCCGTTTTCATTATCACTTTAGCTTAGTTTTAAGATTTTATAACATAGGATCGCTATAGTCCTTCAAATATGTACATGCCAGTGTTTGATCGAAGAACAAGATACTAATAATAGACGATTATGAATAAAATTATCAAATTTTGGGCTCAAATGAAAGAAGAGAAATCACTTTATTAGTTAAGTTTTATTATTTTATAAAATAGGGTGTCTTCTTCTTTCTTTTTTTTTCTTTTCGTGTGGTTAGTGGCCAACCTGTTATCAAGAGTTGTTCAAGCTGACATGGCTTAACAACTGCTATCAATTTGACAATAACCGGGACCGACTTTTTACGTGCCCTCCGAAGCACGCAGACGCACCCAACGTTGCTTAACCTCGCTAATCGTTTACCGATCAGTGAGTGCAACTGGCTATGAGCGTTGTAGTCTTTCACATTTATACTATAATAATAATAAAGCCTTTTATTCGGACAACAGATATACAATTATGTTTCTTATACTACTGCACTGATATATATGTATTTTACACAATTAAAATTATTCGCGTATTTGGTGTTTCTTTACTTTCTGTAAGTCTGTTTGCCAGTTGGCAAAGGCCTCCTCCAACCTACTCCATTCTAGTCTCTGTGGCTACTCTACTCCATGTTATGCCTGCAACCTGCCTGTTGGCGCGTAGAACCGACCACAACGGACGACGGAGGAGGAAGCAAGGGCGCCGGGGGGAGGTCCGGCCCATTCACCGCGTTCGTCCGAGGCACCGCACTCCGCTCCGCGACACCACCCGCGATACTCGCTTCATACTTGTTTTAATAAACGCCTATATTATACAGTCCACTATCAATTTTATCCTACAACCCGTTAGGATCACGAACAAATGGTCCTTCGAGCCGGATTCGATCACTTAGGGACCTTTTACAACTCTGGGACTGATGCCCTTTGTATACTGACGGCTGATGCCGTAGACCTTTGCCAACCAACAACGCTGTGACGAGTTCGAGGTGAACAGCTTTCACTGCAAGACACACAAAAATGCATAGGTATGACTTAATTAGTCTACACCCTCGTCCCTTCCGATCAGCGATCAGAATTGGCCCAGCGTAATCCACACTACAATTTAAAAAAGGGAATTGAAGGTCAGTTCGTGAAGTAGGTAGTTGTCCCATGATGGGCTGGACGTTTTGGGCTCTAAATCTGAAACACTTAAGGTATTTTTTGACAATACATTTTGATAAGTTTCTGCCTCCAAGCGGCCAGAAGTGTTGACGTATAGATGCTAATAAAAGCTGTGGTCCAGCATGTAAAAGCTTTAAATGTTCGCTTTGAAATAATAATTTTGTTAAGGCATGTTTACTGCAAAGTAAAATGGGATGCTTTATGTTAAAATCATAAGGGGAGTTATCAAGCCTGCCGCCCACGCGCATAATATTATCAGAGTCTATAAAAGGTGTCAATGTGATAAGACGATTGCTACGCGACAGGGACGTTCCTGATTTTAAAGAAGAATACTCGTCAGGAAACATGTTAAGTTGAGCATTATGAATAATTAAATTAAAAGCACTGTGCAGCTCCTCCGTAGAAAGAGGGCCGAAGCATTTATTTGCTTTAAGCTTAAAGTTGTTAGTGGCTCTAAGTATATAAGCAACTACTCTTTTTAATTTATAAAAATTAGAATATTTTAATATGAGTTGATTGATAATTATATTACTTTGATGGTTATAAGTGATGGGATCAACATTACTAACTACATGGCAAACTACTTCCGGTAGATCTTGTTTTAAGATATTATTCGGCCTTTGAGGCCAGTTGTTTTGTGGTTTCATTAAGAAGGAGGGGCCGGACCACCATAAAGAACTGGTGCTGATAGCATCAGCCTTCAGCCCACGGGAAACAAGATCGCCCGGGTTTTCTTTCGACGGCACGTAGTTCCAGGTACAACCAACCGTACTCTCCTGTATCTCATTGACTCTATAACGCACAAATGGTTTTAGTCTAATGGGCGATGTAGACAGCCACGCCAGAACAATCGTAGAGTCGCACCACATGTAAGTTTTATCAATGCGCATGGTAAGAGAGTCACGAACCTTAGTACACAGTCTTGTAGCGGCTAGGGCCGCGCACAGCTCAAGTCTCGGTATTGATGTCGGTTTAAGGGGTGCCACACGATTTTTAGAAGTTAAAAGTTGAATGTGAACAGATCCAGAACTAGAAACCGAACGAATGTATAGACACGCTCCGTATGCTCGTTCAGACGCGTCGGAAAAGACGTGAATTTCGTTTTTTACCGAGTCGCTACATGAAATAAATCTAGGTATTTTTAGTTTACTAGGTAATGTATTCGCAAAAGAAAGCCAAAGATCTTTTATATCTTGTGAAACTATATCGTCCCAGCCATACTTGTCTATCCAAAGCTGTTGCATGATTAATTTAGCTTCAATAACGCATGGACCTACCAAGCCCAGTGGGTCAAAAACTTGACTTAGAACAGATAATATGTGACGTTTGGTTACCTCTTGTGGATTTTGCTCTATGTTAATTGAATATGAGAGACAGTCAGTATCACATAGCCAATGAAGACCTAAAGTCTTTGATGGGGCATTGATAGCATCGCTGTTAAAATCTAGTGTGTTATTAATATTTAAATAATCGAGGTCAGATATTTGAGATAATATATGGCAATCGTTAGACTTAAATTTACGTAAATTAAACCTTGCCGATGAAAGTGTGCTGATCACTTCTTTGCATAGTTTAATCGTACTCTCTATAGAGTGACTCTCTTACCATGCGCATTGATAAAACTTACATGTGGTGCGACTCTACGATTGTTCTGGCGTGGCTGTCTACATCGCCCATTAGACTAAAACCATTTGTGCGTCATAGAGTCAACGAGATACAGGAGAGTACGGTTGGTTGTACCTGGAACTACGTGCCGTCGAAAGAAAACCCGGGCGATCTTGTTTCCCGTGGGCTGAAGGCTGATGCTATCAGCACCAGTTCTTTATGGTGGTCCGGCCCCTCCTTCTTAATGAAACCACAAAACAACTGGCCTCAAAGGCCGAATAATATCTTAAAACAAGATCTACCGGAAGTAGTTTGCCATGTAGTTAGTAATGTTGATCCCATCACTTATAAAACCATCAAAGTAATATAATTATCAATCAACTCATATTAAAATATTCTAATTTTTATAACAAGTTGATTTGACTTTCTATAAATGTAATAAATTGGTTTAACGTTGGAGGATTAGGCAAAGTATTGCGATATTCTTCCCAGTAGCGACTAGTACTGCTATCTAATTTTTGAGCCATCATAAATATTATTAATGTATCCCAATGTTCGGTGGGCTGTTTTAATGTTTTAAGAGCCCTTATATTTTTATTAGTTACATCAATAAGGTATCGCAAGCTTTTACTAGACTCTTTTGAACAACATTGCACATTAAACAATGCTTGAACATGATTATGTATGAGCAGCTGATCATTGTCATATCTTTGACATAGCAAATCCCAAGCATTTATATAATTATCGCTTGTAAAATCTATATTTTTTATAACCAAAGCGGCGCCACCGCGTAAACAAGATCTGAGATAATGAAATTTCATTATATTGTCATTTAAATTGTTTGTGTGAATAAGTGAAATGTAGGTGTCTTTGAACTCAAGCCAACCCTGAACGCTACCATCAAAATGTGGCAAATCAATTTTTGGGAGACGGACATTTGTGTGTGCCTTACCTGACCCATCTCCTGAGCTAGACTCGGCCGCAAGTAAATTGCGTGCCACCGCCAGGCTGGAGTGGTACTGGTCCTCGAACTCGACCCGCGTCTTGAACTCGTCTTCCGGCGTGTCCAACAACGATTCAATCTCCGTCTGTAAATTATCAAAGTCCCCATATAAGGTCTGGAAACGCTCATAACGTCCCTCTAACTCGAGACGTTGCAAACGAGATAAACAGGAAGCACTGCTAAGGGGCTTTAAATAATTTTTAAATATCGTTAATTTAGCTTTAATTGCACTGCGTCGCTTTTTGAGTGTTTCTAAATCTAATTGTTCACTCATATTGTACAAACAAACAAGAAACAGCTGATTTATAGTTATAGAAAACTTGTTTTGCGCGACGAACAAAAGAATACGGTCGTTGACCTTGAAGCGAGCGGCCAGCTGTGCGATAATCACTGTTAGCTTATATTAACAAATATGGCTTTACGATGCGTGCGTATGCGCAGTGAGAGAAAAGAAATATAAAAGGGCAGGCAATAAGAAGTTTAAAAGGATTTTGAAAATGAAAAAAAAATAACCGTCACTAGATTTGAATTTTTTAAGCATTTTCAAAATCCTTTTAAACTTCTTATTGCCTGCCCTTTTATATTTCTAGGCTTGCTAGCTTGATATCACATTTATACTAGTATTAATTATCTAAAATGTAGATGCTAATGATTAAAGTACAAAAATTGGTTAAGCTCTTGTGGGCAGGCTGATGTTGGACTGGCACGCAGAGGTTTCAAGTTCAATTCTATCAACCCCAGAAATACAAATTGATGATGTCCTTTTGGAAGTAGCGGCCTCGATGGCGTAGTGGTTAGTGTAACCGACTGCCACGCCTGAGGTCGCGGATTCGATTCCCGCACAAGTCAAACATTTGTGTGCATGAACATGGATGTTTGTCTTGGTCTGGGTGTTTCTATGTATAATATGTATGTATTTACAAAAAAAAAGTATAGATGTATGTTTATCCATAGTCACACTAAGCAGAGCTTGTACCCATAGTACAAGCTCTGCTTAGTTTGGGCTAGATGGTGTTGTGTGTATGTGATAGAATATTATTATTATTATCTATTAATTTATCGATTCGATTTTCTATTCGATAATGACACATCGCTAATTAAAACCACTCCTTATATACACGTAACATTTGAAATATAATCGCCTTAAACTCTTAAACGCGATTAAGTAAATAACCTTCCCAGTATTAATTTAAAACAATATTTCCATCAAAAACTCCTGGAAGTTATATTTGAATCCAATCAGCCTGATTTCCGACTACGTTCCGCCTCATCTCTTTAACAGGAAAATCGCATTTTCAAAATATCTCCACAGAATACCAATGATTGAAATGCTACAAAATATTGTTTTCAAAAATTTCTTGGATATTTTTATTTGGGTTAGGATAAGTGGAGTGTTCAAAGTTAATATACTTTTGGCTTTTAGCTTACTTTACATGGAGTTTGTGTTTTCCATTTAATCTTTGGACGTGCACACTATATCATCAATATAAAAGCTTTTAAGTTTAGTCTTGTTGCTGAAGGAATCAGTAACGGTTGCTGTTGTAAATTATTTTGTAATGTAGAATTTTTGATAATAAATTTGTGTACTTTGCTAACATGACATTTTTTCTGGATGAAAGGTACCCTATGTCCTTTTCTGTACCCCTGACAACGTGTATGCAAAATTTCATATTGATCGGTTGAGTAGTTAAGGCGTGAAAGCGTAACAAACAATCACTTTTAAAAAGATAACGCCCACACTTAAAATTATTCATATCCCGATGGAATTGAACCCGCTATACTTTGCGCGGCGCATTTAGTGATGGTGCCATCTGTGTACTCTAATTTAATGATAAGATTTAATTACCCGCATGTCGCTTTGTGTTTGGTACTATTTAGATCTGTAGAATAACAACCAATGATGTTTGTAAACACAATTATATATTTTATGAATGACTGCTCGGTGGCGTAGCACGAGTATATATGCGATTGCTGAGCATGAAGTCTTAAGTTCGATTTCCGGGACGAGCAAGTTATCATGTCAATTCTCAGTAGCAGCAGGCACCATAGCTAACGAAATGTGTCAGCCAACTTCTTTGTATAAAAAATAAGGAAACGATTTTTCCAATTAAGGAATAAATTAATGAAACAAATCTTGATATATTTACAAAATAAGTAATCTGTTTCTGTTTCTTTGCAGGTACGACGTAGTCTCCATCTCAAAATCAAATTAATACGAATCACGAAATGTAAGTAATTAAAATTAAAGGTTTTGAGAGGTCATAGCCGATCTGATAATTAATATTATCTGTAGCTTTAAGAACACAAATATAAGACAGTTAATAAAATGTACCTAATTTTAATAATGATTTTATTTCCGTAGTTCTTCATTTAATACTGGTGTCTACTGCCTAGGTTTGGCCCGCATGAAAACTACGAGATCGTATGACGGGTTTAAAATATCCATTATGTTAATCCAGGTCATAGATATATATAGTTGTGTTGTATAAGTTTCCTCAAAATCTGTCTAAAGGTTTACGAGTAATGAGGTAACAAACATGTTTGCAAACTTTTGGATTTATAGAATTAGTACCAAGTTTGATTCACCTCTGCCAAACCTTTTTTTGGCAGAGCAGACCCTATAGAGATGTACTTGCATGTATGATCACATATTGTTTGAATTAGTACGTTAGATACGTCCTCTGTGCGTTTGTCAGGCAGGCAGGAACTACTTGGTTTGATTCTGGCATAATTCTCTTGCTTTCTTAAGCAAGAAAGTAGACTAGAAGAAAGTATAAATTTCTGTTGGAGCTTTTAATTGCTCTACTATTCAGAAATATAATCTTTCTCAATTTTAAAAGCAATAATAGTCCAAAAATTATTAAATATTTGCTAGGAAATTATTTAACTTAAACTTCATATGTCGCTGATTACAGTCATAATCTTCTTAAGCCGACAATATTCATATAGCTACGTACGTGCACACATCTTAATGACACAGGCACTGCTGATGAAGTCTATTTTTGTCGAGACCACACAGCTCGTCATTAAATAAATTCATTAGTTGTGTGTCTTTGTAATAACGTAAAAATATTACTGTACACGACGCAAGAACAAGACAACAGAACGCAGGAGTGTAATATGCTCAAGTTACACAAGTCAAGTCTTACTAGTGTACTGACTTAAAACTCTCTGTAACAAAATTTAGTTAGAGAATGTTATTTTTAGGGCCACTTGCACAACAATTCACAAAATACGTTTAGCACTAAATAGATTTAAAACATCGTGCTGTCGCAGTCATCCTTGTGAAGGTGACTGAGATGCCACGATGTTTTAAATATATTTAGTGCTAAACACGTATTTTGTGAGTTGTTGTGCAAGGGGCCCTGAGGTAGATTCATACTAAGTAATTACTTACTATGAATCTCACTTTTTTTGGAAAATAGGCACAGATTAAAAGGTCACCTGCCTCACTAAGCGTAATTTTAATGTTATAAAAGGTGTGTATTATCGCTGAGTATTTTGTAAAAGTAATTTATTATATCCTTTTATAATAAGATGGGGTCATTATTATGGCATTACATATTATTATGATTAACCTCAGTCCTTTTAAATTGATGTACTTTTATGTTAAAACATGACATTTAACTTGAGAATAATAAAGTTGGTCTGACAGCTATAATGGTTCTTTAGTTCTGGTTGGATTGTTATTTAAAAAGGTGTTTTTAGATTTTACACAAATGACTCTGTAAAACGACGTGCGCTACGAGTGTAATCTTGATGATAATGTTAGGATGGAATCATGAAATAAGATTTTTGAAGTGAAAACTTCTTTAGGCGCGTTGAGCACTTCTTGGGTGAACAAAAATCATAGAACTCGGGTCATCGTCACGCTTCCACGCTTTCCATTTCTAAATTATTTTAGAATATTAACCATATCCCAGAAATGATGCGTCCTACGCAAAAAATAACGAAATTTTGACCCACTTAATAAATCCTAAGAGAGTATCAGGAACTAGCATCCGAGACGCTCATTTTTTATTTATTTTTTGGTTTATATGAAGTGTTTATGATCAAGGATTAAAGTTTTCACTTCTATTGGCAGTCCTCAAAGACTGTCCCAATTTTTTTTAACAATGTTGACTTAACGCCGATAGCTCCGAATGGTAGCAGAGGAGTACCAGAGAGTGACAGTGCCATTTTGTTACCGTGTAAGTTCTTGGCTCCGTGCTGCTATGATAATAATATCAGCCATGTACCTATATAAACTATCCCAATGGTACGTTCGTGCTCCTTCTCAAAAAAGAAGGGTAAGACCATCGTCTACCAATCCGCTAGCCCAATGCGGTTTGGCAGATTTCACATATCTTTGAGAAAATTATAAAGAACTATTAGTCTTGCAGGTTGCCTCACAAAACTTTTCTTTGCTGTTCAAGCGAGCGATTATTATTAACTATTTAATAATTTCGTCTATGACCTCTGCGTAGCAGCCCAACACTTTCCCACTTGGTTATTACTGCTTGTGAATATTAATTCTTAAAAATATAGGTAAGGATAAGTAGCCAAAAATGCATAAGCACAAACGTGCTTTCATAAATGGTCAAAGTAAATAGTGGACGTTATCTCGGGGGGCCGGCCGTTCATTTTATACGTAATGTTGTTTAAACTTCTTGATTAAATACCTTTCGGGCTGAAAGCGTTTAATTGAATATTTATACTCGCGAAATTTCAATATTTACATACTTTATGTGACGCGTGTGGAGTTGAGTTCAGGGGATAAAAATAAGTTCAATACGGGATTTAAAAGATACATAATTCATAATTCATTTATTTCTTGCACATGCAGTACCTCTTCTAAAAAGAAAAATAGGAGTTTAATTCCTAAAATTCACTAGATATCATTAGGATCCAACGCTAGAATCCTTATGCCCAAATATGGCACGGCTTGTCTTGCTCTTTTTTTAAGATCGCAATCAATTTGAGTTGCATATTAGTAGTGTCCTTGTTAACACTCCAGCTGAATTAGAAAGCTTATGTTAGTAGTAGGTACACATCGGTGCAATAGGTAGTATTTCAACACGTGACTGCAAGATTCATTGTTCTCGCTGCCGGATGATTAAATCATTAATTATATAATAATGAAACGATGAAGTGAAATATTTTTTTTATCATATATGTAGTAGGTACCTAATTAAGAATAACTAACTACCAATAAAAATAAATAATGTCAAAAAAATCTAGGCAAGTGTTTCTTAATTACTCAATTATCACTAAACACTATCTATAAGTAGGTAGTACCCATAAGAACATGTAAAGGCGGCTGTACACATTGCGCCAAGGTAGTGGGCCAGCGTGTTGGCCCAACGTGTAGAGATCTACTTGGCGGTATCAACATACCGCGTTAAATCTAGGCGCGGCAGCAGTGGCGAAGCGATAAAGGTATCGCTTCGCCAGTTTAAGGAAACAGAGTTAGTAGTTTCCCGAGCACTAAACTTGATATAGTTTAAATCAGACTAGCTGTTACCTGCGACTTCGTCCGCGTAGATTTTAACTAAAAAGTGTTTGTCTCCGCGGAACTCTAATTTTTTCTAAAATCAAAGTAGCCTATGTTACTCATTATAACATCAGCTATCTGCCAGTGAAAGTCCTGTCAAAATCGGTTCGGCCGTTTCGGAGATTAGCCGGAACAAACAGACAGACAGACAGCCAAAAATTTTAAAAATATATGTTTTCGTACAGGTACCTTATATACTTTCATATGCATTAGACAAAAAGCTGTTATTTTGACATTACAAACAGACACTTCAATTTTATTTATTTGTATAGATAATAGCTATACCCTTGACACTGCTAAAGTCCATGAGTCACTTACGGTTAGGTAGAAAGTTCGTCGTTTGTGAGTAAATAAAAATGGAGTTCTAATGTTAATTTGGAAAATGTTTGATGGTTCTCCTCCGTCTAAATTTCAAAGAAGTACTTTAGTTTAATATTAGTATGATTAATTTAAAATACTTGCTAAATATCTCCTGTACTCACTTACAGCTAACCTTGAGGTACCTACTTGTTACATGCCCGGATACCGGATAAAGTTCGTTATAAATTATTCTATTCCAAAATTCTAAGTAACAGCACAAGATTTTAGTAAAAAGTATACATAGTCAAAAGAACAACAACACACGAACATAATTTTGTGGTCAATAAATTGCATTTAAAGGTACACCATTATTTTACATTATTTGTGAGCGGTCACGGAAACACTTAGAATTAATGATTCGGAACTCTTTATTTTGAGCGAGTCCACATTGGACCACATATTTATTTGAAATTTATGTAGGTCAGTGGAACAATTGCGATAACATTTAGGTAAGAAACGGGCAATATTTATAAATATAGCCAATGTTAGGTTGGATTAAGTAATATATATCTAAAGATTATTAATGCATCGTCAATAGACTACTGCCTTTGTATATTAAAAACACAAAGACTGTGTTTTTAATCCTTACTTCCTCACTATATTATTATATTATATATTATTGTTTAGGTGTTTCCTCTTCTCGAGCTTTGGCTCGGTATACTGAGTACCCGCCCTGAGACCCTCAGGGAAAAGGTGGCTCAGTGCCCCCGCTAACAAAAACTGTATCTCCTAAAACTTTTCTGACTATTGTTGATGTGTGTATTGCTGCCTGTTTTTGAATTATTGAAATGTTTATGTTAGAATCTAATTTGCTACAATATCTATTTATGTTTTTGGCTATTACTCCGGTGGCTCCTACTACTATGGGTATTATTTCTGTGGGTGTTTTCCATAATCTAGTTATTTCTTTCTTAAGTGCATGGTATTTACTAAGCTTTTCTATTTCTTTTGCTCCTATGTTGTAATCAGATGGTACTGTAATGTCTATCAGGTATGTTCTATTTTCTATTTTATTTATGTATATTATGTCTGGTCTATTGTGTACTATGGTAATGTCTGTTTGTACCGGTATCTCCCACATTATTTTTGCACTCTCATTCTCTTTGACCTGCGGTTGCGTCAGGTGTTCTAGCCACCATAGGTCAGCGACCGGGAACTTATGCTTTTTAGCTAGGATCCAGAAGATATATTGCACTATATTGTTGTGTCTTTTGGTGTAGTAAGTGCCGGCCAGCTTTTCACATCCGGATACAATATGTTGCGTGGTCTCGTCTTTTACTAGGCATAGTCGACACTTACCATCTACTGCTCGTTTTAAAATATCCCTTTCGTGTTGTTTGGTGACTACTGCTTGATCTTGGATTGCAAATATGGATGACTCTAGTGATGGCGATACCGGTTGTTTCTTAAGCCACTGGAACGATTGTATTTTATCTATATTTTCTTTTTCTAAAACTGCCTTGTAAAATTGTCCGTGCAAAGGTTTTGCTTTTATTTTACCTACTCTAGTTTTTATCACTGCCTGTTTAATATCTCTATATGTGTGTTTTTCATTTGGGCGTAAACCTATTTCTGTTAAATTTATTTGTGTGTCCTTGAATATTGAGTATTTATCTTTGGTCCTATCATGTTCTACTATTGCGTTCAATATATAATCTTTTCGTGTTTCTAAATATGTTTTATACTTAATTATTTGGGTTTTGTACAGTGTTTCTAAATTAATTAAACCTCTTCCTCCTTCATCTATTGGTAGGTATAACCTCTCTACATCTGCTTTCTGTTGGTGAGCTTTGTTCATTGCTAACATTTTTCTGGTTTTAATGTCTATTTTCTTTAAATCTATTGTTTTATAGTTAATAATACCGAATGTGTACAATAATACCGGGACTGCATAAATATTGATTGCTTTCAGAAGATTTCGTGAATTAAGGTGTGAGGTTACAAGGTTTTTTACTCTACGGAAATATTCTTTTTGTATCTGTTGTCTAACTTCACCATGATCTATTTTTCCTGCTTCGCTAATCCCTAGATATTTATACTTTTCATCTATTTGTAAATGATTGAACTCTTCTCCGCTAAGTAATATATGTCCTTCTCCTTGAAGTTATTTTCTTCTGCCAGCTACTAAATGTAGGACGTTGCATTTGTTAAGTCCAAATTCCATCCCTATGTCCCTAGTGAACGTTTCTGTACTATCTATCAAAACTTTCAGGTTAGTTTTAGTATTTGCGTAAATTTTTAGATCGTCCATATATAATAAGTGGTTGACTGTTGTTTTGTCTTTTAATCGGTATCCTTTGAACTCGTATTTATTAAGAATTTGGGAAATGGGATTGATGCCTAAACAAAATAGAAGAGGGGAAAGTGAATCACCTTGGAAGATGCCTCTGCGGATGTATATAGAGTCGGTTGTAACTGATGCAATCGTACCGCGAGCCGTCATGACCACATTCCATGTCGGCATGACCATCTCTAGAAAGCTTCGGATAACAGGTGGACATTTATAAAGGTCTAATATTTTGAGTAGCCACTCATGCGACATGCTATCAAAGGCTTTCCGATAGTCTACCCAACTCATACTTAGATTTTTTTGGCATCTGTGTGCATCTTCGAGTATGGCTTTATTAATCATGAGATGATCTTTGCAACCCAGTACTTTGCGTCTGCATCCCCTTTGTTCTGGAGCTAAGATGTCGTTTTTGTCGCAGTGTATATAAAGTTCGTTAGCTATTATGGAAGTTAATATTTTATACATAGTTGGTAGACAAGCTATAGGACGCCAGTTCTTCGGATCCTGTGTGGCTTCATTTTTAGGTATTAAAATGACTTGACCTGTCGTAAACCAACTGTCAACGGGTTCGAGTCCTTTTATTATTCTATCAAATAGTTTCGCTATATATGTGTGTGTGCTTGTTAAGTATTTTAAATAGTAGTTTTGTATTTTATCTGTGCCTGGTGTTTTCCAGTTTTGAGTTTTCCTGATTGCTTCTTTTATTTTGTCTACATCTATTTGATCAAATGGGTGTTGTTCAATATTTTGTGCATTTTCTTCTATTTCTGATATCCACGTAGCATGTTTATTGTAAGAGATGGGATTTGATAAGATCGTAGTCCAGAAACTTTGTACATCCTCTTTTGCCGGTATTTGGATCGGGGTATTCTGTGTATTACTAAGGGACTTGTAAAATTTATGTTGATTTGACGCGAATAGTTTGTTTTGTATCTTCCTTTCATTTATTTCATCATACCTACGGAGTCTTCCTGCTAGAGCTTTTACTTTCTGTTTTAATATTTCAATGGTATTGTTTAGTTCTTCTTGGTTGGTAATCTTGTATTTTTCATATAGCTTTTGTTTAATATTAGCCATTCTTCTACTATTAGCACCGCTTTTAATTTCTACTAATCTTCTTAGTTCTTTCCTAATGTCTTCTATTCTTAGTTTGAGTCTTCTTTTCCAAGGTGGATCTAGTTTTGGTTTATGTACGTTTGGTGGCGTGTATGGGGTTTGTTTGTTTAATGTTATTAGTGTATTCGCAGCTGCATAAATTATGTCTTTAACTTCACGTAATGACTCGTGTGTGGTTAGAAGGTTTGGTAGGTATTTATTTATTGTATTTAGGTTACTTATGAAATGTTTGTTAAAGTTTGGTTTGGGTAAAAATTGTCTGTCTTGTATTGGTGTTTGCCTAATTTCCGATAGTGTTTGCAAAAATTCGAGTATAACAGGATCTTGATCTTCATTGACTTCAATTACTTCTACTTCTGTTTCATTCAATAATGTGTTATTAGTTTGTTGTGTGTTTGCTTCCGATTGCATGAGTGTGAAGGTTTGCTGGGTGTTAGCGTATGTGTGTTGTGTCGGGGTGTCAGGTTGCAATGTGATATCGTGTTGTAGTGCTTCAGATAAGTTGGTAGTCAGATCAGAGTAGTTGGTAGTGGAAGTATGTCTGTTGTGTTAGTATCTGTGTATTGATTCATATCTAATTGGGTGGGTGTTTCGAATATGTCCGGAATTGAGTGTGGTCGTTCAGCTCGTCTTTTAATATCTTCCAGTACCTCTGTTGAGATACATCTGCGTGATAGTATACTGCGTACCTGATTGGAAAGTGTGTTACCAGTGAATTTCCTAGCTTTTGGGTTGTGTGAGTTCCTGTCTTTAAAATTTTTCTCGAGTCGTTTTATGTAACCTGATCCTCCGACTCTAGCCCGGTAATAACAGAACATCAGTTCTTCTAGTTCTACTTGTGACCACGTTCTCCTCGCATCATCTTTAATTGAACTTGTGGTTGACGTCAGTGTACCGGCAGAGCTTGCGGGAGATACCTCCCTACTCCGCAAAGTAACACCGATAGTTTCATCGGCTGTAGCATCTGGAGACTCCCTAACCCCCTCGTCCCCGACTCTCGACCAGCCGGTGCGTCGAGAGTCGCTGGCTAGCATTCTGCCACGTCCGACACCAGCCACGAACGTGCCCCAGCGATCGCCCCCGGGCAGCGGCCCTATACGTTTTCCATTTGAATTTTTCTCCATGTTTTATGGGTTACCTTTGCCATGTTAGCCGCGCCAGTAATGAGTCGCGTGTCCGCCCCCCACGTGAGTCAGCTGTTCGACTCGGACGTATGGTTGGATTTCAGGGGGCATATTATATATTATTATATTATATATTATTATATTATATATTATTATATTATAATATTATAAATTCGAAAGTAACTCTGTCTGTCTGTTACCTTTTCACGGCTAAACTACTCAACCGATTTAGATGAAATTTGGTACAGATATAGTTTAAAACCTGGGGAAGGATATAGGCTACTTTTTATTGATGTAGGTACCACGCGGGCGGAGCCGCGCGCAAAAGCTAGTATACCTATGTGGTCTGTGTCACAGACTCATCTACCGTACATTATGATTGATTCCTGTCTGGCGCGGAACTTTACGAAAATACAAATAAATTAAAATACAATTATATTATGTCGTAGTCTTTATGTACTTTAAGTTTCAATAATCTATTTGTATTGTTTGTATTATGCACCTAGAATTAGTACTTATAACATGTAAGCGCTTTGGTCTAAAAACTATAAGCTTATATTGTTACTAATCCTTACTAATATTATTAATTTGAAAGTAACTCTGTCTGTCTATCTGTCTGTGTAAAAGTTGTTAAGTTAGGCTAACCGATAGAGTTTATGTTTAAAGTTAAAATGAATTTAATAACGGGACCATAGGTTAAACGATATAAAGGAGCGAGAGAGCACGCGCGATGACCGCTTGTAGAGTACTGAATATTAATTAGCAATGTTAGGTAAAACTGCTGATACGTTAGTATTGTAGTTGGTGTATGGTTTCACCGTACAGTCTGCCTGTCTGTTGCCTTTTCACTGCTAAACCACTCAACCGATTTAGATGAAATTTAGTACAGTATATTTTAAAACATAGGACAGGACATAGGCTGCTTTTTATTCAAGTAGGTACCACGCGGGCGGAGCCGCGCTAAAGCTAGTAAATGAATAAATGAATAATGAATATCCATAAACGTCGGTCACAAAGAACACCCAAACTCACAACAACTATTTGTGAATCACACAATTTTTTGTGAAGTGTTGGGATCGAACGCGGCGGCAATGACGGCCACTTAATTACACGACCCGTCAAAACACAATCCGGTTTCTAAAGTTAAACTCATATCAAGTAACTTGATTGGCCGTTACAAATTCAGTAAACCAATTACAGCATGTGTCATGCGTTTGACCGTTTGTTAACTAATTTGTGTGGTGTTATGCCGTTCAGAAGTCGGCAGTTACTGAAATAATGACTCTGAAAAATAAATACCTTAACTTCGTATGACTTTAGCCCTGAGGGATGACATTGGCCCTTAATTCGAAAAAGTTTGAAGTTCCCACCAGACGACTACCATACTTTTTGCCGAAAAAATACACGTGGAAATCAATAGATAGCACTATAAGCTGTCAGTAAAACAGCTTCTTCGAATTAAACAGCTTTTTCCAATTAAGGGCCAATGTCACACCTCAGGGCTAAAGTCATACGAAGTTACTGTAAATACATATAATTTAGCACTACACCGGGTATTAGCTATATTGACTGCATGAATGGCATAGTCATAGTGGGTTAAGTGATCGCCTCGCCATCGCTAGTAATCTTTAGAAATAAGACGTAAGTAATGCAATATAGTTTTGTTGCTTAGTTAAGTTTAGGATAGTATCACTACGCCCACATATGCTTGCTTACCTACTTCTGTTTAAGAGGTTGCCTCGCCATCACAACTTCACCTAGTATTGTGGGTTCGATCTCCGAGAAAAATATTTGTCTGAACCACAAATAGATGTCCCGAGTCTGTGTGTTTTTATGTCCGTTGTTTGAATGTTTGTGAAAACCCCGCGAGTTTTTTAACTGAGATTTGCATCAGAAACACCTCAAAAACAAAACCTAACCTATTTATTGAAGCATTGACTACACAATCGACCGTACGCTTTCGCTGAAACTTACGCACCACACTGGCGAAGCAAGTATAATTATATTTAAGACCGTAGTCAAGGCTCTCATGATGATGGGGTGAGTAACTGCTAGAAACCGCAGGTGATAGCTAGTTACACATGTAGTCAAATCTACATCTACATAATATGAAAATCGATACTATAATTTTGATGACAAGACACCTCAAGCAAACAAATCCTATTTACGTAGCCAGTTTCCTTGATAGCATCGAACCTACTTACCTACAGAACATAAATAGCTTTAAGGTACCATTAGCCAAGGATCCTATCAATTGTGGCAAGCCGATAAACCGTGAGAATATCTTTCATCCGTTCGTTACTTTTATACAAATATCCTCAAAAAGCCTTCGACGGACGTCAAAGGCATCTTGCTCAGAAAAGGCGACTATAAAAACCTATAGATGTCCGTATATAATCGTATGAGTGGGTGTGTAAGGTTCTGTTCGAAAATATATACGTGTTTAAACGTTTACTAAGAGGTACTCTGAAATTCGAGTACTTGCATGGCCGAGACGAGTATTGTAAAATGTTACGTGTTATTACCCAAAGATTGAGCGGAAGCGGACGCGGGTAAACTTGGCGGTTATATAAAATAATATCAGCCCAGTATTAAACTGTCCCACTGCTGGGCAAGGGCCTCTTCTCAGTGTGAGAAGGGTTATGCCATAGACCACCACGCTGGCCTAGTGCGGATTGGCAGACTTCACATATCTTCGAGAACATTATGGAGAACTCTTAGACATGCAGGTTTCCTGTTTTCTTTCACCGATAATATGCACATAACTTCGAAAAGTCGGAGATGGCGCGCCTTGGGATCAAACTAGAGACCTGTGCGTGGCAGTCCAACAGTTTCCCACTAGGCTATAGCTGCTGTCGGTTAGCGGTTGTTTTAAGCAAATTAGTCTGTTTTCCAGCCACAAAATCAGTTTTTTTAGTGCTTAACGTTTTTACCGCTTATATTTCCGTACCCCTACCGCCCGTGTCGTATTTCTGCGACAGAGAACATGCATGATTTTTTTGTTCTATTTTCGTCCTATTACCTCCCTAATTATTGTAGGTATTATTTTATCGATTTGTAGCCGGGCGCTAGGGGCACGGCGATCGATATTTAGCTAAGCGCTTAAAAGGTTAAGGAGAATAATATATTTTTGTGTTACTTCTGGACCAATAATTCAGCTCGCTTTTTAGAATCAGTTTCTATCTACTTAAAGGTATAGTCCTAAAAACTCTGTTAGAATATTGTTTCATTGTCATTCATTTTATAAAATAGTTATTGTACATAAATAAAGTGTAAAGTAAAAATTTACAAATTCGAATTAGTTCGGTGGATAAATAAGTGAATTCTTTTCGTGAATTGTAAATTCTGTGGGAACTTATTATGTGTTTTCTATTGTTCAGAGACATGAATAAATAATTACATCGATGCAACTAAAATGAAATAAATTAAAACTAGAGCATTATTAAATTATTTATAATTTCCAGTGCACGCTATACCGCAAGTATGACCAATATAATTACACCTAAATTACCAATTGAACAAACTCGAACACATTTCAGCTTTTAAACTAGAAGTTTTTGTCGACCATTAACTCTGAAAACCTTTCAAAACTTGGTGGCTACGTTAGAAAGAAACCTTTTTCGTTTGTGTTGAACTTGTGAAAGTCAGGTAACAGTCTAATGAAATTGAAATTAAAAGAACTCGTAAGTAAGCATTGGTTGGGCAGCGTAACAAGCTACTTTTACTTTGGAGTCTTAAGTTTCACTTTTACCGCAGTGGAAATGAAATATAACGTAAAAATTTCTAAAAGTACGCTCTCGGCATACCACCTAATTGTTACAAAGTATAACAGTTGAATAATAACAATTTTTTTTTGATTTGATATGTATATAAGTCTATATCGCAAAAAATGGCACTTAGGTAAAATAGCCTTTCAACCGTCGATAAGTTTTTAAGGTATTTTGATACGCTCTAGGTTTATATGACACATCTGATAAAATAATGTCGACGCATATGCAATGTTGACCGGTGGTAAAAAACGATTAAAGTCTACGTGCGTGCATATTTGTAGAAACATTACGCCGAGCGTAAGACATAATGACAGAGCTCGTGCGGCGCATATTCAAATCGGGCGCGCGGCCACCATAGTAAAATAATTGTATGGAGGATTCGAAGTGCTTTTTTTATAAATATGTATCTTTATTGTCAACCAATAACTTAAATATTTGGGACGGACAAATTGTAATATAACTATTTATGTTTCGTTTAAGCTGTAAAATAGGATAGATTTCTACTGTTATACCTAATCTAAAAATCACGTAACACTTACGTTTTTGCATTTTTCGTGCGAATTTACGTAACTTTGTAGGCGACAATATTAATTATGTTAAGTTTTTTACACGTAGTAATTGTAAACACATTCATTGTTATGGTAAATGTATGTTTTATATTTGTATTAAACAAATAGTAGGGCACATTTCGCTCGCAATTTATTCACGCTCCTATGATTACACGATGGATCCTCTTTCAAAGGTACGATTCGTAAAATCAGAATCCAAAGTCAGCTTAATTTAATAGACCGAAGTTGATTGAAGATTTTTCATTAGTACAATTTATAATACATCAAAGCCTACATCTTAATTATCCGTGTATTGTGCCTTTCAAAAATCAAATAAATAATAAGACTAATTAGAATAATGTTAGTTGTCTATTCAAAACATGTAAGCGTCGTCTGTTCTTCTTTTGAAATTCGGCAAGATACCCTGGTAATACAACCATCCATATTCTACGCCAACTGCTTACCATCACGTAAGCCGTATATTCTGCAATACTGTCTGAATGAGCGAGTGAAATTAATATTCTCTGTATTCCGATCACTTGTACCAAACAATCTGCCGCTACCTTTCATGCGTAGCGTTATAGTCATTGTATATAGAAATAGCAGGAGCACCGAAGCGTAGCCTGCTTTTAAAATTTGCTCTAATCTCAGTTTTAAGCCAGATTTTGTCACGTTCATTTTGAACGCTTTATAAATTGTCGAGATTCTCTAGTAGTAAGACTAAATGGGAAGCAAGTTCCTTTTGAATTTAGTTAGATTATTTTTTAAGTTCGTTATTTTGTGACATATTTAGTTTCTAAATGACTGCTTCGTTGGTTTAACGGAAAGGTCTTCGTTGGACCTAGGGTTTCAAGTAGTATTAAGGTTTCTAAGTAGTTTCTAGTAGTATTCTTGGCACGGAGTTCAAAGGAATCACATTGCTTCTGCCTCAGAAAGCTTTAAAGCTGATTGAAATTGAAGTTAGTGGTTGGCAAGAAATAGAGTGGTATAAAAAGGTTAAAATTAAGAGCGTGTTGTAGTTGATGCCATTAATGATCTAAATCGTATCTCTACATATAAAAGGATAAACATCGATAATGCTGAACTTGAGACCTCGAGTTCGATACCCAGATCGATAGTGTTTTAAACCAGAAATTAAAACTAACATTACAAACTCATTGACACACAAGACAGATTCGCTAAAAACGTACCTAATGAGAATGATAAAAATTAATACAAATGCAAGTAAGTTTTAATATCCATATTTAATACGAGAAGCCAAACAAACTATTTTAAAGAAAATAAAAGTGAGGTATTCAATTTCCTATTTATACAAAGCTAAAATGAAACGATATACGCCTTCCTTATAAGTTAAGTGGAAAGGTATGAAATGGTTTGAAATAGGAGCTTCACGTATAAAACGAGACAATATTAGGAGGAATTTCGGTTTAACTAGTTATTAAGCTGACTGCCTCGTTCATCTTGTGGCATAAGAGTGTGCGTTTTTTATCATGTTTTATTTAAGAAAATGGCTGTCCTGTAGTGAAATTCAGTCAAAGCCATATTTTTTGGAGATTACCCATCTGCGTAGGAGACATCGTGGTGTTCAAATGGATGCACAAAAGCATTTAGTATGCCACCACTCTTACTGTCTTGTGGGACGGCAATTCGAAATGACCAGTGAGAGAGATCAGCGCATAGAAACTAAACTAAAAGATGATCGGTGGAGATGTTAACACGTGAAAGCGTAACAAACAACCAAACCTACATTCGAATTTATAATATTAGTTAGGACTAGGATACACTTACACAAATTTGAGACATGATATCGCAGCACTAGTGACCTTGTAACGTCACCTCTATTTAAAATACTAACGTGTGATTTGAAATCCTATTGTGTCTGCCCGTCGGTGTGTCGCTGCGATTGTTTATTATTTGATAAAAATATGTTTGATTTTTAAGCAAAGTGCGTCTCATTTCACTATTTTCAGAACGCACGCAAAAGTAAAATCAAATCGTACAAAAATGAAACATTCCTAAAGTAACAAGCAAAGAAATACCAAAGTAATTTAAACTGAACGTTCGCGATGTCGATTTTCGTTTACGTCAGGCAACCCCCGTTAAATTGTTACCAGCCTATAAAATACAAGCCGCTATGACGCCGAAAAAAAGGGAAAAATAAAAATCCAATCGTAGTACTTAATTATTATAAGTTTTCACAACAAGTGCAATAATTTGAAGTAATGAAAGCCGAGGTGTTGCGAAACCTGCGCAATTTAATTCCAAGAAAAATAAGGTCGTGGAAATTGTGTTCGCAACTTGGTTCTTTACAGCTTAATAAGATGAGGTTTTAAACTTAAGATGGCTGACACGGACGGAGGAATAAAGACTTTTTGTGTTAGCCTTACATACTGTTGATGATATTTTCATACTACTATTTTCAAAGAGTTTTGGTAGTTCGTAACTTTTATTGCATTTCGCAAGAGTACTGGAATCTCACATACATACATAGTGCCACGCTTATATCCTGGAGAGGAAGGCAGAGGTGTATTACATCCACTTTTCGGCAGCTATGTTAAGATAAACAAAGCCATTTGTTTGGTGTACCGTCATCAGTTGCAAAAATGTATTATAATATAGTAATATTCATATTCTGTAGATATTACTTGTAAATAGATAAGTAATAAAACAATAAACATCTTTGACTTCGATTTACCCCCCTGTAACCCAAAAAAAGTAAGCAGAGATAAATTACATTGACATTTCGTCAGTTATGGTTTCAAAAACTCAGATGGACGAATCTATGGCTGACTACCGAGTACATGCTTATTGCTGGTGCTGAGAATATCGTGACAGTAAAATGCAACAACCAATTTCAGCTGTTGAAAACTTTAACGCCTCTTTTCTTTCTTGCCTCCAATCATTGATGCTTTAAGTGACAATAACATCAAAATATACAGTACATGAATAGTCTCAGACCAACTGTACTGAAATTAGATGCAGTCAAAACCCTACTGAGTTATAAATACGAGTGAAGGTCAGTTTAAACCTAAGCCTATTGAATTAAATCGTTTCAACACGGCTTTCGTTGTTCGAAAGCTGGCTTAGCCCAGATGATTCCTACCTTTATTTAACGTTACGTATTTTTATTGAAGCTTACTATGATGTACTTTACTAATATATCTTATTTTTCTGGGTATAACTGAGGTCGGTTATTCACGTTTAATAAACTGATTTTATGTAATTTATTTTATTTAATTTTATTTTACAGTTTTAGGAAAACTTACAGCTAAATTAGTATCATAGACAGATTTGATACGAAAGAAGAAGGCAAATTAAAGGTTTTCATAGATAGCAGAATAAAGTGTAAATAATAGAAAAAGACATTTAAACAACAAGATAATAGCAAGAAATAGACACGGTGGAGAACCTAGGTGAAGCACGGGTCCGGACTCACCATTACATCTGGTTTTTAGACATAAGTAAAGAGTTACACAAAGTTTTTTTGATTTGGCTATTGCTATAAATAAACAAGTATATATCAACACTCTGGCATGCCGTGTTGAACATGCGACTCGCTCGAATTAAAAATTTTTATATTCTAAAAAGACAACTCACACAGGATTCTTTCCTATGTAGATTTTAAAAAACATTCAGACAAGGGACACAAGAGAACACCCAGACTCGGAACAATTATTTGTGGATCACATAAATTTGTGCCATGTGTGTCGCACCCGCAACATTACGCACGGCGGCATAGCGAGGCGAACACTTAATCGGCTACGCCATCCAATCAATACTAAGTGTTACGAGCAGGTTTACGTTGATAGTGTTACTACGCGGACTTGTGGGACATTTCTTTTAGAAATAAAAATAAATATAATTAGATTCTAAATAAAAAAGCGAACACAATGTGTCACATGATCGAATCTGTTCTAACGCCTGAGTGAACATTAATAATATCAATTTGAATGGCGAGAGCCTTTGACATAAACAATTGACAGCTGATAAGCGTTATCACATGTCTCAGTGATCGAAGTCTTTCTTTTTTATTTAACATTCGAACTTTTGTTCGACGTTGAAAAGTTAAATATCGACGCTTATCTGTTCAAAGAGTGAAAAAAGTTTTTTATCATCTGTCCTTTGTATAATGAGGTAAGACTGAGATGTATAGTAGTTTCACGTAATATGAGGAGGGTACACAGCAGGGGAACTTAAAGTACTAACTGAGATCTCGCCTACCATTCACATACATTAATATCCCTTCATTGCTTTACATGGCATGACATTGTTAAATTTTCATAAAAACTGTCAGCAATCCTACTAATATTACAGACTAGATGTGCCTGCGGTTTCACCCACGTTTATGATTACTGCGCCGCCCTCGTGGGTCGTAGCGTGATGTTATATAGCCTATAGCCTTCCTCGATAAATGAGCTATCTAACACTAAAAGAATTTTTCAAACAAACTCTTCAGCTTTATAATCTTAATATATTACATAAATTACGTGTCACGTTGTTTGTCCGCTATGGACTCCTAAAATACTGAACCGATTTTGATCAAACTTCGTAACCATCTGTAATTTGGTCCAACTTAAAAGATAGGATAGCAATTTTTTTTTATCGGGCAAAAATTATCTAATTTGAAGCAGACGAAGATGCGCGGGACATCTCGTATTAGTATCTTAGATGTCAAAGTTGGACTGCACTGATGCGGTCGGCAGTGGCCGGGACTCCACCAAAGCAGAGATGTGTGCGGTGTGCTGTGTGCTGTGCGAGAAGAGATGTTTTCAGCAAGCAAGATGGCCGGTCGGCGCGCGCGCGGGGCTCTGCGAGTTGCTGGCGGGCGAGAGGGGGGAGGGTGACATCGCTCACTGCACGCCGCTCACATCTCTCGTCTCCACTGCGCGTCGTCCCAGCACAGCTCACATCTCCGCTTCCATCGCGCCATACAAATATTACACATCTCCGCACAGCGATCTCCACTGAAGCTGAGTGGAGAGGAGATGTGTCAATAACACAAATCTATTGGTTGTTTAAAAAATATCTCCTCTGCGCTCGTCTCGTCTCCGCTTTGGTGGAGTCCCGGCCTGCGATCGTCACGCCGCTGCCGCCGCGTTAAGTTTTGAAGGTCATGCAGAACAAATTTTTGTGTGAATAACAGATGATTGTTCTGAATCTAGGTGTAATTTGTGTCCGTTAATTGTATGTTTGGAAAGTGTCACGCGACGCAAGGCCTAGTGCGAGATTAATCTAAGTATAATATTCTTTTATTGCTTGTATGTTTAGGTTTCATTACTCAGTCACGCTTAAACCATTAAACAGATTTGGATTAGAAACCCTTTACATGTATTACCTCACGTCTTCATATTCTTTATGGGGCAGGCATTAGTCTTCCGGTAGACTTAAACTTTAACACTTCGAAAATATGAAATGAGTGTAACTTCTAAACTGTAACAATGATTTTACTAATGACGTCATTCATGAACGCCTTATAAAACCTAGAATAACAAGAACTTCTCAGAACACTCACCCAAGTTGTAAAATTAACAGCTCTACAAGAAATTAAGAATAAATATTTTAATTGAGACTTGTTTCTATGTGGTTTAATTAACGTTGTTTTTGTGAAGCACAATTATGCGCCAGACCCCGCCTTTATCTCTAATTAGTGAAAATTTGATTAGTTTTGGGCTTAAACGAGTAAATTTTGTTTATAGACGGAAATATTATGGAAAATTGCGACAAAGTCTGCCCACTAGGGTAACGCCGGAAATTTGTTTTTGAGGTCGTTTGTGCACATCTTTTATATTAGAGCTTCGGTCTCGACTGTTGATAAATCGTCGCTCTAGTCAGTCATAGAAATGAGTATTGAGATTTTTGCTACTATACATATGTTTGTATAAGTATAGTGACAAAAAAACCCAAAGGTGACGAGAAAGACTTAAATAAAATGGCAGATTGGCTTGGATGCCTTTGAAAAGGATAACGGAGCGATTTAGAAATACATGCGAGAGGCTTTAGTGTAGCAGTCGAGTGTACTTATATATACATACATAGATTCACGCCTGTTTCCCGGAGGGGTAGGCAGAGACTACGGATTTCCATTTGCTACGATCCAGACACACTTCTCTGGATTCATTCACTTTCATCACACTCCTCATACACGCCCGTCGGTTCAATGTGCTCTTAATCTGGCCTTTGTCCAGAACGCCACCGATCTTATCGAGAAACGGATGGTTCGCCCAGGTTTTCCTCTTGCGACTGTTTCATTTACACTAGCCTTATAAACTTTCTTAGGCAGTTTTTCCTCGTCCATTCTTTCTACATGCCCAAACCAGCTTAACATACCCTTTTCTATTTTCTATACATTAGCTGATGCGTTACCTTTACATATATTGCTATATGGACTGCAAGAGTAAGGCAGTGGTTTAAATTTCTCACTGTCAATGGTGCACTGTGTGTAAGTAAAATTTATTTTTTGCGTGAATGGTTGTATCGGGTCTAAGTGTTATTTGTGTCTATTTTTATTTTTGGAGTAGACTACATTTATTCGTACTACTGTCTCGTTGGTCAACTAGTTATAGTGCGCGCGGCTCCAGATAATAAGGCCCCAGGGTCTAATCCTGGGTCGGACCCGGATCCTGCAAAACTATTGCTTATTTTTTTGGCAAGAAATTTCACTGTAACATCCTTTAGCTAGGAAGTTGCCGACTTTTCACATCCGTACCTTGGTAAGCGCTAAAAGCCGTGAGTCATCTGTTCTCTCACCGCTCATGTTGAATGGCAATAACTCATGCTCAGATGTCTTCGTTAAGATTGCCGTGGCCGTAATTTGGTCTGAAGAACTTTATTTTTACATTTATTTATCGATACAAATACAAATTGTCAAATCGATAAAAATGATGTAAGCAAAACATTACATGTACTAGAATCATTTTATAGCTTTTATCGAACATGTTATATAAAAATAAGTCCATTGGAGTAGTCCCAGGCTGTTCTAGTTTGTGTTAGTGCCAAATAAAAAAATACGAGATGGCCTTTATTACGGCCACCTCGTATTTTTTTATTTGAAATAATATCGCCGTACTATTCTATTCTACGGCGATATTGTTTATGAAAAGGCTCTAAGTTTTCTCAAACTAATATTAATATCGATAAAACATTCATATACCTACCTGTATCGGGTATTTTGTTCTAAGAATATAGTTCTACCATTTATGTTAAAATTTCTACCAATTTTAATAACAAAATAATGGATAAATTATTGTGAGTGTTTGTGAAAAGTAAGATCTACGGATTATTTATTATTCTGAGATTTTACTTGTATCTTTTAATCTATATATTAATACGTGAAGCGAAAACTTTGGATCCCTTTTTACGAAAATTGAGCGGACGGAGGAGTATGAAATTTCGCACACTTATAGTTTATACAGACAAGAAGTGACGAATGCTAATATTTATATAAAATATGCATTAGAAATACTTTAAATTAATGAAAAAACACTACACGCACACAACCATGCATTTGACACACGCAGTCGAAGCGCGTAACTATGGTTACATATATCAATATATAATGACATAATATATCAGCAATATCTTACAGGCAAACTTTGGTCGAATTTCGAGCACTAGGCGACCGCTAGTAATTATAAATAAATAAACATCTTACGTACGGTATAGCGCAAAAAGGTGATTTTAACGACAATAAATAAAACCTACTATAAGTATTCTAAATATATTCTCGCCCTAGACCTAATTACTGTATCATGGGAAATTTTACAAAAATTTAAGTATAGCCAGACTCGGATCACATTTAAACCAAACATGACAATGTGTGTGATCTAATAATAGTTGTTTCGTGTCTAAGTGATCTTTATGTCCGTTGTTTGATTTGTATAAAGTTCCTCGCGGCACAGTATCCTAACTAATATTATAAAAGCGAAAATGAGTTTGTTTGTTTGTTACCTTTTCACGCCTAAACCACTGAACCGATCATCTTGAAATTTTGCATATACGTTGTCAGGTGTACAGAAAACGGACATAGGCTACCTTTCATCCCGAAAAAAATTACTGTTCTGGAGGAAAACAATAATAACGTTCTTTTGATTATAGATGGCGCCACGTGTCTTTCAAATCATGATTGATTTATATTATTACAAGCAGAATACAACCCGAATTGATTGTCAAATTCTAAATTAACGCGAGCGAAGCCGAAGGCAAAAGCTAGTTTATTATAAATGTTTATTGTCTTTTCAATTTTCCATTTCTTTAAGGTAATCGTCTTGATGTTATTTTGTTAATTGGTTGTCATTCGCATGTTCTGTCACCTTCTATCCATAGCATAGTGATCGTGGCACGGCTACATTCGTTTACTTATTAATAAAAGGGTTCAAAACCAATCAACAATTAATACCTTTCAATACTATTAGATATGCATTCTGAGTATAATTCATGTTTAACTGATTAGTTGAACATTATAAAATATCGATTTGTAATCGATAGTTGCACATCACTTTAATAAATATTGATTTGTAATCGATAGTCGCACATCACTCTAATACTCTACTACTTCTGTCTAGTATTTATATTTACAGTTGCAATTTTATATATCTCCTTACTAATCCGAGCGTTTCTTGACCCGCCTCGGCGGTTATTAATAATATAATATCAGCCCTGTATAAAACTGTCCCGCTGCTGGGCACGGGCCTCTTCTCACTATGAGAAGGGTTAGGCCATAGTCCACCACGCTGGCCTAGTGTGGGTTGGCAGACTCCACATATCTTCGAGAACATTATCGAGAACTCTCAGATATGCAGGTTTCCTCACGATGTTTTCCTTCACCGTTAAAGCAAGCGATAACCAACTATTTAATACGCATATAACTTCGAAAAGTCAGAGATGCGCGCCTTGGGTTCGAACTCAAGACCTCTGCGTGGCAGTCCAACGGTTTCCCACTAGGCTATCGCTGTTATTACTTATAGTTAATTCATATCAGTTGCGCTTCCTGTAAAAGCAATCAATAAACCCTTCCCAAAGCTTACCTTATTCATGGGATACACGTTCAATGGGATAAAGCATACAATACTTAAATGTTATGATGCCTATCTGATTTATGTGTATAAGTTTCCCTTTGTAAGAATAATATATAGTATGTGGACTTACACCTGTATTACTACAAGTAATTGCTAAGGTTACAATATCACCAAATAATAATCGAATATTTTAAAATACGATTTGATAGTACCATGTTATTAAGCCGTGGTCAATCATGTTAGCTATAATTTTGTATGCATTAAAGTTATTATCAATGAATCGAATAAATCGAATTATT
Organism: Catocala sponsa; assembly: GCA_963564715.1. NCBI lineage: Eukaryota > Metazoa > Arthropoda > Insecta > Lepidoptera > Erebidae > Catocala > Catocala sponsa. Next base: position 11,802,590 of record OY751351.1, read on the forward strand.
CAATTTTTTTCGTTAATCCTTATAACAATCACAGTACACCTAACTAATCCCATTTACATAATGCTTTTCTTAACTAATGTGGTACTTAACTAATGTTGTACTTACCTGATGTACTTACCGTTGTCCACTTCCCGAGTCTGGAGAGGCGGGTTATCTGTCATACAGGTCTCCTAGTAAAGAAACCAGTCTCTCACATAGATTTAATCTCATGTATTGTACACAGTGTAAGGGCACGTTTTGCAATCTCCAAATGGGCTTTTGGGGACTAGATCGCTGGCTCTCTTTCCGTTCGCTTATACTGCGAGCGGTGGAAGTGCATTGGGGTCGTCTACCTGGGGCCTGTTGGGGATTGTAGAGCGGTCCCCGATTGTCTTATTACATGTTTGCATCAACTGTTTTTATTTTTACCACTATATGTATCTTTTCTATGTGAGAGAAAATAATAAATCCTTATCTTATCTATCTATCTATCTATCTAAACCCATATTGCGAATATATACCCTCAAAGTGATTAGCAGTAGTATTTTATACCCACATTTTGCTAGCTATGATTTTAAGTTCCCATTTAATGGGCTGGGAGTCTATTGTCGTCCAATGGACACAATTCTAAACTTTAAAAAACTCATTAATCGTATTCTCGATCTGGGAATCAAATCAAATAATCATAAACACAAATTTATACCACTAATGGACGTTTTATATTTAGAAACTAAGATTTAGTATTTTGATAGCCTCGATGGCGTAGTGGTTAGTGTAACCGACTGCCACGCCTGAGGTCGCGGGTTCGATTCCCGCACAAGTCAAACATTTTGTGTGCATGAACATTGATGTTTGTCTTGGTCTGGGCGTTTCTATGTATAATATGTATGTATTTACAAAAAAAAAAGTATATATGTATGTTTATCCATTGTCTAGTACCCATAGTACAAGCTCTGCTTAGTTTGGGCTAGATGGTGTTGTGTGTATGTGGTAGAATATTATTATTATATTATATTATATTATTTTATGATTTTTTTTTCAGGTAAGTACGCCGAAAATACGTCTACGTCAAAGGTAACAAATGGCCCTTGGCTTAAGACTGAATATATACGTAATTGGTGCTTAGATAAAAGAGTTCAACCATGTTTCATCTTAAATCTAAGAAATATCTACTGAGAAATTGTCTATTCAATTATAAAACCTAGAACTAGTTTAAAGATAAGTCTAGGATTAAGGGATGCCTAACGAGCCTTATAATTGTGTTTAAAAGCTACGGGCGGTTTGAATAATTCCAATTCAATATTGGCAGTTGCTTTTTAAAATTCTATAGCAAATTATGCTTTAGACATTGTAAAAGCAGCACAATTAAAAACCAACCAACCCTTTCTTTTTAAATAATATCTATATTATTGTAAATGTAAAAGTTAAAACATACATACAGACATCGTCTCACGCATCTATCCTCGAACAAATAGCCATAGGTACACCTGTGCCTACTTATCCTAATCCTATCCTAACTAATATTATAAAAGCGAAAATGAGTTTGTTTGTTTGTTTCCTTTTCACGCCTAAACCACTGAACCGATCATCCTGAAATTTTGCATATACATTGTCAGGTGTACAAAAACGGACATAGGCTATCTTTCATCCCGAAAACAGTTACTGTTCCCGAGGAAAACAACAATAACGTTCTTATGAAAATAGATGGTGCCACGTATCTTTCGAATCATGACTTAATTATATTATTACAAGCAGAGTACAACCCGAATTGATTGTCAAATTCTAAATTAACGCGAGCGAAGGCACAGGCAAAAGCTAGTACATTATAAATATATCATTACCTACATAGTTACACCCACATTTCACCAGCTATGGTTTACAGCCTACGCAATAGGGGCAGGAGCCTACTGTGGTCTTCCGGGCACAGTCCTACACTTCGTGCTGCTCCTAGAATTTCTTAATGGAAATACCTAATACGATTTTGCGTAATCGAAATCGAACCTGAGATCTCATGCTCAGCTGTGGCTTTCACTACCGCTGCGCTACCGAAGTAGTGGAAAGATCAAAATAATCTTGAACTACATCTTTAATTATTAACGTAAAGAAAGCGTAGCTTCTAGCATTTTTAACGTTATTCGTAAAATATTTATTTAATTTAAATTGACAGCTTTAAAAATATTTTATTGTGATTGGTTTCCAATACGTGTGCTAAATTCCACATTAATCGAAAGTTCGGAAGTAAGTAAACATTTGATCCAACGATTCCATAACATTCGTTATTCAATATTCACAAATGCAAGAGGGGAGAGAGGATTTTGCACATAAACCTGAGATTTCGTACACACCAGGGTAGTCCTAATATGAAAGTGTCTTCATTACACTTAAGAAACGATCGCAGGCCAGCAGCCTTGTGTTGTGTTCCTGCGGTGATTAAGGGGACTGTTTGTCCTTTTTGCTAGTTGTACAAACATTCCTATTTTGAAGAGTGGCAACACGTGAGTCATACTCCTGATGATGCGAGCGCCTACAGTAATAGTTGACCATCATGCGGGTTGTATGCTAATTGGTTACCACAGTGATAAAAAAAATGTCCCGATTGGGAAAGTTGCCATTGCATCTCTTTATTCTTCCTCTGCATTAAAAACATTAGTCTAAATATTAATACACATTTTGACTCCCACATAAAGCAAGTGAGCCTATTGCGGTCTCCAAACATTGCCAGATTATATGCTGCTACACAAAATGTCCTAAAGTGTCAGAGACCACTTTACCTCACCCAAGAATGGAGGCTAAAGTATCACGGTCTATGGTAAACGTAAGCGCACTTTTTTGCCGCGGGACCAATGGTATTTTTTACATATTATAACCAAATGTTCCATTTTGCACATTATATACATATGTATGTACATATGTACGTACAGCCAACTTTGCTAGTCGTTACGCCGGAATTCAATCGAAAAACAAATACAGTTTCATTCGCATCGCCAATCAAAATCAAATCCGGCAAAACAATGCAATCATTAAAGCATTTTCCGATTCAAAATTACGAAACGAAACGAACGAACAAAAACGGTATTAGAATCGGTTTACGGTTTTTCGATTTGATGTCAATGCCATATTGTTGAAACCACATACGCCCGAAGTCCGAAATCTGTTCAATTAACAGATAACGTGGCAGTGTATCGCATGTTGGGTTGTGTTACGGCAAAATAGCGGTTACCTAAATACCTGGTCTTATACATATGTGGCAATTTACAAACATACAAGTATCGAACACAATATACATCCAGACTCATAATAATTTGTTGATCAAACAATTTATATTTTGTTATGTTCATGTAATGAGTAGTTGCCTATGTCTTATTTTGTCCATTATTTACACAAAAGCAAAAAACAATCAAAAGAAATCTTTTTGTGCAAGCAGTATCAACATTGGTTTAAAAATAAGGTAATTCATATTTTAAATTCAACTACTCTAGTGACCCGTGTGGGATTCTAACCCACTCAGCGTGAGATCAGTTGTGAGACGACAATACACCTTGCAATCAAGAAGTTAGTATCACACACAGTTTCCCAATCGATATCTTATCACATCGTAAATACAATTTGTCTTCCAAAGATTCCTCCACTAATCATTCTACCACTACCGTACTATATAACCATATTCGTATTGTACCAATCTATTTTAGGCAATCAATTAACTTCGCTCCAAAGAGCAATTCACCGACGTAGGTCAGAAAGTCGGGCAGGTAAATTGGGAATGAGCTGCGCAATGAGGTTTAAGCCCAAATGACCACAACCTCGGGTCCTGAGCGACTGAAGTCAGACCACAAAACGTTGGAGTGCAAGTGAGAGATGCGCTTGTGACGACGAGAAAATTAGGTAAAAAAGTAAAGGTAAGTATTGTGTTACATGGAAGCGTGCCATGCTCTGCGCCGAGTGTTGTGAGTTCGATACCTACACGGACGAAAAATCAAGTCTTTATTCAAAATGGTTTATCTTGTCTGTGTGTTCTTTGTGTCTGTTGTTTGAATGTTTGTAAAGTCCAGCGTGACGTAGGTATTAATCCTAGAGATGACATTAAAAAACTGACAACATCTTTTAAAACAACCTGTGTAGTTTTCGGCTTTCAACATATAATAGATATATACATAGACTCACGTCTAATTTCTGAAGAGATAAGCAGGGATATTCGCTTGCTACGACCCTGGAACAGTTTTGCTTCATTCACTTTCCTTATATTCTGCACGCACGCTCCACGATACGGCTATATTAATATATTTCATTATAAATATTTTGCTTGTTTTACCTCGAAATTGTAACAATCAGACAGACAATATGGACATTAGTTTGTTTAATATTAGTATCCATAAATAATTTTACGAAATTATAATATCTTCTTACCGCATGAGAGTGTGTCCTCTACGCTCGATTAGTGTGAGCTTGCAGATTTCATAAATCTTGACAACATTAGGGAGAATAGTTAAAGTCAAGTCAAAGTCAAGGTCAAAAATCGTTTATTCACTTAGGTCACAAAGTAACACTTATGAACGTCAAAGGGGTTAGTAAGTTTGTTACATTTACTGAATTTACATTTATGTTAGTTGCAAGGTTCAGGCAAAAGGTTGAGCCTATGAGAAGATACCTGCAAGAAACTCAAGGTCACTTTTAAAGCACCATCAAATTATAATTTCAGTATTTTACAACTAATTTATGTACCAAGTGTTGCAGTCATTATGCCATATGTCACTGTCCATACAAAACTAAATTCTACAAATAAAGGAAAAGATAATAATATTAGGTAAGAAGCATTTCAGGTTTGAAATAATATTTATCTGTAGTAATTTGTAATAGACAATAGTATGGCATGAGAACGCATACACTTACGCTTTGTGACAAATGAAAAGGTAGTTCGTGACTAAATGTAGTTAAAACAAAATTTACGTTATTACTTACAAAGTTTGTTAAAAGAAAAGAAAGATACTTTAACATCACAAAATAAACACGAAGTACCTTCACATAACTAAATTGACTTATATAATAGATACATTGTTTGAATCCTGTATGAAACAAGCAACGAGTTCCATGAGTTTTTATCATTTAAGTAATCATTGATTGAATAATAGCCCTTCCGGATAAGCTGACTTTTAACAGCTGACTTTTAAATATACAAGTCTTCTCACGATCGATCACGATTCCTTAAGGCGAGCGATAATAATTAACTATTTAATACGCACATAACTTGACATACAATAGACCAATTGCGTGGCAAAATGCGGCAAATACACGCTTACTAACAGACGCACATAGCTTCAAAAAGTGAAAGGTTAGTACCGTGGGATCGAATTCACTATCCATACCTAAAGTAGAACGGTCTCAAAAAGTAGACAGCACATAAATTTGCGTAAACATTTCCGTAATCGTCAGCTGTGTTGTCATAACAGCAGATTAATGGACTCTCTTTTATCTAATTATTATTTTTAATCCTGGACGCTGAATTTATGAAGTACTTTCACCTAGAGAAGCTCGTTCTTTCAGTTTTAACATAGTCAGTTTATGTTAATGATTATATAATATTGAGATTCTTGCAGGTATCTTGGCATAAGGTTCAACCCTTTGTCTAATCCTAGCAGCTAATCTAAATCGAACTTAAATAAACTCACTTAGCAACAAACTCTGACGCATCGAAGTGTTACTTTGTGACCTAAATGAATAATAGATTTATTATTTTTCTCTAGTCTTGTATTGTACTTCTGCTGTGAGTAGGTATTCCAGTCTTTAACGTACGCTAAGACTTGGCTCTCAGTAAAGACACCAGTAGGTTGTCTATTCCCGCGCTGGTAGCCCGTGACTGCAGCGCCTCCATGTTTGAGAGATAGCAACTTGCAAATAGTATGTTGCCTCTGACTAGGTTCCATACAGTAACCATTTTTGATCAAATCCCAATATTATAAATGCGAATATAAGCTTGTTTATTACGTATTCATGTTGTCAGAGTGTACAAAAAAGGACATACTACTACTGTGCCCGAGGGATAGAAAGGAGACCGACCATCTTGTATGGGACCCTGGCCTGGGCGTGAACAATTTTATATTGTAATAACAATATTAATTTTCAGTAGCCTAAACTAAATAGAAAACATTATTCTATGAAGTTTAGTATCAAGTTAGTTAAATAAAAAAATAAAACATATTGTTTAAAATAAATATTTATTTTCATGTGTCACCGTCACCTTCATAAGTTATTAAAATATTTGCCAGAAACTGGGGTAGTGGAGTGACATTTTCATATCTTGCCCAGCTTAGGTACAATATTACAGACATTATGTGAGCACAGCACCAACAGTCCTTCGGCCGACTATGCAGTTGCAGTAATACTGCCTTATTGCGTCCAGGCTGTGTGTATTGTTTTGATATCATATATATTTATTATACATTAAAACAAAACTTTTAATATTTTACTTTGTTTATAAGACGATTGTTCACGTTCAAGCCGAATATTGACGGTCTCCTTTACTGACAAAATCTACATTAACGCGAGCTAAACTGCGGGAAAAAACAAGTATAGTAATTACATAATTTCTTATTATTAAATACGTTAATTATTAATCGTGATTATATATTAATAGCACTCTGTTGTTACTTTTTAACAGCAGTAGTCGTAGTTTAATTAGTATTTTATTGTTCAACAACTGCTAATCACGTTAACTTAATTGGCAATTAAATTAACAGTAGGTACTTAAGTAGTTTTAGCAACAAATAGTTGGGGGAACGTCTTCTTTTATTCAACCGGGAAGTAATTTCGGCGCTATAAACTTGCGTAAGAAGAGGCTTGATCAAACGTGCCACCAAAACGATTAAACTGTTTGACATTAAAGTGACAACTATACTGCCTCAGTGGTGGTAAATGAGACTGCTGTGTATGAGTACCGGGTTTGATCAGGCAGTCATTGGGATTTTCTCTCATGAGATTTTTAGACGCAGAAGCCGTCTGGGACTTTGCCTAGTAGATGTTAATAGTCTCGTCCCCAATCACATGGTACCTAAAACTTTACTTGACATTGCGGGTTTTTCAGGGATATAGTCATGACACTTTGTACATATATTTAAACCCAGCTTTTTGTAAATATACTTTTCAACTGATATAAAGAATAACCAGTCTTGGAACAGCAAAGATTCTTAACTGAAAACGTGTACAAATGCAAACATGTTCAGTGTTAATATACCTTTTCGAAAGGCTTATCGTTTCGGCCATGTTACTCTGGCCGAGGTCATAAGCAATCTTTTGATGATGATATCTATTTTTTTTATCTCGTGTGGGTTTCCGACACTTCATTCGGGACGTTTGCAATGGTAATTTAAATTTTATAGCATTACTTTATATAATAAATATAATATATTAATAATGATAATAAATAAAGTCCCCAGATAATAAAATCTCAATCAATGAAATTAATCAATCAAAAAAACTTAGCTGAAATGCTCAATCACTCAAGCTCATCCACTAATTAATTAAGAAATAATATAGAATCAATTAATTCTTTGGTTCTTCTACCAACCGATGAAACAGAGGTAGAAAGAGTTATCCATGGTCTACGTACGGATGCTGGTGTAGGCTAGGAAGGACGTCCGGATCGACCATCAGATCACGTGGGGGGCGGACACATGATTGAAAAATTACTGGCATGGCTAACGTGGCTCTGGTCCGTAAGGGTCGTTAGGCCGGGGTAGTTGCTTAGGCATCCTGCCCAGTCGGGCGGTCTTGGGGCGGGTGGATCGGTCCAGCATGGACCCCCATCCGGCCCAACCCGTAATCCTGAATTGACAGGACCGGGGGCCTTCGGGCTGCGAGGAAGAAAACCTCTATAAAAATTACCCAAAGCCTAAGCTTTGTGGCCCGGTGAGGGGCTGTATGGCTGGGGGGAACCCAGCCATTAGGGCCACCCCAATTTAAAAATGAAGATGTCGGTCCAAGGTTAAATACTACCCCAGGAGGGTACCGGATGCTCAGCGTCCGGAGAATCCCTCACGGGGCCATCTGGCTCCGTCTGCCCCTAGTATTCTGGGGGCGGGCACCCAACATCTAATCAGCGCCGTGCCGCGCGAAATCTCTGGCACCGAAACTGCCGGGGAGTCGGACACTGACTCCGCGATGAGAGTCGCCTTGGGGCTAGCCCCGGACAAGGTGACTCTTGTTCGGAAGCGCAAGCGCCGCTCCCGTCGGACCAACTCTGGATCAGAAGGAGAGTCGAGTGCGGCACCCATTCCAAAGGTCGGAACTGCCCGAAGGGGCAGGGGCCGGCCAGGCACAGTGGGGTCTCATGGCCCAGCGAAGGATTCTGAACTAGCCGCAGAAAAGCGTGCAGCCGCTGAGCTGTGCGCGGAAGACGAAGTAGCACTGCTCGCGCGGAAAATTCGTTCGCAGGGGACCAGCCCTACCCCAAAGTCGGTGGCGGAGGCAGTACAAAGGGCCCTTGACAGCTCCGAGATTGTGACGAAGGTGGCGTCCAAGTCTCGGAACCTCAAGGGAACCTTTAAAAAACACCTCAATGAGGCGGTGGCTGCGATGACGGAGACGGTCGAGTACCTGGCCAACAAATTTGCACGCCTGGAGGCGGAAGTGGCCGAGCTGCGCCGGGAGATGGCTCGGCTTGGAGCCGAGACTCGAGGACGGGAACCTCAAGAGGCGCCTCAGTCGTCCGGCAGGGAGCTAGACCTGCAGGCGTCCATTTTTAAATACGTGGACGCCCGCATAGCGGGTCTCGATGACCGGCTGCTGCCAGCGCCCAGTTACCGGTCGCGGCTGCAGGCCGCGCCGCCTACGGCTGCTGCTGCTACCAGCTCTGTGGCTACTTAGGCACCGCCAGCGCCATCAACAACGGCATCGGCGGCCCATCCTATGCGCTTAGCAGGCCGCAACAAGGCTGGGAAGGGAGGAGGGCAAAAGCCTGGCAAAGACTGTCCAGCCCTTCCAGTACCTAGGGCTTCTCTGCCTCAGAGCTTGCGGCGAGCCCCCACTGGACCTGCGCCCCCTGCGCCTACCATCCCTCAGGGTGAGGGTTGGCAGACAGTGCGGAACCTGGGGAAGGCTCGCCGCAAGAAGGCGAAGAAGGCCACTGTGGCTGTGGCTGCGGCGACGTCTGCTGCGGCGGTTGCGGCTATAACTGCGACTGTTAGGCCCGGCCCCACTAACCAAAGCGGGACTAAGAACAAGAGGCGGAGGAAAAAGAACGGACTCCGGGCGCCGAAGTCGGCCGCCGTGGTGATCACGGTGATCCCAGAAGCGGCTGAGCGCGGACTGACGTATCAGGCCGTGCTCTCCACAGCGAGGCGGAACACTGGGGATGGAGAGATCCCCAATGACGGAGCCAGGATCCGCCTCGCTCATACGGGAGCGCGAATCTTAGAATTTCCCGGAGCCGACGGAGGCAAAGCGGCGGACACCATCGCCGCTAAGCTACGGAGTCTGTTCCCCGAGACGGATGGTATAAAGATAACGAGGCCGGTGAAGTGCGCAGAAATGCGCATCACTGACCTCGATGATTCGGTGTCCGCGGAGGACGTCTCTGGTGCAATTAGCGCCAGAACTGGTTGTGCCGCGGACACCATAAAGATTGGTACCATCCGTCCCGGTCCTGGTGGGGTCGGAGCAGTATGGGCGCAGTGCCCTGTCGCCGCGGCCAAGCTGCTGTCTGACGCCGGCCGCCTACTCGTGGGCTGGAGCTCGGCTAGGGTTCAAATCCTGGCCCCACGGCCCATGAGATGTTTTCGGTGTGGGGGAGCGGGGCACGCTCGCATTAAGTGCCCTAGCCCCGAGGACCGCAGTGACGCATGTTATCGCTGCGGCCAGCCGGGGCACCTCGCAGGAGCGTGCAAGGTGACCCCGCACTGCTCGGCGTGCTCGACGGCTGGCCATGCAGCCGCCCATTTCCGCGGTGACAGGGGATGCAAATCCGCGACCGCACGATCCAAAGAAGGGGACAGCCCATCGGCCCCGGCTGCCCTTCCTTCTTCTTCCCTTGAAGGAACACCGCCCTCAGCGGTGGAGGAGGAGATGTCGAATTAGTTATGGACCAAGACCATGACTATCTCCTCCTCCAGGCGAATCTCAATCACTCCGCTCGAGCGCAGGACCTATTCCTGCAGTCTATGGCGGAGTGGTCGATTGGTGTAGCCGTAGCCGCGGAGCCATACTACGTTCCTCCCTGCTCCAATTGGGCGGGTGACCGGGATGGCTCCGTGGCAGTCGTCAGCTCCACGGCGCCTCGTTCCCCTTCCCTCTCAGTCAAAGAGAGGGGACCGGGATACGTTGCGGCCGCGTGGGGAGAGGTCATTGTCGTTGGTGTATACTTCTCCCCCAACAGGAGTCTGGCAGATTTCGAGGCCTTCCTCAACAACTTAGAGGCCTCGATACGGCGGATAACATCTAGCCGCATCCTTGTGATGGGGGACTTTAACGCAAAGTCCACTGCGTGGGGGTCCCCTCGCACGGATGTCCGAGGTAGGGCGGTCGAAGAGTGGGCCGATGCGGCGGGCCTCTGTTTGCTGAACAGGGGTGCCGCCAACAGGCCTGCAGAATTAGCCGCGGCGTACAGGCCCATAGTGCTGCTGGACGAGGCGGGGAAGATGCTGGAGAAAATTCTCGCCACCCGCATCGTCCGGCATCTGAGCACAGTCGGTCCTGACCTATCGGACGCACAGTTTGGATTTCGGGTAGGGCGTTCGACGGTCGGTGCCATTATGCGCCTGAAGGCCGCGGCCGAGGAGGCAGTGACCGGCGGCGGAGTTTTGTTGGCGGTGTCTTTAGACATCGCCAACGCTTTCAATAGTCTGCCATACAGCTGTGTCCAGGAGGCGCTCCGGTATCACGGAGTACCTTTTTACCTGGAGCGGCTGGTGCCAGACTATCTGAGAGGTAGGAGTGTCCTCCTCGAAGTTCGTGGCGAAGTTTGGCGGCGGCCCATGTCGTGCGGTGTCCCGCAGGGATCGGTTCTTGGTCCGCTCCTGTGGGACATGGGGTACGACTGGGCCCTACGTGGTGCCCTACCCCCCGGGCTGAGCGTCATCAGCTACGCTGACGACACCCTTGTCACAGCCCGTGGAGGTAACTTCGAGGAGGCGGCCTGTTTGGCCACAGTGGGGGTTTCCCAGGTGGTCGGGCGTATCGAGGCGCTGGGTTTACGGGTGGCTCTTAACAAGACGGAGGCCCTGGTCTTTCATGGGCCCCGTCGCAGTCCACCCCGCGGCGCCTCGATAATGGTGGGCTCGACGCGAGTTCCCATCCAGGCCTACATGAAGTACCTGGGTCTGGTCCTGGATGGCAGGTGGCGCTTCGACGAGCACTTCAGACAGCTCGTCCCAAAGCTTCTCGGTACTGCGTCCGCCCTTGGGCGGCTATTGCCAAACTTGGGCGGGCCCAGTGTCGGTTGCCGGCGACTCTACGCGGGGGTTATCCGTTCAATGGCGCTTTACGGCGCACCGGTGTGGGCGGACTCCCTGACCGCTCAGTGCAAGACTCTCTTACGGAGACCGCAGAGAGTAATAGCGGTCAGGATAATACGTGGATACCGCACGGTGTCGGCCGACGCAGCTTGCGCGTTGGCCGGGACACCCCCGTGGGATTTAGAGGCTGAAGTGCTCGCCAAAGTGTTCGAAATGTGTGAGGTGGTGCGGGAGGAGACAGGTTCTCGTCCCCTACCGACGCAGATTGAGCGCGCGCGAAATCGAGCCCACCAGGGCATGATAGAAAGGTGGAAGGCGAGGCTGGAGGTACCCCTGGCCGGTTTCAGAACCATTGGGGCTCTCCAGCCAGTGTTAGAGCGGTGGGCAGGGCGGCAGCATGGGAGCCTTTCCTTCCGGCTGGTGCAGGTGTTGTCAGGGCATGGTTGCTTTGGCAATTACCTGCACAAGGTCGCTAGGAGAGAACCGAGTCCCATCTGCCACCACTGCGAGTGTGAGGAGGACACGGCGCAGCACACGCTCGAGCAATGTCCTGCTTGGGCGGTGCAGCGCCGTGAACTCCAGGACGTTATGGGTGTGGACCTCTCGCTGCCGGCCGTGATCAGAGCCATGGTCGACAGCGAGAGGAAGTGGGTAGCGGTAGCATCCTTCTGCGAGGACATCATCTCGCAGAAGGAGGCGGCGGAGCGGATCCGTGAGGAAAATATCCTGGCGGATCCGTGCCGCCGCCGGCGTACCGGGCGGCGCAGGCGCGCCTACGCGCGCTTTATGCCGCCGTAGCAAAGGTCGCGGGTGGGAGAACGGGGATCTTCTGCCCGCCAACCATTGAGTCGAAGCGACGCCCTCTGTGCCGGGGCGTTGCCCAGGAGTCGTCGCCCGCAGACCTTTTTAGTTTTTGTATTGGGCCCTGCTGGGTGGGTCCCTGATGTAGTTATAGTTCCAGTGACCCACCCACCTCACAAAGCAGCGAGGTGGCACAACGTGGTGGTTTTAGTCGGTAGGCCCGAAGTCTCGGGAGAGCCCGACATTGCCCTCTCGCATCCCCTTGTTGCGAGGGGGTATGCATAAGGAGCATTTCCACACGGAAAAAAAAAAAAAAAAAAAGGCTAGGAAGGAAAGAAAGGCATCCAAAATAATTTCTTATACGTTCTTGTTTCGGCCCGAAGTTTCAGATATACATTTTATGATCGTGCTAGGTCCATAAGTGGAGTCGCTCGAAATACAGCAAAGGACTAATATAGTATTTTATAATATATTTTATAGGATGGAGATATTCCACCCTAATTGGGGTGGAGTAGATATTCTATACTAACTATTTTAAACCTTGCCGTTGGTCAGAAGGTTGATCTAAGTGTTAAAAGTGAGAGAAATTATACAGCACTTGCCTGTAAAAAAAAAAGAACAGCGAATGAAGTAGTAGAAAGCTAATCAACTTTGTAAGATTTGCATATCGACCGGGGCTGTATTTCAAACGCTTTGCTTGAGCACAGTTTTTACAATTTAGATATCGACACGCGTAAGATTTTGAAATCGTTATATTGTCTAATTTTTTTAAAAATAATTGTAGGAATACAAGTACAGAAAGGCTTCATCTAGTATTTTTCATAATACGGTAATAGTTTGCCCAGACTGTCCAACATCTTTATAAATAAAACCATCAGTTCTTTCTTTACCGTTTAACGTCACTGAAGAAACATAACTACATATGTTATAAGTATATAAATCGCTAATCGCTCCGCTTTTCCACATAGCACATACCTTGACACCCATCCGTGATTCCCTAAACGTGACAATAGCACAATCTAAAACCTGTCCAATGACGTCACGAACAGCCGGCGGACGATTATTGAAATTTTGTTGCCTACCCGCAAATAAAATGTTTTGTAATCACCTTTAATGTACACATAAAAGATATAGAAATGGCGAGTCGTAAAGTCTAGTTTTTATTACTTATTGTAGCTTTTCTTGTGTGGAACGGCGTAGTATGGACATCCGGTATACTGTATTAAATTAGGGGATGAAAAGATAGGTACAAAAATAGTTCTTTCCCGGCCAAAACTTTGTGCCAGTTGAGTAGCTTGGCTATGAACTTTAGACGATAGAACAATAAGGATAATCTTTGAGAGAACTTGGAGTATTTATTGTAAGTGGATGTGTTATCCGCTACATATGATAGTCCCATTTTGGCACATTGGGCACAAATGCACGTGTGTAGCCGTCGGAGATAAATAATTCTATTATTATCAATAATTTTCTCTTTCACGGGTATTTCCCTAATATGTTAGGAACCCGCCGCCCTTTGGGCGGCTTACAGGGGGACATGGGTCCAACATGGACCCATGTCCCCGTGTAAGCCTCCCAAGAGGCCCTTCGAGAGTTTTAGTTTAAAGTGAGATGAGACACTTACCGAGACACTAGCTGCGGCAGGCGTAAGAGACTATTGCTATATATGGAATCTAATTATTCTGGTCTATAAGGATGGGTGTTTAATGGTTTGGTATAATGAGAACTATAGTTCTCGTTTAATTAGTTAAAAGTTTAAATTATCTTAAATGCCATAAGTGAAAAAAATAAAGCTTGTAAAGATATTTGTTATCTGGCCAGATTTGCTTGAAACTTGATGCAGAGACAGAGAATAGCTTAGATTAATACTTGTATACTTTTAATTGCAGTATTTGTTGGTGTGGAATTCTGCCAGGTATAATCTAGTACGCTACGGCTTATATGTATACCAAGTGAAAGATTGCCGATTAACTTTGACTGCACTGATGACGTAGTGGTTTAAGGGGCTACCTCGCTGCCACTGCGGTAAGTATTGTGGGTTGGAACCTCACACGGGGCAAAAAATGTAATGCCGCGGCCACATATTTGTTATATTTGCACCAATGTAGCTAATTGCGGCCAATACTCCAATGTGTGGATCAGTCTTTGACACAATGTGAACATTGCGTCCAATCACCGTTCTGTATCCAACACCGACGCGCAAAGAGTCGGTTTTTCAACAAGTTCAAAGGCGAGGGGAATGGAAGAGGAGTGCGCGCGGGCATCTTGGACAGAATATATGGTATAAAGTTGGTATTGAAGCCAATGTGTGGTGCAGTAGTTTGATTCAATATTGGCCATTCCAAATTAGAGCCAAGCTTGGACGCAAAGTTGAATCCAATGTGTAACCGCGGCATAAGGCTAATTATTAATAAAATTTGACTGCATGGATGGCGTAGTGGTTTAAGTTGTTACCCCGCACGGGATAATAAATTGATTAATCCACGAATGATTGTCCCGAGTCTGGATATTCTTTGTATAATATACAATAATAAATAATATAATAATAATAATAATATATTCTACCACATACACACAACACCATCTAGCCCAAACTAAGCAGAGCTTATACTATGAGTACTAGACAATGGATAAACATACATATATACTTTTTTTTGTAAATACATACATATTATACATAGAAACACCCAGACCAAGACAAACACCCATGTTCATGCACACAAATGTTTGACTTGTGCGGGAATCGAATGCTTTTATAGTTCCCCGCAATACAGGAATTATTTCAAATAATAAACTACACGCGAGCGTAGTACCGTTACACGCTCTAAGAATCTTCACACTGCAACTTAAATAAGTATAACTATCAAAACATACATGACTCATACACATACATCGCTGCTTATCCTTGGACGACACAAGCGTAATAACCACTATAACTGAGAACATAATCCCAAACTAGATTCCTTCAAAGAGACGCGTAATTCTATCCACACAAGCTCTTGAAGTCAATTAAACTTGAAGTTTGTTTGCATAACTCATAACTTTCCACTTTTCAGTCGATTATAAGTTGTATGACAACCTCTCCGAATATACGTCGTGATAGGAATATCTTATCTTATCTTATTTGGAGGCCAGTCAGTGCAGACCGGCGACACTTCGACCCAAAAGATCCCATCTTTTGTGTCGACACTCTCCCAATAACGACTGCCATAGATGTTCATGGCAGCCGGGACCGACGGCTTAACGTGCTCTCCGAGGCACGGAGCAGGCGAAAATTGTCAATCAATACGCACATAATTTCGAAAAGTCATATAACTTCGGAAAGTCAGAGGTGCGCGATGTGGGTTCGAACCCGAGACCCTCTGCATTGCAGTCTGTTGGTCTCCCCACTGAGCTATCGCTGCTCATGATAGGAATAAATTAATCTATATCATTAAGTTTGTAAAGAGTTAAGCGTTATACACAGGTGTATTATATCCATATTTCTTTCATCTACCATGATTCATAGTTAGAGCAACAAAATTTCGCACTTATCTCATCCTGAATCCCACTGCAACACCTATGTAGTCAGGTTCAGCAGTGGTGTCCTTAACCGCCACGTTGTGAGTCTCGGGTATAGTTCAAATGTCTGGGAAACCACAACAAAATACTAAGAGGAATTAGAACAATGCTCTGCTCTATACGAAAGGCTAATTAAAAAGAAATTTTAAAAAATCTGTAGACTATCTATACATATAATAAAATCGTAGGAAAGTCAAAACTGTACATTGAATATTTTTTTAAAAGAATACTTGGGGCGTGATCTACAATCGATATCGAAGCCAAAAATATAGTTTCTAGAATTTTTGTCTGTTTATCTGTTTGTCTATATGTCTGTATGTATGTCCGGGCTAATATCAAAAAGTACTGCATGGATTTACTTCAAATTTTGCATCAATATTACTAACAGGTCGGGTCAACATATAGGCTACATATTATCACGCTATCACCTACGGGGGAGGAGCTGTGAATCTTTATTTTTCTTACGCATTCTGTGACAGCGTGTAATCTAACGACGCATATTTAAATGTTGTTTTTGAGTAAGCCATGCTATTATCTAGCTTTACACTATAAAAACTACGTCATTTAAGTAACTTGGGCAGAGAAATATAGTTGGGTTCCGCGACGACAAACACTTTTTAGTTAAAATCTACGCGGGCGAAGTCGCAGGTAACAGCTAGTAGAAAATATAGGTTCCACAGACGTTAACAGGCCCGTTTGCGAGTTATACCAGATTTTAGTAATACATATAGCAAGAACGCCTAAACGCACTAACATTTGTACCACTTGCCGCACGATCCCCATAATACACAACTATAGAAGTCATATAAAATAACTACTACATTGATAAAATTACATAGGTCTAGTGTGTCAAGGTTCTCAGTCGAAAAACATTGTGTACGGATAAGCGTGTGCCAATCTTGACATTACGGGCACACGTGCAACCAATCCCAGGCTTGCTACGCTACAAACTTTACTGATGTAAATTGGTGATAGTATAACACTTCCCACACACACACATACATGTAAGTACACTACATAAACACGGGTACAAAACACTAACAATAGTTCAAATGGTACATAATGGTTGAGTAAACAATCATCAAACTCGTTCATGAACATCCTGTAAGTGATAACTTATGAAGTTACGATAGCGCAATTTCCCACTTTTCAAACGGTAAGCTCGCTGCGGTATAAAACGTCATTTCGCGTATTTTATGCGCTTAAGAGACATACCGACACTGAAATTGCTGAACATTCCGTTGTGGATTTCATTCGTAAATAATATAAAAAAGAATTTGAGGCAGTCTTTGGGGACTGCCGATAGAAGTGAACACTTTAATCCTTGATCATAAACACTTCTTTATAAACCATAATAATTCAAAAATGGAAAGCGTTCAGTGACGATGACGCGAGTTCCATGATTTTTGTTCACCCAAGAAGTGCTCAACGCGCCTAAAGAAGTTTTCACTACAATAACTTTATTCATATAGGTCACATAGTAATACGTATGAATGTGGGAGATACACTTACTTAACCATACTATAAATTTAACTGTTGCTATATTCAGAAAGGCAAGTTGGAATGAGAGGAACAGGAAAATAAATTGGAAATAAAATAACTGCTGTGTCTGTTAGAACAGTGTGTCACATAACCGTTTTGTCGGACTTCATATTCCGTTCATTCGCATTTGCAACGCATTGCATATAAACTAATGCATTTAGTTAATATGCTTGCGTCCACATTTTCTCTGTACCAGTCGGAAACCGTTCGATTAATTCTGCTCATACAACTTGTAATAGAAACGGGTGATCATATTTGATGACGATATAATGGTGACAATTATTTAACCATGGCGATCCTCAATGAATTTTATTATTGAAATGGATTCTATTGATCGATTGTTATTCGAATACATTCATTGTTTATTTGATTACGTTATAGTAATATCAAATCTAATGTTATTTGTATGGGTACTCAATTTCCAAAGACCAACAAAACTTACAAATCAATAATGTGCAGTTGAATCGTAAAAATTACCTGGGATATTATATGGTGATATTCGCTCCGATACTAATATCAGACCTTCATTAAACTGTACCAATGCTGGACTTGACATATCTTCGAGAACATTATGGAGAACTCTCAGAAATGCGGGTTTCCTCGCAATGTTTACCTTCATCCTTAAACTTCGTAAAGTCAGAGGTGCGCGCCATGTAACTGAACAGGTACATTACATACACTTCTATAATCTATATTTAATTCCTACTTAATATAATGTGAATTGCGTAATATGAAGTGAACTCATTACTGTCTGTCGAACCTAATTAAAATAATTCTTAGAATAATTACATTCTTAGACGGGCTAAGCATTTATAATTCTAAGAATTATTTTACAGAAAACAACAATAACACTTGATTAGATTCGGAAATGAAAATCAATTATTCAAGAATAGCTTTTAAGCGCAAATACGTACATATAAACCAACTTTCTCGATCAGATCGGTGGCGTTCTGGACAAAGGCCAGGTTAAGAGCTCCTTGAACCGACGGGCGTGTATGAGGAATGTGATGAAAGTGAATGAAGCCAGAGAAGTGTGTCAGGATCGTAGCAAATGGAAATCCGTAGTCTCTGCCTACCCCTCTGGGAAACAAGCGTGAATCTATGTATGTATGTATGTAAACCAACTAGGCAACCTTCGATTTCCTATTCGCGCGCGTATTCAAGTATGATCTCTAAGCCGCTTACAGCAAGTATTACCAGTAACAGCACAAGTAGTATATTCTAAGTACTTTTGTATATCTAATTATCGTTACTGTAGGGACACATGTTTGATATTGCTATCTAAGCATTTAATATGTAATGCATAAATACATTAGTGTGTATGCCTACGTACAGCTGCGTCCGCAATCATATAATAAGTTTAGTCGAGAATAAAGACAGTTTACGTGAACACGTATATTCCTTTTATTTAATATTCCAAAATATAATACATACATACATACCTACATAGATTAACGCCTGTTTCCCAGAGGGGTAGGCAGAGACTACGGATTTCCATTTGCTACGATCCTGACACACTTCTCTGGCTTCATTCGCTTTAATCACATTCCTCATACACGCCCGTCGGTTCAAGGAGCTCTTAACCTGGCCTTTGTCCAGAGCACCTCCGATCTGATCGAGAAACGTTCGCCTAGGTTTTCCTCTTGCGACTGTTCCATTCACACTAGCCTTATAAACTTTCTTATATAATAGGTAACCCTATAGGTAGATAGATATTACCTAACCTAACAAATGCAGTTTAAGTCTAAAATACCTAAACATAAAGTGTAACAATAATGGCTGCACGCATGGCGTAGTGGATTAAGTAATCGGCTTTGCCGCTGCCACTGCGCCAAGGGTTTGATTTCGGTCTGGGCAACACGAGACAAACATTTGTGTAATCGACAAATAGTTGTCCTCAGTCTGAGTGTTCTTTGAATGATTCTAATGTACCCACATAAATTAAAACTAGACTGGAAGTTCTCTTTTTAAAATATAAGAATAATATTCTCGTAGGCATTTCTTTTTAGGGGTTTCTCCTAATATTGCCGTCATTCCGAATAGTACTACTTAATCAAAGTTAAAGTAATGTATTCGAATATTTATTAAAATTTCGAATCATTTGATTTAAGTATCTTAAGATTCGAGTAATTCGTTTCTTTAATCGATTATTGCCTATTGTTTGTGTATCACGAATCGTCCGATCGAGCGGGTTATAAAAGCGTGCTTGGCGCGCAATCACAGTGACTCACTTTGACATCGAGCGCGGACGGAACGGACGCGCTCTGTGATCCGTTTTTTGGTGATATCAATTAGGTATTATCTCTTACTTTATTTGTTAATGCATTTCTTTAATTATTAGCGGTTACAATAATTAAGAAATCAACGGATTGCACTCCGGGACTGCCGGCAGAAGTGAAAACTTGAATATTAACATTGTGCATTTTTGATATTTTGGAATGGTTAGGGTATAATTTTGCACGAATTACTTTAATTATCAATATAAAAGTACTATAATTTATGTGCTAAAATACAATATTCATTTATTGCGCTATCGTACACAAACATGACAATTCTCCCTCCGTCTTACGAATTTTCGACCAGGTCACGTGTCCTGACCCGAGTTTAACATTTTTTACCCATCACAAAAAAGTGCACAACGCCGCTAAAGAAGTTTTCACTTCAATAATTCAACGATTATTATTTAAAGTTGAAAGTGTAACTGTTATTTTTTTAAGCTGTTTCACTTCTGACTCCTAACTGTATATATTCTACGATTAAACAACCAGGGTAAGCAATCTTGGCATTGTCAGTCCATAGTGTGTAGAGTCCAATTAGTATATTTGATCAAACATCTCCAGTATCAAGCCCAAACAGAACACTTCGTGTAGTGTTAATAATTCAAACGTTGACTACGTGAGAGACGAACTAGCCATTTCACTGCTACTAACATATTGTACGTTGCAAGTGAATCCCGTATAGAACTGAACATCTGCAAATAGAATTGTAGAGACTGGGTGTTATTTCTATCTGTTGTTTAACTATGTGCGTTTGTCACTTCATATATTCAATTAACCTTAGGAAGAAACATTTATTGCTACAGTCAGTGAGACACGATAGAAAAAAAGTATACAACAAGGACTTATTAACTAACCTTAGTATATTAAATAAATTCAAAAAGAATGAATAAAAAGCTTTTAAATCAAAATAAGAACATTTATGCGTCCCACGGTCGTTGCAGAAGCTGTCCATTTCAGCATTTGCTAGACCGCAAGGGCTGGCGCTGGTTTTCATCTGGACCCCTAAGTGAACACGTGGCCCTTGTACTTAAAATATTTATTAATATTTAGTTCAGTCGACAGATGTTGTACTAGTGCAAATTTCATTTAAAAGCATTATATAATAATATAATATTCTATCACATACACACAACACCATCTAGCCCAAACTAAGCAGAGCTTGTACTATGGATACTAGACAATGGATAAACATACATATTATATACTTTTTTTTTTGTAAATACATACATATTATACATAGAAACACCCAGACCAAGACAAACATCCATGTTCATGCACACAAATGTTTGACTTGTGCGGGAATCGAACCCACGAACTCATGTGTGGCAGTCGGTTACACTAACCACTACGCCATTGAGGCCGACATTTTCAGATTGCCCGAATTTTATCCTTATCTGGACTAGTACGAAAAAAAACAATTAACCAAATCAGTCCAGCCCCTTGACAGCCCTTGGATAGGCCGTTGGACAGTCCTACAGGAGTCTCAACATCGATCAAACAGCACTCACATCTGACATTTCTAAATGATTGCATAAAATTATAATTATTATTGCTCGCTTTAACCGCATAAAAAAACAACGTGACGAAACCAATATGTTTGGGAAGTCTTACAACCTACACTGGCCAGCGGGATGGAATATGCTCTTATCCTTCTCATACTGAGGCTTGTGTCTGGTAGTGGGAGACCTTATGAACAGATCTGATATTATATATACTAGAATGCCATGAATAGATAAACTTTATACTAAAGAAAGAATTTCCAGAATCCGTTCATTAGTTACAGAGAATACAATCTATACTAATATTATAAAGTTGAAGAGTTTGTTTGTTTGTTTGCCGCCGTGACCGAAATTCGGTCTGGAGGACATTATTAAGTAATATATCATATTAATTAAATTTCTAGGTTAACGAATTACTTATATTTAAATTTTGAAAATAATTTTACGATTTTGAATGGATTGAAAAAAGCAATATCGTAGAAATATATTACGTAAATCTTTTTACATTTGAGTTAAAAGAAAATATTCCACGAATTCCATAATACCTCAAAGGGCACAAGTTTAAAGTATATATTTATTATGTTATCTAGATCTTACCCACGTTTTCGCTCGCGTTATAGAAATTGTCTATAAATTGCTATCCTACGGAATATAACTTTTTTCTGGATGAAGGATACTGTATTTCCCTTTTTGTACCCAAGACAACGTGTACGTAGAATTTGGAATAATAGATATGATATTAATAACCTTACTGTATTTTGAAGATTTCCAGCCATTTTGGTTGCTACTAGTATTTTCATTATCCTCTCCAGCTAAACAAATATGTATATGTTAGGAGAGGGTTCACGTCGGTAATGCAAATGGATTCAAACCCACGACGTTTCGATCGCAAGTCTACCTACCCATCCTAAGCTACCGTCGCTATCCGACTGGTACGGCCTGATTACAATTTTAAATAATGTTAAATGTTAATTATGTTGTTTAGTCATTTTGGATTATTACGAACTTTGTTTGCGTGCTTATTCGTTGGGTTTGAGCTTATCTAGGATTAGCCTTGGCTGACCAGGCGACACTGTTAATCCTACAGGTCAACATTAATTAACATGTGACTTTTAGGGTCATCACTAATACTCGTACTTTTGCGGGGCATGATTTAAGTGTCAGAAAACGGCAATTAACGCATCAGGTATTCTTTTTTTTATTTTGCTCGTCAAAATGAACACACTCCACCTGATGGTAAGCAGTCGTGTGGTCTAAGAGCAGTGGCCTCCACACCGATATTATATTCACAAGCAGATAGTCTTTAGGCCTGCCACCTTCTTTTTTCTGCCTCTTAGCCGACTTGTATCGATCGTGGTCACAGGTTGACTAATGTGTTCTTAGCGGCCTCTTCGTAATATCGTCGCTGATAGTTCAATACAGCGTAGCTTACATTATCTTATACTGCGTATGTACAAAAGAAGCTAAATTGCGATAATGATTCTTAAAATTAGTACTCATGGTCAAGAAGAATAAAATGCTCTCAAATCTGTTTTCTTTTTAAATTCGGGGGAATACTTCTCTAAAATCAGTATTTTTCCTCCTCCTGTAAAATTTTCGAAAGGAACGTACGTGGTATTTGACAATGTAAGTTACGGAGTATTGGACTGTTATTAATAACAAACAATTTTATATTTAAAGGGCACTCCACTGAAGGAGTTCGTTAACCCCGATAAACATTAATTCACATTTTTCATTATTCATTCAAGGCGTGTATGAGGAATGTAATGAAAGTGAATGAAGCCAGAGAAGTGTGTCAGGATCGTAGCAAATGGAAATCCGTACTCCCTGCCTACCCCTCTGGGAAACAGGCGTGAATCTATGTATGTATGTATGTACATTCTGGAGAAATGACAAGTTAATAGTACCTTCAACCATATCGCTTTTGCTTAATTAAGCAAGATCGATGGCAGGATCGTAGCGAGTAACCTCCGGGAAATGACGCGTGCTATGTATCTAGGTATGCAAGTTCCTGATGAGAAAATCAATACTTCCAGGAATTAGGAAGCAAAATACAGCTTCGGTACATATGAATGAATGCGTGAAGTTTCGACCTCGATTCGCGATCAAATCGATCGAATTGTTCGAATCGAGTCTCGATTTCAGGTTGGACAAAGTGTTACTAAAATTTTCAATCAATAAATTCTCAGTAGCAGCACGGAGTTTAGAACTGTGTCCGGTAGATGATAATAGGATCTCGCTATTACGAGCCTGTAGCTGGTGAAGTATTGGTGTAATACACCTCTGTCTAGCAGAGCTGTCTGTGTTATCAAAAAGCCGATCAATATCATCTCTATCAGTCAGCATAACAATAAACTTAGGGTAGCCATTATGCATTTTACCATGTACGGTGAAACGATTTTTCCCGCATGAGATCAAGCGCATGATTAATCCCTCCATCCACTCTCGTGTAACGACGGCTCTACAACCCTAATGACCCATTTCTTGATACTATATTATAATTATGAATTTAAATATTATTTTAAGATACTAAAAGTGCACATGAATTGGCCTATCTGGCATATTTTTAACACCCAACCCAGGTGTACTGAAAATATTATGCTCGTGTGCAAAAGTAATTATACGATAGTGCTATTATGCTCTTAAAAGTGTCAGCAGAGCTATTAAAATGATATATTTGAGGCATTCACATTTGCCTCACGGCTATACTGCACATATGCATGCTTGCATTGTAATAATGTCATCATTTTATTAGACAAAGTTTGTTTGTCGACAGATAGTAAGTAATAAAGAATCTTGCGCTTGCCTAGTTTGCGACCTCATTTTTGGTATGTTTTGTATAGTGTCACTATTTTGATATAGGGGAGACAGTACTATTTTTAACCGACTTCAAAAACGACTTCATTAATAACAATAATTTAATTATTCACAAGAATATGCAATTATTTAATAACCTTTTAGTGCATTTTGCAAGTTTTAGAATATTCTTCTTTGAAGTCGGTTTTCTTTTTTGTTAAAATTTTGTTTATATATTAGTCATTCTATAGACTAAATGCCAAAATTTAAAACATATTTTGATTGCTTGGCCTACCAAAGGTAGATATTTGACATAACTATTATGGACTATGATTTATTTGACTTAACTAATGTAAACTAATTTGGAGCTTCTTCTTTAAATGGAACTTAAACTTTGTATTGGGATTTCATCGTGCTTTATTCTAAAACACAAATTTTAACGCTTATTCAAAATCGATTAAAATTTAGTACTTTTCAGCAGCCATGATCATGGGTAGATTAAATTCGTGGTCTTCTCATTGTTTTGAAGTGTGGTCATTTTAAAGTACCCGAACATAATTTAATTTTGGTATTTCTATTAACGCAGATTGAGCAATGTCGTATATAATTTCAAAGTATTATAACACGTAAGACAATATTATATGGACATACGTATATCTCTCTCTCTGGTAGGTCAAACAATCAAAAAACTTATATGATTTGACTGCACAGATAGCGTGGTCGTATTAGTTGGTCGCTTTGTCACTGCCACTGCGCCAAGGGTTCTGAATTATACCTGAAAATTATACCTGAAAATTTCTGTGATCCACAAATAATTGTGCTGAGTCTGGGCGTTCTTTGCGTCCGTTCTTTGTATGTTTATAAGGTCCTCCGCGACACGGATATTATTCCTTGAGATAGACCTAAAGCTGGAGCAGTCCTTAGTTGTATAAAGAGCCACATATATCTTGGACACCGAACATATCAGCCAGAACTATATTGTATAGTTTTCTTTTTCACACGCCCGTTAAAAAATGAAGACCCCATATCCTTTTAACGGTAATAAGGAAAATGAACAAAGCAAAATATTATGTAACATAAGTAAAAGGACGTATGATATACGCTCGTGAGAGAAAATAGTACAAACACTATACTTGTTGTGATTTACTTATGAAAATAGAGGCCGGTCTGTACCATCCTATACCATAAATATCGGACACGTGACCGGTATCATGTGGTCTAAGTTGAGAACTTACGGCCACATAGGTCTCTTTTCGTAGGTACAGATAATACGTCTAAGACATTCATCATTTCGCAAGATATGATTATAGATTAGATGCCACTGAGTAATAGACTAATCCGTGTCCATTAACATAGCGAATTTTTATAAGCTCCGTAGCATATGTCATTTTTTTATGTAAATTAAATGTTAGACATTTAAAATTAACGACCGTTTTCACTTCGCTTACCTTCCTAGTTTTAACTAAGTTCCCTATCGAATCTTAATAAAGTAGCAAGTAATATTTTTGCTATTGCAAATTGAAAAAGCTGTGCTTTAACCAAATTTTGACGTTGTTCATGCAACTATTTTATCATTAATTATTTGTAAATCTTACACACCTCATAAAAAGCCTAACCAAACCTTGATGTAATGATACTAATTATATTGACTATCATAGGTTACTCACTATTGAATAATGACAGTTACGAAAAACAAATCATAAAAAACTATATAATTATGTTTAAGGCCTCATTTTGTACAAACTAGTTCGGCACTTTTTTCTGCCTGAAAAATATACCTTTGTGTGTTTCTAAAAGCGCCGACAGATTAATTTCATTTATCTGAAAATTTCAAACATACGTAAATTAGCCAGTATACAAAACGAAAGCGCAAACATACCACACACCTAAAACTAGCTGGTCGCTTCCTCCTCAAACCTCATTTTTCATATGTATTCCCGCGGCGTACACGGGAGGGGTCAGTGAGACAAATGACGTCATCAATGATAATAGATCGACGCACGGCGGTATTTTGACACGACTTATCTTATTAAATGATAATTTACTTTCCGAAAGAAAATCGTACAAGACATTGACGAAAAGAGGTCTATCTGTAAGACTGTAAGAAGATTGTCTGTGTATTTGATATATTTAAAAAATAAATTGGATTGTATTTAGAGTGGTCTGAACCCAAACCAAAGTATTTAAATTTTTGTTTTTCATGTCTATTTTATTTCGGTACGAGATTATACCCGCAGCTCCGATCGCGTTAATGTAGATTTTCTGAATAAATTTCTTGGGAACAGTACTTTTTCTGGATGCAAGGTACTCTACCACATTTTCTGTACTTCTGACAACGTGTATGTCCATGACACTGCTAAAACGTAATGGACTAATATTATAGATGCGAATGTGATTTTGCTTGTTTATTACAGTTTCACGTCTTATGTACTTGATTGATCAGAATGAAATTTCGCATAGGTACACGTTGTCAGAGGCACAAAAAAAGGACATGGGTACCTTTCATTTTAATCTAAATTAATTGATTTTTAAAATTTGTGCTAGATATTTTAAATTGTTACATGTGATTTATTGTCTTTAACTTATTGAGTCGTAGCGGCACACCAGCGGCCAGCCACAATAGATTATGAATTATGTCTGGCATTTTAAGACTTGGCAGGTTAAACATCTCTCGTTTAATGAGTAACGCTATATAGTCAACACATTCAAATTATATTCGAATGCAAAAGTGCATCAACATTACACAATCGAATTACGTATTTAAAGATCAAACGATTTGTGCGGCTGAACAGCGGGATCGATTGCTAGATTGGTCACGTATCTGTTCCAAACTAAAGCACGTACTTGAACCACCACATGTTACTGTCAGCTGCTAATGGCATGCAAACATTCGCTGACTATGCGAATACGTTGAGAGTACACTGAAGAAGCGATGCTTTGTCAATAATATGTTGAGTTCAATCGTTCGTGTATTAAGTGTGTGTTGCTATTTTTATGCTTGAATATTTTTCTTGTAAAATAGAATATTTTATGATACTTTGAGCTTTTTCTGTCACAGTTATATTAGTAGTGAAATAATGTTCAGGTATTTTGAAATACACTTCAAGATATTGAGACTACTGCCATCTTGGTATCGTCGTGATTATGGCTGCTGAAAAGCAACCAAAACGTCGGAAAAGAGTTATAATTATGTATTAAAACTAGCGACCCGCCCCGACATCTTACAGGTACAAAACCTTAACAAATTATACACCTAAACCTTCCTCATGAATCACTCTGTCTATCAACGAAAAGCGCATGAAAATCGGTGCAGTAGTTTTTGAGTTTATCGCGAACAGATATACAGACAGACGTGGCGAGGGACTTTGTTTTATAATCCTAACTAATATTATAAATGCGAAAATGAGTTTGTTTGTTTGTTACGCTTTCACGCCTTAACTACTTAACCGATCAACATGAAATTTTGCATACACGTTGTCAGGGGTACAGAATAGGACATAGAGTACCTTTCATCCAGAAAAAATTACTGTTGCAAACCTAACCATTTTTTTTTTGTACCCATGAAAAATGCTTGATGCACTAGGGGACGGCACCGGCGGAGCCGTGTAGGACTCCCCATTCTGGTATACCCACTAAAAAACCTGGGGTGTTCCCTCTCTCACCCAATGGAGGGGCCTGTTGGGAGCTCTTAAAAGAATTGAGTCATCCATAGCAGGCCCCCGCGTGTGGGTGCGGGCCGGGTCAAACGGACCCGACCACCTCTCGTCCCCAGGGGAGAGCCTCACCGCTCTCCCCTTTCGACATTGGAAGGCGCGCGGGAACACCGCGCGCGCCCTCTCAGGGTTCTTAATTTGTGGGTGGCAGGCCCCCCTGAGGCCTTGCCACCTGGAACCCTTACGTGGGTGGCAGGAGAGCGACATAAGCGCGTCTCCTGCGCCCCCTCCTCCGGCGGCGGACTTCCGGGGCGTAAGGATCTTCCTCACGACCCCGCTCCGCCGCCTCCTTCTGCGAGATGACAAATCAAACCAAACCTGTAAACACTAAACAAACTAATTATATTGTTATCTAATACCTAATTTAAACTTATATCTAAAACTACGTATCTATGTATTTTTAAATCTAAAGTGCGCTTATTCCGAGAAGAGTCAATAAGAACCACATCCGTTCGCATTAAGAGTGACAATGTGAGTGAAGTCGGCGCGTTTTTTTTTTTTTTGTGTGTGCTGGTTGTTGGCCTCAGATGGCCTTTACAACTTTACGCGGACTGTGGGTGAGCGCAGAAGGCCCCCAACCCGTCAAAGTCGGCGCGTGAGCGCCCCCGCCTTTTTATAGATGCAGCGGATGGCCGTTTCGCGCGTTAAACAAAAATCAACCGTATAGCCATACCCATACTGGCGCGGCGAGATTTAGAAGTTTTATTTCATCTATATCTTGTGTGTTCATAAACCGATTCTATAATTATTTTTTATAAAATAGATATTAAAGTGTACTTTTTGAATATGGGAGTTTGATAAAGATATATCTATGTGAAATACAATATATTTATGTATTTAATTAAATACTTTGAAGAAATGCCTAACGCTCAGCTCCTATCTGTCTTAGCGTTATGTTATATAGCCTATAACCTGCTCAGGAGTCTGGACTACAATCGTACCAAGTTTGGTTAAAATCCCTTCAGTAGTTTTTGACCCATGCGTGCATATACAGACAGACAGACAGACAGACAAAAAATTTACTGATTGCATTTTTGTCATCAGTATCGATCACCATTCATCCTCCAATATTAATTTTGAATATATATTCAATGTACAGAATTGACCTCTCTACAGTTTTATTATAAGTATAGATACCATATAGTGTTAGTGGAACCATACTGCTTGGCTGTGTAAGGCATACAATAGTATTTTAGTTAATATAGCTGTGCCCGCGACTTCGTCCGCGTGGATCTCCTTTTACAACAATGTTTTTCTTTAAACTATAGACTATTAAACTACAATTTAATATATATATATATATATATATATATATAT
Source organism: Catocala sponsa (assembly GCA_963564715.1). Classification (NCBI taxonomy): domain Eukaryota; kingdom Metazoa; phylum Arthropoda; class Insecta; order Lepidoptera; family Erebidae; genus Catocala; species Catocala sponsa. Next base: position 11,831,518 of record OY751351.1, read on the forward strand.
ATATATATATATATATATATATATATATATATATATATATATATATGACGCTGCCTTTTAAAAATCTATTTAAGGCCGTAATTTTTGTTTTGCATCGTTTCTAACATAAAATGTTATTTAATATAAAAAATACATAATTGCAGCGTAAAGTTTCCGGATAAACTATATTCAAAGTGGACCCTTCCGGTACGTATGCATTAAGATTTCTGGAACTACTGACCCGGGAAAGAGCGACGTACAACTGCCCATGTGAAAAACAACTGAGACTAAGATCTACTCCAGCAACGCGGAAAGTCTGACTCTGAGCTTTATTAATTGTCATTGCATAACATACCGATACTGGGTATTGTGTATAAAGAAAAGGAGAAACAAACAAAAACACTAAACAAACTAATTATATTATTATCTAATACCTACTTTAAACTTATATCTTAAAACTACGTATCTATGTATTTTTAAAATCTAAAGTGCGCTTATTCCGAGAAGAGTCAATAAGAACCACGTCCGTTCGCATTAAGAGTGACAATGTGAGTGAAGACGGCGCGTTTTTTTTTTTTTGTTTGTGTGCTAGTTGTTGACCTCAGATGGCCTTTACAACTTTACGCGGACTGTGGGTGAGCGCAGAAGGCTCCCAATCAGTTGAAGTCGGCGCGTGAGCGCCCCCGCCTTTTTATAGATGCAGCGGATGGCCGTTTCGCGCGTTAAACAAAAATCAACCGTATACCCGTACCCATACTGGCGCGGCGAGATTTGGAAGTTTTATTTCATCTATATCTTGTGTGTTTATAAACCGATATCTATAAATTTTTTTTTATAAAATATATATTATAGTGTACTTTTTGAATATGGGAGTTTGATAAAGATATATCTATGTGAAATACAATATATTTATGTATTTAATACACTTTGAAGAAATGCCTAACGATTAAACACATTATTGTGGCTAATTTATAAAAGATAGATATATACTATTGAGGACTTTTTTGTAGATCTTTTGAAGACCATCTTTGTAATACATACTTTTGGTGTATGATCAACGTATGCGAGTATAAGTCCTCGAAAGCACATTTTCATCCGACTTGCTTCACATTTATCATCACTGCTCAGCTCCTATGTGTCTTAGCGTTATGTTATATAGCCTATAACCTGCCCAGGAGTATGGACTACAATCGTACCAAGTTTGGTTAAAATCCCGTCAGTAGTTTTTGACCCATGCGTGCATATACAGACAGACAGACAGACAGATAGACAGACAGACAAAAAATTTACTGATTGCATTTTTGTCATCAGTATCGATCACCATTCATCCTCCAATATTAATTTTGAATATATATTCAATGTACAGAATTGACCTCTCTACTCTCTTATTATATGTAAGTATAGATTTTCCATAGGTAGTATACGTATGTGTTCTATAAGAAAACCCAGACAAAACATCATCACTTGACTATATAGCACTCTTCACCAACCAAGCAAACGAAAAATACACTCATAGAATAAAATATAACACAGAAAACATCTGGCAGTAAACTTTCGAGAACACTTACGAATACTTAACTGGTTTTTCTAGCGAACTCTTCTCAACGTACTTAAACAACTTTCCTTAAAATTCATCCTATAATAGGGTACTAAAAATAACACTTGTGTTGGTGGTCTATTTGCCCGGTTGACCTGACCCCGTGGAAAACATATTTGTATATGCTATAGAAGGTGTACCGAGTCGTAAAGTGGTTTTCAGTCGACAGGTTTGCTTGTGAGCTGTAGAAATATTTAATTTTCGTTTTAGTATAAAACACTTGAAATTGGAATTGGCTGTAGTATTTAGCTGGAGTTTGGAATAGGTATGCGAATACTTTTGGACCGCTTGGTAATTTGTTGGCGTGTAAATACGTAGACTTAGGGTTGTTGTATATCTGACGTATTAGTTCGTAGACAGAGGTGCCTTATAACTACAATAATTGTAAACTATATATAAAAGTACCATGTCCCATCTTTTTTTAACATCCTGATACAGCAGAAAGTAGTAGATAATAAAAATTATGTCCAGACATGAGTTAACTAGGAAAATTTTTGATTTAGAATTCCAATAATAGGTCTCAGGACTTAGAAATTGATTTTAGGAAAGGGTGTATTATCAGGCAGAAATGTAGGAGAGACAAACATAACTAGATGTTCCTGCGGTTTCACCCGCGTTTATCGTTACTGCGCCGCCCTCGTGGGTCGTAGCGTAATGTTATATAGCCTACAGCCTTCCTCGATAAATAAGCTATCCAACACTAAAATAATTTTTCAAATCGAACTAGTAGTTCCTGAGATTAGCGCGTTCAAACAAACAAACTCTCCAGCTAAAGCTGTATAAATAATATTAGTATAGATGGAACGTGTACGCGATTTGGGTGAGATATACACGGCATCTGTGCGAGTTGTATGCATCTTTTGATGGTTGACATGATCCCACAAAAATAGTAACAGGTATGATTAACTCACGTATGTAACTCGCGTAAGTAGCTCATATATATATATATATATATATATATATATATATATTCATACTACTATACTACTAAGGTGGGAAACAAGCATACGGTCCACCTGATGGTAAGTGGTCACCGTAGCCTATGGATGCCTGCAATACCAGAGGCATCACTTGCGCGTTGCCGACCCTTTAGGAAAAAAAAGGAAGTGGAAAAAAGGAGCGGGAAGGGGGAAAGAGGGTGATTGGGCCTTCGGCACTCTCACTCACCAAACGAAACACAACAGAGACACTGCTATATCACGTCGATATTTGATGAGAGGGTAGTACGTCACCGGTCGAGCCGGCCCATTCATGCTGAAATCAGCGAGGCTCTACGACTCATATATGTATGCTCCTTTTGCACGCTATAGCATAGCTTATACATATACATATGTAGCCCGCGATAGAAGCTTGCGTATGTAGCCAGCACGAGTAGCTTGCGTGTAAACCCCAGATGAGTAGACTGCGAATGTAGCTCATGCAAAAAGCTTACGCATGAAGCTCGCGTTACCAACATACGTCACAGATAAGCACCTTTACTATTCCACTCACTCACTTTCAGGTTAAATATATGTGATACAACATACGGAACAGACATCGTGCCCCTGTCGTAACAATATCACTTCTAGATATAGCTTTTGACGTTGTTCCATTCCGTTCTGATACGATTTGTAGTGTAAAATTTGTTGAAAGAACGAGCAAAGTGGCCCAGATCACTTATCGAGTTTTATTCTGAAGATCTATGATAAACGAGATATATCATAAAATAATATCACCCCTGTATATAAACTATACTACTATTGAGCACGGGCCTCTTCTCAGTGTGAAAAGACTTAGACCATAATCTACCAAGCACTGAGCCAAGGGCGGGTTGGCAGGCTTCTCATATCTTTGAGAACATTATAGAAAACTCTCAGACATGCAGAATTCTCTACAGTGTTATTCTTTACTGTTGGTTTTAATAAAGCTAAGCTAAGCTTAAGCTTAAGCTAAGCTAAAAGTCTCAATGCCTCTGTGTGGCAGTCCGACGGCCTCCTACTAGGCAATCGCTGCTTAAAAACTTAACAAGTTACACTTAGCAAGGCAGTCTGTAATTCTGCTTAGTCCTCCAGGGAACACATATGAGGACAAGTATGTAGGTAGATACATACTGAAGCCACAATCGTTTTAGCCGATAGAAAAACCAACAATAACATGAATACCACATACTATTGTAGCGGCGCATTCAATTGGCCTATTGTGTCTGATTGACGAGGGTTCCAGACGAATCTGTCACCAACTTGTTAAAAGCTTTTTTTGTAAACATGTTGTATTTTATAGTGATTTGGTCGTGTGTAGAATTTATAGACCACTAAGGTAGGCAAGCAGGCTTACGTCCTGACTGCTGGTGAGCAGTTACCATGGCTTACGATCGCTTATAATTGTTTTTTTAAACCAATAAATATACTGAAGATATACTTTACGATTTAAAAAGTGGCCGTGAGATTATTGCAGGTATCTTCTTATAGACTCAACCCTTTGCCTGAGCCTAAATGTAGCTTTAATAACGTAGTAAACTCACTAATCAATAGATTTGACGTTCATAAGTGTTACTTTATGACTGAAATATTTAAAACAATTGTAGCTTTTACTTCCCCTCTTGCTTAATAATAATTGATCAGATCCTTTCTCGCAAAGGATTTTTACAAACATACAATTAACGAACATAAAGTACACCTAGCCTCGTAACGCCCAATGTACACTGTATTGTACAAAGTAACATTTAGCATTCCAGCCCGGACTTAAAAAATAATTCACCATATAAACGCCCAATGTACAATACGATGTACATTTAATTGTGATGGGGATTTTATTTTAAATTTTCGCGCCAGCTGAAATTATACCGGAATGTTGTGATTGGTGGATTCATAAGAAGCAAATATGACAGCTGACATTTGGGACTAATCCATAGACAATTAGATTACTTCCGCCATTTTTGCAACCATGCGACCGGCTCGGCGAACAGGTGAGTTTAAATTTTAATTTATTTATAGAATCTTAGAGAAATTTGCTTTATAAATAAGAAAATAACAAAATTTACAATACATTTTTTTAGGAATTTGTGTTATTTTGAATCAATCACATAGATTTAATTTTCTATATTGGCTCAAAAAATGTTGTTCATTGTAATGTACAATGGGCGTTTATATTAAGTTATTTGGCTAAAAATTGTATTTTTGTTTTCAGCTCTCAGAGAAAACGATATTGAGGATTTATTAGATGAATCTGAAATAGAAGATTTTTTACCATCTGATGAAGATGTTGGTGATCCAGAATTCCAACCCACATCTGAAAGATCGCCAGAATGCGACAGCGATAAAAGCGAAAGTTCAAGTTCTGAAGATGAAAGTCAAGAACCGTTGGTTAGTGGAAGAGGACGTGGTAGGGGACAAGGAAGAAGGCTTGCAGGAGGACAACGTAGAGGGTGCAGAGGACGAGGTAGCGGTACAAACAGACGCAGTCGTGGACGAGAAACGAGAAGGGGAAGTGGGGTAAGAGGGCATCAAGAAATAGAAGAAAATCCAAATGAGGAAAACGACACTGACGAAAACTCTCCTTCTCCTAGCGGAGCAGCACCAGGTAATTGGACTGTAAATGACCTTGACCCTATTTTACCTGAATTGATACAACCAGCATATTTAGAGATCGATACGGAGGGGTTTTCAAAACCCGATTACTTGAAGCAATACCTAAATAAGGAATTAATTGATCTCATTGTGACAAGCTCAAACCAAACTGCTATTGAAAAGACGGGGCGTAGTTTGTATTTGTCTTCTGAAGAATTATATATTTACTTGGGTATCACATTTTTGATGGCAGCTATCAACTACCCACAGATAAGAATGTATTGGGAAAAAAAAATGGAGGATAGCAATCATAGCAGACAATATGTCGAGAAACCGATTTTTAATGCTAAGAAACTCGTTAAACGTGGTTTTTGACCCTGATGTTGCACCGGAAATCAGAGTTTCAGACAAACTATGGAAGATGCGCCCTTTAATTGATCAGATACAGAATACTTGCCAAAAACAGGAGAAAGAGCAGTGGCTTTCATTAGACGAAATGATTATACCCTTTACTGGGTCATGTGCAATCAAGCAGTACTGTCCGGGTAAGCCAAATCCAGTTGGTCTAAAGGCTTTCGTTTTGGCAAATCCTGATGGTACTGTTTGTGATTTTCATGTCTATCAAGGAAAAACGACATATCCCGAATATGAAAATACCAATTTTGGCTTAGGAGAGAAGGCTGTCCTTACGCTGTCGAAGAATCTGGTTCAGGGCCATGTGATATACTTTGACAGGTATTTCACATCAGAAAGATTGTTAGACGAGTTAAAACAGAGAGGCATCAGGGGGACTGGAACAGTCATGAAAAATAGAATTCCTGCTGGAGTGCGCCCATTGCTCGTTAGCGACAGAGATTTAAAGAATCAAGGACGAGGAAGCAGTCAAGTTGTAGTCCGAAACGATAGCCAGTTAGCCTTTACGAAATGGTATGATAATAAGCCAGTCTTGTTTTTATCTTCTGTGGAGGCAAATTCTGAAGCAGATACCTGTCGTCGCTGGTGCAAGGAAAATAAAGTTTACGTGACTGTTCCACGGCCCAAAGTTGTCAGACAATACAATCAGAAAATGGGAGGGGTCGATTTAGCCGACCGTCTTTTGGCTGTGTGTCCCAATAGGTACAGAACCAGAAAATGGACCCAAAGGTTTATGTCAGCTATGATTGATTTAGCTATTTCCAACTCCTGGCTTCAATATAAAAAAGACCAGCTCAAAGCTTCGGTACCGGCCAAAAAAATACAACAGTTGCGTATGTTTAAAATGGAACTAGGTGAGCATTTCATACAATCTTCCAATACAATCTATTCATTGAGCGATTCAGAAAGAGACCCTGAAGAGCAACCTCCACGGAAGTGGACTGGAAGAAAAGGATTTGTACCTGTGCCAAATAAAAATTTCCACGCAGGCGAAGTGAAACATTTGCCTTACATGGAGGAAAAAGTCGGTCGATGCCGTCATTGTCACTATAACCGCACATTATTTAAATGCCGTGGTTGCAATATTAGCTTGTGCCTAACTAAATTAAGAAACTGCTTTATTGATTTTCACTGCCATAATGAATAATTCTAAGATATATTTTAAATAAGAAGAATGGTAATATTTAAGTTAAAAGTTCATTTATATTTCATAGAAGCTTATTTTTTAGTTTATTTTTATTTCCTAGCTAAAAATGAAGAAGGAAAATGCTAGTTTTCGAGTTAAACTTGATTTATTTTACATAACAGTTTATTATTTAAGTTACTTTGGTTTTCTAGTTGAAAATAAGGCTGATTTGTAACAGTGAGACTGATTAAAACAATAAAACATAAGTTTGATTTAAAAATTGTTTTTAATAAAGTCAGATCACATAAACGTCCAATGTACATTAAAATGAACATGATATAAACACTTAAAATTAGGAGCACTATGCTCTATTCTACGCCATAGAACCCAGAAAATTAATTAAAAAAATCCTGGTTGAGTTTTACACCAAAAAAAATAGTCAAGTGTGCGTGGGCGGTAACCGTGTTAGAATATATTGTACATTGTATTGAACATTGGGCGTTTAGCACGTCTTACCAGAAAATAGCTTGGGCGTTACGAGGCTAGACTCAGAACCATAATTTGTAGATTACACAAATAATAGTGTTTAAAATTACCTTGTAGTGGCTGTGCTGACAGATCAAATTGTATAGCGTGAAGTTCTCATAACTTGTCACGCGCGCGCCAGTCGTTCCGGACCGCGCACTACCGACACACAAGACATACGCGCCATTTGTAATATTGTAACTAACTTAATGTAAATATGGCTGCTGAAAAGCAACCGAAACGTCGGGGAAAGTGTAAAAATAAATCTAAATAGTATAATAGTATAGTAATAGTATAAATAGTTTTAATAGTTTCAATAATTTAATTAGCTTAAAAATTTGTAAAGTTTAATAGTCATTATAGTAGTGTAACAGTTTTTCAAAAAATTTTGTAACAGTGTCAAATAAACAACGCGATAAAATCCGTATATAGTAGTTTAATTTCAATTAATGTAAATACATTTTCATTCAATCGACCTTGTGACTTTAATTTATCTCTCACCACACAACCCTGGACACTTGAACACTCATAAACACATACCTACACAACAACAACCTTTTAAGAATGTTATATTTTATATAATAATACATAATCATTGAGGTGTATTAGACCTACATTTTGCCGGCTATGGTTTGAGGTCCCTCTTAACAGTGGGCCTATTTCCATCTATCGAGCACAATTCCACACTCCGTGCTGCTACTGAGTATTTTTTGACTAAAAAACCCAATGATACTGCTAGACCTGAGTATTGAACCCGAGAACTCATGCACAGCAATTGCAATAAATACCGCTGCAAGCCGAAACTATGAACGTGCAATAAATCAATGAAGTGATCATATCTATACATTACATATTTACTTTCACATGCACGTAACCCTAAAAAGTGAAAACTAACTTTACTTAAGTAAACAGGAAAACACCTAGTTTTTGTTGAACGAAGGTCTCATAATATTCACCAAATAAACAAGTTGTTATTTTTTCGTTACAGGTACGACGTAATCTTCATCGCAGAATAAATTAACACGAATAATTAAATGTAAGTAATTAAATTATAAGGTTTTACTAAGCATTTGTGTTCTGTGTTAATGAAGATGATATTAATTGTATTTATTTTTGGCGACTTTAATTATGTTGTTTTATTAGGTTTTATGTGTGTTCTAGGTCTCAGCATTACTTCCGGCAATTTAATTGAGCGATGTAATGATAATGCGTATATAAAGGATCAGGTCTTAATCTCAGAAAATAAACAATGATTGACAAGTTTTAAATGGATTTATTTTAAATTATAACCTCACTGTTCAACAGTTCAACGTGGAATGAATGTCATTTTGTCGCGACACAGTGTTGCCATTTATATTTTAACAATCGGTAGAAATTACACGTTCAGTACAATAGAATAGTAAACATTATATTACTAATACTTACAATATCGATACAATAATATAGGTCAATGATAAATAGGATTAATTAATAAGTAAATGATTATACTGAGAGTAATTAACCTTACATATAATTCTAAAAGTGTTTGATCAAAATTCAAAAACACAATAAAAAGTGCAATAATACATGAAACGACTTTTTAGTCCAGACACCTATCTACGTCTGATCGTGAGCAAAGCAGTTCGATTGTCGGGTTGGGCAAAGATACAGTGGCTTTTTTATTTACAAAATTCTTATTAACAGCAAGTCTAAAACTCAGATAATATGGGATTTTAAAATTTAGCTAGCAAAAGGGTGGAATAGATCTCTGTCTACCCCTTCAGGGATACAAGCGTGAATTAATTTATGTACCTACTTTATAAGCCCTATGTAACCGCAATGTCGTTCTAAAGAAAGAATGCACTACAACACAGCGACCCCAATAACCGCTCTCTCAACAAAAGCGCCCGAAATCAATATGGTCGCGTTTTATCTTTTTTAAACTATAAGTAAAAAGAACGGAAGGCTGCAACTAAAAAGTATTGAATTAAATTGGACCAAATTTTTCATTAGAAATTTAACAACCCTCGGTCTCTGCACCCTTCAGGCCTCCCAAGATTAATTAGTAAGAATGAAAACAATAAATCTTGGATTATAATAATTCTTTGTTGTTCATTCTAGTTTGTGTTCTAATCCGAAGATTGAAATCATAATTTACATTGTGTGTTTTTTCTGTTGGATTGGGCTAGCGATTTAAACGATATAAGACTGGCTGGAAGTGATGTGATTGAAAAAATAAACGAAATTGACAAATAGGTATTTTAAATAAAGAATACATTTATTTTTTTGTAGTAATTAGGAATTCTTTAATTACTTTGTCGGTCACGTAGCATACCTTAATAACAAGTAGTAACTTGCGTTCGTATTAATAAATATCCTGGGCTACCGATGCGGGCAAAGTGAATACCTATTATATTTTCTAGCTGAACCATTTTGATGCAATCAATATATACAATAGAGAAGTCATGAGCTCATGACACACTCATCAACGCTATCGTCTCTCATCTCTCACTCATCGATGGACCTAGAAAGTTGAAGTTTAGCTTAGAGGTTTTGTGGATTTCCACGGTATAGAGAAGACATAGGGTGTTTGCTTGATAATATTATATATATTTTATAATAATATACGTTTTGTATATTATTACTAGCGCTTTTAATTTTGATATGTAACTAGGTCATAATAAAAAGTAATATCAATATTCAGTCTCTTTCGCAATTTCCCTGTGATAAGAGATAAACATATCTTTATCAATTAACAAAAGGCGTAGCGAGCAAAAGCTTGGTAAAATAATGTATAATATATATGTATTTTTAAATTGTTAGAATTTTTAGAATTTTAATCGAAACTTTAATTTAACTTTTTTGCTTGTATGTTGTGTCTGCTTCCATTTAAAATGCTATATTTACAGAATCTGACTTAGATAAAATGTATTCTTAAATGTTTAAAAATGTTAATGTAAAATCTAAGCATTTAAACAAATAAATAATGCAGTCTAAAATAATGATTCAGCTTATAAAATAAAATGGATAGTTAGAGCGCCTCTTAAATTCTAGTTAATTTTATATTTTTAGAATTTGTTTAATAATAATAATAATATAATAATATTCTACCACATACACACAACACCATCTAGCCCAAACTAAGCAGCGCTTGTACTATGGGTACTAGACAATGGATAAACATACATATATACTTTTATTTTTATTTTGTAAATACATACATATTATTCATAGAAACACCCAGACCAAGACAAACATCCATGTTCATGCACACAAATGTTTGACTTGTGCGGGAATCGGAATACAGTTGTATGCGTTTATATATTGCGGTTTTGTATACACAAGGATAACATTAAGATTAGAACGAATCTTGAAACTTGGAGAGTGGGTCTTGAGTCTATGTAAGGTCAATTAATGTAATTCTAAGAAAAATGCACGGTCATTTTAGAAGTTAATAAACATCGTTACACAAACAGTAAACTTACGTTAATCCCTGAACTGGTTTTCTTTTTTTTTTTAATAAATAATACTTTGATTTGCTATTAAACGTTGACGTATCCGAAAAGTGGTGGTTATTATTTTTAAAATGTCCTGAACAATCTTGCTATTTACGACAGAAAATTATATTTGAGATCGAAAATATTAGAGATGATTGATTTTGTATACTCGCCAAAGATTTTAAAATAAAATACATATCAAATTGCTTTTGATTTCGGCCATTAAGCTAGCATTAGAATGATATTCTATTCGAATATGCACAACGCGACAACTACTTTGGATCATTTAAGAAGCCCTCGCAATTATGTATAATATTATCAATACATTCGTATATAGTTCGAATGTAATTACCTTACTACGCGCTAAGTAGTACGTCTGTAGTTTAATTACTAGTTGAGTTCACTAGGCTACCCGTAGCGGCCACATGAAGAAGCTAATGGCCGCCACAAGTTGCGTTCCAAGTTTTGCATACACATTATATCGGTACTTACCATTATTGCCCAGTGCTTCTCTTGAGAACAGTATTTTATTTTGGATGAAAGATACTGTATGTCCTTGACATACGGTACCTTCATCCTCGTGTATGCGAAATTTCATAATGATCGGTCGGTTAGTTAAGGCGTGACGAATAACAGCGATAGCTCAGTGGGGAGACCAAGAGATTGCAATGCAAAGGGTCTCGGGTTCGAACCCACGTCGCGCACCTCTGATTCTCGGAAATTATATGACTTTTCGAAATTATGTGCGTATTGATTTATCGCCTGCTCCGTGCCTCGGAGAGCACGTTAAGCCGTCGGTCCCGGCTGCCATTAACATCTATGGCAGTCGTTATTGGGAGAGTGTCGACACAAAAGATCCCACTGGGTCGAAGTGTCGCCGGTTTGCACTGACCCACATAAGATAAGATAAGGCGTGACGGCGTAACAAACAGACAAACATTCGCATTTATAATGTTCGTTAGGATTTTACCATACAATCCTACTTAATATTATAAATGCAAATGTCTACTAATATTATAAATCAACGCACAAGGATCGTAGGAGTGGCCACTTCCAAGCCACAAACTGCGGAAAGAGTCGGCGTTTGCTACTTTTGGCCGCGTTACGTACAAATGGCCATTGACAGGTGACGAGAGTCGCTGGATTCAACCTCCCTTTTGAATACTGAGTGAAATTATAAATACGTTTAGCCACTAGTGGATATGACTGGCTGCAGCTTCTTGTGGCCGGGGCTAGTGAACACGTCTAATGGCACGTGTTGGTCACTTATTGTAGCCACAAAATGTCTCGCTACATGGCAGCGGAATACCTAACTCAAAGTATATTAATTGTTTTTATTAAAGACTACTTCTGAATTTTCTTTTTTATACTTCTTTAAGATAGACAACACTCGTACTAGGTATACCTATTGCGTCGCTGGACAATTTTCAGACATTGTGACTGCGGCAAAACGACCACCTCAAGCACTCCGTTATTTTTAAAATGACATGTATTTGTAAAATGCTAATAGAGCCTCGCTGATTTCAGCATGAATGGGCCGACTCGACCGGGGAAGGACTACCCTCTCACAGAATATCGACGTGGAATAGCAGTAGTCCTACTGTTGTGTTTCGTTCGGTGAGTGAGTCAATCACTCCCTTTCCCCCATCCCGCTCCCTTTCCTTCCCACTTCCTTTCCTAAAGGGTCGGCAACGCGCAAGTGATGCCTCTGGTGTTACAGGCGTCCATAGGCTACGATGACCACTTACCATCAGGTGGGGCCGTATGCTTGTTTGCCACCTTAGTTGCATAACAAAAAAAAAAAAAAATGTCTCATCTAGCAAACTGGTTGTACATCTATTTCAGAAGTACTTTGTCACACCTGCCGTGTTATATTGATCTGGAACACCCGATGACTGGGTCAATTTAGGGGCCAAAGCTCTCTGGCATTTTTATTGCAACTGTATACATATGTTTGAGGGGTCGGCACCCTTCAGACTTGCAAACGACAAACAACCGTACTCTACCTGGGTCGTAAGGGTATAACCACGCCTTACTTGTTAGTTCAGGGGTAAAAGTTTGATGGCTTGTGTACTGGTCGATCGTGGCGTCCTAGATTCGATTTGTAGTTAAGTATTTCGGGCTTTTTGTTACTAAATGTCAGTACATACTAAAACAGGCAAATTATTCTGCCAAAGAGTATCGCTCCATTTATTACATTACATAGAACATAAATCATATACATATATTATCTCTGCCTCACTCTCAAGTAAGATTCGGCGCGATAAAATGTTATGTAGTTTTTAACAAATACATTAAAAATTTACTAGTAAATCTCGCTGGTAATTTTCTCCGAATTTTACAATGTGCCTTCTTTGACTTTCATATGCTCTCTAATATATTATATGACTACTCAGAAACCCTTCACGAAAAGTTTAACCAACGTTGTCGTTTAATTAAGTACTTAATTATGTTTAATTAGCTGCTTTATAACGTGTGTACAACTAATGGAATTAAAGAACGACTTTATTACTAAGCAGAATCAGAAAACTTATAAGTATTATGAAGGTGCCATACAATTAGGTACTACTAATCGTCTATAATATGTTGTGCCGTATCGCCAGGCGAGTGTAGACGTAAATTATGTTTAACCTTGGTCAAAGAACATTTATGGCACATACAAACTTCCAAGTTATATTTTGGTTAGTTGTTAGATGCAAGCAAGGCATTTGAAGAAAGCTGTGGTAAGAAACCTTGAAGAAAGAGCTAGCCTTTTGTGATGTTGTTTAACCTTTTAACTGCCCCACTTCATAACAGTTATCGTACCCCAGCGCCCGGCACAGTGAATCGAAAACAAATACTTACAAAAATAAATACTTATTTTTAGGACTTCTAATTATCAGACTAAAGTGTATTAAATTGTAAATGATTACTCAATTATCCATTTACACAATATAAACATTTTTTTGATAGAAAACACCGTAATTAAATAAAAAAGCAAATTAAACGAGCTGTGGTATCTGGTCGGAATAACATCAGCTATCTGCCAGTGAAAGTCCCGTCAAAATCGGTTCAGCCGTTTTGGAGATTAGCCGGAACAAACAGACAGACAGACAGACAAAAATTAAAAAAAATGATGTTTTCGTATAGGTACCTTATATACTTTCATATGCATTAGATAAAAAGCTGTTATTTTGACATTACAAACAGACACTTCAATTTTATTTATTTGTATAGATGTATAGGTAATAAGTTAGTTAGACAAATTGTAGTATTTCCTCGAACATAAATGAGAGTAAAGATATACATATACAGTCTGTGTTCTTTTTTTTCTCTTTGCTCGTAAATTGGCGCTATAAACCCTCTGCTTTGTAACACATCATTTGAATACTGCATTTCTTTAGTTTCTTTATATATTTTCTACTTTGAAGAAACACTTAGGTACATATGCAGTAATATATATGTTAAGGTGCTAATGGCTTGTAAGCATATGTTAAGCTTGTGTCCATTTAGGGATAGACAGAAATGAAGCCTCATTTTGCTAGTTACGTTAGAGGGTGAGTTTAGCGTTGAATCTTTAGTTTGAAAATCATCTCTAGACTGCCTTGGTTGAGTAGCGGTAGTAAATGGTTGAGTAGCGGTCTGTCCATTAGATTATAGGGTTCAATTTCCAGATCGGGTTTAGTTTTTTATCTTTATTCTGAAAATAATTTTTAAACTACCTCAGTGACGCAGCGATAGTAAATGCAACTGTCGTTCATTAGATTGTAGGGTACAAATCCCGAGTCAGAAAATTGTATTTTTGGGTTAAATTGTCATGAAGTTCTCAGTAGCATCAAGAAGTCCGTGCCGTGGCGGTAATAGGTTTGCTACCCATTAAGTGGGCCTACGTGATAGCTGACCACATGTCTGCCTACTCCGTCGAAGATATAGGCTTAAAACTATACATATCTCTTGCACTGTACTTATAGTCCTTGCATAGCGGGAGATTATGTAAACATTCAAACAACGGATACAGCACCCAAATTCCTCATTTTAACTATTTGTGAATTATAAGATTTTATGACCCGTTTGAGTATCAATTCCACTGAAAAAACCGAACTGAACCGTTTAAATCTAACTGCACCATCCCTGCATGTGTATTTTCCTTCTAAATTCCGTGCTGCACCTCAAATTTTCCTGGTATATTTGTCTTAGCTTATAATCGAACCTAAAACCTTCACGAACGATGTTTGTTTTCTCTGACAGTTTGTTTGTTTGTACTTAAGAGAGAACAATATGCTCACATAAAATATTTCACACAAAATGCGAGTATGTTTTCTTTAATTTGATAAAAAAACGTAATACAACGTAACATTTATATCTTACAACGGAATCGGTTGATTCAATTCCCATTCACATTAACTCCGCACAACAAAAGCTCGGAGAGTTACAACGTCCCTCTCAATGTTTCACGTAGCGAGTGCTCTACCGATCGCTCCATACGTCTTGTTAAACAACCTACTACATTTAAGCCGGCTCTACACTCGCGGCGCGAACGGCCGCGAAAGCCCGCGACAACTGCGAATCACGAGTGTAGATGTTGTTCACGCGTTCGCGCTTCGCGCCTTTCCCCGATCAGTGTCGGTTTTTTGGTCCGCGACAAAGGGTTTGCAGCGCGCGAACGTGAACGTATCTACACTCGCATTTTTCAACAGAAATCACGTCGACGTCGTCCATAGTCACGAACAAGACTGTGAAGATTTGCGAGTGTGGAGGGACACAGTCCACGCGTGGATCGCGGCATACATTCACGGCGTGAAATAACGGCGCGACTTCACGTGCGAGTGTAGAGCCGGCTTTAGAAATAGAACTTCTGATGAAAAATGTACTAGCGTTAGATATGCATTCTTCTGAATATTCACGATGACAGAGTTTTTAAATCAACTGCATCATTTTTGTTTAAGGATTCATAGATTCATGGCTATGGCATGCACGCATGGCATTATGGTTTGTGATCGCCCTGCCATTGCCACTGTGCCGAGTAATGTGAATTCGATCCCCATACGGGACAAAAAATTGTGTAGTCAACAAATTGTTGTTTTCAGTGAATGGTGTTTCTAAGTCTTGGTGTTCGTTGTTTGAACGTTTGTAAAGTCGCCCGCAACATAGGAATTGTTCCTGGTGCGGCAGTTGCCATGTTACAGTAAAAAATTCATTGGTGGGCGGCGTATTACACAAATACCTTGTCAGCTATGTTTTTAGATCGATCAATGTGTAAGTGCAATATAATGACCGAAGACATTGTGACTGGAAAGCAGAGAAGAGGCCACAAATGCTTGTGTGCCCCCGTTCTTAATTTTTTTTTTAGGAAAGGAATGGAAGTTGGAAGGAGAAGGAGCGGGATGGAAGTAAGGGGGTGATTGGGCCTCCGGGACTCTCACTCACCGAACGAAACACAACAGTAGGAATACTGCTATTTCACGTCGATATTCTGTGAGAGGGTAGTCCTTCCCCGGTCGAGCCGGCCCATTCATGCTGAAATCAGCGAGGCTCTACTACTCTTAAAAGTATTTTCCTTCGCCGAATTTTGCTAATTTACCTATAAAATTAAAGCAGTATTTGTTGTAGAACTAGGGTTTTTATTTATAAAAGTATTTTGAAAACCGTTTATGGCTACTTGTCAACTCTTTGACTGTTTAACATTAAGGTTTCACCATTTCACTGAGCGCGGATACTCACTAACGTATACCTACCTATGTACATATATTATATAGATACCCACCTTGCCCTCAACTAAGACGATCTGTAAGCGTAGCGATAGCTAGAGATAGATGTAAGCTCAGTGCAGGTAAGGTGTAGATGCGGCGAAGGCAAGTTGACCACGAACCATATATAATAATAATAATAATATATTCTACCACATACACACAACACCATCTAGCCCAAACTAAGCAGAGCTTGTAATATGGGTACTAGGCAATGGATAAACATACATATATACCTTTTTTTTTTGTTAATGCATACATATTATACATAGAAACACCCAGACCAAGACAAACATCCATGTTCATGCGCACAAATATTTGACTTGTGCGGGAATCGAACCCGCGACCTCAGGCGTGGCAGTCGGTTACACTCACCACTACGCCATCGAGGCCGTCATACCTACTGATAGAGGCAGAGGCTATACATGTATTCTGAAACACATGTATAATAGCATATAGCATAATAAAAAATTACCACCTCTTCTCTAGGAATTATTCCTGAGTCTGGACTTTATAAACATTCAAAGGATACAAAAAAACACCGAGACTCGAAACAACTATGCGTGGACCATACAAATTATTTTCCCGGGTGGAGATGGTACCTGAGAAAATCGAGGCGACCACTAATACTACTACGGCATCTGTACTACGTATATTTCGTAAACATAGTATAGAGATAACCCGTATAAACCAATCGTTATCAAAGATTCATCTTGCTTTCCATCCAAAATCCCACATCTATAATGCAGCCACCCTACGTTAAAAACAAAACCATGAATTTTACACCGACCAGTTTTGATTGGCTGCAAAAAAAAAATTAAGACTACCCAATAAAAAGGAAATGCGGGTAATAAATAGATTCCCCTTCTGAAGGGAGAAATACTAGGCAAAATGTCTGACCGTCCGTCTCTTTGAGCGGGTTCTTTATAAAGTGGACGGTACATATATCGAGATTGGTTTTCCCTTGAAAAGGAAAGAAATCCTTCCAACAACGTCTTCTGTATTTATCTAGCTTTTTCGAAGCGTCGAGTTAAACTAAAGCGATTGATAACAAGATAAAAGGTTTATCGATTGGCGTGAGGAACTTAAGGAAATTCTCAGTAGGATTACGTAGTATGTAGTGCCAGACTAAGATTGTCTAATATGGTTTAGCAACCACTGGGTTGGTACACCTTACCTTTCATGTTATGAGGGATCCAAGCAGCGTGTGAAATGTTTATGTTATATCTCTAGTGAAGTCATGTTATCTATTTTCATATTACATTTTAATATCGCATCGGTACCCTTCGTATTACTTCGCTTGCTTAGTAGTAGTCGCAATCTGCAAATGTGCTTCATAAACGACAGTAAGCTCGCTCCTTATTACATGGGAGCTAAGAATATGGCAGTGAGAGCTTAGTGGGAGACCGTTGGACTGACACGTACAAGTCTCGAGTTCAATCGAAAGACTCATCACTTCCGAATTGTCGAAAACATGTTTGTATTAAATATCTATTCATCGCTAGAGATTATTAAAATAAAATGATGATGTCTGAAAGTTCTCCATTACGTTGTGCAAAATGTATAAAAACTACCAACGGTCTAACCCTTAACCCCTCCTCAAAATAAACATATTTACAAAGCAGAGCTAAAATTGTTGATTACGTTTTGCACATATAAAAATTTGTGAAACTTATAATAGGTGATAGATTTTAAAACTAAAATTTAGTAATAGTATTTACTAAAAAGTACCTTGTCGGCCTCGATGGCGTAGTGGTTAGTGTAACCGACTGCCACGCCTGAGGTCGCGGGTTCGATTCCCGCACAAGTTAAACATTTGTGTGCATGAACATGGATGTTTGTCTTGGTCTGGGTGTTTCTATGTATAATATGTATGTATTTCAAAAAAAAAGTATATATATGTATGTTTATCCATTGTCTAGTACCCATAGTACAAGCTCTGCTTAGTTTGGGCTAGATGGTGTTGAGTGTATGTGATATTATTATTATTATTATTTATTACGCGAGGGAAGCCGCGGGCAAAATCTAGTAGTAAAACAATATTCTTTTATAAAATTATAACAACGGGCAGAATAAAAATTGTCTCCAAAAAGGAAGTATGAGGATAAAAAAAAAGTTGTAGTCTCATGTGGTCGAATTCACAACAATGCACGGCATAGTAGCGAGATAACCACCATTGTGCTATCCAAACAGTCAATTTTATAAATATTTTCTCGCAAAACTCAACAGTTCCAAACAGCTGTTCCGCTACAAAACAGCTTATTATTGATCAGTAGACACAGACAGAAAGCCACTGCAGGAACACATAAACTTTTATTGTACAAGAACATAACACTATTGTACGACTATAGAAATATGTAGCTATGAAATCTTATCTCTCATGTTCTTGATATTACTGTTTGTTTCAGTACAGAATTTTCAAACGTTGGATTCTTCGAAATATAGAAAAATATTATAAATCGGACTTTATATCAACTAATATACGGCGTAATAGCTCTAGGGTACCGTGTCACAATGCCGGTTCGATCCCCACACGGTTTAAAAATGTATGTTTTCCATAGATACTACAGATAGTTATAATACTAATAATGCTAAGTGTGTCTTGAAAGTGTGTAAAATTTCCTTACACTACAAGCCCTAACTTTACAAACTTTACACCTCAGTCAACTTTTTGACAGTGCGAGCCATATGGGCTGACCTTGACAACATTTTACATGAAAATGTTTTTGGTGGGATCGGTTTTAGCACTAAGCGATTACCACCTAAACTGTGTAGTCAATTTGACAACAACCGGGACCGACTTTTTACGTGCCCTCCGAAGCACGGAGACGCTCAGATGAAATACCACTAAGCGGTCACCCATCTATAGACTGACCGCACCCAACATTGCTTAAGCTTGCTAATCGTTTACCGTTCAGTGAGTGCAACTGGCTATCGGGATTGCGGTGGCAATAATGGTTAACTTCATAAATCCAAAAACGATCAAAATCTGACGAGTAAAATTAAAAAAAAAAAATAATAATCGTCAGGTTTATCGATAACATTTTGTTTGTCGTCCGAACATAATGATGTTTGATTACAATTCTAAAGATTTTTTCATTATTATTGAGGCTTTCAATTTGAATAATTTAAAACGTAATATTAAACTTTAAATAATATAAAGTTTAAAATAATTTTCCAATGTAATGGACTTTTTAATTAAGAAGAAGAAGAATTAAGAATTTTATTGAAATAAATACATATTGTTACAATTATTTTAAACCCACCAAACTGCATAACAGTTTGTCGGCGGGATGAGCTTTTTAGTTATGCAAATATTTGAGGCATTCAGATATAAGTTCACTGATCTCACTTTACACACACGAGACAGTAGCCATTGCAATAGAATATAAGCAAGGTCATTAGATATTAATTCAAAATATTAATTTTCATAGTTTTCTTATTAAATATTGTGATTTCGATATTATTTAGATATTATATAAATATTATATATATATTTTTTAATTAGGGAAACAAACAATTGTACATTGTGTCTTACTGGTTAGGTACATAACAGAATAAATTAATGTACAATCCACGGCGTTTCCACATATTACCTTCAGAAGTACAGTTAAACCTAATTGAAGCTTAGAGCTAGTATCTACTTAAATCTAAGTCTATGTGTTTATACGAGTACAAATGTTGATAAATGTTTATACTATTGTTGATGACGAAGCGTATGTATTATATTATTTTATACATATTATATATAATATATTAATTAAATGATAACTGCATAGGTGGGTGAGTAGTAGATAAAGTGATCGCGTCGCCACTGTCACTGAGCTGAGTGTTGTGGGTTCGTTCCCCAAAAGGTACAAAAATTTGTGTGAAAATAGTCGTTTCGATTGCCGCATCTAGGTCTTCTTTGTGTCCGTTTGAATGTTTGTAAAGTTGTATTTTAAAAAGAAAAACAGAATGGTACATCGATCATTCTGCGAGGTTGACACAAATTTGCAGACTCTGCAACCGAAATAGCAAATAATCTTTAAAAACAATGTTATTTTAATAATAACGGTTGTACGCCAATTAAATTAATTAAAGATAAGAATACATTAAACACAGATACAACAATTAAAACAAAATTATAAAACAAATAAATAATGGGTAATCGCCAAGACAAACACAATCATCCCTTCTTCTCAAAAAATCGCTTACACTCTAACAATACTGGGTGTGAGGGACGGCGTACCGAAAACTTTAGCAAGACGTCTTTCTATAAGTACTTATCACGACGCAAACTTCAATTAATAAAAAAACGCAAGATTTAAATGTAATGTAGATTAACATTATTACGCGGTACGCAATGGATTGCTACCAATACATCGCACTCGACGAACGAACTCTGCGTTCCGCGCGCATAAAAACAGCTGATCTATTTAAATCACGACCATTTAATTACACTGCTATATTGTAGAAAATGTGACAGTCAGAAATATGAAAAATTGCAGAAAAGGAATTGTGATTGTTGAAAAAAATTCCAACGATTTTAACTCAGAATAATGGTCTGAATCTACCATTTCAGTTTTCGGTACACCGTCCCTTACACCCAGTATGTTCGGCCATCCATTTACAAACAAGTCACAGTCAGGATTGGCGTACAGGAGAACGTTGAGAGTAGAAAGCGAGAGCGATATGGGTAACTTAGCGTGCGCTACGGTGCGACACGATGGCACAGCAAACAATCATGTGCCTTTTGTTCCAACGGTAGTTATCAGGAACAAAAAATCGTCATGAAGGTCTGATGCATCAATTTTAAGAATTCCCCTAACAATTTTACACTTGGCTATAAGTTGGTGCATCTCCCGTATGACTTGTAATGAGTTATACCCTTTACAACCCAAAATAAACATTATAGGATACTTGTATGGATAATATCCATAGACACGCTTTTACAGGTATTTCGTGCCGTCACTGAATAGTAATAGTTTAGTAATAGTTCAAAACCATCATACAAAAAAACAACGGGTTGCACTCCGGGAGTGCCGGCAGAAGTGAAAACTTGAATATTAACGTTGTGCATTTTTGATATTTTGGAATGGTTAGGGAATCATTTTGCACGATTTGCTTTAATTATAATTATCAGTACTATCATTTTTTTTATTTAAAGTACTATCATTTATGTGGTAAAATACAATATTCATTTATTGCGCTATCGTACACAAACATGACAATTCTCCCTCCGTCTTACGAATTTTCGATCAGGTCACGTGTCCTGACGCGAGTTTAACATTTTTTACCCATCACAAAAAAGTGCACAACATCCCTAAAGAAGTTTTCACCTCAAAAAATAAAATTCGTGCATGCACAGTTTTGTCAGAAATTAACTCTACAACCGCCTATAATTTTACATACAGTTTTGAAGTGCAGTTTTCATAGCATTCTTGCTACACTTGTTATGATACAAAAACGTTTGCTAAGCGTATCCTTGCATGCGGCTAATTGTTTCGTGTTCAACTATGCATAGTGTTGTGGAAATGAGCAAGCTTGTTCAACGTACAGTACACTCAGTTAACAACCCCTTATGTTTACAATCAGACTGCTAACCTGATTTATTAGGAACTGTTATGAAGAAACGGACTGGAATGAAGCACGCTTTGTTTACTTTATTGTGCTTAAGTAGAAAATTAAATGTATAATAAGTAATACTGCCTCGATGGCGGTAGTGAATGCGATTACTGTTTCAGGATTAATTCCCGTAGCTAAATAAAAATTATATAATATCAGTCCTGTATCTAAACTGTCCCACAGCTGTGCCCGGGCCTATTTTCAGGGTAAGAAGGCTTAGGCCATACTCCACCATGCTAGTGCGTGTTGACAGGCTTTACATATATTCGAGAACATTATGGAGAACTCTCAGACATGTAGATTTCCTCACGGTATTTTGCGTCACTGTTAGGCTGAGGCTACATTAGTCCGCGACACGACCTGCGATACGTAAGCGATGAAAACAAATAGTTCATATTCACGTTTATGGCTACACCGTACGCCATATATCGCTATTAATCTTTAATTTGTTTATGCGATAGAAACAACATTATTGTAATCACGGCATCGGCTACATCAACTTGTCAGCGAAATTGAAGCGAATTCATTAAAAATTTTCGCATATAATGTAGCCATTCCATGTTTATATCGTTTCGCTTTCACAGTCGCGTCGCGAATCGCTGCCTACTGTAGCCTCAGCCTTAAAGCAAGTGATAATTAACTATTCAATACATACATCACTTCGAAAGCTTAGAAGTGCATGCCTTGGGATCGAACTCGAGACCTCTGCTTGGCAGTCCAACGGTCTCGGATGGGGCTATTAGTTATTAGGTTTCCTTTAAAACAACAAAGCAGCTACACTCGTAACTATGAAGGTGAATTTTGAATGTAGAGGAGATCTCTACATTCAAAATTCACCTTCGTAACTACATAAAACTAGAGATAAACCCAACCTTATTACATTACCAACACAAACTTTAGTCATCCAAGTACTCTTTACCGGAAAACATCGAGCACGTTCGTGCTATCTTACATACTTGCTTTAAGATTTAAGATAATAGGTGGCATAGATGGGGCCTATCGCTAAATCCTTTGCCAACTGATTGCTGATAACACGAAGGTTTAAAACAAGTCGAAAAATTGGCAAGCCGTTATTTTATAAAGTTAGTACGTCGTTCAAGTTTGGAATACTTTTTGTTCGTGATTTGTATGTCTGTAAAGTTTTTTTAATATACCAATTGGCATATTCGCCTGATGTAAAACAGTTAATGTAGCTTATGATCGTTTGCAATACTAGAAGTACTTACCAACATCAGTTAGACCATCTTATGTGGGGCCAGTCAGTGCAGACCGGCGAACCTTCGATCCAGTGGGATCTTTTGTGTTGACACTCTCCCAATAACGACTGCCATAGATGTTCATGGCAGCCGGGACCAACGACTTAACGTGCTCTCCGAGGCACGGAGCAGGCGATAATTGTCAATCAATATGCACATAATTTCGAAAAGTCATATACCTAACTTGTGAAAGTCAGAGGTGCGCGACGTGGGTTCGAACCCGAGAACCTCTGCATTGCAGTCTGTTGGTCTCCCTACTGAGCTATCACTGCCCAAAGTCTCAGTTAGACCATACTTCACTAGCTAGTGCCTAGTTAAAACATTGTATATTTACTGTGTTTATTACGCGGCGACATCGTCAATGCTGAGTCGAGTCGTTTTACCTACGAACAGTTTATATTAGACGCATATTCTATGAAAAAGATGTCAACACTTTACTGCCTATATATAAAACGTCTAATTTCTTGATATAGGAACGGAGCCTATACAGGAATAAATAAAAGTTAAATTAAATATCTATGCCATGAGTAACTAAAAAGGGGTAACTACTCTAATCTAGCAGTCAGACGGACTAGCATTTTTTAGACGCAGAGAGAACTTTATATCATCAATCATCAATCAATCAGCCCACCGCAGTCCACTGCTGGACATAGGCCTCTCCCATTTTTCGCCACAACATCCGGTCTTCCGCCTTCCGCATCCAGTCTGACCCAGCTACCTTTCTCAGGTCATCGGTCCACATAGCCGGAGGGCGTCCTACCGTACGTTTACCAAGTCGCGGTCTCCACTCTAGAACTCGCTTGCTCCAACGGCCATCGGTCCTTCTACAGATATGGCCAGCCCATTGCCACTTCAGCTTGCTTATTCTGCGAGCTATGTCAGTAATCTTGGTTCTTTGACGGATAACCTCACTAACTTTATATATAAAATTATAATTTAAAAAGTATCCATATTGCTTAAAAGACATTTAAAAATAGTGGGGTATATACGATACCCTTTTAAAATTGAAACTGGTCTATACAAGATTGTAACTAAATAACTTTGTGTTGTAGTGACTAGGATTGCCAGAACAGTATTTATTTTCCTTTAAAAGGCGCAGCGAACTAGTACTTATTAAAATGTTTGAATACACTTTTAAACGGTTTCTCTCAAAAATATTATTTTACTAGCTTTTGCCCGCGGCTTCGCTCGCGTTAATTTAGAACTTGACAATCAATTCGGGTTGTACTCTGCTTGTAATAATATAATTCTATCATGATTCGAAAGACACGAGGCACCATCTATTATCATAAGAACGTTATTGTTGCTTTCCTCGGGAATAGTAATTTTTTTCGGGATGAAAGGTGGCCTATGTCCGTTTCTGTACACCTGACAACGTATATGCAAAATTTCAGAATGATTGGTTCAGTGGTTTAGGCGTGAAAAGGTAACAAACAAACAAACAAACTCATTTTCGCTTTTATAATATTAGTTAGGATTAGGATTGTATTCTTCAAGATCTTACAACGGTTTCCTAAGATACTTACTTGTAATTTCTATATTTTGGAAAATGTAATTAATTTATTACTGTTGCCAAAAACAAGAAACGAGAACTACGTTTCTTGGTATCAATTATTCATCCTAGAAATTTGAATACGCTGCTGTAAAATTGAGGCTCCCGGTTTTTCATTTTAGGAATCATAAACAGTAAATTGTAACTACATTCGTTGAAAGTAATCACTTCATAGAACTTTTACCACTCCTTGCCAAATTATAATTAATTAGTTTCTGGCCGTGCTTTTGCTAGCGTGAATTCTATGGAAACGGTTTACCTGTTAGCCAAATTTAATCTAAATCTGTTTAAGGGTTTACGAGTGATTGAGTAAGAAACATCCAAACACACTCACAGTCTTTTATATTTGTAGTATCACTAGATTTTCATAACATCGCCTTACGTTTACTAGAATGTTGTTCATTGAAGTTAAACTACTTTATATGGATTTTATCGCGTTGTTTATTTTAAAACATATTTATTACATTATTTTGAAACTACTATATTCTTGTTAAACTTTACTAGTATAAATTTAAGCTATTTAAATTTATACTAGTAAATACTAGTAAATAGTAAATTTATACTAGTAAGTTTATACTTTCCTCGACCTTTCGTTTACTTTTCAGCAGCCATTCAGTTCACAGACGAAAATTATATTTACTACCTTACTAATATTATAAATTCGAAAGTAACTCTGTCTGTCTATATGTCTGTCTGTCTGTTACCCTTTCACGGCTAAACCACTCAACCGATTTAGATGAAATTTGGTACAGATATAGTTTAAAACCTGGGGAAGGACATAGGCTACTTTTTAATGATGTAGGTACCACGCGGGCAGAGCCGCGAGCTAAAGCTAGTTAAATATAAATAGTGTCAACACTTTAAATAACTCTAATACTTTAATAAGCTACCAATGCATGCTCACTTACTAGGCATACAAAAGTAACTGTCATTTCTGGTGGGTTCTCTTTATGGCATAGCGCGATGTACCTACACCACAAAAAGCGCGACTCCTAACAACATTAATTCAACATTATTATGCTTTCTTATGTAAGTAACACTTTTTTGTGTCTTAAATAGTAAATAAAGATATTATTAAAGTGAATAAAAGTAATAGTTTAAAAGTTATGTAAAAATTACTTTTAAAATAAACAACGCGACAAAAGCCGTATACAGTAGTTTAATTTCAATTAC
Organism: Catocala sponsa; assembly: GCA_963564715.1. Lineage (NCBI taxonomy): Eukaryota > Metazoa > Arthropoda > Insecta > Lepidoptera > Erebidae > Catocala > Catocala sponsa. The sequence goes on from OY751351.1 coordinate 11,857,494, forward strand.
TAGATTCTGTCCGCGTGTTCAAGTTAATGTAGCTTTTAACATTTGCATTTATAATATTAGTAAGGATTAAGCTGATAATAAGGTTCACAAAATAATCGTTAATGTTTCAGCGCACACGAGATATTTTAGCATTTTTTCTTAATCCATCAGTTTACGGTTCAGAAATTGGGCCAAACTTCCCCTCCACTAAAAGTTATATTGAATCTTTGACAGTTATTTATTCGTTTCTAAAGTATTGGAATTTTCTGATCCGATGTAGATAGTACAAATATTATACCCTTAAATTTTATGTTTTTCGTAGTTTCGGTAAATATTACTGAAGTCACTTCAGTTTTTATCTGTCTGTGTCATATATTATCTCTAAAACTATTTCTTATAGAAAAATTCTTTAACTTTATTCGTTATCTTACTATACTATTTGGCACTATTCAAAATTTTCTAACTGAAAAGTCAATCACACTTTTGTTAACCTCGGGAATCGAACTCAAGACCACAAACTAGACGGCGTAAAAGAAACTTGTATCACTAGACTAAGGCAATATTTTTTTAATTGTTTACGCACATTCCATTTATTTGTTAATATTATCCAGCACAATGCTCATTTTAGTAAATATTAATTAAGATTGCCAAGTTACATAATCATCCTAAATCCTAACTATATTATTATAAATGCGAATGTGAGTTTGTTTGTTACGCTTTTACGCCTGAAATACTCGCCCGATCATCATAAATATCTCGCATACGCTTTGACAGGGGTACAAAAAAGGACATATGGTATACTTTTCATCCCAAAAATAAATACTGTTCCCAAGGGATAGAAATTTATTGACAACTTCTAGATTACCGCGAGCGCAGCCGCGGGCAACACCTAGTTTGTTCTACAGATTTATCACAATCTGTATGACGTGTTTATGTTCACGCAATACAGGATGTTATAAATCCTAGCCTTTCTGTTCCTGACAGTCTACTTCCCTACCTAGACCTAACTTATAATACGCATAATACCCCTGTTATATATTCTGCCCCGACAATCACAGTTATGATATAGTATTATTCTACTAAAGTTATTAGGACTAATTGTGAATGTAAGGCGGTTCATTTGTATGGAAATTTACATCTGTAAGCTAGATAAGGCTAAGGATGTGACCTACTCCACAATGGTAAGCGTGTGAAGTTAAGCTGCCTTGTCTCGGTCAAGTTTTTGGATGGGTGACCATTCATTAAAAGTTGTACATTTTTATGCATGTAAAGTCTTTTCTAGTAAAATATGTAGAGTCAAAACTGATATCTGTACTAATACTAGCGAATCCAACAGACATCGTCTTATGATTCTAAATTATTCAGGGAACTACTCAAACACATACAAAATTATCACAAGCATTCCAACCGTTTAGGAGGAGTTAAGTGATATGCACAATAAAAAAATAATTTTATATATATATATATAGATAGAAATAATAACGTTGAACAGCTTGTTTGTTTGAACGCGTTAATCTCTGATACTATCAGTAGGATATCAAAAAATATTTTTGCATTTGATGGCTACAGGCTACAGGCTACAGAAGTGAGGCTATCATAAACAAGGGTAAAACCGCGGGGATATCTAGTATTCTTATAAACTTGCTAGTCACTAGTAGCGTGACCAAAGACTATAGTAGAGCGAGCCGAGGTCTAATTTTTAATATAGTTCACGTCGGTGTCACCACTAGGTATTCAGGTCCGTCGGTGTATAAATTAAAATACGGAGGTACACAACTCAAGACGTTTATTCGCAGCGATTGCCGTATATCGACTAACGTTATACAAAGATCAACCGGTACGCAAAGATCGACACAGTATTACGGAACCCCTACAACAGCATTCTAAACAGGCCTGCCTGAAATGAATTGCTATTAATTATAATCAAACTTAGTACTATTATTATATACTTTAGAAAGTCCACTTTAACATTGTAATTTGCTTAGAAGTCGAAAAATTACGAAATAAATAAATATGTGGTGTCGTGGGACACCAGGTAGGAACGAAGTTCCTTCGGCTAATGTAGAATCGACACAAATTGCAAAAAAAATCGTGCTCAATTTTATGTAGGTTTTTACGTCTCATTTAACGGTTTTATTCCACGCACTTTTTTCCACGGATTTTTTCTTACGGTTTTACTATCACATTTTTTTCAGTTCGGTCGCGCAGCAAAAACCCTATCCCCTCCAAGCCTGCCGTAAGGAACTTCGTTCCAATATTGGACAAAGTAAAATAATATTGTCTTACATTTACGCGAATGTTATACATTGAAATTAAACTTCTGTATACGGATTTTAAATTTAAATATAAATAGTTTCAATTAATTTAAATAGCTTAAATTGTAGTGAAATTCAATAATAGTAGCGTGAAGTGGATAGGCTGGTAATCTATACCACTTGCGTGTGAGGGTTACGTGGAGTACCGGTGATCTGAAGTCACAGCCACCTGATCGGGTGGCGTGATTTCACGCGGCACAATGTATAGGCGCGAGTGATTTCCGTGCTAGCGGTGTTAATTCCTACAATGTTATAGTTCACAATGACGTGAAAAAAAAAATAAAAAAATAAAAAAATCCGTATAAAGTAGTTTAATTTCAACGAAAGTAAAATGTCTATATCGCCGTTCAGACACATAGTCTGTCACCACGACACAAAATACATATATAGTCTCATATTTATGTCGTCGTTGGGGTAGTATAGATAGATGTGTATTATACCTACATCTTGCCAGCTATGGTTCTAGGTCTTACCTAAAAGGACATACGCCTATTGACGTTTTATGGGGTACAGGTCCAGGTGCCATGTTGCTAATAAGTTTTTATTTACAAAAAACCCAGTAGCACTTTGCCCTACTCGAGAATTGAACCGGAGATGGTTCTGCATAGCAGTCGCATACACTACCACTGTAGAACCAAATCAATCACAAAAACCAAAAGCCTATACTTAAAACAACTACGGATTACATTTTTATACCGCATGGTAATCGAACTGATCAAAAGTGCCGTAGCACTCAGTCCAATACCACCAATCCGCCCGAATTAAAGGCTTAATTCCAATCATGGTGTTGTTGTTCTTTCATTTCCCAATCTCGTTTACCTAGTTGATCCTGTAGCAATGGCTATTTCCTGTTTAATCTGTTTTGACCTTTATTCAAAGAGGACAAGATTGACAGGTAACTTCATAGAGCCAAAAGTTATGTGCGATCTTCACGTCAAGGGTTGTCAGAAACCTTGTAACAATTAAAAAAAAATGTATAAAATTTTAAATAAATATCTTTTTATATAACAATACTAGATTTTGCCTGCGGTTCCGCTCGCGTAAATGTAGGTTATGTCAATTTTCTATCCTTCGGTAATTCTACTAATTTCTGGATGAAAGTTAGGTACCTTATGTCCTTTCCTGCATTCTTGAAAACGTGTATGAATAATTTCATGATGATCGATCAAGTAGTACCTAGAGGCGTGAAAGCGTAACAAACAAACAAACTCGCATTCTCATTTATAACATTAGATAGGATTTTGTCCGCAATTTCGCAAGCGTGGTATTTTAAAGGTACCAAAGGTAGTACGAATCTATGTTTTCTTCTAAGAAGAACATGATTTACACACCTGGTTTTAAGTTAGATCTTCAGCAATACAACTAAGAAAATGCATTCAATTTTGTGTAATAGTTTCTGCGTGATACGCGTACAAACATACAGACAGACCAAAATAATTGTTTAGGCTTTTGCAGCTCTTATAAAACTTGGATGAAAGTGGAGGATAATTAAAAGTTAATTTTTCACCAGCCGAAACGTTGTGTTATTATATTACAGAACAAGAGCAGCGATAGCTCAGTGGGGAGACCAACAGACTGCAGGCAGAGGGTCTCGGGTTCGAACCCACGTCGCGCACCTCTGACTTTCGGAAGTTATATGACTTTTCGAAATTATGTGCGTATTGATTGACAATTATCGCCTGCTCCGTGCCTCGGAAAGCACGTTAGGCCGTTGGTCCCGGCTGCCATGAATATCTATGGCAGTCGTTATTGGGAGAGTGTAGACACAAAAGATCCCACTGGGTCGAAGTGTCGCCGGTCTGCACTGACTGGCCCCCACATAAGATAAGATAAGATATTACAGAACAACGTTATTAGGCCAGTTGCCTCAAGGCAATTGGGCCTGACATGGGCAAATCGAATTTGAGTCTGGGTGTTCTTTGTAGCCATTGTTTGAATGTTTGTAATGTTGCCCGCAACACAGTAAAATTCGATGTCTGATTTTATGTCAACAGATTATTATGTGTATGGTACAAGCCACACAGAAATGATGTTTAGCTTCAATTCAATTCAATTCAATTCGTTTATTGCACTCCATAATGTATATACAGGTCTTATAAATGTAGAGAGAACAATTATGCCCCGTCGGGCACGGCAAAACTTAGGAGAGAAGAACGAACATTCTATTATCTTAGATCACATTGAAATAAATTTTAGAGCTTAGTAGATATATTTTATTTACTTACTCAACGTATTATTTATTTATAGTTCATTATTAATTTATTATAAAGTAAGTATAAAAGTTATTTTCTAAAATGTACCTACTTACATACTTTAAATTATTAAAATTTATCGTTTAAATATTCGCTTATATCATAGTAACATTTTTGTATTAAAAAGTCTTTTAATTTGTTGATAAACGTGCTGAATTTCTCTTCATTTTTAATATTATTTGATAATTTATTATATATTTTTATGGGCATAACGTAGGGACTTGATGCATGCATTTGTAATCTGGACGTTGGTAAGTTTAGCCTATTTTTGTGTGGTGTGGTGTATATAGTATGTGGAGACACCAGCGCTATAGCATGCTATTTCACATCGTTCACGTATATGTTATTTGAAATACGAAAGGGATGGCGAAAAACCAGCGCCACACTAGCGCCAGTCGCCGTTTCTGTGTGACTTGCACCTTATATTGACATGGTCGGTTCAAGTCAAAATAAAAAGATCCAATCGTATGCAGAATATTCTCCAATGTCAGTTTCCCACTTAACGCTCAATAGCAAAGGACACCGTTACTCTACTAATACCATCACATATTTCTACCTTTACCATTAAATCCCATGCCCTCCCATACATTTCACTACAACGTTAAAATTCTTAGAATTCCAACCCTGTTGCTGTCAACCCTAGTAACAGGGGTGGCACTGAATCTTTTAACAAAACCACGGACTTTGATTTGAATTTCAAATTGGGCTGTGACGATTAATCGTCAGAGCCGGGTACGGTCAATCGCGAGCTTAAGGTACCGCGTGCATTGTCGACTGGGAATAATCAGTATTGAGTACCTGGTTGGTAGACTATAGTTATAAGCTTATGGTTTGCTTGCTTTATAGTGTTTTGATTTTGGTTGATTTTTACTACTACATTTTTTTGTAGGATACTAGTAGTTGAATGACGGTTAGCCTGCTTTGAAGATATGCGAGGCAGTTCTGACTATTTTTTATATGTTTTATATTTCGTTCTACGCTTGTTGGTCTAATAGTCAAATTCTTTTACAAGTCTTTATATTAAGTAAAAGTAATAATTAATAAAGGTAATGCTTAATGGAAAAAGCATAACAGAGAGAAAATGAGGCGTAAAAAATAAAAAAACAAATTAAGAAGAAAATATCGAAACCGTGTGTTATCAATCGAGTTCATGTGAATTTAGACGCGAGCAGTTTTTCTGTTCCTTCTTCCCTAGCCTGTCTTTCAACTCATTTTAATTCCTTTTCGCATCGATCAAATATACCATAGATGCACGATCGTCGCTCGAAAAACGGCCCCAACAAAACTGTGCATAAATCAGTCGTATGCGCAATTTCGCTCGCAGCCAATTTACGACCGCGCTAGCAGTCCCACGTTTCACAATGCCATAGTGTGTAGTTAAAACATGCAAAAACTATACTCCAAAAGTGCAAAAAAAGGATGAAATGTCGTTCTTTCAGTAAGTATAGTTTTTTATGAAACATTTATTATATTTTGTTGAATATGGCGCTTTTAATAATATATTTGAAGATATTTTCGTTTAAATTTAAATGCATGTATTACGCACCTGTCCCACTCAGTCTTGCGTGCGCTGCCCGTAAGCGAGAGCGAATTGACACCGTAGTGGTGTCGGTTAGCGGGTAAGGACCGTATACTTAGTACGCTTGCGTATCGCGAGTAATACACTTAGGACGCTTTACATTGACGCATTTTGACTAAACTGTTACAAAATGTTTCTCAGTGGGCGTTCAATGGTTATTCCGGTTTATTTCCTGGATGCATAATAAATGCAGACACTTATAAGTAAGTAGTACTGGTCAGTGCCACATATTGACGCGATTTTTGTATGCGAATGTGCATGTATGGTATATTTGATCGAAGCCTTTTCGCATCTGTACTAGGGTCCTAATTTATGTTATTGCAAAGAAACATAGGCTACGTTAGAAGCTTACCAAAAAAGGAGTTGTATGTAAGTTTGCCATCTTATCATATCATATCTGTATCAAAATGTTGCTTTGCTCAACACCTCACAAAAAGGTTTTGTTTGTTATAATTTACTTCTTATTATTAAAAGTATGAAGATATAATAGATACACAGTTTGGTTTTAGGGCAGGACTGTCAACTGAAAGTCCAATATTATTTTTAAAGGAAACTGTGAATTACTATGGGAAACCTAAGACGCCAGTGCATGCCTGTTTCTTGGATTTGTCCAAAGCTTTTGACCGAGTGTCATATGGCAAGCTTTGGTCAAAGCTAAGAAATGAAAGAGTACCAGCTGACCTTATAGGTATTTTTACTTACTGGTATAACAACCAAGTAAACTCAGTAAAGTGGGGCAATACATATTCTGAAGAATACACTTTGGAATGTGGAGTAAGACAAGGTGGTCTTACTTCTCCTAGGTTATTCAATATATATGTTAACCAGCTCATTGAGGAGCTCAATAGTAAACGTGTCGGCTGCCATATAGATGAGTTTTGTGTAAACAATTTAAGTTATGCGGACGACATGGTGCTGCTGAGCCCCACAATGAACGGTTTAAGACAGCTGGTGAAAATATGTCATACAATGTCGGTAAGAGTGAATACATGATATTTAAATGCAAAAGTAATGTATTTGATAGGTTCTCTTGAACACCACTTTTGCTCAATGGGGTACCTCTGACCCGGGTTTCAAAGTTCAAATACTTGGGTCATATGTTGACAGAGAGTCTTAAAGATGATTGTGATGTTGAGAGGGAGCGTAGGGCGCTGTCGATTCGGGGTAACATGTTGGCGCATAGGTTTGCTAGGTGTACAGCGCCTGTCAAGGTTACAAAGCTTACTCTTCAAAGCGTTTTGTCAGGCGTTTTACACTTGTAGCCTGTGGGCACGTTTTACGCAGAGGAACTACAGCGCCTTGCGCGTCCTCTACAATAACATCTTCAGGTCACTGTTTCGCCTACCTAGATACTGCAGTGCATCCGGTATGTTTGCCGACGCCGGCGTAGATGACTTTTATGCACTGATGAGGAAAAAAGTAGCTTCCTTAGTACAACGCGTACGGGTGAGTCGGAACAGTGTCTTGAGGATGGTGGGTGACAGAGTTGACTCTGTTCTTTTCGGTAGATTTACTGAGCTCCACGTAAGGGGTGCGCAGAAGGGTCTGGGGAGGAGGTAGTGACTGTTCTGTACCTACTTATTGTGTTTATTTTTATTTTCATATAAAATTCTTTTCTTTGGCTATTGACTGTTTTGTCTGAAAATAAATGATTTTTATTATTTTATTTATTATAAGCAAACCAAAGCTTTCAGAAAAATCTTTAGTTATTTATTTACGTCCATAGAATTAATGAAATATCCAATAGGCCTCCGTGAACTGGTAAAACTTAATATATATATATATAACATAACAAAATATTAAAGTCACACAATTTTTCTGCTTCCAACACACTTGCAGACATATTCTTGCGCCTATATACCTAAAGGAGTAGACAGTTTTACACCCATATATTGCCAAAACTTTTTTAGGCACTCGTAATAAGGGATGGTCTCTTGTTGTTTATCGGGCACAGTTCCAGGCTCCGTGCTGCTACTCAGAATGTCTGGTCAGGAAATCCCTATAAGACTTTTCCTGTTCTCGAGCCGGGCAAAGTATTATAGGATTGGAAACTGAGATTTCATGCACATTATCCTCATAAACTACTCTTGTACTCAAGAGAGTAAATCTTGCTTACATTTATATGTATTACTTGTCGCAAGTGCGCGCTTCCTCTTCTACATAAACCGTAGTTTACATAGTGTCAACTACTGCTTCCAATTAGACGACAACAAATAGAGTGCCTGGATTAAAGCTAGTACAGAATGGCGGCCATGCTTAATTAACTAACGATAATAACGATAAAGTTTGAGCAGTGCTTGCTTTGAGAGTTTTCTTTAGTTCTTGCTAGCTTTTGCCCGCGGCTTAGCTCGTGTTAATTTAGAATTTGACAATAAATTCGGGTTGTACTCTGCTTGTAATAATATAATTTAATCATGATTCGAAAGACACGTGGCGCCATCTATTATCATAAGAACGTTATTATTGTTTTCCTCGGGAACAGTATTTTTTTTCTGGATGAAAGGTAGCCTATGTCGTTACTGTACACCTATCAACGTATATGTAAAATTTCAGGATGATCGGTTCAGTGGTTTAGACGTGAAAAAGTAATAAACAAACAAACTCATTTTCGCTTTTATAATATTAGTTAGGATAGTTGGACGTACTTTCTGAAAAACGTTCCAACCTACAAAGTTAACATTTTGAGATAATCGTGATAGAAGTTCAATCCCGTATTGCTTCTTCATACATGTGGGTTGGGCTACTAAGTCATGATTTCATATTTAGAGTGATAGTAGAGCTACCAAATATTTCGAGCTAGTAAATAGTAACCCCGTGACTAATTTGCTAATAATAACTCGATTTTGACCCGAGTGTGGGTTGGAACGTTTTTCAGAAAGTAGGTACGTCCAGTTAGGATGAATAAAATCCTATGTGAACCCAGCGGTTTCATCTACGTTAAAGATTACTGCTTCGTTTCAACAACTCTTAACGTGGCGTTATATTGCTTATGTTACTTCTGAATAGAGTATGGCATGGAGTAGATACTATGGCATTATTCAAATCGGTTAATTAGTTTCAGAGATAATTGACTACAATCATGCAAGCAAATCTTTTCTCCTTATAATATGAGTATATTATTCTATGGCTACCTTTCTTGACAAAAATCAAAATAACACTAACAACAATTTTGTTCGACTCGTGAATCAAACCCGAGACCTTAAGCACCGGAGTCATATTTATTACTGCTGCGTCAACGAGGCAGTCTTAGGCCCTTCGTACACAAGCCTACGCAAATCTTCGATACCCGACGATTTTGGTCTCTAAGCGACTACCGCAATACAAATTCATAGAGGTTCGTACACAGGCACGCGTCGCCGACATTTGTACCTGTGTACGAACCTCTATGAATTTGTATTGCGGTAGTCGCTTAGAGACCAAAATCGTCGGGTATCGAAGATTTGCGTAGGCTTGTGTACGAAGGGCCTTATAGAATCTTTAGAACACATTTTATTGTTAAACTATACAGGGACTCGAGAGAAAGTACTGTGTGAAAAATCCAGTCAAAATGTTCTATCTATCATCTGCTTTTATTTTAAGAGATAAATATACAAAATGTCTAGTGCTTATACAAAAGACGGACTAGACTTGTTTGAATTTCATTAAGATTTTCAATTTTATCTTAAAAAGAAATTTGTATGCTTTGTTGCTATGCGATGTCGTCTGGGTGACAGAATTTAATATGGGGGTTGTGTCGCCATCAAAAGACTAGACATCTGTGTACACTAAGTTATGTGAGTGCTTATACTAACTCTTTATTATTTATCAACTCCTATATATTACTTACTAGCTTTTGCACGCGGCTTCGCTTGGGAATAATATTTTTTTTTCTGAATAATAATAATGTAATCGGTCCTTTTCTGTACACCCGACAACGTAAGACAGCTGAGAGGCCATGAAAGCGTAACAAACAAACTCGTATTTGCATTTATAATATTAGTTAGGATACATTGCGGGTCTAACCTTTTAAAGGCAAAATTTTTAAAGACAACTTCTGCACTGGTAATAATTTGTACGTCGAGGGACTTAGCAAACATTTAAACAACGTAAACAAAGAATAGGTAGAACCAGAAAAACTATAATCATTTTTTTTTATTTTTTTTATTTTTTTTTATTTTGCTCGTCAAAATGACCGCACTCCACCTGAATCAAATTAAAATCATTTATTTATTTCAGGCTGCATAGGCCCGTAGATATATGTAAGAATACCTTAACCTAAATTTACATATTTAAAAATTTTATAATACATACACACAACACCATCTAGCCCAAACTAAGCAGAGCTTGTACTATGGGTACTAGACAATGGATAAACATACATATATATACTTTTTTGTTTTGTAAATACATATATATTATACCTACATAGAAACATAGATACCTAAATACCTTATAGACTAACATACATACAATTTGTGTTAGTATTTATATAACTTATTAACTATGTTAGTACTGCTTCACTTGCACTCTGTTGTTGTGCGCGCCCATCATAGTAAATCTTTTGTCGCATTCACCAGTAACTACTTTAGCATATAATAATAATAATATAATATTCTACCACATACACACAACACCATCTAGCCCAAACTAAGCAGAGTTTGTACTATGGGTACTAGACAATGGATAAACATACATATACTTTTATTTTTGGAAATACATACATGTTATACATAGAAACACCCAGACCAAGACAAGCATCCATGTTCATGCACACAAATGTTTGGCTTGTGCGGGAATCGAACCCGCGACCACCGCGTGGCAGTCGGTTACACTAACCACTACGTCATCGAGGCCGTTTGGGATCATACAAATTTTTAGCCTGTATGGGGATTGACCCCACAGTACCTACTTGGCCCAATGGCAGTGGCGAGAGACTACACAATCTGTGCCAGGTGGTATTCACGAGTCCATGGTCATTACTACTGAACCTGGTTGCATAGGTCTTGCTATTATGGGTTGTAGGTGGGATTTGTCCTTAACTATGTCTTTATTATCTATCACTATGTCGGCCTCGATGGCGTAGTGGTTGGTGTAACCGACTGCCGCGCCTGAGGTCGCGGGTTCGATTCCCGCACAAGTCAAACATTTGTGTGCATGAACATGGATGTTTGTCTTGGTCTAGGTGTTTCTATGTATAATATGTAAGTATTTACAAAAAAAAAAGTATATATGTATGTTTATTCGTTCTCTAGTACCCATAGTACAAGCTCTGCTTAGTTTGGGCTAGATGGTGTTGTGTGTATGTGGTAGAATTTTATATTATTATTATTATATGCTAAAGTAGTTACTGGTGAATGCGACAAAAGATTTACTATGATGGGCGCGTAGCAATCAATGTTTTATAGAGGTATTTAGGAATTAAGTTTGATAAACAGCTATGTACTGTATTATATAGAAGTAAATGTTGCAATTTCTGTTTTGTAACATCTCGCATGTGATGTAAATATAACTGTAATGTACGTCGATGTAAAGGAAATTGTATAGTATACTATATCCAGTTGTCGAAACGTATTGGAAACTTAAGTTATTCGAGTTAAAATCTGTAAAAAATTGTTTACCTTCCATATGCATGCATTTAGGTAGCGTTTAATTAAGGCAGCACTATGTAATACATTATATGGGTTGCACACTAAAACATTATGACAATGTATACACAGCGTTAAATCCCTGGGAATGTGCATTTTTTTTAAATTCCTTTGTAATATTTTCTATCTCGCGGGGGACTTCACAAATATTCAAACAACAGACACAAACAACACCCGAACTTAGAACAACTATTAGCAGATCACACAAATGTTTGTCTCGTTCTGGAATCGAACCCATAACATTCGGCGCAGAGGCAGTAGCGAGGTGACTACTTAAACCACTACCTCACCTGTGCAGTCGGTGATATTATCACAATGTTTTAGTGTATGCTTTGTTGGTGGTCCTTAAAAAAATAAATATCAAATTACATACATACATGCATATGTACCTATATAGACTGTCTGTGATCCTCCGAAGAGACCAGCATAACAGTGATATTCTCATTTCAATAGCTTTACTTGTTAGTTCCACGGAATTCTAGATTCCGAGCTATTACTGAGGAAAGTCTATCAGAAAATTCAATAACATTTAGTCTGACTTGGATATCGAACCAACTCTCCATTCGCAAAGATAAGCGTAAACTAAGAAAACGTGTTCAACAAGGCTGTGATATTTATTGACCTTTAACATATTATTCATTATACTAATTAATCTGTCACGATGTCATTGTTAGATGAGATATAAATCATGATAGCGCTTAAGTCTACTTGTAAACACACTAATTATAATTCGATACTTATTAGATTAGTGCTTACACTAATGTGTTCATTAAGCTAATTAGACGTGTTAGCTGTTACATAGTAAGGTACTTCAGTTTAATAAACTTGAGTTAAATGATAGGGATAGAGCATTACTTCGCTCAAACTTGTTGAAGACTGAACTAGGAAGTTATATAATAATATCAGCCCTGTATTAAACTATCCCACTACTGGGCACAGACCTCTTCTCAGTGTGCGAAAGGTTAGGCCATATTCTACCACTGTGGCCTAGTGCGGGTTGGCAGACTTCACATATTGCCTCACAATGTTTTCCTTTACCGTTAAAGAAAGCGATAGTTAACTATTTAATGCACACATAACTTCGAAAAGTCACAGATGCGTGCCTTGGGATCGAACTCGAGACCTCTGCGTAGTAGTCCAACGGACTCTCACTAATAATAATAATTTAAAAGTCCAGGTGGACCTCCAGGGGTCCACGGGAGACTCGAAGGGGATCTACGTTGGCGTGACAAAAAATGGGGGTGCACAATTCGTAAGCTTTCGATAGTGAAGAACTAAAATGTTGGCTTGACTTCACTGACTGTTCGAAAGCTCAGTGACTGTTACTTGCATATTCCATATGTTTTTCGATATTTCGGTGGAGAATTAAATTAAGAAAAAAATAATGAAAAAAAAGGTCAGCCCGCCCACCGTGGTAGGTTCAGTGATTCAAAAAAAAAGTTAGCCCGTAGAGATTTGATCAAATTTTTTATTTGCATCAACTTGTTTAGCTGCAAAGGGTCCACCGGAACCAGCTAAATTTTGCAAGTGGTCTATAAGAAAAAACGTCTGGGAACCTCTGAATTGTAAATAGTGTACAGAGTCTGCTCGATTAGCGCAGTGGTTAAGTGGTCACCGCAGTGTATGACAGTTGTTAGAGTTCCTTACGGGATAGAAAATGTGTGATCAACATTGTTGTGCCGGGTCTGGGCGCTCTTTTCCTCTGCTTGCGCTCTTACGTTAGATGTTAAAACAAATTTTAGTGTATTACATCACTGCTTACTACAAACATGTTTTTTTTTTTTTTTTTATTTATTTTACTCGTCAAAATGACCACACTCCACCTGATGGTAAGCAGTCGTGTGGTCTAAGAGCAGTGGCCTCCACATCGCCCCCACAGTAGCCGAGGCGATGTTGAGGTCTCTACTTTGACGGCCTGAGAAGATGCTTTTTCACGCCCCGCTTAAAGAACCCAGGATTAAAGGAAGAAGGAAACACGTGCCTTGGCAGAGAATTCCATGCCTTGGTCGTTCGGCAGAGATATGAGGACCCAAACTTTTTGGTACGCGCTCTAATCGACTCTACCGTGTAAAAAGAATCTTTATGTACATATATATTAAAATTCTCAAAAACTTTTTATTTTCAATATCGCCCAAAAAGTGATAACACCAAAACCAGTTCCTTGTATAAAGCGCTTCAGAATCTTATATCGGTTAGGAATGCTGCGGAATTTTCTGTCAAATCTGACTTCACTCGAGCGCTGGGGAACCAGGCGTACTAACAATGCTTAAGGTAGCTGCTTGAAATTCATGCTCTGCCATTTTAAAAATGTAAGTCGTAAATCTGGCTATGAAAATTTCACGTGGTAAATCGAATAGTTTAGGGGTAAACATGTTTGTTTTAGGGGCGTGTAGGATTTGTATTTTGTATTTGAATTGTGTATGTCAGTGTCTTGTATAAAGTTCGTGACGTGCATACTGTTATTGTATTTTACCGTCAAGTAAGTTCCAGTATATCCTGGAATTGTTACTGGTAGACGGCAATTAACTCGCCCCTATAAACATGGGATTTAAATGATAGCTGGCGAAATTTTTGTGTCATGTGGAGAAGAAGATGGTTACAACTTCTGTCGTTTTTTTTGAGAATATACTACAATTGTTTACTAACTAGATAAAATCATCGAGGTCTAGCTAATTTTGATTTAAGGATTTCAAGATATGCTTTATAGTACATATATCTTTAACTTTTAAAGTTATCAATGTATATTTCAAGCCAATTTAAATTTTACTACACGATGTCAGCCATAGGTAACCCCTTGTGTAAAGTAGTTATAGATGTACATAGATAGAATGGTAGAAGATAAAGTAAAGATGGATATATGCAATGACATAGAAGAAAAAGAAGTTAATGATGAGATGGTGACTGGTACAGATATTTGGTTAAAGTAGACAAACTGTGCCGACCTCAATTCAATTGGGATGTTATATTACTTTCTATGCCTCGTAGAGTAACAGAAGCGTTTATCAACGCATACACAAAATTTTTTAGTAGTAATACGGAGTCTAAAACTCTGCCCGGTACATGCCAATAGCCTCGTTACATATTACGTATGACCTAACACCATAAATGGCGAAATGTGGGTCTAATCCCTGCCTACGCTATCGATAATGTAAGCATGAGACGTGTGAAAGTCCACGATCTCTAGAGAGCGTAGGCAGAAGAGAGCGTTTAAACAGCGTACTCCGCTACACACATATTATGCTATACGACGTTTTTCGGTCTATCTCTAACACGCCTGAAATTGAGCACATGCATTTTTATTACTACGTATTTTCACTGTCCAACTGTAGATTAGTTCAGTTTTCAAACAGCTCGATAAAATTATTATTTTATCGAGCTGTTTGAAAAGCTGTTTTAAGTAGTAATACTTATGTATTACTATACATAAGTCTTACTACTTAACTTACGATCACATTTCTAATATTATTGAAGTAATAACATGAGACGAAATATAACTAGAAAGAAAATCCTGAAGTTATATAGATTGCGAATATCGCTTGCTACGAACTTCTACGGCTACAGGCTACGCGGCTACGATTCACGTAGAACCGCTACGAATTTACGCTTCGATTCGCAAGAAAATATCTCCGGCGAAATACATTGCAATGTTTTATTATGATTCTCAGATTTGTACGTTCTCTCTGATCGCAATGGTTTAATCACAAAGGAATTTCTGTAGAACATTGTAATGGATTTTATTCTTTCCTTTGCGGACGTACCTTACACATTTTTAATGTTTTTTTTTTGCATTTAGACACGCAAATATAGAAAAGCTTTTAGTTTTAAATTCTAAGTTTTTATAATAATGATGAACATTAAAAACGGTAATATTTTGAACGGAAAGATGTTGATATAATTTATACTTACTTAAACTTATACAAATTTTAGAATTTGAAATTACTTTATCTTTGACTGGTTTTGAATACTTCGCAGTATCGTTGGTTACTTTAATTTCAAATATCAGCTGACATTTTGAAACAAATAACTCATTACTTGACTCATGGGTATCGAATTCATTTACGATTGATAACAACTGATCATTCAATTTTACTTCGATGAACCAAATGGGTATTTTTTACGTTTATTTTTATACGGAATGTCTATTCCGTACTACTACTAAGAAAAACATGAGCGCACACAACAGTCACATTCATTACCGCTACACCACCGGCGCAATCCCAAACTTTGACATTTATAACATTAGTTACAAGTAGAATTTATTACAAAACTCTTAGGCATCCATATTATCATTCCATTCAGAATAGAATGATCATTAATTTCTCTATATTGAAAGGAATACATTATCCTGAAACGAGTCATAATATCGAACGGATCATACTGTATAACTAGAACTTTGTTTTAATTGAATAAAATACTTTTATTAATTACCATGTGGTAGAGAGTTATGTGATATTCTCGATGGCTGGGTTCAGGGTAGTTAAAATAGTTTTAATAGCCGCTACGTTACCTTACACCATAATAACATTATAGGGAGTATTGATTAGGGAAGTTTGCTAACGAAGATCATCTGATATGAAATGGGTGTACCTTTTCGTTTATTAGGCTTGTAGATAGTGCGTCATTTGTAGCAGTTCAAGTACTTGCTATATAAAACTGAAAAAGGTACGGTCAGCGACATTAGTAAGTGAGCATTAAGCAAATATGTAACAGTATTTTATACATTACATGTACTATCATTGTTACTCGGTGGTGTTGCAGTGCTTATAATTTAGTGTATTTTTCAAGTATTATAATATTAAGAGTAAACTATAAGTGATAATCTCTATTATACAAATAAAAGTATATTAGTGAGTAGTTGAGAATTTTTCATAAATGAGACCTAGTTATAAGATTATATTTATGTCGAAATCGTTAAGAAATTAATTAGTTATGCCATAGGGGTAAACATTTTGATAATAGTATAATTAAGTACTATTGATTAATGTAGGTGAAATACTGAAAATACGACAAAAATACCAAAGTCTGTGAAAATGTTTGTATGTTTGTTAGCCAATCACGCGTAAACAGTTAAGCTAATTTCGGTTAAACACATTGAATACAGGCTAAGCCGTGGGCAGAAACTAGTAGACATTAATCAGAAACATTTTAGTTTTTGTCTAGACTTTTAAATATCTTTTACCCGATAACAACCCTAATATATGACCTGTCTTACGAAAATCTTAAAGTATTTTAAAAGTATCAACTTACCTTTTGTAAAACAAACGATGTAATGTGTCACTTTATCTGATATACCTAACTTTAAGGCTGTCAAGCGCAGACATCTTAAGCCACATTAATCAATAGGTTATAGGTTACACTAGCTTCAGAAACCTTATATCATTGGTGTCACCTCTTCTGAGATAAAAATAACCACTTGTCAAACAGGATCATAAAATAAAGATGACAGGACTAAAGAAGTTTTGAAACAGCGATAGGCGGTATACAGAATCTGAAAGATTCTGATTTAAAAATAGAACGATGTAGGTAGTTATGTGTTCCCACGTTCCTATGAGCAAGCTAAGAACGCATTACGTCACCGCACTTAGCAACAGTACTTGATCTTAACTTTAAGTAAACTATAACATAAATAATGACCATAAACTTAAAGGTGACGGAATACTAAGTTAATTGATGCTGTCACTTGACAGTAAACAAGTAGCCCGTGGGATATCACACGGACAGCACACATGTATAAGATTTAACCACATATAAACCAATGTACATGCATACATACATAGATTCACGCCTGTGTCCCAGACGGGTAGGCAGAGACTATGGATTTCCATTTGCTACGATCCTGACACACTTCTCTGGCTTCATTCACTTTCATCACATTCCTCATACACGCCCGTCGCCTGTTTACGTCATAAACCAATATATCCTAGCATTAAGTCATTCTTTTGTCAACTGCTCAACAAGACTGTACCCAACTTGCGTTTTTAGTTAAATAAAGTATTTATTTCTTTTTTAACATAAATCAAGTGTATATATTTGACTAGGTACACATCGCGCTGCCGATGGAAATATATTTTGATATTATGCGATTATAAATCTTAATTTCTTTGAAAGAAGGTGCGTTTTTTATTGTAGTTGAGGTTTATTTATGAAAATATAGACTCATACGTGTTATTCGGTTTTACATGTTTAGTTACGGATCTATCAGGGGTTCTTAAACATAATCACAATGTCCTGGCGCAATATAAGAGCCTCGATTACATTCTAAATTATCGGGCAAACCCGTATACTTCATGATTTAACGATACATACGTTTACTAGCCCTGTACTCCGTGAAGGCGTAGGCTGTATTGTATTTCATCCACACCGCAAGTTACTTTGTCCTACGTAATAGGAGGTGAACCTGTTGCCGTCTACCAAGCACTGTTGGTGTCTCTGTGCTGTTTTTTAGAAATGATTAGCAGAAAAACCGAATAACACTGCTTGATCCTGTAATTGAACCCAGGGCCTTAATATATAATTCGTGCTACAATTGATTTCTACAAGGATATTTGGATGGGCACAATTTAAAAAGGCATGCTACAACTTAAAGTTAGTAGACAGAAAAATGCAATAACATTACGCGACACGAACATCAAATCCACTACTACACATTCGGCAGTATTCACACTTATATTACTGTACGTACAAAACAGATTCATCAAAACAAATCAAGAGAAAAATCAAGAAAAACTCGTAGAGAAAGTTACATACCATAAACATTGATGTGTGTAAACTCCATCGGAATCCGTCAGTGGCGTACCACAGTAATAACGGACTATCGGCCGCATCGCACTGCACGATTGATGACGTCGTTTGTCCGATCCATCGTACGTAATATAGTTTGAGTTATCAACACCCAAACGTATATTGACTTGAAGAAAGAAAATACTTTTTTGTAATGTTAAATTCGTTTTTACGTTTGGCAAACTATTTGTGGTGATATGTTTGCTGCGTTACTTACGATTTTAAATGTTTCTCGGTGTTATTATTATGAGCTGCACGATTAGGGCTTACTTTTATTCTATTTGTTTATATGTTATCTATCTGTCCATTTTTTCTCCATCCAAGTGAGAACTTGTAATTGGCTCTCAGATGACTATGCTGCCGTAATAGCTGCCATAATAATGTGTTATAGCTGTAAGTTTTCCATGTCCAAATAAATAAATAAAATTAAGATTACTATCGAGGCTTTAATAGTATCGAGCTTAACCCTAAAACATGGAATAAAATGTGTTTTCTACGTATTTTTGTAACCAACGTTTGTTTTTCATTATCGTTTATTATATTAGTGTAACCGACTGCCACGCCTGATGGTTCGATTTCCGCACAAGTCAAATATTTGTGTGCATGAACATGGATTTTTGTCTTGGTCTGAGTGTTTCTAAGTATAATATGTATGTATTTACAAAAAAAAAAGTATATATGTATGTTTATCCATTGTCTAGTACCCATAGTACAAGTTCTGCTTAGTTTGGGCTAGATTGTGTTGTGTGTATGTGATAGAATATTATATTATTAATATTAATTATTTACCTATTAATTGCAAGTAAACAAAATACATAACCATAACTTTAATGCGGCGGCAGTCTAGTAATAAAGGCATCGGACTTACGATCTAAAGGTCGAACTGCTTATAATATTAAGAGAAATTCACGTGGATAGTGATAGTAAATACATATATTATTATATGCATTTAGGTTAGCAGGAGATATTCTCAAGCTTCATAGTGTAACGTTTTTGGTGTCGAACCCGCTTTAGAGGCGAAGCTGACTTGGGTTGTAAGCTAAGCAGAGATAATTTCAAACAATTTTCAACACAATTACAAAGTCTTAATTACAATTGAAACAATAATTATAGAATATTATAACAGAGTCACATTAAAGTTTAAACTACGCGTTTTTACAAAAATCAGGGCGTGGTTCTAGTAAGGCTTGTTGCGTGGTCTTTGGAAGAAAGACCACTTAACTTAGATGAAGTTGCGCAGCGAAAGGAGCCTCCATCTTCGGTGCGATCCACTTACATAGGCTGCTGCCGCTGGGGAGGAACAACAGAGGCACCTCGTCACTCTTCGCATGCGCGGCCGCGCGCCACGAGTCGTCTACGTTACCATAGTAGATTTTACTCAAATGGTAATATAATTTAACGAAATATTAACTCGTTACAATTCAAGTTAGGACCAAATTAAGACTATACGAACAATTTGATCGATCACTTATAATAAGCCAGCATAAACACTCAGCCACGCACATTTTGCGTAACGAGAGGCCATCCTTTGATAGCCGACGCAATATTTTTCTTTAGGTCAAATATATTGGAAGTTGGCGTATGTTGTGTACGGTATATTTTATTAGTGACAGTTTTTTTATTTATTATTGTGTAATCTCGAGTTGAAAAACTACTATATATTTTAATAGGGACTGCGGTTGACAGGCACATTTTTGATCTAGAGTTTTTCATATGTTAGCTGAAAAATACACATTTTTATTACAAAAATATTGTAAATGTATTATAACATTTAAAGCTTTCATTTTCACAAAGGATATATAAAATATTATTTTATTTATGTTGCCAGCTGGTACGCGACTTCAAACGGGGTTTGTTTTTAATTATGATAGTCTGTCGTCACGATTCAATCAATCTCTATACCACAACTAAATTGGATGAGTAGTTGCGCCTTGAAAAGCGTAGATTTAGAATTATATTAATAGCATGGATAAGTACCTACCTGGCCTTGATGATCCCATGGTAGAATTTTGCGCTTATGCTTCATGATCATGATATCTTAGGTTTGATTTTTGGATCAAGCCTACAGTTATATTCGGCTTTTCTATCAAGCAAATTTTAGAACTTGCCAGAAAACAGAAAAGTATCCGTATTGTTACTGATAGCAGCACAGAGTTTGGTACTGTGGGTTGTTGTATCCCCTAAATACCAGATATCTAAAGACATAACCAATAAAACGTGGATATATAATAGTTATACCTTGGCTAGCGATTCGTATTCACGAATGATGAAGACCATACGATCATCTTACTTATTTTCTTCCTCCAGACAGATATTAATGCTGATGTCACTAAACTGACATGGTGGTCATGTAAGCACCAATATAAAGCCACAAAAAACATTTTAAAATCACACAAAAGGTCTATTATTTATTTTATTTTTCAAACTAATTTATCCGTATAACAGATATTTATTTCTTACTAGTTTTCACCCGCGGCTTCGCTCGCGTAAAGGTAGGTTAGGTTAGGTTTGCAACAGTAATTTTTTCTGGATGAAAGGTACCCTATGTCCTATTCTGTACTCCTGACAACGTGTATGCAAAATTTCATGTTGATCGGTTGAGTAGTTAAAGCGTAACAAACAAACAAACAAACTCATTTTAGCATTTATAATATTAGTTAGGAAGTTAGGAATAGGATTAGGATTCTAATCAGCGAGTTTTAAGTTCATCTCAATAATAAATTGTGTAGAGTTGCCTACAAAGGTCCAAAGTTTACAAAAGGACAATTATTTAAAGTACAATAAGTTCTCAGTAATGCCGTGGTTCGATTGACTGCGGGTTTAAATTCACCTTCACTCGTATCAAAAGTGTTAGGGTCAAGCATTCAGGCAATCGGTGTGAGTACGTACGATGGTACGTGCTGGGTTCGAGGGATAAGAATTAACAATATTATTGACTAAAACACGTTTTATTCTAACACACAATGAAATTGAAACACCACACACGCTATTTATATATACACTTTCCCACTCTAACTGCTTTAAACTTTGTGATATTTTCGCTTCCTTTCGCTCCGATGAATACTTGACCACTTACAATTTTATTGTAAACTGACTTGGCTTCCGCTTGCCTTGCCTTTTATACGAGATAAAGCGTTTCTGGCATTTTCTGGAAGCGCCATACCCGGCGTATAATTTTCTAGAAGCATACTGTATAATCATACTGTATATGACAAAGTTCTAGCGCTCTCTCTAATCTTCGCGTGCAGACAATCTACGCAGTTCAGTTATAAGTCAATAGATGGCGCTGTAATAAATTATTAGAAGGAACTGCCGAGTCTTCCCATCTGTGCCGAGAGATGGCATTGGCTGTAACAGTATTCTCACAACTATATTTATAGTTGTGACAGTAGAATATCTAGAAAATAATATCTAGAATATTCTGCTATCATCAGAAGAAAAGGCGTATTTAAATATTTTTCAGAAATAGTGTTATATACGTATTTGGAATCAGTAAAACAGACACATCTGCCAGTATGTTTTTTATATTAAATATAAAAATATCCGCCGATACTTTTTTCCCCTTATGACGAGGCAGTATTTTGCAGTTAGACTTCGCCAGCTATAAGGCTCCATGTAGTAGAGGGCAAGCCTACTATTACTGTCTACAGGACTTTCCCCGACCTAGCAATCGAATCCGTAACTTCATTTACAGTAGTCGCATTCACTGCTGCTGCGCCACAGAGGCTGACAGCGTAAGAATAATCACACTCTAACTGCATTTTCTCGGTGAATATCTATATCTTCCATTTATTTCTTTCGTGTTTCTTTTCATTTCGTTTTTTCGTTACTTGCCTCTAGGAATGTGTTTGAACTGATAATTATTTTAGTATTGCAATGGATTATGATACTCTTGTTGGTCATATTGGCTGGTCTATAATTTATTCATTTCATCAGCAATCGGTATGGAAAGTTACGTTTTCAATGTGAATATTTTACAAACTAATATTATTTATGCATATTAAAGTAGTTGTAATACAGACTTTATTTATATGGAAATTAGTTTACTAATCTAGTAGTCGTGTTATTTTATAAAAAATATTCATAACTTACTAGCCACAGATGCCTAAAACTCCAACGCTTGTGTGTTTTTGATTGGGTTAGTATTTCTCACGAATGCTGTTAAAAATTATATTAAGAATACGTCGTTTTAATCTTTAATATAATTCCAAGGCATTTGTCATATATTACCTTAGACCCTGACGTCTAAGGTAATATATGACAAATGCGTTGACATTATATTAAAGTCGCATACACTACCCCTACGACCCTGAGGTGGGCAGTGTATGCGACTGCGGAGCATGAGGTCGTGCGTTATATGCCTGGTTCATCATGTCATTACTTGTCATCATGTCAGTTAACTAAAAGAAAGAAGTATAAAATGTTCTACCTACCTAAAATGTAATTTAATTTTGTAATGTTAATCATTTTTTCAACAGCGTAAGTTTTGAGAATGTCATTTCGTAATTGTCATCTAAGTTTATTGAAATTAAACTACTATATACAGAATTTATCGCGTTGTTTATTTGACACTATTACAAAATTTTGAAAAACTGTTCCACTACTATAATCACTATTAAACTTTACAAATTTTTAAGCTAATTAAATTATTGAAACTATTAAAACTATTTATACTATTACTATACTATTATACTATTTAGATTTATTTTTACACTTTCCCCGACGTTTCGGTTGCTTTTCAGCAGCCATGGTCACGGGGAGACTAAGATGGTAGTGGTCTCAATGTTCCAGTGTAGTTATTTCAAAGTACCCGAACATAATTTAATCATGGGTGTTTCTATTTACGCAGAATGAACTCAAAGTATCATGAAGTCTAGCTGTGGTTTTCTTCTTCTTGGGTTTGACTAGTTGAATTACTGGATCCCAAGCTGGTGGCACATTCCAACCATCTTCTCTATTGAAATTAGGATGTTTCTTGATTTCCATAGCCTCGCGAAGCATCCTTGGTAGGAATCGGTGTTCTTTAGCGAGCATCTGTGGTTTGTCAAATCTCAGGTAGTGGTTGGTCCCCTGTTGCACATGTTCACACACAGCAGACTTCAACGAGCGTTGGTGTTTTACATCAGCTATGTTCTTTTATGCGGGTGCCTATGCTTCTCTTGGTTTGACCAATGTATGAGAGTCCGCAGTCACAATCTATTTTATAGACCCCTGCATCTTGTAAAAGTAGTTGGCACTTGACGGATGGTAAAAATTGACTTATCTTCGTTGGCGGCTTGAAGTATGTGTTGATTGAAGCTCGATTCAAGATGTAGCCAATCTTGTCAGTGACACCCTTTACATAAGGTAGTATAGCAGGCTGGCGCTCGACTTTGGCTGGCTTTTCTCGGGATCTGTGACAGCGGCGCGGCTGTTGGAGCTTGTTGTCTTGCAGTACTTGCTTGACATGTTAAAGCTCGGCGTCCAGGTGTTTCTTGTCACAGATCCCGTGGGCTCTCTGAAACAAAGACATTCCCACGGTAGCTAACTGTTTTGGATGGTGGTGAGATTCACCGTTTAAGTACCTATTTGTATGGGTCTTTTTCCTATACACAGTGTGGCTCAAAGTATGATCAGGATTCCTGATGACAAGTACATCTAAGAAAGCTAATGAATTATTTGCCTCTAATTCCATAGTAAATTGTATGTTGTTATTAATGCAATTAAGATATAGTAGTTTAATTTCAATGAATAACATTCGCGTAAACAGAAGACAATATTATCTAAGTTTACTTTGTAAATGGTTTTATGATGACACCATTTTTCTAGATACATAAAAGTGTATTGTATTAAAATGGTACTTGCTGTCTTTATTTTTTAGAAAGTTTATAAGTACTACTTTAGAATATAATATAATAATAATATAATAAACCACTTCACCGTGCAGTAAAATTTATGACAGCCGGCGATTTTATAACGATTTTATAGTTAATAATAATAATATTCTATCACATACACACAACACCATCTAGCCCAAACTAAGCACAGCTTGTACTATGGGTACTAGACAATGGATAAACATACATATATACTTTTTTTTGTAAATACATACATATTATACTTAGAAACACTCAGACCAAGACAAACATCCATCTTAATACACATAAATGTTTGCCTTGTGCGGGAATCGAACCCACGACCTCATGCGTGGCAGTTGGTTATACTAACCACTACGCCATCGAGGCTGTAAATATGAATATAAATATCACATCAATTTTTTTCTGATATTTAAAAATAAGAATGCAAGCAATTAGAGTTGCAAATAACTAGTAGGTATTCTTGGTAAATCGAGCTAAGATTAATGCTTGTGTTATGATATTGCGAGTGTGACGATGTCGATGCAAGTTCAATGCCTCGTCCAATCCACTATAGCCAAATTGATGCTATGGTGTTTCTCTGATGCTATTTCTTGTGTCGCGGGAGACTTAACAATCGTTCAAACAACTTACATACAGAATACCCAGACCCGAAATAACCATTTGTGGATCACAATTTTTTTGTCTGGTGTGGGATTCCATCCTGCAACACTCGACGTAGTTACAGTGGCGAGGTAACCACTTAAACCACCACCACGCTATCCGTGTAGTCAGTCCGTACATATTCGTATTGCTTGTGTAATTGTCACACACACGTGCAATATTTTGTCGTTAGTCAAATAACCGTGGTATTTTCACAACCATTTCAGTAACAATTAGAATGACAGTAAGACTTTCAATAAAACTTTAACTTCATAATAGAGTGTACCTCTGACGCGCAATACTTTTTGCTTGTACCTCTCCTGTTATAGCAGAAAGCCAAAATGTCTGCTGCAATATCTAACAAATACTTTCAAATCTAGACTTTATCGTTAAGCTTTTAAAGTCCAAATTTGTCTGTGAGTTGTATAGAAATTTATTCGATTTGGTTGAATTGCGGAAGTTTATTTTTTATTAAAAACGTTTTGAAAACAATTTTGGACGCATATATGAATTTTAATAGAGCTTTTCATGTAGCTTTGTTGTAGTTTTGTGTAACTAAATAGCTGTTTGTTTTATTTCTATATCTAATAAGCACCTGTAAATATTTGGCGACCGGTTTAACAAACTTTGAAATCATATACAACCAAATTCAAATACAAAGTTAACTGTAACGGGGTGCTATTATTTATTTTTATAAAGGTGTACCTTTGTTTTACATCGATATTGAATCTATATAATGCCCTATATTAGTCATTGGTTAGGCTAACATTTACATTTCATTGTATTGAACATGCAATCGAAGGATTAAAATATTCATACACTAGATTTTGTGGTGTGGTGGCTTCGCTCGTGTCAATGTATGTAATGTAATTCTATGCCTCGAGAACAGTACCTACATTTTCTGGATGAAAGGTACTTTAAGTCTTTTTATATTTATGTTTTTCTATATCCTTATCTTATCTTGTCTTATGTGATGTGGGGGCCAGTCAGTGCAGACCGGCGACACTTCGACCCAGTGGGATCTTTTGTGTCGACACTCCCAATAATGACTGCCATAGATGTTCATGGCAGCCGGGACCAACGGCTTAACGTGCTTTCCGAGGCACGGAGCAGGCGATAATTGTCAATCAATATGCACATAATTTCGAAAAGTCATATAACTTCCGAAAGTCAGAGGTGCGCGACGTGGGTTCGAACCCAAGACCCTCTGCACTGCAGTCTGTTGGTGTCCCCACTGAGCTATTGCTGCTCTTTCTATATCCCTAAAAACGTGTATGCGAAATTTAATGACGCTCGGTCGATTAGATAAGGCATGAAAGCGTAACAAACTCATTAGTTAGGGTACATACATAGATATCTTCATACCTGTATATTTAAAGGGACAGACAGAAACAACATGCACATTTGGCCATGGTTTAAGCCCAGCGTAGTGAGGCCTTTTGCCATATTCCTAATAGTCTTAATGATACCATATACTTATATAGATCACATGTTATTATCCTATATGGAGATAGAACCTATAACACTATGATCCCTGTCAGTGATGAGGTGACCACTCTAATTACTGCGCCGTCCATGCAGGCAATCAATTACTTGGATTCGAGATGTTACCTAACTTTGAAACATCGAACTTAAAACATTATAGAAATTAATTAATTTTTTAAATAATTTCGCAGATTGAAACGAAAGATGCCCCAAGACACACTTAAAATGCAACAGTGAAGTAAAGTAGGATACGACACAGGTCGTATACCGAGCATGCCAATCAGAAACCCAACCAACCCACTGATAAATGTCCCTTTGGTGACAGATTGCAGTGTAACGGGAGACAAAAAAAAATTAACATAAAACATGGTTCCAGTAAATATACAGTGGGTACATAATAAACAACAATTAGTCGAAAGCAGAGGCAGAGATGCAAATCACCTACATTTTGGCCTCGATGGCGTAGTGGTTAGTGTAACCGACTGCCACGCCTGAGGTCGCAAGTTCGATTCCCGCACAAGTCAATCATTTGTGTGTATGAACATGGATGTTTGTCTTGGTCTGGGTGTTTCTATGTATAATATGTATTTACAAAAAAAGTATTTATGTATGTTTATCCATTGTCTAGTACCCATAGTACAAGCTCTGCTTAGTTTGGGCTAGATGGTGTTGTGTGTATGTGATAGAATATTATTATTATTGTTTCGTCAGGTATAGATTTATGACCTACGTGGTAAATTTGCGAGATCACATTGTCGTCAACTGGTCACAATTCCAATCTTCATAACGCTAGTAAGATTTTTTAACTGAAAAGCTCCATAACACTTTGCCCAACTTGAGAATCGAACCCGAGTCCTAAAGCACAGCAATGGCTTTCGTGACCGTTGCGCAACCGTAGCAAATATCTATAGCAAAATTAAAACATCTACCGTCATAATAGTGACGAAAATAAAGCTTCTTATTTATTCAACAAAACTATGACCGCGTTTCATCTGCAAACACAGCACAGTTTATACACAAAAACATAAAACCAAATCACTTAAACCCGGAAATAAAGCACATCACATATCATACGAATACCCACCAAACCCACGGGAATAAGCCGACTTTAAACAAACAGAAATCGTATTCGGAGTAAGAGATCGAAGACTTTATACTATTATATGTATAGACTGACCGACAGCTGACGGCTTTAATGCGTTTAACATTGTATTCTTTGGTTTGAAAACATAATATTATCTTCTGTTTACGCGAATGGTATTCATTGAAATTAAACTACTATATACGGATTTCATCGTGTTGTTTATTTGACACTTTATTACAAAATTCGACGGCCTCGATGGCGTAGTGGTTAGTGTAACCGACTGCTGCGTCTGAGGTCACGGGTTCGATTCCCGCACAAGTCAAACATTTATGTGCATGAACATAGATGTTTGTCTTGGTCTGAGTGTTTCTATGTATAATATGTATGTAGGTATTTACAAAAAAAATGTATATATTTATGTTTATCCATCGTCTAGTACCCATAGTATGAGTCCTGCTTAGTTTGGGCTAGATGGCGTTGTGTGTATGTGGTAGAATATTACAAAAAAAAAAAAATTTAAAACTGTTACACTACCATTACTATTAAACTTTACTAATTTTTAAGCTAATTAAATTATTGAAACTATTTATACTATTATACTATTTATATTTATTTTTACACTCTCCCCGACGTTTCGGTTGCTTTTCAGCAGCCATGGTCACGGGGAGACTTGAAAACAACTTTGATATCTTACTTAATCTAGTTATATTGTAAATGTTAAAGTTTGTGCAGGTGTTTTGAGGCTTAGGTGTTATTTATTTGGCTAGAAAATAAGGTACAATCAGAAAGGAGTAGAAAGTATAAAGCTAGATTGTAGGTCTAACTATGGACTGTTGGAATCATAATAATAATAAACCCCTCTGGGACAGTCGTTATCTCTTCGTGAGACTAACGCGATACCGGAGGGCATAGTATATTAGCTTTTAAACTAACACCTTCGCCTTGTGATATAAACAAAAAATGTATCACCAGGTTAAATAAAAGCGCACAAACCGCAGGGCAGCTTGTGGCTAGCTGAATGTGAGTGGCGACACTGCGGTCCTGAATGCCTCAGAGAGTCGGTGAGGGCCTCGTCCCCAGTTTGCCGTTACTGGTTGGCTGGGGTGGAACTTCAAGAGCGCCCGTAGGACTCTTCAACTCTGGCTTGCCTTGATCGGCCGGTCAGAGGCGGGCCGCTAGAGCTACATGCTTGGGGGTGGAAGTGTCATTTTCAAGGGCATAACTACGGGGAAACCCGCTCCGGGTGTCCGTTTTCACGAGACCCGTGATGGCGAAACCGGCGCCGCACCGCTCGACACCCCTAGCCGCTCGCACCGGTGTTGCCCTCTGCTGCTGGCTTGTATGCCTATAGTGGCTATTTAGGGGGCCCATCTAGTGAGTTGTCGAGTCACCGTCTGTCCATTCGATTGATGCTATTAGAGTATTCAGGGCAGACGCCGTTTTATCATCCATAGTTACCAATATACCAGTCCATCAAACACCCATACCCATAGCCCATATATTAGAATTCATACGTAGCGGTAGTCCTACGCCTGCTGCGGCTATTGCCGCTGTAGGTGTTCCATCCCACCTTTGATTAAAACTCTCGAAAGGCCTCTTCACGTTGGACCCATGTCTCCGTGTAAGCCTCCCAAAGGGCCGGGTATTTTCCTAACGTATTAGGAATATAGCCGTGAAGGAGAAACATTTTAATAATAATCTTTATTGACATGTTTCATACAGTTTAAAACAGAATTCCCTAACACCTGCACTAGTAAATACTGTGTTGCAGGTGCCAGCGTTTTCCTCTTGTATAGTGACAATATTATTTATTACATCAACTAAGATAATGACAGAAAAAAAATGTAAATGTAAACTAAGGTTGTAACAATGGTTTTGTTTACATATTTTAATTTAATTTAATTATTTCTAACAAAGCATGCATGCATGTGTTATATGTGCGTTTGTGTGTGTGTGTGTGTGTGTATGTGTATAATTGCGTGAGGGTGTCTTTATGTGTGTGAATGTATGTGCTTGTGAAAAAAATCACTTATGGTGTTTTTATTTTAGGCCATTATTTCTAACAGCGCGGCGTCTGGCATTTTACCGAGGCGACAGATATAAGTTCGCGTCCTTTTATTGAGGTAAAAAAATAACCATAGTCCAAGAAGTTTGTTAAAAAGAAATAAAATTTAAATTGTGTATGTTGCCCTTTATCATGGAGCCAATAATTTTAAATATATACAACGATTTCGTTATAACAAAATTCAGTAATAGATTCCAATCAAACTCAAGACCTAACGTATTACAGTAATTATAACCGCATCACTCACGAAGCAATCGTTTCTATATACAATATACGAATTCGTATATGTTTGAGTGAGACAGCGTTTCTCAAAGCGCATGAGGGAGCCATTAGACGAAAATGTAACGGCCCAGGAACAAAGGCTTCAGTACCCTCAAATATATCAGAACTCATTTGATTTTTCATCTTTTTATCTGTACTTATTTGTATATTTTCTCGGAATTTTTGTCTTTGAGTGTATTACATTAACATGTTTTGTTTTGGGTATTAAACTGTTGAAAATTATCAATACTTATTTATGCATACAGTCATAGTATCATGATCCTATCCCGAAAGGGGTAGACAGAAGTGTAATACTCATATAGACTGGGTCTATAATACGTGTGCGTAATGAGGAGCGAGCCTATTACCGCTTACCTAAGCAGAGTGCCGGGTTTGTAGACTTCACATATTTTCTAAAGGGATTAAATATAATGATCATCAAAAATACTAATTGGTCAGCAAATATTGCACAGCATAACGAGCATCTATACGCCTCAAATCACTGCATTCCGTCTCGGAACTGTTAGGTTATGTTAGGTTCCTTTTTTTAAACCCACCCAAAAATAGGGCTCCGTCAACTTAGTTTGATCTCTTTAAAGCTTGCTGGCCATGAGTTGCTGATCAATTAGCTTTTTTTGCTGCGCCATTAGTATTTTTTTGCTATGCAGTTAAATACTACCCTTTTCTAAAACACAAAGAAAAATTCTTGGTCCTGCAGGTCTTTCCACTTTATATATAGTCACATGTCTATATCAAAAAGGTAGGCAATGATGAATTACATTAATAATTGTGCTAGCTAAAGATCCCACGTAGCGAGCGAGACTATTGTCCTTACCAGGCACAGATTTAGATGCCGTAATGTTACTGAGAATTTTACAAGCAAACATTACACCAACGGACACAAAGTACCTCCAGACTCGGAACAATAATATGTGGATCATACAAATTTTTTCCCCGTGTGGGATTCGAACCCACAATACTTGGCGCGGTGGAAATGGTGGAAATGGCGAGACGACCACTTAAATCACTACGTCATCTGTGCAGTCAAACTGTGCGCTACATATAGCTTATACTTAGTGTGTGAATACAAACCGCTTTTATCGACATACTGCAGGAAATACGGGCTCACTCCATTTCGCTCCAGAACTATTGTTCTCGAAACAACGACTGCCTATACGTATGGTCTGTCGAGCTTGAAATTAATTTTAGGTACTGCAGGATTATTCAGAAAGATTTCACTATCAGGTTTACTTCTGTTTGTACAAATATTTCTATTATTACGGTTTCTGAGGATTTCACATTTGATTTCGAGATAAAAACTTTTACAGAGTAGCACGGCTAGAATTTGTAATATACATATGTTAAGTTTCTCTTATTTTCAATTTTACTGGTTTCTAGAACAGTTTTAATTAAGTCCAGGGAGTCGTTCATAAAAACTAATTTATGTAAAACTAGTTCATACCTGCAGTCATACTCGTGCGAATTCAAGAAGGAAGGGAAGCAGTTCAAGACAAAAAGTATCCGACGTGCAATTCCATAATATGTGTGCCAAGTTTCATCTAAATTCGTTCAACGGTTTATCCATGATTAAGTTCAAAGCCAAACATCTTAAATACTTTCTTATTTGTAATACGTAGGATATACGATAGTATATGAAGTGACCGACGGGTTTTTACAAAGGCAGCAGAAGCATTTATCCACCACTTAAAGTCTAAGAAGTCCAAATGTAATAATACCACCATCATACAGAAGATCGCCACCAAATATTAGCTATACTATGTGTGAACAAAGCTCCTTATGGAGGCAATGTTCTCAGTCTCAGCAGAAGGAACCTTAGTCTTCTGCCCTTCTAATAGTAGTTTAGTAAAGTAATCAGTAGTATTGACTACTCACAAATAACACCCTTTGATGTTACAAGATTCAAAGGCTATATAAACCTTTGCCCTCTAGGCGCGTCGTAAGCTTATTTTAAAACTTAGTAGAAAAAGAAAAAGTTGATGGCTACAGATATAAATGGAAGAAAACACATATTATGCTTGCCATAATGGTAGCAAGATAAGAATAGGATGATGATAACAGACAAGCGATTCTATTACTAAATCTATTATGCCGTAGAAGTATTTATGACGAGAAGCATTATGTCCGCTAAGCTGTTTTTGCGGCAACTTGTACTTAGAATAAATCTTATACTCCACTATATGCTTTTTAAATATCATCATCAGGCTGTAATAGTCTACTGCTGGACATAGCCTTACACTAAAGAGGAAAAAAAAATTATATCGTAATTTTCATCGATCAAATATACCATAGATGCACGATCGTCGCTCGAAAAACGGCCCCAAGAAAACTGTGCATAAATCAGTCGTATGCGCTATATTATGCACCTGTCGCACTCACTCTTGCGTGCGCTGCCCGTAAGCGAGAGCGAATCGACACCACTAACTACTACGGTGGAGACCGTACCATATACTAAGTACGCTTTCGTATCGCGAGTAATACACTTAGGACGCTTTACATTGACGCGTTTTAACTAAACTATTACAAAATGTTTCTCAGTAGGCGTTCAATGGTTATTCCAGTTTATTTCCTGGATTGCATAATAAATGCAGACACTTATAAGTAAGTAGTACTGGTCAGTGCCACATATTGACGCGGTTTATGTATGAGAATGTGCATCTATGGTATATTTGATTGAAGGTAATTTTGATGCATATCAACCAACTACCTGCGATTTCAGGTACTTTTATGATTACCTACCGATCCGCCTATGGCTCGTAGCGTTGTGTTCTATAGTATTTGTTACTTCTGGATTCGAAATTGGAAAATGATGATCGGTCCAGTAATTAAGACGTGAAAGCGAAACCAAACGCACATTTCCATTTATAATATTAGTTAGGATTCCACTTTAAATAAAAGTACATAATATATATATATATATATATATATATATATATATATATATATATATATATATAAGTGGCTAAGAAATACATGGCTCGCCTGAAGGTAATTGTTTATGGTAGCATAACCGCTTCCAATACCAAGAGTTGCAGATTCTAAAGGAAATTTGATTAAAGATGGGATGAAAGAAAACCTTGTTAGAGGGAAGTACTTCCTCAAGTGAGTTATATATTGACTAAATTATGCAACTACGGGCTCTTTGACTCGATAACTAGTGTTCATGCCAGGACAAAATTTTGTAGCCTAAAAACCTTGTGTAGTTACTGCGGTGGAGTATGACGCCCGCACTAGGTATAAGTCCTGTATCGCGGTAATCTTAATGATCATAGTAACAACGGACTCAGAGAGACTAAAAACAACTATGAGTGGTCTAAACAAAATTTTTTGGAGTATCTGTAGACGCTGTGCTGTCAGCAGAAACTTTGTCTCTTACGTTGGAAGCGTTTTTAAGGAGTTTGTTATGTGTCGTGTGTGCTCGTGAGTAAACCTGCATGTCTGTGAGTTTATCATAACGTCCTCGAAGATATAGGAAGCCTACCGACCCGCACTAGGCCAGCGTGGTGGACTATGGCTTAGGCGATTCACACACTGCCCCGCGCCACGCTGCGGGATGCGCGGTGACAGTCACGCGCGCGGGTGCGCGAGTGCAGATCTGCATCATAATGCAGATTTCTCCGCACAAACGCGCGTAGCTGCAGTTTAGTCATGCGGTGGCCTAGAGGCCACATTTCATAGCAGCTTGCGGTGGTGATAGTACATTGCAAAGTATTAATTTTTATATTAAAGATGGTCATTATTTTGGATCTCATTCAGGATGCTGCAGTCATATCATGTGTTTGGTTTTTTTATAATCAAATAAGAAGAAATCGTGGCCGTAGAATATATTGGGTACATCCTTTTTTACAAACAAGATCGATAAATGGGTCATTTGTTCAGAATTTCATAGATTTAAGAAAATATGAAGATCAATTTTCTCACGACTTTCGATTTCGTAAATGAATCGATCGATATGGAGATCCATTTTGAAGTAATACGTGTACTTGTGTCAAAATCACGCACGATACTGCAGAACTCGGTGTGCCATACCTTGCGTCTTGCCCCGCACCGACGCGCGCGGGTGCGTGTTTCCCCGCATGTAGAAGCGTGATCTGCAGCACTGCGCGTGAATGCGTTTTCTATGTGTTGCACTACGCGTGTTTTCTATACAAACACAGGTACTTGCAAACAACGTAAGAACACGCACTCTCGCGCTACACTGCGTGATGCGGTGCACTGTGCCAACCGCCTTAAACCCTTCTCACGCTGAAAATAGTGCTGAGCCCAGAAATAGGACAGTTTAATACGGGGTTGATATTATATTATAGAAAGACACTGAACCTCGTCCAAATTTAATCACTGATGGAAATTACGCTAGCGCTCTCATTTGCCCCACTAGCATTTACTAATAAGGTAAACTTGCTTAGCTCGGCTTTAAACTATTAAAACCCCTATTAAGCAGCACGTTATTCAGCTGTATTTAGGCAGCGCCACTGGTCAAACAAATTTGCTAGTAAAATTACCTCCGACGGGTAACTAAATTTTCTTTAAATCGCATTAGTAGGTCACTTGCTCGAAGGTAACATTTACATGAAGATAAGCGTATTAATTTGGGCACATTTTAGATATATGTCATTCGAAAGTATATAATATCAGATTTGTATGTACCTATCCCACTGCTGGGTAAGTCTTTGGTCAGTGTAGCAAGGGTAAGTTCATTACGCTGACCCAGCGCGGATTGGCAGACTACACATATCTTCGACACAATTAAAGAGAACTCTCAAACATGCTGGTTGCCTTAGCCGTTAAAGCGAATAATAATTAACTATTTAATACGCACATAACTTCGAAAAATCCGGCAAGCACACCTTGGCATCGAACTTGAGACCTCTGCATGGCAGTGCAACGGTATCCCACTAGGCTATCACTGCGAAAAAGTATATCTTTTACATACCTACTAGTCAGGCAGCAAACAAGCACACGACCACTTTATAATACCTCCATACTACAAGATATGATCGCAGTCAGACACCCTTGTGGTGTGTTCCTGTAGTAAATTTACCAGACTCCGTTATGCTGTCAGCAAAAGGTAACAGTCCGACACTATCAGCACAACGACTCCTTTATTCAAGGATCAATATCGCACTTGTAAAAATTAGTTTGGTCGTTGGCGGTTAAGGTATCCGTAGATTGTACCATTTACTGTTTTGCCGACGTATGCTCCTTTGTGTCCTTTTTTGCGTTTTAACCGAATCCTTTAGTTCTCCATCTGTAAAACCAAAACGTCTAAACCTAATCGGAGTCATGTATAAACGTCAAAATATTAGACGCCACGCCAAAATTTAACCCTTTAACATTCAGTCTGCCGTCGTGCCAATTCCCGTTCTTTGGTTGTAAGAGAAAAGGAATTTAAAATTCGCTTTGTGTCCACTAAAATTGTCAGCTCAGATTTATAGACACTTCTAAAGAGCTCGATATTTACTCACAGAGTCTTACTGAATGACCGAACATTTTGTTCACTTTGAGAGCTTGTACTAAATAGAAAAGTTGA
The DNA here is from genome assembly GCA_963564715.1 of Catocala sponsa. Lineage (NCBI taxonomy): Eukaryota > Metazoa > Arthropoda > Insecta > Lepidoptera > Erebidae > Catocala > Catocala sponsa. The sequence continues at coordinate 11,892,963 of OY751351.1, forward strand.
TTTCTGACTTCCAGCATTATAACATTTAAAGACCCGTTCGGATGTCACAAGCAACTGATATATTAGAAAATGTACACGCGTCTAAGGTTAAACCAAAAGGTTTATACAGTTTATAGATCTCTCTCTGTCTCTATTATTCTATATGTTGAAGTCTAAAATAAAGCGGGATGTCCGATATATACATATTTTATATTGTTACAGGTCAGTACACATTCAATAAAATACTATATAGAATCGTACGTCTACAGTTAAATCGTAAACAATCAATGTATAATTGTACATGCGTTCATACGCACAAGATTACATAAAATATGACGTATGTATACATCATAATTTTACACCTACATCCTAAAAACTTATGGCATTCCCTGCTTGACCACAGAAACCGCTAAAATAAACGCAATATACAAAAAATATAGTATAATAATAATTATTATTAATCTGTAAACAAATACACATACATATATTTCATTAAAATATATGATATTTTAATTTAGTCTAATATCAGTTGTAATTGGCTCTTAAATCTATATATTAATACGTGAAGCAAAAGCTTTGAACCCCTTTTTACGAAAATTGCGCTGACGGCGGAGTATGAAATTTGGTACAGTTAAAGTTTATATGGAGGAGTGGCGAATCCTAATATTTTTATAAAATATGTATTAGAAATACATCAAATTAATGCAAAAACACCACACCAAATTAATGCACACATCCATGCATTTGACACACGCAGTCGAGTCGCGTTCGTAGTATTTCGGCATGGTTCGGCTGATGTCGTATAATTCTTCGTAACTATGGTTACATACTTTAAGTACCTATTGCAATTTCACGGTATATATAAACCGTGAAACTGTTATAGGTTATTATATAATAACGATCAAACTTAAAATTTTAATCAATTATGGTTGAATTTTGACCACTTGGCGACCGCTAGTTCTATTAAATCTGTGACCAACGTGAAAGTCTCACGGGAACACCGTTGAACTGACTGACTTTTCGATATTATGCAGATTTCAGAATAGTAATTATCGCTAGCTGTAAGTAACAGAAATATAGCGAAGATAGAAAAGGAAACCGCATCCTGTAGCGCAGCAGTTCTAAACACAGCAGAGCAGATATTCCTCGTTATTCACGTGTTATAATTTTATATGTAGTTGATTGTAAAGATGTGGGTTCGATTTCTTGGTAGGGCAAAGTGTTATTATCTTAGTAAATTCTAATTAGCAACACAGAATCTAGAAGTTTATTCTTTTAAAGATATATGTATGTCAAAATCGATACCATAGCATGCAGACAGATCTTTACATACCAACAGCTGAAAACCACCAACATTGTGGACTTTATAATAATTTAAAGTTGAGTAAATAAATACCAGATAGCAAATGCAGGTGTCAAAATATTGCAGACTGAATTATGTGAAAATACCAACAGCTGTGGAGTTGACATACTCGCTATTATTTTGATTTCCCCAGACGCGAACCTGGTTACACGTTACCTTACTAAGTTGAATCTTGTTTTTACTACTGTTATATTTATTACTAAACTAGCTTTTCCCGGCTTCGCATGAAAACTTTTTCTGGATGAAAGGGATACCTTTCATCCACAAAAAGTTTACACACATTTAATATGTAACGATAATCATTTTAATGAAGTGAAAACTTCTTTAGGCGCGTTGAGCACTTCTTGAGTGAACAAAAATGATGGAACTCATCGTCACCGAACGCTTTCCATTTTCGAATTATACTTTGGTTTATAAATAAGTGTTTATGATCAAGGATTATAGTTTTCACTTCTATTGACAGTCCCCAAAGACTGCCCCAATTTTATTCATGTTCATTATAAGGTACACCGAAGTTCGCGTTCAAATTTCGAGCGTTATTCGAATGTAATTTAAACTTTAAACGCTTAGTTGCTTTCGAATGATATTCGAATACTGTTGTAGGATATGTATTGTACATACATTCACCTTTAATGGGCTGGGCAGTTGTATTATATTCATATTTTGCCAATTATGTTTTAGGTCCCACATAATTGAGGACCTATCTTAGGACCCCACATTTGTGGCCGAGTCTTTTACCGTCTACGGACACAGTCTTAGACTCAATGCTACTGAGAATTATTGTTTAACACAAAAACTCAATACTTTGACCGACTCAAGAATCTGAATTATATTCTTCTTCTTTAACTTAAGAGCGTAACTCTTGTCGGTGAAGTAATCGCCACGTATATGTCTTCTGCTTTCCTTTTAATCTCTTGATACGAGTCTATTCTCACTTTTTCCTTCACTTCTTATCAAAGATGCGTCTAGCCTTCCCCTACCGGACAGGTAAATTTCTTTTTTCTTGGTAATTTTTTTTTTCTTTAAATTTTTCTTCTAAGATTGTTTTAAACAATATGTGGAGTCGTGTCAAATAGCCAATTAACTTTTCGCTCCATTTATCTATAGTTCTCATCGATTGTCTTTCCTCATTAACCATATACTTCTCCGTTTGTTTTTCTTGCAGCTTATCCTTTTCATCTTCCTGCAACACATTTTTTTATTACAAGGTAAAAAGTGCCTTGTAATTATTAAGCCTTTTGTGAAAGTTGTATTAAAACTCAGCTCAGAATTAAACATCATAAGAACAAATTATGTTACATTTATTCTCTGCTTGCAACGCCTTTCTCCCAGTACAAGTTTAGCCTACACCACAATACCGATGAGACGTTTCGTATCACTAATTAAAACCGCATAGCACTGTTTAAATATGTACCAAAACAGCGTGAATTTCAAATTATAATTAAAACTCACTAACAGCAATGAAATAAACATTCTAGAGACGTCTAGAAGTTTCGAGAATACTTATTTTAATCCCTAAGTGAGGGAGTTACCTAGAATTGTATTTTTAATTTGTCTTCGAGTTATTAGTTGGATTTATTTTCCAGGTTGGATGTAATTGGAGTAAGCGGAGAATTAAATAAAACGAGTGCGAGTAGGTAGTATTTCACGATGATCAGTCGAGTAGTCAAGGCGAGAAAGCGTAACAAACAAACAAACTCACATTCGCATTTATAATAAAAACTCCAAACCCAAACTCCGTACTGCTACTGAGAATTTACGCTATCAGGATAAACTTTTATGTTACCTTCTTATTTTAGATCTTTTGTCTCCCAAATTGTAATTGCAATTTGGGAGACAAAAGATCCTATTATTACACACGTTACCTACACGTATCCTATAAATAATGCAAAGAAATATATTAGCCTTATCATTTTATACATGCATTTTATAATAAATATGGATATTGCAACAACATCCTCTAGGTTTATAACATAAAAGTAGGTTATTTACATATGTTATTATTACACACAAAATATACACTAGGTATATCGGCAAAATTGCCAGTCCATATTATGAATTAGTTCAAAGAATATATTATGGCAAACCCTGAATTTGCATGTGATTTTAGTGTTGCCTTAATTATATTTTAAACTTTGTATATTATTATACCTCTGCAACATTTTTATCAGGACTCACGCCAAACTATGGTAACATACAGTAACAGACATATTATTGTTTAATCATAATTAATAAATTATATTGTTCTACAATAATTTTATACCCATACTTTCAATTAATATTTTAGATAAGTAATATCAAGAACGCGGGGCGTGCTTAGTACCTACTTCTTGCTACTTTAGCTTGCTGATGCTTGTTGCCGTGCGTCAAAGATTAATACATATACAGGGTGTGTCGTAAATAGTGGTCCAGAGTAAAGGAGTCGATACACTGTATTCTTATGTATCACATTCCGAAATTTTAACCATTTTTTTTATGCCCCTAAAGTCATATGATTTGCTGAAGATGAGTATTGAAATTGGAAACAGATTAATTTCTTTAAGTACCTTTGATTTTAAAACATAAAAAAGGGTTTGGATATGATAGTACACATATTCAAGAGTAATAATAAAAAAACAGAATTAAAAAATATTGATATTTGTTGAAATGACAGCCAAATTCGTGAAGCAAGGTGCAGAAATTTTAAAAAAGAATTTTTATTTTTTGTTAGGAGACCCTTAACTGAAAATGCTTAAAATTTCGGTATGCGATACATAAGAATACAGTGTATCGACTCCTTTACTCTGGACCACTATTTACGACACACCCTGTATAAGTCGATATTGTGTAAGGTACACGACATTCTTGTTAATATTTTTTTTTTTCGTTTAGTTCGTAATTATGGTTAGAATTCAAAACAACACCTATAAGATAATTACCTACCTATATAATCGTCTAAGAGGTAGACTTAGTTTTATGTATATACAAGTTTCACATCAAGTTAGGCAAGGTGGTAATGACTACATTAACAAAATGGAAGTACCCATTTAAAAAGTTTGGGAATCACTGGACTCAACTTCAAAGGAATCTTCATCGAATCTCAAAGTTTGGAGACAAAATGTTATGGTTCACGCACTTGAAATTAGCCTCACAAGTTAATGTTATGGCGTAAGCAGAGACGCTTTTTGCTGTTGTTAGAAGTTTGGCAACATGTTGCTCGAGACTTTATTTGTAACGAAAATTACTTTACCATTGTTGTTTTTAAGTAGGTATACCTATGTATTTTCCCTTTCAAAGTTTTTGCACGAGGTTAATAAGTAAATGAAGCGAAAATAATATTTGGAAGTTGCTTTAAGAATTTCGGTGTGTTGGAGTACTTGTGCCTTACTTACTGTGAACATATGTTAATGTATAGATATGTATGCGAGAAACGTTTGTTACGGAGTCCTTAATGTATAATGAAGGAGGTTTTAATTTACTTGCTGTAGCGACTATTGAATATTAAAATAGTATAACAGTTTCCTTCTTCCTTCAATCCTGGGTTCTTTAAGCGGGGCGTGAAAAAGCATCTTCTCAGGCGACTGCTTACCATCAGTGTGTCATAGTGTGGTCATTTTGACGAGCAAAATAAAAAAAAATAAAAATAAAAAAGAATTTTACTAGTTATAATTCATAATGGTAATGGTAACGTGTGTAATAATTTACATTAATTACATCAGTTATATGATAATTCTCATATTGTTAGTTGATTGTCGCACTATTGTATAAGTTTATAACATGTAAAGATAAGGGCTGTTATCCTAATTCTAATCCTATCCTAACTAATATTATAAAAGCGAAAATGAGTTTGTTTCTTTGTTACCTTTTCACGCCTAAACCACTGAACCGATCATCCTGAAATTTTGCATATACGTTGACAGGTGTACAGAAACGGACATAGGCTACCTTTTATCCCGAAAACAATTACTGTTCCCGAGGAAAACAATAATAACGTTCTTATGATAAATAGATGGCGCCACGTGTCTTTCGAATCATGATTGAATTATATAATTACAAGCAGAGTAGTACAACCCGAATTGATTGTCAAATTCTAAATTAACGCGAGCGAAGCCGCGGGCAAAAGCTAGTTGTATATAAATAAAAATCATGCATAACATAAAAGTTTTAAATCGTGTAATGGACTGCTTTATGATTACATATCTACATATGTATTCGAACAGCATCACAAGGCTTACATAACTACATAACCACGCAACACTTAAATTGTTATCTAAACGTTTACATAACTAAATAGTCATGTAAACTTTAAGCAGTTAATTTGAATGATTTCACCGGTAAACTTGGATTGGTAGACAGATATTACGGCTTTTTTCTTGCTACGATCCTGGCATATCGCCCCTGATTTAGTATCTCGCATCACATTTTTCATGAGCTCTCTTTGGCTTCAGGCGCTTTTTCAAAATGTCCCCGATCTGATCAAAGAACGTTCGCCTAGGTCCATATATATGTATAATTATAAATTTTTGGTAATTTTTTGTTGTTCATATTTTACAAGGTTTCAAAACATCTTCATTATATCTAGATTCTTTTATATAATTTTTTATTATACAAAAATACCAGGACCTCTTTAATTAAAATCTCTATAGAACCTTTTATATTATAAAATGATTCGAAACCTCGCATCGGTGTGCGATTGATTCAATATTAAACGTCGTATTAACCTATTAAGTTTCAGCGGCACACCGGCGGCCAGACACAATATGATTTCAATGATATCTAGCATTTTAATAATTGACAGTTTAAGCGAGCCATCTGTATCTTATTGTTTTATAGCTAAATTGGCAGTTAAGCATAAAGTGTCCCTAATTGTAAGTCGTGATCGTAGCCTGTCATCTCTTGCATTACTTCTCATTACTACCTACTACTAATAGGCTTATTATCTTATCTTATGCCAGTCAGTGCAGACCGGCGACACTTCGACCCAGTGGGATCTTTTGTGTCGAAACTCTCCCAATAAGGACTGCCATAGATGTTCATGGCAGCCGGGACCAACGGCTTAACGTGCTTTCCGAGGCACGGAGCAGGCGATAATTGTCAATCAATACGCACATAATTTCGAAAAGTCATATAACTTCCGAAAGTCAGAGGTACGCGACGTGGGCTCGAACCCGAGACCCTCTGCATTACAGTCTGTTGGTCTCCCCACTGAGCTATCGCTGCTCTATAATAGGCTTATTACTCGCGGGTTATTGCCACAAAAAAGAGGAATTAAACGTAGGGAGAAACGAAAAAATCTTTTGTAAAAAAGAGTCGGGAACTCTTTGTAGGATACCTAATGACATGGCTACTATGTAATTTTAACCAAGTTTTCTGTAAGATCATATTTTTGTATTTCCCGCAGAGACCGTTCATTCATTCATAGCGTCACAAAATAATTGGCAAAGACACTATCACTCGTATGTACATAATTCAAGTTTGTACTGAAATAATTTACGTGCTACGTGAGATGCTTGTTTTTGTAACTGACTGTGCGAATGACACAGTATAACGAAGCACGTAAAACAATGCTCGGCGTACTGTTTATGTATTCATATTTTTGTTTTTCTTTCTCTGGCATATGTGTGCTTTGCTTTTTATTAAGTAAGGCAGTGATTTCATTAAGGAGATACCGTGGAGAACGTGTTGATTGCACATAGTTAATCAAATTGAATATATAAACTTGTAGAACAAATTGTACGTTTATATTTTAAACTTATGTAAATTTTATCGTACGAGGTTTCGCATTTGCATTTAGGATAGCCTATATTTCCTTTTTAGAGTTCGAAATCGGTGCAGCTATTCAGCCTTAAAATCGTAACAAACATAGTTACTTTCTTATGTATAATTTAAACAGTCATCTATGCGCATAATTTTGTGAAATCGATCGTGCTACGTGAAAATTAACAGCACCCAACACAACAATTAACTATACGGAGCTGATCCAGAGATGAGAGCAGTACTTCACGCTTGAGTTAACCTGGGTCTTAAGCCACAGACACACTAGCTCTGGTTCGAACAACCTTCTCACAACGTTCAGAACACCAAATGAGACCACATGAGTAAAGAATAAACCATAGCTCATGCTTCAATGTAAACGCACACAGGCAGGATTTCTGACAGAAGTGCCTCAACTTTTCAGTCTCTGTAAACACTACAAACTTCGTTCGTAAAGTAAAGCCATTTAAACTTACGTAGAATAGGCTTTTCTTATAATAAAAACTGCATACATTTTATATAACATCATACAACAAAGAGAGCTTACAGGAATTATTTTCCAAGTTTGTCGTTTCAGTTTTGTTTGAATTTATTTGATACTTATGAAGTTTTCTAGCTTTATGCAGCTACGGGAAGCATATATTTACAAATGACATCTATACTAATATTATAAAGAGACAAGGTTTAAGTTTTTGTATGTTTAAAAGTATTTTATTCTAAAATAACATAACCGATTTTAAAAATTGTTTCACCATTAGAAAGCTATATTATTATTACCGACTAACATATTTCTTTTTTTAACGTTCTGAAACTAATAACTACTTTTACGCGAGCAAAGCCGCGAGCAAATGCTAGTAATAAATAATCATTTAATATGGTGTGATCCACAAATGGTTGTTCCGAGTTTGGCTGTTCGTTGTGTCCGTTGTTTGAATGTTTGTAAAGTCCCCCGCGACACAGGAATTATTCCTAGTGCGGCAGTTGTTTTTTTATGCAGAACTCTCAGACACGCAGATTTCCTCAAGAGGTATTTATTTTTTTAAATAACTGAACTTTGCGAACATATCTACGTAAGTCAGAGGAGAGGAATAATAATAATAATAAATTAATTTGTTCTCAAAAATATACAGCTGGCTCTTAATCTAGCATATAAAGTAATTTGCGATGCGCACAATCGAGATCCAAATTACAACCGGATGCAATCATATATATTACTAGCTGTTACCTGCGACTTCGTCCGCGTAGATTTTAACTAAAAAGTGTTTGTCTCCGCGGAACCCTATTTTTTTTCTAAAATCAAAGTACCTTAAGTTACTCCTTATAACATCAGCTATCTGCCAGTGAAAGTCCCGTTAAAATCGGTTCAGCCGTTTCGGAGCCGGAACAAACAGACAGACAGACAAAAATTTAAAAATAGATGTTTTCGTATAGGTACATTATATACTTTCATATGCATTAGATAAAAAGTTTTTATTAGTATCTTCTAAAGTGTTACAAAGAGCCATGGTTAGTACGCCATCTTCTATATTAGTGATGTGACATAACAATAGTGATGTCACCTACTCATAACATCCTCCTTATTAGAAAAGTTAAGTTACTTATTATAATTTTACAGCTTTACAACAATTGACTAAATACTTATATTCAAGACTTAACTAAATCAATCAGTCCTTCACAGTAATTGCTAAAATGTTTACTTAGTTAACAAAATCTCTTGTAAATCTAACCGTCTCGGTGGTCTTATGACTCTTCCACACCTAGTGCGCATTTCAACTGGAGTTGTACGCTCTTCAATAGACGGTACTACTGTATGAGAATTAGGATATGTCTTGATATTTGAACTTTTTCGTAACATATCTTGAGATACCGTTTGAGGTGACTGCGGGTGCTTCAAAATATGCTGTCTGTTTCTCCTTCCTATAAACCCATCTGACCCTTCAACAGTATAAGACCTAGGCTGATCACATTTGGACCTTATTGTGCCTGTAATCCATGGAGTATCTGGCATTTTCTTAAAATAGACTTCCTCTCCTTCTTGTAGTTCTGGTAATGATTTAGTCGTTCTGTCATAGTAATCCTTCATTTTATTTTTATTTTTTTCCTTAGTTTTTACATATTCTTGAAAATTTACTGTTCTTGGTATTAAGTTTTTTGTGATTGTTGGTAATTGTGTTCTAAGTGAACGTGATATTAATAATTGTGCTGGAGATGGTAGATTTCCTCTAGATGTATTCCTGAATTGAAGCAAAGCCAGATATGGATCTGTCCCTGACTCCTCTGACTTGGCAAGAAAACGTTTACATATCTTTACTGCCGACTCTACTAATCCATTTCACCTTGGTATGTAGGGACTTGACGTATTATGATGTATTCCCCATTTCCACATAAAATTCTTAAACTCTGCCGAATTAAATAGTGGCCCATTGTCAGAGAATAACTCAACTGGAATACCATGTCTGCTAAAGATACTTTTAAGACAAACAATTACTGTTTTTGCGTTAGTACTTGCTACTGCCATTAATTCAATATAATTTGAGTAATAATCTTGTATTATTATGTATTTTTTAGATTTATAATCCATAAAATCAATACCAACTTTTTCCCACGGAAGTAATGTAACATCATGTGGAAGAAGTGGTTCTGGAGCATTTGAGCTTCTATGTGACAAGCAAATATGATACGACAGAACAATGTTTTTTATATCAGTTGACATAAATGGCCAAAATACATGTCCTCTAGCAAACGCTTTTGACCTTTCAATTCCCAGATGACCACTGTGTATTATTTTCAAAATTTCTGGCCTTAAATTTTTAGGTATGACTATACTGTTATTTCTAAAAATTAAATCATTTTCTGTATGTAAATCAAATCTATACTGCCAATACTCATGCAGATCTTTGTGAATTTGAGTTTTACTTGACGACCATCCTTCTCTATAGTATTTTTTTAAAATCTGCTAATTTTCATCTTCATTAGTGCCTCTGATTAACCACTGTAGACGTTCCGAGGAGACTGGTAATGACTTAATCAGTAAATTTACATGAACAATGACATCATCATCTAATTCATCTGAACTTGTTTCAGAGAGTGCTGCTCTTGACAAGGTATCAGCAATGTACATGTGACTACCTTTCTTGTAAATTAAATTTAGACTATAGGGTTGTATTTTCAACATCATTCTTTGGAGACGTGTTGGAACCTCGATTAAAGACTTTTTAAACAATGTTATTAAAGGAGCATGGTCTGTCTCTACAGTTACAGTTTGTCCATATATAAATTGATGAAACTTGATGCAGGCAAAAACTATTGAATAGAGTTCTTTCTCTATCTGAGCCATTTTGTGTGTATCTGTTAGAGTTTTTGAAGCATAATATACTGGATGTTGATTTTGTAACAACACCGCTCCCACTGCACTTTTACTAGCATCACTTTGTTGGACAATAGGATCATGAACATTAAAATGTGACAACACTGGAACTTGACATATTAATTGCTTCAGACGACAAAAAATTGTTTCATGATTGGCAGTCCACTACCAATCAGTAGATTTTTTTAATAATTGGCGTAGAATTTCTGTCTCACCTGCCATATTTTTAATAAAAGGACTTATATAATTAAGTATGCCTAGAAATCTTTGTAAATCCTTTAGGCAGGTAGGAGAGGGCATCTCTTTGATTACTCTGACTTTGTCCGGATCAGCTGTGATTCCGTCTGCTGAAAAAATATGACCCAGATATTTAATACTCTCCTTGGTGAATGAACATTTTTCTTTATTGAACTTGACATTATATTCCTTTGCTCTTTTAAATACTATATTAAGACGCTCATTATGCTCTTGTAATGTTTGACCGCTTACCAAAATATCATCGCTGTATACTGCCACCCCTGGTATGTCACCAAACATTTCAGTCATAATTCTGTGAAAATACTTAGGAGCACAGCTGACTCCATATGGAAGACGTTTAAAGCGGTATCGGCCAAAAGGTGTATTAAAAGTTGTGAGGTAAGAACTCTTCTCACTCAATTTACACATCCAAAATCCACAACTTGCATCCAAGGTGGAGTAAAATCTTGCACCAACCACCTTGGCACGAACCATGTCTACTGATGGAATAGGATAGTGAGTCCTCTTAATTGCCTGATTTAAATTACGGGGGTCTAGACATACCCTTAATTGACCTTTTTTTTTCTATGAGGATTAAAGAACTCACCTATTCAGTAGGCTCTGTGACCTTGGTAATGGCAGCCATTTTTTCCATCTTTTCAAGTTCTTGTTGAAGTCTATGGTGTAATGCAAATGGTATCTTCCTCGGAGCATCAACTTTTGGCTGAACCTCAGGATTTGTACTTATGTGAAACTCACCAGGAAGACAACCAAGACCGGTAAAAACAGAATTATTACATTCAACAAGTTTATTCAAATTTATACTTTGTGACTGACTTGACTGTTATGGGAATGACTGTGATTGACTTTTTGTGATTTTAGGACATATTACTTAACTTGAATTTGACTCATTTTGACTTATTTCAGAAAACAATTGACTAATATCACTTTCTGATGTTTGCATGCTTGTAGTTTCTACACAGAAAACTCTTTTAATTAGTTCAATTTCTGAGCAAGTAAGTTTACCTAATACAGTTGGAGAATTCACAATTGCAATTATAAAATTAAGTTGTTTTGTCATATAGAGGTCATTAAATTGAAATTTACACTCTATGTTTTGTTGACCTAGTATCTCTAGACTATTACCAGTGTATGACTTAATTTTTACATCAGTTTTAGACAGTAAATTTTTAGTATTAAGTGAATCATAAACACTTTTTGACATAATATTGACATCACTGCCCGTATCAATAATACAATTTATTTGTAAATTATTTATATATAAATTAATTGTCCATTCACTTGACAATGACTTAAATGACTGAATATGACCTATAAACAATTCATCTTGTTCTGACTGTACCTGTTGCATATTACTATCTGATTGTATATATCTTATTGACTTTGACTGAAATGACCGACAACAGACTGCAAAATGACCAACTTTTTCGCATTTTTTGCACTTTACACCTAATGCTGGACACTTTTAACGATGCACCTGACCACACCTTGTACAAACTTCCTGTCTTGATTGCTGACTATATTGACTGATGTTTCTTGAATTAGACTTTGATCTTGAGTGTGAGTGACTCGTATTATACAAGACTGAACTTTGTTCTACTGTCAATTCATCCGTTTGATGTCTGGAAGCAAGCATGGCCTTTGCCATGTCTAAGGCCTTATCAAGATCCAGCTTATCTTCAAACAATAATTTTTCTCTGATATAGTTGTATTGTTGATGCATGTTACATATAAACATTATTTTGATTAGGCGTTCTTTCAACTGTCCTAGCTCACAGTTTTGTGACCTTAATTTTCATGTGCAAGCAAAATCGTCTAAGGTTTAATTTTCACTTTGTGTGTATGTGAAAAAATTATGACATTCATAAGTGAGGTTAGCTTTTGGGGCAAAGTGATTTTGAAATAACTCTATAAGCTCGTCGTATGTAATCTTATCCTCGTCTTTTCTAAACGTATTGAATACATCTACGCCCTTTTCACCAATGACATGTAGAAATAAAGCTACTTTTCTGCCATCACTCTTCATCCAAGCCAGACGCACGTAAATAAAATTTAAATGACTGCACCCATTTTTTCCATTGTTGAGCCAAGTTACCATTAATTACCATGGGCAGCGGACTGGACATTCCAGAAAGTTTCTTAGGCTTTTGATTTTCATCAGACATGACGCCGATCTTTCACACGAGAACTTCACAATGAAGGTGTAATAACTATACGACACATTACGAACCCAATTCTGACACCATGTTTTGGTCGGTGTAATATATAAATAATAAAACTGGACTTCACACAACTTGGTTTTTATTAGTATCTTCTAAAGAGTTACACAGAGCCATGGTTAGTACGCCATCTTCTATATTAGTGATGTGACATAACAATAGTGATGTCACCTACTCATAACAGGTCCTTGATTTGATTTACTCCTAGCTTAAAAGTTATGCAATCTTGCCGTCAGGAAATATTTAGTAATACTATGAGGCGTTGAACTGTGATAAGTAGACGCCAATACTCAAATATAGTTACATTGCACGACAAATTTTGGTAGAAAGTTATCGTGATTATTAAATTACCATCTAGCAAAAACTTAACTACAAATTTTTTAATATTCAATTTCCAAAAAAATAGGCAGAAATGTAGTGCCTCCAAATTTCACCAACTGCCATAAAGGTATTAAGTAATAGGGGACCGTATTGCAGTCTACATTTCCAGACCTTGAACAGAATTCTTGTCAGGAAAACTTTATCATAATTTCTTACACTGTCTTACAGCCAGCTTAGCAAATAATCCGACCTATTTAGCATCAAACATAGAGGAAAGATCTACTAAAGAGTTTATGGCTCAAGTATGAGTACATAAGATAAGAAATGTCAGATTTATCACTTGGCAACCCTCCAAAAACAAGTTAAACTTATCTTTTACTGTCATATTAATATTTGAATAACTTAGTGGGCACTTGAACACAAAGTGTAACACCCATAATAATACGGGGACTGACAAAAATCGAATTCGTAATTTCGCCAAGTTCTGGTCTGAGTACACCCAAAATAACGTGACCTGTGCTTTAATCAAACCGTTAACTTCCAGACAGGTCTACAATAACTGGTTCTTCTAAGCGAACAAACTCCATCGTAAATAGACCCTTGCTTGACATGCAAACGTCTACGTTGAGATGTTTCTTCTAATACTGGTCATTTATTCACATAGGAACGCCCATTATGACTTGATATGTGTTTAGTATATATTTCTTGGAATATTGAGGTCTTCAAAAACTGGGATTTGTTTACTCAGAAAAAACTGCGAACTGAATGTAGACTATACTCAATTGGCATGAGGCCAAGTAGGGGCTGATTTGTGTGATATGTTGTATAGCGTTGCCAAATGTTTTTATAGAAACTGTTACTTGAATAGTACTGTGTGTTTTTATATACTACTAAATCTGCTTTCACCTAAATCTTGAAAGGAGCATTTAGTTTTATGAAGAAAATGAAGCTGGAAAACTTAGTGAATTCGATTTAAAATGTTTTAAATCACTCTAATTAAAAGCCCGCTAAGTGTGATTCTAATTTGGGAACCGCCGGTTTCATACTATGAATAGTACAAGCGAAACTCCGACTTGACCTTTATTTATTATGCCCGCGGGTTCGTTCGGGAACAGTTATTTTTTTGGGAAAAGTACCATTTATGTTCTTTTCTGTACCCCTGACAACGTGTATGCGAATTTCATGATAATCGGTCGAGTAGTTAAGGTATGAAAGCGTAACCAACAAACTGACATGCACATTAATTAATTATACTAATTAGGATTTATTTTAAAATAACCTGGTAACACAGTACCAGTAAATGCAACTCCTTTGCATAAGATCTCAGGTACGATTCGTGGATCGAGCAAAATTATTGTTTTTCTGTTAATGACGAAGTTCAAGTTTTTTGTTTCTTCCGTGAAGTTATTGTACCCTATGACGTGGAACCTAAATTTATTGTTAATTAAATGTCAGTTGCTGCCTAGCCAGACTAAATGATAAAACTCACAGGTCTATTGATACCATAGGAACAAATCCAGCAGATTTTCTTCGCTAAGCTTATCACAAACTGAATGCCGCCTTGGTCATCACCAAATCTGAACCGATCACGCGTAAATTTCGGGCTTTACGACAAAAGACCGAAATTCCGCGAAAGAACGGTTCGCATTACAGTTGGCAAATATACGTGGCAGCGTAGCAACGTAGCAGCAGTGAGTGGCCAGTGAGCCACTTTGATTTTTTCCTAGCCCAAGAATTTTTGGTGGTGTAATGGGTTAAATGGTCGTCTCGCCAATGCTAATTCATCGAGTGCTGTAGGTTGCATTGCCACACAAACGCAAAAATTACGCAATTTTGAGTGTTTATTGTGTCTGTGGCAGGCAGATGCTGGATGCGGCAAGCTGAAGACAGGGCGCTATGGCGCTCTTTGGGGGAGGGCTATGTCCAGCAGTGGACTATTATAGCCTGATGATGATGATGATGATGATGATTGTGTCTGTTGTTTCATCGTTTATATTATGTGATAAAGAGATTATCCTGAGTGCTATAGTTGACGTTATTGTAATATTATTATGGATATAGTATAAATTGAATGCAATTATCAATGTTATATTTTTGTACTTTTGCTTTTTGTTTCTTTATATTACTTCTTTTTTTTATTTATATGTATCTTTTAAATTAGGTACCTACATAAAAAATATTTGTGGAAGCTTGTTAATAGCAACATTCATTACACATTGTAATTATATTCTAGAATATTAGTCTGTAAGCTTTCCAATACAATTATATAAATAAATATAAGGAATTATTTTACGTTATATGTGCAGTTCCAATTTTGCAGCCAAGTATTGATCAGCTTCAATCACGATTCAGCCTTGCAACAATACCGCACCAATATTCATAAAACTAACGTACTTTCGAAATACTGGCCGTATGCCAGGGCTCAACTTATAACGGCAAGTTTATAATTTACTTAATCTCCATTTTAATTTGAACTGTCGAGAACTTTGTCCCCAGTTATTACTTAAGATCGTCCAAAATTCCACCACGGCCTACTGGGTCGAAATTCCACCAAGTTTGTGACCAGATATATCCTTTGAGAACTCAGTCATGGAACTTTGAATTTCACTAAAATAATTACGGTTGCTTAACCCTGTCAAAAACAGACTGTCTTTATGTTCTTTTAGGTTATAATTTGGCGAGAATATGGGCTGCATTCAATAAAATGCAAGAATGAATCAAAATTGATAAATATTTGTATTATCGATAAATAACAATGACTAAAGGATTTAGTAAATAATTGTATAATAATATCAGACCTGTATTAAACTATCCCACTGCTGGGCACACACTGTCCACTCTGTAAAAGAAGACGCCATAGTTCATCACGCTGGCCCAGTGCAGGTTGGCAGATGTCACATATCTTAGATGTATGTAGTATTTAGATGTATGTGTCTTATGTAACTTAGATTATTAAACAAATAAGCACATCTGACATAACATAATATACATAACACTTTAATGGTCTTTTTTTTTAATCTTTATTTTAAATAAGGGGCCACTTTGTCCACAAGGATACGCCAACCCCATCGTACCTTATCGTACACAACACAACATTAAACTTTAATTATTTATAAGGGCTTTATATCATTTCCTTAGAAAATAATACAACATTTTTTGATAATTACTGATACTAGCGGTCGCCTAGTGCTCGAAATTCGACCAACTGATATATATTATGTCATGTCATTATACTCGTATATTGATATATGTAACCATAGTTACGCGCTTCGACTGCGTGTGTCAAATGCATGGTTGTGTGCGTGTAGTGTTTTTTCATTAATTTTATGTATTTATTATACATATTTTATATAAATATTAGCATTCGTCACTTCTTCTCTGTATAAACTATAAGTGTGCGAAATTTCATACTCCTCCGTCCGCCCAATTTTCGTAAAAAGGGATCCAAAGTTTTCGCTTCACGTATTAATATATAGATGACTTTGTTCTTTGTACATAAGTATGTAAAATTGTATGGTATTTTTTACCTGAATGTGTTTTATAAGCTTTCATTGTTTAATTCATTTTAATTACCATGAATACATTTGGATATCATAAAACTGTCACCTACATTTTCGTATTTTATTTTATAAACGACGCGACGGTTGAATCGCAAAATTCCACAAAATACGTTGAATTCCAATTTCATTTACAGTAAACGGTAAATGCAGAATTAAATATAATTAAAATGATATCCATACTCCTTTATCATTGAACAAATTTATACCGAATCGAAAAACCCGTTCATACTAAATACAATAATTATGAGCAGCAAAAAAATTAAAATGGCGGAAAGTAAGATCTTATTTCGAAGTCCTACTAAAGACATAGTAGAGGAGACGTGGAAGATCGACCTTCACCGATCTGATAACCCGATGAGACATATTTTTTATCAAATATAATTTATAAACCAATATGCCTATAATAACTTGCCTATCGAAAAGTGTTCATAGCTATTTTTTATTTAATTAATTTTAATCAATTTTCTTTCATCACCTTCACTCTTTTGGTAACCGAGTGCGTTTCATCTCAACTGATAATTTTTACCTATGATATCAATTTCGATTGGTTAACAGATCGATGTAGTTACCTATATTGATTTACCTGTTCCCATCTGCTTGCCAGGTAGCCATGCACAGAAATAAGTAGGCAAGCCTACCTAGGCATATTCTGCGTGTTAAAAACTATCAGTTGAGATAAAACTTTACCAAAAGAGTGAAGGTGACGAAAGAAAATTGATTAAAAATTTATTAAATTAAAAATAGCTATGAACACTTTTCGATAGGCAAGTTATTATAGGCATATTGATTTATAAATCATATTTTATCAAAAATATGTTTCATCGGGTTATCAGATCGGTGAAGGTCGATCTTCCACGGCTCTTAGACTAACAGATTGGCATATTATCATTTTGTGAATCCGTCGCTACCAAAAAGAAGGTTATCATACCATTAGATGATTCAACATTCGAATTCACAGATCAGTAATATGGTCCATGTAGGGATGCTGTAAACCGAAACCACATTTGAGAGTCTCGTAACATCTTGCGGTACATAATTCGATTCGAGCGGGGACATGTCGATTGGAATCCTACCGAACGAAGATGGAATCGGACGACAATTTACTCAAGGTTTCGAAACACATGTCTGCTGAAATGTTACTCTTTTGATAATGAAGCATGCAGCATTTTTACGACATAAAACAAATACCTTTTAAAAAAATTGGGGCAGTCTTTGGGGTCTGCCGATAGAAGGGAAAACTTTAATCCTTGATCATGAACACTTCTTATAAACCAAATTATAAACCAAAAATAATTCAAAAATGGAAAGCGTTCGGAGACGATGACGCGAGTTCCATGATTTTTGTTCACCCAAGAAGTGCTCAACTACGCCTAAAGAAGTTACCACTTCTAAAAAAAAAAGGAAAGGGTCGGGTCGGATGCTCGTGCCTGATACTCTCTTAGCGGTTATTAAGGGGATCAAAATTTCGTCATTTTTTGCGTAGGACGCACCATTTCTGAGATATTGTTAATATTCAAAAATGGAAAGCGTAGAAGCGTGACAATGACGCGAGTTATATGATTTTTGTTCACGCAAGAATTGCTCAACGCGCCTAAAGAAGTTTTCACTTCAAAAATTAACTCACGTCTTTGTACCGCCGAAAGTGCAGATGTTATCATGTTTTGGCGTCTATTGGGCCTATTTCCAGACTCCTGCTACCGAAAATGTTCTAAATGCAAAACCCAATAACACTTCGCCCACACCCAACCAAATTTGGGACCTTAAGATCAGTCGTAAAGATAAAGATATAAACAGGAACAAAACTAGAAAGGACCTAATTTTAATTAATATTAGAATAGAATAGAATAGAATCTTTATTTGCTAGAAATGTAGGTATTACAAAAAGGTGTTGTAGTAATTAATATAGCAGATCCATGTACATTTTACCTGTAAGGCATGCAAATTATTATAAACATTTCAAAAACTTACAACTAAGATTATTAGATCACTTTTATAAAATTTGTGTTTATTTGTTCATGTTTGACTTTAGAAAGCAACTAGATGATTTGTTGATTAATATAAACAAATAAATAATATGAAGTAGGGCTAATGGGGTAGGGCAGATAATTTTTTTCTGACCATCATGGCGATTCAGAATCCTCATATAACTGATTAATTAATCGAAAGTCTTGATATAATGTTGTTCTCGTGTTTTCGATATCTTTTCGAACTATTTAATAATTTGAACCACAAGGAAATGCCCTATATAAGGAAACGACTCGTTTCAACAGTTACTTTTTGAAACATATTCTGTTAAAAATATGTCAAATATTCATTGCAATTATGTTGATTCCATCAAGGTATTAAATATTTCATAATTTAAAGAAATGAAAGTAGAATGAAAAAAAACATTGTATGTATGACATCAAACTCAATCGATCGACAGATAGTTAACGTGCGGTTACAAAGGTCTTAGACATGGTAAAATCCCCGATTCAGGGAACACCGAGGAAAACCCATGGAGTGATAAAACTTAATTAAGCGGAAAAATTTGGGTTGGTTCATACCAAGTAGGCATTCGAGATCTCTGCTTACCCGTTATGGATACGAGCCGTTCATGTATGTCATTTAATATGAATGTTAATAAAAATTGTTAAAGGCAGAAAGTAACACAACATTTTTACGTAATTAAAATGCCTTATGAACAGAACTTCTGAGGAATTCAATAAAGACATTTTATTGAAAATATATTACACAACACATAATTTTGTTATACATTGTTCAGTAATTTATGAATGTTGTTCTGTTTTTTTCACAATTGTATAGTTAACACATGTGATTGTTTGACCGTTTGTAAATTGTATTTTATTAAGTGCTTCACGACACAAAGGTAAGTTGAAAGTGCAAAAGACAACGTTATAAAGTGCGGAATCAGTTGGCTCACTGTTTAAAGCTGCGACTTCATTCAAACCAGAGAAGTCTGGATGACCCTACTGAAGATCGCAGCCGAAGCAATCCCGTTTTATATCCATACTAGATTTTGTCCGCGGTTTCGCTTGCGTAAATGTAAGTTAGGTTAACAGTAGGTACTTTCTTTTTGAATGAGCGGTACTTAATGCTTTTTTCAGTTCTCCTAATAACGTGTATGCGTAACGTGTAATCTCATAATGTTTGGTCTAGTCAATAAGGTATTAAAGCGTAACAAACAAATAAACAAACTTACATTAGCATTTATAATATTAGTTAATATACAGATGGTGAACAAGCGGCATGTTCTATTTGCATAGCATTATAACAATTGCAGTGTAACAACTTCATGTTTAAAGGTTGCCAACGCGTGAAAACTATGCCTTTGCTAATGCAAGGACCCATAGCCCATAAACAATGATAATTGCTCATTATCTTGCATACCACACGGATCTTTACCAAATCAGTTATTTAAAAATAAAAATAAATATCTTGGCTCTTTGGTTTTGTACACCCACACGCGCCAAGTTATTTAAGGTGGTAGCTAAATTACTAAACTTAGAATGTAGGCTTATGCCTACAAAGGCCACGTTAGGTAGGTACAACAAAATCAATATGGCGGATCCGAGTTCGTTGTACTTTCGAACATATACAACTTTCAACGTCTGTACTGTTTAGGAAATATAGGGTCCATTTCAAATAATATTTAGAACTTTCGAAGGATATTCTGAACACGAGTCTTCAAGAAAATACAAGTGTTACGCTTTTATCTTTTCGAATGAGTGGTCAGATCTATAGGTCAGGTTCTATGCTATATGTAATTTCGTCTATGTTTAATAGGTGATTGCTAATTTCTGTCGTTGTTGTTGTCTTTACAGTTAGGAAATTCTTTTCAGCAGCAAGGAGTTTTGAAATACATATACCTAGTAGGCAGATTAAGGCTTATCTACTTTTATCCAGCACCCTGAATGGTACCTGATAAATCCTATTTATATTATAAACTAGATGTGCCCGCGGTTTCACCCGCGTTTATGATTACTGCGCCGCCCCCGTGGGTCGTGGCGTGATGTTATATTATGCCTATAACCCTCCTCGATAAATAAGCTATCCAACAAAAAAATATTTTTTCAATTCGAACCAGTAGTTCCTAAGATGAGCGCGTTCAAACAAACAAACAAACTCTTCAGCTTTATAATATTAAGTATAGATGTGAAAGCTTTATTAGATGTTTGTTACTCAATGATGCGTAAACCGTGAAACCGATTTGGTTGAAACTACTCACATATAGATTACTAGATCTTCCTCGCTTCTTCGTTCGGGGTAATCTAGATTTAGTCAGTTAATTTCTACGCGAATAGTATTTTTTTCTGGATGTAAGGTATCCTATATCTTTTTCTGTACCCCTGACAATGTGTATTCGAAATTCATGATGTTCGGTCGAGTAGTTAAGGCGTAATACCCACAAATAAACTCACATTCGCATCATCTTGACTAATATTATAATATTATTCAAGATGAATTGAAATAACATTCATATTTTTACCAGTGTATATCCTTACTTAATATTATAAATTCGAAAGTAACTTTGTCTGTCTATCTGTCTGTCTGTAACTTTTTCACGGCTAAACCACTCAACCGATTTAGATGAAATTTGGTATGGATATAGTTTAAAACCTGGGGAAGGACATAGGCTACTTTTTATTCATGTAGGTACCACGCGAGCGGAGCCGCGCGCAAAAGCTAGTAATAATATAATTCTCCTTTGCCTACCTCTATGGCCTGTGCTTGTTCGAAAAGAATAAAAAATAATTGGCATGTGCATTTCTTTTCCAATTTCACTACAGCACACTAATTAGTGATTTAAATCAGGTATCCGACTCACTTTTATTTGGTATCCACCGTTAAAATGGCAGGATTTCTGGCACGAAATTCAGTAGAAAGAGCCATAATTTGCAGCTTGTGAGCATAATTTTTAATAAGTAAGTAATTATGTAATTATTAAAAACTTATTCCAGTACGTGCTACTTTTTCGTGTAAAATGTATAATGCAAATATAAGTACAGTAATCTTTATAAATAAAAACTCAGTAGTGCCATGTTTTATTTACGCAAGCGAAGCCCCGGGCATGATCTAGTTTTATATAATTACGGTGATAAAATAATTGCAAGTAGAGACACCCACTATCCATCCATCTTTGGATGTGGGTGTCATCTAAAGAGAATCGAATCGCATCAGTAGGTACGAGTACTTCATTTGTTTCACACAGAACACAGAATGCCAAAAAATATTACGGTGCTTGCACAAGACGTACGTAGCTAGGGCAAACTACACGTATACTTGCGTCCTAACCTCACGTTTGTTATTGGCGCGATGTAGGTACACAACGCAAGTACCTTAATTTACGCTTGTTATTCGCGTCATGCACAAATGTATTCTTTACTTCAAACCTCCTGTCGCATACTGTAACGGCACACATAAATAAATCACAAAGTACACACATATTTATAAAACATACACATAGCAATATTACTAAATAAAGGTGTTTTAAAAATCAACCCAGTCACGTAACCTGACTCAGCGGTACTGTATAAAGGTATATATTTAATGGTATATTACGTAAGCATTTTAGACTTGACTGTGTAGTAACGGATGTAGCATTTAATAATATTTACTTACATTAAAATCACATATTGAAAGGATGGTACGTCTTGTACTGTGAATCTTACACTATAGAATCAGTCTCATTAAAATATAATAATTAGTTATTACTTAAATATAGCAGCGATAGTTCAGTGGGGAGACTAACAGACTGCAATGCAGAAGGTCTCGGGTTCGAACCCACGTCGCGCACCTCTGACTTTCAGAAGTTATATGACTTTTCGAAATTATGTGCGTATTGATTGACAATTATCGCCTGCTCCGTGCCTCTGAAAGCACGCTAAGCCGTTGGTCATGGCTACCATGATCATCTATGGCAGTCGTTATTGGGAGAGTGTCGACACAAAAGATCTCACTGGGTCGAAGTGTCGCCGTTCTGCACTGACTGGCTCCCACATAAGATAAGATAAACGGGTGTAGCAGAGATGTACCATCTTGGACAGTAGTTGTATTACACCCACATTCGCCAGCTATGCTTTTAGGCCTACATAATAGGGGCGAGACTATTGTTGTTTACCGGGCACACTTCTTGACTCCGTGCTGCAACTAACAAATTCTTGACAGAGAAACCCAATTACACCTTGCCTGACTCGAGGATCGAACCCTGAGCATTTGAATTTACTGATTTATTACTGCACCAGCGAGTGTAGTTGAGAAAAGTATTTCATTTCTAAAATAAACCCAAGTAAACAATCTAAAATGACATCCATAACGCCCGCCTTTTAATCTTCATTTAGACAAAAGTATATTATGTCGAAATTTGTCAGACATATTTGATTATTATATTTATTTTTATTTATGTGCTAATAGTATAATATTAATCTAATAGAGTTGTCCTTTACATAATCTTTATATAAAGGACAACTCTATTACATCCCTAATTAGGGATCAAGGCATGTGTCGCAAGACTTACAAGCTTACAGCATTCTATGCCTACAGCTAAAATTAATTGACGATTACACAAATTATTTTGTATAACGGTACTTGTATATATAGATAATAATATATAGTAATACATAGATTTATTTCTAGTAATAACATAGTTTATAACTAGTACAATTTTAATCAAAACTTGATCAAATATACGCCGAGCATCAGCTGAAGATTGTTCCAGAAATGCTGAAAAATGTAGTGGAAATCCACTCGCTGTAAATATACGGTGAAATAGCTGACAATACGTGGTGGAACTATGACATACTTGTAACTTATGTACCTCTTGTTTGAACACTATTTACGTTTATATTAT
This sequence comes from Catocala sponsa, assembly GCA_963564715.1. NCBI lineage: Eukaryota > Metazoa > Arthropoda > Insecta > Lepidoptera > Erebidae > Catocala > Catocala sponsa. The sequence goes on from OY751351.1 coordinate 11,916,613, forward strand.
TAAGAATTAAAACTATACACTGACGTGCCCTGTTTTGATAAACGGTCGTGTAGGATTTTGTCGATTTTATTAGTGGTAAATATTGTCTTGTTAATCTTATGACATATATATGCCTGTTCGCTGGTTTGATTTTTGGCATTGGATTTTTGTATTGGAAGCCGAAGCGTGCAGTCTAGAAAGCAAGCAGTAATAGACGTCCATGACGTAGATACTAAACATAGCTGATGACGTAAGGGGACTTAAGGTTACACCTCGGCCTAAACCTTCGGAGATATACCTAACCGTGAGACTAGATATGTATGTATATCAGACGAGTCCTGTTCTATATTTACCATCACTCATGCGTCATCAGACCTGAGAAAAAGGTAATAAATGTGGAACGGAAGGAAAGTTATAGCAGAGCTACTGTAGCCTAGCCCAGGAATACCTCCAGTTTTGTGAACAGGCGGTGCAGGAGCTTGACTTTTAGAATATAGTAATAGTCTAAACGATCCTTAAGCGGCCAGCTAGGCTATACAATATAGCTATTCTTTAATAGCTATATTGTATAGCCTAGATGGCCGCTTAATTATATAAAATGCAAAATGGCTTTCCATTTTGCATGTTATATAATGGGCAATTGGCAGTATAAAGTGCTAGCAAAATGTATTTGGCAAAACAATTCTGCCTTTTGAAACATACCGATGTGAAACTGAACAACGCTTCCGCTGTGTAAAAGTATAGCACATCCCCCGATCGTCCGATGATGAAATGAGCTTGGGAAAACAAAATGTGCAATTAACGCTCACTGAAGTGCACTCGATGAAAAATCCGATAGGAAAATATAAACAAGGTGGGCTACTCTTTGTTTGTATTAAAGTTAAATAATAATAGAGCCTCTATAATCCCGTAGATTAAGTTCACGAGTACGTTTACAGTACACCGTATAGTCCCAGGTTCGTTTATCAGGTCTAACAGATATTGAGATTGCTGTTTGTTTTTGCAAGCCCATTAGCCAATTTGTATGTATTAGTAACTAGCCAATTTTTATAGTTTTAGCTGCAGCACCAAGTCTGAAAGTGAGTCGTACTAGACGTGGGATCAAAACCATAGCTACAAAATAAGGGTGTTATACAATTTTGTTTACTATTTCGAGGATATATAGGTGACAGTCTTTGTTATAAGATTATTAACTTATTTTCGCAGAGCCACCCATTACTAATTAATTTAAACTTACCTCTCAAATCACTTCTATAAGCTAGCCTTCATTATACGAACTTGAGAACACAGAGATTTGATACCTCAATTATCTTCAAAAAGGCTATAAAAGACCCATCGGCCTGTTTCCCCACACTCACCAACTTTGTAAGGGTTTGGGAACTTCCGAAATTTGGCACAAAAAGTTACCAAAATGTCACTTGCATACCTTTTGACAAAGATTCTTCAAATCTTTACAGGTTAGAGGTTAGGAGGTTAGGTTGTATTGTGCGTGGTTGATAATATTTAATTGGTCGGTTGAGGCTTATAAGTGTATATATAAAATGAAATAATCCAATTGCTATTCTTAAGAAGTTTGAAGTCTGGCTGGCACCTATCATGTAAAAAATGATCACTCTAGTTGTCTATTAAGTGAACATTGTTAAATTGTAACTATATTACTTAAAATAAGCAGTCTAGCTTTCTAGTTACTTGTCGGCGGTTTTATAGGTACCTACTTAGTTTACATTTAAAATATATAATGAAAAATATTTTAGGCCTTGTTAGGTAGGCTGCTTTGTGGGATCCTCGATATGTTTTATTATGTTTGTCGCAATTCGTATGGTCGTTTATTCAGGTTTGATATATATTTATTTCTCATTAGAATTTAATTATTTACTTTAATAATTTACTTACAAGAGATAGTTTAAACACATACAAAAAATTATAATCTCATCCTAGGCGTACACTTAAATATCTAATCACCTCAACACATTCAACTGAAGGTAATTTTTAGTTCTAAGATAATAAAAATACAATAAACAGGGTACTTGTAAAAAAAAACGTAAACAAGGAGCAAACAATTCAAAATCTCGTCTCATGAAATCAAATCTAATTTTTGCGCAGCAAACACAGAATAAATCACTCATCTACGCCAATAAACTTCTACGAAATACCACACGCCGTAGCATATCGTAGCGGTCAATACTCCGTAGAGGTTAGTCTACGAAAAGCAGAGGTGTTAAACAACGCTCGATGAAGAAATAGGTACTACACTCTTTTTCCCTAATCTAACAAAATTGTCTATCGCAAGACAGCTTATCTACACAAGTTCTACTTATAGGAGGAACGTATGCCAGTGGTAGCAAAATAAATGAACAATATGTTCAAGCCTTCGTCCTTTGGTATGGGTACCGAGATCTCATTAGGGTAAGGACTCGGTTAGTGTTCGCGGGCGCTGGAAGATTAGGTATGTACTGTTGTATTTCTCTCTTTCTTTTAATTATAAAGATACTAGTTATTGTCCGCATCTTCACTCGCGTAAAAAGAGCATATTTAGACTTATGTTTGTAAATTAGGGTATACAGAGGTGTTTTACACCCACATATAATATTCTATAATATAATATTCTATCACATACACACAACACCATCTAGCCCAAACTAAGCAGAGCTTGTACTATGGGTACTAGACAATGGATAAACATACTTATATATATATATATATATTTTTGTAAATACATACATATTATACATAGAAACACCCAGACCAAGACAAACATCCATTTGACTTGTGCGGGAATCGAACCCGCGACCTCAGCGGTGGCAGTCGGTTACACTAACCACTACGCCATCGAGGCCGACAATATATAATATAGTCAGCTAAGTATATAGGTCTCACGTAACAGGCGCGAGCTGTTAACATAATAATGTTGATTCATTAGTAGGTTTCCAAAATCTGCTTGACAGCCTACATAACAAGCAGGCATTAAGGATTACACAAGCATTTCTAAAAGTAATATATATATATATATATATATATATATATGTATATATATATATATATATATATACATATATATATATATATATATATATATATGTATATATATATATATATATGTATATATATATATATATATATATATATATATATATATATATACTATAGGTCATAACGAAGAATATATTATCTGACAATAACAATTCAGAATCTATAAATACATGTCTACTAGTACCTAATGCGATTATTGAGGCGCTCATAGCCAGTTGCACTCACTGATCGGTAAACGATTAGCGAGGTTAGGCAACATTGGGTGCGGTCAGTCTATAGATGGGTGACCGCTTAGTGGCATTTCATCTGAGCGTCCCCGTGCTTCGGAGGGCACGAAAAGAAAAGAGAAGAAGCATGTATGTATATAATATGATAATTTGGCAAACAGTAAAATTACATTAGACGTTTGTTATTAATTAATTTAGAAATTAATAATTATATAATATTGTCTTCTGTTTACGCGAATGTTATTCATTGAAATTAAACTACTATATACGGGTTTTATCGCGTTGTTTATTTGACACTTTATTACAAAATTTTGAAAATCTGTTACACTATTATAATACTATTAAACTTTACTAATTTTTAAGCTAATTAAATTATTGGTCCTGGGCCCATTCGGACGTACCACAACCAAACAAGATAGCAACAGCAAAAATTTAGAAAGTAACAATATGTCGCAATTCAAAAATTGACAAAAGTTTTTGCACAATGAATATTATTATTATTTTTTTTTTTTGTTAACTGGTAAACTACAAATAACTACAGAATAAATCACCCATCACTATTATTAGGACATTATACTATTGCATTTAAAATATTTATACAGGTTGACTCAAAAATAAGTGTGAATAAAATTATATATTTTTATATACATTTGTTAGTAACCATGTGGTTATTACCTGATTTCGATTTCCAAGCAGGTTCTGGCAAATTCCTAACCCAAAAAACCTTCCTCGTTTAATACTTTATTTTGGTATATCGAACACAAAGAACATACAAAATTATAACAAGGAAAGCTGATACGATCTCTCTCAGTGGTACGTTGGCAGTTTTAACACGTCGATTGAACACGAACCCAGTTCAGCCTTCGGGCAAAATTGTGTTTTGAGAACAAGCTCAAGTTTGTGGCTGTTGTGATTATGATAATTAATTGTATTTCGATAACATTCAAATTATGTTCAATCTTTATACGACCTATGGTTTATGAGGCATGGTGAAAATATATAATATACACTCTTAAAGTTCAAGGAATATTAGTTTTCATCACACGATACGTTTATACTTCATCTAATAGTAAGCATCATAAGCCTTGAGGCCGGGTGGGTCGTAACTCAGGCATTCTAATAACTATTTCGAGTACTAGTATCTCACAAATGTCTTGTTAGTTTGATTTCCACTCAGAGGCGTGAGAGCTCGATCCCAAGGCACTCATATCTGATCCAATCAATAATAGATGATTATCCAAGTTATGTGCGTATTAAATAAATAATTATCTTTCACTTTAACGTTGAAGGAAATATCGTGAGGAACAACTCACAGGGCCAGCGTGGTGAAATATTCCACCACCCTGGGTTAACCCTTCTCCCACTGAGAATAGGCCCGTGCCTTGCAGAGGGACAGTTATAGGGCTGATATTGTATTGTTGTTGTCCCTATATGAAATTGATTAAGCTTCTTTAATTCTTTTTATCACAGCGAATCATTTATACAGCTCTGCGAGAGTGGTATTAAATGCGTCTAAAAACTACACTGTTCGCTTGCCATCCGACGCGTCGTATTGTTTGAAGTTTTGGGACTCTGGCATAAGGCACACACCATATAGAAATGGCGTCTGGCGCTGGAGTGACGCGGGAGTTTTGCTATCTCTTTCTTATTTCGAACAAAACATATTATGATTTAGAGTAGTAGAGCCTCGCTGATTTCAGCATGAATGGGCAGGCTCGACCGGGGAAGGACTACCCTCTGATAGAATATCGACGTGGAATAGTACTGTTGTGTTTCGTTCGGTGAGTGAGAGAGCCGGAGGCCCAATCACCCACTTACCTCCTTCCCACTTCCTTTTCTAAAGGGTTGGCAACGCGCTAGTGATGCCTCTGGTGTTGCAGGCGTCCATAGGCTACGGTGACCACTTACCATCAGGTGGGCCGTATGATTGTTTGCCACCTTAGTTGTATAAAAAAAAATGTGAGTGACTTGAAATAATGCTATGGCGCAAGCGTTTGTATGGCGTATCCACATACTGTCATAGATAAGAATAAGTACTATTGTAGGTACTCGAGGCCAGAGCAAGACACTATTTGAGTGTAACTTGCGATTTGGGGACTACAACAACATTTTCTTCTCAGTTACGTTCAGATTCAAAAGAACATTTTACACACTGCAAGTTTTTCAGAATAGCCTTAATAGCCAAATAATTCGAATGATTTTCCGAATAATATCACGTCATCTCATATTTATTACAGATTAGACCTTGTGAATTGATTTATCTATATCACTTACTCATCCCTTTTTCGTTCATAAGAGTCGGTACGCTTATAAATAATGGATACAACTGTATTTTATGTAGTACTCCAGTAACTTATCATGACAAGTCTATGTATGTGATCTAGAAACATCGTAAGTATTCTTTATTCGTGAAGTTTTTACATGGTTATAACTTCTTTTTTATTATTTCAGGTATGCTTCGCTAATGGTTTCGTAAACATTCAACGGTCTGTGAGTATATTTACTTTGATAAAGATTCTATATTTTTGGGTCAGGCCTCTAAATAAGTGTGAAAGTAAGTGTATATTTAAAGGAATGCTGAACGTCTGCCGGTTGGAGGAGACGGAAGAACAAATATCATGAGCATCTGGATTGTATGACGCTACGCTCATATACTTATTTTTATTTTTCCTGGACTGGAAAATATGCTTAAAGGCCGCCGAATAGTAAGCGGTATCCGTTGGCTGTTCAAATCCTGTTCTAACACTCGTGTATATAGCAAGAGCCAAATGCACCTGGTCACAGGAGCGTTCACTGGCCATTTTGGCACCAACGACTTCCTGTGCAGATTGAGATTGGCACACAATTTGATCTGCAGAGCCTGTGGTGTACAGGACGAGTCCATATCGCACCTATTGTGTGAATGCGACGCGTTGGCTGGACTGAGGACGGGTCTGATGGGGGTGGCATATCCAAGCCCTGAAGACTTCAGGCTTCTCCCTCTGAATTGTACACTGCGGCTTATGCAGTACATTCATAAGGAGATAGCTAAGGGTTAAATCTTGGCGCCGACACAAAAGATCCCACTGGGTCGAAGTATCGCCGGTCTGCACTGACTGGCCCCCACACACAAGATAAGATAACACCCGTGTATTGCTAACCCTTCATAACAATTCACTATGTTTCTAACACAAGGGAAGATCACACTGATTTTACTTACCAGAGGAGTTCGGTTCGGCCAAACTACCGGCAATTATGTAAAAAAAAACTAGCTGAAAGTAATATATCATAGTCAGAAACATAAAGCACTTTCAGCTGTTTTTTTTATTGCTCGAGAATCACATTGTGCGTTAGGTTTCCAGGTGCAATATCCGCAGAATGATTTGTGCTGACAATACTGTTTCGTCAGCTAAAACCAAAAAGCGGATCGGGCAAGCGTGTTGTGAATTTGAAGGTAGGAACATTTTGCTTGTGTGCCTATACGCACTTTGTTGGGAAGGAAGATTATGCTGTGTGATATTGTGGTTGTACGTATATGTGGCGTACTGCGTCACCGCGTCGTGACAAATAAGTGTGGAAAAGACGCACGTTTGTCAGTCTAATAGGAATTATATTTGATGAACATTTTTCTGTGTTATAAACGGTTTGCATATCACGTCTGTGTTTGTATTGTCTCACACGATATTATCCGTCGGAGATTTAAGATATATGTATATCTAAACAACACCTCAATTATGAATATCTATCAAGTTGTATTGTACAAAGGGCGTAATAAACACTCAAAAACATAACCCTCCATTCAACACAGCAAGGGGAAAAAATTACCTTTGTCTTGCAAACAGATTGCGTTCAGTGTTCGCAAAAATGGATCGATGGCCATTGATAGAAACAAATCTTAGATTGTTGCGTGTCTAGCCTACCAAATTAAGGCAAGCCGGATATATATATATTATATTTTTGGCTGTAAATGAAGTGAAATGTCTGTCGCTTTTATATCATTCGCTAGTACGCTTTCTATAGATTGTAATAATGCGTTATCATCCATTCTAAACAGCATATTCACTTCAATATTTCCAAATGACTTGAACCAGTGTAAGTATGTTTTCACGTCTTAGATATCACCCGATCTAAGACGTGAAAACATACTGCTCTGCCAAATATCAGTAGAACAAAGCTTAGATGCTGACCCAAATCTTTTAATATATAAACATTATTCACCTTATCGAAGACACAGCTGAATTGTATGCCAAAACCAATATTTTGTTAGGAAAATATATGGTTTGTACCGACAATTCTCGACCCTTGACAGATCACAGAACTACATATTTTGTGGGTGCTGACACTTTTCTTTGAGCAAAACATAAGTCTTCAGCTGTATCACCTCTGTAAATAAAGGATTACTTAGGTATTGTATTTTAACAATAAAAATGGCGATTTGAAATAATTTATATATATTTTAGATTCAAGCCTGTTCCTTTCTTAAGGTTAATAGTAACATGCGATTATAAGCTACGGTAACGTCTTACCATCCTTATGCTTATCTGTCCATTCATCTATACAAATAGCAAAACAGTCAGTGATGACGATTACATCAATATTTACGTACGAAATCAAACATTTTTGTCATTAAATTATTTTTAGGATTCCTTATCAAAATGAAAGTAAATAAATTCTTATCGTACTAACTTGGCTGTGCCACTGTCTATGTATTCGAATAACAGTTGTTCAACTACATAATACTAAAAAGAATATAAAATATGTATAAAAGGGACCGATGAGAGTACAAACAAGAAGAATTAGTTGATTAATGGGTTATCATATGAAAGGGCTTTACTTTAACATTATGCTATTTTGTCTTTATGCTGCATATAATATGTATATCGAATAAGCAGTAAATTTCTTTTTTAAATATTATAGTGTCATCCATCGCTGTATCCGATTGCTGAATTTAACTAAATATCTTTCACTGCGGTTTTCTTCTAAGGTACAAAGAAATTCTCGATACTCGGGTTCGAATTGCACACATAATCGGTGTTTTTAGGACACTATTGCGCGTCACTTACCCACAATCTAACGAAACTATGAAACTAGGGAACGCTTTTAAAATTAGATTTCCCCGCAGGTATAGACCAAGACCTAGATTTCCACTTGCTTAGATCTTTGCATATTATCGCTCTTGCTTTATTCACTCAATCTCTAGCCACTTCTGTTATCATTTCATAAATTTACGACTTATATCTTATTTATACAGGATGTGGACCGCAACCGATCTCTAAGAAGAAAAGTTCCGTCTATCTGAATGGCTTACTAATTCGATGCCTTTTCTTAGAATACGTCCTTGACTAGCTAGTGACGTCCTTTGATCATTTTTTACCGAGCATTTACTAATTATCTTTGAGGTAACGCTGTGATGTGAGTACGATGAGCGGATGGCACAAAATATTATGTGACCCATATAAAGTTATTTAACCTTTTAACCGCCCCACTTCATAACAGTTGTCGTGCCCCCAGCGCCCGGCACAGTGAATCGAAAATAAATACCTACAAAAATAAATACTTATTTTTAGGACTTCTAATAATTATGAGACTAAAGTGTATTAAATTGTAAATGATTACTTAATTATCCATTTACACAATATAAACATTTTTGTGATAGAAAACACCGTAATTAAATAAAAATGCAGATTGAACGAGTTGTGGTATCTGGTCGGAAATATACGACGCTGGCGAAATGGACACGAAAATATTAGTCGGATTAATTCGACGTGAGCGGTTAAAAGGTTAATACATTAAAATAGTTCTACGTAAATGGTTGATTAAAAAATGCTATAATAATGAATTTTCAATTTCCAATCACATCAATTCTAAACTTTAAATAGGTGTATGTGGTCAAACCATGTGGTTCAGACATTACCCCGACATTTTGACGCTTAAAAAAACTCTGAATCGCTCTAAACAGCCGTTCAAACGCGAATACCTCTACACGAAATTCGTCGGTTAATGGTCAGTCAGCAGTCCGACAAATGCCGACAATTGCCGACAGGAGGCCGACACGTCGATTGTCAGACAAAAGCGCCAACCTCGCTGCCCTGTCAGCTGTTTGCGACTATTTTTCATTCAAATGATCTGTTTTTGTAGGCCCGCTGTGATTTAGACTTGTTTTCAGGAATAAAGTTTAGAGTCATTCAGCATGTGACATTTTAAGCGATTTTATTTTTGAATTGAGAGCAAATAGCTTGATAGACCGATGTAAAAAAGGTTAACAAAAAGCATTGGTTTTCTATTTAATAATTTACAATGATACTTTAGAGTTGTATACCTCATGGTCATATAGAGGAACTAAAACATTACTAGTAAAATATTAATAAACACGCCCCTGCCTCTACCTGTTTGAGAAGGCGCAATAGCCTGGCTCTATATAAGATGAAACAGCTCTTTAGAAACAAAATATTCTACCTGTTACGATTTCTCTCAAAGCGTTCATTAAGTTAACGCTCATGATAGTCAGGTCTAGCATCAAGAATTCTCCCGTAAAGCAAAGCAAAAATAATCCAACCTTTAAGACTCCGTACTGTATTGAGAGGTTTTCATCTGAATACATTAATTATACTTAGTTTGAATCTCCAATCGAACGATAATTATCTTAATCTGTACACATACTGCAATAACTGGATTGGCCAGGTAATATTGCTTATGTTATAAGGCTGTATAGCCATATATTAATAATACCTACCAACTACTAAAAGACTAAGTAAAAACCATCAATGATGCAAGTTGCTGACGCGGTCTACACATGCGAGTTTCTCGCGGGTTATCCGCGCGTATTTCTTGTGCGGGTTGAATGGGCGAGCTAATTATATGGGTTACTTTTATCTTGCGTTTTTCGTAAAAAATGTAAAAGAAAATGCATGCTTCCTTCGCAAGTGCCTCAACTTGCGAATTTTACCCGCGTCTTAAATACCTAAGACCAGTAACTCAAAATCATCATAAATTTGCTTATGCAACTATTTTCCTCAAGCGATCGTCAAACCTGTGACCTCAATAAAAGTAGACCGTTGTACCTGTGCAAAACCATAAACTATCCTTGGAAAATGCGATCTCGAGTTTTTATCACCATCATAATATCTCACATCAGAAAAATATACTGAAGGAATAAAGTAATTTAACTCGTAGAGATTATGCTGATTCCATTTTTCATGTCTTGAACCGAAATATAAATATACACACACACACACGTTAGGCCATAAAGCTAACATATATAGCCATATAAGTATATAGCTATGCTATATAAGAAATGTTCTTTAATTTAAATTCTCTACTGCGGCGAATAAATCAGCCACGGCTAGTGTTGGCAGCTGTCTTCAAATCCCGGGATTCTAACTTCATGTTCCGTGACCGCCGGCGTCCTAATAAATCTGGAAAATTAAATTCTTTTGTCATGCCGGGCTTATCTTATTTGGCTATTATATTTTATACTTTAGTGAGTTATATGTATATTCACATTGCGTATAAAGAATTGACTAATATTTCCTTTCTTTTTCTATTATGTATGTGTTTAAGTTGGCATTCATAGGTATTTAAAGGGATTTTAACAATTACATTTCCTTTAAGAAAGCAACAACTAATACTTATCTTTAATCTTTATTTAGTTGTTATCGTTGCGTTATCTGTATGTGTATGTAATGATCATAAAAAAGTATCCAAACTCGGTAGAATAATCTTGCAATTTGATTGTTGTTAACCTGTTAACAACTTCAAATTACATCTGTTTATCGCGGCCACGCGAACTTCCATAACTTCTTTTTATTTATTTTCCAGCCTTCTTTAGCTAATTATGTAGCTATATGTCAATGTTTTATTTTATTTTATTTTGTGTTTAAATATCTCCTTGGTGTTAATGTCTTTATGGTTTATATGGAATGTTATCTCGTGTGTGTGTTGTACCAAAATAAATATTTCTTCTTTCGTTCTTTCTCTTTCTAACTTTGCGCCTACGGTCACGTCTACGATATCGGGACCTTATAACGGACTATTTAGCTGAATCCTTCACGCTTACGACACAAGCAAGGCGTCCGTCCAAACACATTGTTGAAACGTCACTTTATTTCGATCTCTTTTTCCAAATCCCACATTCCAAATCCCGCTAACCCACATCACTAGCGTCCATATTTGCATAGAGCGAGATAACCCAAATCATGGGAAAGTAAAAAATACATACGTAACACTTTTGTTAAATAACCTGAGTGATAAATAAACAAATATGATTCACAGACGACTGCCGGCGGATGCTTGGTGCTTTTGTCGAGATCTGTACCCGAGTTTTATTGTTTAAATTCAATTTACCTTGTGGCTCGCTCTGTTTTTGTATTTTTATTTCTGTGTTAATGTAGAGAATGTAAACGACGTACTTGACGTAATAAATGTCGTTTTAATTTTATGGAGGTTTGTTGTAACAACAGCCTTATTTATATATCACTATATATAAATATATATGTGTGTAGCCCAATGTTAACGCTAGTAGTATATAAAGTTGTTTTCTTAAATTAGTAACTGAATGATTTTGTTTGTTTACTAAATAAGACAAGAAAGGAAAAATTGTCTACTGTGAGTTTGTTTGTTTGTTCGTTTGTTACGCTCCCTCGCGTAACTACTCAACCCATCATCATGAAATTTTGCATACATCTTGTCAGAGGTACATAAAAGGTAATAGAGTACCTTTCATCCGTAAACAAATTATTGTTCATATTTTTTGTAAATATCTATATATATGTTCTATATTTGTTATAAATCCACAACCGCATTTAGTCACGGACTGCCTTTGCATAGTCACAAAGTGTAAGTGTATGCGCCATCATGCCACCCTACTGTCTATTTTAGATTTATAAAAAAAATATACCTTAGCCCAAATTACTTTATCTCTATAATATTATTAAGTTATTATTGTTAATATCTTTAGTTTTTTATAGTCAGTAGTATATGGCATAATGGCTGCAACACTTTGTTAATCTGAGTTGTAAAATACTCAAATTATATTTAATTGGCGATTTAAAAGAGTGACCGTAAGTTTCTTGCAGGTTTCTTCTCATAGGCTTCAACCCTTTGCCTGAACCTAGCAACTAACCTAAATGTAGCTTCAGTAACTTAGTAAACTCCCTAACCTATATAGTCCAGTCATCTTAGTAAGTTCACCTCGGAATTTGAGATACCCAGCTATAAACTTGTATAAACTTGTATAAACTTGTATTTTGACATCCTAAAAGTTGTCGCAAAACCTACATATAGTAGGGTTTACGCGACTATTAAAATCTAAAGTCAAAGGTCACAAAATGGATTTTTTAACATTTTTGCAAATATCTCGTTTCCTATGGGTTTTTCGCTATTTGTATTTATTATCAATATTTTAGAGAATTAAATTCCCTACAACTTTTGTTTCAAAAATTTTTTTATACGTTGAATCGTTTTGGAGGTAGAGGGCGGAGAGCGCGCGGTTAGAGCATCATTTAAGGTTAACCGGTAGTCCCGGTCAAAAACACGCCATATAAAGTTTATTAATTATTGATAAATACATAATTATTAATAATTTTCATTTTATTAACTATTACATTATATTTATATAGGGCGAGGAACGACGCCAAGCGCAGACTGTGACGTAAGTTTGACAGTACAAGTATAACCAACCAGTTTCTGAATGGTTAATCATTGACTTATCACAATCCTGTCAAGTAATTTAATTGGCTGTTGCTCATTCAGTTAGCCAATCACAGTGATTGGAATGCGTTTGATCATCTATTAATTGGTTTTTGTGTTGATCTGCCTCTTACAAACCGGGTGTAAGTATCACATTTGTATCGTCTGTGTAATGGTTATTGACACGCTTAGATTGTGTAATATGTGACAAGCGGTCCGTCTCTAGGAGGAGTGTGTTTCAGACTGTTCTTATCAGTCTAAAAGTCTTTCAAGACTCAAAAGATTATTTTATTTGGTAGCAGCCGTCTAGTGGAAGACTATTGGAGTGATGATCGAAAAGATTCGATCTTTTCGAAATGTTTGCCTGATAATTAGTTAATTATCGCTTGCTTTAATGACAAAGGAAAACATCGTGGGTAAACCTGTGTGTCTAAAAGTTCTCCTTAATGGTCTCGAAGATATGAGAAGTCTGCCAACCCGCACTGGGCCAGCCTATGGCCTAAGACACACTGAGAAGAGGTCAGTGCCTAGCAGTGGGACAGTTTTTATACAGGGCTAATGTATATTTTATTATTATTATTTTTTTCATCATGTCAAAAATTATAAGATCTTAGCTTAAAGCCTTTAAGTTATGAATAAAAAAACAGATGCATTCTTTTTAAGAGAACATTTTTAAGGGTTGATTTTATATTATTATTATGCAAAATCCGAGCCCACGTGATTACTGGCACTCAGAATGTTATAATCAGCCCTTTAGAGTAGGGTTACCATCAATAGAAAAAAGAAACATCTACACATATAATAAAATCGTAGGAAAGTCAAAACTGTACAGTGAATATTTTTTTAAAAGATTACTTGGGGCGTGATCTACAATCGATATCGAAGCCAAAAATATAGTTATTAGAATTTTTGTCTGTTTGTCTGTATGTATGTCCGGGCTAAACTCAAAAAGTACTGCATGGATTTACTTCAAATTTTGCATGAATATTACTAACAGGTCGGGTCAACATATACGCTACATATTATCACGCTATCACCTACGGGGGAGGAGCTGTGAATCTTAATTTTTCTTACTCATTCTGTGACAGCGTGTAATATAACGACGCATATTTAAATGTTGTTTTTGAGTAAGCCATGCTATTCTCTAGCTTTACACTATAAAAACTACGCCATTTAAGTAACTTGGGAAGAGAAATTTAGTTGGGTTCCGCGGCGACATACACTTTTTAGTTAAAATCTACGTAGACAAAGTCGCAGGTAACAGCTAGTAATTTATAATATTTTTCACGTGAGTAAGAATATTTTTAAGTTGGCTAGAGGCGTTTTGAATTTTGTAATATATGTATATACAATCATTATTCATATTTTAAGACCGTTAAGACTAGAGTTTTTTTTCATAAACTAGAATCTTAGCTTATCTCTTAAGCTTGGCAGCAGTTACATAATATGTGTCTAACTCACAGAAGTAAGGTAGCAGTGAAATTAAAAAAAAGTGTACTATCAGTCAGACCAGTGACGTTTTCCCTTTGCACTGAAATCAGTCGCTCTTTGGTTTTGCAAGGTCACTAGTGTGATTAGTCAGTCATATTCAAAGTCTCAAACAACCATTGGTCAAGTCAAGATTGATGTATATGAGAAACAGATAGGAGATATTTTAATGCTCTTCATGGTTTATACGATTAATATTACGGCTTTATAACACCCAAAAATATATATGTAGATCTTATTAGCCAGTATTCCTACACATAAGTCAGCTGTTAAAATATTTTTTCAGTATTCTGAAATTCGGACATATCCTAAAAACATACATACATAGATTCACGCCTGTTTCCCAGAGGGGTAGGCAGAGACTACGGATTTCCATTTGCTATGATCCTGACACACTTCTCTGGCTTCATTCACTAAAAAACCTTGAACGTTAAACTGCATTACCCAAAAGGGGAAATTAAAAGTCTTTTAATTCTAAAAGGTAAAGGGTTATTAAGTCGTGTTTACAAAGAAAAGTACTTTTATAATCGGACGGAGCTTTTTTTTCTTAAAAGACGCTTGAACGTTAATTTTATCACAAAGATTTTGAGATTTTCGCCAAGTGTATTTGTCGAATTAGGTACAGATAATTTGGGGATTGTCTTTTTTGTGGCGTTCGTTCTTGTTTAAATTGTCATTGTCCAAGCGTACTGTGATGCTTCAAGAAAAAATCTGTATTAATTCACTATAGCGCTATGGGCAAGAAGGATTTTTCTGAGTTTACAGTTGGATGGACAAGGCTTCAGCGAATGTTCTTTGATAAAATAGTAACGTTTGAAAGAAAGACTTTATTTATATGTTATTGTGAAGATAATACAAGTTACGTATGTAGGTGATACAGACTAAGTATTTTTATTATTTTGTTAAAAACCAACAACTCGATAAATGGGCACTAAATTGTGGAATATAATTTTTGGTAAGGCTCTCACAAATTGCACGGCTTATGTCACCGATTTTTTGAAACCGTAGGGTACGTGTCGTCCTAAATACCGTGGCTCCAAAAAGCATCCATGTGAATGAATACTGTTTCGAAACACGACCAACATTCAAACAGTTCAATTTCACGTTAGTTTTTGCACAGACAAGTGTTAAACGTCCCCGGTTTACATTGTACCACCATTTATTTGAAACAACCGTTTTCTAAAATTGACGGTAACATTAAACTTAAAAGCGCTCTCCTGGAATTGCATCAAACAGAAATGAGGTTAAGCAATCGAAAATCAATAGCTGACATACTTTTTTATATTACCTTTTTTATTTTTTGGAAACCATTACAAACAACAAAACCACTTGAAGAATACGCTATTTCCATTTCTACCCGGAAACGTGAATTTAAATGCCTACAAAAGCAATCTTGGATCCCGTATCTTATCATCTCAACATCTTCCTTTAAGAACGCAATACAACTTTCCTCATAAAAATCAAGTGACGTCTATAAAATAGTTCCCCTATCACTACTTGTAAACGATTTTTCTCAAATCAGAACATAAAATAAAAGTATACGTCACCGTCTTTATATAAGTAAGATACAACTGTATGTAAAGGTGGGGACAGACTATTGTCATATCGTTTTCTAACACAACTGCAAGGCGTAGTTTAAGACTGCGCCGAGCGTAAGACGCCGTTGGACTGAATGACAGAGCTCGATATTCAAATCGGCGCGCGGCCGCCATAGTGAAATTGTATGAAGGATTTAAAGTGCTTTTTTGATAAATATGTATCTTTATTGTCAACCAATAACTTAAATATTTGGAACGGAGAAATTATATTATAACTATTTATGTTTCGTTTAAGCTGTAAAATAGGATAGATTTGTACTGTTATAATATAAAAAATCACTTAATACGAGCTTACGTTTTTGCATTTTTCGTGCTGCGTAATTTTATAGACGAAAATATTAATTATTATTTAAAGTTTTTAACACGGATTAATTGTAAATACATTCATTGTTATGGTAAATGTATATTTTACATTTGTATTAAAAAAAACGTTGATTTTATCAACTTAACTGTGACCGCCTGTTTTGGCAAAACATTTCGCTCGGCGCAGTCTTAAGTGGTCGCCTCGCGTTGCCACTGCGCCGAGTGTTTGTGTGATCCGCAAATAGTTGTGCCGAGTCCCGGTGTTCTTTGTGTTCGTTGTTTGAATGAATTTAAGTCCCCTGCGACACAGAATTTAATCCTAGTTCAGGCGCTGTTGTTGATAAAGGATTAAAAATCAAAAGATTCCCGCATTCATTTGAAACATATTTAAAGTATTAAAATAGAATTGTGCCGTTTACACAAGGGCACATTTCTCGCGACGCTCTTTACACTGTCACTTTTATGCGGCAGATAATAATTTGACAGCATACATATACAGATAGCATACACTAAATAATCTGCAGTGTCAAAAACAAATTCAATTTGCTATTCCGAATGAAAATAAACAGAAATGTATGTAAACAATTAAGTTACAGTGTACAAAATATCAAGTCCAGAGATAGAATAAATATTCAAACAATGTAATACAAAATCAGCTACTTTACAACAGTATCTTGTCATATTTTAATATACAACAGTGCACAAGAAATGCAACAGCTTTTGCTCAAACCATACTGAGTTCCACATTGTTTACTACAACTACTTTTGTTCCAGATTTAAAGACAAAAACTTTGTTCCCAGTAGACCAACTCTTAATAATTTATGTTGCTTGTCTGTTTATCTGCTTTTAAATAATCGTGTGGTGGACAAGTCGTTTGGAAAATTAATTGTGTAAAATATCGGAGTGTGGATAAATGTTAGGCGAACATTTGAAATCAAATTATAGACGTTTATTCGACAAATGCGCTATAGATTATCACACGTAACAGTTGATAGCGCATTTGTGGAAACTTGAGTGTGGTTTCGTATTTCGATTTGAGATCAGAGTATCCAAACTATGGTAGGTCTTAGGAAGTATTTTCATCCTTTACTCTCAAGATCAATTTATAAATTTAATTACAACCGGCCCGATTGCTTCTAGAATTAAAAGAGCTGTAATGAGTCGTAAAGAAAGTTCCATAATACACAATAAGCTTTTGTTATGTTGAAGTATGTTGCGCTGTGATCATATTGCTGTCTATCTACTGGCAAAATGTTTGTCTTTCATACGTCACCAAAAAGTGTTTTCTAGAAAATTCCCAATATCGTTTCATTCGACCTGGAAATCTACCTCTCAGCAGTCAAAAGTAACACCGCACTATCTTTAACAAGTTCTTGTAATAAAAACTAGTTACATTAGTGTGGACTCATCTTAACGTGATGTAAGTATACGTCCTTGTTCTGATAAGTGCGCAAAGATCGTAAGTGCGTATCGTATAGGCACGGCTCGTGTAGTTTTATGACCCGGTTTGCTTATTCGCAATGCGCTTACCTGTACACTGGAGTGCAAATAAATTGGTCGTATAAAATGTGACGATATAAAAAGGTCTCTTCGTCGTAAATATACTCTTTAATAGGAATATGTGTAATAAGTTTCCATATAATATGGAAGTTTTGGGTAGCGGTTAATTTTAATATCGTTCACTGAGCAGTTTATAGATATATACTAGTTGGTACGCTAAAAGCATAATTTGATACATAATATTGACCGAACAAAAGTTTATTAAATTGATATCATACAAGTCTACCATTAAAAAAATACACATGCCATTTGCACAGGTTTGAACCTAAGCTTTTCAATGGATAAGGAATCCTAACTTATATTATAAAAGCAAATGTGTTTGTTTGTTAAGCTTTCACGCCTTTAATTACGCAATTGAACATCTTGGCATTTCTCATACACGTTACTAGGGGTACAAAGAGGTAGAAAAAAATTCCTCTTCCCGCGGGATATCAAGTAACTTATAACTGAGATTTCATGGATTTGATTCCTACCTAACGCACTATTGTCATTAATAATACAATGCATTCCTGTTTTCGCTGAGTTAGAAGATATTACTCTTATTTATACTAGCAATACAAATATATATGTGCATATCTCTTTTCGAATAGAATCCAACAGTCTTCTTATTTGAATGCAGCTAACCTGATCTTTTCTCCTTTCTTCTTTTAATAAAGCATTTCTGCAAACTCAGAATAAAAAATAATTACCGTAAATGTTATACTTATGTCATTCTTTTCAGTTAATCCGCTCGGGACTCTTGTTAAACATAGCATCGAGCACAAAGCCGATGTTACATAATATGATCAAACAAATGCTGTTGTGAATTTCGATAATTATTTTGCTTTCATCGAAAATGTATATGTATTCGCCCGTTCACAAAATAAAAATGTATTTTATTATTTACTGCCTCGATGCCGACTGCTGTATGCCACGATTTTCTGTTTTCTGGGTCCGGCAAAATGTCATTGGATATTTTGTTAAAAACAATTCATAGAAGCAGCACGGAGTCTGGAATAGTGTCCGCTAGATGGCAAAAGTATCGAAGAAATGTGGGTCTAATAATCGTAATAACACGTGTCTTCCTTACTGGTGGTACAGGTGTAAGACTATGTATGTTTAATTTTCATCTTAACTACTCAAAACAACCACAAAATGTTAAAGCGTTACACAGTACGCCCCAAAAACTAGAATATTTATCACCAGTAACAATGAAAAAATAACTTGAAAACTTTCTTTAGATACCTCCAATTCAGATATTGGTCCTTAGCAATGATCGAAGGTTTGACCCTTAAATCGTTAGCTTATTGCTACAATCATTTTCTTTAGAACATTCAAACAGCCATACCTACTGAGCCACTTTTTCTGTCCTCTACTACACAACATATGATCGGAATATACAGAGTTCAATAGTTTTTGCCCATAAGTTCGGCAGTTGGACCAACGTTCGGGAAACTTCGGGCAAGTTCGTGAAAGTTCGGCCGACTTTATTTTTGTTACGTTTAATGATTGTAAGCTGAATGTTGGATAAAATTCATCATGGGTAAGGGGATTGCGATTCGCATTGTGCTATGTATGGAAGTTTTATATGGAGACGAACTGTGAAGGGAAAAGTATTTGCTTTTGTTGTATGGCTTTGTAGAACTTTGTATGTTTCTAAAGCTTGATAGCATGGTAGACTGCCTTGTAGTATCCGAGAATATGAGATACTCAGAGAACTTCTGAGTCAAGAAAATTGAGTCAAGTAGTGACAAGCTGGCGTCTATAAGAATAAGTAACGCTCTTCCTATCTATTACGAAAGCTATTACTCAATAAGCAATAACAAGAAGTGCTTAAGTACATTGTATTTTTGTATAGGATTTTTTTTTTTTTTTTTTATTGTGCTCGTCAAACTGACCACATTCCACCTGATAGTAAGCAGTCGTGTGGTCTAAGAGCAGTGGCCTCCACACCGCCCCCATAGTAGCCGAGGCGATGTTGAGGTCTCTACTTTGACGGCCTGAGAAGGTGCTTTTTCACGCCCCGCTTAAAGGACCCAGGATTGACGGAAGAAGGAAACACGTGCCTTGGCAGAGAATTCCATGCCTTAGTCGTTCGGCAGAGGTATGAGGACCCAAACTTGTTGGTACGCGCTCTAATCGACTCTACCGTGTAAGGATGGCATCTGAGTCCAGCACGCGTTGTTCTGGATAGGAAAGGGGAGGGCGGGATAAGTTGGAATAACTCTTCAGAGCACTCCCCGTGGTATATGAGGCAATGTCCCGAGTTTTATTTCTGGGCCGAACAAAATGTTATTGGGTTTAACTGTTGGAAACTTGTCAATAGCAGCACGGAGTCTGGAATCAGAGTCTGTGCATTGCAGCTGACAAACCAAAACAGCTGGCGAAATATATCCGTGATACACTTCTGCCTACTCCTTTGCAGACATACATAGCATGGCATGACAAGGCATGACTCTTTGCACACTTACCTTACTGGCAAGAGAATTTCCGCTTAGACTAAAGGTAAGCCGGTACTATGGCTCATAGTCATTAAAATGTCTCTTAGAGGAAAAACATCTCAAGGAGGTCATTGGTCCACATTCTAAAAGTCCATGGGAAACCCAAATTCAAAAAGTAAATTTTCTTCGGTTATCGATTTTTATCCATTTACATCCCTTTTGTTCCATAGGGACTAAATCGGCTACCCACATGTCTAATATAAGGAGGTATTTAGGATAAAATCCCTTATGGGCTCGTAGATAGACCTAGTCCGAACACAGGAAACACATATTTAATAAAATACGGTTCGAATCGCAGATGTTATCTTAGTGTACGGAAGTAGTAGTACTGAACTACATGTATTGCCTACGAACACGCAAAGAATACTTTCACCTCGGAGGAACAGATAAATGTTATTGTACAACTATCGTAAAACTAAATCAGAGTTTTAAGTTTATGTTTCATGAACATTTTATTTGCTTTTTACCTAGTTTTGAGCTGTGATCAATAAAAGCACGGTCTTAAATAAAACGACCGTGGTGCGCATTAAATTTTCATGTTTTTGGATGTTAAAATTGTTATTCAGATTTACGACTATGATTTAGTACAGATTCCGCGTAAGTTACAGTTCAATTATGGCTCTAAACTCATAATACTATTATTAGATTGATCCTAGAGTGCACGGTAGTTTGAACGGTCACCTCTTAGCAAATGTAATTGGGCATTCGATCGCCGCATAACGTGAAAAATCGATTCACAAAATGCTGTATGAATATAGGTGTACTTTTTATGCTCGTGTTTATAAAGTCTCATTTTACAATTCATAACAAATAAAAATAACAAATAAATAATTAGATGTTATCGCGTCAATATTACCTGCACAATATTAATAGACTGCACAAATGGCGTATTGATTGTAATGGTCGCGTCGACCCTACGCAGGGTATACGATTCGAAGATTGTGTGATCCAAAAATAGATTTTCCGAGTCAGCCGAATAAATATAAGTTTAAGTTTAAACAAGTTGTATATGCGTCATAATTCGGTTCTATATATCCTAATAATTAATTTAATATTATAAATGCGAATGTGGGTTTGTTTGTTTGTTACGCTTTTACGCCTTAACTACTTGACCTATTATCATAAAATCTTGCGTACACATTGTTAGAGGTACACAAATAAGGTACACCTCATCCAAAAAAAGTTATTTTCAAAATAAATGGAACTACAACATGCCCGGGTGTAACAATCGAACGTATGTTTCCAACCCAATAAATTGAATAAGTGACAGAGTTACGACAAGGCTTGTTTGACAGAAAGCGGTTATGGATATTGTCATCATTACTATATGGTCCATCCATAATTAGTAATGATGACAATATTCATGAGTATGCTAGATTGTTGGTATAGATTTTGTATATTGTATTGAATTCAAGGTCTTATCCAATGAGGTCAAGCTGTTTTTGTATTGTATGTTGGTATTTTGTTTCTTTAGTAAAATCTTTTCTGCCTTTTATGGCTCAGCACAAAGGAAATTGGCTGGAGATGGCATAGTGGTTTAAGTGGTCGCTTTGCCATTGCCTCTGTCAGGGTAGGCATGCTAACCCCATGGAGCTACCATGGTATTGAAATATGAATGGTTAATTTTAATTTGCTCGACCCTTAATACATACGTAGACTCACCTCTTACTTCCTTACTAATATTATAAATTCGAAAGTAACTCTGTCTGTCTGATTTAGATGAAATTTGGTACAGATATAGTTTAAAACTTGGGGAAGGACATAGGCTACTTTTATTCAAGTAGGTACCACACAGGCGGAGCCGCGCGCAAAAGCTAGTATCCCATAAAGGTAAGTCTACGTATGTCCAAGCAACACACAAACTACGCAATATAACGAATGTTTGCAGAAAAACGTAATGAAGTAGGAGATATCTGCCTACCCTCCATTTACCTTATCTTGCACAAACGTTCGTTCAAGAGCTCTACAGTACTCTACACACCTCGGTAGCGACATTAGTAGAGCCTGCACGTAGAAACATTTCCGTGGGAATAAAGAAGTTGAAAGAGTCCTTAAACTTAGATGTATATTTTGGCTTATGTAGAAATAACCATTCAACTAATATTTGAATGCACGAATGGCGTAGTGGTTACAGTGATCGCCTCGCCACTGTCGCCGCGCCGAGTGATACAGGGTTCGATCCCTACACAAGAAAAAAAATTATATAATCCACAAATAGTTGTTCCGACTCTGGGTGTTCTATAAGTATGTAGGGACTCTGTAAGTATGCAAGAAATGATGAATAAACAGTTTTGTGTATAAGCGAGAAGTATGTTAGTGTGACCGGCAGTTACTGCGCGCTGTCCGGTCTAGATGCATGTATGTAGGCAAGGGCGCATTCCGGACAATAAATCCCATGTGAAAGTTTATATAACACGTTTCATTTATCGCCAGTAATACCCAATGCAACACGCACGCACATACCCATAGGATACACACGTAAATATCCTACAAGTACATTGTTTGAATGTTTGTTAAATCCTCCGCGACACATCATTTATATCTAGTACAGGAGTTGTTTCATTTTAAAATAAAAATGTAAATGTTCTAGGTAGTAATTACAGGTCATGGGTCTTACCAGTAAAGAGCATAATAGGCCGGTGACTTATTTGTATAGATACAGCTACGTGTACACTCCTGCGTCACACTATTAGCGAAGTGACCACAAATGCGACTGTGCCTTCTGCACCGCAACAAAAATACGGGTTTATATCCGCCTTTAAAGTTTACCAACAAATTCGTCTCAACAATTTACTATATATATTTTAGTTTAGGTAATATAATAAATAATACTAGTTCTGCCGTCCCCCGGTACGTAAAATGTTATTATTGTGACCTCACGCCATGGGCAAAATACAGGAATCTTTGTTTTATGGGAACCTTTTTTATGGACCCTGTTTGGCGGGGTCCACCGCCGCCTTTTTGCAGCGTAATTCGTTTGTCACGTTGTAGTGTTGTGGTGAAATGAGTTATCGATAAAATTAGATGATTAAATTATAATTATACAACAAGATGTCGCTGCGGCTTCTCCCGCGAAAATGTAGGTTAGGTTAGGTTGTACTAACATTTCAGTGCCTTTAGTACCAGTACTTTTTTCTGAATGAAATATGACCGATGGCCTCTGACAAGGTGTATGCGAAGAAACAAACTCACATTAATAATATTAGTTAGGATTAGGATATACATACAGAGTACCAAAATGATATATCCAAATGAGTTGACAGAGGATACATCCAGATTTTGCCAGCTATTGTTTTTCCACCCATGTAGTAGGGGCGAGCGAGTATTGAGAACTTCTTGTCAGCAAAACCCCCGTAGCACTTTTCCAACCGGTTGGAATCCGAGATTAGGTATGCAGTAGTTGTATTCAATACTGCTGCGCCACAGAGGCACAAAATCTTAACTAACATTCTAAATTTGATTATAAGTTCATTTGTTACGCTTTAACTGCTCGACCGATAATCATGAAATTGTGCATACACGTTGTCAGGGGTACATAAAAGAACATGCCTTTCATCCAGAAAAAAAGTATTATATACTTTTTCAGCTTTGGTCTATTTATCACTTTCATACCGTTATATTACTTGATTTTCTACTTTGTCGCATTTGCTGCGTCCACAATAGCCTATTTGTTTTCTAAACCACATCTTAAAACCTAGCCAAAGAAACTAGCCAAAATCAACCAGTACATAGTTAGACAACCACAAACATTTGCTTATATTTCTAGTTCTCTGCTCAATACCTAATAATATATTCCTAATAATACATTAACGTTTCGGTTGCTTTTCAGCAGCCATGGTCACGGGGAAAAAAAGCAACCGAAACGTCGGGGAAATTGTAAACATAAATATAAATAGTATAGTAATAGTATAAATAGTTTTAATAGTTTCAATAATTTAATTAGCTTAAAAATTAGTAAAGTTTAATAGTAATAGAAGTGTAACAGATTTTAAAATTATGTAATAAAGTGTCAAATAAACAACGCGATAAAATCCGTATATAGTAGTTTAATTTCAATTAATTACATTCGCGTAGGTAAACAGAAGACAATACTACACAAAATTGCTTTGTGTACTAAATTAGAACTAATAATTTCAGCGAATTTGATATAATAACATTCTGAATATTAATAGTAAAAGTCCCACGTTGTCAGTTTTCTAGGGAAAATATACCAGAAACTTTATTTTCTTGAGATATATTAATAGTTTCGAACATGAAATTAACTCCAAACGAATTATTCTGTTTGTAGATCTAAATATTACAATGAATATACATAATAAATAATAATAAAGAAAATTACTCAGAGTTTCTTTGAAGTCGTTTACTTATCTAGTATGGTACACGTTATTACATCTAATGTTATATCGATATCATTAAATGTAGTTGGTGTTTAACATATCTTATAAAGAAACGAAGTTCATAGGCAGTCTTGATCCTTACGTCAAGCCCGCTTATGAATTCAGTTTCTCTCAAATGCGTCTCAAACCTCTGAAATATGTCTCGCGGTATCTTGGTAGGCGAGGGTCGATTATTCAAACATTTGATGACTCTAACGTTCTAGTAATAGGTGCCGGTCAATTGATACTTTATGAATTGAATAAACAAGATTTTGCCCGTGGCTTCACTTGAGTTAATGTAGGTTACGTCAATAAATTTCTATCCCTCGGGAATAGTACTATTACACATATATTGTAAGTTTACGTTCATAGTTAACATTTTTGCGATACTTTTCACATAAATGCTTGGTTTTATTTTCTTTTTTTCCTCATAGCATATTATAAATATCACAAACTGCACCAATACAGTCAATAAATGTATCATTATGAATAAATATTTAAGAATATGGGAAGAAAAATAACTATGAAAATTAAGTATAATTTTAGTGTATCGATATCGATAACGTACGTGGCACGACACTAGCCGAAGTTTACGCAAGGGTATCTTCTATAGACACACATTTACATACAAATGTCGGGTACTACTGCGAATGACGTAACATTATAGTCTAGGAGACAGCGTTTGTACAATACGACAGTAACTGCTCGACTGCGACTCAAAACGGTTATGACTTTTAAAATCTAGGTTGACATGAATTCAAAATGTTTTGCATTTATAACTTTTGTGCTCCTTTGTTTTCATATTTTTTATGTTTCGCCTTTCATTTTACTGCAGTGGAATTAAATTCATCTTAGTTGAATAATTTTCCTGGTCGACATATTTGTTGACCAATTGCGACTGGATAAATAATCTGTAGGGATTACCAACGCAATGATTGCTTGAATTAGTACGGAACAAACACTTTTTATAATATATATGTATCAAGTGTATGATATTTTGAGGTAATCTAAATATTTGTATAGTGCGAGAGTAAAAAAGTCTATGGTTGAGACGTTATTATTAACTTTTTGAGCTGCAGCGGCCTACCAGGGTCAAGATAGAACTATTTTTCAAATATTAGGCATTCTAGCAACTGACAGAATAAGAATATAATAAATTATATTTACTATCTAACATATTTTCTCTCCGGTGTTTTAATTACTGCTTCTAGATATATTCTACTGAAGCACTGAACAAACATGAGAATACAGATACTCATGTCTGTTTCTTTGGCTGGTGGTCGGACACTACCATTTGATGCTTCTTATATCCTTCTGGAATCATTTAACACATTCTAAAAATCTTGGGTTAGCACTCGGTCTCTGAAATCTAATCACAATACTTTTTAATCGTGCCTGGATTCTGACTAATTTTATTCATTGTTATATTTACAGTAACTACGATAGTAAAAAAAGTATTTAATTACTGAATATTCCTTTAAACTTATGCTAAAATCGAAGCAGAAGTCTATGACTATACCAACAATTTATCGAAACGCGAGCCAAATTTCAAAGCCACAATTACCTCATAGACCCCATTTCCTTGATGACTAAAATACATTGCAACATAAAGAATTCTCAACATGGCATGTAACAAATGTCTTTTGGCAGCAATAAAATATTTATACAGAAGACAAATAACCCGCTTTTTGTGTATTACGGATTATAACGGCTGTCTCCTTGGCTAAGAGGAAAACAGGCGGAAAATGTCGGACTATTAACTTAACGTTTTATGACCGTTATGATCGATACAATATGTGTTTTGTTTCATATAAATAAGGTTCAATTTTGTTGTTGCTCTAGTTTGAATAGCTGTCATGTACACAGGTTTTTGACTTGGACAACGACAGTTGGAATATGGGTTAGATAATTTGGACGTGTGCTGTAAAATGTATAGGTCTTAAGATCATATATAAGTATGCATAGTATTATGTCTGTTTCCCGTAGGGGGACAGAAAATTGACCTGTTTCCTCGGAAGGGTTAGGATAGCAGAAAGTTTGACTTGCTGCGTCTTATTGTTTCTTAAGTTGTGTGATCGAAGTTGTCGATCAAAAGACGGCTGAATTATCTCTGGAATGTTACTAGCAATTTCTATAACCATATTGAATAACATGAAATGTAAGACTATGCCTGATAGACGAAAATTATTTCAAGTTTCAACTTATTTTCCTTTTGTCTGTTTTTTCTGTAAAGAAACTCGAAATAACACGTAGTCTGGGATTCTGGTCGATAGAATACAATAAAATGAAATATAAACTAAGTTGGAGTAAGACGAGATTGCTGATTAAAAGAAAGGAGATACTCTTTTCTGACTGTAAGTTGACGCAGCACGCAAGTGGAGTACACTAACAATAAAACACAACCGTCTAAAACAACAGCGCATACGTCACAAGTGACGTCATTACATGCAGTTCAAGCTGCATGTACAGATCTGACTTAGCATAATGCGGCCAACACTAGACAGTGTACCGAATAATGGCCTTAGTGACGTCACTGACTCCTTGATATGTGGAGATGTAAGCTACGAGCTTCGAATTGTCAGTCATCAGGTTACCAAAGTTTCAGATCATGGGAATTAATATTGCCTCACGTAATTCCGGATGTATTTCTCCTAGGAAATGGAAGCAACGATAAATCTCCGAAATCATCATAAGAGTAGAGTAAGGCTCTGAAGTTTCTAAGCCTGCTGAAAGTCAACTAGCTGGCATCTGATTTAATAGCTAATTAGATTGGACGAATAATTAATATACGACAACCGTACAGTCAACGATTACGATGATATCATTTTGAAACTGTAAGGATTGTTGGAGAGTTAATATATCTAACTTATTTATTATAACTTAAGTTCTAATTTTAGAAAAGGATAGGTTTGTCACTATTTCAAAATTATGACTGCTATTCGCGTAGTCGTATATAATACATACGCCTATTTCATTTATTAACTATTGCTATTTCATAAAATAAAAGCATTGTTAAGCAACATATACGAATTGCAGTGGGAGTTCCATTTCAAACATAGATACATTCCATTCATATGACCGTTCCTGCCAGCATATTTTGGAAAGCAAAATGCAATAATATTGTTCCAGTTAAAATTCCTTTAAACTGTTGGTTTCAAAGTTCATAAAAGAAATGTGAGGAGAGTTTTACTCACCGGATACGTCTGAGCATCGGGTTCCACACCGGTAACACTTTTTAAATGTTGCACGTCATTTTATATTTAGCTGTAACAGAATCGAGGCGGACACAATTCGTAGATATCAGGAGTGCAGCAAATATAAAGACAAAGTGTTTTTGAAATAAAGGTAGGTAGTTTTTGATTGCATCGGTTTATTATAGACATACTTATAACAAACCAACACATTTGTTTGTTCGTTTGTTTAACCTTTTAAGCGCTTAGCTAAATATCGATTGCCGTGCCCCTAGCGCCCGGCTACAAATCGATAAAATAATACCTACAATAATCAGGGAGGTAATAGGACGAAAATAGAACAAAAAAATCATGCATGTTCTCTGTCGCAGAAATACGACACGCGCGGTAGGGGCACGGAAATATGAGTCGCATAAATGCGACACAAGCGGTAAAAAGGTTAATTAATTCAATTGATTAGTAAATAATAGATAAGGTTTCTTGGAAAACTTAAGACGGCTTGCATATTTACAGATTGTGTTCTTTATTTGAATATTTGTGAAGTCTCCCGCGACACATTAATTCATTCCTAGTGCAGGAGTTGTCTCTTAAAAGAAGAAGAAAAATAATATTCTGTGAGAGGACAGTAGTTCCTCGGTTAAGCCGCACCATTCATGCTAAAACCAGCAGAGCTCTACTAAGCCTTGTCTAATAATAAGTCAAAAACTATGACACATGTATCTGTTCATAACAGTAGGCCGTATGCTTTCACTAGTGTACTAAGTAAATAATAATATTCTACTACATACACATAACACCATCTAGCCGAAACTAAGCAGAACTTGTAATATGGGTACTAGACTACATATATACCTTTCTTTTTTTGTAAATACATACATATACGTAGAAACACCCAGACCAAGACAAACATCCATGTTCATGCACACAAATGTTTGACTTGTGCGGGAATCGAACCCGCGACCTCAGGCGTGGCAGTCGGTTACACTAACCACTACGCCATCGAGGCTGTCATAGTAAATGCAAGACATATTGCAAATGAATATGAGGTAGCAGATGTAGATGACGTTTTAATATTATATCAACATGAATTATGCAAGTCACATTGTTTTGAGACGTTCCCTGTACATTTCTAGTGGATTGTTTCATTTAAATTTTATAAAGAACCTGGGGAAAAAGTGGGGCAGCCCGATTGGAGAAATTCTGCCGCCTTACGAAAGATTTCAGCAAAGCAATCTTGAGTTGTATTCCTTGATTCCTTCGGTGAGAAAGATTTCTCGACTCATTTAGATATCGTCGGCAATCTGGTTTTTAAACGTTGCTTTGCAGACACGACCACTCATCTTTTGGAAGGTTGGTAACGCACGTGATACTGTTGGTGTTACAAACGGCAATAGGCTAGGGTACGTGGTGACCATCAGGCGAACTGGCTTAGTAGTATGAAAAAGCCGAAACGTTGTGTGAACACAAGCAACACCGGGACACCTATTACTAGAGATTTAATAAACCACAGATAGGTATTCGTAAAGAAACATTGATTTGTACCCAAGATGTTTCGATATGTTACAATTATTTATTGGAACGAAGTTCCTTATCGCGCGTTGCGAAAGGGGGCTAGACGGAAAAAATTAAGATCAAAAGTTGTAACGACACTTTTTGTAACGACACTTTTTACTATAGTTGTAAGTTTAATGTTATTTCTTAATATGTATGTATTGTTAATGACCACAAGCCAATTATTACTAAAATTGAGCCTACTGATTAGGTTTATATTACATTATATTTGTTAATAATAAAAAAAAATATTATAACTTAAAAAAAATATGTATTACAATTCCTTCACTAATTAATCGAAAGGAACTTCGTTCCATCCGGGTGTCCCTTGATACCTCTCTTTTTTATTTCAATAGAGAAAATGAATGGAACGTACATGCGGCCAATAAGTCATTTACTTAACCTTTGACTCAAACCTATGACGAAGCAACAGCAAAGCGTAAATAGTAACCTGTTATTAAATTCACCATAGCTACTTGCGAATAATTAACACTTGAAACATTAGGATTGATTATGATTGCTTTTACCATCCACAACTAGTCACTACGCCAAGTGTTGTGGGATCGACTCCCATATAGGACCAAAAATCGTTAGATTCACAAATAGTTGTTCCAGGTTTTGGTGTCGTTTATACCATAATTTAAATGTTTGAAATATACCGCGTGATACAGTAAATAAGCATTATGACGGTATATTCAGTGTACCTATAATAAGACTAGATATTGCTAGTGGGTTCACTCGCATTAATCTAGACATTTTCAATACATTTCTAGCCTTCAGGAACAGTACTTTCTCCTAGATGACAACTATATATTTTTTTGTCCCCCTGACAACGTGTATGCGCAATTTCAAGATGATCGGTTGAGTAGTTAAGGAGTGAAAGCGTAACAAACAAACAAACTCACATTCGCATTTATTATATAGGTAGTATTTAACTGCACAGCAAAAAAATACTAATTTCACAGGAAACTATGCTTACCAGAAAATACTAATTGCACACCAAAATATCTATATGCAATAAATAATTGCATGTCAAACTAAGTCGACGGACCCCGCTTCGCGGAGCTCCTATTTTTGGGTGGGTTTAAGAAGGAACCTAACATAACCTAACCCTTCCGAGACGGAATGCAGTGATTTGAGGCGTATAGGTGCTCATTATGATATATTTTAGTAAGCATATTTTGCTGCGCAATTAGTATTTTTGGTGGTCATTATATTTAATCCCTTATTATATTAGTTAGGATATTAACGAAATACCGCAATATTATACATTGAATTGCAGGATATTTTTCAACGTATAATATTCGCGTAGAACTTAGACAATACTAAGTAAACCACGAAATAGTATACTAGCTTTCAGCTGCAGCGTGAACATACCAGTCTTTAATTTCCCCACCAACACACCTCATCACTGTGTTGTGAGAATGTCGCCAGTTTGATTAACAATGCGCGCTCTGTCACGTAACTGAATTAGAGCGCTAACAGTGAATTCGTAATGAATGCATAACAAACCAAGAATGTGGTAGTTCGTAATATCATTGTTTTAGTACATAGTGAGAGAATGTTGGCTTAATATATTTGTATGGTGGTATGACTTCATTATCTAGTATGACATTCTATCGGCATATAACCCATGATCAAGCGTATTTTTTGTCATTAA
This sequence comes from Catocala sponsa, assembly GCA_963564715.1. Classification (NCBI taxonomy): domain Eukaryota; kingdom Metazoa; phylum Arthropoda; class Insecta; order Lepidoptera; family Erebidae; genus Catocala; species Catocala sponsa. Next base: position 11,947,723 of record OY751351.1, read on the forward strand.
ATGAATATTTCGGTGTTAAAATTAGTTCCTGTATCGCAAGAGACTTTACAAACATTCAAATTACGGCCACAAAGAATACTCAACTTCGCAACAACTAAGTATTTGTGGACAATTATGGTCTCATATGGGGATCGAACCCACTGAAATCGTCGTAGTAACAGTGGCGAGGTGACCGCTGAACTACTAAGTAATATTATATTATTAGGTAAATGTAGAATTTCTTCCGTTAATAACCGGTAAGAATTAACTTAATACATGGCTGTACAGGTCAAGGAAAGTCGCGGCCATGCGTTCATATCCTAATGCTAATCCTAACTAATATTATAAAAGCGAAAATTTGTTTGTTTGTTTGTTACCTTTTCACGCCTAAACCACTGAACCGATCATCCTGAAATTTTGCATATACGTTGCCAGGTGTACAGAAACGGACATAGGCTACCTTTCATCCCGAAAAAAAATACCGTTCCCGAGGAAAACAATAATAACGTTCTTATGATAATAGATGGCGCCACGTGTCTTTCGATTCATGATTGAATTATATTATGACAAGCAGAGTACAACCCGAATTGATTGTCAAATTCTAAATTAACGCGAGCGAAGCCGCTGGCAAAAACTAGTACTTAATAAATATATCTTTCTGTTCCATTTTGAAAATAGAAAAGTCTTTTATAGAGAAATTGTTGACGGCAGTATAATATTTACTATTATGAAACAGGAAAATTTGAAATAAATATTACGTTTCTATACTCATTAACAGGTTTTAAAGGCAAAAGCGCGCGGTTATCAAAGGATAACACGAATAGCGTATGATTCTATTAAAATTATAAAGCTCCGTGTGACGTCATTAAAATGAGTAGGTATGTTAGATGTATCTATTTAAAGCAGCTAAGGAAAGACTAATAGATTTTAATCAATAAGTTTGTCTTGCGTAATCATATCAATGACGTCAGAAATAAGATAATAATTTATTTAAATTGGGCCAGCGTAGTGGTCTACGGCCTAACTCCTCCGCACACTGATAAGAGGTCCGTGCCCAGTAGTGGGACAGTTTAATACAAGGCTGATATTATTATATTTTTTTAAATGTCTGTATATAAAGTTACATGTTCATATAATCATAATTCAAATTGGATTATATAATTTCCTTTAAATTTAATAAATATTATAAATAAAATAAAATGTTACATATAGCATGACTTTTTAAAACTGAAATGGTTATTTACTTTTATGAAATTTAAAAAGAATAGTGAATTTATTTTACCAGCTGAATATAAATACTATGTTAACATTTATTACCGGTTACCGAGCAATACGCCTATGTTATATTTATAATATATAGGATTACCTTTATAGCAATATTTAATAAAAACGACTAAAATGATTGTTCTAGCATAATTTTGCATCAGAAAACGTAAGATTTACTTCGTGTAGCCTTGGATAAAAACAAATTTCAAAAGTTCAAAGAATTTAATTTTTCGGGCCATACGTAAGTAACTTATATTAAATGCTTCGTTTCCATTAACCTTAAAAAAAGAAAACAACTAACAAACTAATATTTAGTTCGGCTCAAGAATCAGTTCAATTTTCACAACATTTCTGTAGCAAGTGTATTACGCATGTTTTGTAACAAAAGCCTTGAACTTGCTTTTCTACATTTTCCCGACTTAAACCAACAGAGAAAATTGTATGACGACATTTTATAACGCTATTTTCTTCAGAAATTCCGTGAAAACAACAACAAGAGGTTTATACTTAATGATTATAGCCGTATCACGTTTCCTACGTAATATAATAAAATAAATTTCACTTGATGTTATATGAAACGGGGTAACGCACTAATGGGACATTATGCGTGAAGAAAACTCCTTAGCTAAAGCTACGTACACATGGAAAACGAAAACAAAGTAGCTGGTGCTTTGCAGTTAAATTAATCTCTTCTGAGAGTAAATTTACAGAGGCTGTGACACATATAGGTTGGGTTAGAAGATAAGCAAAAGTATCAGGTTTGAGTAATTAGTTGATACCCATTAACAAAAACATGAAAAGTATAGCTTCACTTGTTCATCCTTACTGTCTGCTTATGTATCCATAATAGACGATTAGGGGTTCGAATAACAGGTCAAACGTTACCAGAATCGATTTCCAATTAATATGAGATTTGATTTTGTAGTATTCTTTTTAATAATAGGTCAAAAGAAAAATAAGCAACTACTTACTTAACACATTCATGCATGTGCAAAAGCGGAACCAAATTTCGTGATTAAACTACAAAAATATCTTATTGTTTTACAATTACCAGTAGTTTAAACTGTGAAGTCATTTATTTGTACGTATAAAATTTAACCAAAGCGTATTATAAAATATTTATATTGAATATTGTAAAATATTTGCACAGTAGCAATATATTCGAAAAATACGAATGTAATTGTGCACATAGCACACAACCAGTTACTACGATGAACGCGGTACATAGAGTTTGTAAACGCCATCGATTGGATAGTATTGGATAACTATGTGCACAATTACATTGGAATTTATCGACGACACTATATGCAGCGCACATAAGTATGTAGCATGGTCCTCGAACATGTAAAGTAGATAACATTTTATACCACAGTATTCAAATATCACCCGAACATAATGCCGCGCTACAAAAAAGAGCAAATGTGTTAACTTAGTACGGTACTAGATTTGCCTGAGCTCCGCTCGCGGTTATTTAGGTTTCGTCAATAAATCCCTTGAGAACAGGATGCTTTTCTTGGAATGAAAGTACTCTGTATACTTTTCTGTACCCCTGACGACAGGTATACGAAATTTCATGATGATCGGTCGAGTAGTCAAGGCGTGAAAGCGTAACAAACAAACATTCGCGTTTATAATATTTGTTAGGATTATAAACGCAAAACCTCTAAGCTTTTATTGTGAACAAGCCCTATAGTGTATATGGAGAAATTTCGCCATTATAACATGCATAGATTACACTTTAGTATCCATATCTTAACACGTTAACAGCATTCGTCTGTGCAAATACACGATAGATATAGGGTAATTGCTTGGCTCATTCATCAGTTTCCTTAAATCTTTATGTGACCAATTTCTCACTCGCATGGTATAATTAAATCTTGTTTGTGTGTGGGGCAAACTTTTATTAAAGAAGTACTGTCGGAAGTTTAAGGAGTCAGAACGATCAAGAGGACATCGGTACGATGTCTATTAATTGCAGTACTACTGGGATGTCAATCCATAAGAATTTAATTTATTTGGCGGAGCAAATTTAAAGCTTATTTATAGGATTTATTAGGTATTGTGTCTAAACCTATCAATTAAACTCGGGAAGATAATGACAATTGGCCTAATTTCTCGAACATCGCGCCGCTGTATAGAATGTGTCTGTTGCACATGAGGGTTCGATTCTCAAGTGGAGCATATTGTTTGAGTTTTCTTTAAGAAATTCTCAGTAACAGCACTGAGTCCGGTAGGTGGCAATAGCCTCCCTTGTTATGTAGGATCCAAAAGGGTGTGCGGCGAAATAGTGGCCTCTTCATTCCTCAAACTTGTAGAATAAATATTGTGAATAGAGTTTACAACTGACTTATATACATTGTATCTAATGTTTTGCATGATTTTCATAATACACAGCAGAACTCCAATTTGGTCTTACATTCCAAGTCACGTCAGTCGAGGAAAACTGCACGTTTTTGTCAAACGGAGAGGGTAAGCGTCCCATTAAATCTGTAAAACAAGTCATTGTAAGCGCACAGTTATGTAGAACTTACGTAACACGATCATCGCCTGTAGGAGGCTCGATTACATTCTCTAAAACAGACATTAAGAACTGAACTCATTATTTTAAATGTCAGCATTGTAAGGAAGCGTGGATTGCATCAAGGAGGATTCAGTTACATTCTTCGCGACTTTTGCTTAATCCCTAGTACGAGATGCGAAGCTGAAAGATCAAATATAAGAACTGGTTGATTAAAACCCTGGTATACCTTTACGGCTGATGGTGAGATTCAATTTCGCTTTCATGCTCGTGTGATTCGATTTCGCTTTCATGCTCTGTCTGGTAAACACGTGGAAAATACACCTCTACCTAACCCCTATGTGACTGTGTGTGTCTTGTTAGTCCTATGGTAAAAATCTTCTGGTTGGGTCAAGTGTTATTAGGATTTTCATTTAAGCAGTTCTCAGTGCTACTGTTCCGTTTTAATTTTTTATAATTTAATTTAATGAGTAGTAGAGCCTCGCTGATTTCAGCATGAATGGGCCGTCTCGACTGCGGAAGGACTACCCTCTCACAGAATATCGATGTGAAATAGCAGTATTCCTACTATTGTGTTTCGTTCGGAGAGTGAGAGGTCCAATCACCCTCTTTCCGTCTTCCCGCTCCTTCTCCTTCCCACTTCCTTTCCTAAAGGGTCGGCAACGCGCAAGTGATGCCTCTGGTGTTGCAGGCGTCCATAGGCTATGGTGACCACTTACCATCAGGTAAGAGTATGCTTGTTTGCCACTTTAGTCGTATAAAAAGAAAATTCCATGCTCCTAGTTAGATAAAGATGGTAATAGGCTCGTCCTCTATTACGTAAGAACTAAATATAGCGAAAAGTGAGTGTAAAAAACCTCTACCTACCCCTGCAAAGATAGATGGCTATGAGCTTACCTTCTATTTAAAATAATACATACATACATAGATTCACGCCTGTTTCCCAGAGGGGTAGGCACAGACTACGGATTTCCATTTGCTACGATCCTGACACACTTCTCTGGCTTCATTCACTTTCATCACATTCCTCATAAACGCCCGTCTGTTCAAGGAGCTCTTAACCTGGCCTTTATCCAGAACGCCTCCGATCTGATCGAGAAAATTTCGCCTAGGTTTTCCTCTTGCGACTGTTCCATATTTAAAATAATACCTCCGAATAAAAATAAAACACAGACAATAGACTTCAAGAACACTTTATATTGAATTGTTTTCTCAATAATTTATTTAGCTTGATCAAATTAAATTGAACTGAATGTTGTTTCAATTTATCAATTTAATCGTATATAACGTGTATTGAACAGTTTATTCTTGTGAAATATCATCCATCTTTATTTCAGCTTCATGTAACACGAAAGTCTTGACACTAATGGATCTTATACATACATGACGAGAAATATGCGCAAGTTGAGCCACTTGCTCGAGTTCTGTGCATCGTGTATAACTCAAAATAATAACTAAAGTCATATCAACTGTACAAGCAACAAAATAGTACCTGCATTATTTTTATTTACGACACTGAAAAAGTGTTAATGAGTGATGGATTTATATAATGCACTAGTTTTTGCTTGCGTCTAAATGCGTGGAATTTGGAAGTAGCTATCTATATTTTTATCTTATAACACTTGACTTCTAGACGTATAAAAATGACAAAACGCTAGACTTTCAGTCTTTCTGTTTTTTTAAACTAGTGGTCGCCTAGTGCTCGAAATTTAACCAGAGTTTGCCTGTAAGATATTGCTGATAATGTAATTATATATTTATATATGTAACCATAGTTACGCGCTTCGACTGCGTGTGTCAAATGCATGGTTGTGTGCGTGTAGTGTTTTTTCATTAATTTAATGTATTTCTAATGTATATTAGATAGAATAAGAAGTAGTGTGATTAGAGAGAGATGCGGTATGAAAGTGGATATAGTTACAAGAATAGAAAAGGGTATGTTAAGCTGGTTTGGACATGTAGAAAGAATGGACGAGGAAAGACTGACTAAGAAAGTTTATAAGGCTAGTATGAATGGAACAGTCGCAAGAGGAAAACCTAGGCGAACGTTTCTCGATCAGATCGGAGGCGTTCTGGACAAAGGCCAGGTTAAGAGCTACTTGAACCGACGGTCGTGTATGAGGAATGTTATGAAAGTGAATGAAGCCAGAGAAGTGTGTCAGGATCGTAGCAAATGGAAATCTGTAGTCTCTGCCTACCCCTCTGGGAAACAGGCGTGAATCTATGTATGTATATATTTTATATAAATATTAGGATTCGCCCCTCCTTCTCCATATAACCTTTAACTGTGCCAAATTTCATACTCCTCCGTCCGCGTAATTTTCGTAAAACTTTGTACCCTTTGTACAAAGTTTTAGCTTCACGTATTAATATATAGATAATCAATTCCCGCCCTAGGAACACCTCGCACAAATGTTTGAACCCATATCAGTCCACGCTGTGGCAGTGGCGAGGCGAGCAGTTAAAGCACCAAGCTATGTGTGCAGTCATTAAGTTACACCTTGTTCGTAGACGGCAATAGGTTCGTTCTCTACTACTTGGGACCTAAACCAGTATCTGCAGAAAGTATAGTGTAATACACCTCTGCGTACTCCTTCGCGGAAATAAGCGTGATACTATGTATCTAGTCTTTGTTGTAATGATTGAAACTAATATGGAGTTAGGTGCTCCGTCTATCCTAATCCTAATCCTAATTCCAATCCTAACTAATATTATAAAAGCGAAAATGAGTTTGTTTGTTTGTTACCTTTTCACGCCTAAACCACGGAACCGATCATCCTGAAATTTTGCATATACGTTGTCAGGTGTACAGAAACGGACATAGGCTACCTTTCATGCCGAAAAAATTACTGTTCCCGAGGAAAACAACAATAACGTTCTTATGATAATAAATGCTGCCACGTGTCTCTCGAAACATGATTGAATTATATTATTACAAGCAGAGTACAACCCGAATTGATTGTCAAATTCTAAATTAACGCGAATGAAGCCGCGGGCAATAGCTAGTATTTTATATTTTTATATAAGACAAGTAACACTTACCTTAGTTTGAAATCGAATCCATTTCGTTATTTGCAAGCTCGCTTATATTACTAAACTAGCCAATTCATTTTATAATCTATACTCCACATAGGTACATGTCCTAACATAAACATCACATGCTATTCCACCTCTTCGATCGCTCCAATTTAGGTCCATCAATTCCCGAGATCAGAACACACAAACATCTACAAACCTCTTTATTACAAAGATAAGCCAATTTTATTTCTTTTCTCGGTTTGCTTGTAGGTGTACACTTTACTCCTACACTCAATAAATTGATATGTCTTAATAATAGAAAGATTTACTGTATTACCTATTGAGTTTTTATTTATGTATGTGATCTAAACTAGTTCTATCCGCAGGTTTCGATTGCTTTTTATATCGAAATGTGTTTTATTATTGATAAGTTAAACTGTACTTTATTTTTGTTATGGATATAGATAATATTTGAGTGTTTTTATGGATGAGGTAGAGTTGATAGATTAGCAATGCTAAGCAACGTTGCCACGGTAAACACATTAAATTAGTGACCATTTTTTTTAAGATAACACACAACGCATAATATATGCGTACATATGATGCTGTCGTAATAAATCCAGTGCTGTGGGTTATTTTACAAACTTTTGAAACAACTGACTCTAAGAACGACCAGATTCGGATCAGCTATTTGTGGATCACTCAGTTCTTTGTCCCGTGTGGCATTTTAACCCACAACACTCGGCACAGCGGCAATAGCGAGGCGATCACTTATACACCACTAAGCTATCCATGCATTTAAAATGTAGTAGGTTTAATTTAGTATACTGTTATGTGTTAAAAGCTAGTCATTGTTATGGCTTTAGGGTCAGCGCCGACGGACGGAGTGGCAGCGAAGAGACTAATTTAGTAACAATTTAAATTCAACCTAAAGTCCTTCAGATTACGACTGTATTTGGTACAACGAAATAAAATGACGGCGACTCAAAGCACGGTCATTTTATTTCGTTGTACCAAATACAGTCGTATTCTGAAGTATTTTAGGTTGAATTTAAATTGTTACTGAATTAGTCTCTTCGCCGCCACTCCGTCCGTCGACGCTGACTCTTAAGCAGCAGTTTGCCTGCTACCTTTTTTCAAAGATAGTGTAAGATTTAGACGCACCTCGATTTGCGAGGAAAATCTATGCGCCTCGTACAATCGAAACCGAATATTAAGTACCAAGGTAGAACAAATCGGAAGTCCGAAGAGGTAAGGACGCAAAAAAGCAGTCTATGTACCAGAAATTGTACCTATATGCAATACTTATCATACTGACGAATGCATGAAACATCGAGTATTATCAACAATGAAGATTCCTTAAACAGCCGAATCGGTCAAAGGTATGATGATTACGCAATGTAAACGAAACAAGTCACATAAATACAGTTACTATGCCATTAAAACAACAAATAATCATGCCATTTGTGGCAGGATTGTAGGCAATTTATGTGACAACTTGTAATACCTGGGTTTAGTTAATGATCGGGACATCTGACCTCAATGCCGTTACAATGTGGTAATGACAGAGGCGTATGTTTATTTACCTGGTACTAGTATTCGAGGTATATAATAAATAGATACGCCTTTGTCCCCAAAGGGGTAAGCAACGGTGTATGACACCAACATTTCAATAGCCTTTTAGAACACTGCCACGCAGAGGTCTCGAGTTCAATCCCAAGGCGCGCATCTCTGACTTTTCGAAGTTATGTGTGTATTAAATAGTTCATTATCGCTCGCTTTAACGGTGAAAGAAAACATCGTGAGAAAACCTGCGTATCTGAGTTCTCCGTATTGTTTTCGAAGATATGTGACGTCTGCTAAAGTGCATTGGGCCCGTGTGGTGGACTATGGCCTAACCCTTTTCACACTGAGAAGAGGCCCGTGCCCAACAGTGGGACAGTTTATTACAGGGCTGATACTTTTATTATTTTATTATTCGTGAACTATGTTTTTAGTATGCACGTAGTAGGAGGCATACCTTTTAGTGTTTACTGATTACTTTTTCAGACTCCGTACTACTGAGAATTTATTGACAGCTATTGAAAAGCTAGTAACACTGTGCGATCTAGGAATCTAACGTGAGACCTCATACACAGCAGCCGCGTTTACTACCGCTGCGCCACTGAGGTATTTAGTTGTGAAAGAGACTTCAGTTGGCACGTCATTAAATTCAAAGAAAATTTGAATGTTATATTACTAGTGACTTCATTATTTAGTACTTGCTTTTTACCAGAAACAGTTTCAGACTCCGTACTGCTACTGAGAATTTTTTCACAGATGAAGCTTATAAAACTTTATCCGACTAAAATTTTAACTTTACTGGGAATCGGACATAATACTTCATGCACAGCAGTCGCATTCACTTCCACTGCGCCACGGAGGTAGTCGTAACAAGAAAACGCTAAAAAAAGCATTGCGTTAAAGTAAAACAGAAATGCGTGCTCTTTGGGTTTTCATAAAACATTTTCCTTTGACAATAAGGCAGTGGTCCGACCGCCAACTATGAACGAGAAACGAGTAAAACTAGAAACTATAAACGAATTGACGATCAGCGGGAAGCGATTGTGTAGTTTCGATAGTTTTGTCGCCGGGCTATAAGCGAGTGTGCAAGTGCGCCGAGCGATTACTCGCGCCACTCGCCCGCGGTCGCTCAGTTCTGTGCAAACCTGCGCGTGGCGAAGAGCGAGCATCGCTGAGAGAGTATCGCTGAGCGAGTTTATTTTTGAAAGCTCTTGTCGCTCAGCGACAAAACTAGTAAAGCGAGTCGTCGCCGGCAGTGTGAACAGTCAGAGAGCAACTTTTAATATATGCATCTTTTTCGTTTACACGGAATGTATATTATTGTGCGTTTCTTGAGAGAGAAAATCGCCGATAGTTAGTCGTTTTCTCGCCGGCGGTCAGACCACTGCATAAGTAAGGAGGTCAAAGGATTGAAACTACTTGTTACGCACGAGTTGCAAACCTACAACAGAGGGAATTACTTTCCTTATGCCAAGAAACTTTTCTTTCTTTCCTTAGTATAATGCCCTCTCATTTATGATTCACTAGTTAAGTACAATTAAGAATAACGACGCACAAAACCGAATTATTCGAATTTTCCAGCAAATTAAAACTATCCAAAATTTAACAATTATTTGAATAAATTACACATTTATCGATAACTAACGGCTCCGATTTCGCCTGGGTTGCAAATGATTATATATAGTACTAGCTGTGTCCGCGTGTCACTCGCGTCAGTGGTATTTGTGGTTACTGCGCCGCTCCCGGGAGCCGTAGCGTGATGTTATATAGCCTATGTCCTTTCCAGGGTCTCAGGCTATCTCCATTCCAAATTTCATTAAAATCGGTTAAACGGATTAAGCGTGAAAAGGTAACAGACAGACAGACCGATAGATAGATAGACAGACAGAGTTACTTTCGCATTTATAATAAGTAAGGATTGCCTATGTAGTGGAAGATGTTTTAATAATAGGTGCAATAGCTCGAGATTACACAAACACGTAACGAAAAACGACGAAATTCTATGTATTTCTATGAGGGGCACTAATTAATTTTAATTAAGGAAAGGATAAAAATAAAAGCTTTTAATAATCTCACTGTCTTGTTACCTTCCATCTCTTCTCCCTAGCCTTTATTATTCCCAAGTCACTTGGGGTTGGCTTTCTAGTCTAATCGGATTCGACTGGATATCAGTTTTTACACGGAGCGGCTGCCACCTGATCTCCGCAACCCGAAAGCTAACGATACCCTGAAGCTAGACCAGTTTAAGGATATTAGAGGGCACTGACTTCCCGATAACGACTGTCATAGATGTTCATGGCAGCCGGGACCGACGGCTTAACGTGCTCTCCGAGGCACGGAGCAGGCGATAATTGTCAATCAATACGCACATAATTTCGAAAAATCATATAACTTGCGAAAGTCAGAGGTGCGCGACGTGAGTTCGAACAAGAGACACTGCATTGCAATCTGTTGGTCTCCCCACTGAGCTATCGCTGCGGCTGTCTTGTTACCTTCCATATGAGAATAAAATAAAATAATTACATCATAAGTACTAAATGATGTGTAGGATGACCTTGAAAATAATTCGGGTATATTCCTTTTTGTAATAAATATTATTAGGCTTATATTATACTAGTTTTTGCCCGCGACTTAGCTTGCGTTAATATAAAATTTTATCCCTCGGGAATAGTACATTTTTTGGATGAGATACACGTTGTCGGTGATAAAGAAAAGGTTATAGAGTACTTTAAAGCGTGAAAGCGTAACAAACAAACAAACTCACATATAATATTAGTTAGGATGTGATATCTTAAAGACATTGGAAGACTCGTAGGTGGCGTCTAATTGGCGGCTCTTATATATTTTTAGACCTATATAAAAGCAAAAATTTACATCAACGAAAGAATAATCGGAGGTGTTTTACATCATTTCATTAGACATGTTTTAGACTCCGTATAGTAAGCTAGAGTGGAGGCCACGACTAGGTAAATGTAAGGTAGGACGCCCCCCGGCCAGTTGGACCGATGACCTGAAAAAGGTAGCTGGGTCAGACTGGATGCGGAAGGCGGAAGACCAGATGTTGTGGCGTAAAATGGGAGAGGCCTATGTCCAGCAGTGGACTGCGGTGGGCTGATTGATTGATAGTAAGCGAGCCATAACCGACTACGATCGGGCTAATCATCGTAGAGTTCAACTTATTGAGTCGAACAAGGACAACGTTATATTATTTAAGCATGGTTTTGGTCCTTCTCTTTTACACTCGAGTCTTGACAACCGAATAACGTCAGCACTGCAGTACTGCCAGTCGTACTCCTACGTGAGTAAGTATCGCCTTTTTACGTACTAATAGTTATTATTGAGTAGCGGAAACTTAAAGCCTAACTCTGGATTTTCCTATACAATTATTAGTTACGCTACTAGAAATCCTAACTGAAAATCCAAATAACTGCGATCTCGAAAATCAAACAGTAACTCAAACTACTGTAACCGCATAATAATGATCTGTCAGTGACAGCAGTCCGATTTTAGAACATTTAATTTATTCTTCTCAGGGACTCGTGATTATAATATTATTAGCGTGATCCGAGAGAGATCACCACCACCGGTCGTGTCGGATTGCCATCACATTAGATTATGAGAGTTAGAGAACACCAAGTGCACTTGTGTTAGCGCACACACTTGAGCACCATAATATCTCCTGCGCCACCATCTGATAAGTGCAGCCGCCGTGACCGGAATTCATCTTGGAGGACGTTATTTTTATTCTTAGGGCACAAGCAAACCCAAAAGTTTAAGTTTTACAGTAGAAACATACAGATGAACTTAAAATTTTATTACAGTGCATTATTGATTTAATAGCACATTTGTGACGTTTGCTTGAAACTATAAATTCTGGGTTTATACCTCTTTTGTACATGGGTGGCATAATCTTTATGAGGTACTCGCTCTATACAAAATGTTAGCGTCGATATCATAAATTAACTATGGGAATATATGGTACCTTAATTTTTATTTTGAATGACGTTATTTGAAGTGAGATGCTTAAAGAATTTTTGGTGGCAAGGTAACTTTTGTTACTTTCTCCACATTATTAAAGTGTTATAAGCTAATGGAAGTGCGACGTCTAAAAAGGTGTGTTTTTTTGTTAGTATAACGAAGTTGTCAAGCCTATGCTTGGGCACAGTTAATGATAAGTGGTGTATGGTAGACTATGATTCACGTTGGTGACCCTAGGGAAAGAATTAAAATTAGAAAGATCAACAAAAGTTGAAAGGTCAACCAAAAGGTCCAAAATATCAAAATTAAAGTTAGTGATCTATTAATAGCTGTACCAAGTCGAGGTGTCTTCAAGTCCCTTTTTTCAATGCTTGTAAAGCCCTATATGATATAGGTTTTATTTCTAGAGCGACAAAAATGTATAGACGAATGCCTATTAATTTCTATAGTCAATTAATAGGCTTATTAATTGACAGTACATTTAAAACATGGGACATTTACATTAATTTCAGTCAAGGTAAACCTTACTTTTTCACAAATAATGCTGTGGTTTAATTGGTTTTCTTATCAGCTCCTACATTGACCTTTTTCTCTTAATTGGTAAAAAAATATCAAAGAATTGTTATGTATTGCCGAATATTTTGAATTATGACAATAGAGACCTCAACATCGCCTCGGCTACTGTGGGGGCGATGTGGAGGCCACTGCTCTTAGACCACACGACTGCTTACCATCAGGTGGAGTGTGGTCATTTTGACGAGCAAAATAAAAAAAAAAAAAAACGAAAAATGGCGTTTGTTGTTATGTGTCTACTAAATAGTTTATTGTCGCTATAACGGTGAAAGACAACATCGTGAGGAAATGACCAGACCTGCATGTCTGAGAGTTCTCCATAATGTTCTTAAAGATCTCTCTCTTCCATCCCGCATTGGACCAGCGTGGTGGACTATGATCTAACCTTTCCGTTTCCAGCAGTGGGACAGATTATATACAGGGCTAACAAAGAGTGCTAATATTATTAGGTATATGTATTAAATAAGTTGCATTTCAAAAAAAGAGGTTCTCTTCAATTTCATGTCAATTATTGTCAATAGGAATAAATTAAGGCTAAATCTATACATCAAAGTATGAGGCCGCCGTAATAGTTCAAAGTTCGACCTCCGGTAGGCAGTCGCCTAGGGACGATTGTCGCCTAAATTGGAGTTGTATTCTCGGAAACATTAATTACATTCAGCACTGGATTGTAAATCGTAGTGTAATTAACACGTACCAAAGAGATCTGATGAAATAAGTAAACGTCCTGTGAAGTCACTGAGAACTATATTTAGTAATAAGCTATGAATATATTAAGAAGTTAATATATTCTTCCTTATATCTATACTAATATTATAAAGCTGAAGAGTTTGTTTGTTTGTTTGTTTGCTTGAACGCGCTAATCTCAGAAACTACAGGTCCGATTTGAAAAATTCTTTCAGTGTTAGATAGCCCATTTATCGAGGAAGGCTATAGGCTATATATCATCACGCAAAGATCAATTAGAGCGAAGCACCAATGAAGAATGTTTCAAAACCGGAGGGTTTTTTTTCCTTTAGAGAGCTTCCGCTGCGTGCGCTGCGTAAACAGTTAAAGTTTCGCAAAAATCATGTATGACAGAATTGTTTCTCTTTAAAAGTTCTAAAAAAAGTCTGCGACAGCATATGTCTATCTTTTAAGGTTGGCTCACTATAACCTTTTTTATGCTAACCAAATTTGTTCTAAAATAATGCATTATTTGCGAAGGTGTTTTTATAAACACGATATTAATCCTTATCCAAATAAATACGTTATTCATCACAAGTATTTAATTTATAACAAAATTGCCCTGTACATCATTCGATTTCAATGAATATCTTAGGAGATATCGCAGTTTTAAAATAACATACGCAGCAAAATAATGATTAAGTACTGCGCGCGCATTTATGATGTGCAAGGCCGGCCGAAAACTGCGAGATCCCATGCCGCGCGGCTCAGACGCGTGGTCATAGTCGGCTCCTTACGGAACGGTACACGGAACATCACGCTACTACCCACGGGGGCGGCGCAGTAACGATAAACGCGGGTGAAACCGCGGGAACATCTAGTAATATTATAAATTCGAAAGTAACTCTGTCTGTCTGTCTGTTTTCCTTTTAACGGCTAAACCACTCAACCGATTGGGATGAAATTTAGTATAAAGATAGTTTAAAACCTGCGAAAGGACATATTATTATGCTACATTGTATTGGTACCATGCGCGCAAAAAATAATTAACTATAAAACCGAATAATTATGCATTTTGACTATACTGGATTAAACTTTCATGCCGCGTCCTAGTGGTACATTTTCGCAAAGAAATGCAATCTGTAAATATAGATTGATTGTAATCTTGTTTTTTTTCGATTGTTTTACTATGGTTCGCTTTAAATTGGTTTTTGTTTCAGATTTATTTAATAAAGACTTGCAATGCTAAACCAATACGCAGAATCACTTCGAAAAGTACCTTTTACTTAGCTCAGGCACTAACTGGGATCTTATAGAAAAGTAATTACACTCCGATTGACGTTCGACTGCAGTCTAAAAGCTTATGTATTATACTCCATCGCTGATTGCCTGCGAGATCCATAATACAGTCCTTATAATTACAGTAACGTTTAATTCACCTGATTTAATAACGGCATCTACTGAATTAAATTCACTCGATATTTGGCTGTTATCTGTTGGTTGAAAGTTTTCTAATTAGACCGCTACGAGTTTTAACAGATTCCAGTGTTCCGCCTCCGTATTCACTTGACTGATTAATATTTAAAACTTTCAAGCGACAGTTCCAATAATTCCCACAACCGCGTCACTATCAGCTTTACAGCCACAACGAAATGGCACAGTAGCGTCTTGCGATGCGTGTAAAAACAATTAAAATAAAATAAACATCAATGTAAGTCATTGAAATTAAACTACTATATACGTATTTTATCGCGTTGTTTATTTGACACGTTATTACAAAATTTTGAAAAACTGTTACACTGCTATTACTATTAAACTTTACTAATTTTTAAGCTAAATAAATTATTGAAACTATTAAAACTATTTATACTATTACTATACTATTATACTATTTATATTTATGTTTACACTTTCCCCGACGTTTCGCTTGCTTTTCAGCAGCCATGGTCACGGGGAGACTAAGATGGCAGTTGTCTCAATGTTCCAGTGTAGTTATTTCAAAGTACTAGAACATAATTTAATCATGGGTGTTTCTATTTACGCAGACTGAGCTCAAAGTATCATGAAGTCAAGCTGTGGTTTGCTTCTTCTTGGGTTTGACTATTTAAATTACTGGATCCCAAGCTGGTGGTACATTCCAACCATCTTCTCTATTGAAATTAGGATGTTTCTTAATTTCAATAGCCTCGCGAAGCATCCTTGGTAGGAATCGGTGTTCTTTAGCGAGCATCTGTGGTTTGTCAAATCTCAGGTTGTGATTGGTCCCCTGTTGCACATCTGTATATAGTAGTTTAATTTCAATGAATAACATTGACGTAAACAGAAGACAATATTATGTAAATCAATGTAATTCCCTTCGCAACTGGTTTTATTTCAAAAGACCAGCTCGCTTAAATTTTGTTGATGTTAGAAATTATTTGGTCCGCAGGTAGCAACGGATCTGTAAATACGAGTAATTCTATTAAAGTATTTTCGTGTTACTAAGAGTCTTGAAAGAGGAAACCTCTATTTTTTTTAAACGGTAATAGAGGCCGGATCGCTAGCTAAGAATCTCATTGCTTTTTAGTTCCGCTAGGCTTCATCGCCACGAAGAAACTTGTTGACTTATAGACACTTCTAATCGTTTTTTATGACAGACAAATTGCACCGTAAAGTCGTTGTTGACTGTAATACAGGATCAAAATTACATTTTGACGGCGTCATAACCCCAAAAATACCGCCAAATCTCCGAAGATTACCTGCCAAAAAAACAAGTTTAATTCCGCCATAATGGGCGCCATCTTTATAACCTCAACATAAAGTGTAACCCTAAATCAGCCTGTTCTCATATAATATAATCAAAAAGGCCTCTTTCATGAATTTACACCACAGAGTAAAAATATAAAATTCATTCCGTACAAGAATTAACAGAATTCCGGACGTAATTATGTAAATGAAACAGTAAAACAAAAGAACTGGGTAGATGCCGGTTAAAATGTTGATGAGAATTCTCGAAAATAGATGGAATGTATAAAAATATATTTTCCATTGATCATTCATTAAGTTAAGAATATAAAAGGTAAATATTGTACGCCTTTATTTCATACATGAATTCAGGGCGCTCGTAACTTGGATTTTGCCAAGGTCTTCCCCTTTCTCTTTTTAGTTTATATATAAGTATAGTATAGTCTGTTCCTCAATGTTAAAAAAAAGAAACCGCCGGCATCAGAATCACAAAAAAGTATGAGAACATCGCATTAAGTAGTAGAATGTTTTTTGTACCAAGCCGATCAAATTTATAACACGTGGGCAGTGGTGAATCGACTACTGGAAACCGTAGTACCATCTGATTTTATACTATAATTGTATGCAATAATCACTGAGCCAAATAGCTCTTGTAGACTGCGCAAGAAACATGTGCAAGTTGACTCTTGCAGGTAGTATGGTATTCTTTGTGTAACCGACCGAAGCGAGTCACCAGCGCAAATAACTTACATGTCGATTAACTCGCGCATGTATGCACCATCAAACGTAATAATAATAATAATAATAAATTTATTTGCATAAAATGTGGTGGATACAAAGATGACAAAAATAACAAACAGCACAAAACACATTTCGCCATATTACAATAGCATGCAAATATTGAATGAGTAATATTGTAACTTACTAGCTTTTGCCCGCGGCTTCGCTCGCGTTAATTTAGAGTTTGACAATCAATTCGGATTGTACTCTGCTTGTAATAATATAATTCAATCATGATTCGAAAGACACGTGGCGCCATCTATTTTCATAAGAACGTTATTATTGTTTTCCTCGGGAACAGTCATTTTTTTCGGGATGAAATGTAGCCTATGTCCGTTTCTGTACACCTGTCAAGGTATACGTAAAATTTTAGGATGATTGGTTCAGTGATTTAGGCGTGAAAAGGTAACAAACAAACAAACTCATTTTCGCTTTTATAATATTAGTTAGGATTAGGATAAGGATAGGCATTTTCTTACTTATCTTGGCAACATTATATTGAGATGGGGCTCTATATATTATCACTAACTGCTAGTACGCTGTATTTGTTTACTAAATAATACAGGTAGGGAATATAGACTACCTTTAAGTAATTATTAATACTAGACGTATTATTACTGGCATTTATCTCGTGAGAAAATTTATTAATGGCGCTTTTATACCATGTGGCTCGCATCCTATTTCATTGTGTTTTATCAAAAATTAATGGGCTATATGCCAATTCGTTTTATATTTTGAAATCTTAACTTTTAAGTTACCATAAGATTTAACTACTGAACTTTCTTTTGTTGTGGCCAGTCGGCCTTAACACTGTAAACGGATTATGCATAGCCATTTTAAAGACCATAATGTCAAATATCTTTTTTTAACCTCTTTTGTGGGATAATTTGGCCGTGACCGCGCGAAACCGCCTTAGATATTTCTTATAGATTTCGCTAATAGAATGGCATAAATCTCTTTTAGTTGGAATGAAACACGTTGTTAACGCCTTTGATGTAATTCTGCCGCCATTTCAAAATATTTTCTATTTTGATTTAGGTGCTAAAATGCGAATTCGGTTTACGTAGAAATTATTTGATGCCTCATTAAATTTCTTAACAGACTTTTTGTAAATCAGGTCAGAAATCTGATTAGGCGTATATATGTATATTAGCGCTTAAAATTTAATTACCTTTACTTTGTATACCTATATAAATTTAAGCTTTAATATTCCGAAAAGGGAGACAGAGCTCTATTACTTCCATATTCCGCCAACTATATTTTAGGTCGAGTTATCGCTGATATCGACCGCCTTTATGTAGAAAGTAATATTGGTAAAGATACCTGCCTGTAAGTATGAATATTCTTCATAATACCCTAAACGATGTGAGAAATGTTCTATGCTGTATTGGTTCAGCGTCATGGATTATGGCTTAACCTCATTTATATTGAGAAGAGGTCCACACCCAGCTTTAACCTAGTTTCTTTTTGTTGTTCATTAGCCTTATTTACGTTCTTCTGCCCTTGGACTTTCAAATTACTCGAAGATGCACTATCAGTCACTTTCGAAAACGTCTAAGTCATTCCACTATCTTCGTTTAGTCGCTTAAAAAGGCTAATATATTTGGCTTCGAGGTTGAGGTTCCGATTCAATAAATTCTCACTACCAGCTCAGAGATAAGAAATTGGTGATGTTGGATGCTCATGCCTCAAAAAGCACGCGAAGCCTTTGGTTTCAAATCTGATCTTTCACCAATCATAACGTAGTCAGACTATAAGCGTTAGGGAACGGGATAGTGCAGTTATGTTTGCGTGCAAATATCTCCTGTATTGTCAATCTACGTTACGATGAGCAGCTATAACCGAAGTTTGGTTTAGAGAATATTATTATAGACGACTTTGTTTGTTTGCTAATAAGCGTATTTTAGTGCTAAATTTAGCGTGCCTTGATTAGTAAGACGAATCTCTCAGAATATTTTCCTGGACCCATCTTCATCCATCATCTTTGTCCATTATATAATTTTCGCTCATCTCACAATATCTAGGCAAAACCATGATTGCTTTCTCGTGTCTTTTCCGCCCGTCTAGTCCTATTCAGACACCAAATAATAGATTTATATGATAAATCTAAGATGATCCGTTTTCTTGGTATACTACTTCGTGAGTCTTTTGTTGAGCATTTGTGTTCGTTTTGTTGCGGTTTAAAGGTCATTGTCAAGGGCATTGTCACATCATGTGATAACTTTACGACTGTAGCCTTTAGACGAGGTAATCAGCAACGCATTTTACCCAAATTATAGTAAGACGTACTACGAATTTTGTACATACATATCTACATGTGCTTCAACGATTATTCAGAGATTCACTAATTAGGTAGACCCACGTAATAAAGGACGAGCCTGTCTTCATATACTGGACACATTTTAACAACACCAGGCTGGGGTCCGTTACTGAATTTTAACATAAGTACTCTATATAACTTCGTCTGACTCGGGAATCGAACTTGAAACCTTAGAATTGACCGTAAGTGCTAAGCTACGCCATGGAACCAGCTAGGCAATATCTACGTTAATTTGTAGATGATTTCTTTATGTCGTTGGCGTATTATCAAGCCATGTTTCCCAAATATAATTTTACATTAACAATGGAAACTTTCGATCTACTTGCAAACTAAATTAGTTAATAAAGTTTGAAACAGCAAAGATATTTTAGAAACTGTGTAATTAATTTTATTAATAGAAATAGAACTTTGATTTATGAAGGACTCATTTAAATATAAGTTGTACAAAGATTCATTGTCGCCTCATCAAATTTGTTTACTCCCATGTAGTTAGGTGTCTACGGTGTAAATAAAAATGATGGTTTTTTTTATCAGATAGTGGTGAAAATAATTATAGCGCTAGTATCTTAAGCGTTACTTTAGCTGACTGGCTTTCCATCGTAAGGACTAACACTCGCGCGTTTTTGTTTCTTCATAATATATTTATGGAAGCGGTGATGCCCAATACATATAGCATTGGAATAACGATCGAGTGGTCATAGCTTTGAATCGCACTCATTGCATTGTTGACGTGTAATCAATTATAACACAAGCATTCTAGATTAGCTGAAAGGGTTAAAAAAGATATACATAATATTTTTATAGGATGTATGTTTTGTCATTCTATTTAACTTTTTTATTTTCTAGAATATTGTTCAGGTATACCTACAGGTGACCATTTTTAAATTTGTACAGCATATTCTGCCACATGTGGTTTACAATACAAGTACATGCAAATTATTAAAATTACATATTGACATTAATTAATTTGTAGTATACAATCCAGCAATAAAAAAATATAATATAATTAACATACAGCGCATTAAATTTAACATTGAACGCATTATTTATATATTAATACTAGACAGGTTATACAAAGATGATTTTTTATTTATGTTCCGAATAAGCAATATAATTATCTCTGTAAATATCAACGTTTTATATATACATAATGTTAGACAAATTACTGAAATATGATAGTCGAAATCCACAATGAGTGAATGAATATTGCAAAAAGTTCTAGCGTAAAAACAACTCAGAATTAATTGAAATTCATAATGGATAAAAAGTTCAAATCCTTACTTAATATATAATAATATTATAAATGCGAAAGTAACTCTGTCTGTCTGTCTGTCGGTCTGTCTGTTACCTTTTCACGCTCAATCCGCTGAACCGATTTAGATTAAATTTGGAATGGAGATAATCTGAGACCTTGGGAAAGACATAGGCTATATAACATCACGCTACGGATCACGGGAGCGGCGCAGTAACCATAAATACCACTGACGCGGGTGAGACCGCGGGCACAGCTAGTAATATATACAATCCGAGGCTTTAAGTAACAAACTTGTATTGTAACTATTTGTAATTAATGGAAAACATAAAGCTTATACCGTGGCTGCTTAATTATTAATTCAAAGTGTTTTTTGTTGTAATTATAAGAACAAATAGCGAACCGAGGCAGAGACTAATCACTGTATTGTTTGGTGCAAGTTATAAACTACTAGCTTTTGCGCGCGGCTCCGCCCGCGTGGTACCTACATCAATAAAAAGTAGCTTATGTCCTTCCCCAGGTTTTAAACTATATCTGTGCCAAATTTCATCTAAATCGATAGGCAGCGGCTTTGCTGTGTCCTGACATTGCTGAAGTTCATGAGCAGCGGTTACCACTTTCCATCAGGTGGGCCACTTGCTCGTCTGCCACCAATGGCAATAAAAAAAAGAAAAAAATAAAAGAAGTAGTTTAGCCGTGAAAAGGTAACAGACAGACAGACAGATAGAGAGACAGAGTTACATTCGAATTTATAATATTAGTAAGAAAGTAACAATTATCTGTAATACTCAGCCCCTGTTGTAAGCAGTCTCACTGCTGGGCATGGGCCTGTTCTTAGTGTGAAAAAGACATAAAATTATTCTACGCTAACAGGAAGGTCGTGTTGGTAGACATCAAATATCTTTAGAATACCTTAATCTTTACATCTGTACATTAATACGTGAAGCGAAAACTTTGGGTCTCTTTTTACGAAAATTGGGCGGACGGAGGAGTATGAAATTTCACACACTTATAGTTTATACAGAAAAGAAGTGACGAATGCTTATATGTTTTTAAAATTATGCGTATTAATACATTAAATTAATGAAAAATCACTACACACAACCATGCATTTGACACACGCAGTCGAAGCGCGTAACTATGGTTACATATATCAATAATTATAATGACATATATCAGCAATATCTTACAGACAAACTTAGGTCAAATTTCGAGCACTAGGCGACCGCTAGTATACATAATTATGTAAGTGGTCAACATATAGGGCTCATCTAAGAAAATAATGTGAGGAGTCTCATGTTGAATTATATACATTTATATGTGCAAAAATTAATTAATTATTATATTTAACTATTTAGAATAATTGCACCTTAGTGATTGTATAATTTAACATCATATAATATAAATAGTAGTCAAATACTTTACAGTTTGATTAGCTATAAAAAGCGTAGCAATAACGAACGGACATATAAAACTTCCTTGTGTCAAAGTTTAAAAGTATAAAATAAATAGTTAAAGTGTTTGTACAGTATGTTATTTAATCCATAACCTCTAATATCTCCTTTATAAAAGCTATGTTTAGAATTTTTATCTGTCTGTCTGTATGTTTACACACGCAGCACGAAAAAGCTACTACGAAATTGAATGAAATATGTAAATTGTAGCAAGTTTTAATTATAAGACCTCCAGGCATACAACTGTGAAAACCGCATTCAATTATGTGCAGCAGGTTTTGCGACGCGTGTACAAACTTACTGACAGATGAACAGAAAAATATTCTAATATAATAGTTTTGGCTACTATAGCTCTTATAAAGACACCTCACATACATTTTTATTCCAGTACATTTCAACCGGTTCCAATTTTATCGTGAGTATAGTTGTTGTTTCACACTGGTTTGTTAATTTAAATAGTATGACGTTCACAAAAACTTGCGCGCATTTCCAAACGAGTAATTTGATGACATGCTTTATCATGAAGTTCAATGCTATACTTCCCATGGGTGTGTCTCAGTACTATCTTATCTTATGTGGAGGCCAGTCAGTGCAGACCGATCTTTTGTGTCGACACTCTCCCAATAACGACTGCCATAGATGTTCATGGCAGCCGGGACCAACGGCTTAACGTGCTTTCCGAGGCACCGAGCAGGTGATAATTGTCAATCAATACGCACATAATTTCGATAAGTCATATAACTTCCGAAAGTCAGAGGTGCGCGGCGTGGGTTCGAACCCGAGACCCTCTGCATGGCAGTCTGTTGGTCTCCCCACTGAGCTATCGCTGCTCTCATTACTAAGTAGAAGCAGCGATACCCTAGTGGGAGACCGTTGGATTGCCACGCAGAAGTCTCGATGTCGATACTAAGGTGCGCATCTTTGACTTGTAAAAGTTATGTGCGTAATAATTAGTTAATTATCCTTCGCATAAATGGTGAAGAAAAACATCATGAGGTCACCTGCACGTCTAAAAGTTGTCCATGTGTCAATGTCTTTAATAATAATAATAATGTATTTTCAAAACAATAACACTGGTTGTTACATAAATTGGTTCTTAATATTAGGTATATCATTATGGTAATAGGTATGTTGTATTACAGAGCAAACCTTATCAACAAAATACATAAAGCACCCTGCCTCTTAAACTAGATAATAAACCTGTGCCTTAAGAGACAGTTCTCAGCCATACATTTAGTTTAGGCTCTATAGCAGTTGTGTCGATATCTTTTCTTGGATAATTTGATTCACATAGTAACTAGGTATGTATTGTAAATTTTTATTACAAAATTAAATAATGTTATTAAAAAAGAGTGTGTGTTTGTGTGTGTGTGAGTGTGTGTGTGTGCGGGCGCGCGGGGCGTATGTGTGTATGTGCGTACCTGCATGTGCGTAGATGTTTAAAGATATGTAACGTCTGTCAACCCGCACTAGATCAGCGTGGTGGGCGTCTAACCCTTCTCGCACTGAGAATACGTAAATACGTATGTATACCTGCTTGTCTCGTAAGGTAAGTAATGATGTGTTGCTGTAATATAATATTCTGTCAAAGTTACTGTCACCCAGGGAGAAGACCCTTATCCAAAAAATGTGAAAAATGATGTATGATCTAGTGCCTATGCCTATCTCATGGGTGTCTTAAAACTTAATGGATTATCTACTTAATCCTTTAACTTAGAAGTGTGTAAGTGCGTCTGTACGTCGTGAGGCGCTCATCAGTCGTATAAATAACTACAGCGTCACATGGCTCTATTTTGAAGTTTAGGTCCTAAATCGCTTGCGTTTATTCTTTAGGAACAATATCTAATCTTTTTCTGAATATAAAAAGTATAATTCATGAGTCGCGGGAGACTTTACAAACATTCAAACAACGGACACGGAACCCCCACTATCGGCACAAAGGTTTGCAGATCACAAAAAAAAAATTTCGGTGTGGGATTCGAACCCTCAACACACGGCGCAGTCGGAGCGGCAAGGTAACCACACCACTATACCAAACTCACTTATCCTCAAAACTCTGTGAGCTTAACTTTTGTATCTAAGCCGAAAGCTTATATCTCAGGCCCTTTAACCGGTAGAATGCGGCGATAAAATCTGAACAGTGTTCATTAGTACTAACATTCATAAATCACATTCTTGAAACGGAATTCTAAGCGTATGTTTATTTTTTTAATGATTACATAAAACTCGCCCACACTGTCGATAATTTGAATAGCGCTGTCGCCTTCTGCGTAAAATATCTTCGATTAGATTTCAACTTAACTACACTGATGGCAGAGTGGTTTATGTGGTCGCCTCGCCACTGAAACTGCGTCACGTGTTGTGGTTACAAACCCCACATAGGACAAAAAATTGTGTGATCGACAAGTAGTTCGTTGTCCGTAGTGTACGTTGGTTAAATGTTTGTAAAGCCCTTTGGAACACAGGATTCATTATTAGTTTTTTTTTATGAGATAGATGGCAAACGGGCAGATGGATCTTCTGATGATAAGCGATTACCGCCGCCCATGGACACCCGCAACACCAGAGAAGTTACAAATGCGTTGCCGGCCTTTTAAAAAGGAGTTTGCTCTTATCTTGTAGGTTTGTAGGTCGTATAAGTGCCGGTGAAGTCTTTCAAAAATTTTAAAAAACTCTTAACCTCCCACTCTATTACTGATTCCTGTATCGCGGACGATATACAAACAATGGACACAAAGAACAATCATTAGCAGATCACACAAGTTTTTATTCAGTGAAAGATTCGAACCCACAATACTCGGCGAAATAACAGTGATGAGGCGACCGTTATTCAAAAGACACACATCGCTATCTATCACTACGAGTATCGGGTATATCGTTAGGATCTTTTCCCGGATTAAAAACCCATGTTACTGTCCGTACGATAGGTATTTCGTTAAGAAATTGCATTTAAGGCGCATAGGCCCGTTTTTCAACAACAACCCTCTGAACTAAGTTATTTATAAATTGTTTATGTCCACGATTTTGTCTGCGTTGCATTTCCTAGGATGAAACTAACCTAATTGCTATGTAAAACTCCATGGGATAGCCGTTCAATATTGAAGTGCTTCTACATGGTTTTATATCCTACTATTACTGCACGTATGGTGTAGTAGTTTAAATAGTCGCCCCGTCACTGCCATCGCGCCAAGTGTTGTGGATTCGATCCCCACATGGGACATAAATTCTGTGGTCCACAAATAATTGTGCCGAGCTTCGATCAAATATACCATAGATGCACATTCTCATACAAAAACCGCGTCAATATGTGGCTCTGACCAGTACTACTTACTTATAAGTGTCTGCATTTATTATGCAATCCAGGAAATAAACCGGAATAACCATTGAACGCCCACTGAGAAACATTTTGTAATAGTTTAGTTAAAACGCGTCAATGTAAAGCGTCCTAAGTGTGTTACTCGCGATACGCAAGCGTACTAAGTATATGGTACGGTCTCCACCGTAGTAGTGGTGTCGATTCGCTCTCGCTTACGGGCAGCACACGCAAGAGTGAGTGGGACAGGTGCATAATATAGCGCATACGACTGATTTATGCACAGTTTTGTTGGGGCCGTTTTTCGAGCGACGATCGTGCATCTATGGTATATTTGATCGATGGTGCCGAGTCTGGGTGTTCTCCGTGATTGTTGTTTGATATAAATGCGAACGTGAGTTCATCACTCGACTGAACATCATGAATTTTCGCATACACGTTATCGGGGGCTCAGTAAAGGACATAATGTACGTTTCATCCATAAAAAAGCTCTCTTCCCGAGCGAATGAAGCCACGGGCAAAACCTAGTATGATGTAAGACTTTCAAGACTTTTGATGTTTGTTATTTAATCACGCGTAGATCGTTGAAAGATTTAGATGTAACTAGACACACAAATAGATCAAGCTCTGAATTTCCTTATAGTAGACGGGGTTTTCATCACGGCTTGCGTTCCCGTGTGATTCACGCTGGAGAAACTAGTTAGACACAAAGAACGCTCATATCTTGAATTAACAATATACATCAGCTCTGTATATAAACTGCCCCACTGCTGGGTATTGGCCTCTTCTCAATAAGCGTTAGGACAAAGTCTACCAGGCTGTTCCAGTGCGGCATACTTAATACATATCTTTGAGAACATTATGTACATTTTGTAGTAGTAGAGTCTCGCTGATTTCAGCATGAATGGGCCGGTTCGACCGGGGAAGGACTACCCTCTCACAGAATATCGACGTGAAATAGCAATATTCCTACTGTTGTGTTTCGTTCGGTAAGTGAGAGTGCCGGAGGCCCAATCACCCGTATCCCCCTTCCTGCTCCTTCTCCTTCCCACTTCCTTTCCTAAAGGGTCGGCAACGCACAAGTGATGTCTCTGGTGTTGCAGGCTTCTATAGGCTACGGTGACCACTTAACATCGGGTGGGCCATATGCTAGTTTTTCACCTTTGTTGTATAAAAAAAAGAACTCTCAGACATGCAAGTTTCCTCACGATGTTTTCCTTTCCCAGAAAGCGAGCGATAATTAACTGCTT
This sequence comes from Catocala sponsa, assembly GCA_963564715.1. NCBI lineage: Eukaryota > Metazoa > Arthropoda > Insecta > Lepidoptera > Erebidae > Catocala > Catocala sponsa. The sequence goes on from OY751351.1 coordinate 11,974,377, forward strand.
AATACGCACATAGCCTCGAATCGTCGAGAAAATCTCGTGGCAGTCCAACGGTCTTCCATTAGGCTATCTATCCTTAAATACAAACCATAAAATAAATCAAGCGAATCGTGATGAAATTTCCATGAAGTTTATTAGTGTCTCTATTACATTGTGAATGTGTTCACAAATGACTCTTTTGTCGCCATGCAAGAAGATGTTCTCACTAGTTGTGAAAGTTCCTTTATACTCACCACAAAAACACCTATTTGAAAGACATATTTTATGTTATACCTACTAGTCACTGTCTGTGGCTTCATAAGCGGACCGTAACAAAAATTATACTATGGGAATGAACCTGGTAGATAATAGGCTTACGAGGTACCTAAAAATTTCGCTGGCGATTTGTTGGTCCAACACATACTTATCTGTTCGGGGTCGCAAACACAGTCGTAAGTATATGTATTCTAAGAAATTAAGCTACCATCGTAAAAGGTTAACATACCACACAAAACAGCTTCGATTTCACCGAACCACTATTTGCACAGCCATCAAAACGAATTCATTCGAATAATTAGTCAAGGTACTAATTTTTATAGTACCTACTTCCTTTTGCCGAAAGCATAAAATATTTAGTAGGCAGTCGTAGGCACGTAGTGCAATAATCATATGCGCTATCAACATTGTAATAATAGTTAAAAGATAGCTTTCTTACATTTTATGATGTCTAATAACCTCGTGGTTTAAGTTGTCGCCATGAAATAAACTATATGGTGCTTTGTTTGTGGTCTATCGCCTTAAAAGACCACCTAGTTCACGGCATTCGTTCTCATGTTTATTTTAAGTATTGGTTATGTTTACTATGCGTGGTTAAAATTACGAGTTTTCTCTTTACTATTGGATGCATTTTCTCACGCCTGTATATCCCTGGAAAGGTGGGCAGAGAAGCTAAACCCTTTGGGGTATTTAGAGTGAGCAGAATTGTCTGGTGCCCATCCCAGAATTGTCTGGTACCCATCCCAGAATTGTTTGATACCCCTTCCAGAATTATCTAGATGTCAGGTTTCAATCCAAAATTCTATGACGTAAGTAAGCCACCAAAGATTAAGAGCCGAGCCTCCTCAAACCTATGCCAGACATAACATCACGTATGTTAATAACTAACTAATAATATATAGTCTTATGCTTATTTCCTGGAAAGGTAATCAAGGATTACAGTTTTCTTCGTTACAATACTGGCATATCTATGTTACTTCATACCCTTAAATATACTGAGTCTGGGATTTGGTTTAAGCCTGCTTGCAGTGGAAGCCAGACTTCCTTCCAGCCGGCGCTTATAAAGATGCCATTGCATATTTTAGCACACATAAGTGCCTTTCAGAACTCGTTACATTCAATAGCTCATATCTCCAAATAGCATGAGTCATAAATATTGACAACATGACACAACGTCAACGTCATTTGGACGTACTTTCTGAAAAACGTTCCAACCCACACTCGGATCAAAATCGAGTTATTATTAGCAAATTAGTCACGGGGTTACTATTTACTAGCTGGAAAAATTTGGTAGCTCTACTATCACTCTAAATATGAAATCATGACTTAGTAGCCCAACCCACGTGTATGAAGAAGCAATACGGGATTGAACTTCAATCACGATTATCTCAAAATGTTAACTTTGTGGGTTGGAACGTTTTTTAGAAAGTACGTCCAAACTCGTCAATATAGCACGCGAGCTAAGACGTCGTTTGAAAAGTATAAAATAGTATCACATCTCAGAAGATCTCACCAGAAGTGTTAAATTAGATAGAGGTGTAGAACACTCACATTTAGCACCCACGCTAGCTGTATGTAGGAACTATGCATAAACTCAAATCCCATGCTGTATAGACTTGATAGGTAATACTTTCCCCGACCTCAAAATCGCACATTACGATTTACAAAAAACTTGATATGACTATATAACTATAGATATACAAAGTAATCTGAAAATTGTATTGTAATGTAGGCAATATAACCCCTATTATCATTACTTTAAATATGGAAATAAAAGTTTTAAGAGGTAGAGCAAACCTAAGATTAAGCTTACCTTTCCGTTAATTTCAGAAAATCGTGGTAAATGTTGACGCTGTGCTGGCAACCATCTCATGATAACACTGTTAGAAGCACTATAAAATATTGCTGCCTCCGTGGCACAGTAGTAGTGTGCTGTGTTTGAGTAAAAAGCTGTTGAGGTTTTCTGTGAAAAATTCTCAATCGCAGGCCGAAGTTTTGCAGTTGGTGGTGTTACACACCCATGTGCATCGGAAAGTATGTTAATCCGTTGGTCTTGGACCTGATATCTTTGCTTTAGCTCGTGATGGATTGCCCTACCATCGGACTATGAGAGTTAGGAAATAAAGAGTGCATTTATTATTGCGCACACATTTTACGCAGTTAGCCCGGTCTCTGCGCAGTTTGGCTGCCGCGACTGACATTCGGTTTGGAGGACTTGATTATTTATTAAAATTTTACTTAAGAATAGTTTGTACAAGTCCCAAAATTATCATATTTGTTTTTCTGGAGTATATTTATGTAATTGAAATAATACAATGCAAACCTTCTATTGTTTCAATAAACATGCGAACTCATGAAAGCTGTGCATAAAGAAAATCCTATACCGTTAATACAAACTATATATATACTACTCAAAACAAAATAAGGGCCACTAAGATTTTATGCTGTACCATGAAAACAATAAAGACATTAAATTGTTTAACTTATGCAACTACAAAATAATGTTATTGGTTTATAATATAGGCTAACAATTGTTTAAAATAATTATCATGAATTGTTTTTTTTAAGTTCATAATGAAATTGGCCATTTTGAATGAAAAACATGAACAAAAGGAATCACCGGAAAAAGACAAAATACTGTTCTTGTCACTTTTGTTTCTTCATTTTAGTAACGAGTATGTCCTCCTCTCTTAGCAATACACTCTTGAAGCCTCGTATGCATACTCTGGATCAAATTCCTCACGTTTTCATCTGGAATCTCCTCCCAGGCACGTTTTAAAGCGTCAATCAGCTGCTGTTGGTTGTAGACCCCTTGCTCATTCTCTCTAACCCTTCGTTTCAATTGGTCCCACAATTCCTCGATTGGATTTAAATCCGGGACTGTTAGCTGGCCATGGTAATACCTCACTATGAGACCCTTCTAGGACAGTTTGGGTCGATCGAGCTGTGTGTGCACGGGCATTGTCTTGCATCAGGATGAATCCAGGCCCCACTCGCTGTGCAAATGGGATCACTTGAGGCCTGATGACGTCCTCGATGTAACGTTCTGCAGTTACGGTACCCGCATTTAAAATGGTGAGCTCGGTTTTACCGTGTAAACTAATCCCACCCCAAACCATTACGTTGGGACCACCGAAACGGTCAACTTCGTGGATGCAGGACTCCGAAAACCGCTCGCCGCGTTGTCTCCATACCCTAATACGCCGATCATCATTAAAAAATTTTACTTTGCACTCGTCTGTAAAAAGCACCTTGCCCCACTGATTAATCCCCCAGTTTAAATACTGACGGGAGAATCTTAAACGGTTTGCACGTTGAACCCTGGTCAGAGGAATTCGAACAACTCGTCGTCTTGACATTTGCTGGTCTTCGTGCAATCGATTACGTATAGTTTGATCACTGACACGGGTACCCGTTGTCAGCCGTAGGTGGTGTTGTAACTTACGGGCCGTTACTCTACGATCACGACGAGCACTTAGTTGGACTTACCGATCCTCGTGCGCCGTTGTTACACGAACTCTACCTGAACCGGGTCTCCTGGCAACACTGCCGGTCTCTTGGAAGCGATTCCATACATTTTGGACAGCTCTTCGAGAAAAACCCAACTGCAAACCCACGTAACGCTGAGAACGTCCTTCTTGAATCATAGTTATGGCTCTGGTTGCTGTAATTGTATCCATGTGCCTTCGTACTGGTGGCATGATTAACGCGAGATGATAAATGAATCAATTAAAATTGAAAAAGTAAAACTTTTTTCCCAAAATAATCGAAACAAGTTAAGAAGACAATCGAAGAAAAACATAAGAATAACATCCAATTTTTTTTTTCTTAAAATGATGACCAATAGTTTTCAAATTAGGAACACGAACACCGGCATAAAAGAGATCAAACACCAAAGAGTTCGTAATATCAATATAATGCTACTTATCAGTTACTTTCAGTTTACTAAAGTGCACTTAAATGTAAATAAACTAGTGGCCCTTATTTTGTTTTGAGTAGTATATATTCTTGATACTATAGCCAAATAATATCATTTGTATTTGTAGCGTAATTTGTATTTATAATATAATTTGTATTGCGAACACGACCCCTTATAACCAAAGGGTGCTATGTTGAGATACTTAATGTTGATAACTTCGATAATATTAACATTTGTGTTCTTATACTCAAACGAAGTTGCGGATCTTTACAAGTAAGGCTGGTCGCAGACATGCGACGAAGTATGTCAAAACGATCCTATCAAAAAATTAAACAAAATTAGCAAATAATTTTGAATATAGAAATAACGACTTTACTCGATGTAGATTTTATAACAATGGAAAACCACAGATGCTCGCTAAAGAACACCGATTCCTACCAAGGATGCTTCGCGAGGCTATTGAAATCAAGAAACATCCTAATTTCAATAGAGAAGATGGTTGGAATGTACCACCAGCTTGGGATCCAGTTATTCAACTAGTCAAACCCAAGAAGAAGCAAACCACAGCTAGACTTCATGATACTTTGAGTTCATTCTGCGTAAATAGAAACACCCATGATTAAATTATGTTCGGGTACTTTGAAATAACTACACTGGAACATTGAGACAACTACCATCTTAGTCTCCCCGTGACCATGGCTGCTGAAAAGCAACCGAAACGTCGGGGAAAGTGTAAACATAAATATAAATAGTATAATAGTATAGTAATAGTATAAATAGTTTTAATAATTTAATTAGCTTAAAAATTTGTAAAGTTTAATAGTAATTATAGTAGTGTAACAGTTTTTCAAAATTTTGTAATAAAGTGTCAAATAAACAACGCGATAAAATCCGTATATAGTAGTTTAATTTCAATGAATAATAACTTTCTTATGATAATAAATGGCGCCACGTGTCTTTCGAATCATGATTGAATTATATTATTACAAGCAGAGTACAACCCGAATTGATTGTCAAATTCTAAATTAACGCGAGCGAAGCCGCGGGCAAAAGCTAGTACATTATAACTGTTAATGCTATGTTATTGATCACATAAATATGATTTAATTTAATTTAGGTATAATACGATTTAATTTAGGTGTAATACGACTTATTAATGTTTTTTTTAAGTTTTGTGGTGTCATGGAAAATATATCAATATTTTCAAACTTTTTGTTATAAATATCAACAATACGTCGCAAAGGTGATCTCAGAACAGCAATTATGTAGTTCTGCACTTAGTCGTCAGAAAGAGGCGTCGTTGTCTAACTTCACGTATATGCATGGTTCTTAATAATATCAGAACTGTATATAAACTATTCCACTGGCTTCTTCTCAGTTTGAGAAGGTATATTGGTAGCAATAGTGGCACCCAAACTTCTTAGTATGTGTGTGTGTGTATGGCATGTTTTTTTTATACAACTAAGGTGGCAAAAAAGCATACGCCCACCTGATGCTAATTGGTCACCGTAGCCTATGGACGCCTGCAACACAGGAGGCATCACTTGCGCGTTGCCGACCCTTTAGGAAAGGAAGTGGGAAGGAGAAGGAGCGGGAAGGGGGAAAGAGGCTAATTAGGCCTCCGGCACTGTCACTCACCGAGAGTGCCGGAGGCCCAATCGAGTGATTGGGCCTCCGGCACTCTACATATATGTGTGCATATATATATGTATGTATATGTTTCCTTATTTTATATAGCATCTCAGTGGTATCATCTTTGTGGGCAATTATTTGCATATATAATTAAGAATATAAAGAAAAGTGTGAAGACTTATTAACAACATTAATACATATATATTTATCTGCATTCATATTCTTGCAAAACCAATAAATAAATAACACCTTATTTCAATAACAATACATTTCAAAATGTTGTAATAAAGTGTCAAATAAACAACGCGATAAAATCCGTATATAGTAATTTAATTTCAATGAATAACATTCGCGTAAACAGAAGACTATAATACAATAGTGTTTTACAAATTTGAACTGAAAATAAAATGAATTATAATGCAGGAGGCATTTACAAGGTAACACCAGAAATACTTTTCGGATCTTTCTGCATAAAAATCTCATTTTACCAAAAAATTTTAGTTACACATCTAGAATGACGATATGTATATTATAAATTTTCGTTACATTCATCTCCTGCCAAACGGTGAGCAGTTTGTCGGCATTACTAACGTGGATACATGATACATTTAAACATCTTTTTCTGTTGTTTTTAATAGTTGCTCTACCCTCTTCAAGGCAAAAGGTAAGCGGTATCTCTCTCCAAACGCCAGGCTACTTTCTAACAATTTATCTTGAACTGCCTATCAAATTTCACGATTAACAAGTACTCATCAAGTACTCAAATTTCGCCACTTCTTTCGATTCAGTCGAATTTTGTTGTGTATAGATATGTCAGACACCGGCCTTACTTATTGGGATTTTACGTTTATTATAATAGGTTCGAAATATATCAGTACGTGTTTCATAAGGTGGTTCTATCAATTGAACCAAACGAGGTCTAGTTGGCGCCATAATGAAAGTCCCTTTCCTGGTATGGTTTGGTCTCCCATCTAATTTTGTGTGAGCGCAGCTGTCAAATATTTTTTTGTATAGCCAATTCTTTGCCTTCGGTAACATTTATTTATACACATGAATAGAAATGTTTGGTTATGTAAGACTTGTAGATGTGTATGGCTTTTAATTAAATATATGTACGTTGACTTTGCTTTTTGGTTTGAATGACGATGTAAAGTAGAAAAATGGTTATGCATGCATGGTAAAATATAAAATTATATTATGTGTGTATTTGCTGTGCGTATGCGTTGCAAAAGAAATATAAACATGTTATTTTACATGGACAACATTATTATGCCCATAAAACAAGATATCAAATATATTTTAGTCCATAATATCTATATATAAATTGACTTTGTTTAGTTTAGTTCTAGACTACGTTTATTTTATTACTAGCTTTTGCCCGCGGCTTCCCTCGCGTTAATTTAGAATTTGACAATCAATTCGGGTTGTACTCTGCTTGTATAATAATATTCAATCATGATTCGAAAGACACATGGCGCCATCTATTATCATAAGAACGTTATTATTGTTTTCCTCGGGAACAGTAATTTTTTTCAGGATGTCCGTTTCTGTACACCTGACAACGTATATGCAAAATTTCAGGATGATCGGTTCAGTGGTTTAGACGTGAAAAGGTAAGAAACAAACAAACAAACTCATTTACGCATTTATAATATTAGTTAGGATTAGGATTAGCTATTTGCAGATATCAATGACGATTAGGCTTCGTACACCAATAAATCCTTTTATTAGTGGTCAATGCAATTAGTTATCTTGCGCTATCTCTTTGTTACCGTGGCTGCGCATATATTTTATTGCAATCACGAGGTCTTCGGCTCGATTCCTAAATCGAGCAAAGTTTTATTTTATTGCTTTTTCTGTTCAAAAAGTCGCACTAACGGAATCTGGCAACGTGCTTAGTAGACTGCAATATACTTGCCTCTAAAAACCTCTTTGGCAAAATAGTACATCTTCGGAGATTATTATAGTCGTAAATCTATGTACAATGTACATAATATGTATCTTTTATTGTTCCATATGCTAGGACGCGTACTGATACAATCTACTTATTGCAACCGATGAACGCATGCTAATCGATTAAATACTTGCTGAGGTTAAATGCTAAATATTTGCAGTTCTACTGAGGTCGATCACTCGAGCGAGTGACACCTTAAATGTGTTATGAACTCGAGTCAAGAATGTGATATTCGATACTGATCTCGATTAAGATTGTGTGGGTAACGATTATTAGCAATCGATTATTCGTATCAGTTTAAGTGTAACAGTGACTCGTGACAATGATACATCCATACATAGTCTCACGTCTGTATCCACGACGCGGTAAGCAGAGGTCTATTACACCTTCATTTTGCGAAGTATTTTAAGGTCCCACGTAATATAAACGTAAACTGGCATATTGACAGGCTCCGTGCTGCTCCTGAGAATGTCTTGACAGAAAACATCTGAAAATCGAACCTGGGACCTGAGATCCCGCAGTCACGTTTATTACCACTGCGACATCGAGGCATTGTGATAATGAGTTGAATTTTAATGGAATCGAACAGTAACTAAGTATATTCGGTTGTCTTAAGTTTACGCAAAACTTATTCATTGAAATTAAACTTATTCATTGAAGAAAAACATCGTAAAGAAACCTGCATGTCTCAGTCAAAGTTATGTGAAGTCTGTCAACCCGCACTGCGCCGGCGTGGTGGACTATGACCTAACTCACAAACTGAGAAGAGGCTCGTGCCTAGCAGTGGAACAGTTTATATACAGAGCTGATATTATTATGTTTCTCTCATCACAGGTATTTTTTTAACATATTACATTAGAAAAATACTCGGCCTTTTGGGAGGTTTGGGCATGGGCCCAACTTGAAAAGATCGTTCGAGAGTCGGCCAGCGCTCTTGAAGTTCTAACACAGCCAGACAGTAGGTAAAGGTAAGCCGGGAACGAAGCGCTAACCGACTCTCTGATGCATTAAGAATTATTATTATTTTCGATAAAGGAGTACAAACAACAAAATTGTTTCCCATTTTCTAAATTAATAATTTCACTACTTTCCTGAAGAAAGCTTTCAAAATAAACAACCGTGTTGATATATATTTAATAAGTATGATAGCTGATTGGTCTGTCTTCGTTGATTCAAATAACATTGTTTGGTACAAATTAAACAGTAATCGATCCACTTAACAATTGTTCTGATGTTAGTGAGCACTCAAGTAGCGGACTCAATTTCGATACTTTTATCGATATTATTGTTTTGTAGCTTCCGTTCGCTTTGTGCAATGTATCGAATAAATTAATTAACATTGATTGAGAAGAAAAAATATATAATGATTAAGAAATAAAAGGGGTTCGGTTTCCCGGACGAGCCAAGCAAATATTGTTAACATAGAACAGGCTTGAAATTTATCTCATAGCTAACATACTGTTACGTGCTGGGTTTGAGGGATAAGAATGTAAAAAATATTAGCTACTAAAACACGTTTTATTCTAGCACACAATTAAATTTAAAACACAAAAAACACTATAGGTACTACACTTTTCCACTGTAACTGCTTCAAACTCAAGTGGTATTTTTGCTTCCGTTCGCTTCGATGAATACTTGACCGCTTACGATTGTAAACTCACTCGGCGAGCGCAGGCCTTGCCCTTTTATATGCGGTTAAAGCATTTCTGGAGATTTCTAGAAACGCCATACCCGGTATGTAAACAGTACGAAGATTCGAGAATGTGCCAGCGTTCTCTATACTCTTCGCGTATCGACAGCTACGTAGTTCCGTAAGACGTCAATAGATGGCGCTGTAATAAATTATTAGATGAAACTGCCGAGGCTTCCCCACAGTGCCGATAGATGGCATTGACTGTAACAATACTACTCGTTGACACAGCGCTAGTGAATGCCACTGATGTGTATGATTTATGGTTATTGGAATTATGGCCCCGAGTTCGAATCCCGGATCGGGACAACAAAATGTTACTGCGTTTTTCGGACAAGAAATACTCAGTAGATGCCCGGAGTTAGGAAGTCGACAGTGTTACACACACCCGCGTCTCGGTAAGCACGCAAAACTGTTGGTTCTGCGCCTGATTTCTTGCCGGTCGGATTGATGGCCCAATGTTCTATAAAAGTTTGAGAATAGGGAGTGCACTTGTGTTTGCGCATACACTTGTGCACTTTGATTGGCCGCCGTGACCGGTATTCGGTGTGGAGGACGTTATTATAATAGGTTGTACATGCAACCTACAATACAGCCGACAAAATTTAAGTGTAACTCACTTCTGGATACCCTTCCGGGAATACCCAGATACCTACTTAGTGAACAAGAGGTGTTTTTAGCGAAACGTGGTTTTTATATACCTCTGACTACCACGTCATCGATGTATACTGCCACTGCGTCGAGTGTTGTGGGTTCGAATCTCGGTGTTCTTTGTGTCCGTTATTTGAATGTTTGTAAAGGCCCACGTGACACAGGATTTATCCCTAGTGCCTTTTAGGATTAGTCTTTTATATAAAAATCTATACATATAATAAAATCGTAGGAAAGTCAAACAGTACATTGAATATTTTTTTAAAAGAATACTTGGGGCGTGATCTACAATCGATATCGAAGCCAAAAATATAGTTTTTAGAATTTTTGTCTGTTTGAATGTATGTATGTCCGGGCTAAACTCAAAAAGTACTGCATGGATTTACTTCAAATTTTGCATGAATATTACTAACAGGTCGGGTCAACATATAGGCTACATATTATCACGCTATCACCTACGGGGGAGGAGCTGTGAATCTTTATTTTTCTTACGCATTCTGTGACAGCGTGTAATCTAACGACGCATATTTAAATGTTGTTTTTGAGTAAGCCATGCTATTATCTAGCTTTACACTATAAAAACTACGCCATTTAAGTAACTTGGGCAGAGAACTATAATTGGGTTCCGCGGCGACAAACACTTTTTAGTTAAAATCTACGCGGACGAAGTCGCAGGTAACAGCTAGTTAATAAATAAAAATAATATAACTGTACATATACCTTCTCTTTGAGGCGAGCTTCGTGCACAGCAGTTGGATAGTCAATAAAGAGAGCTGTCATTATTTAATATTATACATATACCTTTAGCCACGACCACAACTTTCTGTTAGACGTCGTATGACGTCAGTAGGTCACGTAAACTATGATCTTAATTAAGACCACCTAAATACTTTCTTTAAATGCTGTAGTAATTACAGAGCACACCGCATGTAGGCAACTTTTACGAGCATTTAACGTTTAGAAATATGATCTTTGATATTGTAAAGACCGTAGTATTATTGGTAATCAAAATAGTTTAATATTATTGGCAACTTTAGAATCAAATGTAGGTTCGTAATTATGTAATTGGAAAATGAGAATAATGAAGTATTATATCGTATTGCGACCATGGACATCCGTGGTCTCTGCCTACCCCAAAGGAATACAGGAGTGAGTGTATCTGTATATGTTTTTTACGCTTTCACACCTTAACTACTTGACCGATCACCATGAAATTATAATACACGTTTTCAGAAGAAAAGAAAAGGGTTAACTTTTATCCAGAAAAAATAATGTTACTAACCGAACCCAACCAAAGTTAAAAGCTTATAATATTTTTTGGTATTGTCACATAAGACTTAAAACACAACTGACAAAATTTGGATGCAATATACGTCTTTTATATGGAGTGTCGTCCATAAATAATATTGGAAGACTAACCTAACAGCAAAAGCACAAAGATATAGAAATGTGCAAGCGAAACTAGCCTTTAATACTACTGACACCCTATAATAAGAATAAGCAATATGGTTGATTTAAACCGACCAGACAATTAACCGTCACAACAGCTACTAACACATGCTATCAGGGAACTGTCAAAAGCTCTATTAATTTTTAAGATGCCATTAAGTGGTGTTGTGGTAGACTAGCAACTTTTTGCAAGCCATAGTTCCTTTGTTGATAACAATATTTTTCAAATGGATTACTAGTTTCTTGTAATAGCAGATTGAGTATATTAAAGACATCGGTTATAAGTCATACGTGTTTTGGGAATACGTAATTTTATTCAAAATAAATGAAAGTTTACTAAACGTGCATCACAAATACATACCTACTTAAGAAGGTATAGTTTTAGAGCTGAAGGAATAATAATAATAATAATTTAATAAACTTAAATTGGTACAAATGGATACAGAGTTTATGTTACATCCTAAAGGTAATTTATAATGGGTGCCTGTACTAGGGCATTAAGGGCACATACTGTATAATAAAGATATAAATTCTAAAACAATACTTATAAAACATTATTTGTATACAAAAACTTATGAATTACATTATAAATACAATTTAAGTAGATACATTTTACATCCGGAAAACATACACAAATGATTACACAAAACTAAAAATATTTAAAATATGTAGTTTTATTTCTGTACATATGCTAGCAAACCGCAAGCTGTAGCTATATATTTTCATTTTACTTTATTTTTATTTGGTGTCGTATTAATATGTTCGTACTTTTTACTATCTCAAAGTTTTAAAAGCCGCCGCTTTGCTGCCTGTATAAATTTAATTTAGAAAGGGTGTTATTTAAATAGTTAGCATAGTATTGGTATTTTTGTGAGCAGAAAAATAAAATCTGTGAGCAGAAATAGCTAATTGATCAGCACAGCAACTCATGGCCAGCAAACTTTAAAGAGATCAAACTAAGTCGACTACTTTTGGGTGGGTTTAAAAAAAGGAACCTAACATAACCTAACAGTTCCGAGACGGAATGCAGTGATTTGAGGCGTATAGATGCTCGTTATGCTGTGCAATATTTGCTGACCAATTAGTATTTTTGATGATCATTATATTTAATCCCATGTTAAATTATTTCTAAAACCAAATCCATTTTATAATGTAGTCCTTTTTTCCGTTTTTGTCATTCTACACTTACGTTTAATACTCAAATTTGATTCCTGCGACTATAGAATCAATCGAATAGCTACATACAATTGCCAGTATACATAGTCCGTGAAACATCGAATGCACTATCATTAACGACAGTACGAACATGTCACAGTGACGGCTTAATTGGCTTCTCTTATTAAAACTTCAATCAAAGGGTTTTTATGGACGGATGGGTAAATTGGACGTTTGGTAAGGGTAATTGTGGGAGACGCTACCGAAACGACCGCTTTTGGTGTTTATCTTGGTTTGTGATTGACTCCACCTTGTTTTGTAATCAATCAACTTACTTTAGACCATGGAAATGTACAACTTGTTTACCAAGGGTCGCCTGATGGATAAGTAACTACCGCCTATGGCTTGCTAAAACTGAAATCTACTATGAGTACCACTTGCTCTAGACGTTAAGATTAGCTAATCACAAAAGCTTTACAGTCCTAATATTGTCTTACTTTAACGCGAACATTATACTTACATTGAAATTATTGCTATTAAAAAATAAATAAAATATATATTTATACTTTAATTTTTTTGTCGACCTTGATGGCGTAGGGGTTAGTGTAACCGACTGTCACGTCTGACGTCGCGGGTTCAATTCCCGCACAAGTCAAACATTTGTGTGCATGAACATAGATGTTTGTCTTGGTCTGGGTATTTCTATGTATAATATGCATGTATTTACAAAAAAAAAGTATTTATGTACATATGTATATCCATTGTCTAGTACCCACAAGCTCTGCTTAGTTTGGGCTAGATGGTGTTGTGTGTATGTGGTAGAATATTATTATTATTATTAACGATTCGGTTGCAGTTTAGAAGGCAAGTATTATTACGGTGAGACTAAGATAGTGGTCGCCTCAATGTAATGAAGTGTACCGTATTTGTTTTTAGAAGGCAGCTTCCGCACTAGTAGCAATTCCTTTGTCGCGGAGGACTTTAAAAACATTCAAACATCGGACACAAAGAACACTCAGACTCGGTACAACCATTTATGGATCATACAAAGTTTTGTCCCGTGTGGGATTCGAACCCATAATACAATGGCAGTGGCGAGGCGACCACTTAAACCACTACGCTATCCGTACAGTCAATAGCAGCTGTTATAGATTCGAAAATGCTTCTTCTTTGAAATCATTTTTCTGCCGAACGACCAAGGCATGGAATTCTCTGCCAAGGCACGTGTTTCCTTCTTCCTTTAATCCTGGGTTCTTTAAGCGGGGCGTGAAAAAGCATCTTCTCAGGCCGTCAAAGTAGAGACCTCAACATCGCCTCGGCTACTGTGGGGGCGATGTGGAGGCCACTGCTCTTAGACCACACGACTGCTTACCATCAGGTGGAGTGTGGTCATTTTGAAATATATTTAAATATATTCTTAAACATGATTTTATTGATTTTACTAAAGGACTGTACTTTCCATTAGTGGAACTAATGGGATTAAAATCGTAGCGAAAAGTCTATGAAAAATAAATATGAGTATCATTAGTTCCGCGGAACTAACGGGCAATAAACGTCTCAGTAGTTCCGTCACGGAACTGTACCCCGGAATTATCGGAAATAAACCGTACATTCCAACTCATCCAATTAAATCATTACGTAACTCTTATACTATAACAAACTTAAAAATATTAGTTATGAGTTAAAATTAAACAACTTTATACAGATTTTATCGCGTGAATTCTTATTATACTCTGCTATTATTACATAATTTTGAAACTTTAATATTGTTAAACACTTTTACTAGTTACTGTTTACTTCTATTTAAGCTATATATTATAAAAGTATTTAGATTTAATTGTACACTCTCTCCGACGTTTCGGTTGCTTTTTAGCAGCTATGTACGAAGTAGTAGAGCCTCGCTGATTTCAGCATGAATGGGCCGGCTCGACCGGAGCAGGACACAGAATATCGACGTGAAATAGCAGTATACCTGCTGTTGTGTTTCGTTCGGTGAGTGAGAGTGCCGTAGGCCCAATCACCCTCTTTCCCCCTACCCGCTCCTTCTCCTTCCCACTTCCTTTCCTGTCCTAAAGGGTCGGCAATGCGCAAGTGATGCTCTGGTGTTGCAGGCGTCAATAGGCTACGGTGACCACTTACCATCAGGTGGGCCGCATGCTTGTTTGCCACCTTAGACGCATAAAAAAATGTTCACCGTGAAAATTAACGGTGAGCATTTTTTTGTGTTATTGTCTTATAAAAAAAAACGCCGCGTTTAAATCCGTATAAAGTTGTTTAATCTCAATGTATTTCTTTATATGTATATGTATGTACATATGTATTTAATTTAATATTAGTTAAGAATATATTATTTTGTTGATATTTATATACAAGTGATACTATTGTATGAACACACCAAGTGTTTAACATGAGTCGTTCATATTAGGGGTTAAAGTATGAAATTGCCGATTTGTACTGAAAAATTGAAACTCGTTTTTTTTCTAAGATGTACCATATTTATTTAATCGAAATATTTATCCTCATTATCTATACATAGCAGCCATCTAAACGCAAGTTTATTTATGCCTTTACGATAAAACACCGGGATCTAGATTCGACAAACTGTGTGAAAGCATTTTATTATATTATATATTTTATTTCAAAAAATAAAAAAAATAATAAAAAAAAAATCGTCCAAGAATCGCCGTAGTTTCGACCTACGACAAACATACGATTAAATAAATTGAAATGAATAGAAATCAAAATCAAAAATAAATTTATTCAAGTTAGGTTACAAGGTAATACTTATGAATGTCAAAGTTACACTAAATTTTTCCTGTGAATTTACATTTACTGCCACGTTCAGCAAAGCAAGGGTGTAGGGCTCATGAGAAGAACGGGCAAGAAACTCATGGCCACTCTTTTAAATCGCCAAGTTTACAATAAAATTTTGTTTACAAATCATAACTGTAAGGTGCTGCAACCATTTCTTCATTATCCATAGCTTGTTTCTATCCACATTGCTGTCCAACTAAGACTCAACAGATTAAAAGAGAGCAACACTTAGTAGGCTGGTGGACAATGGGAACAGATCCAACGCAGTTCAACACGCAAGAATTAATCGTCTCATTTAGCTAATGGGCTCCATTCGCTGTGATAAGTAGGTTTAGTTTCAACTAATTTGTCTGAAACAATTTACGGAAAAATTTATATGAAATCTCATAGCAAGCGTGAGATAGGCAGAATATGACATTGTACATAATTATATCAGCTTTTTACTAAAGAGTCCCGCTGCTGGGTACAAGCCTCCTCTTAGTGTAAGAAGGGTTAGGCAATAGTCCACCACGCTACTCCAGTACGGATTGACAGTACTGGCTAGACATTAATGACGATGTAGATTGGTCCACCTCGTGGCATCGTTGTATCAGTCAGCATATGATTGATATCGTCGTAGTTTGATCGTAGGGAGATAGCCCAGTCATATTAGGGGTTTCACCTCGGAATGAGAGATAATAAGCTGTAAACTCATATACCCTTTATTTTGGCGTTCTAAAAGTTGTCTCAAAAGTCTCATAAAATCCTGTGTCTGCGCCGTAAATTATTCAAGGTCAAGGTCAATTATTCAAAATCAGTTTCTCGCGATTGTCTCGGTTTCTATAGCTCCATTGATGTTAACATTTATTATAAAATTGTAAAGCATAATATTTGCAACAAATTTTGTTTAAAAAGATTTAGATAAAGAGTCCGCAGCGCTCAGCCATACTCATTGTAATGCAAGGTCAACCGTGAATCTCAGTGAATAATACCTTGTATAGCTAAAGTTATTAAATTATTTAAATATTATTAACAATAAATAATTTGTGTTATTTATTAGTTAATACATTATATTTAATAACACCAAAATGAAGGTGTATAAGTTTACAGCTTATTATATCTCATTCCGTGGTTGACCCCTTTTTCTGCTTAATTGACTGGATTATAATGATCAATAAGCTTACGACACGGCTGGTACTAGCCGCCTATGAACACTTACGAATATATTGCATGGATTCCGGACAATCGGTCGCCGCCGCCCTGTCGTCGTGCCGAGTACAGTCGGTTCTAATCCTTCACAAAACAATTACTTTTGAGATCCACAAATAATCCTAACTCCTAACTAATATTACGAAAGCGAAAATGAGTTTGTTTGTTTGATTGTTACCTTTTTACGCCTAAACCACTAAACCGATCATCCTGAAATTTTGCATATACGTAGTCAGGTGTACAGAAACGGAGATAGGCTACCTTTCATCCCAAAAAAAAAAACTGTGCCCGAGGAAAACAACAATAACGTTCTTATGATAATAGATGGCGCCACGTGTCTTTCGAATCATGATTGAATTATTATATTATTACAAGCAGAGTACAACCTGAATTGATTGTCAAATTCTAAATTAACGCGAGCGAAGCCGCGGGCAAAAGCTAGTTATAAATAATGCTCTAAGTCTGGATGTATTTTGTATCCACATATGTACATATATTTTTAAAGTCCCGCGCAACTGAAGACCAAATGCCAAATACGGTTATCTTTTAAAAAGTACAAAATTAAGATTGTTACTCGTGCACACAGCGACACATCAACCTAGACTGTTTGGGACTCTGACCTATTAGAAGTTGAACGCTGCGAATCGTGCGAGAGAGTGCGTTATATTTTTTTACGCTATATCCTTACCGTAATGGTAGACACCACTATGCACTATCCCTTTTCAACAATTCTCTATTTTGTATGTAGCGTAGTTAAGCAGATGCAAATGCTAGATGCGGCAAGCTGAAGACAGGGCGCTATGGCGCTCTTTGGGGGAGGGTTATGTCCAGCAGTGGACTATTATAGCCTGATGATGATGATGATGTATTTAAGCGTCATATAGGATGTCTAACTTGATGTGTAGCCATGGGTACACAGAAGAAAACCACTTTTTGATCTATTAATAGCAATTATAATAATCATAACGCTATCCAACGCCGCCTAAGATACGGTACCTTACAAAATTATAATGATCGTAATACATTTTTGAATCTAGTAGACAATAATTTCGTTATAGTATACAACAGTAAAAAGATTTACTAGTTTAAAATCTATATAATAACATTCTATCACATACCTACACACAATACCATCTAGTCGAAACTAAGCAGAGCCTGTACTATGAGTATTAAACAATGGATAAACATACATATATACTGTTTTTTTTTATAAATACATACATATTATACATAGAAACACCCAGATCAAGATAAACATCCATGTTCATGCACACAAATGTTTGACTTGTGCGGGAATCGAACCCGCGACCTCAGGCGTGGCAGTCAGTTACAATAACCACTACGCCATACGTCAGTTATACAAAACTATTTCTTTTCATAATGTATCATCAACAAAAATGGACGAACAAAAAACACTGTAGCAGCACATCTCGGGCATTCATATTAAACATTTACACGGATTACCTTATGAGAAATTTCCTGCAAGTTTTTGATGAAATGTCGTGAATAAAATGTTTACAGTTTGCATGCATATACTCGCGTGCAGTGTTTTATAAAAGATTGGTGCATAAAGTTGTAGCTGTATGTAAATATAACAACAACAACAACAACGAAATATTTGAAAGCCTTTGGTAAAGAATTTTTGGTACAGTTTAAATAGTTTTGTTAGCTGCACTGCGGCCGTAATTTTAGTTAAAACTAGCAATGTTTTAGAAGCATCACAATATTTATGAATGCTTTGTAATTTAACTTTATGAGGCAACTAGACAGACCTCTAGTTCTCCCCGTGATCATGGCTGCTGAAAAGCAACCGAAACGTCGGGGAAAGTGTAAATATAAATAGTTTTAATAGTTTCAATAATTTAAATAGATTAAAAATTTGTAAAGTTTAATAGTAATAGTAGTGTAACAGTTTCTAAATTATGTAATAAAGTGTCAAATAAACAACGTTATAAAATCCGTATAGTAGTTTAATTTCAATAGACAGAGTTGTCCTAATTATTACATACATACATTCACGCCTGTTTCCCAGAGGGGTAGGCAGAGACTACGGATTTTCATTTGCTACGATCCTGACACACTTCGCTGGCTTCATTCACTTTCATCACATTCCTCATACACGTCCGTCGGTTCAAGGAGCTCTTAACCTGGCCTTTGTCCCGAACGCCTTCGATCCATTTGCATTTATTAATCCTAACTATTAATAAATGCAAATGTAAATTTGTTGTTTGTTACGCTTTCACGCCTTAACTGCTCGATCGACCATCATAACATTTCGCATACACGTTGGCAGGGGAATAGAAAAGGACATAGGGTACCTTTCATCGAGAAGTCCTGTTACTAACATAACCTAACCTACATTTACGCTAGCGAAGCCGCCGGTAAAATCTAGTAGGTACACAATAATTGTTTTATAATGTACACTAGATTTCCCGCGGTTTCACCCACGTTTATCGTTACTGCGCCGCCCCCGTGGGTCGTAGCGTGATGTTATATAGCCTATAGCCTTCCTCGGCAAATAGACTATCCAATACTAAAATAATTTTCTAAATCGAACCAGTAGTTCCTGAGATTAGCGCGTTCAAACAAACAAACTCTTCAGCTTTATAATATTAGTATAGATTATAGTTGTACTATATTAATAAGTAATTGACAGTGAAAAGACAACGTAAGACAAATTGACAAGATGCCCAACAAAGTCAAGTCAAAGTAAAAAATCATTTATTCATTTAGGTCACAAAGTAACGCTTATGAACGTCAAAGTATATAGGTTAGTGAGTTTACTAAGTTACTGAAGCTACATTTAGGTTAGTTGCTAGATTCAGGCAAAGGGTAGAGCTTATGAGAAGAAACCTGCAAGAAACTCACGGCCACTCTTTTAAATCGTCAGTTAAATATAATTTCAGTATTTTACAACAGATTAGAAATAAGTATTAGACTAACGAACAAGAGGTGGGTTTGATTTCCATTCATTGCAATACCGAGATGAACCTACTCGTAACACAAACGTTTAAGCTTAGCAAGAATGCTAGTAAGTAATATGCAACATTTTAAAAGAAGATTAATACTTTTAATTGCTGAGCATGCAAAAAGAATGTTATAGGTACAATGAACATATCAATACAAACATTACAGCAAGTGGAAATCCGTAGCTATTGCACATACCTCAAGCACATATACATATGTCTGCATTCAAAGACGGTGATACAACCCCTGTTCATCAGACCTGTAATTGTTTAATTGGTTGCACTTTTAAGGACGTGCAGACTATTATTTTAATACACACAGGTACAGGTAACATTCAAATAATATTCTATGAAAATATAATATAATTTTAGAATAGTAGAGCCTCGCTGATTTCAGCATGAAAGGGCCGGCTCGACCGGGAAAGGACTACCCTCTCATAGAATATCGACGTGAAATAGCAGTATTCCTACTGTTGTGTTTCGTTCGGTAAGTGAGAGTGCCGGAGGCCCAAGCACCCCATTTCCCCCTTCTCGCTCCTTCTCCTTCCCACTTCCTTTCCTAAAGGGTCGGCAACGCGCAAGTGATTCCTCTGGTGTTGCAGGCGTCTATATGCTACGGTGACCACTTACCATCAGGTGAGCTGGATGCTTGTTTGCCACCTTAGTAGTATAAAAAGAAAAGATAAAATATTGTTGGATGCGTCACTATACGTAAAAAATAAAAAAACGATAAGTAAAAATAAAAGCTGCCAGTACCAGGAATTACAGCTCACAGGTAAAAATCGCCGGTGCTCTTTTTAATCGCTGTTTTGTTAGTGTGTCATGATCACGACTTTATTTTATCCTATAATACAAAACAATTTTACTATAGACACATTTGCATACGCACGGCTTTTTAGCGAAGGTGTAAGACTATAGATTGCCGCTCGTTACAATGTATATCTCTTTAACTACGTTATATTTTTTTTGAATTAATATCTGTATACCTAAGTATAGAATTGTCAAATAGATTCTTACTTTTAAAAGATTACTCTGGAAGGAATATAGCTGAGGTGTATTACACTTATTTTGCCAGCTATGTTTTTTGCTGTTACTAAGAAATTAAAGAAAAATCTTAATAATAATTTGCTCGACTCTGCAATCAAAGGACCTCATGATCCGCAAACACCACGCGCTTTTATATACATAATGTGTATAACCTGGGACAAACTCTTTCATAATATCAAAATGAATTAATTGTTTTGATTATTATGAAAGAGAGGTTTAATCGATCTACATGAAAAGGTATAGACAGCAGGAAACGCATCTCCCGCGCGTTTCTAAAGTTCTGTACCTATCAAAGCAGGTGGCGGGGCGGGATCAACAGCGCCGCTCGACGCCGCTCGACGCCGCTCATTCCCATCACATCTTCGCCCCGCAGCGCCCGCGCCCGCGCGCCGCGATGCGACTGCGCTCAATAAAATGTTTCGAACACGTATTTTATTTGAGTTATGTTGGCGTAAGGGATAGTGTGTGATATATTTTACAAGACTGTTACGCTTAATTGGATGGCGAGCCTAAGAAGCAAAATATCAATTTTTAGGTTATATTTATTTGTTTTTTGTATTGCCTGTATTTTGGTACGATGTTGTAAACTTTTTAGTATTTACTATTAGATATTGTTTTTAAAGAACTGTTTTCTTTTGTTACAGGAACTTAATGGATCTTTCAAACTAAGTGATAGTGTGTAACAAAAGTGCTAGTGATGTGCATTAAAAAAGTGTGTGATATCGATAAATACCGGTAGTGTAGTGATAATGGCGTTCTCGAGGTCGCACGTGATCTCTGGAGTGCTTTTTAGCATTCTCCTGCAGTACTGCGTGGAGAGTCAGCAGGAGAACCTTATTGAGGAATCATGTGAGTAATAATATTTAGTTACAACCGTTTCAGGAATAAACATATCGTTTTTACTTGAGTGCTATAACTTATCGGCATATTATATAAATATTATTGTGAATACTACTCATACTACATATACAAAAAAATATACAATTCGTCTCCATATTATTTATGGTTAGTGTCAGTAACGTAAATCTTTTCTTTTTAATAACGTATCTTTTTCCTGGCTCAAAATATACAAAAAACATAGCAATTATGTAAACAGCGTGTAAACGCCGTAAGCATACAACAGTAAGTAAGAACAGGACTATATTTTTGGATTATTAACTTCTTGAACGTCTAGTGAAATACGTAAAAAATAATTAAAAATTCATTGTGCAAACAATACACAAACGGACAAATGTATGTGCGCTCGACACTTGACTCATTAACGAGTCAAGTGTGCAGCGGACATACATTTGTCATTGGTGATAAATAGCACATAGAAAATAAATATTTTCAATTCTTACAAATTGTCTTTTTCTAATGTTTATCTAAATACTGTTTATAATGTTTACATGTAATGTTAGTAATTTATCTTTATAATATTTTCATTTAAACACTTAAAACTTTTGGATTTATGATATTTTGATATTTCATATAACAAAAATATGTGAGTCACAGGACCTCACCTCCCTCACATTGATACACTTACAAAATATTAGTTTCCCGTTCACGGGTTAGGGACATCCCTAATATTTCTTCAGAAATATACACGGCCGTTTGAGATAATTATATGGAGCTTCAAAATTCGCAACATAAAAAAAAGAAATATAGAGTATAAATCTGGTTTAAGAACTTTATTCTCATAAGAATTACAACAATTTACTTACTGACAATCCATATTTACAATAAATGAGCATACAGAAAAATAGACTAAGATAAAATTTTATATAAAAATAAAGTGGGTAAATAAAGACGCCTGTGTACATGATCAGATTCAAAGTTTTCCTTTCCATTTTTAGATATAATATTTCCTTTGATAGAGATATGTTTTTAAATTAATATTCCGGAGAACTGTCTCGCTAACTAAATAATAATAATTATTGTTCTATAAAACTCTACTAAATTCAGTCAGGAATATTTTTGAGTAGTATTATTATCATGAACACATATATACATATAATAAAATCGTAGGAAAGACAAAACTGTACATTGAATATTTTTTTAAAAGAATACTTGTGGCGTGATCTACAATCGATATCGAAGCCAAAAATATAGTTTTAGAATTTTTGTCTGATTGTCTGTTTGTCTGTATGTATGTCCGGGCTAAACTCAAAAAGTACTGCATGGATTTACTTCAAATTTTGCATGAATATTACTAACAGGTCGGGACAACATATAGGCTACATATTATCACGCTATCACCTACGGGGGAGGAGCTGTGAGTCTTTATTTTTCTTACGCATTCTGTGACAGCGAGTAATCTAACGATGCATATTTAAATGTTGTTTTTGAGTAAGCCATGCTATTATCTAGCTTTACACTATAAAAACTACGCCATTTAAGTAACTTGGGCATAGAAATATAGTTGGGTTCCGCGGCGACAAACACTTTTTAGTTAAAATCTACGCGGACGAAGTCGCAGGTAACAGCTAGTATTTAATAAGAGACACTAGACTACAGCAGTAGTGAAGCGGCTGCTACCCATGAGTTCTCGGGTTCGACTGCTGTGTCTGGCAGTAACGGCATAGAATCTGCCACTGTGACCGGTATGCCAATAGTGGGACCTGAAAACATAATCCGCAAAATATGGGTTTAATACACCACTGCGTACCCTTTCGAGAATAAACCCGTAGGACTGTCTGTATATATTGAAAGGCCTTCCTGCTACATAAAATACACCTATAATTAGACTCTCCTTCTATGCACAAATACACAAATAAACTTCCTTATCCCTTTATTTATATCATTAGATTAGCACAAAAAGAATTGCAATCTTAAATAACTTTTACGGCTATTGCCTGAATTAATAGGAATAATACTAATCAACTAATACAGTTTAAGTGGGACTAGTAAATCGAGGAATTTTGACCCTACCCGAGCTCTATACTATTGTATTTGTTGATTAATCCCATAAGATTAATGGGGAAATGCCTTATTTATTCTATACCGGGTTTACGAATGGACGAGAAACGGAACTTGTAATGCTTGGGGGGCGGGACATGTGTTTTGGTCTATGTAAACAAGTCTTTTGACAAATTATTGTGTGATAGAAAGTATAGTTTTATTATATACTAGATGTGCCGCGGTTTTACCCGCGTTTATTGTTACTGCGCCACCCCCGTGGGTAGTAGCGTGATGTTATATAGCCTATAGCCTTTCTCGATAAATAGGCTATCCAACACTAAAAGAATTTTTCAAATCGAGCCAGTAGTTCCTGAGATTAGCGCGTTCAAACAAACAAACTCTTCAGCTTTATAATATTAGTATAGATGGTCGTGTTGAGCTTACTCTGACTCTTTATCCCCGAAGGAGTAGGCAGACCTGTATTACATTAACGTGTCATAAGTTATATTTAAGAAACGAGTCGTTCTTCCTACGGACAGTTGATTTTAACACTCTTCTCCCTAGCCTTTATTATTCCCAAGTCACTTGGGGTCGGCTTTCTAGTCTAACCGGATTTGACTGGATATCAGTTTTTACATGGAGCGACTGCCATCTGACCTTCGCAACCCGAAGGCTAACAATACCCTAAGGCTAGACTAGTGTCAGGATATTAGAGGGCACTGACTTCCCATTACCGACTGCCATAGATGTTGGATGGGTTGGCATGGATTTTAACACTATTTTATGAAAAAGTATGTCAAAATTTAACGATCTGTAGCTTAAACGACTCGTATGAGACTAAGTGACTCCAATGACTAGTTAAAGTATACAACAACAATTTTCTAAAAATAGATGTATTGGCTGCAGCTAAACACATCAAAAAAGTTTTGATTGTAGCCTAAAGTTGTAAAGTTTTACTCTTAGATTTTATTTTTAAGTGTAAACGTAGATTTTAAGTTTTGCCTCATTTTATTATTATACTTGTAATACTACTTCACGTATAATAAAACTGTGTCAGAATATTTCAGTTTTTCACAATAGTTTTATTTCACTTTCAATTTGTAAAAATACATCACTTTGGTAATCTACCTTATTTACTGTTTGCTTGCAATATAACACTTTTCGCACTTAATGAAAACACTGTTCTCTAGGTTGTTATCGACCTGAGCTAAAAAATAAGAATCCCCCATAATGCAGAGGTTTGTTGTTTTTATAACCTATCGCTAGTGTTGCCAATGCTTTCATTTTATTCTACTATTTTAATTGAGGTAAAATAAATCAAAACCTTACATACTAGATGTTTCCGCGGTTTCACTCGCTTTTATGGTTACTGCGCGGCTCCCGTGGGTCGTAGCGTGATGTTATATAGCCTATACTTCCTCGATAAATAAGCTATCCAACAAAAAAATAAATTTTCAATTCGAGCCAGTAGTTCCTGAGATTAGCGCGTTCAAACAAACAAACTCTTCAGCTTTATAATATTAGTATAGATGTCTGCTACGCCGAGAGTTGTGAGTTCGAATTCAACACGGAATAAAAAATTGTGTAATCCACAAGTAGTTCTTCCTTGTCTGAATATTTGTTAGGTCAAACATTCGAACAACGGTTCTGATGCTAATTATACCGAGTGATATAAATGTTTTACTTGTACCGAAGATAAAAAAAATGTGTCCTATTACATCCCATTTTATCACAATACAAACATAACATCTGAATTATAGAAATAGTATTATCATGCCCACTCATATTGAAAATTGTAAACCATCGCTAAGAAGAGTCACTCTTCTTACTGTGAACATTTGTTCATGTTATCTAAGTTTGATGAGGGCACATTTATGATTTTTATCATCATGTTACACCCAAATGTCATCGTAAATACGAATAACCGACATCTTCTTTTAGTGACTTTTCCTTTTGTAACGACTGACTTATTGTTTATTTCCCATAGATATATATGAAATTTCATTTACTAATACTTGAAATACTTATAAGTCTAATTAATTATTTAAATAGGAGACCTTTAAACCAGGTATTACTGACAATGGTTTGGTACAGTGCCAGAATGAAAAGAAGCTGTCGAATTAACTTAGTAGCGTAGTGGTTAGTGTAACCGACTGCCACGCCTAAGGTCGCGGGTTCGATTCCCGCACAAATCAAACATTTGTGTGCAGGAACATTGATGTTTGTCTTGGTCTGGGTGTCTCTATGTGTAATATTATGTATGTATTTACAAAAAAAAGTATGTATGTAGGTTTATCCATTGTCTAGTACCCATAGTACAAGCTCTGCTTAGTTTGGGCTAGATGGTGTTGTGTGTATGTTGTAGAATATCTATATATTAATACGTGAAGCGAAAACTTTGGATCCCTTTTTAAGAAAATTGGGTGGACGGAGGAGTATGAAATTTGGCACACTTATAGTTTATACAGAGAAGAAGTGACGAATGCTAATATTTTTTTAAAATATGCATTAGAAATACATTAAATTAATGAAAAAACAGTACACGCACACAACCATGCATTTGACACACGCAGTCGAAGCGCGTAACTATGGTTACATAATATATCAATATATAATGACATAATATTTCAGCAATATCTTACAGGCAAACTTTGGTCGAATTTCGAGCACTAGGCGACCGCTAGTTATTATTATAATATTATTGAGCCTAAATTTTGGGATCAATAAAACCTCGATCTATTATTATAATACTAACTCCTCAATAAACAGTCATAGCGGGGTGTATATTAAAAACAATTTAGGAATGTATTTTGGTACGATTATTTCTAAACAAGACATAAACAAAACTGCTTAGATAACGCAGTGGTAGTGAATGCTGTACATGGTCTCAGGTGCGATGTCCGGTTCGGGCGCTGTGGTATTTTTTCTTTCAAGAAGTGTCTCATACAACAAGGTGTCTGTTTCTGTACCTGGTGGTAGACAATAGGCACAATGTGGGTGTATAATACATCTCTGTCTTAGCGGATATTACCTATACAAGCGTGAGACTATGTATGTATATATTTGTCCTCCTATTTCTCTTCGTGTCAATGGCACTTCAGGTGAAGTCGCATTATTAAAGAATTCTAAATGTGGGTAAGGATAAGGCTTCGATCATGCTACAAAGAGGCAGTGGGTTCAATATCCACTCGTAGCACCATCAATGTATGTAAAACAAGTTTGGGTCCTCATACCTCTGCCGAACGACCAAGGCATGGAATTCTCTGCCAAGGCACGTGTTTCCTTCTTCCTTCAATCCTGGGTCAAAGGACCCAGGATTGAAGGAAGAAGGAAACACGTGCCTTGGCTTAAAGAAGCGGGGCGTGAAAAAGCACCTTCTCAGGCCGTCAAAGTAGAGACTTCAACATCGCCTCGCTGCTATGATGCGGTGTGGAGGCCACTGCTCTTAGATCACACGACTGCTTACCATCAGGTGGAGTGTGGTTATTTTGACGAGCAAAATAAAAAATAAAAATATAATGTGTAACTACTTCCAATACAAGCATTAAGCTAAGTTAGGGGAGACGATACTAATAATTAACAAGAATACGAATAATTTGTAATTTACTAATAATACAAACGAAATATGTTTGGTCATCTCATCCTATATTGTAATCTGTGTGACAGGGTTGCCTAGTGCAGATACCAGTCACACTCACAGGAGATTAGTTATTACAGCTCATAGACTTAGATCAGGACACATTCCATGCAACAAATTTTATTTCTTGATGAGAAAGACCGTTTCAACTAACTGTGAGGATTGTGGTGTATATGAGGATATATATCATTTGTTGATGGAGTGTGTTCGGTATGAGTCTATGAGAATACAGATGAGGGATTTTGGCTTAAACAGATTCGATGTTGGTAGCTTTAACAGCATTTTAGCTCAACCTAATTCCGAAGCAGCAAAGAATCTGTTTAGGCTGATGACTCTACAGTAAATGTGTGTATTTGTTACTTTTAAATAAATAATATTGTAAACTGTTTACGCAAAAATGTAATTAGGGTACAGTGGGACTGATGTGTAAAAGTCCCTTAATAAAAAAAAAAATAAAAAAAAAAAGATACCAGTCTCCCACAAGGGTCTTTTGTTTTTATTTAAGTATTGTAATTATTTTTATATAAGCTACCTTTGTGGAAGAGAAAAAAATAAATAATTATTATTATTATTATAACTACATTGTAATAATATGACGTAATATAATTATATGCAAGTAAGGTGGGACTTCTCTGTTCACTACTTGCATCTTGTGGCAACTAAAAGTACCTACGATTATATATTGAGAGACACAGAGTGACACAAGTTTATTGCATCTAATGTCGATAGGTAACATATTTCTTAAAAGATCGATGTGCACTAGGTAACTGCAAAGATCCATTTGCGGTATTAGATATTTTGCAACGTAAGCCCAAAGGAATTACTACTTGGTAATATTCTGCTTATGAAATATTACCACACCGAATCATAAATTGTATAGTATGTATAAAAATTTGTTTGTTTATCCTATCAAGTCGCAAACATCGTGGTGTTTTATAATAGTTAGGTAGCTAAAGGTATACGGATGGTGTAGAGGGCAAGCAATCGCCTTGCTGCCGCTGATGTGAGCGCCGAGTGTTGTGGGTTCGAATCTCACACGGGACAATTATTTGTGTACTCCATAAAAATATATAAAAAGAAAGAAAGAAAACAGTTTATTTTGTCCTCTACACTGGCATAAAACAAAATAAAAAAATAACAGCAAGAAAAACAAAAATTTTAGTAATACAAAAATAAAAAAATATATAAAACAAGAATGAGCAATTTGTATAATTAATCGTACCGCCAGTGTGAGACCAAAAATGGCACTTATCTCAGCATAATACTGCAGCACCGTGGTAGGTAGTGCAGCGCTGATTTTCGGATAAGTCCAGTGAGGCCACGGACAGCTACGCTTGCCAAATAACATAATAAATTTAATGTAAAAGAAAAGTAAATATATGAATGTATAAATACGGGTGAACGTTTATTGTACGTTTGTAAAGTAAAGGCTAAAGACATAAAGCGAGATATATGTATCTTTAAACATCAAAAATCTGGGATTAGATCACTTCCTAATTATCACCTAATAAGAAAAATATAACCATTTTATTGTTTTAAATATATGCGTTATGTATACGCTGTAACCATTTGTTAAACTGAGAAGAGGCTCGTGCCCAGCAGTGGGACAATTTGTAAATAGGGCTGATAGCTATACTAATATTATACATACATACATAGATTCACGCCTGTTTCCCAGAGGGGTAGGCAGACTACGGATTTCCATTTGCTACGATCCTGACACACTTCTCTGGATTCATTAACTTTCATCACATTCCTCATACACGCCCGTCGGTTCAAGGAGCTCTTAACCTAGCCTTTGTCCAGAACGCCTCCGATCTGATCGAGAAACGTTCGCCTAGGTTTTCCTCTTGCGACTGTTCCATTCACACTAGCCTTATAAACTTTCTTAGTCAGTCTTTTCTCGTCCATTCTTTCTACATGTCCAAACCAGCTTAACTTACCCTTTTCTATTCTTGTAACTATATCCACTTTCATGCCGCATCTCTCTCTACTAATATTATAAAGCTGAAAAATTTGTTTGTTTGTTTGTTTGAACTCGCTAATCTCAGAAACTACTGGTTCGAATTGAAAAATTGTTTTAGTGTTGGATAGCCTTTTTATTGAGAAAGGCTATATAACATCACGCTGCGACCCACGGGGGCGGCGCAGTAAAGGTAAACGCGAGTGAAACCGCGGGAACATCTATTTGTATTATAAAAGTTCTTGTAGAACCGATTTTGTTTTGAGAACAGTAGAAAAACGTTCCAATTAATGTGATTTTGAATCTTTACTTTGCGTGAGGTATTAACATATCTGCTTCTTTCTATGTATATACATACATATAATATCATTGACCGTAGTCCTTACCAAGTAGGTACTGTTGGCTTATCTATACAAATAAATAAAATTGAAGTGTCTGTTTGTAATGTCAAAATAACAGTTTTTTATCTAATGCATATGAAAGTACATAGTCTGGTCATAAGTTCTGTCACACAATAAAAACTTAATAATTTAAAATGCTGCCCACAAAAAAGTTTATTGAATAAGAATTTCGAATTTTTCATGAATATAAAAATGTGTACTTTTAGAATTTTACTTATTTTTAAATATGGAGTGGAGACTTAAAGAAGGCCGTGTTGTGGTTATTGCGTTGCATCGTGGCGGTTACGCGCCAATTCAGATTTTTGACATATTGAAAAATTTTAATATAACCATAAGATTCGTTTATCGTACCATCAAACGATACCATGAAGACTCTAGTTTAGATGACAGGTCAAGAAGTGGTCGCCCTCGCTCTTTTAGGACTCCAGCAGTGATAAAAGCTGTGAAGGCGCGAATTCAAAGAAATCCCATATGTAAGCAAAAACATTTGGCCCTTCCGATGGGTTTAAGCACAACCACGGTGAAAAGGGTGTTAAATGAAGACTTAGGGCTTCGGGCATATCGAAGAAAAACAGGACATCGTTTGGACGCTCGTTTAATGGACCTGAGGTTGAAGAGATGTCGTGCTTTGTTGAAGCGGTACGCGGGAAACAAGCATCAGGAAATTCTTTTTTCGGATGAAAAATTTTTTACTGTGGTAGAGAACTACAACAAACAAAATGATAAGGTGTACGCACACAGCAGTGAAGAAGCGAGCAACCGTGTTCCGCGTGTCCAACGAGGCCATTTTCCATCCTTACTCATGGTTTGGTTGGGAGTCTCTTATTGGGGCTTAACTGAGGTACATTTTTTGAGAAAGGCGTAAAAATGAATGCAGTTGTGTATTAAAATACAGTCCTCACGAACCTTGTGGAACCTGTTTCTCATACCATGTTCAATAACAGGCGCTGGGTATTCCAACAAGATTCTGCGCCAGCTCATAGAGCGAAAAGCACTCAAGACTGGCTGGCGGCGCGTGAAATTGACTTCATCCAGCACAAAGATTGGCCCTCCTCCAGTCCAGATTTGAGTCCGTTAGATTACAAGATATGGCAACACTTGGAGGAAAAGGCCTGCTCAACGCGTCATCCTGATTTGGAGTCACTCAAGGCATCCTTGTTTAAGGCAGCCGCCAAAATTGACATGGACCTCGTTCGTGCTGCGATGGACGACTGGCCGCGCAGGTTAAAGGCCTGTATTCAAAATCGCGGGAGTCATTTTGAATAAACTTTATTAGCATAAGAATCTGTGTTTTATTAAGTATATTTTGGTATATAAATGTTTACATCAATAATAAACATGTCTCAATTATTTCATATCAAACATGTTACAGAACTTATGACCTGACTATGTATAAGGTACCTATATGAAAATTTTTGTCTCTCTGACTGTTTCGGCTAATCTCCGAAACGGCTGAACCGATTTTGACGGGACTTTCACTGGCAGATAGCTGATGTTATAAGGAGTAATATAGGCTACTTTGATTTTAGAAAAAAAAATAGGGTTCCGCGGAGACAAACACTTTTTAGTTAAAATCTACGCGGACGAAGTCGCAGGTAACAGCTAGTCAACAATAAAACTTCGACATAACCGAGCAAAACCGCAGTCAAAACCTACTATTAATATAAATTCACGACCAATAAAACTAAGACAAGTGTTTAATTACATTCACCAAACTACAAATTAACCGTTTAGAGACCCTCATTACACCATAAAATAAATAATAAACAAACCTAATAACTTCTCAAAAATAAACCATAATATCATGAAATAAGGTTGAATTTCCAATGACAATAGTGACCCGCATGGTCCTTCCTAATTACGTAAAGGCGGTGTCTGAACGAATTTTGTCATAATCGTGTTAATATATTAATTAATATTTTTGATGGCGATGGAATTTAATTATATTGAGGCATTTGCCAGTTTGTCTACGTAAACATCTATCGCTTTGGGAATCGAATTTGTTACCCGTACCTACTTGCTATTTTACTGTCGAGAACGTGGTAAGTACGCGTTAATTAGACGCAAAAATGTTTTATTTTTATTTTATTGTTCTCGGCTTTATGTACGGTGGGTAAGCAAATGATTGACGTAGGAGGTCTTGCGCCCCAAGGTACTATAGGCTCCAGCGACGGATGACCATTTCAGAAAAAAATTCTCTTGCACATGTTGACCAGTTGAGTTTGTATCGCCTTAGAATCAGTAAACAAATGTAAAGTGTAAAAAAACTCAAACAAAGAAAGGGGCGTGTCACAGGTACGGGTACCAAGAGTTGACCTGCTATGCGATTTTAACCTTAAGAGTTTGGAGAGACCTCAACATCGCCTCGGCTACTGTGGGGTCGGTGTGGAGGCCACTGCTCTTAGACCACACGACTGCTTACCATCAGGTGGAGTGTGGTCATTTGAACGAGCAAAAAAAAAGGAGTGGTCATCCGTCGCTGGAGTCGATAGTACATAAGGCTTCGTGCTGAGAATTTCCTGACAGATATTAGAATAATATGAAATAGAAATCTCCGTGGCACAGCAATGGTGACAACGATTACTGTGCATAGGATCTCGGATTTCATTTCAGGGGGTCAGCTAAAGTTGTATAGACTCGCGCTATTACGTGTGTTTGTAACAATAACAGTGCCAAAATGTGGGTGTTATACACTTCTGCCTATCCCTTCGAGGATGTAGGCATGACACTGTATGTAGATATCTTACGGGCAAACTGGAAATAATCTGAGACTCTTTTACAAAATTCTTGGACTGGAAGTAATTCCTGTATAACTAACAGCTTCACAACTACTGAAATAACGGAAGGATCAACTACCCGTGTACTGTATCATTAGTTCTTTTTTTATAGGTATACATATATACGACAACTCCCGCACTAAGTATATATAGGTTTCTGTATCGGGGAGGTCTTTACAGACATTTAAACAACATACACAAAGAACATCCGGTTTCAAAACAACTATTTGTAGATCACACAATTTTTTGTCCCATGTGGGGTTCAAACCCACAACACTCGGCGCGTTAACAGAAGCGAGGCGATTACTTAACCACTACGCTATCCGTGCAGTCAAGTTCTTTTTGAAGATAGAACCCACAACACCATCCGCACGAAATTCAACCACTGCACCGTTCTCGAGTCAATAAGTAAGTAGTACATTGAAAAGTGTTTGAAAATATAGTGCTTTCCATTTCGTAAATCTGTAAGACCATCTCAATTGGATCCCTAATTTATAGACACTTAGTTTCCAATTCATTAAGCCTGGTATAATTCCAAAGCTTCTCGAAAAAATGCCATTAACTACTAACTGTTAACAACAGCCCGCGACTTCGCCTATTTCGGGATGGAAAGTATCCTGTTTTCCAGGATATCTATACTAATATTAAAAGCTGAAGAGTTTGTTTGTTTGAACGCGCTAATCTCAGGAACTACTGGTTCGAATTGAAAAATTTTTTTAGTGTTGGATAGACCATTTATCGAGGAAGGTTATAGTCTATATAACAACACGCTACGACCAATAGGAGCGGAGCAGCAATGAAAAATGTTGCAAAAACGGGACAAATTCTCTTCTATGAAGCAGACGAAGTTGCGCGGGTCAGCTAGTATTAGATATATATGTGTCAAAGTCAAAAATCATTTATTCATGTAGGTCACTAATCAACGTCATAAGTAATTGAGTCTAGGAAAGTTTACATTTAGGTTAGTCGCTAGGATCAGGCAAAGGGCTGTGCCAAGTTTGATCTAAATTCGTTTAATGAAAAGGGGCATAAGGACTCATGGAATCGAGGTGTTCTATGCAGGTTTCATACCGAAATTATAGGTATTATATGGTACTTTTAAATTAATGTATGTGTCGGAACGGCAATACAGTTAGTTGGGACACTAGCGCCATCTAGTGACACAAAGGCATTAAGGCGGAACGCCAGTGCCATCTAGCGGCGCTAGACGGAGTCTACGAGGCGGCGCGAGGGGCGGACAGAGCTCAGTCTTCGTGGTACCGTCGACCAGTGCACACCTCATAGGAACTGGCTCGCGTTTCATAGTGATAATAAATGCTCTTAGTGTAAAGTAGTTGTTAGTTGAATTCGAATACAAGTTATATGACTACCTACGTGTTTTCTATTGATTGAAACCAACATTTCTCACTGCAAGCTCACGAGCTTTGATCCTATAAAATGGCTGATAAGGACGAGATAAATGCCGCCACTCCGACATATGTATCTTGTAACATAACTTTACGATATAATAATAATAATAATAGTTTATTGTCTCATAGAAAACAAGCAATACATGGATTGAGGCCCTAGACCCACACTAGGATTCTCTGTGACTTTCCCTGTGTGATAACTTGACAACAACATAGGAATTAAACATAGTGCGGGAGTTGTCTTGAAAATAACAAAAAATAACTAGTATTCTTGTTATCCCCTCCAACTTAGTGAATATGCTTGTGTTACGAGTGAGGTCAGGTATATCAATGCGTAGGATTCGGACCTACCACCTTGTGATCCCAAATTCGATGTTTAATCCATTGTGCTACCACCGCTTCAAAATACATCTCTTAGACGGCTATTGGCCTTCCCTTAATTACATGGAACTTAAGCAAAGCTGATTAAATCTAGATATAATACACTAATTCTGCCGAACTCGTCGGAAACAAACATCTCGGAATTGATTAAATTGTTAAACATAACATTTATTTATTTTTTAAAGCTTTATACTGTTTATAATAATTGATTTCCACAATGCATCACTATTCGTCATTCGTAAACATTCGGCTATCTTCGACTGTTACCGCCAACGTGAAGTTACACCGAAATTGAATTATTAAATTACAGGGCCCCTCGGACTTAAATGGGCCAGATTAGGGGAAGGCAAGTCATGAATATATGTATATTTATTTTTCTTATTATTTTATTTACTTGTAATAATAGGGACGCCAATGTGTTCTTGTAAGACAAATCAAAATACTATTTTCGGACTTTATTTAGTCTTTTAAATTCCAGAAACGAAAAATACGTTTAAAAAGCTTTCGTTAAAGATTAATTTAAATTCAATCGTTTATTAAATTAATTTCTAACTATCATTTTTGTATATAAGCTAGTTTATATCAGCTATTAAATACCTTCTGATAAAAGAATAGCTCAGTAATTACTGCCGCAAGTATCAATAATATAATACAGTAACTATTTACCTACTAGTAATATACCGTATAATTATTTACCACTTTAGAAATGAAGGCAAAAATCCGTTATCATGAAAAGCTTTTCCTATTATTGTCACCCACTTTAGAGATAATAAGATTGGGAATGCGAAAAGGACACATTTGCAATGGACTTTTAATGGCGCAAAAGACCATTCAGTAAGAAAATGTTGTGTTTTTCACGATTTTCCGTCGTTAGGCAGCAAAATAAGATTTTGTTTACCGACAAAGTGCTTTAAACGTCCCTTAAGCCGAAAAGTAACAACGGTAAATAAAAAATGCATAGCCACTGCTTCTGCTCACCAGTAAAACACCCAAGATAATGCTTTAATCACTTTCCATGTCGTCACGTTACATGGGGTTCTATTTTCAAACGGAAACCAACGGAAATTAAACAGAATCTGTCTTACTGTAAAATGTAAAAGCTTGTAGACCCAGCACGGGGTTTCGTGACAAAAATATGGCACGGATTTTGAAATAATACATACATATAGTGTCACTCCTACATCTCAAAAGGAGTAGGTAAAGATGTATTACAACCACATTTCGCTATCTATAGGCAAGCGAGTTTATTGTCATTTATTGGGCACAGTTCTAGACTTATCTACTAGGAATTTCTTGCCAGAAAAATCTAGTAACACTGCCCAACCTGGTAATTAACCCCTTCATGCATCATTAAGAGCTCATAGCCAGTTGCACTCACTGATCGGTAAACGATTAGCGAGGTTAAGCAACGTTGGGTGCGGTCAGTCTATAGATGGGTGACCGCTTAGTGGTATTTCATTTGAGCGTCTCCGTGCTTCGGAGGACACGTAAAAAGTCGGTCCCGGTTGTTGTCAAATTTACAGCAGCCATGTCAGAGGCCTACGGACTGCTTGAACATCGCTTGACAACAGGTTGGTCACTAACCACACGAAAAGAAGATTATGTATGTGAATATCTTAATTTTATTATAATGGCCTTTGTACACGACGCGTTACACGTGCAAGTAAAGCACTTGCGCGACTCATATGCATCGTGTAAACGATCTACGTGAGCCACACAAGTAGCCTCTAAGATTACCTTGTATTGACCGCACGGATGACGTATTGGTTTAAGTGGTCGCCTCGCCATTGCCGCTCCGCCGAGTGTTGTGGGTTCGAACCCCATACGGGACATACATTTTGGTGATCTATAAATGGTTATTCTGGATGTGCTTTGTGTCCGTTGTTTGAATGTTTGTATATTCTCCCGCGACACAGGATTTGTTCCTAGTGAGGGCGTTCTCTATTAAACAACGGGTGGCACTCCGGGAGTGCCGGCAGACGTGAAAACTTGAATATTAACGTTGTGCATTTTTGATATTTTGAAATGGTTAGGGAATAATTTTGTACGAATTGCTTTAATTATCAGTATATAAATCCTATCATTTATGTGGTAAAATACAATACTCATTTATTGCGCTATCGTACACAAACAATACAATTCGCCCTCCGTCTTACGAATTTTCGATCAGGTCACGTGTCCTGACGCGAGTTTAACATTTTTTACCCATCACAAAAAAAGTGCACAACGCCGCTAAAGAAGTTTTCACTTCAAAAGAATCAAGCTACTTGCGTTGTATACAGGCGATATAACACCCACTTATCTTTTTATTATGCTTAGTGTGTTTCTAAGTAGGGTTTTAGCATAGCACATACGGATATTGCTAGAAAGGTTCTTAGGAAAAACATATACTTAGTGGAGATTGACCACTAGGCGACCACGAAAACTCAAGCAACCATTTCTATTATTCCTGTCTAATTTTAGCATAGAGTTACACACGGATATTGCTAGAAAGTTTGTTACAAAAATATATAGTCGAGATTGACTACTGGGCGATAGCAAAAACTGTAAATTAAGCAAACGTTTCTTTTATCCTTGTCTAACCCCGTGCTAGCTCTGTTGAACACTGGCGTATGCATAGTCACTGAAGGAAAATTAATCAAGAAATTTTGTAAGGAACGTGGATTAGTATTAAGACTAGATATAATAATAAGCCCTTCTGACGAACGAGCTATAATTACTGAGATATGACGTCACTGGATAAGTGGATGTTATGAGATATATTTTGTAAGCAACAGAAATAAATTGAATCTTGTTTGGAGGGCTATACTGTAACATCCTATGCGTCATGCTCGGGAACGGCGGCTATAAGTGGCTGGCCTTGTCTTGAGCTTTGAGATATAGACAGCATTTTCAAAGAAAATTAATTTTGTTTTATGTGTATTTACTTCTTTGTGTTTTTTTTTATGATAAGTATGAAAATGTAGTTTAACGTATCTTTTTTGTTTTGTTTTGTTTCTTATGGATGGATTTTGCACATGATGCGGATAACTTGCATGGTGCGTAGGTACGTACGTATCGCGTATACGACCGATGTTAGCTACTCGCTTAAGTAACACATTACATTCGAAACTTTAATTGCTTTTTGAATCGGGTTATGATTTTTTATTCGACTTCGTCAGAAAGAGGGTAATTGATTTTCAGATGTATGTATGTCTGTTTCCTTGCTTGCGATGCCTAATATGAACAGAAATTTGTTTGTATATATTTGTACGTCATGATGTATGACTATGAATAGGTTTGTTGGTTAAACGATAATACGATTTGTTGAAGTCGTGAATTTTAGTCCTGCTTTATGGATTATCTTTTTTCTCGTTTATAATCAACAATAGCTATTTACGCATTGATAGACCTATTCTAAATATTATATGATGTAACTGCCTCCGTGGCTCAGCGATAGTGAATGCGACTGCTGTGCATTAGGTCTCGGGTTCGAATCCCGGGTCGGGCCAACAAAAAGTTATTGGGTTTTTCTATAAAGAAATCTCAATAGCAGCCCCGAGTTAGGAAGTTGGCGGTGTTAGACACCCCCGTGCCTCGGAAAGCACGTAAAGCCGTTGGTCCTGCACCTAATCTTTCTCCGGTCGAGTCGGATTACCGTCCCATCGGATAATGAGGGTTAGGGGACAGAGAGTGCACTTGTGTTTGCGCACACGCTTGTGCACTATAATATAAGCAGATGGCCAGTCTTTGTTAAGATTGGCCGCCGTGGCCGAAATTCGGTTTGGAGGACATTATTATTATATGGTGTAGGTAACATTATTTTATACTTCTTTAATAATATCACAATGTTAAAACAATATTACTTCTATATACATTACCTACATGTTTTGTATAGCCATATGTTATTTTATTGACATTATTTTCATTTACATAATACTATAAACTTGGCAGTAATAACAATATTGTTTCATGACCAACATTCGACTATTGGTTATTTCATAGGATTTTATTAAAGTTAGGACGCAAATGCATTGGGTATATCGTTTGCAACTTTGTGTCTGTTAAATGTTTGCTTTAAAACCTCCTAGGACAGAGT
Organism: Catocala sponsa; assembly: GCA_963564715.1. Lineage (NCBI taxonomy): Eukaryota > Metazoa > Arthropoda > Insecta > Lepidoptera > Erebidae > Catocala > Catocala sponsa. The sequence continues at coordinate 12,012,620 of OY751351.1, forward strand.
TTTGTGTAATACATGATTTAATAATAAACAAAGTTAGAACCGATGAGTCACCGAGGCGGTTTAAATCCTAACTATTCTTTTCCTTAGCCTTTATTATTCCCAAGTCACTTGGGGTCGGCTTTCTAGTCTAACCGGATTTGACTGGATATCAGTTTTTACACGAAGCGACTGCCATCTGACCTCCGCACCCCGAAGGATAACGATACCCTAAGGCTAGACCAGTGACTAAAGCTAGACTAGTATTAGAGGGCACTGACTTCCCAGAAACGACTGCCATAGATGTTCATGGCAGCCGGGACCGACGGCTTAACGTGCTCTCCGAGGCACGGAGCAGGCGATAATTATTAATCAATACGCACATAATTTCGAAAAGTCATATAACTTCTGAAAGTCAGAGGTGCGTGACGTGGGTTCGAACCCGACACCATTTGCTTTGCAGTCTGTTGGTCACCCTACTGAGCTATCGCTTCTGCGGTTTAAATCATAACTAATAGATATTATAATGCGATTGTAAGTTTGTTACGTTTTCACGCCTTAACTACTCGACCAATCGTCATGCAATTTCGCACACACGTTGTTAGGGGTACAGAAAAGAAAATAGAATACCTTTCGTTCAGAAAACAAAAATTGGGGCAGTCTTTGGAGACTGCCGATAGAAGTGAAAACTTTAATCCTTGATCATAAACACTTGTTTATAAACCAAAAATTATTCAAAAATGGAAAGCGTTCGGTGACGATGACGCGAGTTCCATGATTTTTGTTCACCCAAGAAGTGCTCAAAGCGCCAAAGGAAGATTTCAATTAAAAAAAAAACAAAGGACGGGTTGGATGCTAGTTCCTGATACTCTTTTAAGTGTAGTTAAGGGGGTCAAAACTTCATTATTTTTTGCGTAGGACGCACCATTTCTGAGATATTGTTAATATTCTAAAATAATTCAAAAATGGAAAGCGTGGAAGCGTGACGATGACGCGAGTGCTATGATTTTTGTTCACCCAAGAAGTGCTCAACGCGCCTAAAGAAGTTTTCACGTCAAAAATTGTATATCCCCGAGGGATAGTAATTTACTGACCAAATCTATCTAGATTTGTTATCTTAACATAAAAATACTATAATCAGCTGCAAAATGTTGGCAGCCCTACGTATACAAGATTGTTTAGTGTACTCGTGTCCTTATATCGTCCATGCCAAATATCATAATATTTTATGCAAACAATGCGAGGCTTCTAATGTTTGTGCATAATGCATAATTGTATTTACAGCTTCAAACTGTGAGTGTGATTGCATCAAAACTACTGTAGAGTAGTTCGTATAAAATTATATTAGTTCTTTTATGATGTACTTATATTAGATGTTCCCGCGGTTTTACCCGCGTTTATCGTTACTGCGCCGTCCCCGTGGGTCGCAGCGTGATGTTATATAGCCTATAACCTTCCTCGATAAATAAATAGGCTATCCAATACTAAAATAATTTTTCAAATCGAACCAGTAGTTCCTGAGATTAGCGCGTTCAAACAAACAAACAAACTCTTCAGCTTTATAATATTAGTATAGATTTAATATATTAATTTAAACCGCATACATCTTTTTAAATTCAGTTATGTATGTAAATTCAGTTATTGACCGGTAATCCATACACTTTGTTCTCACAAAGGCTATAGACGGTCTTAATCTACGGCTAGATGTCAGAGCGGAGATTTTTTTGACTGCACAGATGGCGTAGTTGTTTAAGTGGTCGCCTCGATCACAAGGCAATAAAAAACTGTGTAATTCAACACTACTTGTTCCGAGTCTGGACTTCTTTCTTTCTTTGTGACTCTTGTTTAAATGCTTTTGTAAAGTCCCCCGCGACACAGTACGTAGACCGAGTGCGGGAAGAGCCTGTAAAAAAAATTACAATTTAGTTTTTTTAGTCTTTTAAGGCTGCTAGGTATTTAGGATGATGTAGTGGCTTCCAGATAGTCTTGTTGTAGTCAACTAAATATATACATACCAAATATTATAATGCAAAAGTTAATAATTAAAGTACTAGTTTCTAATAAATACATTAATATATATTCTAATAATATTCTATCACATACACACAACACCATCTAGCCCAAACTAAGGAGAGCTTGTACTATGGGTACTAGACAATGGATAAACATACATAATATATACCATTTTTTTTTTGTAAATACGTTCATATTATACATAGAAACACCCAGACTAAGACAAACATCCATGTTCATGCACACAAATGTTTGACTTGTGCAGGAATCGAACCCGCGAACTCAGGCGTGGCAGTCGGTTACACTAACCACGCCATCATTACCTTAATCTAGAGTTTTACGTATCGAACATTGCTACAATGCTACCCAAGCATTGGTTGGCAGACTTCGATCGAACCAATACTGTGTTATTTTGAAAGTTTTGACTAAAAAAGCAAGTAACAAAAATAGTTTCTAAAATCTGGTCCGCTTGTTGGTTTCCACTAAAATGTTCGCTCTAGTTGTTGCGGCCCGGAGCTTCAACATGTCTGCCTTTCCTATACCACGATATTCAATTACCTAACGATGTGGATCAAAATAAAATAAGTTGTTATGGGTACAAAGGTAGTTGAAACAATTTAATAAAAAAAAAATACATTGCTCCGTTAGTGCGATGGTATAGGTGTCGTTTAACACCAAGGTCGGGCAATGTAATTGGATTTTCTGTAGGAAATTTTCAGTAGCAGCAAGGCGTCTCGGAATGTGCCCAATATACGGCATTAGGCTTGCTTCTATTATGTGGAAAATGTGGTGTGTGAATGCGTGTAGTGTCTTTTTTTTGATCGATTTTTCTGTCAAAATGTTCTATGACATCTGATGGTATTCAGTGCTATCTAAAGGTAAAGGCCATTCTATTCACTGATATAGTGGCATTTACGTCGTTGCTTCCACCATCTTGAAATATATCTATTTTTCTGGCCCCGGTGAAAAAAGCAGATTCTTTTAACCGCCTTGAAGTATTAAAAATCACTTTCAATCAATGTAATTGGAACAAAAAAAACAAATCGATCAAACGGAATGTTCGAATTAAATTACCAAATTCCGTATTTTGACCGTTAGGTCCGAATTATAAGAATTGAATACAACATTTATTCGACGTTTTTGTCGAAATAATTTTGTTGTGATTGCTCCAATTGCGAAATGTTTTTTGAATCTTTATATTAGACGACACTACTTTTGCATGCTGTCAGTTTTTAGCTGTCGACGACATTGACTAGACAAAATAGTAGATGTTCATTATGTAAAAACATAGCACGTGTGGAATGAAAATAAATTGTGTTGTTATATTATATTACGACAGTATGTAAAGAGTATCATGGAAATAAGAAAGAAGTCTGCTGCACTTGGAGTTGTTTTGGAAAAGAGACCCTTCTCAATATAAGACTGGTGTTCGATGACTTAATAACGTTTTTTTAAGAAATCTTCCGCACTGGGAAACGAGCTATTAGTCGCGATAAACTTAATAAACAATCAATTAACGGACACAAATTCTAGCCAGACAATCATTTATGGATCACAGAAATAATTGTGCATATAATTGTGTGGAATTCGAAGCCACAGCACTCGACCTGGCGGCTGTCAAGCTGCGACCGCTTGCTTGTCATTATCATTTAACCGTCCCATACAAACAAAAATAGTACAACTTTAGTTTATTAACCTATTGAATCGTAGCGGCACACCAGCGGCCAGACAGAATTGGTTTTCAATTAAGTCTAACGTTTCAATAATTGTCAGGTTAATACGTATCGTGACGTCCACGTTCCGTGACATGTAAAGAGAACGAGTCACACAAATTTTCGATTCGAAAGGTTTTTTTAAGAAAGGGCTTCTTTATGAAAGGGCGACGAGCAAAGCTATTATTTTATCGATACAAAGAATCGAAAAGTTCTTTTCATCTTCGTTTAGCAATTGAATAAATTGGATCTGTATTTTAAACTTAGTGTTTTGCTAATGTTATATCTTTTGGATAAACGAAGATTATATCTGTTGTAGACATTTTGTAGACAGTGTTTTTATTAAAATACCTATTTGGATAAATAGTATCTTCTTGTGGTGATGTTATTTGAATATATTATTTTTCATATGAGCATTTAGACATTGTTTATTTCTGATTGTCATTTGGCGTTGGTTGTTTGCATGGGAAGTAGCTCTCTAACTAATAGTTTCAATAATTGAATAAGCTTAAAAATTAGCAAAGTTTAATAGTAATTGTTATCAAATACATTTAAATAATACATATAGATACATATATAATTAATAATAGAATAATATATAATTAATAATAGAATAGATGTATAAGAATTATTAATTAATTGATTATAAAAGCATTGCGTGGCGCCAACTTCCGGCGCCACTTAATTATTTATTATATTACTTTTTATTGTATAAGTAACTAATAATTGTTTATAAATATTGTGCAATTTGTGTGCATGAACATGGGTGTTTGTCTTGGTCTGGGTGTTTCTATGTATAATATGTATGTATTTACAAAAAAAAAACAGTATATATGTATATTTATCCATTGTCTAGTACCCATAGTACAAGCTCTGCTTAGTTTGGGCTAGATGGTGTTGTGTGTATGTGATAGAATATTATTATTATTATTATTATTATTATATGATTTATATAACACATTCAAACGTTAAAGGTACTTCGTATTAAATAAGGCAGTTTGGATCGTAGCGATATAAAAACCGTTGTAACATTATTATATTTTCATTCGACTACTGATCGTTGTACAATATACTTGGTATTGAGTGTGCGTGTGTCTTTTATTGAAGTTTATTTCAATCTTTGATTACATAATAGTAGTGTAACAGTTTTCATTAATTTTGTAATAAAGTGTCAAATAAACAACGCGTTAAAATCCGTATATTATTATAGTAGTTTAATTTCAAAGATGTCAAGAAATTAGAGATTCACCATGTGTGTTTAAGTTTTGCGTCAATGTTCACGCACATTTTTTATTTGGTGTATATATTTGTTTAAAGATGATTTCTTATATTTTATTTAAATCGTATGGGATTTGTTGCGATAACATTTCTCGGTAAGAACATCATTTATGCATGGCGATTGGAAATGTGCCGGATAGACATTAACCCTCTTCTGCCTATCCCTTCGCCATTATACGTGAGGCTATCTACTATTGAAATCCTACCTAACGTTATAAATGCGAAAGTGAGTTTGTTTGTTTATTTGTATAATAATAATATTTATTTACTTGCTTAGAATGTAGGTATTTACAATAAGGTTACAAAAGTGTGGTTGAATCCATGTACATACTGCCATTTATGCCTAAACAATAATTAAACGTTTAAGATTTATACTTATATCTATCACTAGATGTGCCCGCGGTTTCACCCGCGTTTGTAGTTACTGCGCCGTCCCCGTGAGTCGTAGCGTGATGTTACATAGCCTATAGCCTTCTTCGACAAATAGGCTATTTTCAACACTAAAAGAATTTTTTAATTCGAACCAGTAGTTCCTGAGTTTAGCGCGTTCAAACAAACAAATAAACAAACTTAATATTGTCTTCTGTTTACGCGAATGTTATTCATTGAAATTAAACTACTATATACGGATTTTATCGCGTTGTTTATTTGACACTGTTACAAAATTTTTTGAAAAACTGTTACACTACTATAATCACTATTAAACTTTACAAACTTTTAAGCTATAATTTAAATAGCTTAAAAGTTTGTAAAGTTTAATAGTGATTATAGTAGTGTAACAGTTTTTCAAAAAATTTTGTAACAGTGTCAAATAAACAACGCGATAAAATCCGTATATAGTAGTTTAATTTCAATAAATAAACAAACTCTTCAGCTTTATAATATTAGTATAGATTTACAAACAAATTTAAAAGAAACAAAAAATAATTAACTTTGTTACAGAATTAACACAATATAAACAATGTCGCCCACTTAAGCCATCTAATTAGAATTGCTGTTCATCATTTATTAACTCTGACACGGAGTAATAGCATTTCCGTAACAATAATAAAGCGAGATCCCTTTTAAATAATGTCAGAGGTTGTTCTTTAATACATACATACATACATAGATTCACGCCTGTTTCCCAGAGGGGTAGGCAGAGACTACGGATTTCCATTTGCTACGATCCTGACACACTTCTCTGGCTTCATTCACTTTCATCACATTCCTCATACACGCCCGTCGGTTCAAGGAGCTCTTAACCTGGCCTTTGTCCAGGACGCCTCCGATCTGGTCGAGAAACGTTCGCCTAGGTTTTCCTCTTGCGACTGTTCCATTCACACTAGCCTTATAAACTTTCTTAGTCAGTCTTTCCTCGTCCATTCTTTCTACATGTCCAAACCAGCTTAACATACCCTTTTCTATTTTTGTAACTATATAATAATTATTATTAAATTGTTTGATTGTTTGTTACGCTTTCATGCTTTAACTACTCGACCGATCATCATACAATGTCACGCACACTTTGTCAGGAGTACAGAAAAGAACATAGGCTGTACCTTGCAACCAGAAAGAAGACATTTGTTATTTTAGATTATACATTTTTTGACGCTACTGTATATTAATTATATGTGGAAACTGCTTTGGATTAAGTGTAGTTAATTTGAACATTAATTAATTTTAAATTGTATCTGTTTATTTCCCAAATAGAACAAAAAAAACAAAAGATGAATAGAAAATTGACATAACCTACATTTACGCGAGTGGTGGGTGCGGGCAAAATATAGTCCTTACACAAAAATTTCAATTTAAATATATTTGGAGATAATATGAATACATTTCTTCTATACCTATACTATTATAATATATACTATTTTACCGTGGGAGAGCCACGCTTCAGCACGAATGGGCCGGCTCGACCAGAGTGATACCACGGCCTCACAGAAAACCGGCGTGAAATATCGTTTGCGTTGTGTTTCGTCGAGTGAGTGAGGGTACCGGCGGCCCAACCGTCTCCTCCCCTTCTGGTGGGGGCACATTTAAATGGAACGCAACGCACTTGTAACTCCCCTGGTGTTGCGGGTGACCATGGACGGCGGTAATCGTGTACCATCAGGCGATACGTCTCGTTTGTGCTCGTTTGCGTTCTATAAGGAACATAAAAAAAATACCTTAAAAAATTTTCACAGGCGCTGTACAACGGCTACAAAACAAGAATATCAAATATTACTTGCCAAGCGGTCGGGCACAGACAATACGCGACCTCGTTTAAAACCAACTTTTTTAGGTCAAGTTGGCTGACCGATTTGTCTAGAAACTAGAATATTGCTCGTCCGATTTTCAGCTCTTTGTTTTTAATATGAAACTTACAATTGTTATTAACTATCATGCAACTCGAACGATAATCCTAATCCTATCTTATCTTATGTGGTGGCCAGTCAGTGCAGACCGGCGACACTTCGACCCAGTGGGATCTTTTGTGTCGACACTCTCCCAATAACGACTGCCATAGATGTTCATGGCAGCCGGGACCGACGGCTTAACGTGCTCTCCGAGGCACGGAGCAGGCGATAATTGTCAATCAATACGCACGTCATTTCGAAAAGTCAAAGTTCCGAAAGTCAGAGCTGCGCGACGTGGGTTCGAACCCGAGACCCACTGCATTGCAGTCTGTTGGTCTCCCCACTGAGCTATCGCTGCTCTATCCTAACCTTAACTAATATTATAAATGCAAAGGTGAGTGTGTTAGTTTATTACGCTTTGAAGCCTTAACTACTCGACCGATCATCATGGAATTTCGCAGACACGTTGTCAGGGGTACAGCAAAGGACAATGAGTATCTTCCATCCAGAAAAAAGTATTGTTCCATAAGCACAGAAAATTGTCAAAATCTACATTTACGCGTTCCAAGCCGCGGGGGAATAATAGGTCTCAGGACTTAGAAATTGATTTTAGGAAAGGGTGTATTACCAGGCAGAAATGTAGGAGAGACAAACATAACTAGATGTTGCCGCGGTTTCACCCGCGTTTATCGTTACTGCGCCGCCTCCGTGGGTTGTAGCGTGATATTATATAGCTTGTAGCCTTCCTCAATAAATAGGCTATCCAACACTAAAAGAATTTTTCAAATCGAACCAGTACTTACTGAGATTAGCGCGTTCAAACAAACAAACAAATTCTTCAGCTTAATAATATTAGTATACATACGTAACGGGTATTAATGCGATCATGCATAATGTTTACCTAACGTTTTGACCAGGTTACACCGGCCGTGGTCACAGTATCACGCAACGCGAATGTTTAAAAGTTATTATGTTTGTTTCAGTTTTAATATTGATATTGTAATTGGTTATGGTGATCTGTAAAGTTTTGGGACGATTGATAATATTTGAATTTGTTACTTCAATAAGTTACATATACAATTCTGTTAATCGTGTAGCTCTTCTCATGTTAAGAAATGCTTCATGCCCAGCAGCGGCAAAGTTAATAAACATGGTTGATATTTTTGTAAAAAAAGTAGTAAAAGGTAATCTATACTAATATTATAAACCTGAAGAGTTTTTTTGTTTGTTTGTTTGAACGCGCTAATTTCAGGAACTATTGGTTCGATTTGAAAAATTCTTATAGTGTTAGATAGCTTATTTATCGAGGAAGGCTATAGGCTATATAACATCACGCTACGACTCACAGGGGCGGCGCAGTAACGATAAACGCGGATGAAACTGCGGGAACATCTAGTATCCTATAAAGTGTTATTAAAAAAACTACCTCGATAGCGTAGCTACAACAGCGTCAGGCAAAAACAAACTCGAGACCAGGCAGACAACAATAAATAAATTTGCTTTTGCTAAAAATAATGCCTGTGATGCAGGTGACGCTCATACCCAGACTCTCTCTCTCTTCCTAGCTATGTATCCCACATGGTGGTGGGGTCAGCCTCCACTTCGCTCTGTCTTCGACATCATCGTCAGTAACATTACATTCCCTCCTGTCCTTTAGCACTACATCTTTCCACCTTGTCTTGGGTCTGCCTCTAGGTCTGCGACCGGGGAGGTCAAGCTGTAGTGCCAAATTTCCGATGTAGTCCGGTGGCCTTCTTTTTACGTGACCATACCATCTCAGCCTACTCTCTTGCATCTTGTCGGCGATGTCGCATACACCGAGGCTTCCTCGCACGTACTCGTTGCGGATTTTATCGAGCCTGGTTACGCCGCACATCCACCTCAGCATCTTCATTTCAGCAACTTGGATAACAATAATTGTCTGTGATCACTTAAATGTTTGTCCTGGATGGAGATCGAACCAACGCGGTGAAGTGACAACGGCAAGGAAGATCTTAAACCACTATGCCATGCGTGCAGTCGCCATCATGAAAATCTCACGATCATATAAACCGCGTGTTATTTAGATATAGACATAGACATATATTTATTGCATAAAACTGTGTGTAGGTGCAATGGTGTTATATAATTTTCGAATCAACAGTTACCCATTCGGGTATTGCAACTTTACAGTAAACAGTAACTCTAGTAAACATCAAGAAGTACTTAAAGACTATACATATTATTTATTAACAAAAAATTCCCTTAGACTATAGAAGGCATTAATAATAAGCCACTTCTTTAAGGCATTTTTAAACATATTGCCATTTAATTGTTTTATGTATACAGGGATATGATCAAACACACGTACAGCAGTAATATAAGCGCTTGTATAATAAATATCATTGCTTATAATAGGGAGGTTAATATTATATTTATATTTACTGCGAATATTTAATTTAGTGTCTGCCTTAAAATTAAAGAAATCGGTATTACATTTTACAAATAGGCCGAGCTGCAGTATGTATATACCCGTCAATGTTAGAAACCCTTTGTCTTTGAATGTATTGCGTAATGTGTCTGTGTTTTGCATGTTGTATATAATTCGCAAACGTTTCTTTTGAAGCACAAATTTACCTATATTGTGTACATAATATATATTACGTAGCATATTTAATTTTGTCCTGACTGTGACAGAGACACATAATAACTATTTACAATTAGTCCTAAACTTAAATAATTCACCGCCACCACGCAAACATAAAAGTTTCTAGAATTAGGTTTTAAATTATACAGTGTTAGAAGTACTCGTTAATAAAATATTTCAAAGTCAAGTTTAATTAAATTTCTTGTCAGCAAATAATAATTATAAGCGTAAGTGAAGACGAACGTAATTATGAGAAAGGAATTAATACCACTTATATTTATTATTATTACGAAACTATTAAAAAACTGTGGCTGTTCATTTATCATCTAACCAGCTTTTGCCCGCGGCTTCGCTCGCGTTAATTTAGAATTTGACAATCAATTCGGGTTGTACTCTGCTTGTAATAATACCTATAATTCAATCATGATTCGAAAGAAACGTGGCGCCATCTATTATAATAAGAAAGTTTTTGTTGCTTTCCTCGGGAACAGTAATTTTTTTCGGGATGAAAGGTAGCCTATGTCCGTTTCTGTACACCTGACAACGTATATGCAAAATTTCAGGATGATCGGTTTAGTGGTTTAGGCGTGAAAAGGTAACAAACAAACAAACTCATTTTCGCTTTTATAATATTAGTTAGGATAAAGTAATACTAACGTAGCGCTATTGTATGCAACTGCTGTGAGGTCGGGTCGTATTGTCTGGTTGGACAACGTTTTCGGGTTGTCTGTTAAGGAATTCTCAATAGCAGCACAGAGTTTGAAGTTGTGCCCAATAAACGGCAAAAGACTCGTCATCTGTTACGTGGGATCTAAAACCACAGCTGGCTACAGGCTAGCTCTGTCTACCCCTTCGTAGACGTAGGAGTGAATAATGACATTTATCATTAATAACTTACGAACTCAAAATATGATCAACCTTAGTCTATAACGGGCATAACATCAAGCACTATTTAATGGAAATATATTGACTGCTCTGACGTAATAGCTTAGGTGGTCGCTCCGCCACTGCCCACCCATACAGGACAAAAATTTGTACGACCCACAAATGGTTGTTACGAGTCTTTCACATACACACAACACCGTCTAGCCCAAACTAAGCAGAGCTTGTATTATGGATACTAGACAATGGATAAACATACAGATATACTTTTTTTTGTAAATACGTACATATTATACATAGAAACACCCAGACCAAGACAAACATCCATGTTTATGCACACAAATGTTTGACTTGTGCGGGAATCGAACCTCAAGCGCGGCAGTCGGTTACACTAACCACTACGCCATCGAGGCCGTAAAGTTTCTGAAGTTCCCGCGATACAGGAAACATATCGCGTATTTGAATGTTTCGAATCTGTCTTTTTAAAAAAAAAACATGTCTATATTTAGATATATTGTTGCCGCCTATTGCCGAGCAAAATTTCTTGTTCAACTTTTTATTAGTACCTACTTAAGTTCCGAAAAAAGTTCACTAATTATCCTTATAAGAAGTTCCCTTTAAATGTCTCTGGGATTTCCTCACCCTTGCCTACCTAAGCAGCCGTAAAGAGGTCACATTGGACATTAAGATCGTTTACGAGACTCCGGTGCCAAATGACCGAATATCTATTATGCTGAGTAGAATACGTATTTATTTGAATTTTACTAAGTATAGGCACTTGGATTATATTGGAATAGATTTGAGTACGAAGAAGACACTGTTAGGTGTTATTAAAACAGAGCGTCTTCGTGCTTCGGAGGGCACGTAAAAAGTCGGCCCCGGTTGCTGTCAAATTGACAGCAGTCGTTAAGCCATGTCAGAAGCCTACGGGCGGCTTGAACAACTCTTGACAACAGGTTGGCCACTAACCACACGAAAAGAAAAAAGAAAAACAGAATTATTGTGAAATAGATTTTGCTCGCGGCTCCGCTAGCGTTTTTCTGGATAAACGGTACCCTATGTCTCTTTCTGTTGTGTTTCGTGACGATCGGTCGAGTAATTAAGGCGTGAAAGCGTAACAAACAAACGACCTTCACATTTATAATATTAGTTAGGGTTTGACATTTAACACATAATTATACTGAATTGTATTGCTATGGAATGGTATTGACAGTTGAGTGTTAATTGCTTCTAGATAGGCATTAGTTTTACTGTAATGTGCGGCTTCAATATAGTAGCTGGCAATGTTGCCAACAATACTGTCTAATCATGGTAATGTTTTGCATTTGCGCGGCTATAGAAGCAGACAATTATAGTTGCTATGGCCAACGTATAATAAATGGACTAAAGAAAGAAAGAAAAATATTTTTCATTTTGGCACAAAAAATAAAATAAACATAAAAAAAAACAAAATAAAAAGCAGAACAATCCTAATCCTAACTATAATATTATAAAAGCGAAAGTGAGTTTGTTTGTTTGTTACCTTTTCACGCCTAAACCACTGAACCGATCATCCTGAAATTTTGCATATACGTTGTCAGTTGTACAGAAACGGACATAGGCTACCTTTCATACCGAAAAAAGTTACTGTTCCCAAGGAAAACAATAATAACGTTCTTATGATAATAGATGGCGCCACGTGTCTTGCGAATCATGATTGAATTGTATTATTACAAGCACGAATTTATTGTCAAATTCTAAATTAACGCGAGCGAAGCTGCGGGCAAAAGTTAGTATGTAATAAAACTAGAAAAATAAAACAAATACTAATACTATAATTATTTCATTTCATTTCTGCTAACTGGCAACAACACACCTTCCGCTTAACTGAACGGAAACTGCCTCCCATCCCATCAAGTCAAGGCTAGTATTGCCAGTGAGCAGCGATACAGATAATAATATTCAATTATTTAAGTTTGACTTAAGTTTTAAAAGTAGTATGAAAGTGTGTGTCCCATCAGTGCCAAAATTTGGACACCGCTCAGCGTACGTTGCGATTGTTAAATCGCAACACTGGTATTCTGCGAAATACAATTGAGTGACGCCGGCGCCTAGTGTCTAAACATATACAAATAAAATATACTTAAATATGTAAATATACGAGTAAATAAGATATAAACATAATTACTAAATAGTGTAAAAATGTGTAGAGTAAAATATGAAGCATTTGAGTTTGTTTTTAAAGTAAGCGTTAAGCGTCAGTCTGATACCTTTAGGTACCTAGTATCTACCTATGTCGCATCTAATGCGCATTGCGCAGTGACATAAACTGAGAGATGCGGATCTCAATAAAAATCTTTTGCGTTGCCTGTTCTAAGAAGAAGTTCTTGAGCAGCGATAGCTCAGTGGGGAGACCAACAGACTGCAATGCAGAGGGTCTCGGGTTCGAACCCACGTCGCGCACCTCTGACTTTCGGACGTTATATGACTTTTCGAAATTATGTGCGTATTGATCGACAATTATCGCCTGCTCCATGCCTCGGAAAGCACGTTAAACCGTTGGTCCCGGCTGCCATGAACATCTATGGCAGTCGCTATGGGAGAGTGTCGACACAAAAGATCCCACTGGGTCGAAGTGTCGCCGGTCTGCACTGACTGGCCCCCGCATAAGATAAGATAAAAAAGAAGAAGTTCAGTGTATCATTATAATAATAGAATACACTTATATGGCAAAATGAATGCCATATAATAATAATAAATTGCAGCAGTCTCACTCAAACTAACAAAATGCGACTCAACCAGATCACAGAGCATGTCAACAATGAAAACGACTATAATAATAATAATAATATTCTACCACATACACACAACACCATCTAGCCCAAACTAAGCAGAGCTTGTACTATGGGTACTAGACAATGGATAAACATACATATATACTTATTTTTTTGTAAATACATACATATTATACATAGAAACACCCAGACCAAGACAAACACCCATGTTCATGCACACAAATGTTTGACTTGTGCGGGAATCGAACCCGCGACCTCAGGCGTGGCAGTCGGTTACACTAACCACTACGCCATCGAGTCGCATACATGTTGTTAGGGGTATAGAAAAGGACTTAAAGTACCTTTCATCCAGTAAAAGTACTGTTACTAACCTCAACTTACCTTTTTTTTTTAATTTTTTTTTTTGGTACCCAGGAAAAATGCTTGATGCACTATCCGCCTGCTAGGGGCGGCACCGGCGGGGCGTGTGGGACTCCCCATTCTGGTATACCCACTAAAAAACCTGGGGTGTTCCCTCTCTCACCCAATGGAGGGGCCTGTTGGGAGCTCTTAAAAGAATTGAGTCATCCATAGCAGGCCCCCCCGTGTGGGTGCGAGCCGGGTCAAACGGACCCGACCACCTCTCACCTCACCTTACGTAACCGAAGCCGCGGGCAAAATCTAGTACAATTATACATCTATGTTAAATGTCAAATATGTGCTACATTTATTTGCTTCGACAGTTCTATATTTTATAACTGTTTGTGGTTATTTGAACCAATAAATTTTTATCTTTTTATGTTGAAATGTGCGACAGTTCGACAACAGTACCCAATAGAAACGTCCGTTCATCTGTCACTCTAACTGTTTCATTTGGGACCACAATAGTGTGAGACTCTTTTTGTACAAAAATGTAAAGCTTCGTTCGTTAGCGAAGCTATTCTAAAACATGTTTATTTTTGCGCGGCTGTTGAGGCTTTGGAAAGAGATTTACAGTGAAATTAGTTTTTAAACTGACGCCTATATTTGCTAATAGAAAGAGATTTGAATTCAAATTAAACTGCTTTATACGGATTTATCGCAGTTTATTCTAAAATACATTTACATACATTATTCATCCGTTTAAAATCTAAACGAGATAGAGAGATAGACTATGTAAATTAACACATACGTCATAGGGAGACTAAGACGGCAGTAGTCTTAAAGGTCTTGAACGATATCAGAAATATGACGTCCAATAGAATCTGTTATAAAAATACAAGCCGGTCAACGCGACTGTGGTATATGATAGCGAGCTTTATATGCCCACTAGGTACGACTCCAGTCTTCAAACTGTTACTGTCAACGACATAAAAACTGCCATAAAGCTTTACTCGACCCGACATGTAGAGAACCGAACAGTTATACTCAAGTTTACGCTATTGGACCTAATATTGCACTTTAAACAAATGAGGCAGTTTAAAAAAAAAATTGTGTTAATTTATTCTGAGAGAAAACAAAAGTAAGCGCTATTATGAGTGTAACCATAACCCCACTGGGGTTGGCCATCATCACTACATATTATAAAACAAAGTCCCCCGCTGCGTCTGTCTGTCTGTTCCCGATGAACTCAAAAACTACTGAACGCTTTTCACCAATAGACGGAGGGATTCATAAGGAAGGTTTGGGTGTATAATTTGTTAAGGTTTTGTACTACCCGTGTGAAGCCGGGTCAGATCGCTAGTCCTTCATGATAGTAAAATATGGACAGACTTGATGCACTCTCAAGATCATTATAAACTCTCAATCATATCAATGAGTTCTCGGTATATATCTTTTTCTCAAGATACTTTCCAATAATAATGATTAACTCACACATAACGTCAATATGTTCTCTGTCATATCGAAAGCAATGTGATGTTAGTCGTCATAACATTATGTCATGTGCTACTATGTTCGAACGTTTTAGCTTGACCATCGCTCTGTCGTACGTACATGTTTATTGTGTAGTTAAGAGGTACATATTTTGTTCATTTAGGAAGTAAGTTACTCATGAAATTTCTGTAAAAGTTCTCCTTTCATTTACCGAAGCGTTTTAAGTTTGCTAAATGCTTCTGACAAGTGAACTCAGCTTCCAAACTTGAACTTTGAACATGCCAACTTACAAGAAACTCGATCTGTTTTGAGAAACTAAGACCCTATTCACACTAACATAGTGGCGTCAAGTAATGACGGCAAGCGCAGGCGCTCGTTTGTACGTGCAGCCGTACGTAGTCTCGTGTTTTCCCGAACTAGTAGAACGTAGTATATATGACTGCACGGATGGCCCATGGTGCTTATGTAGTTAAGACTGCGCCGAGGGTTGTGGGTTCGAATCCAAGACGAGTTCGAATCTAAGACAAAGATTTATACTATACACAAATAATCTATATATTATATATTAAAATACACATAGAATATATAGATTAAGTATGTACCTCTAACTAAACTAAACGCAAACAAATAATATCCAATATTTAAAATGGTTCATAAACCACATATATACTTAAAACATATAAATAGAATAATGGAATAAAATTAAAATAGTCTTATAATAGTAAAACGCAAATATTACAAAAATTGTTAATGATGACAGACTATGCCATCAATGCCACATCTATAAAAATCAATTCATGTATCCATGTTGTGCTTGGCTAGGACCGAGTGTCATACTGTTAATGTTATTTGTTTACCCACATCGTTGTTATTATTTTTTCTCGCTTTGTTTTTATTTTATTTACGTACCCATGTGCGCTCTAAAAATATTAATCTTAGTTTTAAACATTGTTTCTCAGTAAGTGAATTATGTATACAATTCTTTATGAGAAATAAAGTTGTTCTTAAACCTTAATTGTTCAGAGTCTAACTGCTCTAAGCGTCCGTTGTTTCAACGTTTGTAAACTCACCCGCGTCAGTCCCTAGTGCGGTAGTTGTCGATAAAAAAACTTGTCGTTAATCTCGTTCAAGTCCTTTAAT
This sequence comes from Catocala sponsa, assembly GCA_963564715.1. Classification (NCBI taxonomy): domain Eukaryota; kingdom Metazoa; phylum Arthropoda; class Insecta; order Lepidoptera; family Erebidae; genus Catocala; species Catocala sponsa. Next base: position 12,029,178 of record OY751351.1, read on the forward strand.
TAAAACACTGTTATATGATTTTTTGACCTAAGTAAAATATCTTAGCTTGAATATAAACTTAATATTTTGCTAAGCAGAAGATCAGAGTAACCAGTACTGCGCTTCTAAACGACGTCATGTTGGTGTGAATGGAGCTTAATAAGTTGCACCACTCAAACCAGAGCACTAATTTAATTATTATATTTCTCGAGCGTGAAGACGTTTCGCGCTTCCTTTTGCATATTTCGGGTTTCACATCCGACATTTTGATACTTTGGAATTAATTTCGCCGAAGAGAGAGGTGGGTAATATCTGTCTTGCTCTGCAACATTACGTTCTGGGAATATAGGGATACTTATGCAAAGGGAGCAACATAAACTGATTTAAGGTATTAGCTTTTAGAAGTTAGTTTTCTTTGTATTAAACTACAGTAAACTGTAGTAGTTTTTGATAATAAAGCAGTATATTTTGTAGCAATATAGCAATGACAGTCTGGTAAGAAACCGTTGCACTGTCACGCAGAAATCTCGAATCGCATTAAATAGTTAATTATCGCTCGCTGTTACAGCTAAGGAAAACATTGTGAGGTAATCTGCATATCTGGAGTTCTCTATAGTGTTCTTGAAGATATGTCAAGTCTGCCTGGCAACAACTGCACTGGACCAGCGTGGTGAACTATAGCCTAATCTTTCTCATACTCAGAGAAAGCATGCCCAGCAGTGGGACAGTTTATAAACAGTGCTTTTACTTGTACTTTTATTTTATTTAACCTACTTGGTACCTGTTGGGAACAGTTTTTTTTTAAATAAAAGGTGCCGTATGTATTTTCTGAACCCCTGAAAACGTGTATGCGAAATTTCATGATGACCTGTCGAGTAGTTAAAGCGTGAAAGCGTAACAAACAAACCTACATTCGCTATTGTTATATTAATTAGGATTGAGTGGCAGCGGCACACCGACGGCCAGACATAATAAAGTTTAGTCATTTTCATAGCTACTACTGTCCCCTAGTCCGTGTGTCCGTGTTTGACTACCAAGTCGAGTAAAGTGATATTCTGTTAAATAATTTTCAATGCCGGGTAGACAGCAATAGGGTCGCCTTCTATTAATTAATCTTTGTATGCGCTACAATATAACTGGCGAAATGCAAATGCGATGCTGCCTTACGCTTTGGAATAAATATGCCTGAAACTATGTAGATATGAAATCAAAATCAAAGATAAATTTATTCAAGTTAGGTTACAAGGTAACACTTATGAATGTTAATGTCAAAGTTACACTAAATTTTTTCTGTGAATTTACATTTACTGCCACGTTCAGCAAAGCGAGGGTGTAGGGCTCATGAGAAGAACGGGCATAAAAGCAAAATATCAAAAGAGTGCTTTTGATTTTTTGGTTTTCCCTATCATTGCTGTTGCCTTTCTTACACCACAAAAATTATCAATAGACAGTCGCGTTGGCTATAGGACTGATACGTCGTCAAAACATCGATCAATATCAAAGTTAAATGTAATCGAATAATCGTCAAAGTTTCGAAATATATAATCATTCTAATTTTGTACCGAAAATAATCGCTAATTTGACCTCATTAAAGTCCCGTGTATTACATAACATTGTCGTCTGTTCACGCGAATTTTATTCATTGAAAGTTAACTACTTTATACTATACTTTACTTTATACTTTATTTTATGGATTTGCCCGTGTATTATCCACGATTTCATCACACATACAGTCCGCATACAGTCTTTGCATCTATCAACTGCAGTACATTTTTCCAAATAACCTACAAATACTTCACGACTTACTAAGCCATTAACAGTGCCTTTAGGCTGAACTCGTACGAAAAGCCAACAATCTCAATAGTATCTATACATGTATACATTATCCATTGAGATCGCTGCACAAAAGACGGAAGGGCCTTTTGACCTTACAACTTAATGATCTCCTAACTTTCCATTAGCTGGAAAGTATTCACAGGGAAGGGGAAATTTCCTCGCAAATATTCATCTTCATGCGTGAAGCATTTTTGTTGAAGTAACTTAACTTCGCTGAACTCTGATTAAACTTATATAGTTTCTCTTTAGTTCGGCACAAGTTTTAATTGAGTTCACTATTTTCAGTTAACTTGGTCCATTTTTTGTTAGTTATTTTTGCTTTAATACGTTGAGATGAGATATTGTAGGAAATTTTACTTTAAATAGATGTATGGATTGCCTTTGGCTAAAGTGAACATGGAATTCAAGATTTGCTGGTAAACGGCGCAAATAGCTGTTGCAGGCTACATGCGTCAGATACATGCACCAGCACGTGTTTATGGCATGGGTAGCTGCCTTAACTTGCGCATGGTAACTGCATCGTGAGCAGATGTACATTAGCTAAAATACCTGAATGTTCTCGAAAATGTGTGAACTACAAACCTATAGGCCAGCGAGATGGTCAGTGTTGTACGGCTTCTCTAACAGAGATAAGGCCACTGACCAGCAGTGTGACAGTCTATAAACAGAGCTGATAAATGCGATGTGCAATTGTTGCAAAAAAAGATATTCAAAAACTCATATCCATCATCAAACGTTAATCAATTTGTTGTCCTACGGTCGTAAATAATCGAATAGCGGAATCGCATTCGTACTGAATGACGTAGGACTCGCACACATGTTTAAATAATCAATCATTACTGAAGTGATATTAATCAATCGTTGACTGCTCGATTGTATGGAATATGCTAAAAAAAATCTTGATAACTAAGTATTATCAAAAACACAATTGAAGTCTCAGGCTGTAATAAATACCTACCTTTATATATCTGACGTCACGAATGACGTAATGGTTTAAGTGGTCACTTCACCAGTTCTACTACGCCGAGTATTGTGGTTTCGATTCCGGAACAATGACTTGTGTGATGCAGAAATGATTGCTCCGAGTTTGGGTGTTTATTGTGCCTTGTTTAAATGTTCGACAATAATAATTATATATTCAATACTAACAAGAGTTGAGATATTTTTTAAACAAAATTTACTCGAATAGTCATCAAAGTATCGAATATTTTGATTAGTTTGTAGATTTGAATTGTTCGATTTTATTAATAATTGCCTATCAGTACGTGATTCCTTGATCTTTGCCAGGCAGTAGAGAAGTATAGAGATACTTATCTACTGCCTATTCCTATAACCGTAGTATCCTAACTAATATTATAAACGCGAATATATGTTTGTTTGTTACGCTTTTACGCCTTCGCTACTCGACCGATTATCATGAAATTTCGCATACACGTTGTCAAGTTAACAGAAAAGGACATAGACTAGACCTTTCATACAAATAAAGTACTCTTACTAATGTAACTTGCATTTACGTGAGCCAAGCCGCGGGCAAAAGAAAATGGAAGTATGAAAATGATGATGTAAGAAAAAGGGCTATATTCATATTATGATAAATATGAATATAGCCCATTTTCTTACATGTCTTATATGGTAAACAAACTCATTACCAATTCTTCAGTTGTTTTCAAACTATATTCGGTCGCTAAAAAATACGATAGCAAAAAAAAATTGGGACAGTCTTTGGGGACTGTCGATAGAAGTGAAAAATGTAATCCTTTATCATAAAAATTTCTTGATAAATAAAAAAAGGGGCGGTTCGGATGCTAGTGCCTGATACTCTCTTAGGTGTTATTACGGGGGTCAAAATGTCGTTATTTTTTGCGTAGGACGCACTATTTCTGAGATATTGCTAATATTCTAAAATAAATCAAAAATGGAAAGCGTGGAAGCGTGACGATGACGCGAGTTCTATGATTTTTGTTTACCCAAGAAGTGCTCAATGCGCCTAAAGAAGTTTTCACTTCAAAAATAAAGACTATATATAGACCTATTATGTCTACATGCATTGTTTCTAGCTACCAGTACTGTTACACCATATATGTTCATTATATAAGTCAGGTAAGGAATATAGACTATTAAGTACCGACACTAGTCGTACCTATATTATTGTCATTTTTCGCATGACAACACAACACAGGTCTCACCTAGTTCAGGCAAGTAGCTTATAATAATTTAAGGATGTTTAATTATCCTTTCTTGCCATAACAGATTACTATTATTATTATTTTGTTTATAAACTAGTTTATTAAGGCATTGAGTTATAGTAAGATATTAAGATTTAATTTGAAGTTGATTTAAGTCCACTATCATACTCTTTTTTAGCCGAATAAATTTTATTTATTTATTTTTCGCATGACAAAATGTATCTATAGCGCTTCTGTACCGTATGGCTTGCATCCTATTTCATAGTGCTTTATGAATGAGAGCTATTGTACTGTGTAAACGTTTGTGACGTAGTTTACAGAGCCGTCTCTGAAATAATGTTCGGTGCTACGGGCAGGTATATTGTTAAACTAGCCGGAAATATATTTGATGGACCATCGATTTAGTCCATCGTTTAAATGGACGGAAGTGTGTCAAATAGGTATCCTATAGGTTTAGGCCCAGTTTACAGAGACTGGGTATGCTCCAAGGGACAGGCAAAACTGATTGAGCCAGCTATATTTAGGAGTTGCCTTAAAGTCAGAAGTCAGTGACGTCATTCGGGTGCATTTCGAAATGATATACTAACTGGTAATAGAAAATCTCTCTCTCTCTCTGTGTGGCAATCCAACGGTTTCCCAGTAGGCTATCGCTACTTCGCACATTTTAATCATTCGAGCAATATAAACATAATTAAATTAAAAAGGATTTATTTAAAACGCTTAATACTTTTCCATTGATTCTATAAAAAAAAAACAATTTCTTTTGCGTGCAACTATTAAATGGCGAACAGTAACCTTTTTATCTGAGCGAGCACTGCATTTTAAATATTTACCTTTAACGCTTCAGTTGAAATTCTATAGAAATGTACTGAGCTTATTTTTGGATATGACTTTGTTTGGCTTCTGCGTAGTGTGGTTTTTCAACGCTGATTTGGTTAAAATGTCCTGATAACCGCGAGTTGAAATGGCACTGATGCATTGCTAGAAGTTTTTGAATGAATCTGCGGGTAATTGCATGTCTGTCCTATTAGTAGTAGTGATAAAAAGACAGACGTTTATTAAAAATATATTTAATAATGGGATGGAATAGAAATTACGTGTTATATGTCAAGTGTTAATATTGTAGAGTTTATTGTTTATATAAGTAGATTCCAATATTGATAAGTTGAAATTTTTGCTTGCGTTTTACAAGAAACGTTTGAAGCTACATTAAAAGCATTTATAGTATACAAAAATAGTCATTTTCATTATTTAAACTTTCATCATTATCATCTTAGCCGAAAGACTTATTTACTTAACTTATTTATTCAAGCTTTAGCTAGCTTTAATATTGACTATTTTTATCTAATTTATCAATAAGTTAAAACTTCACTTTACTTCAAATAGTATAAAACTTACTCAATCACTAAATAAATATATTATTTTGTTGTAATTGTAGCACATCACTAAATTGGTATAATAATTGAAATAATCGTATATGACATACATACATACAGCTCTGCTATCCAATATGGCTGCTATTTCCCTTTGATGATACAGAAATCTAAAAATGTACTACTTGCTTTGCCTCAGCTGGTCGTAAAATCGACATACATTCTGGAACGTTACGTTTTGTTGTATTGTTACGTAACCAGTAAGTATCAACTTTAGTGAAGTTTTGTTTTTTCAGAACAATTAACTAAGCTAACGAATATGATAGTGTGTGCACGGATAACGTAGTGATTTGAGTGGTCGCCCGTCACCGCTACTACGGCGAGGGTAGTGGGATTGAATCCGAACAATAAAGTAATCCACAAATGGCTGCTCTAAATCTGGGTGTTATTTGTGTCCTTGGTTTCAATGTTTGGAAAGTCCTTTGCGACACAGAAATAATTCTCAGTGTGGGACTACCGGTGGCCAGATATGCTTTTAATTTTTCTGGCATTCCAATAATTGACAGGTTATATAAATAAAAACCGAAAGAAATGTTTTTGTACTTGTGAAGATTCAAACCGTAACATTTAACACATTGATACTGTAAACACCTATGCCAGTCGTGTAAAAATTCATTCTATGACAAAGAAATAGTGAATACTCGCTAATAAAATATTCAAACAAACTAACATCTTTAGATACTTCCATAATGATAATTACCATTATCTTCTTGAACGTCTAGGGGAAATACGTAAAAAATAATTAAAAATTCATTGTGCAAACAATACACAAAACGGACAAATGTATGTGCACTCGACACTTGACTCATTAACGAGTCAAGTGTGCAGCGGACATACATTTGTGTTTTTTTTTTGATGGCTCATTTTTGCGGACAACGTATGTCCGCTCGACAGTTGACGGGTTATTTCATATTTTTTATACTTATCTGCTTAGTAAGCTAAACAAAATTAATTACAAAGGGTACTAAACGTTATAAGTCCCTTTTCAAATCCCAAAACCGTTAGAAATTTTACAACCTTTTTTATCTTTCTACCGTCACACCCTTAGTTTTCTGTCTCTTAAGGGGAAGAGCACACGCTGCGACCGGAAAGTCGTATATCTGATTTATACACTAACCATACGCGTAAAACAGTCGTATATTACGCAAATGTAGCGAAAGGAACAATAAATCTTAAGTCGGAATTATTAAATGTGTTACAGTTCGTATGTGGTCTTATGCAAAGAACTGGATTAATGGGGGAATATTATAAATATTAAGGGCTTATTTTAGGAGTATTGGTAAAGGTTGTTTTGTAAATAAGTTTACGAGTAAAGAAACCCGCTTCTGCCATTTTTTTAAAGGTCTCGGCGCCTCTTCTCCTTCATTGGGGACGTGGTACGAAGGGTTCTGCTTATGGTTTGCAGCTCTACCATTTTGGCATCAATAAAAAAATAACAGTAATTAATTTTGGTGAGGGTACCATACCAGTATCATCTTTTTACTGACAACCTGCGTAAGAGTTATTACACTGTTACTGCGTTTAGCCTAATGCCTCTCTGCTCTCAGGCCTCGAACTCCGAAGGGGTAGGCAGAGTTCTTTTACACCGAAACTTCACCAGCTATGATTTTATGCCCCACAATATAGAAGGCCTACGCCGTACACGTCACAGTTCCCAACACCGCGCTTCTACTGCAAATTTCTTGACCGAAAAATCCAGTAAGGCTACCCGACGAAGTAATCAAACCTGAGACCTCACAGCAGTCATATTACTACGTTCTTCAATATAAAATATTCTCTCACGTTTTTATTCAAATAAGATTTATATTTCGATCCTATTCAGGCCGTCGCTCGTGATCTAACATCAACAACTAATGTTTTCTCGAATACGCTTTCCCTCAGCGCTACATACGAATACACCTCCGCTTCACTCGCCAGTTCCCTCGTGTACCACATAAACAATATCGTTAGCTACATGTAAATTAAACCTATTTATAATGTAACATGTTGGCAGTTGAAAAGGTTTCGTTACATTAAGAGACTTTGATTTGCTTTTTCCGAAAGTTGCCAAACTAAATATAATTAGACAGTATGTAGATGTAGTTTGACTATAAAATAAGATTAATGTGTTATTGCTGACAGCCTCGAAGATCCCTTGACTATAAGTTTGCGTTTATATTTGCTTGAGATCATGAAAAACTAGGCTCGATTTCCAGATCGGGCTAACTGTTATTAGGTTCTCTTTTTACGTAATTCTTTTTAAAACACCGGGTTTGGATATGTGTCTGATAGACCCTTCTGGGAATCGTCGTCAGGACTTCTTCTACGTACCTCTTCGGGTATATAAACGCGTGAGACTATATTTTATAATTTTTATTTGACTGAGATAGTGAGCTATGGATAGTAAGCGTTTACGAATGCCTATGGATCTTAGCAACTCTATAAATATGACTGGTGAATCTGCAATATGAGAGCTGCAGGGCTGTCATTCAACGATCTGTCTCCTTGCTGATAACACATCGCATTCTCAAAAGTTCTGGTAACCCTGGTCAAGACTTCGATTTCAATCCCATGGTTCCCTCTGATCTCTGACTTCTCGTTTGAAAGTTCTTCATTAAGTTTTCGAAGTCTGCCAAACCACATTGAACCGACATAGTGGACAATGACCTAACTCTTCTCACATGAAGAAGAGGCCCTTGCCCAGCATTGGGACAGTTTATATACAAGGCTGATATTATATTGTTAGGAATCAGATGTGAAAAAGCTTAAAAAAATAACAGACGCACTTTAACCTTTAAATAATCATTGAATTATTCAAGAAATGCATTAACAAATAAAGTAAGAAATAATTGATATCACCCAACAGCGATCACACAGCACGTCCGTTCCGTCCGCCGCTCGATGTCAAAGTGAGTCATTGCGCGCCGAGCGCGCTTTTATAGCACGCTCGATCGGATGATTCGTGACGTTACTTGTTTACGTCGCATTCCGTAACTAACAATATTATAACATATAAATTAAATCTATAATATCATATCACATCAGACATTTAAATCTTACTCAACCATAACATCAATTGAAACATACGACCTGCCTAATATTCCAGTATGACTGTCTATTCCCAAATAAAGTATTATATTACCGATCTCATTTAAAATATATTGGAGTAGGAAAATCAGTAAAATCTACGTGAGATGTCATACCTAAAAAATCGTCCATGACTGTCTCATTTCAAAAGGAATCAAATCCTCTGATTCTCAGTAAAAACCTTTCATAAATAACCAACCTTTTCAAATTACTGGATACTTTATGTAATACGCTAGAGAATTTTGAGTTTCTAGTTGAATATATCGGTATTATTTTCTGTCAAATGCCTTTTTTTTTTGTAGACAAGAGTTCGATGCTCGCATTGGGCAAAGTATTGTCGATTTTTTTTGTCCTGAAATTCTTAGTAGCAATATGGAGTCTGTAACTCCATTGACAGCAATGGGCTCGCCCTCCATTAAGTGGGACTAAAATCTTAAAAAAGAACTAGCTCGGGAAGTGCGGGTATAATTTATGCATCATAACATACAGGCAAAAGTGACGTCCAAACTCGAAATAACGATCTGTCAATTACATAACCTATTGTACCGTGCGGGCATAGAATTGAGTCCTTAATTCTCTTAATTTATATTATAATATAGGTATTTAAAGGGGAAGTGTGTCAGGATCGTAGCAAATGGAAATCCGTAGTCTCTGCCTACCCTTCTGGGAAACAGGCGTGAATCTATGTATGTATGTATGATATAAAGGGGCCACTTACGGTTAAATTAATAATTAATTACATCCTTAAGTATTTTTCTGTGCATGAGTCTTCGATTCTCGAGTCAAGTGAGGAGTTATTAGATTTTTTAATCTGAGATTTTCAGGAGGAACAAAATGTCTTGATCAGAGCTTTCTTAAACGGCAATGCGCTCGCCCACTTTCAAGTATTATTATTAATTATAATTAGGGCCTATTTTTCTGTAATCCATAAATTTTGGATAAGATAGGTTATTAATTCAACGTTTCGACTAATACGGTTTTAGTTCTCACGTAATAGGGGCGAGTGTGATGGTGCTGGCCCGGGTTTACGCTTGAACTTGAGTCCTCATGTATGGCAGTTGCATTTACTAAGTGTATAATTTCAGGAATCTTACCAAGTACTATCACACCGTAGAAAAACACACCTAAATATTATATCTCTTCATTTCAACAGTTATTTTATACTCCACGTACCGTCAACAAAATGAAAACATTCGATATTTTTAAAATTACAATTTATGTTCTGAAAACAAAATTTTAACAAAAATTAAACCGACTTCAAATTCTAAAACTTAAAATGCACTAAAAAGTTAATAAATAATTGCATATTCTTGTGAATAATTAAATTATTGTTATTAATGGAGTCGATTCTATATAATTTATATTAGAGATAGTCAAGTGGCAGACCGTATGACTGCCACGCAGAGTTCGAGTTTAAACCCAAGGCACCTCTGACGTTTTGAAGTGTCAAGACGTGCGTATTAGTAGAAGAGTTAGGCCATAGTCTTGCTGGCCCAGTGTGGGTTAGTAGACTTTAAATATCATGAATAACATTATAGATAACTGTTATATATGCAGGTTTCCTCACCGTTGTTTGATGTGTTGCTTCGCCATCAAAGCAAGCGATAATTGAGTAATTAATACGCATATAACTCCGAAATGTTAGAGGCGCGTGTTTTGGGATTAAACTCGAGAGAGACCTCTGCGCGGCAGTCCAACGGTTTCCACTATTATTGTGTATAAAAAGGAAATATTTCTTGCCACAATCTTTTTCGATACTTAATCGAAAAAGATTAACCAAGCTACGCCTAGTATATATTTCCAGCAAATTCTGCAGACATCAACACCATTTCCCGCATTAACTCAATAAAAAAACACATTCGGTCACGTTTCTCGATCTTGTAATAACTTTTAGGCGGTAAAGGTAAATATATATTTTTTAGTTGGCAAACGTGCCTCTCTGACGAACGCAAACTCAGATATTATACGTCTATCTGGCAAACATATACTATTAAACCGTATTCCCTGGAGTCGTGTAAGACTTCACAAGAAAATCCATCGCGATCGTTGTATTTGGAAAGAGAACTGAGGTTTAAATTAAATTAGGTTATGATTCCCTCAGGCTGTGCCAATTTATTAACTTGTGCTTTTGGTTCTAAAGAGAAATAAAAAAGTCAAGTGATATTGTAAAATCTATGTATATAAGTATTAATTTGGTTTGCTATTCTAAATGACAAAGGACAAATAACTGACAATATGGTTTATCGATTCTGGTGGTCTTTTGAAACTTTTTTAAAGAGGTCATACCCCGCGGTATCTATATAGCGAGCGTACTAGTGTATTCTTGCTTTTTTGTCAGCTTTATTTATTAGAGAACTAGCTTTGGCTCGCGGCTTCGCTAGCACGGAAACAGATATTTTTCTATATAAAAGGTACCCTATGTCCTTTTCCACAACACCGACAACGTATATGCAAAACTTCAATAGGTTACTTGGCTTTTTCTGTCAACAAATTTTTAGATTCCGAGTTTGGTATTTTGCCATGTAGACTTTCATTACCTAAGCTTTAACTGGTGAAATGCACGTAATACGCTTCTATTTACGTTTTCAGAGACAGACATCCCACAACTATGTACCTATCTATAAGCAAGACTCCGATAAAGCTAGTTAAACTCGCAATCCCATCAATCTGCCCAGCTAGGCTTAATCCAATATAATAATATTGTCAACCAAGCTATACGTCCGTATGTCTCAGCAATTAGTTTAGAAATTAATTTACACTTGAGCTGCTCAATTACGCTGGGCGGACAGGAGTCGTGTTATGCGAACATACTCGCATGTCTTACCCGGCCTAGTTTACGAACACTGCTGCTTCTGATATAATATAAGCTTAGTCTTTATCTACTTCTTTTTCTTTTTCGTGTGGTTAGTGGCCGACCTGTTGTCAAGAGTTGTTTGAGCCGCCCGTAGGCCTCTGACATGGCTTAACGACTGCTGTCAATTTGGCAACAACCGGGCCCGACTTTTTACGTGCCCTCCGAAGCACGGAGACGCTCAGATGAAATATCACTAAGCGGTCACCCATCTATAAACTGACCGCACCCAACGTTGCTTGCTTTGCTAATCGTTTACCGATCAGTGAATGCAACTGGCTATGAGCGCCTTTATTTACTTGTATGTTACCCTAACTAATATTATAAATGCGAATGTGAGTTTGTTTGTTACGCTTTCACGCCTTAACTGTTTGACCGATCATCGTGCAATTTCGCATACACATTGCCTGGTAGACGGCAATAGTCGTCCCCTCTTAGGTGGAAAAACCATAGTTGGTGAAATATGGGTGTAATACACTGCCTACTCCTTCGAGGGTACAGGCGTGCCATTACGTATGTAATCATGATAATTGTTGGTCTACTTGGCGCTTAATATTAACAATCACAATAAACATGCCTGAAGCGAGAATCGAACCCTAGACCACATGCACAGCTATGCCATTGCGCCACCGAGGCGATCTCCAAACCACTTCAGCCAACTGACCCACTACCTGTTTCGGGAATCCTTCAATCCATTAGCGATCATTAGAGAGTGTATTACATCACCAATCCCTATTATAACTTCATCCGATTCATCTGGATTACTATCATCGTTACCAACTCGGTAAATGGTACCATTAATTTCCCGGTAATGAGTTCCGAGCTCATTTTATATTAATAGTTTCGGAAATTCGGGAAAATTTACATAATTTGGTAATTGTTGTTGGTAGAGGCGGCACGTACACAGCATTCGGACATTTGATTAACCATTAACCATTACGTCATCTGTCCTGCCTTACACATTTAGTGCTTTAGTACACACAATATCTTAATATCAATTTATAGTAAATTATTAAAAGTATAAAATATCACGCAATACCAACAACTAAACGGAAAATATAGTATAATCAAATACACCAAAACAAGTCCCAAAAGTAATAGCATTCAAATAAACAAAAAAGAAACAGAATAAATTTTCCAAATCTTTTACCATTAGAGGAATATTCTCATGCAGAATATGTCCTTTCAAAGGGCCCGAACCCTGAGTCAATATTAACATTGGCTGGTAAGAATCAGCTCTTGTTTTGTCCAACCCTTTGATAACACGAATTACCTTCAAGGTATTTTGATAAAAGGCACAGATGATGGTACTTTGGGTTTGTATCTTGTTATCGGAGTAAGAACTAAAGGGTTTTAAGAAATCTTTTAAATGTAACCTTCCGCACTTGACCGTAAGGAATATCTTTGTCAATCAAGTTTCTCTTTTGTAGTAGATACAACGGTTTGGATACTTTTCTCATAAAAAAACTCAATATCATTTGTGTCAAACGGGAACTCACTATCGGCAGCAATTAAATGTCACCGTATTCATTATTATTTAGGTACGTGACTAAGGCAGTGGTCCGACCGCCAACGATGAACGAGAAACGAGTAAAACTAGAAACTATAAACGAGTTGACGATCAGCGGGAAGCGAGTGTGTAGTTTCGATAGTTTTGTCGCCGGGCTATAAGCGAGTGTGCAAGTGCGACGAGCGATTACTCGCACCACTCGCCCGCGGTCGCTCAGTCCTGTGCAAACCTGCGCGCGCAAACACAAATTTTGCATCCAAAATCGTCTTTTTTCGCCTCAAATTTTTTCCGTTTTGTCGGAGTTGCCGCTGCCACTACACAAACACTATAGTAAAATACATCGTCGTCGTCGTCTGAACTAGATAACAATGAGAGTTGCAATGATTTGTTGATATCCATACGTCTACTTTCAAAGCCGCACTGTTTAGAAATGATCATGAAAACAAATGATCAAGCGAGCGAGCATCGCTGAACGAGTATCGCTGAGCGAGTTTATTTTTGAAAGCTCTTGTCGCTCAGCGACAAAACTAGTAAAGCGAGTCGTCGCCGGCAGTGTGAACAGTCAGAGAGCAACTTTTAATATATGCATCTCTTTCGTTTACACGGTATGTATGTTATTTGTGCGTTTTTTGAGAGAAAATCGCCGATAGTTAGTCGTTTTCTCGCCGGCGGTCGGACCACTGCATTACATAGATTCTTAATTCATAACCCAGATGGGGTATGCTGAGGTATATTAAACCAACATTGAGCTAGGTATTCTGTTTGAGATTCCATGTAATAGGAGACAGGACGATATTGTCGACCTACTACGGCGAATTTCCAAACCCCGTGCGCAACGAAAATTTATTCACAAAATAGGCAATAAAACTATGCCCAGCTCGAGAATCGAACTTGGCACCTCACATATAATAAGAGCAATCAACAAGGCAGTATATTATTAAAAATTATATTTATTTTCGTTTAATTTCTTTCTATGTTGGTACTTTTATTTTATTTGTATTATAGACCTAAAAAGTTCTAAATCCTGATTCACATTAATTTTAATTTTAATTTACACTTTCGAGGGACTTTTCCGTATTAAATATCAAACCTAAGGGATCGTACGTTATCAAAGGTTCAAATAGCTTTATACAAATTTACCCGATCTCCAAACAATTGCACCTAGTTAGTACAACGACCACAATCTCTTTGGGACACGGAAATGTGTCTATACGCAGAGTGACCAAAAGCTGACCACAGCATTGTCTAAGTCTGTGGATACACAGTGCGAGCAGTTAAAGGTCATACTGACGGCGATAAGCGGATAGCGATGTGAACAATGCATTCAGAATAAATTCGAATATATCATAAGGTGATTTTGTTCATTATTTTCACACAAGAGCAAAAAGCAATCAATAGAAATCTTTTTGTGGAAATGGTATGACAGTGGGTGCAAAATAAGAGAGTATTTAACATTTTAATTTGTACCTATATACACGATGATTTTGAAATCGAATCGAAAAAGGAATTCTTTTAACCACGCATTCTACTGGTGGTATAGAATAACCCTGATTATATATTTTTTTAATATAATTATTTTTTTGGAAAAATTAATGTACCGTTTTTTTCGTGAAATCGTTTCAGATAGTCATATGTTAACTACTTGCATAGTAGCTGATCCAGGTTACGCGCACAGGCTAGTCACGCGGTTTACATGCTCGTGTTAACCATACGGGTGACTTGCATAATTATGTCTCTTACAAAATGCATACGATCCGCACACATACCTAAAGGGGCCATTTGCCAATGCCAAGACGCCATAGTCATTCAGGCCCACAGTGCACACTTATAAAGGCTAATGATAATAATAGTAAGCAATGCCAATAATTAATTAGCATAAAAAGTGATTAACAAAAACTTGGCATTTGAAAGTTATCAAAACTTTTGTATATCTCATCAATAAAATTTATATTAAATATATGCTATATTATTTTACACATTATTTTAATTAATTTATGAGTACAATCTATTAGGAATGAAATAAAACAGAATACATTGCAGTTTTATAGCTTATAGGTAAAAGCCGTCGATATTAACCGCAATAAATAAACACTAACCATCACAATGGAGTTGCAAAAGAAACAATGATATTAATATTTACGTTTTCCGGCGTCATCCAAGTTAGAGATGGTGTGTCCATAATAAACACAAAACCTCGATACATCAATTATAGTACAATATATAATATAATAGGTACTTTAAGTTAATCAAAGCAATCTTGCAAAGATAAAACTAATAATTATTTTGTATAAAAAATTAAATGAACGATTAAAATAATAATTATATAATATAGCAATGGTAAATTATTATTTCGATTTATTACCTGTCAACATATTTTGTGTAATGGCAACATTTTCACGTTAATGTACTTGCTTCCAAGTTCTACTACATAGTTTAGTCATTTTCATGTTTAATATTTTAGAAAATATTACCGACTTGTACAGAATAATAAATACAAGGGAAAACTTGGATAAATATTAATAAATTTTTTAGTATAGCCAATTTCTTGTGCACCTCTGGGCCTAATACTGGCATTCCCCTCTGCGAATATATTACCCGCTTCGTGAACAAAAGTTACACAAGACTTTATTCTACGAACTTATTTTGCACCAGTCATACGTAACAGAGAAAATCGCAATTCGCTTACTCGCTTACAGTGGGACATAGTACCTTTAACTCTAGTATTATGCCCTAACTGAATTGGTGGCCAATTACAAACGTGGGAATCAGTCATGTCATTTTATTGCTCCCATAAAACGTCAGGCAACTGGGTTTAAGTTTCGACAAACTACTTACAGAGAACAATGTGATTTAACCCTAAAGTAATAAAGGCGAAAATTGTGTAAGTTTGCAATTTCTCATGAGCTCGCGATTGTTTTGTTAAGATTTTACAACAGTATTTACAATGCAAATATACTATTGAAACGCTTATCAAGTTGGTATCTGCAGATATGGGGGATTTTTGCAGGTCTTTTTTTGACGTGGGAACTGTGTAAATTGTACCTTTTTACTTATATGGCCTTTTTATTTTGACTTTGCTTTGCGGGCAAGATTAAAGAATTGATTAGATCTGTACATACATACATACATAGGGCTGCAACAGTATGTAGGTTAAGTTATTTATAAGTTGAGGCTTTCTAGTGTTTGTGGCAGAGATTCTAAGTACCAATTTGTACAATCACATATGTCTGAAATAAAAGATAGCGCGTGAATACGATTCCAGATAAAAACTTTGTTGTAATATTGTTGGATAAACAAGCTATTGTAGTGAAAAACGTATTACTATTTCAAAAAGACTCGTAAAGATATTCTCCAAAAAATTTATAGGTTTCTTTCTTTATTTTTGACACGTTTTTTTATTTCGCGGGAAAGAGTATTTTTTCCGGATGTATAGTAGGTATCCTATGTCCTTTTCGGTATCCCTGACGACATGTAATTGTGTGTGCGCGACATATAATTTCATGATTATCAGTCGAGTAGTTAAGGCGTAATAAACAAACAAACAAGCTCACATCCGCATTTATTTGTTAGGTTAGCTTTGAAAATCACGTCCGCCGGTCTTAACAGCTTTAACAACCAATTTATTCCCGCCGTACTGCAGCGGTATATTACGTAAACCATACTTTGACAAGCATGTCAAGCTGACTGCCATCCTAATTCAACAGCATTACTGTTAATAAAAGCCTTTGGAATTATCTGTATACGGTTACACATCTGCCACTCCAATCTCGTCCCATATTTGGCCTGAGCCAAAAATGGTACAAACACATATTGAATTACCGGCAGGGTTGGCAAAGGGCCTGTTTGAACAACTAAAATATTTAATTTTTAAGTATAATTTACATAGATTGAAATGTTTTATTTGCGATAACATTTGTATAAAGTAGTTTGCTTTGCTTTCTAGGATTAATACCTGTGTACTATTGTACTTTTTGCAGGCAAACATATCGTACTGAAACCAAAACATTTTTCTTCTAGGTAGGTCATTCCCGAGTTTGACGCCTGTAGTTCTACTGAGTATATTTCGATAAATTTACAATCGTCGTTTGATTCTAAACATCTTCCAATAGTATATTATATCTATAGATATGTCTCAGTGGCTCAGCGGTAGCGAATGCAACTGATGTTCATGAGTTCTAGTATATGATTCTCGTCTCGAGCCAAGTGGTATACATTTTTTTCTGTTCAAAAATTCTTATTAACAGCGCGGTGCCTGGACCTTAACTGGTAGACAGCAATAGTCTCGCCACATATGACGTGGGCCCTTAAACCACAGCTGTCGACATTCGTGTAACACATCTCTGCTTACGCCTTCGGGGATACAGGCGTGAGACTATCTATATATGTATTATTTTATGTCATTGTGTCACGATCGCTATTTATAAAACTTTTACGCTACTTAACACTTACCTACCGCCCAGTGCATCTATAAGTAGAGCTACAAAAATAATCCAGGATAATTAATCACTTCCTATAAGCTTGTCCTAAAGATAGTCACGATACGCCATTAACTGAGGCTGGCCATCCACCTGATACCTGGTCCCTTAATTACCCTATAAGGTAACCTCAAGCCTCAATTAAAAGGGTAGTGGCACGGCAAAACAGTTGTAACTATGTGCTCATATTTTAAAACGGTATAACGTTATGCTTAGTCAATCCCGCTTTAGAGGCGTGGTTGCCCTGGGAATCTATTTAGTGGATATAATTAAAGTTTATAATACACAATTAAAAGGTTTATATTTCCACTAGCTGTTACCTGCGGCTTCGTCCGCGTAGATTTTAACTAAAAAGTATTTGTCTCCGCGGAACCCTATTTTTCTTCTAAAATCAATGTAGCCTATGTTACTCCTTATAACATCAGCTATCTGCCAGTGAAAGTCCCGTCAAAATCGGTTCAGCCGTTTCGGAGATTACCCGGAACAAACAAACAGACAGACAGACAGACAAAAATTTAAAAAACAGATGTTTTCGTATAGGTACCTTATATACTTTCATATGCATTAGATAAAAAGCTGTTATTTTGACATTACAAACAGACACTTCAATTTAATTTATTTGTATAGATAAACAACTTAGTTTACAATTACACGAATTATTTATTATATAATATACAAAAAGTAACGGGGCGTGGTTCTTAAAGGCTCGCTACGTGTCCAGCACTAAGGACCACTCAACTTAGACGGCAGCAGCAGGTTTTTTTTATTTGTTGAATTTTAGTTGTTGGCCTTAGATGGCCTTCACAATTTTACGCGGACTGTGGGTGAGCGCAGAAGACTCCCAACCCAGGCAGCAGCAGGTTTTTTTTTTTTTTTTGTGTGCTAGTTGTTGGCCTCAGATGGCCTTTACAACTTTACGCGGACTGTGGGTGAGCGCAGAAGGCTCCCAACCCGTGCAGCAGCAGGAAGTCGTCTTCAGCTTATCTAGCGGTCGGCCACCGTTTGGAAGGAGGGATCGAGAGAGGGGATCGCCACCGTCCCGCACGACGCAGCCGCTAGCACGACCGATCTGCGTGACAACGGTTTAGCGAATTAATTTATTAATTTGGATCACAAACTAGTAGTGTGTGCATCTACTAACTTTGAAGTAGGTAGTTGCAACATTCATGAATGGTAGTTAGTTCTTGTTTTAAAAAAAGACTACTCTCAGACTAGGAGTTCTGTATTGCGGGTGAAGTTATAATACCACAACTAGTAACATTGAAGTAGATCTAACATTAATGAGTATTTATTATTTTTAAAAAGACATCTCCTTCGCTGCAAAATTGCTAATGTATCGCTGGGCAGTTTACAAAAATTGGAACAACGGTATTCAATAATATCTAGATTCAGGACAAATACTTGTGAATCACACAAATGTATGTCCCGTAAGAGGATCGACATACTATCGAGAAGACGATTACATACCTATAGTATTTATTAACCTCTGAGTCTTCTTCGAAGAGGTAAATGGAATATTATATAAGACTTATTTTAAATTTAGTCCTTAATATTCAATTTCAATTCTGACATGCTATTTAATTCAATCTAATGGAATATTCTGACATCTGCTAATGAATCGTTATTGATATGTGCATGGCTATTGTTAGGGCCTTTTCTGTACAATAAACTAAATAAGTTATTAGATATATATAGCATTAATCAATGTCGCATAGTTTTAACAAAGTACCTAAAAACGCTTACGTATTCAGATACAGAGATTTGCTAGTAGTTGTAAAATAATTTATTTTTGTTTAAGCAATTTTTTATTTATAATTGTTATTGTTTATAAATATTTTAATTGTAGTTATACTTAACTACCTATATATGTTTGCAGTACATGTATAAATGTTAAATGTTTTTTGTAGACCCTTACTTTATTAACAATAGAATAACAATGTAATATTAGAAACAGCCTGAAACACAGGTCTCTGACCTAGTTCAGGTACTAAAATGTAAAAACAGACTTTATAAACAAGACTTTTTGTGTCCAATTTTTAAATTGTAAAATGTTTTCCTTTAGATTAAATATAGTTTTAATGTGAATTTAATATAATAAGTAGCCTGTAATGTGTTTTGTAAAGACTTTTATTTATTTATTGAATAAAATTTTATTATTATTATTATATTTAACTTTATAATGTTTAAGTTATACATTTCGCCACAAAATATTTTTGTTATGAAATTATAATAAATAAATAAAAATAAAAATAAATGAAAACACTAGGTATGTGGTTCTGTGTATCTGTCTGTTAGTGACAGGCATAACTCCGGAACCACTGGACCGATTGACTTGTAACTTGGAGTGCAGACACCTTGGGGTCATTTCTCGGTCGAGTTTAAATATGGGTCCTGTGGGTCAAAAGACTCCCGAGGTATAGGGGTCATTTATTTTCATTACTTTTACATTTAATAGGAAGAGGTTGATTCCTGGGTTTTTACACCCATCTCGTTTCCATTAGCGTCCATTAGTTCGTTCCTTTCCATTAGTCAATATTGGATATAACTGCTGTGCTCCTGCTCTTGGGTACGTTTTCCGGGTCGGGCAAACTGCTTTTAGGTTTATCTTCCAAGTAATTCTTAGTAGTACCACGTTCTATGACGTGGGACTTTACCTACCGCTTCGGGAATATAGGCAGGAGAACACATCCGTGTATGGTCTCACTCGAAAGAAAAATGAAAGCGAGCGCTGGTGCGCTACTCCAATTAGTATATAATCCAAGCGGGCAGAACCGCGGGTCCTGCTAGTCTTATCTGAAGCAAAATTGCGATTACATTGTAGCAAACACTGTGTAAACCCTGGTTATTAAAACTAGTTCGTCATATCACAAGTGTATAAAACAACTTTTACCTAACTAATGAAAAACACATAAAATGTTTGTACTCCGCAATACATGTACAGTCAGCAGCATAGATACTTTACATGATTGCGAGTAATCCTAACTAATATTATATAAGCGAAAATGAGTTTGTTTGTTTGTTTGTTTGTTACCTTTTCACGCCTAAACCACTGAACCGCTCATCCTGAAACTTTGCATACACGTTGTCAGGTATACAGAAACGGACATAGGCTACCTTTCATCCCGAAAAAAATACTGTTCCCGAGGAAAATAATAATACCGTTCTTATGATAATAGATGGCGCCACGTGTCTTACGAATCATGATTGAATTATATTATTACAAGCATTGTACAATCCGTATTGATTGTCAAATTCTAAATTAACGCGAGCGAAGCCGCGGGCAAAAGCTAGTAAACTAATAAAACTTGTGATATCTACATAGATACGTAATTTAGTGCTGGCTCATAAAACAGTGCTCGTATTAGACAAATGACCTGAACAGTCCTAGGGGAGCGTGGTCTAGATTTTATCTCTGGTGTTAATTACGAGTTAGTATGATTCATTTACGTCGTGTCGTTATACCTCCGCAGGTTGAAGGATGGGTCATTTCGTCAGCTGTGTTTATGTGCGTCATGTTTCCATGTAAATTAAGTGAAAATACTTGTTTATTTATCTCTCAGTCTCTAAATACTAAATAGTCTATTAATATAAAATTATTTGGCTATAGGTATGCGTCTGTGTTATAGCCATAACTAACCTGACATATATCCTAAAAGTCATGATGTCCAGACCTTTCAGATATCCCACACAAATCAAAGGATTTGTGTGGGATATCTGAAAGGTCTGGACATCATGACTTTTATTTAAATATAAGAAACTTACACTCTGCGTAAAGACGCAGAGTGTAAGTTTCTTACAGTTAGACAGCTCTTTGTACTTCAAACCATATTACGCAAGCACCGTTCTATAGTATATGACGTAAATGCCCTTCAAACTCGTAGACAATATAAAGTATGTGACTCTCATAACTCAAGAACATCCCTTGCTCAACACCATTATCACGTCATCAGTAGTCACTTGTATAACCAGATTAATAAACTTTGCAATATTTACCCCCTCTGTAGGCAAGAGTGTAAAAGGAAGGTGTATAATTTCTTTCAAGTGTTAAATTATGATGACACTGAAAAATTATTAAAGATATCTATTCTGTAGTAAAATTACTCACAATGATCCAAACACTATGTTACACTTAAATACATAAACACTTCACACTTACATACATACATACACACACACGCACATACGTACCCGCACATAATATAACATTTTATATATTTATTCATATGAGGCTGATCGAATTATGTCAGATGATCAAATAGGGTCCTACATAAATATTAATATTGTGCACATTATGTATAATCGCTCCTTAATTTAATTTAATCTATGTAGTAATTACGTGTGAGGGCACTGGTACCCATAACACAAGTTAAATCTTACCATGGGTACCAGAGTTCAACATAACACCTTTTGGGTCATGAATTTCTTATTATTATTTAAGGTTACAGTGTACATAATCTAAGTGTTAATATTGTAAAACCTTTTTTGCAAATAAAGATTATTATTATTATTATTATATAAAAATATTATATATGTCTATACAATGTTTATATATATGTCGGCATAGTTTCTTTAATTATGCGACGGATTTCCATGCGGTTTCCACTGACATTTAGAGAATGTATGCCTGGTTCCAGATTTATTAATAAATAAAAGAGTGGTTGTTTTCTATTCGAGATACGAAGTACATGTATTTGTGTTAGTAAGTTCAGAAAATACTAAATAATACCATGTGATATGGTGACTCTTATTTAGTATAAATACCCGGTAAATTATTAGGGCAAGATTTAAGACAAAATAGAGTATTTATGTGAACGATAGATATCCTCTTGCAAAGATCAGTCTTTCGATCTATCGTACCTACGCCGCTCTTCAAGGACACTAGAAAAATATACAAGCCCCCAGACACAAAAAAAACTAGGTATTTGTAGATCACACGAATATTTTCTCCGAGCGAAAATCGAACAACAACAAAACATCAGTCGATATGTAATATCAATAAACACCATTCATAAAATCGCTTCTGCCAACCCTGATATTAAACACGTGTCAAAAATACATGACAATTGACATGTAGTAGTGTTGTTTGAATTAACGGGATTAAATTGTCACTTACTAGTGATGTACACTAATTGAATTTTTATCGATATTCCGTGCCGACGTCCGCCTGTCACAACTTATCAACGTTTGTCGATACGTTGATTTGTTCCGGTTTAAATGAATTTATCTGGTTTTGACTGGTTTGAACGGGTCACTGATTTATTATATAGAAGTAATTTAATAATAATTAATTATTAAACAAAGTAGCTTTAATTGTTTTACTATTAGAAAGTTTGTTTTTAGTTGTGATCTTAATTTTGTGTAAATTTTATATGCATAATCACAATCATGAAAAAGTTGTTGTAATAACACAACTCAGAGCACTAATAGTAATAGTATGCTTAAAAAATCACTTTGCCTTTGCTATAGTCAACAATACTACTAGTAGTAAATAAATACAACAAGTATTTATCTATGTCTAAATGTAACGAATAATAGTTGGTAAAATAAACATATTTTGTTCGTGTTAAAAAAGTATAACATCAGTCAACACGTCGCCAATAATAAGAACACTATCTAAAATAAAAATGTATATAAAAATATTTTACCATTAGTACTAACAGTATTATCCATTATAAAATCCTAGACGAAACTTGTTTGTTATAATAATATAAAATGTGATTACTCGTTAAAGTTTCTTTGCTGAAAAACAAAGACAATTTTAACCTTGCCTGTAAATTTATACGTATATAAAAGAAGCGTGATAAGTATTAATTACTGCCATCAATATTTTAAACCAAGTAACTGGGTCGTCTGTAAAGCTCTTACCCTTAGTGAAAATAAATGACGCCCTGTTTTATCAATTTTCTTTTGAAGTTATAAAGTTCTAATGGCCATGAGAAACAAAGTACTTCGTTGTATAAATATTAGTAATTTCTTCTTTCAATTTATTTATTTTAGCTGCGTCAAGGATACTGTTGTATCCAGACTCACTTAAGTCATACAAATAAATAAAACAGAACTGCCACCAATACAATTGAATATAAACTACTAGATGTTGTCCGCAGCTTCGCTCGAAGTTATCCTTACCTTAATCAGAAAACTTGAATTCCCCTTTAATGCCCTACAATAAATCGAAAATTTGAGAAATAAACCTCGAATTGGCAAGCTAGCACTTAAAGTTATCTATGTCAAAACTAGTCGTAATTTACTAAATTGGACGTACTAGAAAACCCTATCTTAATTAACGTATGTTTTTTTACATTTGCCTTGTTCTCGTAGGAGATTTATTTGGGTATTTTTGAATAAAAAATCTTAGTTAAGTCTGACATTAATACTGATAAAATGGTTAGACATCTTGTTCTACGTGGTATTTATACATAACTGGTGAAGTTTGCGTGCAATACTTATAACACCTGCAACGCCAGATATTTTGAAGTTTTATAAGTATTAGCACTATTTCATGCTAAATCAAATGGCTTTTTAATACAATACGAAAATAATATTACTTAGTTAATAAGTTTTATATGTATCAAGTGCAGTTAATATATTACAAGATGACAAATTAATTCACATGGTCACGGGGAGACATAGTCTCCCCGTGACCATGGCTGCTGAAAAGCAACCGAAACGTCGGGGAAAGTGTAAATATAAATAGTATAATAGTATAGTAATAGTATAAATAGTTTTAATAGTTTCAATAATTTAAATAGCTTAAAAATTAGTAAATTTTAATAGTGATTATAGTAGTATAACAGTTTTCAAAATTTAGTAATAAAGTGTCAAATAAACAACGCGATAAAATCCGTATATATTAGTTTAATTTCAATGAATAACATTCGCGTAAACAGAAGACAATATTATGACAAATTAACCAAAAATCCTAAAGCAATACCAAATTATGATTGAAACAAGACACAGAAACAGCTATTTTGTGGTAACCGTTTACCACAAAGCTGGATAGTTTACTTGTTCGCCACCTCAATTGTATACGATAATCTTTGCAAACAAATTATATAACTTAAGTAATCGTTATAATTTAAACTCTCTTATTAACCATTTATTTACCCTATCATGAAAAACTTATAACAGTAGTGCAACAAAGCAAATACACTGTGAACTAAATCTCTACACGACTGCATTCCAAGTCACAGAACCCACATACGTTACTAATTAATCCACTATCGACACACAATAAATCGATAGAGGCACGTCACTATAATCCGTCACCCGTTACCCGCACACGGATATCGAATTACAAATGCGGACCGCCGAACAACACTAGATATAAAATATAATGTTCTATCTCTCACTTGATTATGCGGATTTAGAGTGTGTAAGACGAGGAGGGGTTGAGTAAGGATATCTTGAATACTGCCAAGTGAGAGACTCAAGGAATGCTTTCGGGAAACGGCTCCCTGAATTGAGGGCGATGACTCCAATGAGTCAATCTGTATTAAATCTGTGCCCAAAAATAAAACTTTGATTACGCAATCGTAATAAAAGTTTTATTTTTGGGCACAGATTTATCCGCACATGACTCTGTTGTATTGAACTGTATTATGGAGAATCTGTACACGTTTAATTTAAATGTTAATTGGATGATCTCGTTTTCACAGCTTACTTTAATAAGGAATATCTTGAACGTGTCATTTTTATCGTCGAATTTATTTATTATCGAGCTTATTAGCTCACAAACATACATATTTTTTAATTTTATCTTATTACGTGTTTTCTGGTATCGCATCATCGCATGCTAACTGTGGCTTACGGGCAAATGCTTTATCCTAATCCTAACTAATATTATAAAAGCGAAAATGAGTTTGTTTGTTTGTTACCTTTTCACGCCTAAACCACTGAACGGATCATCCTGAAATTTTGCATATACGTTGTCAGGTGTACAGAAACGGACATAGGCTACCTTGCATCCCGAAAAAAATTATTGTTCCCGAGGAAAACAATAATAACGTTCTTATGATAATAGATGGCGCCACGTATCTTTCGAATCATAATTGAATTAAATTATTACAGGCAGAGTACAACCGGAATTGATTGTCAAATTCTAAATTAACGCGAGTGAAGTCGCCGGCAAAAGCTAGTACATAATATTTTAGCTCTGCTTATAAACTTTCCCACTGCTGGGCACGGGCCTGTTTTAACTACGAGAAAGTGTAAGCTATATATATTCCACCACGCTGTCTCAGTGCTAGGAAGCAGACTTCTGTTTTCTTTCACCGCTAAAGCGAGGGATAATTAACTATTTAATACGAACTTCGCAAGATAAAGAGAGATTTAATTTAATTTAATTTACAAGAGCGTACTCCTTTTTAAAAGGCCGGCAACGCACTTGTAACTCCTCTGGTGTTGCAGGTGTCCATGGGTGGCGGTAATCGCTTACCATCAGGCGATCCGTCTGATCGTTTGCCGCCTAATCCGTAAAAAAAAAAAAGATTTGAGGTGCGTGTCATAGGAACAAATTCAAAGCAATCTGCGTAGCTGTCCAGCAGTCTCGCAATTAGGCTATCGCTACCCATAAAAACTATATATAGAACATAATATTTCCTAATTAACGCAAACAAGCTTCATTAATATTGAATTCAGAGATCTTTTAATGTTGATCTTTCACAATACGTAATTATTACCAGGCCATGAATCAAAATAACAATTAAAATATCACAGATAGTTAACTTTCTCATGACAAACCGTCGCATTAATCCTATTATAATGGATTGCGATCCCGATGACGTCATCCTTTGAACTTCTGTTTTCTTATGTAAATAATACAAGTGTTCCATAAATTCATTCTGCTTATACAATTTCGCAAAGGCAAAGTAATTAATTATTGTTAAGGAATGGATACTTGTTTCCTTGAAACTCGAAGGGGATCAATCTTCAAAGAGTATCGTTGGCTGTAGGCAGAATGTATAGATAGATTGAGTGTCGCTTCTAAGTTAATTATGTCTTTGCGTTTTTTCGTTTCTGTTTTTGAATGTGGGAAGAAAATACTTGACCATTGTTGATTATTATATGTTCAGTTATTTACTTTAACGCTTTCTTATTTCGTCCGAAGTATAAAGTCCGTTTGTTTGCTCTATTTGCGATAAGATGCCTCAGTTGACTAGCGTCATTTGTCATTTGCCTGAAGAATATTCTCAGTGACAGCACGATGTCTATATGTACTCGGTAAATGCCATTAGCGTCGGCTTTCATTGAGTGTGACATAAGAACGTAGTTGGCTAAATGCAGTTGTAATACGCCTCCATATTCGGCAATATACCTACAAGCATACGTGCGTATGTGTGTACGATAATAAGTCTTGTTAATAAGTGTACTACCTCAGTGGCGCAGCAGTGAAGAATGCAATTGCTGTGCATGAGGTCTCGGCTTTGTTGATGGGTTTGGAAAATGTGTTAGACGTATTTTCTGGAAAATTATATTGCAGGATGCAATGTGACCCTGTGCATATAGCTGGCAATAGTCTCACTCAATATGAGGAGGGACTTAAAATGATAGCTGCTGAAATGTTGGTGTAATATAAATCTGCTTATCTCCATCTGGATAATTACAGCCGTGAGACTATATACGTCTGTAATAAATCCAAAAGTAAGGTAGTACACTCGCTGGTTCTTACGTATTTTTTATATGTCATATCTTATATGGTACAAAAGGCTATCGCGAAACTTTTGGTGTTATACGTGATATTTTGTGAAACACTAAGGAGCTCCCCACATCGAACGCGGTGTGGTGCGGCGCGGCGTCCGCGGCGTCCGCGGCTGTCGAATTTTGTATGCGTGTATATGGAGTACCACACACCGAACGCGGCGTGGTGTGGTTCGGTTGAAAGGCGGGGCAGTTGCCACCCGCACCGCGTTCGATATGTGGAGCTCCTTACACTGAGTAGGTGTAACTGTCAAAACTTTTCTTTTACTTTTTATTTATTAGTCTGTGTCTTATATTTATCGTAGAAATTTTATTGCAGTTGTATTATACCTATTTTTTATGGTGCCACTTCTGTAATATTTTTATTTTATATGGTTACTCAACATTTTAATGATTTTATTGATTGTCTTGTCATGTAGTGTTTACTTGTGATTGTGCGTTCGATTCGCGAATTCGTCAAGGCGTTTAGGGGTAGGTTTTTCTGTTAAGTAGCAGTACGAAGTCGGATATGTACTGTAATATAATCTGTAATGAACAAATGTTATGTGTATATTATAAACTCGAAAATAACTCTGTCTGTCTATCTGTCTGTCTGTCTGTTACCTTTTCACGGCTAAACCACGCAACCGATTTAGATGAAATTTGGTACAGATATAGTTTAAAACCTGTGGAAGGACATAGGCTACTTTTTATTGATGTAGGTACCACGCGGGCGGAGCCGCGCCAAAAGCTAGTGTCATATAAAAATAAAGCTTCCGTATGTATGTGTGTGCTAATCTCGAAAAGTAGTATATGGATGGACTTTGCATTTCTGTATACGAGTGTATTTATATACTTTTAACCCGAAGTCTCACAAAATATACCCTGAATACCACCTATTTACTTGCCTAATCATTAATACTAGCCGTCGCCTAATGCTCGAAATTCGACCAAAGTTTGCCTGTACGATATTGCTGACATATTATGTCATTATATGTTGATATATGTAACCATAGTTACGCGCTACCACTGCGTGTGTCAAATGCATGGTTATGTGCGTGTAGTGTTTTTTCAATAATTTAATGTATTTCTAATGCATATTTTATATAAATATTAGGATTCGTCACTCCTTCTCCATATAAACTTTAACTGTGCCAAATTTCATACTCCTCCGTCCGCGCAATTTTCGTAAAAAGGGGTACAAAGTTTTTGCTTCACGTATTAATATATAGACTAGACTGAGCATCAATGATGCGTAGCCGTGTTTTGCAGTCTAATTGCGCTGTTTACATATTTTTATTACTACCTTCCATATAAGCTTAAAGTATGTCATAATAGGTTCAAGTCACTATTATAATCACTTGGTTTTGAACCCCCTATATTTCAACACGTCATACTAGTCTTTGAAACAACTAAACCTCTTTGTTATCTTCGCTTCAAACTCATCACATATATTAGTACCTCATTAAACGACGGATACAGAGATCTGTTTATCATTACCTATAAGCTATGAAGTCATTTTGACTCAATAATCATGTCGTCATTGGCATATAATCCTAACTAATCCTTATCTTATCTTATCTTATGTGGGGGCCAGTCAGTGCAGACCGGCGACACTTCGACCCAATGGGATCTTTTGTGTCGACGCTCTCCCAATAACGACTGCCATAGATATTCATGGCAGCCGGGACCGACGGCTTAACGTGCTCTCCGAGGCACGGAGCAGGCGATAATTGTCAATCAATACGCACATAATTTCGAAAAGTCATATAACTTCCGAAAGTCAGAGGTGCGCGACTAACTAATCCTTACTAATATTATAAATTCGAAAGTAACTGTCTGTCTGTCTGTCTGTTGCCTTTTCACGACTAAACCACTCAACCGATTTCGATGAAATTTGGTACAGATATAGTTTAAAACCTGGGGAAGGACATAGGCTACTTTTTATTCAAGTAAGTACCACGCGGGCGGAGCCGCGCGCAAAAGCTAGTATTATATAAGCGAAAATGAGTTTGTTTGTTTGTTACGTTTTTCACGTCTAAACCACTGAACCGATCATCCTGAAATTTTCTGTTCCCGAGGAAAACAATAATAACGTTCTTATGAAAATAGATGGCGCCACGTGTCTTTTGAATCATGATTGAATTATATTATTATATATTATTACAAGCAGAGTACAATCCGAATTGATTGTCAAGTTCTAACTTAACGCGAACGAAGCCGCGGTCAAATACTAGTCAGGTTATAAATCGATCATGGCTGTGGTTCTGTGGTTAGGTCTAAGTGACCGCTGCTCGCTGTTTACAGTACTGTGTCGCGATCTCTACAATCTCTGAGGCATAATCTGTTGGTTCCGGGTGTAGGGTTGCTAACATTTTGTATGGAAATAAAGTACCTATACTAGCGGTCGCCTAGTGGTCAAAATTCGACCAAAATTCCTAAGCTTGCTACTTTGTTTTCCGTTTTTCTCTATTACATATAAATAAGGTATAGGTAACCATAGTTACAAAGAATTGTACGACGCGGACGTCAGACGAACAATGTCGAAATACTACGAACGTGATTCGACTGCGTGTGTCAAATGCATGGTTGTTGCGTGTAGTGTTTTTTCATTAATTTAATGTATTTATAATGCATATTTTATAAAAATATTAGGATTCGCCCCTCCTTCTCCATATAAACTTTAACTGTGCTAACTGTGTGTGTTTAGTGTTGGATAGCCCATTTATCGAGGAAGGCTATAGGCTATATAACATCACGCTACGACCAATAGGAGCGGAGCATGAATGAAAAATGTTGCAAAAACAGGGCAAATTCTCTTATGTGAAGCAGACAAAGTTGCGCGAGTCAGCTAGTACCTATATATATAGTTAGCCTCGATGGCGTAGTGGTTAGTGTAACCGACTGCCACGCCTGAGGTCTAGGGTTCGATTCCCGCACAAGTCAAACATTTGTGTGTATGAACATGGATGTTTGTCTTGGTCTGGGTGTTTCTATGTATAATATGTATGTATTTACAAAAAAAGGTATATATGTATGTTTATCCATTGTTTAGTACCCATATTACAAGCTCTGCTTAGTTTGGGCTAGATGGTGTTGTGTGTATGTGATAGAATATTATTATTATATTATACATCTACCGGTTCGTGCCAAGCGTGAGTCTTTGTATGTAAATAATTTCCTTTAGTAAACCGTCCCGCAACCTAATATCATCAAAATATTACCGAGACACTTTATAAAACATCCATTTTCCCTTCCTTCAAACTTTTGTCGCATAAACTGCCACACAGTATAAAAATGCTGCGAAATTTGATTAACAAAATACCCTCCCGTCCTTTCTCTGGTCAAGGTCAAGGACACTAACAAGTTTTGTGACAAACATTTCGCTAAACAGTTTATCTTTTGTGTAATATGAAATATTAAATAACATAGTTTTGTTGTAAATATTTTGTTGGTCGGATAGCTTTTCCTTGTGCGTTTCTAGTGGACAAGTAAATTTTTCTATTATTTTCTTTGTTGGTAATAAAATAGGAGAAGAAACATTTTTGTGGTTTATATAACAGTAATAAGGCTTCTAACATTATATACATATATAACGTTAGAAGTCATATTACTGTTTATCTTATCTTATCTTATGTGGGGACCAGTCAGTGCAGACCGGCGACCATTCGACCCAGACCCGACAGCCATAGATGTTCATGGCAGCCGGGACCAACGGCTTAACGTGCTCTCCGAGGCACGGAACAGGCGATAATTGTCAATCAATACGCACATAATTTCGAAAAATCATATAACTTCCGAAAGTCAGAGGTGCGCGACGTGGGTTCGAACCCGAGACCCTCTGCATTGCAGTCTGTTGGTCTCCCCACTGAGCTATCGCTGCTCTTTCTTATTACTGTTACTTAAAGCATTTTATTTCATGCGTTGGAACGAAACGGAATGTACCTATATAGATTTGTCTTGTTTCCGCACATGCAATAACAACTTGGTACGACCCAGCTCTTTTCTACTGATGCATATCAGCATCTTCGCAGTATTAGAAGGACTAGGCTGTGCATTTCGCGTGGTGTCACGTTTGTTTTACAAGTCGGGCGTGATGTTATTGAGTTTTTGTTCTAGGCAATAATTGTCTGTAGATCATAAATAAATATTAATTTATATTTGTGACCATTGTTTGTGTCCGCAAAACTCAAAAAGTAGTCAATGAATTGACTTGAAATTATTACATAACGGTGCTTTTTTATATAAGTGTGTTTTTATATACTAATTATCCTGAAGTCCTGGAAAATATTCCCAGAAATTAAATATTCCTGATACTACTTATTCAATTCTCTCATTATTAATATCAGACTGAGCGTCAATGAAGCGTGGCCGGGCTTAGCTGGTTATTTATACGTTTACAAGTAAACCTTGTAATGTAAATGACTGCACGGATGGCGTAGTAGTTTAAGTGGTCGCCTCGCCACTACCACTGCGCCGAGTGTTCTAAGTTCGAATCCCACACGGGACAATAATTTGTGTGATCCACAAATGATTTTTTCGAGTCTGGATGTTCGTTGTGGCCGTTGTTTGAACTTTTTTAAAGCCCCGCGCGATATAGGAATTATTCTTAGCAAGGGAGTTGTCTTTTAACCAAAAAATAAACTATTTAATCACTTTTGTCATATTTTAAATTATAACACGCCTACTAGATAACCGTGGTATATTCACAAACAAAACGCGGTCACAGTAATCCCTCACTGTTTGAACAATAATCTTATAAGAGCAAATATGCCTCACCTGATTTACAAACAAACACAAAACATTTTGCTTGAGTAGATATTTTTGTGGTTGTATATGTAACAAAGCGGTGAGTGCCTATGTTTGTGCAAATAGGGAAATGTAGAAACTAGAATGAATTATTGTTTAACATAAAATATACAAAACATAATAAGTTGTCTTTGTTACTTTAATCAACGTTACCCAAAATATATTAAATTAATATTATAATATCAGTCCTGTATATAGACTGTCCCACTCCGGAACGTAAAAAGGTTTAGGCCATAGTCTACTTACTGCTCTGGCCTAGTACGAGTTTGTAGACTTCAGATATCTTCGAGAACGAAAAGTCAGACGTGATCCTTGGGATTGAACTCAAGATTTCTGCGTGGTAGTACAACGTTCTCTATTGCTGCAGTATATTTATATATCAAATAATAGTAACTAATATTTTCCTCTCAAAAATAAATAAGAAGTTTTTAAGTCTCATAGAAAGGGCTGGTGTTAATGATTGAAAGATAAACGATGTACGATACAAACTGTGACGAAACCGTTATTTAAGTGCTGGTGTGTGACTCTCTCTCTCTTCCTCTACAACAATAAATAGTAACCAAAAAGTTTGCTATTCCAAATTTCCAGAAAGAAATTTACTTTAAAAAAATATGACATTTCGAGTTGCATCAAACATACTCGTAAATAGTAATTATTTTCAGTGCCAAATATTTGACGTAAACACCAATTAATCATAAATTGATAGACGCAGACTTCAGTGTCGAGCCGCGTCGTATTTAAATTAATATTTCGACCCAACCACAAACATTTATTGGATATTAATTATTTTGATAATACATCTATTAATAAAATATGATGCTTTTATATTTGACTAGTTTTTGCGCGCAGCTCCGCCCGCGTGGTACCTACATCAATAAAAAGTAGCCTATGTCCTTCCCCAGATTTTAAACTATATCTGTACCAAATTTCTTCTAAATCGGTTGATTAGTTTAGCCGTGAAAAGTTAACAGACAGACAGACAGAGCTACTTTTGAATTTATAATATTAGTAGATAAGGATAGTAAGGTATAGTGCTTTAAAACAAAATTGATTGAATAAAGATGGCTTTCAATATGTTAAATAAAGAATTTCGTTTAATATTAGTTATTACAGATGATTGTCTTTGCTTGACTTCTATATTTAATTATTTTTGCCTATGGTTTATGACTTTTGGCAGTTTATTAACCACATTTTAGGTTCAAAAGTTATATTTTCATCTTGATTTGTTTTAAGTGTATTAATATAAAGAAAACATGAGAATTAAAAGTGCTAATTATTTTATTTTATACATTTATCTTCATGTCAAGTATTTTTATTAATTGTATTTAAACTTTCAAGTTTTCTTGACAGATATATAATACATATGTATGTGTTCTATATTTTGCATTACAAATATGTATACAAGATTCTTTTTTATATTTGCTGCAAGCTGCAGCCAGATTTTTGTGCCTGTTCTTTGAATATTTCAAATGTCCCTAGTGTCATAAGACTCATAAGGGATATGACAGATAAAATATGTCTTACGGTCCATGTCAGAAGTCTTCAGATATTTTGAGAACTCTTAAAACAAGCTATCAAAAGATAACGTAAATAAATACTTCTGTAATAGCAATGGATAGCGATCTCCATCTAAATATGTACCAATTAAATCACTTTTATAGACCAAATCAGCAAATCCAATTTGAAGTAATCAAAGCTTAATTTCAGCGATATCTAAGA
Organism: Catocala sponsa; assembly: GCA_963564715.1. Taxonomy (NCBI): domain Eukaryota; kingdom Metazoa; phylum Arthropoda; class Insecta; order Lepidoptera; family Erebidae; genus Catocala; species Catocala sponsa. The sequence goes on from OY751351.1 coordinate 12,062,717, forward strand.
TTGTATATAATTAGTCTGCAGACTAATTATATACAATCTTGGACTAAAAGTTACTAAATTATTTAATACTCTTTCTCATATTTATGCAAATGTTTTAAATTAAACTACTTTCTTCGAATTTCATTGAGATTCATTATATTAACAACATTTTTTTTAATACGCACATACCTTCGAAAATTCCCAGGTGCGTGCCTTGGGAATGAAATCGAGACCTCTGCATGGCAGTCGACAGTCTAACAGTCTCCCACTAGGCTATCGCTGCTTACAACTTATGATCTTTGATTATACAGGCGTGAAACTATATAAGAATGGAAAAAGCACAATAGAAACCACTTGACAGAAACCTACAAAGAAAATAAAAGACATATGTTGCTTTTATTCTAATATTCTTTGCGCAAAGTGGGTTAAGTCTAATCCTGAGAAGTGGCTTCTGAGAAAAGTGGCCTCTTTCAACCCGTCCTCAAGTTCCAGTACAAATGTAATTGCCTTTAGATCTTTATTTAACTTGAAATCTTACTTTTGAAGCTGTAGTTTTGTTAATGTTTCAGCGTTTGTTGAAGTTTATAAAACAATGTATAGTGCCCATTATATTGACCTATTTGGTTGAAATAACAAACTTTCCACAATGTTACGTAAAAACCTGGCATGATAGCATTTATATTCGATCGATCATCTTGAAATTTTGCATATATATTAGCAGAAGTTTAGAAAGAAGTACTATTTCCACGAGCGAAGTTGCGGGAAAAAGCTATTCTTAGATGTTACTAGTAAAATCGAAGTTTTTTAGCTTCATTACTTAAGCAATGCAATTAATATCGCAATCCTGGTCTTGCTTCGTAAAACTACAATAAAAATTATAACATATAGTATTTGCCACGTACCTACTTATTTTAAAACAGAGCCCCGGCAAGATCGACCACGTTTTTACTATTTATTAATTTGTTTTCTCTTTCTGTTTCAGGTACGTATATCTCTCAATGCAACAATAGTCGTCGATATCAACACTGCAAGTAATATAGAATGTATTTTCTAATATAAAAAATCTAAACCTAAATAAAAGTACATGTAGAAGGAAGTCACCGACTTTTGGACTGCTTCGGTGATGCAGTATTGAATGCGACTGCTGTACATGAGGTGTTGAGGTTCGAATCCCGGTTGGGGTAAAGTGTAACTGGGTTTTCCGTGAAGAAATCCTGAGAAGCAACACGAAGTCTAGCACTACTTCATAGGTATCACCAATGTTTATGATTGTTCCGCTCTCGTGGCTTGTAGCGTGATGTTATATAGATTACGTTTATGTTTTTTAATTTTGTTATTTTGTTTGTATAAAACTACTTTATTTCTCCTTAACACAGCATGCAAATCAAATTAAACAAAAATGTCTGGCATGTAATATTAACAATAATTTTGGACTTTATATTACGGAAGAGCGCAGTTTTCTATCACAAGCACAATTTCGCTTAAAAGGCAAATCCGAATGCAATCTGTTATTTATTGTAGAAAATGAAATAAACATTTTTATTATTTTATTAATTTTATTATTATGTTACTGGTGGATAAAGAAGCTTTATAAGGATAACATAATTATTAAAATCAGTCTAGTTGTTTTTGAGTTTATTTATTACAAACAAAAATACAAATCTCCTGTCTTTGTAATATCAGTATAAACATATATTTTAAGAATACTTATCGATATATTAATACGTGAAGCAAAAACTTTGTACACCTTTTTACAAAAATTGCGTGGACGGAGGAGTATGTTTGGCACAGTTAAAGTATATATGGAGAAGGAGGGGCGAATCCTAATATTGATATAAAATATGCATTAGAAATACATTAAATTAATGAAAAAATACTACACGCACACAACCATGCATTTGACACACGCAGTCGAATCGCGCTCATAGTATTTCGGCATTGTTCGGCTGATGTAGTAGGTACTATTCTTAGTAACTATGGTTACATATATTAATATAAAAAAATCAACGGGTTGCACTCCGGGAGTGCCGGTAGAAGTGAAAACTTGAATATTAACGTTGTGCATTTTTGATATTTTGGAATGGTTTGAGAATAATTTTGCACGAATTTCTTTAATTATCAGTATAAAAGTACTATAATTTATGTGGTAAAATACAATATTAATTTATTGCGCTATCGTACACAAACATGACAATTCTCTCTCCGTCTTACGAATTTTCGATCAGGTCACGTGTCCTGACGCGAGTTTAACATTTTTTACCCATCACAAAAAAGTGCATAACGCCGCTAAAGAAGTTTTCACTTCAATAATTTCTTTAACAAAGATAGGTAAATTAACCTGTATAGATCGAAATCTAAATAAAATGTGATTATTATAAGTTATGAAAAGGATATGTTAAGCTGGTTTGGACATGTAGAAAGAATGGACGAGGAAAGACTGACTAAGAAAGTTTATAAGGCTAGTGTGAATGGAAGAGTCGCAAGAGGAAAACCTAGGCGAACGTTTCTCGACCAGATCCGCTCCTTGAACCGACGGGCGTGTATGAGGAATGTGATGAAAGTGAATGAAGCCAGATAAGTGTGTCAGGATCGTAGCAAATGGAAATCCGTAGTCTCTGCCTACCCCTCTAGGAAACAGGCGTGAATCTATGTATATATGTATGTATTATAAGTTATATAGTTCTAGACAATAAAACCTTAATAACTATTAAACTTAAAATTTATAACAATTATGGTCGAATTTCGAACACTAGGCGACAGCTAGTACCTATAAACTTACTAACTAACGAACTTACGCTTTTCGGAAACCGGAGAGTTTGCACACTTACTTAATTAAATGTTGTCTACATGTTACTTTTGTAACGTTGGCAACAAAGGAAGGGCTTTTGAAAATTCATCCGCTCAGCGGTGGCAGGTCACAAGGTTTCTTTGTAAATGTATTCTGATAAATAGTAAACAAACATATACAACGTTTTCTAATTTTCCTGTTGGTTGTGGATTGGGAATACTGGGATAGCGGGCGTTGGAATTCCACCAATTGCGTTAGCGCCTCGAACCCACTTCCATCATAATCCTCTAGCTTAACTGATTAACTAGAATACCATTAATGAGCAACCCGAATTACCAGTAATCTTCAGAAAATACACACATAGATAGTCTATACACTTGAAGGGATCGGCAGAGGCTCATTGCGCCAGTTATGGTTTTAGGTACCACGTAATAGGGGACGAGACTATTGAAATGACTGAAGGACAGTTCCAGAGTCCATGATACAGAAAATTCTAATAACACTTTATCCGATCCAGGAATCGATCCCGAGACAGCAGTCGCCTTCACTTACGCTACGCCGCGCCGCCGCAGTAGTCTTCGAAAAATGTAACGTTTTTATAGACTTGAAACTGTAACCTATTCTCAAGTGACCCTTCTATCAAAATAAGGATTTTTCGTTGACGCTACAGAGCCTATATGTCCTGACCTAAATAATAGGCCATTACATGGGAAGTGAGTTTCCATGTTCTTCAGAGAAAATTGTAAAAAACGCCTTGATCCGCCGATATATTCTTATAACGCTGAGTCGTGGTGTACTTAAGGGACTTCTGGCTTATTTGTTAGGCATTAAATTATGGTTAAAAGGAAGATAGGTGCTAATTATGATTTAGACTGTTAATATTTAAGCTGACACGAGGTTTTGTCAGCGGTGTTCTTTCATAGGGAGATTTGGCTGTGACCAAAGACCCATGTCAAGTATTAGGCTGTTACAAACTGATAAATCTTTACATATAAAATTCTGCTGCGGTATGTTTGTGTCCTCAAATCTCAAGAAATAGTCAATAGATCGACGTGAAACTTTTAATAAGAGTACGTTGCATTTTTATATAAGAGTGTTTTTATGTACTTTTTATTCTAAAGTTTTCAGGGGGTCGGGTAATTAAACGAGTCAGACTGAACCGCAACGAAGTGTGGGCGGATTTTGCTAGTTGATGGTAAAATCTTACATCTACCACGCGGCCTGTATATTTTCAGGAATAATAGGTACCTGTATCCAGGTGATATAAAACATGAATGGATAAAAAACATCTAGGCTCCGAACGACTATTTGTGTATTACATAAACTTTGGTATCGTATCGGAAATAAACCTACAACACTCGGCCCACTGGCAGTGGTATCGAAACCACTTAAATTACTGTGACATATCTGAAATAATTCTTTGTATGGCCTATCGTTATTTATAACAGAAAAATGCAATAATATACTGTTCTATCTAGGAATCAAACCGAGATCAGTAGCCTCGCAGACGCACACTAACATCACTGAACTAGTGGGGCAGCCTATATAGTATCAATAAGCTAATGAATATAACATTACAATTTCTTACTAATAAGTACGAGAGCGATCTGAATTTCATTCAAAATATCTTTTCATTCTAAAATTGATTTAATACATTTTTAACTATGTGCCTAATAAGCCCCCAGTTGAGATTCAAGTAAAAACTTTTGCTCGTTTATTTTTCGTCTCTTTCAATTAATTACTTTTATCGATTTTTTGTCTACCAGTACTAATTATACCGAGGGAAAGTGGGTCTCAGGGTAGAAATAGCGACGTCTGCCTCACATTTTATCTTGGTTGGAATGACTACTGTTACGTGTGAACAACTATGCAGTAACAATAGTATGTCTATGTAGTTTTTATGTACTAGATTTAGTCCATCGCTTTGCTCGCGTTAATGTAGATTTGGTCAATTAATGTATACTAGCGATCGCCTAGTGCTCGAAATTCGACCAACTGATATATATTATGTCATGTCATTATTCTCGTATATTGATATAATATATAAATATACGAGTATAATGACATGACATATTATGTAACCATAGTTACGCGCTTCGACTGCGTGTGTCAAATGCATGGTTGTGTGCGTGTAGTGTTTTTTCATTAATTTAATGTATTTATTATACATATTTTATATAAATATTAGCATTCGTCACTTCTTCTATGTATAAACTATAAGTGTGCGGAATTTCATACTCCTCCGTAAGCCCAATTTTCGTAAAAAGGGATCCAAAGTTTTCGCTTCACGTATTAATATATAGATATCTCGCGAATAATTTTTTTTTTCAGGATGAGGGTTATGTCCGTTTTTGTAACCCAGACGAAGTGTATGCGAAGTTTCATGACAATCGCTCAAATAGTTGAGGCGTGAAACCGTAACAAATAAACTCACACTCGCATTTATAATATTAGTTAGGATAGAAACCGCACAATATACATTGTTTGCTACCTTAGCTGTATAAAAATTATAAAATTATTATGGAATCTCTTTCTCTTCTCAAACATGGCGCAGTTTGAATTAAAGTGCCTATAACATATCAATAAAAATAATAATATCAGCCCTTTACTAAACTGTCCCAATGCTGAACACATATATAATTTGATAAAATCTTATTTATCAAATAGAAAACAGGTAATTGCAATAAAAAAGCTAAATCTCTAGACAAAAAGGGAAGATATATACCTATCTAGACAGCGTAGAATATCATTCGGTGTGCCCCAGGGCAGTGTATTAGGGCCTTTGTTGTTTATATTATATATAAACGACTTACCCAAAGCAATAAAACATCCCTTAACACTATTCGCTGATGACAGTACTGTAACTATAGCTTGTAATAAACCCGACTCATACGAATCTGATATTAATAACACACTTAGCTCAATAATTTTATGGTTAAATAATAATAATTTGAAAATAAATCTCTACAAAACTCAAATAATGCACTTTTGTCAAAGACAACCTACTTGTTATAAAATTAATATTAAATATCAGAATAATATATGTGCTACAAATAATGCAAAATTCTTAGGATTGACGATTGATAACCAGCTAAATTGGAAAGATCATAAAGAGGCTCTTTGCAAAAAAATCAGTAGTTCGTCCTATGCTCTTCATAAACTGAAACATATAGTCAACATGGAATCTCTACTAACTGCTTATCATGGCATTGTTGCATCCGTACTTAGATACGGAATAATTTTTTGGGGCAACTCTACACATAAGGAGATCGCATTTAAATTACAAAAGAGATGCATAAGGGCTATGTTTGGGCTTCAAGTAACTGACAGTTGTAAACCTCACTTTATCAAACATGAAATTCTAACGCTTCCGTCTTTATATATATTTGAAGTCGCAATATTTGTTAAAACAAATCCTCATTTATTTCCCAGTCTATCCGATGTTGTTCTACGTAATAGGCGCAAAAATAATTTATGCATAAGAAGAGCTAAAACTACCCTCATGTGGAACAGTATATTCTGTTTAGCTCCAAAACTCTATAATAAGCTACTGGAGGAATATAAACAATTAAATTTAAAACACTTTAGAAAAACGCTAAATATTTTTTTGTATAATAAATGCTACTACTCTATCAAAGATTTTCTAAATGACACGTTTTGTTAAATTTTATACTTAGATTTTGTTTTTGTGTTTGTTTTTCTTATAATATTTTTGTACGCCGATTGTATTGGCAAGACACAGTTTGTACTTTCATTTGTTTTTTGTAAGATCTTTTTTATAAACCTGTGTCTAACAAATAAAAATAATTTGAATTTGAATTTGAACACGGCCTATTCTCAGTGTGAGAATCAAAGTAATTAAACAATTTAAATTTACTGCACAGATGGCGTAGTGAAATCACTACGCCATCTATTATAATATCTATTAGTTAGGATTTAAACTGCCTCGGTGACTCATCGGTTCTAACTTTGTTTATTTATTAAATAACTAGCTTTTGCCCGCGGCTTCGCTCGCGTTAATCTAGAATTTGACAATCAATTCGGGTTGTACTCTGCTTGTAATATAATTCAATCATGATTCGAAAGACACGTGGCGCCATCTATTATTATAAGAACGTTATTATTGTTTTCCTCGGGAACGGTAATTTTTTTTGGGATGAAATGTGTAGTGTATGTAGTTATACATACATTCTATTATGACATTTGTCTCGAGCGCATACGTCACAAGTGCGGGCAGAGAGGGCAGTCAGTGTCCGACCGTCGGCCCGATAGCACGTGGTGGTGCGTTGGCGAGCCAAATAAGTAAACCTATAAAGTTACGTATAAAGTGCAAATACTACATTGGCGACGAGGATAAAGAACAACTAACTGTGAGTAAATTTTTAATTATAGTTATTTAAATAACTAAGGTAACGGTGTGTAGGAATGAAAAATGCCTAGAACTAAATTATATATTTAAAATAGTGATATTTATCAGACTTAAACGATTCATAATGTGAGTAACTTTTAAATGTTATATCTGATTAGTTTACTAGCATTATGCCTACCGACATTATGCTCGTTTAACCTTTAAATTTTAACAATCTATTTAATCATTGACGTATTCAATATTTTCGGTAATTAAGATCACATGTTGTTATCCTATGTATGGTAATAGTATCTAATACGTATTAAAACAAACAACTATTTGATTATATCAAGCAAAATAAACGAAAACCTTAGTTGTTTACGCTTAATTGAACTATGAGTCATTACATAAGAATGCATTGCAAGATGAATAGAACGAGGCAATGGCACTGATAACGCTTTTGTATTATTTTATAACTAAAAATTATAGAATTACTCGCATCTGATTAATTATAGGTTATGATTGAAACAAAATAAAGAGATATGTAGGTTACACATTAAAATAAAATAAGGTCATACTTACAAGGTTTAATATCATATGTATTTACTATATATACATATATAATTAGGGTCCGAGATTGAACACTCACTAACTACAATATTTAAAGAAAAATATTAAAAAGAAGAAGGGACAGAATGACATGCTGGTATATATGTCTTCGCTACGTATATACAGTATTAGCAGGTGTAATGCCTGGTCATTAAATTGACACATGACATTCATTAAAAAAATATTATAGCAGCTTTGGCTGGTCATTAAATTGATACCGTAACTATTTAATCATAAAAGCAGTCTGACTGGTCATTGAATTGACATTGTTGTTATTATTTTACGAAAGCAGTTTTGACTGGTCATTAAATTGATACAAAAGCAGTTTGATAAGGACTGTGAACAATAGTGTCAGCTGTATAACTATACAGGTCATTAAATTGACATGAAACAAGCTTAGTAATTTAAAAGTTTATTAAGACTATTGGTTTCAGGTAGCAAAATAAATTAACATATGTCTCAACTCACACTCGAAAAATTCGATTGTGAAGGAGAACAGTCATCGGTCGGGGTACGATGGGAACGCTGGAAACGAGCACTGTTTATCTATCTCGATGCAACTAGTATTGAGAAAAGTGAAAAGAAAAGAGCTAGCTTGTTACATTTCGGTGGGTTAGAATTACAGGAGATATTTTATAACATTCCAGAAGCGAATGCTTCGACTGCAGATGGAGTTGATGTATTCAAAATAGCAATAGATAAACTCGACGCATACTTTACACCGAAGCAAAGTAAAGTCTATGAACGTCATTTATTTAGATTAATTAAACAGGAACCAGACGAAAGATTTGAGAAATTTTTGGTGCGCCTGAGGCAACAAGCTGACAAATGCAAATTCAACGACAAAGAGGATCAAATAATCGATCAGATAACTGAAAAGTGCTCTTCCAAGGAACTAAGGAAAAAGATTTTGCAAACTGGCGATTCGATGACACTCGATGATATTTTAACTGAGGCAAATGCGCTAGAAGCTGTTAGCCGACAAATGGAAGATTTTGGAAAGGAGTCAAGTAAATCTGAAGACATTAACAAAGTAGATACAAAGTCGAAACGTAGAGAAAATCAAGACACATATAGGAAAAAATGGACTAGTAAACCAGCTTGCGGCAGATGTGGAAATAGAAACCATGGTTCTCTAGACGTCAATTGCCCTGCACGAGATAGAGAATGCTTAAAATGCGGGTTGAAAGGACATTTTAGACAATTCTGCAGATCCAAAGTACTAACCAAACGGAAAATAGAAATAGATGACAAGAAAATAGACAACAAAAAATCTAGACTACAGAATAAAAAAGAAGAAAATAGACAGACTCACAAAGACACGGACGACGTACACTATGTATTTAGAATCGATGAGGATGGTGAATTTGAATGTGACATTGGAGGCGTGAAGATTAAAATGTTAGTAGATTCCGGATGCAAATGTAACTTAATAACAAGCAAAACATGGCGTGAAATGAAAAGTAACAACATAGACATTTGTAATCAGGATCACAAGCCCGACAAATTGTTTTATGGTTATGGTAGTGACGAACCTTTAAAATTAATAGGATCTTTTGAAGCAAGGATCAAGATAGCTGATAGGTCTGAGTATGCAACTTTCTTTGTAATAGATGATGGTACCAGGGACCTATTAGGCAAACAGACAGCTATAAACATGGGAATCCTTAAGATTGGTTTGGACATAAACCATATGGAAACCAAAGAATCATTTCCAAAAATTAAAGACGTTCAGATACATATACTTATTGACGATCGGGTACAACCAGTCTCACAGCCACTTCGAAGAATACCTATACCTCTAGAAGAAAAAGTTTGCAGTAAAATTAAAGATCTAATAGATAGGGACATTATTGAAGAAGTGCAAGGGTCCTCAAAGTGGGTATCTCCAATAGTACCAGTCCTAAAAGATAACGGAGATATTCGAATCTGTGTGGATATGAGACGAGCGAATAAAGCCATTTTACGAGAAAACCATCCACTCCCAACAATGGACAAACTGCTACCTAAAATGAAAAACGCCAAATTCTTCAGCAAGCTTGATATAAAGGACGCTTTCCATCAACTTGAATTACACCCAGACTCTCGTCATATTACGACCTTTATTACAAGTAAAGGACTATATAGATACAAACGCTTAATGTTTGGTATAACATGTGCTCCAGAAATCTTTCAGAAAACTTTAGAACGTATTCTTCTAGGGTGCGAAGGGACGGTAAATTTTATCGATGATATTTTAGTGTATGGCGAAAATAAAGAAATCCATGACCAAAGATTAAAAGCAGTTATGAAAACTTTAGAAGAGAACGATATAGTGCTAAGAAAGGACAAATGTTTATTTAATAAAACGGAAATACAATTTCTGGGACATGAGTTTTCAGAGAGTGGGGTAAAACCTTTACAGAAATATGTAACTAGTATACAAGGATTTCGACCACCTATGAACATAGGTGAGCTTCAGAGCTTCTTGGGATTAATAAACTTTGTCGGGAAATGGATTCCAAATTTAGCCACTAAAACCGAACCTCTTAAAGAGTTATTACGAAACAAGCTGGGAAAAGGATCGGAAATAACAAAACTATGGGGTCTCACTCAAGAGACTGCATTTATAGAACTAAAGTCCGCATTGTCTACGATTCCAACGCTAGGCTATTACGATGTGAAAGATAGGACTGTGGTTATTGCAGATGCTAGTCCAGTAGCATTGGGTGGCGTATTGCTACAAATAGACGACAGAGGGCCACGGATTATTGCATATGGCCATAAGACATTGACAAATTGTGAACGGCGATACTGTCAGACAGAGAAAGAGGCTCTGGCATTAGTCTGGGCCGTAGAACATTTTCACATTTTTCTTTATGGTAAAGCTTTTGAATTAATAACCGATCACAAGCCACTTGAAATCATATTTGGACCTAAGTCAAAACCATGTGCCAGAATAGAGCGATGGATTTTACGACTACAAGCATATGACTTCAAGGTTATTTATAAACCAGGTAAAGACAATATTGCGGATAGTTTATCTAGACTGTGCAAATTAGAAAACACGTCAGTAAACAAAATCGAAAACTACATACATCAGATCGTAGAAGAAACTAAACCAACAGCCATATCACTGAAAGATCTTATTGATTGTTCAGCAGAAGATCCAGAAATTATAATGGTAAAAGAAGGGGTTTATAATAATAAATGGGACGATAGTGTAAAAACATTTAGGTTATTTGAGAATGAGCTGTGCTTTTATAAAGGAGTTTTATTGAGAGGAACTAGGATAGTGATTCCAAATAAATTACGCGGGAAAGTTTTGAAGGCAGCTCACGAGGGTCACCCTGGTATTGTTTTAATGAAAGCTAGACTAAGGACTAAAGTGTGGTGGCCAAGATATGACAAAGACGCAGAGAACCTAGTCAAATCATGTAAAGGGTGCACCTTGGTCTCCACCCCAAACCCACCGAATCTACTTAAAAGGCGAGAATTACCAAATGAACCTTGGGTAGACATAGCTATAGATCTGATGGGACCTCTGCCGAATGGAGAACATATACTGGTCGTGGTAGATTATTTTAGCCGGTATAAAGAAATAAAGATTACTCGGCAAATCACTAGTACAGACATCATAAGGATGCTAACAGAAATATTTAGCCGTCTTGGGAATCCAGCAACAATAACTGCAGACAATGGCAAACAGTTTTGTAGTGCAGAATTTAAGCAGTTCTGTGCTGCACGAAATATAATTGTATTTAACACAATACCATATTGGCCTCAACAGAATGGTGAAGTAGAGCGTCAAAATAGGGACATCTTGAAACGCCTAAAAATCAGTCAGGCAGAGAAAGGTCATTGGCGAGAGGGGTTGGAGGAATATTTGGTGATGTACAACAGTACACCACACTGTGTGACTGGAAAATCTCCATCGGAGTTATTCTTTAAGCGACAATTTCGCGACAAAATCCCAATGATAGCTGATATAAACCGTCAGCTAGAGAATTCAGATGTTAGAGATAGGGATCAGCAGAAGAAACAATTAGGAAAAGAATATGCAGATAAGAAAAGAAAAGCTAAGGAATATGAAATACAGCCAGGGGATAAAGTTTATTTAAAAAATATTAATAAAGACAATAAATTAAGCTTAAATTATGATCCGACACCACATACGGTTGAAAAGAGTACTGGAGGGGATATTGAAGTTCGAAATGATCAGACCGGACAGGTTTTAAGGAGAAATATAGTTCATTTGAAGAAGGTAGAAGGCCAGTGGAAAGTTCTTGGTAATAAAAAGGATGACAAAATCAGTTTAGAAGACGAGCCTTCTACAAGTAATGGGGGGGAATGATTATAAATTATACAAGGAAAGGAAAGGGAGCATAATCTTGCCTAGTAGGTAGAATCATATAGAAGACACATTATAATAAATTACAAAGAAAGGAACCTTGTAGGAATAGGAATACCTACGTGATTGATAACTCAATAGTTATTAATTAAACATGAAGTCAAGCAATTAAAATAAATATATATATATAATTATATCGATTAAAATAGTATTTGGAAATGCATATAAAATGTTATACATGTTTAAGAAATAAATGAGTACTTAAATTTATAATACCAAATCGTTTTAATTTTAAATATAAAATAAATTAAAATAAGGAAGGGATGTAGTGTATGTAGTTATACATACATTCTATTATGACATTTGTCTCGAGCGCATACGTCACAAGTGCGGGCAGAGAGGGCAGTCAGTGTCCGACCGTCGGCCCGATAGCACGTGGTGGTGCGTTGGCGAGCCAAATAAGTAAACCTATAAAGTTACGTATAAAGTGCAAATACTACAAAATGTATGTCCGTTTCTGTACACCTGACAACGTATATGCAAAATTTCAGGATGATCGTTTCGGTGGTTTAGGCGTGAAAAGGTAACAAACAAACAAACAAACTCATTTTCGCTTTTATAATATTACTAGACTAGATAGATTTATAAACAAAAAAAAAATCGGTCGGATTCCTGATACTCTGTTACGGGTTATTAAGGGGGTCAAAATTTCGTTATTTTTTGCGTAGGACGCACCTTTTCTGAGATATTGTCAATATTCTCAATATTCTAAAATAATTCAAGAATGAAAAGCGTGGAAGCGTGACGATGACGCGAGTTCTATGATTTTTGTTCACCCAAGACGTGCTCAACACGCCTAAAGAAGTTTTCACTTCAACAAAATGTTCAACTATTTAGCTTTATTATAAAGGCATAGATGGAATGCAATATAGTTAGAAATTGATGTAATCCATATCTATACGAAACAGAAGAACATTAAAAACAACGGTAGTCCGATAGATATGGCGACTTGCGATCGAGTGACTGTGGGTGTCAGGTCGGAACTGCAATAAATGGGAATTTAAAATCCCACACGTCACACAGACATTAAGCTACTCTTAATTCAAGAATTTAGCTTAGCTAGAAGGATAAAAAGAATACTAGTAATATATGAGTAATATGTAGAACAAATTACACGAAATCTCTACAAAAGTCCATGTGAAAAAAAAGCATTAGCATTTACCAAATATTTGTTTGACTCATGCACCGATTTTGCATAAACATACAATTTCGGCGCTTACATACGATACAGCCAATCCCTTATAATCCGTTCGACAGAACTCCTAACACGACTAAACCAGAAACCTCTTTTAAACCTCTTCGTTCAAATCCGTCCTTAACACATGTTTTTGAAACTCATACACCGAATGGCATAAACGAAAAAAACATCGTAAAAAAGGTTGTATGCAATATAAATCAACACCTACGCGAACAATGCAGTAGGCTCAAAAACTTTTGTTCTTTTGCCTTTTTTTAAAAAGATAAAACTTCACATTAGGGCAAGCGTGCATTATTATTGGAGCCGACCGCCCGCGGCGTCATGCTTTTGTATGGGATATCGAATTAGATGTTCGGTTAGGATTGTAGTGTATGGCCCAGACAAGGCATGATTTTGAAATTTAGAAATTATTGTTCGAAGTTCTGGCGGTTAATTTAATAACTTCTGTTTCGGAGTCGCGTTTTTGGTGCTGTCGCATTTGCGTTTGTTTACATTCGGTAATGATTCATTCAAGGAATAGGTATTTTTGTAACGAAATTGTCAGAAGCAACCTAGAGTCTGATAAGTGATAACTAATAAGTACTGCGACCACGTTAAGTGTTAATTTTTTGCAAAAGACTTTTAAGTTCTATAACATCACGCTACGAGTTACAAGAGCGGAGCAGTAATCATAAACGTAGGTGAAACCGAGGACAGCTAGTACTTTTATAAAGCTACAAGGAACCTGTATCCGATACGTTAGAATTATTTAAATTAAAGATTACGCCTGGTGTAGTAGGTTTAAATCCCACTCAGAACCTAATAATTCCTAGTGCCCTCACTGCGTTTAAAAGACAAAAGCATATTAGTTAGTAAGCACTTTATGTTATTGTTGTTCATGTATGTTTGTTTACTTGATTTTCACGTAAAATTGAATATAGAGATTTAATGCTCTTTACACAGTTTAGCAGCCTGGAGTCCAACTTAAAATTAAAGTTTTTATTCCCCTAATTTCGGATTGTTAAACAGGCGCCGTGGTGCATAGTGTGAACTGCGTAAATAACATTGCGGCCGAATTGGGGTCCCCGCAGCTGAAATCCTGGGCATAATATGATATGGCCATATACGGTGTGTTCCGTAAGGAATAAATAATCCTTAAATACCTTATAGTGCAGCTATTGAGGGTCTAAAATAAAAAAAAATACAACATTATTTTCCAGCTAGTACCCAGGATTCATCATGATCAAGATTCGTTATAAAAAATATACAAGTTTTACAATAGTTTTACAATCGAAGGAGTAGACGAGACCCCCACAGACTTGTGCTTAATGATGTTGCAAGGTTGACTAAATATAATAAAAGCTGTCTAGTGATGTGTGTACGCATATTTAATGAGATACCTTGTAACTTAAAAGTGTTAAATCCCCGATTATTTAAAATACATTTATATAAATAGCTTAATGAAAATATTTTTTATAATAAAAAAATTTTGGGCAGACAAAATTTTGGGGTGTTCGTACATTGACACGAAGAAGAAGAAGATAGTCTAATAAACAAAATTTTAACAAAAAAGAAAACCGACTTCAAATAAGAATATTCTTAAACTTAAAATGCACTAAAACGTTAATAAATAATTGCATATTCTTGTGAATAATTAAATTATTGTTATTTTTGGAGTCGGTGTCAGCCGCCCGCGCCGCGTGCTGCATCTATGTGTGTAATTGTGCATGCTAATGTTATGTTATGATTATAGTAAGACATCTCATGTTTAATTAGTTACAAAGCTACCTTGGCTGACACCAACTCCAATAATAACAATAATTTAATTATTCACAAGAATATGCAATTATTTATTAACTTTTTAGTGCATTTTAAGTTTTAGTATATTCTTATTTAAAGTCGGTTTTCTTTTTTGTTAAAATTTTGTTTATTTCTCGGTTTTTAGTGAACCTTGCCAAATATGAGAACATCATCAATGTAGCCAAATACGCATTATTAAGTATAACTCGAAAACGAATGGTCAAAACTTGATCAAAATTAAATGGGACCGCACGGGAAGCACCAGCTTTCAAATAAAAAAAGAATCATCAAAATCGGTTCACCCAGTCGAAAGAAACGAGGTAACAAACATAAAAAATAAAAAATACAGACGAATTGAATACCTCCTCCTTTTTTTGAAGTCGGTAAAAAGAATTTATTGAAAATAAATTGTAACTTTGTGTCTACCAGACTATGTCTTAATTAATGTATTGCGTGCTATGTTAAGCTAAACATGTGTAAATTATTTCATAATTGTAACATCTTTATATATCATGTTTGATGCAAATAAATATTATTATTATTAAAAAGCAAAATCTTTATAGTACCTAGAACAGTTCCCTCGAATATTGCCCGACTAAATTATTTTAAGCCGAATGAGGTTTAGTATTATATTTAAATTAGTTTAGTATCGATCAGCTATTATGTAATAGTAATTGGTATTGTCATATTAATCTAATTTGAGTTTTATCATAGACGTAGTTTTGGTCCCAGATTGCATTTTTTTGTTCGAAAGTTATAGTAAATGGGTTTTGTATTTAAATTACAAACATTTTCATATTAATTTTTAATTAGTTAGTTACTTATTATTTTAGGTGAAGTTTTGTTGAATACATGGTAGTGATAGATACTTATAATCCTAACTAATATTATTTATTTATTTATTAAGGATCTCCAACAAAGAATATACACAAAATTGCACAGACAAATGGACATTAGTTTTGTATAGTGTACTCCTTTACTTATTGGAGACCACAGCATGCACATACATATAACAACAAAGCATAAAATAGAAAATTTTAAAATTAATTAATTAAAATAAACTACACGTTAGGAATTAACTTAACAAAAGAAATAAATAATGTGAAACTTAATGAAAAACTTAAATAACCCGTTCTAAGTGTGTTTTATATTTTATAGATGTGTATGAATGAATTGAGGTTGTTTGTTACACTTTCACGACTTATTCAACGAACATCATGGAATTTTCCATACACGTTGTCAGGGGTACAGAAAAGGACAAAGGCCAAAAACTGTTTCCTAGGGAAAGAAATGTATTGACAAAATCTACATTAACGCGAGCGAAGCCGTGGATCAAAACTAGTATTAAATATATTTACGTCTATATAGATATAAGCTACGGGCCTGAAGCAGTTATCATAAACGTAAATGAAACCGCGGTCAGGACAGCTAGTACAACAATGATTGACTTTACATTATCCCAATAATGAAACTCGCTTCGGTAACATAAATAAACTCAAACACACGGGACATTACACACATAATAAGGTATTGTACAAATGATACTCGCTCAGAGAGCCATTAGTCAGTCCTTATATAGTTCAGTTCGTGGCAATAATTATTTTATTTATTGCACGCATACGGGCGCTGTGATATATGGGGTAGTGCACCATTGGTAAACTGTCTTATGATCTATATATGGCGCCTTTTAAGACATGAATGTATGGTGTTTTCAAATGTCGAGCGTGTTAAAGGAAAGTGTGGTCGTATTTTAGACGTATAGTAGACGCTTCTGGGATTTCTCCGAATGGGTATGCTGAGATGTACATATGGACGTGACACAATGTATATGTCCCATATATTTTAGTTTATTTATGTTACCAAAAAAGTTCTAAATTATCGCTTTTTTATATTCATATCCAGGTTGGGCCACTGCCCCACCTGGATATCGAACCCTATAGAGGTTTTCTGTCAGAATATTTTTAGTACGGAGTCTGGAACTTTGCCCTATAGGTTATATGTTAGGGTCTTGCAGTTTGCGCATAGACCAAACCCGCATACCATCACGGCTTGACGTACATATGTTATATGCCATCTTGTAAAACTCATATAGCAGCGATACTAGTGGCCGATCGTTAAACTGCCACGTAGAAGTCTTAAGTACGATTCCAAGACACGCAACTCGGACTTTTCGAGCTGTGTGCGTATTAAATAGTTAATTATTGCTCGCTTGAACGGCGCAGGAAAACATCGTGACGAAACCACCATGTCTGATGGTTCTCCATAATGTCAATCAATCAATCAGCCCACCGCAGTCCACTGCTGGACAAAGGCCTCTCCCATTTTACGACACAACATCCGGTCTTCCGCCTTCCGCATCCAGTCTGACCCAGCTACCTTTTTCAGTTCTCCATAATATACTTGAAGATAATTTATGTGAAGTCTGTCAAACGCACACTAGGCCAGCGTGGTGGACTATGGCTTCATCTTTCTGACGCTTTCAAGATGCCCGTGCCCAGCACTGGGACTGTCTATATACAGGGCTGATATTTTTAAACACATACATATACCATATTTATACTCTGGAAGAATGGAAAATTAATGGAAAACCTCTGAAATTAACCATTCTTCCAGGGTAGGCAGAGTCTAGGGATTTAACAACTTCAATCCTGCTTTCTCACTATATACCATCCTATTTATAAAAAAACTGTCCATTTATACCAAAACAGTTAAAAAGCCTCAAAATGTTTTTATCTTTTTTACCATTACGCATAGTCATGATAAATGCGTCGGCAATGAAACCTTATTGGTCTATTGGGAAATCTAGGGATAGTAGCTATTATTACTGATAATGATTCCGTAGAGGTATCGGGCGGTTTTCAGTTTCAAAATACGTGTAATGCTGTCGATTCGCCTATTTACATATTTTATTTACTATTTTCTGTGTCTTTCCTCGCTTAGAAACAGTTTCTTTATTCTGGATAAAAGGCATCTTGTGTCCTTTTTCTGTACCCCTGACAAAGTGTATGCGAAATTTCATGATCATTGGTTGATTAGTTAAAGCGAGAAGTGTATTAGACAAACAAACTCACATTCGCATTTATAATATTGGTTTGGATTTCTATCGCCTCCATTGCGCAGTGGTTCGGTAATAAAATAATATAATATAATATTCTATCACATACACACAACACCATCTAGCCCAAACTAAGCAGAGCTTGTACTATGGGTACTAGACAATGGATAAACATACATATATACTTGTTTTTTGTAAATACATACCTATTATACACAGAAACACCCAGACCAAGACAAACATCAATGTCCATGCTCACAAATGTTTGACTTGTGTGAGAATCGTATCGGTGTTAGGCTTAAAAGTGTTTTTATGTTTTTACTGGTAGTACAGAGTCTAGAACTGTGTAAACGGTAGTATGTCCTCAAGCCATAGATAGTTAAATAAGAGTGTATTACATCTCTGCCTACCCTTTTTGGGATGTCAGACTTTGTACATATGCGCATAAAAAAGTGAGAAATAGCAATGAATTGCCGTAAATCTTAGAGTTCGAAAAAATGGTTCAATATGCAAAGGTATTCGAGGGTATATCGACTATGCTGAGTCGAATGGCGCTGACTGCGAATCTCTAGCTCTTAAGGTTCTTGAGTTGAAAGATGGTATCACGTGACCTTGAGGTCAGAGGTCAAAGGTCATAGTCATTTCGGGGTATATTGACTAATTCTGAGTCGAATGGCGCTGACCGCGAGTCTCTAGCTTTTACGGTTCTTGAATTAAAAGTTGTATAACAGACAGACGGACGGACGGACAAAGCTGTTGTACCTATAAGAGATTTTTCGAACTCTAAAAAACACAAAAAGTGAATAAGCATAGTTTGAACAAAATAGCAAGTGCCTCATGCATTTTTCCTTTAACATATTGGCGACAAACGGTATATAAAAGTTACAAGCTATTGTTTTTAAGAATACTAATTAACTCTAGTCGAGCAGACTCCAGACTCAAGTAGGAGAACTTTAGTTTAAATAACTCCAAAGTTCAGCGATTTAGTTAGTCTACCTTTAACAAAACATCGGATAAACAAACTCCGTGTTATCTTTGTTAATTCTAAGCATAGCGCTTCTAGTCTTAACAGAACTTTATAGGTTAGTTTTCAAGCTTGAGGGTGTCTGACGCAACATATTGGATATTGAACGTTCAAATTATCGATGTTTGAATATCTCTCAATTGCAAGTTCAATACAAGCGATATGTATTGCTTATCGTTGTTTATCGGTAGGTAGGCATTTGCCTACCTCCGTCGGTTGATATTTTGGGTGGTATGTCTACTTGGGTATACCATCCAAAATCTCAACCAAGGCAAGTTGTTTAACCCGTTTAGGTCCAAAATGTCCAATTCCTGAAATGTCCAACGGTTCCAAAATGTCCAATTCCTAGAATGTCCAATTCCCTAAATGTCCATTTCCCAAAACGTCCAATTCCTTAAATGTCCAATTCTCACAATGTCCAATTCCCTAAATGCCCATTTACCAAAATGTCCAATCTTTGATAATGTCTGCAATGTAGCCTCTACTCCTGAATCACCTCATATTAGAACTTTGGGGACCCAAAATCAATTACAATGTTGCCCAAGTAGAATCCAAAAATGAATATTTTTTTATATTGAGTTTATATTATACTAGCTGTTACTTGCGATTTCGTCCGCGTAGATTTTAACTAAAAAGTGTTTGTCTCCGCGGAACCCTATTTTTTACTAAAATCAAAGTAGCCTAAGTTACTCCTTATAACATTAGCTATCTGCCAGTGAAAGTCCCGTCAAAATCGGTTTAGCCGTTTCGGAGAATAGCCGGAACAAACAGACAGACAGACAGACAAAAATTTTAAAAATAGATGTTTTCGTATGGGTACCTTATATACTTTCATATGCATTAGATAAAAAGCTGTTATTTTGACATTACAAACAGACACTTCAATTTTATTTATTTGTATAGATTTCTATTTAGTTCACAGTTCTTGGTATTCTGTATACCATATAATAATAATAATAATAATATCGGCCCTGTATTAAACTGTCCCACTGCTGGGCACGGGCCTCTTCTCACTATGAGAAGGGTTAGGCCATAGTCCACCACGCTGGCCCAGTGCGGGTTGGCAGACTTCACATATCTTCGAGAACATTATGGAGAACTCTCAGATATGCAGGTTTCCTCACGATATTTTCCTTTACCGTTAAAGCGAGCGATAATCAACTATTTAATACGCATATAACTTCGAAAAGTCAGAGGTGCGCGCCTTGGGTTCGAACTCAAGACCTCTGCGTGGCAGTCCAACGGTTTCCCACTAGGCTATCGCGCACATACCATGGTTACAAATAAATGAAAACCATCTGATTTCTATTGTTGTAAAATTCTTTATAGTCTATACCAGTATATATACAGTAAATCAATATAAGTAGCTGATTCATTTCATTTTTATCATGATATGTGGTAGAAAATTATTTTTGCAAGTTTATACAGTGGCCATATATTCACTTTAATTCGTGACACACTTACAATAGCTCTACTATAGGCTGCTTTAGCGTTATCCATTCTTTACAAGGCATTCTGCATATATATGTCGGAGAGTTTGGACGGCAACTCGCTTTTGATATGATGAAGCAACAAAATATAGGCGTGGTATTATACTTCGTACGTATACTAATGATAGGCAAATGCAAGAGAAATAAAACAATAAAGGTTGACTGTGATTATCTCTGATTTGATCCGTAACGCAGCGAGTTCGTCGCCCGAATGTGTCTGCGCACGAGTCTTCAGTGCTCATATAACGTCAATATGACACTGACAGTTATAACTGTCACTCCAACTGACATATTGGCTCTATGGCGACCTCTATCAAGCTTACGCTTGACGTTCCGAAACAAACCAATAGATGGCGCTTTATTCAACTCCAATTACAGAAATAAATTGCAATCCAATGATTATTTTCTTAACGCTACGACATATATATATATATATATATATATATACCAACTCATTAACCTGGATAAACAAGAGTTGCTTTATTGAAATGTTAAACAAAAATTCTCTCGCACCTTTTGTAACAGATAGAGTAAACAACTCATTTGGAAGACCCCCGTTGTTCTAAGTACACAAAGAACTTGCCGCCGCATTTAATTTTGTTCAATGCTGTGCAATTTCCTACATAACGCTCGGTATATTCAGTTCAGCTTACAATTGTTGAGATGGATAATTTGTATTTTTATTATAAGTGTGAATGTTTGCGATGTTGTTTGACAGTTTGTGACTTCATCGCGTGTATACTGTTGAATTTAGTTGGATTTGTATTAAATTTGACATGCAGATAGACCATTTCCAGGTTTAATACATGTAAGTCGTGCCTTTGCCCGCTTGTATCCCGTACGATATATCTCAGTATGCGTTCCTATGGGATACACGATAATAATAATATGTAGTAACTCTATATGTATAAACTCGGGAATTTCTCGTAATTAATTCCCTAGCTTGATGCCGGGTTCGGGCAAAGTGTTATTGGTTTTTCTGTAAGTAAATTCTCAGTACGGAGTTTGCAAATGCGCCCAAATACGACTATAGGTTCGCCTTATGTGAGACGTAAAGGAACTAATTAAATTTAAACGCCTGGTTTACTGAACACAGTAAACAAGGCGTATTACATTCAAATTTAGTTAAGTTTAAGTAAGACGAGTATTGTCATACTCGTCTTACTTTTCGTTTCTTAATTCCTAAGTTTTCTTACATTATCTAGAAATAATTATAATCCATTTATAGAACTTTTACTTAAGTCGAGTGAGAGTAAGATACGAGTGTATTAAAACCTTCGATCAAATATACCATAGATGCACATTCTCATACAAAAACCGCGTCAATATGTGGCACTGACCAGTACTACTTACTTCTAAGTGTCTGCATTTATTATGCAATCCAGGAAATAAACCGGCATAACCATTGAACGCTCACTGAGAAACATTTTGTAATAGTTTAGTTAAAACGCGTCAATGTAAAGCGTCCTAAGTGTGTTACTCGCGATACGCAAGCGTACTAAGTATATGGTACGGTCTCCACCGTAGTAGTGGTGTCGATTCGCTCTCGCTTACGGGCAGCGCACGCAAGAGTGAGTGGGACAGGTGCATAATATAGCGCATACGACTGATTTATGCACAGTTTTGTTGGGGCCGTTTTTCGAGCGACAATCGTGCATATATGGTATATTTGATCGATGATTAAAACTGTTTGCAAATAAAATGTAAGATTAATAGCCCAAATAATGTATGTAAAATTTAAAATCCTCAAAATATGGCACTTATTTACAACGTTGTCATTTCTAATAGGCCACAAACCATAAATACTCTTAATATGCGATTGGACATTCGTTACATCGCAAATAGCATTCTACTTAAAAGCGTCTTATTACTAGAGTTTCTAATGAGTCAAAACCCATTATTGTCAGTCAATCGTTTATTTTATTGGTATTTACTGACAATCACAGTGGCTTCGACTTCAAGATATTAATGTTTATTGTGCCGTTTTATTAGGCTTGTAATGGTTGACTAGTAACGTATATAATTTATTTATTATTGTCGCTCTTTCGTGATAATTTTATAACAGTCACTTGCTTTTAGCTGCGGTTTTGCCTTAAGCAAAATATTTATACATCAAGGATATATCATTTTGCCGAAAGGCTGTGCTACTTTTTTGTTTATAAGCTATCTTTACGCTGAAAAATATCTATATTGTCACTTTGTTGCTGTGCGCGAGAAGGATACTCTAGAATCCTTGGAAACACCGTGCTGACATTAATCACTACTTCTTGACCTGGCTGCCTAGCGATTCTTTTTACGATGAGATAGCAAAACGTTAGTCATAACCCTGTTGATGTCTATAAGCTACGATAATCCTATCGCATATAGTATACCCACAAGGTATGCTATAAATGTATTTCTACTGAGCACAGACTTCTAAAATGTTACAGGTTATTCGGAGGAAACCTAATATTATCTTGGAATACTTGGAGATCAAACTTGCAAATATAACAACTTCAAGAAACACAAATATCTATACTAAGGCCGGGAATCCACCAAAGCAGAGATGTGTGCGGTGTGCTGTGTGCTGTGCGAGAAGAGATGTTTTTCAGCTCGGGGGACTCCACCAAAGCGGAGATGTGTGCGATGTGCTGTGTGCTGTGCGAGAAGAGATGTTTTTCAGCTCGGGGGACTCCACCAAAGCGGAGATGTGTGCGGTGTGCTGTGCGAGAAGAGATGTTTTTCAGCTCGGGCCGGCTCGGCCGGCGCGCGCGCGGGACTCTGCGGGTTGCTAGCGGGCGAGAGGGGGGAGGGTGACATCGCTCACTGCACGCCGCTCACATCTCTCGTCTCCACTGCGCGTCGTCCGCGCACAGCTCACATCTCCGCTTCCATCGCGCCATACAAATATTACACATCTCCGCACAGCGATCTCCACTGAAGCTGAGCGGAGAGGAGATGTGTCAATAACACAATTCTATTGGTTGTTTAAAAAACATCTCTCCGCTCGTTTCGTCTCCGCTTTGGTGGAGTCCCGGCCTAAGGAGTTTGTTTTCATAGCTAGTGCACGGAATGCGTAATGGTTCAAGTGTTCACCTCGCAACTGCCACTACGCCAAGACTTGTGGCCTCAATCCCCACACAAGACAAAGATTACTGCGTTCCACAATAAGTTGTTGCGAGTGGTATTTGTTCTAGTGCGGGCGTAGTCATTTAAATTTACCTGGGGACGCCTTTTGTTGTAAGTTTGTATCAATTAAATGCATTCCAACTGCATTTCCATCATTTTTTTTCGAGACGAGCTCGATGCATTTAAAAGGGATTGGCAACTCAGAACAAGCGATCGAGACAGATGGAAGTCGGAAGGGGAGGCCTTTGCCCAGCAGTGGGACGCCAATTAGGCTTATAATAATAATAATTGCCAAGAGTAAATTTATAACACAGTGGAGTAATATACATGACACAAATTGAGTGTCTGATACATTTACCAATTTAGGCTAACCAGACCTTTTATAAAGACAAAGACATTTATTGCTTAAACTGTGTAGGTACATGAAATGTGTTCTTAAAATTAGATTTCGTTTCAACAGTCTACCCTGTCGGGCATTGCAATAGTATAAATTAAAAGTAAATTTTAGAAGTATGGACATAATAATAAAAATATAAAATAGTACAAAAGTGTGGTATTTTCCATTGGATCACTTGAAAGCAAAATACTCTTGCATATGGTAGAATACAGATTTGATTAACCATTTTTTTAAGACACTTTTAAACAATTTGCCTTTCAATTTTTTTATATCTACAGGTAAATGGTTGAATAGCCTAATCGCTGTTATATATATCTCTGTTTAATCTTTGATACGTTGCGGTTTGATGATCTTTTGTTTAATTAGACAACAGGATCAACTGCGGACAATTTTATCCTCATACGAGGGAATATTTTGGCGACTGTCAATATTATATTAATTTCTTTGTTTTCCTGTTGTTTCGCATATTACTTTTTTCCTGTGTGGTTCTGATAAAAGGAGACGCTTTGACCAGCCAGTCGCTTTGGTATCCTATTAGAAGTGGCGAGCGGGTTTTCGGCACTGGAGAAAGAGAATACGTGTATTTAATATTAGCATGTAACAGAAAAGTGTGGTCATCATATTTAAGGATTGTAGAATAAATTATGGAGCAAGGTAGATAAAATCATACAGATTTGGGGGCGATTGCTTTCAAATAGACTTTAAAAAGTCTGCGTTATTTTAAGATTTCGACTGGATATTGTTGTTTCTTGAAATAAATACATAAGTTTTATGAAATTCTTCACGTATATTTTATATATTGTTTGGCTTATATCTACATGGTATCTGTGAAAAGACACAAACAATATATACTACATTTTAAGGATTTATTCAAATTGAAATTGAACTACTTTACACGATTTAGGATAAATAACCTTTTTTTTTATGGATTAGGGCGGCAAACGTGCAGACGGATCGCCTGATGGTAAGCGATTACCGCTGCCCATGGACACCCGCAACCCCAAAGGAGTTACAAGTGCGTTGCCAGCCCTTTAAAAAGGAATGAAGGAGGGAAAGGACAAAAGAAAGGATAGGAAAAGGATCGGGGTAACTTGAACTCCGGCTCTCTCACTCACCGATACGAAACGCAACAGTACGGGTACCGTTACTTCACGCCGGTATTCTGTGAGAGGGTAGTACTACCCCGGTCGATCCGGCCCATTCATGCTGAAACCAGCGAGGATCTACTACCATTAAAATCATCATAATCATCTAAATATCTCAGTATTTTTTTACCAACATTTCCTTTGTCACATAGGAGGTGCTATTCTAAACGTTCAAACGCAGCATGTAGTTTAGCACAAACAATGAACTCACTTCACTATGAAAGTCACGTTTACAATTCGTACGCCTAAATTCCATTCAAATCTCAAACTCTACGAATCGAGTTGCGAACAAGGTTAGGTAATCA
Organism: Catocala sponsa; assembly: GCA_963564715.1. NCBI lineage: Eukaryota > Metazoa > Arthropoda > Insecta > Lepidoptera > Erebidae > Catocala > Catocala sponsa. The sequence continues at coordinate 12,088,332 of OY751351.1, forward strand.
AGATCCATTGATTGAGTGTTTCTGAACGGTATCAGTGAGAGCCAATCAGGTTCAATGATGATGGAGTATTCAGAACTTGCGCTTTTAAAGTTCCAAGTTTAAAGGTGGATTGAGTTGAGAGTTAGGGTTGCCATCTCGTTCTAATGCTGTTGGTTTTATATAAGAGGTGCTTTAGATGCTCAATTTTGGGTTGTGTTCTTCTGTATTTAGTCGTGAAAAGATTAAGCCTATCTCTATATATGAAAGTTCTGCTTTCGTATGTTTGTGAAAAACTCGAAAAGAAAACGATTAATTAACTTAAAATATTTACACATCACTATTAAATTACTATTTGAAATTAAAATGGTGTATACGAATTTTGTTGCGTTGTTTATTTTTTCCCTGTCCGATGAATCACATATGATACATAACAATAGATTTTCTATTGTGTCTGTCACGGGACAGCGAATGGGTTAAAACACTTTTATTACTTACATCATTTTGAACTATGATACTACTATTATTAAACTTGACTACAATAATACTACTTAGTTAATATCTATGTTTACACTTTCCCCGACGTTTCGGTTGCTTTTCAGCAGCCATAATCACGGGGAGACTAAGAGAGCTGTTGTTTTTATCCTAAAGTGAATCTGATGCAGAGGTCATAAGATTCGTTTCAGAATAAAAGGTGTTCCAGAGTTCACGCTGCTATTTAGAATTTCCAAACAAAAGGAAACCAATAAATTTTCTTCACTACCGTTGAGTAACGGACGCACCAGCATGTTCTTACTTTCTTAAATCCAATTATTGCAGAAAAAACATTTCAAATCGCCAAGGAGTATTTGAACTTGATAGCTATTTAAATTTATATCCAATAGTATTCATTGGATTATTCAGTTAAATTAATTGAATTATATCAAAGTACCGCTCGCCTCCTGTGAAGCAGTAATGTAATTCAATACTTATACAGCAGATGGTTCCATTCAGAAGATGTTTTATTTAGAACTAGCTGTTACCTGCGACTTCGTCCGCGTAGATTTTAACTAAAAAGTGTTTGTCTCCGCGGAACCCTATTTTTTTCTAAAATCAAAGTAGCCTAAGGTATTCCTTATAACATCAGCTATCTGCCAGTGCAAGTCCTGTCAAAATTGGTTTAGCCGTTTCGGAGATTAGCCGGAACAAACAGACAGACAGACAGACAAAATTTTTTAAAATAGATGTTTTCGTATTGGTACCTTATATACTTTCATAATTTGCATTAGATAAAAAGCTGTTATTTTGACATTACATTACTGTTATTTTGATACTTCAATTTTATTTATTTGTATAGATTGTTGATTTGAGAAAATCTATTAAATTAACTTATAGACATCGAGTAATAGTAACTCGGTGGCGCAGCGGTAGTGAATGTCATTGCTGTGCATGAGGTCACAGGTTCCGATGCCCCTGTCGGATAAAGTGTTGTTACGCTTTCTGGCAAGAAATTCCCAGTAGCAGCATAGAGTCAATGAGAGACTCGGAGATAAACTAGTTAGATTTAAGATTAAACTCTTGTATTTAATCTAATGGGTGATAAAAACAATCATAACATGTTATGTAGGCTTTATCCCATACAAACTATGGTATCCTATACGTATGTTCAATAAGGCGAGCACATAAGCGTTTTCAATATGCCTAACTGTTACGATGCTATCTGTTTTAACACGGAAAACTTAGAGATCGGACAACTTTTGTCCAATGTTGTGAGTAAGGGTTGAGTCCCAGTTATATCTACAACATCGAATCAACCTCATGAGTGAGGCGCCTTTGACGCGCGCACTCCGTACGCTCAATCTCATAGCCTTGGACGTGGACATATGCTATGCTCTGAGTGAATTCACAAGGATATCTTTTTTAAATTTGTTATTTTAATTAGATAAAATTATACATACATAGATTCACGCCTGTTTCCCATGGGAGTGGCAGAGACGACGGATTTCCATTAAAAAAATTATATAGGAATATATTGTTTAAGTTTTTTTTTAATAGTGCTACAATATCGCTTTGGGTGAATCCTGTAAAGATATTTGTATGTCTGTAAATAAATAAATAAAAATAAATAAAACGGGTTTATTCAAAGTAGGCTGCATTAACGGCTACGTTAAAGGTAACTTCACATTTAAAATGACCTAACTGCCTCGGTGACGTAACGGTACTGAGTGCGATTACAGTGCATCGGATATCGCGTTCGAATCACAGCCTCACAGGTGAAGCCAACAAAAAGTTATTAGGTGTTTCTACCAAGATTAATGGCAGTCTGGAGTTAGGAAGTTTGCGGAGCTACACGTCCCCTTGCTTCGGAAAGCGCGTTAAGCCATTGGTCCTGCACCTGATCAACCTATGGTCGTGTCGGACTGCTGTCCCATCGGACTATGAGAGTTAGGGAACAGAGAGTGGAACACTTGTGTGCGCATACAGTCTCGTGCACTATAATATCTCCTGCGCATGTGGGTAGTTTTCACTAAGATTTGCCGCCGAGACTGAAATTCAGTCTGGAGGACACTATAACGATCACCATATATATAACAATCTGTCTGTTGCAGTAATAAAATAATAGTGGAAGTAAAGATCCAAAAACCGACTAACACTACCCGGGAATCGACCTCGAGGCCTTATATATCGCAGTTAGCACATTCACAGCACCTTCAACAACAAATACAAAGGTTATAGCAAATATTTTACCATTAAATACACGAATTAAATTATTGTTAAACGATAAACATTCCAATCCATATTACACTACAATCGGCCACGGTTATTTCTTAGCAAAATCTTACATATCGTAAGAAGAGCATATCTTGGAAAATAAAATTTTATTAAAATTATACCATGAAGCACAACAATTATACCCACACACAGCAATAACAATAAAAGTATATGTGTGCGTGTGTGTGTATGTATGTCACGTCGTTGTTGTAAACTTTAACATGGCGCGTTTGCTTTTAATCGTTTCGGTAGATTTTATTGTCGCAGATAATGGATTAGGTTGTGGTTGTTTTGATTTTTATTTTATTAATCACCGTTTTTGGTTGAGTCCAGGTCAATGACAGTACCGAATGCCGCAAGCATAACGCGACTGTTGAAATCGTAGCAAACTATCCTCATAATAATTATTTATTTATTTATTTCAGACAAAAATACACTCGTATCATGCCGTCGCATCTAGGCCGCGAAGAATGGACAGTCTATTCCATTCTTCCTGCAATGAGTTGCTGGTAACTGCTGTTAGAGTTATGCTTATGACTGTTATAAGGATAGTGCTTTAACAGACGAATAGTTTTTATATTTAAATATGCGGATTCCGTGGCCAGCAGTATTGAATGCTACTGCTGTGCATTAGGTCTAAGGATTGTAAGTCAGCCAAAGTGTAGTATAATTTTCTTTTGTAGGAGCTCTTAGCAGCAAGGAGTCTGAAATTATACTCGGTAGATGACAATAGGCGCGCCCTATATTACTTGTGCTTTAAAACCATAGCTGGTGAAATATAACATACCGTTTCGGGTATATAAGCGTAACACTGTAAATAATGAACTATCAATATGTTAACATGTGAAATGTACGCCAAGGAGACTTGAAACTCTACTTCAAATAATATACGAAGTAAAGTTATCGCGGTCAAGCGTCACAGACGGTAGGTACTAAATGATGTCTAGTGGATAAAAAGCCAGAAACGATTTTGGTTAGAGTATATTACGTGTGTTAATAATATGCCTAGCAGTAGATGTAGGTTGCTCCCTAGAGGAAACTGATGGATGATCTTGAATAACGCTTAAAATATACATATTTGCGTTTTTCTATTTGCGACAGTTTAGAAAGTTGATCCATATAAGTGATTAGTATAATACTACGTTTGTTACCTAACGCATTACGTGTATAATTAACGGAGGAATATATATAAATACATACATGGATTCACGCCTGTTTGCCAGAGGGGTAGGCAGAGACAACGAATTTCCATTTGCTACGATCCTGATACACTTCTCTAGCTTCATTCACTTTCAACACATTCCTCATACACGCCCGTCGGTTCAAGAAGCTCTTAACGGGAAATATGTGAAAAGAAAATCAGTCTATAGGAGTATACAACAGAAGTCCTGTATTAAATTGTGTGAGAAGCGTTAGACCATATAGAAGTATAATTTTGTAAATATAATTACTGTTTTGTGTTATTTTCTAACCAGCGCACCGACATGATATTTTGTCTTAATTCAGATGTTGTGAAAGTGCCTTATAGCTAAGACTATAAGGCACTTTCACAACAAAGATAAGTCTTTGTCGTATAATTTCACGCCAAGTTTGACACTTGGATAGGTAACAATCTCTTTTTTTTGTAGTTTAATCGTTGTAAACTACTATTACTAAAATGTTTCTAATAACTATAATTAACTGTATCGGTAGCGGCAGTATTAAATAAGACTGCTATGCCTAAGGTATTTGGTTCGATCGGTCATAAATTCTAAGAAACAGAGTTATCTTCGTATTTGTGACTAGATATCTATCTATATTTTTCTTTGGATGTATGAAAAAGTTGAGTGATGAATATGAGGGTAGAGAGACGAAAAGTGAGAGGAAGCCAAGGAAAAGATGGATGGACTGTGTGAGGATGGATATGAAAGGGAAAGGGATCAGATGACGGGTGACAAAGAAGTATGGAAGCGTAGGACATACTGCGCCGACCCCAAATAAATTGGGACCAGGGCAAGAGGATGTTGATGAAAAAGTTGATCTGCACACATAATACTCGACTTCTAGGCGACGTATCAAGATGAAACATCCACCAGATTTTAAGTTAAACCTCCAGAAATACAACTGTGAAAAACACATTCAATTTCATGCAGTCGATTTGCGGGATGCGCATACAAATATACAAACAGACAAAATTTCTAAAATAATTGTTTCAGCTTAATTATAGAAAACCACAGATTATTTTTCTTAAAGATCGCTTATGTACAGACATCGACCAGTTACAATTGTATTATATGTATAGATTAGTATTAAAGCGTGTACTTATTCTTAAAAATACGGATACGCTTAGTTCTCAAAAACCGCTCTTACTGGAGACTCCGTATCAAAAAGTTGGAAACTATTGCGAACACCCGTATACCCATTTCCTTCTCCCATTAAATATTCACTTACCACTAATTGAACACGTACTTTGTACTAGTTCACTTATTACATACTATTAGAAGTAAATTACTCCACATTTATAACGAAATTTAAATTAATAATTAAGTAGTTGATGTATATGTTTAATCTTTGCTTTAAGTGATTTCCTAGAGAGAATATTGCTAATGAATTTTTTTCACCTTTACAAATTTAATCGCGGTTGTAAATTTCTCTTATGTTAATTTATACCGACTATAAAATGTATAATCCTAACATTCCCAACCTTCTTATTTTCATACTTTAAAAGCCGATGTGTTAACTTAGAATAAGAATTGCCATTCAACATGGCAATGTTACCACTCAGAAGACTGCAAAATGCCAATTGACGATGCGGAGGAATATTATGACGCTATTTAATTTTGTTGTATTATTTTTTCTCTTTAGTAATATTTCCTGTAAAAAAATGTGTATATATTATGTTATTGAAAACGAAAATTATTTAAAATAGCGGAATAAAAAATAAAAAATGTAGGTGAGCTACACCTATGCCTCATTTGTTCGTAGTAAATCAGGCGTGAAAAGACGACATTTCCTTTGGTGACTACACTAACGCAAGGATAAAAATTGACAACTATTCATCTATATGTCATGATTATTAGAGTCTATGACACTAATAACCATAGGACTAAGACAGTTCATGTACTGTTTAAGTCCTTACTCAAGAATCAGATCGTAGTTTACGCTTGAAAACAGTAAGAAAACTTTGTTTTAAAGACCCCGTCATACCATATTGATCCTATCATAAATACATTACTTTTTTCATAACCTATCAATATCCTCACAATCCCGCCCGATTGAAATAATATACGAGCGAGTAATCAAAGCACGAACATATCCCATTAAACTTCGTTAATATTTACTTATCTACAATCTGTTCAATCACATCGCATAATTTCAAACATACACAATTTCGAGTTCAAACTTATCGATTATCGATATCTGGATTTGGGTTTGAAACTTTACCATGTGAACCGAACTATCGTATTTGCGCTATCTCGGTTTAGAATTATGCTGTGTTTTCATTATAAAATTAATATTTTTGATGCTTAGTCTTGTGCTAATGCTTGTACAGTCTATCATAGGTTTATGACGTAACAGCGACCGCGCAGAACAATCGGTCTGCTAACTTAAAAAACGCCCTGCGTGTTCTTCTATTGCCAAAAACGGTAAAAATGGACATCAAGTATCGGTACTTAACAAACATGAAAACAGCGGATACTAACAACACCCAGTGTTGCGCGCCCTACCAGCAGCGGCGCCTGAGATGGCGCACAGGAGGAATGCGCTCGCGGCCCGCGGCTCCACGTCCCCACAATTATTAAGGCGAGGATTTCCGAGCGCTCAAAGGTTTTGGGGCCCCCCGCTTCACCGGTTCGCGCGTACGCCGACGTCCATAATTACGATGAGTCGGGCGCTATGCTACTCGCGAGTGCCGGTGACGTAGGTAGGGTGGTGGCACCAATTATCGGCCGTGTCAACTTTTTTTTAACTTTGACTGCTTGTAATTTTTACGTTAATAGCTTAATTTGCTTTCTTGCAATGCCTTTTTTGGCTAGAGGGATACTTAAACTCGGTTTGGGTAGAACATTTCTAAGCTGTGACACTAGTGCAGTCTTCATAGGCGTGATAGTGATAGATAATACGATAATAATATTATTAAGTGTCCATGAAAACTACGTAAATATAAAAATCAAACCGTATTCTATGTTTGGTAATAGTGTGGTAATAGTCAATAGGATTATTGAATACTAGCTTCTGCCCACGACTTCGTCCGCGTGGAATAGTTACTTTGGGCTAACGTTGACTTTAACCCGCGACTTCGTTATACTTAGTTAGCTGCGTTATTTTAAAACTGCGATATCTCCTAAGATATTCATTGAAATCGAATGATGTAAAGGGCAATTTTGTTTTAAATTAAATACTTGTGATGAATAACGTATTTATTTGGATAAGGATTAATATCATGTTTATAAAAACACCTTCGCAAATAATGCATTATTTTAGAACAAATTTTGTTAGCATAAAAAAAGGTTATAGTGAGCCAACCTTAAAAGATAGACATATGCTGTCGAGGACTTTTTTTTAGAACTTTTAAAGGGGAACAATTCTATAATACATGATTTTATTATTATTAGTTTTTATTTAGAAAAGTACTAGTAAGGCAGACGGCGCGAACACAAGTCGTGCGCGTTCCTATTTGTTTATATCTATTGTTCTTGTCTAAACTACCAGTTTTAATTGTACTAATTCTACATGAAAATAAATAAGAGGATCAGAAGAAGGCTATCATTTTAACACCCAGATTAGAAGCAATAATTGTTCCGAGGTGAATCACAAGACATCGCTACCCGTATGTGGCAATCGCGATGTGACTACCCAAACCACTACCTATGCCATATGTTCAGTCAAGTTACCACTGCTCATAGATAGTTAAACATTTACACACCATTCCATGTCTTTGAGAGCATATATCTAATGCTGCCAGATTCGACTGTATTGAACATTTACGATAGAAGGAGTGGATAAGTAATCAGTACCATCAAATATGCCAACGTATGGTTGACGCCTAGAATATCGTTGTCCGTATACATACTCAGTAACAAGCTCAAAGTGCAGTAATTTCGTGGGCAAATTGATATTTAGCCAAACCTAGGTACACTTGAAATCCGATAGTACCCAATACGGTTAATATGATACACTTATGATAGTATTACGCACTCTAGTAAAGTTCCACATAGCGTTGTGGTACTAATTCGATTAGCGATCATCGATTAAACATTCGAATGTATTCGAATAAGTTCCTTATTGGAATGCATAATTTTTTTATTGAAAATATAACTTCTACTTACAGTTTCAACTAGTTCAGAAGGTACGGAACTTTATCGTTAAATAAACCTAAACTGAATAAATATATAAACGCAACTAAAGAAAACATTTAATTTTAATCTACATACATGCATACTTTATATTCGATTTATAAGGTTAATTTTTGATGAAATAGAGAATTTGATAAGAACCAACAAGAGGTCAATCTACACTATTAGCCACAACAAAAAATTATCAATATGTCACAACAAAACTTGACACGATTGCTCGATTATTTCTCTGTATTTGAAGTGAAAACTTCTTTAGGCGCGTTAAGCACTTCTTGGGTGAACAAAAATCATAGAACTCGCGTCATCGTCACGCTTTCCATATTTTTATTATTTTAGAATATTAACAATATCTCAGAAATGGTGCGTTCTACGCAAAATATAACGAAATTTTGACCCCCGCTAAGAGAGTATCAGGAATCCGAACCGCCCCTTCCTTTTATTTTTGTTTATAAAGAAGTGTTTATGATCAAGGATTAAAGTTTTCACTTCTATCGACAGTCCCCAAAGACTGCCCCAATTTTTAATCAAATTATTAATATTGATATTCCAATACGGTATCGTACTTATTTCGTATCATTTGATATATTTTTAAATGACAATCGCGCGTCACATTATTCAATTTCTAAAAGGAGCTTCTAGTCGGGCATTATTTTTCTACAATGTGTGCCTGCAATATACTGGCCGGCTATAACAGCCATATAACTAAATACACATCAATTTTTTGCTTATGGCTAACAAAATAATTAAATTTGGAATAGCCGATGCCTTCAGATGTTTTTGAACTTGCTGGGTTATAGCTGAGAACATTGCAGCCACATTTTGCTCGTTTAGGAGACCCTAACGTACAATTCCTAATTGCTAGTGTAATACCTACGTGTTATCCTTAGGGGTAAACCGACGTGATCCTATGTAATATTCTGCAACAAAGTTGCTTTACAAAATACATTTAAATCGACATAAACCTTTAAATTACGATAGCTTCCGGGGATAAACGAAAGTTGATAAAACGGTATTAAAATGGATTCTATGAGAATTTATTATCTCTATGTTCAATACTTTATTGGTTTAGTTGGGTACGTTAAATATTGATTTATTTGGGGTACCCGAATTGAAGGTCCGATTTAGAACTGATAATACCGCATAGGGGTACACAGATAATTGAATTATTACAAGACATGAATGAAGTAAAAATGGAGGTATTATTTGATTAAGTTCTCTATATACTTACATGTGATTTAACTGTAGATAATTTTCTAGAGTCTGCTGATTGTCATTATACAGACAACCACAAATTTGTGAACCCCAAAAGGTGTTTCAGAGATGTAGGTTTTATCTATATTGGTTTTATGGACTGCATCGATGGACTATTGATTTAAGCTAACGCTTGCATCTTTACTGTCGCCCACAACGCTTAGCCAATGTTAATTGATCTTACTTTCTCGTACAATATGCCTTTAAACATTGTTAAATTTGATGCACGAGCCAGGAGAACTGTTTTTAGTTTGTCTTTCATTCACATTTCAACTTTACAAGGCAAAGAGCAAGGTGACAGTAACGAAGTCTGTGTTACTAGTCTGAGATTGCCGACTAATCAACTTAAATGTAGAGCAGCGCTAGCGTAGTGAGAGACGTTGGAATGCCAGGCCAGAGGTCTTGAGTTCGATCTTAAGGCACGTACCTCTGACTTTTCGAAGTTATGTGCTTATTAAATAGTAAATTATCGCTCGCTTTGAGGGTCAAGGAAAACCTCGTGAAGAAATCTGCCTGTATGAGAGTATCTGAGCAGATTGGACAGGACTATATACGATCATGAAACTAAACGTCTCTCATTATATAACCAGGGAATACAAAGGCGTCGTTTAGGTAAATAAACCGATGTCAAAATAAAATCACGAATTTCATTTTGGATCAATTAATACAAGCCAGTACCAGCTTCTCAAATCGGCTAGACCTCTTGGGGCTGCGTAGAGATGTGGCCTCGCTATGCATCTTCTATCGCTTTTACTATGGGGAGTGCTCTGAGGAATTGTTCGGATTGATCCCTGCCGCCTCTTTTCGCCATCGTCCTACGCGACAGAATTTCCATCCTCATCATTGACTGTGCGTTTTTCCAGAAATTTTCTGCCTCGCACGACGAAACTATGGAATGAACTGTCTCCTGCGGTATTTCCGGACCAATACGATCTACAAACCTTCAAGAAAAGAGCGTATTCCTTTTTGAAAGGCCGGCAACACATTTGTAACTCCTCTGATGTTGTGGGTGTTCATGGGCGGTGATAATCGCTTACCATCAGGCGATCCGTCTGTTCGTTTGCCTCCTACCTCATAAAAAAAAGTAATTCTGCCATAATTTTTTTTATAAATTGATTAGATAAAAATTTATATTTCGTGAGCATTATTATTATTGAGTAGTCGCCTCGAAACTGCCGCCGTGTCGAGTGTTGTATGTTCGAGGTTCGAGCCCCGGCACAAACATCGTGTGATCCACAAATAATTGTTCCGAGTCTGGGTGTTATTTCTGCCCGTTGTCTGAATGTTTGTTAAGTCCCCCGCGACGCAGAAATTATTCCTATTATGGAAGATATCTATGAGAAAAGAAGGAACTGCCATGTAGTCCAGTACATTAATATATATATATATATATAATATTCTACTACATACACACAACACCATCTAGCCCAAACTAAGCAGAGCTTGTACTATGGGTACTAGACAAGGGATAAACATACATATATACCTTTTTTTTTGTAAATACATACATATTATACATAGAAACACCCAGACTAAGACAAACATCCATGTTCATGCACACAAATGTTTGACTTGTGCGGGAATCGAACCCGCGACCTCAGGCGTGGCAGTCGGTTACACTAACCACTACGCCATCGAGGCCGTCACATTGCCTGTACTATGCCTGCCTTTTACTACGGTCCAACTCTAATCGTCAAAATGAGGTTATGATATATCTCTATCAACCTCTATGATGAATGTAATGTTGCGTTATTATTTAAAATGTGTTTAGATTCTTTTTAAAGCTGTTCACACTAAATACGAACATTAACACGAACATCTGTCAAACATAACCCTTTAAATTCCAACGTCGGGTCAAAACGACTACAAAAATATTTAAATAAAGTTATAACCTAATTTACATATTAAATTGTAAAGTGGGTCTAATAAAAACCATTTTTGTAAACCAATTCAATGGTATTGTTATAAATCTCTTCACATTTGAGGTTAAGTGTGGAAATAAATCACGATTTGATTGATGAGTGTTGGACGCCATTTTGATATTTTAAACTAGTTTACTTTGTGGGTATTTCGATCGAGGAATATTTGGGATGGATGAGTAATATATTTACATATTTTATAGATTTCCTACAAAGGAATATACAATAACATATTATGTACATTATAAAGCAATAGTACAATTGTTAAATAAATGTAAATCTGCCTCAATGATGGTTTTGTTGTTTTGCTCATGAACAATAGTATGTTAGTTAACATATAGCGCACGACATACTAGCTGAGCTTTTAGATAGAAGATAGTAAACTAGTAAAACGATTAATAGTTTGAGGTAGAACAATAAAGCTACGAAGAGAGTGACAGTCTCTACGCGCCACTACTCTAGTTTTACAAGCTGAGCTGGAATCTTAATAATTCGCAATCTGAACTATTGAGCTTCTACATCTAACCTGATAAATCAAATAATATAATATTCTATATAATATATTCTATCACATACACACAACACCATCTAGCCCAAACTAAGCAGGGCTTATACTATGTCTCTAGTACCCATAGTATAAGCTCTGCTTAGTTTGGGCTAGATGGTGTTGTGTGTATTGGTAAAATATTAAAAAAAAAACTCTTTTAAAATACTGAAATTAATAGACTACCTCTCTAGCGCAGCGGGAGTATATACGACTTCTGTACATCAGGTCTCTAAAACGTTAGCTGGTGAAATGTGGTTGTAAAGCAACTGTGCCTACTCCTTCGGGATATAGGCGTGAGTCCATGTAAATAAAAAAACACTAATAGCGCCAAAAACGTGATAAACAAAGCCTCAAATTATGTGAAAGGTAAACATTTTGACAGAAAAATAAAATTAAAAAACACCATGATCAAATTAAAAGGTAATTGAAGGGCCCTCTTTTTATAATTAAAAAGGGACTCGGAAAGCTTTTAAATAGGGAAACAGACTGGTTTTTACTTGGGTGGCCGTGATCATCTTAACTAGGTAATATAGAAGGATCATTTTATAAAGTTATAAGGTCTGAATATTAATCAGGTATTCATATTTACGCGTTTTGATACTAAATATAGTGCAAACAGGCTTATTAATGGTTGTCATTGCATGGTTTCTAAGATCGACCTGGGCGAGTTAGTCGCTATAGATCAAGGTATGATAATGAATTATTAATTACTGCCTACAGCGAACGTAACCTTACGAATATTATAACTGCGAATGTGAGTTTGTTTGTTACGCTTTCACGCCTTAACTCATAATTTTACAGAAAGAAGATTGATTCTTCTTTCCTCTCGAAGATATGAGAAGTCTACCAACCCGCACTGGGTAAGCGTGGTGGACTATGACCTTGGTACCTCACAATGAGAAGACTTCTGTGCCCAGCAGTGGGACAGTTTATATACAGGGCTGATATTATCATTATAAAACCACATTAACGCGAGCGAAGCCGTGGATAAAATCTAGTATAAGATTTTGTATAAATTTATATCCCCTGAGAACAGTACTTGTTTTTGGATGAACATGATGTACCCTATGTCTTTTTAAGTTCTCCTGACCACGTGTATACGAAATATTATGATGATTGGTCAAATTGTTAAGGCGTGAAAGCATAACAAACAAACTCACATTAGCAATTATAATATTAGTTAGGATTAGGATGGTATCCGCTCCGGATTAAGCCCAGTAATAGTAGATAAATTTTGTTCGCAATTTCTATAAGCTACTTTTGGGCGCTACTCCCCAAAAATTCATCCATAAACAATCTACCTACGTTTCCCAAATGTCATATTAAACTCGCCCACACAAACACCTTTTCATGCATATCATGTTCAGTTACAAATATGATAACATGTTTTAATTATAAAATCAATTACAGGAATTTGATTGATTCGTTTGATGCGTGGTTTTATTGTTTGCTATGTCCAATATCAAACATCCCAGCGGGATTTTGTTATAAAAACAGTTTTAAATGGTACACCATTAAGTAACATTGTCTTATATTTTCATACCATTCATCTTATGACAGCCACTGTGGCGAAGCGTCAATTAATGCGAGTGCTCTATGTGCTCGATTCCCAGAACCAACTAAGTGAGACTGAGAATTCGATGCAGGAAACTCACTAAAGTTTCCTGCTACGAATTCTCAGTAGCGACATAGAGTCAGCAACTGTGTTATCGGGCACAGTTGCTGATGGTCTATCGAGATAGCAATAGGCTCGCCCGTTATTATGTAAGACCTGAAACCATAGCTGGTGTAGTCGGAGTCCAAGATACACTTTAATGCTCTCAGAGAACATTTTTAAGGGAGCGTTGACACTCATTTTAAACTACAAGAGGCTGGTGAAATATCTTCAACGTATAGAACTAACTTGCGTTGTATTTCTGCGCTGATTAGAGTATTAAAAAAATACTTAAGCAGGTGCGATGTCAACAAGGGTATTGTAAGCCTACCATGAAAATGTCAACCGCAAAATTTGGGCCGAACGAAACGTTGCAAATATACCAACTTTGAAGTTTCTTCATTATTTGAATTCGGTAAATATATCTTAAAGATTTGTTACCTGACATGCATTAGTAAGACTTTCATTTTCATTGTTCAAGTTGGCAAACGAACTTACGTTTGTGTTATGAGTATTTATGTTCATTTAAAAACCGACCGCACTATATAACTGAATGAAAAATAGGCCAATTCAGTTACGTATTTAAATAGGAGAAAAGCGCGCAAAAGTATATCTGGTTAACTTTTAACTAATTAGATAACTTGGTTAAACCTGGCATTTCACTCAAACTCAAACAGCCCGGCTGGGAAGTACTACCGCTCTGCAGAAGAGCGCAGCTTCAAAGTATAAAATGTACCTTATTTACTCTAAGAACCAAACAACTTTGGGTTGTGTAACTGCGGTGAGGAGTAATGTTTCCAAGGTCTTTAAGAAGGCGCTGTCCACTGAGGACGAGAGCCCTGTAACGTGGATCGAAAATATGGTTTTTGATTCTTCTAATTGAAATATTTTATGTAGCCTCGCTCCCTTTTTTACGGGTCCGTAAATACATAGTTGTGTAATGTTAGGTATATCTCTACCTGGGGATATATTATAAACTCTTTGTTACACATGACATATATATTTGTTTGTCTATTTATTAGTTTTCTATAGAAATATACAAGCATGCACAAAAATACAATTTCAACTGACTTGAGAAAATAAATTTGTTTTAAGTGTTGGGCAATAAATAAATACAATACACAATAGACTCAAGCCTGCGCCCCACATTGGTAGACAACTACGGATAATTAAGGATTTGCAATTGATAAGATTCTGGCATATCTTCTTCCTCCGTTCACTTTTTTACGTACTTCGTGCATGCTCATCGGCTTATGGTACTCCGCCACAAGTCACTCTGGCTACTAGGCTACTTTGCCAGTATACATATTATGTCCGATATGGTCAGATAGAGGTCGCCTAGATCAAGTCCCCCTTCCTAGTAACGCTAAACACAGCTATTGAAGGAAATTTTACAACTTTTTATGTAATATTGCTACACGAGATCCACATTTACGCGAGAACACTTATGTAGGCAACTTTGTTACGTTGTCGTGTAGATACTTGTATGAAGGGAAGCCGGTTATAATGAGTAAGAAATTTGTTCGCTGTACGGAGTTAATTATATTTTTAATTTATGCTGTTTTGCATTTACGGTACGGTGGGAAATATAGGCAGAAGCCATTTTATGTATTGTTCGAGGGTGGGAGGATTCGAGGAGGGAATCAGAATTACGTTTTATCCTTACTAATATTATAAATGTTAATGGGAGTTTGTTTGTTTGTTGCTTTCACGCTTTAACTACTCGACCGACCATCACGAAATTTTTCATAGACGTTGTCAGGGGAACAGAAAAGGACAACCTAACCTACAAATACGCGAGTGAAGCCGCGGGCAAAATCTAGTATGCAATAAATTGACAAATGTAATTGACTGCCTTGTTAGTTTCAACTGCAAAATATTAATTCAATTTTTTGTTATACGATTCTCCTTTTTGGCAATATACCCGTCGAAAGCAATAAACTTGCTTTACTACCTGGAACCTATAACACAGCCAGTGAAGCGTGTGGTTTTGATACGCCTTCACCCATTGTGATTGCGACTTTCTGCAAGAAATAGCGTCTCTGTCGACGTTCTCTTTCTTTCGTCATCGCTTATAGATTTGATTCAAAATCAGCCCGCGTCCTCCTTTTACTTATGGCACGTCGAAGTTTATTGAATTTACCCAAATTAACGTAGGCTCTAAACAGTAAGTAGAAAATTACAAAGTTCAATTTAGTTCACCCAATTAGGCATTCAATTCTGTAAAGAAAATGTCCAAACCTTTAACGGGTTGAGAAGGACTAGTATTTAATTGGATACCTGGAGATAAATTTAGTTGAGTGTTTAGTTTTACAGTTAGAGTGAACAGTACAATTATCAGCCTAGAGTCAGATTAATTTAGTTAAGGTCCTCCAAAATGTATTTCTGTTACGGCGGTCACTCTAATTGTTGGGGACTAGCCATCTGCGCAGGAGAAGTTATAGTACACAAGTGTACCTACTCTCTAGTTTCTACCTCTCATAATTCAATGGTTTGATCATCCGATACGACAATAGAATGAAGAACCAATAACTTTACGTGCTTGCCGACGTACGGCGGAATGCAACATCGCCAAGTTCCTAACATCGGGCTGTTATTGAAAAAGTCTTGTTTGTAAATCTAACTTTTTATTGGTAGGACCCGGAATTCGAACGTTAGACCTTTTGCACAGCAGTACTATTGAAAACAGGTGCACTACGGAGCAGTTAGTGTAATTTTATACACGTGTGTATTAGTAGTTAAAGTCTAGTTACAATAAATGCGTTGAGGCTTCGGCATATTGGTTGGCAGTTATGTTCAGTTCATTAAAATTTTCTAGTAAATATCTATTTAGCACTTTGAATTCTGGAGAAAAGTTATGCATGAAGAATGCGATGAGCATAGAAGTAGTATTCATTATGTCAAACAGTTGGATTTGTATATTACTAGTATGCATGTTAACCTCTCTCGCTGAGCTAAATACTTTTGTGTGGAGTTGGTTCTTGTGATTGCTGATATAGTCACAGTTCTAGTGACTTATACATACCAAAACCAGAGGCACACCGTGAAATCTAAGTCGGTATGGGCGTCATAATCTCTTTATCTCCCCATGCCGTGGAGAAATGCGTAAGCTGCATTTTTATTTCAAAACAAAACGAAAAATATGGGTTGGTACTATGAGTTGATCTGCATACTTTCTTCTTGGTATTTCTCTCTTTATAGTGACCAACTGGAAAAAGCAAATACAGACAAATTAGGGATTTGGCAAAAGATCGAGAGAGATGGAATTCGCTACACCAACAAGTGCATAGTACTTAACTTTTGGACCTATGTAGGAATAAAACCCGACAACTTTCAATCTCAAGCCGCTGCTTGTCTGTGCGTAACCTTTCTTGCTCCCTTCGCGAAAAACGAACCCATATTACGTGCTGTAATATGTATATAAATGTGCGTGTACATTAATATTATGTTGACATTAAAATTAGATTGCCGAAAATTGGCGCCTTCACCCTTTGCCCTTTAGCGTTGAAAATTAAAGGTACTTACGAACATACATGTGTATGCGTATATTATATCTAAGCTTATTACGTCAACTTCTAGTTAATGTCGAGCGAGACGAATGAGCTTTTAGTACTGTAGATGTACTTTAAGAATTTATTTCATGCATAGTCTCATGCCTATATCCCTGAAGGGGAAAACAGAGATGTGTTACAACTACATACATTTCGCCACAAATGGTTTTCGGTCATCGTAATAGGAGGCAAGTCTATTGCAGTTTCTAGACTCCGAGCTGCTATTGAGGATTTATTAACAGGAACCGAATGACACTTTGAATAATCGAGTAATCGAATTCGAAACCACTTACACAGCAGTCGCATTCAAATACTAAACCTTTATGCTGGACTCTGTTGCAGATAAACTGCCACAGCTGGCAACACGCTTCTTTTAAATATAAGAGGGATTGGACCATTGTCCACCACGCACGCTAGTGCCAGTTGACAAGCATTTATCTTTGAAATTTGAATGCTCAGTGGGGAGACCAACAGACTGCAATGCAGAGGGTCTCGGGTTCGAACCTACATCGCCGCGCACCTCTGACTTTCGGAAGTAATATGACTTTTCGAAATTATGTGCGCATTGATTGACAATTATCGCCTGCTCCGTGCCTCGGAGAGCACGTTAAGCCGTCGGTCCCGGCTGCCATGGACATCTATGGCAGTCGTTATTGGGAGAGTGTCGACACAAAAGATCCCACTGGGTCGAAGTGTCGCCGATCTGCATTGACTGGCCCCCACATAAGATAAGATATCTTTGAAAATATTATGGAGAACACTCTGAAATGCAGTCTTCCTTACGATGCTATTTATTACCGTTAGGATAAGTGATAATCCTACCTAATATTGTAAAGGCAAGTGTGGCTTTGTTCGTTTGTTTTGCTTTCACGCCTTAACCCATTCAATGCGGCGGACGCCGATCGGCGTCTTATTTTTTCTTACTCAGATTCGGAGGACGCCGATCGGCGTCATGTATAGTTGTTTTATATTTTACCCAAATTTAAAGATATTATATTAATAGAACAACAAATGTGTTTGGAATTTACTAATGAAATGCCTGATATGAGTAGTTTTTAGATATTTTGGTTTTTTTTATTTCATCAAGTGCGGCTGACGCCGATCGGCGTTTACGTTAAATATGAGCCGATTCTGGCTAGTGAAAGCAAAATTTGTTGCCGCATTGAATGGGTTAACAACAAAGATGTCAGGGGTTCAGCAAGGAACAAAAAGTACCTTTCATCCAGACAAAAGCACTATTTCCGAGAGATATAAATTTAACGACTAAATCTACATTAACGCGAGTGGATGTGCGAGCAACATATGGTCAATTTTTAATAAAAATAAAGCAATTACTATACGTATCTTAATATATTTCACTACCCACTTTGGATTTGAATCACACATAAACGGCGTGCAAAATAAAACAGAATCAGCAAAACCAGTATTTACACAAGAAACAGTATTATACAGTCAGTTTGTGTGTGGGCCGATGATTTTACTCGACACTACAATAGTTTTATCGTACACGAATCTACTAAACAGCGGTAAAGTCCATAATATGTGTCAGGCACAACAATGTTATCAGTTCAGTAGTGTGAGTACGTGTCATGCACAAACCTGGATTAACGTTAAATAAAGTTTATGCCTGTGGTTTCGTCCTCGTTAATCCTTCGCTCACGTAAATAGGTTAGGTTAGTAAAAGTTCTTTTAAAAAAAAATATATGTGGCCTATTTTACTTGGCGATACTGTAGCTGTGTAATGAACAAAGAATTTTTAAAATCGGCTCTATAGTTTTTGAGTTAAATTCTTACATAGAACAAAAAATAAAATCTTTCCTCTTTATAATATTAGTATAGATAAAACGAACGCCGGCATACAGATTTAATGACTTTATCATGCCGCGATATGGTTTAGCTGACAGGTTTTTTTGGGATATGGTCTACCTGTGTACCAAGTTTCATCCAAATTCGTTCAACGTTTAAACGTGATTGGCAGACAAACATCTGAACGACGAAACATAAATACTTAAACATTTTTAATAGGCAGGCAAAGTTATATTACAACTACATTTCATCAGATATTGAAAAATATCTGATGTGGCACTTTTTCATCTTTAGGTTGGTAAAGAGAATTTATGATTGGATGAGGAGAAAGGAATGGTAGGGGTATGAGTAGTATGTGAACGCGTAAATTTCTTACTAACCGGGCGAATTGCCGTAATAGTTTTCCTACTATTACCCATATTTCCTGTAAGAGGTTGGTACCTACTTCTCTGGCCGAATCGGCTGATTTGTAATTATTATCAAATAATTAGCAACGAAGGTAACTACGACGAATAACAAAACCTAATAAAACTTAGGAATCATAACCGGGATCCCTTAGAAATTTAATCACAATGTTATGCCAATAAAGCACCAGTCCTAAAATCAGCCAGAATCAGTTATAATTACAACGAAAGAATATAAAAGCCATCGTATTGTGCCTCCATCTCCGATCGATAGGCAGAGGTGTATTAAATCCACATTTCACCAGCAATGTTTGGAGAAACCGTTTGCCTTCTTCCTGACACAGTTCAAGACTCAGTAAAGCTACTGAGAATCTCTTACCAAAAAGCGCCAATAATTCCGCCAGTCTTCATGCACAGCAATCGTACACTGCCTTAGCGCTACCAAGATAAGCTGCAGTCAGTCCTACAAATTCCTAAGACATACCCGTACTATTCTGCTTGTGACACAATATAAAATATGTTCATATTTAATAATAACAATACATGTTTATCGCAGTCTTGAAGGGCATGCTGTGCACACGACTTGAGTCAGCTTCACAATTGACTTCGTGAATGAGAATGCTTTTGAATGATGGCCGTAAGTTGTGCTAAATTTAAAGTTATTGTAAATAGAGAGACAGATTGTAGAAGTAGAATTAAATGTGTAATATAGTGTTGCTTGACAACGATAGTCTATAGTCGAGCCGGGTTTGAATTATAAAATACTGAAATTATTATCTAACTTGTCAGGTCGTGGAATGGCATATAATAACATAATTAAAAACCTTTTGTGTCTGGCCGGCGGTGTGCCGCTGCGACTCAAAGGTC
Organism: Catocala sponsa; assembly: GCA_963564715.1. NCBI lineage: Eukaryota > Metazoa > Arthropoda > Insecta > Lepidoptera > Erebidae > Catocala > Catocala sponsa. Next base: position 12,108,394 of record OY751351.1, read on the forward strand.
AAAACAAACTGCGATAGAATCCGTATCGAGAATTTTAATTTCAATGCGTTATTAACTTAAAATAATTCTTAATCAACTCAGAAATCCAAAATTCGGCAGCCAGACTCAATAGGTTTTGATTTATATCTGACATTTCAATAATTTTACATTTAATTACTAAAATACTTTTTTTTGAAACCCTATCTAAGTTTAATAGAATTGAAAAAGATAATGATGAAATCCATAAAAAAAAGAAGTTAAATTTAAACAGGTAAAATAATTTTGGAATTTTCTGTCTGGAATGTTTCAGTTGCAATACAAATCTGGTAATAGATCTCGACTGTATAAACTTGTCTATATCTAATAATTTGCTAAATATGCAATAAATAGAAGGGACATACCAATGATATAATAAATATAATTAATTAGACACTGTCGTCGTTAAATTGTATGAAGTCTGAAGTGTCTCATTATTTGTTCATATTATTACGTTTCAAAATAATTTAGTAGTACCCGGCTAACATAAATATTGCTGACAATCGATACGGCGATTTAGTATAGGTACTTGAAATAGTATTAAGTATACTTCAAATATTTAGTCATATATTATTTTAACCTAGCTGTTATGCTTTATGTTAGTTCTGACTGTCTCAGTGGCGTATTCGACTGCTGTGCATGAAGGTTCGGGTTCGAATCCCGGGTCGACGACAATGAGTTATTAGGTTTTCTTGACAGAAATTTTTAATAACAACCCCGAGTTATAAAGTTAGCGGTGTTAGTCGCCCCCGCAACCAAGTAAATTCGTTGGTCCTGCGCTCTGAGCTCTCCCCTGTTGTGTCAGAATGCCATCAGATTATGAGATTTAGGGACCGTAGAGTGCATTTGCGTTTGTACACACTTGTGCACTGTAATATCTCCTGCGCTGATGGCCAGTCTTCTCAATACTAGCCGCCGTATATTTTGTCAACTAACAAGATAACTAATTTAAGTCTTAAATAAGACATAATATACATATATACATACATACATAGATTCACGCCTGTTTGCCAGAGGGGTAGGCAGAGACTACGGATTTCCATTTGCTACGATCCTGACACACTTCTCTCGCTTCATTCAATTTCATCACATTCCTCATACACGCCCGTAAGACATAATATGTATGCCTTTTTATAAGAAACTAGATGTGCCCGAAGTTTCACCCGCGTGTATGATTACTGCGCCGCCCCCGTGGGATCGTAGCGCGATGTTATGTAGCCTATAACCTTCCTCGGTAAATAGGCTATAGTATTCAACACTAAAAGAATTTTTCAAATCGAACCAATAGTTCCTGAGATCAGCGCCTTCAACCAAACAAACAAACAAACTCTTCAGCTTTATAATATTAGTAATAGTATAACACGAAATCATTGTTTAGTTTATAAGAATCGGCATCTCTCTACGACACATTAAGTATCACATTCTTGCCTAGTCACACTCACACATGAATACGTAATTAACCCATTTTTATCCTTTTTGTAGTGGAGCCTGTTTATCTCACACAACTGGCCCTAACACCTGTCGAGAGCGTTCTCGTACTTCGATCTAAGATGCCTTATACATTGTGGTATATGGCCCGGTTTCTATATTCAAGAAACGGGTCGTACCTACATACAATTCACTTTGGCACATTTTCTATAAAAGGAATGTCAAAAACTAGTGCGTAAAAGATTCGTTCTTGAATATACGAACTGGCCCTATAAAATATGTTTATTCTAACGAAGGCTTGCATTTATATACTGTAATAAAACTGTAAAAAGTTAATACATACATATATTATGTATTAATTCATACTGGCGTCCCAGAAAGCTAGGCGTAGAATTGTATCTGTGAACTCATGCAGAGCACTAGAGATTCACTATTACTGTGCCACCGCGGCAATTATTCTGAAAACTAGTAGTCATAGTTACAAACTAAAGATGGTTAGCTGTGTAGCTTGGCGAGGAAATTTATATGTTGTACTATTATTATTACAAGTGAATAAATGAATTAAAAAAGAAAAAAAAAAGATCACATACATATCTATATTATACTAGCGGTCGCCTAGTGCTCAAAATTCGACCAACTGATATATATTATGTCATGTCATTATACTCGTATATTGATATATGTAACCATAGTTACGCGCTTCGACTGCGTGTGTCAAATGCATGGTTGTGTGCGTGTAGTATTTTTTCATTAATTTAATGTATTTATTATACATATTTTATATAAATATTAGCATTCGTCACTTCTTCTCTGTATAAACTATAAGTGTGCGAAATTTCATACTCCTCCGTCCGCCCAATTTTCGTAAAAATGGATCCAAAGTTTTCCCTTCACGTATTAATATATAGATGACTACATATGGACATGGACATGAATACGATTAGAGCTAGCGCTGTATATGTAATTAGCTGGTCAGAACTACGTTTACTAAGTTCAATTAGATTAGGTTGTTTTTGGTTTCTGCAGTCTTACCTCGATGTACTCACACTTAAAATTATTACAGGAATCATTACAACTTCAAAATCAATAACGTATACCGTACGCTTTGGCAGATTTGAAAACATAAAACCACATAAATTCACTTTTTGAGGTCGAACAAAAACAATAAACATAATTCGACTATAAAACGATGCGGCCACTGCATTATGGCCGCAACCGACAGTGTAGAGGCTCCTTTATACGAAAATTACTTTTTTTGTTACTTTTGTTTATTCAAATAATGATTTTATTCACTTTAGCGTTTTATATTTTACTTTATAGCGGCAACAGAACGTAAAATTTGGTTAAGAGGCCTCCTACGGCATTAGGCTGGTTACGGATTTACGATTATACGCAGGCAAAATGTATTGTCTTACGTAATTAAAGTTTATTCGTCGGTTCAGCTTAGGATTCTCTTAGAATGTTGATAGGGTACCGTTACATACAACTAGGTATACATACCTACACAATTTTCTTGTTCTTTAAGTCGAAAACACATTAAAGGAATGTTTGCTTTTATACTAAATAATAGTATTACTGATATTTTGTAATTATGTGGTATTGCTACTTACGGGCTTTTTATTTTAATAACTGTCCACAGTAATAAGCTAATCAACTAATCTATATAAGTACTTAATATTATATAGCCTTCAAAAGTAATTGAACTAGGTCATATTAATTCCATCTGTCAACATAAAATGCGATAATTAAATAAAATTGAGAGTAACTTTTAATTAAAACCTAGATGGTTATATATCTCATAAGGTCGAAAGATCATAATTAAAAACTTTTAATTGAAATAAAAAGCATTATCTTATTAATAGCCACGTCGTGATAAAATAATTATTACACTTTTAATTATTTTTAAAAGAATATTAAATATAAAACGCGTTAAAATTTTAAGACATCCTTTTTAGTAGCACGTTAATTAGCTCATTTTTGAAAGCAAGCACTTTTGAAACTTATTGAAGAAATTCAAACATAATGACAAAGAAAATTGCATAAATTAAAAATGCCCGAAACGAGTTCGTCAAAATTTATAATTTAAAATCAGGTAAGTCACGTTAAAAGCGCCGGCTGATTTAAATTTATAATCTTGACGACAAAATTTACGCTTGAAATAGTTACGGTCGTCTCGAGTTTGTGATCGGCCTAAAGTGTTATGTAAATAGAACGTTTTTATTGAAAGTTAAGGGGATAAACTCACTATTGACTCATTAGGGCGGAATTGAAATTTTGACGATTTTCTTTAAAGTCTTTAGGGAAATAAAATGTCGAAGCTTCCATTTGGACCGAGTTGCTTTGTTTGAAGTAACGTTTATCTGTTTATATGAATAAAACATTTGCTTTGAGTTTAAATTAACGTATGCTTTCGGGATATATCAAGTGAAATGATACAATGTCACAAAATGAGCTAGTCGCCTCTTAACTTTTTAATTTTTATGCCGAAGCACTTCTTGAGGCTGATTTGTGTTAATTTTAGGTTTTGAAATAAATTATTTCATTTTATAATGTTCGACACCGCGCCGAATAATAATCCGAGTTCGGATTAGACAGGTATTTATGAAATAGAATCTATTATTACGCAGTCGTGGTTCTTGCACAGTGAAACGCCGAGATACTTTTTACACAACCAGTATATATTTCAGCAGAGTAACGTTCTAACTGACAGTTGTAACGAGAATGAATATTTGTTAATCTCCTACCTTATTTATATATTTTTATCAATATATCAAATGGAAAGTTAAATATCGATTAATTACATTTTAAAGTGTAAAATTAGTACAGTAACAAATAATAATGATAATTATTAATTATAGAAATAATCAAATGTAAATATGCAATTATAACATGACAATTAAAACAATATAATACGTCACAACCGTGTGCTACTATTGAGTACTTGATAACACTCGGCCATCCTGTGTAGGTCGTGTCCCACGGCCCGCGTTCTGCTGCGCTTCAGAACTGAACCCGGAGTCCTGTCCATAGATCGTAGTACACAATGCTGACTCAAAAACCTTCGCAAGTGCCGACAGCACCGCTATTACTATCTTCACTAATATCCGAGACCTTAGCACCTTTAGGAACCGGAATGACAGGAATGAATTGGAAAGCACATGTTGAAAAATAAATAAAATAATTTCTAGTTGTCCGCATATTTGGGCTATGTATTTCCCCTACTCACATACGGTGTCATTTATTGGGCAAATTCCACTAATGTACATTCGATATTTGTGCTTCAAAAGAAATGTTTGCGAATTATATACAACATGCAAAACACAGACACATTACGCAATACATTCAAAGACAAAGGGTTTCTAACATTGACGGGTATATACATACTGCAGCTCGGTCTATTTGTAAAATGGACTACCGATTTCTTTAATTTTAAGGCAGACACTAAATTAAATATTCGCAGTAAATATAAATATAATATTAACCTCCCTATTATAAACAATGATATTTATTATAAAAGCGCTTATATTACTGCTATACGTGTGTTTATTCATATCCCTGTATACATAAAACAATTAAATGGCAATATGTTTAAAAATGCCTTAAAGAAGTGGCTTATTATTTATGCCTTCTATAGTCAAAGGATTGTTAATAAATAATATGTATAGTCTTTAAGTACTTCTTGATGTTTACTAGGGTTACTGTTTACTGTAAAGTTGCAATACCCGAATGGGTAACTGTTGATTCGAAAATTATGTAACACCATTGCACCTACACACAGTTTTATGCAATAAATATATGTTTATGTCTATATGTCTGTGTCTATGCCTACTTAACCCATTCACAGTCCCGTGATAGACAATAGAAAATCAATTGTTATGTACCATATGTGGTTCATCGGACAGGGAACGTGTTAATCACACAGTTATCATTTCTATTATGACAACTTAATCACATAGCCATCCCCTATTTATATAGACTTGATCACATAGCCGTCTACAAATGGTCTTAATCACAAATACGTGACTTGATCACTCAGCCGTCTCTATATGGATAACATAATGACACAGACAGACTTGGTCACTTATCCGTCTTTATTAAAATAAACTGGATCACAGCCGTTTCTACTTATAGACTTTATTTCCATAGACTTGATCACAAAGCAGTCTGTATTTCCATAGACTTGATCACACAGCCGTCTTTATTTATATAGACTTGATCACACAGCCGTCTTAATTTATATAGACTTGATCACACAGCCGTCTTTATTTATATAGACTTGATCACACAGCCGTCTTTATTTATATAGACTTGATCACACAGCCGTCTTTATTTATATAGACTTGATCACACAGCCGTCTTTATTTATATAGACTTGATCACACAGCAGTCTTTATGTATATAGACTTGATCAAACAACAGTCTTTATGTATATAGACTCGATCACACAGCCGTCTTTATGTATATAGACTTGATCACACAGCCGTCTTTATTTATATAGACTTGATCACATAGCCGTCTTTACTAATATTTATCACACAGTTACGAGTGTTATATAATTATGTTTATGGGTAGAAACAATTATTTACTTAAACACACAATTTAATAATGCTAGGCTCGATTTTGAATTGTAGGTTCTTAACTTGCGAGATAGAGAGTAAATTAATTTTACTACCAGTGTCTATATATGCTCCGAGCTGTTGTCCGAGTAGACCTCGAAATCAAGATTATGAAAACTAATTACTGAAGGTACTTCACAATAGTAAGTTATTGTAATTATAAATCCTTATTTTAAAATATCACGGCCTATTATAACCTCATGTTTTATAACATAGTCGGGTAGAATATGGAACAAAATTGCATGATTATTCTCATTAAAAACAACCTCAATCAGAGTTCCTCGGTACAACAAATAGCGGAATTATCAATACCAGTTATTTGAACAAAATTATCATAACGAGTGCGTTATGTCAGCTACAATTAATAACCCAAGAGAACATCCCGCTCCGGAATCGAAATAAAATAAAAACGACCAACCTGATTTTTGTAACTAACAGCACAGAGACCATCTCGCAGCTGTCCACACGGCGCTCGCTTGTTGAGCTCGATCAATTGCATCATGTTCTTTTGCTGCATCTCAAACGTAGTATACCAGTGAGAATGGAGTTCAGATCCCACTTCTGAAGTATTACGCAGTCGTGGTTCTTGCACAGTGAAACGCCGAGATACTTTTTACACAACCAGTATATATTTCAGCAGAGTAACGTTCTAACTGACAGTTGTAACGAGAATGAATATTTGTTAATCTCCTACCTTATTTATATATTTTTATCAATGTATCAAATGGAAAGTTAAATATCGATTAATTACATTTTAAAGTGTAAAATTAGGACAGTAATAAATAACAATGATAATTATTAATTATAGAAATAATCAAATGTAAATATACAATTATAACATAACAATTAAAACAATATAATACGTCACAACCGTGTGCTACTATTGAGTACTTGATAACACTATATTAGTAAGTCTCTGTTAGAAGTTACTGTTAGACTTTAGTAACATTCAATCAACGCACACAAACACCCAGACTCATAAATAAGAACATGTAGATCACACAAATATTTGTCACGTTTGGGTATCAAACCCACGACACTCGTCGCAGCGATAGTGACTAGGCAACCACTTAAAATACTACGTCATCTGTACAGTGTAAGTATGGCTCTCGTGTAGTTATATAATACAGTAGACCAGTGGGAGCCTGGATTAAAAATTAGGGCGTGTCACTACACAGCCTAACTTTTAATCCAGGATACAGTCCGCCTATCCAATTAGAAAGACAAATAAATTAAAAAAATATAAATGGAACCGTCAACAGAACAATGTCTGACAAAACAACAAACGCGTTTACGCGTTCATTTTACAAATTTCAATTTTGCATCGCATGTATACATAACTGATGTATTATAATTATAGTAACATTTTAATTCCCACCATGCACAGAACTCGATAGACATGAAATTGATACGATATTTATCAGTCTACAGATAACTTTATCTAAAAATCTTACTGTACCTAAGCTCAATCATATTGCGACAATAATACTACCTGAATGCCGATGGATGAATTAAGGAATCACTTCGTCTGATATAGCCTATACAATAATGAAAAGAAAGTCACGTCTATTTGATTTGTAAGTCTGTAGCAATATTGTACAACGAACTACATAATCCCAGTATTGTGATAACGAATGGAAAATGCGTTGCAGTTCGTAACGTAATATGATAGTCTATGTAGATGATAATGCGTGCTGCTTTAGAAACGTTAATTAAGTAATTAATATGTTTGTAATTGTGACAGTGTTTAATTATCAAAGGTGATTAATTTTATTCAATAGCTCAGTGGCGTGGACGCCGTATATACAAGTGTTGTGTATCTAGATATCGTTAATCTAGATTTTATCAATAAATTTCTATCCCTCGGAATAGTACCTTTTCCTGAATGTCTATATGTCCATATGTGCTTTTTTGTACCGCTGACAATGTGTAATGTGAAATTTCATGATGATCGGTCGAGTAGTTAAGGTGTGGAAGCGTGACAAACTGACATTCGTATTGATAATATAATTACGATTAAGTTCGATTCCCAGGTCGGGTGGAGTGAGTAACAGTTCCAAGTATGGGTCTGTCTGTGCCCGGTAAACGACAAAAGGCAAAATACATAATAATATAGGTAAATACCTACCACTTCAAGTCTATATACGTAAGGTGTAGCCTAGGCATTAAATAGTATTTTTTACATTTTAGCTTAAGGCAATGGTCCGACCGCCCACGATAAATGAGAAACGAGTAACACTAGAAACTATAAACGAGTTGACGATCAGCGGGAAGCGAGTGTGTAGTTTCGATAGTTTTGTCGCCGGGCTATAAGCGAGTGTGCAAGTGCGACGAGCGATTACTCGTGCCACTCGCCCGCGGTCACTCAGTCCTGTGCAAACCTGCGTGCGGCGACGAGCGAGCATCGCTGAACGAGTATTGCTGAGCGAGTTTATTTTTCAAAGCTCTTGTCGCTCAGCGACAAAACTAGTAAAGCGAGTCATCGCCGGCAGTGTGAACAGTCAGCGAGCAACTTTTTATATCTCTTTCGTTTACACGGAATGTATATTATTTGTGCGTTTCTTGAGAGAGAAAATCGTCGATAGTTAGTCGTTATCTCGCTGGCGGTCGGACCACTGCATAATGACAACCACGTTGGTTAAACAGTCATTTCTAACCAATAATTTCAGACTCAGATCAAATCTAATCAAAGAAAAAGACCAGTCTAAAAATCGAACTCGAACACATCAGTACACAAACTACTCCGCCATTGGTACAATCGTACGACCAAATGTACCCCGCAGAGAAAATCTTAAAGTATTTTATTTAACAAAGTCTTTCGTACTTCAGAAATTAAATTCAAAAACGATTGTACTCACTTAAATTAACGTTACGTATATTTATGAATATTTCGTTGCTCATTTTATCTCAGTGTGAGATTTTTATAGCCTTCGATCGTATCTTTATTTTCGTAAGTTGAATAAAATTGTTTATAAAGTTCAGTGGTTTTATTTTAAACAATGTTTGTGATAAACAAATGTTTTGTTGTGTTACAATGTATGTATATGTTTATTGTTTATGTCTTTTTGTTTAACTTTATGGGATAAAGATACTCTTGAACTGTGACCAGTAATAGGCAATAGGCTTGCTCTTTTAAAGTGGAAACTAAAATTAAATGGCGAAATGTTGGTCTATATACATCTGCCTACCCCTTCGGCGTGAGGATATGTATAATATTCTATAATAATATAATATTCTATCACATACACACAACACCATCTAGCCCAAACTAAGCAGAGCTTGTACTATGGGTACTAGACAACGGATAAACATACATATATACTGATTTTTGTAAATACCTACATATTATACACAGAAACACCCAGACCAAGACAAACATTCATGTTCATGCACACAAATGTTTGACTTGTGCGGGAATCGAACCCGCGACCTCGTGCCTGGCAGTCGGTTACACTAACCACTACGCCATCGAGGCCGACATGTATGTATGTAACAAGACAATAGAAATCTATGCCAATATCTATGTGATGTAAGATTTGATTAGATAAGAGCCTGTGCTTGCCAATAATTTGGTGACAGTACAAATGAGCAGGGAAGTACTACTTACAGGACAAATGCGTAATAGAAGTTACACTTTTACAGTAACTAGCGGTCGCCTAGTGCTCGAAATTCGACCAAACTTTGCCTGTAATATATTGCTGATATATGTCATTATGTAGGTATTGATATATGTAACCATAGTTACGCGCTTCGACTGCGTGTGTCAAATACATGGTTGTGTGCGTATAGTGTTTTTTCATTAATATAATGTATTTTTACGCATAATTTAAAATAAATATTAGCATTCGTCACTTCTTCTCTGTATAAACTATAAGTGTGCGAAATTTCATACTCCTCCGTCCGCCCAATTTTCGTAAAAAGGGATCCAAAGTTTTTGCTTCACGTATTAATATATAGATAGTGTAACTTGTACTACGCATTTGTTAAGCTTGGTTAGTAAATCTAGAGGTCTACAGAACAATAGCGTAGCAGAAGTTACACGGTTACTGTATTAGCCCAGTTAATATCGTAAGAGTTCTGGAGGACAACGGTGACTTTTGCCAATTATTTCGAGAACAAAAGATGGTTTACATCTTTTGTTTTTGCGTTTCTTATGTCAGTTAAAGGCAGGCGTTACGCACATTCTTTTTCTGACATCACATATCTAATTCTTTTTTCTACGTGTTGCCAATGCGGGATTAATACTCTTGGTATTACATGCTAACATAAGCTTCGATATTAATAGGCGAGAAGCTTCGATCAAATATACCATAGATCCACATTCTCATACAAAAACCGCGTCTATATGTGACACTGACCAGAACTACTTACTTATAAGTGTCTGCATTTATTATGCAATCCAGGAAATAAACCGGCATAACCATTGAACGCCTATTGAGAAAATTTTGTAATAGTTTAGTTAAAACGCGTCAATGTAAAGCGTCCTAAGTGTGTTACTCGCGATATGCAAGCGTACTAAGTATATGGTACGGTTTCCACCGTAGTAGTGGCGTCGATTCGCTCTCGCTTACGGGCAGCGCACGCAAGAGTGAGTGGGACAGGTGCATAATATAGCGCATACGACTGATTTATGCACAGTTTTGTTGGGGCCGTTTTTCGAGCGACGATCGTGCATATATGGTATATTTGATCGATGGCGAGAAGTATTTTAATTGTCATTTGAAAGTTTATTAGAACGAGTATATATCGACAGAAAACTATCAACTTTAATCATCTCTTCATCTCAATTTCTGTAACTTCTTAACATATTAATATAGTGAACTATTCGTTACCTCATAACATATTCACTTAAACAAGACATAAGGACAACACGGGTATACAGAAACAAACAAACGGCACTCGATTGTTTGGGAACAAAGTTTGTTGGCAACAATCTCCGAAGACAAGTTTCGGGTACAATTAAAACATTATAAGAAAACGTAGGTAGTGATGGTAAAGTTGGAGCAGCGGCTTTTAAGCTTGGGGAGTGAATCTGTTGAATCATTAGTGACATGACGAAGATTGTTTGGAACTTAAAGCGTCTGGTTCTCTGTATAATAAGCTGGGATGAGCGCATTGCGATTGCCTCATACAAATTCATTACAATATATCCGCGACTTCGTCCGCGTAGAATTTAACAAAAATGTTGTAATTTTTTTTCACGTCATCATAATTTGTTTCTAATAATTAAAGTAGCCTAAGTTACTCCTTATAACATCAGCTATCTGCTAGTGAAAGTCCCGTCAGAATCCGTCTAGCTGATTCAGAAATTAGCCGGCACAAACAGACTGACAGACAGACAACAATTTTAAAAATAGATGTTTTCGTATAGGTACCTTATATACTTTCATATGCATTAGATAAAGCTGTTATTTTGTCATTACAAACAGACACTTAAATTTTATTTATTTGTATAGATGAATTAGTTGCTCGCGATTTTGATTGATTCGGTTATATCACAAAGCCGTTTCACCGCAATAGAGCTCATATCCTTACTAATATTATAAATTCGAAAGTAATTCTGTCTGTCTATCTGTCTGTTACCTTTTCACAGCTAAACCACTCAACCAATTTAGATGAAATTTGGTAAAGATATAGGTTAAAACCTGGGGTAGGACACTTTTTATTGATGTAGGTACCACGCCGGCGGAGCCGCGCGCAAAAGCTCGTATTATATATATATGAAATAATTTAATTATAGATGAAGTCGCTGTATTTGTAAAGAACCTGTATCCAAGATTTAAAGGTTCCTGACAAAGCAGTTTGGGCAGCTTTGCCTTGATCGATATAACGGATTTTAAATCACCTTTCTCTCCTTTAAAGGTTAACTAAAATAACGTTTTTTTAGTGCTCGCCTAGGATGTATAAAGAACTTCTATGCAAAATATCTAGTCTCCAGATCCAGAGGTTTGCCAGTTAGTTTATCCATTTATATATTTAGACTAGCTTTAGCCCGCGGCTTCGCTCGCGTAAAAGTAGGTTAGGTTAGTTGGCAGTCCACAACTGTGCGTTTGTCCAGGAATTTTCTGCCTCGCACAACAAAACTGTGGAATGAACTGTCGCCTGCGGTATTTCCGGACCAATACGACCTTCAAGAAAAGAGCGTAGTCCTTTTTAAATGGCTGGCAACGCACGTATAACTCCTCTGGTGTTGCAGTTGTCCACGGACGGCGGTAATGGCTTACCATCAGGCGATCCGTCTGCTCGTTTGCCTCCTAATCCGTATAAAAAAAACAAAAAAATACTAAGCGCTTCAGAGCATATAACGGTGATTTATACAGCACAGGCAAGCTTTGCGCAGGCCTAAACATTGCTAACTATAATATATCCAAATTATATAGTCACAAAACCTATTTATTTCCATTTATGTTCAAACATTAAGACGTATAGTACATCAAAAACTATTTTAAAAGCAAAATAAAGAGAAAATTACTTTTCTTTTGGTGCCCAGTTGCAAAAGCTGCTTAAGTTTCGGTGCAATAGTGTGCAAGGGATGAGCGAGCTATATTAAGCGATAAATTGGATGCGGCACTTCATCAAGTAAACGAGGAACAAGCTGATTGACAGTCGAGTAGGTGAAAAATGTTAATCTTGCACGAAAACCGAGCGAGCGAAACATGAAATACTAGGTTTGTTTCCCGAGTCAGATAAAGTGTTATCGTGTCCGTTAGGAAAGTCTCAGTAGCAGAACTGTGTCTGGAACTATGCCACACGGTAATAGGCTCGTTCCCTACGTGACACGTTAAACTATAGCTGGTAAAATGTGGTGCCATGATCTCAACAAATGTGGCTTCTGTTTAAATCTATCTAGCTCCGCCTAACAGTCTGATACCTAAACCAGCGATTAGGATACTTTTAATTCAACTGCTGTTTACAATAAAGCAATAATACATTTATTCAGCTTAGACGCTAATAATTTAGTCGCCGTATGTCCCAAAAAACTAATACAAAGACCGTAATATGTGCCTCCAAAAACATTATCTTTGTCATTCTGTTCATATAAAATCAAACGTAATCATATAATACAGTCACGAACACAATTGCTTGCTAACTCCCAATAACATTTGAGAGATAAAACTAGGTAAATTTATCACAACTACCCACCAACTAACAACATAAAAAGCAACTAAAAGGGACGGGGCTAGTCTGAAATCGAATTAAAATTCAGTTGTAATGAAATTACCAATAATGTATTCTGACCTTAATAACTAACGGGTGGTGCGACTATAAAGTGCAAAAGTTAACTAGATCCACAGAGTGAGTTAAAACAGATGGTAAATTAGGTACAATGTGCCTTAAGTGGTCACACATTGCCAACAACTTTTACGTAATATTATGCTTATCAGGAATATTATTTACTTGACTACCTCGCTGCTGCAGCCGCGCTGAGTGTTGAGGTTTCGAATCCCATAGAACAATTATTTTTATGATTTAGAAATGATGGTTTTGCAGATGTCCCAATTTTGATTTCACGGCACGCATCTCTGACTTTTCAAAGTTATTTAATAGTTAATTACTGCTCACTTTAACGATGAAGGAAAATAACGTGAGGAGACCTGCATGTCTTAGAGTTCTCCATAATGTCCCCGAAGATATGTGCAGTCGGCAAACCCGCATTTGGCCGGTGTGGTGGACTGTGGTCTAACTCTTCTTATACTGAGAATACCCCAGCAGTGGGGCAGTTATTGAATTGTCTTTCCTTTTTTAAATTCATTTACGATAGTTGATAAGTCCTTTGTTTTGTTTGTATATGTGTTAATTTTTTTTTCTGTTGTGTCTCACTGTCTGGAGCAATAAATGATTATTTATTTTTCTATCATTCTTTCTTTCTTTATAAAATAGTATTAATACAGCAATATTTGCGGCTAAAACAGTAACAAAATCTTCAATTAATCTTGTGTATCTTGGTTGATTAATACATGGTTTCGTGTTACCGTAATAAATGATTAAGGTGTCAAGTTTAGACGTCGAATTAGGAATATAGATTATAGAAACACCCATGATTAAATTATGTTCGGGTACTTTGAAATAACTACACTGGAACATTGAGACAACTACCATCTTAGTCTCCCCGTGACCATGGCTGCTTAAAAGCAACCGTAACGTCGGGGAAAGTGTAAACATAAATATAAATAGTATAATAATATAGTAATAGTATAAATAGTTTTAATAGTCTCAATAATTTAATTAGCTTAAAATTTGTTAAGTTTAATAGTAATTATAGAAGTGTAACAGTTTTTCAAAATTTTGTAATAAGTGTCAAATAAACAACGCAATAAAATCCGTATATAGTAGTTTAATTTCAATAATCTTAACCTAATATATATAAACAGCTAGATAAGCTAAGTTTGCAAATTTCTAGTAGGCAATTTACTAGTCGCCTCGTCATCATTTTTTCTGGATGAAAGGTACCCTTTGTCCTTTTTTCCCCTGACAATGAATATGTAAAATTTTATGATCTGTCGAGTAGTTAAGGCGTGAAATCTAAACAAACAAACTCAAATTCGCATTTCTAATATATTCCGTTTAAAGATCTTTATTTCTCAATAAAACACATACATGTCACTTACATGAGAACATAATAGATTTTAAAGTTAATGTACATGAATAAAAAACCCGATATTATTATATATGTATATTAGTTAGGATAATAAAATTTCAATTAACTTACTACTTAATACGACGTCTGCTCATTTAAATTAATAAGCAAAGAAAATTACATGAATATACACTAGTAATGACTACGTACAGCTTCAACTTGAAATGAACTGGTACTTCTGTAATCAATTATTCTGTGGCGAAAGTTACCACTGCATCGCAATAAAGCGACTTCGTTAATTGTAGCATATTTGTTCATTTACTAGTATAAATTTAGTCCACAGTTTATGCGATGTTAGGTGGTACAAATGTTCAAGTTGCTGGTCATTATGGTGGCTGTTTATTATTGTCGTTGCATTTTAGTGTTAAACGTAGAACGTTCATGTGTGTGGAATTCGATGTTCCAGCAAAAACTTTGCGATAACGCTTTATATGGAATTGTAATGCATGTATTTAGCTACTTGTGAGCATTCAGCCTTATTTATACCGGACATACTTCCAGACTTGCTACTAAGTATTCTTCTAATAGAAAAGTTGGCTGCACAGAAGACGCAGCGGCAAAGCGGTCACCTCGGCGCTGCCGTGCCTGCTAAATGTTGTGGTTTCAAATCTCACACAATTAGTTGTGTGATCCACAAAATGGTTGTTCAGAATCTGGGTGAACTTTTTCTGTATGTGTGTAAAGTCTTCCGCTACATTAAGTTTGATCTAGTGATCAAAGACTCTTGCAATATAATGCAAAAGATCTCTTTATTATTAAGTAATTTTATTTGCAAGCGAGCTTTTCCTGCCTTAAGAATAATTCTTGGGTCACAGGACACTAAAAAAATATTCAAACAGACACAAAAAAACCCAGACTTAGAAAAACTATTTGTGGACCACACAATTTTTTGTCCCGTGTGAGAATCGAACCCACAATATTATGGCGATTGTTAGTGGCGAGGCGACCACTTAAATCATTACGCTATCCTTGCAGTCATACGATCCTAACTAATATTACAAAAGGGAAAATGAGTTTGTTTGTTTGTTACCTTTTCACGCCTACACCACTGAACCGATCATCCTGAAATTTTGCATATACGTTGTCAGGTGTACAGAAACGGACATAGGCTACCTTTCATCCCGACAAAAACTACTGCTCCCGAGGAAAAAAACAATAACGTTCTTATGATAATAGATGGCGCCACGTGTCTTTCGAATCATGATTGAATTATATTATTACAAGCATAATTGATTGTCAAATTCTAAATTAACGCGAGCGAAGCCGTGGGCAAAAGCTAGTATTAAATAAAGAGCTTCTCCCGCTTTAAGAATATTTCTTGCGTCGCAGGGGACTTAATTATCTTTAAAACAATGGTCACAAAGAACACCTGAAATAGATATTATAGGTAACTACGTATTAATTTATGGTTCTCATATTTCTTTGTCCCGTGTGTGGACCGAACCCACCCCGGCGTGAGGGCAGTGTGAGGCTACTACTTACACCAATACTCACGCCAGATACGTCGACTGGCCTGTAAATTGAAACCAAGACCTCGCGATCAACTTAATCATAAACGTAAAGTCACCCCAAGGGACCAAGAAGACAGCTAAACTAATTTATTGTTTCAAATAGATATTGTTTTATTAATAACTTAATTTATGTTCAGCATTAAATATTAGATGCTTAATTATAAACTTGGTTCTATTTAGTTTTCAAATGTATGCCTTAAATCGTGGCCTAAAAGTTAGATTCCAAAATAATTAAACAATTTAATCCTAAAATAATTAGATCCTAAAATTTAATCTGTAAGCCAATGGTCGGACCCTATGGTTTCGAAGCTGTCTTTTTCATTGTGTCAGAAGATATATTTTTCATTGTGTTTGGTTGCTGGCTAATTTACACATCTATATGTGTTATGTATAGTCTCACGACTATAACCCTGAAGAGGAAGGCAGAGATGATTATTCATATTTTATTGGCTTAGAGGTCCCACGTAATAGGGGACGCCTATAATCTACCGGGCACTGTTCCAGTAGGTACATCTACTGTGAAACGAT
Source organism: Catocala sponsa (assembly GCA_963564715.1). Taxonomy (NCBI): domain Eukaryota; kingdom Metazoa; phylum Arthropoda; class Insecta; order Lepidoptera; family Erebidae; genus Catocala; species Catocala sponsa. Next base: position 12,125,130 of record OY751351.1, read on the forward strand.
CGCGTACCATCAGGCGGAATGTGGTTATTATGAAGAGCAAAATAAAAAAATAAATTATGTGGTGTCGTGGGACACCAGGTAGGAACGAAGTTCCTTCGGCTAATGTAGAATCGACACAAATTGCAAAAAAAATCGTGCTCAATTCACTAAATAGAATAAAGAATATTCATTTATACCAATATATTAAAATGATTCCAAACATTTAAATATATTGGTCATTTATTGATTTCTGATATCCTGGTATTATACACTACTCGCTTGTGTATGCGACTGTCGCGCCTGCGCACGTCTCATTTAACGGTTTTATTCCACGCACTTTTTTCCACGTATTTTTTCTTACGGTTTTACTATCACATTTTTTTCAGTTCGGTCGCGCAGCAAAATCCCTATCCCCTCCAAGCCTGCCGTAAGGAACTTTGTTCCAAAAATGTCTTTATGATACTTTGGGCCGAACGAAAATACTAACAATTAAGTGTCTTTGGATTTCGTTCTTTCATTACTTCCTTGTTTGAACAGCTTTATGAAGGAGTTTAGGACAGTCAAGAGGTTACGTACTGAACTTCAGCACGAATTTCAGAACAAATGTGTTTCACAATACAAACAGTCGGTACGAAACTTCGGCATTTACGTTACATGGTAGGCCTACAGACTCTTTGGTCACTGACAATTGCTTGGTAAAAATCACAATCACTTTTTAGCTGACCCGAGAATCGAACCCATATCCTCATACTCAGTAGTCGCATTTACTACCGCTGCCACCGAGGCCTGTGTCGTTGGTCCCTTACCATAAATGGCGAGTTAATTGCTGTTTGCATAGCTGATTTACTATTAGGTACTGAAAATATCTTGACATAAAATACCAAACACATTTTGCCTTATCCGGGCGTCCTACCTGAGACCTCATGCAAAGTCGTCGTACACACAACCGCTGCGTCACTGCAACAGTAACAAAAATGTTCTTGAATCAATTTGTATGTTTAATTAGTTGTATTAATAACTTTTTGTTTTCTTTACAGGTAAGTTTAGTATTGCCGAAAATCAGCTGAAGGAGTTAAGTTCTTAATTATGTATAACAGGTATTTCTGTCTATGAATCATATATTATTTTACTAGTTTTTGCCTGCGACTTTGTACGCGTGAAATTTGAAAGCACCTTATATATTATATAAGAAGGCGTATGAGATTTTAACATGATGCCGTGACCGAAATTCGGTCTGGAGGACATTATTATTACGAGAATTCGGTGTCTGATCGAGTTAGACCTTATGCAGTAATGTAATAGAATATTTCAACCGAAGTCTCACTGGCTATCTTACTTAATAATCCAAAATTTATTACACGTATATTACATGTAAATAATTTCCAAAACTTATAGTAGCATGTAAGACTTTCAAAAGGATTTCTACTAATATTTTTAAGACTTTACATTTAGTAACAATTCAATATTGAGGACAGCTAACATCAAGTATTCGAAGGTTTATGCTAATCTATGTATACTAATATTATAAAGCTGAAGAGTTTGTTTGTTTGTTTACTTGAATGCGCTAATCTCAGGAACTACTGGTCCGATTTGAAAAATTCTTTCAGTGTTAGATAGCCTATTTATCGAGGAAGGCTATAGGCTATATATCATCACGCTAAGATCAATAGGAGCGGAGCACCAATGAAGAATGTTTCAAAATCGGAGAGTATTTTTACCTTTTGAGAGCTTCCGCTGCGTGCGCTGCGTAAACAGTTAAAGTTTCGCAAAAGTCATGTATGACAGAATTGTTCCCCTTTAAAAGTTCTAAAAAAGTCACTATAACCATTTTTATGCTAACGAAATTTGTTGTAAAATAATGCATTATTTGCGAAGGTATTTTTATAAACATGATATTAATCCTTATCCAAATAAATACGTTATTCATCACAAGTATTTAATTTAAAACAAAATTACCCCTTACATCATTCGATTTCAATGAATATCTTAGGAGATATAGCAGTTTTAAAATAACATCGCAGCAAAATAATTACCCATTACAGACATAGTACAAACGATGTTTCTCCTGGTTTATTCTGCGTGATTACTACTGGTTCGATTTGAAAAATTCTTTTAGTGTTGGATAGCCTATTTATCGAGGAAGGCTATAGGCTATATAACATCACGCTACGACCCACGGGGGCGGCGCAGTAACGATAAACGCGGGTGAAACCGCGGGAACATCTAGTTAAAGATATATTTAATTTTGTAACCTTTTTCAAACGCATCAAAATTGGCACAAATATATATATTTGGTTGGTAGCTCAAACGCTAATTAACCTTATTTTGCGACTTCAATTAAAGCTTTTGAGTTCACGAAGTTTAATGCAAAATTTTGTGACTTAAATGAATATATCGAGTTGAAAGCTTGAATTGAGGCAAAGTCTCTTTTACTTATATTAACGTAATATTTTTTCATTTACGATCCACTAACTGTATAATTTTAATAAGCGAAGCGAGTAATAATCATACGAGCCATGTCTGACGTCGCTCAGCGTTTAAAACCAACTCATTCATACATATAACGTTAATTACAGCGTTTTGCGGTTTGACAATTTCGAGACGAGAGATTTTGCTACTGTAATAAAAGTTTTAATTTAATTATATTAATGTGTAATTAATGTTTTATTACATCATCACATATTTTAGATAAAAGGGGTAGATGTCAAGGGCTGTGTAATGTGACAGGGAAATGCTGTGATTATAAAAGATGCTTTTGTCTATAGGTGGGTCTACATTTTATAAGGACCATAACTCCAGCTAATAGCCCTGATTTACAGATTTATCAGATATTGCATTAAAATATACGATTTGCCGAAATATCCCTTTACTTTTTAATAGAAGACATCTGGCCCATTCAACTAAACTAGTCCGAGCGATTCTACCCATGCACGTTTTAAAAAGTTGACATCTGGCCCGCAAGTCAGTTTTTGCGTGGGCTAGATGTCCCATAACCCGCGTCAACACGACTTATTTTGTGAGATTGCTATTTACCATAATCAAGCTAGTTGTAAGTTTTCCGAGATGTGTAAAATGTAATAAAATATATGTGATTTGTCTCGACGCATCACATGATTTATAGCTTTTTGGAATTAACGACTAGTAGTATCATCTGATAACGTGATAATTTTAATTTATAATATAACAGAGTAAAATTAACTATCAATTCATACGTAAAAGCTTAGCTGAGGTCGCGGTTTCGATTCCCGCACAAGTCAAACATTTGTGTGCATGAACATGGATGTTTGTCTTGGTCTGGGTGTTTTTATGTATAATATGTATGAATTTACAAAAAAGAAGTATATATGTATATTTATCCATTGTCTAGTACCCATAGTACAAGCTCTGCTTAGTTTGGGCTAGATGGTGTTATGTGTATGTGATAGAATATTATTATTATTATTTTTGTTTTTTTACTCAACTAATAGTCGGTGTTTTAATGACGTTTACGGGTAGAAACCAAGTAATCGTTATCTAAGATTGAGTTGGGAGATTTTGTTCTATATTAAATGTTCTTTCGTCACTCTGCATAAATTTTCGGACAATCCTACATGTATTTAGTATTGCTGCTTTTTGTATATTAATAAATGTATTTGGTGATAGTTCAAGTAGTTTTATGCTATGGTGTAAATATTTCGGGATAACTCCTGTGGTGGATATTACAATTGGTATAATATAGACTTTGTTGGCTTTCCAGATTCTTACTATTATTATTATAAATATTTTTATTATTTTAGTAACCATCCATAAGAATAACACGAATATTATAAATACTCTTAATCGAAACGAATCACGATATCAGATAATACGACTTGTTGTGATCAGTATCGGAAGAACAATCTGATCGCAATCTGTTGAGGAACATCCATATTTGTATAGCCTACGTAGACATCACTGATACGCCCGGATTTATATAATACGACAAACGGGTTATCTAGTATAAAGCTAGCGTATTCTGTGTTCAGCGGTCTACTGGCAATAGTTTATTTCTATGTACAGTCAAGCTAATAAAGTCATTAATTATGTCGTTAAACCCGCCATGTTTTACCTAAACACTAAAGTACGAAGCAATAAAAATGAAATCAAAATTACAATGGAACCATTAAACCACGGCTTGAGACCCCATGATCGCTTCCCATATAATCTAAGGGGTTTATCGGAGCACCATCTAGTAATAAATGCTACGGGACAACTCTTACCATGATAGGCCTGTCGGCAATAGTTTATGGGGAAATTATAACATAAAACGGTATGCTTTGGGGTGGTTTGGTACTATTGGAACTCGAACTGATCTCGATTGAAACATTCAAAATAATTTTGTTAAAATAATTTTGAATGTTTCAATCGAGATGAAATATATTTATATAGTGTCGGTGGCGCAGCAGTGCTAGGAGCGGTTGCGCTGAAGTTATAAGTTGATGTGTTGAGATGTCTGCCCTTTACTGGGCACAGGTCCCGCTAGTAAACTTCTTCACCACAACACAGCAACAGTTGCTGTGTTGTGGTCTCGTGTTCAATTCACGTGTTGGTAATTTTTTCTATCAAGAAGTTTACTAGCGGGACCTGTGCCCGGTAAAGGGCAGACATCTCAACACATCAACTTATAACATCAGCTATCTGCCAGTGTAAGTCCTGTCGAAATCGGTTCAGCCGTTTCGGAGATTAACCGGCACAAACGGACAAACAAAAATAGTTTTTTTGATATATGTAGGTATCGTATATACTTTCATATGCATTTAGTAAAAAGCTGTTATTTTGACATTACAAACAGGCACTTTAATTTTATTTATTTGTATAGTTTACTTTATAAATTTAATTTCTTTCCCTTTTCTGCATTTACTGTGCTTGAACGAGTTCAGTGATCTAATTATATACCTAATCAGCTTAGAAAACATTGTGATACACTAATAAAGTTTATTTGTATTTCACAATATTTTATTAAGTGCTTTCCCGGCCAATATATTAATATCAAGACTTAACAATCGCTTGCAAGCGCAAAGTCACAAGACTAACGAGGCTGTCCGAAAAACCTTAAATACACGCTACACTCAACACATTGCCGCCATACTTAAGAAAAATTTAACGTTACTGAACTAAACCCTAACGTCTTTAACATAAGGTAACCCTTACACAGTTAAAATAAGTTATTCCATCGACATCGATGATTACAGTAGTAAGACACCCATTATATTGGACGTAAATTTATGAACGGGGCCGGGACAGCCCTTATTTATTTAAATTACAATCCGAAACTACCTGTAATCGAGTCCGATTTAAAGGAATCCAAATCGATTTTGAAATATTACGATCGAGTCGCGTCGATGTTATTGTCACACCTCTAATAAAGATGCTCGGATTTTGAAAATAAATTATAGGTGTGTTTTGTGTGATGTGATTACTTGAGGATGTGTGTTAACGATGTTTGTACCGATTTCCGAGGGCGCGGAATTCGAGGACGTATGGTGTTACTTATGATAAATAATATGTTTAGTTAAGACTATATGTTTTTGGTTTATAGAACTCGTTTAGTTTTTTTCACGCGAAATGTGAACACTGAACACAGAGGTTATCGGAAGTAATGATACAAAAGGTTTAGATGAATGTATATACAATTGTTATTAGTCTGTTATTTGATTTGTAAAACCGCTAATGATACATGGGATAACCCCAGTTTGAAAATTACGATTGTGTCGATTCACTTATATTTTACTAGCTTTTGCCCGCGGCTTCGCTCGCGTTAATTTAGAATTTGACAATCAATTCGAGCTGTACTCTGCTTGTAACAATATAATTAAATCATGATTCGAAAGACATGTGGTGCCATCTATTGAAATTAAACTACTATATACGGATTTTATCGCGTTGTTTATTTGACACTGTTACAAAATTTTTTGAAAAACTGTTACACTACTATAATTACTATTGAACTTTACAAATTTTTAAGCTAATTAAATTATTGAAACTATTAAAACTATTTATACTATTACTATACTATTATACTATTTAGATTTATTTTTACACTTTCCCCGACGTTTCGGTTGCTTTTCAGCAGCCATGGTCACCCCGTGACCATGGCTGCTGAAAAGGTCAAGGTCACGGGGTGACCAAAAATAAATCTAAATAGTATAATAGTATAGTAATAGTATAAATAGTTTTAATAGTTTCAATAATTTAATTAGCTTAAAAATTTGTAAAGTTCAATAGTAATTATAGTAGTGTAACAGTTTTTCAAAAAATTTTGTAACAGTGTCAAATAAACAACGCGATAAAATCCGTATATAGTAGTTTAATTTCAATGAATAACATTCGCGTAAACAGAAGACAATATTATGCCATCTATTATCATAAGAAAGTTATTGTTGTTTTCCTTGGGAACAGTAATTTTTTTCGGGATGAAAGGTAGCCTATGTCCGTTTCTGTACACCTGAAAACGTATATGCAATATTTCAGGATGATCGGTTCAGTGGTTTAGGCGTGAAAAAGTAACAAACAAACAAACTCATTTTCGCTTTTATAATATTAGGTAGGATTAGCATACCTCTCCTTAAATGTAGTTGGTAGCATTAATTTTGAAAATAAATAGTGCGTATATTTTAGGACGAGTACCTGCGATACGTCTATGAATGACGTTTGTATCAATTTTCGGTTTGCAAGGGAGCATGATAGTGTATATGTTTATATAAATATGTTAAAAACAGACCAATATGTTTTGGTGTTTTCAAATTCTTTTATTTATTTCGAGTGGAGAATGGCCAGATTGACGAATGAAGATACAAAAAGCCTTGGTAGAGGTACTTTTATGTGGATGTTATTTTTGCGCGTTGTTTCATATTAGTCCCTCTATATCCCTATTAAAAAAATTGATTAAAACATATTGTTCAAATTGATTTGCGAATTGCGAGAAAATGTGATCATAATATTTATTCTTTTCAGATTGAAACCATGTTTTAGGTCATATAAATTAACTAGCTTTTGCGCGCGGCTTCGCCCGCATGGTACCTACATCAATAAAAAGTAGCCTATATCCTTCCCCAGGTTTTAAACTATATCTGTACAAAATTTCATCCAAATCGGTTGAGTGGTTTAGCCGTGAAAAGGTAACAGACAGACAGACAGATAGACAGACAGAGTTGCTTTCGAATTTATAATATTAGTAAGGATTATGTTTTTTCAATTTTGCATGCTAGATGTACCAATATCTATTATTCTAACTCAGTTTAGACATAACTTTGTAAAGCAAGTGAATATGTGCTGTCGTTCTCCAGAACGACACCTCATATAAAATGAATGAAGCCATATACATAGGGCTTCATTATTGATAATGTCTGATTCATTTCCCGAATCAAATATTATCGTTGTTAAATAGACGTAACCTTTAACCCTACGTGTCATCAAATATGTAAAGCGACGAATCGTATAATTACTAGTTGGGTGGGTTACACATCAATAATCAAGCAGACACATTTGATCGGTTACCCGCAGCTGTGGAGGAAACGGTGACCATATCGACAATTATTATATAGATAAGTATAAGTACTTATAGTAGCGTAAGTGAGTTTTTTGCTGTGTCAATCTTTGACGTCGCAACGGATGCATACGATTTTTTTGAACATAGATATTTTAGGCCGTAGATTACTTTGTACCTCGAATATGTATATCTGTCAACACAACGGATGTTTTATGATTATACACTCATGTCTGCGTCACATGACGTGGTTCCGAGTTCAATTCACATGTCACTCATGCCCACTAATTTGCCTATAGTGTAGACGGAGTAATACACACATCATTTTCCACCAGTTTTGTAAAGACCTATGTAATAGAGGAGTGACGATTTTTGTCTGTCAGGCACCTATAGAATAGAATAGAATAGAATTTTATTTTGCAAATATGGGTTCACAATACATAATTTTTGACTAGCCTAACCGAATAATAGAATTTAATAATAATATCCTCACTTTGCCTGAATCATGGTGCTACCTATTGTTACAGATTAATCGGACAAACATACCGAAATGAGATTTATTTGTGTGGGTACCCTATATACATATTTATGTGTACCTACGTGAACAGCAATTTGGTCGTTATTTTAGATTGGTTGGTTAATTTTAACTACCGGCTGGCTATGTTGTTACTGTAATCATAGACTGATGCCGCTATACCGCAAAAGGCGTAAGCAGAGCTGTATTAATTGTAGCCTTCCTCGATAAATAGGCTATCCAACACAAAGATTTTTTTTAATTCGAACCAGTAATGCCAGGGATTAGCGCATTCAACCAAACAAAGAAACAAACTCTTAAGCTTTATAATCTCTATATGTATATACCTAAATCTTCTGTGCGTGTGTAATTAAACTCCTCCTAAACGGCTGGACCGATTTTGATGAAATTTTTTGGGTGTGTTCAAGTGGATTCGAGAATGGTTTAGATTTGGTTATTGTTTTTTTCGTGTGTACAAGACCACGTCTGTGGGGACAGCTAGTATTAGTATAGATTTTTAAGTCTTAGTTTATAGCCAACGACTCTATAGCCATCTATTAAGCATATTATAAGAAAACGTAAACTAAATATGTGCTAAAATATGCTACACGACCGGGGTACCGAACCCAAATCCTCTTAATCAGTCGTAGATTTCAGCCACTGGACCAACGAGTCGGCCATTAAACTTCGTCGTTCGTACACACGTAGTCTGGTGACTCTATCCCTGAAAGGATAGACAGAGGTGTATTACACCTACTGTTAGCCAACTATGATGTTAGATCACATCACCCAAGTAATATAGAGCACATTTCGTAACCTCAAGCTGTTATAATTTCTTAACAAAAAATCTTTTACCACTTTTGCCTGAGCTGGGAATCGAACCCGAGACCTCAAGCACAGTAGTCACATTTAATCACTGCGCCACCAAAGCCTCATTAATTATATATTTAAACTACTTACACACGCATTTTTTTTATTTTTTTTATTTCACTTAGTGATAATGTCGACGTCATAACAAAAATCTTACTAATTTGTATTGACTACATTACATAAAAATACACACACGCATTTAATTTTCATTATATCCTCAAACATTTTTTAATCGTTATACCCTGTTAACATCCCATAGGGACAATTATTTATAATAAAACCTTTCCCTAATTCTGTTAACATCGTAAAACCCATAAGAACGTGTAATAAATCCCGCGGCCGGTCAATTCGGACAATAACCGGGCAATTTCCGAAATACCTTTTTACCGTGACATACGATTGTGGACAGTCAAGAACAAGAGTGAATCGAAAAATCGAATTTAGGTGGCGCAACGGTATTATTAATTAAACAACGTGAGACAGAGAGAGTGAATTACATTTTTTTCCAGAACATATTTTCATACAATCGTACAATAATTCTCAAATAACACAATATATGGCATTACTGGTATTTTGATATAATGCTATCTTATCTTATCTTGCGTGTGGGGGCCAGTCAGTACAACAGGTATTGTATGTGACTGCTCCGCATGAAGTCTCGGGTTCGAAGCTTGGGTCGAGTAAATTGTTTTTGGGTTTTGTCGTCTATGTAAAAACACGAATACTAATCACGGAATCCTCCGTTTGGTTTCGTGATTGGTTAGTGTTAATTACCTAGGTGGTCGAATTTTATGTATCAAGTGGTGCAGCGGTGGTGTAAGCAATTGTTTCGCATAAACATAGGTTCAAACACTGGGTCAGGTGAATTGTTATTGGGGTTTTCTGTCGTCTGTGAAATAATACGAATACTGATCGCAAAGTAATTGGTTTGATTTCTTGATTGTTTGTTGTTATTTGGTTTTCGGTATATGATAGAGAGGAAATCATATAAACTGTCCATACATGGCGCAAGCCACACAGATATGGCGTCTTTGCATCTATCGTAGAGATATAGAACTTAATTATAAATTGGGAAAAAGACTTGTTATGGGTTGTCTTTTTCCCTGTTTATAATTGACATTCTACCTTAGCATGGGTGACGCTTTTAAATAATTCTTAATATATTAATTATTCAATAGTTATTTAACTGTTGTTTTTAGTGTGTCAGGATCGTAGCAAATGGAAATCCGTAGTCTTTGCCTACACCTCTGGGAAACAGGCGTGAATCTATGTATGTATGTTTTAACAGGCAAGCTTATTGACCATTATTTTAATTGGAGTAATGTCCCGGGACAGTTGGATGTCCCGTCTCCTACCGACTAGACCTTCCAAGGTGTGCCAACTCGCTGCCTTGAAAAGTAAAGAGAAAGCTGGAAATGAAACTTTATCGGCGATAGCTTGGTACACCATAGCCACCATCATATACAGAGATTAATAAACGAAACAGAATTTTAGAATGTTTTTAAACTGACTAATATGTCAGTATATGCTATAAAAATTACACTTTCCATCTGAGCGATTTATATAATTCAAAGCGTCAGAATAGTAATAAATAATACAATGTAAATTTACTTTTTATCGGTTAAAAATTCAGCTATCCAACGAAACATGAAATTCATAATATGTTAATAAATCGACGGCGCCGTTATGTTGTTATTTTTAACACGCTTTTTTTGGACTAAAAGTTTCATATATAATATTTAAATGTCATGTTTTGTTAACTGGAAAGACTTTCATAGTAATGGACGGCAAAATGCTTATAAATACTTACATTAAAATAATAATATCAGCCCAGTATTAAACTGTCCCACTGCTGGGCAAGGGTCTCTTCTCAGGGTGAAAAGGGCTAGGCCATTGTCCACCACGCTGGCCCAGTGCTGGTTTGCAGACTTCACATGTCTTCAAGAACATTATGAAGAACTCTCAGACATTCCGTCTCGATGTTTTTCTTCACCGCTAAAGCGAGCTACAACTAACTATTCAATAATAATAATAATAATAATAATGTTTATTTATTTTCTCTCACAAAGATATTTTTACAGATTCAACTTAACTATGTACAAATATAGTAGTAACACAAATCAATGTGAGAGACTGGTGTCTGAACTAGGAGACCTGTATGACAGAACACCAGCCTCTCCTAACTCTGGACTAGTGGGTGTACAGATTAATTTAGTTTAATGGTGAGAGTGCGTTAGTGCAAATGTCTGTGTGCGTGTATGTGTGTGTGTGTAAGTGAGTGGGTGCACGCGTGTGTGAGTGTTTGCGCATGTCTGACTAAGTGTGTGTATTTGTGTGGCAGTGCGTGCATCTGTGCATTTCTAAATAATGTAACTATAGGCCTATGTGTAGTAGTTCTTCAGTTTGGTCATAATTAAATGATTTTAACCAGTATGTAATAGACTTTCTGCATTTGAATTTTGTAAGATGGTAAATATTAATTTGTTTGTTGATTTAATTTGTTGATCAATACGGACATAACTTCGAAAAGTCAGAGTTGCACGCCTTGGGAACGAAACGAACTAGTAGGTACGTATAGAGTCCTTGTCCCACACGATGAGCCCAGCTCTACGACGCGACGATTAGCGGTGTTGCCGGTATGAAGTGTTGTGTATGAAACCCACAATATTTTGTTATATTTTAATTTACAGTTTTCTTGTAATAAAATCTTCTTTGTAAATACTCACCTCATGTTTCATTAGCATAAAACAACAAATTCATTCTAAAATTAAAATTTAAAAGAAACTACGTTATTATAATGTAGATTTTTACAGCTTAACAAAATTTCAACAAAAAATTGTACGTGTTTTTTTTTATAAAACATATTTTAAAGCAAACTTGCTCGGGAACGTACATGAATTCGAATGTGGCTATAAAATGAGCGATGGGCCCCGTAAACTGGCGTTGATGTATCGCGCTGCGATTATCGCGATGCGACAATAAAACGCATGGATTTAACACAACGACAAAATAATAAAAAGCAATATGTTATGTTTAAAAGTTAGGGGACACTGAGTTATTAACAATGGAAAATGGAAGGTAACAAGGTTTCATGTTGTTTACGATTGAGTGTTTTGGGTGAACGTCTGAGTTATTTCGTATGCGTTATTTATTTGTGTTGAGTCGCTATTTTGGGTAGTGTTGCGTAATTGTGCCTTAAAATAGCAGCCATTGACTGTAATCGAAGATATTAAAAGTATTTCTCTCCGGCTATTTTCTTTTTGCATGTCATAAGTAATTTATGTCTAAATCCAAAATTAACTTGTTATGAACTAATACTTGTATTTAAATACATATCATCATTAATTTATTTATAATATTACTAGATATTACCCGCGGCCTAGTACGCGTTAATGTAGATTTTGTCAATCAATTTCTATACCTTGGGATCACTACTTTTGTGCTGGGTGAAAGGGATATCCATTACCCTGACAACGTGTATGCAAAATTTAACGATGATCGGTATAGTAGTATAGGCATGAAAGCGTAACAAACAATCTCACATTCGCATTTATAAAATTAGTAAGGATTCAAACCATTATTATATAATAATATTGTTTACGCGAACGTTATTCATTGAAATTAAACTACTATATACGGATTTAGGACGCCCTCCGACCAGGTGGAATGACGATCTGCGAAAGACTGCAGGCAGATGCTGGATGCGGCAAGCTGAAGACAGGGCGCTATGGCGCTCTTTGGGGGAGGGCTATGTTCAGCAGTGGACTATTATAGCCTGATGATGATGATGATGATACGGATTTTATTGCGTTGTTTATTTGACACTCTATTACATAATTTAGAAACTGTTACACTACTATTACTATTAAACTTTACAAATTTTTAAGCTAATTAAATTATTGAAGCTATTAAAACTATTTATATTTACGTTTACACTTTTCCCGAAGTTTTTAAATTATACCTATATAATGAGATAATTATATAATAAGGCATAAAAAATAAGTATAATACAAAAAATTTCATTCTTAATGAAATTAAATGTATGGTGTTTGCCCCGTACGTTATTTGTCCCGTTTGGGGATCGAACCTCTGCTCCTACGGCGACCCGATCATCTAAACTACTGCACCATGCCAGTCATGCGTGCTGTCTTTCCCAATAGCACTATCTGACTCAGTAAAGGAATACGGGACCGACCGCAGACCAGCGCAATTTCACCACTGGACGACAAAGTTACTTCACTAATTAAAGGTGCTGGAAGTTCGGGAAATGAATTACCGACTTTTATATTAAGTTAGGGGAGAGTTAAGGGTTCAAAGGGGTCACATACTAATTAAATAGATTTTCCTTTTGATGGTTAATTGGGCGAATTAAATGTTCCACAGTGATTTTCGTTATTTGTTCATTACTTGGACGGTACCTATTCGAGGTGATGCTTAAAAAAATTGTTTGTCTGTAAAATCGGTTTACGGACGATAGTTTAACGTGACAACGTCATAACGTGCCTTTCGCTCGCTCGTGTAGCGCTCTCGCTCCGATCGTAACGTTACAATGAGCGTAACGGGACAATGAGCGTAACGCGACAATGAGCATAACGCGACAATGAGTGTAACGCGTCAATGAACGTAACGGGACAATGAATCATCCATTTTCGTGCGTGCAGCCGGCGTTCATCGATTTATTAGACATTGTCACGTCAATAATTTGTTAAACGGAAGAAGTATTACTACTGCTGGTAATTAATTGCCTTGGTAGCGCAGTACAGGTAATAGAGAATGCGGCTGCCGTGTGATAGGTCTTGGGTTCGATTTAGAAATCCAAAAACCAAATATTACTGCACGGATAGCGTACTGGTTTAAGTTGTCGCCTCGCCACTGCCGCCGCGCCGAGTGTTGTGGGTTCGATCCCTTCATAGGACAAAAATTTGATTCACAAATGGTTGTTCCGAGCTTGGGTGTTCTTTGTGTCCGTTGTTTGAATGTTAGTAAAGTGTTTGTTTGAACGCGCTAATCTCAGGATCGACTGGTTCGAATTGGAAAATTCTTATTTGACGTGACAACGTCTAATAAATCGATGAACGCCGGCTGCACGCACGAAAAAGGATGACTCATTGTCCCGTTACGCTCATTGTAACGTTACGGGAAAGAAATTTTGTTATGACGTTATCATGTTAAACTATCGTCCGTAAACCGACTTTACAGACAACCAATTTTTGTTGGATAGCTTATTTATAGGCTATATAACATCACGCTACGACCCACGGGGGCGGTGCAGTAATCATAAACGCGGGTGAAACAGCGAGCACATCTAGTTTAAAATAAACTGTTTAAAGTCTACGTATTTCTACAATTCTGAGAACAACTTATGGCAAAAAAACTGTTTTCATTTTGACAAGAGTCAACCCTTGTAATCAGTTTTTTTATATTCTGTAGAGTCCTAAACTAGTCTCAGTGTTATCAATATCACAATCGGAATTCTCCAAAATAATATAAACGACAAATGGAAAATAAATTGAATTGACTAGATCGGAAGTATAATTATTTTTAATTGTTTTTAGCTAGTATTGGCCCTCGTTCTAACTTCAATCAATGTTTCCTTGATTAAAACCTATTCCTAGTACAACGTTAAGTTTAGTTGGTAGAGTTAAAGAGATTCTTAGTATTGTACAACATAACATTTGGGCTATGTGTCTAGTACTATCTTATGCTACTTAAATTTATTACGGCTAGCCCTGAAAAAATAACAAATTGGTGTTATAACACTTATAGCTTATAAGCCTCTCTATTAAAAATATTGATTTAAAACTCTATGCCCTAAAGCTGTCGCATACTATAGCTGCGAGTTGTTGTAATCAAAAGTTATTTTTTATTACGGCTATACATTATTTTACAGCAAATACCTAAATGTTTTCATTTCATTGAGTATTGGGCGGACCCTTAGCTAATTTAATTAAACAAAAGTATCGCTTAAAAACACTCAAACGCCGAAGCATTGTAGCGTGATATTAATGTCCACTATATTAGTCGTTCGAAGCAACAGAAGTGCATCGGCATAGCGCTGCAAGTTGTTATAATTAAAGAGAAATGTCGCGATCAATCAGCGCAAATTGGCTGATCACACCAACGCCGACAAGTAGCGTCAGTATATAAAAACAAAATGAAAAGTTGACTAAATTATATGTATTATATTTGTTCTTCGTTTGTCTCGAAGTTTTAGGTTCAATTACCGGGTTATTTTTAAATTAGCTCATCTATCTTACGTGAGACGCAAACGTATGTTGAACAAATTTTTATAATTAATTTTACCAGCAAGATTATGTATTTTTGTAACCGTTACTATACGTGTTACAAAAATAAATTACCCATGACCTTGAAGATGGGAATATTCTTCTAAACTGCACTAAGCCAGCGTGGTGCCTTAGTGCACGCTGGCAGACTTATACTGAGATGCTACACTGAGAGCAGGCTCACACACAATAGTAAAGCTATAGGTCTCTGCTTTGTAATTTAATAGCAATAGAGCGCGATATTAGACAATAGTAGAGCATATTCATGGCATCTTACTTGAATATAGATTAAAAGAGCTACTTAACACGCATAAAACAAAATAAAGAAGTAGCTTTAATAATTTCCCGTCTACTCTGATAAAAATACAAAAAATAGGCATTTTAGTACTTCTTCTGCAAACCGTACTCTCAATTGGAGCACAACGACTACACCCAACAGTATAGTTCGCAGAACAATTGGACCATTTGCCGTCTGGCGCTCAATAATCAGCACAGGTGTGGCAAATAATTGACACCTATGCCATTCACTGGTATACTGGCAATAGCTGAACTTATCGCGAACTGTATGCCGCTGTAAACTGCAGGAAATTGGACGAAATTTACGTATGGAAATCAGGTGTAGCTAGTTCGCCTGAAATAACTATTGAATAATCCTCTAAGGGGTCTGCGAGGTTACATTGTTGAAATACTTACGGTAGTAGTGTTCATGTGATCGATAACGATAAGCTGGGTAAGGGATTTTAGAAGCGGTCGTTTTTTGGATGGGTGATTATTTTGTTGAGCGCCTGCAATTTTATTTTCTAAGCGGGTTTTACATGCCATATTATTGTATGAACTGAAAAGTGTAATCTTACCTAAAGTTTCATTGCTTGGCACTAACCATTGACCATTTAACATTTTGTAGACGCCATCCATTGGCGAGATTGAAAATTATTGCATGTATAAATTGACAGATTGTCGTCTGTGTGTCTATTTATATGACCACTAGTTTTCACCCGCGGCTTCTCTCGCATAAATGTAGGTTAGGTTAGATTTGCAACAGTTATTTTTTCTGGATGAAAGGTACCCTATGTCTTATTCTGTACCCCTGACAACGTGTATGCAAAATTTCATGTTGATCGGTTGAGTAGTTAAGGCGTGAAAGCGTAACAAACAAACAAACTCATTTTCGCATTTATAATATTAGTTAGGATTAGGATTTACTTACTGAAGTGTTGTGGCTGCAGTCGCTACATCGGTCAAAAATCACTGTTTTAAGTTATCCTTATAACATTAGCAGAGGCCTTTGTTCAACATTGAACTACGAAAGTCTGGTTCATTCATCGAAAACAAAGCTAACGAAATATGGCCGTATAACTTCTGCCTACCCATTAAGCTTTAAACAAAACCTATATGTATTCTAAATGAGCAGCGATAGCTCAGTGGGGAGACCGACAGACTGCAATGCAGAGGGTCTCGGGTTCGAACCCACGTCGCGCACCTCTGACTTTCGGAAGTTATATGACTTTTCGAAACTATGTGCGTATTGATTGACAATTATCGCCTGCTCCGTGCCTCGGAAAGCATGTTAAGCCGTGGTCCCGGCTGCCATGAACATCTATGGCAGTCGTTACTGGGAGAGTGTCGACACAAAAGATCCCATTGGGTCGAAGTGTCGCTGGTCTGCACTGACTGGCCCCCACATAAGATAAGATAAGATATATGTACTCTAGAACTTGCAATTTAACCCGACATCAAACCAACTGTTCAAAAGTAAAGAAAAAGTACTATTTATCTACCAACTCAACTGTATTCCCACAGAATATAATTAAACAATTAAGATGACTAATATGTTTTGTAACTCGAAGATACTTTAATTGCTTCCGAAATTTATTTCTGATAACTTGGTTCTTTGCCTGTTCCCTTTATTTACGACTACCCTCTCTTTGCAACAGCGTGATCATATTTTAGAGGATAATCTTGTAATATAAAAGTATATAAATTTTCAGTTACAATGGCGGTTTTGTATTGTAAGTAAGCATTAGCGTGTTGTTTATGGTTTAATGTAATTACATTTTGTATTATGGTCGTTTAATATTTATTATCTAATTTTAACCACAGAAACAGTGGTGGCTCAAGGGTTTGGTTATCGGGATTGCGATCGCAGGGGATCGGGTGCAATACTTATACTTGTGAAGTTAATTAATATGTTTTGTAAATCTTTGATTATTTTCTGTAACAAGAGAACTATAGAATTATTTATTGTTGTATTGCACGTTACGTAAGCTATTTGACTACACGGATAGTGCAGTGGTTCATGTGGTCGTCGGTTTACGACCTATGCACCAAGTGTTGCGAGTTTTATCCTCGCATGCGATGAGAATGAGTGTGATTCATAAACATTTGCTCTTATTATAACGTTTGTTTGTTTCTCGCATCACAAGGACAATTATACTAATTGCGGTGATAATAAAAATGCTATTGTTGCTACAATATAAACAAGAAAACATTAAGTAGATACAAAACAATGTAAAAAATAAATAGAATTAGATATAGACTTAGAACAGCGATTGCCTAGAGGGAGACCGTTGAAATGCCTCGTGCGTGGCATATCAACGGTCTCGGGTTCGATCCCAAGGCTGGCTCAACTTTTCGAAGCTATGTGCATATTAATTACTTAATGATCACTTGATTTAACGCAGAAGGAAAACATCTGAGGAAACATCCATGTCTGAGAATTCTCCATAATGTTCTCGAAGATATGGGAAGTCTGCCAGCCCACACTGGGCCAACGTGGTACGCTATGGCCTAACCCTCTCACATTGAAAAGAGGTCCGTGCCAAGTATTTAGGCAGGTTATATACAGTACATAGATAATAATCAAAATGAACGATTCAAGCGAAATTGCACCTCACTCTCTAAAACTGAATAATTACAGATATATATGTATTCAGTTTTAGAGAGTTATTATTATACAACCGCTGGGGTAAGCGCGTTCTTGAGTGGAGACCGCGACTCGGCAAACGTAGTGTAGGACGCCCTCCGACCAGGTGGGATGACGATTTGCGAAAGACTGCAGGCAGATGCTGGATGCGGCAAGCTGAAGACAGGGTGCTATGGCGCTCTTTGGGGGAGGGCTATGTCCAGCAGTGGACTATTATAGCCTGATGATGATGATGATGATGTATTCAGACTATCAAATTTAAATAAATGTCTACGATTTCATTATGTTCGTAGGCACTCGCTCAAACAATGTAACTTCAGTAAACAAGTGGTCAATTTGAGCTTGCACCCCTTTTCCATGAAGCCATGCAAGCTAATTTTATTAGAAGCGAATGAAATAGAAATATACTAATTAAACTTTGATAATGACAAGAAGCTGCCAAAATGCAAGACACATGCCTCGCAGTACTACTTGAAAATTCCCTCTTTTATCATTAAGTTGAATGAGATTACTTGTTTTTTTTTTATTCTATTAAGGTGGCAAACAAGCATACGGCTCACCTGATGGTAAGTGGTCACCGAGCCTATGGGCATCTGCAACACCAGAGACATCACTTGCGCGTTGCCGACCCTTTAGGAAAGGAAGTGGGAAGGAGAAGGAGCGGGAAGGGGGAAAGAGGGTGATTGGGCCTCCGGTACTCTCACTCACCGAACAACACACAACAGTAGGAATACTGCTATTTCACGTCGATATTCTGTGAGAGGGTAGTCCTTCCCCGGTCGAGCCGGCCCATTCATGCTGAAATCAGCGAGGCTCTACTACTATACTCAACTTGCTTATCACGCATATCTATGTACATTAATAATATAAAGATGAAAAATATTTATTTTTAATAGCTCTAATATAATCTAAAATAACTCTAAATCTACTGAACCGCTTTTAATAATGCTATCACCATTGGCAAGCTGGTTTATTTAGAAGTAACATAGCTTGTGTAACTGATAATGTATAAGATATAAGATAATAATTGTAATCCCGTTGCCTTTTACCATTATATATTAAACTTAAAAAAATATATTTTATTTCATTATATAAAATTATTATTTATTTTATAATGTAATTTATTATTTGGGTACATAAAGTCAAAATGTATGTTGCGATTGAATTGTAATTGTAAGAGTGTAAAAGTTTATGAAAATATTTTGATGGCAATTTTTCATCACGTTTAAACCTTTGAACAGATTTGAATAAAATTTGGCACTTACATTTACCATCTTCTGGATTACCAAGTAGAATACCTACATTTTATTTTAATTCGCGGGATTCACTCAGGCTACGGACAAGCTAGTTCAAACGTAAAACATGCAACTTAATGCATCAAACAAATACTGGGTGATATATTAAAAAATGCCGTTTCACTGGATTTCAGCACATTGTTATGCCCTGGAAACGTCATACTCAAATGATTACTGCATACAATGTCGGGATTACGACGGCATTTCCAACTGCCTATAACAAAAGAAACAGATGATTTTCAACTTTAAGTTTATCGTTATAAAGTTGAAATTCGAATGGTTGGCAAGAGAAAGATTTTTGTACCAAAAAGTGAATACAAACACTTTCGGATTGCAGAGTAAATTGAAAAATGAAGTGATGGAGAGTCATCAATAAATACACGAATGTTTTTGTTATAGTTTATTTTCTGTGGAGGCCTTAAACGAAGTGCTCTGTGACTTTTATGATCAATTGTGTTAAAGAGGCACTGTGCTATCAGTAAAGGGAGAAGTCTTTGTTCCTTGCTCTGCCGACGATGTCACAGGTGGATTTCTATCTAGCCTTTTTGTCTCGAAAATATGTGAAGTCTACCAACCCGCACTGAGCCGGCGTGGTGGACTGTGCCGTAACCCTTCTCATACTGAGAAGAGGCCCGTGCCCAGCAGTGGGACAGTATAAACTGTCCCACTGCTGGGCACAGTACTTATTATTATTATTATGCCCTCAGTTTCTCACGCGTGGAATTAGTAAGATGGCACCTATCTACATTTTCCTTCTTAATACTTGATTTCTAGGCGGCGATGTACCACAATGAAACATGCACCTAATTTTAAGTTCAACCTTCAGCAATATAACTGTGAAAACAGCATTCAATTTCGTGCAGCAGTTTTTGGCTGATGCGCGTATACATACAGACAAAAATTCTAAATGTATTTGTATCTATAGTACTTATATATCCTCATATATATTTTTTAATATTGTTTATGTACAGGAATCGACCAGTTCCAATTTTATTATATGTATAGATTAGCTGATCACACGCAATTTCTATACCAACTGCTTCGTAGGTAAAGAATTCCACTGTGTGCATAGGGTCTGTGTGTGTTGTGTCTGCGGAGGTTTCTTTACCGGGTCGGACAAAGCCTACTAGACAGGCAGTAGCCTCTTATTAGGTGGGACCTTAAATATGGCTGGTGAAAAATGACTATTTGCACTTCGTGGGACTATGTATATGCCTACATACATATCTATTATATAAATAGTATTGTATGCATGTGATCATTTGTGATATTTTATAGATCTCGCTCAATGTACCAAAGTATGAAACAAGTTAAGAGTTAATAGACCTAAAATATTAACAGTTTTATTTATTCATTTGAAAGTTTAGGAAGCAATGTATATTTGTATATTTAATGATGTTTACTATGTTGTATGTTTACAATATTAAACAATGCTAGATAGCTGACACAAACATGTGACATAAAAGTAACGACCGTTCAGTGGAGTTAATTAAAAGGTATGACACAATAATAAATGTTTGATACATTTTGGATACAAATATTTTAAATAAAAATCATTCTCAATTGTACATTCATTTACTGTTTGCCGCTTCACGTGTTATTGCTGAAAAACATAGGTTTGATTGAAAAGTGACAAGCATCATACTTGCAACATTCGGTAAATTTAATTAAAATGTATGATTTAACCAATGTTGTAGGTAATTCCTTGTATATTTTTGGGTATGAAATGTTTTCAAAATGATGTAGTAAAAAAAAACCATTTGAATTATACAATCATGAATTTATAAAAATATATTTTGGTAGCTCTTTACGGCGATTGTGATGGATCTGCGACTGGGAATGTGATGGGCGGGTAGGTATTAATTTGTCAAATATTTTCAAAATAACCTGAGCTTTTATCAAATTCGTTGGAATTTTTATTTATCTGATAATTGGCTATTATGATTTATATACGTAATTTTATTTTCATTAATATTTGCCTTGCCCTACTCCTCTCGCTTTAGGACAGCTCGTTGTTTAAGTTGTAACGAAGATGAAGTGAAAACGTTACACACAAATTGAGCTACTCGTATTTGACATTGAATGCTCGATCGATTTCTCCCTACCATTTTATCGCCCCATATATCAGCCACAACACAATACGTCATTCCATTCAGCTATTCACTGCAATATAACATATTATCCACTGCGGTTAACTATTAGCTACGTCTTAGATATATAACTTTCCCCGCACACCTGAATCGTGTTATTAGCCACCTTACCCCAAACATCATCCACCGCCACTCTACAAAATAAGATATTTCACCGTATAAAAGGTGACGACCATAATATTTCCCCTACACACCACATAACCCATGGGAAAGTAACCACATCATAACCCGTAACTTACGATATTGCGTAACATGCAACCGATCTTACTTTTCTCCATAACTTATAGAGTAACCATATATTCCACAATATTGCGGACATTTCCGTAACTGCCATTATGACGTATGAAGAATGAGGACAAACGGACAACATTAGGGTGCCCCCGGTATTTCATTAATACGGATAATAGCCTTAGGGGTTTAATTTGTTTCTACCACCCCTAGTTTGTTTGTAAGGATATAATGTTCTGCACTTAAGTATGGTTTTAGAAGTAGGTATATATCGTTATATCAAAAATATGGATTTTTACCTTTAGGGTATATTGCTGGAAGCGTATAAAAACGACTTTTACGTAGCATAAATATTTTTATCTGAGTTGTAATATGATATTTAAATGCTTCTTTTTGGATAATGTTGCAGTGGATGGTAAACAATTCACATTGCCGCTTAGGATGCATAAAATTCTAAGTGTTTTTATGTTTTCGATATGTATATATCGAAAGCTTAAAATTTGCTAACAGCTTAAGCTAATAAATACTTACTACCAGAAAACGAATCCGACCTAGAATTACATTTTTTTAAACTTGGGTTAGGAAAAATAACTAACTATAAACTGTGACGATACCGTCTTATAATTTCCAATTATAATAAAATAATCTTATAATTACTTACGACATTATAAACTAAAATACTGCTTATTAGTTTACTTCCGAGATACATAATGATTGCATGCAGGATCCATAGCCTTATCTTAAAATAAAGTTGTCAAGGTACTGTATAGCCCAACGAAAAAATGAATATAGGACACAAACTTATGCACATCCAAGCTTAAAAGACATCCTTTTAGTCAGTTAAATACAAGCCTGCTATCGCTTCAAATATACAAGCGTGTATTTATACGTAGCTTAATATAATTCAATCAATTATTTCGTTAGCGACATGTATTTGTAACAATAACATTTAATATTTCAATGTGTTTCATAATAAAATATGCCGAACACACCACTCGCTATATAAACTGACAGTTTTGTGAAATATGCGATACAATTGTTATATTTGTTTTGTGTGAAATTTTCTATTGAAATTGAACGTGCGCAATCAACTATATTGTTTCGTTTGCTTTCATAGCGTACAAAATATTTATTTAACATCAACCATGGCAACTGAAATACCAATTATGTAAAACAATCTCCTGCTCGTGGTTTCGTACGCGTGTTGCTCCCATGGCATGCGTAACGAGAAAAATATTATATTCGTGTGTTAAAACAGGGTATTGTCTATGAGTGTGCCAAGTTTTTTTTCCTTTTTATTGCCTTTGGTGGCGGACGAACTAGTGGCCTACCTGATAGGAAGTGGTAACCGCTGCTCATGGACTTCAGCAATGTCAGGACACAGTCAAGCCGCTGCCTACCGTGAAATAAGAACTCTCTTTAAACCTCGTTTGAAGAAGGTCATATCATAGCGCTCGTCAAACACTGAAGCAGGCAGTTCATTCCAGAGCGTGCTCGCAGTTTCAACCAGATCCATGAAACGGTTTACGCGTTTTCTAAGTAATAAATGTCTTTAAAAATTTTAACATTGTATTCGTAGGATTACTTTCTTAACACTAAAAACCTTCAATACGTTCATAGCCAGTTGCACTCACTGATCGGTAAACGATTAGCAAGGTTAAGCAACGTTGGGTGCGGCCAGTCTATAGATGGGTGACCGCTTAGTGGTATTTCATCTGAGCGTCTCCGTGCTTCGGAGGGCACGTAAAAAGTCGGTCCCGGTTGTTGTCAAATTGATAGCAGTCGTTAAGCCATGTCAGAGGCCTACGGGCGGCTTGAACAACTCTTGATACCAGGTTGACCACTAACCACACGAAAAGAAAGAAAAAGAAGAATACGTTGCTGACCTAGACCTAGATATAAAGGCAAATATTTGCAAAAGTAACTATTGTAAGCTTGATTCCCGGATCAGGCAAAATATAAATATCGCTCTGCTAAAGCTTTTAAAGAAAAACAGCAGTGATGCTACGTTATATTTAAATATACACGAATTCTAAACTATTAAAGTGTAATATTTTATTTTTACCTAAAACTAATAAAATATACGTTAAGTTCATTTATATAAAACACATACTCAATAACATTTGCCATAAACACAATATTCAATTACCGCAAATTTAATTATCACCAATAAATTATCGGACCTTTCCGATAAATTAATCCGGCGTGTCAATTTAAATACTGCGTATCATAAATTATATCAATGGGGACCAGTAATATTAAAGTCCACTGTAATCCAGACACATGGCTACTCTTTTGAGGGCGTCAAAATAGTGTGGATTGTGACGTAAGCAATATTAATTATTTGTTAATAGAATGGTATTGGGATTAAGTCGTTATTTACTATGTATGGAGGATCCGTATTGAATTATAATGCTTGGTAAATATAATAATGTGTGGTTCCGCTTGTTAGGGAATAATTGATGGTTATTGTGTAGCGATTGAATTATAACTGGTTATTATACTGTTTATTCTATAGGATTATTTAAAATGTGGTAACACTTAATTATATTATTTCTCCTGAATCAATTTTATTGTAAAATGTTTTGTTTTCATCAGATGATGATGTATCGCGACTGTGAATTACTGAGTTAGGCATACTACCAGATGTCTAGTACTTAACTATGCTATGGCCTGTCAAGTAATTGCTTTTTAATTTGTCTTATCTAGTAAACAAATATGGCGTCCTGGATGCTGGAAACCCCATATGCATGTAATGTCTTTCTTTTTTTTTTGAGGAAAACGGTTGCAGTCTGAAAGCGGAAGCTGACAGATTTTATAATAAAATATTTGTTTACCAAATAAGTAAAAAAATTACTCAATGATATGAATTGCAAAATACTGAAATTATTTCAGTATTTTGCACCCACATACATTGGCTAATGCCTATATCCCTGAAGGGGAGAGCAGGCAGAGATATTACTTCCACATTCTACCAGCTATGGTGTTAGGTCCAATGAGCCAATTGCTGTCTACCGGGCGCAGTATCAGTGAGTTAGTGCCGCTACTGAGTACATATTTTCTGACGTAAAACACTGAAATATTTTCTTTTTTCTAGATAACTATTTGTATATAATTTATAGAGTCGACTAGAGCGCGTACCAACAAGTTTGGGTCCTCATACCTCTGCCGAACGACCAAGGCATGGAATTCTCTGCCAAGGCACGTGTTTCCTTCTTCCTTCAATCCTGGGTCCCTTAAGCGGGGCGTGAAAAAGCACCTTCTCAGGCCGTCAAAGTAGAGACCTTAACATCGCCTCGGCTGCTATGAGGGCGGTGTGGAGACCACTGCTCTTAGACCACACGACTGCTTACCATCAGGTGGAGTGTGGTCACTTTGACGAGCAAAAAAAAAAAATATTAATAATAGTTAAAGAAAATGTTGATACCTGAGTCGTATCTTCAACACGCGGCATACCGTATGCACTAGGTGCCTATAAACCGTTGCGCCATTCATGCAATCTATCTCTATATTCGTGGATTCACCTACAAAAGTGTCATTTATCATTTTAATGTCGCCATTCCTACTTTAATATTTATTTGGAACCACTGTCAAACAGCACTCGAGTAAATATTTAATAAATATGGCTTTAGCACATCTTAACTGTCAACTCACGTAAGTATCCTTTAAATAAACATATTTTAAAATTTTAAAATAAACCCCAAACACACCAAGGACAACAGTCCTTGGTGTGTTTGGGGGTGAAATATCAATCGCCACCCTTAACATGTATTGATATAACAAGGTCCTTTTTCTTGACGCGGTTACGACACGATGTGGAAGTTGATTTAAGATGAGCTATAGATAGAGAGTCATATCTGTATATACCAGAAGGTGAAGGCAGAGATGTATTGCATTTACATTTCGCTAATTACGTGTTTAAGTTCCACGCTTTCTATTACTTGGGGGATCTGTTTTGCATATTTCCTGACTCCTATCTGATATTGAGAATTTCCTAGCAATATGATGGTACTAACCTACGTGGGTATCAAAGTCAGTACTCTCATGATCGGACAAAAACATTTGCACAAAATAACAAGAAATGTAATATCATCGTCAAATTTACATATCAAGGATGTATATTTTAACAGAGGCAAAAGAAGATGAAGGACTCAAACTTGTTACCTTGACAAACCGTGTTGTCACTCTGCCAACTGATTTATCCATGATCTCATGTCAAGTATTGAATTTGCCTCTATGTTTTTAATCTAATAACGGGTGTTACTATGCTTATCTATTATTCACAAAATTGATACAATAAAAACCTAGACTTTGAGCAACTATTGCTGATCACACAATGTATTGTCCTGTAATTGTACCACAATTTTATAAAATAAGCTTGAAATATAATATTTATTGACAAATACATTAAAACATTAGATCTATACAAATTATACAAAACTTTGCGACACACAACACAACGTTATCTATAAAGGTATCGTCTGTTCTAAAACAGCGTACGATATAAAAATATCTTGTCGTAAAACACATATGTTTGGAGGGTTAAAGTTTGTGTGTTCACCTTCGCCTGGTCATGAAGAAGCCGATAAAATGGCTAAATGTGTCTCCCGTTTTACATTATACAAGTTCCGTTAGTAAAAATAAAGTCTTTAGAGACTTAGTTATTGCTTCCAGCTTATAATAATTAAGTGTATCCTAACTAATATCATCAATGTGAATGTGAGTTTGTTTGTTTGTTACGCTTTCACGCCTTAACAACTCAACCGACCATCATGAAATTTCGCATACATGTTGTCAGGAGTATAGCAAAAAGACAAAGTATAGCTTTCATCTACGAAAATAGAAATGTTTTGTGTTTATCACTAGGGATAGAAATTTATAGACAAAATCTAAATTAAAGCGAGTAAAGCCACGGGCAAATTGTAGTATTATATCATACTACAACGTCACGCATCCTCGAAAGGATAGCCTTACGTGTATTACATCCACATTTCGCCAGCTATATATGCTGTATATAATTATAGGTATATAGTTTTAGGTCCCACGTTACGAGGGGTGAAACTATTGCCGTTTACCGTGCACAGTTTCAGACTTCGTGCTGCTACTAAGAATTTCTTAATCGAATCGAACCTTTAATTTAATGCACAGCAGTCGTGTACACTACCGCTACCCTACTAATTGTGTTGGCCATGCAATGACGTCAACAAATAAAAAACGAGTTTTAAGTAAACTATGGTATATTGAACGAAACTTGACACAATGACCGCGGAGCAAGTTTGGTGGAGCCCGTGTCTTTACCCGATACGGTTAGATCGCGAACTGATTAATGACGCGTTAGTAGTACCGCGCCGCGTTCGAGTTTGCTGACGCTGCTAATTGTACGGGCGGTGCACCGTCCAAACAGTTTTTCAGGGTCTGGATGTTCCTTGTGTCCACAATTTGAATTTTTGTATAATCCCCCGTGACACAAGATTTAGTCTTAGTGCTGAAGTTGTTATTTTTAAAGAGAGAAAAGAGACATCATTTTTTGTATCATCATCAGATAATGATGATCCAAAAAATGATGTCTCTTACGCAATAAAATCCTTATATAGTAGTTTAATTTCAATGAGATCATTGAAATTAAACTACTATATAAGGATTTTATCACATTGTTTATTTGACA
This sequence comes from Catocala sponsa, assembly GCA_963564715.1. NCBI lineage: Eukaryota > Metazoa > Arthropoda > Insecta > Lepidoptera > Erebidae > Catocala > Catocala sponsa. Next base: position 12,152,542 of record OY751351.1, read on the forward strand.
CTGATATGTATGCGAGCAGGAACTAGTGAAACGACCGATAGCTGGATTCGCACTGTCTTTATTTGTCAAGCGACACGATATATATAAACAAGTATTAGTGGTGGATGCAACCACCCACATATTACGAATATAACATTCCTCCCTCTAACTTGACAATGTAAGCATACTAAAGAACTTTACAATAATTATACATACAATAAAATCTTTTTTAATGTTTACATTTAATAAAATCTTTTATAATCCACCCTAGGTACAGGTCGCAATATTTTGCCACAATTCGTTAACCTATCTGGCTGCGGTTGCTGATGACCTGAAGATGACTCTTCTTGGACTTCATCATCCTCTGCTTCGATAGCCTCATAGAATTCTTCGTCTCCTGTTGACTTACTGCCCTGTTTCCTTTCCCAGTAATTCCTCTCTTCCTGCCCCATCTGTATGTGACGTATCCTCATCAAATGTGGGGGTGATGCCTTGTGAATCAATAGGGCAGTTATTCGACTGATGAAGATTGCTGCCTGTACCTTTGAAGGGTATTAACTGGTTTTGATGTTTTTTAATGTTATATGAAGTTAGACTGTCTTTAACGATATAAATTACTTTTCCAATTCGTTTCACTATAACCCCTTTATTCCAGAATCCTTGTTTATTATTGTTATACATTTTGTATAAAACATAGTCCTCCAATTTAAAACAATGTATCCGTTTTGTATTAGACGCTTTAGACTGTAAGCACTGTTTATTTTCGACATGTCGAGCGAGAGTGACAGACGCCGGCGATGGTTGTATTGTGTTAATTATGTCTAATCGTGATCGTAATTTATGTCCAAATACTAACTGGGCAGGCGAACAGCCCGTAGTGGAATGTATGGAGTTTCGATAATCAAACAAGTATTTACACAATTTATGTTGTATAGATTTAACGTTATTATCACTTAAAATACACGATTTAATCCCTTTTTTAACCACCTTTACGTAACTTTCTGCCTGCCCGTTACTAGCCGGGTAATAAGCGGGTGAGGTCACATGCGATATACCATTAGATAGACAAAATGTTTTAAATTCTATCGATGTAAATTGCGTGCCATTATCGCTAACTATAGTGTGTGGCAGACCAAATCTTGCCATATATTCATATAATTTGCTAATCACTGATAACGTCGACGTACTTGTACCCATATCATAAGCTTCGACCCATTTAGAGTACGCATCTACTATAACTAAGTAAGAACGCTTATGAATGGGACCTAAGAAATCTATATGTGTACGATAAAACGGCTGTGGTGGGTGGGGCCATAACGCGAGCGGCGCACGCGCTGGTGACTGTTTCAATTGTAAACAAATCGTACAGCCGGCAATCATACTTTCTATAGCTTTGTCTACGCTGGGAAACCAAAACCTGCTACGCGCCTCCGCTTTTGTTTTAACAATACCCAAATGTGATTTATGTAGTTCAAATAATAACTTAGTTTTCATAGATTCAGGAATAACTAATTTGTGCCCTCTCATAACGCAACCGTTCTCATATGATAACTGAGTCTTACAAAGAAAATAAGGTTTAATTAATACATTTGATAAGCGCCTTGGCCAGCCATTAGTAATATAAGAAATAACTTCGCATAATATTGCGTCTTTAAGAGTTTCTTCGCGTATTTCGTTTAACGTAACGGATAAACTACCATCTATAACAAAGTTAACATACAAATTCATCAACATCGATTGGTACTAAGCTGTCACTATCACCAGTCTCGTGGCCGTAACCCCGCCTCAACGTCGAATCATCGTTGGCGTTGTCGGGCAGGCTCGCGCGCGACAAATAATCCGCGCTGTTGTCAGCGCTACGTATATATTCTATGGTGTAATTATATCCACTCAGAAACATCGCGTAACGCTGCAACCTATTAGCTGAAACCTCTGGAATGCCACGATGGGGACCAAAAATAGACAATAGGGGCTTGTGATCTGTACGGAGAATAAACGGTGTTGCCCTCCCGTATAAATACTGGTGGAAACGTCGCACTCCGTATATAATTGCTGTAGCCTCTTTTTGGATTTGTAAATACCGCTTTTCTGCAGCATTCAGTGTCCGTGAGGCAAACGACACGGGACGTTCCACTCCGTCAGGTCCTACCTGTGACAGAATCGCTCCTAAACCGCTAGGTGAGGCATCAACAGTTAAAATAATTTTTGCGTCCTGATTAAAATGGGCAAGACTTTGTTCTGAGGCTAAACATTTTTTAATAGCATTAAATGCATCATTATGTATAGCGTCCCATTTCCATTTATTGTCTTTTTGCAATAAAGAATAAAGTGGACTCAAAATTGAAGATGCATTCGGTACAAAATTTCTGTAATAGTTGACTAACCCAAGAAACGATTGTAATTTATTTATGTTTGTTGGGATTGGTGCCTCAATTATTGCCTTCACTTTTTGTTGAGATTTTCTCAATCCGTTTTTATCAATGATATAGCCTAAATATTCTATTTCGTCGGCAAAAAATACACATTTATCTGTACGTAATGTTAAACCCGCATCTTGTAACCTTTTTAAAACTGCATTAAGCCTATCTAAATGCTGCGCTTTCGTTTCTCCCGTAATACAAATATCGTCAAGCATACACATAACTCCGTCCAATCCAGACAATAAACACTCCATTGCCCGTTGAAAAATAGCCGGCGCACTAGCGAGCCCAAACACTAGCCTTGTATACTTGAACAATCCCCGGTGAGTATTTATACAAGTTATCTTTTGAGACGCGTCATCTAGCACAAATTGTGAATACGCTTGTGTCAAATCTAATTTGGTAAATTGCTGCACCCCGTGTAGTTTTGTAAACAATTCGCGAACCGTCGGTAAGGGGTACTGTTCAATAACTAATTGTTTATTCACACTTACGGAATAGTCAACGCACAAACGGACAGAGCCATCGCGCTTTAATATAGGCACGATAGGTGACACGTACTCCGAGTGTTGAACCGGTTTTAGCACACCTAAACATATCAAACGATCGAGCTCACTGTTTACCTTATCTCTTAATGCAAACGCAATAGGACGAGCCTTAAAAAATACCGGTTTCGCATAATTTTTGAATTGTAATTTCACTCGGTATTTTGTAAACATGCCTAAATCATTTGAAAAACCGTTGAGTAACGTGACCTTAATTGTTCAACGACGTTATCAGACTGAGTGAAATTAATTTGTAATATTTGCAAGTTAAATAAACTTATAAAATCACGCCCCACTATTGGTGGCCCACCTTCACATATCACCCGAACATTTATATCATGTGTCTTATCTAAATACGTAAAAGGCAGTTTTATAATTCCGAGACAGTGAATTGCGCGTCCGGTATATGAAAATAATCGATCACTCGCTAACGATAATGGCAAAGATTTGAAATATTTTTTGTACGTTAATTCGGAGATCGCGGTGACCGCCGACCCTGTATCGATTTCAAACTTTAATTTAACGGCACGAATTGAAATAACCAACGTCATTGGTTCACCCTTATGTGAACATATCTTATTGATCCTACCGTCATCATCACTCTCGTTCGACTCGCCGGTACCTACAAAGTTAATCTTTTTGCACATTCGGCGCAGATGGCCCGTTGCATTACACTTTTTACACTTATGATTAGCAAATCTACACTGAGCCGTTTTGTGATTTTTATAGCCGCACACTTGACACACTTTTTTCTTTACGCCACCGTTTTCACTACGCGCGTATTTGTTCGTCGCGATTTTGAACAGAGGCTCGCTCATGGTCGGCCCCTGCGCCGACGCATGACACGTAGATGCTGCTGCTCCCTGACGTGCACTGCGCACGCTCTCCGCCAGCTCAACCGCTTTCGCCAGCGTTAGTTCTTCCAGGTCACGCGCAAACAGTTTATCTTTCTCCGGTCCCGGTTGCATCCCCATAACAAACCGGTCACGGAGTGCCTCCTCCACGTTCAGAAACCCGCAATGAGTAGTAAGCCCACGGAGCCTCGCAGCCCACTGCGAATGTGTTTCATTTGGTTCTTGGGTAGCAGCATAAAATTTACACCGCTCGCCAAACCCACATTTTTTCGGCGTAAAGTGCTTGTCGAGAAGTACCAGAATATCTTCGTATGGCACTTGCGTTAACTCCTTCGGTAACGCCAAATCCGCCGCCAGTTGATACGTGCCATCGCTGAGTGCACTCAACAATATCGCCCGCCTTTTCACTCCTGCCGAGTCCTTTACATCGATGATGTCGTTCGCGATGAACCATTGAGATATGCGCTGTTTATAGTTTTGTCATGTATGAATCGTGTGGTCAAAACTGGACAAAATGCCAAAGTGAGACATTTCCTTTTTATTTATTTATTACGCGGGTACTCGTCGCCACTGATATGTATGCGATCAGGAACTAGTGAAACGACCGATACCTGGATTCGCACTGTCTTTATTTGTCGAGCGACACGATATATATAGACAAGTATTAGTGGTGGATGCAACCACCCACATATTACGAATATAACAGACACTTTTTTACATAATTTAGAAACTTTTATACTACTATTACTATTAAACTATACCTACTAATTTTTAAACTAATTAATTTATTAAAACTATTTATATTTATGTTTACTTTTTCACTTTCATCATCTCAACCGAAAAACGTCAACTTCTGGACATAGACCTTCCAAAGGTTTGCCAGACAGACCAGTTTTGAGCCACCCGCATCCAACTGCTTCTCGCGACTCTTACTAGGCCGTCGGTCCACCTTGGGACAGACCTACCCCAATTTTAATACTCGAACATAAATGTAATAATACCCGACGCTAAAATTAAACCTGGCACCACAATATTGATAGATGTGTGCTCACACACAACTGAACAGGCAGGTTTATTGGTTCTTAATTGTAATTGACCACAAATTTGTCAAGTACTTGTCTAATCGTGCTTCAATTATAGTCTTAGTCGCGGTCTAACCAGACGATGACATAGATTTATCAGAAAGATATCAATTACATGATAGATTGTATGTTATGTTATTTTAGTTACCTATTTAAATACTCAGATAATAAATAGCAGCCGCGTTTTTGCTTAGGAAATATAAATGTCAAATTTATATAATAATAGTTCTTATTTGTTTGCATAATAAGTGTACTGATATCTTCGATCAAATATACCATAGATGCACATTCTCATACAAAAACCGCGTCAATATGTGGCACTGATCAGTACTACTTACTTATAAGTGTCTGCAATTATTATGCAATCCAGGAAATAAACCGGAATAACCATTGAACGCCAACTGAGAAACATTTTGTAGTAGTTTAGTTAAACGCGTCAATGTAAAGCGTCCTAAGTGTGTTACTCGCGATACGCAAGCGTACTAAGTATATGGTACGGTCTCCACCGTAGTAGTGGTGTCGATTCGCTCTCGCTTACGGGCAGCGCACGCAAGAGTGAGTGGGACAGGTGCATAATATAGCGCATACGACTGATTTATGCAGTTTTGTTGGGGCCGTTCTTCGAGCGACGATCGTGCATCTATGGTATATTTGATCGATGCCTGACATATATTTGACGTTCAGAAGTGCTTCTTTGTAACATTGGCCATGAGTTTCTTGCCGGTTCTTTTCATGAGCCCTACACCCTTGCTTTGCTGAACGTGGCAGTAAATGTAAATTCACAGAAAAATGTAGTGTAACTTGGCATTCATAAGTGTTACCTTGTAACCTAACTTGAATAAATTTATTTTTGATTTTGATTTTAACGTAAATAAATAAACGAATTTACGAAATTTCACGATGATATTGTGTTACTTTGTAACCTGAATAAATTAATGAATATAGACAAAATATTTTGACGTTCATGTGGGTTTCTATAACACATAATATGGGTGTCAAGTATGGACTATTCATGAAAAACTAATCTGAAAATCAATTGTCATAATAAAATCTGTTCAAAATAGAGTTACAATGTAGTCTCAGTTTCATTAATAAATTTACTAAATGAAAATAAACGTCAAATGTGAACATAAATCGCATTTCAATTCTGATTTAATGTTTATTACACTACAATTCTATTTTGAACTGTTTTTATTACTAGAATTAGCTATCTAAGTTGTAATTCACATTTCAAAACTGAGAAGCGATAGCATTGCTTCCATTAAGTTCTTAGTCAAAGAATAACAAACTAAGTTTGTTAATTAAAAGCATATTGATATAGTACTCTGATACCTTATATATTTCTAACATAACACTGCAGTACCTTCATTTATTTCTTCATTTATTCAAGTGAATGCATGCTATCAAAATTGCAACACAACTCAAAGGGAGAGCAACCGAGTGAAAACAGAAACAAATTAAAATTATTTAGGTACTATATTGCAATACATCTTTAAATACCTGCATAGGATTGGGTCTTACCGTAAGTATCTTTTTAGTCGATGTTTTACTTACAGTAACTTTAGTTCGTTCTAACCTTAGATTTTATCCCATCCATCTCTACATAAATGCAGGGTATAGGGCTGGATCTAACCCGTTACAAACATTCATAGTCGATTTTTTTACTAGTGTGATCTTTAGTTTGAATTTAATAAACTAATGCCTGTTTTCTGGGGAGGTAAGCGGATATTTACCTTGACTCATTTATCATTGTCACATTTTTCATGCAAGCACATTGGTTTCTGGAGTTCTAGAACCTTCTGACGAAAAATCTAGTCAGAATTTCTTTACCGTTGTACCCAGTAAGTAAGAGTTTCGAAGGTTGATGTGTCTATCTCTTGTATACCGACCTCTATAATTCTTTGAAAAATAATTAGCCCTAAGAATAATAAAATATTTACCGTATCGTAGCGAACTTTACAAACTTCAAAACACGGTTTAAAGAATACCCAAACTTAGAAGAACTATTGGACGGATGTAAATTTGTGAATCCTATGTCAATGCACTTTGGTATAAAATCTGGCTAGTTTTATCCAAATCCGCTAAACAGTTTATGCGTGATTAATTAACAAACATCATCTCAATCTCAGTTAGCAATCCTAGCAGCCTGTATGCTTTAATTCCCGATGGCTATACGTCTAATATCGTGTATAGAGACGCATTACTGTAAAGTAGATTTTTTTTAAATACCCAAACGACGGTGTTTATAATCCAAAATAAATCAAAAGATATATCCAAAAAATGCTGCCCAAAGTCATTATTCCACGCGGACGAAGTGGGCACAGCAAGTTTATAATATTATAATAATTTTTGAATACATAGTACTAATTAATACTGCAGCATAGTAAAATATATGAAAAAATCTTGAGAGGTGTCAAGGGACACCCGGATGGAACGAAGTTCCTTTCGATTAATTAGTGAAGGAATTGTAATAAATTTTTTTTTTTTTTAAGTTATAATAATTTTTTTAAATTATTAACAAATATAATGTAATATAAACTTAATCAGTAGGCTCAATTTTAGTAATAATTGGCTTGTGGACATTAACAATACATACATATTAAGAAATAACCTTAAACTTACAACTATAGCAAAAAGTGTCGTTACAACTTTTAGTCTTAATTTTTTCCGTCTAGCCCCCTTTCGCAACGCGCGATAAGGAACTTCGTTCCAATATTTAATGTGACTATTTGTTCGTCGCCGTATCCAACATCTATACTAATATTATAAAGCTGAAGAGTTTGTTTGTTTGTTTGTTTGTTTGTTTACTTGAACGCGCTAATCTCAGGAACTACTGGCCCGATTTGAAAAATTCTTTCAGTGTTAGATAGCCCATTTATCGAGGAGGGCTATAGGCTATATATCATCACGCTAACATCAATAGGAGCGGAGCACCAATGAAGAATGTTTCAAAATCGGAGAGTATTTTTTCCTTTTGAGAGCTTCCGCTGCGTGCGCTGCGTAAACAGTTAAAGTTTCGCAAAAATCATGTATGACAGAATTGTTCCCCTTTAAAAGTTCTAAAAAAAAGTCCGCGACAGCATATGTCTATCTTTTAAGGTTGGCTCACTATAACCATTTTTATGCTAACGAAATTTGTTCTAAAATAATGCATTATTTGCGATGGTATTTTTATAAACATGATATTAATCCTTATCCAAATAAATACGTTATTCATCACAAGTATTTAATTTAAAATAAAATTGCCCTTTACATCATTCGATTTCATAGAATATCTTAGGAGATATAGCAGTTTTAAAATAACATCGCAGCAAAATAATTACCCATTACAGACATATGTAGTATAAACGATGTTTCTCCTGGTTTATTCTGCGTGATTACTACTGGTTCGATTTGAAAAATTCTTTTAGTGTTGGATAGCCTATTTATCGAGGAAGGCTATAGGCTATATAATATCACGCTACGACCCACAGGGGCGGCGCAGTAACGATAAACGCGGGTGAAACCACGGGAACATCTAGCATAATATAACTGTAAATATCACGTGTCTGTACATTTTAGAATTTTGCAAAATAAATGATTTAGGGGGCTCAGAATAATTAACTAAACACATTTAAATCATTTTTAAAACGTCTGTCTGTCTGTTTGTTCTCGCATCACGCCTGAAGCACAAAGTTAATACAATAGACTCAGTAAGAACACTATAAAGAATATCCTCAAGTAACATTTAGTCTATATTTCATTAAAATCGGCCTTCTCTATCAAAAGTTATGAGCATTTGAAGTTAAATTAAATTTTAATGTAGGCAATGTGATCGTACTGTACTAGATCCGCCGTAATGTTTTACAAATAAGGTTGAGATTTGCTTAAATTTAAGCTCATAGATTGTGATTACAGATCAGGATCGTATACAGAAAGCCAGTTATACGGATATAATATAAATTTCGTAATTTTTGTTATAATAATAAATAATAATTAATTCTAAGACAATGTTGAATGTTTACTAATTGACAATGACATCTCTAATTTGTTAGTAATATGTGTTTAGTACTAGACCCGACGTAATGATTTATACATATAGTAAGTAAGTAAGTAATTTTATTTTTCAAAATATAGGTACATAAAATACAGACAAATATATCACGATAGATGGCACTGTGCAAATGACGTCATTTTTTAAATCGTGATATTAAGGTTTTACGCCTTTGTATGGCATGCTGGCTTTCAACAACCACTCTTTGTTCTAGAGATATAATGTAAATAAAAGTTGTAATCCGATTTCCTAAAATTTGTTTATTAGATTAATACAAAACCGAATCGGTATATGGAGATAATAATCGCTTCGATTTTGGTATTTTTTGGGCAATAGGAATATAAAACTCTAAATTTCACGTGTCTGTACATTTTAAAATATTGCGAAATAAATGAATTAAAGGGACTCAGAATAATTAACTGAACACATTTCAATCATTTTAGAAAATCTGTCTGTCTGTTTGTTTATTACTTCATCACGCCTAAAGTACAAAGTTAATACGATAGACTCAGTAAGAACACTATAGAGAATATCCTCGGGTAACATTTAGTCTTTATTTCATTAAAATCGGTTTACTGTAAAATAGGAGACGGTACTTTTCAGCAGCGAGCAGAAAATAAGGTAATTTTATCAGATAGTTTATGTTGTATGGTTCCATCGTTACAAATTTTTATTTCGTCAGTATATGGGTCACCTACAGATACAATAAACCAGACAGCTGCATGGCTATCGGGCACGCCACGATCGTGGCGGTAAGTCCCGTGTTTGAGGAGTGGCTGGAAAGGCGGCATGGCGCCCTCATCTTCCGGCTGACACAGGTAATGACTGGCCACGGTTGTTTTGGCCAGTTCCTGTGTCGTATACGCCGGCAAGAGACGCCCAGTTGTCACCACTGCGGCGACTGCCGTGACGTTGTTGAGAACACGGCGCTGCACACTTTGGCGGTTTGCCCCACCTGGGCATCGCAGCGCCGTGAGTTGGTCGCGGCAGTCGGATTTGTTGCCCTCTCGCTCCCGGCCGTAGTCCAGTCTATGGTCCGGAGCGAGAGGTCGTGGAATGCCGTCGCCTCGCCGAGGAAGTGATTTCCATCAAGGAGGCGGCAGAGTGGGAGAGGGTGCGTTTAAACCCCTGTCCCCAACCGCAGAGCCAGGCGCCGGAGGGCCCAAGACGACCTCCAGCCACCCTGAGGTCTGACCTGGGGGTGGCGGACTTTGTGGGCCTGCCCGCCATTCGTTCAGCACCAGGTCCGAGAAGTGGCGTGCGTATTAACACGCGCGCCTCTGTGTCGTGTCCGTCTCCCCTCTAGGGGGAGGGGAGGGGGACAGTAGGGATTTCTTTTAGTGGTGACCTTAGGGTAGGTCTTTTCGTATAGTGGCCTGCCGTTTCATAATATATAGCCCAAGTAAAAAAAAAAGCTGCAACTTACAACTTTGCCGCCTCGAAACGACCAAGCAACAGCTATTAATTCTGAGATGCTAAGGCAAATTAACGGTGATAGTGTCGAATATACGTCTATTCACAATGTCACAGCAGAAGACGACATTACTGGATAATTCTTGACGCGCATCTGGTCTTCCAGCCCATAAAATTTCTTTACAAGTGGGCGTTCCCATAATCTTGCTAAGAAATTTAAGTCCACCTAGGCTTTGTAACGGAACCAGATTTAAAGTAAAAATCTTGCAACGTAACTTAGTTAAAGCCGAAATTTTAACAGGATGTGGCGCCGGTGAAATAATTTTTATTCCGAGAAACCCCATCATACCAAATAATTATCTGTTCAGCTTTAAGCGCGTTCAATTCCCAGTAAGTTTATGTAATGCAATGACAATAAATAAAGCGCAAGGTCAGAGATTACACGTTGCAGGTGTAGATCTCAGTACGGGCTGTTTTACTCATGACTCATGGCCAACTCTATGTCGCATTGTCTCGCGTTAGCAATCCCCAAAATCTGTATGTGTACGTCCCCAATGGTTCCACATCTAACATCGTTTACACAGAAGTTCTGTCCTAAAACATATAACATTTTATACAAATTTTCACGCGGACGAAGTCGCGGGTACAGCTAGTATAGATATATAAATAGCTCAGATTTACCCGCGTCCCGAGAGATGCAGTCCGTAATTAATATGTTTGCCATATGTATAACTCGAACTAGTATATGTAGTAATATTCAACTAGGTACTGCACAAACAAAAGGAAGCTGTTGTATTCATAGCCTAGATGCAAAGAATGTTTGGAACAATAAATCCTGCTAATATATTATTATAATTAATGTTAACATATTTGAGTTGGTGAGTCTGGCATGGAATAACATATGCATTTCTTTTTTTTTTATACTACTAAGGTGGCAAACAAGCATACGGCCCACCTGATGATAAGTGGTCACCGTAGCCTATTGACGCCTGCAACACTAGAGGCATCACTTGCACGTTGCCGACTCTTTAGGAAAGGAAGTGGGTAGGAGAAAGAGCGGGAAGTGGGAAAGAGGGTGATTGGGCCTCCGGCACTCTCACTCAGCGAACGAACCACAACAGTAGGAATACTGCTATTTCACGTCGATATTCTGTGAGAGGGTAGTCCTTCCCCGGTCGAGCCGGCCTATTCATGCTGAATTCATCGAGACTCTACTACTCAAACTCTTTTTGTATAGGAATTGTTTATAAGCTGGCAAGTGACTTAATCGTGGCAAGCTGAGGCAAACACGTACTCATTGAACGAAACGCAACAGTATACTGATGCGTTTCGTATAATGAGTGAGAGCAGTCGAGGTGGCCCAGTCTTGCCCTCGATCTCTGTTCTTCACCTCTCTCGTTTAGGTTCTGTTCCTTTTCACTTTGGGTTATCTAACTAGGCAGCGGTTTAGTTGTGTTTATTTAAAATTGCTTCAACAATGCTAAGAATAAGGTCATTACTGCCTAATATCAAGTGGGCCAGTGCCTCGTTTGCCAGGCGACAATCTCAACTAATATTATAAATGCAAATGTGAGTTTGTTTGTTAGCTTGATATGCTTTCACGCCTTTACTTCTTAAAAATTTCGCATAGAAGTTGTCAGAGGAACAGATAAGCATAATATATAGGGTATCATTCATCCAGGAAAAAGTACTTTTACTAACCTAGTCTACACTGACGCGAGTGAAACCGCGGGCAAAATCTAGTAAAAAAAAAGATTAACATAGTGATTCGTAGCGTAAGTTTACACTAAAATGTACAGGTAATCGTGGGATCGATACCCGATCAAATTGTTTTTGGATTTTTCTATTAAGTACTTCTCAGTCGCAGACTTAAACTGAACATAAACTGTCTGGACACGTCATCTAAGTAGGGTTGCCATCTCTAAAATTTGGCAACCAGGACAAGATGCGTGAAAACCCCGGACACGCCAATAGGTTTTTTAAAGATAGTCAGTATAATAAAAAACAGTTACGCGACGGTGAATATAGCGAGTCGGTTCCTCGGTTGATCGCGGCGTGCGGGCACAGTGTGTGTGTCGCGGGCGGCCCAAGACTTTAAATTTTTAAACCCGGACTACAAATGAAGCCCCGCGCGGACGCCCCCCACGATGCCCTCGAAACTAGGACAAATCCGGGGAAATCCCTACGGATGGCAACCCTACATATAAGTATGATGCCTAAAGTATTCCCATTTGACATTTACGAGTTTCTCCGAACTAAATTGTAGATATTATTGCCTTGATGAGTCAGTGGCGTTTTGCTTATAAGTAAAAATATTTGTGCCCAATTTATACCACTTACGAGAATTTCTGCCTCTCAGGATTGCCTAATGACGGCGTTTTGTAAGCGTGCCGGATTTGCTGAGTGCTCCTCGGATGCTATAAAAAATAAAATACGTTCGTTAGAGATTCTATTATAATGTATTCGCATCACTACTTCTTTGAGAATTATTTGTTCTGAGTTCATTCTGTTTACTTTTGAGTATTATGTTTGGATGGTTGAACTTGATGGTGATCCTAAAATAATCTTAATGAAACTGTCCCACTGATCAAATAATTTAAACTAAGATGCTAAAAATAGTCAAGCATCTTTCTTTAATGAAATTATGAAATCTTTCTTTATTTAGAAAAACCTCTTCAACTGAATTTAGAAAATATATAAAACATGGAGGCCATTTATCTTTTCTAAATTCCTTTGAAGGCATTTACAGGAGCAATATTGTTTAACATGTCAAAGGTTAGCGATTTTGAGATTGCTATCGCTATGGCTCTGCTGGTTAATTGCCTAATTAACTAATCGTTTTAATTTTACTAGCGGTCGCCTAGTGCTCGAAATTCGACCAAAGTTTACCTGTAAGATATTGCTGATATATTATTTTATTATACATATATTGACATATTATGTAACCATAGTAACGCGCTTCCACTGCGTCTGTCAAATGCATGGATGTGTGCGTGTAGTGTTTTTTCATTAATTTAACATATTTGTACGAGCCACGTTACACGTAGCGTACATTGAACTTATTACTCTTGTGCCATGTCAGCAACTTACTTCATTCATTACTTTAATTAAACATATATAATTTAATTTAGTTCGCGTTCACGTTCGACTATCAAAGGACGCACCGCGACTCAAATATCATTCCGCGTTCGATAATCTGTTAACGCACATCATTACCATTAATATCATCTTTTGATCTATCAATATAGTCAGTTAAATTTATTACCGAGTTTTACTGATCTATAGACCTCTATCTTATTACCCAGGGTGTGCGGACCGTACATCCTTTTTTTAAATTTAATAAGTATAATTACTCTGACTATAACCTCGCGAGTGACTCAGTGTACCGTAGTTAGCTATCGCGGCTCTGTGACATTAGTGAGGACCAATCAGTGTGAGCAAACAGTTCATCACTCATCAGCAGGGTATCAACAGATACCACCTATCGGAGGCAGAAGCTGCGAGATCATCGTCAAGTATCAAGATATCAAGTAAGATCTTTCCATATCAGCGTTCATATTATCCTTATATTACAATCATAATATATCAATATGTCTAGCATGGAAGACTTACTATCGACTCAAGAGCAAATTACTGCCGCGATTGAGCAACTCTATTCGAATTTTAAGAAAGACGGTTCGGATAGGAAAACTCCAGACTATATCAAGCGCAGGCTAGATACTCTAGATGGCTACTGGAGTGAATTTCAGTCTAATCATAGGAAGCTGAGTGCTTCTAGTATTAGGTCTCATCCTTATATTACAAACAATCAGTTTGAGCATACCAGGAATCAGTACACTACTATCAGAACAGCTATTCAAAGTTACGGATTGTCTGTGAACCCAAGAGAAGAAAAGATACCTTCTTCTCCAATCATTAGACCACCAGTTACTCCTATGGCCGTTTCAGAGACTCCTATATCAGATTTCACGACTCAAGCCCGGGGCAGCGACAGCAAAACTGACGAGATGCTGCGAAAACAGAGCAGTAACTTCAAGGCATTTGATCATACTATTTCAAATATCTATTTAGATAACATTTCAGAAAAATGGGAATTTGATCACTTGTTACGTACCATACAGTCTCGCTGGACGACTATCGACTCTCTGCATTGGGAGTTAGATAGCGAACTAGGCCAGAGGAATCCTGAGTACGAATCTCATTTCTATCAAGCCGAGAAAAGGTTTAACGACATCATCAAGTCAATAAATAAGAAATTGTGGTCCGTGTCTCACCTAGAGAAGTCTACTCCTAAGATAGATATACCCACGTTCTCTGGTAACTACCATCAATGGTCCAGTTTCAAAGACCTTTTCACTGAGACTATCCATGCGAATCCGACTTTATCGAGCGCCCAAAAGATGCAATTTCTGAAATCTAAAGTGAGAGGTGAAGCGGAAAGACTCATCCAACACTTGCCAATCTCCTCAGACAACTACTCTATTTGCTGGGAGTTGCTTAGTCATAGATTCAATAACAAACGGCTGATTATGAGTTCTCACTTAGATCAAATGCTCAATATACCTACGATTCAACATATATCGGTACAGCATATCAAAAAGCTTCACGATGTTACTCGCGAAAGTCTCAATGCTATCAAAAACCTTGGCATAAGCGTAGATTCATGGGATCCCCTTATCATTCATCTTCTTAGTCAAAAGTTAGATTCTGATACTCTTAGCGAATACCTTACTTCTCTCAAAGACCCAAAGGAAGTACCTAGCCTAGAGGAGTTTTTATTATTTTTGGAGAAGACATTTACTACCATGGAAACATCGAAAAAAAAGCCTGAATCGAAATCAAACCAAAACCATTATCATAAAACTCATCATTTAAATATTAAACCATCGTCGACCGGACGTAATATTTCGCAATCTTCAAGCGATAAAAACATCTATGTGACGAAATACTACAAATGCGCTGTCTGCAAAACAAATAATCACGCAATATTTCATTGCAGTAAGTTCCGACAAATGAATTCGTCAGCGAAACGACGGTTGATCGAGAAACTAACATTATGCGAAAATTGTCTTTATTGTCATAACGGCAAAGAATGTTTTTCAGATAAACGGTGTCGTGAGTGTAATTTGCCTCACAATACTTTATTACACGATGCATTTACGCAATTTGACAACGAGCCCGGGGCGTCGACATCGAATAATGCTAACATCAGCACCCCTAAACAGGGTCAAAAGTCGACAACCCGAAGCTCTCACGTGTCTATACAATCTGAAATCCCAGAAATTCTTTTAGCTACCGCGATGATCAGGGTTGAATCATGGGATGGTTCCTTCTTTAATTTACGCGCTCTCATAGATCAAGGATCACAGACCTCTCTTATCACGGAGAATGCGGCTCAACGGTTTGGGTTACCGCGTCAAAGATGCCAGGGTGTGATCACCGGAGTGGGCGCTAAGCAAACTAACTGCAAAGGGGCTATCAATATCAAATGCGTATCAATGAACCGTAACTACGAGTTTCATACTGACGTTATTATCATGCAAAATCTTGTTAAAAATCTACCAAGCTATTCTTTCGCTAAACCGGATTGGTCGTACTTAGATAACATCTCTTTGGCTGATCCTGAGTTTAACGTAAGTCGCCCAGTGGACATTCTGTTTGGAGCCGATATTTATTCCTTGATTCTTATGGAAGGAATTTGCAGAGGTGAACGAAATAATTCACCTATTGCCCAGAACACGCGGTTAGGGTGGATTTTATGTGGATGCGCAAAAACTTTGCAATGTAATGTCATCTTGAATAATCTAGATGAGATCCAAAGATTTTGGGCAATTGAGGATGTTGCAGTGGAATCTCAACTATCAGTAGAAGATCAAGAGTGCATTCAGTACTACAAGAATACCACTATTCGTCGAGAGGATGGCCGCTATGAGGTACGACTACCCCTGAAGTCGGACTTTGAAAACAATTTGGGCTTATCAAAAAGTAAAGCAGTTGCACAATTTAAATCATTAGAACGAAAGTTCTTGAAAAATCAGCCGATGACAGAAAGTTATAAATCCTTTATCAAAGAATATCAAGCCATGGGCCACATGACTCCCGTTCCGATCGCAAGAATTAACGAACCTTCTTTCTATCTCACGCACCACGGGGTAGAACGAGATGAATCAACAACAACTAAATTCAGAGTCGTCTTTAATGGCTCCGCTAAGACTACTTCCGGATTTAGCTTAAATGACGTCATGAAATGTGGGCCCAACCTCCAACAAGATCTGCAGTCTCTTATCATTAAATGGAGGCAATATCAATATGCTTTCACGGCTGATATAGAAAAAATGTTTCGTCAGATTTGGATGAACAATCAAGACCAACGTTTCCAAAAAATCATTTGGCGAGACTCTGAGCGTTACCCTATCAAAGACTGGGAGCTAACAACCGTGACATATGGTACTAAAGCGGCCCCTTTCTTAGCTATGATGACTCTACGGCAGTTGGCATTAGATGAAAAAGCAAATTATCAGAATAGCCCAGCAACCGAAGTCCTTGAAAACTCATTCTACATGGACGATTTGGTACATGGCACTCATCAAATTAAAGCTGCGAAACAATTGCGCTTCGACCTTATCAACCTACTGAAATCAGGTGGGTTTAATCTAAGAAAATGGAGATCTAATATTCCTGATCTATCAGACACGAATCAAGACTTCAACTTTCAGGAATTAGAGTCATCAAAAACATTAGGGCTTAGCTGGGATCACCGACAAGATCTGTTTACATTTAGTTCAAAAATAGAACTATCTACCGAGCGGGAAACAAAGCGGTCACTTTTATCAAATATTTCAAAACTATTTGACCCTCTCGGTTGGCTTACGCCATTATCAACTAAGCTAAAGATCCTATTTCAAAAGGTGTGGTTATCCGCAATCAGTTGGGATGATTCCCTACCGGACGACATATTGTCCGAATGGATCGTTATCAGAAATGATATCAAAAATATAAACAAACTGCAAGTGCCTAGGTGGATATCAACAGGCGAACGTGATGTTATAGAATTATGCGGATTTTGCGATTCGTCGACCAAGGCTTACAGTTGCATAATATATTGTAAGGTGAAACGAAACAATAAAACTATTATTACGCCTTTGATTGGAAAAGCGAGGCTGGTACCAATATCTAAAAATATCAGTCTCCCACGTTTGGAATTATGCGCAGCTCATCTTCTATCAAATGTGATGCTCAAAGTGCAACAGTGCTTGAGTACGTACGAAACTAAAATCTACGGGTGGTCCGACTCCATGATCGTCCTCGGCTGGCTTAACGGAGATCCAACAAGGTGGAAGACATTCGTCTCAAACAGAGTACGTGATATCACGCAAGTTATGCAATCAACATGTTGGCGTTATGTTAAATCGGAAGAGAACCCGGCGGATTGCGCCAGTCGTGGATTAACAGCTTCTCAGATGATTAATCATAATCTCTGGTGGCAGGGACCGCCCTGGTTACCAAACTTTGATGGACAAAGCAACCGGCCAGAGTTTACCACGGATATAGAAATGAAAAAAGCTCGCCAAGTAAACGTTGTCACTGAGCCTGATATAGACAATAATATCATATATCAATTACTAGTGAAATATAGCACTATTAGCAAAACCATTCGAATAATATCATGGATGTTTAGATTTGTAAGAAAACAAAACAAACCAAATTCCTACTTATCTTTATTTGAGTTGAGCAGATCTGAAAATCTTATCATTAAGCAAGTCCAACAATTTGAATTTGCTCAGGAAATAAAAGATATAAAAGAGAGCGGTCACGTGTCACCAAAGAATAAAATATCGAAACTCTCTCCCTATTTAGACGAAAACGAAATTCTTAGAGTTCATGGGCGCTTGAGAAACTCAACTCTGTCTTTCTCAATGAAACATCCTATCATCATATCAGGCTCCAGTCGCTTCGCACAATTATTAATAGATCAAGCGCATAAAGCAACTTATCACGGAGGAGCCCGCCTAACATCAGCATTTTTGAGACAAAAGTATTGGCTTGTAGGGGGAAATAAGATCGTGAAGAAACATCTTCGTAAATGCGTCACGTGCAGGCGCCACGATCCTATTAAGCATCAGCAAATCATGGGTGACTTACCTGCTGCTCGAACAACTCCTACGAGACCATTTTATCATACTGGTGTCGATTACACTGGATTTGTTGATGTCAAATCTAGCAAGGGTCGCGGCATAAAGTCTTCTAAAGGCTATATAGCAGTGTTCGTGTGTATGGTGACCAAAGCCGTGCATCTCGAACTAGTGTCCGACCTTACCTCATCTGCGTTCCTAGCCGCTTTACGTAGAATGGCTTCCCGGCGGGGAACGCCCTGTCACACTGTCACTTCGTTGGCGCGAACAAGATTCTCAACAGAGAATTCATAGATCTTCGGGTAACATTAGAGGATACGTTTTATACATCAATCACTGAAATGAAAATCCAATGGCATTTTAATGCCCCTGGATGGCCAAGTGCAGGAGGTCTCTGGGAGGCTGCGGTGAAGAGCCTCAAATATCATCTGAAAAGAGTCATCGGCGAGCAGAAGTTGACATTTGAAGAATACTCCACCCTCCTTGCCCAGTTAGAAGCGTGTTTGAACACAAGACCTCTATGTCCACTTACTGAGGACCCCGAAGATCTGGCATATCTAACCCCCGCTCATTTCCTAGCTAGTGGTCCCACTAACACTATCATAGAAACGGAGAGAGACCAACGAACACGATGGCAGCTTACACAAAAGATCTTTGGAGATATATGGAAGAAATGGCAATCGGAGTATCTAGGCCAGCTATCTACCCGCAGCAAGTGGCGCCTTCCAAAGGAGAATCTTAATATCGACGATGTCGTCATAATTCATGACGCCAACCTACCTCCAGGGAAATGGGCACTCGGTAGAATTATAACATTGCATCCAGGCAAAGACGACTTCGTGCGCGTTGTTAGCTTAAGAACAAAAAACGGCATCATCAAAAGACCAATCACCAAAATATCCAAGTTGCCAGTCCGGGAAAATGATACAGACGACCGAGCCAGCAAGTTTCAACAAAAACACGAAAAAGTTGCCGCCTCAATCAATATCAAACCCCCAAGAAAACTCTGCCTATACCATTTTATAAATGTGTTTTTCTTGCTCATATATATAATAATAACACCCACGTATGGCGCTTATCAAATATCAAGTTTCAATAATAGTCAAGGTTTTTACTTCGATCGGATCACTAACTTACGCCTAGAACGAGACCAATGGAAATTAGTGATCTACTACGACATGTTTCCCTATTGGCAAAGCGCTCAATTACTTGGAAAGTATATAAACCATTTAGATAACATTTGTAAAGATCAAAGTAAGGCAAAAATTATACAATGTGATGTCATCCTTCTTCAATTACATCACGGGCTTAATGAACTCGAGCATTACAATAGTATGTTGCTCGGTAAGCAATTCACTCGGCACGAGCGAGTCACGCGAGGCCTTATCAACGGTGTCGGATTCGTCGCAAACAAGCTGTTCGGCGTACTCGATCAAGAATTCGCAGAACAGTACGAACGAGACATACAAACTATTAAAACAAATCAGAAACATCTCGCTTTACTGTGGAAGAATCAAACTTCGATCGTCGAGGGCGAATTTAATTTGATAAAGAGGGTTGAAACATCTATCAATAAACAAAGTAAACTTTTCAATCAGTATTTGATCAACTTAGAGATGTCGTTAAACAGGCAAAATGAAAATCTAAAAGCCACATCAAACACATGTGATTTCACTCTATCTTCAGTTATCGCACAAGGTATTTTAGTGAACTTGCAGAATATCCAAGATACTATTATTGACTCTTTAACCGATATTTATGCTGGTAAATTCAACTTTCATCTTCTTACACCAGAGCAACTTCGAGACGAGATGAATATAATCGTAAGTCTATTATCAAGAGACATGACTTTACCATTGGACAACTTACAAAATATATCACAGATGTACCATCTTCTCACCGTGAAAGCAAGAGCTACCGAGAAGTTCATTATTTACGAGATTTGGATTCCTCTAGTTTGCCGAGATAACTTTGAGTTATACCAACTTATCCCCATTCCAAAAGAAACCGAAAATTTTATGATCAGCCTTGTACCTGTAGCAGAGTATGTAGCTATCAATATACAACAGGACTCCTATATCGGGTTATCTGAAAAAGATGTACGAAATTGCGTTGAAATTGATAAGGATACTCATTTATGTCCCTTGAAACAGCCTATTCATAAAATGAAATCAGACGATAACTTGTGTGTCAAAGGTCATCTTTCTAAACAGTGTCAAACCATGACATTAGCTTGTATAGATTCCTGGAAACAATTAAATACAAGAAACACCTACCTGTATTTCTGTTGTGGTCATTGCTCTGTACGTATCATGTGCGAGAATCAAATTACCTCAGAGTTATTACATAAGTCTGGTATAATAACAATAAGCGAGGAATGCATTATAAAGAGTGACAATTTTATAATTTATGCTCACCAAACGCCATCTAACGCCATAGAAAGAAAGGCTGACGTAATCAAAATTCAGATTCCTCCTATCAATCATCTCATGAACATATCAATGCCATCTACTGTCGAAAATCAATCTATATATTCAGGCCATCAGAAGTATTTTGAGGAAATCGACAAACAGATTAAACAGCTAAAAGCTAGTACCTCAGACGGAGTGCTGACTGATCGCGTTTCATATCATGACGTTCATCACTATGTCGTCATTTACGTGGTGCTATTCGCTGGTGCTATTACGCTCACGGTGCTGTGCTGGCGTGGCCGGCGCTTGCGGACTCGAGCCGCAGCCCCCCCGTGCCCGGAGGCGCGCGTCGCGGCGCTAGCAACTCCGGTGGCCGCGTTGCGCCGCCCGGGAGGGCCTGATATCGAACTCCAACCAACCAGCTACGGAACTTCTTCGGTTAGATGTGTTAGTGATAGTGCAGTGAATCAGTGTTGTGTTCGTAGTGAGTCAGAGACTAAATCGCGTAGTGCAAATGTAATCAATAAGTGTACGTCGCCTGTATTTTTTCGTAACCAGTTCGACCGTACTTTATAGTGACACTGGAGCAATTTAATGACTGTCTTTATTATATGTATATCAACTATCTTCATTAATCTTAAGCAAAAATATTGCTCAATCACCTTGTTACTCACGTCAGTCACTTATCATCATATTAGCCACACCATCATCCTCATTTTCTGGCCCGGGAGTATGTACGAGCCACGTTACACGTAGCGTACATTGAACTTATTACTCTTGTGCCATGTCAGCAACTTACTTCATTCATTACTTTAATTAAACATATATAATTTAATTTAGTTCGCGTTCACGTTCGACTATCAAAGGACGCACCGCGACTCAAATATCATTCCGCGTTCGATAATCTGTTAACGCACATCATTACCATTAATATCATCTTTTGATCTATCAATATAGTCAGTTAAATTTATTACCGAGTTTTACTGATCTATAGACCTCTATCTTATTACCCAGGGTGTGCGGACCGTACAATATTTCTAACGTATATTTTATATAAATATTAGCATTCGCCCCTCCTTCTCCATATAAACTTTAACTGTGCCAAATTTCATACTTCTCCGTTCGTGTAATTTTCGTAAAAAGGGGTACAACATTTTTGCTTCACGTATTAATATATAGATAACAAAACTATTGAATTTATAATGTACAGCTTGCTCAAAAGGGAAACTCATTTTAAAGGGAATATTCGGAACCGATGTTATTTACGTAAAGCATCACTTTTCAGGACATGCAGATTTGGATAACATCTACATGTACATACATTCAGGTCATATAGCGCAAGTCTTTTCCCATCTATCAGGCATGGTGTTAAGACTCCTTAATATTTGTTCGTATGTGCTTGAACTCAAGTGTATTCGTGTTTTTGCAGGCTAAGGTATTGTTACTTGTCATTTTAATTGTATCATTTAAACATAATTTATATCATTGATTTTCTCGCAGAACACTTCGTTTAGCACGTAGACCACCCTTCTGACATAATTTTGTGAAGGCTCCTATCACCCTTTATACATTAAAATTTAATTATCCTCTATTTACGACCAAATTCACGTATAACTTATAATATGATATGTCAGAGTTATAGGCTCGTAAAATGTTTGAGGTATTATGATGATATTTTGAGTGTTAATGTCGTGCTTCAACATACGAGTCATATTTTCCATTTATTTTTTTATAGCTTTCCTACAGCGGTTTTGAATTCAAGGTAGAATATCGTTGCGCTGGTAAATACATACACAGTGTTGCGTCTATACCTTGAAACTCAACAACTGCAATTAAGTATGTTTGATAATATCGAACTCTCGTATTGATTATTACTTCGTATTGACTTTTTCCAGGTAAGTAAAGCGGACCGCCATCTGGTTTATCGTCTACAGGATTATGCTCATAAGGATAATGCATGGAATACGATTAAATACGGTAAATATAAAAAGAATAAGATAAGATCGTTGTTTGAATATTTTTATGCATATTTAATTCCATATATAAAATTTTCACATCTGGATGATGTATATTTGAACATTTTAGGCGTGAAACTATGTATGTAAGTAAGCATAATCTGCAAGGCGTCAATTCAATCTTATGTTAATTCAGCCTCGGATCTATTACGCACAAAGCAAAATCATCTGTTTCCACTCACATGAACTCATAACGATAACTTAGTCGCCTTGTGTGACAACGATTCTAACAAGCCTCGGACTCCGGCGCCACTAGTAATTGCGATGAATCTACTATATGTATAGACACCAATAAAGATTTCTAGATAACAATAATGAATTCGATAGTAACTATTATTTATTGCTATTGTCATTTGTTTTATTTGCCTTTTATTACGCGGGTTCAAAGAACTGAAAGGGACAATATTGTAGTTTGGATGGCCATATATCAAATGGTCATTAGAACTACCTACCGCATTTAACTACTGGTATATAGGTTTAGGGTGTTAGTTGACTTATGATGCAAAAGCAAACGAGATCTCTACATAACCTATTTAGTCGCAGTGGCGACCAGATACAATAGGTTTTCAATTATGTTTGGCATTCTAACAATTGACAGGTTAAGTATGGAAGCAGCTCAACAGAGGAATCGGCCTCTATGGCGTAGTGGTTAGTGTAACTGACTGCCACGCCTGAGGTCGCGGGTTCGATTCCCGCACAAGTCAAACATTTGTGTGCATGAACATGGATGTTTGTCTTGGTCTGGGTGTTTCTATGTATAATATGCATGTATTTACAAAAAATATATATATAAGTATGTCTATCCATTGTCTAATACCCATAGTACAAGCTCTGCTTAGTTTGGGCTAGATGGTGTTGTGTGTATGTGGTAGAATATTATATTATTATTATTATTATATTATATTTTTATTTAAAAAGAGGCATTTGGGAATATTTTTGGTCGAAAGGGATTTTACAAGCAATCAAACAACGGACACAAATAACACCTAGATCGGAGCAACTTTTTGTGGATCACGTAAATGTTTGTCGTATGTGGGGATCGAATGCACAAGACTCGTCACAGGCAGTAGAGATATGACAACTTTAACCACTACGCCATCAGTGCCATGCAGTATTTGTCCCTTCTGATGGCAATAGAGTAATTCCATTGGATTGAAATTTCGAAGGATTGACGGAGGGAGAATTGTCAAACTCGCGTCAGGACACGTGACCTGATCGAAAATTCGTAAGACGGAGGGAGAATTGTCATGTTTGTGTACGATAGTGCAATAAATGAATATTGTATTTTACCACATAAATAGTACTTTTATACTGATAATTAAAGCAATTCGTACAAAATTATTCCCTAACCATTCCAAAATATCAAAAATGCACAACGTTAATATTCAAGTTTTCACTTCTGCCGGCACTCCCGGAGTGCAACCCGTTTTTAGAGATTCAGATATCATTTTCTATATAATCAAATCATGTTTCATCCTTATTCTCACGCCTCGATTCCCAAAGGGAGTTATATTTAGTTGCCGAATCCTTTGATGTCTACCGGCATAGTTTCAGACTCTGTGCTGCTATTAAAAAAAAACAAAATCAATACGCGAGTAATCAACCCGGGACCTCACGCACAGCAGTCGCATTCACTACAGCTGCACAACCAACGAAATTATACTCCTATAAACTACCATCAATCTACAAATTGCCAAAGACTAGTGCTCCTAATGAGAGTATATATAGTCAATAGTAATAAAACTAACTAACTAGGATATTTCAATAAAGTTGTTTACTGAGCAGTAATTAACTGCCATGTTGTACCGTCAACAAAATAATGTTAGACGCGTTAATATATTATTTTAAATTATATTTCTATTATATATTAGGTATAGTACTAGATGTGGCTGAAATACTGGCTGAACATAACAGGTATATGCGTGGAATTAGGAGATTTACCCGTAATTATGGCAGTATGTGGCATGTTTAAACAAAAAAAATACACGTCAATATATTGCATAAGGCTATCTAAAGATACTGCGTTGGACAGCCATAATATATATTATTTTGTTTGAAATTGCCGATAAATTTCAATGTTTTTAAGCTGACTTAGCCATTATATAGTTGCAAACATTGCAACTGCATATTGCAGTTAAAATATTGTTTGTTCGGAAGCACGTTATGAAGAATGCGTGCATTTATATTTGCAATCGAAAGTTAAGTCTCGGGTAAGACCAAGAGTCTCAAAATTTTCCAGTAAGTAGATTTTCAATAGCAACTGAGAGTCTTGAAATATGCCTGGTAGATTGCAATAGACTCGTTTCATATTATGCGCGACCTAAATCAAAGCTTGAAATGTGGGTGTAATACACCTCTTTCTAACTCGAAATTCCCCAGTTATGAGTCTAAGTATACCTTGTTATTCCAACATTTACAATTTGAAACGTCTGATATTGATTATGCTTAATCTGCAAACTGTACATGTTATTTACTTATTTAATAGCTGTTTTTTTCTGTACCGTACAAATAGCTCGCTCGGATCCCTATCCATTAGCATAAAATTTTAAGACCTAATATAACTTAGCATAATTTTGTTTGGCATAATTATATTTTCGCATAATATAATTACGCATAACAGCTTACGCATAATTTTTTAAGCATAATTTCTCTAACCATAATAATGATTAAGCATAATATTCTAAAGCATAAGCAGGCAGAGTTTCTGTCACGGCTCCGGCGCTGCGGGCCTCCGGCGGCCCCACGCTTCTACACGATTTTAAATTACACTCTAGGGGTAGGACAAACAAGACTACGTAGAGTCGGTTTTATGCGAATCAAATTTATGTCAAAACAAATTAGCCTTTAAATGATTATGCCAACATAAAATGTATGCCTAAAAAATTATGCCGAAGTATTATTATGCCAAAACAAATTGTGCCAAAATCGTTATGCCGAAGTATATTAGGACAAAGAACATTATGCGAAAAGAAGGGATCCCAGCTCGCTCGATGGTTGTTGTAACCAGTTGGGCAACCAGTCGGGTAGCTCGTCGGACAACCAGTCGTTAAATTAACTAGATATCCAATTACCTTTATAATAGACTAGATGTTCCCGCGGTTTCACCCGCGTTTATCATTACTGCGCCGCCCCCGTGGGTCGTAGCGTGATTTTATATAGCCTATAGCCTTCCTCGATAAATAGGCTATCCAACACTAAAAGAATTTTTCAAATCGAACCAGTAGTAATCACGCAGAATGAACCAGGAGAAACATCGTTTGTACTATGTCTGTAATGGGTAATTATTTTGCTGCAATGTTATTTTAAAACTGCGATATCTCCTAAGATATTCATTGAAATCGAATGATGTAAAGGGTAATTTTGTTTTAAATTAAATACTTGTGATGAATAACGTATTTATTTGGATAAGGATTAATATCATGTTTATAATAATGCCTTCGCAAATAATGCATTATTTTAGAACAAATTTAGTTAGCATAAAAATGGTTATAGTGAGCCAACCGTAAAAGATAGACATATGCTGTCCCGGACTTTTTTTTAGAACTTTTAAAGGGGAACAATTCTGTCATACATGATTTTTGCGAAACTTTAACTGTTTACGCAGCGCACGCAGCAGAAGCTCTCAAAAGGAAAAAACACCCGCCGATTTTGAAACATTCTTCATTGGTGCTCAGCTCCTATTGATCTTAGCGTGATGATATATAGCCTATAGCCTTCCTCGATAAATGGGCTATCTAACACTGAAAGAATTTTTCAAATCGGACCAGTAGTTCCTGAGATTAGCGTGTTCAAGCAAACAAACAAACAAACAAACTCTTCAGCTTTATAATATTAGTATAGATTGTATAATTGTTATTGTGGTACTGCTGTTCTACTTAATTACTTTATACTTTGTCATTACTGATTGGTTTGGTGTTACTAATTCGATTTTACGGCACAGTATAAATCCGAAAAAATGGCACTAGTGTCTTTGTACCGCCACGTGCAAAAGTATTAGGCACCCTATAGTAATGTCAGTTTTAGGGTGATTGAGCATAGGGAATGTAAAGAAAACAAAACATATGATTACTAAGATTTATTTTAATAAAATAATTAATATTTTGTCGGTCCACCTTTGGATTTAATGACAGCAGCCACTCTTTTTGGCATTGACTCTACCAGCTTAAAACATTCCTCTTGGGATATCTTTTGCCACTCATGCTTTAACGCGGCGAGTAGTGTTTGCTTGTTGCTTATCGAGTGTCTACGGATATTTTTCTTCAAAATAGACCAAATATGTTCAATAGGATTGAGGTCCGGTGATTGTGGCGGCCAGTCCAAAAGATCTATTCCATTTTGAGCCATCCATGCCATAGTGTGTGCTGACTTGTGGCAAGTGGCGTTGTCCTGCTGGAATTTTACGCCGTCGGTGTTTGTATCACCAAAAATCTGTGTAACAGACGGTGCTAGAGCTGTTTCCAGAACTTCTGTGTATTTGGTGCTATTCATTCGCCCCTCACACAACATCATTTCGCCCACTCCATCGGCAGCCATGCAACCCCAGATCATTATTGAGCCTCCGCCGTGTTTAACAGTGGGCACTACACAATCTGGGTTGTACTCTTCGCCCACCCTTCGCCTGACGTAAGTAACACCGGGTGTTCCAAACACCTATGGAACAAGCAAAAAAATAACTTAATTCAAGATTGCATATTTCCCTCGCAGGACGTGATTTCAAAGACGGCTATGTGTTTTGGTATAATACATAAATTAAATAACAATACCTCAAAGTTAGATTCGTCTGACCACAGTACGTTGGACCAATCCTCCACTGTCCAATCTCTATGTCTGAGGGCCCACTGCAACCGATTTTTCTTGTTGTGCTCCAATAGCCACGGCTTCTTTCTTGCCTTGCAACCTTTTAACCCAGCTGCAATAAGCCTTCTTCTCACAGTACACGCGCTCACTGATCTGCTTTTTCCTTCAGATAAAGCTGCAGCGAGCTCCAAAGCAGTTTTTTTACGGTCCTGTAGAGACTGCCTAATTAACAATCGGTCTTCACGATCTGTAGTTATTTTCCTTCTGCCTGTTCTTGGCCTATTCTCATGAGTACCGATCTCTTTGAAGCGATTTAGTGCATATTGCACTGCACAACGCGAGCACTTCACTTCTCGGGCTATTTTCACTTGAGACATGCCTTGTTCATGTAAAATTTTAATTTTTAGGCGCTGCTCTGCACTAAGTTCTGCTTTTTTAGGCATTATTAACTCGATGAATATTAGTCTTCAGGAATATGGTAGCAACAATTGCGTACGATATGTGTCTGTTCACTGCAAGCACTGATAACACACTAAAAGAGTAAACTTTAAAATTGCAAATTTGTAAAAACATTGTTTTAAACTGCACCTGGGTGTCATAAATATTTGTTATTGTTTTATTTTTGTTTAAAAATGCCGCCGATGCAATAGTAAGACCATAAAACCCTTATCCGAGCGCTCATTGTTGAGATAGAGACAAACAATAGGGGTGCCTAATACTTTTGCACGTGGCTGTACTTATTACTAAGAATGTAGTTTCAAAATATTCCGTACTAGATATTGCCTGCGGCTTCGCCCGTGTAAATGTAGTACTTTTTCTTTGTTCTTGGCCTTCCTCCCTTTCTCTATGCCTCTATTTTTCCGGCCATAATATTGGTAACAAATATATATAAAGTAAAACAAAGCAACAATATGACCTATTTCGTGTAGTAGCGCCGTGTAGTAATCAGAGCGTTTTAATGTGTCTAACGTACCGAAGATAAAACGAAGAACTGAGCGTTCCCGAGCTGCACTTTTTAATTGGGGACGCTTGAACTGTATTAATATCGACTGTATACTTTTCTTTAAATAAAATAAAATATGATTTAATTGCATAAAATGTGGTGCATAAAAGATAGAACATTGGTGAAATAGGGCGAGATACATTTTGTTTTTGGCTATAGCGAAATGCATGTATATGGTCGCCTGCATCAGCCCCTGCATTTAAAGACTGGACGCAAAGAAGATTTAGACTACCAGAGTAAGAATTATTCTCCAAAAACATTATACTACTGAATATAATAATATATCGTTGGCTTGTCTCTATACATTAGAAATGGGCAAATTTATTAAACATCGTCCAGACTTGTTTAGTCAGGCAAAAGATGTCACTCGGCGTGATAATATAAGAAATCCGGACAGGCTTGTTCTAAACATGTTACCCAGAAGTAGCCGGCTTCAAAACAGCCATGTGTATTAAAATATAATATAATAAATTACCAAATTTTACTCTGTTAAAGAATTTATGGAACATACGGCGTGATGAGTACCAAATTGACCTACTAATCAAATACGAATTATGACATTGTTAATTTAAAATTTGTTATGATTGTTTGAAGAGACATATTTTGTTAACTCTATATAACATGTACCTATATTTGCATGATATTTGTAACGGCTTTATTATAGTATGACATCAATGTAATGTACCTTGTTTACAGCAAATAAAGATATTCTAATATTCTAATAAACGCATAAACATCTAACTAAACATTTTCTATAGATAAAAGTAGGTTATTTACGAGCATTTGCCCCAGCAGTCCTATAAAACCATACGGAGGACCGTTAAAGGATTTTTAAAACCTTTATTGCCCCTAAGGATGTACTTACTGAGGTTTTTAGGGCAAAACCCTTCAATTACTTGTACTGTATTTTGTATGTGTATTTTTGGGAAAATAATGTTGAAAATGATTTGCCATATTTTCGCAGCGGTAGAGAATGCGACTGTTGTGCGTGTGAGGTCTCGGGTTTACTTCGCAGGTCGAGCTCACAAAAGGCTAGGTAAGGTTTACCTGAGAATAAATATTCAGTAGACGCCGTGCGGTCTTGGGACTATAGCCGGACTATATCTTGTTATGATATCAGAACAAAAATAATGTTCCGATTGAATATGAAGCTCCTTCGTTGCTTCTATCGACTGATAGTTTTTAACAAAACCCACTAAAATTCTATTAAATCAGCTCACAAAAGTAGCAGTTTGTTGCAAACACCGCTAAAAGAGTCCATTTATATTATGTCTTTAAATGTTTTTTTTGAGATTTACCATTATTTGATGAAAAGTATTGTAGAGGATTTTGAAACTAAACTACTCAAGTGTATCTAGCGAGATGTAGATGTAATACGGCTTTGGTTATCCCTTCGGGAATATACCTAGACGTAAGACTATGAATCTGCAATATTGAAAAGGATTTAGTTATTGTCATATTATTTTAGTCTCATAAATTAAGACAATCTAGGATATTTGTAATGTAGAACTTCTAAATTAAACAAGGTATGCTTAAAATGAATAGACGTTTAACTGTGTGGGAACTACGGAATAGATCTTTCCGAAGGATGATTATTGTTTCTCTGAGATTTTAATGAACCTTTTCGAACAATATACTATTAAGAATTTTCAACAGAGAAATATAAGATGACTGCTCCAAGGCATCGAACCTCACAACTGACCAAAAATAACCACACATACCACAACATCAATACGACTATAATTTTCTATCAGATCTTTCGTCTTTACACAAGATATCCAAACACGCATTATGCATCCAATTTCCCTTTCACATTAATTTAACTTCCTTTTCATAGAAATCCACATCCCTACCTTTCCTTTATAGCTAAAGCGTGCAGCTAAATGACTCATTTACCAAAAACGTTCGTTTTAAATATCAATTAAGTTGCATATGAAGTCATTAAGCCGTGTCATCAACCCGGTTAAAATAATAGGGATTAACAGAGTAGGTTATATCAATATTGCGTGGTGTGTTCAGCGTTTTAACTATGATGACAGATTTGAGTCAAGTTTGTAATGTAAAGGAAATAGGGATTTTGTTTGTTTACAACAAAATGATATCAAGGCTGCTTCGGTGGCGGTAGAGAATGCGATTGCTGTGTATTAGGTCCTGGGTTGAATTTCCATTTCAATGGTATTGCGGTTTGTCAATATGTTTTAGTAGTATCACGGACCTGTGCCCCGAAGATGATAGTAGAATTGCCTTATATTAGTATACTTAGTATACAAGATGAATACTGTCATTTAAACAAATTAAGGAGAAATATCTGAAAATATATTTTAAATCTTGTTATGAATATTAAGCGACGAACATAATACGGTTTCATTCATAGTCCTGTCGCATAACTAACATCAAACCATTACAACAACCGTGAAATACAGACATTTCTCCGTAAAATTTAATTTAATAAACCCATTCCAATATCTGGGACAAAATCAAGACATTCTAACAAAATTCTCCAAAGAATAAACCAAAAAAGGTAAATAACAAAAGTGCGGGTTCACAGAAAAGACTTTGACGCGCGGCCATATTTCCTTTCAACTTTTTTTTTAAACAGCAGGCGTCAATGGCACCTCACTATTATTCCACAAAATAATCGAATAATGCATCGATTTTACGTAGTCGATTATCTCAGTTTCGTAGAACGATCGCCAGATTATATGAGAAATGAACGGGCTTTTTGTCGAGAGCGGAATCTGGACCAAAGATTGAGAACACCTGGCGTGGACCGTTTGTAGTTAGAAGTGAAGTAACTGAATGCGGGATATCGATGTTTTTATTGATATAATTAACTGTTGGTAATTAATGTTATCGTTATATATTTTTTAACTCTTTACGAGCGTTTGTATTATTTGAGAGCATGGCTCAGACTATTTAAGTCGCTACAGCCATATTTTAAATACAAAGTAATTGGTTTGTATTTATCAAGCCCAATGGCTTTAAATTTAGAGAATGCTTTTAGTTATCGTGAAATTCGAATTGGTTTTTACCACACTAAAAACAGTTACTTAATAAATAAGTTTTAGCATACATATATATACTTGTTTGTATGAGTAAATATACGTTACAGTTGCTTTATTAATTCATTCGAAATCTTAATAACCCTTTGCCAAACGGAAATGATTACATCACATGGTGCTTTCTGGAAAGTACAGCGAGATCTTCATTTAATCCTGAAGCAGCCAGACTGGATAAGTATCTTGCAGTAAATTGCAAGCAAATGAGCTTATTGTGTTTTAAGATAAACATTGTTTCGAGAGCTTCTTCAGAACACTGTGTGCTTACGCCTCACGGGTTAAATGCTTGTTTGGCATATTAGTTATACAAAAAAATTGGTTCAGTAAAGAAAATTGAATCGATTACGTCTCATATACTTATATAATTCGGTAGCGGTAATTCAATTTATAACTGTCAGTTCGCAAATATGCATATTTTGGTGATTATTCCTAAATATCTGTAAATGCAATAAGCGTAATCATCGTCCCCGCTGCACGTTACGTGATCGTATTAATTGAGTTCCAATTTAGACACAATCATTTGTGAATTTGACTGCGCTTTTATTGAAGCGCAGTCAAATTCACAAATGATTTGCGGTAAATCGAGTTCTTGTGTATTAGATATAATCAAAGGATATTTCCTTTGATTATACATAACTCGAACGCAATATGTAAAATTATAATAATCGCCACACATCCAATATTGTAAATAAAATATATAGATCTGGTTTCTTGATATATATACTAAGGAATAAAGTGCTTACATACTAACTACACAGACTTAAGCCTCAATACAACGTTTCATAGCAGTGTAGTTAATTATCGATATTGACTTTTAACACTTTCCCATCACTATCGAATAGGCCGTAGGATCGTAAAATTGTACTACAAAAGCATTCCTTAACAACGTAGCTTAATTCTGAATAGGTCTACATATGCACAAAATCAGGAACATGGCACAACGATTTAATTCTAATGGAAGGGCTTAAACAAAGGCACCGTATTACACAATATGGTATGATGAATGAATGTACATATTTGTATATGTGTGTGTCACTAACCCGTTTGTGTCGTTACCCGTTTGGGGTAAATCGAGTTCTTGTGTATTAGATAGGTTTATTTGCTTTTGTGTTATGCGTCGCTGTGAATGAGGGAAACTGATGAATGTTTAAGCCGGCATACGTTTCAATGAGGTGAGGGTTAACTGAACAGTGTGTACGGATGAGCATTTTCGTATTTAATAAAAGTGTTTGAATGTGTGTGTTCTGTTTTTAAGTGTGCGTAGTTTCGTAGTAAAATGTATAGTTCGTTCGTAAATTTTGATATTTATACAGTATGTAACAGAAAGGTGTGGTGCGGTGTGATATTCAAGTCTTATAATATAATATGGCCCCTGTACAATGGGAAATCGCGACAAATATATCCGTATACATTATTTTCACTAAGATGCATTTTATTTTGTATGTATGTATCCAATAAACAACACTAACAGCTGCCTTGGGTGGCCGTTGTGAATCCGAAAATGAGCAGGCGCAATTTTAATAGCGATTTCATGCGTTAATTTCGATGTTTGATAATAAATATATAAAAATATTTTGTATCAATGCGGGAATATGGCACATAGGTTATTATTCAGATATACATTACGGTCCTAAAATATGACCACACCCGTCTTTTACACGTTATATAAGCTGTTCCGTTTCATAAATATTTTGTAACAAAATGCAAGCAGTTTAAGTTGCCTCGGCAAGGCACGAATAATAGCGCCAATTGTAAGCGTCTTTCAGCTATGATAATGGTTTACCATCAAGCGGGATGTATACTTCTTCGTTACTTGTGGAATAAATAAGGTTTGATTTTATTTTTGTTACTAACTTTAAGCTGCAGCTTTACTCTAATTTTTCGATTCAAAGTTGATGTCTCCCTCAAGCATATGAGGAATTTTTATGCATATAATATGTGCTTGGACTTATTTCGTAATCGTTAAAAAACTATCGAAATCAATAAATAAGGTATCTACAATCTAGTAAATGTTTTAATTTCAAATTCAAATCTAATTTATTGGGAATAACTATAGTTTGGTAACTATTAATTTGATAAAAGCATCCAAGGGAGGTTCGAATTATTTATCCTAAATTTGCGTTCCAATTAAGTTAAGTATATATAGTCATAGTTATTATTCATATATTTCTAACAGTTAGTATCCTTCCTTCTCCTTAGCCTTTATTATTCCCAAGTCACTTGGGTATTCTAGTTTAACCGGATTTGACTGGATATCAATTTTTACACGGAGCGACTACCATCTGACCTCCGCAACCCGAAGGTTAACGATACTCTAAGGCTAGACCAGTGTCAGGATATTAGAGGGCACTGACTTCCCAATAAGGACTGCCATAGATGTTCATGGCAGCCGGGACCGACGGCTTAATGTGCTCTCCGAGGCACGGAGCAGGCGATAATTGTCAATCAATATGCACATCATTTCTAAAAGTCATATAACTTCTGAAAGTCAGAGGTGCGGAACGTGGGTTCGAACCCGAGACCCTCTGCATTGCAGACTGTTGGTCTCCCCGCTGAGCTATCGCTTTCTAACAGTTAGTAGCTCTAACGTAAATTTACTTAAGTTTATGTAACTAATATTGTAAATGCGAATGTGAGTTTGTTTGTTTCGCTTTTACGCCTTAACTACTAATAGCTATGACTATCGTGAATTATATATTCTTCCTTCAGTTATAATTTCGGAGTACCTATACTAACTAATATTATAAATGCGAATATGAGTTTATTTGGTTGTTACGCTTTCAGGCCTAACTACTCGAGTGATTATCATGAAATTTCACATTCACGTTGTCAGGGGTACAGAATAGGCCATAGGGTACTTTTAATCAGAAAACAATACTGTGCTGAGGAATAGAAGTTTATTTACAAAATCTAGATAAATGCGGGCGAGGCCGCGGACAAATCTAGTAAAATATTTTGAGGGACATTGTCCAAGATTTTATTCCTATGTAAAATAATATAAAATGATTTGTCTGCATGTTAGACAGAGGTATATTACCGTATAATATATATATATATATATTTTATACAACTAAGGTGGCAAACAAGCATACGGCCCACCTGATGGTAAGTGGTCACCGTAGCCTATGAACGCTTGCAACACCAGAGGCATCATTAGCGCGTTGCCGACCCTTTAGGAAAGGAAGTGGGAAGGAGAAGGAGCGGGATGGGGGAAAGGGGGTGATTGGGCCTCCGGCACTCTCACTCACCGAACGAAATAACAGTAGGAATACTGCTATTCCTTCCCCGGTCGAGCCGGCCTATTCATGCTGAAATCAGCGAGGCTCTACTACACAAAGACTTAAACCATTATGCTTCCCATGCAGTAAAAAAATAAAACAAAATAACTATACGTGTATTTATGTGCCTTTCAAAACATAAATCGTTATAATTTATGTGCTGTTGCAAAGTATAGAATAAAAGCGAAGTACTTTTACTACTAACCAGCATTTACAAAAAGCAAAGCCTCATTTAAGTACCAACACAATACACAAAAAAAAACGCAAACATAAACTACGCTCAGTTTTTACTCCAAACTACGCTTCATAACTCATCCATTCGTTAGACATCCTTAACAAAAAATAACAAAAATATTGTTCGAACATCGTGGGGGTTTCCAAAAAAAAATTGCGGGCATCTTTTTTTTTACTTTTTGTACCTCTCCTTTTAGGTACAAGCGTACAAAATCACATTGATGTTTACCCTACTGCGTAAATAGCGTGAAGTTTTGCATTCATAAAATTTATTTTATGGTATTGACGATTATGTAAAAATAAATCAAAAAGCGAATGATTTGCAAATACTGGCTGTCGTAAATGGCTATGGTTTTGAGAATAGGTACTGCATTATTTTTTATTGTTGTTTGTGTCTGAACGATGTTAATGCAGAACTGTAAGTAAAGAAAATAAATATTGCTTACGTAATATCTTATGAAATTTGAAGGAAAAGATGCGGTTAGAAAGGTGAGAGAAGCCTAATAGTTAGAACATCGACATTTTTTAATTTTTTTATTTTGCTCTTCAAAATGACCACACTCCACCTGATGGTAGGCAGTCGTGTGGTCTAAGAGCAGTGGCCTCCACACTGCCCTCATAGCAGCCGAGGCGATGTTGAGGTCTCTACTTTGACGGCCTGAGAAGGTGCTTTTTCACGCCCCGCTTAAAGGACCCAGGATTGAAGGAAGAAGGAAACACGTGCCTTGGCAGAGAATTCCATGTCTTGGTCGTTCGGCAGAGGTATGAGGACCCAAACTTGTTGGTACGCGTTCTAATCGAATCTACCGTGTAAGGATGGCATCTGAGCCCAGCACGCGTTGTTCTGGATAGGAAAGGGGAGGGACTTTGTGATAGAGAGTGTAATGTATGCCTGAAATCGTAAATTGGAGCAAACTATTATCGTGTTTTTCTATCAGAAATTCTCAGTATCTAACAGCACGGAGTCTTAGAGATGCAGTTACAAAGTAGTAGTTTTACAGTTCGAATATCGGATTTGCGATCAAGAGTGTTTCGATTATATCGAATCCCGGGTTGTGCAAACTGTTGTCATGTTTTTCTACATATCATAATAAGGGTGTTATTTAAATGGTTAGCATAGTATTGGTATTTTGGTGAGCAGAAAAATATAATCTGTGAGCAGAAATAGATCAGCAACTCATGGCCAGCAAACTTTAAAGAGATCAAACTAAATCGACGGAGCCCCGCTATGCGGGGCTCCTATTTTTGGGTGGCTATAAAAAAAAGAACCTAACATAACCTAACACTTCCGAGACGGAATGCAGTGATTTGAGGCGTATAGATAATTACTGACCAATTAGTATTTTTGATGATATTTAGTCCCTAATAATAATTTATTTATTTCTCTCATCACAAAGAATGTTAGTACAATAAATTGGTTATAGCAGTGTATGTAAAGCTCATTTCTTTATATAACAGCGTGGAGTCTGATATTACCTTTATCTGTTTTTATGATTTCTATTTATTAGTGAATAAATATAGTTCAAAAAGGGAGAGAAGCGGCTACAGCCAAATATTTAGTACATTGAATTTGTTATCGACAGTATTATGTATGCCTGAAACCGTAAGTTAGATTCCCGGGTTGGGCAGTTTAATTAGTTTTGTTATGAGGAATTATTCTAACTAATATTATAAAAGCGAAAATGAGTTTGTTTGTTTGTTACCTTTTCACGCCTAAACCACTGAACCGATCATCCTAAAATTTTGCATGTACGTTGTCAGGTGTATAGAAATGGACATAGGCTATCTTTCATCCCGAAAAAAGTTACTGTTCCCGAGGAAAACAATAATAACGTTCGTAGATGGCGCCACGTGTCTTTCGAATCATGATTGAATTATATTATTATATATTATTACAAGCAGAGTACAACCCGAATTGATTGTCAAATTCTAAATTAACGCGAGCGAAGCCGCGGGCAAAAGCTACTATAATATAAATTATTCTTAATATTAACGAAATGTGGATTTAATAATATACCTACGTACCTCTTCGGGATATATAAAGCTCAATCTATATATGACTGCAATCTATATATGACGTACGCATACTTATGCTCCTCCCTTTATTAATATACTGTCCTACTCTCTATTTGAATATGTCCAATGTGCTCGTCAATAATAACATACAAACATAGTTATATAATCTGTTTATTCTTACTTAGTAATAATCTATACTAATATTATAAAGCTGAAGAGTTTGTTTGTGTGTTTTGTTTGAACGCGCTAATCTCAAGAACGACTGCCATATATATTCATGGCAGCCGGGACCGACGGCTTAACGTGCTCTCCGAGGCACGGAGCAGGCGATAAATTGTCAATAAATACGCACATAATTTCGAAAAGTTATACAACTTCCGAAAGTCAGAGGTGCGCGATGTGGGTTCGAACCCGAGACCCTCTGCATTGCAGTCTGTTGGTCTCCCCACTGAGCTATCGCTGCTCCTGAAAGTAGTAAGTTTGGAAATAGAATTTATTGTTTACCAAATAAGAAAATTTACTGTATCTACATTTTACATTTTAAATTATATATTACTTACTTTATATTTTATCGAGGATACGTAATGAGCTTAATATATGAGCACATCTTGTTTCAAGTTGTATAATCTCATTAACATAAAGATAAGAAGTCCTGGATGAATCCTTTCAAACGATTATTTTAATTGTACTTCTTTACATACGGGCCAATAAATACAACCGCAGGGTACTGAGGGAAGTAATAAATAATGTCATATAAACCAGAGCATTCAAATCAAAAATAAAATAAATAAATAAAAATAAAATGGGCGATCATTGTTATCTTTTGAATCGAATACATCACTATAGAGATCAACATGCTTAGCTTACGTCATTACAAGGATGTAACAGTAGGCCTACCACGAAACGTAAATGCCGAAGTTTTGGACCAATTGTTTGTGCTATTCTTAACATATGACAATATTATAGTAACAATGGAACGTAGTATTTTAGGAGTCAGTCTTATAGACCGCATCAGAAATTCAATACTACGTTCCAAAACTCAAATTGCTGTTGTAGGCCACTCAGCTGCCAAATTAAAGTGGAATTGGGCAGGCCACGTTTGTCGTATGCCAGGAGAGTTATGGGCGGAAACAATCACACAGTGGATGCCAAGTAACGGGAAGCGACAACGAGGCCGGCCCAGGAGGAGATGGCGTGACGAGCTCGATGCCTTTAAAAGGGATTGGCAACTCAGAACAAGCGATCGAGATAGATGGAAGTCGGAAGGGGAGGCCTTTGCCCAGCAGTGGGACGCCAATTAGGCTTAAAATAATAATAGTAACAAACATAGTAACGTTTTGATCGTGCTTTAGTCTACCATGAAGTGCTGTCAACAATAGAGTAAAGAAATAAAAACAATCTTAGAAACTTCACGATAGTTATATTCTTAATATTTCGTGTGGCCCGAAATTTCGAATTCATAAAGACCCATATTAAAGTATGAATTGTGGTAGGATTTCACTAGTTGTAGTTTATTTATTTATTTATTTAGGATCTCCAACGAAGAATGTACACTGCAAATTACAAAAATACTCACTTAAGGATAAGGTATGTGTACTCCTTCAATTATAGGAGACCACAGCATGCAATTAAAGATAAACTTACAAACTAAGATAACAGATAACACAATCTAGAATACATATTTATAAGCAAAACAGAAATAAATTTAAATTTTAAATTTAAGTATTTTGGTATATTTATAATGACAAAAATATTGTAACACTAAATGTTACAGGTATTCATTAAGATGCTTCTTAAATTTACACAAAGGTTCACAAATATCAATTTCGTGTGTCTTTGATAGGTTATTGTACTGCCTACAGAGTGTTGGTACAGTAGCATAGTGACCGAGATTTGTTTTTGAGGTGGGTACGTCAAAGAAGTTGTACGTATTCTTCCGGGGTATTCGAGAGGGAATCTTAATAATTAGAGAACTTAGTATTTGATTGCAATCTATGGCGCCATTTATTATCTTGTGTAAGAAGATATAGTCTAATTTTTCCCTACGGCTTTCAAGCGTTTTCATATTATATTGTTTCAACCTATCGGAGTAACTTGTGCATGATCTCGCTATATGATCGCCGTAACAAAGATGATATAGAAAGCGCTTCTGTATACTTTCCAAACGATTTATGAATGTATTGTTTAGAATCTGCCGTTGTTGATGATGACCTCTCAACTTAATCATATCGAGATATTATCATAAAAGCAAAGTGTCTGAATGCCGGCGACCGATCGGGAATCGGAATCTTATTCGCACACATAAGTAAAAACTTACAAATTTAATATTATCTTCTGTTTACGCGAATGTTATTTATTGAAATGAATCTACTATATACGGATTTTATCGCGTTGTTTATTTGACACTTTATTACATAATTCAGAAACTGTTTCACTACTACTAGGTACTATTCAACTTTACTTATTTTTAAGCTAATTAAATTATTGAAACTATTAAAACTATATATTTATGTTTACAGTTTTTCCGACGTTTCGGTTGCTTTTCAGCAGCCATTGTCACGGGGAGACTAAGATGATAGTTGTCTCAATGTTCCAGTGTAGTTATTTCAAAGTATCCGAACATAATTTAATCATTGGTGTTTCTATTTACGTAGAATGAGCTCAAAGTATCATGAAGTCTAACTGTGGTTTGCTTCTTCTTGGGTTTGACTATTTGAATTACTGGATCCGAAGCTGGTGGTACATTCCAACCATCTTCTCTATTTAAATTAGGATGTTTTGTGATTTCAATAGCCTCGCGAAGCATCCTTGGTAGGAATTGGTGTTCTTTAGCAAGAATCTGTGGTTTGTCGAATGTCACGTAGTGATTGGTCCTCTGTTACGCATGTTCACACACAGCAGACTTCAGCGAGCGTTGGTGTTTTACATCAGCTATGTGTTCTTTTATGCGGGTGCCTATGCTTCTCTTGGTTTGACCAATGTATGAGAGTCCGCAGTCACAATCTATTTTATAGACCCTGCATCTTGTAAAGGTAGTTGGCACTTGACGGATAGTAAAAATTTACTTATCTTTGCTGGCGGCTTGAAGTATATGTCGATTGAATCTCGCTTTAAGATGTAGCCAATATTGTCAGTGACACCCTTACATAAGGCAGTACAGCAGGCTGGCGCTCGGCTGTGGCTGGCTTTTCTCGGGATCTGTGACAGCGGCGCGACTGTTAGAGCTTTGTCTTGCAGTACTTGCTTGACATGTTGAAGCTCGGCGTCCAGGTGTTTCTTGTCACAGATCCCGTGGGCTCTCTGAATCTTATCTTATCTTACGTGTCAGTCAATGCAGACCGGCGACACTTCGACCCAGTGGGATCTTTTGTGTCGGCCCCAAGATTTAACACTTAGCTATGTCCTTATGAATGTACTGCATAAGCCGCAGTGTACAATTCAGAGGGAGAAGCCTGAAGTCTTCAGGGCTTGGATATGCCAACCCCATCAGACCCGTCCTCAGTCCAGCCAACGCGTCGCATTCGGGCTTTCCGAAACAAAGACATTCCCACGGTAGCTAACTGTTTAGGATGGTGGTGAGATTCACCGTTTAAGTACCTATTTATATGGGTCTTTTTCCTATACACAGTGTGGCTCAAAGTATGATCAGGATTCCTGATGACAAGTACATCTAAGAAAGCTAATGAATAATTTGCTTCTAATTCCATAGTAAATTGGATGTTGTTATTACAAACTTATTCATATGTTACGAGATCGACAAATGGAGAGTTAGCAAGAGCGAGAGATTTAAAATATATGTACATATAAGGCTAAGTCACTAGTCTAAAAGGAGCCTTCCTATTTAGAGACTAGCTTGTTGATTCGTTAAATGACATACATTTCTGTATTTACTATTTTAGTTTTACAAAGGAAAAACAATGCACGAATTGCAAAAATTATAACACAAGTGTAATTGTAAATATTGAATCCAATATTGATCAACTTAATTTAAAAAAACCAATTTATTTTCTTGCATTCAACCATTCAACTCAAATATTTCACGGTGGACACGCGACGCAACGTAACATCAATATGTCTCCTTTATTGATATTCAATTTATTCAGTGCGAGGGTAGGTAGCAATTAAAAAATATATATTTTGATTTATTTTGTTTGACCAGCAGATAGGCTTTCGTGATAGGAATGCGTAATTGTTTACACATTACCATATGAACGTATAATTGTATGAGTTTAAATAATGTTGCATCGAAATAATTATTTATTTTAGACTTTATTGGTTGAATAATATTTAAATGTATGCATAATAGTTAGTTCAAGCTGATACTAATAAGTCTACGCCGTCTGTCTTGTCTTTAAATTGCTTTCTATCTTTCTCTAGTCGTATTCTCTATTTTCTTCTTTATTTCTAAAATAAGAGTGTTTTTACATCATATAGGAGACCGACAGATTTTCAATAAATTAAATTAAAAGTATATTTTCTATCACAATCAAGCTAATTACAAGTTTATAACAAAATCAAACAAAAGGTCACTTCTCGTAATGAAAACTATTCAATGTAGAGTTTCAATTTTGTCTCAGTATTATACATATCACAAATAGTATTTTACTAAATTAAAATTAATTGCATTTCAGTTCATTTGACATTTATATTTAACTAGCTTATGCGCGCCGCTCCACCCGCATGGTACCTACATCAATAAAAAGTAGCCTTCGTCCTTCCCCAGGTTTTAAACTATATCTGTACCAAATTTCATCTAAATCGGTTGAGTGGTTTAGCCGTGAAAAGGTAACAGACAGACGGACAGACAGACAGACAGATAGACAGACATAGTTACTTTCGAATTTATAATATTAGTAAGGATTTAATTTATTTATCGTCAGCAAGGTTACAGGCAATATGATATCAGAATGTTCAAAGTTCAAGCTTCCACAGGTTATTAGACTAGATCGGTCTTTTTATTATGAATAGTTACGGTGCGGTAGTTTTTATTACGAGAATTGTCTCTTAGCTATTTACAATACATAATTTAGATTTAAAAACTTTTAGTAAATAAGCAAATATACGGGTTTGAGGCAGCAATCACGTGATTTTGAATACACACGGGTAATTGAATCAGAACCTATCATACGTAATGTTTCCAAGGCTTCATTACAGTACGATTTCTGTTTATGAAGACGTGTGTGGTGAAACTCTCTGTCCTGCTTCCCATCAGACAAATATTAGCGTAGCTAACCGATGGTTGTTCCCA
The DNA here is from genome assembly GCA_963564715.1 of Catocala sponsa. Taxonomy (NCBI): domain Eukaryota; kingdom Metazoa; phylum Arthropoda; class Insecta; order Lepidoptera; family Erebidae; genus Catocala; species Catocala sponsa. The sequence goes on from OY751351.1 coordinate 12,195,061, forward strand.
GGGTATGTTTGCGTGTCCGCTACGCTCACCTCCTCCCCCCGCCTTAGATGGTAATGTCTTAAGTCGTAGCCCTGCCAGGCTAACGTCTGAGCGCCGGAGAGAGTTCGGAATGGAGATCCTCCGGTGCTCCATGATAGACGGGAAGAGCGCCGCAGTTAGGTTCAGTCGGTATTCCGTGGCCCACTATTGTAAGGGCCTCGGCGAGTCCGACACTACCCGCTGTTGCCGGCGCGGCTTTCCAACCGCGTCGACAGGAGCGGGTGTGCGTAAGGCATTCACCAGCGAAAAAAAAAAAAGAAAGCGTGTAGCCCAAGAGCTACTCGAAGTTTAGTCTAGAAACATCTTGTTTGGGTCAAGTGTTAATAAGCCCGCTTGTAGTTTGCGTTAGTTACCGAGATTCGGCTTTATGTCAACCTGGTACCTGTAATTTTGTGAAAATATCCGCGAGGTTTCTCTCTCATCTATCAAACCCATTGAGTCGTAGCGGGCCAGACATAGTAGGTTTTTAGTTATGTGTGGCATTTCATGACTTAACAGGTTAAAGAAAGATTGCTTATATTTCAATAGCTATTTTTTTAAGCAGCGATAGATAGAATTTGTTGGACTGCCACGTAGAGATCAAGAGATCAAGGCGATCTCAGACTTTTGGAAGTTATGTGCGTATTAAATTAATCATTGCGCCCTTTAACGCCAAAGAAAAACATCGTGAGGATTTACATGTCAGAGATTTCTATAATGTTCTCGAACATATGTTAAGTCTGCCAATCCGCAGTAGGTTAGCTTAGTGAACTATGGCTTAATTTGGTACTGATTACTAATTTAAAGAAGAATGATGGATACATTCCTCAAATATTTAATTGCTGTTCGCAACGAAAGCCTCTTTCAATGCGAATACCAACACTTTGTTTTAAATTCCAGTAATAATTGCGTATCAACAAAATTAATCTAGCCAACCAATTACTTTGTTAACTGAACAATATTACGGCGAAATTGACATTTACTTCTACGGGCCAAATACTTCCTAGTTACCGTTATTGGCCTTGGGTTACCGGTACGAAGGTTTAAGTTACCGATATTTAGATGGAATCACGTTATTAAATGGTATGGCCGGGAAAATGGCGGGTGTTTGCCTGTAATTTGTTTTTGTATATAAAGACATACTAAACCAAGATTTTTTGTTTTCAGTGGTTTAAATAGATAACTTTGCTCAGCTGTTGATTGTTGGAAATTCCTTCCCTGGCACAAACTAACAAAAATTCTGTTCACAGAAAGTAATCTCAAGTGTGGCTGATTATACTGTATATTCCACTTTAGCATAGGATAAGCTAATAAACAAATATACTAGATATTATGCCGCGTTCTCATTCGTTCTTCTTATATCTTTAACGAAGAAGTTTGCTGGAACTGCAATATTCTACTGGTATGTACCTACCTAGGGTATGTACACTACATTTACTTACAGCAGTAGTTTGTTACGCTGGAATCTTCCGTAGAGCAGATCTTAAGCCAGGTGGATCAAAATCCCAGTTTTAAGTCAACATGTCACTGTTCCACATCTTTCTAGGTATATGTAAATTGTGAAAGTCTGTAGCCACTCAAGTTATGAATAGCTGTTTTATGGTGAAATGTTTTGCCTTATATTCATCGCTGTCATTCGGCTGGCGTAAAACACTTTACGATTATGACCAGATCGTGCTAACGCCTCCATCACTTACATTTTATATGTTCCTGTTATGTTGATCGAAATTATCGGATAAGGCAAATTTTTCGGATGTCGGTTCTTTTTAATAAAAGTCAGCTTTCGCACTAGGAAATAATCCTGTGTCGCGAGTGACTTTACAAATTTCAAACAACGAACATAACCGAAAACGGAACTAGAGTTATATAATATAATAATAATATTCTATCACATGCACACAACACCATCTAGCCCAAACTAAGCAGAGCTTGTACTATGGGTACTATACAATGGATAAACATACATAAATACTTTTTTTTTGTAAATATATACATATTATACATTGAAACACCCAGACCAAGACAAACATTCATGTTCATGCACACAAATGTTTGACTTGTGCGGGAATCGAACCCGCGACCTCATGAATGGCAGTCGGTTACACTAACCACAACGCCATCGAGGCCGACAAATGTGTAGATCATAAAAAAATATCACAATATGTAGGATCGAACCCGCAACACTCGGCGTGGCGGTAGAGTCGCGGCGACTACTTAAACCACTACGCCATTCGTAGAGTTAAATTTTAAAGCTAGTGTTTGAATAAATTGCATTTGTTATTAGCGGCGATAACCCAATGAATAAGACATAGGACTTGCGATTAAGAGGTCGTGAGTTATAATCCCACTCATTGCTCTACCAATCTGAACCAACAGGGCTTGGTTCAGATCGGTAGAGCAATGAGTGGGATTATAACTCACGACCTTTTAATCGCAAGTCCTATGTCACAAGCATAATTGGCACAAGCATATAATTATGATTAGCTGGAGCTGCTTAAAAGAACACTTGTAGTTTGTAAAGTAAAGTGATAGTACTCAAAAAAAAATAAATTTAGCAGTAGTATCACGCGCGTGTAGCTGACACTGCCCCTTTAAAAAAGTCAGCTTCGCCAACAAGTGGGACAATAATTATAGCGTTCTGCTTAGAACCTAGGGCTTCCTTTAGAATCCTGGAACTACACTCACTGGGACACAATCTCCTAATTTGTTTACACACCTGTCTTATAAAAATAGTGTCATTGCGTTGCTAGCGTAACGGAGTGAGAGCTTTAAGCAGCTAAATAAGGCTTATTAAAGAATCCAGTTTTTCTTATTTATAAACTTATTTTAATTTGAGCTTATTCGGCCGTTTGTATATTGGATGGAAATTGGATATGAAAGATTCTATTATATTTGAACAAACCGAAAAATTTATAAAATGATTATAAAATAAAATGCCAGAATATCTTATAACCACGACAAAACTAATTTGTATTTGTCATACGATATTTATTTAAGCGCTAACAGGGCGTGAAAAGGTGTCGCAACGACACGAACATACGAAAATATAGCTGGCTTCCGAGATGAAAAGCTAAAAAAGTAAAAAAAATTACATACATACATAGATTCACGCCTGTTTCCCAGAGGGGTAGGCAGAGACTACGGATTTCCATTTGCTACGATCCTGACACACTTCTCTGGCTTCATTCACTTTCATCACATTCCTCATACACGCCCGTCGGTTCAAGGAGCTCTTAACCTGGCCTTTGTCCAGGACGCCTCCGATCTGGTCGAGAAACGTTCGCCTAGGTTTTCCTCTTGCGACTGTTCCATTCACACTAGCCTTATAAACTTTCTTAGTCAGTCTTTCCTCGTCCATTCTTTCTACATGTCCAAACCAGCTTAACATACCCTTTTCTATTCTTGTAACTATATCCACGTTCATGCCGCATCTCTCTCTAATCACACTATTTCTTATTCTATCTTTCAGAGTCACACCACATATGCTTCTCAACGCTCTCATTTCTACAGCATTTATTCTGCTCTCATGCTTCTTTTGCCATACCCAACTTTCACTTCCATACATAAGTGTGGGCACTAATAGTCCTCTATGAACAGCCAAACGTGCCTTTTCGGATACATTTCGACTGTTCATAAAAGCGCGTAGGGCTCCATTCACTTTGTTGCCAGCAATCGTTCTCCTTTCAATATCTCCGTCATGTTTACCATCCCTTGTAAACAAAGTACCCAAATATACAAACTCTTTCACTTGCTCCACTTTTTCTCCATCAATCATAATATTACACATCGTCACGCACTCTTCCTTTTCAAATACCATTACTTTCGTCTTGCTTACATTTATTTTCATTCAACGTGCTAAAAACCATCTGCTTTTCACCAATATATATTCTGTGGGATAGTGCATGGCAACTTTTTGCGGGCGAGCCTTCCTGGCTTATTGCCAGCAATTAAAATATGGTGCTGTAGCAGATTGTGTGTGACGTCATTTCATGTAACATTGGCCCTCACAAAATTAAACAGAATGGGCTTTTATGAAGTTTTCAAGAGCGCTTATTGAAAATATTTAGGGTTGTTAACCTTTAGTACCATTGATACGACGATCTAAGTATTATTCATAACGGGCTGTTGCATGAAGTCATTTACATTTACATTATGTAAACTGCTCAATATTTAGTATCTACTGATTTCATTCATGTCCATCCAAAGGTTGCCTGTTAGAGATCTTTTAGGGATAAGGACAAAGTTTTGTCCCGTATGGGATTCGAACCTACAACATTCGGCGCAATGGTAACAGTGACGCTAAACAACTACTCCATCCGTGCAGTAAACAAACCAACATAAATCTGTTCACTAGTTTCAAAGTTTATCGATTACAAACATATCTTTCCTATTCATGATATTATTCAGATGTCATGTTTGCATTGTGTGTTCGATAAAAATCCTAACTAATATTATAAATGCGAATGTATGTAGTTTGTTTGTTTCGTACGCTTTCACGCCTTAACTACTCGATTGATCATCATGAAATTTTGCATGCACGTTGTTAAAGGAACGGAAAAGGACATAAGCTACCTTTCGTCCAGAAAAAAGTACATTTAGTAATCTCGCTTCGGTTAGGTTATCCTTATCTACCATGAAGCATTCCATTTGACCAACTACAACAACACACTTAATACAACCCTCAATCTTCAAGTATGACATATTTTTTGAAGCGAAAACTTCTTTAGCCGCGTTGGACACTTCTTGGGTGAACAAAAATCATGGAACTCGCGTCATCGTCACAGAAAGCTTTCCATTTTTGAATTATTTTTGGTTTATAATTTGGTTTATAAAGAAGTGTTTATGATCAAGGATTAAAGTCTTCACTTCTATCGGCAGTCCCCAAAGACTGCCCCAATATTTATGACACATTCTTTACGTATCAAACATAGTAATTGTATGATCGGCGGTAGCGCTGAACTACATGCATTAATACGGTAGCAGCGCTGCATAAAGATGAAGCTATTGATTACGATGCAAATTGATGCTCATCTCATCCCCCTCACCCCTCTATCCTGCCCCCGGCTACATGTCGTCTTGTCGAATATGGAGGCACGTATACCTCGGCTTATATTTGGAGGAGATACGCCCAAGGCTCTCGGTTGCAATTGTGAATATATGAGGCTGGTTAAATTTTGTTCATATCGGTTTATCAAAAAAGAGATAAAGGATACATTGTTGAATGACATGTGAATCAGTGGTATATTAATACAAATGTATTAATATTCCACTATAATTATAATATAATAATATTATTATTATTATTAAAATTTAAGTCGTATGAGTAATATATTACATATATTCAGTTACCTTTTGTTTTTCTTTTTAAATTATTTCACCCGCGTTTATCGTTACTGCGCTTCCCCCGTGGGCCGTAGCGTGATGTTATATAGCCTATAGCCTTTCTCGATAAATAGGCTATCCAACACTAAAATATTTGTTTAAATGGAACCATGAGCAGCGATACCTCAGTGGGGAGACCAACAGACTGCAATGCAGAGGGTCACGGGTTCGAACCCACGTCGCGCACCTCTGACTTTCGGCAGTTATATGACTTTTCGAAATTATGTGCGTATTGATTGACAATTATCGCCTGCTCCGTGCCTCGGAAACCACGTTAAGCCGTCGGTCCCAGCTGCCATGAACATCTATGGCAGTCGTTATTGGGAGAGTGTCGACACAAAAGATCCCACTGGGTCTAAGTGTCGCCGGTCTGCACTGACTGGCCCCCCCATAAGATAAGATAAGATAAATGAAACCAGTAGTTCCTGAGATTAACGCGTTCAAACAAAGAAACAAACAAACTCTTCAGCAAAATACAATATTGACGTAAGAAACAAGTAGTTACCGCGCAGGCGAGGCTAAAAAGCGTATATCGCATAACTTGGACCACACGATTTTCACCGTCTACCGACTAACAAAATTAATGTGAATTGTATTTGTATTATTATTTTTATTTATTGCTAAGCATATCGCGGATTATTTTGCTTATAAGTTTATAATTATTGTTTTAAAATTAACTTTTCCTCTTGTTTTGATTGTGTTGTAATAGTTTCATTGCAATGTATACCTAAGTGTGTTTTATTTGCGTAAAAAATTAGTGAAACTGTGTAGTTAAAACTGTTAAAAGTGGTAACGGACATGTTATTTGTTAACCTTCAAGAATTTTGTTCTTATGTGAGTGACACTTTTTTGTGTTTTAAATAAGAAAATAAAGATATTATTAAATTTATTAATTAAAAAATTATATTCAAGTTAGGTTACAAGACTTATGAATGCCAAAGTTACAGTAAATTTTTTCTGTGAATTTACATTTACTGCCACGTTCAGCAAAGCAATGGTGTAGCTCATGAAAAGAACGGGCAAGACACTCATGGCCACTCTTTTTAAACCAATAATTTTTTGCGTAGGGCGCACCATTACTGAGATATTGTTAATATTCTGTAATTCAGAAATGGAAAGCGTGGAAGCGTGACGATAACGCGAGTTCTATGATTTTTGTTCACCCAAGAAGTGCTCAACGCGCCTAAAGAAGTTTTCACTTCAAAACACAAGCAAATTCGTATTCGCATTTATGATATTATTTAGGATTTGTTTAAATCGAATTAACTCAACTTGTTAGATCCTACTTTTCGGATATTAAATATATTAAAATATCGTCGTTCACACGCCACTTCTATAGCGAGCGTGATTTGACTCCGAGCCCCGTGAATAGCTTACTCAAGAAATAAATATATTATATTTGTTATTCTAAATATAGATAGATTTCTAATACATTATATTCATTAGTCAATTTAGGTTTTGTGAGTATTTAAATGGACCTGCAAAAATAGAAATATTGAATTTTCATTTAATAATAATATTTATGGGCCCTTTTTGACGTGTTAACGTAGACTGCAAATAATAATTGAAATAGACACATTAAAGAAATTCAGTTCTTATTTTACGTACAAAGAAAGTTTAGTACACAACATTAAACTGTGGTACAGCCATAAAATTATTTATAGTAATGATTATGTTTAAGCCTCGTATCCATTAGGCAACATTTGACGCGCAATACGTGACGCTCAACATGTTCGGCAGCGTTGCACAACATCGCGCAACCTGCGCTAGCGCGCAACCTGACGCGCGGCTTGTTGTTTGTTTCCGTGCAACATGTAGTTGAACATCAAATGTTGTCAAGTGGAGACGTGGAAAAGTCACTGAAATCAACACTAATTCTTCCGGCGACATGTTGTCGACGACTGATGCGAGCGAAATCATCTGTATACAGGCAACGTTGCTAAACAAAAGTTCCGCGCTGACTTTCAGATACGAGGCTTTATATTTACTTAATTGGCGTACACAAAATTGTTATTCATATTTTAATTGTAGTTTATTCAGTATATACCTAATACTGAATATTATAATTGATATAGGCCATGTTTCCGCAAAACAAACTCTAAATATGCTTCATCGATCAAATATTACCTATACCATATTCCCGCCACTATGAGATAACCATACGACCGCCGAGTATCAACTCACCAATTGTGCCCAACAGCAATCATTAAAATAATACTCCCTCCGCACTGCTATATCATTTTAACCCAATACATCTCCGAGGGTAGTAATTTAACGAGTATTTTTATCACTGTTATTTTATCACAGTGATTATTGCACATCCATCTTGATATGCTTTGGGCAAATTTTGTTGAAATGTGTTTTTATCGCGCGAATCTTTAGATGATAAAGGCTGTGATTTTTGATATTTAAGCGATTTCTTATATCGATATGAGATGGAAAAATATTATGCCCTCTTGGTAAAAGTACGTTGAAATATATTATATTCTTTAATATTTCGACGAATAAATTTAATATAAATGGCTTGTAAGAATCCTTTAATATTATAGGAATGCAAATGTAAGATTGTTTTTATATTATTATTTTGTTTACTGCTCAACGTATTATCATGAAATACCCGTTGTCAGGGGTGTAGAAATGGACATACCTGTCATCTACAAGAAAGTACTGTTCTCGAGCGAGCGAAGCCTAGTAAAAAGCCGGATAGAAACTAGTAATAAAGAACATCTTACTGAGATGAATTTAAGGAGATGTACAAATCCATCGCCGTACAAATACAAACCAACTTTTAAAAGACCTCTTCTACACTACAAGCAATTCTTTATCGCGGATGACTTGAAAAATCAATCATTGCATGAACGTTAGGTACACAAATTTTCAAGTTTTTGGATTCAAACCAGAAACAATCGGCGTAGTGGTGAGGGGATCAAGATCAGTCAAAGATACCGTTGTGCTATCCGTTAATATTTTTGCGCATTCATATGATTACCCAGTTAGGCTATACTACAACATTTTTAGCGGAGGCGACCGATGCCTATTTTCCTACAAAAATCTGTTTCTTATACAAATCTGGAAGGACCTGGTAAGGGTCGCGGGAGGCGGTTGGATGCGGGTGGCCCAAGACCGGTCTGTGTGGAAATCCTTGGGGGAGGCCTATGTCCAGCAGTGGACGTCTTTTGGCTGACATGATGATGATGATGTAGATACAAATCTTCTTGTTTCAGCTTCTATCGAATCCCTGCACGCTCCAACGGGAGGCGGTGTAGAACTACCTTGTGACGTCACTCCAGCTCTGCCCGATGATCGCATGGGGCTCGTCATCTGGTACAAGCAAGGACATGAAACACCTATATATACGTAAGTATACATAAGTATATATTTATGTCTGAATTGTAAAGAAACTGTAAAGGCAAAAGAGATGCGGTTCTACTAATTTAAATTTCGAACTTCTTAAACATGGTTGACAAACACGTTCACGACTCGAGAATCGAATCTGAGACGTCATGCACAACAGTGGCATTTTATACCACTGCACCACTAAAGCATCCAGGCAGGTACCGTCACTAAATTATTAGCAGGCAGACTTACACTAGCCGAGGCGAGCTGGTTTTGAAACTAAATCTAATCGACTAACCGTATTGTGTCGATACAAAATTATTGAAATCGTATACCTACACATCAAACGTGTCTTCAAATTTCATGCTCCGTGTAAGAGCAGCTTATCATAGGATCATAATAATCTCGTATTAGCCTGGTTCGACTCAAAAACGCCGATGTATTTCATGCTCAGCAGAGCGATTAGTTGTTTTAATATCTTGTGCGTTTTCGTTGTAGTAGTCTTGCTTTAACTTAAATTTACGTTACATAAAAAATTATACGTTTATGTTTCTGAATAGTGTTAGTAATGGCGCCTACGATAGAAATAATCCTAATATATACAAAAGATATTTATAAGCGATGATCAGAATTCGTAGTCGAAATTGAAGCCAATGATCTTGAACATAATATGGATTACAAATGTAAGAAAAAGGCTTGTATTATAATTTACGTTCCAGTGGCCAGCGGTAGTTGGTGGCTACTGTGTATGACGTCTCAGGTTCGATCCCCGGGTGTATCGGGTAAAATTAGAAAAGGAAGACATCTAACACTTCCTAAGACAATTAAGACACGTTATGCTTCGGTAACGCATCAGTAGTGAAAGCAACAGATGTGCATGATTCGATTCCTGAATCAGGCAATATGAGAATGCTAGAACTAAGCCCGCTGGAAAGCAATCTACAACAAATACTTTTTGAAGTGAAAACTTCTTTAGCGGCGTTGTGCACTTTTTTGTGATGGGTAAAAAATGTTAAACTCGCGTCAGGACACGTAATCTGATCGAAAATTCGTAAGACGGAGGGAGAATTGTCAAACTCACGTCAGGACACGTGACCTGATAGAAAATTCGTAAGACAGAGGGAGAATTGTCATGTTTGTGTACGATAGCGCAATAAATGAATATTGTATTTTACCACATAAATGATAGTACTTTATACTGATAATTAAAGCAATTCGTGCAAAATGATTCCCTAAACATTCCAAAATATGAAAAATGCACAACGTTAATATTCAAGTTTTCACTTCTGCCGGCACTCCCGGAGTGCAAGCCGTTGTTTTTTTTTTATAAAATAAAATCCGTTCTACATTAGGTCCTTTCATGTCTTACTTCTCCATATTAACATGATGATTGTTACTTTGATAATTTAGTACAAACCATACTTGGCATAGACTCAAATAAATATACACATAGAATATAAACGAAAAAAGAAAATCCTAAAAAAATAGTAAGTTTGTATGATTAACACAACGTAACTGATCTTTTTCATACAGAAAGACAATTTATAAGACCCAAAAGACAAAATAAACCCGAATTGTGGTTTAATTTTAACACCGCAATAAATTATGGAAAAGCTTTGCAAGTAGAAATCACGGACAGGGGCATTCAAACCGAGAACAAATATTTGTGGATTACACATTTTTTGTGACGCTCGGTGCACTGGCTGTTCACAAAGCGATCCTTTGCCCGATATTACAAACGTGTTGACAGTTTTATTGATATATATATAATATATATACTAGATTTTGCCCCTGGCCTTGCTCGCGTAAAAGTAGGTTAGTTACAGTATTTTTTTAAAAATAAAATATAACCCATGTTACTCGGTGATAATATAGCTTACTAATCGTGAAAGAATTTTTGAAATCAGGTGAAAAGTTATTGAATTTAAATCCTTACAAACAAATAAAAAAAAACAAATCTTTCCTCTTTATTATATTTATATAGATAAAAAGATTTGTAATCAAACATAGTGTTGCTACATTTGCTCGCCACCTGTAAATTCGGTGTTACCTACTTCAAATATATATTTGAAATTCTGTGACGCTCCTTCCTTTGTGAAATAAAATAGTAATACGGATTTGTACCTCTTTACTTAGGTTACCTTTTTCAAATTGTTAATATACAGTCTGCGCAGACTGGTTTAAAAATGCTATATGATAAATTATTAACGGGTCGGCGGCGGCGTAGTGATGATACTTGAAAAGTACGACAAGTAAAATACTTGAATTTTAGTATCCATGTTCGTTCCACGTAATTTAAAGTCTGTTGTTTACTTACTGAGAATTTTCTGACAGCAGTGTACTGCATGCATTGAGTAGTGATTTAAGTAGTCGCTATACTATCACTACGCGGACTACTGTGGGTTCGACGCGGGATACTGTGGGTTCGACGCGGGATACTGTGGGTTCGACGCGGGATACTGTGGGTTCGACGCGGGATACTGTGGGTTCGACGCGGGATAACAATTTCTGTGATGTACAATTTTATTAATATTTGTTTCGAGTTTGAACGTTTGTGTCCGCTGTTCGAATGTTTATAAATTTCTTCGCGACACAGGAAGTAGTGCGGGAGATGTCTTTACTTGAATAAGAATAAAAATATCATATATTATATTAATCATACGGCTAACAGATGTCATGTCCATTTCATGAAGACTTCATGTTTCATTTACTTACACATACACAAAACACACACATCTAAGCATATATTATGATAACGAGGTGCCTTCCAGAGTGGCAGTGGCCACTCATTTGTTATTGTACGTCGAAAAGGCACTGTCGGCTGAATATGCATCCATGTGCGGAAATTATCTTATGCTGTAATATTATTTTGAAATCAATGAAATTTGTCTAAACTTACTTATCTACGTAAATTTTATGTAGATAGACCAAATAGTTTTTGAATTAGCTTAACTGTATTCGTTTCTTGTCTCATCCTATTTCTGTCGCATGGAAAGTAAATTGTAAATTTGTAATTCGCTGTAAAACTAATCTGTAAACCTGTAAACTAACCTGTAATATTTGAGGATCGAATACTTACCGAACTAATCCGACAAGGAGATCTAACATCTATATAGTAGTACGCGAAGAGAAAACTTCGTATGCCTATAGAGGCATTTCGCCTGCACGAGATTCGGCATATCTAAAGTTAGTAATGGAGCAAATGTGAAAAAAATTAGAATTGAACATTAAATTGTATTGGTTGTATTTTGACCAGCCGCTTTTGTTCAAATAAAAATATTTTATTTTCGGAGCACAAACGGGGAGGACTGAAAATAATTTTTATTCTAGAACATTAATTTTTTAAGTCATAAAAGTGTCATTACAAAAATTAAAAGTAGCATAAAATCCATTTGTATGGCATCACTACTATGAATGATGCTGATTCCTATCTAGTTAGAAGTTCACGGCACGCACGACACTGATTTTCAACATCCTTGGTTATCTTTAAAAGAGACACTAGAAATGTAATTTTCTTAGTAATGAACGACGACAATCTAATCTATACAATTTTGATAATAGTAACTGCCTTTGTGTCGAAAATTTTAACAAATAAGTAGCGCTGTATAATTTCAACAAAAAAATTACGTGAAAGAGAGCCATTCGAACAATTGCGCTTTAATCTGTCAAGTCTTACAAAATAGACACATAATTAAAAATCTAGACTGATTGACTGTCTTGCAAGGGATTTTATTGGATCGGTTTTGTTTTCAGAACAATAGAAAAACGACCCAATTGGAACGTTTTTAAGTATTCACTTTTCGTACGTTAGTAACAAATCTTATTTTTTGTATATAACATCATTGACGTCACTATAATGTCACTTCAGCAGTAACCACGGCAACCATCTATAATTTCCGTGGTTAATGTGAAAGAACACTTAGTTTTATTGCGATCTCGAAAGTGAGTTTGTTATTGAGATTTTATAGAATTGCATAGTTGGCCAGGTTACACACACACACACACAAGACCATTATACAAGAAATCAAAGTATATAAGTTGACGAAAATACAAATGAAAAGAAAACAGATAAAATCATGGAACACAATGTTTCATTCTCTTTCTATTTTAAAGTAATCCTACTTATATTATAAGTGCGAATATTTGTTGAAATGTTTGAACCTTTATTGAACAGTTTACGCGTGATACAGTACTATCACGCTTACATATGATATTATGTACATACAGATTGACCATTGGATTAACATATAACATATTTTTTCTTCCGGTATCGAATACGCGTTTTCGTGAAAACGCGGACAAAGCTTTAAAGCGTAAAGCCAGAAACTAGATAAATGACAAAATCAAAATCTTCTAAATGTTACTTATTATAAATTTGTTAACAAAGTATATTCATTCACGACAAAGTCTCAACCCACCGTAGTTGGTCTATAAGACCTAAAACTTAGTCTATAACTTGCTTCCTATGTAAACAGAGCAGTTTTATACAACCATTAGATGTGCCTCATAAACTTAACTTTAGAATCACATAAAAGGAGAATTGAATATTGAAACACTGAAAATTCAATAAAAAGTTTCTACATAAGAGAAAACAAAGCACTTTTTGTTTGTAAATATGTGTCTTGCGTTGCCAAAAACTGGTGAACCGTTACTTGACATTTCTGTTTGCGAGGATAGCTTGATTCGTTTACTGGTATTCTCATTGGGCAGAGAAATTATAAATAAATTGAAAATATTGAAATTAAACTACTTTATATTGATTTTACCGCGTTGTTTATTTGATAAACACAACTTTTACATAATTTTGCAACTATTAAAACGTCGGGGAAATGTTCCAATCTAAATTAAATTAATTAAATTGTTAAAAATAGTAGTATACTTTAACATTAGTAGTTTAAAATTAAAAACAAACGTAAACGTAATAAAATATTTAAAATATTTGTAACTGAATAATCGACGTTAAAATTATGTTTTTTGTTTTCTTTATGTTTAAAAATAAGTGTAGAATAACACTATTTTTAAATGCACAGATGTCGAAATGCATTGAATATAATATCCTAGTCTCGTGACTAGGATATTATATTCAATAGAATATTAAGTATTTATCACTTAATGCACGAGCATTAAGTGATAAATACTCAATATAATATTAGACAATACAAAAGGCTTGGCACAATGTTGGCCCAGTGCGGGTTGGCAGACTTCACTCTTACTCGGTTATTTTAATATATATTTGCAACTGACAAATATTAATACAAATGACCAATTGAGAGTGGTTGCTGAAACCCGCACTTCACGAAGGCGCCACATCAATCAACTCGTGATCACGATCGATGCCATTTGATCATAACATCGGGAAATATATAGGTATATATTACACTAGCTTCTGCGCGCGGCTCCGCACGCGTGGTACCTACATCAATAAAATGTAGCCTATGTCTTTCCCTAGGTTTTAAACTAGATCTGTACCAAATTTCATCTAAATCGGTTGAGTGGTTTAGCCGTGAAAAGGTAACAGTCAGACAGACAGACAGAGTTACTTTTGAATTTATAATATTAGTAAGGATTAGATATTTAGTCCGAATGGTAAAACTAGAACACTTGCCAAACTCACTCTGCAAACTCATTATGTCTGTCAATATAGCAATTGACAAATTAAGTTATGAAATTAAAATATAGAAAATTATATCACACCTTTGAACTGAACCGATCACAATTGATCGTAAAGCCATTACTTAAAGAAACAGCAACAAAACCGACACAGCAATCTCTTTTACTGATCAGTTGTACTTATTTAACCTTAAAACAAGAAAACAAAAGTGAAGTAGCGCCGCGGCACATACTAGTCAAACATAAATCCTTATAATCTCTCAATTTAGATCTCATGTCGATGTTGTCAACCATTTCCTGCGGCGCACAAAGAAATTATTTTCTAAGCCTTCGTGATCGAGTGATTTGGGTGAGAATGACTTACGTTGTCATTTTAGGGTTAACGGACTGTGGGTATGTGGTATGATATCGGTATGTGAACGGTTAATTAGTTTTGGGGTCGATGCCTGACTGAGGTATATAGTTTATCGAATGGAATAGTGCTATTATATTTTTATGTATGTGTATGTAAAAAGTTTTAGCATAATATTACTTTAATTTTAAAAAGTAATTACATAATGAATGAGATATAGTATTTTTCTATAGTTAATATGAATTTAAAATAAGTGGGTCCAGGAGACCCATCACTATAGAATCGTTAAACACCACAACAGTTAAGGGCTAAGCAGAAATGTATTATAACAGCCTCATCTGTTTATCTTCTTATATACATACTTATGTATGTATGTAAGTAGATAGATATATGTAGGCTATAGCTATAATAATACAACTCCGCTCAGTCTCACACATATTATGTCTTCTCCCTAGCCTGTATTATTCCCACGTCACTTGGAGTCGTCTTTCTAGTCTAACCGGATTTGACTGGATATCAGTTTTTACACGGAGCAGCTGCCACCTGACCTCCGCAACCCGAAGGCTAACGATACCCTAAGGCTAGACCAGTGTCAGGATATTAGAGGACACTGACTTCCCAATAACGACTGCCATAGATGTTCATGGCAGCCGGGACCGACGGCTTAACGTGCTCTCCGAGGCACGGAGCAGGCGATAATTGTCAATCAATACGCACATAATTTCGAATAGTCATATAACTTCCGAAAGTCAGAGGTGCGCGACGTGGGTTCGAACCCAAGACCCTCTGCATTGCAGTCTGTTGGTCTCCCCACTGAGCTATCGCTCTCACACCTATGTGTGTAGGTATATCTCAAAGAGATAGTCAGAAGTATCACAAACCCACATTTCGCCAGCTACGGTTGTAAGTCCCACGTTATAAGAGTCTATTCTCATTTACACAATACACGGCCACAGTTCCAGACTCCACGCTGCTACTGAGAATGTGTCGACAGAATAATGCAACATCACTTTGCTCGACCCGGACATCGAACATCACTTTGCTCGACCCGGACATCGAACCCGAGTCTTCAAGCACAACAGTCACACACACAACCGCTGCACCATCTAGACAGTCGCTAAGTATCACGTTGAATACATTTAAAATAAATTTCCGATTACATGTTCAATTCAAAAACAACAATGACCGACGATATTACATAAAATACAAAGTTTATAATCATTTAAATAAATAATTTTAAATGGCAATTTATTAAATGAACTGTTGAAATTTATTCAACCGATATATTATGAAGTTTAACGTTTTTTATAATACATTTAAATTTAGGTTTTAATAATGTATATTTCGATTCAACTAGTTTGACTGTTCGGAATCACCGTATTAAACATTAAAACAGATTTAGGTTACACTTCTACATGCCTTTTCAAAGCTTTCTATTTAGTTTGGTGGGGTTTTGAATTGATTAAATGGTATTGTTCTATTTAAGTTAGAGTTGTAAAATACTGAAATTATATTTAATTGGCGATTTAAAAAAGTGGCAGTGAGCTTTTTGCCTGAACCTAGCAACTAACCTAAATGTAGCTTCATTAGATTAGTAAACTTAATAACCTATATTTTAACATTCAAAGTGTTACTTTGTGACCTAAATGAATTAGTGATTTTTGACTTTGACATTACGTCCATAATAATGTCCTCCAGGCCGAATTTCGGTCACGGCGGCCAATCTGAACGGAGACTGGCCATCTGCACATGAGATATTATAGTGCGCAACCGTGTGCGCATATTCAAGTGCACTCTCTGTTCCCTAACTCTCATGATCCGATGGGACGGTAATCCCACCAGAGAGAGATCAGGCGCAGGACCAACGGCTTTACGTGCTTTCCGAGGCACGGGGGTATCTAACACCGTCAACTTCCTTACTTCGGGCTGCTATTAAGATTTCTTAACAGAAATACCCAATAACTTTTTTTGTTGGCCCGACCTGGGATTTGAACCTGAGACCTTTAACAGCAGTCGCATTCACTACCGCTACTGCCACGGAGGCAGTTAACGTCCATATAATGCTTATGCCTGTATATCGACAAAAGGTAGGACTGAGGTGTAATACAGTCACATTTTTATTATATTTATGTGACTACTAGGTTTAACAAAAATTGCCTCGTCTTAAATCCATTGTTCGACGTGGTAATCGAGCGGGCAAATAAGTTAGCAAATATATATAATTATAATAAAACAAATTTTTACTGCTAGTGGCTCGAGGTAGTAGCTCGAGGCGCTCATAGCCAGTTGCACTCACTGATCGGTAAACGATTAGCGAGGTTAAACAACGTTGGGTGCGGTCAGTCTATAGATGGGCACGCCGCAATAGCGGCGGTAAGTCCAATCTTGGAGTAGTGGCTGGAGCGGACATGGCGCCCTGACCTTCCAACTGACGCAGGTCCTCACCGGGCATGGATGCTTCGGGAGGTACTTGTGTCGTATAGGCCGGGAGGAGACGTCTTCTTGTCACCATTGCGGTGACGGCCCCGAGGATACGGCGCTGCACACACTCGTGGAGTGCCCAGCTTGGGAGGAGCAGTGCCGGTCGTTAACCGGGGCACTGGGCGTCCAGGTCCTCTCGCTGCCTGACATGGTTCTAAAAAAAACCTGTCGGTGTCGCGGTACTTGTCGGTGTCGCGGTGAATGCTAGCGTGAATCCCGTGGCACCGACGCCGGTACTTGAGTAATGTCGTCAGGGGTTTAGTGGGTATGGGGCCGGCCTCTCTGGCTCGAGTCCCACACACCCGCGCCCTGCCCCGGCGCGGACGGTGCGTAAACGCATTCCCTCCCCAGACACAAAAAAAAAAATATATGTGGGTGACCGATTAGTGGTATTTCATCTGAACGTCTCCGTGCTTCGGAGGGCACGTAAAAAGTCGGTCCCTGTTGTTGTCAAATTGACAGCAGTCGTTAAGCCATGTCAGAGGCCTACGGGCGGCTTGAACAACTCTTGACACCAGGTTGGCCTTTAACCACACAAAAAAAAAGAAGACTCCTAGTTACGTCACTCCTGTAGTCTCGGGTTCGACGCCGAGGTCGGACAAGCGTTATTGGGTTTTTTGATTTAGGTTCACCGAGATCTTTCGCTTTCGGCTGTACCATTAACAATTGCTTTATAATAATTCTCAGTTTTTGCCTGCCATCCTTTCTTTTGTTTTCGTGTAAACATAAAACAAAAGGAAGAAGGGACATAGATTTCGGCTTTGTTTTGTTTTAAGTAGTTACTGTACCATTAAATAAATATAATTAAGTTTCCATACCCTAGTATGGAGACAGTAGGACTGCCGCATTGTGGTCTCGAGTTCAATACCCAGGCAGGCACGGCTTGCCGAAATAATGTGCGTATGCAAGGACTTAATATATATACGATGAAGAAAAATATCGGCTATGTCTCGTTCTTTCTTTTCATTTTATTAAAAAAAAAAGATTTTTACGCCCGCTTGAGGAAATTTCCTGTGCCGCAGACCTGGAACAAACAAATAAAAACAAACGATCTTTTTAGTTTTATTTTATTACTATAGATGCATAAAAGTTAAATTGTCGTAATGGTTAAACAGTTAAATTTAACTAACTATAACGGAATTTTAATATCTCATGGCATAGTGTATGCTGATTATAATAAAATTCTCATCTTTCGACATTAACATAATTATTTCACGGTCAACTTTACATGTTATAACTAAAACTGTCGGTGACTTTGTAACTCCGTTGCTGATCCGAATGGGCAATTAACGGCTATTTCATAGCTGTTATAGCATCGTTATTCCGGTGGCGTTACTGTTTAGTTATGGTGATTACTTTATAGTAAGCTTTTTATATGCGATTGCAGTCTTTACTCCAATCTAGTTTTCCCACTAGTGATTAATAAGCAAACGGGCTGCAGTTATTTTAGCTTGTAGATCCTTTTATTTGGATCTGGATCTCCAACAAAGAATATACACAAAATTGCACAGACAAATGAACATTAGTTTTGTGTAGTAAAGGATATTCAAGCAATGGGTTCTGTAGGTATATCCTTCAGTTATAGGAGACCACAGCATGCACATACCTACATATAACAACAAAGCATAAAATAGATAATTTAAAATTAATTAATTAAAATGAGCTACACATTAGAAATTAACATGTAAAACTTAATGAAAGATTTAAATAACTTGTTCTAAGTGTGTTTTTGGTGCCAACAGAACAACAGTTCCTATCAGCACTTGACATAGCTATAGCGAATGATCCACTACCTGCAAATGCGAACCCGGATGAACAGTGGGAGCCCCTAAAAGAACACATCAACAAGTCAATCAGGGACATTCCTATTGCCTCACCAGTCAAATGTAAACAAATTTGGCTATCCAATGATGCCTGGAAATTAATACAAGACAGGAAGGAGCTTAAGTCCCGAGGTCTATTAAGCCAAGCTGATAGCGAAAAGTATTCAGAATACTGTAGAGTGATTCAGAAACAATGCCGCCACGATAAAGACAACTTCGTTGTACGCATCTACCAAGAAATTGAGGAGTATGCACACAAAGTGCAGAGCTCAGACCTCTACAAGAAAGTGAAACTACTCTCTAGACAGTTTAAACCTAGATCATGGCTGATTCCGGATGAAGATGGCACTCCTATACAAGACCTAGAGGCAGTTGCAGATAGATGGCGAAGGTATTGCAAGGATCTATACGATAATCCACATGAGCGCAGACCACCGCAAGACTCAACTCCGTGGAACGAGATGGCACTGGAACCGCCCATTCTCCGATCAGAGATCGCAGCCGCCATTCACACGCTCAAGCTTAAAAAAGCTCCCGGACCAGATCAACTCTCAGCGGAGTTTTTGAGAGCAATGGGTTCTGTAGGTATAGACGCTCTGCACAAGATTTGTGATAACATCTGGCGCACCGGTGTGTGGCCCTCTGACTGGACAAAATCCATTATACTTCCACTACATAAAAAGGGGTCCACCACTAAATGCAGAATTATAGAACTTTAGCGCTTATATCGCATGCCAGTAAAGTAATGCTCCATATTATCAATAACAGAATTCGCTACTTTCTGGATTGGCAAATCCCGCAGGAGCAGGCGGGCTTTGTTAAAGGCAAGGCCACTCGCGAGCAAATTCTAAACATTCGCCATCTAATCGAAAAAGTTCAACGCACCTACCATTCTGTGCTTCATTGACTGTAGTCAATGAAGCACAGAATGGTAGGTGCGTTGAACTTTTTCGACACAGTCAAAGTTGCTGTAGCAAAGCCTTTGACTGTGTCGTGTGGTCCGATCTCTGGAACGTGCTAAGAGAACTGGGAGTACCTCCACACCTTGTGGCGCTTATTAGCTCGCTATACTTAAACAACCAAGGCATCGTCAAAGTAGAGGACTGCGCATCAGAGCCTTTTAGGTTTAGGTAGGAGTTAGACAGGGTTGCATTTTATCTCCCATTCTCTTTAATGTATACGGAGAACACATCATTCGTCGGACGTGCGAGGACTGGGAAGGTGGAGTCACAATTGGTGGCACCAAAATAACTAATCTCCGCTACGCAGACGACACCACACTAGTATCAGCAAATGAAGCCGAAATGGTTGACCTCCTAGCCCGTATTGAGAACACAAGTTTACAGTTGGGTCTCAAGATAATCTATGCTAAAACCAAGCTGATGGTAATAGACCGTGCCAACAAATTGGAGTTAACGGGAGCTCTCAACCTAGACATTATGGACGACTTTGTTTACCTGGGGGCCAACATCAGTAATACTGGGTCATGCGAGAAGGAAATAAGAAGGCGAATAGGTATGGCCAAAAATGTCATGGCTCAACTGGCAAAAAGATGGAGAGACCGGAACATCTCGCGAACCACAAAAAAGAAACTTACCCAGACGTTGGTGTTCTCCATATTCAGCTATGGCTCTGAGACATGGGTTCTGAAAAAAGCTGATAGAGACCGCATCGACGCTTTTGAAATGTGGTGTTGGCGAAAAATGCTACAGATCCCTTGGACTGCCTTCCGCACCAATGCGTCTATTCTGCGAGATCTGAACATAAAAACCAGATTATCCACCATTTGTCTACGCAGAATACTGGAATTTTTCGGACACATTGCCCGCAAAGACGGTCACAACATCGAACAGCTGATGGTGACAGGCAAGGTTGACGGCAAAAGACCAAACGGCCGCAGTCCAACGAGATGGTCGGCCCAAATCCGATCGTTGCTTAACACCAATCTCCACAAAGCCCTCCACGAAGCAAAAGACCGGAACAGATGGAGGGAATTAGTCCATGAGAAAGTGATTCAGCGGGGGAGTCACGACCCTCAGTAATGAGGAATACGACGCGAGGAGGAAGTGTGTTTTATATTTTGGTAAGGGTCAACTAATATCAATATCATGAGACTTTGATAAATCATTGTATTGCCTACAAACCCTTGGTACCGCAGCGTATTGACCCAGGTTGGTTTTGAGAATGGAACATCCAATAGGTTATAATTACTTTTTCTTGGAATTCGGTTAGGTATTTTATGGGTAAGGCGCCTAACAGTTCACTACAGGTTTTGGTACTACATTTAAATACTATATCTATTTATTTTTCTTTTCTTGTCTAAGAAGATAATTCCCGCACTAGGAATATATCCTGTGTCGCGGGGGATTTTACAAACATTGAAACAACGGACACAAAGAATACCCAGACTCGGAACAACCATTTGTGGACGACACAAAGTTTTTTCCGTGTGGGATTCGAGCCCACAACACTCGGTGAAGTGAGGCGAAAACCACTACGTCATCCGTGCAGTCAAAATATGATGTATAGTGACCGTCACGTTAAAAGAACGCTGGCCCTTTACCTGCGCACTGAGCGATTTATCGGAGTATTCCGCTTTCGGCACCAATTTTTCGGCACCTAAGCTATTCCACTTTTTATTTCCGAAGCCATAGGTGCCGAAAAAATTGGTGCCGAAAGCGGAATATTCCGATTTATCGATCAAATTGGCGATATGAAGGCGCGAGACGGGGGGACGGTCCAGCAGTATGTCTATGCGCTCACGCTATTGGTTCCTCAGTTGACCCACGCTTCCCGCGCTGAGATCACGCTTCTTTCGCTCCCAAAATACAGTCGCACACTGTCGCTCAGCGTTCTTTTTACGTGACGGGACCTATACTACACCCACATCTCTGCCTAACCTTACTGGGGTTTAGGAGTACGATTAGGTATATATTTTGCCATTACATAGGACATTATGGCCCATGTTATAGTAAAATATGCCCACTATAGGCATAGGCCCAAACCCCGTGCCCTACCGCTGAGAATTTCTTGACAGAATACGTAACAACACTACTCGACCCTGGAAACCCGAGACTTCACGCACGACGTTCGCATTTACTACCGCGGCGCCACCGAGGCAATCTAATCATAACTAATATTACTAGCGGTCGCCTAGTGCTCGAAATTCGACCAAAGTTTGCCTGTAAGATATTGCTGATATATTTCATTATATATTGATATATGTAACCATAGTTACGCGCTTCCACTGCGTGTGCGTGTAGTGTTTTTTCATTAATTTAATGTATTTCTAATGCATATTTTATATAAATATTAGGATTCGCCCCTACTTCTCCATGTAAACTTTAACTGTGCCAAATTTCATACTCCTCCGTCCGTGCAATTTTAGAAAAAGGGGTACAAAGTTTTTGCTTCACGTATATATAGATAAATTCGAAAGTGAGTTTGTTTGTTTGTTACACTTTCACGCCTTATCTACTCCTCTGATCATCATGAAATTTCGTATATATGTATGTTCTCAGGAGTACAGAATAGGTCAGGGTTCCTTTCATCCTGAAAATAAGTATTATGCACGAGGGATAAAAATCTACATTAACGCGCTCGAAGCTGCGGGCAAAATCTAGTTTTCACATAAGACCCACTTACTATTGATTCAATATTGATGACGCATATGTAATATTGTTCAACGAGAAAGATTATTAAACTGAGATTGGTCTTTGAGTATTTGATATCGGTCTAGTGCTGGTATAGAAAGATTATTGCTTTAGTTTCAACAACTAACCTTTGAAAGATTCTGTTTTAGAGTTGAAATGTATAGATTTTTTGTCATAATAGCGTGGCCGTCAACTCTAAAACATATAATACGCACGTTACCTATTTTAATACGTTTGTAAATGTATATTAGATTAATTCGTTTTAAAATTAATAATGTAAATATATTGAAAATAAATTTATTTATTTATTTATTTTATTAAAGTTTACCAACAGTTGTTACAGATATAATACAGATAGGAACGTACAAGTATTTGTGTATTAAATCTAACTGCACAACCAATTATAGATAAACACCACATGCAAAATGTTTACTGTATCAACATCTATTACTTATATAATTTAATATACTTATATATTATGTGTACTTAAATTCTAGATTTGATATTATATACTTAATTTCTATTTATCACATTTTTTAATACATTTGAGATGTCTGACAAACGTCGATATTGTATCAGAATGGATGTCAGCCAGGTCACTGTATTCGTTTATTAGCTTGCACGTGCGGGGTATTGGCGAATTAACACCAAACACTGTATGGCGAAGAGATGGAGCTAGGGGTGTTATAGGTTTACGAGGTGGTCTACGGGGTACTCTAAAATTGAATTTGTTCAATAATTGTGGGCAGTCAATGTTGCCATTAAGCAGTTTATACGCGAATCTCAAATCCAATAGCTGCTTTCGGGCTTCCAGTGTATTCATTTTGTAGTAGCCTAGTTTATCGAGGTAGGAGAGATATTTAAACTGCTTTCCCTTTGAGTACCCTAGGTGTCGGATAAACCTTTTTTGGACTCGTTCTATTCGTAGCGAGTGAGTCGCGTAGTGAGGTCTCCATACTACACTGCAGTATTCTAGGGTGCTCCTTATAAGGCTATTGTAAAGAAGTAATTTAGTTGGCGTTGAAATACCTTTCCATTGCGAATGACAAATCCAAGCATGCGCTGAGATCGACTGAATATGTTCTCAATATGTGGTATAAATGTGAGTTTAGCGTCCAAGATAACTCCCAGATCCCGCACTACATCTACTTCGTAGATATATATATATATATATATTTAATAGAACAATAACTTTAAAAAAATACGCACATACTTTGATAAGTCAGAGGTGCGTTGGAATCGAACCTGAGACCTCTGCATGACTGTCCAACGGTCTCTCACTAGGCAATAGAAACATAAAATAAAGGTACTATTTCTGTTTGTCCCCAGGCTGGATACCCGTGAAGGTGTGACATCACACTGGTCCGATGGTACCCTCGGTGTAAGAGCTACCTTCAAAAGCGAAACCAAGCCGGCGGTACTAGTTCTGACTAAATTGCGGTAAGTGTGTCCACACCTATATTGTATTATTTTCTCTATAAATAACGTTCTTTGTCGACATCATTTAAATTGGAGGCAAAGGCTTATGTTTAGACACATAACGTTGAAATATTTGACTCAAAAACGTCATCTTCCGTGTTTCGTTATACTTAGTCCAGCATTCTATTTAAGTTTTTACAGAAAGAAGAAGTTTGTAATGACATAAAATTTCGATTATCGACACTTTATCGATATTCAAAAATCTGTAAAATGACAATAATCTATAATATTATACATAAATACGAATGTGAGCTTTTTTGTTTATTACGGTTTCAAGCCTAGTTCAACCGATCATCGTGAAACTTCGATACACGTTGTCAGGGAATCAAAAAAGGACATAAGGTATCTTCCATCCAGAACAAAAGTATATTACCAAACTAACCTAGCCTACCACCTGTAAATTTACATTATGGAATGCAATAAATTGTATTTGAATTTGAATTTAACCTACATTTAGGTTTAAAGAATTTATTCTCAATAAAGACCAAAGTCACTTACATGAGAACATTAGTTATCGTTATGTATAAATACATTTCAAATGGTCGTCACACGATAGGTATTTTGGTTACATTTACGCGAGCGAAGTCGCGGGAAAAATCTAGTATAAAATATAACCAAAATGGTATGGTCTTGCTAGTTTGCTATTTTGAATGGTGGGAAATCTCCATTAACGGTACAGGAAAGGCGCTGATTCTTTCTCTTTTCGTTAAGGTAGAAGAGAGACTATTGTTTCCGTGACATAATGTTGTGCGTATGTTTACGAGCAATCGTAAGGACCTGGTTCGATTCCCAGCTTACGCAAAAAATATTTTGTAGCTAGAATGCGAGATTCGCCCGCCTATTACGTGGAACCACGGATGTATTAGGTCTTCTACTATAAAATTAACGTTTATTTCCTTCATGTAATATTGTGGTTAATAAATAACCATTGCATTTTATACAGTAATTCATTTACAAACCGTGTATAGGCTAAATATATTATTAAATAACATATAAGCCAGAGAAGTGTGTCAGGATCGTAGCAAATGGAAATCCGTAGTCTCTGCCTACCCCTCTGGGAAACAGGCGTAAATCTATGTATGTATGTATAACATATAATATTAATAATAAATATTAAACCGTTTATAAAATGTGTATTTAAAGTTATATCACTTTGTGTCTACCCGTATTGATAGTTTTAATTTAAGACAAACCTTAGTGGCCTAAATACAAGTAGGTACTTATTTATACATGAAAAAATTAATATATAATTCGGATCAGCCATTAAAAAACATTGATGAAATAGTATGAAAACCACGTTACCGATTTTTTTTATAGAAAGCGTGAACTTAATATTCCTATTATCGCCAGATTTATTATCAAGAATACGTAATACTACATTTTTTAGTATAGAAAGAATAATGTAGATATATTTATTCAATAATTCAATTATACCTATACGAGTAAAACACAGTCGACCTACCTTTAAATTTCTATAAATTACTATTAAAATCTGATTTGCATATACCAGCAAAACAACACAACAGCAAAATAATCTAAAAATCTACTAGAGTCCCCTACATTGTGCACCGAGCTTTATCGTCGTAGCACACGATATTAATTAAGCGTAGTACACAATAGTGACGCAATAGGGCCAACATGGAATAAAGAGAAATATGTAGTCCAATGGAGACTGAACTTTCATAAGTACGGTAAGCAGTATTCCGAAAATATATTGTGATGTAATAATATTGCTAATTATATTGTTGCCCTATATGAATCTCTCTATTTCCCTAATCATTTAAAATTATTAAAATATTATTATAGAATGTGCTGACCAATTTTGATGATATTTCATCCATTTATATAGCTTGGAACGCCGAGGTAAACGATATGTTCGGGTCGTCACAAATTTAATCATGCGTATATATATATTATAAGTATGTATTAGCTTGATATTACCTAATATATAATATTGAAATGAAAATTAAACGTAAGATGTAACAAATTCGTCTTTAGTATCTCCTTTACCATGACTGATGGGATTGGCATATCCAAACCCTGAAGACTTCAGGCTTCTCCCTCTGATTTGTACACTGCGGCTAATGCAGTACATTCATAAGGAGCTAAGGGATAAATCTTGGGGCTGACACAAAAGATCCCACTGGGTCGAAGTGTCCCCGATTTGTACTAACTGGCCTCCACACACAAGATAAGATAAGATACCATGACTGATGGACAGCAAACGAACTGTCGGCGAAATACACAATATACAAAAAAAGTAGTTTAATTGCAATATTTAACCTTCCCGTAACCGATAAACAATACTATGGTATGTTGTTTCGAATATCAACATATAGTATTATGCTACTAGATGACGCAGAGTATGTTGATATACCAAACTGCACTAGTGATGTGTCGATTGCATTCGAAATATATTCGAATACCTACTGCTATGCACAACACAATAAATGCCTCGCATAATCAAAGAAGCAGGGCAAGTACTAATGTAAGTGTAGTATTGTCAAACATTCGAATGCAATTTAAATCAATTGTATATAGTTTCTCATGGAATTAAATTTTTTTTTATTTCGTCTATCAATTGTGGTCAATCGTGCATGAATGTAGCACTTCATGCCTGTTTGCCGTATCCTCCTACATCTTCATAATTGCATGTAATATACTCCTAATGGCACGTTTCTTACCCCTATAATGCTATTGACCCCTTTTAAGGGGAGAAAGGGATACTTATGGCTGACTATATTTATATGGATATGGATATGTATGTATATTTTTGGTGCGTGTGGATTTCGTTAAGTTACATGATATTGATAATATATGATATTTAGCTCATGCTTCTATTTGTTAAGGGCTTTGATTATTCTGATGAGGTAGACAAAGGCGTATTATACCCACATTTCTTCAGCTATGTGTGTTGGTCCGTTGTAATAGCGAATCTAATGCCACCAGGCCCACTTTATAACTCTGTACAGCTTATTTCCGTGCGCTCCAAATCTATTGTTCTCTAAAATTCATTTTCCATACATTAGTTACCAGGAGCTCCAAAGATATTTATATGAAAATAATAAATAAAGCCACATTTACCAATTTCATTCCCTACAGCTCCAAAACATTCTCCAGGTACTTTGAGATTTTATTGTTATCAAAAACTGATATTATATTATCACATGTTTGAATTCTGCTAACCATACAGTTTGTCTTGGCGCTGTCGGGAACTCACTAGTAAGTAGGTCTTTATTTAATTATTTGTAATATAATTTGGAGCTCCTAGGAATAAATACGTGGCGATCAGAGGATTTAAAGAAAAAAAAATTATAAGGTTTTGGAGCCCTTGGGAACGATTTTACAAAATAATAATAATATTTTATTTTAGTCTTGGAGCGCTTTGGAGCAAAATAGCGGAGCGGGCGGGAATAAGCCCTCTGTACTACTATGAATTTCGTATCAAAAAACCCCAAAGATTTTATCTGATCCTGGCATTGAATCAGAGGCATTACGATTGCACGGAAACATGCTTATGTTTATAAACACAATTGTCACGATCAACGAGAAAAATATTAACATTAGTAGATAGATCGTTTTCCGTCGAAAAGCCGAAATTCCTTTTTTTTTGTCGAACGTGTTAAACTTTATTTTTCCCTTTTTTCCATTCTCTGATGATACAGTATATTATAGTATCTTTAAACAGCAGTACAGATACTTCTAGCTTAACTTTAAATAAGGATATGAGCCAGCATGCTCTCTAGACCCTCTCTGATTTGGTAACGGAACGTTAACTTTCTAATTTTCCCTTTTACACTCGCCTGTTTACTTGGCTCGACCATGAAATATATTTTCACGAAAGCGAGCGATATTTTCAATATTCTTTTTTGGATATGTAGGGAAATTTACACTGTAAGCTAATTGATGATACGTTTCGGTAACAGCGTAAATTTTAAAGTGTTATAACACCTACAAATTCTCCCTAATTCACTTATAGTGGCGTTAACAAAGTTTTGTGTTTAAAATCGCACAACGCGCGGCGTTTGGGTATTCTGTAGAATATTTTCGCGTTAAGTGGTCGCTCCACCGAATGCTTTAGGTTCTAATCTCACGGGACAATTATTTTTGTGATCCACAAAGTGTTCTTCTGAGTCTAGCTGTACTTTGTGTCCACCAAGCTGTATTTTTGTGAAGTTCTCTGCGACGTAAGCCTTGATTCCTAATGCGGCAGTTACTAGAGTTTTGATCATAAACATATTATATATTCCGATAAGACATCAGACCTCTTGTTTATTTACTCTGATATCGATGTAATTCTATACGAAATATCGAATTCCTCCATTCCGATTAGTATGGAAACCTTAGATCGTTAAAACGTCCAGGAATTATATAAACAACACGATTTGTTTGTTTACGATTGAATATCGATTATGTTGTTCCGATTGGGTATATTCAATTTGTTATATAATCAAAACAGTTAGTAATTTCATTTATGTAATTCATTTAAATATAAATAGCTATAGCTCAGTGGGGAGACCAACAGACTACAATGCAGAGGGTCTCGGGTTCGAACCCACGTCGCGCACCTCTGACTTTAGGAAGTTATATGACTTTTCGAAATTATGTGCGTATTGATTGACAATTATCGCCTGCTCCGTGCCTCGGAGAGCACGTTAAGCCGTCGTCGGTCCCGGCTGCCATGAACATCTATGGCAGTCGTTATTGTGAAGTCAGTGCCCTCTAATATCTTGACACTGGTTTAGCCTTAGGGTATTGTTAGCCTTTGGGTTGCGAAGGTCAGATGGCAGTCGTTCCGTGTAAAAACTGATATCCAGTCAAATCCGGTTAGACTAAAAACACGACTCCAAGTGACTTGGGAATAATAAAGGCTAGGGAGAAGATTTAAATATAAAACGTCACCGACACTATGCAAATACATAGTATATAGCATTTAATTTAGTGCAGTAGTTTTTGCGTGATGCGTATACAAACATACAGACAAAAAAAAAATTAATTGTTTTGATTTTTCTATAGATCTTTTATAGACCCCAAAACATATATTTTTCTTAAATCTTACCTTACCTTATAATGGCCAGTTACAATTTTATTATATGTAATGATATTGTACTCATGTACCTACATGAAATAAAATATACCTATTTTAAAAAGAGAAAAATTGTAGAACTATTTTCAAATCCTATACGAACAAAAATACCAAAATTGGAATACTAAATCACTATTTTAAGTAAAGTACCTACTAGAATATAACGAAAAGAAATTATACAATTTATTCATTAATGAGTGACTGCACTATTACGTTTTTAAATGAGATTTCAGAAAAAAATATCGCAGTAGTATTTTTAAACAGACTCGTTTTACGCTTTTAGTACAAATTTAATACCTGTAAAGTATTTCTCGTAACAATACTTCGCAATACACGTATAAAAATATTAATCCAAAATAATGGCCGCATTACGCAGAGCGCGTAAAAAATTATACCTGTAGGCAATCAATGTAATTTTTTTTTTATCGATACCGCACCGGCGATTCTCGATAAAAATAGTTTGCTACGGCAATATTCAACCGATTTAATATATCGCCCCCGATACGTACCGATTAGTTGCGACGATAAATTGCTTGAATATCGTTTAGAAAATTTATTGAATCGGTACAAGATATGGAACGATACCGATGACAGCATTGTGATCGTTGAAATTGGCCTCGTATTCTATCTATCTCGTTAGCTTTATCGATTCGACGTCGATAGTGTTGTAACTCTCATTTTTTATTCAAAGTTCTAATAAAATATCGGATGTCTAAAAAACAATGACTGTACGGATGGCGCTGTGATTTAAGTGGTGGCCTAGTCGTCAGATTGATCTCTGAAAGAGGTAAAAATTTGTTTAATCGACTAACAACTGTTCCGTGGCTGGTTGTTCTTTGCCGGTAGTTTAGTTCTGCAATTTCTGTATGACATAGAATGTGCCCAAATTGAAAGTTGTCACCTTATAACATAAAATATATAATACTAGCTTTTGCCCGCGGCTTCGCTCGCCTTAATTTAGAATTTGACAATCAATTCGGGTTGTACTCTGCTTGTAATAATATAATTCAATCATGATTCGAAAGACACGTGGCGCCATCTATTATCATAAGAACGTTATTGTTGTTTTCCTCGGGAACAGTAATTTTTTTCGGGATGAAAGGTAGCCTATTTCCGTTTCTGTACACCTGACAACGTATATACGTTCAGATATAACCGATCATGATCGGTTCAGTGGTTTAGGCGTGAAAAGGTAAGAAACAAACAAACTCATTTTCGCTTTTATAATGTTAGTTAGGATTACTACTTAGATTTTGCCCGCAGTTTCTCTCGTGTGAATATAGATTTTGTCAATAAATTTCTATCTCTTCAGCATATTATCGTTTTCTGGATTTTCATCGAGTGTGAATGTGAATGGTGAAACTCTGTGTCCTTTTCTGTACCTCTCACAACGGGTATGGGAAATTTCATAATGATCGGTCGAGTAGGTAACGCGTGAAAGTGTAACAAACAAACAAACTCACATTCGACAGAGATTTGGGGTTAGTCATGCGGCGAAGATCGCGCAATAGCTGCCACCATCACACATTCGACAGAGATTTGGGGTTAGTCATGCGGTGAAGATCGCGCAATAGCTGCCACCATCACACATTCGACAGAGATTTGGGGTTAGTCATGCGGTGAAGATCGCACAATAGCTGCCACCATCACACATTCGACAGAGATTTGGGGTTAGTCATGCGGTGAAGATCGCGCAATAGCTGCCACCATCACGCATACGACAGAGATTTGGGGTTAGTCATGCGGTGAAGATCGCACAATAGCTGCCACCATCACACATTCGACAGAGATTTGGGGTTAGTCATGCGGTGAAGATCGCGCAATAGCTGCTACCATCACGCATACGACAGAGATTTGGGGTTAGTCATGCGGTGAAGATCGCGCAATAGCTGCCACGATCATGCTCATAGATAGCTAATCATCTCTTCATGAGAGCTCTCGTCGAAAGAGCATGTGTTTCCGTCAATCACCGCTGTAATAACTAAGACAGACGATATGGCTCCTTAAATATTGTAGCTTTTATTTTGATCACACCATAGATGTATCGCTATGTCTTGGCTAGATGGCAGTTTTCCTATATTAAAAGTGATTGCAGTCAAATCTTTTTTTTTTTTTTAACTTTAGTTGAATGCTTTTACGCACCGTCCGCGCCCGGGCAGGGCGCTGGTGTGTGGGACTCGAGCCAGAGAGGCTGGCCCCATACCCACTAAACCCCTGACGACGTTACCCGGTACCTAGGGTCGGTGCCACGGGATTTGCGCTAGCATTCACCGTGACACCGACAGATTTTGGCCCGCCACACTAGGCGGGCCCCAGCTGTTTGGGGGAAGACCAGATGGTACAGCTCTCCCCTCCACTGAAGGGGCGCGCGGGACGCTACGCCCTTCCCTCGGGTCTGTGCTGCTCGGGCGGCAGACTGCCCAAGACCACCGCCCGCAGGCCACCCCGTAGTGTGGCTGGGGGTCTGCGAGCGCCCTACGGCGGCGCCCAGGACGTCTCCTGCGGTTTGGGTGGGGAGAGACTAGCTCCCTCTCCCGTTCCGCCGCCTCCTTCGCGGACATCACTGCCTCGCAGAAGGCGACGGCGGCCTCCCATGCACCCTCGCTCCGGACCATGGACCGAACCATTTCCGGCAGCGAGAGGACCCAGACACCCAGTGCCCCGGTTAACGACCGGCGCTGCGCCTCCCAAGCTGGGCACTCCACGAGTGTGTGCAGCGTCGTATCCTCTGGATTGCAGTCAAATCTGGTTTATCTAGATACTACACATTGCAACTCAGTTGAGGCTAATAAAACAAAGATGTTTCATTTGATGAGTTCTTTACTATAAGTTTATTTTATAAACTGTCCTACTGATAGGCACGGGTCCCTCTCCAGTATGAGAATGGTTAGGGTTGGTAGACCACGCTCGCCGAATACGTGCTGATAATATTCACATATTTTTGAGAACATTATGAAGAACTGCCAGACCTACAGGTTTCCTTACGACGTTTTTCTTCACCATCAAAGCTAATGATAATTAACTATTTAATACACACATAAGTTTCAAAAAGTCCTAGATGCCTGGGAATTGTATTTGAGACCGTGATGGTGGTGGCCAATGGGTGTCTATCCAAAGGTTCCACTGGGCTATTACTCTCTTACTTGACTATATACCCGAAACTAATCTCAAGTATTTGTTACAGACCCGAAGATAGCGGCCAATACAGATGCAGAGTAGATTTCATCAAGTCACCGACTAAAAACACAAGGCTCAATCTTACCGTGCTTAGTAAGTTATTTTAGTAACACTAATAGCTGGTTTACAACGAGTTATGTGCATGCCGGAGGCAATTCAGTCGAAGCGTTGCTTACCTAGAGGCTTTCGGCTTGTTGACCGATGACTCTCTGACCATGTCACTCGATGCCGAACATGGTAGACGTCATCTTTGAACTGTGATTCAGATGGCTAGGTGTGCACTGGGTTCTTGGAATTCTAGCTTCCCGCCATAGTCGTCCTTTCGACGTATAATATAATATCGGCCCTATATATAAACCGTCCCACTTCTGGGCACCGGCCTCTTCGCAGTATGAGAAGGCGTAGGCCGTAGTTCGCCACGCTAGCCCAACGTGGGTTGGCAGACTTCACATATCTTCGAGATCATTACAAACTCTCAGACATGTAGGTTTCCTCACGATGTTTTACTTCACCGTTAAAGAGAGCGATAATAAATTACATATTTAATACATAGCTTCGAAAAGTCAGCGGTGCTTTCTTGGGGATCGAACTTGAGACCTCTGTATGTAGTTTCACGGTCTCCTACTAGGCTGCCAGAGACCGTTGGAAAGTTCGGACGTAATGAATCATATATTGCATGTTTAGCATAGTGTTTATTTGTATACCATTTGAATAAGTTAAACTAATGCTGATTTTTATTACAGTACCACCTGAAAGGTTGATAATCCTGAACCATGAAGGCAATGAGATCAGAGGTGGTGTCCTAGGACCTTACGATGAAGGAACCGAGGTTAATCTGACCTGTATTGCAGTTGGAGGTAAGGCTGGGGAATATTGTAGCGATGCGTATAATTGCATTCCAAATATGTTCGAATGCCCCAAAAACATAAATATAATTCTGTCTTTATTATTACTAGCAGTCGCCTAGTGGTCGAAATTCGGCCATAATTGGTTTAAATTTTAAGCTTGATAGTTATTAAGGTTTTATTGTCTAGAACTTCTACCCTTAGAATCATATTTAATTTAGATTTGGATCTATACAGGTTAATTTACCTATATTTTTCATACAAATTATTATTTACTTAACTATATTATTTAATTGACGATATTCCTAAGCTTGCTACTTTGTTTTCTTTTTTTCTTTATTACATATATATGTAAATATATTATAATATAAATAGTATATAAATCATTCCAATCCGCCCAAAGTTTGCATTTTCACCTCTCATCACGCCCGGAGCACATTTCACGAACATTTTTCTTGTTCACAATGTCACGGTCCAGGCGTGTGTGCTGCTCGTGAACGGGCATCAACCTGGATCAAACGTCACGGCCTCTGATTTCACGGAAAATGTCCGTATCACGCATACTGGCTTGTGCGATGGTCTAAGATTGAGGATAAAGCGGCTAGCTTCTGATTTTATGATTACATGATATTGGTTCTGCAATATTCCCGCTTAAGCGCTGCCGAATGGCTGAAAGGCAAGAGTATGCGAAATTAACCAGTACTTTTACTTTAAATAGCGTTTAAAATCGTTAAATCTTCCGGGTTTGCCGGATTTGACAGCAAAAATAGAAAAGAAATATTGCCGCCTAGTTATACCTACAGCACCATGGCAGTTGAAGAGTGTTCACGTTATGAAAGTTGCCTTCAAGTAGCTTTATACTGTGTCCTTTGGTGACTAGAAGTTTTAAAGCTCCTTGAGACAACATTGTGATATCAGCAGGTTTTAGTTATGCTTATTTTTCGCTGGTTAGGATGTTTTAACACTCAGGTGCTGTTGCACGATGCAAGAAACTTGCACGGGCTGCTTGTGCGTATTAGTCATACGGGTAACTTGCGAGAGTGTCTCATGACAAATGTTTACACGAAGCATTACAACTCATGCCAGTGCCTTAACTTACTCATGTTACGTGCGTACTAAGGCCATCAGGGTTAGGTACCAGTTGGTAACCCTGATGTCTTGTTGGTATGTTGTAAATATTGTAATTAGTCTTCTTCTTTTGTCACTATTATTGCGAATATTTTCCGCTTGCAATCCTAACTAATATTATAAATGCGAAAATGAGTTTGTTTGTTTGTTACGCTTTCACGCCTTAACTAGTCAACCGATCAACATGAAATTTTGCATACACGTTGCCAGGGGTATAGAATAGGACATAGGGTATCTTTCATGCAGAAAAAATAACTGTTGCAACTAACCTAACCTAACCTACATTTACACGAGCGAAGCCGCGGATGAAAACTAATAATATAATAATATTCTACCACATACACACAACACCATCTAGCCCAAACTAAGCAGAGTTTGTACTATGGGTACTAGACAATGGATAAACATACATATATACATTTTTTTTTGTAAATACATACATATTATACATAGAAACACCCAGACCAAGACAAACATCCATTTTCATGCACACAAATGTTTGACTTGTGCGGGAATCGAACCCGCGACCTCAGGCGTGGCAGTCGGTTACACTAACCACTACGCCATCGAGGCCGGCATTACTAACTAGTAACAAATAATGAAACAGTTCATGAATTTATTTATTTGATACTACCTGCTCTTTGTGCAGTAATATAAAATGAATGTCAGATTATATTAATCTGTTTAGTTGTTAATTTATTAATTAGACAAACACGCACGCGTAAACAGTAGCCCACAGCTGTTAATTTCTAAGAAAACGTTCTCTCCTTCACCTTAGACCAGCTACTTAACCCTAACTTGGAAAGGGTACACGCGAGACCATTATTTTACAAGCTTTTGTATTCTCTCCACTCATTCAGCACTCACAATGTACAACAATACATGTGCCGCTTGCCGCTAAGTAATTATACCAATTTGTTATTTTTTTTAACCGTTACGGTCTTTAGCTAAATTAAATTAAAGTTTACGTCGAGAAAGGCAACTGTCCATTATTGGCTTAGCGTGAACAGAATTCATACATAAAAACAATTATACCAAAAATTATCGTAAATTAAATGTATTACCCTTAGAACTCTCAGATCACAACACAGGGCAATTGCTTAGTTTTCCAGTGGATAATAAGGGTGTTAGTTCCTCGTTTATTTTTAAAGTAAAAAGGGATATGCGAGTTGATAATATAGAAAAGTTTTTATACTGTCTTGGCCAACTTTCATGGTCAGATACCTATAGTGAAACTGACACTGACACTGCTTTTAACAATTTTCACAATAATCTTATATTATTTTATAATTTATGTTTTCCCACTTATATAGTAAAAATAAATAATAAAAGTAAGTATAACTCTTGGATCACAAAGGGAATAAAAAAATCTGTAGATAAAAAGCGTAAATTGCGGTTCATGAGTTATAAAACTGGGATGCATTCAAATAAAGTGCAATATACACAATACAATAAACTATTAAAGCAATGTATAGTCACTGCCCAGAGACTACACAATAAAAATTATATTAACAATGCTCCGAATATCTGCAGAGCATCCTGGAAAATTATTAATCATAATATAAAACCGCTTGTTATTACGAGGGCTATTCCGCAAATATTTTATAAGGATAAGGTCATACATGACCCTAAAGATATTTCAAATATAATTAATGATTACTTTATTGATCTTACAAATAGAGCGTCTGGTAATGAACATATACAACAATTACAAAATAATGATCATGAAAGTGTAATGTCAAGTAATATCAAGTCAAATAATGTTAGTATATTTTTATTCCCCACCGATATAAACGAAGTAGAAAAATTGATAAATTCACTGAATAATACCCCTTCAGTGGGCTATGACCAATTCCCCACAAAGTTGCTCAAAACGTGTAGTAATATCATTACACCAGTATTAGTATACATAATAAATTTATCTCTCTGCCAAGGCAAGTTTCCCAATAAGTTAAAAACAACCGTTATAAAGCCATTACACAAAAAAGGTGACAAAAACTTGATAAGTAATTATAGACCTATTGCCCTAATTCCTACTATAGCTAAATTGTTTGAAAAAATTATGTACAATAGACTAATATCGTTCCTGAATAAATTTGATATCCTGTGTCCAGAACAACATGGCTTTTTAAAAGGGAAATCAACTACTCTGGCAGCCTTCAAACTAGTTAACAGTATAATAAACCATATTAATGCCAAAACAAATATCACATCCATTTTCTTTGACATGAGCAAGGCATTTGATTTTGTCTCTCATCGTCTATTACTTTACAAATGCGAACTCTATGGCATACGTGGCGCTGCTCTGGACTGGTTGAAAAGTTACCTAATTGATAGAATACAGTATGTAGAAATTACAAATTTTAATGCAAAAGGCGAAGAAATAATTACCAAATCCAAACTAAGACATAATAAAGTCGGAGTACCCCAAGGCAGTATACTGGGCCCTCTTTTATTCATACTATACATAAATGACCTACCATCTGTGATACAACATCAATCCATTCTCTATGCAGATGATATATCTATAATAGTACCAAATAATTCGAAAAATAATTATAATGATATACTAAATAATACAATTTCTGATATAGTTACCTATTTGAATAATAATAACTTGAATGTAAATATTGATAAAACAAAATACGTACAATTTTATAATAGGTGTGGCAAGAAGCTTAATCTTACTTTAAATTACAAGGACCAGGAATTAACTGAGGCTTCAGACATTGTTTTTTTGGGTATAACTTTGGATGATAAATGTGATTGGAAACTACACGTAGATAAAATTTGTAATCGTATAAATAGATTTGCTTATGCTTTATGGAGACTCACCAAAATTACAAATAAACAGACTGCATTAAAAGCTTATCATGGTTTTGTTGTCGCTAATCTGAGATATGCTATTGTTCTTTGGGGCAATTCTGTAAATATTAACAGGGTATTTATAGCCCAAAAGCAATGTGTCAGAGGTATATGCAATAAGGCTCCATGGGAAAGCTGTAAACCTTTGTTTCGTGAACTGTCTTTGTTAACCGTCGCAAGTCTCTATATATTCGAAATGTGTGTATTTGTTAAGTCTAACTGTAACCTGTTTTCATTAAAAAAGGATAATTACCACTTCAACACCCGCTATCCAAATAGACTAATGCTTCCTCCCATAAGAACTGATGTATGTAATCGGAATAGCTACACAATGGCGGTGCGCATCTACAATCACTTGCCACAGGGTGTTTATGAGTGGCGTATAAATAAATTCAAAGCAGAATTATTTCGATGGCTCTGCAATAAATGTTTCTACACACTACAGGAATATTTTGCATGTAAGATACAGTGTGATAGTCTACATTTATTAAGTTAGAATTTAAATTAATTTAGTTATAAGTTTTTGTTTTTATTTTTGTGTATTTTATATCTGTATGTCATGAATATATGACTAATGTTGGAACTCTGTAAACTAAACCAAACATCTGTATACACCACATTAATACAAATAAAGATTGATTTGATTTGATTTGATTTGATTACTATCAGCTCCAGCGACGGATGACCATTTCAGAAAAAATTTCGCTTGCACATGTTGACCAGTTGAGTTTGTATCACCTTAGAATCAGTAAACAAATGTAAAGTGTAAAAAAACTCAAACAAAGAAAGGGGCGTGTCACGGGTACGGGTACCAAGTGTTGGCCTGCTATGCGATTTTAACCTTAGGAGTGGTCATCCGTCGCTGGAGTCGATAGTACATACCAAAATGCCTGAGTGCTACAAAGGAAGCAAACTAGTATTGTAACCGTATATCAAAGTCTGAAGTTGGCAAAACTCACAAGGCAGGGATGTCGTAGTGGTGCAAATAGTCGCCTCGCCGTTGTCATTGCACCAAGTGTTGTGGGCTCGATCCTTACACAGGACAAAAAATTGTGTGTTCCACAAATATTTGTTCCGAGTATGGGTATTATAAATCAAACAACGAACACAAGGAACTCCTTGTTTTGCGACACAGGATACATTTTCAGTGTTGAAGATGTCTTGATAAAAGATACACATTTATTTGGTGATGATCTTTTGTGGGACACAGGTAGAAATTGCTGAAAGAGTAATTTGCTTACCATAAATAATTTCTTTGTCACAAGTGCCGCCTTTGCCCACATCAATTAATAATTAAGTTCACTTAGTCTATTGGCTAAACTTCGTCTTTAAAAGTCTCATCTGGGTCGCACTACTTTTAGGCCCGTTTTGCAGGTCATCAATCTTTCTATTTGCCGAATGTACCCTAGCTGATTTAGATACTATAATTTACCTAACAAAACCGCATATATGCTTTGACTTTGGTACTGGCTTATATGCCAAATCCGTGTATTGATATTGATCTTCTCGCAACTATTGAAGTTAATAGTTTGTTTACTTACATATTTACCTATAATATATTATACATATTGGCTATAGCATATAAGTATTTCCTACTAACTGAGATAGGGCTCAAAGCTGTTTTTGATTCAACTTGGTACAGCCAGACTGGAGAATTGACTGCATCTGAACTAAAAATACTGGACATCGTACACAAAAAATCTTGTTTTTTAAAGCCTGTGCGACTTGAAAGCTGAAAAACTTCTGCTTAAAGGACCAATCAGTAACTATCCCTTGGGTTGAAAGCAAATGGATTATTTTCATATGAAAATAATTATTATCCAAGTGGGAAGGAGAAAGAGCGGGAAGGGGGAAAGGTGATTGGGCCTCCGGCACTCTCACTCACCGAACGAAATAAAACAGTAGGCATACTGCTATTTCACGTCGATATTCTGTGAGAGGGTAGTCCTTCCCCGGTCGAGCCGGCCCATTCATGCTGAAATCAGCGAGGCTTTACTACTACTTGTTATGTTAGCCGGCTACCAGCAGACAAAACATATGCTTGCCACCTGAATGGTATATAATTCGTCATCCATTAGTAATTCATATAGCTAATACGTTGAAGTATTGTAACTTAAGACACCGATGTATCTAAATCATGTATTTTTTTCGTACAGGTCGCCCTACAGCTAGAGTATCTTGGTGGAAGTCACACGCACTGCTCGCCAACTCTGAAGCCAGAGCCACTGTCTCTTTTCGGCTGCAGAGGTCTGACTTCGGCACTGACGTCACTTGCCAGGTACGTGTGTGACAGCTATTTGTTATAATGCACCAACATACCTATATACTTTCAAATAGAAACATTGTACTCTGACCTAGGGCTTAGGTACAGTAACAGCCTATTACAGAAGTCAGCAGTTGCGTTACGAATAGCAAAAATGGTTTTACGCCTATTGTATTAAATTAATGTCTTTGTAAGTTTGTATAGACTAACGCTGCAAGCTTATAAGGACACGATTTTTTAAGATAATAACATAAGACCAAAATGTACGGTATCGCACGAAGTGTTGCTGCTAGACCCCAGGATTCACGGGTGATAAATAATACGATAGAGTTGAGCGGTATAATAGTAGATTTATTCCGACACGTTATGCTAATTTACTCTAACTAGCAGTCGCCTAGTGCTCGAAATTCGACCAAAGTTCGGCTGTAAGATATTGCTGATATATGTCATTATATATTGATATATCGACGCTGGAAAGGCAAAATGTATTAACAGCCAATTTGGTCGAATATATACATCGTTGGAATCGCCCGATTTTGGCGATTCCAACGATGTATATAACTCATATTCGACCAAATTGGCTGTTAATACATTTTGCCTTTCCAGCGTCGATATGTAACCATAGTTACGCGCTTCAACTGCGCGTGTCAAATGCATGGTTGTGTGCGTATAGTGTTTTTTCATTAATTTAATGTATTTCTAATGCATATTTTATATAAATATTAGGTTTCGCCCCTCCTTCTCCATATAAACTTTAACTGTGCCAAATTTCATACTCCTCCGTCCGCGCAATTTTAGTACAAAGGGGTACAAAGTTTTTGCTTCACGTATTAATATATAGATGATCAAAAATGATTTAATGAGTGCGGTCAATGTGACGGTTGGTTATGTACTGACTCGTGTAGGTCACTCGGTCCACTATTGCGGCCGCGTGTGACCTAGATGAGCCAAATATGCTGATGTGTTTGATATGTATTGAACAATAATCTTTATTCTTTCTTTCACACAATTTTAACACCTCAGTGATCGGTTACGATCAAAACTGGCTGTGTCCTTTTATTGATAAATAGTAACGACATGCGCTCTTTCTCTCTTCTTTCTTCTTTTACAATAAATATAAAATTCTCAATTTCAATACCGATTTCCATAACAACTGTTGGACCTAACAGTATTCTCGTTAATACCTCCATTAGAAAGAGATTTAACATATTTATAACAGCTTGGCTTTCAAAGCCTTGTTAAAAAGTATACCTATATTATAAGTCCGTAATACGTACAACATTTTCGCAGTGCTTTTCTAGCAAATGCTGTAAGTTATTAACAGCTATTATTCATTTGTTCACAGGCAGTAACTGATCCGCTGATTTCGCCCGTCTCCGAAAACATATCTATCGATGTCAATCGTAAGTAACTTTGTTTAGTTCTTTTACAATAAAGTTTATTAGACCGGTGGGTCGAGCATATATGTATATGTATCTATACTAATAGAGGAAATATTTGAATTTATGTTTGTTTGTTTGTAAGGATTTTACTTAAAACTACTCAAACGATTTAAAAAAGTTCTTCATCATTAGAAAGCTATATTATCACCGAGTAACATAGGTTATATTTTATTTTAGAAAAAAGTAAGTTTAAAAGTAAGTAAGTTAAGTTTTAAAAGTACTGTTACTGACATAACCTAGTTTATGCAAAGTTTAATGATAATCGGTCTAGATAAAGCTTGAAAACGTAACAAACAAACTCACATTAGTATTTATAATATTAAATTAGGATAAATAATTTAAACATTGGCCAAAATAATAAGTGCGATTGCAGAAATTGATCAAGTAATAATAAGATTGTGTCGTAAACTTAAACAAAACGTAAACACAAATAGACTTTTTGGGCACCACCAGTGTCTCCATATACACCGTGATTACGGTAGACATACCGTAATCTTGCCGGGTTTACCACCTACCGTAGCATCTATGTTACGGTAGCAAAAACTACCGTAATTTGCAACTTTGTTTTTTTAGATTTATTAGTCATTATTTTTGTTAGAGATAGCAACATTAATTAATATGACAATACTGATGCTCAAGCTAAAAGGACTAGTATCTAATAACTTGTAACAAACCTATGATGCTTATCGCGGGGAATCCCTGACCTTTTCCATGGTTCATTCGTAACTTGTGCAACTTCATGGTTCAAATATTGTGCCAACCACACTCTAATGCTGACTGCGAAAGAGTTTTCAGTCAAATCAATAACATAAAAACGGACAAGAGAAACAAATTAGCTACAAAAACTATTAGCGGCAATATATTAGCCGAACAAGGCGTTCAAAGGAATGGTAAAAACTGCATAGATTTTGCTCCAACAGAAAAAATTATATACATGATGAACAGCTCTATTTACAAAAGTGAATAATAAACCAATTTCTGATACAAGACTGATTATAAGACTGATTATGAATAAAAACTGGCAAAATTAAGCGTCTAAGTTTTTTTTTCCTATTGACACCGTAATCTACCGTAATTTTTACCTGGTAACACCGTATTTTCGAATAAACTATCTGGAGACACTGGGCACCACTAATTGAATCCCTGCTGTCCCCCCGAGGGAAGGACGGACACACAATACAGAGGCGCGCGTGGGAACACACACGCCGCCTCTCAAACCTGGTGCTGATCGGGTGGCGGGCAGGCCCACGAAGTCCACAACCCCCATGTAAAACCTCAGGGTGGCTGGAGGTCATCTCGCGCCCTCCGGCGCATGGTTCTGCGGTTGGGCAGAGGATTTAAGCGCTCCCTCTCCCACTCCGCGGCCTCCTTGATAGAAATAACTTCCTCACAGAAGGAGGCGATGGCGTTCCACGACCTCTCACTCCGGACCATGGACTGAACCACGGCCGGGAGCGAGAGGGCAACCATACCGACTGCCGCGATCAACTCACGGCACTGCGATGCCCAGGCGGGGCAATCCGCCAGTCTGTGTGACATTCAGGCGTGTCTTGCCGGCCTATGCGCTGGCTAAAGCAACCGTGTCCAGTCATTACCTGTGTCAGATGGAAGGTGAGGGCACCATTCCGCCTCTCCAGCGACTCCTCAAAAATGGGACTTATCACCACAATCGTGGCGTGCCGGGCGCACTATGGCCTAATCCATCTCACGTTAAGAACAGGCCCGTGCCCAGAAGTGGAATAGTTTATAACTAGGGCTTATTTTATTTTACGTTGTAACTATTTTAAAGCTACGTTATATTATGACGGCCTCTATGGCGTAGTGGTTAGAGTAACCGGCTGCCACGCCTGAGGTCGCAGGTTCGATTCCCGCACAAGTCAAATATTTGTGTGGATGGAACATGGATGTTTGTCTTGGTCTGGGTGTTTCTATGTATAATATGTATGAATATATAAAAAAAATATTATATATGTATGTATGTTTATCCATTGTTTAGTACCCATAGTACAAGCTCTGCTTAGTTTGGGCTAGATAGTGTTATGTGTATGTGATAGAACATTATTATTATTTTTTAACTGCCGTGTCCCTTGCTGTTTCACCCACGTTTATGAATACTACTCCACTCTCGTTGCTCATAGCGTGATGTTATAGTCTTTGTTACTTCAATAGCTTTCTAGAGTCGATTTTATTTTTTAAATCGTTGCCTAGTTTTAGTGTCTATTCGTAACAAACAAAAATACAAATCTTTTCTTTTTATAGTATTAGTATAGA
This sequence comes from Catocala sponsa, assembly GCA_963564715.1. Classification (NCBI taxonomy): domain Eukaryota; kingdom Metazoa; phylum Arthropoda; class Insecta; order Lepidoptera; family Erebidae; genus Catocala; species Catocala sponsa. The sequence continues at coordinate 12,238,272 of OY751351.1, forward strand.
TATAGATTTCTCTTTAATGTACATCCTAACTAATATTATAAAAGCGAAAATGAGTTTGTTTGTTTGTTTGTTACCTTTTCACGCCTAAACCACTGAACCGATCATCCTGAAATTTTGCATATACGTTGTCAGGTGTACAGAAACGGACATATGCTACCTTTCATCCCGAAAAAAATTACTGTTCCCGAGGAAAGCAACAATAACGTTCTTATGATAATAGATGGCGCCACGTGTCTTTCGAATCATGATTGAATTATATTATTACAAGCAGAGTACAACCCAAATTGATTGTCAAATTCTATATTAACGCGAGCGAAGCCGCGGGCAAAAGCTAGTATTACATAATGTACATAGTTTCACATCTACCCCCGAAGTAGACAGATGCGTATTACAACCAGATTTCGCCAACTATATTTTTGGATCCCACGTAATAGGTAAGAGTCTATGTACTAAGAAATTCTAGACAGAAATCCCATTAGCACTATAATACCCGACCAGAACCGAACCCCTGAGACCTCATGCACGGCAGTCTTATTAGCTGTCACTGCACCACCGAGGCACTAAAAATAATCCTGTCAAAGCCCACTTAATTCTAATCCCTCGTATACACCGAGATCTTTCTTATATCTTTAACTTTACCCCTTCTCATCATAACCCGTGATTGACGCATCATTACCGATACAGATTATTATTCCTTACGTGACTTGCACGTACGATACATGTTGTCTCCTTTACTCCTATTGTAAGATTATCTCGCTCTGACACGAAAGGATTATTGGAGAGACATCATGCATGTTATTGTATCGATTTGGAATGTTAAGTACAGAAGTGGTATCGATTAATATATTAATAAGATCTGATTGGCTCTTGAAGTCTTTAGGCAAAGCAATCTGTGTTTTGGAGGATTAAACATCGTAGCTATATTATGACGTAGACGGGTGTGATTATTTTAAGTATTAAGATTGAGACGAATACCTCTATGAAACATAATAAGAAACTCTAATGCCGCGGCCAAACATTAGTTATATTTGCACCAATGTAGCTTATTGCAGCCAATACTCCAATGTGTAGATCAGTCTTTGACACAATGTGAACATTGCGTCCAATCACCGTCCTGTGTCCAACACCGACGCGCAAAGAGTTGGTTTTTTCAACAAGTTCAAAGGCGAGCGGAATGGAAGGGGAATGCGCGCGGGCATCTTGGACCACACATTGGTCATTTTAATCATCCACCACCGCCTTTTCTTTCGTTGTTTTCTTGTACGATGCAAATAAGCATATGTGCCTAAACCATATGCGTAAACCGCTAGTGCAAATAAGTTATCGTCCATAGTCCGCTCTGCGTCAACTGAACAACAAGCCGCGCTTATCTATTTCCAGTGTTTGGTGCAAAGTTGGTATTGAAGCCAATGTGTGTTGCAGTAGTTTGATTCAATATTGGCCATTCCAAATTAGAGCCAAGCTTGGACGCAAAGTTGAATCCAATGTGTAGCCGCAGCATAAACTATATAAAAACTAGCTTTTGTCCGCAACTTTGGTAGTTTGGGAACACTACATTTTTCTAGATGAAAGGTATGCTATGTTCTTTTCTACCCATGACAACGTGTATAATAACTGTCATGATGATTGATCGATTAGTTAAGGCGTGAAAGCGTAACAAACAAAGTCACATTCCCATTTTTAATATTAAAGTTAGTATAATAAATTATTATCTAAATACCCGTTTTTAAAAGCTATACCTACAATAAACTGACTGTCTGTATAAATTAGTTGAATTTAAATGTGTAACATTTATGTAAATGAAAGACAATATATAATACGTATAATAATCATATCAGCCTTAATTGTTAACCGTGTCACGGGGCCTTCTCTGTATGTATGTATTGATTGGTCAGGCTAGAATCCACAACTCTGGCCCAATGCCAGTGGGTAGACTTCACACAACTTCGAGAACATTATGGAGAATTTTCAGATATGAGGGTTTCCTCACTGTGTTTTCCTCACCGTTAAAGCGAACGATAAGAACTTCGAAAAGTCGTGGGTGACATCTTCAGATCTCCGCTTTGCAGTCTAACGATCTCACACCAGGCTATTACTGATCTTCTATAATATACTTAATATTATTTGTATGCCCAATAGCTCCTTTTATTTGGGACCTAAGAATATAGGGTGTAATGAATGCTGTAAATGATCTCTGCTTACCCTTCAAATAAAAAAAAAAGATTTATTTGCTGATGAGGGTATACAGTGGTGTTAATATTACGCCTTACACTTTATCCCTTCCAAAATATACATACAGAATTAAGTTATGTTATTGTGTAAAAAAGAAATGTACTAGTAGTTTTTTACATTACCATAAGCGCTTTTTTTTCCGATGTAAAAGAGCGTAAGTATCCATTTAACTTGCAACAATATGTGACATGCCGTCATATCCGCTTTGTATATTACCCCACCACTCATTAATAAGAATTACCCCAAAACGTACAGGCTCATATTTCCTTTAGTTTTTAGGTCAATGGTATTCTTTACTCTATTTTATTTGGAGAAGTTTTGTTGTGACATATAAATATACGATAAATAAAAGACCTTATGAGATAACTTGCTTGGTAGCGCATCGGAAGTGAATGTAATTGCTGTGCATGAGATATCGTGCTGGTTCTCAAGTCAAGGTAAGTTTTGTTTATTACAGCACGAAATCACAAACTGTGCCTGGTGCTAGCCTAGACTGCCACAGCCCGTCTCCTGTTACGTGAGACGTAACATGATAACTAGTAAAATGTGTGTGTAATACAGCTGTTAGCAAATATATTAAACTATCTATTAAAGCTATTTATTTGGAGTGTTTCTATTAGGCAACTCACAGTAGCAGCACAGAGTTTAAAAAGTGCTCGATTAACGTTAATAGACTAGCCACTTGTACCGTGCGGTTTTAACACCGAGTAATGATATGTGCATGTGATACATCTCTAACTCTTCGGTCATATACAAATGTAAATCTATATATCTATTTGAATTTAATATTTATCTGTAGTAGTAGTATCTGTATCTGTATTTACTTATAAAAAAAATGTGAAGTATACTTAGCACTTTATACATATTACTAGCTTTAGCCCGCGGCTTCGCTCGCGTAAAAGTAGATAAGGTTAGATTATGTTAGTAACATACATACATATAGATTCACGCCTGTTTCCCAGAGGCAGAGACTACGGATTTTCATTTGCTGCCATCCTGACACACTTCTCTGATTTCATGTTAGAAACAGAACGTTTTAAAAATAAAATATTGCCTATATTACTCGGTGATATCTGTCTAATGGTGTGTATCGGCTAGTAATGGTGAAAGAATTTGTAAAATCTGTTAAGTTTTTTTTATTTAAATCGTTACAAACAAACAAAAAAAAAATCAAATCTTTCCTCTTTTATAATTTTAGTATAGAAGTATAGACTAGTGTTTGCCCGCGACTTTACCCACGTGAATTCCACTAGATCAAATACTGGAATAAAGGCCTATTCAAACCTGACCGGTATTCGCTGCCGCTGTGGGTAGAGGTAACTACATACCGCGCGGGTTTCGCTCAGGTATTTAGTATCAAGTTCGGCAGTTAGAGCGACCTGAGCGGTATTCGCTGCCGCTGTGGGTAGAAGTGCATGTTGCGCGGGTTAAGCCTAATAAAAGTAAAACTTCCTCTTCGTCGTTATCTATCACTAAAATCAGATGCTCTGCAGAAATTACAACGTGATTGACGTGTATATTCTTTGGCGACACAGAAATAACTAACTGGCGAAAACTTCTTACCTTCCTGAGCGAAACTCGAATACTCTACCCACAAGGATAGCGAAATCCGCTTTGGTGTGAACAGTAATATTACCGCATACCCACTCGGTTTTCTCTACCGCAGACGGTAGCCAATACCTCTTAGGTTTGAACAGGCCTTAAAAGGTAGACCAGAATACAATCCATCTCCTTGCCATGAATCAAAATGGGTTTCAGTGGTTTAGCCATGAAAGCATAGCAGGCAGACAGACAGAGCTGCTTATGCATATATCATATTAGTATGTATAAATTAGTATACGACAATCGCAATGGGTTCAATGCACCAAACCGAGCATTTCAAATTATCTCATAAACTATATACAATACATATGTACATATCTGTTATTACGTCGTGCTATTATCGTTGAAAACTAAAGCTCGATAAAAGAACACGTATTTTCCTAGTACTACGTTTATTATACACGCATAATATTATAGTTTAACGCATGACCCCTTATCCTGTAACTGTAAAATTTATTCCAAAAAGCAGTCAACCGATATTTTAAACCGACTTACTATAATTTTCACGGAGTTTACGGTGAAATTCTGAAGTAAAACCGTGTAAATAGAACTGTCGTGGTACTAAATTGTATATGAGTTTAAGGAACTTTTGAATATAAAGTCCAACAATTTATCGACGATTATTGCATGAATGGTGCAGGTTTAAGTGTGTGTAAATCGCCATAAAAGTACTGTATGCCGCGGGTTCTCAGTTCGAAGCAAATTTTTTAATGTTCAACAGCGTTGTATAAGTGATTTTATTCCCACTTCTAGTATTTTAGCCAATAATTTGATACATCGACAAAAAATGACCTATGTCTGTATGTCTTTTGTATCCATTGTTTAAATGTTTTTGGTCTTCCGCTTACTGAGAGTATAACTAGTAAAAAGTCGACTTAAAAACGAGAAATAAGAAGAAGCATTGGTACCCAACATTTTTGTCAGAGGCGTAGCCTATGTATGTGCCTGGTTCACTCATTATTTACTAAAGAACGTCAAGACATCTTCACCATTAATAATATTCGTAGGATAATAGGAAGCTAGACGTCGCTGTATGGATAGCAGAACTGTCAACACAGGAACGAAACAATAGAAATCAATTTCAACGAAAAACCGAAGGATTCCTAAAAAACAGTATTACCGCAAAAAATGTGTCCTCGCGTAAATCACTGGGATCCCCGAAACGCGGGTACCCAATATAATCAAGCCATATATAACACAGATAATCTAAGGAGGCCTAATTGACAGGTTGATATACTTTTGTATCCGATTGTACCGACAAGGAGCCGGCGTTTTGGATGCGGCGTACACTCGCACGCTTTTTATGTTTTGTTTTATTCGTGTTCGTCGATTGAAGTAATTAATGCTGCTTCAAACGACGATAAACCTTTAACAGCTTACTGTTGGTTGATAATTTATATGTGATTTTTGTGGTAAAATATGCTCGTCGGTTAGGATCGACCTAAATGTAGATTGGCGAAATTTGAGTGCGTGAAACAATCTTGTCAAGCTTGTGATATGTTAGATGGAATCATTTGTTCTGCTAATATTACAAATGTGTTTTGTGAAAATTTTTGTTATTCAATAACGCTGTAACTATTGAGCATCACACTTTGGACACGGTTAGACATTAATTTTGTTTTGTTTTGTTTTGTCGCGGTCGCAGGTTCAAGTCCTGAATCATAGATTATATTTTTCCTCTGTTAATATTGACATTATACCTTAGCAAGGGCAATGGTTATAATATACATCTTTATATACAGATATAATGTAACATAGGATACTTTATGTCGCGGTATGATTTCCAGTACAAAGTTTCTGTGTCCGGCTTTGCCCGCTTGAATGTCACGGTAGTGCATACCGGAATAAAAGTATTCTATGTGTTAATCTAGGATATTGTATACCTGTGTGCAAATTTCCATTATATCTTAGCAATAATTTACGCGTGATTGTGAGACATGCAAACATCTATCATCAATCATTTTCACGTTTATAATATTAATAGGATTAAGACTATCCTCTCTCTCTCTCTCTCTTCCAAGTTATGTATCCCACATGGTGGTGGTGTGTTGGATTAAGACTATCCTAAACTGGGTAAATGTAAAATGTAATAAGAATGAATAAAATAAGAGATATGCAAAATCCATAGTCCTTTCCTACGTCTACAAGAAATAGGCGTGGTTCTATGATTGATTTATTGTTTAAAAAACAACTCCTGCACTATAAGTTACTCCTGTGGCGCGGAAGACTTACTAATATTTAAACAACTGACACAAAGACAGATTCGGAACTAATATTTGTGGAACACACAATTTTTGAAGTGAAAACTTCTTTAGGCGCGTTGAGCACTTCTTGGGTGAACAAAAATCATAGAACTTGCGTCATCGTCACGCACGGTTCGTCATTGTCACGCTTCCACGCTTTCCATTTTTGAATTATTTTAGAATATTAACAAAATCTCAGAAATGGTGCGTCCTACGCAAAAAATAACGAAATTTTGCCCTCTTTAATAAGCCCTAAGAGAGTATCAGGAAGCCGACTCGCCGCTGTGTTTATTTTATTTTTTTGTTGATAAGGAACTGTTTATGATCAAGGATTAAAGTTTTTTATACGCACTATCCAACTACAACATTCAGCGCGGCGGCAATGCCGTGACGACTATTCAAACGACTACGTCATTCGTGTAGTCAATCTATGTATGTATTTCCATTGATACGGGTAACTATCAGAAATGCTATGAGTCAGTAGTATGCAGTATGCAGTCTTATAGACACAAACCGGCTCGGGAACTTCTATTTCGAGCAAAATGTATACTGAAAATTTAATCTCCCATAGGAAGCTGCGAAATATCTTGTTCTCTGAAATAGTTTACTGAAATCAAAAGCCGTTTAACTGATCTTTGTTAGTTTGACGACTTTAATACTTGCCTAAGGGCCATCGACATTATATCCCGAACATATCTGCACGGACGGCGTTGTGGTTTAGGTGATCGCCGCACCACTATTACTGCGCCGAGAGTTGAAGGTTCAAATCCCACACGGGACAACAGTTTTTGTGATCTACAAATGGTTGTTCCATGTCGGCGTGTTGTTTGTATGTTTGTTAAGTCTGTTGCAATACAGAATTTATTTTTAGTGCAAGAGGTACGCGCATACTTTAGCAGTATTTTCTTTAAGCAGACATGCTTAAATATGCGCGTTTAAGTTGACATAGGCACCTCTAGAATAGCTTGAGCAAAGGGTCTGTATCAAATTCCTGACAAAAGTTGACTTTGGATGTTATTTGTGTTAGTTATTTAAACGTTTTTAAAACTGACACACAACAAACAAACACACACACACACGCACGCACGCACTCGTGCAAGCACTTACGCACGCACGCACGCACACATACACACACACACACGGTGGTGGCAATTATAACCAAATGAATATCCTACAACCTACTACGAGAGCAAGCAAAATATCAAAACCACATATTTCTGCTAACTCTATATTTCCACCAGTACGATGTTCGCTTCACACACTTTTTATTCGCAGCACAGATAAGACACACTCATATATTATAGGAAATGGCGGTGTTCGGTTCCGTTATCAGCATTACGATTGTGTGTTCTCAAAGGCTTAGAAGCAAGAGCTGATGTAACTGACTAGTTAGTCATGACTGTTGGGTCGAATCCATGTACCCTCGATCGCAGATTCGACACTTAAAGTCTTAGCTTATCGTCTGTTTATTACCAAATAAGCAGGCATATAATATGTACTACACCTAAATTTTGCCAGATATGTTTTTAAGGTTTCCCGTAATAGTGGGCAATGTTTGGCAACCCAACTTCTGTGCTTTTAGCGAGAATTTTCTTACAGACTACGAACAAGATTTTACAATAGGGTGTTAAATGGTTAGCATAGTATTGGTATTTCTGTGAGCAGAAAAATATAGTCTGTCAGCAGAAATAGCTAATTGATCAGCAACTCATGGCCAGCAAACTTTAAAGAGATCAAACTAAGTCGACGGAGCCTTCTTCTATTTTTGGGCTTCTATTTTTGAGTGGGTTTAAAAAAAGGAACCTAAAATAACCTAACACTTCCGAGACGGAATGCAGTGATTTGAGGCGTATAGATGCTCGTTATGCTGTGCAATATTTGCTGACCAATTAGTATTTTTGATGATCATTATATTTAATCCCTTTACAATACTATTGTGAAGTGACCGCTTTTTAAGTGTAGATGTGTAAGAGAACTAGCGAAAGGTTCTCATATTAGCTCTGTTTATAAATTCTCCCAATACTGGGCAAGAGTTTATTCTCACAATGAGAAGGATTAGGCTATTATCACCATGCTAGCCTAGTGTGGATGAGCAGACTTCACATATCTTTAAGAACATTATGGAGAGAGCATTACTTGCAAACAAGCAAAATTCCTCAAGATGTTTTCCTTCACCTTTTAGGCGACCAATAATCAACTACTACATACCTTACTTCGAAAACTCGAAGGTACATGTCGTGGAGTCGAACCCGAGACTTGTACTTAAATCTGTTGAAAATAAGTTTAATTCTGCTTATTCATTTTAAATTGATAAACTTTCCTTTGGTTTCCATGACTTGACTAAAGTGACTGTAGAACGAATGAACAAATTGCACTTAACTTGATTACTCTACTTTAGCTATAACGCCGCGCCGTGAGCTTAATAATATTACAAAGTTGAACTTTGTAAAAAGAAAAGCGATCCTTTGTTGGAAAACTTTGATGTTTATAAAGTTCAGACATTTCAATTGACTTGACTTAAACGCAGTTCTCAATCAGGCCTTTTTGTTTTGTGCCCGCGGCTTCGTCTTCAGAAAGTCGGCCTAAAAAGGCTTATATGTTATCTGAGGGCAGATCTACATGTGTAACAAGCTTGATGCTAATAGTTTAGGCGTGACGGAAAGTTTAATTGTGTAAGTAGTATTAGTGTTTTGAAATAATTAACCAGATTTCTTATCAAAATAACTATTTAATTACTTAGACAATTGCACATGTACAGACAGGAAAAAAAACGCATACGGAAGTAACACTAGCGACCTCAAGTGCCAAAATAATTTAAAAAACTAATTCAAGAGGCACAGGCAAATTTATATACAGCCAAGTACATAAATAAAATTGATCCCTAATAAGTAGTAGCTTTGTTGCTGCTAGTGCGCCAAGTGTTGTGGCTTCAATGTCAAACAGACCTAAAAGTTTCCAACGACACAGGAATTATTCCTAACCCTAGTTTATTATTTTTTGGAAAAAGAGGAGAAACATTAAATAAATAACATTCAGATGTCTTCATAATCTTTTACATTTATAAATATTAGTAGGTTTATATTATTTCTGTCTTTCTAAATTTCTAGAAAGAGCTGGGTTGGTATGAATAGTTACTCTGCAACTCAGCTTTATCCAGAAAGACAATAAGATATTGTGCATTACCGCCCAACAAAAGTAGTAGAGCCTCGCTGATTTCAGCATGAATGGGCCGGCTCGACCGGGGAAGGACTACCCTCTCACAGAATATCAACCTGAAATAGCAGTATTCTTACTGTTGTGTTTCGTTCGGTGAGTGAGAGTACCGGAGGCCCAATCACCACCTTACTTACACCTACCCGCTCCTTTTTCTTCCCACTTCCTTTCCTAAAGAGTCGGCAACACGCAAGTCATGCCTCTGGTGTTGCAGGCGTCCATAGGCTACGGTGACCACTTACCATCAGGTGGGCCGTATGCTTGTTTGCCACCTTAGTAGTATATAAAAAAATTGTGGTCGGTTGACCATCCTTCAGTTGGTAACCTCGTAATTGGGTCATTTTGCGTAAGTCACGCACAATGACCCAATTGCGAGGCTAAGCGCAGAATACACTTGTCCAACTAACTACAACTAGATTATACCTTCCATTTCAATTATCTATGTGGACTGCAACGCTATTTAGGTAGATCACACTATGCACGATAACTATGATATGACTATGACAATGATTTCGAATGGTTAGATGAAGATTACCAGCAAAGCCTAGTATGTAACTGTTGAACTGCCACTCACAGATATCTTAGAAAATCTGAAACTATAATAATAATATTCTACCACATATACACAACACCATCTAGCCCAAACTAAGCAGAACTTATACTATGGCTACTAGACAATGGATAAACATACATATATACTTTTTTTTTTGTAAATACATACATACCAAGACCAAGACAAACATCCATGTTCATGCACACAAATGTTTGACTTGTGCGGGAATCGAACCCGCGACCTCAGGCGTGGCAGTCGGTTACACTAACCACTACGCCATCAAAGCCGACTATAAACATATTGCATGCCTTATGGCTTAGTGACTCATTTCAATATTATGATCTAGTTACACACGAAATCAAAGCGAAAAATCTTTTTGATCTGTATAGCAGCGTTAGCCTAGTGAGAGACCGATAGATTGCCACGCATAGGTCTTGAGTTCATCCTCAAGGTACGCGCCTCTGTCTTTTCGAAGTTATGTGCGTATTAAATAGTTAATTCAAATTTCATTGACAATTAAACATTCTCTATTTATTATTGACAAATACACTAAATGGATTAAAAAGTATTGTAAAGGGTTGTTTTTTAGACATATTTTGATCAGTTATTTATTTATTGTTATTTTAAATAATTAAGTGTAACATTTGCATGCCAGTTACGGTAAAATACAGTGGAATATTTTGCTTTATGTACCATCATCTCTAACCTGTGTTTAGCAAATAAAGAATTTTGATTTGATTTGATTAATTGTAGCCCGCTTTAATGGTGAAGGACAGTAGTGTGAGGAAATCCACATATCTGAAAGTTCTCCATAATGTTTGTGAAGATATGTGAAGTCTGCACTGTTTCAGCGTGGTGGACTATTATACAGTCTAACCGTTGTTACTTAGCAAAGGCCCGTGTCCAGCAGTAGGACAGTATAGTAATAGAAGGCTGATATTATTAGAGCAACGATAAATATTTCTAATAGTACAGATCACGCGATCACATTACCTCGTTACTTTCGACTGGGTGAACCGATCTTGATGATTCTTTTTTTATTTGAAAGCTGGTGCTTCCCATGTGGTGCCATTTAATTTTGATCAAGATTTGACCATTCATTTTTGAGTTATCCTTAATAATGCGTATTTGGCTACATTGATGATGTTCTTATATTTGGCAAGATTCACTAAAAACCGAGAAATATACAAAATTTTAACAAAAAAGAAAACCGTCTTCAAAAAAGTATATTCTAAAACTTAAAATGCACTAAAAAGTTAATAAATAATTGCATACTCTTGTGAATAATTAAATTATTGTTATTATTGGAGTCGGTGTCAGCCAAGGTAGGTTTGTAACTAATTAAACCTGAGATGTCTTACTATAATCATAACATAACATTGGCATGCACAATTACACACATAGACGCAGCACGCGGCGCGGGCGGCTGACACCGACTCCAATAATAACAATAATTTAATTATTCACAAGAATATGCAATTATTTATTAACTTTTTCGTGCATTTTAAGTTTTAGAATATTCTCTTTTGAAGTCGGTTTTCTTTTTTTTGTTAATTTTCTTTATAGAATATGGTTCAAAAGCTTTCTGTCCGTAGCAAAAACAATTCGATTCTTGAATATATATATAGGAACCGGGCCATAAACAGTTAACAATAAACAAAAGTTACATCCAACCCATCACTTTCTTCGCGAACCAAAGTTTAACCCGTCGACTAACAACGTTCGAACACATCAAACTTAGCCTTGCTACACCGTCCCTGTCAACTTTCAAAGGTGAAGATGAAAATTTATCTCGAAGTTGATCTGTCAAAATGGTGAAATATGATCACTTCCAGGCCATCGGGGCCACGTAAGCAAAGTTTTGAACTTGCTCGATATTTTATACCTTTGTGCGTTTGTTATTTTCAAGCATTGCGTTTGAAGTAAACATTCTTAGTTTGAAAGTTATGTTATTATACCTATTATATTGATGTCGATGTTACTTGCTATCGTGTTGGTTCTGTGGTGTAAATCTGTGATTATGTTTGCTGTTTGTGGTCCTTGGTTCGCTACTTGGGTGAATCTTTTTACATTGGGTTTTCTATTAGGAAATATTCTTAGTAGCAACAATAAGCCAGGAACTGTGACCTGTAGACGGAAATAAAGTGTTCCGGCAACTCACATACATATCCAACTCATTCCTTTTTTAACACGCTTTTATTAGCTTGGTATGTATCTATGTAACAATCTTTGAACGTGATTTTCACCCCTTTGAAACCGACGGATTGATTTGAAACTTTACACATTTATCGGGGACCGATGACAATACAAGAAACTAGAAAAAAAAATTGTTTAAAAATAAAAATAAACAATAGTATAAAAACTAAAAAACATGCTTTATTAAAAAAACAAACTAAAAAATGTAGAAAATAATTTAATAAATTTAATTTAAAAAGCGTGGGGTGGAGGTTATCAAAATATATTAGAAAGCACCCCACGCTTTTCGTTTGGTTTTTTTAATAAAGCGTGTTTTTTAGTTTTCTTAAACTATTTTCATCCTGTATTTAATTAAGTATTATATTATTATCTTTGATACAGTAACCGCTAACCATCAGGCGAAACATAAACTAATGAAAACAGAAGTGGTTTAAAAAAATAAAGCTTGTCTATTTCGTGTAGGGTTGCCAACATATTTTGGACGAAATATAGTATTTTTAAAATAAGCTATAACAAAATATAGTACCTACATTTATAAAAATATAGTATTTTATGGAAAACATTTATTTGTTATCTACGGTTTTTTTAAATATGTTCGACCTTGTTAATTTGACATCACGGACAGGTTCGAAACGGATTATGTACGGATATAATATGCTTTCGCATCAGTAGTAAAGGAGCGTCGATAGTTTTTTTGAATAAAGGCTTTGGTTTGTTGTTTTTCGTTGTTGAAATATAGTATTTTGGCATACTATATATTTATTCAACAGTATATTAGTACGCAGACCCGAAATATAGTAAGATACTATATATTATAGTACGGTTGGTAACCCTAATTACGTGGGTCTTAAAACATAGTTGGTAAAACTGTGGGAGTAATAATGTCGCTATCAGGCATATTTAGATGCAAGTCATGTTTGTCTGTGTGTAAGTGTCATGTATAGTAACGATATCATTACAAGACACACATTTCTTGTATTATATTCCACGATAATAATATGATGAAACATCAAAATGAGGCAGCAAATATGTTTTCTTCTTATACCTAACCACTCTTGGTCACTATAACATCACAATTATACGCCATACAGATTAAAGAGTTAAAAATCTATATATCAATACGTGAAGCAAAAACTTTGTACCCCTTTTTACAAAAATTGCGCGGACGCAGGAGTATGAAATTTGGCACAGTTAAAGTTTATATGGAGAAGGAGTGACGAATCCTAATATTTATATAAAATATGCATTAGAAATACATTAAATTATTGAAAAAACACTACATGCACACAACCATGCATTTGACACACGCAGTCGAAATGCGTAACTATGGTTACATATATCAATATATAATGACATATATCAGCAATATCTTACAGGCAAACTTTGGTCGAATTTCGAGCACTAGGCGACCGCTAGTAATATTAAATTCATCACTACCAACAATACTAAACTCCTTACAATCACAAAAGGCACTACGCTACCTCTACAAAAACACCTTATAGAATTAAATTTCAGCGTATCACGATACTTAAAAACAATAAGTTGAAAATTCGCACTCGTTACGGAAATTTCTCACACTTAAAATAATGCCGTTGCTTTTAAATCAACTTTCATTAATAATATAATTCAAGCAAATATAAACCTTAATTAACACCGAAAATGCCTATTTTTCCTTGTTACTTCCTCGTTTCAACCTTTGGTACGCAATGGATAATCTAAATTGAACCTTGACTTTAAAAGAATAATGTCGAGTATTAATAATTACGGAGTCTTGCTTAAATTGATTATTTGATCGTCCTGGGTTCCGCAGTTTTTTAACGATTTTATTTATACTGTGCCAAATTTTGTTTCATTTGTCACAGTCGTATCTTAATTGGTATGCATCAATTCTTTAACATTTATATCCAATGTATTTATTGGATGGCTTTTTGGCCCAGTGGCACATGTCCCGGTTTGATTACAGAGACAGTAATATTGAGATATACTTATAATAATGATATTCTATCATATACACACAACACCATCTAGCCCAAACTAAGCAGCGCTTGTACTATGGGTACTAGACAATGGATAAACATACATATATACTTTTTTTTTGTAAATACATACATATTATACATAGAAACACCCAGACCAAGACAAACATCCATGTTCATGCACACAAATGTTTGACTTGTGCGGGAATCGAACCCGCGACCTCAGGCGCGGCAGTCGGTTACACTAACCACTACGCCACCGAGGCCGACTGTTAAAAATGTTTCTAGATCTCCTCTTAAACTAGTTTCAACTGGGAGAATACCTTTAACCTACAGAAGATCGATTTTTCTGCGGTGAGATAAGGGGTCCAGACATCCTAACAAGCCGTGCCGTGACCTGTTGTGTGGGTCACATTATATAGGGTCTATACCCCGTGTCCTATAATAGCAACGCTTATTTTTTTAGATAATGTAACCTCACTATTAGGTGAGGCGTAGCCGCAATGTTTGACGCAGGGGTTTGACCTTAGCATGGTGACCTACTACCAACTTAATCCGTTACTTCATTTTTTGTCTTAAAGAAATACTGCTCCCGCCCCAGGACAACCTCTTGTGTCGTAGGGGCTTTACAAACATTCAGGCAACATATATAATGATCAGACTCGAAACAACTATTTTGGCACTCACCTTTTTGTCCCGTTTGGAAATCCAACACTACCCATTTACGGCACTTTATCACTTAAATAGCGCCACCCAGCCAGCCATTTTACATACATTGTACATAATATTTTCGAAATAAAGGAACAATTCTTGTGTACCGGAAGATTGTGCAGACATACAATCTACAAGTATTTTAGTGAGGCACTGACGGCATATCTATTTGTGGATCGCAATAACATTTGCTGTATGTAATCCAACTCACTCGATATGACTTCATATTTGTAATACTGTTTAGTGTTTCTTTGTTATACAAGTTATTTGTTATAGTTTGGATGTATCGTCTGGAAGTTAATGTTTACTGTGTAGCTTTTGTGAACACTGATAGTTATAAATGCATAATAATGAACATACACACATACCCTTAGGTTTATATCTCCAAACGGGTAGGTAAGTGCTTTACACTCAGATATTGCCAACTATGGTTTTTGGCCCCAATTGTCTGCTACTGCTTCTGAGATTGTCTATTGTCTGCTACTGCTTCTGAGATTTTCTTGTGAGAAAACTTTAATACTGCCCGACCTGGGAATTAAACTAAAGGTCTCTTGCATTGCAGACGCATTACTATCGCTGCATCACAGCGGCTGAAACAGTAACTCAACATTTTTATTGATCGTCATTGACAAGTATCGCTCATTCGTTTGAAGCAAATGATAGATAATTTATATTGACTTAACTTTTGACTATGTCGTTGGTTCTTCGATCGTAACTCCAAGTTCGATTCCCGAGCAGTGACATATGGATTTTGAAAATTTACTCAGCAGTGGAGTGCTATGAAAAGGATTTACACCTTACGATACAGAACCCAAAAAAGGGTTAAAGCAACAAAAAGCCTAGCTTAATTGTCTTAAGTGGTCTAAATAAAAAAAGGGATCGGGATCTTTTGAATCGCAGTTAAGTTATTCCTTTGTTTCCTACAAGTGGGCCTTTGTTGATGCCCACAATGAGTCCGTCATCCGTGCAAGTAGGGTATTTTTTTATAAATTGTTTTTGTGAATTTATTGTACTAATTGCAATTATGTTCTAGCAGCTACTAAACAATACATTTTGTTTGAGTAATTAACTGTTTAATGTTGTCATAAATTTAATTATTATGAACGGCTTTTACCTCGATTTGTTTTAACTTCTGAAACGTCCATGACCCCTACGGTGGAGTTATGGACATTGACGTCCTTGCGCGTCCGTGACCCCTACGGAGGAGTCAAAAATATTTGGATTTTTTTCGCGACCAATCACAAACTCCATAGGGGTCAAGGACGCACAACGGTAGAGTTTTTTTTTATGAGTCAAGGGTCATTCCAAGGGTTAAAACATGTTATAGCATTTTAGTCTTCACGGAAACATGGCTGCTGAAATACAGCCGAAACCCCTCGAAAGTGCAAATTTAAATACCTAGTTGAAAGCAGTCTTTAATACATACGCCTATTTCCCCAAAGTAATAGAAAGCAGAAGTGTATTACTTATTCGCTAAGTATGTTTTAAGGTCCTATGTTAATAGTGGACTAAGATATTGATACAGTGCAAAACTCCGTGCTGCTTCTGTATTATTTTATTGACAAAAAAACCAATAACACTTTGACGACTCAGTAATAAAACTCGTGACCTCGTGCACAGAGGTCGCATACGTTACCACTGCGCCACCGAAACAGTCGGTTTAAATGAAATCGTAATTAGTTATTTAATTCCAATGTATATAATACTAGCTTGTGCGCGCGGCTCCGCCCGCGTGGTACCTACATCAATAAAAAGTAGCCTATGTCCTTCCCCAGGTTTTAACCTATGTCTGTATCAAATTTCATTTAAATCGGTTTAGTGGTTTAGCCGTGAAAAGGTAACAGACAGACAGACAGATAGACAGACAGAGTTACTTTCGAAGTTATAATATTAGTAAGGATAACATACACGTAAACGTAAGACAAGATCAAACATCGTACGGAACCCTGCATGTCTGAAGTAACTAATCCATAATATTTTCGAAGATATTATTATGTATTATGGATAAGTGTCAATTCGCACTGCGCTAGCATGGTGAACTATGTCCTAACATTTCTCACACTGAGATGAGGTCCATTCCCAGCGGTGGGTCAGTTTATATAGGGATTAAATATATATAATGACCACCAAAAATACTAATTGCGCAGCAAAATATGCTTACTAAAATATATCATAACGAACACCTATACGCCTCAAATCACTGCATTCCGTCTCGGATGGGTTAGGTTATGTTAGGTTCCTTCTTAAATATATCCAAAAATAGGAGCCCCGCCAAGCGGGGCTTCGTCGATTTATTTTGATCTCTTTAAATATATTTTG
Organism: Catocala sponsa; assembly: GCA_963564715.1. Taxonomy (NCBI): domain Eukaryota; kingdom Metazoa; phylum Arthropoda; class Insecta; order Lepidoptera; family Erebidae; genus Catocala; species Catocala sponsa. Next base: position 12,255,317 of record OY751351.1, read on the forward strand.
CTGTGCAATTTGGTGATCATTTACTATTTTTGACTGTTATATTTTACTATATCTGGTGATAAGTTAAACATAAGCTGTTTATATACAGGGCTAATAATATTATTATTTATATTAAAGTTAAATAAAGTATAACTAAAAACAGTAGCCAATTTTTTGTGTGTTTGTTTTCGTAGCAAAATCTGTGTGTAACATAACTTTATGCCAAGAAAATTTAAAGTTCAATCTGTTTACATAACGATTAATATCAAAGAAGTACTATAAATTAATTGCTATAAATTGAATTTCTCTAGGCAAAGTTTCACGCTTACTGTTTTAACTCCCGAAAATGAATTTAGATGATTGAAGTTTAATAATTAATACTAGCAGTGACCCGCAACTTCGTTCGTATCTTTACAGTGTACTGGTGGAAGTAATAAAATGCCTTTGTATGTGAGTTATCAATACTAGGTTTCAGAGGTGACATCTTAACTAAATAATTGTAACACACGTCTTAGTAAAACTACACATTTAAGTGCAATATTAATTAAGCAGTAGCGCATTATACATGAACGGCGAAGGAAAACATTGTGAATGCCTGCATGTTTCTTTTTTATACTACTATGGTGGCAAATGAGCATACGGCCCAGCTGATGGTAAGTGGTCATGGTCTATGGACGCCTGCAACACCTTTCCGACCCTTTAGGAAAGGAAGTGGGAAGGAGAAGGAGCGGGAAGGGGGAAAGAGGATGCTTGGGCCTACGGCACTCTCACTCACCGAACGAAACACAATAGTAGGAATACTGCTGTTTCACGTCGGTATTCTGTGAGAGGGTAGTCCTTCCCCGGTCGAGCCGGCCCATTCATGCTGAAATCAGCGAGGCTCTACTACTCTAAAAATGTCTGAGAGTTCTCCATTATGTTCTCGAAGATATGTGAAGTGTGCCAACCCGTACTGGGCCAGCATAAGTCTTACTCTTCTCTGATACACATTTAGAATTATCCAAATCCAATCCTAACTTAATATTATAAATGCGAATGTGAGTTTGCTTGTTACACTTTATCGCCTTAACTACTGAACGGGCCATCATTAATTTTCGAATATACGTTGTCAGTGGTACACAAAGGACATAGGCTACCTTTCATCTAAAAAAATTGTTCTGCCTGTGAATCCGCTAGTCTAAAATAAATTTGACAATATTTATCTTACGTACAACCGATACCAACCTAATGAATTAAAACTTCCAATTAGTATCCCTCTAAAACTTAACTCCACAGGGTTATTTTTTGTTTGGGTGATTTATATGGTTGTTATCTACATTATCGGACGTCCAAACCCAACCATATGGTCACACCACCTGGTGGATCCATTCACCCCATTTAATCATTAATTTAATTATAAATTGATTAATATTTGATAGGCATATGTTAATTCCTCTCAGATGATTCTGGAATTAAACAAAAAAGTAATTAAAATTCAATTTTGTTAAGTGCTCCTGCCTTATTGGGATAATTAATGAATGCGTGGTTATAGACTCGTGTTGTTGTAAATAAAGGGCTCACCTCGCGATCACACACAATCTTAGGATTAAACTCATACCACGAGACCAACGAGGCAGTACATTTTAATTTAAAAAAAGAAAAGGATATAGGGTAGGATATATCCTACCCTTGTCCTTTTCTTTTCGCCTGCTAAATACCAGTTCTTTTTTGACAAAATCTAGTATTTAATAACATTGCTTCTTTGTCCACAGTTCGCCCATTATGGGTGCGGCTCCAAGGCGGCAAGCGGCCACTAGTGGCTGGCCAGAGCACCGAACTGGTGTGCCAAGCTGTAGGGGCTCGCCCCAAGCCCACCATCTCCTGGTGGAAGGGAGGCACGAGGCTTAAGACTGTCAGGGAGACTGTGAGTATGATATCCTGGCATATGCAATTTGTTCGCAAAATATTTTTCTTCAAATTTTACTGACTCTGATCAAAATGTATCGTTAAATAAATCCGACTTAATCATTGGTAGTATTACAGGATTGCATATTCCACATATTAGTATACTGAAATATTTAAAAGGCCTTAATATACATAAGGGGTCGGGTCCTGATGATATCACACCATATTTCATTGTGAGATGTGCTTTACCTTTAAGTTTCCCACTCTTTATTATATTAAATAATTCATTATCAACCGGCACATTTCCAACCATGTGGAAAGACGCTAAAGTAGTCCCTATTTACAAAAATGGCAGTAAAGATAACATAGGAAATTACAGGCCCATCTCAATATTGTCTGTTTTTGCTAAGTTGTTTGAGGCTTTAATCTACCCCTCCTTAAAAAATCACACGCGTCACATATTTGTAAATGAACAGCACGGATTCATTCAATCACGCTCTACAAGCACCAATTTAGTAACTTATCATAATGAACTAATTAATGCAGTTGATGCTGGCATTCAAGTCAGTGCTATTTATATGGATTTTGCGAAGGCATTCGACAGAGTTTGTCATACAGTGTTGCTAAAAAAATTAGATTTATATGGTGTGGGCGGCACTCTCTTAAATTGGTTCCAATCGTATTAATCTGATAGAACTCAATATGTAGTAGTTAAGGGGTACAAATCCGTAAAGTATACGTCTTTTTCTGGGGTTCCACAGGGCTCGCATTTGGGTCCGTGGTTATTTAATTTATTTATTAACGATTTAGTGTCCTGTGTTAAACATAGTAAAGCTTACCTCTTCGCTGATGATTTAAAGCTCAGCAAATATATAACTAAATCCGTAGATTGTGACCATCTTCAGAAGGACCTTGATGCTGTAATGAATTGGTGCATTGAAAACAGAATTTCTTTAAATATAAATAAATGTTATACCATCACTTTTACGCGCAACCGTAATATTATTAACACTGAATACCATCTTAGTGGTACGATTCTCCAAGAGAAAACCGAAATAAGAGATTTAGGCATAGTTTTTGATTCCAAATTAACATTTCTACCTCATATTGACAACATTATTAATAAATCGTCAAAAATGTTAGGTTTTATTATTCGTAACAGTAAATTATTTCGTAATCCAGATACAAAAATATCCATATATAACGCCTACGTACGGAGTAATCTCGAATATTGCAGTGTAGTGTGGTCTCCTCAATATCATGTGCATCAAATCAGAATAGAACGTATTCAGAAAAGATTTTTAAGACATCTTGCTTTTTCATGTCGAATACATAAACAACTGCCCTCGTATACCCAGAAGTTGACGTTTTTTGCGATGGATAGTCTATTGGTTCGTAGGCAGTTACTCGATATGACTTTTTTGTTTAAGGTTTTGAGAAACGAATTTGATTGCCCCTTGCTTTTAAAATTATTTGGTTTGCGTGTTCCTAGACGTGTGCCAAGGCGAGCACTTGTCGATGCTGGATTGTTGCAATGCCCTACCGCTAGAAGTAACTTAAAACAATTTTCTACCATTTCACGGCTGTCGAAGGCATATAACACAATTTGCGGTGAACTTGACATTTTTGCTGATAGCTTACCATCCTTTAAGAAAGACGTATTGAGATTGTTAAGAAGTTCTTAATTGCACCTATTTTCAAATTGAATTGTATCTTGTTTAATATGTATATTCTCTTTCTTATTTTGTTGTTTAAATTATTTACCTAACTGTTAACAGTGTTACTATACTGTGGATGCTGTGACACCTTCAAATGTTGTGCATTTAATTATTTTTTTTAAGGATGATTTTAGATATAAGAAACAATGTAACAACTACTGGTTGTCCAAATAAATAAATAAATAAATATGCTAAAATAATGTAGTTATTCCTGCCATTTTATTCGTGAAAGACAGTAGATCAAACCTTTAGTGATGGCCTATTCAAACATCTGTGTTTGAATATTTCTTGTTGTATGAATAGATCGTCTATTCAATTTCTCACGAGGAGACCTAATATTAATAGAAAAGGTGACTTTCGTTAATACAAAAACATGAATGTATATATTAGAATACCGATATTTCTCTATTTTTCTGTAATAATTTGTTGAGTCGTAATATTTAAAGGCACAAATTCCCGGGCCGAAAAATAAAGTATCAACGCAGTACACCTGTCAATATCTATTTCTATGTATTTTTAAAGATGTGTTTATGTTTTTCGATAGTATAATATGCGTTGGTAATAAACTACATAGCTCACTGCTCATTTTAAACGCGAAACCATCAAGACTAGTGTTTAAAACATCGGGTTTGCAATTAACAGGTCTTGGGTTACCCACTAATCACAGTACCACGTGGACCGTATGTTTATTTTTTGATATCCTGGTGATCCTAGCCAGGATACTAGGCAAACTTATAAAATTATTGTTTTGTCATCGGTCTTTGATAAGTATAGTATATCAAGTTAATCCGATATTTTTAAGTGAGTAAAAATTGTATTCAAAGACTCCGTTACATATACACAGATAGATAGACACAGGTCAAGCTAATAAAAGCTTGTTAAGAGGAACGAAAGTCAAGGTACATTTACGTACTTAAATTCTGAATATGACGTATATATTCTAGTAACAAGCAGGGCTAAAGCAGCGCCATATTATGATACTCGGAGTGCGTATAACTTTGTCATAACAAACTTTACGCCTAAGTACCGTAAGTAGATATTGCAACTCATTACACGTTAGTTGTAACATTTTAAGCAGGCGAGAGTGAAGTTATTGAAATATTACCTACATTTTGATAGAGATACTTTTTATCTGCATTATACACTAAGTAAAATAACGAAAGGCGTTCCCTTAAAGCGGTTATTATATATACATCATTATTAGATGCAAATGAACATATTTGCATAGAAAAGTAGGCATGAAAAAATGCAAGCATGAAAAATAAATTAAATGTAAAACTATGTAATTAAAATTCATAACTAAGTAAAAAGCGACTTTGCCGTTTTGCATTGGTACTTTTGTGCGTATGCAAAGAGTGTTTCTTTTTCGTGTCTGTTTAAAAATTTTTATTGAATATTTTTGAAGTTAATAAAATAAAATATTTTTTGTTTTTTCTGGGAACATTTTTTTTAGTATCTACGCCCGCCATAATATTGCCAGTTTAAGGGAACGCCTTTCGTTAGTTAACGTACTGTATATTGAATACACGGATGGCGGTGGGTAAAGTTGTCCTTGCCCCTTGCGACGAGCCGAGTGTTGTGGGATAGATGCCCACACGGTACAAAAAAAAATACGGTCTTAAAATAATCGTTCTAAATCTGGGTGTCAGTCCGTCGTTTGAATGTTTGTAAATTCCCCTGCGAACAGGATCCATTTTGGTCCTAGTACCGGAGTTTATAAAAATAACAAAAGCAACATCAGATATTACCTAAAGAAATTTTAGGATTTGTGTTGTGTTTCTGCTGTAGGAAAACCGTCCACCTACATAATGTCAGTCATAATATAATACAACAACTAAATCATATTCAATTCAATCATCCTTACCTAAAAGGTTTTTCATTACATGAACTAAGTTGTTAAAATGGTATGTAACCACAAGTGTCAGCTTGTTTTAATAATTAACTTAATTCACATATAACAAAGAAGTATAACATTTCAGGTTCGTGCCAAATTGCCCAATTAAATGAAAATACATGAGCTAACGTACACCATTACCATACGTGCGGCAGCCGAAACCAAAACTGAAACTTTACTTCTTATCCGGTTTCCAAAACTCGAGGACTAACTTCGCCGAAAGCCGAAACCTAATTGTAAATTTAGAGGAACATTGCAAAACATAGGTACTCAACAATTGTTTACTCTCTCAAACAAAGCTAAACTATTTTAATTGCGCATTTTGTTTAAGCTACTAAGAAATAAGAGGGATCTCATTAGCTAAACTGTATTTTTTTGTCTTCGCTTACTGATTGATGCAAAACATTGTCTGGTTTCTAAATCTGTGATATTCTAAATAATTATTGATGAACTTTGAGATTTCGCGTTTGGTTTCGAAGTTACCACTGCGGTTATTGCAATGTCTAGATTCTTGCTTTCAAAGACTTTAACGGTCGGTTTAGCCTGGTTGAAATGTCAATCAAAATAAATCTAACGTATCAACACCCAACCTTATTCAATCTCCCCACGCAGCATAGGAGTTATGACTCCTTGGTTAAAGAAAAAGTATTAAGTAGTATATTTATTATATACTGAGGAAAAGTCGCTCATGGTGCATTATATAGAGAGGAATTTCAACTCGTGACGCTTTTTTCGTAAAGCAACAACACGATTTGTGAAGGTAAAGTTGTTATAAGTTCTGCACCATAGATTTTCTTGTACCTCATTTATAATATTAACAAGTTTATTTGTTTGCGTATCTTTTTTGACGTGCAGCTAATTCAATTGCAGTGTATAGTCTGCTCTGGTCTACATCTCTTCTGTTTTCTATACATAAATAATCTTACTGCTATATACCCGGAGGGGAAGGTAGAGATGTGTCACATTCACTTTTCACCACTTTGTAAGAGGCAAGCTTGTTGCCTGCCAGGCACAATTACAGACTCCGTACAGTAACTAGGAATATCTTAACAGGAAGATTTAATAATACACCAAACCAGGAAATCACCTCATGCAGAGGAATCCTATTCACTAACGAACACAAGAATTTAAAGAATTCAAACCGCGATAAAACCTATTAAAATAGAGTTTAAATTAATAATACCGAAACTAAAAAGAAAGCCGAAACCAAACTACACAATAAGGCGCTCCTCTATCGCTGTGCCGCAGTCTGTGAATAATTGTTTACTCCAGTACAGCATAATAGTGATCTGATTTGATTCTACCATTGTTTCCCTTTTCTTTCAACTAAGTTCGCTTAATTGAAGTGGTTGGATGCCGTAGAGAGTGTTTTAGTAAGGAAAAGGGGTTACGTCTTCGTATAATAAAAGTGACAGCGCAATATATCTCTCGAGTCTGTCTTTACGTTTAACTTAAGATAAAATATTTTAATTTAGCTTCGGTGGCCCATGTAATTATTTTACTGAGGAATCCTACTGATTTGAGGAGTCAGATAAATAATAAATAGCAATCTACAGGAAAGCTTATAAACAACGATCGGTAGTTATAGCATTAAGGTTACAAGGACCAGCTGAGTAATCGAATTAAATTCCTCATCTAGTATTTTTTTATTTAAAATAGTTACGCAGCAATTAGATTACGATTATTAAAGATTGCAGATTTCATAAAGTACCAATTACTTTTCTTAGGAACTCCAAGTAAGCTAAGCTTTGCGCCTAATTCTATTTCCTAATACATTTCTAGGTTATAGTTCTGTAGCTTAATGTTCCAATTTCTGAATTCGGAATTGCAATATTATTCATTACAGGGCCCTAACCTGTTGTATTGTTATACAACAGGTTAGATGTTACTTCTTGTATGTCAGTTAACTAAAGAGCCTTATTAATGTTTGATGTTATACTTTGCTTGGGACTTTGTCTTTGTAGGACGCAACAGCCCTTGAACCTCATTTATGTGGACCACACTGAGCCATGTCTCTACCCCTGCTCAACAGATTTAAATGAATCATAAGCTTAGTTTCTAAATTGAACTCCATTCTACCAAACTATGAGAACCGTATCAATATTTGTTCTGTAGTTGCCGGCACAAACATACATAATGTCTAATATTGTATAATGCTTTACTTTACGTTCACACATTCTAAGTAATGGATACTAAATGATTTACAAAATATCTCCAATTGCACAGCCTCGTTATAGTTTTATAATAGTACTAGCTATTGCCCGTGGCTTCGCTCACGTTAATTTAAAATTTGACAATTAATTCGGGTTGTACTCTGCTTGTAATAATATAATTCAATCATGATTCGAAAGACACGTGGCGCCATCTATTATCACAAGAACGTTATTGTTGTTTTCCTCGGGAACAGTAATTTTTTTCGGGATGAAAGGTAGCCTACGTCCGTTTCTCTACACCTGACTAACGTATATGCAAAATTTCAGGATGATCGGTTCAGTGGTTTAGGCGTGAAAAGGTAACAAACAAACAAACTCATTTTCGCTTTTATAATATTAGTTAGGATGGATTATTACACTGTTAAACAAAAGCTTATTGTTTTAAATTAATGGATATTACTCTACACATATTAAAACATCTTAAAATTGGAACCAAAGATACCTATTACATTCAAATTTATCAATTCCTAACGCGATCTCTTATCTACAATAGCAAAAACCATTAACTCAAACTTCTAATAGATGTCGCTACTTGCATTGTAAGTCAGTGAACCTAATTACCCTGAACATTACGGCCATCAAGATAGTTCGGGGACAGCACAATGGGTGGTTGTCATTACACGAGTCTTGTATTGAAACTTTAAGCGTATCAACCATCGGTAATGGCGGTTTGATTCAATCTGATTGATTGAAATAGGGATGACTACTTGAGGAATTTCTTTTTTAAATGCTACTCTTGTTAAAGGTAAGATAAATGTAAAATTCCTTTAAAGGAATAGTTAATTTATACTCAAGATTGTTAACTTTAAATGGTAAATGATATTAATTTAAGATGAAAATAATAATAATAATAATAACAATTTATTTCAAGCAAGCAATAAATATCTTAATTTCTATGATACAAACACTTAACAGATACAGCCAAAAAGGTCAACAAGAATGGATATTTATCCTGGTCTACAAAAGACAATAGTGACTCTCCGTCTTAGTGTAAAGTAAACATAGCCAATATTATAACTTTTCAAAATATTTTATAAAAATCATAAAATTCAACAATGTCTAATGATTCTTCCTATTTGCGGTCCAACTATTTATATAAATATTTTACTATCTAGTGATGTGCAATTTTAGTCGAACGGAAAAATATTCAATGGTTTATGATAAATAAAATAGTTGTCTATATTTGATTTTATATAAAACGCAACAGGAATTACCATTCAAAAGAAACCTTTTTGTTAAACTATTTTAATGATACTTTACCACCAATGATATTTTTATTGATATCGTTTACGGACTATTAAAACCATGCATATTATTACATGCCTTATGGGATCTGGGTTCACCCGAAATCAAAGCACCTTTCATCTGCAATATTTCCCCAGAAATTATAAAAAGTAGATGTGAATTATACACTCCAAATTTTGTTGTGCAAGCCCTGACAATACAATTTTACTATGTAGTTAGCTATTAGTCCTTTCAGCCGTATTTCCTGAAATTAAAATTACTGATTTGTTATAATACAAACGTCACTCGATATGAAACGAACGATCGAGCTATAAATCAACGTCTGAAAGCGCCTGAAGTTTCATAAAAATAATTGTTCTGGACTTCAAGGAACGATGCTCTTGTTGTTTCAATATGTAAAAACGGATTGGCTGTTTTTTTTTAAGTCCTCGCTGTAACCTGCACTTTGAAAGTAGCATATGGTAGACTATATATAACTTTAGAAATGCCTTTTTTTACGTGGGGAAATGCGCCTGATGCATACCCTCTCGCCACAAGGGGAGGTGAGAGGGTTATGTCCGGCTCTCCCGTACTTCGGGCAACTTTAGAAATGCCTGAGGTAACCGCGTGAGACTATGTTTGTAGTATTTTGTAAGATGGATACGTCAACTTACAATCTTTTTTAAGATTATCAGTAATGTAGAAGATAGAGTGTTGCTATTTTGCTAAATTATATTCAAATATATTGTTATATTGGCTGCTCGCCAGTTCTACGTTTGTACGCCATAATGTGTGGCAAAACATGTAGGTCATTATTACAATTAACATCTTACGTCGCAAGTCCAAATGTATACAGTATTTATCTTTGGGTTGTCAGGTCAGAGCCACTGATATCCATAATTTTCCATTAGAAATAGATATAGGCTCACAAAGTATGATAATTTACTACGATACATACTATTTTATCTGGAAGTAAATTATATGTCATAATAATACATTCGATTTTCTCATAATTAACAAGATTAGGTAATTACATGGGGTATTATATAATAGATTTTCAAACAATATATAACATGTGGTCTGCTTTGTGTGAGCTGGTTTATGTAAGCCTCTATTACTACGTCACCACGCCCCACACGTATCGCATCACGAATAAATTTTATGTAGAATAGGTCCTTAAAACCTTCTTATTGAAACGGCGATAAAGGGATAATCTTCCATGTATACATATGTTACCTATTCTTGGTTAAATATACAAGTCTATTTTCTCTTCACTCTGGTAACTTATGGGGAATTGGAAAAGGCCCTCGTCAATTACCAATTAAAAGTATATAAATGTATTAAAAGTAAGTAAACTAATTAAAAGTAATTAAATATGTAAACATAATGCAGTTTTATAGGTTGGCGCCACTGAATTTTAACGGCGATTTATATGAGTGTAGCATATCTATAGTATATAATATCACTGCAATAAAACCAATAATAACAAATACATAAGGACATAGTTTTTAATTATTACAATATGGTCAATTCTTCTTCATAATAATATTTGACAATATTATGCCACCAGACATCAACGGATGGTAATGTCACCAGCAGTATCTTGACGTTCGTGCCGTCGATAGAAGATGCTGGAAGAGTTCTATCCTGCAGAGCAGTTCAGCCGAGCCTGCCGCACTCCACTCACGAGGATGGCTGGAAGATGGAGATACAACGTAAGTACCAATGGATGGCGCAGCAAGTGGCCACGTCTTTACCACCGCACTTAGTGTTGTGTGTTCGAAACCACACGGGACAAGTAATTATTTGTAAGAAAGTGGTCTACAAGTTTTGACAAAAGTTTTTGTGAAATCGCTAAGGTTGACTTTTCTAACTTGACACAATGCATGACGTAAATATAATACACTAGATGTGCCCGTAGTTTCAACCGCGTTTATGATTACTGCGCTGCCTCTATGAGCCGTAGCGTGTTATATAGCCTTCCTTGATAAATGAGCTATCCAAAACTAAAATAATTTTCAAGAGGAAATCGATCTTGTTGTTTCATGACGTTCAAATGAACCTCAACCGTGGGTTGGTAGACCACATTTTTGGCCGACTGTACAATACTGTTCCGAGTCTGGGTACTTTGAATCCGTTATTTGAATCTTGAAACGGATAAGTTTTTTACAACTAATAGGTTTTTCAATTCCGCTATTTATCAGATTTTATATTTAGCTACTGTCATCTGTGCAACACTATATTCAAAATTATGTTCTTTATGATAACTAGCAATGTTAGTTGTAAATTACTAGAATCCTTGTTAATCACCCCACTAACCTCTAGTTAAATTCTTGTGTAACGATTGGTATGTCGTTGGTGGTGTGCGAACCCTCTCGAAAACGAGTCCATTGCTTTATCTAATGGGCTGCCGCCGCGCGTCGCTTCAACATTTTAAACCAAAGAAATTAAACCAGATATTAGTATATTTGTGGATACTAATTTTCCATATCAACTGGCATGGATGAAAAAGACAGTCCACACTAATGGTTTTACCTATTCGCCTAAATACGTAAGGGGTTAACTTGTGTAATTTATCCATCAAGAGCGTAGCAGTCGCAATATTGCTTAATCTCATAGATCGATGAATCTGCCCGATGTTGTCCACTGTATTTACAAATAAGGAATTGCAGCATCGTATCCTACAGAACACGTAATAACTCGAAATCCAATTGCTCAGTGTCCAAAGGTAGACAATTAGGACAATTGGCTTGAATCGATCAGAAATCTGTGTACAAGTAAGAATGTATACGAAACGTATTTCGTACTAACGTAAATTACATTCCATTGTTTCTGCCATGAGGAAGCACTGTTCCAGCATGCGCACAAAGACAGGAACATAGTGCCTGCAGGAACAGAAAATAAAAATGACTATCCTTTTTTTAAGTTGCCTGTTATTTATGTACATACATTTTTGAGCGAGGTTTCCAGCTTATCTTCCTTCGCTTTGGGATCGGCAGAGGGGTGAGCCCATCTTACCACAAATCAATCACAGGTACATAAATAATAATAATAAATAAAAATGATTTATTTTCATTAACTGAGCTTAATCTAGTTACAATATTGTTGTAGCGATCCTTTTAGGCATAACATTGCCTGTGTTAGGAGGTCCCGCTTTGCCGTGTACAAGTAAGCATACATTGATTAAATATCATAAATATTATTCTGTATTAAATACATACCTGCCGTCTTTATCTAAGTAGTACACAAAGGAGTAATAAGCCCAATAATTTAAATCATAGACAAGCCTTACTAGGTCTAAATATTGTCACTTTTCTGTATGTTAACTCGTCTTTATACAATGCCAACAAGACATTCTAATCCTAACTAATATTATAAATATGAATATGAGCATTTTTGTTTGTTTGTTACGCTTTGACGCCTTAACAACTCAACTGATCTTCATGCAAGCATACATGTTGTCAGGGTAACAGAAATTGACAATTTCAATCCAAAAAAAAGTAGGTACTGTTGCCAAGAGATATTTTACTGACAAAATATAAATCAACGCGAGCGAAGCCGCGTGTAAAATTTAATATGAAATATAATATAATCACGTACGCAATTTTAAATATATTATGTAATATTGAAAATTATACACTATCGATCTCTATATGGTGAATGTAGTGCATGAGCTATTCTTAGTTTGGACACTTTGCCGTGTAGTCCAAGGAATCCAATGCAATATAATTGTTGCTTCATATGCGTCGCCATAATACGCCATAATTTTATGATCAACTAGCTGTTACCTGCGACTTCGTCCGCGTAGATTTTAACTAAAAAGTGTTAGGTTCCGCGGAACCTTATTTTTTTCCTAAAATCAAAGTAGCCTAAGTTACTCCTTATAACATCAGCTATCTGCCAATGAAAGTCCCGTCAAAATCGGTTCAGCCTTTTCGGAAATTAGCCGGAACAAACAGACAGATAGACAAAAATAAAAAAAATAGATGTTTTCGTATAGGTACGTTATATACTTTCATATGTATTAGATAAAAAGCTGTTATTTTGACATTACAAACAGACACTTCAATTTTATTTATTTGTATAGATTTGATAATTTAAAACTACACTTGGCTTAAAGTCAAACAAATATACCTACATGTGAACTATTTCGAATTTTCCATACAAAAATATCAATGAAATAGTTTGTATGAATTTATTTATGCAAACCGTCAAATAGATTAGGACCCAATATAAGCGGAAATGAGGTACTGGTTAGTCATAACTGTTTTTCTAACAGATCTGCCGGTGGCAAAATTGGAGCTTGGCGCCAACTTGGATGCGAAGAAGGTCGTGGAAGGTTCTGACGTCTACCTAGATTGCAGAGTACGAGCGAATCCATGGCATAGCCATGTATATTTCACTCATAATGTAAGTATTCTTCAATGATTTTTTTGTCATGGTATAGCCACTGACATACTGGTTTGAATTCTTCTCTACTGGAGTTATTATAGTTTGTTCCTTATAAATTGATTTAAAACAGAATTCAGAATGCTGTACGTCACGCTTCTACTAATAAAGAAAGTGCCTAGCAATAATAGTTATAATAAAATAACTGGGAAAGCAGGAACCCGCCACACACCTTCGGATTGCCCATTCCAACTATTGCAATAGTAAAGGTTGACAATACCGAGTTCTGCCGATAAGAGCTACGGACGAATTCCGTATTGTCAACAGCCGCGTCGTGGGATCCGAACGTACTTCAACTTGCAGTATTCCACTGTGAAATATATCAAATTGAATTTAGATACGGACAGGATAAGTTTTATCCTTTTTTGGATCTAACTATATACAGGACTGACAGGGCTGATCTAACTATATACAGGAATATTTACACATTTGAGAATTTTTTGCAAGCAAACATAAATCGACACAACTATACCGATATTGATAGGTCGTATTGCCGTATGTTGAAGTCTAGTGTCTCTTGTAGTTGAAACTATTATATAAATGATATTACGACTTCAGAAAGAGGTTATCGAAGTAGTCAGATCGCGAGCAGCAGTGGTGATGGCGATCAGATACTTGCCATAAAGGTTAATTTGTGTATGTACGTTTTGAATGCTCGTAATTGGAAAGTAGATTACAGCAGGGTTTCCAATTACTCTCCAGCTCGTACATATATATTACTTAATATATTAGCTGAATATTCTTGTCATCCAGCGGTAAATACAATTGTCAACGATTCGATATTGCTGCTTATAAGTAAATAAAACTTGTAAAAAAAAATAAAAAAAACTTTGTACCGGTAAATGAATAGAACATAGCGTTATATTATTGCTATTGCTTTTTTATTGTTCTGTTATTTTTTATTCTGTCTTTGTGTTTATTATTATTGTTGATCTGTCTCTCTACCGAGACTGTTCACACTTTTCCTATGGAATGTCACCTAAAAGTGAAAACTTGTAATTGGCTGTCTGGATACTGTAATGATCACTGTTATGTTAAATTAGCTGTAAGTTTACAATGTATAAAAAAAATAAATAATAAAGTACTGCGACTGGTCTGTATGAGCTCTCTGGTTAGATTCCCGGGTCGGACAGTATTATGGGTTTTTGTATCAACGAATGCTTACTAGTAAAACAGAGTTCAGAACTGTGTCCGATAAACTGCAATAGGCTCGCCGACGATTATGTGGGACCTAAAAACGTAGTTGTCGAAATGTCGGTGTAACACTGTTAATAGTAGGGTAGAACTCTGTCTACCTGTTTAGGGATATAGGCTTGACAATATGTATGTACGTAATTAAATAAAATCGTTGAAGATTCTTTTAAGTATTAATACTGGGTGTAAGGGACGGCGTACCGAAAACTTTAGCAAGACGTCTTTCTATAAGTACTTATCACGACGCAAACTTCAATTAATAAAAAAAACGCAAGATTAAAATGTTATGTAGATTAACATTATTACGCGGTACGCAATTAAATGGATTGCTACCAATACATCGCACTCGACGAATGAACTCTGCGTTCCGCACGCATAAAAACAGCTGATCTATTTAAATCACGACCATTTAATTACATTGCTGTATTGTAGAAAAATGTGACAGGCAGAAAAATGAAAAATTGCAGAAAAGCAATTGTGATTGTTGAAAAAAGTTCCAACGATTTTTAACTCAGAATAATGGTCTGAATCTACTATTTCAGTTTTCGGTACACCGTCCCTAACACCCAGTATACGCCTATATTGGTACAGACCCAGCCAAGGGGTATTACAGCTACATTTCGCCTGCTATATATGTAGACGTCACGTAATGAAGCGAGCTTATTTTTTGAATTTCTGTAGCAGACTCAGTACATTATCAGATGCCGTGATTCTAGAATTCTCTATCAGCAAAACCCAGTAATTTTTGGCCAACCTGGACACCATTCCTTACAATCGGTCACATACATAAGCATCAGCAGAGCTATTAGTCTCTTGTTAGACTAGAATATTCCATTAATCTTCACCATTCATGTTTACTTGTTTATCATAACAGGGTGTAGTAGTCAAGCCAGGTCCAGGAGTACTGCTAGCCAATCAGAGCCTGGTCCTTCAGCGAGTATCAAGGAAGGCTGCTGGTGCATACGTTTGTTCGGCCAGGAACAGCTTGGGCGAAGGGTCAAGCGAGAACCTTATTCTGGACGTTAAATGTAAGTATATCATCTTGTCTTTGAATCGGCTTGTTTTAAAAACCATGGGCAAAAGTATATCTACATTACCTCCAATTTAATAGGAAGCATATATTGTATCTACCTGATACATTATCAGACTCATAACATTGGTTAGATAAATCTTAAGTTTTATCCCAAGGTTGAGACTTTTCTAAATTGTATTTATCACTTGCTCTAACGGTGACGGAAAACATCCTGCGATAGATCTGCATAAAGTTCTCGAAGTATGAAGATCTCGCACGGAGCCTGCATGATGGACTAACTCTTCTTACACTGAGAAGAGGATCTTACCCAGTAGTGGTTAGTTTATATACTGGCTGTTTTTATTATAACAAAGCAAAACGCTTGACCCAGTAGTCGTCGAGTAGAGACGACCCAACAAAACAAGTCCCAATACACTCAAACTATATAGGTATGCTCGTAACATGGAAATGACTTACGGTCGAAAGCCAAAACATGTTTCGTAACAAGCAGAACACGGCAGAATAGACGAAAGTGCATTTATAATGGAACAAAGGGAATAGGATGGGAATGATATTTCGTAGTGCCTCTACCGATTGTATAAAGAGGAACGTTAGGAATCGTTTCCTTGTTAGCTTGTCCAGGTTTGATTGTACTCTTGGCTTTGGGTTTAAAGCTTTTCTTTAGCTTAAATGCATCTATAGCTGGTGTAAGGGATAGTGTACTGACAACTGAATTAGTAGATTCAGACCATTATATTACATAAGAGATGTTTGTTATGACTACACGGGCGGCGTAGTGGTTTAAGTCGTCACCTCGCTACTGCCACTACACCAAAATGTTTGTTCCGTTTGGGATTCGAGCCCATAACACAAGGGTTCAAATCCTAAACGGAACAAATATCTCTATATTTTTTTCATTTAGTTTTTCGTGTGTGTATGTTTGTACGCGTATAAAACAAAAACTACTGCACTAAATAAAATCCTGTTTCACAGTTGTATTGCTGAAAGTCTAAATTGAAATCTACGAGACAATTGTGTATGGGCAGTATTTATTTAAATGGTTAGCATAGTATTGGTATTTTTGTGAGCAGAAAAATATAATCTGTGAGCAGAAATATGTAGCTAACTGATCAGCAACTCATGACCAGCAAACTTTAAAGAGATCAAACTAAGTCGACGGAGCCCCGCTCCGCGGGGCTCCTATTTTTGGGCGGGTTTAAAAAAAGGAACCTAACATAACCTAACACTTCCGAGACGGAATGCAGTGATTTGAGGCGTATAGATGCTCGTTA
Organism: Catocala sponsa; assembly: GCA_963564715.1. Taxonomy (NCBI): domain Eukaryota; kingdom Metazoa; phylum Arthropoda; class Insecta; order Lepidoptera; family Erebidae; genus Catocala; species Catocala sponsa. Next base: position 12,272,176 of record OY751351.1, read on the forward strand.
TGCTGTGCAATATTTGCTGACCAATTAGTATTTTTGATGATCATTATATTTAATCCCTTTATTTATCTGACTATTAGTAATTTTGATTGCCTGTTAGATCATTGCCAGAGATAATTCAAAATGAACTGTGAATCTATTCAATATTTAACATTAATTTTATTACTTAGTAATTACTATCATCTAAGGTGACTCTACAACCTTAATAATAATTAAAATAATACACACACACGGTATTAATAGAGGTGCATTCCACCTACATTTCACCAGCTATAGTTTTAGGTCCGACGTTCTAAGAGACGAGCCTACTGCACTCAACTAGACACAAACACCGTGACAGGAACACTTTGCTTGATCTAAGAAATGAGCCCAAGACCTCATATACAGTATTCGCTTCGAGTAGTCGTAGTTCCCTAGACGGGTTCGTTATCAGAACAGATCATAAATACCACAACCCGTAGCAAATTGCTTAACCAATGAAACTTTGTAACTATATTTACTCTCTATGTGCATGAAATTTAATATTGCCTGTCAAAGGGCAACTTTAGAGTAATCAATATGACTTTAGAAGCATGGTGAAATATTAATCGTGGCGGTTGTAGGTCATGTCGTATAAACTTGTGCCTACTTCACAAGAAAGTGTTCAGAAAGTTATTGTGAAGGATTAAACACAATTTACGGGCGAAGCTTTTGAGGTTACAGTTTGAAACTCTGTAATATAACGTGATTGATTGAATCGTCCAATAGATGACTGTCTTGCTGGTTCTGTGACGTATGTGTGCTTGCTAATATGAAGTCCTTGGTTTACAGGTTGGAAATGAATTTTCTTTGATGCTTGCTTTTGTTAGGACATTTTCAGTTCTGTGTCTGGCGATATAGTAGATGACAAAAGTTTCGCAGTCATTATGTAGGATCTAAAACGTTAGCAAGATGTAACTGTAGTATGCCTGTCTATCCTCAGATGTGAGCGTATGTATCTTGTTAGTAGAACCGCCGGCGTAACCAGCGGCTTCGTTCGTCTGATGGAAGATACTCTCTGTAATTAACTGTACTCCTGTCAATTTCATGATGGTCGGTCAAGTAGTTAGGCCGTGAAAGTGGCACAAACAAACAAATAAAGAAATTTCCTTCGCATTTATAATAAGTATAAGTAAGAATAAAGCTTGGTTGATGGATCAAAATATGTAGCAGCGGCATGATCCGCGCACAGATTTAGAGTACAGCAAAATCATAAAACAAACTATCCTCATTATTTTGAAAGTGACTAGGTGTAAATGAGCCATAATTACTTTGCCCTATGGACGACAACGCATGTGTATTAATATTGTGAGTGGGAATAGGCTTCGGTAACTGCTTACCATCAAGAATGTGGTTTGCTTTTACGCCACCTTTGTTTTTATCCTAGTGAGTCGCAGCGACACACCGGCGGCCAGACACAATAGCTTTTTATTAACGTCTGGTATTCTAGGACATGGTAGACTATACAAAAAGTCAGTTATGTGCTTTTTGTGTCTTCATCAAATTTAATATAAATATCTTTGTTTTAGTCGTGCCAACATGTAAGGCATCACAACCGCTGGTGGTGAGAGCGGCTAGAGGAGAGGTCATTGACATCGAGTGCGACCTGGATGCTAATCCCAAGGTAAGATTCATACAAGCGTCCTCGGTTTCGCCTGCGTTAAAGGTGATGAAGTTCTTAGACATTTAGTAACGTAAAATAAACTTTATTGTAATTGATTCAGAGTCACAGTCAAAAATCAATATTTCCATACAAATGTGTAAGCACTTTTTGGACACCTCAATTAACTAATATATTAATAAATAATATAATAATTACAATTAAATAAAAGGAAATAAAAATACAGCATTGCAAAAGTCTGTTCGAGTAGTAGAGCTTTCATTAGAATCAGACAAGAAACTTAGAAAATACGGTTAATTCAACACGCATTCCATTAGGTATTCTACAAGATCATCCGATTTATAATATCTTTTCAACCATACTTCATTAAACTTCACTGGTCGCTACAGAAAATAAACTTTTGACAAAAGGTTGTTATACAAAAGGCAGGCCTCAGGCGATTGTCACAACTTCAAGGTTTTCAAGAGCTCTTACAGATAACTTTGTACACAATTTCCCGGATAACCTGACAACATCGATCTGAAGAATATTGTCTTCCAAGATACCTGCTAAAACTTCTTGGGATATTCAGGACATTTATTTTTAAATATCTAACATAGTCGGTATTATATAAAGATATTCCATTTCTACTTTTCCCGTAACAAACAAGCAAACTTACATTCACATTTATAATATTAGTTAGGATTATAATAATGTTTTAAATTATCCCACTGCTGGGCACGGGCCTCTTTTTTAGTGTGAGAAGGCCAAAGTCCATCAAAGCATTGGCAACACTCTAAATTAAACTTGTTAGTTTTCTTCCATATTAGTCTTAAATCTATTTTCAGATGACAAAAATTACATTAGGAAAATATATCGTTAGTTTACTTATATTTTTATTAATATACTTAATAACGTACTTAATAGCAAATAAGGTTTCATTAAATTTGATTACATTCGTCATATTAATCAAGGCTTTTGCGAATAGGATTTTGTTATAGATGAATAAATGGTAATGTAACGTATTCAGTATTTTTTCATGTTTGTGTTTTTGTGGTATTCAGCAACGTGTATTGAGGTACATTGGGCTATCGACTTATGCGTTTTTCTGTAGATTATAATAACTTCTCCATTTAAATTGATCTTGTAAAAATGGCTGGCCAAATAGTAGGGTCGCCTTGTTTGACCCGTAACGTACATGCGCGCTTAGTTTGTGTAAGCGCGTAAGGTCCCAGATTGGATACAGGAATCGTTTTTATTGCCACCTATGTTAAGTTTATTGTAATGGCAAGTAACTCTATTACCATCTATCGAGCACATTTGCAAACACCGTGCTGCTCTTGAAAATTGCCGTACTCCAAATCAAAAGAACATTTTCTCCGATCCTGGAATTCAATCTGGGGCCTTACGCTCTTACTTCAACTAACCACGCGCTTACGCTACAGGTCAAACAAGGCTATCAACTAGTACTAAGAGGAACAAAACTGAATGAATATATAGTACATTAGCTAGTTCACTTTCATGAATTCTGAATTTTAATTAAACATGTTGAATAGTATTGCATCGGTGTTACAACCGCTTCAAACAAGGAACAAATTTCACAATTCCGGTCACTTGTTGTGACCTATTCTGACCTCTGCCCATCAGTTCAGGCATGATTCTGTTCATTACAGTCTGAAAACAATTATTCGTGCATTTTATTATTAATTTATCTCATGTGGAATTTCGCTGTAATGGTGAAGGAAAACATCGTGAGGAAACCTGCGTGTCTGAGAGTTCACCATAATGTTCTCGAAGATATGTGAAGTCCGCCAACTCGTACTGGGCCACCGTTGAGGACTATGACCTAACCCTTCTCATACTGAAAAGACGCCTGTGCCGAGCAGTGGGACAGTTAATTATAGGGCTGAAATTGTTAAAGACAGATAAATATTTTATGTGTTATAATTGTTATGTGTAATTCGAACTCACAACACTCAGCGTGGCAAAACTTCTTGACTTTCTTCCTAGATGTATCTAGATACATCCTACGGGATCGCACACCGGGATAAATTTCTCTATATTAGTCCAGAACATGGTCTACTATGGTCCAAATCTAATCGAAATTCATGCAACGATTTTCGCGAAGGACTAGACTAACAGCATCTCCCTAACTTTCACACTTATATCAGTTGGATACCTACTTGACCTACTTGAGATAAACAAACCAAACGAAAAAATAGTCCGAAATTCCGTACGAGCGTGGATATAGGAAGTGCAGGTAATAACGTGTGATGATGGTGTATTATGTTATTCATGAGAAACCGTCTCTTTTGGGATAGAGACTCGACCCCGCGGTATCTACATCCGATATTTGCGAGCAAAATAAATTAGACCATCATACCTTGTAGCACAAACAGCCGCCGATATGGCTGTTTGTGGTACTCAGAAATAAGTCTTATATTTCATAATTAGCCTATGGCCATTTTGGCTATCTGGTAAACTTTGTAAGTTATTTCATGCTTTTGTCCGCGGCCCCGCTCGCTCGGGCATATTACTTTCTTTCTAGATGAAAAGTACCCTGTTCTTTCATTCCCTGACAACGTGTATACGAAATTTTATGATGATCAGTTGAATAGTTAAGATGTAAAAACGTAATAAACAAACAAACTCACATACGCATTTTACCAATGATCGATTTATGTGATACCTACCAATGTTTCTGATGTCTTTGGGATATCAAATGAAAGAGTTCTGGTTGATCACCGAAAATACGTTGGTTTATTAATTTCACACAAACATTACAACTCTAATGTCGTCGGAGCGCAATGTATATGTATGTGTCGTTACAGATAAGCTACGCTAAGGCCCGTTTCTTATATTCACGAAACGAGTATTGTTACCTACGGATAGTTAATTTTGACACATATTTCCTAAAAATATGAATCAAAATTTAGCTATATGCATCTAAAGCGACTCGTTTCTTGGTATACGAACCAGGTATTATAATATTACTTATGATCAAATCGCAGTGACTAGACAGTAGATTTTCAACTATGTCTGAAATTCCAAAAAAGGTTAAATATTTTTATGCCACTGCGCTATAAAATAAGCACAAATTTGCTACATCTAGAACTGATTCAAGGCATTTTATCAATGCTCAAATCTGATGCGGTTGCAAAATTTTGCTGTCTAATATTATAAATAGGAATGTGAATTTGTTTGCTCGTTTGTTACGCTTTCAAATCCTAACTACTCGACCGATCATCATAAAATTTCGCATATACGCATATACTACAAAGGACACCTTTTATCTAGAAAAAATACTGTCCCCGAGCGAAGCAGTGGGCAAAATTAGTTTCCTCTTTAATTAAAAGTAACTAACATTTATTTTCTTGTAGATTAAATTAACAACATTTAAACAACATTTAAATAAAATGTTTGTGGCTGATATGTGGTCTAGTCTAGTAAAATGGAATCGGATTATTTATTACTAAATTCTTAGCAATAGTCATATCACCATAAGCTAAAAATGGTTCAGGTTCAATTGCCGAGTTGGACTTAAAAACTAGAACTTTATTACCTAGGCTCTTAAACTCCAAAATGTGGTTATAATACATCTGAACGGAAGATACAAGATATTGACTATATATAAACACGTCCAAGAGTATCGAATACCAAAGACTCAGATAAATCAAAACAACGATTTCATCACTGTTCTATAATTGCGCCATCATGGATGCCGAATCCATTTAATTGCCGGAAATATATTTCGATTCCAGTTATTACAAACGCAATAGGATGCTCTGATTATCAATTTGGAATCAACTCGGTTCCTTATAAATAACCGATGATTAATTTGATTTCTTGTTTGGAATTTGATGATTGGTTTAGTGTTTGGTTGGGGCAATTGGCTGGCTCCTGTTTGTGGTCAATTATTTCTTTTTATTAAGATATCTGATTGTTTGGGTAATAAATATTTCTAGGTAATATATTTGTTGATTGAATGACACATGGAGGACATGAACGCAGTCCTGACACAAGTAAGTAGCGGGTTCATGTCGATATGCAAATACCGTAGGATTCGAAACCACTAACTCTCAATCGCAAGTTCAAAGCCTTATCCATTTACTAAGGAATATATTTTCGTAGGTAAGGCAGGTATCTTTAGTGACGCAGCGGTAGTTAGGTACAACTGCCGTGCATGAAGTACTAAGTTGCATTACCCGGCCGGCAAATTACTATGGAGTTTTTCTGTCAAGACATTTTTATTAGCAGCTAAGAGCAGAATCCTTGCTACTGTCCGGAGATTATACTAGACAGACGACAATAGGGTCGTCTCCTACGTAGGATCTAAAATAGTAGTTGATGACATGTGGGTCTAATAGGTATTCCTCTGCCTTCCCCTTCGGAGATAGACGTTCGGCGTGAGACTATGACTAGACTAGACTACTATCTATTTAGATAGATAGATAGTAGTCTATAGATAGTACTAGATAGATAGTACTAGATAGATAGTACTAGATAGATAGATAGTTAAGTTAATGGTTGACAATAAAGATACTAATTTATCAAAAAAATACTTCAAATCCTCCATACAATTTTACTATGGCGGCCGAGCGATTTGAATAAGCTCCGCACGAGCTCTGTCATTATCTGTCTTACACTCGGCGGAGTCTTCATTGGGTCTTGTAAAAAACTCCAGTGTTCATTTTAAAGTAAAGTACAGTGTTTTCTTTTGTTTGCGGTCTTACAATTTCAGTTAATTTAATGAATTTGTCTTCGGGTCGCATTCTGTACAAGCCGTGACAAGAGATTTATGATCAAAGCTCTTGAATTTTATTTCGATACTCGTTGGTGCTGCGGTAGAAAATGCGACTGCTGTGCATGAGGTGTCAGGTTGGATTTCGGGTCAAGTCAAAGGTTTATCACATATTTGTCAAAAAATTCTCAATTGCAGCTTGAATTTCTTATTGCTTGATGACACGCCTTTTTAAAGTAAAAATAAATCTTTCACGAGTACATTAAAGACCAGGTCTTGATCTTCAGACTTCTACTTATTTTAAACTTGTTACCGCAGCATACCCGAATTTCATTTGGAGTTTTATTACTGACAGTTGTATAATATACAAATAATTAAATTTATAAATATAATTTAATTTACAAATATAATTTAATTTACAAATATAATTTAATTTACAAATATAATTTAATTTACAAATATAATTTAATTTAAAAATATAATTTAATATACAACTATAATTCAATTTACAAATATAATTTAATTTACTAAAATGACTGACAATACAAATGTTTATAAAATAAACATCGTCATCATCATCATCAGGCTATAATAATCCATTGCTGGACATAGCCTTCCCCTAAAGAGCGCCATAGCGCCCTGTCAAAATAAACATATTTACATATTTATATTTTTAATGGAATGGAGAGACCAAATTGCGTGTATTATCCCGAAATTAAAAAAACATAGTGTATCTTTGTCCCCAGGAGCCCATGTCTTACCAGTGGTGGTTCAACAGCTCGGCACACAGCAAGCACGAGCTCGCCACGTCACCGACGACTACTGCGCCGAACATGCCAGGTAAGCAGACTACATACTATGTAGTACTGAGAAGACTGAGACTGCACGGATGGCGTCGTGGTCTAAGTGGTCGCTTCGTCACTGCCTCTGCGGTTTGATCCTCACACGGAACGAAAATTCGATCCACAAATAATCGTTTCAAGTCTGGGTCTTCTTTGAATCCGTTCTTTGAATGTTTGTGAAGTTTCCTTCGACACAGAAACAATCCCTAGTGTGGGACTTGTCTTTAAAGACAAATAAACTTCAGCTAAGAGCTACACCAAGAAGTATCTTTTAAAAGTAAAAAGGCTTTGAAACGGGCAGTATTTTGCTGCAATGTCTGGCTCCAATATGTGCCTTATTGTAGAAAACACATTAATATTTTGCTATCAGGTAGAACGTCTCTGACTATAAAAATGTATAACATCAATTCTATCTAAGAGTTTAAATGATCACACATGTTTAATGCCAATAAATATTTTAATTTTCAAGGTCTATATTTGGAACTAGCTGTTATCTGCGACTTTGTCCGCGTAGATTTTAACTAAAAAGTGTTTGTCTCCGCGGAACCCTATTTTTTTTCTAAAATCAATGTAGCCTAAGTTACTCCTTATAACATCAGCTATCTGCCATTGAAAGTCCCGTCAAAGTCGGTGCAGCTCTTTCGGAGATTAGCCGGAACAAACAGACAGACAGACAGAAATTTTAAAAATAGATGTTTTCGTATAGGCACCTTATATAATTTCATATGCATTAGATAAAAAGGTGTTATTTTGAAATTACAAACAGACACTTCAATTTTATTTATTTGTATAGATGGCCAATGCGTTCAAATGTTTCCGACTTAGCCAGGCTATAGTAACAAACATTGTAGGCAAATATGTATATAACAGTGTAAATGTTACTCATTTCGAAGAATAATATTTACACGGCTGCCCTGCTCTTAGCCTGTCATGCTTGGAATTTCAGACACAATTGAAAATTTTGTAACCGCCGGTGTGCCGCTGAAACTAGATAATTGAAAAATGAATTGAGTAAAATGTAACATTGTATCAATATAGAACGTATTGTGTATTAAGCGTATTAAAATAATCTGCTTTTGTACCGTTTCTATCTGTCTCGATTACAGAGAGAAAGACAAATCAGAATTTTGGTTTAACTTCAAAGAAATTAAGGACTCATTCCCTTTTACTCTTGTACTTATTGATCTAATATCTTAGATTGTTTTCGTCTATAATAGAATATGAATTCTTCGCAATAACAGTTAAACGAAGAAGTATTTTCATGAAACTTATTAAAGCCAGTACAAATCTAGATGAAGCTAATTGTTAATCGCAAGCCAGACCAATTTTTCTAAGAAACGTTAAGCTTATTGACCTTTCGTTATCGGAAAATATCTATCTTAAATAGCACGTCAAAGGCTGTGGTTTGACATCGTTTGTGTAGATAAATGCTATTATTGAATGATATTTGTTAGTTTTATTGTTTACTAGCTTTTGCACACGGCTTAGCTCGTGTTAATTTAGAATTTGACAATCAATTCGGGTTGTACTCTGCTTGTAATAATATAATTCAATTATGATTCGAAAGACACGTGGCGCCATCTATTATCATAAGAACGTTATTGTTGTTTTCCTCAGGAACAGTAAATTTTTTTGGTATAAAATGTAGCCTATGTCCTTTTCTGTACACCTGACAACGTATATGCAAAATTTCAGGATGATCGGTTCAGTGGTATAGGCGTGAAAAGGTAACAAATTCTAGAATATCATTGGTAACAAAAAACAAACTCATTTTCGCTTTTATAATATTAGTTAGGATTCGTAACGCAAAACTAAAAACGGCGGTAGCCTGATAGTTAATGGGTTTGGCTTACAAAAGAGGTCATAGGTTTTGGTTGGGCACTTTAACAAAAATATAATCATTTGTAAATCAAATTCACTTTTACTTTACTTAGACACTGCATCGCGGGGGACTTTGCATACATTCAAACAACGAACACAAAGATCATCCAGACTCAGAACAACCATTGATGGTTCACATACAACTTTCATCTCACACTACATTCGGCACTGTAGCGATACCACTAAACCACTACGCCTTCTGTGCATTCAAATCATTGTCAATCTTGAACATAAAATCTTTGAAATCTAAATTCAACCACGGAAACCATTTACTAATTTAGTATATATGTTTTAGGCACATACATCTACATGGTGAACACATCAGCTGACTACGGCTGGGTGCAGTGTGCCGGGACCAACTCTGTGGGCCGACAGACTAAGCCGTGCCTCTTCCACATATTGCCTGCAGGTAAGATCATTAAAACTTGATTTCATTTCTAATGTAACTACTCTACATTCTATATCGTTTGCCAATCATCGATTAATACAAACTTAAAAGGTGATTGGCTGATTTACCGTATGCAAAACCTTAAAAGTCACCAAAAATTAAAAATGAAATCTATAGATAATAGAAGTTTTTCTGAAAATTTAGTACTACTAGGGCCTGCCCGCGGCTTAATCTGGGAACGATACTATTTTTCTGGATGAAACCTTCATCCTTAATTTTTTGTAGGTACCTCTAATAAAATGTATGCGAAATTTTATGATGATCGGTCGAGTATTTAGGCGTAAATGCATAGCAATTTATAATATTAGTACAGATAATATGCTATTATGAGCATGACAGCTGTATTTTCATAAGGGTTAGACAGAGGCATATCACATCTTAATCATACATATAGTATTATCACGCTCATTCATACTGAAAATTAAACACTAACCTTCTCTATTGTGTACTTAGATGTAATGTGTGAGCTCACTCTTCTTAGTATAGACAGTTTTTCCTTTGATGTAAATACGGTGAGATCACATCTATGATTAAATCTTTCTACACGCTCTATATTTACACCGCTTTACTTAATACTCTGATCAGTTAATTCAAACGGCATTATAGTTCATTAAAATACTTCTTATTCCACGTCTTTATTTTCAATCGATCGATTGCTGTCACTATTCAAGCCGCTATCTTATCTTAAAACATATAACGAGGGATGAACGTTTTATTTTTAATTAGATTCAAAGAGCGCTGGCAGTTTTAATTAAAATGCTTTCTCGATTAGACTTTTCAATTACTTTATGATTGTCAAAGACTATCGAACTGATAAAAAGTTTTCTAATATGAAAGATTGTAGGACAAAGTAGGTACTTTGCTTGCAGTTTTTAGTCGTACAGACAGTAAGTCAATAAACATTAGCGATATTTTATTATACACAATAATGATAATGCCTCATGTTTTACTGTAGCAATAGTTAAAGGATTTAATCACTATTCATAACAGGAACAATAATAATTGTCATTCATGAAATACTGATACAAATTTGTTTACAGTTCAGCTATTTATGTAATTGACTGTACATAATCTCATTTTGTTTAGACTATAATCAATTATTCTACAACAGTCTATATTAAAATATAGACTGTTGATTAATAGAAAGTTATTTATTGAGTAGAGCACTAAAATGTTAAATAATAAAGCATTATACTTAAATAATTATACAAATAACTAGCTTTTGCCAGCGGCTTCGCTCGTATTAATTTAGATTTTGACAATAAATTCGGGTTGTTCTGTGCTTGTACTAGTATATATCATATGAACGTTATTATTGTTTTCCTCGGGAACAGTAATTTTTTTCAGGATGAAAGGTAGCCTATGTCCGTTTCTGTACACCTGTCAACGTATATGCAAAATTTCAGGATGATCGGTTCAGTGGTATAGGCGTGAAAAGGTAACAAACAAACAAACCCATTTTCGCTTTTATAATATTAGTTAGGATAGGATTAAGTCTTTCATCGTTTTAATAAATGATTTTTTAATAATAGTAAGTCAAAGCCAAGGGCATAGTAAGTTAGAGCCAAGGGCTTAACATCTCAATATAGACTTACGTCTACATAATCCCGACATAGTGTCTTACACTCATTTCAGCAATTCCACTTTTAGCTCCTATGTAATAAGTGGTGAGCGTATTGCCGTCTACTAGGTGTATTGCCAGACTCCGTGCTCATCTTGAGAATTGGCCAAAAAATAATAAATAACACTCGACTCTGGAATCGAAACCGGGTCTTCAAGATCGCATAAAAATATAAGCGCAAACTAACAATATTTCCACTAATCCAACTAATTAGTCAAATGCACAAAGAGTATCAAGACTATATATTCAAAGGTTTTAACAATTTGAAAATAGAGATTTTAAAGCACCCAAATATCTAAACGTGGGATTTAATCCCATGTAATAATATTATATAAGCTTCAGCTAAGGACCGTGCTGTTACGGATAATTTTCTGAAAGCAAAAATCTAAAACAGATCTGCCGACTGGAAACTAGAACTTATCTAATATTTGAGTATGTCTAGATATAATACATGTTGGTTGTTCATGACAGATAAGCCATCGACGCCCAAATCGTGTGAAATAACCAACGTGACTTACGACTCTTTAACTCTGAACTGCACGCCAGGCCACGACGGAGGCATCCGCCAGTCTTTCCTTCTAGAAGTAAGTATATAAAGCGTCGAATTAAGAAGATTTAAGTTCGAATCCCAGTTAAAAACAACAAAAACACTATTGTGTTCTGTTAAGAAAATTCTTCTTAAAGGTCTAAGACCTACCATCTTGCATTGTATCAGCCTGGAGGAATAAGGCGCTGTCAATCTCACACTGAAACGTGGCCAGTGTCCAGCATTACGACACCCTCGATCCGAAATCCTTCTTAGTAAAAGAAAGATGAAGAAATGTTTTATAAATATCATTTCTTATTTTCTAACCGGTTTGACCACGTTTTTCTTTTACTTCTTGTAGCTTTCTTCCAAACATCTATTAATATATGTTTTATCCCTTAGATCTTTGACATGGCAACAGGCTTGCTTCTCCGCAACATGAGCAACGACGACCCTGAGTTTGAAGTGGCAGGACTATCAGCGAGCAACTCCTTGGCTGTATCAGTCAGAGCCTTCAATAGAAAAGGCTTCAGTGAGGCACTAACCCTGACGTCTAGCTTGCTGAAGTATCCAGAACGACATACAGGTAAATAGACTAATAAAGTTTTGATCTTTTGATTGTTTTGGTCTCTTAGCATAAATTTGATGGCCGGATCGGCTAAAGTTTTATTGGGTTAGTTTTACTCTTGGAAATGTTCAGTAGCAGTGTGAAATCTAGATAAAATATGTCCTTGATCAATGACAATAGCCTAGCCCTTATAACGTTGAACCTATAATGTTACTTGCTAAATGTCCAAATATACATTGCCAAATTGTAAGCTGCTACGTAGAGTTGTCTAATAAATAAGGCCGAAAGACGTCAATAATGTTACGTGTTTGTTCTTCAACCAGCTCAAATCCCAGTGAAGGTGGAATTAACGACGGTGCTAATAATAGTCCTGGGAGCGGTAGGTGTCATTGCTGCCATGACTGCTGTGTCTGCAACCGTGTTCTGCTGCAAGTACTGCAATAAACGTGACAGTGAGTGATTTTGTCTAATTTTTGTCTACTGCTCCACCATGAATGATGTTACATAAGTGGACAGCATTTCTTTTGTGTACGACTCCTACAGTAACCCGTGAAGTTTGCTTTGCTTTGATTCTGACTCTCTAGTAGATATCCAGATATCATTTGATCCAAATTTGAATCTTGTTCATGATTCTAGTCATCCGCGACTCTGAGCTTATTGGCTAGTGCCTATAAAAATAAACTCGTTGAACCAACTTATCTATGTGTATCTATAGCACTTGACTGATTAAATAAAATTTATTTCCCTTAATTTGTTTGTGTACGACGGATAGTTAATCTATCATAACTACTGAGTTGATTTTATATTTTGTACAATATACAGCAAACGCAATACAGATATACATATAGGTCACCAGTGTACCAAGACGATATTTAAAGTATTAAAGCAGCTTTAGGGAACAATATACCCTCTATTGTGAGGTTTTTAATATTGCGATAACGGTCGCTCTTATGATCTAGGTTGTAAATATGTAGGTCTATCTAAATATCTATAGATTTAACAGACGAGGAATGCCGAAATTCCATCCATGAACTGAAAATATAATCTCGACTAAAATAAAGCTTTATTAAAATCCAGCTTCAATAAAACCAATCATACGCGAAATTAAACAAAAAATTTAAATTCATTCAATAAAATTGGACAAACTTTAAATGAAAATTAGACCGCGGCGCAAATTTCTAAAATTTCTATTTCTATAGAGTGAACTTGCACATAAAATAGTTTATCATATTTGAATATTCAATTTTGATATTAAATATTTAATTTTATATACAAAAAAATTTTATATATTCAGAAACAGACCTAATTCAAAATTGATATGCCGATTTTCATTGAAAATCATTTAAATGCACCACCACTACCAAAAATCGGTTCTTTGGGTGAATAAGGTTTTCACTAAATCGATTGGACAATAGAGGTGTCATAAAAAAACGTATATAATTGTTAACGAAATTGACCTTTTTTCTTATTTGGAATCACTATAAAAAGAAGCATCTGGCAATATTTTTTATTATATAAAAATATTGGCAGATACGTCTTTTTTCCTTATGACTGAATATAGACTATTAATCTATAAAAAAGAGTAAACAAAAATACACAAACGCAAATACTCTTTCATACTTGTTAAATCTTGCTTCCTGAGTTACAGTTAAATTCGATTTGTGTATCGATAATTATCGACTGCTGCAACAGATTTTTATTATCTTCATCTAAAGTAAGGACATTCTAGAATCAGTTACTGCAATACATTACACACATTATACCATATATATTACTGAGTATGTACGATACACATCGAAATACTCATTCTACTATCGTTTGATAGCGATGCTTTCGAAAAATGACGATTTTTCGACAGCATCACTCGACGCAGACATTCGACAGTAATTTTCGTTGATTTCGTTTGGTTATCGTTCAATGGTGATGATCGACGGCGTCGCACAACGTATATGCCGTTAGGGTACTAAAATTTGATAGCTTATTTTAAAATATTAACTTTCTTTTCTTTGTAGATAAACACGAGAAAGAAAAAAGACAACAGGATGAGACGTCAAACATACCACTCACTGGTACAAAGGAATCTGAGAGTGTGGACAGCTTAGGTAAGTATATTATCATATACACCTACTGGCATTGTGATTCAAATAAATGGGTAAGGAAGCAGTACACAGCTGTAAAGCCTGTCTGATAGTAAGAGATATCTATGGATATCGTGTTAATGCAGGACTTTTTTCATCGTTGGTGTTATATGAAAATATATAGACTTACACCTATAATTCTAGAAGGGACAAAAATAGGCGTACTGCACCCACATGTTAATAACTATTATTTTAGATCCCACGAAATAGCAAGCAAGTTTATTCTCTACCTAGCATATGTAATCCAGACTACGTGCTGTCATTGAAAAAAAATATCAATGGCATTTCGATTGAACCGGAAACCAAGTCCCAAGCCTCACAATTACGAGTAAACATAGCGCTTACTTATTCCATGGGGCCAAAGTGGCAATCCCAAGGGACCAAGGAGGCAGTCTTTCCTCTGTCTAATAATTTTTCTTCAATCAATCCGTATTACAACAGAGAGGGCCTGTTTTCCTAAAATCTTTTCCAATAACGAACACCGATATTTTCGAAATAACTCCAAAAATGTATCAGTATTAACCCTTTAACCACAAAAGCCATTTGGGGCGAAAACTGGCACCGTTATAGATGCGATACTGAACTGACCCAAGCTGATGAGACAATGAATATTTTACCGAGTTCCCAGCCTCAAAGCTTCGTAATTTGAATACTATTTAGCCTCAAGATTTTAAGGTCCATTTGTGAGATAAAACTAGGCTTAACTATGACCTTCCAGACCTTTGTAAAATGATACGGTCGAAAGGTCTGCAAAAAAGTTTCTAATAACGAAAATGTTTGAGATAAAATACTTTTTAAAAGAGAAGAAAATAAGAATTTCTTATTGTAAAAAGATTTGGGCAATTTTGAATTATAAAAAATCTACTTACTCGCTTTACGGGTAGGGTCAACTGCAATAAAGTTTAATATTGGGTCTATAGCAACTTTAAAATTGCCGTTTTATATAAAAATAAAATCGATAACGTTGTTTCTCATACAAACCTTTTAATGTTTTGTCTTTGGATATTGCGTCTTAAATTATCTAAAACAGCAAACAATGAAAACAGGGGAGACACTAAAAGAACAAATGCAATAATAAATCGTTTAGAATAAATTTATGCATATTATTAATTATTCATGTTAATAATATTAAGAAATTTCTGGAGTAAATAAATAATATGAGGCATGACCATCGTATTTTGTATCGGTATTTCGAAATTACTGTAACTAAAATAAGGCAATTTCGGAGACAAGCCCAAATATATCTTAACTTATTCCCTTTACTTTTATTCAAAAGTTATAACATAAATTCAATGACCTGATATTATTTAGATACTGAAAATAATTAATAATATAATTAATTTCGCATAATGTGATGAGAAACTATATAAACTTTTTACGGGCACTGACATATGGACATATCGTGCATGTACATATAATAGGTAGAGGAAATGTGCCTGTATTTTTAATACCAATGTGTTAAATAAGAGTATAGCCTGTGATGGAAAGCATTTATCGCTCAGCGCTTCCTCCAGAATCCCGGCAACCCTACTTACCGCAGCAGCACAACACTAAATTGCTTCGCTGCGATCTTTTATACATCTGCTACCAGATTTAATATCCATCCCTCTCTATACATCTCTTCAGTTATACACGACTGTGTATAGTTGAATTGTTACGGTGAAATAAGGATAAGACGTGAAACTGTATTTTGTTGATGGGTACAATCTCATGAACAGTCCATTCGATTTTCTATCAAGCTAGCTAGCTAACTGTCAAAAATATAGTGGATAGTATAATTATTATTATAAGTTTAGTTTACAAGACTAGTATTTAGTTTGCCATAATGAAATAAATAAATATGATCGCCATTGGATGGCTGAATATGGACTGTAATTTTTTTAGTACTTATAAAAGTATATATATTACTGTACAAGAAAAGCAAAAGATGGTTTTGCTCCTTATAATTGAATAATTTAAAGCGTTAACTTATCCTAATAAAGCAACCGATAGTTAGATCATCCAATCAAAACCGTCTTATTACACGAAATACTGACTAGTAGTACGGAATCTGGCAATGTATCCATAGATAGCAGGTCATATGACGTAGTTAACAGAATAAGTGTGAGATACACTGTCTACGGCTTTACAGATGTACGGATGTAATATCGTTGTTTAAATTATATTGATAAAATCATGTCTGCTCATGTATCGTTTTCTTTAAACCAATAATTCTAACAACACAATTTTATAATGGCTTGTGATTCTAGTCCCACAAATGGTAATAATTGCTCAGCTTGTAATACCAATCGTACCAAAAACATGAAGTTCACTTAACCAAATAAATTTCCACTTGGAAACCAACAAAAAACAGATAGCGAGCACTAAAGGGAATTTATTATCTTTCGTTGCAGATAAAAACCCCGATATTATACCGCTAGACGGGAAAATAAGCGACAACTGTTCGAATAAATCTTCTGCTACCGACTACAGCTCAATACGACCCCTCATATCTAAAACTACGGATAAATATGACATGTCAAACTGCGACAGATTTTACGACCATAACATCGACCCGTGCAACCAATACATTCAAGTACGACCGATAGAGTACAGACGGCAGTACGCCCCAACATTGGCCCCAATGCCGAATTTGGGGCAGGGTTTGGGGCCAATGAGTAGCTTGCATATGCCGAATGTTGGACCAAATGATTGTCATAGACAGCCGTATGATAAGGTATATGAAGATTGGTTGAAGTACAAGAATGCTTTGCCGTTGAACACTAGTGGCTTGGTGAGTAATACCATTGTTCTAATTTTGTTTTTAATATTTGAAACTATAAAGTTAGGGTCGATTGTAGTGCAAACAGCGTGTTCTGCTTTAAGCAACAGTGCTGGGTATTTTCTGTCTTGCTATGCGATGGCGGTACGAAATACACGTGATTTTCTTTATACGCATAAACTTGCTTATTTATTTATTTTATTCTAATGTGTTCGCTACCTGTATGCATGAGAGATCTTCATAATACTCTTAAAGGTATTCGAAGTCTGCCTATCTGCACACACGGTATAGTGTAAGTATTATGGCCTAATCCTTGTCATACTGAGAAAAAGCCCATGCTCAACAATGAGACACTTTATCAACAAAGCTGATTGTATTGTTTTTATTTATGCATTTAATCGTATCAAAAATAATCTTTACTCCAATAAAAGAATTCTATAAAACGGTCTGTATCTAGTATGGTTTTGGATGTTTCCAATCGATGATAATAATAACACGGCGTATTTGAAACCCGATATCATTCCTTTCTTTTTGTGTAGTGTAATATAACGTGTGGGATGTACAATATGTTGTGCCCTCGAAATGAAATTGAATTTGTAGAAATTGTTTTGTATTTTGAAAATACTGAGAATGTATATTTGGTGCTTTGAGCTTCTTGTTCTACGATATTTTTAATTTGGTTTTAGAAAGACGCCTTCGAAAAAACTATTTGTGGATCACACACTTATTTATCCTGTATGGGGTTGGAGACCACAACACACGGCACGGCAGTGGCGTGGCGACCAGTTAAACCACTACTTCATCCGTGCAGTCTATCGTCTATTTGCACTTAAAGTATAACCTAAATATTAAACTCTTATTTTCCATTTTAGCTGCCAGCTGAACAACTCATGCCACCGGAGCTGTACGTGACTCATCCTCCGCCATCACTCTACAGCAACCCGAACAGAAACCCGTTGAACTTAACTCAAATGCCTGAGCTAGAGCCACGGTACCATATGGAACCAAGGTCGCTGGTCGCTGACTCTAGAAGTTGTTCTAACTCTCCTCCAGTGAGATTCAATGCTGAGAACAATAGTGTATATTTTAGTAAAAGTGTTTTAGACAGAACTACCAACACGCTGCCGCATTTAAAACCTAGGATAAATGGTAAGTTTACTTGTATATACTTACGTAGACTTAGGTCTGTTGCCGGGAGGATACTGCCTTGGAATCGCAGCGGTAATGAATAATCGCATTCGCTTCGCTGTGCATGAGGTTATTGAGGAAAAGTGTTATTTGGTTTTCCTGAAATTCTAAGTAGCAGCACGGAATCTGGAACTGTGACAGTATAAGCTCGCTTTCTGTTTATGTGGGACCTAAAAGCATAGCTGTCGAAAGGTGTCAACCTATCCCTTCAGAGAGGCGTAAGCAAACTTATTCACGGAACCTACGAGGACTAACCTACCTGCTAACGAGGATTATATTAAGTTTTATATATCTATGCTAATAACTCCCTGTCTGTAACGCTTCCAAGGCTGAACCACTTAACCGATGTTGATGAAATTTTTGCGAAGAGTTGGATTGTATACTGAGGAAGGACATAGGCTACCTTTCATGCTATTATATTTCGGTGTGATTCACGTAGGCATACTGTAGGCTGTTAGTAATTAGTTATATATAAATATAATATTTTAAAGATCGCGGAGTACTTTACAAGCATTCAAACAACTAACACAAAGAACATCCAGACTCAGAACTACTATTTGTACATACATACATACATACATAGATTCACGCCTGTTTCCCAGAGGGGTAGGCAGAGACTACGGATTTCCATTTGCTACGATCCTGACACACTTCGCTGGCTTTTTTGGCTACGAGATAGTGTGTATGTGACTTATTATACAGGATTCGAACTTGAGACCTCTTGATCCACAAGTTCAACAGCACAGGCATCTATATATATAAAAATCTCGTGTCGCGGTGTTTGTGGTCGCACTCCTCGGAAATATTTGGTAGGTACGAGAATAGGTCGTAAACTATTTCATACCGCTAGGTGATTAGGGTGTCAACCTAAACTACATTTACGCGAGCGAAGCCGCCGGCAAAAGCTAGTAACATATGTATATGTCAGTATTGACTCCAGCTAGTTCAATCTGTCTATCGGTGACATTACAAGTCCTAATAGTAGATTTTAAATAGTTAATCTGAGGGTCAGTTCTCGTAATTTTTCTGTTCAAAACAGATGTCCGGTCTAGTCTTAATGTCATAAATACCATAAATTGAAGTCTCCAAGACATACATACATACATAGATTCACGCCTGTTTCCCAGAGGGGTAGGCAGAGACTACGGATTTCCATTTGCTACGATCCTGACACACTTCTCTGGCTTCATTCACTTTCATCACATTGCTCATACACGCCCGTCGGTTCAAGGAGCTCTTAACCTGGCCTTTGTCCAGAACGTCTCCGATCTGATTTGTGGATCACACAATTGTTTGTTACGTGTCAATCGAATAGTGACAGTGTCAAAGTTACCTCTTAAACGACAAAAGAAAAGAAGAAAAGAAAAGAGTAAAAGTTAAAGAGTATTATATTTTGGCTGCATGAACAGCCAAAATATAATACTCTTATACAAAATCTCGAAAGTATTAGGAATCCAACAAAATATTTCCTTAAGTGGTATAGTATGTTTATGGTTAGTATATAATGTATAAAACCGTTTTCCTTTTAAATCCATTATGTATCGACGATGTAAAATGAAAATGGCTTTTCGATTTATTCGACTAAGCAACTTATGCACTTCAGATGCTTTAACATTTAATGCGATATAATGTACTCCGCTGTATGTAGTGTATTTCTTGTCTGTTTGGGAATTCTTATTGTCAACCTATTATACATATTCGACTATTCGTCATTAATAACGGAAAAGGTAGCCTCCTGTCACAGGCATTGTTTGCTTACTAGGTGATTTCAATAACTACACAAAAAATAGAAAACTTCTTAATGAAATGAAATCAACTTTTTAAACTATTCTTCGTTTCTTTCATGTTCATCTCGTGGCGATTATATCTACTATTGAAATTGTTTTCCACCTCGGGCAGTGTTTCTTATTTTCTGTTAGAAAATTCAATGGCAGCACGACTAATGGCAATAGATCCAGTTCAGAGGCTTGCTCCCTATTACGTGGAAATTTACCTAGGTAACAAACTGTACAGGAACTGAGTTTCTCTAACCAGAGAAACTCAGTTCCTGTACCATGTTAATAAATAAGGGCTTACATGTAAAATCGCCGAGTTTCTGTATGTTCAGATAAAGCGTTCTAATTTTAAACCAAACGTATATACTTTAACCTTTATCCCCGAGAGAAATGGCAATATTACATCTAAATTTCGCCAGCTATAATTTAGTTCCCACGTAATAGGAGACGGTGCTATTGCCGCCTATTCGGTACAGGTCAAGACTCTATGCTACTACTGAAAAATTTTACGAAAACACCAAATAATACTTCATCTGACCCGGAAATCGAAACTGAGACCTCATGCACAGCAGTAGTATTTACGACAGTTGTCACCAAAATAAAGTCAAAATAAATGTTAGTTATACCCAAAACAAAAAAAAATGGTTGTCTGTAAAGTCGGTTTACGGACGATAGTTTAACGTGACAACGTCATAACAAAACATTGAAGAAAACTTTACAATGAGCGTAACGGGACAATGAGTGCAACGGGACAATGAGCGTAACGAGACAATGAGCGTAACGGGACAATGAGTCATCCTTTTTCGTACGTGCAGCCGGCGTTCATCGATTTATTAGATGTTGTCGTAATCGAAAGTATTGTCTGTACAGTTTTTTTGTATTTGTCTGAAATGTTTTTTATTTACAGGAAATTCACAAATACAGATGCCGAGTGAGCCGAAATCGTCGTGTATGGCAAAACCTGCCGACACAAACTTAGAAGTAAAAGTTAGCAAAGATTGTGACTGAGGCAAATATTAAAATAGTGAATTTGGACTAGGCAAAGTGTCAGTCTGTGGACTGTAGTGCAGTGTATCTTTCAGTGGCTTACAGGCCTTGGACTAAGAATTGGAGGCCTGAACAGTGCGGTTTTAAATATATGTAAATTGTTGTGATAAAATTTGACAGAAATTGGTTTTTCTATCTTTCGACCCGTCCGTTTTTTTAATTCTTACACAAAGTAAAATATTATCCCAGTGTTTATTTTAAAATTTATAATGTTTCGCTGATTATTCGTTATATTACCAATTAATTTATTCGGAATTATTTATTGGCACTTCAATAATGTTTTTTATATATGATTATCTAATATAAATGTCAATTTGATAAAACGAAAAATAGATTGTAAATTAGTTTTGCATCTTCCTTAAGATGTATAAGACTGAATTTGTGTAAATGCACACATTTAGATAAAGCAATTATTCGTCTACTTACAATCAACTTACATCAATGTAATGTCTTTTAGTTTTGGTTTCTAGGTAGCATAGCAGGAATTATTTTCTGTCTGCAAAATAATTAGTTTTTATAATTTAAATGATAATTGATAATACTTCGCAAAAGTAAATTATAATAATCATCAATTATAATTTAGTTGAATAGATTACCAAAATGGTAAATTGTGACTGAAATAAAGTAAAACTTAGTTTCGTTTTGATTGTAAATATTGTAAATAAAGTTTGTTATACGAAACGTTGCCATACTAGTTAAATAGTTCATATTGTGTATTTAAAAATAATTAATTATTGTCACAAAATCGAGCTTTTATGTTATGAATGATAAATATAATTTAATTTTGGTTTATTGGAATTTAAAATTAACGGGTAAGTGATTTATCTCAGATAAATATTTCACTTGTGAAGTGAAACTATATCCTCGGATTGTTAATAAAATAAATTAAAATAATTCGATTTATTAATTGCTCACTCGTGAGGGAAAAGCGATGTTGTTTAAATAAAAATTTAAATTATATAAATTATATAAACTACTTAATGTGATAACGGGATTTGCTTCGAAATGACTTTGTTTAATAATTTCTATTACAATCATAATTCTGAGTCGGCCTAATCTAACAATTATTTTTTATTTTATACGTGAACTTGTTTTTATATCACTTGCATTTTTATTTAAGTTTTGTTATCTACCGTATAAGTATAATTTAATACTTAATTGCGAATATAAATTATTATTGAAATGAATACAATTAGTATTCACTATGATTATAATTTATGTAAAATAACTGTAATTATTTTATTGAGTTGGAAACAGACCAAAATCGCTGATTAGGTTTTAGCTTATTTTAATTGTAAAAATAGTGTCGGAATTAGAATTTATAGAGATTTATTTGAGGACATCCGCTAATAGAATATAAAGTTACCAAATGAGGTCTTATTATTTAATTATAAAAAATGCTATGGAGGGTTTTTCTATTATTGATAGATTGATTTTCAGTTGATTTCAGCTGCGGCTTCTAGCCATTGGATATGCTTTTAATCGCAGCAGTCGCAGCGGTACACCGGCATTCCAACAATGGACGAAAAAATAAACTTGCCAGAATACAGTATACCTAAATAATATTTTTAGCATGGCAGTGCTCTACGTTTTACGATAATGGTACTAAATACATTGTTTAGAACTAAGCTCATTGTTTGCTTTTCACAAACAATATGAACATTTTTAAGCATCTGTGTTTTCTATTGTCTTTGTTGGCTCTTACACACGACGCGAGTAACATTTGCAAGGGGGTCGAATGCATTGTGTAAATATCCGATGCGAGTAATAAGTGACTTGCATCTGTGGTTTGCGCATGCAGCTCGCGTGACTAACTCACGCATGTAGCCTGTGTACGTAGCTTGCGCATGTAAACTGCGCGAGGTTCTTGCGTAGCATGGTGTGTTAAACACTGCTTTCTTATTACGATAAAAGTACCATTATTGTGAATTAATTAATTAATTTAGGCATATTTACAGGGTAAACACAGACATGCACATATAATTAACAATTATCATAGTATATGTGCTACCCTATTTACAAATAGGATAATAAACCATTCGTATAAAAAATTATGCAAATACAAAATGTGTTCCAGAAATTAGGTTGATAAAAGAGTATTCGCACAAATATTTAATTGAAGCCATTAATTTTGTTAAAACATGTACGAAGGGGAATAAACGAGTAATTAAAATACGTCGTGTGAAACAATTCATAGACACAAAGTTTAGCGTAATAGCGCTGGCACTATAGTATACTTAGCTATTTTTATTATTCGTAGTTATATTTTATCAGAAAATAAAATAGCTGGTACAATTGGACGTACTTTCTGAAAAACGTTCCAACCCACAATGTTAACATTTTGAGATAATCGTGATTGAAGTTCAATTCCGTATTGCTTCTTCATACATGTGGGTTTGGGCTACTAAGTCATGATTTCATATTTAGAGTGATAGTAGAGCTACCATATTTTTCCAGCTACTAAATAGTAACCCCGTGACTAATTTGCTAATAATAACTCGATTTTGACCCGAGTGTGGGTTAGAACGTTTTTCAGAAAGTACGTCCAATTATCCATCGTGTATTTATATAATTAATGTTGCCAGCAAGCTTTATAAAACGTTTAATAAATTAATTTAATTAAACATTCTTTAATAACGTTGTATGAAATTGTTGTTGCTAACACTATTTTAAAAGCGATTAATATAAACGGACGCAAGATGTCACAAAATGGCGTCCGTATAAAATAATCATGTAAAATACTTTGTGAAAATTACTGCCAAAACGTGTTACCCGGAAAATCAACTAATTATTAAACAGAATAAGTTATATAATATGAATATTATATGTATTATATAAGTTTCTGTTAGCGGATGAACGTTGTATAGCGTTGGGCGTTATTTTGACTCTGTAACAAAAATATTAGTATTTTGTACGAACAATGTTAAGTGATCTTACGTTTCTTGTGACGTAAAATTGATTTGAAATAAATGTGAGTTTATAAAATTGAGTTTTATTTTATTCTTCATTATCTAGTAAAGAGAATGGTGGTGTAATCATGCATTATTCACGAACTGTAACAGGCGTCCCAGTTATCCGATACTAGGATCCAGCGGATTCAAGGCACTAGCTTCCTCTCAGTACAAAAAGCTCATTCAACCCTGCAGGTTGGCAAACTTGCCACACCTCTGAGATTATTATGGAAATAACTTAGAAACAGGTTTGCTGTGTTATTTTGCTACGGTGAAAATATAAAAAGATATTTGGTGATTTGTAATTTTCCCACAAAAAAGAATTATCTTTAATGCGGAAGCTGTCTTATATTTAAAAGAGAAGAAAGAAATTCATCTCAAGTCATATATAATCAAGTTATTAAAATAAATGCTAAATATAAAAAAAAAAAGCTAAATTTAAAAGCTAAATTTAAAAGATCGCTTGCCAATAATCCTTGACAATAATTAAACGCATATCATATTTATTTATTATACATATTTGTATTGTATTTTTTCTAAATTATTATGTATCCTGTTTTGTTTTTTAGTCTCTTAATTAATACTATTTTAATATCTGTAGCAGAATGTAAAGGCAATGTGTGGAAACTCTTCTGGATTATGTTTTATTTGTATATTACTGTCTTTTATGTTATATAACATCTGTTTGTTTCCCAAAGAACAATAAATAAAATAAAATGTTTTAAAAGAGAACATGGGTGACGGACTGTACGGATGGCGTAGTGGTTTAAGTGATCGCCTCGCCGCTGCCACTGCGCCGAGTGTTGTGGGTTCGAATCCTGCACGGGACTATAATTTGTGTGAGCCACAAATATTTGTTCCCGAGTTTGGATGTTCTTTGTGTACGTTGCTTGGATGTACGTAAAGTTCCTAGTGTGCGAGTTGTCTTTTAAAAGAAATAAAAAAAAAGAAATATGTCAAATAATCTAGTTTTAGAAGCTTGATTATTTGGCATATAAATTTTAATAATAATTAATTAATCGTAAGATTGGGAAACTCCAAACTCATTGATATAAAAGCAGAAGCACCGGCAACCGCAGCAAAAGTAGGCAAGGTGGTGCAACAAAGTGGACCGACGACCTGGTAAGGGAGGCGGTTGGACGCTGTTGGTTCAAGACAGGTTTTTATGTAAACCCTGGAGGAGGCTTGTGGATAATGAAAACTGCTGTAAAATAACGCTAATATAAAAACTCTATATTAGCATTATTTTAAAGAACGAACCTACAACAAAATAAAAGTACTGCTCCAATCTACATTCGTTGTCCATATACTATAGCTACTGAACGATAAACATACAGACTATATTATTTACTTTTCCAATGACGGAATCGTGATGGGAACGGTCCACTCGAATACACAATCGATCATTTGTCAATATTTGTTAATACACTTAGGTACATAGTTTTAAATAAAGTGTATGTTCCTGTTCTGAACAATCTTTTACGATTACAAATATGTAGTACTTGATGATGTATTGATGGATTTGATTGATTGGTTTAAGTAAGTTTATGTAAGCGACATCTTTTGTTAACGATGTGGAACTTTGTTAAGCGTAACGTACAGTTTTTGAAATACAAAAGCTAGACATAGCAAAGCAGTGTTATTTTTACGATTATTGTGTAGGTCAATTTGTTCGTATAGGTCTAGATCTAGTCAAATATGTTATATTTTATTTTAAAATGTCTTGTCTCGCACTAATAGTTACTCCTGTACAACGGGGTATTGTATACATACTCGAACAAAGGACATAAAAAAGCCACACTCAGAACAAACATGTAGATCACACAAGGTTTTGTCCGTGTGTGTTTCAAACACAACCGTTGACGTACCAGGAGTTGGTGAAACGACCACTTAAACCACATCACCTTAAGTTCACATTACAAGTTTCTTTGACTTTCTATACTTGTGTCATCAGGGGAAGAGTTGCAGGCGATGGTAACTATTATGCATGGTGCTTTTGAGAGTAAAGGAATGAAAATAAATGTAAGCAAGACGAAAGTAATGGTATTTGAAAAGGAAGAGTGCTTGACTATGTGTAATATTATTGATGGAGAAAAAGTGGAGCAAGTGAAAGAGTTTGTATATTTGGGTACTTTGTTTACAAGGGATGGTAAACATGACGGAGATATTGAAAGGAGAACGATTGCTGGCAACAAAGTGAATGGAGCTCTACGCGCTTTTATGAACAGTCGAAATGTATCCGAAAAGGCACGTTTGGCTGTTCATAGAGGACTATTAGTGCCCACACTTATGTATGGAAGTGAAAGTTGGGTATGACAAAAGAAGCATGAGAGCAGAATAAATACTGTAGAAATGAGAGCGTTGAGAAGCATTTGTGGTGTGACTCTGAAAGATAGAATAGGAAATAGTGTGATTAGAGAGAGATGCGGCATGAAAGTGGATATAGTTAAAAGAATAGAAAAGGGTATGTTAAGCTGGTTTGGACATGTAGAAAGAATGGACGAGGAAAGACTGACTAAGAAAGTTTATAAGGCTAGTGTAGATGGAACAGTCGCAAGACGAAAACCTAGAACGTTTCTCAATCAGATCGGAGGCGTTCTGGGCAAAGGCCAGGTTAAGAGCTCCTTGAACCGACGGGCGTGTATGAGGAATGTGATGAAAGTGAATAAAGCCAGAGAAGTGTGTCAGGATCGTAGCAAATGGAAATCCGTAGTCTCTGCCTACCCCTCTGGGAAACAGGCGTGAATCTATGTATGTATGTATGTCTTGGAGACTACAATTTATGGTATTTATGACATTAAGACTAGACCGGACATCTGTTTTGAACAGAAAAATTACGAGAACTGACCCTCAGATTAACTATTTAAAATCTACTATTAGGACTTGTAATGTCACCGATAGACAGATTGAACTAGCTGGAGTCAATACTGACATATACATATGTTACTAGCTTTTGCCGGCGGCTTCGCTCGCGTAAATGTAGTTTAGGTTGACACCCTAATCACCTAGCGGTATGAAATAGTTTACGACCTATTCTCGTACCTACCAAATATTTCCGAGGAGTGCGACCACAAACACCGCGACACGAGATTTTTATATATATAGATGCCTGTGCTGTTGAACTTGTGGATCAAGAGGTCTCAAGTTCGAATCCTGTATAATAAGTCACATACACACTATCTCGTATAAAGTAGGTACCTTACGCACTAGCCTGGCACGCGAAGATGTTCTGAAAAGAAATTATCCGTAACAGAATGGTGTCTGGAAATATGCCCTAGACGGCTGGTTTATAAAAATATAGGTTTAAAACGATATCTAGTAATATTTGGTTAATAAATCTTCTATGCATACCTATATAAAAGCAAATGCATATTCAAAACGAGTTTCACCTCGCTAAAATATGCTCAATCAGTAGGTACTGATAGAAAAGGTATATAATTTTTACTATTCCAGTATTCGTTGCAGTGTTACATCTAAATTGCAGCTGAGCAAAACTGAGTTACTGCGACTGGAGACGAGTCTTATTGAGTTTTCATACTGATCAACTTGTCTGACAATCTCGGGATGCAATATTTTATGACAAGAACTCCGTTAAAAACGTATTTTCAACTGGCGAGTAATTCAAAGCCAGACGGGACACTAACGAATAGACTCCTTACTAATATTATAGCAGAGAGAGTAGAGTTTCTTTGTTACGCTTTCATACCTAGAATATTTGACTCTCGACTCGATGATGACTCGACTGATCATCCGCAAACACGTTGTGAGAGAAACAGAAAACGACATAATCGCATTCTTAATAAAACAGCGACTTAACTCGAAATTTGGAAGAAAGGCAATTTGAACTCTAATTGTGTGCGTATAAATTCTAATATTATACTCTGATCAAGTAAATTGCAACTGAGTTTAAATTTGCTTAATCCAAAATACTTAGATAAGTCTCTGTTTTATTAAGATATACTGCTATTACCTATATGCGCAGCTGTATGTACTGTATCCCGTGAATATGTTATATCAGATGATTACTTCGCTTACTCGTGAACAGTATTATTTTTTGGATGAAATGTTTCTTGTGACGATCGATCGAGTAGATAATAAATGAAAGAGTAAAATGTTTTATCTAGGATAGAATTTTAGTTCAATGTCAAATTAAAGAGAGAACAAGATGGCGTTTGGTTTACAGGCCCTTTTTCAAAATGTATGAGAACACAGCCATCAGGGATTGTATTTTTCTTCGAATATAATTTAAATAAATACCCCTGCCGTTATTCACGCAAAGAATTTTGAACTCCATAATTAAAATGAAATTTGCGCAGAATTACATAATTATTGGTGTAAAATGATTTCGATATAGAGTTCGAAAATAAATTCCCCGTCATAAAAACATGGTTATAATAATATGCATTTTATAATATCTCACTTTATAACCCCATTTAAACTGTATATTCGTCCGAATTTTGCCATTATGATATAATAACTTTAAATTAAGATTTACGATAAAATGGCGAGAGATGAGTCAATGACCTGTTAGGGCACCTGCAGGATGAATGCGCGAGCGATCCGTGCGCCCTGGCCATAGACCGTGTGAAGGAACACCGTGATAGGTTTAGTCGGTAAGACTCGGGACTTTATCTTTCCCCGGGTGAGCCCGACATAACCCCTCCGCTCGCCCCCGCGTAGGGGTATGCGTCACAGCATTCCCCAAGTAAAAAAAAAATGGCCTCCGATTGAAATGTAACATTAAATTGTAAAAGCAGCGATAGCCTAGTGAAAGAATGTTGGACAGTTAAATGCACTATATTGAACAAGAGTCGTGGACATGATCTATCCGTGTGCTAAAATTTATACATCTCCGTTCATGTTGTTCATCAGTTCATGCGTGTTTGCGTAACAAACATGTTCACAAAACTTTTATAATTATGTATTATATAACAGGGTAGTTAGGCCGGGACTCCACCAAAGCGGAGATGAGACGAGCGGAGAGGAGATGTTTTTTAAACAACCAATAGAATTGTGTTATTGACACATCTCCTCTCCGCGCAGCTTCAGTGGAGATCGCTGTGTGGAGATGTGTAATATTTGTATGGCGCGATGGAAGCGGAGATGTGAGCTGTGCGCGGACGACGCGCAGTGGAGACGAGAGATGTGAGCGGCGTGCAGTGAGTGATGTCACCCTGCCCCCTCTCGCCCGCCAGCAACCCGCAGAGTCCCGGGCGCGCGCCGGCCGAGCCGGCCCGAGCTGAAAAACATCTCTCCTCGCACAGCACACACCACACCGCACACATCTCCGCTTTGGTGGAGTCCCCCGAGCTGAAAAACATCTCTTCTCGCACAGCACACCGCACACATCTTAGCTTTGGTGGAGTCCCGGCCTTATGCATATGTTTGACGTTGTCATTATTTTACACTTTAATTTTTATTATCGATTTTTTTTTAACCTAGGAGCAAAAAGTTATTTAAAGTAATACTTTTGTGAAAACATTATTAAAATTGATTGCGAAATAACGGAGTTATTGTAATAACTCCGTTATTTTTTATATTTTATTTAATGGCCGAGATAAGACTTTTTTAAAATATTTATATTTAAATATAAATATAAAAACATCTGAGGCTGTAGTGGGGACATCTCGTTATTTCTCTCGCAGAGCTGCATTTAAATAGCGTTTACATCACAGTTTGTATCGTGCATCCTTTTTCTGTCATTTGACATTAACCCTCCTACCAGACCAGATTGTATTTTTTAATTTTTCTTGTGCATTTAACTATTCTTTGCACTTAAGTTTGAGACATGTAACTATGCAACATAAATTTAAAAAAATGTAAACCAACTACCCTTTTACTTGCATCTCCTGAACTTTAAATTCGCAATATTTAAAATGGAAAACATTTTTTGTTCTGCAATAATGTTTTAAAGTTAAATTTCCTTGTAGGAAAACAATGTTGATGGCCGTTTGGGGCCATTTTGCAGTCATTTGCCGGGATTATAGGGCCATTTGAATTAATTGCGGCGGTGGCGAAGATAATGAGGCAAATTTGAGTGTTTAACTATTTTATTTTAAATTATTGGCTTTAAGGGGACATTTATTGAGAGAATTGGATGGTTTTATGTGAAATTGGTTGCAGATTATTTGACCGTGTGGATTCCGTGGATTTATGTTAATCACTTCATTAAAATCCAATGGAATTAACGTAGGATTAATTTCTGCATGGACCTGCATTATGTATTTACATTAATTACTGTTTTAAATTTTTCTACAATCGTCATAGCGGTAGCGATTACTAAGCTTCGAGTTAGGATTCCAGGTCAGGCAAACATTTATAGGCTGTCAAGAAATTTTCAGTTGGCTAGAACTGTTTTGTAGACGATGATAGGCTGGCCCTCTATTATATGGGACCTAAAACCATAGATAGCTAGCTTTTCACAAAGGTATGTATGTATATAAATTTACTAGATTAAGTTTTTAAGTATATTTTGGTATCAGATACAAAATAGGTCTTAAATAAAATTGGTTGTCTGTAAAGTCGGTTTACGGACGATAGTTTAACGTGACAACATCATAACAAAATTTCTTTCCCGTAACGTTACAATGAGCGTAACGGAATAATGAGCGTAACGGGACAACGAGTTATCCTTTTTCATGCGTGCAGCCGGCGTTTATCGATTTATTAGACGTTGTCACGTCAAAAATTACTAATTTTATTCGTTAATAGAAAATCATAGAATTTATACTTACCACATAAAAATATTGTTAATAGTTAATATTGTTTTTAGGACATAGTTGTCAAGTAATTGATAACACAGGACTTGTGTTTTTGCGGTAAGTAAGGTTTTCGGATATCTTGACGTGACAACGTCTAATAAATCGATGAACGCCGGCTGCACGCACGAAAAAGGATGACTCATTGTCCCGTTACGCTCATTGTCCCGTTACGCTCATTTTAACGTTACGATCGGAGCGAGAGCGCTACACGAGCGAGCGAAAGGCACGTTATGACGTTGTCACGTTTAACTATCGTCCGTAAACCGACATTACAGACAACCAATTTTTTTAGTAGGAGCTATTTTGACTATCATCGATCTTTCAAATAAATAAATAAAAGAAACAGAGCACGAAATACTACCTACTACGCTTTTCATCGCATTCATCGCTCACCAAGGATACCATTATGTACAATTGTAATAAAGATACATTCGTACCGATTGACAAACAGCATCGAGCACGAATCGTCACGTGTCAGTTCAACAATATAAGCGTCATATTATTAGTATCGCCTGTGTAATTACTGAGACACTTGGATTGTATAAAATATGATAATGGATAGCTTTCCTACTAGAAGGCTAGTGAGTTTCGTGTTTATTGTGGATTGCCGTTATGCTTATTTTTAACAATATGAAACAAAACAGTAACTCAAACGATAAACGTAAACCACTCTGTATATACAAAATACTAACATTATTAAGTTTTATCTCCTTACAAAATAACAGCGAAAAACACAAAAAACATTAGTTCCCGTTATCATAGTAACAAATGTCGCGCGAAAGATCCCTTCGGCCATAGAAACCCTCTCTGTAAGGGTAAAACTGAGAATAAAGGGTAGATAAGATTATCAACGGTTATTTATAAAACCGACTTGGGTAAGGCTAAGGGTTTTGGGTTGCCAGACTCGCGGAGAAAATTTGGTCGAGAGTTTCTTAATGAGTCTTTCTAAAAATACACCAAAATTGTTTAAGCAAATATTAGTTCGGATCTTGGTGGCTAGTGATTCTGGACACTCATAAGTGGAGCAACTATTTAGGGATCTTTTCCCTAAAGCATTGATCGAACTCACAACAACTTTAAACCACTATGTCAAGGTAGCACAAAACGTACTAACTAAAAACATAGATATGCTTTATAGGTAGTAGAGACTCGCTGATTTCAGCATGAATGGGCCGGCCCGACCGGGGAAAGACTACCCTCCCACAGAATATTGACGTGAAATAGCAGTATTCCTACTGTTGTGTTTCGTTCGGTGAGCGAGAGTGCCAGAGGCCCTATCACCCTCTTTCCCCCTTTCCGCTCCTTCTCCTTCCCACTTGCTTTCCTAAAAGGTCGGCAACGCGCAAGTGATGCTTCTGGTGTTGCGGGCGTCCATAGGCTACAGTGACCACTTACCATCAGCTATCCTTGTTTGCCACCAATGGGGTATAAAAAAAATGCTGTACCTTTCTATGTACTCCTATATTTTTATTAAGATAACATTTGTATGCCACTAGCAAAACATAAAGAGACTTTTATTAATCAACTTGTTTGACAAATAGAGATTCGATTCTATTCTTTCCTATTTGCCATTAATAAACACGATCGAAAAATTTCATATTTGTACCAAATCTACCATTTTCTCTATAATAGCAACACTACCATGGATAAAATAATGTCGTCGGTACACTTTGGTTTGAGCCGTTATCTGATGCCGCGATAACTGAATCCACTTCTAAGTCGCCTCGAGTTATGAATACGCCGTGATTGGTTTAACTAATTGAAGGAGAAATTACTGCGTTTTCAAAAAATATGACTGTGGTGACTTCGCACATGACTAATGCGGGTTGACGTAAAGCAATAGACTAATGGTTCGTGATGGTGCAGTGCTACTGTTCTACTGCATATGCTGATGTGGGTTGAATCTACACAAAAATTAATCTGATATAGAAGTAGTTGTCGGCCTTGATAGCGTAGTGGTCAGTGTAACCGACTGACCCGCCTGGGGTCGCGGGTTCGATTCCCGCACAAGTCAAACATTTGTGTGCATGAACATGGATGTTTGTCTTGGTCTGGGTGTTTACATGTGTAATATGTATGTATTTACAAAATCAAAGGATATACCGTAAGGTCGTATGACTTTAGGCCTAAGGGGTGACATTGGCCCCTAATTGGAAAAAGTTTGAAGTTCCCACCAGACCACTATCATACTTTTTGGCAAAAAAATACACGTGGCAATCAATAGATAGCACTATAAACTGTCAGGAAAACAGCTTCTTCCAATTAAACAGCTTTTTACAATTAAGGGCCAATGTCACCCCTCAGGGCTAAAGCCATACGAAGTTACTGTATGTATTTTTATCCATTGTCTAGTACACATAGTACAAGCTCTGCTTAGTTTGGGCTAGACGGTGTTGTGTGTATGTGATAGAATATTATTATTATTATTAAAATAGTTTTCACGATATAAGATTAGTGCAGCAATTTACCATAGATAATATCCCGCATAAGTGCCCGCCGTTAGATCGGCTACTAGAGCTAAATACAAGCTTAATAAATATTGCAATTTTTTATTATACTCTTTGCTTCTGAATACTTGAACATACAAGAAAGCCTACTAACAGACACATAGGCTCACGCATATTCCCCCGATAGGTAAGCAGATCTATAAATTTCCAATTTGTACAATATCTTCATGCATTCAAAAGTATAACATTCACTGCCTATTCCATGTTAAATATATGTCAGAAGTAACAAAACTAGTAGAAACTTACACCATTACTATCTGTAAAGCCCTCAAGCGAAGATACGATCCTCCTTGCAAATCTCCCTCCCCCTTCGGGGCTCCTCGAGTCTCGCGAATCCGATGAAAAATTGCCGCGACACAGCACTGCTCAGGTTTCAAGTACACTTTTTATTTCGCCTCCCGTTCCTTGTCTCCAAGTATTTCTTTAAAATGATTTTAAACGCAATAAATAAAGAAAAATAATTTACGTAAATTTTATTTATGAAATGGAATATGGTTGTCCTGATGCCGCCGTGGGTCAGGCTTACTGTCAATCGTAAGTTCTTTAGTTTGATTGCCCGGTCGGACAATGGTATTATTTTTCAGAAATTCTCAGTATAAATAATGTTTCGATTCAATGTCTTAATTTATTTTAAGTTTCATAAATTAATGTGCATTTAAATCACTTTTATTGAGCTGTAAATGATGGGGTCTGCTGTGCATGAGTTCTCGGTTTCGGTTCCCGGGTTGGCAAACAAATAAACGAAATTGAAATTAGCATTACGGGGCGGGGATTGTGTCTGATAGAGGGCTATAGGGTAAAAACCATAAAAAGTAAATAATTTATCTTAATTTTTTTTATATAATGTTGCCTACCTATGTGGCAATATAGGCATTACACTATGTCATGTGCTTAAGAGCAGCGATAGCTCAGTGGGGAGACCACCAGACTGCAATGCAGAGGGTCTCGGGTTCGAACCCACGTCGCGCACCTCTGACTTTCGGAAGTTATATGACTTTTCGAAATTATGTGCGTATTGATCGACAATTATCGACTGCTCCGTGCCTCGGAGAGCACGTTAAGGCGTTGGTCCCGGCTGCCATGAACATCTATGGCAGTCGTTATTGGGAGAGTGTCAATACAAAAGATCCCACTGGGTCGAAGTATCACCGGTCTGCACTGACTGGCCCCCACATAAGATAAGATGTAATGTGCTTAGCTGTGGAGTACGAACCCACTGCTACATGAGAATTTTATACTACCTACCTACTTAGGTAAATATGGCAACTCATCGTAGTCCTACAGATAATATAACTGAAGACGTATTTGTTTCGCTTAATATTATATTATTTGTCTCTTGTCAACGAAATGTATTTGCAAATACAAGGCTTCAAGCTGTCTATAAGAAGTTTGCGACATGTTACAAGAAAGCCCAGAAATAAAGTAAATATATAGAGTTTAATAGAATAACGTTTTGAAAAACACTGTTGGAACTTGAATGAGTTTGTTATCATCTGTGATCGAGTTTTGATCGAGAGTGTTATGTTGGTGATATTTCCACTGATTTTAATAACATATGGAGTTCTCTGACTGCAAGGATGGCGCAGTGGTTGTGGTGCCACTGCGCCGAGGGTTGTGGATTCGATCCCCACGCGAGACAAAATGTGTGTGACCCACAAATTGTTGTTCTGAGTTTGGGTATTATTTGTGTCCGTTGTTTGAATGTTAAAAAGATCTTCGCTACACAGGATTTAATCATAGAGTGAAAGTTGCATTTTTTTAAAAAGAAAAGTCATGTATCGCTGAAGTTCAAGAGCGAGCCGAGCGTAGCAAGAATATAATAATTACTGGCATTGTCGAACCACGCTCGAACGACATGGATAAGAAGAGGGAAAGAGACAGAAATGAAGTTAAAAACTTAATATCAACCATATACCCCACCTGTCCTGAGCCAGAAAAAATCATACGACTAGGGAAGTACGACGAAAATAAAACACGATCTATTAAAGTTTGTTATGCATCACAAGAAATAGCTCTAAACATATTAAAAAGAAGATCCTCTGTCAATGATGAAACTATCAAAATCTACTCTGATCGGACACCAAACCAACAACAATATATGATGAATTTACGAGAAGAACTACGACAGCGCACAGAAAATGGTGAAAAGAATTTAATTATAAAATATCAAAAAGGGGTACCCAAAATTATTAAACAACACTTAAAAAACTAGATGAAAGAGGAAAAGCAATAAATAATACGACAGAAAACAAACTTATAACTTATGAAATCTGCAACAAATATACTAACCTAAAAATTACTGATAAATCTCTCAAATTTCTATATGCGAATGTGCGAAGTATAGTGAAACCAGGAAAAATGGATGAATTAAAGTGTATCATAGAATCTACTAAAACTACTGTACATGTAATAGTGTTAACAGAGACATGGATAAAAGATGAAGATGAAGCTCACAGGTTAAAATTGCCGAACTACACACACTATTTCAGCTATAGAAAAAACTGTCGTGGTGGTGGCGTTTCTATTTATATACATAATCTTTTAAAACATTACCATTTAGATGAACAATGTGAAGATGGCAATCACTTTCTGTGGGTATATCTAGACAGCCTTTCTTTGAATATAGGAGCCATATATAAACAACCTGCATCCAACACAAGTAAATTTCTAGAATACTATAGTAAACATTTGGCAAAGACAAAACGGGGTATCATTTTCGGTGACCTTAACATAAATCTACTTGGTACAGAAGGATATCTAAAGGAGTACAAAGCAATATTACGAGAAAATAATATGAAAATACTAAACAAAATCAGTTTGGAGCACTGCACCCGTGAAACAACAACAACAAAAACCATCCTAGATCACGTAGTGACAAATTTGCAAGACAGCACATTCCAAATGACCATTATAGATTCGTCTTTCTCTGACCACAAACAAATATATTTTGAGATCAACCGGCCCAAACGGGTACGTCTACAGCGAATACAATATGACTCAATCAATTATACCAATCTATGTACAACCATAAAAGAAGCAATTAGCACAAGAGAGATCGCTCATCTATCAGATCTGGAAGCCTTATTCTTACAGTCATTATCTACAAACAAAATAAGAAAAACAAAGATACTAAATCCACCACGCACGGAATGGATAAATAAAGACCTTATTACATTAATTGAAGAAAGAAACCAGCTATGGCAAAGCATGAGACAACAACCTCAAGATGACCAGTTGCGGAACGAGTTTACTCAAAAAAGGAACACTACGCAGATGTCAATACAAAATGCTAAAAATCAGTACTACAAAACTGCTTTCAAAAACTGTAAGAAAAATCCTTTGAAAATGTGGCAACTTATTAATAAACTATCAAATAATAAAGCTGCAAAAAGTTGTAAAGTACTAGTAATTGAAACTAGCGCGGGTCGAGTCACAGACATTAAAACGATTTGTGAATGTTTTAACTCATTCTTTTCTACAATAGGTAGCGAACTAGCTAGACAAATACCACAGAACCTGAATAGTCATAATCATCTATGCGAACCTAGTAAAAACAATTGCAAGCAATTATCTAAACTA
Source organism: Catocala sponsa (assembly GCA_963564715.1). Lineage (NCBI taxonomy): Eukaryota > Metazoa > Arthropoda > Insecta > Lepidoptera > Erebidae > Catocala > Catocala sponsa. Next base: position 12,309,125 of record OY751351.1, read on the forward strand.
AGCCCTACCACTCCATCTGAGATAATCAAGATACTGATTAGTCTTAAAACAAATACTAGCTCAGGTTTAGACGGAATTACTACTAAAGCTATAAAATGTACTAAAGATCTGATAGCAGAAGCACTTGCGAACTGCATAAATAGATGCTTAGAAGAGGGATACTTTCCTGATTCCCTAAAAGCCGCGAAAGTTAGCCCTGTATTTAAATCCGGGAACAAAATGGACATCAATAATTACAGACCTATATCTGTATTACCGGTATTATCGAAGGTCTTTGAAAGGATACTACATAATCGATTAAATCAGTTCTTAACGACCAATAAATTTCTCTTTAAGAAGCAATATGGTTTTAGACCTAAGTCTAATACTATATCTGCGACTGTAGACCTAGTTACAAATATAAAACTAAATATCGATCAAGGCAAAATATCTCTCGGTGTATTTATTGATCTAAAAAAGGCCTTTGATACTGTGAGTCACGACATACTCTTAACGAAACTTAGAAACGTAGGTATAACGGATACAGCTTATAATGTTTTCAGTTCATATCTTTCTGGTAGACATCAGGTTGTGAAAATTGATAACTATCAAAGTGAACCACAACCAATTACCTTCGGTGTTCCTCAAGGATCGATACTGGGTCCATTATTATTCCTAATATACATTAACAACATACACGAGATAGGATTAAAAGGCGATATCACCTTATATGCCGACGATACAAGTTTATTTTATTTTGGTGAATCGGCAGACATAGTGGTAAATCAAGCACAGCATGATCTGAATGTGTTACATACCTGGCTACAACAAAATTTATTAACTATCAATGCCTCAAAAACTCATTACATATTTTTTTCGGCTAAAAACAAAAATATTGGTAACTACTGCCCTTTAGCAATTAATGGCGAAACAATTAGTGAGGTCAGCGAAGAAAAATACTTGGGCCTTATATTGGACCATGGACTCACATGGAAGCCACACATCGATAGAATACGTCATAAATTAACTTCATTGTCAGGTGCTCTACGGCCAATCGTTAGATGTTTGCCAAAGAACGTAAGATATACGATATATAATTCCCTGGTAAAATCACACATTGATTACTTGATTGAAGTTTGGGGAACGGCAGTTAAAAGCAACCTAAAACCATTACAAATAACACAAAATAAACTCATCAAAACTTTATTTAATTTCGATTATCTAACACCAACATTAAAAATTTACAAAGAAACGGGTATAATGAACCTTTCTCAAACATATAAATATAATACTAGCATACTGATTAGGAAAATTTTAACAAAAGATATTAATTCACAACTTATATTTACAAAAAAGATAGATTGCACCAAACGTCTGACTAGACAAGCCAACAACATATGTCTGAGACCGCCTAGAACAAACTACGGAAAGAAAAGCATAGTATTTGAGGGAGTACAAACCTACAATAGGTTGCCTAGAGATATTAAGGAGGCTAAAACATTATTAACGTTTAAAAAGTTACTAAAAAGCCACATTTTAAAGGATTTATCATAAAAATCGCATTATGATATTATTATAACAAACTTATACTTCTACAACGCCAAATACATATGTACTATATAATTTATATATAACACATATATAAAATGTCAATATATATAAATAAATATATACTGTATATTGATAATAAAAAGCCCAAAAAATAAAAAATAAATAATAATAATAAAATAATAAAAAAGAGGGATACTCCATATTTAATGTACATCTAAAGTAACAATATTAATTCATGTTTTTAAGTATATACACACATACTAATATTTAGGTATATAAATATATACATATATTTAAGCTACATACATACATAATTGTATACTCATACTAGAAAATATATTAACAATGTTACAATTAAAACCATATAACGCTATCTCCAATTCATAAATATCAATAAGTCATAGGCCTTAATAAACATTCACTATTTTTAAGCAAGCACCTCTAACGACAAATTTTTCTTAACTACCCGATGCAACTAAACATTTCTACACTTACCCTACCTTACTATAAACGTTGTCTGGTTATGTTATGTTATTAATTAAATTGTTAACTATTGTATTTTCTCTGTAAGTGATTTATGTAATCTTTTGAGAAAATAAATGTCTTAAACCGTATGTATTTATCCAAAAAAAGAATAATATGAATGTATTCTCTTTTTAGAAATAGTTTGATTATTTCCAAAAAGAAAATGCATTGACCCCAAACTAGGCAAACCTGTATCATGGCAACTGATATTAAAGTCTTATATATAAATCCGAGCCCGCAGCCTATCAAATGTTACTTTTAAAATATTTCTGTTTATTGGTTCAAACAATTTGATTCCATTTGCGAATATCTGTCAATAGCACAACTATTTCATTATTTTCGTATTTAAAAATATCTATTCCATGCAATTGGTATTCCGCATACACAATAAAATATTTTTTTTAATAAAAATGCCTTTAACAATATTTACACATATCTCACTGTGCATTGTTATTCGGTCTCTAATCTGATGTGTAGTATTTTAAATTGAACCTCAATCTACCAAACTACTTCAAAATCTCTGGTTTTAGAGTTATGGAGGCATAAATAGATCGGTAGAAGACAATAATTATAAATATAATAATTTTAAGTTCAGACTTTTATAAACAAGCTAGCTTTTGCTCGTGGCTCTGCTCAGAAACTGTAACTTTTTCTTGATGAAAGGTACTATATGGCCTTTGACGTAACCCTGACAATGTACATATTTTTATTTATTTTTTATTTTGCTCGTCGAAATGACCACACTCCACCTGATGGTAAACAGTCGTGTGGTCTAAGAGCAGTGGCCTCCACACCGCCCTCATAGCAGCCGAGGCGATGTTGAGGTCTCTACTTTCACGGCCTGAGAAGGTGCTTTTTCACGCCCCGCTTGAAGGACCCAGGATCGAAGGAAGAAGGAAACACATGCCTTGGCAGAGAATTCCATGCTTTGGTCGTTCGGCACAGGTATGAGGACCCAAACTTGTTGTTACGCGCTCTAGTCGACTCTACTGTGTAAGGATGGCATCTGAGCCCAGCACGCGTTGTTCTGGATAGGAAAGGGGAGGGCGGGATAAGGTGGAATAATTCTTCAGATCACTCCCCGTGGTATATTCTGTAGAAACATGTCAATGAGGCAATGTTCCTACGGAGTTGCAGAGGTTCCAGTGAACTCGTGACCTCTGGATCTCCGATGATACGGACAGCCCGCCGCTGTAACCTGTCGAGAGCGTCCAGCAAGTACTGCGCGGAGCCATCCCAAAGATGAGAACAGTACTCCACACAAGGGCGCACTTGTGCCTTATACAATAGGCACAGCTGCCCAGGCGCGAAGAACCGCCTCACCCTGTTCAGAACTCCGAGTTTTTGCGAAGCTTGCTTAATGACGCTCTCGATGTAGGTTTTTGGATTAAGGGAGTGGCAAAGATCCATACCTAAGATGGAGAGGCTGTCACGTATCACCAGTGGAGTGTTCTTCAGAGAAAGTAGGGGAAGGAACGGAGACTTTTTTGTTGAGAACGCGCATGCCTGGGTCTTCTTGGCGTTGAACTCGACCAAGTTCTTGGCACCCCATTCATAGATGCGGTCCAAGGTCTGGTTAAGTTCAACGACAAGATTCTGCCTTTTCCCCTCAACCTCAGCCTGTTTGGCCCCAGGACGTCCGAGATATCGCCCATGCACGGTACTGTCGTCCGCATAACAATGTATGTTGCCGAGATTCAACATGTCATTGATATTCAGAAGAAAGAGCGTAGGGGGTAAGACAGACCCCTGAGGCACTCCTGCATTGACACGCATAAATTTGGAAGCGCGACCATCGCAAAGGACCCGAATACGACGCTTCTGCAGGAAACTTGCATTCCAGGTGCACAGTTGAGGGGGCAAGCCATAGGCCGGCAGTTTGGAAAGAAGAGACCGGTACCAAAGTCTATCGAAAGCTTTGGCTATGTCAAGGCTGATAGCCAAAGACTCGCCGTGCTTGTCCATAGCCTCACCCCAGAGGTGCGTGACGAACGCTAGAAGATCACCCGTTGATCGTTTAGCCCGAAAGCCGTATTGGCGATCATTGATCAACGATTGATTGACGTCCGGTATAGGCACTTAAGTGTGGGAGACAACTCCGCTGCACATTTTTTGAGGACCACAGCTGGGATGCCGTCAGGTCCACTGGCTTTCCGAACATCGAGAGACTGCAGTATTGCACGAACGGTTCGTTGCTTGATATATATGGCATGGTGTAGCCGCAGTTGGCAATATTAGGCGGCTGCGAACCGCAGTCATCGATTCGGGAGTTGGCCGCAAAGAGATTTGCAAGAAGATCTGCTTTCTCCTGCGGCCCATGAGCCAGTGATCCATTCGGATATCTCAGAGGGGGCAGCAAGGTCTGGCAGAAGTTGGACTGCACGGCTTTGGCCAGGCGCCAATAGCTACGACTGCCCGTAGGATGCGCCATGAGTTTCTGGCCGAACCGTGCGACGCGCTGGGCATCCGCTCTTAAGTATGCCCTCTTGCAGACCTTTGTGGCTTGGTTGAACGCTGCCTTCAGGTGATCCACGTTAGGGTCGTGGAGAGCGCGAGCCCTGGTCCAAGCGCGGTACGCTGTCTGTTTGCGTTCGACAGCATCAGCGCATTCACGATCGAACCAGAGCCTTTTCCTGCCGCCGCTGGTGACATCACTGTATGGAATATAATATTCCATACCCAGGATGATTTCACCAGCGACAGCAGTAGCGCTCTCTGATGGATCCCTGTTCTCAAAGCAGCGTTGAGCCCAAGGGATGGATGCGAAGTACTCCCGCATTCCATCCCAGTCTGCTGACGAGTACTGCCACAGTCATCGTCTTGCCTCCTCGGGTCGTGGGGGCGTAACAACAACAGCTGTGGCACAAACCAGGCAGTGCGGTGGTGGCTGAGGTGCCCAGAGGAGCACGAATCGACACACTGTACCGGTTCGGGTTACTCGTCAGCAGCAGATCGAGCAGAGAGGGCGCCTGACCTGCAATGTCTGGTATCCGGGTGGGCTGGAGTACCAGTTGAGACAGGTCATGCGTGAGAGCGAACGCATGGGCAGTTCGTCCCGCGTGGTCTGTTTTGGGAGAGCCCAACCAGGTCTCATGGTGGGCATTGAAATCTCCCAAGAACACCAAGTCAGCGTTCGGAAACCGCTCCTGCGCTTCGTCTGCCGCCTGACTCAGGTAATCGTAGAATCGAGTTGTCTCAGTGTCTCCTGAATGTGATCGGTAGAGGCACATGTAGATTTGGCTGAACGAACCATGATCTACGTGTACCCAAAGGACAGAGAAGGAAGGGTCCTCTAGGCATTGTAGACGGTGACAGCAAATATCCGCCCTAACAAACAAGCATACCCCGGCTTTCGCGAGGAAATACTCCTCTAGCACGTAGCCGGGATATTGCAGGTAGATCGTGTCTGCAGGACGGCGTATTTGTGTCTCCGTTAGAAAAAGCATTGCCGGCCGAGCCGTCTCCAGGTGGTGATGGACGGCATTAAAGTTAGCGTGGAGTCCTCTGATGTTAATAAACTCCACGACACAGGAAGAGGAAGCAGCGGTGGGGTTGCGGCGATTGGCTGCTGTTAAACGATAATGCTTTGTTCGTACTGCCATAGAGTGAAAGGAAGGAGAAACGTGAAAAAAAAAGAGGCGGCTATTCTCGCAGCAAAGTGGGGCAAGGCGCAGAGCAAGTTTCGTCATATTACTGTATGGTATGGCGATAGCCGATCCGACGGACGGAAGGACCCTGTACCCTCCCGAAAGTGGTCGTCGGGACCCACCCTCCGGTCACCATCCGGCACGACGAGCCACCTCGAGATTATGCGCGGCATGATGAGGCAGCCAAGCTAGTTGGTTAGACTCGTTTGGGCCTCTGGACTATACCGCGGGCGGCCAGCAGAGCACCGTTTCTACGGCTCTCCCTGGCCGCCAGGTCGACTTGCGCCACCCACACAATGACTCTACGGATACTCTGCAGGTCCCTCATAACCTGCGAGAATCGTCACCTCATGCTTAGGCCTCCGGCGCTCTCATTCACCGAACGAAACACAGCAGTGAAACACTGCTGTTTCACGTCGATTTTCTGTGAGAGGGTAGTACTTCCCCGGACGAGCCGGCCCATTCTTGCTGTAACCAGCTTGGTTCGGATCGAGGAAATTATCATGATTAGCGGTCAAGTAACTACGGCGTTAAGGCATAACAAACAAACACACATTCGCATTTATATTATTAGATAGATACAAATGATGTTTGATAGGTATAATTAGTAATTTACTGATAATGTTGCCACTGAAGTGCTATCTTGTAGCCAAGTATAGGGACTGGCTCATAAAAACTGGTTACTGAGATCGTATTGACGCTTGTAATACCAAGTTAAATAAAATTTAAGCATAGATTTGTGTTTTATCTACTGTATTTTATATTGTTTGTCTGTACTTTCCCAATCATAATATCTGTAGATTACATGCTCCTGAGTACTTTCTATTTTAAAATAGAGCCTTAAGTAGTTCGTAAGCACATAGCCCCAACAAAGCTCATAACGTATCTACTCGACCGATAATCATGAAATTTCGAAAAGGACATAAGTTATTATATTGTAATTCCGAAAAAATTACTGTTCCCGAGGAATAGCAAGTTAGATATAAAATTGAAGTGATAATACCGTGAGTATTGTAACTGTAGTAATATCTATGACACGTGTAGGTTATAGGGACAAGCACTTGATAACTCTTGCAATGGCAACTGTGCTGATACAATAGAAACAATTTTGATACACGATCAACTTGCTTCGTAAGTTTATAGGGCAACTAAAGGTTAGCGTAAATTGAGATTAAGTTTTGAGTAATATCTTATATCGTTATATCTTATATTGCACTAACTATATTTATATAGCTAGGCCGATGTATATTTCATCTACATTTTACCTCTTTCTATGTCGAGAGATTTCTGCCCTTGTAAAAAAAGAGGCTAGCTTCGGTGAGTGTCAGTGCCGGAGGCCCAATCACCATCTTTCCCCTTTTCCGTTCCTTCTTCTTCCCACTTTATTTTATTCAGGGTCGCCAACGCGCAAGTGATGCATGCCTCTGGTGTTGCAGGCGTCCATAGGCTACGGTGACCACTTACCATCAGGCGGGCCGTATGCTTGTTTGCCACCTTAGGAGTATAAAAAAAAAAATATTATTATGTGTGTGTGTGGGTGTGGGTGTGTGGTAGGCGGTAATAAACCTGCCTTGACAGCACTGATGGCGTAGTGGTTTAAGTGGTCCCCTCGCCACTGCCGAGTGTTGTGGGTTCGATCCCCACACGGTACAAAATTGTGTGATCCACGAATAGTTGTACCGAGTGTGAGTGTTCTTTGTGCCATTGTTGGATATTTGTGAAATAGGTGTTGTTTTATTTTAAATAAAATAGAAATAAATAATTATAATATAATCTATATATTAATACGTGAAGCAAAAACTTTGTATCCCTTTTTACAAAAATTGCGCGGACGGAGGAGTATGAAATTTGGCACAGTTAAAGTTTATATGGAGAAGGAGGGGTGAATCCTAATATTTTTATAAAATATGCATAAGAAATACATTAAATTAATGAAAAAGCACTACACGCACACAACCATGCATTTGACACACGCAGTCGAAGCGCGTAACTATGGTTACATATATCAATATATAATGACATAATATGTCATCCAAAGATATTGTAGAAACAATATCGTTGATATCAGCAATATCTTACAGCCAATCTTTGGTTGAATTTCAAGCACTAGGCGACCGCTAGTTATAATAACATCAGCCCTGTATTAAACTGTCCCACTGCTGGGCATGGGCCTATTCTCAGTGTGAGAAGGGTTAGGCCATAGTCCACTACGTTGGCCCAGTGCGCGTTGGCAGACTTCACATATCTTCGAGAACATTATTGAGAACTCTCAGACATGCAGGTTTCCTCACGATGTTTACCTTCACCGTTAAAGCAAGCGATAATTGACTATTTAATACGCATATAACTTGAGATGCGCGCCTTGGAATCAAACTCGAGACCTCTGCGTGACAGTTCAACGGTTTTCCACTAGGCTATTGCTGCTTAGTATTTTATAATTAATAAATAATCTATATAATATGATATTATTACGCGAGTCTATAAACTGTCTCATTGCTGGCCACGGCCTCTTCTCAATGTGATAAGAGTTGCTATAGTCCACCACGCTGGCCTAGTATGACTTGGCAGACTTCACACATCTTCGAGAACATTATGTAGGACTCCTAAAAAGAAATATCGTGAAGAAGCCTGCATGTCTAAACATGCAGGTTTCTTCACGATATTTTACTTCATCGCTTAAGCCTTAACCTTAAGTATTTAACTTAAAGAATTAGAGGTTCGTAATTCGGGACCGAACACAAGACTTCTACGTTCCAGTTCTGTGATCTCCCACTAAGTTATAGCTATGTTAATACGAAAGTAGCAGTTCATTTGGCATGTTTTCTCGACTAAACCGCTGAAGCGATATGAACGAAAATGGTATTGATATAGCTCAAATCCAATAGAAGGCCATAACCTACATCATAAACATGACAAAGTCATTATATAGCAAACTAATTATAAAAATATCACATACAAACAGATAAAACTAACTAATAACCCTTTCCGCATCACAATAAAACGAGTGCACTAGATTAAAACCCGTTTTCACAAACTCCATCCAACTTAAACGCAAGAAATCCCATATTTTCTTCTAAAAAACTTTGCCACCAAGATGTACATTCTCAGTAGGTATAGTAGTAATGTATTCTAATAAAAAAAGCCGAGATTTCATTTAAACTTTGCTGAAATTGAACTGAGAGTTGCTAAGTTGGGTATTATAAATAGCAGGCCTGAGTGCCGCGGACTCTTGCCGCGTACATTTGTCATTTATAAAACAGAGATTTGTCTTGGTGATATTTTTTTATTTTTGTACTTAAGAAAAAGAAAATGACTTGGTGCTTTTAATTTTCTTTTTTATGTAAAGGGTTTGACAAGTACTTCTGTCAGGAAATGGTTACGCAACAAGAGCCCTAATCCTTATTACACTGAGATGACGCCCGTGCCCAGTAGAGAGACAGTTCCTGAACAGATGTATATTATTATTTTCTTAAACATATTCTGCACTAGAAAAAATCGTTAACGTCACGTCACTTTATGGTTCGCACAAATTTTTGTCCTGTATGGTAATCAAATCCACAACACTCTGCGTATAGGCAGTGGCAACGTAACATGAAATATATATATTAGGTATTAGGTAGTAGGTATATAATCATACTCGGCATCTTACAATTCTAAAAAGCGCTTCCATTGATGTTAAATTCACTTTAATCAACTGTTCCTTCTATTCGTTATCTAGAATTAATTAAAATTTAATTCTATCGGCTTTTTTTGTGCTCAGCTCTCTCGGCTACAACTGAAATTAAATTTCAACTTCACTTTTTCCGATTTTAACTTTAGCGCCGCGGCGTCGCGAGCTTTTAAATGGGTAATAGGGCTGCACTAGATGTTCGAGTATTTTAAAAGTTAACAGCTATATCAAAATAATGATGATGCTGGATGCGGCAAGCTGAAGACAGGGCGCTATGGCGCTCTTTGGGGGAGGGCTATGTCCAGCAGTGGACTATTATAGCCTGATGATGATGATGATGATATCAAAAATATACACACATCGATAACTTTAAACATATTATAGCACCTTATTCGTCGGGGTAACCAAAAATACAATTGGCCTCTTAATGAATCACCTGTGCTCGTAAATTGTTGCATTTACATTAAATCGGTTTTGGATGGAGTAATTACCAATTTCAGGGTCCAATAGATTCTATAATTACTTCGTTTGTACGTCTTTTACTGGCAACAACATAATAACATGTACGGTTGGCTTACCAAACGTAATAAGAGTTATTAAAATTCAGAGGTAGTTATCTTCGCATAAATGCAGCTGATTAGAATGGTCATTGACCCAGTGCTGTAAGGGTTATAATTTGAAAAGTAGGAATTGTAATTACCTTGCATATATACGTCTATATTTCTGAATGGTAATATAGACGTGTAGCATAACGACTATGACAGCATGTTCACCACCCCCGTAGTGGCAATTCTTGTATTTTGAGCGCCACGGTCTTATCTATGTAAGACCGTAGCGCTCAACATATTTTGTCTTATTATAAGACAAATGTTTCCGTACCCTCCACATCACGTCTTTATTAGAAGATAATGACTAATCGCAACATTTACATAAAAAAAAATGTTTTATTTTGTGTCTAACTGTACATTTACATTTTTATTTCAATGGAGACCTTTGTTTATTTTAAAAACAGCAAAATTAAAGTAACCAAAATTTTCAACTGTTATGGATTTATAGCTTGGTGCTGGAGGACACATCGCGTTTGGCATAAGTTGGCGCTCAAGTTTAAAGAATAGGCGTGTCAACGTTACACATAAGTGTTAATTTTAAGGTTTTTAAATGTCAATAATTTGGAATATATTTTCAAATGGAATATAATTATAATTGTAGTCCTTTTACTATATGCACTACACATATAAAAATTTCGATCTTTTATTTACATAGTAAAAATACTGCAAATATAATACGTTCCATCTATGACACACTTACACTTTTGTCTATAGAGTGTATTAAATCATTTCTAAAATAAAGTATATATTATTTTCTTTTAAAATTTTCAAAATATGTTTCATGTATTTGCCTTGTGATTTTTATTACCTACTTTTTGCCCATTTCCTTAGTTGTTTTAGGGCCTATGTCTCTGGCGAACCTATTTTACCAATTACTATTCATGTACACACAATTTTTTATTTTGAGTGGGCTTAAACCCACAACACGCGGCGTAGTGAAGAGGCAACCACTTAATCACTAAACCATCCGTATAGTCTCTGTACTGCTACTCCAATATAAATGTAATAATACGATAATCGAACCCAAGATTAGCTGCAAAATAACACGACATTACCACCGAGACAGATTTTCATTCTATAAGTAATAAATCACTACATATTTTTCTTGTCACGTCCTAGAACGAGGTCATATCGGTGTCCTAGAACACGCTCCACGTAACCCTCCCCCGAGAGCCACCGCGTCAAAACTACACGAGTTAAAAGCATTGGAGGGTAGAATATAAATCTCAGTTTATGCGGATATAGCGACGTGCGCCGAAAAAATTGCAGTTTGTAAAATCTTCACGTGATTTGTTGACTTGAAAAGTTTTCTTTCTCTTGTGTTTATTTTTGAACTACCTTTACAACGTCTGCGAGAAGTAATGGACCATGGCAAGCGCCATGGTAATTAATGTAGATTTGTTATAATAATATGGTGTAATATAACGTGGAACAGAAAGGTGTGGTCACATTTAAGGGTCAGTTATTATAGACCCTATACAATGGAAAATCGCGACAAATAAACCCGTTTACAATATTTTCACTAAGATTAGCATTTTCTCATTTACGTTTTATCAATATGAGCACATTCTAGTTGATACTTAAACAACAATAACTGCTGTCTCAGTATCTTCCTTGAAAATGACCAGGCGCATTTTATATAATGCGTTTGTTAGATGTTTAAATAATAAATAAATCAAATGTTTAAAATTGATATGAAATTTTTTATAATTTGGTTTCATTCAGGGATGAACGTGGTTTATTTTTCAGATATACATTACGATCTGAAAATTTTGTGATAAACGGTCGAGTAGTTAAGGCGTGAAAGCGTAACAAATTCACATTCGGATTTATTAGTTAGAATATAATTCAACCGTCCTATCCTACAGATTTTGCAAGAAATTCAAAAACTGGCTTATTGATAAATCCTTTTACTCAATAAAAGATTACTTTTATGGTTGTCAAAAATGAATGTAAATTGTAGTAAAAGCATAATATATGTGCATGTGTATGCAATTATTAGTCTAGCAATAATTTACAAATTAAGAATAATTTATGATGTTAATGTGTTTTTGATTTTAATTAAGATTTGCATGTCACAGTTTGACAACTACTAACCAACTTATGTACCTACATTTTATGCAAATAAAAATAATCTATTCTATTCTATTCTAAAACTTATCTCGAACTCGAAAGTCGCCTCTCCAGTAACTTTCATCGATCTTGACATTAATAAGTATTACTTTGTGACTTATTTATTATATATATACTTGTTTATGTAGCCGCCTTACCACTGCACTTTAGATGAAATTCGGTACGCAGACAGAATATGACCTGGATTAACACATGTGATACTTTTTATCCCGGTCTGTATCCCGTGGGAATCGTTCGGGCTGCGGGTAGGAGATACACGAGATAAAATTTTCATAAAAATTTGGTAAAGCCTAAAATATTTTACTGCAACACTTCAATTTATATAAAAGTACTTCCTTATTAATTATAACCTTTTAAGTCACAGCAAATTATTTCTGGCATTATCATACCAGAAATAAATAAATAGTTGGTTAATCTGTCAAATCTTGTAAGATACTCGATCTAATTTAAAAAAAATATATAATATCATGCATTATTAGTAATAGTTAATGATTGCTCGGAAGAAAAACATCGTGAGGCGACCTACATGTCTGCAAATTTTATCCATAATATTCTCCAAGATGTGTCAAGTCTGCCAATCCGTACTGGAAGAGATCGGAAGAGAGCCTAGCGCCAGTGACTATATAGTACACGGGCATATACAGGCGTGAAACTATGTATGTACAGTCAGGGACATAAGACGAGTTTGAATTGCGTAACCATATACGATAATGGTAATTCCTGATATTTAAATGCCGTAACAGTTAAATAATAGTTATTATAATCAGATTAATTACTATAGAACAATAATAAGTAAATTTCTATCGTACAATATTGTTAAATTTTTTTTCAGTTTTCTGCTTCTTATACCATCGTTACCTTCTTCGATATGGAAATTGAATTCCAGAATCGTCGGTGACGCTAACGCTACAAGATCAAAACAAAAACAAAAAAATAATAATAGAAAATTATCCAAAACAAAATCTCTTAACATGAATGTTTCCTTTCCCCGAATCGTTGCTCTCAATATAACATCGAAAAGAAGCATTTATCAAAAAAAACTCTCAACTTAAGTACAAAAAATCTTTTTACCAAGAAAATGTTTTAAATTACTTATGCTTGCTAAAGCACGAAGCTTTGATGGATCGACTTGAAGATTTGATAATCAAATACTTGTCCTTTGGAAATAAATTAGATCGCAATAAAAAGTGTATTTTGAATGAGAAATGGTTGACGGTATCGGAAGTCAATCGTACATCAATTTATTATTGTAATTTTATCTGAAAAGTGTTTGGAAATAAATTATTCAAAGAATTTAAGCTGTATATCAATAATATTGTCTTCTGTTTACGCTAATGTTATTCATTGAAATTAAACTACTATATACGGATTTTATCGCGTTGCTTATTTGACACTTTATTACAAAATTTTGAAAAACTGTTACACTACTATAATTACTATTAAACTTTACTAATTTTTAAGCTAATTAAATTATTGAAACTATTAAAACTATTTATACTATTACTATACTATTATACTATTTATATTTATGTTTACACTTTCCCCGACGTTTCGGTTGCTTTTCAGCAGCCATGGTCACGGGGAGACTAAGATGGTAGTTGTCTCAATGTTCCAGTGTAGTTATTTCAAAGTACCTGAATATAATTTAATCATCGGTATTTCTATTTACGCAGAATGAGCTCAAAGTATCATGAAGTCTAGCTGTGGTTTGCTTCTTCTTGGTTTTGACTATTTGAATTACTGGATCCCAAGCTGGTGGTACATTCCAACCATCTTCTCTATTGAAATTAGGACGTTTCTTGAATTCAATGAATATCAATGAAAAACAGAGTTAGAATGCAAGATGAAACTCGACAAAATAAATCAGTAAGACAAGCTAACAAGACAAATTGAATGCATGCATAGGCTCAATTGGTTTCCTTGTCACTACCACTTCGCGAGTGTTCTGAGTTCGAATTCCTCACGGGACAACAATCTGTGTGATACTACTACAAAAAGTTTTACCGAGTGTGTTTTTTGTGTCCGTTTGCTAAATCCCCAGCGACACAAGAATTATTGCTAGTGCAGCATTTATTTTAGTATAAAATAATAATGATGACAAGCCAAAAAATAGAGCAAATACAGATACCAATTAGACGATCTTGGAAAAAGTTGGGTTGTTTTTTACATTTCATTCATTCATTTCAGCCTATTGCAGTCCACTGCTGGACATAAGCCTCCCCCAGGGTGCGCCACAAGGCCCGATCTCCCGTTTTCGCCATCCAGTCACCTCCAGCCACCAGTTTTTACATTATTTTACTGTAATTATAGTGATAAGCAATTCTCAGTGGCTGTATGTAATCCGAAACAATGACCAGTAACCTGAGCTAGCAATAGGCTGACCCCTTTAAAACGTGGTACCTAAACTGTAGGTACTGAAAAGTAGGTGTGATAAACCTTTTATCCGCCCCTTCAGGAACATAGAGGCTAATAGTATATGTAAGATTAAGGTAGAGGTTAATAAACTTGTTTTCAATTCTAGAATGTTCCAAAGATTAAGTTGCCCTCGCCGAATCGTTTAAAGCAAAAACTGATTTTAAAACTTTTCGCAAAGTGAAACTAAAAAAACTATTGCTAAGTGACTCTTTTAAGGAAAAGTACTTTGAAAGTTCTCTTTTAAAAAGTAAACGGCACGACTTAGACTAAGGAAGGAAGGAATTTAAACGTTATTGAAGTCGAACGTTTTCCGTCGAACTGGGAGATATTAATGGCGGATTCTTCTTTGAATAATACCCTGAGCTTTTTACTATATTTGACTGTGTAAAACATTGATCTTTAATAAAGTCACGAGTACTTACTTCCATAAAATAAATTTGAAGGGCAGTAAAGGGTATAATGAAATTTTGATTAATAGATGTTTTTAAAAACCTTTCTTTTTTATTTAATACTAGCTTTTGCGCGCGGCTCCGCCCGCGTGGTACCTACATCAGTAGCCTATCCTCCTTCCCCAGGTTTTAAACTAAATCTGTACCAAATTTCATCTAAATCGGTTGAGTGGTTTAGCCGTGAGAAGGTAACAGACAGACAGATAGACAGACAGAGTTACTTTCGAATTTATAATATTAGTAAGTAAGAATAATCGATGCTTATGTTTCAAGAAAATTCAATTGAAGAAATACAATAGTGATTTTTTTAAAGAAAATTCCAACGGTTTTAAATTAAGAATAATGGTCTGAATTATTATACTATTTCAGTTTTTGTTACATAACATATTTTTTATGTAAAGTTTGGTATATAAAGTATATAAAATAACATAAGTTAAACAAAATATTAACAAATATGTCAAAATCTGTGAACATGTTTACTCTTTTATTTTTGCAAGTCAATATGACTACACGCCGCCTGTTGGTAGGCAGTGTGTAGTCCAGCGTACGTACGTATACATAAGATATCTCGGCAATTGACTGCCCGGATGGCGTATTGGTTTAAGTGGTCGGCACGCCACGCTCACCGCGCCGAGTTTTGTGGGTTCGATGCCCACACGGGATAAAAAACTGTGTTCAACAACAAATGGTTGTTGTTGGCCTCGATGGCGTAGTGTTTAGTGTAACCGACTGCCATGCCTGAGGTCGCGGGTTCGATTCCCGCGCAAGTCAAACATTTGTGTGCATGAACATGGGTGTTTGTCTTGGTCTGGGTGTTTCTATGTATAATATGCATGTATTTACAAAAAAAAAAAGGAAAAGTATATATGTATGTTTATCCATTGTCTAGTATCTATAGTACAAGCTCTGCTTAGTTTGGGCTAGATGGTGTTGTGTGTATGGGGAAGAATAATATTATTAAAAAAAAAATGTCTGTATGTTCTTTGTGTCCGTTGTTTGAGTGTTTGTGAAGTCCACCGCGATATAGTAATTATTCCTAATAACTATATCAATATGTCTACTACGGTAGCAATAACCACGGCCGCTCCCGAGAGATTCAGGGTAACATACAATGATGAAGTTACTTTACAGCAAACAATTTAGTTTAAAAAATGGCTCTAATGACAAATTAACTTGTAAGCATCCGTTATTCAAATTTATATTATGTATGCATTGAACAAAAGTACAGCTTTATTCAACGAGATGGGTGTAGAAACCCAGGATTCTACCTCTTCATGTGACCTTGTGATCTCGGGGGTCTTTTGACCCACAGGTATATTTAATCTCAACCGAGGTATGACCCCAAGGTGTCTGCACACCAACTTACAAGTCAATATTTTTCCATTTAAAATATGTGACACCTATATCTCAGGGGTCTTTTGAAGCTCAGGGCCCATATTCAAACTCGACCGAGGAATAACCCCAATGTGTCTGCACACCAACTTACAAGTCAATCGGTCCAGTGGTTCCGGAGCTATGCCTGTCACTAACAGACAGACACACAGACCCACAAAGTGTTTTCATTAACCTTTTCGAAGAAGACTCAGAGGTTAATAACTAGATCTGACGGTTTTAATAACTAGATCTGACGGTTTTAATAGCTAGATCTGACGGTTTTAATAACTAGATCTGACGGTTTTAATAACTAGATCTGACGGTTTTAAGATCGTCTAAGTATGCAAGCTCTCAAACTAAACTTCAAGGAACAGTTCTTCAAGTAACAAACAGATATTGCACTATCTGTCTCACAGAATACACAAGAACCCAAAAACACTGCATTGCACATAAATGTAAACAGAGAAATTATTCCGCGCGATCGCACTACAGCGGAGCTTGTACCAGATAATTGCACTGACGTGTAAGGGTGTTCAGTGATGGCTGAATGCTGTACACCGTTGTATGCTCGACAGTGTACGTACAGTTTGTGCACGGATAATGGAAAGAGCATTTATCCTTAAATTTGGGTAGGGAGGTAGAAATGGTAGATTGTCGGGGTACAATGTTTTACAAGGGATTTATGTGTGAAGATTGGAATAAAGGCAGACTGGTTTTCAAATAATGATGCTATAAATAGAGTGACTTTTTGAGAGATAGATTTTTTTTTATATTACTTAGGTGGTAAACTAGCATACGGCCCTCCACCGTAGCCTATGGACTCCTGCAATACCAGAAGCATCACTTGCGCGTTGCCGACCTTTTAGGAAAGGAAGTGGGAAGGATAAGGAGCGGGAAGGGGGAAAGAGGGTGATTGGGCCTCAATCACCGAAAGAAAAACTACAGTAGGAATACTGCTATTTTACGTCGATATTCTGTGAGATAGTCCTTCCCCGGTCGAGCCGGCCCATTCGACCATTTCACGAGTTTAATCCCGTGGTTACCACGTGGTTATTTTGATGCCCAAGTCGGCTAATCTGTTAATGTAGTCATTGCCATATCCATTAGGTAATTCTCAATAACAACACAGTGTAAATAAACCGGTTTGACGAAAATAAGCTCATTATTCTAATTCATGAGACTTTATCTTTAATATTCTTTTTATAATAGACTACATGTGCCCGCGGTTTCACGCACGTTTATGATTACTGCGCCGCCCCCGTGGGTCGTAGCTTGATGTTATATAGCCTATAGCCTTCCTCGATAAGTAGGCTTTATAACACTAAAAGAATTTTTCAAATCGAACCAGTAGTTTCTGAGATTAGCCCGTTCAACCAAACAATCAAACAAACTCTTCTGCTTTATAATATTAGTATAGATATCATGTAAGTATCCCATTAATATATAATATATATATAATAATCGTATGTAACTTAGTTCCTAGTAGTATATTGTAAGTGCCCTTAATGCCTGTGGCACAGGTTTACCCTAGTACAGGCACCCATATTATATTACCTATATTAAGTACTTTATGGACTGTACTCATGTTTTACCACTGTAATTAATAAATAAATTATTTTTATTATATTAACTGAATAATACACAATACAGGCTGAAAATAATAATAATGATAATAATATATTAACTGTGAATGTATGTGAAGTAGTTCGGATATTTGTTACTCAATCACGCATTAACCGTTGAACAGATTTGGATAAAACTTGGTAAACATGTACCTAGACCATTAATATTCAATACAAGGAAGTCCTTGGATGGCATTCGAGTGCAATATAATAACATCTTTAGACACCTTACGGGGTTAAAACGCTACTGTAGTGCCTCTGGAATGTTCATGGAGGCAAGACTAAACACTTTCAATGCCATACAACGGAGCCGAATTGCATCTTTCATGGCCAGACATGGCACGTGTAGAAACAAAATAATTGAAGAGTTAGCGGGTAGATTATATACCACTTCGATTTTTAAAAGATGGCTAGAAATAGCTGCGTAAAGGATATTATTATTATTATATATTATTAATTAATTGCTTTTACTATTTTTTGTTTTTTGTTTAATATATTATTCTAATAACAGTTAAATTTTATTATTTAATTAATGTAATATAATTTCTAAGTTGGGTTATTAATACAAAATATTAAATTGTCATGTAATATTTATTATGTTGTAATTTTGTTTCTATTTATTAAATTGTTATTTATTGTTATTTGTTGCAAATGTAATTTAGATTTGTCTATGGATCATGTGTCTGACAATAAAGATTATTATTATTATTATTATTATTAACATATTATACTCGTAAGAAACTTTTTATCTCATGAGCCTGTGAGTGAGTACCCATGAGCTTTACCCGAAGGTCTAAGCTGAAACTAGTATATGATCAAGCAAATAAACGATTAATTATTTAACACACAGCTGGCACAGTCAGCGACATAAGTAGGTACCTAAACAATTAATCAATTTGTAACTATTTTCGATAGGTGAAAAATGTTAGAATATTCTTCTAAAATAATAAATTGTGATTAAAGAAACAATCCTTTAACTACTGCTATAAAAGATTAGAAATCTTTACAGGTATAAATAGGCAAAGTCAAAACAGTTTAGTACTTTTTCTTCTCTGTTCATCGTCTGATTTTCTTTACTTTTTTAGTAGCTCCACTGTTATTAGTAACTAGATGTACCCGCGGTTTCACCCGCGTTTATCGTTATTGCGCCGCCCTCGTGGGTCGTACCGTGATGTTATATAGCCTATAGCCTTCCTCGATAAATAGGCTATCTAACACTAAAATAATTTTTCAAATCGGACCAGTAGTTCCTGAGATTAGCGCGTTCAAATAAACAAACAAACAAGCAAACAAACAAACTCTTCAGCTTTATAATATTAGTATAGATAAAATATGCCTATTTAAAATTATTTTGGTATTGAGGTGTTGTACATTATAAAAGTGTATATGTTCAGATATACAACAAACAATAAATAATGTTAAATATTAGAAAAATATGTAGGAAATAAAACTCAACCTATCAGACCCCGCGCGCGCGCTAATGTAAACAACAACAACCCTCGCGTCCCGCGGCCCCCGGCACTCGAAGGCCACTCGAGCGTTATTCGAGTGGGTCGGCAGATATTTATAATTTAGAACGCAAAGTTATGATAACAAAGCTTGTGTTTCTTAGAAGTATACATTGTAAGCTACGATAAGTGTTATGAATCATCGCATTTACGTGTATATTTTAGTTTATACGTCTGGTTAAAGTAACCGAATTGGCAATATGAGATGATATTATTATATCTTTATTATAAAGATTAATTGATTTGTCTAATAAGATGTTTTACTTTTTCTATTTCCTAGTTAAATACTGTTTATAGTAAAAAAAAAGTATTTATAATGTCTGTAAGAAAAAATAAGATATTAGCATTTGAAAGTGCGTGACGAGTACATTTTAGAGCGCCGAGAAAGTAAATATTGAAAAATTTCTAAAAAAAAATCTGACGTAGCCTTGTGCGTGCTTTTCACATATTTTATAGAAATACTAATAAATAACACTATTATAGAGATTAAAACCTGAAATACGATATAATAAAGTAATAAAAAAATAAAATATCAAAAAAGGCGGGTAATCTGAGAAATGATAATAGGTTATTTTGGGCTTCAGTTTGTTATACAAAAATAGCAATAGTCACTATTGTTTTTATTGTGTCTAAAAATAGAAAGAATAAGCTTTCCAATAATGTATTATACTTACATACTTGCCCTATAAAAACTACAGATAACAGCGGAACAAATAACATAGACGAATGAACGTGTGGCGCAAAGTCACGTGACATGACAAAAAAAATATTTAGAAAAATATTATTCAGTCCATAAATATATTTGTTCGAAAAGCTCCGTTCATTCTGAGAACATTGATATGCAACACAATATTTTAAATACAGGCCTTATAATAAAAAAACGGCAAACAAAACACGTCCCAACGCTTAGACCCCATGTAGCGTCACCGGGGTTTTACGGGTGCAAATGTGACGACGCGATATAGCGTCACCGGGGTTTGAGCGGACAACATTTTAATAATGATTATAGTTGAATTTTGACTTACGGTTAAAAACTAGCAAAATTATTGTGTATAATAGAGCAATTTAAAATCATGGGCATATTTGTTTTTGTCTTTGATTGTACCTCCCAGAACATAAACTAAGCCGCCATAATATTATCAGTAATACTCCTACTGCTAGACTAATTAAACAATACTTAATATTTACCTGTAACTCAGTTGACCTAGAATAATATCCATATTTGACTATTAATGTGCTTCTATTATTTATATACGTACATACATAGATTCACGCCTGTTTCCCAGAGGGGTAGGCAGAGACTACGGATTTCCATTTGCTATTTATATACAATTTATGTGATATGTTATTATATAAGAGGTGTATTAACATTTTCCCTGTCCAATGACTCCAAAGGAGTCACGTTTGTACCAAACTCATATGTCCATGACTCTGGTTGGAGTCATAATCCATAAGCAAATTTAATAGGCTTTTTATTTCATTGGACGTATGAATAAGAGCAATAAGATTGTCATGGACGTATGGTTAGATAACAAGGCTGCCGAAATTTTTTTTTTCCATCCCGTATTTGCATTTTATATTTTATTGTCAAGATTGTAGGTGGACGCACGAATACATTTTAACTTTTGTTCTGGGACAGGGAACGTGTTCAGCCCGCATTTCGCCAGTAAAGGTTTTAGGTTCGATGTAATAAGAATCAAGCCAATTGCCGTCTATCGACCACATATCCAGATAACGTCTTAAAATCCAATAAAACTTTTCTCGACCATGATATCAAACCCAAGAGCCCATGCACAGTAGTCACATTCATCACTGCTGCGACAACAAGACAGTATACTGATTGTTCCACCCACATTTCGTAGTTTGTCGAAATTATTACAGTTTTAAGTAAAATAATAAAAATAACTATATTATTTTTGTAATATATTATAAATTTATAAATGACAAAATTGATTAACGTTTTCAATAAAGGAAATTATAACATTGTTTTCTAACATAAGATATCCTGGAGTCTTGCCACCGTTTGATTAAATATTGTCCTGAATTTAAAATAGGAAATCTTTCTTCTTAGTAAAATATGTCATAGGGTTGCATGTTTGGTCCCGGGCTCAATTGACCTCAATAATTGACAAATCCTGACGAGATGCTTTTAAGTTACAGTTAGAAAATTTAAAATTGATTTAGTAGCAAGGAGTCTGGTAATAAATAACAGTAATTACAGATCCCGAAATGCCACTCCCTATTAATTGAAACCTTAACATAACTGGAGAAATATTAGACTAATATACCTCCCTTCAGGGATATATATATATAAAACCCATTGGTAAGGTTTTCTTTGTCATTTTCGCAGGTAAAATGACAAGAAACCATATAATGTTATTTCTCTTTATGTTGCGTAGGTAAAACAAGTATAATTCCCAAAAACAACAAAGACCAAAAGATTAGTGTGCCTGCTTACTACAGTTATTACGTAGAAGGTAAAGAAACATTAATATCTGTGATTTTGGGAATGTAATTGCGCGCAGAATAGTCTGTCCGCATCCCTGAGCTTATATTTTGAGGAATTTGAGGCAGTATCTACGCTGCCCTGGGGATACTTCGACGCTTGTATAGTTAATGAGACAACGCCGGAGAATAAGGCATCATGCCACTACAAGATACGCAAAGCGAAGACTTAATGTCTTAAACACTCATTTTAACTGTTTAGTTTTAATTTTGTTTAAAAATAAAGATACCTACTTTCTATGCTTTTTTATGTTTGTACTTTTAATGTAATTCCTTAAAATCTATGCTAGGAATAAAATTAGTATTGCATAGAACTTACTTGTGACCTAACAGTAACTTATGTCTGATACAAACGATGCAGTCGATATTTTTAATGCATTATTAGCAAATAAAATTGATATGGTACCTTATTTTTCCCTCTAATTTAAAAAAGACAAGTCCCGCAAAGCTTTATTCCTTTGTAGTAGTGGACTTTACAAACGTTCAAACAACGGTTCTGATTTCAGAACCGTTGTTTGAATGTTTGACCGGGATGATGAATTTCTGACCGAAGGAAGAGGAAGGAGTACTCTCTCACAGAATATCAACGTGAAATAGCAGTATTCCTAATGTTATGTTTCATTCGGTGAGTGAGAGTACTGGAACGTCCAATCACCCCCTTACCCCCTTCCCGCTACTTCTCCTTCCCACTGCCTTTCCTAAAGGGTCGGCAACGCGCTAGTGGCCTCTGGTGTTGCAGGCGTCCATAGGCTACGGTGACCACTTACCATCAGGTGGGCCGTATGCTTGTTAGCCACCTTAGTTGCATAAAAAAAGAATTTAAACATAGAACGCTCTGAATCAGATTAACTATTTGTGGAACATTTAGTATTCTGTAGCATAGATACATTAATTATTGAACCTATAACATTCTCAGTGTGAAAACGGTTAGGCCATTCTTAACAATATTATGGAGAAATCCCTGACATGCAGCATCCTCCAGATATTTTTCGTCACTGTTTAAGAGTGCGATAATGAACTATTTAATATGCACATATTTTCGAAAAGTAAAAACTGCGTACCGCCTTCGGACCGAACTAGAGCCCTGTGCGTGGCAATGCAAGGGTCTCCCACTAGGCGATCGTTGCTTACAAAGATACCAGAGCTATATTTGTTAATAATATAAAATATATCATCGCTCCTTTTATTCAAGAAGCTTAATTAGTAATTCGGTATCGTCCTCAATGTAGATTTTAGACCAGAAGCCATGGCCCAGTTTGCATAACGGGTCTTGGCCACACGTCCGAGCTTAATCCGGACTCCCGTACAAACCGGGCGATCCCAGCAACCCAAATTGAAGAATAAGCAGACGACTTGTTTTGAATAACAAATGTAAGTTGTGATTGTATGTAAGAAATAGTGTTAAGAATGAAAGGATTAGGAACAGACTATTGGCATCATTTACAATCTCAAATTATTTTTATTTGCTAATAAGGCAGAAAATAATGTTGAATGCATGATTCGTAGCTTTAGTTACTGTTACGCTTAGGGCCGATCGTGAGATTCTGATTCTGTGATATTGTGCAATTAGATTTAAAAAGTGAGCTGTCGTTTTATTGTAAAATAATAATGAAAAATAGTTTGTATCTATAAATTGTTTCTTATTTATATCATTTTTGTATTGTTGAAAATCAAAGTACAAGGCAGTGAAATCTTACCTGTAGATATTTTGGATATAAAAATTACAAGAATTGGTGACCGTTTGTCACAGGCTTATGAAGTATAATGCGAGTAAATGAAGCAAGAGAGAATTGCCTTTATTGAAGCATGTAATCCTAACTAATATTATAAATGCGAAAATGAGTTTGTTTGTTTGTTTGTTTGTTTGTTACGCTTTCACGCCTTAACTACTTAACCGATCAACATGAAATTTTGCATACACGTTGTCAGGGGCACAGAATAGGACATAGGCTACCTTTCATACAGAAAAAATAACTGTTGCAAACCTAACCTAACCAAACCTACATTTACGCGAGCGAAGCCGCGGGTGAAAACTAGTCTGATATATATTTATTTATTTTAAGGTACATCAACAATATACATATACAAAATCGGTTCACATAAGAAGCTGAAAATAAAAACTTATATGTATATCTATTAACACAACATTTTCTGTACAGAATTATAAAGAATAAAAATTAAACATAAATTAAGAACTTAATACAAATTTAACAAGACATAATTATTATTTACAAAATAACAAAAAACAACAACAGTCAACGAGATCTAGCACAGCATTTTATTTAGTAGACTATAATAAGCCTTTCTTTAGTTGAGACTTAAAATATAACTGGCGAAATGAAGATGTAACAGAGGACTGCCTACCCTTTTAAGGATGTACTGGCATGAGTATATGTATGTAAACATCGGCTAGACTTGTCTTTGTTACCCAAAAGTTGACTTAGTGAATTTCAGATTGAATTCAGTCCGCTTCTACGGAAACTACTCTGCAAATCTAATGTAATCTGTAGAGATTGTCTACATTGTGTCCATTGCAGACAATCTCTATTTCCTTGTGCCACAGTGGTAGTAAATGCAATGTTGTGTATGGGGACTCGGATTTAATTCTAATGGCAAAGTGTTTTTGGGTTTTCTTGTCAAAAAAGAATTTCTTGACATGAAATCTCATAGCAGGATGGAGTCTGGCACTTTTCCCGGTAGGTGAGATTAAGCTAGCTCCCTATTACATGGGACCTATAAAACGATGTCGAAATGTTGGCGGCAAAATGATGGTACTGTCGCAGGTCATAGTTGTCGACTAGGATTATTTTAATGTTGTATTTTCTAACAAAAGATTTCTTGTGGCTATTATTTAATTATCTGCTAAAGGAAAAATTGTAATACAAATTCCATGACAAGGAGAGCACGTAAACTCTTTCCTGAACATCAAAGATGATCCATAAGGGCAGTGAGTACCTGAAACCTGAATTTTATCACCTCAACTTTTATATTTATAAATAAAAAAATAGGTATATTATGACGGACTTGATTCAAAATCTAAGATACCCAGATCTTAGATTTTGAATTAAGTCCGTTATTGTTGTACTAAAGCAATTTTTATACTACTGCGGTAGCATACAAGCTTACGATTCGCGTGATGGTAAGCGGGAATAGCCTATAATCTCTATAACTCGCGAACTGACATGCCTAATAAGGTATTACCGTTGAGATGAAACGAAATGAGTGGAACTTCTGCTTACCGGGCGTAACCATGTTATTACCCTTACGCTGGAATAGGCTGGTCGTACCTGGCGGGTAGTGTTCTGACGTTTGATTTCAGGAACTTGTATAATTATAACTGGCAATGCAAACTTCGCTTGCGCGATTTAGGGTCTACTACAAGCCCTATAAAGTATGGAATTAAGTACAGCACCATCTCTTGTCACAACCCGTAAGTTATTCGCAAATGTGAATACAGCCACAGCACTATAACTGTTTGAAGTACAGCAAATTTTCACATTCACACATTTCATTTGTTCTACGTTTTGTCGTTTGCCCTCGAGATAAACATCGTTAATCGAATAACATTCCCTTGAGAGTGATAGTCGATTTATTGACGTTCGAATCAATTACATAATACCCAAGCGTATATTGCATATTATTCGGTAAAACTTTTGATTAGTATAACTTGTAACTTTGTTAGAGATAATTATTGTGAGTTACTATAAATTTAACTAATCAATTTTAGCAATGTATCAGATTGTGGTTTATTATGAAATATTGTGTAGTTTATAATTATTATTATTAATTTTAATATTAATTTCTTGTAACAAATATTTCAACATAATCTATATATATATAATTAACTTATGACTTGTCTGTCGCAGTCCAATGTTGGAGGTAAGGAAGCCGGGTCGGGTCTCTAGTAATATTATTAAGTGAGAATGTGAGTTTGTTTGTTACGCTTTCACGCCTTTACTCCTCGACTGATTATCATGAAAATTCGCAAACACGTTGTCAGGTGAACAGAAAAGGACATAAGGTACCTTTAATCCAGAAAAAAAATACTGTTAGTAACCTAACTTAACCTACATTTACGCGAGCGAAGCCACGTGCAAAATCTAGTGAGAATATAAATATGATGTACTGTAATAAAATCTTACACGCGATCTTATTATAGTGTACGTAATATTGAGCATCATGTTTTAAGGTTTCTTATTGCTTAACCGTGAAAACATCTTTCGTAAATTTTGTACTTGACCCGGTGTCTATTATTAAGCAGGTCGATGCTTAAAATCGAACTATTATCCTACTGGAACACAAAACCAGGTCGAAAATTATCCTATATATAGGTACCTATATATATTAATTCAAGACATACTCTTTCTACATCCCAAATTACTTGCAAATCTGTATATCTCTTTAGCGTGAAAGAGTAACAATCATCCAATCATTAAAAATTTTCATTTTATAAGATGTATTGAATAGCCTGACTATACTTTTCGACGTTTAAGAATTTAATGTATAGTAAACTTTCACATGCCACTTGTGGCAAAATAGAAGAACCGTGTACCAATCTGACCACCTAATTGTACTCTATTTTATGTGAAATAAATATCATCATCAAATATCATCATCATCATCAAAATAATATTAGTGAGATAGATAGAGACAGAATAATATAAAGCAGTATATACGAGAACGTAATACAATTATACAGGTTGTTAAAGTATCCAATGGTAGTATATTTAGAGGTACATTGATGTACCACCCCTGGGTGATTTCAAAACTATGGCCGACACGAGCGAGTAATTAGACCGTAGTCTCCGGGGCGGTTTTATGAAATACGTGCTAGATTAAATGCTGTTGCCGACTGATGCAATGTGTTGCTCCTCATTCGAGGCTAACTAATATAACATTTGTGTAGCTTTTAGAGATATGGCACAGTGAATTTAAGTAGAAACTTAGTTTCTGACGGGATTTTTTATAGTTGAGGAAAATAAATTAAATTCTCAATCTGACAAGCGAGAGTTTTATATTTATGTTTATTTATATTATAAGGGAATTTTATCCACACGGATACGTCAATTCATTTGTATCTTATCCTTTATTACATACAAAACTATCAGCGATAGTTATATCACATCATAAGTGTGATAATAACACAAGATAAGTCCAACATCCCACAACTTAAAACCATTTTTCTGTTTAATTATTCTCTTTATTATACGAGGCCCTGAATACGGATAAGCAGATGTATGCATGTGCACATTAAAGGTTGAGTTTTAGATTTTTTTTGCGTGAGTTGTCAATTGCCATAGCTACACGCGTACCGCATACACGCAGCTCACGAGCGGCGCATTCGTGTCGCATTCGCCAGATCTCGACACAGCCTTCGATGTTTATATCTGAACCACCAAATCGCTGCAAAAATTTTAGTAAAATTAGGGTGGTAAATAGAATATTACCTAGATTATCATATAAACTTTCATTCCGGAAAATAGCTTAGTTCTCTGGAACATTTTATTATTATGCTTAGGTCGTAAAAAGTGTTTAAGCATTAAACCGTACATTACTACTTTAGGTGTATTTATGACACTCGTATACTCGCACTTATGCATGTTTCCCAGTGCAGAAACATTATTTTTTTATGTCTGATAGTAAACAGTTACCAAGCGAGCAGAGAGCTCAGTGGGGAGACCAACAGACTGCAATGCAGAGGGTCTCTGTTTCAAACCCACGTCGCGCACCTCTGACTTTCAGAAGTTATGTGACTTTTCGAAATTATGTGCGTATTGATTGAAAATTATCGCCTGCTCCGTGCCTCGGAGAGCACGTTAAGTCGTCGGTCCCGGCTGCCATCTATGGCAGTCGTTATTGGGAGAGTGTCGACACAAAAGATCCCACTGGGTCGAAGTGTCGCCGGTCTGCACTGACTGACCCCCACATAAGATAAGCAGTTACCAAAGCTTATGAACGCGTGTACCTAACAGCTACAATATCATGCGCGCATTGCCAATCCACCAGAAATATTTTATGACCTTCTGCACTATTGTGTGGTGGGTTACAAAAGGTTATAGTATTAGTTCCCAAACTCGGGGAACTGTAACCTATCTGTCATCAACTCATCATAGTTCAAAGTCATTTATTGTAAATTACTAGATTTTACCCGAGACGCCGATTGCGTAAATGTTGGTTATGTCAATTTTCTATCCCTCGAGAACAATAGTTTTTTCTGGATAAAAGGAGTACCTTTTATCCAGAAAAAGTCAAACTATGACTTTTTCTCTACTCCTGACAACGTGTAAGCGTAATTTCATGATGATTGGTTGAGTGGTTAAGATCTTCATACTGTCGTCTCTAGGAGAAACTACGGCAAAAGAGCGTTTTAAAACCCGACCACCTATAATTTATTTTCACACCACAATACAATTGAATTAGGTACATTTGATATCATACATAAATTTAGTTGACGTAGAAGTACTGTGGGAGACTGGTGCCTAAGGTAGACGGAGAGACCTAAAGTAAAGTATTTTATAGGTTTTTCATAAATTGGCATTTGGCAAACAATAGCACCGTAATGACTGCATATCATGGACTGGTGGTTTCTATCCTGAGATATGGTTTGGTTTTCTGGGGAAATTCGTCTGATAGAGATCTCATATTTAAGGCACAGAAACGATGCATTAGGGCTATGTTTGGGTTACAACCTACTGATTCTTGTCAGCCATTATTTATAAATTATAAAATTCTTACTCTTCCTTGTCTCTTCATCTATGAAGTTGCGATATTTGTTAAGCTTAACCTTAACCTATTTAATATAGCGTCAGCATGTAACACCAGGTCTCATCGTGATATCTATAGAATTTGCATACGTAGAGCCAATACTGCCTTATTACATAAAAGTATATTTTGTTTGGGCCCAGTAATTTACAATAAACTCCCAAAACAACTGAAGACAATAACTTACAAAAATTTAAAAATAAATTGAAATTCTATTAAAACAAAAAAGGAAAATATTTTATGATTATTAAATTGATCTGACATTCTTTAATTTTAATTTTATTTTTGCTTTTATCTTTTATTTTTTTATTTTGGTTGTTTATTTATTAATTTATTATCTTAATCTATTCTAATTTTGTTTTATTCCTATTTATACAGATGACATTCCATTTAAATGAATATACCTATGTTAATTAATTATAATTATTTGCATGCCACTTAAAGGTAGGTCATTTGATACTTGTACCTGTTGGACAATTTATAACACCACTGTAACAATGTTTTCTGCAAATTAATAAATGATTTGATTTGATTTGAAATATTTATACATATTTATAAAAAATGTATACATATGGAAATAGAATACACACTCTAAACACGAATTCCCTACACCTACGTAAAAGCTAACCATCCAGAAAATGTCCGTCGTCACAAAGATCCAATTTCGAAACACCTTTGGTAACAACACACGAATAGCTCTTTGAAAAACGTTAAATGTCCGAGATTGCCCTTCTCATTCTACGTGAAGTCCTTATTTTGTCTAAAGTGTAAATTCTGAATACCAGTCCGGTCGGTGCTCGACAAAACAGGTACCTAAATCTTCTTATATTGATTTCTACACGTGTGCTTATATGATAGAGTCAGCGCTAGTGGCTACATAGGTATATCCGAGCAACCGTCTGGCTAATTGTCAATAACTCTATGAACATAAACAAAAGGAAATATTCCTCAATTTACCACGATGGTTACTTAACTTATCCTAACTAATATCATAAATGCGTACTACTTGACCGATCCACGTTATCCAGAGCACAGAAAAGGACATAGGGTGCCTTTCATCCAGGAAAAAGTAGTGTTCCAAGGGTAATTTCTTGACAAATAATAATATGCATATTCACACACCCATAACACAAGTTCAATCTTAGCTTGGGTGTCAGATGGTTACACTTACAACACTGTAATAACCTACAATTTGTAAGGAAAACGTTTGTTTTAGCCATTGTATGTAAAAAATTGTAAAACACGTAATAAAGATTATTATTTGTTTCTCTTCACGGGTATTTCCCTAATACATTTGGAAAACACCCGGCCCTTTGGGAGGCTTACACGGAGACATGGGTCCAATGTGAAGAGGCCCTTCGAGACTTTTATTCAAAGGTGGGATGGAACACCTACAGCGCACTAGACGCAGCAGGCGTAGGACTATTGCTACGTATGGATTCTAATATATGGGCTATGGGTATGGGTGTTTGATGGACTGGTATTGGTAACTATGTATGATAAAATTATTTTCTCGTTTCGGTTTCACTGAAACAAAAAAAGGTAAACAGACAAAACTTTTAAACTAAAATCCTTCTTACATTTCAGGAACAATTTTACTTAAACGTACTTACTTAGATGTGGTTTTCTTTATTTTAAAGCTTTTAAAAACAAAGCACTTTGCTGAACCTGAATGTAGAATTCATTATCGATGGCCTGAGGCGCATTCAGCTCTAAGTTATATCGTACATTTATTAGTGTGGCTCTCTAATGAAATTTCTCTTTGTTCCTAACTCCTGACAAAGGTTTAGTAAAAATGAGTGAAAATGTTAAGTTAGCCTATCAAATACAGCATGTAACAGAAAGGTGTGGTCATATTTAAGTGTCACATGATATAGTCCCTGTACAATGGAAAACCGTGACGAATAAATCCGTTTACATTAATTTCACTAAGGTATAGCATTTTCTCATTTATCGACAATCAATATCAGCATATCCTAATTGATACTTAAGTAACACTAACAGCTGACCTGGCGACGTCCATGAACCCAAAAATCATGTAATATTTAGATTTGATGTTTCAATATTTAAAAAAATTTAAATTGTTCATATGAGGTATCGAAAAAATACTGTTTTTGAGGAATATAAATTTTTTAACAAAATCTAGATTAACGCAAGCAAAGCAGCGGATAAAATCTAGTATTTCATAATATATTCAGGATATGCACTATGAAATTATAAATATTATAATATCACCGCTATTACTTTTTCAGATTAATCCTTATATTTTATTGGTGTGTAGGGAATAATTCCGTTTCCGCAACGGCACGATAGTACGCCAATAGAGGCGGAACTCAGTGGGACTAGCCGGAACCGGATTTAACTGACCGGAAATGCTGCTGCGATTGGTATTGGTACCGTTTTATTGACGAATCCTGGTACGGGCATCGGAAAATAAATGAATGATGATAAGGCTGTTAGTCCATGCTTTATTGGAGGCTAGTTTCCACTCGCAGCTTCGCCCGTGTAAATCTTCTAAGAACGTATACCGGGATAGAAGGTATCCTTTGTGTTATTCCTATTACTGGTCTATCTGCGAGCCAAGTTTTACCGAAATTCGTTTAACGGTTTATGCGTGCGTGAGCAGCAAATGTCTAAAGCTTTAAGCATCTTCGGCTTTGAGTTTTTTGCCTATTCTTCCCATTGGCTATACCGTCTTTCTTTGCTAAGCTGGCAAATTTAGTTAGTGTTACATTGACTAGGTTATAAGTGTTACTTTGTGAACTAAATTCGGCTAATAACTACCTTTATATTGTAAATCTGTATAAAATACAGCTAATTGCAAAGTGTGTTTAGATATGTACGTACAAAATATTCTCGTGTATTAAATCAGAAGCCGGAAAAATACTTCTAGTTTCTAGGCAAAATACTTCTAGTTTCTATATATTCAAATAAAATAAAATATTATTCCAACCAGAAATCTCTACACCAAATATTTTCACGTTTGCACGAAAGGATTTGCATGATCACACTACCATACATCCAACTTTCACCGCTAGATGGCGTTATTGTCAAGCTGCTATTCTTGGAATAAAACACTCCTATGGCCACCATTTACAGAAAAAGACATTAAACAGCAATGGTCACGCCTGAAACGAGTTTAAGCAACATTTTATCGACGAAAACTTTTCCATTGTGGCCACCAGAAGTTTGGCGTGCGTATTTTAACGAAAGTAGTGGTGGTAGCCTTAGGGAGTGTTTTGTAAGGGTTTATGACAACAATCCCTTTACTGTGACAGCTTTTAATTGATTAGCATTTTCAAAATAGTAGTCTAATAGAGTTCGTTGAGGGTTTCGTACCTTATAGTAATATACATACATTTTCGATGCAGTAAGCACCAAATTTTGCGTTACTGCTTGCTTAATTTTAAAGAAATATAAGTCAAATTGAAAAATAATCCGACTGCTACTTTATTAAAATCCTGCTCAAATTTTTTACACTTCTAAAAGATCATACATTTCAGTGTTCGAGAAAGGTTTCAACTCGATACCACTTCATGTTTTTGATATAACAGTATTTACTGATCGGACAGGGGCACACTCGTCTCCCCGCAACCACTCAGTTAGGTCGTAGCTCAATATGTATGTATATTAGTAATTATAACTGGTACTAGTAAAAATATATATCCGTATCTACCATCAAGCTATTTTATTTGACCATTCACAATGACACATTATCATGACCCCTACAAAGTCTTTGCGTTTTTCGGACACATTACCTTATTCCTTGCTGTAATTGAAAATTTCCTTACGGATGAAAATTCTTCCAACCTGGAGAAGCAAAGAACTTATGCTATACGGTTACCGAGACAGCCAATTAGTATAAAATAAGCTAACAATTAAATAATCTTCAGTTATGAGGAATTAACAGCTAATATAACTGACTTAGTTATACACTTAGTTATACTTTAATATAGAATCTGTATAAGCCATTCTAATTATTGTGCCTTTCCTTGCGAAACATAGGTGAATAAAACAAATTATTGGCAAATTTTTGACAATATTATTGTTTCAAATATGTAACAGCACAGAACATCCACTTTTTAAGTCCGTTGTTTAAATGTTTGAAAGGCTCTACATATGCTATACAGAAATTATTTCTAAAACGAAACTTTTTTATTTCAATATAATTCCTTTATTTATTTCTCTCACCGGGTACATACAGTTGATTTTATTACAAAGTTTGACAAAATATAGAGGAGTAAATTAAACAATGCTATATAATGATAAACGATGTAAGAATGGTTTTATTAATTGATACAGTATTACTTTGATAATTCAGTAAACTAAGTTCCGCATAAAAATTTAATCTTTCAATACAATGGTAACCAGACATAATTTAAAACTACCGTCAGTTATTCGCGTCTCTTTACAGATTAATATTTTAGGTGCTTAGTGAGAGTGGAGGTGAGTAGTGCGTGTTATTGTGTGATATGCAATTGTATATTCCTAACTAATATTATAAGGAGCGAATATAAGTTTATTTGTTTTGTTACGCTTTCACGCCTTAACTAATAGACCAATCATCATGTAATTTTGCATACACATTATCAGGGGTACAGAAGAGGACATGGGGTATCTTGTATCCAGAAAAAGTACTGTTCACCAGCGAGCGAAGCCAAAGCTAATGAAGAATAAATGAAGTAATAAACTGATAATTTTGAAGTCACGGGTGATTACTAGTATCTATAATTTAAATTATCATCTTAATTTACGAGGTCCAGGTGGCTAATTCACCAGCACCTGCTCTTAGTCAAATATTGAATTAAGGATTAACCTTTTAAATTTTATATTATTTTAGGAACAAGTTTATTTATTTGGAGTTACATCCAATTTTCATTGTAAGTGACGTTTTGTAAGCTACTAAAACTGTATTAATTGGTCTTATGGCATAAATTCAAGCTTGTGTTTCTGGTTAATTGCGAGTTCTGCAGTTCAATTGCCGGGTAGAGCAAACAGTTATCCAAAGTATTACTAGTAAACATTTCTTTGGGTAATCATGCAACGCGAATATTTTAAAGTTATTAGGAGCTAAATGTCTGGCAATGAGTTTTATATATAGTCTCATCCCCTATTACAAAGAACGTAAAAAATAAGCTAGAGAATTGTAAGCACATTACAATTCTGCCTGGTCTTATATGGGTTTTCCATATATGATCCATCCATATGTGAATCACATCTCTTGTTACCCTAAGAAAGTACCACGCAAAAAAAAATTCTGATGCATAAAAAATTCCACTAATATTTTAAAATGTGACATTTTATGTTTATTTATTTATTCAGGTTTATTCACAGTACATATTTATGTTGTTTACATATAATATGTTACTACGGATTTGGTGGAAACTTGGCGTAGATATAGACAATGTCTTGAATTAGTATATAAGTGCTTCAACCACGTGAATAACAGTGAACACCTGTTAACCGCCTAATTAATTGATTCAGAAGCCGTATATAATATGTACTCTCTATGTTACTCAGAACATGGCATACCGATGTGCCATTTTTCATCCAAATTCGTTTAGCAGTTTTCGCGTGATTGAGTATCAAACAACCCAACCTATTTACAAACTTACGCATTTATAATATTTGTACGATAAAAAGAATATGTGTAACCTAACAATCTATACATTTAACATAAATTGTTATTGGTCAATGTCCGTACACAGGAAATATTTAAGAAAAATAATGTGAGGGGTAGTTGGCAAACAAGCATATTTAATATCTTGGAATAGCTTCCACGTTCCATTTTACAGTGCCTAAAATGATTTGCAAACTTAGTATACTAATTATGAGCTATACAAAATGTACAATCCTTACTAATATTATAAATGCGAAAATGAGTTTGTTTGTTTGTTTGTTTGTTACGTTTTCACGCCTTAACTACTCAACCGATCAATATGAAATTTTGCATACACATTGTCAGGGGTACAGAATAGGAGATAGGGTACCTTTCATCCAGAAAAAAGAACTGTTGCAAACCTAACCTACATTTACGCGAGCGAAGCCGCGGGTGAAAACTAGTATATAATATAATACTATACAAAATGATGAATGTTCATTAGGAAGAACAAGTCTGGACACGTTAGCAGGATATGTTAAAACAATGGACAAAATCAGATTACGTATACAGAAAAGTAAAACGGATGTTCGATCAAGTCATACAAGTATAAATAGTTAAACGGCTTAGGATGCTAACTCCTTATTAATTTTTTTTTATACGACTCAGGTGGCAAGCAATCATACGGCCCACCTGATGGTAAGTGGTCACCGTAGCCTATGGACACCTGCAACACCAGAGGCATCACTTGCGCGTTGCCAACCCTTTAGGAAAGGAAGTGGGAAGGAGAAGGAGCAGGAAGGGGGAAAGAGGGTGATTGGGCCTCCGGTATTCTCACTCACCGAACGAAACACAACAGTAGGAATACTGCTATTTTTACGTCGATATATATTTTTTACATCACGCAATACTACTGCACAGAATTGAATACGGTTTTCATAGTTGTATTGCTGGAAGTCTAACTTTAAATCTGGTGTATATTTTGTTACGCCTTTTATAAGTAGAGTATTATGTGTGTAGATCAGCCTTTCGACATGAAAGAAAAATATAGTTAAGTATATACCTACAATCAAATTCCACGTGTACAAAGTCGTGGGCAAAAGTTAGTTATATTATAAAAATGTAACAACAGAATTTAATTCTCTGTTCGGAATTATAAAAGGTTCAAGTACCTTTGATATCGTTATTTAACTCCTTTATTCGCGCTAAGAGTCGTTCGTGCAATTCGTCCGAAACGTCGGCACGTATCGCACGTGTACCCGGCGTCACAAGTGGGATCAATTTACAAGTTGGACGTTATATATAACAAGCTGCTGCTTCGACTTAAATCACTTGCGATATTGGATGTGAAAATTAAATGACGTCACACTAAAGATTTTGGAGACCGTATGACTTGTCTTTTTTTTAATAAAAGCTGTGTCACGACTAACTCTACCTAGAGTCGGCACAACAATTTATGGGTCACACAAATATCTGTCCCGTGTGTCAAAACTAGTAATAAATCCTGTGTCTCTGGGAACTTAACAAACATTCGAATAACGTGCACAAAGTACACTCAGATTAGGAACAGTAATTTATGGAGCAATAAATGTTTGTTCTGTATGTGGATTGAACCCAGTAAAAATGACAAAGCGACTGCTTAAATCACTACGCCGTCCTTGCACTCACCAGATAGCTTACATTATTTGTGAAAATATGATCCGTTGTGTCTAGTTTCTTTTCATTGATTTAAATACTTTACATTCCTATATTTAGTTAGTATTATTGATCGATACTCTTTTTTAAAAGGTCGGCAACGCATTTGTAACTCCACTGGTGTTGCGGGTGTCCATGGGCGGCGGTATCGTTTAACATCAGGCGATCCGTCTGCTCGTTTGCCTCCTAAAATATATATATTTTAGAAAGGTTGGCGTCCGTAGCAATGTGCTGTGTATCATATCTGCCTCGAATCGGATCATGTACCGAAGAAGTCGGTATGAGGTAACACAAACGTATCCGCGAGGTACAATACATTAGCCACGAGTCTATAACTTGCTTTTACGTACATGGCTGTTCGTGATCACAGAGTGCCTACTTTCCACTATAGAGTCAAAGTCAAAATCTAGTAATAAATAAGTAAGCTTTTTACTAGCTACATAGCCTTAAAATACATAAATAAACTAACACGATGACGCAGTTATATAATTAGTTAGCTTATAAAACAAATTTAGCGAACAAGTACAAAGACTTCAGAATTATTTGACTTAGTACCTTGAATGTTATCGTTAAAGAAATTGATTCCAGATATAATACCAGTAAATCTAACAGTGATACTCAATTTAACTTTTATGTGACCTGAAAATAATACCTCAAAGTTTCTGACCAGCAAAGACTCTTATCGAACAAATAACTAAGTACCTTTCGTTAATGATAATAAAATATCATGGTTCAGATGTTGGTAGTGGCGCATGCGCTTGTGTTAATTGTGAGATTCAATATTCGGATCAAAAAGTGATTATGAGTTTTCAGAAAATAATAAGTAGTGTGGAAATGCAACCTATAGGCGAAAGATCTACCTATATCTCGTACCTTAACATTGTTAGTGAAATGTGAGGGATTTACACCTAAAAATCAGGCATGATACAGTCAAGGTATGTACCATAACATCGCTTATACAAATACGGCAGCTATGTTTGACATCTATTACTGATGTAAGACACAGCACCCTTAGTGCGAACCTATTTTCATCGATTGCTTACAATATGTTCCAGACCGTACTACAACTATAACATTTCTGGGAGAATACCTAATAGACCTTTGCCTAATTAAAAATTGAAACCCGACTCCTCCCAAGCTCTCATATTAGCGCTGACTTATGGCATCTTACCCACACAACAGATCAGTGAAGTAAAGACAATTAAATTATATGCCTATCGAACAAACTCTTGTAATGAAAATAAATCACAAGTACTTTACACACGAAAGTACAAATATAAGCATCTCCAATTTCCAACATTTACAGTACAAACAGTCAGAGAAAACAGGGAAAGAACTCAGTTTTCTTTGTTATTTCGGATATTCTAATATGCGAAATAAACAGGGTACAAAGATAATAAGGAAAAGATAAAAGAAACCACATTATCACTGAAAACGAAATATAGTCGCGGAGCTCGCGACTTATGGACGATAAGATGAATTTATAGGACAAGCGGTGTGTAGTTTCCCTCTGTCCCATTGTTTGCCGTCAGCTGGTTGAATAAATTCTAACAATTATTCTAAGTTATGTTGGCCACCAGTTCCTTTCCTAGATAAAATACCAGTTGTGCTGAATTACGAGTTAATTAATTTTCTGATGAATTAATGCACGCGTACAATAATAATTCTACCTGGTAAACTTTTGTCAAAAATATATTTGCGACCACCTTAAAAACCAGGTGTTATTTTGGGTGAATTTAAGTAACAACATTTTAATAATTTTTCACCTTGAGGTATTAATTTTAATAGTTTAACTATCTAGCTGTTAGTAAGCTAATATTATGTCTTTTATTATACGACTAAGATGGCTAACAAGCATACGGCCCATCTGATGGTAAGTGGTCACTGTAGCCTATGGACGCCTGTAACACCAGAGGCATCACTTGCGCGTTGTCGACCCTTTAGGAAAGGAAGTGGGAAGGAAAAGGAGCGGGAAGGGGGAAAAAGGGTGATTGGGCTTCCGGTACTCTCACTCACCGAACGAAACACAACAGTAAGAACACTGCTTTTTCACGTCGATATTCTGTCAGAGGGTAGTCCTTCCCTGGTCGAACCCATTCATGCTGAAATCAGCCTTATTAGTATTTACAATAAAAAGCATTTTACTTGTCATGATCCCTACAAAAAAGATATTTCTGCTTTGCTAGCGAAAGAGACTCAATGAAAGCTAAGAGTTAAGCAAAGATTTGTTTAACTTAAATTTAGTTATTTATCTTTTTTAAGCTCCGACATGACAGAGAACACGGCTTATATTGTCTTCCAGTCACATGTGCTGCTACTAAGTACCTCCTTAAACTAAAATGGAGCTTCATGCTCAGCCGTAGACGTTAGCAAATTCATACCACGGGAACAACAAAGCATAAAGTTTTTTGGGAGCTATTTCTTTTAATATCTTTGAATAAAAATACACCAGCAGCTTAAGTAAAAGCTAACACCATATCCAATTATTTGGTGGCAAAACAAATCAAGCATCCCAATTAGTTGGATCTTAGGATGGCTATCTTCTATATCACGATACCACCGTAAGATTAGTAATTAATTGATACGTGATATAAATTGATATAAATGTGAATAATAAATTGATACGTGACAGCCTCTCCATCTTAGGTATGGATCTTTGACGCTCCCTTAATTCTAAAACCTACATCGAGAGCGCCATTAAAAGCAAGCTTCGCGAAAACTCGGAGTTCTGAACAGGGTGAGGCGGTTCTTCACGCCTGGGCAACTGTGCCTATTGTAAAAGGCACAAGTGCGCCCTTGCATGGAGTACTGTTCTCATCTTTGGGATGGCTCCACGCAGTACTTGCTGGACGCTCTCGACCGGTTACAGCGGCGGGCTGTCCGTATCATCGGAGATCCAGAGGTCACGAGTTCACTGGAACCTCTGCAACTCCGTAGGGACATTGCCTCATTGGCATGTTTCTACAGAATATACCACGGGGAGTGCTCTGAAGAGTTATTCCACCTTATCCCGCCCTCCCCTTTCCTATCCAGAACAACGCGTGCTGGGCTCAAATGCCATCCTTACACGGTAGAGTCGATTAGAATGCGTACCAACAAGTTTGGGTCCTCATACCTCTGCCGAACGACCAAGGTATGGAATTCTCTGCCAAGGCACGTGTTTCCTTCTTCCTTCAATCCTGGGTCCTTTAAGCGGGGCGTAAAAAAGCACCTTCTCAGGCCGTCAAAGTAGAGACCTCAACATCGCCTCGGCTACTATGAGGGCGGTGTGGAGGTTAGACCACACGACTGCTTACCATCAGGTGGAGTGTGGTCGTTTTGACGAGCAAAATAAAAAAAATAAAAAAGTAATACGTACTGCGTTTTGCCTGAAGATACAAGTTCCGTGTGGTCATATATCTACTTCTTTAATTTGCGCAAAGACAGCAACGCGAACTGATACCCCTGGTATTGCTAGCGATCATAGGCTACAATAACCGGCTGTTCATATGCACGTATGCCTCACGCGTTGTATAAATAAAACTCTACGCGTGTCTTACATTAAAATAAAATGAATAATATCTTAATTATCAAATTCAATACTGTATAATAATAATATAGATTATGGTTATGTTAACATGACTGTCTTAAAACTTTTATAATTTTGTACACCACTATGGTCAAACATGTAGCTACTTCTAATTATCTATAACATCTGACATGCAACATATTGTATTTTCACTCATGTTTAAACAAAATAAATTATCTTTATCTTTATCTTTACGTCTATACATCGCTTATAACTACGAATGATAAAAACCAAAATATATCTTTATTCACATCTATTTCTACTAGCTCCCCACCTATAAATTCAAATGGCACACCCCTTAATTTAAAATTTTGACTGTTCCATTCTTACGATATCACATTAAACACTTCATCAGTGTTTCACCAAAACTTATATTAGAAATGGTTGTTTTAACCACCTTATTATAAATTATGAGCCAAGTTTTTATTTCTTTCTTGAGTTCGGAATTAATAGAAGTTGGTTCAAGTTGTTCAAAGCTGCATATTGCTTACTGAATATCAATACTGAGTGATGAACTACAATTTCGGAGATCCTAATTTTCACGATAAGGCCTATAATACATAGCGGGCATAGCATGCTACGTGCTCCAAGCATAGGTGACGTTTGCGCTAGAGCATAACAACTAGTCACGCCGATGAGAATACAAAAAGAAAATGCTGCTTTTTACTTGAGTTTGTTTGCAGTTGTGGTATTTTACATATAATAAAATCCTTAATCATGACGAGAACATTTTTGACAAGATTTGCGACAGGCACGACGCTGAATAAGCGATTATACGATAGTTATATACTATCGTTCTATTTATTATTCAAATTAAACAGATCCAATGTCATATGAGAAGCCTTATTTGTACATAAAAGGTCTGCCTCGGTGCTGTGCATAAACTTTCGGGTTAGATTTAAGAGTAACGTAGTTTTATTGGGTTTTTCTCTCAAGAGTTTCTCATGTACAGCACAGAGTCTGCGACTACACGTAGACGATTTTACGCTTGCGACCTATAACTTACGACCTAAAATCATAGCTAGTGAAATGTGTGTAATATATCTCTGCCTACCCCTTTGGAAATATACGCGTGAGACTATGATTATATTTATAAACAACACTAGCTCATTTATTAAGCTCTACAACATTGACAGTAGTAGAGCCTCGCTGATTTCAGTATGAATGGGCCGGCTCGACCGGGGAAGGACTACCCTCTCACAGAATATCTACGTGAAATACCAGTTTTCCTACTGTTGTGTTTCGTTTGGTGAGTGAGAATACCGGAGGCCCAATCACCTTCTTTCCCCATTCCCGCTCCTTCTCCTTCCCACTTCCTTTCCTAAAGGGACGGCAACGTGTAAGTGATGCCTTTGGTGTTGCATGCGTCTATAGGCTATGGTGACCACTTACCATCAGGTGGGCCGTATGCTTGTTTGTCATCATAGTAGTATAAAAAATAAAAGTTACAATGTATTACCTCGCTTCTTTGTTCGCATATCACACAGACACTACCAGACAATATACTAAATCAACTCCAAAACCTATTAAGAATTATGTATGTATGTATGTATGTATACATAATTATATATGTCTGTATGTGGTAGAATATTATTATTATTCTCTTTATTTACACATTTTTCAATAGTAATTACATTTTTAAATATATAAAAAAAAACACATTTAAAAATATAAAAACTATGAAGACCCACCGGCATCGGGAACTAGGTCCAAGCTACCGGTGGTTAGGGCTCCAGCGAGAGGAACCTCCTCACAATGCGTGCCGTGTCAAGCAATACGGCCTTCTGCATCAGAGACTTAATCCAGCCGTCTAACGCGAGCCTCTTCAGATTGTGATCGAGACTCTTGGCAATCAGTCCATGGACTGATACGACTATCGGTACAATGATCGCCGAATCCACATCCCACATGTCGACAATCTCGTGCGCCAGATCCAGATATTTAACTTGTTTATCCTTTTCAGCTTTCACGAGATTTCCGTCATGGGGAATGGTGATATCGACGATCATTGCACGGCGCTCTAATCGGTCCACCACCACAATGTCAGGTCTATTGGCTACAACAGTCCTGTCAGTAATGATGGACCGATCCCAGTACAACATTGCATGACCATTTTCGAGAACGGGGTCGGGCACATACCTGTAGTACGGTACTTCTAAGTCCACGAGATCGTATTTTAAAGCAAGTTGCTGATGTATAATCCTGGCCACTTGGTTGTGTCTATGCAAGTACTCGCCATTAGCAAGACGAGAGCATCCAGAGATAATATGTCTGAGGGATTCTCCGGGCTGGTGACACGCCCGACATATGTCAACCGTACCATCCTTTAGGATATATCTCCGGTAGTTATTCGTCATCACTACTTCGTCCATAATTGCACAGACAAAACCTTCGGTTTCTCCAAACAGGTCACCGAATCGTAACCAGGACACGGACGATATTAAATCTACGTCGGGTCCATATAGACCCCGATAAAACCGTCCGTGTAGCTCC
This sequence comes from Catocala sponsa, assembly GCA_963564715.1. Lineage (NCBI taxonomy): Eukaryota > Metazoa > Arthropoda > Insecta > Lepidoptera > Erebidae > Catocala > Catocala sponsa. Next base: position 12,351,228 of record OY751351.1, read on the forward strand.
TTGCTCTTCCATACAACCTTGCGATCCTCAGTTGTAAGCACCACCGGTTTGCGCCAGTTCTCTTTAGCCAGAGCGAGCGGGGTAAGGCCAGTATCCACTGCCACCACATCACGATGAACATCCACGTTATTGTGGAGAAAATATTCTCGGAGATTGCACACCTCACGGTTATGGAAGGTCTTGGCACATAAAAAGCCACGACCCCCACATTTCCGCGGGATGTACAACCTCATTACAGAAGAACGTGGATGGTGCATTCTGTGAGAGGTTAGCAGTGACCGGACTTTTCTGTCCAGGGCATCCAGTTCTGATTGAGTCCATCTGAGTATGCCGAAGGAGTAAGCAAGGACTGGCATGACCCAACCGTTACAGGCTCGCACCTTATTGCCGCCTGTTAAAAGACTTCTCAGTACTTTCTTCAGGCGGCCAAAGAAACGCTCCTGCAACGCTTGTTTCATTCCAGCCTCGGAGATATTTAATGCCTGCGACATACCCAGATATTTGTAGGTTTCGGTTCCAGACAGAGATCTAAGTTGTATGGAATCTGAGAGTTGCACCCCAACAGATTCCATAATCTTGCCTCGCTTCACATGCATAACTGCACATTTATCCACACCAAATTCCATCCTGATAGAGTTACTAAAGGTTTCGGTTACCTTAAGTAACGCTGCCAGTTGCAAATTGCTGGGGGCAAACAATTTTAAGTCATCCATGTAAAGGAGGTGGGATATAACCTGACCATCTTTCCGTAACCGATAGCCCAGCTCTGAACTCTCTAAAAGAGTGCTTAAAGGGTTCAGAGTCAGACAGAACCACAGCGGACTCAGACTATCACCCTGGAATATACCTCGCTCGATCTTTATCGGTACACCATAATCCTGAATTTCTCGACATCCTGGATAGCAAAGAACAGTCCGCCATTGCCTCATACATGTCTTCAAGAAGGTGCATAGGGTTGTATCAATCTTATACAACTCCAGCACCCTCATAAGCCACGTATGTGGCACGGAATCATAGGCCTTCTTATAATCTATCCAACATGTCGACAAATCCTTTCGATTACGGCGAACCTGTTGGCTAATAGTCATATCAATAATAAGGAGCTCTTTAGTACCACGGGCCCCATTCCTACATCCATTCTGAGAAACAGATATAATGGAATTATCACTAATATGCTTAGATAATTTTGTTCTCAAAATGGATGTAAGAAGTTTATAGACCGTTGGTAGACATGTAATTGGTCTATAGTTTTTGGGATCCAGGGTACTACCAGACTTATGAAGTAGGTGGGTGATGCCAGTTGTTAAAAAATGTGGTAGCGATCCTGATTCTAAGGATGATTGGAATTGAGATGCCAAATGAGCATGTGAGCTATGGAGCCATTTTAGCCAAAAATTGTGCAGTCCGTCCGGACCCGCTGATTTCCAATTTGGTAACGAACGGACTGCACTGGCTACGTCATCTGTTGTTATTATAATTGGCTCCATTATAGGTAATTGCTCACACACTCTTTCTACATCCCGTATCCAATCACCCTCTGTGTGGCAGACAGGTGTCGACCAGATGCTACGCCAAAAAGTGCTAGTGGCATCATCATCCGGCCGACATCCATTACCCACCTCAGAATCAGATCGCTCCCACTTTCTATACACCCACCTTTCATCCTTTTGGAATGTGCGGTTCTGGCGATATCGATCCACCCGTTTTTTATAACGCCGGATACGGTTTGCCCACGCATAAATCTTCTGTTTCAAGAAGTCAATGCGCTCTGTGACTCGAGACGTATAATCTTGCGTACTGATCCCAGTACCTGCAAACGCCCGAACCACAAAGCGCATTACTCTCGGGCGTGTATTGCCCGACCTGAAACATATGAGCTTTCCGATGAGTGCTCTAGCCTCAGCAATACGACGCTCAATCCTGCACTGCCAAGCTGGCACAACAGAGTTCAGTCGTGTAGCAGTTTCATTTGATGGTAATTTAACACCAGCTACACGACATACTGCTACGGCCGCACAGTACAGGATTGAATGTGTATCACCGAGATTCTCACTATTATCTAAATAACTAGACAATAGTGAATCCTGAGCACTCACCAGCGCTATATTCTTTTTATGCGTAGGCAAACGTGGCAAGCGAGGCCTTACATTTCGTTCCATGGATCGATATTCCGTAATGGCACACTCCAAAGCGCTCCTTAATTGGCTGTTGTAGTGGGTATCTACATGAACAGCCTCTCCATCTGCCACTCCATCAGCAGGATTACACTGTGGTTGTGGTGCAGTTGTTATTACCCGTGCCACAGTTTGCGACGAAGAAGCGATGGGAAGGCTACCCTGCACGTCAGAGCGCAACCTCTCAAGTACAGTGTCATCCAACAGATGGCATCGTTGGATTGCCCGCACTTGATCTGATAGTCGCTGTGCCGAAACGTTGACAGCTGGCTCAAGTACCTGAAACAAAGGCAGCATGCTATCACGATACGCACTAAGGTTTGTTCCCCCCTCTGTAGCCACAAAATATGCCCGCATGACGTTCTCATTCATTGAGTTTGTCCATTTCATGCGGCGCACATTACCACCAATAGCGGGGACCCCTCCCGAGGCCGGTTGGCCTCTGGGTCCCAAGCAAGTCGGTGGCCGGCCTCTTCCCCGCCGACGTATAGGTGTTGGCGACGACGGCGGAGAGAAGTACTCGTCGCTGCTCGACGCCTCTGCAGTGTCCGGTGGCGCTGATGCGTGTCCTGGTGACTGCGAGGCGGAGCTATGCGACGAGTTCGGAGATGGAAGGCGTGCTGTAAGTGCTTTGGCCTTAGCCCTGGTCAACATCTTAATTTATTTGCACATGTCATAGTTAAAATAAACTGTTTTGGAATTTTCTCTTGTGACGTACCACACTTGTCACACATGTCATTTTGTAAAAATTATATTAAATACCAGATTCTCCAAAGAGTTCCATCAAATACACATTCCCACTGCGACCCCAGACGCTTTATACTTATTTACACAAACCCCCGCTCCGAAATGTTGAAAATATATTTAAAAAATTCATAAAATAAAAGACCCGATGCTGCTTGTCAGGGTTGCCAGTTATTATTATTAAGCTTTGATACTGTATTCCAAACTATAAAATATCCATAGATGTTATCATAAAATTAAATGATGAACAGTTGACAATGGCTGGCGTTTGAGCACACATCAAATGTTCTACAATAGATGAATGCAGTTCGAGTGTCTTTGTGAGAGATATCGGTTTAATACTAAGTTCGTCGCGTCGGGATAATGGCAACTAAGCTCTTTAAATACTCATCAACATAAAAATTTTATGTGTGTTGAATGTTTATACGAACTTTGGGTGTAGACATTATACAGAAATGAGTTTTTGTTATTTAGATCAGCATATTCTTTATTAGAGCTAATATCTAGTAGTAGTAGTAATTTTATAAACAAACTTTAGATGCATAACTGCAATTTCAATCCATTAGTTATGCATCCAAAGATTATTTCTATGTCCTTTTCTGTACCCCTGATTACGTGTATGGAAAATTTCATGATGATCGGTCGAGTAGTTAAGGCGTGGAAGTGTAATAAACAAACAAACTCACATTCGCATATATAATATTAAGTTAGAAAGAGGATTTAGCTGTTTGTGACTGCAAACTCGAAAAGTAGTCCATGGACTGACTTAAAATTATACATTTTATTCTGAAGTTGTCACGAAAACGGGTAATTGAATACTTTTAAAATACATACATACATAGATTCACGCCTGTTTCCCAGAGGGGTAGGCTCTCTCTTCTTCTCTTCTCTGGCTTCATTCACTTTCATCACATTCCTCATACACGCCCGTCGATTCAAGGTGCTCTTAACCTGGCCTTTGTCCAGAACGCCTCCGATCTGATCGAGAAACGTTCGCCTAGGTTTTCCTCTTGCGACTGTTCCGTTCACACTAGCCTTATAAACTTTCTTAGTCTTTTCTTTCTTTCTTCCTCTTTTGAAATATACTTCTCTAATAGTTAATATCAGACTGAGCTACAGCGAAGCGTGGCGTTTAGCTAGTATAGTAATACATAATATAAACACGAATTGAAATAAAGCTAATTAATATGAATTTTATCAATGTTTATTTTTAAAAACTACTATGATGCCATTTATAAAACGATTTAACCTATTGTGTCACAGCGGCACACCGGCGGCCAGACATAATATATTTTCAAATATGAATGCTACAATGCATGCATTCAAACAATTGACAGGATAAATTTATAAACGCTTTGGTTGGTTTTTAGCAGCCATGGTCGTGAGGAGACTGATCATTCTTTTTTAATACCAATATACGCTGGATTTCTAGAAAGAGAGAGATAGGCGATTGTTATCACAACTTAGTGAACATGAATGAACTAAATTATCTTCAACACACGGCGACGGTAGTTTTGTAACTTATCTAATATATATAGAATCTAAGGGATTGCGTATTCTAATTCGGACGTCCCTTAAACACGACAATTACCTCAAATATTTAGTTGCTCTATTTTAGATTTCCTTCAATTAACAGAATACTATTTACAAAAGAGATAGGGGCTTGTATTCATTCGGATTTCGCACTCAATGCTGGCCCCGAGTGGGTTGCTACTGATTATTCTATCCATTTCAGTCACCAAGCAGATTTACGTTAAGTGATTACCTACGTCGAATATTTGAATCCCACACAGGACACAATAATTTGTGCGATTCAAGTAGTTGTTCCGAGACCTGTTCTTTGTGTCCGTCGTTTAAATGTCTGCAAAGTTCTCTGCGACACAGAAATAATTTCTATAGCGGGAGTTGCCTTTCAAAAACAAGGAGCATTTCAGTCGGAAAACACATTTATGTAGTTTAAATGGTCATAAAAACACAACCATTACGCCAGTATTGTGGGTTTAGATCCCACACGGTATAAAAATGAATCCACAAATAGTGGGTCCATCATTAAGAGTTCTTTGTTTCCGTTGTTCAAATGTATATAAAACTCTTCTCGATACATGATTTATACAGAGACTTAAAAAAAAAACTCTTAAAATTAAAAATAATAGATTGTGTAAATAGAGTATACACTGTCAGGCAAAAAACCATACTGAGTTTATTGCCCATTTGTCTATTTCCCTGATTACTTTACAGTAGGCAGTGCCTGTGTTTCCTTGATATTATTACCTATTGGTTGTTTGACGATGAATGGTTATCAAAAGGTCGATTTTCAAGCAAATGGATATATACGAACCATTAAGACCAAAAGGAAGAAGAAAACGATACGAAAACGAGGTTCTTATGCACGTTTCTTGGGAAAATATGTATATTACGCAGAGCGTCGAAATGAGTAACACATACCTATAAATTATAGGTATACATCTGTACGGAGTAGACTTGGCTGTTGTTGTCTTTGGTAGGCGTAAAGATGGTGGGAATTTGAATATAATTACGCGTTTGTAACAAATATCAATCACTATATTTACTTTACTTAACTTATCCAATAAATATATTTAGTTGTACAAAAATAAACTTTGGTTAGAGTTAAAAGGTTAGAACCTTCTGTCAAAAAAGTTATCAGTTAATCTCTACCCTAATTGGGGTTACACGCTGCAACTATACAAATAACCGTTTCAATTTAAAAGCAAAAAATGTCGACTGCAAATTAATTAATTTATCAATAACAATTCAGAACGAATAACAAGGACACTTGACATAAAATAATTACCCTTTATTAATTGCGCAATGTCGTATCATTGTAAAAATAACTTCACGGTTAGTCGACAGCAAACGTAAAAGATACTGCATAAAGATATAGAGGTGAAAATTACAAAAGGAAAACATAACTACTTATAATAGTGCTTGTGCTACAGGATATGTTTATTAATACTACAATATACATCAGTACCAATATGTACCCTAACGTTACTGCATACATTTTGTAGATAGAAAAATAGAACACAATATCTATTAAAAGGATATCACGGAGTTCAATAGCAGATATATTCCAATATAGCCGCATCTATTTCGAAGCAACGCTTAAAGTTCGCATTTTATCAAATAACGCGGATTCCGTCGTATATCAGGCAGCGGTATTCCAATAAAAATCTTTTGTACATCCGATAGGAACGATATTTAGCGGAAACATTCAATTCACGGTGAATGCATTAAGTGTTTGTAATGCGAAAATATGGTGGAATAGTCGAGGCATGACTTGTCATAATAATATGTAATGTCACATATATATCGTGGGAGCAGAGAGGTATTCATCATCACACATCCACATTTTGACAGCTACGGTTTTAGGTGGCAATTAAAAGTGGCGAGCCTGTTATAAAATATATTCAACTAGTTCTACTCTAGACTAAACAATCTGCGAAATGGTTTCCAGAAAGTAGTTATATAGCTATATAGGTATATATTTAGTGATGTCTATAATAGACCTACAAATAATTAATTAAAGCTTTACATAGAAAAAAAAATACAAAATAAATTGTTGACCGATTAAACCGAATGACTACCGAGTACGTGATTCGATACAATCAGAATCAATCGCTTATTGCCACTATAAATACAATACCAATCTCTTAAAACATTTCCTTTTTTTATGTGAAATTACTTAGAAACGCCTGTGAAAAGCGGCGATTCCATCTAAGTAAGTTTCGACCGTCGATCTCAACCCAAACAAAAGCATCTAAGTTAAGACTAGATCTTTGTTCTTTGAGTCCTAAGGTCTATTTACTAGAGGTTCCGTAGAAAACCTGGTTATTTTTTAACCTAACTATCCTTTTAGTATTTTGTAAAGGTCTAGTGTTCCTTACTACTTCTTGTATATTGATCCAACGTGTTGACTGAACGGATAGCAAAATTGCTATCCCTCGGGAACAAAGGTTTTTGCCCTAGATATAATGTGCTCTATATTCTTTTTTGTACCATTGACAACGTGTATGCGAACTTTCATGATAATCGGTATTGTAGTTAAGACGTTAAAGCGTAACAAAGAAACAAACAAATAAGTCACATTCATAATATCGAGACTAGGACGAATGCTAACTAATATTGTTAGGATTCGTCCTAATTTTCGATACGTAAATGATTCTCGGTTGTCTTGATCGTCCTTAACCCTTTCATGCAGTCTGAACAATGGAGTAATGGCATTTTTAAAGAAAGAACTCCGAGGAAACTTGTTTGCTAAGATTTTTCATTGGGCTTGTAGTTTCGGATAGACATTTTCATGGTAAACCTACTGAATCTATAGGTATAATTTATAGTATTTATCTCTGAATTATGCGATTCATTCCTCAATAAACCATGACGCTTTACTGATATTAAATCAAATTATACACTTAAACTCACTGGCGGGATCGAACCCACGTCAATCAATCAATGTAAGAAACACATTAACATTGCATCTGTTTATAATACTGAGATAATGCCGAGCAATTCGTAAGACGTACTCCATTAGCTATAAATAATAATACAAGTGAAATTTGTCCGTCTTTTTATATATTTCAACAGACTAAATAACATAAAAATTTATTTGCTCTCAATACTAATAATTATTTCTTATTATATTATCCTAGTCCTAACTAATATTATAAATGGGAATCTAAGTTTGTTTGTTTGTTACGCTCTCACGCTTTAACTACTCAGCCGATTATTATGAGATTTTGTAAACATGTTGTCAGAGGTACAGAAAAGAACATAGGTTACCTTTCATACATACAAAGCGCTGCTCCCAAGAGATAGTAATATATCGACCAAATGTACTGTCACGCGGGCAGGCGGAGCCGCTGGCAAAGTTTTTTTTAATGAGGTTCGCTGCGCACCTCCCACTTTTAACAATAGATTTTCCATTATCAGTTATAGATGTTCCCGCCGTTTCACCCGCGTTTATCGTAACTGCACCGCCCCCGTGGGTCATAGCGTAATGTTAGCGTAACGTAAGGTACAGCCTTCCTCGATAAATAGGCTATCCAACACTAAAATATTTTTCAAATCGAACCTGTAGTTCCCGAGATTAGCGCGTTCAAACAAACAAGCAAACTCTTCAGCTTTATTATATTATAGTATAGATTATAGTCAGCTGCTTGGCATTCAAACAGTTAAATATTTTATTATAAGACATCAATTTGTCTGCACAGATGACATAGTGGTTTAAGTGTTCGCCTCGCTTATATCACTGCGCCGAGAGTTTTGGGTTCAATCGCCGCACCGGACAATAAATAAGTCACGGGTAAAAAGTTATTAATATTTTCAATTAATATATAAAAAATTGTAACAGCCTCAGTGGCGCATATGTAGTAAATACAACTGCTGTGCATAAGCTCTCGGGTTCGATGCTTGAATATGGTAAACTGTTATTATTTCTCTCAAGACATTTTAAGTAGTAGCGTAGAGTCTGGAGCTGTACCTGGTAGTCTAAAATCAGTGCTGGCGAAATGCAGGTGCAATACATCACTGCTTACCCTTTTAGAAATATAGGCATGATACTATGTATATGTATATAATGAGATCGTAATATGCAGAGCTCATTTTAATACATTGAAGCTTATACATTAATAATTACTAACTGAATGGCTTCCAGTTTATTGGCTCGTCAAAACTCAACTGTCAATATTCAATTTGTGTAAATATTGACATAATAATTAACGTGTTTAATTGAATATTTGTGCTTCGTATGACAATTTTAAAACAATTGAAAATCTATTTCTTTTTTATTCTTCAATGAATTCTATAGGCAATATTAATTAACTAGTAATACGACTGCTGCGGTAAATCAGCGGTAGTAAATGCGACTGTTTCGCTTGAGGTCTCGGGTACAATGCCCGAGTAAAGTAAATTAAATGAAATTAAATGATTATTTATTTACATGAAACATGGTAGTAAGTTGTTCAAAATGTACATTATAAAAAATGTTCACATATTTCGCCGGTTTACCCGACATGCAAAGAATTTATAATAATTATATATTATTTTATAATAAAATAGTAACAAAAATTGTAAAATCAATAATATCATTAATAGTGTTATTGGGCTTTTGTGTAAGACTTTCTTAGTAGCAACACGGAATCTAAAACTATGCATTTGATGGCAAATCTCACCTCATATTACATCGGACCTAAAACCAGCAAAATGTGAGGGAAATATACCTACTGCTTTTGGGATAGAGGAATATAACTATGTATAAAAATAGCGTGTTAATTTTTCTTGTTATTTGTACTGCACTAGAACACGTTATGAGGAAATTCCTTAGCTATGCTCCGTGCAGTCACTGAAAATTTTCTTTAAATATATCTACCTAATAACCGACAAAAAGCGCAATATTAATAGCAATCTTTAATAAAACAAAATATGATTGGCTTTATCAAGTAGCAAGCTTCAGAACTCTATGGACCCAATGTTTTGATATCTAATGCTTTGAAACCACTCAAGACTATAAATAAACAAATGTAATTAATTGACTCATGTTAAACGTTCGCCATTATCAATACGATCACATTAATTTCGCTGCTCATTTTAACAATGAAAATATTGAACGTAAACACGCCAATCATTTTTCAAATTCTTATTTATATGCGACCAGTAGACGGTTTTGTTTATTATGTTTTCGTGGCTGAACTGATTTGGAATGTAGGTAAGTTGGTAGAATGCAAAAATAAAACAGAGTTAATATAACCATATTTAGACACAAAGGATCGTGTCCTGATGTCAACGGTAGTGTCCGAATATCGCCTCAGCAATTAGGTACTCTCACATAATTTTTGTTATAAAATTGTATCTAAGTTGTTAAATTTTGTCTTTAATTTCAACCGTCATGTAAAATTTTTGACAAAGGCTAACTAGCTTTTACCTACGAGTTTGTTTGCGTGAATAAAAATTAGTCTATGACGTAATTTATGTGAATCATATTCTGGACAATAGCTTCAGTTCTATTTAACGTTATAAGTAAAACTTGCCTGAGATGTGAGCGGGAAACATACCTGATTGACGGCAATATGTAATAAATAGATGTTCCCGCGGTTTTACCCGGGTTTATCGTTACTGCGCGGTCCCGGTGGGTCGTAGCGTGATGTTATATAGCCTATAGCCTTCCTAGATAAATAGGCTATCCAACACTAAAATAAGTTTTCAAATAGAACCAGTAGTTCCTGAGATTAGCGCGTTCAAACAAACAAACAAACTCTTCAGCTTTATAATATTAGTATAGATCGTTAATAGACACCTAAACATAGCTGTCGAAATACTGACGCAATACACCTGCAAGCCTATATCACTAGCACCAAACCATTTAAGGTAAAACTGAAGCTTACCTACCTCACACCAAAAAGGTAGCAAATTACCTTACGTGCTACATAATATTCAAAACAAAACGCTAAGTATGGCTCATTATAGTAAAGACCAGTGCCCATAGGCAAGCTTTATAGCGAGGTGTTGCGACGTGTAATTTAAATCAATAACGCTTCCACGCCGACTACTTAAGGCATAAGTTGCAAATTAATGTTTAATCATATATCGCTTTATTGTAGGGTAGATGTGATTTTTGCATATTTAGGATATCATTAGGACTTATAAGGTATAGTTTACCGTGTTCCCTTCAGACGAAGTGGCTAATCTAAACGGAGACTGACCATCTGCACTATAGATATTATAGTACCCAAGTAAGTGCGCAAACATAAGAGCACTCTTTATTTCCTAATTCTCATAGTCCGATTGGACGCCAATCCGAAAAAAACAAAAACGGGATAACGTGCTATCTGAGCTACGTGCATTACCGTCAACATCCTTATTCCGGGCTGCTATAGAGAATTTCTGGATAGAAACCTCCATAACGTTTTGTTGATGGGACCCAGAATTTCAAACTGAAACTTTACGCACAGCACTTGCATTCTCTACGCCATTGAATTAGCGACTATCAAGTTCATTCAAATTATCTTAAATCAATAACGAATACAATCGCCAAAAAGCACATTATATTCATATTGTTAAGCATTTTAACTATTCCGATTAAAATAACTAGCAATGGTAAAACAATATTAAATTAAATTTAAGAACTATAAAGACGCAAACAGACATTAACTAAACACTTATAACACTCCTCATTATTCGATGTCGATAATTAAAATCGTGTATTTTCATTGACAAACAATCACACCAATGCATTCAAAACATTTGTAAAGACGTTCGGACAAAGACTTAGCCTATTCAAAACTAAGTCTTTAATAACAACGATTCGCTTTGCACAACTTATATTACTAACATAATATCTACAAAGCAATATCATTCAGTTATTCACGACAGAGCCCATAAGTTGCGAAGACACACGATGTCAACAGTGCAATCTCATAAACTGAAGCTCTCGAATAAATGGCTCGCTTGACTATAATATATTCTGGTCTAATATATATTATGCAAAGGGTCCAATATGCGGTTTCTGTACTGCGATATTACAATGGACTGCATTTAATGATTCGAGATTAATAATTAATCAATCTGATATATCGTTGGATATGTGTGTTTAATAGTTTACTTATATGTCAGGACAATGTTATAACTTGTACAAAAATGGAAAGGCAGTATAGGCATGCGTCGAGCAGCGATAGCTCAGTGGGGAGACCAACAGACTGCAATGCAGAAGGTCTCGGGTTCGAACCCACGTCGCGCACTTCTGACTTTCGGAAGTTATATGACTTTTCGGAATTATGTGCGTATTGATTGACAATTATCGCCTGCTCCGTGCGTCGGAGAGCACGTTAAGCCGTCGGTCCCGGCTGCCATGAACATCTATGGCAGTCGTTATTGGGAGAGTGTCAACACAAAAGATCCCACTGGGTCGAAGTGTCGCCGGTCTGCACTGACTGGCCCCCACATAAGATAAGATAAGATAGGTATGCGGCTATGAGATGCCAAGGTATTTTTCTATACAACCCCCGATGGTTAGCGCTTACCATATTTATTGTTGCAAGGCGGTATGCAAGTTTCCAATTTTTTAAAATAACATTTTATTTGTCTTCACTTGTCACAGCATAACAACTTCGTAAGACGCCTAGAATTCCTACGTAGAAACAGCACGATATTGTTTGAAATGTTCTATAAATCTTCTACATGCGTAAGATAGTTTTGCAATTCGGTTGCTGCTTACTAATGCCATATTTTAGGTCCCACTTTTCTAATGAATATGAACTGGCTTGTATTTGTTAAACTTACAGAAGGATAAATACTCGCATACAGAAACACATTTATAACGCCAACGCTTGATAAACACAACATATCTAACCGATATGTAACTGCATCGTAGGAAGAGTGTGTCCTGCAAAGTCAAACTAATCTTACTTGTTTAAAAAAAATTTAACACGGTCTTGAGTCTTATAGATCTTTGTCAAATACCTTCTGCTAAAATTTTTGCTTAAATCAACGCTTGCTGTATGTTCCAAGTTGTATGTCACGCAGATTTTATAATCACACTATTAATAAACATAAAGCAGACATAGATTTAGAACAATCATTTATGTTTCACACAAATACTAGTCTTATGTGGGATTCGAAACCGCAACACCGCAACTTGTTGATTCATTTCACTATCTGTATAGTCAATTATTATTTTCAGAACCATAGTACACTATTTAGAAATAAAATTTAAGGTCTAGCTATCGACTTTCCGCTTGCATAAAAAGACCAACAAAACGAAATAAATCTTTGTTTTGCTTACGTATTCATCGTAACTTTTTTATTATAACGATTTTTATCAAGAATCAATAACCAATAAATCATAATAACACCATAATTTGGGACATCAAATAAGTTTTATCGTCCAATAAATAACTATAATTGAAGTCAATAAATCGTACGAAAGGATACCAAGAATAAAAACAGTGTCTCTAACGACGAATGAGATGGTCACCCTACAGTAATGATAGCACAGTAAGGCTATAAAAAGGATTGATGACCCTTTAAATGGTGAAATATTAAGGACTTGTTACTGTTTTTTTATTTGTGATTTCGTGGAATTGACTGGCGTATAATTTTGACAAATTATCTGAAGCACTTGTGTTTTATTATATCGTAACGGTGGTGTTAGCACGTAGAAACGTGTAAAGCTATGTTTATAGTGTAACAAATAGGTGTGGTTGAGGATAGTATAAATCTCAATGAAAACCTCAAAATGTAATAAATGCTATGCTTTTTGACTTATACATTGTTTAATATTGTCTTCTGTTTACGCGAATGTTATTCATTGAAATTAAACTACTATAATAATATACGGATTTTATCGCGTTGTTTATTTGACTTTATTACAAAATTTTGAAAACTGTTACACTCCTATTACCTACTATTAAACTACTAATTTTTAAGCTAATTAAATTATTGAAACTATTAAAATTATTACTATACTATTATACTATTTATATTTGTGTTTACACTTTCCCCGGCATTTCGGTTGCTTTTCAGCAGCCATGGTCACGGGGAGACTTTAGATGTTGGTTGTCTCAATGTTTCAGTGTAATTATTTCAAAGTACCCGAACATAATTTAATCATGGGTGTTTCTATTTACGCACTACGGACGCACTACCACCGCGGTTTTTAACCGCGTAATTTTGTGAGTCAAGGGCTACTACTACTAATGCAAGCGGCCGCACCGGCGGTTTTTTCCCGCGACGGATTTTGTATACGTTTCGGGCGGTTTCACGGTTTAGCGGTTTACCGCTTGCGGGAAAAACCGTAGTGCGGCCTAGGCCTAAGAACTCTATAAAAACAAGTGACTCGATGAAAATCGTTTGATGTTCAATCATTACACAATTTTATTACCTCTGTGTCAATCACATGACATAATTAAAATAGTCATCCATCCGATTCTTATACTCAACAACATTGCTTAATTTCATCGACCCTCCTTTACATTGTGAGCCGTACTCATATCTATATCAATTCAGTAAAAGCAAATGGCTTGAGGATAATCGCTAGCAGCCTAATCATTACACAAGATTATCACGCCAGAACATTCAAAATCTACATTCATAATCTAACAATTAACGCTTGAGCCGACCGTGGACAATAATATGCAATAGCTGCAGCAACAAGACCGCAGGCATATTGCCTCAGCTGGCTTACTAGTGGTCGTATTGCTCCGTAACTTATATTGCACGCCGTGGGGAACGAGTACGGGAATAAGTTTAGTCGCACAAGTTGGGTACTGGGATGAGTTGCGGTTTATATGTTTGAAAGCGGTCGAGGTTATTGAGAGAGCGTATTGTGTCCTGATTCTAATAGTGTGTTAACAAACATGTTTGTTAACTGTGCTATTGTTGAGGAGAGTTAGATCCTAGTTTAGTTATCTAGTCTTTATATATTTTTGAGAACATTATAGAATGTTTTAACAAATTCTAACATGATGTTTTTCCTTACCGTTTAATTAAGTGATAATTTTAACTATTTTGTATATACTTATGCCTATATACCTACTCCTTCGGTAATATACTAGTCGAGTTTATAGATATATTTCTTAGTATGATAATCTTCTCCCTAGCCTTTTTTATTCCCAAGTCATTTGAAGTCGGCTTTCTAGTCTAACTGGATTTGACTGGATATCAGTTTTTACACGGAGTGACTGCCATCAGACCTCCGCAACCCGAAGGCTAACGATACCCTAAGGCTAGACCAGTGTCAGGATGTTAGAGGGCACTGACTTTACCAATAACGACTGCCATAGATGTTCATGGTAGCCGGAACCGGCGGATTAACGTGCTCTCCGAGGCACGGAGCAGGCGATAATTGTCAATCAATACGCACATAATTTCGAAAAGTCATATAACTTCCGAAAGTCAGAGGTGCGCGACGTGGGTTCGAACCCGAGACCCTCTGCATTGCAGTCTGCTTAGTTGATTAGAAGAACTAGAATTGTTAGGTTTGCTTCCTTAGCATATTTTTGCGCTAATATTTGCATACTATCCTGAAGTCCCAGGTTTGATTACCGGGTCTAGCCAACGGGTGGTTATGTGAGTTTCTGAAACTCTTTCTTTCTACATCCTTTAGCAAGACAGCTTAATTGTACCGTCGCCAAATAATAGACCACGACAAACTCTTGCATTCAAACGACTAACTGTTTCTCTTGCGCTTTCATTCCTGACATAGCTTCTGCCATTCTACGCATGTGGTGTGTGGTTTGAATTTTAGATCAGGTGAAATAATAAGTCATTGGGATTTTCTGTTAAGAAATCCTTAGGTAGTTGGCTATGTTCGATCCCTTTACCTTAGCAATTAAAATCCGTTATTCCTGCGCCTGATCTCTCTCATGTCGTGTTGCATCGCCATGCCATCGCAATATGGGCGTGGACTTGTTAGCGTATACATTTGTATAATATCTCCTATAATATTTCCTGCCTGGATTGCTTGTCTTGGTTAAGGTTAGTTGCCGTAACCAAAATTCGGTCTGGAGGACATTATAATTATTATATCGATTTCAATTCATCGTTATTCTCATCGTCGTTCGTCATTGACACACAACTTTTGAAGATATTTGTAATTTGAAGTCAGCAATCAGTCTTTAGATTATAGTTAAAATCTGTTTCAATATGTTAAACTTCTCCTTTCATTCATGTACTATTGAAGTGAAAAGTTTTGGAAGTTGAAGTGATCTGAGAGTAATTATAATCATTGTAAGTCGTACGAGGCTTGCCGCAATTCATCAAGTTTCGTTCTAACTTGAGACCTTATAAACCACAGCTTTCAGACACATAGTTTCAATCTATTTGGATCATCTGCCCTTAGTTTATTATTAGTAAGATACCAATTAAACAGCGATAGCGATTTTTTGAAAAAGATTTCACTTCACTCTGAAGAGCGCAGTGAAATCGCCTGACAGGGCAAGTACAGAAGATTTTAGCTAAACTATCTTATATTGTGTTTCTGTAATGAGTTGGTTCCCTTGAAGAGTCAGTATGATCTCAGTGGACCCATTGTCTCTGATCTTCTGTGACCGAACTCATAGCTGCGTAAATACTTTTTTTGTAAAGGTTTGGGTTTGGCTATCAAATATTTCTGCATACGATTTATGTTGCTTTGGGTTTTAAGGCTTATTCACGCACTAGGCATCGAGGCCTGTTTGGGGGATTTTACAGACATACCATTAATGAACATAAAGTGCATCTAGATTCAGAACAATCCTTTGTGGGTCTCACACACACGTAGTTGTCCCGTGTGGGACTCTAAATTACAATACTCAACGCAACGGTATCAGTAAGGCCATTGTTTGCCTGCTGCGCCAACCGTACAGTCTATATATATGAATAAATTTTGCCCGCGGTTTTGTTCGTATAAATGTAGGTTAGGTTAGTAATAGTATCTTTCTGGATGAAAGTCAAAGTCATAAATCTCTATTTCCATAAAAATGTGCAAACAATTCTTGGACACGTCCATTAACTATATAAGATATATCAATTTAAAATAGAATAATAAAGGTACCCTATGTCCTTTTTTGTAACCCTTGACAACGAATTTGCATGATAATCGGTCGAGTAGCTAAGGCCTGAAAGCGTAACAAACAAACAAACTCACATTCGCATTTATAATATTAGTTAGGATTGCCTCTGTGATAACAAATGTCAAAGTCCGTGAGCGGTGGTCACTACTTATCATCGAGTAGGTCGCTGGCTCATCAACGGCAATAAACAAAACATACAATATAAATGCTCAAATATCTAAACCAAAAATGGCTGCCTGGTTGCCTCCATGTTTGAAGCGTAAAATCCAATAGCCGTTTCTAAAATCGCTTGTTGGTATCCGGCTCGAGGAAAAGCTCATACTGGTTTCCATCTATTGAAATGTTCCGTAGCTCCACGCAATCTGAAATCCAACGAAGGAATCTAGCTTAACCACTTAGCGATTTTGCCTGGAATCACAAGCTTTTCTCTGAGATATGCTGAATAAAACGCATTTTGAGAATTTTCGATTTGTATTTTTCAGTGTAGTCTCACGGATATCGCATTTTTAGGTCAACCGTTGTATAATAAACGTTCGAAATGACACAAAGCCCTCAGCTTTAAGCATGGATACGAGAATTCGGTTTTATGATTTATAAAACATTATTGGATTTGTTCTAACATGAAAATAATAAAACTTGTCGAGTGTTATTGAAAAATTGTGACCATAGTATTTTTGTGATTGTTTTATTTTATTGTCTGAGCAGCAATAGGATATTGGGTGAATTGGATTTTGTTACCAATTTGAGTATGAATTAAAGTGGATATAATATAATAATATTATAGGAATATTGAACGTGAAATATCAATATTCCTACTGTTGTGTTTCGTTCGGTGAATGAGAGTGCCGGAGGCCCAATCACCCTCTTTCCCTCTTCCCGCTCCTTTTCCTTCCCACTTCCTTTCCTAAAGGGTCGGCAATGCGCAAGTGATGCCTCTGCTGTTGCAGGCGTCCATAGGCTACGGTCACCACTTACCATCAGGTGGGCCGTATGCTTGTTTGCAACCTTAGTAGCATAAAAAAATAAAAAAAATATTGAACTTATTAGTCGGCTAGCCAAATAATTGATTAAAGTTATTTATTTGTGAAAACTATAAATTAATTTTGGAAATTTGATACTTACTCTAATTATTTAGTTGACTAATTGTTAGACATTCTATGCTTTGGAAATTGACATTTTAATTCAATAATGTTTAAATGTTTGAATATTGCATTAAGTTAAAATGTTATTATATAAGTCATTAACATTATTATTGCAATAACTCTCATTATTGTAAAACGATTATACCTAAATTACTAATCATATACCTACTTATTATTTACGGATTCTTTTAAGAATAATTATTGTAATCACAATCCTTTAAAATTATAATATTTAAATGACTTGATAAGTTTGTGCCCATATAAATTACTAGCTTTTGCGCGCGGCTCCGCTCACGTGGCACCTATATCAATAAAAAGTAGCCTATGTTCTTTCCCAGGTATTAAACTATATCTGTACCAAAAATAAGAAATGTCTGGGAGCCTTAGGATCTTGCTCTATTAAAGCTTAATAGACGTTTCATCTCGTATATCCAAATAAAAAAAAACTGAGGTGTATTGTATCTGTATGTCGCCAGTCATACTTAAGAGAAAAAATACGAAAGTATTACAATATACCAAACATTATTCAAAACTTCGAACTGACAATAATTTTCTAGCAATAAAATTTTATAACTCATTTTCCGACCCGGGTCATGAACCGTAAACCGCATGATGAGCGCATGAGTTACTAGACGATCACTTGACAGTATGAACCTATAGCCATCCAGTTCCAAATCTAACTCACTAACACGACATTACATCCAAATATAAAAAAATACCATCTTTATCATCAATCTAATCTAACCATATACATCAATATATTCCATATTATTATAGTTATATAATGAAATGAAATCTTTTGATGTATTGGATATTGGGATTGATGTTAATCAATCCCAATATCCAATACATCAAAAGATTTCATTTTCAACATGAATCCATACGTCTATTATCACCGTACATTTGTGGTGGAAATAAAAAATAGAACTAAATTGTTGAGAGTAGAGCGCGCCGCGATACTGGACGATATAACTTGTAATATATTTTGATTTACCAACGCACCGATAACACCATAAACTTTTTTCTGTAAACATGTTCATGCTATAAGCAGTAAGCGATTCTAAAACAGCTTATTATAAAAAAGTAGCTCCTTTTGGGCTTGTTTCTTTTGCAAAAAAGAAAAAGAAAATTTGATTTTATCACGTGCAAGAAATCCTAACTAATATAATAAATGTGAATGGGAGTTTGTTTGTTTGTTACGCTTTCAAGTATTTATTTATTTTTTAACGCGGGGAAATGTGCAATTCACTTTCCCCATCGCTGGTTTTGGGGCGGGCGATGGGAATATGTCAGCCCAAGATGGAAATTTGGGCTGAACCAACTAAAACCACCGCGGTGTTCCTCACACCTTTATGGTGGAGCCGCACGGATCGCTCTCGCATTCAAATCGCGACCCCGCCAAAGGTTCGAACCGCCGATGGATGTGGCGGGTCCCACACAACCATCACACACAAATTGGGGGATCTAGTCCTCGACGACAAAGCGGGGGACCTATTCCCCCTTTCGACATCGAGAGGCGTGCGCGGAACACGAACGCCGCCTATTCGGACCTGCGCTGATCGGGCGGTGGACGGCCCCAATGGGTCCACCGCATGCAGGCTTCTACTCAAGGTGGCTGGAGGTCGGCTCGCGCCCTCCTGCGCCCGGCTCTGCGGTTAGGGTGAATGCGATTGCTGTACGTAAAGTTTCGGTTCCGATGCCCGGTCGGGCAAAGTTTTATGTTTTTGCCGTAGATTCCCGCCAACCCCTCGGAAATGTAGGCTTTAGAGTGTATTATTTTATAAATAACAAGACTCGTAGTCTACGGATAATTTTACCGAATCACGAAAAATTATACTAAATTAGAATATAGAAGAGCAAAGATTAAACCAACCAAACATCTACAGAAAAGTATTAGCATCAATAACATCTAAATACCACATGCCATCACATATTTGGTAATATAGGTACATATGTATATTTTTACTGGTGGAAGAGAATAAGCTTGCAAACTAATATTCTGAACCTACATAGCTGATAATACAGATCTGCCCTACCTCAATAAAAGACGCGCAATGCTCTCGAAAGTATCTGTTATTTGGGTTACAGTTGACACAATACGCAATAGCATAAAACTACATGAGATCTAGACCGATAATACTTTATATAGTATTGATAACTAGATAAAGCTCTGTAATGTACTCTGTAACGTGCTGTCTCGTTCTTGCGCATGCAATAAGTGCTTTAAGAAATGATGATTAAACTATAGGAAAAAATATTTGACGGCAACATCATGCTCTCTTTAATTCAGTGAGCAATGCTGATTGTGCTTTCAACGATCAAAATGGTCTTAGGAAATATAGTTACCTAAGGTATGATTGATGATTGAACTTAAAAATCTGGTCCTTTTCAATCGTTTTCGGACATTCACACAGATTCGATTTATTAGGTTTACTCGATTATCGTACAATGTATAAATATTGTGTAATATCGCTTTGACTTCTATATTAAGCCACAAGCGTCTCTTGTGATGGTACACACCATTATTCTTTTTGATAGATTTTTGGGCAATTTATTATGTATTCCGCCATAAGCTGACTATTTTCCGATATTTGAGTATTTTTTATCATTAGATATGACGCCATTTTGGTCCAATTCACTTCCGAGCAAATATGATAATAAATTTATGGCTTAACGTTCCTTCCGGAACTATCGATGTGTAGCTTATCGTGAATATTGCAGTCGCAATTTAATGTTTTCATATTCAATGGCTTGTGTTATGTGTTTTGGGTTATGAGTTGCATATTGCTATCATTGTTTTAGCAGGCGTAAATCTGTGCATGATTTACGCCATTTTAGGAGCAGAACGAAAGAACGTAGAGCAGTGATTTGAGCGGTTATCACTTGGTGGTCACTGTCATTGCGCCGAAATTATCGGCTTAGCTGCAAATACGGGCAAAAATTGTAAGGCACGAGTAGTTGTTAACATTTTGGTTATTCCTTGCGTAGAACTGAAGCTGTTAAAGACTACAATGACCACTTATTCTTCATACATATCATTGGACGGCTCGTATGTTAGTTTACCTCTAGGTATATCGTATTAAAAAATAATTATAAAAAGATTACTCAAAGTAGAACATATTATATTCGATTCATATTCCTAAATCTTGACATTAAACGAAATAAAACACATAAAGGCTTTTTCCACACAAAGGTCAGCCAACACTTACTTTGCGATGCTATTAAAATTCAGCTCAAACGCGACTGTAAGTCAACAAGCCATCGTGCGACGTGCACCGAGAGCTAAGCGCCACGAAAGATATAAATTACAGCTTGTGGAAGTACGAAGGCTTAGGTTGTGAGGTCTAATACATGTTTCAGATGAGTGTGGGCACATTATTTAAGGCGCCGAATAAGAGGGTCGTAATGGCAAAGACATTAAACGTTATATTTATACTTACTTTAACTGGACCCCAGTTGGAAACCAGCGCCAGCCTCTGGTCTGGCGAATGCTGAACTGATCACCTTTTGCAACAATTATGTGGGATATTTATATAAATGACCTTATTTTATTTTAATTTAATTGTTACTTTTATGTGTTATTCTTTTTAAATTAATTTATTAAGCTTAGATAAGTTGATAAGTCCTTATCGTATCTTAGGTGCTTTGCTTAGTTTGTTTATTTACTATTGTGTCACACTGTCTGGAAAAAAAAATTTTTATTTATTTCTTTCTTTCATATATATGGCAACTAGTGTTCCCAGTTGCAAAATATGTCGCAATAATGTTGCAGACAAAAGTCATTCATTTATTTAGGTCACGACGTAAAGCGTAAAACATGTTAATTAGTCAAATTGTTCGTTAGAAATATATAAGCGGTGGTACCCCAATAGGTAATGAAGATGATAAAGTAAAGCTTATATTAGATCAACCCGTGTTGTTGCTCACCTCGATAAAAATGGCGACGTTTTTGTGCAGTCGTATCTATTGCTAAGTTCGGATACAGGTTAGTTTACTTGCGATAGAGACATCATGAGTTTAAATTAAATCCATTTCATAATAGATTACCAACGTGAATCTCCTCTTAGCACAAGCATCCTAGGTTAGCTAGGATATCAGCTATTTTGAATTTAAATTACTAGTAATTTTGTTTATCAAAAAGCTAAATGTGTTGCGTATGAAGTTTGAATACCTACATGCTCAAAAAATTTAATGCTGAATATTATACCCGGTCAAGTGCGCGTTGTATTTGTATACAAAGATTTCATAACATAAAGGGGCGAGCTAAAGTTCCAGTTCTGAAAAAAAAATCATATTCTGCAAATGCTACAGGAAATAACTACACACACTATGAAAGCAAGCGTTCAAACGATACGCCAATCGCTTACCACCTATTAAACCACGCGCCCTATAAAGTGAAGGCTCAAATATTGCTAGCGTAATGTGCATGCAATATATCACTGCCAGCTCCTTTCGTGGATATAAAGCATGAGTATATTGTATATAACTTGATCAAATTCGTAAAACTATTGACACGAATGAAATAGAAACACAGTTGTAAAAAAATATCCCGGATTTACCCACACATTTGCACTCGGTGCGTCAATCTAATAACGGATTTATATGCATGTTTTATGTGTCGCGTATAGACGCAATATCGCATGTATTGGCGTTTTGTTATTTATGACTACGACTGGAATGTGTATAGTATAGTTGGACTGCCACACACAAGTGTTGAATTTGATCTCACAGAAGGCAATTCTGTCTTTTAGAAATCATATATATGTCGGAGGTAGTTCACCACCGACATATATATGAGTACCTCGTTATCAGAGTCCGACTTCGACATGGTGCAAGTACGAAATAATAGTCTCTACACGCATTACAACCGTTTATTTATTCACTCTCGATAACAAAATAACAAACTCACAAGTGATCGAGCCGATGGCAATGGATTAAACTTTGATTAAAGTACGGAAATGCGGTAAGTTCGTCTGGGTGTTTCTATGTATAATATGTATGTATTTACAAAAAAAAAGTATATACCTATGTATGTTTATCCATTGTCTAGTATCCATAGTACAAGCTCTGCTTAGTTTGAGCTAGATGGTGTTGTGATAGAATGTAATAGAATATATGAATTCACTTATATCCCCTTGGAGTAAGCAGAGATTGGTGGAGTAGAGCAGTGATAGCTTATTAGTAGACCGTTGGAATGCCACGCAGAGGTCAAGTTCGATCCCAAGGATTTGACTTTTTAAAGTTATGAGTGTATTAATTACTTAATTAATGCTCACATTAACGGTGAAGGCAAACATCGAGAGAAAACCTGCATGTCTAGTAGTTCCCCATTACGTTCTTGAAGCTATGTGAAGTCTGCCAACCCGCACTGAGCCAGCGTAGTGGACTACGATCTAACCCTTTTTACATTAAGATTTTTGGCACACGTAATTATATAGCATATTTTTAAATATAATAATATGATTTTATATGTACTAAGTCGCATTTTTATAGTTAAAGGAACTTTATTATAAACCTTAATGGTCACAGAAAGGCCAGAATGGAACTGAAACTTTTCAATTATATGAATATTTGTAGGAAGAAGGACGTTTCTATGATGTAGGAAGAGGGGTGTCTCCATTAAAAAATGCCATCTCCGTTATCCATGCTCATTTATTATAACACTTTATAAACCAATAAAGAAATACTATCACGTTAGATCCTTCGGATTCGACCCCCGACGACTGAATGCCCATTGTCACAAACAAGTGGCAGTCGCATAATTTTTTGTTTGAATTTCATATTTGAATTTTATACGTTCATTCAGCCAGTTATGTACGCCGATTTGAATAAATATCAGCCATTGAAATTAAACTACTATATACGGATTTTATCGCGTTGTTTATTTGACACTTTATTATTTAGTATAATAATAATAATAATAATATTCTATCACACACACACAACACCATCTAGCCCACACTAAGCAGAGCTTGTACTGTGGGTACTAGACAATGGATAAACATACATATATAGTTTTTTTTTGTAAATGCATACATACATATTATACATAGAAACACCCAGACCAAGACAAACATCTATGTTCATGTACACAAATGTTTGACTTGTGCGGGAATCGAACCCGCGACCTCAGGCGTGGCAGTCGGTTACACTAACCACTACGCCATCGAGTATATATTTAGTAGTTTAATTTCAATGAATAACATTCGCGTAAATAGAAGACTATATTAAATATCAGTCAGTTAGAATATTTGCGCCGATATATTTATGTTATACAAGCCTGAGTGTAAAATTTAATTGCATTTCTAACAGAGTGTTGGCTAGAATTTCCAGTACAAATGTCTGGAACATTAGATAGCCGACATGGTTTCCGGGCGGTGATCGATCGCCCATAATTATATGGCCCACAATCTAGCCAGGAAACCGTTAATCAATCAAGTGCTTCGGTAGACCTAATGTGTTATAATGAGGTGGAAAATGTGGTATTTTGGTTACTGACTTGGTTTTCTAATTGGATGATTGTTCATTATCATAAAGATTAAATCAATTAAGCATTGTAACGGTTATTTAATAAATCGTTTTTGGATTGTCTTTGTAGCGCAGCGGTAGTGACAGCAACTGCTGTCAATAAGGTCTCACTTTCGATACTCGGATAAGGTAACGTGTTACTGAGGTTTTGCCAGAAAATTCTTACACTTAAAAGCACGGTGACTGGAAGAGTGTCTAGTAGGCGATCAGCAAAAAGGTAGTTGTAACACAAATTATGTAAAAGTAAAAATATCAGGTTTCAAATTATAACAAATTATAACCATCAAGGAATAAAATCGATCACTTGTATTTCTTTTACATAAATGGATTTACTTTATTTTTAAAATTTCCTTAAAGTACTTCTCGATACCATATTGCCATAATTATTAATTGAACGGCACTCTCGTTAAATTCATTTAATAATTTTGACTATTTATCCTAATCTCTTGTATCTATATATTATATATTTTTCATCGTGAATATTAGATACTACTACGAATCGATTGTGCCACTTCGTATTACGTACCAAGCAATAAAATATGCATAAACTAGCAAAAACAATAAAATATTCACAGCGTTTTTGATGGAGATTTATCTTTTGTATGCCAATTCTGTTGCATACATAGACACCAATGTAGCTACAAAGAATACAAGCACATAAAAAAATAGAAACATATGCACTGTTACACGGCTCCGAGATCTAGTATTCTTTTAAAAAAATATTTGGTTTTGCCAAAACAGATTTTGTCAATAAATTTTTATCCTAAAATTACTTTTCCCAGGAAACAGTGCTGTTTCCTTGATGATAGGTATTGGATTCTTTATATTGTTAACTATACCCCTGAGAACGTGTTTGCGAAATTGCATAATGATCGGTCGAATATTTAAGGCGTGAAGCGTCAAAACAAACTTTTTTTTTTATATTTTTTTTTATTTTGCTCGTCAAAATGACCACACTCCACCTGATGGTAAGCAGTCGTGTGGTCTAAGAGCAGTGGCCTCCACATCGCCCCCACAGTAGCCGAGGCGATGTTGAGGTCTCTACTTTGACGGCCTGAGAAGATGCTTTTTCACGCCCCGCTTAAAGAACCCAGGATTGAAGGAAGAAGGAAACACGTGCCTTGGCAGAGAATTCAATGCCTTGGTCGTTCCGCAGAGATATGAGGACCCAAACTTTTTGGTACGCGCTCTAATCGACTCTACCGTGTAAGGATGGCATCTGAGCCCAGCACGCGTTGTTCTGGATAGGAAAGGGGAGGGCGGGATAAGGTGGAATAACTCTTCAGAGCACTCCCCGTGGTACCGTGGTATATTCTGTAGAAACATGCCAATGAGGCAATGTCTCTACGGAGTTGCAGAGGTGAACTCGTGACCTCTGGATCTCCGATGATACGGACAGCCCGCCGCTGTAACCGGTCGAGAGCGTCCAGCAAGTACTGCACGGAGCCATCCCAAAGATGAGAACAGTACTCCACGCAAGGGCGCACTTGTGCCTTATACAATAGGCACAGTTGCCCAGGCGTGAAGAACCGCCTCACCCTGTTCAGAACTCCGAGTTTTCGCGAAGCTTGCTTAATGACGCTCTCGATATAGGTTTTCTGATTAAGGGAGCGGCAAAGATCCATACCTAAGATGGAGAGACTGTCACGTATCACCAGTGGAGTGTTCTTCAGAGAAGGGAGGGGAAGGAACGGAGACTTTTTTGTAGAGAACGCGCATGCCTGGGTCTTCTTGGCGTTGAACTCGACCAAGTTCTTGGCACCCCATTCATAGATGCGGTCCAAGGTCCGGTCAAGTTCAACGACAAGGTTCTGCCTTTTCCCCTCAACCTCAGCCTGTTTGGCCCCAGGATGTCCGAGATATCGCCCATGCACGGTACTGTCGTCCGCATAACAATGTATGTTGCCGAGATTCAACATATCATTGATATGCAGAAGAAAGAGCGTAGGGGATAAGACAGAACCCTGAGGCACTCCTGCATTGACCTGCATAAATTTGGAAGCGTGACCGTCGCAAAAGACCCGAATACGACGCTTCTGCAGGAAACTTGCAATCCAGGTGCACAGTTGAGGGGGCAAGCCATAGGCCGGAAGCGTGGAAAGAAGAGACCGGTGCCAGACTCTGTCGAAAGCTTTGGCTATGTCAAGGCTGATAGCCAAAGACTCGCCGTGCTTGTCCATAGCCTCACCCCAGAGGTGCGTGACGAACGCTAGAAGATCACCCGTTGATCGTTTAGACCGAAAGCCGTATTGGCGATCATTGATCAACGATTGATCCTCCAGGTAGCGGACAATTTGGGTGTTTATAATCCGCTCGAACACCTTGGAAAGCACTGAGGTGATAGCTATGGGTCGATAGTTGCTTGGCTCGGAACGGTCCCCCTTTTTGGGAATCGGTTGAACGTTCGCTTCCTTCCAAGCGTCAGGCACAATGCCTGCGACGTAAGACGTCCGGTATAGGCGCGTAAGTGTGGGAGACAACTCCGCTGCACATTTTTTAAGAACCACAGCTGGGATGCCGTCAGGTCCACTGGCTTTCCGAACATCGAGAGACTGCAGTATCGCACGAACGGTTCGTTGCCTGATACATATATCAGGCATGGTGTAGCCGCAGTTGGCAATGTTAGGCGGCTGCGAACCGCAGTCATCGATTCGGGAGTTGGCCGCAAAGAGATTTGCATGCAGATCTGCTTTCTCCTGCGGCCGATGAGCCAGTGATCCATTCGGATACCTCAGAGGGGGCAGCATGGTCTGGCAGAAGTTGGACTGCACGGCTTTGGCCAGGCGCCAATAGCTACGACTGCCCGTAGGATGCGCCATTAGTTCCTGGCCAAACCGTGCGACGCGCTGGGCATCCGCTCTTAAGTATGCCCTCTTGCAGACCTTTGTGGCTTGGTTGAACGCTGCCTTCAGGTGATCCACGTTAGGGTCGTGGAGAGTGCGAGCCCTGGTCCAAGCGCGATACGCTGTCTGTTTGCGTTTAACAGCATCGGCGCATTCACGCCCGAACCAGGGCCTTTTCCTGCCGCCGCTCGTGACATCACTGTATGGAATATAATATTCCATACCCAGGATGATTTCACCAGCGACAGCAGTAGCGCTCTCTGATGGATCCCTGTTCTCAAAGCAGCGTTGAGCCCAAGGGATGGATGCGAAGTATTCCCGCATTCCATCCCAGTCTGCTGACGAGTAGTGCCACAGTCGTCGTCTTGCCTCCTCGGGTCGTGGGGGCGTAACAACAACAGCTGTGGCACAAACCAGACAGTGGTCTGAGGTGCCCAAAGGAGCACGAATCGACACACTGTACCGGTTCGGGTTACTCGTCAGCAGCAAATCGAGCAGAGAGGGCGCCTGACCTGCAATGTCTGGTATCCGGGTGGGCTGGAGTACCAGTTGAGACAGGTCATGCGTGAGAGCGAACGCATGGGCAGTTCGTCCCGCGTGGTCTGTTTTGGGAGAACCCAACCAGGTCTCATGGTGGGCATTGAAATCTCCCAAGAACACCAACTCAGCGTTCGGAAACCGCTCCTGCGCGTCGTCTGCCGCCTGACTCAGGTAATTGAAGAGTCGAGTTGTCTCAGCGTCTCCTGAATGGGATCGGTAGAGGCACATGTAGATTTGGCTGAAAGAGCCATGATCTACGTGTACCCAAAGGACAGAGAAGGAAGGGTCCTCTAGGCATTGTAGACGGCGACAGCAAATATCCGCCCTAACAAACAAGCATACCCCGGCTTTCGCGAGGAAACACTCCTCTAGCACGTAGCCGGGATATTGCAGGTAGTTCGTGTCTGCAGGACGGCGTATTTGTGTCTCCGTTAGAAAAAGCATTGCCGGCCGAGCCGTCTCCAGGTGGTGATGGACGGCATTAAGGTTAGCGTGGAGTCCTCTGATGTTAATAAACTCCACGACACAGGAAGCAGCAGTGGGGTTACGGCGATTGGCTGCTGTTGAACGACAATGCTTTGTTCGTACTGCCATAGAGTGAAAGGAAGGGGAAGCGTGAAAAAAAAGAGGCGGCTATTCTCGCAGCAAAGTGGGGCAAGGCGCAGAGCAAGTTTTGTCATATAACTGTATGGTATGGCGATAGCCGATCCGACGGACGGAAGGACCCCCGTACCCTCCCGAAAGTGGTCGCCGGGACCCACCCTCCGGTCACCATCCGGCACGACGAGCCACCTCGAGATTATGCGCGGCATGATAAGGCAGCCAACCTAGTTGGTTAGACTCGGTTGGGCCTCTGGACTATACCGCGGGCGGCCAGCAGAGCACCGTTTCTACGGCTCTCCCTGGCCGCCGGGTCGACTCGCGCCACCCACACAATGACTCTACGGATACTCTGCAGGTCCCTCATAAGCTGCGAGAATCGTCACCTCATGCTTAGGCCTCCGGCGCTCTCATTCACCGAACGAAACACAGCAGTGAAACACTGTTGTTTCACGTCGATTTTCTGTGAGAGGGTAGTACTTCCCCGGTCGAGCCGGCGCATTCCTGCTGTAACCAGCTTGGCTCTACTATCTCACATTCCCACTATAATATTAGTTAGGAAGTTAGTATTTTTACTGAACTATAATATAATTTATTTTGACACACTAATAATAACAAAACTGTTATAAAATGATATAAAATGAATCTGGCATACCTAGGAAATAGCTAGTAGTGTACGTAATAATATCCTATAATATTCTATCACATACACACAACACCATCTAGCCCAAACTAAGCAGAGCTTGTACTATGGGTACTAGACAATGGATAAACATACATAAATACTTTTTTTTTGTAAATACGTACATATTATACATAGAAACACCCAGACCAAGACAAACATCCATGTTCATGCACACAAATGTTTGACTTGTGCGGGAATCGAACCCGCGACCTCAGGAATCGCAGTCGGTTACACTAACCACTACGCCATCGAGCGTGGTGGTTAGTGTAACCGACTGCCATCTATCGTGACAGATATATTTACCGTTTTGCCCCTGTGCGTAAAATAATGTAAAAATGTACTAACAAACATACGCAAATATCCTATAAGGATCAATGGGAATTCATAACAGTTCGTTTACACAGTTTAACAGGAGGTAAGCATATTGCTGCCCACCATTTCCAGACTCCATGTTGCAATTGAGTTTTTTGCCAGAAAAGTCCCCATGACACTTTGTCCAACCCGAGAATTACATACACAGCTGTGGGTTAACGGTAAAAGGCTCGCGCCCCATGGCGTAGAACCTAAAATACATAGTGAAATTTGAATGTAGAGCACCTCTGCACTCGGAGATATAGTAGTACCTATGTACGTATATGATAATAGTTCATAGTCCACGACTTTACATTTCCAGTATCACCAAATATAGAAAATAGCGTGAATTTAAATCTTTTATTCAGTTAGAATACGAAAATGGTTTCCTTTAAAGGAAAAGTTTCAGGTTTCAACTGTTTGCCATCACGTGTTTGTGAGCGCCATTTTTATTTTTCGAGCAAAACAGCACGTAGCATCCATGTTGGTGCGAGTAATAGGCTTTGTGATTCTGTAGTCGAATTTAGCGTGCTGGAGGAGGCGTTGTATGGAGAAATAACAATATGGACTCGAAAATAAGCTTGCATTTTCCTCCTTAGGGTGGGCTGCATACTTCTCGTTTTGGGAAATCCCCATAGAACTCCGAAAGGGTTGCAAATATGCGTATATAAAGTTAAAGATCTGTTGCAGTAAAGTTACTTTTAATATCGGTGATTCGTGTTTATTGAGAAGAATATACTATCTTATTATTCTCCTGTAATATAATATCAGCTCTATATATAAACTGTCCCACTTCTGGGCACCTCCGTATGAGAAGGGTTTAGCCATAGCCAACGCTGGCTCAGTGCGTGTAGGCAAACTTGACACATCTTTTAGAACAGTAAGGAGAACTCTCAGATATGCAGGTTGCCTGACACTGATTTTCTTCAGCGTTAAAGCAAGCAATAATAAACTGTTGAATACGCACGTACTTTCGAAATGTCAGAGATGGGTGCCTTGCGATCATCTCTTGAGCAGGAGCAATCAGTCTAGTAAAGTACCTTTGGCCTACAAAAGATCACCGGCAAACAACTTGTGTTGTAGGACTGTGGAAACTCTACTCGTCTTTTACTCTCATTCCTTTAAGACAAAGAAGCAGTGTCCTATAAACAGGAGAGTTGTGACATTCTTTCCCTATGCTCGCTACATAGCAACTCATTTCTGAAGGGTTGGCAATGTGTGATAACCCTGATCTTTCAACTATCAGAGTAACCACTTAAAGTAAAATGTATTTTTATTGAGGAGCTCAAAAAAATCTGAAAATGATGCAGTGTCCAAATAATACTCACAAACAACGCGATAGCGAAAACAACTTTGCTTTATAATAAACTTTTTTGTCTCCTCAATCCGACGTGGATTAAATGGAATCACTATAACGCGCAATATTAGTATCGCGTCAAACACGAAACTGTATCGAAAATTCGATACAACTTCGACATAGTTAATGTATAGAAGTAGGCTTTTACCCTAAGAATGATAGTAACAGAAAGGCTTTGTAGAAGCCCGACGTGTGAAGTAAAATACTCGAGCACTTATGGAAATCTGATATGAAAGATGGTGTTGGTGTTTATCGACAACGGCGAGCATCTTAAACATGACACTCAGACGATTTATGAAGGTCGAAACACGAGCTAGACGTCGTCTGTTTTTAATGTATTGCATAAACGCCTACACGTTTAGCCTTGGACTGAGTATATGCAATATCTTGGGATAGCTTCCACGTTTCACACTAGTGGAAAATGAGAGATTGCACACCCGGTGTTATCTTATCTTATGTGGGGGCCAGTCAGTGCAGACCGGCGACACTTCGACCCAGTGGGATCTTTTGTGTCGACACTCTCCCAATAACGACTGCCATAGATATTCATGGCAGCCGGGACCAACGGCTTAACGTGCTTTCCGAGGCATGGAGTAGGCGATAATTGTCAATCAATACGCACATAATTTCAAAAAGTCATATAACTTCCGAAAGTTAGAGGTGCGCGACGTGGGTTCGAACCCGAAACCCTCTGCATTGCAGTCTGTTTGTCTCCCCACTGACCTATCGCTGCTCTACACCCGATGTTACTTTGTCCCTCAAGAATTTAGAATAATGTAGCAGTATCATTAGGAACATTAAGATATTATGCCTATGATGAATAGTGTAGAGGGTTTGATATACAGTCAAACTAATATGGAAATACAAGTTAGGAAACTAATATTATAAATGCGAATATGAGTTTGTTTATTACGCTTTCACGCCTTAACTACTCAACCGATCATCATGAACTTTCGCATACTCGTTGTGTAGGGTACAGAAAAGGACATAGCGTACCTTTTGTATAGGAGAAACGTCCGTTCCTGATAAATAGAATTTTACTGACAAAATCAATATTACGCGGAAAATCTAGTATTTAATATCTTGGAATAGCTTCTACGTTCCATTTTACAGTGCCTAAAATGATTTGCAAACGTAGTATAATAACTATGAGCTATACAAAATGTACAATGAGGTATTAGTAGGTATCATTAGGAAGAACAAGTCTGGATGCGTACGATAACATGATATGTTAAAACAATGGACGAAATCAGATTACGTATACAGAAAAGTAAAACGGATGTTCGATCAAGTCATACAAGCATAAATAGTTAATGAAAAGGATGCTAATGGATTTTATTTTTTTTATTCTACTAAGGTGGCCAACAAGCATACGGCCCACCTGATGGTAAGTGGTCACCGTAGCCTATGGATGCCTGCAACACCAGAGGCATCACTTGCGCGTTGCCGACCCTTTAGGACAGGAAGTGGGAAAGAGAAGGAGCGGGAACGGGTAAAGAGGGTGATTGGGCCTCCGGCACTCTCACTCACCGAACGAAACACAACAGTAAGAAAACTGCTATTTCACGTCGACAGAATGTCAGAGGGTAGTCCTTCCCCGATCGAGCCGGCCCATTCATGCTGAAATCAGCGAGGCTCTACTACTCCAAAATTAATGCGAGCGTGAGTTTGTTTGTCTGTTTTGTTGTTAGGCTTTCACGACTTAACTGCTTCACCTATCATCAAGAAATTTCGCATACACGTTGCCAGAGGTACATAAAAAGACAAGAGATACCTTCATTTAGAAAAATGTCATTAACCCTAGGGATAGCTAGTATATTATAAAGCTCTGCGCTTTAATATGGTTTCATGTTACAGTCTCTACAATAATCATTTGTTTAAATATTGTGATACTAAAATGGCGCTGGCTGCCGCCTATCCCTTGAACCTTGTACCAAGCATCACGCTCCCAGCACCAACGCATGTTGCAAGGCATACTAACTGCAGAATTTGGCCCTCCTCCCAGCGCCATCTCAATTACAAATTGATTTTATTTTGGCACAGATTTTAGTAGAAACACATAATAAAAGATAACGCAGAGGCCCTTGATAGCACGTTTGGCTTTGCAAAGTTATGTGTGTATTAAAAAGTTAATTATCGCTTGCTCTAACAATGAAGGACAACATCGTAACGACACCTGCATGTCTGACGGTTCTCTATATGGTTCTTGAAGAGATGTGAAGTTTGCCAACCTGCACTGGGCTAGCGTAATGGACAATGGCCTAAACCTTTTTACACTCAGAAGAAGCCCATGGCCAGCAATGGGACAGTTTATATACAAGGCTTATACTATTGTAACGCCTATGGGTTAAAGTATGAAGTTGCCGTTATATAGTAATAGATACTTTGAATTGACAATTTCCTTCATGGTGTGAGATTTTCGAGTGAAACTTTTGTCACATGATACCTACAAGATTCTTCTTTTAAAAAATGCAACATTCGATTTTCGACTTTCAATTGTTTTTTTATTCAGCTTAGACGGGAAAGATGGATACTTTGAAAATCCGAGTCATTTTTGAATACGAGTTCCGACGCGGAACTAATGCGGCAGAAACGGCTCGCAATATCAACGCTGCGTTTGGAGAGGAGACTGCTAATGAACGCATCATGCGTTTTTGGTTTAAACGTTTTCGTAATAGAAACTTCGACTTGAAAAACGAACCACGTGGAAGACCGCCCACACAGGTGAATAACGCTGAATTGAAGGTGATAGTGGAATCCGGTCCGAGTCATACCTACTACTCAGAAATGAGCGTACCATTTTTTTTCGTGATTTGGACAATTTGCTACGTGATAAAAAAAATTCTTCCCAGGAAGCAGTACAAAATGCTTTAACACAATTTGTCGAATCTAGATGCCTGGAGTTCTATCGTAAAAGCATAAATGAACTTCCGTTTAGATGGCATCAATGTATAGATAATGAGAAAATTGCCATGTGAAAATTTCACGAAGACGTTACAGAGAAGTTTTGAAAGGGACATTGTCCCTACTATTGAAACCATATAATTTTATCAAAACCTGGCAAGTTTCCTTGTGAGTTTTTATTGGAGGTAGGTTTGCGTTTGAGCACAATCTCACTTGTAAACGACGGTTTAATCGCAATCAAGCACACACGCCTGTTTTCTTGAGATTTGATAACTTCCAAATTTTCCTCCTCAGGATGTTTCCTGAGGAGGAAAATTTGGAAGTTATCAAATGGATGGATCAATGGATGTTTCCAGCAAGCAGACTGATCTCATAATACTTGCTAGATCGGTCTTCTGGCGATGATCAGCTTGTCTTTTCGGGCTACACTAGTTCAAATGATCTGATCAATGATGAATATGAAATGATGAAATCTGAGCCGCTTGTCAGTAGGACTTGCTGTTGGTAGTTACCAGGTAACAACATCGGATACTAGTAAATAAAAGCTATTGGGATGATCCAGTAGCTATTAGATACGAGTGCCAGGTTTTCTTCCACGGATGTGAGTACAGCGCCTTCCTTGCATCAAACGCTCTCAAAATTCGAACTTTAACTGGCGGAATGGTAGCTGACAATTTTTACACTAGGACATAGCTATTAGACATATAAGTGTCGTTCTACTTTCGTCGAAGATTTTAGAACGAATGGAATAATAATATTGTGCTTTCGAATTCTTACAAATTAACTATATTTTAGGTTATTCATTGTTAAACAGTATCACAAGACATTTAGTTTCATTTTCGGACGAAAATCAAGAGAATAACACTTGGGGCATATAATATGCAAGCCATTTAAACAAAGACTGCAGGACTGGTAACTGTCTCGAAGCTTCTGTATATTTAAAGGGTCACTGATGAAGTTATACGATATAATTTTTGAATAAAGACAAATTTGTTATTTTGTTATCTAGTCTACCGCGGTAACGAATGCAATTGTTGCATGTTATGACAGATTCATACATACATATGTACATACATAGATTCACGCCTATTTCCCAGATGGTTGGCAGAGCCTACAGATTTCCATTTGCTATGATATTTATATTTATATTTGATATTTTTAGATTCAATACCTAAGT
This sequence comes from Catocala sponsa, assembly GCA_963564715.1. Lineage (NCBI taxonomy): Eukaryota > Metazoa > Arthropoda > Insecta > Lepidoptera > Erebidae > Catocala > Catocala sponsa. Next base: position 12,385,835 of record OY751351.1, read on the forward strand.
TAGCCGAGGTAGCACTGGGATTTTCAGTCAAAAAATTCTTAGGAAAAGCACGGAGTTTGTAAATGACACCTGAGAACGGAAATAAGCACGCCATCTTTACGTGAGATCATACTTGACGAAATGTGTGTGTAGAACACTCCAGCCTACGCCTTCGAGGAATATAAGCGTGAGATTATGTATGTATAATCTAGGCAAAAGTACATGACGTGGAATCAAACTCAACTTCTTCTACGTAGGTAGTAATTCAACTATATCATACTACGCTTTCCTACTCACATAAAATCAGTTGGCTCTAACAAATCTCATGAAGTCGTCATCCCTGCTATGTTTATTCCAACTTTGTATAAAGTTTCCTACTCAGAATGTTGAAATGAATAAAGAAACAGGCAATTTCTGTAACTGAACCACTATTTTTCCTAAGTAGTAGCGATCTCGAATATAATCTTGACTGCTTTTGCACGTTTGACTGAGCAGAGCAAGCGAAAAGAGAATGGCGGTTTTATTATTAACTAGCTTTTGCGCGCGGCTCCGCCCGCGTGGTACCTACATGAATAAATAGTAGCCTATGTCCTTCCCCAAGTTTTAAACTATTTTTGTACCTATTACATCTAAATCGGTTGAGTGGTTTAGCCGTGAAAAGGTAACAGACAGACAGACAGATAGACAGACAGAGTTACTTTCGAATTTATAATATTAGTAAGGAAGTAAGGATAATAGCTTTACATACTGTGCAGGCGTTGATTATTAAGGCCTGGTCATAAGCGTACGCTCCACATAGTAAATAGTCATTATTACTTTAAATACGAATATACATAAAATAGTCCTTAGACTATCACGATAAATGTTTGTCAAAGACAAACACTGTAAAACATCAAATTGTTTTACAGTTTTTGATTTTGACAAACATTTAGCGTAGCTCGAGCCGATAACATAAATATACATATAATATCAGCCCTGTTTATAAACTGTCCCAATGTACTGCGGGCTTCGATCAAATATACCATAGATGCACATTCTCATACAAAAACCGCGTCAATATGTGGCACTGACCAGTACTACTTACTTATAAGTGTCTGCATTTATTATGCAATTCAAGAAATAAACCGGAATAACCATTGAACGCCTATTGAGAAACATTTTGTATTAGTTTAGTTAAAACGCGTCAATGTAAAGCGTCCTAAGTGTGTTACTCGCGATACGCAAGCATACTAAGTATATGGTACGATCTCCACCGTAGTAGTTGTGTCGATTCGCTCTCGCTTACGGGCAGCGCACGCAAGAGTGAGTGGGACAGGTGCATAATATAGCGCATACGACTGATTTATGCACAGTTTTGTTGGGACCGTTTTTCGAGCGACGATCGTGCATCTATGGTATATTTGATCGATGGCTGCGGGCCTCTTTTCAGTGTGAGAGTGCCATAGTTTACCTCTCTAGCCCACTAAGAGAGCCGGAGACTTATGGTTTTTCTTTACCGTTATAGCGCACAATGAAAAGTCACAGGTGCGCGCCTTGGGATGGAACTAGAGACTTCTGCGTAGCAGTCCAATGGTCTCCCGCCTATCCTATCGCTGCTATAAAAAGAATACGTGCTAGTAACTTGTAATCTTAATTCCAAATTACTATTTATCATTGTTTTAAACTTATTTCTTTAACTGGCCTATTTTAAGTTTTTATTTACTATTTTATCTTATTGAATATTTACACTCTTTTAGGGAAATCTCTAATAATAAATGGAGAGGACTGTAAATTTGTAATGTATCTTTATAAGTATTGATACATTTTTATTTTACATTGAATGCATACCGTGGAATGCATGCTTTAAATGGTTTATTTATAGTTAAAAGTTGTGGACTGGCTAGTAATAAATAAAGATGGCCGTTTTAATTTCATGCAGTAATTTATTAGTTACTGATCGATGTTATAATTACTTGACTGTATAAATCTGTAAGATGTGTAAGCTCGTAGTAGTTTTAGTGGTCGCTTCGCGGCAGCTTTGAGTGCTGATGATTTGATCCCCACATGGAATTATAATTTGTGTATGATTGTTCAAAGTCTGGGTGTTCATTGTGTCCGTTGTTTGAATTTTTGTAAAGTCTCTCGCGACACAAGAATTACATGTCGTGCAGGAGATGACTTCAAGAACTATCTAGCGGCATATCATCACTGAGAGATGCTAAGCCTAATCTTTCAAATGGTAAAATATCGCATTGTTAGTCGCTAGTCTCTACAGTTCTCTACTTGAACCATTCTAAGAAACTAGCAAACCGGGCCAAGTGTTACGGTTTAAGGCTTTATAATGTCAAGTGGAGCAGGCCATATTTTATAATAAATACTTAAGAGACTATTATGGATACCGGAGGCCCTGTCGAGTTTCGGCAGACAGTTTTGAAACCTTAAAAGTGTATGATAATGTCATATTCGATGTTGTAAATATTTTGCCGTCACTAAACGGTATAAGAGTAACAGCGGTATTACATTGTAAGGCTAGTCAAAAACATATAGAGATATAAATATTCTATTATATAAGCCTAATAAGAGACTGTTGAGCTGCCACGCAGAGGTCTCGAGTTCGATCCCAAGTCGTGCATCTTTGTCATTTCCAAGTTATGTGCTTATTAAATAGCTAGTTAATTATCACTCGCTTCAACAGTGAGAAAATATATCTGAGAGCTTTCCAGAATGTTCTCGGTAATATGTGAAGTCTGCAAACCTGCACTGTGCCAGCGTGGTGGACCACCAGCATTTTTGTCTCACACTGAGAAGAGGCCCCGTGCTCAGCAGTGGGACAGTTTACTACAGGGCTGATAATCATCCTGTTATAAATATTTTGTTAAAACTGATTTAAGGTACTTACAAATGAATAGCAAAGCAACACAACATACATCACGCATACGCTCATATTCTGAAGAAAGCGGTATATTAGTCTTACATCTAGTCAGCTATTGTACTTGGTCCCATGTAATAGGGGGGCAAACCTACTACTACAGTCTACAGGGAATAGTTTCGGGTCCCGGGCAGCTATTAAAACCTTGACAAGAAGCCAGACCCGGAAAATGACAAGGACACCCGTCTATTTTTTTATCTTTACGTATAAAATTCTTAGCCGAGACGTTACGAAGAATTTTCTAACAGACGAACTAATAACACTTTATCCTGCCTAGGAATATAATTACACTTATGATCCTCAATTGAGATCGTATTTATATTCTTTAATGATTAAATTAATTTGTATAATTATCTAGATTTTACCCACGGTGGCAATATATAAATTTCTTTTCTAATCCTTCGATAACAGTACTTTTTCTGAATGATCATTTTAACCATATCCACCATTCACCATACTCCAGAAAAAGTACTTGTTGTCAGGGTTACAGAAAAGGACAGAAAAGAAGTAGGGCCCTACCCTACTCCTTTTCTGTCCTTTTCTGTACCCCGGACACCGTGTATGCGAATTTAGAAAATCATCAGGGTCGATCGATAAGTTAAGGCGTGAAAGAGTAACAAAAAACATACAAACAAACCAACTCGCATTCGCATTTATAATATTTGTTAAGTTTAGTCATTTGTCAACCATTTTGCATTTCGAATAAAATAGCCAAAATTCTATATATATAAATTATATCTATAATTTATTTAGTGTTAATAGCCCTGTTATAGAAGCTTGTCAACTGTATAGCGCAAACTAACTCATTTAAAAATAGAAGTCATATTTCCACTTCCGGCGCACCGGAAATGACATTCAAAGGACAAGGGCAAAGTATATCCGGATAGATATTCCAAAATATGTCCCGCCAATTTCATAGAGATGGAGGATATTTATTCTGTTACTACGTAAATCATAAAATATTATATTGGGGTCCGAAATAGATAGCTTACCTTTTTTCAAATAGTTGGCGTATTGGGGAAATACAAAATAATCAAATAAAATTGTGCAGAATGTGTTTTCAGCTTCGTTTGTAGGTAGTTTGTTTAACTCTAATTAACCTAGCTATGTGCAATTTCAAAAATTATAAATAATAATAATATCAGCCCTATATACAATTTGCCTCTAGCCCTCTGGTCTCTTCTTAGTGTGCGAAGAGTTAGGCCATAGTCCAGCACGCTGACTCAAAGCGGGTTGCCAGTCTTTACATGTCATCGAGAACATTATGGCGAAGTTAGATATGCATGTTTCCGCACGATATTTTCTTTCACTGGCAAAACCTGTGATAATTACCTATTTAATATGCATATAAATTGTATAAGTCAATGATACATTGGGATCGATCGGGAATAATCAATCGATGTCAAAGTCTGATACATTCGAATATTTGTCATAGTATCGAATATCCCAATTTTCTTGAACATTCGAATAATTGGATTTTTATCGGTAATCGCCCATCAGTAAAAATACCCAGAGATACACAGAGGTAACGCAACATTATAATAACTTTCAAAACTACGCGCTTCAGTTCACAAGCAAACTCAAAGTTACGTATATAAGTGCACTAGTGTATATACATATATACATAAAGCTAGAAACTGGAGCACTCGACATTATCGCTTTAGCCAACAAATGCATCTCGTTAATTCGCTCGTAGTGGACAAAAGCTTTACACGACGCGGGGACAAGTTTGGACATAAAAGTAAAGGTGGCCTCCACAAAAAGATAAGCGTAGCTTTTACTATACTCTATTATACTGCCTCGTGGTAGCATGATTTATTTATTTTATTACTAAGCACAAAATTGCAGTATATACCAAATCTTTGTATAGTTAAATCTTATATCTAAAATTATACATAGTTTGTATTTTATACTCTGAAAAACATAGACTTCCAAAAAGATACTACACTTTATACTGTTTCTTAATATATATACTGCCTGCCTGAACTGGAAATCAAACCTATAGCATTGTAGGTTGTCACAGTAAACTTATTATCTAAAATCAACGTGGCAGTGAGCAAATAATCGCCTCGACACTGTCATCGTGTTGTTGTTAGTTCTAATCCCACATAGGACGAAATGTGTAATGCACAAATTATTGCTCTTAGTCTGAGTGTACTTTGAGTCCGTTAATGGTATGTTTATAAAATCTCTCGCGATACAGGGTTTTATCCTTATTGCGGGAGTTTTCTTTACCAAAGAAGAAAAATATAGGAAAAGTTTCTATTATGGCAGCTCAACTTTGCACTAACGCATAGCAATCTGCAACCTACTAGATTTTCCCGCGGGTTTTTTTCACGTATATGTAGGTTAGATTAGAAATAGGTAAGAGAGACTCTCTGGATGAAAGGTATTTCGTCCAGAAAAAGTCTCACTATATTCTTTTCTGTACCCCTGACAAAGTGAATGCGAAATTTCAAGATAATCGATCGCGTGGTTAAGGCGTGAAAGCGTAAGAAATAAACTCACATTCACATTTATGACTCAAAATATTACGTCTTATTTGCTATTACTTCCTTACAGAGATGCCTTTACCAAAAAATAAAATTAAAAATGTTTTACTTTGATACACCTGTGCTTAATCCTTTAGATGCGAGAGAATAATGTTACTAACTCTACATGTAGAGATGATGCAACTTCATGTTTATGACAACGAAGGACTATTAAATAACAAAAGCTTTCGGACTCTACACAAAATGGCGGCTGTCCACGCTAGAGGTTTACGTTTATAGGTAAAGTTGTGCTCGTGACTCTAGAATATGTAGAGTCGTATGCACTAACATTCCAAAAGTACTACAGCAGAATCTAATACAGTGGAAGTATGTGTGAGCATGTGTATTATGTTGTAGGAAATTATAGAGGTTTAAATGTAAATAGTACTTTACGAAATAATAAGACCAATGCAATGTACACACAATGACGTCATAAAACCGTTTTATGACGTCATACCTGAAGGAGTATGTGTGGGTATTACACATACAATTCCCCAGCTATTACCATCTAGCAGGTTTGGCTACTGAGAATTTCTTGACACCATAGCACTTTGCTCGAGAATCAATGTTGTCAGCCGCATTCAATACCGCTGGCCCATCGAGGGGTGCGTGCATACGTGCGTGCGCCCGTGCTTGCGTGTGTGTGTGCGTGTGTATGTGTATTATTAGGGTCTATTTATATATGAAGGGCACAGGAAAAGAAGGAGCTCATTAACATTCTCATTGTTTCGAGTAATCAAAGAATTAAACCTAAAATTTAAATTTCTACACTTACAACTCTACTGGTATTTGATTTGTACTTATATAAAAAAGGAACAGTGTATATTTAACATAAAATATTATTATTTTTTAACATTGGGTTGGTAAATAAATAATAGTTTGACCTTTAATTGCCTAACTCCCAAATGTAACTGGCAAGAAGGTGCTCATTGTCACAATGATCTCGTTTTTACATTTTACAACTAAAATGGTGATCATTAACAATGTCTAATATACCTATATTCTGTTTTTCCTGTTTACACACTAATTAAAAAATACACATATTAATTACATAGCATGAAATTTTATTTATGGGGTAAATTCGTGTAACATAATTATAATACTTTCAGGGGGACAAAAATGGTATGACATCCGACAGTGTGTCTTCCTCTTTTTTGTATTCCTATAAACATAATTTTCACCACAATCACTACTATTATTGTTTATTTTGATAGAAACAAGCAAAAACTTATTGCACAATGTACGCGTCGTAAAATTTCTGCAAGGAAGCTTATCTGACAGCTGTCACTTATATGGCAAAAAAATAAAAATGGCCGACTATGAGCGCGTTCTCTGTTACAACCGCTGCGATCAGCTCGTTCTAGCGTGGTTTCATAGATAATGGGCACCTTTTTACTTGGTATGGAATGCGATGAGCGTGTTTTATTCTGAAGTAGTATTTTTTTCAATTAGCTTTACGCAAAATCAGCCCCTTGTATCATGTTTAAAATAACATGCTCTGATTGGCCATAGAAAAACTAAGTAAATGGTACAGTTAATTCAAAAAGGTAAAATTGTCAATGAGCTCCTTTTTTTCTGTGCCCTTCATATTGTATTGTCATCGGTACTAAGTCACTTACAAAATTACAAATTAAGATTCCATTACATGTGTATTCATACAAACGAACCAAAAATAATAAGAGTGATATAAAATAAAATGCATTCCATGTAATCACGAATACGAAGCCAATCTCGTGTTAAGCGGGCGATGCGTTAAGTCTTCTTCGTATTTCCTTAGTAACTCGTTCTGTAAAGGAAATCTTATACTAGATTCTTATCCCGTTTTTCCAAGATGATTATTTTTCCGTTCTTTGTCGACAGAAACAGTGTTTACAATGTACAAAGACTCACAAAGGTGTAGGGAAAAGTATTATGTCTACATTTTGTCAGCTACATTGCAATTCTCGATGGAGTAGTGGTAGCGAATGCAACTATCGAATGCAATTCGTGAGGTCTCGTGATCACTTCCGAGGCAAAATGTCTAAGGGACAGAAGACATACAGATATAGCAATTAGACTGACTTGGCGTAGCGGTAATAGACGCGACTGCTGCGCATGAGATCTCAGGTTTTATTCCGAGGTCAGGCATGTTTGACTTGTGCGGGAATCGAACCCGCGACCACAGGCGTGGCAGTCCGTTATACTAACCACTACGCTATTGAGGCCGTTACGCTATTGTCTTGTAAAATGCCGGGCATGGGTTAGATTTTTTCACAACGTTTTCCTTCACAGTGAAAGCGAGCGATGACGTAGTGGTTAGTGTAACCGACTGCCACGCCTGAGGTCGCGGGTTCGATTCCCGCACAAGTCAAACATTTGTGTGCATGAACATGGATGTTTGTCTTGGTCTGGGTATTTCTATGTATAATAATAATATATATGTATTTACAAAAAAAAGTAATATATGTATGTATGTTTATCCATTTTCTAGTACCCATAGTACAAGCTCTGCTTAGTTTGGGCTAGATGGTGTTGTGTGAATGTGGTAGAATATTATTATCCTTACTTAATATTATAAATGCTAAAGTAACTCTGTCTGTCTGTCGGTCTGTCTGTCTGTCTGTTACCTTTTCACGCTCTATCCGCTGAACCGATTTAGATTAAATTTAAAATGGAGGTAGCCTGAGACCCTGGGAAGGACATAGGCTATATAACATCACGCTACGGCTCACGGGAGTGGCGCAGTAACCACAAATACCACTAACGCGGGTGAGACGGCGGGCACAGCTAGTTATTAATACGGGCATAACTTTGAAAAGTCAGAGCTGCATGCCTTGGGAGCTAACTCAAGATCTCTGCGTGGCAGTCCAACAGTCCCCCTCTCTAGGCTATCGCTGTTATAACTATATAGTACAAAATTTATTTCACTATAATATGCCTTTGACTACTTATCTACGAAATACAATTTTTATCGAGACACCTGTTTAGTGACGTATTTACACAGAGACTTCTACGTGGCACTTCAACAGTCTCCTACTGTGTGGGTATTCATTTTGTCCGTTGTTTGAATGTTTGTAAAGTCACCCGCGAATTTGTCTTTTTTTTTAAGTACGAAAGGCTAGATCTAGGTTATCGCTGCCTTTACTTTTGAGTAACAAACTAAGACACTAAATAACGAACAGTTTTAAAGAACAAAACGTTGTAGAACGTGATCCAGTGCCGCGAGCAAAACTTCCTTAGTTTAGTTTGATACTTGTTGCTGAGCTTAAGAAAGTTGGAGAGAAAATGCCAGGCTTGGTGAATTTCATATATACTTGTTCGCCAATGGGGTAGGCAGAAATGTATTGCACCAACATTTTGCCGCTTATAGAGTAACTAGATTTTGGCCGCGGCTTCACTCGCGTAAATGTAGGTTAGGTTAGCAACAGTACTTTTTTACGGTTCAAAGGTATGTCCTTTTACTCACAACGTGTAAGTCAAATTTCATGTTGTTCGGTTGAGTAGTTAAGGCGTGTAAGCGTAACAAATAAAGGCTTATGTTTAACTTATTACCAGATATAGTAATATATAACAGTCAAAAATAGTAAATGATCACCAAAAATAATAAATGATCACCAAAATTAAAACCGCATTTTAATACCAAAAATATTAATTGCACAGCAAAGAGATCAAAATAAGTCAACGGAGCCCCGCCTTGTGGGGCCTCCTATTTTTGGGTGGGTTAAAGAAGGATCCTAACATAACTTAACCCTTCCGAGACGGAATGCAGTGATTTGAGGCGTATAGGTGCTCGTTATGATATATTTTAGTAAGCATATTTTGGTGTGCAATTACTATTTTTGGTAGTCATTATATTTAATGCCACAAATAAACAACCTCTTCCAATCTTCATAAACTGAAACATATAGTCAACATGGAATCTCTACTAACTGCTTATCATGGCATTGTTGCATCCGTACTCAGATACGGAATAATTTTTTGGGGCAACTCTACACATAAGGAGATCGCATTTAAATTACAAAAGAGATGCATAAGGGCTATGTTTGGGCTTCAAGTAACTGACAGTTGTAAACCTCACTTTATCAAACATAAAATTCTAACGCTTCCGTCTTTATATATATTTGAAGTCGCAATATTTGTTAAAACAAATCCTCATTTGTTTCCTAGTCAATCCGATGTTGTTCTACGTAATAGGCGCAAAAATAATTTATGCATAAGAAGAGCTAAAACTACCCTTATGTGGAACAGTATATTCTGTTTAGCTCCAAAACTCTATAATAAGCTACCGGAGGAATATAAACAATTAAATTTAAAACACTTTAGAAAAAAGCTAAATTTTTTTTGTATAATAAATACTACTACTCTATCAAAGATTTTCTAAATGACACGTTTTGTTAAATTTTATACTTTGATTTTGTTTTTGTGTTTATGTTTTTCTTATAATATTTTTGTACGCCGATTGTATTGGCAAGACACAGTTTGTACTTTCATTTGTTTTTTGTAAGATCTTTTTTATAAACCTGTGTCTAACAAATAAAAATAATTTGAATTTGAATTTGAATTTGAACCTCACATTCGCAATTAGAATATTCGTTATACAGAATCACCAAACGTCTCGACCCGAAAATCGGAACCCGGAATCCCACTATAGATCGCAACATAAGCATATTCTCAAGTGCCATTGGACTAACGAGAATCACAAATACATAAGCTAAGTATACCTACAGCTAAACAACACAATCGACTGCACGGATACAACTTGTGTGGCAGAAGCATACGGCCCACCTGATGGAAAGTGGTCTCCGTAGCCTATAGACGCCTGCAACACGAGAAGCATCACTTGCGCGTTACCGACCCTTTAGGAATGGAGGAAGTGGGAAGGAGAAAGAGCGGGAAGGGGAAAAGAGGGTGATTGGTCATTTATTCTTTTAGGTCACAAAATAACACTTTTGAACGTCAAAGGAGTTAATGAGTTTATATTTTCTGAATTTACGTTAATTTGTATTGGTGGTCTAGGCAAAAGATTTAGCCTATAAGAAGATACCTGCAAGAAACTCATGGCCACTCTTTTAAATCATCATCAAATTATGATTTCAGTATTTAACAACTCATTTATATACAAGGCCATATATAATATCATTATGCCATAATAATATATTATTTGCCATATAAAAAAAAATATCATGAATCGCATTTCAGGTTTGTAGTAATATTCATTCGTAGTCATTAGTATGGAACGAGAGAGAATACATTTACTCTTTGTGACAGACGAAAAGGTAAGTCGTAACTGAATGTAGTTCAAAAAAATTACTTTACTTACAGCATTTATTCAAGGAAAAGAAAGATACTTAAATATAACCACGAAGTACCTTCACAGAAGTACTTGCCTTATATCTAATGTAACAATTACGTAAGCATGTCACGCTGAATTGTGTATTGCTCTGTCATGGACGAGTCATACGAAATAGACGACTTTGAAAAGCACAAAAGGAATACATGTCCAGCTTAGTTTCTCATTAAGGTAGGACGTAAGTGCGAAAGGTAGTAAAATACGGGTGAAAGCTGATCGTAAAATATACCGGAGCAAATACATTTTGTGCTGCAAAGGTAAAGGTGTGTAAGTCAGAAAATCGTGATTCTCGATATTTTCTGTTCGATATATCTTTTTGTCCCTATAGCTATGCCCATATCTAAGGATAAGAAGATTTTATTCAATAAAAAAATTGCTCATTGGTTGTTCCTATATGGCGCTTAATTTATAAGTACATACAAATACATATTATACATTCACTCCTGTATGATGTAAGTAGCTCCTCTGCGTATACTTCACGAATCTCACAAACTCATAAATTTAGACATTCATAAGTGTTACTTTGTGACCTTAATGAATAATGAGTTTTCTTTTACTTAGACTTTGACAAATATAGCGACTAAGTACAATGGATTACGCAAACATTTCTCCCACGTACGTGCAAGCTCTGGAATGAACTGCCTGCTTCGGTGTTTCCCGAGCGCCATGACATGTCCTTCTTCAAACGAGGTGTAAAGAGAGTTCTTCTTTCACGGTAGGCAACGGCTTTGTTGTGTCATGACATTGTGAGGTCCATGAGCAGCGGTTACCACTTTCCATCAGGTGGGCCACTTGCTCGTCTGCCACCAATGATAATAAAAAATAAATGAAATAAAAAACACAGCAATAAATAAATTCGCATTTCAGTTCAAATTTGACGTTTATTACACTAGAAATCTGGAATGACTATCTCTCTCCGAGCCTCTATCTTCTAGATTCTAGGCGGCGTATCATTTTTTTAATTATTATTATATTCGACTTTTAGGTGGCGTATCAAGATGCAAGATGTAAGCTTGCACTAGATTTTAAGTTAGACCTCCAGCAATACAACTGTGAAAACCGCATTCAAATTGTAACCATAACCTCAAACGATACCCGTATCTGTTCTAACACTTAAACTATCGAAACAGTCAAATGAGTAGTTCAAACGTAAGTAGAGTTTTCGTAAATCAAGCTTATACCGTTTTTCCGTGCAAGGTTGTGTTGGAAAGGTATGATATCGACAAAATATTTACTGCACGGACAGTTAGTGACATTTTCCGCAATATTTCCTATATTTTACATACCGTATTTTGCTTTTATAGTCATCAAATGGCAGTCAGCTTGTTTCTAGAGAATTCTATATACATTTAAAGATTTATAACCTGGTTGTGGATATAATAATCTAACCAAAACCAGTTGGCGTACTGCATAGAACTCTAAGAACATTCTGGAGAAAAGTCTGCCTCGATGGCGTAGTGGTTGGTGTAACCGACTGCCGCGCCTGAGATCGCGGGTTCGATTGCCGCACAAGTCAAACATTTGTGTGCATGAACATGGATGTTTGTCTTGGTCTCGGTGTTTCTATGTATAATATGTATGTATTTACAAATAAAAAAGTGCATATATATATGTTTATCCATAGTACAAGCTCTGCTTAGTTTGGGCTAGATGGTGTTGTGTGTATGTGGTAGAATATTATTATTATTAATTCTCAAACATGCAGCAGCAGACAAAACATTATGAAGAACCCTTTATAGTGTTTTGTCCTTCTCCGTGAAAATGTTCCCTAATCTATTAAATTGAAGAAGGTAATAATATATAGTTTTCATTCCTGACAGATTAACTCCTACACTAGTAATAATAATTGTATCACGGGGGTACTTTACAAACATTTAAAACGAGACCAAAGAATATTATTATCTTTGTGTATTTATGATGTATCTAATTGGAATAAGAAATAGAATAAGAAATAGTGTGATTAAAGAGAGATGCGGCATGAAAGTGGATATAGTTACAAGAATAGAAAAGGGTATGTTAAGCTGGTTTGGACATGTAGAAAGAATGGACGAGGAAAGACTGACTAAGAAAGTTTATAAGGCTAGTGTGAATGGAACAGTCGCAAGAGGAAAACCTAGGCGAACGTTTCTCGATCAGATCGAAGGCGTTCTGGACAAAGACCAGGTTAAGAGCTAGAACCGACGGGAAGAGACTAAGAACCGACGGGCGTGTATGAGGAATGTGATGAAAGTGAATGAAGCCAGAGAAGTGTGTCAGGATCGTAGCAAATGGCAATCCGTAGTCTCTGCCTACCCCTCTGGGAAACAGGCGTGAATCTATGTATGTATGTATGTACTAATTGGAATAGTTTCTAGACATCAATATTTTGTACACCAGTCATTGGTAAAACATACAGATCAATATTGCATTCCTGCTATCTTACTTTGTACTTATATTTTACAAAATACATGATAATTGATTGATTGAAAGAACTCCCAGACTTGGAACAACTATTTGTAAATTATACCTATTCTTTTTTTTTTTTTAAAAGGAGCGTCTACCGCAACTGTCTGTGAATCACGCAATATTTTTATCCCGTGTAATCAAACCTACAACACTGCGTAGTGACCACTTAAACCATTACGCCTGAAGTATGTAAACATCTAGTATGTAAGTTTCTTATTAAGATTACGATCCTTATAATGTATAAAAAATGCTGACTAAGTAATTTACCCGATGTACGCATTTTATGTTGTATTAAAATGATTACATTCAATACATATAGGTTGACCGAAGTAGTTGTTTTATTACTTAAAAACCTCAACATTTCACGCCATCTGTGCTGTCAATATGAAATAAGTTGAGATTAGCACCTGACATACTTTTTTATGCTATAACTCAAGCCCATTATAAACAGCAGACAGAAATTAATCAAATGTAAATCTAAAATAATCTACGCGTCTAATTATTCTCAAACTAAACCACTGTATCTGTTCACTGCTAACCCCTTGATAGAACCGAACTATTTGCTCAATATTGTCCAATATCCTGCAATAACAACTGCCCATTTCGATAAGGGAATTCAATAAGAAAGCCGGAGTAGGAAATAAAACATTATGTTGGATCTCGTAATTAGGTTAAGAGCATCCGCATGGGATACTAGTGAAGTTTTGTGGTTTCAGTCGTGTTTATGTAGTTTCATTGATGCTTAATATTGGAGGGCTTTATTGTGGAGAGGGAATTAAGGTTTCTACAGTCGGAGGTTGCTATAAACACCAAATGAGCTTTACTTAAGATTTAATAAAAATTTGAAAATTACAATTATACTTTATAGATTACTAAACTAACATGATTACCATTCGAAGTGTGAAATAATAATATGTTTAGAATTTTCCATTCCAGTTTCCTACAGTCGAGTGATTGACGTCATGCGCTTAGGGTTTCGCTGACGGTGCTTCGTACGTCGGGAGACTCGGGCTGCGTTGAGCGTGGAGACCGCTATCGATGCATTATTTGATAATACGATTAGGGTTCCGTAACAAGGGTCAAAATAATATGGTAGGTAGTTGTACCTACCACATAATGCGTGCGATGATATTAAAGTAGTACGTATATTCTATCTTTAGCAATATTATAAAATACATTTTGCCCGTGGCTTGACTCGCGTAAATGTGTGTTAGTTTAGATTAGATTAGTAATAGTAGGTATTTTTATTTTTTTAAATTAAACTGCTATATACGGATTTTATCGCGTTGTTTATTTGACACTTTATTACAAAATTTTGAAAAGCTGCTGGAAAGCAACCGAATCTTCGGGGAAAGTGTAAACACAAATATAAATAATATAGTAATAGTATAAATAGTTTCAATAATTTAATTAGCTTAAAATTAGTAAAGTTTAATAGTAATAGTAGTGTAACAGTTTTCAAAAATGTTGTAATAAAGTGTCAAATAAACAACGCGATAAAATCCGTATATAGTAGTTTAATTTCAATGAATAACGTTCGCGTAAACAGAAGACAATATTAGGTACTTTTTTCTCGATGAAATGTACCCTCTGTCCTTTTCTGTCATCCTGACATCGTGTATGCGAAATTTCATGATGATCGTTAGAGTAGTTCAGGCTTAAAAGCTAGAAAAAAACTTACATTCACATATTTTATAGTCGTAGTTTCTGTCAAGCATAGTCATTGGACTATGCTTGACACAAAGGAATATGCATAGTCAATGACTAGTATAATAATAGACTAATAATAGACTAGAATAATAATAGCTCATCATAAATATTAGTAAATCGATTTCACCTCTTTGAACCATATTGTGCTTCTCAGGCCCAGTAATAATAATAATAATAAACGTTTATTTTCTCACCACAATATACACATATTATATAAACAGCATTAAAAAATATTACATAATTCGGATTACAACATATATTGTGGGAGACTGGTGCCTAAGCTAGGCTTGAGGCTTGTGTTTCAGGACACCAGGTCCCCATCCTCTTGAAACAATTTCATTTTGCGGATTATGCATTAGTGCTGATAGACTTAATGTGTAAGAGAATTAACAAAAAAGAAAAATATATATGTACTACTGCTTAGGTACTGTCCACCGCCAATACATTCAACAATTTACCCGGATTTTTACACACAATTTACTTTAATCCAATCAAACATAATCAAAGTGCATAATATAATTCAAACATAATCAATCAAAACAATAATCAAATTTAAATATAAAAAATGTAAATATAATTATAAAAAATCTGTCTTAATTCTTTGATCGTAACCAGTAAAAAAGATATGTCAAAGTTTGCACAAAGTTCTATCTATACATCTATACAAATAAATAAAATTGAAGTGTCTGTTTGTAATGTCAAAATAACAGCTTTTTATCTAATGCATATGAAAGTATATAAGGTACATATCGAAAACATCTATTTTTAAATTTTTGTCTGTCTGTCTGTCTGGCTGTTTGTTCCGGCTAATCTCCGAAACGGCTGAACCGATTTTGACGGGACTTTCACTGGCAGATAGCTGATGTTATAAGAAGTAACTTAGGCTACATCGATTTTAGAAAAAATAGGGTTCCGCGGAGACAAACACTTTTTAGTTAAAATCTACGCGGACGAAGTCGCAAGTAACAGTATAAGTACACGTCGCCTGTCGAGAACACCTGGCCGGCGATGTACTCTGCGTCTTGGGCGACGTTTTTGATCAGCCCCAGGTTTTCGCAGAGGAACTTCATCCCACCGTTGACTACGGCTATAAAACCTGGAAATGGAAAAGCAAAATATAATTATGTTTGTTGCCGAATTTATGTGTACCCACTTATGGCGAGGTTTTGAGTGTGAATCATTAATCGAGCAAAGTGTTTCTAATATCTGTTATAATAGGACATTCCTTATTATAAACACAAAACATAATTCTACATAAGATCACAGACTGTCTCGGTGATGTACTTGTGCTGTGGTAGTAGCTGCGACTGCTCTGAATTAAGTCTTGGGTTCAATCCTGGGTCGGGTAGTTATCTATCTCCTATAACACAGTTTTAACTAGTGCAGGGGTCAGAGAATTCTAAATTATTGTAGTTTAATTTGTGTTCATAAATAATAATTATTATTATTAATACCTATATATTATGTTTTTTTATATGCTATTGGGTTTGGATAGGTTCTGCTCCGTGTCAACTGCCTCCGTGGCGCAGTGGTAGTGAATGCGACTGCTGTGCATAAGGTCTCAGAGACGTTATCAGAGGATAACGTCTCTGAGACGTTCAGACTTCATTTTAGGAGACTTATATTCTCTAATATAAGTCTCCTAAAATGAAGCGTGTTGATGAAAGCAAGAAGGAGCAAGAAAATTATCTTAGCAAGATGCAATCCGTAGTCTCAGCCAGATAAGCTCCGAAAAGCAAGCGTAATTCCATATATATATATATATATGTATATATTGTATACATGCTATTCCCTCTATTCAAGGGACACTTCTTTTTTATCCACTAAACACACGCCTGCTCTTAATACGTCTTGCAGGATAAGCATGAGTTGAGAAGGCTCACATATCTACATTGCCTATACCTTACTTTTATCCTATCTTTAAAACTTTCTTTTTTTGACATTGTAAGTAATTACTAGCAATGCCAGGTGTCAGCTTATAGTCATAAGCTACGATTATCACCCATCACGTGTGCAGTATATTTGTGTGCTATCTTGTTTTTAAAAGCCACACTATAGTGTACAATTAATGAAACTTACCACAAATCTGTCAGTTTTGGTGCCTTAGTATATGAGGCCGACCAGTGGCCGCTTAGCGTCTTCCTTTACCGACATCTCGCTGCCTGGAAACATTATAGATGGCTATTATATTATAATACTATCAGCGCTGGTTTTAAACACGGCACGGACTTACGAGTAGTGTGAGAAGAGTTAGGCCGTTCATTAACGCTGGCCCAGTGCGAGGTTGCATACTTTACAAATATTCGAAAAATAATGGAGAAGTTTTAGTCATGCAGGTTTCCTCATGTTTTCCTTCACCAATAAACAAGCGGTAGTTAACAAATGAATACACGCATATAGATTCGCAAACTTAAAGGTGCGTGCAGTAGGATCGAACTTGAATTCACTGTGAGCTAGTCCAATGGCCTGCCTATGACACTATCGCTACTGGATAAAATATTAAGCTCATTACGCTATTTTTCATAGATGAGCCAAGTTTTTCAGTCAACGGATTGTAACGTTCATGCTGGTGCTGATCTATCTCGATGTCTCGAGTAGACTATACCAGATAAGATATGAAATGTATATAAACTGCAATAACATTTCAGTTATGCGCGTGTTTCTGTTCTTCTTATCCTCCTAATAGAACTGAATGTATATAGGATAGGCGAACGAACGGCGAAAGAACAAAAATGCTTAGATGACGCAGTGATTTAAAATGTCGTGTCACCGCAAGTGTTCGATAGGTTCGATCCCCACATGGAACAAATATTTGTATAAATTACACATTTCAATTATGCCGAATATGGGATTTGTTTTAGTGGTTGTAATGAACTTATTTCTCGTGTGGTACAAATACTTATTAAGAAATCCATATACGTAAATATCTATTATCTTTACTACAACGGCAATCAACAAAGACAGATTTGGGCGAAAAACATGAATACATTATTAAAAGGATTGAAATTAAATTAATTTCCATACTACCATAATGAAATGTAAACAAAAACCGGTGAAGTGCGAGTCGGACTCGCGCACGAAGGGTTCCGTAACATCGTTACTATCCTTACTATAATATTATAAATTCGAAAGTAACTCTGTCTGTCTATCTATCTGTCTGTCTGTCTGTCTGTCTGTTACCTTTAAACCACTCAACCAATTTAGATGAAATTTGGTACAGATATAGTTTAAAACCTGAGGAAGGACATAGGCTACTTGTTATTGATGTAGGTACCATGCGGGCGGAGCCGCGCGCAAAAGCTAGTTATCTATAAAACAATAAAAAAATCAGTTTTATATATATTTTTTATATCAGTTTTATGGGAGTCCCTTTAAATATTTATTTTATTCTGTTTTTTAGTATTTGTTGTTATAGCGGCAACAGAAATACATCATCTGTGAAAATTTAAACTGTCTAACTATCACGGTTCATGAGATACAGCCTGGTGATAGACGGACAGACAGACGGACAGCGGAGTCTTAGTAATAGGGTCTCGTTTTACCCTTTGGGTACGGAACCCTAATAATAATGCAATGTCAAAAAATATGAACGTAATAACGTAAAAAATATATAATAATAATTAAATGTCAAATAATAACACAATGTCCAAAAAGACAATTAAGTATACAGGTAATAATTAAGTAAATACAAAAAGATTTTCAATACACCTACTTATCTTCCAAAAACTCATGGAGCGAGTAATAGCCCGCGCCTTTTCCCGCATGTATCGAACAAGATCGTAGTCTAAGATAAAAAGTATAATATGACTAAGTCTTGATTTGTCAAATATGTTCTACCGTTTACGCGTTATTGAAGAACAAATACTGAAAACAAAAATCTTTTCCACTTATAATATTAGTAGGCATTTTTATTACTTTTGTATAGAAATCCATAGTGACTCTAATGTTTATCAATATTTAACGATCATCAATCAATCACTTTTGCTGTCATCGTCGCTGTCATTGTTGACTACGTAGGAGGTAAAGCAGACAAAGTGATCAGGATCACCTTCATCATCGGAATCGAAACCAAACAATGCCTTGTGTAGTAGGAACAAATACAAGGTGAAAATTTTAATGGCAGAATGAATATGTGACCATTTTCATCATGATTTGGGAATATTTTTAGCACTGTGAGGACATTGCAAGGGATAAACAGAGATCTTGAAGTACCTACCATAACTTATTTGCTATCTGTAGGATAAGAATTAGATAGTTTGAAGAAACTCAAATCCATAATAGGGACAGACAGTTTGAATAGAATTCTTTCGATGTAGTAAGGATTATTTTTGAGAGCATTATTATTATATTTACATTTATTTATTTATTATTTATGTATTATAAAAGCGAAAATGAGTTTGTTTGTTTGTTACTTTTTAATGCCTAAACCACTTAACCGAACATCCTGAAATTTTGCATATACGTTGTCAAGTGTACAGAAACGGACATAGACTACCTTTCATCCCTAAAAAATTTACTGTTTCCGAGGAAAACAACAATAACCTTCTTATGATAATAGATGGCGCCACATGTCTTTCAAATCATGGTTGTATTATATTATATTATTATTATATACAAGCAGAGTACAACCCGAATTGATTGTCAAATTCTAAATTAACGCGAGCGAAGCCGCGGGCAAAAGCTAGTAACTCCTCTATGGCGTAGCGGCTAGTGTAACCGACTGCCACGCCTGAGGTCGCGGGTTCGATTCCCGCTCAAGTCAAACATTTGTGTGCATGAACATGGATGTTTGTCTTGGTCTGGGTGTTTCTATGTATAATATGTATGTATTTACAAAAAAAAAGTATATATGTATGTTTATCCATTGTATAGTACCCATCGTACAAGCTCTGCTTAGTTTGGGCTAGATGGTGTTGTGTGTATGTGATAGAATATTATATTATATTATTATATTAACTAATAATATGAAATCAGCCTTGTACATAAACTGTCTTACTGTTGAGCATGAACCTCTTCTCAGTATTTTCGCAAAGGGGCAGGACATAGTATACTACACCGTGTGTGAAGGTTGGCACACATAAGGTATCTTTAAGAATATTATGGATGTCTCTCGGAAACAACAACTTTCAACCCTTATTTCAACCCCTTCATGCCCTTTTTTACAACAAAAGGTAACATATGCCTTTCCCAAGGTCTAGTCTATCTCTGTACCAAATTTCCTTAACATCGATTTAGTGGCTTAGGCGCGATAATGATGACTTCTCATACAAATTTCATCCCTTATTTCCACCCTTTCATGCCCTTTTTACAACAGAAGGTGACTTATGCCTTTTCCAAGGTCTAGTCTATCTCTGTACCGAATTTCATCATAATCGGCTGTGGTTTAGGCGCGATAATGACGAATTCCCATACAAACTTTCATCCCTTATTTCAAATCCTTAATGCCCTTTTTTAGAACAAAAGGTAGCCTATGTCCTTACCCAAGGTCTAGTCTATCTCTGTAATATCGGTTCAGTGGTTTAGACGCGATAATGACGAATTCCCATACAAACTTTCATCCCTTATTTCAACCCCTTCATGCCCTTTTTTACAATAGGAGGTACCCTATGTCCTTTCTCAAGGTCTAGTCTATCTCTGTTCCAAATTTCATTCAAATCGGTTGTGATTTAGGCGCGATAATGACGAATTTCCATAGAAAACTTTCATCTCTTATTTCAACCCCTTCATGCGCTTTTTTACAACAAAAACTAGCCTATGTCCTTCCCCAAGGTCTATTCTATATCTGTACCGAATATATCACCATCTTCTTTGCTAGATAATGAATAATAAAATAAAAACTCAAT
Organism: Catocala sponsa; assembly: GCA_963564715.1. Classification (NCBI taxonomy): domain Eukaryota; kingdom Metazoa; phylum Arthropoda; class Insecta; order Lepidoptera; family Erebidae; genus Catocala; species Catocala sponsa. The sequence goes on from OY751351.1 coordinate 12,406,580, forward strand.
TTTATAAACTCACATTTATTTCAAATCAATTTTACGTCACAAGAAACGTAAGACCACTTAACATTGTTCGTACAAAATACAAATATTTTTGTTACAGAGTCAAAATAACGCCCAACGCTATACAACGTTCATCCGCTAACAGAAACTTATATAATACGTAGGTATATATTCATTTTATAAAACTTATTCTGTTTAAAAATTAGTCTATTTTGCGGGTAGGTAACACGTTTTAGCAGTAATTTGTAATAAGTATTTTACATGTTTATTTTATACGGACGCCATTTTGTGACATCTTGCGTCCGTTTATATTAATCGTTTTTAAAATAGTGTTAGCAACAACAACTTCATTCAACGTTATTAAGGATGTTGATGGTTTGCAAAATGCATAAGTAAAATTAATTTATCAAACGTTTTATAAAGTTTGCCGGCAACGTTAAATATATAAATACACGATGGAAAATTGTACCAGCTATTTTATTTTCAGATAAAATATAACTACATATAATGAAAAATAGCTAAGTATAACAGTTCCAGCGCTATTACGCTAAACTTTGTGTCTGTGCATTGTTTCACACGACGTTAATATAATTTTAATAATTCGTTTATTCCACTTCGTACATGTTTAACAAAATGAATAGATTGAATAAATTACTCGTGCATATTCTTTTATCAAGCAGCGATAGCTCAGTGCGGAGTCCAACAGACTGCAATGCAGAGGGTCTCGGGTTCGAACCCACGTCGCGCACCTCTGACTTTCGGAAGTTATATGACTTTTCGAAATTATGCTACGATTCACGGGGGCCGCGCAGTAACCATAAACGCGAGTGAAACCATGGGCATATCTAGTTAAATAATAAGATCTCATTTGGTAACTTTATATTCTATTAACGGATGTCCTCAAATAAATCGCAAAAAATTCTAATTCCGACGCTATTTTTACAATTAAAATAAGCTAAAACTTAATCAGCGATTTTGGTCTGTTTCCAACTCTATAAAATAATTAGGTACAGCTATTTTACATAACTTATAATTATAATTTGAAATTAATACAATTAATATGCCTTTCAATAATAATTTATATTCGCAATTATTAAATTTTATTTATATTGTAGATTACAAACTTAAATAAAAATGCAAAAGTATATGTAAGCGAGTGACATAAAACAAGTTCACGTTTAAAACAATACAATAATTGTTAGATTAAGCCGAGTCAGAATTATGATTGTAACAGAAATTATAAACAAACTCCTTTCAAAGCAAAATCCCGTTATCACATTAAGTACTTTATATAATTTAAATTTACATTTAAACAACATCGCTTTTCCCTCACGAGTTAGCAATAATTAATAAATCGAATTATTTTTATTTATTTTATTAACAAGCCGAGGATTTTAACGAACAAATATTTTTTTACATTTTTACATAATAGTTTCACTTCACAAGTGAAATATTTATCTGAGATAAATCACTTACCCGTTAATTTTAAATTCCAATAAACCAAAATTAAATTATATTTATCATTCATAACATAAAAGCTCGATTTTGTGACAATAATTAATTATTTTTAAATACACATTATGAACTATTTAACTAGTATGGCAACGTTTTATATAACAAACTTTATTTACAATATTTACAATCACAACGAAACTAAGTTTTACTTTATTTCAGTCACAATTTACCACTTTGGTAATCTATTCAACTAAATTATAATTGATAATTATTATAATTTACATGTGGTAATTATTATCAATTATCATAATAAAATAATTCCTGCTATGCTATATAGAAACTAAAACTAAAAGACATTACATTGATGTATGTACTATTTGTTTAAGATGTATTTTATTATAATTATTTTTAATAATAAATTACAATTGTAATTGTAAGTAGACGAGTAATTGCTTTATCTAAATGTGTGCAACATTTACACAAATTCAGTCTTATACATCTTATGGAAGATGCAAAACTAATTTACAATCTATTTTTCGTTTTATCAAATTGACATTTATATTAGATAATCATATTACATAATTATATAAAAAACATTATTCATGTGCCAATAAATAATTCCGAATAAATTAATTGGTAATATAACGAATAATCAGCGAGGCATTATAAATTTTAAAATAAACATTGGTATAATATTTTACTTTGTGTAAGAATAAAAAAAACGGACGGGTCGAAATATAGAAAAACCAATTTCTGTCAAATTTTATCACAACAATTTACACCTTACATATTTAAAACCGCACTGTTCAGGCGGCCAATTCTTAGTCCAAGGTCTGTAAGCCACTAAAGGCCACACCGCACTACAGTCCACAGCCTGACACTTTGCCCAGTCCAAGTTCATTATTTGAATATTTGTCTCAGTCACAATCTTTGCTAACTTACTTCTAAATTAGTGTCAGCAGGTTTTGTCATACACAACGGTTTCGGCTCACTCGCCGACTGTGTTTGTGAGTTTCCTGTAAATAAAAAACATTTTAGACATACACATACAAAAAAATCTGTACAGACAATACTTTCGATTTTCTTTGTTTTGGGCATAACTAACATTTATTTTGACTTTATTTTGGTGACACCTGTCGTAAATACTCGGCTGTGTATGAGGTCTCAGTTTCGATGTCTGGGTCGGATGAAGTATTATTTGGTGTTTCCGTTAAATTTTTCAGTAGTAGCACAGATTTTTGAGGTGTAGGCGGCAATGGCCTCGGCTACTACGTGGGAACTAAAACTACATCTGGCGCAATGTGCATGTAATACTGCCATCTCCCTCGGGGATAAAGGCGTAAGTATACACGTTTGGTTTAAAATTAGAAAGCTTTATTTAAACATACAGAGACTCGGCGGTCCTAATTTATTAAAATAACCAGAGAAACTCTGTTCCTGTATACTTAGTTACCTAGTTAAGATTCCACGTAATAGGGAGCAAGCCTCTGAACTGAATTTTCTAACAGAAAATGAGAAACACCGCTGGAGGTGGAAAGCAAACTCGATAGTAGATATAATCGTCACATAAAAGAAACGAAGAATAGTTTAAAAAGTTGTTTTAATTTCATTAATAAGTGTTTCATTTTTCGTGTAGTGATTTAAATCACCTAGTAAGCAAATAATACCTGTGACAGGAGACTACGCTATCCTTATATACATATTCGACTATTCGTTATTAATAACGAATAGTCGAATATGTATATAAGGATGACGATAAGAATTCCCAAAAAGACAAGAAATACAGCAGCAGCCGTATATTTACCTTGTTTCTTATATCGCATTAAATTTAAAAGCATCTGAAGTGCATAAGTTGCTTAGCCGTATAAATCGAAAAGCCATTTCCATTTTACATCCTCGATATATTATGGATTTAAAAGGAAAACGGTTTTATACATTACATATCTATGAAGATGTCGGCCTCGATGGCGTAGTGGTTGGTGTAACCGACTGCCACGCCCGAGGTCGCGGGTTCGATTCCCGCACAAGTCAAACATTTGTGTGCATGAACATGGGTGTTTGTCTTGGTCTGGGTGTTTCTATGTATAATATGTATGTATTTACAAAAAAAAGTATATATGTATGTTTATCCATTGTCTAGTACCCGTAGTACAAGCTCTGCTTAGTTTGGGCTAGATGGTGTTGTGTGTATGTGGTAGAATATATTATAATATATTATAAGATGTACCTCTTTAGGAAATATTTGGTTGAGTTTATAATATTTTCGAGATTTTGTATAAGAGTATAATATTTCGGCTGCACGGCTGGCGTTATCGTTTAAGGCCTTGTACACAAAACTGCGAATCGGCGCGATGCGAATTCGCAACGCAGAAAACTACTACACGAATTGCTGCGATGCGATTTCGTGGGGCAAGGCGTCACCTTCTACGATTCGAAGAAAATTCGAATGCGCGATGCGAATCAATTCGCAAGTTCTTGCGATGTGTCGTGGGAGGTCGTAGATTTTTACGATGCAACGTCGCATCGCAGTTTTGTGTACAAGCCCTAAGAGGGAACTTTGATACTGTCGCTGGACAGTGTAAAGCGTTCGATCGACACGGGACAAAGAATTGTGTGATCCACAAATAGTTGTTCGGAGTCTGGATGTTATTTGTGTTCGTGGTTTGAATGCTTGTAAAGTACTCCGCGATAGTTTTTTATTTTTTATTATGGCATAGCGGGGCAAACGAGCAGACGGATCGCCTGATGGTAAGCGATTACCGCCGCCCATGAACACCCGCAACCCCAAAGGAGTAACAAGTGCGTTGCCAGCCCTTTAAAAAGGAATGAAGGAGGGCAAGGACAAAGGAAAGGATAGGAAAAGGATCGGGGTAACTAGGCCTCCGGCTCTCTCACTCACCGATACGAAACGCAACAGTACGGGTACCGTTACTTCACGCCGGTATTCTGTGAGAGGGTAGTATGTACTACCCCGGTCGATCCGGCCCATTCATGCTGAAACCAGCGAGGATCTACTACCTTAAAATAATAGTGGATTCTGAGCGCAGGAGTTATCGTTAAAAAAGCTATTTATATATAACTAGTTACCGCCCTCAGTACGCCTACGTGAATCCCAGGGAAATATAAAAGCATAAAAAGTAGCCTATGTCCTTCCTCAGTATACAATCAAATTTCATCAAAATCGGTTAAGTGGTTCAGCATTGGAAGCGTTACAGACAGCGAGTTCATTGAAATTAAACTACTATATATGGATTTTATCGCGTTGTTTATTTGACACTATTACAAAATTTTGAAAAACTGTTACACTACTATAATCACTATTAAACTTTACAAATTTTTAAGCTAATTAAATTATTGAAACTATTTTCAAAATTTTGTAATAGTGTCAAATAAACAACACGATAAAATCCGTATATAGTAGTTTAATTTCAATGAATAACATTCGCGTAAACAGAAGACAATATTATAGACAGCGAGTTATTAGCACAGATATACAAAATGTAATATTATTCTCGTTACATAGGTTAGTCCTCGCTGGTTCCGTGAATAAGTTTGCTTATATTTACGTCAGATTGTAATATTTCGTGTTCGATTCTCAGGTTTATGATACGAATATTATGTTTAATTACTGGATATTCAGACGAAAAATATAAAAACTTTAGTACAGACACACAAAGTAACAGTTCAAGAAATCCAAACACCCCGCATCGCGAGTCATCATCGTCATGTCAGCCAAAAGACGTCCACTGCTGGACATAGGCCTCCCCCAAGGTTTTCCACACAGACCGGTCTTGGGCCACCCGCATCCAACCGCTTCCCGCGACCTTTACCAGGTCGTCGGTCCACCTTGTGGGAGGCCTACCCCTGCTGCGTGTTCCGGTGCGTGGCCGCCACTCTAGAACCTTTTTGCCCTAACGGCCATCGGTTCTGCGTGCTATGTGCCCTACCCACTGCCACTTCATCTTGGCTATCCGGAGAGCTATGTCGGCAACTTTAGTCGCGAGTCATATTATTATTTAATTCTAACCTGGCAACTAACTTCAATAACTCCAGTAAATTGACTAACCTATAAACTTTATCTATACAAATAAATAAAATTGAAGTGTCCGTTTGTAATGTCAAAATAACAGCTTTTTATCTAATGCATATGTAAGTTTATAAGGTACCTATACGAAAAACATATTTTAAAAATTTTTGTCTGTCTGTCTGTCTGTTCCGGCTAATCTCCGAAACGGCTGAACCGATTTACTTAGGAGGACTAAGGAGTAACTTAGGCTACTTCGATTTTAGAAAAAAATAGGTTTCCGCGGAGACAAACACTTTTTAATTAAAATCTACGCGGACGAAGTCGCAGGTAACAGCTAGTCTTCTATAAGTGTTACTTTGTGACCTTAATGAATAAATTATTACAGAGTACATCATCAGACCTCAGATCAGATCATCAGACTATGTGAATGAGGAAGTAGCAAAGGGTAGACTTAGGCGTTAGCCTTCTCTGAAATGATCGGAATTCTTTACGAGAAATGTTACGAGTAAACCGAAGAGTGTCGATTAAAAATGTGATGAGAACAAACGATGAAAGATATATACAAGCATCGTAGCCAGAGGACACCGTATTATCCACCTAGACCTTTCGAGAAACAGGCGTCAGGCGACGTATGTATGTATAAGTAATTTTGGGCAAATATTTTCTAGCCAGTTCACATTATGACTAGATCGTAGCAAATATAAATCTGTAGTATTTGCCCACCCATTAGTAATACGCACATGCTCACGCCTCTCTGAAGGGATAGGTTGACATCTTTCGCCAGCTATGGTTTTAGGTCCCACATAAACAGAAATCAAGCCTATTGCTGTCTACCGATCTACCTATTGCAGTTCCAAATTCCGTGCTGCTACTCAGAATTTCAGGAAAAACCTAATAACACTTCCTCAATAACCTCATACACAGCAGACGTATTCACTACCGCTTCGCCACCAAGGCAGTATCCTCCTGGCAACAGACTTAAATCTACGTAAGTATATACAAGTAAACTTACCATTTATCCTAGTTTTCAAATGCGGCAGCGTATTGGCAGTTCTGTCTAAAACACTTTTACTAAAATATACACTATTGTTCTCAGCATTGAACCTCACTGGGGGCGAGTTGGAACAACTTCTAGAGTCGGCGACCAGCGACCTTGGTTCCATATGGTACCGTGGCTCTAGCTCAGGCATTTGAGTCAAGTTCAACGGGTTTCTGTTTGGGTTGCTGTAGAGTGATGGCGGTGGAGGGGTCACGTACAGCTCCGGAGGCATGAGTTGTTCAGCTGGCAGCTAAAATACAAAATCAGAGTTTAATATTTAGGTTATACATTAAGCGCAAATAGACGATATACTGCACGGATGAAGTAGTGGTTTAAGTGGTCGCCTCATTATTGCTATCGGGCCGTGTGTTGTGGTTACTAACCCACACTGGACAAAAAAGGGATAATAATTATTCTTTTCTTTTCGTGTGGTTAGTGGCCAACCTGTTATCAAGAGTTGTTCAAGCCGCCCGTAGGCCTCTGACATGGCTTAACGACTGCTATCAATTTGACAACAACCGGGACCGACTTTTTACGTGCCCTCCGAAGCACGGAAACGCTCAGATGAAATACCACTAAGCGGTCACCCATCTATAGACTAGCCGCACCCAACGTTGCTTAACCTCGCTAATCGTTTACCGATCAGTGAGTGCAACTGGCTATGAGCGCCTCGCCTCTTTAGGGGTCAGTCGCCTCGAGGTAAGCCAGTTTCGTTGAGCTGGTCTAAATTGATGAACAATCAGATGTACTTGTACTCGAAAGAGTAATAGGTAATATGAACGTTAAAGCATTGATTAATAATAATTATGACGGCCGTGGTGTGGTAGTGTGGTGCGATGAGCGCACCGTAGCACCATACAGTGCGTTGGTTCGGCCGCACCATGTCCGATCGTCTATTTGTTCTTTAATGGTGGTCCGCAATTACCGATATAACTGGCGTTTGTCGTATATGATGCATATTTGACTTAAGCTTATATAAAGTAGGATTTTTTTTTTACTAAGTCAAACCGAAGATAGATCAATTGGGGGCAACAACAATTAGTTATATTCAGGTTAGCCTTAATAATTTTTTTTGTAGTCAGTCTGCAGGCAGAACAGTAATAGTAGTACTTTATTACATTTTCACGTCTAAACGGCTGCTTTTGCCTTTGATGTAATTTAAAATGTATCGCATAGCAAGACAGAAAATACCTAGTTTGCTAACTATTCTTGCTTAAAGCACAACACACTGTTTGTACTAGAGTCGCTTCTAACTTTATAGTTTCAAATAAACGGAATTAGAAAAATATGATTACTCACCAAGCCACTAGTGTTCAACGGCAAAGCATTTTTGTACTTCAACCAATCTTCATATACCTTATCATACGGCTGTCTATGACAATCATTTGATCCAACATTCGGCATATGCAAGCTACTCATTGGCCCCAAACTCTGTATACTCGGTCCCAAATTCGGCATTGGGGCCAATGTTGAGGCGTACTGCCGTCTGTACTCTATCGGTCGTACTTGAATGTATTGGTTGCACGGGTCGATGTTGTGGTCGTAAAATCTGTCGCAGTTTGACATGTCATATTTATCCGTAGTCTTAGATATGAGGGGTCGTATTGAGCTGTAGTCGGTAGCAGAAGATTTATTCGAACAGTTGTCGCTTATTTTCCCGTCTAGCGGTATAATATCGGGGTTTTTATCTGCAACGAAAGATAATAAATTCCCTTTAGTGCTCGTTATCTGTTTTTTGTTGGTTTCCAAGTGTAAATTTATTTGGTTGAGTGAACTTTATGTTTTTGGTACGACTGGTATTACAAGCTAAGCAATTATTACCATTTGTGGGACTAGAATTACAAGCCATAATAAAATTGTGTTGTTAGAATTATTGGTCCCTTTGACCGCCACGTTAAAAAAGTTATGCACCTATGCGGTGCATATGGCGCGTAACGGGTTAACCCAAAGAGCGGTACATGAGCAGACATGATTTTATCAATATAAATTTAACAATGATATTACATCCCTAGATCTGTAAAGCGGTGGGCAGTGTATCTCAGATTTATTTTGTTAACAACGTCATATGACCTGCTATCTATGGATACATTGCCAAATTCCGTACTACTAGTCAGTATTTCGTGTAATAAGACGGTTTTGATTGGATGATCTCACTATCGGTTGCTCCATTAAGATAAGTTAACGTAAGTGCATAAGCGTTAACCTATCCAACGAGAATATAGTAATAACGCAGTATTATGTCGAAAATAGAAAAAGGAATCGTATTTTGTAGATGACCAAATTATTCAATTATAAGGAGCGAAATCATCTTTTCATTTACTTGTACAATATATACTTGAATAAGTACTATAAAATATTACAGTCCATATTCCGCCATCCAATGGCGATCATATTAAATTTATTTATTTCATTTGGGCAAACAAATACTAGTCTTGTAAACTAAACTTATAATAATAATTATACTATCCACTATATTTTGCACAGTTAGCTAGCTAGCTTGATAGAAAATCGAATGGACTGTACATACATGAGATTGTACCCATCAACAAAATACAGTTCCACGTCTTATCCTTATTTCACCGTAACAATTCAACTATACATAGTCGTGTATAACCGAAGGGATATATAAAACTGCCATAGACACAATATTAAACTCATTCATTATTGCAGTTGATCCTACCCGTAAAGCGAGTAAGTTGAATTTTTATAATTCAAAATTACCCAAATCTTTTTCCAATACGATATCCTTATTTTCTTCTCTTTTAAAAAGTATTTTATCTCAAATATTTTCGTTATAAGAAACTTTTTTGCAGACACTTCGACCGTATCATTTTACAAAGGTCTGGAATTAAGTCTAGTTTTAACTCATAAATGGACCTTAAAATTTTGAGGCTAAATAGTATTCAAATTACAAAGCTTTGAGGCTGGGAACTCGGTAAAATATTCATTGTCTCATCAGTTTGGGTCAGTTCAGTATCGCATCTATAACGGTGCCAGATTTTGCCCCAAATGGCTTTTGAGGTTGTTGAGTATACTTAGTGTATATCTGACTCCGGGTACGATTGGGTGAAGAAATGATAGGTCGGGTTAAGCCAATTAGGTTTATTGTTAAATATGCGACTATACAACACCGCGGACACCGTAATACTACTTATGCGCTAACAAAATAATCGTAGTGCATTTACATACACATATGCAAAGTGACATTCAATATAATATTACTTTATATGTGTGTATTCGCTGTGTCCCCACAAGGTTAAAGGGTTCATTTTGATAAATTTTTGGGGTTATTTCGAAAATAACGGTGTTCGTTATTCAAAAAGATTTTAAGAAAACAGGCTCTCTCTGTTCTAATACGGATTGATTGAAGAATAATTTAACAAAGGAAAGACTGCCTTCTTGGTTCATTGGAATTACCACTTTGGTCCCATGAAATAAGTAAGCGCTACGTTTACTTGTGATTGTGAGGCCTGGGGTTTGGTTTCCAGTCCAAACGAAATGCCATTGATATCTTTTGTTAGAAAATATCTCAATAACAGCACGGAGTCTGGATGATATATGCCAGGTACACAAGCAACCCGCCTTTAATTGCGTGGGATCTAAAATTATAGTTGTTAAAATGTTGGTGTTGTACGCCTTCGTCTGTCTCTTCTAGAATTATAGATCTATATATTTGTTATTTTTTAACAAAGTAACCCAATTACTTCAAAATGTGCTTTTGGAAGCGAAAAATTATCTTTCCCTTGTGCTAACAATCTACATACAATGTCTATTCTCGTAGGTCAAATAACACAAACGATGAAAAAGTCCTACATTAGCACCATATATAAAGTTAGTATCAGACAGGCTATACAGCTATGTACCGCTTCCTTACCCATCTGTTTGATTCACAATATCAGTAGGTCTGTATGACAATATACATATACTTACCCAAGCTGTCCACACTCTCAAATTCCTTCGTACCAGTGAGTGGTATGTTTGATGTCTCATCCTGTTGTCTTTTTTCTTTCTCGTGTTTATCTACAAAGGAAAGAAAGTTAATATTTTAATGTAAGCCATAAAATTAAAGTACCGTATCCGGATTGACGTAGGATGGCGTCGATCATCACCGTCGAACGATGACCAAACGACGTTATCGAAAATGATTGTCGAATGTCTCCGTCTAACATTTTCGTCGGAAGATTCCATCGAACATCGCTGTCGTTCGATATCTTGAACAATTGCGTAGAGTGATGCTGTCGAAAGATCGACATATTTCGAAAACATCGCTATTAAACGATAATATGAGCACTTCGATGTCTTTCGTACATCTTATCTTATCTTATATGGGGACCAGTCAGTTCAGACCGGCGACACTTCGACCCAGTGGGATCTTTTGTGTCGACACTCTCCCAATAACGACTGCCATAGATGTTCATGGCAGCCGGGACCAACGGCTTAACGTGCTTTCCGAGGCACGGAGCAGGCGATAAATTGTCAATCAATACGCACATAATTTCGAAAAGTCATATAACTTCCGAAAGTCAGAGGTGCGCGACGTGGGTTCGAACCCGAGACCCTTTGCATTGCAGTCTGTTCGTCTCCCCACTGAGCTATCGCTGCTCTTTACGTCTTTCGTACATACTCAGTAATATATGGCATAATGGCTGTAATGTATTGCAGTAAATTGTCACGCGGACCAATCGCGCCATGGATGGCGGCTGCACCCGCGTTAAAGTGGTGGCGCCCCACTCTCGATTTCTCCTTTGCAGCGGCGGCCCATAAATAAGCCGACCGCGCCCTGGTTCCGGCCCGCTTCTGCTACTGCTGCCGATTCAGTTAAGAGGTCTTTAGCTCTCCAGCTGGACCACGTAGCGAGCCTTGCATAAGAACCACGCCCTGTTATTTATTGTCTAGAAATACAATTCGTTCTGTATTAAATCTTGTAATCTGAAATTACAAACCTTTTAATTGCGAAGTATATTGTTTATATTATCTCCGCTACTTTACTACCCTGGTCAATCTAGTCCCTAAAACAAGATTGACTAACTATAACGTTACAAACTGATTCTAGAATCTCCTTTCTTTAGATAATGATAATAAAAATCTGTTGCGGCAGTTGATAATAATAATTATCGATGCACAAATCGAATTTAACTGTAATTCAGGAAGCAAGACTTAACAAGTACGGAAGACTATTTGCGTATTCAAGCATTGTGTATTTTTGTTTACCCTTTTTTATTGATTAATTAATAGTCCATATTCTGTCATAAGAATAAAAACAAATCTGCCAATGTTTAGATATTTAATAAAAAAATACTGGCAGATGAGTCCTTTTTTACTGATTCAAAATACGTAAACAGTCAATTCCGAAAAATTATACATATTTTTTTTATGACGCCAGTCCAATCGTTTTAGTAAAAACCCTATTCGCCCGAAAAACCAATTTTTGGCAGTGGCATCAATGTGTATTTATATTTTATCTTGTTAGTATTGTCAAAATACTAACTATATATGATGTCCTTTAAAACAAACTCAATTTTTAATATTTGGTAGCCAGTTAAACATTTTCTCGAAAAAGAAATCTAATCTAAAACTGTGACCGTGACGGCAATCAAACACTCATTCAGACCTATAATTAATTTTAGAATTACATTTCTCGAATATTCTAACACAATTCTCAAAACCGCTATGCATCAAATGATTTTCTACGAAAATCGGCATATTAATTTTGAATTTGTTCTATTTCTGAATATATATTACTTAGAATCAATTGTTTTGTATATAAAATAAAATATTTAATATCAAAATTGAATATTCAAATTTGGTAAACTATTTTATGTGCAAGTTCACTCTATAGAAAAAGTAATTTTAGAAATTTGAGACGCGGTATAATATCACCGAATTTTCATTTAAAGTTAATAATTTTTTTATTCATTTCGCGTATGGTTGGTTTTATTAATGCTGAATTAAAATACAGCTTAATCTTAGTCGAGATAGGTAATATTTTTAGTTCACGGATGAAATTTCGGCATTCCTCGTATGTTAAATCCATAGATATATACATATTTACAACCTAGACCATAAGAGCGTCCATTATGGCAGAAAAAGCTTACAGTACAGGGTATATAGTTCCCTAATGCTGCTTTACCACTTTAAATATCATCTTGGTACACTGGTGACTCTGAGCTATATATCTGTATTGCCTTTGCTATATATTGTCCAAAGTATAAAATAACTCAGTAGTTACCAAACTCTATGTATGGTAGATTTAGTTAAACAAACAAATTAAGGGAAATAAAGTTTAAAATAGTCAGACGGGTGTTAGAGTACCACACATTATTAAAAATCGATTGTGTGACTAGCCGACGATGTGCCGATCAATAGGTTAAGTTAGTTCAACAAGTTTATTTTTATAGGCACTAGCCAATAATCCCGGTATCGCAGAAGACTATAGAATCATGGACTAGATTCAATTTTTTTTTTTTAAATAAATAAATTTTATTGTTTCAAAAATAGCCACAATGCAATGACATAAATACAATAAAAACAATTTCTATATATTACTGTTTCATTGAACTCTGGTACCCAGGATAAGATTAAACTTGTGTTATGGGTACCAGCGCCCTCACAAAGAATTTCGCATTTTTGTTCAATTCGGAACAAATGCACTGGATTTAATTGAGTCAGAATTAAATCAGCTAACTTCATGGGTCACCGTAGGAGTCGTACACAAAAGAAATACTGTCCACTTATGAAGCATCATTCATGGTGGAGCAAGAGATAAAAATTGGCAAGAAGAAAATCACTCACTGTCACGTTTATTGCAGTACTTGAAGCAGAACACGGTTGCAGACACAGCAGTTATGGCAGCAATGACGCCTACCGCTCCCAGGACTATTATTAGCACCGTTGTTAATTCCACCTTCACTGGGACTTGAGCTGGTTGAAGAACAAACACCTAATATTATTCTTGTCTTCCGGCCTTATTTATTAGGAAGTTCTACGTAGCAGCATAAAATCTGGAAATGTATATTTGTACACACGTCTGCATAAATCCGAATGAGAAAAGTATTACATCTACATTTAGCAAGTAACATTTTAGGTTCAACATTATAAGGGCTAGGCTACTGTCATTGATCAAAGACATATTTTATCTAGACTTCACACTGCTACTGAACATTTCCAATAATAAAATCTAAATAAAACTTTAGCCGAGCTAGGCATTAAACTTATGCCAAGAGACCAAAACAATCAAAATATCAAAACATCTATTAGTCTATTTACCTGTATGTCGTTCTGGATACTTTAGCAAGCTAGACGTCAGGGTTAGTGCCTCACTGAAGCCTTTTCTATTGAAGGCTCTGACTGATACAGCCAAGGAGTTGCTCGCTGATAGTCCTGCCACTTCAAACTCAGGGTCGTCGTTGCTCATGTTGCGGAGAAGCAAGCCTGTTGCCATGTCAAAGATCTAAGGGATAAAACATATATTAATAGATGTTTGGAAGAAAGCTACAAGAAGTAAAAGAAAAACGTGGTCAAACCGGTTAGAAAATAAGAAATGATACTTATAAATCATTTCTTCATCTTTCTTTTACTAAGAAGGATTTCGGATCGAGGGTGTCCTAATGCTGGACACTGGCCACGTTTCAGTGTGAGATTGATAGCGCCTTATTCATCCAGGCTGATACAATGCAAGATGGTAGACGTTAGACCTTTAAGGAGTATTTTCTTAACAGAACACAATAGCTTTTTTGTTGTTTTTACCTGGGATTCGGACTTAAATCTTCTTAATTCGAAGCTTTATATACTAGCAACAAGACCTTGGAGGCAATTAGCTAAAATAACACAAAATCAACTTACTTCTAGAAGGAAAGACTGGCGGATGCCTCCATCGTGGCCTGGCGTGCAGTTCAGAGTTAAAGAGTCGTAAGTCACGTTGGTTATTTCACACGATTTGGGCGTCGATGGCTTATCTGTCATGAACAACCTACATGTATTTATATCTAGACATACTCAAATATTAGATAAGTTCTAATTTCCAGTCGGCAGATCTGTTTTAGATTTTTGCTTTGAGGAAATTATCCGTAGCAGCACGGTCCTAAGCTGAGGCTTATATAATATTATTACATTGGATTAAATCCCACCTTTAGATATTTGGGTGCTTTAAACTATATTTTCCAATAATTAAACCTTTTGAAAATATAGTCTTGATACTCTTTGTGCATTTGACTAATTAGTTGGATTAATGGAAATATTGTTAGTTTGCGCTTATATTTTTATGCGATCGTGAAGTCCCGGTTTCGATTCCCGAGTCGAGTGTTATTTATTATATTTTGGGCAATTCTCAGGATGAGCACGGAGTCTGGCAATACACCTGGTATACGGCAATACGCTCACCACTTATTACATAGGAGCTAAAAGTGGAATAGCTGAAATGAGTGTAAGACACTATGTCGGGATTGTGTAGACGTAAGTCTATATTGAGATGTTCAGCCGTTGGCTCTGACTTACTATTAGTCTATACTAATAATATAAAGAGGAAAGATTTGATTTTTTATTTGTTTGTTTGTAATGATTTAAATCAAAAACTATCCAACCGCTTTAAAAAATCTTTCACTATTAGAAATACATTATCAGCGAGTAACATAGGCTATATTTTATTTAAAAAGAAGTACTGGTACTAACGTAACCTAAACTAACGTATTTTTACGTGAGCGAAGCCGCGGGCACAAGCTGGTATAAAATATTATATTAAAACGATGAAGGACATAATTACTTGTGTAGTTAATTACTTAAGACTGCGCCGAGCGTAAGACAGATAATGACAGAGCTCGTGTGGCGCATATTCAAATCGGCGCGCGGCAGCCATAGTAAAATTGTATGGAGGATTTGAAGTGCTTTTTTGATAAATATGTATCTTTATTGTCAACCAATAACTTAAATATTTGGGACGGACAAATTGTAATATAACTATTTATGTTTCGTTTAAGCTGTAAAATAGGATAGATTTACTGTTATAATCTAAAAATGACGTAACACGAGCTTACGTTTTTGCATTTTTCGTGCAAATTTACGTAATTTTGTAGGCGAAAATATTAATTATTTTAAGTTTTTTACACGGAGTAATTGTAAACACATTCATTGTTATGGTAAATGTTTATTTTATATTTGTATTAAACAAAAAAGTGTTGATTTTATTCACTGTGACCGCCTGTTTTGACACATTTCGCTCGGCGCAGTCTTAAAAAAGCAATATTTTAACTATTGCTACAGTAAAAAATGAGGCATTACCATTATTGTGTACTAGCTTTTGTCCGCAGATTCGCTCGCATAAAAATAAGTTAGGTTAGGTAGGTTATGTTAGTAACAGTACGTTTTTGGTAAATATAATATAGCCTATGTTACTCTTTTTTTTTTTTTTTATCGTGCTCGTCAAAATGACCACACTCCACCTGATGGTAAGCAGTCGTGTGGTCGAAGAGCAGTGGCCTCCACACCGCCCTCATAGTAGCCGAGGCGATGTTGAGGTCTCTACTTTGACGGCCTGAGAAGGTGCTTTTTCACGCCCCGCTTAAAGGACCCAGGATTGAAGGAAGAAGGAAACACGTGCCTTGGCAGAGAATTCCATGCCTTGGTCGTTCGGCAGAGGTATGAGGACCCAAACATTTTGGTACGCGCTCTATCGACTCTACCGTGTAAGGATGGCATCTGAGCCCAGCACGCGTTGTTCTGGATAGGAAAGGGGAGGGCGGGATAAGGTGGAATAACTCTTCAGAGCACTCCCCGTGGTATATTCTGTAGAAACATGCCAATGAGGCAATGGCTCTGGTTCTCCGATAATACGGACAGCCCGCCGCTGTAACCGATCGAGAGCGTCCAGCAAGTACTGCGCGGAGCCATCCCAAAGATGAGAACAGTACTCCACGCAAGGGCGCACTTGTGCCTTATACAATAGGCACAGTTGCCCAGGTGCGAAGAACCGCCTCACCCTGTTCAGAACTCCGAGTTTTCGCGAAGCTTGCTTAATGACGCTCTCGATGTAGGTTTTGGGATTAAGGGAGCGGCAAAGATCCATACCTAAGATGGAGAGGCTGTCACGTATTACCAGTGGAGTGTTCTTCAGAGAAGGGAGGGGAAGACTCGGTGATAATATAGCTTTCTAATGACGAAAGAATTTTGAAAATCAGTTAAGAAGTTTTTGAGTTAAATCCTTATAAACAAACGAACAAAAAATCAAATCTTTCCTCTTTATAATATTCGAATAAAGAAATTAAAAAGTTTGCGAATGTTTATTGACTTATCTAGCTGTTTGTACGACTAAAAACTGCAAGATTTTTTTATATTAGAAAACTTTTTATCAATTCGATAGTCTTTGACAATGATAAAGTAATTGAAAAGTCTAATCCAGAAAGAATTTTAATTAAAATGCTCTTTGAATCTAAAAATAAAACGTTCATCCCTCGTTATAAGTTTTGAGATAAGATGGCGGCTGAGATGTTAACAGCAATCGATCGATTGAAAATAAATAGATTTCATTTTTAATTTTTGGTGACAATTATGGTTTTGCATACGGTAAATCAGCTAATCAGCTAATCAGCTTTTAAGTCTGTATTAATCGATAATTGGCAAAGGATGTAGAATGTAGAGTTGTTACATTAGAAATGGGATCAAGTTCTAATGATCTTACCTGCAGGCAATATGTGGAAGAGGCACGGCTTAGTCTGTCGGCCCACAGAGTTGGTCCCGGCACACTGCACCCAGCCGTAGTCAGCTGATGTGTTCACCGTGTAGATGTATGTGCCTAAAACATATATACTAAATTAGTAAATGGTTTCCGTGGTTGAATTTAGATTTCAAAGATTTTATGTTCAAGATTGACAGTAATTTGAATGCACGAAAGGCGTAGTGGTATAATGCTGAGTGCGTACCAATCTGTCCACAGATTGCACGTTTCTAATAATTAATGTTAAGTTATATTGTAAGTATGTATTTCCTTTTTGAACTGTATCTGTGGCAAATAAACGGTTTTTCTTTCTTCTTTCTTTCTTTCTTTCTTTCTACAGTGCCGAATGTAGTGTGAGATGAAAGTTGTATGTGAACCATCAATGGTTGTTCTGAGTCTGGATGATCTTTGTGTTCGTTGTTTGAATGTATGCAAAGTCCCCCGCGATGCAGTGTCTAAGTAAAGTAAAAGTGAATTTGATTTACAAATTATTATATTTTTGTGAAAGTGCCCAACCAAAACCTATGACCTTTTTTGTAAGCCAAACCCATTAATTATCAGGCTACCACCGTTTTTAGTTTTGCGTTACGATCAGACAATAATACTTACAAATAACAAACATTTATCTATACAAAGGTTTTTAAACCAAAGCCTTAGACGTGCTATTTAAGATAGATATTTGCCGATAACGAAAGGTCAATTCAAGACTACATGCACCGAGAGCACTTAACGTTTCTTATAAAAATTGGTCTGGCTTGCGATTAGCAGTTAGCTTCGTACATTTTTTTTTAATAAAAGCATACTTTATTTCTAAAAACACGAAATCTTTCACAATATCATGTAAATAATTGTAATTTTTTTAAGAGAACACACATATTTAATAAACACTAATTATTATTAAAAGTGACAGCCCTGCGCCACAAATGCCTCGTTTCAAATGTGCCACCAGTACATAAACTTTGGTCACCCGCTTACGCTACGAGATTGCCATGAAGGTATAGATAAATATTGTTTATCTATAACTTTAATGCACGCTGGCCTTGAAAAGTTTAAATTTCAAATTCAAATTCAAATTGTTTTATTTGTGAAACATAGGTGGTTGAGGAACAAGTTATAACATATTAAAAAAGTATCACTATGTTTCGCCCTGTGGGGCGTACAAATTAATTATCTATAAACAAAATTATTAATTATACATAAATATTTATCGAATTTTAAATTACATACCATATCATAATAGAATTATCAAATGAATTATTAATATCATATAAACATCGGTACACAATATCATATAGCCAATATAATTGGCTATTTAAATAATAATTAATCATATAACTATTTGTTATTCTATTCATATTAAATTAAACTAATAATAAATATATGAGATACTAATATGATATTGGGATTACAAATATATCGGATTCTCAGACATTTAAAGATTTGTCATCAATAAAAACTCATTAATCGAGTAATATGTTTTTTCAAGCAGAAACATGTGCAGAGATTTCTTAAATTTGTTGAATTCCAAAGATCTTATGTCTTTGGGGATTTTATTAAATATTTTTGGTGCCATGCCAAGAAAACTTTTAGAAAAAAGTGCAGTTTGATGTTGCTGTATCCGTATTTTGTCTTTATGACGTCTGTTAGTAAGGCTTTCAAATTGACTCAAATTACTTTTGACAAATAAGGATACCTCATATATATACAGACAAGGAACAGATAAAATTTTTAATTTTTTGAAAAATAGTTTGCAGCTTTCAGTACATTTTAACATGCATACTGCTCGGAGGCACTTTTTTTGGGCCTTAAATGCTTTATCCGCATCAGTCGAATTACCCCAAAACATTATACCGTACCTGAGTGTAGAAGACACATATGCGTGGTATGCAGTAAGAACAGTATCACGGTCTGCAACCTTACTTAAATTAAATAGAGCATAGCAATACTGGTTAAGTTTTTTTATTATATTGTCTATATGTATTTTCCATGTCATGCTTTGATCTAACCAAATTCCCAAAAACTTAGTATGGTCAATTTTACTAATGGTGTTGTTATCATAATTTATATTCATATTAGTATCATTGCTTCTTTGCTTAAATGTCATTATGTGGGTTTTTTCGAAATTAATTATTAAATTGTTGTCATTTAGCCACAGTATAATCTTACGTAAACTATCATTTATTTCCGACTCATAGGTGTTCAAGTTTTTCCCAATAAAGATAGAAGTGCAGTCGTCAGCAAAAAGAGTCATGGGATGTTTTATGGCTCTAGGGAGATCATTTATGTAGCACAAGAATAATATCGGGCCAAGGACGCTCCCTTGGGGTACACCGGCATTTATATTTCTTTGTTTCGATTGGTATGTTATTTCAGTTTTATTGTGATGACATATCTGTGTAATACAAGTTATTTGTCTTCGATTAGTAAGGTAAGACTCTATTAATTTCAAGGCGTTATCTCTGATACCATACTTATATAATTTTTTAAGTAGGATTTTGTGGTCAACAAAATCAAAAGCCTTAGACATATCCATGAATAAAACCGTCGCGGGGATTTTTTTATCCATGTTCGTAACGATATCATTTATTAATCCATAAATGGCCATATTTATATTTTTACACTTTCTAAATCCATATTGTTCTTTTGATAGTATATTGTATTTTTCCAGAAAAGTGTAAAGTTTGTTATAAATATATTTTTCAATAATTTTAGAGAATATTGAAACAAGTGCGATGGGCCTATAATTATTAAGTTTTAATGGATCATTCTTTTTAAATAGGGGCTTTACAATAGACAGCTTTAGCTCCCCAGGAAATTGGCCGTTATCTATACATAAATTAATAATAAAGCTAAGCACAGAAGAGACTACAGCAGCTACGGCTTTTACCACCTTAGTTACGACATCATCGTGACCTGAGCTGCTAGTATTTTTTAAATTATTTATTATATTATATATGTCATTTGGTATTGAAGGGAATAGAAATATTGAATTAGAATTAGAATTAATTAATGATAAATTGGGATCAATGTCATGATTAGTACTATTTATAGATTGGACATGGTCAACAAAATAATTATTAAATAATTCTACAACAATATTCGGATTTGTTACAAATTTATCATCAACAAGTAATTTAATAGGACTATTCTTTGGTTGGTTAAATTTTGATGAGTTAATTATTCTCCAGGTAGCTTTAACCTTATTGGAAGCATTGTTAATGAAATGACTATTTTGCACCATTTGTGTCATTTTCATAATGTGTTTCAGACGTTTCGAGTACGTTTTGAATTTATTTTTATTTAATGAATTCGGGTGACGCCTTAGCTCCCATAGCATATCACGTTTACGTTTACAGCATAGTTTAATACCTTTGGTTATCCATTTCTGTGACCTGGTCGTAAAATTTTTAATTTTTTTGACTGGAAAGCATAGATTATAAAACAGTTTAAAAAGGGCATTAAATTCATTAAACGCAGTATTAGCATCTTTACAGAGATAAACACTGTTAAAACTGAGACTTTGTAGAGCTTGTTTAAATTTAGCAATGTTATCTGGGCAATAATCTCGTTTAAAAGTAAACCAGTGTGAGATGGTACAAAATTTCTTAACAGGGCACTTTATGATTTGTGCCGTATGGTCAGATATACCCAGTTCAATTACCTCAGATTTGCTACCCTTTATGTTGTGTAAGATGTTGTCAATACACGAACCACTTTCTAACCGCGTTGGTTGACGTACACTTAATTTCATACCAAAGTTATATAGGAGATTTTCGAATTGTTTTGATATACCTGTATTTTTTAACACATCAATATTAAAGTCACCACAAATGAGAGCCTTTTTATTATTGACGGAAGTAATTTTCATTAATATACCCTCAAAATTGTGGAAAAACGAGATTAAATTATCAATATTGTTTTTGGGAGATCTATAAATACATATAACAGTAATATTATGGTCTGTTAATTTGATCGCACAGCATTCAGAATTATAAGAGGAGCAGTATTGTTTTAAATTGAGCACTTCATACTTGTGTTTATTATTTACCAATATACATGAGCCTCCCCTACGATTAGATCTGGCATAATATGTAGCAAGTGTGTAATTGGGGATATGCAAATGCAAGTGATCACTTTCTTGCATATTGTGTTCTGTAATACAAAGGATATCAACAAATTTACCAATATTCGTTAATTCGTGTAAATGTAAGCTCAGTAGATCCGATTTATTTATAAGGCCGTTAATGTTTTGGTGCAAGACAGATATATGATTATGCATGAAAAAAATTACAATTATCATTATTTGTAACAGGGATAATATTATCACGATCAGATGGTTTATGATTAGTATCATAACTGGAAATAATGTTATTTTTTACTATTGTGTGATTCGGAAAATAATTAATTACATTTTGTAAATTGTTAAAAATATTTTGCAACCCGTAGTTGTTAATTCCACCACCATATTTTGAAAACATTGTATAATCGCAAGAAAGATTAAGATTGGAGTCAAGCAATATGGCATAGTTATGAGTTTGCACATCTAGGTACAATAAATTATTGAACATTTCCACTCTCCAATTGAAGACAGAACGGTAATAATTGTATTTATAAGTGGGTAAACAGACAATTACATTAGTGTTACAAATAGTAATAAGTGTTTTACGTAAATTAACAATTAGATCATAGTAGTTCTCAGTTTTCCGAAAGTCTTCTTCACCTATGAAAATTATGCAATAATCTTCCATTGTATAATTAGTTAGTTTTGTATGTAAATTAGCAATAAGCCTATTTATTCCGCAATATGGTGAAAGGTAGTGACACACTTGATGATTAGGGAAAGTATGTTCTGCTATAGAATAAACCTTATTACTCTTATCACTACTTAAGATACATATTTTATTTTTCTCACATGGATACAAATTGTTTCTTATATTGCGTGGAGAAGCATTGTTTAAATTTTCCGACTCATTTGGATTGAAGTTAGGTTTATCTTTGTTTGTGGTTTTTGATGGTGTGAGTTGTTGCTGATGTGTTTGCAATTTATTGTAAGGTGATTTATGTTTGCTTGAAGTTTTCAAGCCGGTTTCATCGGTTACATCCTTTTCAAGTATATTTTTATCATGTATTGTGCTCATGTTCAAAGAAGTAGTTGGCGAGGAAGTTATTAAGGATTTTCTATTCTTATCGTGAGTTGAGAGCCTTTTTTTCTTTTGAACTGATCGTGAGGTTGAAACATTTTCCGAGTAGTCCAATTTTTTATAGATGTCTAATAATTTCATACATTTTTCTAATTCTGTTTTTAAAATAATAATTTCATGGCTTAAATTATCAATTTCATGGTTCGCCGCTGAAAGGTTTACGGTTAATGTATCTACTCTGTTTCTTAGCTCATAACAGCAGGAGTTATTTGCATCCATTGATGTATCTGGTAAGCTCAGCATCGTGGAGTCAAATACTGATGTGAGCGATACATTATTCATTGAGACAGAACGTTTCTTACGCCTTAAAGTAATATTCTCATTTTCCATTTTTGGTATCAACCTTGCGTTCTCTAGGGCAATATATATTTCTACTAATTTAGATTAAATTATTACTACGGTATCACCAAATTACTTTTAATAGTTTTTTAATGGTAGCAACACTATCGCGAGTGTCAACAAAACGTCAACAAATGTCAATTTTGATTTGTCTTCTCGACACTAGATGGCCCAATTATTTATTTAAAATAGTATTTAACCATATGATATATATTTTTATTGACAGCAACACTGGAACTAATGTCAACTAATGTAATTATTAGTTCTGCTACTCACTACTCGAATCGCTAGTGGTAGTCCAAAGTTCACTTTTTAAACAGAAAATATTTATTGCAACGATTATTTAGAGAATTATTTTAATGATAATTCAATGTACGACATATTTCACTAACACTGCTGTTATAAGTTTCTTCCTTAAGTTTGAGATTGACTGTTTATTGACCGGATATAACGCTAATGTTTTTTAAACTGATTTTCTTTGGATTTTAGTCACTGTTCATAAAACACTATTTAAAAGGTGTTATCTTTGTTTATATTAGTCACTAACAATGTTACTTGAGTAATATGACAATTACACTAGTTATAACCACAGTACACTATATGAAAACTGCTATTTGTTTATTTATTGTTTATAAATACGCGGTCGATATTTACTGGGCAGGTGTTGCCAGGAAGTTGTTTAATGAAGAAACTTCTCGATTGAATCTGTTGTTGAGAACAATTCGAATTCTATTATAGACGAAAACAATCTAAGGTATTGGATCAATACAAGACGATACGATATTGATTTCCTTGAAGTTAAACCGAAATTCTGATTTGTCTTACGCTTTGTAATCGAGACAGGTAGAAATACAGGTACAATAACAGATTCTGTTAATACGATTAAAACACAATTCGTTCTATATACAGTGTACGAAAGTAGCTACATTTTATTCAATAAATTTTAAAATTATCTTGTCTTAGTGGCACACCGGCGGGTACAAAGGTTTCAATTGTGTCTGAAATTCCAAGCATGACAGGCTAAGGGCAGGGCAGCAGTGTAAATAGTATTCTTCTAAATGAGTAATATTTACACTGCTATATATGCGGCTGCCTTGTTTGTTGCCTACCTAGCCTGTTGCGACCTAGCCTGGCTAGGTCGGAAACATTTGAACACATTGGCCATTCTAAACATAAGCCAAGAAAATGAAAATATTTGTTTGCATTAAGCATGTGTGATCATACAATCTCTTAGATACGAGTAGCATTGATGTTATACATTTTTATCGTCCAAGATGTTCTACTTGATAGCAAAATATTCATGTGTTTTCTATGCTATGGTTGTCACTGTATATTGCAGTAAAATACTGCCGTTTTCGAAGCCTCTTTATTTTTAGAAGATACTCGCCGGTGTAGCTGTTAGCTGAAGTTTATTTCTTTAAAGGCAAGTCCCTCCCTAGGGGTTGTTTCTGTGTCGAAGGGAACTTTACAAACATTCAAAGAACAGAAGCAAAGACATCCCAGCCTCGAAACAATTATTTGTGGATCAAATTTTCGTTCCGTGTGAGGATCAAACCGCAGAGGCAGTGACGAAGCGACCACCTAGACCACGACGCCATCCGTGCAGTCTCAGTCTTCTCAGTACTACATAGTATGTAGTCTGCTTACCTGGCATGTTCGGCGCAGTAGTCATCGGTGACGTGGCGAGCTCGTGCTTGCTGTGTGCCGAGCTGTTGAACCACCACTGGTAAGACATGGGCTCCTGGGGATAAAGATACACTATGGTTTTTTAATTTTGGAATATTACACGCAATTGGGGTCTTAATTCTCTCCATTCCATTAAAAATTATAAGTATGTATGTTTGTTTTATTTTATATAGATTGAAAAAAAAAATATGAAAAAATGAAAAAGTGTTTATTTACTGTTTAAAACATGTTACAATATTTAATACTTCTGCCAAACTGCACAGCAGTTTGTTGGCAGATGCAGCTCCCAGATCCTTAAATTATTTATCTTAAAATTATTGATGCTACACTTTCTCATAAATAAATGAAAATAAAAAAAAATCGTTTCGACTTTTAGAATAAACAAAAAAGATATTACAGTAACACAAACAAAAAGGCAGTATAACATAATTAACATCCATAATTACTATATTGATCACAAATATTACAAAGTATTCTCGGTACCTATCATGTTTGCACTGATAACATTTAGTAAAAATTTCGTTGTTTTATATTGGAACGACCGTTTTGAAAACGAAGTACTTTCAATGTCTGCGGGCAAACTATTAAATATAATTGGAACTAAATATTTATTACATCTTTGCCCATAATAATTAATTTGTATTGTCAGTCTTATTTGTGAATCATATTTGTAAATTATATAATTGCGATGCGGTAACAAGTTTAAAAGAAAAAGGTAGAAGTTTGAAGATAGAAGATACTTGGTCTTTAACGTACTCGTAAAAGATTTACTTTTACTTAAAAAAGACGTGTCATCAAACAATAAGAAATCCGAACTGCAATTGAGAATTTTTTGACATGAAATTGTGATAAAACTTTGACTGGATCCAGAATCCAAACCGACACCTCATGAGTTGGCGCTGCACCACCGAGTCTTCTTCTCCTTAATCTTTATTATTTCCAAGTCACTTGGGGTCGGCTTTCTAGTCTAACCGGATTTGACTAGATATCAGTTTTTACACGGAGCGACTGCCATCTAATT
Organism: Catocala sponsa; assembly: GCA_963564715.1. NCBI lineage: Eukaryota > Metazoa > Arthropoda > Insecta > Lepidoptera > Erebidae > Catocala > Catocala sponsa. The sequence goes on from OY751351.1 coordinate 12,432,050, forward strand.
TCCGGAACCCGAAGGCTAACGATACCCTAAAGCTAGACCAGTGTCAGGATATTAAAGGGCACTGACTTCCCAATAACGACTGCCATAGATGTTCATGGCAGCGGGGACCGGCGGCTTAACGTGCTCTCCGAGGCACGGAGCAGACGATAATTATCAATCAATACGCACATAATTGCACCACTGAGTATTAAAATAAAATTTATGATCAAAGTTCTTGAGCTTTGATCATAAATCTCTTATAACGGCTTGTACAAAATGCGACTGGAAGACAAATTCATTAACTTAATAGAAATTGTAAGACCGCAAACTAAAGAAAATACTGTACTTTACTTTATAATGAACAGTGGAGATTTGTAAACAAGTTCCGATTAACGTAAGAGTTAATTATAATTACTATTACACAATCAGCTCTGAGACAACTTTATTTTTATGTTCTCTTTCTTTTAAAAAGTCAACTCGCGCACTATGATTTATACTTTTATAGCGGGGGACTTTATAAACATTCAACGTGCTGCTAATAAAAATGTCTTGACAGAAAAACCCCATAGCAATTTGCCGACAGGGTAATGCAACTTAGTACTTCATGCACAGCAGTCGTAACTACCACTGCGCCACCTAAGATACCTGCCTTACCTACCTACTCGTACCTTAATATGAAAATATATTCCTTAGCATATATAAAAAATGGTTAGAGAAAAATGTTTCTGTATCGTTGTACTTGAAGCACCAGTAGCCCAATGGATAAGCATAGAAATTACAATTGAGAGGTTTCGAATCTCACGTATTGCACTACCGACATGAACCCACTCCTTACACAAGTATATTTAGTTCTAGGAATAAACAAAAATATTACCTAGAAATATTTATTACCCCAGATTTCTTAATAAAAAGAAATAATTGACCACAAACAGTAGCCAACCAATTGCCCCAATCAAACACTAAACCAATCATCAAATTCCAAACAAGAAATCAAAACAATCATCGGATATTTATGAAGAACTGAGTTGATTCCAAATTGATAATCAGAGCATCCTATTGCGTTTGTAATAACTGGAATCGAAATACATTTCCGACAATTAAATGGATTCGGCATCCATGATGACGCAATTATAGAACAGTGATGAAATCGCTGTTTTGATATAGCTGAGTCTTTTGTATTTGGTATTCTTGGACGTGTATATACAGTCTATATCCTCGAAGGGGATGGTATAGATGTATTATAACCATATTTCGGGGTTTACGTAGGCCCTCCACGTAATAAAGTTTTAATTTTTAAGTCCGACTTGGAAATTGAACTCGATCCATTTATAGCTTATGGTGATCCGATTCCATTTTGTTAGACTAGACCACGTACTAGCCACAAACATTTTATTTTAATATCGTTTATTTTTTTGGAAATTTTATTCAATTTAATATACAAGAAAATAAAGTTTAGTTAATTTTAATGAGAGAGGGAACTATTTTTTGCCCGTTGCTTTGTTCGGATACATTACATACTTTCCTGTACTCCTGACAACGCGACGTATATGCGAAATTGTATGAAGATCGGTTGAGTAGTTAGGACTTGAAAGCGTAACAAACGAACAAAAAAATTCACATTCGCATTTACATATTAGTTAGGACAGCAAAATTTTGCAACTACATCAGATTAGAGCATTGATAAAATGCCTTGAATCAGTTCTAGATGTAGCAAATTTGTGCTTATTTTATAGCGCAGTGGAAAAAACCTTTATAATTATAAACTTTTTTTGGAATTCCATACATAGTTGAAAACTTACTGTCTGGCCGCTGCTATTTGATCATAACTAATATTATAATGCCTGGTTCGTATACCAAGAAGCAAGTCGTTTTAGATACACCGTTAAATTTTGATATATTTTTCATGTGATGTGTCAAAATTAACTATCCGTAGGTAACGAGACTCGTTTCGTGAATATGGGAACCGGGCCTTAGTGTAGCTTAGCTGTAGCGACCCATGCATGTACATTGCGCTCCGCTGACATTAGGATTGTAATGTTTGTGTGAAATTACTAAACCAACATATTTTCGGTAATCAACCAGAGCTCCTTCATTTGATATCCCAAAGATATCAGAGACGTTAGTGGGCATCACATAAATTGATCATTGGTAAAATGCATATGTGTGTTTGTTTTTTTATTACGTTTTCACGATTTAACTACTCGAGTAATCATCATCAAATTTCATATACACGTTGTCAGGGAAGGAAAGGACAGGGTACTTTTCATCCAGAAAGAAAGGCCCGGGCGAGCGAAGCCGCGGGCTAAAGCATGAAATAACTTACAAAGATTGCCAGATAGCCAACATGACCATAGACTAATTATGAAATATAAGACCTATTTCTGAGTACCACAAACATCCGCCGACATAGCCACAAGGTATGATGGTCTAATTTATTTCGCTCGCAAATATCGGATGTAGATACCGTGGGGTCGAGCATCTATCCCAAAAGAGACGGTTTCTCATGAATAATATAATACCCTATCAACACATTATTATCTGCACTTCCTTTATCTACACTCGTACGGAATTTCGGTCTGTTTTTCCGTTACGATTTCACGCGTTAACTCCTCGACCGATCAGAAAATTTCGCATACACGTTGTCAAGGGTACAGAAAAGGACAGAGGGTACCTTCAACCTAGTAAAAAATACTAATCCCAAAAGATAGCAATTTATTGCCAAAATCTAGACTAACAATCTAAACTAAGCTTTTGCCCAAAATTTGCACCTTTTGGCAAAAGCTCGCAAAAGCTAGTAATTTAATAACAATGAAAATATCAAACATCACACACTCATAAAACTTCATATAGACTTAAAACTACCGACACTATGTCGAAGTTGTATCTCACCGAGTTCTTTACAAGGAACTTGCACAAGTTCTAGACAAAATAGAATTACAATGCTAAATACAAGACGTCTGTTATGAATTTTCGGTAGTTTAGAAAAAGCTTTCTGAATTTGTAGAGATGATATTCAGTATTAAATCTCAAGTACTTGGTTTGAATTTCACTTTAGAGCACTCAAACCTGTGCTTACTGATCTGTTTTAAGCAGCCTACAGTAAAGTTTCTATTTAGATAGGTAACCATACAATGAATTATCAGAAGTAGCTTTCGCGTCGTTGATTTGTGGCGCCGCCGCGGTAGACTACAACTGCTAAGGATGAGTGCCCGGGTTCGATTCCCGGGTACAATTATACTAGGTACAGGCTTCTTATCAGCGTGAGAAAAGTCAGACCATAGTCCACCACACTGAGTCAGTGCGGGTTGGCCGACTTCACACATCTTCGAGAGCATTATGAAGAACTGTCTGGCAAGCAGGTTTCCTCATGATGTTTCCCTTCACCTTTAAAGCGAGCGATAAATAAGTTTCTAATACGCACTTAACTTCGAAAAGTTAGAGGTGATTTGGGATCAAGTACGAGATCTTTGTGTGGCAGTCCAAAGGTTTCCCACTATCGCTGCTGATGCAATTTTTATGATACCAATATCTTTTATAAAACAATATTTGATTGTAAAATCAATAAAGTGTCATACAAAATCTGATGAAACTAGTCGCTTGTGTTTCGCTACACACAAAGCTCATTTTCAACCTTAAAACAACATTTTTAAAAGCTCAAAATCGTTTGGCATTTAAAAATGTTATATTTGAAACTGAATAAATATTTCATAGAATTTATTTAACATTTTAAGCTTCTAAATCGAAATAGAGATAAAAATGTTTTCAGATTGTAACAATGCTGGGATTATTTATAACTGGTTGTTTTATCCGTGTATATATTTTTACACTGTTAAAAATCTGTATCAATTTAACCAAATTCCGGATTCAATGAAAGCGTCAAAATACAGTGCAGGCGAATATAGAGAAGATAATCAGTCAATTGTTAGAATAGGCATCCTCTACAGTACAATAATGATTTGGATAGCATATTTAGCCTTTAATGGATATTAATAGTGGATACTATATTCTTTGTTTAAGAGAGGATTCTCAAAATCAAAGCGTTTAATGATACATGCCGTATTTGTATAATCGAAAACATCAAAATCTACTTGGTAGTGCTTATCTTTTACGAAGCATATTTTAAAAAGTCAACTCCACCATTGGTTTAAGTCTTAAGCCGTGGAAGGCTTTATAAACACTCAAACATATGAACCGGGTACAACCATTTGTGAATCACACTTTTTTTTTAATCATATGTGATTCGAGTCCTCAATTCTCGTGGTGGAGGCGACAGGCGACCACTTAAATCACTACGTCATCTATGCAGTCAAACAATATGTCAAACTTGTATAAAAAATCATTGCAAGGAATAGACATTACAACGCCCTCAGCTACTGATCTCCCGTTTACAGCATGGAAACATCGCAAGAAACCTACAAAAGTTTGTTTAGGTACGATTTTCTATACAATGTAATAACTTCTCCATTTAGACTGTACGAGTTCGTATCCAATTTAAGCCATACACACAGTCCCGACTTTAAGTCGATATCCCAATGTAACTAACTGCTGGATACCGCAAAAACACAAACATGAAAAGAAAACTTAATAGGTTACATTACCATTAATACAAGATACATAACAAGATCCTTTTGCAAAAGCCTTGATCAATATGACGACAGTAATCAAATTTAATGAAACCTTATTTGCTATTCAGTATGTTATTAGGTATATTAAAAAAATAAGTAATATTCGTAATATTATATTAAAACCTAGCAGATTTGATATATTTTCTTAATGTAATTTTTGTCATCTGAAAATAGATTCAACGCTTTTGTGTATGTGGAACGATACCAATAAGTTTAATTTAGAGTGTTGTGGATGCTTTGATGGACTATGGCCTTCTCACACTGAAAAGACCGTGCCCAGCAGTGCGTTTTAAAACATTATTTTTATCCTAAATCTATACTATAATATTATAAAGCTGAAGAGTTTGTTTGTTTGTTTGCTTGAACGCGCTAATCTCAGGAACTACTAGTCCGATTTGAAAAATTCTTTCAGTGTTAGATAGCCCATTTATCGAGGAAGGCTATAGGCTATAATATCATCACGCTAAGATTAATAGGAGCGGAGCATTAATGAAGAATGTTTCAAAATCGGAGGGCTTTTTCCCTTTTGAGAGCTTCCGCTGCGTGCGCTGCGTAAACAGTTAAAGTTTCGCAAAAATCATGTATGACAGAATTGTTCCCCTTTAAAAGTTCTAAAAAAAAGTCCGCGACAGCATATGTCTATCTTTTAAGGTTGGCTCACTCTAACCTTTTTTATGTTAACCAAATTTGTTCTAAAATAATGCATTATTTGCGAAGGTGTTTTTATAAACATGATATTAATCCTTATCCAAATAAATACATTATTCATCACAAATATTTAATTTAAAACAAAATTGCCCTGTACCTACATCATTCGATTTCAATGAATATTTTAGGAGATATCGCAGTTTTAAAATACAAAACAAATAATAACATCGCAGCAAAATAATGATAACAAAGTCGCGGGTTAAAGTTAGCGTTAGCCCAAAGTAAATATTCCACCCGGATTTGAAATACTATTTTAGTGTTGGATAGTCTATTCATCGAGGAAGGCCTTAGGCTATATAACATCATGCTACGACCCACGGGGGCGGCGCAGTAACGATAAACGCGAGTGAAACCGCGGGAACATCTAGTAATATAAAAAATCTTGTAGTGTACATATTATAAGAAAGTAGAAGACTATATATACACTAGCTGTCCAGACAAACGTTGTACTGCACACAAAAAAGAAACTAATCATTCTCGAATCCACTTGAACACAAAATTCATAAATATCGGTTGAGCCGTTTCGGAGGAGTGCGACCACAAACACCGTGACACGAGAGTTTTATATATGTATCCTTATTAATATTATAAATGCGAAAATGAGTTCGTTTGTTTGTTTGTTTGTTTGTTACGCTTTCACGCCTTAACTACTCAACCGATCAACATGAAATTTTGCATACACGTTGTCAGGGGTACAGAATAGGACATAGGGTACCTTTCATCCAGAAAAAAGAACTGTTGCTAACTTAACCTAACCTACATTTACGCGAGTGAAGCCGCGGGTGAAAACTAGTAATAATATAAATGTGAATGTAAGTTTGTTTGTTATGCTTTTACGCGATAACTACTCGATCGACCATCATGAAATTTTGCATACAACGTGTATGCAAAATTTCAGGGAAATAGAAAAGGACGTAGGGTACCTTTCATCCAAAAAAAGTACTGCTACTAATCTAACTCCTAAATCGAAGCCGCGGCTAAAACTAGTTATTATAATTTTATTTTACCAAGACCCAGCTCGACCTTATAAGTACATTTTTATGGGAAAAGTAGATGTGGAATATCTTTTACCAAATATGTTAGATATGTAAAAATAAATGTCCTGAATATCCCAAGAAGTTAGGTATCTGAGAAGACAAGTAGTTCGATATTGTCAGGTTATCTGAAAAATTGTGTACAAAGTTAGATATAAGAGTTTTTAAAACTTCGAAGTTCTGACAATCGCCTGAGGCCTGCCTTTTGTATAACATCCTTTTGTCACAAGTTTATTTTCTGGAGCGACCAGTGAAGTATTAATGAAGTATAATAAAAATAATGTGTCTAATATTATTACATGAAAAGGAAGTAATACATTGATTTGTCTCGTTCATAAACATTTGGAGAATGAAGTGTGGCGGTGAGTTTGTCTGATTCTCATGAAAGCTCTACTCCTCGAACAGGATTTTTCATTGCTGTATTTTTATTGCCTTTTATTTAATTTCAATTATTATATTGTTTATTAATATAATATCAGTTAATTGACGTCTTTAAAAAGTGTTTACACATTTTTATAGAAATATTGATTTTTGACTTTGACTCTGAATCAATTACAATAAAGTTTATTTTTACTTTACTAGATGTCTAAGAACGTCACCACCTTTAACGCAGGCGAACCCGAGATCGCTTGTAATTACAATAATGATGGCTCGACTACGACAATGTTAATCTTACCTTGGGATTAGCATCCAGGTCGCACTCGATGTCAATGACCTCTCCTCTAGCCGCTCTCACCACCAGCGGTTGTGATGCCTTACATGTTGGCACGACTAAAACAAAAGTATTTATATTTAATCTGACGAAGACACAAAAAGCACATAACGGACTTTTTGTGTAGTCCACCAACTCCTAGATTACCAGACATTCATAAAAATCGATCGTATCTGACTCCGGTGTGTCGCTGCGGCTCAATAGGCTAACAACAAAGGTAGCGTAAAAGCATATCACATTCGGTAAGCAGTTACCGAAGCCTAATCCCGCTCGCAATATTAATACTTTTTTTTTTCTTTATTTTATTATAAGGGGTTTTTATCCACAAGGATACGCCAACCCCATCGTACCTTATCGTACACAACACAACATTATCTTAATTTTAACCAGATAAGGGAATTATTGATGATTAATGCGGCAGACTTCAACCAAAGCACAAAACCGCATTGCAATTTCTGACTTTGGATTCGCCAAAATACTTTGGCTAAGCCCAACATCCAAACTATTCAATTTGAATTTTTTGATCAACAATTCCCTTTCATTCCTGTTCCTGACACAATCCATCAGCAAATGCTGGACGTCTTCAATTTTGCCACATATGTCACAGTTAGGTGATGGTACTTTACGCATCAGAAAAGCAAACTTTGCTGATGGGTAGTGCCCAGAACGAAGTCTTAACGCTAACTTAACATAATTTCTGCCAATATTATCATCATCAAACCACGGCGTACGAGAAGGCTCATCCTGAATTACTTTATACCAGATACCTTTCTCTTTAGAAATACAATTAAGATGAGTTTTCCATTTCTCGAAACAAACTAATTTAAATTTCCTTATGTATTCCCAATAATCTGGTATAAATGTTATTTCATCACCCCTCTCAGCTGCAAATTTTGACAAACGATCAGCCTCCTCGTTGCCCTTTAGACCTATATTCGCAGGAACCCACTGCAATACCACCTTCATTTCCTCCTTATTGAGGATATTAAGGAGTTTAAGAATATTGTAGGCTATCGATGCACCTCTGCAACCAGAGGCGCACCGAGCCACATGCTATAAAGCACTTTTGATGTCAGTGAGTACAACAACTTTATCCCAGTTTTGTTTAAATGCATAGAGTACAGCTTGATATATTGCAATGAGTTCGAGAGACATGATACAAATATTTGAACTAATTTTAAAGTAGCCTCGGCTACCTACATTCTGGACATAGAAAGCAGCTCCACCATCATCACTATTCTTTGATCCATCTGTGAAAATACTATAAAAATCGCTATAGTATCGCTAGTTCTGACACCACTTCATGTACTAAAATACTAGGATTATAACATTGTTTTGAATATTTAATGCATTCTAAATCAATTTGAATACATTTATCAATTTGTATACCTGATACCCATATATCTAAAGTGTAAATTTTAAGAATTTCATGAGATGATACTTCAAGCTGACATAGTTCATTAAAAGTAATAGCAAGCAGGGGTTTCTTTTTGTTTGTCCAGTTACTATTATGAATAAGCGCACCCAATTCGGAAAATATATCTAAATTAATGTTATTAGACCAAGATAGTGATTTGAGAATGAACTTGTAAGCAAGATATTGTCGCCTAATGAACAGCGGTGGTATGTGCAACTCACTCTCCATCACATGAATGGGTGAGCTTTTTATAAAACCGCCTACAATTCTAAGTGCTCGGTTTTGTAGTTTGTCCAATTTGTATGTATGTATTTTGGCACTGGAGTCGTATAAATAACAACCATAATCAAGTCGGCTTCTTATCAATGCTATATAAATTCTCCGCATATGTTTAGTATGCATACCCCATGAACTTCCTGCTAATAACCTTAATAAATTTAAATATCTAGTACATTTGTCAACTGTTTCATTAATATGTTTTCCCCAAGTTAAGCTTCTATCTAACCATATTCCCAAGTACCTGACATGATCCATAATATTTAAACGTTGCCCATACAATTCTAATGTTGGTAATATTCTTCTGCGACCTCTACTGAAGACACAAAAATTTGATTTTGTAGATGATAAAGTCAATCCTATTTCTCCTAGCAAATTAGTTAGACAATAGAGTGCACTCTGTATCTGACGTTCACAGATATTGATATATCTATCACTTATGTAAATACTAATACTAATACTTGTGCGTTGCCAAAGGGTAAAGTAATTATAACTCAATTACACTTAGTCACTTTCACAATAATAAGGATAGTTTGTTTTATGGATTTGCTGTAATCTAAATCTGTACGCGGATCATGCCGCTGCTACATATTTTGGTCCAAGGACGATAAAACTTATCCAAGCTTTATTCTTACTTATACTTATTATAAATGTGAACGTGACTTTCTTTATTTGTTTGTTTGTGCCACTTTCACGCCCTAACTACTTCACCGAACATCATGAAATTGACAGAGAGATTGACAGGAGTACAGTTACTTACAGAAAGTATCTTCCATTCAGACAAATACAGTTCCCGAGCGAACGAAGCCTCTGGCAAAAGGTAGTACTTTTGCCAGCGGTTTCGTTCTAGCTAGCTTTGCCAGTGGCTGTTGTACTAACAAGATACATACGCTCACATCTGAAGTTCCTTAAGAAGATAGACAGGAATACTACACTTCCATATGACTACAAACCTTTTGTCATCTACCATATCGCCAGACATAAAACTGAAAATTTCGCAACAAAAGCAAGCCTAATAGAAAATTAATTTCCGACCCGTAAACCAGACTTCACATTAGCAAGCAAACATAAGCCACAGAACCAGCAAGACAGTCATCTATTGGACAATCCAATCGCGTCATATTACTAAGTTTCAAACTGTAAGCTCAAAAGCTTTGCCCATAAACTGTGTTTAATCCTTTATAATAACTTCCTCAACACTTTCTTGTGAAGTAGGCACAAGTTTATACGACATGACCTACAACCGCCACGATTAATACTTCACCATGCTTCTAAAGTCATATTGATTACTCTAAAGTTGCCCTTTGACAGGCAATATTAAATTTCATGTACATAGAGAGTAAATATAGTTACGAAGTTTCATTGGTTAAGCAATTTGCTACGGGTTGTGGATATTTATGATCTGTTCTGATGACGAACTCGTCTGGGGAAGTCGTCTACAACTCAATGCGAATACTGTGTATGAGGTCTAGTGATCATTTCTTAGATCGGGCAAAGTGTTCCTGTCGCGGTGTTTGTGTCTGGTTGAGTGCAGTAGGTTAGATGAAATAAAATAATAAATAAATAAAATTTAACCGGCTAAAAAAAAGAGTATAATAGTGGACTTAAATCAACTTCAAATTAAATATTAATATCTAACAATAATTAAATGATTAATAAACTAGTTTATAACCAAAATAATAATTATAGTAATCTGTTATGTCAAGTAAGGGTAATTAACAGTGATCGGAGTAGGTAGATTGATTTTTGGTACTTGTATCATAAATGCACACAGAAAGAATAACATGGATAAGCCATTTTCCCGGAAAGTAATTCCGGTATTTCCGGATTCAATTAAATATTGTTAATGTTGGTAGTGATATTATTCCTACTCAATTCAAAATTTAAAGGAAGGTATCAAAACTAAATTAATTCATTATTTATCTGTTGAATAATAAAAACAATCGAATTCCGATCGAAGCTTTAATTTTTATTTTTTTATTTTTAGCCTTTTATGGCTAGAACTTTTATAGATAGACATAAATTGTTGCACTTAAATTTAAATATTTTCATAGGGGTCATGGTAATTTGCATTAAGGGTAGAATAAATGACGGGGCCCCATAGAGGGCCAATGCCTGCTGGGGTCGTGAGACTGTTCTAAGGATGCACCACGACTCTGAAACGTAAAGGGCATACGAAGGAACAGGTTGATTTTAGTCAGATTTTAGGACCAAAAAAAAAAAGGGGTAGAATAAAGAAAAAAGATAAAAATCAACATTGTTTATTGTTAAATATGTACATTTTACATTTATTCACATTTTTAATCTTCATCGATTACAATGTCAGCATCCTGGTAATCCTGATCTTTACAATTAAAATATATAACTATGAGTTTCTCTATATTTTCTATTTTCAACCTATTTCTTTTAACATCTAAAGTCCATTTATAAATGGAAAAAGACCGTTCTACATCTGACGATGTCAAAGGAGCAAATTTTAAAAAAGGTATTAAATTATGTGCTTCATTTTTTTCAATGGCCTCACTATATTCTCTAAGTGTGTCTAAATCTGGGTTTCGTTCCATAACACGTTCTATTTTATTTTTATATTTTCTGAATTGCACTGATTTATAGCATCTCTGACGTTGTCAAATGCTAAAAGTGAATCTGTCAACGATAAATTATGCTTTTGCAATTCTTTTAAAGACAAATGAATTATAAAATAATTGTCTTTAATGTAATTTAAATCTTCTTTTAAATTTTCTTTTTCTATAATATTTTTTGCCTCTCGAATAGATACCGCATCAGAGCTGCTTAAACAAGATAATACTTCTTTTATTTTTTCAAAGTTTTGAGCGTAATAAAATGCTGCCTCTAACCAAGTGCCCCATCTTGTAACAACTGGTTGGGGAGGTAGCGGCAAATCTGGATATTTTTCTTTTAAAATTTTGACTCTACTTGGGGCTTTCAAAAATACCTTTTTAACATTTGCTATTAAAATGTTAACATCGTGATATTCTAACCTAATTTGCTCAGATACGCGATGAAGAGAGTGCGCCAAACATGTTACGTGCTTCATTTCAGGTAAGTATTGTTTTAAATTTCGTCCTGCAGACAGCATATATGCAACGCTATCAGTGCAGAGGACAAGAATGTTACCTACCTTCGATTCAAAAGAATCTTCCCAAAAGTTTTCCAAACATTCTAACACAAATTGCGTGATTGTTTGTCCATTAACTACAGTTAGCATTTTACATGCTACCAAATAAGGTCTAGTCAAATTGCTAGGATGTAATGGTTTTATTAAAAAATGGACTATATAGCGACCTAAAAAGTCTGTCGTTTCATCTAATGATATCCATAGTTTCTCATTTTTATAATTTTGCCGAATCGAATTGATTTTATTCTTAAAAAACTTGTCCAAGTAAACTTTCCGTAACTGTGATTCATCTGGCAGAGTACGATTAGTAGTACACGTACAACAACAGGTACTACACATATATTTTTTAAAGAAATCTTGAAAAGTAGTATTTTTCATCTGAGACCACGGAATATTGCACAAAATGAGAAATTTTATAAGATCGAAATAAAATTCCTCTTCGGGCCGCTTAAACTTTCCCTGGTGTTCTGCTCCTTCGATATGTCTTTTAACGTTTCCTTTATTTATGGTTTTCAAATGGCTTTCACATTTTGAACAGTATATTGTACCACTAGCGTGATCGTAAAGTAGTTCAGGATGACCGGATATCCATTTTTCTACAGTTTCAGCCTTGACGTTTGCCATATCTGAACTTTGTTTTAGAGATGGAACCTCGTATATATCACCTAAAACAAAGACATGAAAAAATTACATTTTATTTAGTTTATTTAGCTTACTCCGTTTGTTTTATTTTTCGTGGATCAAATTTAGTCATTGAAATTTCACCCTCTTCCTGTCAACCGATTGATCTAAAATTTGGTATTCGCCTTTGATTCTGGTGACAATACAATTATGTATATTCAATATTATTGTCAATCCAAAATGGCTGCCGCTACAAGATGGCGGACAACTTTTTTTTTTTTCAATCCCATCAATATGGGTATCAAATGAAAGGGCTTGTTACGTAGAATATTTTGTAGAGAAGTAGATAAGGCCTATAGTAATTTATTTTACCAATACATTGCAAGAGGACACAGGGCATTCAAATTATATACGGATTCCAGTAAAATGTCGGTTAATAGTGGAGTTAGCTGAATTGCGACTACATTACTAGAATATCATAATTTTGTTTCGCACTAAGCTCACTGGTTCATACTCTATTAAAGATTTAACAATATTAAGACTCATGGTATGTTCAGCAGGTTAAGCGAACAAACACAATACTAAAAATATTCTTATAGTACATCCAAACATGCTTTATACTCCTTGTAACTAGTAAAATATTACTTACCAAAGCTTGGTTTAAATATGTAGATCCAATTCAATAGTGAAAAATCTGAGTCCGTATATTCGAGCCAAATCGTGGTTTAGAGCAGATTCCAGAAGTCAGTATGTACACAAGCCAGGGTCAAGTAACGTTTTCACAACACAGTAACAAACAAAGATGCGCACTCTACGAACCGAAGTAAACGAGTGAGCTACCTGGCATGTCGTCGGCGGGCGTACGCATTGTTCTGATAACCGGTTATTGTACCACCCATGATCCTTTGTTCTGATTGGTCGTTGGGTTTTGTCAAATCGTGACTGCGTGCCGTTAAAAAAAATATGAAGAATAATAAAGAATAATATTGCTCATTTTATTACAATTCCTACGTTTTTTTTGAGGATGGCAAATCATCAAATGACTCCTTCCACTCTGGCAGAATAAAATTCCTACATAAGTTCCGGTTTTTTTTTAATAATCCACCAATTCCGGAGGAATGTCCATATTAATATATACGTTTCGGATCAATGACCCCATTTCAATCTACCTACTCTGATCACTGGTAATTAAACATCTTTAAATTATTATGAGCTAGTTGCCTGACCTAGGTTAGACCTGTGTTTCAGGCGATCTGTCGAATCTGATCTGATCTGAGCTGATCGAAATGTAGGTGGAATGCTCCTCCAATAACACCGTCTATTTGTATTATTTTAATAGGTGACTCTAGACCATATGATAGTAATTACTAAGTAATAGAATTAATAGTAATTATTTTTGTGGCAATTAACTAACAGGCAATCAAAATCACTAATAGTCTGATAAATAAATACTGCCCCGTACACAATTGTCTCGTAGATTTGAAGTTAGACTGCCAGCAATACAACTATACAACTGTGAAACGGGCGACAAAGTTAAGAGTACAATCAAACCTGGACTAGCTAACAAGCAAACGATTCAATAGAGAAGATGGTTGGAATGTACCACCAGCTTGGGATTCAGTAATTCAAATAGTCATACCCAAGAAGAAGCAAACCACAGCTAGACTTCATGATACTTTGAGCTCATTCTGCGTAAATAGAAACACCCATGATTAAATTATGTTCGGGTACTTTGAAATAACTACACTGGAACATTGAGACAACTACCATCTTAGTCTCCCCGTGACCATGGCTGCTGAAAAGCAACCGAAACGTCGGGGAAATTGTAAACATAAATATAAATAGTATAATAGTATAGTAATAGTATAAATAGTTTTAATAGTTTCAATAATTTAATTAGCTTAAAAATTAGTAACGTTTAATAGCATTATAGTAGTGTAACATTTTTTCAAAATTTTGTAATAGTGTCAAATAAACAACGCGATAAAATCCGTATATAGTAGTTTAATTTCAATGAATAACATTCGCGTAAACAGAAGACAATATTAAGCAAACGATCCCTAACGTTCCTCTTTATACAATCGGTAGAGGCACTACAAAATATCATTCCCATCCTATTCCCTTTGTTCCATTATAAATGCACTTTCGTCCATTCCGCCGCGTTCTGCTTGTTACAAAACATATTTTGACTTTTGACCGTAAGTCATTTCCATGGTATGAGCATACCTATATCATTTAAGTGTATTTAGACTTGTTTTGTTGGCTCGTGGCTTGGGATTGTGGCTGGTCGTGTGGATACGACTACTGGGTCAAGCGTTTTGTTTTGCGGTCAAGCGTTTTTTATTATAAAAACAGCTCAGTATATAAACTATACTACAACTAGGTTAGGCCTAGTTAGGCCTTCGTCCATCATGCAGGCTCCGAGCGAGTTGGTAGACTTCATACTTCGAGAACTTTATGCAGATCTCATGTTTTCCTTCACCGTTAGACCAAGTGATAAATACAATTAAGAAAAGTCTAAACCTTGGAATAGAACTCCAGACCTTTGTGTGATAATTCAACAGTCTTCCACTAGGTTATCGGTGTTTTTGTAAAGAATTATCTAATAAATAAAATAGCACGAATGAGTCTGCTTATGTATCAGGTAGATAAAAGATATGCAAAGTTTTTAAAACAAGTAGATTCGAAGGAAAGATGATATACTTACATTTAACGTCCAGAATAAGGTTCTCGCTTGACCCTTCACCCAAGCTGTTCCTGGCCGAACAAACGTATGCACCAGCAGCCTTTCTTGATACTCGCTGAAGGACCAGGCTCTGATTGGCTAGCAGTACTCCTGGATTTGGTTTGACTACTACACCCTGTTAGGATAAACAAGTAAACATGAGTGGTGAAGATTAATGGAATATTCTAGTCTAACAAGAGACTAATTAGCTCTACTGGTGCTTATGTCTGTGACCGAATGTAAGGTAGGTGCCAGGTTGGCCAAAAGTTACTGGGTTTTGCCGATAGAGAATTCTAGAATAACGGCGTCTAATAATAATTTATTGAGACTGCTATTTAAATTTAGAAAATAAGCTTGTTCTTCATTACGTGGCATTTAAATATATAGCTGGCTGGAAACCCCTTGGCTAGGTCTATACCAATATAAACGTATATCCGATATTTTTTTCATTATGTACATACATAGTGTCACGCCTTTAATATCCCCAAATGGGTAGACAGAGTTTTACCCTACTATTAACAGTGTTATATCGACATTTCGACAGCTACGTGTTTAGGTCCCACGTAATCGGCGACTACGTAATCCCAGTTTATCATACACAGTTCTGGACTCTATTTTACTAGTAAGAATCATTGATACACAAACCTATAACTGTCCGACCCGGGCATCTAACCATAGAGCTCATACAGAGCAGTCGCAGTACTTATAAGTATTTATTTACGTATAAGCAGCAATATCGTATCTTTGACAATTGTTTTGCCCGCTGGGTGACAATCTTATCTTATCTTATGTGGGGGCCAGTCAGTGCAGACCGGCGACACTTCGACCCAGTGGGATCTTTTGTGTCGACACTCTCCCATAATGACTGCCATAGATGTTCATGGCAACCGGGACCAACGGCAACGTGCTTTCCGAGGCACGGAGCAGGCGATAATTGTCGATCAATACGCACATAATTTTGAAAAGTCATATAACTTCCGAAAGTCAGAGGTGCGCGACGTGGGTTCGAACCCGAGACCCTCTGCATTGCAGTCTTTTGGTCTCCCCACTGAGCTATCGCTGCTCTGCTGGGTGACAATAATAATCGGCTAATATATTCTCTAATATAAAGGTAAGAGGTGGAGATTAACTGGCAACCCTGCTGTAAGCTAATTTCCAATTAAAAGCATTCATATCGTACGTACACCTTTATGGCAAGTATCTGATCGCCATCACCACTGCTGCTCGCGATCTGACTACTTCGATAACCTCTTTCTGAAGTCGTAATATCATTTATATAATAGTTTCAACTACAAGAGACACTAGACTTCAACATTGACGTAATATTAATAAAGATTATGGAATACTGCGCGTCGAGCTTCTAATAAAGATGAAGTAATAATCATATTTGTGCTGGATAAATGACGGTGCCGAACGCAGGCAGCACAGTTAATCCTAACTAATACTATAAATGCGAAAATGAGTTTGTTACAAGTTGTCAGGGGTACAGAATAGGACATAGGGTACCTTTCATACAGAAAAAATAACTGTTGCAAACCTAACCTAACCTAACCTACATTTACGCAAGCGAAGATGCGGGTGAAAACTAGTTATAAATAAAGTTAATTATATGGTGCTTGTAAAGTAGCATGACGAGCCCAAGCTTCATGTCTTAATTAATCAAAAACAGTTATCAACATGTATTTATTTGTATAGTTTGTATCGCCTTTACAACTATAACAAACATCCTTTGATTTTATAGAATATGACAAGTCCCTACTATTAGTGTCCTAAATTTAAAAAAAAAATGTGTGTGTGTACCAGAGTACACAGGTAAGAAGTGAAACTTCTTTACGACATTAATTAGTTAATTAGTTAACAAAAATGATTTAACTAACTTTAATATTAATATTTATTTCATAACTTAATAAAAATAATTCAAAGCAGATATTTAATGACTTAATCAATTACACAAGTTATGAATAAATAATTGGAATTATCTTTTCAAAGTAATACAATTATATGATTACAGTTAATCTTGTAGAAATGCAACGATTTTATAAAATTAAAAATGAATAAATAAATCATTAAAAACGAATAATTAAAATAGATGTACGTATACATATTTTTATTTTCTAATCGTGTTTTGTTTTATTTTTAAATTATTATTTAATTTATATTTTTTATTGTTTTTAGAATTAATAATGTTCACTAGATTTACAGTCATATTTATTAATACTTGCTAATTTTAACAGATTTATATACATTCACTGATACTTACAATCAAAAAGTGAGGTTAACCTCAAATAAATATTAAAATCATGCTCATACGTGTTGAATTTATAAAACGAAATATATAATCACTCTCACTTTTCTTGTAAATTCACTTAAATTTGAATAAGTCTTTTTATTTTATCACTTTCAAATTAATATATTGTTATTCTTATTTCAAACCAAACTTCAAAACTAATATATTGTTGTTATTATTATAAATATATTACATTATATTCTTTACGTCACTATACTAAACTTTGATAAAAAAAGCAACATGGCGCGTAACCGAAAAACGTGACGTTTTTTTTTTACACTGCTACAAAATTTCTCCCATACGTCGATAAAGAAGTTTCACTTCAATAAACTGCCATATTTTACACCACCCTTTGAGGTCAAACTATCATAATATTAAGACCTACGAATCCAATTTTTACTTCCTGTTATTACCAATATATAAAAAACATCTAAATTGAATGCGATTGTCGTTGAGACTTGTTGCTAATTATATCCTTCACAACTCTTCTTGAATACAAATGAGGTTTTATTTTAATTACATTGGCACGTTCCTCTGTTCCATAATGGTTGTTGTCTTGGCAATGACGCAAAATTACCCTATTTGTTCAGTTAAACGAATGAACTACCAAGCCTAAATAAAATACATAAGTCTTTGAAATGTTTTTGCATGTAATAATTCTTCATAGTTCTTGATTACGTTGAAATTAAGCCGTAATCAAAGCACTTTTCACCGAAACAATCTAGGAAAGATATGTCGGCCTCTATGGCGTAGTGGTTAGTGTAACCGACTACCACGCCTGAGGTCGCGGGTTCGATTCTCGCACAAGTCAAACATTTGTGTGCATGAACATGAATGTTTGTCTTGGTCTGGGTGTTTCTATGTATAATATGTATGTATTTACAAAAAGAAATATATATATATATGTATGTTTATCCATTGTCTAGTACCCATAGTACAAGCTCTGCTTAGTTTGGGCTAGATGGTGTTGTGTGTATGTGATAGAATATATAGAATATATATATACATATATTTATAATTATGATGGTTAATCTGTCCGATATATTACCAAAGTAACACACAGTCACAGAGGCACAATTATATTGTTTCTTTTCATATGGGTACAAAAGCGCTTTATTTATAACCATAATATGGTATATTTAGTTCTTTACATACAGGATAAAATTGATCCTGCCCATATCTAATGTTAATTTGATATATTTCACAGTAGAATACTGCAAGTTGAAGTACACCCGGATCCCACGACACGGCTGTTGACAATACGGAATTCGTCCGTAGCTCTTATCGGCAAAATTCGGTATTATCCACCTTTTCTATTGCAATAGTTGGAGTGGGCAATCAGAAGGTGCGTGGCGGGTGCCTGCCTTCGCAGTTAATTTATTACGACTATTATTACTTCTCTCGTTTCTAGAAGAAGCGTGACGTACAGCATTCTGAGATCTGTTATAAATCAATTTATAAGGAAAAACTATAATAATTCCAGTAGAGAATCATTCAAACCAGTATGTCAGTGGCCATACCATGGCTATAAAGTCATTGAAGAATACTTACATTATGAGTGAAATATACATGGCTATGCCATGGATTCGCTCGTACTCTGCAATCTAAGTAGACGTCAGAGCCTTCCACGACCTTCTTCGCATCCAAGTTGGCGCCAAGCTCCAATTTCGCCACCGGCAGATCTGTTAGAAAAACAGTTATGACTAACCAGTACCTCATTTCTGCTTATATTGAATCCTAATGTGCTTGCCGTTTTGCAGAAAGAAATTCATACAAACTATTTCTTTGATATTTTTGGAAAATTGGAAATATTTTACATGGTATATTTGCTTGACTTTAAGCAAAGTGTTAAATTATCAAATTGATCATAAAATTATGGCGTATTATGGCGATGCATATGAAGCAACAATTATACATACGGTAAGATACAAAACGACGTAATTTTGATTATTGATTGTCAACCTAAGCGATAATTATATCTCACAGAAACTTTTGTCAAAACTGGTTGACCACTTTCTTGGCCGAACGTACATCACACAAATAAGTATTTGTCCCGTGTGTGTTTGTGGGTTTCGAACACACACCACTTGCTGCGCCATCAATTGGTACTTACGTTGTATCTCCATCTTCCAGCCATCCTCGTGAGTGGAGTGCGGCAGGCTCGGCTGCACTGCTCTGCAGGATAGAACTCTTCCAGCGTCTTCTATCGACGGTACGAAGGTCAGGATACTGCTGGTCACGTTACCATCCGTTGATGTCTGGTGGAAAAATATTGTCAAATATTATTAACAAAAAGAATTGACCGTATTGTAATAAATAAAAACTATGTTATTATTTATTTGTTATTATGGTATTATATATCATAGAATATGCTACACTCACACAAAACGGTGTTACAATTCAGTGTCGCCAACTTATAAAACTGTATTATGTTTACATATTTAATTCATAAAATATAAGAATTATGACAAAGGAAAAAGAGAATCAATGAAGCCAGACTTCAAGCTACGATATCGACAAATCGTTTAGTCGCTAACCGCTAACTAAGCATTTCTTGGGCAAACAGCAGTCACTTAAATTTACCCCTATGTTTAGCATCTATTGCAAAACAAATGCATTTCAATTATAAAACATTTCCATTCTATTATGTTTATAGAATATATCTTAATAGGTATACTAAAAATTATCAGAATAAATGAAATAGCTGTTTAAATATTATCTCTCTTTTCTGTAGGGAAAGCCCAAGAGCTTTGTCAAGATCATTAATATCCTGGTTGACGAACCTAGGGGTGATTGAAATACCTTTCATAAAGCAAAATGTCTGCAAGCTTGTTTAATAAGTAAAAAATATGTATTAAAGAGTTTAAGTTGGTATGTACTTTTGTGTTTTAAACAGAATTGTCTGTAATATGAGACACTAAACAAATTACGCTGCTGTCAGACCTCGATCAAGTACCTAAATCCAACAAATTTATTTTTAATTATTGATTGACGAGGGCCTTTTTCAATTCCCCATAAGTTATTAGTGTAAAGAGAAAATAGATTTTGTATATTTAACCAAATAGAGTTAACATAATTATAGATATAAGACTATCTTTTGCCTGCCATTTCACTAGTATGACCTTATATATTATTATAGAACCCTCTGTGCGGGAATCTGATTCCCACTTGAGCGGTTTTTAGTGATACGCAGGATTTGGAAAAGGGACATTTTGAGATAGGGACATTCTGTGAAATATTTTACGAAAGAGAAATTCTGAGAAATGGGAGTTTTGCGAAGTGGACATTCTGCGACTGAGCCATAATTCCATAGATCAATACTGCAAGAACCAGGATAAAATATTTTTGTTCGTAGTCACTTTTACCGACCCACAACTATTTCTAATGCTAAAATCATGTATTTCAGTTACTCTGTTACTGGGTCAAAGAAGGACACACCAATTAATCCTCTTTCTCCTACATTATCAACCTTAAAAAAAGTTGCATATTCTTCACTATAACGATACTATAAATAAAATATATAATAAGAATTGTCGGTTCGTTACATTTCAACGGCTACACCGCTGAACTTTAATGAAAATAAATTATTTTAGCGGCCTCTAATGGCAAACCTCCTACCTGATGGTCAGTAGTAACCGCTGCCCATAGACTTTAGACTTCAGCCGTTAGCTTACTGTCACAATAGCCTCTTTAAGCCTCGTTTAAAGAAGGATAATTCATAGCGATATTGACATGAGGATAACTAGTATGGTCAGTGTTGCAACGGTAGTGAATGTGACTGCTGTCCATGAGGTCTTAGGTTCGATTCCCGGGCCGGGCAAGGTATTACTTATTATTTTATTTGGAGTTTTCTCCTCTAGCGATATCTTCAACATTTTAATAATAATAATAATGACCATTTATTACATAGACGCATAGATAAATACTTTATGGACTGACATACATACAATTTGTGTAATCTATACTAATATTATAAAGCTGAAGAGTTTGTTTGTTTGTTTGTTTGCTTGAACGCGCTAATTTCAGGAACTACGGGTCCGATTTGAAAAATTCTTTCAGTGTTAGATAGCCCATTTATCGAGGAAGGCTATAGGCTATATAACATCACGCTACGACCCACGGGGACGGCGCAGTAACGATAAACGCGGGTGAAACCGCGGGAACATCTAGTTATTTATATAACTTATTCACTATGTTAGTAATGATTCACTTGCACTCTATTGTTGTGCGTTCATGTGGCACTTGTCTGCGGAAGCGACTGAAAACCACACCCTTCGGCCAAGCAAGTTGGGTCTCGCACCACGAACGCCTTGAAGTTGACGTTGCGACTCGATTCCAGCAGCTGCAAACTTGGCATGTACTTAGATTTCTGGCGTACATACTCCGCAATGTCCTCCGCCTTAGTGGTGTAGTACAGGCGAGAGATGTACACGTGTGTGTTCGGAGCTGCACTACTTAGCTGGTCCTTGTCAACTTGATGCTATAACTACCGATCGCTGATTATGAGCTTTCCTGCAAATTGCTAATATTTACCTAAATCCTCGAATCGGTAAAATGCCTAAATTAAATAATTACCTAGTCCACCGAATCTAAGGTAAAATATTTTAACTTAAATCAAACGTAAAGGTAGACTCGAGAGATATATTGCACTGGGACTTGTATTATACGAAGACGTAACCCCTTTTACTTAAGCGAACTTAGTTGAAAGAAAAGGGAAACAATGGTAGAATCAAATCAGATCACTATTGCACCGCACTGGAGTAAACAATTATTCACAGACTGCAGCACAGCGATAAAGGAGCGCCTTATTTTGTACATTGCTTTCGGCTTTCTTTTCAGTTTCGGTATTATTAATTTAAACTCTATTTTAACAGGTTTTATCGCGGTTTGGGATCTTTAAATTTTCGTTTTCGTTAGTAAATGCGCTTCCTTCCTCTGCATGAGCTAATTTCCTGGTTTGGTAGTGGTATTGGCTCTTCATGTTAAGATATTCTTAGTGACTGCACGAAGTCTGTAATTGTGCTTGGTAGACGGCAACAAGCTTGCCTCTTATAACGTGGTGAAAAGTGATTCTGACATATAGCATATATATATATATATATAGCATTGAGATTATTTATGTACGTTTGTCTAGGAAACATTAGAGATGTAGATCACAGCAGACACTGAAATTGAATTAGATGCACCTAAAAAAAATACGCAAGCATGTAAATTTGTTAATATTATAAATGGGGAACAAGAAATCTACGGTGTAGAACTTAAAACTACTTTACCTTGACAAATCGTGTCGTTGCTTAACGAGCAAAGCGTCACGAGTTGAAATTCCTCTCTTATCATAAGCGACTTTTTCTCAGTATATAATAAATATACTGCTTAATACTTTTCTTTTATATTCGAAAATAATTGGTGATTCCTTCCTTTAACCAAGCGAGTTATAATTCCTATGCTGCGTGGGGAGATTCAATAAGATTGGGTGTTGATACGTTTGACTTAGATTTATTGACATTTCAACCAGGCTAAACCGACCGTTAAAGTTTTTGAAAGCAAGAATCTACAACTTTGCAATAACCACAGTGGCAACTTTGAAATAAAACGCAAAGTCTAAAGGTTCATAAATAATTATTTAGAATATCACAGATTTAGAAAACAAATGTTTTACATCACTCGGTAACTGAACACAAAAAAAATACAGTTTGGCTAACGAGATCCTTCTCTATTTCTTAGCAGCTTAAACAAAATGCGCAATGAAAATAGGTCAGCTTTGCTTAATAAGAGTAAACAATTGTTGAGTATGTTTTCCAGTGTTCCTCTAAATTTTCAATTAGGTTTCGGCTTTCAGCGAAGTTAGTCCTCGAGTTTCGGAAACCGGATAAGAAGTAAAGTTTTAGTTTCGGTTTCGCCTGCCGCGCGTATGGTAATGTTGTACGTTTGCTCATGTATGTTCCATTTAATTGGGTAATTCGCCACGTAGCTGAAA
The DNA here is from genome assembly GCA_963564715.1 of Catocala sponsa. Classification (NCBI taxonomy): domain Eukaryota; kingdom Metazoa; phylum Arthropoda; class Insecta; order Lepidoptera; family Erebidae; genus Catocala; species Catocala sponsa. The sequence goes on from OY751351.1 coordinate 12,455,550, forward strand.
TGTTTTACTTCTTTGTTTTGTGTGAATTAACTTATTTTATTAAAACTAGCTGACGCTTGTGGGTACATACCATTTTAAACTATTAAAGTAGTTCATGTAATGAAAAATCTTTCGGGTAAGGATGACTGAATAATATTTAGTTGTTGTATTATATGACTGGCATTATGCAGGTGCACGTTTATTTTACAGTAGAAACATAACACATATCCTAAAATGCCTTTCGGTCAAATCTGATGTTGCTTTTGTTATTTTGTTAGACTCCCGTACTATGATCAAAATGGATCTATGTTGCAGGGGATTTTACAAACATTTAAACGACGGACCAACACCCAGACTAAGAACGATTATTTCTAGACCGTAATTGTTTTGTTCCGTGTCATATCATCTATCCCACAACACTCGGCACGTGTGACAAGGACAACTTTAACCATTGCAGATTATAAAGTATCTCTATCAAATTATGTAGGTAATATTTCAATATCATTAACTTCACTCTCGCCTGCTTAAAATGTTATAACTAACGTGTAATGAGATGCAATATCTACTTACGGTACTTAGGCGTAAAGTTTGTTATGACAAAGTTATACGCGCTCCGAGTATCATAATATGGCACTGCTTTAGCCCCGCTTGTTACTGGAATATATACGTCATATTCAGAATTTAAGTACGTAAATGTACCTTTTTTTTTTTTTTTTTTTTTTTATTTTACTCGTCAAAATGACCACACTCCACCTGATGGTAAGCAGTCGTGTGGTCTAAGAGCAGTGGCCTCCACATCGCCCCCACAGTAGCCGAGGCGATGTTGAAGTTTCTACTTTGACGGCCTGAGAAGATGCTTTTTCACGCCCCGCTTAAAGAACCCAGGATTGAAGGAAGAAGGAAACACGTGCCTTGGCAGAGAATTCCATGCCTTGGTCGTTCGGCAGAAATATGAGGACCCAAACTTTTTGGTACGCACTCTAATCGACTCTACCGTGTAAGGATGGCATCTGAGCCCAGCACGCGTTGTTCTGAATAGGAAAGGGGAGGGCGGGATAAGGTGGAATAACTCTTCAGAGCACTCCCCGTGGTATATTCTGTAGAAACATGCCAATGAGGCAATGTCTCTACGGAGTTGCAGAGGTTCCAGTGAACTCGTGACCTCTGGATCTCCGATGATACGGACAGCCCGCCGCTGTAACCGGTCGAGAGCGTCCAGCAAGTACTGCGCGGAGCCATCCCAAAGATGAGAACAGTACTCCACGCAAGGGCGCACTTGTGCCTTATACAATAGGCACAGTTGCCCAGGCGCGAAGAACCGCCTCACCCTATTCAGAACTCCGAGTTTTCGCGAAGCTTGCTTAATGACGCTCTCGATATAGGTTTTCTGATTAAGAGAGCGGCAAAGATCCTTACCTAAGATGGAGAGACTGTCACGTATCACCAGTGGAGTGTTCTTCAGAGAAGGGAGGGGAAGGAACGGAGACTTTTTTGTAGAGAACGCGCATGCCTGGGTCTTCTTGGCGTTGAACTCGACCAAGTTCTTGGCACCCCATTCATAGATGCGGTCCAAAGTCCGGTCAAGTTCAACGACAAGATTCTGCCTTTTCCCCTCAACCTCAGCCTGTTTGGCCCCAGGATGTCCGAGGTATTGCCCATGCACGGTACTGTCGTCCGCATAACAATGTATGTTGCCGAGATTCAACATATCATTGATATGCAGAAGAAAGAGCGTAGGGGATAAGACAGAACCCTGAGGCACTCCTGCATTGACCTGCATAAATTTGGAAGCGCGACCGTCGCAAAGGACCCGAATACGACGCTTCTGCAGGAAACTTGCAATCCAGGTGCACAGTTGAGGGGGCAAGCCATAGGCCGGAAGCTTGGAAAGAAGAGACCGGTGCCAGACTCTGTCGAAAGCTTTGGCTATGTCAAGGCTGCTAGCCAAAGACTCGCCGTGCTTGTCCATAGCCTCACCCCAGAGGTGCGTGACGAACACTAGAAGATCACCTGTTGATCGTTTAGACCGAAAGCCGTATTGGCGATCATTGATCAACGATTGATCCTCCAGGTAGCGGACAATTTGGGACAATTGTTTATAATCCGCTCGAACACCTTGGAAAGCACCGAAGTGATAGCTATGGGTCGATAGTTGCTTGGCTCGGAACGGTCCCCCTTTTTGGGAATCGGTTGAACGTTCGCTTCCTTCCAAGCCTCAGGCACAATGCCTGCGACGTAAGACGTCCGGTATAGGCGCGTAAGTGTGGGAAACAACTCCGCTGCACATTTTTTAAGAACCACAGCTGGGATGCCGTCAGTTCCACTGGCTTTCCGAACATCGAGAGACTGCAGTATCGCACGAATTGTTCGTTGCCTGATACATATATCAGGCATGGTGTAGCCGCAGTTGGCAATGTTAGGCGGCTGCGAACCGCAGTCATCGATTCGGGAGTTGGCCGCAAAGAGATTTGCAAGCAGATCTGCTTTCTCCTGCGGCCGATGAGCCAGTGATCCATTCGGATACCTCAGAGGGGGCAGCATGGTCTGGCAGAAATTGGACTGCACGGCTTTGGCCAGGCGCCAATAGCTACGACTGCCCGTAGGATGCGCCATTAGTTCCTGGCCAAACCGTGCGACGCGCTGGGCATCCGCTCTTAAGTATGCCCTCTTGCAGACCTTTGTGGCTTGGTTGAACGCTGCCTTCAGGTGATCCACGTTAGGGTCGTGGAGAGTGCGAGCCCTGGTCCAAGCGCGATACGCCGTCTGTTTGCGTTCAACAGCATCGGCGCATTCACGCCCGAACCAGGGCCTTTTCCTGCCGCCGCTCGTGACATCACTGTATGGAATATAATATTCCATACCCAGGATGATTTCACCAGCGACAGCAGTAGCGCTCTCTGATGGATCCCTGTTCTCAACGCAGCGTTGAGCCCAAGGGATGGATGCGAAGTATTCCCGCATTCCATCCCAGTCTGCTGACGAGTAGTGCCACAGTCGTCGTCTTGCCTCCTCGGGTCGTGGGGGCGTAACAACAACAGCTGTGGCACAAACCAGACAGTGGTCTGAGGTGCCCAAAGGAGCACGAATCGACACACTGTACCGGTTCGGGTTACTCGTCAGCAGCAGATCGAGCAGAGAGGGCGCCTGACCTGCAATATCTGGTATCCGGGTGGGCTGGAGTAAGAGTTGAGACAGGTCATGCGTGAGACCGAACGCATGGGCAGTTCGTCCCGCGTGGTCTGTTTTGGGAGAACCCAACCAGGTCTCATGGTGGGCATTGAAATCTCACAAGAACACCAACTCAGCGTTCGGAAACCGCTCCTGCGCGTCGTCTGCCGCCTGACTCAGGTAATTGAAGAGTCGAGTTGTCTCAGCGTCTCCTGAATGGGATCGGTAGAGGCACATGTAGATTTGGCCGAAAGAGCCATGATCTACGTGTACCCAAAGGACAGAGAAGGAAGGGTCCTCTAGGCATTGTAGACGGCGACAGCAAATATCCGCCCTAACAAACAAGCATACCCCGGCTTTCGCGAGGAAACACTCCTCTAGCACGTAGACGGGATATTGCAGGTAGTTCGTGTCTGCAGGACGGCGTATTTGTGTCTCTGTTAGAAAAAGCATTGCCGGCCGAGCCGTCTCCAGGTGGTGATGGACGGCATTAAGGTTAGCGTGGAGTCCTCTGATGTTAATAAACTCCACGACACAGGAAGCAGCAGTGGGGTTACGGTGATTGGCTGCTGTTGAACGACAATGCTTTGTTCGTACTGCCATAGAGTGAAAGGAAGGGGAAGCGTGAAAAAAAAGAGGCGGCTATTCTCGCAGCAAAGTGGGGCAAGGCGCAGAGCAAGTTTTGTCATATAACTGTATGGTATGGCGATAGCCGATCCGACGGACGGAAGGACCCCCGTACCCTCCCGAAAGTGGTCGCCGGGACCCACCCTCCGGTCACCATCCGGCACGACGAGCCACCTCGAGATTATGCGCGGCATGATAAGGCAGCCAACCTAGTTGGTTAGACTCGGTTGGGCCTCTGGACTATACCGCGGGCGGCCAGCAGAGCACCGTTTCTACGGCTCTCCCTGGCCGCCGGGTCGACTCGCGCCACCAACACAATGACTCTACGGATACTCTGCAGGTCCCTCATAAGCTGCGAGAATCGTCACCTCATGCTTAGGCCTCCGGCGCTCTCATTCACCGAACGAAACACAGCAGTGAAACACTGTTGTTTCACGTCGATTTTCTGTGAGAGGGTAGTACTTCCCCGGTCGAGCCGGCCCATTCCTGCTGTAACCAGCTTGGCTCTACTACCTTTAAAAACTTTTGACTTTCTTTCCTCTTAACAAGGTTTTATTAGCTTGACCTGTGTCTATCTATCTGTGTATATGTAACGGAGTCTTTGAATACAATTTTACCCACTTAAAAATATCGGATTAATTTGATATACTATACTTATCAAAGATTGATGACAAAAAAACAATTTTATAAGTTTGTCCTAGTATCCTGGCTAGGATCACCAGGATATCAAAAAAATAAACGCATGGTTCATGTTCGTACTGTGATTAGTGGGAAACCGTAGACCTGTTAATTGCAAACCCGATGTTTTAAACATTAGACTTGATGGTTTCGCGTTTAAAATGGGCAATAAGCTACGTTGTTTCTTAACAACGCATATTATACCACCAAAAAACATAAATACATCTCTAAAGTATATAGAAATAAATATTGACAGGCGTACTGCGTCGATACTTTATTTTTCGACCCGAGAATTTTTGCCTTTAAATATTACGACTAAACAAATAATTATTACATTAAAAAGGAGAAATATCGGTATTCTGACACATACATACATTCATGTTTTTGTATTAATGAAAGTCACCTTTCTATCAATGTTAGGTCTTCTCATAAGAAATTGAATTAACAATGTATTCATACAAGAAGAAATATTCAAACAGACGTGTTTGAATATACCATTACTAAAGATTTAATCTCCCGTCTTTCACAAATAAAATGGCAGCAATAACCATATTATTTTAAGCATATCATACTCACAGTCTCTCTGACAGTCTTGAGCCTCGTGCCTCCCTTCCACCAGGAGATGGTCGGCTTTGGGCGAGCCCCTACAGCTTGGCACACCAGTTCGGTGCTCTGGGCTGCTACTAGTGGCCGCTTGCCGCCTTGGAGCCGCACCCATAATGGGCGAACTGTGGACAAAGAAGCAACATTATTAAATCCTACATTTTTTTTGGATGAACGGTACTCTTATATTCTTTTCTTTTCGCCTGACAACATGTATACGAAAATAGAAATGTACTGCCTCGTGGCATGAGTTTATCCTAAGATCGTGTGTGATCGCGAGTTTAGCCCTTTCTTTACAACAACACGAGTCTATAACGCATTCATTAATTATCCATAAAAAGCAGGGTCACTGAACAAAATTGAATTTATATGACTTTTTGTTAAATTCCGGAATCATCAGAAAGGAATTAACATATGCCTATCAAATATCAATCAATTTATAATTAAATTAATGATTGAATAGGGTGAATGGATCCACCAGGTGGTGTGAGCATATGGTTGGGTTTGGACGTCCGATAATGTATGTAGATAACAACCTTTTAAATCACCCAAATAAAAAGTAACCCTGTGGAGTGAAGTTCTATTAATAAAGGGATACTTGGAAGTTTTTTATTTGTAAGGTTGGTATCGGTTGCACACGTGAGATAGATTCTATCAAATTTATTTTGGGTTTGAATAAATCTGAAACAAGCCATTATAACTAATGATATTATACACTAAATATGTTGGTTATTATCTATACTAATATTATAAAGCTGAATAGTTTGTTTGTTTGTTTGAACACGCTAATCTCAGGAACTACTGGTTCGATTTGAAAAAAATCACTTATTGTTGGATAGCATATTAAATTTATAGAGGAAGGCTATAGCCTATATAACAGCACGCTACGACCAACGGGGGCGGGCAGTAACGATAAACGCGGGTGAAACCGCGGGAACATCTAGTAATTTAATAATAGTAACAGCCCTGTGTATAAATTGACCCACCGCTGGGCACGGGCTTCTTCTTAGTGCGAGAAATGTTAGGTCTAGCGTAGTGCAGGTTGGCACTTACCATAATATCTTTGAAAATATTATGGAGAACATCAGACATGCAGGTTTCCTTACGATGTTTGAACTTGTCTTACGTTTACGCGAATGTTATACCACACTTAATTATAGTTAGCTATATGTATATACATCTATACAAATAAATAAAATTGAAGTGTCTGTTTGTAATGTCAAAATAACAGCTTTTTATCTAATGCATATGAAAGTATATAAGGTACCTATACGAAAACATCTATTTTTTAAATTTTTGTCTGTCTGTCTGTCTGTTTGTTCCGGGTAATCTCCGAAACGGCTGAACCGATTTTGACGGGACTTTCACTGGCAGATAGCTGATGTTATAAGGAGTAACTTAGGCTACTTTGATTTTAGTACAAAAATAGGGTTCTGCGGAGACAAACACTTTTTAGTTAAAATCTACGCGGACGAAGTCGCAGGTAACAGCTAGTATAGAATAATGTCAGTATATACAAACTTAGGATAAGTCACTAATAAGTTCAGTTGGAATACATACTCGGTAGAGCGATAACGTTGTTTTTATTTTACACTCCTGTCAGAATTCTATAACTGTTTACGGTTTATTTTAAACAGGCTGTCTCAGTGGCGCAGCGGTTATGTATGCGACTGCTGTGCACGAGGTCACGGGTTTTATTGCCGGATCAGGCAAAGCGTTATTAGATTTTTTTTCAAGAAAATAAATCAGAAGCAGCACGGAGTTTTGCTCCGTACCAATAGCCTAGTCTCCTATTACGTAGTACCTAAAATTATACTTAGCGAACGTGTAATACACTTCTGCTCACCTCTTCGGGAGAATAGGCGTGTGTATTAGACACTATTTAAATTTGCACTTTCCTGAGGTTTCGGTTGTATTTCAGCAGTCATGTTTCCGTGAAGACTAAAATGCTATAACGTATTTTTGAAACAAGTCGCGACTAAAGCCAGTCATAATAGTTTAAATTTAAGATAACATTAAATAGTAACTAAAATAAATAATTTTGTAGCTGCTAGAATACAATTGCAATTAGTACAATAAATTCACAAAAACAATTTATAAAAAAAATCCCAACTTGTACGAATGTCGGTTTTATAAACTCATTGTGGGAATCAACAAAGGTCCACTTGTGGGAAACAAAGGGCTAACTTAACTACGATTCAAAAGATCACGATCCCTTTTTTTAATTTAGACCACTTAAGACAATTCATCCGGGCTTTTTGTTGCTTTAACCCTTTTTAGGGTTCCGTATGCGAAAGTGTAAGACCTTTTCATGGAATAAATTAAACCGGTTTGTTTTTAACCAAGGGACAATTGTTTTGGATTGCGGTTTTAGCTATGTTTGCTTGCTCTGACTCAGTGGCGCAGCGGTGGTAAAATAGCTGCCCGGGTGCCACTATTTAAGTGGTGAAGTGCCCTAAATAGGGTTCTGGATTTCCAAGCGGGACTGCTGTGTCCTGACATTGCTGAAGTCCATGAGCAGCGGTTACCACTTTCCATCAGGTGGGCCACTTGCTCGTCTGCCACCAATGGCAATAAAAAAAAATAAAAAAAGGTGAGTGCCAAAAATAGCTATTTCGAGTTTGGGTGATCTTTACGTCCGTTGTCTGAATGTTTGTAGAGCCCCTGCGACACAGGAAGTTGTGCGGAAGTGCGGGAGCAGTATTTCTTTAAGAGAAAAAATGAAGTAGCGGATTAAGCGGTCACCATGGTAAGGCAAAAGCCCTAAATACATTGCGACTACGCCTTGCCTAATAGTAATTACATTATCTATAAAAAATAAGCGTTCCTATTGTAAGGCACGTGGTACAGGCCCTATATGACGTGACCCATACAACAGGACGCGGCACAGATTGTTTAGACCCCTTATCTTACCGTAGAAACATCGATCTTCTGTATGTTAAAGGTATTTTCCCAGTCGAAACTAGTTTAAGAGAAGATCTATATTGCTATTACAGAAAATTAGTAGTATATCTCAATACTACTGGTCTATAGTTAGTATATCTCAATACTACTGGTTCTTTTATAAAACCCGGGACATGTGCCATTGGGTCAACAAGCTATCCAATAAATACAGTAGATTTATATCTACTGTATTTATTGGATTTATATGTTAAAGAATTGATGCATACCAATTAAGATACGACTGTGACAAATGAAAAAAAATTTGGCACGGTATAATTAATAAAATCGTTTAAAAATTACGGATCCCAGGACGATAAAATAATCAATTTAAGCAAGACTCTATAACTATTAAAACTCAACCTAATTTCTTAAAAGTGAAGGTTTAATTTAGATTATCTGTTGCATACCAAAGCTTGATCAAAACCAGGAAGAAGTATGGAGAAATAGACTTTATTGGAGATTTGAATTAAGGCTTATATTTGCGCGGAGTATTTTTTTGATAAAAGTTGATTAAAAAATTAATGGCATTATTTCAAGTGTGAGAAATTTTCTGTATTGAGTGTGAATTTTAACTTACTGTTTTTAAGTACGGCGATACGGTTGAATTCAATTCTACAAGGTGTTTTAGTAGAGGTAGCCTAGTACCTATTGTATGGAATTTAGCATTGTGGTATGTGGTGAATTAAATACTATTTTCAATTCCTTGGTCCGAATGGCTTTCTACGGTGATTTCATCGTAAGCAAGAGTGTTTAAGTAGAAAAATATGTTTGCTGCACAATTTTGATATTTCATGATTTAAATAACCGTGAAATATAAAACAAGAAAATAATAATATCATTACTATGTATAACATGCACACGCACGCACGCACGCACGCACATACACACAAGCTTGATATTCGCCTAAATATGCGCGAAAGGACAGAGGAGTATTACTCCCACATTGCCACCAGTTATGTTTTAAGTCTCTTGTAATAGAATAGCTATTATTTTTTATGCCGCCTCTATTTTAAATAATCTTACGATCTGCCTTATGGTAAGCAGTAACTGTAATGGAAGAAATGCAGCGCAAAAGATAAAACGCAATGAAATAATAATAAAAAAATAGATTATGGTAGAAATAGATCGTAGAGTAGTCTTTGGAACTCATCATTGTCTTCGTTTTTTTAGGATTAACTTTAGATCATAAAGTTCAGAGGGGCGCTCAAATATCGTTACTTGCAGGGAAACTTAGCTCAGCCGCATACGCCATTCGGAAATTGAGATAACTTACTTATATATTTTAGTTAATTTCACAGTGTCATGTCTTACGGTATATTATTGTGGTGCAAGGCAGCTGACATTGAGACGAGTTTTCTTCTCCAAAAACTTGCAGTACGTAGCATTTATAATTTAGGTACACGAGTTTCCCCGGAAGAGCGTTAAAGAAATAGGTATACTTACTGTTGCGTCGCAATATATATTTGCAAACATTATGTTTATTAAACACTTTCTATTGTGTGCCATAATAGCTGTTATACATATTAAAAAGGATAAGCAAAGTAAAAAACTAAGATCTTAAAATTATAACAATATCACGTGAAATTAACTTAAAACACAGTAGCAGGTAATAATTTCAGGTTGGCAACTTAATTTCACGTTACCGAACACCGCCATTTTCTATAATATATGTGTGTGTCTTATCTGTGCTGCGAATAAAAAGTGTGAAGCGAACATCGTACCGGCGGCAATGTAGAGTAGGTAGAAATATAAGTGGTTTTGATATTTTGCTTTCTCTCGTAGTAGGATGTAGGATATTCATTTGGTTATAATTGCTACCTTAAAATTGGGTGTGTGTTTGTGTGTGCGTGTGCGTGAGTGTAGTAAATATAGCGGGATCTTCTTTTATACTTTTATTTTTTTTACGACTTCGAAACACAGGCACGCTTGCAGGAGCTAGCGGTTTTAAAACGTTAAAATAACTAACACAAATAACATCCAGAGTAACTTTTGTCAAGAATTTGGTACAGACCCTTTGCTCAAGCTTTTCTAGAGGTGCCTATGTCAACTTAAACGTGCATATTTTAGCAGTATTTTATTCAAACAGACACCTCTTGCACTAAAAATAAATTCTGTACAGCAGGGGACTTAACAATCATACAAACAACAGACACAAACAACACGCAGACACGGAACAATCATTTGTACTATCGGCTCGAGCGACGGATGACCATTTCAGAAAAATTTTCGCTTGCACATGTTGACCAGTTGAGTTTGTATCACCTTAGAATCAGTAAACAAATGTATAGTGTAAAAAAACTCAAACAAAGAAAGGGGCGTGTCACGGGTACGGGTACCAAGTGTTGGCCTGCTATGCGATTTTAACCTTATGAGTGGTCATCCGTCTCTGGAGTCGATAGTACATCACAAAAAGCTTTGTCCCGTGTGGGATTTGAACCCTCAACTCTCGGCGCAGTAATAGTGGCGCGGCGATCACTTAAACCACAACGCCGTCCGTGCAGAATATTTTCGGGTAGTAAAGTCGATGGCCCTTAGAAGTGTTAAAGTCATCAAACCAACAAACATCAATTAAACGGATTTTGAATTGAGTAAACTATTTCGGAGAACAAGATATTTCGCAACGTCCTATAGGAGATTTAATTTTCAATATACATCTTCACCGACATTGAATTTACCGAGCCGGCTTATGTCTATAAAGCTGGTCGCAAACATACGGTTTCCTGAACAGGTTTCCGAAACAGGGATTCAGATTCGTCATTCCGTCAGCTTTGCGCAGACGTTGGATTTTTTCATCAGGAATTAGTATTACCAGTACGTACGGCAACGCCACCGTATCTAGCTAGCTCTGAGTGTCTAGTGCGAGTTTGTTTTACGTTAACGCGATGGACACGTTTATGACGTTAGACGCTCCGATTGGGCCGCTCCAAGCTCTTGGCCAATGGTATCCCACAGCCCACAGGTATCCCGGACTAAGACGTAGTTTTTTCCGGTATGCACTACCGTGATATACAAGCGGACAAAGCTTTGTACCGGAAATCATACCGCGATATAAAGTATCCTATGTCCAATTACATTCTATCTGTATAGGTATATAAGGATGCATATTATCAGCATTGCCTATGCTAAGGTGTAATGTCAATATTAACAGAGGAAAACAAATCTATGAACCAGGATTTGAACCTGCAACCTCGACAATTAATTAATGTCTAACCGTGTGCAAAGTGTCATCCAAAACCGTACAATAGTTAAACGCTTTATTGACTAACAAACATTTTCACAAAACGCATTTATAATATTAGCAAAAGATTCCATCTAACATAATTATCATCATTTTGACAAGATTATTCCACGCACTCAAATTTCGCCAATCTACATTTAGGTCGACCCTAACCGACGAACATATTGCCACAAAAATCACACATAAATTATCAACCAACAGCTTAATACTACTTCAATCGACAAACACGAATAAAACAAAACAAGAAAAAAGCACACACATGCCGCATCCAAAACGCCGGCTCCTTGTCGGTACAATCGGATACAAAAGTATATCAACCTGTCAATTAGGCCTCCTTAGATTATCATCTGTGTTATGTATGGCGTGATTATATCGGGTACCCGCGTTTCGGGGATCCCAGTGATTTACGCGAGGACACAATTTTGCGGTAACGCTGTTTTTTAGGAATTCTTCGGTTTTTCGTTGAAATTTATTTCTATTATTTCGTTCCTGTGTTGACAGTTCTGCTTTACATACAATGACGTCTAACTTCCTAATATCCTCCGAATATTATTAATGGTGAAGATGTCTTGATGATTTCTACAAAATAATACGTGAACTAGGCACATAGATACGCCATGCCTCTGATTAAAATTTTGGGTACCATTTGTTCTTCTTATTTCTCGTTTTTAAGTCGATTCTTCACTAGTACTCTCAGTAAGCGCAAAATCAAAAACATTTAAACAATGGATACAAAAGACACCTAGGCATATAATTTTTAGTCGATCATACAAATGATTAGCTAAAATACTGCAAGTGAAAACAGAATCACTTATATGGTGTATAAGTGATTCGTTGATCATTAAAATATTTGTTTCAAACGAAATGAGAACCAGCGACATACAGTACTTTTTATAGCGATTTACACATACTACATAAACCTATGCACCATTCGTGCAATAACTGTAGATAAATGGTTTAACTTTACATTCAAAAGTTCCTCAAACTCATATACAATTTAGTACCACGGCAGTTTTGTTTACACGATTTTACTTCGGAATTTCACCATAAACATCGTGAAAACTATAGTAAGTCGGTTTAAAATATTGGTTGACTGCTTTTCGGATTAAATTTTACAGTTTAGGATAAGGGTTCGTTAAGCTATATAATATGTGTATGTATAATAAACATAATACTAGGTAAATGCGTGTTCTTTTATCGAGCATTAGGTTTCAACAATAATAACACAACGTAATAACAGTTATGTATAGTTTATGAGATAATTATTTTAAGTGCTCGGTTCGGTGCATTGAACGCATAGCGATTGTCGCATACTAATTTATACATGCTAATATTATTAATGCAAAAGTAGGTCTGTCTGTCTGCTATACTTTCACAGCTAAACCACTGAAGCCATTTTGATGCATGGCAAGGAGGTAGATTATATTCTGGGAAGGACATAGTCTAACTTTTATTCCGGTATTTGATATTCTTTGCATTCACGTGGGTAAAGTCTATACTTCTATAATAATATTATAAAGAGGAAAGATTAGATTTTTTGCTTGTTACTTCTTTTACGCGAGCAAAGCCGCAGGAAAAAGCTAGTAATATGTATAAAATGCTAAGTATACTTTAACATTTTTTTGGTAAGTTATGGCAGAATAGGAGTCAAACTTACAGACCGCATCAGAAATTCAATACTACGTTCCAAAACTCAAATTGCTGATGTAGGCCACTCAGCTGCCAAATTAAAGTGGAATTGGGCAGGCCATGTTTGTCGTATGCCAGGAGAGTTATGGGCGGGAACAATCACATAGTGGATGCCAAATAACGGGAAGCGACAACGAGGCCGGTCCAGGAGGAAATGGCGAGACGAGCTGGATGCATTTAAAAGGGATTGGCAACTCAGAACAAGCGATCGAGACAGATGGAAGTCGGAAGGGGAGGCCTTTGCCCAGCAGTGGGACGCCAATTAGGCTTATAATAATAATTATTATTATAATGGCAGAATTCTCAAGATTAGATAGTTTTACATTGGTATATGTCCGAAGAGTTACAGGTGTATCACATGCACATTTCATTAGCGATGTTAAAACCGCCCGGTATTAACGTCAGGTGGCTATGAACGTTAAACGAGCACTTTTTTAAACTTTGTGGTGCTACTGTGAATTGCCTAATAGAAACACTACAAATAAATAGGTCTATTAGATAGTTTAGTATATTTGCTAACAGCTGTATTACACACACGTTATACTACGTAACAGGAGACGGGCCTGTGGCAGCCTAGTCTAGCACCAGGCACAGTTTGGGATTCCGTGCTGTAATAAACAAAACTTCAATATCCCAATAACTTAGCTTGACCTGAGAACCAGCACGATATCTCATGCGCAGCAATTACATTCACTACCGATGCGCTACCAAGCAAGTTATCTCATAAGGTCTTTTATTTATCGTAAGTTTATATGTCACAACAAAACTTCTCCAAATAAAATAGAGAAAAGAATACCATTGACCTAAAAAGTAAAGGAAATATGAGTGTGTACGTTTTGGGGTAATTCTTATTAATGAGTGGTGGGGTAATATACAAAGCGGATATTATGGGGTGTCACATATTGTTGCAAGTTAAAACGATACTTGCCCTCTTTTACATCGGAAAAAGACCTTTATCGTAATGTAAAAAACTACTACATTTCTTTTTTACACGATAACATAATTTAGTTCTGAATATCTTACAAAGGATAACGTGTAAAGCGAAATGATAACACCACTGTATACCCCTGATCAGCAAAAAAATTATTTAATTTGATTTGAAGGGTAAGCAGAGATCAATTAGAGCATTCATTGCTCAATAGTCCTTTTTATTTGGGACCTAAGTACACTATGTTCTTAGGTCCCAAATAAAAAGGACTATTGAGCATAAAAATATTATTAAGTATATTGTAGAAGATCAGCAATAGCCTAGTGTGAGATCCTTAGCCTGCAAAGCAGAGATATAAAGATGGCACCCACGACTTTTCGAAGTTATTATCGCTCGCTTTGACGGTGAAGGAAAACACTGTGAGGAAATCCTCATATCAGAAAGTTCTCCATAATGTTCTAGAAGTTCTGTGAAGTCTAGCCTAACTCTTTTCATGCAGAGAAGAGGCCCGTGCCACGGTTAATAAATAGGGCATGATATGATTATTATACGTATTATTGTCTTCCATACATAAATGGTACACATTGAAATTCAACTAACTTATACAGACAGTCAGTTTATTGTAGTTATAGCTTTTAAATACGGGTATTTAGATAATAATTTATACTAACTTTAAAATAAAAAAATAAAAACTTGAGAGGTGTCAAGGGACACCCGGATGGAACGAAATTCCTTTCGATTAATTAGTGAAGGAATTGTAATAAAATTTTTTTTTTTTTAAGTTATAATATTTTTTTTTATTATTAACAAATATAATGTAATATAAACTTAATCAGTAGGCTCAATTTTAGTAATAATTGGCTTGTGGACATTAACAATACATACAATAAATATTGCCATAAACTCCACTTTTATAAAAAGACAGGCAATCTACTTACGCCCCAAAATATACAACATAGTTTGTAAGTTACATGCTAAAGTGGAAAAATTAAGTCTAAGTCAAATAAAAACATTAATAACAACGTGGCTCTTTAAGCTCTCTTATGAAGAAACTGAACTAATTCTTCTCAATCACAGTTGACGACAAAGATACAATACTCACACATGAACACACACGCACACACACCCTGACACACACAAACACACACACCCTCACACACACACCCTGACAATGATAAAACGCCACACATTTTCATCACATACAACTGTATTACCCTTTTTATTTCCAAAATTGTTAAGTTAATATGTTCACTTCGTTCGAACGTTATTTTGTTCGAAGTTTAATTTTTGTTAATTTTTTATATTTTATTTGTTTTCAAACCGTCTGTCTGCATATTCTGTCTGCATATTCTAGATGCTAAGCGACTAATGTATAACGTGTGGTTACCGCGATACAAGCCTCGAGCTTAGTGCGGAAGCCGCTGCTAATTATAAAAATGTGTAATGTAGTAAATAGAGAAATAAATAAATAAATATTAAGAAATAACCTTAAACTTACAACTAGCAAAAAGTGTCGTTACAAAAAGTGTCGTTACAACTTTTGGTTTTAATTTTTTTCGTCTAGCCCCCTTTCGCAACGCGCGATAAGGAACTTCGTTCCAAAAATACAGACGAATTCATGAGTACCTCCTCATTTTTTTGAAGTCGGTTAAAAATGGGAATGTGACTTTGTTTGTGACGCTTTCTCACGCCTTAACTAATCGATCGATCATCATGACAGTTAGTATATACGTTGTCACGGTACAGAAAACAACATAGCATACCTTTCATCTAGAAAAATGTATTATTCCTAAACGAGCGAAGTCGCGGGCAAAAGCTATTTTCTATACAGTTTACACTTTGTTATATATTTAATTATAGGTGTTCATCTCAATCTTAACACTTAAAATAATTAAACCCGTCTACGCATCGATCAAATATACCATAGATGCACGATCGTCGCTCGAAAAATGGCCCCAACAAAACTGTGCATAAATCAGTCGTATGCGCTATATTATGCACCTGTTCCACTCACTCTTGCGTGCGCTGCCCGTAAGCGAGAGCGAATCGACACCACTACTACGGTGGAGACCGTACCATATACGTAGTACGTTTGCGTATCGCGAGTAACATACTTAGGACGCTTTACATTGACGCGTTTTAACTAAACTATTACAAAATGTTTCTCAGTGGGCGTTCAATGGTTATTCCGGTTTATTTCCTGGATTGCATAATAAATTCAGACACTTATAAGTAAGTAGTACTGGTCTGTGGCACTGACCAGTACTACTTAGTTTTATTGACGCGGTTTTTGTATGAGAATGTGCATCTATGGTATATTTGATCGAAGCGTCTACGTCATAACATGGCTACGATGTTTAATCCTCCAAAACACAGATCGCTTTGCCTAAAGACTTCAAGAGCCAATCAGATCGTATTAATATATTAATCGATACCACTTCTGTACTTAACATTCCAAATCGATACAATAACATGCATGATGTCTCTCCAATAATCCTTTCGTGTCGGAGCGAGAGGTTGTAATCTTACAATAGGAGTGAAGGAGACAGCATGTATCGTACGTGCAAGTCACGTAAGGATATAATCTGTATCGGTAATGATGCGTCAATCACGTGTTTCGATGAGGAGGGATAATGGTAAAGATATGAGAAAGATCTCGGTGTATATGAGGGATCAGAATTAAGTGGGCTTTGTCAGGATTATTTTTCTGCTTCAAATACCTACCACCGAATAAGTACCACTAGGTAGTGAATGCTACTTCTGTGCATGGGGTCTTGGAGTCGATTCCTCAGTTCCGCATGAGGTTATTGGATTTCTATGTTAAGACTTTCTCAGTTGCAGCACAAAGGAACTGGAAAACAGCAATACAGCCTACTAATGGGGCCTAAAATATAGTGGACAAAATGTGGATGTAATAATTGATTCCACTTTTGGGCACTGGCCTCTTTATAGTATAAGAAGGGTTAGGTTAGGTTACACAACATCATTTAAAGCATTATAAAGTACATTCAGACATACAGGTTGCCATCGCGATATTTTCCACCGTTAAATGGAACGATAGTTACTTTTCAATACACACATAATTTTAAAAAGTCTACGGTGTATCTTGGGTTAAACTCAACACCTCTGCTTGGCAGTCTAACGATTTACCACGAGGCTATCGCTATATTACAACAACACCCGTCAAGAGCTGAAAACACACTCGAAACTGAGAATATATGAATTTGAAATCCTCACGGCACAAAGTTTAAACAAAGCACTATTTAAACTGTCGCAACATAAATCATGACTCGAAACTTTTAACCAGTAGACACTACACCTCAAATATTTTAAAACTGAACTGGATAGTGTATAACTATTTATTCAATTAAAGTACGTACTATTGTTCTGTAGTTTCCCAAATTACCTTTGCCTGCGACTTCGCTTGATCGTGAACAGTACTTTTTTAAGATAAAACCCTAAGTACTCTTCTGTATAACTTTTACTTTAGTTTTTGTGGCGAAATTTTTTATTTTTGTTAGATGTGGTTGCCTGTAAGTGAATGAGCACAAGGCATGTCTGTAAATTATTATTTAGAAGTAAGAAATGTGTATCATTTGTTGGCGATCCAAATAAATAAAATAAATAACTTGTATGCAGATAAATCCAGTTCATGAAGATCAGTCGAGTGGTTAAGGCATGAAAGCGTAACAAACCACCTATTAACCTCACAATCGTATTTATAATATTACTAGATGCAGCCCGCGGCTTCGCTCGCGTTAATGTGGTATTTGTTAAAATTAAATTTCAATCTCTAGGGAACAGTACCTTTCTACCAGTTAAAGGTACCCTATATTATTTTCTGTACACCTAACATCGTGTATGCAAATTTTTATGATGATCAGTCGAGTTAAGGCTTGAAAACCTAACAAACAAACTCACATTCGCATTTATAATATTAAATTAGGATAAATAATTTAAACATTCGCCAAATTAATAAGTGCGATTGCAGGAGTTGATCCTGTAATAATAAGAAGATTGTGACATAAACTTATTTGGCGAAGTTTAATGAATGTGCTATACGCTCTCTTGAGTTTGTAGGTATATAATCAGATATATGTACGTAGTACGATGAAACTTGAGAGTTGAGCCTTACGACGTTAATGTAAGTTGTACGGTGCAACGTTTTGATTAGTCATGAATGAGTAAATTACGCCTGCGATTTTACACGCGTGAACATTCTCATAGAATCTGAAGTTGAGGCAATAATGTAAAAATATACAGCTACTTTGTGACACGATACAAAAGCAGTAAGTATATTTTTAGATTATCAAACTTATGCCACGTCGATTCCCGGCTCGGGCATAGTTTGTACTCGCCTAGCTTTTGCACGCGGCTTTGCTCGGGTAAAAGTAGGTTAGGTTTTTGTAAAAATACTTGTAACTAAAAATTAATTTTGTTTCTTCTTTGGGTCATTGCCACTGTCTTAAATGTAATCTATATGTAATTTGTAAGATAGTTTCTAAGATTGAACTTCCTCCTAATTAATTAATATATAAAAATGTATTGCTCAATATTTAAGTAAACTGTAAAGTTTGTTTTTGAGTAATAAATTTCTCTGAAGCGAATATAGCCGGTGATAATAAAGCTTCCTAATGATGAAGAAATTTTTCAAATAGGTTGAGTAGATTTAAGTAAAATCATTACAAACAAACAGATATAAATTTAAATCTTTCCTCTTTATAATATTAGTTATATAATCTATGCTCGACGCCCCGGTATAATAAACTTTATTGAGAAAGAACTAAACAAAACTACTTACGATTGACATCGATGGATATGTTTTCGGAGACGGGCGCAATCAGCGGATCAGTTACTGCCTGTGAACAAATTAATAACAGCTGTTAATAAAATATAGCAGCTTTTAGTATAAAAACACTCTGTAAATGTTGCATGTATGAAGGATTTATAATATACCTTTTAACAAGGCTTTGCAAGCCAAGCTGATATATTCCGTTAATTCTCTGACTAATGGAAGTATTCCCAAAAATACTGTTAGTTCACGTAAAAATGCAGTAACGTTTGTTATTTTTATCTAACAGTTGTTATCAAAATCGGTATTGAAATTGAGAAATTAATATATTTCTTGTAAAACTTCATAAGAGAAGAAAGAAGACAAAAGGAGCGCATGTCGTTGCTATTTTTCAACAATAGGACTCAGTCAATGATGATTTGAATATATCCCATCACTGAAGTTTTAACGATTGTGTGAAAGAAAGAATAAAGATTATATTTTCTCTAAAATCCTGTCAAAGGCAAAAACATCAATTTAATTCAATAGCCGTAAGACCATTTTTGCTATTCGTAAAGCAACTGCTGAATTCTGCAATCCTTTAGGCTGTTAAGCGAGTCCCAGTTACCACATTATCAATTTTCTTATTACGTTATTTTTCGGTAGCAAGTCTGCTTATCTAGGCTGCCTAAGCCCAAGGTCAGAGTACAATGTTTCCATTTTAAAGTCTATGTAGTTATGTTGGTGCATTAAACAAATAGCTGTTACACACGTACCTGACAAGTGATGTCAGTGCCGAAGTCAGACCTCTGCAGCCGAAAAGACACAGTGGCTCTGGCTTCAGAGTTGGCGAGAAGTGCATGTGACTTCCACCAAGATACTCTAGCTGTAGGGCGACCTGTACAAAACAAATGACTCGTATACATTGGTGACTGACGTTACAATACTTTTACGTACGAGCTAAATGAACTACCAATGGATGGTGAAATAATGACAAGGAATTTTTTATATTATTATGGTGGCAAGCATATGTTTTGTCTGATGGTAACCGGCTATTATAACTTATAATACTAGGGCTATCACAGCTCATAGCATTCAGAAAAAAAAGTCGCTGTGCTGTCAACTCAATTAGTAATAAGAATATAATAATAATAATAATAATATCAGCCCTATATTAAACTGTCCCACTACTAGGCACGTGCTTCTTCTCAATATGAGAAGGGTTAGGCCATAGTCCACGCTGGCCTGCTCGCCACCCGATAAGCACCAGGTCCGAGAGGCGTCGTGCGTGTTCCCACGCGCGTCTTTGTGTCGTGTCTTCGTCTCCTCACAAGGGAACAATAGAGTCTTTTTTATGTAACGGCCTGTCGTTTCAGACCCGGCCGAAACCTCGGCGTGGTCGCGATTGCATGTGAAAGCGATTCGCGCGGCCCCGCTGTCTACGGTTATGTCGAGGAACACCGTGGTAATACCGACTAAACGTCGGTATAACCGGGGTATCTTTCCCCCGATGAGCTCGACATAACCTCTACGTTGCCCC
This sequence comes from Catocala sponsa, assembly GCA_963564715.1. NCBI lineage: Eukaryota > Metazoa > Arthropoda > Insecta > Lepidoptera > Erebidae > Catocala > Catocala sponsa. The sequence goes on from OY751351.1 coordinate 12,475,714, forward strand.
GCGGAGAGGTATGAGTCAAAGCATGACACGACGTAAAAAAAATTATTAAAAGAGTCCAATATGTTCTAAACACAGTCCTTAAACATAAATCTCTCGACGTAAAATTGGATTTAATTTAGCTAAAGGTTGTAACAGTTAAATAAATGAACAAATTAGTATATGTAATTACTTAGCGGCAAGCGGCACATATATTGTAGTACATTGTGAGTGCTGAATGAGTGGAGAGAATAAAAAAACTTGTAAAACAATGGTCTCGCGTGTACCCTTGTCAAGTTAGGGTTAGGTGGCTGGTCTAAGGTGAAAGATAGAGCGTTTTCTTAGAAGATAACAGCTGTGCGCTACTGTTTACGTGCGTGTCTGTCTAGTCAATAAATTTACAACTAAACAGATTAATTTAAATTGATATTCATTTTATATTACCGCACAAAGAACACACGGTATCAAATCAATAAATTCATGAACTATTTCATTATTTGTTATTGCAAGCGGAAAATATTCGCAATAATAGTGGCAAAATAAAAAGAATACGTAATTACGATATTTACATCATACCAACAGGCCATCAGGGTTATCAGTTGGTAACCCTGATGGTTTAGCTAAGGCACTGACATGAGTAGTAATGCGTCGTCTAAACATTCGTCATAAGAAACCCTCGCAAGTAACCCGTATGACAAAAGACACATGCAGCCCATGCAAGGTTCTTGCATCGTCCAACAGCACCTGAATGTTAAAACATCCTAACCAGCGAAAAATAACAAAACTAAAACCTGCTAATATCAGAATATTGTCCCAAGAACCTTTAAGTTCTAGTCACCAAAGGATTATTAGGAGGAGGATATTAAGCTACTTGACGGCAACTTTTGTAACGTAAACATTCTTCACCTGCTGTGATGCTGTAGGTTTAACTGGGCGAAAAATATATAATTTTTTGTGCTGTCAATCCCGACAAATCTGGAAGATACGATTTTAAACGCTATATAAGTAAATATACTGATTAATTTCGCATACTCATGCAATTGTTTTCAGCCTTCCGGCAGCGGTTAAGCGGGAATGTTGCAGAACCAATATTATGTAATCATATTAAAATCAGAAGCTATCCTGAATCTTAAACCACCACACAAGCCAGTATGCATGATACGGACATTATTCGTTAAATCAGAGGCCGTGACGTTTGATCCAGGTTGATGCACATTCACGAGCAGCACACACGCGCGGACCGTGAACATTGTGAACAGGAAAGAATGTTCGTGAAATGTGCTCTGGGCGTGATGAGGGGTGAAAATAAAGGCGGTTGATGCAGGATAATTTCACACTTGGCATCGTGTTCAGCATCCATTGCGTTATTTAAATATATTTTGGAGGAAGTAGGCTTATGTATACAGCAATGTATACGCATTCTTTCTTTAAAATATGTTTTGTGCCTACATCAGCGTATTATCCAGATATTGACGTGCCAATGTCATGATGTAGTCATGATTTAACCGAAAATATACTTTATGAACTGATCTACCAGTCGTTGCCAATTATTTGCTGTGGTTACACGAGGAAAAAATCGCGAGAAAAACTAACAGATTTCTTCATAATGTTCTCGCAGATAAGCTGAGCCAGCGTGGTAGAATATGGCCTGAACAAATGAGGCAGCCATCGAGGAAAATACCACCCTCTTATAAGAAATTGGTATAAGAGTATTGGCACTGCATTTAGCCCGTAGTGTAAGATTTTGAAAACGCACTGCCTGCCTACCTCTGCTATTCCTTTCCTTTCATCCCATTTTTAATTTTTAATCCATAGACCCAGTACTGTGTTACTTATCAGGTCATTTATTATATAGCGATCATAGGCTACGGTAGCCGCTTTCCATCAGACAGGCCGTATACTTGTTGCCACTTTAATGGTAAACATACACTTCAGGGTGACCCGTGATGTAATGACAATCGCGCAGGTCGATTGACCTGCAAGCTTATCCTCGATAGCCACCAAAATTGTCACGTATGAATATCTAAATCTATAAAGATATCTCTATAATCATCTGAGCCGAACATGAATGAGTAGATATTCTATCTACCTAGTACCATCTTTCCCAAATCCAAAATTACCTTAATAATAAATACAAATTTTGAATCTGGAAAAGATGTTGACAATTTACTTTTATACATTAGGGATGTGCACGATTGTATTCGAATCAGATTCGACTGCATTTACCTACTTAGTGTGGTCAAGCCTGTGCGCCTTATCTATATATTATACTTGTTGACTGCCGCAGAAGCTCGAGGTCGAAAGTTTGAATCCCATATCGCGCAAGTTATTATAAGGATTTTCTGGCAGGAAATTCTCAGCAGCAACACGATGTTTGAATCTGTACCCGATAAATGGTAATATGTATGTTCGCCTTCTGTTACATAAAACATAGTGGCGAAGTGTAGGTGTAATATACTTCTGTCTTTAGGGATAAGCGTAAGAATATGTATATATTTATGTTGTAGGGGCATTTGAATATCATACGAATGCAAGTACACGCATCGCTATAATATTTCTTAACCTCACCTCCAACTGCAATACAGGTCAGATTAACTTCAGTTCCTTCATCGTAAGGTCCTAGGACTCCGCCTCTGATCTCATTGCCTTCATGGTTTAGGATTATCAACCTTTCAGGTGGTACTGTAATAAAAAATCAGCATTAGTTTAACTTATTCAAATCGAATACAAATAAACATTATACTAGACATGCAATATATGGTTCACTACGTCCGAACTTTCCAACGGTCTCTGGCAGCCTAGTAGGCCGTGAAACTGCCATGCAGAGGTCTCAAGTTCGATCCCCAAGAAAGTATCTCTGAATCTTCGAAGCTATGTATTAAATATGTAATTTACTATCGCTCGCTTTAGCGGTAAAGTAAAACATCGTGGGGAAACCTACATGTCTGAGAGTTTGTAATGATCTCAAAGATATGTAAAGTCTCGGCCTAAGCCTTCTCATACTGCGAAAAGGCTGGTGCCCAGGAGTAGGACGGTTTATATACAGGGTCGATATTATATTATAGGTCGAAAGGACGACTATGGCAGAGAGCAAGAGGTCCAAGAACCCCGTGTCAACACCTAGCCATCTGACTCACAGTTCAAAGCCGACGTCGACCATGTTCGGTATTGAGTGACATGGTCAAAGTCATCGGTCAGCAAGCCGAAAGACTCTATGTAAGCAATGCTTCGACTGAATTGCCTCCGGCATGCACATAACTCGTGGTAAACTAGCTATTAGTGTTACTAAAATAACTTACTAAGCACGGTAAGATTGAGCCTTGTGTTTTTAGTCGGTGACTTGATGAAATCTACCCTGCATCTGTATTGGCCGCTGTCTTCGGGTCTGTAACAAATACTTGGGATTAGTTTCGGATATGTAGTCAAGTAAGAGAGTAATAGCCCAGTGGAACCTTTGGATAGCCACGCATTGGCCACCACCACCGTGGTCACGAATTCGCTTCCTAGGATTTTTTGAAATTTATGTATGTATTAAAAGTTAATTATCATTAGCTTTGATGGTGAAGAAAAACGTCGTAAGGAAACCTGTAGGTCTGGCAGTTCTTCATAATGTTCTCAAAAATATGTGAATATTATCAGCACGTATTCGGCTAGCGTGGTCTACCAACCCTAACCCTTCTCATACTGGAAAGGGACCCGTGCCTATCAGTAGGACAGTTTATAAAATAAACTTATAATAAAGAACTCATCAAATGAACCATCTTTGTTTTATTAGCCTCAACTGAGTTGCAATGTGTAGTATCTAGATAAACCAGATTTGTCTGCAATCACTTTTACTATAGGAAAACTGCCATCTAGCCAAGACATAGCGATACATCTATGGTGTGATTAAAATAAAAGCTAAAATATTTAAGGGGCCATATCGTCTGTCTCAGTTATTACAGCGGTGATCGACGATAACACATGCTCTTCCGTCGAGAGCTTTCTCGAAGAGATGATTACCTATCCATGAGCATGATGGTGGCAGCTATTGCGCGATCTTCACAGCATCACTAACCCCAAATCACTGTCGAATGTTAGTTTGTTTGTTTGTTACACTTTCACGCCTTATCTACACGACCGTTCATTATGAAATTTCGCATACACGTTGTGAGAGGTACAGAAAAAGATATAAGGTTTCACCTTTCATCCAGAAAACGATATTGTTTCCGAGAGATTTATTGACAAAATCTATATTCACGCGAGAGAATCTGTAGGCAAAATCTAGTAATATTATATATTTTTTGTTATAAGATGACACCTCTCAATGTGGGGACATTGTCTGTCATGCAGAACTTTACAAACGTTGAAAATACCGACATAAATAACAATCAGATTCGGAATAACTATTAGTCAATCAAACAAATTTTTAGCCCGTCCAGACATCGATCTGACGACAAGGGCACCACTTACATCACAGCGCCATCCGTGCATTAGTTAATTTTTAGACATTCGATATTTCATTAGAACTCTGAACAAAAAATCAGAGTTCTTTTTACAACACACTATCGACGTCGAATCGACAAAGCTAACGAGATATAAAATACGAGACCAATTTCATCGATTACAATGCTGTCATCGGTATCGTTCGATATCTTGTACCGATTCAATAATTTTTCTAAACGATTTTCATGTAATTTATCGTCCAACTAATCGGTACGTATCGGGGACGATGTATAAAATCGGTTAAATATTGCCATGGCAATCCACTTTTATCGAGAATCGCCGGTGAGATATCGATAAAGATAAAATTTTCTCATTGGTTGCCTACAGGTATAATTTTTTACGCGATTTGCGTAATGCGGCCATTATTTTGGATTAATATTTTTATACGTATACTGCGATGTATTGTTACGAGAAATACTTTACAGTTATTAAATTTATAGATACTAAAAGCGTATAACGAGTCTTTGTTTAAAAATATAACTACTGCGATATTTTTGCTGAAATCTCATTATAAACGTAATAGTGTAGTTACTCATAAATAAATAACTGTATTATTTATTTTCGTTATATTCTAGTACGTTACTTTATATGTTGATTTAGTATTCCAATTTTGGTATTTTTGTTTGTTTTATAATAAGATTTGAAAATATGTAGTTCTACAATTCTTCTCTCTCTACAGTATTACCTCTATATTAAATTAATGTACTTCAGTACAATATCTTTACATAAAATAAAATTGTAACTGGTCGACGTATGTACATAGAACATATTTAAGAAATATAATTATATGAGGTGTCTATGGAGTTATGAAAGACAAAACAATTAATTTAACATTTTTGTTTGTCTGTCTGTATTTTTGTATGCGCTTCACACAAACATTACTGCACGAAATTTAATAAGGTTTTCACAGTTGTATTGCTGAAAGTGTAACTTAAAATGTGGTGCATGTTTCATGTCAACCCACTGCGTAAAAGTCGAGTATTATGAGTGTAGAACGTCTTCTTACATGTATATAGATACTTCCAAATTCCATGCGTACGAAATTGTGACCAAAAGTACTAGTGTTTGAATAATTAAAAGTATAAACTGTGCAGTCGGCAAAAATTACTCGATTAATTAAAATTGGACACTACCGACCACCAATAATATATTTAGCATTTGGTGACATTTTATATTTTATAGTGACAAGAATAAAAAAGGGTATGTTAAGCTGGTTTGGACATGTAGAAAGAATGGACGAGGAAAGACTGACTAAGAAAGTTTATAAGGCTAGTGTGAATGGAACAGTCGCAAGAGGAAAACCTAGGCGAACGTTTCTCGATCGGATCGGAGGCGTTCTGGACAAGGCCAGGTTAAGAGCTCCTTGAACCGACGGGCGTGTATGAGGCATGTGATGAAAGTGAATGAAGCCAGAGAAATGTGTCAGGATCGTAGCAAATGGAAATCCGTAGTCTCTGCCTACCTCTCTGGGAAACAGGCGTGAATCTATGTATGTATGTATTATATTTAAGTGAATAAAATAAATATCTGAAATTACTAGTAATTTTGAGTATATAACAAATCGAATATACCCAATCGTAACAACATAATCGATATTCGATCATAAACAAACAAGTCGAGTTGTTTATTATATAATTCCTGGACGTTTTACCAAACTAAGATTTCCATACTTATCGGAATGGAGGAATTCGATATTTCGTATAGAATTACATCGATATCAGAGTAAATAATAAACAAGAGGTTTGATGTCTTATCAGAATAAATTACTAATATTGTTTGGTAAACAAAATATGTTTATGGTCAGAACTCTAGTAACTCCCGCATTAGGGATCAAGCCCCTCGTCGCAGAGAGCTTCACCATTTTAGAACCACACTCGGCGGAGCGACCACTTAATAAAAACGAAAATATTCTACAGAATATCCAAACACCGCGCGTTTTTAAACACTGAATTTTTTCGCCACTATAAGTGAATTAAGGAGAATTAAGGAGAATTTGTAGGTGTTATTACACTTTAAAATTTACGCTGTCACCGCAACGTATCATCAATTAGGTAACAACGTCCCTGTATATCCAAAAATAACAAAACCATTGAAAATATCATCGCTTTCGTCAAAATATATTTCGTGGCCTAAGTATGTAACAGGCGAGTGCAAAGGGGAAAATTTGAAGTAGAAAGTTAACGTTCCGTAACCAAATCAGAGAGGGTCTAGAGAGCTTCGGAGTCGGAGGGATTGTCTTTATGCAAGCTCATATCCTTATTTAAAGTGGGCAGGTTAAGCTATAAGTATCTACACTACTGTTTAAAGATACTATATACTATATTGTCAATGAATGACAAAAAAGTGAAAATTAACACGTTCGATAAAAAAAAACAGAATTTCGATAAAAATCATATTTTTTCCTCGTTGATCGTGACAAATGTGATTATAATAAACACAAGCATGTTTCTGTACAATCGTCATTTCTCTGGTTTAATTCTAGTATCAAATAAAAATTTTGGATTTTTGGTACGAAATTCATACCGGGTCCACTTTATAACTCTGTACTACGAGTTATAAAGTGGACCCGATTGGCAATAGATTCGCTATTATAAGGGACTAACACACATCGCTGGAGAAATGTCGGTGTAATACGCCTCTGTCTATTTCATCAGAATAGATGAAGCTCTTAACAAATAAAACCATAAGGTCAACGTCATATTTTATCAATCTCATGTAACTTAATGAAAACCACACGCACCAGACATTAAAAATACATACATAGATTCACGCCTGTTTCCCAGAGAGGTAGGCAGAGACTACGGATTTCCATTTGCTACGATCCTGACACACTTCTCTGGCTTCATTCACTTTCATCACATTCCTCATACACGCCCGTCGGTTCAAAAATACATATCCATATAATATATATAGTAAGCCATACGTATCCCATTCTTCCTTTATAAGGGTCAATTGCATTATAGGGGAATGAAACGTGTCATAAGGGGTATAGTGCATGCAATTGTGAAGATGTAAGATACGGCAAACAGGCATGCAGTGCTACATTTATGCACGATTGGCCACATTTGATGGATGCAATCAAACTACATACATGTAAAATGTAAGTCTATGAGAAACTAGATTACAGTTCAGCAATATATGTATATAATCGATTTAAATTGCATTCGAATTTTTGACAATAATATACATTAGTCTTGCCCTGCCTATTTGATTATGCAAAGTATATATTGTGTTGTGCATAGCTGTATTCGAATATATTTCGAATGCTATTGACGCACCACTAGTACAGTTAGTTATATCAACATTATATGACTTTTCGAAATTATGTGCGTATTAATAATAATAATAATAGTTTATTGTCTCATAGAAAACAAGCAATACATGGATTATTTATTGATTGACAATTATCGCTTGCTCCGTGCCTCGGATACGCACGTTAAGCCGTTGGTCCCGGCTGCCATGAACATCTATGGCAGTCGTTATTGGGAGAGTGTCAACACAAAAGATCCCACTGGGTCGAAGTGTCGCCGGTCTGCACTGACTGGCCCCCACATAAGATAAAATATATCAACATACTCTGCGTCATCTAGTAGCATAATACTAATTATGTTGATATTCTAAGTAAAATACTATTATATGTATATAGTATAGTATTGTTTATCGGTTACGGGAAGGTTCTTTCTCTCTCCTCCTAGCTTAAGCAAGCTCGAGTCCTACATGGTGGTGGGTTAGCTTTCCCAATGTTCTGCCTCCACTTCACTTTGTCTTCGACCTCGTCTTCAGTCACTTGGCACACAATCATATCGTCTTGCACTACATGTTTCTGCGAAGGTTATATAATTAAACTACTTTGTTATTTTTGTATATTATTATTGTTTATTTCACCCACAGCTCGTTTGCTGTCCATCAATCAAAGGAGATACTAAAGACGAGTTTGTCTCTACATCTAACGTTAAATTTTCATTACAATAATTATATTATGTATTATTATATATAAAGTAATATCGAGCTAATACTTATAATATATACGCGTGATTAAATTTCTGAAGACCTGGACATATTGTTTACCTCAGCGTTCCAAGCTATATAAATGGATGATTTATCGTCATAATTGTCAGCAGTTTCTATAATAATATTTTAATAATTTAAAAATGATTAGGGAGATAGAGTGATTTATATGGGAGCAATGATATAATTAACAACATGACTATATCACAAAATATTTTTGGCGATACAGCTTACCGTACTTATGAAAATTCGAAGCTGTCTCCATTGGACTATTTCTTTTTATTCCATGTTGGCCATATTGCGTCACTATTGTGTACTACGCTTAATTAATATCGTGTGCTACGACAATAAAGCTCGGTGCACAATGTAGGGGACTCTAGTTGATTTTTAGATTATTTTGCTATGTTGTGTTGTTTTGCTGGTAAATGCAAATGAGATTTGAATTGTTATAGTTACAGAAATTTAAAGGTACGTCGATTGAGTTTTACTTGTATAGGTATAATTTAAATTATTGTATAAATACACATTATTATTTCTATACTAAATAAAGTAGTATTACGTTTTCTTGATAATAAATGTGGCGATAATAGGAAGATAAAAAATATGAAGTTGATGCTTTGTATGAAGAAAATCGGTAACTCTCTTCTACCTTCACAAAAAGAGTAAGAATCAGCGTCTTTTCTGTGCCGGTAATGGTATTTCCCACCATTAAAGATAGCAAACTGGCAAGACCATACCATTTTGGTTATATATAAAAGAACAAAATAAAATAAAAAACTAAATACTTTATACTAGATTTTGCCCGCGGCTTCGCCCGCGTAATTGTAGTTTAAGTTAGGTTAGTAACAGTATTTTTTTCTGGATGGAAGTTACCCTATGTCCTTTTTTGAATCCCTGAAAACGTGTATGCGAAATTTCATGATAATCGGTCGAACTAGGCGTGAAACCGTAACATACATACTCACATTCACATTTATAATATTACATATTCGATTATTGTCATTTTACAGATTTTTGAATATCGATAAAGTGTCAATAATCGGATCGATAATCGAAATTTTATGTCATTACAATCATTAGCTTTCTTCTTTCTGTAAAAACTTAAATAGAATGCTAGACTAAGGGCCGCTTGCACGACAACTCACAAAATACGTTTAGCACTAAATAGATTTAAAACATCGTGGCATCTCAGTCACCTTCACACGGATGACTGCGACAGCATGATGTTTTAAATGTATTTAGTGCTAAACGTATTTTGTGAGTTGTCGTGCAAGTGGCCCTTAGTTTAACGAAACATGGAAGATAACGTTTTTCAGTCAAATATTTCAACGTTATGCTAAAAGAAGCTTAAATGTTCGGTCTAAGCCTTTGCCTCTAATTTTAATGACGTCGACAAAAAAGTTATTTATTGAGAGAATAATACAATATAGGTATGGACAGACTTACCGCAACTTTGTCAGAAGTAGTACAGCCGGTCTGGTATCGCTTCTGAAGGTAGCTCTCACGCCGAGGGTACCATCGGACCAGTGCGATGTCAAGCCTTCACGGGTATCCAGCCTGGGGACAAACAGAAATAGTACCTTTATTTTATGTTTCTATTGCCTAGTGAGAGACCGTTGGACAGTCATGCAGAGGTCTCAGGTTCGATTCCAACGCACGCACCTCTGACTTTTCAAAGTATGTGCGTCTTATTGGATAATTATTATCGCTCGCTTTAACGGTGGAGGAAAACATCGTGAAGAATCCTGCATGTCTGCGAGATCTCCTTAATGTTCTCGAAGATATGTGAAGTCTGCCAACTCGCACTGAGCCAACGTGGTGGACTATGGCCTAACTCTTCTCATACTGAGAAAAGGCTGTGCTCAGCGATAGGACATTTTATAAACAGCGCTGATATTATATAACATGGGGACGACGCAGTAACGATAAACGCGGGTGAAACCGTGGGAACATCTAGTTTGATATAATTGTGTTTTTCTGTGAAGAAATTCTCAGTAGCATAGTATTGTCTTCTGTTTACGCGAATGTTATTCATTGAAATTAAACTACTATATATTGAGACAACTGCCATCTTAGTCTCCACGTGACCATGGCTGCTGAAAAGCAACCGAAACGTCGGGGAAAGTGTAAACACAAATATAAATAGTATAATAGTATAGTAATAGTATAAATAGTTTTAATAGTTTCAATAATTTAATTAGCTTAAAAATTTGTAAAGTTTAATAGTAATAGTAGTATAACAGTTTTAAAAAATTTTGTAATAAAGTGTCAAATAAACAACGCGATAAAATCCGTATATAGTAGTTTAATTTCTCAGTAGCAGTTAGGAATTATGCCTAAAAGACAGGAAATACACTCACTCCTAAAACGGACCTATACCTACGTGAGAATGTATAAATATGTTATGGAGCTGACGACTACACAATTACTATTATATTATACACTCCAAAAAATCTACTTTAAAATAAAAAAATTCCACACATTTCAACTTTAAAATAAAACCTTCAAACGTTAGTAGTTGCAACTAAAGCATTAATCTTTCTCTATACCAGCACTAGACCGATATCAAATACTCAAAGACCAATCTCAGTTTAATAATCTTTCTCATTGAACAATATTACATATGCGTCATCAATATTGAATCAATAGTAAGTGCGTCTTATGTGAAAACTAGATTTAATCCACAGCTTCACGCGCGTAATTTTTTTTTATACTACTAAGGTGGCAAACAAGCATACCTGATGGTAAGTGGTCACCGCAGCCCATGGACGCATACAACACCTGAGGCATAACTTACGCGTTGCCAACTATTTAGGAAAGGAAGTGGGAAGGAGAAGGAGCGGGGCTCTCACTCACCAAAAGAAACACAACAGTAGGAATAACTACTGCTATTTCATGTCCTTCCCCGGTCGAGCCGGCCCATTCATGCTGAAATCAGCCAGGTTCTAGCTCTATTACTCTTAATGAATGTAGATATTATCCCTCGGGAACAGTACTCATTTTTAGGATGAAAGGTGTCCTTTTTTGTACCCCTGAGAACTTATATATGCGAAATTTAATAATAATCAGTCGAGTAGATAAGGCGTGAATGTGTATCAAACAAACAAACTCACTTTCGCATTTATAATATTAGTTATTTATTTATTTAAGGATTGCTTACAGTTATTACATTATTACTTAATCTAATGACATACATAAGGATTATAAGCTAATGCACAACCACGTTGAAGCAAACACAACTTTCACAAATTATATTTGTTCTACAATACATAAAAACTAAACTAAAACTAAGACAGAACTAACTTATGATTAGATTGCCTCGGTGGCGCCACAGTAGTAAATGAAAACGTCGTGCGTGAAGCCTCGGGTTTCCAGGCTCGAGTACGTTTTCTGTCACGAAATTCTCAGCAGTACGCCACGGGGTTCGGGACTATACCTATAGTGGTCATATTTTACTATAACATGGAGCATAATGTCCTATGTAATGGCAAAATATATACCTAATCGTACTCCTAAACCCCAGTAAGGTTAGGCAGAGATGTGGGTGTAGTACATAATATTTTGACTGCACGGATGGCGTAGTGGTTTAAGTGGTCGCCTCGCCACTGCAACTGCAGCGAGTGTTGTGGGTTCAAACCATACGGGAAAACTTTGTGTGATCCACAAATGGTTGTTCCGAGTCTGCGTGTTCTTTGTGTCCGTTGTTTGAATGTTTGTAAAGCCCCCGCGACACAGGATATAATATTACTAGTGCGGTAGTTATCTTCATAAACAAGAAAAGAAAAAAAGAATAGATATAATACTTATTTATTTATTATTTATTTATTTATTTGCATCAACTGCTCACTGCACTTACAGTTACCCAACGCGTGCAGTGAGCCATAATACATACACAACATATTATTTATAACTTAAAAATAGTGAACAGTATTTAACAAATTTATTAATTTTATCGAAAAATATGTCAACTTCTGGATATTGAGCCACCAGAGAGTTGAGAAGTCTCATAGCCTGATTGGTCGGAGCAAACTGAGCAGTACAAGTACGCACCCTCGGCACCGCCAGCAATCGACGCGATCGCAGTCTCGTGTACTGGTCGGGCACGGACAGGGCACAGCGACACAACGCGGTTGGGTTGTCAACCCAATTGTGCAACAACAAATAGAAATGTACCATGAAGGCACATTTACGTCGCAATTCAAGCGTATCTATTCCTACCATACCCGATACGAAGAGGGAAGGAAATACTTATTTAACAGTAGTACTAAAAGGTTCTATAAGCTGAAATAACTCTGCAGCCCATTTGCTTATTCATCACTAGTGGGCAAAATAGATTAAAGTAACGACTGCAATCGCATATAAAAAGCTTACTATAAGATTATCACCATATCTAAACAGTAACGCCACCGTAGTAACGTTAAAAATAATGATGCTATAACAGCTAATAAATAGCCGTTAATTGCCCATTCGGATCAGTAGCGGAGCTACAAAGTCACCGACAATTTTAGTTAAAACATGTAAAGTTGACCGTGAAATAATTATGTTAATGTTGAAATAATAAAATTATAATCAGCATACACTATGCCATGAGATATTAAAATTGCTTTATTGTTAGTTAAATTTAACGGTTTATTTAACCAGACTTTTTAAGTACAAAAAGTATGTAACTCTTACAACAATTAAAATTTTATTCATTTATACTAATTTAATAAAGTTGAAAATTGTGCTTGTTTTTTGTTTATTTGTGTTGAGTCTGGCTTTTCTTTGTATTCGTTTTTTCAAAATTTTTAAAGTCTCACAAAAGCAGTTTCCTAGAACGGAAGTTATCTTTATTAATAAAGATAGATTAGTATAATATTGGCTTATGTTTACACAAAAACAAAACAAAAGAATGGGTCACAAAAACTGTCAAAGAAATTATATAAAGCAATTGTGAATGAATCAACTGAAAACGAAATACCTCGGCGACCGTACTCTGACCATGTCGAAGAAATGAATGAAATCCCATGTTAAGCCGACAAGAGCGCATGAAGTGAAAAACACAATAACACTTTTCCGACCCGGGAATTGAAACCGGAGACCTCATGCATTGCAGTAAAAATATGTTTTTTTGTTTTTTTTCATTGGCTAATTGGTATGTCCCACTGTTGGGCTAAAGTGTCTCCCTTGGAGTTTTAAATCACTCTGGTGGATATCCCCTGCTTGTCCCTTTTAAAGGCGTCCAGCTCAACAAACCTCACCATCTCCGTTTAGGTTTGCCCCGTCGCGTCGCCGTCGTTCGTCTTATGGCACTCAATTGGTGACAATTGGTGCCCACCTCTCTGGATGCATGTGACAGATGTGACTAGTCCTACTTTAGTCTGGCAGATTTCATACATCAGCTATGCGTCTTTTGGAGAGCAGACTATATTTTTGGTTTATGAGCTTAGTAGACACAATATACTTTGAGAAATGTAAGTATATTACACCTCAATCAAACCCTTTACCGATTTACAGATATAAGCAATGTATGAACGTAACAGAACAATACCATTTAATAATTACATGACCGCACCAAACTAAATAGAAAGCTTTTAAAATGCATGTAGAAGCGTAACCTAAATCTGTTTTAATTTTTAATACAGTGATTCCGAACAGTCGAACTAGTTGAATCGAAATATAAAATATTAACTATATTATAAAAAACGTTAATCTTTATAATATATCGGTTATATAAATTTCAACAGTTCATTTAATAAATTGCCATTTAAAATTATTTATTTAAATCGCTGTAAACTTTGTATTTTATGTAATATCGTCAGTCATCATTGTTTTTGAATTGAAAATGTAATTGGACAATTATTTTTAATGTATTCAACGTGATACTTAGCGACTGTCTAGATGGTGCAGCGGTTGTGTGTGTGACTGTTGTGCTTGAAGACTCGGGTTCGATGTCCGGGTCGAGCAAAGTGATGTTGCATTATTCTGTCGACACATTCAAAGTAGCAGCGTGGAGTCTGGAACTGTGACCGTGTATTGTGTAAATGAGAATAGACTCTTATAACGTGGGACTTACAACCGTAGCTGGCGAAATGTGGGTTTGTGATACTTCTGACTATCTCTTTGAGATATACATACATACATAGGTGTGAGACTGAGCAGAGTTGTATTATTATAGCTATAGCTCACATATATCTGTCTGCCTACATAGATATGTATATAAGAAGATAAATAGACGAGGCTGTTATAATACATCTCTGCTTACCCCTTTAACCCTTAACTGTAGTGGTAAAAATTTGTAACGTTTCTATGTATAGTGGTGGGTTTCCTAGAGCCACCTATTTTAAATTCATGTTAACAATAGAAAAATACCATATCTTATTCTTATTGTAATTACTTTCTAAAATTAAATATTCATAAAAGTAATATCATACATAAAAATATCAATTAATATATCATGACAAAACCCCAATTGACACACAACAAAATCACTAAACTATATGCCTCATTCAGGCGTCAGCCCCAAAACTAATTAACCGTTCACATACCGATATCACACCACATACCCACAGTCCGTTAACCCTAAAATGACAATGTAAGTCATTCTCACTCAAATCACTCAATCACGAAGGCTTAGGAAAGAATTTCTTTGTGCGCCGCAGGAAATGGTTGACAACATCGACATGGGATCTAAATTGTCAGATTATAAGGATTTATGTTTGACTAGAATGTGCCGCGGCGCTACTTGACTTTTGTTTTCTTTTTTTTGTGATTAAATGAGTAAAATAGAACGGTGAAAGTGATTGCTGTGTCGGTTTTGATGCTATTGTTTTATGTAGTGGCTTTACGATTAACTATGATCAGTTCTGTTCAAGTGTGTGATCTAAGATTTCATGATTTAATTTTTCAATTGCTGGAATGGCAGAAATAATTAAAAAATGTTGATGACGTAGTGGTTACTGTAACCGACTACCACGCCTGAGGTCGCGTGTTCGATTCCCGCACAAACATTTGTGTGCATGAACATGGATGTTTGTCTTGGTCTGGGTGTTTCTATGTATAATATGTATGTATTTACAAAAAAAAGTATATATGTATGTTTATTCATTGTCTAGTACCCATAGTACAAGCTCTGCTTAGTTTGGGCTAGATGGTGTTGTGTGTATGTTATAGAATATTAAAGATTAATTATATAGGGGTTTTATGTTTTTCAGTTAATACTATTCTTATTCTAGAAAGACAAGGATAGTCTCGACCGGCTTTACACACTTAATGTCAGCATTTTGACTGCAAATGGCAGAGTGGCTTAGGTTGAGTATGCAGAGTGAGCTTGCCGAGTCTTCTAGTTTCTCCATTCGAACTAAATACCTAATGTCATATATACCAATTAAGGGGACACCGCGAAAATTATCGTTTAGAACTGTATGTACTCATTGACACTCATTGTGTATCAATCTTTAAAGAGCGGTCATAAGGTTTAAAATTGCGATGCGCCCGCAATGATCGAGAGCGCTTATAAATTGTTAAAATCTTAAAATATTATTTAAAATGATTGGTTTTAGTTATGGAAATAATGAGCTAGCAAATTACTAATTATTAGTAATTTGCTAGCTAATTGATGTTACGAATATATTTGAGTAATTCCTAAGCATAATGATAGTGTAACTTCCTTGTAATTTCAAAAATAGTAATTTTTCAGATGTGTTTTCGAAAATAATTATGATCGAGCCAAAATCACAGTATCGTGTTTTTGAGCCAGAAAATTCTAGTTAAAGACATCAATTTACCTATATCAAAATTCTAGATTAATTGGTCTGCTCATAGTCCTATACTATTCGATGAAAGTTAGTGCTTTTTTTCAGTGTATCCTCTTAATATCCCGATGTTTCGATCAACTTGCATCGATCGTGATCATGAGTTGATTGATGTGAGCTCAGCGGCCTCGCCTTTTGAAGTGCGGGTTTCGGCAACCACCATCACTTGATCATTTGTATTTATATATATCAGTTAGTATGAATAAAAATAACCGAGTGGGGGGGGGGGGGGGTACCCCGCACTATTCGCACGTATTATATTAAATGCTGTCTGTGCATTTAAAAATAGTATTATTCTACACTTATTATGAAATATTAACGTTTACTTCGATTATTCAGTGTCACGGGGACCGTTCGCGCCATGACGACTGCGTGCGAGCCGATGTGGTGGGTGACGCCCCTCTCTGCCTCCTGCCGGCGGTAGCCGCTATATAAGATCAAGACGCCCTGATGCGGCCCTGCGACGACTACCACCAAGACAGGCCCACGGCCTGGTCTGGCTACCTCGAGACCCCGTACGGGTCTACGAGAACCCCTGATGATGATGCGGTTATCTCCGCTATATAACTACCCTATTCAATCTAGTCCCTAAAACTAGATTGACTAACTATATCGTTACATCAGTTACAAATATTTTTAAGATTTTGTTACGTTTACGTTTATCTTTAATTTTAAACTACAGCTGATTCAGTGCCTGCGTTAAGATAACTTTTGTGTCGCAAGGGACTATACAAACATTTAAAGAACAGACACAAAGAACTCCTAGATTCGGAACAAAGATTCATCATCATCACCATCATCATCAGGCTATAATAGTCCACTGCTGGACATAGCCCTCCCCAAAAGAGCGCCATAGCGCCCTGTCTTCAGCTTGCCGCATCCAGCATCTGCCTGCAGTCTTTCGCAGATCGTCATCCCACCTGGTCGGAGATTCATGCATCACACAAATTATTATCCCGCGTCAAACTTGCTACACTCGGCGTAGTGACAGCATATGTAGTTACTAGTTAAGCCACTACGCGATGCATGCAATACACTGCTGTCAGAAAATTCTCAGTAAGTAAACAATAGACTTCAAATTCCGTGGAACGAATATGGCTACAGAAATACAAGTATTTTACTTACCCTACTTTCAAGTATTAGAATACTACTCAGTCCTGTTAATAATTTATCACATAGCATTTTTAACCAGTCTACGCAGACTGTATATTAACAATTTGGAAAAGGTAACCTAAGTAAAAAGGTACTAACACGTATTACAATTTTATTTCGCAGAGGAAAGAGCGTAAAAGAATTTAAAATATATATGTATTTGAACTAGGTAACACCGAATTTACAGCAGGCGAGCAAATGTAGAAACTTACATAGTAGTAGTGGTTTAAGCACTATGTTTGGTTTTAAAGCTTTTTATATTATAATATCAGCCCTGTATTAAACTGTACCTTTTCTTCAAGAACATTATGGAGAACTCACAGACGTGCAGGTTTCCTCCCGATGTTTTCCTTTATTTATTTATTTATTTGGACAACCAATAGTTGTTACATTAGTGCTTATACATTAAAAATTTTACAGTAATAAGAATAAATGCACAACATTTTAAGGTGTCACACCATGCACCATATTATAGCGTTAAAAGTTAAAATAACAAAAAAAATAAAAATAAAAAAACAAACAATATACCAAACATTAAAATATTAAAACATCAATGCAAAACAAAAGAAGGCCACACTATGAATAATCAAGTAAACAAAAACATAAGTAAGAAGAAAAAAACAAAAACACAAGACATTATAAACATTTTAAATATTTTAAACATGAGCACTTTCAGCCCTTCAACAAACTTAACACAACTTTTTTGAATTTTAACAGTGTGTCAGCAAAAATATCAACTTCTCCGCAAATTGTGTTATATGTTTTTAATATTCGGGAAAGTCCTCTCTCACCGTTAAGGTGAGCTATTTAATACGCACAAAACTTCGAAAACGCGAAAATCTTGAGCATAATTTGTAATCCATATTATGCTCAAGATCATTGGCTCCAAATTCGATTACGGATTCTAACCATCGTGCATCGCTTATAAATGTATTTTGTATGTATTAGGATTATTTCTATCATAGGCGCCATTACTAACACTAATCAGATATAAAGACGCATAGATTTGTCTCAAAGAGAATCGATAAAATAGTCATAGTCTCAAATACTGATGAGGTGTGTTTCCACAATTAGTTACGATACGATATTTCATATACGACATTTAAACTGGCGACCGAAGTAAGTTTCATTTTTGTTAATAAATATTTTAAAGTCGTGATTTATCCTTAATCTTAAGTAATAAATGCAAAAGTGAGTTAGTTATGGGAATGGGAAAGTTACTAGCGCAAGAAAACTAATTTTAATATTTGTTTTTTTTTTGTTATAGGACGCAAACGAGCAGACGGATCACCTGGTGGTAAGCGATTACCGCCGCCCATGATTATGTTCTTTTGTGTTTTAGTCATACTGGATTAATTCGTGTGTCGCAGAATAACTTTTACTTTTAGGTTTCCATGTTATGGGACAACATTTTGTGAATCACACAAATTTTTATCCCGTGTGGGGATCAAACTCAGAACATTTGGTGCTCTGACCGTAGCAAGGCAACCACTGAAACCACTACTTCTAACATAATAATGTCCTCCAGACCGATTCTCGGTCACGGCGACCAATCTTAACGGAGACTGGCCATCTGCGCAGGAGATATTATAGTGCAAAACCGTGTGCGCAAACACTAGTGCACTCTCTGTTCCCTAACCCTCATGATCCGATGGGACGGTTAATCTGACACGACCGGAGAGAGATCAGGCGCAGGACCAACGGCTTTACGTGCTTTCCGAGGCACGTGGTTGTCTAACAACGCCAACTTCCTAACTCCGGGCTCGTACTGAGATTTCCTAACAGAAAATCCTAATACCTTTTTGTTGGCCCGACCCGGGATTCGAACCCGAGACCTCATGCACAGCAGTCGCATTCACTACCGCTGCGCCACGAAGGCAGTTGTAATAGTAATTAAATAATAATAATAATATCACACCGCCTTGCCACAGTGCCCACTATGCCATCTGCTTAGACATAGGTTAAAACCCAACCCCACCATTAAGTGGAGGGATGCGTAAGAAGAATAAATATATATCCTTTATTCCACCAGATGTCTGATGGCGAGTAGTAACTGCCTATTATTGACTCCAGCAACTTCAGAAGTATACCCAGCCGAGATGCTATTCACCGAGACATGTCAAGTAATATGCCACTAATGCTGCTTGTCCATTGAAGCGGAGCGAGGCTGCGGAGCGAAGAAACGGAAAGATATTAACCAATGGGATTGCATACTGGAGCGGAGCGGAGATTTTATCCTAATCTTTCAATGGTAAGTGGTAACTGTCTATCATAGACTCCAGCAATTTCAAAACTCTACCCAGCCAAGATGCTATTCACCGAGACATATATCAAGTAATATGACAGTAAGGCTGCCTGTCCATTGAAGCGGAGCGAGGCTGCGGAGCGAAGAAACAGAGAAACATTAACTAATAGGATTGCATACTGGAGCGGAGTGGAGATTTTATTCCATCCAATTGGTTATTATTTCTCAGTTTCTTCATTCCGCAGCCTCGCTTCGCTTTAATGGTCAGGGAGCTTTACGCATGGTATCCGTGGCGTTAACAGCTGCTGATGACCTTGACAACTTTGTGTGTACAGTACAGCTGTGCACTTGACACATTATCGAGAGTCTCAACCTCGTACCACGCCTGTATAGCGTCGAAAGGTTAAGTTTTGGGTGTGTGGGTTTATTATTTGGGTGTGGATTTATTTGAGTACCTAGTCAGTAGCTTACTACTGACTACTCAAATAAATCTCAGGCGATTATAAAAATAATCTAATTATAGACTATTAAACAAATAAGAGAGAGAAACGATTTATAAATAACTACAATGCTATATAGCTTAACTATAGAATATTTCTTCTGTGTAAGATTTTATTGGACTGAAGAATCCTTAGGGAACAAAATTCTCTAAATAAAGTATACTAGCGGTCGCCTAGTGCTCGAAATTCGACCAAAGTTTGTAAGATATTGCTGATATATGTCATTATATATTGATATATGTAACCATAGTTACGCGCTTCGACTGCGAGTGTCAAATGCATACTTGTGTGCGTGTAGTGATTTTCATTAATTTAATGTATTTCTAATGCATATTTTATATAAATATTAGGATTCGTCACTTCTTCTCTGTATAAACTTTAACTGTGCCAAATTTCATACTCCTACGTCCGCGCAATTTTCGTAAAAAGGGGTACAAAGTTTTTGCTTCACGTATTAATATATACAAAATAATACAAAAAATTATATATGCAAAGACGATTTACACCTAACTTTAAAAGAAAACAGCCACTTTAAGAGTAATTTCTGTCGTGGGAGACTACGAACATTCAAATAATACCTAGACACGGAACAACTATTTGTAGATCATACAATTTTTTATGCGAGGCAACTATATAATTATGCGAGGCAACTATATAATTATATCAATCGATCTACTACTAAATAAATTTAAATTAAAGCATGTCATGGAACTTTAAATTATTTCGTGCTACAACGAAAACGAGTACCAAATTAAAACAACTAATCGCTCTGCATCGCTCTGCTGAGCATGAAATTCATCGGCGTTTTTGAGTCAAACTAGGTCAATACGAGATTATTATGATCCAATGATAAGCTGCTCTTACACGGAGCATGAAATTTGAAGACACGTTTGATGTGTATACGACTTCAATAATTTTATATCGACACGATTCTGTTAGTAGAGTTTGGGATTAAATATAATGATCATCAAAAATACTAATTGGTCAGCAAATATTGCACAGCATAACGAGCATCTATACGCCTCAAATCACTGCATTCCGTCTCGGAAGTGTTAGGTTATGTTAGGTTCCTTTTTTTAAACCCACCCAAAAATAATAGGAGAATATAGAAAATAGGAGCCCGTCGACTTAGTTTGATCTCTTTAAAGTTTGCTGGCCATGAGTTGCTGATGAATTAGCTATTTCTGCTCACAGATTATATTTTTCTGCTCACAAAAATACCAATACTATGCTAACCATTTTAATAACACCCGTAGAGTTTTAGTTTCAAAACCATCTAATAGTATTTAGAGCTCGCCTCGGCTAGTGTAAGTCTGCGTGCTAATAATTTAGTGACGGTACCTGCCTGGATGCCTTGGTGGTGCCGTGGTAAAAAATGCGACTGCTGTACTCATGCATAGCAGTCGTATTTATGACCCGGGGATCGAATCTGAGACCTCATGGTCTGAGATTCGATTCCGGGGTCGTAAACGTGTTTATCAACCATGTTTAAAACCGCATTTCTTTTGACTTTACTGATTCTTTACAAGTCACACATATATATACTTATTTATACTTACGTATATATAGGTGTTTCATGTCCCTGCTTGTACCAGATGACGAGCCCCATGCGATCATCGGGCAGAGCTGGTGTGACGTCACACGGTAGTTCTACATCGCCTTCCGTTGGCGCATGCAAGGACTCGATGGAAGCTGAAACAAAAGAAGATTTATGTAAATAACAGATTCTTGTAGAAAAGTAGACAAACTGCTCTATTTATTATGTTGATTGATCTCACGTTGCTTCATGTATTGATAATACTTAATATGAAAATAAATCCAGACCTATCTTAGCAAGATGTTATTTATTATTCTCGTGAGCCATTTAATCCAATCTAGCTTTTGTCCGCGGGTTCATACGCTCGAAACAGCACATTTTCCTAGATGAAAGGCACCGTATGTCCGTTTCTATATCATGACCCTGATAATATGTATACTACATTTCATGATGATTTGTCGAGTAGTTAAGGCATGAAAGAGTAACAAACAAACAAACTCACATTCGCATTAATTATATTAAAGGATTCTTGTAAGTCATTTATTTTAAATTCATTCCTCGAAATATTTACAAATATAATATATTTCAACGTACTTTTTCCAATCAAAAATAATACTTTTCCGTCTCATATCGATATAAACAATCGCTTACATATCAAAAATCACAATCTTTATCATCCGAAGATTCGCGCGATAAAAAACACCTTTCAACAAAATTTGCCCAAAGCGTATCAAGACGGATGTGCAATAATCACTGTGATAAAATAACAGTGATAAAAATACTCGTTAAATTACTACCCTCGGAGATGTATTGGGTTAAAATGATATAGCAGTGCGGAGGGAGTATTATTTTAATGATTGCTGTTGGGCACAATTGGTGAGTTGATACTCGGCGGTCGGATAATGCGGTTATCTGATAGCGACGGCAGCGGGAATATGGTATAGGTAAATTTTTATTGATGGTACGTATTTAGAGTTTATTTCTGCGAGAAAAAAATGGTGGAACTCAATTTATGATAGTAAATACTCATCAAACTAAAATTGCAATATGTTACGTAATTATTGTGTACGGCAATACGACATAATCATTATTATAAATAATTTTATGGTTGTACTATAGATTAATTCTGCGTACGAAGCTTTATTTTATACGTAAAATAAGAATGGTTTTTTTTACATTTCCGTTTAATTATTATTTACAGTACATTATCGCGTCGAAAATGGCCCATAATCATTAATATAAATTGAAAAATAAAATATAAATATTTTTTATAGACAACACTCACAAAAGCTAAATTAATTAATAGATATAATTTATTAGAAAACTATCCAATTTATTTCTTGAGTAAGCTATCTCAAGGAGCTTGGGATCAAATCACGCTCGCTAAAGCGTGATTTGACCCCAAGCTATAGCTATATATCAAGCTTTAAATATATATTAGAAATCTATGAAATACAGGATACGTGACATGCGGGTTGGCAGACATATCTTTGAGGATATAATGAAGAACTCTTAAACATGCAGGTTACCTCACGATATTTTCCTTCACCGTTAGAGCCAGCCATAATTAACTATTTAACCTGTCAATTCTTAAAATGCCAGACATAATATGAACATATTGTGTGTGGCCACTGGCGTGCCGCTGCGACTTAATAGGTTTAATAAGCACAGAACGTCAAACAGCCAAAAGTACTTATGATCTAACTCGAGACCTTTGCTTCGTAGTCCAAGAGTCTCCTACTAGGCCATCGCTGCTATATTAAGTTTAAAATATTGTTCAACCCTAATAAATAGACCATATGAACTAAATTTAACCAGCCTCATAAATTCACGATTGCAACCGAGAGCCTTGGGCGCATCTCCTCCAAATATAAGCCGAAGTATACGTGCCTCCATATTCGACAAGACGAACATGTAGCCGGGGGGCAGGAGAGAGAGGGGTGAGGGGGTGACGGGGTTGAGATGAGCATTAATTTGCATCGTGATCAATAGCTTCATCTTTATGCGGCGCTGCTACCGTATTCATGCATGTAGTTCGGCACTACCGCCGATCATACAGTTAATATGGTCGATACGTAAAGAATGTGTCGTAAGAATATGTCATACTTGAAAATGTGGGGATTGTGTGTGTTGTTGTAGATGGTCAAATGAAATGTTTGATTATAGAAATGGATATATTATACTGACATCATAGATGCTACAACGTCTAAAAATGTGTAAATAGCCATCCAACACGCAACATGACATCAAAATAAAATTACAAATAGAAAAGATCTGATTGTTTGTTTGTAATCGATAAACTCTGAAAAAGTGAACTGATGACTTTTTTATCCAGAAGTAACATTGGTTATATAGCATCACGCTAGGAGCTACGGCGGCGGAATAATCACAAACATGGTTAAAACGGGTAGCTAGTTATCACGCTCATCCATATTGCAAATTGTACATTATAATTTTCTATCATATAAATGTAATATTATGTGAGCTCACTGCTCTTTGTGTGGATACTTTTTCACAAACATGGTTAAAACGGGTAGCTAGTTATCACGCTCATCCATATTGCAAATTGTACACTATAATTTTATATCATATAAATGTAATATTATGTGAGCTCACTGCTCTTTGTGTGGATACTTTTTCGTGTGTAATTATGCAGAGGCACATCTCTGATTTAAATCTTTAGTCATACTATTATGGATGCTATTATTCGTGTGGGATTTCCTCCTGATATTGAAATAATACAGACATATTTGCGTTTCCATATTTTCAAAGAGATAGAGGTATGAAAATAATATTTAGCCGGCATTGTTTTGTAAACAAGCATACAGCCCGCCTTGGGGTTGGCGGTCACCGTGGCATATGATCGCTTGCAATAACAGATGCATCAGTCGTGCGTTGGTGATCTTAGAATAATAGGAAATAAAGATGCAGTGTAAGGAAAAGAATATTTATTTATTTACATCAAATAGAACGACTTGCGCCAATTACACTGTTTAATAATCTACTGTACGTGTGTATGTCACAGAACTCCTCCTAAACGGCTGGACCGATTTTGATGAAACTTTTTGTGTGTGTTCAAGTGGATTTGAGAATGGTTTAAATATGTTTTTTTTTCTCTTGTATACAGGACAACGTCTGTCGGGACAGCTAGTATTATATATACTTAAATTTAAAATTTAGCATTCATGCATTCTGCTCACAGTACCTCAAACATTCTAATAATAATACTTTCCATTCATCCGCAAATATATCAACTTCTGGGTCAAAGTCCAAGAGAGCGTTAAGCTGCTTTAGCGACCGAGGTATGGGTGAGTTACAGCGTGCCACAGTACGGCACGCTGGAACCGCCAGCAATCGGTTCTTTCTACTACGACAATAGTTGTTAGGCACAGACAATATGTAGGTCGGGAGGTACCGGGGGCAAAAGAGAGTATTACTACACTTAGGCCGCGCAGGTTTCCTGTGAACAGGTGGTACTTTACCGAGTGCGCGAACTCATACGTATCGTCACCATATATAGTTCATAATGGAGTGCATCCACACGAAACTACAGATATATTTTAAGCACTTCACAATGTAGCACATTTTTCATTAACTGGTCTCAGTAGTGGTCTTTATGCTGCTACTAATAATTTCATAACAGAAAAATCTAATAACACTTCGCTTAACCCGAATATAAATATCCAGCAAAGCAGATTTATAGGTTTTGATATCGATAGAAAGGCAACTACCGCCTTAGTAATAAGCTCTATGCCGCGAGCCACTTTACAAACATTCCAATAACGGATACAGAGAACCCCTAAACTCGAAACAAAAATTTAAACACGCATTTCGTGCTATTTGTTGATGTTCAAACTACTATAGAATATACAAGAATAAGCTTTATTATACAACAATAGAATTCAGATTAAATAACAAAATTGGGGCAGTCTTTGGGGACTGCCGATAAAAGTAAAAACTTTAATCCTTGATCATAAACACTTCTTTATAAACCAAAATTAATTCAAAAATAGAAAGCGTTCGGTGAACGATGACGCAAGTTCCATGATTTTTGTTCACCCAAGAAGTGCTCAACGTGCCTTAAGAAGTTTTCACTTCAAAAAATATAGAGCGGGCTTATCGCTAAA
This sequence comes from Catocala sponsa, assembly GCA_963564715.1. Taxonomy (NCBI): domain Eukaryota; kingdom Metazoa; phylum Arthropoda; class Insecta; order Lepidoptera; family Erebidae; genus Catocala; species Catocala sponsa. The sequence continues at coordinate 12,501,537 of OY751351.1, forward strand.
AGATCTATTTGAACAGACAAGAAAGGAAATCAGTACTAAATAATGGGCAGTTTACATATGTAAACGTAAATGACTTCACACGCAACAGCTAGTAATGAATAATACTTAAATTGTCATATTATAGGTACTTAATGTTAACAACGCTATATATTTTCAATAAGCACTCTTAAAAACTTCATTAAAGCCCATTCTGTTTAATTTTGTGAGGGCCAATGTTACAGGAAACGACGTCACGCATCGTCTGCTACAGCACCATATTTTAACTGCTGGCAATAAGCCAGGAAGGGTCGCCTGCTAAAAGTTGCCATGCACTATTCTACAGAATTAATATGGGTGAAAAGCAGATGGTTTTCAGCACGTTTCTTTTTTTACTTTTTTAGCTTTTTAGCTCGGAATAGAAGCCAGCTATATTTTCGTACGGTGTAACGTTGCGACACCTTTTTACGCCCTGTTAGTGCTTAAATAAATATTGTATAGCAAATACAAATTAGTTTTGTCGTGGTTACGAGATATAATAGAATTTTATTTTTTATTCCCTTTATAATTTTTTTCCGGTTTGTTCCAATATAATAGATCTTTCATATCCAATTTCCATCTACTGTACAAACGGCCGAATAAGCTCTTATTAAAAATAACGTCATAAATAATAAAAATTGAATTCTTTAATAAGCCTTATTAAAGATCTCATTCCTTTGCGCTAGCAATGCAATGACACAATTTTGACAAGATAGGTGTGCAAACAAATTAGGAAATTGTGTCCCAGTGAGTGTAGTTCCAGGATCCTAAAGGAATCGCTATGTTCTCAGCAGAACGCTATACTAATTATTGCTAATTATTGTCCCACTTGTTGGCTTAGCTGACTTTTGAAGTGAAAAATCCTTTAGGCGCGTTGAGCACTTCTTGGGTGAACAAAAATCATAAAACTCGCGTCATCGTCACGCTTCCACGCTTTCCATTTTTGAATTATTTTAGAATATTAACAATATCTCGGAAATGGTGTGTCCTACGCAAAAAATAAGGAAATTTTGCCCCCTTACTCCTCTTTTTTTGAAGTGAAAACTTCTTTAAGCGTGCTGAGCACTTCTCGGGTGAACAAAAATTATGGAACTCGCGTCATCGTCACTGAACGCTTTCCATTTTTGAATTATTTTTGGTTTATAATTTGGTTTATAAAGAAGTGTGTATGACCAATGATTAAAGTTTTCACTTCTATCGGCAATCCCCAAAGACAGCCCTAATTTAAAGGGGCTGTGTCAGTTACACTCTCGTGATACCCCTGCTAAATTTATTTTTTTGTGATTATTATCACTTCATGTTACAAACTACAAGTGTTCTTTCAAGCAGCTTCAGCTAATCATATATGCTTCTGCCAGGACTTGGTTCAGACCGGTAGTGCATTGGGTGGGATTATAACTCATGATCTTTTAATCGCAAGTCCTATGTCTTGTTCATTGGGCTATCGCCGCTAATTACAAATGCTTTTTATTCAGACAATAGCTTTAAAATTGGACTGCAGAATTGGCGTAGTGGTTTAAGAGGTCCACACATAACTGTTACAACTCTAGGTCCGTTTTCGGTTAAGACCGTTGTGCGACACATTATTAACTTCTAGTGCGGGGGCTAACATTTATTAAAAAAAACTGACATCCTAAAAATTTTGCCTTATCCGATAATTTCGATTAACATAACAGAAACATATAAAATCTACGTGATGGAGGCGTTAGCACGATCTGGTCATAACTGTAAAGTGTTCTACGACATCAGTATGACAGCGATGAATATAAAGCAAAACGTTTTACCATAAAACAACATTTCATAACTTGAGTGGCTACAGACTTTTACAATAATTTACATATAGAGAGATGTGGGACAGTGACATTTTGGCTTAAAACTAGACTTTTGATTCATCTGGAACCACCTGGCTAAGGTATACTCTACAGAAGATTTCAGCGTAATAAATTTGTGCTGTGAGTGAATGTAGGGTAGGTATATACCTACATTCTGCAGAAGCTCCAACAAACTTCATTGTTAAAGATAAAAGAAGACGAATGAGAGCACAGCATAATATCTATACTCCATTTGGTTAGGTCTTTAACCAAAGGTAAACAATCTTGATGTGACTTTTTACACTAACACACATTAAATGCACATATTAAGGGCAGAGCAAGTAAGTAAAGTAAGTAAGTCCACGTTTAGCCAGATGTGGTGCTAGGTGTCACGTAATAAGGGGGTAAGCGCAAACATATGCAGTACATACATAGTATTATTAACTTGAACTGAATATTCATTTATTTTAATGGTATTCAAAAACTTAACCAATAAAGTTTAAAATAAATAATTATTTACATGCGTGATCATTTAAACTCATACTATTATAGGTTCATATGGTAATGTGTAAACAATTACGCACTCCTATCACGAAAATCAATTTGCCGGTCAAACAAAATAAACAAAAATATATTTTAATTGCTGCCTACTCTCGGACCGAATAGATTGAATATCAATAAAGGAGACATATTGACGTTACGTTACGTCGTGTGTCCGCCGTGAAATATTTGAGTTGAATGGTTGGCTGCAAGAAAATAAATCGGATTTTAAATTAAATTTACATGGATTCAATATTTACAATTACCAAGTATAATAACTTTTGCAATACGTGTATTGTTTTATCATTTAATGAAAAGGCCAAAAAATAAATACAAAAAAGTATGTTTATCTAACGAATCAACAAGCTAGTCTGTAAATAACAAGTTTCCTATTAGACTAGTTACTTAGAGCCTAGCAGTATATTTCAAAATATACGCTCTCTCTCTCTCTCTGTCTCTCTATTTCTTTATTTGTTGATATCTCAACATAAGAGTTAGTTTATAAGTTTGCACTTGTGTGCGCGAACACGATTCCGATATCCGATTGATAATTTGTTTGATTTTATCATAATGTTTCGATTTCATTAACTGCAACTAGAGATCGCCTATCATATACACCAACACATACGACACATCGCAAAACACAATGACTCTTACCATAAGCCTTTGTACCTATAAACGAAATTTAGGATATAACTAAAGTTTGTTACATATTTTTATTTATTTACTCTGATATTGAGACCACTTCATTTACGTTTCATGGTAGGCCTACTGTTACGTCACATCCTTCTAATGTAACCTAAGCATGTTGATATCTATGGTGATGTATTCGATTCCAAAGATAACAATGAGTGTTCATTTTATTTTCATTTATTTATTTTACTTTTGATTTGAATCCTCGGATTTATATGACATTATTTATTACTTCCCTCGGTACCCTGCGGTAGTATTTATTTCTCCGTGTGTAAAGGAGAACAATTAAAATAATCGTTTCAAAAGTTTCATCCAGAACTCCTTATCTATGTATATATTAATGATGTTATACAACTTGTAACAAGATGTGGTCATATATTAAGCTCATTACGTATCCTCGATTAGATATAAAGTACGTAATATATAATTTAAAAACGTAAAATTTACATACAATCACTTTTCTTAATTGGTAAACTTGTTACGTAATCGACTCGTGGCGCACGGCTGCGTGCGCCACGAGCGAGGAGGTGCCATCTCTAGTCCCCTTCCGAGCGACGGCAGCCTATATCAGTGGATCGCGCCTGGTGCAGTTCTCCTTCCGCTGCGCTGCACTAACTAAGCTAAGTGGTTCTTCCCTTAAGAACCACGTAGTAAGCCTTAAAGAACCATGCCCTATTTGTTGTTCGCGTAGAATTCTTATTTATTTATATACAATTACTTGTTGTTAATTAAAAGTGTTAATTGTTGTACCTACTATCTTTAAATCATCTCTGCTTAACATAACCTCAAGACACCACGCCCCTACAGCGTGGCTTGTCCTATTCCTATCAAAACCTATAAATTCTACTTCCGAACTTACTACTTTTACACTAGTCTGAAAGTAGTAACTGAATGCTTTTGTAATGAATTTATTGATTTTATTATTAGTGAATGAATGAATATTCATTTACTAATAAATAGAGATACTGACCTACACTAAAAATTGAATTAATAAATATATATATTAAAGGCCAGTAAGTACACCATTGTTAACTAATAAATACTAAGTAAGAATAAATAATTTATACATAACTATGTTTGTAAGTTATTATTGACGAAAAGATAGCGATAGCTCATTGGGGAGACCAACAGACTGCAATGCAGAGGGTCTCGGGTTCGAAACCACGTCACTTTCGGAATTTATATGACTTTTCGAAATTATGTGCGTATTGTTTGACAATTATCGCCTGCTCCGTGCCTCGGAGAGCACGTTAAGTCGTTGGTCCCGGCTGCCATCTACATCTATGGCAATCGTTATTGGGAGAGTGTCGACACAAAAGAACCCACTGGGTCGAAGTGTCGCCGGTCTGCACCGACTGGCTCCCACATAAGATAAAATAAGATATTATTGACGAACATATTGGGTATATTCAAATATAGAGAGTAGGAGAGTATATTAATAAAGGGATGAGTATAAGTATGCGTAAGTACGTATTCCAGTCATATTTAGATTGAGCCTATATCCCTAAGAGGTAGGCATAGATATAATTATTATATCCACATTTCGTTAGTATTGAGAATTTAATTATAAGTATTGAGAATTCCTCATAGCAAAACTAATTAGATTTTGCCAAACCCGGGCAATAAGCTTATGATATCAGGCAAACATAATACTATCTATCAAAAATCCGATGTAGTTTCTATTAGACTGTTGCCGCTTGTCTCTCTTTTCTAATCTCTTTCTTCAAATTTCAAAAGATGTAACGATGTAGCAATGTTTATTTTCTTTCATAGTTCTGCACTAACATAATTCAAATTTAACACTTGCAACACTTAAGAATGATGAAGTACCTACTACCTATTCTCAAAACCACAGCCGTTTATGACAACCAGTATTCGCAAATCATTCGCTTTTTGATTTATTTTTACATAATCGTCAATACCATCAAATATATTTTATGAAGGCGAAACTTCACGCTATTTACGCAGTAAGTAAACATCAATGTGATTTTGTACGCTTGTACCTAAAAGGAGAGGTACAAAAATAAGTTAACTGCAATGTTTTTTTCAGAAACACCCACGATGAACCATATTTTTGTTAAGGAGGTCGAACGAATGGAAGACTTATGAAGCGTAGTTTGGAGTGTGTTCGTGTTTTCGTACATTGTATTGGTAATTATATGGAGCTTTGCTTATGTATTGTAAATGCTGGTTAGTAGTGAAAGTACTTCACTTTGATTCTATAGTTTGCAAATTATACATCTATACTAATATTATAAAGCCGAAGAATTTGTTTGTTTGTTTGTTACGCGCTAATCTCAGGAACTACTGCTTCGATCTGAAAAATTATTTTAGTGTTGGATAGCCTATTTATCGAGGAAGGCTATAAGCTATATAACATCACGCTAAGACCCACGGGGGCGGCGCAGTAACGATAAACGTGGGTGAAACCGCGGGAACATCTAGGAATTTATAAAGATTTAAGTTTTGAAAAGCACATAAATATATGTAAGTACAGTTGTTTTGTTTAGTTTAATCTTAGGTTAATTTTAAACAATTGTTTGGTGAACAAATAGTTCATGCGAGTATTCTTTGTATAAGTCGTTTTAACGTTTTCCTATTTTATTTCCTATTTCTAGTGTAGGAGGATACCTTGTGTGAAGCTTTGGAAAAGTAAATAATTATTACCCATCACTCATGAGGCGCTCATAGCCATTTGCACTCACTGATCGGTAAACGATTAGCGAGGTTAAGCAACGTTGGGTGCGATCAGTCTATAGATGGGTGACCGCTTAGTGGTATTTCATCTGAGCGTCTCCGTGCTTCGGAGGGCACGTAAAAAGTCGGTCCCGGATGTTGTCAAATTGACAGCAGTCGTTAAGCCATGTCAGAGGCCTACGGGCGGCTTATACAACTCTTGACAACAGGTTGGCCACTAACCACACGAAAAGAAGAAGAAGACCCATCACTCATATACAGAACACAAGATTCACTTAGTTAACATACATGGCTGCATTTTTAATAACTTTTAACAAGACACCTTCATACCAGACAGTTTTTGTGTTGGACTTCACAAACATTACATTGTCCATCTCATAGCACACCCTGGCTTAGTATAGTAATACCAAGCCTAGGTTATCTGACCGATAGTGATTTATTTATTTATTTGGACAACCAATAGTTGTTACATTAGTGCTTATACATTAAAAATTTTACAGTAATAAGAATAAATGCACAACATTTTAAGGTGTCACACCATGCACCATATTATAGCGTATAGTGATCTGTCAATTACAAAATTGTATGTTTTGTGTGTGAATCGAAGCCAGAACATACAACGGATTACACGCGACACCGTTACTAGCTAAACTACTGCACCATAGATATAGCCAAATATTATCATCATCACCATAATTTATCTCTACACTTTGTCTGTATACACAAGGATAATCAAATTTACCAGGATTTCCCTTTACGACAGTAAAAGCCGATATCGTAAATAGTTCATTATAACTCACGCTAACGTCGAAGGAAAATTTCGTGAGACAACCTGTATATCCAAGAATAAGGAAAACTCTTTTGACCCATTTAATACCAAAAGCAACGTGGCACGCGTGCAGCTGCACCCTAAATTCTTCAAGTCTTAGTAATAAGCTAGTTCTTTACATTTCATATCTTAATTGACTCGTAAGTGTGCTTTTCTATTGCTATCCGTGAGAACCTGTAATTGGCTTACTACTTCATATTTCAGTTACCTGTCTTTATTGTTATAGCTGTTGGTTTTCCAAATGATAAATAAATAAATACTTTTTTAATTTTTCGAATAAGTGTGATGTTTGCCATCCCGCAATGGGTCGGCGCGGCGTGGCGGATTGAATATGTCTTAACCCTTTTTAAACTAACATACGTCCATTAGTATGGTAGGCCTCGATGGCGCACTGGTAATATATGCAACTGCTGTGCATAAGGTGTTTGGTTCGACCCCCGGGCCAGGCAAAGTATTATTGGGCTTACATTCAAAAAAGTGTTAGTAGCAGCACGGCATCTGGAACTATACCTGATAAACATACATACATTCGCCTCTATTACATGGAACCTAAAATATGTGGTGACTCCGCACAGACGAAGTTCAGCCTACATTTAATAGATGGCGATACAATCGCACTTCACATGACGTCATACTATTCTGCATCGCACAAGTGGAGTTTACACAGCGACTAAGTATATATACACGCTCCTGACATCAACCGTCGGGCCGCGGCCCGCCAGGCACGATCAACCAGCCTGGTCGGAGAATCCTCCCTATGTGTTGGAGGGACATCACACCCTGTTCCTCCACAAATATAATTGGTGAAATGTGGGTAATGTAAGCGTGACTATGTATGTAAGATACCCTTTGACTATATATGTAAGTACATATACACCATCTAACTGAGTACTACTAATCAGTATAATACCTTCCCACCTACCTTAATTGTACCGCTCTCAGAAGACAGTTTAGGCGATTATTTGCCATTCACTGCCGTTTAATTGCGCTGTTTCATCGCTTAAGTGCAATGGATAATGTCGTCATGTTCCTACTTAGACAAGGAGTATGGTTGGGCCTCAGATACCGGCAGAGGAGTACGATTGTTAATTAGGTTAGTGGTTTCAAATATAATGGCGTGATATGTACTGGGAATTGTTGTTCACTGAGGCGACATAATATGTGATAATTGTCACTTGTGCTGAGAGGATGGCAAGTCCCTTTTGAAGGCTTAGCAAGGCATTAGTAGTACTAATGGTGTTCAATACGCATAAAAGATACCATAAGGCTCATTTTAAGATAAGAAAAAGAAACAAATTATCTTTATTTAACTTTTCGCGATTTAGCTTCAATGTATTCCACGAGAATGCGTGATATGTTCTCTCTGTATGTTAAATTACATCCAAATGTGTTCAATGTTTTTTGCGTGATTGTATATGATAAGTTTTTATGTGTGTCACAGATGTCCATAAAAACTTACACATTTATAATATTAGTGTGATTTCTTTCGTGCAATGGTTGTCACTTTTCCAGTATCTATTTTAATATTTTTGAATTTGTCACTGCTGAAGCTAGAATTGCAACTATAAATTGAGGTAGGTACATTTACATTAGAGCTACTAGCTGCTAGTAAATATTTAACTTAATTAAAATACCAATTTAGGATACATAAATAGCAGTATTATTGATTTTTCCTTGATCAAATTAAAAGTTACCAAACTATAGTTACTTACGAAATGCAATTTGGAATTAGAACATTTACAAAATTGTATTATCATTTTAGCTATAAATAATTAATTGATATCGATACCTACTTCTTTTTAATAAGATATACTATATATTTTACATACTTTATGCATAAAATATTTAATGGGCTTGAGGTTTTTATCAACTTTGTATAAAAACATGTGAGCAAAACTGCGGCTTTAAGTTATTAACACATAAAGTAAGGCCTTATTTATTCCAAAAGTAGCGAAAGAGCAGACAGCCCGCTTGATGGTAGCCCATTATCATAGGTGAAAGACGCTTGTAACATTAGCGCTATTATTCGTGCCTTGCCGAGGCAGCTTACACTGCTTGCATTTTGTTACATGTTTATGAAGGCATCAGCGGAACAGCTTATACATCGTGTAACAGAAAAGTTGGGGCATATTTTAGGGCCCTATTGTATATCTGAATAATAACATAATGGATCCAATATCCGGATAAAAACTAAAAGAAAATTCATGAAAATTTCATCTGATACCTAAATTTATTGTCAAACATCAAAATAAACGCATCACTATCAAAATTGCGCCTAGTCATTTTTGGGTCCACGGCGGCGGCGCGGCAGTCCCCAATGCAGTAATAATAATAATAATAAAATAATTGATTTCTTCTCTCACACAGAAAATAGTTAACAGAAAGTAGTTGTTAGTGTTGTTTCAATACTGACTACAATGTTATAGATTGATAAGGCGATAGAGAATACAATGCTATATCTAAATAAAAATGATGTATACGGATATATTTGCTGCGGTATTTCATTGTACATGGGCTATATTATATGAAATTTATATATGACCACACCTTTCTGCTACACTCTGTATAAATATCAAAATTTTCGAACGAACTATACGTTGCCCTACGAAACTACGTACACTTAAAACAAAACACACACATTCAAACACTTTTATGCAGTACGAAAACGCTCATACGTACACACTGTTCAGTCAACCCTCACTTCTTTGAAACGTATGCCGGCTCAAACATTCATCAGTTTCCCTCATTCACAGCGACGTATAAAACAAAAGCAAACAAACCTGTCTAATACACAAGAAGTCGATTTACCCCAAACGAGTAACGGGTTAGTGACACACACATATACACATATTATGTACATTCATACATCATACCATATTGTGTAATACCGTGCCTTTGTTTAAGTCCCTTCCATTGGAATTAAATCGTTGTGCCATGTTCCTAAGGATATTTTGTGCATATGTAGTCCTATTCAGAATTAAGCTTTGTTGAAGGAATGCTTTTGTAGTAGAATTTAACGATCCTACGGCCTATTGGATAGTGACAGGGAAGTGTTAAAAGTCAATATCGATAATTTATTAAAGAACTATAAGACGTGGTACTAAGACTAAGTTTTGAGGATATTACAGTACGTGAACACGTTGTTCCTTAGTCGATTTCAAGAAATTTATTGATTTGAATGGTAACGTAGATATACTCTCAACATCAAAAATGAGAGGTTAAATAGCACCTAATATATATTATAACAGAGATATTTTAATGTGCTATTTATCACACAAATGTATCCGGAAGTATCAAATATATTCCCTTGTTAACATGATCTACATACAATATTGGATACACATTTGAATGTGGCGATTATTCTAATTTTACATATTACGTTCGAGTTACGCATAGTCAAAGGATATTTAAGCGCAGCCAAATATGTACATATTATTGCATCTAAACTGGAACTCAAATAATACGATCACGTAGCGTGCAGCGGTGGCGATAATTAGGTACAGTTACTTCATTTATAGGTATTACGGAATAATCACCAAAATATGCATACTGGCGAACTGACAGTAATTATAAATTGAATTACCGCCATCGAAAATTATAGAAATGTACGAGACGTAATCGATTCAATTTTCTTTATTGCATCAATTTTTTTTCTATTACTTTTATGCTAAACAAGCATTTAACCCATGAGGCGATAGCACACCGTGTATTTACTGCAAGGTACTTCACAGTCTGGCTGCTCCAGTATTAACGAAGATCTTCTGTATTTTTCAGAAAGCACCACATGACGTAGTCATTTCCAGTTTTTCGAAGGGTTATTAAGATTTCAAATGAATTAAAAAAGCAATCGTAACGTAGGTATATTTAACCATACAAACAAATTTATATGCTATATCTATTTAATGCTAAAACTTATTTGTCAAGTAACTGTTTTCAGTGTGGTAAAAATCAATTCGAATTTCACGATAACTACAAGCATTCGCCGAATTTAAAGCCACTGAACTTGATAAATCCAAACCAATTACTTTGATTTTAAAATATGGCTAAAGCGAATTAAACAGTCTGAGTCATGCACTAAAATAATACAAATGATCATAAAGAATTAAAAATATAACGACAACATTAATTACCAATAGTTAATTATATCGATAAAAACATCGATACCCCACATTCAGTTACTTCACTTCTAACTACAAACGGTCCACGCCAGGTGTTCTCAATCTTTGGTCCAGATTCCGCTCTCGACAAAGACCCCGTTCATTTCTCGTATAATCTAGCGATCGTTCTACGAAACTGAGATAATCGACTACGTAAAATCGATCCATTATTCGATTATTTTGTGGAATAATAATGAGGTGCCATTGACGCCTGCTGTTTAAAAAAGTTGAAAAGGTATATGGCCGCGCGTCAAAGTATTTTCTGTGATCCCGCGCTTTAGTTATTTACTTTTTTGTTTTTTTATTGTAGAATATTGTTAGAAAAATGTCTTGATTTTGTCCAAGATATTAGAATGGGTTTATTGAGTTAAATTTATTGTAGGAATGTCTGTATTTCACGGTTTTTGTGATGCTTCGATGTTATTTATGCGGCAGGACTATGAATGAAACGGTTTTATGTTCATCGCTTAATATTTTTATCAAGTTTTATAAGATATCCTTAAATATATTTTAGTTTTTTTGATGACTCCTGCTCTATGAATAATTCCTGTGTCACGGGTGACCTGTTAAACATTCAAACGACTGACACAAAGAACCAGACTCAGAACAACTATTAGTGGATTACACAACTTTTGTTCGTGTGGGGATTGAACCCACGACACGCGCAGTGGCTTTGGTGAGGCGATCACTTAAGTCACTACGCCATCTGTGCAGTCACAGTATGTGTAAACGTTTAATTGTGGTAGTATTCATTTATTTTGTTATTAATAATAAAAAGCTTACGCCATTGTACTAAAATGATTTATATACATACATACTTAGTATAATAGTACCTACTAATAGAATAAATATAAAAGCGTATGACGTCGTTTGGATATTTGTTATTAAATCACGCGGAAACCGTTAAACGGCTTTCAATAAAACTTGTCTAAAGCATGGCTTGTTATATTGTAATTACCACATAGAATAGTTTTAATATATCTATAACCACAAACTAACGTTTAATAAATTAATTAAACTCTCTCGTTTATGCAGTGGCTTATTTAAATATAATAACTTGTTTGCACAAATATCAGTTTTCAATTGTTGGTCCGGGCCAATTATTGTTCGTTATTGCAAACCTTGTTTTCAAATATGGATGGTACTAGAATCCTTACTAATATTATACCTAAATGCGAAAATGAGTTTCTTTGTTTGTTTGTTTGTTACGCTTTTACGCCTTAACTACTCAACCGATTAACATGAAATTTTGCATACACGTTGTCAGGGGTACAGAATAGGACATAGGATACTTTTCATCCAGGAAAATGAACTGTTGCAAACCTAACCTAAACTAACCTACATTTACGCAAGCGAAGCCGCGGGTGAAAACTAGTAATTAATAATTGTCAGTTGTGTATGTGTTGCCATTAATTTCGAATTAATAATTGAATGTTCGGAAAAACTTTTTTACAGCTTCTGAGATTTCTAAATATCATATTAGGTACAAATATTTTAATTTATAATTTCAACCCGAGCTACAGGATTAATAATGAGTGAGTTGTAACTCTTGAACCTATGGTTCACTTTTGCGATATAGAGAATAAAATTGGCAGGAGTCATTCTTAAAAAAATCCTTTAACATCAGCATGTTAAAAGAATTTCCGGAAGCTAGTGTCAACATTACTTCAACACGTAATGTTCACACGGGCTTCCGTAAGACAATTTATGTTAGAACTTGATCAAGAAATATTTACAAATTTTGTTTCTTATCATACTAACTTTAAAAAAATACCCGTGTAAAGAGTTTCTTAAGAAAGAGATTATTTTATCTCTCTTTACACGGTTTTTTTTTTAGCACATTACGGTAGAAAACTACTCGACCCTTTAGAAGACTTACAAGGAAGTTTTAATCTGAATTGTTTATTATTACGAATCACATCGTAAGCAAACCAAGCAGCAATCATACGTGTCAATTAAAATACCAGGCAATGTATTTATTTTATAACATCATTATCAAAGATAACTTTATACTGTCATTGACTAAACTTGTTCGGCAAGTTATCTTGATTATAGGACCACCCCGTCGCTTCATACAGCTGATACAACATGTACAAGATTGCTCCAGGGTGTTCTATAAGCAAGAGATGTTGATGAAAGAGACAGGCGATATAACTGGACTGCTTATCCACCGATAAGATGCTTCTACGGCATATCGAGTTAAGAGATCGTAGGCGTGATTATATCCAAATAATATAATACTGATGGCGAGACTATGTATGAACTTAATGAAGGAGTTACCTTATTAAATTGTTACTGCGTAAACTTTAACAATAGCAGTGTAATAGTTTTAAAATCTTAACTAATATTATAAATGAGAATGTGAGTTTGTTTGTTACGCCTCCACACCTTATCTTATCTTATGTGGGGGCCAGTCAGTGCAGACCGGCGACACTTCGACACAGTGGGATCTTTTGTGTCTACACTCTCCCAATAACGACTGCCATAGATATTCATGGCAGCCGAGACCAACGGCTTAACGTGCTTTCCGAGGCACGGAGCAGGCGATAATTGTCAATCTATACGCACATAATTTCGAAAAATCATATAACTTCCGAAAGTCAGAGGTGCGCGACGTGGGTTCGAACCCGAGACCCTCTGCACTGCAGTCTGTTGGTCTCCCCACTGAGCTATCGCTGCTCCTCCACACCTTAACTACTCGACTAATCATCATGAAATTTCGCATCTACGTTTTCAGGGGTACAGAAAAGGACTTTGGTTATCTTTCATTCAGAAAAAAGTACTGTCTACCTAATCTACCCTAACCTACATCTGCGCGAGCGAAGCCGCGGGAAAGCCTAGTATATAAAATTATTCTAAAATAAACAACGCGATGAAATTCGTATAGAGCCTGCACTAGTTAAATAAAAAAATCAGAGCACATCAAACCCTAGAAGCTTCAACAAGCCAAATATAAATAACCCCAAAAATTTATACAGCGTATCAAATATATTATATTAAAGTATATGAAAAAAGTTGTATCTCGGGGTACAAAGGGCCCATCAAATATTAAAGACGGATATTAGCGGATACGATTCTAACCCTCTGATGGTTAATGTAAGATAAAAAGAAATATTCAAAGCAAGGGTAAGGACCGAATTACTAAAGGTTGGGTAAATCAACACCGATGTGTGGGGCAAGTTAAAAGATGCAAGAACCTGCCTCGGTAATTATTAGCAAAAGTTTAAATCATAGATATATCCTCATAGTACCTAGACTTCACGGTAAAATGTACACACTGATAAGAATAAGCTCACACTTTTTTTACATGATAGAATACGATGTTGTACAATCTTCAATAGCATTATCACGCTCACTCCGAGCGTGATAATGCTATATTTGACATTCAGATGACATGGTGGCATTGTGTGTCCAGAAAGGTAACCATATTTAGAAGTAGTAGGGTGCATCTACATCAGTGATTTAAATCTTTGGTTACTGCAAGAAGCGTTTGTAGTTTCAATCGTTACGCTTGCCTATAGTAATGCGTTTCGACGTATTTTATAGACTACTATATATACATGTATATATTTATATACACTTTTATGTATGAATAAATATAGTATAAATAAATATATTGTTTAAGTTTATATTTATTATTTTTATCTCATGTTTTATATGTTTTTACTTTTTTATGCATTGATCTATATTAATAAATTATTGTTAGTAGGCCTGCGAGAATACCAGCGTTGCAGTCTATACTGCAACAATAGCTGACGCAGTTGCCTAATTTGATCTCCATGTACCGTTTTCGGGTTAATTGTATTATCTAATATTGTTTTTAAAATTATGTATATATGGAGATGCAAATAAAACATTTTTCTTTCTTTCTTTCTTTATTACTACTGGCAAGGTAAGGCCCACTAATTGCCAAATATTAGGTGAAAGTACGAGTTCGTCGGCTCTACGAGCCTGTTTAAAAGTAATAACACTGTTACTGTGTTTCGCTAGCTCAGATAGAGCGGCGGCTCTTCTTCACAACCCCCTAACAAGGTATAATTTTAGTGTTGCGGACGATGCGCGCTTAACACACGGTACTACTGCGGATCACACGATTGTTTGTCTTGTATTAGATTAAACTGCAACACTCAGCACAATAGCAGTGTCGAGGTGACCACTAAAACCACTACGCCATCGGTGCAATAAATAAATAGTCAAAGTCAAAAATCATTTATTCATTTAGGTCACAAAGTAACACTTATGAACGTCAAAGGGTCACGTCAAATATAATCATTTATTCAACAGTATAAAAGAAATCTAAAGCTTAGATTATTAAACTTCCAATTAAATTAATACAAGCCGCACTGTCCCAAAGCATAGTAAAACAATCAACTAATCCGCTGTATCTCATAACTCAAACCACACCTAAAGTCATGTAAGCAATAAAGAAACGCGGACAAATTTCAAGGAATCTTTATTAATTATGGCATGTTGGCGACGTAAGGAGACGAACGTGTACTCGTTTTTATCTTAGAGGCATTTTGGAAAGTCTTAAAATGCTAATGATATTATGTTCCATTACTTATTCTTGCTTGTAGCGCAAAAAGAACCCATGTACGGTAGAATTTATGAATTTCAACAATGTCTTTAGTATATACAGGCAAGTCTTACGCCTACGCTACGTCCTACGCTAAAGGGGTTGGCAGAAAAGTATTACATACCCACGTCATAGTGGTGAGCCTATTGTCATCCTCCGGGAACAGTTCCAAACACCGTGTTGATACTGAAAATTTCTTGAAAGCAAAACTTAATAAAACTCCCGACCTCGGAGTCGGGATCTAAGAGCACTTACTCAGCTGTCGCATTTGTTCCCACTGTGTCACCGAAACAATTAAGATAGTATTGCTCTGTTAAAAGAAAGTAAAAGTCGCTCAGGAAAGACCGTGTCAACCTAATACTAATCCTAACTAATGTTATAAATGTGAATGTGAGTTTGTTTGTTTATCTGTTTGTTAGCTTGTTACGCTTTCACGCCTTAACTTCACGACTAAGTATCATGAAATTTCGCAAATACATTGTCTGGGGTATAGAAAAGAACATGGCATACCTTTTATTCGAAAGAAAAGTAATGTTCTCGATGGATAGAAATTTATTTATATAACCTACAATAAAGCGAGCGAAGCTTCTGACAGAATATCTATATATTAATACGTGAAGCGAAAACTTTGGATCCCTTTTTTAACAAAAATTGGGCGGACGGAGGAGTATGAAATTTCGCACACTTATAGTTTATACAGAGAAGAAGTGACGAATGCTAATATTTATATAAAATATGCATTAGAAATACATTAAATTAATGAAAAACCACTACACGCACACAACCATGCATTTGACACACGCAGTCGAAGCGCGTAACTATGGTTACATATATGACATAATAATGTCAATATATATTATTATATCAGCAATATCTTACAGGCAAACTTTGGTCGAATTTCGAGCACTAGGCGACCGCTAGTTGTATATAAATATATGACGGAACCAGAAAAGCTCTACTACAGACTACTCCATAATAGAACTTTATGATTGAAGCAATAAAAGTTGAGTCAATGACGCTATTTAAATAATTCACGAGCAAACAGCATTCTCATTAACGAACTCACGTAACATCGCTAAATAATGTATTAAAATGACAACGAGGAATTTCATTAAAACGCTTAACTTAGCTAGGATTTCTTAATGGCTGTTTGAATAAGACGTGTATGCATGTTTTAAACTGTATGTTTTGGTTCGCATAAGGCAACTCTATTGTTGCGCTACTTTGTTGTAGTTTTATTTTTGCTTATTAATAAAGAGGAAGAAGAGAGCACGAATCTCGAAGAGCACGTTAAGCCGTCGGTCCCGGCTGCCATGAACATCTATGGCAGTCGTTATTGGGAAGTTAGTGCCCTCTAATATCCTGACACTGGTCTAGCCTTAAGGTATCGTTAGCCTTCGGGTTGCGGAGGTCAGATGGCAGTCACTCTGCGTAAAAACTTATATCCAGTCAAATCCGGTTAGACTAGAAAGCAGTGACTTGGGAATAATAAAGGCTAGGGAGAAGAAGAATAAAGAGGAAGAGTAAAGAGAAGATAACCGATATTTCGTGAGTATATTATTATTTCCATTCAATGTCGTGCCAGTCACAAATTACGATATATGGGCACAATACATTTTCTATTGTGCCTGTTACACAATAGTTAATGTATTACATAAATGACACATACACATCTTTATTTTGTTACTATTTTTAAAAAAGATAACTGGCAGAAGATATTTTTGGCAAAGATTCATATAAGCCGGTATTTTATGCTTGTTAGCCACTTTAACCTCCTAAAAACAAAGTTATTTCAAACTAATCTCAATCGCTGACAACTTGTGTCAACGGTCGAGATTCGGGCAACAGTCGGGCAACGCGTCGCGCAACTATAAGTTGCTTTGTGCGCGTTTATGTCATATCATATGCAAATACTCAGTTATTATCAATAAGAGGATCGTTGAGAGATATAGCCGAGTATATAGCGGAATATGACAAGAATTATAGCTACTTCTTCGGTATAATGGCGGGCTCAAGGATGTTTCAGGATATTAGGAATGAAAGTTGGAGAAATCGTTTAAGTAAATCTCTCTAAATATGTTTTGTAACTTGATATCATGATTATGAAACTGCACGGAGGGCGTAGTGGTTTAAGTGGTCACCTAGCTACTGATATTGTTGTACAAGTGTAGTGGGTTGGATGCCCACACGGAACATAATTTTTTTTTCTCTATTTAATGGAACTTCGTCAACATTGACGATGTCGTCCAACACACATAAATTTGTGATCCTTAAATAATTATGTCGAGTTTTAGTGTTGTTTGTTTCCGCTGTTCGAATGTTTGTAAAGCAACACAGGAATTATTCCTAGAGCGGAAGTTGTTTTTACTGTGTGAATTTTTATCTTGATATTCTCGTAAGATTCGAGCAGGCGAATTCGCGGTAAAAACAAGTATGGCAGTAGTAAATAAAGTATAGCCTACAAGGAATTACGTGATATTATTGTATATTATAGTTTTAATCTACATAATCTTTGCTTTAGAATATAAAATATGAGGTTTACTTTAGTATACCTACTTATTTATTTACAGAGAGCAATGACATTGTTGTCTCTATCCGTACATAGATGAGATAATGTAAACAAAATGTAGTGCACGCATGGCGCAGTTGTTTCATTAGCCACCTCGTCTCTGCCACTGCGTGGAGTGGGGTTCGATCCCTACACGGGACGAAAAATTGTGTGACCTATAAATAGTTGTACCGAATCCAGGTGCTCTTCGTGTCCGTTGTTTGAACGTTTGTAAAGTGTCCTGCGACAAAAACAAAATCAAATTAAAAAATATCATAAATATTATGATTATTTGACTAGTTACTAGATTTCGAGCAATTAAGTTGCGCTTAGATATGCTTACGACCAATCTAAGTCTCGCGTTGGATTCTCGGGTTGAGCTAAATCGAAGTCGGAAAATATCATATAGTAGTCAAAAGTGTATTACACTAATATTTTGCCATTTATAGTTTTAGGTACACGTAATAGAGGACGACTCTATAGTCACCTTTCAAGAACAGTTTTATACTTCATGTTGCTACTTAAAATTTATTGACAGATAAACCCAATAACATTGAACCCGAAATTGAACCTCAGACCTGATACTCAGCTATCGCATTCATTATCACCACCGAAGCAGCCTTGATATCATATTGTTGTAAACAAACAAAATCCCTATTTCCTTTATATTACAAACTTGACCCAAATATGTCATCATAGTTAAAACTCTGAATACACCACGCAATATTGATGTTACCTACTCTGGTAATCTCTATTATTTTAACCGGGTTGATAATACGGCTTAATGACTTCATATGCATCTTAATTGATATTTAAAACGAACTTTGTTGGTAAATGAGTCATTTAGCTTCACGCTTTAGCTATAAAGGATAGGTAGGGTGGTTGTGGGTTTGTATGAAAAGTATGAATGTTTAAGCGGAATTTGATAGTCAATGGATGTTGGGATGTCTTTTGTGAAGAAGAAAGATCTGATAGAGAATGATAGTCATATTGGTGTTGTGGGATGTGTGGTTATATTTGTGGTCGGTTATGAGGTTCGATTCCCTGGAGCATTCATCTTGTGTTTCTCTGTTAAAAATTCTCATTAATATAATATTGTACTAGAAGGTTCATTAAAATTTCAGAGAAACAATAATCATTCTTCGAAATAATCTATTCCGTACTTACCACAAAATTATACCTCTATACATTTAAAGCATACCTACCTTGTTTAATTTAAAAGTTCTACATTACAAATAGCATAGATTGTTTTAATATGGGAGACTAAAATAATATGACAATTACTAAACCCTTTTCAATGTTACAGATAAATAATTTCACGTGTAAATTCCCAAATGGATAAGCAGAGGTGTATTACACCTACATCTCGCTAGCTATTATTTTAGGTACCACATAACAGGTGGCGAGCTTATAGCCACCGGCCATAGTCCCAAGACTGCACAGAGTCTACTGAAAATTTATTCTCAGGTAAACCTTACCTAGCCTTTTATAAGCTTGACCTGCAAACTAAAACCAAGACCAACAACAGTCGCATTCATTACCGCTGTGATACTCTAGCAGACATTTTTCAACATTATTTTCCCAAAAATACACACAAAACACATTACAAGTAAGTGAAGGGTTTTTGCCCTAAAAACCTTAGTAAGTACATCCTTAGGGACAATAAATGTTTTAAAAATGCCCTTAACGGTCCTCTGTATGGCTTTATAGGACTGCTGGGTCCAAATGCCCGTAAATAACCTACTTTTAGCGAAAGAAAATGTTTAGTTAGATGATTATGCGTTTATCTTCATCAGTATAATATTTTTGGAGAATAATTCTTAATTTTATAAGTCTGTAAGATTTGTTGTCGTGATATTCTAGTAACCTTGGCTACCGAAATTTAGATAGATATAGATATGTTGAAAAAACATTGGGTCTCCAGGATCTGCGTTTCGGCAGTAGTTAAGATGGTCATCTTGCCACTACGTTGCGTCGAAGGTTGTGAGTTCGATCCCTATATGGTAAAAAATATGTGTTCCATAAATATGTAACAGTCCTCTGCAAGACAGATATTATTTCAAGTGCAGAGGCAGAATTTATCAAAACCATTAAAAAAAGTGCTTCACGCTTTATGGGGAGGGTTTTGAGGTTATGATCAAACAAGGGACAAGAAATGTATCTATGATAACTAGGTACTGGTACAGTTTAGATCTTCTTTTCGTCCACTCTTTAAATGTTTGTTAAGGCTTTATTTTGTTTAAAGCCCGCTGGGGGCAGAGGGCTGATGCAGGCGACCATCTGCTAGAGTGCACTTCACTATAGCCTAAAACAAAATGTATCTCGCCCTATTTTACCTATGTTCTATATTTTATGCACCACATTTTATGCAATTAAATCATATTTTATTTTATTTAAAGGAAAAATAACTCAGTCGCTGTTAATACAGTTCAAGCGTCCCCAATTAAAAAGTGCAGCTCGAGAACTCTCAGTTGTTCGTTTTATCTTATCTTCAACTAAAATAGGTTTGCGCACTCGGTACGCTAGACACATTAACAACGCTCTGATTACTACACGGAGCTTACTACATCAAATAGGTCATTTTGTTGCTTTGTTTCACTTTATCTATATATTAATACGTGAAGCGAAAACTTTGGATCCCTTTTTACGAAAATTGGGCGGACGGAGGAGTATGAAATTTGGCACAGTTATAGTTTATACAGAGAAGAAGCTAATATTTTTTTAAAATATGCATTAGAAATACATTAAATTAATAGAAAAACACCATGTATTTGACACACGCAGTCGAAGCGCGTAACTATGGTTACATATATCAATATATAATGACATAATATATCAGCAATATCTTACAGGCAAACTTTGGTCGAATTTCGAGCACTAGGCGACCGCTAGTATATATTTAAACGTGTAGTCCTTATTATAATAAGACGGCCTCGATGACGCAGCGATAATGAATGCGACTGAGGTGTTAGGTTCGAATCGGACCAACAAAAAGGTATTGGGTAGGTACTACATTTTTTCAGCGGCTTCGCTGGCGTAAAATGTAGGTTATGGCCATTTTGTATCCTTTGGGAACTCAGCAATATTGCTGGATGGAAGGTGTGTCCCTGTGTCCTTTTTTGTACCCGTGACCAATATTAGCTAGGAAGTTAAGAAATTCTGTCAAGAAATTGTCAGTAGTAGCCTAGAGCTAGCACGTAGGCAGTATTGCCCTCGTGCTTTTCTTGATTTTCTTTTCTGTACATAATTGTTTTACTTAGTTAGTTAACTCGCTACACACTCGACCCTTGACCTTTAAATTGTAGCAATGGTACCTGCGTGAGGTATAAAGAGTTCAACAAGAAGTTGCCATTCAGTAAGGAAAAGAACCCCTGGTATTGGTACCTACCATAGTTTCACAATTTAAGCTGGCTATTAGCTATTTTTGATTACGATTGATGAGATGCCGTCTGTCCCAGTAGTCTCATGGTGTGGTGGTAATGAGAGTTCTGAAACCCAAATACTTAGATAAGTCAATTGGAACATTTTCGTCCCAGTAGTCCCATAGGACACCATGGGACTAGTGAGACAAGCAGGTCTTTCTCATATAATCTGTGGGAAATTTCATTTTCCAGAAATATCCTTATTAAAATTATAAATGCGAATGTAAGTATGTGTGTTGCGCCTAAACGCCATAACTACTTGATTGATTCATTATCATGAACTTTCGCATACACCTTGTCAGGGGAACAGAAAAGGACATAGACATAGGGTAGGGTAGAGTTTCATCCAGAAAAAGTACTACATTTATAAGGACGAAGCCGCGGGCAAAACCTAGTACGGAATATTTTGAAACTACATCAGTAATTAAGTAAGTACAAAGTACAAAGACACTATTGCCATTTGTTTGGATTTATATTCTGACGTAAAATCGAATTTGTAATACCAAACCAATCAGAAATGATAAAGTATAAAGCAATTAAGTAAAACAACAGTGCCACAATAGCAATTATCCAATCTATAAACAAAGTAATCGGATATATAGTTAATTTAACAACTGGTCGTCAAACTAGTAGCCCGACTGGTAACAACAACCATCGAA
Organism: Catocala sponsa; assembly: GCA_963564715.1. Classification (NCBI taxonomy): domain Eukaryota; kingdom Metazoa; phylum Arthropoda; class Insecta; order Lepidoptera; family Erebidae; genus Catocala; species Catocala sponsa. Next base: position 12,523,484 of record OY751351.1, read on the forward strand.
CGGGCTATTGGTATGGTACACAAAAAAACGGATATTAAGTAAGTAAATAAAATAGACAGTTTGCAGATTAAGCATAATCAATATCAGTTTTTCGTTACGAAATGAAACTGTTGCAATAACAGTGTAAATTTAGCCTCATGCCTAAATATCTCGCAAATCAGATCTCACAAGCTTTTTTAGACTCAAAATAGATAGCAAATCTATTGTAATCTACCGGGTACATTTTAAGGCCCCAAGCTGTTGTTGAAAATTTCCTTAAGAGAAATACAGTGCCATTTTTTATTTTTTTTTATTTTGCCCGTCAAAATGACCGCACTCCACCTGATGGTAAGCAGTCGTGTGGTCTAAGAGCAGTGGCCCCTACGCCGCCCTCATAGCAGCCCAGGCGATGTTGAGGTCTCTACTTTGACGGCCTGAGAAGGTGCTTTTTCACGCCCTGCTTAAAGGACCCAGGTTATTCAAGAATCACACTCGAGACCTTAAGATGCAAACTTCAGCACAAACTACAGCGAGATCAATAGACATTCTTCATAAAGAACTTCTAAACGAGCAATATTTTACTGCAATATTATCTCGTTGCAATATCTGCAACTATAGTTCAGGCAGATCAAATACAAATGCTCAAATGCTATTCCAAACATTTTATTTAGAACTTGCAATATTTTGACGTGTATTCTATTTATAGAGCACCTTGAACCGACGGGCGTGTATGAGGAATGTGATGAAAATAAATGAAGCCAGAGAAGTGTGTCAGGATCGTAGCAAATGGAAATCCGTAGGCTCTGCTTACCCCTCTGGGAAACAGGCGTGAATCTATGTATGTATGTATTCTATATATTTATGGTACAGATTTTATTTTTTTAAATAAGCTACTCCGGCAATAGGTAAATCCTGTGTCGTACTTTACAAATATTCAAATAGTTTGTGTCCACAAAGAATACCTTGAGTTGTAGCAACTATTTGCAGACTGCACAAATTTTTGTCCCTACAACCCACAACACTCGACGTCGAAGTGGCAATGACAAGGCGAGCACTTAAACCGCTACGCCATCCGTGCAGTAATTTAACATCGTGTATTCTATCGATGGCGTAGCGGCTAGTGTAACCGACTGCCACGCCTGAGGTCGCGGGTTCGATTCCCGCACAAGTCAAACATTTGTGTGCATGAACGTGGGTGTTTGTCTTGGTCTGGGTGTTTCTATGTATAATATGTATGTATTTACAAAAAAAAAGTATATATGTATGTTTATCCATTGTCTAGTACCCATAGTACAAGCTCTGCTTAGTTTCGGCTAGATGGTGTTGTGTGAATGTGGTAGAATATTATTATTATTATTATTATATTCTATTTTTATTTCCCAATAAAATAAATATTTACAGCTCTTATTTTCGGTCAATTATATTACAGTAGGACACTGCATAATGTCCGATAAGAAATATAATTTCAAATAATATTATAACGCGTCTAACATTATTTTTGTTGACGGTACAACATGGCAGTTAATTAATGCTCAGTAAACAACTTTATTGAAATATCCTTGTTAGTTAGTTTTATTACTATTTGCTATATACTGTTTCAAACTATATAATATACAATCAGGTAGTCATTAGGAGCACTAGTCTTTGGCAATTTGTAGATTGATGGTAGTTTAAAGGAGCACAATATCCACGGTGGCGCAGAGGTAGTGAATGCGACTGCTGTGGATGTAGTAAGTTTGATGCCCGAGTGTGGCAAAATGTTAGTGGGTTTTATTATTATCAGCATGGAATTTGGAACTGTATCCGGTGGACGGCAAAAACCTCGCTAGGTACTACGTGGGACATAAAACCATAGCTGGTAAAATATGAGTGTAATAACCTAGCCCTTCGGGAATAGAGACGTGAGAATATGTATGTATGAACAAGTTTATGCCATATTTGTATCTCTTATACTCTTGCGTGCATCCTTCGAAACAAGGGATCACTGTGTTGCCATCTCAAAGAGCAAAGGGCATACTGATCCCCTACCGACAGCAAAGTTTCCTATGGAGGAACGAACCCTGGATATCCTATTCATCGCCGAAATATAATACACGTTTGTATTGTGCCATCCACAAATAGTTGTACCGAGACAGGGTGTGCTTTGTGTGCGTTGTTTTAATTATTATAAAGTTCCCCGCGACACAGGAATGATTACAGAGGCTTTTTTCTAAATACAAAAACGAAATTTTCGCTATTAAACTCCTTAAATATTAACCTGACAATTGTTGAAATGCGTCATTGAAAGGTATCGAGCGACGTCTCGCCGCTGCCACTCAATAGGTTAAGTAGAGATCTCGTGTGTTTTTTGCATAATAAGTCTACTATCGCCCTAAACGTATATATATACCAGTAATCAAATGTGGTAGGTAGTCCTAATGACCATAAATGATATACGGCCATCTAAACTACAATATTGTCCCTTTCAGTTCTTTGAACCCGAGCAATAAAAGGCATATAAAACAAATGACAATAGCAATAAATAATAGTTACTATCGAACTCATTATTGTTATCTAGAAATCTTTATTGGTGTCTGTAAATACAGTAGATTGATCGCAATTACTAGTGGCGCCGGAGTCCGAGGCTTGTTAGAATCGTTGTCACACAAGGCGACTAAGTTATCGTTATGAGTTGATTGGAAAAGATGATTTTGCTTTGTACGTTATAGATCTGATATGCTGAATTAAAATAAGATTGAAATGAATCGTTGTTAATTACGATAACATAAATAGTCTCAAGCCTATGTCTTTGAAAGGGTAGATATTACATCTACGTTTGAAAATATTATGGCGATACGTGGGTGCTATATTCCTTTGCCCACCCGTTACGCGTGACACTGTGTATGTTTGTGAGCACTTTCAAGGTGGTATAAATTAAATAAATATAAATCTTAAAAAATATACTATATGAAAAAATTACTAGAATATATCTAATGGACTTTTTAATTACACTATAATTATGAAATTGTGTATTTGTACGTCATTATGTCTTTGATATAATTTTTATTAGAACGCTCCTTGTAGCAGAATGATAACATCATATTTTATTTTTTAAACAATTATACGGTAGCACAAATCGTTAATCGTATCCGGCGGTTGGGCCTCGAGATGGCCCTGGCTAAATTCGAGGCCGTTTGTTTTCACGGCCCTCGGAACCGGCCACCTCCAGGGGCTCATATCATGGTAGGATGGGTTCGCATCGGCGACGGGTCAACCCTAAAGTATTAAGGTCTCTTGCTCGACAGTCGATGGGATTTCAAAGCTCATTTTAGTCATTTGGATCCCATTCTACGCGGCGCTGCAGGTGCGCTCGCGCGCCTGTTGCCCAACTTTGGAGGGCCAAACACCTCCTGCCGAAAGGCTCTACGAGGGGGTCGTGCGGTCCATGGCCCTCTACGGGGCCCCAGTTTGTGCGGAAAACCTGATGGCCCGTAATATTTTAGCGCTTCGTACGCCACAGCGCGCCATGGCCGTCAGGGTGATTAGAGGGTAACTGTTATTTGCCAGCAGCTCAACATAATATAAGCCACCAATTTACTCGTATCATTGAAAAGAGGCGTGACCTTGTGGATTGAGACAAGTTAATATGTACAATATCTAGTAATCAATACGAAAGTTGGATATTGTCAACCATTTTTAATTGCAGTTGTTGAGTATGGGGGTATAGACTGTGTACGTTTTATATGTATATACAAGCGTAACGATATCCTAGTTAAAATTCAAAACCGCTTTAGGAAAGCTATATAAAGTTAAATGGAAAATATGACTCGTATGTTGAAGCACGACATTGACACTCAAATCACATAATATCATCATGATACCTCTAACATTTTACGAGCCTATAACTCTGACATATCATATTATTATTATAAGTTATGCGTGAATTCGGTCGTAAATAGAGGATAATTATATTTTAATGTACAAAGCGTGCTAGGAACCCTTCTCTAAATTATATAAGAAGGGTGGTTTACTTACTAAACGGGGTGTTCTGCGAGAAAATCAAAGATATAATTGTGTTTAAATGACGTAATTAAAATGGCAGGTCATGCGATGATAGGTTGCTAAAAATAGCTTCAGCTGCAAACATACGAAAGAGCTTGCAATTTTTATAAAGAACAAGCTTTTGCCTGCGGCTTAACGGCGAACAGTAGGTACTATTCTGAATGAAAGGTATCTTATCTTTTCTATACTCCTGACAACATGTATGCGTTATAGAGCAATATAGTTTCAAAACCCGCCAAACCGATATCAGAACAAAAATAATGTTCCGATTGAATATGAAGCTCCTTCGTTGCTTCTATTGCATTGCACTGATAGTTTTCAACAAAACCCACTCAAATTCTATTAAATCAGCTCACAAAAGTAGCAGTTTGTTGCAAACACCGCTAAAATAGTCCATTTATATTATGTCTTTAAATGGTTATTTGAGATTTACCATTATTTGGTGAAAATTATTTTAGAGGATTTTGAAACTAAACTACTCATATCATGATCGCTGGTCAAGTAGGTAAGGCGTGAAAGCATAACAAACAAACAAAGCAATTCAAATTCGCATTTATAATGTTTGTTAGGAATAGTTAGGATCTCCTTCCGTACTGCTCAAACTATCTTCACATCAAACACGTATGGTTGTGTGTGGTTTGAATTATCGGGTCAAGTAGTTTAAATAGGTAGTATATTCTGCACGTTAAAGCTATGTTATAGCAAGGATCCTAAGATCATGTCTGGTAAATGCAAACTCTTACGTCATATTATGTAAGATCCGAATATAGCTAAAGAAATGTATATATTATGCAAGTCTGCGTATTATATATTTAGCATGTACATTGTATTGTTATTATTGTACCTAACTAAAAGAAAAATAAATTGTATCTACTAATCAGCTTGTAACTATTTAGATTTAAATTGTCTTTGGGAAGGAACTGACTCCCAACATACAGCTCACGCTAGTTTGGGAATCAGGGCTGCATAAAGTTTGTATTCACCTTGCTGTTACAAATAAAGAATTATTATTATTATTATTATTGTACAGCCATAAAACTGCCTTAAAAATTTATTATTTACTAGATGTGCCCGCGGTTTCACCCGCATTTATGATTACTGCGCCGCCCCCGTGTGTCGTAGGGTGATGTTATGTAGCCTATAACCTTCCTTAGTAAATAGGCTATCCAATACAAAAAAAAATTTCAGATCGAACCAATAGTTCCTGAGGTTAGCGCGTTCAAACAAACAAACTCTTCAGCTTTATAATATTAGTATAGATTAGCAGAGTCATAGTAATCTCAAAATCACTAATCTTTGATATTCAACAATACGCACGTATTCAAACAACACTATCGTTCCTGTAAACTTATTTAGGAATTCAGAAAATAAACATTGGGCCTTAGTATCTCCTTTTCAATTATTTGCTCAGTGGGTTTCAATAAGACTATTTTACAATCACCATCAAGTCCAAACATGATACTCAAAAGTAAACAGATTCCGCCGAATCAAATAATTCTCAAAGAATTAGTGATGCGAATACATTATAATATAATCTCTAACGAACGTATTTTATTTCTTACAGCATCCGAGGAGCACTCAGTGAATCCGACACGCTTACAAAACGCCGTCATTAGGCAATGCCGAGAGGCAGAAATTCTCGTAAGTGGTATAAATTGGGCACAAATACTTTTACTTATAAGCAAAACGCCACTGACTCATCAACGCAATACTCTCTAAAATTCAGTTCGGTGAAACTCGTAAATAACAAATAGGATTACTTTAGGCATTATACATATTATTATGTGTCCATACAGTTTACGTTCAGTTCAAGTACTAAGAAGGACTTAAAAACCCAAAAACATTTTGATTGGGAATCGATCTTACGATTACCTGCAGATTTTAGTGTAAACTTACGCTACGAATCACTATGGCAATCTTTATTTTTTACTAGATTTTGCCCGCGGGTTCGCTCGCGTAAGTGTAGGTTAGGTTAGTAACAGTACATTTTCTGGATGAAAGGTAGGTACCCTATATGCTCTTCTATTCCTCTGACAATGTGTATGCTAAATTTTTAAGAAGATTTTTTATTTTTATAATATTCTATCACATACACACAACACCATCTAGCCCAAACTAAGCAGAGCTTGTACTATGGGTACTAGACAATGGATAAACATACACATTATATACTTTTTTTAATACATACATATTATACATAGAAACACCCAGACCAAGACAAACATCCATTTTCATGCACACAAATGTTTGACTTGTGTGGGAATCGAACCCACGACCTCAGGCGTGGCAGTTGGTTACACTAACCACTACGCCATTGAGGCCGACAACAAGTTAAGGCGTGAAAGTGTCTCTAACAAACAAACAAATTCACATTCGCATTTATACTATTAGTTGGGATTCTGACCTGGCAAACGAGGCACGGACCTACTTGATATTAAGCAGTAGCGGATTTTAAAGAAACTCAACTAAGCCGCTGCCTACCTAGATAACCAAAAGGAAAAAGATGAAGAAAGGAGACCAAGGATATGACTGAACCGCATTGAGTGCTCTCGCTCATTATACGCAACAGTATGCTGTTGCGTCTCATTCCATGAGAGCGCGTATTTGCATCTGCTTGTCGTGATAAAGTCAGTCGCCGACATATAGACTATCCCTGTACAAAAATCATGTTGATTTGTTCACGCCAGAAGGACCTACCAACCAAAATACGTTAATATTTATAATAATATATTACCAGAATACGCTGTTCCCAACGTCCTTTGCATCTAGGCAACGACAACAGCTCCCTTTTGTTTGCAGTAGTTGAATATTACTACAAATACTAGTTCGAGTTATACACACGGCAAACATATTAATACGGACTGCATCCCTCGGGATGCTGGTAAAACTGAGTTATTATATAATAATATATGTTAGATGCAGTGACGAACAAATGGTCACGTTATATATTTTGATCTATTTTACTCATACTTAGTATGCTGCTAAATCGTTATTATCTATACTAATATTATAAAGCTGAAGAGTTTGTTTGTTTGTTTGTTTGAACGCGCTAATCTCAGGAACTACTACTTCGAATTAAAAAAGTATTTTAGTGTTGGATAGCCTATTTATCGAGGAAGGCTATAGGCTATATAGCATTACGCTACGACCCACGGGGGCCGCGCAGTAACTATAAACGCGAGTGAAACCGCAGGCACATCTAGTAATAAAATATGTTGGATGCAGTGACGAACAAATAGTCACGTTATATATTTTCATCTATTTTACTCATACTAAGTACTAAGCAGCATACTAATGCTGCTTAGGACGATTAACGTTACTATAATATCATAAATGTAAAAAATTGCCAAGATGTTTTTACTTCTTGTTAACGGAACTTGTATAATGTTAAACGGGAGACACATTAAGCTATTTTATCGGCTACTTCATGTCCAGACGAAGTTGAACATACAAACTTTAACCCTCCAAACATCTGTGCTTTACGACAAGGTATTTTTATATCGTACGGTGTTTTAGACCAGACGATAGCTTTATAGATTTAGATGTGCCCGCGGTCTCACCCGCGTTTATGATTACTGCGCCTCCCCCGTGGGTCGTTGCGTGATGTTATATAGCCTATAGCCTTCCTCGATAAATGAGCTATCCAACACTAAAAGATTTTTTCAATTCGAACTAGTAGTTCCTGAGATTAGCGCGTTAAACCAAACCAACAAACTCTTCAGCTTTATAATATTAGTATAGATGTAGCGTTGTGTTTCTAACATTTTTCGTTATTTGTATAGGTTTATTATTTTATTTAATATTATATTTCAAGCTTATTTTATAAAATTGTGGTACAATTACAGGACAAAACATTGTGTGATCCACAAATACTTGTTCAAAGTCTAGGTTTTTTACTGTACCAATTTTTTATATAATAAGCCTAGTTAGATCCGTTATTTGATGCAATACACAGAGGCAAATTCAATTCCTAACTTCAGATCATGGATAAATCAGCTAGCAGAGCGACGACACGGTTTGTCAAGGTGACAGGTTTAAGAGCTTTTTAAAGTAGTAGAGCCTGGCTGATTTCAGCATGAATAGGCCGGCTCGACCGGGGAAGGACTACCCTCTCACAGAATATCGACGTGAAATAGCAGTATTCCTACTGTTGTGTTTCGTTCGGTGAGTGAGAGTACCGGAGGCCCAATCACCCTCTTTTCCCCTTCCCGCTCCTTTCCCTTCACACTTCCATTCCTAAAGGGTCGGCAGCGCATAAGTGATGCCTCTGGTGTTGCATGCGTCCATAGGCTACGGTGACCACTTACCATCAGGTGGGCCGTATGCTTGTTTGCCACCTTAATAGTACAAAAAAAAAGTAATTCATCATGGATGGCTTTTGTTAAAATATACATCCAAAAAATGTAAATTTGACGAGGACTTGTTATTTTGTGCAAATGTTTTTGTCCGATCTTGAGAGTACTGACTTTGATCTCAATATCAGATAGGAGTCTGGAAATATGAAAAGTAGATCCCCCCGCGTAATAGAAAGCGTGGGACTTAAAAATGTAATACCCGAAATGTTAATCGTCTCTGCCTTCACCCTCTGGGATATACAGATATGACTCTATCTATAGCTCATTTTAAACCAACTTCCACATCGTGTCGTAACCGTGTCAAGAAAAAGGACCGAGTTATATGTTTTCAAGGGGTGGATTTAGGGTGGCGATTGATATTCCATCCCCAAACACACCAAGGACAACATTTTTAAAGGATACTTACGTGAGTTGACAGTTAAGATGTGTTAAAGCCATATTTATTAAATATTTACTCGAGTGCTGTTTAACAGTGGTTCCAAATTAATATTAAAGTAGGAATGGCGACATTAAAATGATAAATGACACTTTTGTAGGTGAATCCACAATTATAGAGATACATTGCATGAATGGCGCAACGGTTTATAGACACCTCGTGCATACGGTATGCCGCGTGTTGCAGATGCGACTCAGGTATGGACATTTTTCTTTAACTGTTATAAATACATAAATTATAGATAAATAGTTATCTAGCAAAAAGAAAATATTTCTGGATTTTTATGTCAGAAAATATGTACTCAGTAGCGGCACTGACTAACTGATACTGTGCCCGGTAGACAGCAATAGGCTCACTGGACCTACAACGATAGCTGGTAGAATGTGGATGTAATACCTCTGCCCTTCAGGGATATAGGCATTAGCCAATGTATGTGGGTTATAATATTATTAGGATTCATAAACTTGTATAACAACAAATTCTAGAAATAGAAATAGAACCGTATCCTAGAAATAGAATCCTAGCCTCGTATCACTACACCGCAACCGCAGAGCAAATGATCACAGACTTATTGGTTTCCTGTCAGGACGACTCATCGTACCTTCGATATGACTGGACACGGATCCGGATCACTGAACCTGGACCATCGTATTGGAATAAACATACAAACCTTTTATTATGGAGAGGCATTCGAACGCTCCGAGTTCTATTATTATGTTTACAAATGTGATTTTTTTTAGTGTGTTTTAGCCGTATGTATTGACAGGGGTCATAATGGACCCGAGCTTTAACACGGTTCTTTTAAATTCGTCTGTATATGTACGTATAATTATATGAATGTAATGGTTTTGTTTGATACAATTTGCATTTGCTTTTAGATTACCAAATAAATGGAATAACATTTTTTGTAGGAAGTAAAAGATATATAATAGAAAAAACGAATAAAGTAATATAAATTACATTTATAATATGTAAACGCGTAATAGCGATAAAAAATTACTTAAATGAACTAACTTTGATATTCATAAGTGTTACATTGTAACCATGAATAAATAATTTATGATTACACTGTCACCAACATGAATGAATGATTTTTAACTTTAACAAAGTGAATCAGTTTTTTTTATACTGTAATATCCTTGCGTTTGATCGCGATCTCACCTGATCTTAAGTGAAGATACAGTGGACGATGGAGCACACTTGCCTAGAAGATTCACTCGCGACTTGAAGACATCCAGATTGTACACATCGGGAAACACAGACTTAGGTAGCGAATTCCACTCCTTAACGGTACACATTATCAAAGTGGAAGCAAAGCGCTTCGTGCGTAAATAGGATATATCCACAATGTACCGGTGTCGCTGGTCTGATTGTCTGGTCGTCCGATGGTAGAACGGGGAAGAAGGAATCAAATTATGCAGTTCCTCTGCACACTCTCTGAAATGTATCCTATGTTGTCGGCCTCGATGGCGTAGTGGTTAGTGTAACCGACTGCCACGCCTGAGGTCGCGGGTTCGATTCCCGCACAAGTCAAACATTTGTGTGCATGAACATTGTTGTTTGGCTTGGTCTGGGTGTTTATATATAATATGTATGTATTTACAAAAAAAAAAAAAGTATGTAAGTATGTTTATCCATTGTCTAGTACCCATAGTACAAGCTCTGCTTAGTTTGGGCTAGATGGTGTTGTGTGTATGTGGTAGAATATTATTATTATTATTATTATATAGAAAACCGAGAGACTAGCAACCTTACGACGATGCTCCAAGCTTTGGAGTCGTGTGTTGACCAGTTGGTCATCGCCGATAAGTCTCCTGGCCTTTCGCTCAATTGACTCCAAAGCCTCCAGTGATATTTTGCAGAGCCATCCCAGAGGTGAGAACAGTACTCCATGCAGGATCGAACCTATGCTTGGTACAAATTAAGCAAATGTTCTGGCATGAAATACTCCCTCATTTTACTGAGGATGCCCAGCTTTTTGACGGCTAGTTGGGCTGTTACCTCAATATAGGAGCCAAAGTTAAGGGATGGAGTCACTGACATACCCAGAAGCTCAAGGTGGTTAGTTATCGGCATGGCTACATCTCGGAAAGTTGGAGCCAGTTGGAATGGGAAACGGAAAATAGACACGCCTGGGTCTTAGAGGCATTGATTTAACGAAATAACCATCAACGACCCATCGCTAGTCAGAAGTAAAAAATCATTAACACTTTTATACATCAAAATATATAGGTAAGTGAGTTTACTAAGTTACTGAAGCTACATTTAGGTTAGTTGCTACATTCAGCCAAAGGGTTGAGCCTATGAAAAGAAACCTGCTACAAACTCACGGCCGCTCTTTTAAATAGCTAATCCTTACTTCCTTACTATGTAATATTATAAATTCGAAAGTAACTCTGTCTGTCTGTTACCTTTTCACGGCTAAACCACTCAACCGATTTAGGTGAAATTTGGCACAGATATAGATTAAAACCTGGGGAAGGACATAGGCTACTTTTGTTGATGTAGGTACCACGCGGGCGGCGCCACGCGCAAAAGCTAGTTAAATATAATTTCAGTATTCTGCAACCCATATCAATAGTAATTTTTTAATCATTTGTTAACCAACTAAGTATTCCGATTTCTTCCCAAAAACAAGAAAGAAATTACAAGCACATGGAGTCTCCAGCAACCAGGACGCTATATTTGTTTACTAGATAAGACAAATGAGAAAGCAATTACTTTACAGGCTATAGCATAGTTAAGTACTAGATATCTGGTAGTATGCCTAACCCAGTAATTTACAGGCGCGATACATCATCATCTGATGAAAATAAAACTTATTACAATAAAATTGATTCAGGATAAATAATATAATAGACTGTTACCACATTTAAAATAATCCTATAAAACAAACAGTATAATAACCAGCATAATTCAATCGCTATTCAATAGCCATCAATGAATTCCTAACAAGCGGAACCACACAATATTATATTTACCAAGCATTATAATTCAATACGGATGCTCCATACATAGTAAATAACGACTTAATCCCAATACCATTCTATTATCAAATAATTAATATTGCTTACGTCACAATCCACACTATTATAACGTCATCAATAGCGTGGCCCTATATCCGGATTACAGAGGACTCTAATATTAGTGATCCCCGTTAATAATTAATTAATCTATACTAATATTATAAAGCTGAAGAGTTTTTTTGAACGCGTTAATCTCAGGAACTACTGGTTCGATTTGAGAAATTCGTTTAGTATTGGATAGCCTATTTATCGAGGAAGGCTACAAGCTATATAACATCACGCTAAGACCCACGGGGGCGGCGCAGTAACGATAAACGCGGGTGAAACCGCGGGAACATCTAGTTTATGATACGGGGTATTAAAATTGACACGCCGGATTAATTTATCGGAAAGGTCCGATAATATATTGTGAATTTGCGGTAATTGAATATTATGCTTATGGCGAATGTTATTGAATATGTGTTTTTATATAAATGAACTTAATGTATATTTTATTAGTTTTTGGTAACAATAAAATATTACACTTTAATAGTTTAGAATTCGTGTGTATGTTAACATAAGGTAGCATCACGATTCTTTTTCTTTAAAAGCTTTAGCAGAGCGATATTTATATTTTGCATGATCCAGGAATCAATTGTTGTGATCGCTTTGATTTGTTATAAAAATATTTAATGATTACTTCGATTTGCTATATTTAAGTATAAATAATAAACAGATTTAATTATTCATTGTGGCAATACCTACAGAATAGAAAATAATAATTTTAGTGGTAATTGTATTTTTCTACACTGCAACACTGAAAGGGCGGATGTGACGTAACATCGTCGTTTCTGTGGTGAAGTGGAGGAACTGTCATTTGATGTTTAATTTTAAGATAGTCAGTATAGTTAAGTCAGTCGTTGTCGAGCAGTCGAGAAGTGTAGTTGTGCAAACATTATAAGCAGTGATTGTGTGCCTACAATTATCTACAGTGCAGAAAATAAATCCATCGTTTGGTAAAAGGAGTATTTTATTTCTACACAATCTTACAATAGTTACTATTGCAAATATTTGCATTTATGTCTAGGTCTAGGTCAGCAACGTATTGAAGTAATCCTACGAATATAATGTTAAAATTTGTAAAGACATGACTTACTTAAAAAACGCGTCAACTGTTGAATGGAACGATTGAAACTTGGCACACTCATAAACAATATCCTGTTTTAACACACAAATACCTATAATATTTTTCTCGTTACGCATGCCATGGGAGCAACACGCGTACGAAACCACGAGCAGGAGATTGTTTTACATAATTGGTATTTCAGTTGCCATGGTTGATGTTAAATAAATATTTTGTACGCTATGAAAGCAAATGAAACAATATAGTTGATTGCGCACGTTCAATTTCAATGGAAAATTTCACACAAAACGAATATAGCAATTTTATCGCATATTTCACAAAACTGACAGTTTATATAGCGAGTGGTGAATTCGGCATATTTTATTATGAAACACATTGAAATATGATATGTTATTGTTTCAAACAAATGTCGCTAACGAAATAATTGATTGAATTATATTAAGCTACGTATAAATACACGCTTATGTTTGAAGCGTTAGCAGGCTTGTATTTAACTGACTAAAAGGCGGTCTTTTAAGCTTGGATGTGCATAAGTTTGTGCCGTATATTCATTTTTTCGTTGGGCTATACAGTATCTTGATAACTCTATTTTAAGATAAAACTATGATCCTGCATGCAATCATTATGTTTCTCGGAAGTAAAATAATAAGCATTATTTTAGTTTATAATTATTTTATTATAATTAATTATAAGAAAAACATGGACATGTAGAAAGAATGGACGGGGAAAGACTGACTAAGAAAGTTTATAAGGCTAGTGTAAATGAAACAGTCGCAAGAGGAAAACCTAGGCGAACGTTTCTCGATCAGTTCGGAGGCGTTCTGGACAAAGGCCAGGTTAAGAGCTCCTTGAACCGACGGGCGTGTATGAGGAATGTGATGAAAGTGAATGAAGCCAGAGAAGTGTGTCAGGATCGTAGCAAATAAAAATCCGTAGTCTCTGCCTACCCCTCTGGGAAACAGGCGTGAATCTATGTATGTATGTAATTATAAGATTTTTTATTATAATTGGAAATTAAAAGACGGTATCGTCAAAGTTTATAATTTCTCTAAACCAAGCTTTAAAAAATGCCATCCCAGGTCGGATTCGTTTTCCGGTAGTAAGTATTTATTAGCTTTATCTGTTAGCAATTTTTTAAGCTTTCGATATGTGGAGCACATATTATCCATTTTTCCATATATCTATATTTCATCCTAAGCGGCGATGTGAATTGTTTACCATCCACTGCAACATTATCCAAAAAGAAGCATTTCAATATCATATTACATTTTAGTTAAAAATTATTTATGCTACGTATAAGTCTTTGTTAGGTATACGCTTCCAGCTAGCCAGCTTCCAAAATACCCTAAAGGTATAATCTATCTATTTGATATAGCGCTATATACTTCTAAGACCATACTTAATGACAGAACATTATATCCTTACAAACAAACTAAGGGTGGCAGAAACAAATTAAACCCCTAAGGCTATTATTAATTAAATACCGGGGGCACCCTAATGTTGTCCGTTCGTCCGCATTCTTCATACGTTATAATGACAGTTACGGAAATGTCCACAATATTGTGGAATATATGGTTACTCTATAAGTTATGGAGAAAAGTAAGATCGGTTGCATGTTACGCAATATCGTAAGTTACGGGTTATGATGTGGTTACTTTCCCATGGGTTATGTGGTGTGTAGGGGAAATATTATGGTCGTCACCTTTTATACGGTGAAATATCTTATTTTGTAGAGTGGCGGTGGATGATGTTTGGGGTAAGGTGGCTAATAACACGAGTCAGGTGCGTGGGGAAAGTTATATATCTAAGGCGTAGCTAATAGTTAACCGCAGTGGATAATATGTTAATATTGCAGTGAATAGCTGAATGGAATGACGTATTGTGTTGTGGTTGATATATGGGGCGATAAAATGATAGGGAGAAATCAATCGAGCATTCAATGTCAAATACGAGTAGCTCAATTTGTGTGTAACGTTTTCACTTCTTCTTCGTTAGAACTTCAAAAACGAGCTGTCCTTATAAAAAGCGAGAGGAGTAGGGTAAGGCAGATATTAATGAAAATAAAAGCACGTATATAAATTATAATAACGAATTTGATAAGAGCTCAGGGTATTTTAAAAATACTTGACAAATTAATACCCGCCCATCACATTCCCAGTCGCAGATCCATCACAATCGACGTAAAGAGCTACCAATATATATTTTCATAAATTCATGATTTTTCTTTTTACTATATAATTTTCAAAACATTTCACATCCAAAAATAAACAAGGGATTACAAAATTTTTAATTAAATTTACCGACTGTTACAAGTATGATGCTCGTCACTTTTCAATCAAGACTATGTTTTTCAGCAATAACACGTGAAGTGGCAAACAGTAAATAAATATATAATTGAGAACGATTTTTATTGAAAGTATTTGTATCCAAAATGTATCAAACATTTATTATTGTATCATATCTTTTAATTAACTCCACTGAACGGTCCTTACTTTTATGTCACATGTTTGTGTCAGCTATCTAGAATTGTTTAATACTGTAAACATAATAAACATCGTTAAATATACAAATGTACATTGCTTGCTAAACTTTCAAATGAATTAATAAAACTGTTAATATTTTAGGTCTGTTAACTCTTAATTCTTGTTTCATACTTTGGTACATTGTAGCGAGATCTGTAAAATATCACAAATGATCACATGCATACAATACTATGTATATAATACATATGTATGTAGGTATATACATATTCCCACGAAGTGTAGATAGAGGTGCATTACACACATATTTCACCAGCCATATTTTAAGGTCCCACCTAATAGGAGGCTACTGCCTGTCTAGTAGGCTTTGTCCGACCCGGTAAAGAAACCCCCGAAGACACAACACACACAGACCCTATGCACACAGTGGAATTCTTTACCTACGAAGCAGTTGCTATAGAAATTGCGTGTGATCAGCTAATCTATACATATAATAAAATTGGAACTGGTCGATTCCTGTACATAAACAATATTAAAAAATATATATGACGATATATAAGTACTATAGATACAAATACATTTAGAATTTTCTGTATGTATACGCGCATCAGCCAAAAACTGCTGCACGTAATTGAATGCTGTTTCCACAGTTATATTGCTGGAGGTTGAACTTAAAATTAGGTGCATGTTTCATTGTGGTACACCGCCGCCCGCCTAGAAGTCAAGTATTAAGAAGGAAAAGTGTAGATAGGTGCCATCTTACCAATTCTACGCGTGAGAAATTGCGGGCATAATAATATGCCCAGCAATGGGACAGTTTCTACTGTCCCACTGTTGGGCACGGGCCTCTTCTCAGTATGAGAAGGGCTACGGCACAGTCCACCACGCCGGCCCAGTCCACCACGCCGGCCCAGTGCGGGTTGGTAGACTTCACATATCGTCGAGAACAAAAAAAGCTAAATAGAAATCCACCTGTGACATCGTCGGCAGAGCAAGGAACAAAGACTTCTCCCTTTACTGATAGCACAGTGCCTCTTTAACACAATCGATCATAAAAGTCACAGAGCACTTCGTCTAAGGCCTCCACAGAAAAACAAACTTTAACAAAAACATTCGTGTATTTACTCTCCATCACTTCATTTTTCAATTTACTCTGCAATCCGAAAGTGTTTGAATTCACTTTTTGTTGCAAAAATCTTTCTCTTGTAAACCATTCGAATTTCAACTTTATAACGATATACTTAAAGTTGAAAATTATCCGTTTGTTTTGTTATAGGCAGTTGGAAATGCTGTCGTAATCCCGACATTGTATGCAGTAATCATTTGAGTATGACGTTTCCAGGGCATAACAATGTGCTGAAATCCAGTGAAACGGCATTTTTTAATATATCACCCAGTATTTGTTTGATGCATTAAGTTGCATGTTTTACGTTTGAACTAGCTTGTCCGTAGCCTGAGTGAATCCCGTGAATTAAAATAAAATGTAGGTATGGATGATAGAGATAGTAAATGTAAGTGCCAAATTTTATCCAAATCTGTTCAAAGGTTTAAACGTGATAAAAAATTGCCATCAAAATATTTTCATAAACTTCTACACTCTTACAATTACAATTCAATCGCAACATACATTTTGACTTTATGTACCCAAATAATAAATGACATTATAAAATAAATAATAATTTTATATAATTAAATAAAATATATTTTAAGTTTAATATATAATGGTAAAAGGCAACGGGATTACAATTATTATCTTATATCTTATACATTATCAGGTACACAAGCTATGTTATTTCTAAATAAACCAGCTTGCCAATGGTGATAGCATTATTAACAGCGGTTCAGTAGATTTAGAGTTATTATAATATCTATAATATTAGAGCTATTACAAATCAATATTTGACATCTTTATATTATTAATGTACATAGATATGCGTGCTAAGCAAGTTGAGTGCCATCAAATAATCTCATTCAGCTTAATGACGAAAAAGCGAAATTCCAAGTAGTACTGCGAGGCATGTGTCTTGCATTTGGGCAGCTTCTTGTCATTATCAAAGTTTAATTAGTATATTTCTATTTCAATTGCTTCTAATAAAATTAGCTTGCATGGCTTCATGGAAAAGGGGTGCAAGCTCAAATTGAACACTTGTTTACTGAAGTTACATTGCTTGAGCGAGTGCCTACGAACATAATGAAATCGTAGACATTTATTTAAATATGATAGTATGAATACGTATATACATACTCGTATCTGTAATTATTCAGTTTTAGAGAGTACAGTGTAATTTCGCTTGAATCGTTCATTTTGATTATTATCTATGTACTGTATATAACCTGCCTAAATACTTGGCACGGACCTCTTTTCAATGTGAGAGGGTTAGGCCATAGCGTACCACGCTGGCCCAGTGTGGGCTGGCAGACTTCCCATATCTTCGAGAACATTATGGAGAATTCTCAGACATGCATGTTTCCTCAGATGTTTTCCTTCTGCGTTAAAGCAAGTGATCATTAAGTAATTAATATGCACATAGCTTCGAAAAGTTCAGCCAGCCTTGGGATCAAACCCGAGACCTCGTGCGTGGCATTTCAACAGTCTCCCTTTAGGCAATCGCTGTTCTAAGTCTATGTCTAAGTCTATTTATTTTTTACATTGTAGCGTATCTACTTAATGTTTTCTTGTTTATATTGTAGCAACAATAGCATTTTTATTATCACCGCAATTAGTATAATTGTCCTTGTGACGCGAGAAACAAACAAACGTTTAAATAAGAGCAAATGTTAATGAATCACACTCATTGTTATCGCATGCGGGGATCAAACTTGCAACACTTGGCGCATAGGTCGTAAACCGGCGACCACATAAACCACTGCACTATTCGTGTAGTCAAATAGCTTACGTAACGTGCAACACAACAACAAATAATTACACGTTACAGAAAATAATCAAAGATTAACAAAACATATTAATTAACATCAAAAGTATAAGTATTGCACCCGATCCCCTGCAATCGCAATCCCGATAATCAAACCCCTGAGCCACCGCCGTTTCTATGGTTAAAATTAGATAATAAATATCCAACAGCCATTATACAAAATGTAATTACATTAAACCGTAAATAACACCCTAATGCTTACTTACAATACAAAACCGCTATTGTAACCGAAAATTTATATACTTTTATATTACAAGATTATCCTTTAAAATATTATCACGCTGTTGCAAAGATAGGGTAGTCGTAAATAAAGGTAACTGGCGAAGAACCAACAAGTTATCAGAAATAAATTTCGGAAGCAATTAAAGTATCTCCGAATCACGAAACATATTAGTCATCCTAATTGTTTAATTAATTTCTGTGGTATTATACAGTTGAGTTGGTAGATTAATAGTATTTGTTGTTTAATTTTGAACAGTTTATTGGGTATAAGGGCAGAATTTTGCCAGTTCTAAGGCGATTCACACACTGTCCCGCGCCACGCTGCGGGGTGCGTGGTGACAGAATCACGCATGCGGGTGCGTGAGCGCAGATCTGCATCATACTGCAGATTTCTCCGCACAAACGTGACGCGTGACGCGCGCGGGTGCGTGTTTCCCCGCATGTAGACGCGTGATCTGCAGCACTGCGCGTGAATGCGTTTTCTATGTGTTGCACTACGCGTGTTTTCTATACAAACACAGGTACTTGCAAACAACGTAAGAACACGCACTCCCGCGCTACGCTGCGTGATGCGGTGCACTGTGCCAACCGCCTAAGGTACATATAGGTTTAGTATGTAGTTAAATGGGTAGGCAGAGGTAATACGACCATATTTCGTCAACTTAGTTTTTGATGAATGTACCAGACTTTCGTAGTTCATTGTTGAACAAAGGCCTCTGCCAATGTTATAAGGATAAGTAAAACAATGATTTTTGTCCGATGATGCAGCAACTGCAGTCTTTACTACTTACTGCACTTTGCGTTTCAGTAGGTCATTTACCTACTGAAATCTCATATAAAAAGACCCGCAGGTCAATTTCTATCAATTATACTTTTTAGCTCATACCATACTATATAGCTCAGTGGGAAGACCAACAGACTGCAATGCAGAGGGTCTCGGGTTCGAACTCACGTCACGCACCTCTGACTTTCGGAAGTTATATGACTTTTCGAAAGATAAGTTTTATTTGCATAAACATCTGTGTGTACATACAAATAAAGTGCATACATACAAGATGACAAAATAAATTAAGTGCAGACATGTTTGTCACAGTATGACGTGCAAAATAATTAGATTATAAAATTATTAAAAAAAAAATACATGTAACAATATATTATTTTCTTGTCTAAATTATTTAAATTTAATTAATTTATATTTAAATTATAAGATTAATCAGCATTATTATACAGGTCTAAATAAATTTAATTATGTCAATACAAATTCTTTTTCATTAAGGAACTCAGTTACGCTATAATATGCTCTGGCGGTTAAAAAAGTACGAAGATTATTTTTAAACATAGATTGAGGCAGATCCTTCCAACTTTTTGGTACTTTGTTATAAATAATTGGTGCCATGCAGTACCACTTTTGCGCATCAGGGTCGTCTTAGCGGATTGGAGACAAAGTTGACTATTGTCGAGTCTATTGCGTGGAAATTCGTCGGCTCGACGCTTATAGTAATGCGGGTTGGACTTAACAAACACAGCTACTTCTAATATGTACAAGCATGGTAAAGTTAATATTTTGTAATTTTTTAAATAGGGCACGCAGCTATCGGTCTGCTCAAGTCTAAACATCGCCCGTAAACATGTTTTTTGAGATTTGAATGCTGATTCTTTTTCCGTCGAGTTACCCCAAAATATTAGCCCATAGCGTAGATGAGTTTCTAACAAACCGTAGTACGCTGTAAGTAGAGCATCCGTATATAATGTGAATGAAAGTGTGTGTAAAGCGTATGCAGATGTACTAAGTTTTTTACATAACATTTCAATATGTGTTTTCCAGTTAAGGTTTTTATCAATCTGGAGGCCAAGAAATTTTGTTGAGTTAACTTCTATGATTTCATTGCGGCATTATATGTTGAGGTTCATTCTAGGTAACCGTTGCGTAAAATGCCTTCTTTTTATTTAGGTTTATTTTTAAATTATTTTCCTGCATCCATTGGATAGCTGATTTTAAAGCATTATTAATATCAATCTCATACGTCTCTACACTTTTACAAGTACGTTTTTACGTATTGATTGACAATTATCGCCTGCTCTGTGCCTCGGAGAGCACGATAATCCGTCGGTCTCGGTTGCCATGAACATCTATGGCAGTCGTTATTGGGAAGTCAGTGCCCTCTAATATCCTGACTCTGGTCTAGCTTTAGGGTATCGTTAGCCTTCGGGTTGCGGAGGGCAGATAGCAGTCGCTTCGTGTAAAAACTGATATCCAGTCAAATCCGGTTAGACTAGAAAGCCGACCCCATGTGACTTGGTAATAATAAAGGCTAAGGAGAAGAAGATCATACTATGTCATGTAAAACTTGCTTAGAAAATAAAATTGCAAACGTTCAATATAAACACAACATAATAATCACCCATCCAAAAAACGACCGTTTTTATTTCCGTATTTGACCGTAATTATTTCAGGTGAACTAGCTACACCTGATTTCCATACGTAAATTTCGTCCAATAAGTTCAGCTATTGCCAGTAATGCGAGTGAGTGGTGGTGGCACATAGGTGCCAATTATTTGCCACACCTGTGCTGATTATTGAACGCCAGACGGCAAGTGGTCCAATTGTTCTGCTAACTATACTGTTGGGTGTAGTCGTTGTGCTCCAATTGAAAGTACGGTTTGCAGAAGAAGTACTAAAATGCCTATTTTTTGTATTTTTATCAGAGTACACAGGAAATTATAAAACTACTACTTTATTTTGTTTTATGCGTGTTAAGTAGCTATTTTAATCTATATTCAAGATATGGACTACTATTGTCTAATATCTTGCTCTATTGCTATTAAATTACAAAGCAGGGCCCTATAGCTTTACTATTGTGAGCGAGCCTGCTCTTAATGTAGCATCTCAATATAGGTCTGCCAGCGTGCACTAAGGCACCACGCTGAATTAGTGCAGTTTAGAAGAATATTCCCATTTTCAAGGTCATGGGTAATTTATTTTGTTAACACGTATGGTACCAGTTACAAAAATACATGATCTTGCTGGTAAAATTAATTATAATAATTAGTTCAACAGATACGTTTGCGTCTCACGTAATATTGATGAGCTATAACTTAAAAATAATCCGGTAATTGAACCTAAAACTTTAATCGGTCATGAGAATAACCAAAGATTAATACCACGAGACAAACGAAGAAATAATATAATACATATAATTAAGTGATTTTTTCATTTTGTTTTTATCTGCTAACGCTACTTGTCGGCGTTGGTATGATCGGCCAATTTGCGCTGATTGATCGCGACATTTCTCTTTAATTATAACAACTCACAGCGTGGTTTACAGAGGAAGTACTAATATGCCTATATTTTGTATTTTTATTAGAGTACACAGGAATTTATAAAACTACTTCTTTATTTTGTTTTATGCGTGTTAAGTAGCTCTTTTAATCTATATTCAAGATATGGTCTACTATTGTCTAATATTTCACTCTATTGCTATTAAATTACAAAGCAGGGCCCTATAGCTTTACTATTGTGAGCGAGCCTGCTCTTAATGTAGCATCTCAATATAGGTCTGCCAGCGTGCACTAAGGCACCACGCTGAATTAGTGCAGTTTAGAAGAATATTCCCATTTTCAAGGTCATGGGTAATTTATTTTGTTAACACGTATGGTACCAGTTACAAAAATACATGATCTTGCTGGTAAAATTAATTATAATAATTAGTTCAACAGATACGTTTGCGTCTCACGTAATATTGATGAGCTATAACTTAAAAATAATCCGGTAATTGAACCTAAAACTTTAATCGGTCATGAGAATAACCAAAGATTAATACCACGAGACAAACGAAGAAATAATATAATACATATAATTAAGTGATTTTTTCATTTTGTTTTTATCTGCTAACGCTACTTGTCGGCGTTGGTATGATCGGCCAATTTGCGCTGATTGATCGCGACATTTCTCTTTAATTATAACAACTCACAGCGTGGTTTACAGAGGAAGTACTAATATGCCTATATTTTGTATTTTTATTAGAGTACACAGGAATTTATAAAACTACTTCTTTATTTTGTTTTATGCGTGTTAAGTAGCTCTTTTAATCTATATTCAAGATATGGTCTACTATTGTCTAATATTTCACTCTATTGCTATTAAATTACAAAGCAGGGCCCTATAGCTTTACTATTGTGAGCGAGCCTGCTCTTAATGTAGCATCTCAATATAGGTCTGCCAGCGTGCACTAAGGCACCACGCTGAATTAGTGCAGTTTAGAAGAATATTCCCATTTTCAAGGTCATGGGTAATTTATTTTGTTAACACGTATGGTACCAGTTACAAAAATACATGATCTTGCTGGTAAAATTAATTATAATGATTAGTTCAACAGATACGTTTGCGTCTCACGTAATATTGATGAGCTATAACCTAAAAATAATCCGGTAATTGAACCTAAAACTTTAATCGGTCATGAGAATAAGCAAAGATTAATACTACGAGATAAACGAAGAAATAATATAATACACATAATTAAGTGATTTTTCATTTTGTTTTTATCTGCTAACGCTACTTGTCGGCGTTGGTATGATCGGCCAATTTGCGCTGATTGATCGCGACATTTCTCTTTAATTATAACAACTCACAGCGCTGTGCCGATGCACTTCTGTTGCTTCGAACGATTAATATAGTGGACATTGATATGTCTCCGTCAAACTCCGAAGCATTGTAGCGTGATCGCTACAATGCTTCGGAGTTTGAGTGTTTTCAAGCGATTTTTGTTATCGAATAAATTAGTTAGTACCTACAAATAAATGATTTCATTTCATTTCATTTAATATTAAATGAAATGAAAATCATTTATTTGTATCAAAATAATATATAGCCGTAATAAAAATTACTTTTGATTAAAATTTTACTTTGATTATAATAACTCAGAGCTTGGACATAGTTTGCGACAGTTTTACGGCATATGAGAGTTTTAAAGCAATGTTTTTAATAGTGAGGCTTCAAAACTATTGGTGTTATAACACCAATTTGTTATTTATTCAGGGCTAGCCGTAATAAATTAAAGTAACATAAGATTGTACCAGACATGTATCGCAAAAATGTTATGTTGTACAATACTAAGAATCTCTTTAGCTCTACTAACTAAACTTAACGTTGTATAAGGAATAAGTTTCAATCAAGAAAACATTGATTGAAGCTGGTACTTGTCCCCTTGAGGGCTAGTTCTAGCTAAAAACAATTAAAGATATACTTCTGATCTAGTCTAATAAAGTTTAAATGTGAACTGAAATGCAATTTATTTTCCCATTTGTCGTTTATTTTATTTTGAAGAATTCCGTTTGTGATATTTATAACACTGTGACTAACTGAGGACTCTACATGCTTTCATTTAAAAAACGGATTCTAAGGGCTGATTCTTATCAAAATGTAAATAGATTTTTTGCCATATGTTGTCCTCGGAATTGTAAAAATAAGTAGATTTTACACAGTTTATTTTAAATGTAAAATAGTTACACAAACATCAGTATACATGTATAATCAATTTATAAACGCTAAATAAACTGCGGTAACATCATAAATGTAGTTTAATTTAGTGCGTAACGTTGGCATAAATGTTACACAATTTTGTTAACTAAATAATTAGACATTTCGCTCGTTCGCTGAAAATCAGCGCTGTGTAGTGCTTGCAGCAATGCAAGTGCCACAGCATTATACTGAGCGCATCACCGTTGTTTGTGTGCCGTCAGATGGGACGTGCATCTGCACATAAACATTTTAATTGTTTTTAAAGTTTCTTTAATTGCTTTTTGTTGTACCCACATTTTAATAATAATTGATGATGCATGTCATGATGGTACCAAAATAAAACTCTTTTCATTTTATTTCATTTAAATAATTTGGGTTCGTATTCGGCATTTTCACGTATTTAGAAAGGTGTCTGTCAACTTATAACAACTATTTTATGTTTAGTCTATAATTTGGGTCTGACTGCACGATTGACGTAGTGATTTAAGTTGTCATCTACATAGGCACTGTTCCCAACCTCGGAGCGTTATGGAAAATGTCTTATCAGATCTATAATAATAATATAATATAATATTCTATCACATACACACAACACTATCTAGCCTAAACTAAGCAGAGCTACTATGGGTACTAGACATTGGATAAACATACATATATTATATACTTTTTCTTTTATAAATTCATACATACTATACATAGAAAAACCCATACCTCTGACAAAGAGTATACGTAATTACATTACGATCGATCGAGTAGTAGAGGTGTGAAAGCGTAACAAACAAACTCACATTCACATTTATAATATTAAGTTAGGATATTTAATTTTCATGATATTTTGTGCCTTGAATTATGAGGCAAATAGTAAAATTAATGATTACATAAAAATACAAGTATAATTAGAACACAAGCTGATTTTGGTTTTTGATATAAATTACTTATGAAATAAATAAATAATCCAAAGAGTAGTAATAATTTTAATTCTCTTTGATTGCAGCTAAAGACTTGACTTGACTTGTTTTAGTTATAATTACGAAACACTACCCAAAATGGGGACTCAGCACAAATAAATAATGCATATGAAATAACACAGATGTTCACCCAAAACACTCAATCGTAAACAATGAATGTATTACCTTCCATTTTCCATTGTTAATAACTCAGTGTCCCCTAACTTTTAAACATAACAGATTGCTATTTATTATTTTGTCGTTGTGTTAAATCCATGCGTTTTATTTTCGCATCGAGACAATTGCAGCGCGATACATCAACGCCAGTTTACGGGGCCCATCGCTCATTTTATGGCCACACCCGAATTTATGTACATTCGCGAGCAACATTGCTTTAAAATATGTTTTATTAAAAATACCACGTAATATTTTTAGTTGAAATTTTGTTAAACTGTAAAAAATACGTTTATTTTAAATTTTAGTTTAGTATCATATTGTTGATTTATGTTAACTAAAAATTAGGCGAAAGTTTACTCAGAAGACAGCATTTTAATTAAAATTATAACTAGATATGGTTTCACAATTTTATTGTCTGTAAAGAAAAATATTGATACATTGCATGTATATTTTCTACATTCAAAATAATCAGAGTCGTTTCTTCATTAAGGAATCAGGCCTATATTGTTTAATATCACACCCCCGGCACTTCATAACGGAAACACCGAACTAATCGTCGTAGGGCTGAGGTTATCGAATGCGACAAGAACAACGCTATACGTACTAGTACTTGGTGACAACCGAATTACGCCGGCACTGCAGTACTGGAAGAAAGTGAGAAGGATCTATATCTCATAATAGTCATTTTATAATAAGATCATGAAAGCTTCGATGACTTTTAGTTTAGTTTTATGGATCTTTGTTGCTGTGTTACTTTGCCAGATGTATTCTGTTTGAAAAGAGCACGATATTATGTGACACGTACATTTGGCCAAATGTAAGTTTTGCTTAACATAGTGCTATTTAGAGTTATGTACAAATCTAACTTTTCTAAACAAAACATTTTTTTTTGACGTGGTAGACACTTGTGTATTTTGCTGCGCTAGCTAAGTCTCACGTAAAAGGGGCGAGACATTGCCAATATTATAATGAAAATTTAAAATACTTGTGTTAGGAACCTCCGCTCTTCACTTTACAGTCAATTTATGAACTCAATTTAATGTCAATTGTAATGTCAATCAATTAATTTTGAAAATAACATTTATTATTATTTGACATATTTACATAGTTGTTTAACATTTTCAATATTATTCTTTGACATATTTACGTATATTATGACATGTTATTATTTCATAGAATTAGATGACAGCCAAATTTGCATGCCCTATGGCTGGATATGGTCTAAGAACGATTAATTGTACTAGCATTAAGATCTGCACAGAAATGTATACCCATATTCGCAAGAAATAAATGAATTATGAATTATGAATTATTATGAATTATCATAAGTCAGTCAATGGAACAAGACTTACACCTACAACCTCGACACCGTGCCTCGCTTTCTTAATCCTGCTTTAAAAAGACAACTCTCGCACTAGAGATGGGTGGGTGGTGTGGTATTCTAATCCTCAACACTCAGCGCAGTGGCAGTGGCGAGGCGACTATGCCATCCGTGCAGTCAACCACGTATGATGAACATCCTACGTCAGGAATTGAAATTCTCCTTACTTTTTAGCAACTCAAGCAATATATTATGCAGTACCTATCTAACGCATAGTTATAGAACTGTACGATCTTCTTCTTTGTCCTCGCCGTACGATGAGATACGACTTTTATACAAATTTAACACATACCCCAATTGATGATATGCATTAACAGTAGCGTATGATCCCTTGCTATATAATATCAGGCGTACCACTCGCGTAAAATGTCAAGACCACTACTTAACCCGGGCGTCAAACTTATCGCAAGCGTAAGCGCAAATATATGCCATGGAAGTGACCAAGTTAATTCAGAGTGAAAGGAGACTTTACAAACATTGCCATATTGCCATATTGAGCCGGCAAAATGTGATTGAAATAATAATAATAATAATATTCTACCACATACACACAACACCATCTAGCCCAAACTAAGCAGAACTTGTACTATGGATACTAGACAATGGATAAACATACATATATACTTTTTTTTTGTAAATACATACATATTATACATAGAAACACCCAGACCAAGACAAACATTCATGTTCATGCACACAAATGTTTGACTTGTGCGGGAATCGAACCCGCGACCTCAGGCGTGGCAGTCGGTTACACTAACCACTACGCCATAGAGGCCGACAAATGCACCTTTTGGGGGATATAGGTCTGACATTATGTATGTTGGAATCGAACCCACTGAAGTCAATCAGTTGAACATATTTTTGGAGACTATCTATATATAAAAATTTCGTGTTACGGTGTTTGTGTCCGCACTCCACCGAAACGGCTCGACCGATTTTTATGAAATATCTTATGTACATTATATTTGGTAGGTATGAGAATAGGTCATAAGGTATATTTCATACCGCTAGGTGAGCTACGGGGTGGAGTACTAAACATATACGAGGATGAAACCGCGGAGACGGCTAGTAGTATAATTATGTATATATACATGTTGCCGTCCATTAGTCTTTTCAGTTGACAAAACATGTTTCATATTTGAACGATTTTATCGAAAAAATCGTGTTAAAAACAGCAACATAACAGCGCCGGTGATGTATATAACATATTATGAATTTCATATTTCGTTGGATAGCTGAATTTTTACCAGATAAAATGAAAAATTTATAGGTATTGAATTATTTATTGCTATTCTGACGCTTTGAATTAGATAAATCGCTCAGATGGAAAGTGTATTTTTATAACATTTATATATTTTTCAGTTAGATATTATAGGCATTCTAAAATTATAATAATATATTATATCAGATATCAGGCCTGTTTATATATAGTCCTGCTAGGAACGGATTTCTGTTCTCTATGAAATAGGTTAGGCTTCGTCTACCAAGTAAAAGTGTCAGCTTTCTATCTACTTTTCAAGGCAGCGAGTTGGCACATCTTGGAAGTTTTAATTGGTAGGAACCAGAACCTCCATCTTGCCCGGATGAGCCCGATATACCTTCGCCGCTCCCCTATTCTTGTGGAGCGGTACAGATGGCAATGGCATTACCCGCAGTAAAAAAATACTAGCCCGGTGGGGTTTGGCCTTCACATAACTTGCGAGACCATTAAGTGGGATAGGAAAATATCGTAAAAAAACAGCATATCTTCATTCATTGTTAAAGAAAGCGTATATTAAAATTTATTTAAAAGTATTACACTTGCTAAGGTCACGTACACATAACACGTCTTTTTTCTATTTTATAGTTAAGTTCTATATGCCGTATCTGTGTGGCTTGTGCCTTGTACAGACAGTTATATGTGGTCTCCTCTAACACTAACCAATCAAAAAATCAAACCAAGGACTGTAACAATTTGCCCGACCGAGGCATCGTACCTAACACCTCAAGCGCATTAGTCGCGTACAATACCGTTGCAACACCTGACACACTAAATTCGAACACTTTCGTTCTTGACTGTCCACAATCGTATGTCACGGTAAACAGAAGGTATTTCGGAAATTGCCCAGTTATTGTCCGAAATGACCGGCCGCGGGATTTATTACACGTATGGGTTTTACGATCTGAACAGTATTAGGGAAGGTTTTTAGTAAAAGTAATTTTCCCTATGGGATGTTAACAGGGTGTAACGTTTAAGAAATGTTTGAGGATATAATGAAGATTTAATGCATGTACTAATAGGTTTAATGTATATTAATGAGGCCTTGGTGGCGCAGTGCTTAAATGTGGCTACTGTGCTTAAGGTCTCGGGTTCGATGCCCAGTTCAGGCAAAAGAGGTAAAAGGATTTTTGTAAAGAAATTCTAACGGCTTGGAGTTAAGAAATGTGCTCTCTATTACTTGGGTGATGTGATCTAAAATCATAGTCGGCTAACAGTGGGTGTAATACATCTCTGTCTATCCTTTTAGGGATAGAACAGCCAGACTACGTGTGTACGAACGACGAAGTTTAATGACTGACTCGTTGGTCCAGTGGCTGAAATATGTGACTGATTAAGAGGTTTCGAATTCGGTACCCTGGTCGTGTAGCATATTTTTAGCAGTGCGTTTCCAAATAATATGCGTAATAGATGGCTATAGACTCGTTGGCTATAAACTAAGACTTAAAAATAATCCGATAAATAGAAACTGTAATACATCTCTGCTTACCCCTTTTGCGGTATAGCGGCATCAGTCTATGATTACAGTAACTACATAGCCAGCCGTTAGTTAAAATTAACCAACCAGTCTAAAATAACGACCAAATTGCCGTTCACGTAGGTATCCACACAAATAAATCTCATTTCGATCTGTTTGTCCGATTTAATCTGTAACAATAGGTAGCACCATGATTCAGGCAAAGTGAGGATATTGTTATTAAATTTAAATTCGATTATTCGGTTAGGCTAGTCACAAAATATTAATGTTTAAAGTAAGATGCCTGACAGACAGACAGGCAGGAGATGACATCTCTCACCTATTGAGTGTACATGAGTCTTAACAAAACAGGCGAAATATGCATAGTTTGTGGTATAACCAAAAGCACATAAAGTCATGAGTGACTTGGCAATTAAACTGAGGACCACTTTATGTGACGCAGACATGAGTGTATGATCATAAACCGTCCGTTGTGTTTATTGATATATTAGGGGTACAAAATAACCTATGGCCTAAAATATCTACGCCAGGAATGGAATTCTCTGCCAAGACACGTGTTTCCTTCTTCCTTCAATCCTGGGTCCTTTAAGCGGGGCGTGAAAAAGCACCTTCTCAGGCCGTCAAAGTAGAGACCTCAACATCGACTCGGCTGCTATGAGGGTGGTGTGGAGGCCACTGCCTTAGACCACACGACTGCTTACCATCAGGTGGAGTGTGGTCATTATGACGAGAAAATTTAAAAAAAAACTTGTAAAAAAAAATTATATGAAACCGTTGCGACGTCAAAGATTGACAAAGCAACAAACATACTTACGCTATGATAAGTATATACAAAGTGGCGCAAATGTTATCACATTAATTGATACCACATGTACTAAATGGTATTTTTAGACGATTTACAAATTATAAACCAAATGTATTCAATAGTTTAGCCACAGGACATTTTTTTTGTTTTCATAATTTAGAACATCATGTGTGTAATGCAGAGATAAATGTCAAAGACCTCAAGCAGCGATATTAAAACGAAACAAATGAAAAAAAAACACAAAAAGAAACAAAAAAAAACAAAAGGAATAATAATAATATTCTATCACATACACACAACACTATCTAGCCCAAACTAAGCAGAGCTTGTACTATGGGTACTAGACAATGGATAAACATACATATATTATATACTTTTTTTTTGTAAATACATACATATTATACATAGAAACACCCAGACCAAGACAAACACCCATGTTCATGCACACAAATGTTTGACTTGTGCGGGAATCAAACCCGCGACCTCATGCGTGGCAGTCGGTTACACCAACTAAAAGGAATAAGGTTCATAATCTTGTGACGAAAAGAAATAGGTTAGTGTGTACTTATTACAATGGTGTTCCAATTTGTGTCTAATTTTATTTTATTTATTTTGTTCAGCAAAATAATTTCTTAATTTCTGCGAAAATAGGTTTTTTGTTTATGTTAACCATCTTATACTCGTATAAACCAGCTTAATGCAGTATATCATTTAATATGATAAGTTTTGCGCCACTTTGTATACTATCCATAGTATCCATACGGTAAATGCTGATATGGTCGCCGTTTCCTCCACAGCTGCGGGTAACCGATCAAATGTGTTTGCTTGTTTATCTGTTTGTCGCTTGACATTGATTATTGATGTGCCCCAACACAAGTATTATCAATTACTTACTGGGGATGTCTCATTTATAATGTAATGTAACTGTTTTGAGACAAATAAATATTTTTCAAATATTTTTCATTTGTTTTACTACCCGCCTATTTAATAATTATACGATTCGTCGCTTTACATATTTGATGATACGTAGGGTTAAATGTTACGTCTATTTAACGTATGTAACGCAGTTTTATACACAGGTATAAAACTGTGATACACAAGTAACTAATTGCTTAACCCTATATAAATACAGATTTACAGGAGAACAATGATAATATCTGATTCAAGAAATGAATCAGACATTATCAATAATGAAGAATGAAGCCATATGTATATGACTTCATTCATTATATGAGGTGTCGTTCTGTAGAACGACAGCACATATAACATGCTTAAGTTAGAATAATAGATATTGTTATATATAGCATGCAAAATTGAATAAACATAAATATAATATTGTTTTAATAATGTAATATTGTATTGTGTATAAATAATTCATATGACCAAAAGACATGGTTTCAAACAGAAATGTTAATGCAAATAACTACAATGATCACATTTTCTCGTAATTCGCAAATCAATTTTAACATTATATGTTTCAATAGACTTTTAATAGAGGTATACAAAGCCGAGCTTAACTTAAATTGATTGAATAAACAATTTATCAATGGGAACAAAAAACTACCACTTTGACTAGACCTTACGGATTTATATCCGTGAATGTAAACCTGTGGCTATCGTTTACTCGAAAATTTATTTATCTATTTACTACATTACACATATTTATAATTGGCAGCGGCTTCCGCACTAAGCTCGAGGCTTGTATCGCAGTATACATACATACATAGATTCACGCCTGTTTCCCAGAGGGGTAGGCAGAGACTACGGATTTCCATTTGCTACGATCCTGACACACTTCTCTGGCTTCATTCACTTTCATCATATTCCTCATACACGCCCGTCGGTTCAAGGAGCTCTTAACCTGGCCTTTGTCCAGAACGCCTCCGATCTGATCGAGAAACGTTCGCCTAGGTTTTCCTCTTGCGACTGTTCCATTCACACTAGCCTTATAAACTTTCTTAGTCAGTCTTTCCTCGTCCATTCTTTCTACATGTCCAAACCAGCTTAACATACCCTTTTCTATTCTTGTAACTATATCCACTTTCATGCCGCATCTCTCTCTAATCACACTATTTCTTATTCTATCTTTCAGAGTCACACCACATATGCTTCTCAACTATCGCAGTATTAACATAATAATAAAATAATATATATAAAATAACTATATATTTATACGTAACATTATACTCCCTCGTAATTTAGACATCATTTAACAAAAAGCGAGTACTCGTCACACAATAAAGGTCTAAATATTGATGCCGCGGTATAATCGTAATATTTCAAAAACGAGACTAACCTTGTATTACAGGCTTCTTTCAAACAATCAGATAACGGAAAGTCCGTCTAGCCCTCTTTGTGTCAACACTCAAAAACACTAGATGAATAATTGTATAAAACCAAAAATATTATCTCATTGCAACATATTTTCGTCCGATATATCGACTTAAACATCGTTACACACATCGTGAGTAATCACACAAAAAGAACATACATTTATTTTCAAAATACGAACAACTTTAGAGGTGTGATTAATAATATCGATGAGTGTTGATCATAATATTAAAATATCTAAATAATCCTCGCGTCACGAGGAACTTGACAAATAAATAAACAACGGACACAAAGAACATTTACATAAAAGTACCTCTTTCTAGCCTTTTGTTGATTGATATCTGTAAGTCTCTGTTTAGTGTCCACTCTAAAAGAATTAGGTTTATTCTAAAAACTCAAAAATATGGTCTTAACCAAATATATACCTACGAGCAGGAATAACACTATACCTGCTCGTAATTCGAAAATCGATTCAAACATCGTTACACACATCGCGAGTAATCACACAAAAAATACCCACAATTTATTTTCAAAATCCAAAATCCGAACATCTTTATTAGAGGTGTGACAATAACATCGCGCGACTCGATCGTAATATTTCAAAATCGATTTGGATTCCTTTAAATCGGACTCGATTACAGGTAGTTTCGGATTGTAATTTAAATAAATAAGGACTCGGGCCCAGTCATAAATTTACGTCCAATATAATGGGTGTCTTACTACTGTAATCATCGATGTCGATGGAATAACTTACTTCAACTTTGTAAGGGTTACCTTATGTTAATGACGTTAGGGTTTAGTTCACTAACGTAAGTTTCTCATAAGTATGGTGGCAATGTATTGAGCTGTTTAGTGTGGCGTATTTAAGATTTTTTGGACAGCCTGGTTAGTCTTGTGGCATAAGGTATTTGCAAGCATTGCAAGCGATTGTTAAGTCTTGAGTAAATTTTTTTGGCTAGGAGAAGTTCTTAATAAAATATTATTGAACACAAATATACTTTATTTGTGCTTAACAATGTTTTCTTCACATTAATTAGATACCTAACTGAAACCCGGTCGAGCACAGCAAATATAGTAAGATTGTAAATACACGTAAAAGAGGGCGAGGGCAGGCGTGGACTTCTTGATAGAAAAACCCAATAACTCTATCCCACACGTGAATTGGACACAAGACCTTATGCACACCAATCGCTCACACTACTGCGGTGCCACCAAGACTATAAATATTATTCATTTACTAAAATAATTTTAATATACTATCGAGTTTAATTCGAGTTCCAATAGTATCTAACCACCCTAAAGCATACCGTTTTATGTTATAATTTCCCCATAAACTACTGCCGACAGGCCTATCATGGTGAGAGTCGTCCCATAGCATTTATTACTAGATTGTGCTCCGATAAACCCCTTAAATTTTATGGGAAGCGATCATGGGGTTTCAAGACGTGGTTTAATGGTTCCACTGTAACACTGAACTGTAAACTGTGAACTGTAACCGATTTGATTTAATTTTTATTGCTTCGTATTTTAGTGTTTGGCTAAAACATGGCGGGTTTAGCAATATAATTAATGACTATATTAGTTAGACGGTACGTAGAAATAAAATATTGCTTAATATCGCTTACCATCAGGCGATCCGTCTGCTCGATTGCCACCAAATCCATAAAAAAAAAACAGCTGTGTGCCACTCGGAGACTGCCGCGGTAAAGCTATTGCATAGCATTTTTTATCAACTTATGCAATTATATTTTTTTAATTAATATTTATTCAAAAATAATGTATACATGAATTAAAAGACAAATATTGTAGTACGAAACTAGATTTTGTTTCCAACAAAATTCCGGAATATTATTAAAATGGTCTATAATATAAATTTTAAAAAATATGGATAGAATTACTATATTCGATAAACAAAATGATTAAGTCTGTATTAAAAAATTATGAACTCAATAAAAAGATACCTAAATATAATAGGTACTACAATATTTATATTTGAGTTTAAATATTTTAATTCATGAAATTACTATTATTTTTGAAAAAATATTGATTAAAAGAAAATTATTATCAAGTTAAATAAAAACTAAAATATTTAATTGACCATTTTTTAGAACTGATTATTAATATGAATAATATATTTCATATTAAATGGTATTTCTATCGAATTTGAAAATAACAACGTTTCGTTGGATACTTTGCAACTAGTCTGTATATGAGTTAACTTATAGCCATTTAAAAAAATATATACTTTTAATTCTATTCTGTGGCCTACTTCAACATGTAGCATTTGTGTCACAGTGATGCGCGCGCATCTTAAAATTTCACTCTCATCATTTTTTCATAACGCGCCTAAAGAAGTATAACTTCAAAAAGTATCACCGCTGTGCCGGTCGGAGTGGGGGTGTTAGGTTATTTTCGTTACGGAATTTCTGGATTCGGTCTCCACGCTCAAGGCCCGCGATAGAAGCTATGCAATAGATTAAAAAAAAAACTGCTAAACACAGAATACGCTAGCTTTGTACTAGAAACCCTGTTTTTCGTATTGTATAAATCAGCGTGTATCAGTGATGACTACATAGGCTATGCATATATAGGTGTTCCTCAACAGATTGCGATCAGATTGTTCTTTCGACACTGAGCACGTTAAGTCGTATTATCTGATATCGTGATTCCTTTCGACTAAGAGTATTTATAATACTCGTGTAAAACTTATGTATGGTTACTAAAACTATAAAGATATGTGTGCTATTTGATCACAGTTTGGGCAATACTTTTAAGCTTTTCCGTATGAATTGATACTTAATCTTTCTCTAATATGTTGTCAATTAAAATTAGTACTTTATCAGATGATATGAATTGTCCTTGGTTCCAAAAAAACAATAAATCATTTAATGCGTTGAGACATGACAAGAGTGGCCATGAGTTTCTTGTCCGTTCTTCTCATGAGCCCTACACCCTTGCTTTGCAGAACGTGGCAGTAAATGTAAATTCACCGAAAAATTTTTGTGTAGCCTTGGTACATTCATAAGTGTTACTAACCTAACCTAACTTGAATAAATTTATTTTAGATTTTTTGATTTTGATTTTTGGCAAACCCCATACATTTTATTTTATTTTAATTTTTCGGATACTTGCAACTGGCTTGATAATGGTAAATAGCTATCTCACAAAATAATCGCGTTTACACTATTGAATGAAGTTATGGTCCTTATAAAATTTAGACCCACCAAATACACAAAGCATCTTTTATAATCACAGCACTTTCCTGTCACATTACACAACCCTTGACATCTTACTCCCTTTACTTAAAATATGTGATGATGAAATGGAACATTAATTACACATTAATTAATTAAATTAAAACTTTTGTTAACAGCGACGAAGTCATCCTTTCTAGGGGTGACAGCCCCTTCTAAATAATAGGGTGATAATAAAATACTTAATTGAATATTGTTTCTCGAGAGGATAAATACTTTAAAGGCTTCAAGGCTTCCCATTACGTCATACCATGCCATAATAATAATAATGTCCTCCATTATTTTCGATGACGATGGCATAACAGAGACTGGCTATCTGCGCAGTTGATATTATAGTGCACAAGCGTGTGCGCAAACAAACGTGCACTCTCTGTTCCCTAACTCTCATGATTCGATGTGACGGCAATCCGACCGGAGAGATATCATACATGCTTTCAGAGGCAAGGCACGGCACAAATCAATTAAAAAAATATATGTTATCAAAAATTATACCACTTACGTTGAGAATATAAAAACGAAACCCTCTATAAAATAAATTAATAACCTTAGAGAAAAATAATTTAACAAAGTCTAATTTGTCTATATTAAATATTTACTCGAATGAAGCAGTTCGCTGAAAAACTTATAAAAAAAAAAAATTTAAAATTAAAATTCATTTATTTCAGGTTCATAACCCATATTATATCTTACATCATACACAAATAATTATACAAAGTATGTTATAATCTACTCAAGTATTCTAAGAATTTGCCTTATATTCAGTTATTACATTGGAATATTAGTAGTATATGGTTTAATCGTGAAGATACTATAAAAGTATGTCAAAAAATTAATTTAAGAGTATCCCGGTATGCCAGGGCGTCGCCGCGTCGCCTCGAAATCGTCGCCTACCATTTTTATGCGTACAGCATGGAGCCTCGCTGGGTAGATTTCTAATGCTGATGCACATTTTTATTTAAATAATCTTTGGATTAAAGCTGAAAAATGTTTCTTCTTTAAAATGGTATGCACGTGACGTGGTAAAAATGCATTAACTAATCTCAAGGACTTTAATTTACTCGTGTTATTTGATAGCCAATTTGTTTTTGGGTAGGAGTAGCAGTCTAACAGACTCAAGAGGAACGGTAGGTAACAAAAAGGTATACTATTTATATACCCAATATTAGTATACTCTCTATCCTATCGCGCAAATACAAGCAATTAAAGACACGTACATTTTTTATTGCGTTACGGGGTTCTAATTAGGCATTATTTCTACTGCAATATGTGACTGCTATATATTCAACTATAGTCCGGCAAGCTCAACTAGTTCGATTTGAAAAATATTTTAGTGTTGGATAGCCTATTTATCGAGGAAGGCTATAGATTATAATAATATAACATCACGCTACGACACACTGGGGTGGTGCAGTAACGTTAAACGCGGGTGAAACCGTGGGAACATCTAGTATTACATAGAATCTTTATACTTAGAATCGCAATATAAGAACACTAAATATCAAAATTACAGTAGCAAAATCTCTCGTCTTGAAATTGTCTAACCGCAAAACGCTTTAATTAACGTTATGTGTGTGAATGAGTTGGTTTTAAGCTGAGCGACGTCAGACATGACTCGTATGATTGTTACTTGCTTCGCTTATTAAAATTATACAGTTAGTGGGTCGTAATTACGTTAAAATAAGTAAAAGAGGTTTACATTAATTCAAGCTCTAAAACTCGTTATATTAATTCATTGAGATCACAAAATAATTAGCATTAAACTTTGTGAAGTCAAAAACTCTTTTTTTTTTGTATTTTTATTAATAAATGTTACGATTAGACATTTATAATATTAGTATAATAATAATAATGTTTATTTCGCCACAGTATAATACTTGTACAAATTATTCTATATTTACGAGTACACAAACATAATGACATTGTCTTCTAATAAACTCGTGGCGCCACTAAGAAGACATACAAGACCTTGGCGCTCAAAAGCTTTAATTGCAGTCGCAAATAATGTTACTAAGCATTTGTGTTACCAACCAAATACATTTGTGCTGTGTTTGAACCGCTTGGATTGAACTGATTTTCGACTCTTGAAAACAATAATATGAATGGTAAATAAACCATTGAAGAAGTGAGAAAATATCCTTATTAATATGATTTAGTGAGCGCAACGCATCGATCAAATATACCATAGATGCACGATCGTCGCTCGAAAAACGGCCCTAACAAAACTGTGCATAAATCAGTCGTATGCGCTATATTATGCACCTGTCCCTCTCACTCTTGCGTGCGCTGCCCGTAAGCGAGAGCGAATCGACACCACTACTACGGTGGAGACCGTGTTATATACTTAGTACGCTTGCGTATCGCGAGTAACACATTTAGGACGCTTTACATTGACGCGTTTTAACTAAACTATTACAAAATGTTTCTCAATAGGCGTTAAATGGTTATTCCGGTTTATTTCCTGGATTGCATAATAAATGCAGACACTTATAATAAGTAAGTAGTACTGGTCAGTGCCACATATTGACGCGGTTTTTGTATGAGAATGTGCATCTATGGTATATTTGATCGAAGGCGCAACGTAAGCGCGGCGTCACCTAGCCGTAGTAGAAACCATACGTCATCCTACGTACCCGCCAGACCTTGCTCCAACGGACTACCATTTTTGTCGTGATTTGGACAATTTTCTACGTGATAAAAAAAATATTTTTAGGAGGCAGTACAAAATATTTTCACTCAGTTTGTCGAATCTAGATCCCCGGAGTTCTATCGTAAAGGCATAAATGAACTTCCATTTAGATGACAGCAATGTATAGATAATGAGGGTAAATATTTCCATTCAATAAATATGGTACATTTTAGAAAAAAATGAGTTAAAATTTTATAGTACAAATCGGCAATTTCATACTTTAACCCCTAATATTGTATGTATGGACCAACAATTCATATAAATTTTAATGAGTCTATCAGCCGGCAACCAGGCACAATGACAAAGCATTGCATCTAAATACTAGGGTCTGAACTTTGGCATACATTTGGAACCTAAATAGAACTAAGTTTATAATAAGGCGTCTAATATTTATTTCATAACATAATTAATACTAAACATTAATTAAATTATGAATTAATTAAAACAACATCTATTTAAAATAATAAATTAGTTAGCTGTCTTGTTCGTCCCTTAGGATCTGTTTACGTTTATGATTAAGTTGATCACGAGGTCTTGGGTTTAGTTCACAAGTCGGGCGATGTAGAATTAGGTATTTTTAAAGATTAAACTTAATGTAGCAGATTACTTTACACACAGACATAAAGGACGAAAAATACACCTAGATTCAGATTACAACCATTTTGAGGCTCAAACAAATAATTCTAACTCTAAGTAATCACAAATAACTGTGTGACAGTCGAACCCACAGAAATTAGCGCGGCGACCGCTTTTTGCGTCATACGTACAGACAACTTTTCTATTGAAAGAATACTTAGTAGCAAGTCTGAAAGTATGTCCGTATAAGTAAGGCTGAATGCTCACAAGAAGCCAAGTACATCCATTACAATTCCATATAAAGCGTTATCGCAAAGTTTTCGCTGGAACATCGAATGCCACACACATTAACATAAAATACAACGACAATAATAAACAGCCACCATAATGACCAACAACTTGAACATTTGCACCATCTAACATCGCATAAACTGTGGATTAAATTTATCCCGGTAAATGAACAAATATGCTACAATTAACGGAGTCGCTTCATTGCGATGCAGTGGTAACTTTCGCCACAGAATAATTGATTACAGAAGTACCAGTTGATTTCAATTTGACGCTGGAAGTAGGCGTAATTACAGCATCTATTACAGATACATACATACCAACAGCGCCTACCGATGTAAAATATTCTGCTTATTAACCTATTGGTTAATAAGCAGAATATTCAATAGACTATGAAGACATTTAAACGAATGCCTCGGTGACGCAGCGGTAATGTGCGTGAGGTCTTGGGTTCGATGCCCAAATAGGGTAGTGTTATCTTATCTTATCTTATGTGGGGGCCAGTCAGTGCAGACCGGCGACACTTCAACCCAGTGCGATCTTTTGTGTCGACACTCTCCCAATAACGACTGCCATAGATTTTCATGGCAGCCGGGACCAACTGCTTAACGTGCTCTCCGAGGCACGGAACAGGCGATAATTGTCAATCAATACGCACATAATTTCGAAAAGTCATATAACTTCCGAAAGTCAGAGGTGCGCGACGTGGGTTCGAACCCGAGACCCTATGCATTGCAGTCTGTTGGTCTCCCCACTGAGCTATCGCTGCGCTAGGGTAGTGTTACTGAGGGTTTCTGATAAGAAATTCTTAATACAGAATGGAGAATTCTTAATACAGGAGGGAATTTTACTAAACACCTTATGTATCTACACTTAGTTCGCAATAAACACTTTGACTTTGACTTTGAAACTGCGCGCGGTAACGGCAAAAGGCTCGCCCTCTAATTACGTTAATTCTAAAAACCATACCAAGAGAAATGTAGTTGCAAGATGCCTCTGCTTACCGCTTCGGGGATATAAGAGTGAAACTATATTTGTATGTACATTTAACCATTCTTTAAAAATGTGCTCGAAAAACACGAATACATTCATAGCTATAATTTAAAACCT
This sequence comes from Catocala sponsa, assembly GCA_963564715.1. Lineage (NCBI taxonomy): Eukaryota > Metazoa > Arthropoda > Insecta > Lepidoptera > Erebidae > Catocala > Catocala sponsa. Next base: position 12,563,890 of record OY751351.1, read on the forward strand.
AGAAATATATCTAACGCAATGAGCTTGAAATACATCTCTGCTTACTCCCTAACACGTTCATACACATTAGGTTAGTATTAGATAACAGTATACAGTTACAGCACAATCATTATAATTCGACGTCTTAGCCTAAAACCTTAATTAATCATTACGGTAATACGAAACCTGTACTACCGTAATTAATCAACCAAGATATGTGAGATAGATTGGCAATTTTCTTACGATTCTAGCCACAAATATTGCTGCATATAATCCTGATAATACTATTTTAAATAAATAGAGAAAGAATGAATGAGAAAGAAATAAACGTACCTATATTGGTACAGACAGTGAGACACAAAAAAGAACACATTCACAAACAAAACAAAGTATAGGTATAACAAGGAATGATCAACTAACCTGAGCTTAATTAAATAAATTTAAAAAAGGAAACACAATTAAGTAACTCTCCTACTGCTGTGCACGGGCCACTTCTCAGTGTAAGAAGGGTTAGGCCATAGTTCACCAAGCCGGCCAAGTGCTGGTTTGCAGTCTTCATATATCTTCATAAACCTAGGCGAACGTTTCTCGATCAGATCGGAGGGGTTCTGGTCAAAGGCCTGGTTAAGAGCACCTTGAACCGACGGGCGTGTATGACCAATGTGATTAAAGTGAATGAAGCCAGAGAAGTGTGTCAAGATCGTAGCAAATGGAAATCCGTAGTCTCTGCCTACCCCTCTGGGAAACAGGCGTGAATCTATGTATTTATATATCTTCGGGGACATTATGGCGATCTCTCAGACACGCAGGTTTCCTCACGATATTTTCCTTAATCGTTAAAGCGAGCAAGGTAACTATTAAATACGCACATAATTTTGAAATGTCCGAGATGCGTGCCGTGACATCGAACTCAAGACCTCTGCAAAATAATAATTTGTGATTCACACAAATAATTGTCTTATGGGATTCGAAATCACAATACTCAGCGCGGCTGTAGCGGCGAGGTACTCAAGTAAATACCATTCTTGTAAAGCATAATATTACATAAAAGTCGTTGGCAATGTGTGACCGCTTTAATGCACATTGTACCTAATTTACCTTCTGTTTTAACTCACTCTGTGGATCTAGTTAACTTTAGCACTTTATAGTTGCACCATCTGTTAATTATTAAGGTCAGAATACATTATTGGTAATTTCATTACAACTGAATTTTAATTCGATTTCAGACGAGCTTTGTCCCTTTTAGTTGCTTTTTATGTTGTTAGTACCATCTAACAAAATACTAATCAATTAAATTTATCACAATACCCACCAGGGTATTGTGATAAATTTAATTGATTAGTATTTTTTATTTATTACAACATAGATACAAATTATCTACACGTTTTTACACAATATTATTACACATAGAAAAACAAAAATATCTACATATATTATGAAAATGAAGTTACCATTGAGGTTGGTTTTATCTGTAAAATTTTATTGGGAGTTAGCAAGCGATTGTGTTCGTGACTGTATTAATAAGTAGTATTATATGAATATTTTTGATTTTATATGAACGGATTGACAAAGATAATGTTTTTGGAGGCACATATTACGGTCGTTCTATTAGTTTTTTTTGGGACATTAGGCGAAGAAATTATTAGTCTAAGCTGATATTGCTGTATTGAAAACAACAGTTGAATCTAAAGTAGCTTTATCGCTGGTTTAAGTATCGGACTGATAAACTAAGACATATAAATTTAAAAATAAGCCACAATTTGTTAAGATCGTGCCGAAACCCATACTCCGCCAGCTACAGTTTTAAGTGCCACATGATAGGGGGTTAGGCAGGCACCGTGCTCCTTCTGCAAATTTCCTAACGGAAAACACAATAAAACTTTATCCGACTCGAAAAACAAACCTAGTATTTCACGCCACAAACAAACGCGCTAATTTATGTTGCAGGATCAAATAATATTGGGGCAGTCTTCGGGGACTGCCGATAGAAGTGAAAACTTTAATCCTTGATCATAAAAACTTCTTTATAAACCAAATTATAATATTGTCTTCTGTTTACGCGAATGTTATTCATTACATTTTTTTTAATTATAAACCAAAATTAATTCAAAAATGGAAAGCTTTCGGTGACGATGACGTGAGTTCCATGATTTTTGTTCACCCAAGAAGTGATCAACGCGCAAAGAAGTTTTCACTTCAACAATTTTCACCTACTCGACTGCCAGTCAGTCAGCTAGTCCCTTGTTTACTTGATGAAGTGCTGCATCCAATGTATCGTTCAACATAGAGTTCGCTCATAACTCGCGGACTTGCACCGAACGTAAGCAGCATTTGTTACTAGGCACAAAAATAAACGTAAGATTTCTCCTTATTTTGCTTATAAAATTATTTTTGGTACACTATACTGCATGTTTAGACTATCGCATCTTAGATACAGGCAGGAAATAAATAGAAGTAGTAGCTAACAATGTTCATACGAGCGCAAAACTGTTCGCGTGCAAAAACAAAAGCAACATGTAGCGATTGCTTTGTCTGAATATATAGGATATATACAGATAAGCTGATAGATTGACAACAACGAACAGGTGAAGCCCTTAGTTCTAGGGCCTGAAAATAACACAACATTTATTTGTATATCGAAACAATCACAGTCCAAAGTGTTGAGTCAAGAAGCTTGAAATTTTAAGCGATCTTATCCACCTTTAAATTATATTTCTAAAATATCACCTCAAAACGGATGAATCGGAGATTTGCGGTATATCCGAATTCCATGCGCACGAAGTCGCAGGCAAAATATAGTATGTAATAAAATAGTACGTAGCATTCGTAATAAACGCAGCGTATGATGCAGGAAATTGACCGTGGGAGAGCCACGCTTCTATCCGAATTCCATGCGCACGAAGTCGCAGGCAAAATATAGTATGTAATAAAATAGTACGTAGCATTCGTAATAAACGCAGCGTATGATGCAGGAAATTGACCGTGGGAGAGCCACGCTTCGGCACGAATGGGCCGGCTTGACCGGAGTGATACCACGGCTTCACAGAAAACCGGCGTGAAATAGTGCTTGCGTTGTGTTTCGTCGAGTGAGTGAGGGTACCGGAGGTCCATTCTTATGTCCATTCTCATGAGCGAGAGGGGGCCCAGTTTAAAAGGCTGGCAAAGCACTTGTGACTCCTCTGGTGTTGCGGGTGTCCATGGGCGGCGGTAATCGCTTACCATCAGGCGATCCGTATGCTCGCTTGCCACAGACTACATAAAAAAAAAAGCACCAAGCTCTTTAAGATCCAAACTATCTTCGTCATGTCACTAACGATTCAACAGATTTACTCCTTAGCCTTAAAAGCCGCACTGCTCCAACTTTACCATCACAACCCACGTTTTCTTATAACGTTATAATTGTACCCGAAACTTGTCTTCGGAGATTGTTGCCAACAAACTTAGTTCCCAAGCAATCGAGTGCCGTTTGTTTGTTCCTGTATACCCGTGTTGTTCTTATGTCTTGTTTAAGTGAATATGTTATGAGGTAATGAAGAGTCACTATATTTATATGTTAAGAAGCTACTGAAATTGAGAATTTGATGATTAATATTGTGCTTTCTATAGATCGGTAATTAAAATACTTCTCGTCTAATATAATCTAATAAAATACTTAATTTTATATAATAGTTAATCCTAACTAATATTATAAAAGCGAAAATGAGTTTGTTTGTTTGTTACCTTTTTACGCCTAAACCACTGAACTGATCATCCAGAAATTTTGTATATAGGTACGTTGTCAGGTGTACAGAAACGGACATAGGCTAACTTTCATCCCGAAAAAAGTTACTGTTGCCGAGGAAAACAACAATAACGTTCTTATGATAATAGATGGCGCCACGTGTCTTTCGAATCATGATTGATTTATATTATTACAAGCAGAGTACAACCCGAATTGCTTGTCAAATTCTAAATTAACGCAAGAGAAGCCGCGGGCAAAAGCTAGTCTATTATAATAGTCATCGAATCTTATGATAGCCTGCTAAACCAGAAGTATCAATTCCACATTAGCAACGTGAAGAAAAAGGAATTAGAGATGGGATGCACGGACGAGAATACGCGAAATAGGTCTACATACCTATTATTGGTCGCTTTACTTTAACTGTCCTGAGAAACGCCGAAACTTTGAATTAAAGTCTGTGTACTTCACAAAATAATAGGAAAATGTCGCTGCTGTCCTTTAAAACACTTACAGTCCGACTAATAAGTCTGAGCATAGTGCCAATTTAACTTATACTACACCATTATCCTCTAAAACTCTTACAAATTTACTAATCCAGCGAATCGCACCAACAGTAATAGAGTTACTTCTATTCCACCGGAGTCCTGTACTACTCACTTCCCGACTTATTAGTACTATCACCAATTAATTCTTCAACTCTTTACTCAAAAAATCTTATCTAATACACCACATACATATTGACATAATTTATATATTATTGTTACGTGCTCGGTTCGACGGATAAGAATGTAAACAATATTACCAACTAAAACACTTTTTATTCTAGCACACAATTAAATTTTAAAATACAACAAACACTACTTACTACACTTTTCCACTATAACTGCTTCAAACTCCGTAGTATTTTCGCTTCCGTTCGCTTCGATGAACACTTAACCGCTTACGATTGTAAACTGACTCGGCGATGCGCGTGCGCTCTATTTATACGCAGTTAAAGTGTTTCCAGAGTTTTCTAGAAACGTCATACCCGGTATGTAAACAGTATGAACATTCGAGAATGTACCAGCGTTCTCTCTACTCTTCTCGTACGAAGTTCCGTAAGATGTCAATAGATGGCGCTGTAATAAAATATAAGAGGGAACTGCCGAGTCTTCCGCACAATGCCGAGAGATGGCACTGGGTGTAACATTATTATGCATACATCTTCGAAAGGGTAGGCAGATGCAGACACCCAAATTGTGACAGCTTTCACTTAATTTCCCACTTAATAGAGGACAAGCCTATTGCCGATTACTGGTCACAGTTCAAGAGTATCTTTATCCCATAAAGTTAAACAAAAAGACACATAAACAATAAACATATACATACATTGTAACACAACAAAACATTTCTTTATCACAAGCATTGTTTAAAATAAAACCATTGTACTTTATAAACAATTTTATTCAACTTACGAAAATAAAGATACAATCGAAGTCTATAAAAATCTCACGCTGAGATGAAATGAGCAACAAAATATTCATAAATGTACGTAATGTTATTTTAAGTGAGTACAATCATTTTTAATTTAATTTCTGAAGTACATAAGTTAAATAAAATTCTGTAAGATTTTCACTGCGGGATACATTATAGTCGGGCGATCGTGCCGATGGCGGAGTGGTTTATGTGTACTGATAATGTGTTTTGCAGTTTCTATGTTTAGTCTGTTCTTAGTAAATTTGATCTGGTCTGCAATTATTGGTCAAGTATTACCGCTTATATCACTTGACCAAACAGGTCGTCATTAAGCTAAAAAGTAAAAATTACTATTTAATTTCTATATACGCGCCTTACGTCTATAGTCCCAAAGGGGTAGGTATTTACATGTTTAATATAATAATAATAATAATAATAAATTCATTTATTCTCACCACATTACATCACATAGTACATGAAATACACGCACGTACGGTTCACAGAATTAGGACTATTAGGTACATAATACTAGGTCGAATAATCTGTGGTGACCAGCATCTTAGCTAAGTTATTGAGAATAACTTGTGTTAAAGATGCTGGGCCCTCTATTTAATTTCTAACAAATGTGTGGATTGTGCGTCTCATACATTTATTATAATATTAAAAACCACTGTTTCAAATGCAAAAAGAAGAAAAGATAATTACTATTAAAACTCTATCAGTGGCAAATAAAACATTATTATTTAAGATGAGAACAAAAATATTAATGTTAAGATTGAATATAATATAGCTCTCTCCGTTTTATAAGGTAAGTATAATATATAATATATATTATTTACATGTAATATTCTAATATTCTATCACATACACATAACACCATCTAGCCCAAACTAAGCAGAGCTTGTACTATGGGTACTAGACAATGGATAAACATACATATATACTGATTCTTTTTTGTAAATACATACATTTTATACATAGAAACACCCAGTCCAAGACAAACAGCCATGTTTATGCACACAAATGTTTGACTTGTGCGGGAATCGAACCCGCGACCTCAGGCGTGGCAGTCAGTTACACTAACCACTACGCCATCGAGGCCGTATTTTGTCTTTTACCGTTTACGAAGCATAGATCCATACTTCGAACTGTTACTCACTCTTACCGACCTGGGAATCGAACTAAATCTTAACTAACATTATAAATGCGAATGTCAGTTTGTTACGCTTTCACGCATTAAATACTCTATCGATAATCATGAAATTTCACGTCAGGGGTTAAGGTCCCAGTCGCCGGAATCCTCCAAAAAAGAACACAGGGAAAAAGTACTGTTCCAGAGGGACAGATATCGAGATTAACGTGAGCGAAGCCGCGGGCAAAATCTAGTATCGCCTACACAACACTTGTATATACAGCCTCAACGCCACTAAGATATTCAATAAAATTAATCACCTTGATATTTATTTATCATTGTCACAATAATTACAAACATATTAATTACACAATTAACGTTTTTAAAACAGCACGCATTACCATCTACATAATTATCCTACTTGCTGTTACCTGCGATTTCGTCCGCGTAGATTTTAACTAAAAAGTGTTTGTCTCCGCGGAGCCCTATTTTTTTCTAAAATCATAGTAGCCTAAGTTACTCCTTATAACATCAGCTATCTGCCAGTAAAAGTCCCGTCAAAATCGGTTCAGCCGTTTCGGAGATTAGCCGGAACAAACAGACAGACAGACAGACAAAAATTTTAAAAATAGATATTTTCGTATAGGTACCTTATACACTTTCATATGCATTAGATAAAAAGCTGTTATTTTGACATTACAAACAGACACTTCAATTTTATTTATTTGTATACCTAGATGTATAGATTACGTTACAAACTGCAACGTATTTTTCATTCGTTATCACAGCACTGGGATTATGTAGCACGCTTTATGCACGCAATATGTAAATGCGTGCTTCGTTGTACAATATTGCTTGCTGCAGACTTACAAGTTTAATAGACGTGACCTTCTTTTCATTATTTGTTTCTATTTTATTTAAAAGACTACTCTCGTTTTAAAAGAATAGGGTAGTTGCCTATGTCTGATTTTATTGTATAGTCGGCCAAAAAAGTCGTCTACCAGTTTTGATAAAAGTTTCTGTGAGATCTATTATCTTATCTTATCTTATGTGGGGCCCAGTCAGTGCAGACCGGTGACACGTCGACCCAGTGGGATCTTTTGTGTCGACACTCTCCCAATAACGACTGCCATAGATGTTCATGGCAGCCGGGATCAACGGGTTAACGTGCTTTCCGAGGCATTGAGCAGGCGATAATTGTCAATCAATACGCACATAATTTCGAAAAGTCATATAACTTCCGAAAGTCAGAGGTGCGCGACGAGGGTTCGAACCAGAGACCCTCTACATTGCAGTGGTCTCCCCACTGAGCTATCGCTGCTCTTAAGCTGTGAGATCTAACTTTGACTTTGACTTTTGGTGGTAGACTACATTTTTGGCCGACTGTACAGTCTACAAGGCATACTTACAAACAGGCATACTCCAAAGTGGTTTAAGTAATCACCTGGCCACTGCCTCGACGCGCCGAATCTTGTGGGTTTGAACCCCACACGAAAGAAAAACTTATGCAATCCAAAAATAGTTATTTCGAGTCAGGCTGTTCTTTGTGTCCGTTCTTTGAATGTTTGTAAAGTTCCCCGTGACGCAGGCATTGTTTCTAGTACGAGAATCGTCTTTATCAAAAAGAAAGAACGGAATACGAAATTGTTAATACTCAGCGGCCGTTAATAAAAAGCAGACGTCTATATTCTACGGTATTTGCTTACTGTCTGACAGGCCATATGCTTGTTTGCCACTTCATATTATTATAAGAGCAGACATTTCTGCCAATAGATAAGCCTTAACTAAAGAATACATTTAGCCTTTTAACAGCTTTTGTAAATGCTCGCTTCGTTGTACAATATTGCCACAGACCTATCCGTTCCCGAACGCTATGACATATCCTTCTTCAAACGAGGTTTAAAGAGAATTCTTCTTTCACGGTAGGCAGCGGTTTTGCTGTGTCCTGACATTGCTGAAGTCCATGAGCAGCGGTTACCACTTTCCATCAGGTAGGCTACATGCTCGTCTGCCACAAATAGCAAAAAAAAAGTTTATTATGTTATAGAAGATAGTCTGATGGTATGCTGTTATTGTAGTCTATGGACGCTTGCAACGCCGGTATAGCGACTAGCATCTTCCCAGCCCTAAGAAAAAGATTCCCCGAGCTATTAGCGAAAAGGACGAATATTACCGTACATTTGATAACAGAACAAGATGTCTTCTGAATACCGGCTGCCCCGTACTTCAAAAACAAAATACAAGGTTTTGGATGGTAAGTGGTTACCATAGACTAAAGACAACGACATTTGGTTAGCCCGGTACTAAAATTCGCGGATCACTACTACTTGAACTGCTGAGGTCGACTAACTGTTGTGGATATAATAATAGTATTCAAAAAGTAACAATATTCCTTTGACCTTATATACTAGAGTCGGAGAATCTTAACACCGACTTCTAATTTGAATGGTAACGCCATCTATCGAGCGCGTTCACAACTTATTATACCTAATTGCTCTGAACAACCAGGCTATATACATAGATAGGTATTTTACTATTGTCGTGTTGTCATTTAAGAGTAAATGTTTCAATCACAGTTAATTAGTCACTTGGACAGTTATTGTGTAGGCTGTATCAGCCAAAATTATTCCTTAATTCGTCCATCGGCATTCAGATAGTATTATTGTCGCAATATGATTGAGCATAGATAAAGTAAAATTCTTAGATTAAGTTATCTGTAGATTGATAAATATCGTATTTTCAATTTCATGTCTATCAAGTTCACTGCTCTGTGCATGGCGGGAATTAAAATGTTACTATATAATATTACATCGGATATGTATGCATGCGATGCAAAATTGAAATTTGTAAAAGTGAACGCGTAAACGCGTTTGTTGTTTTGTCAAACATTGCTCTGTTGACGGTTCCATTTTTTATTTTTATTTATTTGTCTTTCTAATTGGATAGGCGGCCTGTATCCTGGATTAAAAGTTAGGCTGTGTAGTGGGATTACTGTATTATATAACTACACGAGAGCCATACTTATACTGTACAGATGACATAGTAGTTTAAGTGGTTGCCTAGTGACTATCGCTGCGACGAGTGTCGTGGGTTTAATACCCAAACGGGACAAATATTTGTGTGATCTAGATGTTCTTATGAGTCTGTGTGTCTTTGCGTTCGTTGATTGAATGTTACTAAAGTGTAACAGTAAAGTGTCCCGTGACACGTCACGGGAAACGTTAGTAACATTATTATATATATTTAACTTAGGGCGACAGTTGTCTGTAATTATTTTGACGTGACAACGTCTAATAAATCGATGAACGCCGGCTGCACGCACGAAAAAGGATGACTCTTTGTCCCGTTACGCTCATTGTCCCGTTACGCTCATTGTCCCGTTACGCTCATTGTAACGTTACGGGAAAGAAATTTTGTTATGACGTTGTCACGTTAAACTATCGTCCGTACACCGACTTTACAGACAACCAATTTTTTATCAACGATTTTAATGATGGAATCACATTACTTTGCTAAGATTTATTATTTATGTACAGTCATGTGTTGTAAATTTTATAGTTTAGCTTTAACTAACTTTTTTGAACTGCATCGTTGTTTTCATGGCATCCAAAATCCTCAGTTTAAGTACCTACTTCGACGGAATTATAATTTTATCTCTCGCTAATTCTTACTTACAGCATGAAGTTAGTGCTAGACGGCAAATACTCGCCCCGTTTAACATACGATTTAGAGGACCCTAACGAAATATGAGTGTTATACAACTTTGCGTAGCAATGGCAAGCCATTCAAAAATATCCTAGCTATCATAGAAATGGGGTTTCCGACAATTTTAAAACACGATGCAAAATGACCTCTTAATAATATGTTATATAAATAATTCTATTTCATAATTATGACTCTCAAAACAGAACGCGAATTATTATCCGGTGCGGTGTCGACATGAATACACCTCGCCTGGGGAATCACATTTCACCAGTAAACTGGACGGCACACGAACATCGTATAATTTCACTTGATATACCTCGAAAGTATACGTTAATTTAAACTCAAAGGGAATGTTTTATTCATATAAACAGATAAACGTAACTCCAAACAAAGCTACTCGGTCCAAATGGAAGCTTCGACATCTTATTTCCCTAAAGACTTTAAAGATAATCGATAACATTTCAATTCCGCCCTAATGAGTCAATAGTGAGTTTATCCCCTTAATTTTCAATAAAACGTTCTATTTACATAACACTTTAGGTTGATCACAAACTCGAGATGGCTGTAACTATTTCGAACGTAAATTTTGTCGTCAAGATTATAAATTTTAATCAGCCGACGCTTTAACGTGACTTACCTGATTTTAAATTATAAATTTTGCCGAACTCGTTTCGGGAATTTTTAATTTATGAAATTTTCTTTGTCATTATGCTTGAAATTTTAATGATTTTTGTTCAATAAATTGCAAAAGTGTTTGCTTTCAAATTGAGTAAATTAACGCGCTACTAAAAAGGATGCTTTAAAATATTAATGCATTTTATATTTAATATTCTTTTAAATATATAATATTAATGGAATAATTCGTTTATTGCGACGTGGCTATTAATAAGACGATGCTTTTTATTTCAATTAAAAGTTTTAATTATGATCTTTCGACCTTATGAGATAAATAACTATTAGGTTTTAATTAAAAGTTACTCTCCATTTTTAGTTAATTATTGCATTTTATGATGAAATATAGAATGGATATGGCTTAGTTCAATTTTTCCTTTTCCTTTTGAAGGCTATAATATTATTATATATACAGTAATAGTAATAGTACCTATCTATAATAAGTACCTACTTCTTAGATAAGCCGTTGAAATTAAATAGGTATATCGTTTATTTCTGTGCGTAGTTATTAATATAAAAAGCCCTTAAGTAGCAATATTCCACATAATTACAAAATATCGGTATTATAAATAAGTTTAGTAACTATTGTTTTGTATAAAAGCAAACGTTCGTTTAATGTTTGTTTTATTTTGGGGTATTTATATACCTACGGATATGTCAACCCTATCTTAGATTATTACAGCGTAATTACTTAATTAAAATAATTGTTATTGAATAAATAAATGAAAATGAAATGAAAAATACTTTGAAATAAACTTTTTGAATTGAGAGGAATCACTGTTGACCAACTGTTACTAAATGGCATAATTTTTTAGCCTCCTCCGATTTTGGTCTTGATAAAATGTCTTGGATGTTTAATGGTTATTTAAAAGATGAAATATATATATTGTTGCCTCTATCCCCTAAGGGGTAGGCAGAGATGTGTTACACCCACATTCAACCAGCTACACTTTTAGTTCACTCGTTATAGGAGACAAGTTTATTGGCATAATGGCATAATTTCGGACTTCGTGCTACTACTGAGAAAACAAAAAATATATATATATATACCCAAAACTATTTTGTCCTATCCGTAAGTCGATCTGGAGACCTTATGCACAGAAACGCATACACTCCCGCTACGCGACCGAGGCAGATAATGTATATTAATATACATTAAGACGCGTTTAATGACCTTTTTTATATGCCACGCGTGTGACGGTGATGGCGGTCACCACATTAATTGCTTTTTATTAATATAAGATAAGATAATATTTAAGAGAGATGATAGCGGTCTTACAACAATGCAATGCATAACACAGAAACATAACAGTAACTTTCTGTATAAGAGATATTTAAGATAACAGTATAAAACATAAACAGTCGTAGTACAATTAAACAGTACCTGTTATGATCACTATTTAGTCGCGATTATGTAGGCATGAATAATTTATACAATTATAATATTAGGCCGGGACTCCACCAAAACGGAGACGAGACGAGCGGAGAGGAGGTGTTTTTTAAACAACCAATAAAATTGTGTTATTGACACATCTCCTTTCCGCTCAGCTTCAGTGGAGTTCGCTGTGCGGAGATGTGTAATATTTGTATGGTGCGATGGAAGCGGAGAAGTGAGCGGTGTGCAGTGAGCGATGTCACTCAACGCCTCGCACCCGAGCTGAAGCACATCTCTTCTCGCACAGCACACAGCACACCGCACACATCTCCGCTTTGGTGGAGTCCCGGCCTTATTATCAGCACCGTACATAAACAGTCCCTCTGCTGAGTATGGGCTTCTTCTCAGTGTATGAATGGTAAGCCTATAGTCCACCACGCTATCCAGTGCGAGTTGGCAGACTTTACATATCTTCGGAATATTATAGCGATCTCTCAAGCATATATATATCGGTATATCTTCTTCTCCCTAGCCTTTATTATTCCCAAGTCACTTGGCGTCGGCTTTCTAGTCTAACCGGATTTGACTGGATATCAGTTTTAACACGGAGCGACTGCCATCTAACCTCCGCAACTCGAAGGCTAACGTTACCCTAAGGCTAGACTAGTGTCAGGATATTAGAGGGCATTGACTTCCCAATAATGACTGCCATAGATGTTCATGGCAGCCGGTACCGACGGCTTAACGTGCTGTCAGAGGCATGGAGGAGGCGATAATTGTCCATCAAACATATATCGGTATATAATATATTTAATTTTATGCTGTAGTGGCTTGCATTTGACCAAGATCGCTCATGATGTTTAGCGATAACGATGTAGTTAACGATAGAGCACGCTTGCTTAGAATGCACGAGTACCTATTCACTCGCGAGTTCAAGACGACAAAGAAAATTGTATAGGTATGTATAGTTGTATATAACGTCACCCTAACAACATTCTAAGAAAATTCTAAGCTGAACGGATAAACTTTAATTACGTAAGACAATACATTTTGCCTGCGTAAATCCGTAACCAGCCTAACACCGTAGGAGGCCTTTTAACCAAATTTAACGGTCTGTTGCCGCTATAAAGTAAAATAGATAAAACGCTAAAGTGAATAAAATCATTATTTAAATAAACAAAAGTAACAATAAAAGTAATTTTCGTATAATGGAGCCCATACACTGTCGGTTGCAGCCTCACTGTAGTGGCCGCATCGTTTTTAAGCATTTAAGTTTTTATGGTCGAATTATGTTTCATGTTCTTGTTCGGCCTCAAAAAGTGGGTACATGTGGCTTTATGTTTTCAAATTTGCCATAAGGCTGACTATACTGTATTAATTTTGAGGTTGTAATGATTTCTGTAATAATTTTAAGCGTGGGTACATCGAAGTTAGACGGCAAAAACTAAAAACAACCTAATCTTATTGAACTTAATAAACGTGACCAGCTAATTGCATATACAGCGCTAGTGCTAATCATATTCATATCCATATGTAGTCAAATAATATAGATAAGTACTAATGTTTACGTATAGTAATTAAAAAAAAAATGTATGTAATCTAACGATCTTTAGTTTGTTACTATAACTATTAGTTGTCAGAATAATTGCCGCGGTGGCACAGTAATAGTGAATCTCTAGTGCTCGGCATGAGTTCACAGATTCAATTCTACGTCTAGCTTTCTGGGACGCCGGTATGAGTATATAAAATACATATATGTATGTAATAACTTTTTACAGTATTATTTGAGTATATAAACGCAATTCTTCGTTAGAATATACATATGTTATAGGTCCAGTTCCTATATTCAAGAACGAATCTTTTTACCTACTAAATTTTGACATTCCTTTCATAGAAAATGTGCCAAAATTAATTGTATGTAGGTACGATCCGTTTCTTGAATATAGAAACCGGGCCATATACCACAATGTATAAGGCATCTTAGAACGAAGTACGAGAACGCTCTCGACAGGTGTTAGGGTCAGTTGAGTGAGATAAACAGGCTCCACTACAAAAGGATCAAAATGGTTTAATTATGTATTCATGATTCATGTGTGAGTGTGAAGAATGTAATACTGAATGTATCGTATTGAGATGCCGATTCTTATAAACTAAACAATGATTTCGTGGCATCTTTCTTATAAAAAGGCAAACTTATGTCTTATTTAACCTTTTATCCGCTTACGTCGGATTAATCCGACAAATATTTTCGTGTCCATTTCGCCAGCGTCGTATATTGCTAGCCAGAAACCACAGCTCATTTTTAATCTGCTTTTTTATTTAATTACGGTGTTTTCTATCAAAAAATGTTTATATTGTGTAAATGGATAATTAAGTAATCATTTACAATTTAATACACTTTAGTCTCATAATTAGCAGTCCTAAAAATAAGTATTTATTTTTGTAGGTATTTATTTTCGATTCACTGTGCCGGGCGCTGGGGGCACGACAACTATTATGAAGTGGGGCGGTTAAAAGGTTAAAATCCAAATTAGGTCTCTTGTTAGTTGAAAGAAAAATGAGTAAATATATGGTGGTTAGTCTGAAGAGACTGGCCATCACGCAGGAGATAATTATTATAGTGCATAAGTGTGTACAAGCGCAAGTACACTCTACGTTCCCTAACTCTCATAATCTGACGGCAATCTGACACGATCGGAGAGAGTTCAGGCGCAGGACCAACGAATTTACATGGTTGCGGGGGCGTCTAACACCGCTAACTTTATAACTTGAGGTTGCTATTGAAAATGTCTGTTAAAAAAAACCTAGTAACTCATTCGAACCCGAGTCTTGATGCATATCAGTCGAATACGCCACATCGAGACAGTCAGAAGTGACATAAAGCAATAGCATAACAGCTCGGTTACAATAATATACGACTAAATATTTCAAGTATACTAAATCGCCGTATCGATTGTCAGCAATATTTATGATAGCCGGGTACTACTAAATTATTTTGAAACGTAATAATATGAACAAATAATGAGACACTTTAGACTTAATACAACTTAACGATGACAGTGTCTCATTAATTATATTTATTGTATCATTGGTCTGTCCCTTCTATTTATTGCATATTTAATTTTATCAGATTATTAGATATATGCAAGTTTATAGAGTCAAGATAGGTACATTATATTACCAGATTTTTATTGCAACTGAAACATTCCAGACAGAAAATTATATACAATATAATTATTATATTTATAATTATATATAATATTATTTTACTTGTTTAAATTTAACTTATTTTATATATGTATTCCGTCATTATCTTTTTCAAATCTATTAAACTTACGGTTTCAAAAATAAGTTTTTAATTAACTTGTAAATGTAAAATTATTGAAATATCAGATATAAATCAAAAGCTATTGAGTATGGCTGCCGGATTTTGAATTTCTGAGTTGGTTAAAATATTATTTTAAGTTAATTACGCATTGAAGTTTCAATTCTTCATACGGATTCTATTGCAGTTTTTTTAACCTATTGAGTCGCAGCGGCATACCGACGGTCAGAAACAATAGGTTTTTAATTATGTTATTATATGCCATACCACGACCTGACAGGTTAGATTATAATTTCATTATTTTACAATTCGAACGCGGCTCGACTATGGACTATCGTTGTCAAGCAATACTACATTACACATTTAATTCTACTTCTACAATTGGTCTCTCTATTAACTATAACTTTAAATTTAGTACACACAACGGCCATCATTCAAAACGCATTCTTATTCACGAAGTCAATTGTGAAGCTGGCTCGAGTCGTGAGCGCACAGTATGCCCTTCAAGACTGCGATAAACATGTATTGTTATAATCAAATATGAACATATTTTATATTGTGTCACAAACGGAATAGTACGGGTATGTCTTAGGAATTTGTGGGACAGACTGCAGCTTATCTTGGTAGCGCTAAGGCTACGACTGCTATGTATGAAGACTGGCGGAATTATTGGCGCTTTTTGGTAAGAGATTCTCAGTAGCTTTACTGAGTCTTGAACTGTGTCAGGTAGACGGCAAACGGTTTCTCCAAACATTGCTGGTGAAATGTGGATTTAATACACCTCTGCCTATCGATCAGGAGTGGAGGCATGATACGATGGGTGCATGGCTTTTTATTCTGTCGTTGTAATTATAACTGATTCTGGCTGATTTGAGAACTGGTGCTTTAGTGGCATAACATTGTGCTTAAACTGTGGGATCCTGGTTATTATTACTAAGTGTTATTAGGTTTCGTTATTCGTCGTAGTTACCTCCGTTGCTAATTATTTGGTAATAATACAAATCAGCCGACTCGGCCAGAGAAGTACCATCCTCTTACAGGAAATAGGCATAATAGTAGTAAAACTATTACAGCGATTCGCCCGGTTAGTAAGAAATTTACGCGTTCACATATATACCTGTACCATTCCTTTCTTCTCATTCAATCTTTAATTTTATTAACCTAAAGATGAAAAACTGATACCCTGAAACATGCCTGTTGAAATGTAGTTTTAATATAACTCTACCTGCCCATTAAAAATGTGTAAGTATTTCTGTTTATTCGTTCAGATGTTTGTCTGCCAATCACGTTTAAACCGCTGAACGGATTTCGATTAAACTTGGTACACAAGTGAACCATATCCCAGAAAAACCTGTCAGCTAAACCATATCGCGACATGATAAAGTCATTAAATCTGGATGATGGCGTTCGATTTATCTATATCAGAGGTTCCCAGACTTGGAATATGCAAGCTTTTACAAGTAACAGTTGCTGAGCTTCTTAAAATGTTATCTGTCTAGCCTTACATTGATAGGTGAAGTCAAGCCAACATTTTAGTTCTTCACTATCGAAAGCAAAGAAATGTTCGTGGACCCTCGCTTACAAATTGTAAACCCCATTTTTTTGTCAAGCCAACGTAGACCCCCGTCGCGTCTCCCGTAGACCCCTGGGGGTCCACCAGGACCACTTTGGGAACTACGAATATATACTAATATTATATAGCATATAAAGAGGAAAGATTAGATTTTTTTGTTTGTTTGTTTGTAAGGATTTAACTCAAAAACTACTGAACCCATTTTAAAAATTATTTCACCATTAGAAAGCTATATTATCAGAAAGAACATTTTATTTTTTAAAAGTACTATCACTAACACAATCTAACCTATTTTTACGCGAGCGAAGCGGCGGGCAAAAGCTAGTGATTTAATAAGTTTAAAAACAGGATGTCGTCTCGTATGCGTTCATAGGATTAACGAGGACGAAACCACAGGCATGAACTAGTATATAATAACAACAAATTACGTGAACATTAATCCCGGTTTGTGTATGACACGTACTCACACTACTGAACTGATAACATTGTTGTGTCTGACACATATTATGGACTTTACCGCTGTTTAGTAGATTCGTGTACGATAAAACTATTATAGTGTCGAGGAAAATCATTGGCCCACACACAAACTGACTGTATAATGCTGTTTGTTGTGTAAGTACTGGTTTTGCTAATTCTATTTTATTTTGCACACTATTTATGTGTGGTACAAATCAAAGTGAGTAGATACGAAGTGTAATGTATTGGTTCTTAATTTTTATTGAAAATTGTAGATTTGGTCAGATTTATATCCTCCGGGAACAGTACTTTTCCCTGGATAATGACCTTTTTTGTACATCGAGTTGTTAAGTCATGAAAACGGTACAAACGAACAAACCCACATTTGCATTTATAATATTAGTTAGATTATTACTTGTCCTAACGGATTACTGTTAGGACAAGTAATAATCTTTTCATTAGAAAAGCATCGTAGGGAAACCTGCATTTCCGAGTGTTCTCTTTATGGTTTTTAAAGTCAACCCGCACTGGCGTGGGTGTTGGACGATGGTCTAATCCCTCTCATATTAATAAGAGTGCCGTGCCCAGCTCTTTCAGTTTATCTGCTGTTGCTGAGAGTCCAGCAAAAAGTCTTAGTATTTGAATGCGACTGCTGTCTATGTGGTTTTGGATTCGATTACTCGATCATTCAAAGTATCATTCGGTTCCTGTTAAGAAATCCTCAATAGCAGCACAAAGTTTAGAAACTGCAATACGCTTGCTACTATTACGGTGACTTAAAACTATTAATAGACATCGAAATGTGAATTACTATAGACCTCTGCCTAATTTCCAAGGATATCATGCATAGCCTCATGCCTATACATATAGGCATGAGGCTAGATTCAGATTCTCAAAGGACATCAACAGTCCTAAAAGCTCATTCGTCTGCATTGGGTAGAAGTTGACATAAGAAGCTTAGATGTAATGAACGCACACGCGTGTTCTTAAATACCTTTAACTTTCAACGCTAAAGGGCAAAGGGTGACGGCGTCAATTTTCGGCAATCTAATTTTAATGTGCAGACAGATTTTGCTTAGTAACGTGCTTTAATATAGGTTCATATTTCACGAAGAGAGATAGAAGGGATACGCACAGACAAGCAGCGGCTTGTGATTGAAAGTAAGCGAATTTTATTCCTACATAGGTCCAAAATTTAAGTGCTATGCACTTGTTGGTGTAGCGAATTCCATCTCTCTCGATCCTTTGCCAAATCCCTAATTTTCTATATTTACTTTTCCTAATATTGTCTTCTATTTACGCGTATATTATTCATTGAAATTAAACTACTATATACGGATTTTATCGCGTTGTTTATTTGACACTTTATTACATAATTTAGAAACTGTTACACTACTATTACTATTAAACTTTACAAATTTGAAGCTAATTAAATTATTGAAATGATTAAAGCTGTTTATACTTTCCCCGACGTTTCGGTTGCTTTTCAGCAGCCATGGTCACGGGGAGACTAAGAATACTTTTCCTTCCAGTTGATCACTATAAAGAGAAATACCAAGAAGAAAGTATGCAGATCAACTCATTGTACCAACTCATATCTTTTCGTTTTATTTTGAAAGAAAAATGCAGCTTACGCATATCTCCCACGAGGAGATATAGAGATTATAACGCCCATACCGACTAAGATTTCACTGTGTGCCTCTGGTTTTGGTGTGTATAGTCAATAGAACTGTGACTATATCAGCAATCACAAGAACCAACTCCACATAAAAGCATTTAGCTCAGCGAGAGAGGTTAACATGCATACCAGTAATATACAAATAAAACTGTTCAACTACTACTTATATATCTAAGAATACTACTTTTACTCTCATCACATTCTTCATGCATGACTTTTTGCACTCTTTTTTTTTTCTTTTTTCTTTGGAACCTATTAGCCACATACGGCCATGTCAGCTCCATCAAACCCTAAACTTAATAACTATTCATATTCTACCTTAAGTCAACCTTATCTATTATTTTATAAACTAAAATAGCTACTTTAGACAGGGGCTCAGCTATAATACTAATGAAGGCACCAACATCCATCATACGTATTTCAAAAGATTGAAGCATAATAGTTCTTAGCTCCTGGGTTCTGACGCGCTCCACCAACAGGTGATGAACATCGTCAAGAGTGCCGCACTCTGGCACTTTTCCCCATGAGAACATGACTTTTCTATAAAACTTATTTAACTTACTAGAAAATTTTAATAAACTGAACATAACTCCCAACCGATATGCCGAAGCCTCAACGCATTTATTGTGATGAGTCTTTAACTACTGATACACACGTGTATAAAATTACACTAATTGCTCCGTGGTGCAGCTGTTTTGAATGGTACTTACTGCTGTGCAAAAGGTCTAACTTCGAATTCCGGGTGCGACTAACAAAAAGTTATGAGATTTACAAACAAGATTTTTTCAATAACAGCCCGAAGTTAGGAACTTGGCGATGTTGCACTCCGCCGTACGTCGGAAAGCACGTAAAGATATTGGTTCTTCTTTCTATTGTCGTATCGGATGATCAAACCATTGGATTATGAGAGGTAGAAACTAGAGAGTAGGTACACTTGTGTACTATAATTTCTCCTGCGCAGATGGCTAGTCCCTGATTAGATCGGCTGCCGTAACCGAAATTCGTTTTGGAGTACCTTAACTTAACTTAAAACAATACTAGGCTGAGAATTGTACTGTTCACCCTAACTGAAAACCTAAACACTCAACTAAATTTATCTCCAGGTGCCCAGTTAAATAATAGTCCTTCTCAAGCCTTAAATATTTGGATACTTTCTTTACAAAATTAAATTCTAAATTGGGTGGACTAAATTGTTCTTCGTAATTTTCTACTTACTGTTTAAGAGCCTACGTAAATGTGGGTAAATTCAATAAACTTCGACGTGCCATAAGAAATAGGAGGTAGCGGGCTGATTTTGAATCAAATCTATAAGAGATGAAGAAAAAAAGAGACCAATCTTTCTTCGTCGCTATTTCTTACAGAAAGTCGCAACCACAATGGGTGAAGGCGTATCACACCTACGTACGAGTAGTTAAGCAAAATTGTTTTTACGCGCATATTGCCAAAAAGGAGAATTGCATAACCAAAAATCTTATTATAGTCGAGTTCAATCCATTTGGATGGAAATGTATACAAACCAAATTGATGTTAAATTTGTTAAATTTATCACATAATTACTTACTAAATGGAATAAGTAACACATTTATTGTTTTTTTCCACGTTTTTACGTGATATCTTAGTGTATTTAGTAATTGGCGTTAGATTAATAAATAATTATTTGATTTGAGAAATCTCACACGAACATAATTATTTGTAGCAGTGTTTATGTCATTTCTAAGTCCTTCGCTGCATCAAATCGAATGATTCGATTAGATAATTAATTAATTTACAATTGACGCTACAATTGGACTTCACTAAAATGTCTATGGTCAAGCCAATGAACCGTTTGTATACCTTTTGAATTTGTTGTATTGAAATTGACTTATAATATTTTGCATGTGAAATGTTGTGTGCCAATTACATTTGTCACTTTATTGAACACTAGGTTTTGCTCGCGGCTTCGCTCGCGTAATTATAGATTAGGTTAGAACTAGTACTTTTTTCTGGATGAAAGGTACCTTATGTCCTTTTCTGTTCCCCTGACAACGTGTATGCAAAGGGGAATGCCTATTCTCCATAGTGTCACAGGCCAAAGATGGACATCAAAAATTACTATAAAAATTGAGTATTTTAAGATCTTAACAGTATTACATATCTAAAAATATATTCAAATTGACGCCGCTATTTTAGAAATACCTATAAAAACAAAATGTATTGGGGTTATTTTTCTATACGAAAATGTGTCTGGCTGTGAGATAATTCAAAAACATCTCTTTTCTCAATGCTCTATTATTTAACTATGATAGGAGGTGTGTTTGTAATATATTTTTTACAGTTATACTTAATAGGGTATGAAAAAAACACATTTGTTATTTTAAACGTCTATATTCTCTTCATTGTCATATATTATTAAACAAATTATCTAGGAAAGGCGCAGGAGGGCATATATTGGACTCATATCATACCCAATAGACTTACTCTATTTAACTATTTTTTGTAAATTGCAGCGGCGTTAATTTGAATGAACGTAAATACATATTTTTTACGACAAAATCAACTGGAAAGTTTTTTTTCTCTAGCCTCTTGTCTACTCGTGGCCTCAGATGGGCTTTCTCTTTCATAATGATCGGTCGAGTAGTTAAGGCGTGAAAGCATAACAAACAAACTTCCATTAGCATTTATAATATTAGTAAGGATAAAAATGTAATGCTGATTCCCTCCTCGAATCCTCCCATCCTCAAACAATACATAAAATCGCTTCTGCCTATATTTTCCACCGTACCATGCATGCAAAACAGCATAAATTAAAAATATAATTAACTCCGTACAGCGAACAAATTTCTTACTCATTATAACCGGCTTCCCTTCATACAAGTATCTACACGACAAAGTAACTAAGTTTCCTACATGAGTGTTCTCGCATAAATGTGGTTCTTGTGTAGCAATATTACCTAAAAAGTTGTAAAATTTCCTTCAATATAACTAGCTGTGCTTAGCTTTACTAGGGCCCTCCCTAGTAGGACTAGATCTAGGCGACCTCTATCTGACCATGTCAGACATATACTGGTAAAGGTCAGGTTATACTTGGTAGCCAGAGTGACTAGTAGCGGAGTACCATAAGCTGACGAGCATGTACGAAGTACGTAATAAAGTGAATGGAGCAAGAAGATATTCCAGGATCTTATCAATTGGAAATCTTCAGTTATCCGTTGTTGTCTACCCATGTGGGATGCAGGCTTGAGTCTATTGTGTGTTGTATTGTATTTATTTATTGTCCAATATTAAAACTAATTTATTTTCTGAAGTCTGTTGAAATTGTATTTTTTTGTGTATTTCTATAGAAAACAAATAAACAGACAAACAAATAAATATGTCATGTGTAACAGAGAGTTTATAGAGATATATGAAGAGATACATCTAAAATGGAGCGCGGCCATAACATAAAAATTTTCAATTAAAAGAAACAGAAACCCTATTATCCCGATCCGCGTTACTGGACTCTCGTCCTAAAGGGGCAGCGCC
This sequence comes from Catocala sponsa, assembly GCA_963564715.1. Classification (NCBI taxonomy): domain Eukaryota; kingdom Metazoa; phylum Arthropoda; class Insecta; order Lepidoptera; family Erebidae; genus Catocala; species Catocala sponsa. Next base: position 12,586,462 of record OY751351.1, read on the forward strand.
TTCTTAAAGATCTTGACAACCTTACTCCTTACTGCAGTTACACAACCCAAGGTTGTTTGCGTCTTAGAGTAAATAAGGTACATTTTATATTCTAACGCTGCGCTCTTCTGCAGGGCGGGAGTACTTTCCGGCATCGGGATGTTTGAGTTTAAGCGAAATGCCAAATTTAACCAAATTATCAAATTAGGGGACCAATTATACTTTTGCGCGCTTGTGTCCTATTTAAATACGTTACTAAATTCCCCTTTTCTTTATTCAGTTATATAGCACGGTCGGTTTTCAAGTGGGCATAAATACTCATAACACGAACGTAAGTTCGTTTTATGACTTAAATAATAAAAATGAAAGTTTAGCAAGCCTTAGTCATGAAAGTAATTCAAATCGTCAAGATAGTCGAGGACTTTTTTTTAGAACTTTTAAAGGGGAACAATTCTATAATACATGATTTTTGCGAAACTTTAACTGCTTGCCCAGCGCACGTAGCGGAAGCTCCCAAAAGAAAAAAAAAATAATTATTAATAAAATTATTCCCCTTTAAAAGTTATAAAAAAAAGCCCATGACAACATATGTCTATCTTTTAAGGTTGGCTAACTATAACCTTTTTTATGCTAACCAAATTTGTTCTAAAATAATGCATTATTTGCGAAGGTATCATTATTAACATGATATTAATCCTTATACAAATAAATACGTTATTCATCACAAGTATTTAATTTAAAACAAAATTGCCCTTTACATCATTCGATTTCAATGAATATCTTAGTAGATATAGCATATTTAAAATAACGTCGCAGCAAAATAATTACCCATTACAGACATACAAACGATGTTTCTCCTGGTTTATTTTGCGTGATTTTAAATTAGCACTGTAGGTATATTTATAAAATGTTGTTCAATGGTTCTTATGTGGTTCGTGGATTTAACAAAGAAAGATTCAGCTCCTTTAAAATTGTATTATAGGTGCCTACGACCCACTCTCTCTCTCTTATGTGACGCAGACGAAGTTGCGCGGGTCAGCTATCTATACTAATATTATAAAGCTGAAGAGTTTGTTTGTTTGTTTGTTGGTTTGAACGCGCTAATCTCATAATAGCCTATTTATCGAGGAAGGCTATATAACATCACGCTACGACCCACGGGGGTGGCGCAGTAACGATAAACGCGGGTGAAACCGCGGGAACATCTAGTACCAAATAACATTACAACCCACGAGGGTGGTGCAGAAACATAAATACCACAATGCGCAGGTATAGTTGCGGATAATATTTGTATTTATTTAGGTAGGCAAGTACCTACCTATAAAATTCGCTCGTATTGCTTTTAGGCACATCTCAAATTTTTATTCTCGTATACCTACCTAATATAATAATAATGCTATAAAATAATGATTCAAGTCCTATACAAATATAGGTAGTGTTTTAGTAATTTTCAAATAATAGGTAGGCAACCTACCTTTAACATTTGTTTAGCCTACGTAAGGCTAAAGATGACAACCTTTATTTTCTTTTATTTTATTGCCCATTTCTACACTCGTCATCTACAAATCAATAATGGACTTGCACTGGAAGTGGTACCTAACTATGCTGTTGTTATCAAGGCCGTTATCTCGTCCAATAATCAAAACTATGCTAATTATATACTCTTATTACTAAAAATTTATAATACCTATTTACAAACTAAACCTAGATATAATATATTTATTAATAAGTGATGACATTCGTAACTGACGATAAAATTATTTGTAATTCTGCGGTGCGCTCTGCAAACTAGCGATATGTCCTGTCCCCATTACATCCCGCTCGGGAGTGCAAGACGCCAGAGAGAGCGCGGCGGCTAGTAAGAAATCACATATTTTCGGTATTATATTTTTGTATATTATATAATGCATATTGTGATACCCGACAAATAACCGTTTTTACATGACCTTTCTTTTGGTATATTTTTGAAAATTCAATTCCCAATATAACTCAAATAAAACACGAAAAATGCTTAAATCAGACCTATCTTCCAGATTTTTTTCGATCGTATAAAATGTCAGTAATCGTGTTTCGAATGCCCGACAAATCAAGATCTAATGCTGTAAAATAACATATATTTTTTTCAGAATTTAAATCTACGTTATTTACAAATAAAACGCGTTTAAGCACGTTAGATAATACTGTACTTTGGGAAATCCTCGCCTTAAGGATTTTTAATACTATAGTACAGTTCTATAGGTTGAAGGGATTTTCTCCAAGCTCCTATAATAATAATAATAATAAAGTTTATTTCACCACACATAAAATAACAGTACATACGAGTTTTAAAATAAAAATATTGGTAATAAAACTATAATTCCTTATAACTATTACAGTCTCACACTATGTGGTGACCAGCACCTTTGCTAAGTTGTTGAAACAACTTGTATTAAAGGTGCCAGGCCCGTATCCCTGTTGTAGGTACATTTAAGTAACAATTTATTGTTAAAATAAAAAACTTGATTTAACTCATATCGGAATTTTACTGAGAAGTTTACAGTAAAAAATAATAAAACAAAGATATGTGTTTGATAAGAGTATGTGGTTGGTGGTATTTGGCGTGTGTGTGTGAGTGTGTGTGTGTGTGTGTGTGTGTGTGTGTGTGTGTGTGTGTGTGTGTGTGTGTGTGTGTGTGTGTGTCTGTGTGTGTCTGTGTGTGTGTGTGTGTGTGTGTGTGTGTGTGTGTGTGTGTGTGTGTGTGTGTGTGTGTGTGTGTGTGTGTGTGTGTTACGGATAAGTTAAAAGTAGCTGCTCAGTTTTGTAATAATTTAATGTTAGAAGGTAGGTTGTAACTATCTCTTTGCATGAGTATCTCGAGAGTGTGTAGATGTTTAGCTTCCTATTAAGTATATTATAGAGGCGTGGCCCTAGATAACAGCAAAATTTTTGGGTAAATGATAGTTTACATTTGTGGATTTGACAAACTATATCCTTACGACGCTTATCGACTGCCTTGTATGGAGTGATCTGGTGTTGGTGTAAAACTGTGGATGCAACAAATAGTTGTCTGACAGTCAACACTTCACAAGCTTTGTATAGGGCCTCAGTTGGAAACAGAAATGAACGGAATGTACTGACTTTTAGAACGGCTCTTTGAGCTCTTTCCAACTTTATTATAAAAGTTTTGGCCGCTCCACCCCATACAGAAATACCATACATCAGTATAGATTGGCACAGAGAGAGGTAAGTTCGTTTGACAGTCTCCGACTCCGCGACATGACGTAGAGTCTTAAAAACAAAGATTAGCTTTCTTACCCGCGATGTTAGTGTCTCAATGTGCTTTGCAAAGGTCAGTTTATCATCGATAATAATACCGAGATACTTAATTGTACGTGTGCGTTCCAATTTAAGACAGCAACAAGGCGACATGCCAGGGAACGGGCAGGAATGGGCGATTAGAGTGAAAGATTTGGGTGGTCGTGCTGGTTTACGAAGGTGGTATGTAAGTATTTTAGTTTTGTCAATGTTTAACGTTAGAAGATGCCTAGATAACCACAAAGTGACTTGGTTTAACCCCGTTTGAGCCGCTTCAAAAACATCTTCCCATGATTCACCACAGAAAGTAAGGACGGTGTCATCTGCAAAGGTGGTGACTTTGCCTCGTTTTAGATTAAGCTCACACAGTCGATTTATATAAATTAGGAAGAGTGTCGGTCCGATCACGCTACCTTGAGGAACACCAAAAGTGATTGGGAGTTCGCTACTTACGTATTCTCCAATCTTGACATACTGGGTTCTGTTATTGAGGTAGTCTTTGAAAATGTTCAGAGCATGGTCACGAATACCGAACTCTTCTAGTTTCGATATAAGGTGTGGAATAGAGACTGTGTCAAAAGCTTTTTTGAGGTCTAGGAATACAGACAGAACTCTTTTTTTGGTATCAAGATTTTTCACAACATAGTCTGTTAATTCTAGAATTGCGTCATTTGTTGATTTACCGCACCTAAAGCCGAATTGATTAGTCGATAAAAGTTCTTTTTTCTCGAGATAATTAACGAGTCTTTTATTAATTATACGTTCCAACAATTTTGAGATCGAAGGCAATACGGCAATAGGGCGATAATTGTTGACACAGTCTCTATTTCCTCCCTTGTATATCGGATGTACTACCGCTTTTTTTAGATATTTAGGGAAGGTACTAGTTCTTAGGCAACGATTGAAGATGTATGTCAAGGGTGGAATAAGCAGATGTCGGTATCGTTTAAGAAACTCTGTGGGTATACCATCCCATCCGGATGCTGAATCTGTTTTCAACGTCATGAGTATGTTTTCGACCTCTGATTCATCAGTTTCCAACATTACAAACGAGTGAAGCGGACGCAAAGTTGGGTTGTCATTCGTTAAATTTAGGTTTGTACTTTGTTGTTGAATCCCAATTTGTAATGCCAGATTCTTGCCAATTGTAGTGAAGAAGCTGTTCACATCATTAACTGATTGCATCGGTGTGTCTGAGGATGTTAGTAAGTCAATAGGAGATACTTTAGGTTTAGTGGTATTTGTTATTCTCTTTACTATCTGCCAGATCTTTTTATTGTCTTTGCCTGCTAGTTTTAGCTCAGTTCTTTCATAATCTCTTTTTAGTTTTTTAAGGATTTTGGTACAGAAGTTTCTATACCTACGGTAAGTTGTGCTGAGGATTTGGTCATTAGGAAACAATTTAAGCTTTCTATGCATTGCGTCTCTATTACGCATACAGCGAAGAAGACCAGGGGTCATCCATGGTTTAAGCATTCGCTTATGCTTAGAGAGTTTCATGATGGTAGTGTGAGCCTGTATAGTCATCATAATGGAGTCAACAAATAGTTCTAAAGCTTGATTTGCGTCGGTACACTGGTATATAACATGGAAGTCCATTTTAGACATATCGGCATCGAGGGAAGTGTAATTTATTTTAGAAATGGAAAAGCTTTGTTGTTTGTATCTTTTTTTATGTTTAAGACAGAGGATAACAGCATTGTGATCTGTGATAGTGGAGTCTACAACTAGCGTTAAGGCCTCGAGTTTGGAGCTAATTTTCAGTATTACGTGGTCTAGACATCGGTCTTCTCGGGTATGGAAGGTATGAGCTGGCAGTAGACCATGGAATGATATAAGATTAAGGTACTCTGATATTTTATTAGTATGAGATGTGCCACTAATGTTAAGATTTATATCCCCGATAATGACGACATTTTGAAAGGACGAAAGTTCAGTCAAGACCGTGGTGAGTGAGTCTAAGAAATTTGTGATATCAGTAAATGATGGTGACCGACAGATGCAAGTAATAGCCTTATCTTTCCCATCTTTAATTACAAGACAACTTGCATCCATAAATAGGGGTTCCTCGACTGAAAAGTTATGTATGTTTTTAATGTAGAGAACGACTCCATCACATTTGTTCGCAGGCTTTGTTGAACAATAGTACGAATAGTTATCTATGTTTGGTATTAGGTCGTTACATTTGGCCCAAAATTCAGTAAAGATGTAGATATCAAATTCTAAGTTAATTCTAGCAAGGAGAGTGAAAAAATTATCTAGGTTTGCATTAATTGATCTAATATTTTGTGTAATAATTTTTAATTGTTTATTTGGGTGAGATACGTGTGAAGAGCACTCTTCAGCAGTGCAGGTCAAGGCTTTCGAGACAGATAGTTGGTCTATATCATCACCTAGTTTGCATAAGTTATCCACTGTTAAGAAGTAAACGGGTTTGTTTCACCATAATGAGCATTAGAAAAATTTTGTGGGTTATTGTTCTGGCTGCTGGTTGATAGAGTGTAGAACGCGAGAGTATGATAGTGTACCCGTATGCCTTTGTAATCAAGAGAAAGAGTGCTTAATGTGTTTGTGTTTGAGTTTGTGTTGTGTGTTAAGATGTAGTAAATTGTATTAATAATGCTATAAAATAATATAAGAAACTCTATAGACTTAAAACTAAAGCTAAAGCGCATGCAATAATATCTAGGACATAGTCACTTTTCTTGAATGAATACTTCAAGCTGTGTTTCTGACTTGACGTAGATGGTCGGTGCGCCTTCGGCCTTTTTTACCAGAACTTTTCCGTCACTAGTCCAGCAGTATTTAATCTTGTTTTCCTTTTTAAGTTGACGAGCTAGATAAAAGAGTTTTCTTGAGTGTACAGTACGATGTTCAGCCAGATATATAGGAGATGTGCTTCCTTCTAGACCCGCGTGTCCAGTGTTTAGCTTGCTTGCTGTCTTATTTAGGTCTTTAACTGCGCTAATGAGTGAGTTTTTGAGGTGTACGTGTGTGAGTTGGGTGACTATTGGCCTATTGCAGGATTGTTTGCCATTTAAGCGGTAGATGTCCTGGATATCTGACGATTGCAGCTTAACGTTTAGTGTATTTGAACAGTTCAAAACATAGTTCATAAGGTCTTTTTTAGATTCGTTAGGTTTGTAAGGCACATTTCTTATTTCGATGAAAGTTAGTTTTGAAACTCGTTGTAAGTCCTCCATTTTTTCTTGAAGTACTGTTATTTCATTCCGATTTTTTTTGCACTCGTCTTCCAATGTTTTAATTTTGGCGCAATATTCGTCTTGTTGATTAGAAATGAACTCGATACTTTTCTCAAAATTCACAATTAAGGTACTTATGTTCTCTTGGAAAGATGCAAACATTAGCCGTATTTCTTCCTTAAAGTCATCCAAATCATCCCTCGTAACATTGTCATGACGTCGCTTTTGTCTTGAAGTAACAAACGACGACGGCGGCGGAGTTACATCCCTGCGAGATATATCCGCGTCCGACGCGCTCTTAGTTGGTGATCGCATCATAGTACTAGGCGAACAGAGGCGGCGAGGTGGTTTATCTGTGTGCGTTGGCGCAGGCGACTTATTCAATGTGTGAGTGCGTGAGGTGTGTTAGTCGCGTGCTGATGACACACGCGGCGCGCGGCGGCGGGGCGGGTGTGGCTTGTGCGCGTGTGTGCGTGTATGCAGGTAAGTACTCACGAAGCTTCGTCGTTGTCGCTGTACGTTATTTACTTCACAGGATCGCACGGTCGGAGATATTTCCTTCCTAGTAGTGGGCGCCTGGTACTTCAGAAATTTGTTTTTGCGATTAAAATTATTTAATTTAATTTAATATTTAAAAATAAATAAATACTGGGGACACGTCTTAACGCTGTCGCGGTCCAAGGGGAAGTTTGAAATGAGTGTAAACACTGCCTGAAAACGTTCCCTGAGAGCCTGAAAGTGTATCTCGGACTCCGAAACGACTACGCCGGCTTCGGTTTCAAGTCTTACATAACAGCGGGCGAGCCTATTGTCATCTCGATAGATGATCAGCAACTTTGACCGATCACACAGTTGCTGATTCTATGTCGCTACTGAGAATTCGTAGCAGCGAACCCACTAACACTTAGGTTGTTCTGGGAATCTAGCACATACAGCACCCGTTGAATGTTAGCAAAAAAAGTGAAAGGAACGTCCTTCGAGCTTTATGCACACACGGTATTCATAAGACACGCGATAAGTTAAATGCCGCTTCGCCACTGTGGTTGTCATAAGATGGATGATATGAAAATATAAGACAATGTAAACGTAATGGTGTACCTTGTGTACCATTTAAGTCAGTTGTTATAACAAAACCCCGCTGTGATATTTTATATTGGACATAGCAAACAATAAAACCACGTATCAAACGAATCAATCATATTAATTGATTTAACAAATAAAACATGTTATCATATTATTTATAATTGAACTTGCTATGTAATGTTAAATGTTTGTTTGACCTTTGAGAGACGTAGATGGATTGCTTAGTTATATATTTTTGTGAGGTGGACACGGGGTTCTTCTCAGTGTGAATAGTCTATTATGTTGAACTCTCAGACATTTGGCTCACGATGTTTTGCTTCACCAAACTTTTTAATACGTACATAATCTCGAAAAGTCAGTAAATACTAGAAGTTACTTTAGATTCGGTCAATAAATTTCTATCCCTCGGGAACAGTAATTTTTTTTGGACAAAGGGATTTTTTACACGGAGTAATTGTAAACACATTCATTGTTATGGTAAATGTATATTCTATATTTATATTAAACAAAAAGTGTTGATTTTATTCACTTAACTGTGACCGCCTATTTTGGCACATTTCGCTCGGCGCAGTCTTAAATAAAGCCTCCAATTAGGAGTACCTACGGTAAACATTTTAACAGGAAAAATAAAATTAAAAATACATGATGAAATTAAAAGGTAATTGAAGGGCCCTCTCTTATAATTAAAAAGGGACTCGGCAAGTTTTTAAATAGGAAAACAGATTGGTTTTTACCTGGGTGGCCGTGATACAGTCTCATCTTAACTAGGTAATATTGAAGGATCATTTTATAAAGTTATAAGGTCTGAATATTAATCAGGTATTTATATTTACGCGTTTTGATACTAAATATAGTGCAAACAGGCTTACTAGTGGTTGTCATTGCATGGTTTCTAAGATCGATCTAGGCGAGTTAATCGCTGTATATCATGATATTGGTATAGTACTTTCTGATTGCGGCTTTGCCTATGTAAATCCCACGGGAACCTATCGTTACGAATATTATAACTGTAAGTTTTTTCGTCTCCTTGTTACGCTTTACCGCCTTAACTCCTTGACCGATCATCATTAAATTTCGCAAACACGTTGTCAAGAGTACGGTAAAGGAAATGAGGCCTTTCATCTAGGGAAAAAGTACTGTTCCCAAAGGGATATCTAGGCAATAAATAAACAGGTTTACAATAATAATTTCAGTCGATGAGTATCAATGGATTTACATATATACTCACTAGATGTTCCCGCGGTTTCACCCGCGTTTATCGTTACTGCGCCGCCCGCGTGGGTCATAGCGTGATGTTATATAGCTTATAGCCTTCCTCGATAAATAGGCTATCCAACACTAAAATAATTTTTCAAATCGAACCAGTAGTTCCTGAGATGAGCGCGTTCAAACAAACAAACAAACTCTTTAGTTTTATAATATTAGTATAGATTGGCTAAGTTTGTTCATTATCAAAGAACCGTATTGTCTAGATTTCTAAAGAACCTTCACAGTTTCCTCGGCGGTAAATGTTTCAGTACCAGAAGCAATATAAATCATTTTATATACTTAATCCCAAGTAAACAGAACTTTTATAACATGCCTTTTACAAAACGTGTATTACATATTAATGTTCAATTTAGATATTTGTATATTAAATTCGAGTATTTGTTTGACGCAGCGGGCAAGTGGATGCCTTGCTGTTACAGCCATGCTATGTGTGTGTGTGTGTGTGTGTTTGATTCCGGAGACTGGAGACTGTCACTTTCTTCGTAGCTTTATTGTTCTACCTCAATCTATTAATCGTTTTCCTAGTTTACTATCTTCTATCTAATAATATAATAATAATAATATTTATTTTCAAAATACAGATATACAATTTTACACACTATTATACGTACAATTAAAGAAAGAATATAATTGTTATATATATATATATATAGTTTATAGCTCGCAATCTGACTACGCCCTTAGACTCCCACCAATATCTTTGGCAAAATAAAATACGTAGGTATTGTTCATGAGCAAACATTGAGGCGCTCATAGCCAGTTGCACTAACTGATCGGTAAACGATTAGCGAGGTTAAGCAACGTTGGGTGCAGTCAGTCTATAAATGAGTGACCGCTTAGTGGTATTTCATCTGAGCGTCTCCGTGCTTCGGAGGGCTCGTAAAAAGTCGGTCCCGGTTGTTGTCAAATTGATAGCAGTCGTTAAGCCATGTCAGAGGCCTACGGGCGGCTTGAACAACTTTTGATATCTGGTTGACCACTAACCACACGAAAAGAAAGAAAGAAGATGAGCAAACAAAACCATCATTAAGGCAAATTAATCAAATCAAACAATAAATTACTCACGCATCCCAAACATTCTTCGACGGAACCCGCAAAGTAAACTACATAGTTTAAAATATTAAAATGGTGTACGTACAGCACTCATCAATCAAATCGTGATTTATTTCCATACTTAACCTCAAATATGAAGAGATTTATAGCAATGCCATTAAATTGCTTTACAAAAATGGTTTTTATTAGATCCACTTTAAAATTTAATATGTAAATTAGGTTATAACTTTATTTAAATATTTTTGTGGTCGTTCTGACCCGAAGACGACGGTAGAATTTAAAGGGTTATGTTTGACAGATGTTTGTATTTAGTGTGAACAGTTAAAAAACTGAACCAGTTTTTAAGAAATAACGCAGCATCTCATTATTCGTAGAGGCAGGTAGAGATATATTATAACTGCATTTCGGCGATTACAGTAATTGGACCGTTATAAAAGGCAGGAATATTTTCTTTGGCAATGTACTATATGTGCCAGTTAACTTTTTTTTATAAACATATTACCCGCACTTGGAATAATTCCTGTGTCGCAGGGGACTTATATAAATATAAGTTTTTATCTAATAGATTTATTTAAAATAAAATGACAGAATTAATAGTATTAATCAACCTTATAAGAAATTCGTTATTTAATTTTGACACAGGTCTATTACCTTGAAGGACGCCTTACTATAACCTAGTTATATGATGAGGCATGTGTAGTTTAATTATCGTATATAATAACAGATTCCTTGTACAATTAATACACTCATACATTACAAGAAATTTTCTATTGCGTCAAATTATCGTAGTAGTTAATAAGTTCACTAAAGAAAGTTTTAAGGTTTATCATATCAGCCTTGTATATGAACTGTTTCCCTCAGACATTCAGATTTCCTCACGATGTTTTCCTTGACCGTCAAAGCGAGCGATAACTTACTATTTAATGAAAAACGCTCAGAAGGACTTCAAGAATATCAACAATCCACAACTAGTTAATGTTTCCTCTTCACTAGATTATTCCGTTACAAGTTACAATAAATCACCGTGCTTCACACTTCAACGATCGCATTCGAATGGCGGGCTGTCACTCGAGCATGTTTGACACTGACCGTCACCTTTCATATCTGTCAGTGCCAAACATGTCGAGCTGTCATAATTATTTTATTTAGTTACTCATATAATCCCACCTTCCTACCTAATATTATAAAAGCGAAAATGAGTTAGTTTGTTGGTTTGGTACCTTTTCACGACTAAATCACTGAACCGATCATCCTGAAATTTTGCATATACGTTGACAGGTGTACAGAAATGGACATAGGCTACCTTTCATCTCGTAAAAAGTTACTGTTCCCGAGGAAAACAATAATAACGTTCTTATGATAATAGATGGCGCCACGTGTATTTAGAATCATGATTGAATTATGTTATTACAAGCAGAGTACAACCCGAATTGATTGTCAAATTCTAAATTAACGCGAGCGAAGCCGCAGGAAAAATCTAGTGTAATATAAATATTAAATCAATGAATGAATGTAACATTAATAAGCACATAACTTCGATAAGCCAGATATGCGTGCCGTGGGATCGAACTCAAAACCTCTGCGTGGCATTCCCACAGTCTCGCACTAGGCTATTGCTATACTACATTTACGTTAGTCAGTCGATAATCGCAACACTAATAATCTCAATTTTGCTACTATCTCCTGGCAAAATACTACCTTGTAATGTTAAAAATTTACTCACAAGCAAACTAAAACAGTTCTCCTAGCGCGTGCATCGGATTCAATAGAGAAAATGCTTAAAGCTATATTGTACGAGAAAGACAGAGCAATTAACATTGGCTAAGCGTTGTGGGCGACAGTAAACATGCTAGCGTTAGCTTAAGTGTCGGCTCAGAGTCAAGTGAATTGCCTAGCGTCAGACAATAGCGGTCAGGAGGTCACTTTTATTGTCGGTCAAGCAGTACAAATCGTGGCGCGTCGACCCACGTAGATTCAGGCCTGTATAATTCAGAAGCGTAAGTAAAAGTATAAGTACGTATATATGTTTAGATAACACTTAATAGTGAGCAAGCACGGACATTTATTTAGCACATTAACAGATTTTGTGCTAACACTAAAAATATGCTATTATAAAATCACAGTACTTTGCCTAATCCAAATACGGCATGAGAAATTATAGACAGTGCCTCATAAGTGCGTTGCGTTGCGTTGCGTCGTCGCAGCATCGACGCTGCGTCGTTTTCCATATACTTTTTGTGACATGCCACATTATTGCGTTGCGTCGTCGCATGCGACGTTTTAACGAATCGACGGACGAGAGACGAAGCGGGCGGGTGGTGGGCAGGGTGCTGCGCTGTGCTGTCGGAGCTCCGGTGCGATAACGGACAGTGTTCCAATCCATTGTGGAATGAAGACTGAAATCAGTGCGTGCGTCGCCCTTTTGCGCTGCAACGTCGTGCGTCATCGTAGCGCAGATGGTGCATACAATGCGTTAATCCGCTGCGACGACGCGACGCAACGCACTAATGAAGCACCTCCCTAAGTAATCTGAAATAATACATCTCTGCTACACCTTTTGTGTTTCATAAATTGATGGCTGTCAGTATTATCTCTTTATTCGACGGTTAACAGGCTGAATGATATAAATAATAATATCAACCCTGTATATAAACTGTCCGCTGCTGGACGGACTTCTTCTTCATGTGAAAAGAGTTAGGTCATAGTCCATTATGGCCCGGTGCTTTAATGCTCAAATAACCAAAAAAACAAATTTTTAACAAAAAAGAAAACCGACTTCAGGTAAGAATATTCTAAAACTTAAAATGCACTAAAAAGTTAATAAATAATTGCATATTCTTGTGAATAATTAAATTATTGTTATTTTTGGAGTCTCCAATAATAACAATAATTTAATTATTTACAAGAATGTGCAATTATTTATTAACTTTTAGTGCATTTTAAGTTTTAGAATATTCTTACTTGAAGTCGGTTGTCTTCTTTGTTAAAATTTTGTTTATTTCTCGGTTTTTAGTGAACCTTGCCAAATATGAGAACATCATCAATGTAGCCAAATACGCATTATTAAGTATAACTCGAAAACGAATGGTCAAATCTTGATCAAATTTAAATGGGACCGCACGGAAAGCACCAGCTTTCAAATAAAAAGAGAATCATCAAAATCTGTTCACCCAGTCGAAAGTAACGAGATAACAAACATTAAAAAAAAAAATACAGACGAATTGAATACCTCCTCCTTTTTTTGAAGTCGGTAAAAATCAGAACTGCGTGCTTTGGCATCAGACTCGAGAGATTTGCGTGGCAGTGCAACGATCCCCCACTAAGCTATCGCGGCTTATGAAAGTTACTTACAGTTAAATGACATGTAATACTATATAGAGAACTTAATCAAATAAAACCGCCATTATTACTTCATTCACAACAAATAATAAACGATGGCGCACCTTTAACTGTCCAGCCCAAAGTTTTCTAATAACTCAATTATCTGTGTACCCTCATGTGGTATTATCAATTCTAAATCTGACCTTTAATTCGATACCCTCAAATAAATCAATATTTAACGTACCCAACTAAACCAATAAAGTATTGAACATAGAGGTAATAAATTCTCATAGGATCCATTTTAATACCGTTTCATCAACATTCATTTATCCCCGGAAGATATCGTAATTTAAAGGTTTAAGTCGATTTGGATATATTTTGTAAAGCAACTTTGTTGCAGAATATTACACAGGATCACGTCGGCTCACCCGTAGGTATATTACTCTAGCAATTAGGGATTGTTACCTAAATAATGTACGTTAGGGTCTTCCAAACGAGCAATATGTGGCTGCAATGTTTTCAGCAATACGACGGCAAGCTCAAAAACATTTGAAGGCATCGGCTTTTCCAAATTTAATTATTTGGTTAGTCATAAGCAAAATATTGATGTGTATTTAGTAATATGGCCGACCAGTGTATTGCAGCTACACATCGCAATAAAAATAATGCCTGTTTAAAAGCTCCTTTAGTATCATTTTAGATATGGAATATAGTGACTGTGGTTGTCACCGAAAAATATGTCGAATAGTACGAAATAAGTACGATATCGCATTCGAAAATTGATTTATGTGTTGATTCTTATTATAATTCGAATAACGATCAAGTTTTGATACGACATATTGATACGTTTTTGTTGTGACCAATAGTGTATGAGTAAATTGACCCCTTGTAGGTTATCATTTGAAACTTATATTTTCTTACTACATAATTATGCTGCAGTGCACGACGCGCACTAGATAAATTTTCTAATAAAAATGTTATGCATTCAAATAAGGAAGGTATTATTCGATTTATTTCAACAATTAGATTGTTTAATCGATGATCGCATATCGCTAACCGAATTAGTTTCACAATGCTATTTGGAACTTTACTAGAGTGCGTAATACTATCATAAGATCATAAGTGCATCAGATTAACCGTATTACCTATATCGGCTTTCAAGTGTACCAAGGTTTGGCTAAATATCAATTTGCCCACGAAATTACTGCACTTTGAGCTCATCAGCTCATCGTTATCCATAGTCACTGATAATATATAATATAATATAATAATAATATTATTATTATGTTTCTCTTTCACGGGTATATTCCTAATACGTTAGGAAATTACCCGGCCCTTTGGGAGGCTTACACGGAGACATGGGTCCAACGTGAAGAGGCCCTTCGAGAGTTTTAATCAAAGGTGGGATGGAACACCTACAGCGGCACTAGACTCAGCAGGCGTAGGACTATTGCTACGTATGGATTCTAATATATGGGCTATGGGTATGGGTGTTTAATGGACTGGTATATTGGTAACTATGGATGATGAAACGGCGTCTGCTCTGAATACTCTAATAGCATCAATCGAATGGACAGACGGTGACTCGCCCCCTAAATAGCCACTATAGGTATACAAGCCAGCAGCAGAGGGCAACACCGGTGCGAGTAGCTAGGGATGTCGAGCGGTGCGGCGCCGGTTTCGCCATCACGGGTCTCGTGAAAACGGAGACCCGGAGCGGGTTTCCCCGTAGTTTTATTATTATTATTATTATATTATATTATATATTATCAGTGACTATGGATAACGATATTCTAAGCGTCGACCATACTCTGGAATATTTAAGGGAACTGATTACTGACCCACGCCTTCTATCGTAAAAGTTCCATGCAGCTGAATCTGGCCGCTTTAAGTATATGCTCTCCAAAACATGGAATGGTGTGGCATTTGTAAATGTTTAGCCTTCTATGAGTGGTGGTAACTTGACTGAACAGATGGCATAGTGGTTTCGGTAGTCGCTTTGCGACTGCCTGCACTGAAGGACCTCGGAACTCGGAACAATTATTGTTCCTAATCTGGATATTCTTCATCATCATCATCATCAGGCTATAATAGTCCACTGCTGGACATAGCCCTCCCCCAAAGAGCGCCATAGCGCCCTGTCTTCAGCTTGCCGCATCCAGCATCTGCCTGCAGTCTTTCGCAGATCGTCATCCCACCTGGTCTGGATATTCTTAGTGTCCGTTATTTTCATGTTTGTTAAACACCGATACATAATACATTCTTAAAGTGAGAATATCTTAAGATAACGTCCATTATTAACGCTTTTGACAATAGAAGAAAACGCAGAGCGTTTTATAAGCTAGCACACCGATTGTTCTGCGCGGTCGCTGTTACGTCATAAACCTATGATAGACTGTACAAGCATTAGCATAAGACTGAGTATGAGCACAAGACGAAATGAAACTCATTAGCAATATTCTCTATCTAGGAAATCACTAAAAGAAAAGATGAAACATATACATTATATCAAATACTTAATTTATTAATTGAAATTTCGTTATAAATATGGAGTAATTTACGTCTAATAGTATGTAATAAGTAAACCAGTACAAAGTATGTGTTCAATTAGTGGTAAGTGAATATTTAATGGGAGAAGGAAATGGGTATACGGGTGTTCGCCATAGTTATAGTCTCCAGTAAGAGCCGTTTTTGAGAAATAATTCATATATTCTTAAAATGTATTTTTAAGAATATATGCTTTAATACTAGTCTATACATATAACACAATTGAATCTGGTCGATGTCTGTACATAAGAGATCTTTAAGAAAAATAATGTGTGGTTTTTTATAAGAGCTGAAACAATTATTTTAGAAATTTTGTCTGTTTGTTTATTTGTATGCGCATCCCGCGAATCGACTACACGAAATTGTATGCATTTTCACAGTTGTATTTCTGAAAGTTTAACTTAAAATCTGGAAAATGTTTCATGTTGATACGTTGTCTAGAAGTCGAATATTATGTGTGCATATTAACTTCTTCATACATGCAAAGCAAAATATAAATAGATATCTAGTCACTAATGTGAAGATAACTCTTTCTTGGGTTCCTATTATTTACTCCTATAAACTGATATTCTTTTCACATATTCTTCCGTTAGTTATACACGTAATTCGTTAGGTAACAAACGTACTATTATACTAATCACAAATAAAAGGGGCGGGTCGGATTCCTGATTCTCTCTTAGGGGCTCATAATTTCGTTATTTTTTGCGTAGGACGCACCATTTCTGAGATATTGTTAATATTCTAAAATAATTCAAAAATGAAAAGCGTGGAAGCGTGACGATGACGCGCGTTCTATGATTTTTGTTCACCCAAGAAGTGCTTAACGCGCCTAAAGAAATTTTCAGTTCAAAAATTGAAGCGCTGGTAGCCCAATAGATAAGGCTTTGCACTTGCGAGCGAGAGGTCGCGGGTTCGAATCCCACCCATTGCACTACTAAAGTGAACCCACTCCTAATACAAGCATACTAGCTGGAGAGTTTAACAATATGTTAGTAATTTGAAACCCAAATTGCTAGTAATCTTTAAAAAGAACTACACTAGCCAAAAACGCAACTTTGTATACTACTATTTATTCAAGATCATCCATCAGTTTCCTCTAGGGAGCAACCTACATCTACTGCTAGGCATATTATTAACACACGTAATATACTCTAACCAAAATCGTTTCATTCCTTTTATCCACTAGACCTCGTCTGTCACGCTTGACCGCGACGACTTTACTTCGTATATTATTTGAAGTAGAGTTTCAAGTCTCCTTGGCGTACATTTCACATGTTAATATATTGATAGTTCATTATACATAGTGTTACGCTTATATACCCGAAACGGTATATTATATTTTACCAGCGATGGTTTTAAGACCGAAGTAATAAAGGGGGCGTCTATTGTCATATATTTGTATAATTCGAAACTCCTTGCTGCTACTAAGAATTCCTAATAATAATAATAATATGCCATTCCGACTTTGTACTGGGACAGTATATCAGGCAGACGCCGTTTTTTAACTATAGTTTGCATTTTACCAAACCATCAAACACCCATCCTTATAGACCAGAATAATTAGATTACATATGTAGCAATAGTCTCTTACGCCTGCCGTGGCTAGTGTCTCCGTAAGTGTCTCATCTCACTTTAAACTAAAACTCTCGAAGGGCCTCTGCATGTTGGACCCATGTCCCCGTGTAAGCCTCACAAAGGGCCGGATATTTCTCTCACATATTAGGGAAATACCCGTGAAAGAGAAACAAATAATAATATCAGCCCTGTATTAAACTGTCCCACTGCTGGGCACGGGCCTCTTTTCTCTTCTCTCCTATGAAAGAAAATTATACTACACTTTGGCTGACTTACAACCCTTAGACCTAATGCACAGCAGTAGCATTTAATACCGCTGGCCAAGGAATCCAGTTATAGCACTATCCTTATAATAGTCATAACCAAGAATAACTCCAACAGTTACCTGCAACTCATTGCAGGAAGAATGGAATGAACTATCCATTCCTTGTGGCCTAGATGCGATTCAGTTTTTTGTTTCCTTTTTCAGAACCGCATAGGAAAAATACGTTCGTAATATGCGAAACAACAGGAAAACAAAGAAATTAATCTAATATTGACAGTCGACAAAATATTCCCTCGTATGAGGAAAATTGTCCGCAGTTGATTCTGTTTTCTAATTAAACAAAAGATCATCAAACCGCGTCCTATCAAAGATTAAACTGAGATGGAAATATAGTTGGGATGCATTTAATGATACGAAGTTACAATAAAAGCGTCCCCAGGTAACTTCAATGTTTTCTTTTAAAAATTACTACTCACGCGCTAGAAATATTTTCTGTGTCGCGTAACTAGAACATTTTTTTTTTTATACAACTAAGGTGGCAAACAAGCATTCGGCCCACCTGATGGTAAGTGGTCACCGTAGCCTATGGACGCCTGCAACACCAGAGGCATCACTTGCGCGTTGCCGACCCTTTGGGAAAAGACGTGAGAAGGAAAGGGAGCGAGATGGGGGAAAGGGGGTGATTGGGCCTCCGGTACTCTCACTCACCGAACAAAACACAACAGGACTACTGCTATTTGCTATTCCACGTCGATATTCTGTGAGTGGGTAGTCCTTCCTCGGTTGAGCCGGCCCATTCATGCTAAAATCAGCGAGGCTCTACTACTCAAATTTACATTACAAACATTCAAACAACGAAATGATTTTTTGTTGTTTGAATACATTTCGAATGTATTCAAACAACAAAAAATCATTTCAAAGAACAAGGGGCACAAAGAACACCCAAATTGAGAACAATAATTCGTAGACCACACAAATTTTTGTCCCGTGTGATTATACCCACACCACTCAGAAACCTAGACATAGTCATGGCCATGACACAACCTGTATGCCAAATTCCATATAAACGTTTCTTATCCACCTCTACAATTCTAAGCTGAACTAAATATACCGAGCGCTATGTAGGAAATTGCACAGCATTGCACGAAATTAAATGCGGCAACGAGTTCTTTGTGTACTTAGAACAACGGGGGTCTTCCAAATGAGTTATTTACTCTATCTCTTACAAAAGGTGCGAGAGGAATGTTGTTTAACATTTCAATTATTAAGACAACTCTTATTTATGAATTATTCAGGTTAATGAGTTGAAATATACATACCTATATGCAGGTTATCCCGTAATGCAAGAGAGAACTATCTGTAGTCTGATCGTCTGGAGTTAATTAGTATTCTTAAACAATAACTTGTAACTTATATACCGTTTGTTGCCAATATGTTAATGAAACTATGGCTTTAGGCCATAATACCGTTTATCGGGCACAGTTCTAGATTCTGTACTACTAATAAAAACACTTTTACGCCCCGGAATCAAACCTAACACAAAACCACTGCGCGAGGCGATAGAAATCCTAACCAATATTATAAATGCGAATGTCAGTTTGTTTGTCTGGTACACTTCTCGCTTTAATTAATCAACCAATCATCGTAAAATTTCGCATACAAAGATACCTTTTATCCAGAAAAAAGAACTGTTTCTGAGCGAGGAAAGCCGCGGGCAATTGTAAGTAAAATATGTAAATAAGGGAATCGACAGCATTACACTTATTTTGAAACTGAAAACCGCGGGATACCTCTGCGGAATCATCATCAGTATTAATAGCTGTTATCCCCTGATTTCCCAAAAGACTAATAAGGCTTCATTGCCGAGGCATTTATCATAACTATTCGTAATGGGAGAAAGGATAAAAACATTTTGAGGCCTTCGGAGTGTTTTGGCACAAATATACGGATTTTTTATAAACAGGGTGAATAATAGTGAGAGCAAGATTGAAGTTGGTTAATCCCTATACTCTGCATACCCTGGAATACTGATGTGAGTATATGTATGTGTTTAAGAATATCATGTCTGTATATAAGCTGTACCACTGCTGAGCATGCGCCTTCTCTCAGTGTCAAAAGGGTTAGGCCATAGTCCTCCATGCTGACCTAGTGCAGACTTTACAGGTCTTCGTGAACCTTATGGAGAACTCTTACATATGCAGGTTTCCTCACGATGTTTTCCTTTATTGTTAAAGCGGGCAATAATTAACTATTTATACGCACACAGCTTCGAAAAATCAGAGTTGCGTGTTCAAATGGAACTTAGGACTTCTACGTGGCAGTTGGCTACTAGGGTATCCCTGCTATATGCGTTTTGCAAAACGGCATATAACGTACGTCATGCCGTAATGGTAAGCGGGTTTGGTCCATGCGCAAACTGCGAGACTCCAACCTATAACCTATTCACAGTTCCAGACTCCGTACTGCTACTAAAAATATTCTGACAGAAAACATCTACAGCAATGTCCAACCTGAATGTTGAACACTAAACCTTACCATAGACAAAGCAAGCTAGTAATGCATAACAATAAGTGATTTTATATTATCCCACTAGTAAAGCTCTCAATTATTGTTTCGGTAGCATAAATAAACTCCAACATTCGGGACATTACATAGACTTATACATAGTGTCACATCCATATGGACGTGAGACGCATACCACTTCCGAGAATCCCCGAAGCGTCTACTATACGTCTAAAATACGACCACACTTTCCTGTAAGACGCTGAACATTTGAAAACACCGTACATTTACGTCTTAAAGGCGCCATATATAGACCATAAGACAGTTTACCAATGGTGCACTACCCCATGCATCACACCGTCGCGCGTCGTATGCGTGCAATAAATTAAATAAATACATATTGCCACATACTGAACTATATAAGGACTGACTAATGGCTCTCTGAGCGAGTATCATTTGTACAATACCTTATTATGTGTGTAATGTCCCGTGTGTTCGAGTTTATTTATGTTACCGAAGTGAGTTTTATTGTTGGGATAATGTAAAGTCAATCATTGTTGATCGCGGTTTCATCTACGTTTATGATTACTGCTCCACGTCCGTAGTTTATATCTACAGACGTAAATATATTATTTAATACTAGATTTGACCCGCGGCTCCGTTCGCGTTAATGTAGATTTTGCCAATACATTTCTTTCCCTAGGTCATAGATTTTTTCTGGATGAAAGGCCCCAGGTCCTTTTCTGTACCCCTGACTACGTGTATGCTAAATTCCATGATGATCGGTCATCTAGATAAGGCGAGACAGCGTAACAAACAAACTCACCTTCGCATTTATAATATTACTAGCTTTTGCGCGCGGCTCCGCCCGCGTGATACCTACATCAATAAAAAGTTGCCTATGTCCTTCCCCAAGTTTTAAACTATATTTGTACCAAATTTCATCTAAATCGGTTGAGTGGTTTAGCCGTGAAAAGGTAACAGACAGACAGACAGATAGACAGAGAGAGTTACTTTCGATTTTATAATATTAGTAAGGATATAAGATTATTAGATTATCATGTTTCCAACAAAAATTGCCTAAAAGAATAAGTAAGTAACTAATTAAAGATTAATATCAAAAGTTTTCTAATTTAACTACAAAACCCAATTACTATAACTTTCATACAAAAACATACCATCTGGGACCGAAACTGGGTCCATGATAAAAATCAAAAAAGATTAATATGACAATACCAATTAAAATACCAATTAACAAAATGGTTACTCGATACTAAACTAATTTAGATATGATACTAAACCTTATTTGGTTTAAATTAATTTAGTCTGGCAATACTCGAGGGAACTATTCTAGTTACTAAAAAGATTTTACTCAAAAGAGCGTAATATTTTTTCAGAGAAAATTATGTTAGTGTCTGTGGTTCAAATGTGTATCGTAATTTGATTTATGAGTACCTACGCTAGTCTAGAGAATGACTACCAGAGGGCGTTAAGATTGCTACAATAACTTAAAGGTCGTCTTTATACAGGGTATACCGTAAATCCTAATAAGTATTATAAATGCGAATGTAAGTTTATTATACTTTCACACCTTGACTAATCGAGCGATCATCATGAAATTATGCATAAACGTTGTAAAGGACATAGAGGGTAACCTATGTCCTTTTTTGTATATACATAAATTATCAATAAATCCTAATCCTAATCCTAACTAATATTATAAAAGCGAAAATGAGTTTGTTTGTTTGTTTGTTACCTTTTCACGCCCAAACCACTGAACCGATCATTCTGAAATATTGCATATACATAGTCAGGTGTATAGAAACGGACATAGGCTACCTTTCATCCCGAAAACAATTACTGTTCCCGAGGAAAACAACAAAACGATAATAGATGGCGCCACGTTTCTTTCGAATCATGATTGAATTATATTATTACAAGCAGAGTATAACTCGAATTGATTGTCAAATTCTAAATTAACGCGAGCGAAGCCGCGAGCAAAAACTAGTATTATTATAAATATGTATACAATTTAAATTTAAATATTATGTTTATTTAATTATTCATCTTTTTAATTTCTCATGATTCTGTTAAATACTAACTTAACTAGATTCAAAAGCTAAAATAAAATTGTGTCAACACTAAACTTTTAAAAATAGCATATCTAAACAACTTCTTCTCTCTCCTAATAGTGCTGTGCCCGACAGGATCCATAATTTGTTACTTATTTTTAAGCCTGCCACCTGTAAATATACATTATGGAATGCAATAAATTGAATTTGAATTTGTTGTTTTGTTCTGTAACAGTACTTTTTCTAGACGAAAGGTATTACATCCAGAAAAAGTACTGTCATTAATTTAACCTAACCTAACCTACATTTACGTGAGCGAAGCCACGGGCAAAATCTAGTAATGGATAATCCTGAAATACCTTATAGTAGGATATAAGGGGCAAAAATAAAATATAAAATTTGTGTTCCAGGTAGTAGCTGCTTATTCATATAAAATTAACTCTTGCATATTAATAGCGATGACCTCGTATTTACACAAGATAAAATAATTTATTGCTTTCAGAAATCTGTATGAAATACATATTTTATAATGTTTCTTTTTTTTAATAATACATGTTCTTCATTTATTTGTGGCCATGGCATACAGAAAAGCAAAGTATTGTGGAATATTGAATATTTTTTATAATGTCTCGTGGTTTGGATGAATCTTAGGTAATACCTGAAAATTATATTTGTTTTTTTGTGTTCCAAATAGCTGTTCCTACTGTAAAATATTTCAGGATTATCTATTCCTTACGGAACACACCGTATATGGCCCTATTAGATTATGCCCGGGATTTCGGGCGCGTGGACCTCAATTCGGCTGCAATGTGATTTACGCAGTTCACACTATGCACTACGGCTCCTGTTTAACAAACTGAAATTAGTGGAATATTAGCTTTAATTTTAAGTTGGGCTCCAGGCTGCTAAACTATGTAAAGAGCATTAAAATCTGTATAGTGAGCATCACATGAGGCACAAATATATACGAAGAACAATAACATATTTTAGACTAGATTTTGCCTGCGACTTCGCTCGCTTTTATTAGGGTGAGAGGTATCCTATGTCTTTTTCTGTACTCTTACAACATGTATGCAAAATTTCATGACAATCAATTGAGTACTTAAGGCGTGAAAGCGTGACAAACAAACTCACATTCGCATTTACCTTTGATATTAGTTAGAATTCATATCTCAAATTTTTTGATTTGGTATATTTAATATCTTTATTTTAAAAAATTCTCTGACTCGGATCAAATACAAATTAAAATAAATATGTGATTATTCTTCATGTTTGTTTGTTACATTACACACAGAAGTTATACCAAAACTACAAACATTAATTTCTAAACTTCAATACCATGCCTTGTCTTGGCCAAACGCTAC
This sequence comes from Catocala sponsa, assembly GCA_963564715.1. Classification (NCBI taxonomy): domain Eukaryota; kingdom Metazoa; phylum Arthropoda; class Insecta; order Lepidoptera; family Erebidae; genus Catocala; species Catocala sponsa. The sequence goes on from OY751351.1 coordinate 12,609,989, forward strand.
AATACTAACCGAACATCTAACCCCATACAATATCCCATACAAAAACATAGCACTGCGGGCGGTCGGCTCCAATGATAGTGCATGCTTGCCCTAATGTGAAGTTTTATCTTTTTAAAAAAAGGCAAAAGAACAAAAGTTTTTGAGCCTACTGCATTATTCGCGTAGGTGTTGATTTATATTGCATACAACCTTTTTTACGATGTTTTTTTCGTTTATGCTATTCGGTGAATGAGTTTTAAAAACATGATTGTGTTAAGGACGGATTTGGGTTTAAAAGAGGTTTCTGGTTTAGTCGTGTTAGGTGTTGTGTCGAACGGATTTTAAGGGATTGGCTGTATTGTGGTGTGTGAGTGCCGTTTTTGCAAAACCGGTGCATGAGTCAGATAAATATTTTTGGTAGGTAAATGCTAATGCTTTTTTTCACATGGACTTTTGTAGAGATTTCGTGCAATTTGTTCTGCATATTACTAGTATTCTTTTTATCCTTCTAGCTAAGCTAAATTCTTGTATTAAGAGTAGCTTAATGTCTGTGTGACGTGTGGGATTTTAAATTCCCATTTATTGCACTTCCGACGTGACCCACAGCAACTAGATCGCAAGTCGCCGTATCTATCGGACTACCGTTGCTTTTAATGTTCTCCTGTTTCGTATAGATATGGAATACTTCAATTTCTAACTAGGACTAACTAACAGATTTATAGGCTATAAAACATCACGCTACAAGCCGCGGGAGCGGTGCAGTAATCATAAACGTGAGAGAAACCGTGGTGGATAGCTAGTATATATGTAGAAGGTAATAGATTACTTTTCACCATTTTTATTAATGGTGAAAAGTAATCTATTACCTTCTACATAAGGTAATTAGGCAATAATTATGAACTTTGTCGGGTAAGGCAACAGTAACGGGGTGTCCTGCGTGAGCGACGAATACGACGCGACGCGACGCTGCGAACGCGACGAACGCGATCGAAACAACGGCCTACCCATCTTGCGGCCTATATGGCAGTCATTGGCAGTCTGCGGCGAGATGCGACGTAACGCGTACTTGTTTTGTGGGCGACCAGACGCGACACCACTTACTAATTACTACGAAATGGTTGATTCTTAAATCCAGACTTAATAGCAGCAATAATGTAATCAAAAGTAGACGGTAACACGCCACAATATTGTTTAAACACTTTATAATCGTTTCTTAATTTTGGATATAAATGATGGAATTAGCCAAATATGTTTCTTTGTAAAAATATTATATTTGTTTTCTTTCTGTGTATTTTACTATATTTTTTTTAAAAGTCTTTTCTTTAACTATAAACTTTCAAACAAAATTGCACTGTACTTCAACATGATTCGAGAAGTAATGACCAAAATCACGTAGGACATATTTTGTCGCGTGTAGCATCGCGTAGCATTGCATCGTGTCGTGACTCGTGTCGCGTCGCATCGCGTCGCGTTTGTCGCTCACGCAGGACACCCTGTAAGAGAGAGGAAGAGCAGATACTTTAAAATAAAATATTGAATATGTAATGATTTAAATAAATGAATTTGTTTTTGTTTGTACTTTTAACGAAAAAAATAACCTGTCATCAGAGATTTCTTATTTACCGGTAGACTTCTAATATGGCTTAGTTTTATATGTATTTTGGTAGCTAATATAATAGAGGTCTTTAATCATTTGCAATACTAACCGTTAAATATATAAAATTATAGATACAACAACAGCCAAGAATTGAACTCACATTCGACAGTTGTACAAGCGATGCCACTTTTACTACTGCACTACAGACCTTGCTCTCAATATATTATCTCATAAAGGACAAAATATAATTACCATAGTCTCACACCTACTTCCCCGAAAGTTTAGGCATACTTTAACACCCAAAATGGCGCGTAGGGAGGGAGGGATAATAATAGGGAGCGAGCCTATTGGAGTTTTACCGGGCATACCGAAAATTTGACAAAACCTTAATAACACAGTCATTGCTCCACTCAGAAATCGAAACCGAACTCACGCAGAGCAGTCGCATACTGAACCACTGCGCCACAGAAGCAGTCAGGATAAATGATGAATATAGTTTAAACACAAACTTGCACAGTAACAATAAATCAATGTTAAATGCAGACCGATTCATTTTTTATTTTGTTTCGTCAGTCCGCGGAGTGCTTTCAACGAGAACTGAGTTCAAAAACAACGAGTTTTAAAAGCAGTTTCGTTGTTTTAAAAACAGAAGCAACACTTTTTCATACAAACTGCCGCATTCGGTTTACAACAGAACTGCGTAAGTTTCACCTCAAATATTCGAATACAATTGAATATTGTGCAGTAACTAAATTGTTAATTATTCAATAACAGTTTTGACTGCGTTTCTGGTTCTGCGGTATAAGTTTTGCACTTGGTTGTGAGCTTTTAGTTTCGATTTGCAGTTTTTCGGATGAAGACCAATCATTGTATTTTTAATCAATCAATTATGGTCGAATTTCGACCACTAGGCGACCGCTAGTATACATTAATTGACCATCTACATTAACGCGAGCAAAGCGATGGACTAAATCTAGTATATATGTATAAACTACATAGACATACTATTGTTACTGCATAGTTGTTCACACGTAACGGTAGTCACTCCAACCAAGATAAAATGTGGGGCAGACGTCGCTATTTCTACCCTGAGACCCACTGTCCCTCGGTATAATTAGTACTGGTAGACAAAAAATCGATAAAAGTAATTAATTGAAAGAGACGAAAAATAAACGAGCAAAAGTTTTTTACTTTAATCTCAACTGGGGGCTTATTAGGCACATAGTTAAAATGTATTAAATAAAGTTTAGAATGAAACGATATTTTAAATAAAATGTAGGTCATTCTCGTTCTTATTGGCAAGAAATTGTAATGTAATATTCATTACCTTATTGATATTATATAGGCTGCCCCACTAGTTCAGTGATGTTAGTGTGCGTCTGCGAGGCTACTGATCTCGGTTTGATTCCTAGATAGAACAGCGTATATTATTGCATTTTTCTGTTATAAATAACAATGGGCCATACAAAAAATTATTCAGATACAGTAGTGTAAGTGGTTTCGATACCACTGCCAGTGGGCCGAGTGTTGTGGGTTTAATTCCGATACGATACCAAAGTTTACACTGCTTAAATTGTAACAACTATTATTGTAATACCCATACATCGCAAAATAAATGATTTTGAATTCTTTTTTCGAATTTATGTATTCCACAAATAGTCGTTCGGAGCCTAACCGTTTTTTAACCGTCCATTCATGTTTTATGTCACCTGCGATACGGTAATATAGTCCGGGAGATACATAGGCGTGGTAGATGTAAAATTTTACCATCAACTAGCAAAACCGAAAGTGTGGTGGACACTTCGTTGTGGTTCAGTCTGAATCTTTTAATTACCCAATCTCGGGGAATCTTTAGAATAAAAAGTACATAAAAACACTCTCATATAAAAATGCAACGTTGTGTAAAAATTTCAAGTCAATCCATTTACTGATTTTCGAGTTTTGCAGACATAAACATATAGCTGTAAAATTTTTGTAAGTAAAGAATTATCGGCCTGTAACAGTCCTGCTTGACTTGGGTCACTGCCAAAGCTCTCTGTAAAAGTACACCGTTGACAAAAGCACCCGGTATCCCAAATATTGTCAGTCTAAGTCATAATTAGCACCTATTTTTGTTTACCCATAATTTAATGCCTAACAAAATACGCCAGAAGTCCCTTAAGTACACCACGTCAGCGTTATAAGAATATATCGGCAGATCAAGGCGTTTTTTACAATTTTCTCTGAAGAACATGGAAACTCACTTCCCATGTAATGGCTTATTATTTAGGTCAGGACATATAGGCTCTATAGCGTCACCGCAAAATCCTTATTTTGATAGAAAGGTCACTTGAGAATAGGTTAAAGTTTCAAGTCTATAAAAGCGTTACGTTTTCCTAAGACTACCGCGGCGGCGTAGCGTAAGTGAAGGCGACTGCTGTCTCGGGATTGATTCCTGGATCGGGTAAAGTGTTATTAGGCTTTTCTGTCAAGGCCGCATCACGGACTCTGGAACTATGGTTCGGTCATTTCAAGAGTCTCGTCCTCTATTACGTGGAAACTAAAACCATAGCTAGTGAAATGAGCCTCTGCCGATCCCTTCAAGGGTATAGACTATGTATGTATATATTTTCTGAAGATTACTGGTAATTCGGGTTGCACATTACTGGTATTTTATTTTATTTTAACATTTTAGGAAAACTTACAGCTAAAATACATTATTAACATAATAACAATAAGGTGAAGGCCAATTAAAAGTTTAAGTGTATTCTTGTTAATCATTTAAGCTAGGGCGTTATGAAGGAAGTGGGTTCAAGACGCTAGCGTAATTAGTGAGTTTCGAACCCCCACTATCTCAATCCACAACCCTAGGAGTACTGGCTGTGACGAGGCGACCAGTTATATGACTACGGTATCCGGGAGTTGTAAGGTTATTTGTTAATAATCAAATAATAAAAAAGGAAAATTAGAAAACATTGTATGTGTTTGATTTATCAGAATACTTTAATGAAGAAACTTTGTGCCTTTCCACCGCAGAGCGGATGAGTTTTCAAAAGCCCTTCCTTTGTTGCTATCGTTAAAAAAGGAACATGTAGGCAACTTTTAAGTATGTGTGCAGACTCTGCGGTTTCAGAAAAGCGTAAGTTCGTCAGCCAGTAAGTTTATAGGTATAAGTATTCTTATAATACATATATGTATATACTAATTTTAATAGAATAGTAAAGGGTATGTTAAGCTGTTTCGGACATGTAGAAAGAATGGACGAGGAAAGCCTGACTAAGAAAGTTTATAAGGCTAGTGTGAATGGAACAGTCGCAAGGGGAAAACCTAGGCGAACGTTTCTCGATCAGATCGGAGGCCTTCTGGACAAAGGCCAGGTTAAGAGCTCCTTGAACCGACGGGCGTGTATGAGGAATGTGATGAAAGTGAATGAAGCCAGAGAAGTGTGTCAGGATCGTAGCAAATGGAAATCCGTAGTCTCTGCCTACCCCTATGGGAAACAGGCGTGAATCTATTTATGTATGTATGTCATTTTTTTGTAATGAATAAACTCAAAAACTACTAGACCGATTTTAATAATTATGTTACCCTTATAAAGCTTCTTTACCCACAAGTAACATAATAAAATATCGTGCTACAAGCCACGGGAGTGGAATAATCATAAACATTGTCATATCGCGGAGGATAGCTAGTATTTTATACACACATAGTTTCACACCTATTTTTACAAAGTCGTAGGCAGCGATGTATTACAGACAAAACTCGCTAGCTATGTTTTTAAGTACCATATTACAGAGCGCGACTACATTGCCGTCAATGTGGAGTAGTGCTAGACTTTGTGCTGCTTCTCAGGATTTCTTCACGGAAAACCCAGTTACACTTTACCCGAACCGAGATTCGAACATCAACACCTCATCTACAGCAGTCGCATTCACTACTGCATCACCGAGGCAGTCCAACAGTCGGTGACTTCCTTCTACATGTACTTTTATTTAGGTTTAGATTTTTTATATTAGAAAATACATTCTACATTACTTGCAGTGTTGATATCGACGACTATTGTTGCATTGAGAGATATACGTACCTGAAAAAGAAAGAGAAAACAAATTAATAAATAGTAAAGTGGTCGCGCTTGCCAGGGCTCTGTTTTAAAATAAGTACGTGGCAAATGCTATCCTAACTAATATTATAAATGCGAAAATTAGTTTGTTTGTTTGTTACGCTTTCACGCCTTAACTACTCAACCGATCAACATGAAATTTTGCATACACGTTGTCAGGGGTACAGAATAGGACATAGGGTACCTTTCATCCAGAAAAAATAACTGTTGCAAACCTAACCTAACCTAACCTACAGTTACGCGAGCGAAGCCGCGGGTGAAAACTAGTATGTTATAATTTCAATTGTAGTTTTAGGAAACAAGACCAGGATTGCGATATTACATAATTGCATTGATTAAGTAATGAAGCTAAAAAACTAAGACTATAGTAACATCGAAGACTAGCCCTTTCCCGCGACTTTGCTCGTGGGAATAGTACCTCTTTCTAGATGAAAGGTATACGTATATCATTTTCTGTACTTCTGACAACATATATGTAAAATTTCACGATGATCGGTCGAGTGTTAATACGATCAAGCCAGGTATTTACGTAACATTGACAGTGGAACGCTTGATATTTCAACCACCTGGGTCATTATAATAATATGTGATATGTATGGCACTATACATTGTTTCATGAAAGCCAACAAACACTGAAACATTAACAAAACTCCAGGTTCAAAAGTAAGGTTTCAAGTTGAATAAAGATCTAAAGAAAATTACATTTGTACTGAAACTTCAGGGCGGGTTGGAAGAGGCCACTTTTCTCAGAAGCCACTTCTCAGGATTAGACTTAACCCACTTTGCGCAAAGAATATTAGAATAAAAGCAACATATGAAAGCATTAAAGCCTTTTATTTTCTTTCTAGGTTTTTGTCAAGTGGTTTCTATTGTACTATTTCCATTCTTATATGTATAGTTTCGCGCCTGTATAATCAAAGATATAGGCAGAGTTGAATTGCATATACATTTCGCCTTCTTTTTTATACAACAAATATAGTAAACTACATAACTTGCCTGATGATAAGGGGTAATCGTTACCTACGATCGCTTGCAATATCAGGAGTATTCCTCATTGATCCTGCGTTTAGGGCAAATGAGTTAAAAATGGAATGAAGGTAATAGCAGAGGCATGCCGATCGGACAAAAAAACAAATGAACGTTACGTATGGTCAATGTGGAGAGACATTATGTCCTTTTCTGTTCCCCTGACAACGTGTATGCAAAATTTCATGATGATCGGTCGAGTAGTTGAGGTGTGAAAGCGTAACAAATAAATATTCGCATGATATTAGTTAGGATGTCGTATATGTCACAGTAAGATGGTTGGAGCCACGATAGTTACATTAAATGATCGTACTCATATCATAGATATTCCTAGTAAGACAGTTATGCACTGCTGTCATATAACTATATCTATACTAATAATATAAAGCTAAAGAGTTTGTTTGTTTGATTTGATCTCTGAAACTACTGGCCCGAAAAGAACAATTCTTTTAGTGTTGAATAGCTCATTTATCGAGGAAGGCTACAGGCTATATAACATCAGGCTACGACCCACGGGAGAGGAGCAGTAATCATAAACGCGGGCACATCTAGTTACGATATATAGCTATATATTTAGGGATATAACTATATCACGGTTTCGACTATGTTACTGCAACATATACATAGGATCTTCGATCAAATATACCATAGATGCACATTCTCATACAAAAACCGCGACAATATGTGGCACTGACCAGTACTACTTACTTATAAGTGTCTGCATTTATTATGCAATCCAGGAAATAAACCGGAATAACCATTGAACGCCCACTGAGAAACATTTTGTAATAGTTTAGTTAAAACGCGTCAATGTAAAGCGTCCTAAGTGTGTTACTCGCGATACGCAAGCGTACTAAGTATATGGTACGGTCTCCACCGTAGTAGTGGTGTCGATTCGCTCTCGCTTACGGGCAGCGCACGCAAGAGTGAGTGGGACAGGTGCATAATATCGCGCATACGACTGATTTATGCACAGTTTTGTTGGGGCCGTTTTTCGAGCGACGATCGTGCATCTATGGTATATTTGATCGATGCATAGGATATTATAATATCCTATACATACGCCTATTAGATTGCTACCAAACTTTATTCATCGCACGAAAATCTGATTATATAACTTCAAGCCTTTAATGACTCAGAAGTTGAAAATTCGTGGCGCGAAGTGTGAACGCTAATAAGATTCCCTGTCGGTTCCGTATCACCATTATTATTATTAGTAGTGATTCCCGGTTTGGTAATATGTTACTAGATTTTTCTGTTCAATCGAAAAAATCAAGAGCTCAAAGAAGCATTATTCGAGATTACATAACAAAAAAATAATAATTCAATAATTAAATATCTGTAGTAACAGGAGTGAAAAGACCGTCACAGAGTGTAGATTTTATGACGTTTTTAAAAATGATACTATACATTTTAAAATACGTGACTTAGATTTTTGAAGTGAAAACTTCTATTTAATTTTTTTTGGTTTGTAAAGATGTGTTTATGATCAAGGTTAAAGTTTTCACTTCTATGGGCAGTCCCCAAAGACTGCCCCAAATTTATTATTTTATTTTTCTGATAGCTATTATAACCTAGCCTGTTACCTGATTCCGGCTTGATGTCGACTTTTGGGATATTTTGTATATAATATATAAGTAGAAAAAACATGGCACGAAGTTCGAGTACGAATATATTTATTTTCACGACTTCTGCACATGGCATATCCATTGTTTACGAGCGGTCGGTGAATCTCATTTACCTTACGGACGACGCATCAGTTTAGGTGGTCGCACTGCTAATGCCAGTATGCCGAGTATTGTAGCTTCGATGCCCACACGAGGCAAAATCATAAAATGATGTAATTTATATTTTCGAGTTACATCCTAACCAAAGTTATAAAAAGGAATGTGGGTTGGTTTGTTTCTTTATTTGTTTGTTCAATCACTAAACCCGTGGCTTTGCTCGCGTAAATATGTAGGTTAGACACAGTATTTTTCTGGATCAAAGATACTCTATGTCTTATTTTGTTTCCCTGGCCAACGTGTATGTGAAATTGCATAATGGTAGGTCGAGTATTAAGGGTATGAAATCGTAACAAAAACTCACTTTCGCACTTAGGTATAATATTCGAGAGCAGCGATAGCTCAGTGGGGAGACCAACAGACTGCAATGCAAAGGGGCTCGGGTCCGAACCCACGTCGCGCACCTCTGACTTTCGGAAGTTATATGACTTTTCTAAATTATGTGCGTATTGATTGACAATTATCGCCTGCTCCGTGCCTCGGAAAGCACGTTAAGCCGTTGGTCCCGGCTGCCATGAACATCTATCATATGGCAGTCCTTATTGGGAGAGTGTCGACACAAAAGATCCCACTGGGTCGAAGTGTCGCCGGTCTTCACTGACTGGCCCGCGCGTAAGATAAGATAAGATAAGATAGGCATAATATTAAGTTAGGATTTAATGGTAGCGCGTAACATAGATATGGGTATTTGCGATAAATCGCTAACTCTCAAACCCGAGCTTGACCACTAGCAATATACCGTAACGTAACAATATTATTGTCCTCTCGACCGAGTATCGGTCACGGAGGTCAACCCTAACGGCGACTGGCAATCTCACCGTCGCATGGCATAAAAGATAGGTAGTGCAAGTACTCTCTCTGTTCTCTAATTCTCATAATTCGATAGGAACGCAATCTTACACAAGCGATGAGAAATCAGACGCAAGACCAACAGCTTTCTGTACTTTTTGACACACGCAGGCGTAAAACACCGCCAACTTCCTAAGACCGTGCTGCTTTTAAGAATTCTTGGCAGAAAATTTATCCAAAATTTGTTGGTCCGACCCGGGATCCAAATACGAGATATCATGTACAGTATTAATATTAAATAATAGCATTCACCACGAGACTACTAACGCAGTCAATGTCTTCACAATAGACTTCCGGTTTTACCTTCAAAAGTAAGGAACCCGAAAAAGAGCGGAAATATTCAACAATACCTCCGCAACTCACAAAAATAAGACATTATAATAGGAACTCATTTTTTCATTTTAGTATTTTTCTGCTTAGTCACACACAAATGAAAGTAGGCCAATTTGGGGTAACCGTTTTTATTTAAGGTTTCCGCGTACTCGGTTTGTATTGTGGGTCCGCTTTATTTTTTACATACGGAGCTTTACATTGTGGGTGTAGTACAACTCTATCTATCTATTAGAAAGAGACTGCACGGATGGTGTAGTGGTTTAAGTCTGCCGCCGCGCCGAGTGTTGTGGGGTCGATCCACACGTGGGAGAAATATTTGTGTGATCCACAATTATTTGTTCCAAGTTTGGGTGTTCTTTGTTTGAATGTTTGTAAAGTCCCACGCGATACAGGAATTATTTCCAATCTTTAAAAATAAAAATATTGGTTCAAATATATGGAATAAAATCAACACTTTTGAATGTGTTTACAAATTCCTCCGTGTAAAAACTTTAAATAATTAATATTTTCGCCTACAAAATTACGTAAATCTGACCGAAAAATTTAAAAACGTAAGCTCGTGTTACGTGATTTTTAGATTATAACAGTAGACATCTATTCTATTTTACAGCTTAAACGAAAAATAAATAGTTATATTACAATTTGTCCGTCCCAAATATTTAAGTTATTGGTTGACAATAAAGATATACCTATATTTATCAAAAAATCACTTCAAATTCTCCATACAATTTTACTATGGCGGCCGCGCACCGATTTGAATATGCGCCGCACGAGCACGCGCCACGCTCGGCGCAGTCTTAGTATCGAAATCTAATAACATCAAAGCGGTGGTAGCCCACTGGATAAGGCATGCGAAGTACTTACGATCTAGAGAATATTAGGCTTCGCCACTCATTCTCCATATAAACTTTAACTGTACCAAATTTCATACTCCTTCGTCCGCGCAATTTTCGAAAAAAGGGGTACAAAGTTTTTGCTTCACGTATTAATATTATAGATTTGTAAACCAAATTCCAATAACAAGTTTTAAATTTTTCAAATCATTTGTCACAGACAGACTTAATAATATAATATTGAGCCAAAGACATAAGCCAACTGGCAAGCCACACAAAGACAAGTTTTTATTCAGCCAAAGGCCAAATTAACATCTTTGAATCACACAATGTCTTCGGCTTTTGAATCTAGAATATAATGAATAATCTGCGAAGATTTATAAGTCAAAGACAAATAATTAAATATAGAAGTCAAGCACAGACAATTATCTGTATTTTAACCAATCCGCAACGAATACTAAACTAAAATTTTTACTCAACATATTATAAGCCATCTTTATTCAGTCATTTATGTTTTAAAACACTAGTAAATATACAAAAGCATCATATTTCATTAGTAAATGACTGATAAACATAATTAATAGGTTTCCAATAAATGTTTGTGGTTGAGACTAAATATTAATTTTAAAACGATGCGGCTCGACACTGAAGCCTTCGTCGATCAATTTGTGATTAATTGGTGTCTACGTTAAATATTTGGTACAGGAAATAATTACTATTTATGTTTGATGCAATAGGAAATGTCATCATTTTTGATATATTTTTTTCCTGGAAATCTGGATTAGCAAACGTTTTGGTTACTATTTATTGTTGTAGAGGGAGAGAGAGAGTCACACGCCTGCATTTAAATAGCGGTTACGTCACAGTCTGTATCGTGCATCGTTTATCTCTCAATCATCATTAACACCAGCTCTATCTATGAGACTGAAAAGGCTTCTTATTTATCTTTGAGAGGAAAATATTAGTTACTATTATTTTATATAGTCTGTATCGTGCATCGTTTATCTCTCAATCATCATTAACACCAGCTCTATCTATGAGACTGAAAAGGCTTCTTATTTATCTTTGAGAGGAAAATATTAGTTACTATTATTTTATATATGAATATAATGCAGCTATAGAGAACTTTGTACTGCCACATAGAGATCTCGAGCTCGATCCCAAGGTTCACGTCTGACTTTTCGTTCTCGAAGATATCTGAAGTCCACAAACTCGTACTAGGCCAGAGCAGTAATTAGTCTATGATCTAACTCTTTTTACGTTCTGGAGTGGGACAATTCATATACCTACAGGACTGATATTATAATATTCATTAAATATATTCTGGGTAACGTTGATTAGTAATAAGGACAACTTATTACGTTTGTATATTTTATGTGAATAAATAATAATTCATTCCAGTTTCTACATTTCCCTATTTGCACAAACATACGCACTCACCGCTTTATGACATAAATACATATATACGACCACAAAAATATGTACTCAAGCAAAATGTTTTGTGTTTGTTTGTAAATCAGGTGAGGCATATTTGCTCTTATAAGGTTATTGTTCAAACAGTGAGGGATTACTGTGACCGCGTTTTGTTTGTGAATATACCATGGTAATCTAATAGGCGTGTTATAATTCAAAATTGACAAAATGATAGCGATTAAATAAGTTATTTTTTTTGGTTAAAAGTCAACTCCTGTGCTAAGAATAATTCCTGTATCGCGAGGACTTTACAAAAATTCAAACAACGGACACAACGAACATCCAGACTCGAAACAATCATTTGTGGATCACACAAATTATTGTCCCGTGTGGGATTCGAACTTAGAACACTCGGCGCAATGGTAGTGGCGAGGCGACCACTTAAACTACTACGCCATCCGTGCAGTCATTTACATTACAAGGTTTACTTGTAAACGTATAAATTCATCATTGACGCTCAGTCTAATATTAATAATGAGGGAAGTGAATAAGTAGTATCAGGAATATTTAATTTTTAAGAATATTTTCCAGAACTTCGGGATAATCGGGTTTGTTTGTTACGCTTTCACGCCTTAACTACTCAACCGATCAACATGAAATTTTTCATACACGTTGTCAGGGGTACAGAATAGGACATAGGGTACCTTTCATCCAGAAAAATAACTGTTGTAAAACTAAGCTAACCTACATTTACGCGAGCGAAGCCGCGGGTGAAACCTAGTTAGTATATAAAAACATAACTATATAGAAAAGCACCGTCATGTAATAATTTCAAGTCAATTCATCGACTAGTTTTCGAGTTTTGCGGACACAAACAAACGTAGCAATACACATATTAATATTTATTTATGATCTACAGACAATTATTGCCTAGAACAAAAACTCAATAACAACACGCCTGAATTGCGAAACGAACGCGGCACCACGCGAAATGCACAGCATAATCCTTCTAATACTGCGAATACGCTGATATGCATCAGTCGAAAAAGGTGGGACGGACCAAGCTGTAATTGCATGGGCGGGAACAAGACAAAGCTATACATTCTGTTTAACAAGACAAAGCTATACATTCTGTAAGGCTTCTAACATTACATATGCATATAATGTAACAAACTTTAGTACTGTTATATAAGCCACGAAAAATGCTTTTCTCCTATTTTACTACCAAAAAGAAAATAATAGAAAAATTAACTTGTCCACTACAAAGGCACAAGGAAAAACTATTCGACCAACAAAATATTTACAACAAAACTATGTTATAATATTTCATATTACACAAAAGATAAACTGTTTAGCGAAATGTTTGTCACAAAACTTGTAAGTGACGTTGACCTTGACCGTAGAAGGGACTGGAGGGTATTTTGTTAATCAAGTTTAGCAGCATTTTTATACTGTGTGACAGTTTATGCGAGAAAAGTTTGAAGGAAGGGAAAATTGATGTTTTATAAAGTGTCTCGGTAATATTTTGATGATACCAGGTTACGAGACGGTTTACTTCAGCTAAAGGGAATTATTTACATACAAAGGCTCACGCTTGGCACGAAGCGGTAGACGTATATACATAGGTATTATATGTATTTGTTATTTAATTAATTATATCTGTCGCAATTGGTCATCATCATCAAGCTATAATAGTCCACTGCTGGACATAGCCCTCCCCCAAAGAGCGCCATAGCGCCCTGTCTTCAGCTTGCCGCATCCAGCATCTGCCTGCAGTCTTTCGCAGATCGTCATCCCACCTGGTCAGAGGGCGTCCTACACTACGTTTGCCGAGTCGCGGTCTCCACTCAAGAACACGCTTACCCCAGCGGTTGTCGGTTCTTCGCGCGAAGAATTGGTAATAAATAATTAATAACGCCGATTTCGTATTTGGAAGAAGCTACATATTTGTCTCAGGGTTGTTGTATTTCATATTATAATCCTAACTAATATTATAAATGCGAAAATGAGTTTTTTTTGTTACGCTTTCACGCCTTAACTACTCAATCAATCAACATGAAATTTTTCATACACGTTGTCAGGGGTACAGAATAGGACATAGGGTACCTTTCATGCAGAAATAATAACTGTTGCAAACCTAACCTAACCTAACCTACATGTATGCGAGCAAAGCCGCGGGTGAAAACTAGTATAATATAATAATGACATTAGCCCTGCATATAAACTGTACCTCTGCTGGGCACACTTCACACATATTCAAAAACATTATGGACAACTATCAAACATTATTAATTTGTTTTAAAAAACATATGTTGGTAGTAGAGCCAAGCTGGTTACAGCAGGAATGGGCCGGCTCGACCGGGGAAGTACTACCCTCTCACAGAAAGTCGACGTGAAACAACAGTGTTTCACTGCTGTGTTTCGTTCGGTGAATGAGAGCGCCGGAGGCTTAAGCATGAGGTGACGATTCTCGCAGCTTATGAGGGACCTGCAGAGTATCCGTAGAGTCATTGTGTGGATGGCGCGAGTCGACCCGGCAGCCAGGGAGAGCCGTAGAAACGGTGCTCTGCTGGCCGCCCGCGGTATAGTCCAGAGGCCCAACCGAGTCTAACCAACTAGGTTGGCTGCCTTATCATGCCGCGCATAATCTCGAGGTGGTTCGTCGTGCCGGATGGTGACCGGAGGGTGGGTCCCGGCGACCACTTTCGGGAGGGTACGGGGGTCCTTCCGTCCGTCGGATCGGCTATCGCCATACCATACAGTTATATGACAAAACTTGCTCTGCGCCTTGCCCAACTTTGCTGCGAGAATAGCCGCCTCTTTTTTTCACGCTTCCCCTTCCTTTCACTCTATGGCAGTACAAACAAAGCATTTTCGTTCAACAGCAGCCAATCGCCGTAACCCCACTGCTGCTTCCTGTGTCGTGGAGTTTATTAACATCAGAGGACTCCACGCTAACCTTAATGCTGTCCATCACCATCTGGAGACGGCTCGGCCGGCAATGCTTTTTCTAACGGAGACACAAATACGCCGTCCTGCAGACACGAACTACCTGCAATATCCCGGCTACGTGCTAGAGGAGTGTTTCCTCGCGAAAGCCGGGGTATGCTTGTTTGTTAGGGCGGATATTTGCTGTCGCCGTCTACAATGCCTAGAGGACCCTTCCTTCTCTGTCCTTTGGGTACACGTAGATCATGGCTCTTTCAGCCAAATCTACATGTGCCTCTACCGATCCCATTCAGGAGACGCTGAGACAACTCGTCTCTTCAATTACCTGAGTCAGGCGGCAGACGACGCGCAGGAGCGGTTTCCGAACGCTGAGTTGGTGTTTTGGGAGATTTCAATGCCCACCATGAGACCTGGTTGGGTTCTCCCAAAACAGACCACGCGGGACGAACTGCCCATGCGTTCGCTCTCACGCATGACCTGTCTCAACTGGTACTCCAGCCCACCCGGATACCAGATATTGCAGGTCAGGCGCCCTCTCTGCTCGATCTGCTGCTGACGAGTAACCCGAACCAGTACAGTGTGTCGATTCGTGCTCCTTTGGGCACCTCAGACCACTGTCTGGTTTGTGCCACAGCTGTTGTTGTTACGCCCCCACGACCCGAGGAGGCAAGACGACGACTGTGGCACTACTCGTCAGCAGACTGGGATGGAATGCGGGAATATTTCGCATCCATCCCTTGGGCTCAACGCTGCTTTGAGAACAGGGATCCATCAGAGAGCGCTACTGCTGTCGCTGGTGAAATCATCCTGGGTATGGAATATTATATTCCATACAGTGATGTCACGAGCGGCGGCAGGAAAAGACCCTGGTTCGGGCGTGAATGCGCCGATGCTGTTGAACGCAAACAGACGGCGTATCGCGCTTGGACCAGGGCTCGCACTCTCCACGACCCTAACGTGGATCACCTGAAGGCAGCGTTCAACCAAGCCACAAAGGTCTGCAAGAGGGCATACTTAAGAGCGGATGCCCAGCGCGTCGCACGGTTCGGCCAGGAACTAATGGCGCATCCTACGGGCAGTCGTAGCTATTGGCGTCTGGCCAAAGCCGTGCAGTCCAACTTCTGCCAGACCATGCTGCCTCCTCTAAGGTATCCGAATGGATCACTGGCTCATCGGCCGCAGGAGAAAGCAGATCTGCTTGCAAATCTCTTTGCGGCCAACTCCCGAATCGATGACTGCGGTTCGCAGCCGCCTAATATTGCCAACTGCGGCTACACCATGCCTGATATATGTATCAGGCAACGAACCGTAACCGTGCGATACTGCAGTCTCTCGATGTTCGGAAAGCCAGTGGACCTGACGGCATCCCAGCTGTGGTTCTTAAAAAATGTGCAGCGGAGTTGTCTCCCTCACTTACGCGCCTATACCGGACGTCTTACGTCGCAGGCATTGTGCCTGAGGCTTGGAAGGAAGCGAACGTTCAACCGATTCCCAAAAAGGGGGACCGTTCCGAGCCAAGCAACTATCGACCCATAGCTATCACCTCGGTACTTTCCAAGGTGTTCGAGCAGATTATAAACACCCAAATTGTCCGCTACCTGGAGGATCAATCGTTGATCAATGATCGCCAATACGGCTTTCGGTCTAAACGATCAACCGGTGATCTTCTAGCGTTCGTCACGCACCTCTGGGGTGAGGCTATGGACAAGCACGGCGAGTCTTTGGCTATCAGCCTTGACATAGCCAAAGCTTTCGACAGAGTCTGGCACCGGTCTCTTCTTTCCAAGCTTCCGGCCTATGGCTTGCCCCCTCAACTGTGCACCTGGATTGCAAGTTCCCTGCAGAAGCGTCGTATTCGGGTCCTTTGCGAGGGTCGCGCTTCAAAATTTATGCAGGTCAATGCAGGAGTGCCTCAGGGTTCTGTCTTATCCCCTACGCTCTTTCTTCTGCATATCAATGATATGTTGAATCTCGGCAACATACATTGTTATGCGGACGACAGTACCGTGCATGGGCGATATCTCGGACATCCTGGGGCCAAACAGGCTGAGGTTGAGGGGAAAAGGCAGAATCTTGTCGTTGAACTTGACCGGACCTTGGACCGCATCTATGAATGGGGTGCCAAGAACTTGGTCGAGTTCAACGCCAAGAAGACCCAGGCATGCGCGTTCTCTACAAAAAAGTCTCCGTTCCTTCCCCTCCCTTCTCTGAAGAACACTCCACTGGTGATACGTGACAGTCTCTCCATCTTAGGTATAGATCTTTGCCGCTCCCTTAATCAGAAAACCTATATCGAGAGCGTCATTAAGCAAGCTTCGCGAAAACTCGGAGTTCTGAACAGGGTGAGGTGGTTCTTCATGCCTGGGCAACTGTGCCTATTGTATAAGGCACAAGTGCGCCCTTGCGTGGAGTACTGTTCTCATCTTTGGGATGGCTCCGCGCAGTACTTGCTGGACGCTCTCGACCGGTTACAGCGGCGGGCTGTCCGTATCATCGGAGATCCAGAGGTCACGAGTTCACTGGAACCTCTGCAACACCGTAGAGACATTGCCTCATTGGCATGTTTCTACAGAATATACCACGGGGAGTGCTCTGAAGAGTTATTCCACCTTATCCCGCCCTCCCCTTTCCTATCCAGAACAACGCGTGCTGGGCTCAGATGCCATCCTTACACGGTAGAGTCGATTAGAGCGCGTACCAAAAAGTTTGGGTCCTCATATCTCTGCCGAACGACCAAGGCATGGAATTCTCTGCCAAGGCACGTGTTTCCTTCTTCCTTCAATCCTGGGTTCTTTAAGCGGGGCGTGAAAAAGCATCTTCTCAGGCCGTCAAAGTAGAGACCTCAACATCGCCTCGGCTACTGTGGGGGCGATGCGGAGGCCACTGCTCTTAGACCACACGACTACTTACCATCAGGTGGAGTGTGGTCATTTTGACGAGCAAAATAAAAAAAAAAAAAGCATAATGTGGAAGGTTTCAATATGATGTATTTCTGACACCATTCAAGCAAGCGATGATTAAGTATTCGCCTTGGGATCAAACTCGAGACCTCTACGCAGCAGTCAAATGCTATCGCTGCTATGTAGATAATATCTATATTTCTAAAATAAATAAATATACTAAGCCCAAAACTCAAATAACTGATAACTTTAACACACAAAAGTTATATCTTTAATATATTTTATTTATACGCCGCGGCCAAGCGTTTTGACGTTTATAGGAAAAGTTTTACAAAACATACCTATATATAAAAATAAAGTTTATTGAGAAAAAGAATGTTGCTGGTATTTTGTTGTTATGGTATATTCAGATATAACAGTCCTTGCATGATACAATATCTATACATATAGTAAAATTGTAACTGGTCGATGTCTCTACATTCTAACTGAATATTATAAAGCGAAAGTAATTTTGTTTGTTACGCTTTTACGCCTTATCTTATGTGGGGGCCAGTCAGTGCAGACCGGCGACACTTCGAACCAGTGGGATCTTTTGTGTCGACACTCTCCCAATAAGGAGTGCCATAGATGTTCATGGCAGCCGGGACCAACGGCTTAACGTGCTTTCCGAGGCACGGAGCAGGTGATAATTGTCAATCAATATGCACATAATTTCGAAAAGTCATATGACTTCCGAAAGTCAGAGGTGCGCGACGTGGGTTCGAACCTGAGACCCTCTGCATTGCAGTCTGTTGGTCTCCCCACTTAGCTATCGCTGCTCTTTTTAGGTCGTAACTACTCGATCGATCGTCATGAAATTTTGCATACACGTTATTAGGGGAACAGTACCTCTTCTGTACCTACCTTATGTCGTTACATAAGCTACCTTTAATCCAGGAAAAAATACTGTTACTATCCAAACATTTAAGAAAATCTACATTAAATATACATCTCTATAAATAGAGAAATGTATACTCAAAATATTAGACCATGCCTTGTTACTTCAAATTACTATTAAATTACATCTTCCAACACTAATATACTTTATTTCACTTACAAAAAGTAAGCAATCCTATACACGGAACCAACAGATTAAACTTAATATGGTAATAAATAACTATTGATTGCCCCACGTTTCGACCGACTTGAATCGCTCGTGGTCACGGGTTGACAGACAACAGATTATATCTCAGAGATTGCAATGACCGCGACACAGTACTATAAACAGCGGTCACTTAGACCTAACCACGGCACCACTGCCATGATCGTTTTATAACCTGATTATATGCGAATGACGACATGGTTATTGCGTCATAATGACGTCATAGCTTATGGTAATGATTAACCAATCTCTATATCCGTTGGTTAATGAGGTACTAATAGATATGATCACTGACAATACTAGCCTTGACTTGATGGGATGGGTGTGGTGTTACCACTGAGCAAAAATGAAATGAAATAATTATACTGTAAGTATTAGTATTTGCTTTATTTTTTTTTAGTTACGTATTGTTCTGCTTTTTAATTTTATTTCTTTATGTTATGGGTGTGCTGTTTTGTGTGCCAAAATAAAAAAGAAATCTTTCTTTTCTTTCTTTCATTTCGTTCAGGTTAAGATGTTTCAAACACTAATATGTGTTGAAATATAGTAGGTTCAAACTAAGTGATTATAATAGCGACATGAACCATTTATGACATACTTTAAGCTTATATGGAAGATAGTAATAAAAATATGTAAACAGCGCATTTATATTACAATAAACCGCTAAACACGTCTATGCATCATTGATACTCAGTCTAATATTAATGATTAGGGAAATAAATGGTTGTTATTTTAAGAATATTTCATGGGACTTGGGGTAAAAAGTATATAAATGCCACTAAGGGTTTCTTAATAGAAAAACCCAAAAGCCCCTTGACCCAACCGGGAATCGATCCCACAGTTACACGTACAGATTGCAAGACTTACAAAAAAATCAATAAAAGCATACCTTAACATTTTTGAGGAACCATATAAAAGAAAAATATTACGGAAGTGGCACTCTAAAAAATAGGTATAATACATCTACAGTTTTTTCCAACTGCAATAACACTTCTACGATAAATATAAGACGCAGACTAATAAATAAAAAGTAAAAGACAAGTTTTGACATTTGCAACTACTCAGTGTAAGCGTTTCACAAAATATCACGTATAACACTTAATGTTTCGCGATAGTCTTTTGTACTATATAAGATATGACATATAAAAAATACGTAAGAACCAGAGAGTGTACTGCCTTACTTTTGAATTTATTACAGACGTATATGTTACGGCTGTAATTATCCAGGTAAGCAGAATTGTATTACATCAACATTTCACCAGCTTTAATTTTAAGTCCCTCGTCATATTGAGTGAGTGTATTGCCAGCTATATGCACAGGGTTCCTGCAATATGATTTTCCAGAAGATACCACTAACACATTTTCCAAACCAATAAACAAAGCCGAGACCTCATGCACAGCAATTGCATTCTTCACTGCTGCGCCACTGAGGTAGTACACTTATTAACAAGACTTATTATCGTACACACATACGCACGTATGCTTGTAGGTATATTGCCGAACATGTAGGCGTATTACAACTGCATTTAGCCAACTATGTTCTTATGTCACACTCAATGAAAGTCGACCCTAATGGCATTTACCGAGTACATATAGACATCGTGCTGTCACTGAGAATATTCTTCAGACAAATGACAAATGACGCTAGTCAACTGAGGCATCTTATCGCAAATAGACCAAACAAACGGACTTTATACTACGGACGAAACAAGAAAGCGTTAACGCAAATAATTAAACATAGAATATCAGTGGTCAAGTATTTTCCTCCCACACCCAAAAAAAGTAACGTGAAAACGCAAAGGGATAATTAACTTAGAAGCGACACTCAATCTATCTTACATTCTGCCTACAGCTAACGATCCTCTTTGAAGATTGATCCCCTTCTAGTTTCAAGGAAACAAGTACATATACATTTCGTGACAATTACTGTGCCTTTTACGGCATTGTATAAGCGGAACGAATTTATGGAACATTTGTATTATTTACGAAAACAGAAGTTGAAAGGATGACGTCATCGGGATCGCAATCCATTGTAATAGGATTAATGCGACGGTTTGCTAATAGAAACTTAACTAACTGTGAAATTTTAATTGTTATTTTAATTCACGGCCTAGTTCAAATTACGTGTAATATATAATTAGGTATCATTAAAATCTATATAGTACTAGATGTTCCCGCGGTTTCACCCGCGTTTATCGTTACTGCGCTGCCCCCGTGGGTCGTAGCGTGATGTTATATAGCCTATAGCCTTACTCAATAAATAGGCTATCCAACACTAAAATAATGTTTCAAATCGAATCAGTAGTTCCTGAGATTAGCGCGTTCAAACATATAAACAAACAAACTCTTCATCATCATCATCATCACTGCTGGACATAGCTCTCCCCCAAAGAGCGCCATAGCGCCCTGTCTTCAGCTTGCCGCATCCAGTATCTGCGCGCAGTCTTTCGCAGATCGTCATCTCAACAAACTCTTCAGCTTTATAATATTAGTATAGATTATCGCTATTGCTTTAACGGTAAGGGATCGTGAGGGAACCTGCTTGGATTAGATTTCTCCATAATGAAACACAAATGAAGTCTGCTATCACACACTAAGCCAGCATGGTGGACTATAGCTTACTCTTTTTCAAGGTGAGTTGAAGTTCATGCCCAGTAGTGGGACAATTTATAAACAGGGCTGATATATTATTTATATACCATTTTAACGTAAGTCACAGTTTGCTTGTATCGATACGATACTAAAAGAACACATAGTACGATCAATGACTTTAAAAGATGAGTTGTTGTGCTTATAAGCGCGATAATAAATAAATCTGACTATAAAAAGGACACGTTCAAAATACTCCTTATTGAAGTAAGCTGTGAAAACGAGATCACTCAATTAACATTTAAATTAAACGCGAGCAGATTCTCCATAACACAGTTCAATATAACAGAATCATACGTGGATAAATCTGTGTCCAAAAATAAAACTTTGATTACGCAATGAGTCATCGGTCTCAATACAGGGAGCCGTTTCCCGAAAGCATTCCTTGAATCTCACACTTGGCAGTATTCAAGATATCCTTACTTAACCCCTCCTTGTCTTACATACACTGAATCCGTATAAGCAAGTGAGAGATAGAACATATATTTTGTATCTAGTGTTGTCCGTCGGTCCGCATTTGTAATTCGATATCCGTGTGCGGGTAACGGGTGACGAATTAGTGACGGGCCTGTATCGATTGATCGTGTGTCGATGGTGGATTAATTAGTTACATATGAGGTCTAGTGTAAATGGAACAGTCGCAAGAGGCAGACCTAGACGTACGTTTCTTGATCAGATCAGAGACATTCTGGACAAAGGCCAGGTTAAGAGTACCTTAAATCGGCGAGCGTGTATAAGAAATGTGATGAGAGTGAATGAAGCCAGGGAAGTGTGTATGGATCATAGCAAATGGAAATCCGTAGTCTCTGCCTACCCTCTGGGAAACAGGCGTGAATCTATATATGTATGTATGTGGTATCCGTGACTTGGAATGTAGTTGTGTAGAGATTTAGATCATACTGTATTTGCTTTGTTGCACTGCTGTTATAAGTTTTTCATGGTAAGGTAAATAAATGGTCTATAAGAGACATTAAATCATAACGAATACTTAAGCTCTTTAATTTTTTTGCAATTGAGGTGGCGAACAAGTAAACTATGCTGCTGTATAGGGTAAACAGTTACCACAAAACAACTGTTGTCTAGTTTCAATCATAATTTGGTATTGACTCAGAATTTTTGGTTATTTTGTCATCTTGTAATAAATTAACTGCACTTTATACATATACGAGTAAAGCGTATTAACTAAATAATCATATTTTCGTATTGTATTAAAAACACATTTGATTTAACACGAAATACTGCTAACACTCATAAAATTTTTAAAATATCTGGCGTTGCAGATGCTATAAGTATTGCACACAAACTTCACCAGTTATGTATAAATACCACGTAGAACAAGACAACCGTTTCGTCAGGATTAATATCAGATATTGCTAGGATTTTTTATTCAGAAATAACCAAATGACATTCCGTCGAGAATAAGTCTGACCTCGGTCAGTAGACCACTAAAGCAAATGAAAAAAGCAAGCGTTAATTAAGATAGAAATCTAAGGGTTTTCTAGTACATCCAATTTAGTAAATTGCGACTACATTTGACATAAATAAATAATTTACGTGCCAGCTTGCAATTCCATATTTATTTTTCAAGTTTTCAATTTGTTGTAGGGCATTAAAGGGTAATCGAAGTTTTCTGATTAAGGCAATTGAGTAGTTAGTAAACATAAACTAAACTTTGATCGAAATTGTGCCTCATTCAAATATCAGAACGTCAAATGAAAAAATAATACTACATGTGGTCTGTCATCATCTAAGGTCTTCTATCTACATCTAGACAAATTTTACAGAGGTAGCACAAAATCTCATCATCTCAATGGTTGCAATGTTTATTCATAGATGGCACCAAAATATAATTTTTAATTAAAGAAATGTTAGGTAGGATTACTCTAACGGTCCCGGATGGTTTGTACGTACACTTGTTTCTGAAGGACTGGAAGTATTTAAACATTCTATTGAAGTTGTTGGTTTCCTATTTATTATTTCAGAAATAGTTTATTACTTGTTTTATTAATCTTCATGACTTGAGTGAGTCTGGATACAACTGCCTACCTGATGCAGTTCTAATAAATAAATGAAAAGAACAAATAACTAATATTTATATTACGAAGTGCTTTGTTTTTCATGGCAGTTAGAACTTTATAACTTCAAAAGAAAATTGATAAAACAGGGCGTCATTTATTTTCATTAAGAACAAGAGTTTTACAAGCGACCCAGTTACTTGGTTAAAAATATTTATGACAGTAATTAATACTTATCATGCGTCTTTAATATAAATTTAAATTTACAGTGTAAGGTAAAGATTGTCTTTGTTTTTCAACAGAGAAGCTCTAACGAGTAATCACATTTTGTATTATTGATACAAAATGTGATTACAAGTTTCTTCTAGGATTTTATAATGGATAATAGTGATACTGTTAATGGTTAAATATTTTTATATTTATTTTTATTTTTTATTTTAGGTGATTCGTCCCTGTCTTATTATTGGCGACGTGTGGTGAACTGATGTTATACTTTTTTTAACACGAACAAAATATGTTTATTTTTCCAACTATTATTCGTTACATTTAGACGTAAATAAATACCTGTTGTTTTATTTACTACTAGTAATGACTATATTGAAATAATTAGAAGAAGTCAAGTGAACTACAGTAAAGGCAAAGTGGTTTTTTTAAGCATCATATTACTATAAGTGCTCTGACTTGTGTTATTAAAGCTATTTGTTTTCATGATTCTGATTATGTATATAAAATTTACACAAAATTAAGATGACATTCTAATAGTAAAAAAATTAAAGCGTTTTCATTTAACAATTTATTACTATTGAATTACTTCTATATAAAGAATCGGTGACCCGTTAAAACCAGTCAAAACCAGATAAATTAATTTAAGCCGGAACAAATCAACGTATCGACAAACGTTGACAAGTTGTGACGGGCGGACGTCGGCACGGAATATCGATAAAAATCCAATTAGTGTACATCACTAGTAAGTGAAGACTTGATCCCGTTAATTCAAACCACACTACTACATGTCTATTGTCATTTATTTTTGACACGTGATTAATATCAGGGTTGGTAGAAGTGGATTTACGAATGGTGTTTATTGACTTTACATATTGACTGTTTCTTTTGTATTTGTTCGGTTTATGCATGTATTCGCGTGACCCATTATTTTGAGTCTAGGGGTATTGTATGTTTTTCTAATGTCGTTCTAATCGACGGTAACACATGTGACTTGCCATCTTGCAAAAGCTGACATATAAATACTTTATTTTGTCTTACGTACGACTCTCCTCATCTGAAGATTTAAGAATTAGATACAGGTCATCGCGGTATTTTTGCAGGCATTGCTAAGACCTACAATTCTTTAGCACATTATTTTGATACATGTCATACGGTATACACTGGGTAAGACATATGACATAATAATATATCATATTCTTTGTATTCTATAACATATGCATACAAATTCGTGTATTTGTCAACAAATACACGAATTTGTATTTATAATTTAGTTGAATACAAAACACTCGTCTTTCCTATTTATAAATTAAAGTGGAACCAGGTAGGAAATCTCTAAATGACAGTGTAAACCGCATGAGATTCCGTCGCATAGCTAAGAAGAACTAAGTCGCCACATACATACATACATACATGTGTATAAACACACAGGCGCATATAGCCAAATACTTTTATAATAATAGACTATTTAGAGACTAGAGGTAAATGTAGTGACAAGTGCGTTGACTGAATTTACATAGACACATGACGCACATAAACACAACTGACGAAATGACCCATCCGTCAACCTTCGAAGGTATACCGACATGTATGACGTAAATGAATCAAACTAATTCATAATAAACACTAGAAATAAAATCTAGACCGCACTTCCCTAGGACTGTTCAGGTCATTTGTCTAATACCAGCACTGTTTTATGAGCCAGCACAAAATTACGTATCTATATAGATATCACACGTTTTACGACAAACGCAAGCCTAGGTGATACGTAAAGACTAGCCATTCTCAATGGTTCACCCTCTATAGGGCTATTCAAACGAGCGACAATTTACGTACAGTCGATGACATTAACAGCTAAACAATGAATACAAATGTAAAGTATTAATAAATAAATAATGTCCTCCAGACCGATTTCGGTCACGGCGGCCAATCTTAACGGAGACTGGCCATCTGCGCAGGAGATATTATAGTGCATAAGCGTGTGCGCAAACACAAGTGCACTCTCTGTTCCCTAACTCTCATGGTCCGATGGGACGGTAATCCGACACGACCAGAAAGAGATCAGGCGCAGGACTAACGGCTTTACGTGCTTTCTGAGGCACGGGGGTGTCCAACACCGTCAACTTCTCAACTCAGGGCTGTTATTGAGATTTCTTAACAGAAAAACCAGTAACTTTTTGCTGACCCGACCCGGGATTCGAACCCGAGACCTCAAGGACAGCAGTCGCATTCACTATCGCTGCGCCATAGAGGCAGTTAAAAGTATTATATATTAATATCAACCCTGTATATAAATTGTCCCGCTACTTGGTACGGGCCTTTTCTCAGTGTGAGAAGGGTGAGACTATAGACCACCATGCTGGCTCAGTGCGGGTTGGCAGACATACATTTAAATAGATTCTAAAGAACTCTCAGTCATGAAAACCAAGACAGTCAAGACGTTTTCTTTAACCATTAAATCATATGATAATTAATTATTACATATTTATAGATATAACTACGAAAAATCAGATGAATGCCTTGGGATGGAACTCGACACATTTGCGCGGTAATAAATCAGTGGGCCACGATATGGCTGCTTATTTGCTTATGAATTGCGATTAATTAATATTAATTAAGATGTATAATAATAATAAAGGAAAAAACAACATATGAAGCAGGATTTATACCTTTGGCCTCGACAAACCGTCGTTTGTTTAAAATATGTCTTTACGATTCTATATAAGCCCATTACTAATTCTTACTAATATTCCAAACGCGAATGTGAGTTTGTTTGGTTGTTACGCTTTCACGTCTTAACTTCTCGATCGATCATCATGAAATTTCGTATATACGTTGTCAGAGTGTATACAAAAGGACATACCTTTCATCCAGAAAAAATAATGATCCGAGTGAGCAAAGTCGCGGACAATACTAGTTTCGTATAAAAACTATTTTATTTCTGGCAATCGTGTAAACTACTTATGTCACTGACTGTACATGTATTACAGAGTACAAACATTTTATATGTGTTTTTCATTAGTTAGGTAAAAGTTGTTTTATATACTTGTGATATGACGAACTAGTTTTAATAACTACGATTTACACAGTGTTTGCAACAAAGTAGTCGCAATTTTGCTTCTGATGAGACTAGCAGGACCCGCGGTTCTGCCCGCTTAGACTATATACTAATTGGGGTAGCGCACCAGTGTTTACCCTAATTTTTCTTTCGAGTCAGACCATATATGAGTGTGTTCTCCTGCCTATATTCCTGATGCGAAAGATTTTATGTCCTACGTAATAGAGCGTGGTACTATTAAGAATTACTTGAAAGATAATCCTGAACGCAGTTTGCCTGACCCGGAACACGAACCCAAGACCAGAATCACAGCAGTTAATATATTCAGTACCGCTGTCTCCAGAGCTAACTGCCGACTGGATGACGCTTAAATACTATAGGTATGTTATACTATAGGTATGTCACCTCGACACGTGGTGGAATGCTTTGACGCATACCTCTCCGCGGGGCGAAGGAGAGGTATGCGTCAAAGCATGTCGGGCTCACCGGGGAAAAGATACCCCGGTAATACTGACTAAACCTACCACGGCGTTCCTCGACATAACCATAGACCGGCCTCGCCCGCACGAATCGCTTTCACATGCAATCGCGACCCCGCCGTGGTTTCGGCCCGCCGCGTAAAACGGCAGGCCACTACACAAAAAATACTTCCTCCACCGTCCCCCTGAGGGGGGACAAAGACACGACACAGAGGCGTACGTGGGAACATGCACGCCGCCTCTCGGACCAGGTGCTGATAGGGTGGCGAGCAGGCCCACGCAGCGCACCACCCCCAGGTCAAACCTCAGGGTGACTGGAGATTATCTCGCGCCCTCCAGCGCCCGGTTCTGCGGTTGGGGAAAGGATTTAAGCGCTCCCTCTCCCGCTCCGCCGCCACCTTGATGGAAATTACTTCCTCACAGAAGAATTATAAAAAAGAAGAAGAAGAATTACCCTACGCCAAGTGTTGTGGATTCGATCCTCTTACGGGACATAAATTTGTGTGTATCACAAGTATTTGTCCTGAATATAGATATTATTTGAGTCCGTTGTTACAATCTTTGTAAACTACCCAGCGACACGATAGCAATGCTTGGAGCGAAGGAGATGTATTTTTCATAATATGTAATAAATACTCATGCATGTTAGATTTACTTTATTGTTAGTAGTTGTAGTATCGTAACGTCACCTACAATACAGGCATCAGATACTCCTAATCTGGTAGTATTCTTTTTAAAACAAGAACTAACTACCATTCATGAATATTACATCTACTTCAAAGTTAGTAGATGTAGTAGTTTGTGACCCAAATGAATAAATTTATTCGCAAAACCGTTTTAAAATATGAGCACTATAGTTACAACACTGTTTTGCCGTAGTACTACCCTTTTAATTAAGGCTTGTGGTTGCCTTACAGGGTAATTAACGGACCGCCTGAATCAGGTGGATGGCCAGCCTCAGTTAATGGCGTATCGTGACTATCTTTAGGATAAGCTTATAGGAAGTGATTAATTATCCTGGATTATTTTTGTAGCTCTACTTATAGATGCACTGGGCGGTAGGTAAGTGTTAAGTGGAGTAAAAGTTTCATAAATAGCGATCGTGACACAATGACATACAATAATACATATATAGATAGCCTCACGCCTGTATCCCTGAAGGGGTAAGCAGAGATGTGTTACACTAAATGTCGACAGCTGTGGTTTAAGGGCCCACGTCACATGTGGCGAGACTATTGCTGTCTACCAGGCACAGATCGAAGCACCGTGCTGTTAAAGAAAATCTTTGAACGGAAAAAAACCTTATACCACTTGGCTCGAGTCGAGAATCATATACTAGAACTCATGCACAACAGTTGCATCCGCTACCGCTGAGCTACCGAGATATATCTATAGATATTATATACAAATGAGAGATGTTAGAATCAAACAACGATTGTAAATTTATCGAAAGATTCTCAGTAGAACTACAGACGTCAAACTCGTGAATGACCTAGAAGAGGACTGTTTTGTTTCAGCACGATGTCTGCCTGCCAAAACGTACAATATCAATAATTCCAAACCCGACACTGGCATTAATCCTAGAAAGAAAAGGAAATTTTACCGCGAATAAAACATAAGGTATAAATAATTAATAAACATATAACCGTGCTAAAATCCATATAAAGTAGTTTAATTTCGATGTATAATACTCAATTTCAATTTCAATTTCAATGCTTTATTGCTCTCCATATGTAATTACATGTTGCTACAAAAAATAATACAAAAGACCAAATATGGACCCTGTCGGGCACGGCAA
Source organism: Catocala sponsa (assembly GCA_963564715.1). Lineage (NCBI taxonomy): Eukaryota > Metazoa > Arthropoda > Insecta > Lepidoptera > Erebidae > Catocala > Catocala sponsa. The sequence goes on from OY751351.1 coordinate 12,639,113, forward strand.
CATAGATAGAAGAAGAAAGGAGGAAGCCACTGGTATAATTTTTAAAATATTGCAACAATAAATAAATTAAAATTAATTAAATGGAAATAAGTAATCAAAAATTTAAGTAGGTACCTAAATTCTATTTTCAATTTGTTTATTTTTTATTTATATTTATATATCTAATAATAATATGAATTTATTTAAAAACTATGTTTTAAATTATTGTAGGTATATTAAATTAGTTTGTAATTAAAGTTTGTCATTTAGATATTCATTTATGTTGTAATAGCTTTTGTTGACGAGAAATGGTCTTAGTTTATTAATGAAGCTGTTGTACTTATTTTCGCTTCTTATGGTACCTGGTAATTTATTATATATTTTTATAGACATTACAAATGTACTAGACGAGTGCATGCGTAAACATACGAAAATATTATGTAAACTTTTGCTTGTTGTAAACTATACTTAAAATAAAATATTTTAGTTGTACAAAAAGGCCCTTTGCCAGCCCTGTCGGTAATCTAATATGTGTACAATTTTTGGCTTAGGCCAAATATGGGACGAGATTAGAGTGGCAGATGTGTAACCGTATACAGTTTATTCCAAAGGCTTTTATATTAACAGTAATGCTGGTGAATTAGAATGGCAGTCAGCTTGAAGTGCTTGTCAAAGTATGGTTTGCGTAATATACCGTTGGAGTACGGCAGGTATAAATTAGTTGTTAGTGCTGTAAGCTTGGCAGAGGCGATTTTATACGCTATCCTAACAAATATTATAAACTAGATTTTGCTCGCAGCTTCGCTCGCGTTAATGAGTTGTGTTTGTAGGTTATGTCGGTAAATTTCTATCCCTCGTGGATATCCATTCGCATTTATAATATTAGCTAGGATGCGAATGTGAGTTTGTTTGTGACGCTTTTACGCCTTAGCTATCGACCGATGATCATGACTTCTTTCTGAATAGCGGGAGCGGGTAAGTACTGTTCCCAAAGGAATAAAAAATCATTTGACTTAATCTACATTACGAGCGAAAGTTTATAATGAGTATATTGATTAATTTTACATCCTGGAAATTATTGGTTACAGACGGGCTTGGTTATGGGTGCTAGAACCAGTTGGTTCCAGCTGTCCACCAGCTTATAGTACTACCTACCTTGACTGCACAGATGGCGAAGTGGTTTTAATGCCACTACGTACAGTGTTGTGAGTGTGACACTAGACAAAAGATAGTCTGATTTGCAAATGTTTTTTCCAAGTTTGGGTATTCTTTGAGTCCGTTGTTTGAATGTAAAAATAAGATTATTTTCTTATAAAAGACATCGATGTTATATTATTTAGAAAACAAAAAGATTTTATGATAATAGTTTGTTAATCTAACAGTACACCAAAGTTTCGATCCAGAAACGTATTCAAGCGCTATCTTTTTTTTCAGACCTAAGTTATCATACAAATTGGTACTTACAATCTCTATCACAAACTCTACACAGGCTCCAAGTTATAAATAAATTAATGCTCACACTCTTGCAGCCATATATATGTACAAATCTAACCATTCCTTTAATCTTGACCGCAAAACAAAGTTGAAATAAAAAGGCCCTATAAATAAAAAGATACAATTTACAGGGTTCCCACGTCAAGAAAAGGCCTGCAAAGATCCCCCGTATCTACAGATACCAACTTGATAAGCATTTCAATAGTATATTTGCATTGTAAATACTGTTGTAAGATCTTAACAAAACAATCGCGAGCTCTTGGGAAATTGCAAACTAGTAAGCAGACAACTTTCGCCCTTATTACTTAGATATTAAGGCACATTGTTCTTGGATGAAAATTTGTATAATCTTAAACCCAGTTGCCTGACGTTTTATGGGAGCAATAAAATGACATGACTGATTCTCACGTTTGTAGTTGGCCACTGATACAGGTAGGACATAGTACTAGAGTTAAAGATACTATGTCCCACTGTAAACGAGTAAGCGAATTACGGGTTTCTTGGTTAAGTAAGACTAGTGCAAAATAATAATAATAATAATAATAATATTCTACCACATACACACAACACCATCTAGTCCAAACTAAGCAGAGCTTGTAATATGGGTACTAGACAATGGATAAACATACATATATACCTTTTTTTTTTTTGTAAATGCATACATATTATACATAGAAACACCCAGACCAAGACAAACATCCATGTTCATGCGCACAAATGTTTGACTTGTGCGGGAATCGAACCCGCGACCTCAGGCGTGGCAGTCGGTTACACTCACCACTACGCCATCGAGGCCGTCCTAAATAAGTCCGTAGAATAAAGTCTTACGTGACTCTTGTACACGAAACAAGTAATATACGCGAATTTAGGTATGTTTGCGGGTCGTATGCATTTTGTAAACGACATACGCAAACCAAACGTATGGCTTACTTGGGCATAAATTCTGTGCAAGTAGCCTGTGCACGTATTCTGTGTTTCATAATCTACTCAAAAATAAAGTACCTAGATACAAGCGTTTTAAATCGGGTAGTAGGGGTAAATGGCATATGACAGAAACAAGATGACTGATACAAACTGTAGCGTAACCATTTAAACGCTGCTATCCGAGGAAGATGGCAAGAAATTACCACTACAGTCTCGCTTTTTCTTATATCCAAATAAAATATCAATTACTGCCTTATTTTGCAACCAACTTTGATATTGCTTTTACAAAAGGATTTCTTTTGATTACTATTTGCTCTTGTGTATTAAATAATATACAAAAATAAACATCGGCAACTACCCTATAATATTGTTGAAATATTCAAATTTAATTCGATTGGAATGGTTACATGGCTATCCGTTTCTCGTCGTCAGTATGACCTGTACCTCATCACACTATGTGTCCACCGACTTAGTTGATGCTGTGGTCAGCCTTTGGTCACTCTGTGTATAGACACATATCCGTGTCCCAAAGAGATTGTGGTCGTTGTACAAACTAGGTGCAATTGTTTTAACAGCGAGTAAGTTTGTATAATGCTATTTGAACCTTTGATAACTTATGATCTCTTAGGTTTAATATTTAAGACGGTAAAGTCCTTTGAGAGTGTAAGTGTAAATTAAAAACTTGTGTGAATCAAAATTTTTGTCATTTTAGCCAAATTGTACAAATGGAACAAAAGTATCAACATAAAATTCTAAGAACGTAAATAAATATTATTTCTATTAATATACTGGCTTGTTGGTTGCGCTTATTACATGTGTGAAGTGTCAGTTTTCATTCTCGCGCCGGGCATAGTGTTATTGTCTGATTCGTGAGTAAATTTTCAGTTTCAGCAAGAGGCGAAACCTCTTGCTGAAACTGAAAATTTGCGTAGTAGACGACAATATCGTCATGTCTCCTATTACATGAAACCCCAAAAAGAATACCTAGCTAAATTTATGTTAAAATATATACCTCTGGCAACCGCTTCTGGGTTATGAAGCAAGAATCTATGCTAGACACGTAGCTACATAATAATTATTACGTTGACACTTATTTACTGCCGATAGGGAGTTTCTGTTTGACCCAAATTATGTTGAGTTTTTTATGAGGAAAATATCCAAACCCTTGTATCTACCACAAAAAAGAAATTTGATTAATAAAGATATTTCTTACGGTCAAGTGTGGAATGTTACATTTAAACGATTTCTTGAAACCCTTTAGTTCTTACTCCGATAACAAGATACAAACCCAAAGCACCCTTATCAACTGTGTCTTTTATCAAAATACCTTGAAGGTAATTCGTGTTATCAAAGCGTTGGACAAAACAAGAGCTGATCCTTACAAGCCAATGCTAATATTGACTCAGGGTTCGGACCCTTTGAAAGGACATATTCTGCATGAGAATATTCCTCTAATGGTAAAGGTTTTGAAAATGTATTCTGTTTCTTTTTTGTTTATTTGAATGCTATTACTTTTCGGACTGTTTTGGTGTATTTGATTATGCTATATTTTCTGCTCAGTTGTAGTAGTATTGTGATCTAAAATTGCGGTATTGAATATTTTTAATAATTTACTACAAATAGATATTAAGATATTGTGTGTACTAAGGCACTAAATGTGTAAGGCAGGACAGATGGCGCAGTGGTTAAGATGGTCGCCTCGCTATTGTAACTGCAACGACTGTTGTGTGTTTGATAGGGAACAAAATATTGAGTGATCCAGAAATAAATGTTTCAAATCTCGGTGATTTTGTGTCCGTTATTTGAATGTTTGTTAAGTCCACTGCGATACAGAAAGAATTCGTAGTGCGGGGGTTGATAGTTATAAACAAAGACCATAAAAGGATATTTTGAAAACCTTGGAATACATACATAGATTCACGCCTGTTTCCCAGAGGGGTAGGCAGAGACTACGGATTTCCATTTGCTACGATCCTGACACACTTCTCTGGCTTCATTCACTTTCATCACATTCCTCATACACGACCGTGGAAAAAAAACAAAAAATAAAACCTTGGAATATGTCAATGTTAATGATGTAGTAAACTTATTGCTGATTTTAGTGTGGATTGACCGGATAATTACTACCTTTAAACAGAATATCGACATAAACTAGCAGTATACATACTGTAGCATATTTTTTGTTGAGCAAGAACGATTAGATATGGCCATTTTAAATACGGACCCGCCTCTTCTACTACTGAGAAGAAGGTGGGACAGTTTGTATGCAGTGCTGATATTATTATTAGACGTAATTACGTTTATCACTAGCAAACCAAAAATATCCAAGTCCGTTTGTTAAAACAAACACATTTAAACCGAATGCCCGAATGCTGTGTACGTGCCGCCTCAACAAACACGCGCTTGTGACCACCAAATTATGTTACAATACCCAATTTTACGAATTAATTATTCACTTAAAATGAGCTTGTAACTTAATTACCAGGAAATTAACGGCATCATTTACCGAGTTGGTAGCAACGATAGTAATCCAGATGAATCGGATGAAGTTATAATAGGGAACGGTAATACACTCTCTAATGACCGCTAGTGGATTGAGAGATTTCCGAAATAGTGGGTCAGTCTGAAGTGGTTTGGAGACTGCCTCGGTAGAAAAAAAGAAAGAAAGAAAAATTATTTATTTGACACATACCACAAACACATAATAACAAGTATAAGATAAAAATAAATACTTAGATACAAACATAAACTTAGCGAAACTAAACCAAAACAGAAAAATAAACAAAATACATATAAAGTGTCAACAGTAGTGTCAAATAGGGCCCAGTTCAGCATGTGTCAGACGAAAGCCTGACGCTGGTTTTCAACTGGGTCCTTTAGTGACTCACGGATATAAGCCATCTATAATATAATCAAAGCGGTAGCGCAATGGCATAGCCGTGCATGAGGTCTCGGGTTCGTTTCCTGGTTCAGGTATGTTTATTGTGATTGTTGAGATTAAGCGCCAAGTATACCAACAATTATCATGATTACATACGTAATGGCACGCCTGTACCCTCGAAGGAGTAGGCAGTGTATTACACCCATATTTCACCAACTATGGTTTTTGCACCTAAGAGGGGACGACTATTGCCGTCTACCAGGCAATGTGTATGCGAAATTGCATGATAATCAGTCAAATAGTTAAGGCGTGGGAGCGTAACAAACAAACTCACATTCGCATTTATAATATTAGTTAGAGTAACATACAAGTAGATAAAGACTAAGCTTATTTGCTTTCAACAGGCACACCATATTACCATATCAGAAGCAGCAGTGTTCGTAAACTAGGCCGGGTAAGACATTCGAGTATGTTCGCATAACACGACTCCTGTCCACCCAGCGTAATTGAGGAGCTCAAGTGTAAATTAATTTCTAAACTAATTGCTGAGACATACGGCCGTATAGCTTGGTTGACAATTTTATTATATTGGATTAAGCCTAGCTGGGCAGATTGATGGGATTGCGAGTATAACTAGCTTTATCGGAGTCTTGCTTATAGATAGGTACATAACTGTGGGATGTCTGTCTCTGAAAACGTAGATAGAAGTGTATTACGTGCTTTTCACCAGTTAAAGCTGAGGTCCCAAGTAATTAAAGTCCAAAATACCAAACTCGGAATCTAAAAATTTGTTGACAGAAAAAGCCAAGTAACCTATTGAAGTTTTGCATACACGTTGTCGGTGTTATGGAAAAGGACATAGGGTACCTTTTATATAGAAAACAAATTACGAGCTAGCGAAGCCGCAAGCCAAAGCTAGTTCTCCAATAAATAAAGTTGACACAAAAGTAAGAGTATACTAGTACGCACGCTATATAGGAACCGCGGCGCTGTCCTAGCGGTTTGACCTCTTTAAAGAAGTTTTAGAAGACCACCAGAATCGATAAACCATATTGTCAAATTATTTGTCCTTTGTCATTTAGAATAGCAAAGCAAATTCATACTTATATACCTACATAGATTCTACAATATCACTTGAGTTTTTTATTTCTCTTTAGAACCAAAAGCACAGGTTAATAAATTGCCACAGCCCGAAGGAATCATAACCTAATTTAATTTAAACCTCAGCACTCTTTCCAAATATAACGATCGCGATGGATTTTCTTGTGAAGTCTTACACGACTCCAGGGAATACTATTTAATAGAACATGTTTGCCAGATAAAAATCTATTCTAACGTATAATATCTGAGTTTGCTTTCGTCAGAGAGGCACGTTTGCTAACTAAAATAATATATGTTTGCCTTTTACCGCCTAAAAGCTATTACAAGATCGAGAAACGTGACCGAATGTGTTTTTTTATCTAGTTAATGCTGGAAAAGGTGTTGAAGTCTGCAGGTTTTGCTGGAAATATATACTAGGCGTAGCTTGGTTAATCTTTTTCGATACTTAATGTGGAAATAAATATTTCCTTTTTATACATAATCCTAGTGGAAACCGTTGGTCTGCCGCGCAGAGATCTCTCTTGAGTTTAATCCCAAAACACGCCCCTCTGACATTTCGAAGTTATGTGCCTATTAATTACTCGATTATCGCTTGCTTTGATGGCGAAGCAACACATCAAACAACGGTGAGGAAACCTGCATATCTGACAGTTATCTATAATGTGATTCATGATATGTAAAGTCTACTAACCCACGCTGGGCCAGCGAGACTATGGCCTAACTCTTCTACTAGTACGCACATCTTCACACTTCAAAACGTCAGAGGTGCCTTGGGTTTAAACTCGAACTCTGCATGGCAGTCCAACGGTCTCCCACTAAACTATCTCTGATATAAATTATATAGGTGAGTATTTTTTTTACCTGGTACTAAATGGCTTGCATGCTTGAATCACAGAATGAGTTCCATGCCTGCATGTAACTAGCAATGTGCCTTACAGGACCGTATGTCATGTTTAAGTTTAAACGGCGCACCGATGGTATATCATGCTAAGTTATTACGAGGGTTAATGAGCGGTGACAGATACCTATACAAATCGCGCTATTATTAACTTGGAGCTTAATCTGTATATTATAGTTGGGTTGCTTTGCCCTGGGGACGTAGGGGACGGAAATAATTATTAACGTTGAAAAAGTTTTAAGAAAGATTCGTATAACTTGGCCATTATAATAATATTCTACCACGTTATTTTTACTTCTTTAGAATAGCTCATCCGCACTGAAGACTATGTCCGTGGCTGCAAAAGAACACTATACTTAGAAAAACTATTTATGAAGCACGCAAATTATTGCCTCATGTAGGTTTCGAGCACTGAACACTAAAAGTAGTGGGGCCACCACTTGAATCACAGTGCCATACATGCCATTTATTATTTATTCAGATGATAATATGTAATTTTTAAAATATCCAATGTTATCGTTTTGTTGACCGTTATAGGGTCATTCTCTATTACGTGGATTATAAAATAACTGCTGAAATGAAGAGATATAATATTTAGGTGTGTTTGTCTACGGTGTGGCAGTACTTGGATAAGATTCCTGAAATTATACACTTAGTGAATGCAACTGCCATGCATGAGGACTCAAGTTCAAGCTTAAACCCGGGCCAGCACCATCACACTCGCCCCTATTACGTGAGAACTAAAACCGTATTAGTCTAAACGTTGAATTAATAACCTATGTTATCCAAAATCTATGGATTACAGAATAATAGGCCTTAGTTATAGTTAATAATAATACCTGAAAGTGGGCGAACGCATTGACGTTTATGAGGCTCTGATCAAGACATTTTGTGCCTTCTGACAATTTCAGATTAAAAAATCTAATAATAATGGCAATAATAATGTCCTCCAGACCGAATTTCGGTCACGGCGGCCAATCTTAACGGAGACTGGCCAACTACGCAGGAGATATTATAGTGCACAAGTGTGTGCGCAAACACAAGTACACTCTCTGTTCCCTAACCCTCAAGATCCGATGGGACCGTAATCCGACACGACCGGAGAGAGATCAGGCGCAGGACCAACGGCTTTACGTGCTTTCCGAGGCACGGGGATGTCTAACACCGCCATCTTCTTAACTCCGGGCTGCTATTGAGATTTCTTAACAGAAAAACCCAATAACTTTTTGTTGGCCCGACCTGGGATTCAAACCCGAGACCTTATGCACAGCAGTCGCATTCACTACCGCTGCGCCATGGAGGCAGTCAAAAAAATAAAATCTAATAAAAATCTAATAACACCTCACTTGACTCGAGAATCGAAGACTTATGCACAGAAAAAGACTTAAGGATGTAATTAATTATTAATATAACCGTAAGTGGCCCCTTTATATACCTATATTACAATATAAATTAAGAGAATTAAGGAATCTATGCTCGCACGGTACAATAGATTGTGTAATTGACAGATCGTTATTTCGAGTCTCAATATATGCATCATAACATACAAGCAAAAGTAATACACTTTTGCCTGTATGTTATGATGCATAAATTGTACTCGCAGTTCCCGAGCTAGTATTTTTTTAAATATTTTAGTCTCACGTAATGAAGGGCGGGCCCATTTCTGTCAATAGAGTTACAGACTCCGTACTGCTACTAAGAATTTCTGGACAAAAAAAATCGACAATACTTTGTCCGATGCGAGCATCGAACTCTTTTTTACAAAAAAGGCATTTGACAGAAAATAATACCGATATATTCAAACGTAAAGAAGTAGAAATTCCAATAACTCAAAATTCTCTAGCGTAAAACGTAAAGTATCCAGTAATTTGAAAAGGTTGGTTATTTATGAAAGGTTTTTACTGAGAATCAAAGGCTTTGATTCCTTTTGAAATGAGACAGTCATGGACGATTTTTTAGGTATGACATCTCACGTAGATTTTACTGGTTTTCCTACTCCAATATATTTTAAATGAGATCGGTACTATAATACTTTATATGAGAATAGACAGTCATACTGGAATATTAGGCAGGTCGTATGTTTCACTTGATGTTATGGTTGAGTAAGATTTAGATGTCTCGTATGATATGATATTCTAGATTTATTATATATGTTATAATATAATATCAGCCTTGTATATAAACTGTCCCAATGCTGGGCAAGGGCCTCTTCTTCATGTGAGAAGAGTTAGGTCATTGTCAGTGGACAATGACCTAACTCTTCTTACATGAAGAAGGATCGAGCAGTCTGCCAAACCACACTAAAACGACATAGTGATGTCAGTTCAGTGAAGTTTGGCAGACTTCGAAAATTTAATGAAGAACTCTCAAACGAGAAGTCAGAGGCCAGAGGGAACCATGGGATTGAAATCGAAGTCTTGACCAGGGTTACCAGAACTTTTGATAATTCAATGTGTTATTAGCAAGTAAACAGATCGTTGAATGACAGCCCTGCAGCTCTCACATTGCAGATTCACCAATCATATTTCTAGAATTGCTAAGATCTATAGGCTTTCGTAAACGCTTAACATCCATAGCTCACTATCTCAGTCAAATAAAAATGATAAAACATAGTCTCACGCGTTTATATACCCGAAGAGGTACGTAGAAGAAGTTCTGAAGACGAATCCCAGAAGGGTCTATCAGACACATATCCAAACCCGGTGCTTTAAAAAGAATTACGTAAAAAGAGAACCTAATAACAGTTAGCCCGATCTGAAAATCGAGCCTGGTTTGTCATGATCTCAAGCAAATATAAACGCAAACCTGTAGTCAAGGGATCTTCGAGACTGTCAGCAATAACACATTAACCTTAATTTATAGTCAAACTACATCTACATACTGTCTAATTATATTTAGTTTGGCAACTTTTTGAGAAAGCAAATCAAAGTCTCTTAATGTAACGAAACCTTTTCAACTGACAACATGTTACGTTATAAATAGGTTTTATTTACATGTAGCTAACGATATTGTTTATGTGGTACACGAGGGAACTGGCGAGTGAAGCGGAGGTGTATTCGTATGTAGCCCCGAGGGAAAGCGTATTCCAGAAAACATTAGTTGTTGATGTTAGATCACGAGCGACGGCCTGAATAGGATCAAAATATAAATCTTATTTGAATAAAACCGTGAAAGAGTATTTTATATTGAAGAAGGTAGTGAATACGACTGCTGTAAGGTCTCAGGTTTGATTACTTCATCGGGTAGTATTACTGGATTTTTTGGTCAAGAAATTTGCAGTAGCAGAACAGTGTTTAGAACTGTGACGTGTACGGCGTAAGCCTTTTATTTTATGGGGCATAAAATCATAGTTGGTGAAGTTTCGTTGTAAAAGAACTCTGTCTACCCCTTTGGAGTTAGAGGCCTGAGAGCAGAGGCATTAGGCTAAAAGCAGTACCAGAGTAATAACTCTTACGCAGGTTTTCAGTATAAAGATGATACTGGTATGGTACCCTCACCAAATTAATTTCTGTTATTTTTTAGTTGATGCTAAAACTAAGCAGTAAACATTGAAATTAAACTACTATATACGGATTTTATCGCGTTGTTTATTTGACACTGTTACAAAATTTTTTGAAAAACTGTTACACTACTATAATCACTATTAAACTTTACAAATTTTTAAGCTAATTAAATTATTGAAACTATTAAAACTATTTATACTATTACTATACTATTATACTATTTAGATTTATTTTTACACTTTCCCCGACGTTTCGGTTGCTTTTCAGCAGCCATGGTCACGGGGAGACTAAGATGGTAGTTGTCTCAATGTTCCAGTGTAGTTATTTCAAAGTACCCGAACATAATTTAATCATGGGTGTTTCTATTTACGCAGAATGAGCTCAAAGTATCATGAAGTCTAGCTGTGGTTTGCTTCTTCTTGGGTTTGACTATTTGAATTACTGGATCCCAAGCTGGTGGTACACTCCAACCATCTTCTCTATTGAAATTAGGATGTTTCTTGATTTCAATAGCCTCGCGAAGCATCCTTGGCAGGAATCGGTGTTCTTTAGCGAGCATCTGTGGTTTGTCAAATCTCAGGTAGTGGTTGGTCCCTTGTTGCACATGTTCACACACAGCAGACTTCAACGAGCGTTGGTGTTTTACATCAGCTATGTGTTCTTTTATGCGGGTGCCTATGCTTCTCTTGGTTTGACCAATGTAGGCACCCGCATAAAAGAACACATAGCTGATGTAAAACACCAACGCTCGTTGAAGTCTGCTGTGTGTGAACATGTGCAACAGGGGACCAACCACTACCTGAGATTTGACAAACCACAGATGCTCGCTAAAGAACACCGATTCCTGCCAAGGATGCTTCGCGAGGCTATTGAAATCAAGAAACATCCTAATTTCAATAGAGAAGATGGTTGGAGTGTACCACCAGCTTGGGATCCAGTAATTCAAATAGTCAAACCCAAGAAGAAGCAAACCACAGCTAGACTTCATGATACTTTGAGCTCATTCTGCGTAAATAGAAACACCCATGATTAAATTATGTTCGGGTACTTTGAAATAACTACACTGGAACATTGAGACAACTACCATCTTAGTCTCCCCGTGACCATGGCTGCTGAAAAGCAACCGAAACGTCGGGGAAAGTGTAAAAATAAATCTAAATAGTATAATAGTATAGTAATAGTATAAATAGTTTTAATAGCTTCAATAATTTAATTAGCTTAAAAATTTGTAAAGTTTAATAGTGATTATAGTAGTGTAACAGTTTTTCAAAAAATTTTGTAACAGTGTCAAATAAACAACGCGATAAAATCCGTATATAGTAGTTTAATTTCAATGAATAACATTCGCGTAAACAGAAGACAATATTAAGCAGTAAACTATAAGCAGAGCCGTTCGCACCACGTCCCCACTGGAGAAGAAGTGGCACCGAGACCTTTAAAAAAATGGCAGAAGCGGGTTTCTTCACTCGTAAACTTATTTACAAAACAACCTTCACACATACTCTTAAATAAGTCCTTAATATTTATATGACAATATTTACCCTCTATTCCAGTTCTTTGCATAAAACCTCATACACATTTAATAATTCCGACTTAAGATTTATTGTTCCTTTCGCTACATTTGCGTAATATGCGACTGTTTTACGTGTATGGTTAGTGCTTAATAAATCAGATATACGACTTTCCGGTCGCAGCGTGTGTTCTTCCCCTTAAAAGCCAGAAAACTAAGGGTGTGACGGTAGAAAGATAAAAGATTTGGAAAATTCCTAACGATTTTGGGATTTGAAAAGGGACTTGTAAGGTTTAGTACCCTTTGTAATTATTTTTGCTTAGATACCTTACTAAGTATAAAAACATGAAATAATGGTAATATTATAATTGTGGAAGCTGTTGAACAGATTTGGCCCAAACTTGGCTAGCATATAGGCCATTTTCTGGATTTCACGATTTAAAATGTTAACTATATCTACTCCGTTTCCGTGGTTAAGTAAGGTAATAAAATCATACTATTAGCATTGAACTCACGGCTTATAACTGACTCATTTTATCTGCACGGATAGCATAGTGGTTTACATGGTCGTCTCGCCGCTACGTTAAGTGTTGTAGGTTCAAATGCCACACGGGACAAAAATGTGTGTGATTCACAAATGGTTGTACCAAGTCTGGCTGATTGTGTCAGTTGTTTGAATGCTTTCAAGAATTATGCCTAGTGCAATAGTTGTCTTTAATAAATATGAAAAGATAAAATAAGAAATCAAAACCAGGAATAATTCATTAAAAAAAATCAACGGGTTGCACTCCGGGAGTGTCGGTAGAAGTGAAAACTTGAATATTAACGTTGTGCATTTTTGATATTTTGGAATGGTTAGGGAATAATTTTGCACGAGTTGCTTTAATTATCAGTATAGAAGTACTATCATTTATGTGGTAAAATACAATATTCATTTATTGCGCTATCGTACACAAACATGACAATTCTCCCTCCGTCTTACGAATTTTCGATCAGGTCACGTGTCCTGACGCGAGTTTAACATTTTTTACCCATCACAAAAAGAGTGCACAACGCCGCTAAAGAAGTTTTCACTTCAAAAAAATTGCCCTAACACTTCTTTCCTTCTTTTCTTTCTTCTTTGTACCTGAATTATAAATGTAAAAGAGCCAATCAGGGGAGTTAAAGTGAAAATCTCTCACATGAAAATCAAAGATACGTCCGAGTTAGCACCCTATTCTTATTTATAGCCTTTCCACACGTTAGGCAATAAGAAGGTAGATTGAAATAAAACTTATAAAAGTTTACCTTTCGTTGCTGCACCGATAGAAGAGTGGATTTCCTAAATCTGTGTCTATGTGTTCAACTGTCTAACTCTTTATGAGTTTTTATTGTTTCTTTGCCATAGCATTAACTGTTTCACGTCTGGCATAGCTGTTTACAGTATCAAGGCGCCAAGTGTTGCGGGTTCTATCATCACAAGGAAAAAACAATACTTTCGTTTTTTATTGTTATAACCTGTCAATTATTGGAATGCAAAACATAATTAAAAATATATCGTATCTGGCCACCGGTGGTCTCACACTGAAAATAATTTCTGTATCGCGAAGGATTTTACAAACATTGAAACTAAGGACACAGAGAACACCCAGACTTAGAGCAGCCTTTGTTGGATTACTAATGTATTGTTCGGATTCAATCCCACAATCCTCGCCGTAGTAACGGTGATGAGCGACCACTCAAACTACTAAGCTACCCATGCACACACTATCATATTCGTTAACTTAGTTAATTGTTCTGAAAATTTACAAAACTTCACTAAAGTTGATACTTACTGGTTACGTAACAATACAACAAAACGTAACGTTCCAGAATGTATGTCGATTTTACGACCAGCTGAGGCAAAGCAAGTACTTTTTAGAATTTTGTATTATCAAAGGGAAATCTTCTTGTTCTTCTTTTCGTGTGGTTAGTGGCCAACCTGTTGTCAAGAGTTGTTCAAGCCGCCCATAGGCCTCTGACATGGCTTAACGACTGCTGTCAATTTGACAACAACTGGTACCGACTTTTTACGTGCCCTCCGAAGCACGGAGACGCTTAGATGAAATACCACTAAGCGGTTACCCATCTATAGACCGACCACACCCAACGTTGCTTAACCTCGTTAATCGTTTACCGATCAGTGAGTACAACTGGCTATGAGCACCATATTGGATAGCAGGGACAGCTGTATGTACATAATATGTCTTATACGATTATTTCTATTATTATACCTATTTACTGATGTGCTCTTAACAACAACAAAATAATTATAGTGTCGGGTTCAAACCCACGTCGCGCACCTCTGACTTTCGGAAGTTATATGACTTTTCGAAATTATGTGCGTATTCGTACGTTAAGCCGTTGGTCCCGGCTGCCATGAACATCTATGGCAGTCGTTATTGGGAGAGTGTCGACACAAAAGATCCCACTGGGTCAAAGTGTCGCCGGTCTGCACTGACTGGCCCCCACATAAGAGAAGATACTGTCAATAATAAAGCTAGTTAAAGTTTGAATAAATAAGTTAAGTAAATAATAAGCTTTAACAAATTTTAAAGGCCAGTAGTTGACGTCGTCCGGCTGAGATAATGACGATGAAAGTTTAAATAAAGAAAATTACTATTTTTGTGTATTATAAATGCTTTTAATGTAGCTTAAAAAATTGTTTGTAAAGTCGCAAGCAAAAATTCCAACATATCTATATTAGAATCTATTTATATAAATATTAAACCCTACAATATTAACACATAGCATAATACATTATAATATATTTTTAATAAACCTCTGTCTTTTTACAGTACTACTAATAGGGCAGACATGCATAATATGACCGCAGATTCATTCAAAAACTTCTAACAATGCATCAGTGCTATTTCAACTCGCGGTTAACAGCACATTCAAAACAGCGTTGTAAAACCACACTCTACGTATAGCAAACAAAGTCCTATCCAAAAATGAGTTCGGTACACTTCTATAGAATTTCAACTGAAGCGTTAAAAGTAAAGATTTAAAATGCAGCGCTCGCTCAGACAATGAGGTAAATGCACTAATTATCGTTCGCTAATAATTACAGAAACTTCATTCAATCGTTAAATGTTTTAATAGTTGCACGCAAAAGTAATTGTATTTTTTTCTGTTAAATCAATTGAAGTATTAAGTGTTTTTAAATAAATCATTTTCAATTATTTCGATTATCTCTAGTATGAAATCCTTACTAATATTATAAATTCGAAACTGTCTATCTGTCTGTCTGTTACCTTTTCATGGCTAAACCACTCAACCGATTTAGATGAAATTTGGTACAGATATAGTTTAAAACCTGGGGAAGGACATAGGCTACATTTTATTGATGTAGGTACCACGCGGGCGGAGCCGCGCGCAAAAGCTAGTAATATTATAAATTCGAAAGTAACTCTGTCTATCTGTCTGTCTGTCTGTTACCTTTTTACGGCTAAATCACTCAACCGATTTACATGAAATTTGGTACAAATATAGTTTAAAACCTGGGGAAGGACATAGGCTACTTTTTATTGATGTAGGTACCACGCGGGCGGAGCCGCGCGCTAAAGCTAGTTATTAATAAAAATGTATATTGAAGTTTTGTTTTATAGAAGTTTTAAAACGGTATTTTAGTAATTCAATGAATATAGAAGCTATGCTTCAAAATAAGGCTTGCTATTGGGTAAGGTTTAATTTTGTTTATATTGCCCGAATGATTATATGTATAATGTTCGAAGCAGTGATAGCCTAGTGGGAAACAGCTGGAATGCTACGCAGAGGTCTCGAGTTAATTTTTATGAATTCTATTGATTGCTATGTATGTCAATTATGTGTAATCCACAAATATTTGTTTAGAGTATCCATGTTATTAGTGTCTAACGTTTAAAAATCGTTAGTGAGTTATTGTTTTAGAACTGGGAAGAGAAAAAATTACTGAGGGTTTGATAAATATAAGTCACCGATTCGATTCGCGGATCAGGTAGACTTTTATTGGGAATTTTCTATTATCACTCAGTATTTATCATTTGGAAATGCACCCAAATGACGCCAACGACTTTTGACTTTTAGGCAACTACTAAATATAGCTGGATAAAATAATTCTGCCTGTCCCTTGGAGCATACCCCGTCTCTGTAAGCTGGGCATAATCCTATAAGATACCAAGTCTATATACCTATTTGACACACTTCCGTCGATATACACGATGGACTGGATGGTCTATCAAATATATTTCCGGCTAGTTTAACAATATACCTGCCCGATCATTATTTCAGAGACGGCTCTGTAAACTACATCACAAACGTTTACACAGTACAATGGCTCTCATTGATAAAGCACAATGAAATAGGATGCGAGCCAGACAGTACAGAATTGCGCCATTGATAAATTTTCTCATGCGAAAAATTTCAGTAATAATACGTCTAGTATCCGTACTTACCTATAGTCTATATTTCTTACCTATCTTATTTACAGATACATATGGCTTATTAGTAGCTAGAAAAAATACATATGTATGTCTATATAATTAACTATAGCCTTTCTTTTTTGTTTTCGTATTTATTAGCGAACGAATAACGACGAAAAGTCTGAAAGCAACTGAATAATTGGTAATGAGTTTGTTTGTTTACCATAATATAAGACATCTAAGAAAATGGACTGTATTCATTGACTAATATTCTGCTCGCGGCTTTGCTCGCGTATATGCAGATTACGTTATTAACAGTACTTGCACGATGCAGTTACCATGCGCAAGTTAAGCAACCCATGCCATAAATACGTGCATGTATCTGGTGCATGTATCTGACGCATGTAGCCTGCAACAGCTATTTGCGCCGTTTACCAGCCAATCTTGGGTCTCATTTTCACTTTACACATAGCCAAAGGCAAACCATATATCCATTTAAAGTAAAATTTCCTATAATAATACAATAATTCATCACAACGTATTAAAGCAAAAATAACTAACAAAAAATGTGCCAAGTTAGCTGAAAATTGTGAATTCAATTAAAACTTTTTGCCGAACTAAAGAGAAACTACATAATTAAGTTTAATCAGAACTCAGAGAAGTTATGCTACTTCAACAAAATACTTCACTTCACTTCATTGTACAAGGTGTCTCAAAAGAAATGTTATATTTAGCTAGCTTACTGCGTGAACGCAACGTATCCGAGGGGCGCGGGGGTTATGTCAATCGGTAGCCTGGCTCTTGGGAATTCAGTCGCTATGGAGCGTTTCTCGGGAGCAGACCGTGCGTTGTGCGTGCGAGAGTTTTACAAAAACGGTGATTCGGCGACTGTAGCGCGTAGAAAATTCTGTAGTATTCGAGGTTTTCGTCACTTAAATGATGCGCCAAGCATTCCTCTTATTCGAAATTGGGTTAAGAAGTTTGAAGAGACTGGAACAACGCTGGATAAATCAAAATCCGGGCGACCTAGGTCATCAAGAACGGTAGAAAACGTGGAGAGTGTTAATCAGTCTGTTCGCGACGACCCGAACCTTTCAATTCGGAAGCGCGCAAGTGCTTTAAATGTGCATAGATCTTCACTACATCGCATTATGCACAAAGACCTGAATCTGCACCCCTACAAAATTCAATTGGTGCAAGAATTAAAGCCCCAAGATGCCAGTCAGAGGCTTAATTTCGTAAATCAGGTGATTGAGCAATTATCGACGTTTACGAACATTTTGTTCTCGGATGAAGCTCATTTTCATCTTAATGGCCACGTAAATAAGCAAAACTGTCGCTACTGGTGTGCAACGAATCCGAAACGCAAGCATCAGAAACCCCTACATTCGCCTAAAGTGACCGTATGGGCTGCGATGTCGGCGCGAGGAATTATCGGCCCTTACTTTTTTGAAGACAATATGAGGCGTGCGGTTACAGTGAATTCAGAGCGTTATGTGGAGATGTTAGACAACTTCTTGGTTCCTGAACTGCAAAACTTTTCGGGCTATAACCAAAGAACATGGTTTCAACAGGACGGAGCAACTTCACACACGTCCAATATGTCTCTGCCACATGTTCGTGAAATTTTCCCTGGCAAATTAATCTCCCGGAGAGGTGACATAAATTGGCCTCCACGCAGTCCAGATTTGACCCCTATGGACTTTTTTCTATGGGGTTATCTTAAATCTAAAGTTTATGCGAATCAACCGACTTCACTGGCGCATTTGAAAGAAAATATCCGTCATGAAATGGCAGCCATCCCTGAGTCCACCTGCCGTGCCGTCATAAGTAATTTTACTGTTCGATTAAATGAGTGCCGGGAACGCGAGGGTCTACATTTAGACGATGTTATTTTTAAGAAATAAATCCCCAAAAGGTGTATTTTAAAAATTAATAAACAGTTTTTCTATATACGGCTTACTTTTTTCTTAATCGATCCACTAAATATAAAATTTCTTTTGAGACACCTTGTACTTTATCAATGAAAAATTCACGCGTGAAGATGAATATCTGCGAGGAAATTTCCCCTTCCCTGTGAATACTTTGCAGCTAATCGAAAGTTAGAACATTAAGTTGTAAGGTCAAAAGGGCCTTCCGTCTCTCTCAATAGTAATCTCAATAGTATATATACATATTTATAGATACTATTGAGATTGCTGACTTTTCGTCCGAGTTCAGCCTTAATGGCACCGTTAGCCGTTAACGGTAAAATGTAAAATAGTAAGTCGTAAAGTATTTGTTGCTCATTTGGATAATTATGTACTGCAGTTGATGAATGCAAAGACTGTATGCAGATATGTGTAATGAAATCGTGATTAATACACGGGACTTTAATGAGGGCAAATAAGCCAGGGGCGATTATTATCAGTACAAAATTTTGATTATTTTATATTTCGAAACTTTGATGATTATTCGATTTGATATTGATCGATGTTTTGACGACGTAACAGAACTATAGCCAACACGACTGTCTCTCATTTTCGTGGCGTAAGAAAGGCAACAGTAATTATAGGGAAAAGCAATAATCAATATTCATATCTGCATAGTTTCAGGAATATATATTCCAAAAGGCTAGGCAGCATTGCATTTGCATTTTGCCAGTTATATTGTAGCGCATACGTAATAGAAGGCGACCCTATTGTGGACTACCCGGCATTGAAAATTATTCAACAGAATAACACTTTACTCGTTTTTTTTTTAGTCTTTTTTTTTTTAATTGCACCCGCCATCGCTGGGTTTTGCGCAATCCTCCCCTAACATAATCAGGGACCTTATTTATCACTTTATGATTCTATTTCTAAAATCTTTTCTTAAAAAAAAAAAATATCAATTTACATTAATTATCTATCATTTTTGATGCATGTTGTTAGATCCGTTCATAGAGCAGCGATAGCTCAGTGGGGAGACCAACAGACTGCAGTGCAGAGGGTCTCGGGTTCGAACCCACGTCGCGCACCTCTGACTTTCGGAAGTTATATGACTTTTCGAAATTATGTGCGTATTGATTGACAATTATCGCCTGCTCCGTGCCTCGGAAAGCACGCTAAGCCGTTGGTCCCGGCTGCCATGAATATCGTAGACACAAAAGTATCGTGTAGACACAAAAGATCCCACTGTGTCGAAGTGTCGCCGGTCTGCACTGACTGGCCCCCACATAAGATAAGATAAGATAGATCCGTTCATTCTAACCATCTCACAAGTCGCAGACGCTTACAACTATTATATTTATCTATTAAAATTCATATTTAATGCTCATAATGGCATTCGCTAAATGCCATTATATTTACCTATTAATTTACATACATGATATGTATATACTATACATGATGAATACCGATGTGTTAATATATAGATATCAACACATCAGCACTCATCACGTTGTGAACACAACTATTATTTTAACTAATAAATGGTCTTGTAATAATCATAATTATATTACAGCTCTTTACTCGATTTGGGAGTCAAAGATGGACACACAAACTACGAGATAGTAGTGGCCTAATTTTCTTTGACTATGAAAATAACTAACTTTATTAGGTCTGGCCGTCAGTGTCCTACTGTCACTCAATCCTAACTATTATTATAAATGCGAATGTAGGTTTGTTTGTTACGCTTTCACGCCTTAACTACTCGACAGGTTATCATGAAAATTCTAGCAAACGTTTGGGTTCAGAAAATACATACGGTACCTTTTATTTTTAAAAAAGTACTGTTTCCAACAGGACCAAGTAGGTTAAATAAAAGTCAAAGTCAAGTCAAAGTCAAAAATCATTTATTCACTTAGGTCACAAGGTAACACTTATGAACGTCAAAGGGGTTAGTGAGTTTGTTACATTTACTGAATTTACATTTATGTTAGTTGCAAGTTTTCAAAAGATTGAGCCTATGAGAAGAAAAAGTATGAAGTACTTCCAAAACACAATGTATCTATGAACTAAAAGAGCGCACTAAAACCTCATTCAAACTAAGATGGGCCCCCTCTTTCGTAAACATTTTTGCGAACTTATCCCGTAGCGTAAAAGTAGCCTGTTCACAAAACAAAGAAAGAGAAAGTAAAGAAAGAAATATTTCGCAACACTACACTACCGTATTCTTTTGGCGCGTTCCCTAAAAGCCGTATACAGAAACCGATCTTATAAAAATACAAGTAAAAGCACTGTTTATAAACTGTCCCACTGCTGGGCATGCTTTCTCTGAGTATGAGAAAGATTAGGCTATAGTTCACCACGCTGGTCCAGTGCAGTTGTTGCCAGGCAGACTTGACATATCTTCAAGAACATTATAGAGAACTCCAGATATGCAGATTACCTCACAATGTTTTCCTTAGCTGTTACAGCGAGCGATAATTAAAAAAAAAAAAAAATAAAGATTTATTTGACACAAAAGATAATACATTCACTGTGGGTACATGGTTATGAAACAGTAACTATACAGTATGTATTTCGTTAAAAGGTACTGAGACTGTTTACCAAACTAGGCAAGAGCCTGTATTGTGGCTGACAGTGTTCAGTCGTGGTAATTGACACTAAAGTATATATTTAGGATAAGACGTGAATGTTGCTGTACAGTGGATTACTATTTAATGCGCACATCAAACTCGAGATTTCTGCGTGGTAGTCCAATGGTTTCGTAACAGACTGTCACTGCTATATTGCTACAAAATATACAGCTTTATTATTAACATGTGCGAGTCGGACTCGCGCACGAAGTATTCCATACCATTATCTACAAAAACGGCAAAAAAAATCACGTTTGTTGTATGGGAGCCCCTTAAAATATTTATTTTGTTCTGTTTTTTAGTATTTATTGTTATAGCGGCAACAGAAATACATCATCTGTGCAAATTTCAACTGTGTAACTATTACGGTGCATGAGATACAGCCTGGTGACAGACGGACAGACGGACGCACAGCGGAGTCTTAGTAATAGCGTCCCGTTTTACCCTTTGGGTACGGAACCCTAAAAACTACTACAATAAACGCTAAAGAAAGAAATCTATAAAATACAAAGAAAACTAACTTCTAAAAGCTAATACCATAAATCATTTTACGTTGCTCCCCTTTGTTATATTCTCTGAACTGTTGCAGAGCAAGGCTTATATTACCCAACTCTCTCTTAGTCAAAATTAATTCCAAAGTATCAAAATGTCGGATGTGAATCCCAAAATATGCAAAAGGAAGCGCGAAACGTCTTCAAAATTTCGCTCAAGAAATATAATAATTAAATTCCTGCTTTAGTTTGAGTGGCGCAACTTAATTAGGTTTAATTCACACCAACACATCGGCGTTTAGAAGTGCAGCACTGGTTATTGATCTTGCTGCTTTACGAAATATTAAGTTTATGTTCAAGGTAACGTACATTGCCTGGCTCAAAAAATCATGTAACAGTGTTTCAACGCACTTGAACAAGATTAACGACAAGTTTCTTTATGGACAACTACCGCACTAGGGACTGCCGCGGGGGACTTTACAAACGTTAAAACAACGGACATTTAAAACAGTCAGACTCCGAACAATTATTTGTGTGTCGCACATAAATCTTTGTCTTAGTTGGGTTCCAACCCACAACCCTAGGCGCAACTTAAGCACCTTAACCGATGAGCCATCCGTGCAGTCATATATACTGCGTTGTACTAGTTCGTGAAAACACGAGACTACGTACGGCTCCGCGTACAATCGAGCGCCTGCGCTTGCCGTCGTTGCTTGACGTCGTATGTGAGTGTGAATAGGGCCTTAGTTCCTCAAAACGGATCGAGTTTCTTGTCAGTTGGCGTGTTCTGTGAAGGTTCAAGTTTGGAAGCTGTGTTCACTTGTCAGAAGCGCTTAGCAAACTTGAAAGGAAAACCTTTCCAGGAATCTTATAAATAACCTACTTTCTAACTGCATAATATACCTTTAAACTACATAGTAAACACGTACGTACGACAGAGCAAATGCGAGCAAGATTTTCAAACTACCTCATTTATTTGATGTGCAATAGTAGGTCCAACAGCGTAAACGCTAGCTAAACTGTTCGATTCTCTACATGTCGGGTCAAAGAAAGCCTTATAGCAGTTCTTGTGACGTTATCAGTAATAGTTTGAAGACTGGAGTCGCACCTAGTGGGCATCAAAAGTTTGCTACCGTATACCACAATTGTGTTGAACGGCTTGTATTTTATAACGTATTCTATTGGAGTTCATATTTTTTAGATTGTTCAAGACCTATAAGACTACCGCCGCCACCCGTCTTAGTCTCCCTATGAAGTATGTGTTAATTTAAATAGTCTATCGAGTTTAAGCAGATGTACAAGAATTCGATACCAAAAATGTGTTTTAAAATAAACTGCGACGAATCCGTATAAAGCAGTTTAATTTGAATTTAAATCTATTTGTATTCGCAAATACAGCCGTCAGTTTCAAAACTAATTCCACTGGAAATCTCTTTTCAAAGCCACAACTGCCGCTCAAAAATAAACATGTTTCAAAATAGTTTCGCTAACGAATGAGGCTTTGCATTTTTGTACAAAAATACTCTCACGCTGTGATCACAAACGAAACAGTTAGAGTGACAGATGAAAGGACATTTCTATTGGATGCTGTTGTAGACCTGTCGCACATTTAAACATTTAAAAAATATTGCTTCAAATAACCACAAACAGTTACATAATCTAGAACTGTCGAAGCAAATAAATGTAGCAAATATTAATTGAAATTTAACACAGATAGATCATATATATACATACATAGATTCACGCCTGTTTTCTAGAGGGGTAGGCAGAGACTACGGATTTTCATTTGCGACGATCCTGACACACTCACGCGCCGATTAGTGCAGGTCAGATATCAATCGATCAATCAGCCCACCGCAGTCCACTGCTGGACATAGGCCTCTCCCATTTTTCGCCACAACATCCGGTCTTCCGCCTTCCGCATCCAGTCTGACCCAGCTACCTTTCTCAGATCATCGGTCCACCAGGCCGGGGGGCGTCCTACCTTACGTTTACCAAGTCGTGGTCTCCACTCTAGAACTCGCTTGCTCCAACGGCCATCGATCCTTCTATAGATATGGCCAGCCCATTGCCACTTCAGCTTGCTTATTCTGCGGGCTATGTCGGTAACCTTGGTTCTTTGACGGATAACCTCAGATAAGATAAGGTCAGATATAAGGGACAAAAAATTATGTGATCCACAAATGGTTGTTCCGAGTCTGGGTGTTTTTGTGTTTGTTGTTTGAATGTTTGTAAAGTTCCCCGCGACACAGGATATATTCCTAATGCAGGACCTGGCTTTATGATTAAGAAAAAGTATGGAAGACATATTGCAGTAAAAATATTGCCATCTAGAAGCATTTTTTAGGTATGTACGTAAATTTTGAAACGTTTAAAGTTTTGGCTAACTTGCACTGGCCCTAGTCACGTATGAGGTCAAGCTAATTGAAGCCAGCAAGTTCAGTAATTAAATTATTGAAACTATTAAAACTATTTATACTATTATACTATTTATATTTGTGTTTACACTTTCCCCGACGTTTCGGTTGCTTTCCAGCAGCCATGGTCACGGAGAGACCGAAACGTCGGGGAAAGTGTAAACACAAATATAGATAGTATAATACTATAAATAGTTTTAATAATTTAATTAGCTTAAAAATTAGTAAAGTTTAATAGTAATAGTAGTGTAACAGTTTTCAAAATTTTGTAATAAAGTGTCAAATAAACAACGCGATAAAATCCGTATATAGTAGTTTAATTTCAATTTCTAATGCATATTTTATATAAATATTAGGATTCGCCCCTCCATAAAAACTTTAACTGTGCCAAATTTCATACTCCTCCGTCCGCGCAATTTTCGTAAAAAGGGGTACTTACAAAGTTTTTGCTTCACGTATTATTATATAAATTGTGATCTGTATTCTTCCAAGTTTTACGCAATAAAACTAACATACCAATCCCTTTTTCGACTCAAATCTATTTCAGATATATTTCCAGTGCCAATACTTAGTAAAATCACGTAAATACGTATTCCACTCAGCATAATAGAAATTCGGTCATTTGGCACCGGAGTCTCGTAAACGATCTTAATATCCGATGTGACCTCTTTACGGCTGCTTAGGTAAGCAAGGGTGAGGAAATCCCACAGACATTTAACGCGAACTTTTTATAAGGATAATTAGAGAACTTTTTTCGGAACTTAAGTAGGTACTAATGAAAAGTTAAATAAAAAAGACTAGGTAGTTGACACGTTTGGTTCAGTACTGGGACAGTATCGATGGAACAAAACGATATAAATATTGTCTTGTGTTTGCAAGAAAGTTACATATTGCCTTTAATTTTTATTAACGGCTTTAATTGCCGTTTATTTTAATTACAACTTTAATCTATTTAGATATTAGTTTAATATACTAATTACACCTGGCAGCTCATTATGAACATTGTTTGAAACGTTGGAGCAAGTGTACATCTTAACTAATATTATGAATACAAATGAGTGTTTATTACGCATTCACGCCTGAACTATTCAACCGAGCATCATGAAATTTCGCATAACCGTTGTCTAGGAGTATAAAAACGGACATACGAGTACCGTATGTCGCTTTATGCTATTTTAAATTAAAGAGCGCTTATTTTTCTGAAAAGAAATACAACTCTGTGTTACTACTGAGAATTTCTTTACAGAATAGCCCAATAATATGTTGTCCGACTGGAGAATATAACCCGAGACCTCAAGCACAGCAGTAAAAGTACTATCGTAGTGTAGAGGCAATACAACCGCTACAATAGTACTTTTATCTTGATAAATTAAGAGACACAGTTTTTTAATAAACTTATGATAATGAAGACAAGTGGTATAAATTACTTTCTCAAAGTTATTGTCTAATCTTCACTCACTAATTATTATTTGAAGATAATAAATTTAATTAAACTTGACTTTGAAGTATTTTATTAACGAGCATATCTAACACTACATAATACTGGGTGTAAGGGACGGCGTACCGAAAACTTTAGCAAGACGTCTTTCTATAAGTGCTTATCACGACGCAAACTTCAATTAATATAAAAACACAAGATTAAAATGTTATGTAGATTAACATTATTACGCGGTACGCAATGGATTGCTACCAATACATCGCACTCGACGAATGAACTCTGCGTTCCGCGCGCATAAAAACAGCTGATCTATTGAAATCACGACCATTTAATTACATTGCTGTATTGTAGAAAAATGTGACAGTCAGAAAAATGAAAAACTGCAGCAAAGCAATTGTGATTGTTGAAAAAAATTCCAACGATTTTTAACTCAGAATAATGGTCTGAATCTACTATTTCAGTTTTCGGTACACCGTCCCTTACACCCAGTAAATAATTTGAAACCTAATTCTAGAAACTTTTATGTTTACGTGGTGGCGGTGAATAATTTAAGTTTAAGACGAATTGTAAATAGGTATTATGTGTCTAGTTCACATTCAGGACAAAAATGCTACATATTACATACTACTTCGCATAAGAGAATTTGCCCCGTTTTTGCAACATTTTTCATTGATGCGCCGCTCCTATTAGTCGTAGCGTGATATTATATAAGCCTATAGCCTTCCTCGATAAATGGGCTATCCAACACTGAAAGAATTTTTACATTGAACCAGTAGTTCCTGATATTAGCACGTTCAACCAAACAAACAAACAACTTCTTCACCCGCGTTTCTCGTTACTGCACCGCCCCCATGGGTCATAGAGTTTTTTCTGGATAGAAGATACCCTATGTCCTTTTCCGTGCAGGAGCACAGAAAAGGACATAGGTTATCAGGAGATAACGTCTATGCGAAATTCCATGATTTTCGGTCGAGTAGTTAAGGCGTGAAAGCGTAACAAAAAAACACACATTCGCCTTTATAATATTAGTTAGGATTAGGATTATTGTTCGAGTTTTTTTTTATACTATTTATGTGGCAAACAACCATAGGCCCACCTGATGTCCTAAGTGGTCACCGTAGCCTATGGACGCAATGCAACACAAGAGGCATTACTTGCGCGTTGCCGACCCTTTAGAAAAGGAAGTGGGAAGGAGAAGAAGCGCGAAGGGGAAAAAAGGTTATTGGGCCTCCGGCACTCTCACTCATCGAACGAAACACAACAGTAGGAATACTGTTATTTCACGTCGATATTCTGTGAGAGGGTAGTCCTTCCCCGGTCGAGCCGGCCCATTCATGCTGAAATCAGCGAGGCTCTACTACTCTAAAGTTAGTAAAAAGTTAATAACATTCGTAAGTTACATATTAAAGACAAAGAGTTGAAAATCGTTCCAGCCATATTCTAGTTTCTAGATAAATCGGTCACTCAACTTAACCTAAAAAAGTTGGTTTTAAACGAGGTCGCGTATTGTCTGGTCCCGACCGCTTAGCAAGTCATATTTGATATTCTTTTTATGTAGCCGTTGTACCACGCTTGTGTAATCTTATAGGGGATAGCAGAAAAAATCACATCTCAACATATATGTTTATATTGAAATATAGGTATTTTATACGGCTGCTAACGATGCTTTCAACGACGTTTATTTTAATTATAATTATTAATATTTCTATACTTTTTATAACTATTCACATTTTCCCGACGTTTTGACTGCTTTTCAGCAGACGTAGTCACAATAAGTCTTAGGGTAAAAAATGCTATGATGGTGTTCATCTCAATCTTGAAGGAAGGGACAAGGTGACACATGACAGGGATATTAGTGAGGAAGAAGTTTATAAAAAAACATTACAATAATATCAAGCCCTGTATAATTAATGTTCCATGGGACGCTAGGCACCCATCTTATACGAGAGAAATGGCCTTTCCTCAAGCCCATATTTTGCCACTATCACTAAACGGGACAGACTTTCTCTTCCACATGGGAACAGTACAGTTTTCTGAATTAAAGGTTTCACGATGATTGGACGAGTAGTTAAGACGTTAAAGTGTAAAAAACAAACTAACCAATGTATATTTGCATTTATAATATAAGTAAAGATTTTGAACCTTCAAAGGCAATATTTTACATATTAACAGTCTACTATTTTCTCAGTCTACGTCATCAGCAACTTGTAACTACGACAGTATTCAAAAATAGTGTCTTCTCATATAAAAAGGCTTTGGATTCAAAAAGCATTCCGCAATTGGAGCGGTTACAACATAATTATTTCGATAAAAACGTTGAATCGATTTTGTATTTAATTCCTATAATTCGGATCTCACATGACTTTGGTAATTTAATTCGAACATTCTGTGTGATCGGTTTGTTTTCCTTGTTCCAATTACATTGATTGAAAGTGATTTTAAGACTTCAAGGCGGTTAAAATGATCGGCTCAAAGCCTTTTATGTACATCGTACATAAAAACACCAGCGCGCTTGTTTTGTACTTCTCTCAACCCTGCGTTCCTTACCGGGGCGAAAATCGTGGATATATTTCAAAATAATAAAAGTGACGACTAACATGCCTCTTCGCTATCTCAGTGAGTCAAATGAACTTTACCCTCGTATGCTACTGATTATCAGCATATGACATAAATAAATGACATAAAATCTATCAATAAAATAATCAAAAATAATAACACTACACGCAATAACCACATCACATATTCCACATAGTTCAAGCAAGGTAGTCTATTAGGTAAATTTCAATACGCTTTGCTGCTACTGAAGTTTTATTACAGGCAGCTGCAATTACACTGCCTAACATTGGCGCTAACACCTATACCACAGTACTAACGGGGCAATCTATTTAAATACTTTTTGATAAACCTGTAACAACTACCTCTGTACTCATAACAACTTATTTCAACGCGATACACATCGTTAGGTAATCGAATATCATGGTACAGGAAAGACAGACGTGTTGAACCTGCGTACCGCAACAACTAGAGCAAACAATTTAGTGGAAACCAACAAGCGGACCAGATTTAACAAACTATTTTTGTTACTTGCTTTTTTAGTTAAAACTTTTAAAATAACACAGTATTGGTTCGATCGAAGTCTGCTAACCTATGTTTGATTAGCATTGTAGCAATGTTCCATACGTAAAAGTCTAGATTAATTGTTCAAAACTAGTACTTCAATTAACGCGTACCTACGTTATAATAATTGCTACGTATATATTTGGGCGACTATATAGTCACCGTAAGACTATCTGTAAGCGACAAAAAAAAAGTAAAAACTTTTTGACGTTTACTTACTTTTCATTAAAAGACAACTGTCAAAACTGTGACGCGGGTGACTTTACAAACATTCAAACAACAGATACAGAGAACACCCAGACAAGGAACAAATATTTTTGAAAATACACAAATTTTTGTCCCGTATGACAACCCATAATAATACTCGAGGTTGCGGCAGTGACGAGGCGGTCACTTAAACTAGTACCAATTGGACGTAGTTATGCAAAAAGGATCCAACCCACAAAACACTTTGTTTTTAGGTATATATATATATATATATATTTTAATACAATTTATAACTATACCTAAAAACAAAGTGTTTTGTGGGTTGGATCCTTTTTGCATAACTACGTCCAATTGTGCAGTAAAAAGAACTTTGTTTTCAAATCTGGCCATAGATTAAAACCGTTTTCTATAACACCTTAAGGAGAATTGTTTGAATCTAAGGCCTTTGTCAAAAATAGTGTATGGCTTACCGGCCACTAAGCTGCATACATAACCGAATTTAAGGAAATGTATTCATTTCAAATTAATATTTGATGTATATAATTCATAAAGGAACTAATATAATTTTATGTGAACCACTTCACAGTAGTTTTGATGCAAATACGAATTATGCACGAACATTAGAAGCCTCGCATTGTTTGCATAAAATATTATGGTATTTGGCATGGACGACATAAGGGCACGGGTACACTAAACAATCTTGTATGTAGGCCTGCAACATTTTGCAGCTGATTATAGTATTTTTACGTTTATCTAGATTTAGTCAATAAATTGCTATCCCTCGGGGATATACTAGGTATTCTTTTCTGAATGAATGGTACTCTATTTTCTTCTCTGTTCCCCTGACAACGTGTATGTGAAATTGCATGACGATTGGTCGAGTAGTTAACCTCTCAAACCCCGCGCCCCGCGCCGCCCGGGCACTCAAGGACACTTGAGCGGTAGTCGAGTGGGTCGGCAGATGTTTATAATTTAGAACGCAAAGTTATGATAACAAAGCTTGTGTTTCTTAGAAGTATACATTGTAAGCTACGATAAGTGTTATGAATCATCGCATTTACGTGTATATTTTAGTTTATACATCTGGTTAAAGTAACCGAATTGGAAATATGAGATGATATTATTATATCTTTATTATATAGATTAATTGATTTGTCTAATAAGATGTTTTACTTTTTCTATTTCCTAGTTAAATACTCTTTATAGTAAAAAAAAAGTATTTATAATGTCTGTGAGAAAAAAATAAGATATTAGCATTTGAAAGTGCGTGACGAGTACATTTTAGAGCGAGAAGAAAGTAAATATTGAAAAAATTGTAAAAAAAATTCTGACGTAGCCTTGTGCGTGTTTTTTACATATTTTATAGAAATACTAATAAATAACACTATCATAGTGATTAAAACCTGAAATACGATATAATAAAATAATAAAAAAATAAAATATCAAAAAAGGCGGGAAATCTGAGAAATGGTAATAGGTTATTTTGGGCTTCAGTTTGTTATACAACAATAACAATAGTCACTATTGTTTTTATTGTGTCTAAAAATAGAAAGAATAAGCTTTCCAATAATGTATTATACTTACATACTTGCCCTATAAAAACTACAGATAACAGCGGAACAAATAACATAGACGTCCCGTTACGTCACGTGACGTCACGTGACATGACAAAAAAAATATTTAGAAAAATATTATTCAGTTGATAAATATTAATTCGAAAAGCTGGGTTCATTCTGAGAACATTGATATGCAACACAATATTTTAAATACAGGCCTTATAATAAAAAAACGGCAAACAAAACACGTCCCAACGCTTCGACCCCATATAGCGTCACCGGGGTTTGAGAGGTGGCGTGAAAACGTAACAAACTTACAATCGCATTATAATATCTATTAGTTAGGATTTAGACCGCCTCGATGATTCATCGGTTCTAACTATTGTTTATTTATTAAATAATGTATTACACAAAACGGAGTCCTAGGGGCTTTTAAAGCATACATTTAACAGACACAAAGTTGCAAACGATATACCAAATGCATTTGCGCCCTAACTTTAATAGAATCCGTTAAACTAACCAATAGTCGAATGTTGGTCATGAAATAATATTGTTATTACTGTAAAGTTTATAGTAATATGTAAATGAAAATAATTACAGTAAAATGAATAAGGCTATACAAAACAGAATTAATTAGAAGTAATATTGTGATATTATTATATACTAGCGGTCGCCTAGTGCTCGAAATTCGACCAACTGATATATGTATATTATGTCATGTCATTATACTCGTATATTGATATATGTAACCATAGTTACGCGCTTCGACTGCGTGTGTCAAATGCATGGTTGTGTGCGTGTAGTGTTTTTTCATTAATTTAATGTATTTATTATACATATTTTATATAAATATTAGCATTCGTCACTTCTTCTCTGTATAAACTATAAGTGTGCCAAATTTCATACTCCTCCGTCCGCCCAATTTTCGTAAAAAGGGATCCAAAGATTTCGCTTCACGTATTAATATATAGATTATGAAGTATAAAATAATATTATCAAATATTATATTATACTAGCTTTTGCCCGCGGTTTCGCTCGCGTTAATTTAGAATTTGACAATCAATTCGGGTTGTACTCTGCTTGTAATAATATAATTCAATCATGATTCGAAAGACACGTGGCGCCATCTATTATCATAAGAACGTTATTGTTGTTTTCCTCGGGAACAGTAACTTTTTTCGGGATAAAAGGTAGCCTATGTCCGTTTCTGTACACCTGACAACGTATATGCAAAATTTCAGGATGGTCGGTTCAGTGGTTTAGACGTGAAAAGGTAACAAACAAACAAACTCATTTTCGCTTTTATAATATTAGTTAGGAGTTAGGATCAGGATTTAGCATAGATCTACTAATGTTTAAATAGATATTGTAAATTATAAACAAGAAAAAATACAATGAAGCAGGACTTTGAACTCGTGATCTTGAGAAACCGTATAACCGTAAACAAGCTAGGCTATTCATAGTCCTGCATCGTGAAATTTCTGTTCCTATTAAGTATTGATAGTTAAGAAAAAGACATACATAATATGTATGTCTTTTGTCACCCAAAAATGATTACCCTCCTGACGCAGTCAAGTAAAAAATCATACCCTGATTCAAAAGCTCATGAAGTCTAGCCTATCGAATGTGGTACTTGAATATGTTGCAAGAAGCTAGCGCGGGCTAACATACAACAACATACTTCCGCGTGTGAGTAACATACTTCCGCGGGCTATATGCGTGAGCTTATTATATAGGTCACTGAAGCGGGTAACTCGCGATCGTCGTGTACACGACGCTTACATTCCGAGCAAGAGCTTCAGCTTGCCTATGTTAAACCCCTTTGTTTGTTAAAGAAACATTGCCAAACGAAAAGATTCGTCATATTGCTTTATATTATAGAAAACGCAATGCAAAAATGTAAATACATTAAAACACATTTGTTTTGCTTTGAAAACGCTGTATATTTTTTAAAACTTAAGACCAAGCCAGTCTTTAATTATAGCCGCCATTCCTGAGCATGACGCATGGACTGTTAGAGAATAGTCCTCGAAACAAGATTTAATTTATTTCTGTTGCTTACAAAATATATCTCATAACATCCACTTATCCAATGACGTTATATCTCAGTAATTATAGCTCGTTCGTCAGAAGGGCTTATTATTATATCTAGTCTTAATAGTAATCCACGTTCCTTACAAAATTTCTTGATTAATTTTACTTCAGTGACTTTGCATGCGTCAGTGTTCAACAGACCTAGCACAGGGTTGAGCAAGAATAAAAGAAATGTTTCCTTACTTAAGTTTTATTTTTCGCCCACTGTTATTATTATTTGTCTATACTATCCAAACAGCTACTGAGAATTGTTTTTGGGTTGATCCCCTATTACACAGAGTCTAAAACCATAGCTGTCAAAATGTAGATGTAATATTCGTCTGTCTAGCTCTTCTTGGAACTATGTATGTATATATTACTTCAAAACCCGTCACATAATTTTGACACAAAACTCCATGCTGGGTTTACAAGCTCTTACATTTTACAGTAAGACAGATTCTGTTTAATTACCGTTGGTATCCGTTTGAAAATAGAACCCCATGTAACGTGACGACATGGATAGTGATTAAGGCATTATGTTGGATGTTTTGCTGGTGAGCAGAAGCAGTGGCTATGCATTTTTTATTTACCGTTGTTACCTTTCGGCTTAAAGGACGTTTAAAGCACTTTGTCGGTAAACAAAATCTTCTTTTGTTGCCTAACGACGGAATATTAAAAGATAATTTTATTTTCTTACGGAAGTCCATTACAAATGTGTCCTTTTTGCATTCCCAATCTTATTATTTCTAAAGTGGGTGACAATCATAGGACAAGCTTTTCATGATAACGGTTTTTTGCCTTCATTTCTAAAGTGGTAAAGAATTATACACTCTGTTTGTAAATAATTACTGTAGTTAATAGATAGATACTTGCGGCAGTTATTACTGAACTATTCTTTCATCAGAATGTTTATTTGATTGCTAATTTATAAATAAACTAATTTATATATGTACAGAAATGATAGTAATAAATTATTATGAATAACCATTTAAATTAATAGCGGTTTATTTTTTTAAAGTATACTTGCATTAATTTTATCCATTTAAATTAATACGAGCAGAGCCTCCTGACCATAGCTGCTTAATAGAAATCGAAACGTTAAATTGAATAATATAGTTATAAGTTGTGATAAAACCCGCATATACCCAGTATTTTAATTTAAATGGGTAACGTAAAACAAAATTATTAAAAACAATAATTTATTTGCCTTACACGAACACATTGACGTCCCTATTATTACAAGTAAACAAAATAATAAGAAAAATAAATATATATTCATGACTTGCCTTCCTCTGATGCGGCCCATTTAAGTCCGAGGGGTCCTGTAATTTAATAATTCAATTTCGGTTTAGCTTCACGTTGGCGGAAACAGTCGAAGATAGCCGAATGTTTAGGAAGGATGAATTTGATTATACATCACTAGTAATGAAATGTGAAAATCAGTTATTATAAACAGCATAAAGTTTTAAAAAATAATATTTTTTTTTGTTTAACAATTTAATGAATGCCGGGATATTTAGCAGAATTACTGTATTATACCTAGATTTTCGGCTTTGCTTAGATTCCATGTAGTTGACGGCAGACCTATTGCCGCCTAAGAGACTTATTTTGAAGCGGTGGTGACCCAATGGACAAAGCATTGGATTTGCGATCAAGAGGTCGTGGGTTCGAATCCCATACGTTGAAATATCGACGTTACTTCACTCATAACATAAGCATATTAATTTAATTGGAGAAGATAACAATAATACTAGTTCTCTTACTCATTTTTGAAGTGAAAACTTCTTAAGGCACGTTGAGCACTTCTTGGGTGAACGAAAATCATGGAACTCGCATCATCGTCACCGAACGCTTTCCATTTTTGAATTATTTTTGGTTTATAATTTGGTTTATAAAGAAGTGTTTATGATCAAGAATTAAAGTTTTCATTTCTATCGGCAGTCCGCAAAGACTGTCCCAATTTTATTTTTTAAAGACATCTCACGCACTATGATTAATCCCTGTGTCGCAAGGGTCAAGTTATAACTTAAAGTTAGTATTTAGGTTCCAAAAGGTTGCTAACAGCATCCATTTGGAAACTAGACATAACTTTTAGATATATGTTACAAGATATATTAATTTCATAGTTCTATATATTTTCTCTAGAAATGTGCATAGGTTACCTCCGTTGATTCCGTGAATCTTCATTCCTCTTTTCATTAAACGAATTTAGATAAAACTTGCACATGCTACTAGGTTACTAGGTTCAGGCATTGCCCTTTGCCTGAACATAGTAACTAACTTAAATAAACATTCAGCAACTATACTATACTTAGAACTTTTGATCTTCATAAGTGTTACGTCCTGACCTAAATGAATAAATTATTTTTGAATTTGACTTTGACACATACATATGTATATGTCCTGGATAACACAGGATATTTTCCATCCCGATATAAACGAAGTCGCGGGCTGTAGCTAGCGTTTGATAATATTCCTCGCATGTTACGAATCTGAATGGAATTTTGGCGAGAAGCTTCGGTATTACAGCAGACTCAATGAATTGGAAACTAAGTGCCTATAAATTACAGATCCAATTGAGATGGTCTAACGGATTTACGAACTGGAAAGAACTAGGTTTTCAAACACTTCTCAATGACTACTTAACTACTTACTTATTACTTAGTCAACGGTGCAGTGGTTGAATTTGATGCGAAAGGTGTTGTGGGTTCGAATTTCTAAAGCAACCAGACTGCACGGATGGTTTAGTGGTTTAAGTGGTCGCCTCGCCACTGCCGCCACGCCGAATGTTGATGGTTCGAACCCACACGTGACAAGAAATTGTGTTATCTACAAATAGTTGTTCTGAAACTGTGTGTTCTTTGTGTCTTTTGTTTAAATGTTTGTTAAGTCCCCCGCGATACAGGAATTATACCTAGTCCGGGATTTGTCGTATATAATACTAGCTGTCCCGACAGATGTTGTCCTGTAAACACGAAAAAAACAACAAAACCCAATCTAAACCATTCTCGAATCCACTAGAACACACACAAAAAATTTCATCAAAATCGTTTCAGCCTTTTAGGAAGAGTTTCAAACACACGCATAGGAGATTTATATAATAAAGGTAAAAAAGGCACTAATGATACAGTACTCGGGTAGCAGATCCGTCTGTTATTTCAGTAGTTGTGAAGCCTTTAGTGATACAGGAACTATTCCCGTCCGATAATTTTGTAAAAGGGTCTCAGATTATTTCCAGTTTGCCAGTAAGATATCTTCTTACATAGTGTCATGCCTCTGTCCTCGAAAACCAGCAGCAGAAGTGTCTAACACCCACATTCTGGAACTGTTATAGTTATAAACCCACGTAGAAGGCGCGGGACTATTACGTGAGCAAATCCGAGATCTTATGCACAGTAGTCAATACCGCTGCGCCACCAAGATTTCTATTTTATATTATTGTAATATCTATCAGGAAACTCTGATCAAGAAGCCTGATGTCCCTTGAGGCGCAAGATCTCTCCTCTACGTGAATCATCTGCTTACCCATCGTACATAAAGCTGAGAGCAGTAAAATAAAAATAAAACATCTTTGCGTCTTATTATAATAATATATTGCATATATATTGCATCTTATTGTCTTCTGTTTACGCTAATGATATTCATTGACATTAAACTATACGGTTAAACTATAACGGTATAGCAGGCTGGCGCTTGACTGTGGCTGGCTTTTCTCGGGATCTGTGACAGCGACGCGGCTGTTGGAGCTTGTTGTCTTGCAGTACTTGCTTGACATGTTGAAGCTCGGCGTCCAGGTGTTTCTTGTCACAGATCCCGTGGGCTCTCTGAAACAAAGACATTCCCACGGTAGCTAACTGTTTAGGATGGTGGTGAGATTCACCGTTTAAGTACCTATTTGTATGGGTCTTTTTCCTATACACAGTGTGGCTCAAAGTATGATCAGGATTCCTGATGACAAGTACATCTAAGATAAAATCCATATATAGTAGTTTAATTTCAATCTTTGCGTCTAATTAACGCGCACTTACCACGTTCTCAACAGTAAAATAGCAAGTAGGTACGTGTAACAAAATTCGATTCCTAAAGCAATAGATGTTTACGTAGACAAACTGGCAAATGCCTCAATATAATTAAATTCCGTCACCATCAAAATATCAACACTTAATAGGGCATTAACACGATTATGTCAAAATTTGTTCAGACACCGCCTTTACGTAATTAGGAAGGACCATGCGGGTCACTATTCCTATTGGAAATACAACCTTATATCTTTAAGGTTATGGTTTATTTTGGCGAACTTATTAGGTTTGTTTATTATTTATTTTATGGTGTAATAAAGGTGTCTATACGGTTATTTTGTGGTTTAGTGAATTTAATTAAACACGTGTCTTAGTTTTATTGGTCGTAAATTTATATTAGTTGTAGGTTTTGACCGCGGTTTTGCTAGGTTATGTCGTGAATGAGTTTTATTGTTGACAAGCCTACAGTACTTGGTAAGGAAAGCGGTCAATGATACTATATGTATAAGTATATAGAAAAAAGCAGATATGTTTGTCAATGTAAAGATTCAAAAACGTATCAATTGGGACGTTTTCTATTGTTCTTAAAACAAAATCGGTTCTTCAAGAACCTTATTATAATATCAGCCGTATTAGTAAACTGTCCCACCGCTGGGCACGGGCCTCTTTTTAATTTAACAAGTGGTTACAGTAAGTATACATAACACATTTATTTAAAACAAAATATTTATGGTCACATTTTTCTTATTAGATAATAAAGATCTGTTCCCAGACTTTTGATGTTTAAAGATATATATTATATCCCACTTTAGGTAGTGACCGAAAACAGGATATATGTAGCTTTAAACCTAAATATTAATTGTACGTTTGTTTAGTCTAGGCTAGTGAACCTTGACTATTTATGTTATATATATTCAGCCTTACGTAGTACTTATATTTTTTTACTTTTTTCATGGAGTACATTTACAATTATTGTCCTGTGTGAGATTCGAACCCATAACACCAGGCGCGGCGCCAGCGACGCGATTCTTTGCACACATAGGATCAATTCAGATCAGGCGGAAAAATGCTCGAGCATTTTTCAAGTGGTAATAAATATCAACCTTATTACATTTAGATAACGCTTAAAATAGTATGCAACTGTTTATTGAATAAGATTTTAATGTTGCATGCTATTTTTTAGGTATATCTAAATGGAATAATGTTCATATTGAATTACCACTTAAAAGATGATCGAGCATTTTTCCGCCTGATCTGAATTGACCCTAAGCCGTATATGTATCTTCCACTAAATATTTAAAAAAGAACGTGATGTTTGTGACTTGAAAGGACAAACAAAACAATGTTTGTATATACTTTACTTATGTTTTGGTGCGCAAATATTTCACAAACAAAATATTACCAAGTAGTTAATTCCTTCGGGGTTACGTTGCAAAATATCTAATACCGCAAATGGACCTATGCAGTTACCTAGTGCACATCGATCATTTATGAAATATGTTACCTACGACATTACATGCAATAAACTTGCGTTCCTCTGTCTCTCTCTCTCAATATATTATACTAGATGTTCCCGCGGTTACACCCGCGTTTATCGTTACTGCGACGCCCCCGTGATCCGTAGCGTGATGTTATATAGCCTATAGCCTTCCTCGATAAATAGGCTATCGAACACAAAAAGAATTTTTCAAATGGAACCAGTAGTTCCTGAGATTAGCGCGGTCAAACAAACAAACTCTTCAGCTTTATAATATTAGTATAGATTAGGTACTTTTAGTTGCCACAAGATGTGAGTGGTCAGAACTTTACTTTCATACATAGGTTGAGTATACATTATGTATTCATCTTGTATTATTAGCAGTAGGTTACAAATTATTAGTGTACGTGTTGACCGCTCCAGCTAAGTTAAATGCTTGTTTTAGTCTGGAGTTCACGTCAGCAGTGCAGTGGATTGGAATCGAACCCACCACCTATCTGTGTAAGCTGAGTCCCCCTGCTGGGTACGAGCCTGTTGTCAGTGTGAAAAGGGTTAGGCCATAGCCAACCATGCTGTCCTTATCCACGTTGGCAGACTTCACATATCTTCGAGAACATTGTGTAGAAGTCTCATACATGCAGGTTTCCTCACAATGTTTGAAAGCGATAATAATTAATACGTACATAACTTCGTACTTTCAGAATTCTGTACCTTGGTATTGTACAGACTAGAGACCTCCAACGGTAGCTCATAAGGCTATCGCTGGTTACCCCAAATAAAAGTAAATTTCCTAGAATACAACAATTTGTCAAAAGACTTGTTTACATAGCCTAAAACAAATCTCCCTCCCCCAAGCATTACAATTTCCGTTGCGCTTCAATTTGTAAAGTCAGTATAGAATAAATAAGGCCTTTCCCATTAATCTCATGGGATTTATCAACAAATACAATACTATAGAGCACGGGCAGGGTCAAAACTCCTCGATCTTCTAGTCCCACTTAAACTGTATTAGTTGATTAGTATTATTCCTATTAATTCAGGCAATAGCCGTAAAAGTTATTTAAGATTGCAATTCTTTTTGTGCTAATCCGATGATATAAATAAAGGGATAAGGAAGTTTATTTGTGTATTTGTGCATAGAAGGAGAGTCTAATTATAGGTGTATTTTATGTAGCAGGAAGGCCTTTCAATATATACAGACAGTCCTACGGCTTTATTCTCGAAAGGGTACGCAGTGGTGTATTAAACCCATATTTTGCGGATTATGATTTCAGGTCCCACTATTATCGTACCGGTCACAGTGGCAGATTCTGTTGATGTTGTTACTGAGATTTATTTTTTTAAGAGAAAACTTCTTTAGGCGCGTTGAGCACTTCTTGAGTGAACAAAAATCATAGAAATCGCGTCATCGTCACGCTTCGACGCTTTCCATTTTTGAATTATTTTATAATATTAACAATATCTCAGAAATGTTGCGTCCTACGCAAAAAATAATGAAATTTTGACCCCCTTAATGACCCCTAAAAGAGTATCGGGAATCTGGCCCGCCCTGCCTTTTTTTGTTTGTTTTTTTTTATATAAAGAAGTGTTTATGATCAAGGATTTAAGTTTTCACTTCTATCGTCAGTCCCCAAAGACCGCCCCAATTTTTTTTGGTAGGAAAATCTGATACTGTTCCAGACCCAGCAGTCGAACCTGAGATCTCATGCACAGCAGTCGCTTCACTACTGCTGCGCCCCCAGGCAGTGTTTGTTATTAAATATTTGTGTTCATGATAATAATACCTCTCAAAATTATTCCTGACTGAATTTTGTATTTGAATTTGATACGACAATAATAATTATTTAATTAGCTTTGCGAGAAAGTTCTCCGGAATATTATTTTAGAAACAGATCTTTACCAAAGGAAATACTATATCTAGAAATGGGAAGGAAAACGTTGAACCTGATCATAGACAGGCGTATTAATTTTCAATTAAATTATTTTTGATTTCGTTTCGAATTTAGAAGTTGTATTCCGTTTAATTATCCCAAATGGCCGTGTATATTTCAGAAGAAATATTAGGGATGTTCCTAACCCGTAAACGAGAAACTAATATTTTGTAAGTGTATCAATAAGGTGAGGTCTTGTGACTAATATATTTTGGTTATCCTAACTTCCTAACTAATATTATAAAAGCGAAAATGCGTTTGTTTGTTACCTTTTCACGCCTAAACCACTGAACCCATCATCCTGAAATTTTGCATATACGTTGTCAGGTGTACAGAAACGGACATAGGCTACCTTTCATCCCGAAAAAAATTACTGTTCCCAAGGATAACAACAATAACGTTCTTATAATAATAGATGGCGCCACGTGTCTTTCGAATCATGATTGAATTATATTTTTACAAGCAGAGTACAACCCGTATTGATTGTCAAATTCTAAATTAACGCGAGCGAAGCCGCGGGTAAAAGCTAGTATGAAATATCAAAATATCGAGGCCATAAATCCGAAAATGTCTAAGTGGAAATATTATAAAGATAAATTACTAACATACATACATACATAGATTCACGCCTGTTTCCCAGAGGGGTAGGCAGAGACTACGGATTTGCATTTGCTACGATCCTGACACACTTCTCTGGCTTCATTCACTTTCATCACATTTCTCATACACGCCCGTCGGTGCAAGGAGCTCTTAACCTGGCCTTTGTCCAGAACGCCTCCGATCTGGTCGAGAAACGTTCGCCTAGGTTTTCCTCTTACGACTGTTCCATTCACACTAGCCTTATAAACTTTCTTAGTCAGTCTTTCCTCGTCCGTTCTTTCTACATGTCCAAACCAGCTTAACATACCCTTTTCTATTCTTGTAACTATATCCACTTTCATGCCGGATCTCTCTCTAATCACACTATTTCTTATTCTACCTTTCAGAGTCATACCACATATGCTTCTCAACGCTCTCATTTCTACAGCATTTATTCTGCTCTCATGCTTCTTTTGCCATATCCAACTTTCACTTCCTTAATTACACGTAAACATTATAAACCGTATTTAGATAAACATTAGAAAAAGACAATTTGGCAGAAATATCCATCTCGATGAAAATATTTATTTCCTCAGTGCTATTTATCACAATTATCACCAATAGGTACTTAACAATACAAAAATATAGTTATGTTTTTGCTTACTGTTATATACTTACGGCGTTTACACGCTGTTTATATAATTGCTATGCTTTTTGTATATTTTGAGCTAGGAAAAGGGACACGTAATTTAAAAGTTAAAAAGAAAAGATTTACGTTACTGACACTAACCAAAATAATATAAAGAGGAATTGTATATTTTTTGCATAAGTGGTGTTTATAAAAATATTTTTATAATATGTCGATAAGTTAAAATTATATGTTTATTACTGAAACGGTTGCAACTAAATATTATTACTCACATGATTCCTCAATAAGGTTCTCCTGCTGGCTATCTACGCAGTACTGCAGGAGAATGCTAAAAAGCACTCCAGAGATCACGTGCGACTTTGAGAACGGCATTATCACTACACTACCGGTATTTATCGATATCACACACTTTTTTAATGCACATAACTAGCACTTTTTTACACACAATCACTTAGTTTAAAAGATCCGTTAAGTTCCTGTAACAAAAAAAAACAATTAGTTAATAACAATATCAAATAAACAATATTAAAAAAGTTAAAAATATCATACCAAAATACTCGCACAAAAATATAGGTACAAAAATATAACCTAAAATTTGATATTTCGCATCTTAGGCTCGCCATCCACTAAAGCATAGCAGTCTTATAAGATTTATCGCATACTATCCCTTACGCTAACATAACTCCAACAAAATACGTATTTCGAAACATTTTATTGAGCGCAGTCGCATCGTGGCGCGCGAGCGCTGCGGAGCGGAGATGTGATGGGAATGAGCGCCGAGCGGTGTCAAGCGGCGCGGTTGATCCCACCCCGCCACCTGCTTTGATACAGTTTTATGCTGTCAATGTGTTTTTATACCTTTTCATGTAGACCGATTAAACCTGTCTTTCATAATAATCAGAATAATTAATTATTTTGATTATTATGAAATACTTTGTCCCAGAGTATACAGTATATAAAAGCAGGCGGTATTTGCGGATCATGAAGTTCTTTAATTGCAGAGTCGAGCAAAGTATCATTAAGTTTTTCGTTAAGAAAAAAAAAATGCTGGCAAAATAAGTGTAATACACCTCAGCCATATCCCTTGCAGAGTAGGTATTTAAAAGCAAGAATCTATTTGACAATTCTATACTAATACAGATTTAAATTTTCAAAAATATAATGTACTTAAAGAGATATGCATTGTAACGAGCGGAAATCTATAGTCTTACACCTTCGCTAAAAAGCCTTGAGTGTGCAAATGTGTCTATAGTAAAATTGTTTCGTATTATAAAATAAAATAAAGTCATGACACACTAGCGAAACAGCGATTGAAAAGAGCACCGGCGATTTTTGCCTGTGAGCTGAATTCCTGGTACTGGCAGCTTTTATTTTTTTACCTGTCTGTTATTTTTATTTTTACGTATCGTGTCGCGTCCAACACTATTGTTATATTTTCAAGGAATATTATTTGACTTTTACCTGGAACTGTGTATTAAAATAGTAGTCTGTACGTTATTAAAAGTGCAACCAATTAAACAATTACGGGTCAAATTAACAGGGGTTGTATCACTGTCTTTGAATGCAGACACGTGTTTTTTTGTGGTGTATCTGCATACATAGCTACGGAAGCTAAGTACAGACTTGATATGATGGTTTTCACTTGATATGATGTCTATCTTGGTTTATTAATTGTATTACATCCTTTTTGCATCCTCAGCAATTAAAAGCACTGGTCTTCTTTTAAACCAGGCTCGATAAAATCCGCAACGAGTACGTGCGAGGAAGCCTCGGTGTACGCGACATCGCTGACAATATGCAGGAGAGTAGGCTGCGATGGTATGGTCACGTAAAACGAATGCACCAGACTACGTCGGAAATTTGGCACTACAGCTTGACCTACCCGGTTGGAGACCTAGAGGTAGACCCAAGACAAGGTGGAAAGATGTAGTGCTAAAGGATAAGAGGGAATGTAATGTTACTGACGATGATGTCGAAGACAGAGCGAAGTGGAGGAGTGGATACATAGCTAGGAAGAGAGAGAGAGAGGTCTTCTTTTAAAGTGTTGCATATTACTAGCATTCTTGTTTCCAGTTAAGCTTAAGCTTAAACGCTTGTGTTACGAGTAGGTTCACCTCGGTATTGCAATGGATGGAAATCAAACCCACCTCTTATTCGTTCATCTTGTCGATTTGTCTTACTTTGTATTTTCGTTCTAAACTACTTATTATAGTACTCCAAAGAGCAGCGATAGCTCAGTGGGGAGACCAACAGACTGCAATGCAGAGGGTCTCGAGTTCGAACCCACGTCACGCACCTCTGACTTTCGGAAGTTATATGACTTCAATCCTGGGTCCTTTAACCCATTCAATGCGGCGGACGCCGATCGGTGTCTTATTTTTTCATACTCTGATTCGGAGGACGCCGATCGGCATCATGTATAGTTGTTTTATATTTTACCCAAATTTAAAGATATTATATTATTAAAACAACAAATGTGTTTGGAATTTACTAATGAAATGCCTGATATGAGTAGTTTTTAGATATTTTGTTTTTTTTATTTCATCAAGTGCTGCTGACGCCGATCGGCGTTTACGTTAAATATGAGCCGATTTTGGCTAGTGAAAGCAAAATTTGTTGCCGCATTGAATGGGTTAAGCGGGGCGTGAAAAAGCACCTTCTCAGGCCGTCAAAGAAGAGACCTCAACATCGCCTCGGCTTCTATGAGGGCGGTGTGGAGGCCACTGCTCTTAGACCACACGACTGCTTACCATCAGGTGGAGTGTGGTCATTTTGACGAGCACGATAAAAAAAAAATGACTTTTCGAAATTATGTGCGTATTGATTGACAATTATCGCCTGCTCCGTGCCTCGGAGAGCACGTTAAGCTGTTGGTCCCGGCTGCCATGAACATCTATGGCAGTCGTTATTGGGCGAGTGTCGACACAAAAGATCCCACTGGGTCGAAGTGTCGCCGGTCTGCACTGACTGGCCCCCACATAAGATAAGATAAGATATTATAGTACTACTCTAATGTACATTATAAAACAATTATTGCGTACTAGATTTTAACTGCGGTTTCGCTCGTGTAAATGTAGGTTAGCTTAATATTATTAACAGTATTTTTTTCTGGATGAAGGTACCCTATGTCCTTT
This sequence comes from Catocala sponsa, assembly GCA_963564715.1. Classification (NCBI taxonomy): domain Eukaryota; kingdom Metazoa; phylum Arthropoda; class Insecta; order Lepidoptera; family Erebidae; genus Catocala; species Catocala sponsa. The sequence goes on from OY751351.1 coordinate 12,683,452, forward strand.
TCCGTTTCTCTGATAGCGTGTATGCGAAATTTCATAATGATCGGTCGAGTCGTCAAGGCATTAAAGCATAACAAACAAACGAATTCACATTGGCATTGATAATATTAGTTAGGAAAACTCTGTCTCGTTGCCTCATAAAGTTAAATTGCAAAGCATAAATATTGTAATGCTTCTAAAACATTACAAATTTTAACTAAAATTACGGCCACTATGCAACAAACAAAACAATTTGAACTGCACCAAAAAATTCTTTACCAAAAACTTTCAAATATTTAGTTATTTATACATACAGCTACAACTTTTTACACCGATTTTGTAAAACACTGCACGCGAATGTATGCATGCAAACTGCAAATATTTTATTCACGACATTTTATCAAAAACTTGCAGGAATTTTCTCATAGGTTAATCTGTTAAATTTTTCATATGAATGCCCGAGGTGTGTTGCTACAATGTTTTGTGTTCGTCCGTTTTTGTTGATGACACAATATTATGAAAACAAATATTTTTGTATAAAAATATATAGGTATTATAGATTTAAAAACTAGTAAACCTTTTAATATTGTGCACTATAACGAAATTATTGTCGATTGCTTGCGTTACATATTTTTATTAAGATTAAACTAATTATTACGTTTTTTATATTTTGTTATCTAGCGTATCTTAGGCGGTGTTGGATAGCCTTATGATTATTATCGCTATTAATAGAGGAAAAATGTTCTTCTGTGTACGAGCAATAAACTTAATTAGCCTCTTCTAAAAAAACAGCTCCCTTATAAGACATTTGGTACTCAGTCGCGCGGAACTTTACAAAAATATAAATTAGTTATATTTATACGCAATACATCTAGACTTAGAGCAATTATTAGTGGATCTCAAAAGCAATTGTTCCGTGATGGAATAGAACCGACAGTACTACGGCATGGCACGACGACAGGGTGGCGGCGACCGATTGTCCAGCATCCATGCAATATATTCGCAAGTGTTTATAGGCGCCTACTACCAGCCGTGTCGTAAGCTTATCGACCATCTCCCTACGATCAAAGTATGACGATATCTATACTAATATTATAAAAAGCAAAAAGTTGATTTTTGTTTGTTTGTAAGGATATAACTCAAAAACTAATCAAACGATTATAAAAATTATTTCACCATTGTAAAGCTATATTATCAGTTATCACCGAGTAACATATGCTATATTTTATTTAAAACAAAAAGTACTGTTACTAATACAACTGTTGTTTTTTTTTTATTACGTGGGGAAATGCTCCTTATCATATCCCCTCGCCACAAGAGGAGGCAAGAGGGTTATGTCGGACTCTCCCGAGACTTCGGACCTACCGACTAAAACCACCACGGTGTGCCAGCTCGCTGCTTTGTATGATGGGTGAGTCGCTGGAACTGAAACTACATCTTTGTATGATGGGTGAGTCGCTGGAACTGAAACTACATCTTTGTATGATGGGTGAGTCGCTGGAACTGAAACTACATCTTTGTATGATGGGAGAGTCGCTGGAACTGAAACTACATCTTTGTATGATGGGTGAGTCGCTGGAACTGAAACTACATCTTTGTATGATGGGAGAGTCGCTGGAACTGAAACTACATCTTTGTATGATGGGTGAGTCGCTGGAACTGAAACTACATCTTTGTATGATGGGTGAGTCGCTGGAACTGAAACTACATCTTTGTATGATGGGTGAGTCGCTGGAACTGAAACTACATCAGCGACCAACATAACAATGCCCAATGCAGAGATGTACTGTCTGCGGGCGACGACTCCTGGACGACGCCCTGGCACAATAGAGGGCGTCGCTGCGACTCAACGGCTGGCGGATGTGAGATCCCCGTTCTCCCACCCATGGCCTTCACTACGGCGGCATAAGGTGCGCATAGGTCCGCCTTCGCCGCCCGATTCGCAGGCGGCGGCTTGGATACGCAAAGATACTTTCCTCATGGATCCACTCCGCCGCCTTCTTCTGCGAAATGACGACCTCGCAGAAGGATGCGACCGCTACCCACTTCCTCTGGCTGTCAACCATGGCTTTGATCACGGCCGGTAGCGAGAGATGTTCTTCTGAGAGTTCACGGCGCTGCACCGTCCAAGTCCATTGTGTGTGTATTGCGCAGTGTCCTCCTCACACTCACAGTCTTGGCAGATGGGACTCGTTTCCCTCCTAGCGACCTTGTGCAGGTACTTGCTAAAGCAACCGCACCCAAACAATACCTGCACTAGTCGGAAGGAAAGGGTCCAATGCTGCCGCCCTACTCACTGCTCCAACACCGTCTGGAGTGCCCTAAAGATTCTGAAACCGACCATATAACCATTTTTTTTTTTGGTACCCAGGAAAAATGCTTGATGCACTATCCGCCGGCTAGTGGACGGCACCGGCGGGGCGTGTGGGACTCCCCATACTGGTATATCCACTAAAAAACCTGGGGTGTTCCCTCTCTCACCCAATGGAGGGGCCTGTTGGGAAAACCGACTATATAACCTAACCAACCTAACCTTAGCTACTATTTCACGAGCGAAAAAGTGGGCAAAAGCTAGTCAATCATATTATGCTGACTAAAACAACGATGCCACAAGTTAGATTAATCTTCAGCCATCCTCATTGATGTCTTCTCATATACTGTCAACCCGCACTGGGCCAGGGTGCTGGACTACTGCCTATACAATAACATGTAAGAAACACAAACAAAAGACCCGTACCCAGCAGTAGGACACTTTAATATAGGACTGATATTTTTAACTTGAAAATATGCATTATTATAGACTATGTCTGCCTGTCTCACGCTTGCCAACTTGTGAAAATTAAACCTACTTATCACAGCGAATGGAGTCCATTAGCTAAATGAGACGATTAATTCTTGCGTGTTGAACTGTATTGGATCTGTGCCCATTGTCCACCAGCCTACTAAGTGTTGCTCTCTTTTAATGTTATGGAATTCGACAATATATTTCTTTTTTTATTATGTTGGGTAAAAGCCTCGTTCTTGGACTTCCAAATCACTATACTGGGAGTTATCCCCTGCCAGTCCCTTTCGAAAACGACGTCAAGGCAATATTATGACTGAAATTTGAACGTTGATTGGCTAGTCCTAGAGTCGAGCTTTAGCAAGTCATAAGCTGAGTTTTAGTAGCTACTTATTCATCAGGCGACTCTTGGTAATCAAGTTGTATATTCCCAAGGTCTAAAGTAAGTTGATTGATTACAAAATAAGTTGTAGTCAATTACAAACCAAGATAAACACCAAAAGCCTTCGTTTCGGTAGCGCCTACCACAATTACCCTTACCAAACGTCCAATTTAACCATCCGTCTATAAAAACCCTTTGATTGAAGTTTTAATAAGAGAATCAAATTAAGCCGTCACTGTAACATGTTCGTACTGTCGTTAATGATAGTGCATTCGATGTTTCAGCGACTACTTATACTAGCAACTTTATGTAGCAGTTCGGTTGATTCTATGATCAAGATATCAACTTTGAGTTTTAAACCTAAAACTCAATCTATGATTACCAATTTAATGCTTAATTTTTTAATTAACACATTACTAATTTTAGCCATAGCATCCTTAATTTAGAATAAACCTAAGCAGCAAAGGGGCAGCTTACAAAAATATACAAGCGATGTTAAAAAAACACCTACATTTGCAGGTGTTTAACAACTCAGATTTGAGTTTGGTGGCAAGAATCAATAGAATTGGTAATTGCCTGCATATTTACTGTACGGCTGGCTAAGTGGCTTAAGTAGTCACCTCGCTCCTGCCTGCGCATCTAGTGTGGTAGGTTTGATCCCAAACTTTTGTGTCATCCACAAATAGTTATATCGAGTCTGGGTGGGAACAGTAATAATAATAGGTATGCTACTTCTGCACTAGGGTGCAGAAATAGCCTATTATTAAATTAAAAATAAACGAATTATGGAAAAAGAAGACAAGTCTAGTGTCAAACAAACTCAATAATACTTTAATACTGTTACACCCAGTGCCATCTCTCGGCATTGTGGGGAAGACTCGGAAGTTCCGTCTAATAATTTATTACAGTGACATCTATTGATGTTTTACGGAACTACTATTCGCGTACCTATTAACGCGAATAGTAGAGATAACACTGAAACATTCTAGAATCTTCGTAATGTTTAGATACCGGGTATGGCGTTTCTAGAAAACTCCAGAAACGCTTTAACCGCGTATAAAAGGGCAAAGCCAGCGCTCGCCGAGTCAGTTTACAATCGTAAGCGGTCAAGTATTCATCGAAGCGAACGAAAGTAAAAATACTACGGAGTTTGAAGCAGTTACAGTGGAAAATTGTAGTATAGTGTTTTTTGTGTTTGTTATGTTTTAAATTTAATTGTATGTATAAAACGTGTTTTAGTCGGTAATATTGTTTACATTCTTATCCCTCGAACCCAGCACGTAACAATACCTTTTTCAGAGCGAAACAGTCCTATAGCAAACAAGACGTTGTTAGTCTGCCATAATACCCCTTACAGGCATCTTAAGAATTAATAGAGCCTTTGACAGTTCCCTGACAGCACGTGTTAGTAAATATTGTGACTGTTATTGGCTGGTCGATTTAATTCAACCATATTTTTATGGGGTGTTAACCGTATTAAAGGCTAGTTTCGCTTGCATATTCTTTGTCTCAGCAACTACGTTGATAAATGGGTGCTTTTACTGTTAGGTTAGCTTCCAATAGGTATTATTTATGGATGATACTCCATACAAAAAAGTTATCGGTCGAGAAGTTGTGAAAGCGTAACAAACAAACTCACACTCTGATTTGTAATATTAGTTAGGATTTGTCGTTTATTTTAATTAAGAATATTATTTGTGATATTTATGGAACTGAGAAATCAAAACTCTATTTTTAAAATGTGTATATTACGAGAATTCCTCTAATTGAAAAAAAATGTATCAATGAACCAAATATCTATAGACAAATTAGTGTGCAGTTTAACAATCTGTCGATTATTTTCTGCTATATTGGCCGTACTGCAGCTTTTATCCGGCAAAAAGTACTATTACTAACCTAATCTACATTAATTTAATTAATTTTACGCGATCAAAGCTGCGAACAAAATCTAGTTATAAATTACCTTATGTAAAACATATACACATACATACACGCCTGGTGGGCTAAGCAGAGACTACAGATGACCATTGTCCCATTACGATATAATACTACATTATTCTCACTCTCCAATGACGTCATTATAGACCTATATTTTATTCTAAAGTTGCCAATAACATTAAATAATTTTTATTACCAGTAATACTACGGTCTTTACAATATCAAAGACCATATTTCTAAACGTTAAACGCTCGTAAAAGTTGCTTGCATGCGGTGTGCTCGGTAATTACTACAGCATTCAAAGAAAGTATTGAGGTGGTCTTAATTACGATCATAGTTTACATGACTTAGTGACGTCATACCACGTGTAGCAGAAAGACGTGGTCGTGGTTAAATATTATAAAATAGTATCAGCTCTCATTACTGACAATTTCACGGCTGGGCACGAAGCTCTTATCAAAGAGAAGGTGTATGTTATATAGATTACTAGTTTTCACCCGCGGCTTCGCTCGCGTAAATGTAGGTTAGGTTAGGTTTGCAACAGTTCTTTTTTCTGCATGAAAGGTACCCTATGTCCTATTCTGTACCCCTGACAACGTGTATGCAAAATTTCATGTTGATCGGTTGATTAGTTAAGGCGTGAAAGCGTAACAGACAAACAAACAAACAAACTCATTTTCGCATTTATAATATTAGTTAGGATGTCTGTATCGATGAAGGTGGAAGGTGGGCAGACGTGTATAAACACGACGTTTGGCTAAAAATACTTCTTGTTCACTAAGTAACTGGGTATTCCCGGAAGGGTATCCAGAAGTGAGTTTCACTTAAATTTTGTCGGCTATACTGTAAGTTGCATGTATGAGTGGACAGACTATTATAACAACGGCCTCCAGACCAAATTCCGATCACGGCGGCCAATCAAAGTGCACAAGTCTGTGCAAACACGAGTGCATTCCCTGTTCCCTAACTCTCATTGAACATTGGGACGGAAATCCGACCGGCAACAAACCAGGCATAGGTATAGGATCATCGTTTTTGCGTGCTTACCGAGACACGGGTGTGTGTAACACCGTCAACTTCCTAACTCCGAGCATCTACTGAGTATTTCTTGTCTAACAAATTCAGTAACATTTTGTTGGCCCGACCCGAGATTCAAACTTGGGACCATAACTCCAATGACCATAAATCATATATATTGTATACATACGTAGTATATTGCCTATGAGGTACATTTCATGCATGTAACATTTGCTTGGCTCATCCGGGAAACCGAACCCCTTTTAATTCTTAATCATTATATATTTTCTTCTTGATCAATGCTAATTAATTTAGTCGATACATTGTACAAAGCGAACGAAAGCTACAAAATAATAGTATCAATCAAGTATCGAATATCGAGTAAGCAACTCAAGTGCTCACTTACATCGGAACAATTGTTAAGTGGATCGATTACGGTTTAATTGCTTCTGTAGTTGTGTTCCAAACAATGTTGTTCGAAACAACGAAGACAGACCTATCAGTTATCATACTAATTAAAATTATATCAACACGGTTGTTTATTTTGAAAGCATTCTTCAGAAAAGTTGTAAATCGTTAATTTAGAAATTTGGGAAACAATTTTGATGGTAATTTGTACTCCTTTATACAGCACTGGGTGCGTAGACATGTGCGTGCTGATATACATGTCTTTAATTAGTTTATTTTATTTATTATTTATTACTAAGAATAGGCTAAGGTGATACTAACACTATATGGATCATTGGTCTGAAATAAAAATATTATTATTATTATTATTTATCGAAAATAATAATAATTCTTAATGCCCCAGAGAGTCAGCTTCGTCCCCGGCTTGCCTTTACTGGTTGGCTAAGGTGGAACTTCAAGAGCCCGTAGAACGCTCAACTCTGGCTTGCCTTGGCTGGCTGGCCGACTCTCGAACGGTCTTTGCAAGTTGGGCCCATGTTTCCGTGTAAACCTCCCAAGAGGCCGGGTATTTTTCTAATGTAATTTGTTAAAAAGTACCTTTGCTGAGAGAAACATAATAATACCAGATTAGTTTATAAACTGTTCCACTGCACGAGCCTTTTCTCAGTGTGTGAGTTAGGCCATAGTCCACCACGCCGGCGCCGGCCCAGTGCGGGTTGACGGGTTGACAGACTTCACACAACTTTGATTAAGATATGCAGGTTTATTGAAATTAAACTACTATATACGGATTTTATCGCGTTGTTTATTTGACACTGTTACAAAATTTTTTGAAAAACTGTTACACTACTATAATCACTATTAAACTTTACAAATTTTTAAGCTATTTAAATTATTGAAACTATTAAAACTATTTATACTATTACTATACTATTATACTATTTAGATTTATTTTTACACTTTCCCCGACGTTTCGGTTGCTTTTCAACAGCCATGGTCACGGGGAGACTAAGATGGTAGTTGTCTCAATGTTCCAGTGTAGTTATTTCAAAGTACCCGAACATAATTTAATCATGGGTGTTTCTATTTACGCATTATCCGTATATAGTAGTTTAATTTCAATGAATAACATTCGCGTAAACAGAAGACAATATTATATGCAGGTTTCTTTATTGTTATTATCTTTAGTTTTTTATAGTCAGTAGTATATGGCATAATGGCTGTAATACCTTGTTAATCTGAGTTGTCAAATACTGAAATTATATTTAACTGGCGATAAAGAGTGGCCGTGAGTTTCTTGCAGGTTTCTTCTCATAGGCTCTACCCTTTGCCTGAACCTAGCAACTAACCTAAATGTAGCTTCAGTAACTTAGTAAACTCACTAACCTATATACTTTGACGTTCATAAGTGTTACTTTGTGACCTAAATGAATAAATTATTTTTGACTTTGACTTTGACTTTGATGCTTTTCTTTACCGTAAAACCGAGCGATAACTAACAATTTATTTTTATTACTTTAGAGAGAAGAAAAGTAATATTATAAATGCGTATTATTGATGATGATTTTTTATGTTATTTCAAACAAAAGAGCGAATAGCAACAGGATCGAAATTGGTTGCAAACTACGGGAGTTAAAAAGTATCAGCTATTCGTCACATTGTCTTGAAGTGTAGTTATTTATAAAATTTATAGTAGTTTAATTTCAATAAATAGGTGTTGCGTAAATGTAAGACAACCCAATATACTTGTCACTATTTTAGTTACTGTTCGTTGCCATTAAAATTCAACTCATTATCACAATGCCTCGATGTTGCAGTGGTAATAAAAGTCACTGCGGGATCTCAGGTCCCGGATTCGATTTCCAGATCGTGCGACGTAGTATAGTGTTTTTCTGTCAAGACATTCTAAGGAACAGAATGGAGCCTGTCAATATGCCAAGTGGAACGTTTACCGGACCTAAAAACCATTCTTGAAAAAATACGCGAAATGTAGGTGTAATACATCTCTGCCTACCGCGTCGTGGATATAGACGTGAGACTCTGTATAGATGTATCATTACCACACATCACTGTCTCACTTAAACCGATACAAATAATCGATTGCTAACAATCGTTACCCACACAATCTTAATCGAGATCAGTATCGAATATCACATTCTTGACTCAAATTCATAACACATTAAGGTGTCACTCGCTCGAGTGATCGATCTCGAGAGAACTGCAAATATTTAGCAAATTTAACCTAAGTATCAAATCTAATCGATTAGCATACATTCATAGGTTGTGATAAGTGGGTCGTATCGGTGTGCGTCCTAGCATATGGAACAATGAAAGATACATAATATGTACATACATTTACGACTATATATCTCCAGAAGATTAAAAATAGAAACAAGAAAATATTTTTATATCTATTTTTATTATAAGTTTTAACTCTTTATTTAAATATATTATGAACATTATTTTTATGAATGCCATAGACAAGAGGGGACAGATTTTTTTAACCTAACAGAAGAGTTCCTAAGCCTTATCTATATTTACCTTGTAATAGTTGAAAATAAAGAATTTTAATCAAAGATTTTTGTATTAAAAATGTACTACGCTCAGGTTTTGCCAAAGATGTTTATAGGTCCCACGCAGACGTAAGTCTATTGCAGTCTACTAAGCACGTTACCAGATTCCGCTACAGCGATTTTTTGAGCAAAAAAGGAATCGAGCCGAAGACCTCGTGATTGCAACAAAATAAAGGCGCTAGTTTATTTATGCCACGATAACAAAGATATAGCGCAAGATAACTGATCGCATTGACCACTAATAAAAGGATTTATTGGTGTACGAAGCCTAATCAATATTGATATCTGCAAATAGCTAATAATAAAATAAACTTAGTCTAAGACTAAATTAAACAAAGTCAGTTTATTTAAAGATATTATTGTGGCGACTCCGCACAGACGAAGAAGTTCAGCCTACATTTAACAGATGGCGATACAATCGCGCTTAACATGACGTCCTTCTATTCTGCATCGCACAAGTGGAGTTTACACAGCGACTAAATATAATTACAAGCAAAATATCAGAACTAAACTAAACATGAATAATTTTACATTGTACCATGCATGCATAATCATTTTAAGTCAATTTTCACTTTTAAAATACTATTACAAATTTGATAAATGATCAACTTGACGGCTTGACCACGACAATAGTTAAATCGAGTGATTTCGAAAAAAGTCGCCATCGCATTGTGTTCTGAAAGCAAATAGGTCACTTCAATGGATTCTATTGTCATCTTACATTGATGAATGTGGAGTGAGGGATGAAGTCACTTGCAATGCTTTGTCCGATTTTATATATCGATTTAGTGTTCCGTAGCAAATTGGTGAAAACGGTGCAATTACGTCCGTCTGTTTGTAATCCACAACTGCTGATGCTAGTTGTTCAAATTTTAGTATAGTTATTGCAAAAATTATTAAGTAGGATTACTTGGCCACATTTATTGTCTTTAACTAAGAATTTTTTGAGGAATCAGCAAATATTATCTATAAACAAAGTTAGTTTTGCGATCGGCATTCATGCGTTGCGAATTGATTTATTTAAGTAAATATGTATGTCTCTATACGTCCTCGGTGACTTAGGCCGTAGGCCGTATACGACCTCAATTGCTAAGTCACCAAAACGTGCCGGAACTAATATGTCTATATAATATAGTATTATCTATAGAGAATAATACATTTACACATATTACTTCCGATACGTTTTCTTCTAAGGCACCCTCAGTGAACAAATCCGACTTGCACATGACCGATGTTTATGAATTTCAAATGTCTTTATTGCCTGTTGTCATAATAGTCAGAGAAATACAGTGAAAGTTATTGAAGAGAGCGAAGATGAATGTAAAATGAGGATTTGGTTTAATAGTGTCAATGGAATCTTATTTGATTTTAAGAACTGGGGCTGTTCGTTGATCTTGTGGTATTAGTGAGTCTTGCCCTTGGTCAATTACGAGAGCTCCCGGGTTCAGTCATTATCACATATAATCTTCACTCATATTTTGTCAGTCTAGGGCCTATCTAATTATAGAGTGTTAGCGTATTACCGTCGGTCTGCTGGCCGTAATGAGTGAACCCGTACCGACTACCGAAAATTTTCAAACCGAAAAACGCAATAACACTTTGCCCGACTTGAGAATGAAACCCGAGACGTCATGCACAGCTTCGCATTTAATACTGCTGCGCTATCGAGACAAATACTTAAGATTACCTCTTAGATTTACAGTTATATAGTCATATTAAGTTTCTTGTAAATCGTAATGTGCGATTTTAAGGGTCGGGGAAAATATTACCTATCAAGTCACCTCTACACAGCATGGGGTCTGGGTTTATGCCTCGCATTTTATGTCATAGGTCCTACATATAGCTCGCGTGGTTATTAAATGTGAGTGTTCTACACCTCTACCTAATTTTATACTTCGAACATACAGATGTGATACTATTTTATACTTTTCAAACGACATTTTAGCTCACGCGCTATGTTAACGAGTTTTAAATGACGCTGATGCTATGTGATGTTGTCAATATTTATGACTCATGCTCTTTGAAGATATGAGGTACTGAAATGTGTTCCAAAAAGCAGTTATGTTTGTGCATTAAAACATTAATGCTACTACAGAACATGGAACGTACGTAGCAATGGCACCGGCTGGTAAGAAGTCGGGCTTCTACTGCAAGCGGATTCAAAGTAACTCCTGGACTCCGTAAATTTGAGAGAATGAAGTAAGGGAAGAGCCAGGGTCGTTGCAAGTCGCAATCCGTAGCGTCTTGCTTTCCCCTCCAGGATATAAGGACGTACATGATGTTATGTTATCGTTAAGCTTCCAAATGTAGAGACCTGGGCAATACTTCACGTGACGGCGTAGTCTGAAGGGCTCTGCTCGTGGATTGCATACCATCAGTCAGAGTGTAGTCATTTTGAAAGCAATAATAATAAATGGAAAATAAACTAAGAGTTCGCAATCAGATTATATGCGACTTGGTACGTCAACATTAAAAGGTAATTACTTCTCGGTTTAACATTGATCGTCCTCCTTTAATATCGTAGTGTAAGTTCACACTTATATTTGCGTGCGATCGTGAATCACCGCATTTGATTTCAAGGTCGAATAAAGTCTTAATAGACATTTTTGTTAAAAGTTTTCAATACTAGCACAGTCTGAAAATGTGGCTACTACACAGCAATATGCTCGCCACCTATTACCTAGGACCTATGGTTCGAGGCATTGGCGTCTTTAAGAGTATTTTTCCAGGAGGAAGCCCGGCTCTTAAACGTTGCTGGCTTACATAAGTCATAGAATTTTGGATTGAAACCTGACATCTAGACAATTCTGAGTTGGGCAACAGACAATTCTGGGATGGGCACCAGACAATTCTGGGATGGGCACCAGACAATTCTGGGATGGATATCAAACAATTCTGGGGTGAACGTCAGTCAATTTTGGGATGGGCACCAGACAACTCTGGGGTATATCTGGCTCACCCTTAAATACCCCAAAGGTTTATTCTCATGTTTGTATATTCCTGGAGAGATGGGCAGTCATCTCTTCAGGAATATACAAACATGAGAATATGCATCCAATAGTAAAGAGAAAGCTCGTAACTTTGACCACGCATAGTTAACATAACCAATACTTAAAATAAACATGAGAACGAATGCCGGGAACTAGGTGGTCTTTTAAGGCGATAGACCACAAACAAAGCACCATATAGTTTATTTAATGGCGACAACTTGAGCCACGAGGTTATTAGACATCATAAAATGTAAGAAAGCTATCTTTTAACTATTATTACAATGTTAATAGCGCATACGATTATTACACTACGTACCTACGACGACGGCCTACTTAATATTTTATGCTTTCGTCAAAAGGATATACTATAAAAATTAGTACCTTGACTAATTATTCGAATGAATCCGTTTTGAAGGCCGTGCAAATAGTGGTTCGGTGAAATAGAAGCTGTTTTGTGTAGTATGTTAACCTTTTACGATGGTAGCTTAATTTCTTACATACACTCACGACTGTGTTTGTGACCCCAAATAGGTGTAAGTACATAATTATGTGTTTATTAGACCCACAACTCACCAGTAAAATTTTAGGTACCTCGTAAGCCTATTATCTACCAGGTTTATTTCCAGATTTCAAGATTCTACTGAGAATTGCCTTACAGAAAAACTCGATAACACTTTGCCTGACGTGGAATCAAACCAAACGTAAGTGAATACTTATGCCACAGGACTAGGCAGTCATATTATTACACTACCTAATATTAAAAATATAAAAGATTGTGACGATGTTTAAATGTTTGTTACTCAATCACGTGTAAACCGCTGAACAGATTTGGATGAAACTTGAAAACAAATCGACCATTTCCTGGATTAATAATATAATTTTAGTCCTGTATATAAACTGCTCCACTGCTGGGCACGTGCTGTTCTTGCCTGAAAAGGGTTAGGCCATAGTCCACTACACTGATCATTCTTGGATTAACACATAGTTTGAAGTGAAAACTTCTTTAGCGGTGTTGTGCACTTTTTTTGTGATGGGTAAAAAATGTTAAACTCGCGTCAGGACACGTGACCTGAGCGAAAATTCGTAAGATGGAGGGAGAATTGTCAAACTCGCGTCAGGACACGTGACCTGATCGAAAATTCGTAAGACGGAGAGAGAATAACTGTCATGTTTGTGTACGATAGCGCAATAAATGAATAGTGTATTTTACCACATAAATGATAGTACTTTTATATTGATAATTAAAGCAATTCGTGCAAAATTATACCCTAACTATTCCAAAATATCAAAAATGCGTTAAAGGTTAATATTCAAGTTTTTACTTCTGCCGGCACTCCCGGAGTGCAACCCGTTGTTTTTTTGTTACGGTCCGCTGATGAAGCCGCAGACAGTGACTAGTATAACATAAAATATGTCTTACAAATCGGTGTTTCTGTGCTATAAATGGCATTAGGTAAGATGCCGATGAATCTTAAGATAAAAGGAACTTTCACAATTAGTGCGAACATAATTCTTCTTGCATGGCGACAAAAGAGTCATTTGTGAACACATTCACAATGTAATAGAAACACTAATAAACTGCATGGAAATTTCGTCACGATTCGCTTGATTTATTTCATGGCTTGTATTCAAGAATAGATAGCCTAATGGGAGACCGTTGGACTGCCACGAGATTTTCTCGACGATTCGAGGCTATGTGCGTATTAAGCAGTTAATTATCGCTCGCTTTCTGGGAAAGGAAAACATTGTGAGGAAACTTTTATGTCTGAGAGTTCTACATAATGTTCTCAAAGATATGTATTAAGTATGCCGCACTGGAACAGCCTGGTAGACTTTGGCCTATTGAGAAGAGGCCAATACCCAGCAGTGGGGCAGTTTATATACAGGGCTGATGTTAGTATTGTTAATTCAAGATATGAGTGGTCTTTGTGTCTAACTAGTTTCTCCAGCGTGAATCACACGGGAACGCAAGCCGTGATGAAAACCCCGTCTACTATAAGGAAATTCAGAGCTTGATCTATTTGTGTGTCTAGTTACATCTAAATCTTTCAACGATCTAAGCGTGATTAAATAACAAACATTAAAAGTCTTGAAAATCTTACATCATACTTTTGCCCGTGGCTTCACTCGCTCGGGAAGAGAGCTTTGTATGGATGAAATGTACATTATGTCCTTTACTGTGCCCCCGATAACGTGTATGCGAAATTTCATGATGTTCAGTCGAGTGATGAACTCACGTTCGCATTTATATCAAACAACAATCATGGAGAACACTCAGACTCGGCACAATTATTTGTGGACCACAGAATTTATGTCCCATGTGGAGCAGCGATAGCTCAGTGGGGAGACCAACAGACTGCAATGCAGAGGGTCTCGGGTTCGAACCCACGTCGCGCACCTCTGACTTTCGGAAGTTATATAACTTTTCGAAATTATGTGCGTATTGATTGACAATTATCGCCTGCGCCGTGCCTCGGAGAGCACGTTAAGCCGTTGGTCCCGGCTGCCATGAACATCTATGGCAGTCGTTATTGGGAGAGTGTCGACACAAAAGATCCCACTGGGTCGAAGTGTCGCCGGTCTGCACTGACTGGCCCCCACATAAGATAAGATAAGATATGTCCCATGTGGGGATCGAATCCACAACACTTGGCGCGACGGCAGTGACGGGGCGACTATTTAAACTACTACACCATCCGTGCAGTAATAGTAGGATATGAAACCATTTAGAAGCACTTCAATATTGAACGGCTATCCCATAGAGTTTTACATAGCAATTAAGTTAGTTTCATCCCAGGAAATGCAACATAGGGAAAACCGTGGGCATGATTCAGTTATAATTAACTTAGTTCAGGGATCGTTGTTGGAAAAAGAGAACTATGCGGCCTAAATGCAATTTCATAACGAAATTTTGTACCTATCGTACGGATAGTAACATGTAATAATATAATAATAATAATATTCTACTACATACACACAAGACCATCTAGCCCAAACTAAGCAGAGCTTGTAATATGGGTACTAGACAATGGATAAACATACATATATACCTTTTTTTTTTGTAAATACATACATATTATACATAGAAACACCCAGACCAAGACAAACATCCATGTTCATGCATACAAATGTTTGACTTGTGCGGGAATCGAAACCGCGACCTCAGGCGTGGCAGTCGGTTACACTAACCACTACGCCATCGAGGCCGTCGATTGATCGACATGGGTCGACATGGGTTTTAAATCAGGGAAAATAGTCTAACGATATACCCGATACTCGTAGTGATGGATAGCAAGGTGTGTCTTTTGAATAATGGTCGTCTCGTCACTGCTATTACGCTGAGTGATGTGGGTTCGAATCCTTCACTGAATAAAAAATTGTGTGATCTGCAAATTATTGTTCTTTGTGTCCATTGTTTGTATACCGCCCGCGATACAGGAATCAGAAATAGATTGAGAATCACATAATTCAAAAAAAAAAATGGGGCACTCTTTGAGGACTGCCGATAGAAGTGAAAACTTTAATCCTTGATCATAAACACTTCTTTACAAATCAAAACAAAAATAACAAAAAAATAGGGACAGGTCGGCTGCTAGTTCCTGATACTCTATAACTCTATAATAACCCCTTTACGAAAGAGGTCAACATTTCGTTATTTTTTGCGTAAGACGCACCATTTTTGAGATATTGTTAATGTTCTAAAAAAAAATTTTAAAGCGTGAAAGCGTGACGATGACGCGAGTTCCATGATTTTTATTCACCCAAGAAGTGTTCAACGCGCCTAAAGAAATTTTCACTTCAATAAGTAAGACAAAGTAAGTTTTCTTTCTTTTTTAAGATATCACCCACACCAGTGATAAATCCTGTGTTGCGAGGGCTTTATAAACATTTATCTAACGGACACAAGGGACACCCAGACTAAGAATAAGTTCTTGTGGATCACACAATTGTTTGTCCTATGTGGGGATTGTACCCACACCACTTGACGCAGTGGCAGTGGCGAAGTGACCATATAAACAACTACGTCATCAGCGCAGTCAAGGTAAAATCTAATCGAAGATATTTTACGCAGCGTGGGCGAGTTTTGTGTAATCTGAAATAAAAGTATATTTTGTTTGGGCCCAGTAATTTACAATAAACTCCCAAAACAACTGAAGACAATAAACTTACAACAATTTAAAAATAAATTGAAAGACCTGCTTGTAGTTAAATGTTATTATAGCTTAAATGAATATTCAAATGACAAATTGTATTAAAACAAAAAAGGAAAAGGTTTTATTATTATTAAATTGACCTGACATTCTTTAATTTTAATTTTATTTTTGC
Organism: Catocala sponsa; assembly: GCA_963564715.1. Taxonomy (NCBI): domain Eukaryota; kingdom Metazoa; phylum Arthropoda; class Insecta; order Lepidoptera; family Erebidae; genus Catocala; species Catocala sponsa. The sequence goes on from OY751351.1 coordinate 12,699,844, forward strand.
TTTGGTTGTTTATTTATTAATTTATTATCTTAATCTATTCTAATTTTGTTTTATTCCTATTTATACAGATGACATTCCATTTTAATGAATATACCTATGTTAAATAATTATAATTATTTGCATGCCACTTAAAGGTAGGAAAATTTGATACTTGTACCTGTTGGACAATTTATAACACCACTGTAACAATGTTTTCTGCAAATTAATAAATGATTTGATTTGATTAAAAAAAAATAAACATATGCTTAAAATTCCGTTTCAAAAATGTGATTTATGAATGTTAGTACTAATGAACACTGTTTCGATTTTATCGCCGCATTATATCGGCTAAAGGGCCCGGGTTTATACGCTTTCGGCTTAGTCACAAAATATCAGCATGAGCGTATAGCGTTTTTAGGATACAGAAATAAAATCTCAGATATTGTTCCTTAAGCATAAACGCAAGCAATTTAGGACAAAGGCATAAAATAAAGCACTCTATGGGCAACAATGATATATGCGACTGTAGTGCATAGGATCTCGGTTATAATTCCGGAGTCAGGCAAAGTAATATTAGGTTCTTTGTTAAGGAATTCTTAGTAGCAGCTGTTCGATACTGTGGTTCTTAGACAGTGAAAGAGCCGCTCTAAATTACATGGGTTCAAAGTCCACACCTAAAGTCACAGCTGGCAAAATGTAGCTCACCAGCAATGCTATTACTCCTACTATACTACTATACATACTATGTTTATACATTTTCAGTAACGGAACTGCTCTTGGTGTTGGTAGGTTAAATGTGTTCAGTATATGGGAACAGGCAATTATTACTTGGGTCTACATAATTAGTGAATCTCTGATTAATATTTGAAACACGTGTAATACGTACCTATATATAAAATTCGTAGTACGTCTTACTACAATTTGGGTTAAAACCATTCCTGCCTACCCCATGTAAAGCCTACAGTCGTTATCACATGGTGTGACAATATGCCCTCGACAGTGACCTTCAAACCGCAACAAAACGAATACAAATGATCAACAAAAGACTTACAGAGTACAATACCAAGTAAACGGATAGTCTTAAATTTATCTTATAAATCTATTATTTGGTGTCTGAATGGGACTAGACGGGCGGAAAAGACACGAAAAAGCAATAATGGTTTTGCCTAGATATTGTGAGATGAGCGAAAATGATATAATGGACAAAGATGATGGATGAAGATGGATCGAGTAAAATATTCTGAGAGATTCGTCTTACTAATCTAGGCACGCTAATATAGGCACTAAAATGGGCTTATGAGCAAACAAAGTCGTCTATAATAATATTCTCTACACCGAACTTCGGTTACAGCTGCTCATCTTAATGTAGATTGACTATACAGGAGATATTTGCCCACAAACACAACTGCACTATCCCATTCCCTAACGCTTATAGTCTGACGGGACGTAACTACGTTATGATTGGTGAAAGATCAGATTTGGAACCAAAGGCTTCGCGTGCCTTTTAAGGCATGAGTATGCATCATCACAAATTTCTTGATTCGGAACCTCAACCTCGAAGCCAAATATATTAGCCCCCTTAAGCGACTAAACGAAGATGGTGGAATAACTTAAACGTTTTCGAAAGTGACTGCTAGTGGATCTTTGAGTAATTTGAAAGTCTAAGGGCAGAAGAAGGTAAAGAAGGCGAATGAAAAACAAAAAGAAACTAGCATAGGTACACCTGGGTATGGATCTTTTCTCAATATAAGAAAGATTACTATTATTAGATTAGATTAGATTAGAGCTGACCCAATACAGCATAGAAAAGTTCCTACATCGTTTAAGGTATTATGAAGACTACTGATACTTACAGGCAGGTATCTTTATCAATATTACTTTCAACTTAAAGGCGGTCGATACCAGCGATAACTAAGACTGAAAATATAGTTGACAGAATATGGAAGTTCTGTATACCTTTTTGAAATATTAAAGCGTAAATTTATATACATAGGTATATATAGTAAAGGTAAATAAATCTTAAGCGCTAATATACATATATATATGGTCTATAATCTCTAATCATAAAGAAATTCTATGACCTTATTTACAAAAAAATGCATGTCTGTTAAGAAATTTAATGAGGCATCAAATATTTTTTACGTAAACAGAATTCGCATTCTTACACCTAAGTCAAAGTTAAAAATATTTTAAAATGGCGGCAGAATGAAATCAAAGGCGTGAACAACGTGCTTCATGCCAACTAAAAGAGATTTATGCGATTCTGTTAACGAAATCTATAAGAAATATTTAAGGCGGACCGATTTCGCGCGATCACGGCCAAATTAACCCACAAAAGAGATTGAAAAAAGTTATTTGACTTATTGGTCTTAAGAATGGCTATGCATAATCCGTTTACGCTGTTAAGGCCGACTGGCCACAACAAAAGAAAGTTCAGTAGTTAAATCTTATGGTAACATAAAAGTTAAGATTTGAAAATATAAAACAAAATTGCATATAGCCCATTTATTTATGACTAGATGTGCCCGCGATTTTATTTGCGTTTATGGTTACTGCGCGGCTCCCGTGGGTCGTAGCGTGATGTTATAGCCTATAGCCTTCCTCGATAAATAGGCTATCCAACACTAAAATAATTTTTAGTAGTTCCTGAGATTAGCGCGTTCAAACAAACAAACAAACAAACTCTTCAGCTTTATAATCTAATCTAATTTCTAACTAATATTATAAAAGCGAAAATGAGTTTGTTTGTTTGTTTGTAACGTTTTCACACTTAAACCACTGAACCGATCATCCTGAAATTTTGCATATACGTTGACAGGTGTACAGAAACGGACATAGGCTACATTTCATCCCGAAAAAAAATACTATTCCCGAGGTCAACAATAATAACGTTCTTATGATAATAGATGGCGCCACGTGTCTTTCGAATCATGATTGAATTATATTATTACAAGCAGAGTACAACCCGAATTGATTGTCAAATTCTAAATTAACGCGAGTGAAGCCGTAGGCAAAAGCTAGTATTAGTATAGATAAAGCACAATGAAATAGGATGTAAACTACAGGGTATAAAAACGCCATTGATTAATTTACTCATGAGAAATGCTAGTAATAATAAGTCTAGCATCAGTGATTACCTATAGGTAGTCTATATTCCCTACCTGAATTATTTAGTAAGCAAATACAGTGAGAGAGACAGAATACATTGAGTCCCATCTCAATATATTGTTCTTCTTTTTTGTCATCTCTATCTATTAGAGAACGAATATAGTCTGAAAGTAGTAAATGAGTGATTTTATTATCAGCTGTTTGTTTGCCAAGATAAGTAAGAAAAATGTCTATAAGTTATAATATTACATTTACATATATAAACAAGTATAGTACATACACATCTAGATGGTGCGAGTTACATGCAAAACCTACACTCGCGAGTTAATCATGTCAGTTATATGCGCTGGTGACTCGCATCGGTCGGTTACACGGTGCATAACATACTACCTACAATTTGCGCATATTTCTTGCGCAGTCTACAAGATTCAGCTCAATGATTATTGCATACAATTATAGTATAAAATCAGATGGTACTACGGTTTCCAGTAGTCGCTTCACCACTGCCCACGTGTTGTAAATTTGATCGGCTTGAGACAAAAAAATAATATTCTACTATTAGTTTTGCCGAGTATAGATAATAATAATAATATTCTGCCACATACATACAACACCATTTAGCCCAAACTAAGCAGAGCTTGTACTATGGGTACTAGACAATGGATAAACATACATATATACTTTTTTTTTTGTAAATACATACTTATTATACATAGAAACATCCAGACCAAGACAAACATCCATGTTCATGCACACAAATGTTTGACTTGTGCGGGAATCGTACCAGCGACCTCAGGCGTGGCAGTCGGTTATACTAACCACTACGCCATCGAGGCCGACAAATGTTTTTTGTGTTCACTTTTCAATGCTTGTTAATTCTTCTGCGACACATGAATTGATTCTGATACCGAAGATTTCTTTTTTAACATTGAAGAACAGACTATACTATAAGAGGGTATATATAAAAAGAGGGAGGGGAAGACCGCGGCACACATGCAAAATTAGTAACGTTCTGGAAAATCCAAGTTACGAGCAGCCTGTTTTCATGTATGAAATAAAAACATACAATATTCACCCTTTATATTCTTAACTTAATGAATGTTCAATGAAAAATATATTTTTATACATTCTATATATTTTAGAGAATTCTCATCAACATTTTAACCGGCATCTACCCGGTTCTATTGTTTTACTGTTTCATTTACATCATAGCGGCGCGAAATACGTCCGGAATTCTGTTAATTCTTGTACGGAATGAATTTTATATTTTTACCCTGTGGTGTAAATTCATGAGAGAGGCCTTTTTGATTATATTATATGAGAAAAGGCTGATTTAGGGCTACACTTTATGTTGAGGTTATAAAGATGGTGCCCATTATGGCGGAATTAAACTTGTTTTTTTGGCGGGTAATCTCCGAGGATTTGGCGGTATTTTTAGGGTCATGGCGCAGTTAAATGGTTTTTGTTGTGATAATGTTTTAGTCAATATATTAGGGCTGTTTGAAGACAGATGCAGATTTAGTACACTTATAATCAAACTATATAGAAATATACTTTTATTGTAAAAGGCAAGTGTCGAAAGCTTTGATCCCGTATTACAATCAACAACGACTTTACGGCGCGATTTTTCTGCCATAAGAAACGACTAGAAATGTCCTTAAGTCAACAAGTTTCTTCGTTGCGACTAAGCCGTGAGAAACTTGAAAACCAATAAGGTTCTTAGCTAGCGACCCGGCCTCTATTACCGTCTAGAAAATATAGAGACCTCTTTCAAGGCGCTTAGCAACATGAAAATACTTCAATAGAATTACTCGTATTTACAGATCCGTTGCTAGCTACAGACCAAATAATTTCTAATATCACCAAACAAATTTGAGCGAACTGGTCTTTTGAAATAAAACCAGTTGCGAAGGGAATCACAGGTTGATGTTTAATTTATTTTAATTGCTTTTATACGGTTCGCGGGACGCGACCGCGTCATTTCATTGTGGCTGTAAAACTGATGGTGACGCGGTTGTGGGAATTATTGGAACTGTTGCTGGAAAGTTTTAAATATTAATCAGTCAAGTGAATACGGAGGCGGCACACTCGAATCTGTTAAAACCCGTAGCGGTCTAACTGGAAAACTTTCAACCAACAAATAGCAGCCAAATATTGAGGGAATTTAATTTAGTAGCTGCCATTAATAAGACAGGTGAAGAAAACGTTACTGTAATTATTAGGACTGTATTATGGATCTCGAAGGCAATCGGCGATGGAGTCTAATAGAGAACTTATTAGACTCCAGTCGATCGCCGATTGGAGTCTAATAACTTTTCTATAAGATTCCAGTTAGTGCCTAAGCTAAGTAAATGGTAGTTTTCGAAGTGACTCTACGTATTGGTTTTGCACTGCAAGCCTTTATAATATAAACCTTTAAACAAAAACCATAAAGAGAACCATATTAAAACAATCTAAAGAAGAGAAGATTACAATCAATCTTAAAATAACCAATACGTTTTGGAATAGATATTAACAGATTGCATTTCTTTGCGAAAATGTGTCACTAACGAAAACACGAAAAATCTTCTGTTGCCTTCCACAAGGACCCGGCATCAAAGTTTAATCTAGTATACTCAAAATGTACAATTATTCGGATTTATACGTAGTTAATTATTATCTTTTTCGCGCGCTCCGCCCGCATGGTACCTACACCAATAAAACGTAGCCTAAATCCTTCCCTAGGTTTTAATCTATCTCTCTACTAAATTCCATCCAAATCGGTTGAGTGGTTTAGCCATGAAGAGGAAACAGACAGACAGAGTTCCTTTCAAATTTATAATATTATAAATAAGGATATACTATCTGCTTAATATTATATTCATCGCTTATTATCTACTAAACATAGTTCTCAGGACGTATACATATTTCATCAGAGCTCTTAGGTACGTGTTAATTACACGACAATTTACAATCCAGTGCTGAATGTAATTAATGTTTCCGAGAATACGACTCCAATTTAGGCGACAATCGCCCCTAGGCGACTGCCTACAGGAGGTCGAATTTTGAACTATTGCGGCAGCCGTACACTTTGAAGTATAGAATTGGCCTTAATTTATTTCTGTTGACAATAATTGACATGAAATTGAAGATAATCTCTTTATTTTAGATTACGTTTTTAGAAAGGCAACTTATTTAGTACATATACCTAATAATGTTAGCACTATTTGTTAGCCCTGTATTTAAACTGTCGCACTGCTGGAAACTGAGGTTAGTCCATAGTCCACCACGATGGCCCAGTGCGAGATGGCACACATTGAGGAGAACTCTTAGACATGCAGGTCTGGTCTATAGTATCTATAACTAGCGACAATAAACTATTTTTTAGACACATAACAACAAACGTCATGTCATGATTCAAAATATTCGGCAATACATAATAATTGCTTGATTTTTTTTACCCATAAAGAGAATAAAGCTCAATGTACAAGCTGATAAAAAAAAAAACAATTAAACCACAGCGTTATTTGTGAAAAAGTAAGGTTGACCTTAACTGAAATTAATGTAAATGTGCCATGTCTAACATGTAGTAAAGCCTCGCTGATTTCAGCATGAAGGGGCCAGGTCGACCGGGGAAGGACTACCCTCTCACAGAATATCAACGTGAAATAGCAGTACCTATTCCTACTGTTGTGTTTCGTTCGGTGAGTGAGAGTGCCGGAGGCCCAATCACCTCTTTCCCCTTACCCGTTCCTTCTCCTTCCCACTTCCTTTCCTAAAGGGTCGGCAACGCGCAAGTGATGCCTCTGGTGTTGCAGGCGTCTATAGGCTATCGTGACCATTTACCATTAGGTGGGCCGTAAGCTTGTTTGCCAAGCTAGATGCATAAAAAAAAATTAATAGGCATTTGCCTAATAATTGATACATCTTTGTCGCTCTAGAAATAAAAACTATATCATATAGGACCTTACAAGCATTGAAAAAAGAGACTTGAAGATACCTAGACATGGATCTCTAGATCACAAATATTAATTTTGATTTTGGATGTTTTGGTGAGTTTCAAGATTTTTCTTATCTTTATTCTTTTCCTAGGATCACCAACGTGAATGATAGTCTACGATAAACCACTTATCATTAACCCTATGCTTGACAACTTCGTTATACTAACAAACAACCACACCTTTTTTACACGTCTCACTACCATTAGCTTACAACACTTATATGGAGAAAGTAACAAAAGTTACCTTGCCACCAAAAATGCTTTAAACATTTCACTTCAAATAACGTCGTTCAAAATAAAAATTAAGGTACTATAAATTCCCATAGTTAATTTATGATATCGACGCTAACATTTTGTATAGAGCGAGTACCTCATAAAGATTATGCCACCCATGTACAAAAGAGGTATAAACCCAGAATTTATAGTTTCAAGCAAACGTCATAAATGTGCTATTAAATCAAACTGTAATAAAATGTTTAGTTTATCTGTATGTTTTTACCGTAAAAGCTAAATATTTGGGTTTGCTTGGGTGTGTTCTAATGAGAATCCTAATCCTAATCCTAACTTCCTAACTAATATTATAAAAGCGAAAATGAGGTTGTTTGTTTGTTACCTTTTCACGCCTAAATCACTGAACCGATCATCCTGAAATTTTGCCTATACGTTGTGAGGTGTATAGAAACCGACATAGGCTACCTTTCATCCCGAAAAAAAATACTGTTCCCGAGGAAAACAACAATAACATTCTTGTGATAATGCTACCACATGTCCTTTGAATTATTATGATTAAATTATATTATTACAAACAGAGTACAACCCGAAGTGATTATCAAATTCTAAATTAACGCGAGCAAAGCCGCGGGCAAAAGCTAGTAATTATATAATCACCAATCCTTGAGAAGAATCAATTCTATTTTCTAGACACAGGACAAAAATAAAATCCTTTTAGTAATAGTTATTCTGAGTCTGACTTGTTCTCTGTATCCATTGTTTAAATGGTTTCCCCCGCGATACAGGATTTAATGCAAGAACGAAAAGTGGTTTTTCTTTTTAAATAAAGGAAAACGTAATAAAGGGGCGGAACTGCTTGATATTATTATCACTGAAATTAAACTACTTTATACGGATTTTATCGCTTAGTTTATTTGACACTATTACAAAATTTAGAAACTGTTACACTACTATTACTATTAAACTTTACTAATTTTAAAGCTAATTAAATTATTGAAACTATTAAAACTATTTAATTAGCTTACAAATTAGTAAAGTTAACCAAACCTACTAAACCTACCACGGTGTTTCTCAACAAAACCGCAATCAGCGGGACCGCACGAATCACTTTTACATGCAGTCGCGACCCCGCCGAAGTTTTAGCAGGCCACTACACAATAAATAGACCTACCCTTTAGGCACTACTAATTTTAAACCCTACTGTCTCCCCCTTGAGTGAGGACCGGCACATGACACAGAGGCGCGCGGGTTGGCAGTCTTCACATATCTTCGAAAACATTACGGAGAACTCTCAGACATGCATTTCCTCACGATATTTTCTTTGACCGTTAAAGCGAGCAACAATGAACTATTTAATACGCACATAACTTCGAAAAGTCAGAGATGCGCGCCTTGGGATTGAACTGGAGTCCTCTGCGTGGCAGTGTCCTACTAGGCTATGGAAATGTAAGTGTAGTAATACACCGTTGCTGACTCCTTCGGGGACAAAGACCTATATCTATAGATTATATAATATGTACCGAGGTACATATATATGTCGGAGCGTCAAAAAAATAATCATTGGAATATAATTTATTTCTGTAATTGGAGTTAAATAAAGCGCCATCTATTGGTTTGTTTCGGAACGTCAAGCGTAAGCTTGAGTGAGGTCGCCATAGAGACAATGTGTCAGTTGGAGTGACAGTTATAACTGTCAGTGTCATATTGACGTTATACATATAAGCGCCGGAGGCTCGTGCGCGGGCACATTTGATGTGACGAACTCGCTGCGTAACGGATCAAATCAGAGATTATCACAGTCAACCTTTATTGTTATGTTTCTCTCGTATTTGCCTATTATTAGTATACGTACGAAGTATAATACCACGCCTATACTTTGTTGCTTCATCATGTCAAAAGCAAGTTGCCGTCCTATTGTCCGACATATTATATAATACGTATATAATATTACTACCAAATAAACACACCTTTCATTACAATATTGTACCGGCATTGAGGTCAGACATCCCGATCATTAACTACGAGTAAGCCCAAGTATTACAAGTTGTCGCATAAATTGCCTACAATCCTGCCACAAATGGCACGATTATTTGTTGTTTTAATAGCATAGTAACTCTATTATGTGAGTAGCTACGTTTACATTGCGTTATGAACACCTCTTCGAACGATTAAGTTGGTTAAGGAACCTTCAATGGAGATCAATTTATCGATAACACTCTACGTTTCTAGTGAGAAATATAGTACTTTCAGTATAGCACATACATCTACTGCTTGTTATTAGATTTCTGCTGCCTGTTTCTCGAAGTAGTAGTAGAGCCACGCTGATTTCAGCATGAATGGGCTGGCCCGACCAGTGAAGGACTACCCTCTCACAGAATATCGACGTGGAATAGCAGTAGTCCTACTGTTGTTTCGTTCGGTGAGTGAGAGTACCGGAGGCACAATCATCCCCTTTCCCCCATCCCGCTCCCTTTCCTTCCCACGTCCTTTCCTAAAGGGTCGGCAACGCGCAAGTGATGCCTCTGGTGTTGCAGGCGTCCATAGGCTACGGTGACCACTTACCATGAGGTGGGCCGTATGCTTGTTTGCCTCCTTAGTTGCATAAAAAAAAAGTATGCCTCTGTCTACCTACCTTCAGATTTGTAGTACATACCTAGTATAAAACAAGGCGAATTGATTTTCTTTACATCTCAATCTAACACTATCTTTAAAACCATAACGGACAAAGTACTGCCCAATACCGTAACAATTACTAACTATAAGTATGTACATGCAAACAAAAATGCATTCTACGATTGCTTAAGAGGCCACTAATCAAAATTTTACTGTAGCAATTTTGCTTACCCATCACAATCACCCTATCTTATCTTATGTGGGGGCCAGTCAGTGCAGACCGGCGACACTTCGACCCAGTGGGATCTTTTGTGTCGACACTCTCCCAATAACGACTGCCATAGATGTTCATAGCAACCGGGACCGACGGCTTAACGTGCTCTCCGAGGCACGGAGCAGGCAAAAAGTCATATAACTTCCGAAAGTCAGAGGTGCGCGACGAGGGTTCGAACCCGAGACCCTCTGCATTGCAGTCTGTTGGTCTCCCCACTGAGCTATCGCTGCTCTCAATCACCCTAGATAAAATAATATTTCTGTAACAGAAAGTAGTCACATTTCGATATACAAGCAATCGAAACCCGCGGGCAGAACTAGTTTAGTTCACATACATAAATAAAAACTCAATAGGTAATACAGTAAATCTTTTTATTATTAAGACATATCAATTTATTGAGTGTAGGAGTCAATTTTACACCTACAAGCAAACCGAAAAAAGAAATAAAATTTGCTTATCTTTGTAATAAAGAGGTTTGTAGATATGTTTATATGTTTGTGTGTTCTGATCTCGGGAATTGATGGACCTAAATTGGAGCGATCGTAGAGGTGGAATAGCATGTGTTAGGTCATGTACCTATGTAAAGTATAGATTACAAAATCAATTGGCTAGTTTAGTTATACAAGCAAGTTTGCCATTAACGAAATGGATTGATTTCGAACTACGGAAAATGTTACTTGTCTTATCTATACTAATATTATAAAGCTGAAGAGTTTGTTTGTTTGTTTGTTTGAACGCGCTAATCTCAGGACCTACTGGCTCGAATTAAAAAAATTTTGTTGTGTTGGATAGCCTATTCATCGAGGAATGCTATAGGCTATATAACATCACGCTACGACTCACAGGGCGGCGCAGTACCGATAAACGCGGGTGAAATCATGGGCACATCTAGTATAGAAATATAAAATGTAGACGGAGCACCTAACTCCATATTAGTTTCAATCATTACAACAAAGACTAGATACATAGTATCACGCTTATTTCCGCAAAGGAGTACGCAGAGGTGTATTACACTATACTTTCTGCAGATACTGGTTTAGGTCCCAAGTAGTAGAGAGCGAACCTATTGCCGTCTACGAACAAGGTGTAACTTAATGACTGCACACATAGCTTGGTGCTTTAACTGCTCGCCTCGCCACTGCCACAGCGTGGAGTGATATGGGTTCAAACATTTGTGCGAGGTACTCCTAGAGCAAAAATTGATTATTTAACCTTTTGACCGCCACAGCATAAAAGTAGCTTCGTGCCCCCTACGCCAGGCGATGATTAATGTAGTTTTAAATAATAGGTAAAAGGAACACAACAAACATATTGATTTGATGTTTATTTTGAACTGTGAAATAGTCGTATTTTCGACGTGCCATGCCGTTGGTGGCGTCGTGAGCACGGTTTAATTTGACGTGAATGGACGTCCGTGGCGGTCAAAAGGTTTAAAAGAAAATCAAGACTGTAAGTCTGGCGCATTGTCATTTTAATACAGCGTCTAAAAGTCGAGTGTATTAAGATAAAAATATAGATAGCTACTTCCAAATTCCACGCATTTAGTCGCAAGCAAAAACTAGTGCATTATATAAATCTATCACTCATTAACACTTTTTCAGTGTCGTAAGTAAAAATAATATATGTATACGAACTGACATACGCTGTGCGTATAAATAAAAAAAAATATTAATATATTTTGTTGCTATTTTGGTACAGTTAATATGACTTCAGTTATTATTTTGAATTATACATGATGCATACAACTCGAGCAAGTGGCTCAACTTACTCATATTTCTCGTCATGTATAAGATCCATTAGTGTCAAAACTTTCGTGTTAAATGAAGCTCAAGTAAAGATGAATGATATTTTACAAGAATATATTGTTCAATACTAGTCATATACGATGAATTGATAAATTAAAACAACATTCAGTTCAATTTAATTTGATCAAGCTGAATAAGTTATTGAGAAAACAATTAAATATAAAGTGTTCTAGAAGTCTTGTTTGTGTTTTATTTTTAATCTGAGTTATATTTTTAGATAAAAAAGAAAACCCTATTAGTATGGATGAAATAATGAAAGCATTGAAAAGCATGAAATCAGGAAAGGCTGGTGGGTATGATAGGATTACAGTCGAAATGCTGACAGCTGGACAGGGTCTTATAGCAACTCAGTTGTGGCGCCTTTTTTACTTGTGCTGGAATACTGGCCATGTACCAAGTGATTGGTGCAAGGCCGTCATAGTACCTTTATACAAGGGAAAAGGCTCACAGCAAGAGTGCAAAAGCTATAGAGGCATTAGCTTGCTCAGCGTCGTCGGTAAATTGTATGCAAAAGTGTTAATTGAAAGGATTGTGAAAGTAACCGACAAGAAAATATGGGATGCACAAATGGGATTTCGAAAGAGATGTACGGATCAGGTCTTTTCCTTACGGAGCATAGCCGAAAAAGTTTTGGCCAAAGGTCAAAAGGTCTATTGCGCATTCGTGGATCTGGAAAAGGCTTATGATAAAGTGGTGAGGAATGAACTTTGGTCGGCATTGTCCATGTATGGAGTGAATAGCAACCTCACGCGAGCTCTGAAATCTCTTTATGATGATTCCAGAGCTTGTGTTAGGATAAATGGGACCTACACAGAGTGGTTTAGCATCGATAAAGGTGTTAGACAAGGATGTGTAGCGTCACCTTGGCTGTTTAACCTATACATGGACAATTGTTTGAAAGATTTAAAAGATTGTGAATGGGAAATTGAAAAATGAAATTAAGAATGAATGAGTTACTTGTCAAATGTCTTCTTTATGCCGATGACCAAGTAATACTTGCGTCATCGGCGGAAGAGTTGCAGGCGATGGTAACTATTATGCATGGTGCTTTTGAGAGTAAAGGAATGAAAATAAATGTAAGCAAGACGAAAGTAATGGTATTTGAAAAGGAAGAGTGCGTGACGATGTGTAATATTATGATTGATGGAGAAAAAGTGGAGCAAGTGAAAGAGTTTGTATATTTGGGTACTTTGTTTACAAGGGATGGTAAACATGACGGAGATATTGAAAGGAGAACGATTGCTGGCAACAAAGTGAATGGAGCCCTACGCGCTTTTATGAACAGTCGAAATGTATCCGAAAAGGCACGTTTGGCTGTTCATAGAGGACTATTAGTGCCCACACTTATGTATGGAAGTGAAAGTTGGGTATGGCAAAAGAAGCATGAGAGCAGAATAAATGCTGTAGAAATGAGAGCGTTGAGAAGCATATGTGGTGTGACTCTGAAAGATAGAATAAGAAATAGTGTGATTAGAGAGAGATGCGGCATGAAAGTGGATATAGTTACAAGAATAGAAAAGGGTATGTTAAGCTGGTTTGGACATGTAGAAAGAATGGACGAGGAAAGACTGACTAAGAAAGTTTATAAGGCTAGTGTGAATGGAACAGTCGCAAGAGGAAAACCTAGGCGAACGTTTCTCGACCAGATCGGAGGCGTCCTGGACAAAGGCCAGGTTAAGAGCTCCTTGAACCGACGGGCGTGTATGAGGAATGTGATTAAAGTGAATGAAGCCAGAGAAGTGTGTCAGGATCGTAGCAAATGGAAATCCGTAGTCTCTGCCTACCCCGTATGTATATTTTTAGATATTAGATAAACTTATGGCTGCTTAATCTTTGAAGGGCTAAGCAGTGTATTACACTCACATTTCGATATATTTTTGTTCTTACGTGGTAGAGGGCAAGCCCGTTACCGTTTTAGTCACACTCCGTGCATGGAATTTCAGTTAATAAAATTTCATTAGAACTTAAAATCCTCTTAACAGTAATTCTTTATAATACGACTCGACTCGAGAATCAAATCTGTGATGATCGGTCGTAAACATAAGAGCAAACTTCTGTCACAGGACTAACGAGGTCATCACTTCATACACTCACGCCTATTTCCTAAGAGATAGCCCAGGAAACAGAACTCACATTTTCGTAGCTTTTAGCATGTGCGATCATGAAAGCGAAATCAAACCTAGAACTACAAGATCGGCATTAAACATAAGAGGCCATGGATTTCAAGCAGCTCGATATTTTCTTTTTATATTTCCAAAGAAAATATTTAATTAGCTGCTGATTTCTTCTGACCTATTATTTAACAGTATAATACAAAATAAAATCGCATATTAATTGGGAATCGATTCTGGTAACGGTTGACCTATTATTTTAAGCAAATAAATATATTATTATTAATTTTAAGCAAATAAATATATTATTATTATTATTATTATTCAAATCCCTAATCATCTACTATTGATTCATGAGAAGACAGCCAGGATGAACAGATGAAGCTATACTTGTCATGTTTTTTGTTAATGGTTATCAACTAATTACTTCACCCCGATATTGTCGCTTATCTTCTAACCTAACCTATATGTGTCACAGCCTCTTTAAATGTACTCAGTAGAGATTAATTTAGCTGCAAAGCACCCGCTACTTCGTTCTCGTTTCCCATGTGTATGTAGCTTTAGCTACGGAGTTTTCTTCACGCATAATGTCCCATTAGTGTGTTACCCCGTTTCATAGAACATCAAGTGAAAATTTATTTTATTATATTACGTAGGAAACCTGATACGGTAATAATCATTATGTATAAACCTCTTGATGTTTTCATGAAATTTCTGAACAAAACAGCGTTACAAAATGTCGTCGTACAATTTTCTCTGTTGTTTTGTGTAGAGGCAATGTAGAAAAGCAAGTTTAAGGCTTTTGTTACAGCACTTGCTACAGAAATGTGTGTGAAAATTTAACTGATTCTTGAGCCTAGCTAAATATGAGTTTGTTAGTTGTTTTCTTTTTTTCACGGTCGCAAGAAACAAAGCGTTTAATATAATTTACTCGTCAGTAACATGCAAGATGGCGACATATGGACCGAAAAATTATATCCTTTAAACTTTTAATATTCGTTTTTATCCAGGAGTACACGAAGTAAATGGTACGTTTTCTGATACAAAATTATGCTTAACAATAATTTTAGTTAATTTTATTAAATTAGTAATTAATGTACATTATATAATTTTAGTTCTACCACAAAATCTCACAACAGAAAATTTACTTTTCAGTTGTGAAATTTACTGCTATAATGGTAATTATATATGTTATATAATATATTATATGCGTTTTGTATTTGGGAACCTTGAATGTTAACATATATTTAGCTGGTAAAATAATTTCACTATTCTTTTTAAATTATATAAAAGTAAATTAACATTTCAGTTGTAAAATGTAAAAATTTATTTTATAAAATAGATATAAACGAATGAACGTATATTTATTTAACTTAAAGAAAATGATATAATCTTTTTTTAGAATTAAGATTATGAACATGTAAATTTATATACGGACAATGTTAAGCATATAATAATATCAAACCTGTATTAAACTGTCCCACTGTTGGGCACGGGCCTCTTCTCAGGGCCTGTCCTCAGTTAGGCCATAGACTACCACGCTGGTCTAATTTAAATAAATTATTATCTTATTTCTGACGTCATTAATAGTCACTTTATTTGCTGAACAAAGGTTAATACATTGGTCTTACAATTTATTCAAATTAGAACTCTTTGTTCTGCCTTGTAGACATGCAAACATTAATAAAACATACACATACTTTTTTACTTTACAATAAAAATTAATAAGGTAGGTATAGTTAATTAACAATAAGATAGCATAAATAGTAGTGGTCATCAACAAATCCTAATAAAAATTATATTAACAATGTCATCATTATAATAGTCATGCTAGTGAATTTTATTTAACAAAGTCAAGATAATATAAAAAGTAGTAATTATAGTAAAAAAGTCACAATTGTATTTTTCAATATGTCATATCGTCAATAAATAATAATTATTTAAGAATTATCATATATTATTTTCTGATAAAAATTCGGTTATGGTATAAAAACATTTATTTATCAGGAAATTATTGAGATGTTTTTGAACATATTTGTATTCAGACTTGTAATACTGTTTGGTAGTTTATTATATATTATAGGCGCCATACAAAAAATACTTTTGTGCATTAGGGCCGTACTGGCTTTTCGTATACGAAGCCTATTACAAGTATTGTTTCGCCTGTTTCGTATAACTTTATCCCCTAGCTTTTCGAATAGATCTGGATTAGACCTTACAAAGACAGCTGTTTCGTGTAAGTACAAGCAGGGCAGTGTTAAAAGTTTGTATTTTATAAAATATGGTTTACAACTGTCTATGTATTTAAGTTTAAACATTGCTCTGACACATCGTTTTTGTGCCTTGAGTACGATGTCTTTGTTTGTTGAGTTGCCCCAGAATATTATGGCGTATCTCAGTTTTGAGGCAGCTGTACCATGACATGCCATAAGTAATGCGTCATCGCTTAGAATATGCGCGAGATTAAAGAGAGCATATTGTCATGATTTCTTATTTTTGTTAATAATTCTGTTCGGGAGTTTTTATTTATTCAATTGGCAACACAGCCAACTATCATTTTTAAATAGTGGGGTTATTGTAGAGGGGAAAAATAACTCGTTCTCTCGGCGAAAGATCGCTCAGCAGTAAGGAACTAGCATTCAACTGAGTAAGACGTTCTCAATAGGCCGTGTAATTACTGTGAGTTTGGTAATATAGTCACATAATATTTTAAACGATTGAGTTTCATTATATTTCAGAAGTGGGATGAGTAAGTACACGTTTTCGATAATTATCTTTTTGTAATGGCGTTATTTCTTTCTTGTTTTTAAAAGTTTAATTAGTAGATACTTATTTCGATTGTTTAACTGTGAACAAGCTGATAGGTCGACTTTTACAGTACACTTTACAATACACTACACAAATGTAATAAACTACCCACATAATTACACACAATGACATTATACGCGATTCCCATAGGAATCATCACAACTTGGTGTATTTTCGAGTGTTAAAACTGAACGCTTACCTTGAAATACACTTAGTAACTCTTTAACTGGAGTGCTGTTGGGGAATACCCTCAGTGTATCCTACATATTCAGCTAATGAGTAAGGTTTACTTTCTGGAGGCAACCATGCCGACAAACCAGAGGTCTGCCTGCCTATTGGTTGAAAACTCTACACGCACGAGTGTAAATAATTTATTTCATTGCATATTATTATGTACCTACATTATAATTATTTAGTAAATAATTGAAATATGCATTGTAAATTAGCAGCGCTTAGATGATAAAATGATATAACCTATGATTTTTTTTTTAAACATTAGCATTTACATTGTATCAGGAGAATACTTGGTCAGGGTACTCCCTGATAGTTTTTTTTAGTTCTAAGAGTGCATTGTGCTCTTGCGTGAAATACTTGGACGAGGCTACTCTTCGTCAGTGTTTTTGCTGGAGCATAGTGCCGTTGTTTGCTTAGGTATAACGCTTACGCTTACCTAGTCTGAGTGATTATACAGTGATATACTCTTCAGCAGTCTTTGACTGGGATGCAGTGTTATTACGTAGATTGACGAGTAAAATACTTGCAATAGCTTTTGTAGTATTGAGGTAATTTCTATGTTAAACAGGCGCTGCTGGTTTATAAAGCTACTTGACTTGAAGGCTGTTGCCACTTGACTTGCAGGCTGTTGCCACTTGACTTGCAGGCTGTTGCCACTTGACTTGCAGGCTGTTGCCACTTGACTTGGAGGCTATTGCCACTTGACTTGGAGGCTATGTGCGCTTCGTGCTACTAAGAGGTTATGTGTGCCTCGTGTGCTGCTAAGAGGTTATGTGTGCCTCGTGTGCTGCTAAGAGGTTATGTGTGCCTCGTATGCTACTAAGAGGTTATGTGTGCCTCGTTTGATACTAAGAGAGGTTATGTGTGCCTCGTTTGCTACTAAGAGGTTATGTGTGCCTCATTTGTTAGTAAGAGGTTATGTGTGCCTCGTTTGCTATTAAGAGGTTATGTGTGCCTCGTGCTACTAAGAGGTTATGTGTGCCTCGTGCTACTAAGAGGTTATGTGTGCCTCGTGCTACTAAGAGGTTATGTGTGCCTCGTGCTACTAAGAGGTTATGTGTGCCTCGTGCTACTAAGAGGTTATGTGTGCCTCGTGCTACTAAGAGGTTATGTGTGCCTCGTGCTACTAAGAGGTTATGTGTGCCTCGTGCTAATAGGCATGAAAGTGGATATGGTGACAAGAATAGAAAATGGTATGTTAAGCTGGTTTGGACATGTAGAAAGAATGGACGAGGAAGGATTAAGAAAGTTTATAAGGCTAGTGTGAAGTCGCAAGAGGAAAACCTAGGTGAATGTTTCTCGATCAGATCGGAGGCGTTCTGGACAAAGGCCAGGTTAAGAGCTCCTTGAACCGACGGGCGTGTATGAGATATGTGATGAAAGTGAATGAAGCCAGAGAAGTTTGACAGGATCGTAGCAAATGGAAATCCGTAGTCTCTGCCTACCCCTCTAGGAAAACAGGCGTGAATCTATGTATCTATGTGCTAATAGGAGTGGTTGTGTGCCTCATACTAATAGGAGAGGTTATGTGTGCCTCATGCTTTAGCCAAGTATGCTTTGATTAATATGCCTTTTTATTTGTGTGCCTTTTGCTTTTTAGCAGAGGTTATGTGTGCCTCATGATTTAGCTAAATGTGCTTAAATTAAAATGAGGTTAGGTTCGCCTCATACATATGTCATGTATGTGTGTCGACTAGCAAAGATTAGTTGTCTCGTTAGTGAGCTAAGTACATTCAAGTTACATAGTGTACATCATTGAAATGATCAGAGTCATATGTGCGTAGCATAGATAATTTTTTGAAGATGAAATATCAGAGGATAACCATACTTTATATAATAGGCCGTGCTACTATGGTCCATTACTGACTTTTATAATGTTTAGTCATCTAGACATGAAAATATCGATTCAGTCCTAATGATATTATATTTTTATTTTTGAGACCATTAAATCGGACGACGCGATGACTCCAGGTCCTGATGGTGACATTTGTCTATAAATATTGTCGCGGACAATTACTATTATTTTGTGCACATTAGATATACCTACTTTAGTCTTTTTTAAATTTTAACTGAAACATAATACTATACATATAATGATAATTATATAATATAACTATCATAGAAAAGATTTTGGACAATTATGCCTGTTGACAATAAACAAATACGATTTAAAGAAATTATATTTCAATGGGATATATAATAATTTGCCGATTCTTAAAGATCATACGTTTTAATTCCATTATACGTTTTTAGATGCATATAGGTATGTTGTTTGTCTTTGAACATATTTATGTTCTAAGATAGCATGGAAATATATACAAAGGTTTGTTTTTCTAATTTGGCATATATCATAATAATTTTAAAGGCATATTAATTAACTTAATTAAAACATAAACCATTATCATTTTGAGTTATATTTCTGATAGTTTTTATAACTGTGCATTCCATTATTGTGTCGCAATAGGTGTCCGATGTACAGTCATGTTATCTGACCCGTTACGCATACTATAGATGCGCGCGGTTTCACTCTTAATTTTATAGTACACATTATAATTATTCAGTTAATAGTAGATTAAAATTGTAATCTTTCCAATGAAATATCTCCCTAAATTATAATATGATCAAAGAGACATGTTCATTGTTATTTGGATTACAGATTTAATAATTCTATTATAATTTGCTAATCATTATGAAGCCATTTTATTTCGTATAAGAGCATTTATTGACTATAGCTGCATAATCAAGTCCACTTTTCTTACAAAGGTATCGTTTAAAAATTTGACACCGTTATTAGAATGAATGCATGAGAACGTAATGCTATCGGAGGGAGGTATCAGGCATGACATCGGTAACTTATGTAAACAATAGAGGTAATGAAATTTTACACTAAATCATGTGATTGAATTTGTTTGAAGGAGTTCTCAGAATTTTGACATAATTTTTGAATGATATTAATAGTCAATGATTTAAAATAAGATTGTATATTGGTTGGGTTTTGGTATAGGTTTTCGAACGATATTAAAAATCTTTTTGTTATCTTTTGAATGCATTTAGGTATCGTTCATAAAATAAGATGGACGATATAGGACAGATATAGAAATGTGATACTAAGAGTGAGGTATGGGTATGAGTATTTTATTATGATTGATATGAATGTTAGGAAATGTGAAATACAGATAGAAATATTTGTTTGATATGTTTTTGACAGCTATTTGACCCAATGACGATGCTGGATTCGTAAAGACCATATTGGTATTTGAATTTGTTTAAATAATGTAGATGTATGTTTTGATTATTATGTATGAGGTTTCATTGTGAGGTTCGAAGTGAATTTATGTAGGTACACACAAGTGATAATAAAAGAATTCTGTTCCTTCAACTTGATCATGGTGCAAACGAAATTTCTGTGAAAATTGTTAGAGGTCAAAGTAACCTTAAATAAAGACCCATGATTTGGTGAAATGATTTGGTGAAATGATTTTATGATGGCTTCATGAAATGGTTTGATGGAATGGTTGAATGAAACGGTTTGATAGAACGGTTTGATGAAATGATTTATTGAAATGATTTGTTGAAATGATTTGTTGAAATGATTTGTTTGATGAAATGATTTGATGAAATGATTTGATGAAATGATTTGATGAAATGATTTGATGAAATGATTTGATGAAATGATTTGATGAAATGATTTGTTGAAATGATTTGTTGAAATAATTTGATGGAATAGTTTGATGACATTGGGATGGTTTGATGACATTGAGATGGTTTGATGACATTGAGATGGTTTGATGACGTTGAGATGGTTTGATGACATTGAGATGGTTTGATGACATTGAGATGGTTTGATGACATTGAGATGGTTTGATGACATTGAGATGGTTTGATGACATTGAGATGGTTTGATGACATTGAGATGGTTTGATGACATTGAGATGGTTTGATGACATTGAGATGGTTTGATGACATTGAGATGGTTTGATGACATTGAGATGGTTTGATGACATTGAGATGGTTTGATGACATTGAGATGGTTTGATGACATTGAGATGGTTTGATGACATTGAGATGGTTTGATGACGTTAAAGTGATTTGATTAAAGTGATGTGATGACATTGAAGTAGAAGTTTATTCGTATGCATATGAGATATAATTACAGAGGATGTTACAAAGGTTAAGATACATCATACCTCGCCTTTAGTAGGCGTACGCAGCGATAGCTCCGTGGGGAGACCAACAGACTGCAATGCAGAGG
Organism: Catocala sponsa; assembly: GCA_963564715.1. NCBI lineage: Eukaryota > Metazoa > Arthropoda > Insecta > Lepidoptera > Erebidae > Catocala > Catocala sponsa. Next base: position 12,721,238 of record OY751351.1, read on the forward strand.
GTCTCGGGTTCGAACCCACGTCACGCACCTCTGACTTTCGGAATTTATATGACTTTTCGAAGTTATGTGCGTATTGATTGACAATTATCGCCTGCTCCGTGCCTCGGAAAGCACGTTAAGCCGTCGGTCCCGGCTGCCATAAACATCTATGGCAGTCGTTATTGGGAGAGTGTCGACAAACGATCACACTGGGTCGAAGTGTCGCCGGTCTGCACTGACTGGCCCCCACATAAGATAGGATAAGATAGTAGGCGTACAGTCATGATTTGAACAAAAGAGTGGCCATGAGTTTCTTGCCCGTTCTTCTCATGAGCCCTACACCCTTGCCTTGCTGAACGTGGCAGTAAATGTATATTCACAAAAAAAATGTGTAACTTTGACATTCATAAGTGTTGCCCTGAACTTGTGTTATTAGATAGTACAAATAAAATAACAATAATTAATAGACATACTATTAATTATCAATAGGAACAATAATTATAAATATGCGAAGGAAATAAATAATATCGTAACTGTAAAAAAAAAATAGTATAAACAATGTCAATTGCCATTTAATAATTACATAAGTCAAGATAAATTAAAAATAAATACATCGTATAATTTTATAGAGTACTTAATATTATATTGCTAATAGACATTTCGTTTTAAAGTATGTATGAAATAACAATATTCATTTAATGTATAAAAGCAATTCTTCAATAGTCATTTTTTTAATTTTGTTTAAAATTCGATGATCGGGATGTTTCTCTGTTATGCATAGGGAAATGGATATATACTTTTCATTCTTGCTAACACCATATCTTGATCGTGTGATAATGAAAACTGAGTGATTTTAGTTGAGGTTGTGCTCCAGGAGTAGCATGGTATCGGATGGCCGAATGTCATGATTTCTTATTTTTGTTAATAATTCTGTTCGGGAGTTTTTATTTATTCAATTGGCAACACAGCCAACTATCATTTTTAAATAGTGGGGTTATTGTAGAGGGGAAAAATAACTCGTTCTCTCGGCGAAAGATCGCTCAGCAGTAAGGAACTAGCATTCGACTGAGTAAGACGTTCTCAATAGTCCGTGTAATTGCTGTGAGTTTGGTAATATAGTCACATAATAATTTTAAACGATTGAGTTTCATTATAATATGCAGTATTACTGATTTTTTTACATAAATCCTCTGTATGACATTTCCAATTAATTTTGTTATCAATATTAACTCCTAAAAATGTTGTAGTGTCAACTTCGTTAATTTTAATAGAATTATAGTTTATGTCAAGATTTATTACAGAGGGTCTTTGTGAGAATTGTTTAAGTTAGTTTTAGAAATATTTATCTTTAAATTATTATTGTCCATCCATTGTATAATTTTTAATAATGTATAAATTAATGTCATTTTCATATGTATTCCTATTTTTGCAATAAATAGCAACAGTGCTGTCGTCCGCAAATAATGTTACTGGGTTGGGAGTTATTCTAGGCAAATCATTTATATATAAATTAAATAGCAATGGAGCTAAAACGCTGCCCTGTCCCACGCCATAACTTACAGTTTGGATGTGAGAAATGTAAGATTCCAGGTTATTGTTCCTGTAATTTATATTTTTAAGCTCAGTATATTGTTTCCTATTGTCTAAGTATGATTTTAGTAAGTTTAATATATTGCCTCTTATGCCATACATATCTAGCTTTTTTATTAGTATATTATGATCCACATAATCAAACGCCTGCGTCATGTCGCAGAATATGGCGCAGACTGGTCATTGATATGATTACGCAAGAAAAACTTATTGATTAAAATCTACTAGTATATCCTTAACTGCCTTTAATAGATTCACCTAACATACATACTCATTTTAATGACGTCACACCGACTTTCATAATTTTAATAGAATTATACGCTTTTCGTGATATCTTTTGATATCTGCTCGCTTTTTACTTTAAACCTGTTAATGAGTGTAGATACGTAAAATTTATGCCGAATTTTCCTGTTTGGTAATAATAAATATTATATTTCCGGCACGATTTCTCCATAAAAGTATTTTCTATTTTCAAAATGGAACAGAAAGGTATATTTATTAGTCATGTATTTAGTTAATTCTGCCCGGTTATTGGCGGAAAAAAATCTATATTTACCTAATAATATAATATTACTTAGTGATTAGTGTTAGAATAGTGATTCACAACTTAAACCCTAGGAATAAGCATAAGTTAGTAGGTCCGTATCATCGTTTACATAAAGTTCACAATTAATTTGCGGGACTCGGTATACGCTTTTTTAATAAACTACCGATTGATATTATAAATTTACCTTAACTCAAATTTAAAAGTACTGTTAAAAGTCAGCTTATCCGGAAGGGCTATTATTCAATCAATGATTACTTAAGGCGCTGTTCTAACGTAGATACCATGAAACGCACAATTTTTCGTCGCGCAACTAGCCATATTGGTACATGTCACAAACTAGAAAAAAATTGAGCTTAAAGTCAAGGGTTTAAAAAAAAGACTTAAAAAAATATTTTATGTATGTAAAATAGAATCGCAGTAAAAAAATCACGAAAAAGAGCCAGAAAATAATTTTTCGTCTCACTGTTTGCAATATTTTGATCGTAAACTATCATACTTTATTTATTGATAATAAAGGAAACCTAATGAACTAAAGAATTACCTATTTATGTTCCTATTAAAACATGTATATTTTCTTAAATTAAATAAAATCTGCCAAACGTCTCTGAATTTGACGCTCGGTAGATCACATTAAAATCAAACGCATCGGCAATTTGAACCTTATTGGTTTACACGGTGCACTGAGTGTCGGTTGTTAGTTTGCACCCCGCTCAGTCGGCGATCAGCCCTGAGAAAGATAGGTCATGCTGCTCTAATTACGCATTCGCTACACGCATTTTACGTAAACTTGTTCACTATTGTAATACGCCATTTTGTATAAATTGAGTTCGTACTTTCAGATTTCGTATAAACTTCTCATTAGTTTTATATTTCAATCAAATATAATTTTTGTGTGACTATGGATGCATATTATTAGGACTTATTAGATATTTTTGTTGTTTATTTTTTTGTGATAGGTACGTGTTTCTGTGCTTGTAATATATACCTAGGTAGTTAGAAGGATACAAAAATGGACAATAAGAGAAACAAAGTACTACGAAGAATTTGTCCAAGAAAACGACGCAATAAAAACAGAAATTCATCTGTGGTCAAGTGAGTATGAAAATTGTTACATTTTTGTAGGTACCTACACACTTTCTTATGAATGATTGTGTTATGGATACACGAAATAGTACCTATCGATCATGCATATGTATGATCATCACAATATACATGCTATCACAGTTTTCAATATTTGAAATAGTAGGTATTTGCATGAACTCGAACCATTATCATCGTAAAATTCATTCTCTCTTAGCGGCTACGGCCAGAGCGGCTGGAGCGCTAAGATTCCGCCACGGCGAACAACAAACAGCGCTAATATGGCGCACACAAGCGATAACGATTGTTGTGTTATTGATTTGTAAAACATATAATATACAGTCATAGTACATCGGATAAAACTTTGATTAATTTATAAACTATTATGTCTCAGTATACCTAATATCTTTATTTCTAAAATTAATAATTCATAGGTACTTCACGCATTTTGCTATCACAAAAGTAATTTTGGTATGCATTTCAATAAAGTAATTATTTTTATTACAGCGAAGCCAAAGATAATAGTTCTGCAACCTCTTACACACATTTGATTGCAGTAAATCCTAACAAGATTTATTCAAGAACTAACCAAGAACCAGATTATGAGTAAGTATAATTATATAATATACTATACTACTTATTATATTATTGACTTAGGAAACACGCCTATTGTTAAATTCACTAATAATATAAACATTACAGCGAGAATACGGCATTTGGTACCTTCTGCAATTGTGCTGAATGCTTTAAATTTGGTCCCTTGTGAAAACTATAGTTAAGTATATGTTAACTAAAGGAATTTCGAAAGAAAACCGTTGAAGTATAATTGCAGATCAAATCGTCCATTTGTAGAATGTGGCGAGTTCATTTAGCGTAGACTGTGCCTATGTTCATTTATTGTAGACCGTGGCGAAGGTCCGTCATTTAAAATTTAATTCAACTTGTTTACGTTATTCTAGTGTCTTTGAAAAATATTGATGCGTAATATAAATGTAGTGATTATATTACGCATCAATATTTATATAGGTACACTAACTCGTAATTTTTTTTCAGACAAAATATCGTAAGCGAGCCGTACCATATCGAAACCCAAGAAGATATACCACATGAACCAATACAAGGCCGAAGAGGCGTAAACGTGGCATACTTTATCCAGCAGCTTAAAAATATATCTAGGCATAGTTCTTTATTTAGCTGTAATTTTAAAGACATGTCTTTGATAGGATAAACCAGAAATGGTTTGATCTCTAAATATAAATTTAAATGTAATATGTGTGAGAATGAATTTGTAATCAGTACTTCGGGTGGCCTGCGCGTTCACCTGATCTGACACCCCTTGATTATTTTCTATGAGGGACAATGAAGCAGAGAATTTATAACTCTCCCATCAATAGTGAGGCAGAACTGCAGGAGAAGAATTTAAACTGCGCCAGTGCCATAAAGGAAGATCCAACAATGATACGACGAGCAACCCAACAGATTTTGCTGCAAAATACTATGTGTTTACAACAACGTGGTAGTCATTTTGAAAACTTGCTACATTAAAAGTTTTATTGTAGGTTGATGAAACTAAATAAACGTGCTGATTTCTACTTGATATTTTTTATTTATTACTTATACCTTTCGTACCTTTACAGAAAAATAAGTGGCACTTGCACCCCAAATGTATGTTTAGTAATTTATGGCAAAGGATTAGACAAGACCTAATTTTTTACCTGAAAAAAGATGCACGTAGTGGCGGCAAGGTCTTTGTTTAGCCCTTCATAAAAACTGTTTTGTTTGGGATACAGGTGTGGTTTTATGTTTTTTTAAAGCTTATTATGATTAGATACAGATTAATGTCAATTAATAAAAACTACGGGCAATGGGGACGTTTTCTTGAGTTTTTGAACAATGTTTAAAGAACATTGTACGGAACTCGGTTTTGGTCTAAAATGTTCCTTATTTTTATGCCACCGGTATTTTTTTGGATGTGAATATTATACCGTCGTTATTGTCTACACATTGCGTATTTTTACTGTTTTTGTTTCAACACTATTAATTACCTGGTTCAAAGTTACAAGGTTTTCTTGGTACAAGGTCCATGACTACTAAAGAAAAAATATAAATAGGTATAAATCGAAGAATATTATTTTAACTTTTTTTATTATTTTTCCTAGCGATAAAATGATGTCTAGTTTCACTCATTTTCATATGTGCAGTTTATGAAAATTCACACTGTATAGATACATCTGTCAGGTAACTAAATGAAATAAGTTGTTTACGGCACGCAGTTATATTTGTCTACAATTTAACCTAAGTATACCATCTAATGTAGAGTAGTTTTTACTCATGGCTTCACTCAGTTATATATTTATTGAAAACAAAAAATATAGCGGTTTCTATCTATACCTACATAATATATTATACCTATACGTAATGTATCTTCTTCTCCACAAGCAAGCATGACAAACAAATTGATTTTCGTTATAACAGTTCAGGTATCGTAAATAAGTGATGTAAATTTAGATACAATTATCTTAATTCAAGAAGTTCAGACATTTTTGCTTGCATATTTTAATTATTAGAATACGGATGTCGCCAGAATACGGCCGCGCGTGACGAGAATGCGACGGGGGCACGGGGCGCCCCGCAGTGGGCGGAGCTAAATGCGCTTCACCTCCTCTGCTTCACCCCCTCAATTACCTAAGCATACGCTTATTACAGCGCCTTAAATGATAAAAACTCATGGAACTAGTTGCTTGTTTCATACAGGATTCGAACAATGTATCTATTATATAAGTCAATTTAGTTATGTGAAGGTACTTCGAGTTTATTTTATGATGTTAAAGACTAAAGTATCTTTCTTTCCTTTTAACAAACTTTGTAAGTAATAACGTAAATTTTGTTTTAACTACATTTAGTCACGAACTACCTTTTCATATGTCACAAAGTGTAAGTGTATGCGTCCTCATGCCACACTACTGTCTTTTACAAATGACTACAGATAAATATTATTTCAAACCTGAAATGTTTTTACATGTTATTATTAACTTTTCCTTTATTTTTAGAATTTAGTTTTGTATGGACAGTAACATATGGCTTAATGACTGCAACACCTGGTACATATATGAGTTGTAAAATACTGAAATTATTATTTAATGGTAATTTAAAAGAGCGGCCTTGAGTTTCTTGCAGGTATCTTCTTATAGGCTCAACCTTTTGCCTGAACCTTGCAACTAACATAAATGTAAATTCAGTAAATGTAACAAACTCACTAACCACTTTGACGTTCATAAGTGTTACTTTGTGACCTAAGTGAATAAATGATTTTTGAGTTTCACTTTGACTTTGACTTTTACTGTCACTACGACGATTTCAGTGGGTTCGATCCCCATACGAGACCATAATTGTGATCCACAAATACTTAGTTGTTCCGAAGTTGAGTATTCTTTGTGGCCGTAATTTGAATGTTTGTAAAGTCTCTTGCGATACAGGAACTAATTTTCCGAAATAAATATTCATTTAATGACAAAAAATATGCTTGATCATGGGTTATATGTCGATGGAATGTCATAGTAGATAATGAACTCATATCTAATTCTTACACCATACAAATATATCATGCTAACATTTTCTCACTTCGTACTGAAACAATGATATTACGAACTACCACATTCTTGCTTTATTATGCGTTCATTACCAATTCACTGTTAAGCGCTGTAATTCAGTTCCGTGACAGAGCGCGCATTGTAAATCAAACTGGTGACATTTTCACAACACAGTGATGAGGTATGTTGGTGGGGAAATTAGAGACTGGTATGTTCACGCTGCAGCTGAAAGCTAGTATACTATTAATATTAATTCCTGGTGTAGGTATTTAGTGTTGTCTAAGGTCTACGCGAATATTATACGTTGAAATTAACGTGTATTTCAATGTATAATATTGCGGTATTTCATTAATATCCTAATTCTTGACTAATATAATGAATACGAATATGAGTATGTCTGTTTATTACGGCTTCACGCCTTAAACACTCAACCGATAATCATGAAATTTTTCATACACGTTCTCAGGGGTACAGAAAAGTACATAGTTTCCATCTAGGAGAAATTACTGTTCCTGAAGGATAGAAATTTATTGAAAATGCGAGCGAACCCGCTAGCAAAATCTAGTCTTATTATATTTACACTGTATACTTATATACCGTCATGATGTTTATTTCTTGTATTGCGCGGTATATTTCAAACATTAACATTAATAAAGAACAACATAATCTGAAACAACAATTTGTGAATCTAACGATTTTTGCTCCTACGAGTCGAACCTACAACATTCGGCATTGCGACTAATTGTGGATGATAAAAGCAATCATATAATCAACCCCAATTTTTTAAGTGTTAATTATTCGCAAGTAGCTCTAGTAAATTTTATAACAAGATTCTATTTACGCATTGCTGTTGCTTCGTTATAGGTTCGAGACAAAGGTTAAGTAAATTACTTATTGGCCGCCTGTACGTTCCATTCATTGTCTTATTCTTCTCCCTAGCCTTTATTATTCCCAAGTCATTTGGGGTCGGCTTTTCTAGTCTAACCGGATTTGACTGGATATCAGTTTTTACACGGAGCGGCTGCCACCTGACCTCCATAACCCGAAGTTTAATGATACCCTAAGGCTAGACCAGTGTCAGGATATTAGAGGGCACTGACTTCCCAATAACAATTGCCATAGATGTTCATGGCAGCCGGGACCAACGGCTTATAATAATAATTTATTTATTAAACAAGTTACAAAGACTCACATATTAAATTAAAAATGATAATTATTCTAAAAATTATTATTAAATTAGTTACTATTGTTGTAAACGACATGCAAGTTACTACAAAGTGTAATAAACGGACAGTCCAGTCTGTCCGCTATCATAGCAATAGCGCTGTTTGTGCTGCTACGTACCCGGCGCACCAAAGACGCGCATCGCTTTCGCGTTATTGCATAAAAACAATCGACACGCGCCTCCGCAAACATCGATGACGCGCTACACTGTCGCGGCAATCTCATTAGTGCTCTAAAGGCATTATTAACGTCCATTCATTGTCTATTGGAATAAACATAATTAATTGTAACATATCGAAACATCTTGGATACAAATTAATGTTTCTTTGCGAATATCTGTGGTTTATTAAATCTCCAATAATAGGTGTCCCGGTGTTGCTTGCGTTCACACAACGTTTCGGTTTTTTCATACAACTAAGTCAGTTCGCCTACTATATTGGCGTTTGCAATACCAACAGTATCACGTGCGTTGCAAACTTTCCAAAAGATGAGCGGTCGTGTTCGCAACGCAAGGATTAAAAACCATATCGCCCACGTCATCTACTCAATGAGTCGAGAAATCATTCTCACCGGAGGGATCAAGGAATACAACTCAAGTTTGATTGGCTGCAATCTTCCATAAGGCGGCAGAACCTCTTCAATCGGGCTGCCCCACTTTTTCCCCAGGCTCTTTATAAAATGTAAATGAAACAATCCACTAGAAACGTACAGGGAACGTCTCAAAACCATGTGACTTCTTGCATAATTCATGTTGATATATGTAATATTAAAACGTCGTCTACATGTGCTAGTTCATATTCATTTGCAGCATGCCTTGCATTTACTTAGTACGCTAGTGGAAACATACGGCCTACTATTATGAACAGATACGTTTGTCATGCTTTTTGACTTATTATTAGACAAGACTTAGTAGAGCCTTGCTGGTTTTAGCATGAATGGTGCGGTTCAACCGAGGAGCTCCTGTCCTCTCACAGAATATTATTTTTCTTCTTCTTTTAAAAGACAACTCCTGCAATAGGCATAAATTTAGGTATCGCGTGAAGTCTCACCACAAATATTCAAATAACGGACACAAAAATCACCCAGACTCGAAACAACCATCTGTGGGTCACCCACAATACTCGGCGCAGTAGCAATGCCGAAACACTTACATGGTAGTAATTAAGGTGATCGTCTCGGCATTGCCATCCGTTCAGTTGACGAATATCCATAGAATTGCAACTGTGATGTCAAGAAAAGCCTACCATGACCATGAACGATAGTTACCGCTTGCCTATATGAAGGTGTTGTTGCCTGTAACGTATGTGTTCCTATACCATTCATTTAATTGGGTTCACAATGTTTACGCCATATGTCCCGTCACGAGTAGCAACATTGCAAATAAGGGCTATATTTTGAGGTTTCTAAATGTGATAGGTACATTTATTTGGGTTTAATTTTAAAATGTTTTTAATATGTTATGTTTTAAACGCGCTAATCTCAGGAACTACTGGTTCCAATTAAAAAAATATTTTTGTGTTGGATAGCCTATTTATCGAGGAAGGCTATAGGCTATATAATATCACGCTACGACCCACGGGGACGGCGCAGTAAACATAAACGCGGGTGAAGCCTAGCACATCTAGTGTTACTATATTACGCATTTAAAATTTACGACTCGTCGTAGAGTATACACTCTTATAATTTTGTTGCGTTTGTGTGCTTGATAACGTCGGTCAAAACAAAAACCGAAATGTTGAAAGGAGGTTAAAAGAGTCATTGCACGCCGTACGTCAACTGGTAATTATAATTATCGAACAGAATTACACACTAGGTAAAAAATCGTACATCCTGAACGTATTTATAATTAATTTTAAATCATACAAATAATTGAAATGAATGTTACATACATTTTACATTTAAATCAACAGGAAACGGAAATCATATAAAATCTGTTTATAATTGATATCCAACGAAATGTAATTATTTATTTCACGATCTCCTAGTAAGCTGATATTTTCGTTGACAGGTAAATTTAATATAATAACACAGTTTAATGCTTGAGTTTTAACCCATGGGTTGGCTCGCAGTTCTGAGTTTTAAACCCATGGATTGGCTCGCAGTTCTGAGTTTATTTATGAACAAATTTAATTAAATTATTAAAATAACAACTTCCACAGTCGAAATAATTCCTATGTTGAGGGGGACTGACTTTACAATATTTTAAAAAGGACATTAGGAAGAGGATTCCGGCGACTGGGACCGCAATAAACTCGGACAGCGGTCCCAGTTGCCGGATCCATTTAATTTTAATATTTTTCTTCCGGCAACTGGGACCACCCATAAATAAATACAAAAATCTATTTTTGTATTTATTTATGGATGGTCTTTCAATATTTGTGAGGTTTTAGAAATAGGTATTAAAACATACACATAATATATGATAAATGTGTGTAGATATATGTATACAAAACAAGCATATTCAGATTTATTTTTGCACTTGTTTTGTAAATTATAAAGGAGATTATCATCATCACCGACGTCATCATCGTTTAAGATACTTGTAGAGGCAACATCTTGACGCAGAATCATAATATTATGTGCATTTGTGTACCATGCATAATCCTTAAAGTGCTGCATGGCTTACCAAGGTCTGGGTGCCTGCTTCTTGGTTTGAATTTTACGTCATTCATAATTATCAAGCTTTAAATGACGGCTTCGTTACCGTGGTCTTAAAAAAGTAGCATGGCATTTTTCTAGATAAAGTTAGCCAGTTTTTAATGCCTCTGACCATCTCTATGCAAAAAAATCACGTGGAAACCGTGCTACGTGAATGTAGGATAAAACAAAGAAAAATATGTTGCTATTTTATAAGTATGGCTTTATCGTTAAGCACTTTGTCGTTATATTTGCTGCATTTCTAAAACCCACAAATATTATCCGCCTTGATTCTGTTACAGCTAAATATAAAATGACGTGCAACATTTTAAAAGTGTTACCGGTTCGGAACCCGATGCTCAGACGTATCCGGTGAGTAAAACTATCCTCACATTTCTTTTATAAACTTTGAAACTATCAGTTTAAAGGAATTTTAACTGGGACAATAGGATTGTATTTTACTTTACAAAATATGCTGGCAGGTCCGGTCATATGAAAGGAATGTAGCTATGTATGGAATGGAACTCTCACTGTTATTCGCATATGTTGTTTTGTGAAATCCTTTTGTCTCAGGAAATAGCAATAGTTAATAAATTAAATAGACGTATGTATTACATACGACTAGGCGAATAGTCATAATTTTGAAATAGTGACACCGCTATCCCTTTCTAAAATTAAAACTAAAACTAGGATAAATTAGATAAATATATTATGTTAACTCTACAACAATCCTAACAGTTTCAAAATGATATCGTCGTGATAGTTGACTGCACGATTGGCGCCGATTGTTGTGGGTTCGAATCCCACACGGGACAAAACTTTGTGTGATCCAGATTTTTGGATCACAAAGAACACCCAGATTCGGAACAACCAAATGGTACTTTGTGTCAGTTGTTTGAATATTTGTTAAGTCCCCCGCGACACAGGAATTATTCATAGTGTGGGAATTGTCTTTTTATAACAATAGAAATAAATACATGATAACAGTTTGTCTATAGTAAGCGGTAACCAAAACCCATGATAACTTGCAATACAAGGGGAATCACGCGTGCGCGGAAAAGGAATTAAAGGCAACGATACATAAGCCTTACTCACTGGTTCCTACTGAGTGAATAAAAGTAATAGTGTTACTACTTTTATGCTGGTTTCTATAAGATCGTGGTTCTTGCCCGGGTGACTGGCCGATTCACACCATCACCAAATAATTGCCAACAAATAACCGTTACGGGCAAAATAATATATTTATATTAAAAAATCTCTCGCACTAGTTATATTGCCTGTATCATGGAGAGAACTGTAAAAAGCATGCAACGAACGGACATAAAAAAAATTGGGACAGTCTTTGGGGACTGCCGATAGAAGTGAAAACTTTAATCCTTGATGATAAACACTTCTTTATAAGCCAAAAAAAAAAGAAAAAAGAGGGTGGGTCGGATGCTAGTTCCTGATACTTTCTTAGGGGTTATTAAGGGGATCAATTATTGAGGTGGTAATTTTTTGCATAGGACGCACCATTTCTGAGATATTGTTAAAATTCTAAAAAAAAATAATAAAGCGTGGAAGCGTCACGATGACGCGGAGTTCCATGATTTTTGTTCACCCAAGAAGTGCTCAAAGCGCCTAAAGAAGTTTTCACTTCAAAAACTACTTGTGTATCTCACAAATGTTTGTCCCGTGTGGAATTTGAGCTCACAATACTCGGCACGGTGGCAGTAGCAAGGCAACCTCTTAAACCACTACGCCATGCGAGCAGTCAAAATCCTTACTAATATTATACATGCAAATCTGAGTTAGTTTATTCATTCCTCATTTATCACGCTTTCACACGTAAACTAAACTAACTAAACTAAACTACTCGACCCACCATCTTGAATTTTGCATACATGTTGTCATTAGTATAGAAAAGGACATAGAGCACCTTTCGTTCAGAAAAAAGTACTGTTCCCGGGCGAACAAATTCGCGGGATTCAAAAGCTTGTATTATTATAACCTGTTTAATTTATCCCCAGCTCAAGATTCGTAAATTAAACTTGCTGCATTATTTACCAACCTAGTTTAGAACCATCTTCATAGAATAAAAGCGTTTTTCAACGAATTTTCGACCCGTATAATATCGCATTCACCAAGTCACTTGCATGTGATTGTCTTGAAGCGTTTTGAGCTCGTGAGATATATAGCGGCACGCGGCTTCGCTCTAGCTTACATACGCAGCACTTACCTAACTACCTACTGTCGACAACTTGTTGTAATTTATGCCCCACATTGTATTAAAGCAAAGTAAACTAGATTTTGGGGGTAAGCCTAAGATTTATGTTATAATGGAGTATAATTTATAAGTTTTTAATGGTTTATGATGATAGATATCGATACTTAGTCAGTCAACTTGTGACTATTATAAATACAATTAAATTATTCATTTGTAAGGCAGACCACAGAATAATCCCACAGGCGATTTTTGGTAAGGTAGGGTAGTACCTAAATGTACATGAGGTCTCGTGTTAGATTTCCGGTTTGCCTTAAGTTACTCGCTTTCATCGTGTAACAAATCACACCCAGATAAATCGTTGCGTATTTACGATGAGCAACACCAAGTCTATAATATTGTCTTCTGTTCACGCGAATGTTATTCATTGAAATTAAACTACTTTATACGGATTTTATCGCGTTGTTTATTTGACACTTTACTACAAAATTTTCAAAAACTGTTCACTACTATTACTATTAAACTTTACTAATTTTTAAGCTAATTAAATTATTGAAACTATTAAAACTATTTATACTATTATTATAATATCATACTATTTATATTTATGTTTACACTTTCCCCGACGTTTCGGTTGCTTTTCAGCAGCCATGGTCACGGGGAGACTAAGATGGTAGTTGTCTCAATGTTCCAGTGTAGTTATTTCAAAGTACCCGAACATTTAATTAATTTAATTTAATCATGGGTGTTTCTATTTACGCAGAATGAGCTCAAACCAAAACACCAAGTCTCTTTGAATTGTTATGGTCTCAGCAAAGGCAGGGTTTAACGTATCTTTTGCTGACCCTCTTTTTCACATTGCCCCCATGGCAAAAATCATAGCAACTTCTTTGTTATAGAGTTCAATGCGCGAATACAAACAATTTTCTATATTTATAATTAAAACTATAAATTATCACCATCAAGCGACCCGCACATACTTCAGCTCTAAATTTCTGCACAGACTTACTTCACTAAACAGGCATCGATTTGTTCTGAAAAACGAACATTTATACGATTTGAATCAAGATATGGTTCGTGCTGACTACAGCGAGAAGTAAATTAGACGAGCGATTAAAAAAAACAGTCGTCTAGTTTTCGCGATCCTGTTGTACGTATTAATGTGAATCGATCCGAATTGATGAGTGCTCAAATCAATTCACTAACGGCCAAAGAGTGGTTCGCATTGATCTATATATGACTTTCCTTGCGAGCGAAAGGAATTCATAATTAGCATGAAGCTTAACTCAATAATTCAGTTATTAAAGTGGCAAACTACAGATACCTGAGTTATCAAGTACGACCGCAAATCGATCCAGTGTGTCGTACAGATTTAGGAATCGATTGTTTATCTCCTAATATTGTTCCATGTTTTAATAAATCGATTTCGCATCTACACGTCAATATGGGTCTCGTTAAGTGAAAGCCCAGTCGAGGATCTTGCTGCCGGCTACCGCACAAAATTTTTCGATCAAACTAATTAGCTATCAAATCAGCTGCAAGCTACCTGACTTTCAGAAGCTTCAGAGCCTTACCCTACTTATGTAGATTTCGCTAAGTTCCTTCCATTTCCTAGGAGAAATACATCTGGAATTACGTGAGGCAGTGTTAATTCCCATGCGCTGAAACTTCGGTAACTTGATGACTGACAATTTGAAGTTCGTAGCTCCACATATCAAGGAATCAGTGACTAAGCCTCTAGTGTTGGCCTCATTATGCTAAATAAGATCTGTGCATGAAGCTTGAACTGCATGCCATGACGTAATTTGGGACTTATGCGTTGTTGTTTTATTGGCAAAATCAATCACACAACTTATTAAACAAGATAAGACGCAGCAAGTCAAACTTTCTGCCTAAACTTCCGGAGGAAACAAGTCAACCTTCTGTCTACCCCTTCGGGAAACAGGCATAATATTATGTATATTATTATGATTTTAAGACCTTACATTTTACAGTCCAAATTATCCAACCCATATTACAACCGCCTTTGTCCAAGTCAAAAACCTGTGTTCATGACAGCTATTCAAGGTAGCGTAACAACAAAATCGGACCTTATTTATATGAAATAAAACACATATTGTATCGATCATAACGGTCATAAAACGTTAAGTTAATAGTCTGACATTTTCCGCCTGTTTTCCTCTTAGTCGAGGAGACAGCAGTCGTAATCCGTAATACACAAAGAGCGGGTTATTTGTCTTCTGTATAAATATTTTATTGCTGCCAAAAGACATTTGTTACATGCCATGTCGAAAATTCTTTATGTTGCAATGTATTTTAGTCATTAAGGAAATGGGGACTATGAGGTAATTGTGACATTGGAATTTGGCTCGCATTTCGAGAAATTTTTGGTACAGTCATAGATTTCTGCTTCGACTTTAGCATCGGTTTGAACGAATATTCGGCCATTTAGAAATATTTGTTTCACTATCACAGTTACTGTAAATAATATAACAATTAATCAATTAGTCAGAATCCACGATAAAAAATTGGTTGTCTGTAAAGTCGGTTTACGGACGATAGTTTAACGTGACAACGGCATAACAAAATTTATTTTCGGTAACGTTACAATGAGCGTAACGGGATAATGAGCGCAACGGGAAAATGAGCGTAACAGGATAATGAGCGCAACGGGACAATGAGCGTAACGGGACAATGAGTCATCCTTTTTCGTGCGTGCAGCCGGCGTTCATCGATTTATTAGACGTTGTCACATCAAAAATATTGTAATTAGATTTCAGAGTCCGAGCGCTAACCCAAGAGTTTTAGAATGTGTTAAATGATTCCAGTAAGATATAAGAGGCACCAAATGGAACTCCGTAGTCTCTGACCACCAACCAAAGATACAGACGTGACGTATTCAAATGTTTTTTTTTTTATGCGACTAAGGTGGCAAACAAGCATAGCACCTGGTGGTAAGTGGTCACCGTAGCCTATGGACGTCTGCGACACCAGAGGCATCACTTGCGCGTTGCCGACCCTTTAGGAAAAGAAATGGAAAGGAGAAGGAGCGGGATGGGGGAAAGGGGGTGATTGGGCCTCCGCTTGCTTCAGTTGAATATATCTAAAAGCAGTAATTAAAACACCTGGTGCGAAAATATGTTAGAAAGCAAATACAATTCATAATATTCGTATTCTGTCAATTACTAGAACGCCTGATATTTGAAAATTTTACTATATGGGCCCTGGTAGGCCGCTGCAGCACAACAAGTTAATAATAACGGATCAACCATAAACGTTTTTTACCCTAGCAATAGGGAACATCTTTGTGACATCATAATTATTATACAAATATTTAAACAACTACCTCATAATACCAAACACTTCGTACAAATAGATATTCGTTATATACAGATGTATATAACAAAGTTTTTGTTCCCTACTAGATTTAAGTCACGACAATCATTACATTGGTAATCACTAATAATTATTATTTACCCAACGGAATAAAACGGAGAAAATTATTTAACTGAAATTAATTTAATTCTATTGCAGTAAAATGGAGGGCGAAACAAAGTATGAATACAAACGAGCACATAAACTATAAATGCAAAACATTTTGAATACACGTCAACCTAGATTTTAAAAGTCATAACCATTTTGAGTCGCAGTCGAGCAGTTACTTTCGTATTGTACAAATGCTGTCTCCTAGATTATAATGTTACGTCATTCGCAGCAGTACCCGACATTTGTATGTAAATGTGTGTCTATAGAAGATACCCTTGCGTAAACTTCGGCTAGTGCTGTGCCACGTACGTTATCGATATCGATACACTCAAATTCCTACCTATTTTGCATTGTTATTTTACTTCCCATATTCGTAAATGTTTATTCGTAATCATACATTTATTGATTGTATTGGTGCCGTCTGTGATATTTATAATAGGCTATGAGGAAAAAAGAAAACAAAACCAAGCATTTACGTGAAAAGTTTTACATAAATGTTAACTATGAACGTAGGTAAACTTACAATATAAGTGTAAGTACGTTAAATAATATACGAGAAATATCTGTAAAATAATTTCGCCGTTCCACTAAACGTTATTGAGCATGTTGAAAGAAGTACCCGTAGGTCATATAGTTTTGCTTTAGTTAAGGCTTCGCAATGAATCTACCAACAAAAAAAATGTATAGTGAGTATCGATACTAGATACAAAGCAATTAAAGGTTAAATAACAGGATATCCTAAACAACAGAGTTATGAACACCTTCATAGGTGACCCTATGAAGAAGGACTAGTCTTATTAACATTATTCCATTCGCACACTCTAAAAGTTAGATATTTGTTTATCCAGTCTTACTTTACCGAATATGCTATTCTAAATAATATTAGAAATGCGAGTGTGAGTTAGATTGTTTGTTACGCTTTTATGCCTGAACTACTTGACCGATCATCATGAAATTGCGCATACACGTTGTCATGGGGCATAGGCTACATTTAATTCAGAAAAGTACTGCTACTAATCTATTTTTTGTTCATGGGGAAATGCATTATCTCATACCTCTCCGAGGAAATGGGGAATGGAGAGATTATGTCAGGCGCACCCGGGAAAAGATGGAATGTCCCGGGTACTACCAACTAAACCTGCTTATTAACATAACTTAACCTACATTTAAAAATATACATTTGGCAAAATCTAGTTGTATATAATGTAATTATCTAATTTTATCGATAACTCATTTCACTACAACACTACAACGTGACACACCAATTACCCTGCAAAAAGGCGTCGGTGGACCTCGCCAAACAGGGCCCAAAAAAAGGTTCCCATGAAACAAAGATTCCTGAGTGTTGCCCGTGGCGTGAGGTCACATTAATGACACTTAACGTACCGGGGGACGGCAGAACTAGTATTATTTATTGTGTTACCTAAACGAAACTATATAGTTAAATTGTTGTAACGAATTGTTGGTAAACTTTAATGGCGGTTATAAACCCGTATTTCTGTTGTAATACAGATGACACAGTGACGTTTGTGGTCACTTCGCCAATATTAGTGTGACGCAGGAGTGTAACGTGTAGCTGTTTCTTTACAGATAAGTCACCGGCCTATTTTGCTCTTTACCGGTAAGACCCATGACCTGCAATTACTACCTAACAAAATATTTATATTTTTATTTTAAAAAGAGACAACTCCTGCACTAGATATAAATCCTGTGTCGCGGGGGGACTTAACAAACTTTCAAACAACGTACATAAAGAAGACCCAGAGTTGGAACAACTATTTGTGGATTACACAATTATTTTTTGTCTCGTATGGAGATCGAACCCATAACACTCGGCGCGACGACTGTAGCGAGGAGATCACTTAAACCACTACACCATCCGTGCATTCAAATATAAGTTGAATGGTTATTTCTATAATAAGCCAAAATATACATCCAAGTTTAAGGACTCTTTTAACTTCTTTATTCTCACGCAATGTTTCTACGTGAAGGCTCTACTAATGACGTTACCGGGACGTGTAGAGTGCTGTAGAGTTCTTGAGCGAACGTTTGTGCAAGACACGGGAAACTGAGGGTAGGCAGATATCTCCTACTTCGTTACATTTGCTGCATACATTCGTTACATTACGTAGAGTTTGTGTGTTGGTTGGACATATGTAAACCTTAATATCCCTGAAGAGTCGAGCAGGGTAAAATTAACCATTCATATTTCAATACCATGGTAGGGGTAGCATGCCTTTAGGGCCGACGAGGTCTAGATTAAATTATATGAGTCTATCCCGGATAGTTATTAAATACTATATTTTGCCGTACGTTGTCCAGAAACAACTACTGTTCCCCAACGGGCAAAGCCACGGGTAAAAGCTAGTATATAATATTGTAGCGTGTCCCGAATTCACAATACTCGACACACACAGAGAGAGAGAGAGTGAGAGAGAGAATACAGAATTTATATTATTAAGGAAGGAGGGTTTGTCTGTATCCGCAAAATTAACTAGACAAACGCTTATTAGCACAGTAGATTAAAACGCAGAATGCGGACGAATCTGCTAGCATACATATTACGAACATCATTAGTGTAGTGTGTGACAGTATTTAAATAAGTAAAAATATACGGGCGGGTAAAGATTTTTGTGCCATTTATATGGACCTAAACCAGTCAGATTGTGACTTTGACCAATGTACCTGGTTGAAACTTCAAGCACATAAAAGACACATTGAAGTTAAACTATTTTATAGTGAGTTTATCACGTTGCTTATTATAAAACACTATAATTACAACATTTTGAAACTTTTAAACTACTACTGTTAAACTTAACTATTATTTAAGCTATTGCAATTATTAAACTAATTAAACTTATATTTACACTTTCCCCTAGGTTTCAGTTGCTTTTCAGCAGCCATGGTCACGAGGAGACATGTCTCCCTTCAATATTTAACATTCGCGTAAAAGTAAGACAATAAGTACCTATTACAGAAAAGGTACAAATTTGGAAATATTATTAAAGGCTACTCCCAAACTAGGTATAGCTTAAGTACTGCGGAGACATGAAAATAGTTAAACAACGGACACTTATAATACGCAAACATGGGCTGAGTATATTTGGATCGCACTAATTTAGTCTTGCATTCAGATTGAACTTTCAATGCTCGTTTAATCCGTAGTAGCGATCCACTGCACCATTCATGCAGTCAAACAATTTATAGCTAGTAATAGTATTTTCGACAGTCGATTCAACTCGATTTAACTGCCACACGAGCAATGGATTTTATACTTTACAACATTAAAACAACGGACACAAAGAACACCCAAACTCAAAACAACCATTTGTTGACCACACAATTTTATGTTACGTGTGAGGATCGAACCCACTACCAGTGGCAATGGCGAGGCGACCATTTAAACCACTACGCCATCTGCAAGCAATTTCCTTTGTGTTGTGCCATAAAAGACAGAAACGTTTTTACGGAAGAAACAAAATACCAACATACAATACAAAAACAGTTTGACCTCGTTGGATAAAACCTTGAAACTAATACAATATACAAAATCTATACCAATAATCTTGCATACTCATGGATATTGTCATCATTACTATATGGTCCATATCACCGCTTTCTGTCAAACAAGCCTTCTCGGAACTCTGCCACTTATTCAATTTATTGGCTTCGAAAACACATGAGCCATTATTATACCCGGGCAAGTCGTAGATCCATTTATTTTAGATAGTACTTTTTTAATTAAGGGTGGCTACAATATTGTCTTCTGTTTACGCGAATATTATTCATTGAAATTAAACTACTATATATGGCTTTTATCGCGTTATTACAATAGTTTCAATAATTTAATTAGCTTAAAATTAGTAACGTTTAATAGTAATAGTAGTGTAACAGTTTCTAAATTATGTAATAAAGTGTCAAATAAACAACGCGATAAAATCCGTTTATAGTAGTTTAATTCCAAGGGGTTCCCTATGTCATTTTCTATACCTCTGACAAAGTGTCCGCAACGTTTCATGATTATCGGTCGAGTAGTTAAGGCTTAAAAGCGTAGCAAATAAATAAACTCATATTCACATTTATTATATTAAAATAATAAGTAGGATATTTATATTATAGAATCGAATTATAACGCATATGAAACTTGCAGTATTCTACTACTAACAAAAACATACGTTGAAATTTTTTCTTTTTCTTTTAAAAATAACTGCCGCATTATGAGTACTTTACAGGCATTCAAATAATGTCACGATCACCCTGACTGGGTACAACTATTTGTGGATCACACATTTTTTTTCCGTATGGGCTGGATACCCAAAACACTCTGCGCAGGGACGAGTCGACAACTGAAATTACTATGCCATTTGTATTTGTGCAGTCTATTAATATTAGGCAGATAATATTGACGCGATAACATCTAATTGTTTATTTGTTATAGGGGAAAACTGCTATGTATTGTTAAATGAGGTTTTATAAACACGAGAATAAAGTACCTACATCTAGATTGTAACGGCATTTTGTGAATTGATCCGATTTTTTCATTGTGCGGGGATCGAATACGCAATTTCATTTGATCGCTTAAAATACTGTGCACTCTAGGATCTATCAAATAATATTATTATGAGATTTGAGCCATAATTGAACTGTAACTTACGCGCAATCTGTACTAAATCATAGTCGTAAATCTGAATAACATAATTTTAACAGCCAAAATCATGAAAATTTCATGCCCGCTACGGCCGTTTTATTTAAGACCCTACTTTTATTGATGACAGCTCAAAATTAGGTAAAAAGCAAATAAAATGTTCATGAAACATAAACTTAAAACTCTGATTTAGTTTTACGATAGTTGTACAATAACATTTATCTGTTTCTCCGAGGTGAAAGTATTCTTTGTGTGTTCGTAGGCAATATAGTTCCGTACGTTTACAGTGAGATAAAATCTTTGCGATTCGAGCCGTATTTTATTAAATTTGTGTTTTCTGCGTTTGAACTAGGTCTACGAGCCCATAAGGGATTTTATTCTAAATATCGCCTTATATTAGACATGTGGGTAGCTGGTTTAGTCCCTATGGAACAAAAGGGATGTAAATGGATAAAAATCGATGCCCGAAGAAAATTTACTTTTTGAATTTGGGTTTTCCCATGGACTTTTAGAATGTGGACCAATGACCTCCTTGACATGTTTTTCCTAAGAGACAGCAAAATGTCGTTATTTGTTAAGTTTTTGTAGCATTGCTGTTACGGGAATTATGTCCCCGATGTTTTAATGCCTATGAGCTATAGTACCGGCTTGCCTTTAGGCTAAGCGGAAATTCTCTTGCCAGTAAGGTAAGTGTGCAAAGAGTCATGCCTTGTCATGCCATGCTATGTATGTCCGCAAAGGAGTAGGCAGAAGTGTATCACGGCTATATTTCGCCAGCTGTTTTGGTTTGTCAGCTGCAATGCACAGACTCTGATTCCAGCCTCTGTGCTGCTATTGAGAAGTTCCCAACAGATAAAACCCAATAACATTTTGTTCGGCCCAAAAATAGAACTTGGGATCTCAAGATCGTACGTAAACATTCGCCAACGAGCCAGTTAAATGAATCTATTAAATCCTATACAAAAATAAAACGTCCTAAGTTACGTCTTAGTAATAGCTTTCGTAACAGAAAGGAAGAGCGTTACTTTTTTTATAGACGCCAGCTAGTTACTACTTGACTCGATTTTCTTGAACCAGTCATAGAAGCTGAAATCGGCAGTCGCGTTTACTCTCACTCATACTCTCGAATACTACAAGGCCATCAAGCTTTAGTAACATACAAAGTTCCACAAAGCCATACAACAAAAGAAAATACTTTTCCCTTCACAGTTCGTCTCCATATAAAACTTCCATACATAGCACAATGCGAATCTCGATCCTCTTACCAATCATGACGGATTTTTTTCCAACATTCAGCATACAATCATTAAGCGTAACAAAAACTAAAGTCGACCGAACTTTCACGAACTTACCCGAAGTTTCCCGAACGATGGTCCAACTGCCGAACTTAGGGGCAAAAACTACTGAACTCTGTATATTCCGATCTTATGTTGTGTAGTAGAGGACAGAAAAAGTGGCCCAGTATATATTATGGCTGTGTGAATGTTCTAAAGAAAATGGTTAGAGCAATAAGTTAACAATTTAAGGGTCAAAACTTCGATCATCGCTAGGGACCAATATCTGAATTGCAGATATCTAAAAGTTATTAAGTTATTTTTCTTTGTTACTGGTGAATAAATATTGTAGATTTTAATTACAGTTTTCAGTTTTTGTTGTTGTCTTGGGCATATTGTGTAACGCTTTAACATTTTGTGGTAGATGAAAATACATACATACATACATAGTCCTACGCCTGTACCACAAGTAAAGAAGACAGATGTGTATTTCACCCACATTTTGTCGGCAACACTTTAAGGTCCCACGTAGCGGAGAGTGACTTTTGCCGTCTAGGGGGCACAATTTTAGACTCCATGCTACTTCCATGAATTTTTTGACAGAAAATCCTATGACATTTTGTCAGATCTAGAAACCAGGAAATTGTGGCATACAGCAGCCAGATTGACAAACACTTTGGCACCGAAGCGGCAGTAAATAATAAAATACATTTTTATTTAGTGGACGGGAGAATACACATACATTTTTGAGAAAAGCCTCTGCAAAATAATGATCGAAATTCACAACAGCATTTGTTTGATATATTATGATCATTCAACATCAGCTTTGTGCTCGATTTTAGTCAACAAGAGTCCTGAGCCGACCAATTGTTATAAAATAACGACATAACTATGACATTTACAATATTCTTGTTATGCTGTGGTTGCAGAAATGCTTTATTAAAAGAGAAAAGGAGAAAAGGTCATGCTAGCTGCATTCAAATTAGAAGACTGTTGGATTCTTTTCGAAAAGAGATATGTATATATTTGTATTGCTAATAATTAAGAATAAGAGTAATATCTTCTAACTCGGCTAAAACAGAAATGTATTGTATTAATGTCAATAGTGAGTTAGGTAGGAATGATAGCTCAGAGCAGCGATAGCTCAGTGGGGAGACCAACAGACTGCAATGCAGAAGGTCTCGGGTTCGAACCCACGTCGCGCACCTCTGACTTTCGAAAGTTATATGACTTTTCGAAATTATGTGCGTATTGATTGACAAATTATCGCCTGCTCCGTGCCTCG
Source organism: Catocala sponsa (assembly GCA_963564715.1). Classification (NCBI taxonomy): domain Eukaryota; kingdom Metazoa; phylum Arthropoda; class Insecta; order Lepidoptera; family Erebidae; genus Catocala; species Catocala sponsa. The sequence goes on from OY751351.1 coordinate 12,744,778, forward strand.
GAAAGCACGTTAAGTCGTTGGTCCCGGCTGCCAAGAACATCTATGGCAGTCGTTATTGGGAGAGTGTCGACACAAAAGATCCCACTTGGTCGAAGTGTCGCCGGTCTGCACTGACCAAGATGTTCAATTAAGTCATTAACGGCGTGAAAGCGTAAGAAACAAACACATTTGTATTTATAATATAAGTTAGGATGCCTTACCCATTGAAAAGCTTAGGTTCAAAGCCTGTGCAAATGGCATGTGTATTTTTTAATGGTAGACTTGTATGATATCAATTTAATATACTTTTATCGGTCAATATTATGTATCAAATCATGATTTTTGTATACCAAATAGTGTATAAACTGCTCAGTAAACTAACCGATATTAAAATTAACCGCTACCTAAAACTCCCATATTATACGAAAACTTACGACACATAATTATTCATATTAAAGAACATATTTACGACGAAAAGACCTTTCTATATCGTCACATTTTATACGACCAATTTTTTTGCACCCCAGTGTACAGGTAAGCGCATTGCGTTTTGCGAATAAGCAAACCGGGCCATAAAACTACACGAGCCGTGCCTATACGATACGCACTTACGATCTTTACGCACTTACCAGAATAAGGACGTATACTTACATCACGTTAAGATGGGTACACACTAATGTAACTAGTTTTTATTACAGGAACTTGTCAATGATACTGCGATGTCACTTTTGTCTGCTGAGAGCTAGATTGCCGGGTCGAGTGAAGCGATATTGGCAATTATCTGGAAAATACTTTTTTGTAGCGTATCGAAGACTACAATATTTAGCCAGCAGATAGGATCACAGCGCAGCATACTCCAACGTAACTAAAGATTACTGTACATTATGGAACTTCCTTTAAGATTTATTACAGCCCCTTATTGCCAGAAGTAATTGGACCGAGTGTAATTAAATTAGGTAGTTGATCTTAAGAGTGAAGAAAGAAAATATTTCATAACCTGACATTTTTGGACACTTTCATCTCAAATGGAAATACAAAAACTATATTAAAGTTTCGACAAATATGCTAACGATTGTCACGTGTGATAATCGATAGCACATTTATCGTGTTAACATCTAATATTTTATTTCAAATGTTCACATAACATTTATCCACAGTCCGATATTTTACCCGATTCAATTTTCCGAACGATATATCTATTACATACTTATTTAACAGCAGATAAACAGACCAAGCAACATAAATTAATTAGAGTTGGTTTTCTGGCAACAAAGTTTTTGTCTTTAAAACTAAAACAAAAGTAGTTGAAGTAAACAATGTCGAACTCAGTATGGTTTGAGCAAAAGCTGTTGCTTTTCTTGTGCAACGTGCCGTGTCCTAACTATTACAAAGTTGTTTGCTTGTTAAATTAATGCTTTTTGCATGGCAGCGTAATATTAATAGCATAGAACGATATTGAGATATGACAAAATACTGCTGTAAAAAAGCTGATTTGTATTGGATTGCTTGAATATTTATGCTATTGCTGGATTTGATATTTTGAACACTACCGTAATTGTTTACATCTGTATGTTTTCATTTGGAATAGCAAAATTAAATTTATTTTTGTCACTAAAAACTATTCAGTGTATGCAAAATACAGATGTATGATGTCAGATTACTATCCGCCATATAAAAGTGGCAGTGTAAAGAGCCTCACGAAAAAGGAGCCCTTGTGTTGGTTGAAACCAGAGGTTCCCAGACTTTTTTTCTCATAGACCACTTTCATCGTGGAAAATAAGGGTTCACAATTCCTAAGCGGGGGACTTTGGAATTGTGAACCCTTATTTTTTGTCACGCCAACGTAGACCTCCGTCGAGTCTCCCGTGGACCCCTGGGGATCCATCTGGACCACTTTGGGAACTAAGGGTTTAAAAGGTAAAATTTCGTCAAAAATAGATTTTAGTACTTTTATCTATTTTATTTAACCCGGCGCCGTCCAGGTGAAAAAATTGTTACACTAACTTCCACGTTGGGTCAAAACTACCCATGTTTAGAAAATGGCGTATTTTGTAAACTAATTCGAAATCCTCAATCATACCCTAGTTTTATGAAAGAGACAATATTGTTTTATTCTAGTGTAAAATAAAATTACCAAAAAATATAAACTTTAACCATTTATTGCGTGTTTTATAAAAAAGTACAAAAATATAACAAAAATAAAATGACATCCTCTTTAACCCTTATAAACTTAAAAATATTAGATATTGTGCTTATAGTATATTTTAGGAACAAAAATAAGACTGAGATTTTGAATAGACAATCACATTATGACATCAGTATGGACTTAACACTGCTCATCTTCAGTCATCAAATTCGCACATTGTGCGCAGAAGGGCACGATGTGTTCAGGACAGATAAACTTCTGACGTTTATGGCAAGTATGTGTAGTCTATCTATCCCTATTTACCCGGGCATTCTTGGCATCTTCTGCGAACACCTGGAATTTTGGCTGGTGGTTCCTCAGGAGTTTCGCCACTAAATTCCCTGGATAATGGCAAATCAAAACAAACGAACCGAGATAGCGGTACGTCATCATTATTATCATCTTCATCATCATAATCGTCATCATCATCATCATCATCACTGATAGATTCTTCCTGTTCAGTTTAGTTTGATCTGAGCAGTCACGTGATCTTCTTCGTCTTTATCACTTTCTGCAATGTCATCGAAATCAACCTCCTCTAACATTGCAAGTATTCGCTGGCGTTCTATGGCCTCGCGATCCATTATAATAACCTAAAAACAAACAAATAATAAAATATATACGTCACACAACGATCACGTCACACAACGATCACGTCACACACGAAATTGTTACACTTAATTCCACATTGAGTCAAATTTACCTTTTTTAATTTCACGGACGTCTAGATCTAGTTATTAGTGCAGAATGACTACGATGCAGTGGAAATCTAATAACACGTTGTCTTATCTCCAGCTATACCAAAAATCAAACTGCTCGCGTAACTTATTTCAAAAATACCCGCAAGTAAAAAATGTTCAGGTCATTATGACCCAACGTGGACGGCGCCGGGTTAACGGAATACAACGCCTTCTTTTACACGCTGTGTCGGGGGGACTTAAAACATTCAAACAACGAACACAAAGAACACTCAGACTAAGAAAACCTATTTGAGGATCCCAAAAAGACTTGGTGCAGTGGCAACGCGAAGCCACCACTTAAACCTTCACGGCATCCGTGCAGTCAAGTTACAAAACGCTATGACATTGGTCTGTCCCCGCCTTTACGCACAATTGTATCTTACTTACATAAGAATGGGGACGTATACTTTTATTTTATTTTTTGATTTGAAGAAAAAATCGTTTACAAGTAGTGATAGGGGAACTATAGACGTCACTTGATTTTTATGGAGCAAGTTGCGCCCTTAGAATATGTTGAGATGATAAGATACGCGATCCAAGATTGCTTTTGTAGACATTTGAATTCACGCTTCTGGGTAAAAATGGAAATGGCGTATTCTTTAATTTAGGTTTTGTTGTTTGTAATTGATTCTAAAATATAAAACAAGGAAAAGGAATATAAAAAAGAATGTAATTTATTGATTTTCGATTGTGTAACCTCGTTTCTGCTTGATGAAATTCCAGGAGAGTGCTTCTAAAGTTTAAATGTTACCGTCAATTTTAGTAAACGGTTATGTCAAATAAATGGTGACAAATGTAAACGTGGAACGTTTTACACTTGCCGATGCAAAAACTAACATGAAATGGGACTGTTTGAATGTTGGTCGTGTTTCGAAACAGTATTCATCCACATTGATGCTTTTTGGAGGCACGGTATTTAGGACAACACAAATCCTAGGGTTTCAAAAAATCGGTGACATAAGCTGTGTAATTTACGTCATCATTGCAAATAAATAGTTTAATCAGGAATTTGTATTTAAAATTTTAGGCGCTTTAAAACCTATTGACAAACTAACAGTTAGGTGTCTTTCTAAAAATAATCCTCCACAAATTAGTGCCCATTCATTGGGTTTCATTTGTTTTTAACAAAATAATAAAAATAATATATCAGCCTCGATGGCGTAGTGGTTAGTGTAACCGACTGCCACGCCTGAGGTCGCGTGTTCGATGCCCGCACAAGTCAAACATTTGTGTGCATGAACATGGATGTTTGTCTTGGTCTGGGTGTTTCTATGTATAATATGTATGTACTTACAAAAAAAAGTATATATGTATGTTTATCCATTGTCTAGTACCCATAGTACAAGCTCTGCTTAGTTTGGGCTAGACGGTGTTGTGTGTATGTGATAGAATAGAATATTATTACTACAGTCGATTGTTTCTAACTTATGCAACGTCCACATAAAAATATTTTTAATCCCTCTACGGGACAATGATTTACGTGATCCACAAATAGTTGCTGCGAGTCTGCGTGTTCTTTGTATCCGTTATATCGATATTTATAAAGTCCCTCGGAGCACAAGCATTTTGCTTGATATCTTATTATCTGTCCAATATTCAGCACGAACAATATGCTTGAAGGGTCGTGTAGTTCTCTTGTCTGATATCTCTGAAAAGAAAACTACTCGACACTTCAAGTACGGCGTGATATTACGTTAGAACAAAATGTTGGCAGTCAGTGTTACAAAGCAAGCATGCTGAACGCCCCACAAACATTTACATTACAAATGCAGAGCTGCGCCACTTATTTCTAAGGAGTAGCAGTAAGCTTGTAACTGTGGAACAAATGAAACTGCACCTACATTCTGTCACCAGTAGGGTCAGCATTATCCCTTTTAGATGTCAGGATATTTTCACTTGTGAAAGTACTTTGACGCTATTTACAAAAAGTAAAGTTAAGCACGTTAAGAGACAGTCCTAGCTGTCATAAAAATGTATGACAGTCGTTTATACAATACTAACAAAATATGGATTAAATTTTCCAAAATACAGGACTTGCTCTGTATCTCAGAGTAAGTCTGACAACTGATTTAAGTTTTATTAACTTGCTTATATTCTTTTATGTATCAGTTAATAGTGTTACATTTATATTATTGAGCTATAAGTAGCGATAGGGTTGGCATATATTAGTTAGATAAAAGCACTAAATAAATGAATATAAAGGAATAATACCTTTTCTTGGATTACCGTCGTCGTTATCGTTTGATATTAAGATAACCTAGCAACAACTTCAATCATATCTAATGGCGCCACACCAATATGCTTTTAAATCATTAGAATGGTAAGAAAAATATGGTTTTTACTGGTAGACTGCTGTGGAAATCTTTAGATTGCCTCAATTTCAACACTGAAGAATCTGCTTTAAAGCCGCCAAATAACTATTTTATTCATCCACACATGAAAGGCGCATAGTCTCAATACGCCGACGTTCTACACTAATGGTCACCCTACTCTCAAGCAAGTTTGTTCGTGAAATCCACTGAGGAAACTATCTCCTGAAAGCTTACCTACATTTCGAAGAAATCCCACCACCTAAACTGAATTTATATGTAAAGCTTGTACCGCGACTTCACTTCAAGCGGTACCCAAAAGATTTTTTAAATTCCTCGCTTTAAGCGATGTGCCAAGTTATGCCGTAAATAAACTTTGTCGTGTGCACTGTAAATGATTGAAACGGTTACTCGATATGTATAATGCGTTTTGTTCCGTGTAGATCGAACCCTCAACACATTGACAGTGGCACAAGTGAAGCCTCTGGTATTGCAGGCGTCCATAGCCTACGTTGACCACTTACCATCAGGTATGCTTGTTTGCCACTTAAGTAGTATTAAAAAAAATAAAAAAAAACAATATTTTATTTTTAATGTTTATAAAACTCAAAAACAACTCAATTGAATAAAAATTTTTTTTCACCATTAGAAAGCTATATTATCACCGAGTAAGAAAGGCCATACTTTATTTTTAAAAATTACTGTTACACCTAACCTAACTTACTTTTACGCGGGCGAAGCTGCGGGGCATAAGCTAATCAATACCAAACAGTGGCGACAAAAGTATTAACTAAACTAAGCCACCCATATTTTTGTATAATACGATGAAAATAGTCGACATCTATGGTAGATATCGACTATTTCCTACCTAAGAAATTAAGCATACCTACAGGTCACTAACCTAAACCTACCAAACCAGTATAACAAAAATATCTAAATATGGGATTCCTTAACGGGAAAACCTAATAACAACCGAAAATTAAACCTAAGACTTTTTTTAAAGACTGCCTCCGCTTTAGTAATTTTACAGTCGTCACCTTAGTATTACGGACTGTGTGCGCCCAATTGACAAGAATATTCAATCAAAAGACACAAAAATCTTCCAGACACGAAATAAGAGCCAGTCCACACGGCGCGTTGCGTCTGCGTTGCGTCGACGCAGCGCTGCCGCTGCGTCGTTTTACATACTAATAGTCATAGTATACACACGGTGCGCTGCGTCGACGCAACGCACACACGACGGAACTGCAGCCCCCGAGACGAAGCGGGCGGGGGTGTACTGATTGCGACGCCGGAATGGCAGCGCTCAGTTGCTTGTGCATTGATCTATGCTTTCGATAGACTGATGCGATGTTTTTACAAAATGCTTGCCGCAACTGTGCGTCGCCGCTGCGTCGACGGAACGTTATGACTGCGTTATAGTAACGCTGCGATGGCGCATCACCTGTGTGGCTGGCTATGCGTCATAATATTTGCGTTGCGTCGACGCAACGCACCGTGTGGACTGGCTCTAACTACCTGTGAATTATACAAATATGATTATCCCGTTCGTTAATCGAATCCATAACATTAGACGCAACAGTGTCGAGGCGACCATTAAAACCATTACACCATCCATTCACTAAGTAATTGTACAGAAAATCCTTGATGAAAACTAAGCAAAACAACCGAGGAACACAAGATTTTATTATCTGGCTGATCCGGAAATGAAAAGCAAACAGATTTTCTATTAGAGGAGTACGTGATTCCATTTCAGCGAGCTAGTTGGCAGTGTGGCTGTGTTATGGCAACATTGTGCTTCTGTCAGCCAATTTGTAGTGTTGATGTAATGGAAGTTCGATCTAAGGTTGATAGACGAAAATTTGTTTATTTTATAAAAAGATTAATATAAAGATGATAGTTATAGAACCTTGTACCTATAGTGCGAGGTGTTTAACGTAGCTCGTGCGTAACTCCTGTCCTCTCTTTGACGTCGTCCAGCTAAAACTGTTCTCTGTGACCCACTTTTTTATTTCCAGCAACTCACCCTCTTTGTATTATATGTAAAGTAAAAGAAAAAGGTTTGAACGTTATTATGTGAAATAAAATTGTACAATATTATTAAATTGTTTTAATAAAATGTTTTTGTGAGAGTATAATATATCTGTTTTGGAATAATGACTTTGATTATAAATCGAACGAAGGAAACAGGTTTTTATGGAACTAGCGTTGAAAATACCTTAAAAATCACGTGTGGGTAAGCGATTATCATAACTTAGTATTATAAATGCGAATGTGAGTTTGTTTGTTTGTTACGCTTTCACGACTTAAATACTCGATGAACCATCATAACATTTTGCATACACGTTGTCACGGTTACAGAAAAGGACATTTCGTTCAAAAACAGTATAGTTTCCGAGCGATTGAAAAATTTACATAACCTTACCTTAACATGACATTTACGCGAGCGAAGCTGCGGGCAAAATATTGTAGGCTATAATCGCTTGTAGTAACAAAAGTAGGTAATTGTCAATTACGTCTGCTGAATCTAAAAAAAGATTAAACATATGATGGAAGAAGGGGAGTGAGTGAGATACATAGATATAAGAACCAGAACTTGATGAATCGCAGTGACAGTATTAAATTTCTAATGGTTAATTTCCCGTAACTTACTGGTATAACCCGGGAGGGCGTACCGCCTTATTTTCTCTGTCAGGTACCAACAGTTCAGCATACTCGCCAAATATAATGAAGAAAGACAAGTCTTAACTATCTAAAAACACCACGACAAGCAGTCTAATATTACTGAAACATAATATAAAGGTTTCCCGCTTCGGAAACCAAATGCTACATACTAAAAACATAATCAGTGTGCATCTAAATATTGATTGTAATTTTTGAGTAAGTACTTCAAGAATATAGTATAGTTTGTACATTATACGTTGTATTATTACGTTGTACTACCAAGTCCATCGCATACCATCGCGTACTAATAACAAAGTCACAAGAACTCTTTACTAACCTATGATCCACAAATTAATGATTATGATTTGAATATTATAATCATAATCTTGACGATTAAAAAGAGTGGCCATGAGTTTCTTGCCCGTTCTTCTCATGAGTACACCCTTGCTTTGCTGAACGTCGCAGTAAATGTAAATTCACAGAAAAAATTTGAGTAACTTTGACATTCATAAGTGTTACCTTGTAACCTAACTTGAATAAATTTATTTTTGATTTGATTTTGATTTAATCATTTATTGTAGACCAGTAAGTACGTTATACCAGATCACCTGTATACATCAACCTATAATTTGAAATAAACATATATCACGTTGCCCTATAAAGACTCATTTTGCGGTCACATTGAGGTGTTATTTAACTTTGTCACAAACCATCTCCGGTATAAGTTGTTTTATATGACACACGTTCGCGGTTTTGAAGTAACACCTAAATAGCTTTAGCTAAATAAGTATTTTGTGGCATCTTCTTTTGATTTCGTCTCCAGTTTGACCCAGGACAAACTCAAGATTAGGAGCAGAAGTTTAGTCTATACAAATACTAGCTACTGCTTCGGCTTCGCTTGCGTAAATCTCATATTAAGATAAAAATTTTTTGTGTGTACGATAATAGTCTAGTTTGGGTGCGTGATTAATAAAGATTTTTGAATTAAGATATTATATCCAACTTGGGATCCAGTAATTAAATAGAATTCAAATATATACAAACATCTTCACAAACTTGACACATAATTTTTAGGGACGTATCCCATTACATCGCGTAAATGTAGGTTAGGTTGACACCCTAATCACCTAGCGGTATGAAATATACTTTACAACCTATTCTCGTACCTACCAAATATATATAAAAACTTTCATAAAACTCGATCGAGCCGTTTCGGAGGAGTGCGACCACAAACACCGTGACACGAGATTTTTATATATATATACATATATTTAATTTTGTTATCTGACATATTTATTATCATTGTTATTATAATATTGTCTTCTGTTTACGCGAATGTTATTCATTGAAATTAAACTACTATATACGGATGCTCGCTAAAGAACACCGATTCCTACCAAGGATGCTTCGCGAGGCTATTGAAATCAAGAAACATCCTAATTTCAATAGAGAATATGGTTGGAATGTACCACCAGCTTGGGATCCAGTAATTCAAATAGTCAAACCCAAGAAGAAGCAAACCGCAGGTAGACTTCATGATACTTTGAGCTCATTCTGCGTTAATAGAAACACCCATGGTTAAATTATGTTCGGGTACTTTGAAATAACTATACTGGAACATTGAGACAACTACCATCTTAGTCTCCCCGTGACCATAGCTGCTGAAAAGCAACCGAAACGTCGGGGAAAGTGTAAACATAAATATAAATAGTATAATAGTATAGTAATAGTAAAAATAGCTTTAATAGTTTCAATAATTTAATTAGCTTAAAAATTAGTAAAGTTGAATAGTAATAGTAGTGTAACAGTTTTCTAAATTTTGTAATAAAATTGTTATTATCCTTATTATTCATAATCATGTTACCAGTTTTATGATTTATTTTATTACAATTGTTTAATAGACAACAATTCTGCATCCTATACAGATGATTATAATGATACCTATTGAATAAATTTATTGTTAACATCACGTGTTCACCCATATTCGTAAAATAAATAATTTGAATAGACATATTGTTTACGTGGGATTTACGTAATCGGCACCAATGGGCAACAGACAGGCAACACTCCAATACAATCGAAATTATGTATATGTTAAAATTCTTTTTGGAATCCACAAACGTCACCCTGTTCAGTCGATACGCCTAGAATCTCACGATAATCTCTGCTAACCCATTCATGGGTATAAAGCCGTGAACGTGACGCAAACATTCATCCCGCAAGCACAGCTGCTGCCAAAACTAGTGCAAAATCATTAATCTAGCACCCAAAGTGTTAAAGGCACAAGTACTGTATAAAGGAACTCAATTTCGCGCCAATTTAAACTTCTGCCCGCCATCTTTATGACGTCAGAGGTCTAACTTAATCCGATTTGAAGGCACGGCGCGAATATTCGTTAAACTTGCCCACTTTGATCTTTGAATTAGGCTGTGCGGTCCAATGCGTGGCTGTTCATAAACCCTGCTAACGCTGAACAAATACGTCCTTTTGATTTGAGGTTTTATTATGTTTTAACTGTGAACCTTAAAGGTTATCCTTGCTACTCCCTTGATAACTTCATTACGAGACAATGACCTCATTAAGAACATGGAAATACGAAGATAAAATAGTCTTATTTTTTTCAATTTTCAATTAAGGAAGTTGACGGTGTTATACAGCTCCGTGCCTCGGAAAGCACGTAAAGCCGTTGGTTCTGCGCCTGATCTCTCTCCGGTCGTGTCGGATTATCGTCCCATTGGATCATGAGAGTGAGGGAACAGAGAGTGCACTTGTGTTTGCACACACGCTTGTGCTCTATAATATTTCCTGCGCAATAGGCCAGTCTCAGTTAAGATTGGCCGCAGTGACCGAAAAAATTTCGGTCTGGAGGACGTAATAGGCTCTAAAGTTTTAGATGCGTAATTTGCTAATTACGCATCTAAAATGTATAGTAAGAGACAACAAACATTGAATTTATCATACACTATTGCCTTAGTCTGTAGAGTGTATTGGCCTATTGAGTTGCAACAGCACACTGGAGGCCAGATACAATAGATTTTCAATTATGTCTGACATTTCTATGTATAATATGTATGTATTTACAAAAAAAATATATATATGTATGTTTATCCATTTCTAGTACCCATAGTACAAGTTCTGCTTAGTTTGGGCTAGATGGTGATAAGTGTATGTGGTAGAATATTATTATTATTATTTCAACAATTGACAGTTTGAAAATCATTTAAAAACGAAGCTCAAATAAATAAATTAATTTAAAATTCTTAAATATGACATGTAAGTGGCCATAAAGCGTAAACGCTCTTAATACTATTATGAAGTAAGATTTCTAACTTTCTATAAACACAAGATATACAATTTCATAAATTGCAATAATTTATTTTCACTACAATAAAAGCAAGAGATAAGATGTTTTCACGTCAAAGAAAATTATAACTCGACATTATCTAAGTTCCGTCCAACTTCTCTCAATCCAACTACCACATCTGAAGTGGAGAGACTCATTCTTGAACTAAACAATAACTCCGCTCCAGGTTTTGATAGAATCACAAACCGCTTAGTTAAGCTGATTAGAAATTACATTATCGAACCTTTAACATACATTTTTATAATTTGGCAATTTCAACCGGTGAGTTTCCCGACATATGGAAAATGGCTATTGTGATCCCGATTCATAAATCAGGTCCTACAGACGATCCAAATAACTACAGACCTATTTCATTATTGAGCGTTTTCGCCAAGATGTTGGAAAAAGTAATTAATAAACAGCTGGTTTCATTTTTAGAAAAAAATAAATTACTTTCACCCCAGCAGTTTGGTTTTCGACGAGGAAAATCAACGGAAGAGGCTGTCATTTTGTTGACTGATACTGTTAGCAAGTATATTGATGAGGGTAAGGCTTGCCTGGGAATATTTCTAGACTTGTCAAAGGCTTTTGACACGGTATCAGCGCCCATTTTGTTAAGGAAGTTAGAAAGTCTTGGCATTAGAGGAGTTGCGTTGGAATTATTTCAAAGCTATCTCACATCACGTAGGCAGGCTGTAAAAGCCGGTAATTGGATCAGCAATTCTCAGAAAACATCTTTTGGAATACCGCAGGGTAGCATATTAGGACCTACGCTTTTTCTAGTGTATATGAATGACCTGTCATTGAGCAAACACTTCAATAATCCTAAAATTATTAATTATGCAGATGACACGGTCATATTATATAATGCAAAATCTTGGGAAAAGACGTTTGAAGTTGCACAGGCTGGTTTCAATGGAGTTTTAAATTGGTTAAACAACAACCTACTATCGCTTAACGCTACCAAAACGAATGTAGTATGTTTCCACAAAACAGCTGCCTCGTCACCACCTGCGCGGTTGAATATTAGAGCACATTCTTGCACTATTGGAGGTGTTGATACTCATCTAGGCTATCAGTGTCCCTGTATAAGCCGTAAAAACTCAGTTAGATATTTAGGCATTGCAATAGATGAGAAATTGACTTTTAGTGAGCACATCGTGGCCACGGCTGCAAGAGTCAGAAAAATCATACACATTATGAAACTACTACGAGACGTGGCTCCGATGAGCTTACTAAATACGGTGTACATTGCTCTATGTGAACCGCTATTAACGTATTGCATTACAGCCTGGGGTGGTTCTGCCACATCACACCTAATCGGCCTAGAAAGAGCCCAACGTGCAGTGCTGAAAACTATGATCAAACAGCCGTTCCGATATCCGACGAATCTGTTGTATAACGAAACTCAACTGCTTAGTGTTAGAAAACTGTACATCCACAAAATCCTACTGGTAACTCATAAGATAGTTCTAAACAGTTCTGATTATGAAGATATGGTCAAGAGACGAGTTTTCAAACTGCCACTGCCAAAAATTAATTCTACTTTTGCCAGACGTTTCTGTGCTTTCATGAAACCTTATGTTTACAATAAAATAAACAAAATTTGCCATATTGCCAAAGCATCACTTCGCGAAACGAAAGTAATCACAAAAAAAGAACTACTTAAGTGGACTTACGATGACACTGAGCGCTTCATAAAACCTCTAATTTAATGTCTCTGATTTTATTGTTTTTGATTTGAACTGGTTGTACTTGCTTGCTTTTGTATGTGTTTTCATTTTTGATAAAATACCTTTATGTTTATAATTTTGATTGCTATTGCTTCAATTCCACTACGTTTTTAAACACATTATTATATTATAAAACTGTTGTTAGATAATTTAACTGTAGTTGTTATTAAAAATAATTAATTGTATTGCATGCGTAGATATTTATTGTACATTTCTATCATATACTGGCATTAATTCAAAATTTTAGTACAACTTTTGTAGTTTCCCTACGTGACAGGCCATGCCTAGTGTAGAGAGACTTGGTCAATGCTGCCTTTATCATGTTCTTACAATTATATATTATGTTATTATATTCTTCATCAGAAAAATGCATTATATATAAGAACTTGTGTAATCTTTTGGTAAATAAAGTTTATTATTATTATTATTACTTCAGACTTCAAAAGAAATAATTAATGGAATTTCTCGACAAAGACACTCAGTTTGGTTGTTTATGAAGCCAAGAACTAATAAACAAAATTTTAACAAAAAAAAGAAAACCGACTTCAAATAAGAATATTCTAAAACTTAAAATGCACTAAAAAGTTAATATATAATTGCATATTCTTGTGAATAATTAAATTATTGTTATTTTTGGAGTCGGTGTCAGCCGCCCGCGCCGCGTGCTGCGTCTATGTGTGTAATTGTGCATGCCAATGTTATGTTATGATTATAGTAAGACATCTCATGTTTAATTAGTTACAGACCTACCTTTGCTGACACCGATTCCAATAATAACAATAATTTAATTATTCACAAGAATATGCAATTATTTATTAACTTTTTAGTGCATTTTAAGTTTTAGAATATTCTTATTTGAAGTCGGTTTTCTTTTTTTTGTTAAAATTTTGTTTATTAGTTCTTGGCTTCATAAACAACCAAACTGAGTGTCTTTGTCGAGAAATTCCATTAATTATTTCTTTTGAAGTCTGAAGTTGGACGGAACTTAGATAATGTCGAGTTATAATTTTCTTTGACGTGAAAACATCTTATCTCTTGCTTTTATTGTAGTGAAAATAAATTATTGCAATTTATGAAATTGTATATCTTGTGTTTATAGAAAGTTAGTAGTTTCTTTTTTTTGTTAAAATTTTGTTTATTTCTCGGTTTTTAGTGAACCTTGCCAAATATGAGAACATCATCAATGTAGCCAAATACGCATTATTAAGTATAACTCGAAAACGAATGGTCAAATCTTGATCAAAATTAAATGGGACCACACGAGAAACACCAGCTTTCAAATAAAAAAAGAATCATCAAAATCGGTTCACCCAGTCGTGGCCTCTTTTATCATCTTGTAAAAAGAGGCCACGGAGTGAATTTGTGAGGAGAGAATCTTTGCGCACCTTATGCCACCATAGGGCCGCGGGTGGGAGAGCACGGGTTTTCTGTCCGCAGGCCCTTGAGTTAGAGCGACGCCGGCGCCGTTAGTCTTGCCGAGGCATCGCCTCGGAGTCGTCGCTAGCAAGTAAGCCTGCATTGGTCACTGCTGGGTGGATGGCTAAAGTAGTTTCAGTTAAAGCGATCAAAAATAAATGGGGCAGTCTTTGGGGACTGCCGATAGAAGTAAAAACTTTAATCCTTGATTATAAACACTTCTTTACAAACAAAAAAAAGAGGGCGCGTCCTATTCCTGATACTCTCTTAGAGGTTATTAAGGGGTCACAATTCGGGAGGGTCGTTATTTTTTGCGTAGGACGCACCATTTCTGAGATATTGTTAATATTCTAAAATAATTCAAAAATGGAAAGTGTGGAAGCGTGACGATGACGAAGCGTGACAATGACGCGAGTTCTATGATTTTTGTTCACCCAAGAAGTGCTCAACGCGCCTAAAGAAGTTTTCACTTCAACAAGGCACCGAGTTGGCAAAATAGTCGAAGGTACCTGATGTAAAGCTACTACAAGAGATATCAGTCGTGTGTTGGCAACAATGCCAAAAAACGAGTCTATTTCCTATCAGTGCTTACAGCATTGTATATTCCCAAAGACTACTCCACTAACCACAGGAACACAATATAAGGTTATTTTGCTGCAGCCTTCTCTCAGATAGAGGTACCTTCTTCCTTTATCAGGCTGTTTCAGATTTGAACAAACTCTTTCGCATCTTTATATATAAATTTTTCTGTATTGAAATAGAAGAAAAAGACAAAATTGAATATCATATTCAGACCGATCTTACCGTTTATTTCCTAAGGCACGAAAAGAACACAACCAATAAATGAAATAAAACACTTATTATTCCGTCCCATTCACTCCATTTACGAGTATTAATATCGATATCAGATCTAAATGTCGATATAACGCTCAATCACTATTATTACATTTATTAACTGAACAAATAGTATCGATTGTGAGACGTTGGGAACAACCTTACTAAGTAACCAGCACGCCCTGACCTCTCATTTCATTTCATCGCCTCATGATTACGAAGCACTTGTAATCAAATAGAGATCTTATTTTATTGGTACTGTATAATCTAATTAAGATTATTTTTATTAGGGACATAATATGTCCTTTCTATATTCTTTGAGGTCCAAAATTGGGATTAATGAGAATAAATAAGGGGTATTATTATCTTTAAGTGGGGGTTAGAGGACGGGTGTCATCTTTGATAAATTACTGCTCTTTGGTGGTGTTGCGTAATTAGATCTTAGGAGTTGTAGTCTAAATAAAGGTGTATATTAGGACCGTAAAGTTTTGGAAACGAAAGTAAAAATTTTCGGATGTTATCAGAATTATCACCAACCTTCAATTAATTCTATTCTATTCTATATACCTACCTGTTTATTATCTGATAAGAAATATATTCGTATATTTTTAAGAACATACTATTCACATAATAATAATGTTTTTTCTGTACTAAAGACCATCATCAAGGTCGAGTAGCGTAACAAACAAAGTCACATACACATTAATAATATTAGTTAGGGTTGCATATATGTATATTCATTCATTCATTAAAATATAAATCTAAAACAACTAAAAAAAGATAGAAATCAGTTTTCCTTCGAGATTATAAAGTCAAAAGTATCGCCTACGTACATATCTTGTATTAACTTCACGATAGTATATAAAATGTTAACACATCACAAATGTCAGAGCATAGGTAGAAATCCGTGCCCGCAATATGAAATATTCTACTTTTCTAATGTTTTGTTAAACATAATATACTTTCTAACGAATGGAATCCTAGAGGATTTGTTTTATTTATACTATTACTAGATTTTGCCCGCAGCTTCACCTGCGAAATGTAGGTTAGGTTAGTAACTGTACTTTTTCTGAATAAAAGGTTCCATATTATGTCCTTTACACAACGCATATGCGAGATTTAATGATGATCGGTCGAGTAGTTAAGGCGTGAAACCGTAACAAATAAACTCACAGTCACATGTATAATATTAGAAAGGATTAACTGTAAATACGATATGTACTTTGAAGATATAAATAAAAAAAGTAGAAACCTCAACATCTCACGTCAAAGTAGAGACCTCAACATCGCCTCGGCTAATGTGGGGGCGATGTGGAGGTCACTGCTCTTAGACCACACGACTGCTTACCATCAGGTGGAGTGTGGTCATTTTGATGAGCAAAATAAAAAAAAATTTAAAAAAATCACATTAACCTAATTGAGGACTTCTCTTGTTTGTTTTAGCTATATACAAAAACTACTGATCAGCTTTAAGGATGTAACGAATAAGTTCAAAATTATGTAATAAAAGTGTTTTAAAATAAACAAAATCCGTAACTAAATGCCCCTAAAGGAATATACAATTGGAATAATTAAAAACCTTTTTAAGCTGCTTTAAAACGGCTGTAAGCTTTATAAAGAGAACAAAATATAATTAATTTACTACATTATGAGTTTATGGGTAGCCAGCTTTGCAGAACTTGTATGGAGATAGCCCACACACGTTCTGCAAAGCTGGCTACCCATGAAATGATAATGAAACAGACGGAAAAGTACATTTGTGCAGTCACTGTCCCACAATCCTTTATGACTAAAGGATTGTAGGGGAGTGACTGCACATCGTTTAAAGCGTTTATTATGACCGTTAACACATATTAACGTATACAGAGCAGTTCGAGGAGGATGGCCTAGCTATCTAGATCGGGCCAGAGATATTTTAGAGTAAGAATTCTCAAAATCATAAAATTATTTAAGTTAAGGTATTATCTACGACACATGTTTACCATATTGAAATAAATGAATAGTACAGGATTTTATCGTATGTATGTGATTTCAGTAAACAATATTTCAGTGTAATGGCGGTAGTAGATGCAGCTGCTGTGCATTAGGTAGGGTTTGATTCCCAGCGCAAAATATTATTGTGATTTCAGGCAAGAGATACCCAGTAGCAGCACGGACTCATAAGCTGAACCCGGGACAGCAATAACCTCGCCCCCGGGGGATAAAAAGAAACTATATCTGGCGAAAGATCGTATATTTCTTCGCTGATTTGTTAAGCGGTCAAGTGGTTTTCTGCTTATCCTTAGGGACATAGGCGTGTGACAATGTATGTATGTATTTTAATACAATTACCGTAACTTCGTATGACTTTAGCCCTCAGGGGTAATATTGGCCCTTAATTGGAAAAAGTTTGAAGTTCCCACCAGACCACTATCATTTTTTTTTTCGAAAAAATACATGTGGAAATCAATAGATAGCACTATAAATCGTCAGTAAAACAGCTTCTTCCAATTAAACAGCTTTTTCCAATTAAGGGCCAATGTCACCCCTCAGGGCTTAAGTCATACGAAGTTACCGGTATCTGATTTTACCCAAAAATGGTAGCCAGGTCACCTGACTTAGATGGACAACAAGCACAGTACGGTATAATTATGACGGCTTGCCGCCATATGGTTTACCGACATACGGCTTACCGACTCCTTACAAAATAATTGATTGAAATTAAACTACTATATATGGATTTTATCGCGTTGTTTATTTGACACTTTATTACAAAATTTTTAAAACTGTTACACTACTTTTACTATTAAACTTTACTAATTTTCTAACTGATTAAATTATTGAAACTATTAAAACTATTTATACTATTGCTATACTATTATAATATTTATATTTATGTTTACACTTTCCCCGACGTTTCGGTTGCTTTTCAGCAGCCATGGTCACGGGAAGTATAGTAATAGTATAAATAGTTTTAATAATTTAATTAGCTTAAAAATTAGTAAAGTTTAATAGTAATAGTAGTGTAACAGTTTTCAAAATTTTGTAATAACGTGTCAAATAAACAACGCGATAAAATCCGTATATAGTAGTTTAATTTCAATTAATAACATTCGCGTAAACAGAAGACAATATTAAAATAATTAGTGCCAGTCTTCGTTATTGCTTCTTAAATACATGTTTACAATGACGTCGCATCAGTTTTGTACTACGTCTAACTTTCGCCAATGTCAGCCAGCCAGCTTACACGTGACCGGATTTATTTAAATAAATACTGTAAAGACCCACATTCAGGCACACCCTATCCGGTACGTTGCAGTTTATACTACATTTTATTCATTAAAAACGTGTTTCAAACTTAAACCAGCACATATGTAAGTCCGGGATTAGTCTTGTTGAAATATGTATAAATTCGCTGCAGCACTGTAAAGTGTTTTATTCATTTTACTGGATTACCTACATATCGTATTACATCAAGCTTGTATATTATCAAACAGGTAAAATAGTATGTACATTGAAAACGTATATATACAGATACTTATATGTTTATAATAATAATAAGAAACATATTTTTTTTGTTTGCCATTCCGTCTTAATACTGAGACTGTATCTGGCAGACACCGTTTTTATCTCGAGTTTTTATTATTCCAGCCTATCAATTCTCGAATGGGTGTTCATGTATGTCATAGCCCAGATTTATTGGGTTCGGTTAGTTTCTCGGTAAGTCACCCATACCTCTCTAGATTAAAGTTAATCTGAATAAAATTTGACAATACAACAACATGCACTGTTTTTTAACTAAAACCGTCATAATGCGAAAATACACTTCAGCATTAAAAATAAGTGTTAATCTACTACCTTAGAGATGGAATAGTCGTAGTACCTCTATAACTAAAGAGATAGGCAGAGGTCTATGAAACCAACACTTAACCAGATATGGTTTTAGCTCCCACGTAATAGTCAGTAAGCCAATTACCGTCTAAATCAAATCAATTTATTATTGCAAATATGGGTACATTTTAAGATGATACATGTGTATTATATATTATAGTTGCTTATGCCATATTTTACCATTGTGGTGTGCAAAGTTGTTTAATATTGACATAAAAGTTAACTAAATGTCACACAAATTTATAAATGTCATGAAATTACATATTGGTATCATAAAAAATACTAAATGTCAGATATAAGAAATATAAATACAAATTTAAATTATGATCATTCTGGATACTTATAAGCTATAGGAACTTATAAATTATTGTAATAATTTATCAATTTTGCTATCTAAATATTCTGTTAAATTGTAATATGCATTGGTATACAAGAATTGCTTTAATTTGTATTTAAATGAATTAATATTATATTATATTTAAATGAATTAATATTATATTATATTTAAATGAATTAATATTATATCTACCGGGAACAGTTCCAGACTCCGTACTGCTACTAACAAGTACTAACAAATTCTTGACAGAATAATCCTGTAACAGTTTGCTGGAGACCTGGGAATCAAAGTCCTCATGCACAGTAATCACATTCACTACCGTTGCCCGACCGAGGCACCAAAACTACAATCCATTTACGTAAATATAGTATCGTAATAATATCTTTACACAAATATAACAATATCCAATCATTATACGCGACATCAATAAAAATAATGAGACACAACGAAAGCTAACGAACCTACTTAATACACAAACGTATAAAGATCGAGAACAGAAGTGGTAATACACAAAGAAAGCTACCAAAAATGAGCTCAGAAAATAGTCCAACACATTAGTCTGGTCTGAATGAGCAATATTAGGGCAATCAGCCACAAAATAAGCCTATTATTTCCATATCCTGTTAAGGGTGGTACTACATCATCAGTCTGCGCTATTAGGCGTTATATAAACATACATACATGGTGCCTCTATATCCCTGAAAGGGCAAAGTTGTATTACACCTATATATATATATTACACTAGCTAGAGTTCTAGCCCTGCGTCAAAGGGGACGAGCCCTATTACCACCTATAGGACGCAGTTATAGCCTTCGCTAATGAGAGTTTCTTAACAGGAAAACTCAATAAGATTTTGTCCGAGATTGTATTCGGAAATCAATCCTGCGACGTCATGCATTGCAGTCACAACCACCGTGCCACCGTGGAGAAAAGCTGGAGTCTTAATGTAAAAATATCTGATTTCGTATGTATCCTTAAAACAGAGTATTTAATGAAAAATAGATACAGATAGAAGAATATAGTTATAAAATAGACCTAAATTTTGTTTACATTATGGTACTGAGTAGGCCGTAATGCATCGCATTTGTATTGTCGAATATCTAAAACCACCTAATAAATAGGATTATGAAAATTTAAAATCTAGCAAGTAAATAAAACAAGGCGTATAAAACTATTTAATACACTTAATAAGGTGCCTTGTATCTCTTGCTAGCAAACGGCTCTACATGCTTAGTCGGCTACGATGGCGTAGTGGTCAGTGTAACCGACTGCCACGCCTGACGTCGCGGGTCCGATTCCCGCATAAGTCAAACATTTGTGTGCATGAACATGGATGTTTGTCTTGGTCTGGATGTTTCTATGTAAAAAAGAAGTGTATATGTATGTTTATCCATTGTCTAGGATCCATAGTACAAGCTCTGCTTAGTTTGGGCTAGATGGTGTTGTGTGTATAAGGTAGAATATTATATTATATTATATTATATTAGTGTGTTACGATCCTAACACCAAAAAGAAAATGTCAGTAATCAATCAACACAAATAGAACAGTTTTTTCGTTCGCTCCAATAATCTTATAGTAAGTATTAGTACCGTATTACTGTTTGGTACTATGTATACTAGCATTTCCCTAACAAATATGGAGAATTGATTTTTCAACTGCTATTTGACTTCTTAGTGTACCGGTTAATGTGTTGGCTGCGAATCATAAGGTCTTGAATACAGGAAATATTGGTTGTCTGGCAAGAAAAAATAACTCTGGGTTGCTAGTGATCACTAGTAACCCAATGGTTTAAGTAGTAACTACGCCAAAGCCGTTGCCCAAGTGTTGTGGGTTCGATCACCACACAGTACAAAACTGTATGTAAACCACAAATAGATCTTCTAAGTTGTAAAGATAAAATTAAGTTTAAAAAAAAAAAAAATATATTAACAAATAAATAAAATTGAAGTGTCTGTTTGTAATGTCAAAATAACAGCTTTTTATCGAATGCATATGATAGTATATAAGGTACCTATACGAAAACATCTATTTTCAAAATTTTTGTCTGTCTGTTTGTTTCGGCTAATCTCCGAAACGGCTGAACCGATTTTGACGGGACTTTCACTGGCAGATAGCTGATGTTATAAGGAGTAACTTAGGCTACTTTGATTTTACAAAAAAAAAATAGGGTTCCGCGGAGACAAACACTTTTTAGTTAAAATCTACGCGGACGAAGTCGCAGGTAACAGCTAGTAATTTACAAAGCATGAGGTCCCATTGGCCAAAGACAGGAACCTTCTCATAATATGTGCATTATTATTATAATACTGTATCATGCCTCTCCATTCTTGTCATTATATCAATCACTTAAAGGTAGCCTATATTAAGTCTTTCTACCAAACTTTTCTATTTAATTAAATAACGTTCGGCAAAGCTCCAGCCTTGTCCATCCAACTGTAGTCTCAGAAAAATCCTTTTTGCCCATCTCGGTACAGTAAATTAAGACCGAAAGTTTAACTAGGTATCTTTGATGCCGACATGCTTCTCAGTACACTTGAACAATAACAATTTAAAGAAAAGCGAACGACACAAAAAGTACAATCCCAAAATTAGCTGTGCCTAATTCTACAAAAAACCTTGTCGAAAATCTCAACATCTTTGTGATAAAATTAACGCTAAAGCGTCTTATTCAGAAAAAAAAGCTCCGTCCGATTATAAAAGTACTTTTCTTTGTAAACACTACTTAATAACCCTTTACCTTTTAGAGTTTAAAGACTTAATGTTCCCTTTTTGGTAAATAAGCATCACGTTCAATATTTTATTAGGAATATTATTATATAGAATATAATATTATTTTAATAGCTGACTTATTTACAGGAATACTGGTTAATAAGATCTTCAGATATATATTTGGGCGTACTAAAGCCGTATAAATTGTAGAATCGAATTAAACATATAGGTTAAACCATGTAGAGCATTTAATCTTCTGCCATCGCTGTCTTATATACAATAATCTTCATCAATTATTGATTAAGACTTTGACTATAAGGCTGTTTACACATTACGCCGTAGCTACAGCGGCACCACCGTCGCCGTTGTGCCACTGTATTAGTCGCTCTTGGATTTGTATGAACTCTTACACACGGCGCCGCGGCGGTGGCGGCGAGTCTATGCACCGCGGCGGTAGCGGCCTAACTGATTAACTATGTTATCGACCTAGCAAAATCAAAAACTCTCTGCTATTCTAGTACAAAGTAAAGATACCACTGGACAGACTGACAGTAGTACACATTCAACAATATTACTTGATTGCAACTTTCTATGATATGGACACATTCCTAAAGATGTTTCTAGTTTAGGAAACTAATCCTTTATTTTTACGGTTTTAAAATATGAATAACAATAATTGTACCTACGAGTATATTCAAAATGTCTCTAGCCAACTTAAAAACATTTTGACTTACGTGAAAAATATCATGAATTATGGTTAATTTCCTCTAAAGGGCTGATTATAAAATCCTGAGTGCCAGTAATCACGTAGGTTAGGGATTTGCATAATTATAGAAAAACAACCCTTAAAAATGTTCTCTTAAAGGGATTTTAATCCATCATTTTTATTCATAATTGAGAAGTGTAAAAGCTAATATTTAATTATTTTATCAAAATCTTTTAAGTCTTGAAGACAGAGCAGCGATAGCTCAGTGGGGAGACCAACAGACTGCAATGCAGAGGGTCTCGGGTTCGAACCCACGTCGCGCACCTCTGACTTTCGGAAGTTATATGACTATTCGAAATTATGTGCGTATTGATTGACAATTATCGCTGGCTCCATGCCTCGGAGAGCACGTTAAGCCATTGGTCCCGGCTGCCATGAACATGTATGGCAGTCGTTATTGGGAGAGTGTCGACACAAAAGATCCCACTGGGTCGAAGTTTCGCCGGTCTGCACTGACTGGTCCCCACATAAGATAAGTCTTGAGTCAAAAAGACTAATAACGACAAAGGTGTCTGACGTCTGCCAACCCGCATTGGGCCAGCGTAGTAGAATATGGTTTCATCCATCTCACCCAGAGGATAGGCTCGTGCCCAGCAGTAAGAAAATTTAAAGACAGGGCAGATATTATTATGAGTACAAAGCCAGAAACACGCTAGCTTCCTCCTAGAGACGGTAAGCCTGTCACATTCTACACAATCTAAGCGTGACAGTGCCTGTCACATCAAAACAGACAAACAAAATCCAATTCAATCTACACTTATATTATAAGTTAGGCAGTGGTCCGACCACCAACGATGAACGAGAAACGAGTAGAACTAGAAACTATAAACGAGTTGATGATCAGCGGGGAGCGAGTGTATAGTTTCGATAGTTTTGTCGCCGGGCTATAAGCGAGTGTGCAAGTGCGACGAGCGATTACTCGCGCCACTCGCCCGCGGTCGCTCAGTCCCGCGCAAACCTGCGCGCGCGACCACAAATTTTGCATCCAAAATCGTCTTTTTCCCTCTCATTTTCTTCCGTTTTTATCAGAGTTGCCGCTGCCACTACACAAACACTATCGTAAAATACATCATCGTCGTCGTCTGAACTAGACAACAATGAGAGTTGCAATGATTTGTTGATATCCATACGTCTACTTTCAAAGCCGCATTGTTTAGAAATGATCAAGCAAGCGAGCATCGCTGAACGAGTATCGTTGAGCGAGTTTATTTTTGAAAGCTCTTGTCGCTCAGCGACGAAACTAGTAAAGCGAGTCGTCGCCGGCAGTGTGAACAGTCAGAGAGCAACTTTTAATATATGCATCTTTTTCGTTTACACGGAATGTATATTAATTGTGCATTTCTTGAGAGAGAAAATCGCCGATAGTTAGTCGTTTCCTTGCCAGCGGTTGGATCACTGCCTTAGGTAGTAAGGATATCTTTATTAACAGCTCAACGCGCAGTTTCCTACGCTATATGCTGATATATCATTAAGTTATTCATCCTTAGCATTTGCAAATCATTTGCAAGTTGTGAACATACTTTACAATTATATCGTACTAGATTTTGCACGCGGCTTCGCTCGCATTAATGTATAATAATATTATGTCAATTAATTTACATTCCTCGGGAACAGTATTTTTTCAGGACGAAAGGAACTTATATCCCTTTCTGTACCCCTGACGTGTACGCAAAATTTCATGATGATGGGTTAAGTCGTTAAGGCATGAGAGCGTGACAAACAAACTCACATTCATATTTACAATATTAAGAAAGGATGTATCAAGTTTATCTTTCTTGTCTTATTTAGTAAACAAACAAAATTATTTAATTACTGCTTTCAGTCTGAATACGTTTTCTAATAAATAGAGATGACAAAACATAGAGATGAGTACATACATTACCTTTAGCTGTTAGTAGGACATATTTCTTTACTAAATAAGGCAAGTGTGGACCTACTATACAACACACAAAATAAATATATACAAGGCTATCGTTAGAGCAAACCTCCGTAAAATTAAAACGACATTTACTACGTCAAGTAGGTACCCATCTACGTTTACGTTCCCTACATGAACACAGAAATAAAAATACAAATACAGAGCGAGCCACAAGGTAAATTGAATTTAAACAATAAAACTCGGGTACAGATCTCGACAAAAGCACCAAAATTCCGTCGGCAGTCGTCCGTGAACCATATTTGTTTATTTGTCACTCATGTCATTAAACAAAAGTGTTACGTATGTATTTTTTATATCCCCACGATTTGGGTTATCTCGCTCTATGCAAATATTGACGCTAGTGATGTGGCTTAGCGGGATTCGGAATGTGGGATTTGGGAAAAGTGATCGGATTAAAGTGACGTTTCAACAATGTGTTCGGACGGACGCTTTCCTTGTGTCGTAAACGTGAAGGATTTAGCACAATCATCCGTTGTGAGGTCCCGAGATCGTAGACATGACTGTAATGATCGTTCGTGACAGTATTAGCGGGCTTTTGTTGGGATATTCTGAGTACTAGAAATCTCAACTTTTCTAAGCAAGGTACATTTCTCGTTGCGCGCAGTTACGTTAACAGGTTAATAACAAACAAATAGAATGATTATTGTATTGAGTTTGTATACTTTTTTATGATTATTACATACAAATTAATGCAACGATAAAAATTAAATAAAGATATAAAGAAAAGTTGTTGCATATTTAAAGGAAATTATTCATTCTTACGTATTCTTGAGTTGTTAAAGATCCCTTTAAGTACATATGAACGCCAATTTACACACATACATAATAGAAAAAGAAAGGAAATATTAGTCAATCCTTTATAATACGCAATGTGAATGTATAACTCACCAAAGTATCAAATATAATAGCCAAATAACATAAGCACGACATGACAAAATAATTTAATTTTTCCAGATTTATTAGCATTCCCGTGGTCACGGAACACGGAGTTAGAATCCCGGGATTTGAGGACAGCTTCCAACACTAGCTGTGGCTGATTTATTTGCAGCAGCAGAGAATTTAAATTAAAGCATATTCCGTATATATAGCATAGCTATATACAATCATATAAAGCTTAATGTACCTAATGTGTGTGTGTGTGTATACCTATATTTCTGTTCAAGACATAAAAATAGAATCAGCATAATCTCTACGAGTTAAATTATTTTGTTCCTCCAGTATATTTTTCTCATAAGAGATATTATGAAGGTGATAAAAACAGAAATCGCATTTCCCAAGGATCGTTTCTGGTTTTGCACAGGTACAACGGTTTACTTTTATTGGGGTCACAGGTTTGACGATCGCGTAAAGAAAATAATTTTGAGTCATTCGCCTTATATACGACGCGGATAAAATGTGCAAATTAAAGTACTTGTGCAGGTTGTATGCGTTGTTTAAAATAATTGCTTTATGGTTCTTATCTATGGTCTTTCGGTATAAATATGTATAGCCTTACTATATACTACTATAATATATACTATATTTATACTAAAATAAAAAAAAATATTACATCACCAATCCAGTTATTGAAATATGTGTCGATTGGAGATTCTAGGTAGAAAACTTTTCGATAACAGTACGAAATCTTAAAGAGCAATTTTTTCTTGGTTTACCTTGCGAATTATTGAAGCTATACCTGGCTATCATGAGCGTACATATAAAGAACTTCATACTACGCTTTCAGAAAAACCATAACAGGTAGAAATTATATTTTTCTAAAGAGCTGTCTTATCACATATAGAGCTAAACTTGCGTCTCCTCAAACAAATAAATGCAGTGGCGTGTTTATCCATATTTTACTAGTAATATTTTAGGTCGTACATATAACCATGAGGTCATATAGCAAGAGTCTATAGTACTATTGTAAATTGTTTAATAGCAAAACCGGTGCTTTCTTTGTTCACTTTTCCACATCGTTCTATCAGGCTACTTGCTTTCAAATCAAGAATGAAATCGCCCAAAAATATCACAGACTGAATGTTTCTCTAACCTACATATATTCTTGAAAACAAGTCAAAATCACAGCCGGCCAACAAAAGCAGATCATTTGAATAAAAATAATCGCAAACAGCTGACAGGGCAGCGAGATTGACGCTTTTGTCTCACAATCGACGTGGCTTTCTATCAGCAATTGTCGGCATTTGTCGGACTGCTGACTGTCTGACCATTAACCGACGAATTTCGTGTAGAGGTATTTGCGTTTGAACGGCTGTTTGGAGCGATTCAAAGAGTTATTAAGCGTCAACATGTCGGGGTATGTTCGATCCAGATGTTGATACCTGTACAAAGTTTAGAATTGACGTGATCGGGTATTGAAAATTTTCTGGCTTGAATTGGCTAGAATTTGACTGATGGTCATTATTATAGCATTTTTAATCAATCATTTATGTAGAACTATTTTAATTTATTAAATAACTTTAACTTTGGGTCACATAACATTTTGTGCCATCCGCCCATCGTACTCACATCACAGCGTTAGCTCAACGATAATTTCTAAATGCTTAGTACAAAATGAGCAAAGGACAGTCACTGGCTAGTTAAGGACATATTCTAAAAAAAGGCAGCGAATTGGAAAGCTATTCAGGTAGACGGGTCTTCTATCTCCTTAGATATGAGTTGCCGTTCCCATTCTGTATAATATATAAGCCGTAAGTATCTGCAGTGATAACAAAAATGGCTTAAGATTTGAATATGAAATTCAGCGAATGAAGCAAAAGCGATATGCAAAGATCTAAGCAAGTGGAGACCTGGGTCTCTGTCTACACCTGCGGGGATATCTAATGTTAAAACCGTTCCCTAGTCTCTTAGTTCCGTAAGTTTGTGGGTTAGTGGCGCGCAATAGTGTCATAAAACATCGGTTATGTGCAATTCGAACCCGCGCACCGAGAGTTTCTTTGTACCTTAGAAGAAACCGCAGTGAAAGACATTTAGTTAACGACATCAATCGGATACAGCGGTGGACGAAATCAAAATATTAAAATATTTGTCGGCCTCGATGGTGTAGTGGTTAGTGTAACCGACTGCCACGCCTGAGGTCGCGGGTTCGATTCCCGCACAAGTCAAACATTTGTGTGCATGAACATAGATGTTTGTCTTGGTCTGGGTGTTTCTATGTATAATATGTATGTATTTACAAAAAAAAAAAGTATATATGTATGTTTATCCATTGTCTAGTACCCATAGTACAAGCTCTGCTTAGTTTGGGCTAGATGGTGTTGTGTGTATGTGGTAGAATGGTAGAATAGAATTGTTCCTAATTCGATACAATTATATGCAGCATAAAAACAAAATAGCATAATATTAAAGTAAAGCCCTTTCATTATGATAACCCATTAATCAACTAATTCTTCTTGTTTGTACTCACATCGGTCCCTTTTAAACATATTTTGAAAGTTTGGGTCCTCATATCTCTGCCGAACGACCAAGGCATGGAATTCTCTGCCAAGGCACGTGTTTCCTTCTTCCTTCAATCCTGGGTTCTTTAAGCGGGGCGTGAAAAAGCATCTTCTCAGGCCGTCAAAGTAGAGACCTCAACATCGCCTCGGCTACTGTGGGTGCGATGTGGAGGCCACTGCTCTTAGACCACACGACTGCTTAACATCAGGTGGAGTGTGGTCATTTCGAGGAGCAAAAAAAAAAAAAAATTTTGTATTGTTTTCAGTATTAAGTAGTCGAACAACTGTTATTCCAATAGATAGACGGTGGTACAGGCAAATAAATACGATAAAAATTCATTTACTTTCATTTTGATAAGGAATCCTTAAAATAATTTAATGACATAAAAATCTTTGATTTCGTACGTAAATATTAATGTAATTGTCATCACTAACTGTTTTGCTATTTGTATAGAAGGGTGGGCATATAACCATAAGGATGGTAAGCCGTTACCGTACTATCAACCTTGAGAAAGGAATAGGCTTGAATCTAAAATTATTTAAATATCGCCATTTTTATTGCCATGCATTTTATTGTTAAGATGATCTGACTTTATTTAGAGAGGCGTCACAGCTTAGCAGCCGAACACTTGTATTTTGCTCGAGGAAACGTGTCAGGCACAAAATATGTAGTTCTGACAAGCGTCGAGAATTGTCGGTACAAACCATATATTTTCCTAACAAAATATTGGTTTTGGCATACAATTCAGCTGTGTCTTCGATAAGGTGAATAATGTTCGTGTATTGAAAGATTTGGGTCAGCACCTAAGCTTTGTTCTACTGATATTTGGCAGACCAATATGTTTTCACGTCTTAAATATCATCCGTTACGAAGGCTCAAGTCATTTAGCAATGTTGAAGTGAATATGTTGTTTGGAATTGATGATAACGCGTCAATACAGTTTATAGAAAGTGCTACTGAACGCGCATTACTTGTACAGGCAACATTATAAGTCGACAATGTGTATAGCCACACAAGCAACGCATCATAAGTCGATACATACATGAAATTTCGATTACCTCTATCTTTCAAAATTATAACAAATGTTAGTTTATTATTGAGCAGCGATAGCTTAGTGGGGAGACCATGACCAACAGACTGCAATGCAGAGGGTCTCGGGTTCGAACCCACGTCGCGCACCTCTGACTTTCGGAAATTATATGACCTTTCGAAATTATGTGCGTATTGATTGACAATTATCGCCTGCTCCGTGCCTCAGAAAGCACGTTAAGCCATCGGTCCCGGCTGCCATGAACATCTATGACAGTCGTTATTGGGAGAGTGCCGACACAAAAGATCCCACTGGGTCGAAGTGTTGCCGGTCTGCACTGACTGGCCCCCACATAAGATAAGATAAGATAGTTTATTATAACAGCGATAATTAAAAAATACACGTACAGGTGGTTTAAACGTAGTTCAAAATTGCAAAATAATTATAAAATAATTTATGAATCCTTAATCCTAATTGATTCATCTTTCATACTCTTAAAATATTTTTACAAATTTGTCAAATGTTCAGCTACTTATGTTGCTGACTGTACATTCTAGCACACACTGATATAATTCTGTACGTATATACCTATTTTGTACGTATGCTATGTTTCATATTGTACCCGTTTTTAGTAGTCCACTATTGGACATATTAAGTCTCTTTCAATTCCTACCTTTTGCCTTGCGTATTTAATTTACCCAATCACCTTTCACAAGTCGTCAGTCCACCTGGCTAGGGGCAAACAATTCTTGAACCTGCGGTCTAAGACCGGTGGCGATACCTACAACCATGTATGTATATCTATATATCAATACGCTCAGAAGCATAGCGTGTTGTACTAAACTGCTTCATCTGGAATATATGTGTAACAGATTTTTGAAGTGCAAACTTCTTTAGGCGCGTTGAGCACTTCTTGGGTGAACAAAAATCATAGAACTCGCGTCATCGTCACACTTCCACGCTTTCCATTTTTTAATTATTTTAGAATAGTAACAATATCTCAGAAATGGTGCGTCCGACGCACAAAATAACGAAAATTTGAACCCCTTAATAATCCCTAAGAGAATATCAGGAACTAGCATCCGACCTGCCATTTATTTTTTTTAAGTGAAAATTTCTTTACGCGCGTTGAGCACTTCTTGGGTGAGCAAAAATCATGGAACTCGCGTCATCGTCACTGAACGTTTTCCATTTTTGAATTATTTTTGGTTTATAATTTCGTTTATAAAGAAGTGTTTATGATCAAGGATTAAAGTTTTCACTTCTATCGGCAGTCCCCAAAGACTGCCCCATTTATTTATTCAATATACTACTAACATGCTTTTGTTAACTTTGTTTAACATCCATAGCATCATGGAAAAATATAAACTTGACGGACATCTCACTTTATTTACAGCCAAAAACATAATATGTATATATTATGTATATCCGGCTTGCCTTATTTTAGCAGCCTATGCACGCAACTATCTAAGATTTGTTTGCATCAATGGCCATCGATCCTTTTTTCAAAAACTCTGAGCGCCAAATTTTTGCATGATAATGGCAATTTTTACTCAGCTGTGTTGAATGGAGGGTTATGTTTTTGAGTGTTTATTACGTTCTTTATAGCTTGTACAGCTTGATAGGCCTTCATAAATAAGGTGTTGTTTAGATATACATAATCATATCTTAAATCTCCGAAGGATAATATGGTGTGACAATACAAACACAGACATAACATACAAAAAAATGCATAGAAAATGTTCATCAAATATAATTCCGAATAGACTGACAAGCGTGCGTCTTTTCCACACTTATTTGACACGACGCGGTGACGCAGTCCGTCACATAAACGTATATTCACAATATCACACAGCATAATCTTCCTTCCCTACAAAGTGCGTATAGCCACACAAAACGTTCCTAACTTCAAATTCAGAACACGCTTTGCCGATCCGCCTTTTGGTTTTAGCTGACGACACAGTATTGCCAGTTAAAATCATTCTGACGATAATATAGCATCTGGAAATCTGACGCACTATGCGATTCCCGCGCAATAAAAAACAGCTGAAAGTGCTTTGTGTTTCTGACTCTGTTATATTAGTCTTTTATTTTAATATTTGCCGATATTTTGCTTGAACCGAACTCCTCTGGTAAGTAAGACCAGTGTGATTACAAACATATGGCTTGTTTTAAAGGTTTGGCAATGCACGAGTGTTACAGCCAGATTTGAACAGCCGACGGATACCGCTTACTAATGGGCGATCTTTCTCATATTTGCCAGTCCAGAAAAAAATAAAATAAGTATTTAAGAGCGTCGCGGCTTACAATCCAGATGCTCATAATGTCTCCTCCAACCAGCAGACGTTCAACATTCCCTTAAATATACAAGTATTTTTACATTTATTTAAAGGCCTAACCCAAAAATATAGCGATACTTTAATAAATAAATATACTCACAGACCGTTTAATGTTTACGAAACCATTAGCGAAGTATACCTGAAATAATAAAAAAGAAGTTATAGCCATGTAAAAACTTCACGAATAAACAATACTTACGATGTTTCTAGATCAAATACATAAACTTGTCATGATAAGTTACTGGCGTACTACATAAAATACAGTTGTATCCATTATTTATAAGCGTACAGCCTCTTATGAACCAAAAAGGAATGAGTAAGTGATATAGATAAATCAATTCACAAAGTTTAATCGGTAATAAATATAGGATGAAGTGATATTATTCGAAAAATCATTCGAATTATTCAACTATTAAGGCTATTCTGAAAAACGCAGTGTGTAAGATGTTCTTTTGAATCTTAACGTAACTGAGAAGTAAATGTTCTTGTCGTCCCCAAGAAGTCTGAGAAGAAAATGTTCTTGTCGTTGCAAGTCACACTCAAATAATGTCTTGCTCTGGCGTCGAGTATAGTATGTGGATACGCCATACAAACGCTTTCGCCATAGCATTATTTCATGTCGGTCACATATGTTTTGTTCGAAATAAGAAAGGGATAGCAAGGTATTTTGGAATAAGCATTTGCCAGAATCTGCTTGGAAATTACAGAATCAGGTACCATATCCAGGTATTAATCGCATGGATGCTAACCAATGTATATGAAAATATATTATTATAATTTTATTCACACTTATTTTTGAGTCAACCTATATAAAATTGATGCAATATTTTTTTTTAACTTTTTTTAAACTCTTTTTTTATAGTTTTATAAATTTCTCTTAAACTGATCCTAAATATTATGTCATGATGTCCCAACAATAGTGATGGGTGCTTGATTCTGTAATTATTTGTAGTTTACTAGTTATAATATAGGTACATTGTGGAACAACTTTTGTAAATTTTTGAATTTTATTATAATACTTTCTACATTTTTGCTATTGCTATCTTATTTGGTTGTGGTACGTGTGAATGGGCCTATATGTGGATAATCCCAGCGAACGCTGCATCCTATGTTAAGGACGACGGGATGGAATTCGTATTCCGTTGGCGGTACTGATATCGTAATCAGTACCCCCGATGGAACAATGTGCAGTATCGACAATTAGTGAGTAAATCACATACTAAAGTCATGTGTATAACATGCGGTCAAATAAATTACTTTAATTTTTGAATAAAATTATTACTTTCAAAAATTTTTTTGTGGTGCGTGTGTCTGGGTCTATACGTAAGGACAACAGGCTGAAAAAATGTGCAGCATCGACCACTAGCGAATATATCGCATACTAGAGTCATGTATATATTTAGCATGTTACAGCCGTGCTTATTCTGCTAAAAAGATGACTTAAAATAAATTAATGTCCTTCTCTTACAAATGTACGAACATTTGTGAGAGAATTAATTTAGATGTAAGTATAATTGAACATCTTCGATTCTTCGATGATAACACAATTCCGTTCAAGAACCGAACTGGGACTGTGTGCTCAATAAACGTGTGAGAGGCTAGGGGCGCGGTCCGACTAAGAGCGATTCTGAAAGCTTTTTATTATTTTAAGTATTGTCAATTCACGGGCTATAAGGTCATATGGCCATAGATCTCATGGTCATAATATTAAACACGTCTTTTTACGAGACGACAAGACAAACAGGAGATTGTAGCTTTGCCAGCTATTAAGCTAATATAAGATACAGGCCTACTTCCTTATATATTTCTTCTTTAAAAAAAAACGACTTCCGCAGTTAGAATATTTCCTGACTTTACAAACATTTTAACAACGGACACGAGTAGCTCAAAGACGCCACAAAACAAATTTTAATTGTAGCACCGAGTTTTGAACTGTGCCTGGTAGACGACAATAGGCTCGCCCCGTATTATGTGGCTCCTAAAACTGCTGGTGCATTGTGTGCTTATAAACTTTTGCCTACTCCTTCCACGATATAAGCGTGAGACTATCTATAAAATATAAAATCTGCAAATTAAACTAGGTTTGCTAGACGAACTAATAAACAATTAGTCGGCCTCGATGGCGTAGTGGTTAGTGTAACCGACTGCCACGCCTGGGGTCGCGGGTTCGATTCCCGCACAAGTCAAACATTTGTGTGCATGAACATGGATGTTTGTCTTGGTCTGGGTGTTTCTATGTATAATATGTATGTATTTACAAAAAAAAAAGTATATATGTATGTTTATCCATTGTCTAGTACCCATAGTACAAGCTCTGCTTAGTTTGGGCTAGATGGTGTTGTGTGTATATGATAGAATATTATTATTATTATTAAACATAGGTTACGTCTGCGGAATCAAATACGACCTCAGAGTTTTATGATAAAATCACATCACAATAATGACAACACGGATAAATACAACTTTATTTGAATCAAAGTTAAGAAAATTACTTATTGATGAGACTTATTTTACAATGGGATTAAATATAATGACCACCAAAAATAGTAATTGCGCAGCAAAATATGCTTACTAAAATATATCATAACGAGCACCTATACGCCTCAAATCACTGCATTTCGTCTCGGAAGGGTTTGGTTATGTTAGGTTCCTTCTTAAACCCACCCAAAAATAAGAGCCCCGCGAAGCGGGACTCCGTCGACTTATTTTGATCTCTATAAATATATTTTGCTGTGCAATTTGGTGATCATTTAATATTTTTGACTGTTATATTTTACTATATCTGGTGATAAGTGGAACATAAGCCTTTTACAATTGATAATTTCCTTAACGACACATGTCTATTTTTATCTTCCTGATTGCTAAATTATTATTATTATTGCCACGCTGTTGTATCACATTACTAGTAGACACGTATTTGTAGATTTTAAAATGTTATTATCTGACATACCCATGTTCTTCGTTATGACCTATATTACTTTTAGAAATGTTTTCATAATCCTTAATGCCTGCTTGTTATGTAGGCTGTAAGGCAGATTTTGGAGACCTACTAATGAATCAACATTATTATGTTCAAAGCTCGCCCCTGTTACATGGAACCTATATACATAGCTGACGAAATGTGGGTGTAAAACACTTCGTTGTACCCTAATTTACAAACGTAAGTATGTTCTTTTTACGTGAGCGAAGACGCGGGCAATAACTAGTTCCTTTATAATCAAAAGAAATACAACATTAGATAATCTTCTACCGCCCGCTAACACTCCAACCAAATCCTGACCCTAAAACGTGAGATCTGTGTACCCATACCAAAGAACGAAGGCTTGAGCATATTGTTCATTTGTTTTGTTACCATCGGCATACACCCCATTCCTCCTATCAATCGAACTTGTGAAGTTAAGTTGTTTTCCGATGGACAATTTTGTTAGATTAGGGTAAAAGAATGTAGCATTTCCTTGTCGGGCGTTTATTAATACCGCTGCTTTTCGTAGACCACCCTCTACGGAGTGTTGACTGCTACGACTTGCTACTGCGTGAGGTGTTCGTAGAGGTTTATTGCCGTATATAAGTGATTTATGCTGTATTTTTGCTGTGGAATGTTGACGCGTAGATTATATAGTTACGTGAGTGTGAATTTACATACATTGGTCTCAGACCTGTACGTCTTAATCAGATTATTGCAAAATTACTTTGAATTCACGAATACATTACATATACCTCCATCTATTGTTTAATTCTGAAATGGTTAGGAACTAATCTATTAACGTTTCTAATCACACTTGATAGTAAAATAGTAACACTTTTTCAGATCCGGGCTTCGAACAGACAGCCTCACGATTTGCAGAAAATATAACGAACCATATCACGGGGCTGACGAGACAATCCTTCAAGGCCTAAAAATATATAATGAATATTTATGTATTTTGAATGTAGCATAGTAAAAGTACCTTTGAAACCCGCAATAAGTAACTAAACTAATAAATTCTTACGTAAGTAATTGAACATTGTTCATTTAATAAATAACTTGACTGATAAGTTTTTATTTACTTTGATAGGTGCCTTTCTATCAATTAATGCTCAGACTTCTATCTTCTTAAGAATAGCAATTGGATTATCTCATTTTATATACACACATATAACCTTCAACCACCCAATTAAATATTATCAACCACGCACAATACAACCTAACACTCCAAATGCTCAGATTGTCAAGATAACACCCCGTCATTTGAAGAATCTTTGTCAGAAGGTATGCAAATGACACTTTGGTAACTTTTTGCGACAAATTTCGGCAGTTTCCAAACAGTTTTAACCCTTGCAAAGTTGGTGAGTGTGGGGAAACGGGCTGATGGGTCTTTTAAAGCCTTTTTGAAAATAATTGAGGTATCAAATCTCTGTATTCTCAAGTTCGTATAATGAGGGTTAGCTTATAGAAGTGATTTGAGGAGTAAGTTTAAATTAATTAGTAATGGGTAGACCGAGCTCTGCGAGGTTAAGTTTATAATCTTATAACATAAATGGCACCTACATATGCACGAAATTGTTAATGAAAATGTATTACACCCTTATTTTGAAGTTACAGTTTAGGTCCAACGTGTTATAAGACTAATTTCCAGACTTGGCGCTGCAGCTAAAGCTATAAAAATTGGGTTCTTACTAATACATACAAATTGGCTAATGGGCTTGCGAAAACAAACAGCAAACTTAATAAGTTAGACCCGATAAACGAACCTGAGACTATGCGGTGTACTGTAAACATAATCGTGAACTTAATCTACGGGACTATAGAGGCTCTATTATTACTTAACTTTAATACACACAAAGAGTAGCCCACCTTGTTATATTTTCCTATCGGATTTTTATCGAATGCACTTCGGTGAGCGTTAATTGCACAGTTTGTTTTTTTAACTCATTTCATCATCGGACGATCGGAGGATGTGCTATACTTTTACATAGCGGAAGCGTTATTGAGAATAACATCGGTATGTTTCAAAAGGCTGAATTGTTTTGACAACTACATTTTGCTAGCATTATATACCTACTGCAAATGCATTGTGTATTATATAAAATGCGAAATGCCTTTAAAAGCTGTATTATACAGCCTACTTGGCCGATTACGGATCGTTTAGACTATTACTATATTCTAAAATTCACGCTCCTGTACCGCCGGTTCACAAAACTGGAGGTAGTCCTGGGCTAGGCTAGAGTAGCTCTGCTATCATTTTCCTTTCGTTCCACCTTTATTACCTTTTACTCAGGTCTGATGACGCATGAGTGATGGTAAAAAATAGAACAAAACTCGTCTGATATATATACATATCTAGTCTCACGGTTAGGTATATATCCAAAGGTTTAGGCCGAGGTGTATTACATCCTTATGTCATCAGCTATGTTTAGTATCTACGTCATGGACGGCTATTGCTGCTTGCCTTCCAGACTACATGCTTCGGCGCAGAGTTTTCCCAACACAATAATCCAATGTCGAAAATCAAACCAGGGTACAGGCAAATGTATGTCATAAGATTAACAAGACAATATTTACCACAAATAAAACAGACAAAATCCTACATGGACGTTTATCAAAACAGGGCACGTCAGGGTATAGTTTTAATTCTTAATAATTTATACGTAAATAGTGTTCAAACAAGAGGTACATAAGTTACAAGTATGTTATAGTCCCATCACGTAATTTCAGCTGTTTCATCGTATATTTATAGCGAGTGGTTTTCCACTACATTTTTCATTATTTCTAGAACAATCACCAGCTGATGCTCGGCGTATATTTGATCAAGTTTTGATTAAAATTGTACTAGCAATAAACTATATTATTACTAGAATTAATAAAGTTATGTAATACTATATATTATTATCTATATATACAAGTACTGTTATACAAAATAATTTGTGTAGTCGTCGATTAATTTTAGCTGTATGTTTGTTACTCTTATGTATTATAGCTTGTCCCGAGCGAACCCGCGGACATAACCTACTAAATAATAAATATAATTTTATTAGCATGATAACTTTCTACCAAAATTTGTCGTCCAATGTAACTATATTTAAGTATTGGTGTCTACTCATTACAGTTCAACGCCTCATAGTGTTACTAAATATTCCCTGAGGGCAAGATTGCATAACTTTTAAGTTAGCTGTAAATCAAATCAAGGACCATCCACAATAACGTAAACCAAAACTTCACAATCAATGTACCAACTAAATAAGATACAGATATTCTGCTCCAAATAGTTCGAAATAAAATATTCAGACAAGAACCGTATCCTGAGCATACGGTTTTCTCACAATACGGTGCTTAAGCCAGCGTGGCAGCAAGCTCGTAAATTACAAATACTACAGCGAGTATATTTGCGGCTATCACACGACAAACAACTAAGTATGTTCTAATATCTGTTTGTGGCTTGATATATTGCCTGAATACAAAAATATTTTCACATAAAGTATCTAGACGATAGATAACTAGTTCCTCTTTTATTTCAAGCAAATGTTTGCCTGAGGCGTCGCTTACGTGAATCCCGAAGGAACTATGTTTAAAAGTATCCTATTTTAGTTCAGGAAGTTGTACCTATGTGAAAAGTTTCATTTAAATCCTTTTACCATTTATTTTGTGATTGAGTCGAGATTGAGACATCCAAATCTCCCAACATCTTCAAATATTTTACATATATTATAATAGAAGTACGAAGAAGTATTCAGAGCTGATATATAATGCTGATAAAACATTATATACTACCTTTTGCCCGCGGCTTCGTTCTGGAATTGTGCTTTTTTCTAGATGAAAGGTACTCTATGTCCTTTTCTGTACCCCATAAAACATGTGTGTGGAATTTCTTGACGATCGGTCGAGTATTTAAGGTGTGAAGGCGTAAGGAACAAACAAACCCTCATTCGCATTTATAATATTATTTAGGATATACAAACATACATGTTTGTATGCCTAGAGTGGGTTATCAAACATTTATGTACACATATTACACTAACCATATTTTTAGATGATGAGCCAGCGACCCGTCCCGACCCAATATCAAGGATATAAATCGCCAAGGCCGCCGCCTATCATTAAAATAATGCTCTCCTCAAACCTCATTTAAAGAAGTACATGACGTAGCGTCCATCTGCTTTTAGATTATTTTAATCTAGTCACATCTAGTACACTCTCTGGTACAAAGTCTTCTGTTTGTCAGAGACTATAATGCCACGTAATATATACTCAACACAACATGCCTCAGCAATAGCCATATACGTATATTAGACTTGTTTCTCATTCGGTGGAAAGAATTACTACAATCACTACCTATGTCCCGCAGAGTTACACGCTTCGCTCGTAAGGATCGTAGCGTTATGTTAGATACCTTATAACTGTCCTCTATAAAAAGTCTGCAAAGATGCAAAATGGTGCTACACCTAACATTACCCAGCCAGTATTGGGTAGACCTATGTGTGAACGCGTAAACACCGAATACAAATTTAATTTGATAGAATTTTCGAACTTTACCCAAAGAGCTTGGGCAATACTAAGTAAACCTGGGTAAACCTAAGTTGACTTGTTCTTCTAGCATTACCCGTAACATATTTACAAGAACACATAAGATTCCCTCTACAAAGCGATAACGCGTAAGTAATACGCCTATTAGCAGTGAGTAGTATTACAAGAGTTCATAGGCTACAGCCACGGTTTTAATATCGGACGAACCTTATTTAGGCTCGTTTGCCAATTTGGTTGTATAACAAAAGAATACAGATGGAATATATAATCGAACAAACACTGCTGCATGCGTATAGCAGTTTTGAATCATACGGTAAAATTACATTTCACAACTTCCTTCTACATACTAAATTAAGAGACTCGTTTTCTTATTATTTAAACTTATAGCATGATACTGAAACAAAAACTAAGATTGGATGAAGTTGCTTTAGAGCTGTGTCAGTAGCTTAGCAAGAAAAAAATCAACGGTTTGCACTCCGGGAGTGCCGGCAGAAGTGAAAACTTAAATATTAACGTTGTGCATTTTTTATATTTTGGAATGGTTAGGGCATAATTTTGCACGATTTGCTTTAATTATCAGTATAAAAGTACTATCATTTATGTGGTAAAATACAATATTCATTTATTGCGCTATCGTACACAAACATGACAATTCTCCCTCCGGCTTACGAATTTTCAATCAGGTCACGTGTCCTGGCGCGAGTTTAACACTTTTAACCCATCAAAAAAAAGTGCACAACGCCACTAAAGAAGTTTTCACTTCAAAAATACGTAGTCCCTGTTTACCATTCTAGATTTACTGGCAAAATGATTTGAATGAACTGTTTTAAGTTTATATAACCACAGTTACTACATGTGAGGCTATTCGGATACCTATGTGAATATGATATCTTAAAGCAGTCCACTACACGATTAACAACTCTTATGTAATATTTGCTTCTTTTTTGTTTATTATTTACCAACTACTATATTGTTACCAAAACAAATAGCTTTAAACCTAATACAATAACGTAACAACTTAATATTATAAATGCGA
Organism: Catocala sponsa; assembly: GCA_963564715.1. Lineage (NCBI taxonomy): Eukaryota > Metazoa > Arthropoda > Insecta > Lepidoptera > Erebidae > Catocala > Catocala sponsa. Next base: position 12,784,944 of record OY751351.1, read on the forward strand.
ATGTGAGTCAGTTTCTTTGTTTGTTGATTTGTTACGCCTGTACGCTTTAAATACTTGACCGATCTTCGTGGAAATTTTAATACACGGTGTCAGGAGTGCAAAAAAGGACATAGAATACCTTTTATTTCGAAAAAAGTGTTGAAATTTATTGACATAAATTAAATTTACGTGAACGAACTCACGGGCAAAATCTAGGTACTATATAATTTAATATTATACATATATAATATTATACACATAACCATTACCATACACGAATTCCAATTTATAAAATTTTATACAATTTTGATATTAAGTAGTCGGTTACAGCACGTAAATTCAAAACACCTTCATTATATATTAAGAACTCTGTAGCAAACACATTCCTCGTGTACATATAATATTGTCTTCTGTTTACGCGAATGTTATTCATTGAAATTAAACTACTATATACGGATTTTATCGCGTTGTTTATTTGACACTTTATTACAAAATTTTGAAAACTGTTACACTACTATTACTATTAAACTTAAGCTAATTAAATTATTGAAACTATTAAAGCTATTTATACTGACTATTTATATTTATGTTTACACTTTCCCCGACGTTTCGGTTGCCATGGTTCAGCAGCCATGGTCACGGGGAGACTAAGATGGTAGTTGTCTCAATATTCCAGTGTAGTTATTTCAAAAGTACCCGAACATAATTTAATCATGGGTGTTTCTATTTACGCAGAATGAGCTCAAAGTATCATGAAGTCTAGCTGTGGTTTGTTTCTTCTTAGGTTTGACTATTTGAATTACTGGATCCCAAGCTGGTGGTATATTCCAACCATCTTCTCTATTGAAATTAGAATGTTTCTTGATTTCAATAGCCTCGCGAAATATCTTTGGTAGGAATCGGTGTTCTTTAGCGAGCATCTGTGGTTTGTCAAATCTCAGGTAGCGGTTGGTCCCCTGTTGCACATGTTCACACACAGCAGACTTTTGTAATAAAGTGTCAAATTTTTGTAATAAAGTGTCAAATAAACAACGCGATAAAATCCGTGTATAGTAGTTTAATTTCAATATACATTAACATATTCAGTAAGGCAACAACAACAATGTATGTATTATATATGTATGTATTTCAACATACCATAATTCTTAAACCAACTTCTAAATATTATTTTCGCCTCATTTCCTTATTAATCTCATGCGAAACCTTCAAAAGGGAAATACATACACCTACATAAAACAACATTAGCAATTTTAGTTAAAATAAAGTCTTGAACAACATGTTGCAAAACTTCTAACAATACATCGACAACAAAAAGCGTCTCCACGTACGCAATAAAATTAACTTGTGAGACTAATTTCGAGTGTGTGAACCATAAAATGTTGTCGCCAAACTTTGAGACTCGATGAAGAATCCTTTGAACGTTAATCCAGTGATTCCCAAACTTTTTAAATTGGTACTTCCATTTTGTTAATGTAGTCATTACCACCTTGCCTAACTTGATGTGAAACTCTGTCTATACATGAAACTAAGTCTACCTCTTAAACGATTTTGGTTGTCACGTGTATTGTAGATAATTAAATAAGTATCTTATAGGTGTTGTTTTGAATTATACCCATAATTACGAACTATACTGCTTCCGTGTTATTTTGAACACGTATCAATACATACTTACCCTAAAAAACATATTACATTTTATTATAATGATAAATATCAAATATTAACAAGAATGTAGTGCACCTTACACAATATCAATTTATGTGTCTTTGACGCACGGCAACTAGCATCAGCAAGCTAAAATAGCAAGAAGTAGGTACATTGTACTACGCATGCCCAACGTTCTTGATATTACTTATCTTAAATATTAATTGAAAGTATGGGTATTAAATTATTGTAGTACAATATGATTTATTAATTACTAATCATTTTTATTGTTTTTATTTTCTTTATGCACCAAAAAAAATCATTGTCATGATATGTGTTAATTTAATGACATAAAATAATTTGTGCCTTTTAATAGGGGGAAGACACTGGCTCCTGCAACACAGTTTTTATTAATGCAGGGGTCAGAGAATTCTAAATTATTGTAGCTTATTTTGTGTCAATAAATAATTATTATTATCATTATTTATTCATTATGATTAAATATGTCTGTTACTGAATGTTCCCAAAATTTGGCGTGAGTCCTGATCAAAATGTTGTAGAGATATAATAATATACGAAGTTTAAAATATTATAGTGGCATATTTCCTAATTTAACTTAGGCAACACTATAAATCACATGCAAATTCAGGGTTTGCCATAATATATTCTTTGAACTAATTCATAATATTATGGACTGGCAATTTTGCCAATATTAGGTATATTGGCAAAATTGCCAATATACCTAATATTGGTGTATATTTTGTGTGTAATAATAACATATCTAAATTACTTTTATGTTAATAAACCTAGAGGATGTTGTTGCAATATCCATATTGATTATAAAATGCATGTATAAAATGATAAGGCTAATATATTACTTTGCATTATTTTTGTATCCGAAAAATAGTAAAAATGTCTCATAGGCAATCCGCAATTTGGGAGACAAAAGATCTAAAATAAGAAGGTAACACAAAAGTTTACTCTAATAGCGTAAATTCTCCGCAGCAGCATGGAGGTTGGGTATTATAAATGCGAATGTGAGTTTTTTTGTTTGTTACACTTTCATGCCTTACTTACTCGTCCGATCATCATAAAATTTGTTATCAGGGGTACAGAAAGGGGAATACATAGGTCCTTTGCCAGGAAATAGTATTGTTTTCAAGCGAGCGAAGTTGCGTGGAAAAAGCAATTTTAGTAATAAATATAACAGTAGTAAAAACGATATTATACAACTTAGTAAGGTAACGTGTAACCAGGTTCGCGTCTGGGGAAATCAAAATAATAGCGAGTATGTCAACTCCACAGCTGTTGGTATTTTCGCATAATTCAGTCTGCAATGTTTGTGACACCTGCATTTGCTATCTGGTATTTAATTGGCCAACTTTAAATTAATATAAAGTCCAAAATGTTGGTGGTTTTCAGCTGGTGGTAAATTTATAGATCTTTCTGCATGCTATGGTATATTGATTTTGACATACATCGATATATCTTCGAAGGAGTGTTGCTAATTAGAATTTGGAAGTCTTTGTAAGTGTTTGTATGTATTCATTTCAGCTACCGTTTACAACCATTTCTAATATTTATGAGATATTGATTCAGTGGCGCAGCGACAGTGAATTGCTGTAGGTATATGAGGTTACCCCGGTCGGGCAAAGTGTTATTGAGTTTTTATATCAGTAGTAGCACATAGTCTAGAATATTTTGGCCTGTCGACAGCTTTTGGCTTGTAGGAACATAAAAATGTTTACAAAATGTAGATGTTATACATGTCTACCTAACTCTTAGGGGATATTGGTGTAAGTTTGTGTGGTATACATACTAACGTCATAATATTGTATGACTACGCCATCCGTGTAGTCGAAATTGCAGGTTTACAGTCATAATTCTGGGGCGGTGGTAATCCTGCACGTATTTTAAATAGTCATCTATTTGTCGCGATTTTGTAAAATCGATGGAGTGGTATATTTCTATGCCGTTGATTTGGTTTAATCTTAGTTTGAGGCGTGTACCCATTCTAAGACATCAGTTGCTTGTCATCCAAACGGGTCTTTACATTTTTATAACGCTATAAGTCAGAAATCAACTTTTACATTTAGTACAAGCTCTTACAGTGAACAAAAAGTTAGGTGATTCAATAAGACTCAGTGAGTAAACTGTAAAATTCGAACGAAAATATCGAGCTCTATAAGTGTCTATAAATTTTTGCTGACAATTTTAATTCCAGATCGGATAATTTTATACTATTTTATTGTGAAGAAATTTTCAGTAGCATCACGGAATCTGGATCTGTGCCCGGTAACGACAATAGACTCACTCGCTACTACGTAAGATCTTTAGCTAGCACAATTAATAATGTAATTCATCTTTGCCTACGCTTTGATATAGTCGTATGACTATATATAAAATGGAAAGACTTGTAGGACCGAGAAATTTCTTTGCGTTTTAGAATATATGTGAAGTCTACCAACCCGGCACTCTGCTAGGTAAGCGGCAACAGACTCGCTCCTCATTACGTGGAACCTACAGCAGGCGAAATGTGTGTGTATTACACTTCTGCCTATCTCTTTTGGGATAGAATGAGAATATAAGAATAAGAAGTCTTTATTTACTTTAAACAGGGTACATTAATAGATGTTATAAATTATTTACAAAAGTACAGGCCCATTTAGCCATTTCAAATGGCATGCAAATGTAATATATCATTTACACAAACATATCTATTAAATTTCACGTTTAAACTATCAATTATTAATAAAATTATATAAGGTCAATTAGGAATCAATTATAATAGGGTATTTTCAAAAAAAATTTTAAGGCAGTAGATATTGTTCTGCATGAGCCACCAACGTAATTTTGTATTCAATTTATTTAGTGGTAATATTTTTATATGATTAGGGATTTTATTATATATTTTTATACACATGGCGTAGGATCATGATACTATGACTGTATGCATAATATAAGTATTATTTCGACGGTTTAATACTCAAAACAAAACATGTCAGTGTAATACACTCAAAAATAAAGATTGCGGAAAAAAATTTAGAAATAAGAAGAGATAATAAGATAAAAATCAAATCAGATCTGATATATTTGAGGGTACTGAAGCCTTTGTTCCTGCGCCTTTACATTTTTGTCTAATGGCTCCCTCGTGCGCTTTGAGAAACGCTGTCTCACCGCCTATAGGCGGGGAGCTCGCGGCATCAAACTTATGAAACTTTTTTTTGCTTTGTGATATAGCTGATTGCTGTTGATCATCAGATATGGATCAGCAAATTGTTATTAAATTAAATTGATACAACGAAATCTCCATTTCACCACAGAGTTTTAAAGTATAACCCGCAAGTAGCAATAAACTCGTCCCGATATACTAGCGACATAAAATGGAACTAGCCTTCTTTTTAAATATAGCGAATACAGGACACAGAAATTATTCCTGAAGCGGGCTTCAGGAATAATTCCTGTGTCATGGTGGACTTTACAAACATTCAAAAAGATGTTGTCCTGTAGGTAAACATGAAAAAAAAACAAATCTAAACTATTCTCGAATCCACTTAAACACACCCAAAAAATTTTATTAAAATCGATCCAGCCGTAAGAGGAGTTTAATTACAAACACACGCACAGAAGATTTATATATATTATATAATAATAAAAAATAGTTTCCGTATGTTTGTGTCCGTAAAAGTCTGAGATCATCATGACATTTTGCATACACGTTGTCAGGGTACATTAACGCGAGCGAAGCCGCTAAAATCTTGTTATTATTTTAAGTAGGATATCAAAGTTATTTTAAACCACATAATACAACGTAACACACACTGAGATCATCAGCTCTTAGCCTATACATATAATAGTATAATGTGGTCGATCTCTCATTCCGAATACGATTTCTGTTTGTTTAAAGTCGGCTTATTCCCGTGGGTTTGGTGGGTATTCGTATGATATGTGATGTGCTTTATTTCCGGGTTCAAGTGATTTGGTTTTGTGTTTTTGTGTATAAACTGTGCTGTTTGAAGATGAAACGCTGTCATAGTTTTGTTGAATAAATATTTTTTATTTCCGTCACTACTTTGATGTGTACAGATGTTTGCTGCGGTTGCGCAGCGGTCGCGAAAGCCATTGCTGTATATGAGAACGCGGGTCCGATTCTCGGGCAAAGTGTTATTTCATAATACCAGTGATTTTCTGGTATTATGAAAACTGGAATTGTGAGTGGTTAACAATATGAGCTTGCAAATTTACCACGAAGGACATAAAGCTAGTTGGCGATATGTGGGTATAATGCATCTCTGATTATAATTTCGAGGATTTTTTTTTTATTGCCTTGGTGGCGGACGAGCAAGTGGCCCACCTGATGGAAAGTGGGAACCGCTGCTCATGGACTTCAATAATGTCAGGACACAGCAAAGTCGTTGCCTACCGTGAAAGAAGAACTCTCTTTAAACCTCATTTGAAGAAGGATATATCATAGCGCTCGGGAAACACCGAAGGAGGCAGCTAATTCCAGAGCTTGCACCCATGCCGTTCCAGTTTACTTTGTATTTGAATTTGATTGTATGTGATTTCAATGTTTGTTAAGCCGGTCGCCAAATATTTACAGTTACTTATTTGACGTAAAAATAAAACAAACAGCTATTTGGTTACACAAAACTACAACAAAGCTACATGAAAAGGCAAAGCACTATTGAAATTCATATATACCTACGTTCAAAACTGTGAAAATTTCAAAACGTTTTTAATAAAAAATAAACTTCCGAAATTCAACCAAATCGAATAAATTTCTAAACAATTTACAGGCAAATTTGAACTTTAAAGGCTTGAAGATAAAGTCTAGATTTGAAAATATTTATTAGATATTGCAGCAGACATTTTGGCTTCTGCTATATCAGGAGTGGTACAAGCAAAAAGTATTGCGCGTCAGAGGTAGACTCTATTATGAAGTGAAAGTTTTATTGAAAATCTTACTGTCATTCTAATTTTTACTGAAATGGTTGTGGAAATACTACGGTTATTTGACCAACGACTAAATTTTGCACGTGTGTGTGACAATTACACAAGCAATACACGGACTAACTACGCGGATAGCGTAGTGGTTTAAGTTGTCGCCTCGCCACTCATTACGCGGAGTGTTGTAGGCTGGCATCCCACACGTGACAAAAATATCCACAAATGGTTAATCCGAGTCTGGGCTCGGAATCCTTACTAATATTATAAATGCGAAAATGAGTTTGTTTGTTTGTTTGTTTGTTACGCTTTCACGCCTTACCTACTCAACCGATCAACATGAAATTTTGCATACACGTTGTCAGGGGTACAGAATAGGACATAGGACCTTTCATCCAGAAAAAACAACTGTTGCAAACCTAACCTACATTTACGCGAGCGAAGCCGCGGGTGAAAACTAGTAACCATATAAATATGAAACCGATGCACACTAAACTTTAGAGTGGCTGCTTGAATTATAAGTTGCGAGAGTAGTCGGCGTGGAATTGTGATCGCGTCCGCGAACATTGGACCACACCACGCCAGCTTCGTTCGTCGTCTATCTAATTTGTTTATTCAGCCATATTTACAGGGTAAACACGGACATTCGCATATAATTGACAATATTATCAAAGTGCATGTGCTATCGCAATTACAAATATGCACAGCATTGGCAGGTAGAAAACATGCAAAAATTAAACTTAAACATAAGTAAGATGAAGTGTTTCTTCAAAGGCCGCTTATAGACTTAAACCTACCTACTTACGTATCTACCTAAAACTAAGAGAAAATGTAAAAATGCGTTAAGCGACTTTAGTCATCATCTGCTGATATCCAAAGGAATAATTATATCCTGCCTGAAATACACAATTAGGTGCCAAAAGACAGTCGACGGCGACGTGGCAGACCTAAATGACTTGGATATCTTCGAAAGGGACTGGCAGGAAATATCTTCGAATAGAGTGGTTTCAAAATTCAAGGGAGGGACCAGAGAGACCAGAAGCGGGACATAACAACAAGACAAGAAAAATAACTAAAATAATAACGTAACCATGGTCTAGGCTAAGTTTCGTGTGATATGATGACTCTTGTTTTTTTTAATGACTGATAGAGATGTATAAAAAATTCGTAATCAATTTCGATCGTCCATCTAAGCTTGGTGTTCTTTTACGAAAGGAGTTGAGTGAAGTAACCTTTCTCTCTTCGCCAATTGATCAGTTTATTCAAGTGTCTCATATCCAGCATCAAAACACAGAATCCAAAGATAAAACAAATCAAATGAGAATCAAATAAGTGGAACGAACATTTGTTATCAACGATAACGTCACGGAGTAACTGGCAACTCGTGACGTCATCAATCACCGTGAAAACGTCATTAATATTAGAATATTTGTTCGGAAGAACCGAGTTTGAACGTAATAAACAATTTCCGATATATTATATTACTGACTGCGCAGCGCAACGAATAAGGTATATATATATATAGGGTCTCGGGTTCGATTCCCCGGTTGAGTTATAGTAGCAAGGAGTCTGAACCTTTGTCAGAGAAACGAGGACAGAGATTTTCTTTATAATAATAATAATAATTAATGTCTTATGTTTAACTTATCACCAGATAATAAAAATATAACAGTCAAAAATAGTAAATGATCACCAAATTGCACAGCAAAATATATTTAAAGAGATCAAAATAAGTCGATGGAGCCCCGTGAAGCGTGGCTCCTGTTTTTGGGTGGGTGTAAGAAGGAACCTAACATAACCTAACCCTTCCGAGACGGAATGCAGTGATTTGAGGCGTATAGGTGCTCGTTATGATATATTTTAGTAAACATATTTTGCTGCGCAATTACTATTTTTGGTGGTCATTATATTTAATCCCATAATTAATAGTGACACTTAAAATCATAGCCATGACACACACACACAAGTGGATGTAATATTCATCTGCCTACCTCTTTAGGGATATATATATATATATAGGCGTGAGACTATGTATGTAGCCAAATCCTAACTAATATAATAAATGCGAATGTGATTTTGTTTGTATTTTCGTTTTCACGCGTTAACTACTCGTCCGACCATCGTGCAATTTCGCATACCCGTTATCAGGGTACAGAAAGGACAAAGAGTAGGTTCAATCCAGAACAACCCGATCGAAGCCGCAGGCAAAAGCTAGTATATAATAACTTTATTTGTATAAACTATTTAATGCTATCTCAAATTTCTTAGTCTGTAGTCTGAGTACCTACTTAGCCCAGTGGCCCTTAAACCTATGATCTGAGTTCTCGATTCAAGCGTAGCCTTGTTGAGTTTTCCTGTTAGAAAATTCGAAGCACAAACACGAAGCGTAGATACATATGGAGATGTCGGATATTTCTATAAGGCATTTAGGACGAACTCGTATTACTAGAGTATCACCCATTGTGTTACGTAATAAGGGAGAGTAAGACAATTCTCCTACGTCTTCAAATTGTTTTGGCGTAATAACATGTATATAATTTGCCTATTTTTATTAAGAAGACTTTAGTAGGCATAATTACTCTTACGTCTTGTATAGAAATCGAAAACCAAACTCGGTACATCATAGGAAACGAGGCGAGGACTTAAAACCTCTCACCATTCACGCAGCAATTTCAATATATAACCAAATTAATTGCTACCTATCACAACCATAACATGTGTATTATTTTATTATAGGGCCTGGCACTATATATCGATCAAACAGAGTTTACTCGACCACCGATATTCTCTAATGATACACCATAAAAAACCTTGTTGGATTTTTATTGTGTACATTCATATTTACGAGAATACTTTCTAAACGCACATTACTCGACCTTGAATCCAATATCCTCAACTTTGTCATAAATATTGCACAAGTCGAGAAGTATATACCCATCGATTTCTTAACCTTAAAAACTTTGCTAAGCGGAGACGCTTCGAAACTGGCCAGCTTTCCGCATCTGCCTGCAAATCTCACCTGTATATAATGGCCGACATTAATTATTTTGCACAAAGGCTCTCTTATGGCACACATCCAAGTTAGATCCTACTCGGTCGGAGCTTAACCACGATCAATTGGACACTCGACCCCATTCTTGCAACAACTTCAAATAAAGGTTTCAAGAATTGAAAACCTCCATTCAATTTCATAAATTTTCTCGAAGCTCTTCTCGTCAGATAGGTCTTACAAATTGAAAACTAAAATCCATTTGTTACCGTTGTAAAAATTGAACCTCTTGAGAAGAAATGGCGGAAAACGTCCACTTATTTACCGGTGTCATGTGAATCACTAATCTAATGGATGACACCTTTATACTAGCAAGCCATCCCTCAAAATCATTTATTTGCCAGAAGTAGTGTTAAGAATTTCTTACCTGCCCAAGTCCACTTTAGATAGTCGGTAAACTAGACATATTTAGAAGACTGATTGACTGACTGCATGGAAGGCGTAGTGGTTTAAGTGATCACCACGCCACAGTCACTGCACCGAGTGTTGATAGGGGATATAATTTTGTGTGAATCAACAATATTTATTCCGAGAAAGTATATACGTCCAAGTTCTTCGACGCCGTTTTTTAAATATTTGTAAAGTCCCCTACAATATTGGAATGAAGACTAGTGCGAATGACATCGTTTTAAAAAGAAAAAGTTAATGACTTAAGTTACTTGGAAAACAGCACCAACTGCGTGTCATGGAGGCATCTTGACAGCCTCCTTCCACCCAACAGGATCACTCGTCACTGTCGACCTTACAAAGATCACTTGCAAGGGTATTGGAACGCCCCTACTCCGCGCACTCATCGACCGAATATCCAAATGAATATTCTTATAGCCCACACTAGATATTTTTCTCAAGCAAATTTTATATGGTAGAGATATAAATATATCTAGAATATGCTGATGTCTTAGGAGATTTACTAGACTAATAAAAGTATCGAGAACTAATGGCTGTAACACCTTGTTAATCTGAGTTGTAAAATACTGAAATTATATTTAATTGGCGATTTAAAAGTGGCCGTGAGTTTCTAGCAGGGTTCTTCTCATAGGCTCAACCCTTTGCCTGAACCTAACAGCTAACCTAAATGTAGCTTCAGTAACTTAGTAAACTCACTAACCTATATACTTTGACGTTCATACTTGTTACTTTGTGACCTAAATGAATAAATGATTTTTGACTTTGACTTTGACATTAATGCAACGAGAGGAAACGAGGTTGTTGCAGTTGCCAAAAGCATAATCCTGTTGTACATATTCGTACTAAAGTCCATCCAATCCATCCAAGGCCAGTCTAACCAGACAACACTGCATATTATATTTGTTAGGATCATCATCCACCGCCATTCAAAGGAATAATAATACCCCGAGTTCAGTGTGATATTAGTATCACACTGAACTTGGGGTAATATTATTCCTCTATACACCTCTAAAGGTGTACAAGAAATTCGTGAGCTCACATATTTATTTAGTCTTCTCGGTTCTGCAATAGGGGTAATTGACTCACATTTTTGTATTATTTAAGTCTAATATTCACATTACTCAAACTCTAAAATTCAATTACTTTTTAAATATGCTTAATAATAAATAAGATACAAGCGTTTTAAATCAGGTAGAATGTAATTGTCAAAGAATTTTAGATGTGGATAATTGTCAAATGACAGAGACATTATGCGCCATGCAAACTGTGATGTATCCGCTATTTAAATATAGCATGTCTGGCGGAGATAGCGAAGTATCTCTATTACACCTCCACTTTTTCGTATATGCAAATTTAAAATATTATTTACTCCATCTTACGGCAACAGATTTTGATGCGGTTAGCACAAAAAGCTTTCTTTTGATTGCTATTTGCCTATTTCAATCGTCTATTTACGCTAATTAATTAATCTTTAACTTATGGATTCGACTGAAGTAACATTACTCTCTTCGTCAAACGATTAGTTTGAATCTATTGAAATAGAAATGCTAAAAGCCTCTCACGGTCAGGTTATCCCATGACGGATCACGAAAAGAATTATACTAATGGTTATATACCTATCACTTGCACTCCATTCTCATTTTATAAACGTTACATACATATAAATCGAATACCGATACATTACTAGCGCTTCCTTTATCGACTACCAGAAGTATCGTTACGAGCGTGGTTACAAAATGTGTCAACATCTACCTGCCAGACGAGAACAGACTTTGTGATGCAAAAGATAAGGCTGTAATTAGAATACGTGGAGGTTCCTTAAGGGTATAAATGACAACGAATTCCTTGCAAAGATAACGAATGACCTTTGTTAGGAGGCCTTTATATATTCAATCTCGTTCTTTTAAGGCGTCAAGAGAATATGTGCTGAGATCATACATTACCGTTGTATTTATTTTTTATGGACAGAAATGGTGTCATGGCTAAAGTAACTAGAAGGATGCATAAATCTAATGTTGACCTGATTCCATAAAGACTTGTATCCAAAAAGTCTTTACGGAATCAGGTCAACATTAGATTTACAAAAAATGAAGATTCTCTGAGGAGGTAATGAATAGCTGCATTTATAAGCATTTGAGTTACGAAACATTTACTTGGGCAAGCGTCCAGAGATATTTAAGTATAATAAATGTACTTAGATCCCTTTGTACCATAGTTGTTTACAACTTATAATGAATATCTTGTACTCTCAAATGAAGTATGTGAACGGAACATCGTAATCCCCATATTATTATTTCTAGTTTTTATGTCTGAAGAGTCTGAAGTATAATCGAAACTATGATATGGAAATAAATCAATTTAAATATATAATAGGAAAAAAGGATAATTTAACAAGTACAACTAATTTAAATGTAATAACGTATCACATATTTTCCACATTAAATAAAAAACTTATTAATTTTCGACTTTGTAAAGTTACGTTATTGTCTTTCAATCATTATTGTTTTCTCAGCGTTAATTTAACTAGGCAGGCAGTAAGCAATGCTTATTCATATACTCAAATTTCTTTAATTCTATGTAAAAAGACAACACTTAACACTACTCGGCACCAAACCCGAGACCGCATGATCGATCGACCAACACGGCAGGGTGAAAAAGCCCTATATATTTAGCCTAAATATCCAGAAATTTAGTGCGGAACCTACGGCACCTTATTTACAACCCACGCGGCGTCAACCAAGCATTGTTTTGCTCTACTATAACAAAAGCATAACCTTAATTTACCCAAACGTTACGCAGCACACCCGTTTATCAATTTACAAGTTAAGCCGAAAATTCTCACCGAATTACGGGAATAGGTTCCGGCGTTCGAACCTAATAACCCTCAAAGCTTCGACTAATGTTAATATATTGTACGCCTATTTGTAACACCTGAGAGTTACTTCGGTTTCCAACACAACTATGTCAATATGTGTGTGTTGGACACCGAAAGTTCGTTCAGCGCTTGTAAACCGTTAGGTTTATTGATACGTCAAAAGGCGCGTAAAACGCACGTAGCAATCGAGCTGGTTTTGCCGCATCTTCGTCGCTCAGGATGATACGCTTCTCACGCTGCATTTAAAAACCAAAACTTTATATGTAAAATCAGTATGTGGCAATTGCGGTCCGTTCAATAAGACGCATAAAGGAATGAGCAGTTACATAATAGTTACTCCCTTCAGCCTGGTCGTAAATGTCACGTTGCATCAATACTTCTATCAACCGATTATTATTATTGATTAATTTTATTAATAAATTATGTGTTGATCGGTTGATAGAATTATTGATGCAAAAAATAATCAAAATTACATCTTTATTACGATGACGTGTTTTGTTTTATACACATTGTTAGATTGTGTATAAGTTTGGACTTATGTTTGCAAGCGATGTTAAGGTCCCAGGTCCGATTCCTAAGTTTCTCTGTTAGCGAATTTGTAGTAATAGCAAGGAATCTGTGATGTGTCCAAGGTAGATCAAGCTCGTCTCCTATAAAACAAAACATAAAATATGGCTGGTACTATAAAGGCAGCTCCCTCATTAAGCATAACTCCCGTGGCTTGGGGACACAACGGATATAAAGAAAACCTAGGGCCGGAATAGTCATTTGTGATACAAAGAAATTATGAATGTCCCCAATGGGGATCGAACGCACAACACTCGGCGTCGATACAATGGCGAGGCAACTATTTAAGCCACTACGCCAACTGTACAGTCGATGTCTAATGTGTCTCTCTCTAAACGTATTTTCTATCAAAATTGGTGAATAAACTTACTACGACTGGAATGATACGTTAACAAACAAAGCATTCTTCTCCCTAGCCTTTATTATTCCCAAGTCGCTTGCGGTCGGCTTTCTAGTCTAACCGGATTTGACTGAATATCAGTTTTTACACGGAGCGACTGCCATCTGACCTCCGCAACCCGAAGGCTAACGATACCCTAAGGCTAGATTAGGATATTAGAGAGCTCTGACTTCCCAATAACGACTGCCATAGATGTTCATGGGAGCCGGGACCGACGGCTTAATGTGTTCTCCAAGGCACGGAGCAGGCGATAATTGTCAATCAATACGCACATAATTTCGAAGAGTCATATAACTTCCGAAAGTCAGAGGTGCGCGACGTAGGTTCGAACCCGAGACCCTCTGCATTGCAGTCTGTTAGTCTCCCCACTGAGCTATCGCTGCTTAACAAACAAAGCATTGCTTAGGTTAATACATAAACAATATGATTATAAAATTTGAAGTTTACACACACGCGACGCACATACTTATTTTACATAACATACTAAATGAGTAGCATAAAAGTAAATATTTATTTATGGATAATTCGAGTTTAATTACACAAACAATATTAATAGTAAATCAAGCCTATTAACAAAAGTCGGACAACAGAACTAATTCATTATTAAAGCTTTGGCCGTATGACCTCAAAAGTAATCAGCGTAAACATATCTTAGATTTAAACGATTTTGACATTTGTTGTGGCATTTAGACGAGCATAAAAATACAAATGACTGTAAAGCATATCAATTATTTATAAAAATATTTACATTATTGAAACGAGCCTACAGTATGATATTGATCTATAAATAAATACACTATTTCCTGTTGACATATAAAAAAGTATAGGTGATTGAAATCGCCTACTCTTTTTTTGGAAAGTTTTAAATGACAGCAATTATACTAAACTATTAACAATTTACTCGAACATTGATTTCCGTGTATCGAAAATTGAACTGACTATAAGTGTCGATTTCAATCGATTCCCGAGCATTCGGTTCGGAAGAATGTTCGCCATATTATGTGCAATGCACATGCCTCTTTTATTTTCCCTTTACCTTCAAATTTATTTTTTTAAATGCCGTTCTGTCTATTTTTGAATCTTGTGTTTTGAAGACCTTTACAAATATTCAAACAACGGACACAAAGAATACTAGGACTCAATATACCAGACACAAAGAAATCCCGGACTCGGAAAATTTCTGTGCATCACACAATTATTTGTCGCGTGTAGGATAGAGCCTACGACATTCGACGACGACCACTTTAACCAGGCCATCCATGCAATCGAATATCTATGTTCACCATTATTCACCTAAATTACACGTACCCCTTAAAACAGGACATAATATACACCTTAAAGTTAATTTACCACGAATTACTATGGAATAGAATAGAGCCCATTGTAGGCAGACCACTACACAATTCACAGAACAACGTCACCGCAATACAATTGTCTTGTGTGAATGCCTACTTAAATTAAGCACCTGTATTGTGAACATGTTACTTTGTGTGATTTTACTTGGGACATTATTCTTATTTCGGCACTATAAAGTTCTCAAGGTCAAGGTCCAATGACCTTAACCTTGCCTGCCAATGTCAAGGACATTTGCCCGTATTATTAAATGTCAAGGTTCAATGACTTTAGAACTGAATAGTGCCTACTTACCTCGTTCTTGAATGAGTAGGTAAATAGTAAATTCTGATAATTATCTCATAAGTCAATGTGCAATAACCACTTCAAGGTTTATTGCCAAGGCCGTGATCACAATGATCTGTAAGAATTAATACATAAGTAAGTAGGTACCTACTGTATATTTCAAAGTGTCTATTTTTTTGGTTTTATGAGAATAATTTTATTTTTTGTTTTTCGAAGAGTTCCTTTTAGTTTTTGAGGCAATCAGAACTTTAATTTTCTAAATAAACATTGTATTTTAATAACATGTACTTTTATTATTTAATTCCCTAATAATTTCATCAGAAATCATCATATAAAGTTGGGGTCAGTGGAGATCCCATGCGAGCAGTTGCGGGCTTTTCTTCGTGCGACTAACTAATAACTTACATTTCTTGATTCGTATTTACACCGAGATGAAGATTACGTCGTAACTGTAAAGAAAGAGAAACAGATTATTTATTTGTAAATATTAGATTAGAAAAAACGAAAAGAAAGAAAGACGAAAGAAAAGAAATGGAAGATATAGACAATATTTTCTTACGACTCCGCGATTCTGGAATATATATCTATCTTCTCATACGTGTCTATTTAATGCCGAAAAATAAATGTTGATACGTCTTTTTGCCTTATGATAGCAGAATATCTCAATTTATTCTATTGTTACGACTATGTAGTCGTGAGAATATGTACTCTTAGACTGGTTGCATGATTGCTTGACCTTAGTACCTTTGATACGGATTAAAGCATCTGCTGCACTATTGTTACAACCTTTCACATATTCTACATCAAAATTATATTTAATGATTGGCAATTGAATGATTTTACTTGGGACATCAAAATTATATTTATTGGCGAATTTAGTCCCGCTTTCATTCGGACCACGGCATTACTGAGAACTCATTGTACTTTAGATAATGTCCTTTTGTAAACTTTGAACCCTTGTAGTCAACACTATATAATTTATTATTAAGATGGACTTAAAACTCGCTGACTTGAATAAGAAGTAAATATCCGTTATACGGATAAATAAGTTTAAAAAAAAGACAAATAATAGTCTTTTTATGGTTTCAAAAGGTTTTTGTGGTTTTATTTTGGTGCTTACCTGACCATCATGTCGTTTTAATGACGTCAGCATTAATAGATATTATTGCTGACGTCATTAATATCTATATATATATTCTTCCTCTAGACAGATGTCTAGAGGAAGACAAGTAAGATGATCGTATAGACCTCGTCATTCGTAAACACGGATCACTGACTTATACATATACCTGGATAGCCATAGTCCACCTCGCTGTCCCAGTGCGGGTTGGCAGAATGTAAAGTCTGCTTCTTCAAGAACATTATAAAGAACTCCTAAATATGCAGGTTCCCCCAAAATATTTTCTTTCATCGTTAAAGTGAGTAATAATTAATTATTTAACACGCAAATAACTTCGAAATGTCAGAGATGCTTACCTTGGGCTCGAACGCCAGATCTCTCCGTGACAGTCCCACGGTCTCCCACTAGGGCATATTATTAATAACACCAAGCAATATTTGAAATAGTAAGTAACACAGCAAAAATTTCGCCACAAACAGATTACCTAAAGTAAAAACAAATTTAACATTACAATAAACCCTTTTCTTTCTTCAAGTCAATATACGTTTGGGTGTCGATAACTCAAACTATATTACGTGCGGTGGATCGGACGAATGACGTAATCAATCGTACAGTACGATGTGGCCGATAGTCCGTTACGTTACTGTGATACGTCACTGACGGATTCCGATGGAGTTTACACACATCAATGTTTATGGTATGTAATTTTCTCGCTGACATTTTCTTGGGTTTTTGTGTTGATTTGTTTTGGAAAATTTGTTTTGTACGTACAGTAACATAAGTGAAAATACTGCCGAGTGTATAGTAGTGGATTTGATGTCCGTGTCGCGTAATGTTATTGCATTTTTCTGTCTAGTAAATTTAAGTAGCAGCATGTCTTTTTTAAATTGTGTCCATGTAAATATCCGTGAAGTATATATTAAGTTCCTGGGTTCGATTACAGGATCAAGCAGTGTTATTCGGTTTTTCTGCTAACCAATTCTAAGTACCAGCACAGAGACATCAATAGTGCTGGATAGTCGGCAACAGGTTCACCTCCTAATAAGTAGGACAACATAACTGACGATGTGGATAAAATACAGTACTGCCTACGACTTCAAGGAGTACAGGTCTAGTAAACATATGTATCTTCACATCACGAAGTATACGGGTTTGCCCGATAGTTTAGAATGTAATCAAGGCTTCTATGTTGCGCCAGGACATTGTGATTATGTTCAAGACCCCTGATAGATCTGAAACTAAACATATAAAACCTAATAAAACGTATGAGTCTATATTGTCATAAATAAACCTCAACTACAACACAAACGTACCTTCTCTCAAAGAAATTAAGATTCATAATCGCATAATATCAAAATATATTTCCATCGGCAGCGCAATGTGGGTAGTTCTTTTTATATGCATTGTTCAAAATCTGTACACCGCCTACTGTTATTTCAAAACTGCCTTACCCAATACCCAGGTTGCCTTTACTTTATGATCTTGTTTGACAAGTTATTGTTTATCTTAGAACAAAGGTCACTTTAATGATATAAGGTTTCTGTAGCTTATTTTGGTTAACGTAGTTTAACTTGTCTGCGTTTGACAGCCCTAAATTTAGGTATATCAGATAAAGTTACAAATTACATCGTTCGTTCTTGCAGGTAAGTTGATGCTATTAAAATTCTTAAACATTTTATTAAGATCGGTAATATCAGGGTTATTTTCGGCTTAAAAAGATCTAAAAGTCTGGACAAAGTCTAAAACGTTTTTGATTATTGTCAACTAGTTTCTGTACACGGCTTGACCTGCATGGATGAGATTAATAGTATTCAATGTGTTGATCCACGGTATGGTCTTTTTTGCCAAATTTCATCCAAATTCGTTCAACGTTTAGATTAAACTTACAAATATCTTCACTGACTCATGTTTTTTCATATTTACAGAATTTCTAGATGAGAAAACTACTTTGAAAATATAAATAAGTACAGGCACCTACATTAATCAATGTTAATTATACTATTATCAACATTTTATCTCCTTTGATATTACTAATTCATTTCTTCACGATATCGACATAATAATGTAATAGTAGTGTAACAGTTTTCAAAATTTTGTAATAAAGTGTCAAATAAACAACGCGATAAAGTTCGTATATAGTAGTTTAATTTCAATCAATTCACTATTATTATTTTTTTGGTGGATAATAGTGGTTATCACTTACTATTTGCCCTCAATATTGTAATACTTGAAAAAGACACTAAATTATAAGCACTACAACACTACCGTGTGACAATGATATTGAGTAGTGCTTGTAGACGTAGTTTATAAAATACTGTTACATATTTGCTTAATATTCACTTACTTATGTCGCTGACCGTACCTTTTTAGTTTTATAGAGCAAGTACACAGAACTGGTATAAATTATCCACTATCTATAAGCCTAATAAACGAAAAGGAACACCCACTTCATATCAGATAATCTTCGTTAGCAAACTTCCCCAATCAATACTCCCTATAATGTTATGGTATTAAGTAACATGGCTGTTGGCTGCCATTATGTTCATTGCGCCATATCAGTGATCATTATGCCATATGACTGAACCCAGCTATCGAGAATATCACATAGCTCTCTACCACATAGTAATTAATAAAAGTATTTTATTTTATTAAAACAAAGTTCTAGTTTATGATTCGTTCGGTATTTTGGCTCATGTCAGGATAATGTATTCCTTTTAATATAGAGAAATTAATGATCATTCTATCTTGAATGCAATGATAACGTGGAAGCCTAAGAGTTTTGTAATAAATCCTACTTGTAACTAATGTTATAAATGTGAAAGTTTAGGATTGCTTTGGCGGCGTAACGGTTGTAAATGCGACTATTGTGTCTGCACATGTTTGCTTTTTCTTTTTAGACATTCTCAGTAATAGCACGAAGTAAAAAAAGATTTTTAGGGAAACGTACGCAAAGTATTCCCAGCCTCGGAGCAACCAATTATGTATCACACAAGTTTTTGTCCTGTGTGGGATTCGAACCAACAAAACAGTGGCAGTGGCTATCGTGCAATTAATACACATTTGATCGGCAACGAGAGAGACGGCAATAAGCGTAGATGACCAACGGTGGGTGGTCTTTGATACCACGTAGTAGACTATGAGTGAGGCAGGAGTAAGTGAACGATCAGTCGTGATCGATCGTATATAAATTATTTGCCCAGGACGAACTAAGTAATGCTTTATTTTTTTCAAAACGTTAGTTGGTATTTGTAAGAAGCTGTGGATACTGCCAAGTATTTAAAATGTGAAATCAAGGCTGGCAATAAATTAAAGATAGTTAGTTTGAAATTCTATTTGTGTAATTTAAGGACTAAATGGTATTAATAAATACCATATAGAAAAACGGGGCGAATATTGCTTTTAGATTACATTATAAGTTATAACATAAAACCTTTAAAATTTAAAACTAAAAGCTTTTCTATCTTTGTATGTCTAAAAAAAAAACAATAAAATAAGTAAGGTACGTCCGCAATAGAAAGAATAAAATTCGTTTCAATGTTCTACAAAAACTTCTTTGTGGTTAAACCATTGCGCTCAGAGAGAACGTATATATAATATTAAATATATTATCTAACAAATTCTGAGAATCGTAATAAAAAATTGCAATGTATTTCGCCGGAGATATTTTCTTGCGAATCGAAGCGTGAATTCGTAGTGGTTCTACGTGAATCGTAGCCGCGTAGCCTGTAGCCGTCGACGCTCGTAACAAATTACAAGTATCTCAGTAAACCGTTGTAAGATCTTGAAGAATACAATAAAATAATGTTATTATAGGGAGAAAACTGTTATAAGTGAATTCAAACATTTTAATTAGTACTAGTTCGCTGCGCTTTTAAAGAGAAAAAATAATAATGCACTAGAAAGGTGCTCTAAAATGCTTTCACAAAGTATCGTTACTACCCCACTACTTTTAAAATGCATAGTTCTTTTAAGCAATATGGACACTTTTTTCTTCTAAAAATGCTAGTACCATGAAACCCTCAGTCCGCCAATAAAAAAGTTAATTTTTTTTTACAAACTGCCGCCCCAGGACTGTTTCCTGTGTCGGGACTTTACAAACATTTAATCAGCAGACACAAAGTACACCCACAATGATTTTTGTCCCATTTGGGGTGTAAGTTCCGGAGGCTCACAAACCTACCTATTCAATTGCTTTCATCTCATCTTTAACTGCTCTACCCTAGACCTAGGATCAACCCTAGGATCGCTAACGCACAAATAATACCTCAGCTTTTTTAATCTTTATTAGGGTTTTAGTAAGCATTGACGTAGTCGTCCCGTAATGCTAAATACAGTGCACATAATGTTTAAGTTAGGGACTAGTTTTAATACCTCTGGTAAAGCAAGTAATGATAAGCTACAATTACTGCTTTCCATCAGGGGAATATGCCAGTTGCTATATTAAAAAAAACTTTACAGACACACAAATCACGCGCAAAGCTTATTCCGAACTAAAACGACGTACTATCTTTTTAAAATAACGGCCTACCAATCTTCTGACTTGTTTTAAGCCTTCGTGTTATCAACAATCAGTTGGCAAAGGATTTAGCGATAGGTCCCATCTATGCCACCTATTATCTTAAATCTTAAAGTAAGTATGTAAGATAACACGAACGTGCTCGGCGTTTTTCGGTAAAGACTACTTAGATGACTAAAGTTCGTGTTGGGAATGTAATAAGGTTGGGTTAATTTTTAGTTCTATGTAGTTATAAATTTTAATTGTAGAGAAGACGAGTGTAGCTGTTTGTATATTGTATTGTATTAAAAAAAACTGATAGTAATAACCCAGTCGGGGACTGTTGGACTGACACGCACAGGTTTTGAGTTCGATCCCAAGGCATGTACCTCTGATTTTTCGAAGTTATCTGCATATTTAATAGTTAATTATCGCTTGATTTAATGATAAAGGAAGACATCGTGAGGCAACCTGCATGTCTGAGAGTTCTCCATAATGTTTACGAAGATATGAGAAGTCTGCCAACACGCACTAGGCCAGCATTGTGGTGTATGGCCTAACCCTTCTCACCCTAAAAAGAGGCCCTGCCCAGCTGTTGGGCAGTTTAGATACAGGGCTGATATTATATTATTTTTTGTTTAACTACGAGAATTGAACCTAAAACTTTAATTGCATTCACTACTGCTACACTACCGAGAAGGTATTACTTATTATATATTTAATTTTCCACTTAAGCTCTATAAAGTAAAGTAAACGAAGCATGCTTCGTTACAGTCCGTTTCTTTATAACAGCTTCTAATAAACTGTTAGCAGTCTGATTGTAAACAAAAGCAGTTATTAAGTGATTGTACTGTACGTTGAGCAAGCTTGCTCATTTCCACAACACTATGCATAGTTGAACACGGTACAATTAGCCGCATGTAAGGAAACGCAAGTGTAACACAAGTGCTATGAAAACTATACAGTGCAGTTCAAAACTGCATGTTAAATTTATAGGCGATTGTAAGGTTAATTTCTGACAAAACTCTGATTGTACAAAGTAATATTTTTATGGCAGTTGTATCTCATTTCTGATAAAACAACTACCATTAAGTGACTGCATGAAATAAAATTTATTTGAAGGATTATTTGCTATTTCGGTTGCAAGTTACTAATATTCATAATAACACTTCAGCTAAGATTTACTTTTTCTTGGATTTCTGTTCTCACCCCAAAATATAAAAGAGCTTTAAGGCTGTAAAGTTGGGAAAATATTTTGGCTTAGGGAATAAATAGTACTTACTTAGGTACTACACCAAAAAGACTATATTATTTCGTCATCCAGTGCTGTAAACCCAAGAGGTTCACTTACATATTTCTAAAAATGTTGAAACCAAAATTTAATAAATATAGTTTAACAAGTAAAAGAATGATATAATATTTTTAAGCTTCATAACCTGGCTTATAATCTATTGTAGTGTCTACTACCTGTGCTACTACACTGTCTTGTGGGTACACCTCATAAAGTGAGGTCAGTAAATTTATATTTCTCTTAATATAAAAGCTCAGGTATTGTTAAAAGCCCAGGTATTTTTAAGCTCATTAAAAAGTAAATTAGATTGGATTTTTTTTTAATTGTAATATAATATAAAGGTTTAATATTACGTTTTAAATCATTCAAATTGAAGGCCTCATTAATAATAGAAAACATTCAGATTTTAAAATTAAACGTTATTAGTTCGGACGGCAAACTAAATTTTAAACCTAATAATTCTGACCGTGTGTAGGGATGATAAAGTTAAAAGGAATATAACTCAGCAACACTCGGCGTGGCTTCAAAGCGGGGTGTCCACTAGAACTAATACGCCGTATATTCAACAAAATATATGGTACAAGCTAACTTATATTTTTATATTTTGAAAGAATCCGCCGTTAGAAAATTCTGTACTTTCAAAAAACAGTAATATCAAGAACACGAGAGATAAGATATCATAGCTACGTATTTCTATAGTCGTACAATAGTGTTATGTTCTTGTACAATAAAAGTTTATGTGTTCCTGCAGTGGCTTTCTGTTTGTGTCTACTGATCAATAATAAGCTGTTTTGTAGCGGAACAGCTGTTTGGAACTGTTGAGTTTTGCGAGAACATATCTGTAAAATTGACGGTTTGGATAACGCAATTGTGGTTAGCGTGCAATGTTGTACATTCGACCACATGGGACTAACACTTTTGTGTTATGCTCCTACTTTCTTTTTCGAGACTAAGTTTTCTTTCTGTTGATTCCCATTGTTTTATTTATTGAAGTCCAATCAAAGACAGGAATAATTACTGGAGAGGGAGTTTTATAAAAATATTTTTATTTCTGCACGACGCAGTTGCCTATAAGCACTAAGCGGTCGCCGGTTAAAGAAAACAAATATACTTGAGAATATTAGATTTCAGTAGGCTAAACCTGGCAGACATTGTTCTGCCCTTTCCGGTAGTAGGCGCACCACAATGGTACATATTAAACACATTAAAATTATTTAAATTAGCCACAGCTCCACCATTGCTGGTAGCTTTTTACTTTACTTTCTGCTAATAATTAGCTTTTGCCCGTGGCTTCACTGGCTCGGCAACAGTACTTATACTAATATTATATTACACTATATATGTATATATAGCTTAAATTAAAGAGTGACCCCTTTTTAATTTAATCTACCTATATTTTAGTATAGGGGTATTTGACCGATTTTGATGAAACGACATTTTATACATTATTAATTTGAATCTTATTTATTTTATGTACACTAATGTGATGCGCGAAACTTTCTGCAGAAAGACAGATAATAAAGAAATTCTAAGTCACCCCCAATATTCTCTTTTATACATTTTATGTACAGATAAGCGTAAATAGCATGATTAATATAGTATAGATAGAAAATATACAAAAGAAGAGATAGATCTATTGTACAACAAAACGATTTCGCAGACAATTAGAGATAAAAAGTACTAAAGTAAGGCTACTGAGAGTAAATTTAAAATACATACAATGAGCGGGCTTATCGCTACGAAGGTTCTATTCTAGGCACTCAGGCCGAACAAGAATGCTCAAAATAGAAAAGAATTACATTAAAATAAAACTTGTCCTCGAAATATATGACGTGGTCTCATGTCTGTATATTCTATAAGGGTAGGCAGAGGTGTCTTGCTATCACATTTGTTCAGCTATGTTATAATACTATCAGCCCGGTAACTGTCCCACTGCTGGGCACGGACCTCTTCTCAGTATTGGGCTAGGCCGCAGACAACCACGCTGGTGCGAGTTGTGAGACTACGCCCATCTTCCACAACGTTATGGAGAACTCTTGGTCAATCAGGTTGTTTGTTGCTCACGATGTTTTCTTTGATCGTTAAAGCGAGGGACAATTATTATTTAATTATTGCTAGCGATAAATCCTAATCCCAACTTCCTAACTAATATTATAAAAGCGAAAATGAGTTTGTTTGTTTGTTACCTTTCACGTCTAAACCACTGAACCGATCATCCTGAAATTTTGCATATACGTTAACAAGTGTCCAGAAACGGACATAGGCTAACTTTCATCCCGAAAAAAAATTACCGTTCCCGAGGAAAACAATAATAACGTTCGTATGATAATAGATGGTGTCACGTGTCTTTTGAATCATGATTGAATGATATCATTACAAGCAGAGTACAGCCCGAATTGATTGTCAAATTATAAATTAACGCGAGCGAAGCCGCTGGCAAAAGCTAGTAGTTAATAAATACGCAATTAACTTGGATAAATCGAAAGTGATGGATGATTCTTGAGATCGAACGCGAGACTTCTACATGTCAGACCAACGGTTTAACACTAGACTACCGCTGCTATATTTTGAACTCCCATATAATAAGGAGCGAGTTTATTATCGCCTACTAAGTCCATTTGCAGGCTGCGACTAATGTTAATTGCCTTACATGCATACATACATAGATTCACGCCTGTTTCCCAGAGGGGTACGCAGAGACATAAGGACCAAATATCACTTTGCTTGACACGTGAATCGAACCCACAATCGCAAACGAAATTATGCGAAGGGTACTAATGCGATATTAAAATATAATATAAATATAGAAAACATAACTTCACTAGAGATATCATAAACATTTCACACTCAGCTTAGATCTCTCATAACACAAAAAGTACCGAAAACCAACACGCTGGTTACTAAACCATATTAGGCAATCTTAGTCTGGCACTACATACTACGTGATGCTTTTGAGAATATCCTTAACTTCCTCACGCCAATCGGTAAATCTTTTACCTTGTTGTCAATCGCTTTAGCTACACTCAACGTCTTAAAAATAAATACATAAGACGCCGTTAAAAGGAAATCTACTAAACTTTTCAAGAAAAACTGATCTCGATAAAATGTACCGTCCACTTTATAAAGAATCCGCTCAAAGAGACTGCGGACCGTCCGACACGTTGCCCAGTATTTCTCCCTTCAGTGGGAGGAATCTATTTATTACCCGCATTTCCATTTTGCTGGGTAGTCTTAATTATTTTTTGCAGCCAATCAGAGCTGGTTGGAGTAAAAAATTCATGGTTTTGTTTTCAGCGTAGGGTTGCTGCTTTATGGGTGCAGGATTTTGGATGGGAAGCATGACGAATCTTTGATAACGTGAGTCTGTACGGGTATGTTATCTTGATACAATATTTGCGAATCATACGCAATCGGGTGCACGGCAAAGCAATGGCGAGAGGTGAAGTAAAGAGAGGTGAGTGTAATACACCACCCACCAACGGATATTTTTATTTTCTGTTATATGGCAACTCCAGCTCTAGGAACAATTCTTGTGTCACGAGGAACTTTACAAATGTTCAAACAACGATCACAGAGAACACCCAGAGTCGAAAAAACTATGAGAGGATCACACGAATTTATGTCTCGTGTAGGGATCGAGCCCACAGCACTCGGAGTTGTGGCGTAGGCAAGGCGACCACTTAAACCACTACGCCATCCGTGCATTCCATAGCCATGAATCTATGAATATAAATATTTAAAAAGTAACACGCAATTGCTGCAGTTGATTTAAAAGCTCTGTCATCGTGAATATTCAGAAGAACGCATATGCAACGCTGGTACATTTTACATTAGAAGTTCTAGTTCTAAATGTAGTAGGTTGTCTGACAAGACGTATGGAGCGATCGGTAGAGCACTCACTACGTGAAACATTGAGAGGGACGTTGTAACTCTCCGAGCTTTTGTTGTATGGAGTTAATGTGAATGTGAATCGAATCAACCGATTCTGTTGTAAGAAATAAATGCTATTTTAACTTACGTCTGTTTTTCTCAAAGTAATGAAAATTTACTCGCATTTTGTTTTATATGTTTAATGATTCGTAGAAGGCAAGCATATTGCTTTCTCTAAAGCATAGTCAAACAAAAAACACACAGTCAAAAAATATACGTTGTCCATGAAGTTCGATTGCCAGATTAGAAAAATTGGTATAACAAAACATTTTCAAGAGTAGCACAGAATTTGGAAGATAGATTTGCAGTGATATTGCAGTTAGATTTATGCGGGCACTGCTAGAGGCTAGTGCTGTGGATATGATACCCACACAGAATAATAAATCGTGTAATTCACAAATAGTTATGCAGAATCTATGTGTTGTTTGTATCCATCCGTTGTTTGAATGTTTGCGAAATCGCCAGCGATACAAATTTGTAAGATTATGCGTGAGACTATATACAGTGCGACTGGTTAAACATTGTACGTACTTAAGGATATGATAATTTATGGTCAGACATAACGTATAAAAAAATAAATAAAATAAAATCTGTGTAACCTGCAAAGAAAACCTTTTTGAAAATTTGTATGAAATATCCATAAAATGTGGACACTGCGCGGTTCGCACACAGTCGAGCGCGCCGCGCTACCGAGGCTAATGACCTTTCATAAAAAAAGGACGGGCGGGGGTGCAAATTTGGAAGAGTGCAGGGTGCGGTAGCGGGGGTCGGGGGCGGAGATTTTGATATATGCGCAAGAGTGTCCACACATTAAATTTTTATTGGATAATTAGTTCAAGTTTTAAGTATCAATTTGTTTTAGATATTCGGGTCCAGAATCGAGTACTGAATACCCTCCTTCAATATGTCCAGTCTTTTAGCAATCAATCTGTATATGTATGTATCATTTAAGCTATCAAGATATATTCCCGCCTATATTCCAATAGGGATAGCCAGAGATGTGGTCAACTATGATGTAGGCCTACGTAATAGTGAGCGACCATAATATAGTCGTCTGCCGCACACAGTTCTAGACTCCGTGGTGATACTGAGAAATTCAAGGCAGAAAATTAAAAAAACACAATTTCTCGACCTGGGCGTTGCACTCAATGATCTAATGGATAACAGTTGCAGTTAGTACCACTACACCATCGACGCAATCAACATCGTCAATCAGTTATCTCTATGATATTGTTAAAATAAAGATAAAACACTAAACCCCACCTGGAAATTGAACCGTTTAATCTGATTGACAGTCGCATTTACTACAGTTGTACCATCGACGCAGGTTAGAGATGATTTCAAAATAAAATACAGCGAGACAACTATTTCACTTTCTAACAGTACTGATTAAATAAGGCTTCATTTCTGCCTATCCCTAAATGGATACAAGCTTAACATGTATTCACAAGCTTTTTAACATGTGTATTATTTCATACGTAAGTAGTTCTTCAAAGGAGAAAAATATAAAGAGACTAAAGAAATCCAGTATTCGACTGATGCGTGTAATCAGAGGGTTTATGGCGCCAATTTACAAGCATAGAGAAGAAAAGGAACACAGACTATATATTTACTCTCATTTATGTTTGAGGAAGTACTACAATTTGTCTTACTAACTTTTTATCATAAATAAAATGGAAATAAACTGCGGTCTCTTTGGTCGAGTGGACTAAGTTTACGGTTCTTTTAGAGTCCATTGTGAAGCGTTTAGAGTACACACGAATGGCATATGGAATTGAGCGGTACCCTCAGCCCTTTCACTAGGCCCAGGGTTGTGGATTCGATACCCACATGGGCAAAAATTATCTATATTATTAATACGTGAAGCAAAAACTTTGTACCGCTTTTTACGAAAATTGCGCGGATGGAGGAGTATAAAATTTGGCACAGTTAAAATTTATATGGAGGAGGAGGGGCGAATCCTAATATTTTTATAAAATATGCATTACAAATACATTAAAATAATGAAAAATACATTACACGCACACCACCATACATTTGACATAAGCAGTCGAATCGCGTTCGTAGTATTTCGGCATTGTTCGGTTGACTTCGTAGAATGCTTCGTAACTATGGTTACATACGTATATGTATGTGGTGTAGGTGACTAAATGAACTGTGATTATAAGAGTATGGCTATAGTTATAGACAATAAAACCTTAATAACGATCAAATTTAAAATTTAAATAAATTATGGACTAATTTCGACCACTTGGTGACCGTTAGTATCTATTAATAATTCCGAGTCTAGGAGTTCTTTCTATTCGTTGTTTGAATGTTTGTAGTTTCCTATATCACAGTGTTTGATAATAGTGCGGGAGTGGTCTCTTTTTAAAGGCAAATTTTCTATACGGCAATTTTTAGTCTTAACATGGGGGTTGAAAGCAATCAGTCTCTGTTTTGTGTGACTGTAAGTCTTGTGGTGTCTCACCTATTTCCCCAAAGAAATAGGTAAAGGTGCATTATATCTACATTTAGCAGCTATGGTTTCATGTCTAACGTAATGGATGGCTAGCCTAGTGCTAACAATGCAAGGAATCCTTATTTTAAAAGACGGTCATTTTCGTGTAATATGCCTGGTGACGAAAGCGGCAATCGGCGAAGTTAACCGGTTATAACATTCTGCAACATGAAAAATCAACGGCGATTTTTTAAAAGGCTAGCTGTTCTTGAATTTTTTTTGCCGCAACTCCCATCAAATCTCTTGCTACTTCTGATCTAACAACTAACCAGAATATAACTTGTAAAATAACTAACTTTTGGCTTGGAAGTTTGTTTGTGCTATAAATGTTCTTTGACCCAAGGTCAAACATCATAACATACGCCGATACTAAATACCTGCCTGGCGATAAGGCAAAACATATTGCAGACAATAAGTAGTACCTACTTGTATGGTACCTTCATAATATCTACGTATAAATTTTCCGTTTCTGTTTATTAATAAAGTCATTCTTTAATTTCATTAGTTGTACACACGTAAAGCAGCTAATTAAACGTAATTAAGTACTTTTGAAAACAACTACGTTAGTTAAACTTTTCGTAAAGGGTTTCTGAGTATTCATATAATATGTAAAAGAACATATTATGAAAGGCAAAAAGTAAAAACAAATTATAAAATTCTGAGAAAATCAAAGTTTAAGTTTGGCCTAGTGTTTAAAAATCAAAGATATATATTGGTACACTTTAAGTCTTTGATAAAAACTATATACCATTTTATCAAGCTGTTTCTTACTGAATAATACATTAGACTAGCTTTAGTCCGCGGCTTCGTTCGGGAACAGTACCTACTATTATTAGATGAAAAGTATGTCATATGATGAGTTTCTGTCAAAAAATATAACTAACAAAACAGGCAATGTGCACTGTGAAATTTAATTGGCTCATTTATTGCAAAGAACATAAATCCTAGCTTCTTAACTAATATTATAAATATGAATGTGAGTTTGTTTGTTCATTTGTTTTGTTTGTTACTCTTGCACGTGTTAACTACTTGACCGACCATCATGAAATTTCGCATACACGTTGTCAGGGGTACAGAAAAACACATCCAGAAAAAACACTGTTCCCGAGCGAAGCCGTGGGCAAAAGCTGATATATAATGTGAATGCAATGCTTCGTCTGTAACTTGCAGCGGCTATTAGTTTCTTCACTGTGGCCGCTATGGGTAGCCTAGTGAACTAAACTAGTAACTAAACCACAGGGAACCCCTGTTTAGCGAGGTGTAAGGTTATAATTATATTCGAATGATATACGAATGTATAATATACTACACCTAATTGACAGAGCTTCCATAACGATCCAAAAAATTTGTCGCGTTGTGTATATTCGAATAGAATGTCATTCGAATGTAACTATGCGCATTATTAATATTCCCAGCTCAATGGTCGAAATTAAAATCAATTAAATATTTTATTTTAAAATATTTGACGAGTATACCAATTCAATCATCTCTAATATTTTCAATCTCAAATCTAAATTTACCTTTTTTATTTTCACGATATTTATATCTAAAAATAATAAAAATAATTTTCGGACACGTCAACGTTCAAAAGCAAAAATAATATAATATTTTATTTATAAAAAGAAAACCAGCTCGAGGACTAACGTAAGCTTACTGTTTGTGTAACGATGTTTATTAACTTCCAAAATGAGTGTGCATGTCTTAGAATATTAGACCTAATAAAGACTTAAGTCCCACTCTGCAAGTCTCAAGGTTATTTTCTTTTCTAATCTTAACGTTATCTTCGTGTATATAAAACCTAGATTCTTTGAAACGCACACAATGGTATTAAACAAATTTCAAAAAGATTAAATTAACTAGAATTTTAAGAGGCACTCCAACTATCCATTTAGTTTCTAAGCTTGAATAATTATTTAAGACTATATTATTTAACTGTTTAAAATCTTCAATTTAAAATTTGCTTTCTTAAATATTTAAGAATACATTTTATCTGAGTAGCATTCTGTAAATATAACATTTTAGTTGCAAGTTGCAATTGGCAGGCAAGTATTTCTAAGTTGTTCATAAAATTCATAATAACAAAAAATAAAAAATAGCATTTGTTTGCAACTTTTGTTGTTAATTGATAATTATTTTGTCCGGGATAATTTTCGAAAATACAATAGTTATCAGAGATTATTATGACGTAATTAACGTCCAAAATTAAGTCACTAGTAATAATATACAACATATAAAATATAATATTATTAAGCAAAATCCCTATTTATTCTATAAACCGTGGGAATTCCGAAAACCTCTGTGCAATACTTGAGCTTTCTAGGTCCATGGGAACGATGAGCGAGAGATGAGAGACAAGATCGTTGATGATTGAATCAAAATGCAGGTGTAAAAACAAGTATTTTTATTCCAAAGAAATGAATTCTTAATTTAAAATATGTCAACTTCTTATTTTCCAATCACATCTCGTCCAGCCAGTCTTATATCGCTTAAATCACCAGCCCAACAGAATCGATAAAATCACACAATTTAAATTGTGATTTATAGAACTTATCATTAGAACACAAACTAGAATGAATAACAAACAATTACATATTAATTATCTAAGATTTATTCGAGGAAAGAAAACGATTATTTATTGTTGTTTTCATTTTCCCTAATTAATCTTGGAAGGCCTGAAGGAAGAAAGAAAGACCGAGGATTGCTTTTTTGTCTAATAAAAATTTGGTCCAATTTTATTCCAATATTCTTTAGTTGCAGCGTTCCGTTCTTTTTACGTATAGTTTTAAAAAAGATAAAAAGCAGCCATATTGATTTCGGGCGCAAGGGAGCGGATTGGGGTCGCTGTGTTGTAGTGCATTTTTTCTTTAGAACGATATTGAGGTTACCTAGGACTTATAACTTACGTACATTCAACCGGTAGGGGTAGGCAGAATTGCTTTACACGTAAATTTCGCTAGCTGTTTTTAGGTTTGATGGTTTGCTCGTTATAACGAGGGACCTAAGTTTTTGTAGACTATAGTCTTAACTTATTGTTGTCTACTGAGCTCAGTGCTGATACTAACAATTTTATAAAGAATATGTTGAAAAACTTTGCCCAACCCGGAAATCGAACTTGGTTGTTCACGATTGCACAATTGGCAAACGTAAGCGAATCTAAGCATGTCTAGAGGAAAAAGTCGTTTCGTGTCTTATCGTACTTTTTACAGTATTTGTATTGTACTAGATTTTGATAAAACACATTAGGCGTTTTAATCATTCTCATTACATCGCTCAATTAAATTTCAGAACTAATTCTGACGCCTAGAACACACATAAAATCTAGTAAAACAACCAAATTAAAGCTACCAAAAATAAACATAATAATTATTTATATCAACTTAATTAGCACAGAACACAAATACTTTGTACAACCTTTTAATATAATTACCTACTTACATTTAATTATTCGTGTTAATTTATTCCGAGATGAAGAATGAAGATTACGTCGTACCTGTAAGGAAAAAATAACAACTTGTTTATTTGGTAAATAATTATGAGACCTTCGCTCAATAAAAACTAGATATTTTTTTCTGTTTATTTAAAAAGTTTGTTTCCACTTTTTAGGGTTACGTGCATGTGAAGGTAAATGTGTAATGTACAGATATGATCTTTTCATTGATTTATTCAGTGGGGAGACCAACAGACTGCAATACAGAGGGTCTCGGGTTCGAATCCACGTCGCGCACCTCTGACTTTCGGAAGGTATATGACTTTTCGAAATTATGTGTGTTGATTGACAATTATCGCCTGCTCCGTGCTTCGAAGAGCACGTTAAGCCGTCGGTCCCGGCTGCCATGAACATCTATGGCAGTTGTTATTAATATAATATAATATAATATTCTATCACATACACACAACACCATCTAACCCAAACTAAGCAGAGCTTGTACTATGGGTACTAGACAATGGATAAACATACATATATACTTTTTTTTGTAAATACATACATATTATACATAGCATTTATTATATATATTATTTTTATTATATATACATAGCATATATTGGAAAGTCAGTGACCTCTAATATCCTGACACTGGTCTAGCCTTAGGGTATCGTTAGCCTTCGGGTTGCGGAGGTCAGGTGGCAGCCGCTCCGTGTAAAAACTGATATCCAGTCAAATCCGGTTAGACTAGAAAGCGACCCCAAGTGACTTGGGAATAATAAAGGCTAGGGAGAAGAAGAGTTTCAGTTTTGTAAAAAGCATATGCCTCGGTGTTACAGCGGTAGTTATTGCAATTGCTGTACATGAGGTCTCGGGTTCAATACTCAGGTCGAGCAGTGTCACTGGGTTTTCCTGACAAGAAATTATCAGTAGTAGCACGGAGTGTGGACTTGTGCTTGATAGATGGAAATTGTTCCACTGTTACGTGGGACCTGAAACTTAGTTGCTAGGTTCAGGCAAAGGGTTGAGCCTATGAAAGCCTACTCTTTTAAATTGCCATTTATAATAATATTCTACCACATACACACAACACCATCTAGCCCAAACTAAGCAGAGCTTGTACTGTGGGTACTAGACAATGGATAAACATACATATACTTTTTTTTGTAAATACATACATATTATACATAAAAACACCCAGACCAAGACAAACATCTATGTTCATGCACACAAATGTTTGACTTGTGCGGGAATCGAACCCGTGACCTCAGGCGTGTAAGTCGGTTACATTAACCACTACGCCATCGAGGTGGACTATTATATTACAGCATTTATTCTGATCTCATGCTTCTTTTGCCATACCCAACTTTCACTTCCATACATAAGTGTGGGCACTAATAGTCCTCTATGAAAAGCCGAAATACTCTGTCTTTGAGTTTAGCTAAATATATTGGACACGTATGTTTCTTTTGTCCCACAACCTAATAACAATGAAGAGACAACGCGTTTAAATTTCGTGTTACGTCACTTGTAGGTACAATTTTAGATAAGCCTGACGTCACAAGTCAACCTTTAATGCGCATCTTAGTAAATTGTTATTGTTTTATAAAAACAATTGGTATCTAATATAATTTGCGCTAATCTAAAAGATGGAGTAATTAGAATCACATATTTTTAACCCTATCATCATGCCTATTATACATAATGAAACAGTTATAAGCGATCGTAAGGTACAGTAAAATCTTATCATCAGCCAGGCGTAAGCTTACATAGGTACCGAATAGACAGCAATTGTCTCGCTTTTAATTAGATTGGATATTAATATACATACATATATAGCTTACAAATGTAGTTACAATACTTGTCAACCTTCAGATATAAATGAAATGAAATGATTGAAATGAAATTATTATTTATTTGCATGAAACATCTCTATACAACATATACAATACAACAAATACAATACACATATATAACTCTAAGTCTACGTATGTGCACGTCAGCAAAATACCAAGCGATCCAAAAGTTTCCCATATTCCAAACTGAAACTAAACAATAATTCCAATTTCAAGTGTTTTATACTAAAACGAAAATCAAATATTTCTACAGCTCACAAGCAAACCTTTCGACTGAAAACCACTTTACGACTCGGTACAGCTTCTATAGCGTATAGAAATATGTTTTCCACCGGGTCAGGTCAACCGGGCAAATAGACCGCTAACACAAGTGTTATTCTTAGTACCCTCTTTTAGGATGAATTTTAAGGAAAGTTGTTTAAGTACGTTGAGAAGAGTTCGCTAGAAAAACTGTTTACAGTTTAGTGTTCTCGAAAATTAACTGCGAGGTGTTTCCTGAGTAATATTTTATTTATTCTACGAGATTATTATTCGTTTGGTTGGTCAGTTTAGATTGATGGATAGTCAAGTGATGATGTTTTGTGTGGGATTTCCTATAGAACTCATTCTCATGCTATCTGTACCGTAAGCGGTAACGTAGGTTATAATACATAGTATGAAATACAATCGCTTCAACATTGCCGACTCTAAGATAAAAGTAAGGTAAAATAAAGATTGGATGAAAGGAAAATAATGAAAGATGGCGTAGTGGTTAGTGTAACCGACTGCCACGCATGAGGTCGCGAGTTCGATTCCCGCACAAGTCAAACATTTGTGTGCATGAACATGGCTGTTTGTCTTGGTCTGGGTGTTTCTATGTAAGTATAATATGTATGTATTTACAAAAAAAAGTATATATGTATGTTTATCCATTGTCTAGTACCCATAGTACAAGCTCTGCTTAGTTTGGGCTAGATGGTGTTGTGTGTAATTTTGGAATGCCAGACATAATTAATAACCTATTGTGCCTGGCCGCTGATGTGCCGCTGCGATTCAATAGGTGAAAAGGCATAATAATTCACATGTACCAATTTAAAATATCTAGTATTAACTATTCAAAATTAATATAATTAAATTAAAATGAAATGTACCCTATGTCCTATTTTGTACCCCTTACAACGTGAATGCGAAATCAAGTAGATAAGACGTGATACTGTAACAAACAAAATCACATTCGCATTTATAATATTAGACTATTGCTCTTAACAGTCATGGACATACACTTTTTTTTTATACAACTAAAGTGGCAAACAAGCATACGGCCCACCTGATGGTAAGTGGTCACCGTAGCCTATGGACGCCTGTAACATCAGAGGCAGCAATACTGCGTTGCCGACCCTTTAGGAAAGGAAGTGGGAAGGAGAAGGAGCGGGAAGAGGGTAAGGGGGTGATTGGGCCTCCGGTACTCTCACTCACCGAACGAAACACAACAGTAGGAATACTGCTATTTCACGTCGATATTCTGTGAGAGGGTAGTCCTTCACCGGTCGAGCCGACCCATTCATGCTGAAATCAGCGAGGCTTTACTACTCAAAAGCTACACGTTGTCAGAAGTACAGAAATGGACGTAGAGTACCTTGTATCCAGAAAAAAGTACTGTTCGCGAGGAATAGAAATATATTGACAAAAGCTATATGGAGCCGCGGGCATAATCTTGTACCGAAATAAAATAGACAGAGAAAACAAAACTACTTAAATCCTTTTTTTGGGTTCAATCCACTCTAAATATGATCCCATTTTTTTTTTTAAATATGTCATATACACAGATACATTCTCCTTATAGTCTTACAGATAGACCTCTTTTCATAGATTAGAATACTGCTACTTACCTCTTTTCGTCAATGTCTTGTACGACTTCTTTCGGAAAGTAAAGTATCATTTAATAAGATAAGGCGTGTCGAACTACCATCGTGCGTCGATCTATCATCATTGATGACGTCATTTGTCTCACTGACCCCTGCCGTGTACGCCGCGGGAATGCATATGAGAAATGAGGTTTGAGGAGGAAGCGACCAGCTAGTTTTAGGTGTGTGGAATGTTTGCGCCTTCGTTTTGTGTACTGGCTAATTTACGTCTGTTTGAAAATTTCAGATTAATAAAATTAATCTGTTGCCGCTTTTAGAAATACAGAAAGCTATATCTTTCAGGTAGAACAAAGTGCCGGACTAGTTTGTACAAAATGAGGCCTTATATACCTCTAGATTTTTATGATTTGTGTTTTTCGTGATCATTAATCAATGGTGATTAAACTATGCAAGTCAATATAGTCAGTATCATTACATCAATGTTTTTATGAGGTGTGAAAGCTTTACAAATAATGAATGATAATAGTTGCATAAACAAGGTCAAAATTTGGTTGAAGCACAGCTTATTGAATTTGCAATAGCAAAAATATTACTTGATACTTTATTAAGATTCGATAGGGAACTTAATTAAGACTAGGAAGGTAAGCGAAGTGGAAAACGGTCGTTAATTGTATGTCTAATTTTATTTTACATAAAAAAATGACATTTGCTACGGAGGTTATAAAAATTCGCTATGTTAATCGACACGGATTAGTCTATTATTCAGTGGCATCTAATCATATCTGGCGAAATTATATATGTCTTAGACGTATTATCTGTACCTACGAAGAGAGACCTATGTCGCCGTAAGTTCTCAGCTTAGACCACATGATACTGGTCACGTATCCGATATTTATGGTATAAGATGGTACAGATCAGCCTATCCCCTATTTTCACAAGTAAATCACAACAAGTACAGCGTTTGTACTATATTCTTTCATCAGCATAATTATCTCATACGTCCTTTTACTTGTATTACATAATATTTGGCTTTCTTTATTACCGTTAAAAGGATATTGAGTCTTCATTTTTTTACGGGCGTGTGAAAAAGACAATCATATAAAGTTCTGGTTGCGATGTTAGGTGTTGCCGATATATGTAGCTCTTTACACGTCTAAAGACCTGTAGGGACTCTGTAAGTATGCAAGAAATTATGAATAAACAGTTTTGTGTATAAGCGAGAAGTATGTTAGTGTGACCGGCAGTTACTGCGCGCTGTCCGGTCTAGATGCACGTATGTAGGCAAGGGTGCATTCCGGACAATAAATCCCATGTGAAAGTTTATATAACACGTTTCATTTATCGCCAGTAATTCCCAATGCAACACACACGCAAATATTATTTTTGCTTTTTATTACAGGAATTAACTAAATGACTGCTCCGCTCAAGGAGTAATTCTTGTGTCACGGGGGACTTTGCAAACATATAAACAACGGACATACAGAATGCCCAGACTCGGCACAATTATTTGTGAATCGTAGAAATTTTCAGATAGCATCCACAACCCTCGGCGTAGTGGCAATGACCAAACAACCACTTATACGACCACGTTATCTGTGCAGTCAAATTATATCCTTCCTTCGATTGTTTGACCTACTAGAGAGAGATATACATATTATAGAGAGTCTATACTGGGTGTAAGGGCCGTCGTACCGAAAACTTTAG
Source organism: Catocala sponsa (assembly GCA_963564715.1). Taxonomy (NCBI): domain Eukaryota; kingdom Metazoa; phylum Arthropoda; class Insecta; order Lepidoptera; family Erebidae; genus Catocala; species Catocala sponsa. Next base: position 12,822,612 of record OY751351.1, read on the forward strand.
CAAGACGTCTTTCTATAAGTACTTATCACGACGCAAACTTCAATTAATAAAAAAACGCAAGATAAAAATGTTATGTAGATTAACATTATTACGCGGTACGTAATGGATTGCTACCGATACAACGCACTCGACATACCGCGCGCATAAAAACAGCTGATCTATTTAAATCACGACCATTTAATTACATTGCTGTATTGTAGAAAAATGTGGCATTTTATTATGTTATGATTCAAAGTCAGAAATTGCAGTAAAACAATTGTGATCGTTTAAAAAAATTCCAACGATTTTTAACTCAGAATAATGGTCTGAATCTACTATTTCAGTTTTCGGTACACCGTCCCTTACACCCAGTATAGTATTTTGATCCCTGCCGCCTCTTTTCGCCATCGTCCTACGCGACAGCATTTTCACTCCCATCATTTAGATGGTCGGCAGTCCACAACTGTGCGTTTCTCCAGGAATTTTCTGCCTCGCACAACAAAACTGTGGAATGAGCTGTCGTCTACGGTATTGCCGGACCAATACGACCTTCAACACTTCAAGAAAAGAGTGTACTCCTTTTTAAAAGGCCGGCAACGCACTTGCACTCCTCTGGTGTTGCAGGTGTCCATGGGTGGCGGTAATCGCTTACCGTCAGGCGATCCGCCTGCTCGTTTGCCCCCTAATCCATAAAAATTTAAAAAAGTAGAAATGAAAAAAATACTAGGTAAATCAAATAAATCATAGTCTATAATAGTTATAGAATGACTAACTTGAAATAGTACTGTTTCCTCTAACTAAAAATAGTTATACTATACAAAACATCGCAAACTAGGTAAGCGCAAGATTCTTCATTACTATCAGTCAACAGACCAACTTTATCTAATAAAATCATGACATTATTACAATGCAAGCATGCATATGTGCAGCATAGCCGTAAGGCATATGTGAATACCCTAAATATTTCATCTTTAATAGCTCTACTGACACTTTTAAGTGCCTAATAGTACTATGGTATAATTACTTTTGCACACAAGCATAATATTTCCAGTACCAGGTGTACTAGAAATATTATGGTTGGGTGTTAAAACGGTGCCAGGTACGCCAATTCATGTGCACTTTTAGTATCTTAAAATTATATTAATGTTCATAATTATAATATAGTATGAAGAAATTAGGGTTTTGGAGCCATCCTTCTAGTGAGAGTTACCATAAACAGAATAAATAGATTAACGATGCACTTAGTCTCATTCGGAAAAACCTTTTACCTTATAATAATAATAATAATTTATTTATTAAACAAGTTACAAAGACTCACATATTAAATTAAAAATGATACTCATTCTGAAAATTATTATTAAATTAGTTACTTACTATAATTGTTGTAGACCACATGCAGGTCACTACAACGTGTAATAAACGGACAGTCCAGTCTGAACCAACTTGTCTTATGCGGAACCAACTTGAGTGTACGGATGGCGTAGTGATTTAAGTGGTCGTCTCGCCATTGCCGCCGCGCCAAGTGCTGTGGGTTCGAACCCCACACGGGTCAATAATTTGTGTGATTCGCAAATGACTGTTCCGGTGTTCTTTGTGGTCACAGAGAACACCCGGCTCGATAATGTCTATCGGGGTTAACGAACACCTTTAGTGGAGTTTCTTCTAATTATAAAATAATTTCTTATTAATAATGTAAAATTAGACAACAGGTCGTAGGTCGTAGGTCGAAGTACCGACAGCACAGCTGCCAAAACTAGTATATCGCTGTTGATAGTCCTAACATTATCGAATTGCGTAAGTTTCATTCGAAAATTACACAGAAGGAGGACAAATCAGATTTTCTTTTCTCCTAAATTTAAAACGAATACGGACTTAAGAGCATTTTTATAAACATTCAGAAAATGGTCGTTTTTGAAGGTTTATGTTTCTAAAGCCCCCACACGACACAGGTATTAATCCTACTCATACAGTTGTCTTTTTAAACGAAACGAAACTTTATAACCAACGAATTTATTGGAGCACTGACACAACTGACCTCGATGAGATTAATCCGCCCTTTGATAACACAGATATTATATTTATGTAGTTTCACGTTTCACGGCAATGGGATTTGGATCCTATTGCCGTCTACCGGACACAGTTCTAATCTCCGTGCTACTACTAAGAATGTATTGAGAGGAAAATCTAGTAACACTTTGTCCAACCTGAAATCGAGAATCGATTCGAACAATTACATTTATTTGATCGCGAATCGAGTTGGAAACTTCATGCATTCATTCATTCATACCGAAGGCGTAATTTGCTTCCTAATTCCTTGTAGCATTGCTCATCACAAGAACATGCATACCTAGATACGTAGTTCCGTCATTTCCCCGAGGTCACACGCTACGGTCCTGCTATCGCTCTTGCTTAATTAAGCAATAGCGATATGAATTCAAGGAATTCGTCATGCACGCTCGACGGTTGAAGGTAACATTACCTAGTTATTTCTCCAGAATATCTATCGGGGTTAACGAACTCCTCCGGTGGAGTTTCTTTTAAATATGTATTAGTATTTTTAGCCTTAAAACGATAGTTGACACCCTTTTTTATTATCTAAGTCTATAAGTTAGATTACACAAACTATAAACCACAAAGAATTTATGATATATATTCAAAAATAATATGATATATATAACGCTTGTACAGCGTTTCAAATCTGTTAATGTAATTAACAAATGACAGAAAAAGGATGTACGATACAAAATATGAAGTAGCCACTAATTAAACGCTGCTGTCCGAGGGAGATAGCGAGATATGCCAAATATAATCCCACTCGTTCTTACATCCAAATTTAAAATAAAAATTACCCCCTTATTTTCCAACCAATATTGATACTGTTTTCACAAAAAGACTTTATTTGATTGCTATTTGCTCATAAGTGTAAAATAATGTACAAAATCAAACAGGCAAATTTTGTGTGCCGAAGTACCGACGCGACAGTGCAAAAGTTCACAAAAAATGACCAAGTGAGTGTAGCTCGAAAGGCGCAATTCTCGATGGCTCCGCTAAGCTCACACCTGTCAACCAGTGACCACGATCTATGTAAGTTGATCAAAAGGTCGGAAAAAAAGAGGTGGTAGTCTTACAGTCTAATACCTGATGATCACTTTAATGCCCGTTTTATGTCAATTAAATCATGCAACTGAAAAGTATTAGTGATGACCCGAAATTCAAATCACATTTTTTTACTTAATGAATGTTGAACTGTAGGATTAACAGTGTCGCCTGGTCAGCCAAAGCTAATCCTAGATAAGCTTCAACCCAACGAATAATCACGCAAGCAAACTTCATAATAAGCCAACGTGACTTAACCACATAATTTAACATAATTAGTTTATTTGACACTTTTAGGTAATACTAGCGCTAAATAAAGCTTATCTTTAGTTTCGATTAGTGTAATTACTTTGAAAATATTGTGGCTATGTAATTCAAGAAGTTTAAGCACGAGGAAATCTTTAAAATTGTAATCAGGTTAGACTAGTAAGTCGGATACAAAGAAACGGCAGTAGCTCAATGGATAGGAAGGCAATTGGTAGGCGATCGAGACCTCGCGGGTTCGAATCCGACCTATTGCATTACCGACGTGAACCTTCTTCTAACATATACACATTTGTTTAGCTGGAGAAGATTGAACACTAGTAATTAGTAACCAAAATGGCTGGTACTCTTCAAAATACAGTAAGGTTATTAATATCATATTAATTAATCAAAATTTCGCGCACATGTTGTCTTGGGTACAAAAAAGGTCTTACGGTATCCTTCATATAGAAAAACTTATATTGCCGTGGGATAGCGATTTATTGACAAAATATATATTAACGCGAGCGAAGCGGTAAGATCTAGATAACATAATTATATACTTTAAACTTGTGCTCTTTGGGATCTTATGGAATTCTTGGAATATTTTCGTCGGCCTCGATGGCGTAGTGGTTAGTGTAACCGACTGCCACGCCTGAGGTCGCGGGTTCGATTCCCGCACATGTCAAACATTTGTGTGCATGAACATGGATGTTTGTCTTGGTCTGGGTGTTTCTATGTATAATATGTATGTATTTACAAACAAAAAGTATATAATTATGTATGTTTATCCATTGCCTAGTACCCATAGTACAAGCTCTGCTTAGTTTGGGCTAGATGATGTTGTGTGTATGTGATAGAATATATATATATTATATATTATTTTCCAATGTTATTTCTAAATATAGCAACAGTTAATAAATTAATAGTATAGTTAAGTAAGTGCATCTTCCACATTCAGACGTATTATATTGTGACCTATATGAATAAAGTTATTCTTATATTAGATACGAATGAAATCCAAAATGTAATGTTCAGCAATATCCGTATCAGTATGTCTTTTAAGCGCATAAAATACGCGGTATGACGTTTTCTACCGTTACTGTTACCATTTGAAAAGCTGGAAATTGCGCTATCATAACTTTATAAGTTATTACTTACAGGATGTTCATGAACGAGTTTGATGACTGTTTATTCAAACATTATGTACCGTTTGAACTATTGTTAGTGTTTTGTACCCGCTTTTATGTATTGTACTTACATGTATGTATGTGTGTGGAAAATGTTATACTATCACCAGTAAAGTTTACGCACGCCTGGGATTGGTCGCACGTGTGCTTGTAATGTCAGGGTTGGCACACACTTATCCGTACACAACGTTTTTCGACTGAGAACCAAGACACGTTAGACCTATGTAATTTTATCAAAGTAGTAGTTATTTTATATGACTTCTAGAGTTGTGTATTATGGGGATCGTGCGGCAAGCGGTACGAATGTTAGTGCGTTTAGGCGTTCTTGCTATATGTATTATTAAAATCTGGTATGTCTCGCAATCGGGCCTGTTAATGGCTGTGGAACCTATCTTTTCCACAGGTTTTTAAAATTTCTATTTTAATTAGCTTTTCGTACAGGGTAGAGCATTGTGCCAATTACTTTTACAATTTCGTTGTGATTTCCTGGACATTTAAGCTATACCCCAGACTGGCACAACATGATGATTAAGGATATTACTGCTGAATCTGGCGACATAGGTATTACAGTGGGATTGAGGATAAGATAAGTGCAAAATAAAATCAGTCGAATTTTTGTTGCTATCGTTAAAACATGATATATTGATAATTAGTAACTTGAGTTTCAAAAGTAACCTATGAATCGCGGTAGATGAAAGAAATATGGATATAATACATCCCTGTTTAACCCTTCAAAACCATACCAAGTTAATGATATCGATCAATTTATTCTTATCACGACGTATATTCGGAGAGGTTGTCATACAGTTTATAACCGACTGAAAAGTGGCAAGTTATGAGTTATGTAAACAAACATCAAGTTAAATTGACTTCCAGAGCTTGTGTGGACAGAATTACGCGTCTTATGAAGGAATCTAGTTTAGGATTATGTTCTCAGTTATAGTGGTTATTACGCTTGTGTCGTCAAAGGGTAAGCAGAGATGTATCAACATGATTCACGGTTCGATAGTTATACTTATTTAAGTTGCAGTGTGAAGATTCTTAGAGCGTGTAACTACGCTCGCGTGTACTTTGTGAAGAATATGTCGATTAGTTAGTAAGTTTTCTTTTAAAGACGGACGCGAAGATCTTAACAAGCATTCAAACAACAGACACAAATAACACCCAGATTTAGAACAACCATTCGTGGACCAAACAAAATTTTGTATCATGTTAAATTTAAACTCACGACTATTATAAAACCTCGCATATTTCTTTAAGCATTTCCAAACTTTGGTTTGGATCAGTTTAGATACTACGCCGAGTTTTGTGGGTTCGATCCCCATGCGGGACAAAATTGTTTCAAATCTGGATGTTCTTTGTGTCTGTCGAAATGTATTAAAAAGTACCCCGCAACACAGGACTTGTGTATAGCGCACAAAAATGTTAATTATGTCTGGCATTCCAAGACTTTATTAATATGTTTTTCTGTAGGCTAGATAATACTCTATTTCTATGCCATGACGAACATAAAGCTCTTATCAGGTCATAACATCTAAAGCGTACGCAATGAAGAATAGTTTTTACGATCTTACATGTATATACGAAATATGTGTTTGTCTGTTGCTCTTTTATTTATTTATTTTAGACACGCCAACAGTATATATTATATATACAACATTACACACAATACAGTTCCTTAAAACTAGTTCTTATACCTACACTAACATAGGCATGTACATTATGCACCAAGATGTTGACTAAACATTTATATCAGAAGCTAAAGTTGTACACATCTTATACACTAAACAAAACGAAATTAAAATATAAATAAAAATGAAAAAAAACAAAATATTAATAAAAAAAAATAATAAGATTTAAGTGTTATGCGAATGATTTCAGTATTTCTCTTTGATATAAGTGGTAATTTTTTATATAGAAGGTAGAAACATAAGAAGGCTATATATTCGAACCGGTAGGCAGGAGTCTATTGGACGTATTATTACTCATGTATGGTTGTAGGCCTCACTTGTTACGGATGAACGTATTATTGTTTATAGGGCACAGAGGTCTAGACTCCATGCTGATATGGAGGATTTCTTGACAGGAAAGCCTATAACAGAACCTAAACAGAGAAAAGACCTAGGCCCAGTAGCACAGGCCTCTTCTCTGTTTAATAAGGGTCAGTTTATACACAGGGCTGATATATGTCTATACTACATGCCTCCAACTGAAGCGAAGCCAAAGGCTTTAGATCTACATTAAAATCCCCAAAGTTCCCTCTAAGATCTATCCTTGTTGTTCTATTGTCTAACGTTCATAGCCAACTCAACTGGCACAAAGTTTTGGCCGGGAAAGAACTATGTTTGTATCTTTTCATCCCCGAATTTATTACAGTATACCGGATTTCCATACTACGCCGTTCCACACAAGAAAAGCCAGGGTAAAAAGCTATTGTTAGGAAGAAAGACTTTACGATTCGTCATTTCTATATATTTTATGTGGACATTAAAGGTGATTACAAAACATTTTATTTGCGGGTAGGCAACAAAATTTCAATACTCGCAGCTCTTTGCATCATCGGACAGGTTTCAGATTATCCTATTATCACGTTTAGAGCGTCGTGGTGTGTACTGCATGGCAAAGTAAAGCGATGCGTAATTTTTATGCTGATCACATACATACATATGTAGTTCTCTTTCTTCAGTGATGTTGCAATGTAAAGACTGTACCGATACTTTTATTTATGTATACATTATGTTGAATAGTCTGTTTCTGTCTAGAAATTCTCAGTAGCAGCCAAGAGTTAGGTAGTTGGCGGTGTTACTCACCCCCATACTCTGGCCAGCACGTATAGCCGTTAGTCCTGGGCCTGATCACTCTCCGGTCAAGTCGGGTTGTCGTCCCATCGAATTATGAGAGTTGCGGAGTAGAGTACACTTGTGTTTGCAGACACTATAATATCTCCTGCGCAAATATTCGGTCTGCGAAAATTAAGTTTAGCTGCCGAAATTCGGTCTTATATCTTATAATAATATAATTATTCAAAAATTAGTTTATATATAATAATATTAATCGTGGTATGGCGGCAATAACATAAAAAATTGTGTGCCAATGTTTAACTTCAGACACCATTTCGATCTCTAAAGAAACTTTCGCGTGCCGATATCTAAATTGTAAAAACTGAGCTCAAATAAAGCGATTGAAATACAGCCCCGGTCGACATGCAAATCTTTCACAGTTGATTACTTTTCTACTAGTTCATTTGCTTTTCTTTTTATATTCGGGAAAGTGCCTAATACTCCCTTCTATAAATCTTAGAAGAACCTTCTGACCAACGGCAAGGAAGGTTTAAAGTAGTTATTAATATAGAATATCTACTTCCCTTCAATTAGGGGAGACTATCTCCATTCTATAAAAGGTTCGAGCGACTCCATTTATATAGGACCAAGAACGACCATATGTTATATATAGTTTATTACTATTAAACTTTACTAATTTTTAAGCTAATAATTTCAATAATTCAATTAGCTTAAAAATTAGTAAAGTTTAATAGTATTATAGTAGAGTAACAGTTTTTCAAAATTTTGTAATAAAGTGTCAAATAAACAACGCGATAAAATCCGTATATAGTAGTTTAATTTCAATTATTATTATTATCTATATTAAATTATTATGACGACCATAAAATGTCGATCTGAAACTTCGGGCCGAAAGAAGAACGTACAAGAACATTACTCGAAATTTATTTTTTCAAAATGACATTACTCCATTGTTTGAACTACTTCATGAAAAGGTTTCGGACAATCAAGAGGCTACGCACAAAATGTAGGACGAATTTATTTACGTTATTTACGTTTAATGGTAGACCTACAATAATATCTTTGAAATTAAACTACTATATACGGATTTTATCGCGTTGTTTATTTGACACTATTACAAAATTTTGAAAAACTGTTACACTACTATAATCACTATTAAACTTTACAAATTTTTAAGCTAATTAAATTATTGAAACTATTAAAACTATTTATACTATTACTATACTATTATACTATTTAGATTTATTTTTACACTTTCCCCGACGTTTCGGTTGCTTTTCAGCAGCCATGGTCACGGGGAGACTAAGATGGTAGTTGTCTCAATGTTCCAGTGTAGTTATTTCAAAGTACCCGAACATAATTTAATCATGGGTGTTTCTATTTACGCAGAATGAACTCAAAGTATCATGAAGTCTAGCTGTGGTTTTCTTCTTCTTGGGTTTGACTAGTTGAATTACTGGATCCCAAGCTGGTGGTACATTCCAACCATCTTCTCTATTGAAATTAGGATGTTTCTTGATTTCAATAGCCTCGCGAAGCATCCTTGGTAGGAATCGGTGTTCTTTAGTGAGCATCTGTGGTTTGTCAAATCTCAGGTAGTGGTTGGTCCCCTGTTGCACATGTTCATGTTGTATCTTTATTAGCTTTAACAGAAATTTAACTACTTTATACGAATAAGAAAGCTATCTATACTAATATTATAAAGCTGAAGAGTTTGTTTGTTTGTTTGTTTACTTGAACGCGCTAATCTCAGGAACTACTGGCCCGATTTTAAAAATTATTTCAGTGTTAGATAGCCCATTTATCGAGAAAGGCTATAGGCTATGTATCATCACGCTAAGATCAATAGGAGAGGAGCACCAATGAAGAATGTTTCAAAATCAGAGCGTATTTTTTCCTTTTGAGAGCTTCCGCTGCGTGCGCTGCGTAAACTATTAAAGTTTCGCAAAAATCATGTATGACAGAATTGTTCCTCTTTAAAAGTTCTAAAAAAAAGTCCGCGACAGCATATGTCTATCTTTTAAGGTTGGCTCACTATAACCATTTTTATGCTAACGAAATTTGTTCTAAAATAATGCATTATTTGCGAAGGTATTTTTATAAACATGATATTAATCCTTATCCAAATAAATACGTTATTCATCACAAGTATTTAATTGAAAACAAAATTGCCCCTTACATCATTCAATTTCAATGAATATCTTAGGAGATATAGCAGTTCTAAAATAACATCGCAGCAAAATAATTACCCATTACAGACATAGTACAAACGATGTTTCTCCTGGTTTATTCTGCGTGATTACTATTGGTTCGATTTGAAAAATTCTTTTAGTGTTGGATAGCCTATTTATCGAGGAAGGCTATAGGCTATATAAAATCACGCTACGACCCACGGGGGCGGCGCAGTAACGATAAACGCGGGTGAAACCGCGGGAACATCTAGTTAATTTATAAAATTACTAGCTTTTACACGCGGCTTCGCTCACGTTAATTTAGAATTTGACAATCAATTCGGGTCGTACTCTGCTTGTAATAATATAATTCAATCATGATTCGAAAGACACGTGGCGCCATCTATATATAAGAAAGTTATTGTTGTTTTCCTCGGGAACAGTATTTTTTTTTGGGATGAAAGGTAGCCTATGTCCGTTTCTGTACACCTGACAACGTACATGCAAAATTTCAGGATGATCGGTTCGGTGGTTTAGGCGTGAAAAGGTAACAAACAAACAAACAAACTCATTTTCGCTTTTATAATATTAGCTAGGATTACTTTTTAATCCACTTTAAAACTATTTATTAAAACTATTCATAATAACGCTTTCTTTGACGTTTTGGTTACTTTTCAGCGGCCTTGGTCACGGGGAAACTAACATGCTAGTCATTCAAGTAGTGGTTGATCTCCAATTGCATGTGTTTGAAGAAACATACATTAGACTTCATTGTTCTACTTCAACATTCGCGTAAACATAAGACTATATCAGTAACATCGTCAATATTGTAAGCGTGCTTCGTTAACTGTTTACCATCACGCGAGACAGTTACCTCCTTTGGCGCATAAAAACAAGATAGCCACCGATAGCCGGTCATCGGATACGTCTGTCAGTTGTTCCACGATAAACCCATAGATTTCAACAGCCAACTACTACAAATGCGGCGTGATCCACGAATAACCAGATTATATCAGAAACGCTTTAGTACTGAATATCACGCCAAGCGAGGTGTAAAAGTAACGTTAATCTGGACTATGATCTACTTGAGGGGAAGTTTTAAAGGGTATCCATTTTTACAAGCTTTTATTAAGTACCCCTTTCGTTTTCTGAAGAATTTCGTTGTGAAGGAAGGTAATGTTTTTGATGAACAGCACTTTTTATGGCTCTTTTACACGATGCAGTTACCGTGCGCAAGTGAAGACTCGTGCAAGAGTAGGTACTATGCGTCGGTTAAATAAATAACGTAAACCACCTGAGCTAGGTACATAAGACAAATTAGTACGTGTAGCCCATGCGAATAGCTTACCTTCTGGAGAATGGCCAAGTGTTCCATAAGCCAAGGAAAACGTTAGACCTCAAAACGTAGAAGTGCAAGTGACGTTGCAAAATTTGGTATATATTTAACCATAAATGGTAGAACAATATTCGTAGAACAAAATACAATGTTTGATTGATATTATTGCTAGTTTCAGGACACCGTAGAGCGTTTTCATAGACAATATCGCCGAAGTATTATGGCCTCCTCACCTCATATTTTTTTATTTGGCACTACACATACTAGAGCAGTCTGGGTTGGTAAAATGGACTTATTTTTAGTATAACATGTTCGATAAAAGCTATAAAATGATTCTGGTACATGTAAGGTTTTGCTTACATAACTTTTATCGATTTAACGATTTGTATCGATAAATAAATAAAATAAATAAAAATAAATGAATAAAATAAAGTTCTTCAGACCTAATTTCGTCTAATCTTAACGGAGCCATCTCATCTGCGCAGAACATATTGTAGTGCACATATAGCAATAAAGTATATATGTACTTTTCACCGTACAGAGATCGTACACACAACACATGATTGATAAAGTGAGTACTTACACCACTGGCTTACTAGAGGGTAAGCTTAAGTTACCTAAGTAACATTAGCTAATGTATAGATATATACTCATTTATCATTTATTATTTATTTCGGGCTGCATAGGCCCGTAGATAAATACCTTAACCTAAATTTACATATTATAAAATTTTATAATACATACACACAACACCATCTAGCCCAAACTAAGCAGAGCTTGTACTATGGGTACTAGACGAGCAGCGATAGCTCAGTGGGGAGACCAACAGACTGCAATGCAGAGGGTCTCGGGTTCGAACCCACGTCGCGCACGTCTGATTTTCGGCAGTTATATGACTTTGCGAAATTATGTGCGTATTGATTGACAATTATCGCCTGCTCCGTGCCTCGGAAAGCACGTTAAGCCGTTGGTCCCGGCTGCCATGAACATCTATGGCAGTCGTTATTGGGAGAGTGTCGACACAAAAGATCCCACTGGGTCGAAGTGTCGCCGGTCTGCACTGACTGGCCCTCACATAAGATATTCTCTCCATTGCATTGTTTGCCAAACTTCTTGGCAGTATATGATTAGGTATAAATGAGACAAAGTTGTAGTATAGTCTGGTTATAATTATGGAAAGGTGCATCTTATATACTAACGACTACGTGTTGATCCCGGATAGTAGAAACATTTAATAGATATTGAACGTGCGATAAAGATCATAAGATTGCGATGTAGATTGTAGATACAGCACAAAGATATTGTACTGTAACAGTACACCCCCCTTTAAAAAAAAAAAAAAATATTATTATGGTAATAGTGTTTACAATATAAATTTGACCTAGACCTTACTAGTTATTTGCTGATGTATATAAATAATAATGCTATTGTACGCGGTGGAATTTGATGACGCCTGTTGTGCTGTGATTTGCTGACGTATGTAATTTTGACTTAGCTGTTGCACGAGTGTTTATTATTTTTTTCCGTTAAACTCTTCATTCTTCTGTCCAGTGTTTTCATTATGCCGTAAAGTAGGATCACGCCGATTGTTAAAATAATCTGTCCCATTGCAACATTTCTTGTCCACCGTAAGTCCTCCTGGATCAGGTTACGGAGTTTGTCCGCTTCGTTTTGATTGAGGCAACTGTCCGTATTGTATGTTATTTGGTCCTTAGAACTTTGATTTCCCATTTTAGATGTCTTGTTGTTACGAGTAGTTGTGAATTAATGGTATATGTTAAGATCTATGTTAATATATATACGAATAGCTTGCTTATATCAGCGATTTTTTATAGACGTACTACTGGCTTTACTTTACGTCCCGATCGTGTAGTGTACGTGTGTGAATGTCTGTAGAAATCCTTTGAATCTGGCACGTAGTTTGATTCGTCATTGATCATGAATGCTGGTTTCAATCTATCAATTGATATCACTGTCTCTTTATCCCTAATTCTAATGCAAAATGTTTTATCTGTTTTACTAATTACTGGGTAGGGTCCTTCATACGGCGGTGTCAGGGCTTTCTTAATTCTATCACACCGAACAAATACGTGTGAGCATTCTTTGAGTTCGGGATGCACAAATATAGCTTGGTTGTGGTTTTTTCTTTTCGGAATTGATGTCATTTGTGTGATGTCCTTTTGAATTTGTTTTACAAACTCTTCGTACGTTGATAACTGTGCTGCTGATGACTCAAAAAATCCTCCAGGGAGTCGTATTGGCGTTCCATATGTCATCTCTGCTGAACTATAACCTGTGTCTTCTCGCAAGCTACTCCGCAACCCGAGTAAAACTGTTGGAATTTCTTTTAACCAATTTTCGTTGGATTCTCTTGTCATTAACGCCACCTTTAAAGTTCTATGAAATCTCTCTATCATTCCATTGGATTGCGGATGATAAGGTGTTGTCCTAATTTTATGTATTCCCAAAAATTGTGAGAGTGACTCAAATATTCTTGATTCAAACTGTCGGCCTTGATCCGTAGTAATGCGCAATGGACATCCAAAACGAGTAATCCATCCTTCGAAAAGTGTCTTGGCTACTGTTTCTGCAGTTATATCTTCTACCGGAAATATTTCGGGCCATGACGTACAACGATCTATGATTGTGATTAAATATCTCTTCCCTTGTGAAATCGGAAGTGGTCCGACGATGTCAATATGTAAATGTTCAAAACGTTGCGCTGTCATAAATGTACCAGGAGGTGATATCGTATGTCGTTGTATTTTTGATTTTTGGCAGGCTATACATGATCTACACCAATTATTGATATCTTTGTTCATATACGGCCATAAATACCTTTGGGTTATCATTTTTCTCGTAGTTCTTTTTCCTGGATGGCTCATACCATGAATGGTATCGAAAATTTGTTTGCGAAATTGCTTTGGTAAGTAGGGGCGGCTTTTTCCAGTAGACGTGTCGCAGGTGATGTTTATTGTGGAACCCGGAAGCGTAATGTTTTTGAATTTTAATCTTTTATTGTCACGTAATTTACTTAGTTCATTATCTGTTGATTGACATTTTTCCAATTCAGCGTAATCGATAGGTGATGGCACGTATATTTCCTCTATTCGAGATAAGGCATCGGCGGTAATATTGTCACGTCCGCTTATGTGTTGAATGTTGGTACTGTATTGTGAAATGAAATCTAACTGCCGGACCCGTCGCGGTGTATCGTTTGATGATGGTTTTTGGGAGAATGCGTATGTCAAAGGTCGGTGATCCGTAAATATTGTAAATTCTCTTCCCTCGATTAATCTGTGAAAATGTTTGACGGCCATGTATATTCCTAACAGCTCTCTGTCAAACGTAGAATATTTTTGTTGAGTTTCGCTCAATTTTTGTGAAAAAAAACCTAATGGTTCCCAATTGCGTCCGGATTTTTGTTGTAAAACTCCACCAACGCAAGTAGCACTAGCGTCGGTCATGAGCGCTAGTGATGCGTTGCGGGAAGGATGCGCTGTTAACACTGCGTTTTTCATGCTTTCCTTGCATTTTTCGTAAGCTTTGTCTGCTTCCGTTGTCCAAGGAACAGGTGAATTATCGTTCTTTTTTGAACCATGTAGATATTCGTTTAAAATTCTTTGATTTTCCGCTGCGCGTGGAATATTACTTCTGTAGAAATTGACCATGCCCAAAAATCGTCTTAATTCTTGAATTGTTTTCGGTTTGGGAAATTCCATGATTGCTTTGTAATTTTCTTCGGTAGGTTGTATTCCTTGGCTCGTTATATGATAACCTAAGAAATCTATTTCCCTTCTGAGAAATTCGCATTTTTCGAGATTAATGGTTATTCCATTCTCGTGTAAACGTTTGAAAACCGTTTCTAAATGCTGATAATGCAAATCTTCGTTGTCCGATGCGATGAGACAGTCGTCTACAAATATAAATACGAAGTTTAAATCTCTAAATAAGGAATCCATGAATCGTTGAAATGTTTGTGCCGCATTGCGTAATCCGAAAGGCATTCTTAAGTACTCAAAAAGTCCGAAAGGTGTGATGATGGCTGTTTTTTCTATATCTTTAACAGGAATACAGTGGTATGCTTTGCGTATATCTATCTTTCTTAGTATCTTCTTATTTTCTAATATGTATGTAAAGTCAGTTAATCTTGGTAGTGGGTATTTGTCCGGTACTGTCGTGCTATTGAGCATTCGATAGTCTCCGCACGGTCTCCATTCGCCATTTTTCTTTTTTACCATATGTAATGGGCTTGCCCATGGGCTATCTGACGGTCGGCAAATTCCGAGCTCTATCATATTTTGAAATTCCTTTTTGGCTATGTCGTATTTTTCTGGAGGTAATGGTCTTGCCCGAGCTGCGACGGGTGGTCCTGTAGTGATAATGTGGTGTTCAATCTTATGTTTGGGCGCATTGCGTAGAGAGGACTCTTTCGTGATGTCTTCGTATTTGTTTAAAAGTTGCGTAATACGTGAATTCCTTCCCACTGCGATAGTACGAATTGTTTGTTGTGTCGCTTTTTCTGAAGTTACATGCGTTGTCAGCTCTGTAACTTTGTCGATAAGTTTGCGACCTGCTATGTCGACTAATAGTTTATAGTGCTCTAGAAAATCTGCTCCAATTATTGGTTGTGTAACATCGGCGATTATAAAATTCCATTTATAACATCGTTGTAGTCCTAAATTCAAGGTAAGCGTCTTCTCGCCGTAAGTCCTAATTTTAGTCCCATTTGCAGCGTATAGTGTGTATTGTTCATTTTGTAAAATTGAATATCTCTGTTGCTTGCTAATGACTGAAATATTTGCGCCCGTGTCAATCAAAAACTTCATACCACTTTTTCGGTCGGTAATGGTGAGGCGATTGGATGGGTGGATTGCACAGAGTTTCGCCGTTGTCTGTGCTCTTATTCGTTTCCCTGGTTCCGTACGTAAGTCATTGGTTTCCAACCGCATGGTTTAATGCAGTTCCTTGCATATTTTCCGAATCTTTCGTGGTAGTAACAAAATCGATTTGCTCCTCTATAGTTTGTTCTCGGCCTCATAATCGGGAATTGTTGACGTTTCTTGAAATGATTGTGCGTGCTGGGTCGATAGCCATATTGACCTTGCTGAATTGCGTCAATATCTATCTGTAATTTTGCTAGCTGGGCTAAAATGCATGCTGTATTGTTGTCGTTTGAAGTGTCGTTGCTAACAGCTGATATTTCGGTTACTTTTGAATTCATTATTATTTTGTCTGCAATTTGGCTCAGTTTGTCAATTTCCATGTCTTCCGTAACTGCTAGAACCGTAGTAACTGATGTTGGTAAAAGCCTGAACCATAGTAGTTTAATTGTTTCGTCACTGATTTTTCCTCTCCCGAGGACTCGCATTTGACGTAATAACTGCGAAGGTTTTTGTTCACCGAGTTCTGTCTCTGATATTAATTTTTGAAACTGTCGCTGTTCTGTTTCTTCGTAACAATCAATTAAACGTTCCTTGATGTTTTTATATTTATCTGTAGTCGGTGGTGAAGTGATTAGGTCACTAACTTGTAGTATTTCTTCCTTGGATAATTTTGCTATTACTGTACAGTATTTGTATTCGTCTCCTTGCTTCTGTGGTGCTAATATGGCTTCTAGTTGCGTGAACCATAATCTTGGTTGGTCTTTCCAAAATTCCGGAATGCGAGATAAAACCGAGGTGCCAGCAGCTACTTCAAGTGTTCCTTGCTGATTTATGTTCGCCTTGCATGGTGATTGTGCCATGTTTCTTGCTGCGTATTCGTTCGTCGGGTCACCAATTTGCCAAACTTCTTGGCAGTATATGATTAGGTATAAATGAGACAAAGTTGTAGTATAGTCTGGTTATAATTATGGAAAGGTGCATCTTATATACTAACGACTACGTGTTGATCCCGGATAGTAGAAACATTTAATAGATATTGAACGTGCGATAAAGATCATAAGATTGCGATGTAGATTGTAGATACAGCACAAAGATATTGTACTGTAACACATTGCATTCCTCTGCATTGCAGTCTGTTGGTCTCCCCACTGAGCTATCGCTGCTCTACATATAAGTATAGTGACAGAAAAATCCAATACTAAATTCTATAGCTGACTAGAGTAGCGATCGCTCAACAGTCGAGACCAAAGCTCTAATATAAAAGATAAGCACAAACGATTTCAAAAACAAATTTCCGGCGTTACCCTAGTGGGCAGATTTTGTCGCTATTTTCCATAATGTTTCCGTCTGCAAACAAAATTGACTCCTTTGAGCCCAAAACTAATCAAATTTTCTCTAATTAGAGATAAAAGTGGGGTCTAGCGCATAATTGTGCTTTACAAAAACAAGGTTAATTAAACCACATAGAAACGAGTTTTAAATATTTATTCTTATTTTCTTGTAGAGCTGTTAATTTAACAACTTGGATGAGTGTTCTGAAAAATTCTTGTTCTTCTAGGTTTATTAAACGTTCAATAATGACGTCATTAGCAAAATCATTGCTACACTTTAGAAGTTACACTCATTTCATATTATCGAAGTGTTAATGTTTAATTCTACCGGTAGATATATAATAACTAATGCCTGCCCCATAAAGAATATGAGGACGTGAGGTAATAATGTAAAGGGCTTCTAATCCAAGGCACTTGTTTCTCTAAATCTGTTTAAGTATAGTAAGAGTAATAAAATCTAAACATACAAGCAATAAAAGAATATTATATACTAATCTCGCATTAGGCCTTGCGTCGCGTGACACTTTACAAACATACAATTAACGGACACAAATTACATCTAGAATCAGAACAATCATCTGTTATTCACACAAATTCTATTTGTTCTGCGTGACCTCCAAAACTTAACGCGGCAACAGTGGCGAGACGACCACTTAAAGCCCCCCCCAATCAATGCAGTCCAAGTTTCACATATTATTAGGATTTTTGACAGTTTTCATGAGAATGAACAACAATGTCATGCCATGTAATGCAATGAAGGGATATTAATGTATGTGACTGGTAGGCGAAATCTTAGTTAGTAGTTTGAGTTCCCCTGCTGTGTACCTTCCTCATATTACGTAAGACTACTATACATCTCAATCTTACCCCATTATACAAAGGCAAGATGATAAAAACAGGCTAATGATATTTTCACTCTTTGAACAGATAAGCGTCGATATTTAACTTTTCAACGTCGAACAAAAGTTCGAATGTTAAGTAGAAACATTTCGATCACTCTAGACGTGTGATAACGCTTATCAGCTGTCAATTGCTTGTTTCAAAGGCTCTCGCCATTCAAATTGATTTTATTCAAGTTCGCTCAGGCCTTAGAACAGATTCGATCATGTCAATGTCTTTGATATTTGTGTTGCCTTCATTTGAATACATTTCTTTTTATTTTTATTTCTAAAAGTCCCGCTCTAGGGAATATTTCTGTGTCGCTTGCGACTTAACAAGCATTAGAACAATGGACACGAAGAATACCCAGACTTGTAACAACTATTTCTGGATCACACAATGTTCGTCTAATTTGGGGATCGAACCTACAACATTCGGTGCAGTGGCGGTAGTGAGTACACTTAAACATTGCGTAATACGTAATAATGGCTTTGTGCCGGGCTACATACAGAGAGATATTTGTCTGAAAAATCCCAATTGTTGAATTGAGAATCGAACTCAAATATTCATGCATAGCAATCGCATATGTTCCATATGTTCGTTGACAGAATGCTTGTAAAATTTCCTGCGACACGGGAACTACCTGAAAACCTGCGTGCGGTGTATTTTTAGAATATATCAATGATATGAATTTAGGCTATTAAACGCGAATGACCAACGTGAGGTCAGTTATAAATATGACGTTAATTACGTCCAAAAAAGTATACGCTTGTATAAAAATACTTAACGTCAAATCAAGGTCGGAATCATCTGGACTAAGCCAGCTTACAAACAACTAAAGTCATGTCGAAACGATTTAATGCACCAGGCTTAGGTTTAAGCTTACCTTTTCTCGTATTTATAACTTAGTTAGGTT
The DNA here is from genome assembly GCA_963564715.1 of Catocala sponsa. Taxonomy (NCBI): domain Eukaryota; kingdom Metazoa; phylum Arthropoda; class Insecta; order Lepidoptera; family Erebidae; genus Catocala; species Catocala sponsa. The sequence continues at coordinate 12,841,440 of OY751351.1, forward strand.
TAACTGCATATTTTTTTTCTTTTTTATTGCCTTTGGTGGCAGACGAGCAAGTAGCCTACCTGATGGAAAGTGGTAACCGCTGCTCATGGACTTCAGCAATGTCAGGACACAGCAAAGCCGCTGCCTACCGTGAAAGTAGAACTCTCTTTAAACCTCGTTTGAAGAAGAATATTAGACATATATTATAATTTTAATATGGTTGATGTTCATCTACTTTATATTTTGATGTTATACTACTGCTATTGCTGCTTTAACACGTTCAGCGCCACGTGTAAGTGTCCTAGTGCAACTCTCACAGGCCAATGAATATTTGGACACCTTGAGTAGTCAACTTCAGAGGCCAGTGTATCATTGAATATACACCGCGCCGAACATTTTGTACCCCAGATACACCAAACGATATGCGAGGGCCAGGGCTACAAAGTCATATACAAAATGTTCGGCGCGGTGTATATTCAATGACACACTGGCCGCTGAAGTTGACTACTCAAGGTGTATAACCAGATATACACAGGCCTGTGAGAGTTACACTAGGGTGTATAATGACATATACACGTGGCGCTGAACGTGTTAAGCATCAATGATTAGAGGCGAGAAAGAAAAAAGAAGCTTTAAAGTTGCCAAAAGCTGAAATTGGTTGCTGCATTTTTCTGTCAATAAATTCTTAGTAACAGCAGTGAGACTGTGCCCAGTACAAAACAATAGATTGGTTCAGCTGAGATTTTAAAAACCAAAGCTGGCGATTTGTCGATGTATTACATATCTGCCTAGCTCCTTTGGGTTTTACGTAGGCGTGTGACTAAGATGTATGTATGTATGGGTCGAAATTTATCACAAATTGTCCAGAATTGTTTATTATTTAATTACTTATCAATGTAGTCCAGATGCAGATATATTTTTTGATTCCCAAAACATAATTTTGAAACATATTTATATATATCTGAATTTTAAAAAGTAATTTTATAGTTCCTAAGTTGAAAAAAGGTTGTTTTTGTTGATTGTTGTTACAAATATTATTTTATGTTATTTCTTTTGTTAATCTAAGTTTTTGTTAAGATTGTATGTAATTTGTTGTAATATTATTAGCATAGATATAAGCGATTTGGTGTATACTGTAAGCTTATATTTTTTATGAATAAATAAATACGAAATATCTCTACAAATATGTATAATAATGCATATTTATGCAATTATGTCAGGATGAAAGACGAATACTGTAACTGACGGTAGAACAAATAAATTGATTATCTCAGTTTAGCTGGCCAAATGTGGGCGTAATACACCTTTGCCTACCTGTCCGGGATAAAGGCGTGACACGACGTATGTATGTGAGAATCCAGTACCATGACACACCTTGCGAAATGTAAAAAAAAAATTGGGGCAGTCTTTGGGGACTACCGATAGAAGTGAAAACTTGAATCCTTGATCATAAACACTTCTTTATCAACCAAAAAAAGAAAAAAAAAGGGGCGGGTCGAATGCTAGTTCCTGATACTATTTTTTGCGTAGGACGCACCATTTCTGAGATATTGTTAATATTCTAAAATAATTCAAAAATGGAAAGCGTGACGATGACGCGAGTTCCATGATTTTTGTTCACCCAAGAAGTGCTCAACGCGCCTAAAGAACTTTTCACTTCAAAGTTACGAGCTACCAAAACTCTTTGAAAATAGTCGTTTTATTCAATCTCCAGAACTAAAACTAACAACATCATGAAAATATTATCAACAGTACCTATGTAAGGCGAACACCAAAATTTTTTATTCCTTCGTCTGTGTCGGCCATCTTAAGTTTAAAACCTCATCTTATTAAGCTGTAAAGGACCAAGTTGCGAACTCCATTTCTACGATCTTATTTTCTTGAAATTAAAATGTGCAGGTTTCGCAACACCTCGGCTTTCATTACTTTATATTATTGCACTTGTTGTGAAAACTTATATTTACTGCGATTGGATTTTTATTTTTCCTTTTTTTTCGGTGTCATGGTGGCTTGTATTTTATGAGCTGCCAAAATTTAATGGGGGTTTCCTGATCTAAATAAAAATGGACGTGGCGATCGTTCAGTTTAAATTACTTTGATATTTCTTTGCTTGTTCCTTTAGGAATGTTTTATTTCTGTGTACGATTTGATTTTATGTTTGCGTGTGTTCTGAAAATAGTGAAATGACGTGCAAAAAAACGTCTTTATGACACAGGCGTCTGTGTCATAAAGACGTTTTTATGCACGTCGCTTAAATCTTAGTAAAATGTATCATTAAGCTACTAAGTCGCAGCGGCACACCGGCGGCCAGACATAGATGGTTTTCATTTACCTAACAGGTAATTATTTTAAATAGAGGTGACGTAATTTAGAGTAAAAATAGAAGATAATAGAGAAAGGATAGGTTTTGTGTGGCAACCAATTAAGGAGAAGGCGATGGTAGTATTTTGCCAATAAGTCAAGAAATAGACGAGTAGACAAGTGGGAACTTAATGACTTTGCCTAAAAAAGCTTATTATAAAACATAAAAGCACTTATTTTGTGGGTATTTAGGCGAGGGAAGGTTGTATACAAACTTTTAGTTTCCACGAAGCGAATCTTTATATATTACTGATTTTTATTTTAACATTCTTTTAAGGTAAATTCAATTACATTTTCTTTACTTTTTCACTATAGCAACACTGTCCAGACATAATTGTTGTCACGCTTTATAGCTCAATCATTAAACATTGTAACCACAAACCCCTATAGGCTTTGTAAATAAAATCTCTCTTTGAATTTGCCAGTAAAATAACAAAACTATACGTCAGTCCCATTCGTATCATTTAATTACTACAACAAAATACTAATAAACAAAAATGTCACAAGCAATTAATTCGCCGAAGTAATATATTAACGGCTACAAAGGGACCTAAACAAATTAAAAATTAAATAACGCGGGCTAATGATGGTTGTGGTTGAAACTTCCCGAAGCAAAGCGGACGCTTCGCTTTACTGTGAAGCAAATTTGACGGTTAACGTTGCTTCTGACGCCTCGTGTTGTAATTTGGTACTATAATTTATATTTGGGCATTCTAGGAAGAGGAAATTTTAGAAGCAGTGACTATGATGAGTTGAAGACATTTTAGAACGAATTTTGGTTTTGCAAATTGATAACTTGGCCTCATAAAGGTACTGGAAAAGCTACGAGGAAAAAATTTTATATGGAAAATAATAGAAGTTCCAAGTAACCTTTAGATGAGTCTACAAGGGTCAATATGGCTATTAAGTACGGGTAATATAACCTACTTTATTTTTTGTTAATCTGGGATTATGCATTTACTCCATTGCTATAAATATGGGTCGGAGAGGGTATGAAGGTCTCACCCGGGGAAAGCCTCAGGTTCTACCGCCTAAAATAGCGACGATTCACCAACTCGCTGCCTTGAATCTCATTCAATGCAGCGAGTTGGTAAATCGTCGCCATCGTCGTCACCGGTGGATCGCTGGAACTGTAACTAGATCAGGGTGCCTAGTACAGCACGTAAGCAAGCGCCTCGCTGTAGGCACTTGCTTGCGTGCTTGCACTTGTAGGCGATACAATGGCACTACTAAGGGCGTCGCCACCATAATAATATAACCCATCTATTATAAAAGTTATTGATTCGATTGCCTAAAAGTGACGTGCACTATATTTTTTAGGCAATCGAATCAATAACTTTCATATAAGAAAAGCTTAAATATCTTAGCTGTATAATATAATATAATAACTTACTTTCTTTTATTTAATAGCTTCTACCAAGGATTGCACTTGCGCGAACTCAATGAAAACACATTTCGGGAATAAACATTATTCGTCCTATGTGTTAATCTAGGACACCGTCTATCTGGGATCTCCTGTCTGTCAGCCATTGAGTTGGAGCGACGCCCTCTGTTGTCTTGCCTACGTTGGGCACTGCAGGTTAGATCGCTGATGTAGTACCATCATTCAAGGCAACGAGTTGACACACCGTGGTAGATTTGGTCGGTAGCACCAGGGACGTTTCATCTTTTCCCGGGTGAGCCCGACATAACCTTTCGCATAAGTAATATTAGTGAAATTATGGATGTTGTCGGACAAAAGCAATTATAAAATATTATTATATTATCCGTTTTTTACTATTCAGTATAAAAATGTCATTTGTACGGCAAACTTTACATATGGTTACTACATTTTATTAATATTTACTTAACTGAAACTTTTTCAGTAGTTCAGCTAAAGTTTCTTATGCGGACATGATTAAAAAGGAATCCAATAGTTTCGTTCGGCCAAATAATTTAAGCTGTGTGGCAATATATCTCTGTGAAATATTAAAGACAAGCGATAAAACAAAATCTCTTGTACAGCAAATTATTTGTCCAGAGGAAATGAAGCTGCAAGTACGTAGAGTTCGCAGAACTAGAAATGGAGGAGTTACTGTCAGCACAGAATCTAAACAAGACGCAGAAAAATTTAAGCAGGCAGTTCAACTCTCTTTGTCCGGTCCTACAGCTGACGATCTCACGGATTGTGGTAGTTGGTGTACCCACTTCTCTGTCCGGGAATGAATTCAGCTGGCTATTTGAACAAAATATAGTCGATAAGTTTCCATCGATGGATCTAAAATCATTTTTAACTTTAACGAAATTAAGCCATAAATCGGGCAGGAATGCCCCTATCTGCAACTACATTATTGAGGTTCCGGCTAACATAAGAACAGCCTTAGATACACAAGCTAGACTTTTTATACATTGGACGTCCTGCCCCGTAAGAGATTTTACGCTAGTAACAAGATGATACAAATGCCATCAGTATGGTCACGCAGCGAAATTTTGTAGAGAGATTAGATTACCTCTACGTGTGGACATTGTGCCGAAGCTGAACATTCGATGACCGAATGTACGAAGAAGGAAGATGCCCCAAAATGTGCTACGTGCTCTCGTTTTAAAAAGCCTAGCAACCACCAAACGGGTCAAACTGATTATCCAGCCAGGAAACAAGCGGAATATAGGTACATAAACTCAGTAGACTAGATCGTCTTTTATTTATATTTTAATCACTTACATTATTTAGCATAGAATCCCATTATCAGACATATATTTGTTTTTCATAAACATTATATATTTAATTGCAAAATTATGTAAATAAGTAATATTACTATCATTGTAATAGTAACTTATTATAGAACAATCTATATTTGTTAAATGTTGTTAAGAATGCTTTTCCTATTAAACTATAATAGCACATATTATTATCGCCTGTGATACAGGTATAACCTAGTACAGGCGTCCAAAGTATTGTATCCTATTTTTAAATATTTTAAGACTTATTGTAATTCATATTTGTACCAACTTAAACTGAATAAACTATTATTATTATATTATTATTATTACAACCATACCAAAATAAATAAGCAAAATTATGCTTTGTAATGCAACCGCAAAATCGTTTTAGATACCATTGAATAATAAAGTGCTAACATAGTAGCCGTCGAAAGACACAGTTTAATCAATAAATAAACGCAAACAAAATCGTGGATCACGGTTACTTTTTCATAAGATTAGATTATAAGAGTTTGAAAACTGCGCTATACAATATTTAAAGTGTTAATTTGCAAGGCTTTCTTAAGCCATAGACAAGCATACCATTTCCCTCCGAAGCCAGTACTTTATGTTATTTTGACTGAAATTTAATTTTTAATCTCCACTAGGGAAATCAGTAGCACAAACATGTATATTTTGAACAAAAACAAAACGTGATATTGTCACATGAATAATTTGAAATGAATTAATTTTCAAGTAAGTATTCCCACAATAGGAAAACTTCACGCAAACCGACATTTTGAAATACAATGACATGACATGAACCCATTTCTGTGTTTATCTTCAGGGAATATGATCTGTTATTCTTTTTTTAAAATATCACTGGTTTTTATATCAATTATGTGACAAATAAACAAAACAACAAAAGGGCTGTCACATAGAGATCTCTGACTTTGCAAGTTATGTGCGTATTAAATAGTTAATTATCGCTTGCTTTAGCGGTGAAGGAAAACATTGTGAGGAAACCTGCTGTCTGAGATTTCTACATAATGTTATCGAAGATAATTATGTGAAGTCTGCCAATCCGCATTGGGCGTGGTGGGCTATGGCCTAACCCTTCTCTTATTGGAAAGAGGCCCATGCCCAGTAGTATGACAGTTTAATACAGGGCTAATATAAAATTCATTATAAATGTTGACCTAGATAACATTGATTTTAGATGCATAATACCGCAGACTATGGCCTATTTGATATATTAAAGGAACTAATGAGCACCTATCTGAATGCAGTAAGCGTGACAGCATTTTGGAAAATACAATGTAGCCCAATGTCCAAATTCAACAAAGTGTACACAAAACCCCGATAGATGGCGTTGTTTCATTCGGCAGAATTGCATTATGGTTTGGGTATCGGCCTTACTGTATGATGAAGAGTGAGAAATTTTGGTGTTTAATTAGTGAATAATATTCATGTATTGTGTCTTTACGGCTGGATGGCGTGGGTATTAAATCTGTTGAATTAGTGTATCCTAGTTCTAACTAATATTATAAATATACCACGGGGAGTGCTCTGAAGAGTTATTCCACCTTATCCCGCCCTCCCCTTTCCTATCCAGAACAACGCGTGCTGGGCTCAGATGCCATCCTTACACGGTAGAGTCGATTAGAGCGCGTACCAAAAAGTTTGGGTCCTCATACCTCTGCCGAACGACCAAGGCATGGAATTCTCTGCCAAGGCACGTGTTTCCTTCTTCCTTCAATCCTGGGTCCTTTAAGCGGGGCGTGAAAAAGCATCTTCTCAGGCCGTCAAAGTAGAGACCTCAACATCGCCTCGGCTGCTGTGGGGGCGGTGTGGAGGCCACTGCTCTTAGACCACACGACTACTTACCATCAGGTGGAGTGTGGTCATTTTGACGAGCAAAATAAAAAAATAAATATTATAAATGCGAATCTGAGTTTGTTTTGATTGTTTGTTAAGCTTTCATGTGTTAACTACCTACTCGACCGATCATCTACTTTTAGTTTAGTTTTTATGCGCTGATTTCTCTCATCGGTCGTTTCGAATTGCCGTCCCACAAGACAGTAAGAGTGGAGGCATACAAAATGCTTTTGTGCACCCATTTGAACACCACGATGTCTCCAACGCAGATAGCTAATCTCCAAATAAATATGGCCCAGACCGAATTTCAATAACAGCCATTTTCTTGAATAAAACATGATAAAAAACACATAGCTACACTCTTATACCACAAGATGAACGAGGCAGTCAGCTTAATAACTAGTTAAACCGAAATTCCTCTTAATATTGCCTCGTTTTATACCTAAAGCTCGTATTTCAAACCATTCCATACCTTTTCACTTAATTTAGAAGGAAGGCGTATATCGTTTCATTTTAGCTTTCATAAATATTAATTTCTCGACGCTAGGAAATTGAATACACTTTTATATTCTTTATATTAGGTTTTTTGGCTTCTCGTATTAAATACATGTATATATTAAAATTTACTTGCATTTGTATTAATTTTTATCATTCTCGTTACTTTATTAGCGAATCTGTCAACTCATGTGTCAATGATTTTGTAATGTTTTTATCACGCCAATGTAGACCCCGTCGAGTCTCCCGTGGACCCCTGGGGGTCCACCTAGACCACTTTGGAAACTAAGGCCGTAAACCAACGATGACTGCTTCGTTAGTTTACGTTTAGAAACTAAAACTGTCAAAAAATAATAAATTTAATAAAAATCTAACTAAATTCAAAAGAAACTTCCTCCCATTTAGTCTTACTACAAGAGTATCTCGACAATTTATAAGTGTTCAAAATTAACGAGACAAAATCTGGCTTAAAACTGTGAGATTAGAGCAAATTTTAAAAGCAGGCCACGCTTCGTGGCTATTGCCATTTATATATACAATGACTATAACGCTACGCAAGAAAGACAGCGGAAGATTATTTAGTTTGGCACAAGTGATCAGAATACAGAAGACTTTAATTTTCACTCGCTCATTCAGACAGTATTGCAGAGTATACGGCTTATGTGATGGTAAGCAGTTCGCGTAGAATATGGACGCTTGTATAACCAGGGTACCTTGCCGACTCTTCAATAGAAGAACAGGCGGTGCATACACACATGTATTATGATGCTTTCATCTCTAATAGAAGAGCGCAGTATTCAGCACTCTGTGATGTGTATGTTACTTTATTTTTATGGCTAGTCTACCAAATATTGTAATAAAGCAAGTCAGATTAAAATAGGTTCTTTCTTACTTAAGAATTCTTTAAATTTCAACTTCATTAGACTGTTACCCCACTTTCACAAGTTCAACACAAACGAAAAAGGTTTCTTTTTTTTGTAGCCACCAAGTTTTGAAAATATTCAGAGTTTATGGTCGAGGAAAAATTTCTAGTTTAAAAGCTGAAATGTATTTGAGTTTGTTCAATTAGTAATTTAGATATGTATAATATAATATTCTACCACATTCACACAACACCATCTAGCCCAAACTAAGCAGAGCTTGTATTATGGGTACTAGACAATGGATAAACATACATACATACTTTTTTTTTTTAAATACATACATATTATACATAGAAACATCCAGACCAAGATAAACATCCATGTTCATGCACACAAATGTTTGACTTGCGTGGGAATCGAACCCGCGACCTCAGGCGTGGCAGTCGGTTACACTAACCACTACGCCATCGAGGTATACTTCGGGTGTGGCATTCATTGGCAATAATTTTACCTTAATTAAGGGTCTACTTTAAATTCGATTCATTTTAGCTCTAATTATATAAATACTTTGATAGTCTCAAGCCTATGTTCTCGACGGTATAGACAGAGGTGTTTTACGCCTACAATTCGCCAACTACATGTAGTTTTAGATCCCATGTTGTTCCACTGAGAATTTGTTGACAGAAAAACCTGATAACACTTTGCCCGTCCCGAGAATAGAACTTGAGGTTCCATAAGCACAGCGATCATACACTACCGCTGCGCTGCCGATGTAGTTAGTTTTAGTTCAGTGAATACAATTTATTATTTATTAATTTATTCAGTGAATATAATTTATTCATGTCTCTAAAAGATGAACAATACATCGTTGCCACGTTGAAACAAGGTAATAGAATATATCTATGAGAAGAACCGTTCTGAATTTATCCGCCAGAAACAAATTCGTGTGTATAAATAAATTTACACTTTATTTACACTACCTGTTTTACAAAATTTAGGACAATGAAAATCTCCTAACGGTGATTTAAGGATTATACCTTGAAGTAGAAAGAAATCTGCCCGATCGATACAGCTAAAAAGCGAGCTGAATTCTTGGACCAGAAGAAACACAAAAATATAGCGCAAACCATAACATAGAAAAAACAAACACAGTTTATTCTCCTTCAGCACTAAAAAAATTGCTTTTGTGGCTGGAAGCCAGACTAATTTGCTTAAAACAACCGCCAAGTTTATCCGCGCCCGCTTCCGCTCAATCTTTGGGTAAGAACACGTAACATTTTACGATACTCGTCTCGGCCAGGCAAGTACTCGAATTTCAGAGTACCCTCCTAGTAAACGTTTAAACACGTACATATGTATTTTCGAACAGAACATTACACACCCACTCATACGATTATATACGGCAATCTATAGGCTTTTATAGTCGCCTTTTTTGAACAAGATCCTTTTGACGTCCGCCGAAGGCTTTTTGAGGATATTTGTATAAAAGTAACGAACGGATGAAAGAGATTTTTACGGATTATCGGCTTGCTACAATTGATAAGATTCTTGGCTAATGGTACCTTAAAGCTACTTATGTTCTGTAGGTAAGTAGATTCGTTCCTAGGTTCGATCTTATCAAAGAAACTGGCAACGTAAATATGATCCGTTTGCTTGAGGTGTCTTGTCGTCAAAACTAGGGTATCGATTTTCATGTTATGTATATATAGATTTCACTATATGTAACTAGGTTTACCTGCGGTTGCACTTCTTATCACATAGAAATCATAATCATTTTCGGAATAAGTGTCTCATAGGCTCCTCTCCTCCGCCTCTTTTTGGGTCATAAAATGTTTAAATAAAAAAAATTGGGGCAGTCTTTGAGGACTGCCGATAGAAGTGAAAACTTTGATCCTTTTGTCTTCTTTATAAACCAAAAATAATTCAAAAACGCAGTCGAAGCTCGTAACTATGGTTACATATATCAATATATAATGACATATATATCAGCAATATTATTGGTCGAATTTCGAACACTAGGCGACCGCTAGTATTCTAAAATAATTCAACAATGGAAAGCGTGGAAGCGTGACGATGACGCGAGTTCTATGATTTTTGTTCACCCAAGAAGTATTTCAACGTGCCTAAAGAAGTTTTCACTTCAAAAAATATGTCAATCCATTCTTTTGTTGATGTGTAAAAGACCAAAAAGCACATTTTTGTATTTATAACACTAGTGCGGCAGAAAAAGTAGTATATATTTCTTAAGACACATTGGATGTTTTTGAAGTATAAAGGTTGGATCATGGTACGTATTACAACGCTGCCAACGTTATTCGGTGACAAAGTTATGTTATATTGTTTCTTCTACCGTTACGCAATCATTATTTTGTAAATACTAGTTTCTACCTACGTGAATCACAGAGAAACGTATGAAGAGATAAAAGTTTTAATATGTATACAGGACATGGTGTATGTACCAAAATTCATTCAAATTCGTAGAACCATCCACATGTGACTAAATATCACAATCTTTCACATTTAGGATTAAATACTTTTAGTATAGGTACTTCTTAGGTATTTTTGTTTAAGAACATTCTAGAACTCACTCCGATTAGGGATTACTGATTATACTTAGATTTAAACAAAACGACACACACACATGTAAATGTATGACACACACACACATACACAGCGTGCACTTATTCGCTATGGTACATCACATTATGTTGTATCCCATTTAATTTCTCCATCATCATGAGAGCTTTGACGACACTTACGTAGCTCATTAGGCGAGGCAACTACGGTCTTGAATAAAAAAATATAAATAGCCAGGGGTACGGTGGGTCTGAAACGTAATTAGACCTGCTTCGCCGGTGCGGTGCGTAAGTTCGAACGAGTACGGCTGATTGTGTAGTCAATGCTTCTATATTTGGGTAAGGCTATGTGTTTATGGGTTTTTCTGATGCTATTCTTAGTAAAAATGAATGTGTCGCCGGCTACTTCGCTTCAATGGCTAAAGAAAAGTGTAATACGGATTTTGGAATTCTTTTACATTTAAACGGACATAAAAAACATAACCAGGAGCAACTATTTGAGATTTACACAAAAAATTGTCTCGTGTGCAGATCAAATAGAAAAGCGACCACTTAAATTCCCACGCGTTTCGGCAGTAATATTATCCCAAACTTAACGAAGCAACAAAACTTTATTGCAATACCTACGTTTTTTGAAGTGAAAACTTCTTTAGCGGCGTTGTGCACTTTTTTGTGATGGGTAAAAAATGTTAAACTCTCGTGAGGACACGTGACCTGATCAAAAATTCCCAAGACGGAGGGAGAATTGTCAAACTCGCGTCAGGACAAGTGACCTGATCGAAAATTCGTAAGACGGAGGGAGAATTGTCATGTTTGTGTACGATAGCGCAATAAATGAATATTGTATTTTAGTATGATAGTACTTTTATACTGATAATTAAAGCAATTCGTGCAAAATTATTCCCTAACCATTCCAAAATATCAATAATGTACAACGTTAATATTCAATTTTTTACTTGTGCCGGCACTCCCGGAGTGCAACCCGTTAATTTTTTTATTAAGATTACCGAGGCTACCACTTAATGCACTATACCATTCGTGCAGTATATATAGCTAATAGCTCGTGTGTTAAATAGAGAGTTCCGAAATATTTTAACTAGATTTTGCCCATGATTTCGCTCGCGTATGTTAGATAAGAGCATTAACTGCTGTTTGTGGATGAATGGTGTGTAAAGCTAAGCATCCACAGGTCGGTATCGTACGCATCGGATGCATGGCATTCAACGGATCGTAGTATTCTTTGTATAGAAAGTCACACAAGTGTGTCCACTGATCCGCATTGTACGGATCGCACATCGGCAATGCCGACACCGATGCTCCGAGAGGCAACTTTTGCGATGCGTGCCGATGACGTCATACGGAATGCCGATCAGTGGACGCACCCCGCGCGCTCGCTCCGATATTATGTTTTCTTTTTTTAGATGTTTTGCATTTTCTTCCTCTTCTGCTAACAAACAAGCAGTAACGACAAATTGTTCTTCTTCGCTTTCCTCCACTCTCACTAACACACATACGATCACTAAGAAAATCCGAATGAAACTGGCCTCGGCAATCCAATTTCTGGTACTTGCGTCGGCAATCCGATCGCTGCCGGTACAGTGGACGCAGTATGAAAAAATAATGCGTTTGATGCGATGCATCCGATGCGTACGATACCAACCTGTGGACGCTTAACTTAAATATCCTTTTCTGTTCCCCTGACAATTTATATACGAAACTTCATGATGATCGGTTGCGTAGCAGCGTAGCAAAGAAACAAACTCACTCTCTCTTATAATATAAGTTAGGATTTAGTTTGTACAGTCATTATTTCAGTAACCGCCAACCTCTGAACAGCATAACACCACACAAATTAGTTAACAAACGGTCAAACGAATGTTGAATTCGCAACAGCCAGTCAACTTACTTGACATGAGTTTAATTTTAGAAAACGAAATGCGATGGCGTAGTGGTTAGTGTAACCGACTGCTACTCCTGAGGTCGTTTTTTGTGTTATTTGTGTGCATTTTCTTACTTTAAATGATAGGCGTAAACTAATAGATATGTGTGTCTTATATGATATACTAAACGGACATCTGAACTGTCCTGAATTGGTCTCGCAGGTTACATGTAATGCTCCAATACGTCGCACCCGTCAAACATCATTGTTACATGTTCCCCGACATTCAACCAACCGCGCTTGTGACTGTGTGCTCACCCGCTTTGCTCGCACTTATAACACTATATTCCAAGAGGTTGATCCCTTCTGCTGTTCTAAGAAATCTTTTAAATCACAATTAATAAAGATATTAAAAGATAGGCAACTACGCCCAACTTAATTTCATCTCCTGCTATTCTTATGTGTATGACCAGTGTGTTTATTTTTTATATTTCTAAACTCACAAAGTTTGTATTATATTCCATGTTTATATAAGAGGTTGTAAGTAGTGACCTTTATACGCTGAATTTGTTTAAGTATATTAAGTTATTTAGGGAAACCTGTTATTGGCCATATAAAATTGTACTATACTCGATTTGTTAAACTAACTGTATCGCTGTTGGTTTTTTAATAAAAAAATAAATAAATGAACATGGATGTTTGTCTTGGTCTGGGTGTTTCTATGTATAATATGTACGTATTTACAAAAAATAAAGTAGGTATATATATATGTTGGAGCCCGTTGGAGCGGGCGGGCATTCTATAATCGGAGCTCGCACCGAGCGGACGTGTTTGTTCGAAAATCATTGCTAGTGATTATATTGTGAATTTATTTAAATAAACGTTATTAAATCGTTCTTCGTGACTATTATTGCTCGAGGCTACCCGTCATATCGGCATCCGACGAAAATACGCGCCCACTGAGTCCGGTGGCCGAGCTGTCTGCGACATACATATATATAATTTTACACGACAGCGCGACGTAGTGGTTGAAGTGGTTAGCTCGCCACTGCCGCCGCGCGCCGCAGCGAGTGTTACGGCTTCGATCCCCACACGGAACAAAAAAATGTGTGATCCACAAATAGTTGTTGATGTTTGATGTAAAGTCACCCGCGCTGCAAATTATTCCTAGTGCGTGTCTTGTTTTAAAAAGAAAGAAATACAAAAACATAATCTGTGTGTTTGTTACTCCATTACTCGTAAACCTTTAAACAGATTTGGAAGAAACTTTGCATACAGATAGACTATAACCTGGAGTAAGATATAGGATATTTAATAACGGTATGCGGTCTCGTAGTATTCATGTGGGCCAAACTCAGGCAGTAGGTACCAGTATTAAATAAAGAAATAAGTGCGGAAATAAAATCGTTATTTAAATTTGGGTACATTTTGTTACCTGTCTTAAATGTACTTAAAGCTACAGTTAATAATTATCAGATCGGCTATGATCTCTCAGAACCTTTTAATTTAATTACTTACATTTCGTGATTCATATTAATTTGATTTTGAGATGGAGATTACGTCGTATCTGCAAAGAAACAGAAACAGATTACTTATTTTGTAAATATATAAAGATTCGTTTAATTAATTGATTGCTTAATTGGACAAATCGTTGCCTTATATTTTATACTACGAAGTTGGCTAATATCTGCCACATTACGGTATAGTTTCTGCTGCTACTAAGAATTGACATGATACCTTGCTCGTCCCGGAAATCGAACCTAAGACTTCATGCTCAGCAATCGCATATACTCGGTTAAATATATAAGTAAGTTTACAAACATCATTGGTTGTTATTCTAGAAATCTAAATAATTCCAAACGCAAACTGACCTGCGTGTGACCTGTGTTAAATCTTATCATAAAATTAGAGTACACAGATGGCACCATCACTGATTGCGCCGCGCAAAGTGTAGCGGGTTCAATCCCAAGGTGGGATCTGAATAATAATTTTAAGTGTGGAAGTTATCTTTTTAAAAGTGATTGTTTGATACGCTTTCACGCCTTTACTTGATCGATTATCATGAAATTTTGCATACACGTTGTCAGAGGTACAGAAAAGGACATAGAGTACCTTTGCTCTAGATAATATTTCATGTTACCGAAGGATATAAATTTATTAACAAAATCTACATGAACGCCAGCGAAGCTGTGAATATAATCTAGTCATTAAAATATGGCATCGTTTTCATAGCGCAGCCCCACTCACCCATAATCCAAAATAGTTTCAACACTGATCCCGTTTTTCTCCAAACACAACTGGGTTACCTACTCTATTTTAGAGGACAATAAACTATAAAGGCACAAACGCACAAGTTCTAGATTTACCAACGACCAAGAATTTGCCTCTATACAGAATTTTATTTAAAACATTTGACATTTCGAATGAGGTCGAGTAAGCTGAAAACGGCTAGGTCTGTGAATGCCTAGACTGAATGTGTTAAAAGTTTATGCACTATATGCACTACCGTTGTGAACCCATCCCTAACAAAAGCTCAAGTTAGCTGGGTTATAAGGGTTAACAGATCAAATATCTATGTATTTACCATCAGAAGCCGGGTGATTATTCACCACATGTAACTATATGAAAAGCAAAGAATATGTTCGTTATCCGGCGATTTTTACTCAAGAAGTCTAATGAAAAAGGGACTTACAGAATGTCAATCTTTTAAAAAATAAACTAGTGGCAACTCAATCAATCGATAATCACTCCAATTATGAGATTGTAGGTTCGATACTTAGCAGTGCCTTTACCGACATGAATCCACTCCTAACAAAACAAAACAAGCTTTAAATTAGCTACAGGGGTTAATTATAAGAGTATGTAACCCAAATAACTACTAAGCTTTTCATTTTTCAAAGCTGTACGTGTCCTAATTATTCTTAGCCGGAATTCATTGTGAACTTTCTAAAAAGAACAAGCATCCGTTCTTTATAAAGACGGAAGCTTGTAGCAAAGCTTTGGGATCATATGGCTTTTCGCATGCATTTTTATTCATTCGGATTTCACACGAATTGAACACGTATGGAACTCAAAATCTATGGACACGGCATAAAAACACTGCAGAACAGATGCCACGGATTTTAGCAAAGGAAAGTTTTGTTTATCCTTTGTAAATGGAAATATTTCATAAAACTATTTACAATACACAGTAATCTGACTTTTACACACATATATGTATATATATATATATATATATATATATATATATACAGGGTGTAAGTGACGGTTCACCGAAAACTGAAATACTAGCTTCGGACCATCATTCTGAGTTGGAAAACGTAGGAATTTTCCACCGGAAAATTATCGAATTTTCTTTCAAAATTTCACATTTTTCTAACTGATTATGATTACATAATGAGTAAACGACCCATTATACTAGATAATATCAATAAAAACTACATAATACCGAAAAACAGCTATGTAATCCAAACATACAAAATAAACACAGTTGAACCAATCAGCTGATCTTGCACGGACAAGGCAATGACCAACGCAAAAAAGTTTTTTTACGCACCGGTAATAGTGTGCTGTGTAAAAACCCGCCCGCATCGTACCTACTACCACTGAACTAGGGAAGATCTATAATCAATGATCGATATCGAAAAAAGTGTATTAAACAAAGCGGGATAGGTTAATAAATAAAATAGTTGTTTTCCTTTTAAAAGTAAAGGTTACATGAACGTGTTAGCACTATTTATTATTAAATTAGTCACGTAGATTGAAAAGATTGTAATGATTAAAGTACCCTGTAATTAAATGTTATACTACTATCACTTTACAATACCCATTTGCATTTTAAATGTAAAAAAATATTAATTGTTTTGATATTTCGTATCGTAAATGTACATGTATGAGTTTATTTAATCACTTTTAATAATAATTAATGTAAAAGACCATCTAATTGTTTTAAAACAAAGCTTTTTGTACACAGCGATTCATACAATGTAATGTAATCTAGTAAATCTTTACTTAACTGTTAAAATACAAAACTGTAACAAAAATTTGTTAATAGAATTAGCCATAAACAGTTTATTACTATGTATAAGTATAAAATTAATCGATAGCCGATAACTCTCATAAAAATATTTTATGAGAGTTATCGACTATGGATTTATTTAATTAGATAGATGTATCTCATCCCTATCTAATATGACTACAACTGCAAAAGAAATTTATTTTTGAATTCTTTAGTTCGGTCGCGCTACTGTCAGGAATCGGAAGTACTTGACGTAATCTCTCGTATTCGCGAGTGTTTACTATTTTCGTTGCATTTTGTTAAGTTTTTTATTTTGTTTATAACTATTTTGTGTACTAAATTGTGTTTATTTACTGTGTTCATAACATTTTGTTAACGTTTTTGTTTTGTTTATAACTTTTTTGTGTGTAACTACAAAGTTGTATTTGTACCTAATAAATAATGAGTCAGCCATTTAGTGCACGTGAATATGGACAAATGCTCATGGCATACGGGGAGGCACGAGGCAATGCTTCGTTGGCGCTTCGCATTTACATCCAGCGGTATCCTGACGCTCGTCACCCTATGGACAGTCGTGTGATTTCTCGTACGTATCAACGAGTACTGGATAATTTACACATAGTACCGCATCAGGAGGGTTCCAGCAGGCCGATTAGAGTTTCCACTGAGCGGAGAATTCTCGATGCCGTTCACTGTAATCCACACCTTGGTACGCGAACCACCGCTAAACTTCTGCGCCGTAACCACGGAACTCGCCTATCGCACTGGACTGTGCATAAAATTTTACGCAGAGATCGACAACGGCCGTACCGTATTCACAAAGTGCAAGCTCTCGTGCCTGGCGATCAAGTTCGGCGTATTGCATACTGCAGGTGGTTGATGAATCAGCAGCGGCAACATCCAAGTTATATATCCCACATAATCTGGACTGACGAATCCACGTTTACTCGGAATGGCATGTGGAATCGACGTAACTCGCACGTTTGGGCGCGAAGTAATCCACATGCATCCCAACAAACGGGTCACCAAAGGCGTTGGTCAGTAAACGTATGGTATGGTAACTATAACAACAAAATTTTAGGGCCTTACTTTTTACCGGAGCGCTTGAATGGACCCCGATACTTGGATTTTCTACAGCAAGACCTGACTGTCCTGGATGAGTTACGTTCCGACCTTGCCGCAGAATGGGATCAAATGGAAGATTTGCCGCGTGCTCAATTACCTCAAATTTGGTTTCAACACGACGGTGCGCCACTGCATGTCGTGCTCAGAGTGCGCCAATATCTTGACGACACATTTCCTCGGAGATGGATTGGGCGATTCGGGCCTCACTCGTGGCCAGCCCGCTCACCGGATTTAACACCGCTGGATTTTTTTTTGTGGGGCTATATCAAGGAAAAAGTGTTCGTCAGTGCACTACTGCGGACGAAATGCGGAATCGTATAACGGCAGCATTTGTAAAGTTAGAAGCTGACATTATCGCAGACCCCTCCATGATGCCTCGCCTTCACGCCGAAACAATCAATCGTGCGCAAGTTTGTGAACAAGTTGGAGGCAGCCATTTTGAACCATATCTTATAAGGCCCGCGAGATCTTAAGGTAAGGTTTAATTACTTTTACAATTTACTGTTAATTCAAAGAATTTATCGTAAATCACTCTACCTTTTTATTTTATAAACACATTTGGCTTTCTGTTTTTACCTACACAAACATTAACGAAATGTGCGTATAAGATTAATTTTATAAGACGTTATTCAATTTGTTCAAATTTTTTGTAAGTACAATAATAAAATTGTACAATCCGATTATTAGTCACAACGTTTAAATTATTATTGTAGTAGATCACTAAAATAGGTGATCCGGGCTCCGTCAGATAATGTGAGCGCGCGTAGCGTTGGTGCGCGGGAAGCGCGATACGATAGCGCGGACGGACACATTGCATTGGTAGCGATACATTGCGTAGTGTAAATTACAATGTACTAGCATAAAACTTTAATCGTACGTTTCATTTTTGAATTGACATTTCCATTCAGTTGTGTACTTATGGACAAACGATTGTGCAACGTTTTCGGTACACCGTCCCTTACACCCTGTATATATATCAGTAGAAGCGCTTCGCATGCGCGCAAAAGCGAGCTTGATTAACTAAAATAACTTATACCAGAAAACCAGTTTCTAAGACTACCTACAGGACAGGCCTAGTCTAGTGTAGGAAGTCTTAGGCAAAACAATACATTATATTCCTTAGTTATATTATTAATTAACATCTGAGAATGTGTATTTCTTTATTTGGTGAATAAATATTTTTATTATTATTATTTGTTTCTCTTTCACGGGTATTTCCCGAATACGTTAGGAAAATACACAGCCCTTTGGGAGGCTTACACGGAGACATGGGTCCAACATGCAGTGGCCCTTCAAGAGTTTCAGTTTAGAGTGAGATGGGACAATTACCGAGACACTAGCCACGGCAGGTGTAGGAGACTATTGCTACATACCTATGGAATCTAATTATTCTGGTCTATGGGGATGGGTGTTTAATGGTTTGGTAAAATGCAAACTATAGCTAAAAAACGGCGTCTGTCTGATATACTGTTTAGGTACAAAGTAGGAATGGCAGACGGTGACACGCCGACCCACTAGATGGGCCCCCTGAATAGTCACCATAGACATACAGGCCAGCAAAAGGGGGCAACACCGTGTGAGCGGTTAGGGGTGTCGAGCGGTGCGGCGCCGCGCCGGTCACCAGCACAGGTCTCGTCAAAACGGCGACCCGGAGCGAAGCTAATTTATTACTATCATTAAGAGGCAGGATTAACACATATTATATCTTGAGAGATGAACAAACGCTTGTCAACTGCTGTAATTGGCTGCATTGACTAGTAACAACTAATCAAATCACTTATCATGAGTTTGAATAGTTGATGATTTTTCGATTTCGTCCTAACTTTTGGAAATAAAAGGTATATTACCTTAGTATCGACGTGACTAAGACGACTGTCTGTAAGTTTTACAAAGTGAAAAGTTGAGAATATTGTAAATTCTTTTATAGGTAACGTTATAGTCAAAGGGTTAGGCAGTAGCATATTACAATTAGGATACTGTGATGATGGTATTGTCAGCCGTATTCCATGGGATCAAAGTCTACATTTGGAGTATAGATCCGTTCTGTTTCCGCGTAAGAGCTAAATTCTGTGCTTGATTCTACTCTTCTTCTCTTGATCTTTCTCTTCTGTGTGATTGATTCATAACAACAATATGTATAACAGGCCCGTGTCTAACGTATAGAAGACCGAGAAGCAGTGCCAGCCTGTAAAAGCTTTTATCTCAAAATGGTAATCATCTATTGAAACAAATCTAAGTGAAAATACAGATTTCACATGCTCACATTTTATTTTAATTTATAATCCAATAATTAAAACAACTTACAATTCGCCATGGCACCGAAATACAGAGTAAAAGGGAGAGAGATAGGAACATCAAGCAAATCATCTGTGTCAGCAACTATGGAAAACTGACTTACATAAAATATATGTTTCTCATTTAAATATTACACTAGTATATGACAGTTACTATAGATAATATATTTAAAAGTGAGACAGCAACAGTTGTTGATTTGTTCACCAAAAAGACTAAACTTAAAAGCTCTTATAGTGATGTAGTACACACGCAAAGATTAAATGTAACAAAGAAACTCCAAAGAAAGCTAAAAGCCAAAACTATATTATTAAGTGTGAACACTCCACTTACCCCTAACCTGAATAAAAAAAACCAAGAATTATTGAAAATATTATTTTGTAGCGCTTCAATCATTGGTATTCTGTGGAAATCTTTTGAAAATGCGAGTTTCCTGTTGAGGAGATGAGGCGGAACATAGTCGGAAAATAGCCTGATTGGATGCTAATATAACTTCCAGGAATTTTTGATGGAAATATTGTTTTAAATGAATACTTGGAAGGTTATTTACTAAATCGCATTTAAGAGTTTAAGGTGATTAAATTTGAAATGCCACGTAGGTATATATAAGGATTGGGTTTTGATTAGCGAGCCGCCATTAATTTTTGTATGGGTTTACGTTGCCTGCATAAAGAAAATTATTATTATTAATCGAAAATCGAATCGATAAAGCGACTAATTGAAAACATAGATAATAATTCGAATGAATTTATTCTTGATGTCGATTGAATCGATTTCAATATTACCGAATTATGGAATTACGGGGCAAAGAAGCCGGACAATGAAAATATACTACACCACGATCGGCCGCTACTTCCAAAAGGACGTCATTTATTTGTATTTCTGGGGTTGACAGAATTGAACTCGAGATCTCTGCGTGGCAGTCCAACAATCTGCCCATAAGGGCTTAACCCATTTTTGTACTTGAATCATTAGCATATACATTTTAGATAATTAACACTAGAAAGACCAACGCCGTCAATTTGAAAGCACGGCGATTTCATTCTTAAATATTTTACAAACTATGTTTTTGTTTCTTTTCATATTTTATGACTTTTTCTAATTTGCTATTGTTAGGCTAAATCTATATAAAAAAATATTAAACTATATGTTGTATATGAGATTTCTCTACAAATACCTACTAAGACCACACACCGTCAATGTGACGGCATATAAAGGCAGCGATAAGAATAGTAAACAACGATTTCTTCAAACTAATGAAGGTACTTTTGTTTTTATATAAGTTAAATTCTGAGTAAGTTGTTACTGTCTAGCTTGTTTACATTACACTTCGTAGACATTGGTTTCGTTTAGTGAGCAGTCGTAATTTGTTATAAAAAAATGAGTCGCCGTCTCAGTAGTTCTCAAATAGAACAAGAAGTGTTGCGATATCGGGATATACTTACAACTAGATGTGTCAGATGATGAAAGTGGTGACGATTAATCAGACAGTGTTTGTGAAACCTATGATGCAGAATTACAGCCGGAACAGGTCACTTCTTCATCAGAAGACTCCGAAGTAGATTCCTCTGCTACAAATAACAATATTATCCTAAATTCGCGCAGAGGACGAGGGTATCTCGTAGATCCATTAGCGGCAGGCGAACAGCGCGCGGTGGACGTTCAGCTAGGATATCAGTAGCGGCAGTCGGTATGTTACAAGTAGCAAGTGACGGCACAGAATGGACTTGTATTTCTGCAGAAGGTAGGGAAGTAGGACGTCGAAGCCAGCAAAATATACTTAGAGAAATTTCAGGGCCTACACCATACGAAACGTTACTACTGACAATTTTTTCACGTCTCTAAAGGTCATTGGGCGTTTCTGACCCACTTTATGAAATTTCGCGTACACAGACCAAATTAGTTTTAAATTGAAGAATTTAATCACACTTTTCAAAATATGTATTTTTATTTTAAGTATCCAATGGAAAAATAAAGTTATTTAACATTTAAAAGTTAATAAACTTTTGTTAATAAAACAGAAGTTTTTACTTTTAGCATTATGGAAACGCGTCGTTAAGTCACTGTAAATGTTTGTATAACTCTACGAAATATCTCTCTCTCGCTCGCACATTTGGCAGGTAGATAAAAACAGGTAGGTACCGAAGTGTGCATGCGCTAGCGCCGCTTGGATGGACCGCGTCGCAGTCGTACGTCATCCGTCGTTTCAATCTGTGCGTTTACACCTGTGTTTCTGTTATTTATTCATTTTATCGACTACTTGTGCGCGTTTTATGGACTATTGGCTTTGCTTGACGATTGGTTTTTACGTTGAAATGGAAAGACAAAATAGTTGTGTGTCGTGTAATCGATCTGTGTTACGTCGACGAAAACACATTTTGACAACGCTCTTTCTAGAAAGATACCGAGATCATGCAGTATTATTGTTGCAAGAAATGATTCCACACGAGGTAAGTAACCTACACAGTTATTATGCCTACTTACCGGCTCACCAAACCTCGACTATAAGAGCGATAGAAAGATAATTATACTTTTAACCATGCTTTTGTCATTATAGGTACGCTTATTTGGTATCGTAGCCTTTATCGTGATTATAGTCGCAGTTATCGCAAACGTTTTCTTTGTTTGTGAGAAATTACAATCCTTTTTTACTAAAATAAAACTATTTTTTATTGCTAATTGCTTGGTCATAAACGATGGAAACTGAACACTGAACGGCAACGCCGCACGCGTCATCGTAAAGCCTGCAATACAAATGCCAGTAACTTGCATAAAAGTATGCAAGTAGCTGGCATCCCATTGTATCATTCCCCAATCAGAAGTCATACAGCTTAATGGCATGCAAGTTACTACCTTACTTTTGTAATTATAATTAAAATAATTACTTTTGTAAGTTACTACCTTACTTTTAAAGCGATGTGTGTGAGTGTCATTGGCGGTTGGCGGAGATTTTTGTATGCTGACAGTGGAAGTTCTCCGGTTGATGTGAAGATGATGATGTTAATATTTCTCAGTATATGCAATTTTTTATCAATTGTTTCAGATTCGTTTTGATGGCTCAAGGGCCATATGCCATGCTTGCTGGGTGAGATTTGATCGTCAATTGCACAACCAACCCATAGAAAACCAGCCTGTAATAAATCAACATATACCACATCAACCAGTGGATGACCAACCCGTGCAAGATCAACCAGTAGAAGATCAAGCAGTTCAAGATCATGTACCCCATCAAGTTGAAGGAGAGGCAGACCAGAGAGATGTTGCGGGTCCACAATTGGGTCCCGGTTTTGTTGCGCCTAGTGGATATTTGCGAGCTTCAAATACAGCCAGACATTGTGTTTTTCCAAACTGCAGAAATGTGGTGGCCCACATTGTTCCACCGTATGCTAAGTTTAAACTTTTGCATAATCATAATTTTTACATACCGGAATTAGCTCGGGTTTGCAATCCTCATTTTATAAGAAATGATTGGGAAGACTTAATTAATACCCCTTCACTCGAAAACTTTAATGGTGCTCATGTTGTAGGCATGATGAATCTGTACAAATGGGGTTTCGAATGGAGAAATCAATTTGCTTATGAAAATATCGAACAAATAGATGACAACGAATTCCATTTTTGGACGGGTCTTTCAAAATATCAATTTAATGTGATTTTAAACCAAACGCCTTCTCTGCGTGATAGATCAGAGCGTCCTGCCACGGTTCTTGGAATTTACCTAACTAAAATAAGAACCAGTGAACCAGATGAGCGCTTAGCTACTAAATTCATTATGTCGAGGAGAACATTAGAAAGGAAATTGGTGATAGCAAGAGAATGCTTAATTAATGATTTTGTGCCACAGCATTTGGGATTAAATCATATTACAAGAGAAGATGTGGTAGCCAGAAACCTTTCAATCCCAAGCCATTTTTTCGGTGGTAACCAAAATGATCCCGCAGCCATTGTCGTATGTGATGGAACATATATTTATCTGCAGAAGAGTGCGAATTTCCTTTTTCAGCGGAAAACTTACAGTCTCCATAAGTTTCGGAACTTAGTCAAACCCTTTTTATTAGTATGTACCGATGGCTACATACTAGATGCTATGGGACCATATACAGCAAATACTTCGGACGCAAGAATTATGCTCGACCTGATGCGACAAGATTCTCCGATTCATGGGTTCTTGAGAACTGATGACATTTTTATATTGGATCGTGGATTTCGAGATTCGATCAATACTATTGAAGAATGCGGATATAATCCTCACATGCCGCCAACGAGAGCAAGAGGAGAACAACTGACGACATTAGATGCTAATAAATCTAGGTTATTAACTATGATCCGTTGGGTAGTAGAAACTATTAACAGCAGATTTAAAAAAGATTTTAAAATGTTCCGCCATGTATATTTTAATGTTGCTATGAGACATATGATGGACGACTTCAGAATAACTGCGGCAATAATTAATACTACTCGAAATCCATATGAAGACCATATGTATGCGGAACAGTTCATATCCATAATAAATGAGCGGATGAATCAACGCAATGAGCTGGCAGATTATATGATAAGGCACAATTTGAACAGGCAGAGAGTAGCGTTCGTGCGACTCGACGGAAACGATCGGGATTTTGAAGACTTTCCACGCCTTACATATGAAGAATTAATGTTATTTACGTTGGGATCGTACCACTTGAGAATCGCGAGGTCATACTGCCACGAGCACATGCGTTTGAATGGACTATACCACATCGAAATATACCGACACCAAGAAATTATCGAAAACAAGATACTAATAAGAGGCCGAATTCAGTCGCGACACGTCCGTAGTAAACAATATTACACGTATATTTTAGTAGATCCCAATAGAATTGGAAGAAATGGCATTGATCAGTATTACTGCTCGTGTATACACGGCCGCCGCACTGTTGGAAGCTGTGCGCATGTTGTAAGCCTAGTTTACTTTTTATCATGGGCCAGGCATCAAGATGTAATAGATGCACCTGCAGCCTTTTTAGATGAAATAACAATAGATTTTGATCAAGCAGAATAAAAATATTATTCAAGTAGAACTGGATTTTATTTTTACGTCCCTTAAATAGCTTTTGATAAAACTAACACATTCTACTTTCTTATTATATATCTATTCCCATGGGAAATTATCCAATGCCACTTAAGGATGACTAGCTTTCGACTGGTAAAAGTATTTTTGAAATCAGTCCAAAAGTTTTGAGTTAATTCGTTACAAAAATGCTTTAAAAATACCTTAATAATAAAAAACTAAATATTTTTTTTCTCAATTCTCCCAAGGCCTACAAGAATGCGACCCGTACCACTGGGGTGCAGATACATTTATCTAAATACCTTGCCCTATTTCGTTTGTGTACGCCGTGGGTCAAATGTCCGAACAAAATGCCCAATGACCTTTAGATAAATAATTAATGGTCGAAAAGACTAGTATTGTTGGAACAATGCGGCGTGCAAGACGAGAAGTACCGCCGATTTGTAGAGGTATTCGTACTACAAGATATGAAACGTTTATAATGAAAACTGAGACCGATACAACCCTTACTGTCTATCAAGGAAAGCCAGGGCAAAATGTTATTATTTTGAGTACACTGCACCCCAACGTGAGCATAGGTACTGATCAAAAAAAGCTGCCAGAAACAATTGTATTTTATAATGAAACAAAATTTGGTGTAGACATCATCGATCAAATGGCACGCAAGTACACCGTAAGAGCTGGAAGCCGGAGATGGCCTGTTTACGTTGTTTACAATATACTTGATTTAGCAGCTATAAATTCTAGGATTTTATACTGAAAAGTCACAGGAATAACAATTTCTCGGCATGATTTTATTCTTCAACTAGTGAGCGATCTACATGCAGAATATGTGAAAAAAATCTACTTCAACTGCGACTCAAAGACAAGAAACTAATTCTGAAACAAGTGAACGATGTACTACAAACAATAAGAGGCGGCAATGTCAAGTGTGAAAACTGCACAATCTGTAAAAAAGCTGTTTGTGGAAAATGTATAGAAAGAAGATTTAAAAAAAACTATTACTTGTTACAAATGTTACTCAGTTTAAGTGCTAAAATTGTTTATTATTAATAAAAAAATATATTGTTATTATTTTTATTTTATTTTAATGCAATATACGCAATCATTTCATAAGTATTCTGACTGAATCTCTAGTACCGTCAAATTGACCGCTGCGGTCTTTGTAGGTATAGTATGAAGCCCGGCTCTTCTAGTGTTAATACTAGTATAAATGTATAGGACTTGTAGCGACACTGCTGACGCATTAGTTTTGTGTAGTCAGGCGCAAGTATACAGTAGCGCCGCGCGGCAGTCGTCTCCCCGCAACCACTCACTTAGGTCGTAGTTCAATATGTATTTATAGTATTTATTTCTGGGACCAGTAAATATATAATCATATCTATCAAGAAGTATTTTATTTGGACTCCACAACAAGAACTTTCATTTACCCCACAGACTATAACGCCCTATTTTATAAAGTAATAAAATTTTACTATAAAGTGATGCCGCAAAGTATTTCTCTTATTTCATTTAATCCCAAAATTTGATTATTTTATTTATAATCGTCTATTATTAGCATCTTGTTGTTAGATCAAACACTGGCATGTATTTGAAGGACTATAGCGATCCTATGTTATAGTCTTAAAACTAAGCTATAAAGTGATAATGAAAACGGGACTTCTAATGCCACAGCGTGTTTCATTAAATTCCAAAATCTGTTTCATTTCATTGAAATTAAACTACTATATACGGATTTTATCGCGTTGTTTATTTGACACTGTTACAAAATTTTTTGAAAAACTGTTACACTACTATAATCACTATTAAACTTTACAAATTTTTAAGCTATTTAAATTATTGAAACTATTAAAACTATTTATACTATTACTATACTATTATACTATTTAGATTTATTTTTACACTTTCCCCGACGTTTCGGTTGCTTTTCAGCAGCCATGGTCACGGGATAGTGATTATAGTAGTGTAACAGTTTTTCAAAAAATTTTGTAACAGTGTCAAATAAACAACGCGATAAAATCCGTATATAGTAGTTTAATTTCAATGAATAACATTCGCGTAAACAGAAGACAATATTATGTTTCATTTCATTTATAATCCTTAAACAATATAACTTGCATTTTGATGTTTGATCAAACAATAGTATAAATATGAAATAAATTTAAACTCTAAAGCAATTTCCAAATAATACTTTACTTTTTCAATTACTTCTACAATCAATTCCATTTCATTTAAAACAATCAATTTCAAACAACAATTCACAAAAAAAATGGAACGTGAAAATATAATGTGTATTGCAAAACTTGTTTTGTATTTAAACTGAACAAAAAAAAAACGTTTTAGTAAATATCCGCACCTAATTCAAGGCGAGACGAGAAAAATGTCCTTCCCTTTATAAAATAAGGAAACGGCGCTACAGTAGGAATTCTGATGAGGGAACAAGATACAAGACAAATGTATTGAGGAAAGTTGAAAGATGGTGTAGAGTACTCGCGACTAATTATTGTTGTGGAGAGGTCAATGGTGGAGGGAATACTAAGGGTGCTGGATACCTGTGGATCTCTTTTATGTTAGAAATATGAAGCTATGTTTGAAATATGGAGGCTACCTCAGAACACAATGCGTCCAAAGGTAGTCCATTTGGACGCATTGTGTTCTGAGGCAGCCTCCCTCGCGATAATTATGACCTGTATCGCAGGTGACTTATTATGCATTGATACAACGGACATAAAGAACACTCAGACTTAGAGCAGCTATTACTAGCTACTACTACTACCTGGACCATTTTTTTTTTGGAAATAATCTTTTTCAAATCAAATCATATAATTTATGAATTTGCAGAAAACATTGTTACAGCAGCAGTACCAGTTTTGCAATAGCGGTTTCGATGAGATCACACCTTAACGTGTTCCACGTCCGTTTTTTGTCAGATGAGTTTAAAGTCGTCCCAATTTGCTACGCTATTCAATTGTAGTCACTTTTCCAGAGAGACACAGAGTTGAGAGCTTCCTTACTCAAAAACAACCCCACCTTTCATTTAGAAATTAATCCCGAATCCTGATTGGCGGAAAATCCATGCCACGGTACCAAAAAAAGAAGTTAAACCAAAACTAATTCTGGTTCAAGACTCATCACAACATTTCTAAGAGAAGATTACATATCTAAATATATTCTGATTTCCTTCTTTCTCTCAGAGATTACAACAATATCGGATTTCTTCATAATTATATCTAAAAGGTTTATTGACGAATAACATTCTTATACTTTGATATCTATCTGCCTATTGGGATATAACTCTATCCTTTTTACCAATAAAATTTTTTCAAGTTTTACCAATATCAAATATAGTTCTACATGAGCCGTCATTGATCGGTAATTCGAGTTACCATGGTTACTTTTAAGGATATTTTCCTATGTACTTATAGTACGGAATGCGCTGGCTTCCTACTTGAGATGTATCGTTTGACATATTATATACAAACCAAGGGAGACAAGACAGAATGTAATTATTATAATATGACACTTACTTATGTTGTTGAACTAAAGGTGTCTACGAATATTATAATTTTTTAAGCGTTACTTGGTGAAAATTAATTATAATAAAATTATTGGCTATAGAGGATCTCACCTCGTACCCTCAGATTGCCAACCCCAACGAACGAGCCTCATTCGTTACCAAACGGTCCTGAAGATGCCTCGCGCTGACGCGAAACACGTGTCGACGCATATTTTATGTTCGAAACGGAATACTGCAAGTTGGACTACGCCTGGCTCCCATAGCGTGGCTGTCCTTAGCCAAAGGAGTTGGATATTGTCAACCTTTTCCTATTACAATACACTGATGTTACGGAGAATTTATTAACAGAATAACTAAAAATACTTTGCTTGATCGAAATCGTCACCGAATCTTCATGCAACAGTCATAATTATTACCACAAAGTCAGTGTTCAGTAATATATTAAGATTATGATGATAAACTTCATTAGCACACGTTTGCAGTGAGTTCAGTCTTGTATTCAATTTATTTTTAAGGCCTAATGTACTAACAAATGGTGTATGGTCATTGTTGTACGGTCATCAGCATGCTCGCTAGCCGTGACGATTAGCCCATTATATCGCCAAGGCTGTCTGAACTATGAATACGCATTGTTTAGGATTTAGGGCGCCTTCAAATTTGCCGTAATGTACAGCGCGGCTGCAGTGCTGCGGCCACGCTGCTTTGTAAATTCATATAAATAAAAACGCGCGACTGGAGCGCTGCACCCGCGCTGCTGCCGCGCATTAATTCATTGATAGACTAGTGACGGCTGCGTGGCGGCAGCGTTGCAATCGCGCTGTCGCCGCGCGGCAAATTTGAAGGTGCCCTTACACTGCGAATATTTGTCTGCGTGTTTTAGTCACACATACGTCTCACGGCAATATCCCCAAAGGTGTAGGCAGGGGTGTATTATACCTATTCAAAACATTTTATTTTCAGACTAATTCAGTCCAGAGAGTGTTAGTAGTACAATAGGATATGATAACTTAAAACTATGTTAGTAATTTACACAGACATACCACAGAAAAATAAAAAGATAAAATACAAGAAAAATAATAAAATACAATAAAAAGAAATAAAAAATGAAAATAATCAACCGAAACTTCGGGGAAAGTGTAAACACAAATATAAATAGTATAATAGTATAGTAATAGTATAAATAGTTTTAATATTATTATTATTATTATTATAAGCCTAACTGGCGTCCCACTGCTGGGCAAAGGCCTCCCCTTCCGACTAATAGTTTAAATAATTTAATAGTTTCAATAATTTAATTAGCTTAAAAATTAGTAAAGTTTAATAGTAATAGCAGTGTCACAGTTTCCAAAATTTTGTAATAAAGTGTCAAATAAACAACGCGATAAAATCCGTATATAGTAGTTTAATTTCAATGAATAACATTCGCGTAAACAGAAGACAATATTATCTAAATAAAAAAAAACCTATAATTGGCCAGCTATAGTGTTAAGTCTCCTGTAATGTTATAATTGCCCTCTACTGGATACAGTTTCACACTTCATGGTGTTACTGAATTTTTTTTTGACTTAGTCTTGGGCATGAATAATCGAAGCCGAGATCATGTGTACAGATTTGAATATCACTGCCCCACCGAAGTATCTAATTTATGATTAATAAATTCAAAGATTTCTATGGCTTTTTTATCTTCGCGAAGATTTTTTGTTAAAAATAATAGATATCTACCTAATAATCCTTTCGTCCTTACTAATTATTACATGCAAAAATGTATTTGTTAGTTTGTACTTCTTTCACGCAGTAATAAAACGACCTGGATTGAAGTGATTATTTGTATAGGTATTAGGTAGATAGTTTAATGGTCAGAGAGTGCGATATGCTTATTTTATTTTGGCTAAATGTCCGACAGTTTTGCCTAAAACCATAGGCGCAGGTTTATCAAAACGATCATAAATTAAATCTCATATTTTTATTATAGGTACTTAAACACGAATCAATACCATCGCAAAATTAAAATTAAACACACAAAAAAAAAAATATATATATATTTTATAATATGAACAGTACATGCAAAGACAATAGGAATCAAAAATAAATAAATGAATTTCTCTTTTAGTGGGTACAGTTACGAAGACAAGTGACACTTGTATGGGTGATGCACAAAATGATAAAAAAAGACATATTAGATAAAAATAAATGAAATTGAATGTCACTGTATTTCAATATGAAGCTAAATTGAGTTTTCATTGTAGCAAAATAATGTTTAGAATACTTTGCATCTATAAAAGCAGATTTTTGTTGTTCTATAAATCATATAAATGTTTATGCTGCAGTATAATCTGTGGTACGACAAAGTATGTATTAACACAGTTGTGATCTAAAAAAAAGAGTTAGAATTTGCCTGCATTTTAATAAAAATAAATCTCTAGCCCAAATAATAAATCCTGTATGTCGGTGGAGTTTACAAACATTTAAACAACAGTCACAAAAACATCTAGTCTCGACACAACTATTTGTCGATCACAGAAATGTTTGTCCTGTGTGTGGAACGAAACCACAACACTTGACAAAGTGGGAATGGTGTGGCAACCACTAAGATCACTACGCCGTCCATACAGTCAAAATTTTTAGTAAAAACTTTGTTAGGTTAGCCAGATATTTGTAACAATGCGTTATTTTAGGATATTGTTGGAATATTCAGATAACGTCTGAGTAGGTTTATAAAACCACTTATCTTTTATAGATTTTAAGACAACACATAGTGGTTTGGAAGTCCAAGAGAGAGGGTTTTTCCCAGCAGTGGGACATAACAAAAGGTAAAAATAAAAGAAAACACAAACAAGTATCCTGTATAGGATTCAAACACACAATACTCAGTGGAGCAGCACCGAGGAGACAGCTTACTTTATGCCATTGAAAAATGAATGCAATTTCCAACTCAGTTTATTGACGTAACATTTATGTAACAGTTTCTTTGTTACCACAAAGAAACTGTTACAAAAATCTGCCATACCTGGCAGATTTTTCAATTTGACCGCGGCATTGGAACCGCATTGTGATGCTATTCATGCAGGATTCTATCGGAAACGGAAGCTGTTATTATGATGTCGTAACGCTACGCTTTGTCGATATCGATTTGAACATATTGAGATGTTTTTTCGCCTCGCCTGTTATACCGGTAAGTAATTGAATAACATAAGTTTCCTGGCGTAGTAACTAGATAACACGGTAACAACAAAACGCTCAAATACAATATACTTCAAAGCACTAAACATTAAAGTATAAGCAGAGATCTTACCGGTTTTTGCCAACAAATTCCATGATGTAAACATTTTACCTGACACGGCATCAAACCCGAAACCACATTCTCGACGCCAACATGGGTTTTAGTCGCGTCACCACTGTTGTTGGTTCGATCCCAATACGCGACAATATTTTGTAGTTTCGAGTTCTTTATGTCCGTTATGTAAATGGTTGTAAACTCTGCGACAACAGAATTATTCCAAGTGCCCAAATTAATTTTTTAAAGAGAAAAGAAAAATACGAACGTAAATCAATTCAACTCCAAAATAGAAACGGACCGGACCTATGCAAACAGTACTGACACTACTTTTCTGTTTTTCGAATTCAAATATTCAATAAGGTACAATCAATTCAACTCCAAAACTACTGGATGGTTTTCAATCAAACTTTGTCTTTGAGCCAGTGTTTAAATTTGGCTTTTGAATGTAGAAAGGTTGAATACAGCCTCGAATACCTAGAAACGAGAGTTGAGAGGGAAGCTAGACAATGAATAAAACTTTTTGAATGTTAACACGTTTCGATTTTTATTTGTTTGTGTTTGTGTTACACGGTGCATTTGTTAAATAAACAATCTTAATAAACTTTTTTTTTATTCTTACTATCACACTTAATAACTTTTGTTCCACTTCTTTTTACAAAACTCAATACTTTTATAAAATCTGGTAGATTATAATCATCATCAACATCTCAGCCGAAAGACGTATCCAGCAGTGGACGGCTGAGATGATGATTATATTCTACCCGTCTTTATTTATTGAGTATTCTCTTATATGCCTCCCCCAAGGTTTCCCACACAGACCGCTCTTGAGGCACCCGCATCCACCCGCTTCCCGCGACCCTTACCAGGTCGTCGGCGTCGTTCCACCTTGTGCCAAATATAATAAATAAAATATAACAAATGTCATCGGTAAAATGTTATTAGTCGTTTTCAAATAACCCTGTATAATGTCGTACTGCTGGGTATGGGCCATTTTTAACTTTTTGAACAGAGTTAGGCCATGCTGCCCTGTGCGGGTTGGTAGACTTCACACATCTTGAGAACATTATGGAGAACTCACAGACATACTACTTCATCTAAATAAGTCGATTAGAGCGCGTACCAACAAGTTTGGGTCCTCATACCTCTGCCGAAAGACCAAGGCATGGAATTCTCTGCCAAGGCACGTGTTTCCTTCTTCCTTCAATCCTGGGTCCTTTAAGCGGGGCGTGAAAAAGCACCTTCTCAGGCCGTCAAAGTAGAGACCTCAACATCGCCTCGGCTGCTATGAGGGCGGTGTGGAGGCCACTGCTCTTAGACCACACGACTGCTTACCATCAGGTGGAGTGTGGTCATTTTGACGAGCAAAACAAAAAAATAAAAAAAATATATATACAAGGAATAACTGAATGACTGATATACCGGTATATCAACGCACAGCCCAAACATAATATGTAGAGACAAAAAATATAAAAACATCGGTACACATTTCTTTTGTTTCTTTGAAAAACTGATGGGCATATTGAACATATATGGCCACATTCACATTTTTCAAGTAACAGTTATCTGAAATATAAATTGCATGCTGTTTTCTCTCGTCTCAAATAAAAATGAGGGCGAAACTTTTATTTTACTATATAATTTCAACTCTCTACCTATTACAGTTCATGAGATACAACCCGCTGACAGGTATACGGACAAACGGACAGCGAAGGCTTAATAACAAGATCTCGTTGGCACCCTTCCGATACAAAACCCTAAAAATGATGCCACTTTTGTAGTAGCATCATTTTTAGGGTTATACGTATATCTCAGATGTCGCAGATATACAATCCACAAATATTGTATCACGATCTATCAAGTGAAGTGAATATATTCTTATATACCAGACTTGTTTGCTCGCATTTTGAATGAAATATTTGTGTTCCACAACAAATATCAAATGTTTGCCATACCTGCTACTGTTTGACTTTATGTTCAAGTAAATAATTTAAAATTAATTTCGTTTTGCGCGTGTTTTCATAACTACAGAAAATTGCTGTGAGTTTTCACCTTGGTTAATTATGAATGTGTAGTATTAATCCCACTTTATTTAATAACTTCCTTGATACTGTTTGTAATTGCCTGTTAAATGAATGTAATTCGCTTGATAGTAATTCTTAGAAATATTATAAATGCGAATTTGAGTTTGTTTGATAAGTTTTCACACCTTGACTACTCGAACGATCATCATGAAATTTTGAATACACTTTATAAGGGGTGCTAGTAAAACTATTCAACAATAGTAGTTAAAAGTTTCAAAATTATGTAATGATAGCGATTTATAAAAACTAGCTGTGCCCGCGGTCTTACCCGCGTCAGTGGTATTTGTGGTTACTGCTCTGCTCCCGTGAGCCATAGCGTGATGTTATATAGCCTATGTCCTTCCCAAGGCCTCATGCTATCTTCATTCCAAATTTCATCTAAATCGGTTTAGCGGATTGAGTATAAAAAGGTAACAGACAGACAGACAGTCCGACAGGCAGACAGAGTTACTTTCGCATTTATAATATTAGTATGGATTAATACTCGATGAAATCCATTATAAAGTTGTTTAATTTCAATGTATTACATTCGCGTCAACGTAAGACAAAATTATGTAAGACCTATCTGATTAACCAGACCTGGCCAGCGAAACCGGGTCTTCAACGCGCAGCCGTATATACTAATCATTAGACAAACTAGTCATTCGCGGTACATAACAAATCGTTCAAATAATAATTCAATTAGTTTCATTTATCATGTTCAATGAATTTGTACTGCGCCTAATTTAATTTATTAGAGTAAGTTATATTATTCAATCATGCTTAAACTTTCCATTAGCACCAATATGTTGTTTTAAACCTAAACGATATACACATATTAATTGTTATAATTATAGTGCACTAAAATATCTGTATTAATTTCTATACTAATCGCGAGCAAAGCCGCGGGGGCATATGCTATAGAAATAAACTATGTACTATTACGAACGAAAGTTATTTAAAATATTATTCGACTGTTATGCTACTTAACAAACTAGGAATCAACTACATATAAAAAGTTAAGAAGCCGCGGGCAAAAGCTAGTACAAGAATATAACAATATAAGTCTCATACATAAGTTAACTATAACTACAAATATGTTCGTAACGTTTATCTCGCAAATTAATCTTAAAACTAATAGCAGACAAGATAAATCCAAGCAACACAAAGCTAATCAATTAAGTACACAGTAAGTGAATAACTTGTTACTATACAAGGTCTCAAGTTTAGCCCCTGTTATATAATTTATCAAAAGGCCTGACATTATTAGCGGTTTACACTTCAAGATATACTATTATGTAATAAAAACATATTTATTGTTAAAAATGTCTCGTTAACTAGAGAATGCGGATGAAAAGGGAACTGTAGCTTTTGGTGTCATGGCGTCATGACTACAAATCCCTGAAGGGGTAGGTAGTAATGTTAAATGATATAACGTCTAGGTAGTAGAGCCAAGCTGGTTACAGCAGGAATGGGCCGGCTCGACCGGGGAAGTACTACCCTCTCACAGAAGATCGATGTGAAACAGCAGTGTTTTACTGCTGTGTTTCGTTCGATAAATGAGAGCGCCGGAGGCCTAAGCATGAGGTGACGATTCTCGCCGCTTATGAGGGACCTGCAAAGTATCCGTAGAGTCATTGTGTGGATGGCGCGAGTCGATCCAGCGGCCAGGGAGAGCCGTAGAAACGGTGCTCTGCTGGCCGCCCGCGGTATAGTCCAGAGGCCCAACCGAGTCTAACCAACTAGGTTGGCTGCCTTATCATGCCGCGCATAATCTCGAGGTGGCTCGTCGTGCCGGATGGTGACCGGAGGGTGGGTCCCGGCGACCACTTTCGAAAGGGTACGGGGGTCCTTCCGTCCGTCGGATCGGTTATCGCCATACCATACAGTTATATGACAAAACTTGCTCTGCGCCTTGCCCCACTTTGCTGCGAGAATAGCCGCCTCTTTTTTTTTTCACGTTTCCCCTTCCTTTCACTCTATGGCAGTACGAACAAAGCATTGTCGTTCAACAGCAGCCAATCGCCGTAATCCCACTGCTGCTTCCTGTGTCGTGGAGTTTATTAACATCAGAGGACTCCACGCTAACCTTAATGCCGTCCATCACCACCTGGAGACGGCTCGGCCGGCAATGCTTTTTCTAACGGAGACACAAAAACGCCGTCCTGCAGACACGAACTACCTGCAATATCCCGGCTACGTGCTAGAGGAGTGTTTCCTCGCGAAAGCCGGGGTATGCTTGTTTGTTAGGGCGGATATTTGCTGTCGCCGTCTACAATGCCTAGAGGACCCTTCCTTCTCTGTCCTTTGGGTACACGTAGATCATGGCTCTTTCAGCCAAATCTACATGTGCCTCTACCGATCCCATTCAGAAGACGCTGAGACAACTCGACTCTTCAATTACCTGAGTCAGGCGGCAGACGACGCGCAGGAGCGGTTTCCGAACGCTGAGTTGATGTGCTTGGGAGATTTCAATGCCCACCATGAGACCTGGTTGGGTTCTCCCAAAACATACCACGCGGGACGAACTGCCCATGCGTTCGCTCTCACGCATGACCTGTCTCAACTGGTACTCCAGCCCACCCGGATACTAGACATTGCAGGTCAGGCGCCCTCTCTGCTTGATCTGCTGCTGACGAGTAACCCGAACCGGTACAGTGTGTCGATTCGTGCTCCTCTGGGCACCTCAGACCACTGTCTGGTTTGTGCCACAGCTGTTGTTGTTACGCCCCCATAACCTGAGGAGGCAAGACGACGACTGTGGCACTACTCGTCAGCAGACTGGGATGGAATGCGGGAGTACTTCGCATCCATCCCTTGGGCTCAACGCTGCTTTGAGAACAGGGATGCATCAGAGAGCGCTACTGCTGTCACTGGTGAAATCATCTTGGGTATGGAATATTATATTCCATACAGTGATGTCACGATCGGCGGCAGGAAAAGGCCCTGGTTCTGTCTTGAATGCGCTGATGCTGTTGAACGTAAACAGACAGCGTACCGCGCTTGGAACAGGGCTCGCATTTTCCACGACCCTAACGTGGATCACCTGAAGGCAGCATTCAACCAAGCTACAAAGGTCTGCAAGAAGGCATACTTAAGAGCGGATGCCCAGCGCGTCGCACGGTTCGGCCAGGAACTCATGGCGCACCCTACGGGCAGTCGTAGCTATTGGCGCCTGGCCAAAACCGTGCAGTCCAACTTCTGCCAGACCTTGCTGCCCCCTCTGAGGTATCCGAATGGATCACTGGCTCATCGGCCGCAGGAGAAAGCAGATCTGCTTGTAAATCTCTTTGCGGCCAACTCCCGAATCGATGACTGCGGTTCGCAGCCGCCTAACATTGCCAACTGCGGCTACACCATGCCTGATATATGTATCAGGCAACGAACCGTTCGTGCGATACTGCAGTCTCTCGATGTTCGGTAAGCCAGTGGACCTGACGGCATCCCAGCTGTGGTCCTTAAAGAATGTGCAGCGGAGTTGTCTCCCACGCTTACGCGCCTATACCGGACGTCTTACGCCGCAGGTATTGTGCCTGAGGCTTGGAAGGAGGCGAACGTTCAACCGATTCCCAAAAAGGGGGATCGTTCCGAGCCAAGCAACTATCGACCCATAGCTATCACCTCGGTGCTCTCCAAGGTGTTCGAGTGGATTATAAATTCCCAAATTGTCCGCTACCTGGAGGATCAATTGTTGATCAATGATCGCCAATACGGTTTTCGGTCTAAACGATCAACGGGTGATCTTCTAGCGTTCTTCATGCACCTCTGGGGTGAGGCTATGGACAAGCACGGCGAGTCTTTGGATATCAGCCTTGACATAGCCAAAGCTTTCGACAGAGTCTGGCACCTGTCTCTTCTTTCCAAGCTTCCGGCCTATGGCTTGCCCCCTCAACTGTGCACCTGGATTGCAAGTTTCCTGCAGAAGCGTCGTATTCGGGTACTTTGCGACGGTCGCGCTTCCAAATTTATGCAGGTCAATGCAGGAGTGCCTCAGGGGTCTGTCTTATCACCTACGCTCTTTCTTCTGTATATCAATGATATGTTGAATCTCGGCAACATACATTGTTATGCGGACGACAGTACCGTGCATGGGCGATATCTCGGACATCCTGGGGCC
Organism: Catocala sponsa; assembly: GCA_963564715.1. NCBI lineage: Eukaryota > Metazoa > Arthropoda > Insecta > Lepidoptera > Erebidae > Catocala > Catocala sponsa. The sequence continues at coordinate 12,879,603 of OY751351.1, forward strand.
AAACAGGCTGAGGTTGAGGGGAAAAGGCAGAATCTTGTCGTTGAGCTTGACCAGACCTTAGACCGCATCTATGAATGGGGTACCAAGAACTTGGTCGAGTTGAACGCCAAGAAGACCCAGGCATGGGCGTTCTCAACAAAAAAGTCTTCGTTCCTTCCCCTCCCTTCTCTGAAGAACACTCCATTGGTGATACGTGACAGCCTCTCCATCTTAGGTATGGATCTTTGCCGTTCCCTTAATCAGAAAACCTATATCGAGAGCGTCATTAAGCAAGCTTCGCGAAAACTCGGAATTCTGAACAGGGTGAGGCGATTCTTCACGCCTGGGCAACTGTACCTATTGTATAAGGCACAAGTGCGCCCTTGCGTGGAGTACTGTTCTCATCTTTGGGATGGCTTCGCGCAGTACTTGCTGGACGCTCTCGACCGGTTACGGCGGCGGGCTGTCCGTATTATCGGAGATCCAGAGGTCACGAGTTCACTGGAACCTCTACAACTCCGTAGGGACATTGCCTCATTGGCATGTTTCTACAGAATATACCACGGGGAGTGCTCTGAAGAGTTATTCCACCTTATCCTGCTCTCCCCTTTCCTATCCAGAACAACGCGTACTGGGCTCAGATGCCATCCTTACACAGTAGAGTCGATTAGAGCGCGTACCAAAAAGTTTGGGTCCTCATACCTCTGCCGAACGACCAAGGCATGGAATTCTCTGCAAAGGCACGTGTTTCCTTCTTCCTTCAATCCTGGGTCCTTTAAGCGGGGCGTGAAAAAGCATCTTCTCAGGCCGTCAAAGTAGAGACCTCAACATCGCCTCGGCTACTGTGGGGGCGGTGTGGAGGCCACTGCTCTTAGACCACACGACTGCTTACCATCGGGTGGAGTGTGGTCATTTTGACGAGCAAAACAAATAAAAAAAAGAAAAAAAAAACCCAGCTATGTTTAGGTCCCTCGTAAGTGGGACAAATATATTGTCAGTCTTTTGAAATATCATTGTATTTTTAATAAAGATAACTCCCGCTGTAGGAGTAAATCATTTGTCGCAGGGAACTTCACAAGCATTCAATCAACGGACTGAAAGAACACACAGACCCGGAACAATTATTTATAATACGAAAACAACAAACGAATTCGATTCGAAAACAACACTCGACTCAGTACTAGTGGCGAGACCACGGGCGAGACAACCACTTAAACTACGGCATACTTGCAGTCAATGCATGCACGTGCAGAACTGACGTAGTAAACAAACAGACGATGACGAAAACCACCTGATGTTTTACGGTTACCAGAATTATAATCGCTTGCAATACCAAGGATATCACTCGGCTTTTGTAGACATTCGAAAAAGGAATTTAAGATGGAATGAAAGGTAAGAAATAGGAGAGTTATGTGAGCCTTCAGAATTCTTACTCATTGGGCGAAATGTAGCTACAGTGTTACCGTTAACCTGACAAGTCATGGAATTTGTTTTCAATTGTGTCTGGCCATCATTAAGTACCTCTTGTGTCTGGCCTACGACTCAATAGGTTTAGAGAGTAATTCTTCGGGTTAGCCCATGCATTTGTAATGTCTCCAAATAAATGTCAGCTGCAGACTGTTCCCTCCGTCAGAAGTACCCATAAATATTGAAGAAATTGGCAATATATCAGTCTTTACAATCGATTGTATATGACTGCACCTTTGTGTTTCTAACAGCCTTCACTTCGTATGTAGTCGTATAGATTCGGGATTAAAAGAGCAAGGTGTGCAGTTCAAATCGTTCGTATGACGAGTTTATTCCACGTCAAGACTGTCTGCCGATATCTAACTGGTCTTTAACCTGTCGTCCGTCGTAGTTCGGCAAGATTAAGATGTTGAATGCTTGGGCTATCGTTGTTTCATGACCCGTCGGCATCATTTACACCCATTATAAGCTGTACAGATATGTCAAATGGGAAAATATTTAGACAAGACAACCTAGTCAAATATTTTGGACCTGAACTGGTATTTCTAATATAAGCATATCAAATTTAATTTATTTTAAATTTTAATGTATATTGTATGTTGTTATTTTTTACAAAAATCGTTGTTTGATCATTCTAGTCGTTAGTTATAACGGATATGACGAAATAAATTATAGGGATAAAATGCTCAAGCTAGTACAAGCTAGCAAGGCGCAGCAAATAAAAACATTACTCGTTTATCTAATAAACAAATATGTGATCTGCCTCATACATGCACCTTACATGGAACGTAAGAATGTCAGATGAACTTTCCTTCTGCGTTACGAATCAGCAAAAAAGTAAATATTTGGCTACCGGAACAAGAAATTACCGCGTAGAAAAGCGCAAAAATATCTTTGTCTCACTATTTCAGCGTCGACATATTACAAAATCTGGCTGAAAATCTGATTTTTACGGCATTAAAGCTATCAACCGTTCGCAATTTAAAACTACAAGTATATAATATTTATATATTTTGTATACCTACTTCATTAAAAGAAAATATCCGTATCTGTAGCTTAGCACTGTGCAACATGCCCAATTTAATACTCGTAAGATAGTACACAAGCAAGTTAGGATCAGATGTGATTTTGTACTAAAACATCTATATTATACATGCGTACAGAATAGTTTACATAAATGTATACTAGACGGACGCTCCCAAACTAAGTTACAAAGAAACTATTGATAGTTTCAACAAGAACAGTTTGTGTTCAGCTGAGTTGATATTAAATAATCATCAAAGTACCTCCAAACTGTTTGATAATAACCGTTTGCAATAATAGGCGTTGTTTATCGATCGATTCAAGATCTGGTCGGGTAAAGTAGATAAGTTAAACACATCAAGGATACACCTCGATACATTCACAGAATATAACTACTGATACAAAAATTATTTCTTATACATCAGTTAGGTCCATCATAAACCAAAGAAAATAGATTAGAACCCAAAATATCACGAGTGGGCAGTTCGATGACGGAATTCTTGGGCGAATTGAATACTTGACGTTTAAAGAGGTGGTGTTGTTGAAATTGGGCTACCACTGGTATACTGGACGAGGAAAGTATCTACACACTACAGAAGAACCAAACAACCTGGGTTGTGTGTTCGGTAGGATGTCCAAATGCCTTAAGATGGTGCTGAGCCATCGGCCAGGACCAATAATATTAATTCTTTGCACTGGCAGAACAGCAATTACTATCCAAAGATTTTAAGATAAAAGATAAGAAGAAGCTCGTTCGTTCCTAATTGTAGCATGTGAGAAGTTAGTCTATACTAATATTATAAAAAGGAAAGATTTGATTTTTGTTTCTTTGTTTAGTTTTCTTTTAAGACAATCTCAGTAACCGCATGGAGTACAGGTACCATGCACCATATTTGAAAATAGAAACCCAAAACCGAACTTGTACCATACGAAATGTAGGTGAATATAGGGATATAGGCATGAAACCTACGTATGTACGTATATACCATAATGAAAAAGTCAACCTAAAAAACCATCAGACCAAAAATAGCAATATTTTAGGATCTTATAACATTAAGGCGATTATCACACGGAACCGCGCACCGCGCGGAGGGCGGTGGCGGTAAAGCGGATTTAATACCGGTGCTCCGCGCGGTAAGGCGGTTTACGTGCCTGTCCGCGCGGATGGATTTAACGCGGTTTTGACCAATTTGATCACTTTTAAATTGCAACACGTCCTGCAACTACGATGATCTGCGCGGTTATGCAGCGTCCCGTGTGTGAGGCGCCGCCCCTTCGCGAGGACGGCAGCGCGGAGGGGCGGTGGCGGTAAGATCACCGCTTGACCGCGCAGTTAGGCGGACGGATTTAATAGAAGCCAATGCGAACATTAGATCCGCTTCACTGCCTGCGCCTCCGCGGTGCCGTGTGTTAATCGCCTAACAGTTAAGTGATCCCATTCCATAAGGAGTTTTACCAACATACAAACAAAAATGCAGCCTTAAAACGTTAAGAGTATCACAAACAGGGATCGTCGATCGGGCAATTTATTTCCTGCGTTACAAGCAAAGTTGGCACTTGGAGACGCACTTATATATGTACTCTGCTATGAATTATTCCGAACGTGTCGTAAAGAATTCACGGATTTATGATTCTACGTGCTGAAAGATCGTATGGTCTGGATGAATTGAGACAGCGGATATTTTGAGGGATCCAGCAGCCATAGTCATGGGGACTAAGATAATGGTCGTTTTAATGTCTTGAAGTGTTATTCAGTAGAGGCAAAGGCAGATGGAACTATAATGTAAGACATCAAGGCAGCGCATATTTTAGGATTCATTAGCTATGGCTAATAAACCACTTAAAATTTATGACCATCGTTTTAGTTTATTTTAGACTATGATAGTGTGTCGTCCAATATATCGAAGTATATTCCACTAAAGACAAGAAAGAATAAAGGGAACTGTAGTTCAAGACGTTCCGATGACCACCATCATAGTTTAAGATGGACTAAGCGAGTGGTCAGAAAATATGCGATGTGTTAATGTCTTAACTGAGAAGCAACCGAAACGTTTACCACGATATTTGTATAGAGTAGTTTGATTTCAACCATGATAGGATGCCGTCTACAATTTTCATAGAATGTGTTACTATTTTAGATGTTATAATAAAATATCACACAAATACAAAAGATAAAAGGTAGAAAAGAAACCGAAAAAAAGATATAAGGTTAAGAGCTCCTTGAACCGACGGGCGTGTATGAGGAATGTGATGAAAGTGAATGAAGCCAGAGAAGTGTGTCAGGATCGTAGCAAATGAAAATCTGTAGTCTCTGCCTACCCATCTGGGAAACAGGCATGAATCTATGTATGTATGTACAAAAGATAAATTTAATACAAGACACATTGATTTACAACTAGGTACTGGTCTATTCTCATTATGATAAGAGTTACGACATAATCCGCCATGCTGGCCCACTCCAAGTTGGCAGACTTAACACTTTAGGAACGTTACAGATAGCTCTCAACCATGCAAGTTTCCTCACGATATTTCACTTTACCGTTAAAGCGAGCCATAAGTAACTATTTTGACATGAATAACTTTAGACAATCAGAAGTACCCACCATGGAATACATACATGGTTCATCCACCATTTAGTGTAACATAAATCCCTAGAAAAATCCATCCAAAATCTATCGGATTTTGCAACCGTAATTAATATTATAAATGCGAATGTGAGTTTGTTTGGTTTATTGTTACGCTTTCACGCCATAACTACTCGACCGATCATCGTGAAATCTCGGAAACGCGTAGTCAGAAGAACAGAAAAGAACATAGAGTAGAAAGCACCTTTCATCCAAAAGAAAGTATTGATACTAACCTTTTTTTTTTGTTGGTACCCAGGTAAAATGCTTGATGCACTATCCGCCGGCTAGGGGATGGCACCGGCGGGGCGTGTGGGACTCCCCATTCTGGTATACCCACTAAAAAACCTGGGGTGTTCCCTCTCTCACCCAATGGAGGGGCCTGTTGGGAGCTCTTAAAAGAATTGAGTCATCCATAGCAGGCCCCCCCGTGTGGGTGTGGGCCGGGTCAAACAGACCCGACCACCTCTCGTCCCCAGGGGAGAGCCTCACCGCTCTCCCCTTTCGACATTGAAAGGCGTGCGGGAACACCACGCGCGCCCTCTCGGGGTTCTTAATTTGTGGGTGGCAGGCCCCCCTGAGCCTTGCCACCCGGAACCCTTACGTGGGGGGCAAGAGAGCGACATAAGCTAGCCTACCCTACATTTAGGCGAGTGAAGCCGCGGGAAAAACCTAGTATTTTAATAGAAATCACATGTGCAGATAACCCTTTCACGGAAAACGCTTGTCTAGAATATCTTGCGCCATCCATAACTTCCAAGATTACCCCGCAGGAGGCACCAGGCTCGATAGAAAATGGTACTTGACAAGGGACCCCAAATCGTGAAGATAAACGCCATTACCTAACCTCTATTTTCAGTCTTAATGTCAAATAAATTGCAAAAGGCCCTTATCTAAGCATTTCTATCTGAGTAACCTTCAACTTCGCTTTCAAGTTAAGCGATGCTGAATCAATATTGAAATAGGATGTGTAGTTTTTTCGTTGAGTTAAAGGCAAAGAAAAGACCTATAGATACCTGTCCTAGTGACACTTGTATGTGTAGGTATCATAATATGTCTATTTCGCGTAAACTATTTATGATAGAATAGTAGTAAGTCATAGTTATTTTTTTGGTACAAAATATCTTTGTGTATTAATTTTACACTTGTACTTTACTAATAAAATTACATGAACACTAGAAATATTTGTAATTATCCGTGGTCTGTGCTTACCCCTCCTGTAATCAGCAATAATCTGAGTGCTTTTACTGTCGATCGAATGCTACTGTCGGTAGTTAAAGATTAAAGTCCCGGATTCAGCAAAGTGATATATTATTAGGTTATTTGATTTCCTAATATTGAAAATTTCAATGCGTATCATATCTGAACATGAATGATAATAATTTACATTATGGAAATGCAATGAAAGCCTAGTGAAAGAACGTTGGACTGTCATGCAGAGAGTGTCGAGTTCGATCCTAAGACACGAAGCTCTGACTTCTTGAAGTTATGTGCGTATTAAATAGTTAAATATCGCTCGCTTTAACGATAAAGGAAAGCATCGCCAACCAAAAACCTGCATGTCTGAGAGTTCTCCACATAATATTGTGGAGAACTCTCAAATATTTGTGAAGTCTAACAACCCACACTGGGCAAGTCTGGTGGACTATGGCTTAACCCTTCTCGAAAACTAACATGAGGCCCGTACCTAGCAGTGGTACAGTTTATATACAGGGCTGATATTATTATTATAAGAGGGATCTTACGTGTCTTAATTATTTTATGACACTACTTCTCTACCCGTTACTCCACCTATGTGAATCCCACGGGAAATCATACTGGGATAAAACAAGACAAAAACAAACCATTGCGACATTAATCTAATAAGTATGTTGTAAATCCTTTACAGTATAAACAGTATTGTTTAAACAACACTTGCATTTTGAACTTATCAATAGATTACGCTGCCCAAAATGTTCGCCACTTTTCATGCGGCAGTTGTTCGTTCCAGAATGAATAGTTCGTACACAAATATATCCACTTAAAACTTCGTTCAAGATAACCTATTAATTATCATCCCATCTAACATAAATCCACTGCTGGAAATAAGCCTCAAGGTTTTTTACATATACCGATATTGGGCCGGCCACCGGCCGCATCCAATCGCTTCCCGCGACGGTTTCTAGGTTGTAGTTCCACCTTGTGAAAACTATCCCTGCTAAAACCTATTTCAAGGAATACATTATAAACTCAATGTATGTGCTTTACATGGTTGTGTGGGATGTGTTATAAATAAATAAATAAATAAAATTTTGAACCGGAACCATGTCGTAGGTGCTCATAAAGAATATTATATGACTAAAGTGTTAGGATACGAGCAGACTGGGAATTATAACTCAGAGTGGACGGTGGAATATATATCATTTGCGATTTGGAACATGGCGAGGGTAGAATCCCAAGTTTTGACGGTAAGGGCGCGGTATAAGGGATGGTTTGAACACTTTAATCTTTCTTCAGGGTTTCTCCCTAGAGAAACCGCCGAATATTTTCGTGGAATGGGAGCAATATTTATATGGTAATAAAATAACAACACGTCGCTGAAGTGTTGTTGGCAACTAAGAATCAATACACCTATTTCTAGGAGCGTGCAGAGTTTTAGAATAAGCCGGCTAAGCCTTTTGGAATATTAAGAGGCTTTCCAATAGGTAAAGTCTTTTCAATTTCACTTGCATGGACGTGCGATGCGACGATAAGCGCATAAGAGCACACTTAATGCACGTTACTGCTAATACATGCATTATCTCAGGCTTGCATACCAGAAGGTAGGTAGATGTGTATTACTCATAAATTGCATCAGCTATGGTTTTCAGTCCAATGCAATGTTGTTATGTTGTTACCGAGAATTTATTGACAGAAAAGACGGCAATGATTACATTAAATTATGGGAAACTTAGCTAGCTAAAAGTCTCAAAGCAATTTTGTGATGGAACATTTACTAAAAGTTTTTGGAACGAAGTTCCTTACGGCAGGCTTGGAGGGGATAGGGATTTTGCTGCGCGACCGAACCGAAAAAAATGTGATAGTAAAACCGTAAGAAAAAATCAATGGAAAAAAGTGCGTGGAATAAAACCGTTAAATGAGACGTGCGCAGGCGCGACAGTCGCATACACAAGCGAAATATATATATATATATATATTTCGATAATTCTATTTTTATTTAAGTTGATAATTTGAATTACGATGTTTTTTTATTTTAAGTAATTTATTATTTCCTAAAATACTGAATTTCCTAAATACTTTCTTGTACTTAAATAAAAACTAATCAGCAAAATTTAAGAGAAAAATCAAGAAAACGTACATAAAATTGAGCACGATTTTTTTTGCAATTTGTGTCGATTCTACATTAGCCGAAGGAACTCCGTTCCTACCTGGTGTCCCACGACACCACATAATTTTATTTAATTAACTATGATCCAATATGATTACTTTGTTGTTCTCACGGCCTAAGTTGACGCTTATGTTTGCATGCGACCTAGAAATAATGTCGAGTGTTTTATTGGCGATTTTAAAGAGTGGTCGTTAATGCAGGTTGCTTCTCAAAAGTTCAACCGTTAGCCTGAACCTTGCAATAATCTTAATGTCACTTCAGTAACATGACTAAACCGACCAAAGACGATCGTAAGTATTACTTTGTGACCTCAAACGAATAAATGATTTTTGTCTTTGACTATTGCTATAAGTGGATTATCTATTAGCAAATTATCAGTAGCAGCATAGAGTCTAAATACGTGTTCAATAGACGGTAATATTGCCTTTATTACGTGGGACCTAACATATACCTGCCAAATTTATCCTCTTCTAGAGATACAAAATTAAGAATATATTATTAAGATCCAATATAGAATTCTTTGGCTTCTGTTAACTTCCGCTTTAGCTCCATCAAAAGTGGACTTAACAAATTGGCATAAGATTGAACTCAAATGCCAAAAATCAAATAGCGTCAGATGACGCAATTTCCTCATCAGTTGCAGCTTAATTAGGTAATTAACCCAATAACAGTGAGCCACTGTAACTAAGACAACCTCTCGCAGGAGTGACAATGCAGCGTCTTGCAAAGGCGGCTTAAGGACCAGGATGTGCTTTGTGTGCAAGTCAGACACCAATTTGGTGTCTGTCACACAGTTTATACTAGTTCAGACACCATCGTACACCCTATCTTTAAATTGTGAATTAAATATTATATACATTTTTTATTTGTTTAAGATAGATTAACTGTGCTATGTTTTATGTCCAAATAAAGTTTTTATTATTGAAGTGAAAACTTGATCTAAAATTCGTAAGACGGAGTGAGAATTGTCATGTTTGTGTACGATAGCGTAATAAATGAATATTGTATTTTACCACATAAATTATAGTACTTTTATACTGATAATTAAAGCAATTCGTGCAAAATTATCCCCTAACCATTCCAAAATATCAAAAATGCACAACGTTAATATTCAAGTTTTCACTTCTGCCGCCACTCCCGGAGTGCAACCCGTTGATTTTTTGCAGGAGTGGTAACTACTTGATAAATATATTTTTAAGCCGCTTGATGGTCTATGTTTACTTATAATACCAGAAGTATTACACGTCGTTTGTCAACCCTAGAGAAAAGGACTTCAATACAGAATGATAAGATAAGGTTTCAGTGCTAGCACCCTTACGCTAGTTTACTGTGAATAGTAGGTTCATAATGGTTAACCAACAGACAGATGTGTCTTACAGAACAATGCATTTGAAGCTTATATGAATATCAATACGTGGCAGTATAGCCTTGTATGGCTGCCAATCTTACAGACGATGGGACAGAAAAAGGCTAACAGCATTTGAAATTTGGTGCTTGAGAGGGATGGCGAGGACAAGCTGGACAGAAAGATAATCAGATAAAGAAGGGAAAAGTTTATTACCCACTTAATTGTTTTGCGACACAATACATGTTTTTAAAACCATCTTATAAGGAACAGTTGTAGGAAGGAGAGGAATAGAAATACCGCGATGAACCTTTGACCAAGAAGTGAAGGAAAATATGGAAGTCGAGTCGTAGAGTGCGCCGTTTATATGAATTTTTTTTTTTTATTTTGCTCATCAAAATGACCACACTCCACCTGATGGTAAGCAGTCGTGTGGTCTAAGAGCAGTGGCCTCCACACCGCCCCCACAGCAGCCGAGGCGATGTTGAGGTCTCTACTTTGACGGATAAAAAACTTTAAGACCATAATTATATATCGCATAGAATATATAATTATGGTTTTACTGAATATGATTAAATTAAGCATGGCTTAGATTTTAGTTTAATCCCAAGCGATCGAACTGTGGAAACCACACAACATCAATTTAATGGTTCTAAACACTTTTTTTTTAGCTTATGCCCACTATATTGGAGCCCAATTAGTTTTCAAAAATGTATAGCTTCGTTACAATTTTATTAAAACTACTAGCTGATGCCCGCGATTTCAACCTGAGTATAATGTAACATATTTTCCAAGCTCCAAGATGTTTTTTGACAAAATATCATCTTAAAAGTTTTTATGATACGTATAGTCAGTCGTACAGAACTTGGGCGCGGACAAAGCCCACAATGGTGTCTCCACTTTAATAGTCACTCTGAGCTGTAACGAAACGTATTTTACAGCTGCGTCAGCATTGTAGTGCGACTAATGAAACGCCCATAAAAATACACTACACTGGCTGAGACTAGTATGTTGTTCACAAAGACAAAGAAAGTCCACTTTGCTAGTTATATTGCTCGCTATAACTGCACTTTATTACTCAGTATTCCTGCCAATAACGAGGACTATTCGATTTACTTAAAGTTATACTACATAAATATTATATTTATATATAAATTTTACTAAACTTTTAAATGAGTTAGTTCCACAAAAGGTTTCGGCATTTAACTTCCAATGATGCCGAAATTTCGGTATGAATGTTCGCTACGATTCCTGTACCAAGAAATACTTGCGACTGCTATGCTTAAAGTCCTGAGATCAAATCTCTGTTTTTGTGTTTTTCTGCTAAGCAAGTTTTTCAGGTAGCAGTGCGCACTATGAATCTGTGCCTGAATAACGGCAATAGGCTCTATTATGTGAGCCCTAAAACATATTTAGCGAAATGTGAGTGTTGTACACTTCATTCTATACCTTCGGGGTAAGAGGCGTGAGACTAGGTTTATACGTATATTAAATGTGGACATCTGTGTTTAAGTTTTGATCTTTGTTGCACCATTACGTTTAACCTTTGAGCAAATTCAGATGAAATTTTATTTATTTATTTAGTTTTAAGAAAGCTTACAGACTACTACAAAGATAGTTAGAGTAAAATATATATACACGTTGCTAATTACAAGCTTCCACTTATAAGTAAAAAATATATGCTAGCAATACAGAATGGTGTTGTCGTCTAATAATACGATCACAATGTAGTAATGAATACAAACAAAAAACATGTAAAAAGTAGTGTGCAGAGTCGTGTAATGTAATCCCAGTGGGTAACTGTTTTATTTAATTAATTAGCTGTTTAAGCAAAATGTTCATTTGTCAACATTTTTCGAATATGTCGTGTGCTAGTATTGAATAGATCGATCTCCAAGTGTGAAGGTGGATTATTAAAAGCTATTATATCTATACATAGATAGACCATGTTCTGAATCACATAGAGTATTTTTAATCGCGGTATGTGTTCCCCATAAGATGCTCAGAGGGGAAACCGCAGACAGAAACTAGTTAATAAACGAAACAAAAAATATTTTAAGACGACTTTTTTATTGCAATTGATGGCAGACTAGCAAGTGGCCCACCTGATGGAAAGTGGTAACCGCTGCTCATGGACTTCAGCAATGTCAGGACACAGCAAAGCCGCTGCCTAAATATCATAAAAATACTTTTATTATACGCGTATGCAGAAGTAATTACACGTTTCAAAATCTTCACATTGCAAATTGAAAACAGCTCTTGTGAAATTGCCTGCGGGGTCACCACTTGTATGTAATCAAAGTTTCACATGAGGTTAATAAATTTAACGCAATTACATTTTATATATGTATATATTGACAACGGCCTAAACCTTGGCCTTGGCCACACCGTGGCCGTGGCCCGTGCCCAGCAGTGGGACTGTTGAATACAGGGCTGATGTTATTATTATTATATTGATTTCACTATGTCCCCCAAGGGGTAGGCAGAGATGTCTTACAGCCGTATTTCACTAAGTATGTTTTAGGTATTCACTTACGGGCAAGTCTATGATCATTTACCAAGCTCATTTCTTGACGCCGTGGTTCTATTTCGAGTTTATCTACGTAACACTACCTGAGTGTCGAACCCGGTAACGCTCAGTAAACGTAGGCATATACCTTTGTCAGCTGATCAACGACATCATTTCAATACAATACCTATTACTTAATTACTAGCTAAATCAAGCTACGCTTCACTGAAGCTAAGTCTGATATTTCCAATATAGAAGTTGAGCCTATTGTTGTCTATTAGTAACAGACTTCCTGTCCTACTAGGAATCATTTAACAGGCAAACACAATAACACTATCAGACTCAGAAATTCTATCAGAGACGGCACTAGGAGTAATTCTTGTCTCAGGGAGCCTTTACAAACATTCAAACAACGGACACAAAGAAAACATAAACTCAGACCAGCTTTTTGTGGATCACAATTATTGTCCCGTGCAGAGATCAAACTCACAACACTTGACGCTATGGCAATGATAATACGACCACTTAATACACTACGTCGTCTGTGCAGTCAAGTATGACCAAGATTAAATTACAGTACCTAGTGAAAACTATATAACCTTGATCATCCTATTCGTCGAAACATTCAGCACGAACAAGCGTAGCAATCCCTAAGGACCTCAAGATCTCACCAAACAAACATACCTTAGTTACCGCGAGGGTTGTCAAGGAAAATTGGTAACACTTATCCGCCTCTTGCTCCAAAAATCCATTCAACTGAATATATTGAAATACCTGAAATAAAAAAACTTCAAATCAAATTAAAAGCCCAGATAGTTGTATAAGAAAGGAGCTTTATTTTCTATAGTTATTAGAAATATAAATATATCTTCTCGTAAAATAGTTATTCACTTCTATAAATGTGCGAAGCTTAGTTAAATGGATTGCTCTGTATCAATATAATATTTATTGTTACAATTCGAGTATTTGATATGTGATATGATTTATTCGATTTATTTAAAAGGTTGAGTGTTGTTGCCTATGCTACGTATAATAGCCGAATAAACATGGCAGGGTTTTCAAAGATCGTATTTTTAGTGTTCCAGTGCCTCTGGTGGAAATATAGTTTGTCTGATAAGATCGCTCAATTTCTGCAATATCGGTTTTGTTTTAACCATACTACTACACTAACCTCGGGTTTCTGTATTGAAAAAAGTAGCAAATTTCAACTGAGTATTCTCAAATATATTTTACAGAATCAAACAAACATAATTTTATGAAACCTCTGTCAACAGAGTATTTACTTAAGTATACGATGTTGAAATACCTACTCCTATTCTATTTTAGTTTAAGTAAACTTGAAACAAGAAAGTATTTAAGTAATAATGAGAAGAGGTCCGTGTCCAGCAGTTACAGTTTAATACAGGGCTGTTATTATATATTATATATAAATATTTTATTGGCAAGACAGAATAATGCAAGCAAAGCCGCAGGCAGAATCTAATCCACAAGTTCAACTTCAAAATTACTTGAATTACGCTTTACTTCTTGAATTTATAACTAGGTGATACTGCCAAAGAGCATTGCATCTTTTTAACACAAACTTAAGTCGTGAGCTTCATGAAATTTCGCATAAACGTTGTCAGGATTACAGAAAGTGGCGTAGGATACCTTTCATCCAGAAAAAAGTACTGTTTCCGAGGGATAACAAATTGACATAACCTACATTTACGCAAACGTAGGCGCGGTCAAAATCTAGTATCAAATAATAATTTATTAAAAATAAAATATAATATACAGTTTCTGGTGATTCTTAAAGAGCCATTATTTTATTGACTAGAAAGCAGGCGGACGCGCTGTCATCGTACCGACGACATAAATCATTAAGCGACATATTATTACTTGTTCGGAAATGGTGGTTCGCGGCAGGAAACCATTGATCAGCGAGAACAAAGCCTACCTTGGTCCGTTAGTCCAGTACCGTAACCAAAGCATCCTTGATAAGAGCCTATACTTCGCTTGACAAGATAATAAATAGTCCTTCAGATCGGCGAAGCTCAGCCATCGGAGTAAAGATATTATAGTGCACAAGTGACTACGGAAACATAAGTGCACTCCTATTGCCTGACTCTTATTGTTTAACGGGACGTTAATTCGACACGACTAAAGAGATCAGGCGTAGGACCGACGTCTCGCGTGCTTGTCGAGGCCTGGAGTTGAAACACTGTCAACTTTGTAACTACAGGCCAATATTAAGAACTAGGTTTGGCCTATTTTTTACCCTCTGGAACAGTCCTAATTTCTAAATAAAATATACTCTGTTGTACTACGTTAAAACCCCACGCTATAGTGCCCAGGCTTTTGCCAGCTACTGATCTTGGCGCAAGCTTTTGACTAATGGCCTACTAGTTTAAATAGTCACCTTGCTACTATCGCGTATGTAACCTACAATATTGCGAGTATGTTGGGTTAAATATCCAAACGAGACAAAAATTACTTGTTTCACTGATAGTTGTTCGTCTTAGTGATGTTTGTGTCAGTTTAGATTTTTTTAAAGTGCCTGGCAAAGCAGAGATTTTCTTAGTGCAAAGGTACACTTAAAAAAACCTTACATATTTTTCGGGACCAAATTATGCAATAAAATAAAAGCCTTTAGAGTCTTCTCATTAATTTTAAAACAACGTTATCGGTAATACTGGTACTTAAAACGGCTTCCGACTATATCCCTACCATATCCATACAACCACAAATGACAAGGAAGTGTCAAGATCCAAAGTACGTCTGCAAGCTAAACTGTTTTCTTGGAAAAAGTGCAAAACATAAAAAGTAGACTGCAGTATCTTGTGATAGGATTTCCGAATTTATCCTTATGTGTTTAAGGTTTATATTTAATTAATAGTAGTTTTAAAGTATTAAAGGTGATTTTAGATGGCGACAACATTGACGCGCTTTTTATTAAAGAGAATGGCTTTTAAATAATTATATTTTTATGATTATCATCGTGTTTATTCCACCACAGGGTTTTTGTGTCACTCGACCACAGTGCCATCTATACAATATAAAGATTCTCATTGCATTGGTACCAATAAGCCGGTGCACCCGGGGAAGAACCAAACTCTTACAGAAAACAGGTATAAGACAGTGCTACTGCTTTTCGTCTAGTATCTTTTCCAGATGCTGACAAACTTACTCTCCCACTCCTTTCCTTTTATCTTTAATTCCTTTTCCCGTGGATTAGTAATGCAGGAGTGATATCGCGGGTACTGCAAGGGATCATAGGCTACGGTCGGTTGCCCTCCAAGCCGTCGGCCTGTATGCCACCGTTTTTTATACAAAACAATTTTAAGTAAACAGAACTTGACTGCGGCGAGTAGGGTTTCCAGAGCTTACGCAGCTCTTTCCTTTTCTTTCTCAGGGAAGAGATCTTTGTTCCGGTAGGGCAGCCACTCTCAATGGAGATGTTCATTTTTTAATTCCAGGTTATGAGTCCCGAGGCCAAACTGTCCACCAACATATGGTCTAAAATGGCATGCTACCTTCGCTTGTCAAATTAAATTTATTTAAAGAATTGCCTTAGTTCAATGCGATTGCTGAATAAATGCATGTTGCTCAGTTTTTGATAGTAAAGATGTGGGGTTTACTCGTTAAGAACTCAGTAGCAGGAAAGTCTAGAAATTAGCTCGGTAGACGGCAGTAGTCTCGGCTCCTATACGTGCAACCTAAAAATATAAGGGTAGTATTTAACTGCAAAGCAAAAAAATACTAATTGCGCAGCTAAAAAAGCTAATTGATCAGCAACTCATGGCCAGCAAACTTTAAAGAGATCAAACTATGTCGATGGAGCCCCGCTTCGCGGGGCTCCTATTTTTGGGTGGGTTTAAAAAAGGAACCTAACATAACCTAACACTTCCGAGACGGAATGCAGTGATTTGAGGCGTATAGATGCTCGTGATGCTGTGCAATATTTGCTGACCAATTAGTATTTTTGCTGATCATTAAATTTAATCCCAAAATATAACTGCCAAGAAGTGAGTATATTTCCTCTGCCTACTCCTTCCGGGAAGTGACGTGACACTGTTATGTATGTAAAAAAATATTATAAAACAACAAGATAACTGATGTTCCACATACAATTAACCCTGTATACCAGATTCGGGTACCCTAACACAATCAGTTGAAATTACTCCCGAAAATTCCAAACTCCATTACGCGAAACAAACGTGTCCTGTAATATATTCAAACCTGTTACGTCACAGTTGTGACGTCACAGTGAATTTAATTAATCAAGCGATTTCCTGACACGTCGCTTCCGGTGTTCACATTGGATTGATATGCGAAAGTTCGGATTAAGGTATTATGTTACTGGTTTTGTATTAATTGTTCTTGAATATATTATCGTTATAATTATGGAAGTATATTAATTTTGCGATATAGTTGAATATATTTATTGATACTGACAATGTACTGACAAGCATACAAAATTACCGTAGCATTAATTACAATAAATTCTGTGGTAATTTGACATACTATGTCAGGTTTCATCGGTTAAACTGCTGATCAGATAATGAAAAAAATACGGTATGGTATGGAGATAAATAATAATAATACTAGGCATCTATTCAACTGCCCCACTGCTAGGCACGGGTCTTTTCTCAGTGGAATAAAGATTAGGCCACTGTGGCCTTAACCTTATTAGGCTGAGAAGAGGTAGAGTAGAGTATAGACCACCACGGTAGCCCAGTGAGTCTTCATATATCTTGGATAACTTTAGACATGGCGGTTCCCTCAACCGTTAAAGCATGCAATAAAGAACTGTTTAATACGCACATAACTTCGAAAATACAAAGATTTGCGCATTGGGATTGAACTTGAGACCTTTGCGTGGACTGCCACGGTTTCCCACTAGCCTATCGCTGCTTGTTATTTACAGATTATGAAACTGTAATGGCTACCTTTTTAAAGTGTAAGGGTTAACATTTTTGTGTCGGTTAGACCAGATAAGTTCTTCGTTCATTCCGAAATTCGGTGCAAATTTCAACGCGTGGCATGTTTTCGTCCTAAACTCACAGGAAGTACTAATTCTTACAAGAGCTGGCTGGTTTACTTCTCTTGTAGTAACCGGCTGACTCACTAGGCGAAACGCAGAAACAGTTGCTTGTGTTTCGCCCAGTAAGTAAACTGGAGGCACAAACTTATCTCTCCCATTCCTTTGATTACAACTCATCGGTAAGCGTGAATTATAACTTTTGGTATTTCAAGTGGACATTGGCTACGGGAACCGCTTACCATCAGACCGTAATTTGTATATTATTTTATTAGAAAAAATAAACAGAGAGATATTAATAGCAGCTAGTTCTAAAACTCTGTCTACGGCATTAATTAAAAACCCCTTTTAGACATCCGTAATTAAATGATTTGTATAATATTGTCTTCTGTTTACGCGAATGTTATTCATTGAAATTAAACTACTATATACGGATTTTATCGCGTCGTTTATTATAATATAATAATATTCTATCACATACACACAACCCCATCTAGCCCAAACTAAGCAGAGCTTGTACTATGGGTACTAGACAATGGATAAACATACATATATACTATTTTTTTTTTGTAACTACATACATATTATACATAGAAACACCCAGACCAAGACAAACATCCATGTTCATGCACACAAATGTTTGACTTGTGCGGGAATCGAACCCGCGACCTCAGGCGTGGCAATCAGTTACACTAACCACTACGACATCGAGGCCAACGAACTTTATTACAACATTTTGAAATATTTAACATTTGAAATATTTAAAATATTTAACACTTTATTACAACATTTTGAAAATTATTACACTTCTATTACTAAACTTTACTAATTTTTAAGCTAATTAAATTATTGAAACTATTAAAACTATTTATACTATTACTATACTATTATACTATTTATATTTATGTTTACACTTTCCCCGACGTTTCGGTTGCTTTTCAGCAGCCATGGTCACGGGGAGGCTAAGATGGTAGTTGTCTCAATGTTCCAGTGTAGTTATTTCAAAGTATCCGAACATAATTTAATCATGGGTGTTTGTTTCTATTTACGCAGAATGAGCTCAAACTATCATGAAGTCTAGAATTTTGAAATAAAGTGTCAAATAAACAACGCGATAAAAACCGTATATAGTAGTTTAATTTCAACAAATGATTTGTATTTAATTGACTGCACACACTGACACGTCTTCGCAAAAACAATCTGCCAATAATATGTAATTATTTTTGTCAGCGGTACCATCCACGTAAAATATGAATCCGTTTCGTTACGTCTGGAGAAAGAATATTTCAAAAAGTAAGTGCGTTTCTGAATGTTGATATTTCGTATTTTACCAAAAGCTGAAATGGATTTTGAGTTCTCAAAACATTTTTGAAGTGAAAACTTCTTTAGCGGCGTTGTGCACTTTTTTGTGATGGGTAAAAAATATTAAACTCGCGTCAGGACATAGGACCTGATCGAAAATTCGTAAGACGGAGGGAGAATTGTCAAACTCGCGTCAGGGCACGTGACCTGATCGAAAATTCGTAAGACGGAGGGAGAATTGTCATGTTTGTGTACGATAGCGCAATACATGAATATTGTATTTTACCACATAAATGATAGTACTTTTATACTGATAATTAAAGCAATTCGTGCAAAATTATTCCCTAACCAATCCAAAATATCAAAAATGCACAACGTTAATATTCAAGTTTTCACTTCTACCGGCACTCCCGAAGTGCAACCCGTTGTTTTTTTTTATTTGATGTCGGGTATTAGCTCTCTGTGACGTGCAACTAAAACTATTGGTAGCGAAATACAGGTGCAATAACCAATCTTTTCGGAGACATGTCTAAGACGTCAAGTAACTAACTAAAAAATAGCAAATTATTCATTTCTTTATTTTTTGGCAATAAGATAAATTTCACCTTGGTGCAGCAGTAGTGAAGCGGCTGCTGTGCATGACACGAACCGATTCGGGATCTAAAACGGCTTCCCGGGTCGGGTAAAATTTTATTGAGATTTTTTGTACAAGAAGCTTAGTTTTTTTTTATACTACTTAGGTGGCAAACAAGCATACGGCTCACCTGGTGGTAAGTGGTGCCTGCAACACCAGAGGCATCACTTGCGTGTTGCCAACCCTTTAGGAAAGGAAGTGGGAAGGATAAGGAGCAGGAAGGGGGACAGAGGGTAATAATTTGGGCTTCCGGTAATGGCAACATGGATTCTAATCTCCTAATACGTGGGTCCTAAAAGCGACATGTCTAATGGTAATCGATCACTTTGCCCTAAGTTAGTAAAAAATATCCCTCGATAAACCTTTCTCAGTAGTCCATGTCTAATTCTAAGTAACATTACAAATGCGAATGTGAGTATATTTGTGTACGGTTTCACGCTTTAACTACTCAACCGATCGTCATGAAATTTCACATACAAGTTGTCAGTGTACAACGAGCAGAACGAAAAAAGGGTACCTTCCATCCAGAAAAAGTATTGTTACTAACATATTCCAACCAACATTTACACAAGCGAAGCCGTAGGCAAAACCTAGTCAAGTATATTTTTTCCTTTTTATTCACACACAATCAGACCTGTCAGCAGCTGAGCAAACACAGAAAATAGCCGGGACAAGCAACGAATGGCTTATAATTACGTGACGCAAAAAGATCGTATGTCTAACTTTTTAATTGATATAGAAGTGATGATTATGAAACCTCCCAACTAATATCCAAAGACAACGTGTGACGTCATTCGCTATGACGTCATCCTTAGCCTGACAAATTTAATTAATCATACAAGTTTGAGATTACTACAGCCCTCCTACTTAATTAGTGTAATTGTTACATACATTCTGATTGAACATGACACTAATTATAATATATTGATTTGATTTTGGTAGGCATTATTGAAATTTGTTTCAGTTCAATTCATATATTCATAGTAGGAAGTATTTACATGTTTGAAATACTGTTTTGGGGAATAAAATGAACGTATGCATAAATGTAACAATATAACCTAGATGCAGAATTAAAAATCTTAGACATCTAATATAGATTAGATATCTAATTCTACATATATCTAGGTGCTAGTACAATGATATAATTTTTGCTGACGTTAACTACTTAAGAAAAAATGTTTGTGATAAATAGGCAGTTAATCTAAAAACGCCACTCAATTAATAAATCTTCGTATAGTGTATTTTTAAAGAGAAAGAAATAGAAGGTTATATTTTCTATCGTTCTCTTTAAAAAAGACATGGTGTTTAATTCCCGTGTCACGTGAGTCATTATACAGATTAAAATTAAGGACGTATAACACCCAGACTTGCATTAAATAAATTTTGGTCAACCAAATTTTTAACAGTTATAAATAAAAATTATGACAGTGCAACCTGAAATAACGGAGTAGTAGCACAACCGCCATTCGTGGGTAAAACCACAGAGCATACATAGTTTATCATAAATGGAGACATAAAATGACCACTCCTCTGTATAACACAGAGTATAATATACCCAATCTGTGTTCTGTAGACCCTACATTATAATAATTGTCACCAATATAATGATAACTCTGTCACCAAATAATGACAAGGTAAAACGACACCTACTTTAAAGAGTTAAATTGTGTCCGTTAATTATTAGTTACTAAAGTTTAAAAAATGTCAAAGCGGGTTATCTTTGCATAAGGTTCTGTACGTACACAGATACAATACATATATCGTAGTGATTTACATAACTGCAATATGAGTGCAAGAAACAAATATCACACTGGTCCGCTAGCACCAGTGCACAGCACCTCTTTATGGCATATGGAAATAAATCAAATCAAAGGGTCTCAGCTCTAAACATTTTGCCTGAAATCTTCTGATTTGAAAGAGAAACATATTAATAATAATAATATTCTACCACATACACACAACATTATCTAGCCCAAACTAAGCAGAGCTTGTACTATGAGTACTAGACAATGGATAAACATACATATATACTTTTTTGTAAATACGTACAAACATAGAAACACCCAGACCAAGACAAACATCCATGTTCATGCACACAAATGTTTGACTTGGGCGAGAATCGAACCCGCGACCTCAGGCGTGGCAGTCGGTTACACTAACTACTACGCCATCGAGGCCGACAATATAGCTATGGATTTCAGCTGTTGCGTGCAGAACCCTTAAATAAAGAAGGTGCTTGATGACATAATTGTATACTTGATGTTGGTTCACAAATAACTACGTAGGATAGGCAGACAGGTTTACTCTGACACGCTAATTTTGATAATAAGATTGCTTGTACAGTCGGCAGCGCGAATACTTAAGCACTTTATTTGCATTTTATTTGAGAACTACCTGTCTGTTGTAGGATGTTTAGATATTTGTCACTTGTTACTCAATTAAGCGTAAATTCTTGATACTGACTCTTGATGTTATATATCCCGATATCCATTCTCGTAGGATTAAAGCGAGCGAAGCCGCGAGCGTAGGCTAGTGTCATATAAAGTATGAGTAGATTAAATCCTGCGAGAATATAAGTGGTCAAAACCGCAGGTTGTCGTGTTGTTTATTTTAAAAAGACAATTTTTATATATATACTATTTTTACGCGATGTTTATTAAAAAAATTAGGTTTTTTTAAATAAACAACGCGAGAGATACCGTACAAAGTAAATAATGTTTATGCGAATGTTATACATTGAAATAAAGGTTTCATTTTAATATATAACATTTGCGTAAATGTACAATATTACCGCAGATACAAGTTAGTCTTGGCATAAAGAGAAGTTTTGTTATTTAAATACACAGTGAGGTTAGCCATTTTCGCGATGTAATTTGCAAACCGTCGGCAAACAAATAACTATGTAAGCGTTGAAGTCAATCAGACACGCACAGGCTAATTTTAAACTTTATAAACTTTTCTAAGTACAGACAGCACAATAAAAACAAGAATATGAACACGAAATTTAACTAAAACATCGTAAATATGAATATGTTATACCTAGCATGTTCATTATAACCATGATCGCGTTTTTTTCTTTATCTTCGTCTGTTTTCTAGCTAACTGCATTCATGAAAATCGGTTAAACGATGTAAAAAATAACAATAATATATTTTTGTATTTGTGATATTTAGTAGGAATTTAATAAAATATTTTGTTTGTCATTTAACTTGAGGAGAACTGTTAGCATGCATGCTACTTGCATGCTCCATATAAGGATTTTCTTATGCTCTCTCGACAATGTTCTGAAAATTTAAATCTACTGTCAGTGTGTCTATTACAATTACAAGCAAATGTGGGAAGTTCAATAACTTAAATGGAAGTGATATTAGAAGAACACTATGTTTTCACGTCTTCTATGCAGGTTAGTAGTAGTCTTATATTTAAAAGAATTTTATTAAGATTATCGCTTCAACATAACTCTGATCCAACTCATTGCAATAAAAAAGAAATATCAAATACATTTCATACCAAATCTTTCACATACAACTGATACCATTTTGAACACTACACACTATTTTTTGCCCCATTTTACCGCTAACTAAATAATCATCTAACAGGCGATACTTGAATAAAAATGGCTATTAACAGCATTGAGTTGGAACAATGCCCAGAACAGAGTCGATAGGTTTTCTACCGTATTAGGATTTACTGACGACCATCACGCACAAACGAGATGTTGATAGCAACACGAGCGGTGGAAATATACGTGAGCGTGTCAAATAACGTCACAGGACATGGGTCCCGTGACGTTATTTATATATAGAATTGCCAGACTGCATTTCTGCTTTCGATGGCTGAATGGTTGTGTTAAATCGGTAACGTCAAAGTAAGGCACGAATGATAGATGATATTTTGTATGGTAAGCATTTGCAGCATCTGTGGATATATTAGCAACTTTCAAGGACTCATTGCGTAATAAAACCATTTTCTTTTTCTATTGCCTCTAGGGACAGACAACCTACATGGTGATGCTTATAACCACCGCCATTAGACTTTCGCAATATCATCTGGGCATAATTTGTATCCGTTAATAGTATATTACTAAAGTGCCCCGCAACACAAAGCTCGAGAACCATTTAGGAGAGCAACATTTAAAAAAAAGTGAATTTACTAGGTGCACTACAGCCTTAGAACCGTCGTAAGAAAATCTGTAGACTGTACTCATTTAAATAACAAAAATAAACTTATTTTACTACTTGTTTGAAACATCGCACTCGAGTAAGTCTAACTAGACTAAAAATGTTTTTAAGAGTAACTAGAAATGTTTAAGAGTTGTTATATGGATAATTCTCAGATTTTAACGAAGGTATGCTTGTGATCCTGGGTTTTGTTGTTACAGTTTCCTGCTTCTCTTTAATCCCGCGACAACTGTACATTTCTGTTTGAAAACCAAAAACCTATAATCAATAAAAATGTTGTACTTTAACGAAGACATTTCCGCATAACTATACCCACGGAATTCTATCTTCCGGCAAATGTACTTTATTTAGGACATTAGGCTAAGTTATTATCTTTTGTCATAACTAATTATTCCGATATACGCGCCAGTACAAAGGCCTCATGTATGAATGGTTCGTATTTCGTTATTGCAAAGTGACCTCGGTATATGATGGATAGGTAGACAATTCTTGGTATTTAATACACTGTTAGCATCAGCAATAGCCTAGTGGATAGATCAGTGGTTTGCAATGATTGAGTTTTCGAAATGATGTGCTTGTTAAGTCATTATTTCGGAAACTAGACATAATGAAAAAAGCTTTGTATTTGGGCCTTGAAGTAGAAGCATTACTCAAGAGGTTTAGGTAGAGTCCTGATGTCCAGTAATAAAATACCTCGAACCTAGTATTGGCACCAGTCTCCTACAATATGCATACTAATATTATTATGTCTCATGTATATAAATAGAATAGTATAGTAATGTCAATTCATTCGTATCTTTAACAAATATTATGTAAATTATATTTTGCAGTGGGAAATGAATATATATTATTATTAGGTATATGGTAACGAAAAGATTTTGGTACTTTACATTTACAGCGTAGTAGCATTGGGGCACCAACAACCACATTTCTCTAGTTATGTGATGAAATTGTGAATACTGTACAACTGCTTTGAATGAATAAGGAAAGAAAACGTATATGTATTTGTTTCATCTCTAAAGACATGCTTTGCACCAAGTCTTAAGAGATAAATACAAATAGTAACTTACTTACCTAATTAACTACACTGTTAAAATTACTAATAAAAAAAATATTTTAAAATTAAGAAATATTTATATCTTCTCGTTAATCTTACGCCATTTACAGGTCTACCGTATTCTCAGTTTCACAATACAACCAAAAACGTGATTGCTTATCACACTAAAGCTGCCAGTAAACTGTGAATGTAAAGTACCATAATTATTTCTTAACCAAATACCATTAAAATATTAAAACCTCATTTGTCCGACTGTACTTAAAAGGCAAGCAACGATTCACAGAAGTGAAAAAACAATGTGTGGAAAGTAGCCGTTGGCTGTGGACCCTAATCACTGTAATCAAACAAATAAGGTATCATGGACCACTGCAAGTAGGAACTTGGTCTTATAGCAATTTTATGAATCTCCTTTAGGCGTTAATTATTACTATACCTGTGCTGTGCCTACACCGTGTCCTTTTATCGTATCTAATATTATAAACTAGAATTTGTCCGCTGCTTCGGTTGCTTTATGATTAATCTTGATAGATTTCGTCACTAGATTTCCATCCGTCGGGAACGGTATGTTTTGTGGATATAAGCTATTATAATGACCTTTTCTATACCCGTGACAATGTTTATGCAAAATTGTATGATGATCGGTGTTAAGGTCTGAAAGCATAACAAACAAACAAACTTTATTTTATATATTTTGTGTCGTATTATTATATATTTTGTGACACCTCCTTAAAATCTTTATTGCTGTGAATTTGTCAAAATTCAAGGCTCAATTAATTTGCCATACTTGAGAACCAAGAGCGGGATTAACATAGGTAGCTACGGAAATATAGTAGATCGAAATATTTAATAATAATAAATAATAATAATAATAACACTTTATTTCGGACTCTGGGATCCATAATATACAAGAAAATATATAAATATATATATTTAAATCTCTGGACAACCACTTCAATATCTCAATAAATCACCTTTATTTATTTTCATCACATTCTTGACGCTTCCATGAATGTCATAACAAAATTGGCAATACAGAACATCCTTAACATATGTAGCATTTCACCAGAAGATCTGGTATTGGTTTTGCTGGTTTCAGTGTACGTTGCGATCTGTAGATAATGTAACTACATTTTATTTGACGATGACATACATTTTTATTCAAAGTACTTGCAAAGAATAATAAAATTGACATAAATTCGCACTTTATTTGATCACGAAACAGCGTAATAAAATTTTAGGCTACATAAACAACTGTACCTATAAAACCCTCTATAAAACTGCGATGACAGCTGATAACCTCAAAACTGCGCGGATTGATGGCTTTTCTAGAATACTTTATATCAAACTAAGCAGATGGATGCGTAACGAAGATAGATATCGGCCTCAAAGGGTAATATCTCAGGTACTTTTACATTACTTTGTTGAAAAGCTAACCGATATATAATGTTCAAGGGCGACATCAATTATAACTGTTATAGTAAAAGCCGTTTAAAATATCCATAACAGAAACTGGTCCCTAAACTACATTTTTAAATAACTTTTAAACTTTCGCTCAATATATACTTATATAATACGTAACGGGTAATAACGCGATCATATATAATGTTCACCTTTTATGCTTGACGTTTCGACCAGGTTACACCGGCTGTGGTCACAAGCTGACTGGTGCAGCGATAACATGTCTCCATTTATGAGGCAGAAGGATCTTGATCCACACTCAGTATTCGTATATTTTTATTTGTGCATGTACCGTCACACATTACACTCACGGTATCCCAATTACGTACGCTAGCCGACGTGTCCGTATTCTGCGATTTACCTAACTGTGCAAAAAAGCAAAGTTGCGTATTATTATTAATCACGGGATTCCACGCCACGGATAATTAGAACTACATTTTTTATTGACACTAGCGACAGTTAAACGCTTGTCCGGTGGTAGGAGGAGACCGCCGTTCATTATGTTCAGCAATGGGCGGAAGTAGGTCCAACTCACCACCTTATTCTGTATTAATTATTAAGTGACTTAGGCATACTTCCATTCTCTGCACCTGAGTCAGGAGCAGAGTCTGGCAAATGGCTTTAGGGGAGAGCGCAAGTCGTGTAGATCCCTAAGGCAAGGCTGGTGGACTATCCTTCCCGAGGTTGCCGCCTGTTATTGGTCTGGTTCCATAAGAAACAGACGTAACCAAAACCTCCAGCCGTTATACACACACACCCACACATACACACACACACACACACAAACACCCTCATACGCACCCACACACATAAACACACTCAAAGCGCGCGCGCGCGCGCACCCACGCACAGACACACACCCACACACAGACACACCCTCCCACACACATACACACAAATACACACACACACACACATACACACAAATATATACACATACCACACAGCAAAATTTAAAACAAAAAAATTAAAAAAAATAAAAATCTAATACAAAATGGACAAAGTGACCCACACATTTAAACTACCCCAGGAGGGTACCAGCGTCCGCGACGCTGGAGAATCCCTCCCTGACCCTACGGGATCAGGCCGCTCCACGTATTCTGGGGGGAGCAATGGATCACCAAAGCCAATTCATCTGCGCGACCTGGCCAACGCCATGCCCAGCGCAGAAATCATATCAAACGCCTCCTGGAGCATTGCACCGCGTCGAGGCGACGTACGCGCTAATGCGAACGCCGCCTCCGCGAAGCACGCAAGCACAGGAGTAAAGAAACAAAGTGGTAACCGGCGCAACCGACGCAATCGGCGTGCCAAATCCACTGTTGCGCAATCAGTAGGAAGCGAACCGACTACGTCGGTGTCCGCACCGCTGGATGCGCAGTTAACGAGTAGGACAAACACAGCTGAGGGGAATGCTCAGCCAGTCGACCCGACCAGGACCGGTGACACTGTGGGTTTGACTCGGATGGAACTTCCAACCGAACGCGACACGCAAGGTGAACGCAGATGCCAAAACAGGCACGCGGGAGCCATTCAGTCAGGGAGCAGCGACCCTATGATAACGGATACCGCACCCCTGACAGAACAACGCGACGCGAAAGTTGGAACAACGTCGGAGGCAGCCCAACGTGTAGATCCGGTCACGGCTGGTGTCGAAGCAGAGCCGACTCACTCAGCTGTTACAAAAACAGGCTCGCGTCGCAAACGCGGGCCTCGAAAACGCGGACCACGCATCGATGCGCATCGCCCATCACATCCGGACACAGCGAGTGCGCCTACTTTACCTGCAAAGGCAAAGAGAGAGCGCCCAAATGACACGTTGTCGTCGAGAGATGGGCTGAAGCGCGCGAAGCTGGACCAGACGCCAAGGAGGGCAACGATAAGCTATGCAGATGCAACTCAATCGCACCTGCTGATAGCTGTCGCTGCCACGCCTCCCACAGACCTAACGGTGGAACAGGCACAGCAGCTCGAACTCTCCTTAGAGGAAAGGATTATCGAGGCAGCACTTGCCCCACCGCCAGACAACGAGCCAGCGCTCGCACCAGCATTCCGAGGGAAACCTCTGTCTACAGAGGGAGTACTGAAGATGTGGTGCGAGAACGACAGCACTGTAACCTGGCTCAAGAACACAGTAGCCACGCTGCAATCTCCTATTCCAGGGACCAAGCTGACCGTCATTCGGTAGTCAGACATAGTGAAGAGAGTTCGCGCTTCGCTATGGCTGCCGAAGTCAATCGGTTTGGACCTGACGAGGACCCATCGCCTCCTAATTGCGCAGAACCCATGGTACAGCGTCAAAACCTGGCAGCTGTACGGTGCGGCTATGCAGGAGAAGGGCATCTTCCTGACCCTGGGCATCCCAAAATCTGAAGTGGCCAAGATTTTGGAGAGAGGTCGTCGGGTCTCCTTTGTCTCAGGTAGTGTTTACGTTAAGTTTCACACTGCCGGGGACGGAGACGACTCGATGACCACAGGGCCCCGGGAGGAGCCTAACACCGGCAATGAGGAGGCATCAAAACGGGCACTGCCACTTACTGGCCCAAGTACGTCAGGCACAGCCTGCTCCAAACAGGTATCCATGGTAGATAACGCTACTCCCATACCTACCATGGACACCAGCGACCACCACACGTCTTCAGACGGGGAGTCCGTGAACAGCGATGTTCTCGGATCCTCGTCAGATTAGTGTGGTACAAACCAACCTCCAGCACAAACAAATTGCGACGGCTACCCTACGCAGACTGCTGGAGGTTAACCAAAGGACCATAGCCCTGATCCAGGAGCCGTGGATCAGAGGCGACAGCATATGCGGTCTGAAAAGCATCGGGGGTAAGTTGATGTACAATACTTCGGTTCAAAAGCCAAGAACTTGCATCTATATCCCTAGATCAATATCAGCTCTGCTATTAACAAACTTCTGTTCTAGAGACCTTATTGCGGTAGGACTCCAAACAGGGCTCAACAACCAAACGTTAGTACTAGCTTCAGTCTACATGCCCAGCGATGAGGAAATCCCATCTAAGGGGCTGGTTGAACTGGTACAACACTGCGAAGACCACGGCTGGCACATTATCATCTCAGCCGACGCAAACGCTCACCACCCACTGTGGGGAAGCCACACACCGAACAAAAGAGGTGAGTCTTTAACAGAATACATTTTCTCGACTAACCTATCTATAATGAACAATGGCTGCGAGCCCACTTTTGTCAGTTCTAGATACCAAACTATAGTAGATATCACTCTTGCATCGGATGGTGCGGCAGAACTAGTGTCAAACTGGCACGTTTCAGCCGAACCTTCGTTTGCAGACCACAGGCGTATCTGCTATACCATACAAGTGCCAGAGACGGACCAACTGCCTAAACGCAACCCCCGCAAGATGGACGTAGCAAGGTACAGGACCCTTCTCCAATATGAGGTAGATAAAATCTGTTTTAAAGATATGTCTACCAGCACTGACAACATAGACCACAACACTAACATACTTACCAAATGCATCCAACAGAATTACCAACAAGCCTGTC
The DNA here is from genome assembly GCA_963564715.1 of Catocala sponsa. NCBI lineage: Eukaryota > Metazoa > Arthropoda > Insecta > Lepidoptera > Erebidae > Catocala > Catocala sponsa. Next base: position 12,909,100 of record OY751351.1, read on the forward strand.
CCCCCACACAACCACCAGTGGCAGGTAAGTCCCAATGGTGGGGACCAGAGCTGGAGAAACTTAGACTCAATCTGAGGAAACTGTTTAACCGAGCTAAAAACACCAGGATCGATGAAGACTGGGAGCGATACAAACAAGCTCAATACCACTATAAGAAACGCATAAGATACAGCAGAGGGGAATCTTGGCGGCGTTTCTGTAACAACATTAACACCACTAATGAAGCAGCCAGGGTGAAAAAGGTCCTATCGCAAGATAACAACAGAACCCTAGGCACCATTAGAAAACAAGATGGTACCTACGCGATTTCAGACAATGAAATAAGTCAGGTACTTCTCGAAACACACTTCCCTGGGTGCGAAGTGACGGTAAACCCAAACTGGGAAGACACGCCGTACAATCAACCAACCCAGATTGACTGGACAGTGGCCAAATCCATGGTCACTGCTGACCGAATATCGTGGGTGATAGATAGCTTCCAGCCCTTCAAATCTGCGGGCCTGGACGAGATATTCCCAGCTCTCTTGAAATGGGGACAAGCAACAGTTGTGCCACACCTGCTTAACATATACAGAGCATCGATAGCGCATAACTACATACCTCGCCAGTGGAGAGAAGTCAAAGTAATCTTTCTACCCAAACCGGGTAAGTCAGACTACACACAGGCGAAATCATACAGACCGATCAGCCTAACCTCTTTTCTGCTGAAGACTTTAGAGAGACTAGCTGATCGGTATTTAAGGGAAGTTGCTCTAAGACTCAAGCCACTACACCGCCAGCAACACGCCTATAGGCAAGGCAGATCAACGGAATCAGCGCTACACTCTGTTGTAGGAACAATAGAAACAGCACTATCTTACAAATTAATGACACTAGGGGCTTTCATTGATATAGAAGGAGCTTTTGATAAGACAAAATTCAATAGTATCAGCCAGTCACTCAGCACATTTGGAGTTGATAGAACCACTAGTGGCTGGATCGATCAACTTCTAAAGATGCGGGCCATACAATTCACGGTGAACTCTACCACGAGAGGCATAGTAGCGAAGGGCTGTCCCCAAGGAGGAGTACTCTCGCCGCTGCTATGGAACATCGTGGTAGATGACCTGTTAGAACGCCTTAATAGCAGATGCTACTACACGGTCGGCTATGTGGACGACATAACCATTCTGATCAAAGGCGACTCAGAAAACATAATCTGTAATCGCATGCAATCGGCCCTCAGGATCATGGAACAATGGTGTAAACATCATGAACTGACGGTGAACCCGACTAAGACAGAACTGGTCCTTTTCACACATAAAAGGAAAACTCAGTTAACAAACATGCCAAAATTATTTGGAACGGAACTTACCCTATCGCAAGAAGTCAAGTATCTGGGCGTAGTACTCGACCATAAGCTGAACTGGAGTAAGCACCTTAACACGAAAATAACCAAAGCATGCACAACATTCTGGCAATGCAGAAGATTAATAGGCAGAAAATGGGGCCTCAAACCATCTATAACCATATGGCTCTACACGGCCATAATACGCCCTATGATAACATATGGCGCCATAGTTTGGTGGCCCCGCACTCTTCTAAGCACAGTCATACACAAACTACAAAGCCTACAACGACTCGCCTGCCTGGCGACGACAGGCTGTATGAGAACAACCCCCACGGCAGCGCTGGAGGCCATACTAAATCTCAGACCCCTACACCTTATCATACAGCAGGAAGCTGTCGCAGCTGCCATACGGCTTGAAAAGGTAGGGCTCTGGAAACGAGACCATAGAATAACTCATGCGCGCCTAAAGGAGTTAGTATACAATGAAATTCCAATGATAGAGGCGACATGTGATATCATCCCAAAAACCTTTGTCTTTGACAAAAAATACCACATCCAACTTCATGAGGAATCTAAAGATAGCTCTGGCATACATGAAGTGAGAATATACACGGATGGATCTAAAACAAAATCAGGAACAGGAGTCGGAGTCTTCTCCCACGACCTAAACATCAATTACTCAACGACCCTGGGAAACCTCAACACTATCTTCCAGGCAGAATGTGTTGGAATCACCCGGGCTGCAACAGCGGTTACATCAAGGGGTATAAGCGATAAGTCAATACGCATTATCTCAGATAGTGCCGCGGTACTACAAGCCCTTAAGAGTAACTGCTTCAACAGTGGACTCATTTTGGAGTGTCACCGTGAGCTGCAAAGTATTGCAACAAAAAATCGGGTAACGTTGCAGTGGATACGCGGCCACAGCAACTCTTCTGGCAATGATGCTGCAGATCAACTGGCAAAGAGAGGATCGAACACCAAAATGGTAGGACCCGAACCAATTGTCCCGATACCCTTCTGCCAACTCAAAACATGGTTATGCGATAGAACCACGGAACTACACGAAAAACAGTGGATAGAAACAAAGGAATGTAGACAGACGAAGGAAGCCCTTCCATGCTTAGACAGACATTTGTCACGCAAACTGCTACGTTCCACAAGGAAAAACTTACGTCACCTAGTGGGTATAATAACAGGTCACTGCTCACTCAACAGGCACCTATTCAACATCGGCATCACTGACAGCCCCTTATGTAGAGGCTGCATGGAGACCGAGGAGACACCGGCTCACGTGCTTATACATTGTAAAAGCGTGAGCAACCAACGGGCGAAATTCCTAAACAGTCCAGAAACGATGAAGGAGGTACTGCGCAACATCGGTCCCCATTGTCTTTCTGGATGGAGTATGAGTAGCCGAACAGTATTCCGCGTCGGTTACTTACGCACAATGGCCCAATTGTGGGGCTAAGTGCGGATAACATACGTCCAACTAAACTAAACTAAACTAATGTTCAGCAATGTCAGGATCACGCACAGGCAACGCGTTATTTTCAATGACAGTTACAGTCTGGTCTGAAATAATAAGTCATAGCTCTCGGAAAATATCGTAGGTAAGTGTGAGAAACTACAGCCAAAAAGGTATCGGATAAGTTTCCAGGTGGAAAGGATGCACACTTTCGCTTCAAGGGGTGTTGTGGTAGAAGAAAAGTGACGAGAGCACCATGTCAAATCGCTCAATCAAAGCACTCCTCGTGAAAGTGGCAGTAAAACACGCACTACAGGTTTCACTAAGACATAAAGAAGATAGAAAATAGATATCAAGGTAGATGACACATTCATAATATGATGACTGATTATTGCTGGAGAATTATGCGTGATTCTCAAAGACAAATTACATTCGATAAAATCAATCAAAAGACAAATTCATGACGTTTAATGCCAAAATAAATTGATATTTTTGTAAAAACTACTTTTATTTTTATCTCATATACTAGAGCTGATACAAAAAATCCATAGCATTTTTTATCACCGTATTAAATGTACTTAAATTCAAGTCTAAAATCCCAGGTACCAAAATGAGTGTAGGCAAGTGTAATAGTGGATCGCGGTTGTATTTGAATAAAATATTATAAGATTATAAATATGAGGTACACCAGGACCGAGTTTTCTAGTGTGATGTCGGATAATATAATAGATCCACTAACCGTTAAACAAAACAAGCTACTAATATCACTTAAAAATAATTATGAAACTGCAACCACCTCTTAAAGCTAACGATTTAAACGCAAACTTTTAACCTCCGCTTAAAATTGTGAAAGTTCTAAGCTTAAGTAGTCAAAGCTAATTACTTAAGAAGTGCCCTAGCCGGAGGATTAAAGTGAGAGAAGTAACAAGAGCTGGTTGAACTTAAGTTATATTTCTTAGAAACCTTTTATACTAGTGCAGTTACCTGTCGTAGTTATGAACAAAGTTGTTATGTAGAGTATACTAGCGTTGCCCCTTTCCTTCCGTACACAATTTGATGGTCATCGATGAGCGTTGCTACGGTTTATATTGATTTTCCGTAATTGCCGTATTTGGTTATCAAACAATCCAAACTAATATAATAAATGCGAATGTCACTAATTTGTTTATTCCGCTTTAACGTTAAGTTTAACATGCGCAATCAACAAGAGCATTTAAGTAATATTCGAATATATGCACACCATTGTAACAACATCATGAATGATGATTGCACATGTTCTGCAATTCATAGTACAACTAACATTAAATATCTGGGAGTTATAATAGATCACACTCTTTCATTTAAACAACATATAGCCGCTTTGTCAAGCAGACTACGGAAATTAATATTCGTTTTTAAAAAACTGCGTTATATCGCAGACAATAATCTTATTACACAGATCTACAAAACACTGTGCCAACCCATTATACAATACTGTATTACCTCATGGGGAGGCATCCCAAAATCTGTTATTCTTCCAATTGAAAGAGCACAAAGAGCACTCCTAAAAGTAGCTACACTTCGAACTTTTCGCTATCCCACATGTCTTTTGTATCAAGATTTTAGAGTACTAACAGTCCGGCAGCTTTTTATAATGCACACCGTACTAAAACAACGTACTACTCTTGATTATAACCCGGAACTTACTAACACTAAGCGACGGAAAGATATCGTTTGTACTACTCAGTCTCAATCTAAGTATATTTTTACCAATATGTTTTTCGCATTTTTAGGTCCATTTCTTTATAATAATATAAACAAAATAACTGCGATTTCTGACAAAAATTAAGCTAACACTAAGCAATTAGTTCAACAATATTTACAAACCTTGAACTACGAGCAAACTGAATATTTGATGACTGTTGTTCAATAAGTGTTACGCAATAAAATAGCACTTTAAGTTGTCCTAGTAATCACTTAGTTTATAATGTAATTCATAAGTTGTGTATGCAAATAATAATGTTTTATAAGTATTGTTTTAGAATTTATATCTTTATTATACAGTATGTGCCCCTAATGCCTGTGGCACAGGTTTACCCTAGTACAGGCACTCCTTATAAATTACCTTTACCTTTACCTCTGTATCCATTTGTACCAATTTAAGTTAAATAAATGATTATTATTATTATTTGTTTTTCTCGAAATAAAATTTGGTATTTAATGAAAACCACGGGTCTAGGCCAAGTGGGGTTCATTTGGGGCATTATTTATTAAAAGGGGCTCGTCCTGCAAAAACTTACGAACTATACGGCAAGTATTGAGTATAGCGGCCTTCTGCATAGTGATGTAAAGGTTGGTGGGTAGCTCTATCTGTCGTAAATAGTGAAAAAGGTGTTTGGGTATGACGCCTGTGCTGGAGAGCACCAGGGGTTTCATTCAGAAAAAAGTAGTGTGCCCGAGCTGGCAAAGCCGCGGGCAAAAGCTAGTTTGTTATAAAATAGTTCAGTTACTGCTTTCAGACTTTATTCTTCCTCTAAGCAATAGATATGACAAAAATACCTGGAGATGCGTCTTTAGCTGCCAGTACGACATATTTGTTTACTGAATTAGGCTATAGTCCATTACTTAAATGAACTATATATATATATATATATGTTTGTGTTATCAGAAGCTGTTTAATTTTTCTATTTTATTACTTTTGTTTATAGACAGGTCAATAGCTGCCTATGTCTAGATTGACTAAAAAAAAGATTTTCAGGCAACACTCCTTCTTTCATATCTTCGTCTACTTTCTTTCTTGTGTAACTCTTGTGCAATTTATACTCTTTCATTGATTTTTACTATCTTTCGTGTTTTCTACCGTTTTCTATATCTAAGACAATATTTATTTTAAAAATAACATTGTATAAGTTGGAGAAAGAAGTCTACAAATCAATAAAAATGAAGTAGCAAATATAATATACATACATTGTAATTTTTTGATTATTGCGCAAAGGATGGAATTTTATTCATATTTTATTTGAATTGTGTTTTCTTATCCCATAAAGGGACAACCTTAGATGTGGGATTTGTTAGAATTATCAACCAGAAATTCAAAATGTCTGGCTTAAAGCTATTCGGCAGAGAGTACGTTGCCATCTCAATGGAATGACATGTCTCTTTTTGACAAATATAAATTTGGGTACTCAGTGTACTCAGTTTCGGAGTTAGTTTTACTAGTGTATTTAATGATTACTAGTGTATTTAATGATTACTAGTGTATTTAATGATTACTAGTGTATTTAATGATTACTAGTGTATTTAATGATTACTGGTGAAAATCTAAGAACACTGGAAACTAACACTTATTATTGGGGGGCAACTGTAAACGAAAACATCGTAAGGAAACCCACATGTCTGAAAGTTTTACATAATGTTCGGGAAGATTTGTGGAGTCTGCCAACCCGCACTGGGACAGCGTGGTAGACAATGGCTTTAACCACACTGAGAGGAGGCCCGTGCCCAGCAGTGGGAAAGTTTATATACAGGTGTCATGATTTCTTATTTTTGTTAATAATTCTGTTCGGGAGTTTTTATTTATTCAATTGGCAACACAGCCAACTATCATTTTTAAATAGTAGGGTTATTTTATTGTGGAGGGGAAAAATAACTCGTTCTCTCGGCGAAAGATCGCTCAGCAGTAAGGAACTAGCATTCAACTGAGTAAGACGTTCTCAATAGTCCGTGTAATTGCTGTGAGTTTGGTAATATAGTCACATAATATTTTAGACGATTGAGTTTCATTATACAGGGCTAATATTATGTTATGATTATTATAATCAAATAAAGTGAAGTGATCTAATGAATTAGAACGGAAAATACCATATTAAATGCTACAGATCCGTTCATACTTTATAATATATTTGAAGGACGGGCATTTATTTACGCGTTGTGACTTACTATGGCAAATATATATTAAAAGTTATAAATTTAAATTAAGGTTTTTATTTACAAAAACGAAAATACTTAAAATGTTGTTTGGTTTTCATTGTGTTGTTACTGTTAACCGCTCTTACGTTGACAATTCACTGAACAGGCAATGTAATTAAAATAATCTGCCTTCTCACAAACGGTTGTAAAGCTTAGTACAAGACCTAGTATGTCCGAACTCCAGTAAAGCAGTGATTAAAATATGTATGTCCTGATTCAATTCTATAGCTAACAGTGTTATTCGATGAACTTAGAACGCATGTCACTATCAACCAACTACACAAATTGAATGTTGTACCTTAAGTGACATTACAAAATTTAACACGAGCCATAAACATCCACAAACCATCCAGCATTGACAGCAAACATACCAAACACGCTCTTAAAATAGGCTATGGACCATTAGCTCAGAGCCTACATGACATGACATTTAATTAGTAAGTACCTACTCAACTAAATAACGTTGGATTAAGTGGGAGCGTTCAGCGGTGGATGTTGAATCGCTATTAACGTTTATGAACATCATTTAATTTATTTCTGACTGCATAGGTACATTGATAAATACCTTAACCTAAATTTACATAATTATAAAATTAAATATAATTATAAACATGTCTACGAGATAATCAGATTTCGTGAAAGCTTTGATATTTAATAATAATATTAGCCCTGTGCCCTGGGTATCCTCTTCCTCTTCTCAGTCTAAGAAGAATTACACCAAAGTCCACGACGCTAGTCCAGTGCATATCTTCGAGAACATTTTGGAGAACTCTCAGACATGCAGGTTTCCTCGCGATTCTTTTCTTCACTGTTAAAGCGAGCGATGATTAGCTATTTAATACGCACAAAGTTTCGAAAAGTCGGATGTGCGATTTGGGTTTGAACCCGAGACCTCTGTGTGGCAGTCCAACGGTCTCCCCCCTAGGCGTTTATAGACTGGAACAAATGTGTAAGTTCAGAAGCATTAGCAATCCTTTAATAAATTTAACGGCCTAGCTCACCGTTTATAAAAAGCGTTCATTTACAAATATACATAGTCTCACACCTATACAAGGTTTAGAAATTTAGAAATAGTTTATTTGTTCTTTAAAAAGTAATATACATCAAAACATTGTGTTTGGAGCCTCCTTTTAGACAAACAATGTCTGTATTAGGAGCCTCCGCTCTTCCATAACATGTAGAACAAAAACAAAAATAATAGTAAGAATATGATAACATGCATATTATTTAAATTAAGTATAGTTATTTAAATTAAGTATAGTAGTAGTTGGCGTGGCGTGGCGTGGCGTGGCGTGGCGTGGCGTGGTTTGGCGTGGCGTGGCGTGGCGTTGCGTGGCGTGGCGTGGCGTGGCGTGGCGTGGCGTGGCGTGGCGTGGCGTGGCGTGGCGTGGCGTGGCGTGGCGTGGCGTGGCGTGGCGTGGCGTGGCGTGGCGTGGCGTGGCGTGGCGTGGCGTGGCGTGGCGTGGCGTGGCGTGACGTGGTGTGGTGTGGTGTATTGTGGTGTGGTAGTTCTGGATGTTAGGGTGAAAGTGTTATAGCTACCCAAGGTATGTCAGAAAAGCTTCCGTATCCTCATAGGTAAGGGGCTTTATCCAATTTATTAAAATTTTATGACAGTCATAGTAGTTTTTATTGTGAACATATACCTTTTTGTTTATTTTATTATATAATTGAGCAGAGCGGATGTAAAATTGACGTTTTGCAAATTCGGTCTTAGATTGTGGAACTTCAGCGATTCTGTCTTTTCTTCGTTTAGATTTATTATTATTATAAGGATCATATGGTAGGGTTTTATGTCTTCTGAGAATTGTTTGTGTAATGTACAATTTCCTGACGGAGAGTAAATCGCTGATCTCATATAGACTTTTTGTAGGGTATCTTTTATTTTTAAAATACATTATTTTAATTAGTGCTCGTTGAGAGCGTTCAAGGTCCAAAAATCTGGTCTTTGCTGCGCCTCCCCATATAGGGATACAATACAGCAGGACGGACTGTGCTAACGAAATATATATTTCGTTGAGAAGATTTCTTGGTTGGTTTTTATTATTTGTCATGTTAGTTGGAGCCACGTGTCTTAAGTTTTTGAATATCCAGCTTAGCTTTCTAATTCTACCAATAGTATGCTCAAGGTGTGGGTACCAGGATAAAAATTTATCAATCATCACTCCTAAGTATTTTGTATTGGAGACTCTGTTAAGGCATGGACAGTTACAGCTCATATTACTTAGATCTCCACACGTATGTACTTTTAGAATCATACCTTCTCTGGGCTGAGTTCGGTTACTAATGCTATAACATATATAATTAGTTTTTTCGGTATTTAATGTTAATAGGTTATTCTTTAACCACCCAGCTATGTGAGCAATCCCTATCTCAGCACTTAGTTTGACGTCTTGCCAAGACGTGCCAGTAAAAACAACGGCAGTATCATCCGCGTACGTGAACAATCTTGCTTTATTTATTTTTATGTTGCACAGATCATTTATGTATAGTAAAAAGAGAGTAGGTCCGAGGACACTTCCCTGCGGAACGCCATAATATACCTCTGCTGCATCACTGGTGTAATTTCCTATTTTCACTTTATGCGTACGATTGGAGAGGTAGTCTTTAAGCAAACTAAGTGCAGTGCCTCTTATTCCAACCTTTTCTAATTTATTTACAAGAGTAGGAACATGGACGGTGTCAAATGCTTTTTTAAGGTCTAAGAATATAGATATGCATTTGATTCCTTTCTCAAGCTGCTCAACTACATGAGAACTTAATGAATATTCAGGGGGTGATTGTACTTGTTATTATAAACAACTTTTGTTCTTAGACATTGATGAAATCGCGAAAAAAAATACAAAAGTGGATTTTGACCTCGGCAAAATGTATGGAACAGCTGATATTTTTTTCGCGATTTCGGCAAAATGTCTCAGAACAAAAGTTGTTTATAATAACAAGTACAATCACCCCCTGAGAGGTTTTCACTTTACTAAGAATAACCTTGTATAGGCGTAGGTATAGCATATGTATCTCTCTCTTACACGTAATAGAGGGAGTACCGTCTATCGGGCATAAAACTAAGAATCATTTGACAAAAACCTAATTACAATTTGATAGACCCAAGAATGGAGCTCGAGATCTCGTGTACAACATTCACTATCACTGCACCACTGACGAATATAGAAACATATTAGTATGAAAAATTCAAAAAGAGAACATAATATTTTAAGCGCTGCATTCAAAAGAAAAATAATAGTTTATTTGTTGTTAAAATGCTCCGAATTCACCCGATTGGACTGTTTTTTTAATGATATCATGCCACTATGACCACATTAACCTAATTCCAAAAATCTAAGCGAGCGAAATAAAAATAGAACTGGATAAAAAACTACTTTTATTAGTTTACTAGCTTTTGCCCGCGGCTTCGCTCGCGTTAATTTAGAATTTGACAATCAATTCGGGTTGTACTCTGCTTCTAAAAATATAATTCAATCATGATTCTAAAGATACGTGGCGCCATCTATTATCATAAGAACGTTATTGTTGTTTTCCTCGGGAACAGTAATTTTTTCGGGATGAAAGGTAGCCTATGTCCGTTTCTGTACACCTGACAATGTATATGCAAAATTTTAGAATGATCGGTTCAGTGGTTTAGGCGTGAAAAGGTAATAAACAAACAAACTCATTTTCGCTTTTTTTTATTAGTTAGGATTAGGATTAGGATTAATATTTACGTAAAAGAACTATGTACGAATCATTGAATGTATTCTGGAGACTTCTGCATATTTTTCATCACCTCAAACCGAGTGATAATTTTAAGAAGTTAAAGTAATCATGAATTTGAACCTCTAATCTCGTTTACCTCAAAACGCTGAAACCATTTCACTCCGGCCTCTAGTGACTTAAGGGTAGAATAAAATCCATTGTAACATGAAGTCGCATCAAAGTCACTAGAATTAATTAACTGGAGCACTAAAAACTTAGTCTAGACGTTGCATTAAAATGTTGTAAAACTTCTGACGAAATGTACTACTGTTACTTACAGTAGAGTCAGCTACATAAGTCGATACATACTTGCTAGATTTAAATTGCCTCTATGTTCAAAATAGGGTACTTGCCTACGTTTGATTTTACACACAAGAGCAAATAGCAATTAAAACCAATATTTTTGTGCAAACTGTATCAATAATAATACATAAGCTCATATTTTAAATTTGGATATAAGTACTCGTATATTGCGGCGATTCGTCCTAGCACCTTTAAATGTGATATCATGAAGCTCCTAGTATAGTTTTTTATAGCTTTTATCATATTTGTGTAACGCTTAAAATATTGTAACATGTAAGCTGCGGTAAACGGTGTTGGTGGCACAATTGTCAGCACCTTATAAAATTTACTCATTGTCTATATGTATTGCTGTCACTGTTTGTTTACCCAAATAAAGAGAGAAAAGAAAAAAAATTAATGGCTGTAGTGAAAATATGTCGCTATCTCCCTCGGACAGCAGCGCTTAATAACGATTACGTCACTGTCTGTATCGTGCATCCTTTTTCTGCCAAATTTGAAACGCTTGTATATTATTTATTGTTGAGTTAAATAAAAAAATCGTGTTTCAGAGTTTGAATAATGAAACTTTTTATCACTCATTTAAATAATAAAAAATAGTGAGTAAACTACCACATGTTTATTTGTAAAGCAATAGTAGTCAAAAGTTTGTTAAAACCTCTAAACGCCTCGATGGCATAGTGGTTAGTGTAACCGACTGCCACGCCTGAGGTCGCGGGTTCGATTCCCGCACAAGTCAAACATTTGTGTGCATGAACATAGATGTTTGTCTTGGTCTGGGTGTTTCTATGTATAATATGTATGTATGGATTTAGAAAATATTTTTTTTATTAATTCTATCACATACACACAACACCATCTAGCCCAAACTAAGCAGAGCTTGTACTATGGGTACTAGACAATGGATAAATATTACATATATACTTTTTTTATTTTTCTAAATACATACATATTATACCTACATAGAATCACCCAGACCAAGACAAACATCCATATTCATAATATTGTCTTCTGTTTACGCGAATGTTATTCATTGAAATTAAACTACTATATACGGATTTTATCGCGTTGTTTATTTGACACTGTTACAAAATTTTTTGAAAAACTGTTACACTACTATAATCACTATTAAACTTTACAAATTTTTAAGCTATTTAAATTGTGCTGTGTGTGAACATGTGCAACAGGGGACCAACCACTACCTGAGATTTGACAAACCACAGATGCTCGCTAAAGAACACCGATTCCTACCAAGGATGCTTCGCGAGGCTATTGAAATCAAGAAACATCCTAATTTCAATAGAGAAGATGGTTGGAGTGTACCACCAGCTTGGGATCCAGTAATTCAAATAGTCAAACACAAGAAGAAGCAAACCACAGCTAGACTTCATGATACTTTGAGCTCATTCTGCGTAAATAGAAACACCCATGATTAAATTATGTTCGGGTACTTTGAAATTACTACACTGGAACATTGAGACAACTACCATCTTAGTCTCCCCGTGACCATGGCTGCTGAAAAGCAACCGAAACGTCGGGGAAAGTGTAAAAATAAATCTAAATAGTATAATAGTATAGTAATAGTATAAATAGTTTTAATAGTTTCAATAATTTAAATAGCTTAAAAATTTGTAAAGTTTAATAGTGATTATAGATAGTGTAACAGTTTTTCAAAAAATGTTGTAACAGTGTCAAATAAACAACGCGATAAAATCCGTATATAGTAGTTTAATTTCAATCCATATTCATGCTCACAAATTTTTGACTTGTGCAGGAATCGAACCCGCGATCTCAGGCGTGGCAGTCAGTTACATTAACCACTACGCCATCGAGGCCGATTTGATGTTAGTAAATACACCTTAATACTATGTTAGTCAAACTTCACTTCGCACACTTAATACTAGTGCGCTCGGCTGGTACTTGTCCGCGGAAGCGACGGAATACCACGTCTTGCGGCCAAAAGCTTTCGTCCAACACCTTGTGCAGGTAGCAGTCGGGTACGCGCACGACGAACGCTTTAAAGTTGACGTTGCGGCGCGACTCCGGCAGCTGCACTCTCGGGACGTACTTCAGCTTTTGGCACACGTACTTCGCGACGTCCTCCGCCTCAGTGGTGTAGTGCAGGCGCGAGATGTACACCGGCGTGTTCGGGGACGCGGCACGCACCTTCAGGTTGGGGTCCACAGGTGACAATAGGCAAGCCCTCTATTACGTGTAACCTAATAATAATAATTATTATTATTTATTTTCTCACCACAATGTTACAGCAATTACAATGAATAAAACCTAAGACCATAGGTAGCGAAATGTAGGTGTATAGGCTGCCTATATAGGCGTAAGATTAAGTATATCAAACGATTACTTGGTTCCAAATAGTACTCTCAAAAACAAACACAATCTACCTCTTCATAAAATTACTATTAATTCAATCAAAACGCCGTTACAACTAAATAATCGAAACATTCTATCGGTTATCGCATCGACTAATATATTAATAATATTATGGTACAGGTGTCGAAACTACCGAATATTTTAGTATTTTTATCGATCGTTACTGTGACATTATCGATCGTTAATTATCGTTATTATAATATCGTTGGAGGCCCAATTTATAGTGATTATAATAAATTTATTTTTCCGGTACAAGTTATAAACGCAAAGATTTAATGTAAACGAGTGTACCGAACGATAAAATTTTGTAATTTATGTAATTACCTTTATAGGGTCTAAGATGCGGGGTAACTGGGGTTCTGTAAATGTTTTAAGACAACATATACCTAATGGAAAAATGTAGGTTATTTACTCATTTACATAAGTAGGCTCAAGTGAGCAGAAATGTTTTACACCCATATTACGCAATTTATATTTAGATGTAGGTTTGACGCAATAGGCAAGTCTATTGTCGCAATCTTAACTAAATATTATAAACGCGAAATGGTTCCTTTGTTTATTATGCATTCACACCTTAACTACTTATAATAACGGTAAGGATAATTTTATTGCATATGCCTGTAGAGCACCGAGAGCCTAGTAAAACTCTTTGCACTGATACGCAGAGGTGTCGAGTTCGATCCTCTGACATTTTGATGTTATGTGTAAATTAAAAAGTTAATTATCGCTGACTTAGTGGTAAAGGACATCATCGTGAGGACATCATCATGTCTGAAAGTTCTCCATAATTTTTTAAATATGTGTAAAGTAAAGCAACTAGCACAGAGCCACAACCCTTTTTTTTACGTGGTGGAATGCTTTGATGCATACCTCTCCGCGTGGCTACGGAGAGGTTATGTCGGGCTCACCGGGGGAAAGATACGCGAATCGCTTTCACATGCAATCGCGACCCCGCTATGGTTCGGCCCGCCGTGTGAAACGTCAGGCCACTACACAAAAAAAATACGCATGCCGCCTCTCGGATCTGATGCTGATCGGGTGGTGAGCAGGCCCACGCACCCCACCACCCCCAGGTCAAACCTCACCAAGAGGCCACCACCCTTTTTTTGTTTTTTTTTTGGTACCCAGGAAAAATGCTTGATGCACTATCCGCCGGCTAGGGGACGGCACCGGCGGGGTGTGTTAACCCTTCTAACCCTAAAAGGAGTGCCCAGCAGTGGGCAGTTTTTATACAGGCCTGATATTATTATTACGCCTATATAACTCCAAAAAGCTAGGCAATAGTAGCTAATATTGGTTGTGGTTTATATTTACTTCATAATACATTAATTTGAGATTTACCCATAGACAAAACTTACAAACATTTAGATAAGACTCGTGTCCTACCGCGTACAAGCTTGCAAGTTGCAAGTGTAAAACAGAAGGCGAACTTTAGCCACATCCGATGACAGCTTTTAATTACTCTAATGGCATCGAAGTAGCTTAAATGCACGTATATTAATAAGATGATGTGGAATAGCAGTAGTCCTACTGTTGTGTTTCGTTCGGTGAGTGAGAGTACCGGAGGCCCAATCACCCCCTTTCCCCCATCCCGCTCCCTTTCCTTCCCACGTCCTTTCCTAAAGGGTCGGCAACGCGCAAGTGATGCCTCTGGTGTTGCAGGCGTCCATAGGCTACGGTGACCACTTACCATCAGGTGGGCCGTATGCTTGTTTGCTATCTTAGTTGTATAAAAAAAATATAAAAAAAATAGGCCTCGATTTGTATACAGGTGACAAATTGTTTTTATTTTATTGTTAAAAAAGAAGACTACGGTACTAGGAATAACTCTTGTCGCGGTGCACTTTACAAACATTTATATAATGACATAATTTTTTGGCGCATGTGGGAATCGAACTGTCACAGCACCTGGTAGAGCAAGTGGTTGCCTCCCTACTGTAACTGCGTCACGTGCAGTCAAAATCTTTTATTAATAAAGATATAGAATAATACCACAAAGAAATGCTTAATAACGTAAAAGTTTATTGATTTCTGCGTTTAATAAAATTACATTGTCAAGAAGGACTTGTGATATATGTGTGGTACACACATATATCACAAGTCTTCAAGATGTTTTTCCAAACAGTATGTATTTCAGTTACATATAGCTCTCGAATAACAGTAAATACGTTAGCTTATGTGAGAGCTTGTGAAGTAGATTACAACTGAACGATACCTGTGACTATAATCGTTGCTCTTTATCGTATTGCTGGCGCTCTAAAGCGACCGGTAGTGAAATCGTTCTATTCACACACAAACTGCTTTAGAAAACATGTTCTTTGAATAGTATCGAGTTAAATAATCACTGCTGTTAAATGGCGAAGATTTCAACGGCAGATACTTATTTTCTTATTCTAATTAATATTATAAAAATGTGAGTTTGTTAACTACTTTTATATTATTAAATACAAATGAACAACATCACAATATAAAATCAAGCATTCTGTATATGACGTATAACATGGCTATATTCATATACAGAACGTTCAATCTGACACGGCGTTCTAAGGCCGAACTTTAGCTCTACTGCGTCTGATGAATAGATCACTCCGAGAATTGATATCTAATGACGTCTTCAAAGAGGCTCTACATTTAATACATTCATTGATATAATATACATTGCTATGCATCCTAATTACATAGTGCCACTCACACAAAAATTTGATCATGCTTTTGAAACTCACGGGAACGCATACTATTCAAGACTTTTATTTTTAGACTATTATTCAAGACTTGTCTTGATTTAGTTAAGGACAACGTCGGTGGCGCATCTATAGTAAATAGGACACCTGTGATTGATGTCTCGGGTTCGATTGCCGGATAGTGTTATTGGGTTTTTCTGTAAATGAATTCTCACTAGCAGCACTAAGTCTGGACTTGTGTCCGGTAGACGGCAGTAGGTTCGGCTCCCATTACGGGGTGCCTAAAATCATAATTGGCAAAATGTGGGTATAATATACTTGTGCCTACTTCTTGAGAGATAAGGCAATCGCTTGCAGTTCGACGGATATCACACTATGCTGACTCAAAGGAAAAGGAATGAAATAAAACCACAAAAGTAACTGTATGTTTGTAACGACTATACAGCAAAATTGCTGATCCGATGTGTGATGAAATTTTGTATGGAGGTAGCGTTAGCTCTTGAAAAGCTTTGCGTAAAGAAACGCTTAAAGGCGCGGCTAACCGCTAGTTCAGTAAGTTTAACTAAGTATAATAGTTATATAGATTTGTTCTTTGCCTCATCAAGTCATCACACACAATACTCTCCAGACAATTAATTTGACTACTCCGGAACTTAATTTGTCTGCAATAAAACGTTATTAAACTAATGCTTAAACGTTTATTACGACATCACACGACAACATTAACGAGTGCGTAAAATGAACGCGGGGTTCATTGCACAGTCGTTCGACAATCATCGAAAAGTTTTACTTTACTACGAGTATGTGACTACGCGTACGTTTCGTAGCTAATTTTTTGCTTATACTTACGTGTCGATTGTCGTCTTCGCTATTGTCGTATTCGGTGCTACTACGTTAAACTTCTTGATAAAAATCCTACTATCTTAATACTTGCATTTCTGTTACTAAATCGCGCGTTAACTGTTGAACGGATTTAGGTGAAACTTGACGCATAAATAGATCACAAAACGGATGCACGGATGGCGCAGTAGGTCAAGTGTTCGTCTCGCCACTGCGCCAAGTCTTGTGGGTTCGAATTCCACACACATAGGACAAAAATTGTGTGATCTACAAATGTTATTTCAGAGTCTAGGCGTTCTTAGTGTGTAGCCCTCCGCGACTCAAGATTTATTCCTAGTGCAGGACATGTCATTTTAAACACAAAACAAAAACAAAATGTGATGTGAAGAGAGCACCGTAGCACCATACCGTGCGTTGGTTCGGCCGCACCATGTTCGTTCGTCTATTTGCATTTTTAAACAAGACGAGTATTAGGGCGCGTTCTTACAATGCATAAAATTAGCTCAATGTGAACAAAACCTTAAGACATCATCACAACAATTACTACTACATGGATGAAGTAAAAAATATCGTGCGGTGCTACATCCCGCTGTGAAAGATACCTATATCTATAATAAATTGGTTTAGCCGACAAAGGAAAACTGTTGTATTATAATGTTACAAAACAAAATAGGTAATAAAAGTTAAATATTTTACATAGTGATCTCCCATTGAGAAGTATAAATTAAATTGATGATTGATTTTTATGGTCCTCCGTTTTATGATCGTCACCGCAGTTTAAGGCGAAGACGAATAGCTGTGAAAAGAATACCAATGTTTTTGAGTTTTTGTGGTCTGTTTACTAATTAACAATTGCCGAATATTAACTGCTAACTTTATATCAAAAAGATCGTAAAGGCACATAAAATCATGCAAAATACAACACAATGTAAATTCCAAATAGATGTTTGTCAATTACCAAAAACAACTACTCTATTAAGTAAAACCTATATTATAAAAACCCACCAAATCATAGACGCATACGTAATAAGTTGATACGACCTAAACTAGAAACAATATTTGCGAATAAGTAAATATTCGATCCTCCCGACCGAATTTCGGTTACAGCGGCCAATCTTAACGCAGACTGGCCATGTGCGCAGAAGACATAATAGTGAACTCCTTGTTTCTTAACTCTCATAATCCGATGGGACGGTAATCCGAAACGACCGGAAAGTCAAGATCATAGTTATTGGAAAGATCAGGCATAGTACCAACGGCGTTACGTGCTTTCCGAGAGGGTGTGTAACACCGCCAACTGTGTAACTCTGGGCTGCTACTGAAAATTTCTTACCACAAAACCCCTATTACTCTATGTGGGTTAGAACCCGAAAATGCAAGCACAGCAGTCGCATCCACTACCGCTGCACCACTGAGGCAATCAATAAATACAGTGCCTTTTGTATGCCCAATGGGTGGGACATAGCTGAACTAAATGATGTAAACTATAAATTCTGTATTATGTACCTATGATCCACAATAAAGAAATAATATTATTAAAAATAATCGTTTCTTTTTATTTGTAAGGCTTGAAACACCACAACACGATAATTCTCATCTCCTCTATCTGACACGTTTTACCGTCTATATAATTCGATCTAACTCGCTCAACAGCACCTGCGTGGGTAAAACCCACACTGGCATCTCTAGTCATTATTCCTACAAGTGTCAAAATAATGAAAAGAACTGCATCGAACCAAAGCGAATGTTGTGATAAAAATCTTCGCTATTCAACAGCAGTGATTACTTCAAGTCTACGCTATTTTCAGACCACTTTTCGAAAGATTTATGTGTGAATAGAGCGATTTTACTACCGGTCGCTTTAGAGCGCCAGCAATACGATAAAAAGCAATGATTATAGTCACATGTACCGTTCAGTTCTAGTCTGCTTCACAATCATCATCATCATCATCATCATCATCAGGCTATAATAGTCCACTGCTGGTCATAGCCCTCACCCAAAGAGCGCCATAGCGCCCTGTCTTCAGCTTGCCGCATCCAGCATCTGCCTGCAGTCTTTCGCAAATCGTCATCCCACCTGGTCGGAGGGCGTCCTACACTACGTTTGCCGAGTCGCGGTCTCCACTCAAGAACACGCTTACCCCAGCGGTTGTCTGTTCGTCGCGCGATATGGCCAGCCCACTGCCACTTCAGCTTGCTAATTCTCTGGGCTATGTCGATGACTTTGGTTCTCTGTCGGATGTATTCGTTACGAATCCTATCCTTCAGAGAAACTCCGAGCATAGCTCTCTCCATAGCTCGCTGAGCGACTTTGAACTGGTGGACCAACCCTACCGTGAGTGTCCATGTCTCGGCTCCGTAGGTCATGACGGGTAGCACGCACTGGTTGAAAACTTTCGTTTTCAAGCATTGCGGTATGGATGACGAGAAGACTCGGCGTAGTTTCCCAAACGCTGCCCAGCCCAGCTGGATCCTTCTCCTGGCCTCCCTCTCGAAATTGTTTTTACCTAACTGCAGAATCTGCCCGAGGTAAGTGTATTCGGAAACGATTTCGAGAGCGTGACCATGTACGACGATCGGTCCTGGATCAATGTGGCCATTGATCATGACTTTGGTTTTATCCAAATTCATGCGAAGACCGATACGCCGCGAGGCTGCAGCTAGGCTGTCGAGCATCCGGTTCAGCTCCTCTAGCGATTCCGCCATTAAGACTATGTCATCTGCGAATCGCAGGTGTGAGATGTAGTCGCCGTTTATGTTAATGCCCTTTCCTTTCCAGTCCAGAGTTTTAAACATATCTTCCAACGCGCTTGTGAACAATTTTGGGGATATAACATCCCCTTGTCTCACTCCTCTGCGCAATTGGATGGGTTTAGACTGCTGGCCCTGTACTTGGACACTCATGGTGGCGGCTTCGTACAGACATCTCAGCACCTCGATATAACGATAGTCTACTTGGCATCGCTGTAGGGATTCCAGAACAGCCCAGGTTTCAACAGAGTCAAAGGCCTTCTCATAGTCCACAAAGGCCAGACACAGGGGCTGATTATACTCCTCGGACTTCTGTATAATCTGCCTCACTGTGTGAATGTGGTCTATGGTGCCATATCCTCCGCGAAACCCGGCCTGTTCCGGCGGCTGAAACTCGTCGAGTCTTCTGGCGAGACGATTCGTGACCACTCGTGAGAACAGCTTATAGACATGGCTCAGGAGCGAGATGGGTCTATAATTTTTAAGGAGGGTTTTGTCACCCTTCTTAAAAAAGAGCACCACCAAACTCCTGCTCCACGCCTTTGGAGTTCTCCCACAGTGAAGGACGGCGTTGAAGAGGTTCTGTAATTCCTGTATAACTGCTCCTCCTCCAGCTTTTAGAAGCTCTGATGTTACTCCGTCCTCACCGGGGGCTTTTCCATTTTTAAGCTGCCTCAGATCACGATCTCGTCTTGACTGATGTCTGGCAGTTCGTCGGTGTAGTGGCGTATCAGGGTAGCTCTGGAATCGTGGTCGTCTCGTCTGAAATGAGGATGATGATCTGAAATGTGCAGCGTATAATCGGCCATAGAAATCCTCTATCTCGGCGGAGATCTCCGGTTTTGACAATACGGTCCTCCCGTCGTGCGTTTTAAGCTTCGTCAGGTGGCTCCTGCCAAGCTGTTGAGTGAATACTTTAGACCCTCGGTTTCGTTCTATCGCCTCTTCAATGAGGCGTGTGTTGGAACTCCGAAGGTCGCGCCGTACCATCTTAGTAATTTGCTTGTTCAAGTCTGACCTCTCAGACGAAGTCGCTTGGGTGGTTCCCCGTCTTTTTGTCATCAACCCGAGAGTCTCAGCCGAGAGTTTTGATTTCTTGTCAGTCCGCTGCGTTCTGCAGAATTTGATGCCTTCTTCCCTCAGAGTTTCGACCAGATTGTGTCCCTACACAATCTGGTCGAAACTCTCTCATCAGCGTTATCAGTGGGTTCCAAGGTAACAAATCTATCCCCGAGAAGCTGCTGGAACTTCTCGGTACCCGCCATGATTTGGATTGGGTTAGGTCGGAGCGTGGACTTCATCAGGCGGTTTCTTTCAAGCTTTAAGTTGATATTCAGAGAGCCTCGGAGGAGTCGGTGATCAGATCCGGTATTGAACCTGTTGATCACTGAGACATCTCTGAATATGTGCTTGCTATCCGTCATGATGAAGTCGATCTCATTTTTAGTCACAGTGTCGGGGCTTTGCCATGTCTACTTCCTTTGAGGCTGTTTCTTAAAGAAGGAGTTCATTAAGAACAGTCCCTCTTTCTCAAGGAAGTTGACAAGCATTTGCCCCCTATGATTCCTAACTCCATAACCATGCGGGCCTATCCGGGATTCGTTGCCAGTCTGGGTTCCCACTTTGCCGTTAAAGTCCCCCATAACAACATTGAAGTGAGCCTTAGTGGTGTTGTGCAAGGCTTTGGATATGTCATCGTACATATCCTCCACTTCATCATCCGAGTGTGTCGAGGTCGGTGCGTAAACCTGTATGACCTTCATGCTGTAGCGCTTGGACAGCCGAAGGATCAGGTACGCTACCCTAGTCGACACACTGGAGATTTCTTCAACGTTGTTAGAGAGGGCCTTGTTGACGAGGAAACCTACCCTGGGATGTTTTATCACCCTCGCGAAAGTAGAGAAGATGGCCCGAGTCTAGGGTTACCGTGTCCTCCCCCTCTCTACGGACTTCACATAATCCCAGAACATGCCATTTAATGTTCTCTAACTCCACTTCCAACTGCGCTAGATGGTGGTCAAGCCTCAGAGTGCGTCCGTTAAACGTAGCCAGGGTCAAATTTTGTAATGGATGGCAGCCTAATGTAGCCCGGGGATTCTTAGCACCCCCTGCCCCGCCGTTACCGTGGCCGCTGCCATGGCCAGGAATAGCGAGGCGGCCGGGAACTGGGGGCCATTTTCTTTTGGCGTGTACAATCATTAGGGGGTAATGCCCATAATCCCCACGCTGGGCATGCGGGTTGGGGATCGCAGTTCAGTGGTGGATTTGTATTGCAGGGAACGCTGCTGCCCGCTCCCTGGTTTGTGTCCCTTAGTCGCCTTTTACGACACCCACGGGAAGAGTTGGGTTGGTGCTATTCTATTTGGCCGACACCACACAGCCACACACTGCTTCACAAGCTCTCACATAATAGGTTATGAGTATTTACTGTCATTCGAGTGCTTTATGTAACTTGAATACATTATTATAATTATTATTATAATGAATTATTATAATACGTTTATTTCGAACGAAGTCCATAGAGTGTTAGTAACAATAACCTTAAAATACTAATGTTAGTAGACAATGAGTAATATGCATGATTAAATCACAGCATGTAGCTGCATCCATCTTCGCACAATCGGGGTCTCCCACCGATCCGCGAACACACTCAGGATGGAGTTGGTGCTGCCGCGAAGGCGCGCCATCAAGGAGGCGCACCTTTTTCTCATGATAGCGGCGAAGCCGTCCGTATATGTCTCAGCCAAAATCCCTGACGCACTGCACCTCCACGGTAACCCCAATAGCAACCTGAGTGTGTTATTGTACTGGACACGTAGATCGCTGTATGCCCGCTGACTATAACTAACCCAGAGGCTGCATGTATAAAATGTCTGACAGTATGCTTTGAATAAAGTCAGCTTTACTGCATTTGTACATTTTGCAAACCTGCGGGCCAGCATGTTACAACGGACAGCCAGCGACCTACGTTCCCTGTCTATATCAAGATTATCCTTTAAGTCTTCGGTAACCCAGTGGCCCAAGTATTTAAACCTGTACACCCTACACAGGGGCGTCTCGAATAGTGATACATTAGGTATATTAGAATAGGTCTTATTCCGTGATCTAAAAACCATTAGTTCACTCTTCTTGACGTTATACTTCAGCCCATGAGTCACCGCATAAGACTCACTTATCGAAAGCAGTCGCCTCAGAGCACTGATCAATGGGCTCAGCAACACCATATCATCTGCGTAACTAATGTTATTAATACAGACCCCATCAATATGACATCCGATGTTAATGTTTCTAAGCTCAACGATCAGCTGGTTCATATAAAGATTGAATAACCGCGGCGAGCTCAACCCACCCTGTCTCACCCCACAGTCCAACCTATACTCATTAGAAAAAGAGTTTAGCCACTTCACACTATTCCGCTGACTACTGTACCAATACTTGAATATTGATGTGATTTCAGGCGGTAAAGTAGTTTCGCGTTCTAGTTTCTGCCATAACACATCATAATTTACAAGATTGAATGCCTACGACAAATCCAAAAAACAGGCAAATACTGGCGTTTTCCTATCTGTGTAATATTGAACAGTCTGCTTGAGGCACAAGATAACGCTCTCAGTGGACAGGCCAGGCCTGAAACCAAATTGGGCGTTGTGCAACTCAATATGTTTAGCTAGTTGCTTATCAAGCAAACTATCCAACACCTTAACTATGACAGTTGCCAAAGATATGGGACTGTAATTGGAAATGTCAGAGGCATCCCCAGTTTTATTGAAGTGAAACTTCTTTATCGACGTATGGGAGAAATTTTGTAGCAGTGTAAAAAAAATCGTCACGTTTTTCGGTTACGCGCCATGTTGCTTTTTTATCAAAGTTTAGTATAGTGACGTAAAGAATATAATGTAATATATTTATAATAATAACAACAATATATTAGTTTTGAAGTTTGGTTTGAAATAAGAATAACAATATATTAATTTGAAAGTGATAAAATAAAAAGACTTATTCAAATTTAAGTGAATTTACAAGAAAAGTGAGAGTGATTATATATTTTGTTTTATAAATTCAACACGTATGAGCATGATTTTAATATTTATTTGAGGTTAACCTCACTTTTTGATTGTAAGTATCAGTGAATGTATATAAATCTGTTAAAATTAGCAAGTATTAATAAATATGACTGTAAATCTAGTGAACATTATTAATTCTAAAAACAATAAAAAATATAAATTAAATAATAATTTAAAAATAAAACAAAACACGATTAGAAAATAAAAATATGTATACGTACATCTTTTTTAATTATTCGTTTTTAATGATTTATTTATTCATTTTTAATTTTATAAAATCGTTGCATTTCTACAAGATTAACTGTCATCATATAATTGTATTACTTTGAAAAGATAATTCCAATTATTTATTCATAACTTGTGTAATTGATTAAGTCATTAAATATCTGCTTTGAATTATTTTTATTAAGTTATGAAATAAATATTAATATTAAAGTTAGTTAAATAATTTTTGTTAACTAATTAACTAATTAATGTCGTAAAGAAGTTTCACTTCTTACCTGTGTACTCTGGTACACACACACATTTTTTTTTTTTCACAATAGGCACTACCATTGTGTACATCAGATCGGCAGGTAGGTAACAATGACTAATACACAAATTAAATATCATAGCGAGCACTCGAGGAAGGTGCACTCCAGCGTACCTCAGATGCTCGATGCTCAGACCATCATGGACGGGGGACTTACCTCTCTTCATTTCCATTATTATTGAAGCAACTTCCTTAGCAGAGAATCTAACAGTAATGTCCCCGGGAGTGGAGCCGGCATCGATCACCTGAGTCGGCTTTGTAACAGGTGACTCGACCTTAAAATGGTGCTGAAATGCATTGGCTATGTCGACTGGTTTATGCATGCTCGCCACACTCACTGGGGGACTTTAGTTTATTCGTTGATTTCCAGAAATCACCAAACTATATACTTTTTTTTCTGCGCTGATATATAGGTGCCAGCAACATCAGTGTGACTGCAATATAGAGACTACCAAATTTGCCAGTAGAAAAATCCATACTGATCAATAAACGGTAATATTTTTCGCATGACCCGGCTATATAGCCAGACAATTATTATTATGTTTGGCATGGTCGTCGCATTAATATGTTGTTAAGACGTCGACATATTGCAGTAAAAATATTGCCTGTATAAAAGTCCTGTTATTCTAGTTCGATAAGATAACACCGTTAGGCTCCAATCATAAATATTTAGGCCTTAGTGCCATAAATGGAAGCCTCAGACCACCGTTTAGTTACCATTATTGTAAATTTAAATTACCTATAGAAATGGAATAGAAACGTTAGAAGAAAACTGGTAATATTATAAATTCAAGTGGTATTTGGTTCGAATCCTGAGCACTTAGTATGCAAAAGTACTGACTATATAAATGTTTGATTAAATAAATATAAAGTTTGACTGGGGAAGTACATTCGTCGTACAGAAGATAGCCAAACAACTACCCGGATGGCGCAGCCGGCATACGGTCGCCAAAACGCTGCTACTACGCTGAGTTTGTATATTCAAATACCACATGGGATAATTTGTATAATCCGAAAATTATTGTTTTAAGTCTGGCTGTACATTATATCCATTAATTTACATTTTTGTTAAATCCTGCGAGACACGAGAATGATAAATGGTGATGATGATAAGAAAAAAATTGAGGCAGTCTTTGGGGACTGCCGATAGATAGAAGTAAAAA
The DNA here is from genome assembly GCA_963564715.1 of Catocala sponsa. Lineage (NCBI taxonomy): Eukaryota > Metazoa > Arthropoda > Insecta > Lepidoptera > Erebidae > Catocala > Catocala sponsa. Next base: position 12,934,318 of record OY751351.1, read on the forward strand.
CTTTAATCCTTGATCATAAACACTTACTTATAAACAAAAAAAAAATAGGGGTGAGTCGGATTCCTGATACTCTTTTACGGGTTATTACGGGGGTCAAAATTTCGTTATTTTTCGCGTAGGAAGCACCATTTCTGAGATATTGTTAATATTCTAAAATAATTCAAAAATGGAAAGCGTGGAAGCGCGACGATGACGAATCGTGACGATGACGCGTTCTATGATTTTTGTTCACCCAAGAAGTGCTCAACGCGCCTAAAGAAGTTTTCACTTCAAAAAGAAGTAGTTTGATTAGAATAATATATCGAACCTGCAGAGGACCGCAGCCGTGTAAGCCTAACACAACACGTAGATATGTATTTTATTGGTACGCAGCGTTGCCAGACTTCTTAAGAAGGCGCTGTGCTAGCAGGAGACCAGTGATCTTGGCAGTTAAGTGCTGACAGGACAGTTTTAAGGGAAGCGACGCCCGTATGATGCCTTTGTTGGAAGCGTCCAAAGGCAACAAAAGCTGCTTACCTACAGGCGAACAGCAAGTTCGTAGCATAAAAATATAACAAATAAATATGTCTTTACGCCTGCTTTTCTTAAAGAGTCAGGCATTTGCCTAATTCGCCAAGAAAAGGTATGTGTTACACCCACATTTTATCCTACTAATTATAAATTCGCGTGGGAGTGTTACTCATTACTCAATCACGCGTAAGCCGTTGAAAGGATTTGAATGAAACTTGTCATGCATATAAATAACGTCTTGCATTAATTCAAGATATTTTTACCACGGTATGCTTGCTCGTGAGATTGACGCAGCCGGAGCCTTAAGAAAACTAACCAGATTTAAGTGCAAAATGTAGTGTGCCTTTCCGTTTGCAAAATTTTGTTTTATTAGTAATTATTATTTTCTTTTTCTTTTTTGCAAAAGATAATCCTCCACTAGGAATAAATTGCGGCAGAATTTACAAATATTCAAACAACGGACACAAAGAACAGATTCAGACTCAAAATTGTTGTCCCGTATTCCCGTCTCGTGGATAGAACCCATAACACTTGGCGCAGTGCCAATAGAGATTCTTGATATAAAACCTCAATAACGTTAACCAGATCTGGAAATCAAACAAGGCAGTCGAAGTTGTGAATGGGTTACGGAATCCGATGTAGCAGGTGGTAAAAAGCAATGCGTGTATACGCATTACCTTTTACCATGTAGGGAAATTGTATAGGACAGTTTGTGAGAGCATTTTATGATCCAATTGTTTTAGTTAAAACGCATTCTTATGCTTCTTTTATTGGTTATCGTGGCGCATATTGGTAGACGTTTACTATTAGTAGTGCACTTTGAATGGCAGATGGTTTTTGACATTGAAATATTCCAGCGTTGCATGTCATTTAGTGAAGGGTACTAATGAGTCGGCACCTTCAAAAGTACCACGTTCTTACAGTAAAACATAAGCGTTACTATTTTTCGCCTGGTAAGTAAGAGTTTTTTTTTTCTTTTTTTTTTTCCGTACCCTCTGGCAAGCGACTAAGCCAGAGTCGTTTTTTTACAATATTCTTTATTGTGCGTGCTTCTGCTATTCACTCCTGCCCTTAAGGGGCCTTATTTCCTAACTTACACTTCCATTCCAATTCTCTTTTTCATTCCAGTTCTATAATTTATGCCTCTCGCACTTTTATACTTTCCTTTCATTCTTTTCATTCCTATTCTTTCTAGTTCTTATTAATAAGGTTGGGGAGGGAGCGGGTGGTTTGGGACTAATTTTATACAATTTTATTTTTAACAGTAGTTACTTATATCTAACTTAATTCTAGACAGTTTTCTTAACCCTATTTGCTTATTCTATTATAACTACTACTACATTTTTATAACTAGGAAAATACCAAATATTTATAAGTTATAACGGTTTCTTAATTTCTATTTTGATTGTTGACCACCTTTATGATTTTTGCGGCATAATTCAAGATCAAGATCCTTGTCCTGTTATCACTCATTAACTTGGGGAGATCTCTCGCGTCAAGTTTTTGCCCCAGTTCGACCTCCAAGTCGAATCGCGCTGAGCCAAAAACTGGACATTCCAGAAGGACATGCATCACAGACTCACCGACGTCAGGGTCACAGATGCGTGCTGGGCTCTCCTTGCACTTGAACCAAGCCAAGTACTCGGAGAACCCACCATGCCCCGTGAGGGCCTGTGCAACTTCCTTGGTCATCTCGACTTTCCTGATAACCCTGTACGCCTCGGACGCTATTGGGAAGTACAGTTTGGTGACTGATGCCGTTTGTTCGGTGCTGTACCTCCGGTCCCATTCGCAGAGCCAGTCCTTACGGATAGTTCGCTTCACGAATAAAACCGGACACCGGTCGTAATCGGGCTAGTAAGCTAAGTAAGAGTTACAGCAGCTCAAATACCTATCCCTCGCATTCCTTTTAATAATTAATTAATCGAGATTCTTTTTCCGAAGTTTAGCAACCCGCTTATGATAATCCAAGTATTGCAAGCAAGTACAGTATTGCAAGCAACTGCTTAGCACCAATGACCATTACCTAAACGACTTTGCCACAATAGTTGTATAAGTTTACACATTATTAAAAAACAGATTAAATTGAGTGAATGATCTCTATCACGAAGGTTTAGATTTACCAAAACATATGTACTATACACCGAAAGCCAACATCTATCTATAGATAACAAAAATACACAGCGATGAACTACATAAATAAACCACAAAGATACCCTCCATAGGTTGGAGATATGTTCAGGTTAAACGACTCAACAAATACCTAGTAATTCATCCGTATGTACATAGGGTTCGAATCTCCGAATAATGAAGACATACGATGTGGTATAAAGTTGCTATGCATGTGACACAATCTTGGACCATGGTTTAAGAGAAATGAAGTCGTCATATAAGATGTACTATAAGTGTAACTGTTTGAAATGAAACTGCAGTACTGGGATTATTCCTAGTAGGTTAATTCCTATTATAAATTAATGCATGAAAAAACAGAACTGAGTCCAATTTTTAATTAATCATACAACATTTGTGTTATTTAGATGATAATATAGTCTATAACCAATTGGGAATGAACTATATAATATACATGTGCAAAATAATCTAATTCGACGCCGAATTTCGTGGAAAATAAACTTCTATTTACAGATTTTATCGAGGTCCATTTGAAAAACACTACATTTAGATATTTTTAAATTTACTGTTTACTATTTCAACCATAAAACTGTATAAATTTACTCTTTGCCCGACGTTTTGGTTGCTTTCAGCAGCCATGGTTACGGGGAGACCAATTTTGTTTTAACTGTAGTATAGATGTATGTATTTTTGGCACTCGTTTCATGTTAATGAAGTATAACACTATTTCCTTTGACCTGTTTTCTCGCTATTCCATCGTTTAAATACATTTACTTCGGTTAATTAACATCATTTAGCAACTGTGCAAAGTTGTTGTTTACTTTCTTGGATGCTGCACTGGCTCAGATAGTTAAAGTTAGTAGTCATAAGCTGAGCTGAACTGTGGGTAAGTATTCACGTCTGTCTTTATCCAAAAAGGTAGGCAGAGGTGCATTAAATTCAGATTTCAGTAGCGATGTTTTGCATCTAGCTTTTGCGGTCTTGTGCGTGCAATACCAGACATGCTGGTATTAAGAAGTTGCTATCATAAAACTTAATACAACGATTCCTAATCCGAGAATGGAAACCGAAACCTCACAATCAGCTTGAAGTCTAAGCGCAATCGTAATTATTTGACTGAACTAATTGCGTAGTGGTTTAAGTGTAGCGTGAGTGTTCTCGCTTCGACTCCTTGCGGGACTAAAAATAAACTATCCATTCATAAGCAAAAGCACCCTTTTAAACATACCTTAGTAATTAGAAACCGATTTCATGTAATTTTAATAAGACAATTCAAGTTATTATTCATTTGTTGCATATTTGGAAAGTCGTCTTTACAAACGTCCAAACAACGGATTCAAATAACAAGAAACAACATCGGAACAACTACTTATGGATTACACAAATCTTTGTCTCATGTGGGGATCGAACTCACAACACTCGGCACCGACCATCTAAACTACTACACCGTACATTCAATTATATATAGTGAAGTGTTATCGTAGTAAGTTTTCACAGAAACGTATAATTACCTATTAAAAACAACCAGTTTGCTAGAAACACTCAAATAGTAGCACCCTATCTAATCATGATACGAAGTTATGGACTATCCCTCATAATTTAAAATCTAGAAACTAGAAATTAGTATTAAAACTGCTCGTAATTTGCACCTAGAAGCAAGATTTGACGCTTTGAGTTGCAAATCAAATTCGCTTTCTAAGATACGGAGGTATTATTTTACGGCGTTTACGCATTTGGTGGCGAACACCTCTGCATCTCGTATTATGGGATAGTATGAAATGCATGTCTTCGTTTTAAAATAATGTTGTATTTTTGGTATTGCTAGCAATTGTAGAAGATTGTAGTATTGAGAACGAGAACGTATTGATCCAGATAGAGCTTTATTTTTTAACGTTTAAAATTCCTAGTAATAACGTTTTACTCTTCCAGCTAAGTTGGTATACTTGTGTTAGGAGTATGTTCACTGTAATGCAATGGGTGAGATTCGATCCCAAGATCTCTCGATTGTTAGTCCGATAGCTTGTCCCGCATTTAGTTCAGTACCGTGGTATAAGGTTCAATTTCTTTCAAGGGTCTGGAACTGAGCCCGCTCGAATAGGCCCGCCCTTTCATCTGGCACTTAAATCTATAGCTAGCGAAATGTGGATGTAGTACACACAAAATTATGTAATGATATACCCAAAAATTTGGGTCTAATTTAGGAAGTGAAAATGGTACATTTCTATTTGTTGTTGCACAATAGGGTTGACAACCCACCCGCGTTGTGTCGCTGTGCCCTGTCTGTGCCCGACCAGTACACGAGACTGCGATCGCGTCGATTGCTGGCAGTGCCGAGGGTGCGTACTTGTACTGCTCAGTTTGCTCCGACCAATCAGGCTATGAGACTTCTCAACTCTCTGGTGGCTCAATATCCAGAAGTTGACATATTTTTCGATAAAATTAATAAATTTGTTAAATACTGTTCACTATTTTTAAGTTATAAATAATATGTTGTGTATGTATTATGGCTCACTACACGCGTTGGGTAACTGTAAGTGCAGTGAACAGTTGATGCAAATAAATAAATTTAAAAAAAATAAAAAGTTATCCTATAACCATTAAATAAGGCATAAAAGTCACGAATTAGCTCATACAAGCCGCTAAAAAATCTAAAAAATACTAACTACTTAAGTTGAGTGCGATCACCAAGCTTTAGCCAAATTGACAACCGAAAAAAAACACAATAATTCATTTAAAAAAGTTTGCCGAAAAAACCCCATCTATCACATGCTCCCAAATTAACTTTAAATTACATACATACATAAATCTCTAGCCACAACAAGCCAAACGAAAATGGTTTATTTATAACCTGGAAAACGTCACTTTAATTTATAGTTTGGAGACTTGACTGTAAGACTGTTGTTGCAAAACAACCATTCTGTATGATCTATGAGAGGTCAACTTACACTTTGGTGTAATAGACTAATATTTGTCAAAGGAATGGCTTCGGTACGCCCTTTTAGTGGCCTCAAAGAATGTTCTAATAAGTGTAAGTGAAGTTGCCTTTTTATGTGTTTGTATGAATGTTATATGAACGTCGATGTTCTCTAGAATTTGGCCCAGTAGTAAACTTTTGGTAAAAACCTCAGGAGGTTTTGTATTGAGATATATTTCGAGATACATTTGAAGACAAATATCCGGGTTTCGAAAGGGTAATTAATGACGTTTTAAAATGAAGGTTATATTAAGTGATTTGATTAATCTGTTGCTGATGCTGTTAGCTAATGATAGCAATTGACATGAGTTTGACCGTCTGTGACTAAACTTTTGTTGTGACCTCTCAGAGACCGACTATTAGTCGACTATTTATTTATTATTATTCGTCAGTAATATAATAGAATATAATAAACTAAGTCCAGATAATAATGTCTAATGAGCCAATAGTTTATTTGGTTTATAGGTTTAACAAAAACATACAATGCACAAAGATTTAAATCATAGATGTTTGTTTCCCTTACCGTAAATTAATCGTACGAAAAAATTTCACACCAAGAAGAGTGAGCTCACATTTTGAACGATATTGCACTATGCCACGTGTGTATTTATATTTATAAAAGCAATTAGTGCACCGGAAAAACATGTCTGTCTGGTTTTAAGCATGTTAAACTGCATGACACCGAATTTAACGCATCGGAAGTATTTTGTTCTGACTGTGTGTCGGCTGAAATACATTGTTTTTCCGGACTCTAACATTATTCTCGTGTTAATTTGACATATTTTTGTTTATTGAATCGATTAGGTGATATTTGGATCACCAACAATATGTTAGAGAAACAAACGGCATTTCCGAACGCAAGTGTGACGTCACAGAGAGATTTCTAAATTTTATAAGTTTTTTATAATTGTAACCTTTAATTTTAAGTATTATTTATGTTTACACTCATTTATTTGTTTATTTGTTTGTACAAATAAGTTTTGTATTAACCGTCTTATACCTAAGCATGTTGTGTTCACTGTCACAGGGTGGACAAAGGCAAGATTTTTTTTTTTTTGTTTTGAATTTTTTGTATATTCTTCTGTCACAGCCAATTTGTGAACAAAAAAAAAAGAAAGTGCTCGGCCGTTGAAGTCAACACACTCAACATTTGGAATTTGTCCCGAACGGACTTGTCTGTACAATAATACTTCGTTATTATATTGAACGATTTTGACTTATTAACAAACATTGACTTATGACTTACTTATTTGTGTGATAATGATTGCTCGAGACTAACCAAAATCCCAAATTGTTAGTAGTGCCTTTATTCTTTATCTACATTTAAACTGTGTCACTGCTGAACACGAGCCTCTTTTCAATGTGAGAACGGTTAGGCCATAGACCACCACGCTAGCCCTTTGTGAGTTGGCAGACTTCACATATATTGGAGAACATTATGGAGAACTCTTAAACATGCAAGTTTCCTTACGATTTTTCCTTTACCGTTATCTTGTCTCATGTGGGGGCCAGTCAGTGCAGACCAGCAACACTTCGACGCAGTGGGATCTTTTGTGTCAACACTCTCCCCATAACGACTGTCATAGATGTTCATGGCACGGAGGCACGGAGCAGGCGATAATTGTCAATCAATACGCACATAATTTCGAAAAGTCATATAACTTCCGAAAGTCAGAGGTGCGTGACGTGGGTTCGAACCCGAGACCCTCTGCATTGCAGTCTGTTGGTCTCCCCACTGAGCTATCGCTGCTCTCCCTTTACCGTTAATGCAAGAAATAGTAATTTTTTTTTTAATTTTTTTTTATCGAGTCTGGCCTCCGGTCTGCTGCTGGGATTGAGTAGGTTAATCTGGATATCAAAGTCATTCCAAGAATTGCGTCGGTAGTAGCAAGTTAAAGTAAACTACGGCGCAGTCAAGCGTACTATCAACAGTACCCCTTCGCTCATAAAACTAAGTCCCGTATACAAAATAGTAGTAAAAGTGTTCAATCTCTTACCTATAAATTGAACAATTACTAGAAACATTTGCTCCGTTCTAAACTTAGTACAAATACCGCATAAATATCCAAGGAACTCAAATTGTAGCTAGATGGTGCACCAAAGCACCCTAGCGGTACATTAATAGGCAGTTACGAGATGATTCTATGCGAATTTATAACGCAGATATGCGAAACGCGAATATTATTAAGCCAATTACGTTTGGTGAGCCTACCCGTTTATACCTTGGGTGAGTAGTTCGCTTATTAAGGCATGCCGGAAAACCGTAAAGGTGAACGCAGACTGGCTTGAATAGGACATTGGTTTAAGGGCTATCTTATTTAGTAACTTTCTTAGATTGAGTGATAGTTTTTTTGGGACTATAGTATTGTATAAAGGTGCTCATTAGCCAGCGGTTATTGTTAGAATCTTAAAATCAACATTGATTTTAATTTAAAATACTCTAGCCCCATTGTGAATTTATATAAAACTAGCTTTTGCCCGCGGCTTCGCTCGCGGTAATTTAGAATTTGACAATCATTTCGAGTTGTACTCTGCTTGTAATAATATAATTCAATCATGATTCGAAAGACACGTAGCGCCATCTATTATCATAAGAACGTTATTGTTGTTTTCCTCGGGAACAGTAATTTTTTTCGGGATGAAAGGTAGCCTATGTCTGTTTCTGTACTCCTGACAACGTATATGCCAAATTTCAGGATGATCGGTTCAGTAGTTTAGGCGTGAAAAGGTAACAAACAAACAAACTCATTTTCGCTTTTATAATATTAGTTAGGATTAGGATATTTTATTATATTAATTGGCAAAATTAAAGTTTATAATTAACAAATAAAAAATAGGAGTTGATCGTAGAGGGGTGAAAAATTTAGAGTAATATGAGATTTTTTATTGTAAGTCATCAAAAAATTAAAAAAAAAATTTTGCCAATAAATTAAAGTTTATAATTAACAAATAAAAAATAGGGGTTGATCGTAGAGGGGTGAAAAATTTAGATTAATATGAGATTTTTTATTGTAAGTCATCAAAAAATAAAAAATAAAAATTTGCCAAAAAATTAAAGTTTTTAATTAACAAATAAAATATAAGGGTTGATCGTAGAGGGGTGAAAATTTAGGGTTGTATGTATTTTTGTATGCTGTGTCATAAAAAAATAAAAACAAAAAATTTTGCTTAAAAAATAAAAATAAAAATTTAGGGGTGGACTACCCTTAACATTTAGGGGGATGAAAAATAGACGTTGGCCGATTCTCCACCCTGGCCGACAATCACGCTAAGGATCACAAAAATCGGTCGAGCCGTTTCGGAGGAGTTCAAGTTCGAACCCCGTGACACGAGAATTTTATATATTAGAAGATATGCAACGTAATTGTACGATGCAAATTCTCATTTGAATCACATTCATATATATAGCCTTTTGAAGGCAAGTCAACAGTAATGGTGAGTCGTAACCCCCATGCGTGATCATAGCTGTGATTCAAAATCAATTTACCCAAGAAGGTTGTAAACGTAGATAAGAAAAATAGAACAGGAACGGCTATTTTACTCTGCAGTCTACAGTCGGAACGAAAATTTGCTTTCAAGAAGCATTAGGTGGCTAATTCCAATCAACAGCGGACTCTACCAATTATTGATGTTAGAAGAAAATAAGATATCAATACCGTGGATAGGCTAGGGTGTGCGTGCTACCATACAAAGCAGCGAATTGGCAGACCGTGGTGGTTTTAGTCGAAAGGCCTGAAGTCTCAATCCCGACATAACCCTCTCGCTTCTCTTTGAGACGAGGAGATAAGCATCAGGAGCATCTACAAGTAAAAAAAAAATAAACAAAAAAGAAGGTGTGCGTTATTCGCTGCTAGGGAAGCCGCGAGTAACCGATTAACATGATAATTTTAGAGCAGAGCCTTGCTGATTTCAGCATGAATGGGCCGGCCCAACCGGGGAAGGACTACCCTCTCACAGAATACGTAATCGACGTGAAAAAGAAGTATTCCTACTGTTGTCTTTCGTTCGGTGAGTGAGAGTACCGGAGGCCCAATCACCCCTTACCCCCTTCCCGCTCCTTCTCCTTCCCACTTCCTTTCCTAAAGGGTCTGCAACGCGCTAGTGATGCCTCTGGTGTGGCAGGCGTCCATAGGCTACGGTGACCACTTACCATCAGGTGGGCCGTATGATTGTTTGCCACCTTAGTTGTATTAAAAAAAAAAGGTTTTTATGTAATCGGTTACTCACGGCTAAAGGCCAAGATCGCGTTCACTTCTATGAACTTAAAATGTTGGGAATTTGCTACGTTACTAAACGGATGAATAAAGGAAAGCTTTATGTAGTTTAATTTCATAAATCAAAGTTAAGTGGCTTTTGATCTTCATCATCATCATCATCATCATCAGGCTATAATAGTCCACTGCTGGACATAGCCCTCCCCCAAAGAGCGCCATAGCGCCCTGTCTTCAGCTTGCCGCATCCAGCATCTGCCTGCAGTCTTTCGCAGATCGTCATCCCACCTGGTCAGAGGGCGTCCTACACTACGTGTGTTTGATCTTGTTTGTTTTATAATTTTACTCACAGTTATTTAAAAGGGTTGCAAGAGCCGTGAGCTGAATGAAATAGTTAGTTCGGGCAACGAGCCTGCATAGCATTTGGATATATTCCAAAGATATGGAGGCGTGTTAAAGTCATCTACATACCGAAACCGGGCAAAGCAGACTACGAAGAAGCCAAGGCATACAGACCTATCAGTCTTGAGTCGTTCTTCCTGAAAGTCCTGGAGAAGTTAGTAGATAGACATGTCAGGGAGGGAGCGTTATGAAAATTCCCCCTCCACAGGCTACAATGTGCCTACCAGTCGGGAAAATCCACTGAGACGGCACTACATTTTGTGGTAAATAAGGCAGAACATGCATTAGATAACCGGGAAGTATGCATTGCTGCATTCCTGGATATTGAAGGAGCCTTCGATCGGACCACCTTTGATGCCATTAGTGTGGCATCGGCAAATCACGCCATAGAGCCAACCATTTGCAGGTGGATCGATTGTATGCTCAGGGGTAGAATCATAAGGTCTGAGTTGTTAGGAGATGAAATGTATGCTACGACAACCAAGGGCTGCCCTCAGGGTGGAGTACTCTCACCACTCTTATGGTGCTTGGTAGTCAATTCACTTCTAGAACAACTCAACAAAGGTCCGTACTTAACGGTCGGATATGCGGATGACTTGGTGATACTCGTAAATGGAAAGTTTCCGAGTACGGTATCTAGTCTTATGCAGAAGGCCCTGATTATGGTCGAAAAATGAGCAGCAATCATTTATCGATCAACCCAGGAAAAACTACTGTCGTGCCGTTTACTAGGAAGAGGGATCTCACGGAGTTGGGAACTCTCTCTATGTATGGTACGCAGTTACAATGGTCCACGGAGGTTAAATAGATATTTAACCTCCGTGGACCATTGTAACTGCGTACTGTAGGCATGACCTTAGATAGCAAACTAACGTGGAAACCTCATGTAGACAAAGTCATAGTAAAGGCCCAGCGGGTCTTTGGCATGATTCGATCTACTTATGGGAAGACCTGGGGGCTAAAGCCCAAGGTCATCAAGTGGCTATACATGATGATGATAAGACCCATACTCACGTATGGAAGCATTGTCTGGTGGCCAAGAACCAAACTAGCTACATGCAGGAACGCGCTGTCGAAGGTGCAGCGATTGGCCTGCATGGCTATAACAGGGGCGTTTCCGACCACCCCAACGGCAGCGTTAGAGGTCCTGCTGGATCTAATGCCGCTACACATTGTTGTCGAGTCAGAGGCGATAAAGGCGCTACATAGGCTATCTGTGCATGGGCTGTGGAGCGTCAATATGCCGGCAACTCGACACACAAAATTGGAGATCTCAAAGGATCTCAAAAGGATTATGAGCATGGGATGCGACAAAATGCAACCATTGCACATATTCAAAAAGAATTTTAAGATAAAGGTCCCCACGAGGGACGAATGGAGACAAGGTTTACAATCCCCTGACAAGGGTTGTCTCAACTGGTTCACTGATGGTTCCAAAATGGAAACAGGATCGGGCGCTGGTATCTATGCCAACGACTGTAAGGTGAGCCAAAGCATGGGCAAATATGCAACGGTCTTCCAAGCGGAAACCTATGCTATAATTGCCTGTGCTCAGGAGAATATCAACAGTGGTGTCACTGACAGGACTGTGTATATTCTCAGTGACAGTCAAGCTGCTCTCAATGCTCTGGGCTCGTGTAGGGTGGACTCCAGACTGGTCCTTAACTGTGTTAAGCTCCTTAACAAACTAGGCAGGAAGAACACAGTCAGACTGGTGTGGGTTCCAGGGCATGCAGGAGTGCAGGGCAATGAGGAAGCTGATGAATTAGCCAGAAAGGGCTCGGAGCAACTGTTTGTGGGCCCCGAGCCATTCGTGGGACTCTCTGAGAGCACCGTAAAGGCAGCTTTGAATGCTCACGGCAATGAAAAACACAGGCTACAGTGGATGGCCCTTAGGGGTCTGGAACACTCCAAGAAATTCATTGCAAATGGAGCCACAGGCTTCACCCGGAGGTTCTGCGGGTAAAGCAAGAGCCAAATGCGCCTGCTCACAGGAGCGTTCACTGGCCATTTTGGCACCAAAGACTTCCTGTGCAGATTGAGATTGACACACGACTCGATCTGCAGAGCCTGTGGTGAACAGGACGAGTCCATATCGCACCTACTGTGTGAATGCGACGCGTTGGCTGGACTTAGGATGGGTCTGATGGGATTGGCATATCCAAACCCTGAAGACTTTAGGCTTCTCCCTCTGAATTGTACACTGCAGCTAATGCAGTACATTCCTAAGGAGATAGCTAAGGGATGAATCTTGGGGCTGACACAAAAGATCCCACTGGGTCGAAGTGTCGCCGGTCAGTACAGACTGGCCCCCACACACAAGATAAGATAAGATATGTAGTTCGGGCAAACAACAACAAATGTATTTTTATAACTTAATGAGTAATTTATTATAAATTATTGTACCTATTATTTAAATAAATATATTACACAAATACCGAAAAGATTTGTAAGTGAGATAGGGTAATTTATTTACATTAAAAAAATAACGTTGGTGTATTAGCAATACGGATAGGTAGAGATATCAATAACATCGTCATGCAGTATGATGAATAAAGGTAGTTAATTGTGTTTTTGAAAATAATTTTGATGTATTAGCATTACGCATAATATATATACTTCTATCAATAACATCGTCGGCAGAACATCGTCATGCCGTATGATAGGAACAGAGAGTATAGAAATATAACAAGATGTACTTAAAAAAGGTCATAATTTTCGGCCCAAATATTATAATTATATAGGTATTAGGTATATTATATGTGTAATTATATTCCTATACGCCGCCGGTCAACCAATTGATCAAATCGACCACAACCTATCAATCAAATCAAGTTTCGAATATTGGATTATGATACGAATCGTAATCAGTGACGACGTACTGATCAACTTTTCGATGCAGACTAGTATAAATTTTAAATATTCGAATATGTGACGCTACTAGCATTCAACACTCCTATGCACGCGTCCACGTTTTTCTGACAGTTGCTAGATTATCTAGTAATATGGTAATTAGTATGTTGCCGATTTAGAAACTCTTTATACATTCATCGTCTCACGCCTATGTCCCGAAGGGTTAGGCAAAATTCAATTACACCCACACTTACTATGGGTTGAAGATTCACATAATTTAGACGACTCTTTAGACATCCACCACCGTTTCAAGTAAACGTATAAGTTTAAACCGTATAAGTAAGTACTTTAAATATTTTACTGTATAAGCACGGTCTCGTTCGGTACAGTTTCATAATCCTTATTAGTAAGGATTATGAAACGGTAGGTACCGAATGAGATTATAAATACGAATGTGAGTTTGTTTGTTACGCTTTCACGCCTTAACTACTCAACCAATCATCATGTTTTTTTTTATACACGTTGTCAATGGTCAGAATAGGTCATATGGTACCTTTCATCATCAAAAAAGTACTTTGCCCGAAGGACAGACATTTATTGACACACATTATCGCAGGAAAAATCTAGTAGCATAAAAGTAAATAAAATCTTTTATAAGCAATAAAAAAGGGTTCTCTCTAAGAAAACTACAAGATGTAACGTAAATATTTTCTGCCACAAAACCTACCATCATTTTAGCAATACTAGACTTTACAAGTCTCCTCTCAAGTTAACAACATGTCAATATAACACGAGCTTACGAGTTCCGCACCTCACGTAAGCCTACCGTGTCAGGCTACTCTTTATTCTTACGACATTTTAGTTTAGTCTATAATATAATATGTATTATTTGTATTATAGCCTTAAGCTTGGTGAAACTTTACAAAAACAAACTGTTAAAGTCACAAACCTAAATATTTAAAAAACAAATGCGGAACAAATGCAAAACGTCATGCGAAGGTGTATTAATCAACCGTTTCACGAAACAGGAAGCGAATTTATTGCTATCAATTACGATTTAGACTCCATGCTGAGGATGACTTGATAGTAAAATCCAATAACAGTTTACGCAGCCTAGGAATGGAACCTAAGACCTCAAACATAGTCATAGTATAGTAGCGTTTTTCTACTGTTACGCTACAGAGCTAGCTTTTGTTTCTAAGTGATAGTGGTATCTTATCTTATGTGGGGGCCAGTCAGTGCAGACCGGCGACACTTCAACCCGTCCGATCTTTTGTGTCGACACTCTCCCAATAACTACTGCCATAGATGTTCATGGCAGCCGGGACCAACGACTTAACGTGCTCTCCGAGGCACGGCGCAGGCGATAAATTGTCAATCAATACGCACATAATTTCGAAAAGTCATATAACTTCCGAAAGTCAGAGGTGCGCGACGTGGGTTCGAACCCGAGACCCTCTGCATTGCAGTCTATTAGTCTCCCCACTGAGCTATCGCTGCTCAAGTGATAGTGGTAACAAAATCTTGAAAGTTGGATAACATAAAAATGTGTAAATAGAATAAATTAAAAGTAGGCACAGATTTAAATAATGGCGGGTCTTTTACTGCCTATTATCTATAATATGCATACTTCTTAAAAAGAGAAGGTGATGTCTTTTTAAGTACAGCTTTAAATAAATAGCAATACAATATTGAGTATTAAGAATTGAATTCTATGTCTTTAACACTGTATTATCAGACTGTTGTCTCTTGTATACGACGCAAGTATTTGCTAAGGTTGCATGCATCATGTCATGAGACAACTGACGCAAACACCCGCGCGAATAACGTGTAGCTCGCATCTTGCGTCTACACGCTCCTAGACATCACATCAAACGATTTACGAGTGTTTTTTTTTTAATTGCCTTTGGTGGCCGACTAGCAAGTGGCTCACCTGATGGAAAGTGGTAACCGCTTCTCATGGACTTCAGCAATGCCAGGACACAGCAAAGCCGCTGCCTACCAGAACTGTCTTTAAACCTCGTTTGACGAAGGACATATAATAAATAGATTCAATATTCATCGAGCGAATAAAAAGCACTGTAGCAAACAATTTATAATTATTTATCATCACTATAATAGCCTGAGTTTCGATAGTACAAGCTTAAGTAAAAGTTGGGTAATTATAAAATCAAGTCAAAGTATATTTCCTTATATTTCCGGCGCAAAGGGAAAAAAAGTACGTTTAATAGCTTAAACAAAGCAGGACGCCATATTATATCCTGTACCGTGAGGACAGTAGGTATTAAGGGCTATATTCGTAATATAAGTCATAATGAAATCCCCTTATTATACATCTCTGCGACTCCTTGAAACGGACAAAGAGGGGAATTAAAAAATATTGTTGTTAAGAGTTTCGCTCTCCTGTAGAACAATTTGAATTATTATTACAAGTATATGCTTTGAAAATAATGCAAATCTTCTTTTAAGACCGTTAGCTACAAAATGTTTTCATCATCATCATCATCATCATCAGGCTATAATAGTCCACTGCTGGACATAGCCCTCCCCCAAAGAGCGCCATAGCGCCCTGTCTTCAGCTTGCCGCATCCAGCATCTGCCTGCAGTCTTTCGCAGATCGTCATCCCACCTGGTCGGAGGGCGTCCTACACTACGTTTGCCGAGTCGCGGTCTCCACTCAAGAACACACTTACCCCAGCGGTTGTCGCTTCTTCGCGCGATATGGCCAGCCCACTGCCACTTCAGCTTGCTAATTCTCTGAGCTATGTCGATGACTTTGGTTCTCTGTCGGATGTATTCGTTACGAATCCTATCCTTGAGAGAAACTCCGAGCATAGCTCTCTCCATAGCTCGCTGAGCGACTTTGAACTTGGTGGACCAACCCTACCGTGAGTGTCCATGTCTCAGCTCCGTAGATCATGACGGGTAGTTGTAATTTTGTAATGTTTTACATAAATAAAAATGATAATATGAACCCTGTATATAAACTGTCTCACTGCTGGGCTTCTGCTCAGTGGTTAGGCCATAGTTTACCACGCGGATTCAGTGCGGGTTAAAGGACTTCATACATATTTGAGAACTCTCAGACAGCTTTTCTTATATCTTTTATTTCTCACATAGCTTCGCAAAGAGGACTTATCACCATAGCCGTTATTGGCAAAGCAGAGATTAACCACCACAAGCTATGGTTGTAAGTCCTGCATAATACAGACCCGGCCACTCGGAAAGGGAATAGCTACTTTCGGCTTCGCGTGGACAAAATTGCTCAGTTAGAAATCTATTTACAAATAATTATAATTAATTAATTTAAAAATATTAGACAATACCTCGTTGCAGGAAATATTTCGGGGAAAAAGGAGGCATAAATAAATATTTAAACTGATAGGAATCATAGGCATTGCGCTCCATTCTGGGTTACCATATAGATAAACGTGCATTTTTAATAAGATACTTGTTTTTCTTAACATGTTCTTTATTACATAAATAAGGTATCGTTTTTATGATAAATATAGATATTATTCAATCAATGAAATGCTCATTTTCAGTCAATTATATGTGACAATATTGCAATATTATGTATATCAAGAAAAGGCAAATTTTAACAACTTGCTGCAGCTTTATTATCATATTACGTTTGTTTTGGGTATTAGATATTAAAAAAGCAATGCCTTTACTACTATAATTAATGTCCACGCCAAGCCGAAGCACCCTAACAAACTGAGCAATTCCCTTTGGGTGTCTATAATATACTTTTGCCTGAGCCTATAAAGTTTATTAAAAACATTCTGGAACAAAGCCTAAATACATTAATTTTACATAGCGTATATGCTCTTAAAGATAAGTGTAAATTCGCTTCCTCGCTTTAGCCACAGTTCAACTGACAGTGCCCGGAATCTGTCACGGGCATACCGGTTGAACTGTGGCTAAAGTGAGGAAGCGAATTTACACTGTAGCAACAATCTCGACTATAGTCTGCTATGGTCGAGATTGTTGCTACATTATGTACGAAGTACTCCCATGTTCTGAGATTAAGATGCTGAGACTGAACCACAAACTAGGATTATGTTCACTTGTGTTACTTGAGATAACATCTTGTTAATACGTAAATAATTGTTTACTTACGTGAGTTTACGTTTTTGTTTTTTTTAAAGCTTGTTTATACAAGGACAAGTCATAGCGCTCTTGAAACTCAACGGAAGGTAATTCTAGGTACCTAAACCAAGAATCAAAATCCGGACGATCTAATTATTTAATAGAACTTACACATATATGTAACATAGCTGTTACATGCGACTTCGTCCGCGTAGATTTTTACTAAAAAGTGTTTGTCTCCGCGGAACCTAATTTTTTTCTAAAATCAGAGTAGCCTAAGTTACTCCTTATAACATCAGCTATCTGCCAGTGAAAGTCCCATCAAAATCGGTTCAGTCGTTTCGGAGATTAGCCGGAACAAACAGACAGACAGACAGATAAAAATTTTAAAAGTAGATATTTTCGTGTAGGTACCTTATATACTTTCATATGCATTAGATAAAAAGCTGTTATTTTGACATTACCAACAGACACTTCAATTGTATTTATTTGTATAGATAACAAGTAGAATAAATGCGCTAGCCAAGCTTGATTGCACGGATGGCGTAGTGGTCTAAGTGGTCGCCTCGCCGCTGCCACTGCAGCGAGTGTTGTGGGTTCGAATCCCACACGGGACAAACATTTGTGTGATCCACAAATGGTTGTTCCGAGTCTGGATGTTATTTGTGTCGGTTGTTTGAATGATTGTAAAATCCCCCACGACTCAGAATTAAAACCTAGTGCGAGAGTTGTATTTTTAAAATAAAATAAAATATCTAAGACAAATATAAAGGGTAGTATATAACTGCACAGCAAAAAAATACTAATTGCGCAGCAAAAAAAGCTAATTGATCAGCAACTCATGGCCAGCAAACTTTAAAGAGATCAAACTAAGTCGACGGAGCCCCGCTTGGCAGGGTTCCTATTTTTGGGTGGGTTTAAAAAAAGGAACCTAACATAACCTAACACTTCTGAGACGGAATGTAGTGATTTGAGGCGTATAGATGCTCGTTATGCTGTGCAATATTTGCTGACCAATTAGTATTTTTGCTGATCATTATATTTAATCCCAAATTTAAATAATTTAATAGAATTGTCTTACGTTTACGCGAATGTTATACATTGAAATCAAAGTACTTCATAAGGAATCTATCGCGTAGTTTATTATAAAACAGTTTTATTATCTAGTTTTGAAACTACTAAGTAGTTTAATTTCAATTAAATATCTTAGGTCCATAACAAGTTAACCAAAAATTGGACATTGTGAAGTCGTATCAAGCAATAAAATCCTAACTAATAGCATAAATGCGATGTGAGTTACTTTTTTGTTTATTTCGCTTTCACACCGTCTATTATCGTGAAATTTCGTATACATGATCTCAGGGGTACATAATACGAAATGTGTACCTTTTATACATAATTGAGCGAAGCCGCGGGCAAAATCTAGTAAGTCTATACGCTCAGCTCTGACAGAAACTAAACAATCCAGGCATTTCTACATAAGCTAACCCACCACTTAAGAACACGTTTAGTATTGTCAGTAAAATATCAAGTGAAAGAGCACAGCTTCATCCATTGCAGTTTGTAGTCCGTTCTCACGCACTAATTGCCACTCGAGACGTATACTATTAGTAATTAATCAACTACATTCGCTTCACACTTCACACTACTTAGTGCTTATATACTCACGTCGGTTGCTTGGAGGCTTAACGGAATTGTATTTAAAAAAAGTGTAAATAACTGCTAGTAAAGCATATTATAATTAATATTAGCTTCTTTGAAAAGCTGCGTGTCATTTTGAAAAATAAGTCTTGGGTTATGAAAATTTTGTATTCCATTACTTTGTCTATATGTATGCGAAACACCATTTCTACTAAAATCCTTTGACTGTATAAAAAGTTTCATTGCGATCGGTTCCGATTCCATTCTGATAATAATTTCAACCCCGTTAAATAAAATGTTCCACTGAAGGACGACTTCATGGAGAACTCTGTGACATGCGAGTTTCCTCACGAAGTGTTCCTTTACCGTTAAAGCGAACGAAAATTATTAACTGTTTATTACGCTCATGACTTCGAAAGTCCCAGTTATAAGTATGTAGCTATATAGCTTCCTCTCAAGACCTCTGGATAGGAGTCCAACGATCTCCCCACTAAACCATCATTGCTGTTTTAACAATATTAAAGTAAGTATAGTTTTCTAATAGGGTAAACCCAAGGTTATAATAATATAACAGTTTTAGCTTAACCACATAGGTATTCATAGAAAGTTGCATACTAACGATAAAAAGCTAGTGCCATTTAAAATTATATTTACTGCACGTCACCATAAAGAAATACACAAACAAAGTGACATAAAATATGAAGTAAGAAACCGGTAACCATTAATTTAGTGGCAACACTGGGAGCCTTTAACGAGTGGAGTCGTAAACTTTACATTTATAACCCAATTATTTCCAGTACTCAAAATATTGCACTGTACAAAGTATTAGCTTTGAAAATTGGGCGTTAAACTTAATTGAGTCCTACAATGTTTAAGAAATAAGAAGTACAATTATGTTACCACTAGTTTTTATGATATTAACGTTTCTTAACCCTAGTAGCATACCTACATAGATTCACATTTGTATATCTTAGAATGAGCGTATACTACCCACATTTTTGAATTTTAATAATAAAAATATATTGAGATCAAAACATATGAATCCCACCAAACTGTGTAACACTTATCTGAATTATACATTGATAAAAATTAAAAACATATTGCATTAGGTACCTACATTACAGCAACTCGAAGATCTAATCATAACAGTTATCTGTAATTTCAGCAAATAGTACATTATTTAGCTTGTGTTTTAGAGATAATTTAATACTTTAATATTAATGGCTCTAATCCTTGAGAAATATTCTTGGGAAGAGTGGAACCCGCCATGCACCCAAGGTTGACAATCAGAACTCCTCTAAATAGGAACCCTGTCAACCTTTTTCTATCGCAATCGTTGGGGTGGGCAATCCGATAATGCATGACGGGTTTCTCTCTTCCCAATAATATCATGCAATGGGCTTCCGCCAAGTAACACCTACTTCGATTCAATATACAATCTACGTTTATTATATACTAGACGTTCCTACGGTTTCACCCGCGTTTATCGTTATTTCGCCGCCCCCGTGAGTCATAGCGTGATTTTATACAGCCTATAGCCTTTCTCGAGAATGTCTATCCAACACTAAAATAATTTTTCAAATCAAACCAGTAGTTCCTGAGACTGAACTACTGGTTCGATTTGAAAAACAAACGCGTTCAAACAAACAAACTCTTCAGCTTTATAATATTAGTATAGATTAGATACTTGTTGGTTCTACTGTCAGTAGATTTAAGCCAATCCTAGTTAACCCCAATAGGTAGCGAGCATATTGCATATTACTTTTTCTTCTTGGTCTATTATTTACAGCGCGATCTATATTGCTCCATCAACAGAGTGTTGATGGAGCAATATCGATCACTTTTTGCAGCCAATCTTCTACTATCTTTTGACACGACTCGTCGCTCGCCTTTACCTTGATTTATTGCATGAATCTTCTCCTGGGTGGTGCACTTCTTCCCCTTCCTTCTATTTGTCTTACAGTAATCTTAAGAAAGATTTTGTATAGTACCAAATTACCAATAATGTGTTACAACACATTGCCAGACACCATGGCGTCTCTGAAAATGTCTAAACATAAAAACCCAAACCCAAACAACTAAAGTAATAATCGTCTATAGACTCACGTACTATTAATACAAATTAAATACAGTAACTGCGAAAATGTAACTGTAATCCAACCCACTTTACCCTTTCGGATAAATAGGTCTGAATCTATTGATGTAAAGTAAAAATATAGATACAAAGGTTGTATTACGTTTACGCGAATGGTATACATGAAATTAAATTACTATTATTAGGAATAGTGTGATTAGAGAGAGACGCGGCATGAAAGTGGACATAGTGACAAGAATAGAAAAGGATATGTTACGCTGGTTTGGACATGTAGAAAGAATGGACGTGGAAAGACTGACTAAGAAAGCTTATAAGGCTAGTGTGAATGGAATAGTCGCAAAAGGAAAACCTAGGCGAATGTTTCTTCGATCAGATCGGAGGCGTTCTGGATAAAGGCCAGGTTAAGAGCTCCTTGAACCGACAGTCGTGTATGAGGAATGTGATGAAAGTGAATGAAGCCAGAGAAGTGTGTCAGGATCGTAGCAAATGGAAATTCGCGTAGTCTCTGCCTACCCCTCTGGGAAACAGGCGTGAATCTATGTATGTATGTATGTAAATTACTGTTATATACATATAAAGTAGTTTAATTTCAAAACATAGATACAACTGAACAAATAACCTACTTGTCCACATCGGCTGAAACCTATCACGATGCAAGCAAAACTGTAAACGGAAGCGGAACTCTTATAATAGCATATGATGGTTGTACTCGACATGCGGTTTTAGACATCGTAAATGGCAGTCCGGAAATAACTCCGGAAATCACATGCATATGTATGGATACCGTGTCCTCAACACGTGAACTTGCATGCATTATCATATTTTCATGGAGAATGCGGCGTAAAAGGGGAAAGACTGGATTTTCTCAACACTATTTTTCGAAGAATTATTTTTATAACGTATTGACAAGACGTTAGACAAGCGATAATTCAAATAAACTTATTAGATCATTAGCTTCATTGGTAGCAGCGTCATTGCATTTATTTCTAAATTACTTATTTAAAACATTTTACCCCGACTGAAACAGTCCGGCTGGAGAATTATCTCCACGCTACGAAAGATCGTAGCCAAAGAACTTTATGGTGAGTTTTTGCTGTAAACTAAATAAACTTAATAATACGCTTAAAGTCAATATACGACTCTTCAGTCGTATGCTACGCATCTGTATATTCTCGAAGTGGTAGAAATATGTTTATTACATTTCACATTTCGTCAGCTTTGTTTTTATGTGTGAAATAATATGGACCAACTTATTGAGATATACCGTCTTGCAACTTAGAATTTTCCAACAAAAAGACCTAATAACCTTTACCACGACCTCAGAATCAAACCTCAGTCTTAACGATCGCATAAAATCAACAAACTCATTGCACGGAACCAACAAGGCGGGCTACAAAAATAAATAAATCCATTAATACCAGACCGCGGCAAAATTGCTGAACTTCACTATAACTAGCCAGTTATTTATAAGCTGTACTATGTAACCACACCATAAAAGCATTTATAATAAAGTAACATACCTATATTATGTAAAGCCAAACTAGCTCTCTGTACGCGCCTGTAGCTAATTAATTATTACGAGGAAAATTGGGATATCCATTTTACTATTTATATTCTCCAAATTGATACTATTAGAAAGTAATTACAGAACTAATGACACTGATACAAGTGCGGTATATTAATAACTAAATGGTCTGACATGACCAGCTCATTTAGTTTGTATTTTCGTAAATATGGCAGACGAATTTTCCATTGGGGACATAGCCGTCATACTATAACTGTACATTGTATGACGGCAGCCGCTTCATAAATTAGAATATGTATTAAAATTAATCTGTCAAGTCTTGGAATGCCAGATATAATTAAAATCGATTGTGTCTGGCCACCGGTGTGCCGAGGCGAGTCAATAGGGTAATTTTAGGTTAGTAATGGTTAATATACGTAAATATATAGGTATAATCATTTCTAAATAGATAATTTGAGCACTAAGTAACAAGAACAAATTTAAATTTTGGTAGCGTGTAGCGATTTAGGGCTAGCATATCCCTTAATCTCTAAATATTTAAATTTTTGTAGGTTATTTAATAATTAGAACTCTGGACCTCTGGATCTCTATGTCACGAACTCATGAGGGACCTTACAAACACAGAATTAACGGGCATAAAGTACACCAAGACGCTGATTGATATCGGCCTCGATGGCGTAGTGGTTAGTGTAACCGACTGCCACGCCTGAGGTCGCGGGTTCGATTCCCGCACAAGTCAAACATTTGTGTGCATGAACATGAATGTTTGTCTTGGTCTGGGTGTTTCTATGTATAATATGTATGTATTTACAAACAAAAAGTATATATGTATCCATTGTCTAGTACTCATACTACAAGCTCTGCTTAGTTCGGGCTAGATGGTGTTGTGTGTATGTGATAGAATATTATTATAATAATTTGTGAATCACCAATAATTGTCACGTGTGTGAATCAAACCCGAACTCACACACTCAGCGCAATAGCAGCGACAAGATCCCATAGTTATGACAACTAGTTGTGTATCACCCAATTTTATTATCTTTAATTAGTTTGTGCAAACATAACCAGTTACGTTATGGTTGCCAGTTACAAAAATCGTAGTACTTAATTCAAAAATGTTTGTTTCTGCTCTCGCTTCTAGCAAAACAGGCGTGAATCTACATAATATGTATGTACGATATTCAGAAGCAGCACGAATATCTGAATCTTTGTTCGGTAGACTTCATTAATATCGTGAGAACCTGAACAAAGCTTAGGAAATTTATTTTCAATATAATTTTGCACTTCCAGAATACTTTTGTGAAGCTATGTGTCGAATAAAATCTTTCTAGTTGTAATTACTTTTATACTTGCATTTAGACAAATTTGACGCTATCGTCCAAACGTCGATCCAGAAAATATATGATTTACAGTGATTCCCTGTTATTTAGTTACTAGCTTTTGCCCGCGGCTTCGCTCGCGTTAATTTAGAATTTGACAATCAATTCGGGTTGTCCTCTGCTTGTAATCATATAATTCAATCATGATTCGAAAGACACGTAGCGTTATTATAGCGTATAGTTATTGTTGTTTTCCTCAGGAACAGTAATTTTTTTCGGGATGAAAGGTAGCATATGTCCGTTTCTGTACACCTGATAACGTATATGCAAAATTTCAGGGTGATCGGTTGAGTGGTTTAGGCGTGAAAAGGTAACAAACAAACAAACAAACAAACTCATTTTCAATTTTATAATATTAGTTAGGAAGTTAGGATTATACCCAAGGAAACTTTAAGATTAATTTCACCAGTCAAACAATTACAAGTCTGAACTCATTGGAAAGTTGTCTGTAACCAGTACAAAACTAAGCTTCCTTTTAAACTCTAAACCACGCAATTAGAAATGCTCCTTTGATTTGACTTTTCTACTTTTCTTGTGCTCGACGACAGAGTGGTATTTCACTTATTTTTAAAACTCTTTGATAAAATTTCTAACTGACTTATTTAATTGTGAAACTAAAACACTCCGAATTAAGCAGTAATTCAATCTATTCCGTAGGTATAAGCCGTTAATTTAAATTAAAAACTCAACAAATTAATGAAAATAACACTGTTAAATATATTATACTCGTACAGGCTATAAGGAATTTTCCAAAAATATCTTGTCTAAAAGTATAAAAAGGAATTCGAACAATTGCAAAATTTTATACTCGAGTGGATTCAATTAATTGCTGGGACGATTAATTCTGATACAATGACATGGAGTGTGCGTCAGCATTTCTTTCCTCCGACTTGGACCTTCTTACCCGTAAAAGTAATTAAAACTTAAGTGCTCAGAGTCAAATAAATTGAAAAAGTTCTACCAATAGCATGTAATTTTATCTTGTGTGAAGTGTATGTGGGGCAAGGAGAGTTCGGTCCGGACTTCCAGAACCTTTGTTTACTGAAATGAGTAAACATTGAGGTAATTACTTTATTAAAATTGAATGTTAAAAGGTTTTTTAAATGGTGATTAAAGGAAAACAAGGTATTGGACCGGTATCGGCACGAACTGTGGTTATACTGCTCATGAGTCTTTTTAACGTAATTTCGTAATTAAAGAGTAAGGTATTTATTTTCCATCGCGTATGTATACTATATACCTATATTTAATTATTGTATTCGAATACAAGTAGATGTTGTGTAATGATGCTCTTTTTTTAAAGATCACTAAGTAGATGCTTGTTTAAAGCCCACTATTAAGAAATTGCAAGCTTTTAGTCAGCTATTGCTAAAAATATTTCGCGTAAGGGGTTTCTAAACTGGCGATAAATTTTACTGACATATGTAGGTGACTACAATGTTTTCAGTTAAACATATGAAAAGGAAACATATGAATGCATTGGCCATTCCAAACATTATTCTTTGGATAGCTATATGCAAAATGGTGAGGTGCATTCTATATTATGGCTGTTATTGCCTGCCAGTATACCTATTACAGTAAAAATAATGCCAATTTAGAAGAACGTCTACTGGTGCATATGTACTTCGCAGAATATTGCGCATTCGAAC
This sequence comes from Catocala sponsa, assembly GCA_963564715.1. Classification (NCBI taxonomy): domain Eukaryota; kingdom Metazoa; phylum Arthropoda; class Insecta; order Lepidoptera; family Erebidae; genus Catocala; species Catocala sponsa. The sequence goes on from OY751351.1 coordinate 12,959,779, forward strand.
ATCAGAAGGCACAAACCTGCTTGATTCTCAAGCAATTGTACGGAGTTTGAGTTAGCAATATGCACAATAGCAAATGATTCATATTAAAATGTACAAGCGATCCTCCCCAGCTTCGCCCGGATAGTATAAAACCTTAATATATCATATACTTGATGTGCCCCCGGTTTCACTCGCATTTATGATTACTGCGCCGTCCCCATGGGTCGTAGCGTAATGTTATATAGCCTTCCTTCCTCGATAAATGAGCTATCCAACACAAAAATAATTTTTCAATTCGGACCAGTAGTTCCTGAGATTAGCGCGTTCAAACAAACAAACAAACTCTTCACCTTTATAATATTAGTATAGATTGGTGAAAACCGTTCAGTAGCTTTTGAGTTTATCGCGAACAGACAGACGAATGCGGCGGGGGACTGTTTTGTAATATGTAGTGATTTATAACACTATACATTATTACATGCACCGTGTCCATACTAATTACACACCTACATATATCGAATATCATTTGAATGGAATTACACGTATCACAGTCTGGGTTTTATTTAAGTTTGTTGTATCATTATGTGTACGGTCCCCCAAGATACAGGAAACGCCTAGAATAGATGTTGTCTCATATAAATATATCGTTTCAAAAAGAAACTGTATGATCAGTTAAGGACTAGTTCTTAGACATATGTTTATATTTTCTATATTTTGCCTCATGTTCTGTTTTTATTTAGAATTTATTTTTGTTAAATTTCCATTATATAATTTTTTTTATCAGTGTTCCTTTTTAATTTATCTGTGTTTTGTTGAATTTGTATTTGCATTAATGTAAATTTACCAAACTGTTTAACTTCATATAAAAACTATTTTTTGTAAACGATGTGAAATGATGATGTACTCACGATGTGTTCTCCTGTAATTGAAGGAGCACAAATTATCGAACCACTTTTTGTAATTATTGCATGTACTGTGTATCCTTTGTTGGAGTTCCTAAGAATAAATAAATAAATAAATCAATAAAGGTGAAAATAATAATGCTTTTCGCCCATATCAGCGTAATTTTCTAAAACTGTAAACATATTCTGATTACAGCGTAATGTTCCCTCCGGTTTATGTCAAATTTACGGCAAACCTACATTTTAAATGAGATCAAGTATTTGCCTTTGACTCCTTGTGAATAGTATTTAATAACGGCTTGTCATAATTGTGTACATTTGTAAGTTCATAAAAGCTTCGTTGGTTTTTTGGCCTAAGTTTGCAATTATGTTTGCATGCGAAAGGTCACGGGTTTGCTGCCTGGGTCGGGCAAAATGTAGCACAGTAACAACACGGAGTTTGCTAATGTTCGTGGTAGACTTACCTCTAGAGATGTCAAAAGTGTTAATCATAAGTGTAAAGATATTTGGCCAGCTTTTAGGACTAATGCTGGAAGTCCCACCAGACACATTTAGAATTTCGTAACAGACTACCTTTGCTTTCTTACCATTCCTGACAGACCAAACTCAATAACACTTTGCCCAACCAGACCTTTCCACCATCTCTAAAACCATTGTTATTGGGCTCAGAAATCCTGTCTGGCAGCTCTACCAATCCCAAACGCAAGCTAATCTCATCTCACAGTACCAACTGGACAAATTATCCTGCATAATTAATATTCATCTTACAAGCCAACAATCAATCATACAATATAACCAACACATTGTATCCTTAAAAATATACATATTATGTCCCAAAATTCTGCTAAAACACATGTACACACATACCACAGTTAATTCGTCCACAAGAGACCTAAGTAAACAGCTTAACAAAGTTTCGCAGAAAGGACTTTTATAATACCTCTGCTAATATGTTCTACTTCGTGTCAACTTGATGGATGGCATCAAAAGGCATTAGGGGAACCTTCGTAAATTTTAAAGGCAACACAAAATTTGCATAGATTTACGCCTGTTTCCCGAAACGGAGGTAGACTACTACATTTCAACTTGCTTCGTCTTGAAAGTCGTGGCATATCGCTCTTACGAAACTCATTCAACAAATTCAACATGCATACTTTTCAGGACAAACTTAGCCAGGCCTTTCTCCAGAATGAGTTTGATCTGGACAGGGAAATTATTTTAAGTTGTTTTCTTTTTTAACTGCCACTCCTACACTAGATATAGTCTCTGCGTCGCGGGAGACTTAACAAACATCCGAACAACAGACACAAACATCACGCACAGGCGAAACAATTTAGGTTTCAAGCAAATTTTTGTAGCGTGTGGATTGAACCAAAAACACTCAGCGCGGCGGCGGTGTAGAGATGACCACTTAAAATTCTACGCTATCTGTGTAGTCAACTTTGCCTACGTCTTACCCTTTCATTTATATCTCATTTACATTTACCTTTGCTGATATACTTTCAAGTCAATCTTTTGTCATCCATTTCTTCCATATGATCAACTCCATATACAAAATCAATTCCATATACAATAGAGGATATAACCATCCAAAAAAACATGGAATGAAATTTATTGACAAAATCTACATTACCGCGAGCGAAGCCGCAGTTAAAATCTAGTAAGTAATAAAGCCAATTGTTGTCAATATATGAAGATGTTACCAATAAATTAGCTTGTCCGCCATCAGCCTCTTACACTGTTACTGCGTTTCGCCCTATAATTAAGAGTCCCGGGGACAAGCATATTTACCTCTGGCATTTCTTTTTTTTATTCTATCTTTCATATAATCACCGGTAGGCAATGTGCGAGTGGTTACTTTAGTAATTGTTGCGATCATGGACTACGCTGCCCGTTTTTATCTGGCGAAGCCTGTGCTTGTTCGCTACCTCTTTTGCTGTTATATTACCCTACAGGACACTAGAAGGCAATCGGCCTTCTGGCTGTTTAACATTATCACTTAAATAAAATCTGTACATCGAACATGAACAGGCCAGGATTATCTATTTAAAATGGTTAAACTTATCGTGATAACATTTCGAACAAAGGCTATATTTTTTTATAAATTAGCCAGTTCTTTTTTAATCTTAGGCGGACTATATTGCGAGAAAAGCTAATACAAATCAATCTGGCAAATGCATTTATTTTTCTAACACACAAAATAGTAAAATTCAAGTTCTAACCTTACCACCAACAACTACGTGTTAGAACGAGGCTGATTAATCCAACCACAGTTACGAATTTCCCATCTTCACTACAACACAAATGGGTGCAACCAATTCCTGCCAAAGCCGTCGGGGTCGGATGGTAAAGTACTAATCACGGTTTTGCATAACCACTTAATAAGCCAAAACGTGATTCAAGTGTCGCCGGCGCTGAATTAGCCAGAATTTTGCGTATATGAAGTAGCTCGTTGTGGTCAGCTGTTTGATGCATTTGTATCGCGAAACACAGTACTAAATTACACTAGATTCCGATTAGATATGTGCCTAATACCGTTTACCGGGACAAGACTCCTAATTTGATAAGTACAGAAAGCTTAATAACACTTTGTTAGACCCTGGAATCAATCCTCACTCACATGAGGAATGTGAGTGAGGATTGATTCCACGGTCACATTCCTCCCAAGCATTAGCGCAATCTTATCCTTACACTGACGCAAAAGATACATATATGCAAAGCTCCAAATCCTAGACAACGAAATCACAAGAATGACACGCGAAAACCATTCCAGAATCTTTCACATCGAAAATCCTATCGTCTATAAGATTTCACTCAAAAACCGATTTAGGTCAAACCATTATAGCCAAACAATACAGTACAATACCAAAGAATAACTGAATATAAGTATTCAAACTGGCCAATTTATACCCTCTATAAGTTATATAAGATAATGTGTCCCTGCAATTTATTGGTTCGTTTCAATAAGACGAGAATAAAATCCTAATAAAGCTTACGTTTTATCTCGTTGAATAAATTACTAGAACATTGTGACAGATTGGTTTAGTTTCAGCTGAAAGAAGCGCCTGTCTAGTTTATTTGGGACTACAAAATGTAAAGTCTGTTGATATCAACAGACTAACCATTTCATCAATATTTTAATATGATTATTATAATAATAATAATAATAATATTCTACCACATACACACAACACCATCTAGCCCAAACTAAGCAGAGCTTGTACTATGGGTACTAGACAATGGATAAACATACATATATACATTTTTTTTTTATTTGTAAATACATACTTATTATACATAGAAACACCCAGACCAAGACAAACATCCATGTTCATGCACACAAATGTTTGACTTGTGCGGGAATCGAACCCGCTACCTCGGGCGAGGCAGTCGGTTACACCAACCACTACGCCATAGAGGCCGCCAAATTATGATTGTATATACAATCATAATAATTCTACGTGTAATCCCAACTAATATTGTAAATGCGAATGTGAGGTCGTTTGTTACGCTTTCACGCCTTATATACACGACCGATCATTATGAAATTTCGCACACGCGTTGTCAAGGATACATATAAGAACATACCATATAATACGTTGGCGCTCTGTATGAAGAATCGGTCTTGTTGTGATTTTCATACTAACTTTACATAATTGTTGAATTTTTGTTAATTTAGGACAAACCAAACTCGCCTAAATACAAGCAATACATGAAAACGAGATGGGTGTAAAAACCTAGGATTCAACCTCTTCGTCTTCATGTGACCTTGTGACCCCTATATCTCGGGGGTATTTTGACCCACAGGGTCCATATTCAAACTCGAATGAGGTATGACTCCAAGATGTCTGCACACCAAGTTACAAGTCAATCGGTCCAGTGGTTCCGGAGTTATGCCTGTCACTAACTGACAACTCTCAGAAGACTCAAAGGTTAATAAAACATAGAATTCTTATTAGCCATTGAATAATATTGATAAAATCATCATCATCATCTAATGATGATGATGATGATTTTATCAATATTTGCCTGATGGCTATAATAGTTCACTGCCGGATATAGCCCTCCCTGAAATGGTTACTATGAAAACCACAACGATACCGATTTTTTATACAAAGCGTCAAGTTCATATTTAAAACCCTATATTATGTATGAGACTTGTTTTCAAACGGTTTCATTGTTCGGAAGGAATATCCTCTCCTAATGAGAGGGATTACGTCATAGCTATGCTAGGCTAGTGAGAGTATGAGTACTTTACATATTATTATATTCGACTGCACACATTGAGCTCCAAGTGGAAAATTGACCTATTTGTATGCGATGCAACTTGCCATGGTATAAATTGTTTGATTTTTTTATATTCATTTACGTAGTCTATCTGAACTGAAGACACAAAGAACATTCAAATTTAGAACTATTATCTTTACATTAACATAGATATCAGTCCTGTTTATAAACTATCGCACTACTGGGCACGGGTCTCGTCTTAGTGTGAGCAGGGTTAGGTCATAGTCCACCACGCTGGCCCAGTGCGGGTTGGCAGACTTCACATATCTTCGAGTACATTATGGAGAACTCTCAGACATAAAGGTTTCCTCAAGCTGTTGTCCTTCGTCGGTTGAGCAAGCGATAATTAACTAATTTAATACGCACATAACTTCGGAAAGTCATGCCTTTGGATCAAACCCGAGACCTCTGCGTGGCAGTCCGACGGTCTCCCACTAAGCTATCGCTGCTCTATACTACGTCTATACTTACGCACTGAGAAGTCTTATCCTATTCCAATTATCTTAATATACTCGCACATACTATAACATATACTATTAAAGAGTTAACGATACTACCAAAAGGTTCTTTACAATTGGCATTAAAAGTACCAATTAGCAAAGCTGAGTACATATTCTTCGCAACTGTATACACGAGGAAACTACAAGACGACACAATAACGAATCCAAATTGCAATTACAACACTCCTTGTTGTTCTTAAGCTCAAAACTACAAAATTATAGTCTTCCTTAACAAGTGTAAATATGCTAAACATCTTCCACCTTATTTCTTAGTTGATAAGGTTCAAAATAAAGCAAGCGGACTGCTGAATTAATTAGTAGAACCGTACGTACTAATTGTTTTTATTGAGTGTTGGATGTGATTATTATTTATTTATCAAATACTTTCTACGAACCTGCTTTAAGTAAAAATGTGGATGTTCCAATGTATTCAAAAACACATTAGTTTAATACTTTCTTGTGTTGGAGTTATCTAGTGAATATGCTTTACATTTATTTTACCGAGTTATTTTCGCGTGAACAGTAAACTAAGCTCAATTGCCTCGTTGGTTGGGTGGTATCATTTGCTGACATCGTAAGATCCTGGGCACAATTCCTGGATAGGGAAAGTACTATTAGGTTCTTCTGTAAAAAATCTTAATAGCACTGTAGTCTGGCGTTATGCGTATTGGACGACAATAGGCTCGCAACCTATTAGGTACCAGGTTTTTTTTTTATTATACGACTAATGTGGCAACCAGCATACGGCCCACCTGATGGTAAGTGGTCACCGTAGCCTATGGACGCCTACAACACCAGAGGCATCACTTGCGCGTTGCTGATCCTTTAGGAAAGAAAGTGGGAAGGAGAAGGAGCGGGAAGGGGGAAAGAGGTTGATTGGGCCTCCAGCACTCTCACTCACCGAACGAAACACAACAGCAAGAAAACTGCTATTTCACGTCGATATTCTGTCAGAGGGTAGTCCTTCCCCGGTCGAGCCGGCCCATTCATGCAGAAATCAGTGAGGCTCTACTACTCCATTTGGCAAAGTGTGGGTGTAATACACCTCTACGTATCCTTTTAGGGATTTAAATACGTGAATATGTGTTAACACACTATTGGATTGAATATCATACATTCGAAACATTGCTAAATAGTATACTTATGTATAATACTATAATTAAATATGATACCATTTCTATATATAACTGTGCCACTGCTGGGTAGGGTATCAGTATAAAAAGAGATAGGCTAGACTGACTATGTAGTCTATGACGCTTAGTACAGTCATTTCGTAGTTTCACCTGGTAAGTTGTCCGGGAGTTTTGAAAATTGGTAGTTTTATAGATTTCGATGTGCTCTTTCTGAATGTCAATTTTTCCACCACGCATCTTTGGCGCTCGCGCCACCATATTAAAAATAGCACCTGATAGCAGTTTTTTGACAATATCTCCTTTCCAACTCATTTAACGATAAAAACATGTAATACAAAATTAAACTAAAGAAAAATTCCTACAATTTAAGTTATAACATTTTTTTTGTGAAATCATATAATTTTGGTGTACGAGCGCGGTAAACTTTTATTCATCTACACCAGGTGTTTTTTGTATATTTACGTAAAATAACTATACTATGCCCAAAGCCGCCAGATTGTGAGTAGGTACAAATTTTGCTCTTCCAATATTACGCATCATGCATGATAGGTTATTTCGCCTTTGGCAGCGGAAATTTTTAACCATGCTCTGGCCGCACGGACTATGTATTGCAGGTATATAGGAATACCTTTGAGTCGAGCCACTCTCTCTCCCATCTACGAAACATCTGATCATCTGACGGACGGATGGCGTAGTGGTTTAAGGGGTCCCCTCAGCACTGACATTGCGCCGAGTGTTGTGGGTTCGAACGACTTCAAAAATAATAATATTTTTTTAAATGTCGGTTCGCACACATCGATGTAAGTTGAGTGTGAAGTGACCACGTCTGACAAAAAAGGTATGCGAATGGACACCTAAACAAAATATTATCGAAAAGTGTCGTCTCGCCGACCCCAAATGAATTGGGACCAGGGCAAGAGGATGATGAAAAGTGTCGTCTCGCACAATTCGTGCGAAACGAACACTAAGCCATATAAGTAGCTGAATATTTAGGTAATTCAGCTATTTAAGTCACTGACTGTATCAGTAAGACAATCCAGAATGTTCTCTGAACAGATAACTAATCGAATTACTCCACTCGAAATTGTCGTTGTACAGTCGCTATCTTTCTGACCTATTGAGTAAAGAAGGGAAGGCTAAGGATTCGGTTCAATCGCTTATCAATTGAATCCATAATTGTAATATCCAGTTGATTTCACTTATATTTTAATAATAATTAAGGTTATTAATATACGACTCGGTGGCGCGATTGTGAATGCTAATACATGTCTTGGGTTCTGAAACCGCAAACCCCTTGGAGGATATGTATGTATATCCATAGTATAGACGGATTTCGCTTATTTACTTATATACTTATTAGAAATTCGTGGTATGTCCTCGTTATTGCGCTTGATCATATTCGGGTTCATGGAGATCACCATATTAAGTGTTGTTTAAGTATCGACTAAGATATGTATATCATATTGATTGTACCGACATCGAAAAAAAGGAAATGCTATATCTTAGTGAAAATAATGTCCTTCTCCCTAGCCTTTATTATTCCCAAGTCACGTGGGGTCGGCTTTCTAGTCTGACCAGATTTGACTGGATATCAGTTTTTACATGGAGCGGCTGCCACCTGACCTCCGCAACCCGAAGGCTAACGTTACCCTAAGGCTAGACCAGTGTCTGGATATTAGAGGGCACTGACTTTCCCAATAACGACTGCAATAGATGTTCATGGCAGTCGGGACGGACGGCTTAACGTGCTCTCCGCGGCATGGAGCAGGCGATAATTGTCAATCAATACGCTCATAATTTCGAAAAGTCATATAACTTCCGAAAGTCAGAGGTGCGTGACGTGGTTTCAAACCCGAGACCACGCATTGCAGTCTGTTGGTATACTCGTCGCGGTTTTCCATTGTATAGAGGCTATATTATATGACAGTCAAATATGACTACACCTTTCTGTTACACGCTGTATACTGCAACGCATGGTACCTAAATCGAACCAATATTTATTTATTTTGATTTACTTACAAATGTAACAATAATACAAATGCACAATTATATACAAGCACATGAGGTTTTAGACAAAAGTTACACCCAATTAATTACAAGCAAACATACACTATAATACAGATACCGAGATAATTAATTGAAATGTATAAAACTTATAGACTAATAAAAATTTGGGGCAGTCTTTGGGGACTGCCGATAGAAGTGAAAACTTTAATCTTTGATCATAAACATTTCTTTATAAAACAAAAAAAAAATTAAAAAAGGGGCGTGTCGTATGCTGGTTCCTGATACTCTCTTAGGGGCTATTAAGGGGATCAAAATTTCGTTATTTTTTGCGTAGAATGCACAATTTCTGAGATATTGTTAATATTCAAAAAAATAATAATAAAGCGTGGAAACGTGACGATGACGCGAGTTCCATGTTTTTTGTTGACCCAAGAAATGCTCAACGCGCCTAAAGAAGTATTCACTTCAATACAATATTCAGTTTAGTACTTTTCTTACTATTTTGCGAAAGTAAGCGATATCGAGAAATGGAGGTACAGAATAATTTTTTGACTACGCCATATGAGAATATAACCTTATAAATATCTCTTGAATGCCATTTACTATTTGCATCACCCAGGCTTGCCTGTTTTGATGGGAAATAGCCGTGCGTTTTTGATTTATTGATATTCCTATGAAGGCTCTTCATGCGAAAGGAAATGAGTATGCGCGTTATGGTGTCGTGTGTTTATGTCTCAAATATGACGATATTTCTTTTTAGTACGTGATAGGAATATAAATGAATTGAGATATAAAATAAGAATTTTGATCGTACTTTACGCTTTTTGGGTAAAACGTGACGGTGTCAGTTATTTGATGACTGTGCGTATGAGACGGCTCGGGCAACCACTCACCTATAGAAAAGCGGCGTAAGTGATTTTGCGTTTTATCAGTGTAGGTATACCACAGGTTCTCATACCTATCTCGCCCATTCCTTTTGTTTTATCCCATCTTTAATATCAAACCATCGAAATTTACAAACAAACGCTCATGCAGTCCCTAAATTTGTCGCGATTGGATGTAGGCGGTTTTTCACGGTGTATTGGCCGATCCTACATCTAAACCAGCAAAGATATTGTACGGCTTTATATTAGATAGGTAACTATTAGGTTAAATATAGTGAGAGAGTCTATGTGGGCACGATGGGATTTACATAGTCGCACCTGCGTACTTAAATCCCTATTAAAAAATAAAGAGAAAAAAAAATTTACAAACATCGAACTTTGTACAAAGATGTAGGTTAATGAAACAACAAGACTTCCGGACACTTTGAGTTAATTCTGTGTAAACAAAAACACTAATAATTAAATAATGCTCGGACACTTCTGAATACCTGTTTTTGAAGACCACTTTTGCAGTACGATTAATTTCTATGTAACATTACAAAAAGACTAACAGTGAACATAAGGAACCATTATACTCAGAACATCTGTATGTTTGTGAATCAAACTATTTTTTGTGCTGCACAATCTATACTAATATTATAAAGCTGAAGAGTTTGTTTGTTTGTTTGTTTACTTGAACGCGCTAATCTCAGGAACTACTGGCCCGATTTGAAAAAATCTTTCAGTGTTAGATAGCCCATTTATCGAGGAAGGCTATAGGCTATATATCATCACGCTAAAATCAATAGGAGCGGAGCACCAATGAAGAATGTTTCAAAATCGGAGAGTATTTTTTCCTTTTGAGAGCTTCCGCTGCGTGCGCTGCGTAAACAGTTAAAGTTTCGCAAAAATCATGTATGACAGAATTGTTCCTCTTTAAAAGTTCTAAAAAAAAGTCCGCGACAGCATATGTCTATCTTTTAAGGTTGGCTCACTATAACCATTTTTATACTAACGAAATTTGTTCTAAAATAATGCATTATTTGCGAAGGTATTTTTATAAACATGATATTAATCCTTATCCAAATAAATACGTTATTCATCACAAGTATTTAATTTAAAACAAAATTGCCCTTTACATCATTCGATTTCAATGAATATCTTAGGAGATATAGCAGTTTTAAAATAACATCGCAGCAAAATAATTACCCATTACAGACATAGTACAAACGATGTTTCTCCTGGTTTATTCTGCGTGATTACTACTGGTTCGATTTGAAAAATTATTTTAGTGTTGGATAGCCTATTTATCGAGGGAGGCTATAGGCTATATAACATCACGCTACGACCCACGGGGGCGGCGCAGTAACGATAAACGCGGGTGAAACCGCGGGAACATCTAGTATTAATATATAATTATACAACATCTACGATTCGATCTGCAGAGCCTGTGGTAAACAGGACGAGTCCATATCGCACCTACTGTGTGAATGCGACGCGTTGGCTGGACTTAGGATGGGTCTGATGGGATTGGCATATCCAAACCCTGGAGACTTCAGGCTTCTCCCTCTGAATTTTACACTGCAGCTAATGCAGTACATTCATAAGGAGATAGCTAAGGGATGAATCTTGAGGCTGACACTAAAGATCCCACTGGGTCGAAGTGTCGCCGGTTTGTACTGACTGGCCCCTACACACAAGATAAGATAAGATACAACATCTACATGTATCATGTGTTCGTTCCCCACACCGTGTAGGCAACGAACCCACAACACTATTTGCAGTGGCAGCGGTCAGGCTATCACTTAAACCACAACGGTATTCGTGCAGTCAACCATACATTGACACGACAGCCATACGAGCAGTGGTTGCTGAAAAGTAACCGAAACATCGAGGAAATTGTGAATTTAGGTTAATAGTAAATGTTATAAAAATAATTAATTAACGATGCGTGAGAGCTATTTGTTGCTTAGAGCAAGTAGATTCCTGCCTACCTCATTTTAAAACTTTAAAAATTTTAACCCTACCCTGCATATATATATTTGAAACAGTTTTATTTATTAAAATGAATCTTCATTTATTTGATCAACGGAAAAGAATACGGAATGCCGATAAATTATGTATTAGACCTTCAAAAACTGCTCTTTTACATAAAAGTGTGTTATGCATGGGGCCTAAATTATACAATAAGATACTATTAGCTTTAAGAAATGAAAATAATATTAATGTATTTAAAAAGCAGTTAAAACATCTACTTGTAACAAAAACTTATTACTCTTTATTTGAATTTTTGAACGACATAAACATTTTATTTTATCTTATTTAGTTTTGATATGATTTTATTTCTTATTGACAATTATTAAGATTGACTGAATAGTTTTTATTTTTAGTAACTTTGTATATTAATTTATTATTAATATTGTGATAAAATTTGAATATAGCAAAATTTTGCATGCTGGACGGCTGAATATGGCGATACTATTATTAATGTTGTAATATCTATTGTTAAACCCATATTATGCAAATAAATAAATTGAATTGAATTGAAAAAACCGTATTTAAAATTAACAGTAAATTTATTTATAAAATTAATTAAGTAAAAGTGTATGTTAATATAAAAAGTAGCATAAAATGCATAACAGATTTGACTAGGTGTGTCGAATTTCGGTATCGAGTTCGGACAAATAATTTAACTTGAACAGTGTTCGGGGACTAGTGTCTCCACATCGGTAATACAAAAGATTTTAACTAGTATATGCTGTTGGATAACAGTTACAGAGTTATTAATTTGCACAGCATTCTGTTTATTACACTTTCACGACTTAACTACTCGACAGTTCAACATGAAGTTCCACATACTCGTTGTCAGGAATACAGAAAAGAACATTGGGTACCTTTTATCCAGAAAAAAGTACTGGTCCTGACAAATTCTTCATTGACGCGAACGAAGTTGCGGGCAAAATCTAGATCCTAATAAAAAAATATATTAATTGTCTAAAATTGAGTTATACGCTGAATTAATTTTCTCACTTTATTTAACAAAAGGGGTGACATAATTCATTGTTATGAGTTCTAAACAAATCACTTTCAATGCTTTCTGTCTTTGTGTAAAAAAATTACTTAATTAAACGACAATGCTATCCTGCGACGCGATTGATCAATGGGTATACTATGGAACCCGGTTTAATTTTATTGTTGAATAAATACAAAGCATTTTAATATCGGTTGGGAATTTCAGAGGCGTGTTACCTGCCTGCTGTTTTAACCACGGCAAAGAGAAATAAATGATTATTCATAGCATTATTGGGAGGATGGCGCAATGGTTTAAGTTGTCGTCTCGCCATTGTCAAAGCCGAATTTGTAGGTTTGATAAGGGGTTAAAATTTGTGCGATACGCAAATAGTTTTTTGGGTCTGGATGTTCTATGTTTCCGTTATTTTAATGTTTGTTAAGTGCTCTGAATAGTAACTAAAGTTAGACCGGACGATAAAGTAAACTAAATATTTAAATCATTAATGTGTATATGCACTGAATCATACTTCTAGATAATTAAGTGCATATTCTTCTAGATATACCTCTAACTAAACTGACTGTTGACAGGGGGACTGCCCTGTCCTGACCTGTAAATGTAAATTCACAATAATAAGACTTAGACGTTTAAAGGTGACCTACATACAAAAATTATTTTGACGGGACAACGTCTAATAAATCGATGAACGCCGGCTGCACGCACGAAAAAGGATGACTCATTGTCCCGTTACGCTCACTGTCCCGTTACGCTCATTGTAACGTTACGGGAAATAAATTTTGTTATGACGTTGTCACGTTAAACTATCGTCCGTAAACCGACTTTACAGACAACCAATTTTTTTAATAGATTTTGAGTACAACCCCTTCGGGGTTTAACAAACACGAGTACATGTATGCATGAATAAATAATTTTTGTTTGCTTGTTTTAAATAGCATTGACATTTAATTCCATTCGTCCCATCCTCGCTCCGTTGAACAGCACACTGCACATCAAAGCACTCTTCACTTGTGTATACCATAACAGAATCTCGCGCTTCTGAAAACATCTATCCATCACTCCACCGAAGATCTAATACCAGAGATAAATTGACGCAGTGATCAACGTTACTGCGCACCAGTTATTAGTCAGTCGACAGGAAACGAGACTCTGTATCTGATCTAACGGTTAATTAAACTGGGCGTGGATTCAAACTACAGTACGACGAAGTTTTCGGTATACGAGATGTCATATGCATTATTGCGTAATATGATTGGATTACAAGGAAATAGTTGAATGATACCGATGTAAATGTTAAGCTGAATATATTATATGGCACCTAATGTCGCATAAGTATATTGCAGAATAGAGAAAATAATATAATTATTTTAGTTTATGTATTGAGTTGATATTGTATATTACTAGATTTTGCCCGCGGCTACGCTCGCGTTAATGTAGGTTATTTCAATAAATATATATCCGTTGGAGCAGTGATTTTTCAGAATAAAAGTAACCAGTACGTTTTTGTACCCCTGACAGATCGGTCAACAAACAAACTCACATTTGCATTTATAAGATTAGTTAGGATTGCTTTTCATTTCATTGCAGTCACGCCTTAAGTACTTGAACGATAATCAATTTTCAATACACGTTGGCACGGGTACAGAAAAGGACATAGGGTACCTACCTTTCATCCAGAAAAAAGTACTGCTCCCGAGAGATAAATTTGTCTTAGATCTGACAGTAGAGTTGCAAATTGGAAACTGGAAAGTGGATTAAATGTAACCAGCAAGATGATTTACACACATTCACCGAAAACCAAACATTTTTTTTACAAATATAATAATACTAGATGTTCTCGCGGTTTCACCCGCGTTTATCGTTACTGCGCCGCCCCCGTGGGTCGTAGCATGATGTTATATAGCCTATAGCCTTCCTCGATAAATAGGCTATCCAATACTAAAAGAATTTTTCAAATCGAACCAGTAGTTCCTGAGATTAGCGCGTTCAAATAAACAAACAAACAAACTCTTCAGCTTTATAATATTAGTATAGATGTCATATATGTATAGACGTCACATCTTTCTTCCCCTTCGAAGATAATCTATGCATAACGTTATACTAAAGAAAAGCTGAAACGTGAATTTTAACTTTATTGTATCGTACTTGATAACCTTCAAGATTACAAAAACACACACGAATTTTACTTATAGTACCAGAAATTGCCTAGGGCTCATAAATTAACTAATTTCAGCTCGCGGCTTCACCCATGCGTAGTTTATGTAATATAATAATATTCTACCACATACACACAACATTGTCTAGCCCAAACTAAGCAGAGCTTGTACTATGGGTACTAGACAATGGATAGACATACTTATATACTTTTTTTTGTAAATCCATGCATATTATACATAGAAACACCCAGACCAAGACAAACATCCATGTTCATGCACACAAATGTTTGACTTGTGCGGGAATCGAACCCGCGACCTCAGGCGTGGCAGTCGGTTACACTACCCACTACGCCATAGAGGCTGACAATGTGTTAATCTCTTTATATCTTTATTTTTTATATCTTTATTCATAGCTTTCTGTGTCCAGATTGATTTAAATCCGTTCAACAGTTTGCGCTTGGATGAGCAACAAACATTCACATTTATAATATTAGTTAGAAATGTTAGATTAATTACACCAACTTAAACTCAATCGCGTGTGCATAATATATATAATACTTCTCATAAATAGCTAAGAAAAACAAACAAATTTGAATAAATAAAAACAACATTAGTACAAATAACTAAATATGTAAATATGTACTGATTTGAGTTAACTTTTAGTTTCATTGGAATCGTATTAGTAAAACATTAATGTATTCTTGATTAGACGTAACCCGTTGAACACACGCTAACCGCGTTACGACATCAGACAAGAAGGAACCAAGATAATATTTAACTAAATACATAGATAGACTTGTGATTTTATCCCCGACGGGGTAGACAGGGGTTTATTATAACCCCAGATGTCAGATGATTTAAGTCTTATGTAATAATTGGCGAGCCTAAGTGAAATGGTTTTTCTGGACTAGACCACATGTGAATCCATACAAAATCATCGTGCGAAGATGTTCCCGATGTAGATTAATTATTCAATGCAATACAATAGTTTGTTTTAAGCTCAAAAATAATAAGGCAAATTTAAACGTAGGATGTCCATATTCACCTTTTATGTAATTTTTTTTTACCGACTAGCTTTTGCGCGCGGCACCGCCCGCGTGGTACTTACATCAATAAAAAGTAGCCTATGTCCTTCCCCAGGTTTTAAACTACATCTGTACTAAATTTCATCTAAATCGGTTGAGTGGTTTAGCCGTGAAAAGATAACAGACAGACAGACAGATAGACAGACAGAGTTACTTTCGAATTTATAATATTAAGTAAGGAATAAGTAAGGATATAGTAAGGATTAGTAAGGATTAACAACCAGCCTGTATTTAATTGCTAATATCTTCCTTTCGAAACTTTTTGAATGTCTTGAATTTGAAACATAGCTGATGTTTTAGCACGTTAATTATTTAACAAAATATAAAAGAAATTAATATATTTTAATAGTATTTGTATTTTGCTCAAGAAACAAACAGAAAATCTTAATGTTCCAATTTGTTACGTTCAAAATGTTGTCACGAAAATAACACACATTACAATAAATACCGACTACGGGTATAAATGAATCAAATTTGATTTGTAATTACAAGTTTATACACCTTTCATCGTCTTCGGTCGAAATGTCTTGACAATCATCACGCATTTTGAGTGGATATTTTAAAACATGTCGCCTTATAATCCTGTTGTCTGTAATTTAGTAATTAATAGTTTTCCTCCTTTTCCTTTAATTAAATGATGTGCCAGGACAAACGCTGAGGCGACATTCGTACCTACAACCCTCTAATGAATGTTGGAGTTCAGCCGCTACTAATTTAAATGAATTCAAAAAGGAATTAGTCTGGTACTGGCATTAAATATATAAAGGGCATTTAGCTTTATGTATAACATTATGATTTATTTGATTTATATATTTATTTGCTCAAACACGTGTATACATACAGTAATAATAATGCATGCAAGATGTTACAAATTTTTCCGTTCATACATGTTTGGCATAATTAGTGGCGTGCAAATATAATTACAAAATTTAATAAAAAACTATAAAAATAATAACAATGTCAATGATAATAATTAAAATGATAATTGAAATTAATAATTAAAAATTAAAAATAATGTCAGAATAAGTATATAAACAAAAAAATAATTAAAAATATAAAAGTCAAACGTAAACATAAAATCATAATCCATTAAAATTAATAATATATTAAAATTTAAATTATTATATAGTCAGTCAAAAATTCTGAAATGTTATAGTACACTTTGCCTTGTAGTAGTGACTTCAACTGTTTTTTAAATGTTTCATTACTAAGCTCTTTCCAGGCCTTGGGTAATTTATTGAAAATGAATGATTATTATATTCTCGAAAAAATAAACAGCGATGTTTACCGACATATATGAAATGTTGTTTGAAGTTCCCGTGACTCTTATCAATTCATTTAAAGATATAAACATAAACATATACATAAAAATATCTTTATTTCTCTCACCACAATATTATGTTACATAATTGCTTATAATTATTACATAGCATTCGTTTATTGTGGGAGACTGGTGCCTAAACTAGGCGTTAGCCTGTATTTCAGGCCACCAGGCCTCCACCCCGGATTTATTTAATTTGCATATAAACAGTTCAGCGTAGTCTGTACTATGAGCCAAGTATGATGTTTAATCTATTACAAGTGGTGTCTTTGATTAGTGTGTGTGTGTGTGTGTGTGTGTGTGTGTGTGCCTGCGTGTGTGTTTACTTGCATACATGTGTTTGCCAGTTTTATTCTAGAATTTTTATTAGGTTTTCGGTGTTTATATAGTTTAAGGACATAAGCCATTCAGTCACCGCTTTTTTACAATCTAATTTTGTTAGCGGAAAAATATTTATGGCTTTATTTATTTTATTATATATGTACCCTCCCATAAAGCAAAAGAAACGATTAGAAAACTGAGTGTGGTAATGAGACTGGGTGCGATCTACGGATTTGCGCTGTCTTTTTCCTTGGAGCGATGGTGGACCATATGTCAACAACGAGTGCTGTCTGAGTATTGTGTGTAAAATATACAGTTGGCGCACTGTTAAAACTTTGCTCTCCTTATACAAATCTTCCAACGGAATGGTAGGAAAGATGAGACTCTGAGGATCGCCCGTTGTGCTCGCTCTAACTGTAGCAACGTGGTTTTGTGTGCACCGCCCCAAGTAGTGACACAATAAGTTAGCAAGGATTGGCATAGAGTATAGTAGACGATTCTCCTTAGGCTTTCATCCGCCACGTGTCTTAAGTTTTTAAATATGTATATAAGTTTCCTTATTCTGCCAGTAAGAGCTTCAATGTGTGGATGAAAGCTCAGGGAAGAGTCAAAATAATGCTGAGGTATTTGGTATTATTGAATATATAACTAAGAACCTAATTAATTGTGACACTCTGTTGCTCGCGATTTTACCCTCTTTTATGATTACTGCTTTGCTCCTATGCCTCGTAGCGTGATATATATAGCATTTGTTACTTCTGGATAAAGTAGCTTTATCATAGTGAAATAGTTTTAAGATAGGACGAGTAGTTTTCGAGATTATTCATTAAAATCAAAAATACACAAATCCAAATATTTCCTCTTTTTAATATAATCACAGATAAAAGCTGTTCTTAAAGTACATATATATATACTTAAACTCAAGCTTTTACGCCAAAGGGGTAGACAGATATGTATTACATTACTCCATATTTCATCAGATATATTTTAGATACGACAAATATGGATAAACCTATAACCGTCTACAAGACAGATTGCCAAACTCAGTAGATAATGCCGAGTATTTTCTAACAATAACACCACTATTACTTGCTTGACCCAAAAATCGAACTCAGGGCCTCATATCTCAGGAATATTACAAGAGCCTCATTGCTCCCATTAATATAATAAAGCGAAAACGCCATCCAAAACGATCGCAACCCCGTCAACAAATAAAATATAAAATGTATTTCCTTTTCTCCAAAGAACGATATGCCTATTACTTACCAAAATGACGTACTTATTTCCTAAAGAAACTACGTTGGCATTCGGTCAAGATATTTATATAATAACTAGCGCTTCTACTAACTTTCGACCGCGGCTTCGCTGGCATTAATCTAGATTTGTCAATAAATTGCTGCCCTCCGGAGCAGTAGTTTTTCTGGATAAAATGATTTGGATGGTATCCTATCTCCTTCTGCATCCCTGACAAAGTGTATGCGAAATTTCATAATGATCGGTCGAGTACTTAAGAAGTTAAAGCATAACAAACTCATATTCGCTTTTATAATATTAGTTAGGTCTCGGCGATCTACCGCTTAAAAGCTAAAGCTTAAAACTTAGATAAAATAAACAATTCGAATGTTTGTACCAACAATTTTCTGACATCCTTGAAACTGGACTGCTAAAATATAGAAGCTTTTAATTTACCCGACGTTTATAATTAAAATAAAGAATAAGAATAATTATACGTCTTCAAATTATTAGAATTTTATTCTGAAGTTTTATTTGTTTGTTATTTTGGAATTGATATTGCTAAAAGCACTTTAAAAGTTAAGTCAAGCCTGTAAACAGTAAACTTCCGACTAAGAAGATAGTAAAATCTTTTTAAATTTCCTCTGTGTTTCGGAAGTTTACAGTATAGTAATAAATACATCTTGAAAAAGAGAGCAGTGCAATTTTAGCAAGCAGCAATATATTTTTTATCATTCAATGAAGTTAATTCAGGGCAGAAATCAACCCGATTCCAGTAATATATTTTGGCTCTGTCATATCTTGATTATGATTAATTGTTAATCTAACTCTGTCTTTTAAAAAAGATAGAGTTTCTTAGTACGATGCGTGTATCTTCGGCATTTCTCAGCCTCTTTGAATGATTATTTTATTTGACAAGATTTACTTACAGTATAGTCCCATTAATTAACAGTAAATTATCAACGACAAATGTTTTGGGAATGTCTTCGGCTTTAGTTCATATAGAGTCCTGCAGATGTATGGAATACTCATTATAGTTAATATAATTCTAGTATATGTAAATAAATGAATTATTTGATAATGTTAATAACACGCACTTACATTAGGTACTCATTGGTACTTGTTTATGGAGACTCGTCAATCTATTCACTAATATATGTAATTTTCACAAATTTAACGCCCAGTTTATATGAAAATAAACCTTGATAGCAGAAAAAGAAGAATCGACTATGAGAATAAGAATTATTCAAATTTAATCATTATTTTTAGATGCAACCATGAACAAATAAATTTTTTTGCAACGTTCACTTTTCTTTATATCATTAACTTTCTTTCAATATACACAGGCAACAGAATTTCAAAACTTAATAAATAAGGACTCCTTTTATGGCTCAGCCATCTTTAATTAAAATTAATTAAGAATACTAGCAATTGGTATTGCAAATTATTATTAGTATACATGTTCATTCATGAAGCTAAAATGATTGAATTAGGAGTGATTCATGTCGGTAGTGAAATGAATGGAATTTAAACCCACGACACCGATCCACATCGTAAGTCCAAAATCGTTTTCTTATCCTTTATAGCCTAAAAACTGTTGTAATATAGAGGAAACTCTATAATCTAGGAAAAGGCTGACTATCTACATATTTAGCCAACTGACATCCTAACTAATATTATAAATTTAAATGTGAGTTTGTTTGTTTGATACGCTGTCACGCCTTTACTACTCGACCGATCATCATGAAATTTAACACAGGGTAGGTAGCCTGTGTTAAATCATCCAGAAAAAGTACTGTTAACGAAGGATAGAAACCTACATTTACTCGAGCGAAGCTACGGGCAAAATCTAGTTACATATAATTTTACTACCGGACTCCTTAATGCATAACATCGACCATCTAAGTATGTACTGTCAGCATGTAACTACATACCTCTGAAACGAGTACTGCTCACGCAAAACGAACATTGGATACAACAAAATACCGAGGCTTCACTTATTCAAAGAACGTTATATTTTTAATTTATTTCAATTCAGCTTACGATATGAGGCGTTAGGGAAATATTATATAGTAATTTAGAATATCTGCAAAGTAGACGGTGGTGGTATCTATCAAAGAAAAGTGTTATCCTACTAATATTAAAAGGATGTTTGTGAAGATGTTTGCAGGTTTGAATGTTTGTTATTTAATGTAAGCTGGTTGAACGGTTTCGGAAGTGTAGATGACTTCAGACTTGATGAAAGTTACAATTTTAATAACGTTCTTGTCTGATTATCAGACACTATTAAAAAACTTATTGTGTCTGGCCACCGGTGTGCCGCTGCGACTTAATAAGCTAATAGTACCTACCTACCCGTTAACCATATTTCTGAAATCATTAGGGTGTAAAAACCGAACGTATTCATTTTTATTTCACAAATAATGTTAGTGTGCTAGGTAAATGTGAATTCTACAGTGGTAAGGAAGGCAGTATGCAAACGGTCTTTGACCAACAATCGACCGAGATCAAAGATATTCTGAAGAAGCCAGGTTAAAAACAAGCCTAAATCGGCTTGCGTGTATTAATGAAACAATTAGCATATTTTTTTAATTCAAGTTTTTTTAGCAATAGTGATATATTCTTACCACAATCGTAACAAATCGAAAGGAGTCTCATATGTAAATAATATTCTTTTGACTAACCTTGCGTCATAGAAGATCAAGCCGCTTAAATCCACATTACTTGCCTTGACATTTGCGAACCACAACCAGCACCAACGACACAGAAAAAGGTTTTCCTAATCACTCATGTAAGTATTGTTCGCGGTACCGTCGTCTCCTTACAAAGAAACTGAGCAATGATCCCTCAACAGCTGTATTACCTGTAACAAAACAAACGTATTCATAAACCAAATAAAAGTTTCAACGCAAACCTTAATTTGTAAATCACATTGAAAGCCTTATTCGTCGTAAATCATAGAAATGCAATAACAAAATGACGGCTTGGCATGACAGCCGATATTAGGGATAAGTAAATCTTAATAAAAATCGACGTTTATTGCCTTACGTTGAGCTCTTAAAGGTTATTGTATCCGTAGTACATATTTTCGGTTATTACTGAACAGTATACTGAAGATGGTAGCCAATAATTTAATTATATTGACTGAGATATAAGTTGATATAACGAAATCTTACTATTCTCATTGAAACGCTAATAGAAACTAGCTAGGATTTCGGATGACATATAGGTTATGTCCATAAATGGCAAATAAGAGAGAATGGAGAAAAAAACACCTTCCATTTTTTTCTGGCAGTTCTTTTTCAGATGCGAATTTCATGATGATCGGTCAAGTAGTTAAGGCGTAACAGCGTTACAAATAAACTCACATTCGCATTTATAATATCACCTACCTACCTAACTTTCATCTAGAAAAAAAAGTACTATTCCCGAAGGATAGAAATTTAATGACATTACCTAAATTAACGGGTGCGAAGCCGCGGGAATAATCTAGTAATTACATTCAACTTTTGCAATGGACGCTCATTACCTGAAATACAATTTGAGGTCTAATTTGGCTCTTAGAACGAAATACATTTAATCTGTAAATAATATGTAAGTATATATATATTTTGTCTTGAACATACGCTGTTTTTATTTTAAATACTTGTAGGACTTTTCGTATACGACACCAAGGACGTGATAATACAATTTGTAGGTATCAATCCCCAATAATTGTGTTATAATATAGCTTGTGAAACCTACATTTTCCATAACGTTAAACGAAAGACTTCTTCATCCAACTGAAAACTTGTGTCCTTTGGTGACATAGATAATGTCACTTTCATTCTATTTATTTCTGTCCAATAGTCTTAAATAATATGGGCACGTCCAAGCAACAGGGGATTCGTTGTCGTCTCCGAAATGATAACACGTTACGTTTATTAATTATTCAACTTTTTTAATAAAGAATGGTTCGTTGTTTTAATGGAGTAACAGAGAGACAGTCAGTGCCAAAAAGATTTTTGGCTGCCTTGTTTTGCGATTGGACTTATATTATAAATGTAAAAATTTTTGAACGTGTCTGTATACTTTTAGGTACCTACTCAATCACACATAAATCATTGGTCGTATTTTAACGGAGCGCTATCACTTCTTTATACAGATTATTCAGTAACCTAGTTAGGGATCAGAATCACGTCCATTATAATTGTAGAAAACCAGTAGTTTTACCATATATATATATTAAGTAATACGTGAAGCAAAAACTTTGTACCCCTTTTTACGAAAATTGCGCGGATGGAGGAGTATGAAATTTGGCACAGTTAAAGTTTATATGGAGAAGGAGGGGCGAATCCTAATATTTTTATAAAATATGCATTAGAAATACATTAAATTAATGAAAAAACACTACACGCACACAACCATGCATTTGACACACACAGTCGAATCGCGTTCGTAGTATTTCGACATTGTTCGTCTGACGTCGTACAATTCTTTGTAACTATGGTCACCTATACCTTATTTATATGTAATAGAGAAAAACAGAAAAAAAGTAGCAAGCTTAGGAATCTTAGTCTAATTTTGACCACTAGGCGACCGCTAGTATATCTATGTTAATATTATAAAACTGAATAGTTTGTTTGTTTGTTTGAACGCGCTAATCTCACTGCTGGTTCGATTTGAAAAATTCTTTTAGCGTTGGATAACCTATTTAGCGAGGAAGGCTATAGGCTATATAACATCACGCTACAACCCACGGGGGCGGCGCAGTAACGATAAATGCGGGTGAAACCGCGGGAACATCTAGTCACTAATATAATGCTTGTCTATAATTCCTATTCTGTTATAAAGATTGTCGCAAAAATAAGGTTAAGCGAAGTCACGCGATAGGTTGCCTCTAAGAAATCAAATAAATACAACCATGTTTTTGTGTATTCTTATCATATTATTATACTAAAAATTAAAAAACGACGTGTATAAAGCAAAATATTCATAAATGAAAACTAGACTACTACATAAATCGCAATACAAATGTATAATAATTGTTACGTTTCGAGTACCTCTACGGATCTCTCTGCCTATGGCCTAACACTATTTTTTGGACAACCTTAATGAAGCTTGTCTTCCACGTAACTGAAAGACCCGCCAACACAAATTCGCCAGTAACATATAATGGATTTACCTTGAGTCGTATTAAAACTATTTTCTAGGAACCACATAGATTATTTAAAGGATTTTATCCATCTAGCTTGGCAAATGACTACCGACACAATACAGAAAACAAAACACACGTTATTCCAAACAATCCTGACGTTATACAAAAACGTTTAATATATAAAAATGGTGTCCTCACCGACAAATCGGTCACCAAATTAATTAATTATACCCTGGCAAATTAAATTTCTATCTGTAGCCAACTGTGTGAAACGACCCAAGCAACGTAAATATCATTCAACACATTGGGAGCCCATCAATTTTGCTATCGTTTGAACAAGGGGTTGGTGGCAAAAAGGGTTGGTTTTTGAAGTAATAATAAAAGTAATGTTGCGAGAGCAAACAATTAAATAGAAAGGTTTTAAGTTGAAATTTTATAGGACTTTGAGTCGATTGCGTCTGACTCTTGCTGATAATTTCTTATTGCAAATCGTCTTCGATAAGAAGTATCTCGAAAGATAGTTAAATGGATTTCAAAATGTTTTTTTAATTATGCCATTGAATGATCTTATTTTATATATTATCTAAAACTGTGTTTTGTACGTACTTGGGTACCTAGATATGTAGACCCTTAGCGAATATGGTAATGTAAATTTTACATTTTTGCTGTGTGTGTGTGTGTATTTGTGTGTGTGTGTGTGTGTATGTATAGATGTGTTGAAGATATATATATTCCTTTCTTTTATACCTACACACGTTTTTGAATAAGGTGTTTATTATACAATACGGCCCGCTCTAGAGTACGGCATTCCTAAGTCGTCAGTCACCCTTCAAATGTCAACATCATTTGATAAACATTGAGGCCTGTTTCGGTTTCACTTGTTATCAATTTCCTTTTCATTATACCGGTATGGTCTAAACTATAAGTGAATGCGAAGAATGTAAAGAATCTTCTTTTTTTTATTTTTTCAAATCAAGTCAGTTTATTTGCAATAATATAGGTATAAAATGTTCTTATTATACAAAATGAAGCACCTCTACATTTTGCCACACTAGGCGTGCAAATATTCAATAAGTATAATAATAAAAATAAATTAAATTAAAAATCAAAGTAAATTAAATTAAATCAAAATTCCATACAATAATGTCAAAGTAAATTGTCAATTTTCAAACAATGTCTATGATAATAAATCCATCAATGCATAGCAATTATGTTACAATATGATCAGAATTTGAAATTACTCATATTAATTGTGTCTAATAAATAATCATTAATTGTATAATAGCATTTGGTAATTAAGAATTTTTTAATACATTTTTCAAATTGAGTTGTACTTAATTTTTTTATGTCATCTGGTAATTTATTATAAATTTTTTGTGCCCTGCAAAGAAAACTTTTATTTAACAGAGCTGTTGCACCAAATGTAACCTCTAGTTCTATTCTTATCACATAATTTCCTGTAATGGATTTTAAATGCAATGTTATAGAGAGCAGAATTCTGCCTAACAAAGATGCTCACTTCATAAATATACAGCGACGGCAATGTTAACAATTTTAAGCCTTTAAAGTAAGGTTGGCAACTCGTTGTCCTGTCTATATTACATATAGCTCTGATGCACCTTTTCTGGGCTATAAAGACAGCTTGTTTCGAGACTGAATTTCCCCAGAATATTAAGCCATATCTCATAATGGATACGACATTGCCATGGTAGGCACTTAAAACAGCTTCTCGGTTGACTATTCTAGATAATTTATATAAAGCAAAGGCGGATTTATTCAATTTCTTACATGAAATGAAATACTTATATTTATTGACAATAACCTATCGTGGAAATCACAATGTGTTTTCCACGATAGGTTATTGTCAATAAATATACCTAAAAACTTAATTACGCTAACTGAATTTACTACTTCACCTAGATGTCTAATATTCATGTCTTTGATATTGGCCTTCTGATGGAAATGCATAATATTTAACGCATGCAGTCTTATTAAAGCCTCTGTCAATTTTTTGTTTTAGTTTGTTTGTATGGGTAGGTGAGTAGTTTTTAAGTTAAATAACTTAAAAACTACTCAATCGAATTATAAAAAATATTGTCTATTTTTAAAGCTATACTTATTATCACACAGTAACATAGGCTATATTTTATTTTAAAATAAGTACTAGTAGTACTTATTTATTTACCACATCTTAGCATTACCTAACCTACTTTTACGCGAGCGATGCCGCAAAAGCTAGTAGTAAATATTAGAAAGATACGTACAATTAATGGTGCTTTAAAATTATGCTTTTGACGCTTTACATATAGTGAAACTGTTAAATATTAACGAAAATTTGTCTCAGGCATTTACTTAATCTTAAGATTTTAACGTCTCGTGTTTTCTTGTCAGTATTTACGCCGTAGATTTTACTTAATGGAACCTGGCGATAAATTCATTTGAATAACGTGTTAAAGTGCTTGCTAAGAAAATAAAGTGCATGTTTGGATTTTAGTATTTACAGTCTGCGTTCTTGGTTTAGGTGGATAGGTGTTTAACGCTTTAAATGCTATGATGGTCATCGGTAATTGTAAGCAGTAGCTTTGCTATTGGCCAGGCCTGTAAACACTTCTGTCGTGAACGGTCACGGCAAGTAATGATGATCAAAATTTAAATTAATCAAAATTGGTTAAGTATAGTATATCACGCACATAATTAGACCGAGGTCAAAGTGATATTATATCAATATTGAGGTATTAGCTTACAAGCTAATATCTCAATAATGGTACACTGGTTCTCTATACTAATATTCTAGTAAACCTAAATATATTTAATATCTTGAATTTATAATAATTTAAATTGGTGATATAAAGATCACCATACAAAAGCATAGTGGGGTAAAGATAAGCATAATATATATAAAATTTAAACCTCGGCGAACGTTTCTTGATCACATCGGAGGCGTTCTGGACAAAGGCCAGGTTAAAAGCACCTTGAACCGACGCGCGACGGGCTTGTATGAGAAATGTGATAAAAGTGGATGAAGCCAGAGAAGTATGTCAGGATCGCAGCAAATGGAAATCCATAGCCTCTGCCTACCCCTCTGCGCAACAGGCGTGAATCTATTTATGTATGTATGTATTTATTGTTATCTATGTCTCTCATATACAAATTAGGTCGTCGCTTAAAAACTTAAACACTTTTCAAAGATTTCAATCCTAGGGATATGAAATCTTTGAAAAGTGGGGTATAAAGGGAGGTTGGCATAATTGCGTACAGAACACATCGGTAGTCAAGGCGTATATGGAATCCCATTATACTTGTCGCTAGTGTCACCATATTGAATCATTTATAATTTGGACACGTTCCCAATGTTCGAATTCCGTAGTTTTATAGTGCATCTTATGAAACCGTCTAATATTTTGTAAACGCTAAATTATTTTTGGGAGAAGGCAAATGTATTAAGTACTGTGTTTTGCAGCGTCAACACATCAACGTAGATCTTTTTAGCTTGTTGGTCATAACGTTAAGCAAAGAACACTAAAATATGCATATCAAAATTTAATCTAATAACTCATAGGTAATTCATTTATTCATTTGTAAACATGGGTATACAATTGCAGATCTTATAAGCTAATACAATTATTGTTCTTGTACCATATTTAACCAAACGGCATTTAAAAGGAAAAAAGAGGGAAAAGACATTGTGATTAACATTTAAAATAATACTACACAGTTATAAACAGCAATAAAATAATACATAACGACATGCTATGAAAATAATTTCTTATAATTTCAAAATAGTGTCAAGCGATAATATTAAAATGATAAAATGTTATACAATTATATAATAAAACTATGTTCTGTCATATAATTATGATAAAATGTCATAGCATATTAATAAAAAAAGAAAATATAAATTAATCTCGATAATGTATGTAAATTACACTATTTTGTCTTGTTAAAATATTTACACTTGAGAAATGCGGTTCCAGGCTGTTGCACCGATTAGAGTTAGGTACAACGCAACTCACACGCACACTGACCACAGCATGGTAGCAAGATAACTCTAAATACATGTAGTTACGGTTGCATTATCTTATTGATAAGTACAATTCTACTAATATTTTATATATGAATATTTGTGAAAATTTTTTACTTAATATTTATTACTCGACCATGCTTAAACTGTTGAACGGATTCGAATACACTTAGCATACAGGCAAATATTTTTGTCCAAAATTTCTGGTATGAACGCAAAATTCTTGGCAAAAACACGAGCGTAGTATGTGATAAATATTGAACTCCTTAATTTAATTTTGGTTTTTGTGTCATATATTTTAATGTTTGCGATATTTCGTGCATAGCATGGCATTACACAAGGTGCAAACGTGGCCTTTAAAGATTTCGAAAGTGGGATTGTCCCAATAAATAATTAAATCTGGCAACCCTACATGAAAGCACCTTCCATTTAACTATGTGCGTACCTTTTTTACGGCATATCCTGCTTAATGGTAAGTGGACACCATGGCTCACAGGGTTATAGGGGTCTCTCCGTAAAAATGGGATAACTACGGTGCAAACCGAGAATTTAAATTATGGGGTGTAGGGTAAAAAAATGGGCTGTTACATGACGTGAGTGACATTACGGGGTGGATAATAATGTATCCTTATTTCTTGAGAGTTAAAGAGATTGAATAAGTTGCAACTTAAAGAAAGTCCTGCTCAAGGGTTGTTTTACATGTTATTTGTAACCTTTGCAATAGAAAATGGTTAACGATACGAAACGATCACATTCGTAACGACAAAATTCAATAGAGAATCAAAGTCATTCATCATATCAGCAAGAAGAAAATTTGCTTACGTGAAGCAAATTCTGTCAACAGCTAAATATAACCTCATTATAGACGCTCATTGTGAGTTTGGTAAAGTATTCTTGAGTGGAGACCGTAGAACAGCAAACGTAAAGGACATCCTCAAACTAGAAGGAGCGACAATCACATTAATTGGTTCATCTAAAGCTAGATGAGAGAAAGCCCATGAGTCTTGCTCAGTGTGCATTTGGAAAGGCTTATGTCTAGCAGTGGACTAGTATGCCTATACTAGTCCACTGCTTGACATAAGCCTTGATTATGATGAAAACCAAAATATAACACTATTTTGTAACGACATATTTGATTGAAATGCATTGCATGTTAAATTGAAATATTCACTACCGTGTAATAATTTTGTAGAAAATCAAGGCGAGATTAACGGCGGAACATCTACACAAAGGGAGAGCCAGAACAAGCGAGACACCTGACGATTGATTTCGGCAAAATAGTTATTCGTAGCAAAATTTGATAGCGCGATTCCGGATCCGTTTCGACAACATTGTATTGACACTATAATGCGCTTTAATTCACTATGTTATCACTCCTGTAGACAATTTTGAACCTAATTCATTTGTAAAAGAAGGCGCTACTACCTCTCTTTTTATGTCTTGAGAAAAAGTCACATAGATTCCTTATTCTTTCTACACGAATAAATGAAAAACAAACAAACCACAATATCACATTTTCAATGCTACTTAAAACAAACACTAATAAAAATACAGTTACACTATGCACAAACATTTAATATAATAACTATTTGCACAAAATTCTTTAAAACTAGTTTTCGCTGTGTTCTTTCTTAGAAAACAAGCTAGTATTTGAGTTAAAGAAAAGAAGTAATGTTAATTAGTTTTGTAGCGGCGACCTGTTGCTAATTAGTACTAATATTAAGTCAGTACACAAATTCGTGTGTAATTGGCTTATGTCTTTCCTGTAGACCATGTTATTGTAGCTTTCGTGTTCAAGCATTATTACGCAATTAAAGCGTTTTTATTTTCGTTTTCATTAGAAAAGCTAGAAACTGTTGCCGTTGTTTATTTAACTATTTTTAACATAGTGTTGTTTCACGTAAATATTACAAATTCAATTTAAATTTGAAGTAATTTATGCTGATTTTGTTACGTTTTAGTTTGTACAACTTTTAATAAATGAAGTATCTATAATATTGATAACCAGATAAAGATAGCACTGACATGTCAGTGCTATTTTTATGTCACTACATAACATTACAGCACCCGTAACCCAATCTATAGAAAGTATATCGGATTTTAACGATCTCACTAGGCACTAGTAGTTGTTTCACTTTATTATATCGATCATTGTAAGGGTTTGTCACAACAGTCACCGTGGGAGAGCCACGCTTCGTCACGAATAGGCCGGTTTGAACGGAGTGATACCACGGCCTCACAGAAAACCGGTGCGAAATAGCACTTGCATTGTGTTTCGTCGAGTGAGTGAGGGTACCAGAGGCCCAACCCCTCCCCCTCTTCTGAAGGAGGGAGGGGGAAATTTAAAAATCTGGCAGCGCACTTGTGACTCCTCTGGTCTTGCGGGTGTCAATGGGCAGCGGTAATCGCTAACGATCAGGCGGACCCGTCTGCTCGTTTGACACATATTCCAAAAAAAAAAAACAGAGGCGTTTTGACAAAACAATACGAACATTGTACCTAGAATGATGAAATTTATTAACTACTATTGCATTTCACTTAACTGGCCATTGTTACAGCTCGGGTAGCAAGTTTTTTTTTAAATATCCCATAATTATTGTTTTCCAGTGTGCTACTCTAACTATATCCCTAACAAAATCTCATCAAAAGTCGATTCAACGGTTTGAGCCTTAAAACGTACTTAACATGAAGACAGAAAATATCTCGCATTCATAAAATTTGTATGGACACACAACAGATTGCGCATATTTTAAAACGCTACCCGCTCCATTTTAAGCCAAATTGGCACACCCAAATTGAAGGTAATTTAGTAGCATTGTGGAAATTAAATTATTGGGTAATGTCATGTACCTACGGTCCATTTACGATTGATTAAATGTTGTCTGTACACAAGTTTTGTTAAAACATCAAATAATGAGATCAAAGAAACAGCACAATTTGACTTAGATCAAAGGTAAAAACGGTTGGTTGTTCTTGGAAAAGGATAGTAGAAAGCGACCTACTCGTAAATACCTATCTTGTTGTATGTATAGGTCATTGACTTTGTATATATGAAGTGAAAACTTGTTATGATTGATCCCAAAAGGGTCGAAACATCGTTCATTATTATCTTCTTACAGGCAATACTTGTACGTTTGCGATCGGAATCACTTTAGTATAGTTGATTTATCACTGATAGACCGACTAAAAGTAACTTTTTGTGGATCACACAATATTTGTCTTGTACGAGAATGGATCTAAAGTGAAGAGATTACAGATAATACTTAAACAAATGACGACGACATTAGTCAGACAGCTAATATAATATTTTCTGTTGTGTAATTTTTCTATTAGGCACAGGAAAGATTTTTTGAAAAGCTTCTGACGATATGGGATGAGACAGTTTAGCAGCACACCACAGATGTCTAAAAACCGCTCATAGCTTCACTCCAATATAAGTTCACTTAGACTCAAAACCAATCCTGGCGATTGTAACCAAACCAGATATGTTAATTTTTTATTCATTCAAACAGTTTATTTAATTATTACGTCGGCGGCAATCAATCCAGCAGTCTAGCCGATTGGTAAGCATTAACTGCCACAACCAAATTACAGTCTGCCGAAAAAGAGCAAAGCTATTTGCCCTACAGTTAAAACGCAAATCTGCTACTAAAACGCAGAATAAGGGACAGAATGATAGTACTGGACGCTGTCACCAGAAAAATTATATTTATGAAATATACAATCTTGGTGACGAATAGAATGCAGTCCATATGATGAGAAGCGGTTGTAGGTACCATCAGAAGCATATCGCGCGTTGTCGACTCTTCAATATAAGGTTTATTGCCAGTGTAAGGAACGTACATTACTGTTGCCCTGTTAACAGCACAGCCGTACCTAAAACTAATACCAGCCATAAGCGCGTCAATAAATGAATGAACAACCTGCCTACCTGCCTAACTAGGTAGGTACCTAGTTAATTCATTACAGGCAGTGTAATCAATTTTCATTAGAATTAATTCCTAGTCGCATTGATAATGACTTGTGTACTAACTACGTAGCGTAGTTTGAAACAGTTTAGTTACAATTTAAGTAGTTTAAAAATAGATTTTAGTGTAAGCACTAGTTAAAATATCATGCAGGATATAAAACCTTCACTCCTGTACAGTAAAGGAAGCTAAGAACTACAATTTCACCAGGATATTTAGGGTCTATTGTTGCCTACTCAATCCCACACTTCGTGTTTCTACTGTGACTCAACCGACAAAATTTCTCAGAAACACTGCCCGGCGTGCTAATCGGCCGGGGACCGTACGAATGGCAATTGCTTACAAACGTACTACTAACGAGGTAATTATACAATGCAGTATAAATACTCGTACAATGGAATAATAATGTAATTATTCAACCTGTTATGTTATTCCATTCTAAATCAATAATGGACATCAATGTGTGTATGTAAATACATTATTTTAAAATTATACAACAATACTAGATTTAGTCTGCGGCTTTGCTCGCGTTAATGTAGATATGGTTAAGGGTGTTATTTAAATGGTTAGCATAGTATTGGTATTTTTGTGAGCAGAAAAATATAATCTGTGAGCAGAAATAGCTAATTGATCAGCAACTCATGGCCAGCAAACTTTAAAGAGATCAAACTAAGTCGACGGAGCCCCGCTTCACGGGGCTCCTATTTTTGAGTGGGTTTAAAAAAAAGAACCTAACATAACCTAACACTTCCGAGACGGAATGCAGTGATTTGAGGCGTATGGATGCTCGTTATGCTGTGCAATATTTGCTGACCAATTAGTATTGTTGATGATCATTATATTTAATCCCATATGATTAATACATTGCTGTCCCTCAAGAACAGTCATTTTGATAGATGAACGTGTATGCGAAATTTCATGATAATGGGTCGAATAGTTAAGGCGTGAAAGCGTAGCAATCAAATATAATATCAGGGTGGCAGATTAAAACAAATTGTAGGTAAGCTTCCGTTTTTTATTTTAAATATTGTCACTGACAACTACAATTTAGCGAGGCGTCCGTCTTGTTCAACGGTCCGAACCACAATGCCGCTGCGGCGCTTACCTAACTTATTTATTACAATTCGTTATTAGTACTTATTTGTAATAAAAGCAAGATTGATGTAAATAAATACGAAGTAAATAGTGCAATATTTTCCATATGAATTTAGAACACTTTTACAATTCTTAAACATACATATATTTTTAACTTCACTTGTAGAATTGTAGTCAAATTCATGTAATTTGACTACTACGAATTGTTTCAATTATTAATTCCACAGATTAAAAATATGGAATAGATTTAAATAAGCATAAATAAATTAAAATAACATCGTAAGTGTAAACAAATACGAATAGTACCAGCATATAAATTTATGGTCAACCTCTAATTCTAACACAAACAATCTCACATTTGTATTTAGAAACAAAATCAACACCAAAAATACTCATACATCACGCCGTAAACACACGTTAAGTGCTACGCCAAGTCAAACAACGCATGACAATTATGTAAATGGTGTTACTATTCCACAGGAGTGACAAATTGTTAGCCATTACTGTGACAGTGTCTTCCGTACTGACTGTAACTAATGAACTGAAGCGGTCTCAAATATTAAGTGTGCACCTGTCACTCTA
This sequence comes from Catocala sponsa, assembly GCA_963564715.1. Classification (NCBI taxonomy): domain Eukaryota; kingdom Metazoa; phylum Arthropoda; class Insecta; order Lepidoptera; family Erebidae; genus Catocala; species Catocala sponsa. The sequence continues at coordinate 12,993,397 of OY751351.1, forward strand.
AATGGAATGAAAACATAATTATTTGACGATAATTTGTAAACGGAGTAAGCTAAATAAAATTGCAAGTGTTAGCATAGCGACATAGACGAAAGACAAAGTAAAAATGACTACCTCTCTGGTTTGCTACCGTAAGTGATACGCGTTGATTGCACGGATGGCGTAGTGGTTTAAGTGTTCACCTCACCATTGCCACTACGCCGAGTATAGTGTATTCAATCCGCACACGATACAAAAAATTTTATGGTCCACAAATAGTTATTCTGAGTTTAGGTTTTCCTTGTTTGATTGTTTATAAAATTCCCCGCGATACCGGATTAAGCCATGAAAGAAAGTAAAAATTAAAAAAAAATGTTGAGGTACTTGATTGTACATCCTGAAAGACACAAAGCAGTAAGTACTTGCCATATTAAACAATAGCAAGACGCAAAGAAGCATGCAACCGGTATTTGTAATACCAGTTGCATGTGTCCACAGAAGTGATATATCGTTAGCCATTATTATGACATTGTCTTTCCTCTTGACTGTAACTAATGAATTCAAACTGTTAACCCATATATTAAATGAACACCTGTCACCATTAATGGACAGGGTAGATAAACGTTTGACACACATTTGTGATATTGTATAACGATAAATAACAAAAGCTTTGGCGAGTTATGTTGATGATGTTGTAGCATAGTGTCACGTTTTGATCTCGGGTCGGAGCAAAATATTGGGATTTTAGCCAGGAAAACTCCACAAAACAACAAAAACATCAACAGAGCCAGGTTCAATACTAAAGGATTGTACTGATTATTAATTTTGGTCAACACACAAAACTTTAAATATGGGTGTTAATATTATTGACCTTTTAAGACGCCTATAGTTTAATTTAATTATTATGAAACGCGAACCACATTATCCTTGAATCGACGGGCGTGTATGAGGAATGTGATGAAAGTGAATGAAGCCTGAGAAGTGTGTCAGGATCGTAGTAAATGGAAATCCTTAGTCTCTGCCTACCCCTCTGGGAAACAGGCGTGAATCTATGTATGTATGTATGTATGTATGAAACGCGAAAACGCCTTCTTTTAATACAAGGACAAGATAACCTGGCTACATTTTAAAAGCCTGTTTTAAACAGCTGTTAAATGTAAACAATATTTTATAGAGAAGGCATATTTACGAGGTAGTCTGGGCGTGTGCAACATCATCGTTAAGATGTAAGAGAGTAAGTTGAGACGGTACGGAATTGCTAAGAGAAGACCACCTGACTCAGTAGGTAACTTGGCACTAAAACTTGCCGTCCATGGTCCAACAACAAGGTGGAAAGAGATATGAAGGAGTGCGAGCTATCTGAAGACGATTTCGAGGATACAGCGAAGTGGACGAACAAGAGCAGGAAGGCTGACCTAAGACTATATGAGATATATAAACTGGAAGAGAGAAATATAGAGACAGAGAGAGAGAGACCCAGCCACATTTGCCTATGTATGGTTTAAGATTCTTGAGTAGTAGAGCCTCGCTGATTTTAACATGAATGGGCCGGCTCGACCGGGAAGGACTACCCTCTCACAGAATATCGACTTGGAATAGCAGTAGTCCTACTGTTGTGTTTCGTTTGGTGAGTGAGAGTTCCGGAGGTCCAATCACCCCCTTTCCCCCATCCCGCTCCCTTTCCTTACCACGTCCTTTCCTAAAGGGTCGGCAACGCGCAAGTGATGCCTCTGGTGTTGCAGGCGTCCATAGGCTACGGTGACCACTTACCATCAGGTGGGCCGTATGCTTGTTTGCCACCATAGATAAATATAAAAAAATAAAAAAAGATTTCTTGTAATATGAAGCAGGCTGCAATTTCTTAACTGGAAAACCCTTCGAGCCTTAAGGAATGGATCTGATGCCTCTTTACTGCCACAGTACCACCGAGGCAGTCTAGCTTTCTTTTCTTTTATTAGCATTTCTAAGCTGCCAGCTTTTGCCCGCGGCTGAGCTTGGGCATAGTATTAATTTCTAATTGAAATATGTCTACGTCGTTTTCTGTGCCGCTGACAACGTGTAAGCGATATTGCATGATGATCGGTCAAGTAGTTAAGGCGTGAAAGTGTAACGAACAAACAAACATTTGCATTTATAAAGTTTGTTAGGATTATAAGCGTTAAGGATATATTTTTAGTATGTTTTAAGAAGACAATAAGGAAGTAGTGAGGTATAAAATCAATTCGTGAGTAACTAGGTACTTGAGTGACGTGCTTAACATTAACTTAGAATAGTTCCAACAGTAACGGTTCCGAGAATGTGATACATAAACAAACATACGCTTTCCTTTTAATTGGTGAGTCGAGACACAGCTGTAGGCGTGGCCTCACTCGGCAAAGAGTATGTGGCTTACTGATCACGTCTGTGACCTCTAATCTATACTAATATTAAAAAGAATTTTTTTTTTTGTTTATAACGATTTAAATGAAAAACGACTCAACCGATTGTAAGAACCATTAGAAATCTGTATTATCTACGAGTAACATAGGCTATATTTTATGTTTATAAAAAATACTTTTACTAATCTGACCTAAACTGCATTTACGAGAGCAAAGTAAATCTAGTACCAGATAAAATAAAAAAATATTGTGTCCGGCCACCGGTGTACCGCTGCGACATAACACGTTAATGTTCTATGACCTCGAGCAGTAATAATACGCCGCCGAAAACTATTTTTCTATAAACAAAAATGACAAAAACTACTTTTTAAAATAGAACTAGACTAACACAGTCACGCTAGTTATTAGAGCCTCGTAAGTTTTCAAACATTAAACATTTGACCTGAATTAGACACACTGTAGGACAATTATTAATACTAGCAGTCGCCTAGTGCTCGAAATTCGACCAAAGTTTGCCTGTAAGATATTGCTGATATATGTCATTATATATTGATATATGTAACCATAGTTACGCGCTTCCACTGCGTGTGTCAAATGCATGGTTGTGTGCGTGTAGTGTTTTTTCATTAATTTAATTTAAGTCGGCCTCGATGGCGTAGTGGTTAGTGTAACCGACTGCCACGCCTGAGGTCGCGGGTGCGATTCCCGCACAAGTCAAACATTTGTGTGCATGAACATGGATGTTTGTCTTGGTCTGGGTGTTTCTATGTATAATATGTATGTATTTACAAAAAAAAAGTATATATGTATGTTTATCCATTGTCTAGTACCCATAGTACAAGCTCTGCTTAGTTTGGGCTAGATGGTGTTGTGTGTATGTGGTAGAATATTATATTATTATTATTATTATTTCTGATACATATTTTATATAAATATTAGGATTCGCCCCTCCTTTTCCATATAAACTTTAACTGTGCCAAATTTCATACTCCTCCGTCTTCTCTCTCCTTCCTCTTCCTCTAGAATGATTATGTTCAGTGTATTATGAAGGTTTTGGCAAGAGCGTACAGTTTGTCTCTGTCACATACAGTACGCCAAATGAGACAGCTTTATAAAGGTAATGAATATTAACAATGTTAACAGAACTGTACTAGGATTCTTGGCAGATGCCGTTATATACCTTCCTTTACAAACACTTACACTAAGTATTACTATACACATAGACTTACGCTTGTATTTACGCGGCGTTGTAAGCACGCTCCCTTTTTTGCCTGCCATGTATTAGGTTTCGCGTAATATGGGTGAGCTTAGTAGTGTAGCGGGTACATTCCTAGATACGCCCTGATAAAATAACGTGATAATCCTAACTAATACTATGAATGCGAATGTGAGTTTGATTTGTTTGTATGTTACGCTTCCACGCCATAAGCTGGTTTTAGTCACGCTGGTCGTCGGCGCTGACAGATTAATATGCATGTAATTAAAGCAATCGTTCCTGAGTCACGCTGATGGCTCAGCGCTGACATTACATACATATTTCTGTCAGCGCCGATGATCAGCGTGACTGTAAAACCAGCCTTAACTACTCAACCGATCATCACGTTATTTAAAAGAGTAGCCGTGAGTTTCTTGCAGGTTTTTCCCCATAGGCTCAACCCTTTGCCTGAACCTAGCAACTAACCTAAATGTAGCTTCAATAACTTAGTAAACTCACTAACCTATATACTTTGACGTTCATAAGTGTTACTTTGTGAACTAAATGAATAAACGATTTTTGACTTTGACTTTGACAATATTAACCTATTTACGTGAGCGAAGCCGTGGGCAAAATCCATCATTAAAGGATTTCGGTAATGTCAACCTTTTTCCGATTTAAATTTAGATTCTATATTGCTAAATTTGTGCGGCGACTAAAACAAGAATCTTTTTAACGTAAAAGGTTTTATATCAGAATACGTTTAACTTTTTATATCACAAAGTATCACTTATAAACGTCAAAGTTACACTTATTAATGTGAATTTATTTATTACCAGTTGCCATGCCACCGTTCATCATAGCAAAAGTGTAAAAACTACGAAAAGAACCGGCAATAAACACACGCTAATTACTTTCAACCGTCAGATTTACAATATTATTTAAGTACTTCACAAAGGTTTATGTTTTACTTATCACCAGATATGGTAAAATATAACAGTCAAAAATAGTAAATGATCACAAAATTGCACAGCAAAATATATTTAAAGAGATCAAAATAAGTCGACGGAGCCCCGCTTCGCGGAGCTTCTATTTTTGGGTGGGTTTAAGAAAGAACCTAACATAACCTAACCCTTCCGAGACAGAATGCAGTGATTTGAGGCGTATAGGAGCTCGTTATGATATATTTTAGTAAGCATAATTTACTGCGCAATTACTATTTTTGGTGGTCATTATATTTAACCCGTTAACTGTCGAGTGGACATACGCTGTCCGCAAAAATGATTCATCAAAAAAAAAATTACAAATGTATGTCCGCTGCACACTTGACTCGTTAATGAGTCAAGTGTCGAGCGCACATACATTTGTCAGTTTGTGTATTGTTTGCACAATGAATTTTTAATTATTTTTTACGTATTTCCCCTAGACGTTCAAGAAGTTAATCCCGTTAACAAATAGAATAATTAAAGATCTGCAACCATTTCACAGCTTACCGATCACAAACACTCAAGCAATAAATAAAATATAGCACTTGGCCTCTTATAATACACATCACAATACTAAGTTATTTGGCTACGTTTTCCTTAGTGCCTTCTTTATTTTCTTTCCGTGATGTGGATCACTCAAGTATTATTGTTTCGTGTAGGTATCGGACCCACAAACCTCGACGCAATGACATTGGCGAGACGACCACTTAAATCACTACAACATCCGTGCAGTGAACTCAAAATATTTCTGGCTAGCCCGCGCAACTTTGTCTGCTAATAAGAGAATAAGAATAAGAGAATTTGCCCCGTTTTTGCAACATTTGCTCTGCTCCTATTTGTCAAAGCGTGATGTTATATAGCTTATAGCCTTCCTCAATAAATGTTCTATCCAACACTGAAAGAATTTTTCAATTCGAACCTGAGAGTATTTCCTGAGATTAGCGTGTTCAACCAAACACACAAACTCTTCTGTCTCTACTTCTTTTTTTGCTGTGTTATAATATTTGTCTGTATTTTGTGTACCTACATTTTGAAAAATAAAATACTTACTTACTTACTTCAATTGTATAATATTAGTATAGAAGTATAATAAGTACGTACAGAGGTTTTGAATAAATGTACGATCATTTAATAATTAAACACCGCATGCACTATACATATAACATTCAACCAAACAAAAAACGCGCTATGTTCAACCAAACAAACAAACTCTTTAGCTTTATAATATTACTAGATGTTCCCACGGTTTCACCCGCATTTATCGTTACTGCGCCGCCCCCGTGGGTCATAGCGTGATGTTATATAGCCTTCCTCGATAAATAGGCTATCCAACACTAAAATAATTTTTCAAATCGAACCTGTAGTTCCTGAGATTAGCGCGTTCAAACAAACAAACTCTTCAGCTTTATAATATTAGTATAGATTAACGATCTTATTCATAGAAAATATCTAACTAAAAGCTTAATACGATGGATAGTTAAAATACCTCGTATGTGTAATAAATGTATTGTAAAATACTCTCTATTCATAAATTTTCTGTAATCCTTTATTATATACAACATCGTTATTAGGCCAGCTAACATTCTTATGCCTTATTGTGAGCAACACTTTTAAGAATTTTTACTTACAATGATGTTATAACCCTCTTGTAAGTTTTATGAATAAGGCCGATAGCATATAGTTTATTATAGTATAAATTCCAGCGTCATAGTCTGGCCCAACCGAGCAAATTCTACCCTATTTCATAATATCGACGGTAACAGTCTATCAGTATACATAATAATAATAATATAATAATATTTTACCACATACACACAACACCATCTAGCCCAAACTAAGCAGAGCTTGTACTATGGGTACTAGACAATGGATAAACATACATATATACTTTTTTTTTTGTAAATACATACATATTATACATAGAAACACCCAGACCAAGACAAACATCCATGTTCATGCACACAAATGTTTGACTTGTGCGGGAATCGAACCCGCGACCTCAGGCGTGGCAGTCAGTTACACTAACCACTACGCCACCGAGGCCGACCATACTGTTAGACGTCTCGATTACTAAGTGAGAGACTCGGTTCCTCCTATCTCTTACCCATTTAACCAAGTCTTCTCGTGTCTATCACATTAGCTACAGTAACTGCTTACCATCAGGCAATAAACCGTGCACTTGTATGCCGGCTATGTGGTTAGTCGGCAGCAAATTTTTTTTTTTTTTTTTTTTATTGTACCCAGGAAAAATGCTTGATGCACTATTTGCCAGCTAGGGGACGGCACCGGCGGGGCGCGTGGGACTCCCCATTCTGGTATACCCACTAAAAAACCTGGGGTGTCCCCTCTCTCACCAGGTTATGTCCTTTAGGGCGGTTACCGCTAATCACAAGTTGGTCCACTATCTTGTCATTTAGTTAGTTCTCCAGTCCGTCTCCAAAATATTATATTTGAGGAATACCCAGTTAAGCCTTATATCTTATAGACCTAAATAAAAAAAATCACATAGACATCGAACATATTATTCGATATTTTATCGACAAATCGATAACCCACATCGATAACATCGACACTACTAAGACTTTCATTGATACTGCGAATAAAGTAGCAAATTGTTGAAAAGATCCTCGTAAAGCCAATCTAAACTATAATACGTTAGTAATAAAGCTTAAAATGTAACTAAGTTTGATGTTCAATTACAATTTGAACTTCGAACGTGTAACTAGAACTGACGTTAATGTTCAGTTACGTACTTAGTTGCAAGTGGAGCGGAACTTTTAAGAGAGATTGGTTGTTTATTTGTTGACAGTAATCTCATGAATTGCTAAGCCGGTTTTATAACTATATCACTAATTAAAAGTTACTATGCCTGAGTAATATAGGCTATGTTTTTATGACATAACTCCCAAATGAAACCGCACTCCGTAGCTAATCTATCGTAGATATGAATAGTTCAACGTAAACAAAGAAAAGTAGGAATTGATTTTTAAGTTTCATAATAAGAATCCCAAGCCATGAATTAATTGATATTGTTAAGAAATAATGAATTTATCCTACCTAATTTATGCGAATGTGAGTTTGTCTGTTTATTTGTTACGCTTTCACGGCTAAACTACTCGACCAATCAACATGAAATTTCGCATACACGTTGTCAAGGATTTGGTTTTCATCCAGTAAAACGTACCTACTCAATGAATAGCTTTACATAAATGTAGAATATTTTCGTTTCATACGATAACAACTTAAGTTGTTTCCTAATTAATGAATAGCGCTCGATTCCTAATAATAATAGTGTAATTAATGACATACATATGTCGTGGTTTCGAATCCGATTGCACTATCGACGTGAAACGATTCCTACCTCAAACATTTAATTCTTCGGTAATTGTGACATGTGTAACAAAAATTTCGCCATCTCTATTTATTTTAGTTAATTTCCTGCACAGTACAAGAACACGTAACAAAAAATAGTTTCAAAGCATGTTCTTGACGATAATTTGATAGCAATCATCTTGTCAATACTTAGTGTAACAAGAGAAGAAGGCACTAAGTACAAGGCGCAGATAATGATAGGTTCAACAACACTGCACTCGGTACAAATAGAACAACTACGACGAAACCGCTGAACGGTTTAAGCTAACAGTTTGGAGAAATGGTTACATTGTTACGTAGTACTGCTAAATGTGTATGTACTTATGGTAGTTCCCCAAAGCTATCTACATATCTGTGGTTTTCTATACTAACGCTAATTTTACATATTTTGTATGAAGCTTACATGCAATTTCAATCTCTAGTAAGAAAATCCCTAGGTAGATATATAAAAATTGTAAATTGATTTGTTAATCTCTGATATTTTTTTACTTCCGAAAAACATGGTATTAAAATAAATACAGATAAAATATTTTATAATAATAATACTTTTTTAAATAATTTTATCTGTGTAATATTAAATTAGAAGGTAATTTCGATAAAATCTAATATATCGAGCGACATTCGACATTTATTTTTTATTGCAATAGAATTATTCAAATTAAATTAATATAAAATACCGGATCATATTATATTCTATAGGTTATGTTGTTGATTTGATATTTTTACTTGACCAAGGTAGCAAACAAGCATACCGCTATATCTGATATATATATGCACACACAATAATACATAAGTTGTGTTCTCATTTGTTCCATCGACACGCTCCGTAAAACTAGTGAGAAAATATCTTACTAGTCAATTCCATCGGAGTTCCGTCAAACTACTGAAAAAAATTACGCCTGGCATTAGTTGATGGACCTAGTGAGAATATAGGTACAAAAAGATTTGTCTCACTAATTCCATTAACAAGTTACATGGAACTAGAAAGAAAAAAACCACTAGTTGGAATACACACAATTCACACCATGGAACAAAATATTGATGGAACTAGTGAGAAGGATGGAGGATCATGATGATGTAGTGTATACATAATAATGCGTGATAATGCTCCGTACTTTTTTATATACCTTTAACATTTCGATAAACCACAAGAACGAGTCCGTGGGCTGTAACTAGTTAAAGTATAAAAAATACATAATCAAAGGCCAATTTCGCACGCATTCTCTCAAGTCGAAATCAATTAGGTGTGCAGGTAAACTGACCCGGCGCAGTCAATAACAAGTTTACCTGCTACTTCATCGTAAATATAACGTTCGCTATTCTCGATAAAAGTAAAGCTATTTTGAAGGTATCTGGGATGATTTGATGAGATTAAAACTGCTACAGCCCACAAGATAAAGCAAAGGACTTGACACCAAGAGGTCTTGGTTTCGAATCCGATTGCACTATCGACGTGAAAAGATTCCTAACTCAAACATTTTAATACTAGATTTTAACTTCACTCGCGTAAATTTAGGTTAGGTTAGGATAGTCTTTTTTTTTTTGGATGATAGGTACCCTATGTCCTCTTCCGTTCCACCAATTAAACTAAAACCTTTGCTAAATGAGTTATCGTCTGCAAAATCAAATCGTACTCGCGACCGCGCATAACATAAACATGATCTTATATTGATAAGCGATATAGGTTGTTACTACTTAAGGATTACGGATCACATTGGCCCGACAGATTGCGTTGAGGATAAGGCAGATAACGACAGGAAACGAAGGCAGATGTTTTGATAACGAACTTGTATGTATCTTGGGAACAAACATTAACATACAGAGTTAACAATGTAATGGCTTTACTGCGCAAAATATTGTCTGCCTGCCTTGTTTGTACATAATATGTACTTAGTTTCACGCCTATGTCCCCGAAGAGGTAGGCAGAGGTGTATTACCTCCTCCAGCTCGCGCCGCTGACGCATGCGCTGCGTGTACTCTGTGCTGTGTCCAAAAGTGTAGACATATTTTCGTGTTCACTGAGTGAGTTCACACAGGCTACTTATTCCTTTTTGTGTTATAATAATAGGAAATAATTAGTATTAAGGAATATATAGTATGTATTAAGTAAATATAATTTGTACATATTAAGTAAATTCTGCATCCATTGCATTAGGTTAAGTATTACCTGTAATGATGGCTGTATGTGGTATAAATAAATATAAATTTAAAAAAAAAATTTCGTCAGCTATGATATGACAGAGGCAGGCCTATATGGGGCACAGTTTCGGACTCTGAACTGCACGGAAAATTTCTTGACTGAAAAACCGAGTAACACAGCCCAAGCCAGGAATCGAACACGAAACCCCATACCCTATTGATATTGCGTGACCACACGGATGTCGTAGTAGTTTACGTGTTACTGTCACTACTGTCAAGTATTGCACATTCTAGTCCCAAACGGAGCAAAACCTTCATCACCAAATGGTTGTTGCGCCAGTTTGAGCGTTCTTCGTGTCCTTTGTTTGGATGTGGGTATAGTAATACAAGACTTATTCCTAGTGTAAGAATTCTATTTTTATACTAGAAGAAATCAATAATATTTTACTTTTGTCTTATTTTCTAATTAAACAACCTAGGATAAAAAAGACGACGTATTTTGAATTAAAGCTAAACTTTAAATAATTTGCGGTTAAATTAATTAACTCTATATCTAATAAGCTATTATTGTTTTACTCCAAAGTTTACCCTAGAGGCAGAATTTTATGTTTAAAAATTTTATGTTTTCTGTTTGTTTCTTTAATTAAGTTGTTAGTTTAGTTGTAATTATAATTTGCAAGCTGTGGTTTCCTATAATTGAGGGACTATACACGCTAAGAACTTTATTACTGCTATATAATGTATGTTATTGTATATTCCTTTGTTGGAAATCCTTAAATAAATAAATAAATAAATAATTTGGCGTTAAAGACTTGTTTGGCTTAAATCTTGCGTAACATTTTTGGCATGGTTGTAATGTAGGTGCCATCTGTATGACATTTCATTATTTATGCAAATGACGGTGTCTAAATATTTTGGTCCCTTGTTGTGAAATGACCCAGTCGCTTTGAGAAACTGAACTTTACAAAATAAATAAAATAAAGGATTTCTTTAAAATTACGCCTTTTTAATTCAAATTGGAAAATTAAATAGAAACGAAGGAATGCTTTTTCCAATGGTCCACGATGCAGCTAGCTCGTGCGGGCATTTAGGTGAAATAAAGACACCTCTGCATATCCCTTGAGGCAAAGCCAGCGTAAGTCTATGTATGCATGTATAAATAGGGTCTAATAGTCTTTTTTCATGAACTATGAAATGCATAATATAAATATAAATCAGCCCGTTCTAAACATGTCCTTGTCAAAATATACTATTTGATTATTAGCATCTTACTTTATTCTAACGTCATTATATTAGACGTTCCCGATAAATACTCTTTTACAAAATCTTCAGCAAAACATACCGGGGTCTGTCGAGGTCTATGAAATCTCTTTGTACCATCCAATTCAGCTACCGTAATTTCCAAATTTAATTTAACACACCACACAACAAACACCCCCATCCTAATTTCCAACATTATTCTTTAATGTTGGAAATTAGGATGGGGTGTTTGTATTTAAATACATCAGATGGAAAAACGGAAAATAAACCGGCATTTTACGTAAAACAAGGTTTATTTTTACGGTAAACCGAAGGGAATAAAGTAAATAATTTCTCATCATATTGACCGGTTGGTTGTGAGCATTATTTTAAATTGAGCAACCGTTATTTACAACGTTAACGTATTTAAAAGTAACCAGCGTTCAATATAATTATTGGTGTTTGTTGAGCGATTTTTCATAGCAGAAATCTTTAATAAAATTTCAGCTTAAGTATGTTTGTGTCCGCAAAACTCGAAACGTAATCGACGGATTGACTGGAAACTTTTACATAATATTTTTTATCTATATAAGAATGTTTTTGTATAACTTTTACTCAGAAGTTCCCAAGGGAACAGGACATTAAAATATGAGACTGACACGACGAAGCGTGGCCGGGCTTAGCTAATTGGTAAATAAGCGTAGAGCCCAGCTTATTATAAGCGGGCGCTTACTACACTAGTGTATGTTAGATGTTGTGTGTTGTGAATACTCAAATAAAATGCTTCACGGTAAAATATAGACTTATATTAAACTAGTACTAGCTACTAATAAAAATGTTGAACTACTTACGACTAATTGACAGGTTGCGGAGAGATGACTGCCGCGCGGCACTATCATATACTAACTATACAAAACTAATGCGTCAGCAGTGTGTGTGTTTTATTGTCTATCACTGTCTTACAAAGCAATAATGTTACTTTCTTGCGTATTATAAAGTGTGTGTATTTGTTGATGAGTATGATGATGATTGATCTTTTTTTTTTTTGCAATCGCATTCTCCATCCCCCGCCCCAAAACCGGCCAAACCCAAAATATGTCGACCATTCGAAAGCTACTTTATCCAGAAGTAACATAAGCTATTTACAATATGATCAGGCTACGTCCCTTAAGCAGTCTACGATTCTATGCTACCATTGTTGTATAAAATATACTCTTTATTCTTTAAATAAATAGTAGTATACAAGAGTCGTTCATTCAAGACGCTGTGCAAGTTTCATTGTATAGTCGTTAAGGATCGAAAATACCTGTCTAAAGTGGAACAGATATTTGTTTAACGTCACAATATTTGTTCCTTATCTAGAGGCTTGTATGTTTAACGGCGTGCAACACTACAGCTTGATAGCAGAACCTGTCACAAGAGAGCAGCTGTCAAAATACTTCACTGTATTTCACTTATTTATTTTGACAGTGCCTTTTTCTTTTTTTTATACAGGTAAGGTGACAAACAAGCATACGGCCCACTTGATGGTAAGTGGTCACCGTAGCCTATGGACGCTTGCGACACCAGTGGCAACACTTGCGCGTTGCCGACCCTTTAGGAAAAGAAGTGGGAAGGAAAAGGAGCGGGATGGGGAAAAGGGGGATTGGGCTTCCGGTACTCTCACTCACCGAACGAAACACAACAGTAGGAATACTGCTATTTCACGTGGATATTCTGTGAGAGGGTAGTCCTTCGCCGGTCAAGCCGGCCCTTCATGCTGAAATTAGCGAGGCTCTACTACAAATAGACCTGTCATAATGTTTCCTTTCCTTCTGATGGTGAGTAATTATTGGAGTTCAATAGTAAAAGTTAAGATTCTAATAGCCAATGTGGCAGGGTTATTTGCATTATGAAGGCATTTTTATTGGCTTTGTTTAAGATAGCCAGCATTGAAAGAAAGAAACACGCACCCAGAAGAATGAATGAATTAATTAATTAATTATTTATTTGTAGAACATGGGTACATAAAGTTCTTAGTTACATTACATATTGTCCTTGCCACATTTAGCCAATTTCAGCATGCAAATATTATGTTTTAATTTTATATATTATTATCATGCATCAAGTTTAATACATTATCACTACAGTCAGAAACATTAAATATTTTAATTTACAGATACTCGTAATAGAGTTTATAAGACATGTTTTACAATATTTTTATGCTACATGCTGTACATTTTTTACCCTACTGGAATGTTTTCTATTAACTATCTGTAAACTTATCATCCAAAAACTCGCACATACATTTTACAATAATAACATTTTTTGTGTAACATTGCCAGTAGGTCTTTTTTGAATAGACATATATTATTATAAGAGTTGCAAGTGTTTACGGTTGACAATTATGTCGTGAACTGCACGGATGGCATAGTGGTCTAAGTGGTCTCCTAGCCACTGACGCCGCGCCAAGCGTTGTGGGTTCGGATCCGAATCCGGAAATAGTTCTTCCGAGATCTTTAATTTCATTTTTACATTTTTTATTATAAAAATGAAATGAAATGTGTTTGCCGCAAATTTGGATGGATTTTTACAAATCCAATTTTTATGCCCGTTTAAAAAAACTTATGCTGTGTAAGATATGGTCCATTTCCCTTCAGTCTCATTATATATTATATTTTCTTACGTTTACTAAATTAGTACTCTTAAACACTGTTACAAGTTACTGTTTACTTATATTTAAGCTATTAAAATTATAAAAACTATTTCGATTTGATTTTATTATTCTTTCCTTGACGTGTCGGTTGCTTTTCAGCCATGTTTACTTTCTACTTTTTTGGAGTCTGCATTTAATAGAGAAATGCAAGCTTCCTGCCGCTATGTAAATATAGTGTGATTCTAATAGGCACTTAAAATTCCTTCCGCGATACAAAAACATGGCTGTCAGACAAACAGATAGACAGTATGAACACACGTCATCTCGGAACTAGTGATCACAACTAACCGTTTGATGTTCTTTAATTGGTTTGTTAGGGAGTAACTATCAATCAAACTAGATGTGCCCGCGGTTTCACCCGCGTTTATCGTTATTGCGCCGCCCCGTGGGTCGTAGCGTGATGTTATATAGCCTATAGCCTACCTCGATAAATAGACTATCCAACACTATAAGAATTTTTCAATTCGAACCAGTAGTTTCTGAGATTAGCGCGTTCAAACAAACGGAACTGTCCGCCATTAGCAAGTTCACGTGATCTTCTGTATACTTAAGAGCTTTGCTCTTGTCAGTGGAGTATACGCCATCTTTCTCGATTTTCAGCCAAAACTTATAGATAATAATAAGTTCACGTGATAGACTAGAGATTTTGGGTTGTTACGGATACTGCAAGTGACGTTAAATATTGGTTTGGTATCCTACTAATATAATAAATATTGATGTTTGTGAAGATGTATAGATGTGTGTTACTTAATAACGTGTAAATTTTGAAGGTACATGATTAGACCGTATCTTTGATACTTTTGATTCTAGTAATGCGATCCCCTAGCATTCACGCGGGCGAAGCCGCGAACAGAAACTATTGTGTTATAAGCAACACCTTACTATAAATATTGCATTAGTCAGCTAGCCTTTCAATAATTCAAATTATTTTCTTAGCAACCATCACGTAATCATATTTTTCGCCTTTTGGTAAATGTAATTGAATAACTGAGTATATTTTCTAACGCATTGTTTCCACATTTCGTACGAGCTAAATGCATGGTTTCTGTGAGATAGATTTTGATGGCTACGGCAGTGAAGGTTAAACCTAGTAGAAAAAAAAAGTAACCACTCTCTAAATTATCCTAACTTATGTTATGTGAGGGCATTTAGTGCAGACTGGCGACACTTCGACCCAGCGGGATCTTTTGTGTCGACACTCTCCCAATAACGACTACCATAGATGTTCATGGCAGCCGGGACCAACGGTTTAACGTGCTCTCCGAGGCACGGAGCAGTCGATAATTGTCAATCAATACGCATATAATTCCGAAAAGCCATATAACTTCCGAATATAGAGATGCGCGACGTGGGTTCGAAACCGAGACCCTCTGCATTGCAGTCTGTTGGTCTCCCCACTGAGCTATCGCTGCTCAAAGTATCCTAACAAATGTACGAAACATGAGAGCATTACCCTGTTCAGTGGAAAACAGTTGATTTGGGAACTTTGACAATAATATTATCATAAAGAATACTGCATATGATTATGCTGGGTGTTAAGTGGTGAAATTAAAGTTTTTTGCTTTAGTGGCTATATAATGTCTACACTTACAAAGAATCCTTGTAATTTAGTAGGGAGTGGCGCGTCACACACTACAATACCAAGAAAAATGCAAAAATTTAACACAAAGGCGTTATTTATCAACCAAAACATAACACAATCAAATATCAACGAAGGAACTGTGAAGGTTAAATTAGTACAAATATTTAATAACGTCTTGTATCCTATAAAGTAATCAAAGACACCGACAATGGATATAGAGCTACACTTGATGCGTTGATAGCGATGTACACGTGTTTGGTACTTGTAAACATGAGCGGCGTGTGGGGACATGTATCTCAGATATTATGTTATGTCTACCTTGCTTTATAGTACAGACTGCAATAACGCCTAAAGCCATAGCTGGCGTAATAGAGTGTATAACACATCTATCTACCAGGGATATATAACGTAACACTATGTTATGTTCTTATGTGTGATCGTTACGGTGAAGATAAGTGTTACAGTGGCGAATATCGCATATAAAGCAAGGTAGACATAACATAATATCTGTATCTCAGATATTATGTTATGTCTACCTTGCTTTACAGTACAGACTGCAATAACGCCTAAAGCCATAGCTGGCGTAATAGACTGTATAACACATCTATCTACCAGGAATATATAACGTAACACTATGTTATATTCTTATGTGTGATCGTTACGGTGAAGACAAGTGTTACAGTGGCGAATATCGCATATAAAGCAAGGTAGACATAACATAATATCTGTATCTCAGATATTATGTTATGTCTACCTTGCTTTACAGTACAGACTGCAATAACGCCTAAAGCCATAGCTGGCGTAATAGAGTGTATAACACATCTATCTACCAGGAATATATAACGTAACACTATGTTATATTCTTATGTGTGATCGTTACGGTGAAGACAAGTGTCACAGTGGCGAATATCGCATATAAAGCAAGGTAGACATAACATAATATCTGTATCTCAGATATTATGTTATGTCTACCTTGCTTTACAGTACAGACTGCCATAATGCCTAAAGCCATAACTGGCGTAATAGAGTGTATAACACATCTATCTACCAGGAATATATAACGTAACACTATGTTATATTCTTATGTGTGATCGTTACGGTAAAGACAAGTGTTACAGTGGCG
Source organism: Catocala sponsa (assembly GCA_963564715.1). Classification (NCBI taxonomy): domain Eukaryota; kingdom Metazoa; phylum Arthropoda; class Insecta; order Lepidoptera; family Erebidae; genus Catocala; species Catocala sponsa. Next base: position 13,010,082 of record OY751351.1, read on the forward strand.
AATCCTAACTAGGGTATCTATTCTCATGTTATTCGGTATGTGTTGATTTCGCTATATGTGTATGTAACTAACTAACTAGTGCAACATGATTGATGACACCGCACGTGTTACCGACGGTTTCGCTCACAGAGACCGTTTTTATTTCGGAATAAAATATCTTATAAGCTCTATATCTCTCTTTGGGTCATAAACTATCTAAGCAAAAAACATGTCGATCCATTCTTCCATTGGTGTGTGAAAGAAAGATAGACCGACAAGCACTAGAATCCTAACTTAATATTATAAATGTTGTCTTCTGTTTACGCGAATGTTATTCATTGAATTTAAACTACTATACTAATCAAATAAACAACGCGATAAAATCCGTATATAGTAGTTAAATTTCAATTAATATTATAAATGCAAATGTTTGTTTGTTTGTTTGTTGCGCTTTGAACTCCTTAACTACTCAACAGATCATCATGAAATTTCGCATATACGTTGTCAAGGCTACAAAAAAATATATAATGTACCTTGCCCTCCAAAAAAAGTACTGTTCCCGATGAATAGACAATTGACATAGCCTAAATAGGCAAAATCTAGTATATATATTTTCATTTCACGCTAAGTGGCTAAAATGTAGTTGAAATAACATATTACTCAGCAGATCACAAAAGCAAAAATTACAATTGCCTTCTTTAAAAATATATTTATAAACGAGAAACAAAATTAAGACACATCGATCAACATCTTTCACCTTCACAAAAGAAAATACAATATTAGGTAGAGCTGTAACACAATTTGGCAACAAAACGGACCCAAAAACATTGATTTATTGAATCCCTTGTGTATAATGAAGACTATCGCGATTACTAAACTTTATAGACGTGCTACTTTTTGCTGTTGGATCGCGTAAGCATCAGTTCGACTTGTGACCATGGTCGGGGCAACCTGGTCGAAACGTCAGACACCTAAAGGTAAACAATATGTATGATCGAGTAAATTCCTATTACGAATGATGCATATATCATGCTAAGGTTTATAAGTTATCTTTTTGACCATTAGGCACCATTTATGTTTATATTATCATTTGTGAAAGCTACACAATATATTGTTCAGTCATAAAAGCCCACACTAACACTACAATAAGTGGCTAGTCTACCAAATCCCTAAGTCGAACGTTACAATTTCTTAAATCAAAATTGACAAATTTTACAAGATCTCCTAACGCGGTTATCCGGGGTATTCAAGTTCTTCTGTTGAACCAGGTCAAACTTTCCAGTACTTTATTAAAAATATTTTAACAATTTCTAAAAGGGTATGGTTAGAATTCAATTTGGGGATTATTAAATGCGGCTGTTGCGAGTATTGTTTGAAGGAAACTTTCATGAAGATGTGAATTTTAATGTCTTAGGGACTATAATATTAATTTACTACTTACTACACTACACTACGTTTGCCGAGTCGCGGTCTCCACTCAAGAACACGCTTACCCCAGCGGTTGTCTGTTCTTCGCGCGATATGGCCAGCCCACTGCCACTTCAGCTTGCTAATTCTTCTTTTTAATATAATGGCTTTATAATTATATATTTTCTTTAGAAATAGTCAATATGACTGCTATCCATGAACCTTTGAATCGCGACTGGCAAAGTGTAACTGGGATTCCAGAAATTCTTTATAGACGAACGGAGACTGAACTGTACTCGATAGACGGATATTTCATATATCAATAGTCACGTCCTATTACGATGGACTCTGAAATCTTAGCAAGCGTAATCGTATCCTACACCCGCATTTAACTAGTTACATACTGCCTCGGTGGTGCTGCATGAGTGTATGCAACTGCTGTCTATGAAGCCTTGGGTTCGATACCCGAATCGAGCAATGTGTTATTAACCTCTGAGTCTTCTTCAGAGGTTATTGAAAACACTATGTGGGTCTGTGTGTCTGTTAGTGACAGGCATAACTCCGGAACCACTGGACCGATTGACTTGTAACTTGGTGTGCAGACACCTTGGGGTCATACCTCAGTAGAGTTTGAATATGGGCCCTGTGGGTCAAATGACCCCCGAGATATAGGGGTCACAAAGTCACATGATGTACATTTAAGACGAAGAGGTTGAATCCTGAGATTTTACACCCATCTCGTTTGGTTTTTGTCAGTCTTACCAGAAGCACGGAGTCTGTAACTGTGCCTGACAAATAGTTTAAGGCTCGCCACCTATTTCATGAAACATATAATGTTATCTGGCGTAATGTGGGTGTAATACACCTCTGACTACCCCATGGGGGATAGATGCGTGAAACAACGAATGTATGTATATTACAGCAGACGTTCCCACTTAACCGTATACTTTCTAAACACTCCGCTGAAAATTTTCTAACAGAAAATCTCGATAGGGCTTTGTCCTTTCAAGTTGCGTATTAAAAGTTAACTATTGATCGCTATAACGCCGAAGGAAAACTTCTTGTTCACTTAAACTTTGAGACGAATGGTGTTTGAATCTAACCATGTCGTAGTTGGCTGGCATCACTATATAATGGCATCAGTCAGCTTGTGACCACGGCCGGTGTAACCTGGTTGAGACGTCAAGTCTATAAAAGGTAAACATTATGCATGATCGCGTTAATACCCGTTACATATCTTTATATATATTATTCTTCTGTACGTGTGTTGACAGTGAACTCCTCCTAAACGGCTGGACCGATTTAAATGAAACTTTTTGTGTGTATTCAAGTGGATTCGAGGATGGTTTAGATATGCTTTTGTTTTTTTTTTCTCTTTTACAGGACAACGTCTGTCAGGATAGCTAATTATCTATATATCATGCAACGCGAATGTTTAAAAGTTACTATATAATCCCTCTGTTGTGTTGTTAAGAGTTTAATAGTTATATGACAGTATAGTAATATTGATTGCTTCGTTTTGATAATAGCTGATTTTAAAGACTTGGGGTCGATTCGGCATGACAAATCTGTCATGGTTATACATAATCATGTATAACCTTTCTTATCCTGCGAGGCGGGTTTCGAGCAGGGCTAATATTATCCTAACTAATATTATATATGCGAATGTAAATTTTTTAGTTAGTTTTGCTTTTACGCCTTAAGACTGCGATGAGCGAAATGTGTTAAAACAGGGGGTCACAGTTAAGTGAATAAAATCAACACTTTTTGTTTAATACAAATATAAAATATACATTTACCATAACAATAAATGTTTTCGCCTACAAAATTACGTAAATTTGCTCGTGTTACGTGATTTTTAGATTATAACGGTAGAAATCCATCCTATTTTACAGCTTAAACGAAACATAAATAATTATATTACAATTTGTCCATCCCAAATATTTAAGTTATTAGATGACAATAAAGATATATATTTACCAAAAAAATACTTCAAATCCTCCATACAATTTTACTATGGCGGCCGCGCGCCGATTTGAATATGCGCCGCTCGAGCTCTGTCATTATCTGTCTTACGCTCGGCGCAGTCTTAACTCAATCGATTATCATGAAATTTACCACTACTGTCAACTGTCCCACACTGGCCTCTAAATAAAAAAAGGTTTAGTCTACAAAAAGCGCGATTGACCAGATTTTAAATATATAATTTTGTTCAAGAATGTCATAGATACATAGCGTTCAGATAGTACACATATAAGTAAAAAATTGCGTGCTGTAAATATAACTTGCGGTTTCTGCGTAAGAAATCGTCTCGTCAGTAGGAATTACTGGAAAACAGATATTATTTTCGTTTTCAGACACTAAACGTGATCCCACGACCTTCGATCACAATGTTTGGCTCACAGCCTGCCCCGCTAACAAAAATAAATGATCGTGACAAAACAACATTACCACATAAAATCCACATAAATCATGTCACTGAAGGAATCTATCCATCTCTTTCGTACCACAGCGGTTTTGGCGAAAGAAAAAGCACGTATATTTTTCATTTAGTATGGGTAATGTTATCATATGTACCAAAAACAGAGGCCATAAAATCAATCTGCGGATCATATTTTACTCCAGAGAAGACCGGGCCTTTTTTATCTCTCAGGAACGTGGATATATCCCAATACGGATATCCCTCTCTCTCACACACTAAGGTGTGTATACCGTATTGGAATTATTCGGGCGGCATGAATAGCATAGTGATTTAATGGTCGCATCGCTAGTGAGCCGAGTGTTGTGAGTTCGAATCCCGTGCGGGACAGTAAATTGTGTGATCCACAAATGGTTATGAATAACAAGCTTTTTAGGTAGATGACGTAGTGGTTTAAGTGATCGCCTCGTCGTTGGTACTGCGCTGAGTATTGTGGGTACCCCACTAACATGAGTGTGATCTGCAAATATTTGTTCCGGATTTGGCGTTCTTCATGTCCGCTGTTTGAAAATTTGTAAAGCTCTCTGTGACAGAGGCAGAGACATTGACAAGGTCACCACTAAATTCACTACGGCAGCCATGCCGTTGATGACGATTTACTTTCTTATAAGTCCAAAAGCCTGGGTAGCGTGGGTAGGTACTGAAACATCTTATATCTTTAAATTTTCTGTAACAATCTCAGGGTGGAAGGCGCTGGCGACTGTAGCACAGTTTATACTAGTACGGTCGTCATCGAATTCTCTTTTCATATTTCAAACGCTTTATAAAATATATGTATTAGATTAAGAGAAACAAATTGTTAAAATCAAATGATGAAAATAAATTATTATTATTATTATTATCTCGCTACAAAATATACAGCGTGTAACAAGTTCTGGTCGTATTTTAAGAGCGCATAGCAGACTCTGTGATTAATTTATGAAAAATTATAATTTTAGTACAATAAACGTATATAGCAATGCTCTCGACGGGGTAGGTAGAGATGTATTACACCGAATTTTCTTCGTAGGGCCCTCATAATAGGGTGCTAGCCTAACTGAAAATTCCAAGATAAATAATAATAATAATTTACCACATTACACACAACACCATCTAACCCAAACTAAGCAGAGCTTTTACTATGGGTACTTGATAATGGATAAACATATGTACAATATATACTTTTTTTTTGTAAATACATACATAAAATATAAAATAAACGCAATATAAACAGTCAATAAAATGTCAATAACACTTTGCACGACCTAGACATTGAACCCAAGACCTAACACACAGTATACCAAATTTTTAAACAATAATATCACCAAGTCCAAAACAAACAATCCTAATTCTATTCATTTTAATACCACTTCAGTTTTTACATTTCTACAAATCAACCCTTAAAGTAAAAAGTCAACCCTTTCTAAAACAATAGGTGTCGACGAGACCCTTCGCCCTCCAAAAACGGCACCCTTAGAGGTCTGAAGGTTGCCATTTTTCATGCTCCGCGACAATTGATACGTTGTGGGCAAAAAGTCAAGCCAGAAAAGAAAAAGATTTGTGACGTCATATAATTAAGAGGGGTGTTTCTGGGTAACCCCCCATCCTTCTTTTTAAGGGGGGTTAACAAAGACAGCAATTAAAAGATATTGTTAGATTTATTTTATTGTTATTTTAGATTGGCTTGGTGGCGCAGCGATAATGAATGCAACTGCTGTGTGAGGTCACGGGTTCGATTCACGGGTAGGGGAGTATTATTGGATTTTTCTATCAAGAAATTTTCAGTAGCAGCATGGAGTCTGTAACTGTTTCCAGTAGGTGGCAATAGGCTCGCTCTCTACTATGTGGGACCTAAACCCACCGGTTCTGGGACAGTTTGGTGGACTAATCCTTCTCAAGGAAGTCTTCTAAGTCTTCTAAGTCCGTTTATATGCATGACTTATAATATGTATTATGCACATAAATTCAAAAAGTCTGAGATGCGAGCCTTCAAGTCGAATCCGAGACTTCTGCATAGCACTCGAACGGTCTCCAAATAGGCTATCGCTACTGTTCTATAATTTTACGTACAATGCTGCTTACTACCCGACACGTCAATATAAATGCAGATAAAAAGCAGTATATGAAATAAACCGCGACAATATCCTCAAAAGCAGTTAAACTACAATGTCACAAAAATAGTCTTGCCATTTTAATAAAATGCTAAACGTCCAGTAAAAAATATGAATCAGCATAACTGAACAAATGAACGAAAAGAACGAATGAACTAAAAGAGCGCCTCTTTTTGCATTAACTACAATGGCACATAAATAGTCTTGCCATTTTAATAAAATGCTAAACGCTCAGTACAAAATATGAATCAGCATAACTGACCAAATGAACGAAAGGAACGAATGAACTAAAAGATCACTTCTTTTTGCATTAAGTCTGTCGGAACTCATTGGAACAGCCAACGCTACTGCCTCTTGTAAATATTTTAAATATCAAATGAAATTCATTTGAAGTTCGATTGCGGACGGTGAAATAACAATGTTGCCATAGGCGGATTGAGCATTGTGATCGAATAGTTGAGCATTCGAAGCCCATCTTCGTTGATATGCGTTTTACTTTTTTAGGGAAATAGGCTGCTATTGCCAATTATTTGTTCATAGAAGCCTTATATCATCTAAAGCTACTGTCAGAGAGCCGCGAAACGAGATCGCGGCATGAGCGGGGTGTGTGCGGGGCGTGTGTGGGGCAGGTATGCAGGATGTGCGTGTCCCACCATGTTTTTAAGTATTTTGAAGTGAAGACTACTTTAAGCGCGTTGAACACTTCTTGGGTGAACAAAAATCATGTAACTCGCGTCACCGTCACGCTTCCACGCTATATATATTTTTTTAGAATATTAACTATATCTCAGATATGTTGCGTCCTACGCAAAAAATATCGAAATTTTGACCCCTTTAATAGCGCTGTTTTTTTAAATTATTTTTTGTTATTTTCACTTCTATCGACAGTCCTCAAAGACTGCCCCAACTTTTTTAAGAAGAGGACAACTCCTGCACTTTTAATAATTCCTCTGTCGCGAGGGACTTTATAAACATTCAAACAACGGGCACAAAGAACAGCCAGATTTAGACAGACTATTAGTGGAACACCCATATGTTTGTCTCGTGTGGGGCGGAACCTACAACACACGGCGCTGAAGCAACTTGACTACATGAACCATTGTGTCATACGTGCAATCAAACGTACTGAACTATCGCCCTTAGGAAAACATAGTTGGCGAAATATGAGTGTAATATATCTGCTGTCGGCACTCAGGCGTGAGTTTCTATTATTTTATCTTTAAGAAAATATTACATATCTATAAACTGTAGATAAAATATAATACACAGGCAAACGTCCTAGTGAATAATTTAAAGCGATTTAATCTATCGAAGTAATTGTATTGGAGAAAGGTCACGAACTGTTAAATGGAAACAACGTCTTGTAATATTGAAGGATCACTTTATTGAGTTCAAGTGCGTATGTATCTACAGCGAAATATCTCAAGTACACCAGAAAAGGTTGATCTATATTATATAAGTCGAAGGATTTGTTTGTTCATCTGTTTTTATTATATCGAAATGGAATGGAACGGCGTGTTATTATATAAAGTCTTTTTACCCGATTTTGCGACGCTAAGGAGGGTAATATGTTTATTTCCGTAGACTCAAGCATATAAGTACGTCGGGGTGTAGGTAGAGGTGTATGGTTGCTACTGAGAATATCTTGACAGAAGAAGCTATAACATTTTACCCGACTCGAGATTCGAATCCGGTAACTCGTGCACAGCAGTAACACTACCGCTGCCACCAAAGCAGTCCTTTTTTATATAACGCTTTTTTCATAATATATCTCTGAAATATATCTATAAAAATGTATCTCTGAAGGAATAGGCAGACTTGCCGGTTGTGGGACAACACACATATATACGGACACCAATGTGGATTGTCCAAGAGTCAATTTAATTCTGACAGCTTCAAACTCTGAGCAGCAACTAAAAAATGCTTGACAACAAAGTCCAAAAACACTTTGCTCGCTCGGGAATAGAATTAGAAACCTGATGGACTGCAGTCAAATTCAGTACTTTGGCGATTCAAAATAATTCATGAAAGGCTGTTTGGGTAGTAGAGCTCCGCAAACAGCCTTTTTTTGAGTGCTGTATTTTTATTTCCTTTTATTTATTTTTTATTAATATAATAAAGAAAAGGAAATAAAAATATAGCACTTCTTGGGCACGTTAATTAATTTGTATATTAATACAAATTAATTAACATGCCCAAGAAGTGTTTACACATTTTTATGGAAGTAAATATTTTTAAATAGTTACTACCGGAACTAAACCAAAACCGTCACGATATCCCACAAGTTCAAGCCACGGATCTGGCAAGACAGTCTGACATTACAAGAGCGTCGTTAACATACCAAATCAGTAACTTAACCCAAACCCACCACCGAACTATAACTTAATCACTCCGATATCCCTCAAGAAGTAGGAATTACCTAAAGGAATTCAAACTACTCATCAGCCCAGAGTCACATAACCAAGGACCCATCATTACAAAAACGCGTCACATTATGTCACATAGCAAAAATCGGAGCCTTTGGTCACCCTGCCCAGTGTTACATCCGTAATATTAAATTTTGGGTACCCTATTTTAGTATTTTACTCGTATACGGAACCACAAGGGTCAAAATGTATGCGGACCAATCTTAGAGGTATTATGGAGGCAAACAACACGATAGCGACCTTAAAATATGTGAATTTTATTAATAAGGGTTGTTTTATAAACACTGCCACGCGTTGCAGTCGTTAATGCAAGTATTGTGCTTAAGGTTTTGGATTTGATGTCCGGGCCAGGCGAAACGTAACTTTTACGCATAGCGTATGTCAGTTCCATCGTATCCTAAACATAATGCTACACACATATCCAACTATTTTAATTTATCCGACATGAATTTGAACAGAACTTTCGCATCATCGCTATTTTGTTTCGATAAAATTTTATGAAACATCTCTACGTCTACTTTCTTATAAGAACGTAATTAAAATCTGTCGTCGTTCTTATTTTAAACTAGCTGTTACCTGCGAATTCGTCCGCGTAGATTTTCGCTAACAAGTGTTTGTCTCCGCGGAACCCTATTTTTTTTCTAAAATCAATGTAGCCTAAGTTACTCCTCATAACATCAGATATCTGCCAGTGAAAGTCCGGTCAAAATCGGTTCAGCCGTTTCGGAGATTAACCGGAACAATCAGACAGACAGACAAAATTTTTAAAAATAGATGTTTTCGTATATATCTTATATACTTTCATATGCTTTAGATAAAAAGCTGTTATTTTGACATTACAAACAGACACTTCAATTTTATTTAAACACAGGTTTATCCTAGTTCAGGCAGGCTTAAACATAACCTTTTGATCTTCATTTATTTTGTATACACTATAAATTAACATAGATTAAGAATTAATTTTAATTTAAGCTTAAATTATTTAACAACGATGTAATATGTATGATATAGTGTAAGGATGTATTTTATTTTTTCTGTCAATAAATACATATTATTATTATTATTTATTATTTGCATAGATTTGTAAATCGGCCATGTCAGTGTTAATGAGTATGTTGTTATTTAATGGTACAATGTATTTCCATCGCTTAGTTTTCTATCTATAATTGATTATAATAATAATGTGATGCTTAATAAGAACCGTTCGTAGGTGATCATATTATTGTCGGCCTCGGTGGCGTTGTGGTTAGTGTAACCGACTGCCACGCCTAAGGTCGCGGGTTCGATTCCCGCACAAGTCAAACATTTGTGTGCATGAACATGGATGTTTGTCTTGGTCTGGGTGTTTCTATGTATAATATGTAAGTATTTACAAAAAAAAAAGTATATATGTATGTTTATCCATTGTCTAGTACCCATAGTACAAGCTCTGCTTAGTTTGGGCTAGATGGTGTTGTGTGTATGTGGTAGAATATTATATTATTATATTATATTATATTGGTAGCTACGATTTACACTATTTCTAACGGATTTTTAACTTGCTTAATATAGAATTAATAATAATAATAATAATTGATTTATTTCTATTCCCAAAAAAAAAGGTATATACAAATTTTTCACAATGTTTTGTGAGAAACTGGTGCCTGTGATAGGTATTAAAACACCTGTGTTACGGGTCACCAGGTCACCACTTTACTGAATATTATAAAACGCTAAGGTAAAGCTTAAAATTCATACATAAATTAATAGAAAAATAAAAGCAATTATACATTTAAGGAAACGTAAAAGTAATTTATAATTAGGTAACATAAATTAATGGCAAACTACATACAATTTTTTAAAATTTTAACATTTAAGGGACGAGTGTTGGTGAATGTTCAAGTTGTTTGTGTAATATGTGGGTTTTGTGAACGTTTTGTACGTGTATGATGGAATTGACGACATAATTTCATTTTCTTTCACCTATTACGTGACACGTTTTTGCTATCATTGAGTGAATAGCATAAGTCTGATATCTATATTATTGTGCTAACATTTTCATATCTCATTCGCATTTCAAAACAACCAACCTAAGTACAAAATGTCGTAAAAAATTTGGCACCATTTTGTATCGGCTAGTGTTCGTTTACAAGGTTAATATTACAACCATACCAAACTATATTGAATTATTTTTCTACCTTTATACGTATAGGTAAGCATGAATTTTCGAAAAATCGGCCCAAGTAAATAGAATCTACACACCTTGTAAGAACGTCCGATGGCTTATCGGGCAATCGCACGTAGATAGGCAATTTCATGATCACTGTCCTGTATGACGAGACTGGTCGGGTCATAAGCCTACTTAACTAGAAAATAACAATTTAACAAACTAACCTGTTATACTGCACAGATTCTAAGATTCCCAGAATTCTTCACAACAGCTAAGTTAAACACAAACCACACTAATAAATCTTATTTCACATAATCCCGTCACAATAAAACATTCTAATCACACACCAAACTCTATAATATGCCCTATATGTAAGCTAAAACTTCACTCGATGTTTGAAATACTGAAATGCAACTGTTTAGTTTAAATTTTACGATTGTCGTAAATCGGGAGAGAGAACGCGGAACAAGGGCGACGTAACTTACACGTCCACGCAACACGAGCGAACAGGCCTGTGGAGCAGACTCGACTGACGTGCGCTGTTAGCTGCTGCCATTGTTAGGTACCATATTATCGTGTAAACTCGTACAAAAAAAGAGCGGCGTTTGTCGGTATTCCAAATTCGAATTTTTAATTAGGGTGTAACCAACTGTTGGCTTCCTGATGAATGCAAGCTGTCAACACTTTCAATGAATATTTCGGCCATTATGATTCGTTTATTTGAATAGTGCATTTTTGTGATATAAATATCTAGTGAAGGAAATTTCGTAACGTACCTACAACATATTGATTGAAACATTAATATGTGTTTTAATCTATTACAACAAAATGAAAATGGTATTTGATATTTGAATATATAGTAAATTGATAACCTACTTAAGCTTTTAAGCCGAGCAGTGACTTAAGTTGACGGTTTAACGCTATGGAAATCCAGTAAGTACTTTTTGCATGTTGATGAAAAAGCGGATGAAAATAATCATAAGGCCAAAGAAAATACTTGAAATTACTTACATTTGTGTATTTTCCTGAAGTAATGTTCATACATCAATTTGTCAAAATATCAACTTTACTAGCTTTTGCCCGCGGCTTCACTCGGCAAAAGTACTCCATACTCATGACATCGTGTATGCGAAAATTCATGATGATTTTTCAAGTAGTTACGGAGTGAAAGCGTACCAAATAATTATACGAACTCACATTCGCATTTCTAATATTAGTTCAGATTACAATCTCGTTATTAACTAGTTAATCTACTATGTATTAACACACGTATTAATATTAAAGTAGAATGTTATACATACAAGTTAAATTTTCAGTACATTTGCTGGTGGGATAAATTTCGAACAATTTTAATAAAAACTAATGAGGGACAATGGATCTCTGGAATAAACGCTTTTAGCATCAAGAACTTTTTGTGACGATTAACTTTCCAGACGTTTTTATCATTAAACTGAGCAAGGTAAGGTTCAGATTATCTAATATAAGTTATAAGTTAACTTTGTTAGACCCCGGTACTGGACTTTATAAGGCATGGCGATGATTATGGCGTAGTGGTTTAAGTGGTCAGCTCGCGACTGCTATTTGTCGAGTGTTGTGTGTTCGATCCCCACATGGTAAAAAAAGTCCACACATGATTGTTCCGAGTCTGGGTGTGTCTTAGCACCCGTTGTTCAAATGTTTGTAAAGTTCTCCGCAATACAAGAAGTATTATTCTTGGTGAAGAATTTTTTTTTAGCTACTTAAAGTGCTCGTCGGAAAATGGACGCATGAATTTAAATTAGGCGCAATATTTCAGCCATTGTGATTTTGTTTGAAATAAGAACATTAGAATGTATGGCTAAGTATATTAAACGAAATCGTGTTTTGTCAATCAATATTTGTGTTTCTTTTGTTTTATAATTAAATTTAAAAAAAAAATATATATATATATATATATAAATAGAAATAAAGATAAAATAAATTAAATAAATTCAAACACTTTTGTTAAGTAACATGTTACATTAAAATTGTAAGATATAAAAGAGCGGCGCCTCCTGGCACAGGCATCTATATGCTTAAAAGGAGATGCCACCAACTGTACAATGTACAACGTGTAATAATGAAATAAAACATTTTTGTTTTTTTTTTGATTTTTTGATTTTGATAATATTATTATTTTATTAAGATCCTTGAAATATCATATTTAGAAAGAACTTGCTTGAACGTTGTAGGTTCAATTACCGGATTGTGTAAAATGTTATATAAGGTTTTCTGTTTTAAGTTGTCTTAGTTGACAGCGCTGTTTTTATTTGGTAGTCTTGCAATAATTTACGTTTCTTTTGAACATGGCTGCAAGTCTGCTTGCCTTTAAGTATCTATAGTGTGTATAATAAATCGTGTCCGATCCTTAAAGGTGTTATACAGTAGTTTATTATGAGTATGTAAGTGACATCCTTTTATAAAAATCGATCATAAAATTACACCAGTAATTTTAATTTTTGTAAAATAATATGTTAATAGATTACCCATGGCAACACCGATAACCTATTAATCATAATACCTAGGTATCACTAAAGTTCATAAAGGTTCACCAATGCCGCGCCGCGCGCTACGCTGCGCGCTACGCTGCGCGCTACGCCGCGCGATACGCCGCCCGCTACGCCGCGCGCTACGCCGCGCGGTATGCCGCGCGCTACGACGCGCGCTACGCCGCGCCTACCTACGCCTTAGAAAAATGCCGCTAAAAGTATGGCACGCTCCGCGTCTTTGTCAAGTTTAGTGGAGTGTTGCTAGACTGTGTGAAATTCCAGTACTTAAAGGGTAAAAATGCTGATCAATACTATACTTAAAAATATTAAGAAGACGTTTTACGATGATATACCAAGATGTTTTTTATTATTTTTCTTAGCATGTTTGTTAATAGAGAAACAACCCCTAATGGAACGGACAGGGATTTTTATACAAACTGTATATACGAATGGTATGATTATTTGTAAAAATATTTATAAAAATGTATAAAAATAAAGTTTAATTTTTAAACCATATTCGTTTCTTTGAGTCCGTTGTTTGAATGTTTGTTAAATGCCCCGCGATACATGAAATATTTCTAGAGCAGTGGTCGGCGAAGCGGCGATAGGTAAATGGATAAGGTATCGGACTTGCGATCGATAGGTCGTGGCTTCAAATCCCACTCATTGCACTACCGAAATGAACCTACTCCTAATACAAGCATTTTAGCTTAGCAATCTCTTACTAATCTTTAAAAAAAATATCGCATTTGAAACCACGGGAAAAATCTATTTACCTATATACGAAACACCTATCCGTAGATCGAATAATGAAACCTTAGTCGTATCAACACATTTCACGAGGACATCATAGAACGACGTCAGTGTAACTAGACGCCGCCGCCACCCGAGAGCACCCGAAATCGATCCATATCCACAACGCGATTGGAATTAATCGACACCAGAGCTATACGTTATAGCAAACACCCTGTGTTTATATTGTATCGATCTCTACACACTTATATTAGCTAAGTGTCTTTATTAAAAAACCTCTTAGTTTCTCACGTTATAGTTTTGCCTACACTGGCAGGGTTTGGTAACATCATTCATTTCATATAACAAATACTTTTATATTTTTTTATTAACCCTCTTTATTGAAAGGATGGGCAGTGTTATATTAACCGCACTATTAAAAAATTCTGTGTGACGATGGACTTTACAAACATTCTTTACAGAAATTAATTTATACTAGCGGTCACCTAGTGGTCAAAATTTGACCAAAATTCCTAGGCTACTTTGTTTTCTTTTTTCTTTATTCCATATAAATAAGGTATATGTAACCATAGTTACAAAGAATTGTGCGACATCAGATGAAAAATGCCGAAATACTATGAACGCGATTCGACTGCGTGTGTCAAATGCATGGATGTGTGCGTGTGGTGTTTTTTCATTAATTTAATGTATTTCTAACCATATTTTATAAAAATATTAGGATTCGCCCCTCCTTCTCCATATAAACTTTAACTGTGCCAAATTTCATACTCCTCCGTCCGCCCAATTTTCGTAGAAAAGGGTACAAAGTTTTTGCTTGACGTATTAATATATTACTAGCGGTCGCCTAGTGTTCGAAATTCGACCAAAGTTTGCCTGTAAGATATTGCTGATATATATACATGTTAATATTTATTGATATATTATGTAACCATAGTTACGCGCTTCGACTGCGTGTGTCAAATGCATGGTTGTGTGCGTGTAGTGTATTTTCATTAATTTAATGTATTTCTAATGCATATTTTATATAAATATTAGCATTCGTCACTTCTTCTCTGTATAAACTATAAGTGTGCGAAATTTCATACTCCTCCGTCCGCCCAATTTTCGTAAAAGGGGATCCAAAGTTTTCGCTTCACGTATTAATATATGTATAGATACCGATCTCTGGAGATTCATATTAGCTAAGGATCTTACTATTTATTGAAGAACGTCTTAGTTTAAGTACGTTATCGTTTTGGCAATATTGGCTAGGATTGGCATTGACATTTTTATAATTATTTATTAAGTATATAATAATAGCCAATTACGTAATTATGGCCAATTGAAACAACGAATACAGGCAGACATTAAGCGATATAACTTTAAATACAAATTGTATAAAACGTTTGATTTTTATTATTAAGAATGCAAGTGCTGTGCGTTTTGGGTTTGATGTTCGAGTCGGGCAAAATTTTATTGCGATTACATTGTCAATTAATTGTCAGCAACAGGACGGTGTCTGGCACATGGGACCTAACAGCACAGCCGGCGAAATGTAGGTGTGAGGCACCTCTGCCCACCTCTCCGGGAATACAGGCGTGAGATTTATGTAATATTAAATACTCGGTTTTGCCTACGGCTTCGCTCGCTTGTAACCAGTAAACTACTGGTAATAGTAATTTTCTTGCTCAATCGTTTTAGACGTAGAAAGAAGAAAGCAAGGAAGAAAGAAATATTTTTTATTTTGGCACACAAAAGAGCACACCCAAAACATGAAGAAATAAAAATAAAAAAAAATACAATGTAAAAAGCAGAACAATACGTAACTAAAAAAAAAACAAGTACTGATACTAACACTATAATTATTTCATTTCATTTTTGCTCACTGGCAACACCATCCCATAAAGTCAAGGCTAGTATTGTTAGTGAGCATACAAACCAAAAATACAAACAATAATATTCAACTATTTAAGTTCGACTTAAATTTTAAAAGTAATATGAAAGTGTGTGTCCCATCAGTGTACAATATTAATGACATGGACTATGGAATTAGGCTGTTTATTAATAATATTGCCAAAGGGCTTAGGCGCTACCTTTAGACAATTTTATTCCGAGTAATGACATTTTAAACACCTCACAAATCACAGTTGACAAATAAATGACGTATTATCATAAAGTACGACTGTTTTATGTCTGCATTGAGTTATTGACGGATCCATTTAAATGTTACAATTAAAGTTACCAACTGTGACATCCTAGCTAATATTATAAATACGAATGTTTGTTCGTTTGTTACGCTTTCACGCGTTTACTACTCGACTAACCATCATAAAATTTCGCATACACGTTGTCAAGAGTACAGGAAAGCACAGGGTACTTTTCATCCAGAAAAAAGTATCTACTGTTACTAATCTATCGTAACCTAAATTTCTGCCACCGAATCCGCGGGAAATATCTAGTTTTAAATAGTTTAATTTCAATGATATATTATACAATTAATATCCAATAATTCACATAATATGCCTGACGCACCTATAGGCATTGACTTTAAAATGGCTTCAATTACATCAATCATTGACGTATATTTAATTTTGATCAATGGCCGCCATTTGTACGAATATCGCATCAGTCAAGTTAATTGCCTGTAATTGTCCATTAGTGGGCCTGCCCCATAAGCCTTCACAATGGACGGTCAAGGACTTCGGTTCTGACAGACTATTTTCCGAGAGGTGCATATGCATTTAAATAGTAGATAAACTACCTTTTGGCCGCGGCTTCGCTTGCATAAAAATAAGTTAGGTTTGGTTATTTTATCTTATGTAGGGGCCAGTCAGTGCAGACCGGCGACACTTCGATCCAGTGGGATCTTTTGTGTCTACACTCTCCCAATAACGACTGCCATAGATATTCATGGCAGCCGGGACCAACGGCTTAACGGGCTTTCCGAGGCACGGAGCAGGCGATAATTGTCAATCAATACGCACATAATTTCGAAAAGTCATATAACTTACGAAAGTCAGATGTGCGCGACGTGGGTTCGAACCCGAGACCCTCTGCACTGCAGTCTGTTAGTCTCCCCACTGAGCTATCGCTGCTCTTTATTCTATCACGCATGTGGCTGATCGTGATGCACCGGTTTCTATACCTGGGTCGTATATTGAAATTTATTATTTGGAAATTCACATAATCTGCTCAGTTTTTGAAATAGGCAGTAGACTCGCTGCTATTTACGAGGAATCTAAACATGGTTATGTTATATTTCATGTGGATGTTATAGCTCTTCCTATCTCTTCGATATACAAGCGTGCGCAGTTAGTAGAGTAAACGTTCATAAGTACTGAGTTCGGAATGACAGAATGTGAATCATAAAACAAAAGTTACAGCTGGGTAGAGAAAACTTTGAGGGTGAAATCACCAGAAGAGTGCAGCTTGGCTGGGCAGCGTTTGGAAAGTTGCGTCACATATTCGAGTCACCCTTGCCACAATGCCTGAAGACCAAGATATTCAATCAATGCGTCCTGCCGGTCATGACATACGGAGCCGAGACGTGGAACCTGACAGTGAAACTAGCCCACCGATTGCATGTCACTCAGCGAGCTATGGAAAGGTGTATGCTCGGAATCTCGTTAAGGGACAAAGTCCGGAACGAGACTATCCGACAAAAAACCAAAGCCACTGACGTAGTTCAGAAGTGTAGCAGGCTGAAGTGGCAGTGGGCTGGTCACATCTGTCGCAGAACCGATGATCGTTGGAGCATACGGGTTCTCGACTGGAGACCACGACTCGGCAAGCGTAGTGTAGGACGCCCTCCGGCCAGATGGACTGATGACCTGAAAAAGGTGGCTGGAGGTGACTGGATGGCAAAAACGGGAGATCGGGCCTTGTGGCGCACCCTGGGGGAGGCTTATGTCCAGCAGTGGACTGCAATAGGCTGAAATGATGAATCATAAAAATATTTGTACCGTGTGAGAATCGAACCCACAACATCGGAGCATTGGCAGCAGTGACCAGATGACCACTTAGATCATCTATTCAATTGATCCCTACATACTTATTATAAAATTATCCAACAATTAATATTCATAAATTTAACTGATTGTGAAACTCATTGATACCTATAGTATTACCAATAAAACAAGGTGTTCCGCACACGACAGACAACACTGAACCGGGCTATTTGACCAGCATTTAATAGTATAGAATTGCAAACATCTTTAAAGTTCATTATACCTAATTATGTCCTTAAAGTGTCTGTTAAAACCATTTGACATAGCCTTGAAACCGACTCCACCGCACCGATCGGCTGCCACTGTAGCAACTTATTATAATATCTATGTATATCTAATCTATATATTAATACGTGAAGCAAAAACTTTGTACCCCTTTTCATTCGTAAAAAGGGGTACAAAGTTTTTTAAAAATTTTATACTCCTCCATCCGCGCAATTTTCGAATTGCGCGGATGGAGGAGTATAAAATTTGGCACAGTTAAAATTTATATGGAGATGGAGGGGCGAAGCCTAATATTTTTATAAAATATGCATTAGAAATACATTAAATTAATAAAAAAAACCACCATGCATTTGACACAAGCAGTCGAATCGCTTTCGTAGTATTTCGGCATTGTTCGGTTGACTTCGTAGAATGCTTCGTAACTATGGTTACATACCAAACATACAATGTCATATGTATGTGGAGTAGGTGACTAATGAAATGTGATTATATAAGGGTATAGTTATAAACAATAAAACCTTAATAACGATCAAATTTAAAATTTATATAATTAAATGAGCGAATTTCGACCACTTGGCGACCGCTAGTATTATATAATTATGGAATTCTACGTAACAACACATATGCGGCCTAATCCACAGGTAGCTTTGGGAGTCAGCGAATAGAACCAGATATTTATATATCCGTAGGCTGTCGTCTGCGAATCGCCTAATAGGTCGGCATCAGTACTCGTTCTAGGTCATCAGTTGCGTCTCACAGAAGTCTGGGAAAGTCGTAATATTCTAATATCTAGCACACGTGTGTAATTTACTTCAACCTGCCCATCCCAGCGCCATGAATTTATTGTCATTATTATAAATTTATTCCAATTGATTGCTAAGTACCTTATACATTTACTGATGCCTTAATCTAAATGAATAAAATATTGAGAATGTGGGATTATATCTACATTCGAATCAAGGGTTTTATTAGTTACGGTTTGTTACAATTGTCTATCCCGCATTGGAATGTCCGCCTCAATATTCGAAACTGAGTTGAGTCCACATTCAAATCTCGTTTTTCCGTGGTCTGCATGGTGTTATAACAGCCTAAAGCAAATATACGCAGCACGAATACTATTTTTGCAGCAAGAACACAATGCATACACAACCAAATTATTTGTCAACAATTGACGGACATTGATTGTTTTTCGAATGCACAGCCATAATCGGATCATTCAAATGACATAACAAGCTCCTGTTGGTCGCATTAAATTTGCGGTTAGTATACAAGACTCTTAACGTTCCAATTGCGAATAATATATTAACTTATCTTTTCTAAATGTTACTAAAATCTATACTTATCTATACTAATATTATAAAGCTGAAGAGTTTGTTTGTTTGTTTGCTTGAACGCGCTAATCTCAGGAACTACTAGTCCGATTTGAAAAATTCTTTCAGTGTTAGATAGCCCATTTATCGAGGAAGGCTATAAGCTATATATCATCACGCTAAGATCAATAGGACCGGAGCACCAATGAAGAATGTTTCAAAATCGGAGAGTATTTTTTCCTTTTGAGAGCTGCCGCTGCGTGCGCTGCGTAAACAGTTAAAGTTTCGCAAAAATCCTGTATGACAGAATTGTTCCCCTTTAAAAGTTCTAAAAAAGTCCGGGACAGTATATGTCTATCTTTTAAGGTTGGCTCACTATAACCATTTTTATGCTAACCAAATTTGTTCTGAAATAATGCATTATTTGCTAAGGTATTATTATAAACATGATATTAATCCTTATCCAAATAAATACGTTATTCATCCCAAGTATTTAATTTAAAACAAAATTGCCCTGTATATCATTCGATTTCAATGAATATCTTAGGAGATATCGCAGTTTTAAAATAACATCGCAGGAAAATAATGATAACGAAGTCGCGGATTAAAGTTAGCGTTAGCCCAAAGTAAATATTCCACGCGGATTTGAAATATTATTTAAGTGTTGGATAGCCTATTTATCGAGGAAGGCTATAGGATATAATTATAACATCATGCTAACGATAAACGCGGGTGAAACCGCGGGAACATCTAGTAATGTATAAATGTAATGTGCATGAACTATCCGGTATATACTGGTATTATAAATGCATGTAATGAATAATTTAGTACTAACTTATAACGGTATCGCATTTCATGAGGTCTGTGTTAGTTTTGTGCTAATGTTTTGAGTTAGTTTGTTTAAATTAAACACAGGTCAGTACGAGAAATGTGTGATCTGGCTCAGATAATACCGTCGTGTAGATATAGTGGTTTCGAAAACAGTCCTAGAAAAATAATAATATCTCTAATTATGTATGACTAGCTGTTACCTTTTTTTTTTTTATTGCCTTTGGTGGCAGACGAGCAAGTGGCCCACCTGATGGAAAGTGGTAACCACTGCTCATGGACTTCAGCAATGTCAGGATACAGCAAAACCGCTGCCTACCGTGAAAGAAGAACTCTCTTTAAAGCTCGTTTGAAGAAGGACATATCATAGCGCTCGGGAAACACCGAAGCTGGCAGTTCATTCCAGAGCTTGCACGTACGTGGGAGAAATGATCGCTGAAAGCGTACCGTCTTAGAATTGAACGCTTTCAGGTGATATGGATGAACCCTGCTTCGGTGTCGAGTGGTACGGTGATAGAAAGGGGCCGCTGGTACCCAATCAAACAGTTCTTCAGAGCACTCCCCGTGAAAGAGTCGGTAGAACACGCAGAGAGACCCAAAGTCTCTTCGTTGCTCCAACGACTCCAGTCTATCCGTGAGATTGGGATCATCGACGATTCGAACTGCCCGTCTTTGTAGGGAGTCAAGTGGGTCGAGCTGGTATTTGGAGGCCCCTGCCCAGAGGTGTGAGCAGTACTCCACGTGCGGCCGGACCTGTGCTTTGTAAAGCACAAGACGTTGACCTGGTGTGAAGTACCGCCTGGCTCTGTTCAGTACACCCACCTTTTTACTCGCTAATTTAGCTTTGTCCTCCAAGTGACTCCCAAACTGGACTTTATTTGAGATTTCGACGCCGAGGATCCCAATACTTTCGGAGATACGGAGAGTAACTCCTTGGAACTGTGGCGCCATGATAAAAGGGTCCTTCTTGGCAGTAAACGCGCAAACTTGTGTCTTCGAGGGGTTGAATCGAACTAAGTTCTGTTCATCCCATTCGGAGGCCCGCCCAAGAGAGTCCTCGACTTCAGACACAAGTTGTGTTCGTCTTTCCTGTATTATGCTCCGAGGGAGGCTAACGGCCAGAGCCTCTCCCCTTCCCTCCAAAGCCTCCGCCCAGCAGTGTGTGAGGTACACTAGAAGATCACCAGCCGAACGACCATGGCGAAAGCCATACTGGCGGTCACTAATCAGCTGATGATCCTCAAGGTACCGCAGCAGAAGGCGGTTTATTAACCGCTCCATAACTTTGGAGAGCAAAGAAGTAATCGCTATCGGCCTATAGGTTGAAGGATTCGACCGGTCACCCCTTTTCGGGATCGGGTGAACATGAGCAACTTTCCACGAAGATGGAACCTTCTTGGAATTGTAGGAAAGACGGTATAGGCGCGTAAAACAGGGGTCAACTCAGGGGCGCACGTCTTAAGTACCACTGCAGGGATGCCGTCAGGCCCACTCGACTTATGGATGTCCAGGAGTTCGAGCTCACGCCTAACCGCACGCTGGTTGATGCGGATTTCAGGCAAAGAGCTCTCACACCTTGGGATGGTAGGTGGTATGACTCCCTCATCATCCAAAGTCGAGTTTGAGGCAAAGAGTTCTACCAAAAGATTGGCCTTCTCTTTTGCACTATGGGCCAGACTGGCATCAGACTTACGCAGTGGTGGGAGACTGATCTGGCAAAAATTTCCTTGCGCAGCCTTGGCGAACGCCCAAAAAGCACGACTCCCTGAAGGATGTATTCCAAGGCGCTCGCCAATTCTAGCAACGTGTTCCACCTTAGCCTTGGCAATAGCCTTCTTGCTGGATCTAGAAGCGGTATTAAATTCTCGCTTTCTCTCCTTCACATCAGGATCCCGACACTTCCTAGCCCTATTCCAGGCTAAGTATGCCAACTGCTTCTGGTGTGCAGCATCTCTGCTAGCGTTATTGAACCAGGGGCGGCTGCGGCCGCCCACAGGTATTTTGGCAGAAGGGATGAATAATTCCATCCCTTGGTGGAGCACATCTGTGATGCAGTCAGCACAAGTGCCAGGTTCCCCGGATGAGAAGCAAAGCCGCTTCCATGGGTAGGATGCAAAAAATTCTCGAAGTCCATCCCAATCTGCTGACTTGTATCGCCAGACTCTACGGTAACTAGTCACCGAAGAGCGATCTGGTCGCGTAACAGGGGCTGCACTGCGGATAAGGCAATGATCCGATGATCCCAGAGGAGCATCGACCTCCACCCTGTATCCTAGTGGATGTGTAGTCAGCAGAAGATCCAGCAAAGAAGGTTCATGGCTCTCGTTGTCTGGGATACGGGTGGGATGGAACACCAGTTGTGAGAAGCCATAGGCCGAGGCCATATTGAAGAGAGCCCGACCAACGGAATCGGTAATCCGGGATCCCAGCCACTCTTTGTGGTGAGCGTTAAAATCGCCAAGGACCACCAGCTCCGCGGATGGGTACCCCTCCAATATTTGGTCAGTCCCCTCTTGAACGTTCTCAAGTAGCTGAGTTGACTCCGACTCACCGGCATGGGACCTGTAAAGGCATGCGTAAACTCGGGTAAGACCCCCAAGGTCTACGCGTAGCCATAAAATTGACAGGTCCCGATGCTCGAGGCCCCGAAGGCGACGGCAACAGATATCGCCCCTGACGAACACGCACACCCCGGCTTTACGACGCAAAGAATGCTCCAACTCGTAGCCCGGGTATTTTAAGTACGAAATGTCGTCCGGGGCGCATATCTGCGTCTCCGTTAAAAAGAGCAGGGCAGGCCGCACCGTCTCGAGATGGTGGTGGACGGCATTGAGGTTACTGTGTAGACCCCTGACATTGCAGAAATCTACTAGAAAGGTGGAAGGGGTGTCCGCCGTTGAAAATTTGCTCTTTTTCTTACCTTTCATGGTTTTTATAATTTATCAGAGTGGGGATATGGATTGATGCATGGTTCGAGGTACAGGCGGTGCCGAAAGAAAGAGCAAAGTCATAGTGCGAGGCAGGCCCACGAGTTATGCAAGAAGCCGATAGGAAGCACAGAAGGGCCCCCGGTGTCCCCCCGCACATAGCCGCCGGGTCCACTCCGGTCTCCCAATCCGGCACGACGACTACGAGATGGGATTTTCGCCGGTTGGCGGGACAGCCTCCCGAGCAGGATGTACCCAGGTTCGGGTCCCCTACTAACCGGCAGGTGGCCGACGGAAACCATTCCCACCTGGTCTCCCTGTACCCCGCACCGGCCTCCCACGCCCTTCGGACCTACCAGGCATCACACTTCGCTAGCCTCAAGCCCCGCACCAACCCCGAACCACAGGAAGAAGAGATAAAGGAAGTGGGAAGGGGTAAAGAGGGTGTTTGGGCCTCCGGCACTCTCAAAACTTCGTCCGCGTAGATTTTAACTAAAAAGTGTTTGTCTCCGCCGCAGCATCCTATTGTTTTTCTAAAATCAAAGTAGTCTATGTTACTCCTTATAACATCAGCTATCTGCCAGTGAAAGTCCCGTCAAAATCGGTTCAGCTGTTTCGGAGATTAGCCGGAACAAACAGACAGACAAAAGGACAAAATTTTTAAAATAGATGTTTTCGTATAGGTATCTTATTATATACTTTCATATGGATTAGATAAAAAGCTGTTATTTTGACATTACAAACAGACACTTCAATTTTATTTATTTGTATAGATTATGTACATGAATAATTATATCCTAATCCTAACTTCCTAACTAATATTATAAAAGCGAAAATGAGTTTCTTGTTTGTTACCCAATCAGACTGATTAATAGAAATTTTCACTAACAGCACAAAATTTGCTACAGTATCCAATAGACGGCATTATTGCAGTCTTATTTTCGCGTTCTATTACTTGGGACATATACATTATAGCTTTCTAAATGTAGGTGTAAAACACTTCCGTATAAGCGAGAGACTATGTCTAAGTATGTATTCAAATAATTTCGAAGGCACAGAATATTTACCGATGATCGCAGATTGCTGGCACACACATTCAAAAGTATTACACAAACGATAATAGTGCACCTAAAAATATTCAATAAAAAATACAATAGTTTGCAGGCAGCGTTACCCGCTTGTCACGTGACGTGTTGGAAATATTTTCTATCGGCAAATATTTCCTTCGACATCTGACACACAATTTACAAGCCTGTTGCTGACACTCTCTCAACTGACACTTCACGATGTATCAACATGTTTACAATTCTTACTAGCTGTTTTACAATGTCTTTTATGAGATTATTTATTTTAATATTATATATAGAGTGCAAGCAGCGATTGCTCAGTGGGGAGACCAATAGACTGCAATGCAGAGGGTCTCGGGGTCGAACCCACGTCACGCACCTCTGACTTTTGGAAGTTATATGACTTTTCGAAATTATGTGCGTATTTATTGACAATTATCGCCTGCTCCGTGCCTCGGCGAGCACGTTAAGCCGTTGGTCCCGGCTGCCATGAACATCTATGGCAGTCGTTATTGGGAAGTCAGTGCCCTCTAATCTCCTGACAATGATCTAGCCTTAGGATATCGTTAGCCTTCAGGTTGCGGAGGTCAGATGGCAGTTGCTCCGTGTAAAAACTGATATCCAGTCAAATCCGGTCAGACTAGAAAGCCGACACCAAGTGACTTGGGAATAATAAAGGCTAGGGAGAAGGAGGATTATATATAGAGTGCAAGGATGGAGTATTGGTTTAACTGGTCGCCTCGCCATTGCGCCACGTGTTGTGGGGTAGTTCCCCACATGGAACAAACATTTGTGTGATTCGCAAATATTTGTACCGAGTCTAGGTATTCTTTGCGTTTGAATGTTTGTAGACTCGCCCGCGACACAGAAATTATGAATAGTGTGGCAGTTGCCTTTATAAAAATAAAATAATGTCTCTAACTACGCTCAACGGGAACTAGGATGACGATATAACAATATATAATAATCATCCCTATAAGATAAACGATGTAGCGCTGCTGCCGCGCGTTTACAACGCGGTCATCGCATAGATTGCACTGCGTTTGAATGTGACTCGAACGGGTATAAGGCATTCTCTCTCCGGACTGTATAAAAATGCTTGCACATGAGATTGGAGTTGCTTTTATTATTATTCTGGACATAATATCGTATCCTATAACTGCGTGGTCTAGACATGTTCATGCGGTCGCCGCGTGGTCGCTGCGCGGTGGTGACCGCATTGCATTGGCGTTTTAAATAAACGCGCCCCGGCCAGATGGACCAATGACCTAAAGAAGGTAGCTGGATGGGTCTGGATGCGGAAGGCAGAAGATCAGATGTTGTGACGTAAAATGGGAGAAGCCTATGCCTAGCAGTGGACTGCAACGGGCTGATTGACTGATAGTGACGCGCCGAAGAGTATGTTTGCTTTTTAGTCCAAACGGGCTAATCTCTGGAACTACTAGTCGAATTTAAATAATATTTTTTGTTTTTGATAGCCCCTCTTAAGGAATATGTAATAGCACGTTACGAACCATGGGAGCGGCGCAGTACTCATTAAAGTGGAGAGTGGAGAGTGGAGAAGTAATGAATAAAGCTGAATAATTAATTTGTTTGCTTTTTGTTTGAACTCATTTATCTCTAGAACTAGAGCAGCGATAGCTCAGTGGGGAGACCAACAGAATGCAATGCAGAGGGTCTCGGGTTCGAACCCACATCGCGCACCTCTGACTTTCGGAAGTTATATAACTTTTCGAAATTATGTGCGTATTGATTGACAATTATCGCCTGCTCCGTGCCTCGGAAAGCACGTTAAGCCGTTGGTCTCGGCTGCCATGAAAATCTATGGCAGTCGTTATTGGGAGAGTGTCGACACAAAAGATCCCACTGAGTCGAAGTGTCGCCGGTCTGCACTGACTGGCCCCCACATAAGATAAGATAAGATAAGATCTCTAGAACTACAAGTCGGCTTTGAAAAATCTTGTGCCGTTGAAAACCCATTCTTAAGGAATATTATATGCTATATAAAATCACGCTATAAGCCACGGGAACGGTGCAGTAATCGTAAACGTGGGTGGTGACAGTCAGTATTAGGATATTTTCAACATGAAAATCTAAACATATTTACGGGAATGATTTAACATGCGCTTAGCAAACTACACTAAAACAATATTGGTCTAAAATGCTGAATAACGATTGCTCATCTATTACATATGTCCACTGCATGAGTAAACAATGAACGTTCGCAATTTTGTAAGTAAATAGGACATACAAACAAACAGAATAAATTAATTTGTTGGCACGTATATTTGTGTACGAAATTTGACGTTTAATATTAACATTTGAATTTTAATAGATGCGCGTTCTGATTTTATTTTAGTCATTGTGATTATTTGAATCACTGTTTTGTTGGTTTCGTGGCATAAAATTTTCATTGATTGTGCGGTCACAGGTTTGATTTCCAGATACACAAATTCTATATTATTCTACTGTTTGGTAATTCGTAGTATACGCACAGTATATATAACAGGCGGCGATCAAATCGCTTGTTGCGATAAATAGTTACGTTAACAAATATTCTCCGTAATAGTTTATAGAGAATAACTGTTATGCATGAGTGTAAAGTGAATTATATGTTGTGGGTCAAACGAGGCACTGGAACAGATAACAATGAGAAATATCAGTCTCATAGTGGTTGAATTTCAATCACCATTAATGTGAGTTAAATTTATTATTAGCTTTCTGCACTCCTTTTCATATAAACTTAAGCTATGCCAAATTTCATACACGTCCATGCTCACAATGTGCTTGAATAGGCATCTAGCCCAAACTAAGCAGAGCTTGTACTATGGGTACTAGACAATGGATAAACATACATACATTATACTTTTTGTTTGTAAATACATACATATTATAGGTACATAGAAACACCCAGACCGAGACAAACATCCATGTTCATGCACACAAATGTTTGACTTGCGCGGGAATCGAACCCGCGACATCAGGCGTGGCAGTCGGTTACACTAATCACTACGCCATCGAGGCCGACAACTTACTTGTCTTGTACAAAAATATTTATTATAGTAGTTACTAGTACGAGATCATTGTTTTCTAAATAAGACATTTTAATAAGACATTTAGTAAACAATGATGTCTGCCTCTAGATAGAGGCAATACATAGATACCCAGGTCTATGTATCGTCTTTCTTTTCTATTCATAACTATTTCTTGGAGAACGAATATAGTCTGAGCAGTCACTGGACGATTTTCTAATAAGTTTGTTTCTTTACCAAAAGAGACAAGTAAGAAACGGTCTTAACTTTTAACTTATATTTTGTTAATTCTTATTTTCTTTTTTGCACTAGAAGTACCTTATTCCTGTGTTGCAGAGAAGTTTACATATATTCAAACAACGGCCACAAAGATCACTCTGAGCAACCATTTGTAGATCACACATTTGTTCCGTGTCGAATCCACAACACTCGGAGCAGCGGCAATGGCGAGTCAACCACTAAATCCACTACGGCATCCGTGCAGTCAAGTCATCTTTAAGATCATGGACTTAAACCTAGCCTTTATTTCAACAAGCCATTTACATTGTTATACAAAGAACGATACCCTTCGATACACAAAACATTGCAATGTACAACCCGCTATCCACCGCTCGAATTTATTACCGTCGATAAATAACCCCATAATAAAATTGCCAAACAAAAATATAAAATACGACAGTACTCACGATACGATAATTTATAAGCACTTTTAAGGTAGTTATATTAATTGAATGTCTTAATGGCGAACTTTATTAAACAGCCATTAGTGACAACCCTGACGGCTGTAGGCCGGCCGTGTACGGATGATTTGTCGATACGATTTTATTTCTGCGTCGAAGTTGTGTTGTTTTTTTGAGTCGCGTTATGTTATGAGGTTTTTAATTAGGCTCAGATTATAATATAAAATATACGTTGATATGTGTAGTTCTGATGGACTGATTATATAAAGAAATATACATTTAAAGCTTTGGCTGGCCTATATTACGTGGGACCTAAATTCATAGTTGGTAAAATGAAATTTATACTTATTCATTCGAGGACAGAGTTGTGAGACATTCAAATAAATATTTTCACTTACCTAAGTTTGAGAAAGTACCTGTATGCGACTGAGTAAGCTTGTGTTTCTGCGGTAAGTAGAGTTTTCAGTGAGACTTTCACTCATCACAGGAGCACAAACTTTGGCAATCGAATATCTTTTTGAAAATTCACTGCTGCCGTTTTTGTTTTTGTGATCTTTGACGAGTGTTAAGATAAAAGTGATATCCTACTAATATTATAGGTGTGTCTTTAATATAGGAATACAAAACAAGGAAAAGTGCTAAGAATGAATAAAGCAAGCAATGCCGTGATCGTATCAAGTGGTAATCCGTACTTTGCCGACTCCTTCGGGAATCAGGCGTAAGTTTTGTGTACAAATCCTAATCCTAATCCTAACTAATCCTAACTTCCTAACTAATATTATAAAAGCGAAAATGAGTTTGTTTGTTTGCTTTTTTGTTACCTTTTCACGCCTAAACCACTGAACCGATCATTCTGAAATTCTGCATATACATTGTCAGGTGTACAGAAACGGACATAGGCTACCTTTCATCCCGGAAAAAATTACTGTTCCCGAGGAAAACAACAATAAAGTTCTTATGATAATAGATGGCGCCACGTGTCTTTCGAAGCATGATTGAATTAGGTATATTATTACAAGCAGAGTACAACCCGAATTGATTGTCAAATTCTAAATTAACGCGTGCGGAGCCGCGGGCAAAAGCTAGTAAATAATAAAGTAAATTGCAGCTTAGTAACCTTGTTTTTTAATATAACGAGGTAAATAAACAAGCTAACGTCTGATGGTAAGCAGTTATTGTATTCGCTGGAACCTTGAATTAGCAGAAGTATCTCTCGCGTTGCCGTCCGAAGTAAAAGAGATAAAAGGAAAGGTACAGTAGAGGTAGAAATATATAATATTCGTTTGTCGTACGCTGCGCTGTCGCAATTTCGTCGCACCACTGCAAGGAATCTAAAGCGAAAACTTCAGCTGTGACATAGATTAATCGAACGTGTGATAAAACTGAATACGTATTTCGTGGAATGAAATAACAAATTGCCGATCGCTATAAATTTTAACAGATCCAGTATAAATCGCTACATGACATCGATTGAGATTAAAAATATGATTGATTACAACTATAATTGACAGCCCTATACAACTTTAGTATCGATTCAAAATTGCTGAAATAAAAAGTAATCGATTTGAATCGATTAGAAACGTGGTCCTAAACTTGTCGAAGGGTCTTGACTTTTCATATTCTGTTCTGCTTTTATGCAACTTTTAAATATTATTATTGGACGGTTGTCTTCATGATTTAATCATTATGGGGTGGAATACGGTAGATGCTATTAGCCAATGAATTTACATAATTGCTTGGAGTTTTCTTGTGGTTTTATAATAAAAACTGTTTCGTCGCATGTCTGCCTGCATAGTAATGAAGCAAACAAGTTGGCGGCTATTAGTGATGTGTCATTTACCTATTATCATCTGTGTAATTACGAGGACAAAAAGGTCCTTTATCTCAGTTAAAAGGAGATCTGGACATATTAATTTTGAATAACGTTTAAATAAGATAATAACGTGAGAGAGGGACAGAGAGAGAGAAAACTAAGTAATATTATTGATGGATAAAGAAATGAAATGCAATTCGAAGGATTCTTGAAAAGTTAAACAAGTTACAAACGTTTTACGTTACGTAACTTTTTGTTTTAATGTGTAGTCTATTTTATACTCATGTCATTATAAAACTGAAGAGTTTGTTTGTTCGTTTGTTTGAACGTGCTAATCTCAGGAACTACTGATTCGATTTGAAAAAATATTTTTTTGTTGGTTAGCCTATTTATCGAGGAAGGCTATAGGCTATATAACATCACGCTACGACCCACGAGGGCGGCGCAGTAACGATAAACGCGGGTGAAACCGCGGGAACATCTAGTGGATAGATAATATATGGACAGTTATTGTTCGAGCGACATGATTATTATTGTTTTACTTTGTAAATAAGTTTTCTGTTGTGGATTCGAAGCTCATGTGACAACATTTGTGTGACCCACATAATTAATAATAATAATAATAAACATTTATTTAACTTAAATTAGTACAAATGGATACAGAGCTTATGTTACATTGTAAAGGTAAATTATATGGGGTGCCTGTACTAGGGTAAACCTGTGCCACAGGCATTAGGGGCACATACTGTATAATAAAGATATAAATTCTAAAACAATACTTATAAAACATTATTATTTGTATACAAAACTTATGAATTACGTTATAAACTAAGTGATTACTATGACAACTTAAAGTGCTTTTTTATTGCGTAACACTTATCGAACAACAGTCATCAAATTTTCAGTTTGATCGTAGTTCAAGTCTGTAAATATTGTTGAAGTAATTGTTTAGTGTTAGCATAATTTCTGTCATAAATCGCAGTTATTTTGTTTATATTATTATAAAGAAATAGACCTAAAAATGCGAAAAACCTATTGGTAAAAATATACTTAAATTGAGAATTATTAATTATGATTGTTCTGAGTCTGAGTGTTGTTTGTATACGTTTCAATGTTTGTAAGCGTCTTCCCCGCGACATAGAGCTTGTGCAACACATATTTTGACGATATGTCTGCACGTTACAAATTGTTGCTTTTAGCTAGTTTTCAAAATTATAATAATATTCTATCACATACACACAACACCATCTAGCCCAAACTAAGCAGAGCTTGTACTATGGCTACTAGACAATGGATAAACATACATCTTATATACTTTTTTTTTATAAATACATAAATAAAAACACCCAGACCAAGACAAACAGCCATGTTCATGCACACAAATGTTTGACTTGTACGGGATTCGAACCCGCGACCTCAGGCGTAGCAGTCGGTTACACCAACCACTACGCCATCGATCCATTATTAATCAATATATTAAGTAAAAGGTTTTTTTTTATCAGTGTGTTTGTTTAGTTTTGTATCAAACTCAACATAGTTATTTCCTTGCATCGAAACGCAGCAAAGAATTTGGATTATAAATGTAAAAACGATTTGCGCGCTTAAACAACGCAACGTTACTCTTCCACAGATATTTGTATGATATACCTGATTATGCCCGCGGCTTCGCTCGCGTAAATATAGGTTAGGTTAGTGACAGTATTTTTTTGGGTGAAAGGTACCCTGTGTCCTTTTCTGTTCCCCTGAATACATGTATGCGGAATTTCATGACCATCTGTCGAATAGTTAGGGCGTGAAAGCATAACAAACAAATAAACTCACGTTCGCATTTATGATATTGGTTAGGATTGAACAGCGCACAACTGCACTGATAGCGTGCGGGCATGGGCGCTTAAGACTGCGCCGAGCATAAGACAGATAATGACAAAGCTCGTGCGGCGCATATTCAAATCGGCGCGCGGCCGTCATAGTAAAATTGTATGGAGGATTTGAAGTGTTTTTTTGATAAATATGTATCTTCAAAAGAGTTTATTTCTCAAAAAATAACATAACATTTAAAATAAAAAGAAACTTTAAGCAATTATAACATAACAAGTACATACAATAACAGTCGAGTCAAAGTTCGTTAACAATCATTTCTGTTTACATTTAAAATCTATTTAAAAAATGTTAATCGATAAATAATTCTTTACGTTTTTATGTAGCTTATTATATGACTGAGCTCCCTCATACTGTTAATTATTTTTAAGTGTATGTAATAGAATTTATGTTTAATTTTTATTCTTTATATTTCTGTACAGAAAATGTTGTGTACATCTATAATAGATATACATATAAGTTTTTATTTTCAGCTTCTTATGTGAACCGATTTTGTATATGTATATTGTTGATGTACCTTAAAATAAATAAATAGAATTATGTAGACCTGCTAGGATATTCAAGCTTCATGCTAAGTTATATTATAAACTCTTTTGTTAATCTTTTGAGGCGCATCGGCACACTTGCGGCCAGGCACAATATTATAATAATAATAATAATAATAATATTCTACCACATTCACACAACACCATCTAGCCCAAACTAAGCAGAGCTTGTACTATGGGTACTAGACAATGGATAAACATACATATACTACGTTTTTTTTTTTTTTTTTTTTGTTAATACATACATATTATACATAGAAACACCCAGACCAAGACAAACATCCATGTTCATGCACACAAATGTTTGACTTGTGCGGGAATCGAACCCGCGACCTCAGGCGTGGCAGTCGGTTACACTAACCACTACGCCATCGAGGCCGACAATGTTATCAACTATGTATGGCATTCAACAATTTATAAGTTAATCAATTCCCAACTAAGACGGCATGGATGGTATAAGTGGTCATGACTGCCAGTACGCAAAACTTTGTCAATCTCAATGTTATAAAATTTGTCACACGGATCTCAATTTGTGTTGTCTACTTTTGTTCCAAGTCTGAGTATTCCTTGTGTCTGTGAGTTTTTGTCTGTGGGTGTTGTTTTAATGTTCAGTATACATAAGGTAAGGAATAGAAAGACCGAGACGTTTCTTTGTCCAGCAAGTAAAGGAAAAAGTAGGAGTCGAGTCATATCAAGACATTAAACGGAAAGAAATAAAAAAAAATACATGCATAAGTATATATCTTACGACACAAGAAATAGCTCTAGTGCGTGCTTTGTCTTTAACAAGAAATGTGTGTAGTTTTAACGAAGAAAATAGGCAACTTAAATTAAAAAAATTCTTCCATGTTCCAAAAACCAGTTTTTTTATTCATAACTCCATTCCTGTTTAAGTTCTTGCGACTCTTTCACACGGTCTTATAATCATAAGTTATTAAAAAAAGAGACAGAAGCCAGATAATTATCAATTTATCATACAGAAGTCAAAAGCCCAATAATATAATTCATTATTTCGTGAAACAGTACCACCCATTAATAAATCAAAAGTAGGTAAGTGCCATGTAAAAATTCCAACCAATTTTGATCTTTACTGCGAATATGCAGCTCAAAAAAAGGAGCGAAAATTGAATGGTTTGTGTTGTCAGTAGAAAAATTCTTGACATTTTGCAAAGCTACCTTTCTTAATCGAACTTTGTGTAGTATGTCGCAAATATTTGCTGCGCTAATTTGAACTTAAATTGCAAGTCATACGGTGGGAATTGCCTTGGTAGGTGGTTGCTATTATTGTTCTTTTTTGGCTTGGTATGCCACCCATTTTCTCGTCAATGAACAGGCGCCAGTGACCAGTTTGACCGGTCGTGCATATTATCCTTTGATTGTAAAATTTTGGAATGGTTACTTTATAATAGGGGAAGGCAGAGAAAATATAATATGTTAAATACCGTACTTTATTGTCAGGTACTTTATACCTATCAGAATCAAAATCAGAATCTTTATTTGTAAATATAGGTTACAGTCGTGTGATATGTTACATTTAATTTTGTTTCACTATATTTCACCAAAATACGGCATACAAATATAATTATTGCATACTTATGTCTAAATAACATATCATTACAATTTTGAGATGCATTCATTATTAAACTTAAAAATACTTATTATAATTATTTTACATAGCAGATAATATAATAGTGTGTAGTTGCAATGAGAATATTCTAATCAAATATTCATTAAAACAATATATGGAAATAAAATTATAAGTTAGCAAAAATAGGCAACATAGTTATGAATGTAAACCAAAAAATAAAATAAATAATCAATTAATCAAATAAAATAAAATGCAATACACTATAACTATGGATTATTTCAAAAGTATACCTACAACTGTTATAGTACTGCAAAATCATCGCGACCGCGACTTGTAAATAAAACTCGGGTTCAATGCCCGGACCTTACAAAGTTTTATTGGGCTTTTCTATTAAGAACTTTTTGAAATCTGGAACTGGGCCCTCTAGGCGGAAATAGACTTTCTTTTTTTTTATTTCTTTTTTATTTTGCTCGTCAAAATGACCACACTCCACCTGATGGTAAGCAGTCGTGTGGTCTAAGAGCAGTGGCCTCCACATCGCCCTCACAGTAGCCGAGGCGATGTTGAGGTATCTACTTTGACGGCCTGAGAAGATGCTTTTTCACGCCCCGCTTAAAGAACCCAGGATTGAAGGAAGAAGGAAACACGTGCCTTGGCAGAGAATTCCATGCCTTGGTCGTTCGGCAGAGATATGAGGACCCAAATTTTTTGGTACGCGCTCTAATCGACTCTACCGTGCCTTCTATTACGTAGGAGCTAAAAATATAGCTGGCGAATGTAGATGATAAACACATCTTCCTATTCCTTCGAGGATAGACGCGTGAGACTATGTATGTGACGTCAGTTTTTGTGTCATCTTTCTCTGGCTCTCTTTCGAACACTGATAAAGTAGTAAATTCAACTTTATATTTGAATATGAGTACATCTTTGACACCAATGTTGAACAAATGGTACTCAATACGAACGACGTGAACGGACATAACGACGATTTGAAAGCAATATACTATACACTTGGGTTCTACTATTGCTTTGAATATACGTCCATTATTTGCCAACTTTATTTTAAGGTCTCACGCAATACGGGGAGCTTATTGCCCTATACTAGACACAGTTTCAGATCAAGAGAGCTACCGAGCATTTCTTCACAGAAAATCCCAATAACACTTCCTTTAACCCGGATATCGAACTCCAGACTTTCAAGAACAATCGCTGTACCACCAACGCAGGCCTATATGTAAATCCTTATCCTTACTAATATTATAAATGCGAAAATGAATTTGTTTGTTTGTTTGTTACGCTTTCACGCCTTAACTACTCAACCGATCAACATGAAATTTTGCATACACGTTGTCAGTGGTACAAAATAGGATATAGGGTACCTTTCACCCCGAAATTTTTTTTTTTTTTTTTTTTTTTTTCTTTTTTTGGTACCCAGGAAAAATGCTTGATGCACTATCCGCCGGCTAGGGGACGGCACCGGCGGGGCGTGTGGGGCTCCCCAAACTGGTATACCCACTAAAAAACCTGGGGTGTTCCCTCTCTCACCCAATGGAGGGGCCTGTTGGGAGCTCTTAAAAGAATTGAGTCATCCATAGCAGGCCCCCCCAATGGAGTTGCAAACCTAAACTAACCTACATTTACGCGAGCGAAGCCGCGGGTGAAAACTAGTAAGAAATAAACAACATCATCCATCCACAATACAGAACACAGCAAACGGATTACAACCTGCCGATAAACAAATCCTCTGTGCTCATTACCGTGAACATTCACTGGGATAAATTGGTAAAATATTCTCTATAAGCGTCGCGTCGCAGTCAATAGGGAACCAATCTTTTATCATTTTACCTCACATTTCCGCGACATAACAACGGTTTATTAGGGCCTGTGTATGTTTATGTGGGGTGACTGGAGATTGTGACGTATTGCATTGTGAAATCAGCTTTAGGATTAAGGTAACCTGTCACTGTTAGCTTTGTTTGTTGTTGGTATATTTAAGAGTTGATAGAGTGTTTTAGCGATAGCCTAGTGTGTGACCGTTGCGCGTTGGACTGCTAAGCAGAGTTCGATCCTAAACAGCGCATCTTTGACTTTTAGAAGATATGTGCGTATTAAATTGTTAATTATAGCTTGCTTTAACGGTGAAGGAAAATCTCGTAAAGAAACCTGTATGTCTGAGAGTTCTTCATAACGTTTTTGAAGATATAGAAAGTCTGCTAATGGTCCAGCGTGGTGGACTAAGGCCTAACCTTTACCACACTGAGAAGAGGCCCTTGAGTTTCTAGTAATGGGACGGTTTATAACAGAGCTGATATTATTATTATTATATAGAGTATTTTTATTACTGTGGAAGAAAACGACCAAAGATTTTGATTGTGTGTCTGCCGTATGTGTTATGAGAGCTAGGTCTGAAAAGAATTCTAACTTAAACGTGCTATTACAAAGATCTACTGAAGATTGCAAACAAAGCTGTACAGATAGTTTAGCGATTAAGTGATAGCCTCGCTGCTGCCATTACGCTGACTGTTTTTTTTTTTGTTTTTTTTTTTTAAATGAAATTAAAATGAAATCGATCGTTACATAAATCCACTTAAAACACTAAGTAGTTAAATCAAGGTCTAACTGCAACAGCCATCAGAGCTAACCCCTTCCACTCCCGTGCTAGTTGTAAACTGTGTTACAGGAATGATAAGGATAATCCCAAACAGCAAAATTTCCAGCGGACAAAAATATACCCGTGCTATATTATAGTGGATTTTGAATTTACTGAAACCCCAAAAACCAGGTATGCCTATTTCTATGGGGAACAGATAAAAGTAATAAAAATGAAAACTTTAAAAATGCAAAATAAGAGGTGTGTGTGTGTGTGTGTGAAAGATGCGTCGAGACATTTCGTGTTATATGTGAGTTATTATATCAATATATCAAGTTCAAAAGATTTTCTGTGTTTATGTAGGATTGCTTTTGGAGCCAAGTTTTTAGTTTTATTCTGCACTGATAGTAATTTAGTGGGTAAATATGTATGATTTTGTTAATTTTATTATAAAGATTACCACTAATTACTGTATAATGTCGTTTGGCCAGTGTAGTTTTGTGTCGTATCGGGGGACAAACTCTATCTGATCGTCGTTTTTTACTATATATGCTTGGATCATATGGTAACTTTAAGTGTTTCTTAAGAACTACTTGTAGCACTACTGTACTGTTGTAGGTTCGATGCCCACACTAGCCAAAATATGTGTGATTCGAGTCTGTGTGTTCCTTATGTTCGTTATTTGAATGTTTGTAAATTCCCTAGTGACATAGGTTTTACGCACACGCCCTGGCATGTCATAATTTTAGTAAGTCATTACTCGTGAGGAATAGAATATTAAAAAAAATATTTTCGGGCACTATATTGTCAACAAGAGACGTACTTGGCCACTTTAAGAGTATAACAAAAAACCTCCGAGATGTTATTTGAGATCCTTCATTATCATCATCAGGCTATAATAGTCCACTGCTGGATATAGCTCTCCCCCAAAGAGCGCCATAGCGCCCTGTCTTCAGCTTGCCGCATCCAGCATCTTCCTGCAGTCTTTCGCAGATCGTCATCCCACCTGGTCGGAGGGCATCCTACACTACGAGATCCTTACAGTCACCTTTTTAAGAAAATTATTTCTCGACGATAATATTTTCTTTTCTATATCACTAAGCGAGTAAATAATAGGGCAACACGTGGTGTTATCATACATACGTACATAGTTTTACAAGTGTATATCCTCAAAGGAGTAGATAGAGATGTGTTTAACATCCAAATTCATCAGCTATGCTTTTAGGTTCTACGTAATAACCGATCAGGTCAAATTGCCAGAATCCGTGCTGCTACCGAAATCTCTTAACTACTAGTATTTCCTCTAACGAGAGCAAATTACAGCTAAACCATACCCTACTTCCAGAGGAATATAAAACAAGGACACTAAATAAAGACCAGGTATGTTCTACTCGAGGTCACAATTCTAAAGGTCAAGGTTACGTGACATGTTTGGTGTTTACTTATAATGGTCTAATGTATGTCAACCTTAACATTTTTTATATACAAGATACCTTTTATATATTTTCGTCCTTCATACATACCCCGCAGCGGTTAAACCGGTGACATGTTTTCACATCGTCAACTTTTCTTTGAACGAAAAATTTCTCGATATTTTGCTGTTTAGGCTCGTTGGTTATTCTCTATTTCTTAAAGGAATACAGATTTCACACAGATTTTAGTGTCAGAGAATTGCTAGCGGCTAGGAGGTATTGTGCTATCAATAGAAATATGGATGTATTTGATTTTAGCGCTAGCAGATTATTTATGCCCACGCGTGGTGTTCGGAAAGGTGAACAGACAGGCTGACGGCGAAATATAACTTTAACAAAGTCTTCTCTTTTGATGTTGTGAGATATCTGTCGTAAAAGAAGACAAGTATTTTTACCTAACTGCCTCATTGACGTAGCGATACTACTACTAACTGACTGTCGCAGTATTAACCCGTCAACTGTCGAGCGGACATACGCTGTCCGCAAAAATGAGTCATCAAAAAAAAACGACAAATGTATGTCCGCTGCACTTGACTCGTTAATGAGTCAAGTGTCGAGCGCACATACATTTGTCCGTTTGTGTATTGTTTGCACAATGAATTTTTAATGATTTTTTACGTATTTCCCCCAGACGTTCAAGAAGTTAAGTGAGCAGAATTTTTATCATTCTTAACCCCTTCTTCCTCCTTTGTTAGCAAAAGAAAGCAAAGCTCTTACTCTATCTCCCTCCAATGGTCTCCTTGCGTAAGCATTTGTATGATTTCACAAAATTTTCAGGAAATCGCCGATCTAGTACGGTTGACACATACACAATTATATTATGATATGTTAATTTCAGAATCTATAAAATTTTACAAAACGTATACAAAAGACATGAAAATACATGATTAGGCTATTACATATTGGTGACCCAATTAATGGCCATTTAAACGCCCCATTCTCGGTCATAAAAAAGCAAAGAATCCCACCTTCCATTGGTGCTTACATAATACTTGACTCCTGAGGTCTCGAATCCGATTCCCGGATCCAGCGTTATTGGGTTTTCTGTTAAGGAATTTTTAGCAGTAACATGGAGTCTGAAACAGTGCCCGGCAGACGGCCTTAATTTAGGTACAGTTAAAAAAAGTTGACCTTACTTAACTACTGCTACTATGCATGCCACCATCATTATGCCTAAAATGAAAGATTTCTTAAAATAACGAAAAGGAAACTTCACTTCTGCCCACCCCTTCAATGAGAAACACGCGTAATATTAAGTTACGTAATCTATTACACAGTCTTGTATCGTTGAATATCGATGAAGGACAATTTTTATTCAGCGCGCCCTACCAGGCGAATTCTCGTTACACGATCTATGCTTGTGTGTAAAATGGGTGTGACAACCGCGTGACCTGTCAGCAGCCAAACCATTAACGTTACATGTGACCAATTTCCCAGAAACGTGTCTCCAATGTATTTTGTATGAGAAAAAAGTATCCATGTATGTTTATCCATTATCTAGTACCCATAGTACAAGCTCTGCTTAGTCTGGGCTAGATGGTGTTGTGTGCATGTGATAGAATAGAATATTATTATTATTATTATATGTCTTAGGTTTACTTTAGATGACGCGATCTGGGTATCCTTGGCCTAGTAATATTATAAGTCCGTAATAAATAATAGAAATATCAGCCCTGTATGTAAACTGTCCGAGGACGGGCCTCTTCTCAGTGTAGAAAGGATTAGATTATTTATCAAGCTTTCCCAGTGCGGGTTGGCAGAGTTCGCGTATCTTCGAAAACATTATGGGGAATTCTCAGACATGTAATAATAATAATAATATTCTACCACATACACACAACACCATCTAGCCCAAACTAAGCAGAGCTTGTACTATGGGTACTAGACAATGGTTAAACATATATATATATTTTTTTGTAAATACGTACTATCGACTCCAGCGACGGATGACCACTCCTAAGGTTAAAATCGCATAGCAGGCCTACCCGTACTTGGTACCCGTACCCGTGACACGCCCCTTTCTTTGTTTGAGTTTTTTTACATTTTACATTTGTTTACTGATTCTAAGGCGATACAAACTCAACTGGTCAACATGTGCAAGCGAAAATTTTTCTGAAATGGTCATCCGTCGCTGAAGCCGATAGTACATATTATACATAGAAACACCCAGACCAAGACAAACACCCATGTTAATGCACACAAATGTTTGACTTGTGCGGGAATCGAACCCGCGACATCAGGCTTGGCAGTCGGTTACACTAACCACTACACCATCGAGGTAAGTAATATTACAATACGTAACAACTGCACAGATGGCGTGATGGTTTAAGTGGTCGCCTCATCACGCCCAATATGCCAATATTGGCCGTGATGAGGCGACGTAATTAGTTGTGGCATCTAAACCCACACGAATCACAATAAAAAAGAATCAAAATGATTTACAAATATATTATATACACATGTTTGACGTGATATTGTTCCTTTTTCACCGTTTGACTCATAAATTGTAATGTATCCAATATGTGTCAGCGCCAACTTCTGATTCACACATGTTGTCGATGAATAATCAAATAAGTGCATTTTGCGGGTGATACTGTATATGATGTTTTTAGGGATAGAATCTATACCTGTGTGTATGTGTCAATGAAGCGCTTGACAGAGTTGTATTACGTCTATATGTTGCATGATTTTTGGTCTCACGCAGTATTTAATTAGCCTTTAGCCGTCTACGGAATACATATCTCCAACCATTTCTCTACGAAGAATTTTCTAACAGCAGAAGGCAACAACATTGCCCGATTCAGGAATCGTTTTATTTATTGAAAATCGCATTACGTGATTCTGAAATTGGAAATGGTTCCTTACATTGGGATACAAAAAAAAATTGGGGCAGTCTTTGGGGACTGGCAATAGAAGTGAAAACTTTAATTCTTGATCATAAACACTACTTTATAAACAAAAAAAAAGAAAAGGAGCGTGTCGGATTCTTGATAATCTCTTAGAGGTTATTAAGGTGGTCAAAATTTCGTTATTTTTTGCGTAGTACGCACCATTTCTGAGATGTTGTTAATATTCTAAAATAATTCAAAAATAGAAAGCGTGGAGGCGTGACGATGGTGCGAGTTCTATGATTTTTAATCACCCAAGAAGTGCTCAACGCGCCTAAAGAAGTTTTTACTTCAAAAATCTGTAAACATATACTCTAGGACTAAGGACGCAGTCCTGTAGTTTTGCCAACAAATGAATTCATACTATAATTAGAAATAATTATGGTAATAAAACGTACGGGATGGACGAGGCTTACCTTAGACTATCTACTGCCACCGATCTCCTTTGCTTTGCCACTGACAGACAAGAAGAAATTCGACTGCCACTTTTACTACTCTGGTTATACCTGAAGAAGAAAAATAACTATTAATTATAATTATATTATTTCCTTGTTAAAAAAGACAAGTCCCGCTCTAGGAATAATACTTGTATCCCGAGGGACTTTACAGACATTCATACGACGGCCACTAAGAATACACAGACTCATAACAATCCTTTGAGCATCACACAATTTTTTTTTCCATTGTAAAATCCGAACCCATAGCACTTGGTGTAGTGATAATGGCGAGCCGACAACTTAAACCACTACGCCATCTTTGTAGTCTGGCATAAATAGGTACTACACTTAATTGCTTTTTCTGGCCAAACCAATGTATCGTTATTGATTAAATAGAGTATCGAAACATGAAAAATAAAGGCTATTTGTAAAGAAGGGCGAACGAAGTCGCATATATCTTATTACGTAATAAATAAAATAAAATTTACACAAGAAATATGCGATAATCTACTTTCTGCTCATGGTTTCGCCTGTGTCAACCCCACGGCAGCATATACCGAGACATACGTATCATATATGGTAAACCGGGTCATGGTCTGTATTTGCCATGTTCTACCAAATCCATTTAACGGACGCGTATAAACATTCAAACATCTTCACAAACTATTACATTTTAATATTAATAGGATTATGTAATAATATGAAAAACTATTCCCAAGAATCAAGGTCACTTGTATGAGAAGATTAATAAAACATAGGTAAAAATTAATTAAAAAGTCGCCACATGCATAAGTAATTAATTATGTAGGTAGTTTATGGTTTTAGGTGAATTGATATAATGTAAATAACGTAATGCATTTTTACTGAAGTAAAAAGTAAGTTCATATTTTAGAGTAGAACTTTGAAGCTGCTTTTGTTCATTTTTGAATAAAAAATATATATAAAAATGTTTTTTTTTTATTTCAGTCCCATTTTTGTTTTTTTTATAATTAGTTTGAATGAAGTAGGTAAATTAACTGTATAGACCTGGCGAAATCTAAATGAAATGATTATAAGAATATAGTTATAGACAATAAAAGCGTAATAACGATCAAACTTACAATTTAAATTAATTATGGACGATTTTTCGACCATTGGGCGACCGCTAGTTAAATTAAATGCTGAATCAACGTATAATTAGATTTTATTGGTTTTACTGTTCGTGGTAATACTGTGATAATTTAGACTTTGACTTTGAGGATTAAATAAAATCTTATCCTGCTCTCAATATTCCAAGACCTGTTTCTTTTTTCTGTTGACCAGCCGGCTTACTTAAAGTCAAGCGTTAATGATATCTGTTGATCACAGCATCTGTCTCACGGTAATGATCGTATTAATAATACGAAACGAGATCAATTTAGCCCTGCCATTTTAAAGTTGTGATATATGTATTATGATTCTTTATGTTTCCTGCCGCGTACTTACTGGTTTATACATTTAGTTTAAAGTATTAGGAATTATCTTGTTGCGTACGGTTGAAGAATATAAAACGTAATACATACTATGACTGGTAGTAAAGTTTCGGATTCGATTCCGAAAGCA
Organism: Catocala sponsa; assembly: GCA_963564715.1. Taxonomy (NCBI): domain Eukaryota; kingdom Metazoa; phylum Arthropoda; class Insecta; order Lepidoptera; family Erebidae; genus Catocala; species Catocala sponsa. The sequence continues at coordinate 13,052,719 of OY751351.1, forward strand.
AGTGTGCAGTAGATATTATAGTGCACAAGTGTGTGCGCAAACGATGGGACCGATGAGAAGGCAAACAGACACGACAGTGAGAAAGATCATGCGCAGGGCCATTGGCTTTAGGCACTTTCCCAGTATGGGATGTAAAAACCACCAATTGCCTATATCCGGAATCTTATTGCGCATTGCTCGAATTCTTCTCGACTCGGGATCTAAACCCGAGACCTCACGCACAGCATTCGAATTCACAACCGCTGCGCCACTGCCAATGACCACCACCAATTAATAATAATAATAATAATATGTCTCCGTGTAAGCCTCCCAAAGTATTTTCCTAACGTATTAGGAATATACCCGTGAAAGAGAAACATATAATAATAATACTCAATACTTGCCGTATAGTTCGTAAGTTTTTGCAGGACGAGCCCCTTTTAATAAATAATGCCCCAAATGAACCCCACTTGGTCTAGACCCGTAGTTTTCATTAAATACCGACTTTTATTTCGATAAAAAACAAATTAAACCAAAATAATAATAATAATTACCCGAACAATTACCTCACAAGCATGCGTCTATACAGGCATCAAATAAACTGGGGCAGGGAAACAAAGACATAAAAATATTTAACATGGACCAGCCTGAAACGTAAAATATTTCGTCCCTGTAGAATATAATATGGATTGTCTGTGTACAAGCGCCGAACAATACAGAAATGGACGCGACAGGCATACCTCCCTCCGGTAAAATAGAAAAAGGTGAAAAGCGCATCAATATCGTTACACTAGAACAGTTTGTGGCATTTTTTCGTGTTAAAAAACTTTAGAAATAAGGCTGTCCTTTATTATAATACTAGTTTTCACCCGCGGCTTCGCTCGCGTAAATGTAGGTTAGGTTTGCAACAGTAATTTTTTTTTGGATGAAAGGTCCTATGTCCTATTCTGTACCCCTGACAACGTGTATGCAAAATTTCATGTTGATCGGTTGAGTAGTTAAGGCGTGAAAGCGTAACAAACAAACTCATTTTCGCATTTATAATATTAGTTAGGAAGTTAGGATTATAAAGAGGAAAGATTAGATTTTTTGTTAGTTTGTTTGAAAGTTTTAACTCAAAAACTACATTTTACTTTAAAAAATCTTTTACTATTAGGAAATTATATTATCACCATGTAACGTGGGCAATATTATATCATAAAAAAGGACTGTTATTAGTATAACGTTACCTAACCTACTTTTACGCGAGCGAAGCCGCGGGCAAAAGCTAGTATTTAATAAGTTTGTATGTGATCTAGTTTTCTAGTTTGATTCCCGGGTTGAGTGTCAAAGTATTTCTGGGATTGCCTGTTAGGAAATTTGCAATAGCAAGAGCTTTTGAAAAAACAAATGGCTCGCCTTTTACTTGGCACCTGAAACTAAAGCTGACCTTATACTACGTAAACTATACCTTCATTACGTAGGACCTAAACTTTGTTCGAGATATGTGAGTGTAATACACCTCTGCTACCCTTTTTAGGGATATAGGCGCGAGACTATGTAGTTATATTCATATTCAAAAGCATACGTACTTTTAGAAAATATTTTCGCGTATTCAAATTCTATACGACATAAAATTACATAAGGCCATTTTTCTATTCAAATAACCCGTAGCGCACGACCCTTGCATATATCAAAGTATAAAGGCTGTATTTTACTTTTAGGTGTCATTCTAGATTTACTAACACACCTTTGAGCGCCTAACAACTTTTTATATTGGCTTTTTCCCTTTCACTATTGACCGAGTTCTTATATTTCCATATCTGAATAGGTTTGAATTTATATTAAGATGGTTATTCGCTAAAAGTGATTTTTTGAAGTGTTTTTACAAAAGGCTGTTTAGAAATGGCATCGCTGAAAAAGCTAGACTTATATTCTTCATGGTAATTTTGCCAAAAAGTTGTAATGAATGGATACGGTATTTTTATAGCCTGCAGACTTACTTTCGTTCACTGTGACCTATCCTAACAGAGACTGACTGCGCAGCAGATATTATTGTGCATAAGTGTGTGCGCAAACACAAATGTACTCTCATTTTTTACGTTCATATTAGGACAGCAATCGCACACGGAGAGAGATCGGATTCTTTTTGTATAACTTAGTTATACAAAAAGAATGTATAACTAAGTTATATTTGCCTACAGGGCAGAATTTTATGAGGCTCACGATTTCAGCCATATTAAAACTTCAAATTAAAGTTTTGGAATTAATACATATAATTATAGTCTCACGCTTCCCAAAAGAGGTACGCAGAGATTTATTTTACTTACTTAACGCCAATTGTGAGCTAGTCATTGCCGTCTACTGGACGTAGTCCCAAACATTTACTGAAAACACGACGCAAAATTTGTACCCAAGATCTCATGTATAGCAGTCACATTAACTACAAACTGCGCCACTGAGGCAGACTTCCACGGGATCACGGATCCTACATGAAGAAATCCTTTAAAAGGTTTATTCTAAGTGGGATGGAACTCCTATGTGAATTTGTTTAGTTTATACAGTGAATGCGATGACGGATATTAACTTTTTTCTTTATTAGTTATGTTATCTTATCACATAAGTGACGAGTTGTCTTGGTAATAATAAAGATCTTTAAACCTATATAGTCACCTGCGCACTACGTATAATAATATAATAATATCAGCCCTGTATTAAGCTGTCCCACTGCTGGGCACAGGCATCTACTCATTGTGAGAAGGGTTAGGCCATAGTCCACCACGCTGGCCCAGTGCTGGTTGGCAGACTTCACATATCTTCGAGAACTTTATAGAGAACTCTCAGACATGCAGGTTTCCTCGCGATGTTTTCCTTCACCGTTTTAAAGCAAGCGATAATTATTTAATACGCATATAACTTCGAAAAGTCAGAGATGTTGCGCCTTGAGTTCGAACTCGAGACCTCTGCGTGGCAGTCTAACGGTTTCCCACTAGGCTATGGACTGTAGTAAATCGAGTCCATTATTATTATTATGCGTCCGAAGGTTCTTATTTTATATTTTATAGTAAAGATTACATTGCCACTAAGTATGCCTGATGCAATAAATTATTTACGTAAATATGACACAAAATACTACTATGTATATTATGTTTTAGTCCCGCCAGTTGTACAATACACTGACCCAATTACAAATACGATATTTTACAAACAATAGTAATATAGATAATCCCATAATATCGAGGTCAAAACGGAGATGGATAACAAACACGACTTACGCTTGACCGGTTGGTTGTAACTATATTGTTCGTAACGATTGATTGATTTGGCATCCTTCCTTACTGTGTAGTTGATTCAGTGCCGTTTGCGCTTATGATGTTTGTACACAATGCGCTTAGGTTACATAGATACGCAAGCTAATTAGCTAGCATGTCTGCTAGCTGTTCGTGATGGCTATGGTTAAGAGCTTGCGCTCGCTTGTGGTACTTGTGCATGGTGTACGTAGCTTTTTATTATTTGCTTGCTTCCAAGAAGGAATTAAGAGCGGGCTATATTGAAAATCTAGTGTCAGAACCGAATATCAACGGAGAAATAAAAGCTACCCGACTTCGCTGGCTTGGACATGTGGAACGAATGGGAGAGGATCGAGCTGCCAAAAGAGCATATCTCGGGCGTCCCACCGAGCGTCGTCCAGTGGATCGTCCAAGGTACCGCTGGAAAGACGAAATAGCTAAAGACCTGAAAGAGATGAATGTGCTCGATTGGTCTGACTTGGCACAAAATAGGAAAGAATGGCGCACTTTAATGTCGGAGGCCAAGATCCACTTTGGATCGCTGAGCCAGCAAAGTAAGTAACTAAGTATATGCGCAAGTTATTCTCCTGGGCTAAACGTGCAAACTGCGCGCACGGGCTACATCTGTAAGCTGATCGCCAGGCTACATGCGGTAGCTTCTCGCGCGGGCTACATATGCAAGCTACATGCGCAAGCTACTCTGTACTCTACTGTGTATAAGAGCCAGTATGTTCATTGCTGATCTTGAGATGCCGTTGTTTGTTTACATGGGGTCACAGTGTTCATAGAATCTTTAGATTTACTAAGTGTCTAAAAGAAGACTCTAATAATTTTTACCTTTGTTTATATAGTGTATTTGACCTGTTGAGTGGCAGCAGCGCAGCCTCGTTTGCCTCCTATCACATAAAAAAATATAAAAAAACTTAGCAGAATACGTTTTAAACCAACATAACAATTAATCTCTGAATCTACAACAGAATCCACTAACATATACAACACATTAAAACCAAGACCCGGCGACTTGAAACACAAAGTTTTTACAAGGAGCTTGTCTTAATAATATACCCTCAACCTTCGTTAGCGGATCAATTTGAGCACAAAGTAAAAAATGGCTGGTGCGTCTCAGAGTTAGATGTTTTAGGCCTCGTTAGTTCAGATTGCGATCATTATTTGTGTGCTACGGTTTTTCTATATACATAGATTCATATATTTTTTTTTATACAGCTAAGGTGGCAAACAAGCGTACGCCTCACCAGATGGTAAGTGGTCACCGTAGCCTATGGACGCCTGCCACACCAGATGCATCACTTGCGCGTTGCCGACCCTTTAGGAAAGGACGTGGGAAGGAAAGGGAGCGGGATGGGGGAAAGGAGGTGATTGGGCCTCCGGTACTCTCACTCACCGAACGAAACACAACAGTAGGACTACTGCTATTCCACGTCGATATTCTGTGAGAGGGTAGTCCTTCCCCGGTCGAGCCGGCCCATGCATGCTGAAATCAGCGAGACTCTACAACTCAAAAAAAAAAGCTTAGTGGCAGTACCTCAATGGATAAGTCATTGGCAGGCAGGCACTCACGTTTACGCGAATGTTGTATATTGAAACATTATAACAGTACCTACATTGAAATTAAATAACTTTATACGAATTCTATCGCGTTGTTTATTTTTTTATTTCGAAAGATTAAACTATGGGCCTCGATGGCGTATTGGTCAGTGTAACCGACTGCCACGTGTGAGGTCGCGGGTTCGATTCCAAGTCAAGCATTTGTGTGCATGAACATGGATGTTTGTCTTGGTCTGGATGTTTCTATGTATAATATGTACGTATTTACAAAAAAGAAGTATATATGTATGTTTATCCATTGTCTAGTACCCATAGTACAAGCTTTGCTTAGTTTAGTTCACTGTTTACTTCTATTTATGCTATTTAAATTATAAAAGCTATGTATATTTTTAATTTTACACTTTCACGACGTTTCGGTTGCCCTTCAGAAGCCATGTTTATTTTATTGGGTTTGCGATCAAGACTGCAAGGTTTAAAATACCAATAGTGGCATGGACCGAATATTTTTTGTTTAAATTGAGTTACCCTTACGTATTGCAATAGCGTTTTAAGTGCTCGACTCACCTCTATCATTACGCCAAGGGCTCAATCCCTACACGCGACATAAAAAGTCGGGGCAGTCTTTGCCGATAGAAGTGAAAACTTTAATCCTTGATCATAAACACTTCTTTATAAAAAAAAGCGTTTCGGATTCCTGATACTCTGTTTGGAGTTATTAAGGGGGTCAAAATTTCGTTATTTTTTGTGTAGGACGCACCATTTCTGAGATATTGTTAATATTCTAAAATAATTCAAAAATGGAAAGCGTGGAAGCTTGACGATGACGAAGCGTGACGATGACGCGAGTTCGTCATCTGTGGTCAAAATGTATGGTCCACAAATGATTGTTCCGAGTCGGGATTAGATCTCCTAGATTCGGAACAATTATTTTTGGATATATATTCAAGATTTAATCCTTGTATCAAGTAGTCTTAAAAATAAAATAAGCTGCGGTGTAGGCAGACCTCAATATCCATGTTTTGATGTACGAGTATGTATTAGCAAATTATTATTATCAACAAAATACACTAACAAGACTGATAATGCCTATGAGAAAAACTGCCTTGTCTCACAAAAATTGTTATGTCATGACCGTTAAAATATATAATAGAATCCCAAAATATTTCCAAATGGGCAATTCAAGAAATCACTAAATTATTGGTTATTAGGGAAATATTTTTATAAGGTAGATGAATTGTATCATACACTTTAATGATATTTTACTTGACATTATATAATTTTGGTTTTTATTTTGATTGTATTTAAATGAATTATCGACATTACTTTCTAATCTTATTTTGACATGACTTTAAAATGTGTACTTCATATTAGGACATTTATTGATTTTTAAACTTTTTGTGGCTACTTATAATTATTATAAATTCTTTGCATGTCGGGTAAACCGGCGAAATATGTAAACATTTTTTTTATTATAACTAATATTTTTACGCCATTAAATGGCGTATTTCGTCAATACCGCCGTAAGTAACTGTATGGGTGGTCACTAATTAAGTAATGAATATCCTCCACGACTCAAAGAGTAAACCGGACCCTCGGTTCCGGCTGCCGTATGAAGATTAATGATGAACTTCATGGGACGTCGACGAGTTGAATGACTGCCCGTTATCAGCGTCATAAGTACCTAAGCTATATTTGGATTTTCAGTATAACTACTAATTGGGTTCCCGTAAAATATATAGGAACGGTCAACAAGAGTTTACTCAACGATGGTGTAAATGAATGTCGTCTCAGGTTTGATGTCTGGAAGAAGAAATTTTCAGTAGCAGACGTGCTGCTACTGAATATTTGTCATGCAGTATAAAGCAACAGTTTCGCTTCCTATAACGTGGGGTTTTTAACGATAGCTGGTCATACGTGGATGTAGTACATCTCTGTCTGCCGTTTTCAAGCAGTTACTAATTTTATTGATTACTAATCAATAATTAGTATGTAATAACTAAAAATTTATGTATTCTCTCCAAAATTCGTGCGACAACCATTAATCGCAAATATTATCTTTTTAATGTTATATTGTTTTAAGAATAGGAGAATACCTCACACAACTTAAAAAGAAAAGATATTAATTTGCAGAGCTACAAATGAAAATCAACCACATTTTCTATGCTATAAAGTACATTATTTTATGGCAATATGTTGCAATCGAGACTTAACTTTCAGTATGCGTAGTCCTTAATGATTTTGGCACAGTGCAGTACAAAAAGTGGTGGCGTTTTATTACAAGCTGCTATATTTATGAGCTTACGTATTTTATAGATAACGATAGCCTAGTGGGAGACTGTCGGACTGGTCTCGAGTCCGACTCCAAGACCTCTGACTTCGAAGTTATGTACATACATACGTATTTAATTAATAATTTATTGCTCGCTTCAACGTTGAAGTATAAAATCGTGAAGCAACCGAAACGTCGGGGAAAGTGTAAACACAAATATAAATAGTATAATAGTATAGTAATAGTATAAATAGTTTGATTAGTTTCAATAATTTAATTAGCTTAAAATTAGTAAAGTTTAATAGTAATAGTAGTGTAACAGTTTTCAAAATGTTGTAATAAAGTGTCAAATAAACAACGCGATAAAATCCGTATATAGTAGTTTAATTTCAATGAATGGAAACCTGCATGTCTGAGAGTTTTCCATAATGTTCTCGAAGATACGTGAATTCTGCCAATCCCACTGGGCTAGCGTGGTAACTTTTTTCACACTGAGAACAGTTAAATAAACGATATTCTATTCTATTCTATTATATTCTATTCGTGCTCAGCAGCGTGATAGTTTATATTCAGGTCTGATATTATTTTGTTAATATTATTACTTATAGACACCCTTCAGTAGAGGTACGCCACGATATATGTAGGTACAATTCTACACTAATATTATAACATTACAGAGTTCGTTTATTTGTTTAAACGTGATAATTCCGGAACTACTAATATTGCGTTATGTAGCCTATTAATTGAACGAAGTTAGAAGGTAGAAATAACACTATATAGCGCCGGCTAAGTATAAATTGCATGTAATAGGAAGCGAGCTTAGTGCAATCTACCAGATGTAGTTACTGATAATATCCAGCCAGGAAATCGCCAATTATATAATACTAGCTTTGGCTCGCGGCTTCGCTCGCGTTAATTTAGAATTTGACAATCAATTCGGGTTGTACTCTGCTTGTAATAATATAATTCAATCATGATTCGAAAGACACGTGGCGCCATCTATTATCATAAGAACGTTATTGTTATTTTCCTCGGGAACAGTACATTTTTTCGGGATGAAAGGTAGCCTATGTTCGTTTCTGTACACCTGACTTGTAATGCAAAATTTCAGAATGATCGGTTTAGTGGTTTAGGCATGAAAAGGTAACAAACAAACAAACTTATTTTCGCTTTTATAATATTAGTTAGGATTAGGATTAGGATAGGATAGGATTGTCTATATAGTTCTTTACAGTTTGCCTGACCCAAAAATCCTAATTACAGTTTACCTTACCTGTAAATCAAATACGCTTTCGCGATTGTAAGCGAAACCAGTGCCACGAGGCCAACAAGTCAGAATTAAAAGTAAGTTGTTTTATTTGTTCGTACATGTGTTTAATTTTATTTATATGAAGCCACGCCCTTTGTAGTAGGTGTTTTTATAAGAAAGAAGGTATGCTTATCTTATAAAACGCCCTCTCCATGACTCAGAGAGTGTAATGACTGTAGTACATTCGAATTAAGGACGAGGTGTATTTTTATTTCGTTGCATGGATCTGATAGTGACGTAAGCATTTGCAGAAATGTAGTACATACATAAATATACAGATAGTCCCAGAAGTCTACGTCAAGCCGGAATCAGGTAACAGGCTAAGTTATAATAGCTATCAAAAAAATATAAAAAATATCTAAGTAGCCTACGTATTTTAATAATTATAGGCATTTTAAAAGATAAAAAAAATCTACACCCTGTGACGGTCTTTTCACTCCTGTTACGATATTTACTTTTTGAATTATTTTTTCGTTATGTAATCTCGAATAATGCTTCTTTAAACTCTCGATTTTTCAATTATACCTTTAATTTTTTAAATACATAACTTAGATTTTTTTTAATATTTTGCAGATAGCTGTTATAACTTAGCCTGTTACCTGATTCCGGCTTGTCGTCGACTTCTGGGACACCATATACAAGTGTCCCAGAAGTCCCTATATCGTCGACTGGGCAGGCAAAGGTGTTTATAATATACTACACCTCTATTTCGTTTTTAGCTATATAGCTATTATGAATCCCACGTAATAGGGGCTATTTCAGTCAACCGAGCCCGTTTTAGACTCCTTGCGGTTACTGAATTTTTTTAACAGAATATCCCAATAACAAATTTGATCAAATTGGAAATCAAACCTGAGACCTCATGTACAATAGTCGCATTCACTACCATTGCCGTTATTAAACGGAGTACCTACACACGGTACTACATTAATACCTCTGATATAATTATTATATAAATTACTGTATAATTATCTACTATGATTAAGTTTAATAACTTATTTTAAAATTTACTTTCCTTCGCATGTCTCATAACTACTCCTCACCCCTAGCTCATAGCATAATATTATATAGCCTATAATCTTCCTCAAAATATTTTTTGTAACCCTACTGCTAGTTCCAGAAAATGCTGCGTTCAAAGAAAACAACAATCTCTTTAGCTTTATTATATTAGTATGCATATCTTTTCATGTTGCTGGTGTCGGAAAAAGATCTGCATAACAGCAACAACCAACCTTAATACTTGCTTTTAGTCTGTTTCTTTTCTAACAGACAATTCCCGCACAAGGGTTCAAGACCTTTATCGTGTGGAATTTGAACCTATAATAACCAAGCCGAAGCAACCGCTAGCTCGCTACGTAATCCGCCCAGTCAATCTGTATGTACATTGTCACGTAATCGACTCGCGGCGCACGGCTGCGTGCGCGGCGAGCAAGTGCCCGATGCCCCTCCGAGCGGCGGCGGCTTATATAAGTGGATCGCACCCTGGTGAAGTCCTCCTTCCTTCCGCTGAGCTGCACGACGAAGTGGAGTGGTTCTTCCTTATAGAACCACGTAGGAAGCCTTTAAGAACTACGCCCTAAGTCTTGTTTGTGTAGCTTGCTTAAAGAGTATTTTATATAATACTCATTGTTAATAAAAGTGTTAATTGTTGTACTATCTTTGAATCATCTCTGCTTAAAGTAACCTTAAGACACCACGCCCCTACAGCGTGGCCTGTCGTAATCCTAACTAAACCCTTTAAGGTTACAACATATATATATACAATTGTCTTCACACTACAGTAAAGTGTATAAATACATACAAAAATAAAACTCTTTACGAGTAAATCTAAAAGAGCATTTTTTTATCAACGCTCCGATGAACCGGGATCATTTATCATAGTCAACCATTGGAGCCAACATCCAAGACACCTCTCGAGGGGGAGGCCATACTACAGGGTTGAAAGGTCCCTTCAGAGTAGGGGCTCATTTGTCAAGTCAAAGTTATGATAAGATAGGCGCTGTTCAAACCGAATCTAAATTGGAAACTAATGTGTGTTTAGGCGTCAAATATTGAGTGGTTTTGAATTGGAGTTATACTTCAGACCATGTGATCTATTCCTGGCAGTGCAGTCTATTGGGTAATTGGTTGATACAGAAAAATACAAACAAAATATATAGCAAAAGTTTTTTTAGGGTGCTTCGTGGTTAACTTTGGGCTTAAGTTTGCATCCGATCAGAGGTGCCAGGTTCGATGTTGGGGATGGACAGGGTGTAGAGCGCGCTTTATATTTTCAGACGCCGTGCTTTTATAGAAAATCACCTTATAGTAAATTCAGTAACAGTAACGGGTTACTAAGCAATGGAACCCGAAATAATTATTTATCTGCTGGGTGGCAGCGACACACCGGCGACACAATACATTCACAAATATGTTGGGCATTCTAAAAATTTACAGGACGAAATCTGAGGTTTACAGGAATAACACGAAGTTAATTTATATATTACTAGCTTTTGCGCGCAGCTCCGCCTGCGTAGTACCTACATCAATAAAAAGTAGCCTATGTCCTTCCCCAGGTTTTAAATTATATCTGTACCAAATTTCATCTAAATCGGTTGAGTGGTTTAGCCGTGAAAAGGTAACAGACAGACAAACAGATAGACAGATTGAGTTACTTTCGAATTTATAATATTAGTAAGGAAGTAAGGATTTTACATGTAAGTAATAACACGAATTTAATTCTTACATTATATTTCGACGAATCGAAAAAATACAAGTATAGATGGTACTAAGAACTTGTTAAGCAGATATTAATTTATTTCCACTATAAAAGCTATTCAGTTGGTCATTTTGTAAAATGCAGTTAAACGATGTATAACGAGGCATCATGTGGAGCACTGAATTGCCAATTCGACATGTGAAGACATCATTATTTTTTATTAACTATATAAGGCGAAGACATAAATACTTGCGGTTTCCAAGAATACTTCTTGTGAAAGTGCAATTAATTTGTCTACCGACGTACAGACGCCGACGACTAGATACGTTTTTATTATTATAGCTCGATAGTGCTTAAAGGTTAAAAGGGCTTGATCTTTCGAGATGTATTTTAGAATGATATCCTACTTAACCAGGTCGGACATCATAAGACTGACAGAAAACAAGATGCACGAACGTAGTCCATAAAAAGTTGACTGAAAGAACAGGATGGTAGGAACGAACCACTTTGCTTAGGGCCACTGTACCTGGTTACCTACCACCATCTTACAAAAAAGCAGTGTAAAAGTAACAACACTATCAGGGTCATTCTTCAAGACACGTTTTTCAAGCGGCATCACCTTAAAAGAATAGAAATCGAAAAGTCAGCGAGCCACTTTTTTTTTCGAGAAAATCTTTAATCCTCTTCTAACTGGGTTATTGATTATTATTCAATTATCTTTATATTTAATATCATAAAAAAAATCAAATACCTCCATTATTTGATTTTAGTGGAGTGTCCCAAACCCCGATCTAGTCACTTAGTAAATTATATATTTTAAACTATACGCTACATGCTTACCAAAAAACAAACACTAAGTCCTAAGAAGATGACAATGCTATGAAAAATTTGACCGTAGTTCTAAAAGACTTACATTATCTAGAAAAAATTTAAATGTAACTGTTCCGGGGTAGTTACTGATTTGCGTGGATCATTGTAAATTCACTTGCACATCCCTCTACGTGGCCCGATGTTGCGTCATTCAGATAATTTCCGTTACAACTAGTCGCGTTTCGACGGCCGGGCAGATGGTAGTGTGACGACGCGTCGCGTTGCCGATAAATTAAGGTAAGAACCTCGTTGCGTGGATATGGTTTCTCAAAACTTTGATTTGCGTGGTGCAATTTTCTCCTGAGTTTGTGAATTTATTTATGGGATAAAATATTGTAGCGAACAAATATAAGGTAACGTAACTTATAATCAAAACACAATTTATTTGCTTAAAAGGTTTTTATATATTTTTAGAAAACGTATTTATTTTGACTTTCGTGGTAGTGATTTGCGTGTGGTTTACATGGTAGTTTTGACCCACACAATCAATTATTGGCCATGCAAATGAAATAACTTTGAGTTTTGTAATGTTAGTACTAGAGCTTTGATCTCCTGCCTTAACAACAAAGCCGATGAAAACTCGGTCAGTTCCGTTAAATTTTTTAAGAATTTTTAGTAATTTTTAGTAAATAGCAAATGATTGTGATAATTTAAACTGATTATGTTCCTAACAAAGGGCTGATTGTAATAAGAGAAATTATTATTTTTTATTATTATATAAGTGTTATAATATGTTTGTAATGTCTTTAACAAAGAATAAATAGTGCTTGACTGATTCTAATATAAATAAAATGTTATAGAAAATGATTTCTGTGTTAGTTACTTACTTATTCTTTTACCTGATACCATAATAACGTCTTTTAAATATGAAGTAAAATAATAACGTATTTTAGAAAGTTAAATTAGAAAAATATCATTTTCGTGGGATGTTTTGTGATTTGCGTGGCCTCAATTTTTTTAAACTCGATTATCTCTGTAAGTATATCGCTCTCTGAGGTGCCTCTTCTATAAAAAATATTACTTTTCCGTATATTTTAGATAAACAAATCGATTTCTTAAAAAATATTAAATTTGAAAATTGCCACGCAAATCACCAAAGAATGCCTTGCTCGAAGAAGCACCCATCATTGCATTCCGCCTGGTATGTAAGAATAATATACCTAGTATACTCATTCCTTTCCTTTCATCATCATGTTTAATTCTTGATTGACGACGTGTGAATGGTATCGCCAGTATTGTAACCACTTACAATACTGGCGATACCATTCACACGTCGTCAATCAAGAATTAAACATAATGATGAAAGTAATTGACACTCTTGTGGTATTTAAATAGAAATATCGAGCAGCGATCTTGATGCTTCCTATTTCGTGTAAGTGTGCTGGTTTTTTGTTATTTGTCTTTATGCCTAAAACTTCTCACGGTGACACATTTACTCACCGGGCAAACCGCAGTAACAGTGTTGCTATTCTTACATTTTGTGTTGTGTTTCTGCAGTGTGCAGAGTTTCAGATTCTTTAAGGCGATGCAACTGTGTTCTGGAATATGATTATGATCTTTGCTTATTATACTTCCATACCCCTCTTTTTTAAGGTTCGACAACGCGCAAGAGATGCTTAAGTGCCAAAAGCTACTACCCATTCACGATCAGGCAGGCTGTAGGTTAATTTGTCACCTTAGAAGTATAATAAAAATATGAAAATGGCGTTAAATGATTGTGTTGTTTATAGTACTACTATACCACACTAATGTTTACAATGATGTTTAAATATTTGCTACTTTGCACCTCACCTCACCACCTAATCTCTTGAACGGATTTTGATGAAACTTGGTATTCAGATAGGCTATAGCCTGGATACACTTAGCATTATTTTTATTCCGCTAAGCGTTCCCGAGTTGCTTCTCACAGGCAATACCACTGGCAGTCTACTTTTGTATTATTTCCTCCAGTCACTGAAACGTAACATTTTTGCGTTAATAAACAAAGACTGAAAAATTCCAGGGGCACGAAACAATTTGCAAAGGCATTTGAGTCTCAACGGTTGCAACGGAGACATTCAGCGTTGCCTTAGAGATTTGTTTGTGGCATTTTATAAAACGCTAATCCACTGTGCTGTTGTTACTTAAAATATTTACAAAGGTAGCCTATATTCTTTTAAAATTTTCTAGATATGTCTCTTCCAAATTGTACCAAAATTAATATAGTGATTTGGTTTTGAAACGTAATAAACAGACTAAGATACGTTTTGGATTTAATTTGATATTAACCTGGCAATTATTGGAATGCCAGACATGATTGAAAATCTATTGCGTCCAACCACTGCACAGTGGATCGTCCCCATACAAGAGGTTGGACATAAAATCAAAAATTTCAAAAATATTTAATTTCAAAAAAATAAATATAGTTGCATTCCTCTATTGAAGAACAACAAAAATTGTTACTACGCTTTTTTATTTGACCAGCATGTCCAACTTCTTGTATGGGGACGATCCACTGTGCGCCGGTGTGTCGCTGTCAGTCGATAGGTTAGTGGGTAAACAAGATGATGTAGCAAATTACATGCAAATTACGCGTCACAAATTTCATTACAGCTTAAATGATTAAATACACTTAATTAAATAATATATTGTATATAAAGATTCAAAGAAAATTACTCCCGTACCAGGTTAAATTCTTTTGTCGTGGGTGACTTTACAAACATTCAAACGACGGACACAAAGAATAATCAGAATTGGTACAACTATTTATGCATCACAAAAATTTTTGTCTCGTGTAGAGATCGAACACACAACACTTGGCGCAGAGGCAGTGGCGAGGCGAACACTTCAACCACTACGCCATCCGAACAGTCAACTTCTGCCTACCATGGTGCTATAATAGTGACTATATATTATACTTTGCATCAAAATGTATTACAACACTTCAGTTTATTAAACATCTCTCTCGCACAAGTAGGTGTCTCTTGAGTGAAAGTACAAGGAGTGTTCACTAATAACTATAATGTTCTGTATACATTGGGTCCGTCGAGACGCAACGAAATGACCACACTCGAAATACCAGATAAGAGCCGGTTCAAATTATAAATGCGAAAATGAGTTTGTTTGTTTGTTACGCTTTCACGCCTCAACCGATCAACATGAAATTTTGCATACACGGTGTCAGGGGTACGGAATAGGACATAGGGTACCTTTCATCCAGAAAACAGAACTGTTGCAAACCTAACCTTTTTTTATTTTATTTATTTTCTTTTTTTTTTTTAGTACCCAGGAAAAATGCTTGATGCACTATCCGCCGGCTAGGGGACGGCACCGGCGGGGCGTGTGGGACTCCCCATTCTGGTATACCCACTAAAAAACCTGGGGTGTTCCCTCTCTCACCCAATGGAGGGGCCTGTTGGGAGCTCTTAAAAGAATTGAGTCATCCATAGCAGGCCCCCCGTGTGGGTGCGGGCCGGGTCAAACGGACCCGACCACCTCTCGTCCCCAGGGGAGAGCCTCACCGCTCTCCCCTTTCGACATTGGAAGGCGCGCGGGAACACCGCGCGCGCCCTCTCGGGGTTCTTAATTTGTGGGTGGCAGGCCCCCCTGAGCCTTGCCACCCGGAACCCTTACGTGGGAGGCAAGAGAGCGACATAAGCGCGTCTCCTGCGCCCCCTCCTCCGGCGGCGGACTTCCGGGGCGTAAGGATCTTCCTCACGCCCCCGCTCCGCCGCCTCCTTCTGCGAGATGACAGATTCGCAGAAGGACCTCATTGCGCCGCAGCACCTGTCGTCGCCGACCATCTTGGATACGACGGTCGGCAACGAGAGGTCGGGGCCAATCGTAGCGACCAGGGCACAGCGCTCCGCGGCCCACGCCGGGCACTCCTCCACCGTGTGCTGCGCCGTGTCCTGGTCACACTCCTCACAATGGTGACACCTGGTTGTAGGCTCCCTACCGGCTATCTTGCAGAGGTACCCTCCGAAACAGCCGTGTCCAGAGAGCACCTGAGTAAGCCGGTAGGTGAGCGGTCCGCGCCGTCTGTCCGTCCACTGTTTTAGTACCGGACGGACAGCCTCGTCGGTCCTCACCCCGTAGCGGGGCTGGGCCAGTCTAACTTCCCACTTTGCCTTGAGGACCAGTCGAGCCTGGGACCTTCGCGTTTCCACCTCCCTGTGCGTGGGTTCTTCACCCTGGAGCCGGAGGTCAGCGCGCCAGTAATACACTGACGCTTGGACCTCCGCCTCCAAATCCCAGGGCGGCGATGCCGCCAAAACGCACGCCGCCTCAAAGGAGACGGTGCGGTACGCCCGTGACACCCTGATCGCCATCGCCCTCTGAGGTCTCCTGTGGAGGGCGACGTTGCAAACCTAACCTAACCTAACCTACATTTACGCGAGCGAAGCCGCGGATGAAAACTAGTACGAAATAAAATTATTTTTAATCTAATGCCATATGCAGCCTAATATATACTTCTAGTTGAAATACTGTTGATAAATAAATTGTCCACATTCATCAGTGCAAATCTAACCTTAATATACGCGTCCTTTTCCATTTATTTATACTTCTATAATAATAATAATAATAAGCCAGGGTTATGCACCAGCAACTTGCTCTGAAATACAAACTTGCAGATGTTGAAGTGCCGTACTACAGGTATGTTGAAAAGGGTCATGTCACGTTGTACTGGGATCGAACTATCATCACAGATAGGACTAATGTGGCCAACAAACCTGAAATTGTGGCTATAGATCGATCAGAGCGCCGCGCAACGATTATCGATGTCACCATTCCTCATGATGGCAATCTTGCGAAAGCTGAAAAAGATAAACAAATTAAATATCTCGATTTAGCTCGCGAGGTTGTCGATATATGGGATGTGGATTCGGCAATCATTATGCCGATAGTCATTACTGTCAATGGTCTAATTGCCAAGAGCCTCAATCACCATCTAAAGAGGCTTGCGTTAGGTGCTTGGATCAAGGGTTTGATGCTGAAGGTAGTGCTTTTAGATATGGCATGCATTTTAAGGAGGTTCCTGTCTCTGGAATCCTAACCACCGGTAGCTTGGACCCTGTTCCCAATGCCGGTGGGATAGCATACATTTTATATTTTAAATGTATTTTTTTTATATATGTATATATTTAAAAATAAAATGTGTATTGACAATATTTAAATAAATATATATTAATAATATTCTACACATACACACAATACCATCTAGCCTACACTAAGCAGAGCTTGTACTATGGGTACTAGACAATGGATAAACACACATATTATTATATACTATTTTTTTGTAAACATATACATATTATACTTATAAACTCTATAATAGGTATTTATAAACTAGAAACATTAGTGTTTTATATGTTTGTATTTTAGTTTGTAATAAATAAACTCAAAACCTAGTAAATCAAATTAAAATTCTGACACCCTTAGAGAAAGCTTCTTTAATCAGAGTTAACATAGGCTATAGAACATTATACTACGAGTCCCGGGAGCGGAGTAGTAATCATAAACGGAGGTAAAACCGCTTGGATTAGCTGGTACTTTTGTATTTTAACTAAAGAACCAGTCGAGACACGTCGAGTGCTTAACAGCAGGCCTAGACAAGTGGCCAACGCTTCATATCGATTCTATTTCTATAAACGCTAACGCCTCAGCGATAACGAAAATAATTTGGTAGCCAAGTGTACAAAGAGTTGTCGAACGCTCAGTCTATTCGTTTGTTCGACAAAAATCAGACGATGTCTATGGTTTCGGTCGTGAACGTCATTTTGACATCTTGAAGAGCGCCACAATTTTGAAAATTTGTTGAGCTTATTTTCTATTCTAAAGAAAGAGAAGCTTTAAAGTGTTTGGTAAGTAAGTACTATAATTTGATCAACTCTTATAATAATTTATTTTGCGTAAATATGTAAGCGTACCCAATTCAAACTATGGATCCTTACAAGTCATCGTATCTTGTAATATTTTTCAAAAAGGTATTTTGCTTTTAGTAATGGAACCGAGGTCAAGAGCTAGTCCCGAACAATTCTGTGTTATGATAGATTTCATGGAAAGGTATTATTACATTTGTGTTACTTAAATCATCTATAGAAATCAATAAATTCTTTTAGTATTGCTACAAACACTGGGATTGTAAACTATAATATAAACAATTACATAGCTAAGTCACAACACTTAACTTTGTTTACGTTTTAGGCATGGAGACCTCTCAAGACCCCAGCCAGGTCCTCAAGGATGAATTAAAGAAAACAAATGTAAATAAAGAGAAGAAACAAGATGCAGGGGTCTATAAAATAGATTGTGACTGCGGACTCTCATACATTGGTCAAACCAAGAGAAGCATAGTCGCCCGCATAAAATAACATATAGCTGATGTAAAACACAAACGCTCGTTGAAGTCTGCTGTGTGTGAACATGTGCAACAGGCGATCAACCACTACCTGAGATTTGACAAACCACAGATGCTCATTAAAGAACACCGATTCATTCCAAGGATGCTTCGCAAGGCTATTGAAATCAAGAAACATCCTAATTTCAATAGAGAAGATGGTTGGAATGTACCACCAGCTTGGGATCCAGTAATTCAAATAGTCAAACCCAAGAAGAAGCAAACCACAGCTAGACTTAATACAATTAATAAAAGATTTTGTAATAAAGTGTCAAATAAACAACGCAATAAAATCCATATATAGTACTTTAATTTCAAAGAAATAAATATTAAAATAATTTATTGATAATCGTTTATTTCCAGTTTTTGCATACGACATACTTAGCCATTTCTTATATAGCATAAACATGTATTTAACAGAGTTTTATACCTCTAAGCTAAGCTTAAACTTGTAACTAGGTAACTTGACTTAAAGTTACGTAGGGTTGGCTAATGCCCGCGCGGGCCTTATGAGTACACACCTTGAATTATAGCAATATTTTGATCAAATCTCATTCTTTATAATGAAACTGTTATACTTGTGAGAAAGACGAAGAAACAAGGTTTATTTTGATATGCAACACTTTGTAACCACTCAAAGAAACTAATAAAGTATTTTTCAATACAATTTGTGTGACGTACGAGCCACTTGACACCGTTATTTACCTCAACTTTAAACTCAAATATATGTGTAAGGTAAATACTTATATACTAATTTGTTTAGTTCCAACGATCATGACTTGATTATATATATTTAGAAGATTTTTTAGACAATAATACCATAAGACATCTATTAGATTAGATCAGTTTGGCACTGACACAGATTTAATTCAACAGACATAAGTTAAGACTATTTTTCATAAATCCATAAATCAAAGGTAAGTAATATTGATTTATATGAATAGAGTGCATAAACTTAAAATTGAATTACAAATAATTAAACTACACTTTACAATCTATTTATTAGGCAATTAAGGGTTGCTCTGCCATGCATGAGGTCTTCTTGACTGCTGGCAGCAGTGGAGCTAGCCGGTACTCTGTCATCACCATCGTCATCTTCTTCAGCTACATCAACTGGAGGCGGTAGACGGGCTTGCAATGCAATATTGTGCAATACACAACATGCTGATATTATTTTGGTGGCAACATGAGGATGATAATGAAGGGTTCGGTACTTGAGCAAACATCTCCAACGTGCTTTAAGTAAACCAAAACAACGTTCAATGCAGTTTCTGGCTCGGATATGACGTGAAGTATATATTTCTTCCCGGGAACCAGGTGCTGCATTTAATACTGGAGTCATTAGCCAAGCCCTCTGAGGGTATGGGCACGTAAATCACGACAAAGCTTTCTGAATGTTACTTTGTCGAGACGAAATCTTTCCCGAAATAAAATATCCGGCATTTCTCGGATTTGCTCCATACATTGACGAGATATATTCCTTTCGTGGCGCCTGAGCCACACTTCTTCGTTATGCGGAACCCACAATAAACGAAGTTTATGCATTTTAAGAAATATTATCCACTATTCAGACGAACACAATCACAACACTTCTACAAAATATCAGCAGCTGATCAAACATTCGCCATTTTGTAGCGTTTTCTACAGGGTCCTTGCGATCGCTAGAGTAACGTACGCTAGCAGACGAATTCGCTTGTCAAAAATGCCGCTTGGCTACCATTTTTAAGGCTAATATTGTACTATTCTAGCGTTTCATTTTAACGAATAGATTATTTAAACATTTGGCTACCAATTTCAAATTCTATATGTTGAATCAAATAACATGTCGAAAGCGAATGTCAATCTCATACATTGATTATTCTATTCTATTCTATTCTACTACAGTAAAAGCCACTTGTCTAGGCCTGCAGTCCTTCAATTATCGGACACAAAGCACACCTAATCTTAGAACAATAATTTGAAGATCACACAAATACGTATTGTCCTGTGTGGGATTCAAGATTTAACGTGACGATTTCTCCGGTTTAGAAAAATAATTGATAGCTTCTAATATACTTTGCTGTTATTTACACCGAACCTACGCGCGTACTGCGATTTCATTCACGTCGGTTTGTGTTTAAGCTTTACATCATAACCACTAAACAACTATTGATGGGGACACTAGAATCTCGGAAACAGAACTTTTGTAATTCATCCGTCTGGTAAGGCACGATAGCAGCTATCTTTATTATATGAAACTTAGACACAATTGACATAATAAAGAAGTAATACACCTCTGCTTAACCTTTCTGCATTATACAAGCTTATGGTAAACCGTGCTTATATCACAGTTTAAAAGTATAACCAAATTCTCCCAGTGGATGGTAAACCAAGCCAAATGTTCGGCATCCGTCGCGTGGCCATACTTTTTGCTTGTTAAAATACCTGCTGTGTATGAACGAACGAGTGAATGAGTGAATGGTTGAGTGAATGAGACCCGACGGGACATCGGCACAATTATCTTTTTACTTGAAACGCATTGTACGGAAGCGAAACGGCTTTATAATTTGAGCGAGTCGGCTTGATTAGGGACAATGTGTACTGTTTTGACGTATTATGAAATCGTATTCTTCATTTTTTATTGTAGGTTGATTATTTTAACTTTTAATAGCGTTGTTATTTGATTTATTAGTCCCATCACTTTAATTTACGTGTAATTTCAGGGTCCCGGGTTCGATTGTCGAGTTATCGTAATATTTTCCAATCATATTGGCAACCGACTGTGAGTCGTCAGTGAAGCCACGCGTTAAAAGTAGCAGTAATATAATTTTGGCAGCCAAAACTATGCGGATTAAAGTAAACTGTGCCTACTCTTTTAGCTACATGCGCGATGCGTCAGGATCGTAGCAAATGGAAATCCGTAGTCTCTGCCTACCCCTCTGGGAAACAGGCGTGAACCTATGTATGTATGTATTAAGGCTATTATAATTAATTATATTCTTTGAGCAATGCAGCGCAGAGGTTTCGAGTCCAAATCCACGGCACGCGCACCTAACTTTCTTAAGTAATTAGTTTAATAAAGGAAATCATACGGCAACCAGCATGTTGAAAAGCTCTCCGTACTCTTCTCAAAGATTTGTGAAACATGCTCGTCTTAAAGACTTCTTACAATGAAAAGGGGCCCGTGCCTAACAGCAGAACAACTTATTAATATGGTATATCATTACTGTTTGATATTTAAACACTTACATTACTTCTCTATGGTATTATCTACTGGGGGAACTCGACAAACATTCAATCCACATTTATTCTCCAGAAAAGGTGTATTAGAACAATATATAACATGCATAGTACAGAGTCTTTACGAAATATTTTTAAAACTGAGGGTTACCTTACATTAACTAGTATCTACATATTAGAATTAAGCCTATTCGTGAAAAATAATATGCAATATTTTAATTTTAAATCTGTTTCAGGGAGCAATATCCGTAGTAGATATAAGTACAATATAAATCTTCCCACATTAAACAATATGATGTTTTATAAGAGCACTTATGTCACCGCTATTCGTGTCTTCAACAAATTACCAATAGCTATAAAGGAATTAAATGGAAATGTATTTAAAACTAAGTTGAAAAAGTGGTTAATTGAAAATGTATTTTATAATCTCCAAGAGTTTTTTGAAAAGAAATAGTAATTATATAAAAGTATTTATAATATGTAGTGTTAAGTTTTGTTGCATTATATCCCTATATGTTGCATGTCCGATATGGACAAACTGTTGGGTCCTAAAACATATGTTTTATTAATACGATCAGTCAATGTACACAGTTATGCAATAAATAAATCTTTATCTTTATCTTTATCTTTATCTTTATCTTTATCTTAATTTTATTAATATACTCAAACAACGGACACAAGACACACCCAGACTCGAAACAACTATTTGTGGATCTCCCAAATTTTTGTCCCAAACGATGATTGAATCCACAACACTCGGAGTGACAGTGACGAGGTGATTAATTAAACTACTACGTCATCCGAACAGACAAAATATAGATAACTATAGAGACCTATTAGCATTGAGAACAGGATCCTACTGGTGGTTATCTAGAGACAGGAGTCTCCGTACTATGCGCATTATTACCGTTTGAATACGACCATAGATACATACTATCAACCATTACATCACTCAGTGTTATGTGATAATAATAATATTCTATCACATACACATAACACCATCTAGCCCAAACTAAGCAGAGCTTGTACTTTATATTATACATAGAAACACCCAGACCAAGACAAACATCCAAGTTCATGCACACAAATGTTTGACTTGTGCGGGGATCGAACCCGCGACCTCAGGCGTGACAGTCGGTTACACTAACTACTACGCCATCGAGGCCGACGAAATGTGCGAGAGCCGTCATCGTTTACTCTGTACCAGTAATCGAATGCGCTGGGAACGTAGTCCGTCTATCTGTCGTATCTCTTCATATGAATCGTCAGCTATTCGTTCCCGGTCTCAATAGAACTGGTCCATTTTAGTACTATCATTTATCTGAGACATTTTAATGACTACTAAATTGGATATTCCTGGTATTGTGAATGTAGTCTTCACTATGATATTTAATTGAATGTATGTGTTACTAGCTTTTGTCTGCGGCTTGGCTCGGGCACAGTACTGCAGTGTCGATTGTGATGTTATCGATAGCCCGAGAAAAGTCAGGTTCACAAAATCATTTATCCGAGTCATTAGTGTATATTATAATCGGGCAAGCAACAATCAGGATTTTACTTTTGACTCCGAGAGTGCTAAATGATGTCCTCGATCCATTTCTTCTATTTCCGCGCCAATCTGCTGTAGGCTTTTCCCTGTCCAAAGGATACGACAACTGCTTATCATCACACAGACCGTGTGTTATCTAGTTAAACGTAGATAGAGACTCGGTTATGTTTTTTTAGAATTGTTTCTGTGAAGTCAAGAAAACACAATCATATCCATGAGTGGCGGTTACAGCTTCCTATAAGTTAGGTTAATGACTCGTCAAGCGCTAACAGATGAAAAAACTGGGAAGGTCCTCAGTGCACGGTGAGTATTTAAAGAAAAATTATAGATGTTTTAATTTAGTGACTTATTGCAGCGTCGTTATTTTTTGGTGACACTGGTGCCGCAGATAATATAATACTATACTAGTACTGGTGCACACGAATGACGCCTGGATAATGTCGTCATCGATCTCGACTTATCATATACATATTATTATATATCGTCTACGGATATGCTATTAAAGATTAAAATCCGAATCATTCGAATGTAGTCGGCGATTCCAGTCTCGGGTCAGTCAAAGTATCATTACGTTTTTCTGTTGTGTAATGCATAGCAACACAGATAAAATGTCCAATCGGCTCACCCACTATCCTCATGAAAAAAGTTACATTATATCCAAAATAACAGACGCATTTTGTTTTCGACTGTTACAATTCCAGCTGTTACACCAATTAAAACATCGTATCTGAACAATAAGTTGAATTCATATTTACTAATAAGCAAAAACAATCACACGCACAGTGGAAATACAGGATAAATAATGGTTCGCAGAACTGATTGTAAGGCGAAAGGCACGTGCCGAGCCAGAAGTAATTAATAAATACGAAGAATTAAATGGATACAGGTAAAGCATCAAAAACGAAATAAAAACTAAACGAAGTGCAGGGCCTGGAATACCTAGATAGATAGGCTTTATAAGTAATTACATATTTTTATTTTACTTATATTTTTGTTATACCTACATTTAAAATAATAATAATTGATGATGCATGTCATGATGGTACAAAAACAAAAATATTTTTAATTTTATTATTTATTTCATCATAAATTTGCACGAAAAATGCAAAAACGTAAGCTCGTGTTACGTGATTTTTAGATTACAACAGTAGAAATCTATCCTATTTTACGGCTTAAACGAAACATAAATAGTTATATTACAATTTGTCCGTCCCAAATATTTAGATTATTGGTTGACAATAAGGATACATATTTATCAAAAAACCATTTCAAATCTTCCATACAATTGTACTATGGCGGCCGCGCGCCGATTTGAATATCGAACTCTGTCATTCAGTCCAACCGCGTCTTAAACTCGGCGTAGTTTTAACTAGTCGACCGATCATCATGAAATTTCGTATAGGGGCCTAAAGCGGATACGTTAAGATTGAGGCAGAAAATCAGTAGCTTGTTACATCGATATTAATGTAAACTTTTAAACAAACGTATAGTGTGTTTAATGGCGAATAAAACCGTTAATACAAATTTAAGATTGGTTGATAAATAATAAAGTTATAAGCAAATAAGTAGTAATTTTAGGAAAAACCACTTTGCCCTAAGGAGGAGCCTAATGCGGTTTTTGGTATCGGGCAAAGCGGACAAACCAAAGAAATGCAAAATAAAGTCATATAATCTTTATTACTTGTAGGAAAAAGGAACAAGTTCCAAGTCCCCAAATAAAATAAAAGTTTTCTAAATCAATTATGTTTTAGTCTTTTAAAATCCACGATTAAGATATTAATGTACTGTGAAGAAACATAACTATCTAGATGAACTATACTTTAAACTTAATGGTATCCATTTATACTTGGTTTTTCTTTGAGATCAAACACTAGGAGCTAAACACATTAGCTCTAGGTAGGTAACGTCTTTGCCCGAACCGCTTTGCCCTTTTAGACTATTAATTTTTGTAATCAAAACTAACCTCAAAAACGGACGAGTACATACAAATCGGCACTTTCAAATCATAGTCAAATACACAAAAAACAACATTAATTTATTAAGCTTGGCATACTTAAATTATAAATAAAGAATACACACTACACTTATCGCGTATTTTTAAACAAATTACACGCAATTTTGATTTTTCTTTGCACCACCTCCGTCACACGTGTTCGCAGAGTTGGACGAATGCCTCGAGTGAAGCGGGGCGAGGGGGTCGCTCTCGCGCATTATGACACTCCTAGCTATTGGCGCTTTAATTTAAAAAGACGATGCCGCTTTGGGCACCATTACCACTTTAGGCCCCTTTCCCATGACGATGTCAGCGGTACAGTAAAGGACACAGAGTACCTTTTATCCAACAAAGTACTATTCCCGACATGACAATATCTACAACGTAATGCAAGTGGAACCGCGGGCAAAATCTAGTTTGCCATAAAAGCAGCACTCTATCTATATATTTATATTTCGTCTGTACTCATTCGACCGAGTTTGATGGAATTGTTTGTGTGGGCCCTTGCATGGTGTGGATTTACAATTAGATCCGGTAGGTGGCGCTGCGGTGCGTTCCGGCCGGACTACGTCTGTCGGTCCACTAATTTGAATATGAAACACAAATAAGGCCGAGATAGCATAATATTGTCTTACAGTTACGTTATTAAACAAGTTCATACGGATTTCATCGTGTTGTTTATTTGCAACACTGCGTTTACATTATTTTAAAACTATAAAAATACTACTACTATTAAGCTTTACTACTGTAGGATGTCTACTTTGCGCAGATACCTATTATTTACCTTATACATTCCACGGGAATCGAACCCGAGTCTACCGAATTCACTTGTGTCCACGATATATATAAATGCCAGACTTCCTAAAGCGCTACAAGGGAATTACCGGCACTGGTCCGACAGATAACACCTTTTATTAATACATAATTTATTTATTACGAACACACACACTGATAATGCATATATATGTATGAATCACAATTTATTTTATAAAGCCAATACTTAGTACATAATTATTCTAAAGACCTAGCGTTCTGTCGGACCACTGCACAGCAACTGGCCGACTCGCCTTGCATACCCCACACTTGCACACACATACATTCGACGCACACATACATACCCCTACACTACTATTTGATATATACAGATATACATATTCCCGACGTTTTGGCTGCTTTTTAGCAGCCGTGGTCACGCGGACACTAAGAAATTGCTTTCGAGAATAATGTTAAAAGTAACTAATGATAGGCGTGGGTCTCGGGCTTGAGTGTGATCACTCGCGAACTTACGTCGAGAGGCCTCACTATTACGCAACGGACAATATATCATGTAGTATACACATATCATACAAACTTTGTGAACAGCCAGCCTTCAAAATTTGATTAAAACTGTAATTTCGTTATACAATAACTCACAATTTTGTTGATGTAGTTTTTGTGCCCTTATATCTATGATAGCATGGCTACTAGAAAGTAATAGATTAGGCCCGACTGCTTACAAAAGTCTGTAGTAAGGCTTTAAGAAAATCGAAAGGAATCAATTATTATGCAATTTTAGACTTTATTTTAATATCTAAGCCACGTTTTTTTAACTCCTTTGACTTGAAAAAAGGAGCTAGTGTATTACTATCACTTAAATGCCGTTGCAGACGAACTGTACAATTAACTGATTAAGTAATCGGAACTAGATACAATGAGAAAGTAACGTGTTTGGGCCACTGAGTCCGTATATTGGCCAAGAAATTAAGACGAAGTCACTGGCAAAACACTACACGGGTAACACCTTGTTAAAATACAATGAAACAAATAATCCAATAGCACTCTTTGCAAGTACAACTATCGGCACAATAACAACAAAAAAGATATCAAGATTATGTTGAACACGCCTGCGACTGAGTTCGATCGGATCACTTTATTCCAACTCGATGAAATTTGAACTTTATACTATATATTATAAATGCAATATTAGCTTGACAATAATGTAATCTGTCGTCTATGAAGACGCCCCGTTGTTTTATTTTAATAGGTGTTAAGTAGCTGTATTAATTTTTATTGCAAGTCTTGTTCTCACCATATCTGCGTTGATTCGTTTTTTATTTATTGTTGATCTCCAACAATAAATATACAGAGAACATTAACAAGTCATAGACTAATTATTTGAAAAGTTTACTTCTTCAATCATTATTTCGTTTATACATATATCTCTCTTTCTTACATTTAACATAACTTTAGTAAGTTTCTTGTTTAATATAGTTTGTAAAATGTTAATCTTTTATGTTTAGTTATTATCGTGCGTACATCTCCTAATTATAAATATTGATATCATTGTTTTTAAAATTTACCTAAAGACTCATAGATGTCGAGCATGGGAGTTTTCGATCTGGTATTATATAGACTATAGAGTATTGGCACAATAGCATAATTACCAAGATTCGTTCGAAGTTGGTACGTCAAAAAAGCTCTTTGTTTTTATCCATGAAATACGAGCAGGCATTTTAACGCGTATGATGCTAAAAAGCCTCCTTTATATCTATGGCTACATGAAATTTCTTATGAAGAAAAATAAAATCTAATAATAATGCATTAGACTTTATAAATACGGCAATCTCAAACACCAAATATTATTGTTATGATACTAGCTTTTTAAGGCGCTATGCCCGTGTTTGAAATTTTTACTACTAACTTGGTACTATATCAATGCGAGGAAATCACTTCGGTCAGTCAGTCGGTTTGACTGGACGGATGGCATAGTGGTTTAAGTAATCCTCGCTGCTGCCACTTAATAACGACTAAAGCGCCTGCCAGAGTAACTACTACAGCAGCCATTACGAAACGAAAAGCTTCATATGTCAATGAATATGTCATGAAAAAGTGATTCGAATTTGCAAGCAAGAATTATTCGAAAAGATACCTTTACAAAGCATAATGTCGGGACTGCATAGATGGCGTAATGGTTTAAGTGATCGCCGGGTTCGATCCTCACACGGGATAAAAATTGTGTGATCCACAAATTGCTGTTCCGAGTCTGCGAGTACCTAATTTGTGTCCGTTGTTTAAATGTTTGTAAAGATCGCTGCGGCACAGGAATTATGAAAATAAAAGGAGATTAAATATAATGACCACCAAAAATATTAATTACGCAGCAAAGTATGCTTACTAAAATATATCATAACCAGCACCTATACGCCTCAAATCACTGCATTCCATCTCGGAAGGGTTAGGTTATGTTAGGTTCCTTCTTAAACTTACCAAAAAATAGGAGCCCCGCGTGGCGGGCCACCGTCGACTTATTTTGATCTCTTTAAATAGATTTTGCTGTGCAATTTGGTGATCATTTACTATTTTTGACTGTTATATTTTACTATATCTGGATAGATACTAGATCAAAATAAGTCGACGGCGCCCCGCGAATTTTGCTGTGCAATTTGATGATCATTTACTGTTACATTTTACTATATCTGGTGATAAGTTAAACGAAAGCCAAATAAAAGTAAGAAAGTCCGTAGCAAAGAGATTCCTGTACTGGAGTTTGCCATCAGCAAAGTGATCATGGATCTAAGGTTCGACGTACAGCACGTCTGTATCAGACGAATAATACTTTACCCAACATAGGTGTTAAACCCAGGGAACCCGAATAAAGTATCCATCAGTTAATCTATACATATAATAAAATCGTAGGAAAGTCAAAACTGTACATTGAATAATTTTTTAAAAGAATACTTGGGACGTGATCTACAATCGATATCGAAGCCAAAAATATAGTTTTTAGAATTATTGTCTGTTTGTCTGTATGTATGTCCGGGCTAAACTCAAAAAGTACTGCATGAATATTACTAACAGGTTGGGTCAACATATAGGCTACATATTATCACGCTATCACCTACGGGGGAGGAGCTGTGAATCTTTATTTTTCTTACGCATTCTGTGACAGCGTGTAATCTAATGACGCATATTTAAATGTTGTTTTTGTGTAAGCCATGCTATTATCTAGCTTTACACTATAAAAACTACGCCATTTAAGTAACTTGGGCAGAGAAATATAGTTGGGTTCCGCAGCCACAAACACTTTTTAGTTAAAATCTACGCGGACGAAGTCGCAGGTAACAGCTAGTGTTATTATATTGCGGAATAAAAGGGTACGTTTCAATGGAGTTAGCACGTCATCTGTATTGACTGACGGCGCGGCGAATGAAATAAGAGACGTGATGTGTGACGTCACAGTACAACACCAATAATCACTTTATTAGGAACTGTCTAGAATATTATTAAAAAAACGGGTTGCACTCCGGGAGTGCCGGCAGAAGTGAAATCTTAAATATTAACGTTGTGCATTTTTGATATTTTTGAATGGTTAGGGAATAATTTTGCACGAATTGCTTTAATTATCAGTATAAAAGTACTATCATTTATGTGGTAAAATACAATTGCGCTATCGTACACAAACATGACAATTCTCCCTCCGTCTTACGACTTTTCGATCAGGTCACGTGTCCTGACGCGAGTTTGACAATTCTCCCTCCGTCTTACGAACTTTCGATCAGGTCACGTGTCCTGACGCGAGTTTAACATTTTTTTCCCATCACAAAAAGTTTTCATTTCAATAAGTCGCAATCATGTCTAATAAGAGAAGAAAGTTAGGATTCATTGAAAACTGATTACCCGATTGTAACTGATAAAATAGTTTGATTTTTTTTTTATCTTGCTCGTCAAAATGACCACACTCCACCTCATGTTAAGCAGTCGTGTGGTCTAAGAGCAGTGGCCTCCACATCGCACCCACAGTAGCCGAGGCGATGTCGAGGTCTCTATTGATGGTTTTTAAATACGGTCTAGTAGTTTTTGAGATGCATTACAAACAATTATACAAATATTGCCTGGTTATAATAATAGTATAGATACATTTTAGATGGCGTTAGTTTAATAAATGTAATTAAATAATATAATAATAATAATATTCTATCACATACACACAACACCATCTAGATTCTAGCCCAAACTAAGCAGAGCTTGTACTATGGGTACTAGACAATGGATAAACATACATATATACTTTTTTTATAAATACATACATATTATACATAGAAACACCCAGACCAAGACAAACATCCATGTTCATGCACACAAATGTTTGACTTGTGCGGGAATCGAACCCGCGACTTTAGGCGTGGCAGTCGGTTACACTACCTACTACGCCATCGAGTCGAAAATATATGATGGCAAAGTGCAATTGTAAGTACAAGATGATCTTCAGATTATAATTATTATCTATCATTAGATAGGCGTATAAAAATTAAATATATTATATACCTAACATACTACCCATTGCATTGCCGACGTGAGCCCACTCTTAATACAAGCATATTAGCTTACCTGGAGGGATTAACAAAAATAAAATTATTTGTTATCCAAATTGCTAATAACCAAATTAATAAGGAAAAAATACTATTAAACCGTTATAGTTCTTAACCTGTTAAGCGACAGCGGCCCGCTAACGTCCAGACACAATAGGTTTTTAATTACATCTGGCATTCCAACCATTAATAGGACAGGCGATATTTTGTAAATAATATTGACACTCCAGACGCACTTCAACCGATCTCTAATATATTACACCTCAGCCATCTGCAGACAATGCAATATCTGCAAACACTCAAACATTTGACTTCCAAATACAAGTCTGGAAGGGCGCAAAAACGCCGGATTTCACGTTTGTCCGCGACACGTGTGCGCGAGAGGAAAAAGTAAAGAAAAACGTAAACGTCCTGCAAGCCGAGATAACGTCAATTAGTAAGATGAATGGCTGTTTCGTAAAGTGTGGCCTGACAATACGCAGTCATGTGGAAGAAGTTCCATAAACACGTGACGTATAAAAGGAGATAGTAGGTAGTGTATGAGACTGCTGTATATGAGGTATTAGGTAGAACAAATTGTTTTTGGTTTTTCCTGTCATGGACCTCTCGGTAGCAGCACGGAGTCTGGAACTGTGACCAATACAGCCACAGCCTCGCCCTTTATCACGTGGGTCCAAT
Organism: Catocala sponsa; assembly: GCA_963564715.1. Taxonomy (NCBI): domain Eukaryota; kingdom Metazoa; phylum Arthropoda; class Insecta; order Lepidoptera; family Erebidae; genus Catocala; species Catocala sponsa. Next base: position 13,083,845 of record OY751351.1, read on the forward strand.
AGCTGGTGAATTGTAGGTGTAATACCACTGCGTACCTACTTATTTGTGGATATAGGCGTGCGTAAGATATAGCCTCACAGCAATACACTGCTTATAACATAAGGGTACGGTATTTTATTCAATATGGTATCGCTAATTTTAGTATCACTTTTGATATCTATATGAAAAGTATATATCTTCTTGTATACGGTAATCCTAACTTAATATTATAAAAGCGAAAATGAGTTTATTTGTTTGTTTGTTTGTTACCTTTTGACGCCTAAACCACTGAACCGATTATCCTGAAATTTTGCTTATACGTTGTCGTGTACAGAAACGGACATAGGTTACTTTTCATCCCGAAAAGAATTACTGTTCCCGAAGAAAACAACAATAACGTTCTTATGATAATAGATGGCGCCACGTGTCTTTCGAATCATGATTGAATTATATTATTACAAGCAGAGTACAACCCGAATATATTGTCAAATTCTAAATTAACGCGAGCGAAGCCGCGGGCAAAAGCTAGTTTATCTAGCTATAAAAGAAATCAATTTAGCTTTCAAAATATGATAAATATTCTAAAACTATTTCCTTTATTAATATTTAAATTGCCCATTGGCGTACGAATGCCGGCGTCCAGGCACAATGCTTTCATTTATGTCTCGATATAGGTTAAAACGCTCGTTATGTAAATTTCATGATTGGCGCAAGAGTTTGTGTAATACTTCTTAGGCGCACAACCTCGCACTTGTTAATCCAATGGGTTAAACAGTTATCTATCTGATCCACGTTTAACCAGACGTGTTTTAAGTCAGATATAAAGAGATTGAGTCTAATTCAACCTACCGTGTATATTTCCAAACTTTATATGTGTACGGAGAATTTCATGCCACCTTAAGATTGGCATCTGTGCCGCGATAACGGACGAGACACGATGCAAAATTTTGTGACAACACGGTGCATTTATTCTTCTGTTTTACCTGCATATGGGTACAGACATACCTAATAATGTATGTGATGATTATACGATCTCATTGTAGAGCGGTCGGCAGACGAATTAGTGAGGCTCCAACTCATTCCAACGTTCTTCAGAAGATTGCTTTTGAACCGTTTTAGACTTCTATTATAAAGCTAATACTATGTGTAACTTCATTCGTGATTTTAGTTATCCTAATTTTATTGTGAATCTGTGGTGCAGCGGTAGTAAATGTTACAGTTGTGGATAAAATAAAATAAAAACATTTATTTCAGACGTTACAGTCCATAAATTGTTAGTAATAAGTTAGTAACAATTTTGTGCTTATCTTCTATGTTACTAACGTTAGTACCTATATAACCCTGATTTCTTTTACTTTATTATACCCAAAGCCACTCCGACCATGTAAAATGGATAAAGTCTCAGGTTCGATTTTCGGGGCAGGCAATGAGTTGCTGGATATATTTGATGAGAAATTGTCCTTAGCAACACGGAGTCCAAAAGTGTGCACTGTAGTAATCAATAGCTATTATATGACATCACATCAGAGCTAACGAAATGCACATCAATTTAGGTAAAGGTAAAGGTAGGTACTATAACCCCATAGACAGCTATAGTTTCCTCGAAGGTTAGATAGAGGTGTACCTACGCTTTCAGGGATACAGGGTTACTATTTATTGAACATAGGATTAAATTGATTTATTAATATAAAGCAACCGTTCCAGACCACATATGAGACATTCAGGAGAAATAGTTTAAGAATTAACCGACGAATGTGTATGAAGAATGTAATGAAAGCGACTGAAAAAAGAGAGATATATACTAAAATCTTAGCAAGTAGAAATCTGTAGTCCCTGCCTGCCCTTCCGGCTAACAGTAGGAATTTATGTACATATAATAATAATAATATTCTACCACATACACACAACACCATCTAGCCCACACTAAGCAGATAATATGTATGTACAGTCACCTGTAATATTCCATGGATACCTTAAGGTCTAAAATCCTGTGAACACTCGAATTAGAATGAATATGAATGGCGTTGGAATGAAACTAGATGGCGTTGATATATAAATTACGACTTTTACCCTCAGGTTTTCATTCATGTAAAGGCGGCTGTACACATTGGGCCAAGGTAGTGGGCCAGCGTGTTAGGCCAACGTGTAGAGATCTACTTGGCGGTATCAACATACCGCCAAGTAGATCTCTACACGTTGGCTCAACACGCTGGCCCACTACCTTGGCCCAATGTGTATAGCCGCCTTAAGAAATGTGTTCTTTTTTTAAATAAACTTTTGTGAATAGAGTTTCATAAATTGTTTAAAGTAAATTTACCAAAATTGAGTTATTAAGAAATCTACTTTTTTGTTTTATTGTACTGCACCGCCATCTTTTAGGGTATAACAAAACTCCTTAATAGTTCTTGTATTAATTTCCGTTAGATTGCGGTCAATTACCGGCTTATATCATTTTAGTTTTGAAATGGGTATGCATTTTTGCAGCTCACTGTACATCAACCCAAAAGCTTCTACACGCAATCAATCAGATCATCAACCAAATTAATAAATGTAGGTAATATCAGAACACATCATAAATAAAAACATCCTGTCTGATCTGCCGTCCTTCCATAATAAATATAAAATGTAACGTACATCTATCATGTGTAGGAAAAAGGATTTTACCAACCGCGACCGATAGTATCTCTAACATATTTACATTCCGTGCGGAATGCGGATATAGATTTTCTTTTATTCGTTCTACTGAACCGAAACATAACCGAACTGATTATGATGAAAAATATTTTGGATGTTGGGCGGAGAATTTATTACAGTACTAACTTTTGCGCGCGGCTCCGCCCGCGTGGTACCTACGTCAATAGAAAGTAGCCTATGTCCTTCCCCAGGTTTTAAACTATATCTGTACCAAATTTCATCTAAATCGGTTGAGTGGTTTAGCCGTGAAAAGGTAACAGATAGACAGACAGACAGATAAACAGACAGAGTTACTTTCGAATTTATAATATTAGTAAGGAGTAAGGATTAAGTTTCATTAAAATCTGTGCACTAGTTTACATGTGATGAGCGTTTAGACGTATATACAATAACCCAGTTACAATTTATTTATATGTATACATTTTATACTATTCTGTTACTGAGCCCAATTACAACTTCTATACGAAGTCTCCCAAATAACAAGGCTTGTTAGAGATCAAGTCCATTTTCCAACATACAATTAATGGACATCAAGTACAAACACATATTCAAAAAAAAGTTATAAATATTAGGCCGTGTGAGATTCGAACCCACAGCAGTTCAGCGACAGTGCCTAAGCAACCACTTGCCCGCCGCGATATGCAGTATTCTCGGCCAGTCAATTAATTAAATAACATTGTTTTTATCAATATGAACCATAGCTTTTCGACATTTAGGCCTTAATTTTCTCCAACCCATGTATTATATTATTCATTATAAAGAAAATTCCAAAAACTATTAGTACATATTATTAAATAAATTTTTCGGCGAGTCAGAGATAGTTCCAACAATATCCTAGCAACTCTGGCGGAAAAAATTTATGGCCCGTTTATACAGCACTGAGCGCGTAGACATGTGCGTGCAGATGTACATGTCTTTAATTAGTTTATTTTATTTATTATTTATTACTAACAATAGGCTAAGGTGATACTAACACTATATGGATCATTGGTCTGAAATAAAAATAGTATTATTATTATTACTATTAGTAAATATATTTTAGTAGGCACGTTACATGCCGATGACGTATTTAAACGTGAGACATCTTGCTAATGTGTCCAACCAACATCGCTAATAGCTATACATATTATTTCCAGAATATGAATTACATGTCATTGAAGTTTGTGCTATAAAAATAATCTATTAATAATAGTAGAGGAGACGTGGAAGATCGACCTTCACCGATCTGATAACCCGATGAGACATATTTTTTATTAAATATAATCTATAAACCATAGTTTTTACCTATGATATCAATTTCGATTGGTTAACAGATCGGTGTACTTACCTATATTGATTTACCTGTTCAGATCTGCTTGCCAGGTAGCTATGCACAGAAATAAGTAGGCAAGCCTACCTAGGCATATTCTGTGTGTTAAAAACTATCAGTTGAGATTAAACTCATTCGGTTACCAAAAGAATGAAGGTGATGAAAGAAAATTGATTAAAATTAATTAAATAAAAAAATAGCTATGAACACTTCTCGAAAGGCAAGTTATTATAGGCATATTGGTTTCTAAATCATATTTGATAAAAAATATATCTCATCGGGTTATCAGATCGGTGAAGGTCGATGTTCCACGGCTCTTAGACTATAATATTGCTGACAGTTCTAATGACTCCCTTTACAATGGCTGCAGTGCTCCTTTTTTTAAACAATTTATCAGTCGTTGTCGACGTCCGCCATATTTAAATGATTGTTCAAAGGAACTATCTATCGTTTACGATATATATCACGTTAATATGTTGAGATATTTCCTTTACATGTAGCACAAAGGAAAAGTTAACATCAATATGTCATTTTATCCCATTATAAAATGAATTAATATTATCTTGAGATCATATTTCTTTAACACACCGCGCCTGTCGCAACTAAGTATAGTTTGACAAAATATTGTTTTTTAAAATATGAAGATTTAAATACAAACAATAAAAAAGTATAAGTACATGCGCACGAAGTAAATAAGATTATTATTACATTTTTTGCGTCCGTACGGGCTTTAGTCGTTAAGTGCCTTAATTCTAAGCCTAGGCAATTAATTCATATATATATATTAATACATATATATATATATATATAGGCGATATATTAGACATTATATCGCCTACTTACTAGCAAAATTTCAGCTTACAATTTGAAGCAATTGGGCTGGGCGTTGATTTGTTAATCAAATCATAAGTGAATCAGGAATAGCTGATGCAATTGATTACAAAGTATCTGCTAATATTTTCTGACTCCTCACAAGTCAGTCCGAAAACCCACTGAAAACCTTATAGATCGTAAAATATGCTGATCCAGAATTTACTCGGGTTTATTAAGCTTTTACCCTAATAAGTTTGTGTGACGGTACATCAGATATAAGTAACTGATCTCTTCCATACAAATCGTAAAGTGAGAATGTCATGCAATGGTAATATAACCGAAGGCTTACCGGTAAATAGAGTATTCCATTTCATCTAATGAAGGGGAAAGAAAAAATGTGTTGTCGTCATTCTATTTGACGTAACCGATATTATATTCTGCATGTTTATCGATATAATAATTTAATCGATAAATCGATTAATTTTTTAACGCTATGTTTTCGTATTGATATTCTACCGAGCGTTAAATGAGCTAGGTCACCAAGTATCTCTGGGTATTGTTTAATTAAAAGAATGTTCTCCAATATAAAAGTGTTAATTTATTCGCTTAATCCACGAGTGAACCTTGCAATCCGATCAGTGATCAGTAACTGATCGGCCACACATACAGTCACGCTCACATACATTTTTGCTTACCTTGCACTCTGCCTTACATACTTTCATATCATTGTGTTCCTACAATTTCACACGTCGAAAAAAGTGACGAATCGCTACCTAAATTTGGAAAAATTAATTTTACTAGGTAGGTATATGTCCTTAGCTGTTTCAACCACGTTTATTATTACTGCTCCGCCTAGGGTTGCCAACCATACTTTATAATAACGTATCCTACTTTATTTTTGGTAATTATACTTTATACTTTTGCATACAAATAAAGTATATGAAAATACTTTATTTCCAAAATTAAGTAAAAGCATCACAGTAAAGTGTGATGCTTTTACTTCCTTTTTTCAGTGATGAATCTAAAGTGGCGAGAAGAAAGAAATAGAGCGTCAATAAATTTAATTAAAAACGAATTGTTTATGTATTTAAATTGAAATTTCGATTGTCAAACACGCTTTGAAAAATTTAAAGATAGCAAAAAATTGTTAGCATGTGCTAAAAGCACACAAAAATACGTTTTTAAAGAAATAAAAACATTAAATTTAAAAAATACTTTTTTTCTTCCAAATACTTTATTTTTTCCTATTCAAACCATTTTATTTGGCAAAAAAAGTTGGCAACCCTAGCTCCACCCGATGCATTTTCTGAAATATTAACTTTCAAATGCAAAAATAATTTTGAATACTGACCGGCAGTTTCAAAGTTTAAACAAGACCACAAACTCTTCAGCTTGTTTTAACAAGTGTATTTTTTATCTTTTATTTATTTACACCATACATACATACATACATACATAGATTCACGCCTGTTTCCCAGAGGGGTAGGCAGAGACTGCGGATTTCCATTTGCTACGATCCTGACACACTTCTCTGGCTTCATTCACTTTCATCACATTCCTTATACACGCCCGTCGGTTCAAGGAGCTCTTAACCTGGCCTTTGTCCAGAACGCCTCCGATCTGGTCGAGAAACGTTCGCCTAGGTTTTCCTCTTGCGACAGTTCCATTCACACTAGCCTTATAAACTTTCTTAGTCAGTCTTTCCTCGTCCATTCTTTCTACATGTCCAAACCAGCTTAACATACCCTTTTCTATTCTTGTAACTATATCCACTTTCATGCCGCATCTCTCTCTAATCACACTATTTCTTATTCTATCTTTCAGAGTCACACCACATATGCTTCTCAACGCTCTCATTTCTACAGCATTTATTCTGCTCTCATGCTTCTTTTGCCATACCCAACTTTCACTTCCATACATAAGTGTGGGCACTAATAGTCCTCTATGAACAGCCAAACGTGCCTTTTCGGATACATTTCGACTGTTCATAAAAGCGCGTAGGGCTCCACCATATGCATTGATAAATCATTTTAGAATTATTTAGGACTTTAAATACTATATGTACATATAATCACAATTCTTTAAAAATGACTTATTCCTAAAATATTATAAAACAAAGAAAAAGAAAACTAAAACCCTCTAATAGGCGTCATAAAATTCCTCCGCATCACAGTCGACCGGTTGTGTGCCCAGAAGACTGGCAGCATTGCCACGTTGAATGGCAATGCTTATTCTTTCTGCAAAATAAAGCCCAGCCCTCTGGTCACGGGAAGCGTCGACTAACCTTTTTGCTATGTCTCTATAGACGCACGAGCACTGGGACTCCATGACCCTAGCGTTTCGACCCCAAACGGCTCAAAAACATAATCCCCTACCAGGTTTTTGTATTTGCGCCGTTTGAGAGTCTCCGCAGATGCAGCAGCAGCACCAGCACAACCCGCCGTGCTGGGAAGATGTGATGGCGCAAGGGTGTCGACACACGTTGCGTCCCACACCAAGGGCCTACCCATCTTCCAAGGCATCAATGACATACCGTCCGGTCTCTTCCCATCGTCACGTGCCAAGCCATTAGGTTCGAGATGAGCTGGCACGCCGGCGCTGACAAGAGCACGACGGATAATGTCGTTAAGATTGGCGTGCCGCGAAAAACGACCGGCACTCCTGCTATATGTTCATGCTTGTTTTCTGATGACATTTGAGCAACTGAATGTGTACTTAATTTAGCTATAGGTATATATTACTTAAATACACATAGATGTTTAAAAGCAATACGTCTCTGCCTACATCGAGCAATGTTCAAGCTTAATGCTAATAATATTATCCTCTTCCTGGGGGCATACAGCTCTATATTTGTATTGCTGATTCTCAATTAAGACTTTTAATTATAAATACAAACTTCCAACGGAAACAACGATGTGTCGAGAGCAAACATCGTTATCGATTTAGTGACGGGGATGTTTTTACGATTTTACGGTTTTAACACCTGTTTACGGATTTATTGATAGTTTATATTAATCTGTCGGTTTGGTTAATGGTTATTAATATCGATATTTACAGGCAGCCATATTAGTCAATAAGTAACTGCGAGATTTTGAATGGTTTAAAAAATACTTTATCGATGTTTACAGAGATTTAGAAATGACAATTAATAACGAATGAATAAATAGAAAATTTCAATTCATGGAGCGCTGGTCATCACCTAACATCAATTGAGCTACTGGCTTGATAGGCATCAGCAGCAATAAAAAAGAATACAACATAAGCTTACATGCTATTTTTTTATAAGGTAAAAATACCTTTTGATTAAGTTGATCCAGGTTTAAACGTAGAGCAGTAAATCTTTTTTTTTATACTACTAAGGTGGCAAACAATCATACGGTCCACCTGATGGTAAGTGGTCACCGTAGCCTATGGACGCCTGCAACACCAGAGGCATCACTTGCGCGTTGCCGACCCTTTAGGAATAAAAGGAAATGAGAAGGAGAAGGAACGGGAAGGGGGAAAGAGGGTGATTGGGCCTCCGGCACTCTCACTCACCGAACGAAACACAACAGTAGGAATACTGTTATTTTACGTCGATATTCTGTGAGAGGGTAGTCGTTCCCCGGTCGAGCCGGCTCATTCATGCTGAAATCAGCGAGGCATCCATTCCTCATACAAAAAAAGTTATTTCAACGTCTAATATTTATTTAAATAATTTTATTCTCAAGTTTGATCTTACTATAAAAACAATTTGACAGGCTTTTCATACTATTCGCTGTTATTCATGGTGCTATTATTCATTTTTATGGATCTCTTGTTCCTTTGTTCCACAGCCGTTTAATTTTAAACAAAAGAAATTGTATTCTATGAATTCGAAGCGAATTGCTTTTTTTAAACAATGAATGAAGTTAACATAAAGTAAAATAAACTATAATAAAGAGAAAGCTGTAAAATTTGTATTTAAAACTGGGTAGTATTTAACTGCACAGCAAAAAAATACTAATTGCATAGCAAAATATATTTAAGGAGATCAAACTAAGTCGACGGAGCTCCGCGAAGCGGAGCTCCTATTTTTGGGTGGGCTTAAGAAGGAACCTAACATAACCTAACCCTTTCGATACGGAATCCAGTGATTTGAGGCGTATAGTTGCTCGTTATGATATATTTTAGTAAGCATATTTTGCTGCGCAATTTTTGGTGGTCATTATATTTAATCCCTTTAACATTATTGAATGACTCGATAAGAAAAATGGATGCCCCCAGATATTAAAATATATCTGAACAGTTTTATTCACCGAGGATTGGTCGGCAAAATTCGTTTTATTACGTGGGACCTAAAACAACCATAGTTGATACAATGTTGGCGTGATACCCTTCTGCCTACACCTTAATGATATAAGCTTGAGGCTATGACTGTATGTATTGTTGTGATTACGATCTTAGTAAGGGAGTTCCATATACACAAGTAACTGTGCCGTTCTTTGAAACTGCTGGTTGTGATTTGTAATTTCCTAATGGCACTTGTATACGACGTGGATAACAGATGCAACTTAATACTCTTGTGCGGATTGTGTGCATCGTGAAAACGTTACCACGCATGCAAGTATATAGTTCGAATATAATAGCGCATGATATTATTAACAATATGTGACGTAGACATTAACATTGAACTTGATGAAAAAGGGAATAAAGATGGGATATAAGTGTTAGCGATTATATAGGTAGAACATTAAATACTTCTATAAAATAATCATAAAGTGTAGCGATGTATAAGCATTATTTGAAAATGTTTAATTGTACCCGTTATTTTCTGTTGGCAACACTGATTTTGCTCGACTGCCCCACTATGCTTAATAGTAAAAAACTAACGTGCGGAACGATAACGGGCAGTCGTGCATTGAATGGCGATCGGATAAGGTTGTGAAGTAAAATGTATTAAGTAGCGGATATTGCATTGAATTAGATAAGGTATGCATATTGCATAACTATGTAAAGTGTAAACTATTAATATAAATTCTAATTATGTTACAAATTATTAAAGGAAAATAAATGCCTGAGAACTGATTCTGGAGTTTCCCTACATAAGAAAGCAATGTGTTAGGTACTCGAAAGTATGTAAGGCAAGAAATAGGAGAGGTAACGATGATGTGACCCTTCGGCACTCATTCTCCATGGGCAGAATCCAACAGTATTACGTCATGCGCCTATAAATGGCACTTCGTTGTTCGAACTCATTCGTAACGTCACCAAATATTGGCAACGGTGCCGCGGCGGACTTTTCTATTCATAAGGACAGTTTGGCATTCAGCTCATTCGTTGCCAAACTGTCTGAAAGACACCTCGCACTAAGGCAAAAACGTATTGACCTGATCTTCTGACTCAGATGTATGTACAAGTATCAGAGAAGATCAGTATCATCAACATTTTCTATTGCAATAAACGAGGTGGGCAATACAAAGTTGTGTGGTGGGTTCTCTTTGCAATTATTTTAAACCGAAAAATAAAGCAACTGCTAGATATAACTATACTTTTCTTTTAAAACAAGTAGATAAAACAACAGAATATAAATACGCTATAAGCTAGATAACGTCCAAAGAGATTTATTAGACATTTAACACTGTTGCGTTTTATAAAACTTATTTTGTGCAATATCTCTAGTTTTATCAAATGTTTATGAATAAGTTTTTACGTATTGATTAACGTTTCTTTTCTATATTATGTCTTTCAGGAGTGATGTTAACAGAATAATGTCAATCCTTACTAATATTATAAATTCTAAAGTAACTCTGTCTGTCTGTCTGTCCCTTTTCACGGCTAAACCACTCAACCGATTTAGATGAAATTTGGTACAGAAATAGTTTAAACCCTGGGGAACGACATAGACTACATTTTATTGATGTAGGTACCACGTGGGCGGAGCCGCGCGCAAAAGCTAGTAATATATAAGTAAAAAAAGTGTCGCATAATTAAAAGCATGTTATGTCAAGTGTAAAAAAGTGTCCAATAAAGTTAATAATAATATAATTAGGCTCTACGGCTGTAACATTAATACTTATTACCACCTACCTGACTGAAGCTGTTATGCGTAAAGTCTCGGGTTCGATACTCGAGACGGGCATAGTATTATTAGGATTTTCTGTCCTGACTTAATTATTTTCATTCTCATTTGCAGCACAAAGTCTGTAGATGTGCCCGGATGACTGTAATAGGCTTGTTCTCTATCACGTGAAACCGAAAACCATACTTGGCGAATGTGGATGTAATTCACCTTTTTGGCCGACCTAGTCATTTGGTAATATATGTATGTGTGACTATATAATTGCACTGATGGCGTAGTAGTTTAAGAGGTCGCCTTGCTATTGCGACTGCGCCTTGTTGTGGGTTCACATCCCACACGAGACAATCCGAAAATAGTTCCAAGTCTATTCATTGTTTGAACGTTTGTAAAGTGCCCTGTGACCAGGATATAAGACATTTGCAAAGTTGTTTTCTTTAAAAAAAACTTAAACTAAACGATTATACGAATGAATAGCTATGTACTACAGATAGCTAAAAACTAACTTACACACATAAGTCAAACAATTGTCTCAATATCTAAGGTCACTGACATCTATCGGACCCCCGATTCTATTTTAAGAAGAAATATATTCAATTTTGTGACTTTCACTTGGTTTGATAGTATTAGCAGAAAACATAGGTACCGATGGACAGTTAAGTATATCGCAATACAAGAGACATACCTCACACATCGATTCGAGCATTGATTTCGAATAAATGATGCGTGATTGCATTCAAAAACACTTGTCTAAAATTCCATTAGAATTTACACAATCCTATTTTGGGTTATATTTTATTCAAAAGCGCTGTACATACGCGGTCATTTGCACGGTGCGTGATATTACGGATTGCTACGCAGCTATTGCGTGAATTACCAGAGAATTACACACCGTAAGATGGCAAGAGGAACTCGAAATGCCATGTGTGTTAATATATTAACTGCCTCGCAGAAACACAATAGACTAACTATCATCATCATGGAAAAGTAATGTACACACTATAGAGCACCGACATAAAGATAAAGATAAAGATACTTTTATTTGTTTAAACATGAGTATGCACACATAAGTATACAAGATGAAAAATATAAACATAAAAGGATCGGTGATGTTTTGCCTATAAGCCGTACAAATGTTTACAGGGGATCTAAGAGAACAACAGTAATTAACTAAGTAAATTTAAATGTATAATTATTAATTATACAATATAATGTTTTCGTGATGAATACAAACCATACGTTAAAGCAAGTTGTCATGTGGCACACCATTAAAGACGTATCTGCGCGACGATCGACGGCTTTTTGACGGTGCGACCTCATGCGTGATCATCAGTAAAATCACCCACCGTGGAAAGCCAGCCATCTGCATTTGAATATTTTGTAACAAAAGACTTTTTTAGAAGCTTAGTCAAGTCTTGAAACGATTTACAAACAAAGTTATTCATTCAATACGCTCGAGAAAATAACTTTTATCTTTAAACATTGCTTGAGATGCATTTCCACTCTAAATGCAAAATAATGTTCAATATACGATAAATATCAAATGGTTCTCAATCTTGAGTTTTTTAGAGACATTGTTAACGTTTCTTTTTCGTCGATGAACATCAAATTAACTTTAATATATTTTGTCCAACGTTTAGTGAATTTCGTTTAGATATAAAATCGCCGCTATTTTACTTCTGTTTTATATTTAAGTTTAATAAAGTAGTTAAGCCATTTTTATATAAAAACGCTTGCATGATTTATAATACTAAATATTATGAGCGCGGAATATCTCTCTAGGAAACTAAATGATTTCTCTATTACTCTTCTGATAGTGTTATGTAAGGAACTTAAATCTGTTATAAGTAACATTAATAAAATTATAAATTGTTTTTAATAGAAGCTCTATATTAAACTGCTCTACGGCTCGGCACGAGCCTTTACTTGGTGTAAGAATGATAAGAGAGAAGAAAGAAATATTTTTTTACGTACCGTATGTATTTAGTACGCTAACTTAGTGCGGGTTGACAGACTTAACACATCTTCGAAAATATTATGGAGAACTCTAAGACATTCAGGTTTTCTCATTATGTTTTCCTTCGCCGTTAAAGCGAGCCATAATCTATACTAATATTATAAAGCTGAAGAGTCTGTTGTTTGTTTGTTTGAACGCGCTAATCTCAGGAACTACTGGTTCGAATTATTGAAAAATTATTTTTGTGTTGGATAGCCTATTTATCGAGGAAGGCTATAGGCTATATAACATCGCTACGACCCACGGGGGCGGTGCAGTAACTATCAACGCAGGTGAAACCGCGGGCACAGCTAGTTAACTATATAATACGCACATAATTTAGAAAAGTCAGAGATGCGCGCTTTGGGATCGAACTCAAGACGTCTGCGTGGCTGTCTAACGGTCTCCCACTATGCTATATGTATATGTGAGGCGCTCATAGCCAGTTGCACTCACTGATCGGTAAACGATTAGCGAGGTTAAGCAACGTTGGGTGCGGTCAGTCTATAGATGGGTGACCGCTTACTTGTATTTCATCTGAGCGTCTCCGTGCTTTGGAGGGCACGTAAAAAGTCGGTCCCGGTTGTTGCCAAATTGATAGCAGTCGTTAAGCCATGTCAGAGGCCTACGGGCTTGAACAACTCTTGATAACAGGTTGACCACTAGCAACAAAAAAAAAGAAAAAAGAAGGAGACTAGGCTATATCTGTTTATTTCCATAAAATAGTGTCAAATAAAGCATCGGTGAAACTCAGATTATTTGCGGCGTCCCTAATATCTGTAACATAACGTCCACACTAATGGGATCTCAAAACTGATAAAATCAAATAGGAATTAATTTAGACTAATTTAGATGAAAACAAGGAGAGATATATACATACATAGTCTCATGCCTTCGGCATGTGCCCAAAAAGGTAGGCAGGTTTATATTACACCCAAATTTCACTAATTATGGTTTTAGGCCATACGTGCCTATTCCCATTTACCGCCACAGTTCTATAGGCCGTGCTGCTATTGAAAATTTCTTGACAGAAAAACATACCGGGTATCGAACCGGAGACCTCATGTTGTACAAATTTTTAGCTAGGTGAAAGCTGAAATGTAGCTGTTTTAAATCCATTAGTTTCGCGTTTTTATTTAAGGTTTAAGACATTTATTTTTCTCATAAGACTTACAAATCACTTACAGAGAAAATACTTATAATTAAATATACATTAAGCCGATTGGCGTAGCGAATAGGTACCTAATTATAATAGCTTACTAAAACTTATTTGCTAATTACGTATTAATAATATAATAAGTAATAATTATTAGAAACATAGCTAGTACAAAAATCTTCGTACCAAAGCTAAGCAGTGCATCGTCACTTCGTTCGAATGTGAGTGAGTGTGGCGAGTTGTTTGTTAAGGCCTATGACACATTAACTGTTTCATTGCGTTAAAAATAATTTATTGTGTTGGTTGTTATTGTTTGTATGTTCATCTTTTTAAAGTAGTATTAATTTATTTAGTATACTAGTTTTCACCCGCGGCTTCGCTCGCGTAAATGTAGCTTAGGTTGGGTTAGGTTTGCAACAGTTCTTTTTTCTGGATGAATCCCTATGTTCTATTCTGTACTCCTGACAACGTGTATGCAAAATTTCATGTTGCTCGGTTGAGTAGTTAAGGCGTGGAAGCGTAACAAACAAACAAACTCATTTTCGCATTTATAATATTACTAGTAAGGATTATATACCTCCAGCTTTTGCCTGCGGCTTTACTTGCTCGGGCAAAGATTTCTTTTTCTAAATGAAATGTACCCTATGTCCTTTTTTCGTACCTCTGACGAAGTGTATGCGAAGTTTCATGATGCATGTTGTAAATGCGTCGAAGCGTAACAAACAAACTCAGATTCGCTTTTATAATGTTAGTATGAATTTTACTTTTTAAAGATTGATGTCATTATTGCACATCAATACCACTCAAATTACCATTTAAACAGTGGCATAACTAAGCCGTAAGCTTGTCACATCACCTTACTAATTAGTCAGAAAGGTGATGTGACACCTTAGGCCGCACTAAACATTAACATCTCGACAAACTAAAATCATATTTAGTTTCGATTTATGACAATTTTACGATTCTTGACTGCGTAATAATGAAACGTAAAATTATTTACGGTTTTTATGGCGTTCCGCTGACAAACTAGAACGTTATTCTCCAGCTATATTTAAAGCACTTTTGTTTTTTTTTATTTTGGATGTTTATTTGTGGTTGATAAGATATATGAGGTGGGTTTTATGTGTAGAAAGATAAGTAGGTATTTGTTACGAGTCATAGCTATAGTACTAGTTGGGATTTAAGAATGTGTTCTTATTTTGAAATGTGTAGAGCATTAGAAGTAAAATTCTGTGTCGCGGGGCCTTAAACATTCACAAAACGGTCATAAAGAACACCTAGACTCAAACCAACTATTTGCACATTGCACAGTTTTCCTCTTGCGGGGATCAAAACCACAACAGTCGGCGCAGCGGCAGTGGCATGGCCACCGGCTAACGCACTACGCCATCCGTGCAGTCCGTATTATGGAATCAGTTAGGATTTAAAAATCTAATCGGGATCGAACTCAAGACTGCTCCGTGGCAGTCTTACGGTCTCCGACTATAGTCGCTACTAAATTAAAAAAGCAATAACAATGTAACATACTAGCTGTGGCCGCGGTCTTACCCGCGTCATTGGTATTTATAGATACTGCGCCGCTCCCGTGAGCCATAGCGTGATGTTATATTGCCTATGGCCTTCCCAGGGTCTCAGGCTATCTTAATTCCAAATTTCATCTAAATCGGTTCAGCCGATTGAGCGTGAAAAAGTAACAGACAGACAGACAGACAGACCGACAGACAGAGTTACTTTCGCATTTATAATATTAGTAAGGATTTCAATTGTGCATTTCTCAACAATGACAGCTCTAAGCTATGACTGCTACGTATTAATATACTATAACAAAAATACTACCTACTTTGGTCTAAGCATAGAATATACTTTAAGTAATCACTCCAAGTACACTTTGTATATTCTATTTCAGTGATGTACTGCGAAAGCAAAGAAAGAAAAATCGCAAAACATTGACAAAAATAGTTTTGTTTTAATTTAATTTCATAATTTCGTGCCCATGCGCCCGCATATTGGATGGTTTCCAAAAAGCATTTTAGGGTGACCATGATAAATTGTTTTACAGAGATAATGTTCCACAGCGTGTGGCTGGAAATTGTGGGTATATTGAAAAATGTGAAAGTACGTGCCGTTAATGAAGTGTATGTATGGTGCAGTGATTTAAGTGGTTGTTAATAATAATAATAATAATAATAATAATAATAATGTTTTTATTGTTTCACAGATATTTACAACCATTAGGAACAATTTTTGTATACATGATGTTAGCTACAATTTGTGAACGCTGGTACTTAAAATAGGAAGACCTGAGCTATAAGTACCAGCAACCTTCCATGACACATTTTATATACAAAACCTACATAGAATGATAAGTTAAAACAATGTACATGTAAGAAAATAGTAAAACAAAAAAGAAAATTAAAGCAATTCGGAACATAATTAATTTAGTAAACGTTTGTGTGTTTGTGTGTGTTTGTGAGGATGTTTGTGTGTTGACCATGTACTAGGTGTTTTTGTGTTCAATGCTCGCATCTGTCAACAGCGTGTTTTGTCCATAAGTAGTTGTTTTGTTGTGTTTATTATTTTAATGTTTGTAAAGTCCTTCCATGACATAGGAATTATTCTTAGAGTGGTAGTACTTTAATCAAAACACTATAATATTTGACTTTTTAGGCTTTTAAAACAGGTTGTTTTAAAAGCCTACGAAATCAAATATATTTATTTTTATAAATATTAAGTGTGAGGCGCACATCTAGGTTTCCATGCCCTGTAACCCAGACGCGAAACAACTATTCGCAGACAACACTAATGTTTGTCCCATCTGGGCACAGAACCTAGCGCGCGGCGGGACAGTGACAGAGGCGGAATAACCACATAAATATCTACACCATCTGTGCAGTTAATTTTGCATTAATAGTCACTTTCTCTGTGTTATCGAGATAGTCACAACGTATTTCTAACTACATATCTCGAGATACTAAAGCTCATGGTTCCCCTAACGACGACGGCTTTATGCCCGTTTCCCAATAACTGTATGCAAATCGAAGCCTATTTTTAAAAAAAGGTTGTTTTGGGTATAACCAGGTATAATACAAAGAGGTCAGCTATGACGACATATAACACAATACTTTTTTTTATTAAATGTAGGTCATCTTATCTTGATTGTACTTACTGTACAATGGTTATCTCGCCATTGGCCCATAGTGTTATGGATTCTATCATCTGTATGTATTTTGTCGTATATTGTAGACGCCTAAGTCTTGAGAATGAGTTAAATTCTGTATCAAATCTAATCAAAAATATCACCTCAAGAAATTAACTCAGGAACATTAATTTATTAACAATAATTATCCTACATAAACCTTTACTTAGTAATCTATTAATGTCTTTGACCATATTAGAGACATTTTGGAAGAATGACTAGGAAGACTGAAGAGACAGGGTAGGTTACTCTACACCGACGAGGGTGCTTGCAGAATGTACTAAATTTAAATGAAGCAAAAGTGATAACTTTAACGGTAAAGGAAAACATCGTGACCTGCATGTTTGAGAGTTCTCCATTATGTTCTAAAACATATATGAAGACTGCCAACCCATATTGGGCCAGCAAGGTAGACACAAAAAGCCTAACCCTTCTAACACTGAGAAGATGACTGCGCCCAGCAGTGGGACAGTTTATATACAGGGCTGATATTATTGTAAGAGTGATATGTCAAAATCGTAGCAAAACGAAATTATGTATGGTAAATATGTCTGAGTGCCTACCCAAAGTTTATTAGCAGACAAGTATTGAAACAATAATCAAATTAAGTAATTAAAAATGAGTATAGACTTACACACGTTTTCTAAAAGGTGTCAAATGACGACACAGTGGCACAATCCATTAATTAATAAACTTTGACATACGTGGGACTTTGAAACAAAAATGACATTTCATATCAAACTGATTCAAGTGATTTGATTGGCTATTGCTAATTCAGTTAGCCAATCATAGCAGTTGACATGCGTTAGACCGTCTGTCAACAAATTTTTATGTCAATGTGCCTTACAGAAAGAGCATGCATGCGCTCTTTCTGTAAGGCACATTGACATAAAAATTTGTTAAAATAAGTTTTAAAAATATATCGTAAAAAAGCAAATAACACAGAAAAATTCCGTCTGTATCTATGCATAAATAAAAAAGACAACGGAAGAACACATAAAATACCGAAAGTTTTTAAAACACAGCAAACAAAACAAGAAGAAGTATTAAAGTCTTTATATTTTGATAAAACATACTCTTATAAATATTGCAACGAGAAACTTTGTTCATTTATAATGTTTGGATATCCTGGGCCATGTTTGCACGGCGCACCTCCCATCCGCCTTCAAAAGCGCGGAATAAACAATATCTTGGCAAACATTCAGCGTGTCAACTGCGAGGTTGCTTAACGTGCCGCGATTTAAATAATTGCTAGCATTTTGATATCTTTAGCCATTAATTTAATATATTTGTGGCAATACTGACAAAAAAGGGTAGTTGTTTTTATTCGATTTTATATTTTACACACACACGAGCATAATTCAAAATCAAAATTGGTTCCAAAATAGTATCTATAATATTTTAAACTTGGATATAAGAAAAGTGGGTAATGGTGGGGATGTCTCGCTATCTCCTTCGAACAGCAGTATTTACATAGCGATTATGTCACAGTTTATATCTTGCATCCTTTTCTGTCATTCGTCATTGAGCCCTAGTCACTGATTTCAAACTCTTGTAATTTTAATTATTTATTTTGGGTATTTATATTGGATTAATTCTTTGCATGTTTTAATTTGGGCAATGTAACTATATGACTTATATAAAACAAAATGAAGTCACGTACCCTATCCTTAAACAGGAAGTATCAGACGTAGAGTGGAAACAGATCGACAGCCAAATTAGAGTTTTTGAATATGAGGTCCACGATACACGAATCTGATGCTTTCGATACGATGCATTTAATTTGTTAATTAAACAAAGGAAGAAATCTTTATAGGAAAGCTAATTTGAAAGATGGTAATGGTAACACAAAACAAATAAATATAAGAGATCAACTTATCTTCAGGGATAGCATACCATCTGTTCGATCGATTGCCTTCCAAACTGCGTTTTTACTCAAACTGCTAACTGCCCTACATTCGAACTTTATCTTATAATCAGTACAAACACAATAAATCAACAAGTAGGGCAACAATAATTCACGACAATAAAAAAATAAGAATAGAAATCCACCGTCGCTTCTTTTCAGAATAGTTTCATGCCATAGACAATTAAAAATAAATTAACGACATGGCGGGGATGTCGACAAGATGGCGTCCATATTACTTTATTACGCTTTATTGCGATTCAATCTGAATATTGCGATTTTAATGTGTTTTCACGCAATCATATTATTACCAAAATAATGTTTTAATCCGGTTTCGTTGCCAAATGCAAATAGGTCGACGAATCATCGGTGATATTAAAAATGTCGTTATAAACTCGTGTAGAAAATACGAGATCATATTAAACGAGACTATAAAGTTGATTTACCTTTAGATAGGGTTGCCAACATTTTATACAATAAATAAAGTAAATTAGGATCTGAAAAGGAAAGTAATTTTGTTGATTGTTGCATGTTGTAATAGGTATACATAATATACGTACCTACATGGAAACTAGTTCAAGTTAATATGTATTTCACGCTAGAGAGGAGACACGAGTTTGATTGCGTGATTTTTTGACTCACTTAGGCTAAGCTATGCGTTTATTGCAACGAAACGCAGGATATAATCCTGAAATTATATTTAATTGGCGATTTAAAAGAGTGGCCATGAGTTTTGTAAAGATATCTTCGCATAGACTTCACAATAGAATCATCACAATACGAAGAAACTCTGGGGTGCGATTAAAAACATTTGCGACTTTCCACAAAAGAAAAGTGACTGTCAAGAACTAACAGCATCCAGTATTTCACCCAAAGAAGCATTAAACAATCATAACAATTATTTTTCGTCACTCGGCAAGAATTTATCTAGTAAAATACTAGAAAAGCTTTGTACGTCAGAGGACGCTCTAGCTACTAATGTTAAAACTAAGAATTTTGGGTCAGAATCGTTTTTTATGATCCCTACTGATATGTACGAAATAGACACGATAATACAAAGTCTCAAAAATGATAGCGCTCCTGGGCTCGATGGTTACAAAGCTCCCTTTATCAAAAATATTAGGCATTATATTTTAGAACCATTTACGTTTATTTGCAACCTTAGCATGACTACAGGCACCTTCCCTGAAAGGTGGAAAATAGCCACAGTATCTCCTATCCATAAAAGTGGGCCTAAAGATACTCTTGATAACTACAGACCCATATCCCTACTTAGTATCTTTTCCAAAATACTTGAAAAACTTATTAACAAACGTGTCGTTAGTTATTTAGAAAAAAAAGGCTCTACTGTCAGAACGACAGTTTGGATTCAGACAAGGTAGATCTGCAGAAAATGCCGTTGAACTTCTTACTAACATAATTTCAAAACATGTAGATCAAGGCTGTCGTTGTTTAGGCCTATTTATAGACATTGCAAAAGCCTTTGATACCGTATCTGTGCGAATACTTTTAGGCAAGTTAGAATCATTCGGCATCAGAGGAACTGCACTACAATGGTTCTGTAGTTACCTAAGCAACAGAAGACAATGTATTAAAGTAGGAAATCAAGTTAGTGATGAGCAAGATATCTGTTTCGGCGTACCACAAGGTAGCATCCTCGGCCCTACACTATTTATAATTTACATAGATGGAATACTCGGTATAGATATCCCTAACGCTGATCTCATTTGCTACGCTGATGATACAGCTATCATATTTCATGGCATCAACTGGATTGAAGTTTATACACGGGCTGCAACAGGTGTTCGTAAACTTGCTGATTGGCTTGACTCTAACTTGCTAGCCCTTAACATCACGAAAACTAATTACATAGCATTTCGAAAAACACGTGCAACTGGTATACCAGAATGGAACATCAAACTTCATGCAGACTCATGTCCTTATTTCGACAGTTTTAACTCACGATGCCAATGTAGCAACATAGTTCAAGTTGACCAATTGCGATATCTAGGAGTCATTATAGACCAACACCTCTCATTTAAAATTCACATCACGGGATTAGCAAAGCGCACACGGAAAATTATTTATATAATAAAACTCTTACGTGATTCTGCGGCTAAGGATGTTTGTAAATTAGTTTACGTAGCTCTCTGTCAATTTTAGTTTTAGTATGGGGTGGATCAGCCCAAAAATTCATGATAGTGCTTGAAAGAGCGCAACGTGTTGTCTTAAAAGTTATGTTAGACAAACCTTTCCGTTTCCCAACTGACATACTATATAAAGAAGCAGCTGTTTTAGGAGTAAGAAAAATCTTCATATCCAAGGTTTTTACAAAAATGTACGTTAAAGCCACGAGTGAAAACAATGTAAGAGAGCAGCAGAACAAACGTAAATTAAAAATTCCTACTATAGCCGTAAACTCCACTTTTGCTCAACGATTACCCTCATTCTTACAAACACATATATTTAACAAAGTAAGTGCATTACTTAACATCCAAAATATCAGTAAAACAGAAATGAATAATAAGGTCAGATGTTGGCTCTTAAAAATATCATATTTTGACGCAGAAAACATTTTAAAAATTGAACATACTTACACATACACACACATACACACCCTGACACACACATACTCACACGCAAATATGTACAATACACAACCACACATATGTACTTTTTACTAATTTTTAATTTTTTATACTTTTATTTTATTAAAATTCTATTGTTAGTTAATTATTCACTGGATACTATAAGTTATAAACAACCTGCATAATTTTGTAGTGGTGCCCAAGACACAGGCTCAGCCTAGTTTGGGACCAACGGAACGTCATGTACTAGTTATGTATACTATGGAAATAAAGAATTTATTATTATTATTATTACTTGAGCATTTTTGAGAAAGATTGATCCTTTGCCGTCATCTAGCAAATAAGCTAAATATAGCTTCAGTAACTTCACTAACCTATATATACCAGTAAAGTCACGTCAGTCATGTCTGGGCCACGGGGCTGTCTAACCCCGCCAACTTCCTAACTCCGGAATGCTATTGAGATTTCTTGACAGCATAACGCAATAAAAATGTTTGGCCCAGCACGAGATTCGAATTCACAGCAGGCTCATTCACTGGTGGTGCGGCACGGAGGCAATCATAGTTTTTTTTATCCATAGTATGTATATAGTCGTCCAGATTAACTCAATATATAATAAGAAGTATTTCACTCGTACTTTATAAAAATATAAAATGTATTTCATTTAGGTAATAATTACTGAAACCTTCTAATTGAAGTAAACACGTCAATAACACAACACGCGCCAATTATCAGTTTTCACAAATATAAAGAGGTTCACTTTAATTTACATGAAATATCGGCAGCACATATTATAAATTCGTTATGAGGTAAATTCATAAGAGACTAGTTACTGCCAACGGTTTGGCCTGCGTAAATCAATACAACCGAGATAATTTATATGTGTTAATCGAGGATATGGGCTATCTGTGTGCTAAGTTTTATGCAAATCTGTTCAAAAGTTTACATGTAATTAAATACATAACAAACATCCAAACACCTTCACATCTTATCTTATCTTATGTGGGGGCCAGTCAGTGCAGACCAGCGACACTTCGACCCAGTGGGATCTTTTGTGTCGACAATCTCCCAATAACGACTGCCATAGATGTTCATGGTAGCCGGGACCAACAGCTTAACGTGCTCTCCGAGGCACGGAGTAGGCCATAATTATCAATCAATACGTACATAATTTCAAAAAGTCATATAACTTCCGAAAGTCAGAGGTGCGCGACGTGGGTTCGAACCCGAGACCCTCTGCATTTCAGTCTGTTGGTCTCCCTACTGAGCTATCGCTGCTCAACACCTTCACATACTTTGATATGTTTATAGGACTAGGCACTATGAACGCAGCTCCACTCCGCTTCGCTCCGATAGGGAAAACTTTAAACTATGACTTATGAATTCTAGCTTACTAACCAAATGTATACTAAAAACTGACCAGATAACGTATTTACATATATAAGTACATGTACTCCCACACCTATCCTAACTTCCTAACTAATATTATAAATACGAAAGTGTGTTTGTTACGCTTTCACGCCTTATATACCAATTCTTGAAATCTATATAATATATAAAACTCTTCCGTTACTGAGTGACAGTGACGGACAACGCATAGCCGAAACTATTGGGCGCAAGAACCTGAAATTTGACATGTATGTTCCTTGGCTACTGTAGGGGTGCACTAAGAAGGGATTTCCCGAAATTCTCACGAGATTGGGAAGAAATGGATAAATAAAAAAACATGTGTGGGCGAAGCTGCGGGCATCCTCTAGTTTCAAATATATTTTGTACGGGATACAAAAAAGGGAATCAGCAGTGACAATTTTTCCACCCAGAGCATCCAATCTGAGAACTCATGCATGGCATACACTACCACTGCACCACCGAGGCAGTCTGTTTACATAATTCATTAGTAAAATGTAGAAGAGCTAATTTCCGTACCAATTCTATACTAAAGTATGGCAAAGCTAACAAGACTGCATTTATGATTGCGGACACACATGTGTACGGCCACTCTCGCTGACCGATATTCAAGGGATATTAAAAACTCCTAGCCTGATATAAAATCTTCTTATTTAAGGATATTGACAATAATAATAGCAGCTTTCGGCATTTTTGCAATCGTTATAACAAGATATATGGTTTTGGTCGCCATAATATCTTCCTTACAATCATCGCTTACTCGTAAAGCCGACAATAAGATTAAATCTCAAGTATAAATAAACGAAAACTTTTAAAGATTGAACTCGGTGACTACACACGCAACTTTAAGATTAAATTATGATTCCATAAAATTAAATAATCTCTACCATAAAATTTCGCAACCGATAAAAGCAACAGTATTTAATTATCCGCTTGGAACCATAAATCATCTATTTTATTTCTTAATTTCACACAGAATTCGCAGAAATAGCTATATTTGCTTCTGGGTATTTGATAAATAAGTAATAAAGTAAATAGATGTTGTTAAGGCAATTTTCCTCGTAATTATTAGCTATATTTAACATTATAAATGGACCTACATACGTACTTTGCTCAACAAAATCCGACAGATTAAAATGTAGAAGCGTTTTTTTCAGGGTTATTTCGAAAATATATTACTCAAAACCTTTTACCCGTTACTTATTTATTCTTTTGTTCTACCTTTTGTACAATTCATTGTTAGATATTGAATTTGGTTGCTTTAATTGCATTAAAACGCAGTCGCCAAAGAAAGCAGCGGCGTAAAACAAACAACGGGGAGTGAGGGAGGCACTTGCAATTTTAAAGTTGTTAATTTATGTTTTTTATAACACCTATGCGGCATTTTGCATTTTTAAATCAATTGATATTATTTCCAATGATAATTGCGACCCTTTGACTATTTTTGTATTAGAATCCAAAGAATTTATAGCAATTCTTTTAAAACTATAGTTGCCTTAAATTATCAGAAACGTAGATTCTATACATCATTTTTCAAAGAAGTTCTCATCAAGGGTACTCCTGGGATGTACAAGCAAAAGAAAATTCTAAGAAACAAAGCATAAACATGGAACAAATAATTCTATGAATAACTTTATTTTTCATTTCTGGCTGGGTAGAACTCGCTACTCTCTGAGCATCCGTACAGCAATTAGTATTAAAAATAAAATTAAAAAGTAAAATGTAGCTGTATGAATGAAGGTTAATTAAAAGAAGGTTAATGTTTTCCTGAAGTGTTTTAATGAGATGAAACGTTCTGTAATAAACAGTTCGAAGAATCTCTTCTTTATAAAGACAAGTACTCAAAAAATAGGATTTCGTTATTTCTTTTGTCCAGAATATTACTAAGTTTTAAATTTATAAACCAAGTGACCGCCAAAGTTTAACCCTTATTCTGTAGAGCCTCTAGCTAAGCTCGAAGTAAGTTTAAGTTCGAAGTACACAGGTCGAAGGTAGATGCTATGCACCTCTACCTACCCTATCGGTCATAAAAGTGTCTTCATCTCCGTAGCCTTTATTATTCCCAAGTCACTTGGGGTCGGCTTTCTAGTCCAACCGGATTTGACTGGATATCAGTTTTTACACGGTGCGACTGCCATCTGACCAACGCATTCCGAAGGCTAACGATACCCTAAGGCTAGACCAGTGTCAGGATATTAGAGGTCACTGACTTCCCAATAACGACTGCCTTAGATGTTCATGGCAGTCGGGACCGACGGCTTAACGTACTCTCCGAAGCACGGAGCAGGCGATAAGTGTCAATCAATACGCACATAATTTCGAAAAGTCATATAACTTCCGAAAGTCATAGGTGCGTGACGTAGGTTCGAACCCAAGACCCTCTGCATTGCAGTCTGTTGGTCTCCCCACTGAGCTATCGCTGCTTCAATCGGCCATAAAAGTGTAATCGGTCTATATATGTCTGTGTAAAATAGCTATAACAAATACTTTTATTCGAAAAATACATTTATTCTTTAACAGTTTTATCATGTTTAAAACTACAGGTAGGGTTGTCAGCAATACTTTTAAAATAGTAGTATGCTTTATTTTGCTTCGTAATTAGTGAATATAGACATATCTAGATATAATGAAAATGTATAGTTTCTGGTCTCCGAGATCCAAATAAAAAATCATTCATACATAGTCTCATCTATAACCGAAAAGGAAGACAGAGGTACCTATACAATAATAATAATATTCTACACATACATACACACAACACCATCTAACCCAAATTAAGCAGAGCTTGTACTATGGGTACTAGACAATGGATAAACATATATATATATGTTTATCCATTGTCTAGTATATATATATATATATATATATATATATATATATATATATTCTTGTAAATGTTTGACTGGTGCGGTAATCGAACCCGCGACCTCAGGCATGGCAGTCAGTTACACTAAAATGTCCATATTTTACTGTGTTTTAAAATTCAGGTAATAGGGGACTAACATTTTGGCCTCTAACAGATAGGAACAATCGCAGGCCTCTTGTTGCTACTAAAAACTACTATTGTCCAACCCAGGAATTAAACCTCATGACCGATGATCTTCCGTTATGTGATATAAGTACAAACTTGTACCACATAAGGGAGAATGCAGTCCAAGCCGGTTACAAGATAGACCTTCAAACGTATAAATAACAGACAGCATAGCGGCTTGACATAGCTTAAAAGAAACAACTAGGCATAATTCCTGTATCCCGTGGAACTTAACAAACATTCAAACAACGGACTCAAAGGACATCCAGATTCGGCACAAAAAATTATTGGTGGTAGATACGGTCAGGTGCAAAATTGGAGTGTGTAGCAATTTTACAAAGCAATAGAATCACAACAAGTTGTACTTTTTCGATAAAATCATTGCACACATACACATAAACCCGCCTCACTTATTCTGCTTATCTTTATTATTTGAAAATTTCAGTAATAAAAAAACAAAAAGTGGAAGTAGAGGGCCCCAGGATTTGAACCACCCTCATAAGTAGTGACAAAGTGACTCGTTGATCGCTACGATACATTAGGCAAATTTAAGCATTAATTGTAAATGCGGACTAACAGAGACACTTGTTGAATATAAGGGATACTAGTTATTATAGTTATACTTATTTATACAAGAACTCGTTTTTGTCTCATCTTGCACACATGCGCATGACGAACTTCATCTACTATCATTATCCTTACTTCCTTACTAATATTATAAATTCAAAAGTAACTCTGTCTGTCTATCTGTCTGTCTGTTACCTTTTCACAGCTAAACCACTCAACCGATTTAGATGAAATTTGGTACAGATATAGTTTAAAACTTGGGGAAGGACATAGGCTACTTTTTATTGATGTAGATACCACACGGGCGGAGCCGCGCGCAAAAGCTAGTATTGAATAATGTTTCATTGTTTGCGTTAAAACATCACACACACAAAGATATTCGCCCGGATCAGAATGCGAATGTTTACTTTACGATGCTATTCCACTTTTGTCTTTGACCGTACATACCATTTTTTATCCCGTATGGAGATCGAACCCACAACAGCTGGTGGATTGGCAATGGCGAGACGACCACTTAAACCAGTACGCTATACTACACATGTTTTGACTGCACGGATAGCGTCGCGCCGCGCCGCGAGTGTTGTGGGTTCGATCCCCACACGGGACAAAAAATTGTGTGACCTACAAATTGTGAGTCTGGGTATTCTTTGTGTCCGTTGTTTGAATGTTTGTAAAGTGTCTTTTTTAAAATTAAATCAAATCAAATCAAAAGCTGGACAGACAAACAGACAGATCGATGTCACAGGCTTAGCTATAATGTCTTATAGACACTCTTTAGGTAGGCAACCCTGAAATACAGTACATTTAAATGCCCCAATAAATTACAGTGCTTCCAAAAAAAAACTTACGTAAATAACACGAAAATTGAGTTATAAAGTTGGTGGTTACAAAAAAATTGAAAAGAGTATCAAAACAAGTAATAACGCAGGATTTATGAGTGCACGCCGTGTTCACTGGGCGGTTTTGCGTATAGTAATGGATGGGTTGATGCATTTTGAGTCCGTGAGTGAGCGTATACTCAATTTATATATCCGATTTTTGGTTGACACAGTTAACCTGTCAATTGGTAGAATATTCATACAATAATAATATTAGCTCTGTGTATCGAACTACAATCTACGTCTGTGCAAATACGAATCCTCAAATATTTTGGACACGTTGTTCGAAACGAACACTCGTTGTCCAAGGACAGGTGGAGGGCAAACGGTCACGCGGTCGATCACCTACGCGTTGGACAGACCTTATCAAAGCTGCGACATAAACCTCCATGGTCCAAAGTTCCAGAGACGCTGAAGACCACAACAAGTGGAGGCGCATCGCAGTGGCTGTATTAGCCAATGAAAATGCAGCGTCATCAACCACGACCACTCTGTCATGAGTGAACGACTAAGGAGGAGGATATAAACTACTACTTTTTGCTCCACTCGCGTTAATTCAAATTTAGTTAGTGAATACCCCTCGGGAGCAGTGCTTTTTTCTGGATAAATGAGCCTTTGTCCTTTTCTAAATCCATGACAATGTGCATGTGAAATTTCATGATGATCAGTCGAGTATTTAAGGCGTAAAAGCGTAACAAACAAACTAACATTTGCATTTATAATATTTGTTAGTATGCCACTGCTCGCTATAGGCTTCTTCTCAGTGTAACATGTTAGACACATAGTCTACCATGTGGCCCAGTACGGGTTGGCAGACTTCACATATCTTTGAGAAATTTATGGAGAACTCTAAAACATGCAGGTTTCGTTACGATGTTTTCTTTCACCGTTAGAGCCAAACGATAAACAATTATTATTGGGATTAAATATAATGACCACCAAAAATACTAATTGCGCAGCAAAATATGCTTACTAAAATATATCATAACAAGCACCTATACGCCTCAAATCACTGCATTCCGTTTTGGAAGGGTTAGGCTATGTTAGGTTCCTTCTTAAACCCACCCAAAAATAGGAGCCCCGCGGAGCGCGGCTCCGTCGACTTAATTTGATCTCTTTAAATATATTTTGGTGTGCAATTAGTATTTTTGGTAAGCATATTTTGCTGTGCAATTAGTATTTTTTTGCTGTGCAGTTAAATACTACCCATTATTATTAATAAGCACATAACTTCGAAAAGCTAGAGGTGCGCGCCTTGGGATCGAACTTGAGACTGCGCGGCAGTCCGATGGTCTCCCACTATCTATATCGCTATCGCTGATTGCCAGAATGCCAGGCTCTTTAGTCGTCAGTTTTACAATATTATTGTTTTTATAAAGCAAATATGTAAAGATTTGTATTAAAAATACCTACCACACGTTTAGTAATCCAAGCACTTAGAAACTTTGCATTTTAGTGCTTGAAAAGTATTTAAAGTGAGTTAGTTAGTTAGCACTAAGTCACTGTGATATGTACTGAACTATGACGTTCATAAGTGTTACTTTGTGACCTAAATGAATAAGTTAAACACAGGACATATGTAGGACGAACAAAAACTTTTCTTTAAAATTTAATTAATTATATTTACTAAAAGTTTTCGTAAGAGATGTTGTTAAAATTAATTTGCTAACTTGTTATAGGTTTGTTTAATTACAACTTTTATACTATTAGTAAGATAATATTACAGAAAAATTAAATATTTATTTTTAACGTCTTTAGCTCTAAAATGTTCTAGGTGTATACGAAAACTAGATTGAAAATAAATAAGCGCGCTTTTCGATATAAGTAATTTGTACCGTATATTTTTTATTAAGAACAAATTTTCTGTACTGGTGTATCCTTTGGTAGGCTTAGTTACATTTGGGAAACCTTGTGACCAAAGATGGTGGCAAGATGATGAACCCTGCAAGCAAGGCCTAAACTATCCTAAACATATAAAGCATAATATTTTGCAGAAAAGGTACTACGCTCTAGAAAGGTTATTCGCTGGAGCACAGCGAGCATTAATTGGTTTCCGTGCTGTCAAAGCCCTCAAGCACGGTGGATGGATTTTAAACATTTTTGATGGTAAATGTACTGGTTAATTTCGCATAGTATTGCTGGAGCCAATTACGGTCAGACTGGTCGAACTGGGTGGTTAGGCAGTGCGCATTTAATAGGGATCATTATTATCTAGATCAGACCCGTCCCTTGCTGACAGCACACCGTCTTCTAAAGGAGGCTGGTAATTCTACTCACCATAAGAACACAGTCCAAAGATTCTTTGGTTGCGATGTTCAGAAGAAGATGGTTCCCAAATAGGGTTGCGGCAATAGGAGTGAAGTCCCAGATTAACTAGGCACTTTCGCCGTGCCTAACTCCTCATTCAAACAATATTCAATAGTTTTCATAACCTTCTATAAGACTGTCTCAATGATGTAGCAGTAGTGTATATCACTGCTCTTTATGAGATTTCGGAGCCGATTCGGGAAAAGTGTTATTGGGTTTTTCTGACAAGACAATTGAAAAGTAGCCTTTGCCCGGTGGACGACAATCAGCTTGTCCCCTCTTATATGGGACCTAAAATCATTGCTGGCGTAGTAAGGTTGTCAGATATCTCTACCTTTTGAATATTGGCGTGAGACTTTCTACGTATGAAATATTTTAAAAGTCGTGTACAAACATATTACGTATTTCTGAAAACAAATAAGTACATTTAAATTAACTAGAAATTCACAAACATTGTGGTCCCTGTCTACCACACACGAAAATAATAATTTTGTACAAATCTGAAAGTTAAATTGAACAAATATTACCTTTGTCTATTGAATACTCAGAAATTTATAAGGTTATTAGAAGGTTGTTTATAAAAGTTGCAGTAATTAAAACTTGAACGATGTTTCCATGTATAATCTCCAAGAACTAGTTAATTGGAAAATGTAGTGAAGGGTAGTGTGTGTGTGTCATTAGAGCACGAAAATAGATTGAAGTCATATCATAGCTTAGATTGAAAAAATACCAGCCAAATTTTCTAAGAATTCTCTTCATCGATAGTCTTACAACTGTAGCCCCGAACGGGTAGGCAGTGGTTTTGGGTCTGAGGAGGACGAGTCTACTGAGCACAGTACTAGATTCGTACTGGTACTGCGAATTTCTTGCCTGAAAATTTCAATTACACTTGGGAATCAACTCTTATGCACAGCAGTTGTATTTGCTAATGCACCACATACAACGAAAACTATACACTTCTCATAAAACTCTACTCTTCACAATGGCTGAATGAACCTGGATATGGTAATGTGATTTAAAAATTTGCTATTACTACACAAGGACTATCTACAGTGTTGGCAATGCGCAAGTGATACTTCTCTTGTAGCAAGCGCCCAAAGTCTACGATAACTTTCACATGTTCACCGCTAGTAATGCGTATTATTTCATTCGAATGATATTCGAATACAACCGCCCAACCCGAAACTTATGTTGCATGGTCAATGAAGTAGTGCTACTACCTATGTATAGTAAGTTTTTGACAAACAGTCACTAAACTTAAACACTAACTAGCTAATATATCCTCGAATGTAGTGAGGTACATTCGAATACTTTTCGAGTGCAATATATAATATACACACCGCTCAGGCCGGCGTTGTTGTCATGTCGTTAAAGCAAGTGGAATTATAAAGTCATTTATACAAACCCTATATTCATATTTATTTGTTTATTTTACATAAAATGTTTTGACGTACGTACTTAGAGCAAAACATGTTACGTAAAATAAACATCAAAACTCAAAAGAACTAATTTATATTTTTTTAATACAACACAAACAGAAGCATTTATTTTCACATTGTATTAATTTACACATGATTCTCTCTTCGGACTTATTTGGAAGCTATTTCAGAAATGGCTTATGTATTTTGTACCACGTTTTATGTTTTATTCGAAACTTTTATTTGCTCTAGAGAGATTTAATTTAGGTAAAGTACTTCACATAATCATCGCTATTGTATTCTTGTCTATATGCAATGTAGTGAGCTTAATCGAAAAAGTACCTCACCATAAAACTAGCAAATGAGTAGTGACACTGTTGTTGGCTTTCATACGGTGTATAAGATCTCCTTTCTCTTCTCTAGGATCGGCAATGTGTGACTGATACCCTTAGTCGTGCAAGCGATCTTAACCTACGCTAAACACCTGCCATCATCTGTGCGTGTTTGCTTCTCGGTAATATACAAAAGGCAGTCAACGAAAATAAAACATGGAAACAGTATTTGCATATCTATTACAGTTTATTAAGGAGACCACTGCTATTTAATATACTCTTCTACTCAAAAATTTACATTACTGTTAATCCGGTAAAATAGCTATTAGCTGTTCTGTTTTACAGTTTATTTACTTGCTGTCAAGGACTTAAATCCATTGATATAACTAAACATTATCATGGCGACATGGCTTAGTTTTATTAAGCCCCGCCTACTTTGTGTAGATTCCGTAGTGTCATGTAAATAATACATGGAAGTATTCTTACCGCTCTACGGTAAGAATACTTCCATGTATTATTTTCGTTGACTGACAAAACAGAATTTATAATTTAATGATAAACGTTACTAAGCCTCAAGCTGGTATAATATTCGTTACAATTTTATTTTAAGTTTGTTACTAAGAACTATATTTCTGTATTTTATAGTATTTTTTCAGCGGTACTTACTCAAAACCTAACTTATTTTGCGCATCCTAAGAATAAACGATATGCAAAGCCTATTTTGTGTAACGTTATAAAAAGTGTTTGTCTTACTTTAACTTTCAAGGCTACTTGCCTTGAAAGTTCAAGTTTTTACAAAAATTGCTTTTAAAGAATTTCAGTAATTCTTTTTTATATCATCTATCAACAGCACTCAGTCTGACTAGGTAGATGTTCTTGTATAGAAGCTATGAATAGTGTTATTTTATATTTTCCTTTTTTAAAGATACTTCTATATTATATATTGATTAGATATTCTTGTTAACCCTTACAGCTAAGCTAGACCGTTAGTGTTAAGTATGGATAGTACAATGTGTGGGATTCGAATCCACGACCTCTCTATTGCTAGTCCAAATGACTTATTCATTGGGCTATCGCCACTTTTTTATATTATTACTAAAATGAGGATGGACATGTACAGAGCCATGTACATTTTTTAGAATAATTAGGATTAGTTAGTGGCGTCTAAAACTGACAATTTCATGCCAAAAAAGCCCAATAACTTTTCTCCTGACTCGGGAATCGAATTCGAAACTTGATTCATATTTACCTCCGCTGCGCTACTGAGGCAGTCTAATGAAAATCGAGTTGTTTAAAAAGCAAGATCTTCAAGCAACATGTGTATTTGGTAACACCAAAAACACGCCTCGCATAAACCCATCCACACCGCATCCTTAATCAAAAAATGAACACTTGTCGAATTAACTACATCGTTTTACAAACCGTCCCCGTATTTTACACACCGACCAAAAAATAACCCAGTACTCATAGAATTTGCATAAAAGCCAATAAAGATGCATACTTTTTTGGCCAACAGGGTACGGGATTGTTGTATTTGCATAATAAATTCTAACTAATGTTATTGCATGTATTAGCAGCGTATAAGTAAATACCTGTGTTTATTCAGATGATGTTAAATAGGGTTTTATTGGGTAACCATCTTGGCAATAAGAAGCACTTATAGGGCTAAATATAGACCAATGTCTATTAGCATAAATTTGCGTAGAATAGTATAGAATAGGATACAACATCAAAAATACTTTTTATTAGTCGTACTATATGTATACAGACAGATAATATTCCAAATATTTGTCTGTATGTATGCTTAGATATACAAAGTTCATTAAACAGTGAGGCTTTATTTCTATCTACATATAGTATGTACTACATACAAGCTCTAAACCAAATTTCAGTTCAATAGGAGCAGTAGTTTAGCCACAGGATAGAGTTTTAGTTTTTGCTAAACTGCAACGGGTTTTATCTGCCCTAACAGCTGACCGAGAGTCTAAGCATAGGTATCTAAGGTCATGCAGCTTAAAGCGACAAAAATGTAGGAGACTTTGCCGCTCTGATACTTAGTATACATTATTACTATAGCCAACAATCACGCCAAAGTGAGTGTTAATCTTAGAGCAATAAGAACGAAAACACAAGCATATGTTATGCTTGTGTTTTCACCACTAGTTTACACCATTAGTTTGTAACACAAACAAGGAAGCAATAAATCAACCCGTGACAACAATAAAACAAAGAAAGAAAAACAACAATGAAACAATGACAGACAACAGATATTTATAAAATATGGTTTTTGAGTATTAAATTGAATTAATTTGTTTGAAAAAAGTGATTTTCTATTTTTATCTTCATCGAGTTTTTTACCGAACACTGAGCCCATATGGAATACTCTGTCCAATTTAATACCCATAGCAACCTTGTATATAAGTATGTCGCAGTAAGATGGTTGTTTATTATTGTTATAAGTTTGCGCTGATGTCTGCCTGGATTCAATTGCCGAGTCTGGCAAAGTATTTTTCTGGTTGAAAATCAAAAGCTTCGTGAAAACGAGAGCGTATAATTATATTAGAATTCATATTTGTCGTAGAATTAAGAAGATAAATTTTTAATGTTTATTATTCGAGTATACTTTAGACAAAATTATTAATTCTTAGTATTTTTATAATTACTTTATCTTTGCTAATACGTTCGTAAATATATTAGATCAATTAGTGTTATAATAAATAATGTAAATATATTGTTGAAATTAAACAAATTTATACGGATTTTATCGCGTTGTTAATTTTTTATAAAACACTATTATTATATAATTATGTAACTTTAAACTACTATTTTAAACACTTTTACTAGTTACTGTTTACTTCTATTTAAGCTATTTAAATTATAAAACTATTTAAATTTAATTTTACACTTTCTTCGACGTTACGGTTGCTTTTCAGCAGCCAAGTTCACGGGGGATATAAAGTTGTTTAATTTCAATGTATAACATTATTCGCGTACACGTAAGACAATATTATGTAAATATATTGTATTTATAAATCAATAAAACACTTATAATTCTTACATTAAAACTTAACGCATTGGTATATCCGGTAAAAACCATTATATTGGTTAAAAAGTATTTATTAAAGTCTTCACAGGCAGTAAATAGCCACTCTGCCTATCTGTATAATAATAAAATAAATAAACTGCTGAACATGTATGCTTTGACATAACAGCAATGTAAACTGTTACAGGATGGCTAAAAGCCAAAACTTATGGTAAGATTGAAAGCCTCTTACAAACAATTGCGTAATAAATGATTAATCATGACACACCCTCACATACACACCACACGCACACATACGCGCACACGTACACGCACACGCACACACACACATAACACGAAATGTTGATTCCTTATTTTCTCTATTACTTTCATCCTTTAGAAGTTGTATAATGTTTCTGAAATAAACCTTTTTATTATTAATTATTATTATTATTCACATGCAAATAGGCTAAAGTGCCCATATGCTAGTTAATTGTTTACCATTAGCCGCTCGTGCTCACTCATCGTGTCACCACTTGCAAAAAAAGCAATTCAGTGTGTTATTACATGAACAAAACTAATAAGGCTATTAAATCTTACTAAAGAAAGTTTCAAAATAATGCGTACATAATTTAAAGTCATGCAGAATATTTATTTTATACAGGATAATAATATACACGTTTTGCATTCAGCCAACGTCCCCCAATTTTAACATAAAGATCACATCTAAAGATACGAACATCTTATTATCTCTCGTAGGCTCATCAGATAATAATATGAAGTTGTAGTTCTGGTTACAAATCGGACAATTTTGATAGTACCAGACTACGGCAGGATTGGTCTTTACACAATTTTACACAATTAGTTTATGCAAGCCATTTAATATTCAATCAATCAATGAAATCATTTATTTCGGGCTGCATAGGCCCATAGATAAATACCTCAACCTATATTTACATATTATAATTAAAATGTTATAATACATACAACACCATATAGCCCAAACTAAGCAGAGCTTGTACTATTGTACTATGGGTACTAGACAATGGATAAACATTACATATATACTTTTTTTTTTACGGTTGCTATGACCTATTTTAATCGAAGTTGTAAGAAACATTTTCATTACGGTAGGCAGCGGCTTTGCTCTGTATACCTCTAACCTTACAGAAGTCTTATTGCAGGAGTTACCACTTACCATCAAGTGGGCTTCTAGACCGGCTTTCATAAGGTAAGAAGTATTCAGAGATTAAAAATTTGAGTGCAATTTGGTTTTTACTATTTAATAGAATAGATTGTATTTTTACTATTTAATAGAATAGATTGTATTTTTACTATTTAATAGAATAGATTGTATTTTTACTATTTAATAGAATAGATTGTATTTTGATATCTTAGCGGTGGTCGTCAGGTTAACTCTAACGTCGATGAAATAAATCCTAATCCTAACTAATATTATAAAAGCGTAAATGAGTTTGTTTGCTTGTTACCTTTCCACGCCTAAACCACTGAACGATCATTCTAAAATTTTGCATAAACTTGTCAGGTGTACAGAAACGGACATAGGCTACCATTCATTACGAAAAAAAATACTGTTCCCGAGGAAAACAACAATAACGTTCGTATGATATTAGATGGCGCCACGTGTCTTTCGAATCATGATTGAATTATATTATTACAAGCAGAGTACAACCCGAATTGATTGTCAAATTCTAAATTAACGCGAGCGAAGCCGCGGGCAAAAGCTAGTGTGATATAGTTGCAAAAAAATATGTAAGGTAGCTGCGGCCAGCAATAATAATGTTCTCCTGATTCTAATTAGTTATACAAGCGTAGTTTCGGCCGCTTTGGTTTAAAAGCGCGTTTTAGGGGGCGGGGTTATTGCCATTGCCCAGGTGCAGTACCAGACTCTGTATTATTACCGAGTCTATTTTGACAGAATAACCAATATGTACGCATGTGCACTGCACGATTCGTTCCTACTTGTCCGGCCATTTCTACACTCAATGCTCTGATCGCTTACCAACCAAGTGTCGACTTATTTTTTTAATCGAATGTAAACATTGAAATTAAACTACTATATACGGATTTTATCGCGTTGTTTATTTGACACTTTATTATAAAATTTTGAAAACTGTTACACTACTATTACTATTCAACTTTACTAATTTTTAAGCTAATTAAATTATTGAAACTATAAAAAACAGAAGACGATATTACGAATGTATACATTTTTTAAAGTATTGCTATGAATGTTTAAATAATTAGTTTTATTTAATGAATACTTTTTCTAATTCATATTGTAATTTTATCGTTTTTAATAATATACTTAATTTGTTAATTAACTAGAATTAATTGTGATGTATTATATTATTACCAAAATTGAAATTTTCTATAATCTATGTATTAATATGGCTTCTAATTATTAGTATATTTATTGATTTTGTTATTATTTCAAATTTGTTATTATATGATATTCATTTTGATGCATATATTTATTTTTCTTACTTATCCATGATGTTACATTGTGTGATTGTTAAACCTGACTCTCTGCACGTGTTGGGAAAGCAACCTGTTAATGCACAGATAAATAAATGCTGTTATTAAAATATTTTCAATTCTAGATTAAGATATGTGTTAGTCAGTTTTTTTTCTAATTAATATTTTAAATGAATGTTTAACGTGCTGTATATTCATTTCATTATCTTATTTTTATAATATGTAATTTAAATAATATGCATGTAATTTTAAAATTGTATCAATGTAATTAATTAAATTTTGCACGCCACATGTGGCAGATTATGCAGTACAAATTTAAAAAATTACCACCTGTATACTTAAACCATATTCTAGCAAATAAAGATTATTATTATTATTATTAGAGTAACTGTTATAAAATAAATAAATATAAATAAATATAAAATAAATAAATATAAAAATTGAGACCTGTGACCAACCAAGCCCTCGCACACAGCAATCACAAAACGAGATGACGAGAAAGAATGAGGGAAACCATATAGTAGGATAGTACCAACGTAAAAGGCAAAAAGCTTCAGTCTATTTTATAACCAGCATTTATAGATTTTACCTTTCTCTTTCACAAAATGTCCGATATCTCCACTTTGTCAGCCACTATGTCTACTACACGTCCCGGGCAGCACTGTTAATGAATATTTGCTACAATATAAGTGTACTACAGGCAAATATTATTAATATATTTCGTGCATCGGCCACTTTCGACAGAAAGTCAAGTTTTGCGAAACGTGAACGATGTAAATGTTGCCAAATTATTTGAATAAAATATTTTCGAGCTTTATCATTGTCCCACCCTTGGGCATTTATACCTTAAAAAGTTTTTAATTACAGGTTGGGTCCTGTGACAGTTATCAGAGTAACATGCGCAAAGCTTAGACGATGTTGATCATATTCAATTTTAAAATTAGCGATCAATGTTATGTTACACATTGTATATAAAACGTTTTAAAGGCTTTATGCTGTGTTATGTTATTCCAAAAATTATAATCAAATGTAAAACTCAATTTTTAAGTATTAGTATTAATATATAATACTAATTAGTATACAAGTTAAGATAACGCAAATACATCACTTTTCATACACTTCTACCTTCTTTTTTTTTTTAGAAAAGAACTCGTACCAACGAAGTATGATATTGGTTTGCTAACAATTTACTATCATGAAATATGAAACTTGATGGACATGATTTGGATGACATCTGTCATAGGACCCAGGCTATTTTTAGCAAGTATAGGCAGGTATTTAAGAATTATTGGGCCAATCATGCAGATTTCAGGAACAGCCAATATATCTCAAAGGTTAGGGTGAGAACATCATCGCTGAAGTAGTTTCAGTTTCTTTGATCCACCCATTATTCATGGCAGCTAGTTAATACACCATGGTAAAGATTTAGTCGGTTGGAGTCGGGACTTGCATCTTTCTCCGGGTGGACCCAACATACTCTCTCCACTTCCCTTTCCCGGCAGAGAGGTGAGATACGTAGGTGAATGGCATTCCCAATAAAAAATTGGGACAGACTTTGGGGACTGCCGATAGAAGTGAAAACTTTAATCCTTTGATCATAAACACATCTTTATACACAATGCTAGGAGGTCAATATTTCGTTATTTTTTGCGTAGGACGCACCATTTCTGAGATATTGTTAATATTAAAAAAAAATAATAATACAGCGTGAAAGCGTGACGATGACGCAAGTTCCATTGTTCACCCAAGAAGTGCCCAACGTGCCTAAAGAAGTTTTCACTTCAAAAATTACTTGGAACGTCCATATTTCGTTGAACTATGCTTTAGATCCTAAGTAAAGAAGGGCAGGTAACCACTGGGTCCTTCCCACAAGTTCATTTAGAGAGTAGAATTAAATTACTATTCCAGTTGGGCCGCAACGTGCTTAAAGACGATTTCAAGGTATAACTTTAACCAAATTTATATTCTAAAGACACACAGATAACACGCTATCGATACTTCATCAGCAATCAATGCCCGGGGCGAATCCAAGCATGAAAACATTCTCTACATTAAGTAATACATTAAATACAAAAAAAAATGCGTCAACAACGTCGAAACATGAATAGTGAACCTAAAACAAAAAGGAAACGATCGTTTATTGACGTTCGAGCGCTACCATAGTCCTCCATTTTGTTTTGGCGGGACGGCCGGCCGCGCGCCGATTTTACTTTTTATACCGTTTCTTTTTTAAAGTATAAAAGCGGCCACAGTAATTGACAGATGCGGTCTTCGATTTGTGATCGCCTTGCTCATATCTTTTATGTAATTTATGCGGAATTTAATTTAAAGTGGCAACCGGAAAGGCAGGTTGTTATTTATGATAGGATTAAAAGTTAATATTTTCGGTTCCCATTGCATATCAGCTGAAGGAATGAGTTTGTTTATTATCAAGATAACGAGTTCGAATTATGCAGTTTTATGGGAAAGACGACTACCACCCATATATCCACAAAATCAAGGCGCATAATAATATAAGATACCAAAGAAAAACCCGTACCAATGATATATAGTTTCTAAATAAACAAATTATCACTTATAACTTTCGACATAAAGTTGATATTCACTTGGGACATTTTAATAGTTAGTTTAAGGATAAGGCGTATAACGTAAACCCAGTGAAGCGTTTATATAAACATAAGTAACACAAATATGTGCACGAATTGTTTTTCTTTCTGTTTATGGTTTATTTTTTTCTGGATGACAGGTACCCTATGTCCTTTTCTGTTCCCCGGACAACTGTATGCGATACTTCATGACGACCATGATGACCGCAAGGCATATTTTTTTACGACAAAATCAACTGAAAAGTATTTTTTTCTCTAGCCTCTTGTCCATTCGTGACCTCAAATGGGCGTTCCCCTTGGGTGATCCACAAATAGTTCTTCCAAGTCTTCTATGTGTCCGTTGTATGAATGTTTGTTGATTCCCCTGCGACACAGAAATAATTCATTCAGTTGTATTTATAAAACACAAAAAAAATCTATACATTCATTTGAAGTTGCGAGGTAGTTGTATATAGAAACGTGTGTAGCAAATATTATATATCAAAGAATCCACTTTTGTCTATTTATAATTCCAGCCTAAACCGAACGCAACACAAAAGAATAAGTTTCCTCCATATACGGGTCTTTTGCCCGTCAAAACTTATTTTGACGCCGACTTTTGGCGTGTTATATGTAAATTTATTTTTCTTTCTCTGTTAGGAAATATGCGTGTTATAGCTATTAGTTTTGCTTCAAGGCTTTACTCGCGTTAAATTATGTTACTGTTCTACTTCTTAAGGTTTTTTAAGTATTAGCGTGATGCATATTTTCATATATTTTCTTTCTTCTTCTCCCTAGCCTTTATTATTCCCAAGTCACTTGGGGTCGGCTTTCTAGTCTAACCAGATTTGACTGGATATCAGTTTTTACACGGAGCGGCTGCCACCTGACCTCCGCAACCCGAAGGCTAACGATACCCTAAGGCTAGACCAGTGTCAGGATATTAGAGGGTACTTACTGACTTCCCAATAACGACTGCCATATATGTTCATGGCAGCCGGGACCGACGGCTTAACGTGCTCTCCGAGGCACGGCTATATTTTCTTTCTATAAGAAACTAAAACTTATTATAAGAGATTTCTTCTTAAAATTGGCTGGGTTGTTTTTAAGGTTCGCGCATTTGAACGTACAAAACTAGATTAGATACAACGAAAACAGATTAAATAGGTAAGTATATCAGTGCGAAAGAAGTAGCCAGAAAGGGAGGTCAGTAACAATGGGGTGAAATATAAAGAATGGTAGAGATAAATATGTAAGATTTTGCAAAGATTTTTGATTTTGATTTTTGATTTTGTGTTTTATGTTTAAGAAGAAATAGATACATAGATAGAGGTTATATTACAAATTATTGTAAGATAATCTCTTTAGCTTATGATTACATAAGCTAAACTTTTAGCTCACACGTAGCGAGCTTACTGCCGTCTACGGTGAACAACTCCTTTGTGCTGCTAACTGTTAAAATCTTACTAACACTAGCCTACCCAGAAATTAAGCCCGATACCTCAGGAACAGTAGACTCATTTAACCGCTGTACCACCGAAGTGACTGTCTTATATCAAACCTTACAATTTCCATGAGAATATCTCAATTAATTCTCCATGATAAAATACCGGCATCTCATCATTAAACTTTGGGTACATAAATCCCAACGCCATTATTGATTCAACCCTAAGCCGTCCAATTGAACCAGTTTACCGATCAAATTGGCTGAACCGACCCATGGCTGTAACCACACTATTAAATATTACCGGGTACCGGCCGGTATTAGGTATGCTGGGTTTGAATCAATTTAGTACCGCAAACAGAATATTGCATTTTGAAGGGTAGTGGTTAGTGTAACCGACTGCCATGCCTGAGGTCGCGGGTTCGATTCCCGCGCAAGTCAAACATTTGTGTGCGTGAACATGGATGTTTGTCTTGGTCTGGGTGTTTCTATGTATATTATGTATGTATTTACAAACAAAAAGTATACATTATTATGAATGTTTATCCATTGTCTAGTACCCATAGTACAAGCTCTGCTTAGTTCGAGCTAGATGGTGTTGTGTGTATGTGATAGAATATTATTTTTAAAAAAATATATGATGCAATTAGATTCGGCTTTGCAAGCAACTATATGCCGATGCTATTTTCAATTTTTAGTATTTAGAACCGGAATTCATTTTAATCACCTCTGTCTACTTTGTTTTTAGAATATACAGAAACTGACAGAAAGTTGTGGTCATATTTAAACGTCACGTAATATACATAGCCATTGTATAGTAGGAAATAGTGACAAATAAATCCATATATATTAATTTTACTAAGGTACAGCATTTTTTTTTATCGATTTATAAATATCAGCACACTCT
Source organism: Catocala sponsa (assembly GCA_963564715.1). Classification (NCBI taxonomy): domain Eukaryota; kingdom Metazoa; phylum Arthropoda; class Insecta; order Lepidoptera; family Erebidae; genus Catocala; species Catocala sponsa. The sequence goes on from OY751351.1 coordinate 13,125,916, forward strand.
AGTCGATACTTAAACAACACTAACAGCTGACTCGGTGACCTTCGTAAATCCGAAAATGATTAGCGCAATTTTGATAGCGAAGTTTGCGTTTGTATGGACGTTTAAATATTAAATAAATAAAATATTTTACATTGTCATTAATAGAAAATAATTTGTTTTAATCCGGAGGTAGTATATTTTTCAGATATATGTATACCCTAGATGTGCCCGCGGTTTCATCCGCGTTTATCGTTACTGCGTCGCCCCCGTGGGTCGTAGCGTGATGTTATATAGCCTATAGCCTTCCACGATAAATAGGCTATCCAACACTAAAAGAATTTTTGAAATCGAACCAGTAGTGCCTGAGATTAGCGCGTTCAAACAAACAAACAAACTCTTCAGCTTTATAATACCTATTAGTATAGTTGTCCTAAAATATGTTCACACCTTTCTGTAACACGCTGTATATAGACATGAGTCTATACAGGTTGTTCCAGTGGTGAAGAAAGGGAGTATTCCTTTCTTCTCCTAAAATTGTTTGTCCGAAAATCATTACCCATAATCCGTTTGCTACAAACTTCAGTAAACATAATTTTCAAAAATTCTAAATTTTGTTTAACAATATTATCTGGTGCTGAGCAATTCTCTTGTTTACGTTGGCATACATAATAAACTTTGGCTAAGAACACAATGCAGCTAGTTAGTTATGTTGACATTGCGCTAGTTTATTTTATTAGCACGACAACATGGATGTTGGAGTTGAAAATTACGTTGTACAATTATTTAAAAAGGTATTTCTATATTTCGTCATACATTTAATCTTAATCTAACTAACTAACCCTTACTAATTACAACATATTAACATTTAAAATAAATGCGAATGTGAGTTTGTTTGTAACACTTTCACGCTTAGCTATTTCAAAGTCAAAGTCAAAGTATTTTTTATTGTGAGACAGTGGTATTACAAGGTGTTGTATAAAATTGAAGCATAGAGTGCGAACTCACTGCTCTGCCATTTAAGGCGTACAATAATAATAATTACAAAATGAATTGGTTACAATAAATTACAATGTCGATAATTCAAAATACAATCACTAAAAACTACAGAAAAAATTAATTAAAATGTTAATGAATACCATGAAATCATAAGAGATGTCAAAATTTAATAATAAATAGGGTATGTCCTAAAAATAAAACATTATAAGTAATTGCAAAATAATAAGAATACTTAGTTCACATAAAAAAAATTCATTACTCGGTCACAGATTTTCTGTGGTTACAAATCTGTCGGACAAAAATTCATTTACCGTGTAGTACGGTCTGGTTATTAAAAAGATATGTAAACTCTTCTTGAATACAGCAATATTATCAATCTCTCTTATTTTTTAGGTATTTTATTGTAAATTCTCGAAGACATGCCAAAAAAGCTCTTAGATAATAGGGCAGTTTTTGAAGGCATATTCGATATTTTGTCTGCGTGTCTTCGGGATTTCAGACTTCCAAACATATTTATATTTGTTTTTACAAATGTCGCGACTTCATATATATACAGGGCAGGCATAGTTAATATTTTTAACTCTTTAAAATAAGGGACACAACTATCAGTCACAGCAATACCGCATACCGCCCTGACACATTTTTTCTGGGCTCTAAAAACAAGTTCCCTGTCTGTAGCATTTCCCCAAAATATTAATCCATATCTTAGCGTGGATGTTACATACGCATGATAAGCGGCCAATACTGCAGTTTGGTGGACAATTTTAGATAATCTATACAGGGCATATGCAAAGTTATTCAATTTTTTACATATAGCGTCAGTTTGTGTTTTCCATGACATATTTTTGTCAATCCATATCCCTAAAAATTTAATTGTATCATCTTCTTCAATTTTTTTCATTCCATAATTAATATTTAATGTCAGTGTAGATTTTCTTTGGGAATAGCTTACTATTTTTGTTTTATCAAGATTCATAATAAGATTATTGCATGTCAACCAATTTATTATATCTACTAGAGTCTTATTTATGTCATTTTCAAAAGTTACAGCGTCACTAAGTTTAAATACAGCAGTACTGTCGTCAGCAAATAGTACCATAGGGAATTTGATGGCTTTTGGCAAATCGTTTATATAAATCAAAAAGAGTAAGGGACCTAAAACACTTCCTTGTGGGACGCCGTATGTGACTGTTCTAGGATTAGACAAGTATTTAGTCTCAGTTTTTGAGGAGCAGCAGAGCTGATTTATTTCAGTTATTTGTGTCCTTTCGTTTAGGTATGATTCTATCAGCTGTAAAGTGTTTCCTCGTACACCGTATTTATACAGCTTATTTAATAGAAGTTTATGACTGACATGGTCAAAAGCTTTCGTCATATCCATGTAGAGAGCAGTTACAGGTGTCCCGTTATTCATATTTTTATAGATTTCAGTTAAAAGGTTATAAATTGCCAAATTTATGGTTTTACTTTTACGAAACCCGTTTTGTTCGCTAATGAAATGATTTCGCTTTTCAAAATAATTATAAATACTATTGTATATAACCTTTTCAATAATTTTGGAAAAAATTGGTATGAGCGCTATTGGTCGGTAACAAGCTATATCCTCTTTGGATCCTTTTTTGAACAGAGGCTTGATAATAGTTATTTTTAGTTTAGTAGGAAACGTGCCATGTTGTATGCATAGGTTTATTATATAACTTAGAACTGGGCTAATCTGCAGTGCAACAAACTTTACTACAGACGTGGAAATACCATCGTGGCCTGTGCTATGCGTATTTTTTAAGCAAAGTATAATTTTGTGTATGTCGTCTGGAGTGGTCGGATTAATAAATAAAGAATCATAATGAGTATTGTTAATTAATGTCGATGTATTATTAGATAATGTCAAATTATTGTCTTTAGATGTCATGTAATTTTTAATAGAATTAGAGGATTTAATAGGTTTTACCATGTCAACGAAATAATTATTGAAGGCTTCAGCAATTGTTTGCGGGTCTGTTAACACTTCTCCATTCAAACTTATTCGGGAAACATTTTCTTTCGGGATATTTGATTTTGTACTATTAATAACCTTCCATGTGGCTTTGGATTTATTGTTGGACTGCTGTATAAAATAATTATTTTGTGCTTTTTGAGTTAGATGAATTATTCGTTTGAGCCTTAACGAATAGTTTTTAAATTTATTTCGATCTTTTCGGTTAGTTGTCTTGCGATATATCCATAATAGTTCCCTTTTCCGACGACAACACTTTGCTATGCCTTTCGAAATCCATTTAGGTCTTTTTTTGGGTGTGTTTCTTATTTTAAGTATAGGAAAACACAAATTGTAAAAAAAATGAAAGTAGTCAAAGAATATATTAAATGCCTTTTCTGGATCTGTTTCACAAAATACTTCTGAGAATGAAAGGCTCTCGATGCAATCTTTAAATTTAGCTTTATTGTAATCGCTTAAGTCTCGCTTAAAAGTGTACCATTGGCTGATGAGACAAAATTTTTTGACAGGACATGATAAAATTTGCGCAGAGTGATCTGAAAGAGCAAAGTCTATGATTTCGCATTTGCTGCCTCGAATATTGTTAATAATATTATCTATGCATGTGCCACTGTTGAATCGAGTCGTTTCTCTGGTGCCAAATTTCAAATTAAAATTTAAGATGGTATTTTCGAATTCCGAGGATGAAAAACTGTTTTTCTTAATGTCTATATTAAAGTCACCACATATTATTATTTTTTTATCTTTGCGATTTAGTTCTTTGCTAAGAATTTTGCTTAGTATATCAAGAAATACGTTTATATATCTTTTTTGAGATTTCGGCACTCGATATAGACAAATAACTAACATAGGATGTTCTAACAGCCTTATAGCACAGCATTCTACTATATTAGGCAAACTTGATTTCTCAATGTAGGTTACTTTTTCAAATTTGTGGTTATTTTTTATCAAGATACATGATCCACCATTCCTGTTATTACGAGCATAACATGCTGCAAGAGAGTAATTAGGTAAATTAACAAAGGCACAGTCTTCTGTGGTCATATTATGCTCAGTAATGCAAATTATGTCTATTATTTTATTATTTTCCTTAAGTTCATCTAAATGTACATTTAGTAAATTTGATTTGTTTAATAGTCCGTTAATGTTTTGATGCAATATAAGCAATTTATTATACAAGAAAAAGCTCAGATTGTTGCGTTTGCGACATAGATTTATAATTTTTGTCAGTTGGAAGGCAAGTCGAATTACTTAATTTATTTTGAAAACAATATAAATCGTAATCTACGAATATGTTGGACAAGATGTCACTAAATATATTGTTCCAACCATATTTATTAATTTTTCCTGTCTTGTAAGAAAACATATTATGTGTTAGAGTATTATTACTATCAAAAAAATATGCATACTTGCTATTTTTTATATCCAAACAGAGCATGTTATTAAAAAGTTCAACTTTGAAATTGTATATTAGCGCACCTTTTATATATGTTGGAGCACAGATGACAATATTTGTATGGGTAATATTACTCAATGACATTTTTAAGTAATTCATTAAAGTTATATAACAATTATCTTTTAAGTCATTTTCTCCAATAAAAATTAAGCAATAGTCATTGATTGAGAAGTCTTTTAACTTGAATTCCATATTGTCTAAGAAACTATTTGTATTTGGCAATATGTAATGACAATATGTAAAGTCTCTTGAAAAAATATCATCAATAAGTGGCAGTTTTCCCTGAGTACAGCCGCTACTTATAATACAAATTTTATTCTTATGTTTTGGTAACATGACCCCTGATGGAATTGTGTTAGCAATATTCTGCGATGAGATTAGTGTTTGATTTATTTGCATCAATGAGCCACTAAAGTCGGAGGTTTGCGTTTCCTTATTAGCTTTGGAATGTTCTTTATAGGTTAAGATGATAGGGGATTGTTTGTGACGCTTATCACACTTAGTTTTCCGAGATGATGCTGGTGTGTTACATTTTCTGTCAGGCGTACGACATATCTTTTTATAATTTTCTATAGATTTAATAGATTGCTGGAGATCGCTTTTAAGACGATAGTTCTCACTATTCAGGTCTTCAATTTCCTGGTGAGCGCTCGTTAATTGCATCTTAAGATCTTTAATTTGTTCACTCAAGTTCTTAATAACGTCGTTGCTACTACTGTCGTAAAGACTGTCCGGTATGCTTAACATTGTTGTATCCAAAGCCATATTATTTTCATCGTCGGAGGTCATCACCGACAAGTTAGTTAAGGATGTAGATTTTTGCCGTCTTCGATGTGTATTGATATTATTACAATCCTCCATACTGATATTATTCATATTTGTGTTAATAATATTATTTGTTAATTATGAACAAGTGGTATCCAGTAGTAGTATATAGTTGTTACTTGTTTGCTAACATAACATTGTAACTTGTGTATTGTTGATGGTACAGAACGGTGAACTTTATTCTTCCAAATACATACATATATTGCTGGGCTCTTGGTCAATTAATTATTGTCAATTTCTGTTTCTCAATTTTAGAATACAAGAAACATCACAAAAAGTACTGGGCGATAATACCGAGGTTCGAACCCTCAACCACTGGATCAATCTAATAGTTGTGATCACTTAGCCACGGGCACAGTTACGTCACACGTTAAAATAGGTGTGTGGTTTCTACATAAATATTGCTGAATTAACAAGTTACGTCAGATTGTCGTGATTAGTCAATGTCAAACGTTTGAATAAAATTAACGATTTGTTTTTTCACTGGACGGATTACACTTGTTTTTAAAGTTTTATTGCACTTATGTTACTGATTAAGTACGTATGACTATTTATTTTAGTAGTACGGTCACTTTATTGTTGTTAAGGGGGTTTTATTTTGCACTGTTTGCACGTAAACACTGAGTTTAACTTTGAAATATTTGGTCACTTATAACTTTTAATGTACTGTTTATTTTGATTCACTAACATTATATGGTCACTATTAGGTATAAAGTTATAGAAAAAACATATTAAACTACTTTAAATGTAAGTGTTTCTATTTTTGCACTTAATAAATACGGGAGACAATGTTTACACGACGACTAGCGCGTACCTTACTATTTGAGCGATCATCGTCTATATATTAATATGTAAAGCAAAAACTTTGTACCCCTTTTTACGAAAAATGCGCGGGTGGAGGAGTATGAAATTTGGCACAATTAAAGTTTATATGGAGAAGGATGGGCGAATCCTAATATTTATATAAAATATGCATTAGAAATACATTAAATTAATGAAAAAACACTACACGCACACAACCATGCATTTGACACGCGCAGTCGAATCTCGTTCGTAGTATTTCGGCATTATTCGTCTGACGTCGTACAATTCTTTTAACTATGGTTACCTATACCTTATTTATATGTAATAAAAAAAAACAGAAAACAAAGTAGCAAGCTTAGGAATTTTGGTCGAATTTTGACCACTAGACTAGTAATATATAATTTTACATACACGTTGTCATGGGTACATAAAATAACAAACATTCATACATAATAAAAATACTATTCCCTATGGATAGAAATTTATTGACAAAATCTATACTAACGCGTGAAACGCGAAATTCTTTGTTGACAATTGTTACCTAGCAATTCCTTCAACAAAAGCCCACTTCGGGATGAACGAACATTGGACTGTGACATCGAACTGGGATGGTAATAATTTACCGTCAACGCTTGGATGAAAATGCTACCACATGTCACGCGATACCTATACGACAGGATAAAATGTTTGCTGCGTTTCATGATAAATTTAAATACGTAGTTTCTGCGTGTGTCGCGACCCGACATGGCAGCCCGTGACATTTCAACTTTAAAATAAAAATAAAAATGGCATACGATTCAAATGCGAAAAAAATACCTGTGACATTTCCATTAACTTACTTTGAATCTAATGAAAATAATTAACATTTTAAAATAATAGAAAATTTTAAAAAATGTTCATCAAATTACTTCGTACCAAAATACAAGGGATTCCACTTCAATAACCGTAATAATAGAACCTGCTGGGTAGAATAATACATAGATTAACATATAAATTAGATACTTTATATATAAACAATTGAATACATTCACAACAACAGAGGCAGCGATAACGAAGTACCAGCTACTCTGTGTTCGTACAACTTGTGGCAATTTTGTAGGTATTGTTACAATAAACTTTGAAATAGGCTCGGTCCCAGAGTAAGTGGATAGCGAGAAAAATGTTTGAATTGTACTAAACTAGTACAGTTTCTCTGTTCTGTGGTACACAGTAAGGCGGAGGCAATTTTGCGTAGACCTAGTGGGAGACTGTTATACTACCAGGTACCTTAAGGTTTTCGACTTCAATACCAAGACATATTTTTCTAGCATTTTAAAGTTATCTGTGTATTTTAGAGTTCATTATCACTCACTATACTGGCGAATAAAAATATCGTGAAACTTATGTAGCTAAGTATTCTCCATTAAGAACAGCGATAGCTCAGTGGAGAGCCCAACAGACTGCAATGCAGAGGGTCTCGGGTTCGAACCCACGTCGCGCACCCCTGACTTTCGGAAGTTATATGACTTTTCGAAATTATGTGCGTATTGATTGACAAATTATCGCCTGCTCCGTACCTCGGAAAGCACGTTAAGCCGTTGGTTCCGGCTGCCATGAACATATATGGCAGTCGTTATTAGGAGAGTGTCGACACAAAAGATCCCACTGGGTCGAAGTGTCGCCGGTCTGCACTGACTGGCCCCCACATAAGATAAGATAAGATTCTCCATTAAATGTGTGCCACCTGCATAATTGCACTAAGCCAGTGCAGTGGACTATGGACCAATCTTCTCGACACGAGGCCCGGTCCCTGCAGTGGGACAGTTTAACAAATAGCTAATAGCATGATTTTAGTACAGCGCCATCTCTTACTACGTGCTGGGTTTTTCTTTTGTTATGCGGCTCTGTTCATTTTTCCTCGATCTCTAATACACTTAATATGAACTACTCAGTTCAAAAAATCGCTAGTAATGAGACTGCACTCGACTTCAAAAGTGGATAGACGAAGGCAATTTGCGATTCAGCCTAATGTTTAGTAAACACGCTGTCTGTATGTCTGTATGATTGTATTTAACGTAAAGCCTAAAGCGTAAGCCTTTGATGCTGCATTTTTTATTTGACAGTCACGAGAATTACAGTTATATAAGAGTTGCTAAATTAGACAATTTCTGTTAAGTATATTCATATTAAATGATTGTACGCACATTATAATTACCATGAAAAGAAATAAATAATGTTGAATAGTCATAATATGGGTATTTAAGACTATTCAAAAGTATTTATTTATTTTTACCGCATGAACCTATAAAGAAACACAAGCCATAATTTCGGCTGTCATATTTTAAATCTCAAAAATTAGAGAGCAAGCTTATTCGCGACTATTAGGCATATTTTCAGACTCTGTGTTACTGGTAAGTAATACCTAACATAAATATCCAATAACTTGGTAATGCAAAATTGTATAGACTTTTTCACGAAGCTATCAAGTTGTGGTAAATACATCAATGAGGCACATTTTAACGATGAAATGTCAGGGAACCTAAATGTCTAAGAATTCTCTTTAACGATCTCGAAGAGATAAGATGTCTGCCGACCTGCGTAGAACCTGTGGCCTGATCCTTCTCATACTGACAAAAAATACCGTACCCAGTAATGGGATAGCTTATTTTTTAATAGGTCTGGTATCATTATTAATCATATCGGACTCACGCTTTCCTGTAACACAAACTTATATTTTTAATTTCCATAAAGACTCTCATATAAAAAAGCAATGTTGCGTAAAAAGCCAATTATTACGCAGTCGTGGTTCTTGCTCAATGAAACGCCGAGATACTTTTTACACAACCAGTATATATTTCAGCAGAGTAACGCTCTAACAGACAGTTGTAACGAGAATGAATATTTGTTAATCTCCTACCTTATTTATATATTTTTATCAATGTATCAAATGGAGAGTTAAATATCGAATAATTACATTTTAAGGTGTAAAATTAGTACAGTAACAAATAACAATGATAATTATTAATTATAGAAATAATCAAATGTAAATATGCAATTATAACATAATTAAAACAATATAATACGTCACAACCGTGTGCGACTATTGAGTACTTGATAACACAATCTATAAACTTATTTTCGAGTTTTGCAGACACAAACATATTGAAGCTACATTTTTATATACATACTTATATACAATGAAATTATTAACAGGCAGTTAAATGCGATAATGAATAAATAAAATTTTATTCTAATATGCAAAGTTAAACCTAAAAATGGCATCATATATCGATGCATTATTTAGGAACTAGATCGAACGAGTTGGTTGAATAAATTATTTACCTTGTGTATAGCACAGAACTAACAGGTCCTTAAATATAGATGGATGTGTGGTGTATACTAGTTTGATACAGGTATTGCACATTATGTAAATATCAAAGGAATCGTTTCCTTACTTATGTTTATATAATACTAGATTTTGCCCGCGACTCCACTCGCGTTAATCTAGATTTTATAAATTAATTTCTACCCCTCGGGAACAGTACTTTTTTCTGAATGCAAGGTATGTCTCTTTTTCTGTATCTCTGACAACATGTATACGAAAGCGTTATACCTCATATTCACATATATAATATAATATATAAGATGATCGGAAAACAAGCCAACGTTTAGGCAAGACAACGTTTGTCGGCTCCGATAGTAATATTACTGTGCTGGTTTGCCCTTCTTTCATATTTAATCATGGTATGGTATGGTTCAAGTCATCCTTAATATTAGAAATGCGAAAGTGGGCAATTCACATTACCTTGATACGAAATATAACTTTTTACTTAATCACGCGTAAACCGTAGACCGGATTTCGGTCTAACTTGACACAGATATAAACCAGGTTCCGGATTTACACATAGGACAGTTTCTCCCGAAATGAGTATTCTAAATGGTTTTTAAATTTTATGCATATTGTAGGGATCATCTTAACTGTTTTTATAGTGCGGTCACTTCTTACACTTCATAGTATATTATAATATGGATATAATATATTCACTGGTACCAGGTACAAATATAATAAATACATACTGGACTACGACCTAACTGAGTGGTTACGGGGGGACGACTCTAGCATAACTGCGCCTGACAATCAAACTAATGCGTCAGCACTTATAATACTAGGACACCAAAGATTTCTCGACGGAATTCCATGATCAATGCCTGCATGACTTGGCGCTCTGCCTATCTCAGAATTCAGATATCCAAATACTTGTGCTCCTTACAGTTGACCAATCTCAAAGAACTTTGATAAAAGAAAATCGCCATGTCCGCCATTTTTATTCAAACGACTGTTTAAACTTTTAATTAGCAAATTCTTCTGTTGGCTCTTTTCCAAGCTATAAGTAATATGCGTTTTGTTCTTTTATCAACAACTATCAGTAACTTGACGGCGAATTTTTATTTAAGGAATCTCAATCCTTGATGGAGACTACGCGAATTGCGTAGTGGTTTAAGCTATTGAGTCGCAATGGCACACCGGTGGCCAGACACTATAGATTTTTATTATGTCTGGTATTCTAAGACTTGACAGATTAGGTAAGTCTCTATGGCAGCGAATACCGTGAATGTGTCTATATAGCGGGCGCGTAAGTATGTGTAAGTTAATATTTTAGTCAATCACTGACTTTACCGCGTAAGGATGCCTCATTTTTATTTGTTTAGGCAAAACAAATTAACGTTCTTGATATTAATAAGGCGTCGTCGTATCGTGTAATGGCGGCTGGTCGGCCGTTTTACAGTAGTGTGAGTTAGTATGTATGAGCGGTCCGGTCGACTTGAGCGATGACATTTTGTAGTTTAAGAGGTTACGTCTGTGAATGCTTACGTCTAGGGTACAACTGTAATTTTTAATTGAACCACCACCCTAACTTGTAGCTCTGTCCGTTACTAATATCATGACCTTTATTCATCGTTATAATTTGCTTAATTCCAAAATTAAAGAACATTTGATTAACACACAATCAACTGACGGAGCGTATGTCGCCTCAGCACTGTGGGTTGGAATCCTATTCGGGACAATTGTTTATGTGATTCCCGAATAATTGTACTAAAATCTACTTTGTGTTCGTTGATCGTATGTTTGTAATACCCCGAAACATAAAACTTGGTTCCTAATGCCAGAGTTGCCTTTTTGGAAAGATAGAGTAGGTAAAATTGCTAAAACTATTTTAATTTATATTTCATTTTTATGTAACGTATGGTTAATATCCATGGCCAAGGCGACAATCAAAGCAATATTTTATTTTTATTTTAATATAATTAGTATTACATTACTTGTATTGTACAATCCAAACTAATATTATAAACGTGAATGTGAGTTTGTTTGTTTGTTACGCTTTCACGTCTTAACTACTCGACCGATCGTCATCATTAAATTTCGCAGACACGTTGTCGGGATAACAGAAAAGGACGAAGGGTCGAAGGGTCTACAAAGGGAATTATCTTTCGTCCAGAATAGTATCCACCCGAGGGTTAGAAAATTGTCACTACCTACATTAGCCACCCACCTAGCGAAGCATAATTAGGCAAAATCTAATATAACCATAAGTTAAAATGCTCCGCGAGTGTGCGCGGAACTTTACCATAGTAACGAACAATAACAACCAAATGCGTTTTCATAAAACGCTTGTTGGTTTATTAACGAATGCGGCATACATTAGGCATGCCCAATAACTATTGGAGTTATGCAAATCGATCAACACAAATGAGCTGCGATCGAATACAACCAAATCCGACTGCTGATTGGAGCCGCTTCAATCTTTATTAATCGGGCAATCTATACCCAACTAATCTGTGGCGGCTTAACAGAAAGGCGGTACAGCAATAAATTCGTCTGTTTTCATTCACAATTCTCCATTACGTAATAACCTTCTCCAACAACGCTGGCATCGTTAATCTTTATTTGTTTATCGTGACAAACAAATAGATGCATTTCCTTCGTTCATTGTGTAAGGTATGCTCCGTAAATCATTTTAATTCGTGTTTTGTAAGGATTTATTTGTTTCGTGCTGAATTATTGAACTAAAGGATCCTTTGGTTTAGAATTTGGAGTTGTTATTTTATTATAATCTTTTTATTTTCTGTTTTATTAATATTGTTGTTGAGTTATAGTGAAGTAATTATATCTTATCTTATTTTATGTGGAGGCCAGTCAGTGCAGACGGGCGACACTTCGACCCAGTGGGATCTTTTGTGTCGACACTCTCCCAATAACGACTGCCATAGATGTTCATAGCAGCCAGGACCGACGGCTTAACGTGCTCTCCGAGGCACGGAGCAGGCGATAATTGTCAATCAATACGCACATAATTTCGAAAAGTCATATAACTTACGAAAGTCAGAGGTGCGCGACGTGGGTTCGAACCCGAGACCCTCTGCATTGCAGTCTGTTAGTCTCCCCACTGAGCTATCGCTGCTCTTTTTGAAGTAATTATAAGGGTGCGATTATTTAACTGCCTAAATCTAGGAGCTTTTGCCTATTCCTGAACCAAGCAATAATATAAATTTTACTTCAGTAAGTTACTAACTACTAAACATTGATGTCCATATGTGTTACTTTGTGACGTAAATGAATAAATGTTTTGTGATTCCCTAGGTGGCGCTGTGGTAGTGAATGTAACTGCTGAGGTCTCGAGTCTACTTCCCTGTCAAAGTGTTATTGGGTTTCCCTGTTATGAAATTCTCAGCAGCAGCACGGAGTCTGACATTGTTCGTTGTAGAAGACAATGTCGGATGGCATCCACTGAATTATTACTTTAAGTATTCCGACATTTAATACACAATAGCTATGCCTCCCCGTGAGGGATACAACGAGCCAAATGTTGCATCAACTTTTCCAGTCAGTCATAATGACAAACTGGTAAAAGTTTATGGAATCGATATACAGGGCTACTTTTGCAATTAATTTGATTTGCATGATTGAAACATTACAATCAATCTTTAGATTTAAATCGCAGCTCAACGAAGGATCAAAGACGTCTAAATCTGAACTCAAATTATCATAGATGTACATGACAGCCGGGCATAGAAAGATTCAATTTACTTCAATATCGTAAGCAAAATGAAAATATCGCTTACGTACTAAGCTGGCGGCTAACCGTTCAAAACTGTCTCGATATTTCAATATTGAGATTGAAGTTTTTGCTATAAGCATTTTATTAACAGCCACATGTCAGTTTCTAGTTTTTTTGCTAAGTTTATGAAGCATACGTACAAAAGGCGGCTATCATCATGTCAGCCAAAAGACGTCCACTGCTGGACATAGGCCTCCCCCAAGGTTTTCCACACAGACCGGTCTTGGGCCACCCGCATCCAACCGCTTCCCGCGACCTTTACCAGGTCGTCGGTCCAACTTGTGGGAGGCCTACCCCTGCTGCGTGTTCCGGTGCGTGGCCGCCACTCTAGAACCTATAAGGCGGCTATAACTTCCTCTTCATACTTAAGAGCTCTGCTTTTGTCGGTAGATACCTTACCTGTCTTTCTTGGTCTTCGGCCAAGACCTTAACTTCCTTATCAAGGTCTTGGCCGAAGATCAAGAAAGACAGGTAAGGTATCTACCGACAATAACAGAGCTCTAAGTATGTAAGTACTAAACCGCTTAAACAATTTCCGTAGCCAATATCAGCACGCCTTGATTATTAATAAGAGTAAGGCAAATACTATAAGACCGACTAGTATATGCAATTATAAACCTAATAATAACACAAATACTATAACTTTATTCATAAATCTAAGCAAATATACTCAGAACAAACACGAGAACGTAGAAATTATGTTATGGAAGTCCATTAACATGCGAGCAAATGTCGTAAACTAAAGGCCGATTTACATCAGACGAGCGAATGCTCATTCTATCCCCTCTCCGTCAAATTCTATTAGTGTAAACAGAGACAGAACATTCCTTCGTTGTTCTATCTAGCTCGCATAGATTCTATGGAATATTCTAAGAATGCTCGCTCGCTTGATGTAAACGGCACTAGAGCGCGCGAACAGTAGCTTAGAGCGTTCTTACGTGTTTGGACGTGCTCGTTCCCCGGAGCGGTCTCTTCAAAGTGTTCTTGTGTTCTAGCGTTTTGAATACATACTTATGAGCAATGAGCATTTGTTCGGCTGATCTAAACATCTATTGTGAAAGAATTCTAGTTCTTGGTTCTCATTCTTACTCGTTGATATTTTGGTGTAAACGCTGAAAACGAGCTTTCGATTACACTAAAAGATCAAAAAAGAATGCTCTTGTTCTAGCTCTACCTCTTTGTTCGTTTGGTCTAAACCCACCTTTACACATTGCCAAGTAGAATAAGGTATACCTATCCCTGAAACCAAATAGACATAGCACTAATTGTTTGCTTCTAAACCGAAATATAACTGATTGAATTAATAATCGACCAAAATTTAATCCTGTCGAGATATTTTAGAAGTGTTATTGGTTTATTCAGAATTAGCATTTGGTATTGGTTTACTATGTCTAGACGTGGTTGTTCTAAGAAACGCCACTTTGCGTGAACGTAATTCTAGAGTATTATATTTGAGATACCTTTATTAATTTTTAAAATGTTTTAATGCTTTTGGAAATAACGCTGGGACGACTGTGCAAATCGATCGGCCATGTTGGTTAAATTGAGGGCAAATTCTCGTTATAAAAATTGTTTTAAAATAAATCCCATATACATACATAAACTAATACCATTATCCCTGAAGGGTAGGCAAAGGTGTCTTGTACCCACATTTCGCCAACTATGGTTTTAGGTCCCACGTAAAAAACAATAATACTATGCTCGACCTGGAAATCGATCCCAAAATAATAATCGAATTTGGGATTGGCAGCGTATGCGACACTACTGATACGTCACCGAGGCAGATTCCGATCTGATTCATTAATGACTAGATTTTGCCCAACAGACTCGCTCGCGTTAGTCTAGGTTATGTAAATAAATTTCTACCCTTCGGGAACAGTATTTTTTCTGGATGAAAGGTTTTCAATTATGGGATTCGCATTTATATTATTAGTTACGATGCGAATGTGAGTATATTTGTTTGTTTGTTACGATTTCACGCCTTAACTATAAACCGATCATCGTAACATTTCGCATACACTTTGTCAGGGGAACAGAAAAAGGTTCAAGATGAGGTGGCACAAGAGATCATAGATGGTGATTATATTTAATAATAATAATATCTAATAATATTCTACCACATACACACAACACCATCTAGCCCAAACTAAGCAGAGCTTGTACTATGGGTACTAGACAATGAATAAACATACATAATATATACTTTTTTTTTGTAAATACATACATATTATAGAAACACCCAGACCAAGACAAACATCAATGTTCGTGCACACAAATGTTTGACTTGTGCGGGGATCGAACCCACGACCTCAGGCGTGGCAGTCGGTTACACTAACCACTACGCCATCGAGGCCGTCATTTGACGTTAAGACTTCATTTGTGAGGAATAAATGTAAAACCCCCATATTTATTTCCCAGATTAAAGTTATCTGACGACTCAAAATTCGGCCTTTAGGTGGCAAAAAGCAGCTATAGTGGGTGACCGTTGGACTGTCACGCAGACTCCCCGAGTTCAATCCTAAAGCAAGCAACTCTAACATTTCATAGTTATGTGCAAATTACATAAATAGTTAAATATCGCTTGCAATTGATAGTGAAGGCATTAATGGTGCTTAAACCTGTCACAACATATCTGAGAGTTCTCATTCATCTCATTACAATTGCGTAAATTATTTATGCACTGCAAAATCCTAATATTATAAATGAGAATGTGAATTTGTTTATTTGTTTGTTACGCTTTTACTCCTCAACTACTTGACCGATCATAATGAAATTTCGCGTACACGTAGTCAGGGGGTTGTCACCTTTCATCTAGATAATTGATACAACCTACATTTACATGACCGGAGCCGCGGGCAAAACCCAAGGTTTTCCACACTGAACGGTCTTGGAACACTCGCATCCAACCACTTCCCGAGACCCTTACCCGACCAGGTCGTCGATGGCTATCAAGCGATAATGCGTAAAAAAGTAGCGTCATTGTTAAGAAGATTGAGAGACAGTAGCAAGAGCATCCTTAAGATGATTGCCTCACGTTCGGACTGTCCGATCCAATACAAATGGATAAAAATTATTATCGGGCAACACTGACTATTGTATTTTATTATTATTGATTTATATTTTAGACTATAAGTAATTATTAATTTATTTGAATTTATTTGACATTGATTACGTAAGTTTTAAATTTTATTTAATTTGTATTTAATAATTGTATTTTTTGTCTCTCTTACATGGATTTTATCTGCAATAAAGTTATTATTATTATTATTATAAACCTACGTAGTAACAAATATTCTATAGGAATTAAGCTTTCTGACTTGTTAATGTATAAAACCACAATATTTTTTTAAAAATACAACTGGAACATCTCAAAAACATTTTCCTTAAACTATCCACATATTTTGCCAAGCCTAGCGAAAGCCACGAGATTTCTATCGTTGAAAGAACGCGACGAATCCTTTAAGTAGCTTACAATACTTCATTGTGTACCGTCTTCGGTACTCTAACTTATGTACCACTTACTACAATATAATATTTACACGAGTTTCAGACAGATTCTTGTGTAAATATTTGGTTAGAAATATTTACTAGGTGTCTGCTACGTAAAAACGTAGTTCAGGGTGGAGCGATATCAAAAAGTTTAATATAATATTGATGCTCGGGTATTTAGGAACTGTATTCGTGCTGCATGTTTCGCGTCTTTGTCGTATCAATAATTTAGAAGTTGTAACACTTGTGTTGACTAATGTTATCAATGTCTAGTACAAGCGATAACAAAATTGATACTTACATTTATTATACTTCTATACATTAACTGCATTGATGGTGCGGTAGGCAGGCATTGTCGATACAGACGCGTTGAGTGTTGTGGGTTCGAATCGCACGCGGGGATAATCATTTACCTCCTTTTAGTACAAGAAAGGTACACTTCTTGTATGTTCAGGTCCTCCAGATAGAACTTTGGTCACGGCGGACAAAAGGCTAATCTAACCTAAAGTCTGTGTGTCCTTATTTTTATAATTTGTGAAAGTGTAAGCGATTTTTGTTTTATGAAATTTCCTTTTTTCTTATATTAATGAAATTGTAATCAGAATCGTGGTTTTAAAATATTTTTGCGTTATCTAAAGCACACAGACTCACGAGAGATCTCACCTTCAATAGGAATGAAAAAATTTAGAAAAATATAAAATTAATGGAATTAGGATTAAGTATATTTTTACAATGTCATAAGTGCTTACCAGATATGAAATATATAAATAAAAGATAATAACATAAACTAAAGGAATATCAATAAAAAAGAAAATATAGGAATATATCAGTAGGTATAAACTGTTTTACTTTTTGTTGCTCTAGGGTCATTATTCAATCACAATACAGAGAATTTTGCTTGTATAGACTAAACAATACCCGCATTTCTTCTTAAATACTTATAAGAATCAGCATTGCTATTCAACGTGGCAATGCTGCCAGTCTTCTGGGCACGTTACCAGTTAACAGCGATGCTGAAGAATTCTACGATGCCTAAACCTTTTTTGTAAATATTTAGTAGTATAATTATTTCTGTTTTTGTAATTATGTCACCTTTTTTACTACGTTTGTAAATATATATTAGGTTAATTCGTTTTAAAATTAATAATGTAAATATTTGTGTCATTAAATTAATATATATGTCATTAAATAAATATAGAAGTAGAACATTGTACATCATTTACGCTAAGCGTACCCGCTCAGTAATATTAAATGACAGATCACGATAAGCAAATTGAAAAGTGAGTAAACACTCGCCGTAATCTAGGATCACTATGTCTTTAATAACTGGTTACGGACATGTTTCACCCTATTACGCACTTTGATTTTATACTGATAACTCCATAATCAAATGATAGACCACCTAGGTATATATAAATAGATTATGCATCTAGACAATCTAGGCTTGTCTATGTAAATAGGAGGTCAGTAAAGTCTAGTTGATCAATCTACGTAGGGTCGACGTTTGATTGTCGGCGTCGATGGCGTAGTGGTTAGTGTAACCGACTGCCACGCCTGAGGTCGCGGATACGATTCCCGCACAAGTCAAACATCTGTGTGCATGAACATAGATGTTTGTCTTGGTCTGGGTGTTTCTATGTATAATATGTATGTATTTACAAAAAAATAAGTATATATGTATGTTTATCCATTGTCTAGAAGCCATAGTACAAGCTCTGCTTAGTTTGGGCTAGATGATGTTGTGTGTATGTGATAGAATATTATTATTATTATTATATAGTGTCAAAAACTTGAGTATATTTATAGTGTCACAAGCATTTAAGTTTAAAATGGTTAACAAGAACACTTGGATGTAATTTGTAATCCAAATTGGAAGTAATCTTCAACAAAAATACGTGGTGCTTCCAATTTCGTTGGTCCTAAAACCAAGTGAAGGGAATCGCCTCAGAGTAATACTTCAAGAGATAAGCCAACCATGGTCCTATATATTATCTTTAAATCTCTATTCTATATAATAATAATATTCTACCACATACACACAACACCATCTAGCCCAAACTAAGCAGAACTTGTACTATGGGTACTAGACATTGGATAAACATTCATATATACTTTTTTTTTGTAAATATATACATATTATACATAGAAACACCCAGACCAAGACAAACATCGATCTTAACGCACACAAATGTTTGACTTGTGCGGGAATCGAACCCGCTACCTTAGGCGTGGCAGTCGGTTACACTAACCACTACGTCATCAAGGCCGACAATATACAACTTTACTAAACAGTTGACACAAGAAACACCCAGATTTGGAACAACTATTTTTGAATCATACAAATGTTTGTCCCGAACGGGACTTGACGCAATAGCAAGGGTGACGCGACCACTTTAACAGAGAAGAAAGCTTTTGCTTAGGTTTTTCTCTTTCCTGGTTATTAACCACTGAGTCTTCTTTAAAGAGGTTAATGAAAACACTATGTAGGTCTGTGTGTCTGTCTGTTAGTGACAGGCATAACTTCGGAAACACTGGACCGATTGACTTGTAACGTGGTGTGCAGATACCTTGGGGTCTTACCTCGGTCGAGTTTGAATATCGGCCCTGTGGGTCAAAAGACCCACAAGGGTCATTTCTTTTTATTACTTTTACATTTAAGACGAAGAGATAGAATCCTGGGTTTTTACACCCATCTCGTTCTATCCCGGGGTAGGCCTAAAATAAGTTATTGGGCTTTTCTAAGAAGAAATGCTCAGTAGCAGCCCTGCGTTTGGAAAGAGGCGGTGTTACACACACCCGTGCCTCGGAAAGCACGTAAAGCCATTGGTCTGTCCCGGTCGTGACGGATTGCCATCTCATCGCCACGGCCTATAAGGGTGAGGAAATAGAGAGAGGGACTTTAGTCTCCCCGTGACAACGACTGCTGTAAAGCAACTGAAACATTGGGGAAAAGTGTAAACTTAAATATAAATACTTTTAATTAATTTAAATAGCTTAAATTGTAGTAAAGTTTTAAGTGTTACAGTTCAAAATTATGTAATTGTGTGTTTTAAAATAAACAGCGCGGCAAAATCCGTATAAAGTAGTTTAATTTCAGTGCACTTATTATTGCGCATATAGTTATATACTATAATATTTCCTGCGCATCTTAGCTTTCTGGCTAGTCTCGGTTAAGATAGGCCGCGGTGACCAAAATTCGATTTGGAGGACATTAATTACCTTTTTTTTACCATTGTCCCATTCATATCTACCTTATAATATACCACATTTCAAAACCAAACACGTTTATATCAAATACTTTAAACAAACTCATATTTGGTCACGATCATAAAAAATATAAAATATATCGGCAAGCGACGGCGAGCCTTAGATAAATATATTCAGATTTCATCCCTTCGGAAACTTAAATAGAGCCGAAACCAAAAGGTACTTACATACACAAAATATTCGTTCAAATACGTTGGAAACAAAGGAACGCCTGCTACGTTATTGCGTCATCCAATCTGGCATTATGAATGACGGCATACAGGTGGCTGGCCAAACAGTAGCAAGTTATATGAAAGTCAAACAAGCCGATCGCGTTGTTAAATAGATGCACACGGGTTGCTTTTGCAAGCGATTGGTTGAACGACAGTTAAGCAACATTATTGTGCTGCATCGTCTGAAGTATGTCTTTGATCTCTGCCCTATTGTCACTTCTTTGTATTTGTATCAGAAATAAAGCATATTTAAAAGATATATTTTTATTCAGGAAAAAGTACTATTTCCGAGCGAGTGAAACCGCGGATAACAGCTAGTAAATTATGATACTAATATCAGTACGGTTGGCAACTCCGCCTACGCTGAGATCTCAAGTTCGATTCCACAACACGCACCTCTGCCTTTTAAAAGATCATAGGCACAATTTGCATATCTAATTTTCTTTGTTTTAAGATTTCAGTAGTTTTCCCACCCGCACAGGGTTAGGCTGTTGTGCGTAGAAGAGGCTTGTCATCAGCTGTTAATAGTTTTAAAAATAAGGACTATATTTATAAAAAGCACTGATATAATACTGAATCGACTTAATAATTTATGGTACCGTCAACGAAACGCCTACTTAAATCAGGAGCGATGCGACTAGAGAAATACCAACAAAATACACAGTAAAACTTACTTAAAGGATTCTTGAAATTATAAAATAATAATCATTTATTTAACTTAAATTGGTACAAATGTATACAGAGCTTATGTTACATAGTAAAGGTAATTTATAAGTGGTGCCTGTACTAGGGTAAACCTGTGCCACAGGCATTAAGGGCACATATGTACTGTATAATAAAGATATAAATTCATAAACAATACTTATAAAACATCATCCTTTAAGTAAGCGCTATGATATCTGTAGGACAACCAAATGACAATAAGTAAAACTTTCTTAACCTTCGAATAAAATATATTTGGCATATTTTATTCTTACCTTGCCTTTAGTTGCCCGTATACACCACACAGAGTTACGCAAATATTCCCCTTATTTACGAGAAAAATCGCAAGTGATTTATTTTGTTGAGTTTTGAAGCTTAGCTAAGAAGTAATGAAGACATTATTTATTTTTAAATAATAATACAGAACTGCAATAAATAGAGCTATTAAGTGTCTTGGTATAATTAAAGCTTGTGTAAATAAAATCTCTTAGAGCAACAAATTTTATTACGCTAACTCTCTACTAGAAACGCCCTGTTTGTCATCCAAATCTTTATGATATAATAATATGAAATATCAGACCTGTATTAAACTACCCCATTGCTGGGCAACACTCACACTTAGGCTGGTTTCACAGTCGCGCCGTCGAGCGGCGCCGTCGAGACGCCCGCGCTTGTAAATTCACTTCGCGCGCTTGTAAATTGACTAGTAGCGTTTTATAGTCACGCTGTTGAAGCGCCCCGCGTTTCTCATAGGTCCGCCTTGTGGCAAGCGCGTGCTGTTGAAACGCGCTGTTCGACGGCGCGACTGTGAAACCAGCCTTAGACCCTAATCCACCACGCTAATCCAGTGCGGGTTGGCAGACTCTCAGACAGGCAGGTTTCCTCACGATGTTTTCCTTCGCTGTAAGCAAACGATAAGCAACTAATCTAAAACACACATAACTTCGCAAAACTTGAATGCTAACGATGAATTATGAAAATTTGCTAATTGCATTTTCGCGTTCAATGGATGGATTAATATTCATTGTATTGTGTTTTAAATATAATTTTTATACTGCTTCATCGGTCATTAGCTTACTGGTAAGCTTGATTAAATTGCTGATAATCCCAAGTTCTATTCCCGAATCAAGCAAGGTGATTTGGGGTTTCCAAGTAAATTGACTGCCTTGGTGGCGCAGTGATGGTGTTAGCGACTGCAGTGCATAAAATCTTCGGTTCGATTCCCGGGTCGACCAAGGAGTCAACAGGCAAACAATAATGCAATCGCCCCGTATAACATACAACCTACAATCATAGTTAAAGAAATGTGAGGGTAATATACCTCTGCTTTCCACAGGTCCAGACTCCGTGCTACTACTAAGTATTTCTAGATAACACCTTACCTGACCCGAGAATCGAACACCAGTCTTCATAATGCGCAGCAGTCGTACCGCTACACCGTAGATGTAATTTACCTCTATCTGTCCCTTCATATGATAGGTTATTGCATACAGTATAAAAAAAATTAAGATAAAATTCAAAGAAAACTGAACAGTGTAGCATTAACAGTTGAGACGTGCGGGAAACGCGCACATTTCCACCGCCATTTTCTAGCGATCGGAAGGAATGTAAAGTATTTTTATTGCGCGGCTAGTTCCTGAAACTGTCGCCAGATGGCACTGGCTCCGAGTTAAATGAAAAATTCAGTCTATGAAGTATGAGTTTTATCAAATAAAGGTCTATGCTCATGTCGACTTTTTCACGCCGTCGATGCGCGTTTAACACGCCATACCCAATGTTTTGATGCTCAAAACGCGCAGCTGGCAAACAGTCATCTCGTGATGAGGTTTAGTTTCACACATGGTACAATTTTGTATGTAATCCGCGTAATAATTTTAGTGTACCTAGGTGTTCTTTGTATCAGTTAATTTCCCATAAGTACAAAAATTAAAACACTAGTACAGTAAAAACCTTCAAGAAAAGCCTATACACAAATTGTTGTATTGATTCGCGTTTGAATCTTTTTAATAGACTATTAAACTGGCAAACATGCATACCGCTTGGCTTCATAATAAAAGATATCCGAAGCCCATAGGCGTGATTTTGTTATATATTTTGTTTCAATGCTATTGTTGCTAGTTATGACATTGAAAATGTATTTATATTAGGTGATTTTAATGCGCACCCAAAACAAAACTTTTATAATGAACTAACTAGCTTCTGTACAGAGCAGTCATGGGTGTGTGCCGATATTCAATCTCTAGGCCTTGAGCATAATTACTACACATACATTAGTGATGCGCATGGTTGTAAGAGATGGCTAGATCACTGTGTGGTTTCTTTGTCGGCATGGGACACTGTTGTTGAAGTTGTTATTAAAGATGATGTATATAACTCTGACCATTTACCTATCTATATTGTTTGTGACTTAAACATAGTAAAGTCAAAACTGGTGACTCAGACAGTGACCCGTAGCGCGACTATATGGGGCGAAAGAAACTGTTCTGAAATTGAAAGATATCATGTTTTATGTAACGGTAAATTGCGCGATATTGATTTCCCCCAAGAATTTATGCAATGCAGTCATGGGTCATGTAGTCTGACTGAACATACATCGATATTGGATGAGATGTATGATCGGATTGTTAACGTTCTATGTGAGGCAGCTGAGCAATCTAAAGAGAAGAGTGACTGCGGCCACAGAAAATATCGATCTTTGTGTGGCTGGAATAAACATGTGTATG
This sequence comes from Catocala sponsa, assembly GCA_963564715.1. NCBI lineage: Eukaryota > Metazoa > Arthropoda > Insecta > Lepidoptera > Erebidae > Catocala > Catocala sponsa. Next base: position 13,149,462 of record OY751351.1, read on the forward strand.
ATGCTCACTGCGAGGCTAGGCTTAAATTTAGATCCTGGGTTGAACAAAATCGACCGACTGATGGTTATTATTTTGAACAAATGAGAGAGTCTCGTAAAGTTTTTAAAAGTCGCTTGAAATGGTGCCAAAATAATCAAGAGCAAATTAAAATGGATATATTGACAGAACAACGAGCCTCTAAGAATTTTGGCAAGTTCTGGAAATCCACAGGTAGGTTGGATGTTAGGCCTGGCCTCGCGGTGAATGTGGAGGGAATGAGTGATCACGGGGATATTGCAAACCTGTTTATGGAACATTTCCAGGTGCAATCTCCCCTTGGTCCCTCAGCTCCTAATGTTAGTGCTGAGTATTGTAGTAGAGAAGGGCCACTTAAAGAGACACTTTTGCACTTTTCTGCCGAGCAGGTCAGAAGCGTCTTACAGGGAATGAGTAGGGGCAGGTCTCCCGGTCATGATGGACTCAGCATTGAACACTTGAAATACGCCGGAGTTCACATGCCGAGGGTCTTGTCACTGTTCTATACAATGTGTCTACGCCATTCATACTTGCCTGAAAACCTGATGAAAACTATTGTGGTTCCCATTGTTAAGAATAAGGTAGGGGACATTTCAAGTAAGGCTAACTATCGTCCTATTTCCTTGGCAACGGTTATGGCTAAAGTGTTGGACAGTCTGTTTGATTCAAGTTTGAAAAATATACTTACTCTTCACGAAGCACAGTTCGGGTTTCAGCCTGGACTATCAACCGAAACTGCTATCTTAAGTCTCAAGCATACTGTCCAATATTATACCGATCGTAAAACGCAGGTGTACGCCTGTTTCCTTGACCTCTCAAAGGCTTTCGATCTTGTCAGTTATGACGTGCTTTGGGATAAGTTAAGGGACAGGGGTACTCCTGCAGAAATATTAAAAACCCTACAGTACTGGTATGCCAATCAAACAAATCAGGTGAAGTGGTCTAACACTCTCTCTCCGGCATACAAATTGGAATGCGGGGTGAGGCAGGGCGGTTTGACATCCCCGAGGCTTTTTAATTTGTATGTTGATGGCCTCATCACCGAGCTCAGCAGCATGAATGTTGGTTGTCGTATTAACGGAGTGAGCGTAAATAACATCAGTTACGCGGATGACATGGTGCTGCTGGGTCCGACTGCTGGGGCAATCAGGGAACTGCTCAAAGTCTGCGAGGCGTATGCTGCCTCACATGGACTTATTTATAATGTCACAAAAAGTGAATATGTGATCTTTAAGGCCGCCGGTAGATGTCCAGAGTCTGTGCCTAGCATAATAAAGATGAATGGGCTTCACTTAAACAGAGTGACCAAATTTAAATATCTTGGGCATTTCATCACCGACGACCTTAGGGATGATATGGACATTGAGAGGGAGCGCAGGGCTCTGGCGGTCAGAGGTAACATGTTGGCACGTAGATTTGCACGGTGCTCAGACTCAGTTAAGGTTACTTTGTTCAAAGCATACTGCCAGAGCTTTTACACCGGGAATCTATGGGTTAACTACACCAAGAGATCGCTGAATGTCCTGCGCGTACAGTATAATAACGCATTCAGGATGTTGTTGCGACTGCCCCGTTTCTGCAGTGCCTCGGAAATGTTTGCAAAAACTCACACAGACGGCTTTCATGCCATTATACGCAAAAAAACTGCGTCGCTGTTGAGCAGAGTGCGGAGTAGTCGCAACTATATCCTGAGAGCTGTGGCGGAGAGTTATACTCCGAACATCAGCCATTTTGTGCGGAGGCTTATTAAATAGGAAACATGTTTTTCTGTTTGGTCATCCTCTTGCATTACTGTTTTATTTTATTTTATTTTATTTTATTTAATTTGTTTTGTTCTACGTACGCTACTAACACTAGATATAAGCTATTTGTGATACTAACACAATATGGATCCCTGTTGTCCGAATTAAATGCATTTTAATTTTAATTTTAATTTTAATTTAATATCGGATATCAGATGGGTGGCTACTAAGATTGTTTTGGCGATATAAAGAGGAGCTCTCTCGCACCCAGTGCATTCACTTTTCTCTGAATACAGACAAAGGAAACATGGGAACGATATTTTTGACGTGACAACGTCTAATAAATCGATGAACGCCGGCTGCACACACGAAAAAAGATGACTCATTGTCCCGATACGCTCATTGTCCCGTTACGCTCATTGTCCCGTTACGCTCATTGTCCCGTTACGCTCATTGTCCCGTTACGCTTATTGTCCCGTTACGCTCATTGTAACGTTACGGGAAATAAATTTTGTTATGACGTTGTCACGTTAAACTATCGTCCGTAAACCGACTTTACAGACAACCAATTTTTTGACGTGACAACGGCTAATAAATCGATGAACGCCGACTGCACGCTCGACATAGGATAACTCATTGTCCCGTTACACTCATTGTCCCGTTAAGCTCATTGTCCCGTTACGCTCATTGTAACGTTACGGGAAAGAAATTTTGTTATGACGTTGTCACATTAAACTATCTTCCGTAAACCGACTTTACAGACAACCAATTTTTTTTAGTTTTGTAGTAATACGCGTTGGCGTTACAGCGTTTAGAAAGTCATCGTGTGCATGGACCTTAAAAATAGAAGCTCTGATGTATGTAGTCGCACATTCGACTATTCGTTTAGTAGTCGGACAAGAGAAAATTTTAGATTAGGGAACAGAATAGACTAGTTATTACCTACGACTTCGATCGCATTTTGAAATAGGCTTAGTTTGTCTTCCTTGGGCGCCTCTCCAATGACTGAATTAGCTAGGTGATGGGCACAGTTTTTGTATATGTACCTAGCAATATAGTCGTCGCCTATAACGTGGGTTGAAAACATAGCTTAGCTAATAATGTTATGAAACACCTCTGCTTATACCTGCTAGGTGAAACATGATTCTGTTTATAAACTGTCCTATTGCTACGTATGGATCTTTTCTCAGTATAAAGTAGGTTGAGCTATAATCTACTCTGCTGGATCAGTGTGGACTGGCAGATTTGACGTATCTTGGAGATCAATATATTATAAAACTCTCAGACATGCAGGTTTTCTCATATCATACACATTATAAATAATAACTTCGCATGATACACTTGACTTATAAACTTAATACAAGTTTTCACATTACGACCATTTCGAGTTCAAGAAAATTCCATTTTCGTCTCTCCTTCCCGCCTTTTATACAAAACTTCGTCACAAGTTTAGAAGTAAGTAAATTGAATTATAAAGGACAATTTTAATAAGGGTCGACCGCAAAATTTTATCAAATTGACTTTATTTATTTATCAGCATAATAATTTAATTTCTTATGTATAATGTATAGACTAGTGAAAAACCGTCGGACTGCCACGCAGAGGTCTCAAGGTCAAACACATAGTAATACGTAGTTATGAACATAATAGTTTCGATATGGAGACATTATGCATCAAATTTATAAATAGAGCAGTAGCGTTGAGATTGTAACTACGCCATAGTTATTCATAAGACTAGCCGCAAAGTCATAACACAAATTGCGCGAAATCTAAGATTATGAATGAATTGTACCATATTACACTTATGAATGTTAAATGAAACACGAAATTTCTATGTCTGAGAAACAAAAGCTCAGTCTGCTTTTTGCAATATTAACTGAAATATTACCAGATTCCTCTTATAAATGAAATACGGCTTATAAAACTACATCATATTTTTATGTAGTTGTTGCCGCCAATCTTTTTTTACGTCAAAATATAATTACACGACCTAACACGCGTACAGCAATGCTTCTTCCCAATGTACAGGCATATTCAACAATAGTGACTGTCAAAAACATGAAAAAAATTAAAAAAAAACTCTAGGATCCCGCAAGAATGTAACGAAATTAAAAGTAAATTGTAGAACTTCAAAACAAAACTAACTGCTACACAAAGCGATAAAATACAGTCGCAATAATTAAAACTGGCTAGGCCTCCAAAGGCCTACAAAAACCAAATTTCTTCAGTAAAAGCCGAAAAGAATAATCCCTTTGAGGAACAAGTCATTAAATATTTCCATCAAAGTCTTCCATGGGAAGATAAACACCTGGCTCGATCCATCTTTCAGAATTTCATCTACTAACAAATACGGTTCTTAAAGTCAGTAAATCTTCATTAAAAACCGATTACGAATATTATAATACACAGAATTTTAACGGTGTTTTTATTCTGTAAACGCCGGTTTTTTCTTTGGATGAATTTCACAACAATCAACAGTTTTAACAGCAAAATATTGCTGATTTTTTTTATATACTATGTTTGAAAAGAATGATGTAACCACATCATTCTTTTCAAACAAAAGTAATGCAACACCTTAAGAAAGTTACGTTGAATTTATAAGTCATGGTTTATTTAGTTTGTTTTATATCTATCTATCTATCTATCTATCTATATATATAAAGGAAGATGTCCTGACTGACTGACTTAGAGACAACGCACAGCCTAAACCGCTGGTCGTAGGAAGAAAGAAAGGATTTTTTGAAATTCCACCCCTAAGGGGGTGAAATAGGGGGGGTGAAATTTATATGGAATTTGCTCATTTCTGGACTTAGAAGTAAAAAAATAGGTATATAAGTTATTGATTATAATTGAAAATGACCTGTGTAGGTAAAATGGACAAAACTCCCCCTAAAAAGGTAAAAGTTTGTATGGAAATTTTCTCATTTCTGGGCTTAGCAGTGTGAAAATTGGTACATAAGTTTTCGATTACAACTGAAAAATATCTGTGTAGGTGAAATGGATAAAACTCTCCCCTAAAGGGGCGGAAGGGGAGATAAAGTTTGTATGGAAATTTCCTCACTTCTGGACGAGTACGACCCGAATTGATTGTCAAATTCTAAATTAATGCGAGCGAAACTGCGAGCAAAAGCTAGTATTTTATGTAGGGTAAGGCTCTGGTAGCTAAAGGAGTATGACATGGCGATGTGCTCGATTGCATTAGAACTATAATAAATAATTCGTCTATGCATTATAGATAACGATATTATAGATAGAGCAGTGATAACTCAGTGGGGAGACCAACAGACTGCAATGCAGAGGGTCTCGGGTTCGAACCCACATCGCGCACCTCTGACTTTCGGAAGTTATATGACTTTTCGAAATTATGTGCGTATTGATTGACAATTATCGCCTGCTCCGTGCCTCGGAGAGCACGGTAAGCCGTTGGTCCCGGCTGCCATGAACATCTATGGCAGTCGTTATTGGGAGAGTGTCGACACAAAAGATCCCACTGGGTCGAAGTGTCGCTAGTCTGCACTGACTGGCCCCCACATAAGATAAGATAAGATAGAATAGATATCGCTTTATGCAGAATATCGTCCAATATCTTTTGACCTATTGAGTAGCAGCGGCACACCGGTGGCCAGACAATATAGGTTTTCAATTATGTCTGGCATTCCAACAATTGATAGGTTAAGTATACGCTCCCTCGTAGCTAGTAAAATATTGGTGTGAGTAATCCACACTTACATTTTACCAGCTATATGTGGATCCATTACAGTATAGGAACTGACTAGGGAGTAGAATAATTTACTTGACTTTATTATTATAAACTAAGTTCTGTCCGCAGTTTCTCCTGATAAAGTTCCACAGGGAGTCCATCAGCCACCTAGAGAAAATCTTCTCCCTAGCCTTTATTCTTCCCAAGTCACTTGGGATCGGTTTTCTAGTCTAACCGGATTTAACTGGATATCAGTTTTTACACGGAGCGCCTGCCATCTGACCTCCGCAACCCGAAGACTAACGATACCCTAAGGCTACACCAGTGTCAGGATATTAGAGGGCACTGACTACCCAATAATGACTGCCATAGGTGTTCATGGCAGCCGGGACTGACGGCTTAACGTGCTCTCCGAGGCACGGGGCAGGCGATAATTATTGTCAATCAATACGCACATAATTTCGAAAAGTCATATAACTTCCGAAAGTCAGAGGTGCGCGACGTGGGTTCGAACCCGAGACCCTCTGATCACGAAAACGCGTAATACCTTATTCAGGTTATGGTCTATACCTTCAAAGGTGGACTGGACTAAGTAATAAGCGTTTACAATGAATCTAATTTCACTTGCACTATAGAAAAACGTATTGTACGAGATGTAGAGGTATTTATTATGGTCTCTTTCATTAAAACATATGACTTTTTAAAAAATTGGTCTTGTCTATGATGAATTCAACAATGGTATTTATAGAATAGCATTCGTATTAAGTACGTAAGTAAAATTACAGACATGCTAAATAGGAAATAATTTATCTGATAAACCATACACATATTTTTAAAACTGTAGGGATGGCAACACTGCGTGTCTCAGATGTAAACAATGGATGCCGATGTATTTGAAATCGCGAAAATACTTTTTAACACGAAAATAAGAATCGAAAGTGTGCGTGAGATTGTAATGATTGATTATAATTATTAAGTCATAAAATAAAATACAAATTATTGTTTAGGTGAAATGTGTTTTGATTCATAGGCCAAATTGTTCATTGTCCTTTGAACTTAAAAATAAAAAGGAAGTACATTTTTCATACTCCTTTCGCAAAAATCACGTGCGTGTCCCGAAATTCTAAACACCTCGTATCATGGCGATATGTTTGGAGTTAGAATAGAAATATGACGACAATTCAGTGGAAAATCAATCGTAATCACAAAGGTGTGCTTCTCTTTGATTTATTTATTTATTTACATCAAATAGAACGACTTGCGCCAATTACACTATTTAATAATATCTATACATATCTATACCAATAAATAAAATTAAAGTGTCTGTTCGTAATGTCAAAATAACAGCTTTTTATCTAATGCATAGGTATGAAAGCTGTGTGATACTTGGTCCGAGTATGAAAGTATATAAGGTACCTACCTGTACGAAAATTTCTATTTTTAAAATTTCTGTCTGTCTGTTTGTTCCGGCTAATCTCCGAAACAGCTCACCCAATTTTGACGGGACTTTCACTGGCAGATAGCTGATATTATAAGGAGTAACTTAGGCTACTTTGATTTTAGAAAAAAGAAGAGTTTCGCGAAGACAAACTTTTTATTTAAAATCTACGCGGACGAAATCGCAGGTAACAGCTAGTAATATATAAATTTAAAATTTAGCATTCATGCACTCTGCTCACAGTACCTCATACATTCTAATAATACTTTCCATTCATCCGCAAAAATATTAACTTCAGGGTCAAGGTCCGCAAAAATATTATGTCCAAGAGAGCGTTAAGCTGCTTTAGTATCCGAACGTAAAGATAATACACGAAACTGATAGGCCGAGAGCTTGACGACAAAAAATATGGCGACGAATACTTACTAAACTGCTAAAATACATATTAATTATATACTCCATTGCTTAATACTCCGCCGCTTGTGGTTGCGCAGCGGTAATAGATGCGTCTGCTTTGCATGAGATCTCGTTTGCTATTCCGTGTTGTTCAAACTATTTTTCGCTTTTCCATACAAGACGTTCTAGTATGCAATCGGTACTGATGCCGATAGACGCCAATAAGCTCGCCCCCTGTTACATGAGTGTAAAACCTTTACTTATATCGTTCGTTTAATCATTTGGAGATAGTAGCATAAGACGATATCTCTCATCACAGAAATGTACTGCTTGAATAATAATAATTTTCTTGACACAGTATATGTTACTCAGAAATATATATATGTTTTTCTATTAATAAAATCATTTTTAGAATACGTTCATTTGTTCCAAAGTTGACCTCCAATATATAAGCATACAATATAATTGAGGTATATAAGTGAGGACAAAACATTAACCAAGAATATTTCTAATAACTTAATTAAATATCACAAAGAAGACAAATCAATTAAGCAGGTTATTGTCAAAATTTATCCAGCTTCAAATAATTGTAAGTCCAACCAAAGAATTTATTAAATTTGTATGAAAATATGTATTGACCCGAATTGCCTTTGGGAAATTTATGAACAAATTCCCGCGGAGGCTACAATTAACATTTCATTCGTGGTAATTTTGGATATAAAGCTGTGGATTAATCGTTTGATATTTAAAAGGGAAGTTTGGCATCAAGAGAATCTCTCCAAATTGGAGCGTTATAATTCGCAACTGTTTATTTATCTGAGCAAGTAGTGCACATGACTTGCTTCAATGAAAAATAATATTAAATGTTTATAGCTGACAAACATTTGTTACACATACACAATTATTTATGTTAAACTTTTTTGCAAAAGTAAACATTCAGGGTAGCTAACACCTAAACAGTGTTCGTTTATTAGCCATCCTTTTAGTGAGTACGTACGTTCTTTGAGTATAAAAGATATTAAACCATAGTCTACCATGCTGGCAACCTATCGCTGTACGTAGCCAGATCACACGTGTCAACAATTTTTTAAGATCGTTATAGCGGACGATGACAGTGAGTTTTATTTTTTTTATTAAAATGTTTTTGTTGTATATAACAAATAAACTCCGAAACTATTAAACAGATGTAAATAAATCTGTCACCATTAGAAAACTGATTTATCCAGGACTAACTAGGCTATATAACAACATGCTACGAGATACGAGAGTGGAGCAGTAATCATAATCGTGATTGAAACCGCGAAGCAAAGTTAGTGCTATATAAAAAGGAGGACGGCTAGCGTTTTATAAAAATCTTTCTACGAAATAAAAGCCAGAAAACCAAGTTTACGATAATCGAAAATGATTAAGTCAGTTGCGTGGAAAGGAACATAATGATACACCGTCTAGACGGATGGGTGTGGTAAGCAGAGCAGACATCCCTGGAGACAACTAACTGTCGCATTGATACAAGCTACTAATAGATGTTGAAGAAAAGGGATTCACAGTTTTCTTTTTGAATAATCCATAGCTTGAGTCTCCAACTCATGATAGACAATTAGAAAATAATATTGTTTGGACGCAACGACATTATACATAAACTAGATCTTGCCTAAACTTTTTTAGGTTAGGGATGTAATTTTTTATCCTTCGGAAACAGTACTTTTCTTGGATGAAAAGTACCCTTTATCTGATGTACCGTGTAGGCAACATTTTATGATGATCGAGATCGGTCTTGTTGTTGAGGCGTGAAAGTGAAACAAATAAATTAGTTAGTTTTTCTTTAAATACGTGTTACTTGCGATTCTTACCAATTAATTCTGTGTTACAGGGGAATTAACAAACATTTAAGCAAGCATAATATGTGAAGTCTGTCAACCCGCACTGGGCCAGCGTGGTGGACTTTGACCTTGTGGCGACACCATGGTGTAGTATCTTAGAACAAATCTTCTAGGATTTATTTTACTAGCGCCATCTAACGGACATAGTTGAAATAAATTAGTACAAATAGTCGTCAATGTTGTTATTTAAAAAAAGAAAAACGAGTTTATAAAAGAGCCTCACTTTTTTATATACCATTAATTAAAAATAAAACAGAATCCCCAAATAGTTTATTACTTTACTATTTTTGATTAAACGCCATGTTCTAAATAATAAATTAGACTTTATTTATAAAACTTGATTACAGATATGAATTTTCATTTTTATCTCGGCAACATTCTATATCAATCAAAATTCAAATATGTCTGCGGTGTTTTGATGCGCACAGGCATTTTTTTCATTTCTTAACTTTCAATGTTATCTTGTTTATATTGAAAGTGGTTTCATTGCTATTAGCGTCGAGTTGAACTATCCTCCGCTGTGGCTGTGAGCTTGCCATTGACGTCGAGTTGAATTATCCTCCGTCGTAGCTATGTGTATAAATTGTGGCTCTAAAAACATTTTAAACAAGCTAGAAGTATCTCAAACGTAGTTTACATACCATATTTTTTGTATATGATTATGCTATGTAGGATACGTTTGAGATATATTTTGTTTAAATGTTTTTAGAGCTACAATTTATAAAGAAAGAAAGAAAGAAAATTCATTTATTTCAACAGAAAACACACAACACATACTGCAGACAGCATGAACATAATAAGTATACAGTTATAAAGGAAAAGATAATAGGACACTATGACAAAAGTAAATGACAATTTAAAACACAATAATATTATAAATTTATGGCAATATTAATTAAAATAATTATTACATTAAATAATTGAAAGCAAAAAAAATAAAATAAAAAGATAAACACAAATAGTAAATAAAAAACAAATATGCAAATAAACAAAAAAAAAGAAAACAATTAAACTCTTGGCTCGGTCCATTTAATAAATATATAACCTAGCGTATGCAGTGTGCGTCGCAGTGTCTGTCAAAAAAGATGTTGCTCAGCCCGAAGCTGTGTCCGCATAAGGGAAACAGCGCTGATTTTCAGCAACACCTTGGTGACTGATGTAATGTGGTGCGTTTGAGTGTGGAACATATAATCAATTCTTGTACAGTGTTTCCATAAGAATTCAAAAATGTTATGAGAACATATTATTATTATGAAACATAATATTGCATAATATAATTAAAATTATTGATAATCAAATTAAAATGATATGCGTGTTTGGCATAAATAAATAAAAATAAAATACTTCAATATCATAATTTAAGTAGGTATATTAATTAATTATTATTTTAAAAGGCAGGCTATTCAAGACGATTTTTGTATATTTAAAAGATACCTTTTCATATATACTTTAAAGTTGGCAATAGTTTTCAACTTACGAAGGGGTGGAGGGAGATCATTCCAACATCGTGTAGCCGCGTATTTAAAACTTCCTCTAAAGGCTGACGTATTGTGACTCGGGATGCTTAAAGCATGACTGGGTCTCAAAGAGTATGTGAAATAGTCATGCGTCCAAGTTAGTTTCTCATACAGGTGTGTCGGTTTCTGATTGAACATGAGACGATAGATCAATGTGGCAAAATGCAACTTCCTTCTGTATCTCATCTTGAGTATGTTATTTTCGTTGAGAAATGGCGTTACATGACTTCGTTTAGGTATTTTGTAACAGTATCTTGCACATGCGTTTTGTATACGCTGCAGCAGTTTTTCTGTTCTTGCCAGAAGGCATGGCCCGTATACGACGTCGCCATAGTTAAGCCTTGATAATACTAGTAAAGCCTTGATTATACACATTAATTTGCATAATATATTTTTGTAGTAGCTATACGTAGGTACTAATTCATACTTTACATATCTATATATACGTAGGTACGTGTTTTGACGAACTTCAAATTCAACTATGAGTACTAGATGGCGCTACAAGCGCGGTACAAGTTCATGACGTAAGATACCCATCTATACCCGTAATACATATTAATCTATGGGCGACACATTGTTATATTTGTTGAGTGAGCTTATTCCGAGCTCGCTTCGCCAACCACTCCGATTTGTAAAGTTAGTCGCTACTCGTAGGGCACAGAATAGACCCGCGGGTCCATTCTGTGCCCTACGAGTAGAGACTATAATAAGCTCACTCAGCAAATATAACAATGTGTCGCCACAACCTCATTGGCCTAACCCTTCTTACACTAAGATGCCCGCGTACAGGGCTGATATTATATTCTGCCCAGACCAGCAATCGAGACCAATACGTCAGGCAGAAACTGAACTACTTTTAAGCCCAGATTTAAATTCTTAAATCATTGCAGACAACTCTCAAAGCGATATAATTCGTAGTCATAGATCATCAAACAGCAATTTGATAGCGTCTACAAAGTTTCACTATTCACTGCAGCCTGCCCCCGAATGTCAAAGTTCTATGGCTCCAGTGACCATGTGTATTTATTACAACGGGACAATTTGCCCGTGGATGTTTTTATTTATATGAAGCAATTAGGTATGACTTGCATCGATCACGATCAAAGCAAGTCGATCGAAAGGTCGAGAAATAAATACTTAGGAATTTATGTCTTATCTAATATTATAAATGCGAATGTGAGTTTGTTTCACAGCAATCGCACTCACTACCGCTTCATCACCAAGGCTTATAAATCAGGACGATATCTTTAAACACTTTAAAACATAGCCACAAGAGAAAATGGTGCCAATTCTGTTGTCACAAAATTCTCTAAACTTAACTAAAAATCACTAAAATTTTTTTTTAGTCTTGTCGCTTTTAACGATTTCAGAATACGAAATGTCATTTGAGAGGACTAAACTAAATTTTAGTGATTTTTAGTTAAGCTTAGAGAATTTTGTACAACAGAATTGGCACCAATGTCTAACTTAAAATATACTAATTTTGAAACTAGTCTAGACAAAATGAAATCTAACATAATTTTCTAGTTAGACGCATTTGGTACGAGATTTCATACATTTTTTTTCTTTTCGTTGAATTTTTTTAAAGAATTTATAAATTCTACGATAATGAGCTCTCGTTTACATTAATTTAAAACACTAATGAAACTGATTTTTAGTTTACTCATTACGAGGACCTTGCGCTGTCAGCTGCAGGGAATTATGGACAGTGTCAACTACATTCATTAGGTATATTGGTTGCTCACCAAAACTCTTTTTGATAGGTCGGCATTATGATTCTGGTGTTGAAAACGTCATAAAACATTTTCTTTTTGATTTTCGGTATAGATAAGTAAGCATTATGTCAAACAAAATTTTGCCCGTGGCTTCGCTCGCGTAAATGTACTTTTTTTGGATGTGTATGTTCACTACATTCATTTCTGTTCCCCTGACAACGTGTATGCAAAATTTCATGATGATCGGGCGAGTTGTTAAGGCGTGAAAACGTAACAAACTCACATTTGCATCCTATCTAATATTACAAATGCGAAATGAGTTTGTTTATTTGTTTGTATATTAAGCATTCATCAAGAAAAAGTACTGTTATTAACCTTATCCACTTACCTACGCGAGGAACCCATCCCATGTAATCGAGTCAAACATATTCTGCTTACATAATAAACAACTTTTAATAGCTAACAAAACAACATATTATGACACCGAAATAAATCACAAATTATACTGTAAAATTAACCCTTATTGCATTATTATTCTTCTAATTGTAATTCTTCTTGTAATTGCCATATAATTTACTGAAGGCACATTTTTCGAATAATACATTTATAATTTTAATGAAAACAGTGTATTTTAAAAGTGTATAAATATCCGGGTTGTCTTTCTTGTTTTTAATGTCCATTAATTAGAAAGGGTACATTAAATATGACATTTAATTATCATTATACAAATAGGCGAGTACTGAATTCACATTCATAAATTTTTTTGTGTTTGTTTTAAAATAGTATCAACCATCCTTTTTAATTAAATATGTTATTTTAAGGATGTTGTTTTTAATTGTCGCTGTTTTATTATTATTTAAATTACTTATTGTGTTGTTAATTATTTATTTGTTTGTCTACCCTTTTATGTATTTTAATATGTGAGTGCATAGATGGCGTAGTGGTTTAAGCGGTTGCCTCGCCATCGCCACTGCGCCGAGTATTATGGGTTTTGTTCCCACACGGGCCAAATACTCCCGCACTACGAATAAGTCTTAATATTCAAACAACGGACAAAAAATACGCCCAGACTCGGTACCTACATCTATTTGTGTTTCACACATACGGGTCTTCTGCGCAAAATTTCAGCTTTCTGGGTCAAAGGGTTTGAGCTGCGTGTTGATGACAGAGTTGAGTCAGTGAGTTATTCAAGTTAATTTTTTTTTTATATCCCTTTGCTTTTATTTTACTTCAAGCAATTTTCAATTTATGGACGCTGGAAAAGCAAATTGTATAATAATAATAATATTCTACCACATACACACAACACCATCTAGCCCAAACTAAGCAGAGCTTGTACTGTGGGTACTAGACAATGGATAAACATACATATATACTCTTATTTTTTTGTAAATACATACATATTATACATAGAAACACCCAGACCAAGACAAACACCCATGTTCATGCACACAAATGTTTGACTTGTGCGGGAATTGAACCCGCGACCTCAGGCGTGGCAGTCGGTTACACTAACCACTACGCCATCGAGTATTAACAACCACTGTATGAATTGTTCAGTAGAACGATTTAAACTTTTAAATTTTGCAAAATTTTTGTCCCCTGTGGAGACCGAACCGACAACACTCAGCGTTGTAACAGTAATGAGGTAACGATTAAAACCACTACGCAATCCGTACAGTCCGATATATGGCAGGGTTTCTACAACACAAAAGAGTCACAGATTGTTTTTGAATATCATAAGTTCGGTAATACAATCAATATAGAATTCGTTACTTCTAAATTTTAAATTACCACTTACTTCAAAAATAGATTTAGTATTATATAAAAACAGGGCTCGTCCGGGATTTGAACCCGGGACCTCTCGCACCCAAAGCGAGAATCATACCCCTAGACCAACGAGCCGTGTATCTAGAACACTCAATCAAACAGTAACATTATACACTAACAATACTATAATTAAGGTCCCGTTTCTCTAAGTAGATAGTATTTTATTTGATCTATCAGATAAAAATAATTATATAGATCACGCTATGACTTTTATTTCTCATAACAAGCCAAGGACAGTATGCGATAAAGCCGTTTATAAAACAGGACATACGTGTCATGGGATTTGTTCCAATTGTATGTATTAAGTTCGAGACATGTTTCAGTGAGTAAAAAAATGGTTCTTCGAGATAAAAGTTTTAAACGACTCTAAAGAATAGTAGATAAGTTGTAAACAAATAAACTTCGGTTTTTGAAGTAAAAACTTCTTTAGGCGCGTCGAGCACTTCTTGGGTGAACAAAAATCATGGAACTCGCGTCATCGTCACGCTTCCACGCTTTGTTATTTTTTTTAGAATATATGTAAGAATATCTCAGAAATGGTGCGTCCTACGCAAAAAATAACTAAATTTTGACCCCCTTAATAACACCTACGAGAGTATCAGGAACTAGCACTTTTTGTTTTATACAGTTTTCACTTCCATCGGCAGTCCCCAAAGACAGCCCCAATTTTTTTTTATACTTCGTATGTGGCAAACTAGCCTACGGCCTACCTGATGGTAGGTAAGACAAGTGTTCACCGTAGCCTATGGACGCCTGCAACACCAGAGGCATCACTTGCGCGTTGCCGACCCTGTAAACACCTTTTAACAACCTTTTTGAAGAACCCTATAAGTACTGTAGTCTTGTGGGAAAACCTCGGCAGATGTTCATACCACAACCTGAGCGATATATTCCGTAAGAATTTGTTTTATTTCAATGTGTCGTTTATATCGTAAACATGAATGAATCCCTTCGTTGAGATGTCAAATAGCAAATAAAACATATAACTACACGATACAAAATAGCTACATACTACGCTTGTACGTCCCTGAAGAATGAGTAGAGGCATAGATATAGAGGCATTCTTCAGGGACGTACAAACGTAGTATGTAGCTATTTTGTATCGTGTAGGTATATGTAAGACTATACGCGGTACCTATAGGTACCTATACACCAATGTGTACCTATAGGTACCGCGTATAGTGTTAGTTATGGTTATATTTTAAGACCGTATTGCATATATCAAAAGTAACCAATGTGCTCCAAACCCGGACCAAACTAAATTAAAAAAATTTCAAACATTTGTTTTATTTATTAATTAAGCATTAAAACAACATTCATGAATTAAGCATTAAGCATTACAACAAACGGAAACTGGGACCAATGGACGACAGTAGTTACACCCCCTATTAGGTACGTGAAGCTGGCGGAATGTGGCTGTTATACAATTCTCCTTAACCCTTCGGGAATATAGGGGAGGGACTATAGATGGATGTTCATGCGACAATAGTTAGACAATAATAGCATTTGGTGATTTAAAAGAGTAGTCTTGAGTTTCTTGCAGGTATCTTCTCATAGGCTCAACCTTTTGCCTGAACCTTGCAACTAACATAAATGTAAATTCAGTAAATGTAACAAACTCACTAACCTCTTTGACTTCATAAGTGTTACTTTGTGACCTAAGTGAATAAATGATTTTTGACTGATTTTAACTACTTATAGCACCGATTCACAGCAGTAGTAATAAAAAAATAAAACATTAAAGACTATTGTCACCTTTATTAACATAAAATACATTTGTCAATATAAATAACTGGATTTAAATAATATTCCGAATAAATTATCTCATAGCTTATACTTAGCTATATTACGTAGGTACTTGTAATACTTTGGATTATGCTATAGACTTTATTGAAGGCACGCCGAGTCGCAGCCGATCTCGAAGTATAAGCAGGCGCTTGTACATAAATAGCTTGCTTGTTGGGAAACTGGTTTTAGGATCCTTTTCCTGGAAAATAATCGTTTTATATCAATATCAATTTTTAATAATACACCTATAGTTTAAGGGGCACGTCAGGCTGACATGCAGAGGTCTCAAGTTGGATTCTATTGCATGCATCCCAACTTTATCATAGTTAAATGCATATATAAAGGTACTTCCTGTAGTGTATAATTCATAAGGAAACGCACAAAGCAATTATTTGAGGATTGGGCAGAAATTTTTTTCAGTGAGGGTATTGAACCTACTTCTTTTGACACATTAAAAAGGTAATCACTTAAATCACTGCTTCATCCATGCAGCCCAAACTAATCACAAAATATATTTTTTTTAGGTATCACATCATGACATGTTGATTGTCAGGTTGGGCAAAGTTATTGATATTTTCTGTTAGGATTTTCCCAATGTGCTGCTTAGAGTCTGAAAATTATATGATCATAGAAGATGAAGAAGATCAATAAGCTGGAGAAATGTGGTTATACCACACCTTCGCCAACCCATTTAGGTGCATAATAGCCATTATTTTTGCTATCTTATAATTCATATATGAATTTTACAGGATTTAGATATCCAGTATTTACTTCTAGGTATTTTTTATAGTTTTCTGGTATTTATGTATTGATATTCATAGCCAAATAACATTGATACAGAAGTGAATGTAAATGATTATTTATAACTATGACCACATAATTTAGTTACATAAAATTGTCTGTTTGTATAATAATGAAGTTAAATAAATTAAAATATCTTATAACTTCAAATAGGGGGCGACGGCGGCGGCCGGCGTTGTTAGTGGTGCCGCGCGCACGCACTAATCTCTTACAGTACGCGCCGTTGACGCGGGCGCTGCGTGCGCTCAATACAGTATCAGATCGTATTGATCTATTTTCAGGTTCATTGAGCGAATTCACAAAGGCTACATACTGGATATTAAGTTATTGTTAATATAATAGATTTAAGATGTTTATTATATTACCGTTTTAAATGTTATATTTTAGTTATGTTACTATACTATCGCACTAGGTTAAGAACCTGTAATGATAGATAATAGTTTTTTAAAATAAATAAATAAATAAAAAAAATTGATGTAAAATAATTACAAAATAACTTAAAATATAATGAACAGAAACTATGTAATATAAAATATAATTTACTTACATGAGGAAAGAAATCAATCTCCAAAACAATAATTTCAAAGAATGTTGATGCTACAATGACCGGACCAGATTTCCTCTCACACACATCAAGTTGTACTGCAAATTTTCCTTCAGGCAGCACAACTATTGTCTCAAATATAGGCTGTGACTTATAAATCTGACTAGAAAGCCTGTATAATAAGATCTCTCCAACCCTTGTACCAATTAAAATAAAATCTCCATAGAAGAACAATGCAGTTATTGGCAGAAAGTCTAAATACAAATGTCTATATTCATCAGTTTCTATTTGAAACAGATTTCGAGAATAGCAAACAAAGTTTTTGTCGTTAATTACACATACATGCTTGATTTGCCTCACCCATTCTGGCGGACAGTTTATACACTTAACGGTCACAGATCTATCTTTATTGATTGTGACAATTTTACCGCACTCTGTAAATATGCATAATAGTCCTCTGTTATACTGGATTTCCTTAATATCATAGTCACAATTTAATATTAATTTTGATTCTAAATTGGCCAATGTAAGATCACATTTATATACCTGTCTGTTATTAAAAAAATACAGTTCCTCTCCACTTAAAACAAAGTTGTCTGCTTTGTAAAATGCTTCGGTCATAAAGGATAAACATTCAGTAGTCCTTTGCAGCAATATTCCACATTTTAATAACATGACTGTAGCATAATCATTGTTGGCGATTTTCTGACAACTTTTCTCTGGTACAGCTACTGGTATATACCTCATACTGTTCATATCATACAAGACTATACCTCTAGTGTCTTTCAAAGGCAGAACACCATAGTCAATTTCTAAAGCATGAGATTTATCGTGTAAAGAAAATTTATAGAATTCGCGGACATTTTTCTCTGATGTGGTAACTTTTGTCCACATAGTTAGATTCTTGTATATATGATACCACCTGCAATCGTTCCCGGACTTCTTTTTGGCTATCCAAGATGCGTTACAAAATTCCTTTCGGCATAGTTTCTCCCATATGTAATCTACCTCGTCAATGGTTTCCTTCCATTTTTTACACACCCTGCGGCACTTACCGAGGGTAAAACCATCAGTTTTTGTTAGTATTTCTATGAAAGTTTCTAGTGGTAGGCTGTTTATAGCCATTTTCGGTAAATTTCAGATTTTCTTAAATACCAAATTAAAGTGGGTTTGGTGTGCACCTTAATGTTGTTACTCACATAATTATAGCACTGAACTGAAATATATGAAAATTAAAAAATTAATTAGTCAAAAATAAACGTAGGTATATGTACTGTTTATAACCATTTATATTTGCTTAAATTTAAAAATAACTTACTGTGTTTATGATTTTATCTCTTATCATTTGACTGATAACTCGTGATTTTGACGTTCCGTATTGCAATGTTGATAACTTGATTAAAACAAATTTTGTTTCGTTCAGTAATCAAAATTAAATGTAACAATAATACTATTAATATTAATCAATGTCTCTGATCTCAAGTATGAGTGTGAGAATCCTTAACGTAAGATCGGTAATTTCTATTGTCAACAAGGTAAATTTTCGATTACAGATAGTTTGACTAAGCGAGGTCCATCCATACAAAGAAGCAATAGTGCAGCATGTATATAAAGTACTCTCTAATACAGTCTCTTTCCACAGACGTAATTATTTGTTTGAGCCAGAGAACTATTTCGTCTTTTGTATAATATTAATATAATTCTGATAGCTCTGAATAGCAACTTTTCTCACTTGTGTGTATAATAACTTTAATACCTACTAAAAATTCCTTTTAAATACCTAGTATAAGTTTTTTTAATACATACATTAAATACTACTGTTTTGTGTAGATATTATCCTATACCTAGAAGCATTAGGTATGTAGTTGTGCTGATATATATTTGCGAAAGACAAACGGTCTTATTCATAAAACTTACTCGAAGCTCATAACGTCGTTATAACAGTTTCTAATAAATAGGTATAAAAATACTACCTAATTTGCCTGGTAATTACTTACTAGTAATGATTAGGTATCTTTGTTTTGTTGTAGAGAATAATTAAGGTTGTCGTTTTAATAGGTATTGATTCTATTACTTAATCTTGCTGAACGTATTAAGCATTTTGTGATAGACACAATTACGATACGACTTTAAAATACTGTTTTCTCTTTCAGTGCACTCTTTTTTATTAGCTTTGTTTAAAAGGCACTATATTTTCCTCATATGAACTCGGGTTTTCACAATCAACAAATGCGCCATAATCTGCCAGGTACTACACTACATAATGTAATCTGTAAAAGTTCAGTAAGAAATAAAACCACTATAACCACTGGATGTTGAACATTTATTGTATTTATCACAAAATCACAAAAATAAATTGTATTAAGTAACAAAACTTCCGAACTAATTTTGCTATTCAGAACCTAGAACACGTTTACAATATGACTCAAACTTCATCGATGTATGTAGATAAATATACCTAAACACAAATTACAAATTAATTTTAAGTTTACATTGTTGATATGAAAATGATATTGTTATATTTTAATTGTACGTAATCCTTATTTTACAAAACAGTTTTAGTAAAAATATTTTCATTAAACGGTCAACGACTGCGCTTCTATTGGGTACAAAACAGCTGTCACTTTGTACAATGCCAGTCCAGCGTCTGTAGGATATTAGAGGTCAGGGGTCACAAAGCATGGGACGAAGTATCTGTCCGTACGCTGGATTATGTACCTACTTTTTGTCATTTTCTAAATGTATGAAAAAGACATTTTAATCTTTTCGCTGGTAGGTAAGTTGATACCTGCGAGAGAATCAATTTTGTCTAGATTACTAGCAGTCAAAAACGCTAGTGCATAAATATAAATACTGATATAGCGGTGGAAATATAACATTTACCGATACCTCAGTTCCAAAGTGTATGTAGAATGGGCCTCCGTGGCGCAGCGATAGTGAATGCGACTGCTGTGCATGAGGTCTCTGGTTGCAATCCCGGGTCGGGCCAACAAAAAATTATTGCCTATTGGCCGCCGTGGCCGAAATTCGGTCTGGAGGACATTATTAGAATCGGGTTCTTATGATAATTAGGATTATAAATTTTATTAAGAAATATTAGGAGTAATAATGATTCTGCATTCACATGGCTCGTTTCTCTTTGGAAACTTTGGAGAATAATTTGTGAAACATTTTCTCATACCTACTTATCTCAGCGTCACTTTTTCTCTTTATAAAGATCAGATAAGACCTCAACTGCTTTAGCCAAGAGAGTGTTAGAAGTGGGCTCACTTTGGCATTGCAATGGGGGGATTCGAACTCGTGACCGATTTTAAGTCCTATGCGTTACTCTACCCTTGAGCTAACGTAGCTTTGGGCGCCTTCAAATTTGCCGCGCGGCGGCAGCGCGGCTGAAACGCTGCCGCCATGCAGCCGTCATTAGTCTA
Organism: Catocala sponsa; assembly: GCA_963564715.1. Taxonomy (NCBI): domain Eukaryota; kingdom Metazoa; phylum Arthropoda; class Insecta; order Lepidoptera; family Erebidae; genus Catocala; species Catocala sponsa. The sequence continues at coordinate 13,170,253 of OY751351.1, forward strand.
TCGATGAACTAATGCGCGGCAGTAGCGCGGGTGCAGCGCTCCAGTCGCGCGTTTTTATTTATATGGATTTACAAAGCAGCGTGGCCGCAGCACTGCAGCCGCGCTGCAAATTTGAAGGCGCCCTAAGGATCCTTAATCCTTTAATTAAATTTAATCCTTGTTTCAAAAGTGAAACCAACTGCACCCATTGCACTACCAAAGTGAGCCCACTGTCCTTTCCAAAGGGAAAAGAAGTATTAATACCATTTATTAATGATTTTTGTCTTCTTATATAAAGCTCATCACTAATGTTTTGTAACTAGCTTGCATCAATTTGAACCATATTGTGCTTTTCCGGCCCAGTATAGGTGCGTAGGTCATGGACACCGAATATTACTCAGCAGCACTAGTTTCCAGGCAGTTCAACGGAGACATCTTTCAGATGTGTAGAGTAGTGATAGATGTTTGGTACCGAGTTATTTGTGCTTGAATCGGAATGTATAACAACAACTAGGGCCCATGACGCGTCTATATTTTTTTTATTTTGTTACAATAATTGAGCTTAAGTGATAGTAATCACACAAAATATAAGTACCTAGTACAGATGATTGGAACAATACAATACAAAAAAAAATATCTAGTCACACATAGACAAACGATGTCTAGCGAAAACTGACATAGCATTATTTGGCCTAAATCAGCTTATTGCAATATTTCACACACTGACTTAGATCCAAACGGTGTTTATGTGTATGAGTGCATTTATTTCTGCTCATTGTATTGAAACCTCCATCTATTTGTGATCATATTTTTCTTCACCGTAGATACATTCAACAATTTACCCGAATTTATCCAATCAAACGTTATCAATATGCTGCATAGGTAATATAATTCAAACATAATCAATCAAAACAATAACCAAATTTAAGTACAAAAATTATAAATATATAAAAACCGTCTTGATATGTACTTATATCAATCATAATTATACTTATTTTGAGTATATACGGCACATTGTTAGTGTGCCAGAAAAACAACAAAATTAAGATGAATAATCGTACTAAAAACATATATATTTAAATATATATACGTATAACATAATTATAATGATTCAAACTCCTTTTATAGGTTATTTTTAAGGACAGACAAATAAATTATTTTTTATTATAGGTATTTGATCGATTATTTATAAGCAGACAAGTCATACAACACAGGATATAAAATAAAAAGATTTCAAAATGCCTCCCCTTAGTTATGTTTTGAGTTTCATAATAACAATAAAATATGCGCGTCACGTATGGTAACCTTGTTTAATATACATTTATAATACATTTGTAATGTTTTTATTTAAATTTTAATATAGATTCATAACAACAAAACGACTAATAATTAGGACAATGGACATAATACACAATTCCTTTGCCTTTGATCGTAAGCAGTAAAAAGATATGTCAAAGTTGGTACAAAGTTCTATTTTTAAATAAAATCTGTTAGGTTGGCATAAATGCACTAAAACTTTACGCTGTTAAATTGGTATTACTACGTTTACCAACCTAACGGCCTTAATTTAAATCCGAAAAGGTAAGCATAATAAGGTCAATAATGATAAGACGCCGAGTTATCGCACATGGACTAAGAATTACACATAACACCATTTCCCAAACTAAATAAATAACACAATAACCTACAACTAATAATGCGACAGGAATGATTTTACAGTACAACCTATCAGAAATGTATGAACTAAACACTTATATTATTTTGGAAGGTAGAATGATACTTTTAAAAGTAACATATCAACAGTAGTTGCCTATGTTTAATTTTGTATATAATTTTACATACAAGAGCAAATAGTAATCAAAAGAAATCTTTTATGCAGAGTTTCAAAATTGGTTACAAAATAAGGGAGGAATTAATATTTCATTTTAAATGAGAAAAGTAGGTTTCGTTCAGGGGGTTGCTTCGGTATTTCCTTCGCAGAGCTGCGAAATAATATTATTAAATAGCGGTTATGTCACAATTTTAATCGTGCATCGTTTTCATTTGACAACTACCCACCATACCTACCAGAGTAGAAACGTTTGTATCTTATTTATTGTTAGTAGATTTCAAAAATATTTATATATGTATATCACATACATAATAAAAAAAATGTGAGTCATCTACCCTATTACATCATTTTCAGAAATCGTAAGTTCATCACATTTCAGATAAATTATACAGTCACACACACATACACGTGGCTTCTAACAATGCCAATTCTTTCGCCTATAATTCCATTGCCCGGTTACTCTTCCTTTTGAGATAATAACAATACTATACATTGAAGGTGGACAACATTTTTCATCCATTGTTTACAGAAAACATATTTATTAAATAGTCATCTACAGTGCCTATCTGGGACATTTGTAGTGGATGTTGTAGTGTACATACATCTATGAAATAGATTATATATATTAATATATATTTATGTATATATTTATATGTCGTCTCGAATCAAGTGCTCTGCTGGCGGTGCGGTGGCGGGGGCATTAGCTAGCTAACCGGCGCGGCGCGGCGGAAGACAGAGTGCGTTAGCCGAGTTCACGGCGAGTTTATTAATCATTCCTAATTATTCATACTAAACCTACGTGTTACCTAAAAAGTGAACACTACAGAATATGTCCCACCCCATTTGATTATTGAACCTTTAATTTCACAGTGAACCCCATCTAAATTAGTGAACCTTTATTCCTCTTTAACTTCTTCCTCCCTTCTTAAGAACAGACTATTTTCTAAAGTCAAACACTTCGAAAACATCCAAGAGAAATATAATATTAAGGTTACCCCAAAAGGAAGCGAATAATTATACACTTATATTCCAATCAACAACTACAGTATTTATCAAATGCAGTGAGTCTACCAATAGTTTTCATAATTATCGACCCACCTTGAGGTTTCAATGTTAGCATATCTTTCAATACATTTTCTAAAAGCAACTCTAACGGAACAGTATATAAACTAGCCAACAATTTTAACCTTTTATTTGTTGGCATGCTAGACATAATTGAAAACCTATTATTTGGCCACCGGTGTGCCGTTACGACTCAGTAAATTAAAAATTAAAAAATGAACGTGTTGCGTCAAGAACTATTAAAACTTATATGGTAGACTCTCAGTACATAGTCATATCATTATATTGTTGAAACAATGTCTGTTTCAAAGTATAGAACATAGTTTAGTTAGAATAAATGCATCATTTTTGGCTCATCTTTGCAAGGTCGATGCTAGGTATTTGTTATAAATTATATATGTGGTACTGAAAGTCCTTTTCCATCACCGATGAATGCAAAATCTGGGTGAGAAGTTTAGACCTCATTGCCGAAAAAATAAATATTTCAAACAAAGGTAAAATTATGGCATTGTCATAATAAGGTAAGGCAGTTAGCGGCTAGGAATGATTAGCAAAATATCATAAATCAATTGTAAAAAAATGCCCCAATTAATAATTATTAGATTTGTCTTATAACTACACTTAGTCTTATCAAGGTCCAATCTACAAATAAGTATAGAAAAGTTACATTTTGTACAGGTTTCGTTTAAAAAGTTATATTATATTGATGAGTAGAATAAAGGAGTTAAGCGCCATTAGTTTGACGAGACAATAGTATGTGCAATCTTGGCTTTTTCTTTTCAAATTTACATGACGATAATACTGCCGTCATAAGAAAAAAAGTATCTATTATATTTAACATAAAAATACTGGCAGATGCGCTTCTTTTACCGATTCCAAATAAAAACGTAATATCCAAAAAAAATTAGATATTATGTCTTTTTTATCTTCGTCGTCGTCTTATGACGCCAGCATAGTTTAAAGATACATTCAAACAACATCCGAATCGAATAACATTATAAATCAATAAACATGTTTGACAACACCTATAAAAAGTTATAATGTGTAAAGAGCACAGAATACATGTCGTTAAAAATACGAAGTTAGCCTTGATAAGAGAAGCGCTTGCTGAGAAAAGCCGCCTTTAAGATGGTCAGGCGTTCGTGTCCTCGATTGTGCATTGTACTCTACTTTTTGAATTATAACGTCATCTGATTCGTATATTGTTTTAAAGAACTGCTGCTTTAGAGCAGCGATAGCTCAGTGGGGAGACCAACAGACTGCAATACAGAGGATCTCGGGTTCAAACCCAGGTCACGCACCACCGACTTTCGGAAGTTATATGACTTTTCGAAATTATGTGCGTATTGATTGACAATTATCGCCTGCTCCGTGCCTCGGAGAGCACGTTAAAACGTTGGTCTCGGCTGCCATGAACATCTATGGCAGTCGTTATTGGAAAAGTGTCGACACAAAAGATCCCACTGGGTCGAAGTGTAGCCGGTCTGCACTGACTGGCCCCCACATAACATAAGATAAGAACTGTTCTTTTCATATTAATATTATAGATAAACACAAATAAAGGCGCTTAAATCAATTCGTAATTTACCCGTCAATACATAATTTGATACATTTATAAAATCACAGACCACAATATAAATAATAATATTTTGATCTAATTAATCGGAAAATCCGAAATGAATTACAAATTTATAAAAATTGTGATAGAAATAATAAATGCAGTATAATTAGCTATTAAAGAATGATCATTTGATAAACTCGAGACATATGTTATACAGTTTTCGAGAACAAGCCAATAAGGCATTACAATGATATTTAATGGATCACGATTTACACTGCCTTTAAAGTACTAATGCCGCATATTAATATTAGTAACACATCGTGCAAATAAGCAATAGCTTGATTGCCCGCACAAAATGTCGTATGCGCCATTGTATGATATCAAATGACGACTGATGGCACTTGTAATAAGATGGATATTGCAAAATGTGTGCTGTAGCATGTTGGCTTTTGAAAGAGTCCAGTGTGATGCTAATTTTTGTACGCGGCATTGTAACTCTCGAAAACAATTTCACTGTCATGCCATATTAATTAGCATATTTATTTATCTCGAGACTTTCACCATAATAAATAAATTTCTATCAGATATCTACATTTTAATCAATTTGCTACTTAATTCTATTACAATTATAGCAATATAAATAAATATCAAGAATTATTTTGAAGGTAAAAGACAGTATTGTAAGCGCCATGCTTTTGCAACATCGTTTTATATAACATGCATTATTTAAACAATTATATATATTTTTAATTATACATATTTATAATAGAATTTTCTATATAATATGTATGTTTGAAATTTTCCTCATGTAAACCAATATGGAAAGCCTATGCATAAATAAAGCATAAGTGTCGATGGCACTTAAATCACTACGACTTTTACCTGTCGATTCACCATTAAACATTGAGAACAATAAAGATTAATTACTAAAATATAATTAAATATCTATATACTCAGTTACACCAATGCTATACAACAAATATGTAAAATTGATTTCCCATTAAACATACATATGTAAGTATATAACAACGATTTTTCTACGTAGGTACATGAGAGTCATAATAAAAATAAATACTTATTCTAAAACGAATAGTCTAATTTCGCTTATCAACTAATGACTTGTGTTGTTCTTGATCATATTTGATACGACTAGCATTGTGAAGCTACCTATTAAAAATAAAGATGCCGGAATCGAAGCGAGAAGTCTGTAGCGTTCCTCTGTAAAAGAAAAATAAATTTAATAACTGATTACAAGAAAAATAATTAAAAGATAGCTGTGAAAATTTGTGAAATCAAATCAGAAGTGACAAACCACAGACTATGAATGTATGGATTTTAAATCGTTCATTAATGTTTTCTAATTATACAGAAGTTAAATGTATGGAAAAAGGTACTTATCGTTTTGAAATCACAAAATTCCACGCAGTAACATATTTCTTGGTAGATGAATGTTGAAATGTCGTCACAAACACTATATTTCTTAATTTTAAATTATTATATCTATACCATATCAAAATCGGTTAAGAAAATTCTGGTTAGGTTAGGTTAGGAAGCGATGGACTTAAATCAGCAAGAAGGAACAAATAACTCAGTACAAAATCGGTTATATAGAAATCTATAAAAATATATAGCAATAGCTAATAGGCGGATGACAATACATACATTGAATTGGCGTTGAAAAATACATAAAGGAATAAAATTAAATCTATTTGAGATTTTTAGATAGCTTAGCTCTCTAACAATCTCATCAATATAAAATCGGTGCCAAACAATATTTTTGCTGCAAGAAGAAACCTATATTTCTTGAGTTCTTTGTAAAACTCTGTTAAGTTATTATATATAATAATATAATATTCAACATAATCACATGTATATAAAATAACTAGATGTGCCCATGGTTTCACCCGCGTTTATGATTACTGCGCCGCCCCCGTGGGTCGTAGCGTGATGGTATATAGCCTATAGTCTTCCTCGATAAATGAGCTATCCAACACTAAAAGAATTTTTCAATTCGGACCAATAGTTCCTGAGATTAGCGCGTTCAAACAAACAACCAAACTCTAGCTTTATAATATTACTATAGATGTTATGATAATCCTTGAAACATAATTAAATACATTTGCTATCTGAGTCACTAATTTTATTTATACAACATAAAGGTACTTAAATGTTTACATTTATGTACTAAAAACGACATTTAATGACTATTATTATTATTTTATAACCTGAAATATAATATTGAATTAATTGGGCGTGACAAGTCTATGTGTTCGTTTATAAAAATTATAACTACAATTTTTGAATTTTGGTAGGTGAATAGTAACTAATCATAATATGATTAGTTACAATTCATCTACCAAATTTCAAAAAATAAAAAAAATATTTCAAAAATAAAAATACATAATATTATGTATTATGCACCTGGCACCAAATACAATTACATTCACTAGTCATAAAGTTTGAGTAGTAATAGTAGAAGTGAACTAGTTATAGTATTTATTTAAGAAGAATATATTAATAATAATGAGCTCTTACGTCGTTCAATGAGATATCCAGCCAGACCTAGGTATGATATATGGCCATGTAAGTGAAAGGGACAAAACGAAATATTCCATTCGATTCATTATTCTGAGCTATGTCATTGAATCTTTAATCGGAATTTATACTATAAATACATACAATACATACACTCATGCTTATATACCCCTGAAGAGGCAGGCTGAGGTGTATTACACGCATATTTCGCCATATAAGTTCCAAATAATAGGGAACGACATTATCAGATTTACTTTTGTAGGTAGTCATTTACTTCGAGCTTGTGGATTTTGAATGATGATGTCGTCACATTTTATTAATTACTTGCTATTTTTTAATTATTTAATACTAGTTTTCACCCGCGGCTTCGCTCGCGTAAATGTAGGTTAGGTTAGGTTTGCAAAAGTTATTTTATCTGGATGAAAGTTACCCTATGTCCTATTCTGTACCCCTGACAACGTGTATGCAAAATTTAATGTTGATCGGTTGAGTAGTTAAGGCGTGAAAGCGTAACAAACAAACAAACAAACTCGTTTTCGCATTTATAATATTAGTTAGGATGTTGTTAAATATATTTTAAAGATGTATACTAATAAATTATTTTACACTGTAGCTCAGAAGGATAATCCGAATAGACTCTGAATTTTCATTACATTGTCCCTCATACCACAAATTACATATATACAGATGGCCAGCTTAATACAAACCAAGAAAACACACATATAGCAATTTATTATTGGGATTTGACAGACTTGATAAAATGATACCTACACGCCCCTGTGTGGGTTAGTGTTTCCACGCTTCATATAATTGTGGCATTCTTTTACTGTGTAAATAAACTAATCAGAGCATTTCGATGCATATATTACAGTGAAATATTGTCTATCTATAGGTGTATAAATGAACAACATACATACATGCACAGCTTGTCTAAGATTTATCTAGTATATCTATCTCTCTAGTACACGACGCAAGTAAATGCAAGCGACTAACGCAAGAAAACTGCATGGTTAACGTAAGATGAAGTTCGTGCCCAGCAGTGGGACTGCTTATAAAAAGGGCTGTTATTATAATTACAATCAACTTATCTATGTAAGCCAAAGTATCTGTTTTCTCGCTCGTTCGTCCGCTTTCTGCAAGTATGTGAGCAAATGAGATATTACCGGTTGTAATGAAGAGGGCAGAGGCCATATCTAGTTAATTTTTATGAGTAATATAGAGATAGCATGCTTGAATATGTCTCAGGGGTAAGTTCTATTATAGCAATTGTCTTGTACTAACTAATATTAGAACTATTCACCAATGTTTCATCGCTATAGGATGAATGGTTCGAAACTTATATGTTGTTAACAAACAAACATTTATTGTTATGTATATGGATTTATCACAGTTGTAATGAAGCAGTTAGATTAAGCCTAGTGTCATAACAATAATCATTTATAATAATATTATCTTCAGGCTTTATAGCACTGCCATTAATATTTGAATCGTAAATTACACCACATACAATCCAATAATAAAACGGCTCTAGTTTTATGCCGCAAATTGCATAATCCCAGCCATATCTTTTTTATCATATCAAGCTTATCTGAATATAAAGATTTATCTTAGGTATTTATTGGAGTATATAAACCACATGTTTTGGTTCAAACTGATGCAGTTGGCTACCAACCTTCAGAAAAGTAAATGCATGTTCTCTTTTTAAAATTTTATAGACATACAATTGACAAGCTTTTTTGATAACCATTATGAAAAAAAAGGATAACTAAAAAGGTTTGACGTGACATGCAAATAAATAAGATGATATTCTATTTTTTATTTGGAAGTTTCATGCTATCTCATGCAAGGAGTAACCAAAAATAAATTAAAGACCCAAAAGGATAAATAAATAATTTTATTCAATATTCAAGTTAATAGCAGTCTTATTTTAATGTTAGTAGAACAATTACATTGTATAACGAGGACACAATACTAACTAGCGAAGGTTAAGACAGAAACTATAAATATTTTATTCAAGTGTTACAGCGCATATTATTATTGGTGACTACGGGCCAAAGTATCAACAAGTTATCAATAAAGTAAAAGTTGTAGTAGCTAATTTTCATCTTGTTTATTAGAAAAATATATTTGACTCTAAAAAAAGCTTAGTATCAAAAGAACTATGTAAAATCAAAATCAGACTATTTTCTGAGGCCTGAATTTTTCTTGGGATTGATAAGTTCTTATTTGAAGTATAACTGACCCATTCCAACTTTAATGTGCGCTTTTCACACTATAATAGAGATATTATAATACTAAATGTCTTTTATAATACCTTTTGTAAAAAAAATACAAAAAAGAATTGACTTCGAATATCGAATAACGTATTTCTACTACATATCACGTGGTACTTTGCTTTTAAGTACAAATAAAGGTTGAACCGCATATAGCCGCGCGCGTCAGCGTCTGGTTATATGTGTATCGTTATCGTTCATGTCTTAAGATCGGTATTTACTATTGAACATCATAACATAGCCTCTGTATATTTCTGTAACTATGTTTATACACCGCAATAGAAAACTGATACATATGGCTGTCAACCGGTTCCAAGCTTTGCAGGTAACCATTTAACCATCAACCACATTAAGAGTGATAGCACAGCTATGCTACTAAACTTATAAAGAATACCATTATTAATGGCTTATTGTAACAAAGAGTTGAGCAAACATTATATATATATATATATATAATTTATTAATTTTATATAACAAGGCGTCACGCAATTGAATATTAACAATACATTTGAACACATCAAATTTGTAGGAATTTTATAAATCCTACAGAAATAAAATATTTAGCACATTAAATGAGAAATATATTAACTTTATTTAGTATTTAAAAGTAACCTATTCAAACTCTAATCATCACAGTTGACGAGAAAACATCTTGTTCTACCACTAGACGAACGCGAAATACACATATGCGATGCTGACTTGCGCGGCTAAATGAGATCCAATCTTAAGCCTACAATTTCAAGACAATTCGAAAATAAAAAATATCACATTTTAATAACAATTTTAGGAACAAACTACGACATCTACATAACAAATTACGTACTAAAGAGTCATCGTTTGAAATATTTCAATACATTTGGGGCTTTTGTGTTACCGAATGATTCTTTGCTTTTATAATTTCTAACCAACTCACAAGTATATAACAATTCTGCGCACTTATTAAAAAGATTTTCGCGTAGTACAAGTTCATAAAAGCTCTTTAGGAACATGACTATGAAATAACAAATCAGTATTCGAGGCTAAGCCTATATATTACGAATATAATCGTAACCCTAACCAGAGAAGGAACACTCACGTCATCGGGCCATTCGAGATTTTATTATAGATAGTCTTAAAAAGTCCGGGCAGTTTATCAAAGTTGATTTTCTTACTTAAAGATGCTGCTCCTAGGCTAAGAGAGCTCAGAAACGGTTCAGTAACTCTAACTGGTTCAACCATTATGGGATTATCATCACAATCGAAAATTATCTCCGGATCATTCTCAATAATCTCCTCAATAGACTCCCAATTAGTCTGGAGTTTCTTCTCAGTGTCGCAACACTCGCACATACCATAATCACACTCTTTCTTACTCATGAAATACTCGACGTCATCAAGTATAGTGTGCTCGGTTTTAAGCGTTTTTACGGGGACAAATAGAGAAAATTTACGCGCAGAATATTGTAGTAAATCTTCGACGTAAGAGTTGACTCCTTCGTCTAGATTTTTGTCTACCTTCATGTCTAGAATATGGTTTTCGAATAGTGAGTTTTTCCTACTGTCCGGTGGTGTATGCAAGTCAATACTCGGCTGTGTTGCCATGCTACACTTTCGTTTTGCCTGACCTGTCATGGTGATTGATTTTTTACTTGTCGCCCATCCTAGCGAACGTTGGACCGCCATCTTCCATTTTGTGTATCTTGAGTCGCGATCTGTAATAGACATAGCAATTAGAAAATTGTATCCCAAAACCTTCAGCCATCCTAAAGTGTGTTTGCATATCCTGATTTATTATAACACTAGATGTGCCCGCGGTTTCACTCGCGTTTATGATTACTGCGCCGATCCTGTGGGTCTTAGCGTAATGTTATATAGCCTATAGCCTTCCTCGAAAAATAGCCTACCCAACACTAAAAGAATTTTTCAATTCGAACCAGTAGTTCCTGAGATTAGCGCGTTCAAACAAACAAAACAAACAAACTCTTCAGCTTTATAATATTAACCCATTCGCTGTCCCGTGATAGACAAAATAGAAAATCTATTGTTGTGTATTATATGTGATTCATCGGATAGGGAACCTGTTAGTATAGATTTTATCTTAAAAATAGCCAGGGTTTCGGCAGCCCATAGTACATCACATTTGGGTCTTGCCATCTTCAGTTACATTTCCTAAAGTCAGCAACGCACAAATGGTCCTACATTGCAAGCGATTGTAGGCTACCTTAACCACTAACTATAAGGCGAGCAAACGCTTCTTAACCTTTTGACCGCCACAGCATAAAAGTAGCGTCGTGCCCCCTACGCCAGGCGATGATTAATGTAGTTTTAAATAATAAGTAAAAGGAACACAACAAACATAATTTTTTATGTTTATTTTGAACTGTATAATAGTCGTATTTTCGACGTGCCATGCCGTCGGTGGCGTCGTGAGCACGGTTTAATTTGACGTGAATGGACGTCTGTGGCGGTCAAAAGGTTAACCAAACTCCTGTTACCAATTTTCTGACAGATGAACCAAATAGCAAATTGCTCAAAACGGTTACTGAAATAGGAAATTCGCAAATCAGCCGTAAACATTACTATGTTTGCAGCTGATTTGCGAATCCATCATTACTGATTTATCAATCAATGGGACCCATTGGACCAACCATACATAAGTCATATAGTAATAATGTTCTCCATTATTATTAAATTTTGGATCGCAGTGACCAATATTATCGGAGCCATTAGCGCAGAAGATATTATGAACACAAGTATGTGCGTATACATAATTACCAGTGATCGGAATAGGTAGAGCTATTTAGGTTCATTGACCGCAAACATTGATGTTACTATGGATATTCCACGGGATTCCGACTGATACTACGGGATTTTATTGAATTTAATTCTATATGTCAATATGTATAAAAATGGTTTATGTAAGCCACTAAGCGCATGAGCGACGATGTAAATTTTACGTCAACAGCACGCTATAAAATGACACGCTATAACATTGACATCTTCAGAGAATATGAAGGAAAATTATCGAAAAATGATGTGAATGACGAAATGTTGTCATATAAATTCGCTTCACTAACATCAACAGATGTCGAACGCTCGTTTTCCACAAATAAATGGGTGTTAGATGTAAAAAGAAATAGATTAAAATTAGATAATTTAGAAAAAATAATGGTGATTTATTTTAACTCTGGTCATACTCAGTCTTCTAGTGAAGCTGAAGACAAACCAGACCAATGACATTTTTTGTTTAAATAAGTGAATTATTGTTAAAGCGTATTGATTATTTTAATTAAGATTTTATTGTAAATACATATTGTTCTATTTGATAATGTTTTGATTTTCCGAGGAACAAATAATTTGTATGGTAATATGTTTTTGTACAACTTCAGAATAAAAATGTTTAAATGATTGTTGATTCTTGAATAAGAAATTGTTACGTAAAAAAATATATGTGGTTTAATGAATCAAGTTTATCTATTTATTATACTATCCTTAATCCTGTCCTTCTTATATTTACCCGTCAGAAAGGAAGTGTAATCTTTCATTAGTCCCGAAGGCGAGAATAGCTTTTTATGATTTTACTACTTAAAAACCAAATCCCGGTACTCGGGGAATATCCATATTATTCTAACCTATGGTAAGTACATAAAACAGCTCTACCTATTCCGATCTCTGATAATTACACAATAGTCCCTCAGTTTCATGGTCCGATGAGACTGAATTCGATACGATCGGATCAAAATCGGGCGCAGGGTCTCTACGTGCTTACCGATGTTTAATATCACCATCTTCCCAATTTAAAACTACTAAGCTAAGGATTAGTCAACAGTAAAACTTAATAGCTCTGTGTTAGTTCAACACGCGATTAGAAACCGAGACCTCATTACCCTTAGGTGTATACACTAGATTAGTAATAATGTGTCGATCTCTCCTCGTGTCGTACTACTCATTACCAGGGGTCGGAATAGGTAGAGTTTTTAAGTACCAAATGACGTAAAACTACCTACGAAATCTTAACATGGATATGCCTTTTAAACCCGGAATTGAGGGTTAATAAAAATTGTTTTCTCAAACTTCCGGGATGGATATTATTGTCTTACAAAACTCTTTTTTCCTGTGTTAAACACAAACTAAGTAGCGACAAACTTGACTCTAAGTATATATTTTTTTATTAAACAGTATCTACAAATCAATGAAATGAAATGAAATAACAACAAATCAATCAGAATCTATTTCAACTATATTAGAAACACTTGTAGAAGCTAAAGGTTCATCGTCCACATCATTTACTAAAGTATTAAATACTAAATCAATCCCAGGATTAAAAAAGGCATATCTATATTAAGATTTCGTAGTAGCATATTTGACGTCATTTGGTACTTAAAAACTCTACCTATTCCGACCCCTGCTCATTACTGAGGGTCGTGACTCCCCCGCTGAATCACTTTCTCATTGACTATCTCCCTCCATATGTGAGTGTCGATATGCTCATTAATTAGTCTGCACCCGATATTTCGACTGCACGTATGGTCACCTCGCCATTGTCAATGGTGTGATCCACAAATAATTCCCCGCGACGCGATTTATTCTAGTGCTTCTAGCATGTCTTGGAATACGAAACATAATTAAAAATGGCTGGCCGCCGGTGTGCTGCTGCGGCTCAAAAGGTTCAAAAAGGAAACGTTAAAGGTATGATACTAACCGTCGTCCGTGGTGGTAGGTAAGAAGGTGTCAGTCTGAGTAGCGTGTGTGCGGAAGGAGTCCAGCGACCATACTCCCGCGGCACCGCCTGCCACCACACCCACGCCCAGCGCCGACATGTCCCACGACTGTGCTCGCACTACAATGTAAAACAAAATTTCTAGAATCAGATGTGGTGGACAAAAAACTGCGAGTCGAACCTGCACACGAAGGGTGCCGTACCATACCATACCGTATAAGATATAACATACATACATACATAGATTCACGCCTGTTTCCCAGAGGGGTAGGCAGAGACTACGGATTTCCATTTGCTACGATCCTGACACACTTCTCTGGCTTAACACTAACACTATGTTATAATAAATAAATAAATAAATAAATAAATAAATAAGTTTATTACTTTATAAGAAATACACTTAATCGAAGTACAAAACTAGGGCTTAAGGAATACATGAACGAACTGGAGACCCTGACTTCTAAACTAGGTATAGACCTGTATCTTAGAAGCCAGTGATACCTTCTGATAATAACATTAATATAAGCCTCACAAATGGTTACAATCATTGATATTCTCATAAATAGTGAGAAAATACTAAGTACAAAAATAGGGTTAGGGAAGATGGAGAAAACTATCTTTCTTTATTGTATAGAAGGAATACAAAATCAATGTAATGTAATGTTTTGTAATTATGTACTTGTTATTAAAGCGGCAATAGAAATACACACTCCGAATGTTCAGCTCGCTGACAGATGGACGGACTGGCAGCAGTTGCTTAGTAATAGGATCCTGTTGGTACCTTTCGGGTACAGAACCTTAACTAGTGCTGTTAATGGTGTCCTTATAAGCCCCTTTTGCATCTGATATTTGTATCTTTTATAGACTAGAGTTTTAATACTCTTCATTTAGTCTCGTAATATTTCCAAATTTAGATGAACTTCTGATTAAATTCGTTGAGGGTTCCAAGACATTTTACAGAACTTAACTCATTCGCTGTCCCGTGATAGACACAATAGAAAATCTATTGTTATGTATCATGTGATTCATCGGACAGGGAACCTGTTAATGAGTGTCCAAACTCATTATTTTCTATGTCCACCACTACACAGGTGCTCCAATAGTGGACGTGCAAGCCATATTAGTAAATTTCAGAAAATTTATAATAAGGCCAATGGGCAAAGAGTTCGTTAAAACCACTGGATTGCATTTCCATCGTATTCTGTTTATATAAACGTGAAAAATAATGTTGTTATGTTTGTATTGTCGAGATTCTGACAAAAAGCAAAATGGAAAGAGAAATTCAAATTTTGTCAATATATGGCAAAACTCAACAAATTAGTAGACGTTTTTAAACGCAACTATAACAGATATACTAAAACAGTGAAAGACATCCTCCATAGTAGGTTGGGTTTGGATGGTTCTGACTCCGGCAGAGGCATCCAAATCTAAACTCATACATTACTTGCAATATTAGGAATTCATGAGTCAGAGATGTTTTTTGTGTAATCCTAATTGTTTTAATACATATCAGTTACGTTACGATTCAGATCTAAACAATGTATTTATGTTATTGTAATGTGTTTTGTGCATCTATACTAATATTATGAAGCTGAAGAGTTTGTTTGTTTGTTTCAACGCGCTAATCTCAGGAACTACTGGTTCGATTTGAAAAACTCTTTTAGTGTTAGATAGCCTATTTATCGAGGAAGGCTATTGGCTATATAACATCATGCTACGACCCACGGGGGCGGCACAGTAACGATAAACGTGGGTAAAACCGCGGGAACATCTAGTTAATAATAAAATATTGTAACACATGTGGGATAACTAGATATAAAAATTCACATAATTTAAGGAATGTAGCCTACACCTTTGCGCTCGCCTTCAAGATATATTCCATGATAAACTTCACCAAAACAGTTGCAGCTGTTTCATATTATAACGAGTAATAAAGTCTAATACAGCAAATATAATATCGAATAAAATAGCAATATCGAAATTTTTCACATGGCAGACATTGATAAGTTTAGAACTCTCTGTATTCAGGCACTGTGTTCCTAATATATTACGTCCTTTGTTTTAGGATCATAATGTATTGGTCTTTTTTATAATATTTTAACAAAATCATTATTTTTACTTTCTTATTACAACTATTGTTATTCCGTTTCCAATTTCTTTTTTTGATTTATCATGTATGTTTGTTTTAATCGTAAGTGTTGTATACACCTGTAAAGGCATTTCACCTTGTACCATTCTCTAACTGTTTTAAATTATAATTGTATAGTGATGTGTCGATGGTGTAACTTTAAATAAATAAATAAATGAAAATAAATACTTACACACAGGTATACCGACGAGGTCCGCCTGCAGCTGCATCAACAGATCGTTGGAAGTCATCTTGCCGTCCACGTGGAGCTTAGCTAGTGGCATGCCGCAGTCTTTGTTCATTGCTTCCAATATGTCCCTAAACACAAAAATATATTAGAATACATTAAAGGCCTTGTTGAATCTGGGATTTCACTCAAATATGGACAGGTATACTGACGAAGTACTTTCAAACCAAATACAATCCATCTCATCTAGCTCGTCCCCTCTTTGGTGTTTCGTTTCTTTTTTAAGTCATAGAAGACCTTACCATTTAGGATCAGCGCCGACGAACGGAGTGGCGGTGAAGAGACTAATTCAGTAACAATTTAAATTTAACCTAAAGTGCTTCAGAATACGACTGTATTTGGTACAACGTGTAGGTAGCGACAGGGTGACGCCGCAAATATCTTACGAGGCACATTTCATGAGTGGGCTAGGCAGTCGTTGCGTGCCCGCCTCTGAGTCAGGATGCGCATACATCCCGCGCAGTATAATTAAATTAGCTTAAGAGTGAATGTAACTGTGTGAGTGACAATAAACATTTATCTAGAATACCACCTTTGATTTAATTTTCCCACTATATTAACACAAGTGTGTAGTGAGCCTTAGAGACTTCTACACAACGAAATAAAATGACGGCGAGCGACTCAAAGCGCGGTCATTTTATTTCGTTGTAGCAAATACAGTCGTATTCTGAAGCACTTTAGGTTGAATTTAAATTGTTACTGAATTAGTCTCTGCGCCGCCACTCCGTCCGTCGGCGCTGACTCTTAGTAGATTGCGTATGGCGTAGTGGTTTAAGTTGTCGTCTCTCCACTGCCACTGTATTCTTTGTTCGTTATTTGAATGTTTGTAAAATCTCTCGCGACAGAGGAATTATTTCTAGTGCGGGAGTTTTCTTTTTAAAAGAAAATATAAAACAGCCAAACTAAAAGCGTGCTTCTAGATCGACCATAAAAAATATATGTTCGATCTAGCATTATAAAGATTTTGAGTTCAGAATTTATAAAATTTCCGAGCGTATACACCGTGAATTTGTAGTCGTTTTGGAACCGAAAATCCTATACTCTATATCAATCATAGAATCGATAAAAGTGATTATTTTAATAAAATAAAAATATATTTATTTATAAACATTAAATTTAATGTCGTTTACGAAAAATAAATGAGAACTCGTGGTAACGCCACTCAATTTCACGTACTACGATTACGCGTGTCACTACGATCGATATCATTCATGTTTAACTAAGCGGTAAAACATTTGCCAATAACAACACAGAAACCGCCGCGCCCGCGCCGCCCGCCAATCCGCGTTCACTAACTACCCTCATGTACCCCAGACGCGAGGCGCCTAGGCACGGCGGCGAGCGCTCCCGACCCCGCAGCCCCCCCGCCCGCCCTTCAGTACCGCGGCAACCGACGCGCGAAATGGTTGCATAATGCATTGTTTATTGTCACGCGAAAATTACATAGTCGTCAGTACGAAAACTCTTTGACTACTTGGTTCAGCTGTATGCTGTTGCCAATTACAATTTGGAAGAGGCCAGACGGTTGTACTCCCAGCTGAAGCATTTGAATGTGCTGCGGCTACGAGGGATTGAAAGTCCTCAAGTTCCGACCACTCCCACCATCTTAGCTGCAACTCAGCGCCTTCTTGACAATGGACAATTCCGTACGCCGACTCATGCGCAAGGCCGAGGACTCCTGAATGACCCCCGGAGATCGAAGAGGATATTAGAGCGGGATCCGCGGCGAAGCACGAGAATGGCGGCTCGAGAATTTAATATTAGCCAATACTTTGTATGGAAAACATTAAATGCTAATAGATAACACCCTTATCATTTTTGTCGGGCTCACGTAATTAACAACAACGATGCACCAGCAAGGATCGCCATGTCAGTGCAGTGGTTGTTAAATAATACGAATGCGAACATACTGTGGACAGATGAGTCATTGTTTACTCGAGTGGGACTGTAAAACGCTATAATCGTAACGCTGTAAACCCTCACTTAATACAGGAAGACCACCTCCAAGTGAGGTTCAGTGTGAATGTTTAGGCCGATATTATAAACGACCATTTAATAGGGCCTGTTTTTATTGAAGGTCATCTAACGGGCAGCTCGTATTTAGAAATGTTACAAACTAATATCCGAGCTATTGGAGGAAGTGCCATTATCAATACACGATATGTATTACTAGCACAACGGCTGTCCCACTCATTATGCAAGTGCAGTACGTGCCTATCTCAACAATCAGTTTGGTGATACGTGATACCTATCACATAGGTACACAATAGGCCGCGGCGGTCCCGTGGCTTGGCCACCGAGAAGCCCAGACAAGCCTCAATGTCGGAAATAAAAAGACTTGTGTATTCTCGTGAACGTGAAAGTCGTGAGGAGCTACGTAGTGCAATAGTGGAGGCCTTTAATAAACTGTCCATAGGTATGTAATTTAATTATTTTGTAAATAGCTCCAATTTTTGAAATACGCCCGAAATACTCACAGTTCATTCACCTGTGTTTATTTTATTACATAATAAATAAAGTTAGCTATTTATCGAAAAGTAATGTTTAGATAAAGTATTTCCGACGGTCCTAAGCCCGTGTAAAGTATGAAGGAGAAATTGGAGTATCCATTTACGTATTAATTGTGATGTTTCACAATGCAGAAATTACATAGTAAAAAGAGAAAACGTATTGCCTCGTATCAGCTGATTCTGAACTGTGCTATTATCAATTTCGTCGCTATTGCATTTACCTAATTTTATAATACTTGTGTAGCTTCACTAGTTTTTAAATGACGCATAGGACTCGGTCGTGGTACACGAGGTTCTGGATAGGTATCAGCTGATATACGTAGTTACCTATCGTGCGTCGTTCATAACTTCGACTGTGCGCGGCGGCGCGGCGCGGCAACGCGGACGCCGCGCCGGTGACGTATGCATGCGTTTGTGAATGAATTGTCCGTGCGTTACTACGATCAAACTCGAATAAGTGAAAAATATTATTTATATTCCAACTTTTTTATTATACGCAGTACAATTATTTTACTATTTTTTATTGATACTACTAATTATCCTAAGTTACCACGTTTCGGTTCCAAAACGACTACAAATTCACGGTGTATAATGGTTCTTCTCATTATGTATTTGAATTGAAAACAATACACACCTTGTCTGAAAGCACACAGCTTCTAAAGCAGCCCTTATGATGTGATTCTTAGTTGTAAATGCTGTCAAGCCGCAAATGATACTGCAATAAATAAAAACATTACGTAATTTATTGTCAAATGGAACTTATGTTCAGTGACAGAAATTCGATATAATGTATAAGACAACAAAATTGGTAATTTCTATTTAAATTTTCAATTAAGCTAAAGTGCGTGTTGCAGCTGTATGTACCCACGTAATAGTGACATGAGTTCTTACTCGCCAGTTTCTAAAGGCCACATAATTACCTCTCCCATAACTTTTCTTTTTGCATCTTCATTGCATCTGTAATTACCGTTCTCTTGTATTAACCAGCAATGTCGTTCAATCGCACATTATCTATGTCGCTGGTATAAACTAGCTGTGTAACTAGCACTTTACTCATACCACCGATATTCACCAGCAGTGTGTCTCGCGCATTACCCATACCGCTGGTGTTAATCAGCGGTGTCGCTCGCACATTACCCGAACGGCTGGTAGCAACCAGCGATGTCACTCGCACATTACCCATACTGCTGGTACTAACCAGCGCTGTCAATCGCACATTACCCAGACCGCTGATATTAATCAGCGGTGTCACTCACGCATTACCCATACCGCTGTTATTAACCAGCGTTGTCACTCGCGCATTAGCCATACTGCTGTTATTAACCAGCGTTGTCACTCGTGCATTATGGGTAATACCGCTAGCATCAATTAGCGCTGTCACTCACTCATTACCCATACCGCTGGTATTTACCAACGATGTCTCTTGCGCATAATTCATACCGCTAGTATGAACCAGCGCTGTCACTTACGCATTACCCAAACGGCTGATATTAACCAGCGGTGTCACTCACGCATTACCCATACCTTTGTTATTAACCAGCGTTGTCACTCGCGCATTACCCATACCGTTAGTATCAATCAGCGCTGTCACTCACGCATTACCCATACCGCTGGTATTTACCAGGGATGTCACTCGCACATTACCCATATCACTGGTATTAACGAAAGGTGGCACTCGCACATTAACCTTACGGCTGGTATTTGACGCTATAATATTGAAGAATACTAACCCTCTAGCGTCCTTCCTCCAATATGGCGCGTACAGTCCACTGAACGCCGGCACAAAGTACACATCCCCTGTAGAGAACACCTGACCGGCGATGTGCTCCGTGTCCTGGGCGACGTCTTTGATCAGCCCCAGGTTATCGCGGAGGAACTTCATCGCACCGCCGGCTACCGCTATGGAACCTATTTATGGAAGAAACATAATATATGAACATTGATGTATAAAAACCCTAGATACACAATCAGCGTCAAAAAACGTCCTCACCAAATGAGCACCCACTTGGATATTTGGGTGCTCATTTAATTTAGTACCGTTCGATCGCTCCGAGAGTAAACATGTCGCAGAGCTCGTTTAAAACTTGTAAAATCACACTTCCAGGACACTAAAAAAGAACGATGTTTCATATTTTCGGTAACTAATAATGTTATTATTATAATTATATTATAATACTGATTATTGCGTCAAGGAATCAACGTAAAATATTTTTTTCTGTTTATTTCGTAACAAAGAGCGACCATATAACACGGCTCATTTAAATTAACACTTACTAAACGCATTAATCATACTATTGTATTTCTACTTGATTAGTCCGGGTTATATGTTGACTCTGTTCTAATATTAATAGAGATTATATATTTTATTTGATTTAAAATGATAATGCGATTGTATGTATTATTTATTACTAGACTTGTTTTATTACAAACCATAATAGTATTAATACTTTTTTGAAATGATCTTTACGGTATCCTTATAGTGAGATATTTATAAAATGTATCTACATACATATGTTGGATTTCAGCTTTCTTTAAAATCCCGTGCGATGTGCAAAATGGATATCGGTCATAGCACAGCAACGGTCACAAGAAAGCACAGCAACAACAACACTTATCATAATTTTTGGGAGTCAGCTTATATTCTTCAAAGTGCCATATTAACAAACAACAATCATGTAAATAATACTATTAAATCTATTATCGAGATATATATCAAGATAAGATTGCATTATAATATAACAAAGAAAGATACGACAAAAATTAAAATCCGTCAAAAAGAAGATTATACAATAAACTCAATTTGTTTCAAGGAAATTAAAAATCTTATGATGTCGTATGTTTTCAAGTTTGAAATCTTAATTTTCTCTCTCGTTTTATCGTTTTATGTTACTTTAATTTGTATGTACAATCAGTCGCGTAATGTTTAAACACGTATAATTTCAAAGTCGGGCAACCAAATATATAAACAGCAATGAAACATACTCGTAATATAATTTACGTGCGTATTAATTATCTATTATATATTAAGGTAAAAGTAAAAACAAATATGTGTTAAAAACACACATTCACATGCATTTTATAAACTCTACATAATTACGTCAGAATATTAATATACATTAAAATTATAAAAACAATATTCGACTCCATTGATTCTCGCGAACCCTGCTCGTAAAATTTTATTACCTTTTTTAGATAGCCTTGTATATTCAACTTAAAGTTAAGGTGTTAAGGTTTAATTTGCATGAATGAAGGTATATAGTTAATATAACTACTTATAAGCAACTGAGGACAGTTTTAAGTGTAAGTTTTGTACGGGATTGTGTATCTAGGATTTTTATATATCAATGTATATGAATGATTATCTGTAATCTTAAATATCACGCATTCGACTTATGGACAGAATGAAGTTCTAATAACGTTTATTTGGAATAATATTATAAAGCTGAAGAGTTTGTTTGTTTGTTTGAACGCGCTAATCTCAGGAACTACTGGTTCGATTTGAAAGATTATTTTAGTGTTGGATAGCCTATTTATCGAGGAAGGCTATAAGTCTAACATCACGTTACGACCCACGGGGGCGGTGCAGTAACGATAAACGCGGGTGAAACCGCGGGAACATCTAGTTTGGAATAAGTAACATTTACATCTATAATACACTGCAAACTGTAAAACTATTAAAAACTGTGTAACAACTATCAGCGCCCAATTCCAGGAATGGTTTACAAATTATGTTCCAGGAGTATAAGGAATAAATACACCAAAGATTTAAAAAATATAAAAATATTTATACTTTTGGAATCCCCCGTTATACAGAGATTACCAAATGCGGAATTAAATAATCCTACCTAAAAATTTACTATCTTCTAAAACATTTACCTTCTAAAGCATACACAGGGGGCGCTTCCGGGCCTAGCTTATAAGCAACGGTGGTGATAAGCCCATGCGTGGACTGAACCCGTCTGGTGCCAGTGTTGTACAGCAGGAAGCATCCACTCCGGTACGTGTTCTTAGCTTGACCCGCCTGCAGGCAGTTCTGACCGACGAGGGCAGACTGCTGGTTACCTAATATCTGGAAAAGAAAATATATATGATTAGAGAAGAGAGTGATGTGATACTGTAGCGACTCCGCACAGACTAAGAAGTTCCGAATACATCCAACAGATGGCGCTTTACACAATAAGCGCTTAAAATGACGTTATCCATACAATTCTGCATCGCACTAGTCAAAGTTACACAGCTACTAAGTATATAAGCTCCCAACATCAACCGTCGGGCCGCGGCCCACCAGGCACGATCAACCAGCTTGATCGGAGGAGTCCCTTTGTGTTGGAGGACATCAGACCACGTTCCTCCACCCCCATTCCTATAATACTTGTTTTGATACCACTAAAGCGTCGAGTAGCGATTGATTTATTTGGGTCGGGACGGATGTAATTTCTCAGCTAGACATTGAATTAACAATTTCTTTAAAATAGTGCCCGTCGTGGCTTAAGAGGGCGATTTACTTTGTCTCGGTCGATACCATATCGCAGATCATTTCTCGGCGAGATCGAGACAAAATATTTAAATAATGCGGTTAAATTTACAAATCTTCTGCAATTTCCAACAAGGTTACACATAACAATCGCTCATGTGAGTAAATAAAAACTGTGTCGCGAACTTTACGCTTAGGAAAGAAAACTGAGGACTTTACAAACACAATTAACGGACACAAACTATACTTAGACTCAGAACAATTAAATTTGCATCACATAAATAATTGTGCCGTGTGGGATTCGAACCCACAACACTCAGCGCGGCAGTAGCGGAGACCATACTAAATATTTTTAAAGACTTCGCTCGCTCTAGCATTATTTCCTGTGTCGCAAACGACTTTATAAACACTCAAACAACGGACATAAAGTACACTCAGACTCGGAACAGCTATCTGTGAATCACATAAATTTTTATCCTGTGTGGGATTCGAACCCTTACAACAACCGCGGCGACCGCTTAACCCATTCAATGCGGCGGACGCCGATCGGCGTCTTATTTTTTCATTCTCAGATTCGGAGGACGCTGATCGGCGTCATGTATAGTTGTTTTATATTTTACTATTAATGTGTTTGGAATTTACAAATGAAATACCTGATATGAGTAGTTTTTAGATATTTTTGTTTTCTTTATTTCATCAAGTGCGGCTGACGCCGATCGGCGTTTACGTTAAATATGAGCCGATTCTGGCTAGTGAAAGCAAAATTTGTTGCCGCATTGAATGGGTTAATAAACTACACCATACATGCAGTCATCAACCTTCTTCTTTTCGTGTGGTTAGTGGCCAACCTGTTGTCAAGAGTTGTTCAAGCCGGTAGGCCTCTGACATGGCTTAACGATTGCTGTCAATTTGACAACAACCGGCACCGACTTTTTACGTGACTTCCGGAGCACGGAGACGCTCAGATGAAATACCACTAAACCGTCACCCATCTATAGATTGACCGCACCCAACGTTGCTTAACCTCGCTAAATACTGAACAGTGAGTGTATTTAGAATCCATACCTTATCTCGACTGATGTCAATAATTAAACATAATATTCACTCACTCCAGATATCCTGATACCATCTAATATAGTATCATTCTTCACGACACCGTATATCTCTGCACTGCTCTTTATTTGAGGCAGAGAATCTCGATGTATCCCAAATAATCTGAAAGAGAAATTATTATTATATATATGCTTATCTTTTTGCTTACCATACAGGCGTAATTTTATTTTAAATCTTACCTGCACAACATAGGATCCCAGTTAAGTGTTTCCAAATTCATGAGTAAAGTTCTGGAAGCGTTTGTGACGTCAGTAATGTGCAAGCCACCATGAGGTCCTCCGGTCAAATTCTGTAATGAAATACGAAATTTAAAATACCGTTAAGTGATTTCGAATAAATGGAAATTTGAATGCGAGATCAATAAATTTTGGAATCGTTTGATATTTCATTTGATGACAAATTAACGTGGCTAGAATCAACAGTTGCAATACCTCAATTGAGATGCTAATGTGGTCCAAAGTTTATTCAAAATTACAAATCACACTATACTATATAAAATATTTTATTTTTCGTTATATCCTTAATTTCTTATTTTATTATTATTTACGTTATCCAAATCAAAAAGAAGAAGGATTTCAAATAATGTAAAAATGTATATGATGCTATTGTGATGTAACCGTTATTTAAGTGCACGCATACGTGGGAAATAACAAGATACTCCTACGACGCCACCATGTTTTTTAAACCGTTATTATAAATATTAATTGCTTGTTACCAATTTTGATGCGGTTTCCACATAAGGTTCCATTTTAAATGCTATTTATGATCACGGTTAAACTTACAAAATAAAATATAGGCATCTACCCTATTAAAAAAAAGACCACCTACCCACACAATCCAAGAATCCACAGTACCAAACAGCAGCCTCTTATCTCTGCTCGCTCGTCTCACAGCCTTGACATTGTCTTTCAGCCATCTCATCTTCAGAGCACTGAAGTAAGGTGATATGGGCAGACCGCATATGTTCTTCAGATAGTTCTTGTTGCGGTCTGGAATCTTCGCCAATATGGCGTCCACTGTGCTGTCAGTTCGGATGTCGTTCCATGCTATATTGTAAAAATTAAATGTCAGTATTTTATGTTCTTAAATAGAATTAGAATTATTTATAGATCTTGCAGTTAACACTTATCTATACAAATAAATAAAATTGAAGTGTCTGTTTGTAATGTCAAAATAACAGCTTTTTATCTAATGCATATGAAAGTATATAAGGTACCTATACGAAAACATCTATTTTTTTAATTTTTGTCTGTCTGTCTGTTTGTTCCGGGTAATCTCCGAAACGGCTGAACCGTTTTGACAGGTCTTTCACCGGCAGATAGCTGATGTTATAAGGAGTAACATAGGCTACTTTGATTTTAGAAAAAAAATAGGGTTCCGCGGAGACACACTTTTTAGTTAAAATCTACGTGGACGAAGTCGCAGGTAACAGCTAGTTTACAATATTTTTCTGTCAATTATAGTGACTAAAATGCTACCAAAATTTATTTTGTAAGTAGGCCACAACTTCTGCTATGCTTTTAAGAACATTGCTCTTTTTTGAGCTGGTAAGCCACCTAGGTGGGATGACGATCTGCGAAAGACTGCAGGCAGATGCTGGATGCGGCAAGCTGAAGACAGGGCGCTATGGCGCTCTTTGGGGGAGGGCTATGTCCAGCAGTGGACTATTATAGCCTGATGATGATGATGATGATGACGATGAAGCCACCTAGTAAATAATACTTTAATAGAATTAGGCGTTGTGCATTAATTATGTAATAGTTCAGCTCTGTTGGTAGACATGTTCAAGGAAGTCAACAAAACATTGTAGCCGCGACAGACCGGCTTTAGAAAATAGAATGTTGAATAGAATGTTCTTGGATGCGTAAGTCAGTAGGCATTCAGGCCGTCGAAGAACTGCTATTCTGCCAATCTGGTAAAGACATCTGGCATTCATATAATTGCAAGATCCATAAATTGAATTACATATATGTAACAGAAAAGTATATCATACTTAAGGATCATAAAATGGCTTCTAAGATAGAAAACTTTTAAGTCTAATATATAAAGTCGTCTAAAATGTAAAAACTGCAAATAACAAAACGCTTTAAAACGCAGAATAATAATTTTGATAACATGTTTAAGGTCTGTGCCTATTTTGTACCTTAAGCTGTTGAGATAGTATGTACTATCGACTCCAGCGACGGATGACCACTCCTAAGGTTAAAATCGCATAGCAGGCCAACACTTGGTACCCGTACCCGTGACACGCCCCTTTCTTTGTTTGAGTTTTTTTACACTTTACATTTGTTTACTGATTCTAAGGCGATACAAACTCAACTGGTCAACATGTGCAAGCGAAAATTTTTCTGAAATGGTCATCCGTCGCTGAAGCCGATAGTACATACATATATCTACACTAATATTATAAAGCTGAAGAGTTTGTTTGTTTGTTTGCTTGAACTACTGGTTCGAATTGAAAAATTCATTTAGTGTTGGATAGCCCATTTATCTAGGAATTCTATAGGCTATATAATATCACGCTACGACCAATAGTAGGAGCGGAGTAGCAATGAAAAATGTTGCAAGAACGGGGAAAATTCTCTTATATGACGCAGACGAAGTTGCGTGGGTCAGTTAGTCATATTATCTATCTTACGATCTTTAAATATGCTCACAGATCTGAGTTACAAAATTTTATACAGTAAAGTTATCAATACACATTTGCATAATAGGAGATAATATTCGCAACTTTGCCTACTGGAGACGCATCTGACGCAAACAGAAACAACATTCGAGATTTGTGTGTACTTATTCCTTGTTTATCGGGCTCGATGGCGTAGTGGTTGGTGTAACCGACTGCCGCGCCTGAAGTCGCGGGTTCGATTCCCGCACAAGTCAAACATTTGTGTGCATGAACATGGATGTTTTTCTTGGTCTGGGTGTTTCTATGTATTATATGTAGTATTTAGAAAAAAAAAAGTAGATACGTATGTTTATCCATTTTCTAGTACCCATAGTACAAGCTCTGTTTAGTTTGGGCTAGATTGTGGTGTGTGTATGTGGTAAAATATTATTATTATTATGCATCAATAAAACCTGTTTGAAAAATATTAGTAACCGAATTAAAGGAAAAAATGTATACTGTTAAGACAACAACCCCTGGGTATTGTACGATTGTTTGCGTCGTGCAACACTAGGGCGTGGCAACGTATGATTCTTCAAAAATGGCGTATTTGGGCTTTGTGCTGCCAGCCCAGGAGAAAAAATTACTGGCAGCAACAGCGTCCTCTTAACGATTCGGTGAACCCTACGAACCACAGGAACACAACACAAGGTTACTTGAGTGCGATCTTCTGTGTTGTGTAAACGTAGTTCCTAACTCTAGCTGGCTCCAGTTTGAACCAAATGTCTCTGTCACTCGAATTAGGTAATACTGATTAGACCAATATCTAATTTATCACCCCAATATATTTATATGTATTTACTGTTTGCGCCTAAAACGCCATCTGTCATAAAGGTTGCGTATTATCTTCCATTGATTGCCAGACGAAAAAATGACGGAGTAAATTTTAGTAGACACATGTTTTTATCATCTAGAATCTAAACTAGTCGAATCATACACATAGGAATGTCATGAGTTCTATTTTTAAGGGGTCTTTTCTTACCCGACCTAATAGGGAGTCTGTATTCTGTAGCTCTATATGCGCCTATAACAAAATCAGGGTCAATTTTGAACAGTGTTTTTAATGTTCCAGACATTAGTCAAACACTAAAACCGGGTCAGCATGCAGGTTTAATTCGACGATCTTTCAATTTTTAGTCGCCTCAATTGAAGCAGTATTTAGACGAAGTGGTAAAAGGGTTAAACTATAGTTACTCTCTTGTTCATATTGAGTATGTAACTATAGCGTTATTGTAGAATGCGATGACCTTGCTTTGTTGCAATTCGAATAAAGAGGTTTTTATTTAAAATATTAATATAAGCCGTACTGATTGCATCGAACAATCAGCAAAAATAACAGTTTATTTACGCTTGCGATACCAGTCTTTGGACTGGACTTATAAGACAAATGAAGATGTGGCTTGATATTTAAATTTGGAGATATTGATTCCAAAATCAAATAATTATATTATTTGTTGTTTGTAACGCAATAGACCTATCTATGTTTATTTCTTTCTAATTTCAAAATACATTTGATACACCTCTTAAATATGCCATCAATAAAAAGGAAATATTATTGATAATATCTCTAAAGTTTAGTAAAAAAGACAAACACGTAAAAGCACCGTCCCATATGCACAAGGCGAAGCAGAGTGATTTAGGCGTCATTCAATTATATTATCAGCGGTCTAATACCAATTTAGTATTTGTCAAGCTTGAATGCATTAAAGTACTTCCAAATAAAGGTGTACCTTCAAATGGATATAACCGACGTTGAAGAATTACGTTTTATATTTAGTCGAATTACATCCACTGTTATTTTTCTTCATTTAAATTTTGTCACCAGTGACAAATCTTTCTTATTATAAACTAACAGCATTAACAAAAAAAAATATCAGTTCTTATTTCAAATATTTACCTATGGCTGCATGCAGTGGCTGTCCGGTGAATTTGTCCCACGCAATTGTAGTCTCCCTCTGATTCGTGATGCCCAATGTAACGATGTCTTCCTTCGAATAACCTAATAAACACTTAAGGTTAATACAACAAATATTTCAATATTTGCATATAAAACGGTTGATTGAACTCATAATTAGTATTAAAATATTCGACCACACTGATTTAAAAAAATACGGTGTGTCGGTCGTGGAAGTTAACGTAAACAAAGCAATGATTATATTAACATAATTTGTGTAGTAGTTAACCGCGATTGTACGCTTAATATATATAAGTCACAATTATATAAGTCTTTTAAACAAATTTTCACAGCTCTTAACTACAATGAAAGTTTTTGTATTCTTTGTACCTACACATGTTTAAAAGCGGCAAGAATTGGTAATGGACTGTTTGGGTGTGTAGAAAGAATAGACGAAAAATATTGTCAAGAAAATAAATAAAACGAATGTGAATCGGACGTGTTGTCGGAAGCGCAAGACCTGGGCCAATATTATATTCTCTGGCCAGTTCAGAGACGTTATGGAAAAAAACAATGGCAATCCAGAATATAAAAGTACCGTAAAACGGAGCGTGTTCAGAAGGCATAAAACAAATTATACCAGGATCGTTGCAAGAGGAATGCCGTAGTCTCAATCTACTATTAACACTATGACGTATTCTACCAGCAATTTTAATTGACTAATCTCTAGAGCTGCACTTCGACATCAACACTCAATCGAAATCTTTGAAATGTCATAAAACTGCTCAATTATCTAGTCGTAATCGCTGGTACCTTTTATGTCGCTGAAATTAAAATATGTTTTAAAATTTGAAATTAATAGCTTCATTTCAAATGATATCCAACTTAACCTACTAAACCAAGTAAATTCTCCTGCCCCGAATCTCTTTCAACCCCTGTTGCAATTAATCAATTAGCTCAATGCACTCCACTGCTGAACATAAGCCAAAGATGTTTTAAAATATATTTTGCTTTTAATTTCAATCAAGACATATAAGGCAAACAATATACGCCTTTAAAATTATTCCAAAACTTTTCAATTTAAAATCTCTTTTAAAAACTACTTGCAATGCATATTGAAAAAAGAACACAATGTTACCAGCTTAATTAAATTTGCCTGCTAGTAACACTCTAATAATAAAGTGCCATATAAAAATAAATGAGTATCATAAATAACTCACGTAATAGAGCAAACAGATAAAAGGCTAAACTATGACGTAAGCACTGTTTGAAATGAACAAATTTGGAGACGATATTGTATTGTGACGTCTACACTACCTATATTTCGCGATTATATTTACGTAAACAATTTTTTATCGAGGCTTTGTTATTATTCACCAATAATTTATAGTAGCGATAGCCTAGTACAACCCGTTGAACTGTCACAGAGGTCTCAAGTTCGATACCACGACGCATATTAAATAGTTAATTATCGCTCTGCATAACTGACTTCCATAAGGTTCTCAAAACTGCGCCAAAGCGCACTGGACCAGGATAAAATTCCTTAAATTATTAACCACAGATCCGCCAGCTTTTTAAAGAAAATATTGCTCATATGCTATGCAAAGGTAGCTATCGTTATGCAAAAATTTATAAAAATCGGTTTAGTGATGTAACGTCGAAAATATTTTCGCATTTATGACATAACTAGTAAGCAATAATCTCATTTATTATGTAACAGGCAAAATGCCAATATCCACACATTTGATTTACCAGCATAACATTTAGCTAGTCAAAGTTTAAAATCATTTCTTCATTTAGTTACTGCAGGCAAAGGTTTGAGCCTATGAGACGATACTTGCAAGAACCTTCTTCTTGTAAGTATCTGCTCTAAGGCTCAACCGAAATATAACGAAATTGGTGGGTACCTACAGAGGAAGGTATTCACCAAGTTCGTTATATTTAGGTTAGAAGGTTCAGCCAAACGGTTGAATATTTGAGAAGATACCTGGGTCAAGGATAGGTACTTACCAAGCTCCAATAACTGGTCTATGGCGTTTTCAGCGCACAGTCTGATATTGTGTATGATCTCCAGCGGATCCTGCTCCGACCAGCCTTCATGAGGCTGCACCTCGGTTTTATCAAGTTGGTACGACACCAACTCTTCTGAACTCTCAGCTTCAAATATCTGTGGATAGACAAGAAGTATCCGTTACCATGATGGAGTATTGTGGGCGAAAGCCTAGGCCATGTGAGTGACACAAAGATAGGTTCGGACTGGATATACATAATATAGGTATCCATACGTGCATTGGCCTGTATTTTACTGAAAGGGGTACGCAAAAGTGACGGCGGTAGCTAAATAAATAAGGCATTGTATTTGCAAACAAGAGGTCATAAAATCGAATCCCTCCCATTTACCGACACGACCCCATTCCTAACACAAGATTCTAGCTTAGCTGGAGAGTTTAACTAGAATACTCGTAATATTTCATCCTGTAACCTAACTTAAGAAAAGAATTATGTATATTATACCAACATTTCGGCAGGTATGATTTCGATACCAAGAAATAGAGGCTATACTATTTCCGTCCACCGGGCACTTTTTAATGTAAGAATTAATTGTTTAATACATCAAATGAAACTAGTAACGCTATCTATTGACAATATTATGTACTAAGTGTGTAAGCACTCAATTTAATTATGTCTTTATAATCTGTATGTAGAATGCATTTATAATCTGTTTGTTCTATAACCTATGGATGAATGAATCCTAATTAAAGTTCTGTTCTTTGGCAGACACCGTTGAAGCAACTTGTTTTATTTTACTAATATTTAAACTGTGTTTCTATTGAGAATTTTCTAACAGAAATGTTCAATAAAACGCCCGAGTGGGTTAACGGCGGCAGTGCAATATCTGAGAAACTCATGATAGTAAATCTAGGAACCATACTGTAGCTTTACGTACCTATGTGTCATGACATAGGTATTTTATTTATTATATTACTCCCGGACTCTAATAATTTCTACTATACTATAGACACTGTCTAACATTTATCGCGCAGTAATAATATTGTTCCAATTAAAACTGAGTAAAGGTCAAATCTTGTATTTATTAAGTATATCTATTAAATTCCGGGTAATTTATCTACAAGTTTAAACGCATTTAAGCATAACATCAACACTGTATCCTCAAAGGCTTAGGCCACGATGTAACACACCCACATTTCGCCAGTCAAGTTTCGTTACTTATCATTGAGTCAAATCTACTGTCATCTACTCAAAACACCACTATTACTATTACTTTCCTAAATGATTATGAAAGTGCAGATGAAAGGTTAATCAGAGAAAATACTCGAAGAAAAAACTTAAAACGCAATGTCACGCCAACCTTAAACATAACAAAGCATTGTGCGCAATACCAAAGTGTAAAATTATTCAATTGTCAACCAATAGAATTAAAAAAGAGATCTATAGTACACATATTTTTAGAAAAAGTGTTAATGCCTTCCTATTGGAAACATATTTTTATTCTTTTACTGGCTTATCTTATAATTGACATTGAAATAGTAGAGAATGTATGTAATGCTTTTTTTTAATGCTTTTGTAAAATAAATAATATTCAGACAGTTGTAATAAATTGTTAATGAATTAAATAAATAAATTAAAAAAAAAAATACTGAGAATCTCCTGACGGAAAAATAAATAACACCATTTCAAATCCACCAAATTTCAAATTATACTATACTAATACACATCCATAGATTCATGACTTTTCCAAAATGGTACGCAGCAGAGGACAATTTTTATGCGCTTCCAATGTGAAACATCTCTTTTACTTCGGAAAGGTCTGCGATAAATCGAAGAATATTATCTGATTAAAATCAGAGAATATTCGCTGCGATCCTGACGTATTAGTTTTGCTTAATTTACTCGTATCATATACTGCATACACGTTTCTTAATTTACATGTTGTAAAACTGATCTCTCGTCGGAAGGTGATCGTAATTCAGACCTGGAAAATGGTTAGATTTTTTCAGAAGGATCAGAAAGATCACAGTACATTCGCCAAAATCTATCCCTCCCAAACTTCTTATTCTTTTCGGTACGAACCTACGTCATCGATAGCACGGGTCGATAGGTCGACATACATGACAAAAAATAAACAAAAATAATCTTGTTATTGTATATTTGAGGGCGTGGTATTTACACCAAACGCTAAACAGATAGCACCTTTGACTCGCAACTAAAGTTTGATATCACTGAATTTTGTTAAATTACGTAGTAACAAGAATTAAGATAACTATAATAAGTTAACAAAGGTTAATGTACTAGCGATTGCAATTTTCATATTAATTCGAAGCTATGTCAAACTTCAATTAAAAATTCAGATAGATCGGTTGTTGGGAACCACCTACCCACTATCTTAAGTATGATGGTTGATTAGCAAGAATGGGCAACAAAATATTGACCAAAAAGTATTCAATATAACAGTAAAAAAAGACAAGACTTCAGCAAATGTACATACGAACTGTTCAAATTACGAGAAACCCCTAGTAAAAAGAAGAGAGAATGAAGAATTACTTTAGTTTGTATTAGAGCTAATATACGGCACTGGGAATATGAACAGAATTAAGCGCAACTAATCGCGCAAAAATATTTAAATACAAAACATGTTTGTCCAAGTTCTAATGTTAGACAAATCATTCCACAACCTAAGCTTCCAATAATCGATGTAGATAATACAATAGAAGCAGCATCAAAACAACAACTATCCACTAGTATTTCTCCTAATGACTTGGCATCACCAATAACGATCTTCTTCGTCCAAATACAGTATTGAATAATGACAGGCTATTATTGACCGTCTTAAGCATCCGACTGGGAACTCCCATACATATCGGAATCACGGGCAATGATGCCAAATGAAAGCTATAAGTAAACAAATGACGGGAGGTCAAATGCCCTGCGTGCTCTCTCTATTACATAATGCAAGTGCACGCTCTCATCACATGTCATTAACACGGATCTAGATTATATCTAATGACCTACATGTATATAAATTATAATATGTTGCATCAGAATGTTATATCTTTGAATAGGTGCGTATTCGATAAGAAGAGCCCGCTATTGGCATTAATTTTAAACCTGTCAATAGCTAGAATGCCAGAACAAAAAACAAGTATACTGGCAGCTGACTAGCCATGCATAATTGTGGTTCAAGTTGTTAAAATGAAGACTAGACTTTCTTTATATATTAAGTGCACTATTGGCGGACCAAACGTCAATAATTGTGGTGTTCGCTAAAAATCAGCGCTGTGTAGTGCTTGCAGCAATGCAAGTGCCACAGCATTATGCCGAGCGCATCACCGTTGTTTTTGTGCCGTCAGATGGGACGTGCATCTGCACATAAACATTTTAATTGTTTTTTAAAATTTCTTTATACTTTCATATTTTTATTTACTTTTTGTTATACCCGCATTCTATAATAATTGATGATGCATGTCATGATGGTACAAAAATAAAAATCTTTTCATTTATTTATTTCATTTCACTAGCCATTTTGATAACAAATGACTAGTATATATTTTATTAACCCCGCCAGCTCAGTAGTGGGTGGGTGAGATTCTAACCCACAACTTCTGGATCGCAAGATCAATCTCGAACATATTAGATGATGACGCGGACGATATTAATGAACCGGCTCAACAAAGGAAGAACCATGATACCATCCTCTTACGGGAATCCTGGTTATATAATAAATCTGTTATCGCGTTTCGCCAGCCAAGTAAAAGTTCTGGATGATCACAGCTTTTACAATAATTTTAATCACATCTTTAAATTATTTTCTTAAGGCAATAAACACGGGAGCGATACTCTTGGCATTGCAAGTAATGGAAAGCTACGATTACCGCCATCCATGCATTGCCATCTTAGTTATAAAAGGTATAGAATATAATGGAGAACTTACCACAAATCTGACAGTTTTCGTGCCATCGTCTATGACGCCGACCAAAGGCCGCTTAGCGCCTTCCTTCACTGGCATCTCGCTGCCTGAAAACAAGATAAAACTACATTATAGAATTGCTATTACATTACTACAATAATAATACTATCTGCATTGTTTTTAAACACGACATGGAATTCCTAATGTGAGAAGGGTTAGACGATTCATCAACGCTAGCCCAGTGCAGGTTTATAGACATAATAATTATTCATCGAAAACATTATGGAGAACTCTCAGACATGCACTCTAGACATACTCTCATGATGTTTTTCTTCGCCGTTAAAGCGAATGATAATTTACTAATAGATACGCGCATAACTTCAGCAACATAGGGGTGCGAGCTGTGGGGTCGATTTTAAGAATTCTGTAAGCTAGTCCAATGGACTGCTTATTAGACTATTGCTAGATAAAATATCAAGCTCATTATGTGTTTTTAAAGATTAGCCAAGCTTTTAACAGATTGTACCGTTCACGCTGGTGCTGATCTATCTCGATATCTCGTGTAGATAATACAAGATAGGATCTGAAATGTATATAAACTGCATAGCATTTTGGTAATGCGCTTGTTTGAGTACTTCTAATATAAGAGAATAGGTAAAATATAAACGATAATGCACGGATGGCGCAATGGTTTAAGTGGTCACCTTGCAACGCCAAATATTCGATGGGTTCGATCACCGCATGGAGCGAAAATTTGTATTTTCACGCATCACAGTTATTCCGAATAAGTAAGTTCCTTGTAACCGTTGTTTTAATGTTTTTATTTAATTTATTCGTTGTGTTGTACAATTTCTTATTAAAAAACATATATACGTAAATATCTATTTTCTTTACCACAACGGCATAAAAGGAAATTAAATTTAATGAATTTTAATGGAAGTTCGGTTCGATCAATTGTAACTTATATTAGGTAAACATATTGCATATTGCATACATATTGCGCAGAATAAATTCATCATCTTCAGAACACACCCACATGACATTCGATGACACGTGTTACATTTATCCTCAATGACGTCGAGGAAAACCGTTTGACAACCAGTCGTTGAACAGTCATATGGGGAAAATGCTTCGGACACTAGTTAATTAGTTAGCTGTAAACCTTTCACCTTGATACCTTCGGCAATTTCTATTGGGTATTAACCTAATAGACTTGTAACAGAAAGGTTTAGACATATGTATTTCTGGACCGCCAGTATAACGCATTTAAATAAAAGCTCTTGTTTATACTAATAGATATCATAAAGCTGACGAGTGCGTTTGTTTGTTTGGTTGATCGCGCTAATCTCAGGAACTACTCGTTCGAATTGAAAAATTATTTTAGTGTTGGATAGCACATTTATCTAGGAAGGCTAATAGGCTATATAACATCACGCTACGACCAATAGTATGCTTTTTCGTAGCCTTAATTATACGTCAATAAAAAGAAATCTCTATTTATCCTTTCGAACCTCTACAAGTGTGATAATACATTACATTATCATCAAAGATTTAAATCAGCACTTTTTGAATATTTTCACAAAATATTCCATCAAAACAACTCGTGTAGAGATAAGCGTTTACTATCTGAAATCCGCACCAAACATCAATCTTAGCGTTAATTACTGTATTTAATACGTGACGTGACACATGTTAAATGATGTAATTTATTAGAGACTAGCTGACCCGCGCAACTTTGTCTGCTTCACATAAGAGAATTTTCCTAGTTTTTGCAATATTTTTCATTTATGCTCCGCTCCTATTGGTCGTAGCGTGATGTTATATAGCCTACAGCCTTCCTCTATAAATGGGCTATCCAACACTGAAATATTTTTCTAATTTTTACCCGTAGTTCCTTAGATTACCGCGTTCAACCAAACAAACAAAATATGAGTGAAGTCGGCGCGTGAGCGCCCCCGCCTTTTTATAAATGCAGCGGATGGCCGTTTCGCGCGTTAAACAACAATCAACCGTATAGCCGTACCCATACTGGCGCGGCGAGATTTGGAAGTTTTATTTCATCTATATCTTGTGTGTTTATAAACCGATTCCTATATTTTTTTTTATAATATAAATATTAAAGTGTACTTTTTGAATATGGGCGTTTGATAAAGATATATCTATGTGAAATACAATATATTTATGTATTTTAATACACTTTGAAGAAATGCCTAACGATTAAACACGTTATTGTGGCTAATTTATAAAAGATAGATATATACTATTAAGGACTCTTTTGTAGATCTTTTGAAGACCATCATCTTTGTAATACATACTTTTGGTGTATGATCAACGTATGCGAGGATAAGAGCTCGAAAGCGCATTTTCGTCCGACTTGCTTCAAATTTATCGTCACTGCTCAGCTCATATGTGTCTTAGCGTTATGTTATATAGCCTATAACCTGCCCAGGAGTATGGACTACAATCGTACCAAGTTTGGTTAAAATCCCTTCAGTAGTTTTTGACCCATGCGTGCACATACAGACAGACAGACAGACAAAAAATTTACTGATTGCATTTTTGTCATCAGTATCGATCACCATTCATCCTCCAATATTAATTTTGAATATATATTCAATGTACAGAATTGACCTCTCTACAGTTTTATTATAAGTATAGATATAGATATTAAGCATAAGGTAATATTTAACTGCACGGCAAAAAAATACTATTTGCACACCAAAATATATTTAAAGAGATTAAACTACGTTTTGGGTGGGTTTAAGAAGGAACCTAACATAACCTAACCTTTCCGGGATTAAATGCAGTGATTTGAGGCGTATAGTAGGTGCTCGTTATGATATATTTTAGTAAGCATATTTTGCTGCACAATTAGTATTTTTGGTGGTCATTATATTTAATCCCTTAAGCATATATCAGCATGACTATTCCGTTAATAGATAGGTATAGTGCTGTTGTTTAAAGCAGTAGACGCTGATTATATTATCCTTACTAATATTATAAATTTGAAAGTAACTCTGTCTGTCTGTTATCTTTCATGGCTAAACCACTTAACCGATTTAGATGAAATTTGGTACAGATGTAGTTTAAAACTTGGGGAAGGACATAGGCTACTTTTTATTTATGTAAGTACCACGCGGGCAGAGCCGCGCGCAAAAGCTAGTAATTAATAAATGAATGAATGTCCTACGTAATAAAAGGCTTATTGCCGTCTATCGGAAAACCTTCAGATGATGGTATGGAATCTGGGTGATTTTATACTTCTTATATGAATATTTGTGTAATATAATATAAATATCTTTGCGTAAAAATAATCTTAATCTGTAATAGGATAGGTATAGAGATAGCTCCTGCCCATCCATATCCCCTTATCTTTCGATTATTTGACCTTTGATCTGTCAGAGATAGATATTTGACATAACTACCATTAAAATTTTGACAAACTATCTTTGGTACCTACTCCATGTAATCAGAAGTTCATATACTAATTTTAGGCTAAGGAATCATCTTCCTAAGTCCCTGTTGGCACTCTCTTGACTCTCTAAGAATATTCGCACAGGTAAAGCATTATGCATGACCTCAGACCTTACGCTTACATTTAAACCAATATTAGGTCTTTAACTATGAAATTGCCTTTATATCCTACATCAAATTTCGTGGTTTCTGGACAAAATCTAACGATCATTTTTAAAATTATTTTTCCGAAATAGACTACATATATATTATTAATAACCTGTATTATCCTAACTTCCTAACTAATAACTTATAACTTATATAACTTATCCTAACTAATATTATAAATGCGAAAGTGAACTTTACAAATTTTTAAGCTAATTGAATTATTAAAACTATTAAAACTATTTATACTATTATATAATTATATACGCGATAAAATCCGTATATAGTAGCTTAATTTCAATGAATAACATTCGCGTAAACAGAAGACAATATAATGCGAAAGTGAGTTTGTTTGTTTGCTTGTTACGCTTTCACGCCTTAACTACTCAACCGATCGACATGAAATTTTGAATACACATTGTCAGGGGTACGTAGGGTACCTTTCATCCAGAAAAAATAACTAACCTAACCTACATTTACGCGAGCGAAGCCGCGGGTGAAAACTAGTATATAATAAAAGCGAAAATAAGTTTGTTTGTTTGTTACCTTTTCACACCTAAAACACTGAACCGATCATCCTGAAATTTTGCATATACGTTGACAGGTGTACAGAAACGGACATAGGCTACCTTTCATCCCGAAAAAAATTACTGTTCCTGAGGAAAACAATAATAACGTTCTTATGATAATAGATGGCGCCACATGTCTTTCGAATCATGATTGAATAGCAGAGTACAACCCGAATTGATTGTCAAATTCTAAATTAACGCGAGCGAAGCCGCGGGCAAAAGCTAGTTAATAATAAATATCAATGACCTATTAGACAATTTGTATTATATCGCTTAGTGTCTGCCCGTACTCGATGTTTCAATTCGTTACATTTACATAATGATTGATGTCTTGTTAATTTAAGACACAATATAGTGGCCTAAATACTATAGGTACTTGAAAAAAAACAGAATTCGACTTGGCTATTCAAAAAATATTGATGATATAGTTAGTATTGACACATTTTTTCGATTTTCTTCATACAAAGCGGGAACTTCATATTTAAACCTTTATTATTTGTATATTAGTCGAGCCATTAAGACTAATCTCAGAATTAATTACATCGTATCAAATAAGAGATAAATTTTATTAGTGCCGTTTGTTTTAACAAATGAGACTATGAGTAGTATAATTTATTACAGATAGATAATATTACGCCGTGATAGCTCAGTGATATAGTCAGATTAGCTAGTCAAAGGTCTTAGTGTGAACCTGTGACTTACATCTCTGACTAATCAATATCTCTTTGACCCAAGGGTCACACAATAAGTGTATGCTGGAAGCGAATACGCTGACTACGGCAGCAACGAAAAATACGCTTTAAGCGTATACACTTGTATGATTTTATTACTGAAACATGACAAAACAGAGTAGTTCAATTAGCTATAAGCGGATATTGACAACCGTCCCATTATCAGTTTACCGTTTTTAGGGGCGACGGAAAGAATCCTAACTAATATTATAAATGCGAATGTGAGTCTGTTTGTTTGTTTATTACACTTTCACGGCTTAACTACTCGACCGTTTATCATAAAATTTCGCTTAACGTTATCAGGGGTATAGACAAGGACATAGAGTACTTTTCATCCAGAAATTACTGCTCTCGAATGAAGCCGCAGGCAAAAGCTAGTTGTGCATAAATCTTCAAGTGTACACGAAACCGACGGCAACGCTCGGCAATTAAACTATTTATTTTGATCATTTTCCATTCGCGTTAAACGGAATAATTAAATCTGTGTGGGAATGTTAAAATTCTTTAAAATGTATGATTTTAGCATATTAACGCTTCAAATAATATATTATAATATTGCGGTTATATAATAATATACTAGATGTGCCCGCAGTTTCACCTGCGTTTATCGTTACTGCGCCGCCCCCGGCCTATAGGCCTATAGCCTTCCTCGACAAATAGGCTATCCAACACTAAAATAATTTTTCAAATCGAACCAGTAGTTCCTGAGATTAGCGCGTTCAAATAAACAAACTCTTCAGCTTTATAATATTAGTACAGATATTCACAAAAATGTTGATATATATCCGAAGAAAAAGATATAGATAAAGTTAACTAAATAACAGCTTAAAAAGTTAAGTAACAACATATTGACAAACTGGACTATAAGATAATAAAAAAACGATCAAAACACGCAAACAAAATTAAGAGTCACCCAATGATAGGTCATCAATGTATAAAGTCTAAGTAATACCAGACTTGACCAGACCAGACCACTTATCGCAACTGCTACGAAAATATGTAGGTATCATTTTTATTTGCTACATTCGTTTGTGATTAGCCTTCAAAGATTTTGTTTGCGATATTATCACTTATGTTATACCTAGCTGCTTCGGTAGCTCCAGTAGTAAAGCTTGTAGCCTATCATGAGGTCCAGGAGGCGATTTCGAAGCGGGTAAAGTATTATTGAATGTTACTTTCAAAGAAAAATCAAAGAATACAAGGCAACATTAAAAGAAAATGGATGTAAAATACTCATCAAATCGATACTTTAGATAAATAATTGTATGTAAAATCACCGGTAATGTCGGCCAGATTACCAGACCTTGTGTTTTTTACGTGCCACTTAAAACATAGCTGGTATGTGGGTGTGAACACTTCTACCTATAACTTCAACTGGCATTCTATTTATATCAAATACCTTATTCTTCAATTGGCTGACCTTTCATTGGCAGACATAGCAAAGATACTATTTACTATTAGCATATAACAGTGTTTCTCAATTAATAGCACACATGTCCCCAGAGGCACATTGTCTTGAAAACGTACGGCAAACTCTTCAGTAAAAGCTAATTTAATTACGTCAACGACACAATCTGTAAGCGGTACTCCAATTTAATCCCTTTCTTGGAAGGGCTACTCAGGAAAGACATCTGACGTAGACATGGATGTATGTCCAAAGATATGTAGGCTAAACGAGGGTAGGCCACCTGAATGAGTGGATAACACGAGACGGGACGGCGGCAGGTGTTAGGAGTAATAAAACGCTTGCCAAATAGTCATACGATAGCGTGTAATACGATTTC
The DNA here is from genome assembly GCA_963564715.1 of Catocala sponsa. NCBI lineage: Eukaryota > Metazoa > Arthropoda > Insecta > Lepidoptera > Erebidae > Catocala > Catocala sponsa. The sequence goes on from OY751351.1 coordinate 13,211,852, forward strand.
CGGCAACATTAATAATACAAAGAATATACTGTACCAAAATCAAGATGCGATTTATTTTATTTTGTTTTAAAAGCTTCACAAACAAGCATATGGCATGTCTGGTGTTAAGTAGTACTGCGGCAACTTATGTTACTGATTTGTCAAAAACGGAATCGCTTAGTACCGAGTTTTAAGGGCAAAGATTACTCCCCGTCCAATACTCTAAGCATATATCTACATTGTAATTTTCTAAAGGGCGCAACTGGAGATAGTGTATTAAGTATATTCTGACAAAAAACAATATACCCTAAAAACATGTTTGAAACACGCTTAAAAATGTATACGTCAATTCGTTTATTCGTGCGTAAGTCACACACGGCATACGATCTACGTATGCCGCGTCTGCGTCGCTAGACAGACAACACGCATCTCAAGCTGTGATTGACGCTACGTTCAACGCAAAAACCAAAGCGTGGCAATTGCGTATAATATCGTAGCATAGAATTATGCGATAGTATGCAGCAATTACAATGCGTTCAACGCAAAGTATGACGCACAAAAGAACCGAGTGGTTAAGAACAGAAATAATCCAGACAGAAGAAGAAAACGTTTTTGTTTTATAAAATCTACTCTATGTTAGCAAATACCTTGAGTTTCCAATTCTTGGTACACAAGGAAATCTAGTTAAAATGATCATGACAGACAACTAGTCGGGTCAACAGCTGACAGCAATATAAACAAATATATGCGGAGAGCCAAGGCGAAAACAATCACTTAATGGAAAAAAGAAACCTTACTTATAGTAATTGTGTTTGCCATTTTCTGGTGACGACCTGAATAATAAATTGGATATTATGTAACCCTAAAAGTCCATAACACGAGAGAATCCAAACTGTCTAATAAAAATACATAGCATTCACGTTACTTAGACTTATCTAAAAGGGATTTATAAACTTTGTAAACATCTGTAATATAATTGTAAATATATTGTTGTCTATTTATTTTTTACAGCGGCTAAAACTAGCTGGCATAAGATAAACAAACAACAATATCTTATTTAAGTCGGTTGTAAAAAAACACTTGCCGTTGACTATGTTCCCATGATCCGCTTTGGAAAACTAGAAAATTATGGAATTCAAGTCCAACGCATGAATGAAAAAGGGTTACTTGAATAATTGTGAACAATAGCATAGTGTAATCATTAAAGGAAGATCACAATTCTTAATTAATGGTCGTGGGTGCAACAAGGCAGCATACTGGGGCCATAAAGATTTCTGAATGATATAAATGGCGTGCCTGTCACCCCAACACTAATCATCTTGTTTGCAGACGACATCAATTAATATAACGTGAAACCGAATATTCAAAATTTTATTACAATATACCTAGGACATCTAACATGAATTATTAATTATGAATGTAATAATCCATTAACATGCCACCTGATTGGTAAATTAACGGGCTATGTCAACAACATATTTTTACTAGCTGTGTTTTATGAGAATTAATAATAATTTCGAAATGGTTAACCTACTATGGAGATAACTTATTAACAAAATTTTTTTTTAAATCAAATTTGTGTCTTTAAATAAATTCCAATAGCATTTACATTTACTTACCTGATTGAATAACAATATAACAATTAAGAAGGCTTTAATAAAAGTAATACTGCAATTTTAAAGCGGCCAACATCAAAGGTGACCGTGACCAAAAAAATAGCACTTTAATTTATTCGAGGACAACTGATGATCGCGGCGGCACTCAACAGATTAATAAAAACAACGTGAACAGGCAGGCAGGAATGTTGTGTTTGTAACAATATATATAGCACGCGGCAACGCATTTTTGGCAACTGTCTTAAATATGACGTAGTACCATACAAGAGACAGATCCGCCCAATAGCAGTGTTAGTGGGCGGACTATGATGAAGAGTCACGTGAGTCCGGCAGCAGTGGAAATACAGAAATGAATGGCTGATCTACAACATATAGAATTACAGTCACGTTTTTATTTACAACCAAGATGGCGAACAAATTTTCACCTGAAACTTGTTGACCTGATGGTATGCATTTATTATCGCTAAAATCACTTGCTTCACTAGGTATATAGCTGAAACTGTAACCGTAACAGTTTTTGTAACGCTATCTTAAGAGACTTTTTAGTCGCAAAGTGTTTGCAAGCAGATCTGCTTTCTCCTGCGGCCGATGAGCCAGTGATCCATTCGGATATCTCAGAGGGGGCAGCGAGGTCTGGCAGAAGTTGGATTGCACGGCTTTGGCCAAGCGCCAATAGCTACGACTGCCTGTAGGATGTGTCATGAATTCCTGGCAACTGGTTTATCCTGGCAATACATTGTTGTGATATAACATTTCAAAATATAAAGCACCTTAGGCCGTCAAAGTAGAGACCTCAACATCGCCTCGGTTGCTATGAGGGCGGTGTGGAGGCCACTGCTCTTAGACCACACGACTGCTTACCATCAGGTGGAGTGTGGTCATTTTGATGAGCAAAATAAAAAAAAGTAACGCTTTTAACAAAACTTTAGTTATAAACTTATCGCTAAACGGCACTGTTCAAGAGTTCACCGTTCAAGAGGCAAGAGCTCGTTTTTAAAACAAAAGGTGTTATGTGGATATTCTCGTTCATAATGGTACTTTCTACCACAATTTTTTTCTGCTGATAATGCCTCCGATATTACAAGCGTCTATCGGTTACGTAAGTGACTTACTATATACTAAGAAAAATTACTACACTTTACATGCGTATATAGATATCCCCTAAATATCAAACGAATTAATCAACAAACCAGTTAAATTCCTTAAACAATCTAATATTCAAAAAGATTCAAAATCGTAGCTGCTAAGCAACTGCTTTATCTATATCTATACAAATAAATAAAAATGAAGTGTGTGTTTGTAATGTCAAAATAACAGCTTTTTATCTAATCCATATGAAAGTATGTAAGGTACCTATACGAAAACATCTATTTTTAAATTTTTTGTCTGTCTGTCTATCTGTTTGTTCCGGCTAATGTCCGAAACGGCTGAACCGATTTTGACGGGACTTTCACTAGCAGATATGTTATAAGGAGTAACTTAGGCTACATTGATTTTAGAAAAATAAAATAGGGTTCCGCAGAGACAAACAATTTTTAGTTAAAATCTACGGGGACGAAGTCGTAGGTAACAGCTAGTGTAATATAAAGTGCGATCAAATCTATAGTTTCAAATCTATGCCCTAATAAATTCTCAAGCCTAAAGCCCCTTCGCGTGGACGTCAAAATTGTCCCACACTTATTTATCTTTTCCTGTCTTTATTGCATAGTTGCATCAGCCTTGACCAGCGGTTAAGGAAAATCTTTCAATTGATTGCACTTGGTGTAAATCTAAGGTTGAGCTGGGGATTTACCACCGACCTACGAAGCACTGTCATTAGTTAATGATAGGTATCAATTACGGGATTGTTGATTGTTTAAAGAGTCCGGGTGATAAATGCGATGACAAATACATTCTAAATAAACTCACGAGGATTAAATGTGTTATTAATTAGGTACATGTGATATTTACACATCTGTAATGTGGAGGTTGTAAGTGGGTAGGCAGAGATTAAGAAGTTTTACATGCTACGATCCTTTTATTCACATTCATCACATTTTTCAAGCAAGCTCGTTGGTTGAGAGTCCTTAATTTGGACTTATCCCGACCGCCTTTGATTCGGTACGAGAACATTTTCATATAAGAGAATGATGCAGCCATGCCTTTAAAGTTTGAAGAAAATTAATCAAACGATATTATATTTTAAAAGAAGAAACATTAATTGATTATATTGCTTTGTAACTGTGTCAGTAAAATGAATAAATATTCAATCATTTCTACAATTTTTACTGCACCTTTTAATATGGAGTAGTCTTGTCGTTGACTTATAGAGCAAGCTGACTCTAAGAAAGCCTTTTAAATAACGAGACAAGGTATATCTTGTAATGTTATTAACCTTTTCAACGCCAACTATTTGTATAAAAGTAAGATATTTTCGTGCCCTCAGCGCCACGACTTAATTAGAAGTAACTACTGTAATAAAATAAATTTACGATATTTAAAGGTTTCTTTGTTTGTTTTTTTAAAAGATCCCCTGTCCCCAATCGTATTTTTTAATTTTTCACACAAAACATGCTCTAATTTTTTTATATTAACGAAAAAAAATCGCCTCGAAATTTTTTAAATCCCCTAGCGCCAAGCACTTGATATAAAGTAGGCTAGTGATGGGACAGAATTCACACAATAGTTATCACGTTATGATTCGTCTCTTCGAAATGTTTATAAACACTATTATTGAAACAAAAATAAGGTCAATAAATAACATTCATATAATAAACTGCAAAATATGGACAAGGGCAAAGCTTCGTACTCGGCCATCAGTGTAAGCGAGCACTAACGTATACTTTCATGCAAACGATATTTTGTTACCCGTTTTTAATAAGTGCGAGCGCAGCTACCCAGCATAAATTCATTACGGAACTTCGTTATGGTATAAAAGCCTTTCCCATATGATAGAAATTTTATGAAATTTAATCATCTAAGGAGCAAATTGGGGTTAAAAGCTTGACGCTACGGGCAGATGGGTGTAGAAAAAGAATGGAAGAGAGAAGACCAATTAAAGTGAAGGAGAGACAAGTCCAGACCTCGCCCTATATTGTTTATAAATAATTAGCATTCACCCGCGGCTTTACTTTCGTGGCTCTAAGAAAGAAATAACTATCGCACAAGGGTCGTGCATTCTGTCGGGAAAATAAAGTGGACTATTTTATTTTCGGCTAATTGCTTAATTATCTATTTTAACAAATTACGTCCATCCTATACTTCTTTGCTGCGTCAAAGAATAACAATCCAACAAACACACTTTCGCTTTTATAAAATTGATTAAAGAGATAAGGATAAGTAAGTAAAAACTAGCAGATAGCTCAAACATGAATCGAGTAAATGTTTTTTAAATGGCATACAAGCTTTATACAGCAAGCATTTTGTCCGACGGTGAATTTCGGTATACTAGTTATTGGTGACGTAATTCCAATATTCATACAAACTTTCATGGTCAAGGGGAATTATTCTTGATGATCAAAGATTAATTCTATAATTAATTCAGATCGATTTTTCCTTTTAGGTAACCAATGACGTATGATTTAAAGATCATTGTGACTAGCTTGTTTATAATAAAATCCTTTGAGTAATAACAGTAGTTAGACTTTGACTCTTGATTTATTGTAGCGACGGAAAGATATCGTTTGTACTACTCAGTCTCAATCTAAGTATATTTTTACCAATATGTTTTTTGCATTTTTAGGTCCATTTCTCTATAATAATATAAACAAAATAACTGCGATTTATGACAGAAATTATGCTAACACTAAGCAATTAGTTCAACAATATTTACAAACCTTGAACTACGATCAAACTGAAAATTTGATGACTGTTGTTCAATAATGTTACGCAATAAAATAGCACTTTAAGTTGTCATAGTAATCACTTAGTTTATAATGTAATTCATAAGTTTTTGTATACAAATAATGTTTTGTAAGTATTGTTTTAGTATTTATATCAGTATGTGCCCTTATTGCCTGTGGCACAGGTTTACCCTAGTACAGGCACCCCTTATATATTATACCTGTACGATGTAACATAAGCTCTGTATCCATTTTTACCAATTTAAGTTGAATAAATGAATTATTATTGTTTTAATATTATAATGTATGGTACTTGCCGATTTCCCGGTAAGTGAATACACCGAAATGGTATTGAATCAGCGATGATAATAAAGCATTGTTGAAATATAATTACAACCTTCTAATAGGTCTACCAGCTCAATTCATATATGACCTCTAATAGAAAATCCTTTCATTTGGATTGATCTTAATTTGTGACTGCAAAATTTCTTTTAATTTGATTAACTTTCAAACATTCTTCTACTACACGCCTATCGTTTGGGGAAACAGTCGATGGTCTATGAGTCCATGTTCGTATAAAACGCCTAAAAATATTGCATAGTTACTTCGACGGTAGTTCGGTAGGCCTTTTAGTTCCATAGTACCGACTAATCATGACTAATTATACATTACAGACAACTAACTACGTGTTTTGTCTATCGTTGTTTGAAAGTTAATATGAAGAAAGGCAGATTGCTCAAGTGCAAAAATAACATAACGTCTCGTGTACTAGTAAAGTAGAAATTTCGTGCTTGCATGGGGATATTTTAACTTAGTGTCAAATATTGAATGGATATTTATTATTAAGAAAACATATTCAGAAGAGAAATACACTGTCAAGACTTACATTTAGTTTTGGCGCGAATATACAATCAAGGAGCGATAAATGATCACGGTGTCAGTATATTGGCCAACAACTGTCAACTTATGTTATTAATATTGCAATACAAGCCGAAAATTTTAATGAGCTATGATTTAAGAGATGGAAACAGAAAGTGAGATAATTCAAAGTCAGGTGAAAAATCTTTATTGTCATATAAATGTGTTAACACTTCTTGGACTCATCAATTAACTAATCTATACTAATATTATGAAACTGAAGAGTTTGTTTGTTTGTATGCGCTAATCGCAGGAACTACTGGTCCGAATTGAAAAATTATTTTAGTGTTGGATAGGTCATTTATCGAGGAAGGCTATAGGCTATATAACATCACGCTACGACCCACGGGGGCGGCGCAGTCCTCATAAACGCGGGTGAAACCGCGGGCACATCTAATGTATTAATATAAAAAAATGAAATAAATATCTGAAATGGATATATGGCTGTTCGAGAAGTAGAGCTATCATGAGAAGCAAGCAAGAAAGTCATGGCTACTCCTTTCAATCGCCAATTGCTTACAATATGATTCTCAACAATACAATATCAATTTATTAACTTCTTTTTCTATATAAACAACAGAAAGGCGTGAATCTATGTATGTAGGTATTTTTTTATATAAGCTGCTGTATGCTATTGTTACACTGGTTTTAGTACAAGATTTAAATAAGATTAAAAGCAAAACCTATACCTACAAACCTCAAGTGTTTTGACAAATTTGACAAAGGCTAATCGGTCAAATTATTCAATGGAGAGGAGACACCTTTCATTGAACGAATAGCACAATACTTTAATTGATCATTTGACTAGTACCAGAACAATAGTTTCGCGGTTTCGCTTATACAAAACTAGTGCGATGTAGATATATCGCATTCTTAATAAAAGAGCAACGTAACTCAAATTTGGATATTAGGCAATTTGTACTCTAACATACTATTAGAGTTCGAATTGCCTTTCAAATTTCAAGTTAAGTCTCTGTTATATTAAGAGTGCGATATGTAGTTCGGTCTGAAATTTCTTTGAGTTCGTTGCCTTAGTAATTTACATACATACATACATAAATTCACGCCTGTTTCCCAGGGGGGTAGGCAGAGACTACGGATTTCCATTTGCTACGATCCTAACACACTTCTCTGGCTTCATTCACTTTCATCTCATTTCTCATACACGCCCGTCGGTTCAAGGTGCTCTTAACCTGGACTTAGTAATTTGAGTAGGTACATGACTGTTTGTTTATTTGTTATGCTTTCACGGCTTAACTACCCGACCTGACCGATCATCATGAAATTTCACATACAATGTTATGTACATAACAGGAGATAGGGTATCTTTCATCCAGAAAAAGGTAGTTTCCAAGGAAATAAAATTTATTGACAATATCTACAATAAGGCGAGCGAAGCCGCAAGCAAAATCTAGTTTAATACTTTCTAATGCCTGGTTCTGCCAGAATTATAAACATTTTCGTGGGAATAATAAACAGGAGCGGCGTGATATGACGTAGAATCAAAAATGAGATAAGTAAACCAAGATGATTCCGACGTTTTTTTTTTTATACAACTAAGGTGGCAAACAAGCATACGGCCCACCTGATGGTAAGTGGTCACCGAAGCCTATGGACGTCTGCAACACCAGAGGCATCACTTGCGCGTTGCCGACCCTTTAGGAAAGGACGTAGGAAGGAAAGGGAGCGGGATGGGGGAAAGGTGGTGATTGGGCCTCCGGTACTCTCACTCACCGAACGAAACACAACAGTAGGACTACTGGTATTCCACGTCGATATTCTGTGAGAGGGTAGTCCTTCCCCGGTCGAGCCGGCCGATTCATGCTGAAATCAGCGAGGCTCTACTATGGAGAAAAGTATGAACCTAAGTAGTACTAAAGAATGGAGAAAAATATGAACCTAAGTAGTATAAATTAATAATGAGTAAAGGAAAGATTCAACCAATAAAGAGTAAAGAATCCCTCTGATCGCAATTGTTTAGTGGTGGAATAAATACCACCTTCTCAGAGACAACCGGTATATTATAACCATGTTGCTGTTACCGGGCGGTAAGTCGAGTTCTCGAGGCAATTCCTTTCCTTTCACGCGATGGATATTTCTAGTATTACAAGTTATCATAGGCCACGATAACGGGTAACCAGCGAATACGTGTTCACCATCTAGGTAGTAAAAAAACTGTAGTACACCTCTACATAACCTCTTCTGCGAAAAATACGTAATGTTATACAGATTAAGCGTAACACATGGAACATGCACAATTTCATCGTCTAGTGTAAAATTGAATAGGTATTCGTGTATCTTGTACTAGGTGTTAAATGACAATGTTAAAGCAATAAGCAAACATAGTGAACAGCATAATATTTACGATACAGGCCATGTCTCGTTAAACCGGTCTCATTGTATTTTTTGTCGTAAAATAAACTCATTCTTTAGGAAGTTATGTACGTGCATAAAATGTTGTTTTCTAAAGGTTTTGTTTGTAGTTCTCTGTAGGTCACCGGGTACAACTACTTCGCCAACGTCCTACTAGCCAGCCGACGCCGGAACCTCTGCCGATTTCAACACCGCGGAGAAGATCGACTACGAGTATTGTGGACAACGGTGCATTCAACGTTAATTACGTCGGACAGATATCAAGTGCACGTGCATTCGATAAAAGCACATCGCCTATGTCGCGCAACAAAATATTAATTATTAAACGTACAGCATAAACAATTATTTACAACATATTTACTTAGATTATAACATTTTATCATTCTTTCGTGTATTTTGCATTACCTTTTTTCATTACTTTTATAGTTTAACAGATTTATTTACATTGTTATCTTTTGTGAGTGGGCAATATGTACGAGCTTCGCTGTACATTGACCCGACATGCCGTGCTGTAGGTGCGTCACATTTAGGCACATCAGCAGTATTATAAGGAATGTTTATGTAGCAATAACATAACATTGAATAAATGTACATTTAATTATGAATTTAGTAGCAATAAAATTGTTCTACAGAACAACGTCGTCTACTCATTTCTAACTAAATTTCTAACAAACATACAAATCGTAAACATTTTAACATTTATCTCTTAAGAGGAAACACAAGGGCCGTTTTTCCATACAAAACTTAGTCCCCTGTTTCTTCCCTGGATAATGCCAATAGAGGAATAACTTTTTCCAAAAAATATAAGGGCTCTATTTGCATGTCCCTATGTTTTCCTTTTTTTCATAAATTAATTATTAAAAGAGACATGAGCCTTCAAAAACCTTTAAAGTTGACCAGATTTTTCGCTGTGTTCAAACATCCAGAAAACAAAGGAGACGTTACATTTTTGTATGGGACCCCGGCTACAACATGTACGTGATTAAAAATTCTAGGAAATTAACCCATAAACATATTTAAACAAAAAATATCCACATTAAAACAGTATTGAAGATGTACAAAATAAAAATTGAATATATTTGACTTTTATCTGAACAATCATGGCGGAATGTTTTGACCAAACTCCATAGAGGTTATGACATAATGACATTATCTATACTAATATTATAAAGCTGAAGAGTTTGTTTGTTTGTTTGTTTACTTGAACGCGCTAATCTCAGGAACTACTGGTCCGATTTGAAAAATTCTTTCAGTGTTAGATAGCCTATTTATCGAGGAAGGCTATAGGCTATATATCATCACGCTAAGATCAATAGGAGCGGAGCACCAATGAAGAATGTTTCAAAATCGGAGAGTATTTTTTCCTTTTGAGAGCGTCCGCTGCGTGCGCTGCGTAAACAGTTAAAGTTTCGCAAAAATCATGTATGACAGAATTATTCCCCTTTAAAAGTTCTAAAAAAAAGTCCGCGACAGCATATTATGTCTATCTTTTAAGGTTGGCTCACTATAACTATTTTTATGCTAACAAAATTTGTTCTAAAATAATGCATTATTTGCGAAGGTATTTTTATAAACATGATATTAATCCTTATCCAAATAAATACGTTATTCATCACAAGTATTTAATTTAAAACAAAATTGCCCTTTACATCATTCGATTTCAATGAATATCTTAGGAGATATAGCAGTTTTAAAATAACATCGCAGCAAAATAATTACCCATTACAGACATAGTACAAACGATGTTTCTCCTGGTTTATTCTGCGTGATTACTACTGGTTCGATTTGAAAAATTCTATTAGTGTTGGATAGCCTATTTATCGAGGAAGGCTATAGGCTATATAACATCACGCTACGACCCACGGGGGCGGCGCAGTAACGATAAACGCGGGTGAAACCGCGGGAACATCTAGTAATTTATAACCTATAAAGTACAAAACGCAACTGAGCTGAGTAAGACTTGATTGAATTTCGGGTATTTAAAAATTATTCAGCGAATTGAATCGCTTCTTTATAGCGTGTTGTCACGTTTTACCACTTCTAATAGAATCCTAAGTTTATTCCAAGTATGAGCAGATATCACAAAAACCGTTAAACAAAGCCAAAGTCGTAGGGAATCAGACAGAACGAGTTTTCAAAATAACAGTGGAAGTCACGAAAATCTAAGCGCACGCGCAAACAACAATACATGACTAATGACTAAGAAATTATTGACAAGCATAATTGTCAAGTGTTAACGTCAAAATGCCATCAAGAATATTTCGTTCCGAAATGCACAGGACCTGTGAGACTGGTGCGTTTCTATAAATATACGTTTATCATACCATCGTATGATAAACGTCAACGGGTTCTAACAATTATTTGTACTTATTGTAGTCGCAATATGCTGCAATGTACCTACATTGCAGCATATTGCGACTACAATAAGTACAATAAGTACAAAATAAAAATACTTATATATACCTATATATAAGTATTTTTATTTTTTACTTTGTGATATTTATCTTCTATAAGTTCATCTTAAACAATTTCTGAACGCATTATATCTAATGCTACAATCCATTGTACCGCCGCCATATTGAATATGGTAATAACAGAAAAATATTTCGTCTTGTACGATCTCAATTACAAGTAAATACTTGGAATAGCATTTTTACCTGATTTCTAGTAATTTTTCCTCTTTTTTGATGTACCGTACATTTTGTAGCCGAAAATGAAACATCTCCTTTGACTAGATTATATAAAAAAAAGAAAACATGGGAACACGGCCAGTCTTTCTTTAATTTTTAATGAAAAATGTAGTTAAATCGGTCAAGTTTTGGAGAAGGAATCAGGGGACTACAAAATGTTGCTTTTGTGTACTATTAATAGGTATTTTCGGCCCAAGCTGCAGTTGTCTGTATCGCGCTCAAGATACTATACATGGCACTGCGCGACAGCAATAGATTTTACAAATACCTATTTTTCAATTCTTTCGCCCTTAATGTTTCCTCTTAACATTTACAACAAACAAATACTGTTGGGAATTACAACCCCGACATTTAGGTACCTAAGGTACGTCTAATTAATCGCTTTTTTTATACAACTAAAGTGGCAAACAAGTATACGGCCCACCTGATGGTAAGTGGTCACCGTAGCCTATGGACGCCTGCGACACCAGAGGCATCACTTGCGCGTTGCCGACCCTTTAGGAAAGGACGTGGGAAGGAGAAGGAGCGGGATGGGGGAAAAGGGGTGAATGGGCCTCCAGTCGCTTACACTAGGGACCTGTAAGTTCCTATATTAAGAAAGGAGTCGTTATAACTACGGACAGTCAATTTTTGCTTTTTTTTATAGAATATGTGTTAAAAATTAATCGATCTGAAATCCATTAAGGGTCTGAAGACTAACGTACGTCTAATTACTCGCTTACACTAGGGACCTGTAAGTTCCTATATTAAGAAAGGCGTCGTTATAGCTATGAACAGTTAAGTTTAGAATATGTATTGTGTCAAAAATTAATCGATCTGAAATCCATCCAGTAGACAGCAGTACACCAACTGGCTAAATGCAGGATCGAATACACCTCTATCTACCCAGCCCTAGTGTATACACACATGAGTCCATTTATAGACACAATAAATAATCTATTGTTATGTATCTCCTGGAGATTGAGTAACGGTTAAGCTAATATTATTATGTACGTGAACATGCAAATTTTCACACATTGTTTTCCTTCACAATTAAATCACGTTAATTACCGCAAGTGACGTTATAGTGCAACTTATTATTATTAATAATAGCTATTAATAATAGTGACTATTTCCATAATCATCAGATGGTACTTCCAGAAGCGTTTAACTGAAGTGTTATGATAAAATTCAGCGATAACAGTACCGTCGTAATATTAGGGTCATTAGTTTTATCGATAATATCGATACGCACTACTGATATTTTGTTATGCCAGATCAGTCAGGAAAGTGCATGCAACAAAATAGTACTTACTAAATAAATTATTAATGTGCGGCTATCGAGCAATTGAACTAATTATTCGAATGTTTTAAAGTTCATTCGAATATTTAACCGATTATTTTTAGTACCAGTGTTTGGATTCAATTCTTGCGACGGGAAAAGCGTTATAAAGACTATCTACCAAAAAAAGCTGCACTCGTAGAGTTCCAGACGGCTGCGGCTACCGATAATTTCTTGACCGAAAATAATACCGCTTTTCAAGGCGATTCTATTGCTGTTTGCCGGGGAAAATAGCAACAAGCGAAGTAGAACCTAATACAATAGCTACATAAGTCAGTGGCGTAACGTGGGTGTCAGCCCGGGTGCCGGGGCGAAAGAAAATTTTGCCGCTCTCTTATTTAGGTATTTCAATTTAAAAAACTATAATATACAGTCATTCTAAAGAACTCTTCGACAAGAACATTCATCATTATTGTGTATTATACATCTGTCCATTCCTCTCGTTCGTCTTGAAATAGTTCAAATATTTATTATTGTGAAATTTTGCCGCCCCTGACATAAATCAGTGGCGGCACTTTTAGGAGGGCGGCAAAATTTCGCAATAAATAATAATATAATATCAGCCCTGTATTAAACTGTCCCACTGCTGGGCACGGGCCTCTTCTCAGTGTGAGAAGGGTTAGGCCATAGTCCACCACGCTGGCCCAGTGCGGATTGGCAGACTTCACATATCTTTGAGAACATTATTGAGAACTCTTAGACATGCAGGTTTCCTCACGATATTTTCCTTCACCGTTTTATTTTACTACGCAACCAAGGTATGGTAAGCCTGCTTATAATATGTCCAAAGAAAGTACCCACATATTACACACCTCTTTATTTTAAAGTACGTAGGCATTGTTCTAAGTAATGATGGTATAAGTACTTATCTATAAAATAGATTAGGTACTTATCTTGTAGTTTATGTAATGACAAGTGTTATTTACATACTAACGCCTATATACACCTGAAGGGGTAAGCAGAGGTGTTTCAAACATACCTTTTATGCAGTTCGGTTCCCGGGTAATTTCTGTCTACCTGTTAATTCTAGGTTGGAATGTCGGACTGGTCATCAAACCTAGGTCTTCGTGAATGGCTTGCATGCTCACAGTTATGCTACCGGGCTAACGAGGCAAGGAAATATTTATAATATATACAAAAACGCACAATTATTTTTTAAGTACATAATTGTTTTGGAATTTCCATCTGCAAAGTTTTCGAACTGTTTTCCTGATTCTTTTTTTGACTAAAGTATCAGTATAATGATGTATCCAAATCCAAAGCCCTTTTCCTAGCGTAGAATCGCGGGGTGACTTTGATAAAAACTTGGCTTTAGTTTTAAACTTAAATTGTGCCAATTCTCAACGCATGCTTTCAGTCTTTCTTTTACGGCTGGCAGCATTGTATATCATTGTCATTGTGTGTTCAATCGTTGTGAATGGATCCGTGCCGATTTTTGAAAAAATACATAAAATATGTACCTAAGTACTAGTTTTGTGTAATTTTTGTTCCTGTTTGGGGATACTTTCGATCGCCGTAATAAAAAGGAGATTCCAAGTAACCCAGATTATGATCGGGGTTACTTTGAATCTCCTTTAAAGTTGATCACTGACATTTTATTATTTGTCTCAAAAATAATCAAATAATAAATATTTTTATTAAAAGAATCGACAGTACATAGAAAATCGATATTTACATATTTTAGTATATCTTTTCGCTCGCATTTTAAGAAAAAATATAGTTTTAATCCCGATTCTACCTTTTCATTGATCAAAGTCAACCCCATTCTACCGGTACACGAAGAGTATAATACACGGTTATTTTGGCATGTGTAAGTGAATATTATTTCTGTGTGAAAGCTTTTTGTGTGTGAGGAGTTTCTCAAAACGCTTGTATTTTTTTATTTGTTACCTCTCAAGTCTGTCATTTATGGACCGTTAGGGAAAATCCTTTTTTGTTTGAGAGACTAGACTTTCCATTTGGTCCTAAATATATTTAATGAAAAATATCATATGAATAGCAAATTTTATACAATTACGTAAAAAAAATTATAAAGAAAGAAAATGCTTTATTTTAAAAACTGTTATAGATTAATATAAAAGTGTATCAATGATGGCATAATATTATGTAGTACCTACTTTTAGTATATAAATAATGTGTCAGAAATTTTAGATGCGTAATGTGCATAGTTGAAGGTCTACAAAAATAAATAGGTATATTCCATCTATGTGATATGGAAGTTGCCACTCAAGTAAACGCTTTTAAGCCAATAACAGAGATTCACCACATAATTAGTTTTCTTTTTCATCCTTACTAATATATTAAATGCGAACGTGAGTTTGTTTGTTTGTTAGTTACACTTTTACGCCTTAACTACTCGATCGATCACCATGAAATTTCGCATACACGTCAGAGATACAGACAAGAACTTAGGGTACCTACCATTCCTCCAGAAAAAGGTCTGCTCCAAAGGGTTAGAAATTGATTGACATAACCTACATTAACGCGAGCGAAACCGCGAGGAAAAGGCAGTATTGAATAAAATTTTATGTATATAAAGACATTTTGAATATACGAAAACATTAAATAAGGTATTAAATATACTGACCATCAAAAATACTAATTGCGCAGCAAAATATGCTTAATAAAATATATCATAACGAGCACCTATACGCCTCAAATCACTGCATTCCGTCTTGGAAGGGATAGGTTATGTTAGGTTCCTTATTAAACCCACCCAAAAATAGAATAGTTTGATCTCTTTAAAAATATTTTGGTTTGCAATTAGTATTTTTGGTAAGCATATTTTGCTGTGCAGTTAAATACTACCCATTAAATAATAATCACGATTATCTTAGTTATTATACCCAACCTTTGCTCGGACTCCTTTTTATCATATCAAGGTGGATTAATGTCAATACGCAATGGTTATCTTCTTTCATTATAATACATAAAATAATTAAGTGACGTCGCAATTAGGCAGCCGTAGTCTCTGCCTATCCCTTTAAAACGGAACAGAGTCCTTTGTCATTCATAGACTCACGCCTATGTCCTTAAAGGAGTGCATTTCACTCACATTTTGGCAGCTATGGTTTATGTCCTATATAATAGGGAGCGAGCATATAGCCGTCTACTTTGGACATTTATAGATTCACGACTATATCTTTGGAGGGGTAAGTAATGGTATACTTCACTCAGGTATCTATCTATGGTTTTAGGTGCCACAAAATATGGATCGAATTTATCAACACGGTTACGGACTCTGTGCTACTAAAATTCCTTATCAGAAAAATGCTCAAGAAATTAAATCGAAATGTCCAAATTAAATCGGATCCCGTGGTGCTACTGACAATTCTTTTCCAGAACCTTGCACGCAATAATACTTGCGCGACCCGGGACCTCATCACAGCAGTCGCATTCACTACTGAGGCAGTGATCTAATGCTTGCTTGCTTTTCGTGTGGTTGTGGACAACCTGTTGTCAAGAGTTGTTCAAGCCGCCCGTAGGCCTCTGACATGACGTAACGACTGCTGTCAATTTGGCAACAACCGGGACTCGACTATTTACGTGCCCTCCGAAGCACGCAGACGCTCAGATGAAATACCACTAAGCGGTCACCCATCTATAGACTGACCGCACCCAACGTTGCTTAACCTCGCTAATCGTTTACCGACCAGTGAGTGCAACTGGCTATGAGCGCCTATCTAATGTGTGATCATGTAAATAATTTACAATCCGTCGCCATTGTAATAAAGCATAGAGTTAACACATAGTTGTTAGTGTTGTCACGCTTATCAAGACCATAAAGTAAGCGTTAGGTATTATAAAAAGATATCTTAATTATAGACAATATTTATAAAGATTAACAATGATTATAATAATCATTATCAGATTAAATATATTATCTATAATATAATCATTAATACGTGAACAGAAAACTTTGTAGCAAATTGCTCAATTGTATATATTGCTGTTTTATGAAGCAAATAGCTGGCATTGATATTTGTCATAGTTAAAGTTGATAAGAAGGAGCGTAGATGACAAAAATTTATAAAAAAAGTGTAATTCAATGTTTTTACAAAAAAAGACTGCATTTACTCCTTCGTCGCGGGACTTCTAAGAACACCCAGACTTCTGAGTCTGAGTGTCCTCTGGTAGTTGGTCTGCCAACTACTCATAGATCACACAAATTTTTGTTCTTTATATCGAACCCACAGCACTCGGCGCAGTGGCAGCCAGAAGAGCATTATAACCACTACGCCATCTGTGCATTTATTACGTACTAGCTTTTGCCCGCGGCTTCGCTCTCGTTAATTTAGAATTTGACAATCAATTCGGAGGGTCCGGCCGTTAGGGTCCCATTCCACGCACGCACCCACAGTGAAAAATTTGTTATTCCGCTACGCCCCCGGCCGAGACGCCCCCATTGTTAAACAACCGGAGAAGACACTTGAGCAAATACTGTTGAAACAAAAGTGTTTTACAACAACATTTTTTAAACATATTTTTAAAGAGTATACTTAAAACTAATCGTACTAATTTTAAAGCTAATAAATGATAGTAAAAACACTTTTGTTTACAACAGTATTTGCTAAAGTGTCTTCTCCGGTTGTTTAACAATGGGGGCGTCTCGGCCGGGGGCGTAGCGGAATAACAAATTTTTCACTGTGGGTGCGGGCCGGCCGGGGGCGTACCGGAATGAGACCCTAACGGCCGGAGCCAATTCGGATTGTACTCTGCTTGTAATAATATAATTCAATCATGATTCGAAAAACACGTGGCGCCATCTATTATCATAAGAACGTTATTGTGGTTTCCTCGGGAACAGTAATTTTTTTGGGATGAAAGGTAGCCTATGTCCGTTTCTGTACACTTGAGTATATGCAAAATTTCAGGATGACCGGTTCAGTGGTTTAGGCGTGAAAAGGTAACAAACAAACATAATATATTATAGTTAGGAAGTTAGGATGAACATTGTTACTTGTAGCTTCTATCACTAAAACTAACAACTGCGTAGCGACCAATTTGAGTGTTTTAGTGGCTGCCTCATAAATTTTTTTCCGCCGAGTGTTGTAGGTTCGAATCCCAAACGCGACAAAAATTTGCATGACCCACAAATGTTCCGAATCTGAATGCTTATTTTAATTGCGTGAGTTTTCTTTTCAACCAAATAAAATACTATTTTACTCTCAAAATCTATATCATAAATACATTTATTCATTTGGACCACAAAGTAACACTTATGACTGTCAAAGTTATATAATGGTAATTTACATTCACATTTACCTGTTGATGGCAACAGGAAAACGTGAATATAAATTCACACACAAAATAAAAACAACGCGCTGCAATATTGTAATGCGATCACAGCAACCCAAAATAGGTTGTATTACCGTCAATCGTCTGTAAGGTGGAAGTCCTGTTCAGTCAGTGACTTAGTCGATAGAGACTTATAAAATTCTTTCAAAATAGAAACATAGATTTTGCCTGCGGCCTTGTTCGCGTTAATGTAGAGTTTGTCAATAAATTTCTATCCCTCGGGAACAGTACATTTTTATGGATGAAAGGTACCTTTCATCCTATGTCCTTTTCTGTAGGTACCCCAGACAACGTGTATGTAAAATTCATGATAATCGGTCGAGTAGTTAAGTCGTAAAAGCGAAATAAACAAACTCACATTCAAATTTATAGTTAGGATTAACATTTTAAAGTTCTAAAGATACTTCCTACTTTTCTCAAATATAACTTTTTTTTATTAAACAGGTAATATACAATTTTACACACTATTATACGTACAGTTTGAATCTTGCATCTGAATTTTAAGCCTCTTTTCCAATATAATACGAGTAAACTATTTCTTTTTAATTTATTTAGTATGGCATAATGCTGCAGCTAATTTTGTTTCCTTATGGGATAACACCTCAACCATTAATAGCGTTGACTGCTCCAGCGGCGTATAAGTAGTGAGTACAACTATCCACGAGGTCGTGAGTTCGATTCCTGGGTCAGAAAAAGTGTGAGTCTGGTACTGTGCCCGATAGACACTTAGACAGTAACAGGCTCACTGCCTATCACGTGGCTTCCTAAATCATAGCTGGTGGAATGTTAGGGTAACATACCTCCGCCTGCCCATTCGGGGATAAAGGTAGACGAGACTATGTATCGAGGAGACAATCAGAATTATCTCCTTAAGGAAACTACTTAAAGGTTAAAAAACCAAACTGGTTTTCAAAAAGCTTTTATATTTTCTTTTACTAAATAACAAACAGAAAATGTACTCGATGAAAAACGTAACGAGTCGATGTCAAAATATTTATGTCAAATAATTATCTAGGTACTACATCCGGATTTAATCTATGGTCACATGTCTATGCCTTATCTCCAAGTAAGTAATATAATAATCGTCATCGCACACTCTGACCAAATCAAAGAAGTTATAAAGACATAATCACATTCAAAGAGTAGGTACTTAGAGGCCTCCTTGGAACGTTAACCAAACACGCACATGAGAACAGTCAGTACCTAGTTTGTTTACAGTAAGCTTGTTATAGAAACAAAACACTAGAAATTAAAATAAAAAAAAATTTAAGTGTCAGAATGCCCGCCTCTGAAGTGCGCATACGGCGCATAACTGATTGTACCTACCTACAATTTTAGGAGGTATTTTCTTTGTTCAAACCATTAATAATACAAAGAAAATATACACAAATAAAAATAACAATGCAACATAAATTCATAATTGTTAATTAATTTGTACACACTCCTCAATTACCGCAGATTAGGTACAGTTATTTATTTCTATCCAAGAAAAAAATATTACGTACTTACAAATAATTCGGTTTTTGAACGGTTATTGTTCTTCTAGTAAACGCGAAACATAGTTAAAAGTTGACTGCCTTGATCTATGCGACCTATGCGAAATAATCAGTTAATCGTATCTCTATTATTTCTGACCAAACGTATAATTTTATTTTAATTCGTTCGTTTTGATTTATTTTATTGGCGTGAATTTATATAACAATCATCCGACAAAAATTCAAAAAAAGGAATATACACACTGTCATAAACATACCTTCATCCATATTTTAAAAAAATAATCACAATAAGTAAACTCAAAAAAAGAACTCGCGAGTATTTTCACTTAAAATATTTTAGCGGGAAATTCAATTTTAGAACGCAAAGCGCGGTTGTTCCCGCGCGAATAAAAAGTCTGACTGAAGGAGGCGCGCCGCATACACACCCACGCGACGCGCCTTATCACTCCACCGTGCGATGACGTATTATTTAGGTACAAAATATAAATTACGCGAGGCAAAACCCATCCACTCATACATGTTAACAAAATATATTATACGATAAATAAATTCGACATTTATTGCAAAAAACATTGCATAACAATGGCGCGTTAATCGATCGTACATTTAATCAATTAAAATTTATTTGACTATTTTACAAAATCCTGCTGCTTTTATATAAAAAGAAAAATCTTACGTAGTATGTGATGAGGTGTCCTCCATATATGTTTCACTGATTTCTCATTATTCATTTTCACACAGTCAGCTCGAATACAAATCACAAACACAATGATGATAAAAGCGGAACTCGTTTACACATGCCATTTAGACCAGGTGATCGGAAATTAGCCAATAGGAACTTACATAAGGTAGATCAGTAAAAATAGAACATTAAGCATGCAAACACCAGCCAAACAATTTTAATTGCCTAATAAATTACGGACAAACTTGTCATTATTCCCATAGTTTTTCAGAGAATAAATCACAGGTAACAATATTGAATGAAAGTGCATTCATACTGTAGCAGTATTCGAATATGGTCGGGCCATGCGTTTTTTAGACTACATCATTCATTTAAGCAGTATAAAGGGAATGTACTAATATAGTAGACGAACGATAATTTATTAAACGACCACGTAAATAGCGATGAGACAAATATTGACGTAGTAAAACTATCAAGCAGGCAGCCAAAAATAGTGGCATCATAACGAACGCATGCGTCACGACTGCGCAAAAAAAAACATCGTATGACTTAGTGTACAAGTAGACAATTATTTACACGAAGACAAAGCAAAATGCGTAAAAGAGTCGCATATATTTTGACGTCACCGTGAAATGTAACCGACATTCTATTTGAAAATAAAAGTATTGAATGTTACTCAGAACTAAAAAATGTCAACAAGTCAATGTTCTCGACGTCTTTGTAAGGAAGCGTTTATTTTGGTACAAAGGGAAACGTGTGTATTAAAAATCAGTCACATTAGATTACGCGCTCATAGCCAGTTGCACTCACTGATCGGTAAACGATTAGCGAGGTTAAACAACGTTGGGTGCGGTCAGTCTATAGATGGGTGACCGCTTACTGGTATTTCATCTGAGCGTCTCCGTGCTTCGGAGGGCACGTAAAAAGTCGGTCCCGGTTGTTGTCAAATTGACAGCAGCCGTTAAGCCATGTCAGAGTCCTACGGGCGCCTTGAACAACTCTTGACAACAGGTTGGCAACTAACCACACGAAAAGAAAGACGCTTACAACGGCAAAAACGCATGAGGATAATGTTTGTTTTTTTTTTTTGCTCCCCGAAATGACCACACTCCACCTGATGGTGTCGTGTGGTCTATGAGCAGTGGCCTCCACACCGCCCGCCGCCGCATGTTATACAACGACTTTTTAATGAGTCACTGACATTCGAAATGTTTATCATAATAATTATTTAGTACATGATAAGCAGTCAGTCTGAAAATTTCAGATAAGATTTGTTATCAATTTAGACTGTCCCGTTTGTTTCATGACTGCCACGATGACCCTGTGGCTGGAGTATGCGTTTACGCTTGCCGTCGAAGGTGGATCTCAGGACACCTGGTCTGGGAAGCCATTAGGTGTTTCTATTAGGTAATTCGCAATGTTAGCACGGAAGCTGAAAACGTGACCGGTAGACGCCAATAAACCGTCCGCCCATTAAGTGGTTTTAAAACATAGCTGGCATAATGTGAATGTGATACACATCAGTCTACCCCTTCTGGTTAACACGTTCCCTGTCCGATGAACCACATATGGTACATAACAATTGATTTTCTATTGTGTCTATCACGGGACTGTGAATGGGTTAATATACACGTAAGTCTATGTACATCCTAACTCATATTATAAATACGTATGTGAGTTTGTTTTTTACACGTTCACGCCTTAACTACTCGACCGATCATCATGAAATTTCGCATACACGTTGTCAGGTGATCAGAAAAGGACATAGGGCATCTTCCATCCAGAAAAAGTCCTGTTACTAACCTAACTTACATTTTGAGCGAAGCTGCGAGCAAAATCTAGTATATATTGATTATAATTTTGACACCCGAAATTGATAATATCAATTTCAACATGAAGCAAATAAAACCTTCAGCAATGTCACGACATGATTTAAGTCGCAGTATAAGTAATTATTTATTCAGACATACACAACCATGGTAATTCATTCGATAAACACGACAATCTTCGTGAATGTCTTTACCAAGCATGGAAATTTCTAGTTATTTTCCGTACATAGTGTCGAACCTTTTACAACGCAAACCATAATAATATAGGTATGTAGTACCTGCACGTGTTAGGGATATGCAATTCATAAAGAGGAACCAGTATATCCGCAGATATAAATCGTTGAAAATATATAGAGTCTAAAAACTGTCCACATTTACTATCCATTTTAGGCTTTAGTTATATGTTTGCGGTTAGTAACGTTGCCAAATCTCTTTATTTTATACTAGATGTTCCCGCGGTTTCACGCGTTCAAGCAAACAAACAAACAAACAAACTCTTCAGCTTTATAATATTAGTATAGATATATGTACATATCAATTTCAAACAACAAAAGTTTAATTTCAGTGGATTAATATTTGGTTATCATCAGAAGATGGCGGCTAAATAGCAGGTATGTGCTAACTGAAGGAACATGTCACTTAGTATTATTGATTAGTTTCTGCTGTTCGTAGAGTTTCGAAAGCACTGATCTTTGTATTGAGCCTACATAAAGCTTATTTGTTTCCTATCTTAAGAAACCAAATTACCTTGTGTTGTAGTTCCCGTTAAGCAGTTTCCAGGGCGGAAAGCCAGAAGCCTGCATCCGATAACGCTAGCAAAACAGCAAATTTTTAACTGTTCTATATCAATTGGCTACTCGGCTAAAATGTATAAACAGCGATATTATGCAGGCTATTCGGCAATATTAGGCGAAGGCGTATGTTCAATAGTTGAAGTCGTAGGTTCGAGGAAAAACAAAGGATTTTTCAAGTGACAAACAAATTGCTAACAGACAAAACCACAAGCAAATCCTGGCCAGACAAATAAAAGGTAAGGTAACATGTTTCATTACTGTTATGAGCTATATACACTTACTAGCTTTTGCCCGCGGCTTCGCTCGCATTACTTTAGAATTTGACAATCAATTCGGGTTGTACTCTGCTTGTAATAATATAATTCAATCATGATTCAAAAGATACGTGGCGCCCTCTATTATCATAAGAACGTTTTTGTTCTTTTCCTCGGGAACAGTAATTTTTTTCGGGATGAAATGTAGCCTATGTCCGTTTCTGTACACCTGACAACGTATATGCAAAATTTCAGGATGATCGGTTCAGTGGTTTATGCGTGAAAAGGTAACAAACAAAGAAACTCATTTTCGCTTTTATAATATTAGTTAGGATGCGCCGGTACTAGCTTTAGCCCGTAGCTTCGCTCAGCAACAGTACTTTTTCTGGATGAAAGGTACCTAACCCTATGGCCTTTTCTGTAACCCTGACAACGTGTCATGCGAAATTTCATGATAATCGGACGAATAGTAAAAGCGTGAAAGCGTAACAAAAAAACGAACTCACATTCGCAATTATAATATTAGTAAGAATTAGGATTTCTATAAGCGCATATTAGGCGTTTGAAACATCCAATTCTCACCAGTTACGTTTTAAGTCCCATATAATAAGGCGACCATATTCGATGTATCGAGCACATTGTTAGACGCCTAACACTTTAGTAATGCAAAAACTACCCGAGTTGGAAATCGGATCGATCCAAGATCAGCCTAAGCGATAAAGTAAGTTTATTTATACTACAGGTCCGACGCTTAGTGGGCTGAAAATCAACTTTCACAAACATATTTTTTTAACCTTGCCTCATTTGAACTAGGACATACTTCAATAGTTGGTGTAGTGCATGATGTCGATATTTTCCCGCATCTAGACCAACTATTAAACCATTCTCTAGTATTAAAAGGGCCAGGTACAAAACAACTAAATGTTATGTCTATGATAGTCGATTTTTAGCCAACTGTGTGATGACTAAGGGTGACAATTAAAAGTCATTAGAATCAACATTATTCATTGACTCTTATTACAATGAATATTGTGTAAACATCTTATGTCCGTTCATCGGATGCCCTTGATGTGTACTACGCCTACGTCGAGTTATTTTTATAATACAATTGCAACTATATTAGTTGTGTAGTGTCACAAGATTCATTTAATTAATACGCTAAACTATTCTCGGGATACATTTGCTGGCCATATATGCTCGATTTCATTCATATTTCATTAGGATAGCTACTTCCCGCGATTGAGGCGCATGAAAAAGTGGCGACGTTTTTGGTCAGCGCCATCTATTGATAAGTTGCGAGAACTAAAGTGTGGGTTAAATTACATTAAAGTTGAACTATTAACCCACTGACAACAAGAAACCTATGGTTTAAATTTCGGATGTGGTCTATTTTGTGTGTCAAAATTGAAAAAATGCCGATGACCACTTAGGAGGACTTTGAAGGTAGAGGCAGTGAGTGAAAGTTTGAAAAAATCGTTTTCGCTTTAATATAAAATAGTAAAATCGTGTAAAGGATTCGTATTATTATAAAATGAAACTAACGTGGGCAATGGACAAAATAGTTTTTCGTGGTGCGGAGAGAGTGCAATTGGAATAAATCAAATCAATATTATGTTCAGTTCATACCTTTTGCTTATTCTTATTTTGTTTGCAGACATTTTTTTTTTAACTTTGGGGAATGCATTGTCTCATACCCCTCCGCGGGGGCGGGCAGAGGGGTTATGTCGGACTCGCCGGGGTAAAAGAAAGATGGAATGAGAATATAGTACCTCCCGGAATACCGACTAAACCTACCACGGTGTTCCTCGACAAAACCACTATCGGCGGAGCCGCGCGAATCACTTTCGCATGCAATCGCGACCCCGCCGAGGTTCCGGCCCGCCGTATAAAACGGCAGGCCACTACCCGAAAAGACCTACCCACTGGTCACCACTAATATAAATCCCTACTGTCCCCCCCTAGAGGGGATACGGACACGACACAGAGGCGCGCGTGGGAACACGCACGCCGCCTCTCGGACCTGGTGCTGAACGGATGGCGGGCAGGCCCACAAAGCCCGCCATCCCCAGGTCAATTTGTTTGCAGACATAGAATAAGTAATAAGTTAATAACATAACTGCAGCTAACTGCAGCTAAATAGGTACAAGACTTAAGTATACTACCATTGCGTAATTTACCATAATCTCATATTACAATTTTAGCCCGTGCTAGGTCTATATATAATACACTGTCATTACCGCCATTCAAAAGATATCTATGATGTGAAAACAGCGTCGGTTGAAAGAAAATTACAAAACGATTTTATTTGATGCGTATGTCCGACAAATGTTTACATTAGACGAAAAAATAAAATACTTGGCCAGTGTGTGTAAAAATAATAATATAATAATGTAAGTACATTATATAATAATCCAACGTTTGTTTATACTACCCAAGAATGTGAATGCAGACTGCAGACGTTAAAAAAACATTGGCTGAATGTCACCTTGCCTTCGCGTCGCTACGGTTTGCTCATAAAACGGCGGGGGTGTGTCTGTTTAATACGGTTACGCGTAAACAAACTGAACGATAGTGACGTGTTATCCAGTTTTGAATTTCGAAGGCTAATAAAACTGGCATTATAAAATGGCGACAGGCACAAGGTCATTTTGGAGTCGAGGCGAATAATGGACGATTGATACTACAGATAAAGTTATTTTTATTTTCGCGTAAGGTCACATTATTTTCGAAGAGTAATATGTACTGCAATGTGACAGATATTTATCATTTTGAACTGACCTGTGAATAACATAGATGTACCTTATGATGAAAGGTCAGCCAATGTCTTTACAGATTGACTTTAGCAAGTAAATAAAATATTTAAGAAAAATGGAAACTTCGTGAATAGCTACAGGTTTGTTGTATTATCACCGGTAACAGGCGTACTAGCTATTTTTAGCAAGTATAAATAAAGTATAAATGCGGCTGTAAGACGGAAATAGGATCGATCCGTATTACGTAAAGTCTAAAACCATAACTGGTGAATTTGGACTTAATACACCTCTGCCTATCAGTTCGCTGCCAGATGTCACCTACCATACACAGAAATAGACTCCGGGCTACTAGAAAAAGAAAGAAATCCGTATTGCTATACAGCTCTATCAGGTGGGCACAATGTGTATAAAGATAAAAAGAAATAACACAAATAATAAAAAAAGGAAGAAAAAACACAGCAACATAAAATACTCAATAAACATCTTGAGACACATGCATCCCACAACTGCAGCAAACAGGACTCCATTTTTCCAGACGCTTTGACTACTAGAGATAATGGTGCCAATTCTGTTGTCACAAAATTCTCTAAACTTAACTAAAAATCACTAAAATTTAGTTTAGTCCTGTCACTTTTAACGATTTCAGAATACGAAATGTCGTTTGACAGGACTAAACAAAATTTTTGTGATTTTTAGTTAAGTTTAGAGAATTTTGTTAGAACAGAATTGGCACTAATGTCTTAACAGCAATAACCAATAACACTTTGCCCGCGAACCCGAGACCTTATGTACGGCAATTGTTCACTACCGCTCTGCCACCGAAGCCTACAAATATTATTAATATCGTACGATTATATAAAAGACAGTTTCTGAGCTACTTATGTATAATATTTAACAATTGTAACTTTGTGCCTACCAGACTGTGTTAAATGTATTGCGTGCTATGTTAAGCTAAACATGTGTAACTTATTTCACAATAATAATTGTAACATCTTTATATACCATGTTTGATGCAAATAAATATTATTATTATTAAAAAGGAAATTTTTAAATTATTATATCAATTTGTAATTTTGCCAATCGTAAGAATTGAAAGCTTTTGTGGAACAGCTGTTATGAATTAAGTAACTATAAATAACAAAGAAGGTCATCCACATATTTTACTTAATAATGTCTGTATTATGGATGTTACGGTCTTGAATTTCGTCAAACCGGGTTCAATCGATTAGACAATGCATGCAAACCGGATTCCGAACCGAACCGTCAAAATAACAGTAAACCGCGGTTTGAACCGTTTGACGAATTAACGAACTAATTAACCTTACCAAATCGATATGCAATGTAAATCGACGGGATCGATTAAACCAACGGTTTACGGTTTGTCAACGGGTTGCATCGAGTTTACAAGCGGGGAATACAGGTTAATATCAATATGAAATTATTGGTAGTTTAGGTAAGTACCTACCAATCATTTCTCGGCTTAGAAAAACAATTAGATACATAGATTAGGTGTATTATTACCATGCTTTCTTATCTTCTCATTTAGTGTATAATAACGAAAACTATCTCAAGATTCGAAATCATTATTTTTAAATTAAAATGAACCTATGAGGCAGGCCGAGGTCATCTCACACATGTTTCAAAATTGAAATTTTCAACAATAAAATGTATTTATTCAAACTTAAAAAATACATGAAATAATACTATATAATAATACTTCATGTATTTTGTGGAATTAAGTTACAGTTAAGAGGCGGACTTAATGCCTAAGATGAAGTAAAACAAATTAAAATTGCTCTTAATCACGTGTATGACACAAACCTCATCCTTTTTTTGAAGTAGGTTAACAAACAAACTCACATTCACATTTATAATAGGTACTGAAAAGATAGGATGAAACAATATTTCGCTTCATTTCATCAGAAACCGTAACTCCGACCACTTCTTGCATCATATATTTTACCCGCCTAAATGTTTGCTAGCTTTGCTTAGATAGATAGGTACTATTAACATTTAGGTATATCGTTATTGGTCATCCATTTACATGTTAACCAATAAGATGATTAGAATAGAGTTTTTCTATCCAATTACTTAAGTACGAACAAATTGTCGAGTCAAAACTGAGTTTAGCACTGGACGCCGAAATTCGTTTGACCGTTTAACACGAGACCGAAAGAAGTATTTATTGGTCATTCTTTAGTTGATCGAAAAAAACACAACTAGTAATGTAATCACTATTTTGTGTTTCTTTTTTAGGTTTCATTAAAGATAAAACCTACACGCATTTTCTATTTTCTAAATTAATGTATAAAGTGAAAACAGCTTTGCCTATGTACAGTGAATAGGTAAATAATAGTACTATTAAAATATTAATAATATAATACAATATTTTTAATCCAACCATTGTTTTTCGGTCTTGGGTCTATTTGACAAACGATAGCAAAGTTTGCAATGTTTTCGACCAAACGTTCACTCGATCAAATGTAAAAACATCAATGGTTCGTTCGACCAAATCTTTTTGGTCAATTGTTTAGGCGATTAACTAAAGAATGACCAATACTTCTTTCGGTCTTGTGTTAAACGGTCAAGTAAACTTCGGCCTCCAGTGGTAAACTCGTCAAAACTATAAGAAAACGTACCTACTTTCGCATAACAGGTAAAGTGCCAAGTACTTATTGTACTTGGCATTTACCTGTGATGCTTAAAGTTAAAAACACACGATAATGTAAATAATAACATAAATCAATATATATTATATATATTCATATATCTAGGATTTATAAACATTTATTGTCTTTATTAAGCTCAGGAAGGCATTTGCATGTTATTTAAACTATATTTTGACTGTCATTTTGTGTTTCTGTTTAGGCTAATTTCCGAAATGGCTCAACCGACCTTCGCACAAAACAAAAGCTCAAAAACTTCATCCTATTTTATGGTATGGAAAAAGGGAGCAGCGATAGCTCAGTGGGGAGATCAACAGACTGCAATGCAGAGGGTCTCGGGTTCAAACCCACGTCGCGCAGCTCTGACTTTCGGAAGTTATATGACTTTTCGAAATTATGTGCGTATTGATTGACAATTGTCGCCTGCTCTGTGCCTCGGAAAGCACGTTAAGCCGTTGGTCCCGGCTGCCATGAACATCTATGGCAGTCGTTATTGGGAGAGTGTCGACACAAAAGATCCCACTGGGTCGAAGTGTCGCCGGTCTGCACTGACTGGACCCCACATAAGATAAGATAAGATGGTATGGAAACATATGACTCGATACGCCACCCTCTTTGTTTGCACTTCTAATGAATACAGCAAATGTTTTTCAACCAACGGCATATTTAGGCGACTTTCTTATCGTATAATCTAAACGGGAGTACATTTAAGTACATCACATATTTTATGCATATTTGTTGCCTTAGGATATACTTATCCTAAGAGTAATGAGCGGGAATAACACTAAGCATGCAATGACAATGTAACACGAGACTACCTTTTGATTGCGACTTCTCCCACTCGAGAACTGTACTTTTTTCGGGATTAAAGGTACTTTATATAATTTTCTGACAACATGTATGTCAAATTTCATGATGATCGGTCGAATAGTTAAGACGTCAAAGCGTAACAAACAAACTCACGTTCACTTTTATAATATTAAGTTAGAAGGATGTCTCTCTCCGCTTTGTCCAAACAAATGAAGAAAACATACACAACACGAAATAAAACGTCTATATTTTCTAAATGTTGCTAAAAACAAAATCTAAAAATACGAGCATCTACTTTGTATAAGTAGCAATTAGTCTAGAGGTGAAATATCATAGTAACAACTATTTATAGAACAACAAAAATGTTTATCGGTTAAATCCGCAATATTATCCCAAGTCTATTGCCATACCTACAACCTCTCTACGACTTAAACTCAATGATTCACACTCGCCACCTCTTAAATTGTCAATTGTTAGAATGCCAGACATAATTCAAAATCTACTGTGACTGGCCACCGGTGTGCCGCTACCGCTCTATAGGTTAATTAAGTACCTACAACTTAAAAACCTGCATTAATTATTATTATTTGGGTAATCACCAACAATACCTACATTGGCAATCAAAGTACAAAGTACACTACCCAAACTCGAATCACACGATATAGAACGACAATTAACAGTAACAGATAAACACAAAATTACTCAATAAGGTCAATACACATTATGTTATCGTACGACAAATATAAAATAATTTACAAACTTGTATCGGCCGGACTTAGTTTTTAATCTTTAAGTACATATGTACCAAAATTATACAGCTCATGCGTGTACTTGCACAGGCGGTGTACGAGCGCAGCGTAAATTGTCAACGTCAGAACTTGAGACTTAGGCTTGTTAAACACGTATCACAACCACACCACGTGGGCGGATGCAATTTTTTATATTGAAAATGAATAGTAGAATTTACACAGACCACATTTTGCCGTCATTATCTACCACGTGGGTGATACCGATCATATCGCAACCACAACGCAACCACCAGCGACACCGCGAACTAGCGTCCGACCACGCTGCGTCGAAGCACCGACACTGCACGCACGCCTGCGCCCTTCCCCCGTCATTCATTCTGCATTGTACTGTGGTGCCGCGTGGTTCTTCTTAATAAAATCCATAATAAGGATAGCAACAACAATGTCCAATGTCCTCTTCGAATTCCATAATTTTGTTCAGTCAAGGCGTGTTTCCTCAACTAAAACCGGTGTCGAACTGTCTGTCTGCACTCGTGAGCGTCATTGCGTCGTCGCAACCACATCGCAACTACTAACGACAACTCAACCACATCCACATTTTGTAGGAACCACAAAGCAACTGCAAAAAGCTGCAGCGACACTATTCACACGTAACCACTGCTTGATCACCTTTTGTTGCGTCGATGTGGTGTAGTTGTGATACGTGTGAATGAAGCCTTATCTGATGGAAACGGCTTTAAACTTTATAAAAACACATCGATACACGACAAGATGTATTACATCAACAGTTGCTCAGTTTTTAAGTTCTAGGTCCCACATAATACGAGCAAGCCATCTTTTCGCTCTATGCCTCCACTGAGAATTGCCTTAAATAAGCTGACTTTACCCGGAAAATGAATCCAAACCCTCGGCCTTAAGCGTATGCAACTACAGCGCGGGTTCTTTCTTTGGCAATAAAAATATATTTGTTAATAGTATTATTGTATGTAATCTAAATACGTCAGATCTGTCCCAATTACGTTAGCACAGGATTATTATGCACGCGCATGACAGATATACAATGTGTTTGGTGAGTGGTGTCGGAGATTTTAATGGCATAATATATGGTCATTTATATCTACAATCCATGCTTCAGTATTAATTTTTATGTTACTTGGGCGAAATGGCGGTCATTTTGTTTATTTTGTTATCTAATCACGGACATACGTGGTAATTTAGCGATATAGTCGCTTGTGATAGTCCAAAAAAAACAAAAAAGGTCTTGTTTTACAGCTCATAGTATAGCTAACATATTTATGATAAAACATTTTTAAAATCTATCACAGTTCAATTTAAAAAAAATATGATAACAGAAAATTAAGAAAATTTTTGCTGTTATTTTTTTGTTATTTCACTTTTTCACAAAAACAAAGTAACATAAAAAATAATACTGAAGCATGGATTGTAGATATAAATGACCATATATTATGCCATTAAAATCTCCGACACCACTCACCAAACACATTGTATACCATTTCATCCATGCCCGCTCGATCTAAACTGTTTATTGACGCAGTATGAAAATTCAATGCAACTCCTGGTATAATTTAGCTCAGTGCCTTAACAGATTATAGAAACGCACACTGGAGCACAGCAGTTACGCTTTCAGTGAAATAGCGATATACAGCATATATTCACACGTGTGCTAACAGTTTTAGTTAAGTATAGATAAGCAGATGAACTGCATCTTTGACTATTAAAGTAGGTATCGCGTTTTGCACAAAATGTATTCGAATGCATTTTGTGCACATTATTAGAGTGAAAAATATCTTTAGTAGTGATGATATTAGGTATAGATAATATTTTCAGGTATAATAAATAAAAAATAAAAACATTTATTTCAGACATAATCTATATGAGTTAGTAAAAATTTTCTTACAAACTATGTTAGTAAAAAGAAATAAATTAAGTACCTATACATTACAGTTAATAATAATAATATCTGTTACATATATTATTATCCATAATATATGTTGGTATAATAACACATTTGCTAGACTGCCATATATTTGTGGTCTACCTGCTATTATACATATATTTGACTTATAGGTAATGGTTGCATAAGATAACTGGAATTTTAGGTAAATTAATAACATGCAGGTATTCAAAGAGGTCACATAGAGGTTTTTTATTTTTTGCTGATTATGTCGTATTAAAATTCATCATTGACATTTATACATTTAAAATTGCAAAGGCTCATCATATAAGCAAAGATTAAAGTACATGCATCATCATTTCAAAGTCATGCTGATTCAAAGACTTAACTAGAATAAATAAATTAATTGGATATTTATGGTATTAAAGAAGATAGAGGAATTGAGAAAGGTGTACTAAGAACATTTAAGCACGTAGAAAGAATGGATGACAAAAAAATGAAGTCGGGCAAATGTAAGTAGACAAGAAGACAAGATGGACTACTACATACAGAATTTATTTCTATTGTTTTACTACAACACAGGTAATATTAATAGCATTAGTATGTCTAAAAAAGTAGAATTTACCTTGTTGATAGAAATTCTAGCACTATAATGTAATCAAATGTAAATAATAACTGGAACATCCAAATAAAATAAAAAATTAAAGTCCTTGTTACATAATATCCTTGATATTTCTCAAAAACAGAGAGGTATTTGATACAATAAAATTTATATCTTCATTACTAGGGACCGGATTATATACATATGCATATTTAAGCCATCCTCAGCGGTAATAGCATATTTTACCTAAGATCTACTTATGATGCAAACCTTTTCCACTTATAAAAATATTTTAAATGATCGAAGACACAATCTAGCAATCAAGTATTGTTCCAAATGTAAGGAACAATACTTGATTGTTTACGTTTACAAAAATATTAAATAATTTTAGTGTCATGTAACGTTACTGTACCTATTATCGTCTATCAAAGGATAATTTACTAATTGTATGACGATAATGAAATAAAAAAAATGAAAACATACCTTTCTTCTTTTTTTGGATACCTAAAATTTATCATTTAATTTCACATATTCTGCCAATTTTCGTGCATATTTCAAGCATTTTTCATGCAAATTTGCATACATATAACAAGCTTTTTATGTTGCATATAATCCGGTCTCTATTCATTACATAATAAACTAACATTCTAGATTAATAATGAGTGATCAACTTATATAATATCAAGCCCGTATCACCACAAAGGTCACTGCTGTACCGCAAACCCTTTTCTTAGTTTGATTCATAATTTTCCACCAGCATCCTGTTTATTGGTTATACTGACTCATCAAGTACACGAGTACTAGACCGAACTGAAACTTGATCTATTTTGAGAGGTCCTGGTACCCAAAGTCAGTTTTACATTAAATATGTATGTCTAAAATAAAAAGACCTCTAACTTACAAACCATAACAGACAACCAGCTGACATTTTCAAAAGAAATGTGTAACTGTGGTTGATTTCAGAAAACACACTATGTAAGTTAAACTCAAGATTCTTATAGCTTAAACCTTTGCTGGGTGAAAACCAAGCAAAAATGTGACAAGTGGGTAGATGACCTTGCCGTGTACCACCTTCCCATTCCCTATCTGAATGAGTTGATAAATTGGTTAAGAAGATTTATCTATACTGATATTAAAAGAGAAGTTTGCAAGTTGGCATGTAGGAGGTAAACTTCAGAACTACTTATTCAATTTGAATAATTCTATAATAATAATTATTGGAGAGGTACATTATTCCAGATAGACATAGGCTATATATTATGTTTAACCCGGGTGGAGTCTGGAGCGGTCACTGGTAATATAAATATAAAGATATTTTCACTGTTCACATTCAACCAATTTTTGGTAGTTTTTAGTCAAGAATCTCTTTGGAACAGTATAGGTACTGTGTGCCATCAATATTAATAAACTTACTACCTATTATGTGGGACATAAAGGTAAAGTTTGATGATATATCTCTGCCAAAATATTAAGGGAAAAAGGAAATTAAATATTATTATCATATTATTATATCACATTTTGTATGCCTATATGATATTGTATCTGTGTCATGCTCTGAAAGCTATAATATATGTAAATAAAGTGAGTCTGTAAAAAGATGTCAAGGTTAATGAAGCCACTAGAGATTTATACTTAATAGAGACATGATACCATTATAAACTGAAGCAGCCCTATGTGATTTAAATGCAATTATGTAATTAATATGAAACTCTGATAGTACACATCTATGCACAGTCTATGGATTATAAACTTTATCGCGTAAAGATAAAGTCCAGATTAGTCCAGCGGCGCAAATCCTGTTAGGTTGTTTTGTATTTGGAATTTCACATCCGCGATCGAGAGTGTCAGCTGAGCGAAGCCGCTAAGCGACTAAGTAACAATGTTAAGTTAAACACTGCAATACAATGCATAATTTTCTCAAATAATATTGGATTATTTTGACACACCGGTGTAATAAAGAGCAACAATATATATGACACGAAATCAATATTCTGACGATAACATTACACGTGAGAATTCAGCCGTGAAGCACGATATTATGATACAAAAGACATTTTATACATTATTCAAAGGCAGTCTTTGTAATCATATCCTATAATTTCATCGCTTACGAAATAAAATTCAATAAAAAATGTATAACGACAAACTTTGAGAAAGCTGACTTACCTTATGGTGAAACCGACCGGATGAAATTAATATTATACTATTTTGTATACACTTAGCACATTAACATGCTTTATTGATATTTATTTTAGATTTTCTTATTTTATCCCAATAGACCGAACGTACCAAAGTATACGGGTGACATATGTATGACATAATTTATCTTTTTTAAAAATTACTTTTGACATATCTGAAACTACTGAAATTAAAATAGTTTCCATTGATCCATAATCGACTAAAAATACACAGGTCGCATTAATTCGTACGCATGCTAGCTGAATTGTAAAATTACTTTATAAGTTTGTATACAGTCATGAAAGCAATAAAATACGAATTTATTAAAATCTGTAATAATTTATTTGTAGCAAAATGACATCAATATTGAAATAAATAATACAGCACATTACAGTGTGTACTAAATATAACTGTTTTTATTTTAAATTAACTTTACATAATATATCTATACTAATATTATAAAGCTGAAGAGTTTGTTTGTTTGTTTGTTTACTTGAACGCGCTAATCTCAGGAACTACTGGTCCGATTTGAAAATTTTTTTCAGTGTTAGATAGCCTATTTATCGAGGAAGGCTATAGGCTATATATCATCACGCTAAGATCAATAGGAGCGGAGCACCAATGAAGAATGTTTCAAAATCGGAGAGTATTTTTTCCTTTTGAGAGCTTCCGCTGCGTGCGCTGCGTAAACAGTTAAAGTTTCGCAAAAGTCATGTATGAGAGAATTGTTCCCCTTTAAAAGTTCTAAAAAAAAGTCCGCGACAGAATATGTCTATCTTTTAAGGTTAGCTCACTATAACCATTTTTATGCTAACGAAATTTGTTCTAAAATAATGCATTATTTGCGAAGGTATTTTTATAAACATGATATTAATCCTTATCCAAATAAATATGTTATTCATCACAAGTATTTAATTTAAAACAAAATTGCCCTTTACATCATTCGATTTCAATGAATATCTTAGGAGATATAGCAGTTTTAAAATAACATCGCAGCAAAATAATTACCCATTACAGACATAGTCCAAACGAAGTTTCTCCTGGTTTATTCTGCGTGATTACTACTGGTTCGATTTGAAAAATTCTTTTAGTGTTGGATAGCCTATTTATCGAGGAAGGCTATAGGCTATATAACATCACGCTACGACCCACGGGGGCGGCGCAGTAACGATAAGCGCGGGTGAAACCGCGGGAACATCTAGTTCTTTATAATCGGTTTGACCTATCCTGTAAGACAAACTCTTGGGAGTAAAATTAGGAATAGGAATTTTGTAATCAAATCAAATAGTTTATTTGTGATACATGGATTATATACAGGTGTTCATTCCATAATTATATAAGTAGTTAATAACGTCCATTCCATGATCAGCCACTTGGTCATACAAATTATCTAAAGTAATTACAAAAAATATATGATCATATAAATTCTGATTGATGATGAAACGTATTGATATTATAAATTGCATAGAAGATTAAACATAAATTATATTATTATTATTATTCAGGACAAACACAAGATAATGAACAACAATAAATTATAGTCAAGCGTACATAAAACATTAAAAAATTATATTCGATAAAAATTCATCTACATTGTAATAACAATTTTTTGGAATAATTTATTTTTGAAGACATGAATATTGCTACATTCTTTTTATCCTAACTTCCTAATCCTAACTAATATTATAAAAGCAAAAATGAATTTGTTTGTTACCTTTTCACGCCTAAACCACTGAACCGATCATCCTGAAATTTTGCATAAATACGTTGTCAGGTGTACAGAAATGGACACAGGCTACCTTTCATCCCTAAAAAACTTACTGTTCCCGAGGAAAACAACAAAAACGTTCTTATAATAATAGATGGCGCCACGTTTCTTTCGAATCATGATTGAATAATATTATTACAAACAGAGTACAACCCGAATTGATTGTCAAATTCTAAATTAACGCGAGCGAAGCCGCGGGCAAAAGCTAGTATAATTATAAATCTTATTTTAAATCTTTGCAGCCGTAGCAAACACACTTTTACCAAAAAGGGTAGTTCTATATTGACTGGTAAGGTTATTATACAAGTGACTACTATTTCGCGATTTAAGCTGTAATGTAAATAGTGATGGATGATGTCTGATAAACAAAGCCATTTCAAAAATACGGTAAGCATTTTTATTGTATAAAATATTTCTTGCAGCTGTCAGTTCTTTTTAGACCACACATAGGTCGCATGCACCTTTTTTGACATTTGAAAACTTTATCCCAGTTGGTTGTATTTCACCAGAGTATGATTGTATATCGGAGTCTAGAAGCAACATTACTATGATAGGCCACCAAGCAATGTGTTAAGATTGACCTTTTTCCCTAGCATGTATAAACTATAAGATGACTGTGATACTTTTTTGCAAACAAACTCTATATGACTTTGCTATTTCAAATTGACATAAGTGTACGGCGCCGAGAAATTTGGTTGTAGTCGTCAACTCAACTTTTCACCATTAAATTAAATTTGAGTATGTAAAGTGTTTTTTGTTATCTGTTTAAATTGCATTATTTTATTTACTTTATTGGGACACAAAACAGTTACACATTAAATGTACCTAATGCAAACATTTTATATTAAGTATGTAAAGAAAAGAGTTAATGTGTAACCAATGTCCGCAAATTAATATTTTAAAAAATAGGAATAAATTTTCAAGGTTGATTGAGAAAGAAAAAATCTAGCAATATTTATTTTAACAATTCAATAGTTTGCTTGTTTACGAAATTTTGAATATAATGCAAATATTTCTAAGTCTATAAGATGTGTGTTATAGGTTTCAACAAGGCGACGAAGAGGCGCCCGTGTGCCGGCGTTGGTTCTGCACTTTGCAGTGTAGAACAGCCGGGGTACTAGTTATTCCCTTTACAAACGGCGTAGAAACGTGGAAAGCAAACAAGGAGAAAGTAACATAATACAACTACCATTCGCGTAGTCACCAGGTGGTGTAGTAGTTACTAAGTATATTAATTTGCCCGTGCTTGCTTCAATCGACTGCACGTTTATTATGAACTAGATGTTCCCGCGGTTTCACCCGCGTTTATCGTTACTGCGCCGCCCCCCTGAGTCGTAGCATGATGTTATATAGCCTATAGCCTTCCTCGATAAATAGGCTATCCAACACTAAAATAATATTTCAAATCCGCGTGGAATATTTACTTTGGGCTAACGCTAACTTTAACCCGCGACTTCGTTATCTTTATTTTGCTGCGATGTTATTTTAAAACTGCGATATCTCCTAAGATATTTATTGAAATCGAATGATGTAAAGGGCAATTTTGTTTTAAATTAAATACTTGCGATGAATAACGTATTTATTTGGATAAGGATTAATATCATGTTTATAAAAACACCTTCGCATATAATGCATTATTTTAGAACAAATTTGGTTAGCATAAAAAAGGTTATAGTGAGCTAACCTTAAAAGATAGACATATGCTGTTGCAGACTTTTTTTCAGAACTTTTAAAGAGGAACAATTCTGTCATACATGATTTTTGCGAAACTTTAACTGTTTAGGCAGCGCACGCAGCGGAAGCTCTCAAAAGGAAAAAGAGCCCTCCGATTTTGAAACATTCTTCATTAATGCGCCGCTCCTATTGATCTTAGCGTGATGATATATAGCCTATAGCCTTTCACGATAAATGGGCTATCTAACACTGAAAGAATTTTTCAAATCAGACCAGTAGTTCCTGAGATTAGAGCGTTCAAGCAAACAAACAAACAAACTCTTCAGCTTTATAATATTAGTATAGATTTATGATAAATCTAACGCAAATATGTAGAAATATTTGTGATATATTTGTGAAATGTAAAATGTTACCAACAACAAACGTAGTAGGCACAGATATAATGCACTCACATTTCACCAGTTATGTTTTAGGTCCCGCGTAATTGGAAGTGATCCTATCACCGTCTATCGGACACATTCTCATATTACATACTAATCAAGTACACTTTTTTTTTCGTTATACGGAGTCCTTAGCACGACATCGATTCTTGATCGTAAATTATTAGAGCAATCACGTACTCTTTTTGAAGTAGAGAAGTACAACTTCTTTCCTCTAAAACATGAGAGCTAAGTGGATGGCGTAAGAAGCGCATGCGAAGGCTAAAGCGTAAAAGGAGGAAGATGCGTGCAAGGTCCAAATAGAATGGTACATGGGTGGAATTATTTGTATGTAACAATTAAAACTACTTGTGTGTCAAATAAAAACTAAAAAAAAAATAGAATACGGAATCAGGTGGTATTAGGTTTTCTATTGGGATAATAGGACCTAGTTTGAGGGTTAACATACATAATTATATAAGTGTAAACTGACTTTTTTAAATATACTTTGTTTTGTTACTTATTTGTAATTTGAGGTGGTATCTCCTTTAGAATCGGCTCTTGCTGCAATCAATTAAGAGATATTCATCAGGAAAGAGAAAGTTTATGGGATATCCGACCAACAACGCCTGTAACAAGAAACATGCAGGTTCAGTGTGCCCACAAGAGAACATACAGTGGTTTTAGTTACTTGCCAACAATTACTTTGTATAATATTTGTCAATTGCTATACAATACATATATTATATCTATAACCGAGTGTAAAATTAGTTTTTAGTGAAGACCTTACACCATTGCAGTTAGGAACACTTTAGCAAAATAAATCATATAGAAAATCCATGTGTTGGCATATTTCCATGTATTTTATTCCACTTATATAATGCACTAGCTGACCCGCGCAACTTCGTCTGCTTCACATAAGAGAATTTTCCCATTTTTGCAACATTTTTCATTTATGCTCTGCTTCTCTTGGTTGTGGCGTGATGCTAAATAGCATATAGCCTTCCTCGATAAATAGGCTATCCAACACTAAAAGAATTTTGCAATTCAAACCTCTAGTTCATGAGATTAGAGCGTTTAACCAAACAAACAAACTCTTTAGCTTTATAATATTAGTAGGTATAGATGACAACATGTAATTTAATATTTCTACGCACAGGTTCCTACTGCAAAAAATATTTATATTTCCATTTAAATCAGATGAACATTTATATTGCTATCTACCCAGTACTAGATTTTGCCCGCGGCCTTGTTCGCCTAAATGTAGGCTATGTCAATTTTTTATCCTTCGGGTCGATAGTACTACTTTCTCTGGATGAAAGGTACCATATGTCCTTTTTTGTCCTGTGTTTCTGTGGATGCGAAATTTCATGATTAATGGTCGAGTAGTTAAGACGTGAAAGAGTAACACACAAACTCACATTCGCATTTATAATAATAATTATTAGTAAGGAAATCTATAGTAACAGCTAACAACTATACAATCGCCATCACTAGCGCTCTGTCGTTAGGTGTGACGTTTGAGACGTTTTATCGTGCGTTGTCTCATGTCTGATAATTATATTTTTCGTAATTTGTTTTCAAGTTAAATTTTACTTAGAAAACTACAACAAAACACAAGAAGGTTTAAAATGACACCAATATCAGCTGCATTACGTAGCTTAATCAATGGAAAGAGTGATGTCTGTTGTTTGTGTATGAAACCAGTTCAAGAGGAGCCTATACGATTGTCAGATGATGTAGTAGTCGATATAAACAATGAAGATTGCGATAAGTCGGTGGAAGAAGTACTTAATTTCGTATTTGACGAGAAGGTATTGAAGTTGATATCAAACTAGATTATTCCCGCGATTTTGCTCGCGTTAATTTAGATTTTGTTAATAAATTTATTTTTCTGGGTACAGTACTTTTTCTGGATTAAAGGTACCGTATATAGTTTTCTATGCCCCTGACAACGGGTATGCAAAATTTCATGATTATCAGTCCAGTAGTTAAAGCGTGAAAGCGTAAACAAGAAACAAACAAACTTACATTTGCATTAATAATATTAGTTAGACTAATAAAAGGTATACATAGATGTATACCCTCATAACTCTCCCTCTATGAATTACAACTATTACAAGCTATCGCTCATGACTTTGTTTTTGTGATAAGTTTGAAACATTGACACACTAGCATACGATTTGCTAAACTCTGACTAGGGAGTTGTACAAATCCAATTAAAGTATAATCTAAGCTTTGTACAAGTCTTTTGAAATATATGATAACTTCTATGGACAATTGACATGAATTTGGTAGTGATGAATGTATTCCATTAACACACAATAACATCACATTCAGGCTCCACAACCAAGAGGGTGTTGGATATAGGGAGAGTAGAAGATATATGTGATTTGAGTTTCTGCAACAGTGCAGCACGAGGTCAATCTGGCCTTATATGCTACCATACCAAGGCCTAGTCCCTGCATTCAAGAAAGGAGTTGTTTTAGCTATAAACAGTTAAATATTACATTTTTTATAAAATATGCGATAAATATTAACCGTAGGTAAAACAACTTTTTCTTGAATATAGGAACATGCAGAAATTGGTGCATTGGCAGTAACAGGATGTAGAATTATAACAGCCATGCAGATTTGTTAACTGTATAACTGCTTGATGTGGGCAGGAACCAATTTGGTCAAGAGTATTTTATCCAGCCGGCCTACAAGAGCAGTTAAATACATAATAAATTATAGACATTTAAGAACAGACATTACTAATTTTCACCAGCAATAATAAAATTTAATCAAATATGTAATTCAGATAAAAGTTGACAGGCTCAATTTATTTAATCTGACGTTATTATTGTTTACATAATACTCTAAGTTTCAGCAAACATAATTGTACCAGTATTATAGTGGCATTAATAACGGCAACTACTACTTAGGTGATTTTATCACATCAGCACACTGGTGGCCAGACACAATAGGTTTTTAATTAATTCTAAGACCTGACATGTTATGTATATTATACAACTGTTGATTAATATGTACTATTTTTTATTTTCAGATGTACAACTATATTACTACTTTCAATTCAATATGCGAACAGTGCACAAAGCTAGCAGTAAGATATTACAAATTTATTAAAACAAGTCAGAAAAATGCTGAATACCTAAATAATGTTCTGAATGAGATCACAAATAGCTTTGAATACACTATAACTGAGTTTGATGGCTGCAAATCTTTGTTTGTGTCACTTAACCTTCAAGATTTTACAAGCAAACATTGTTATGATACAAGGCGCACACCATCCACTGTGAAAGGGGCTTTAAGACGATTTCATAGTTTAGACAAACTAAAGAAACTAAATGAAGATGACATTCTGCTAAATAAAATCATCATGGAGACAGATGCGCCAAATAGCAATGTAAAAAAAAGGTCTAGAAAACATGTAAACATCTCAACTTCTGATATGCTAGACAAAAATAATGTGGAAACGTTTAAATGCAAAGAATGTTCAAAAGAATTCCCAACTATATGGAATTTAAGAAATCATTACATCAGAATTCATGCCCCAAAAAAATTCAAATGCCCAGATTGTTCAAGATGTTATGGATCTGCCTCATTTTTGGAAGCACACAGAAATCAAAGCCATTGCACTGTTGTTTGTAGTGAGTGCGGTAAGACATTCTATAACAGACACACTTTAAAAATGCATGAGTTAGGACATAATTTGACCCTTGTTTGCCAAGACTGTGGCAGAGTATACAAGAACCAAGCTACCTTTAAGAAACATATTGATCAAAATGTTTGTGGACAAAAAACCAGAGCTCATCCATCAGAAGCCAAATTTACATGTGATTATTGCAACAAAAAGTATACACAAAAGATGTCTCTCAGAGTCCATATACAGTATGAACATGGTAATTATAAGTCACATATTTGTGAATGGTGCGGAAAGAAATTTTGGGCACAGAGTCGTTTAAAAGCTCACATAGTTAAGCACACAAGAGAAAAAAACTTTCCTTGTAACATATGCGGTGGTAAATTCGTATCAAAAGAGTCATTGCTTTATCATACACGGACACACACTGGAGAAAAACCATATAAATGTCCGCATTGTGAAGTAAGATTTCTTTCAGCTTCACGAAGATCTGATCATGTTAAACGGCACCACTTAGGAGGTACGTTAGAATGTGATATTTGTCACAGCAAGTTTAACTCAAGACCATTTTTGCAGAAACATAAGATGTCACATAAGTCTCATTCCACATACGATCATTCCAAACTGAACTCACCTAAGCTAAATAATGCACAACAAAGTAAAAGTGTATTAACGAAATTTAATTTGAATCCTGAAATTACATCTAAAGATATTTGGAAGATTGAAGAATTTGATGAAGTTGGTATACAAACTTTACATAATGCAAGTGAATCAACAGAAATTCATATCCAAAACTATGGTAATGCAATTTACGAAGATCATGATACTCGTCAATCTTCGGATAATGGTGAAGTGTATTTAGAAGTATCTGATGATGCCGAAGACTTTATAAAATTAGCTGGATTCGGAACATAGTTTATCCTTATTGATATTATGTGTTTCTTGATATTTAGGTATTATGTACATACATACATTCTGGCTGTCTGTTTTGGTAGTATGAATTAACATAAGAACAAATTGAATGGCAGTATATTCTACTAGATTACTCATCAAAATACTCTATTATTATTTTATAGAAATAAATGTCGAAATTTATATTCATGTATTACAAACCTACCTTATCAAACTTGAAATAGGGGTACCTACCTAGTTTGAATTTTAATAAATCTAATTATTCGTGTTTACACAATCATTCCTTTTAACCCATAAATGTATGCCCTAATTTTTGGTTTAATTTGATATTTGCACATATTTATACATACATAATCATGTTTTTACTTATGTTAATTGTGATATTACTGAGACAACAATGTCAATATTATATTTCATGTCTGTTAAAATGCCTCCATAGCGCAGCGGTAATGTATACGACTGCTGTGCATGAGGTCCTAGTTTTGACTCCTAGGTCGGGTTAAT
The DNA here is from genome assembly GCA_963564715.1 of Catocala sponsa. Taxonomy (NCBI): domain Eukaryota; kingdom Metazoa; phylum Arthropoda; class Insecta; order Lepidoptera; family Erebidae; genus Catocala; species Catocala sponsa. Next base: position 13,255,518 of record OY751351.1, read on the forward strand.
TGTTATAGGGTTTTTTTTGGCAAGAAATTCTCAGACCCCAGTAAATGAGAATTGGCTCGCTGCCTATTATGACGGACCTAAATACAAATAAAAAAATTGTTGCCTAAATGTTGTGTTGTACACCTCTGACTAGTATTGTGACATTGGCGTAAGACTATCTATGTCTAATAAATCGTATTTCGATCGCTATTAAATCACAGTAATTACTATTGATGTTAATATTTTAGTTAAATATTTTTTACAACCAGTAATACAATGTTATAAAACTTATAAACGAAGGTAACAGTTTCTTGTGATTCTTCATATTATTATTATTCTTTTATGAACTAATATTAAATAAAAACTTGCGTTTAAGATTTTATTTTTTCACTTACAGAAGTTCTCTTCTTGGCGCAGCGATAGTAAATATATAGGTATACTAGTCTATGATAGTAAATGCAATGGCTCTATTTTTATGATATTTGATTTCTATTGCGATTTATCTATATCTATAGGTACCCACCGTGTTTGTGAAAATGAGATATAGAGGCGGTCCATCCAATACCATTTCTCTTGTAGGCCCTACGAACATTCTAGAGCTGTTCATCTATAAGGCTGAGGCTACATTAGTCCGCGACACGACCTGCGATACGGAAGCGATAAAAACCAATAGTTCATATTCACGTTTATGGCTATACCGTACGCCATATATCGCTATTAATATTTGATTTGTTTATGCGATAGAAACAACATTAGTGTAATCACGGCATCGGCTACATCAACTTGTCAGCGAAATTGAAGCGACTTCATTAAAATTTTTTGCTTATAATGTAGCCCTATCATGTTTATATCATTTCGCTTTCACAGTCGCATCGCCAATCGCTGCCTACTGTAGCCTCAGCCTAATAATAACAGCAAAGTGACTCGTTAAACAAATCGGTAATGCCCGAATAATAATATAAATAATACCTATTCCTAATATTCAAGCGAAACTAAGCTAGACATGCGTTGCCGACCTTTTTAAAAGGCCGGCAACGTAGGTACTTGTAACTCCTCTGGTGTTGCAGGTGTCCATGGGTGGCGGTAATCGCTTACCATCAGGCGATCCGTCTGCTCGTTTGGAAAAAAAGACATGGTAACTGTTTAAACGTCGCCGCGTCGGCAGTATTTTTCTTAAATACAACTACCGCTCTAGTAATAATCCTATGTCGCGGGGGACTTTACAAACAACGGACACAACGAACAACCAGACTCTGAAGAACTATTTGTGGATCACATTTTTTGTCCTGTGTGGGGGTCGAACCCACAACATTTGGCGCAGTGGCAGTGACAAGGCGAACACTTAAACCACTACGCCATCCGTACAATCTATTCTAAACTTACTATTTTTGGAACGAAGTTCCTTACGGCAGGCTTGGAGGGGACAGGGATTTTGCTGCGCGACCGAACTGAAAAAAATGTGATAGTAAAACCGTAAGAAAAAGTGCGTGGAATAAAACCGTTAAATGAGACGTGCGCAGGCGCGACAGTCGCATACACAAGCGAGTAGTGTATAATACCTTTCTCTTTCTCCCTCTTTCTTTTCGTTCTCTCATCCATTCTCTTTCTATTACCACTCCACCCCGCCAATGCATAGTATACTTATACTCATGAATTCATGGAAAAACCTACATAAAATTGAGCACGATTTTTTTTGCAATTTGTGTCGATTCTACATTAGCCGAAGGAACTTCGTTCCTACCTGATGTCCCACGACACCACATAATTTTTTTTATTGACACAAATATTTACATTATTAATTTTAAAACGAATTAACATAGTATTTATTTACAAACGAATTCCGTTCGGCGCTATCGGGAAGCAATTAAACTAGTATTTATAGTAATAAAAAGTATATTGAAAATGTAAAAATTTAGATTACATAAAGTTCTGACAAAATGTTCATAAAAATGTTCACGTAAAATGTCCACGAAACGTTCACTTTACAGAATATGAACTTTTAACACAAGAGTGGTCCCGCCGAAGTTAGGCTTTAGACTTACTGAACTTAACATTAATATGACGTAAACGAGGTGTCACGTCTCCTCTAGTCCCGCGGTTCTCGTGGGAACGTTATTTAGCTTACGAGGCTTTCTGCACTCTTAACACCTCCCCTCTAAAATGAGCAGCTATTTGGTGATATTGACGGCAAAAGCTGCGGCTCTTCTCTCTGTTGCTGAAGCGTCCACATTCGCCTCAGTGTCTTGCGTCGCGATGTCTAGCTTGGCTTTGCGACGATTGTATACGATGTATATAACAATCAGTGCGCCTGCACTTAGTAAAACCATGGTATAAAGCGGAATTGTAGTGTGGTAAACTGATGATAATTCCGAGGTCTCGATTTTAGTCTCCATCATAATCTGCCCTTGTATTTTGTGAAGACTGCTTAGATCTGTAGAATGGAGTATGAAATTTTGTGTATTATTCAAATTCTGGTTGTCCTGCGATCCTAATGGTATGATTTCTAATGGCGCCCCAGCTATTTTGTTGTCTAAATTCACGATGGTTATTTCCTGAGATTTCAATTTGCATCCTATGGGAATGTTGAGTAGGAAGCTGCCTTGTAATATGTTTTTCATATCCACAAGATATTTGGACCTTGGTTTCAACGGGAAATGAAATTATATATCGGTAGCTATCCAGTTCGGTTAGAGCCTCCTTAGTCAGAGAGATAGGCGTGATTTTACACGTTACATCTATCTCCTGAAAATGTATGAGTCGTTGAATACAGTCCGCTTTGACCTTGACCTGGTGGATAATCTTCTGCTCGCATAGGTGCTAGGACTCAATTCGCTGACATTCTGTCTCTAGATACAGGAATTCCTGAGAATTAGTTGCTATAAATTGTGCAGGTGGTACTATAACATTACTATACTTATTGGGGACCGGTCAGAGTTTATATAACTGATAAGAGGTACTAGATGTAATTGGAAATTGATCACTACAACGACTTTCGACTCGGTAATATAAGAACCTAGGCTAAGAATATCATAGTAATTTCTTATATCTAAAGCCACAATCTGATCTAACTGATAAGTTTCTTTTAATTTAGTTAATATGCTATTTAAATCTTTAATAGAAAGTATTGAGTGATGAACTGACCTGTTTCGACTAAAAGCTAAGATGTTTTATAGTCTGTTAATTTCGTTCAGAAGATCTTGTGCATTTTCGCTAATTATAGCGAAGACTTGCAGAAGTTGGGCAAAATGAATAGTACGCTCATTTTCATTGTTTGTCATGTTCATGACAAAAGAAAGCCTTCTCTAATCTTCTCTGATTAATGGATAAATTACTGAGTATCTGCTTCTGCTGAATGGTCATTTCTTTGTACAAGGTTATATGATTATTAAATGTCTGCGATAAAATTTGACCATTTTTATTCAAAATTTGCAAGGCATTTTCGAATTTCAAGGCGTCATCGTTATCCAAATATCCCTGTAATACTTTTAATAATTGTGCCTAATGGGTTAAGCAAACCTCTTTTAAATCTGGTTGGTCTAAATGTGTCTAGCTGCACTAAAATTTTATTTAATTTATCAAAAACGTGTATAATCTGATGATTGAATAGAGTGTGTTCAACTTTGGATAATTTATATGTAGTGTCGGTGAGTGTGGACTTGATAGTATTCACATGTGACTCAATTCTGTCAAGGTCAATTTCTTGTAAAAACGTATGAAAATGGGAAATCATTTTTGTAGGTCCAAGATTAAATGGTAATATGCCGGGTCCATTATCTAGGCTATCAAGTTGTATGTCTTGAGCATTGACCAGAATGCCGTGGAGTATTAAAAAGTACCTGTAACAATAGATATACATTCGGTTTTTAATTTTTAGTCGGTCTTTTTAATCGCAATTTTGCTACTGGGCCGCGGCTCTTTGCGGTGTATACGTGTATAGGTAAATTAGTAACTACGCGATCACGAATAAAACGGGGTGCTAAGTTTTGTCTATCGGCTGCGGGGTTTCTCACAAATATTTCCTGATTCTGTTCGCAATCTAAAACCTCTTCCCTACTAGCGTTACGACGCGTCATTCTTGCTTCACGTTCAGACATTGCAGTCATGAATAATTTTATAAACTGTGTCTATTTTACTACGATGTTCTTGAATATAACTTTGAAGATATCGATCCGTCATATTTAAGTCTATGGGTTCGCGAGGGTCAAAATGGCCGGATATCAAATCAAATGGTCTACATTTAGTTAGACTGTGTATAGAGCTATTATAACCTATTAAGGCATATTGATTGAAATTAAACTACTATATACGGATTTTATCGCGTTGTTTATTTGACACTTTATTACAAAATTTTGAAAAACTGTTACATTACTATAATACTATTAAACTTTACTAATTTTTAAGCTAATTAAATTATTGAAACTATTAAAACTATTTATACTATTATATACTATTAAACTATTTATATTTATGTTTACACTTTCCCCGATGTTTCGGTTGCTTTTCAGCAGCCATGGTCACGGGGAGACTAAGATGGTAGTTGTCTTCTGCTTCTCTTGGTTTGACCAATGTATGAGAGTCCGCAGTCACAATCTATTTTATAGACCCCTGCATCTTGTAAAGGTAGCTGGCACTTGACGGATGGTAAAAATTGACTTATCTTCGTTGGCGGCTTGAAGTATGTGTTGATTGAAGCTCGCTTCAAGATGTAGCCAATCTTTTCAGTGACACCCTTCACATAAGGTAGTATAGCAGGCTGGCGCTCGACTGTGGTTGGCTTTTCTCGGGATCTGTGACAGCGGCGCGGCTGTTGGAGCTTGTTGTCTTGCAGTACTTGCTTGACATGTTGAAGCTCGGCTTCCAGATGTTTCTTGTCACAGATCCCGTGGGCTCTCTGAAACAAAGACATTCCCACGGTAGCTAACTGTTTAGGATGGTGGTGAGATTCACCGTTTAAGTACCTACCTATTTGTATGGGTCTTTTTTCTATATACAGTGTGGTTCAAAGTATGATCGGAATTCCTGATGACAAGGACATCTAAGAAAGCTAATGAGCCGTTTATAAAAGTTTTTTGTAAAATAGGAATTATAGATAACATCTTTTCTGTTGGTTTGACCAAAATCGCTGTCAGAGTTTTGAAATCTTTAATATGAGTTTTTAGAGAGTTAATAAGGTTCAATTCAAGGTTATCCTCATGTATATCCACCGAAATTCTTTGGTAAGACGTAAAGAGTTCTGTTATATGCGGTTTATTGCTTATATTACTATTTTTTATGTTTAAAATTAGTTGTCTTTTAAATTTATTCAAAGGTTCTTCTGTTATAGGTATCTCTAGGATCGGGTTTTCATGGCTACTGTGAATGGTTTCTGCAGACGGAGGGTCTGGGTTTTCTTGCGCGTTTTGGGATTCGACATTGCAATCTGAATGAGCGGTAAGAGTAGATGATGAGGAATATACTGGGCTACCTGGGGCGGTTATAGTTGATGAATCTGACTGAGCGGACTGATTAACGAATAACGACATGTTTTCATTGTAATTTAGTTCTATGCGTGACAGAGCGTCTGCGTTAGTATTGGACCTACCTTTTTTATGAATAATAGTATAATCGTATTCTGCTAATTTGAGTTTCAATCTTGTAAGACGCGACCCGGGCTCTTTGAGATTCATAAGCCACATTAATTGTTTATGATCTGTAATAATTTTGATTTTTCTACCGAATATGTATGGCCTGAAATATTTGGTAGCCCATACTATCGCGAGAAGCTCTTTTTCATGCGTACTATAATTAATCTCGCTGTCGTTTAGGGTTCTCGATGCGTAGGCTATGGGCTTGTCAGCGCCTATAGGGCCTTGCGACAGTATAGCGCCTATTGCTACATTAGATGCGTCCGTAGTTATGACAAACTCCTTACTGAAATCTGGGTATATTAAAATACAGTAAAATAGGGTCGTTCGTTAGTAGAGTTTTGCAATGGTTAAAACAATTTATGTATTCGGAAGTTAGACTAATTTTCGCACCTTTTTTTAGCCAAGAAGTAAAGGGCTTGGTGACATGTGCAAAATCTGGTATAAAACGGCGGTAGTAACCTAGAAGACCTAAAAATGATTTAATCTGTTTAGGAGTTTTCGGAAGTGGATAATTTAAGATTGCCGATATTTTATCCGGGTTGGGTTTAATGCCTTGCGGAGTAATTATATGACCTAGATATGGTGTCTCATGTTTGAAAAATTCCGACTTGTCCATTTGAATTTTTAGGTTGACATTTCTGAGTCGTTCAAAAATGGCGCGCAAATTAACTAAGTATATGCTCCTGTAAACTAGTAGAGTAACATAATATATCATCAACATAATATGTAATACAGTTAGGTAATCCTCGGAGGACATTGTCCATCACACGCTGAAACGTGGATGGAGCATTTTTTAAACCTATGGGCATTCTTAGAAATTCGTAATGCCCTTTCTCTACACTAAAAGCCGTTTTAGAAATATCACCCGGGTTTAATTCCACTTGGTAAAATCCGGATTTTAAGTCCAAGGTCGTAAAATATAAGCATCTACCCAGTTTATCCAATATGTCACTAATGTTCGGGATCGGGTACTTGTCGTCGATTGTTTTCGCATTCAGTTGTCGGAAGTCAATGACTAAACGCCACTTCGTCTTACCAGATGCGTCATACTTTTTAGGTACGATCCACACTGGAGCGTTCCATGGAGACGATGAAGAGCGAATAATTCCCTGATCAAGCATAGTTTTTATTTGATTTTGTACCTCTGATCTATGTATATACGGATACCGATAACTTCTACTATACACAGGTATATCGTCACTTGTATGTATATGATGCTTGACGTCGTTTGTGAAAGTTAACGGCTCATTTTCAAGGTAAAATACGTCGTGATATTCTTTGCAAAGTGTATATAAATTGAGTGACTCCTCTGCGTTTAAATGGTCTGTGCGCAAATTAGATAAGACCTTATGAATCCTGTTATCGTCTGTACTAGTGGTATTATGTTTCACTGGCATCGTTTGCTCGTTGTACATCTGTGCGCGTATCGGACTGAGAATGGGAATAATAACATAGTTATCCGTAGGGTTTGAAATTTGGACAATAGTATGATAATTTTTGGCTGTGGACAGACATTCACTAATAAAACAATCGGAAATCGATTGTTCTTCTACGTAAATATCACCATGACTTATATTAATTGGAACAGTAATAAATTGAGCTGTATGGGCAGAAATAGTTATTTCATTACATTTCAAACTTTCGTGTTGGTATAACATAATAGGTATTCTAGCCAATTTAGTCTTTAATATGTGAGCAGCAAGGTCAATTTTAGCATTCCATTTTTTTAACTGATTACAACCTATAAGACCGTCGAAAAAAATATGAAATTTATATATGTATAATTTCATTGGAGTACTGTCGTTAAATTCCGTAAAGCAAGGTATGGTAATGGAATAGTAGTTTGCGTAGTAATATGTGCATTCGTAACTAAAAATGGATCATAATTCAGTGAGGTGTGTACGTAAAATTTTTCATGTGCTTCCGGACTAAGAAATGACTCATTTGCACCCGTGTCAATCAGAAGTTTTAAGGGTGGATTATTAATTTGGATGTATGGTAAATGATGTTTACTCTGTAAATTTAATTCTATTCGGGGGCAGTATTCTTAAAATCTGGGCAAAAATTTGGGTCATCCGAAACGTCCAAATTTTCAAGGCCAAAGTTAGGTTCCATTATGGTATTATCAGGATCGTCACAATACGTTACATCTGAAATTGTTATTGGCGTTTGACCGTTATCATTGTAGTAATTATCATTATAAGATTCGTTAATATTCAGTTCTTTAACTATCGGTACGTTCTTGTTCGGTACATAATTTTCGCGTCGTCCGTTTAAATGAGTAGGCGGTAAAGTACGAGCGACCGGGTGGCTTATACCACTCATAGGTCTCGAATAATTATTATGTGATTTTTGCTGTGGTGGAATTTTAAATCCGACTGACACGTTAGCGGGGGGATCCTTAAACATTTGTTGTGTTCTTGAAGGCCGTATGTAGTGTTGTCTGTATTGCGATGTGTGGTGAGGTGATTGAATCTGCGGTTTCGAATATGTTTGTAAGGTTTGTACAGTGTTCGGTGGTACGTATGTATTAGAATTCTGATTTGAACGAGAAGAATGAGGTGTATGATCATTAAAGTTCTGAAAATTCTTTTTAATAGGTAGGTATCGATTTTTGTTTTGAAGATATATTACATTTGCTTCTTCTTGAGCGTACTCAAGGGCTTTTTCAAGAGTTTCAGGTCTCATACACCTTATTCTAGAACCCAATGGTTCTGATAAACCTTTTAAATATGTCTGTAGAGCCAGTTTTTTTATACAATGTTCTTTTGGCCTCTATAGTAGTGCTTATAGTTTCGTGCAATTCGACATATGTCATTATGGTACACAGTAAATTTTGGACTCTTTCGTAGAATATCTGTAGTGTGTCACTTCCCTGCGTTAGCAAAGATAAATCAGTATATAACGAAGCCTCGTCTCTGTGATCTGAAAAGCCGTTCACTAAAGTAGACCTTATGCCATTCCAATCACTTGGTATGCCGTTAGTGGCCAATGTGCGTGCCGCGCTACCAGTAATTTTGTTCAAAATTCCATTAGTTAGAGAAAGATTAATAAGTTCATTGCTTGTTGTTGGGCTAACAAATGTGGCAACGAGTTCATCACATAATTTTAAGAATCTTGAAAGGACATGTGGGTTGCCATCGAATTGTGGGACTAATTTTAATGATCTACAAATTTGATCAATTTTATTGAATTGGCTTGTGCCGACGGTGGAGGCAGACGAGCTTGCTGTACTGCCGTCCATGTTTAAATCTAAGTTACGTCGAGCGTCGTTTAACGCTGCTCGTAATTGCGTTCGCCTTGAATCCCTTGAAGGGGACGAATCTCTAGACCCCTTTGGGTGAAAAATGGTGAAAGTTATAGTATCACTACTTATTAAAAATGATTATAGCAACTAATAAAATGGATTAATGCACATACTTGAATACCATTGCCGGAGAATTTCGACTCGTCAATTTTTGGATGTCTCGAACTCTGCTCTAACCGATAGTAGGTCAGCGGCTGCTCCTCGATACGCCTCCGGTAGGTTCTTAGCTCAGGGTGAAATTTGATGGTGTCCGATTCGAGGTCACACACGACTACACTTTTAAGTCCCGAGCTAACCACGACTGCGCCAATTACGTTGGGCGCCATCGGGAAGCAATTAAACTAGTATTTATAGTAATAAAGAGTAGGTAGCTATATTGAAAATGTAAAAATTTAGATTACATAAAGTTCTGACGAAATGTTCATAAAAATGTAAAAATTTAGATTACATAAAGTTCTGACGAAATGTTCATAAAAATGTTCACGTAAAATGTCCACGAAACGTTCACTTTACAGAATATGAACTTTTAACACAAGAGTGGTCCCGCCGAAGTTAGGCTTAAGACTTACTGAACTTAACACTAATATGACGTAAACGGGGTGTCACGTCTCCTCCAGTTCCGCGGTTCTCGTGGGAACGTTATTTAGCTTACGAGGCTTTCTGCACTCGTAACAAACGTATTAAAAAAGTATAGTAAAGTATTAACTATTGTAAATATGAACAAGTAGAAAGACAATCTATTAAGCAAGACTCAAGACCAACGGCCTCGGCAAATCGTGTCGTCGCTTTGCTAAGCTATTTATTATTAACAGATTGTTTTTACCTTGTTTATAATTTTCACTCTACCTTAGCATACGATCTCCGTCTTAATTAGTATGGCACCCCATTTACTTAAAATATTTCGCAACAGGGTTTCCACAAAGTAGATTAACGACTTGGCAAGGGTGACGCGTGAAACGATTGGATGAAAATCTTGGTGACGGCCTGTATCCAGTAGTGGTCATCTTACGGCTGAGATGATAAAATATCTTGTCGTACCTAAATACTAGGTATTCTCGCTCTTGTTCTAGTCAGGTAGATTATGACATGGTACCTACCCAAGTTACAGTAGATACTTGGGTACTAGTAATCTTGAACTAACATTAAACTACCGGCAAAGTGGACAAATCGCGTGGTTTAAAAAAAATAAAATATCATTGGTAAAAGATATACCTACCTAACTTATAGATAGTTAAAAGGATGATGTAAGTGAATATTACAAGTTACGAGGCTTAATGCGGCTAATCTAGTCATTTTAGCCTAGGTATTGCTTCCATAAAGAGCAACATTCATCAAATCTAATTTTTCGATTTGTAATCGAAACAGTTCGATTGAATAATAATTAACTCGATCCACATCAAGATTTACCGACGGTCCGTATGCATTTAATAAAATTATACCTAATATCAGCTTCAAGTCCCCGTATTCTGCTCATACGAGTAGTAGCAGGAACGCTGACACATTACCTCTAGATGTATATGTGTAATAGATGCTTGGGTATAAAAGAAGATGTCATTAGTGTATCTAGAGAGAAGGGAGCTGACCCACAAACATAGGTGGTCTAAACCTAACATCTTGGGGTGAACACTCAAATTTTTTGGAGTAGGCAAGGTAGGTAATAATAAAGACTGTTGGACTTGAATATGCAAAACCAGGGATAACGGTCGCGCACTTCATCATCGCATCAACCTTTTCAATCCAACCTTTCAAAATCTACATATAAACCTAACGTAAGCTTTCAAAAAAGCATACTCTTGCACTAGGAATAATTCCTGTATCGCGGGGGACTTTACAAATATTCAAACAACGGACACAAAGAACATCCAGACACACAACAACCATTTGTGGTTCACACAAACAGTCCCGTGTGATATTCGAACCCATAACACTCAGCGCAGTGGCAGTCTTGCTGCTTTCTTTTTAATAAAAAGGGCTGTAAGTATATTATTTTTCGCCGGACTGGGTACTGTACTCAGACATAAATAGGTTCTGTAAAGTACTAAACCTATAGCTTTTCTTACTCTCGTATTATGTATTATACCTATGCTACTCTTGGTTTCTTAATGATTGTAATTATAAACTAGGGAAATATTGATATTGAAAGTCATCATTTGTCGTTCATTAACGAGAGTTAATTTACATAATTGACTATCAAACTCAATATTTAAAAGTTCTAAATAATGCACTTAACACTACCTACGTTTAGTTCTAATATTTTTAGAGAAGGACAGAACATATTGTCAAACTTGTCAAAGTCATGCAGTCGGCTGTTTTTACGTCAAGGTTGTTGTGTTGTATATTTTAGTGCTATAAAATTAGAAAATGCTATAATTGCTGTATCGCATATTATAAACAACAGTATTCTTGTTAACAAGATGACTTTCCTTGAGGACACGCTGATAATCCTCATTTCACAGGTAAGGTGCACGTAAACAATGTTAGAGGTTAGTGTTCAAATATTTGAGCTAAAAATGATCTTATAAGGTGCTTATTTGACATTATTGACGTGTTATTATAATAATTATGTTTATATCGAATTATTAATTATCAAAAAAAGCTAGAATTCAAAAAAGAAATTGCGTACTTTTGAATTTATTTGTTTGTTAGTTGCAACAGTCGACTATCTTTAAAATCATATTCATTTCCTGCCGGCCAGAACCTATATCCCTAATAAGTTTTGTTCTTAGAACTTCTTATTTAAAGCAGGCTTACGTAGTTGATTTTAAAGTAATAATTAATGTTTTTCAATTAACTTTTCAGACATTCTTCTTTGTTGGCGGATGGATATTTTTCGTGAAGCAATTATTCCGCGACTATGAGGTCCATCATACGTTGGTTCAGCTCATATTTTCCGTCACATTTGCTCTAAGTTGTACCATGTTTGAGCTAATCATATTTGAAATTATTGGCTATTTGGATTCAAGGTAAGAAAAGATAATCTGTTCATTATAACGACTAGGGATTGGGTACCTATTATTAAGAGATATGGCTTCTACTACAAAATAAAGTCAGATTTGGAATACATGTACTAGGAATTCTAAAAAAAATAATTAGGGAGTTATCTATAACTTAGTATTTAATCTCTTTATGTTCATTATGTCTGTATTGTTACAAAGTTCTCACATAAATATAGATGGCAAAGTATTTTAGTCATGATGTCATGATGATGTATAATGCAGCCACGTTTTACGAAAACCGGCGTGTTACGTGGGGAACAAATGTCTTGCCATGCCACCTCCGCCTGGCCCGAGTAAACGGTACAGATCCAAGAAATGCTGGCTTGACGTCGTAAGAGATGACATGCGTGCCAACAAGCTCACACCACAGGACGTCATAGATTGTGCGAAATGGAGAAGACTTAGCAGGAAAGCGGACCCTGGGTTCCAACACCAATGCCGCGGATGCAACCGGGATAAACGCTAAGATAATGATGATGATGTATAATGCAGCCACTATTGAGGTGTTAATTCTCATTCGATTGTTATGTTTTTACTAAAGAATTTTTTATTTTACCCCTTTTTATTTTCAGTTCTCGCTACTTCCATTGGAACATGGGGCTCTACTCTCTCTTGTTTATGGTGATAGCTCTGATACCATTCTACATAGCATACTTCTGTTTCAGCAATATTAGATTTGGTAAGTTCATTTTTATCTATTATGTTTATACAGGGGAACAGACAAGTGGTCGAAAATAGTGATGAACTGGTACACGGGCAACAGAAAAAGGAAACGAGGCAGACCACTCAGGCGAGGGGTCGACGAAATTAAGGCAGTGGCGGGCGGTACTTGGACGTCAATAGCCATAGAAAGAGAACAATGGAGTCAGTTGGAGGAGGCCTTCGCTAAAATAAAGCACACAGATATTGCAACCAACGAAACAACAAATGCACCTAACCATTTGTGAAATATCTGACAGAAGGCTTATAATAATAATACTAACGAGCCCGGAAATTATAGACCGATAACATGTTTGCCATCGATCTATAATCTTCTTACATCTATTTTGAGAGCCAAGATATCTAAACATATTGATACAAATTCAATAATGTCAGCTTCTCAGAATGAATGTAAGAGGGGGGGGCTCGTGGCACTAAGGAGCTCCTCCTCATTGATATGGCCATTAGCCAACAGGTTCGCCGTAAACGAAGGGATCTGGCGGCATGTTGGATAGATTATAAGAAAGCGTATGATTCGGTGCCACATACATGGCTTTTGAGGGTGTTAGAGTTGTATAAAGTAAATGCAACTCTGCGCACCTTTTTAAAGTCATGCATGGGGCAATGGAAAACGGTTCTTAGCTATCCAGGATGTCGACAGATCCCTGGGAATGGCGAACCGATAAAAATTGAGCGGGGTATATTTCAGGGCGACAGCCTGAGTCCTCTTTGGTTCTGCTTAGCATTGAATCCTCTTAGTACATTACTAGAGGGTTCAGGGCTAGGTTACAGGTTACATAGAGGTGGTGGAGTAATATCCCACTTGCTGTATATGGATGACTTAAAGTTGTTTGCCCACACTGATTTACAGCTGGTGGATTTACTCAAAGTAACTGAAACTTTTAGTAAGTCTATTAGTATGGACTTTGCTGTGGATAAATGTGCTGTCATCCATGTAAAGCAAGGAAGGATAGTGGAATCCGAAGGAACACAACTTTCGGATTCCATTAACCTACGATCACTTCTTGTAACCGATACCTACAAGTACTTGGGTATGTTACAGGCGTTAAGTATAAATGAGGCTCACATGAAGCAATCGTTGCAGGAGCGTTTCTGTGGTCGCCTGAAAAAAGTTTTAAATAGTCTTTTATCAGGTGGCAACAAGGTGCGCGCTTGTAACGGTTGGGTCATGCCGGTTCTCATGTACTCTTTTGGCATACTTAAGTGGACTCAGACTGAACTGGATGCCCTGGATCGGCGAGTCCGTACACTCTTGACGGCATACCGTATGCATCACCCACGTTCGTCTGTGATGAGGTTGTATATCCCGCGGAAATGTGGGGGCCGAGGCTTCCTGAATGCAAAGGCCCTTCATAACCGCGAGGTGTGCAACCTCAGAGAATACTTTCTTCGGGCAGACGTGGGTATGCATCGGGATGTAGTTGCTGTGGACACCGAAATCACCCCGCTCAGTTTGGCTAAAGAGAACTGGCGTAAGCCTGTAGTACTTAGCACTAACGATCGCAGGGATGTATGGCAGAGCAAGGAGCTTCACGGCAGGTTGTACAAGGCTCTATATGGAGCCGATGTAGACCTGTTAGCCTCCGTGAACTGGCTACGTTTCGGTGACCTATTTGGGGAAACCGAAGGTTTTGTCTGTGCGATTGCGGACGAAGTTATCAAGACTAATAACTACCGGAGATATATCTTGAGGGATGGTACCGTTGACATCTGTCGGGCATGTCATCTACCTGGTGAGTCCCTCAGGCATATAGTTTCCGGTTGTTCTCGTCTTCCTAACGGCGAGTACTTGCACAGACATAACCAAGTAGCCAGGATAATTCACCAGCAACTTGTTCTGAAATACAAACTTGTAGATGTTGAAGTGCCGTACTACAGGTATGTAGCTGAATCAGTTCTCCAAAATGGTCATGTCACGTTGTACTGGGATCGAACTATCATCACAGACAGGACTGTTGTGGCCAACAAACCTGACATTGTGGTGATAGATCGATCAGAGCGCCGCGCAATGATTATCGATGTCACCATTCCACATGACGGCAATCTCGCGAAAGCTGAAAAAGATAAACAAATTAAATATCTAGATTTAGCTCGCGAGGTTGTCGACATGTGGGATGTGGATTCGGCAATCATTGTGCCGATAGTCATATCTGTCAATGGTCTAATAGCCAAGAGCCTCGATCACCATCTAAAGAGGCTCGCGTCAGGTGCTTGGATCAAGGGTTTGATGCAGAAGGCAGTGCTATTAGATACGGCACGCATTGTGAGGAGGTTCCTATCTCTGGAATCCTAACCACCGGCAGCTTGGACCCTGTTCCCGATGCCGGTGGGGTACCATATATTTTGTATTTTTAAATGTATTTTTTATATTATGTATATTTAAAAATAAAAATGTATTGACAAGTTTTAAATAATGTTTATACACATAAGTAAATTTCTTTTTATACAATTAAAGTGGCATACAAGAATATAGTTCACCTAGTCAGCAATTATACATGAAATGTTTTGTGGTGCTTGCAACACAAGGAATACAGGTCCTGTGTCAACTAAGATTATGCATTATTTAAAACAAAAATAATCCTAATATTTAAAAATACTTACTAATATTATAAATGCGAAAATGAGTTTGTTTGTTTGTTACGCTTTCACGCCTTAACTATTCAACCGATCAACATGAAATTTTGCATACACGTTGTCAGGGGTACAGAATAGGACATAGGGTACCTTTCATCCAGAAAAAAGAACTGTTGCAAACCTAACCTACATTTACGCGAGCAAAGCCGCGGGCTAGTCAGAGATTGAATGAGAAGTGCCAGCAAAAATAAAAGAGTTTCCTAATACCAGGATTAATTTAGACTAATTGATACTGCTTGATCATTATGGTGTTTAAAACATAAGACTCACAGTCATTGGTGCCAATTCTGTTGTCACAAAACTCTCTAAACTTAACTAAAAATCACAAAAATTTAGTTTAGTCCTGTCAAACGACATTTCGTATTCTGAAATTGTTAAAAGTTGTCATTTTAACAATTTCAGAACAACATTTTTGTGATTTTTAGTTAAGTTTAGAGAATTTTGTGACAACAGAATTGGCACCATTGTGTCAGTTTTATATTCTTAACATTCTAATAGGCAATTCATGTAATGTTTCAGTATCACAAAATATGATAAGACCATTGACAATGTTTGTATGGTTCATATATTTGTATTTCTTCTGGAAGCTTGGGGATCCATTTCCTATATTGAGTCCAAAACAGGTGAGATTTGCACATTAATTCTTATATATTACATTGGTGTTGTAATTAATCTTATTTATTTTTTATAATACTTTCCATTTTTTGTGTGGTGTTTTGTGTGTTTGTTCAATTAAAATCCACTTAACTAATTTTGATGACATCTATACAGCTAGGTAGACTGCAGTTCTCTTAAACTCGAGCCACTAAAATTGGATATAATATTATATACAATTTTCTATTTAATTCAATCAACATTAACGGACTCAATGGCGTAGTGGTTAGTGTAACCGACTGTCACGCCTGAGGTCGCGGGTCCGATTCCCGCACAAGTGAAACATTTGTGTGCATGAACATGGATGTTTGTCTTGGTCTGGGTGTTTCTATGTATAATATGTATGTATTTACAAAAAGAAAAAGTATATATGTATGTTTATCCATTGTCTAGTACCCATAGTACAAGCTTTGCTTAGTTTGGGCTAGATGGTGTTGTGTGTATGTGATAGAATATTATTATTATTAATGTGGATACTCTGAATGTATAAAAATAACTTGGCAGATGAAGTAGTAATCCATGCAGATAGTCTTGGTCATAATCTAGTAATCATTGAATAAGTGCATGTTGGTATAGTGGTTTAATTCTGTTAGATCTACCCACAAGACAAAAAAATCTGTGTTCCACAATAGTTGTTCCAAGACTGGGTCGTCATTGTGTCTGTTGTTTGTATGTTTGTAAAGTCTTCAGCAACACAAGATTTAAAGACAGCAGGAGATTTAAAAAAATTACATTCACTTAGTAATGATCACTATATGTTCCCGCGGTTTCACTCGCATTTATCGTTACTGCGCGTATCGCGAGTAAATAGGCTATCCAACACTAAAAGAATTTTTCAAATCGAACCTGTAATTCCTGAGATTAGTGCGTTCAAACAAACAAACAAACTCTTCAGCTTTATAATATTAGTATAGATTTAGACACTTTGCTGGTTCTGATAACCACATATAACTAAGAAAATAAATAATTTAAATGTCACATCACTGTTTTCAGGGCATATTTTCCATAGAACAAGGCGTCTCGCGAATTGGCGTCATTGGAGTGACGGTAATGGCCTTACTATCAGGCTTTGGTGCTGTTAACTATCCTTATACTTCCATGGCTATATTTATAAGGTAAGTTCAGGCTTGTCTGATGTGAAGACCATAGAAGTGTACAGCATTCAGCAATATACCTACGAAAATTATTATTTAAAGTGTTTTAAATGAGAAGTCTTCTAATTTATTTAATGCAGATATAATTTTTTTTGCCTACTTTTCAATACATAGCATGGAATAGAAAAGTAATTATAACACTCATTCATAGATCTAAGTCCCAAGGGAAGGGATAGGAGGTCATGTAATTCATTTTCAACAAAAATGATGTTCTTGCTGTTGCAAGCGATAGTACATGCGAATGCTGTGCATGGGATCTCAGGCTGAATTCCTTGGGCAAGTCAACAAACAGCACCGTTAGAATTGGCCGCTATGACCGAAATTCGGTCTGGAGGCCATTATAATTTTTTATAGAAATTACCATAAAAAAATGTTTGTGTGCCCATCTTAGTGCTATATAAAATCAAAATATTTGAATGTTTCAGACCAGTAACTCAATCAGATGTGCTTTCAATAGAGAAGAAACTGCTCCAAACTATGGACATGATATTGGTGAAAAAGAAAAGGATAGCGTTAGCGGAAGCCAACAGCGTAGGAGCGAGACAGCAATACAATATGTTGGACCAATCTAACGTGAAGAATAGAGGCGGATTTTGGACCAATATATTATCTAGTGTTGGCAGCATTACTAATACACTTGGACATGGCACTGAAAGTAAGTAGAACAATAATAATAATAATAATAATGTATCACATACACACAACACCATTTAGCCCAAACTAAGCAAAGCTTGTACTATGGGTACTAGACAATGGATAAACATACATATATACTTTTTTTTGTAAATACTTGCTTATTATTATTATACATAGAAACACCCAGACCAAGACAAACATCCATGTTCATGCACACAAATGTTTGACTTGTGCGGGAATCGAACCCGCGACCTCAGGCGTGGCAGTCGGTTACACTAACCACTACGCCAATAAATCAAATATGTAATTAAATTAAAAAAGAAACCTGCGTGTCTGAGAGGACTTATCCAAGTAGGTTTGCAGGAATGCACAGTTGTTGAAAAATTATGATGCGCAGTAAATATGTATATGACATAAAAAAAACGGTTTTCTAATAATTATTGTAATCTAGCAGTAGCATGCCTGTGTGCCCTGGTGAGCTCATACACAACATGCAAATGAAATGGAATGACAATGAAGGAATCGGATGGATTTAATTCCGACTATCTATCCCTCGTAAACAGTACTGTTTCCTGAATGAAAAGTGCCTCAAGTCCTTTTCCATGCTTCTGACAACGTGTAAGAAGAATTTCATGATGATCGTCAAGTAGATAAGGCGTGAAAGCGTAACAAACAAACTCACATTCGCATTTATAATATTAGTAAGCATTGATGATACCAATGATGCTGCACAAATTGTTGACAGTCACAAAATTAAATATTCCAGACATTAATCAGCTCCGGCAAGAGATCTCCGGTCTGGAGGAGCTTAGTAGACAGTTGTTCTTGGAGGCTCACGACGCCAGGACTATGAGAGAGAAGATTGAATGGTCCACCACCTTCCAAGGGAAGTACTTCAACTTCCTAGGATATTTTTTCTCGCTGTACTGCATTTGGAAGATATTTATTGTGAGTATAAAAGATCTAAAAAAATAAAAATATTTTAAGTGAAAACTTCTTTAGGCGCGTTGAGCACTTTTTGGGTGAACAAAAATCATGGAACTCGCGTCATCGTCACCGAACGCTTTCCATTTTTAAATTATTTTTGGTTTATATTTTGGTTTATAAAGAAGTGTTTATGATCAAGGATTAAAATTTTCATTTCTATCGGCAGTCCCCAAAGATTGCTCCAATTTTTGTTTTTTTTTATACTACTAAGGTGGCAAACAAGCATACGGTCCACCTGATGGTAAGTGGTCACCGTAGCCTATGGACGCCTGTAACACCAGAGGCATCACTTGCGGGTTGCCAACCCTTTTGGAAAGGAAGTGGGAAGGAGAAGAAGCGGGATGGGGGAAAGGGGGTGATTGGGCCTCCGGCACTCTCACTCGCTGAACGAGACACAACATTAGGTATACTGCTATTCCACGTCGATATTCTGTGAGAGGGTAGTCCTTCCCTGGTCGAGCCGGCCTATTCATGCTTGAAATGAGCGAGGTTCTCCTACTCGTAAATATTATTTACGTTATAGAAATGCACTTCTTGTCGGGATATAAGGTTCAGGAATGATACACAACGTATATTGGCCGATTGGCTTGCTACAATATTATGACGTTACTTATATCTACCTACCGTTGTTGTAGTCACTATTTACAATATAATACAGTTAAAATGGCGTATAGTTACATATACTAATCAAGCACCTTGATAAAAAGTCATAGGAGGAAATTAAAACATTCTGATAAAAAGAACCATACAAGTAAATTAAATAAAGCATTTATTTTTTGTATTTCAGTCAACGATAAACATAGTGTTCGACCGAGTGGGTAAGAAGGACCCCGTGACCCGAGGGCTAGAGATCGTGGTGCACTGGGTCGGCTGGCATATCGACGTCACGTTCTGGTCACAGCACGTCTCCTTCATACTCATCGGCTGTATCGTACTCACCAGCATCAGAGGGTTACTGCTTACCTTGACTAAAGTAAGTGAATTAACTTAATTGCCTTTAATTCTTATCGCCAATATGAACATTCTTACCAATATGATAATATTGTAATTGTGTCATCCTTGCTAATATCATCATCTTTACCAAAATCACCATCCTTGGTAATATCACCATATTTGACAATATGACATTACTAGTTGATATTACCATCCTGGGCATCGATCAAATATACCATAGATGCACGATCGTCGCTCGAAAAACGGCCCCAAAAAAACTGTGCATAAATTAGTCGTATGCGCTATGTTATGCACCTGTCCCACTCACTCTTGCGTGCGCTGCCCGTAAGCGAGAGCGAATTGACACCACTACTACGGTGGAGACCGTACCATATATACTTAGTACGCTTGCGTATCGCGAGAAACACACTTAGGACGCTTTACATTGACGCGTTTTAACTAAACTATTACAAAATGTTTCTCAGTGGGCGTTCAATGGTTATTCCGGTTTATTTTCTGGATTGCATAATAAATGCAGACACTTATAAGTAAGTAGTACAGGTCAGTGCCACATATTGACGCGGTTTTTGTGTGAGAATGTGCATCTATGGTATATTTGATCGAAGATCCTTGGTAATATCATCATTCTTGCCAATATCACCCTTAAAAGTTTGACCGACTGGGTAAAATAAATGACTTGAGGACTAGTTGATCGTTGTGGGTCATGGTTATTTACAGCTAATGTAAGAGTTATTTAAACTCTGGGTTTGATGCTCGAACCGGGCAAAGTATTGTTTATAAAGAAATATTCAATAGCAAGACGGAATCTATAATTAAGTTATGTAGACGGCAACTGAGATAAAAATAGTTGGTGAAATACGACCTCTCTCATCTGCTCTTTTTCGTACAAAACTGTTAAAACGTATTTTTGTTACAGTTCTTCTACAAGATATCATCATCGAAATCATCCAATATCATCGTTCTAATCCTCGCTCAGATCATGGGCATGTACTTCTGTTCATCAGTCTTGCTGATGAGAATGAACATGCCACCAGAATACCGGATCATCATCACTCAAGTCCTCGGAGATCTCCAGTTCAACTTCTATCATAGATGGTTTGACGTTATATTCTTGGTTAGCGCGTTAACCAGCATATTTACGTTATACTTGGCTCATAAGCAACCTTCAGTCAACTAATAATAATGATTTTGTATGTAAAGTATATTATTGTTAAGCAATGCAAAGTTAACTAACGATTTTTTGTGTAAATATTGGGATGTATGCAAGTTAATTCAACTTGCATATACCTCCATATTGCGTTACACGCAATATGGAGGTATATACAAGTTACGTAACGCAATTTGGGCGTGTACGCTTGTTACGTAACCTAATTTAGAGGTATATGCAAGTAACGTAACGCAACTTGGGGTGTACGCAAGTTATGTAACGCAATTTGGGGTGTACGCAAGTTACAAAACGCAGTTTGGGGATGTACGCAAATTTCGTAACGTAATTTGCGATGAACACAAGTTATGTAACGCGATTGGGGGATGTAAGTTACGCAAATTACGCAATTTACGGGCGAATGCAAACCTCCTAACATCCGATCGATTATTAATATCTTTCGCTTGTTAAACAGTGTCATATGGCGATTGCATCTCATACGTCCGCCTTCTGCAATTTGTTGACATTTAAGCATGTTCTTTTATAAGTTCTTGTAATATATAAATTATTTAACTCTAGTGTAAACTTTTCGATCAACAATAGCAACTAGATATTGGGTCACGTACAAAATCAAAGCTAACTGCTGTCCGCGTGACAATACGTATACAGCTACATTTGTTTACAAACAAACGGAGAGAAAAGTTTTAAAACAGTTTTAAGTTCAACCTAATTACAACCATGGCATCTAGTAATAAAGTCACAAATCTGCAAAATATTATCTACTTAATACTTACGATCATTCGTCACATAAAACGAGCAAAGCAATAAATTACTCCTGTCACTTACAAATGAAAAGACAAGTCAAACAACATTTCATGCGAAATCAACCTTAAGCGGAAAAAAATAAAGTTGAGAGCTACATCGTTTTGTTTATTATTTTTGTTATAAAAGTTTGTGCGTGTGTTGGCGAGCCTTTCCAAACATTTGTAGCGGTGGTTTAAAATCGGTAATTTTGTTCAAAATTTGATATTATTTGTTTGTTTAAAGTTTAAAATATAATTTATTCTTCATGTAATTATCGAAAGTAATATACTCCGGCCGGTAAATTGCTTTTTCGGGCATTATTTTTGCAACTTTTAAATACACATTGCTGCATTGTGAGACGTGTTTACATTGGCTAAGTTTCAAGCGAACTAAACAAAATAAGAGCTCACGTCTTAAGTGCGCTGTTATTTACCGAGACGTATTTTTTGCGCCGACCCTAGTCCTATATCAAGTTGCTATTGTTGATCGAAGTGTAAACTAATTTATAAAATAAACTACCAAAATTGTAAGGTATTGAATACTGATAAATCTGGTTTTGATTCGGCAATCTAAGTTCCATGCACAATGTAGTAATTATTTATGAAATGAATATTAAATATTATTTCATAAATAGTTATATAATATTTATTTTTATAGAGTATGAACAGTGTTACCTATTTTAGATGGATATCTTTACACAGTTCATGTCAAAAATCTAGAATCATGTAAGTACATAAATTAGGCCAAAGGACGAAAATCATAATTGAGCTAAAGACTCAAAACACATAGTGATTTTAACATCGAAAACCATTGCAAAATTCATGTTAAGGCTTCCACTGCATTCGACCAATACGCGTTGTGGCATAGAAAATAACATTTTCAGTAAAATGAAATGATTTCGAAAGTAGAACTAATTTTTGTAGTTCACAACACATTTTGATTCATGTGATCGAAAAACCATAAGTAGCGTATTTCGTGTCGTGGTTGCCATAGTTTACGAATACGAATAATTGTGGCAAAGAAAATACCATATGCATTAAAATTAAATGGTTATGTAAGTATAAATTAATTTCTTGTAATAACTTCATTTAGAATAAGTGACTGAATTGAATGAACCCTAAAATAATGATTTACGGAGTAATCATATCATAATCATATCGATAGCGTAATATTAAGACGAGCGTAGTGGATTAAGTGGTCACTTCGCTGCTGACACTGCACCGAGTATTGTGGGTTCGAATCCCACACAAGACAAACATATGTGTGATGTACAAATGGTTTTTCCGAGTCTAATAATAATAATAATAATAAGTATTTATTTCCAAAAACTAAAAAAACTTAAGTCTAAGTATACTTTGTGTCCGTGCGACACATAAATGAATGTACCGCAGGTGTTGTCTTTAAAAAATATATATATATATTTGCTAATAGTCCTTTTCAATATCCAAAAAACTTATTTTTTATCGCCGGACAGTTAATTTTTGATACGTAGGTATTCTATGAAAAATATATCTAAAAATAAGTGACTAATTTTTATATATTGAAATAATATTATAAATGCGAATGTGAGTTTATTAATTATTTTTTTTTTTTTTAAAAAGACGTCTTCGGCATTAGTAATAATTCCTGTATCGCGGGGGACTATACCAACATTCAAACAACAGACACAAAAAACGCCCAGACTCGTAACAACCATTAGTGGATCACACAATTTTTTGTCCCGTATGGGATTCGAACTCACAACATTCGGCGCAGTGGCAGTGGCGAGGCGATTACTTAAACCAATACGCTATCCGTGTTTGTTTGTTTGTTACGCTTTCACGCCTTAACTACTTGACCTAGCATCAATAAATTTCCCATACACGTTGTCACAGGTACAGAAAAAGACAGAGTACCTTATATCCAGAAAAAAGTATTGTATCCGAGATATACTTATTTCGGGTATAATACTAGGACCGGCGAGAGGCTTTTTAACCGACTTCGAAAAAAGGAGGAGGTTCTCAATTCGACTGTATTTTTTTTTCTAAATATCTAATAAAAATCTCGGACTGCTGTCCGTGATGACGATCTGATAAGAACTGATTTTATTTGAACAAAAGTTTACAGAGCTGAATTGAGCTTATCTAAATAAATGTAATGTGATGCGTGGTGAGATGCGATGGTACGTTGGTTATGCCAACGTAACTCCCGAAATAGTAAGTTCATATTTCTATCAAGTTTTCTTATATACAAACTATAGCACGCTATGATTGCTACTCCGTATATAATTATTTTAATTGTGTAATAATAATTGTTTTCTAAGTTGTCATATAGTTTCTAACACAACACGTTACATATAGTTTTAAGTATTATTAGTTCTGTTAAGACTGATAACTTAAAGTTAAGTGAAAATAAAACATCTTAATGATATTATGTAGTTTTATTTGGCCTCGATGGCGTAGTGGTTTGTGTAACCGACTGCCACGTATGAGGGGTTCGCGGGCTCGATTCCCGCACAAGCCAAACATTTGTGTGCATGAACATGGCTGTTTGTCTTGGTCTGGGTGTTTCTATGTATAATATGTATGTATTTACAAAAAAAATAAGTATATACTTATTATATTAGTAAAAACTTGTTTTCTTCTATTGAAACAAGGCAACGTCTGCACTAGTAATATATCCTGTGTTTATAAATATCCAAACAACGGACGCAAAGTACAGACTCGGTACAATTATTTGCAGATTACACAAATATTTGTCTCATGTGGGATTTGAACGGGTACGTATTACAATACCGAAATTTAAAAGACCGTATTTTAAAATACCTATGCAAGAAATCCCGAAAAATTAAACGCCGAATGATTGTTTGGCTGAAAGTTTTAAATCTCGAAAATTCATTTGCCCGAAAGGTTAAAATCCCGAAGATCCATATCCCGAAGTTTAAAATCCAGAAGATCCATATCCCGAAGTTCAAAATTCGATATTCAGCCGTAGCGTTTGTTACAACATTTAATAAACTGGCTGGCTCATGCTTAGGCCATCCGTACGATTCCGACTCGGAAGCGGTAGGTTGTGTTAGGTTCTCTTTTGTAAACCCACCCAGAAAAAGGAGCCCCGCTGAGCGGGGCTCCGTCCAAAACTCCCATTAGTTCCATTCGGGATTTCGTCCATTCGGGGTTTCATCCTTTCGGGCATTTGGACATCGGTATTTTAAGTTTCGATATAACTGCTATCGGCATTTAAAACTTTCGGTATTTTGAATTTCGTTGTTTTGGACGTCGGTATTTCAGTCATAGTTATTATGAAATTTCGGTATTGTACCTAACCCATTTGAATCTACAATACTCCATGTAGTGGCAGCGGTGAGGCGACTACTTAGATGACTACTTTTATTTATTCATTGCATATCTGAGAATAATTACACTTTTATATGTCATGACTCATGATCGTAGGGAAAATAACTGGAACTGTCCGTACCGTTATACTTAAATTTAAATAACTATATAAAATTGTACTTAATTTGAATTTCGTACCAAGGTAATTTTAGGGGTACCAATTTTAGGGGTAGGTACAAGTACCTTAGGCTTAGAGAAAAGACACCTAAATTTTAAATATTAGTTTTTGGTAGGTACCTTTTAACATTTAGACAGCTATTCTATTCAGAATAGCTGTCTAAATGTTGTTTAAATTTTATTCAACTAACTGTAATTATTTCGTAGCAAATCGTTTCTGGAATAGGGTAGTTGCCCGTTTAATTTTGTACCTACATTCTTTTATACATAAGAGAAAAAAGCAATAAAGAAATCTTTTTGCGCAATCCGTATCTAAATTGGTTACAAAATAACGGAGAAATTCATATTTTAAATTTGGATATACCAAAAGGTTGGGTTGTAGTGCGGATATCTCGGTAACTCTGTCGGACAGCTGCATTTAAAAAGCGTCATAATTTGTACCGTGCATCTTTTTACTGTCATTTGAAAATTATCCCTACTAGGTACCTTACCTAGGTACCAAATGCTTGTACCTATCTTATTTATTTATGAGTAATTTCAAAATACAGTGGACCCCCGGTAATCCGACATACGTTTTGCAGGGCGGTGTCGGACTATCGAATTTGACGGATTATAGAATAATGCCACAGACCAGAATTTTTAAAGGACGGAATCTTTTGAAAATGTAGTACATTTTCAATAAACCTTGTAATCCGACAAACTACAAATCAAAGAGATAAGATTGTAAACAGAATCATATCACTTTGATTTGTAATTTGTCAATGTTAATTACAAATGTACTGCAACGCGTCGAGCACAATAATTGTGGCGCGTACAAGTTACAACCTGTTCAATTAGGTATGCTACCTATTTATGAAAATTTTCCGAAATAATTTTTCTGCAAAGTGATAGGCATGTCGGATTACAGGGCCCGCATTACCGCGGGTAATGTACCTAACTAAAAGATTAAAATAAATTCCTGGCAATGTAACTATACCTACTTAATATTAAAAAAAATAAAAAAATGTGAGTCAACTATCCATCTTACTAACCATATATTCCAAAAACCAATAAAGTTAGCGTTACAAAAATTGTTATTTCCAACAACTAGAAACGTAATAAAAAAGTACACATTCCATTCTTCATTCGGTCTTTCAAAAAAGACACCGGATTAGTTTTCATAAAGAAACAAGGCGCTACCCGTTTCATTTAAAAACCAACCTAATTAATTTTGTACCTACGTCTTTAATCATTATGTGTTGCTCGCGACTTCGTTTGCGTGGAATTTCATTATATCGTAAACCCCAGTCCTTTAGGGATGTTATTTTGATAAATCTATTTTTGGTAGATGATATGCTTAGATCCTTTTTGCAAATTTTTATGATATATCAAACTTTGCACCCTTTTGTTACCCATTTAGGGGTTAAATTTAAGTCTGTCGTAGTGTTTATCCTGTCGTAAGCTTATTCTGTTGGACCTACAGCTTATCCTATCGTAGGTCAAGAAATTCTCAGAGTACGAAGTCTAGAAATGCGACGCTCGCTATTACGTAGGACTTGTATGATTTGGGATCTTAGTTGATCAGTTGATGAAATAAAAGTGTAATTCACTTTTGCCTACCTCGACGCGGCATTAGATGTAGGTAGATACCAACTTATATAGTTCTGTTAAGACTGACTTCTAAAAGTTATAGGTATATTATAAAGAAATGAAATATTTTGATAAAATTAAATAGTTTTATTTAACAATTTTATTTATCTTACATAAACTATATCGAAATAGTTAAAAATAGAAAAGTTTACATGGAAAGGCCACCTTAAGTTAAACTTACTTAAGAAATAGAATCTCTTTATTTATTTAGAAATCTCGAGATGAATATGAACTTTACAATCAAGCTATTTGATATTTTGTTATCGATTTAAATAATCGATTGGATAAAGACTCATTTACATACAGCACAACCACAATTTTAATGTTAGTTACTAGAAAATAAATATATAATATAAATATGTATTTGAACATTCAAGTTGATTTTATACTTATTTAATTAAAACTACAACCCATCGAATTTATTTAAAAATAACAACGACCATAGACTCAAATATTATTATTTACACAAACATCTGGAAACCATAAACACAACATGCAAATGTTTTTAATGTAAATGAATCTTTACTCTTTACATTGGAGTTGACTTGAGCATTAAATTTCGAAATTGCTATTTTCTGAAGCGCGTATATCTAAAATAGATCTAATTCGATACAGTAAAGTGCAATTATTATTTCAATATAAATTTGGCAATATCTAGTTATTATTTACCCCCAATTGGACAAAGAGGTTATACGTATGCCAGTAGACTTAATACAAATCAGTCTATTGCATGGCATATTTTCTAACTGCATTTGAGCAAGCAAAAAATACAACATCTTGCTTAATAAAGAATGTTATTCATGATTCTATGCGTGATAAAAGAACAAATTGTCACTTTACTGCGTCGAGTTAGATGGTTCTGTATATATATATGTGTGTGTGTCTATTCTCCCATCAGATCCTCGTATTGCTTCCTGAAACAGTCTCCCACCGGGAAGAAGTCCCAACATCTCTGTGTGTACATGTTCCACACGTATGTCTCTTGACCTGAAGGAAAAAATGTTGATTAGTAAAATGTTAGAAAGATTATTATGAAACCGATTGGATATAATTTGGTTATCCGTTGTTTTCTTTTTTAGGAAGTATTGCCCAAAAGGTCTCCAGCATACTACATGCACAGCTTTTATCCACAAATAGTTGTTTTGGTTGTTCGACTTTGGGTGATTGAAGCGTCGGTTGTTAGATTTTTTAAAGGCACTATTAGAATAGAATATTTTTTAGAATAGAATATTTTTATTTGCATAAAATGTAGGTACATAAGTTGGAATATTATATAATTGGAGCCATATACATTTTGTCAAACTGTGACATGCAAATCTTAATTAAATTGTTCTATATGTATTGCGACACTAATAATAATATCTCCCAGTCCGAATTTCGGCCACGGCGGCGGCGGCCAGTCTTAACGGAGACTGGCCAAGTACGCAGGAGATATTATAGTGCACAAGTGTGTGCGCTAAAACAAGTGCACTCTCTGTTCCCTAACTCTCATGATCTGATGGGACGGTAATCCGAAACGACCGGAGAGAGATCAGGCGCAGGACCAACGGCTTTACGTGCTTTCCGACGCACGGGGGTGTCTAACACCGCCAACTTCCTAACTCCGGCTCCGAAAACCATTTCACGAAAAAAATCGGTACATTATTTCTCCAAAAACATAATTCTAATAAAAAATATATGGTCAGGGTTATTCTATACCACCAGTAGAATGCGTGGTTAGAAGGAATTACATAATTTCAAAATTACCCTGTATATATAAAATTACCTCTGTAGAGGTAGGCTGAGGGGATTGTAGCCATACTTTACTGTTTTGGGTAAAAGGCTATTAATATTTACAATAAACCTTGTATAATAATAATAATAATAATTCCTACGCCTGCTGCGGCTAGTCCCACCATGGGTGTTCCATCCCACCTTAGACTAAAACTCTCAAAAGGCCTCTTCACGTTGCACCTATGTATCCGTGTAAGCCTTCCAAAGAAGCGGAATATTTCTTACATAATATGTTAGAAAATACCTGTGATAAGAGAATCATAATAATAAAACGTAACATACCCGTATACTCGGTGTCAGGTTTATTGATGAGATGCATAAGGAAGAACATGTAGTTCGCGAGGTTATGCTCTCGTTGCACGTGCGTATCGAACCCGTGTGGAACCTGCACACAAAATAGCAAAATTTAGCATTAAATCAATATTATAATAAAATAATATCACCTCTGCACATACATTCTCCCACTGCTGGGCACTGGCCTCTCAGTGCGAAAAAGGTTTTGTATGCCAAAACCCTTATCACGCTGAGTCATTGTCCACCACGATGGCCAGTGGGCCAGAGTGGTGGACGGGTTACCAGACTTCACATCTTCCAGAACATTATGCAGAACTCTTAGACTTGCAGGTTTCCTTTACTATTAAAGCCAGCGATTATTAATTATTATTATCGCTCGTTCTAATGGTATAACCAACTAGGGATATCGCTGCGTAAAATTACACATGAGGCGTATAGGATCAAAAGCAGCAAAAGTTCAAACTACAATTGCAAGCACCTATTGCTTAATACTGCAGTAGGTTGGCGACATTAATTAAAAAACAAAAAAATATCAATCATTCTATGTATATGCTAAATTCAGTAGAACCTCTTTGCTATGAGGCCGCAAGACGTGGTATTCCGTCGCCTCCGCGGACAAGTACCAGCCGAGCGCACTAGTATTAAGTGTGCGAAGTAAAGTTTTACTAACATAGTATTAAGGTGTATTTACTAACATCAAATCGGATTCGATGGCGTAGTGGTTAATATAACCGACTGCCACGCCTGAGATCGCGGGTTCGATTCCCGCACAAGTCAAACATTTGTGTGCATGAATATGGATGTTTATCTTGGTCTGGGTGTTTCTATGTAGGTATAATATGTATGTATTTATAAAACAATAAAAAAAGTATATATGTAATGTTTATCCATTGTCTAGTACCTATAGTACAAGCTCTGCTTAGTTTGGGCTAGATGGTGTTGTATGTAAAATTATATAATATGTAAATTTAGGTTAAGGTATTTATCTATGGGCCTATGCAGCCCGAAATAAATGATTTTGATTTGATTTGAATAGAACGTATTTTTTTATCTCCTGAAAATTTTACCTTGTGGCACTTTGCTGCTTTTCTTTTATACCTACGCCTCACATTGTTTTTATTATAGGCTATTAGATTCGTAGGATTAGGAGCTAGGGGTAAAGGGTATACCCCAGACTGGCCCAGTGCAGGTTCGTAGCCTTCACATATCTTCGAGAACATCATAGACAAGTCTCAGACTTGCAGGTTTACTAATGATAATTTTCAAAGTGAACGATAATTTACTATTTCATAACATTGAGGTACTACGTTTTAGAGGACATCTCAGGTAAATTTTTTGTAACATGAGTTAAGAGTACATTCCCTCTAACTCACTTAGCCTGTTATTGCAAAGAAACGTTTGAGTGCAAAACTTTAATATTTAAAACATGCGTTGTGTGTATTACGCTAATCTATACTAATATTATAAAGCTGAAGAGTTTGTTTGTTTGTTTGAACGCGCTAATCTCAGGAACTACTGGTCCGAATTGAAAAATTCTTCTAGTTTTGGGTAGCTCATTTATCAAGGAAGGCTATAGGTTATATAACGTCACGCTACAACCCACGGGGGCGGCGCAGTAATCATAAACGCGGGTGAAACCGCGGGCACATCTAGTGCTTAAATATTGCACTCAAACGTGTCGTTCCTGTGATCGCCAGGTTTTAATTGAGTGATTTAGAGAGCATGCACTGTAACTCGTGCTTAAAAAAACTTGTGGTGTCTCTTGCGATTCGTGGCCTTTTGTCTCATCTAAGTAGTACTTAATAGATCAATGTTTAATATGCACGTTATTTAGAAAAATCACAGGTGTGAGCCTAGGGAACGAACTTGATACCTCTGCGTTGCATACCAACGTTGCAGTACCACTGTGCTTTACTGCTTACTATATGGGATCATTTCTGCCTGCTAGTTAATTCAATAGTAAAGCAGCGATAGCCCAGTGGGAGATCCTTGGACTGGCATGCGGAGGTCTCGGGTTCGATGTCAAGGGAGGCTCTGACTTCTTTTTTTCGAAGTTATATGCGTATTAATTAGTTGATTATCACTTGCTTGAACTGTGAAGGAGAACATCGTAAGAAAATCTGCATGTTTGAGAGATTTCCATTATGTTCTCGAAGATATGTGAAATTTGCCAATTTGCACTGGCCAAGTGCAGTGCATACTCAGTGGAAGCAGGATTAGGCCCATGTTTAACCCTTCTCACACTAAGAGGCCCATGCCCAGAACTGGGACAGTTTATTAGTTAATTAAACCACTTACCTTATCAAAGTAGTCTTTATTAATGCCGCATATGAAGCAGTTTGACTCCATGTCTTCCTTCACAGACTCCAGTTGGTCACGGAGCTCACCGAACGCGTCGATGATCAAACCTGGAGGCATAAGTATAGTAGTTAGTTAACTGACTGTATTGTAAGTTCCGTGGCTTAAGTTCTCTCGTCTCTTGTCACTTCTTCTCCTGTCTTAAGTTCGTTTTTTTGTAATAAAACTGTTTCCTTAAAACCATTACAGTCTTACATTATGTGGTGACCATGCACCTTTGCTAAGTTGTTAAAACAACTTGTGGTGCCAGGCATCCTTGATGTAGGTGTTACATATTATATAAGTAACAATATATTTCTTTTATTTTTGTAAAACTTGATTAAATTCATATCGGAATTTTATTGAACAACTTACAATAAAAATAATGAAATAAAAATGTGTTTGATACGAGTATGTGGTATATTTGGTATATGTGTGTGTGCATTTTTTTTGATACCCATACCATAAATTCTTAAGATTTGCGATAGTGCTAACACGTTTCAGTGAACTATAAAAAGTCTTGTAATCAACGTTTAAAAGCGGCATCAGTCGAATTGTTAAGGCCTTAAACTTGCGATCGAGAAGACGTGGGTTCATATCTCATCCATTGTAGTATTGACATACACCAGCACCTATTACAAGTATTTAGCTTAGCTGAAGGGTTAACAAGAATACTTCTAATTTGCAGTCATATAAAAGAGATAAAATCCGTCAATTTTACCATCCCAACTAATATTATAAATGTGAGTTTCTTTGTTTGTTACATTTTCACGCCACAACTACTCAACTAATCAGAAATCAGAGTGCCTAGTGCGAGTTTGTTTTACGTTAACACGATCGACAAATCTTCAGTTACAAAAGTTCAGGAATTTTACTTACCCTGCAGGATAGCGAGCAGGATGACAATAATGAAGAAGAAGAAGGAGATATCGAAGATGATGCGGTACACCTCCGAGTCATCACCATCTGGCGGCTCAAGCTCGTCACCGATACCGCCGCCGGCTCGCACGCCCTTGTATAAGTTGAACACGAAACACTGCCGAAGAAAACACATTACAATTAGGAGAATGTTCCAAGTGATTATTACTTTCTTTCTTTGGAACTAACGCCGCATTCCCTTCACTAACATCTATGGGGCCGTTTAAGTATTACGTAATTAGAATTTTTGTTATTCTTAATCTATTGGCGGTGGCACAATAGGTTTCAATGATGTCTGGCATTCCTATAATATAACTTGTTAAATAGTATAATATAACGAAATTTCGAGAATTGCTTGAAAGCGGTAAGGATGTTAGCGGATAACATCTATTTAGCTTTCTAACATAGACAATTATAATAATAAAGTTTATTTATCATTTTCAAATATTGCAGTACATGGGTATACGGTATATACATGGTAAGATTACTGATTTGCTACAATTAATAGTGGGTGCAGTTGTGATCTCCTAACTAGGTTACAGTATAATCTGTATGAAGGTGTGACAGTTCCGATTCCCCCAATTGATTACAAGCATAATGTAATATTATTATTTACGTAAATTTGTACTTTACTGCTACTAAACCTTGGTATAATCAAAAACATACAAATAATGACAAAAATAAAAATAAGTGAGCAAAATTTTGAAATAGGATATGACTAAGAACTATTATGTGTATGTGTGTATATGTGTATTTTTATATGTGCGTGTGTGTTGTGTGTGCGTGTGTGTTGCGATATGAGATTGTTAGATTTGCTATGTTCAATTCCTAACCAACTAAATGTGATAATAATTTAATTTATAGTTTATTCTTTATTGTGGATCATAGGTAGGTACATAATACAGTATACGAAAAGGAAACAAATATTTATTGCTCACATAATTGCCATACAAATCCCCCGTTCCCAAAGACCTTAGATGTGATCAAACACCTGAACAAATATATTATTTAGTATATATACATATATTATAGAGTACAATACAAGTAATACTTGCGTCATCGGCGGAAGAGTTGCAGGCGATGGTAACTATTATGCATGGTGCTTTTGAGAGTAAAGGAATGAAAATAAATGTAAGCAAGACGAAAGTAATGGTATTTGAAAAGGAAGAGTGCGTGACGATGTGTAATATTATGATTGATGGAGAAAAAGTGGAGCAAGTGAAAGAGTTTGTATATTTGGGTACTTTGTTTACAAGGGATGGTAAACATGACGGAGATATTGAAAGAACGATTGCTGGCAACAAAGTGAATGGAGCCTTACGCGCTTTTATGAACAGTCGAAATGTATCCGAAAAGGCACGTTTGGCTGTTCATAGAGGACTATTAGTGCCCACACTTATGTATGGAAGTGAAAGTTGGGTATGGCAAAAGAAGCATGAGAGCAGAATAAATGCTGTAGAAATGAGAGCGTTGAGAAGCATATGTGGTGTGACTCTGAAAGATAGAATAAGAAATAGTGTGA
This sequence comes from Catocala sponsa, assembly GCA_963564715.1. Lineage (NCBI taxonomy): Eukaryota > Metazoa > Arthropoda > Insecta > Lepidoptera > Erebidae > Catocala > Catocala sponsa. The sequence continues at coordinate 13,289,078 of OY751351.1, forward strand.
TTAGAGAGAGATGCGGCATGAAAGTGGATATAGTTACAAGAATAGAAAAGGGTATGTTAAGCTGGTTTGGACATGTAGAAAGAATGGACGAGGAAAGACTGACTAAGAAAGTTTATAAGGCTAGTGTGAATGGAACAGTCGCAAGAGGAAAACCTAGGCGAACGTTTCTCGACCAGATCGGAGGCGTCCTGGACAAAGGCCAGGTTAAGAGCTCCTTGAACCGACGAGCGTGTATGAGGAATGTGATGAAAGTGAATGAAGCCAGAGAAGTGTGTCAGGATCGTAGCAAATGGAAATCCGTAGTCTCTGCCTACCCCTCTGGGAAACAGGCGTGAATATATGTATGTATGTATGTATTATAGAGTATATAATTATATTGTATAGAATAGTACTCGTTATGAAGCGACATCTATTCGTTTACTTGCTTCTACTAAAGTATTGATGACTTGACTCACCGTAAGCATGTCATGGCAGTTCCTGTTGACCTCATCATCTTCTTCTTGCACATAGAACTTGCGGAAGAAGTTGAACGCGATCACAGTGTAGATGTATACTATGATGGTCAGCAACATGACTGTCAACACCAGCTGAGGACAATAACGGTAGCGTTTAGATATTACGAATACAGTAGGTATGCAACGGTAGCACTAATACTAAATCGGCTGTAAATGTGCCTTTATTTATTTTTTATTTATTAGGTCAACCAACAACTGTTTACACCAATACATCGATCAGAACTTACAGACTAAGGTAACATAGTTCAGTGCAACAATTAATTATAGGTTAACACCTCATGCATTTGATACGGATCAAGTTACTTAATTTAATTATATAATATTAATATGATTAAATTTTTAAGAAAAATTGTGTGATAATTTGAAGTCGGTTACATTATAAATATTGATACAGTTTAAAAAATGGAAACAAAATAAAATAAAAATAGGATTTGATTAGCATAAAAACATTAATAATAATGAACATAAAGATTAATTATTAATTATTATCAATCATTTAATTAATAAAATAACATGTCGAAGTATGAAAACAAATTACTTTATCAGTTATCATTATTATTAATTTAATTAAAATTAACAATAAAACTTCTACATATTTTGCTTAAACTGTCGTGGTGAATGTCGACTACATCACTATATTCGTTCAGAGTTTTGCACATTCTGCATATAGGTGAGTTTGCCCCGAGAACCGTTCTCCTTAGGGGTGGACATAGAGGTGTTATGCTGTGTCTTGGATACCTTGCTGGTGCACGAAATCTAAAGAAGCCAAGCAACTTAAGACAGTCTGCAAGTCAGTGCAGTCTTTGCAAGCAAACATTCCATCACTTATTTTAGTAATTAAGGCACATTTACAGCCGATTTCTGAAGGGCTACACAACAGTTGTTCATTGACGGTCAAACCCATGTCAAATGCTGTGTTGTCTGTCTGAGTTACAAGCAACCAAACAAATCAACAACCGATAAAAGCACCGGCAGCTTAGTGGGAGTGCATCGCGGAGTTCTGGAGTTCGATCCTAAAGCGCGCATCTCTGACTTTTCGAGGTTATGTGCGTATTAAATAGTTAATTAATTATCGCTCGCATTACCGGTGAAAGAATAATATTGCGACGCAATCTGCACGTCTGGGAGTTCTCCATAATGTTCTCAAAGATATGTGAAGTCTATGGCCTAAACCTTCTCACACTTAGAAGAGTACCCAGCAGTGTGACAGTTACAGGGCTAGATCCACCACGGTGGCTCAGTGCAGATTGACAGACATATTTATGGAGGACTCCGAGACATGCAGGTCACCTCACGATAATTTCGTTAAAACGAGCTTTAATCTTTATAAATTATTTGTACGTGGAAGTCACTGAACTCCTAAGCGGCTCGACCGATTTTGTTTTGATTGAAAGTTGGTGTTTCAGTAGGTCTCTGAATGGTTTAGATTCACTATTGAACCTTAAGGTTTGGCAGGGTAAATATATAACTCTACTAAATATCATACCTGTTTTCCGTTATGCGTGACAGACTGCAAGATGGTCCTGAGTGTCTTGAAGCCGACAGCCACGTCCAGCAAATGGGCGGCGAAGAAGAAGTTGTTGAAGTTGCCCATCACGGAGAACGAGAAGTACCACAGCGAGTAGAGGAACGAGTTGTCCGTGATCGTTACGCCTGCCTTCCACACTTGGTACCGCCAGTCTATGTTGATGATGCTGGAAATAAAAAAGGGTGATGAATATGTTTTTCTTTAATCTTCTTGGCCACAATCTAAGCCACTCCGGTTTAGGTTGTGGCCTCGCCGCTACCACTGTGCTAAGTACGTTCAAGCTCTTGGGATCAAACTTCGATCTCCATACGCAACAGTTGTGAACCAAAAAAAGGTATGCCGATTTTGTGTATTCTATTAATACAGAGTTTAGTGAAAAACAATAAATAAACCTTTATCAATGACTTATTTATACCTTACTTAACAACTTTATTAATTTCGTCATTATTTATTTTACTTTTGCCATACAATATGCAAAATTATAATGTTGAAATTGGTTGCTCCAATTTTTTTTTTTTTTATTTTGCTCGTCAAAATGACCACACTCCACCTGATGGTAAGCAGTCGTGTGGTCTAAGAGCAGTGGCCTCCACATCGCCCCCACAGTAGCCGAGGCGATGTTGAGGTCTCTACTTTGACGGCCTGAGAAGATGCTTTTTCACGCCCCGCTTAAAGAACCCAGGATTGAAGGAAGAAGGAAACACGTGCGTTGGCAGAGAATTCCATGCCTTGGTCGTTCGGCAGATATATGAGGACCCAAACTTTTTGGTATTTTAATTGCACGAATAATACTATAACGCGGTCACAAAAGAAAGCAGCGACGTAACCAAATGGCTCACCACAAGGAGAGAGACGTTGTATGTTAATTTTTAACTTATTAAAATGTTTTTATGATAAAAGTGCTAGAACAAAATTTTGCAAAGTATGATGTAAAGAAGACACAGCTAGAACGTTGTATATTGTACATTTAGAAATGATTTGCATTTGTATAAATAAAGTATACAAAGACTGCTTATCATTTTGCGGTTCACACAAATGTTTGTCCCGTGTGGGTATGGTATCGAAGTTCGGACCCACAAGCTCGTGCGCACTCGGCGCAGTCGCAGCAATGATGCAACCACATACACCAATACACAATTCGTACTATACTTACTATTGTTAAAGTATTTGTATACAATGAAGTTAGAAGCTCAGAATCTTTAATAAAATTTGACATTCCGTTCTTCTTCTTTTCGTGTAGTTAGTGGCCAACCTGTTGTCAAGAGTTGTTCAAGCCGCCCGTAGGCCTCTGACATGACTTAACGACTGCTGTCAATTTGACAACAACCGGGACCGACTTTATACGTGCCCTCCGAAGCACGGAGACGCTCAGATGAAATACCACTAAGCGGGTACTCATGCGGTGTAACCATGGTAGCGAGGTTAAGCAACGTTGGGTGCGGTCAGTCTATAGAGACTGACCGCACCCAACGTTGCTTAACCTCGCTAATCGTTTATCGATCAGTGAGTGCAACTTGACATTCCGTTAAAACAACGTTAATATATAGGATACTACATTACAACTAAACAACATTTCAATACGGAAAATAGTCTAGACTTCTTTGAAAATCCTGCAATATTATGCATGTGTCTCCTATCGACACATTTTAGTGGTAAAAGGTGTCAAAAGATGACGTTGTTATACATTTTGTACCAATAATGGTGTTGTTACAATTATTACGTTGTTATCAATCTTGATTGTAGACCAAAGCAACAACAATAATGATAAAAGATAAATAAAGTGTACTAACTAGTGGATCAGTCCCTTGCTGCCCTCTTCCTCTTGCGCGGAGAATGACGTCTTCTCCATGCCGAGCATGTTGGAGATGGAGTCGAAGTCGTACGTCTCAGAGTACTTGGCGCGGACTTTCTTCTTCACGAACTTGTCCCAATAGTTGACCGGGAATGACCTGGAATATTACATAATGTATCGTTACTTACAATAGTTACAAGGGATATGCTACAGGGAAAATAAGAAGCTTTGCTTAGAGTATCTTATCTCATCTTAAGTGCGGGCCAGTCAGTGCAGACCGGCGACACTTCGACCCAGTGGGATCTTATGTGTCGACACTCTCCCAATAAGGACTGCCATAGATGTTCATGGCAGCCGGGACCAACGGCTTAACGTGCTTTCCGAGGCACGGAGCAGGCGATAATTGTCAATCAATACGCACATAATTTCGAAAAGTCATATAACTTCCGAAAGTCAGAGGTGCGCGACGTGGGTTCGAACCCGAGACCCTCTGCATTGCAGTCTGTTGGTCTCCCCACTGAGCTATCGCTGCTCTTGCTTAGTGTAACCGTGATATGTTTTTTTAAGCGTAAGTAAGAAATATTTGTATCAGGGTTACGGCCTACAATCTATACTAATATTATAAAGCTGAAGAGTTTGTTTGTTTGTTTGAACGCGCTAATCTCAGGAACTACCGGTTCGATTTGAAAAATTATTTTAGTGTTGGATAGCCTATTTACCGAGGAAGGTTATAAGCTACATAACATCACGCTACGACCCACGGGGGCGGCGCAGTAATCATAAACGCGGGTGAAACCGCGGGCACATCTAGTATTTAAATATGGCCACCTTTTTAATGTTATATTGTCATCCGACACACAATACCAACATGACATTTGAATTATAAATACAGTGTTATCACGTTCACTTATAATCAGTAGTGTGCGCTCATTCTTCTTAGTGTGGCCACTTTTTCGCGCGATCTACGTACGATTAATTTCACTTGCATCTCATGGATAAGCTTACAAAAGAGCAAATTAAATATATAGCAATTTCACACAGACGAAGAAGTTTATTTTATTTTATTTGGCTTGCCAGCGGTAAATATATAATACACTGGAGTAATTTAAGTGACACAAAACGAGTACGAGTTTTCAGACATGCGGATTTCGTCACGATGTTTTCCTCCGCCGCCGTTAAAACGAGAGATAATTAAGGGTTTAATACGCACATAACTTTGAAAAGTCAGATGTGCATGTATGCCTTTGTATTGAACTTGAACCCTGCGTGGCAGTCTTACGGTCTCCCACTGGGCTATCGCTGCAGATACTGTATTTATATAAGTATTAGTAATTAAAGTATAACTTACTTAGCAGATATAACGAGCTTGTCCCAGTGACTCTTCAGATCATCATCTTCTGGTTGTTCAGCGATGTACAGACCATCGAACTCCAACTTACGAGCGATCTCCTTTTCACGTTTGAAGATAGCTAGTGGCACCTGCAAGTAACAAGAGGTTAGTTGTCTTAATTATTATTACTAATATCATTAAAAATGATCATCATCTCAGCCGAAGACATCCAATACTGGACATAGGCCTATCCCGAAGATCTTCAAAGATGATGGTAAGGGTGGCGGCCTAAGATCGGTCTGACGCAGCTGGGTTGGGCCTCCCACAAGATGAACCGATGGCTCCATCTTGTGGGGGAGACCTACCCCTGCTGCATCTTCAGGTGCATGAGTGTCATTCGAGAACCAAATTTTTTAAATCACTATTAATAATAAGAGATTTCAAGTATGGTAGTAGGGCGAATTGGCAAAAGAGAAAATAAACATGCACAATATATATACGAGTACATTGTGACGTAGCGATATTTAAGTGAAGGCTGCAAGGGAAATAGCGAGACAGCACCACTTTAATCCTACATACCTCCAAACATTTACAATATTTTTTACGCCGTTTGCATAAATTGTTTCAATGTTTTAATGTTATTTGCTGTATAATATTATAATGAGTCAATTCCTTCGATCAAGTATACAATAGATGCACGATCGTCGCTCGAAAAACGGCCCCAACAAAACTGTGCATAAATCAGTCGTATGCGCTATATTATGCACCTGTCTCACTCACTCTTGCGTGCGCTGCCCGTAAGCGAGAGCGAATCGACACCACTACTACGGTGGAGACCGTACCAGATACTTAGTAAGCTTGCGTATCGCGAGTAACACACTTAGGACGCTTTACATTGACGCGTTTTAACTAAACTATTACAAAATGTTTCTCAGTGGGCGTTCAATGGCTATTCCGGTTTATTTCCTGGATTGCATAATAAATGCAGACACTCATAAGTAAGTAGTACTGGTCAGTGCCACATATTGACGCGGTTTTTGTATGAGAATGTGCATCTATGGTATATTTGATTGATGGTCAATTCTGATTACACTGAAATGTTAATGTTTACCCTTAAATATAACTATAAAGAAATGGTGACATGGCGACCTGATACAGATGTGATATTAAAGATTTAAAAAAACTTTAAAATTCTAGCTATACATGGCAGCGCCCCAGCCAAGTTCACGTCAACTCACCTTGAGATGGTAATAACCGATGAGGATTGCGAGCGAGACGATGGAGTGCAACAGGGCGGCCACTTTGATGATGTGCTCCATGTAGAAGAAGTCCTCGTCTATGTGCACCACTTCTATGCCGTCGTCGTCTTCACCTGATTCGCCGCTACCACCTAAATGCACGAAGAAATATTAATTTGATTTTAATATCTGATTTTATAAGCGATGAGTGTTTAAATTTTGTCCGTCTATCTATGTTTGTGTGTAGGTCCTTAATGAATGATAAACCGGTTTCATAGTTAATTGAAACGGTTTCTGTTCCCTATTTTACTAAAGTTGTCAAAAGTGTTCAAAAGATACATCTTTTACAGATTTGCATGAGAATGTCATAGATATATGTAATGGATTCAAAAATGGAACATTTATAATATTTTCTTTTACCTATTTAATTGGCTTTAATGTTGGTACCAATTATTCAATTAACAAACTTGTCTTATTCAGAAATTCATTGGTTTTGCAATGACGTAGTAATGTAACATAAAAATATTTTCTTCTAATAAAACTTTTTTATTTTCTTTTATTTTTATTTTGCTCGTCAAAATATCCAGACTCCACCTGATGGTAACCAGTCGTATACTTTGAATCGTAGGTAATAGCGTTAGTTTTTATTTTATTGTTACATGGACTTGTAGTTTTCAAATGAGAATGCGATTAATAAGAGGTTACACATACCATCTCCACTGCCAGATCCCTGTCCCGATCCGGAGCCGCCGATGATTTCACCAATTCCTGATCCCTCGCCACCTTCCGCGTCCAAAGTAGATACCTGGTATACGTCATACTTCATTAGCACTATATAAATAATTTGAAAGCATTGTCGCATTTTACATAGTTTTGATATCACATACAACTTATCATGAACATTCTATAGGTAGTATAGAATGTACACGATATGTCCAATACTCGATATCTATGTTGCTTGCGATCAGAGCAATGAACTTATAGTATATATGTAGTATACAATTATACATAATATAGAGCACACATATCACTTCTGAACCATTGCACCGCGTATGAGCAGGCTAAATATTGCGCACCAAAAGAAATGTAATTTTATTATTATTTTGCTTCTAGAATCGTTTTTGATACACTGTTCTGTATGTTAGGATTTTTGACATAGAAAAGTAATAATAATAATAATATTCTACCACATACACACAACACCATCTAGCCCAAACTAAGCAGACCTTGTACTATGGGTACTAGACAATGGATAAACATACTTGTATAATGATATTTTTTTTGTAGATACATACATATTATACATAGAAACACCTAGACCAAGACAAATATTCATGTTCATGCACACAAATGTTTGACTTGTGCGGGAATCGAACCCGCGACCTCAGGCGTGGCAGTCGGTTACACTAACCACTACGCCATAGAGGCCGACAAGTATTTTTTTAATACAGTTTTCGCATTAGGAATACGTCCTGTGCCGCGTGGGGCTTTACAAACATTCAAACAACAGATACATAGAACATCCAGATTGGGAACAAACATTTGTGGATCACACAATTTTTTGTCCCGTGTGGGATTCGAACCCACAACACTTGGCGTAGCAGATGTAGTGAGGCGACCACTTAAATCACTACACCATCCGTGCAGTCAAATAAATAGATTCTGTGGATATCATTTGATACATTACGATTTTCATATAATTTATGTTTTCATCTGCACACGATGGATACTTGGAAACGACTTTTTTTTATACTACATAGTTCCTCCATTGAACAAGTGATAGTGGTTTGTCTCGTCTAGAAATTCTCAATAGCTGAAATAAAAGTTCTTTGAATTTGGTGACAATTGACCACTATTCTTATTACCATTTAGTTCTGCTAAAGATACCCTCGATCTCTCACGACCGAAATTCCAATGTCTTTACCCCATAGCAGCTTACCTTATAGAACAGCAGCACAAAGTTGATACAGAAGGCCAGTACCAAGGCGACGTACTTCAAGTTGTAGAAGTTACGAGCCAGGAACGAGACCGCGCGGCGGGTATACTGCGATAAGTCTACCTGCTGCAGAGCTGATGGAGACGGACCCTGGACTGCCTGCTGGAAGGCGCACAAAGTGAAGAGCATGTGAGTCATTGTGCATAGTGTTGTATGTCCAGTGTGCAAAATTTGGAGTAATGCAGAAAATTTTCCATTTTTGCTGAGCCAAATTTACCAGTTGGTTAACAAGCACACGCCTGGTAGGGTTACCGGAGACTATAGACGCTTTCAATACCAATAATATCCCTCCTGTGCTTACGATCTTGAGAGAAAGAGATCACTGCATTGCCTAGACAGAGGACTCTTCCCAAGACAAAGTCTTCGTTGGCTATTGTTGATAGCTAAAGCTGCCGTTGTATATCCAAAGATAATGTTCTTTCACTGACTGTTGATTAACATACTTACTGCATGGTTCTGTAAGCTAATACATGTTAGGGTAAGCGGTCGTTTTTTAGTTCTTGTTTTTTAACAATTTGTATGTATTATTAACATATGAGTGACAAAGCCATATGTAGATGAACAATACCTTTTTCTTCAAAACGTTTTTTGGGCGTCCAAGCTGCATGAAGTAGCAAAAATGATGCGCACTTTAAACAATTAGTTATTACATGAAAAGTGTTAACGTTAAGTGTATAAGCATGATTTTCGTATGCGTCTATTACTAAGCCCTTATCACATAACCCAGCTGCAGAATAACTCGCACGACAGTGTCCGTTTCAAAGGGAACTGCTGTCGAGTTGTACACTACCACTTATGTGGTATCATACTGCCTCAAACAATTTACATACGGGCAACCAGCAGGCCAACCATGAAACGTAAAATGCTGAAATTGCGCGTTTGTTCGTATCGTGAAAGTAATTTATTTCAAGAATTTGCGAACAACCAAGTAATGTCATTTTTAAACTTCATTGTAAGTTTTCTTTCAATTGGATAGACATTTTCATGGTGGCCGGATCAGTAGGTCTCTACTGATCCGGCTCTCTAGGTCTACTCTACAGTTGGAATATGATATATATAATATATAAGCCTGTAAGGCACAGCGCAGTCTCAGTGCAGCACGGTCTCATAATTAACCGTAATAAATGAATATAAAGTTGACATTTTTAAATGCCGTCGATTTTTGTGCTTGGACTGTCCGGTCTTTGAGATTTGTTTTACGCAGGCTTTTGCTTATTTTCTATTAGCTATTATTATCTAAAATAATGATATTAGGATGGTCATTGTTTATTAAGTAAACGATGTATGTCTTAAGCATGTTCTTACTTGTAATGACATCTTTAAGTCATGGTGCATAATGTTCAAATTTCAAAGACATTTAAAAGTTGTTAATTTCTTGATTTTTAAATCATTAATTATTAGTATTCATATTTCATTATTATAAATTAGTTTTATGATATATATATACAGGGTGTCCCAAAACTCAACGTCAAGCCGAAACGGGGTGACAGGATTGATCATAACCATCACGAGAAAAATCTGAAAAAAAATCTATCCCATGCAGTTTGAAAATTATGGGCATTTTAAGAAAAACCTAGAAATTTGATCAAACTGTACCATTTTTCGGTTATTGTGGTTATTATTTTTTATTTTTGTTCATTTGAACTTTAGAAACGTAATCCTAAATAACATTTCTAGAATCCCAATAAAAAATAATGACACAATTGCCTTAAGTTCCCGAGAATTGAGACTATTTGTTAAACTACGAATTTAAAATTTTCAAGATTCGTCGACTTTGACAGGCCCTCCTATAAAAAAAATGTACTAGAGTGCCTTGGCAAGTAGCATTAAAAGTTGGCGCATTTAATCAGAATTCTAAAATGGTACAATACTTGTTAGTTTCATACAATAGAAAAGAGTAAAAAAATTAAAACCTCAAGTAACCCGATTTTTGCTATCAGATTTTACTCAGTTAAAATGTTTTTAATTCGCACAAGCTCTAGGTAGGTTCTTAATTTTAAGGCAAAATGATGAGAGAGATGGATAATGGGTATGTTTGCCATGAGTGAGCGAGACAGATAGTGACGCCACGCATTGAGACGGAGATGCGTCGTTTAAACGAGTGCGAATGAAACAGATAGATGCTATGGCATCTATCTGTTTCATTCGCACTAGTTTCAGCCAAGCAAATGGCTACGCTACCAGTCCGACACCAACCAGTTAGTACGTTTCGCTCATTCGTCTACTGCGCACGTTCGTATTCGCTTGTGTTGATTTAGTACTGACAACTTTGGCTTCTCTTTTTGGACTTGAATCTTTGTGAATTGGACTTGTTGATAACATACCGGCAACTTTGGCTTCTCTCTGGACTTTTGTGTTGGCATCTTTTTTATCTACCATGCCTACGCGCTACACTTCACAAGAATATGCGAACATGCACCTCATTTATGGGGAATGCAGATGCAACGCAAGTGCTGCCGCTAGACTTTATCGTGAAAGATATCCAAATTTAGAGCGCTACCCGGATCACCGCGTGTTTGTTAATGTGCACCGTTCACTCACAGAGGGCGGCCATTTCCCGAATCAAATACAGGCTGGAGGTAGACCTGTGTTTCCTTTCCAGGAAGAAGTATTGCAAGAGGTCGCACGTGACCGAAGTATTTCCGTACGTGGAATTGAAGAAAGAACGGGAATACCGAAAAGCACTGCTCATCGTATTTTACAAAGAGCCGAAATGCATCCGTTTCACGTACAACGAGTTCAAAGTCTTCTACCTCGAGATTATCAGGAAAGGATTTGTTTTTGTAGAACAATGCTACAGAGGCATAATGAGAATCCCCAATTCATCCAAAAAATTCTCTGGTCAGATGAATCGACATTTAAAAAAGATGGTTACATGAACTTGCACAATTATCACGAGTGGCATGTGGAGAATCCACATTTAATGCGAGAAGATAGATCCCAGTATCGTTTTAAAGTAAACCTGTGGACCGGAATTTTAAACGGTAAAATTATTGGGCCTATTGAACTGCCTGAGAACTTGAATGGAACTAATTACCTACATTTTTTAAGAGAAGATTTACCAACCCTGTTAGAGGACGTACCACTAGCAGATCTTCGCGACATGTGGTTTCAACAAGATGGCTGCCCAGCGCATTTCGCAGTGCAAGTAAGAGATTTCCTTGACCAGGAATATCCGGGAAGGTGGATTGGACGTTCGGGCACTATCTCGTGGCCCGCCCGTTCACCAGATTTAAATCCCCTGGATTTTTTCTATTGGGGAGTTCTCAAAGAAAAAGTTTACTCAAAGCCCATTGAGAACGTAGCCGACCTGCGTGAACGCATTTCTCAAGCAGCTGAGGCGATCAACTCTCGAAGATATGCCCGACTAATAAGTAGATCTTTTTTAAGAAGATGTAGGGCTTGTATTGAGGCTGATGGTAAACAATTTGAACATTTATTGTAATAAAAAACGTTATTTCTCTATCATCTGACTTTTATTCCAACAAACCTAATTATTTTACTAATTTTACTAACTTTTTTTCACTTTGGTAAAAGTGGCGTCACTATCTGTCTCGCTCACTCATGGCGAACATACCCATTATCCATCTCTCTCATCATTTTGTCTTAAAATTAAGAACCTACCTAGAGCTTGTGTGAATTAAAAACATTTTAACTGAGTAAAATGGGATAGCAAAAATCGGGTTACTTGAGGTTTTAATTTTTTTACTCTTTTCTATTGTATGGAACTAACAAGTATTGTACCATTTTAGAATTCTGATTAAATGCGCCAACTTTTAATGCCACTTGCCAAGGCACTCTAGTACATTTTTTTTATAGGAGGGCCTGTCAAAGTCGACGAATCTTGAAAATTTTAAATTCGTAGTTTAACAAATAGTCTCAATTCTCGGAAACTTGAGGCAATTGTGTCATTATTTTTTATTGGGATTCTAGAAATGTTATTTAGGATTACGTTTCCAAAGTTCAAATGAACAAAAATAAAAAAGAATAACCACAATAACCGAAAAATGGTACAGTTTGATCAAATTTCTAGGTTTTTCTTAAAATGCCCATAATTTTTAAACTGCATGGGATAGATTTTTTTTCAGATTTTTCTCGTGATGGTTATGATCAATCCTGTCACCCCGTTTCGGCTTGACGTTGAGTTTTGGGACACCCTGTATATATTACAATGTTTAATAGCAATGTTTATTTTAATAAAAAATGATTTTTTAAATTTTATATTAATGATTTAAAAATCATTCAGTACATAATATATTGACGATTTTTGTAGAACTCTGAGCGCCAATTCTTACAATAAAACCTGTTCAAAATATTTTCTCTGTAATTCGGAGACCCAATTCTCGTAAAAATCTGTTATTAAGAAAGTGCCGATCTATTTGATAACGTCAAATATGAATTAAAACGAAAATTATATTTACATTGGATGTTTATTTTAATTTTGGACAATTGCATTTGTGATATGACATATGACACTAGGACTAGATTAGCTCTTTATTTTGAACAGTTGTTTTTGGTTATTAGCGTTCAGATAACTTTATCCATCGATATCCATTAAATTAATATATTTCTATACAAGATAGTAGATATGCTGATTATTACTGTTAAAACCTTTAACAATATAGTTTCTGTAGTAGGTTCTAGAACAATATATAGAACCATAATAGAAATATTGTATGTTACCTTTTTGCTCTCTGCCTCGATGGCAGACATGGCTGCTTGTTGTACGGCCTGAGCTTCCATCCTCTCTTGTGCTTGCTTCTTCGCTTGTTCTCCACTGAAATTCAAATAACCAATGATTATTATAATTACATTTAAGCGAATGCTAGACATTGAAATGAAACTAATTTATTCAGATTTTAGGCATATATGTATATATCACATATTGTTTTTTTTAATACGCATTTCATCGCGGTTGCTTTTAATTATAATTTTCAGACTATGTATTTCTAATGAATTTTAGCAATATAATAATATACAGCTACCTTTATGACGAAACGTGCAGTATTATACTGAATGACAAAATATCAAACCGGCATTTTATATGGACGTAACATAACTATAATTGATATTATAATTGGTTTCCATACATTTAATAAACCTTTAGAAACTTCGATGAAGTAATTGAGATGCATAGAAAATGTATACTAATAGTGACTCTTAAATTAAACTAAAAATATATATAAAATTACAAATATTTTTTACTCTAGATGAATTCACACTTAATAAAAATAAAAGCTAAGACTGTACTTTTGAAATATAGAAATCGTAATTAATCACAGAGTGATATCACAAACGTGTGATGGAGGGTTAGATAAAAATGTAGAAATGAATCGAAATAAACGATTTTGTAGTTGCAATGTCACATAATGTAGATGCAACGTAATTAATAATTAAGCATACATACCCATAGTTCCTAAAACAGAAGCCAAAGTATTATAAGTTGTTAAAAAAAGCACGCGATATATACTGTTTTACCAAAATCAAGATTAGATTATAAGAACCACTGCAAGTTATTATCCCTTTCAGTACTAGTAATCAATGTAATATGCATTTTTATTTATTTTTTCATAACTTCGCAAAGTTGATAAAAAATTAGATCCATTTGCATAAAATTTTAAGACAATATACCTATTTGTTTGTCCTAATTATATTTACGCACGATATACATATATACGCATAACAGTTTATGCATAATTTTTTTAAAGCATAATCAAAAGTTGAATTGTACATTATCACAATTGGCTGCTTGAGGTGGTTCAAGGGCCACCTCCCGGCAACCTGAAACTATTTTTCGGATTGTCACTAAGATAATTATTATGTCAACATAAACTCTATGACAAAGAAAATTATTGCAAAGTATTATTATGCCAAAAAATATGCCAAAGCATATTTTAGGGGGAAACATTATGCGAAAAGAAGAGATCCCTACAAATAATTTTAGGATAAATAAAATACACGAATATAATTAACCATTTTCTGTCCTCTACAAAACGGCGTTGCAAGTTGTACAAAAGTCTTTTATTTGATATGTTGTCACTATGTAGCTTATAAATAAATTTACTTGATTATGGTAAAACGCAATAATTATTATTTCATTATATTTATTCTAAGTTATTTGAGTACTTATATTTCGTTTCTTATAAAGGTACATACCCTAGGAGATCAATGAGTGAAGGCGGCCTCTGTTCTTGGTCGGGGTGGTCGGCGCTCTCGTCAGGAGATGCTTCAGCCTCCTCCCCGGAAGATGGCGTTGATGTGCTCGGAGATTCGTGGGGTTTCACTTGTATCCTAGAAATTTATTCCTTTTTAATATTGTCCTACGATTATACAATTAAATTAAACAACTTTAAATTGGTTATATTACCGTTTATTAATTAATATACCTACTATCAGACTATTTTCAAAATAGTTAATTATAATAAAGGCAAATGATAATCCAGGTTTTGAACCTGCGACCTGGACAAACCGTGTCGTCGCTTTGCCAAATAAGCTATACATGGTTCTACATTATGGATTGATATTTGCCTCTCTGTTTTGCATTTAAGGCGATGCTATAAGTGTAGTAAGTTATATACCGTCGTTGAGCCTGCAAAAGTCGCTATGTGATTTTCCTCGATTTTTTGTTTTTGATGCAATTTTGATCCTTATACCATTACACAAAAGGCAATTACACTACTACTAACGAAAACAGTCTTAAACTACGTATTTATTTTATTAAATTTATCACATCAAAAGAATTTAACTAGGCTCAAATATATTAAGAGTTAACTAGTTTTTTGTTGTTCCTGAAAAGTAGCTCCAAAACACATAGCGATTTGTGAACGCACAACGACAATACATAGATGTGGGCTGATGTGGGTTTAGTACACTTTTACAAACCCCTTTGGGGTTATTCATGCGTTTCTCTATGTATGTATACCTATATTGCGAGGAAGTGGTGGTACAAGCCCAGCCTGCGGATGGTCTCAGACTCGCTGAATCGACGTTATTACTAAAGCAGTCGACCACAGTACAAAGTTTTCGTAATGCTAGTAGCCGCCAGTGGTAGAAGGATATGGCTCGATTTGTATCAATCTTAGAAGCAAATGATGACGGCTTGTCGCAGCCTTGTCTAGCAACAACAACGACGACCGTTTTGATAAGAGTACCAGATTAAGAAGAGATAATACTTACTGTCCATTGTCTTCTTTGGTGATGTCCAGTCCGAAAGCAGAGACCTGCATCTGTCCAGTGTCGTCAGCAGGTGGCAACGCTGGTAAGTGACGAGAACCTGTCGTTTCAGAGAAACAGATCATCGCATCTTATTCTTGCACCTCAAGTAATACTACTGGATACGTAAGTATTAATAATTTAATAACATCAACCCTGTATTAAACTGTCCCACTACTGAGCACCGGGCCTCTTCCCAACAAGAGAAGGGTTAGGCCATAGTAGCGTAGTTTCTAAGTTTATAAAAATTGGTAAACTAACCAATTACCTACTGGCACTTGAAGGAATAACAACAGCTCTGTATATAAATATTAAGATATTATACAATAAGTTGCTAGCCACGGGCCTATTCTCAGTTTGAGAAGTGTTAGGCTTTCCACCACGCTGGCCCCTGCGGGTTGGCAAACTTCTCACAATTTTCCTGGGCAGGATTCCTCACGATGTTTTCCTTCACCGTTAAATCGAGTGAAAATAAACTAATAAGTACACACATAACTTCGAATATTCTCTAGGCTCTTCCACTAGGCTATGTATATTCATTTCAATGAATGCAGCAGAATAAATATCTTTGTGAATCAAATATTGACTGTCGACATTTTGGATTATATAATAAGATCAATCATTATATTGTGGATAATTGATAATATATGCATTCTCGTGGCCGTTGTTTAAATGTCTGTAAAATTGTTCGTCACAAAAATATACCAAAAGAGCGAGATTTAAAAAAAAAATGGTTGTGCTTTGTCGGGGCCACAACCATATCACTCAGGCTACTGGCAGGGGCGATGCGATCTCCTAAACTACTGTGTCATCGTGTCTTAGTCGTTTATACAACCTAAATAATAATTGCTTTTCTTAAATAATTAGGATGTTTAAAATAGGTGTATAATACAATGATTAAATAACATTTTTACAACACAACATTTAGTTATGAACATTTAAAGCAACAATATTTAATTAATTATTGGTGATCGGCAGTGCAATGCCAAGTCCATACATTTTGTCGTGAAATATTTCATTATTTGTTTATAAAAAAAACGTGTTGTTACATCTTATAGAATAACTTATGTTATAATAAGTAATAAAATAGATGTGTATAAATGGCGTAAGGGATAAGTGTTTGGAAATGCGAGAGTCAATTATTATAGACTTATTGTTCTGATCTGAAAATCGTTGAGTACTTACTTTTCTTAATTCAACAATTTAGCATTATGTATAAATTAAAAAAACATTACCATGTTTCTTTGAATAAGAAGTTTATAATATGCTCGAAAATAAAGCGGCGCTAATATACAAATAAAATGAAATATCAGAGTTTTATTCTGTAAAACTTTTAAAGACAAAAGTAATTCAGATCTCGAGAAATCTCTCCGTGACTGTCCTTTTATTGTATTCCGATGTATGGGACAGCAAAGAGTTTGCTGTGCTTACATAAAAAAAAATGCTTCACTGTACACAGTACAAAAATGTAATTACTTAAAGTCAAAAAGTGCCAAACAATATCACATAATCATGGAAGTTTTTGAGGAAATAGTAACTACGATTATCCGGACAGAATAATAGACTAAATTCACCATTTCAGTTGTTCTTTACGCCTATGTATTGACGAATATCATTTTGTGTTAGCTTACCTTCACCGTTATCCAAAAGCAGATTTGTTACACCATATAGAGTTATTACAATTAATACCAATTTATTAAAACATCAAAAAATAAATTTTAAAAACATTAATAGTTACAATTTTTAAGAGGTACAATGGTTAAACCTGCGTTTGGCGATTAAGTGTTTCTTGTTGTTGGTGCGTTTGGTCACATGGTTCAGAAAACTACATTGGAAACAAACAATAACAATAACATTAACATAACATTTTAGATTATAAAACTAATCAAAAGAAGGCGTAGAACTTGCCCATAATAAAATTTACCATTAGTACATATCTGTCTTGTTTTTATTTTAGGTTATTTTAATTAGCATAGGCATAATATGTACATAATATGACTATGTATACTACAAAACTATATGGAAGGCGATTCTTTTTATGACTTACCACCCGTTTCTGAGAAATTTGTAATGCGCAAATGTGTAATGCGCTTCAAAATACTGAAACAATTATTTAAAATGTGAACAGTTGCCAAAGCACGAATGTACGTTGCCTATTATTTAAAATTCATCACGTATATAATATATATATATATATGTTATGTAATGCTGCTTTAACTTAGTTAAGTTACATTATTGTACTCATTGACCGATAAATTAACAGTAAACTAAGTAACAGTAAACTTCCAGTGACCAAACGCGATGTAGTGCGAAGCGAGCACTCTGTATACCTGTGTGTTCTTACTTGACTGGTTGGCAAGCAACCTGTGCCTCAACTGACCGATTTTCTCCTCCTCCGTAGGTTCTGGAGGCACCTCCTCAGTCTGCGGACCTCGCATCAGACCCAGTAGCACGCCGAATATGTACCTGAAGGAAAACTTTGTTAATGACTTGGTCGCGATTTTACTGTGCACTTCCAAAAATTAAATTGTGCGTTTAATAAAAAATAGGGTGTCAGTGAGAAGTCCGTTCTCGGTTCGGGGTACAAAATAGTTTTTTATAGGAGGAAATAGCGGAAAATATACTAAAGTGCTATTCTACTACATCAATGGGATACTACGACAACAACAAAGTCTTATATATAATATTATGGGATTCATTCATATGACAGTTGGACGGCTTTTTTTGTCATGTATATTATATAAGAAATACAGAGACGAGATATCACCATAGGAGAATAACGAAGTAAGAGAAACAGACAATAGGTTCACCTCACATTTCTTAAACAGAATTATCAGAATTACCAACTGTTAAAAATACTAAATTTATTTTGTCAAAAAACTGGTTGGTTTCTTTGCCCAATTCAACATATTTTTTATATTGATTGTTTTATAGATTATTAGGTACCTATATCTACGAAATATTTCGTTAAATATCTACGTACGACTGCGTATTACACCGCACGTACAGCACCTCACCGTCACACGAATGAATGCATCCCTACGGTACGTAGTAATAATATTATTATACACTCTAGGTATACATAAATTGCTTTGTCAGCGTCTTGCGCTTGTGTTAAAGTAACACAAAGTGGCGTGCATGAATAGTATTATTTATACTCTGAATAAAATACAACGATTACCATTTTACAGTTAACCATGTGTCGCTATGATACGGCTAACTTGTCACCTAAATGTGACGGTAATTGGGTTAGGGTAACAGAGCACACATAATATATAATTATATCTGAACGATTATATGTATGCGTAATATCAATGTATGCAATAGTTTTCTTTAATGTGTATATTCTGTTAGCACTTTTAATCAAAATAAGGCAATATATGTCGGCATTACACCAAATACGTTTTTTGTTAAGGCTCCTACACACAATGCCGGCGGCACGAGCCGCCGACTTTTGCGGAACGGCACGTGCCGCCGGCTTTTGCCGGGAATTTGTGCCGCCGGCATGTGCCGCAGAAACTTGCACAAAGCCGCCCAGTATCATTCCAGTGATGACAGTCGTGTAGTATGCTAGCCGCGCGGTACGCCGGCATACCCGGGCGGCCATGCGGCGGCTTCTTTGTGCGGCAAAAATGGCGGCTTTGTATGCCGCCGGGTGCACCGCGCCTTGACCGGCGGCAGTGCCAGTGGTAGTGCCGCCGGCACTGTGTGTAGGAGCCTTTAGAATGATTTGTTACCGTAACTCATTTACCGGCGGTATCTGAGTACCTACACACAGATTAAATTTCTTCTTTAGTTTTCTAATAGAATGTTATATACTGTAGATGTTAAAACAACGACAATGCCTGACAATTTTATTTCGGAAAGTGGTTAAAAAGGACTGCATGAATTAACTTAAGTTAGACTGTCTTAATATTATAACATTAAAGTAACTCTGTATGTTTCGTTCATTAGGCTAAACCGCAGGTTTGGTTTTAACAACATTTAATATGCAGATAGGCAGGTTGAAATTTAGAACAGTCCTTTTGAAAGAAACGAAAAAACTCACGTCTGAAAATTACTATATAAATATTTATTTGCTGATTCCTTTATAAATTTAAATATTTTTATCAAGCTGTCGCCTACTAAAGTCACAGTAGTAATTA
Source organism: Catocala sponsa (assembly GCA_963564715.1). Taxonomy (NCBI): domain Eukaryota; kingdom Metazoa; phylum Arthropoda; class Insecta; order Lepidoptera; family Erebidae; genus Catocala; species Catocala sponsa. Next base: position 13,308,834 of record OY751351.1, read on the forward strand.
ATCTAAAGACGTAATGCACTTTGTTAAAGTCATAGAACAGAAAGTTCCTTTGCAGACAATAGAACACTGAAGAAAGCTTTCTATATTCATGCAGCAATGTTATCAACATAACTAAACTGTGAAAAAAGGCTCCTGCTAACATTGATATATAATTAAAAAAAACAAGATACCAATCCAGCTTAAATACAAAGAGTATTATTTAAATATGCACTTTACAGATGAACAGTTAGGGTCGGAATTAGAAGTAAAATATAATTGTTAAGTTATTTAAAGGTTAAGAATTATATTTTCTTAACAACTGGTAGATATCTCTAAGATTTTATTATATATCAATGTACGTAACTTGCAAATAATGACGTAATCATCTCGCCTCTCGCTCCATGTAATATGTTGATAAAGTCAATTAATGAAAACATAATACGCGAACTTTAAAACCAATTTATGTTACGGCATTTATAAAAACGCCACACTAAAATACGGAAAGACCACACGGCGCAATTCTTGTTGTAGTTTTCTAATATAAACGACCACAACACGCGGGTATATTAATATTAAAATAAGATATTTATAAAAAAGCAATAACTAAAACTTGAAATTAGATTACGTCATTATATATAATGATCTATGTGCACGTAAGGGTAAATAAATAACTTGGACTATTTTATTAAATTGTGCTTAAAGCACAAAATTACATGAACACAGATTGCCGGCACAATAAAACGAGCGAAAACTGACGTACGCACATAATTACTCGTACGTACTGATTTAAATCATAGCACGCCATAGTATGACAGAAACAATAGTCAGACCTGTATTATACCTACATTTTCCAGCTATATTTTTGGACTTACTTAATTAGCGGGGAACTTATTACCGTTTTGCTTCCGAGACTTAATGCTACTGAGAATGTACTAATAGTAAAACCCAATAATATTTTGCTCGGCCCATATATTGAAACCCACTCCTACAAGATTGCACGCAAACTTAGCCTATCTATCTATCTAGTCTATGCTTGCGTCTCGTGGCAAACCAACAGGGCAGTCTGCTTTGTACGGTATTTCGCCGCCCATTTTCGTGCTTTGTATCATCCGGCCGTCTGTGTACAACTAATCTGTGCTTTCACACTAATAAAATGAGCTAGAAACATGGATTGATAATAGTGAAGCATTTACCAATGACTGTGCATCAAACGGGGCGTGGAACAAACGATCCAATCATCATGATATTCAGCTGTCGAACTTATTCTATAAGTACACCGTGTCTCTTAAAGATGTGGTCATATGTAATGGTCGTTCTGTATGCTATATTATCTACCTCTGAATGTAGTTATAATTTTTCGGAAGATTTGTGGGGAATATAAAAAGAAATGGATAACATATAAGCCTTTTCTTTCCTTGTGATTGGTAAATAGAGACAATACTTAGAGACCGATGAATTATTTTTTTATATTTATTTATTAGAGAATTATTAAAGTTTAAAAGCAATTATTGAATAATTTCTGTCAGTCCGCAAAAATGAGTCATAAAAAAAAACGTCAAACTTATGTCCGCTGCACACTTGACTCGTTAAAGTCGTTAATGAGTCAAGTGTCGAGCGCACATACATTTGTCCGTTTGTGTATTGTTTGCACAATGAATTTTTAATTATTTTTTACGTATTTCCCCTAGACGTTCAAGAAGTTAAATATGCCTACACAAAACAATACAGAAAATTGAAATAATTGCGTTAATTTATTTTATTTATCTTAATTACAAAGTAATTGCTTTATGTTTGATATTGAAATGTTAACATTGAATTTATCTTAATTTTATGTACAGTAAGTATATAATAGTTTAATATGACCACACCTGAACGTTACATATTGTATAATGGTCAATACCCACTAATTAGGACTGTAATATTGACGTATTTCTAGCATGGGCAATAAAAGTAAACATCCTAGATTTCCCAAAAAAATATCCTTTTAAATAAATATATTATTTGCCATAACCACGTTAAAGAGATTTATAATTTGTACATTTGTGCACTTGTAAACGAAGTGCGTTCGTGGCTGTCAGGTTACAATTTCAAAGAACATTGTCAGATGTTAACTTTAAAATTACAAGTCAACATCTGATACCCAATGTCTCATTGCTGGAAAATGACTAAAGCAAATAACTAAGGAGCCCAGAGCATTTAGCCCAACGTCCATTTAGCAAAGCTTTTCTCTTTCTAATTCGCTATTGTCGTTGTGTATGTTGTAGTGTAATATTTTTTGAAGTGAAAACTTCCTTAGCGGCGTTGTGCACTTTTTTTGTGATGGGTAAAAATGTTAAACTCGCGTCAGGACACGTGACCTGTTCGAAAATTCGTAAGACGAAGGGAGAATTGTCATGTTTGTGTACGATAGCGCAATAAATGAATATTGTATTCTACTACATAAATTATAGTACTTTTATACTGATAATTAAAGCAATTCGTGCAAAATTATTCTCTAACCATTCCAAAATATCAAAAATGCACAACGTTAATATTCAAGTTTTCACTTCTGCCGGCACTCCCGGAGTGCAACCCGTTGTTTTTTTAAAATTCTATATGACACTGCATATCCTTTAAAGCTTAAATGTTCGTATCTTTAATATCTAAAATGCTGTTGAATACCCGCTAAATGACAATAAAAATGGAATCTTTCAAATTACGTATCTACACGTGTCAAATGAAGACAGTCCTTTATAGTAGGCGTTGCCCTTGACATTAACCTTAAATTTCCACTTACCTAACTACAACAAGAACTCCGTATCCCAAGTAATAGAATAAGTAGAAGAACATTTTGAAGAAGCCAACAGCTAGTTCAGCCGGTGGCATTTGCTGCATGTCTGCTATTTTCTGCTTTATGTTGGACGGTGATAAAGATGAGAATGCCGTGGAGAAGCCGTCCTTGACAGATTGAAGACCACGACGGAAGGGATCCTTTCCAGCTCTGAAACAAAAACCATGATATAAATACATTAGGTTATGAATGTGCCTTACAGCTCTAGTAATATACCGAAGATATGGGCAACAACTGTGAGCCTGGATAAGGCTCAACACACTCACCAAGTGACATCATACCTGGAGAGGTATGATGTCACTTGGTGAGTAGGCTAGTGCTCGAGATGAATCGTGGCAGGTTACATGCCACCACTTTGCTAAGGCAACTCTGTGTCTCATTGAATCCGATCTCAAGTGCTACTAGTATGCAATAGACGCACGCGAGTCAGACGCTCGAATGCCACGCACTTGAGCAATGAATATTTCTTTATCTACGGCCAGCAACATAGCCCCTGCGTGTCCAAACCTTATTGTCTCAAATAAGCGGTTGATGGAACAAGCCTTTCGAGGCGCGGTGAGCAAGCCTGACTCCGTAGTACCCTGGTCCAAGGGGTACCCGACCTGACTTAAGATTAGTTCCCCCTGAACTACCCTACCGTCTTATCCAATTTCGGTCCGATAGATATGGAATGACCAGTGACTATACCTTTCATCATCATCATCTCCCATGTACATGTAGCTGGCCTCCCTGTTCTTGGGTCCTCCCGAAGTCTCCTCGCTGGCCGCCATAAGTCCGGACGCGTGCGTCATTTCAAAGATGGCGTCCTCGCAGAAGTTTACGAAAGCCTCAAGCTTTTCCTTGTCACCGCCTTCTGTCACGATGGAGTAGAAGAACGCGCGTTTCGATTCCTAGAGGAACAAGAATTTTATAGTTTTAGTATTGGTTTAATAATTCGTTGGTAACATTCACACACCCAATCGCATCTCTTAATTTCATATTTCCATCGATTATTTTTTAGAGAAAACCTCATTATTACTCTGCAAGACTCGTCGAACTTGTGTACCAGGATTATACTTAAGCGTAACTTATGCTACAAGGCCAGCAAGGTAGATATTATTAGGCGGACCATAAGTATTTATGTCACTTTGGAAATAAAAATCAGCCTCGATAACTATCGCTAGGCTGATTTTGAACATGATTATCTATTGCAAAAGGCCGATTATAATAATAGCACTTTTTATAAATTATCTCACTGCTGAGTATGAGAAGAATCTTCTGAGAAGATCTTCTTAGTATGAGAAGAATTAGGCGATCCACTACGCTGGCCCACTGCGGGTAGGCAAACTTCACACATCTTGGTTAACATAAAGGATGTTTGTCGTACCTTAATCTGAGGCTTCTCCCACTGTTCAATGTTGGACTCCTTGATTTCGAAGTAGACCCTCTCGATCCTCTTGGAGCCACCCATGATCTCAATACGTCCTAAGAATGGCTCGAAGTAATTCAGCACAGAGCCTGCAGTCTCAAGGAAACGCGCGAGCCTGGAACGTTTATATTTAGTTAAATGATGTATTAGCCGCTTTGTTAATTTTTGCGAGAACGCTTACAGATTTAATAACTATTTCAATATAAAATATTTAGGGCACATAGTTACAGCCGACCTTGAAGACAATACTGACATTGAACGGGAGCGGAGGGCACTGTCAGTACGAGCGAACATGATAGCACATAGATTTGCGCGCTGCTCTGTTGAAGCTAAAATTGCGCTATTCAAAGCTTATTGTACTTCGCTCTATACTTGCAGCCTATGGACTAGCTTCACTTTGAAATCATACAGTGCTCTCCGCGTACAGTTCAACAATGCGTTCAGGTCTGTGTTGGGACTACCTCGCTACTGCGTGCCTCAGCAATGTTCGCCGAAGCACGAACTTCTTGCTTTTACACGACAATGCGCAAGCGTTGCACTTCTTTAGTTCGCAGGGTGCGGGCTAGTTCCAACACAGTGCTGGCAATGATTGCGGATAGGTTAGACTGTCCTTACATGCAAAGGTGTTGCGACATACATGTCGCAGCGACAAAAGTTAAATAATTAAAAACTAACACTTAGGCTAAGTTTTACTAACAACTATGAGTTTTGTGAACTTGCAATAAACGTTTATTTATTTATTTAAAAGGTAAATTTATAAACTAACTACGTTTTACATAATATTGTCTTCTGTTTACACGAATGTTATTCATTGAAATTAAACTACAATATACGGATATAGTAGTTTAATTTTGACTAGATTGGCTAATTATTATTGGCTAATTAATAATTTAACTGACAAGATTGGCTACATCTTGAAGCAAGCTTCAATCAACACATACTTCAAGCCGCCAACGAAGATAAGTCAATTTTTACCATCTGTCAAGTGCCAACTACCTTTACAAGATGCAGGGGTCTATAAAATAGATTGTGACTGCGGGCTCTCATACATTGGTCAAACCAAGAGAAGCATAGGCACCCGCATAAAAGAACACATAGCTGATGTAAAACACCAACGCTCGTTGACGTCTGCTGTGTGTGAACATGTGCAACAGGGGACCAACTACCTGAGATTTGACAAACCACAGATGCTCGCTAAAGAACACCGATTCCTACCAAGGATGCTTCGCGAGGCTATTGAAATCAAGAAACATCCTAATTTCAATAGAGAAGATGGTTGGAATGTACCAACAGCTTGGGATCCAGTCATTCAAATAGTCAAACCCAAGAAGAAGCAAACCACAGCTAGACTTCATGATACTTTGAGCTCATTCTGCGTAAATAGAAACACCCATGATTAAATTATGTTCGGGTACTTTGAAATAACTACACTGGACCATTGAGACAACTACCATCTTAGTCTTCCTGTGACCATGGCTGCTGAAAAGCAACCGAAATGTCGGGGAAAGTGTAAACATAAATATAAATAGTATAATAGTATAGTAATAGTATAAATAGTTTTAATAGTTTCAATAATTTAATTAGCTTAAAAATTAGTAAAGTTTAATAGTATTATAGTAGCGTAACAGTTTTTCAAAATTTTGTAATAAAGTGTCAAATAAACAACGCGATAAAATCCGTATATAGTAGTTTAATTTCAATAACTACGTTTTGCTTGCGGATTTGACAAAGCGTATTTATGTAATGTTATGGAGGGATTGTGTTTTCAGAGACCACCTATACATACACAAATAAATTATCGTTAAAGCCTATTGATGCGGCCTAGGACCCAGAAAATAACAAACCGGAAACAAAGTCAAAAGCTTTTGTTTTCGTAAAAATATATATACTACTCAAAACAAAATAAGGGCCACTAAGATTTTTTGCTGTACCATGAAAACAATAAAGACATTAAATTGTTTAACTTATGTAACTACAAAATATTGTTATTGGTTATAATATAGGCTAACAATCGTTTAAAATAATGATCATGAATTGTTTTTTTTAAGTTCATAATGAAATTGGCCATTTTGAATGAAAACATGAACAAAAGAAATCACCGGAAAAGACAAAATACTGTTCTTGTCACTTTTGTTTCTTCTTTTTAGTAACGAGTATGTCCTCCTCTCTTAGCAATACACTCCTGAAGCCTCGTATGCATACTCTGGATCAAATTCCTCACGTTTTCATCTGAATCTCCTCCCAGGCACGTTTTAAAGCGTCAATCAGCTGCTGTTGGTTGTAGACCCCTTGCTCATTCTCTCTAACCCTTCGTTTCAATTGGTATCACATTTGCTCGATTGGATTTAAGTCCGGACTGTTAGCTGGCCATGGTAATACCTCAATATGAGACCCTTCTAGGACAGTTTGGGTCGATCGAGCTGTGTATGTACGGGCATTGTCTTGCATCAGGATGAATCCAGGCCCCACTCGCTGTGCAAATGGCATCACTTGAGGCCTGATGACGTCCTCGATGTAACGTTCTACAGTTACGGTACCCGCATTTAAAATGGTGAGCTCGGTTTTACCGTGTAAACTAATCCCACCCCAAACCATTACGTTGGGACCACCGAAACGGTCAACTTCGTGGATGCAGGACTCCGAAAACCGCTCGCCGCGTTGTCTCCAAAAGCTAACACGCCGATCATCATTAAAAAATTTTACTTTGCACTCGTCTGTAAAAAGCAGTTTGCCCCACTGATTAATCCACCAGTTCAAATACTCACGGGAGAATCTTAAACGGTTTGCACGTTGAACCCTGGTCAGAGGAATTCGAACAACTCGTCGTCTTGACATTTGCTGGTCTTCGTGCAATCGATTACGTATAGTTTGATCACTGACACGGGTACCCGTTGTCAGCCGTAGGTGGTGTTGTAACTTACGGGCCGTTACTGTACGATCACGACGAGCACTTAGTAGGACGTACCGATCCTCGTGCGCCGTTGTTACACGAACTCTACCTGAACCGGGTCTCCTGGCAACACTGCCGGTCTCTTGGAAGTGATTCCATACATTTTGGACAGCTCTTTGAGAAAAACCCAACTGCAAACCCACGTAATGCTGACAACGTCCTTCTTGAATCATAGTTATGGCTCTGGTTGCTATAATTGTATCCATGTGCCTTCGTACTGGTGGCATGATTAACGCGAGATGATAAATGAATCAATGAAAATTGAAAAAGTAAAGCTTTTTCCCTAAAATAACCGAAACAAGTTAAGAAGACAATCGAAGAAAAACATAAGAATAACATTCATTTTTTTTCTTAAAATTGTGGCCAATACTTTTCAAATTAGGAACACGAACACCAGCATAAAAGAGATCAAACACCAAAGAGTTCGTAATATCAATATAATGCTACTTATCAGTTACTTTCAGTTTACTAAAGTGCACTTAAATGTAAATAAACTAGAAGCCCTTATTTTGTTTTGAGTAGTATAGTTATTACTGGGTACACGTCAATTTACTAAGATATTATATCATAATAACACAAATCAGGAAAAACTAACTAGCACTTAAAAATAAAGCCATTTCTAGGAATACAACTCTAATAAGAAGTGGGCAAGAAAATAATGGCAATCCATTATTTTTCGTCGCAATTGGAAGCACAATTTTACTTATTCTTATATGAACTTTTATATAGGATGCTAATATCGTTATATAATATAATACCTGGGTTCATTGGGCATATGTTCCGAAAGGTTGGTGAGCAGTACGGCCAAGTTAAAGCCGATTTCCTTAGCAGGCTCGTGGAACCGGTCACAGAACCCGACGTAGTCCAGCTTGCCATCGTGGTTCGTCTCACAGCACGCCAGTAGGAACTCGATTTCTTCACTGTAATAGAGAACATATATCCATAAACTTACGCCAGTAAAAGAAAGGTAAGACATTCCTCATTCCACGTTTATGATATCAACACTTGTCAACACTTTTTTCCAACACTGTGGTCATTAAAATATAGGGCTGCTGTACCATACAGTGCTCGAAAGCACTTTCAGGGTCTAATTATAGACAGATCTTGTTCCCAAATCTACGGATTCGGTTCTCGTTAAGGCGAAGCGGCATTTTTTCGGCATTGGCAACATCTAGAGAACCGCAACTGGGCAATATTTTTATCTTACAAAGACAAAATGCCGAAAGAAGATCGCAGACAAATAACCTTGTGTTGTATTTCGACAGGTTTATGGGCTCCTTAAAGGAGCGTGGTTCTATTCGAAGGAAACTCAGTTCGATCTTTGTACCTTGGGCTGATAGCACAGAACTTCAGATCTTTTCTGAAGGCACAACAAAAATCGTACTACTGCGTATTAAAGTGTTGGATTTGATTCCAAAAACACGATAGCAAATTAATTCGCAGTAGCAGCAGTGAGACTGGAATTGTGCTTGGTACACGGCAATCAGCACAGCCGTGGCACTAAAATTACAGCTGGCAGGGGGTGACATACATCTCTGCCTCCCCCTTTTCTGGCATGTAACTATGTATATACTTACGGTGTATAGCTCTTTTGTTGTTCCATTTTCTCCTTGAAGTCCTTGGGCAGCACCCATCCATCGTTGTTGCCATCGATCTCTTGGAAGCTGGGGCTGGACGTAAGGTCTTTGAGCTTCAGGAACATATCGAAGTACTTCAGGATCAGTTCTACGTTGGAAGCCGACTCCACCAACGTGTCTACCATCTGTTTACCGATGGTACCTACGAAGATCAAAAATAAATTGAAACTATAAATAATATACTGTAAAAGTAAAGTAACGGGCAAGCGATTACCTTAACGCTGCCATCGCGTCAAGTGTTTTGGATTAGAATCCCACACGAGATTTCTATTTGTGTGACCCACAAATAAATATTTTGGATATGGCAGGATAGAAGTTGATTATATGTTTGTTAAGTTTCCAGCGACACAAGGGCTCGATCCTAATCTGGGAGATTAAAATGAATCCAGATTCTTCAAAAAACAAATGCCAAGCTATTAAGGATTTTTGTCTCATAAACTGTTGTTACAAATATCAAAATGCTTGACTATCTGATAAATACGTCAGCTACTGACTAGGCTGGTTCTAGGCAGTATAAATCACATATACTCTAGCTTTTATATCGAAAAGATCAGACCCAGCATCTTAGAAAAAATGGTAGACAGAAAAGGGTATCTAACCGTTGACAACGTTTCCTTCAAGCATAGATAACATCATCGTTATCATGTCTTTCTGCAAGTTCAGTAGTTCTTTGAGCAGGTCCACCTGAGATGAGTGCTTCGATAGCTTGTCTTGCATATGCGAGAACAGGAACAGGAAACCGCCCACAGCGTCCCACAATCTAGAATATACCACATAATTGATTAGTCCTTAATTCATGCTATTTTGATTGATAATTCGAGGTAGTCCGAGCGATATTGCTATGCGATTGATCTATCAATTTGAGTATGTCACGTAATATCCTGAGAACGAATAATTGAGCTATTCGATATCACTTACTATTTGACTCAGAATTTGTGGCTTATAGCATGTAAAGGTTATTCTAGTTGAGTGGCAGCGGTACATCAACGGCCAGATTAAATAGAGGCCAGAATAGCTTTTCAATTATGTCTGGCATTCTAACAATCAACAGTTTAAATGTAGCAAAAAATGTAGCAAGGAGTGTCATTAAAGACATTACAATTAGATACTAATAAATTCGGCTCAAACTATTTATTATTTTAATCGAATCTAATTAAATAAGTTAAAAAATAAATAGGGTGAACCGTTTTATATTAGGTAGCAAGGGTAATTGTAAAATGACAGAAGAATGCATGACGCAATATTGTGACGTAACTCCTATTTAAGGATAGGCGTGCAAGCGAGATATCGCTAGTTTAGCTCTTCACTATGCCGTGCCCCCACTATTGCTCATACCCAAATTTAAAACATCAATCGTTCTTTCCTTTTGCAACCAATTTTGCTGCTGTTTCCACAGAATGTTTTATTTTGTATGTTATTTTATGATGCGTGTTAAATAGCAGGATCTATCATAGCAACTATACTTAAAATACAGTACCTGGAATGAGCCAAAGCCTGTTGATTCTGGGTACAGGGACCCTGGATGACTTCAGTGAGCGTGTTGAACACTTGTGACGCAACACCGATCGCCTTGAAGAAGTTCGCCTTACCAGCTGGGTCGATCAGTTCCTATGGAATACACATAAAGATATTTATATAATAAATCATGCTCATGCCTATATTCCCGAAGGGGTAGGCAGTGGTTGCATATACCCACGTTGCGACAACTATAAGGTCATTTCAAATTAGCGATTTTGGTCCCTTATAAAGTCGTCCGTCTACTGGGCATATAGCAAGACTGTGTGCAGTTACTGAGATTTTCATACCAATACTTTTTCCGATTTAGGTAACGAACCCAAGATCTCCTGCACAGCAGTCGTATAAACTACTGCTACGCTTCTGAGCCAGTCATCAATAGATAATTGATTAGCCGGATCCAAATATACGCGAGACTGAAATTAAGATTTTAAGCAGACACGAGGTTAAGGAAGAAAGTAAGAAGCCGGTAAATGATGGGTGTACCTTGCTAGAGTAGTGCCAGTAGAAGTCCATGATGGACTCCTGCAGACGCAGCAGGTAATCCACAGTGCAGATGACCACGTTCACCGTCGTCGTGTTACCAGCTTGTGTCCTCAAGTAGTTCTGCCAGTCTGTGTCAATCATATAACACATTAGAACTTCGCTCTAGTTGAAAAATGTACGGCGTAGTGTTCGCTTACAGCAACTTATAAAACGCAAGAAAATAGTAAAAGCATTGTAGTGACATTTGAAAGTTATGGTTTAAATTTAAATCCAAAAAAAGGTATTTGTGGTAGTTCTATCCCAATGACTTGAATTGAATGAACTTTAGCAATATCTTAAACAAAACCCACTCAAAAGATATTCTATTTCTCGTGGGGGTCTTAAGAATAATTAAAAGAACGGTCACCAAGAAAACCGGTTCAACTTCGTTATTTTGTTTGTATCATATGGCAGTGAAACCACCAAAACTCGGCATAGTGACAGAACTACATCAATCGCTGCAGTATTTGTACAGTCAAGTTTCTATAGCTACCTTTTTCATAATCATATATTTCCAAACTAAGTATACATACTCGTATATTACGTCTTAAATATTTCATAGGTATTTAAAACTTAACTGCCTTTCACAGCCATAGCAAATTTGAATTAAATAAAAAAAAAATTGTTTCATAACTAAATAAGTAACAATACGTACCCAAGTTGTGTCCTTCACAAGTCAGTTGTATGAATCTGAACAGAGCACACGTGAACTCGGCGTCGTGCATATTCTTCTCTCCGGCAGCTCCCTCAAGACCCACACCCAGACCTGTAGAATACATTTGACATTAAACGATTTGATGATAAAAACAGTAGCCCCAACACTCGATAGCATGAGAAAGTGATTTCGGACTACCACTGTATGATTATTAGACTGTATGATTCATCTTTCGCCGACGAAAAGCGTCTATACAATTATAAAAATCTTATTATTAGTATATATGTAGTCATTCAAATATTATTTGTGACCTTAAATAAATTTCTATTCAAATGGCGCACACATAAAATTTTTGCAAAATTTGACTTTCTTGCGGTCTTAGGCGTTAGACGTGTATGACTGGTCGCTCCAGTAACCGACAGAGCGTCACTTGGGGTTACCAAATAATATCAGGGTTGGTTTGAGGCATAAGCCGCAAACCAACAATAATCCTGAGTGGTAACCTCATTTTCAGTATATATGTACTTTTCTGTTTTTCTGTTTGTTATAATATTTGTATAATAACGTGTACGTATGTTTTGAAAATAAAATACTTACTTACAGAAGAAGCGATTTTGTGCCCTACGCTGATATAATCAACCGTATTATATAATTGATATTAAAAGTGATTCTGGCCCTTGAGCGATCAAACGTTTGATCGTTCATGACTCTTGAGTCATGTTGTATCTTACCTTCAGCCTTAGTGTTCCTCTCAAAGGCATCCAGGTCGAGCACCGAACAGGAGTTCATAAGACCGGCTATCGACGTAAAGAAGCCGACATCTTTCTTGTCTTTCAAGTGGTTCAACATGCCCTGCGAATTACACATCACATGTTGTATTCATCCATTTATAGCATCATGACTTAGTATCATCGAAAAGGGTGAAGATAGTAGCCATATTTTGTGAGTTTTGGTTTAGTTGCTACGTAAGAGGGTGCGATACAATACCCTTGTACGAAATCACAATAAAAATGTCCTATATCCTATTTTAAACCTGGACTCCACGAACGCCAGTAGAGAGGCAATTTAATGTTTTGGTATAAATAAATATAATTTGTAGTAAGTAATATAATAAATGCGAAAGTGTTTATAACGCTTATAAGGATAAACTGCTAAACCGTTATTTACTTATATGTTCTCATATATGACTTAACTATAACTTCCACTTTACGGAAGTCGTAGATACCAAATTCTGTAACCTAAAGTCGGTCTCAAATAAAGTAATGGATCTTAATTTACCATCTGGATGTCAATGTTGCCTCCTCTTAATATGGAGATGCCCAGTTGCAAGGTCTTCATGACCATCTCGCTGGGTACACCCTTGGACGCCGATATGTGTAATAATACCATCTCTGCCACTCCTCGGTCTGCCAGACGTGCTTGGTGGAAGAGAAGCTTCTGTTTCTCCATTTCTTGTTCCTGTATGATAAATAATAATATTAGACATAAGCCACATATATGATTAAAGTGTAAATTGATGGTTAGAGGCCATATACCGAGATAGGATTAATATATCGTCGGCAATAGAGTTAGGGTAGCAGGCCAAATTTATAAAGTATAGATATGTGTGAAGTCGATGAATGAAAGAATATTTATTTATTTATTCATTTCTAATACACTTACAGTGTTCAAAATATATCCGTACACGAAAACCTCTAAGGACTAATCTGTGTACAGCGAGCCGCACATTTAAATCTAAACAATAAGTACATTTTAACAATCAATACGTATTCAAATCATAATCACCTCGTTGTTAGCCTGGCCCTTTTCTAATAATAACTCAGGTTACATATACAAGTACAAAAACTGTTATGCCGGGTGTAAAGAACGGCGTATCAAAAAGTAGGTAGTTATCTCGACGCAAACTTCTATTAATCATAAAACGCAAGATTAAGATTTTATATTGATTGAGTGGTCATCGATCGCACGCCGCGTGTGTTTGCCTACTTGCATCGCCGCCTAAAAACAGTCCTCTGGGCCGAGTCGTATAATTGTCTATAACCATCGTATTTTAAACATAAACAAATTGAAACAACAAACGCGCTGTCTTTAGAATAAATAAAGTAAAATTTCTCGTAGTTAAATCCCTACTAAGGTTTACTAAAACTAGATGAGTACTGTAGGTTGTGGCGTATGTATATACGCACAAGCAACATATAAGTCGACTTCAACTTGCCACATGGGGAATGAACTCTACGCTTCGCACCCGTAAATTATTTATTTAAATTACAAAGATTCAATTGCATTGCTGTATTTTAGTGAAATGAGGTAAGTATTCTTTCTTTTAATTTAATAATAATAATAATAATTTATTTACCAAAAAATTACAATTTAGTACACTTACAAATGATATTGGTGAAACAATAATATTTTATAAACAATAAAAGTAAGTGTTTTTGTTGAACTCTGGTACCCAATGTAAGATCTAACTTGTGTTATGGGTACCAGCGCTCTTCAGTAACACGTCATACAATATGGCATATTCAATTGGCAATGACAAAGGTGTGTATGTGTGTGAGGGTGTGTGTGGTATGTGCGTGTGTGTGGTGCGTAATAATATTGATGGTTTATGCGTTATATTATGATTTGGATTTTTCCTGAAGAAAATCCAAGGATTCTTAACTCAGAATAATATTCTGAATTTACTATTATAGTTTTCGGTCCGCTGTCTTTTATACGAAGTATAATTTTTAACTCAATTGCCAACTGCTAGTTATGTTTAGAGATCCTACGTAATCTATACTAATATTATAAAGCTGAAGTTTGTTTGTTTGTTTGCTTGAACGCGCTAGTCTCAGGAACTACTGGTTTGATTTGAAAAATTATTTTGGTGTTGAATACCCTATTTATCATGGAAGGCTATAGGCTATATAACATCACGCTACGATCCACGGGGGCGGCGCAGTAATGATAAACGCGGGTGAAACCGCGGGAACATCTAGTTTATAATATATTTGTCATTGCATGTATTTTTGTCGTTAAATAAATAAATTTCTTTCTTTCTTATGATATTAGGAAGAAAATGTGGACATGAGGTCCCTGTCGATCTCCTCGGAGTTATACAGGTGTGAATCTATATGTATGTATGTGGAAAAAGGATTCTTTAAAAAACGACAACTCCCGTACTAGGAATAAAACATGTGTCGCGGGGAACTTTATCATCTTTTAAACAACGGACACAAAGAACTCCCTGATCCGGAACAACCATTTGTGGATCACACAAATATTTGTTCCGTGTGGGATTCAAACCCACAACACGCGACGCAGTGGCAGCGACGAGGCGACCACTTAAACCACTACGCCATCCGTCCAAAGTCTATTTATGTTTCCTAATTATAAACGAAGAAACACGATCAATGAGCCAGAACTTCAACTTGCGATCGTCGCTTTCCCAACTACATAAGTTAATTATGCTTCATCAGGTATTGAGATTTTGCCTTTGTACATACATACATACATAGATTCACGCCTGTTTCGCAGAGGGGTAGGCAGAGACTACGGATTTCCATTTGCTACGATCCTGTCACACTTCTCTGGCTTCATTCGCTTTCATTGCCTTTGTATAAGCATCTAAACCGTATTTATGTTTTATCCAGCAGAGGACTTTGAATTTATTGTTATTAAGAATATACATACCATAAACATATCCATAGTTTTCTGCTTGTAACAGATAATTAATATTTTATTAGAATGCACAAATTTTACAAAATTTTGTAACGTTGATGAAGCCGCAGAGTGTAGTTAGTATTTAATAAATATAATAAGCTTACGTGTATACTGGCTCTGCCTTCTTCCTCTCCCTCTGCTTCTCCGCCTCCCTCCTCTTCCTCGCCGCCTCCTTCTTCCTCCTCTTCTCCGCAAGACTTAGCTATGATGTGTGCGTATGACATGTAGAGCGGGTCCTCCTGTAATGTCGCAAATAAACTCATTTACAATAAAGCAAGCATATAAACATAGTCTCACGTAGGGCCGAATTTAGGGGAGGGCAGCCGGGGCTACAGCCCCGGGGCCTCCATAAAAGAGGCTACTATAGAGAATTTGGAAAAAAAATACAAATTCAGACTAGTAAACACTAGTAAACAACTTTTCCTTTGATATTTGATATACTTGGTTCCACAATAAATTATTTATTGGATAACTCAACAAAAAAATTGACCATTTTATTTGGAAAATAATTTGGGGCCAGGAGGCTTCCACTCCTTTGTTGCCCCGAGGCCTCCAGACCTCTAAATTGGTCTCACGCATATATCTCCGAAGGGGTAGGCAGATATGTATAATATCTACATTTCACCAGCTATGTGATAAGTTAATTTCGTGGTACTAAGCGAGCCTACCTATGGTCGTCTACCGGGAACAAGTTCCAGAACTCGTGATGTTAATGATAATTTCATGATAACAAAATCTAATGACATTTTGTTTGACTGAGGAATCATATCCAAGGCTTCATGCAATAGCAGTTACATTTTCTACCGTTGCGCCACCGAAATTTTGCCCATATAAGCTTTTGACTAAGCTTATATGGGCAAAATCTTCTTTTCAGTAAACTCATGTCAGGAAACAGAATTGCAACAAACTCAGAAAGAGATGGCGGGATGAATTGGACTCATTTTAAAGGATTGGTTGGGATTAAGTTGGGACTCACAGCAAACTGTGAATAATGGAAAGAGAATAGCGGCGTCCGTGCTCTGGTTCTTTCTTAACTTACACTGTGGTTTCAATAGTAATTTTGCACTGCCGAATGAAACCGCTGTCTAATATTGCACATATAGTCTATTTAGTATGTAAATAATTTATTTTTCGAATCGCAAAAGGTATAGCAGTTTTATCCTAAACGTTAATCTTCTAAGATGAACGAACCGTTGTGTGTACATTACCTGTAAAGCTCCTGATCTCTCAGTCATAGCTCCTCGGCAGAATGTAGTCACCAGTTGCGTCAGGGGATCTGGCTTGCCTTCTTCTTCCACCACGTCACTCTTCTTTAATTCTGCATCCTCGAACGATTGCTGCGAAATTGGAGAGTATGATTATAATATAACTTCTTGACTCGACGTTTAAATAAAATATTAGATAGACACAATTAAATTAAAGTAACAGAGAGCCGCATCATAACAACGATCGAAATCAGACAGATGATATATTCGGCAGTCTCGATTTAAAATCACTGTACAAACGAGTCTATGTGTTATTTCGCATATTACTTTTTAGTTAGCTAGCTATAACAATAATGATAATGTCCTCCAGACCGAATTTCGGTCACGGCGGCCAATCTTAACGGAGACTGGCCATCTGCGCAGGAGATATTATAGTGCACAACCGTGTGCGCAAACACTCTCTGTTCCCTAACCCTCATGATCCGATGGGACGGATAATCCAACACGACCGGAGAGAGATCAGGCGCAGCACCAACGGCTTTACGTGCTTTCCGAGGCACGGGGGTGTCTAACACCGCCAACTTCCTAACTCCGAGCTCGTATTGAGATTTCTTAACAGAAAAACCCAATTTGTTTTTGTTGGCCCGACCCGGGATTCGAACCTGAGACCTCATGCACAGCAGTCGCATTCACTACCGCTGCGCCACGGAGGCAGTTAGCTATGGTACCTACACGCTGTATACCTAGCTATACAGCGTGTAGGTACCATTAAGTGTGGTAAAGTTTTGGTTGGAAAACAATTTTGTTTATTCAGATATTATGTTTTTCCATGGCAATACAAGACAGTTTATTATGTTTGGATGCCAAGACGTTTGTTACGACTGCATGTCAATATGTAGCTTAAAGTTTTACACAAACGCACCCTTGATTCATTACAATTAATAATATATAATAATAATATATTCTACCACATACACACAACACCATCTAGCCCAAACTAAGCAGAGCTTGTACTATGGGTACTAGACAATGGATAAACATACATATATACTTTTTTTTGTAAATACATACATATTATACATAGAAACACCCAGACCAAGACAAACACCCATGTTCATGCACACAAATGTTTGACTTGTGCGGGAATCGCACCTGCGACCTCATGCGTGGCAGTCGGTTACACCAACCACTACGCCATCCAGGCCGACGATTTACGAATTTAAATCAATTCATCAATCTGATGAGTAATACTACTTTGAATTAGTTTTCAAGTCGATAATTTAACCATTATAATTTTTTCAGTATTTAAAATGATGTTTTTGATAAAATGTTGAAAGTTTAACGTAAGTCCAGTAAACGAACTAATCACATGCCCAGATGCGGCGATATTGTTCGATTAAATTCACAGGGTTCAGCTGTGAATTTGACAGGATAGAATGTCTCGTAATTGGTTTTTAAACTTTTCTATAACTAAATGACTTACCGTCAAATCTTCAATCATAACTTCTTGACCCACGTTTTCTTCTTCCAACCACAACTCGTAGTAGGTGCGCGCGAAGATGTTGCACGCTCGATGTCTGTTTACCAATATTAATGGATAGATTAGAAATACATACAATACTTGTATAGTGGTAAAAGTAAATATATTTACGCAGTACCTATATATTTATATATGTATTAATAGTATATTAAACTTTTTAACATATGTACATTTACAATTTTAAAACAAAATCTCATGCAAAAATCCTCAAACACTTTTTGTCTGCAACATTGTTCAAATACAAACGCCATTCACGTATTTATTAAAGTTTTATTTTTAGATATTAGTGGATCGTAAATTAATTTCATACAGCTTGGAAGTTTGTAACTTCATAAGTAAGTATATTTTGTAACTACCAGCACGGCGCCTTGTATACATGTTGTACAAATAAGAACTGAACACATATAATTTTTTTATTTAACCCTTGGACCGCCACGTGAAAAAAGAAAGTCTGCTCTCGGCGCCAAGCTACGCTTTCAGCCTTAATATCAACATTGTTTTTGTGATCTTATGCTAATATGGATGACATAAATAGTAAGCAGTTTAGACAATATAAATTGGGATGAATATAGCTACATAATTTAACAACACAAATTAGAAAAACAATAACTACTTTAAAAATATTTATTAGCGTTTAAAAGTCTGTCACGTAGTTCTGACCGTGGCGTGCTGGACACATTTTGCTTTGTACGTGACAAAGCAAAACGTGTTCAGCACGCCACGGTCATACATCACTCTGGCGGTCAAAAGGATAACCTTTTAAAGATAAGATTACTAGCAATTTGGCTTGCGAATTACTAGTACTATTGTAAGCCAATTAAACTAAGCAAAATCCTTGTAACAGGTCATGGGTCTTTACTCTTTACCCATGAACTCTTACGCTCGGAATACCTTACCCAATCGGTTTACCCGCATCAAATTTGCTTTATTGCACTAAATAAGGCTTATATTCCGCTTGAAATTTACAATTACTAACAAATAGTATTCATTTTCCACTTAAAATTATTCGTATTTTAACCAATCCGCTACAAATTAGCCTTATTGTACCTATAGGTACAAGTCCATACCGGCTAAGTTTATACAGATGTACAGATCGCAGGCACGCGATGGCGGCACGTTTCCTGGCCGCGCACAGCACGCGGCTCCAGTTTATGGAGCGCTGCTTAGGCTTCGTTGCCTTGTTAGTTCCATAGCCGCATGCACAACACGGGTAATACAATATTTGACGATTGACGCACACACAAACAAACAGTTTACATTGTTATAAATACACTCAAAAGTTGGCCAAAAATTAGAAATTAGAAGGCCAAAAGTTAAAAAAAATTAGAAATGTATTATTCATATGAAATTAATTAGATATGTAGATTATTTTTACATCTGATTATTTGTTGTACTTTCAAATCTTTAAATCTGGCCCTAACACAGTGGCTTTTCAGCTTCACGGGATCACTCGTAAAATATAAGGCGCGTGTAGTTTTTAAAAGCTAGTACGTTAGTAAACAACACATCTAACACAAGAGTTAAGAAGTCACACAGATCACTGCACGGGAATAGAACCTCGGTAACGAATGAAGAGAAGTCTGTCTGAAGCAGGCGATGACGGCGCGCTTACGTTGTATGGAGACCACCGAGCGATACACGTTCTTACTCATTTGTTGCGGATGATCGATCTATATCATGTACATACATATATAATATCGTATAAACAGAAATACAACTATACCTATATATATAAATAATAAGATAACTATATAGCCCCACAAATACATTACGGCAATATGCACGACGCGATGTCACAAAAAAAATCTACTGATTTGAATATGATACGACTCGCATTCAAACATCGATAAACCTGTTTTAAACAATTATCATTCGAGTGAATATCGATTATTCGAAACAAATTTTATGATTTATTATATGTTTTTGATAATTATCTGAACGATGTAGCTTTTATTATGCAGGATATGATACTGATAAACATTCAGCAATTCATTCAGGCACAATATTCGAGTCACATTGCTAACTTGTATCACAACATAGGATAGGTAGATGTTTATCACATACAACATTAATCAATAAAAAGGATATAATAACAGACTCCCTGGACTTAACAATTGTCATCTATGTCTAGAATTTCTTAATTAATTTCTTTCTTTCTCATGAATTCTAAAATATATTAACCAGTCATCATATCGAACCATAATGGCAAAAGTAAGGTTTTTGTACATTACTGTTTTTTGCGTTTGGTGTATCAAACGTGGTGCACCACAAATACGATATTAAAAAGCTGCCTTTTCCTGCCCTAAAACATCCTTCCCTAAACTATATCCCAACCTGCCACTAACTAGGTAGATATACGACTAGATAAAGTATTACTTTATCTTGGTACCCTCAACCATTGTCCAAACCTATCTTATCTTATCGTATTCGGGGGTCAGTCAGTATAGACCGGTGACACTTCGACCCAGTGGGATCTTTTGTGTCAGCCCCGAGATCTATCCCTTAGCTATCTCCCTATGAATGTACTGCATCAGTCGCAGCGTACACTTCAGAAGGAGAAGCCTGAAGTCTTCAAGCTTCGAATATGCCAATCCCATCAGACCCATTCTTAGTCCGGCCAAACCTAACATAATTTTTCTTTAACTCTAATCCTCTTACCATATGCAGGCCAAACAGCACTTTACTCATAGCGACGATCCTTTCAACAGTGTCATCAATGATCTTGGCCTTGTTCTCAGCAGTCTCCACGGTGATGTTGGTCTTCGACTTGGATCCCAGCTTGGAGTAGAGATAGTGCTGCCAAGACATCTCATCAGCCGGGTCTATCTTGTCCGGCAACGTGAGCTGGGTCTTCGCGAACTCAGCGACGTCTTGTTCGGACATTTTCTGGAAAATTATGTATTTATATATCTAGGATTAATTCTGTGTTCCCCGGAAGTGTAAGTGAAGTGAAGAAGTGGTAGGTAAAGCTAGGCTTATACCCCTATAGGCGCAGTCACGCCTATGCGCCTCTGATTCCGCCATAGTGAAGGCCTCGGGCGGAGAACGGGGATCTCCTGTCCGCAAGCGATTAAGCCCTCTGTCGTGCCGGGACGTCGGCCGGGAGTCGTCGTCCGAAGGCATTTCATGCTGTGTCGAACACTGCTGGGTGGATTGTTGATGTAGTCTCAGTTCCAACGACTCATCCACCATCTAAGGTAGTGAGTTGGCACACCGTGGGAGGTTTAGTCAGTAGGACCTGGGACGTTCCATCTTTTCCTGGGTGAGCCCGACATAAACTCTCCGCTTCCCTTTTTCGCGCAGAGATATGAGTCAATGCATTCCCCCATATTTTGCCGGTTTGCTTCAAGTCCCACGTAATTGAAAGCAAGCTTATTCATTTCATTTTATTACTCCCGCACTAGGCTTATATCTTGAACCGCGGGGACTTTATAAACATTCAAACAACGGACACAAATACGACCCAGACTCTGAACAAATACATGAACAAAAAACAAATATTTGTCGCGTGTGAGAATTAAATCCTCAACACTTAGCTTGGCGTAACATTAAGACGACCATTTAAGTCATTATGCCATCAGTGTAATTGTCGATTAACCTGACAAAATGGTCGTTAAATTGTAGCGGAAACTTATTCTACGGGCAAATATATCTCATGTATTGTTTGTATCTTTCTCTAACTCACCTTAAGGAACCGATCTTTACAATGCTGTACCAGTTCCTGTTCCCTGCCCGCGAAGAGATTCAGTCCAACAGGCAGCAATCTCTTGAGACAGGCCACCATCAGCGAGGCCTGGACTTCCTTGTCCTTATCGCGTTTCTTGTCACGGTGCTTCTTCTTTTTCTGTTCGTCAATTGTGGGTATAAGAGAAGAGAAGAAGAAGTAAGAAAAGAGAATAGGGCTGCCATTCGTAAAATTATGTTTCTGTTTGGTAGAATTGTTGGCATGAATTTTCTAATTGATTACGAGGTAATATTTGTGTATTAAATAAAATAAAATTTACTAGTTATAAATATCCTTTTATATGAGAAGCTATAATTAAACTGCAAAATAATAATTTGAAAGTAAAATAAATAATTTTGACAAAACTAATTAATTTCTCCTCATATTTAATACCCACTGATAAATTGCAAAAGTCTTATTACAATGTTTGACAACATAATATTAGCGCATAATCATCATATAAAAAAGAAATATACTTTTGAGTCTTATGGACAATGGTAAAATACTAGCACATAAATTGCTTAATAACAAAAATCATAGAAGCTCAGACGGATGGCAGCGCTATGCAAGTATAATACAGATAATGTAACTTGTAGCGCACAATGATATTTTATGAAAGCAAAATCAACCATGTTGTACACACATCAAAAGAGATAGGGTAGCAGAACACTCTAACATACTTTATATGTGTGTTTTATGCCAAAGAGTAATATTGAACCACTGCATGTATAATCTATACAAATAAATAAAATTGAAGTGTCTGTTTGTAATATCAAAATAACAGTTTTTTATCTAATGCATATGAATGTAAGGTACCTATACGAAAACATCTATTTTTAAAATTTTTGTCTGTCTGTCTGTTTGTTCCGGCTAATCTCCGAAACGGCTGAACCGATTTTGACGGGACTTTCACTGGCAGATAGCTGATGTTATAAGGAGTAACTTAGGCTACTTAGATTTTAGAAAAAAATAGGGTTCCGCGGAGACAAACACTTTTTAGTTAACATCTACGCGGACGAAGTTGCAGGTAACAGCGAGTCTAATAATATTAGAAAATGAAGAATGGTGGTCAATTTGTTGCCCTTGTATATACAGGGGCAAACAGTGACCACCATTCAGTTGCTGAGTTAAGTGACGTTCATATAAACGTCACTTAACCCTCAGATTGTAATCCTAACTCCTAACTATATAATATTATAAAAAAGAAAATGAGTTTGTTTGTTTGTTACCTTTTCACGCCTAAACCACTGAACCGATCATCCTGAAATTTCGCATATACCTTGACAGGTGTACAGAAGCGGATATAAGCTACTTTTCATCCCGAAAAAAATTCTGTTCCCGAGGAAAACGATAATAACGTTCTTATGATAATAGATGGCGCCACGTGTCTTTCGAATCATGATTGAATTATATTATTATATATTGTTACAAGCAGAGTACAACCCGAATTGATTGTCAAATTCTAAATTAACGCGAGCGAAGCCGCGGGCAAAAGCTTGTAGTATTTATGTAATAGTACCTACATATATGTATATGTTTGCTGTGGCCTGTCACCCAATCTCGTTTGATGTGTATAACTATAAAACAGATGTAATATTTATTCTGTTATCTTAAGACCTTTGCTTTCAAAGAAACATTCATAGCTAACAAACACAACAATTTGAAACCTCCAAGCCAATCAATTCAATTAAATTGTGAGAGACTTATAAGTTTACGTGAAACAGCTTCATAGAGACGGGCACAGAAGTCATTGGTAATCTGATTATAAATACGAAAAACATGTAATTGAAATGAGAAAAGAACAGTCCGAGTGTTTGTAATACATATAGCTTAAAACCAAACAAATTATATCAATTAATATATTGTCAATCACAAGGGTATACAAGTAGTCTTTTGTGGGGAGGATGCAGGGGATTTATATGTAAAATACACCAATTTTCACGTGAACCATAACCTGATTCCTGATTGATAAGGACGATCCTCAATTGTTCGGTATCCCTCAATCAATCAACCAGTTGTGTCAGTGGATACTTACGACTGCTTTTTTCATCTAGAGATAAGTAATTGTGTGTGTTAATGATTCAAATATATATAGTGTACATAATATAATGACTTCATAATAATGAATTGTGAATGACACAGTGTACAAATATATACGAGTACATATAAAAAAAGGAAAATCATACAAGGGCTTCTATTAATAACACTTTGAAGGAAGGCAGGTTAACCGACACTTTTTTTTTCAAAGATTAATAGCAGCAATTTGGGTTTCAAATTACTTGTATTCTTGTTAACCCCTTTCAGCTAAGCTAGAGTGCTTGTATTAGGAGTGGGTTCACGTCAGTAGTGCAATGAGTGAGATTCGAACCCGTGACCTCTTGATCGCAAGTCCAATGCTTTATCCATTGGGCTATCAATCAGTTTAAAATGAATCACCATTTCGCTGGTATATTTTACCCGGGATACCTTTTTGACATAAAGTAAGACTACCGGCAAACATATTAATCAGCACAGAGAAGGAATTCATAACTATTCTATATGAAGACACATATACATATGGTATGAATATAGTATTTTATGTGGAATACCTTGCCGCCTGCCTGAGGAGTTCCATCAGTTACTGCTGTCACCCTTCTGGTCGCTGTTGGCATGATCAGCACCTGTTTACGAAAATAATATGTACTTGTATCTATAAAAATAAAATCAAGATCGATATATACATTTTCGCTGGCCATTGGTTACGAATTATAGTAAAATGGTATTGTAGCTGCAATACATAAACATCACAGACGTCCGCACACGTTTAGTTGTTGGCCTCACATGGACTTTATAACTTTACGCTGACTGTGGGTGAGCAAAGAAGCGTCCCAACCCGTTGGCACGAATGCGCCCAAGCTCGTAAAGTATCTACATTAATATTGCACTTTTCTGTGATTATTGGATTATAAATGCTAGCTCCCTTAGTATGTAACTTCTTGTGTGACTAAAACTGTACATATAAATAGGCTAAGTTTATTCTAAAATATATTTGTATTCAATCAAACATATCGGCAGTTTTACTCTGCATCTCTGGACATCTAGCTACAAGAAACCCTACCTTACAATATCTTCAATTTTAAAAGAAATATGCTTGTTTGTGAAGTCTCTCGTTTTCTCAGAGAGATATATAAAAAATTATAGGGTTTATCTACGTTTGGTATACGATTCGGGCAAATAGCTTTAGAAGTTTCTGTTAAGAAATTCTCAGTAAGAACACAGTTTCGAGGGAAAGATCACTCTTATGCCTTGAAGAGTATGGAACGCTGTCCATACAATTGTAGGCGCTCTATGACAGTTAAAAATTTGCTAGTATATGGGCAAGGAATTGTAAGGTACAGCGGAGAGAGGGCATTCTGCGTTGCTGTCAAGTCTGGAGAAGCCAATTTTGGGGAATTCCTCCACGGATTGCAGCGACATCATTTCTTTACGACGACGTATTCATGTTGGGAATACTGTCCTGAGATCTCACTGTCTACACTGTGCATAAGGCAAAGTATGTTTAGGTTAGGTATGGATGTATATCTATCTATCTGTTGTTGGAATAGACTAACAAAAAACTTAGTAACAATCTCTGCTTAGTTTGGGCTTGATGGTGTTGTGTCTATGTGATAGAATATTATTATTATTATCTACCTAGCTGGAATAGTAGCTATAGTACTCCACAGTATGTAACCGAGTCCTTAGCATAGACTTTTATGTTTTTATTACCATGTTGTCAATTTCGTTAGCGGAGATGAAGTTCTGTTCCTCCTTCAGGAAGTACTGACTCTTCGACCAGATGTTGAATATTTCTGCCACGTGATTGTACAGCTCTTCCGCCTCTGTCAAATTGATTAAATAATGAGACATATGTACCAATATCACAAACACTACTAAGGATAAACGAATGGAGATTATCTTTAGAACGGGATCTTGTTATTTTCTTCTTAGCTTGGATGTTTTTTTTCGGCGTTAATCTTCCTATATTAGCAATACATATGATACACATTATATATCCGTCTGATACATGCTGAACTAGCTCCTATTTTGATTTTGTCGTAAACATTAGGTATATTTTTTATTCTCTTTTATCTTTATATTTTTCTTTTAAATTATTTTATTAACGTTATTTTCTCGATGTTAACCAAAAACTACTATATTCTTTCTACTTTCTTTTTATATGTGTCGCTAAATGATAAGCCTAAATGTTGTTATACTTATTTGTATATACACAAGTTTTTTCTGGTGTATCTAAGTGTATTACGAAACGCAAACTTTAAAGTTCACAATATCATTAGAAATATACTTGTATATATACAAGGTGGCTTTCAAACCTGGCACGTTATTTCTGAGCCAATGGTTCCTCTGCAAGTCTACGTATTTGATGAGCAGCGGGTAGAACGAGTAGATATCGCGCACCAACAGCTGCCAGTCTTCTTGGATCTGTGACTCCACCTGTGAGGTGTCGTCTGTCGATGACTGCAAAGCGAAATAGTAATTGAAATCAGAAGCCAATTATAAAGTCGACAAAATGTTAACGTTTAAAATAAATGCTGTCATTTTCCGGGGGCCATTGCAAACATATAAATAACGCATTCAAAGTTCCCTCAGACTTGGAATAAATTATTTGTAAATTCAATCATTTGTAATGAATAATTTGTAAATTTCATAAATAGCTGACTCAAGTGAGGTCAAACACACAACGATGTTACAATGCAACGATTTGCATGCAGTGGTGTAATAGTGCAAATATCTTACATTGTAACATTTCTTTTTTTTAAAGGCACCTCTCAACTACTGGAAATAATTGCGGAACAAGATTTTGTCCTGCGTGGGTTCAACATATAACACTTTGCGCGTCGTAATGGCGAGGTGGCTACTTATCCGAATTATGCCGTTCGTTTACTTACCTTGATAAAACCTCTCAAGCTCTCCTCCTTATGGAACATATTATCAGTTCGCTTTCTGACCCTCTCAGCTAGCGGCAAGAAGGAGTCCCTCAGCAACTCCTCGGAGGAGTTGATGATGATTTGCTGCGTGTAGGTCGCGATGCGGGTCATCCACGGCGCGTTCTCATTGCCAATGTTCTTCTTGA
This sequence comes from Catocala sponsa, assembly GCA_963564715.1. Lineage (NCBI taxonomy): Eukaryota > Metazoa > Arthropoda > Insecta > Lepidoptera > Erebidae > Catocala > Catocala sponsa. The sequence continues at coordinate 13,335,620 of OY751351.1, forward strand.
TCAGTTTGAGTACGTTCTTGAGCAATTGGTTCATGTGTTCCGCTGTCACCATTGTGACGTGGTTTCTGTAAGATACAAAGTTTATTAGAAACCGATTAAAGCAATAGGAAGACTGTTGGTCTAAGGCCAAGTCAGAGGATATACTCTGACTTTTAAAAGTTATAATTGGACTAGCTTTTGCGCGCGTGGTACTTACATCAATAAAAAGCAGCCTATGTCCTTCCCCAGGTTTTAAACTATATCTGTGCCAAACTTTATCTAAATCGTTTGAGTGGTTTAGCCGTGAAAAGGTAACAGACAGACAGACAGATAGACAGACAGAGTTTTTATTTTATTTATTTTAAGTTTATTTTATTTGGGAAACAAACAGATACAATTTAAAAATAATTAATGTTCAAATTACCTACACTTAATCCAAAGCAATTTCCACATATAAATATACAGTAGCGCCAAAAAATATTTGAAGTTATAATCCAAAATAACAAATGCAAAAGTAATTAGTGTAACAATATAACAACAACAAAAAAATGTATTTTGAAAAGAAGTACAGTAATAGGAACAGAGTTAGGTACAAAGTTATATTATTTAATTTTATTCAGTTTCACAAACAGGAACAAGACAGGTATGGATAGATTTTTGAACTTGGGGTAAAAGTAAAAAGTAAAACTTGAGTTACTTTCGAATTTATAATATTAGTAAGGAAGTAAGGATTAAACAGGCTGTTATCGTTTTTATTGATGGTGAAATAGTACATAGCTAAGATATCTGTATGTATTCTACTTGTTGGCATGGGTAAATGTTTTTCTTTTTTTTTTTTGATTTTGCTCGTCAAAATGACCACACTCCACCTGATGGTAAGCAGTTGTGTGATCTAAGAGCAGTGGTCTCCACACCGCCCCCACAGTAGCCGAGGCGAATGGGACGTGGTTAATTTCAAATTAAGAGCAGTAAGTTTAGTCTTCAATTTATTTAGTTTTATGTTTAATCTGTCAAGTCTTAGAATACCAGACATAATTTAAAATCTATTTTGTCTGGCCACCGGCATGCCGATGCGACTCAATAGGTTAATTAAAAAAAAAGTATGTATGTATGTTTATCCATTGTTTAGTACCCATAGTAAAAGTTCAGCTTAGTTTGGGCTAGATGGTGTTGTGTGTATGTGGTAGAATATTATTATTATTATTAATTAGAGCCATGACACATTTCGATGGCGTAGTAGTTAGTGTAACCGACTGCCACGCCTGAGGTCGCGGGTTCGATTCCCGCACAAGTCAAACATATACATATATTTAGATTATATAATATGTTTATTGGTTTTATTATGTACAAGTATGTTCTATGCTAGTGTATTACATGCACCTACATTAATAATTTATCTCTGCATCACACTACGGTTTTTTTTTTTACTGTTTTTTTTTTGGTTGACTGGTAGAGAATGCCCTTGGCATTAAGTCCGCCGATGTATTGTTATATGCATAAAGTTTAAAATAAATAAATAACAATTTATAAAAAAAAAGTATATAATATGTATGTTTATCCATTGTCTAGTACCCATAGTATAAGTGTGGTATAAGTTCTGCTTAGTTTGGGCTAGATGGTGCTGTGTGTTACATGTGATAGAATATTATTATTATTATATATTATTATTACTTAACTACTGCTTCCGTGGCGCAGCGGTAGTGAATGTGACTGCTGTGCATGAGGTCTCGGGTTCGAATCCCGGGTCGAGCCAACAAAAAGTTATTGGGTTTATATATTAATAAATCTTAATAGCAGCCCGGAGTTAGGAAGTTGGCGGCGTTAGGCACCCCCGTGCTTCGGAAAGCACGTAAAGCCGTTGGTCCTGCGCCTGATCTCTCTCCGGTCGTGTCGGATTATCCGTCCCATCGGATCTTGAGGGTTAGGGAACAGAGAGTGCACTTGTGTTTGCGCACACGCTTGTGCACTATAATATCTTCTGCGCAGATGGCCAGTCTCCGTTAAGACTGGCCGCCATGACCGAAAATTCGGTCTGGAGGACATTATTATTACTTAAACCTGTTTTCTATTTAACATTACTTTGACTACTATCGATATATCGTATAAAATTCCTTTTGTTTCGTTCTGGGCTAATTCATTTTAATAATAATAATAATTCTTGGTTCTGTTTGTGTATATTGAAACAAGTGCCAGAACAATACCATCAAGCAAATTTTTTTTAAGAGTGCAAATAGCATAATTATTATGTTTGTCATAAATCATAATAAAACACGATCATTGATAAAATCAGTAATTAACTTGATAAGCTACGCTGATGATATGGTGCTGCTGAGCCCTACGGTTAGGGCGCTTAGAGAGCTGCTTAAGTGTTGTGAGGGCTATTCTCGAGAGCATGGCCTAGTTTATAATGTTAATAAAAGCAAGTTCCTGGTCTTTAGGGCTGTCGGTGTTAAATGTCCTGAGTATGTGCCCCCGATTAAACTAAATGGGAATGACATATCGCGTGTGTATCAGTTCAAGTACTTGGGGCATTATGTAACCGAGGGCCTTGATGACCAGGTAGACATTGAGAGGGAACGTAGGACGCTGGCAGTCCGATGTTACATGTTGGCTCGCAGGTTTGCACGCTGTAGCAGGGCAGTTAAGATAACGCTTTTTAAAGCCTATAGCCAAGTATTTTACACGTGCAGCTTGTGGACCAACTATACACAGCGGGCTATCAGCGCTCTACGGGTCCAATATAATAACGGGTTCAGGATGTTGATGGGGCTGCCCCGTTTCTGCAGTGCATCAGGTATGTTTGCACAAGCACACGTCGATGGCTTCCACGCCATCGCCAGACAGAAATCTGCCTCTTTGCTCTGCAGAGTGCGGGGTAGCTCCAACTCCATCCTGAAGACCATAGCGGGGAGGTATGATTCCCCTTTGTTAGGTGATGTTGTTCAAAGGTGTATTTTGAACAACAGCCTGGTTTCCAAATAGATAATAAGTTTACTAACATAGGTATAAGTTATCTTTTGTTTACTAACCCATATGGATGTTGCTTATCCGAAATAAAGAATATTTATTTATTATTATTTAACAATGTCGAGTTGGTGTTTACAGAGTCAAATGCTCGTGTCAGGTCAAGGAGGATCAATAGCAAGCCAATATTTATCTCTGGGCTCCAGTACGAATGTGAGACCGAGCAGGTCTTCAAATCAGTCTTACATAATGTTACTTACCCTCCCGTAGGAGTGACATTGTCAGGTCCCTGCGCCCACCAGAAAGGTAGGTACGAGCACAGCAACGGTAGTACGACATCAATAATGTGAGGAGCTTCGTTGTAGGTCTTGTCAGACTCCACGAACTGGTCCACCTCACCCAGGATGGTTTCTAGAGTTGGCATGCATAGCTCCATTTTCTGCATAATATCTGTTGAAATAAAGATTACCTTTACTATGTAGGTAAGGTTAACTCATACTGATTCAGCCTCAATACAAAAAACTGAGATACATACTTTAATTAAAATACTGACTTGAAATTTTCTCATGGATTCAAGAGTATTTCTTTATTATATTGCGAACTCTAAATAACATGTTTTACCTTGGGCTTCTAGGGAATGGTCGGCAATTCTGTTGAGCAGTGAAAACTGGTTGTGTTTGTTCAGATGCGGTTCTAGGAACGCCACCGGGAATGTTGAGCTGAACGCGCCCAGGCATGAACCCTGGGATAACATTTAATGAGGATTATATAGTGAGGCACAGAACTCTAGATTGTGTTTTTATTTTATTTTATTGTCTTTGGAAAACTTACAGCTAAAATGGTACAGTATACACATTTATAACATAAGATAAGGCCAATTAAAAGTTTTCACATGTAAATTATTATTATGATCAATGATAAAAACTTAAACGCTAACATAACACATATTTAAAATAATAAAACAAAACAGAATATAACTTAAACATTAATGCATTACCGGAATATAGGTCTGAAATAAAATCTTTAATTGCATGGATCGATTTAAAAAAAGGTGTATTAAGGTTGTTAAGATTAGGCAGACAAAATCTGTAAAATTATTTTGTTACCAAATTGTTGTTATTTTAAAATTCTTTAATTCCTTGTTATTATTTTTTGAATGTTGGTTATATTTTGCAAATTTTTCACTCTTCCTAATTAGTATTTGTTGTCTTTTTTTGTTTTATACTATATATTAAGATAAAGGTGTTACAGCATAATTTATGCATGCTGTGACACCTTAAAATGTTGTGCATTTAATTACTACTTATTTATGGTCTTATTTAGTTATGTAGAAATAATGTTACAACTACTGGATGTCCAAATAAATAAATAATAAGTAGGGCATGATGAAATCCCCACTTAAAACTGAAGCAGTGTAATTGAGGAAAATTAATTTACCCTATAGGGTAAAAGTTTTAAATAGGATTTCGTAGCTAAATACACGCACAAAAAGTGCTGTGTGTTCGTAGCGAGTCTGGTATTTAGAGTTCTTTACACAAGCATTGAGGTTGCTATATTTGTTTATATATATATGTATATATATTCCTAGCGATTCCTTTTATGCAGCGTTAGTAACTTCATTCATCTTCATTTAGTCAGTATTTGTAACGTATTAAAGGATAGTGTGATACTTTTACTGGTATTGTGCGTCACACTTTTAAAGCTGTTATCGCTTTCTTAAGTCGCTCACGTAACACTTACCAAAGCAGGCTTATGTCTCTCGATCTCAGTCTTCAAATACTTTCTGTCGTGGGTAAGCGATGCATCAGTTCCTAACGCGTAGAGAGAGCCCAACATCTTATATGACGCCACTTGGATTTCATCCACTGTGAACAATAAAAAACATTAGAAATATGTATTGGCAATTTTTCTCGAGAGGGTTGAGGGAAATCTTTTCTTCACTGTCGAGCAGCCTGATTTGCAAAGTGCACCCACCCATCAGAAGATCGCAGCCAAGTAGGCTTGTATCGTAATTTCCAGAGTAGAGCGAAAGGTTATTGTCCATTACGCAGACAGGGCTCTGACTCTATTAACAAGGTTACCAAAGGAGCAGGTAATACTGGTAGTGCAGCAATTATCCATAGATTACGTTTATTATTTGCTTTTTTGTAATTTTCATTGTTGTATACTATTATCAAGTTTATTTGTTGTGTTATCACGTGTTGCCAGCGATGGCATACGTCATTCAGGTAACACCATTATATTAATATCAGCCTTGTATTAAACTGTCCCACTCTTGGGTATGGGTATCTTCTCAGTGTGAGAAGAATTAGGCTATAGTCTATCCCGCTGGCCAGCGCGTGCTAGCAGATTTCACATTAAATACTTACGGAAAGAAATTAGTCCAGTAATGGCCAACTTTATTAATATGTGTATATCTAAAAATATATATCCTGATCAATTAAAATATGCAATGATTCGTCCAATTTATAAATCTGGAAGTCATCTAGAATATGTAAACTATAGACCTATAGCCATATTGTCAGTTATAGATAAAATCGTAGAAAAAATTATTGTTGGAAAAATAAGTAAGTTCCTAGAATGCCATAACGTGCTCTCAGACACACAGCACGGGTTCAGGAAGGGTAGGAGTACCGTGTCAGCTCTGACGTCTTTCTCCGATTACATTAATGAGAGCCTAGATTGTGGAAAACAAATTATAGCTTTATTTATTGATTATAAAAAAGCCTTCGATACCCTCGATCATAGTATACTTTTACAGTCAATGGATGAATGCGGAATACGCGGTCCTATGAATAGTTGTTTTAAAACTTATTTATCTAATCGGAAAATCTGCACAGTAATTAACGGTGTGTCAGGTGAAGAGGCGGTGATGAGTATGGGGGTGCCAACCGGCTCAGTTTTTGGACCTGTAGGGTATGTCATGCACGTCAACAGCGTGTCTAATGTTGTAAGTAAGTGCCGAGTATATATGTATGCAGATGATATGTGTCTAGTCTACGCTTCAAAAGACATCATAGAAGTACAAAACTCCGTTCAAGAAGATTTTGAAAACATCACAAAATGGGCCCATGATAATGGCATAATTCTAAATTTGAAAAAAACAAAATGCACGCATATATACTCGCCTTACAATAGACTGCCGAAATTTGTAAATATGTCGGATATAGCAATAAAAGGACATTCATATGATTGTTTGCATAATAATAAGGCTGATTGTACTTGTGTATCGCTAGAGTATGTAGAACAATTTAAATATTTAGGTCTGAATATAGATAAGCATTTCAACTGGAGAATACATGTATCTGATATTTGTAATAGGTTAAGGTCTGTCTTAGGAAAGTTCTATCAATTAAATAGAGTAGTAAATAAGCACACACTATTAATAGTATATTACGCACTTGCTCACGCATTAATAAACTACGGACTTATTGTGTATGGTAGAACATTTACTACTTATTTAAATGATATAAAAACATTACAAATAAGACTGCTTAAATATATTGTAACAAAGAAGGAGAAGGATATGTGTAAGAAAGATTATGAAAAGTTATTTAGCATCTGTAAAATATTACCAATACATAAACAAATAAAGTATTTAATAGGTTTGGAATATTATTATAGTGACCAGTACAAAGTGTTTGTTACAAATAGATACAATACTAAAAGAGTGAGAGATGATAATCTAGTTAAACCAAAAATAATAAATTATTATGGAGAGAGAACAAATAAGTATATAGTACCACTAGTATTTAATAGTTTAGATATATTAAGACAAAACCCTAAATTAAGCATATACTTGTTAAAAAAAAGAATTAAAGATTCTTTGCTCGATGACTGTGTCGAGCAGTAAAGTAACACATTTAACATAGATTTTATAAACTTACTCACATGTATATTTTGCACATTTTATATATCGGATAATTTTGATAATTATGTATCCTATCTTGGTGGGTTATTAATTTAAGAGCGCTTCTCGCCGTTAAACGAATACGTTTGGCGAGTTCACTAGTCATAAGATAAAATGTAACTTACCTTTGATTAATAAATACAAAAAAAAAAAACAAAAAAACCTATCTTCAAGAACACTACAGTGAACTTATACATGCAGGTTTTCTCACATGTTTTCCTTCACCCTTAGCTGGTCGTTATAAAAGTCTTTAGAGAATAACAATTAGTGTTTCTCTACTTGATTCAGAATGAGAAAATCTGGAAAGAAGTCAGTCTCTGCTGTCTGCATTCGGCAGTAGTATCAATAGCACAATATGAATTGTGCTTTCTAAAGAAGTCATGTCACAGAATAAATAGTACTAACGTAGTCATGTCATGGTATTTAGTTAATTATTTGTGCCCATTGTTAAATCTTTCTCGCGACACTGGGATAGTACTTGGAGAGCGGGCTATCTTTAAAAACAAACAATACAAAGAAAAACAGATACGTATGGAAACGTAAACGACATTAATCGACAATTCTCTTGATATCATAGACAATTTACGGACGCAATTAGGTATAACTACAGCAATTAATCCGCTTTTCGTCATCAATAATTGAGTAAGATAAGTGCACCTGAATATTTTTACTGTCATAAATAAATGTTTTATTACTCAAGTATAAAATATCAAAGTAAAACATTTCCTTGATAAGCCATGAAATAAAACATAAAATAAGCGTCAACGAAAAGTACTTAATCAAATCTATGTTGGCGACGAAAACAATTTATTTTTATCGTAACAAGCTACCTGAAAATATATAAATGTTGGTCTATATTCGGTATTGTCCCGTGTATTTCTTTGCTGTATTGGTAAATATTAAACTTGTCTTATGCTAACATAATGTTCAATACACGTATTTGGATACGACGGATGTCCAAAATATTAAAAATATTGTAGTCTCTTGTAAACTAGCAAAAAATATAGATAGAAACAGATATTCACTCTCGCAGGTACATATTTTCACATCGTCACAGACTATTATGTTTTTCTCCGACGTTATTAATTTTAAGCCATGTGGTCCACATATTTTTAACAGTTATAGTCCAGCAGCTACCGCCTGTTTTTTTTTAGTGAGTAATAACAGGCTGAATCTTACCAGTCAAACCATCTATTCTGTAGGACAATTGTTTTTCCGAGTTTATCGTCCAATTATCTCAATATTCGAAAAAAAATCTTACTGTTATTCAGACAATTTTGACACCCCACCGAATGGACATGTTTTATACCTGCTCTCTACATTAGCTACCTCTACCGAGAATTTTTCGAAAGAAAAGCTTGGGCGTCTCGTCGAACTAAACCTGCTCACGAATATTCAGCCTGTTATTGACTGAATATTCGTGAGCAGGTTCGGTTCGACGAGATACTCACTAAAAAAAACAGGCGTTGGCTGCTGGACTATTATTATTACGCAATGTAGCTAGTCTAAATTTTAAAATAATTTATTACCACCAGGTTGTAAGTACTGCAGACATTCCACAGCCAGCCGAAACAGTAATTGCTGATGTCATCAAAAACATATCCCGAGTCAACACCATACTACAGGAATTGATTCATAACTATGAGCACTTGCAAAATATATACCAGTCACAAGAAATCATTGAAGGTACGTCGGACTATCCTTTAGTTAGAGATAAAAAAAAAGTCTTTAATAAAAGTAATAATCAATTTGGTGCAACTAAAATAATTTGGTCAGATATGGAAGAAGAAGAAACAACCATAAACTTTAGTGGAATTGCAGTAACACCACTACGAACCTCAAAAATTAATAGACATCATAATTTTAAACCAACTACAAAGAAAATAAGTACGACAGGAAATGAGATGTTGATATTGTTGTCATCTGCAGAAACAACGGTACAATCCGATTCATCCTCTAAACAGACGCGGCTCGAAGTTAAGTTCATCAACACGCATAAAAAACGTGTGAATGAAGATGAAATTAAAACGATTACGCCAGAAACTATAATAGAGCCCAAGGGAAAGAAATTACGATTCCGTAATGATCCTAATAGAAACACACATAGACATAAAAAACGTTTAAGACACGCTAGTTCAAATGGTACAATGATATCAAAAAAGAAGAATAGGGATAGTAATACACAGACTAATAGCAAAAGTAAGCAAGAAAAAACCAAGACTGCCCACGCTCCAATCATAATTCAACTTAGTTTAGGTAACAGCAAGAAGTCTAGTAATGGTGGCAAAAACCAAAATATACATTTGAGAAGTAATATGTTAAAAAACGTGACGGATACGAAAAAAGATTTTTCAGAGTTGGGGAAACATGAAGAGAATAAAAACGTAAGTGCACATCCTAAATCCTCTAACAATTAAATATCGTGACGATTTGCATAGCGTTGTTTAAAAAAAAAACTGATATTTTATCTTTTGACATTAAAAATGGTAATTGAGGTCTAAGAGAGCCCTGACAGCGGTTTTTTATATATTACAAGTGCAAGAAAACATTCGCCCTTAGCATGCTGCCTAATGCTAAGTGGTTATTATAGCCAGTAACCGATTTGATACTCGCGTAATACTCCTAGTGTAAAATTTCTGAACAAAGGAATTAAACATAAAAGCAAAGAATTTGAAGTGTTACGCGCATGAGCTTCCTAAACCTACAGCTTTGTTGCCTGTAAAATGGATGTACTTCTCCAAGTGCGCTGGTACATTTATAAATTCACAACATAGTTGGTAGCGACAGGCTGTTACGGTCAAAAATATGCGCGGACCTAATTCTAAATTTACATTTATTAAATTGTAAAATAAGTTTCTCAGGTATTCATACATACATACATAGATTCACGCCTGTTTCCCAGAGGGGTAGGCAGAGACTACGGATTTCCATTTGCTACGATCCTGACACGCTTCTCTGGCTTCATTCACTTTCATCACATTCCTCATACACGCCCGTCGGTTCAAGGAGCTCTTAACCTGCCCTTTGTCCAGAACGCCTCCGTTCTGATCGATAAACGTTCGCCTAGGTTTTCCTCTTGCGACTGTTCCATTCACAGGTATTCAATCTCCGTTTTTTTAATCATTGATGTGTCAGTTAACCAAGTTTCATACGTAGTATTGTTGGCATACTGTTTTACCTGCTCTCTTGCCAGTCGTGCTGTAATAATTGGTATTGCCCACTTTTTAAGGCAACGGTTTAATAAGGTTCTATTGATTATACAATGCTAAATTAATATAAATGTCGAATACCTTTTTCTCCTTTTCAATATTAATTAGGTTTGGCTTCATTTTTAGCAAGCCAATGAAGATATTTATAGCGATTCATCTTTTAATCTATCAGATGATGAGGAATCCATCAATAAGAATATATTTGAGACCAGCGTTTTAAGGAAGGCTTACGGAGACGCTTGCTTGAAGCTTGTTGTAAGAAAATGTTACAAGGTACCTTTTTATATAGCTCGTTGCGTAGTTGAAAAGTTAGCGCTCGTACTTGAGGCTGAATATCTTACGTCGACATTCTTGTGCAATAAATGTAATATATAAACATTCATGGTGTATTATCAAAGAGCAGAAAATGCTATTACGTTTATATTTTCAACCTATAGTTTATTTGCCACGTAATAAAAGGCGAGCTTATTGGAGACCCTATATATTTTTTTTACGCGCTACCACTGATTATTTCCTTAAAGAAAAAGCCTATTTATTGTCGATTTCGATAATCAAACCCACGAGCAATTATAATTTAAAGCACATTTTGTGACAAAGGCGAAATGGAAATTACAGTAGATAATTAAGTTAGGGTTGTTACCTTAACTTAATTATCGATTGTATTTTACTGTTTAGCATTTTTGCCAAACTTACAAAAAATGTATATATTAATAAGAATTCATAAGGCCGACGAGTCGTATACCTTACTATTAGTTTAGATACACTCATACGAAAGTAAATTATTACATTCATAAAGTTATGTCACCTGTTACCCTATCTCAACCCACGTCGCGCACCTCTGACTTTCGGCAGTTATATGACTTTTCGAAATGATGTGCGTATTGATTGACAATTATCGCCTGCTCCGTGCCTCGGAAAGCACGTTAAGCCGTTGGTCCCGGCTGCCATGAATATCTATGGCAGTCGTTATTGGGAGAGTGTCGATACAAAAGATCCCACTGGGTCGAAGTGTCGCCAGTCTGCACTGACTGGCACCCACATAAGATAAGATAATAAGATACCCTATCTCTATTACTAACATAAACTATGTTTACAACAAAATTATTCCAAAGGCATGCAAAATCGTGGTTAAAGACGTATGCAGGAGCAGTAAGTGCGAAGAGGAATTTCGCAAATCTTTCGATTTGTCTTCAAGAACTGGTTGTATCCAAGCTTTCAATGCATCCACACCAGTTAAGTCTGACGTCATAGAAGCCAACGAGGCATCCACTACGAATGAACTATTAGATAAGGCAGAGTGGCAAAGGAAAAATGATAAGAAAAAGAAAAAAGAGGAAAGGGAACGTGTTCTACGAGAGCATGAACAGTTTAACTGTGAGATTTCCTAAAGTATAATCTGGCAGCATCAAACTACGGAATAGTGAGATCAATTCGAAGGAAGTGGCATTGAACGTTATATAGAAACCATGATCACGAAGTGTTCACTAGCTATATGCACTTTTTTAAAATAGTCATTGATAATAACTTGATATTTGCGAAACCTCACAGATAGTAGCAGAGCAATAAGCTCAGTCACAGTACCACCGATATGTACAAACATTTTTATGGAACCCGATATTATTCGCATATAATCCGGGACTTATGAAACAGCTCTTAGCATTGAGACACGCGTAGGATGCCAGATCCTTCATTTTCACTTTTCCGTTGACTCTAAAACATTATAGGGCCACATAAGGGAGATTTACGTTCAAATATAATCGTTTCCTTCAAATAATAACTTAATTTTTTTTAGGCATGCAAAACTACGTTAAAAATAATATGCAGCACTTCTAAATGCAAAGGTGATTTCAAACGCGAATTTAATACCAATTATAAGGAGAAATGTCATACCGTGTTTGCTGATATGATTAACTTTAGAGCCGTTTCTTCAAGTAAGAGAATTTAATATATTTTTAAATGTATCTACTTGAACGTGGATTTCCCTCAACTCCAAATCCTACTTAGCCAAACTAAGATTTAAAGTACTGATTAATAATAATAAGCCCTGTAATAAACAGTTCCACTGCTGAGCACGGACCGCTTCTCAGTGTGAGAAGAGTTAGGTCATAGTCCATTACGTTGGCCCAGTTTGACAGATTTTATTATCTCCGCAAACATAATGGTTTTCTCGTGATGTTTTCCTTTACCGATAAGCAAACGGATATTCACGACGTGATCTATAAACACAATGTTTATGACAATCAAGACCGACGTTTTCCTGTTTGCTTGCCGAGGCATTCCTTTTACGAATTTGCTGGTGTAACGTAACCATAGGTCGAGTGGCAGTCGAGGTTAACCAACTGGCAACCAATTTGATTATGCTCGAAGAACGATTATATTGATTGCAAATTATTTTAGTCAAATAACTTATCCGTTTGGGCTATAAGTAATAATAATAATAATATTAGCCCTGTATTAAACTGTCCCACTGCTGGGCGTGGGCCTCCTCACAGTGTGAGAAGGGTTAGGCTGTAGTACAACTATATAATATTCTGATGCATTGACTGAGTTTTAAAATCTTGACATATCTATCTTTAAAAGAATTTAAAGTTAAATACAAGGTTTATTAGAAAGAATTGAATGGTTGTAGTCAAACCTCTTTAATGAATTTTGCAGTCGAAGAAAATGCGAATGGGTATCTGGCGGCTGTCTGTCTATCACATGACGAAAACTTGGTAAGACTAATTCTAATAATAATAATAATAATATTCTATCACATACACACAACACCATCTAGCCCAAACTAAGCAGAGCTTCTACTATGGGTACTAGACAATGGAGAAAAAAAAAAAACAGTATATATATATATATATATATTGTTTTTTTTTTTTTTCTAAATACATACATATTATACATAGAAACACCCAGACCAAGACAAACATCCATGTTCATGCACACAAATGTTTGACTTGTGCGGGAATCGAACCCGCGACCTCAGGCGTGGCAGACGGTTACACTAACCACTACGCCATCGAGGCCGACAATAATGATTGAAGCTTAATCGGTTCATATCTTTCTTTCTCTGTGAATGACTCAAATCGGATTCAAGGTTGTTGCTTTTATTACAATAATTGGGAAGAGAGAAACCTGCCACGCGAGGGTGCGTGCTCACTTCAACTATTGCAATAGGTTGACATTACCGTAACTCCCCTGGATAAGGACAGCTCCGACGTGGGATACTTTTCGATAATCTCTTTACCATTCGTAGACGCTTCACAGACACAGTTGAAAATATTACTAAAGGGTTTCGTGAGGCATTGAATAAATTTCCTGTCTAGCCTTACTGACTGTAAGCTAGACAGGCAGACCATAAATATGCTCATTTTACAACGTTATTGGTCACATGAAAATGAATAGCTCGCCTTTATAAAAAGACATTATCCTAATCCTAACTAATATTATAAAAGCGAAAATAAGTTTGTTAGTTTGTTTGTTTGTTACCTTTTCACGCTTAAACCACTGAACCGATCATCCTGAAATTTTGCATATACGTTGACAGGTTTACAGAAACGGACATAGGCTACCTTTCATCACGAAAAAAATTACTGTTCCCAAGGAAAACAATAATAACGTTTTTATAATAATAGATGGCGCCACGTGTTTTTCGAATCATGATTGAATTATATTATTACAAGCAGAGTACAACCCAAATTGATTGTCAAATTTTAAATTAACGCGAGCGAAGCCGCGAGCAAAAGCTAGTATAATCTAAAATTAAGTTTAGCAAAGACCGGTTTCAGATTTATTTAAGAGCTTGATTAAGTAGTTTGAACTAACTGTCTAGAGCGCAAGACGAATGTTTTTTATATATTATATAGACGATAAGCATGCACACGGCTCACCTGATAATATTCCTTCACCTTATAGGAGTCCGTCAGATCAGAAAATAGGTCCAGAATACTTTTTGATCTGATGTATAAGCTAAATTGAGCATAATTTGGGTAGCAAGTGCAAATCTACATTCTCAATCATCGTCAAGCTTTAAGCCAATGTATGTATGTATTAATTATTTCAAACATTTACTTTCGCTAGCCAATTGTCGTCCAAGACGATAAGAATCCAGATAAAAACGTCCCAGCGACTAATAATTTGAACGTCTTAAGATCCAAATACGAAAAGGAATGTATAAAAACGTCGCAGGAAAGATGCAATGATGCTTGCAAATATGCTTACACTCAAGCTTGTGAGAAACATGAGTGCAAAGACAATAGAGTGAGACAATTCGAGAAGACTTGCAAACGGCAGTGTAAGACATCCTATGTATCGGACAAAACTAACGCTAAAAGCAGCAGTAGTAGTTCTAGTGACAGTTCATCGGAAAGTGATTCAGATTAAATTATATTCTAGTTTGATTAGTTACTTGTGTTTTATTTTTGACTACCTGTGACCATGAGTTTCGTTCAAGCTGGAGCAGCCCTATTGAGGCAGGAAAAACACATCTGACAGAAAATCCTAGTCGGCAAAAAATAAAGTTAAAAAAATGACAAATTTTCTAGTCTCCTTATAGAGGCGCTGTACTATTAGTGAGAGAGAATCCTAATAATTATTATAAAAGCGAAAATGAGTTTGTTTGTTTGTTACCTTTTCACGCCTAAACTACTGAACCGATCATCCTGAAATTTTGCATATACGTTGTCAGGTGTACAGAAACGGACATAGGCCACCTTTCATCCCGAAAAATTTACTGTTCCCGAGGAAAACAACAATAACGTTCTTATGATAATAGATGGCGCCACGTGTCTTTCGAATCATGATTTAATTATATTATTACAAGCAGAGTACAACCCGAATTGATTGTCAAATTCTAAGTTAACGCGAGCGAAGCCACGGGCAAAAGCTAGTTTAAAATAAAACTTATATAGCATAGCTTTTTATATATCCTTACTAATATTATAAATGTGAGTGTGAGTTTGTTTCTTACTCTTTCAAGCTTTATCTACTCGACCGATTTTCGTTAAATTTCGCATACACGTTGTCAGGGTACAGGATAGGACGTAGGGTACCTTTCGTCCAGAAAAAAGTACTGTTCCCGAGGCATAGAAAATTAACATAACCTATTAATAATAATGTAGAAAGAATGGACGAGGATAGACTGACTAAGAATGTTTATAAGGCTAGTGTGAATGGAACAGTTGCAAGAGGAAAACCTAGGCGAACGTTTCTCGATCAGATCGGAGGCGATCTGGACAAAGGCCAGGTTAAGAGCACCTTGAACCGACGGGCGTGTATGAGGAATGTAATGAAAGTGAATAAAGCCAGAGAAGTGTGTCAGGATCGTAGAAAATAGAAATCCGTAGTCTCTGGCTCCCTCTGGGAAACAGGCGTGAATCTATGTATGTATGTATTAATAATAAAGTGCGCGTGTAAAATCTAACAATCAATAAACTGTGGCACCAATTGAGTGAGGCCTGTGCATTAGTAAATAGCTACAAGTTAATTGAAATAAAACTATAATACTTACATAACAAGTCGGCACCATACTCGCAGTTGGCGAGATGGTCGAACATGGCGGTGAGTATCGGCAGCAGCACTCCGTTTATATAGCCCAGAGAGGTGGACGTCTTCAGGTGAGTACCTCGAAGGTGCGCGTATTTACCCTGACGAATATATGATACGTTGAATGCTAGCAAAAAAAAGTGAAAGGAACGTCCTTCGCGCTTACGAACACCATTTGTACATAAGACACGCGAGGAGTTAATTTGTGTCATATCACGACTTGTTATGCCTGAAGGATTAGACAGAGATGGATTCATCAGATAGGTATTAGATATTTTTGAGTTTCTGGCACGAGAGCGTGTCGACTCTATGCTGTTATTCTAAGAAATAGGCGGTGTGCCTATTATCGTCAAACTGGCACATATCCAAGCTAAGAATTTAAATACAGAAAACCCAATCAAATTGAGCCCGTACTAGGATCGAAGGATCGAATCTGGGCCATGATAAATGGCTGTAAGCTAAAGCTCAAGGTGTTATGATATTGATATACAGCAGTGGGTATCTATTAATTTCACTTTGCTTATATAAATATAAATTTTGTTACATAATAATATAACTCTATTGAAGGACAATGTGGGAGTTGAGTAAGAGGTTAAAAGAAAAGCTGAACAAATAACTATGTGGCGATTGCTTCAACGACTAAAGTTTTAAATTTAAATTAAAGAAGAACAAATATTAAAATGATCTTTTTCCTGGTAAGAATCCGTACTGAAGTAGCTCATATCCTTTCGCTGTGATAAAGCTAGTACCATACCATTATTTAACTAATTGGTTAAAACATGATACTTCTGTTAAACTGTATGGTAGATCTATTTTCTTCTGAACATTTTACTTATAATATAATAATAAATAATATCAGCCCTGTATTAAACTGCCCCACTGCTGGGCACGGACCTCTTCTCACTATGAGAAGGGTTAGGTCATAGTTCACCACGCTGGCCCAATGCGGGTTGGCAGACTTCACATATCTTCGAGAACATTATGTAGCACTCTCAGACATGCAGGTTTCCTCACGATGTTTTCGTTCACCGTTAAAGCAAGCGATTATTGACTATTTAATACGCACATAACTTGGAAAAGTCAGAGATGCGCGCCTTGGGTTCGAACTCGAGACCTCTGCGTGGCAGTCCAACGGTCTCCCACTAGGCTAGGTTTACTTACGTCTTGTAAATTCATAATGGTATGTCCAACGTCGTCAGCCACATTATTGAAGAATGTCAGCATAGATGTTCTAATGAACTCGGGACAGTTTTTGACCAAGGATTTGGCGTCTATACCCTTCACCAGCACTTGGAGACAGCGGACTGTGATGCGCACATCTGGACCGAACGCCGCCAGTCTGGAACACAAAGACAGAATATATAACGTACAAGATTTTGCGCGCGGCTCCGCCCGCGTGGTACCTACATCAATAAAAAGTAGCCTATGTTGTTCCCCAGGTTTTAAACTATATCTGTATCAAATTTCTTCTAAATCGGTTGAGTGGTTTTGTCGTGAAAAGTTAACTAACAGACAGACAGATAGACAAACAGAGTTACTTTCGAATTTATAATATTAGTAAGGATTGGAAGTATAACAAGGTCACAAGATCGCGAGCTATAAATTAATGGATAGTGTGCTGGTAAAATTAATGCGCATGGCGGTCAGATCAGTGAGCTTTAAATATGAGAATAGTATGCTCGTGAAGATACACACGCACGACGTTCATACTAACTGAGCTACTAGCAAGAAGCGAGTTTGAGTAGTAGAGCCTCGCTGATTTCAGCATGAATGGGGCCAGCTCGACCGGGGAAGGACTACCCTCTCATAGAATATCGACGTGAAGTACCAGTATTCCTACTGTTGTGTTTCGTTCGTTGAGTGAGAGTGCCGGAGGCCCAATTACCCCCTTTCCCCCATCCCACCCTTTCTCCTTCCCATTTCCTTTCCTAAAGGGTCGGCAACGCGCAAGCCTCTGGTGTCGTGGCCGTCCATGGGCTGCGGTGGCCACTTGCCGTCTGGTGGGCCGTATGCTTGTTTGCCAGCTTAGTTGTATAAAAAAAAACCTGTTTTGTGAAAAATTCTCACTGCCTACCTTTATCACACCGGCAGAAAAGTTACCTCCGGGAGCCAACCTGCCTTGGCCAACCTGGCCGATGTAAAGACAATCTGTCAAGGTGGGGATATATAGACACAAGTGCGAATGCATGTGACTGCGGCGTATCACCACAGACATTGTGTCATCTGTTATCGTGCCCCGTGAGCCCAGAATCGTGCACACTGGAAGACCTGTACCAGGCTAAACCAAATGCAATCCGCGTTGTCGAAAACTGGTCCAAAATTATACAGTAAGTAAAATAACGATAGGCGTTCCCTTAAAGCGGTTATTATACATCATTAATAGATGCAAATGAACATATTTTCATAAAAAATAAGCATAAAAATTGCAAGCATGAAAAATAAATTAAATGTAAAACTAATTAAAAATCATTTTAATTAAAAATTCATAACTAAGTAAAAAGCGACGTTGTCGTTTTGCATTGCTACTTTTGTGCGTATGCAAAGAGTGTTTCTTTTTCGTGCCTGTTTATAATTTTTTATTAAATATTTTTGATGTTATTAAAATAAAATATTTTTTGTTTTTAATGGGAACATTTTTTTTAGAATCTACGCACGCCATAATATTGCCAGTTTAAGGGAACGCCTTTCGTTAGATAACGTACTGTATAAATGTTTTGCCATCGACACAATAAGTAAGTTAGTATTCTAGTACTACGCTCGTAGAATTATAAAGTGTGTGAACTACACTAGTTTTAAAAGCTGAACGGGATTCTCAATAGTTGGCAATGTGTACCAAAAACTATTGAGCTATTCTATTGCCATTTCGCTTTAACCTGGTAAATCCAATGACAGTTGTATTCTTTGCTTGAATAAAGCATTTAATAGGTAATAACTCGCGGTCTGATCACGCCCTAAAGTAATTAAACCGAACAGACTATGAACGATCTGTTTTAGGTCTCTTTCAGAATTTGGTCTTCTTGTTAAGGTCACATTACGCAAAACATCCTGTTCAAGCAAGTACGCTTAGCTTGCGTCCTACATTTGTATCTGACGCTAAGCGTCTTCTTGTTCGATCGAGAATCAGAGGAGATAATTTTTATTAATTTATCTCATGTTTGATTTAAGCAAAACCAAATGATAAACGATTTGTATGTAAGTTCTTTTAGTAAAGAAAAGCTTTATTTTTTAATGTTAATTTTACGGAGTCTATGATTGTATAATTTTCATTTTATCTGTTTTTGTTTGATTTAAGCAGAACCAAATAAAGGATTTGCATGTAAGTTTCTGTTAGTATTTGTAAGAAACGTGGTATTATATATAAATACCTACTGGACAAATAACTTCGAGTCTTATTTTATTTCTTTTCCCGACGAGTAGAATGAACTATTAATAACAACTGGTAAAAGTGATGAATTTCAATTTTATATTCACATTTACCAAATCATGAGGTTATTATTAATAATGACAGATAATTATTAATAATTTTCAATTAATCAAACTTACCGTAACATATATTTTTTTTATACAACTTAGGTGGCACACAAGCATACGACCCACCTGATTGTTAGTGGTCACAGTAGCCTATGGACGCCTGCAACACCAGTCATCACTTGCGCGTTGCCGACCCTTTAGGAATGGAAGAAGAGAAAAAGGAAGTGGGAAGGAGATTGAGCGGGAAGGAGGAAAGAGGGTGATTGGGCCTCCGGCACTGTGAAATATCTCTATATTGAACTAACCTGGATCTCAATAAGCTAGCCAGCTTACAGAACAACGCAGCAACCATCTCCTTCTCCTTTAAGCTAGCAGCTCCAACGTTATTTGTAGCAGTAGCTACTGCTATGAAATAATTACGATGCGTTGAGAAGTACTTCTCCATAAGCGGCAACACCACCTGTATGCCAAATTGAGCTTTATTTTATAAGTTGTAAGGGTCGTTTTTAGATGACAATTTATTGACTTACGTGTTTGAGGTCTATAGGTAAGAGAGTGATTGTGTAAGTGTGTATCTTTAGCATATAAAGCAAAATGTAGTCATTTATACTAAGCATAAATGTTTCACTTTGCCGTTAGATTTTTCTACTAGCGATGCGAATTTGACATTGTTTGTATGTAATCATTGTCGATTATTAGGAACGCTGTAATTGTAACAAGAAGCCTTATATGCCTGGTAACTTTGATTCGACGACCAACGTTGTAGTCTTAATCAGGCAACATATTAGATATGTGGACGATACCTTAGTGTTCTATATTTCATTGGTTGTACTCAAAACGATTTTGCAGAACCCTTTTACTATATAGACTGAGTTTTTTCAATGGTATACTCCTAACTAATATTATAAAGGCGAAAATGAGTTTGTTTGTTTGTTACCTTTTCACGCCTTAACCACTGAACCGATCATCCTGAAATTTTGCATATACGTTTTCAGGTGTACAGAAACGAACATAAAAAACAACAATAACGTTCTTATGATAATAGATGGCGCCACGTGTCTTTCGAATCATGATTGAATTATATTATTACAAGCAGAGTACAACCCGAATTGATTGTCAAATTCTAAATTATCGCGAGCAAAGCCGCGGGCAATAGCTAGTAAAAATATAGGCAACTGTTTTCTTTGCTTACGCTTCTAAGATTGCCACAAGGATAATTTTAATAGTGGTAATTTAGTTGTTTAGACAAATTATATGAGTTCATAGTAATGTGTGTTATTATGCTGGAGTGATGTGATGTGGGCCGTTTAAATATTTTCTGAAGGTTCTCTCGCAATACCCCTAAACATCGAACTATATTATCTAGTATGAAAGGAATTACACATCTAACGATTACACAGACTAATAATTAGCAAAGTGAGCTATTTGACATAAGTGATAAAGCTTATAATTGTCAATGAAAAACAAAATGGCTGCCAAAACTAGCACATCGATTAGTTTCACATTGCATAACAGTTTTTCTAGTGCAAATCATAATTAGAAACGGCATGGCTTTAATGTTCTCAATATGATACTAATATTTGTACCTTCTTGAAATATTTTAGCTCCGATTTGTGTTGCTTGTAAATTAATAAAATCACGTCATTATTGCATTAGTAGGTGATACGTAAAGAGATAGGCACTCATTAATTTTTGTCCTTCTCTGCAGTATGTAGGACTCATTAGTTAGAAAGAGTACGAGGTAATATTGTCATTACCTGTACATATACGTACAGTAACAAAATGCATTTGTCGTTATTTGTTGTCTGTCCTTCACTGCCCTTTGATTTGATGCATTAGTAAGACAGAGTACTACATTAAAAATGATACATAAGTGGATATTGTCATGACTAAAATTATGAATACAATGCTAAAATGCATTCTTTAAACACTTTTAAAGACAAAATAAATTAATCTTATTAATTACTTTTTTTTTACCTATTATTACCAATTACTATTTTGTTAATTTTATTAGTTTGTAGTTAGTCATTAACTATCAAATGTTTAGTCAATTTCGTTACAAGTCTTACAGTTCTGTATACCAACCAAATGGCGCTGGCATTACCTTTCGCCAAAACAGCCTTTCTAAATAAAACAAAATAAAAATCTTACCTTTGAAAAGAACTTAATATCTCTCGTGCTAGTTTTAAAACTACTTCTTCTACTGAACGTCGTTGATGGTTTCAATATCTTCATATTGATTGTCGCCCTGTCAATGTATTGGATCAACTTCTCGAGCAGTGAGTAAGCGAATCTCAACTCTATTGCTACACCAGTAGTGGTCTGTTCCGTACTGTCGGTCACTTTGCTCGGACGGTGGAGCTTGTACCCCTGGTATTGAAGGTATTTGAGGAACTCTTGGGAGCGTTCACGATCTTTCTTCTTCTCTTTGTCTGTGAGGAGGTCGTATGGTACTAGTTGTGGGTGGATGCCACCTGTGTGAGGAAATATTATAGTCGTAAACAGTTGACGAATTAATGACAAATATTTGCCTATATAAGAATGGAAAAACGTAATCTATACTAATGAACTGCAAAGATTTATATTTTCGTATGTTTATATTTCTGTTTGTACGGGTGTGGTGCAGTAATCATAAACTTGAGTAAAATAGCGCGAGACAGCTAGTTAAATTATGTAAATGAAATGTTCATTAGATTTACTGTTAGAAAATTCTTACAAGCTTAGGACTTATTGTTCCTGGTAAGGTTGCCATCATTATCGATCTACAGAGTTCAGAACACGCTAGCTCACTAAAAGCGAATATTTTCTTTAGAATATAATTCTTTAGCATGTCATATTAAGCTAACGAAGTCAACTAACAACTCTGTTTGTGCCTAACGAAGTCAGTCACTTGACAACGAAGTTACTATTATTATTTACTTTCGTCTTTAGTAGAAGAAGTGCAAAGTTTCCATCCTATGTGTTTAATACATTTCGACTTGCCGAAATACACAGGCTTATGTTTAATCTCTTTTCCTCTCACCTCCATTAGTAACGAGTTCTTCCTTCTTCTTCTTCGCCCAGATATCATGAGCGTTCTCTGCCAATCGCTCGGCCATATTCTGCATTTCCCTCGAGAGCGTCAAGTTTGTCATGTCGACTGGGTGAGGGTTGTAGTTGAACGGTGTCGCTGAATCGGTCTGGTGAGATAAGGCTATATCATTATCTTGTACATGAACTAAATGAAATAATAATATGAAAATTAGGTGTGAATGAAGAACGATATAAAAAGGTAAACAAGGTGTCAATAAGTAAGAGGGTTTAAAGCTTCTGCTCGATTTATGAGAGTATTCAGAATACTTTTTAGAATAATATTATAATAGACAATCTAAGGGAAGTTAAAATGGCCTCTTGATACGATATGACGACTTCTTTAAACAATCTTAAAAGAGAAAAAATATTTAGAGAGGCAATTACAGCCGTAGAAGAAAGTGTGCGTCTAGTAGTATCAAGAGATTAAAAAAACAAAAGACAGAAATATGTGTTTACTTCCCTAAGAAGAACTGCGCTCTTAATTCAAAGAAGAAGAAACCAATTTCAGTAAATGATTATGCCAATATCATCGAAAACCATCTGTAATGACTGTGAATTTAAAGACAAAAAAAATATGGTTTATAATTTGATAATAGGAATGCTTGTTTAAAGCATAGTTATTCTTATTTTAAGTCATAAATATTTACTAAAGTGCTTTTCTTCATTACTTATTTGTAGCATTCCTATTTTTCTACATTTAATAAAAAATGTCTATACGTCTAAAGAAATAGTGTGATTAGAGAGAGATGCGGCATGAAAGTGGATATAGTTACAAGAATAGAAAAGGGTATGTTAAGGTGGTTTGGACATGTAGAAAGAATGGACGAGGAAAGACTGACTAAGAAAGTTTATAAGGCTAGTGTGAATGGAACAGTCGCAAGAGGAAAACCTAGGCGAACGTTTCTCGACCAGATCGGAGGCGTTCTGGACAAAGGCCAGGTTAAGAGCTCCTTGAACCGACGGGCGTGTATGAGGAATGTGATGAAAGTGAATGAAGCCAGAGAAGTGTGTCAGGATCGTAGCAAATGGAAATCCGTAGTCTCTGCCTACCACTCTGGGAAACAGGCGTGAATCTATGTATGTATGTATGTACGTCTAAAGACATACTGTCATCTAACTATAATTTATTTGGCATCATCTTTTATTTATTATTCACATAAGTATTCTCAAACTCTTCAAATTATAGAGCAGGCACACGAACCCCTACAGAGAAATGAAATATTAAGGATAAAGGCAAAGAAAAAAGTACACAAAAGACAGTTACTTGTGCAGTACAGCTGTAAAAAACAATACAACTAACCAACATAGACGTAGATTTTAGTTGGTATCTACTACAAAAATCTAGATCTAGAACATTCTAGAACCATCATATAACCCCCTTAAGTCATCTTATAATACGAGGGCTAAGTAATGGCTATACTACAACACATAAGCTGATTATTGATATTTCTAGAGCCATGACACAGTCTTATCTTTAAAGTTTACGTATTAGTTCTAAATTTAAACTAACACATTTACTAACGCATTTTAGCAAATAGACAGAAATCACAATATTATTTACACATAATGAATACAAAACCAAACATAGTACTTATATAAACACTACCTATATGCTATCTATACTACTAACATAATAAAGGTAAAGAGTTTGTTTGAACACGCTAATCTCTGGAATTAGCAGGCAGATTAAAAAAATATTTTTGCTGTTGATAGCTCAGTGCTCGAAGAAGTTTATAGACTATTTGTATAACATAATGCTACGAGCCACGAGAGCGGAGCAGTAAACGCAGGTGAAACCGCGAAAGATCGTAATCGTTTTCTTTTTCAATCCAACTGACTATCTTACTCGTGATCTTACTAACGCAGATGTATGTCAAAGTACTGACTTTGACGTGTAAATTGAGCTAAAAGTATCTCCCAGAGATTTTGTAAAACCGATTTTGTTTGGAGGCTAATAGACGTACATAGGTACATATGTCCCAATTAGGACGATTTCGAGTCTTCACTTTGCGTGCCCTTGTAACATCTCGCCCTTGTCTTTATATAATATAATTGTAGTTAATACAACTTTCAGATGTGAATCTCTGTACAATTATTATAGTTAGTCAAAGTCAAAAATCGTTTATTCATTTAGATCACAAAGTAACACTAATGAACGTCAAATCGTAACATATGAACGTCAAAAAATGGCGTCGATTAAAATGGCGCCAATATACAAAGAGTATGTCATGGCTCTACGCATATCTATCAGCTTATACAAATACACCAAATAATAGTATGGTATATTGGAACTCACCACTATATCGGGCGGTCGCTGTGCGTTGCGGGGATATGAAAACAACACACACAGTCAGGTAGGGATCGCACATGCCGGGTGACGTCAGTCATTCATTCATTCGTTCAGTTAAAGGCGAAATCATTCATTCATATAATTAAAAAAAATAATATGAACAAAATTTGGAGCGTCATTCCATTTAACTATGCCTAATGATATATATGTTATATAATATGTAACGGGTATTAACGCGATTATGCACAATGTTTACCCTTTTGCATGATCGCATTAATACCCGTTACATATTATAATAATATAATATATAATATATATAAAGTTTAAAAGTTATTATGCAAAATTATGTTAATAAAAAATATGTAGATAATTTTCTTTTTTATCAACATCATACTCCTAAGCTTGTCTAGTTAATTTTAGTAGTAGAAGATTATTTAGAATATTTTAAATGACTTTAACCTATTGAGTGACAGCGGCACACCGGTGGCCAGACAAAATAGGTGTTCTACTATGTTTACCATTCCAACGATATGAGGCGCTCATAGCCAGTTGCACTCACTGATCGGTGCGGATGCAAAAATGGATACCTACCCATGTCAAAACTAAAATTATATAAGGTGGTATTTGACACCATCTAACATAACTTCATACAAAAACTGTTAAGTAGTTTAGTTATCTCGTAAAAGATGGCAGTGCACTACTATAAAATAAAAAAGTAGATTTCTTAATAGCTCAATTTCGTTAAAACATTAAACAATTTTTGAATCTCTTTTCCATGAACATTACTTATTTAGAAATAAAAAGTAATTAAATAGGTAAGAATTACATTTGACTAGAAGTGTCAATACCTAATATAGCTATTTTATAAAACAACGCCATCTAGTTCAATCATATTCATTCTAATTCGAGTGTTCACAGGATTTTAGACCTTAAGGTATCCATGGAATATTACAGGCGACTGTGCATAATTATGTATGAATTATTTGCAAAGATGATTAGCATTTAATTACTGGTCGTCTCTGCCAATTACTTAGAAAAACAGGCGTGTGTCTACGTATGTTCTAAAATCAATTATTAATTTCTATAAAAATTTAAATACTTGTGTTTTCTCGTACTGAAAATAAAATATACATTTTGAGCTCCTAGCGTAGTTTATGTACTTACTCATAATGACTTGACATTATAAGTAAGCGAACTATATATTAGGGAGTATAGTAATATATAGCTATTAAAAAAATACAACCTTTTCGCGGTACTAGGAAAATGGAAAGACGCTTAGCACTTAAATTAATATATAATCTAATTCAACTCTCTAAATTGAAGCAACGATTCGTTTAAAATATGACAATATTTATTCAGTGTTTATACAGTGTAAAAGTGTTCTCATGTAAGTGAAATGTAAATTTCTTTATGAGAAAATAAAAGTCTTTAACCAAAATATTTGAATCATTGATATTGACATAGAATATACCTACATAAATGTTTACGTAATATTGCACAGTACAAATATTTAAATCATAGATCGTTTCTTAGGGATACAGGTCCATACTGCACCTACATACATCGCCATCAACGTAAGTACATTTGCTAAAAGTGTCAACACTATTCTCAGTGGACACTTTTCCCTGCAATCTTAGTTCGGTAAGTTCAAACATTAGATAAATAACGATAGTGTACAACTTTCAATATGAGTGAGCGATATATTATTATTTGAATAAAATAATTTTATATATTATTATTATTTTATTCAAATGTCATGTTGACATTGTCTGTCAATTAAATGACAATTTAACGTCCATATTCAAAAGTAGTAGGTCGTATCTACGATTTAAATCTTTGGCTCTGCAAACATTTTGTTGTCTATTAGGAATCTATGGATTAGATTTAATATTAATTCTAGGAAATAATAAACGTGAACATGTCTGTGCGAATAAAGTCGCTCTCTAATAAAACAGAGACATCAATTCGAAATTTGGAAGTTAGGCAATTGGAACTTTAAAAGTATGACTTTTAGAGTTCGAATTGCCTAAATTCCAAATTTCGAGATTGTTCGTTGTTTTATTAAGAGTGCAAAATGTACTGTGCGATTACAAACCAGAAACTATTTATAAAGATTAGAAATAGGTACCGTTTCCTTTTCCGTTTCCTCTATTTCCTCCTGATGGCATGCGGGTAAACTCTTACTCTTAATGCTTACTTAATTACTCATTTATAGTAAAAGTTGAGTATAAATATAAGTTCATAATATTATGCATATTTGAGACTCCAACTGCTGCGACATGCCATCTTTCTAAGTAAAAAGGGTGAAGCTATTGTCTAACTAATATGATCAACTAAATCATTGAGAGTACGGGGCTTTTTCAGATCGTCATTGCCTCACAATATTTTCATATTACCTATAATTAACTATTACAGGTTTACAATACTCTGAATAATCATAAATACGCTTTTATAAGCTCAAACTGAAGAAGTCCAGGTGGCAGTCTAACAGTGTTATTGCAAGACACTTACTGTCAAGTTTTAAACTTAGAGGTTAAACATTTTTACCCTCTTGAGTTTCGAGTGAACAAACGGTGTTTATAAAATTCTCATACCTTGTTTGTTGGTTGAACACCCAATTATGCGTATGCCTTCCTATTGCTAATAGCTTTTTTCTAACGCTCAATGCTATTATAATATTTCACATTATAATAATGAAGTATTTAAATTGGATATAACTCAGTACTATGACCTGACCCTTAGCATACTGATAGAAGGCACGTAGCAGTGAAACAGTTTATAGACTTATTAAAATTCTAATTGAAGCATATTAATGTGGTATAATATATAAAGTACTTACGCCTCCAGATTTTGACTGTCTCCTCATGGAACTGCGGTTGGTGCTGGGAATGTCTACGTCGGAATGTTCGACGGACCAGCCGATAGCCAGCAATGCCTTCAGAGACTCACGGACTGGCTCCTTATAACGCTCTTTTTCCTGAAAAAGGAAGTATATGTTGATAAAGTACTGGATTAATTTGCGTATTTAGGGTCGTGTTCCAGGAGGGTCTGGCCAAACACAACCTATGGGCTCCATACAGCCCTAGAATTTTGAGAAGACACCTAAAATTCTGGGGAGAGTACCAGACATATCTGGGATAAAGACGTCGACGAAGGACCCTCCTTCGTCGACGTCTTTATACATATATGCCTATAGTTCTGCTGCAGATTTTACAATGAATAAGGTTAAGCAACGTTGTTGGGGTTAAATTACCACGTGCGCCTCTGTATCGTGTCTTCGTCCCCTCAAACGGGGACAGTAGAGGGAGTATTTTTTATGTAGTGGCCTACAGTTTTACACGGCGCGGCGGGCCGAAACCTCGGCGGGGTCGCGATTGCATGTGACCACCATGTACCTACTAAATTGTTACTCATGTTTTACAAAATAAATATGTTTATCTTTATCTTTAGTGATTCGCGTGGCCCGGCTGTCTATGGTTATGTCGAGGAACACCGTGGTAGGTTTAGTCGGTATTACCGGGGTATATTTCCTCCAGCCCGAAATAACCTCGCCGTCGTCCCGCGGAGAGGTTAGCGTCAAAGCATTCCCCCACGTAAACAAAAAGGATTAAATTAAAATAATAAATAAATTTTATATTTGAGTGAGATTAAAAATTTACAACTCCATAGTTATATTACGTATTTTAATTTATGATGCAGTTGACTATATGCTTAATTTACAATAGTGGTGTGTATAGTGTTGTCTTTTAAGGTATTCTATGACAAAAAATCTTGATAGGTAATAAAATATATAGTTATCCATACAACTTGTGCGGTATTAAAACTACATGATACAGGGCAAAGGCAGTCAGGGGTTATGTTGATTATAATTTATCCTGTTACAATACAAGAAAACAATAGAACAGAATAGAATCGTTACTCAGTTAAGACATGGCATACATCGATCAAATATACCATAGATGCACGATCGTCGCTCGAAAAACGGCCCCGACAAAACTGCATAAATCAGTCGTATGCGCTATATTATGCACCTGTCCCACTCACTCTTGCGTGCGCTGCCCGTAAGCGACAGCGAATCGACACCACTACTACGGTGGAGACCGAACCATATACTTAGTACGCTTGCGTATCGCGAGTAACACACTTAGGACGCTTTACATTGACGCGTTTTAACTAAACTATTACAAAATGTTTCCCAGTGGGCGTTCAATGGTTATTCCGGTTTATTTCCTGGATTGCATAATAAATGCAGACACTTATAAGTAAGTAGTACTGGTCAGTGCCACATATTGACGCGGTTTTTGTATGAGAATGTGCATCTATGGTATATTTGATCGAAGATGGTATACATATAAGGTACAATATTGCAATATGCAATAAGCGCACCCAATTTTTCAAACCATCGATGATGCATTTCCTGTCTCTTTTGTAGTATTACTGCCGTGTTTCTTATTTTCCCTTTCTTTCTCTTTTTTATGGGAGCAGGGCTCTACTGTTAGGATTTTCCACTTTGTGAAATGAGTCCGAGAGAGTTAGTTTGCCAAATATATGTCGTCTACTTACGTAATCATTAAGCATGTTGTACGGCTTGAGTCTGAGGTGAGTCTTCTGCGAGTCGGACCAGGACTCACCGTACACCCAGCCGTTCTCGATCTTCCTGGAGGCCCACGCGTCGTGGTAGTGCTCTGAGAACTTCTGCACGATGGTATTCAGGTCATTGTTCAGAGCTACCGTCGATGTGTTGATCGGCTGTGGGTCGTACTGAGGATTGTCGGATACACCTAGCAAAATGAGATAACAATATTTTAATACTAATAATATAAAATTAACAGCAGCGATAGTCGACTAGTCGGAGCTCGTTGGAATTCCACGCAGAGGTCTCAAATTTGATCCCAATGCGCGCATCTCTGACTTTTCGAAGCTATGTGCGAATTTAATATTTAATTATCGCTCGCTTTAAATTTAAATTATAGTGTTAGTTTTATTCTAGTTTTATTATTGTTCTGTTTTTATTTTTATTTTGTAATTTGTATACTATTTTTTGTTTCTTCGTGTTTTGCGTGTGCCTTTGTGTGCCAAAATAAATATTTTTCTTTTGTTTTCTTCTTTTCTTTAACGGTGAAGGAAAACATCGTGAGAAAACCTGCTGAAAACCTGATAGATAGAGAAGATATGTGAAGTTTGCGAACCCGCACTGGGTCAGCATGGTGCACCATAGTCCACCATACTAAGGTGAGGCTCGTGTCCAGCAGTGGGACGGTTTAATACAGGGCTGATATTATTATAATACAAAATTTATTTTCTTATCATCATATCAGCTGAAGACGCTTTACTGGACATAGGTCTCTCCCAAGTCTTTCTACCCATTTTTGTCCCATGATTTCATGAAATAGATCACAATCTTGAAGATATGTGCAGTCTGCCAATCAGTCCTAGGCGACATTCAACAGTCGACGGTCGAAACGGTTTTGGATAAAACTTAGCACGCAGATAGACGATGACCTTCTTTTTTTATTTAGCCTATGATCTTCCACAATGAACAGGTTTTAAAACACAAAAAGATCTTTCAAATTTGTACTTACTTGTGGTCTGTTCTTTGCCGTAAAACTCGTCATCATAGTTCTTGGACAGCGAGTAGTCGGGCGGCAGCGCGCATCCTGCGAAAACACACGTATTAGCCTTTTCTTCATTTTATATTACGTAAAAAACTTTTTTTTAAAAGAGCTCCTGCACTAGTAATATCCCTTTACAATTTTGTAGTCATATTGTCGATATCTTTTCACTTTATTTAAAACATTAAAATATAGTTATCGATTTAATTTTTAATCGACTACACATGTGCATTGTTCAGTTAACAGTCGATAACTTTTTTTAAATAAAAATATAATGAAATGTATAACATCAAAGCGAATAGATCAACGAATGCGTTATCGTGAGTTTACATAAACCAGTAGGTCAGTTACCAATAGCGATAAGACACGGCAGCGCCTTTCCGAACAGTTCAGGGTCGTAGTCCATCTTGCTGAGGGAATCGAAGATGTTGGAGAACAGCATCATGGTGAGGCGCTTTTCCTCGTCGGAGGAGGCGCCGTAGATGCCCTGCCCGCCGGTGCTGCCGTAGTACTTGGCGCAGCGCTCGTAGTGCAGGGTCAGTAGCTGTGAAGATAATGGTCATTAGACAATACTCGCTACTACTGAATTTTGCAACATCTCAATCTATTTATTCTATAAGAGTGTAACAATACTAATGGGATCGTAACAAGCTTTAAGGACATGAATATAATAGATTTGTTAAAAAACGGTTAGAAGTCAGTCTACTGTCATATACTGAACATAGTTCTGGGCGCTGTGTTACCACCGATAAATTAATTCTTTATAAGAAAACATAAAAACTAAAGTAGAAAATTCGTTCGAGTATTTTTCGATTTAATAATGCAATTCAAATTTACTCATTTTATTTAACTTGTAAGTTTTCTTTTTATAACACATAAATAGTTTTTGTTTTTCAACTGGAATCTTGCAAACTTGCTGAGTGTTGATGAACCTGTCTCATTGCGTTGACAACTAAGCGTCAGTAGTCCAATGGATGCTGTCCGAATCTATAATCATTTAATTGTATACTATTAACTTTCTTTATAAAGATCTAACTCTTAAAAAAATAAACAGGGATACCAGAAACATTGACACCGCATCAGAAAGAATCTTGTTAAACATAATAATATACTTATTTGAGAACTGGGCGATACTCACTCGAAGTGCTACAGTGGTATACTCGGAGAGTCTGGACACGTCAACGGTGAGCTTTCTCAGCAGTTTGAGCAACATAGAGGGTTGCATCGCAGAAGTGAGAGCGACCAGGAAGTCTGACACTGCTTCACGTTGGCCCTTGGTCAACATGCGGTTCTTGGATAACCTGGTGATAAAAACATATTTGTAATTCATTAACATAACATCGCATATCCTTAACCTATTGAGTTGCAGCGTCATACCGACTGCCAGACACAATAGGTTTTTAATTACGTCTAACGTTCTAAGTTTTGGCAGATTAAAGGAAGAAAGAAGAAGGAAGAAGAAGTACACACGAATTTTGTCAGGTATATTTTAAACCCTAGGTAATAGGGCCATTCATGAATAGTCGTCTCTTCAACAAAGGACTGGTCACTTGGTGGCAAGTTTGCGCTTTTTTAAGGGTTCCAGCCTTCACATTTTACTGCAGAGGCTAGGGTTTCCAGCCTAGAAACCCGCAAGAACACAAGAGTAGAGTGCTTGCCTTCGATAAGCTGTAGGGAGAAATACCCAGCACCCACTGCGTATTTGTCGCAGTAAAAGTAGTATTAGTCCCAGTAAAAGCAAAGTATTAAGACCTGTATGCTTTATTTTTCTTTCTTGTATATTCTATACTAATATAATAAATTCGTAGAGCTTATTTTTTATTTAAATGCGCTCGCTAATATCTACAAGTTATCTGGCAGTTCCAATCAGACTTGAACAATATTTTGTATGAACTCGCCACTGGGTTTTGAATTCAATAGTCAAATTGCGTACATACAAAAGTTTGTTAGTATGAGTAGAATTTAAGTTGTGTGTATTGGGTATGGCTACGTCAATGAGATATACAACTTTATTTTGCTTGTCGTGTAGTGTGATGTCCGGTCTATTATGATGTATTCTTTTGTGAGTATAGTTCTGTCCCAGTACAATTTGAAGTTTGGTGAGTCTAGAAAGAAAGGTGAGTCTAGAACTTTATTATATCATTTAATTTCATGTTGTAATGTATATGTATACTTAACTCTGTTTTTCTAGTTTTATATAGTTATACGAATGTCGTGAAACTCAAGCTGTAGAGTTTCCTATTAATAAATAAATAATATAATTTGAGGTGTGTATTTATAATTTTTTCGGATATTAGTTTGTGTTTGTATGCAAGTGTTTGGTGTATGATAGCTGCTACCTGGTCGTGTCTGTGCTTATAGTCTGTTTGTGTGATTGATGAGCATGCGCCTGTGATGTGTTGAATTGTTTCAGGTAATTAATAATAATAATAATATAATAATATATTCTACCACATACACATAACACCATCTAGCCCAAACTAAGCAGAGCTTGTACTATGGGTACTAGACAATGGATAAACATACATATATACTTCTTTTTTTGTAAATACATACATATTATACATACACAATAATTAATTTGTGACAATGCCGACAATGATCGCTAGTTAAACTTATTATTACTTAATTGCTATGGTACCTACTAAAGTAGTAACAATAATTTCTATAATACAAAATTTTGTTCGTGTGTTTACCTGTACACAGTGTGTAGTGTGGCGTCCAACAAACTGCTGTAGTTCTCCGCCTCGTTGTAGAAGTTCGCGTGCTTGATCAACAACGGCAGGATCGAGTTGCCGATGTAACGGTTCATCGATAGAGCCATGTCCGATTCACACCCGTCATTCTGACAAGAAATATAATATAATAATAATATAATATTCTATCACATATACACAACACCATCTAGCCCAAACTAAGCAGAGCTTGTATTATGGGTAAGACAATGGATAAACATACATATAATATACTTTATTTTTGTAAATACATACATATTATACATAGAAACACCCGGACCAATATATATGTTAGTTAATATTTGAAATCTTGTGAATTAATTAAAGATGTCGATAGAAAAGTAATGTCTACGTGTGAAGATATGAATTGAAAGTTTATATTAAAACGGTTATGGTATCGTTATTACATAATTGATCTAATATTAACAATTGTTTAGTTATAAATGCCCATTCGACTGTATACTATGAAATACTATTGGCATTCAGAACAGATCCATTATTTTTACCATAGTTTTCTTATCCAGTCTATTAAACACCTGACCCCTTAGCCAGATATATTAGGTAGTTCAACTCCAGCCGCGGTCAGTGTCTCAGTAGTTGTTCCATTCTGCTTTACTATCAGATTCTCTAAAGATCAATGTGCGTTAGACACATATTCTCATAAATATACCAATAGGCCGCGTGTTTTTCTAAGCAAAATCTGGATAATATTTTTCGTAAAATGAACACCTAATCATGTTTTGGACTTTTTATTTATTTAATATGAGCATATTTTCACTCTTTTAGGTAAGATAGGTAATATAACATTTCCTTCGAGAAACATAATTTACAGTATCTAATAGTAAGGAGATCTATGATGACGATCTGCGAAAGACTGCAGGCAGATGCTGGATGTGGCAAGCTGAAGACAGGGCGCTATGGCGCTCTTTGGGGGAGGGCTATGTCCAGCAGTGGACTATTATAGCCTGATGATGATGATGATGTACTTACCCTATCCAACATAGTGGCAGCTCTCAGATCTGGCAAGAAGGCTTCCTCCAGCAGTTTGTAAAACAGCTCCTGTGTCTCGATGCCGTACACTCTCTCCAGGAACAGACCCACGCTCTGCTTATGACCGGGTATCAGGCCGGACGGCATATCTGTCAATAGACCAAGATTATATCACGCTGATCTTAAAAGACTTAGATAGACGTGTATCGCAACCATAATTCAAACAAAATCTAATAAAAAAGAATCGACTGCCTTGTTGGTCTCGCTTTTATGACTGCATTTATGTCCTGGGATCGATTTCCTATTCGGACGAAGTGTTATTAGGATTGTTTCTAACAAATTTACAGTATCATGCTGTCGTGTAATGTGCACCAAAGAGGAATAAGTCGGCTTGCTCCCTATTATGTAGAACCGAAAACGTAGTGACGAAATGTGGAGTGGAAATGTACTACATCCAAATGTTACTAATAGATTTAGCTCATATATAATTTGGGATATTCTTAAGACTGCGCCGAGCGTAAGACGCGGTTGGACTGAATGACAGAGCTCGATATTCAAATCAGCGCGCGGCCGCCATAGTAAAATTGTATGGAGTATTTGAAATGCTTTTTTGATAAATATGTATCTTTATTGTCAACCAATAACTTAAATAATATTTGGGACGGACAAATTGTAATATAAGTATTTATGTTTCGTTTAAGCTGTAAAATAGGATAGATTTCTACTGTTATAATCTAAAAATCACGTAACACTATTTGCTGCAAATTTACGTAATTTTGAAGGCGAAAATATTAATTAGTTTAAGTTTTTTACACGGAGTAATTGTAAACACATTCATTGTTATGGTAAATGTATGTTTTATATTTGTATTAAACAAAAGGTGTTGATTTTATTCACTTAACTGTGACCGCCTGTTTTGGCACATTTCGCTCAGCGCAGTCTTAATGCCTTTTACCAGGTACAGAGCTCCATTACAGACCAAAAAAAAACAAATATTGCGTGTTCCGGAAATCTATATCCAATACGCGTTAAGATCACATAGAACGGAACCTATGAGGTAGTCAACGTTCTTCAATGTTTTGTTGCCTATGTGAAGGTGGACTTACCAGACTTAGGTCTCTCCTCTCCCGCGGCCGGGTTGTTGAGTGTGAACCTTAGACTGAGCACGCCCTGCAGGTCTTCCAGTGGCACGAGAGACCGGAGGATAGCGCGAGCTCTCAGAGACTCGTTCTTGCCCTAAGATAAAAAAATAAGTAATCATACATATAATATTGTCATCTGTTTACGCGAATATTATTCATTGAAATTAAACTACTATATACGGATTTTATCACGTTGTTTATTTGACACTTTATTACAAAATTTAAAAAACTGTTACACTACTATTATTATTAAACTTTACTAATTTTTAAGCTAATTATGTTTTCAATAATTTAATGATATTGTAAAATAAAATACAATACTCACGAGTGCAATGACACCGGCGTCCGGCGCACAGCGTCCGAGCAAGTCGACAAGTGTGCAGTAGAAGTTGAGGATGGCGGCGCCGGTGTCGATGTAGTCCTCGTCCTCATCTGACTCCGGCAGTGGGTGGCTGAACTGCAACAAATATTAGGACAAATTTTATATATACAGACAATGTTATAATATATTGTGCCCCAATATACTATATTTCTAAATGTTTACGATGACCAAAGTAAAATACAGCAAAAAGAGATATAGGGAGGGAGAGAGAGAGAATGAAAAAGAAAGAGAGAGAGAGAGAGAGCGAGATGACATAATATATCAGTATTCTCTTTCTTTGACTGACAGATTGGGCTTATATATACTAATATTATAGTTTAATTTGTTTGTTTGAATTCGAACTATCGAAATGTTGCCAAAAATGATTGACCCTTGCGAAATATTTTTTAAGCTACTTCTTTTTAGGAAATTGCTATGCTTTACTCCGTGATATGTCATAAAAATAAAAAGTTATAACAATTATGTTATATTACTCAGGGACAGTGTAGCTCTCTGTTAGTATATTTTAAATCAGTTGTTTAATTTTAGAGACGATCCAAATATATAAATAAACAATTTTAACCTTATTTTACGCCGACAGGCATATCTGTTAAACCCAATGTCGCGGTGGACTATAAAATATTAAAATGACCGACATAAAGACTTTGAACAACTATATACCTGTGGACCACACACTTTTTCCTTTTAGCGTCGTAGTGGCAGTAGTGAGAAGACCACTTGAACCAAAACGCCATTCGTACAGTCTATTTTATATTAGTACAGATATCTTATCACGTATACTTACGGTAACATCGCCCTCCTGTTCAATCTCCCTCAGTTTCCTCCTGTCAGCGATCCTCTCACTCATCTTGTTGGCGTCAACGATGGCCTTCAGTAAACCCTCGCCTTCACCCCTCAAAGCTGGACCCAAGCACTCCGGACGACGGATAAGCAGACGAATGACCAAGTTAGCGTTTTCTTCTACGCTTTCACCGTTGACCTATATAAGTTAAGAATATTAGAATTATTATAAAGAGCTATTATAAAAATCAGACGAGGCACGAGCCTGATTCAAACTTGAGCAGTTTTATAATG
The DNA here is from genome assembly GCA_963564715.1 of Catocala sponsa. Lineage (NCBI taxonomy): Eukaryota > Metazoa > Arthropoda > Insecta > Lepidoptera > Erebidae > Catocala > Catocala sponsa. The sequence continues at coordinate 13,371,985 of OY751351.1, forward strand.
GGATTAAATATAATGACCACCAAAAATAGTAATTGCGCAGCAAAATATGCTTACTAAAATATATCATAACGGGCACCTATATATACGCCTCAAATCACTGCATTCCGTCTCGGAAGGGTTAGGTTATGTTAGGTTCCTTCTTAAACCCACCCAAAAATAGGAGTCCCTTCGAAGCAGGGCTCCGTTGACTTAGTTTGATCTCTTTAAATATATTTTGGTGTGCAATTAGTATTTTTGGTAAGCATATTTTGCTGTGCAATTAGTATTTTTTTGCTGTGCAGTTAAATACTACCCTTTTATAATTATGTTTTGTTTTTTTTTTGCTCGTCAAAATGACCACACTCTACCTGATGGTAAGCAGTCGTGTGGTCTAAAAGCAGTAGCCTCCACACCGCCCTCAGCAGCCGAGGCGATGTTGAGGTCTCTACTTTGACGGCCTGAGAAGGTGTTTTTTCACGCCCTGCTTAAAGGACCTTATTTATTTGTTTTACTTAAGAATTTTCTTTTAGGTTGAAGCTTGTATGTAGTATATTTTTACGAGAGCACAAATAAAAAGGTGAAACTAACTTTTACTAATCATCTCAGCCGAAAGACGTCCACTACTGGGCATAGACATGCCCATCTTTTACTCGTATCTGGATAATCCCTTAGACATCTGAGATTATTTTTCTATTATTGTTTGTCAGGGAGACACCTTTTATAGTTTACAAAGAAGTAAATTTACCTATATTTTATATGAGAGGAGTCACATGACCCTCTTTTTAGCATAACTTTTACTTATAATTAGGATTAACGACTTTTAACCACTATACATTTTTGTAGGATTCAAATTGTCTCCATAACAAATTTCACAAAAACGTATCAGCGTTGTAGTCGTTAAAGCTTTTAACACAGACAGAGTTTTTAAGCCTAGAAAAGGTGATAATAAAGGGAAAGGAAAGTTACTCACCCAAACGCAGAAACGCAGGAAATCGAGATAGCGTTCACCCTCCACTGGGTCCCATCCAAGGTCTGGGTATCCCTTCTCAATGAGCTCCGAATTACTCTGCAGACCGCACCGGGAAAGGTATACTGCGATCTTCTCCAGATAATGCTCTCTGAGAAATAGATAATAAAATTGCTGAATTAATAGAAATAACTATCCTAATATTATAGATGCGAATGTGAGTTTGGTTGTTTAAAACGCCTTAGTTACTCAACAGATCACAGGTACCTTACATCCCCAAAAAATGTCCTGTTCCCTTGGAATAGAAAATTATTGACAAAATCTACACAAACGCGAGCGAAGTCGCGGGTAAAAGCTGCTAATACAGCTATGTATAAAGCCAGATTTGCATTTGTATATTTTGGAAATGGCAAAGATAATTATGATATCCATCTATTTATATTTTTTAATTCGTAACTCTTCTTCTCATGAAAGGTCTACTCCTCAAACAGGCTTTTTTCAATGCTAAATTTTTACGTCTTTCTATATACTTTTTTTTTTTTAATTAATATAATAGTGAATTGACGTGTCCAAGAATTGTTTGCACATTTTTATGGAAATAAAGATTTTTGACTTTGTTGATATAGTAGAGCAAACAGGTGAAGGCTAATATTAAATTATACCCGATATTCCGAGATAAAAGTAAACTATTTAGATTTACACTTTCAGCTTACACACGTTTCGGCTACCTTTCAGCAGCCCTTGTTTAATCATTTCAAACTGCGATAAAATTCTTATAAAGTAGTTTAATTTCAATGTTTAACATTCGCCTAAATGTGAGTCAATATTATCTTTATAGTTATTTATTTAATCGAAAAGCAAAATTGAATATAATACAACTAATTATCAAACTTCACAATTATAGTATTAGTAAAATTACCAACCTCAAAGCCAAAGCCAGCTCAGTATTCTCCATCAAACTAGAGTAGGCGACATCGAGAGGAGTGGATCCTCTGAGCGAGGGTCTGGACAGCAGGATGTTAGAGTTCTCCAGCAAGAAGTCGAAGTGATCGAACATGGCCTTCTGGTTCTGTCTGCCGGTACGACAGAAGTAGCAGAGGAACCGGCAGCACGCCACCACCATCTCGTGGGAAGTATCCTGTGGAATAATTCAAGATTGTACTACATGGAACAAAACAAAATTATATAGCTCTTATAATTAGATGTAGTGGCTTAAGTTGTCAATTGCTTAATCGTTATTTGGTTAAATATAAATTAACTAGCTTTTGCCCGCGGCTTCGCTCGCGTTAATTTAGAATTTGATAATCAATTCGGGTTGCACTCTGCTTGTAATTCTCATGATTCGAAAGACACGTGGCGCCATCTATTATCATAAGAACATTATTATTGTTTTCCTCGGGCACAGTAATTTTTTTCGGGATGAAAGGTAGCCTATGTCCGTTTCTGTACACCTGTCAACGTATATGCAAAATTTCAGGATGATCGGTTCAGTGGTTTAGGCGTGAAAAGGTAACAAACAAACTCATTTTCGCCTTTATAATATTAGTTAGTATAGTTATTTGGTTTTTTAAATAAATCGGTTGAGTATTGAGGGTGAGGGTAACAATGGCTCTTGGCCTGGGCTAAGAGTCCACTTATGTATCTCGTCTTAAAAACTATATAACACTATTGGGATGATTCGATAATAGTTAATATATGTAATATGAAATATTCGAATGCGTTTTGAATGAATACAGATAATTCATTGCTATTCGAAAGTATTCATTGTTATATATTCATAGTCCTTACTAATATAATAAATTCGAAAGTAACTCTGTCTGTCTGTCTGTTACCTTTTCACGGCTAAACCACTTAACCGATTTAGATGAAATTTGGTACAGACATAGTTTAAAACCTGGGGAAGGATATAGGCTACTTTTTATTGATGTAGGTACCACACGGGCGGAGCCGCATGCAAAAGCTAGTATTCTATAAATTTCCATTTGTGTAGTGTTGACTCGAATTCTAGTGTAATAAAATAAAACAAAGTTTATTTACTTATTGGCTATACCAAGTGACAAAGTTATCAATGTGTTTCGAAATCCCAACTCAAATATTTTAACATTACTCGAATAATACAACTGATAAGGAATAAATCGATATTCGAATGCAAGATCGTACAATTATTTAAAATTCTAGGTAGGTACATTTTTAAATAATTTAGGTGTGCCTTTGGACAGGTGCATGACAGTATACATACTTTCTCTTTGCTATCCTCAGCGACGGGCGTGGAGGTGGGTTGTGCGTCCGACTGCGCCTGTGCACGTCTGCCGAGCGTGTTCATCATTACCGCCATGACATTCTCGTGCACGCGAAGTACTCTTAAAATAAGGAAATTAGTTAATTAGTTAGTTGAACTGTAAGTGATTGATGCGAAACGGTGTACACACAGCGACATATCAACCTAGACTGTTTGAACTTTGAACTATTAAAAGTTGAACGCTGCGAATCGTGCGAGAGAGTACGTTATATTTTTGTTATTTTGTCTCATTCACACTGAACGGGCCGCGGGCGTCGCCGCACGCGCTAGTGCACCGTGATGGGACTACATCACTATGCACTGTCCCTTTCCGACAATTCTCTATTTTGTATGTAGCGTAGTTATGCGTATATGGGTGTCTAACTTGATGTGTAGCCGTGTGTACGATCTCAGCTCCGTCTAGAAAGATAGTAGGTATTTACTTCATCGTTTGTAGATTTTCAGAGTTCAATTTCAATTTTTAATTTTATTGCATTCCATAGAGTATAAAACATCGTATAGTTAGGGTTTGGTAATAATTATGGACCCTGTCAGGCACGGCAACAGTAGGAGAGAGGAGCTTCGTTGGTTGCTTAGCCTTTTACAATGTACTCGATTACGTTATATTCTTACAATAACGTATTATCTATTTATTTTCATCAAAGTTTAGAAAACAAAAAATAGTATTTTACCTGATCAGATCTGGATGCTGGAAGAATGTGTGATTGTTGACGAGTTTCCTGTAATTACATATTTTGTTAACATAATCAAATGTATTAATAAATTCGAATAATAAACAGTGTTATTCGAATATATTCGTAAAACCTGAACATTCGGATGATTCGATAGTATTTTGGAATAATTATAAGAGCACTTTTATAAAATTCATACCCAAATTCTACTAGTTGTTTTAACTTTAAAGGAGACCACTGGGTATAATTATCTCTCGATTTTGTAAACCTTCAAATAACGGCCACAGGGAACACCAAGACTCGAATCAACTAATATGTGGATCATACATTCTTTTGCCTTGTGTGGGGATCAAACTCACAATACGTAGTGCAGTGGCGAGGTGACCACTTAAATAATAATAACGTTATCCATATCAATTTATACCTTAACCTATTGAGTCACAGCAGCACACCGGCGGCCAGACAAAATACGTTTTTAATTACGTCTGGCATTCCAAGACTTGATAGGTTGAAAAACTTACCACAGCCTCTTCCTCATGAGTTCCTCTTCCTCCTGACTCATCTGTACTGGCAGCAGTGCTCGTATCTGACTGAGCCCCACCCACATCTCGGCCACGTCCAGCTTAGTCTTCGCGTTGATGACGTACGTCTTCTCGAGGGCTCGGATCAGCTCACCGACTGCGTCGTATTGACGTACCAGTAAACTGAGGACAAGTAGATTAATTAAATTGGATGAAAAATACTTTGAAATAAAAGTATTTAGGTACAATTAATAATAATCCAAAGAATTACATTATAGAAATTGCATTCCTCGCAAATTCGGTTTTTCTATTAAAAAATTATCATATATATAGTATACTTATCTATGTATATATAGTCAAACGAAAATATAAGTAAAATTGATGTATAAAATATAACCTCAACATTACATTAGCGTATACCCTTATGAACTATACGTACATATATGCCTGAAATAATTATGATGCATAATAGTTTTCTATAAGAAATTGCAGCTCTGTAATTATTCACTGCCATACGCAAATACATTTAACGGTTACTTTAAGTGACTCCTCATTAAAGAGTTAAAATTTTGACTAAGGAGTCATTTAAATAATCCTTAAACATTACTGACTGCGGCAGCTCGTTTTGTAACATTATAATATCCTCCAGACCGATTTCGGCCACGGCGGCCAGACTTATCGGAGACTGGCCAACTACGCAGGAGATATTATAGTGCACAAGTGTGTGCGCAAACACAAATGCACTCTCTGTTCCCTAACCCTCATGATCCGATGGGACGGTAATACGACATGACCGGAGAGAGATCAGGCGCAAGACCAACGGCTTTACGCGCTTTTCGAGGCACGAGGGTGTCTTACACCGCCAACTTCCTAACTCCGGGCTGCTATTGATATTTCTTAACTGAAAAACCTAATAACTGTTGTTGGCCCGACTCGGGATTCGAACCCGAGACCTCATACACAGTAGTCGCATTCACTACCGCTGCGCCACGGAGGCAGTCGTAACATTAACTGTATAGTGAACCCACTATGTATCGGCTGAAGAACTAGTATGTAAAAAAAAACGAAGTCCTTATTGGTCATCGATGTCGACGCTATCACTCAATGAGTAAAATATGTGAGTATTACCTGAACATCTCTCTGACAAGTTTGGGCGTTTCAATCTGTGACTCCTCGGCCCAGGATACGATAGTCTGGATCAGGACCTTGCGGAATTTCTCCTCAGGCGTCTTCTTAGTCGGTTCTTCAATTGCCTAGTAAAATAAAATGATTTTGAGCAATCAAGGAAAATCCATAAACAAATTCGTGTTATAAAACTCAAATGAGATTGGGCTGGGCATGTTATCCACATGCCAAGGAGATTTGTGCGGAAATCAATACAAACTAGATTCCAGATGGTGTTAAACTGCAACGTGGTAGACCAAAACGATGACGGTGCGATGAATTAGACATCTATAGGAGAGACTGATGCAAGTACGGAACAGAGAGATGTGGAAGAGCGGGAGCCTTTGCCCTACAGTTGGACAAGCTGTGTAAGTACATAATGAATAATATAAACTATTGTCATAAACTTATGAATAACGCCACCATCTCATTAATAAACTTATAATAGGTATGATGTACAAATATGGCGGGAGTATAAGTATTCGTGGGTAAATAAAATATACTAGACTAGCTTTTGCCCGCGGCTTCGCTCGCGTGCAATTTAGAATTTCACAATCAATTCGGGTTGCACTCTGCTTGTAATAATAATAATTCAATCATGATTCGAAAGACACGTGGCGCCATCTATTATCATAAGAAAGTTATTATTGTTTTCCTTGGGAACATTAATTTTTTTCGAGATGAAAGGTAGCCTATGTCTGTTTTTGTACACCTGACAATGTATATGCAAAATTTTAGGATGATAGGTTTAGTGGTTTAGGCGTGAAAACAAACAAACTCATTTTCGCTTTTATAATATTAGTTAGGATTATACATTGCGTATTTTTGTGATGTAAAACAATTAATGACTGACTTTACCTACTACGTAAGAAAGCTGCATATTTTTTTAAAATATCATAATTGACGTTAGTATGACGCCGTTGTATCACGGAAAGTCGGCTAGTCGGCTGATTGCAGTGGTGTGTGTGTATGTATGAGCGATCCGGCTGACATAAAAGGGGACAATTCCTTGGGCGGAAAATCTCTGAATGATTAATGTACTTTTGTTTCGACGTGTTAATGTTCTTGTACTATTTAAATACCTTAGCTTCTTCTTCCAGTTCCTTAACTGTGTTGATGATGTTGTACAGTTTACCAAACGCGCCTGGCTTCGTCTCAGGTTCTGTTGATTCCTGTAAATTAAACAAATTGCTCAGCTTCCATCAGCTACACAACGAATCACGTTTGTATATCTTAGGGATGGGAAGGAGTATTATATTCACTCAGGCTTTACCACTTAGACCACTACACCATCCTTGCAGTCTGTGTATTACACCCACGTTTTTATGTTTTTTTTTGTGGTATAGGAGGCAAACGAGCAGACGGTTCGCCTGATGGTAACATACTATTGCCGCCTGTACAATACTAGAGGAATCAGAAGTGCGTTGGCGGCCTTTTAAATAGGAGTAGGTACGCTCTTTCCTTGAAGGTTTGAAGGTCGTATTGATCCGGAAATACCGCAGGCGACAGTTCATTTCACAGTTTTGTTGTGCAAGGCAGAAAATTTCTGAAGAAACGCAGCTATGGTTTAGGTCACACGTGACAGGAGCGAGCTTCTTGTCGTATACGTCCATTATGGACGTCGAAAATCTGCTGCCCAGACTGTTTTGTTCTTATCAACTCACATGCAGTGACTATTTAAAGTAATAAGTAGCGGAATCTATATGTTAAGCCGTTCAGTATATCCAGAGGTAGACAAAACTGTAATCCACCAACATTTGTAGCAATGTTAAAGGCCCCACGTCATAACATTATCCGGTGGGAACGACTACAAATTCGGTGCTGCTAGGGAAAATTGCAACATAATAAAAAAATCTGACTGGAAACATGTACATAAGTCTTCAAACTGATTTACATAATATTGTTTTATCTTATCTTATCTTATGTGGGGGCCAGTCAGTGCAGACCGGCGACACTTCGACCCAGTGGGATCTTTTGTGTCTACACTCTCCCAATAACGACTGCCATAGATATTCATGGCAGCCGGGACCAACGGCTTAACGTGTTTTCCGAGGCACGGAGCAGGCGATAATTATCAATCAATACGCACATAATTTCGAAAAGTCATATAACTTCCGAAAGTCAGAGGTGCGCGACGTGGGTTCGAACCCGAGACCCTCTGCACTGCAGTTTGTTGGTATCCCCACTGAGCTATCGCTGCTCTTAATATTGTTTTAAGTAATAAATTTAAATTAAACCACTTAAAACGGATGACATCGCGGTTTTTTAAATATAGTGTTTATATTAATACTTTAATAATTTAAATAGTAGTGAAGTTCGATATTAGTATGTTTCCAAAATTATCGAAATATAGTGTTTTTCAAATAAGCCGCGATAAAATCCATTTAAAAGAAGTTTATTTTGTTAAGTAGTGTATTTCATTCTAGAATTGTGTAAGTAAGTTTGTATCGTCGTCCATGTTACCTGTCCATCAGGCTCCTGCAACGCGTTGAGTGAGACATGCGCCATAAGACTCTCGTGGAAGTCGTTCATGCGCGCGATCAACTCCTCACCGCATGGACAGTTCTCCTTGTCTTCATCCTCCATGTGCTTGAAACCTTAGTAAGAGAGGGACATATAGTATTATAAAAAAGAATATACTAGTAGCCTTACTCTAAGCTATTGCATTAATTAAAACTTGGAATATATTTATTTATTTAATTAGGTACACCAACAGCATACATATTTTAAAATATATATAATTTTTATGTAACAATATACTTAAGTTAAAATATATTTTATTCACACACATGCGAAATTAAAAAGTTACATCTAGCGAGAATAGGTGGCGCTGTGCCCAATAACAAAGTTTTCATACAACTTGTACTGCAATCTAAATCACGCAAGTGAAGTTTGCCGTACGAGTTACTTTAACAGGTTTCCTGTCCGATAAATAATAATAATAATAAATCACACATGACATGACAATAGATTTTCTATTGTGTAAAATACACGTTTCCGACACCATGGATCCTCGAATCAGGCACATGCACGATCAAGGAGAATCTTCTTGTTGTGGCAGAAGAATATTCCATCTCGTTCTTCCACATTGTTATTGATGGAAGTTAGAATATAAAAAGGTGAATGAATTTATGTATGAACTCACTTAAAATGGCATTCATCTGTTCCCTGGGTGGACAACGGAACTCCCTGGTCTTCTTGGCGGCGACAGCGCTGGGCAGGTCCGATTGCTTGATCTCCGTGTAACGCCTGTATACAAATATTTATCGAATTTATTGATTAGTTAATAACTTTTAACGTATGAACAGCCGGCAGGCATAAGCCAGGTCCCTAGCTGGTAACCGTTAGGGTTATAAGTAGTGAAACACGTAGACTGATTCAACTGAGAATATATTTTCAACTTTTAAGCCTTCTTATATTCCATTTATTGTTCTTACAAGTAACGCTTGCACTAATGTGCACAATATTCATTTGCACCAATCAGCGACAAAGTAAACAAAATTCTACAATTCTACGAGGAATTCTTGAGCGTGTGTGCGTGCGGCGTGGCGGCGTATAAATACTGCCACGTACATATAAAAACGGGTGGCAGCTTCGCGCGTCGCTCAATTCGTAAGTTGGTTTCGACGCGGCTAGACGTATGATGCTCCGTTCGATCGCCTCAGCGCGTCGCTCAGTTCGTAAGTTGGTTTTGGCGCGGCTAGACGTATAATGCTCCTTTCGATTCCAGGTTCTTCATAAACTCATATGTTGCCTGTGTGTATATACATACGCCACAAACTGTATAAGGGATGGCAGAAATTACGCCAATATTAAAACTGCTCTGTGGAGTAATGCGAATCCGTAAAATTGTTTCCATTATCCTATTGAGTCGCAGCTTCATTCTGGCGGCTGGCCAATTTTTAAAAACATATTGTATTTGGATACAATATGTTTTCAATTGTGTATGGCATTCCAACAATTTGTAATTGTAGGTAATGGTATTTTTTATTTTTCTTTTCACAATATTTCCAATTGATAAATAAATCTGCAAAGTTAACTTATGGCAAAGTGATACCCATAGATATAGATAAGTGATTTAAGACATCTTATGGTTTTAGTTTTCTGTCGCGGTGGACTGAAACAATGGGCATTCAGGCTCAAAAGGACAATTTGTTAATTCATAGATAGATAATAATAATAATTTATTCAATAATAATAATTTACATTTCATTGGATACATTTATAGCTGAATAATATTACACTATGATATTTTATAATCTAATAAATAGTAAGTACTTAACATATAGCTAAACGAGCCAGTATAGGTTCATTTTACTTTACGATCTAGGTTTTACAAATTAATTGCCTGAACTAGGTTTACACCTGTGTTTCAGGCTATTTTTCTACTCAATAAATATGTATTGCGCCAGTAGAGTAAATGTGCATACGCTTAAAATAAATATTGGTGCAATAATAAAATAACATTGAGGCCACTTGATAGTAATTATTTCATGACTATAAGCAAATTTTCCGTATCGGAGTAGGTCAATGTTTGCAAGTGCCTAGTAACGATTATATTACATTGTTTATAACTTAATTTATATATATCTAATAACTTATTTAATTTATTGTATAAAAAAGGGCCTATGAATAGGAAAAATATATTTATAAAGGCGTTTTTACCATGAAACTTAGTACAGACTAAATCTTTTCTTCTCTTGTCACATATATTTGTCTGAAACTACAACATATGGCGTTTTGAGTCTACCCGCTTGCCCAGTTAAGCTCTTACTACTCCGGGTACTAGACGTGTACGATAGAACTGCGCCGTGTCGATCCTCACACGGGACTAAATTTGTTCGCTCCGCAAACAGCTGTTTCAAATCTGAGTATTTTATGTGTTCGTAGTTTAAATGTTTGTAAAGTTCCACGCAATATAGAAATCACGAAAAGAGCAGAACGGATCTTAAAAAAAACTTGTTTCTCTATTACCTGAGCTGGTCAGTCTGCAGTTCTCCAACGAAGTCGTGTGCGAAGGCGATGATGGCTTCCACCCTGTGCCGAAGCTGGATGTCGTTGAGATGCTGCAGTAGGTAGCACATCTGTAGCTTGGCACCTTCAGCCATCTTCATATGTAGCAGACCTTTGCGGTGCTCGTCCTTGCCCTCTGAATGACAATTTTGAAAGTAATATAAGCAGGAATGTGATGAAAGTGAATGAAGTCAGAGAAGAGTGTCAGGATCGTAGCAAATGGAAATCCGTAGTCTCTGCCTACCCCTCTGGGAAACAGGTGTGAATCTATGTATGTATGTATAAGCAGGCAATAAACTTTGTGGTTACCCTTGTAGCTGATTATGAGGTCTAACAAGTAATCTTATTGTAACCGTGAGAATAAGAAAACGCTACACTAATACTGCGTTGTCTTCTTTTTGCGAATGCATGCCACAGTGGTTCTTGTTCCTTGCACTATCGTAGGAATCATTTTGCTAAATCAATAATCTGTTAGGGGCGGTATGTTTGCCTTTTGATATTTACTGCCTACGTTTTTTAGATTTTGGGTAACATAGCCTATGGCAAAATATAAAAAAGTATATTATTCTACTCATTTTAGTGATATAAACTAGGTAGGAATATGAAGTTAGATAGTTATTGATTGCAAACAAATCTAACCTTTATCAAAGGTGGGATCCCAAGTCTCAGGGTTGGTCATGATGAGCAGTTTCTCCACATCTTCGTCACGCATCATACCGACGAGCAGGAGACGGTCTACCAGCTTAATAAGGGGACTGGAACAGAAACAAGTACATATAATGAATATAGTTATAAAAAAATCTCATTATAAGAAAAGGCCCCTGTCCAGCAGTACGACAGTTTTTAAAGAGGAACGAAAAATTATATGAATTTAACATATAATGATGATGCACACATAACATAACCTTAAGACTGCGCCGAGCGTAAGACAGATAATGACAGAGCTCGTGCGGTGCATATTCAAATCGGCGCGCGGCCGCTATAGTAAAATTGTATGGAGGATTTGAAGTGCTTTTTTGATAAATATGTATCTTTATTGTCAACCAATAACTTAAATATTTGTAATATAACTATTTATGTTTCGTTTAAGCTGTAAAATAGGATAGATTTCTACTGTTATAATCACGTAACACGAGCTTACGTTTTTGCATTTTTCGTGCAAATTTACGTAATTTTGAAGGCGAAAATATTAATTATTTTAAGTTTTTTACACAGAGTAATTGTAAACACATTCATTTTTATGGTAAATGTATATTTTATATTTGTATTAAACAAAAAGTGTTGATTTTATTCACTAACTGTGACCGCCTATTTTGGCACATTTCGCTCGGCGCAGTCTTACTTAATGCACACACTGTGCATCTGATAAAACAAATAAACTCTATATTCCATCTATCTCACAGTCTGATGAGATGACAATGCACAACCGTAAAGAGATTAGGACCAGGGGTTGTACAACTTGCCGAAGCACGGAGTTGTTACTGTGAATTTCATGACAGAAAACAAAGCACCTATCTGTTTTTAGTCCGATCAAAGATTTGAATTCAGGACTTATTGATCCGCAGCATAAATTACCAATTTAATAATAATAATAATATTCTATCACGTACACACAACACCATCTAGCCCAAACTAAGCAGAGCTTGTATTATGGGTACTAGACAATGGATAAACATACATATATACATTTTTTGTAAATACATACATATTATACATATAAACACCCAGACCAAGACAAACGTCCATGTTCATGCAAACAAATGTTTGACTTGTGCGGGAATCGAACCCGCGACCTCAGTCGTGGCAGTCGGTTACGCTACGCTATCGAGACCGACAATGAATAATGTAATGTAATACGATAGCCATAAATTAGAATAATATAGTTCATAATATGTAGGTATTTGCAGAAATCCTCGTCAGAAATAAATCCTCACGGTGTGACTACGTGTATCTCAGTAAATATATTTATTACATAAGACATAATTATGTAAATTTTGGACTTTTATGAAACTAACAAATATAGTGGAGTTATAGCCAAATGGTCAAGCCACGGTACTCACAGGAACAAGTTCTCGTTGCTGCCTCCCACGGGGTCGCGGTTGTGCACCTGGTTGGTCTCCACGGCCTCCGCCAGCGCCTGCATCACGAACTCGCGCACCACTTCCAGCGGGAAGTACGGCGAGTACAGGTTGCTGATCTCCGTTATACTCTCACTGGAACAAGTATAATAGATTGTCAAATAAATATTTATAAATGTATAATAACTTTTAACTTTTTAACCGACTTCAAAAAAGGAGAAGGTACTCAATTCATCTATATATTTTTTATTTTTTTATGTTTGGTACCTCGTTACTTTCGACTGGGTGAACCGATTTTGATGATTCTTTTTTTACTTAAGTTTAATTTTTTATAGATTTACGCGAACGAAGCCGGGTTAAAATCTAGTACTTAATATAATACTTATATCTATACTAATATTATAAAGCTGAAGAGTTTGTTTGTTTGTTTGGTTGAACGCGCTAATCTCAGGAACTACTGGTTCGAATTGAAAAATTCTTTTAGTGTGGGATAGCCTATTTATTGAAGAAGGCTATAGGCTATATAACATCACGCTACGACCCACGGGGGCGGCGCAGTAACGATAAACGCGGGTGGAACCGCGGGCACATACTTATATAATATTAGACAACAGGCATTGACATATATATTACTGCGTAAGGACTGGGCGGACCGCATGTAACAATGACGCCTCGAACTTGATCCAAAAATGGTCTTCCCTTTATCGAAGTGAACTAGAACGCGATCGGCTGTCTTCGGGAGCGGTCGTAAATCTTACAAGCAATAATGCCAAGTTGTGCCGTGAAAGGTTGCGTGAACTACGACAGAAAGCACAATAAAAAAAATTATAACATTTCATATCACCGGTAAGTTAAAAATATGTCATTAAATCAACTTCTAACATTATTTAAAACAATTTTCTTTCTTATTTGTCTCAACCTATGGCAAAGACGACGCGAAGCCGCGAGTGCGACATAACTTTGCAGCGACGTGCGTTGTAGCCGATGAAATGAAAAGATTTAATAATATTACTACATGATTAAACTATGTACAAAATTAATTTTTATTGTTTATTAAAAGCAAATTAAAATGTATTTTTATGTATAAATTTAAATTTTATAAATATAAAGCTTGAAAATAAAAGATTTTTTTTTAATTTCTTTGTTGTATTACCTCGAAAAATACCACACCCGGCTCTTACAAGGTTACGTCTATGAGCAGACCACGCCGATTGACATGGTAGTTCATACTAGTTCTAATAGATGGCGTTAGTGTTTTTGTAGGGCGACCGCGTCCGTCAAATGTTCGGACAACCGTATCTTTACTATTTAAATCCATGACAACAGGTTTTCATTGCGGTGGTCCATGGCAGTGGTAATTATATACAAATACCTACAACCGATGATGAATCGTCGGTCGAAACATTCAATAGTAAATAAGTTTTGTTTTATACCTTTCAATTATTACTAACCTGATTATGATCCGTTTTTTAATATTATATTACGCAATCAAGTTTTTATTTTGAAATGAAGCAACGATTACAAATTGTAATAAAACACTTACGCGATATCAGTCATCTTCATTTGTGGTCTTACACTTTCAGTCTGCAGGGACCTCAAGCTGTGTCCCATTTCGGGTTCATCGTACAAACACTTCAGTTCTGGTCCTAATGGAATCACGAACTCGTTCTTACACGCTTCCCTGTAACCAAAAAATACATCTTGAAGGGTTTACATAACTTAACTAGGTATATTTTGAACATCTTATTACGAATAAAAGTTGTTAGTCGAGATGTGGACACTTGTATTCGAATAATATTTGAATGTATTAACAACAGCGTACTTAAATTCAAGAGTTGTGTTCTTGATCATTAAAATAGCATAACAAAAACGGATTGCACTCCGGGACTGCCGGTAGAAGTGAAAACTTGAATATTAACGTTGTGCATTTTTGATATTTTGGAATGGTTAGGGAATAATTTTGCACGAATTGCTATAATTATCAGTATAGAAGTACTATCATTTATGTGGTAAAATACAATATTCATTTATAGCGCTATCGTTCACAAACATGACAATTCTCCCTCCGTCTTACGAATTTTCGATCAGGTCACGTGTCTTGACACGAGTTTGACAATTCTCGCTCCGTCTTATGAATTTTCGATCAGGTCACGTGTCCTGACGCGAGTTTAACATTTTTTACCCATCACAAAAAAGTGCACGACGCCGCTAAAGAAGTTTTCACTTCAAAATTGTGATATTCAAAATAAATGCGCAGGTATACTTGTATTAAAATAGCACAAAATAGCGATATTCTGCGAACCGTGGCGTGCAAATACTAACAAATTACATATAAACAAAGTAGATACTGCATTGTGCACAATTGTATTCGAATACTATTCGAATGCTATTAGCTTGTCAATTGTTGGAAAGCCAGAAATAATTCAAAACCTATTGTGTCTGGCCGCGCGTGTGTGTCCCTGCCATTCAATATGTTAAGCACGTTGCTTATCTATACAAATAAATAAAATTGAAGTGTCTGTTTGTAATGTCAAAATAATATAACAGCTTTTTATCTAATGCATATGAAAGTATATAAGGTACCTATACGAAAACATCTATTTTTAAACTTTTTCTCCGTCTATCTGTTTGTTCCGGCTAATCTCCGAATCGGCTGAATCGATTTTGACGGGACTTTCACTGGCAGATAGCTGATGTTATAAGGAGTAACTTAGGCTACTTTAATTTTAGAAAAAAATAGGGTTCCGCGGAGACATACACTTCTTAGTTAAAATCTACGCGGACGAAGTCACACTTGAACACACACAAAAAGTTTCATCAAAATCGGTCCAGCCGTTTAGGGGGAGTTCAGTGACATACATACGTACAGTAGAATTATATATATAAAGATATGGAATTATATACGTAAGTATATTATGTAGATTAATGTAATGTCAAATTCAAATCGCGCGGGTATTGGACAGAATATATTTGAGCATAGAAAAAAAAAAAGAAATATTTTTCTATGTATTTTCTTTCCTGACAAGTGCAAGTGCACCCCCTTGCACCCTACTACCAGCGCCCATGAGAGTACTGGTAATTTGTAACCCAAATAGCTAGTAATCTTTATAAAAAAATACTGTTGGCGTGGTCATATGTTACACACTGTGTATATACTCACATGGTAGTGGCATGCGACTCCAAGTGCAGAGCGATGAGTAGGTCGTAGAAGCCCTGTCGCAGCGGACCCGACATGTACTGCGACTGGATCGCGTATAGCAGTTGCTTCTGGTCCACGTGCTGGCACAACGCGTGCGCCGCTCTGGAACATAGCAAACATTCATCATCATCATCATCATGTCAGCTAAAAGATGTCCACTGCTGGTCATAGGCCTCCCCCAAGGTTAACAAACATTACAAATACATAATATTATAATCGTGTTTTACATTCTTAAGACTGCGCCGAGCGTAAGACGCGGTTGGAATGAATGACAGAGCTCGATATTCAAATCGGCGCGCGGCCGCCATAGTTAAATTGTATGGAGGATTTGAAGAGCTTTTTTGATAAATATGTATCTTTATTGTCAACCAATAACATAAATATTTGGGACGGACAAATTGTAATATAACTATTTATATTTCGTTTAAGCTGTGAAATAGGATATATTTCTACTGTTATAATTTAAAAATCACGTAACACGGGCTTACGTTTTTGCATTTTTCGTGCAAATTTACGTAATTTTGTAGGCGAAAATATTAATTATCTTAAGTTTTTTACACGGAGTAATTGTGAGCTCACATAGTTGCTTCCCCCATTCCTTGCCTTCCATCACATCTTTTCTCTAGGATCAACGTTTCGCGATTGATAACCCCTGTATTGCAAGTGATCAGTCTACGGTAACCGGTTATCATCAGGTATGTCATACACGAGTTTTCACCGACTGGTGTAAAGTATAAAGTACAGAGATATTGCGTTCATTTGTAACGAAATTCTCAATAGTAATACAGAGTCTATATCTGTACTTGTTGGACGTAAAATCAACTTTCGTACTAGTATAATCACTTTGTTATAAGCAATTTTACAAATATCGAAACAAACAAGCCAAGACAAATCTAGACCTGGTACAATGATCTGTGGATCACACAAGTTCTAGTTGCCGTATGGGGTTCGAACCTGCAACACTTGGCAGTGATGAGGCGGTCGCTTAAGCTATTATGACCTACGTACATACCTATAGTTGCTCTGATAGCACAGCGCCGCGTACAAGGTGAGCGTGTGAGAGTGGAAACTGAGAAGCTTGTCCATCTCTATCAGCTCCAGGATGTCGATGCACCGGTCCTCCTCTGTGAACAAACGTGTGTTATAAAACAACCTTTCTTATAATGATGACAGTTATTGTAATCATTATGAGTATCATATTAGCCCTATGATCTTATAACTTAAGTGAGTTCGTGCTTAATTAAAGTTGCTTGAAATATATGTACCTAATATTATATTGCATACAGTCGCAGCGGGAAGACCTTTTTTTCGTTTATTACCTTGGGAAATGCTCTTTATACATACCCTTCGCCACAAGGGAAGGCGAAAGGGTTATGTCGGGCTCACCCGAGATTTTAGACCTTTCTCGATCAGATCGAAGTAGTTCTGGGCAAAGGCTAGGTTAAGAGCACCTTAAACCGGCGAGTGTCTATGAGGAATGTGATGAAAGTGAATGAAGCCAGAGAAGTGAGTCAGGATCGTAGCAAATGGAAATCCGTAGTCTCTCCCACCGCTCTGGGAAACAGGCGTGAATCTATGTATGTATGTATATCACATTATCTGAATTAAAGTGAAAATTACATCACATAGAGATCCATTTTAATGTATAAAACAGTTTACATGGTCAAATATGTTTTATTGTAAACCTATGTTACTAAGTGACTGTGCAAGTTAAATAAGTTGTTATGTCGGTTCAGTACATCCAAAGTTTAACCTCTACGTACAAACAAACTTGATTTGGATTAATTAATTTTTTGATACCAGTCGACTGTGACGCATAGAAATTCTATGACGCCTATTAGTGGGTTTTACTTTTAGTTTTTATTTTCTTTTTATGTTTTTATTTAATACTAGTTTTCACCCGCGGCTTCGCTCGCGTAAATGTAGGTTAGGTTAGGTTAGGTTTGCAACAGTTTTTTTTTCTGGATGAAAGGTACCCTATGTCCTATTCTGTACCCCTGACAACGTGTATGCAAAATGTCATGTTGATCGGTCCAGTAAAGGCGTGAAAGCGTAACAAACAAACAAACAAACTCATTATCGCATTTACAATATTAGTAAGGATTTCAGATGTAAGTTAGTTCTGAAGAATTGTTCAAATTCTTTGATAAGTACGATTTTTTTGGTTACTATCTGCACTACTATCTACCTTTTAAATAAATACTTAAACTCACCAGGAATATGTAAGGCCAACATGGAAACGGCGTCTTCACACAGCATGGACCAACCGCGGATGTCTGATAGCTTCAAAGCGTGCACTTGAAGAGATTGATTCGGTACCTAAGAGTAGAATTACGATCTTATTAACATTGGCCTTGATTAACAATTTGACATAAGTGAAAAACAATACTACTTGTCAGCATATGGCCACCTCATACCTTTAACGTAATTGCTAATTATTTAGTATCGGTACGAATGAGTTGACTAGCCGGAGAGAGTACCATCTTCCTATAAAAAAGTGGCGTAAGGGCACTAAACACTGTTACTGTGTTACGCCCAGTAAGCAAGAGTTCCACAGGGTCAAATGACTACCTATCCAATACCATATCTTTATTAAAAAAAGCTCTAGGATTGAATATCTTTAAGGCTTTTACCTTAGGATCAGCTTGGCACGAACGATACCGTCGACGAACATAGACTACGGTAACTACTTAAAATAAAGCTGACCAGATGCTTGTTTTCCACCTAAGTTGAATAAAAAAAGAAACCAGTGCGCTATTCGTGTAGCCGAAATATCAAGTAGCTTTAATTCTCAGGCATAGACTCCTAGTTCCGCGAAAGCACTGTTCTTCTTGCCAAAATGTGCTTACTTCTAAGCTACAATAGAAAGTAAAAACTACTCACTCTAGCCCACTGATGAGGCTTCAAGCACTGTACTTTCAGCCTCGGTGGGAACTGTGGTATGACGTGCTTGTCACTGGTAGGCAGCACGGCGGCAGACAGCGGTAGGCTGGTCGAGGACCTGCCCAGCTCAATCTGCAGGATCTCCCTGGAAGTAGCTTCCACGAAGATAGCTGGGAAGAGTTTGGTTTCGGGCTCCATCTAGGACAATTAATAGATTCTATTAGACAAATTGCTATTAGTTACCGACAATTTATGTAAACATAAGTTTACATTATGCATATCAGCAATAATCCAAAAAAATATATCAGCATGTAGTTCAGATTTATTGAACTTTGGACTCGATTATTCAGGTTTTGGTGTTCATATTAAGGAAGGTTATAAATTATTGAATTTTCCCTGTAAGATATTTTTCCCGTGTATGCGAGAATCGAACCGGAATTTCCAGGATCACATGCAAACATAACATATGCGTAAACTATGCTATGCGACCGACAAGGCAGATTTATTTTATATTATAAGATCCGGTACGTTTTACTTTTGTGCTGCGGTGGTTAGCTGACTATCAAGCATCTAAGGAGACAAATGTTTTTCTTCTTCACATCTGGTTCGAGTAGCAAAACGAATTCAAAAGACTTGAGATTAATAAGGACAGAAACGACTATCCGTGGGTTTCTCTTTCCGGTTGCTCACCTTGAACTTAATGCTGGTATCCTTTCCCTCGCAGGTGAAGGACACAGTACCAGTGGAAGTATCCACGGAGCATCCAATGAACATTCCTTGTGAGGCTCCCTTGGCGGTGGCCTCTGCCATCACTTCGTTGTACAGCTCATCAGCTCGCACCATGTAGCAGGACTGGCGGTTTACACTGGAAAACGAATATTCATAAATACATACAGATTGGTTCTCGGAGATTTCCTCTTGCTACGATCTTGGCATATAATTTTTCTTGCAGTCACTTCTATCATGCACGCTCAGCGGCTTAGTTTACTCTTAGCCTATGTCCAGATTGAATTCAATATGGAGAAAGTTCTTCTAGAACTACATATAATAATTGCTGGCTATCCCATTCACTTTGGACACATAATATTAATTAAGCTTGGACAACATTTACCCAAAAAAGTATTTATATAATTTTCTTGGCCAAATACTTTCCAGGATTTATTTTGTTAATTTTATTATAATTCTTGAATTAATTATAGTGTATTATTAAACAGAGAGACCTCGAGGGCGATCAGAGATGAGATGGAAGGATGACATTAGAAAAGTGGCGGGCATCAACTGGACCCTAATTGCCCAAGACAGAGGAAAGTGGAGAGGATTGAAGGAGGACTACACCAAATATTTGGTCGATTAAGGCTAAAGAAGAAGAAGAATTAAACAGAATTTTATTTTATTTTCTTTACTATAAATATGCAAATTATGATAAAGATAATATAACTCACCTCTCGATCACTCGGTCGTAATCATCGGTGATGATGACAGAGGACTTGGTGACCTTGCTCTGGTTGAAGTCCTTGGAGTGCAAGTGGTACTGAGTGGTCACCCATCCGATATACACGTGCGTTGGGTCTTGGCCGGGGAATATCCTGCGGTGTAATGGTATATCTTAGAATCTGTTTTTGTCCTAATTATAATTAAAGTAATCCTAATAATATATCTGTATAGATGCTCCCGTGACATATTATGTTATCGGTTACTCTAACCAACCAGGTCTCGGGTTCAATCTACGGCTGGATATTGATGTTTGCATAATAAAATTCTCAGAGTAAGACGGGGTTAAGAAATGTCCGGGGCAGAAGGCAGTGTAACATAGCTGTCGCAATGTGTGTGAAATAGACCTTCTTACTCCTTGGTCGATCAGCATTTATTACCATTCTCCTTTTCTAAGGTAGTTGTTCCAGGTTAGTATTTTCTCTTTAGAATGTCAGCCAGTAACAGAAAGTCATGCCCAGTACAAAATTATTCAGAAATTTCCATCCTCTGCATATTTACCTAATCCAATCTATCTGTAAGAGTGATGGTTGACGTCGCAATTATAGAGACTACATTAGCGACACTAATGGTGAGAATTCTTACCTAACACCATAGAAGTACTCATTGATGAGCTTCAAGCATTCCCCGTCAAAGATCTCGTTGCCGACCGTCTCAGTGGTGGCCGTGGCCAATGTGCTTGTCGTCATTTGCTTGCGGTCTTGCGTCGGTGTCGCCATCTGGAGATTCGACTGTTGGGAATCATTGGCAAGTGTAAGGATGATCGGTGAAGAATATACAATGATATTTGGATGGTAAAAAGAGATAGAAGAGATCTACTGAAGGTATGGGCCGGATTTAGGAGAGTACAAGAGTTTCAGACTCAAGACTCCAAAACAGAAGGTTCCACAAAAAGGGGCTTCTACAAAAAAGAGCATCTAAAATTATTATATTTAATAAAAAGGAATAAACAAAAAAGGGATCTCACAGTAAGGGACCTTTATAAATATTAACCCCACAAAAAAGACTTACAAAAAATGACATTTTACTAGAAGAGGCCTCTAGAAAAATGGACTTCACATAAATGGCTTTCACAAAAAAGTCTTACACAGAATATTTAACTGAATTTACTTCAAGAACTGGATTCATTTCTTTGTTTGATTCAAAAATAATTTAAAGTCTTCACTTCTCTGGTGGTCAGACCCAGGAAAAAAAGACTTTTAATCCGGCCCTGTTGAAGATATTTCATTTAAGAGTTTAAAAATAAGCGATACAGGAGAAGATTTTTTTACAGAAGCAGAAAGTTGAAGTGGCTGAGCTTATCTATGTTTTAGTTTCTAAGTAATGGATAAATTAGTTTTATTCTTTTAACATAACTACGAACTCGTACTAAGCGCGTTGCGTAATTATTGCTTCTTACAGTCATAGTAATACACATGTATTTAAAACGGATTTGTATACAAATAGATCATATCCAGAATTAACAATTAGAGCTCTTGACATTGATATGCAAACACTATATATTCTTTTGCAGACGTATATATATATATATATATATATATATATATATATATATATATATATATATATATATATGGGTGCATATATAAATTTAGCACCATAATATTAGGTTGCGGATTCAAAGGTTTTGTGATACAATTTTATTTAATAGGTAGGTACATCGATCAATACATTTTATTTGAACATACCTACAAATTAACACAAAAATGTATAAATAATACAACAAGCGGTATAAATACACACATGCAGACAGTCATTAACACGATATGCCCACAATGCTATGTTAGTAGAATAAGGGTGTGATGGCAGGACTTACATTCAGCCCACCCTGGCTTCCGTACAAGTTGGGGCGGCTAGCGCGCGGTTGCATGCCGTTATACCTTTGATTCGCCTTCGTGACACAAAAAGTATTAAAATAATAATGAAATAGGAATATAACATGGAATGATAATGATAGAACATATTTTATGTCATTTGCTGTTGATGACAGGGGCTGTCGAATAAACCATGATTTACTTTGGTAAGTAACAATTTGATGAATTGGAAATAATTTAACTTGTATTTATCTTTGGCTTATCTGAATCGATAATTGCAATAGAAACAGGTTATGGCTTTGATATCATAAGTTTGGATTGAATCTATTCGATACCATTTCATTCGAAACTTATCGATTAAATAGTTTGATAATTTAAGTATTGTTAACTTCTCGTATGATATTTATGCGAGATATAACGTTTTTCAGCCATAAATCACCATTTACTAAACAGGATCGGAAGACTCACGGTAAGGGCGATTGAAGACCGCATGAGGGCGGCAAAAAATCGGTTGTCGGGTTTGAAAGGCCAAGCGCAAAACGCCTTCCAAAATTTAAACTCCGAATTGTATATGATTACAAGAACAGTGGCGCTTTTATACATAGAGACAATACCAACCTTCTTATATTGTAACAACGATCACATTTCCGGCATTAAATTTACAATTCCGAAAAGCACATCAAATTCCATTTATTATATTTATTTATTTCCAAGTGCGACAAGAAACAAGACAAGAGTTTCCATTAAAATTATATACAAAAAGTGATATTAACAATTTACAAGTGCTCATAGAGAAGTTTGTAATTTACTTATAATATTGTTATTGATTTTATGTTTCTGAATTAAGGCCTTTTGGAGCTGGTCAAACCTTATGGCTCTTGCACGCAATATGGCTAACACGCGCAATAAGAGGCACTTCAATGTGTGTGTATCGTGTAAACGATCGATGCAGGCCATCTGCGTAAGTAGCCCTTATGACTAACTCGAACATAATTATGTATAGCTGGCGCGAGTAGCTCGCTTTAGTAGCTTGCGCATGTAGAACAGGTGTCTAGCTTGCTTATGTAACTCGCGTGACTAGCTTGCGCATGTAGCTACTTGCGTCATGTACAAGAACCTTCAAGGTTTCATTTGTGCAGCCAAAAAATAAGATAAATGTAGCTAAAAAATAAGCCAGCATTGTTCCTCATTGGATATTTCACAGAGGAATAACTTATTAAGAGTGTTGTAACTTATTCATAATGCAAAGAAAATAACCAAAAAGAAAACAGTCTTTTGATATGAACCAGAATGTAACACAGTGCAAAATGGTACTTATTCTTGTTCAATAAAGTCGAACATACCTGTGACACCTTGATCTGGGGGTTAGGTCTTCTGGGACCACGTTCAGGCGATACTTCTGTATCGCTGAACGGATCTGGTGTTTTGGATTTGCGGGTTTTACCGCGGTCACCGCTTTCGCCGCGCTTGCTTCTGAAGAACCTGTCAGATAAAATTATATTATTGACGTTTGTATAAGCTGCCTGTCTTGCAAAAATGCGTGAATTCAGTGGCGGAAAATATTATTTCTTCGTAAAATAACAGTAGTATTTAGCATAATCGTTCGCCTGTTGGTAAAAGACCACCAGACACAGAAAGCGGAGGTACAGTGGTACCGATGGCGTTTCTGTTGTATTATTGGAATTTGTATGAGTTTGTGGTAGGCTAAAAGGTTATAATAGCCTATGTATGTACGTTGGCAACAGAGATACCAGTGCGTTAGACGTACCTTGAAAAAGTTGTCGATATGGTATGCCAGCTCATGGCACCCAATGCGTATGTGTTGTTAGCGACCTATATGTATTTTGTTCCGTGCTCTGGCATTCAGGTGGCTGTCGGCAGGGACTTAAGGAGTCTCGAAACTCACCGCAAGTATATAACACCTTTAGCTGAATGATATATTAGGTTTTATTCTTTAGCTGCTAAATACTTACTTGAATGGTGATCGTCCTCGTTTGTCCTTTTTGTCATCAGGTGACAAAGTCTGGTTGCCAAGATCGTATTTCGCCATCTCAGCCTCGCTTGTCGAACGATGCATGCCGTTCACTTGACCTGAGTGAATATAAAAAGCATTTAAACATGTAATTCTTATACTTCTTGGTAAATAACGTGAAATAGAAACTCGTGGTCACATTACTGAAAGTCAGTTACATAACCCTCGTATATATAATTAAGTATAGGATAATACTTAAATAGTCTACTCCTATTTCCCCAAGAAATTTATAAAAGATTATTATCACACAAACGCCGCCAATGGTCTCCTATGGTTGTAAGCTCTATGTAATTGAGATGTTCCAAAAATATTTTAATTTTGATTAGAATTTAGTAATGCTATCCAAAATCTAAAATACTTACGTTTATAAGATAATCATTTAAAATACGTTTAAGTACCTGTCTGTAATCTAATAAATCGAAAATTGTCAATAGACGGAAAAAGGATGATTTTCACTACATACAACTTTTCTTATTACCAAATTTAAATATGAATTCCTCGCTTATTATGCAATCAATTTTGATACAATTTTGGCAAAAATATTTTAATTTACTTGATTTGTTGTAGCATCCTAATCCTAAAATCCTAATCCTATTATAAAAACGAAAATGAGTTTGTTTGTTTGTTACTTTTTCACACCTAAACCACTGAACCGATCATCCTGAAATTTTGCATATATGTTGACAGGTATACAGAAACGGACATAGGCTACCTTTCATCCCGAAAAAAAAAACTGTTCCCAAGGAAAGCAATAATAACGTTCTTATGATAATAGATGGCGCCACGTGTCTTTCGAATCAAGATTGAATTATATTATTACAAGCAGAGTACAACTCGAATTGATTGTCAAATTCTAAATTAACGCGAGCGAAGCCGCGGGCAAAAGCTAGTATGAAATAAAGTACAAATCGGCTAAACATAAGCTACTATTCTATCATATTGCAATAAAAACTACTGCAGCCCCTTAACCATAATGAATCCAAAATATAAATATTCTCCAAATATTTATACAAACAACTTTCCTTAATTATTATGACCGGATGTTTCTATAACACGTTATATCATTAGACATGGATATGGACAACGTACCAGTTCCATTAGCCTTTTACAAAACTATGGATGTCGAGATTTTATGATCAGAAAACCATAATGTCCATGTAATAAAATACTAGAGCCCTTACCACCACCCCTTAAAGCATTATTATTTCATACGCCAGAACAAGACAGCGCGATATATTTTATCTCGGTCTCCCACATGCAATAACATTGTTAAGGTTGTGGTACGCACTCTGATTTCGATAATGTTTGTGTCAGTAATGGAACTCGTGGACTTACAATATATGATATATGTTTTATTATTTAATTATGTTGTTATATATATACATATGTACGTATACAAGACGAATAAATGGATAGTGTGCCTCCGAGACATCACATTATAAAACACTGCTCTATTTTAGAATGTAGTCGACGAATGTGTTGTGCAATAGAACTTTTGAAATACTTCCTCAAACATGAAATGACATTGTATAAGTCTAATAAAGTTCATAAACCAGCTTAAAATCGATTTTCATCTTATTTTAATTATATTCAATACATACATACGGCCTCGATGGCGTAGTGGTTAGTGTAACGGACTGCCACGCCTGAGGTCGCGGGTTCGATTTCCGCACAAGTCAAACGTTTGTCTGTATGAACATGGACGTTTGTCTTGGTCTGGGTGTTTCTATGTATAATATGTAAGTTTTTACAAAAAAAAAGTATATATGTATGTTTATCCACTGTCTAGTACCCATAGTACAAGCTCTGCTTAGTTTGGGCTAAATGGTGTTGTGTGTATGTGATAGAATATAGAATAGAATATACATAATATCTGTGACTTGAGGACCGTATCAACTGTCAATCATACTACGAAATAAGTTTAGACAAATGTAGGTCGGAGAAATTAATTTAATATATTCCTTTTGTGGTTTAAACTAATATTGATATTACGGGTTTTATCTCATAAAATAATTACTTGTATATTTTAGTGCATAAGCCTATAATATATTACATATCATTGTGGGTACTCTATTTGAACCAATGATGTTATTCATTTAGTTTGTCTGATTGAACACTAAGAAAAATGTTAAACTAAATAAATTAGTATTCAAGACTAACTTAACTTTCCTAAGATATTTCGGTATTATTATAATTGTCTTCAGTGGTCTGTGGTAACTTGGAGTTTCTCTCTCTTGTATCTGTGTCTACCACACAGACTCCAAGTTAGTTTAAAAGCAGCGCCGTTTGATAAAGACCATTTAAATGGGTTACCTATTAGCTTCAGCCATTATGTAGAGCAAGCAAGTATTTTGAAAGATCACACATAATATATGTATCTTTATGAACAATGCTATACAAACCCATACAGACTTTACACAAGCGTATATACAAAGCGATCCTATAACTATTAACTTGGTTGCAAATTATAATTTTGTATAGTGACACCTCGAGTTATGGAGCCTTTGCGCGGCGGTCGTGACGGCTGTCTCTTGACCTTGGAGCTGGGTACCTCCTCCGGACCATCCTCGTAGTGTAAGCCTAGGGGTGGAGGGGAAAATAAGGGTGAAAAGCATTGGTTGGGGCGAGGTGTATGCAATATCTTGGGTTTAATCACATATGATGATAATAACCGTTTTGTTCATTAGGTATGCTAATTTTTGTGTTCAAAGTAATAAAATTTTAAAAATAATCTAAAGTTTGGGTAGCAAATTTTTTCGAGAGCGCTCCCGATGTATCTCAAGAATTCTCTTTTTTAGATTTTATATCCCAAAATATTTTACTGAATTTTCTAAGCGTCATTCTACTCCTTCCACCTCGTTAAACTTTAAAATTTAACCTCAAAATGTTAATTACCTTGAGGTGTACCTCAAGGCATTAAAATATTCAGAAAAGTTATTTTAATGTCATTTTCAGATAACGTGTCAATTCGAATAATAAAACATAAAAAATTTGTATTTTTTATATGTGACGATAAGATTTTATTTGTTATTAAATTATTTCATAGGCTCAAATAGGTATACTGCCAAGTGACTATGAGTAGGAGGTATAATACAAGGTACAGTTTATGAGTCATATTGCATACACCACGGAGAAGGACCATAAGTGCAACATAATATAATTATTCAAACAACAGGTACTAAAAAGCTAAATAAAAATACAGCAGGGGAACTATTTCAAATTAACACATAATTTTGGGATTAGATTCAAAAAGCTAAGTGTAGTCCTATGTACGTGTATTTACAATACAGTAAGGAATAAAAAAATTGAATGTTTAATACTATGACTTACAAATATATTTTTTTTACTGTTAAATGCTATTCAACTGGTGAAAGGAAATATCAAAAACATAAAATATGATATTGTCTTCTGTTTACGCGAATGTTATTCATTGTAATTAAACTACTATATACGGCTTTTAAAATATGAAACATTTATCGATATGGGTTGTCTACATAGCGACATTTTTGTGTTTTTTTAATTAGCCTACTTGCAATTGCAAGTCTTTTGGGAATTTTAACACTACAATTATAGTTTTATTTTATTTTATTTATTTATTTAAGGATTTCCAACAAAGGAATATACAATAACATACATTATATAGCAATAATAAAGTTCTTAGCGTGTATAGTCCCTCAATTATAGGAAACCACAGCTTGCTAATTATAATTACAACTAAACTAACAACTTAATTAAAGAAACAAACAGAAAACATAAAATTTTTAAACATAAAATTCTGCAAACTTACGTAAAAAATAGTTACAAAATATATTTTAAATGAGATGTACCTAAATTAGTACTGTGCGCATATTTATTGTATTCGAATGATATGATTTCGCATAACACTAAAAATATACTTGAACCAATTCCAAAAAAAAAATGCTGTGTTCTTTTATTTTTATTTGCCCTTTACACGACGCATTTATTACTTTACTTAAATGTTAGTTACTGGATAAAACATTAAGACTTTTTAATTACATAGTTTACACAATCAAAATATTGTTTGAAGAACCTCCGAACACAACTAAACTCTATTTTCTTAACAATAAAATTCAATATCAAACAACACATACCTTTGATGTCGTTCATAGTGAACCCGCTCCTCATAATCTGGTCGATGTGTGCTGGCATTTGCGCCTCAACGGCTTCCTTCATTAGTATTTGCTGTCTGTCTTTGATTTCTACCCAGCGACGAGCCTTTTCTGCCTCGCTGTGGAAGTTAAAGCAACGTTTAAGAAAACTAATAATTAAAAAATGAAAAGAAGGTCTCATGTTATTGTACTTTCGTTAGCGTATTAAGTTTGTTACGCTCTCACGCCTTAACTGCTCGACTGATCATAATGGTATTTTGCATACACGTTGTCAGGGGTACAGAAAAGGACATAGTGTAGCTGTCATCGAAAATGAAGTAGGTACTGTTACTAACTTAACTAAGCTACATCTACGTGAGCAAAGCCGCGGGCAAAATCTAGTATCAAATAAAGAAAATGACTTACTCAATAAACTCGGAGTGACAAATGACAGGTAATGAAAGTCTCAAGAACTCCCAGTTCGCCTTCTCCATAGTTTCAAACGTGTTGTGTGAAATCTTCATGCACGGTGGAGTATCTAAAATAAAATGGAAAATAAATTTTTATTGGTCATCACTGAATTACAATCGAATAATAATCGATAAATCTATACTAATATTATAAAGCTGAAGAGTTAGTTTGTTTGTTTGTTTGAACGCGCTTATCTCAGGAACTACTGGTTCGACTTGAAAAACTATTTTAGTGTTGGATAGCCTATTTATCGAGGAAGGCTATAGGCTATATAACGTCACGCTATGACTCACGGGGGCGGCGCAGTAACGATAAACGCGGGTGAAACCGTGGGAACATCTAGTATATTATATTTAGGTAGTCAATACTAATATTACATAGAGGCAAGATTAGTACTTTTGTTTGTGAATGAACTCAAAAACTATGGGACTGATTTAAAAATCTTTCGTCATTTGAAAGCTACTTTATCCAGAAGTAATATTGGCTATATAATATCACGCTACGAGCTACGGGCGCGGAGCAGTAATCATAAACCTGGGTAAAATCACGAATGACAGCTAGTCATTAATAAGACGAAGCGCGTTATTCAAAATCGTGCACGTCTAGCTTTACCTTGCCCGGTAGCATCATAACACTGCTAGCTTGCAATATGCAGTATAAAGTATTTTAATCGTAATCGATTGAAATCGAATAATGGAATAATCGAATAACTCACAAATCTGTAGAAAGGCTGATGCTTTTACATTCGTCTATATAGCAGTCTTATGACAAGCTATTGTCACAGCCTATGAAATCTTGTACAGCTAGATTTCTAATTATTTTTTATAAAACCACACACTAGGAATAATTCCTATGTCAAGGGTGATTTGACAAACATTCTAATAACGGACATAAAGAACACCCAGTCTCGAAACAACCATTTGTGGATCACACAAATGGGAATCGAACCCACAACACTCGGCGTAGTGGCAGTGGCAAGGCGACTACTTAAACCACTACGCCATCCGTGCAGTTTATTATTATTTGAAGACTCAGATATAAAGGAGTGGTTACACATTCAGATAACAGAACAACCATTTTTAAAACTGTTCTTTGACGTGTATGGTTGAATTACGAACCCGTAGAGTCAGCTTGTGACTATGGCCAGTGTAACCTGGTCGAAACGTCAAGCATTAAAAGGTAAACATTATACATGAAACGTTTAAACTCGTTACGTATTATATTTAAAACCGGTAGAGTTTAGAGGTAGTAGTCTACCTGAGCCAGCTGGTATCCTCGTGACGTCAATCTTAGTGTCCGGTATCTCATCCGTGTTCTCGTAGATCGGCTGGTCCTTGGTGTACCAATGAGTGACGTCACGTTTCATGTTACTGCCAAAAAGATTGATTAATTAGGTTTGAATACACGGCTTTAGTATAAAATCGTAAATATATAAATTGAACTCCTTAAGTAATTTAGTACTTTATTTTATCAATAACAGAGATAAACACACAGATAATATCTGCGATCTTTTATTATAATAAGTTACTCTCGGAAATGCATGTTTCCTAACAATATTCAGAACAAGTAACTGTAATAAAAATAGCTAATAAATGTTATACCTATATAATTTCTATATACTTACACACAGAATGGTTCATATCCCTCCTGCAGACCACATGTGGTGAAGTACTTCAGTGTGTTCACGTCCTGGCCATATGTTAACCTGACGACCAAACAAGTAAATTATTTTTAAAACATTATGGTAACTTTGACATTGGCCTATTTATGAATGTTACAGTATTCTAATGTTCTTCTTTTACATAATATTGTCTTCTGTTCACGCGAATGTTATTCATTGAAATTAAACTACTATATACGGATTTTATCGCGTTGTACCAAGGATGCTTCGCGAGGCTATTGAAATCAAGAAACATCCTAATTTCAATAGAGAAGATGGTTGGAATGTACCACCAGCTTGGGATCCAGTAATTCAAATAGTCAAACCCAAGAAGAAGCAAACCACAGCTAGACTTCATGATACTTTGAGCTCATTCTGCGTAAATAGAAACACCCATGATGAAATTATGTTCGGGTACTTTGAAATAACTACACTGGAACATTGAGACAACTACCATCTTAGACTCCCCGTGACCATGGCTGCTGAAAAGCAACCGAAACGTCGGGGAAAGTGTAAACATAAATATAAATAGTATAATAGTATAAATAGTTTTAATAGTTTCAATAATTCAATTAGCTTAAAAATTAGTAAAATTTAATAGTAATTATAGTAGTGTAACAGTTTTTCAAAATGTTGTAATAAAGTGTCAAATAAACAACGCGATAAAATCCGTATATAGTAGTTTAATTTCAATGTTCTTCTTTTGTTGCTTATACAAGTGTTGTGTTGACCTATTAAGCGTATTGCTTTAATTCATAATTTTATGTTAGTTTATTTAATTAGCGACCACAAACAGTTGTAAAAGAAAATTTTTGCGCAGTTGGATAAATCACAAAGAATGTCAAAAATCCTTGTGACCACGATCGGTGTCACCTGGTCGAAATGTCAAGCATCAAAAGTGGTGAACATTATTGATTGCGTTAATACTCGTCATGAATTGTATGTATATCACGCAACGCAAAAGTTTAGTTAGTAATATACATGAATTCCATAATACTAAACTTAGTAAATACTGGCTCCCGCGGGAACACAGACCGGGATAAAAGGTTGCCAGACCTAGCTCCTTTTTATTAGGTCCGTTCAGAATACAAAATGGATACCACACTCAACTGTTTACACTGATTATCATCAAACACTGCGCGCGCTCTGCCCTCTATCTCGAAAATGGTTCAAGATATAAAAAAAATGTTAAACAAAAGTTGTAGAGAATTTAATCCTCTACAATATTTATAATAAATACAAATAGCATAAAACCCATAGGAAATGAGATATTTGCAATAAATGTGTAAAACATAGATTTTTTGACCTTTGACCTTGGAATAACTGAAGACGCGGACGCCCTACGATAAGTAGGTTTTGAGACAAGTTTTAGGGTGCCAAAATAAAGGTTTATACAAGATTATAGCTGACTATCTCTCATTCCGAGATACTTGCCCTAATTTGACTAATATTCTTGGACTATAACCAAGTGGACATAGATGTTCTCATAGCGAGATTACACAAAAAATTTAATTGTATTATAAAGAATTTGTTACATAAGGAATGTTTTGCATCGGAAGTGTGATGTCTTAACAATTCCAGAATTAAAATAAAAAAAAAACAGTTATTCTTCCTAAGTTCGTCGTATCGGCACCAAATATATAGGCATGGCATCAATGTATGCCACCAAAAAATATATATAGGTAATTGCCCACAAAAGTTTATATAATTGCTCACAAAAGTTTATATAATTGCCCCCAAAAGTTTATATAATTGCTCACAAAAGTTTATATATTTGCCCACAAAAGTTTATATACTTAATTGTTCACAAACGTAAATATAATTGCTCGCAAAAGTTTATATAATTTCCCATAAATAGGTTTATAGTTCTTTTCCTGTTGCTACTTCAACTTACCTGGCTTTCTGCCCTACTCCCAAAGTACAAGCGGGCACGAAGTTGTCTCCTTGCACATCAGCGAAAGTCGTCTCACCGCCCAGGGCATCCATTAAGAGTTCACCGTTTAGAGAGAAACCTGACACATAGGATATCGTGTTAGAATATAATTTTATAATTGCTAGTTTGAAAAGTTATATGAAAGGTACTACTTATATTATACGAAACCTAAGGTTTCTTGCTGCTAACATGGCTAATAGAAGAGTGTATACTAACTTGAATTGTTCTATGAAATATTCTTCCAAATAATAAAAAATCAAGATGAAATAGTGAGATATTTACGTATAATTTACGTATATGTATATTAATTGTACCTAGTCTTTTTATTTGATTCAGATCGTCAATTACGAGTATATTGACGTCACTTATTTTAAATGTACTTTTAAATTTTTCTTAAAAGCGTTGACCTATAGTTTATCTGTACCTACAGTTTTTTAACGACCAGCGAACATCGCTGCGGTACTACGTACCGGTTAGCCGGTACTTAGCTTGACTATTTCAGCTCGAAATATCGATTGCGTGCATTTGCCTACTTATATTTTGTGGTTTGTCTTAATATATTCATATTATAAATACTACCTAATAAATATTGAATGTACTAAATATAAAGTACCTAATCGCATACTTACTTTTATAATATTATAGTTACAAAATGGGGAATCACTCAGCAAAAACTACTAATAGCCTTAAAACTAAAATTTATTGAAATATAAAGTTATTTTTTATTGTAACATGTAGTTATAGATTAATAACAAAGTTTAATAATAAGGGTTAAGTGGGCATATTAGTTATAAATAGGTAAAGTATATTAAAAAAATATATAAATCCACTCTTTATATAATCTACCTAATAACCTTTTGTCAAATAAAAATATGAAAGTATCTCATTTAAAATAATAATAAATAACAGTAGTTCTGTTTAATTTAATTTCAATACAGTTATTCAAACTTCGAGAAAAGGTTATTTGGTGAATACACAAAATTAATATAGGACAAATTATTTATTGTAAGTGTTATTCACATGAACATAGAGTTATAGTAATGAGTTTGGCATGTCTAAGTTGATCTAAAAATAAATCTGTTTTATATTCAATTGAAAACTACCGCTACTATACTACTACGATGTAATATTCGCTATGCTATTTTTATGTGACCGTTGCTAAAAATGATATTAACTGCTACTTAAAAATAACGGCTCATTTTGATCCGCCCCTTGTACCAAAAATCATTAGACATACAAAAGGTAGGTAAGATATAGGTATATAGACATTGACTATAATAATTAGTTCAACATTACAAATGCTTAGGCTTAATTAGTTCTGATAACTATATTTTGTATAGTGAGACTGTACCGAAAGTTGATTAACAATGCTTAATAATGTCAAATATTCTTCATCAATTCGTATTCAGAACAAAGACGATGAACTGTTATATATCTTTTTCGTATAATGCAGCTTTTAAGCCTTATAAAAATAATATTGGAGTGACAGAGTATAGGAGTAAATCGCGCAGGCTTCACTGGCGTGTCAAATAATGTCCAAGCTTTAGAGATTGATGATGACATTTGTCCCGTATCAGATAAAAGCTGTTCATGCATCAGAGAACGTTTGAAATCCAGATAACGTATTTTAAATGATTAAAATAGTGCTATTGTGAGCTGTGCTCAATTAAAAAATATAATCTATGCTATCAATGAGGAATCAAAGAATCGTATAAAAAAATGTTGAAACATGAATCCAATGAATTTAAATGACAATGATTTTGGTAAGGGGTAAAAAGTGATCAAATCAATTTATCAATCGTTTCCAGGTGCATCTATCAATCATAGCAAGCGAAGCGATGCGGTGTGCACTAAATGTCGAACAATTTTAGAAGCGTTTAGCGTTGAAGCATTCAAATTAACTGAAGTGGCGATTCATTTGATTGTGGCAGGAACATTTCTTTGTTAATTTAGCAATACATATTTACCAAGGATGTATACATATACTTTTTGGATGATTAAAAATCGAATAGATTTGTAAAGTAAAAGTGTAGTAAGGTTTAGTCAAAACAAATAATAATTAACAAAATAAATATAACCTTGGCTGCTGAAAAGCAACCTTTACGTATCGTTGGGATAAATATAAGTAAATAATAAAAAATTGTTTCCGATTATAATTTAAATATATTTCAAAAATGTGTTTAAAATAGGTAAGTGATTATATTAATATAATATATGATAAATTATATATAATATAATATTTTTTACTCATTACAATTACAGACAGCGATGATATAACGAAAAAGACGTGTTACAGAACTTGACGGAATGCACGTTGCGTCAAACCTGGGTCTCAGAATACAAGTAAAAGAAATATATTTAAAAAAATATAAAGATAGATATATATGTGAATGATAAAATAGTGATTAGATTTCGACACAAATAACTACGAAAATGTTCCTGCCATGTCCAAAAGCCATTACACAATATATCATCCATGATATTTACTTATCGTTTTATCAATGAGATCTAGGAACACTCCAACAACGTCACCAACTGCCCATTGCTTGCCGAAAGACTCTGTGCTACCGCTGTATACCTTTTCCTCCTTGAAAGTCGGAAAAAATCGTTTTTACCTTATTGCTTATGGCTTACGGTTGAATTTTGATCGACAACTATTCTACCTAAGATGAAGAGGCTGTTTTTTCCGGCTAGTTTCTTTGGTCTATCTGTTCACTATTTTTCCTATTGAAGATAATAATTTTGTTAGAAATCGCACAACAAACTTAGGCTGAATAAAAGGTAATTTAATTACCTACTCAATAATATAAAGTTTTACTTACATCTGGCAAATTGCCAGAAGACACTAATGCACAGCAGCAAAAATTAAGTCTTTTACTTTAGAAAGTAACTCATAAGAATGAGAAATTAATATCCATTATGTGACGAGATGGGAACCTTTATGAGATGAAACGGTGATAAAAAAACTAGGTGACACATTCAATATTAAGAATGTTAGAATTTTGAGATATTGTTATTCTTTACCAATCGTATCTACCAGTAAGTAGTTGAAAATATTATACACCGAATAAACCAACATGTTTGACGACAGAATTACACGGTTTTAGCCAATGATATAGTGAAACAGAAAGCTTCTTTTACGTTTATAGAGAAGGTTAAATACAGCGCTCTAATTGAAGTTTGTACTGTTAATTTGTGAAAAAGTAAATGAGAAACATCTACTTTTAGTTAGTTAAGTGCAATTTTAGCTCGAAGAATAATAAGTTGGTTTATCTATTGATGTTTATATTAGAAGAAATTGAACTGGAACATACTTATTACCTTCAATAAGTAAAACAGAAGAAAGAAATAAATTGAAACCGACAGCAAAAGCCTAAATAATAATATATATACCTATAGAATTAATTTAAGTTGGTAATAGGTAACCGATAAAGAGAATCGAAATATTCAGGACTCGTTACATAAAATATCAATTTACAGAAGACCTAGACTAAAACTTAATTGAAATATTTAGGACTTCAAAATATATGTCCCGTTACATAAAAACATCGTTACATAAAAGATTATTTTACAGAAGAACTTTAGTTTATGAAGTATACGGGGCAAACACTACATTCAACAGAGGAGCACAATATAGGAGTTTTATTACAGAGTTATCTTACAGAAAGTTACCACCAGTTAACCACATACTTAGTTATAGGAGAATACCTGGCACGCTAGTTCTACTCTGATTTAGTAAAAAGAAAACAAAAAAATATAAAATAAATTATAAAAGTCTTTACAATCTTACTAATTTTAAGAATTCTGATTTTGGGTATGTAACATACTTGTGTGTATCGCATATTTAACTTCAAGGAGTTATTCATATATTTACATTTCTAAACCGGTAGGTTGTATTTTTAAAGACCAATATGGCGACAAGATCTTATAATTATGTACCTATTTAGATTTGCCATTATAGGTTCAAGTTGCTTAACGAAGATGTCAGCAAAATATATGTCGATATTCAATAAGAGACCTTACGGATTTCTTAACAATAAACTGTAATAAGAGTAATGATTATGTTTCTAATAGTTATTTAAATTATAACATCATTGATCTCAACAATAATTTTCTAATTTGAGTATTATTACATATACAAAATCTCAAGATTAATCTACGGCTAGTTGAAATGCTCAACTTGTCGATTATTATTTTCATCAATTTTTATTAGGATTTGCGATACTTTTGTCGTGTATAGATCTTTTGAGTATACGTATAATATATTAGATTATCGTCTTCGTTTTCTTCTGTCGTTTCTTCTTATAAGACATCATGAAAATAACATTGCATCTCTTTTTACTCTTTACAAAGGTATTTGATAACTAAATCAGAGTATCACTGGGTGCCCCTACGTCGTGGTAACTCACTAATGGTCTGGTCAGGCACGTCGAGGAAGCAGCCCACAATGTCGCCAACTTTGAGCTGCTGCCCAAACGTGTCGCTCGAGCCGCCGTGCACTTTTTGCGACTACCGTCATAAGCACACAGTTTAAGTTTTATCATCTTCTTCAATGGGTCTTGCCGGCAAAGTATTGACTTAAACAAGTCAAGTTGTGTTCCTAAGTGGCTTTAGAATCCGTGAGATTATAACATCTCTTTACTTTGTAAAGCATATGTTTTAAAAAAAGAAACATGCGTTTGATTTTTATACTCACGTGAAGAACTATAATTATATTATGAGATTTGGCCTTCATATGTCAAGTGATGGTGCAATAGACGATGGAGTATGCTTACTAATTACAATCTATTCAATCGAATTTTGATGTCAGCCATATATGCTTATGTTTCGGTAATTATGTATAAAAACGGATTAGTGAGCATATCTTGCTCACAATATCCATCTAGATTTTGAGCATTTATAATTGAAATATGAAAAATTAAAAGATCTTTGAAAATTAAAACTAATTTAGTCAAACATAACAATTATTTATTTGAGTATTACGAGTTTTTAATTTGGCCAATTTATTTATAATTGTATCAGAAAATAGTAGGTATACAGGATATTTATATCAATCTTAACACGTCTAGTACAAAATAATAATCATAAACTATATTATAATCTCACGAATTCTTTTGCTATATAAAGATTTTGATTAAAATAACACTAAACTCAAGATCAAGTTAACTTACATTGTATCCATCGAATGCCCAAGAGTTCTCGTCTTGACCGAGCATCATGCCAGGAGGCATATCAGCGTGAGCCCAGCCGACCTGTATACAAATATTTTGAGTTGTTGTTAACAAATTAATAATGCAATTATTCACGCCTGAATATTCTGAAGAACGTAGGTATAACAGATATATTTCGCTTGTAATAGTTTACGTTTCACGTAACAGTGCTCAAATCAATTGCCCCTGTATTGCCTCCATTACGTCAAAATACTAACTGAAACAGAAGATTTGACTGAATGAGAGAGTTTAGCATATTTTTACTATTTTCTCTATAATTAATATTTGCTTAACTCTTTGAAACTATACAACTTACGAATTCGGAACATAGATACATGCAGTGGAACTAGTTATTTCCATTACTGTATCGGTCCACTACACTGATAGTAACTTTATTACAAGGCATACTGTACCCAGTTGGAAATAATGATTATTTTATTCGAAAATTAGCAATAAACGGCTTTGTTTCAATTCTCTCAAATCTCAGTTCTACGAGTATTACCGCTAATAAGAAAAGCCGCTGGATTGTTGGCATTAAAAAATAACTTAACTAAAATGTGCACTTACCCTCATAGGGCCAGCAGTAAGAATCTCAAATTCGAAGTACCACTTTCCGGAGCTCACGGCGTAGTTCTTTTCAGCTCTGTACGTTCTGAAGTCAGCTTGCTTCAGCTTTGAAGCTTCGGCCAAGAGTGCTGGTAAAATAAATAAATAAATAATTTAAAAATACGGCTAGATTTCCTGACGTCCTTTAATTGTTTCAATAATAACTGTATGTTATTATCTAATAATCAATCAAATGATCATACTTTGAATGTCCATAATTATATTTTCTCTCTCCTAATTTATTGTCACCGACAGGATCTATAATGATTTAATATACTAAGTCCATATTTATATAACACTAGCTGTTACCTGCGACTTCGTCCGCGTAGATTTTAACTAAAAAGTGTTCGTCTCCGCGGAACCCTATTTTTTTTCTAAAATCATAGTAACCTAAATTACTCCTTATAACATCAGCTATCTGCCAGTGAAAGTCCCGTCAAAATCGGTTCAGCCGTTTCGGAGATTAGACGGAACAAACAGACAGACTGACAGACAAAAATTTAAAAAATAGATGTTTTCGTATAGGTACCTTATATACTTTCATATGCATTAGATAAAAAGCTGTTATTTTGACATTAAAAACAGACACTTAAATTTTATTTATTTGTATAGATATAGATAAAGCAATAAAATATTGAGTATACTTCGAACGTATTCAAAATATAATATTATTCGTTATTCGAGTTTAATCGAATGACCTTCATGTTGCTCGCCGGTAGGTGGATCCAGGTTGTATTCGTACCCAAGCAGAGTCCTGACTGTTTAATCGAATGCCATACCTTCATGTTGCTCGCCGGTAGGTGGATCCAGGTTGTATCCGTACACAAGCAGAGTCCTGACTGTTTCTGAGGCCGTGTCCCTGTTCGCCTTTTTGATCGCATCGTCTACTTTAGGGTATGGCACCAAGTGAGGAGAACGGTGCATGTCGGGATCCTGGCAAATTAGAGTACTAGTATTATATTTATTAGTGCTTAGTAGATACTACAATAACTACACTTTAGACCATTTTATCCATAATATTAGTAAATATATGGAATCCGCTGCCTGTAATTATATAAAAAAAAGTCATGATTCATGATATCCTCGTATATTAACCATATATATATATATACCACGATATTCATATAAGGTTCATATATCAACCCAAATCAACGGAGTGAAATTACCCGCAGCAGATGCCAAACAAAAATACGATAGAAGTTTTTAATATTATCGTTCTTTGAGGATTGGAGACACAATAAAATAATTTATACAAATATATATGACATCATTCGTCAATGCAAATAATATACTATGCATGTCTTAAGTATATATTGGCCCTTTTTATAAATATAGAGCTAGATACAAGTATTTCCTGTCAATAAATTATACTTAGGCATACAATAAATAAATTAGTGTTGCGCACAGTTGTATTCGAATCGTATTCCAATATAATATAATTATAAACAACACTAGACATAAATGGGTTCGCTGCGCTCTCGACCATGCAAAGTAGGTATCGCATTATGCACAATGGTATTCGAATGTCTCTCGAATGCAATTACGCGCATCACTAGAATAAATATCCATATAATAGATACTGATATAATGCAGTCTTCCGTCTTCTATGTAGAGAAATACAGTAACGTCTTGCTGTGACCCTCACACCTAATATAATTATGAGGACATACTAAGTGTGAGAGTCACAGCTGACGTCACTGTCCACGTTTCAAGATGGCTTCTTCGTCAGCGTAGGATGTTAATAAATCGATATATTTAATAGCTTAAAGAAATAAATAAAAAATAAGTACAAAATCTTTTTAACGCTAAGTACTGTTTGATATAATATAAATACTTATTATGATTTATTAGGTATAGTACGAACGTGAGCATGCTGCCTTCGGGCCGGCCTGGCGGTCACAGGCCACGTTGCCATACATTGCTCACTCTAAAGAAAATGAATTGAGGATGGGTTGGACATTTATTTTAGAGGCAAAGTGGAGTGACGATGTGTCTCCTCTTACGTTGGATTCTTGTTAGAAGCTAAGAGTCACTATTTTACAGAAAACCGGCGTAGCCGAGTACCAATACTACAGCCTTGAACGAGCCGACTCATTCATGTCGTCACCAAATGAGCAGCAATGGTAACCTCTCCTACTCAAAGAAATATAATTATATATCAAAGAGTGCTTAAAATGATTATACATATACTTAGTAGGTAAAAATAATGTCACACTAAAACCACGAGGAAAACCTGCTTACATAGTGTGTAACATGATATTCGAGAGACGTAAGTGCACATAAATAGTATTTTATAAAACGATATATTTTATAATATTTAAACATAGATTAATTGGTGAATCTTGCCAAAAATGAGAACATCATCAATGTAGCCGAAGTCAACTAAATACGCATTACTCGAAAACGAACGGTCAAATCTTGATCAAAATAAATGGGACCACACGGGAAGCACCAGGTTCAGAAATCGGTTCACCCAGTCGAAAGTACTGAGGTCACAAACATAAAAAAAAATACAGTTGAATTGAGAATCTCCTACTTTTGTTTGAAGTCGATTAAAAATCGTTCTTGTCATTATTTAAATATTTCTTAGAATTACTACATATAACATTTTTATGATTCTAGGGAATTATATTATTTATGGAGACCCAATACATGATCCTCTGATATATAATTAAGAACACCATTTTATACATAGTTTAACACAAATCTATATCAACAATGGATAATACAAAAACTCAACATCGAATTATGTTCTGTTTATAACGCACAAGTACTTAGAAATAATTGAATAGAATAGAAAACAGTAATTGGTGTAAATGTCCATAAAATTGTATTGAAATGTTGTTTATATTTGCCCATTTTACTTTGCATTTAAAAACAGAAAATGGCGGAATTTTGAGTTGGCCTCGTATTCGCCCTTGCTGTTATCGCAATTAATAATACACAAAACTATAACACAGTGTAAAGAAAGACTGTATTTATACACGGGATATTTGTGACTATATTATAATAAAAATCATATAGAGCACTCATTTTATTTGCGTGATATATGGTTCGTGTAGCATTGTATTAATAATTGCTTGTGTGACACAATTTTCATGCCTGGCTGGCAGATAGTAGATACATAATGTTATGTAGAATACAATAATATTATCTGCATTGCTTCGATCATATAATAAAACGAATACCAATGAATACAACTATAGCGAATATATTCAAAGCGTGAATTTAGTTGAATAAACAGTTATTGAGTTAGGGTGCCAGAGATAAATGAAACGATAAGCACTTAAGCTTAAGTTCAACGAGTGTAATTTTAGTTTAAATTTAGTGCTAATAGACTTCGTATTTGTCCGAGTATGGACTGACACCTTAACTCAATTAACGATTGTACACGTAAGAGAAGTAACATCAAAGTAGAAAATTATGAGATTAGATTTTTTTATGTTTGTTGAGTATATTGTTCGTGCATTTGCGTTCGAAGAAAATTTCTGCCATGTAAGTTAAAGTAAACAAGAATCAACTACAGTGAGTAGTTTAGGGCAAGTGATCTCTGTAAAGACTTTATATATTTAATCATTTGTGGTTAACAGAATAAGCTCCCATCCACATGCAAAGTAGTATAAAATTTGAAAACGCAATAACCAGATATACTAATTTTATTTTGGGATATGTGTCAAAAGCCGCGGATAATTTATATATTTACAAATATACTAAAGCTATTTTTCTCTAGCCTGAAAATATTTTATTTGCTACTTCATCAATTCTGTCACGATTTATGGAGGTGCTGAAATTCTCACTTCATTCAGTCCATAAGTCCATCCTTGCTGGATCCTCTCCCTGGCCCAAAGGTTGTGCGTGTTCTCCGCGAGTTGGTCGACTAGCTCGTCCATCTTCGGTGTCAGGGTGACAGCACTCAGGTCCAGGGGTGCTGGTTTATAGCCGTTCGACTTGAAACATAATAAGATTAAATTAATTAACTAAACTGTTGTTGTATATACTACTGAGGCGATTGCTCATAGAACAACAACACAAAAAATATATGTCTTTTTGTAGACAATTGAACTTATTGTAAACCAGTTTTCAACCTACAACTTATGTGCAATTTTGATCATTGCAGAGTGCTCCTTAAATTTTATCGATACTAACTTAATGGAGAAGACAAACTGATCGTAAAATATAGAAAATATAAAGACCTAGTAGTAAATATAGGTAGCCTATTAGACTTCCACGTAGAGATCTCGGTATTGATCCCAAAGTTTGCACCAATTCCTCTTTAAAGTACGAGCATGTTTATTATGGTAAGCTTTAACGGTAAAGGAAAATATCGTAAGTTATTCCTGCATGTTTGAGAGGTCTAGGTACATAATATCCTTGAATGTGTCAAGTCTTTCAGCCGGCATTGAGCTAGCGTGATGGACTGCGAAGAGGCCTGTGACCAGTTACAGTAGTGGAACAGTTTATAAACGGTGATGTTAATAATACATCACGGGTAGGTTACTGCAAACTTAAATAATTATAAAATCATTTAAGTTTGCAATTGAGTAACAGTAATATGAAGGGACAAATGGAGCAAAATAATTACACATTGGTACCCAAGGGAAGGTAAAAGGAAAAGAGGCAGACAACAAAAAAGATGGGACGATGATATCAGGCAGGTTGCAGGCGTAACATGGAGTAGAGCAGCCAGAGAGAGAGATGAGAATGGAGTAGGTTGGGGAGGCCTTTGCCAACTAGCAAACGGACTTATAAAAAGTAAAGAAACACCAAATACGCGAATAATTTTAATTGTGTAAAATACATATATATCAGTGCAGTAGTATAAGAAACATAATTGTATATCTGTTGTCCGAATAAAAGGCTTTATTATTATACTCTTTATTTAAAACTTTTCAATACATTTTTCATTTTTAAATATACATATATAAAAATACATTTAAAAATATAAAATATATGGTACCCCACCGGCATCGGCATTATTATAATATGAAAGGTACTGTGAATAGTAACAGAAAAGTAAATACCTGCATAAACGGTTCGTTAGGCAGTCGAACGTTGCGTATCCGCGCCGGCGGCTTGTCCAGGCTGATGTAGTAGCCCAGCGCCAGGATTGTTCTGTAAGTTGTACATTCATTACACACACAGCTCTATTGTCAGTCTAACCTCCACAAGCCAAGTAGTCACCTAGATTTCCCAGGCATTTCAATTATTTAATTCTTGGCTTATTGGTTCCGTACTATAATTAGGCGGTGACTTTGGAATCCTGAGTCTGTTTAGCACATAAGAAGCAACTAAGAGAGCTGATGAAATATGAATGTAATGGCTCTCTATGGATTTATGTACCGAGAATACACTTCTTTTCAGACAAATTTGAATAGACTTTACAAGATGATGAATCACAATGTAATGCAATGCATAAGTATACTTTTTATTTTTATTAAGTTTACAATATCTTTTTTTTTTAAGTTTAAGCTAGTACATTCGACCATCGCTGTCGAATTTTACTACGCCAATCAATTCTAACACGAAGAAAAAATTCTACTACGCCAATTTTGTAAA
The DNA here is from genome assembly GCA_963564715.1 of Catocala sponsa. Classification (NCBI taxonomy): domain Eukaryota; kingdom Metazoa; phylum Arthropoda; class Insecta; order Lepidoptera; family Erebidae; genus Catocala; species Catocala sponsa. The sequence continues at coordinate 13,415,641 of OY751351.1, forward strand.
TATTTAGTATTTTTGTAATAATTTTGTCTTTGGTTATACACATGAAAATACTTATATATTAAATTATATAATTAGGTGTTAAAAGATAGGTACGTACTTTAGAGTTTGTACGGCTAGCTGTATGTCGTATCTCTTCTCAGCAGCTGGCAGACGTTCGAAGGGAACCAGACACGGGTGGATCTTGTGCAGGTCATCACGTTGGTCACCGTACATCCAGCCTGCTTCAATCTAAGGGAAACAATAACTAAATTAGAACCGAAATATATTTAAAAAACAAGTAGGCGGTTGGCATTAAAATATCGAAGAATTAGAAAAATTTCGAACCACGACTTAAAAGGTTAACTTTCAGTATGTCATTCATTGCTAAGATACTTTTTGAACTGCTATCGTTTGTGTCAGTGCAGAACTTGACGATATAATTTTGATATTTGAACTCTGATTAGGATCGCTAATCAAGTGATATATCATTCGAAAGACGAACGATACTATTCGAAGACGTTCATATCTATAAAACATTCGAATAATTTAAAAGGTAACTAAAGCTAAATATATGAATAAATATTATCAATCAAAGAACAGTGATAATCAAATATTCAAATATTTTTATTAACAATATGACACTTGTAATGAACAATGACTGACCTTATTCATGGCCCACATCTCGTGAATGTTTTCAGCTAACTTGTCTCGGATCTGTTCTACGTACGACGGTAAGGTGATCTGAAAAAAAAATTTCAAATTATATTCATAAAGAAATCTATATCTCACTCTCTATATTATATCACTTTATAACAAAGAAGCTTCAAAATTTTAGTAAACAATAATTACGTCATAAGATATTTGACAAAAACATAAATTACTGGCATAAAATAAATAGGAAAGAATAGGAAAAACCTGTCTACTAATTAAATATTCTTTACATAGGCCTGTAACATGGGGTATGGTTATGTTATCATAAAAATCATACCTATACATTTGTCATGGAGATACCTTAAAACGAAAGAAATAACATACTTTCAAGTAAACGGGCACAAGATGACTATACCTGTAATGTGTCTACGGGGGTAGGCACAAAGGCGGTATCGTCTTGGACCAGCGGTGGACCGGCGAGCGCGCGCTTCGACAGGTTACCGAAGTAGAAGCAAGGCTCCAGGCTAAGGATCTGCTGCGGCAGCAGCGACTCCACTAACGGGGAGTAGCCCTCGGGAGCTGCGTAGCGGAGACGACCGTGCTCGCCGCCCAGCAGGAAACGGCAACTGCAAATAGTTCAGATCATTGTTAGATTCCTGTATGTCTTAGAAAATGTTCTCGAAGATGTTTAACTACAAAAACTACAACATTGCGATCCTTGTAACTAGTAATTCGCACTGGGTCAGGATAACCGTAAACTACAGCCTAACTCTACTGATAATGAGAAGAGGCTGGCCACGTAAAGCGTGAAGATTTTGTAGTCTGTTATGGCATTTAGGCTACGGAATTACCAGTTAAGATAAAATAGTTTATTTCGCAAATATGGGTACAGTACATGATGTCAAATACAATTATACAAGCTCAGCCATATTTTACCATAAGGTATGCGAAAGGTACAAGACTAGCAACGATCAGAACGATTACATACACATAATAATTCAATTTATTCGATAGGCTGAATTATTATGGTGTACTATGTTTACCAGGATACAACCCTGGTAAATGCAGACTGGCCTATCATTATTTAATTCTTACTGTAATGTTTTTACTTTTATCATTAATTAGACTACAACATATGTATGTATATAAAACAAGTTCTCATAGCATAATTTTGATTCCGTGGCATAAGTTTGTATTTAAATTAGGAATCGTGACCCCGGATTTGATTTTCGAATCAGACAGAAAATTCTCAGTTGTAGCACAGTTTGCAAAAGTGCTCAGAAAAGAGTCACGTCCCGTAGAAACAAAAATCTGGCTGACAAGACATCTCTCCTTTACGAAGATAAGCAGAACAGAGTCAATATACGTATAATCATAAAGTGATGCGGTATACCTCAATTTGCTAGAACAACTGATGACAGGGAAGAACATGCCCTCGAGATTGAAGTTGGTAAAGGAGCCGGTGACCCTCACGCCGTTGAACATAAAGTTGATGATGGGCACTGTCAGATCCAGGGCGCAGCCGATCACGTCACCTGTAACGCGTAAGTATGAGATTGAAGAATAGCTGTAAGGGCTTACAGTTCAAACAACCAATGTTTATTCACAGTAAGTACATCAAATATACAACAATTAGGACTTCTACCAAACTGCAAAACAAGTTGTGGGCAGACAGACGTAGCTCCCTAACTTACAGTTAAAGTTCCACAATGTTACACTTTCTTGCTTAAAAATACTACTCCAAATCTCAGAATAATCATTTGTGGAATACAGAAATTATGTCCCTGTGTGAGATTCGAACCCACAATCCTCAGCGCAGCGGCAGCGGTGAGACCACTTGTTGCGATTAAAATGAATAGTCAACCGTGGAATAAAATAGCTATTGATATATACTAATCGCAATGTTCAACATTATCCGATAGATGGCGCTTAGCATTGCCTCAGATGTTTAGGTATATCATGTAGCTAATAATTGAACTACTAACGGTAAACGGTTTAACGAGATCGCGAGTACAAGTCCTGCTTCATGGATATTTGTCCTTGTCTTTATCCTAACTAATATTATAAATGCGAATGTGAATTTGTTCGTTTATTTCTTTGTATTTTACGCTTTTACACTTTAACTACTCGACCGCTCATCATGTCATTTTGCGTACATGTTGTCAGAACAACAGAAAAGGACATACCATAACTTTTATTCAGAAAAACTACTAGTTCTAATCTAACCTAAATTCAACCATTGATATGTAATTGTAACACAACAATGGATAAAGCCCGAGAGAAATATTTTTTTTTTATGAGATAGGAGACAATCGAGCAGACGGATCGCCTGACGGTAAGCGATTACCGCCGCCCATGGATACGCGCAACACCAGAGGAGTTACAAATGCGTTGCCGGCCTTTTAAAAAGGAGTACGCTCTTTTCTTGAAGGTTTGTAGGTCGTATTGGTCTGGAAATACCGCAGGCGACAGTTCATTCCACAGTTTAGTCAGTTCACGCCATTGAAAACGCGGGTAAAATGTAGTACTTTCATGAAAATAGTCTTAAAGTATAAAGTACGAGATTACTTTACCTTTTCTTATATAAGGTTCTTCAGAGTGTGTCATGTTGACGGGTGTCTTGCGTCCTCCGGACCAGAGAAAGGCGCCGTCGAACCCGTACGAGTACAGATCGTCACCGACGCCGTTGCCGCCCCACTTCTCACCACCACCAGGGTACGGGACGTAACTGCAATAAGGGCATTTGAATCAATATTTTATAGTTTTTACTTTTTTAAACGTGACCTGCCACGATTGCAATAATGCCTGTGTCATGAAGAACTTTACAAACATTGAAACAACGGACATAAATAACACCTAGACTTAAGATAAATCAAATCCACACACTCGACGCAGTGGTAGTGGCTAAGTAACCATATAAATCACTACGCCATCCTTGCAGTCGTTACGTTAAGGCGGAAACATACTTACGTGTCGTGGCGTGTCATGACGCGCCAGAAGCATATCGGTTTCATACATTTAATATGGTTAGGGCCATATTTTCATGTCGTGTCGTGTCGCGACGCGTTCCGTGAAATGTATGAAACCGATATGCTTCTGATGCGTCACGATGCGCCACGACACGTAAGTATGTTGCCGCCTTTATACAGGAATTAAAATACAAAGAACATTTTCACATTAATTTAAAAGTAAATTAGAAGTCTTAGTAGGGGGTATGGGCTTAGCAGAAAAAGGAAGCATGATGCTATATTGTGACGTAACCGTTATATAAGTGCGGGTGTGCGAGGGAGATCCCACTTTGCCTTGACTTTTACATAAGTAATGTCAAAAATGTATATTTAAATCTTGATTATAAACTTAAGTTTTAAGTGTTTTAAGTATTAATTGCTTCTTCAATTCACTTTATCTATGTAAAACACTGGAACATCTTACCTTGTTTTCGTCTTGTTTTGTCCATTTTCAACCAATTTCGATAATATTTTCTCAAAAGAGATTTTTAAATGCAATTTTGTGTTTATGGCTCTTTCGACTCAAAAATAATTTCAATGCACAATAGTAATAAAAATGATAGGGGGATTTCATTGACAGTGGAAAATATTTTTTATTTCTTACCCTGTAGTGTTGGCCCATCCGATCCTGAGATGCGGCATCATGTGCGTGGTCTTCTCGATATGGTCCATGGTCACCTCAAAGTACCACTTGCGGTACACCGCTGAACCTTCCACTCGACCCACGAAGATGTTGGGACGGACGCTGGGATGGAAAGTATATCGTTACATGACATTGTTCTGAGGTTTTTGAGCGTTTAAGGCGCCGAACTAGCTTTCGGCGCGCCTGATGTTTAGTGTTTCTGGTACCAAGGAGAATCATTAATCGGCAGAACACAGTGGTCCTTTCGCTGTTTCGTGATTAAACAAAATAGATAGTGTATTGTTATGTATGAAAATGTTAAACTATATTTTCTTGTTTTTTTCTTTTAAAAGACAGTTCAAAGCAAGAGGTTCCAAACACCCGTAATCTACAAAATATAGCCTTAAACCCGTAGAACGCTGTTCCAAGAAAAGTATATCTCGAAAAGACTTGGACTTACCTAGAAACATGATCGACCAGTTGTGTCTGCAGGAGCAGATTCTTCCCCGGCAGCAGGTAGTCGCAGATGTTATTCTGCGAGGAGCGCACAGCTACGCCGTTACCCACGCAAAGAGAACACAGGACATCCAGGACCTTGGGGTCACGCCCGTGCTTCTCCAGCAAGGATATAATAACTTTGATGTGTTCATCCTAGAAAAGAAGATTACATTATAAAAACAATCGAAGACGAAACATTCGAATAGAATATGAAGAACAACCATCTTTTGGTCACACAAATGTTTATTCCATGGGATTTGAAGTCGAACCCACAAGAATTGGCATAGTGACAACGGCGATGCGACCTCTTAAGCCAATACGGTAGCTATTCATTATCCATAACTTTTGAATCAGAATAAATGTCTAAGGAAAGTAGTTAAGAACAGTAGATCAACGGACAGAAGAAGAGTTCGTGCCCGTGGCACGCAAATCTGACATTTTTATTTTTAATCAAAGAAATAAATTCAAGCATCGCTTGCTGTAATGGTTTTAAGTGTTAGGTATTGTAAGGTAATCTGAATGTATGAAATTCTCTATAGAGAGAATACCTCTGTGAAGGTCTTTATGGACACTAGACTACACATGATTTTTAAATAAACACTACTAAAAAAGAACAAACAAGAAACAATAATTTTGTAAAGCTCCATGTCTCGAATTATTTTTCAACTGTTTATTGAGCCTTAAACCTTTCTTTTACGTTACACCAATATTTACAATATCATCAAATGGTATGTTTATACTATACCAAATTAATCATTGTAGGGAAATAATCACACCGACACACAAAACTTATCACTGAATCACAGCATTCGATACGGCGTCACTCGGTACTTAGTATAAAGCCCTTGGTACTTCATAACTCTCTATCTTAAGCGCTAATTATTCTTTGAAGATTTGACACTGACCCTCATCATATTTAGAGCCTCAGGCGAGTCGATGAGCACACAGTGCAATACATCCAGCATACCGGTGCCTTCGCCTGATGCCTGCGACCCGAGACGGGAGAACAGCCAGTTAAGACGGTTCGAGTTGGCGAACTGCGCACAATTCGTGTGGTTACCCTTGATGATGGCGGCTGTGGAAAACATATATTACTTATTGTTTATAAAAATATAGAGACTAAAACTGCAATAAAAAATAGATCTCTAAGATATAAGGAGACATTCGAATCAATTTGTAAAATAAACACGGGTCCTTCAGACCGAATTTCGGTCATGGCGACTATTCTTTATGAAGACTGGCTAATGGCTATCTTACAAGTGTGTACGCAAACACAAGTCTACACTTTATTCGATTTCACTCATAGTTCGATAGGAAGCTAATCCGTCATAACTAGACAGATATCAGGTGCAGGACCAAAGGTTTTATTTACGTGCTTGCTGAAGCAAGGGTAATATAAACATACATAAACTCAGATCTGTATATCCCTGAAGAGGTTGGGAGAAGGTTTGAATCTAATGTAATATTCAGGACAATCCTTTCATTTCGTAAGCTGCGTTTGTAGATCTCATTAATGGTACAAGCCTATTGTCGGCTACCGAGGAAAGTTTTACTGCTACTAATAAGAATTTCTTGACAACAAATACTTATCGCAAAACGAACTTGCGGATAAGACTTACCAAGCAGCTGATATAGATATCCAGAGATCATCTCCCAGCTCTGGCCCGACTCGTCTCCGGCGAGGAAGCCGGCCAGAAAGCCCTGCGACGTGATGACGTTGATCTTGTCGATAGCTTCCAGGATCAAGTTCAGGATACCTTCCTCTTGGAACAAGTCCTGACGATTGCGGAGAGCGCGGAACTTGTTTTGTTTCTCTTCGTGCTCTGTAAAATAATTGATCATTAAATATATAGTTTTGCATCTGCTTCCCGCAGGGGTAGGTAGTGATATAGATTTCCAATTGGCATATTTCCTTTGCTTCATTAATTTCACAAGATTAGAAGCTTTTGCCTAAATCTTTCTTTTGTGATTGCCGGCATTTAATGCCAATACAGTATTAATTTTAAAATACTAGCAGTTTGTAATCTGTAATAACTCCAGCCCTTTGAAGAGGTATATTAGTATAGCAGGCAAAATGACTAAAAAAGATACATGACATCATAAACAAATAAAATGCGATGTTTGGTTATCCGCTACGCTCGCTATGAAAAACTTCCTTCGAATTCAGGGTGCCTAGTGAGAGTTGTTTTTACATTAACGCGATTGAAACGTTTACCGTGTTTGGCTCTATGATTGGTTAAGAGCTTGGAGCGAGCCAATCGGAGTGAACGTCATAAATGTGTCGATCGCGTTAACGTAACAAACTCGCACTAGACACCCTGTTCAAATATCTTGACAGCACTATATAAAGGTACGTAGCAATCTCCAGGTAATTGTGCACAACTGTATTCAAATATAATCCGAGTGCAACTATGCGCTTTACTACGTCACACAAGGATATAAAAAAACGTATCGTACCCATATCCTCGTCTGGCTGCGCGAAGTAGTTGATCAGATCCTCGAGGCACATCACCATCTCGTTGAGGTTCACCGACGCAAAGAACATCGAGTGACGTCGGTTCTCTTGTAAGGTTTCAAGGCCACTGGAAACAGATTTTTTATATATTAGTAATGTTATACGGAACGAATACAAGATAAAAGAAAATTAATTACCACGTACATAATAAATATGTAGGATACTTACTTGATAAACTTAGTGAAGAGTGAGGAACACTTCCTAATGACCCTGGCGGTGCGGGACTCTTCCTCTTGAGAACGAGAGAAGTCCAAACCGTCGTCCATCTTGCCTTCTTCGTGGAGTATCGCCTGCTTCTCTTCGACCTTACCCACACCTTTCTTTTTCGTTTCATATGACTAGAAAAGAGAGTCGAGAAGATAAGTAGGTTATTAATTAGAACATGAGATTCTTCTCATCAGTATAATTCGTATGTATGTATGTATGCATAATATATCTATATCTATATAGATACATATAAATATGAGTATATATTTGACTTGGATCATAGAATATGTTTATAGGTATGTATATATTTATGTTTTAGTATGCAGTATGCACCTACTTCATTTTGTCTCTGCATCACCCTACGATTGATTGATAGAGAATGCCCTTGGCATTAAGTCCGCCGATTGTATATTAAGTTTTAAAATCAAACACAAATAAATAAATGAACTCATATAAGAAACGGAATAAAGAAATATATTGTATTGTTAAGAAACATGATGTGTACGATTGGTGATTGAAAAATGACTGTGACTTACGTAGCTGATTCTTATTAAAAACCTCTACTACTAATATAATGGAGAATTTAAAAAGCAAGCTTTTAAATGTTTTTTTTTATAAACCCCATATAATATGTGAAGAGGAAAGCGTTGCACCTCTTTCTAAGCAAGCATATTATGCGTATGGAAGTGCCTTCGATATAATATAATAAGAATATGTAATATATAAATATATACTTATAATATATTAATATATAAGTTTATAATTTACGTGTCGAAACATTTTTATGTCATTAAACATTTTAGAGACGACTTAGGATACTCATAATTTTGATGACAGTAGAAGTCGGTTAATGAGTGAAAGGATTTTACCTTATAAGACAACCATAGCCCAGTCTCAGAATGCTGTACAATGACGGTGGAGTCACCATACTTGATGATGGGGGCGCCGATGACTTCCAAATCCTTATCTTCCAGAACTTGTTTTTGGTCATCCTTCTCTTGACGTAAACAGAAGGCGCATGATGCTGTCGTGGCTTCTTCCCTGGAAGATTAGATTTATATTTTTATTATATACTAACTTTTGCGCGCGGCTCCGTCCGCGTGGTACCTATATCAATAAAAAGTAGCCTATGTCCTTCCCCAGGTTTTAAAGTAACCGAATTGGTAATATGAGATGATATTATTATATCTTTATTATATAGATTAATTGATTTGTCTAATAAGATGTTTTACTTTTTCTATTTCCTAGTTAAATACTCTTTATAGTAAAAAAAAAAGTATTTATAATGTCTGTGAGAAAAAATAAGATATTAGCATTTGAAAGTGCGTGACGAGTACATTTTAGAGCGCGGAGAAATAAATATTGAAAAATTTCTAAAAAAAATACCGACGTAGCCTTGTGCGTGGTTTTCACATATTTTATAGAAATACTAATAAATAACACTATTATAGTGATTAAAACCTGAAATACGATATAATAAAGTAATAAAAAAAAATATCAAAAAAGGCGGGCAGTCTGAGAAATGATAATAGGTTATTTTGGGCCTCAGTTTGTTATACAAAAATAACATTAGTCACTATTGTTTTTATTGTGTCTAAAAATAGAAAGAATAAGCTTTCCAATAATGTATTATACTTACATACTTGCCCTATAAAAACTACAGATAATAGCGGAACAAATAACATAGACGAACGAACGTGTGGCGCAAAGTCACGTGACATGACAAAAAAAATATTATTCAGTTGATAAATATTCGTTCGAAAAGCTCAGTTCATTCCGAGAACATTGATATACAACACAATATTTTAAATACAGGCCTTATAATAAAAAAAACGGCAAACAAAACACGTCCCAACGCTTCGACCCCATATAGCGTATATCTGTACCAAATTTCATCTAAATCGGTTGAGTGGTTTAGCCGTGAAAAGGTAACAGACAGACAGACAGAGTTACTTTCGACTTTATAATATTAGTAAGGATAAGTATATATGTATGTTTGTATATAGATATGTTTACATTTGAATATGCTTAAAGGCAGTGGTTTATCACATACATAATGCGATTTTTTTTTAATTTTAGTCTATACTTTTATTAGTTACTATTTCTTTAGTAAGTCTGTAGTAAATAATTTTTTACCATCCTCAGGGATCAGTTTCACACGCTCGTAGAATCAAAATGGATTTCATCGACTATACAACATTAAGTTAACTGTCACGGAACATGAGCAGTTTATTAAAATAATAAAAATCACCAGACATTTCACTGAGTTTCGCTCAACGCAAAAAGTTCAAGAAGTACGTTCTTGTCAATCGTATAATGCTGCTTTTCTGTTAATGTTTGAATCACTCGTTTCACACACTATTTAATAATCGTTCATCAATAATTTATTTATGTCTCACCTGTTTTAGTTTTAGTTGCTAATTCATAATATTTACAATAGTAGGTACTCAAGTATTAATTAACTTATTATGAAATGATTAACAGATGGATTATACCGCATCTGGTTAAACGCCGTACCATGGTTTAGTACGCCAAAATATAATAGTTACTCGAGCAGCGATAGCTCAGTGGGGAGAGCAACAGACTGCAATGCAGAGGGTCGCGGGTTCGAACCCACGTCGCGCACCTCTGACTTTCGGAAGTTATATGACTTTTCGAAATTACGTGCGTATTGATTGACAATTATCGCCTGCTCCGTGCCTCGGAGAGCACGTTAAGCCGTTGGTCCCGGCTGCCATGAACATCTATGGCAGTCGTTATTGGGACAGTATCGACACAAAAGATCCCACTGAGTCGAAGTGTCGCCGGTCTGCACTAAGATATAAGATATATAATAGTTACTCATTGGTGCCAATTCTGTTGTCACAAGATTCTCTAAGCTTAACTAAAAATCACTAAAATTTAGTTTAGTCCTGTCACTTTTAACGATTTCAGAATACGAAATGTTGTTTGACAGGACTAAACAAAATATTAGTGATTTTTAGTTAAGTTTAGATAATTTTGTGACAACAGAAATGGCACTAATAGTGCCAATTCTATTGTCTCTTAATTAGTGTAAGTTGCCTGCGGCCGTTCTGATTAAGAACTAATAAATTTAAAAGAAATGTACTAACCTGCTAACTAAATACAGCTCGTTCTGATCGTTAACGCCGAGGTATCTGCCAGTGGTGATGTGTCTGATCCTCATCGGATGGTACCAGTTGATGAATCCGCCCGCCCACTTGGTGCGCGCCAGTTCGAGCCGCCAGAGTGAGCGGGCTTGTGACATCACCGAGCCACCCTCGTAGACCACAATACTGAAAAGAACAAATCATAATTGAACATATTATAGTGAAGTCTGTGGTAAACGTAAAACACTGAGAAGTTAATAAAAAATCACAGCTACTGTAGAAAAATATTTTGTACATATATAGAAAATATTTGTTAAATGAAGAAATGGACTTATAAACGCTGATACAACGAATTTCTAATTAGAAACATTCATAAGTACCTAATATTCGTCTTATCTTAGGCAATTAATAATTATGTAAAAATTAAATGGATTTTAGATTCAATATGTTTATTCTTTTATTTTAATACTATTTTTATTTAATTTTGTATGATTTTAAGTACGATTAAAAAGTTTTCAACAATAAAATTTTTGTTCAAGACTCTCGAATTAATTGGACGATATGTATAACACTTTCGCTTGCAATTGTTTAGTACCTACTAAATAGAAGGCGAGCATATCGTTGTCTACCAGACTGCGTACTATTACTCCGAATTTCCTAGAAAACCCATTTACATTTTATCCGGCAATCGAACAGACATCGACTACCTACAATCGACCGCAAAAGTCACGTAAATTGATGCCACATAACCAGCAAGACAGTCTCGCGCAACCAGCAATGCGGTCACCTTGACACAAATATTTTTGTTTTGATCCAAAAGTTATATAAACTTATAGCGATATATAACTCTTATGACAACGATCTGAAAAATGTACAGACGGCATAGCTATAAATTCAATTCCAGTAAAAAGCAATGCAATATTCGTAAGTCCAAACAAATTTACTAACACACCCTCTGGTTTACGATGCGACGCTAATAAAAATAAATCAGTAAGTACAAGAAAAATACTTTTAACGCTCTTCAGCTTAGGATTTTATCTTATTAAACTGTTTTAGAGAGGCATTGCTAATAACCTGCTCAATGTAAACCGACCAGATAAAATATACTAATAAGTATAGTAAATACTATTTTACACTTGTTGTGATAACTCAACGCTTCAGAAAAAATAGTATCACGTGTGACCTTGAGGTCAGAGGTCAAAGGTCATAGTCATTTCGGGGTAATTTTATATCGACTATGCTGAGTCGAATGGCGTTGACCGCGAGTATCTAGCTCTTACGGTTTTTGAGTTGAAAGTTGTATAACAGACAGACGGACGGACGGATAAAGCTGTTGTAGGTACATATAAGAGTTTTGATTGTAAAACATGTCATTTGTTGTATGTTAGAAAAACAAAATAATACTCACTTCTGTCCGCCATCTTTCGTCCAAGTACTGGGTATAGTGAGACATTCGTCGCCCCCGTGGAAGAATCGAAGCACATCTCCTCCAAACACGTATCCCACGTACTTCATGCGCGAGATACCGGTACCGTAAGGCTGTACCGACCAGTGCGTGACGTGAAACGACGCGTTCACTATCGATACTTCGTTCTCTTTCGTTGTGTGCTGTAAGAAGAAGATGGGATATGAGATGGATGTTTTATGATAGAATGGATGGATGTCTTTTTTGGGAAATTTACGGGCAGAAATTGGTGGTAGATGTGTAAGATCTTAATTCTATTTATGGCATATAGGAAACTGCTTTTTTCTGTGGTAATCGTAGAAGGCATGGAATTGAAGAAGTATATAAAGTATTCTCTTTAGGCAGGAACTTAAATTGAGAGAGAGTGATAGTAAAAAAGAAGAAAGAGAAAGCATTGAAAGAGAGAAAGAGAGAGAGAGTAAACCAGATGGAATACTCTTATTGCCTATGTTTGTTTTTCTACTTCAAAATCTGTCAAGACAAAGTATTGAATAAGAACGACAGATACATATTGAGATTGGTATGGAAGGGTAGAGAAAAGAGAGATAGATTAAAAGAGATTTCGCTTAAAAAAGGGAAAGAAAAATGAGGGAAAGAAACAGACATAGGAACAGAGAAAATTATAGCAGTAAGATCTTTGAAGTACAGTAACGAGAACTACAATTTTTAACTAACGTGATCGAAATAATGACAACCATTTCTATACTAATACTAATATATGATATTATATAATGTATTAATCTTACAAAACAAATAACGTCACAAGGTACCTACATAGACGATTAATTGCATAAAGATTACATTTACAACAAATGAATTGTGAAAACAAAGTGCGATAGAAACTACACGAAGACGGAAAACCACGAGAATTTAACATATAACAATAAAATTACACAACATTTTAAATGTGGTTTGTGTATGATATAATATAGAGAACAGTGTTATCAACAATTAAAATTATTAATCGGTGATTTAATGAAATTTATTTCTGACATCGAGAACAAAGACAACTGACATACGACAGTACTATGTGCGTATAACATAGATATATAACAATAACAATTAGAGCACCAATGAAATGTAACAAAACATTTGAAGCCATAAAGGACTTGAGATGTGAAAGAATGTAACATATATGTAATATAACATTTATTCCTTATAACCTCACCGATAAAATAAATCCTAATCCTTTTTTGTGGCGCGGCGAGCAATCTGACTGCGACAGTAATACTTTGCCCTGAGGTCAAATATATTAGCAATTACGACCTCATCAAATTATAATCTTGGCTCGATTTCTTGGCGAAAATGTGAAACTATCACTTTTCACATTAAAGTTATATTCCAAACATATTATAACAATTTATTTTGTATATTTTATTTCAAATATACATAAACTTTATAGACATATTACTCGTATTTGATAAAAGAATGCTTTTATCATAATAAGCTCATTTTATACTAATAAAATCTTTGTTTAATTACTTCTTTGCAACGCCTCAAGGCCGCTACGTAGGTACCTAAACATTGACAAAGAAATTTAGTAGTTTAATATTTTAGTGTTATTGTTATGGTTAGGTGTATAACTTACCAAATATCTTTCAGTAGCTACGGAGACAAGAATTAAGTCGTCACCGACTCGGACCTTCTCACCCTCAGATCTGTTAAATTATAACATAAGGATTATACATACTGTATTATACAATAAAATATTTAATGGTAACGAAATACGTATACGTTATTGAAAATATACACTACTGAGATATACATTACATTAAATCCAGAATCATTGTAGAATGTTTAGTGATAAACTTAAAAGACAGTACAAATAAGCACGCAAAGGAATAAAATCTTTAACATATTTTATAATATATACAGGTTCTTCTACGTCGTTTCACTCTTGACAGAGTGGTCGTGGTCATGTTTAAGGTTGTGTAGCATGCTTGACAATCCGTCGCCACGCTTCACGCACCTTTGCCTTTCTGGTGCACTCATACAAGGGACTATTGTCTAATGCTGCCTTAATTTGGTCGGTCCAGCGCATAGGCGATCTACCACGTGCTTGTTTGCTCTCGACTTTTCCTTGAACTACAAGGCGCTCTATGGAGACACCTCCACGTCTTGATACGATATAATAATTATATGTATATAGGTACCTACTCTAAAATATACTTTTTTATTTTCCATTGTCTTATTTATTAAATATATATTAAGGAATGATAAACAATATCGGTTCTGAATTATGTTTTCTATTGCCTTATATTTTTATATTTATTTGGACATGATAAATAATATCGGTTGTAAAATAACCTACTTTATTGACATTTGTTTGTTTGAATACTTTCTACCTTAGACTTGACTATAGTATAGTTTAATTATTCAGTAGGTACGAAATATAAACACCATTGACATATATGTACATTCTACCAAATTTATTTAATTATTATATTCTACCACATACACACAACACCATCTAGCCCAAACTAAGCAGAGCTTGTACTGTGGGTACTAGACAATGGATAAACATATATACATATATACAAGCTTTGCTTAGTTTGGGCTAGATGGTGTTTTGTGTATGTGATAGAATATTATATTAAAAACTTACAAAATAATACCATTTTTTGAAAAATAGTAACCATAGGTCAATGAACCATTCTAAAACGGAAAACCTTTTTTAGTTACATAAAATAAATCAAGTTTCACATACAAAACCGTAAATCAAATTCTAATCCGGATTTTCCTTCCACTAGAAAGGGATGCGATAAAAATATATACGAGTAAACAAAGTAAGGTCTTGTTTACCACTGTAGCACGTTATATAATGTCCTAAAAGACCGACTTCACTTTTTGTTTGGTTATTTGATCGTTAAGATATTCCCACAGTAAGCCCTTGGGTCGTTCGCGCCATTAAATTTGATCGTTTGGCGATGACAAAAGAATCTTACACGGCCTGCGTCGTCTTGGTTTCGAAGAATATAAAAATACGATTGAAAAGCATCGTTATCTTTTGTCATTATTTTTAAAGCAGACACGTTTACATAATAAAGCCGTAAATAAAGCTTGACCTTTTATAAAAAATAAAATGTAGACATTGCTTTTGTAGAAAACAAATTGAATGCTATTTTAGAGGATCTGCTGTGTCTGAACATGTGCAACAGGGGACCAACCACTACCTGAGATTTTACAAACCACAGATGCTCGCTAAAGAACACCGATTCCTACCAAGGATGCTTCGCGAGGCTATTGAAATCAAGAAACATCCTAATTTCAATAGAGAAGATGGTTGGAATGTACCACCAGCTTGGGATCCAGTAATTCAAAAAGTCAAACCCAAGAAGAAGCAAACCACAGCTAGACTTCATGATACTTTGAGCTCATTCTGCGTAAATAGAAACACCCATGATTAAATTATGTTCGGGTACTTTGAAATAACCGCACTGGAATATTGAGACAACTACCATCTTAGTCTCCCCGTGACCATGGCTGCTGAAAAGCAACCGAAACGTCGGGGAAAGTGTAAACCTAAATATAAATAGTATAATAGTATAGTAATAGTTTCAATAATTCAATTAGCTTAAAAATTTGTAAAGTTTAATGGTAATTATAGTAGTGTAATAGTTTTTCAAAATTTTGTAATATAGTGTCAAATAAACAACGCAATAAAATCCGTATATAGTAGTTTAATTTCAAAGGATTTATTTTGCTGTCCAAAGTAAATATTCCTCTTATGTTTGCCGAATTTTGCAATAATATATTATTATCTGTCATTATGTGGGGCATCAGGGGTGGGCATCTATTTCATTCAACCGTGATTTGGCCTCCCCAATCACGGTTGAATAGCTACCTCTAGCTAAACAAAAAATGGCAACCAAACAGCCTTGTTCTGCATTGCTGCGGTGAGCAAGCTTTCCAAAACCTAACCATTCCAAGACGCTATCTTGTGCATGAAGACGAGTGGTCAGTGCAGGTTACACTGCATTTTCTTTAACAGGTTCTATGCATGAAATATAATAGATTTTTACATTGATGATTATATAAATAAACTAAACAAATCGAGTAAGTATCTAAATGTGTTACCTCTGCTTGCTAGCTGGATGCAGTGTCCACCAGCAGGCTTCACCCTGGGAGTGTTCTTGCAGACCGACGTCGAACGCGAGCTTGTCTTGAGAAGATGATGTCGACAGACATGCCAGGTACTAAAGGGAACATACGACACATATATAAATATAAGCAGCCCTGTATTAAATTGTCTCATTGCTGGGTACAGCCCTTTACATTGTGAGAAGGGTTAGGTCATGATCTACCACTATGACCCAGCCAACCTGCAGGTTGTCAGACTTTACATATCTTTAAGAACATTATGAATTCTCAGACATGCATGTTTTCTCGCGATGTTTTCCTTCACCATTAAAGCAAGCGATAATTAACTATTTAATACGCACTTGAAAACTCAGAGATTTGCACTTTGGGATCTGTCGAAACGGTCTCACAGTAGGCTATCGCCGCTTACTACATATAAATATGAATATAAAACAATCTACATCAACTTTGAACATCATTAATGAGATAAATAAATCCGGGCAATTATTTTCTCTTACAATTCAGACAGCACGCATGGCGCAATGGTTTTAATCACCTCATCACTACTGCCAAGTTTTTGTTGTTATGGAGTTTGATCTCTTTTTTAATAATGTCTTGTGAGTGGGATTAATGTTTGAGTAATAGAAATGAATTTTGCCGAGTATGGACCGTCCTTTGCTTTTGTTCTTTATTTGATTGTAAAGTCGACACACATATTTAAGGCAGAAATTGTTTTAAATTTATTATCCTTTGTTCCGACACCGGTGTCTAGCTGAAGGGTTAAAAAAAACGCAGCCGTTTAAATTAGATGTACCTACCTATACTTCGTCATAAATAACCACACTAAAACAAAGAAGAATGAAGGTAAACCTATTTAAGAACTCAATTTGTTTGCAAATTATTGTATTAGTTAAAGCAAACTTGGGGGAAAGTAAAGAAGTATTGCAACGCAACGAAAGTTATACACAGGAGCGTCGTTTAAACCTCTTTATAATGCAGCTTTCATTCTGCGGCACCTTCTTTGAATATATTTATCTTATTAAAGTCTTGGTGCCTCGAGTATTTAAATATGTATAGTATTTTCATATTTCATATTTTCATATTTATTTATTCAATAACAATTTTACATTGTGTGTGAACATACAACAATAATTATAATACTAATATAATCAAATAATTATTTCAATAAAATTAACATTACATCAAATAATTGCAAAAGCCTTTGTTATTATAGACATCATCAAGTCTTAATGTTGTCTTTGTTGTGATGATTTCTGTAAAACATACCGACACTAAATTATAACATGTTTTCTTAATGGAATACTTATTGTTACTATTACTAAATATTATTTTTATAAAATATAAAATATTTTTGTAAGCAGCGATAGCTCGGTGGGGAGACCAACAGACTGCAATGCAGAAGGTCTCGGGTTCGAACCCACGTCGCGCACCTCTGATTTTCGTTATTTAGGTTTATTAAGTTATATGACTTTTAGAAATTATGTGCGTATTGATTGACAATTATCGCCTGCTCCGTGCCTCGGAGAGCACGTTAAGCCGTCGGTCCCGGCTGCTATGAACATGATGGTTAGACTAGAAAGCCGACCCCAAGTGACTTGGAAATAATAAAGGCTAGGGAGAAGAAGATAAAATATTTTTGAAAATGACTATGAAAAGAGATTGTATTCTAAATAATAATAATAACTATAAACAAACATTGAAACAAGAGGCACAAAAAGCACTTAAACATAGTATAAAATTTGTGGTTTTTACACTTTTTTCGTCCTGTGTAACTCGACATTGCCACACATTGGTAATACTAAAGTGAGCACTCACTCGTTTGTATCATCCGTGAAGTCAACCACTATATTATAATTAATATAACTTATAGTCGAACTATAATTATCTGTTGTTGTTTTTTTGTATTACTAGTAATTGTATCATCTACGCATAATGTAGAGCATGCAGTGTTCTTTTCTATGTAACGGAGCACTAAGACTTAAGTTTTCTATGTAGTCATTAGGTATGAAACAGTATATTCATTGATGAACTTAATATACTTACCATGTCACTGTTAAGATGTCGTAGAAGAATAGCATTACCATACAAGAGAGTACGATGTCCGGAGCCGGTGCCTTTGCCCTGTAATAGAGGAATACAAACAATGAAATTCAACTGCTATAATATTGATTAAATACACATCTTTAATGTTCCAAACGCTTAAGGAGTCCAATCCTTGAATCAATCTAATATACTGCTTGTTTTACTGCTTTGATAACTACAATATTTGAGTTGAAAAAGTCATAGGTACATTTAACTAACTTCCATGGCGCGTATGGTAGTTAGTAAAATGTACCTATGACTTTTACTTTATGCTCGCATGGTATGCTTTATAAAATCATTATAAATACTTTCTCTAATAGGAAATTACAAAGCATCCCAGTGTAACGTAGGCTATATTTAAACATACCAAGCAAATATTACCCCTTTATAAAATTTAATCTAATGGTCGCTTCTTCGTTAATATGGAATAGAAAATAAAATAATAAACTGCGTATTTATACAACAACTTGAATTGTAATATTGTATTCTGTTTACGCGAATGTTATTCATTGAAATTAAACTACTATAGGTATACTGATTTTATCGCGTTATTTATTTGACACTTTATTACAAAATTTAGAAAACTGTTACAATACTATTATTATAAAATTTCAATTAAGCAGCCATGGTCACGGGGAGCCCCCGTGACCATGGCTGCTAAAAAGCAACCATAACGTCGGGGAAAGTGTAAACATAAATATAAATAGTATGGTAGTATAGTAATAGTGAAAATAGTTTTAATAGTTTAAATAATTTTACTAGCTTAAAAATTTGTAAAGTTAGTTGTAGTAGTGTAACAGTTTTCAAAATTTAGTGATAAAGTGTCTAATAAACAACGCGATAAAATCCATATATAGTAGTTTAATTTCAATGAACTTGAATTGTAATTTATAGTATACTACGATCTACAATAAATGATTTAGTTGTATATTAAATTATAAACATTAGCAGTCTTCATAAATAATTAACCCCAGTAGTATTTACAAACACTATAAAAGTGCCAGAAGGGGTATACCAGGGTCCTAGCAAGTTGGAAATTCGCAGTCTCTGGTCACCCTTTTGCAAAACAGGTGAGACTAATAATATGTATAAAGTTTGATATAAAGATAAAAAAAATGTTTCAGTACTTTTTATACAAATCCGACATATTGCGAATGGAAATATCTAAATATAAAAGTCAACTGATTGACATGACGTGTGATATTGCAACATAAATTATTTCGGACAGCTGACAATCACTGTCAATCATTTACTCAAAGCCGAGATAAGCCTTTTGCATAAATAAAGTGGACGATGAAAACACTGGTATAAAATAAAATGATAGCACGTTTTCTCCACAGTCCCACTGTTGAGCATAGGCTGAAGACTTTGGCTATAGTCCACCCCACTGGCCAAGTTGATTTGGCAAACTTTATACATCGTATATCCCTTATAAACAATTTTCTTATTTTACTTGAATGTTTAATTTATTTGTTTATGTTTAGATATTAAACACAGAATTACATTCTAACTACTACAATAAACTAAATTTTATAATTGTCATCGATCAAATATACCATAGATGCACGATCGTCAGTCGAAAAACGGTCCCAACAAAATTGTGCATAAATCAGTCGTATGCGCTATATTATGAACATGTCCCACTCACTCTTGCGTGCGCTGCCCGTAAGCGAGAGCGAATCGACACCACTACTACGGTGGAGACCGTACCAGATACTTAGTACGCTTGCGTATCGCGAGTAACACACTTAGGAAGCTTTACATTGACGCGTTTTAACTAAAATATTACAAAATGTTTCTTAGTGGGCGTTCAATGGTTATTCCGGTTTATTTCCTGGATTGCATAATAAATGCAGACACTTATAAGTAAGTAGTACTGGTCAGTGAGAATGTGCATCTATGGTATATTTGATCGAAGATAATTGTTATTAATATATTTTTTATTAAGTTATGTTATTATTTATATAAACTAATACTTACTACACATAATTATTATTGATGTTAGTAAGAAAAGGAAGATTGAAATTCTACAAAGTATGCTAATAAAATTCATGCCAGGGATTAGATAAAAAGAGACAAAAACTACTTACTTATACCATCGTAATATTTATAAGTTAAGGCTTGTGGGGAGTGTTGAAAGGTTATCTTAAAAATTGCTACGAAAATACGAAACGTATAAAAATTGTTGACAGTAATAATATGTATATAACTAATATAAATATGTTTATATTATAATATACTTACATATAAGTATAATAACATTGGGATCTCAATATAATAAATAAGAATATAAAATATTGCTCTTTGGTATTTTAAGCATTTCGTACTTTCGTATTAAAAAGGGGTTCATTGTTCGATATATGTTGGTTCTGTACATTGAACTGGCATTGTGTGCCAGCTTTATGGTAGATAATTTACAAAATGAATTTCAGAATTTAAAGAGAGTATTCTTAATTTTGAAATTGCAATTGAACAAAAATGCCTATGAGATGGTATAAAATTTTAAACTAAGTAAAAAATTAGTAACTTTAATTAGAGATCACATAATGAATTTTGAACGTTAACCACATATTACAAAAAAAAAGGTTAATAAAAATTTTGTCAGAAAAATTTTGAAGTCAAAAGTTGTCAAATATTTTTTACCAATTAGCCAAAAATGTAAATGATAGCATGCAGTTTTTACCGATAGGCAGATATACTCACTAAGTTTTCTTTTCCCTGGAAAATATAAATCACGAACGCAATACGTAAAACGAAATTATTCACAAGAGGACAAAAAATAATAATTTTGTTAACACAATAATAAATAATAATGGTGTGTACAAAGACATACAAAATAGATTTGCCTTTTGAAATCTTTATAGGACATCAGGAATTCGTTTCACCATTTCCTTGTCAAAGGTTATTACAACAGAAAAGAAACAAATAGGACCAAACAAAGAAAAAAGAGAAGCTGATACTACAAAGATTGTTTTAAAATTAAGTACGTATACTTAAAGTACTGTTTCTAAGCATCCTGATAAATTATATAAAGATAGAAGTATTTTTATATAACGTAATAATGTCATCCCTGCCATTAAACTGTCCCACTGCTGGGTACGGGCCTCTTCTCGCTGTGAGAAGGGTTTTTTTTTTGCGCACCTTCCTCTGACATGACGGTCAGAGATCTTTTTTACCGTTTCATTTATTACAGAACTCACATTATTACAATTTTGTCTTATAGCTAGTTACATTGTTATATCTAGTCTTAAGCTGTGAGAAGGGTTAGGTCATAGTCCAACTCGCTGGCTCATTGCGGTTTGGCACACTTCACATATATTCGAGAACATTATGGCGAAAAGTAAGAGGTCCGTGTTTTGGGATCGATCTCGAGACCTCTGCGTGGCAGTCCAACGGTCTCCCACTATGTTTTATTTTAGTATCTATTATCTCTATATAAATAGGAAATCGATTTTAATCCGTAACTGCTCCATTTCTGAGGGACAACTGACTCGGCGATAATCCCTTATTACCCCATTGTTTCAATACTTTATGACAGATAACCTAATGTTACCCCATTTTCTAAAGTTCTGAGCAACTCTCTTTAAATGGAACCTTTTTAGTACGGAAGACTACGATAAAAGTCAGATATAATCTGATTAGACGAAACTTGTTCAATTCGGCGATCAACAGTCTCGAACTAATAAACGATACAAGTTTTCTATATTATTAGAAGGATCCTTGTTACCCCTATTCCAAATTTTTATATAATTCATTGCAACGCTATATTTCTAAAGTTTTGAACGTCAGGCCTTTGAATGTTCGTCATGGGTGACGAGGAACTTTTGACATATTGACGGTTCATAGAATGGCTGTTGTAAATTCGTGAAATACTTTTTTGAGGCTCATATATTTATCGACAACCGGTACAACACAGTCTCTTAAGTATATGTACATCTAGTTTTAAAACAATCTTCACTGCCAGTGCTACATTTTGTACACAGCTATTTTACACCTAAATATAACTAAATAAGTTCAGTTCAGACTAATAATTTCAAAAGTATAATGTTTTAATTTTTTTTAGACAGGTGCTTCTACTCTGTAAATTAATTTATTAATCGCAAATTTTGATTTGTACAGGTTCCCTGTCCAATGAATCATATATGATTCACCGGACATATTTTGTACCAATTTTAGTACGTTCATGAATCACATATGATCAAATATAGATGCAATTTTGCCTGTAATTTCTATTTACGTATTATGGACGTATGGGTATAAACACGATATTTGGTATTTGGACGTGTGGGATATATCGTCAAAATTGAAAAAAACTGTAGCCCTTAAAATATTTAAAAATATGTATTTGCACAAATAACCCGGGACATTTATAGTGCCAAAAACTTGATTGTATGGGGGCAGGGAACCTGTTAACTTATTTTTATTGACTGCAATTTTTATTAACCCTATTGTTACTTGTATTTTGACATTACTATATCTATTCAAGGTTGTAATTTAATTAATATTATTCTGTCATTTTTAATTTAAACGAATACCTATATTACATTAATTTAATTAATATGATTATAAGTAAATTGTAATCAAGATTTGAAATCATCTACTTAATATATCTACAGCAACAATGGTAGTATGTGTGAATCAATGCTATATATATATATATAATATATGATCCTAATGTATCATATACTTATAAATAAACACTATTACTATATACTAGCTGTCCCGACAGACGTTGTCCTGTACACAATAGAAAAAATAAAACATATCTAAACTATTCTCGAATCCATTTGAACACACACAAAAAGTTTAATCAAAATCGGTCCAGCCGTTTAGGAGGAGTTCAGTGACATACTCACGTACAGTAGAATTATATATAATATAAAGATAAAACTGCTGTGTAAAATATATAATACATGGCATTAGCATATCAGCTCATACTAATAAAGTTAATAGTGAAACCATCCCTCTATTAGAACATATTTAAAGTGTAGTTTAGTCAAAATAATAACTGAAAATTATTGATAGGGTGGCGTATTATACTTCGGAAAGGTATTCAAATGTTAATTTTACAGGTACATATAATGACGCGTATAATTGATGTACATACATATATATGTATATTTGAGGGCTATACTTACAGTTTCTGAGCCCGCCGCTGTCACCAACTCTTGTAAGGCTCTCACTGACAACGCCTGGAAAATACAATATATTTTATTATTCACGTTTAAATAAACCATTGATTAAAAATGCATCTTCAGTGTTACAAACACTTATAAATTAGAACAATTCATTCTTGAGTGTCAAGGGGAAATACGGAAAAATTATAAAAAAATCATTGTGCAAACAATAGACAAACGGACAAACGTATGTCCGCTCGACACTTGACTCATTAACGAGTCAAGTCTGGAGCGGACCTACGTTTGATTGTTTTTTTTAAGGACTCCTTTTTGTGGACAGACCTATGTCCGCTCGACAGTTGACGGGTTAATACGAAATTTGGAAGTTAGGCAATTTGAACTCTAACTAATACACTATCAGACTTCAAATTACCTAACTTTCAAATGTTTAATCAAAGGAACGATGTGGTCGCAAAAAAGCAGCGGTGTTACCAACACCGCAGGAGAAGGCTTTTAAGAATTGTAACGAAGGCTTTTAAAATATTTTTTTTAAAAGGTATCGATCGACTTTGTCGTAAGTTGTATTATAAAAGTTGTTCAGTATAATACAAAGAAGACATGGTTATTAGTGTTATTATTTAAAGCTGTATGTCGATGTATATCATAATGATAATATAATATTCTATCACATAAGTACTCACAACACCATCTAGCCCAAACTAAGCAGAGCTTGTACTATGGGTACTAGACAATGGATAAACATACATAAATATACTTTCTTTTTGTAAATACATACATATTATACATAGTAATAACACCCAGACCTAGGCAAACATTCATGTCCATGCACACAAATGTTTGACTTGTCCGGGACTCGAACCCGCAACCTCAGGCGTGGCAGTCGGTCACACTAACCACAACGCCATCGAGGCCGAAAAATATATATCAAAACGAAATAAAGCCTAGTGTCACTGAAGATATTTTCAGACATCCTACTGGTAAATTTCCTAACATAGACACTTTGCCTGGCCCAGGTAGGTATAAAATACGGGTACTCACAAATGGCCACAAGAAAGCGCATATTTCCAGCACTAACGAGCCAGAAGTACATTATATATTTACACACAGTGCACCATCAAGGAATACTCACATGCTCACACTACAGAGATTTATTTGTACATTCTCTATTGTGAGCGTCCGCTGTTCTACAAAAATGCAAATAATATGACAATGGACATGGCAGTCCGTGCCAGAATGTAAATTAATTTTCCTTTTCTCTCACATCCAAAACTACATATATTTTGCCTGTTGACTG
This sequence comes from Catocala sponsa, assembly GCA_963564715.1. NCBI lineage: Eukaryota > Metazoa > Arthropoda > Insecta > Lepidoptera > Erebidae > Catocala > Catocala sponsa. The sequence continues at coordinate 13,440,311 of OY751351.1, forward strand.
CACCGTCAGTTCAGCGGTATAAGTTTGCGCTTGTTTTCAAGTCAATCATGAGATCACCGGTTCAATGCCCAAATGGCACGAAGTAATAGTGGATATTTTTGGTACATTTCAGTAGCAGTATTCATTCTGGCGATGTTGCCAATAAATGGTGAGAGGTTTGCTATATACACACACACAGGATTTAAAAAATATTGGGGCAATGTTACTATCTTCATTTCTGCTTCGCAAATGCGAATTTATAATTTCTGCTTACTCTTTTGTTAATAATATTCGGTGTATGTATATATTGTGCAATAAATAGGGCGTAAGTTTTGGCTTTTCTTGCTAAATATATATCGCAGTTCAAGCCTAAAGCAACCCAGCTAGGGAGCTAAGACCTGCGGCTCAGAACATGACGCGCGAAAAAGGACGTATATGCAGATATTCATTTTGGTATGAAACCCTAATCAGACCTTTAATTTTGTTGTTCTTTCTCTCTATTAGACTGTCGCTGCTCAAATATTTACATAAAATAGCCGGCTGACCTGTACTTCACATAGACACTACATACATACATACATACATAGATTCACGCCTGTTTCCCAGAGGGGTAGGCAGAAACTACGGATTTCCATTTGTTACGATCCTGACACAATTCTCTGGCTTCATTCACTTTCATCACATTCCTCATACACGCCCTTCGGTTCAAGGAGCTCTTAACCTGGTCTTAGTCCAGAACGCCTCCGATCTGATCGAGAAACGTTCGCGTAGGTTTTCCTCTAGACAAAGACACTACAAGAATACTAAAAATCTAGCTTTCAAAATATTTACAATGCTGATTGTGCTGATTATTGTGAATACCCTGGTTTCTGAGCCAGATTGAGATGTGTTGTAAGAACCAGTGTCCTCTCTCCTAGTACATTTCATATAAAAACATAACAAAACTAGTTCAAAATTATAGATAAAAGAAAATAAAGATGTGTGTATGTATGTGTGTGTGTACAAACACATAGATAGCACGTACCTGTTCAATAACAAAGACGCACTGCGAGAGGTCAGGCGGGATGTTCTTGTCGGCGATGTTTTCAAGGAAACAGTGCCGGTTACCGAAGCCTTCCGCCGCCAGGCACACGCGCTCCCCCGTGGCTGTGCACGAGAGGCACACCATGTCTTCCTGTTAAAACACACAAATAATTAATATATTATGTACATAAGTTGACACCAAAGATAGAAGCGGGCTAGCGGTCACCTCGCTCAAGTGTTGTAGTCTTGAATTAGAAATATTCCAACGTTTGATATTTATTTATTTGAGATCCACAGAAATTATTCTGAATCTCCTTGTACGTACATAGCGTCCGTTAATTGTGTAGTTATTTATAAGGTTTCCGTAAAAACAGTAACGTTGAGCTTTTCGTACTATCATTTAATTGTTTTAAATAGCCTTTATATGTTGTACATACATACATACATAGATTCACGCCTGTTTCCCAGAGGGGTAGGCAGAGACTACGGATTTCCATTTGCTACGATCCTGACACACTTCTCTGGCTTCATTCACTTTCATCACATTCCTCATACACGCCCGTCGGTTCAAGGAGCTCTTAACCTGACCTTTGTCCAGAACGCCTCCGATCTGGTCGAGAAACGTTCGCCTAGGTTTTCCTCTTGCGACTGTTCCATTCACACTAGCCTTATAAACTTTCTTAGTCAGTCTTTCCTCGTCCATTCTTTCTACATGTCCAAACCAGCTTAACATACCCTTTTCTATTCTTGTAACTATATCCACTTTCATGCCGCATCTCTCTCTAATCACACTATTTCTTATTCTATCTTTCAGAGTCACACTACATATGCTTCTCAACGCTCTCATTTCTACAGCATTTATTCTGCTCTCATGCTTCTTTTGCCATACCCAACTTTCACTTCCATACATAAGTGTGGGCACTAATAGTCCTCTATGTCTCTCTATGTTGTACAGCATCCATGAAATTAGATTTTGGACATAAACGGCAATTTCATAGTTAAAGACTTAATATATAATCAATGAACCATTTTGTTTATATCTAATAACCTATATACAAACCCCGTTTATGCAAGGTAATGATTATGGTTACAAAAAAGTCACCTCTGTATATTTTCGAGAGATGGTCTGAAGTGTTACACGCTGTCATTTTGTGAATTATTATACTATAACTGGCTCTACGTAATGCAGGGCGGGATTAAAAGGACATATTATTATGGTACCTTTAGCCCCGGGCAAAATTTAGTAATGAAATAAATGAGAAAGTTTATTGGAACGAAGTTCCTTACGGCAGGCTTGGATGGGATAGGGATTTTGCTGCGCGACCGAACTGAAAAAAATGTGATAGTAAAACCGTAAGAAAAAATCCGTGGAAAAAAGTGCGTGGAATAAAACCGTTAAATAAAATTGAGCACGATTTTTTTTGCAATTTGTGTCGATTCTACATTAGCCGAAGGAACTTCGTTCCTACCTGGTGTCCCACGACACCACATAATTTTTTTAGATGTTTGTTACGCTATCACCTCTGAACCCCTGAATATGATTCATTGAATTTCGCCCGCAAAGAAAGTGAGACATGTTTCATATGGAATATTTTCATTATTCAATATCATTAAGTCTCTTCTATGATTTCTCTGACAAATAGTATTATTATACTTCTACTATATAGATATTGATTTTGTACTTTTATCATGACAGTCGTGATCGTTTTGGGGAAGGTTCCGCGGCGGAAGCTTGTTAACTAATAAATTAGTCTATTTGAACGAACAATCAGAGAAAGGTGGCGGGTTTCGTAATTATGACAGCCAAAATATTACCGCGATTAATTTTAATTAAATTATTATATTGAGCTGGGAACGTTTACTCTGAAGAATCCAAGCACAGGCCCGAATCCTATACGTATATATTGTGTGTAGATTCTATGTCTCTGCGGTTGTGCCCGCTGTTCCCTACAGCAGCTAAACGTATTTAGCTGTAGTTTTTGAGATAAACTTGGACTTACGTTGGTATGTTATTTTAATCGCTTGACAAATTGCGATAGCGTCTGTACGTAATAAAAAAAATGTGTGTGTGTACCAGAGTACACAGGTAAGAAGTGAAACTTCTTTACGACATATCATTTTTCTACTATTTGCAACTTCACGAAAATGGGGTAGATAAGGCTTAAGCCTTAAGAAAAACAATTTTTTCCGTATTAAATTAAAGCTATTTTATTATTATAGACATGCATACAATTAATGAGTAATTTATTTTATCATTGTTCTTATTATAATATCTATATAATTTTAGAATTAATAATGTTCACTAGATTTACAGTCATATTTATTAATACTTGCTAATTTTAACAGATTTATATACATTCACTGATACTTACAATCAAAAAGTGAGGTTAACCTCAAATAAATATTAAAATCATGCTCATACGTGTTGAATTTATAAAACGAAATATATAATCACTCTCACTTTTCTTGTAAATTCACTTAAATTTGAATAAGTCTTTTTATTTTATCACTTTCAAATTAATATATTGTTATTCTTATTTCAAACCAAACTTCAAAACTAATATATTGTTGTTATTATTATAATATATTACATTATATTCTTTACGTCACTATACTAAACTTTGATAAAAAAGCAACATGGCGCGTAACCGAAAAACGTGACGTTTTTTTTTTTTTACTCTGCTACAAAATTTCTCCCATACGTCGATAAAGAAGTTTCACTTCAAAAAGACGCGAGCCCTGCTGCGATATATGTATTGGTAGATTCACTTTTCAATGAAAGTTAATTTCTGGGGATTTCTATAAGTCTCTTCGGCAAAAGTCATTAGTCGCGGGCGATAAAATGTGTCTTATGGTCGAGATTACACGTTTCATTACATTCGGTGAGAGGCTGAAATTGGTTTTTGCTACTATGGTGCTATAACGATAAATAGGCTTGAACAACGAATAAATAAATATATTAGGCTATTTAAAGCTTTCCTGCGTGACAGGCTTTGCTTAGCGCAGGACACGTTGCAAAATATGACATAACATGTTCTTTCACAACAATATATTTTTATTATTTATTATTATAATTTATTAATTAAGTTTCACTCCCTTATTAGCTGTATAGCATAAGTTTAAGAACATTTGCGAACTCTGAGCTTTAATTCTCGAGTTAGGTTGTGTAATAGGTTATTTCGGCTCTTTTAACGTGGCATATAATATAAAACTGGATATAACATAAACTCATGACTTAAATTAATATTTCATATCACAAAGTATTACAATGCCCATAGCATAAAACCAATAAAAAAATTTGGGGCAGTCCAACTGCCGATAGAAGTGAAAACTTTAATCCTTGATCATAAACACTTTTTTATAAACCAAAAACAATTCAAAAATGGAAAGCGTTCGGTGACGATGACGCGAGTTTCATGATTTTTGTTCACCCAAGAAGTGCTCAACGCGCCTAAAGAAGTTTTCATTACAAAAATAAGTATTAGATATTATAAATACGAATGTGTGTGTGTTTGTTTGTTACACTTTAACGCTTTATCTACTCGGCCGAATACAATCAAATTTCGCTTACACGTTGTCAGGGGTACAAAAATGACACAGGGTACCTTACACAAATATGTACTGTCTACAGGCAATGGAATTCGCAGGCAAAATATTAAAATATATTCGAATATAAAATAAGAGTTATACTTTCTCAAGCGTCGAAGTATAAATAAATATAAGGCCGGCTTAGCCTTCAACGGTAATATTAATTATTCGCACATGTTTCTTTTACCTGGCGGCCATGTTGCAACCGTGTACGTCGACGGAAAACCGTCAGTTAGTGCGGCGATTTGTTTGAAAATACTGGTTAGAAAGGCCATATATTTATTATCGCATTTTATTTTTGGAAACTTTTGGTAGTGTTCGCTCCGCGCTGCCATGTGCTTTCGTCTTTATGCCCAACAATTGTTACTTTTGATATCCTAGCTAATCGATTGTAATGATATATATACTACATTCTGGCTGTACCTCTTTGAGTTACAGCGGCACACTGGAGACCCGACCAATACGTTTTTTATTATGTGTTGTATTTCAAGACGTGCAGGCTAATACATTTCCGTGCTCAAAAATGAATCATGAAAATCGAATCAGTAATTTTCGAAATATATGCTTACAAGCTGACGGATGGAGATATTGTATTTTATAAAATGTATCGATATTGTGTACCTATTGTATCAACGTATTACCTGCCTTCTTGACTCTTAGTCTTGAGAACGAACTGGCAAACAGGAAAACTAAATATAAATGAATTATAAGTTTGGTTTTTAGGCACGAAATCCAAAAAGATAATAAGAAATATTTATAGTATTCTTAATGTTTTGTTTGAGAGAGGTAAGAGCACTTCAATGGTATGCTTGCTTAAGCGATTCTAGCACACTTTGTGATGATTAAACTAGAGCATCTTCACTATAGAAGATATAGAAGATTGAAGCTAAATAATCTTGTGTTGTGTTTTCGTGGTCAGTCGGATATTCAAGCTCCTTACTTCTATAAGGAGCCTTGGATAGTGCCTTGTGAGCACCAGAACATTTTACAAACGTACAACTAACGGACACAAAGTACATTCAAATGGCGACTTTACAAAATTTATTGAGATCTTATTTTGCCTTTAATTATATTCTAATCAAAACATTGCACATTTTAAATCTTACATTAGAATAAATAAATAAGGCACAAGCATTTTCTTGTTCGAAGTTTTGTACCAGTTAACATTATTCAAAATGTTTTTGACGTAAAACTTTAGTAATAACATAAGTAGTACTACTATAGTAATATTTTTGTGTGTAATATAGTTCGTGCATACGCATTCGCGTGACAACGTTGCGGCAAAATTCCATGCTACTACCTAATATAATATTTATTTAACCTGTGTTCCACAACGCGTTGAATGAAAATGACGGTTGGCTCAATGTTAAGGCAGACAAGTGGAAGGCCGGTCATTGCCATTTATTTGGTGATGTACGAATGATTCGGCTTGAAACCGGCGTTAGTAATACTGTCACTGCGTTTCGTGTGGTAGGTAAGTTATTGCGTAAGTTTCTTTTTTTATATATCTAAGGTGGCAAACAAGCATACGGTCCACCTGATGGTAAGTGGTCACCGTAGCCTATGGACGCCTGTAACACCAGACGCATCGCTAGCGCGTTGCCGACCCTTTAGGAAAGGAAGTGGGGAGGAGAAGGAGCGGGAAGGAGGTAAGGGGGTGATTGGGATAGAGTCGACATTTCGGTAGTATAAGTTACAAATTTAATATACCCAGCTGTCTCACAATTAACAAGCGTCCTCTATTTGTTACTTCATAACATAAATTTAATGATACAATGTGGATATGGCTTATTTAGAAAAGTATTCAGTGGATGGCGCGCTAGTTTAAGGTGCACTTCGCAAATGCCAAAGCGTCAAGTGTTGTATGTTTAAATCCACACGAGACAAAAACCATCCCATTTTAAAGAGAATAGATAGTGGCAAAGAAAGATTGAAAGCGACTAGGGAGTTTTTCTGACAGTAAATTCTCAGTCGCAGCTTGGAGTGTGCAACTGTGCCTGATAGATCACCCTCTATGACGTGGGGCTTAAAAACATATCTGGATATATAATATTTTCTTCTGTTTACGCGAATGTTATTCATTGATTAAACTACTAAACAACGCGATAAAATCCGTATATAGTAGTTTAATTTCAATATCTGGATATAGTTCTTGCAACTCACGAAGGCGAGCGGGCTTTATTTGTGGTAAACGCGTATATGTATGTGTGTGTGTAAGTGTCGCTCGCAACTGACCGCTCTGTCAAACACGCACACTACCGCACTGTGCATGTACACGTTCAACTACAAGTAAAGCGCGCTCGCCTTCGTGAGTTGCAAGAACTGTAATCGTGGGTGTATTACACTTCTGCCTTCCTCTTTCGAGATACATGCGTAACTATGTATGTATGTAGATAAACAAAATAACAATGCATTTATTTAAAAAAAAAATTGGGTAGTCTTTGGGGACTGCCGATAGAAGTGAAAACTTTAATCCTTCATCATAAACACTTCTTTATAAACCAAATTATAAAGCAAAAATAAATCAAAAATGGAAAGCGTTCGTGACGATACGCGAGTTCTATGATTTTTGTTTAGATATATTATATATTTTGTTCCTGATACTCTCTTGGCGGTTATTAAGGGGGTCAACATTTCGTTATTTTTTGCGTAGAACGCACCATTTCTGACATATTGTTAATATTCTAAAATAATTCAAAAGTGGAAAGCGTGGAAGCGTGACGATGACGATAAAAAAGTTTTTACTTCAAACCTACCTTCTACCATTTCCATGCTAGCAATAATTTCTGTGTCGCGAGGGGCTTTAGAGAAATTTTAACAACGAAAACAAAAAACATCAACACTCGTTACGTCTAGTTGTTTCACAATTTTTTTTATCCCATGTTGTAATCGACCCCACAATACTTGGCGCAGGGGCCATAACAAGGACACTACTTAAACCACTACGCCATAATATTATATGCAGTTAAGTAAACGTACTTAACCTGACCGCAATGAGTTAGTAATAATTATGGCTGAGCCAATTATTACTAACTCATTGCGTCAGGTCACATATACATATTCTATTGTAATATTATTCGCACATAAATTTAATTTATGGGTTTTACAGTTTTACGTGTGCATTTTACGAGCTTAATACATCCGCATTGCACACCACGTTTTGCATTTTAATTTTTATCGTGTTGGCTTTATTTGTTGGATAAAAAGTGTTGTTGCATATATATACTGTATTAAAAAAATATTTTCTTGCTAGCTTTTGTCCGCGGTTTTGCTCGTTAATGTAAATTTTGTCAATACATTTCAGTCACTCGGAAACAGTACATTTTTCTAGATGAAATATAGCCTATGTCATTTTCTGTGCCGCTGACAATGTGTATGCTAAATTGCATGATAATTATGAACGTATATACGTTGTCAGGGGTACAGAAAAGGACATAGTGTACCTTTCATTCTGAAAACATACTATTCCTAAGGGATAGAAAATTTACATGACCTATATTTACGCGAGCGAAGTCACGGGCATAATCTAGTATATACATATAAAGTAAGTTTAACTCTTTATAATAGAAGGTAGTATAGATTATACAATCGTTGTAAGTGATGTCTTCACAAAGAACACGACAAAATGAAGTCTTAACTTGTCGTTGTTGGTACTTGGCATTGTAACAAGCTATTGAAAGAAAGGGTCACCAGTGTACAGTCAGCAATATAAGTCAAACAAATTTAAAAACAAAAAAATTAAAAGACTGCACGGATGGTGTAGTGGTTTAAGTGGTCGCCTCGCTGCTGCCACTGTGCTGAGTGTTGTGGGTTCGGATCCCATACAGGACAAATAGTTTTGTGAGCATAAATGCTTGTTCCGAGTCTGGATGTTTCTTGAGTCCGTTGTTAGAATGTTTGTAAATTCCCCCGCGACACACGAACTAACGGTAGTGCGCGAGTAGTGTTTAAAAAAAAATTGGGGCAAACTTGGGGACTGCCGATAAAAGTGAAAACTTAAATCCTTGATAATAAAAACCTCATAATAAAAAAAAAGAAAAATGGTTCGGCTCAGATTCCTGATACTCTCTTATCTTTTTATTTTTTGGGTGGTACGCACCATTTTTGAGATATTGATAATATTATAATATAATTCAAAAATGGAAAGCGTGGAAGCGTGACGATGACGAAGCGTGATGATTTGCGAGTTCTATGATTTTTGTTCAAGTGCTCAACGCGCCTAAAGAAGTTTTCACTTCAAAAAGAAAAATCTAGTACAAACTTTACTTGTAAGAGATTTTGCATATGAGACGTAGTAGAAACGGATTAGGCACATTCGCAAAATGACATATCGGAATTTCGCAATACGTCATACTCTCAAATTGTCACATTCTGAAAACGCCATATCGCAAAATGTTACATTACCAAAATGCCATTTTCGCATAACGTCAAATTCGTATCGTATTCGTATTGTATCGTTAACGTCTGAAATTTCACATGCTACGGACGGTGACCGTGCACGGCGTTGTTGTAGAATCATCTATGACATCGCGTCGTGTGCTAAGTGTTTTAATATTGTAAATGCAGTATTGGTGTTCAGCAACTAATGGAAAAGTATTTTACATATATTGTAAGTTTTTGATGACAATAATGCCTCCTAGTCGTGACAATCACTCGCCGAAAGTTGTAATATCCAAATGTTTAAAATTTAGATGCGTTTATTGACGTTGCTGTCGGTACCAGTAGATACAAAACGAATAGCTCTGAACAAATCGTCGATACTTAAACTACAGACCCGCTCTCTTTGAACAAACGCCGGCCATTCATCCACAACAAAGTAAAATAAATAACATACAACAGCTTTTAAAGATGAGTTTTTACTTTGTATACAGCTTTTGGTAAAATGATAACATAGTCTTTGGTCACTTTCGTCTGTATGGTAGGGTAGGCAGAGGTGCCTCATACCTCTGTTTCGCTAATTATATTTTAAGTCCCACTATATTACAGCATTAACCTATTAACCTTTTGACCGCCACGGACGTCCATTCACGTCAAATTAAACCGTGCTCACGACGCCCCCGACGGCATGGCACGTCGAAAATACGACTATTTTACAGTTTAAAATAAACATAAAAAATATGTTTGTTGTGTTCCTTTTACCTATTATTTAAAACTACATTATACATCGCCTGGTGTAGGGGGCACGACGCTACTTTTATGCTGTGGCGATCAAAAGGTTAAGTTACAGTGGCACGACAGCTGTTAGGCACAATATATTTTTAATTATGTATAATGCCGACAATTATGTTTAGAAGAGAGTACTCGCAACATTTTTAGACTTTCTGCTGCTAATGAGAATGTATTTGTGTATCAAAAATCGATCCCGGTTTTTAGGCACATATCGGTCGGAACTAAGCAGTCTTCTGTTTTGTGCATATTTGAGCTCTAAGCTCTGCTTGTTTGGTTCAGCGGTATAAATGTGAGCAGAAATGCAACTACAGGGTTATAAACCTTTAGATTTCTCTCATTATCTAAAACTATGGCTGACAACAATAGTAAGCCTCCACCTTTTTACGTTCTGTCACAAGTTTACGAACACGAAGTTTTGAACACGAAGAAAATTCAGTCTCAGAATCATATAGAATAGATTCACATAACATTTTATTTTGTATAGGAATGGAGTTCGAGGTAATTCAAACATCTGTTTAAGATTTTGATGTCATTTTCCCTATTCAGTATTTACAATAAGAAAGCTTAGAGGAACTGACAAACTTTATACACACTTGCCAACAACCCTTGTATATGCAAAGGGGCTATTCCCAAGCGAGGGCGTAGTTATATTTGCAAAATTTGCTTCCCAAGGCTTTGCTAATAATCTCTATTTTCTACAAACTACGTTTTCCGCACTTGAGATCAAGCCTAGGAAACTTTACAAACATACAATTATTATTAACGGATACATAGTATACGTCAGCGTGCCTAGTGCGAGTTTGTTTTACGTTAACACGATCGACACGATGACGTTTAGAGCTCCGATTGGCCCGCTCCAAGCTCTTAACCAATCAGAGAGCCAAACGCAGTAAACGTTTCGATCACGTTAGCGTACAACCAATTCGCACACCCAGAACTATCATTTGTGACTCAGGAAAATAATGGTCTCGTGTGAGTTTGAACAGTCAGTTTGGTGGCAGTGAAACCGCTTCTAGTCAGCGACTACGAATGACATAAGGGTTAAAGCAGACATATTTTAGCATCGATTTGATTGATTTTCAACAGACGGATTCTGTGTCTAATAGTAGCTGCTCTCCGCACTTATAAACGCATATTTTGAAGTTTATCTGTAGCTTTGTAGTAGTAGTGCAGTTTTATAACTAAGTTAAGTAACGTAAGTCAAAGTTATTGTAGGAAATGATACTATGTGCTTTTTAAAACTCAATGCAATGGTTACATTTTAAGCCAAGTCGAGATCGATATACAGTATTTAAACCGCGCAGAAGATAAAAACTAAGAACGGGTTATTTCCACAGAGACATAGTCACACATCTTCTCGAAGAGACAAACAGAAAAGAAAAACGCTCTGTCTCATTGTTGAGAACGGGAATATTCCCTAAGAAATGTGCAAAAGCGCTTTACAAAATCGATATAGTCGTAAAGCCTAATGATGGGTACTAAAACTAGCATGTTTGTTTTAGTCCCTAACATATGCAACAAAAGCTTATGACAAAGGCAGTAGTAAATTTGCTGCATGGCGACAACGTCGCCGTCGTAACAAATTCCGTGCTAGTCTCTAACTGAAGTTAGTTACGTTGCTTTGTGTCGAGATAGCGCTTTATATCTATCAGAATAAAACTGTTAACTTAGACGTTCGCGTTATGAAACGCGCATAAAAGACCGATTTGAGTAACGATTGTACGAATAATGCAATGCTTTATCGCTTTCGCCTTCGCCATGGCAGACTTTTCATATAGCTTATACACCGTGCTGCCATATATTTTACTAGCTTTCGCCCGAGGCTTCGCTCGCGTGTAAGTAGGGTAGGTTAGGTAATGTTAATAACAGTACATTATTTAAAATAAAATTTGGCCTATGTTTAAAATCGTTTGTGTAGTTTTTGAGTTAAATCCTTACAAACAAACAAAAATCAAATCTTTCCTATAATATTAGTATACACTAGTGAACCCGCAAATGGTGACCTCAATATACAGGAGGTCCGGTAATTAATGGATAACCTTAAAATGTCTTGTGGTAGAACTGATAACCGTTCAGAAAAAAAAAATTAAATGATTGTAATAGTACCTGTTTAAAAATAAAATATAACCTATTTCACTCGCTGATAATATATTTTTCAAATGGTGAAATAATTTTTTAAAATTGTTTAGGTAGTTTTTAAGTCCTTACAAATAAACAACTATAAAATCGAATCTTTCCTCTTTTTGTATAGATTATTTTGTTATAAATCTCAGTTTTTCTCTGTATGGACGTAAACCGCCCCAAACCCAACATCTATTTGTCATCCAAATAAAAGGAACGATTAGCAACTAATAGCGTTTCCATTCAAATCGCCCGTTAATTCTGACAATAGCGGCTCGACACCAGCGCCACTCGCCGATTCCATTTTCACAAAAGATGATTCTATTTTTCTTGCTAGGGTTGTCATTCATACTTACTCTCAGTGAAATTGTGAAATGTTTATGTATAGCGGCAATACTTTTATACATACATAGACTCATGCCTATATAGAAAGAAAGAAGAAAGAAAAATATTTTTATTTGTATCTCCATTTTTGTTTGTTTGTTTGGTTGAAGGGGTAATCTCAAGAACTACTGGTTTAAATTGAAAATTATTTTAGTATTGGATAGCCCATTTATTGAGAAAGGAAAGTTATATAACATCAAGCAACGACCAGTAGGAGCGAAGCAGAAATAAAACTTTTGCAAACGGAGAAAATTCTCTTATGTGACGCAGAAGCTGCGCGGGTCAGCTAGTAAAATATAAACATATAAAAAATAGTCAATTAATGGAGACCAAATTAGCTGCGTCAGCTATTGTTGCAGTTGAAATTGCAACGTTGGTATTCTCGCAGGACCTATACCGGATGTCCCAGAAGTCGACGTCAAGCCGGAATCAGGTAACAGGCTAAATTATAATAGCTATCAGAAAATATAAAAAAACAATCTAAGTTACGTATTTAATAAATTATAAACATTTTAAAAAAATCAACATAATGTACAACCTGTGACGGTCTTTTTAACCCTGTTACTACAGATATTTACTTCTTACATTATAATTTTTTAAATGCGAAACTAAGATTTTTTATATTTTTCTGATAGCTATTATAACTTAGCCTGTTACCTGATTTCGGTTTGACGTCGACTTCCGGTACAGACTGTATATCCCAAAGAGACGTATTACACCCACATTTCGCCAGATGTAGCTTAAAGTCCTGGGTACAATAAGGCGAGCCTAATGTTGTCTATCGGGAAAAGTTTCAGACTACGTGCTGCTTGGGATTATTTTTGACAGACACTGAAAACTTCTTAACGATTTGCCCGATTCGAATCTTACTATACAGCCCATGATACATAATACACCAGTGTTGATTGAGAGTAACTGTACACACAAGAGCAAACTAAACTAAATATAACTTCGGTGACGTTAGTAAACTTTAGTTAGTTTACTGAAGTAACACTTATTAATGTCTAAAATTTTAACTTTGTGAGCTACATCCTAACTAATATTATAAATGCAAAAATATGAGTTTACGCCTCAATTGCTCGACCTATCAACATGCAATTTCGCATACACGTTGTCAGAAAAACAGAAAAGGACATAGTGTGCCTTTTATCCAGAAAAAAATACTGTTAGTAGCTTAACCTACAATTACGCGAGCGAAGATGCGGACAAAATCTAGTTAAAAATAGTTTTTGACTTTGACTGTATATAAAATTTTGAAAGTCTAGCTTTTTGAAGTGAAAACTTCTTTAGCGGCGTTGTGCACTTTTTTTGTGATGGGTAAAAAATGTTAAACTCACGTCAGGACACGTGACCTGATCGAAAATTCGTAAGACGGAGGGAGAATTGTCATGTTTGTGTACGATAGCGCAATAAATGAATATTGTATTTTACCACATAAATGATAGTACTTTTATACTGATAATTACAGCAATTCGTGCAAAATGATTCCCTAACCATTCCAAAATATCAAAAATGCACAACGTTAATATTCAAGTTTTCACTTTTGCCGGCACTCCCGGAGTGCAACCCGTTTTTTTTTATCAGCGGCTTCCCTTTCGTGGTTCTAGGGAATTTTGCCTATCTTACAGAAATCTTGAATGTTGCCGGTATCTTCATACCGGTCATACAGTCAGGCACTCTCTGGTCCATAAACTATTACTATGCATAAATCACGTCAATAGATTAAGTATTTTTACACAATAGAAGTACAAATCAACAAACATACTGCATTTATAATATTAATGTGGATTTATAGCCAAAATTATAGCTTATCGCCATCGTAAAATTGTAATAACTACTCCGTCCAAAATTACCCGGAAATGTTTCGAATTAGTCGCGAGTTTTAGGATGAAATTAATAATTTCATGCTTGATCATTATGGTTTTAATACTTATTAACTTAACTGCTTCGATGGCGCAGCGGTAGTGAATGTGACTGTACTGTAGCGAGTTCGGTTCCTAGGTCAGACAAAATGTTATTGGGTTTTCCTGTCGATAAATGCTCACTAATAGGACGGCGGAGTTCTAGAACTATCCCCAGTAGATACCACTAAGTACGGCAAGGATATCGTGAGCCCTAAAACGTACTTGTCAAAGTGTAAGTAGATAACTGGCGAAATTTTTGTATATATATTAGATTTCAGCCTACTTCTTCGGATATCCCTGAACTCTATATGTTTGTTTGTATGTTTAACTTAAGCTGAATGTAACCAGGGCGTAGTTTGATGGATGATTCTTTGTATCTCTCAGACTATATTTGTGACTTTGGACGCATACCCATTTTATGACGAAAGAAGACACCGCAAGGCAATCTGCAGAGTGGCAACGGTACTCGTAACTCAAAAAGATTGTGGATTACTGAATCCTGAAATTTGATGGTCCGTTTTGTATCGAAACCTCTTGACCCGATTATTTTATTGCAGTCGTTAGCTGCATGTATAAATTAGCTTTAATTAAACAATAGATGTTTAAAAATGTTAGTAAGAAATAAATCTTCTCAGTAACTGTTTCGTCTAGAGTCTAAGAATATGTCGACATGAAAAAAAAAAGAAGAACGACGAGCCTTTTATTATATGCTAAATTTTGTCCGCGGCTTCGCTCGCGTAAATGTAGGTTAGGTTAATAACAGTTCTTTTTTCTGGATGAGAGGTATCTTATGTCCTATTTTGTATCCCTGAAAACATGTATGTGAAATTTTATGACAATCGGTCGAGTAGTTACGGCGTGAAAGCGTAACAAGCAAATAAACAAACTCACTCTCGCATTTATAATATTAGTTAGGATTAAGTTTAGGAACTTGGGATTAGGATTAGGATAGGATTAGGATTAGGATGATCTATTCCAGAGCTCTTGAAATATAGGTATAATATGCCTCAGCCTACTTATTATTTGCTTGTTAATTAAAACGTGAGTCAATGTGAATACTGTTTGAACCTTATCACAGGATTTAAAATAATCTCATTCCTACATAGCTAAAAGTAAACGTTTAATTAAATAAATGGAGAATTTTAATTAAACGCTAGAACACGTGTAGTTTAAGTTCAGTTCAGGTCATGCAAATATTTCAACTTAGTTGGAAACATTGCGGAATTTTCTAGAAAGCGTGGCGTTTGAACAGGCTTGACGTTCACGTATGGCCTTATCATAGCCTAACATTTTCGCGACTGCTGTGCATGAGTTCTCAGGGTTGATTATCGAGTCGAGCCATCAAAAATGTGTTGGGTTATTCTATCAAGATATTCTGATTAGCGGCCTAGAATTAGGCAATCTGCGGTATTGCAAACAGTCTCCTCAAAGATCATGCATAGAAAGGGCTTTACTAGCTGTACAGCCGACGTTTCTGTACCTGATCTTTCACCAGTCGTACCTAATTGCCTTTCCATTTGACTATAAGAGTGTGGCAATAGGTAGTGTATTTGTGTTTGCGCACACACTTATAAACTATAATATAAACCCAACTTTTTGCTGGCTGGCTTCTCTAACAGGCACAGTTCCAGCCTCAGGGCTGCTACTGAGAGTTTCTTGATAACAAAACACTGCTCGACACGGGAATCGAACTTGACACGGCATGCGCACCAGTCGCATTAACTACCGATGCGCCACCAAGGATTTATTTTTAAGCACCATTAAACAATCTGATATATAAAATATATGAGTACGCGTACTCAATTTAGGAGCAGCTTGTGTAGCCATTAGTGCCGAGATAGCCGCCATATTGTCCGCCATTTTGTTGGCCGTTTGATATTTATTATAATGAGAGGTGACTCGGGATGTCCCATTTTATTATACGGACGCTTAATCTTTATGAACTGCGGATTAATTGGAACAAGATAATGAATTATATATTGACCCGCAGTATAAGTTTGAGGTTATCTTTGCGTCCAACATTGGCGTATATAAGATGGGACTAGTATTTTAGGGCTCAACTCAAAATCCTAGGGCCTATGACTACATACTGTAGACAGTTGTTTTTAGGAGCCGGCGCCACACTTGGCAATTTACCCTAAATACTTCATTGGAATTCGATCGGAAGGTCTCGAATTTGGATTGCAGATTTTTGTTAGGACAACAACAACACGCTGAAGTCAGGCAGAGCCTGGAGCAAGAATCTATGTTAAAGTACGAAACGATCACGATATGAATCCAGGTCCGTACTACTAGGACCTTGAAGTATCTAAAGGCCAATGACTTTAACTGCCTCCAGCACAAGTTTGCAGCTACGATTTTGTAATACATCAAGTTTCAATTCTTGGGAAGGACAATTTGTTATAACGCTGTTCAGCCAAGAACTTCTGAATAGCGACACGGATTCTGTGATTATGTGCCCTCTACAGGGCAAAGTGCCAGACTCTGCCATCTACGACAATAAGCTTACCCCTATTAACTAGGATCTAAAGCATTTTTGGCGAAATATACACCAAGCTGGATCGTACTCGTGTACGGGTGCTAATTGTGGTAACTGGTTGGCATTGACTTTGTAGATTTCGGTTCTTATTTATTAACCTATGAGTCTTCTTCGAAGAGGTTAATGAAAACACTATGTGGGTCTGTGTGTCTGTCTGTTAGTGACAGGCATAACTAAGGAACTAACCGATTGACTTGTAACTTGGTGTGCAGATACCTTGGAGTCATACCTCGGCCGAGTTTGAATATGGGCCCTGTGGGTCAAAAGACCTCTGAGATATAGGGGTCACATATTTTAAATGGAAAAATATTGACTTGTAACTTGGTGTGCAGACACCTTGGGGTCATACCTTGGTTGAGTTTGAATATGAGCCCTGTAAGTCAAAAGACCCCCGAGATATAGGGGTCACAAGGTTACATGTATTTTAAATGCTTTTACATTTATTTTAAGACCTTGTAACTTGGTGTGCAGATACCTTGGGGTCATACCTTGGTCGAGTTTGAATATGGGCCCTGTGGGTCAAAATACCCCCGAAATATAGGGGTCATTTCTTTTCATTACTTTTACATTTAAGACGAAGAGGTTGAATCCTAGGTTTTTACACCCATCTCGTAACTAATTCAAATAGCAGATATCTAGATTTCGCTCGGACTACAATATGATTGCTCGTTTATTTTGTTACCTTATGTGCATGTAAGTAGATGTTTCTATTCTGCTATGTTAGAGGCTACATTAAAATATTCTATATTTTGTTTATATTTTTATTGTTAAATTGATTGTGTTCAATTTAGTAGTAGGAATGAACAAAGATAGTTTAATTTTGATTTTTAACAACCCCGTCAAGTGTATAGGCATGAAGGTATGTACGAATGTCTATTAAAATAATATTATTTTAGAATAATAAACAATTTCAAATTAGCAATATCACGTAATATCTGTAATCCAGATTATTATTATATTTAAACGATACAAGAGTTTAGTCCAAAGGGATATTATACTCCTGAGTCAACCCATGGGAGAGGCAAAATAAATTGTTTTGGGCTGTATTAATATTTATGGTCTTATCTGAACACGGTAATAAGATTTCACGCTTTAACGGGAAAACGTCCCACTTTTTGTTGATGGTTTATATAAGTAACGGTTCAAAACATACTTATTTCTATCTTCACACCTGTTTTCCGAAGGGGCGGGCAGAGACTACAGATTTTACTCGCTATCCTAACTAATATTACAAATGCGAATGTGAGTTTGTTTATTACGCTTTCACGCCTTAACTAGTTAACCGATTATCATGAAATTTCACATATTACAAAATAGGACATAGGGTACCTTTCACCCAGCAACATTACGCATAATATATATTATGCACGAACAAAGGCGCGGGCAAAATCTGGTTATAAATATAAAATGTTTAATCATTCATGTATGTTAAGCTGGTTTGGATATGTAGAAAGAATGGACGAGGAAAGACTGACTAAGAAAGTTTATAAGGCTAGTGTGAATGGAACAGTCGCAAGAGGAAAACCTAGGCGAACGTTTCTCGATCAGATCGGAGGCGTTCTGGACAAAGGGCAGGGTAAGAGCTCCTTGAACCGACGGGCGTGTATGAGGAATGTGATGAAAGTGAATGAAGTCAGAGAAGTGTGTCAGGCTCGTAGCAAATGGAAATCCGTAGTCTCTGCCTACCCCTCTGGGAAACAGGCGTGAATCTATGTATGTTTGTATTAAAACCTACAACATTTCTAATAAAACTATTAATAGGAAAACATAGTGCAGGCGTAACTTATACACACAATTTGCATTATGATTATGCAGTTTATATAAAAAAGTTGATTTATGAATTAATGCAAGGCAGCCCTAGCAGCCGGTCCGGCGACCAATTACCGGTTCTTTTCACGCGGAATGGCGTTTTCATTTAAACCATTCCTTTTTTCAATATTATTACGGTGTTTTAAACGGATTATACCATCTCTTGTTCTATTTTCGATTACTTTAGGAGATGTAATTGATTTAGTAATGCTTTTATCTTCTTTATTCGATCTGTAGTGCTTCTGACTAGCTTTTGTATGCGATTTTGTCCGTATCGACTTTAGATTTAAAGTGCTTTTTCGAGGGAATATGGAAATATCCTGGTTCTAATAACAATATATAAGATAAACTCTCGGACATGTAGGTTGTCTCACGATGTTTTCCTTCAGCGATATCCTTAAAGCAAGCGATAATTAACTATTTATTAAACACACTTCGAAAAGACAGATGTGCGTGCCTCAGGATCAAACTCAAGACCTCTGCGTGCCATCGCTGTTATGTATATTATACATACAAAAAATTATTTCTGCACCCAATTTGTAAGTTTTTTCTTGTCTTTATTTGGTTAACCATGAGATTAGATTCCAAGAAAGCCCAGATTAGTAAAAACGTGACATTAAGTAAAACAGGCCACGATCCCCAGAGTGTGTGATATCTTGTAACGAAAATTAAACGAGTGCCTGAAGGCTAGTTTTGTTTTCTGACAACGTTGCGTCTATTTCTAGACCGCGTAGTTTAACAACTTCGTTAATTTTGTATAGAGATAAGAACGCTTTGAGTTTATCAGCGTTTTCTTATTAAAAGATAGGCTTTAGTTGGTCTATTTCATATCTCTGATGATATCTATATATTTCTACACTGTTACGATTCTGTTACGATATGTTAGAGATACTTTTAGAAAATCAATTGGTCTCGACCTTTTAGAGAGACTTAAATCGAAAGTAATAGCTTTTAGCATGCTGCCTGATTGGAGCTGCATCCCGTAAAATCCTTTGAAATGATTTTAATGTGCTTTTATTGGTATTCGCCGCTTCATTATCACTTAAGCAAAGTTTCATCTAATTCTGCTTAGTACTACTGACGCTATAATGCATAGTGCGATCCACATTAATTACATCGCTGGCGATTATAGTGTAACCGGACGAAGTCGTGAGGAAATGCTAGACGGAAATTAATAATACAAATAACGGTGGTCCCAAAATTGAACCGCCTACGCCTCTAAGTTCAATTTTAGGACCAGCCTTATAGCCAGGGCAGCCTTATGTGCATGGGGAAGCCAAACTCCAAAAAAAGTGCGATCTTAAAACACAGCTAGTATTTGTTTCTCTAATTATATACATACATAGAATCTCGTCTGTATATCCCTGAAGAGGTAAAGAGAGATGTACTACAGTCAAAAATCACTAATTATGTTTTAAAGGTCCATTGTGAATCTGTTCTACCTAGTAATTCAAGGACTTTCCTAAAATAAATATGATTGCAACTTTATATTATGTATGGCCTTTTTTCACGATTTGTGGATTCAGATAAAACTTTTAAAGTAATCGCGTAAAATCCTTCTGCGGCTATCGAGGTCTTAAGATCCAAATAAGTTTTCTAACTTGGTAAGTTCCTCGTAACTTGCTTATTCAGGCCAGCGATAAGTAACGACTTAAGAGTTTGACTTGGTATCACACTCAATGTAAGTAAGACGACTTTGTATTAATAACATCCGGTTTCTGAAAGGGTAATCAACGACGTTTCAAAATCAAACTAATGTCAAGTGATTAGATTGGCTAGCTCAGTCAGCCAATTACATCAGTTGACATGCGTTTGACCGTCTGTTAACTAATGTTTGTGTTGATTTTTTTATTAATAGCTTGTTTACTAGCATTTCCCGCGGCTTTGCTTGCATAAATGAGGGTTAGGTTTGATTAAGTTATGTAAGTAACAGTACTTGTATTTTAAATAGAATATAGCCTATGTTACTCGGTGATAATATAGCTTTCAAATGGTGGCAAATGTTTAAAATCGGTTTAGGAGTTTTTGAATTATATCCTAACAACAGACAAACGATAAATCAAATCTTTAGATTATATAGATTGAAGTGCCCAAGAAGGTCTATACATTTTTATGGAAATAAAGATTTTCACTGACTTTGACAATGAGCAAATTTGCCGATCGCAAGCGTATTAACATATGTAGCTTTAAAAATATTTTTATACACCTTTGTCTAACCTTACGCGGATATAACACAATTATAATTCTGGTATATCCACTTAGTAATGGTATGCCATTAGTTGCCAAACTACTAAGATAAATAGATACCTTTTTCTGGATTGAAGTGGAATCGGTACGAAAAGTAAATAAATAATTAATCAAGTAAGTGGTTTCAGGGAAACGACGGCTGCGTTCCATCTTAACTACCATTGTGTTATTGCCGTGCTTCTACAAACAGAGGAAATAAGGAAAGCGTATTGATTGTTTGTAAACAAACATATTTTAATGGTATAAATTGATTCAAGTCTCGGGCTTGTTACTATTAGGTGGGAGTTCTTTTTTTCGTACTGTGAACAATTAACGCACTGCTTCAAATTGGTATTAAAAGTATTTAAATATTCTAGCAAATCCGTAGGCTAGTTTTAAAGGTTACGTTAGTTTTCAGATTGTCGGCACCTTAATTTTTTATTCATACTACTTAACCCATTCACTGTCCCGTGATAGACACAATAGAAAATCTATTGTTATGTACCATATGTGGTTCATCGGACAGGGAACGTGTTAAAACTATAATGTATTATTTACTAAGCCTGGAGTGTCTGTCGGTCTGTTGGACTCATCTTTAGATACATCTACAGTTTCACATCAATATATATAAAGGGTTATGCAGAGGGTCATTTTTCTTTTTTTTATTATGGCACTGATCTGCCACATATTGTAAGAACATATAAAAGTGTATATTTTCAGATATACAATAAACTAGTGTCAAAGAGTAAAAAAGTAATCAAAATACATAATTGAAGCCTTAAATTTTCATTAATGATTATTGTTGAATTTCGACCACTAGGCGAACACTAAGTAGTACCAATTCCTCGTTACATAGAAGAAGTGCTATCTAAATCATGAACAGCTATAAAAGCACAAACTAAAATTTATTCGAATCGTTCGAATATTTTATTCAATATTTAGACAAGATTATCACTTATCTACAGTCTGCAAAGATTAGTCACAGGCTTTCCACGCCCCGTTTTAATAATTTTGGGTTATAAGAATAATGGTTATCAAACGAAATTAATTGCTTTGAAAGTTTTCTCGTAAAATATTTAAACGCGGAGTAAATTTATACTCGGTGTTAGTGAAACTGAGGATACCATTAATCCAGCTAAGTTTGAAGGTTCATTAATTAATAATACTGCTTAATGATATTGTTTGAATCGCGTTTGTATTTTATAAGCTCGTTTTCGTAAGTTATTTATTAGGGGTTTTATCTTATTAGATATGACAATGTCATCATATTTTTGTACGTATGTACATAAGTATCACGTTTATATGCCCGAGGGGATAGGCAAAGATGTATTGTATTAATAATAAGCTCTGTATATAAAATGTCCCATAGCTTGACTCTTTTCATGTTATGGAAGATGTGGTTTCATGTCATTGGGACTGAACCTATTACCGCCTAGCCTATTGGGCAAAGTTTTAGCCTCCGTGCTGCTACAAAGAATTTCTTGGCAGATCAATCATGAAATCTCATGCAAAACATTCAATACCGCTGTGCCACCGCAAACTGTTTCGTATTTAAGAATAAAGGTCATAGCACACATATCAACTCGGAAAGGGAACGTAACCGTATCGCCTTTCGTCTCGCCGTCAACCAGGCGTCAACCTAACGTAAACACGTAACGTAACGAAAGCGGATCCGGTACGTCGACTCGGCTACGGCTAGACGACGCCGCGCTTACGGCTCGCCGACCGCGAGGCGAGGCGATTACGTTACGTTTCCGATTAGTGTGCGTTGCAGTAGGGAGTTTCATACAAAGAATACTCGACGCACGACTCGAGTTGATACGGTGCCGATCCGTTTCCGAGTTGATATGTGTGCTGTGACTTTTATATATTATTCTGTATACTGTTTATAAAATTACGTGTTTATATAAGCTAAATGATATAATTCATAGAATAGCAACTGTAATTAAAATAACTTTTTAACTATCTCCAAAGTTAGTACAGATAAAATAGTTTGCGTTTAATTTACATAGTTTAAAGTCATTTATAATATAATTGTTTTTATTACATCAATATTTCACGTACGGGGTATAATCCCTGTACCGCGGTACAAATCTTTTTCATTATATTATTGATTGATTACATTTCCTAAAAAGACTTATATTCATTTTATATCCTACAAGCAGCAACTTCGTCTGCTTCGCATACAAATTTTCTCCCTTTTACAAAATTTTTCATTGATGCGCCGCTCCTATTGGTTGCAGCGTGCTGTTATATACAGCCTAAAGCCTTCCTCAATAAATGGGCTATCCAACACTAAAATAATTTTTCAATTCGAGCCAGTAGTTCCTGAGATTACCGCGTTCAACCAAACAAACAAACTCTTTAGCTTTATAATATTAGTATAGATAATAATATCAGCCATGTATACAAACTGTCGGACTGCTGAGCACGGGTCACTTCTCAGTGTGAGAAGGATTAGGCCATAGTCCAACATGCTGACCCAGTGGCGATTGGTAGACGTCACATATCTTCAAGAACATTATAGAAAACTACCAAACATGCAATTTTCCTCGCTATGTTTTTCTTCACGGTTATAGCGAGCGATAATTAACTTTTTAACCTATCGAGTCACAGCGGCGCACCGGTGGTCAGACAATAGATTTAAGATATAAGACTTGACAGACTAATACGCATATAACTTTGAAATATCAGAGGTGCGTGCCTTGCGAACTCGAGACGTCTGCGTGGAAGTCTTCCGTCTGCCCACTAGGCTATCACTGCTGTATGCTTATATCCTTACATTTATATTAAAGCATTATAAATGCCTAAATGGCACAATAAAATCACCGCCATCATTCATTCTCATTATCTTTTACCATTAGCGCTGAGAGCACGAGTTATCTGAAGTAATATTTTTCGCTCGAATGCTTTTATGTTATATCTTTAAAGACGGTAAGCGGTGTAAATACTTTGTAACCTGATTTAAAGAAAATATAAGCTTTTCATACGTATTTGGTTTCTAAGTTTTTGAACACTAGAACAATTTGGAATGAAAACTTTATACGTAGACTAGTATTTGCTCGTGGTTTCGCTTGCGTAAATGTAGGTTAGGATAGTAATTGTACTTTTTTCTGGATGAAAGGTACTCTGTCTTTTTCTGTACCCCTCACAATGTGTATCTGCAATTTCATGTTAATCGGTAGAGTATTTAAAGCATGAAAGCGTAGCAAACAAACTCACATTAGCATTTATGATATTAAATTAGGATTTACAGAATGGCTTGAAAGACGCGCTTTTGAAAGTATCTTCACCAAGATCGTAATTGAAGCAAGAAAGATATGCCAGGCTTGAAGCAAGATGAATGTAGTGTCTGCTTACCGCCTTGCTTACCGCCTTATTGTAGGAAGGTGTATGATATCTACTTTTTACTATGTTATAAACCGACATAAGTCTGTGGTCCTTAACCTTTAAGTGATGAAGAACCACTAATTGTTTAGCGGTAATATAAGTTATTAGTTTCTAATAAGAAGAAGAATTATTTGCAAATTTGAAATATTAAATTTGTCGACAGTAGACCACTTCAACTGCGTTCTAGAACCTCCGTGCCCCACGGGTTGAGAAACACTTAAATTTTTAGTGATCGCTTATTAGCTGCCACAGCTACGCTGATTGATGTGTTCAAATTTATGTGATACACAAATTTTATTGTTCCCAGTCTAAGGGTTCATTGTGTCTGTATTTTTAATGATTGCAAACTCTCAAAGGCCCTCACAATATAGTTATTACCTATTAGTGCAGGATATTAATAATAATATTAATTGCCAAGAACCTCGACCACCATCTTAAGAGGCTCGCGTTGAATAGCTGGGCGAAGTCCTCGATTCAGAAGGCAGTATTGCTCGACACGGCGCGCATAGTGCGGAGGTTCCTTTCTCTGGAGCCCTAACCACCGATAGCTTGGTCCCTGCACCTGATACCGGTGGGTCATTTCAGTTTTTATATTTTTAAATATGTATAGTTTTCATATTTATATTTAAAAATGTAATTATTAGAAAAAAAGTAATAAAGAGAATAATAATATAACCAGCATGAAATCGATTATCTGCATGTCGAAATTTGTACAAGCTCCAGTGTAAATTATTAAAAACATCCAGTATGCAGTAAGAATGGAAAGTATTGGACGTCATCCAAGATTTTCCGTCGGAGTATGAGGCGGCTAAAAACTTGCGCCATACAAATAAGCGACTGCAGCCAACTGATACAATGGTAATGCTATTGTATTAGTTGGCTTTCGAGGTCTCTAGGTCGACCCTGGGTCAGGTCAGGCTAGTGCGAAAAATATGCTGTTGGTTTAACATTAAATATGCCTTTAAATCACTACTTAATTTTATAAATACGTATGTGAGTTTGTTTTTTACACGTTCACGCCTTAATTACTCGACCGATTATCATGAAATTTCGCATACATGTCAGGGGAACAGGAAAAGTACTCTATTTGGTTATATGAGAGTACTTTTTTGACTTATTGACTAATAACTGTTATTGGAACGAAGTTCCTTACGGCAGGCTTGGAGGGGATAGGGATTTTGCTGCGCGACCGAACTGAAAAAAATGTGATAGTAAAACCGTAAGACAAAATCCGTGGAAAAAAGTGCGTGGAATAAAACCGTTAAATAAAATTGAGCACGATTTTTTTTGCAATTTGTGTCGATTCTACATTAGCCGAAGGAACTTCGTTCCTACCTGGTGTCCCACGACACCACATAATTTTTTTTTAAAATACGCTAGTGAAGCTGCGGGCAAAATCTAGTGTTTAATAAATGTTAATTTTAGACTCGGATTCTGAAAGGATAATCAATGACGTGTCAAAATCAAACTCATTATTGTTGGAGATCCTAAAAATAAATTAATGTGTATATTGTATATTTTGATTTTGATTTGATTTGCTAGAACATTGTTGTTGTATTTTATTTAAACATACTGATATTGGTCCTCCAAAATAGGCGATTGTCTGTATTTTGGGGTCAGTGTTCAACCCTAAAAGAATGCAGTTTAATACAAAAACATGTTTTATTTTACATAATATATTAATATTACGTCTTTAAAAATGATAGATGATAATCTGGCCAGTCGACAGTTTCAGGGTTATCCATTATTTATGTTGTTAATAACATGTTTTATCTATACTAATATTATAAAGCTGAAGAGTTTGTTTGTTTGTTTGTTTACTTGAACGCGCTAATCTCAGGAACTACTGGCCCGATTTGAAAAATTCTTTCAGTGTTAGATAGCCCATTTATCGAGGAAGGCTATAGGCTATATATCATCACGCTAAGATCAATAGGAGCGGAGCACCAATGAAGAATGTTTCAAAATCGGAGAGTATTTTTTCCTTTTGAGAGCTTCCGCTGCGTGCGCTGCGTAAACAGTTAAAGTTTCGCAAAAATCATGTATGACAGAATTGTTTCCCTTTAAAAGTTCTAAAAAAAAGTCCGCGACAGCATATGTCTATCTTTTAAGGTTGGCTCACTATAACCATTTTTATGCTAACGAAATTTGTTCTAAAATAATGCATTATTTGCGAAGGTATTTTTATAAACATGATATTAATCCTTATCCAAATAAATACGTTATTCATCACAAGTATTTAATTTAAAACAAAATTGCCCTTTACGTCACTTCGATTTCAATGAATATCTTAGGAGATATAGCAGTTTTAAAATAACATCGCAGCAAAATAATTACCCATTACAGACATAGTACAAACGATGTTTCTCCTGGTTTATTTTGCGTGATTACTACTGGTTCGATTTGAAAAATTCTTTTAGTGTTGGATAGCCTATTTATCGAGGAAGGCTATAGGCTATATAACATCACGCTACGACCCACGGGGGCGGCGCAGTAACGATAAACGCGGGTGAAACCGCGGGAACATCTAGTTAATAATAAATAGCAATATCCTTTTATACAAAGTGTATTTTAAAGAATTCTGATTCATAAAATACTTTAACAAAATTTTACGTATAACTTCTCCTGTTGCTAACTATGTATTAAAGGAATAAAGCGCGACTAACCCTTGTTGGTATAATAGTAAAACATGTATGCATACAGTTCAGTTTGTGGTTTAGCTGTTCAAACATCGGACACAGTGACGTTAAATTCTTTGCAAACTATCGATTTTTGAAACACACGCAAAGAAACTCACAATGCAATAGTAATCGCTATTGTAAGAAACAACAACAGGCAAATTAGGTGATAGTCAAAGTTTTTGTCGAGTGACGTCACGCGACGTGACAATTAGGTCATCCTCGGCAATCACGACTTTGGTAAACATATTTAGCGTGTAACAAAAAGATGTGGACGTATTTAACTGTCGCATTATATAGCCCCTGTACAATAAAAACGGCCACAAATAAATTCGTATACATTATTTTCACTTAGATATAATATTTTATTTTTTAGCGTTTTATCGATACAATCTAGTCGATATTTAAACAACAATATTAAAGGGTAGGCAGAGGTGCAGGCGTATAATTTCGCGCACTATATTTTTAAAGTTTACGTAATTGCCGTATACCGGGCACATTTCCCTAGAACTTCTGCTACTGAGAATTCCCTAACAGTCTTCTTCTTTTCGTGTGGTTATCTTATCTTATGCCAGTCAGTGCAGACCGGCGGCGTTTCGACCCAGTGGGATCTTTTGTGTCGACACTCTCCCATAACGACTGCCATAGATGTTCATGGCAGCCGGGACCAACGGCTTATCGTGCTTTCCGAGGCACGGAGCAGGCGATACCTAATTGTCGATCAGTACGCACATAATTTCGAAAAGTCATATAACTTCCGAAAGTCAGAGGTGCGCGACGTGAGTTCGAACCCGGGACCCTCTGCATTGCAGTCTGTTGGTCTCCCCACTGAGCTATCGCTGCTCTTTTTCGTGTGGTTAGTAGCCAATCTGTTGTTAAGAGTTGTTCAAGCCGCCCGTAGGCCTCTGACATGGCTTAACGACTGCTATTAGCTTATTATTAGCTATTAGCTATTTCTGCTCACAGATTATATTTTTCTGCTCACAAAAATACCGATACTATGCTAACCATTTAAATAACACCCATTTATAATACGGTGCCGTTAAGGCGATAACTAAATACAACTTTATTTTCTATCAATCATGTTTAGATAGCAGCCAAATACTTATAGACAGGCGTCGTTATGGTAAAAATATACCGACATGTGTCTGTTATTAACTGGCCAGCGCCACACATGGTGATTCATCGATATTATTATGAAATTGCAACGAAGCCATGTCTACATTGGAGATATTATTTAAAGGGATTAAATATAACACGTTCAGCGCCACGTGTATATGTCATTATACATCCTAGTGCAATTCTCACAGGCCAGTGTATATCTGGTTATACACCTTGAGTAGTCAACTTCAGAGGCCAGTGTATCATTGAATATACACCGCGCGCGCCGAACATTTTGTATATGACTTTGTAGCCCTGGCCCTCACAAATCGTTTGGTGTATCTAGGGTACAAAATGTTCGGCGCGGTGTATATTCAATGATACACTGGCCTCTGAAGTTGACTACTCAAGGTGTCCAGATATTCACTGGCCTGTAAGATTTGCACTAGGACATATACACGTAGCGCTGAACGTGATAATGACCACCAAAAATAGTAATTTTTTGTGTTCAAGTGCATTCGAGAATGGTCTAGATTTTTGTTTTTTTTCTTGTGTACAAGACAATGTCTGTCGGGACAGCTAGTGTAATATAAAGTTTTAGTGTAGGTGTAATTTAACGTATTTCTGTCACTGCAGATCAGTTCATTATCCTGTTACGTCACCAGATATCACAGAAGATATTTCGCTATCAACATTTATGGTTACACGCTTTAGCGACTCAATAGCGAAAAAAAAGCTGTGTAATATTAGAACGCTCCGTTGGTCTCGTGATATTGTGCCACGTTTGCGAAATTGTAAGGAATTTATTACCAGGTAAAATTTTACTGGTTTTTGGGTAAGGATAGTCTTTTTAGCAGTACGAAAGTTGGTAATACGCAGTTCTTTCTGTTTTTAAAAAGCCAACTCTATCACTAAAGATAATCTCTTTCTTTTTATATATAACTAGCTGTTACCTGCGGCGTCGTCCGCGTAGATTTTAACTAAATAGTGTTTGTCTCCGCGGAACCCTATTTTTTTATCTAAAATCAAAGTAGCCTATGTTACTCCTTATTATATCAGTTATCTGCCAGTGAAAGTACCGTCAAAATCGGTTCAGCCGTTTCAGAAATTAGCCGGAACAAACAGACAGACACACAGACAGACAAACATTTTAAAAATAGATGTTTTCGTATAGTTACCTTATATACGCATTAGATAAAAAGCTGTTATTTCATATGCATTAGATAAAAAACTGTTATTTTGACATTAAAAAACAGACACTTCAATTTTATTTATTTGTATAGTAGTATAGATAAAGATAACTCCTGTACAAGGATTAATTCCTGTATCACTTTACAAACATTCAAACAACGGCCACAAAGAACAACTATATATTATTACTAGCTTTTTCCCGCGGCTTCGCTCGCGTTAATTTAGAATTTGACAATCAATTCGGGTTGTACTCTGCTTGTAATAATATAATTGAATCATGATTCGAAAGACACGTTGCGGCATCTATTATCATAAAAACGTTATTATTGTTTTCCTCGGGAACAGTATTTTTTTTCGGGATGAAAGGTAGCCTATGTCTGTTTCTGTACACCTGACAACGTATATGCAAAATTTCAGGATGATCGGTTCAGTGGTTTAGGCGTAAAAAGGTAACAAACAAACAAACTCATTTTCGCTTTTATAATATTAGTTAGGATTAGGATTATTATAAGCCTAATTGGCGTCCCACTGCTGGGTAAAGGCCTCCCCTTCCGATTTCAATCTATCTCGATCGCTTGTTCTGAGTTGCCAATCCCTTTTAAAGGCATCAAGCTCGTCTCGCCATCTCCTCCTGGGCCGTCCTCGTTGTCGCTTCCCGTTACTTGGCATCCACTGTGTGATTGTTCCCGCCCATAACTCTTCTGGCATACGACAAACGTGGCCTGCCCAACTCCATTTTAATTCCGCAGCTGAGTGGATATGGATTACACAAATGTTTGTCCCGTGTGTGAATCGAAACCACAACACACGGCGCGTCTACAGCGGCTAGGCGACCACTACGCCATTCTATGACACAGTGATGACTGTAGCATAGAAGACTTTATTGACATTGAAACAACAAATACAAATAACCATTCAGACTCGGAGCAACTGTTTGTGGATCATACAAATAGTTTTGACTGGTGTGGGGGTCCAACCCACAACACTGAGCTGTGCTGATAGTAGTCAGGGTACTACCACCGCAGAGCTTGAAATACACTTATTCTTTACTTCTGCTTACTCCTTAGGAGATAATATACAATCGTGAAGTTATTTTTTTTTATTTTTTTTTTATTGGTTCGCAAAACTGGATACACCCTAACGATAGTACAATAGTATTTATCGTAGCTTAATACACTTACATTAAGATGTATCCTACTAGATGCAAAAACTACATGACATATTTTGTATGCTTAGCTAAAAGTTATATCCTAATCCTATCCTAACTAATATTATAAAAGCGAAAATGAGTTTGTTTGTTACTGTTTCACGCCTAAACCACTGAACCGATCATTCTGAAATTTTGCATATACATTGTCAGGTGTACAGACACGGACATAGACTACCTTTATCCCGAAAAAAAATCCTGTTCCCGAGGAAAACAACAATAACGTTCTTATGATAATAGATGGCGCCACGTGTCTTTCGAATCATGATTGAATTATATTATTATAAGCAGAGTACAATCCGCATAGATTGTCAAATTCTAAATTAACGCAAGCGAAGCCGCGGGCAAAAGCTAGTTAATATCATAAATGAGAATGTGAGTTTGTTTGTTTGCTACGCTTTCAAGTTTTAACTTCTAGATTGATCATCATGAAATTTTGCATACGTGTTGTCAGGGGAAAAAGGACATAGGGTACCTTTTATTCAGATAAAGTACTGTTACCGACCTAACCTACAGTTATGCGAGCGAAGCTGCGAATAATATAATTTTAATAGTTTAGAATTGCCTCTGTTTGGGGAGGTACTTAGCATTTTAAGTGTATCGTTTTATTGCTTTTAGGAATATAGAAGATAGAAGTTATAGTCAGCGAACGCGATGTTTTATTTTCTTCCTCTTGTTATATTATATATTAATAAAAGCAGTCGGTTTTATTATAGGTACTGTGAAAGATAGCGGCGAATTTTATTTTGTTTTCCAGTTGTGTTTTTTAATATTTTTATGAGTCTCTCGGTTTGTTACATTGTTTTACATATGTATAGAGTCGAACTTTAAAATTTATACTCGTTGTTATTGGACCTTTATGTATAAAAAATAGGGTAGTTGTCTCACATTTTTTTATTATTCTAGTTCAAGTAGTTACATTATCTATCATTTAAAATACAAACAATATTTGAAATATACTCAAAATAAATAAGATACAAGCGTTTCAAATTTGCTAGTAAGGGTAATTGCCAAATGACAGAAAAGGATCAACACACAAACTGTGACGTAACCGCTGTTGAAATGCAGCTGTCCGAAAGAGATAGCGAGCTATTTCCACTACTTCCGAAGTTTTTTATATGCAAATTTTAAATATTAATTCCTCTCTTATTTTGCGACCAATTTAGATATTATTTGCACAACTAGATTTATTTGATTGCCTTTAGTGTAAAATAATAATATAATATTATTCTATCATATACACACAACACCATCTAGCCCAAACTAAGCAGAGCTTGTACTATGGGTACTAGATAATGGATAAACGTACATACCTATTTACTTTTTTTGTAAATACATACATATTATACATAGAAACAGCTAGACTAAGCCAAACATCTATGTTCATGCACACAAATGTTTGACTTGTGCAGGAATCGAACCCGCGACTTCAGGCGTGGCAGTCGATTACACTAACTACTACGCCATCGGGTCGTCAAATATGTACAATACAAACATAGGTAACTTCTCTATTGGCGATTGAAAGGAGTGGTCATGAGTATCTTGTCTTCTCATAGGAGCATTACTCCTTATTTATTTAATCATCTCAGCCAAAAGACGTCCACTGCTGGACATAGGCCTCCCCAAAAGTCTTCCACACAGACCGGTCCTGGGCCACACGCATCCGACCAGGGGTAGGCCTCGTACAAGGTGGACCGACGACCTGGTAAAGGTCACGAGCAGCGGTTATTTATTTTCTTGCTATTAAATATATACTTTTTGAAAAATATTTTTAACATAATTTTGAAACTGTAAACTACTATTGTTAAACACTTTTACTAGTTACTTTTTACTTCTATTTAAGCTATTTAAATTATAAAACTATTTAGATTTAATTTTACACTTTCCCCGACGTTTCGATACATATTAACAACGCGATTAAATCCGTATAAATTTGTTTAATTTCAATGTATAACATTCACGTAAACGTAAGACTATATTAAATACTTTTAACTTTATATAGAAACTAGATTTTCCCGCAGTTTCACCCGCGTTTATCGTTACTGCGCCGCCCCCGTGGGTCGTAGCGTAATGTTATATAGCCTATAGCCTTCCGCGATAAATAGGTTATCCAACACTAAAAGAGTTTTTCAAATCGAACCAGTAGTTCCTGAGATTAGCGCGTTCAAACAGACAAACAAACTTTTCCGCTTTATAATTAGATTAAAGAATTTGTGCTTATAAAATATATATGATATTTATGTTTTTATTCAGTATACTACTTCATCATGTCAGCCAAAAGACGTCCACTCCTGGACATAGGACTCCTGGACTAGCTAAGTAGTATAACCTTGGGGGAGGCCCCAAGGTTATACTACTTAGCTAGTAGTAAATTAATTTGTGTAATAGTTTTTAAAGAAATTTAAAATAATCTTGGTTTGGTAAATAAATGATTATTATTATTAAGTATAAAGCAAAATCAGAATCATTACAATTCAAAGGCTTTGTTCAGTCGGAGCTATAAATCACCATCGATATCAGTCGCATTAATGCTTAATTCGATTTCATTACATATGTCACGTGTTGTGCATTGCAGTAAAACGTTCAACAAGTGGTTAAATATACCTTGGCAATCTTTATTTAACTTTCTACTGTAAAGTGGAGTGGGCAAAGCTGTTAGATGTGGTATGAATTAATTTGCATGCTATTTCTTTTGGCCTTAGCGCGGCACTATAAATGTGGGTAGCAAAAATAAATTAGTATGTACTCAAAAGTTAATATATTTTCATATAGTTATCTTATCTTATGTGGGGGCCAGTCAGTGCAGACCGGCGACACTTCGACCCAGTGGGATCTCTTGTGTCGACACTCTCCCAATAACGACTGCCATAGATGTTCATGGCAGCCGGGACTGACGGCTTAACGTGCTCTCCGAGGCACGGAGCAGGCGATAATTGTCAATCAATACGCACATAATTTCGAAAAGTCATATAACTTGAGAAAGTCAGAGGTGCGCGACGTGGGTTCGAACCCGAGACTCTCTGCATTGCAGTTTGTTGGTCTCTCCACTGAGCTATCGCTGCTCTATCATATAGTTAACCTTTTGAGTCGCAGGGGTACACCGGTGATCAAACACAATCGGTTTTCAATTATGTCTGGCATACCAAGAATTGGTTATTTGTTATAATAACCTCGATGGCGTGGTGGTTAGTGTAACCGACTGCCACGCCTGAGGTCACGGGTTAGATTCCTTGACACATGGATGTTTGTCTTGGTCTGGGTGTTTCTATGTATAATATATGTATGTATTTACAAAAAAAAAGTATCTACTTTTTTGTTGTATGTTTATCTATTGCCTAGTACCCATAGTAAAAAATCTGCTTAGTTTGGGCTAGATGGTGTTGTGAGTATGTGATAGAATATTATATTATATTATTATATTATATTATTTTATTAGGTATATATTATTATATTTTAGTAGCTACCAATGCTACTGATTGTATAGTAATCATTTTTATTTTTAACTATGAGATTACGGTAGATACACGCTGCTCTTCTTCGAATTACCGGAAGGATTGCAATATAAAAGATCAATAAAGAGACAAGGGACGTTAAAATGAACACAAAATATGGCAAATCGGGAGTGGTATTGAAAATAAGGCTAGGCCTATATCCAGCTCTAAGCTCAGCTGCAGCTTAAAGTTGGATATAGGCTGCTGGCTGTTTAATAAATACATACTAGTGGTCATCTAGTGGTCGAAATTCGACCGTAGTTTAAATGTTTTATAATTGTTTGTCTTGAGTTTTAACTATGTCAAATCTCACACTCCTCCACGTACATAATATGCTTAATACGGTGCAAAAGTATATGCGTAAAAAGAAATGCACTCTCTATTACACCAAGCACAGGCTTTATGTGTTTTTAAGGCATGGGAATATGTAACACCGCCAACAGCGTAACTCCGCGAATGACAATGACAGAAAAACCAAATAAATTTTTGTTGGCACGATCAGGGGTTCGAATCCAACACCTCATGCACAGCAGTAGCATTACCGCTGCACCAATATTGTATACATACATACATAGATTCACGCCTGTTTCCCAGAGGGGTAGGCAGAGACTACGGATTTCCATTTGCTACGATCCTGACACACTTCTCTGGCTTCATTCACTTTCATCACATTCCTCATACACGCCCGTCGGTTCAAGGAGCTCTTAACCTGGCCTTTGTCCAGAACGCCTCCGATCTGATCGAGAAACGGTCGCCTAGGTTTTCCTCTTGCGACTGTTTCATTCACACTAGCCTTATAAAATATATAATCGTAATATATCCTTAGGTACGATTTATAATATTAGAAGCAAGCCAAACAACATGCCATTTGGCCGTGTGACCTGCCTAACCAATTTCGCGAGCTATAAAACGGCTTGTGGCAAAATCGTATTGGCATTGACAACGTCAGGGCATAAACAATTGAGTCTTTAAGACCACCTGCAATATCGGGTCATATATCTATAAATATAGTTCCCAGTAATCAGTCCGGGGATTTGGCACCGTTTTGCCAGATGTTAGACGAAATGTCTGTTGTCAAAACCAAAGGCTATTTATATAAGACAGCCAAATGTGAACCATTGTACGTTGGGCGGTCGTCTGGTGATCGTACGATAAAATGGATAGTTGGATGAGGTTTGCAGTTTACAAAGACAATCTGAATTTGAAAAGGTTTTTATGATCCTATGTAACTGTGGCAGATTTAACCACCGAGTAATAAATTAATTGAAACTTGGATCAATAAAATATATAAAATACGAATTATTCATTAAGTACATCTATACTTATAATAAAACTGTAGAGAGGTCAATTCTGTACATTTAATATATATTCAAAATTAATATTGGAGGATGAATGGTGATCGATACTGATGACAAAAATGCAATCAGTAAATTTTTTGTCTGTCTGTCTGTCTGTATGTGCACGCATGGGTCAAAAACTACTGAAGGGATTTTAACCAAACTTGGTACGATTGTAGTCCATACTCCTGGGCAGGTTATAGGCTATATAACATAACGCTAAGACACATAGGAGCTGAGCAGTGACGATAAATTTGAAGCAAGTCAGACGAAAATGCCCTTTCGAGCTCTTATCCTCGCATACGTTGATCATACACCAAAAGTATGTATTACAAAGATGATGGTCTTCAAAAGATCTACAAAAAAGTCCTTAATAGTATATATCTATCTTTTATAAATTAGCCATAATAACGTGTTTAATCGTTAGGCATTTCTTCAAAGTGTATTAAAATACATAAATATA
Source organism: Catocala sponsa (assembly GCA_963564715.1). NCBI lineage: Eukaryota > Metazoa > Arthropoda > Insecta > Lepidoptera > Erebidae > Catocala > Catocala sponsa. The sequence goes on from OY751351.1 coordinate 13,475,911, forward strand.
TTGTATTTCACATAGATATATCTTTATCAAACTCCCATATTCAAAAAGTACACTTTAATATTTATATTATAAAAAAAAATATAGGAATCGATTTATAAACACACAAGATATAGATGAAATAAAACTTCCAAATCTCGCCGCGCCAGTATGGGTACGGCTATACGGTTGATTGTTGTTTAACGCGCGAAACGGCCATCCGCTGCATTTATAAAAAGGCGGGGGCGCTCATGCGCCGACTTCACTCACATTTTGTTTGTTTGGTTGAACGCGGTAATCTAAGGAACTACGGGTAAAAATTAGAAAAATATTTCAGTGTTGGATAGCCCATTTATAGAGGAAGGCTATAGGCTATATAACATCACGATACGACCAATAGGAGCGGAGCATAAATGAAAAATATTGCAAAAACTAGGAAAATTCTCTTATGTGAAGCAGACGAAGTTGCGCGGGTCAGCTAGTTCTTTCATAAAAACATAAATAAAATAAATATTTTTTATGATCGTTTTCTTACATGCTATTTTATAATCATTATAGTTGGGGTACTCCTTTTAAGTAAACATTACCTATGTTAGGAGACCCCGTTCTTTCCGAGAGGCGGCGTGCGTGTTCCCACGCGCGCCTCTGTGTCGTGTCCGTCTCCCCTCTAGGGGGGACAGTAGGGAATATTTAGAGGTGACCAGTGGGTAGGTCTTTTCGAGTAGTGGCCTGCCGTTTCATACGGCGAGCCGTAACCTCGGCGGGGTCGCGACTGCATGTGAAAGTGATTCGCGCGGCCCCGCCCATAGTGGTTTGTCGAGGAACACCGTGGTAGGTTTAGTCGGTATTCCGGGAGGTACTTTATTCCCATTCCAACTTTCTTTTACCCCGGCGAGTCCGACATAACCCCTCCGCCCGCTCCCGCGGAGGGGTATGCGTCAATGCATTACCCAGGTAAAAAAAAAAAAAAAAAAGTAGACCCCGTTCTTGCCTGCCCGCCATCCGTTCAGCACCAGGTCCGAGAGGCGGCGTGCGTGTACCCACGCACGCCTCTGTGTCGTTTCCGTCTCCCCTCTAGGGGGGGAGGGACAGTAGGGATTTTCTGTCGAGGTGACCATTGGGTAGGTCTTGTCGTGTAGTGGCCTGCCGTTTCATACGGCGGGCCGTAACCTCGGCGGGGTCGCAACTGCATGTGAAAGTGATTCGCGCGGCCCCGCCGATAGTGGCTTGTCGAGGAACACCGTGGTAGGTTTAGTCGGTATTCCGGGAGGTACTTTATTCCCATTCCATCTTTCTTTTATCCCGGCGAGTCCGACATAACCCCTCCGCCCGCTCCCGCGGAGGGGTATGCGTCAATGCATTACCCAGGTAAAAAAAAAAAAAAAAAGTAGACCCCGTTCTTGCCTGCCCGCCATCCGTTCAGCACCAGGTCCGAGAGGCGGCGTGCGTGTACCCACGCACGCCTCTGTGTCGTTTCCGTCTCCCCTCTAGGGGGGGAGGGACAGTAGGGATTTTCTGTCGAGGTGACCATTGGGTAGGTCTTGTCGTGTAGTGGCCTGCCGTTTCATACGGCGGGCCGTAACCTCGGCGGGGTCGCGACTGCATGTGAAAGTGATTCGCGCGGCCCCGCCGATAGTGGCTTGTCGAGGAACACCGTGGTAGGTTTAGTCGGTATTTCGGGAGGTACATTATTATTTCAACATCTTTCTTTTACCCCGGCGAGTCCGACATAACCCCTTCGCCCGCCCCCGCGGAGGGGTATGCGTCAATGCATTACCCGGGGTTAAAAAAAAAAATAGAGGCCCCGTTCTTAACTTATTTCCATCTATCTTTAACATGCCAATTGCTGGAATGCCAAATAATTAAAAACCTATTATCGGCCGCCGGTGTGTCACTGCCACTCAATAGGTTGAAAAAGGCAACGCCTGCACTAGTACTAATACCTGCATAGCAGCAGATCTTACGAACATACAAATAATGGACACAAAATACACCCACACTTAAAATAATTATTTGTGGGTCACTAATTCTTTTTGTCCCACCTGGGAATGCAATCCACAATACTCGTCGCAGTGGGAGTAACGAGGTGACGTCTGAAGCCACTTTGTCCATCACCATCCATGCAAAGTTGGATGAAGTTTGCGGTATACTTTATTTTTCATTTCAAAATACAGCTGACGCACTTGGGATCTTGGAGGCTAAGCCGCAGGCGATACAAAGATACATAGTTACTTGACCCGGGAATGTTACCCAACACAATGTAAAGCAATACCATTTAATACCACTGCGTCGCCAAGGCAGTCTATTTTATGCACCGTACATTATTCGAAACGACCAGCCGACATGCTTTCTCTGTTCAATACGCCGCATCTTTCATGTGTGTATGTGTATGTGTGTGTGTGTGTATGTGTGTCTAATAAATGCGCACACACGTACAGTCGACGGGCTTGCCCTGAAATAATCACAAAACACATAGATACACAAGGCCGGTTTGAAAGTTGGATGTTAATATTCAGCTGTGATCCAAAATCATTGTACGCGCGAGTTAAGAAGAAATGCGGCAATTAAAGGATTTATAGAAAAGGTTTTTAACAGACCTATAGCTGTCGCGTTGGGCTCAAACAAAATAATATTGTGCAAAAGAGATAACTATAGCTCGAACTGAATAGCTCTGAAATCAATATCTTGTATTCCTCTGTTTCCTTTACTAAAATCAGGCCGATTTGAATCATTTTATCATTAACAATATGAGTAGGCTATTGTAGGTTCTGCGTAAGCCATATTGCCAGATACCGTGATGCTACTGAGAATTTTCTAACAGAAACACCAACAAAACTGCCCGGCCCGGCAGTCAAACTCACAACCCTATACACAGCAGTCACATTCTGAAATATTTAGAGCAATCTGGATATCAAAGCACTTGTAGCGAAAACATTATGAGTTAATAGTTGTGTATAGAAAAAAATCCAGCGAAACATCTGATGAGGTTCAAGAGCTAAAATCATGTCTGCGCATCTGTGCTTCTGTATTTTGTGGCAGTATTGTGGGCAATTAACTGTTCGCTAGTAAACAGAGTTGTGGGTGCGGTAGAGGTGTGGGGACGGAATCACGACTTGATTTATGGGAGTCGTGTATATCCTAGCGAATGGTATAATTTCGGAAGAGTTGTATTTTCAAATATTTTGTTTGGCTTCAGTGTTAATAACAGCAAATAGATACCTATACACAGAATTGAAAATAGGGGAGGAAGGGAAAGACCTAGACGTACTTTTATGCAACATTATCGTCTCGCTCCGGCTTCGCACAGTTAGTTCAAAACCTTAACAAATTATACATCTTAACCTTCCTCATGAATCACTCTGTCTATTGGTAAAAAACGCATGAAAATCCGTTCAGTAGTTTTTGACTTTATCGCGAACAGACAGACAGACGGACGCGGTGGTGGACTTTGTTTTATAATATGTAGTACAGTGAAGGAAAACGTGGTACGGCCACGGTTTAAGCTCACACATAATAAGGGGCGCGCAAGGCACAGTTCTAGACTCTATATTGCCCAAAGGCCACAAATTGACCATCCTGAAAATCGAATCCAAGACCTGATGCACGGTAGTTACTCGTACTATCGCTGCACCAAGGCTGTTTTAGCATTCAATTATATAAAAGAAAATTACGAACTGGCGAACTCCACTACGTTTTCCGAATTTAATCAATAATGGCGCCGATGACTTTTTGGTCCGAGGCAACACAAATACGTAGCGAACACAATCTGCACGTAATATTAGGTTGGGCTACTCGAAGTATCCCACAAAACTGCTAACTATCCTATATACACAGTCAACTTACATCATGGATATAAACAAATAATAATATTCTATCACATACACACAACACCATCCAGCCCAACGTAGCAGAGCTTGTACTATGGGTACTAGACAATGGATAAACATACATATATACTTTATTTTTGTAAATACATACATTTTATACATAGAAACACCCAGACCAAGACAAACATCCATGTTCATGCACACAAATGTTTGACTTGTGCGGGAATCGAACCCGCGACCTCATGCGTGGCAGTCGGTTACACTAACCGCTACGCCATCGAGTCGTCAAATATTTATTGCATAAAACTGTATCCTTACTTATATTATAAATGCGAATGTGAGTTTGTTTGTTACGCTTACGCCTTAACTACTCAACCGATCATGATGAAATTTCGCATACACTTTGTCAGGGGAACAAACCCTTTCTCTTTACTATCAAGTTTATGATATAGCGTTCCCATTCACCAACCTTTCGGTATGTAATGAGAGCCGCTGTACCAGTGTCCGAAAGCACCTTCAGGGACCAATTATAGACAGGACAGAAAAAGAGATAAAATACCTTCCATCGAATAAAAAAACCACTGTTACTAATCTAACTTTACCTAACCTTTTTTTTTTTTTTTGGTACCCAGGAAAAATGCTTCATGCACTACCCGCCGGCTAGGGGACGGCACCGGCGGGGCGTGTGGGACTCCCCAGCAAGAAAAAAGCGCTGGTATACCCACTAAAAAACCTGGGGTGTTCCCTCTCTCATCCAATGGGGGGGCCTGTTGGGAGCTCTTAAAAGAATTGAGTCATCCATAGCAGGCCCCCCCGTGTGGGTGCGGGCCGGGTCATTTTTTTACTTTACCTAACCTAGATTAGCGCGGACCAAGCCGCGAGCAAACTCTAGAGTATCATAAGTGTCAATGAATATTCAAGAAGAGTATGACAGTTTAAAAGCCGATTAGAGCCAGCGGGTTTATCGTGCGGAGAAAATCGATCCGTACAACACTTTATAGATAGTAAAAGTATGAGCAAACAGCGGAGTATCTGTTCAAACAAACATTATGCCAATAAAAGTATGAGCAAACAGCGGAGTATCTGTTCAAACAAACATTATGCCAATAAAAGTATGAGCAAACAGCGGAGTATCTGTTCAAACAAACATTATGCCAATAAAAGTATGAGCAAACAGCGGAGTATCTGTTCAAACAAACATTATGCCAATAAAAGTATGAGCAAACAGCGGAGTATCTGTTCAAACAAACATTATGCCAATAAAAGTATGAGCAAACAGCGGAGTATCTGTTCAAACAAACATTATGCCAATAAAATTATTATAATTGAATGTTCTGAGCAATGTTTACACTTCGTATTTGTCTCAAGTAATTTACTCGCCTAAATCTCTACTCATCCTACGTCTACTCATTGAATTATAAAGGTTCTAAATGGGGCGAGAGCGAGACAAAGCTATACAGCTATAATGAGCTATCTCTTTCTAACGTAAGCAATACTTTAGGCGATGGTGGTTAGGCCTGCAGCCTAGTGAATGTCTTGATCAGGTCAGGTAGTTGTAAAAGTGACTGCTAGTGAGACTATCGATTGTGAAGTTCATGTTTTGATTTCTATGTCACCCAAACCGTTACTGTACTTCCCTGTAAAAAAAAAACTGTCGCAGCACCGAGTTTAGAACTGCGACTGATAAAAGGGAACTAGATGTTCCCGCGGTTTCACCCACGTTTACCGTTACTGCGCCACCCCCGTGGTTCGTAGCGTGATGTTATATAGCCTATAGCCTTCCTCGATAAATAGGCTATCCAACACTAAAATAATTTTTCAACTCGAACCAGTAATTCCTGAGATTAGCGCGTTCAAACAAACAAACTCTTCAGCTTTATAATATCTATATATTAATACGTGAAGCGAAAACTTTGGATCCCTTTTAACGAAAATTGGGCGGACGGAGGAGTATGAAATTTAGCACACTTATAGTTTATACAGAGAAGAAGTGACGAATGCTAATATTTATATAAAATATGTATAAAAATACATTAAAGTAATGAAAAAACGCTACACGCACACAATCATGCATTTGACTCACGCAGTCGAAGCGCGTAACTATGGTTACATATGTCAATATATAATGACATAATATGTCAGCAATATCTTACAGGAAAACTGGTCGAATTTCGAGCACTAGGCGACCGCTAGTTAGTATAGATACGCTTGCTCTGTACGTAGTACAGTTAGCGAAATAAATAGCTGAACATTGATAAAAAGTTCTACAGTAATAAATTGTGTCTAAAATAACTACTATTTCAGTATAACTGCAATAAAAGATAAGGTATTACTATATTTGTGTGTGATGACAGCTTTGAAATCTCATTAAAGTTTATCTACTTATGACTAAAAACCGGAAGCTGATAAAATTTGGTTGTAACATACACTTTTGTCTACCCTTTGGGAGTGAGACTACGCATGTACAAACATATCTAGGCCGAAATATCAACCCGCATAATCCTAATCCTAACTAATATTATAACAGCGAAAATGAGTTTGTTTGTTTGTTACCTTGTCACGCCTATACCACTGAACCGATTATTCTGATATTTTGCATATACATTGTCAGGTGTACAGAAACAGACATAGGCTACCTTTCATCCCGAAAAAAATCACTGTTCCCGAGGAAAACAACAATAACGTTCTTATGATAATAGATAGCGCCACGTGTCTTTCGAATCATGATGGAATTATATTATTACAAGCAAAGTACAACCCGAATTGATTGTCAATTCTAAATTAACGCGAGCGGAGCTGCGGGCAAAAGCTAGTATCTTATCTTATCTTATGTGGGGGCCAGTCAGTGCAGACCGGCGACACTTCGACCCAGTGGGATCTTTTGTGTCGACACTCTCCCAATAACGACTGCCATAGATGTTCATGGCAGCCGGGACCAACGGCTTAACGTGCTCTCCGAGGCACGGAGCAGGCGATAATTGTCAATCAATACGCACATAATTTCGAAAAGTCATATAACTTCCGAAAGTCAGAGGTGCGCGACGTGGGTTCGAACCCGAGACCCTCTGCATTGCTAAGCTAGTATACTATAACTAATATTATTACTACCCTTTCATTAAAGCGAAGACAAGCGAGTATTTGTGATGGCATCAAGCATCAATTAGGTCAACCTATAAATTACGTCAAGCTATAATTCGGTCACGCCGTCCGGTCAGACACCTCTAGTTATTATAATTTTAATTATTATCGGTGTTGTTGCTATGGCGTCGGACTTAATTACAATGTAATTTAATTAGTCGACCTCCATGGCGTAGCGGTTAGTGTAACCGACTGCCACGCATGAGGTCGCGGGTTCGATTCCCGCACAAGTCTAACATTTGTGTGCATGAACATGGATGTTTGTCTTGGTCTGGGTGTTTCTATGTATAATATGTATGTATTTACAAAAAAAAGTATGTATGTATGTTTATCCATTGTCTAGTACCCATAGTACAAGCTCTGCTTAGTTTGGGCTAGATGGTGTTGTGTGTATGTGATAGAATATTATATTATTATTATTATTATAGGAAAGTGTGAAAAGTATGGCAGGCTTATTATGGTTTTATTTTTAGTTGTCACTACCCAAGCGTTTACAGACTACCTGATTTTGCCTGCGGCTTCGCTCACGAAAATGTTACGATATATTTGAAAACAGTAGATACATTTTCTAGATAAAAGGTACCTTATGTCCTTTTCTATACACCTGACAACGAGAATGCGAAATTTCATGATGATTTGTTAAGGCGTAAAAGCGTAATGAACAAACAAACTCGTATTCGCATTCAAATCAAGTAAGGATTTAGAGCTTTAATACAAATATTACGTCGTGTTGCTAGGATTGTATATATTACTAGCTTAATCTGCTTGCATCTAAGTTATAATGAACTAAATGATTGCAGTGCGGTGCATATAATCCCACCCTGCCTCCGTGGCGCAGTGGTAGTGAATGCGACTGCTGTGCATGCGGTCTCGGGTTCGAATCCCGGGTCGGGCCAACAAAAACGAATTGGGTTTTTCTGTTAAGAAATCTCAATACGAGCTCGGAGTTAGGAAGTTGGCGGTGTTAGACACCCCCGTGCCTCGGAAAGCACGTAAAGCCGTTGGTCCTGCGCTTGATCTCTCTCCGGTCGTGTCGGATTATCCGTCTCATCGGATCATGAGGGTTAGGGAACAGAGAGTGCACTTGTGTTTGCGCACATACTTGTGCATTATAATATCTCCTGCGCAGATGGCCAGTCTCCGTTAAGACTGGCCGCCGTGACCGAAATTTCGGTCTGGAGGATATTATAATCCCACCCTGTAATATCCAAAGAGCCTGTTAACCCTTGGAATGTCCAACGACTCATAAAAAAAATCGCTACCCTTGCGCGTCCGTGACCCTTACGATAGTCAAGAAAACTCGTTGTGATTGGTCGCGAAAAAAATACCAAATATTTTTGACTCCCCCGTAGGGGTCACAGAATCGCAACGATGTCAACGTCCATGACTGCAGCGTAGGAGTCATGGACGTTTTAGAAGTTAATAGTTATTAGTTCCTATAACTACCTACATACTTTATACTATACAGAACGTTCCAAAACTGTTGTTAAGGTAAGTCCAGAGATAAAACACTGCCAAGGATACCCGAATCACCATGTAGATATAGTAATGCTCTCCAAGAGTACATACATATATACATAGATTCACGCCTGTTTCCCAGAGGGGTAGGCAGAGACTACGGATTTCCATTTGTTACGATCCTGACACACTTCTCTGGCTTCATTCAGTTTCATTACATTCCTCATACACGCCTGTCGGTTCAAGTTGCTCTTAACCTGGCCTTTGTCCAGAACGCCTCCGATCTGATCGAGAAACGTTCGCCTAGGTTTTCCTCTTGCGACTGTTCCATTCACACTAGCCTTATAAACTTTCTTAGTCAGTCTTTCCTCGTCCATTCTTAATACATGCCCAAACCAGCTTAACATACCCTTTTCTATTCTTGTCACTCTATCCACTTTCATGCCGCATCTCTCTCCAATCACACTATTCCTTATTCTAGCTTTCAGAGTCACACCACATATGCTTCTCAGCGCTCTCATTTCTACAGTATTTATTCTGCTCTCATGCTTCTTTTGCCATACCCAACTTTCACTTCTATACATAAGTGTGGGCACTACTAGTCCTCTATGAACAGCCAAACGTGCCTTTTCGGATACATTTCGACTGTTCATAAAAGCGCATAGAACTTCATTCACTTTGTTGCCAGCAATCGTTCTCCTTTCAATATCTCCCTCATGTTTACCATCCCTTTACCATCTCCAAAAGTAAACCGATTTTAATAGACTGAATTTAAACTACTTCACGGGAAGACTAACATGCCTGTTGTAAAGCAACCGAAATGTCGGCATCGGAGAAAAGTGTAAACTTAAATATAATAATACAGCTTTCAACTTTTTCACCAACAATAAGCAAAGGAATTTGGCTATGTCTGTAAGTTTTATTTGATGAATGTCTTAAAACAACAGTACACAGTAACAAAATTAAAAAAACTCACTCGGCTAGAGTAATTTTTTGTAATTTTGGAAGGAAAAGAGAAATATAGGCACATGGTAGTACCAGATATGGACGATATATATTTTTTCTTGCTCTAATGTCTAAGGGAAAATAGAAAAAAATGTTTGTAAGGACTAAGCGCTGCCCAATATTCCACTCAACAACTAAACTCAAATAACTTAAAGAACTAACAAAAAACAGTACTGAGAAATAATTATTATAATGCTATTCATAAATATCAAGTTTGTTAATAAAGATAAACAGAAAATATTTGGAATAATTTTGTTGATCTTACTCCCGGGAACTGTTCGTTACGAATTTCATTATAAAATACGCAGTATCATAAGACATTGGGCTGGTGATAAAATAAGTTGTTATTAAAAGTTGGGCTTTAAAACTGTTAATTAGTAAAGCTAAAATGTTTATATATATTTTTATGTTGCAGCAGCTGTTTTGTTGGGTCTCATGGCAGAAGTTGTCGTGTGAATGTGAGATCCCGGTTTTGATTCTCTGATTGGATGGTGTTATTGAGATTTTGAAAATACTAAGCAGCAAGGGGTCTGGGAATGTTTTCAACAGGCAAAACTAATATGAACCATGACCCACGTAAAGCCTCTGTTACATATAACACGGGCTTTACGTGGGCCATAAAACATAGCGAAACGTGTATATACAGGTTGTGGCGTAAATAATGGCTAACCCTGAAACTGTCGACTGGCTAGATTATCATCTATCATTTACCCCACTTATATCACCACACAGTGTAGTACATTTTTTTTCGATACAGGGGCCCAAACATGCATAATTCCTTAGAAAACATGTTAAAATTTGAGAATAAGTATTTTTTGCAAAGTTGTCTTGATTGTAACAAAAAAACTTGATACTGGTCTGATGATACCAGTATTCAGGAGTGACATAAAAAACCAGAATGAACAATGACAAAATGTCGCCAATTGTAGAAATGACAGCAGATTTTGATTGAGTAAGTACGATTCTTATTTAAAATATCAAAAATATCAATAATTTGTGATATAAGTGGGGTAAATGATAGATGATAATCTGGCCAGTCGACAGTTCAGAGTTATCCATTATTTACGCCACAACCTGTATGTATATATCTCTGCCAACTCCATCGGGAAGATTTTGGTGAGGCACTATATTATCTTCATAGCTTACATTGAATATTTGATTCGTAAACAATGCTTAGGAGCAATATAGAGCTAGTTCAAAGCTTATCTTAACTAATATTATAAAATATGCAAATGTAAGTTTGTTTGTTCGTTACGCGCTAATTTTTCACGCGCTAATTACTCAAGCGATCATCATGAAATTTCGCATACACGGTTACAGGGGTACAGGAAAGGCCATAGGCTACCTTTAATTTAAAATTAGAAAAAGGTCTTGCTCCCTAGCCCCAGCTACAGCTAGTTTACTTAATAAAAACAAAACTGCTACCAGTACAAATTTCAAAAATACTTTGACTTTAACCTTTCAATTTCTGTCATAATTGAAAACCTGTTATGTCTGGCCAGTAGTGTACCACTGCCACTCAAAAGAATAATCATGCCACTTCATTATTTTAACCTGTTTAAAAAGCCAATAAAAAATCAAAATATTATTCCCCGACAAAAGCAAGCCGAGCTTTTGAGCTTATACGAAGGCCCGGCCAACCTGCGCATGGATCTTTATGCCGCGGCCACACATTGGATTCAACTTTGCATCCAAGCTTTGCTCGAATTTGGAATGGCCAACATTGAATCAAACTACTGCACCACACATTGGCTACAATACCAACTTTGCACCAAACACTGGAAATAGACAACCGCGGACCTTGTTGTTCAGTTGACGCAGAGCGGACTATGGACAATAACTTATTTGCACTAGCGGATTACGCATATGGTTTAGGTACATATGCTTATTATTTGCATCGTACAAGAAAACAACGAAAGAAACGGCGCGGCGGTGGTGGATGATTAAAATGATCAATGTGTGGCGCGCGCGCGACATTCTGTCCAAGATGCCCGCGCGCATTCCCCTTCCATTCCTCTCGCCTTTGAACTTGTTGAAAAAACCGACTCTTTGCGCGTCGGTGTTGGACACAGGACGGTGATTGGACGCAATGTTCACATTGTGTCAAAGACTGATCCACACATTGGACTATTGACCGCAATAAGCTACATTGGTGCAATATAACCAATGTGTGGCCGCGGCATTAAAATGGAATTAGTGTTTTATTGATGGCGCTAACACTGCCCCTACGTTTTCACATACAGCTTTTATTTGCAACGAATATTCTGCTCGAACTTCGAAAAGAGTCAGCCAAGCTATCAAATTAGGATGAAAGTGGATACCGGATATCTTAGCCCGTAGAGGGTTGGTTATATTACCTATTAATGTAACGATTGATATGACTCTAAAATTGACATGTGTATAGTAAACCACAGTAAAATTTTGGTTGAAAAACTGTTTGTTCCATATATAAAAAATATCTTAATAAGACCCATCGTATATTACCGAAGATCGCCAAAGAGCATTTAGAGGCTTCTAAACGGGCCTTATTTTTACTGCTATAATTTTAAATATACCTCAGCCATTTTAATAAACACCCTACTGCTGGGTATTTCCTTTCTTCTCAATATAAAAATTAAATTTAACTATATTCCGGCTATCTCAAAATTCTCAAAAACATTTTAAATATATTGGCCATGCCATAATTATCTGACTATATAGCTGCATAATATTGCCGTGTATTACACAGTATTTTTGTTTCTGCTGGCTACGTTGTCAACCGTTTATTGCAGTTACGCGTTGCAGAAAAATAATACCCGTCAAGCAGTGCTGTCATTCAAATATCTTTTACAAAATCACTTACCGTACGCAAGAATGAAACATCATCTTGTTCGCTTGCTCCCCCCTCAGCTTCCGCCATATTGTCGGTTTTCAATCAACTGTCAGTGCTTTACTGCAACGTTGCCATAACACGAGAAATGCATCACTGTGGACAAAGAAGAAATAGGTTAAACATAGTACTACAAAACACACTTAGCGGTGCGAGTTATATTTCTTTATAGTACAATTTGAGATGCTCAACTATACTATGGGATAAGTTTACGCGAATGTTTGCAATCCCGGGATTGATGGACTGAGCCAAGTTAAGTTATATTTGATTTTTTGTAAGGAAATTGCGCAATAGCAGCTTGGACTCTGCTCATGAGTCGGTTGATGACATTACGTTCGATTTTATATCATTAGAATTTTTCCGTAGTAGAGCTTCGCTGATTTCAGCATGAATGGGCCGCCTCGACCGGGGAAGGACTACCCTCTCACAGAATATCGACGTGAAATAGCAGTATTCCTACTGTTATGTTTCGTTCGGTGAGTGAGAGTACCGGAGGCCCAATCACCCCCTTACCCCCTTCCCGCTCCTTCTCCTTCCCACTTCCTTTCCTAAAAGGTCGGCAACACGCTGGTGATGCCTTTGGTGTTGCAAGCGTCCATAGGCTACGGTGACCACTTACCATCAGGTGGGCCGTATGCTTGTTTGCCACATTAGTTGTATAAAAATAAAAAATAAAAAATACGATTGTATGTTACTTGGCGGAAATCCATTGTAATAAAATAATTGGAAAGAAAGAAACCCGCCAAGCATCCTTGGCTTGCCCACCACAACCGTTGCAATAGAAAAAGGTGGGGTGGGCTATCCGAAAGTGTGTGACGGATTCCTCTCTTCCTAATTATTTTATTAATATATTCCTGCCTACCCTTTCAGGAACATAAAGGTCTTAGTTCTAGACCGAATTTCTATCCAAGAGACTGATCGTAGAATAGCCATCTGCGCAAGAGAAAAGTGTATGTGCATTTTCGTAGGACTCTATCCAAAATGCCTAGACAAAGATCAGGTGCAGTACTAAAGGCTTTACTGTTAATTTTGCCTGAGTTGCGGTATGGCACAGGAGTACGGTGGGTCTCTTAAAGTTAAACGATACCACTATTAGTCATAGTGATGTAATGTAATAATTCCTCGTGGTTCACCCACCGTAGAGATTAAATAATTTATCGATACCAACGAACAAATGTTTACTCGACATTCCCAAAGGTGCGATTAAGTAATTATTTAGTGTAATATGTCATAAAAAAAAAGTTCTACGACTATAAATCATTTATTTTTTATAGTTTGTACTTTTTCATTTAATTTAACAAATGAACGTCGACAAAACAAAAGACTATCGGAAAGTGATCAGTGAAGGTATTTATTCAAAACTTATAGAAAAAAGCCCAATTTTAAAATGTCAGTAATTCGACATAAGTGCGAAGATCAAGGGCTTTAACTTTAACTGTTTCCACACCACTCCTTATGTCACCGTGAATATTATATACTTGCGAAAAGGGTTTTGGGCAACAGTAAAAAGTACCATCAAAAAATATTCCTTAATATTCGGTAATAGCAATCGAGTTTCTTTGCAGCAAAAAACGAAAAATTAATTCGGTTTTAACACACAGTAATAATCAACTAAAATGAAATCATGATATTGAATGGGCACTTCGATTTCTTTCAAATCTCGAAATACAGGTTTTGAAACTTGTGGCGCTTTGTTACGAGCATCTTGAAGAAAGTGCTTCACGCTTTTATATCGAGGATATTCCCCAATAACAAAATTCAATCCAGAGTTTCTAAAATCTTTCTTTTTCTTGTCGTATAGTTGTTCAATGAGTTTATCAGATGAAACAACTATTTCTCGCAAATTTATCTTTCCCTTTAATTAATATGTCATTACGCAATGGATTAATTACACAAGAATGATCTTTGCTTTTGATGAAAGTATTATCCTAAAAAAAAGAAAAATAACTTGGAATGAAAAAGTACGGGGTAAACCTTACAAACTATTTAACTCATTTTAATATCGATATTAATTCGTGTAAATGTAAATATATATCCTTTGAAATCATGACAGTGCCACAAAATTTACTTTTGCTGTATGATGAACACCGCCCTAATATAGAGCCATATGTGTATGTCTTGTGCCGATGGTAACGATATTTACCATGAAGAAGGGCGGTACCACCATTTATTTGAATATAATTTATGTCCATCGAGATATCTTCCATAATAGCTTAGTATTTTCAACAAAAAAAAATAACATTAATTAAATTCAAATACTTAATATGCTTTAAAGAAGAACATTAATTTTGAACTGAATGACATTTGAAAAAGAAAATATAAGAATACGTATGAAAAAGGAAGATGTTAAATGATAGATACTAGAATATGCATTATCTAATAACGTACTATAGGGATACGGTGGGTCAGCAACGTATCTAACTATGAGTTATCATGCAAAAGATAGGTAGGTTAGCACATCACTAGGGCCACTCACTCGGTGGTACCGTTTAACTATAAAAGAATCGGTAGGTCCGAAAGGCATGTATTAAATTATTCTCCGCCCGTGCGTCTGTGAATAGAACACGTAGGATTTCCGTTATTGAACGCGACTGATCTATAAGTTTGTGAAACCGTTATGCATACTGAAACTCAAATATTTTTTTAATATAAATATTTAAAAACATTATAGATATTCTAAAGATAGATAGATCTAGAATTGAATGATTGCATCTTACTGTTACGTTTTCTTAGTTTAAAGTAGTAGTTAATTAGTTTTATTATTAAATTTAAAGTAAATTTTAAATATTGTGTTTATATTATAATATCTCACATATCGTTTACTTATTAAAATAGTTTGTAAGTTATGTAACATGTTTGACATTGAGATTGTCACATTGTGGAATTGCATTAAAGAATACTGAATACAAACATTCAATGTTTATATTCAGTATTCTTTATTGCATCTAAGGGCACGAAGTACAACCAAACTCGAAACAACTAATTATGAATGACACAAATTTTCGTCTCGTTGTGAACCCGCAATACTCAGCGCAATGGCAGCGGCAAGGCGACCACTTCAACCACTACAAAGTCATACATTACTTAACTATGTACGTATGCGTGTTTTGTTTCGTAGTTAGATTAATACGGACGTACGCTGCCCTTCCTTTAAATAGAGTTATAGTGTGTCGTTATAGGCGGTAATTCTCGTTCCCGTTTCAATACCGCTGCAGGCAAGACTTTAGGTTGAAACTATTGTTTTCTATGAATATACCTAATGGGTTCATACTTAATGTAAAATAAACAGATACACGGAAACTCCTAGTTTCAACTCCAGTTTATGGCATTACAAAATGTATATATCGATCAGGCAAAGGTTTTGTTATGTTAGACGACTACCATTGTTATGAGATAACTTTTTGAAGTGAATACTTCTTTAGGCGCGTTTAGCATTTCTTGGGTGAACAAAAATCATGGAACTCGCGTCATCGTCACGCTTCCAAGCTTTATTATAATTTTTTAGAATATTAACAATATCTCAGAAATGGTGCGTCATACGCAAAAATAAGGAAATTTTGACCCCCTTAATCAGCCCTACGAGAGTATCAGGAACTCGCATCCGACCCGCCCCTTGTCTTTTCTTTTTTTTTTGTACGTAAAGAAGTGTTTATGATCAAGGATTAAAGTTTTCACTGCTATTCGCAGTCCCCAAAGACTGCCCCAAATTTTACAGTACTTCGGCACTATGGATAATTTCTTTTTTGTTACCTTTTCACGCCTAAACCACTGAACCGATCATCCTGATATTTTGCATATACGTTGACAGGTGTACAGAAACACTATGTACACAAATTATTACCAAGGAAAACAATAATAACGTTCTTATGATAATAGATGGCGCCAAGTGTCTTTCGAATCATGATTGAATATAAAGTTTTTTTTTTTTATCTTTTTTTTTTATTATTTTTTATTAGTACTTTATAGCAATTAACTAATAGAATAGCTATTGCAGTCCATTGCTGGATGTATACCATCTCCCATTTTACGCCACAATATGCAGTTTTCAGCCTCTGCATCCGGTCTGACCCAGTCATCTTCCCTAGGTTAGTGGTCGGCAACCTTCACGACCAAAAGAGCCAAATATAGATAATACACAATTGAAATCTATTCAAAGAGCCATTTTTTAACTAAGCAGCTTTAGCAGAAGACATAATTACGGAAATAATTAGGATTAAAAGAAAACTCTTGAGCTTGCCTTTGTCAAATAAGTCTTAGTTTAATTAACAGAAAATTCAATATAATTTGGGATCGTTAATATAAAGCAAGATAATAAATCGTCTTCTGTGCCTGCACTAAATATTTCGTGGAAGAGCCGCAGCCGAGGAGTCAAAGAGCCGCATGCGGCTCGTGAGCCGCGGGTTGCCTACCACTGCCCTAAGTCATGACCTAGGGCAGTGGTAACCCGCGGATGAACGCGCTTATTATCATCACTCAATCTACATATTTCATTACCATTACATTATTTACCACTAGGCACATTACCTATATATGTTTTACTAGATGTTCCCGCGGTTTCACCCGCGTTTATCGTTACTGAGCTGCCCCCGTGATTCGTAGCGTGATGTTATATAGCCTATAGCCATCCTCGATAAATAGGCTATCCACCACTAAAATAATTTTTCAAATCGAACCCGTAGTTCCTGAGATTAGCGCGTTCAAACAAACAAACAAACTCATCAGCTTTATAATATTAGTATAGATTATAAACAAGTACCTATAGATAGATCTCACCTAATAAAGAGGCAATGCTTTTGTCCCCGGTCACAGTTCAGGACTCCGTGGTGTTCTGAACATTTCATGACAGAAAACTCAATAATAATTTGCCAGACCTAGTAGACCTAGGCATCAAACCCGAGACCTAATTTATAGCAGTGGCATTCAATTCAGCTGCGCCACCGAGGTACTTTAATAAAATCCAATAGCCGACATCCAGACAGAACGAAAACCTAATTGACTCTGGACATCGCTAGTAGGTATTGGTCACGAGATTAATTAAAAAGTTATATAGTAGGATAAGTTACCCAGATCCTACATATACCTACGAGGTTTTACGTAAATAGTCTGCTGTCTTTATCCTACATATACCGGCGTCTAGACTCAATTCTCTAGGCCGCTTCACATTTTCAACAAATATAAAAAAAATATCTAAAGTTTGTGACAAATAATACCTGAAGTAATGTATGGAAATTGTTACATATTCGCCACAGACATCGGTATTTACTTGACGTCAGACATAACAAACTATTTGTATGGTAAACCTGCAGAAAAATCAATTCTGTCCTGAAAGAATTTTCGTTTCAACAGAACACGAATCTGATATTGTCAGAAAATATAATCAGATCTCGGGGCGCTTCGGTCAAAATTGTAATTGAATTTTCCTGTTCTCAGGTAGGCTGTCTTAAAATTGAAGGTGTAACTTTAGCCAATGTAAGATAGAAGAACAACTTTTTCTTTATTGGATCTTTGATATTTGTTAACGTGTTCAGAAAACCATTTTCTGTGCGAACGAGTTTAAAAAAGTTTATTATTACTTTATAATAGGCGATTGACTCGTTGGCCTTGTGGCTTAAGATTATTGGGTTGAGCAAATTGTTATTGAATTTTTCTGTACACAATTCTAAGCGCTAAGTCTGGAAATGTTCGATAGATGTCAATGGGCTCGCCCCTATTACGTGGGCCCCAAAACATATCTGGCGTAATGTAAATAAAATACATGTAGTAGATATGTGTGATTGTATTGCAGGAAGCGAATAATTATCAAAGACTTATCGCGAAGACAATTTTCCAAAAGAATAATGTAGCTATGCACCCATACAATTACTGGCTGTAGAATTAGTATTCTACCAAGTTACAACGACAGCTGCTAGACAGCCTACTAATGACGTAACTACTAAAAACGTAGCTATACAATAAAAACGCGAAATGCCGTTTACCAGGTTCAAATTTGTATCCTAAGATACAAAACAGTCAATCCGTATCATCAGCTGTTCAGTCGTTTTTTAGTTAAGGTTTATCAAACAAACCCACAAACGAACAAAAGAAATAGTTTGGTATCCACCCCTAATAAGTTGATCTAAGTTAAAGTACAAACGGCTACCTCGTTGGCACAACGGTAATGAATGCAAAAGTTGTGAATGACCGTCTTGAATTTGAGTACCAGCTCAATGTTATAGAAATTCTCTGTCTAGAAATTTATAATAATAGCAGGCCGTCTGAAATTGCGTCTGGTCGATGACAATATGCTCACCTGTCGACTGTTGGGACTTAAAACAATAAATACGCTTCTGGCCACATCTTTAGCAATATAGGCATGAGGCTGTGTATGTATTGGTTATTGAGTTTTTCAATCATTAATATCTTTATTATACTGACACATATAGTTTGCAGTTTTATAAAATAAACGTATCTAAAATGCCTCTTCAACACATAAAGCCACTCAATAAAGACATTCGATACAATATGAATCATATATTCAACACGTACGTTCCTAAACGAGGTGCTGCTGATACAGCAATTACTTACAATAAAGGTAAAGAGGTCTAAAGAGGCATCAATGAGTAAGCGAATTCTAAAAACCTCTTTCCTGAATATTGAATGCAGATAACCCCAATAATACTGATCCAAAACGCTAGAAGGGATGGTGAAACTGTTTTCAGGATCATCAAAACCATTATGAAAGGTTTTACATGGAATCACGTCTGTTTTTCAGGAAAGGGCTAAGCAAAAGAGTATATTCTTACAGTATACAAAAGAACGGTATTTTCTTTCCCTTGGCTTCTAAAAATCGTTTTTATATATTACTAGCTGACCCGATAGTCGTTGTCCTGTAAATCTATACAAAAATAAACTTCTATCTCTAATACAAAAACCTATGATAGATCTACCGTAAAAATAAAACTCAATAAAACCATTTCCGATCAAAAATTGAACTTTAAACTTCATATCGACGAATAAGACAGCCAAAATATCTTACAACTACAAGCTTTTGTCTACAAGCATGTATTCAAACAATATTTACAAGTATACATAGTGTAATGCCCGACCAGCCCCAAGTCTTTCTAAGTAGGGTAATGTTTGTAGCGACGGAGCTACATAGTAAGTGTAGGTAATTATTTGGGTGGCAGCCCGAACTAAGGTACAACAGGTTGGGCCCCGTTATTAGTGAAGGGAACTTGCGAAGTCATTCGGAATATCCGAGCGCGGATATTACTGTAGTGCGGCGGGGATAAACATTTCTTGAATTTTATGTAAATGAGGTATTTTTTACGTTCTATATTTTATTTGATTGCTTCTTTACGTAAGATCCCGGGGTGGATTTTTCATACATCAATGATGCGCCCCACTATGTTTAAAATATTGTCACCTTTTTGGATGTTGAATATGTCATGTAATCCTAATCCTAACTAATATTATAAAAGCGAAAATGAGTTTGTTTGAGTAGTTAGTTAACATTTTTATTACTACTTAATTTAAACAACACATTTCATTTTTCTTTTTTTTTTTTTTTTCTTTTTTAAACTTTATATTATTTTGACGTTGTATTGATTATTTTTTGACATATTTGTAATTCGATTAATGTCCTTATTAAGATTTTAAGACATGTTTAACTATATTTACTTTATTATTATATTAATTCTGTCAATGATTAATTCCTATAAAATTAAACAACATTTGTACGCCACGGTGTGGCAAACATGTAAGAACAATAAGTACCTATCTTGTAACATCCTACATGCCTGAGATTGTATGTATACACATGTTTATGCAAATAAATATTATCTTATCTTATCTTATCTTATCTTACCTTTTCACGCCTAAACCACTGAACCGATCATCCTGAAATTTAGCATATAAATTTTCAGGTGTACAGAAACGGACATAGGCTACCTTTCATCCGGAAAAAAGTTACTGTTCCCAAGGAAAACAACAATAACATTTTTATGATAATAGATGGCGCCACGGGTCTTTCGAATCATGATTGAATTATATTATTACAAGCCGAATTGATTGTCAAATTCTAAATTAACGCGAGCGAAGCCGCGGGCACAAGCTAGTACACAATAATATGAATTGGAATTATAAATATAGTATTACTAGTTTTCACCCGCGGCTTCGCTCGCATAAATGTAGGTTAGGTTAGGTTAGATTTGCAACAGTTATTTTTTCTGGATGAAAGGTACCCCCCTATGTCCTATTCTGTACCCCTGACAACGTGTGTGCCAAATTTCATGTTGATCGGTTGAGTAGTTAAGGCGTGAAAGCGTAACAAACAAACAAACTAACTCATTTTCGCATTTATAATATTAGTTAGGATTACTCTCACTTATATTGAAAATTGTACACATTTGTACTCTAATTATTCTGGGAGCTCACACTTCTTAGTATGGAGATTTCCCGTGGAATTTTTCTAACTTTTCTGTTATATGTGTGTTCAATGTAAGTACATTGTGATATTTGCAGTTACTTACAAATATAATTCGTAGAAAGAGCAGTATTCTAATATTAGAGATCAAAAACCGTGGCTGTGAGTTACTTGCCAGTTGTATTGTACTACCCCCTTACTTTGCTTGTGGTAACACGTAAATATAATTTTACACCATCGATACGGAAATTAAAAACACTAAAATATTCTGACATCTTACCTAACCTTAGAATATCGTATTTTCTCTAGGTAAATTTGATGGCCATTTGCTTTATATATATAAGACAATTAGTCAATTATTATTTGAACAAATAAAAAAGAAACGACATTTTTACGTTTATTTGTTTTTTTTTTTAATTCAACTACAATTAATAATATTATTTTTACAATATTCCAGTGACATACTGAAATGTCAACCCCCTAGAATAAAAAAAAAACATAATATTGTTTTTCGAATCTTCGTAACTGGCCATCTATAGAATTAGATAAAACCTTTTCAAATATCAATAGTATGGGATCCTAGGCACCTCTAGGTATTCCTTTACATCTCCCCCCCACCCGGGTTAGAAAATTTATCCGAAGGTTTTCGTTTATGTTATGGGGGCAGGAATAAGTTTTGTAATATGGAATAGATTTGACTCCATCTTTTTATGTCCTGTATTAATCTTGTATATTGATTGCGATAGTTTTTCTTCGATTTTAAATGGACCAATTCTTAACTCGTCGAATTTTCTTCTATTTAGTTTATAACCATTTTCAACATATACCATATCACCTTCTTTGAAATTATGGGTTTTTCTATTTTTATCAATTAACATTTTATTATATTCATGTGACCTAATTGTTCTTTCTAATGCAATTTTTCTGTCTCTAATCCAGTCATCTGCTTCTTTTTCTAATTTAAGTTCATTTGGTATGAATGAAATATCAGTACCATCCAATAAGTATCTCGGTGAAAAGCATGTTATTGAGTGTTCTGTGTTATTATATCTATCCACACAATTATGTGCAGTAGTCGTCCATGCTGTAGTATTTCGATTTTCATTTATCTTGCATCTTATTTTATTTACAAGTGTTTGGTTTAATCTTTCGTTAAGTCCATTAGAAAACGGCGAATTTACTGCAGTAAAAATTAGTGTGATTGGTCTTTAATTTAAAAAAGTCTTAAATTCTTTTGAATTGATTCCAGGATATTGGTCGGTGAGAACCATGCCAATGTCTTTACAATTCGGTACAATATTTATAAGTTTTATACAGCCTTTTGCACTCTGAGTCTTTGAGGTTACTATATAAGCATATCGAGTGAAGTGGTCGACTAAAAGGTGTAAATATCTTTTTGTTAATCGAGTGCCACCGAATCCCCCAATTGTGTCTATTGAGACAATTTCAAATGGTTTTGTGGCAGGGCCTAGATATGACATTAAACCATATTTAGCCGGTCCTCTTGTTTTATTTTTTAAACATATTTCACACTGTTTGCATAAATCGGTGATGTTTCTAGTTAAATTCTTTGCTGTATAAAGTTTTCCTATTTTCTTTTGCATTTGTTTTATACCTATATGACACATATTTTTATGTATTAGTTTTATAAATTTTATACTGAGTTCCTCTGATAGTAGTATTTTTTCTTGCTTTCTTACCCTCTTATAATATACATTGTGTTTATTTATTAACGTGTTCTTGTATTTTTGAATATCCTCATTTTTCTCTTGGTCTGCTAATATGTCATTCAATGTTATTAAGTTTATTACTTTTAATTGTTCATGTACATCCTTATTAGCTTCTAATACTGGGTTTCTGCTCAAGCAGTCTGCCTCTAAATTATTCTTTCCTGGTGCATATTTTATTTCAAAGTCATATTGTGATAAGTAATAGGATAAATCGCCCAACTCTTCGTCCGTTCTAGATTTAATATTTAAATTTTCCAATGGTTTGTGGTCGGAATATACTGTAAAAGGTTTGCCTATTAGCCAGTATTGCCAGTATCTAATGGCCTCTTTAATGGCTAAGCATTCTAAATATATAGCCTTTTTTTTCTTTAGGGCTTCATTTAATTTTTTTGAAAAATATGCTACTGGTTTTTCTTTTCTATCTGGCTGTATTTGCTTTAATACTGCTCCAATACCTTCTAATGATGCATCTGTGTATATATCTATTGGTAAGTCTCGGTCAAAAACTTCTAAGATTGGTTGTGAGCACAGTAATTGTTTTATCTTCTCAAAAGTTTCTTGGCACTCTGTTGACCATATGAATTTTTGGTTCTTCCTTAGTATATTATGTAAAGGTTCTAAAATTATAGAATTGTTAGGTATATATTCACGGTAGAAATAGATTTTTCCTAGAAGTTGTCTAATATTTTTCTGATTCTTTGGTGTTGGAAAATCCTTTATTGAAATTAAGTTATCTCTCACTGGTCTTACTGTATTATCTTGTGTTATATGTCCGAGGTATTTTACCGAATTTGTTGCAAATCGACATTTTGTGAACTTAAGTCGAAAACCTACTTTTTCTATCGCCTCTAAAAGCTGTGATAAATGATTTATGTGATCATTGTAGGATTTAGAAAATATCAAAATGTCATCAATAAAATTTACAGCAAAATCTGTTAATTTGTACTTTCTTAGTATGTTGCTTAATATTCTTTGAAATATGGCTGAGGAAGTTTTCAAACCAAAGGGTAAACATGTCCATTAGTAGTGGCCTTCCTGTGTAACAAAAGCAGTTTTCTTTCTATCTTCAATTCGCAGGGGAATAGACCAGAACGCAGAATTTATATCTAATGTGGAAAAGTACTTACAGTTTCTGGTTTTTGTGACTAAGTCCTCAATCAAAGGAAATGGTTGAGCCTGAGGTACTACAACCTTATTTAAATCTCTAAAATCGATACACAATCTCGTTTTTCTATCGTCTTCTTTTTTGAAAGCTAGGGTTACTGATGCTGCGAATGGGCTGTATGATTCTTCTATAAGGTTTCTTTCTAGCAGTTTTCTTACCTGTTCTTCTATCTCTAGTTTATCCTCTATTGAACATCTGTAAAGTCTTTTACTGCAGTATTTGTCCACTAGTAGATCAATGCGTGCTTCATAATCTTTTACTGTTCCAATATCATATTTATCCTTTGCAAAGCTTGATTTATATTTATCAATAAGTTTATTTATTTCAGATTTTTGTTTTATAAGACAATTAGTCAATTATTATTTGAACAAATAAAACTATGTGTTGCTTTGTATATCAAAGAAACGACATTTTTATGTTTATTTGTTTCTCTTTTAAAATTCAACAACAATTAATGAAATTATTTTTACAATATTCCAGTGACATACTGAAATGTCAACCCCCTAGAATAAAAAAAAACATAATATTGTTTTTCGAATCTTCGTAACTGGCCATCTATAGAATTAGATAAAACCTTTTCAAATATCAATAGTATGGGATCCTAGGCACCTCTAGGTATTCCTTTACATAAGATGGATAACACAATAAGGAATTTAAAATCTAGTTAACTTCTACGATTTCATAAATAAATCAGAAGCGGTATTAATTAATGTATTATTTTACCGCCTGCGTAGTGGCACATCCCTAGTTGATTTACAGCAGGGCCCTTATTAATGCGTTGTAGCACGCCTCTTATAAATCATTGTTAGTATTGTTACCTGTAAATCATTAAGGCACATCTATAGGGGCCTTAATCATTCACAGGTAATGAAATACTCAGTTACACGTTATAGCTCTGATATAAATAACAGTTAGCTATTCGTTATATATTATGATGAATTTATATTTCGTATTGCGTCACATAAGAGAATTTTGCCCGTTTTTGCAACATTTTTCATTGATGCATCGCTCCTATTGGTCGTAGCGTCATGTTATATAGCCTTCCTTGATAAATGGGCTATCCCACACTAAAAGAATTTTTCAATACTAACCAGTATTTCCTGAGATTAGCGCCATCAACCAAACAATCAAACTCTTCAGCTTTATAATATTAGTATAGATTGTATTCCGAATCCAAGTTATGGTAGAATGATACATTATTCTTGTTTTATTATGTAAAAAATATGGCGTACTGGTAGCTCGAGACAATATATAAAAACACATATCAATACATTATCTTTTTGTTAGTTTTATAGTATTAGTTTACTGAATGAACAAAAGAGCGTACTGAAGAGATGGAAGGAATATTTTGAAAGTTTATTTGAAAGAGACGAATGGCAAGGGCAAAGTTTCGAAATGAATAATAATGATAGTAGTGATGAAAGCCCTATTAGTATGGATGAAATAATGAAAGCATAAAAAAGCATGAAATCAGGAAAGGCTGGTGGGTATGATAGGATTACAGTCGAAATGCTGACAGCTGGACAGGGTCTTATAGCAACTCAGTTGTGCCGCCTTTTTAACTTGTGCTGGAATACCGGCCGTGTACCAAGTGATTGGTGCAAGGCCGTCATAGTACCTTTATACAAGGGAAAAGGCTCACAGCAAGAGTGCAAAAGCTATAGAGGCATTAGCTTGCTCAGCGTCGTCGGTAAATTGTATGCAAAAGTGTTAATTGAAAGGATTGTGAACGTAACCGACAAAATAATATGGGATGCACAAACGGGATTTCGAAAGGGTATGGGATGTACGGATCAGGTCTTTTCCTTACGGAGCATAGCCAAAAAAGTTTTGGCCAAAGGTCAAAAGGTCTATTGCGCATTCGTGGATTTGGAAAAGGCTTATGATAAAGTGGTGAGGAATGAACTTTGGTCGGCATTGTCCATGTATAGAGTGAATAGCAACCTCACGCGACCTCTGAAATCTCTTTATGATGATTCCAGGGCTTGTGTTAGGATAAATGGGACCTACACAGAGTGTTTTAGCATCGATAAAGGTGTTAGACAAGGATGTGTAGGTCACCTTGGCTGTTTAACCTATACATGGACAATTGTTTGAAAAATTTAAAAGATTGTGAATGGGGATTAAGAATGAATGAGTTACTTGTCAAATGTCTTCTTTATGCCGATGACCAAGTAATACTTGCGTCATCAGCTGAAGAGTTGCAGGCGATGGTAACTATTATGCATGGTGCTTTTGAGAGTAAAGGAATGAAAATAAATGTAAGCAAGACGAAAGT
Organism: Catocala sponsa; assembly: GCA_963564715.1. Lineage (NCBI taxonomy): Eukaryota > Metazoa > Arthropoda > Insecta > Lepidoptera > Erebidae > Catocala > Catocala sponsa. The sequence continues at coordinate 13,501,761 of OY751351.1, forward strand.
AATGGTATTTGAAAAGGGAGAGTGCGTGACGATGTGTAATATTATGATTGATGGAGAAAAAGTGGAGGAAGTGAAAGAGTTTGTATATTTGGGTACTTTGTTTACAAGGGATGGTAAACATGAGGGAGATATTGAAAGGAGAACGATTGCTGACAACAAAGTGAATGGAGCTCTACGCGCTTTTATGAACAGTCGAAATGTATCCGAAAAGGCACGTTTGGCTGTTCATAGAGGACTATTAGTGCCCACACTTATGTATGGAAGTGAAAGTTGGGTATGGCAAAAGAAGCATGAGAGCAGAATAAATGCTGTAGAAATGAGAGCGTTGAGAAGCATATGTGGTGTGACTCTGAAAGATAGAATAAGAAATAGTGTGATTAGAGAGAGATGCGGCATGAAAGTGGATATAGTTACAAGAATAGAAAAGGGTATGTTAAGCTGGTTTGGACATGTAGAAAGAATGGACGAGGAAAGACTGACTAAGAAAGTTTATAAGGCTAGTGTGAATGGAACAGTCGCAAGAGGAAAACCTAGGCGAACGTTTCTCGATCAGATCGGAGGCGTTCTGGACAAAGGCCAGGTTAAGAGCTCCTTGAACCGACGGGCGTGTATGAGGAATGTGATGAAAGTGAATGAAGCCAGAGGAGTGTGTCAGGATCGTAGCAAATGTAAATCCGTAGTCTCTGCCTACCCCTCTGGGAAATAGGTGTGAATCTATGTATGTATGTATGTAATCTTTTTGTCGTATCTATTCATAAAAGAATGAATATAGTCTGAACTAAAAGATTTATAATGGTTTGTTTGTTTACCAAATTAAACAAGTAGAAAAACCTCGATGGTGTAGTGATTAGTGTAACCGACTACCACGCCTGAGGTCGCGAGTTCGATTCCCGCACAAGGCAAACTTGTGGGCATGAACATGGATGTTTGTCTTGGTCTGGGTGTTTCTATGTATAATATGAAAGTATTTACAAAAAGAAAGTATATATGTATGTTTATCCATTGTCTAGTACCCATAGTACAAGCTCTGCTTAGTTTGGGCTAGATGGTGTTGTGTGTATGTGGTAGAATTATTATTATATATTATTATTAAAAAAAATTCTTAGAAAGAAGCACGGTGTCTCGAATTGTGAAAAACAATCCTAGCAAAATGTGTATCTGAGACACATCTGTCTACCCCTTAGAAGATATTAAGGCGTGAGACTAAATAATAATATTTATAAATCATATCAGACCTGTTAATAAACTGTCCCACTGCAGGGCATGGATGTCTTCCTACTATGAAAAGAGTCCTGTGCCAATGCTCGTTTCCCGTGGTTAGACCATAGTCCATATTATCCCAGTGCGGGTTCAATGGAAAACTGTCAGATATACAGGTTTCCTCACGATGTTTTACTTCGCGAGCAAAGCGATCAACAGTAAACTATTTAATACCCACATAACTTTGATAAGTCAGAGATATTGTGATCGAAGTCAAGACTTCTAAGTGGCAGTCTCATGGTTTCCGGGTCCATTAGCCAATCGTTGCTCTAAGTGTATATTACATTACATTAAATTTGCCGCACGTAGGCGTACCGGCTGACTCATCTATTTGCCAATTCGTAACAATCACTTAGTTACGTAGGTTTGCTTCCAGTCAAGCCCATGTCAATGAGAATCCCACGCTCGAGTTTATTTATAGGTTTAACGGTGAAGGAGATCACCGTGACCGTATTTGGAATGACCTCATCCATTCTGTTAATATGGTTGTCATTTAATTTTATCGGTTACACGAGATAATTGCCTTGCTGCGGGTTCGAAGCCCACACGAAATAAAAATTTGTGTCATCAACAAATGGTTGTTCTAAGTCCGGATGTTCTTTGTGTCCGTTGTTTCAACGATTGTAAAGTCCTCCGTGACACAGAAATTTAATTAGTGTGGGATCTGTCTTTTTACTTAAAAAGCTAAACATTTAAAAAACTTGATAGAGAATTTAAATTCCTAGCTAACATCCTAACTTATTTAAATATATTTATTGTTGATTGATTAATGCATTATCAATAATTACATGGTGAAACGTAAAATGGATAGGACAGATTTTATCATGAGTTATTTTGTGAACATAATAACAATTTGAAGTTAAAATATAAAATATAATTTTATCCTAACTAATTTTATAAATGCGAATGTGAGTTTGTGTTTTTATTTGGTTGCTTGTATGTCTGTTACGCTTGCACGCCTTAACTGCTCGACAGATCATCCTGAAATTTCGCATACACGTTGTCAAGGGTACAGAACAGAAGGTAAGGAAAGAGACAATCAAAATCTCGCATGTGTGTATCACCTTATGTCGCTGAATCATTGGCTAGATCATATCTGTGCCCCTTTACCGCATGTAATAAGAGGTATGCAGAAGGCGATTCGTACCTCTTATTACAAAATCGTCGTCTGCGTACCTCTTATTACAAAAATTAATACGAATGGCGTAGTGGTTTAAGTGGTGGCCTCATTATTGCCACTATGCCGAGTGTTGCCGGTTCGAATCCCACATGAAATAATGTATTGTCCACAAATAGGTGTTCTGTGATTTTGTGTTAAAATATTTGTAAAGTCCCCCGCGATACAGGAATGATTCCTAGTGCGGAAATCGTTTTTAAAAATAAAAACTTGATATCGGTAGTACTATGTATAGTATGTAGTACTACATGTACTGCAGCGATAGCTCAGTGGGGAGACCAACAGACTGCAATGCAGAGGGTCTCGGGTTCGAACCCACGTCACGCACCTCTGACTTTCAGAAGCTATACTTATACCTAACTTTTCGAAATTATGTGCGTATTGATTGACAATTATCGCCTGCACGGTGCCTCGGAGAGCACATTAAGCTATAGCAGTCGTTATTGGGAAGTCAGTGCTCTCTAATATCCTGACACTGATCTAGCTTTAGGGTATCGTTAGCCTTCGGGTTGCGGAGGTCAGATGGCAGTCGCTCCGTGTAAAAATTGACATCCAGTCTAATCGGGTTAGACTAGAAAGCCGACCCCAAGTGACTTGGGAATAATAAAGGCTAAGGAGAAGAAGGTCGGTAATACATCATGGTCTGACTTATCTATTTCAACATTGCAGATGATTAAATCGGGACCCTGCATATATATATCGCGCGAAAATAAACATACATGAGCCCTGTGCACACAGCGATTTTCATTTATATTTGAGTTAATGAGTCAATAAGCGAATGAATTGACATGCAGTAATTCAACTGCACTAATTAGTGATACTAATTAATAACTTATACATATACTACACTACATATACATAGTATGTGAGTATATAATTAATATTCATTTGAAATTAGCATAAATGGCTTTGTTGTTGGCAATATACATTAAGTTTGCGCTTATGTGTGCGGCCGATCAATGGGTTTCGAGTTTAATTCCCAGGCGAAGCAAATTTATATAAGTTTTCTATAAGAATTTTCTTCAATTGCAGCATAGAGTTTCGTGATGTGCTCAGTCGACGGCAATTAAATGGTAATTAAAACATAGCTGAAGAAGTAAAACTGAATAAATTATAGAGCCTTATAAAGTTTATAAGGCGCGCAAGAGGAAGAATTAGGCGAAGTTTCTCAATCAGATCGGAGGCGTTCTGGACAAAGGCCAAGTTAAGAGCACCTTAAACCGTCGAGCGTGTATGAGGAATGTGATGAAAGTGAATGAAGCCAGAGAAGTGTGTCAGGATCGTAGCAAATGGAAATCCGTAGTCTCTGCCTACCCCTCTGGGAAACAGGCGTGAATCTATGTATGTATGTATGTATGATAGAGCTCTGCCTACCCATTCGGGTATATAAGAGCGTGTGTCTATGCATATATGTATTAATAGCACATAATTTACCAGCCTAGTTGGAGAAATTATGTAATTAATATTCTATGGCTTCCTTGTCATCCCTTCGCACGATAATAAACGCTTATTTGAGTCAATGACCCTCGCAGGCTGTCTCAGTTCCCAGGCTTCGAGAAATAACTAACCTGTTCTAACTATTATTAAACTAACTACCTATTCATAAACTACAAATAAGTATCAATCCACAACACATCCATAAATATGTGAAGCCAGAGAAAAGCTAGTAGTCTATTATAACATCACGCTGCACCGAGACCCTATCAAGCTGAGTCTTCTCCCTAGCCTTTATTATTCCCAAGTCACTTGGGATCGGCTTTCTAGTCTAACCGGATTTGACTGGATATCAGTTTTTACACAGAGCGACTGCCATCTGACCTCCGTAACCCGAATGCTAACGATACCCTAAGGTTAGACCAGTGTCTGGATATTAGAGGGCACTGACTTCCCAATAACGACTGCCATAGATGTTCATGGCAGCTGGAACCGACGGCTTAACGTGCTCTCCGAGGCATGGAGAAGGCGATAATTGTCAATCAATACGCACATAATTTCGAAAAGTCATATTACTTCCGAAAGTCAGAGGTGCGCGACGTGGGTTCGAACCCGAGACCCTCTGCATTGCAGTCTGTTGGTCTCCCCACTGAGCTATCACTGCTATACCCTATCAAGCTGAGTAGTATATATAATTGTTATAACACGGGCAAAACCGCGGCGCTTAGCTAGTAAAACCTATGAGTATGAACGCATGGCGTATAATTCACGCAAGTAATAGCTGTGGAGTAGCAGTCGTGTATTGAATAACTAATTATAGTAGTGTATTGCCGCAATATATCTAAGAATAGGTTGCCGATTCATTTCCTATTACGTCAAAGCTATTTATACGTATATAGCTGAGGGTATTCTTTCACTGCTAGCTATGTATCTATGTGCATTGAATTGTATAGATAGCGTGATGGTTTACGTGGTTGTCTTACCGATGCCACTGCGCCAAGTCTTGTGGGTTCGATCCCAAAACCGAAAAGAAATAAAGTATACGTTTATTTGTTAAAACATGTGTATAGTACAAATTTGTATTTTTTATGGAGAATGCTAATTGTAGTGATGACCTGCACGTCATGCCACATATATTGGTGTACAAACTTAGAATATAATCTAGCAAAATAACAAAACGTAACATGCAAAAGTCTATGTGATCCTCAAATATTTGTTTCGAGTCTATCTGTGTTTGTTGTTAAAATGTTTGTAAAATCTCTCGCGACACAGGATTTAATCCTAGTGCGAGATTAGTCTTTTTTAAAGATACTATGATAAATCCTATCCTAATCCTAACTAATATTATAAAAGCGAAAATGAGTTTGTTTGTTTGTTACCTTTTCACGCCTAAACCACTAAACCGATCATTCTGAAATTTTGCATATACATTGTCAGGTGTATAAAACGGACATAGGCTACCTTTCATCCCGAAAAAATTGCTGTTCGCTATATTACAAGCGGAGTACAACCCGAATTGATTATCAAATTCTAAATTAACGCGACCGAAGCCGCGGGCAAAAGCTAGTATAATAATATAATTCAGTCATGATTCGAAAAAAACGTGGTGCCATCTATTATCATAAGATCGTTTTTGTTGTTTGGGGAACAGTAACTTTTTTCGGGATGAAATGTGGCGGGATGATGTAGCCTATGTCCGTTTCTGTACACCTGAAAACGTAGGTATATGCAAAATTTCAGGATGATCGGTTGAGTGGTTTAGGCGTGAAAAGGTAACAAACAAACAAACAAACTCATTTTGCTTTTATAATAACATATCAGCATATGTATATATTGTGTATACAAAATATCCTTAAAACTTAGGTTCAAAAGTACTATATTTTATAAACAATTTGTGTTTATATGTAAATTAAGCCATTATAATGAATATACTCATAACATAAAAGTGTAATATTCGTGTTAGGGCACAGTATGTAGGTTAATTGTAGTCATTCCATTTAGTTCTTTACATATTACCCAGTATTAAACACTTACATTGATATGTACGTATTACATTTACGACAAGATACTGTACACGTGTTTGAATGACTGTACTGAAGGAACAGGGAGCAAGTGGTCGCATTGCAGTACCCGCTGCGCTGAGTGCTGTGTTCAAATACCATATGGAACAATTACAATTTTTAAATTACAACAGTCGGTAAGGAAACATGAGTTTTAATAAATGGTTCAGAATTCAGAGTTAAAATTTTTGATCTATAATATTAGTTTGTTCGAATCTAATAATAAATTCGAAAGCTTTTGACGTTCATACAAGTTACTTTGTGACCTAAATGAATAAATGATTTTTGACTTTGAAAATAGAGATAAGTAGCTATGTATTTTCACTACGAGAAAGAGACTATAAGAGAAAAGACTGAAAAGAGAAAAGACTAAAAGAGAAAAGATTTCTTTTCAGACTTTTGAAGTTCTTTTCTGTCTTATGGTATATTTGCTTAAGTTGCAAGTAAGAAAAAATTGCATATACGTACTAAATCTTAATTTTTACATTCTCAGTCTAACACAATATAAGACAACTAGACTTAATCGACTTGGTAGAATTAATGATAAATCTTAATCGCGTTGGCACAGTCGTTGCTAAGATAATGAATGTCCACGAGCGACGTAAATCGGTCAAAACGCCAGTAAATAAGCAAAAAATTATACCCTTACTAATTGCAATTTAGACTCGTCTAATATTGTATTATGTAAACAAATCTAGAAACATTTACTTCTCCATAAAAACTGTAGCATGATCTCAATCTGTAATACTAAACATCGAACAAAGGCTTGAATAACTGTGGCTGAAATGCCGTTATATAGAAAGGGATAAGTTTGCCCCTCGAGTATTAGCTTCAATTGACCCAAGTAAAGTAGCTTTATTGATTTTATTAGGTCAGTTACAGTGTCAGATTTCTATTCAGAAGTGGCACGATGAATTAGGAAGGTTGGCTGGTATCCAAATTATGTTAAGATCATACAGACAAGTTAAGGTAGACATATTAGATAAATAAGTTTAAAGACTTTTCATGATTAAGTAACTTACATGAAAGAAGCTTATTACTAAGTAGCTTTTGCGTGCAGCTTTGCTTGGGAATAGATTTATTTTTCTGGATGAAAGTATGACAATGTGTATGCCGCATTTCACGATGATCGGTCGAGTAGTTAAGGCATGAAAGCGTAACAAACTAACAAACTCACATTCGCATTTATAATATTAGTTAGGATTATTTAAGCCATTTAGGTGGCAATTAGTCTTACGATTCAGCAAATATTAGCGGTCAATGTTGGCCTATAGACATTTGCAACGTCATGCAATTAATCACAGTAGCATCTAACTAAATCACGTATGGAAGCGGCACGTAGAGCCTGGCTCATACTGCCGATACGGCACGGCAAAGGATTTATAGGTGAAGCATAGTCATATAATGCAACATTATGCTATTAAACTTTGCAATGTTATAATTGCATCATCGGGCTATTCATGTCGACATTGCCGTATCGACAGCTACGTTTGATTGTTAAGACTATGATAAATGTAATTGAAATAAAATTGTTATGTTATGTTTTATTTAAAATAAGTTTAAAGAGAAATGAGCTATTTACCATATCTATACTAATATTATAAAGAGAAAAAATTAGTTTTTTTGTTTGTTTGTGAGGATGTACTCAAAAACTCCTTCACCATTAGAAAGCTATATTATCACTGAGTAACAGTCTATGTTACTCAGTGATAATATTTTGTAAATATTTTTTTAAAGTATTAACATAACCATATTTTTTATTTCTTTTTACGTCGGGAATGCATTGACGTATAACTCTCCGCGGAAAAGGGGTCTCATCCGAAAAAAGATAGAACTTTCCGGGTGTTACTAACATAACCTAACCTACTTTTACGCGAGCAAAGTCGCTGGCAAAAGCTAGTAATAAAATAAAAAAGAATTGCTTTCTGTACTCATTCTCAATATAAACTTTATCTATTCCAAATCTCATGCTCCTCTGACCGCGCAATTTGCTTAAATAAGATTCAAAGTTTTTTCTTCACGTATTAATATCGCGTCACCTAAAATGCCTTTCCATGCCGTCGCGTTCAAAAACGCTGAGCCTAAAGATACATACACGGCAAGTGCCATATTCTATACAGTCAGCTATCTATCTTGTAAATTTTTACAGGTTACAAAAGAGGTGTAACATTAATACATGTCAGCCGATAATCACCAGATCACTTGTCAAAGCTTCATAAACGATCACCAACCATCAGGAGTTGTCAAACTCCGTTTAGTAGACATCGCAAACTGATTGATTGATTTACTGGCTAAGACTTAGCCAAACGAAGCGCCAAATATTCGAGGTCAACATATGAGCGGTGACCCTAACCCTTATTCGTGTATTTATATCACGACCTTGTGTCTGTGTGAGTAGACGTTTGTATGTGTTGAGCTACATTTAAATGGTTCAATGTTAAGTATTGCAGTTAGTTGTTTATTATAAATGTGTTTTGGTTGAATCGTTTGATGTTTCTGATTGTAAGGTTTGTTTCTCTCGTTTGTAATATACATGTGGGTCAAAAACCTTGGAAGGGATTAGGCTGACAGTCAAAGTTTAAGCTGTGAAATCTGCACCAACTGATTCTCACGGGTGGATGCGATCGAAATAAACCAATTACATTGTGATACGCCATACTTTAAGCGTTGCTTCTCAGCATAACTTTTTCGAGTAGGACAAATGTGTAATAGGATTTTCTTCACCAGCTAAATTCCTGGCATCAAATTCTCAGTTGTTGCCAGGTCTAGCTGGTAAAAGTAAATAGGTTCTTTTTAGTTACATGGACCTTCAAACATAATAAAGGTGTGAACTTATATATTAACGTATAAATGCATATTGTATTGAAAGAAAAAGCTATTTGTTTTCGTTGGCGTTTTAACAAGAGGCAACAAACTTAGTTATTTAAAGACTGCATTCCTTTTTCAGGAGTGGCTTAATCCGATTAAGGCCTGACGTAGCGGATTCTCAAGTCAAAGCTGGAGTAACCTGACTAGGGAATTGCCTACGAACTAGAGAAAACTCGCCTGTAAAATGTTAGTACTCTTAACATCCTCAGTTCATCCAAAGCAGACAATGCTATTTGTGGTGAAGTGGATGTGTTTGCGGCCAAGCTATCTACATTAAAAAAGGAAAAATTAGGCAGACAAAATCTGTAAATTTATTACTTATGAAATTGTTATTTTAAAATGTTTATTCCTTTATTTTTTGGGTTATTTCATATTTTACAAATTGTTATATCTCTATAATTCTCACTTAGTTTTGGTTGGTGTTCCACCATGATTATGCATGCTGTGACACCTTAAAATGTTGTGCATTTAGTAACTATTCATGATCTTATTTAGTTATGTAGAAATAATGGAACAACTACTGAATGTCCAAATAAATAAATGTCTATTGTTGGAATACCAGATATCATTGAAAGTTTAATAAATTATAAAATTTATTGTAAGTGTGTCACTTTCATCTTCAACTCAATAGGTTAAAAATAAACATTGTTCTAAGCGGTAGAGACCACTGTAGTTAATTTTTGGTGACAGTACTAATGAGCTGACACTCTTGGGGAAATACCAAGCTCACAGAAGACTGGTGTATATTATGGAATGAAAAGTAAAGAAAGGATCGAACTAAATTAGCTCAGTAGGGAATATAAAGGCCGTATGAGTTGGGCAATGTTTAAAGATAGTTTTTCTTGACTGAAATGGGTTTTTTGTGTAGATAGTAGTCCATTTTATATTCGGAGACACGTTTAATCTTGACTACATGAATCAAGTTAGCTACATACGTAATTCCATGAAATTTGATTCAGCTGTTTGTTTTATTAGCGTATCGTGAACATTATAATAGATCGTTACTTTCGCGTTAATAATATAATCATTTGCATACTATCCTGAATAGTGAAGTTCATTTCCTCAACATGACCCATGAATTTGTAAGAAGATACTGTTATCAAAAAGAGTTTTAAGTATATTTAATATCTTTCTCCATGATCCAAGCTATCACCATACCAAATCCATCAATATTGGCTCAGCGCGTTTGACATAAACACGTATGATTATGTATGAAGGTGGAGTGACTTTCTCATTTGTAATATTATTATGGACTTACTACCCTAAATATTGAAGTACTAAACCTCAACAAACCCTACATGTCGGTTTTCCTGAATCTTTTTCCGCTGTACAGGTAATGACAATCGAAGCCAACGACCTAATATGCTTTTTGAAGTACAAAATGGTCTAGATATGAACAGCTGTTGCCAAATTCGAACACCGATTCGGACGCTATCTACATATTATTCTGCCTGATACGATTTAGTTCAGTTCATTTGCTTTCGTTTTAGATTATACAGATTTAAGCTTAGGAATTAAACCTTTTTCTTTGATTAACTGATTAAAAAAACAGATTACTAGTAATTTGGATCACTAATAACTTAAATTAAACTACTTTATACGTTTTTTATCGCATTCATACCATGAACATGACTAACTACAAATAATCGTAAGTGTTTAAACGTTACAAAAATAAGTTAACCTGATAAAAATTAGTGAACAATAGTGTATTTAAAATCTAGCTCCAACTATTGCTATATAAAAAAGGTTGGCAATACCGAACTCCTTTGATGGTGGTCAGCCTTGTCAAAAGAATCGGACTTCAAGTTGTAGTATTCTGTTTCAAACATAAAATATGTACGCTGTCCGCTCACTTGAGTACGCTGTAGGTACCTAACACCCCGTACAGTCTATACTAAAACAACTTGTATAATTTCATTGTGTTCTATATGTGTAAATATTCATTCAGTAATTTCGGCAACGTGAAACTCAACTCTACAAAGTGAAACTTGGAGACACTGCACAAGTTTCGCTCGAGAACAATACTTAATTGCTATGAAGTTCACTGTAGAAAGGTCACAATACGGAGAAACTAATATTTAATGAAGTTCAACTAGTTTATATGGATTTTCACGCCATTTATTTCTTAAACCTATACTAATACTAGATTTTGTCCGCGGGTTTCATCGCGTTAGTACAAATTTCGGCAGTATAATTCTATCCATCGGGAACAGTACCTTTTTTCTGGACGCATGTGACGTGTGGACGCATTCAGTGTGTGGTGGGTTTCTGTCTTTGCAATTATTTAATACTAGCTTTTGCCCGCGGCTTCGCTCGCGTTAATTTAGAATTTGACAATCAATTCGGGTTGTACTCTGCTTGTAATAATATAATTATGATTCTAAAAGACACGTGGCGCCATCTATTAACATAAGAACGTTATTATTGTTTTCCTCGGGAACAGTAATTTTTTTCGGGATGAAAGGTAACCTATGTCCGTTTCTGTACACTTGACAACGTATATTATTATGCAAAATTTCAGGATAATCGGTTCACTGGTTTAGGCGTGAAAAGGTAACAAACAAACAAACTCATTTTCGCTTTTATATACTAGTTAGGATTGGGATAAAAAGATGTATAAAATAAATGTGCATTATATCTTACCTTTACGCGAATACATAATATATTGAAATTAAACTACTTAATGCGGAGGCCATTTTCATGAGGTTCAGTCTCTCCATGAACATGCCTGCTGAAAAGCAACCAAAACCTTGGAGAAAGTGTAAATTTAAATAATTTTACTAATTTTAAATAGCTAAAATAGTAGTGTTTAGTAGTAGTGAAATATAATATAATAATAATAATAAGATTTATTGTCATAAAAGAAATTACAAATACAAAATACAAAACATTACATGAACAGAAATATGTTTGGTCTTCCATTATTATTTGGAATCGAATAAGCTTGTCCTGCGGAAAATCGTAAGTTAAGGTCGATTTATCCAAAGGAAAATTTTACATAAAGCGGTTTTGAACCGAGAATATAGATTATAATGTAAGTAACATATGACAGTTTCTAGAATAGTGACTTAAATAAAGAAGGACGCATTCTGTTTGAGATATTTTCAAAATTATCTTATAAAAGTGTTAATAAAAAACGCGATAAAAGCGTATAAATTAGTTTTAAATTCAATATACATGTACAGGTTGTGGCCTGTAACAGGAGCAAATAATTTAAATATAGGTATTTTTACTTATCATTAATCGTGCCCATGTGGATTCAATTAATTAATATTATAGATTTTATTTTTGTTATTTTCTAACAAAGTTAATCGCACCAGCAATGTATAACAAACAATCAACTTCACCATCGTGTGTTTAATATTGGGTATTGATGATTGACAGTTTATGATTTGTCATCTCGCATTGTCAATGGTTAAAGATTTTTCAAGCAATGTAAGATTATTAATAAGTTCGAACGCCTAAGTATGGTTTGTGGAGGTTTGTTAAGTCCTCGATTAGAAACATTAGCTACTGTCATGGAACGCCCAGTACCAAGACATCTAACGACCGATGAGCGACAGATTGCGATGGTAAAAACCATTGATTTTGGGTTGTAACTTTAAATTACTATTTCTTCGATTTTAAACTCTTTGAGAAATTATGATCACTTAAAGGTAACTGTGGATACCTAAGGAATCATTATTTTAATTTATTGCTCCTGTTACGAGCCACACCCGGTATATATATGTGTATTGTTAATTATAACTCCATTTTCAAAGTAACATTTTGCTCTAACGCCTTTTCACAAATACTTTGGTTTGGGACTTAATCTGTGGTATACATCACGAATAAAATACATCGCCATATATTTAGAAAGTTTAATCTCGCGGGGAATATGCGTAAGCCTACAGGACCCGCCGTGCCGTCGCAATATTTACGAGTTACGACTAAATACTGATGTAAAAGTTTATACTTACAGTTTATTTTCAACGAAAATGTTTGAATAATGGGAGGGCAGGTCATAGTGAGGTATGATTAGGGGAAAATTTATTTTACGCGTACTTGTGCCAGTCCTTCTAAGCAAAACTTTATACGATATTCAGTCGTGGTGGCGCATGGTTTGTAAATAACATATTTTTCTTCACTCAGTCTCATGCCTATAATCCAGAAAGGGTAGAGAAAGGTGTATAGCACCTACATATCCCCAATTATGAGTACAGGTCCTATGTAAACCTTATTGGTTTACAAAGTTCCAAATTTTCTGCTGCGACTCTGTAGTCACAAAACTGTAGTAATAAAGAAACGTAAAATAAAGCTGTCTTTATTTTACGTTTTTTTAACATAGCTGAGAAGATCCCTACTTTTTCGCGGCGGTCTTTACAAACATTCAAAACAACGCACACAAGGAACACACGGACTTAGAAAAACTGTTTGACCCGTTTGGTGATAGAAACCTCGTTCCTCACCATATTCGTCAGCGGCGAAGTGACAGCTTAATCCGTTGTGCTATCTGTGCAGTCGTTTTAGATTATATTAAGTCACAAAAATCTTAACTAATAATATTGTCTGACGTTCAAGCGAATTTTGTTGCGTTGTTTATTTTAATACTGTTTTTTTGAACTATTACACTGCTGTTAATAAACTTGACTACAATTTAAGCTATTTAAATTAATTACAACTATTAATTTTCAAGTTTATATTTTCCCCGACGTTTCGGTTGCTTTTCAGAAGCCATGTTCACGGGGAGATTATAAATGTGAGAGCGATTTTTTTTTGTTTGTTACGCTTTCACACTTTAAATTGACCATCATGCTCATCATGAAATTTCGCATAGATAGAAATTTATTGACATAGCACATTATTGACATCAACGCGAGCAAAACGCGGGGAAAATCTTGTTATTAATATTAAGTGTGATGGAAGAGAGTGAAGCCAGAGAAGTGTATCAGGATCGTAGCAAATAGAAATCCGTAATCTCTGCCTACCCCTCTGGAAAACAGGCGTGAATCTATTATTTATTATTTATTTCTTTATTCATTCGATCTTACAAGCTAACAGATGTAACACCCAAAACGCTTACAAGATAACTTTCCAAGAAATTAAATTATAACTGAACATGCTCGTCATATCTTTACATATTTATAAAATAGCAAAATGTCATAGATTATAAATAATAATAACAATAAATTACAATAATGAATTAATATATAATAAAATAAAATGTCAGTCCTATAAATTATAATATGTCATTTAAAATTATACGAAACTTTTATACAAATGTTCTAATCCATCGGCAAATAGATCCAGTTCGTAGTGCTGGGCAAGTATGTCTCCAATAGTGCGGAGTGCGCGATTGGTAGGCGCGTGCATGCATGTATGTAATATTAGGTATATACAGCGTACGCAACATTCCATTCAAACCTATACAAAGGTCTCTCTTTCGATTCCCAAGACGAATGGGTTTGCCTGTCATGGGATTGTCAGTTGATAAATGTGACTGCTATTGTGCCCGACGTTGCAGCATCGCCATCATAACGTAGAACATAAACATCTCTGACGCACTGCAGGTGTAATTCACCTTTATCAAAACTGTCAGGATTGTACTTACAAGTTAACTTTTATTTTACATACAGTTTAAAATCAGTGACTGCTTTTAAGAGGTTTCCTATCCATTTGCATAAAATTTTACGACATAACATGCCATACTTTTCTTTCCTAATTATATTTACGCATAATATGTTTACGCATAACAGATTACGCATAATTTTTAAGCATAATCTTATAATTTTTTTTTATTTCTGAAAAAGGTACTTTATTGACACAAATATTTACATTATTAATCTTACAAAATTTTACATTACGAATTAACCTAATATATATTTACAAACGTATTAAAAAGGTAACATAATTACAAAACACAAATAATTATACTTATAGTTATATCTTATAGTTGAATTGTATATAATATAATAATATTCTACCACATACACACAACACCATCTTGCCCAAAGTAAGCAGAGCTTGTGCTATGGGTACTACACAATGGATAAACATACATATTATGTACTTTTTTTTGTAAAAACATACATATTATACATAGAAACACCCAGGCCAAGACCAACATCCATGTTTATGCACACAAATGTTTGACTTGTGCGGGAATCGAACCCGCGACCTCAGGCGTGGCAGTCGGTTACACTAACCACTACGCCATCTACATAGCAGCGGTGAACGTAACTGCAATTTGAGTGCACGGGTGGTGAAGTGGTTTATTTGGTCGCCACGCCACTGGCGCCGCACTGAGTGTTGGGGGTTTAATCCCCACACAACAAACATTTGAGTTCTTTTTTATACTACTTAGGTGGCAAACAAGCATACGGCCCACCTGATGGTAAGTGGTCACCTAGCCTACGCCTGCAAGACCAGAGGTATCACTTACGCGTTGCCGACCCTATAGGAAAGGAAGTGGGAAGGAGAAGGAGCGGGAATGGGGGAAAGGGGGTGATTGGGCCTCCGGCACTCTCACTCACCGAACGAAACACAACAGTAGGAATACTCGTATTTCACGTCGATATTCTGTGAGAAGGTAGTCCTTCCTCGGTCGAGCCGGCCCATTCATGCTGAAATCAGCGAGCCTCTACTACTCCTAAACTATATATACTATGTAGAAGTATATTAGGAGGAAAAACATTATGGATCTCCCTCTGAGGCATAGCAGCGGTGAACGTAACTGCAATTTGATTGCACGGGTGGTGTAAGGGTTTAAGTGGTCGTCACGCCTCTGCCGCCGCACTGAGTGTTGTTTAATCCCCACACGACAAAAAATTGTATGCTCCAAAAATAATTGTGCCATGCCTGAGTGTTGTTTGTCTGTTATTTAAATGTCTATCTATCTACAGGACCCGAGTAGATAGGGTTTCGGGGGGAGAACTACGGATCTCCCCCTTAGGACCAGGGTACTGCGGGGTCAGGAAGCCCATTGCGCCTCGAAAGGCGTGTTCTATCGGCCGCTGACTAGAGTGCGCGGTGCCTGACATGGTGTTGGACTCGCAGGGGTATGTGGTTAGCCGCTGAGGACGACGCGTTTGTTTGCTCGGCAAGCACGTAGCGATCGAGCGTTGGACAGGCGCGGCTAGTGCGAACCAGTCGGTCGCGCGAGGCACAGGGTTGTCTTAGCGAAGTGGCAGCGTGGTTTCGCTGCCGCAACGCATCTCGGGTGCTTGCCTGCTTAGCAAGTAAGAGTCATAGCTGGATTGACTCGGGCCTCACCTGGTTTGTAGGCCTATATGGGTAGGCGTACGGACGTACGTCGGGAAGTGAGCGTGCCTTATACAGCTCCGGTACCTATCTGGAGAATAGGTAGTGTCACTTGGGCACGAGGTAGCTCGCTTACGAGAACCGAATCTCTGAGGATAGGGTGGAGAGTCGAGATTTGGGGACAAGACCTATCTATAACTGGTCCCGGAAGGTGCTTTCGGGCGCTGGAAGGTACAGCGGCTCTGCTTAATATAACCGAAAGGTTGGGTGTAGGCGGAACGCTATATCATAAACTGGACCAGTCGTAGAGGAAGGGTTGTGTTATTTAAATGTCTGTGAAGTCGCAACATAGAAATTATTACTAGTCTTCTTCTCCCTAGTCTTTATTATTCTTAAGTCACTTGGGGTCGGCTTTCTAGTCTAACCGGATTTGACTGGATATCAGTTTTTACACGGAGCGACTGCCATCTGACCTCCGCAACCCGAAGGCTAACGATACCCTAAGGCTAGACCAGTGTCCGGATATTAGAGGGCACTGAACAGAAGTTTATTTTTGTTACTAGTGCGGGAGTTATCTTCTTTTTTACATGAGATCTCGGGTTAGATTTCACAATCGAACCCGAGATGTCATGTAAGTTGGGGAGTCATTGGGTTTTCTGACATCATTCTCAGTAGCAGCACAAAGTAGGGTATAGCATCCAGCAGACGGAATTAGATTAAGCCTATAGGGGGTGAGCTCAGCCTATACGAACGTGGGACCTAAAACTATTATTGGTAAAAGAGTATCAGGCACTTCGAACTACCCCTTCGATCCCCGAAGTATCAATAATATAATATCCGGGTAGTTCGAAGTGCCTGATACTCTAGGCATAACACTATAATATCAAACTCAGTTACTATACGCACTCATGGATACTCACCACATTACACAATATAAAAGTATTACAAGAATTTATGTCCGTCACTGAATCATTTTTCTCTTTATGACGTAGCAGCATTTTTGTTCGTAAAATGTCAGTCAAGTTGGAGTTGTTATAGCACATCTAAGGTTCTGAACACCGAGACAAAATGTGTAAGTCTAACTGGCAATCGGCTGATCTTTATTAGTAACTAGATCTTGCCGCGTAAATCCGTAGTCTCTGCCTACGCCTTTGGGAAACAGGCGTGAATCCATGTATGTATGTACCTTGCCGCGGCTTCGAGTTAATCTAGATTTTGTCAATAAATTGCTATCCCTCGAGTACAATAGTACTTTTTTCTGGATTTAAGGTAACCTATGTTCTTTTCTGTGCCCCTGACAATATGTGTGCGAATTTCATGATGATCAGTCAAACACTTAATACCTGACAGATTAACAAACAAACCCACATGGCATGGCTAACTATTACAATTCAAGCGATAGAGCCATTGAAACGTGAAAATATTTATAGAGTAGTGGAGCCTTGCTGATTTGAGCATGAATGGGCCGGCTCGACCGAGGAAGGACTACACTCTCACAGAATATCGACGTAAAATAGCAATATTCCTACTATTGTGTTTCGTTCGGTGAGTGAGAGTACCGGAGGCCCAATCACCCCCTTACCCCCTGGTAAGGGGGTGATTGGGCCTCCGGTACTCTCCGCTCCCGCTCCTTCTCCTTCCCACTTCCTTTCCTAAGGGTTGGCAACACGCTAATGATGCCTCTGGTGTTGCAGGCGTCCATAGGTTACGGTGTTCACTTACCATCAGGTGGGCCGTATGCTTGTTTGCCACCTTAGTTGTATAAAAAAAGAATAAAACAGGCGTACAGACAGAAAATAGGCGGCGTCAGTCTTACTGACACTTTTGTATACAAAATTTCTGATAGCTACCTATTACAATTCAAGCAATAGACTCTTTCAAACGCAAGGACCAACAAACACACAGACAGAAAGATGGCTGCGTAAGTCCTCTTAACACCATTTGGCATACGGTACCCTAAAAATAACACTTTACTCTCACACCACGTCTGAAAACCACACTCTCATGTGGAAACTCCATACTGTAAACAATACAGATGTGTGCTATACATGTACACCTACGTGTGTGTGTGTGTGTGTGTGTGTGTATGTGTGTGTGTGTGTGTGTAAAGAGTAGTTATCGGGGCGGGCGAATACCCCAGGTGCACATTCATCAATTCAATATCGAATTGTATGCAACTTTGTTCGCTGGGTATCTGTTGGTAGTTTGTAAAATGTGAACAATTGTGTAGAGGAATAGCGCTTTTACGCTGAAAAAACTGAAGCGGCACTGTAGTATACTTACTTAAGAGGAAAGACGGGTATTCAAACATTTAAAGAAAAGCTTTTTAACAGATCTATTGCCTTCTCGCTGGACTTAAAAGAAATATCAATGTATAAAAGAGATACCTAACTACAGTTCAGACTGATTTTACCTCTAAAATTATTGTCATGCCCTATTTTCTTGTTCTCTTTTCAAAACTAAACTGACTAAGACAATAATCTACTTTGTATGCATTTTATCGCGTTGTTTATTATTAAAGCACTATTTTACAAAATGTCGACTTTTTTAATCTACTGCTAAACAGTATTACTAATTACTGTTTATTCACCGCAGCTGTCATCAGTAATCATTTTTCTCGCGTCAGTGCTATTGGTATAGGTAAGATGGTCGACCACCATCTGAGAATTGAGATAATTTTTTATTCTCTTTCTTTTCTTATAAAAGAACACCCAGGCTCAGAACAGCCATTTGTAGATCACACAAATTTTTGCCCCGTGTGGGATTCAAACCCACAACACTCAGCGCAGTGGCAGCGGCGAGGCGACCACTTAAACCACTACACAATCCGTGCAGTTGGTCAGCGGTCGACCAGAGAGACATCCATGACCATGGCTACTAAAAAGCAACCGAAACGTCGGGAAAATAAATTAACTTTAATGTATTACATTCGCGTAAAGAAAACGTACAGGCTATTTAAAATACCTTTATGCTAAATAAATTATTATTATTATTATTATTTTAAGCAACTCGTCTGCCTCATATATACATACAAATTAATTCTACTGGACCAATCATCAGACAAGTCGCATATTTGTTTATCACATTAGAAGTATAAAGAAAAGAAATGATTTATATTCCGGTAATCGTAAAATATTACTAGCAGTCATAAAGAATACAAAACCGTCGAACACAAATAGCCCACAACTGGAATGTTCTTTGAATATAAAATGGGCGTCAATGGCCCAATTTATATCTGTCCGTAACAGTCTTCGTATTGAATAGGTCTTCGAGATCACAAGATTTATATGAAAATAAAGTGTCTGTCCGCGGCTTCGCCAAATGCCATGGAGAGGTAAATCAGGATGAAAAGTATCAAACGGTAACACACACTATGCAATCACTGATCGGTAAACGATTAGCGATGTTAAGCAACGTTGGGTGCGGTCAGTCTATAGATGGGTGACTGCTGAGTGGTATTTCATCTGTGCATCTCCGTACTTCGGAGAGCACGTAAAAAGTCGGTTGCTGTCAAATTGACAGCAGTCGTTAAGCCATGTCAAAGGCTTACGGGCGGCTTTAACAACTCTTGACAACAGGTTGACCACTAACCACACGAAAAGAAGTAGAAGAAGAACAGACTAAGGTTGGTCTGTATTACCGTTTGATACTTTATTCTATCATTTATAAAACAGACTCCGTCCTACCTATAATTACTGCGTCACAGGAGACTTTACAAATATACAAAAAATTCAACGTACACAAAGATCACCTAGATTCGAAACAACAACTTTTAGACCACACAATTTTTTGTCAGGCTTAAACGCCCCTTACATCGGCGGATTAGCAGTAGTGAGGTGACTACTTAAGCTACTACGCCAACCATGCAGTCAATCGTAGTATATCTATGTGTCAAGTTTACGCGTAATTAAGTAATAGACATCCAAATATCTTCACATTAAGGCAGTGGTCCGACCGCCGACGATGAACGAGAAACGAGTAAAACTAGAAACTAAACGAGTTGACGATCAGCGGAAAGCGAGTGTGTAGTTTCGATAGTTTTGTCGCCGGGCTATAAGTGAGTGTGCAAGTGCGACGAGCGATTACTCGCGCCACTCGCCCGCGGTCGCTCAGTCCTGTGCAAACCTGCGCGCGCGACGAGCGAGCATCGCTGAACGAGTATCGCTGAGCGAGTTTATTTTTGAAAGCTCTTGTCGCTCAGCGACTAAACTAGTAAAGCGAGTCATCTTCGGCAGTGTGAACAGTCAGAGAAAAACTTTTAATATATGCACCTCTTTCGTTTACACGGAATGTATATTAATTGTGCGTTTCTTGAGAGAGAAAGTCGCCGATAGTTAGTCGTTTTCTCGCCGGCGGTCGGACCACTGCATAATAATATCAGCAGAAGTGGGAAGTAGGATTCAAATGTGACTGGCGTGCAAATAAATAACTTTTCATAAATATTTATCATGAAGATGGAAGAAAAACAGATTGAGTTTTCTCATTATGGCATTTCATAAAAGAATGTCAGATTCTGATGTCATCACACCAGCGTTACAATGTTAGGTAGGCAGGTCTATAGATATTGAAATCTTGATAAAAGCAAATATTTTAATCGTAAATGTATTATTGTCATCGTACTTAGATCGCACGAATAAGTGTTCACACTAAGAAAAGTGAGCTCACTCATTACATTTTGATGATTGAGAACAATAGTGTAAATGTTCCGACTGCACAGATGTCATAGTGGTTTATTTGGTGGCTTCACCACAGCTCCAACGCCAAGTGATGTGGGTTCAATCTTCACAGGGAACAAAAATTGTGTGTTCCACAAATAATTTTTCCGAACCTAGTTGTTCTTTGTGTCCGTTATTCACATGGTTGTAAAAACCCCAGTGATACAGGAATTATTTATTTTATTTATAATTCATATGTTATTCCTCTGAAGAGTTATTCCACCTTATCCCGCCCTCCCCTTTCTTATCCAGAACAACGCGTGCTGGGCTCAGATGCCATCCTTACACGGTAGAGTCGATTAGAGCGCGTACCAACAAGTTTGGGTCCTCATACCTCTGCCGAACGACCAAGGTATGGAATTCTCTGCCAAGGCAAGTGTTTCCTTCTTCCTTCAATCCTGGGTCCTTTAAGCGGGGCGTGAAAAGCACCTTCTCAGGCCGTCAAAGTAGAGACCTCAACATCGCCTCGGCTGCTATGAGGGCGGTGGGAAGCCACTGCTCTTAGACCACACGACTGCTTACCATCAGGTGGAGTGTGGTCATTTTGACGAGCAAAGTAAATAAAAAAATAAAATTAAAAAAATTTAGGTTTTGTGATGGATGACATCTTTATGATCTAGAGGTGACCATATTAAAACATGCATAGTAGAGCTGATCTTTGGTTTAAATCTTTGAACCAACTTAAATTTGCACAAACTTGTACATTGTTATAAGAATTTCTGAACCATAATTCATGTTTGTAAACATACCGCGGTCAAGAGCTCCAAACTAACACGTTTAGCGCCTAATTCAATTAATAATAAACTTAATTACCGAGGGAGCTTAATTCTAAGCAGACCAAAGCCTATTATAACTTCGAACGGTACCACACAGCTAAGTCAGGAAGAGTGGCGAGTCTTACTCCTTACACATGTAAGCAATAAATACCTTTATACATTACGATATTTCTAAGACTTGTGACGTAGCGGTAGGGAAAGCGATTTCTGTACATGAGTTGGTTAGGTATCTCGCGGGACTTTCTTTATGGAGGGACTCTACTTTGATTGACTGGAAACCAATAAGTATAATTAATGGTAGTCGAAAAATCGCATTAATTTATTAACCTATATATTTTTATAATTTACTGTGATCTCGATCAGATCGTAGCACATGTACCGTCTTATCTTATGTGGGGGCCAGTCAGTACAGACCGGCGATACTTCAACCCAGTGGGATCTTTTGTGTCGACACTCTCCCAATAACGACTGCCATAGATGTTCTTGGCAGCCGGGACCGACGGCTTAACGTGCTCTCCGAGGCATGGAGCAGGCGATAATTGTCAATCATAATTTCGAAAAGTCATATAACTTCCGAAAGTCAGAGGTGCGCGACGTGGATTCGACCTGAGACCCTCTGCATTGCAGTCTGTTGGTCTCCCCACTGAGCTATCGCTGCTCTTGTAGCACATGTAAATCATGAACTAATACTCATTAAATCTTTAATTATAATATGTCAATTAAAAGTCTCACTTTATACAAAGCAAACCCATTGATGACTACCGTCCGATAGTTATCAATGGGTTTTCTTGTGCGAACACTCACAAAACTCAATTGAGCAATTCGACGTTATGTGGCACACATTTCTAGGCTCTGTGCTACTGAGAAATACATAAAGAAAACCCAAAAGCACATTATCCTGGGTATCAAAACTAAAACCTCACGATTACCGCTTACTTATACCATGAGAACGACGAGAAAGCTAATCTTTCAATGAGTAATTCGTCATATGAAAACCTTATCCTATATCGAGTTTTATACATAACGTCCCCTATGACGTCACATAAGTAAATACAAGAACAAATAACTAGTATAGTTTGGGTGACTTTGTAACGCTATCTTGTACATACAAAGTAAAAGGGACAATAACGAAGACATTCGGGCCTCTACAGTTTACTAATACTACGAAACTATTTATCTGTTTATATAGAACTAGCTTTTGTGCGCGGCTCCGCCCGCGTGGTACCTACATAAATAAAAATAATAATAATATTCTATCACATACACACAACACCATCTAGCCCAAACTAAGCAGAGCTTGTACTATGGGTACTAGACAATGGATAAACATACATATAAACTGTTTTTTTTGTAAATACATACATATTATATATAGAAACACCCAGACCAAGACAAACATCCATGTTCATGTACACAAATGTTTGACTTGTGCAGGAATCGAACCCGCGACCTAAGCGTGGCAGTCGGTTACACTAACCACTACGCCATCAAGGCCGACAGCTTATGTCTTTCCTCAGGTTATTAAATAAATTCCATCTAAATCGTGGTTTAGCCGTGAAAAGGTAACAGATAGACAGAGTTACTTTCGAATTTATAATATTATAGTAAGGATTAGTTGCCACCCGCGGTTTTGCTTACGTAATATTTCATTAAATTAAAAATAACTCAGGGTTTGGTTAGGCGTGGCTTTCTATGGGCATCTAGAGAATTTTAGAATCGGTCCGATACTGACAAAGATAACATATTTTTTTATATTTTTTATAGTTTTTTATTTATTCTTAATAATTAGATCAAAAGATATACCTAGAGATATCTATTACTTGGTACCGTAAAACATAACACATCTGCCTAACCCTGCAAAGAAATACAGGCGTCAATCTTATGTTAAATGAATATTATAAAGATTTTCATTTATGTATACCTATTGTTTATATATATATTTGATTGTCTACATCTATACCAATAAAAAGGAAAGATTAAATTTTTTGTTTCTTTGTTACGATTTAACTCGAAAATTACTAAATCAATTTTAAACATTCTTTCAATTTTACGGTCCGGTCATGACTTCGGTGTTAGCGGCGAGCGGCGCGGCGATTGGGGCGGCGGAGCGTTGTGCACGCCACGTACCCTCAGTAGCGGTTAGTGGCAGCGGCCCTCCTACACCGCTGTCCGCGCCGCTCTCTGTCGTGGCGTCGCACTCATTCGCTTGTACTCTTGTTTCCGCCGCTCCCCACACCGCGCGCCGCTGTAGCGATTCGATCGGAGAAAACCGCTCACGTTTTCGCTATGAGCGGCGTCTCGTGGCGTGCTTCAAACATTTTAATACATTTGATCTTACCGCTCGCCGCCCCGCGCTAAGCTGCCGCTCACAGCAACGAGGTCGTGAACGGGCCGTTAGAAAGTTATATTGTAACATAGGGTATATTTTATTTAAAAAATCTACTGTTATGTACATGTGTACAAGTAGGGTAACTTTTACGCGAGCGAAGCCGCGGGCAAAAGCTAGTAAGTAATCAAAGCGAAACTAAAAGACCGCAGTTTAAATTTATTTTTCCTTTAGAAAATTACTTTATCAAAAAATTGCATATGCTATATATACATACATATATGTATCACGCTAGGAGCTACGGCAGCAGTAATCATATGCGAGAGTGAAACCGCGTGGGTATCTAGTGTATGTATAAAATGCCATACAGAGGCACAGCTGTAAGCTCTCTTGAGAAAGCAACAAGTAGAAAGTCCAATTCTATTATCAGACGAAGTTTAGAAGGCAACTGAATAATTTATAGTGGATTCGCTTAGATCCGATTTTAATACAGATATATACATTAAAGTTATACTAGATGTTAAGTACCTAGTTTGATCTATTTTCGTACACAGTGTATCAATTAAGTGTGGTGTGTTGTCTCTTGGCAAAGCCTTGAAATCACATAAAAAAGCGATAGACCTTTAGCTTTTAAAATTATTTTAACAACCCATTATAAAAATTATAAAATATAAGCAGTTATTTATTATACTTATAGTATTGCACCCACAATACTCCAGCTATGGTGGTATAACTAAAACCATAGCTGAAGTATTGTGAGTGGAATACCATAAGTTCTGTGTAGTGTGGTACATAATCAAGGGCACCACATTACACAGAGCTGGGCCTGGTAGACTCAAATTAAGTTTTCAAAAGAACATCCCTATTCTCTTTTCCGGAACTGTGAATCAAACCTGAGTCCTCATATATAGCACATTACATAACATTCACACTCACAACCCCTGCTTCACTAAAAGTGACCATAATACGCCTCGGTCTACGTTAACAGGTGTGTATATATAAAGAACATAAAAATAAATCAACTGCTAGACAAACTAACGCTAGCGTAGCAACGTAGACCTCTATATTACATTATGAGACTTTTACGCAAAACAAATTACCACATTACTACGCACAATATAAACTCATAAATCCTCATAACATACTGCCGTAAACAACGGAACAGTGAACGTGCCTACATTCATGAAATAACCTCCAAATTACGGAGCTACGAAGCGTAGATGTTCGTAGAGAACGTAGACCTCGCGTAGCATATTGCTACGAACTTTAAAAGAGCATTTTATTACATTTAGTAGATTTACATAATAGACACAGATATGTGCAATATTTATATAATAACTTATTAGCTGGATGAGTAGTAAATCTGAAGTTTTGTTTATCGTGATAAAATGCTAACAGGAAATATGACGTGATATCTACCATGCACGTCAGACAATGGGAAAAAAATAAGAAGGGAAACACAAAGCACTTTTGTTTTAATATAATGATACCTATTTTGTACTACATATAGTAATTATGTATAAATACAAGTGATCCTTATAACAATGTACTGTAGTACGTACGTGTCGTCAATATCTCGCGAAAGGCCAGGTTAAGAGTTCTTTTAACTGACGAACGTGCATGGTGTATATAATAAAAGTTAATGAAGCAAGAGATATACAACGGACCCTAAACATCGAACGTTAGTTTACCTATGTATTAAATTATCCATTAAATACGCCAAAATTTGTGAGTATATAATATCATAATTTCACAGACTTCCAGCTTACTTTAAAATCATCAAAATTTGTAGGCTAAAGTCAACATCGAAAAATATGCAACAGCTGTCAACAGTCTATGAGCAAGATCAAAATTAAATTACATCTGAGTTCGAAGACATTGATTTCATTACGATGAGATTGAATCCATCGGAACGGAATCTAGTTATAGATGATTTATTGAAGTGTAAAGTTATTGGCAATTTAACCTCTCGCTGCTAAACGGCTGGCGTTTCCGGAAGTGTTGGACGATTACTCGTAACTAGACATCGTCTGAAATTTATAGTATCTGAAGATAACTTCTTGGCAGGTCTTCAAGACTCTTGAGTTGATTTTCATAAAATAGCTGTCAGGTTTGGTCATTGGAAGCTTTCTTGCCAGGTATCTAAAGACTAAGAGCACTTTCACCATAAACTAGCTATTAGATTTTATCTTTAGTCACAGTGTTCTAAGCTCTCAGTGGCTTTTATAATAAGGTTGATAAAGTTCCATATGCGTCTAGTATGAATGAATAATTCGGAATAAATAAATTATACAAACTTAGCACGGTTAGTGCAATATTTAAAAGAAAATATGCAGTTTATCGATTTGTAAAAACAAAACCAAACTGGAAGATGCCAAGAAATTAAACTTATATATGGATTATCAAGCGATCCCAGTAGCACCCGAATGCATTTTCTCGCATTAATTTCTTCTTCGGGGTTTGGACACCAGGGTCCGGACAAAACTTGCATCATTATGCCTGGTTATGTTTAAGCTAACAGGACACAACAAAAGCTTGCAAAATCTCAAGCGACGTTCACACGAACTGGTGCTTTAGAAAGCCAATAGACAATGAACTACTTTCGCAGAATCATTAATGCGTCTTTCAACTTAACACGATTAACTATCCATCTCAACGATAGTCAATCTAGAAGCATCCAATGCGGCACAAAGATCTGTCTTATGTATTCTATATGACTTCATCTATTATCGACAGCGAGGGTTAGTGGCAATACCTATCCTTAAACTATTCAGCAGGCCTAAATGGCCTAACAATATTTATTAGACTCACCAAATCAATCTAGTAGTTATATATAAATGATAAGGTAATGATATTTTCTCGCAGAAAATGCAGTGCTGGCATTCTGGAATAGGGTTAGTATGTTTAATTTCGTACATTTTTGAAATGAAAACTTCTTTAGCGGCGTTGTGCACTTTTTGTGATAGGTAAAAAATGTTAAACTCGCGTCAGGACACGTGACCTGATCGAAAATTCGTAAGACGGAGGGAGAATTGTCATGTTTGTGTACGATAGCGCAATAAATGAATATTGTATTTTACCACATAAATAGTACTTTTGTTCTGATAATTAAAGCAATTTATGCAAAATTATTCCCTAACCATTCCAGAATATCAAAAATGCACAACGTTAATATTCAAGGTTTCACTTCTGCCGGCACTCCCGGAGTGCAACCCGTTTTTTTTGCACACAAGAGTAGCAATCAAGAGAATTCGTAAGGTAGTTATTAAAATTTTATATTTGTATATAAAAAGTGAGTCTGTAGTAAAGATATCTCGCTATCTCCCTCGGACAGTTGCATTTAAAGCGGTCCAGTTACTGTTTGTAACCTTCATCCTTTTTCAGTCAGTCGACAATTACCCCTACTACCAGATTTAAAACATATTTATATAGTTTAGTGCTTGAGTAAATTGACTTCGGTCCTATTTTGCAATCGTTAGATAACTTTTATCTAAGGAATAAATATGGCAGTTTGACAATTATTTTCTATATAAAAGCTATCAAAACCTCAAACATATTTCCAGATGAAAGTTATATGACGATTGAAAATTGTCTGTTAACTAATATAAAAACGTGATTCAACTACCCTACTGCGGTAAACGCTCAAAGCTAACCTCGATTTCTTGAAAGGCATCACAAGTTGCAGATAGTGTTTAACCTTCTGGACTGATATGGGCTGGATGAGACGTCGTTACCGTACAAATGAGATTTGTGACCTATCTAGCCGATAAAACTCGTGTCACATTCAGACATTTTCAGCTTGAAATTAATTGTTCTTACCCGCCATAACGTGATATAGGTCACAGAATATATGGTCTAAGGTTGTGGTGACACGCTGGCAAGTCTAAGTCATAATCAAAGGAGAAAATTAAAGGTTGCTTGTATTCCATATATGAATATCGAAGAAGCACCAAGCAAACTTTTTTAAGATTCTAAATATAATAATATGGAATAAAATATAAACGTAGACGCAGAAAAATTTTGTAATATATTCTGTTCGATCGGATCCAAGACTACACTAACAAACAGTGAGCACTTATGCCACAGGACTATAAGGCAGTTATAAACACATAACAAACACGAGAAGCCTGTCATGTCACTTCATTTGTAACAACCAACTCACGAAACCTAAAGGGATCGATCGGCAGGAAGGAAGGCCGGCAATTTGTCAGATTCGCCCTCTTGAGACCGATTGTAGGTGAGCTGCTGGCAAATTGAATGATATGTAGATACAGTGCGCCAGATAGATGGATGTTACATACATACATATTATGCAGGTGTAACAGGAAGACGTGGTCATATTTTGGATTTTTTTTGTAAAGTATAGGTGACATGTCTATAACGTGACTTTTATGTGGATTAGGTTTTGCCCACGGCTTCTCTCGCGTTCTTATGGATATTGTCAAGAACATTGGCAATAAGCATTTAGTAAAATACCTACTAAACTATTTTTATTCTCTACTTCTCGCTAAAATTGATTTTAACCATGATCCGGGGTAAAATAATTTTTATTTCATTTTGATATTTCACTAGTCAAATCCTCTATTAACCAATATTTTACAGTCATCACTACTTTTTAATATATTAGTCAGTTAAAAATAATTATAACTAGGAAAGAGTCTTGACTGTAACATAATTATAAATTATACATATACTCACAACTTTTTACAAAACCATATTAGATTTCCAAAAAACGTCTTTCACAGAAATAAGACATAAAAAATCTTTTACAATAATATAAATTTTACAAAATAATGCATTAATTATTTTATAGGATTTCAAATAAGTCCTCAAAATATTCTGGACGTCTTATACAGGACCGTAGTTATTTGAGTGTATGTATATACATATGTACGTATACATATACTCACACCTGCTCCCCAGCAAAAGAGACAAGGACTAATGGTATCCACCCGCTACGATCCAAATATACATTTACACCTACGTACTTTATTCATGGACAAACTTTGGCTGCCTTATTTGTTCCGTGACATCAGTTTGCGCTCACATTTGGGTCGATTTTTGGGGCAATTAGGGACTCTACTCATAAAATCGCATTTGGCTGCTATTCTCTGTAGAGAAGTACTTCTAGAGTAACTTGCCCCGTCGGAATGTCTAGTAGGTGTTATTCATGTCATGTAGCACATGAAGTAGTTTTGATCGTCCTAAACCGTCCCGTGAAGTGGTCCGATCTATGAAGTTAGGTATATTTATAATGTTGCATTCAGGTTAAAGGTAACGATTGGATACGTTTTTAATAGGTATACAGATCAAAAAGATATGACAGATTATCTATTACAAGTAGAGACCCATATCATTACTGTGTATATATACTTTCCATTATCACTATATTATCCAATATTTTATTTAAACATAAAATATGGTTGTATTTATATTTATTATTATTTATCTCCATCTATTATCCTAATCCTAACTAATATTATAAAAGCGAAAATGAGTTGGTTTGTTTGTTACCTTTTCACGCCTAAACCACTGAACCGATCATCCTGAAATTTTGCATATACATTGTCAGGTGTACAGAAATAGACATAGGCTACCTTTCATCCCAAAAAAAATTACTGTTCCCGAGGAAAACAACAATAACGTTCTTATGATAATAGATGGCGCCATGTGTCTTTCGAATCATGATTGAATTATATTATTACAAGCAGAGTACAACCCGAATTGATTGTCAAATTCTAAATTAACGCAAGCGATGCCGCGGCAATAGCTAGTATTATTTATATATCGTATGCCTACCACCGTCCGTGTAGTACTGCAGGGTGCCAGCTGAAAACCAGCACTGGGTCTTTGACGCCTAGCATATGCTGAGCTGGTAACTTTTTCAGCAGTACATGCTTTGTTAACTTGATGAATAAATGATTGTTCTTTTATTCTTCTTTCTTTTAGATTTATATAAAGTTATCTAACCAACAAAGTAATGTCACATTGCAAGAAGGAAATCCAAAGAAACTAAGTAGGTAATTTCTTAAATTTTTTGACCTGATATTTTAAGTAGACATTTTTATCTAGAAATTTTAAGAAATTAAACTGTAGCACGAAATCTCTGGTTTGATATCCGGATCAAGCAGTCTTCTTGTGTTTTCTATATAGAAATCCACACTACGCGTATATAGCTTCACCCTTTTAACGTGTGTATAAAATCTGGCGAAATTTGGGTGTAATACATCTTGGTCTAAAGTTTAGATATAGGCTTGACAGCATAAAATATGTATGTATATATTATACAATCTGACGACGCTTATTCACGGCAAAAAGTGTAAAGTTTATGACTTCCTAAAACAGTATTACCATATGCGGCATATCCTAAATGGCAAGGTCCGCCTGTTTTCAGCACACCCTAAAAGCCTATTTACATGAAGCAAGTTACTTGAAGCAAATTATGAACAATAATTAAATAATATAATATGTATGTAATTCATAATTTAATGTTGTAATTCTAACTATAATATATTATTATAAATGCGAATGTGAGTTTTTGACGTGACAACGTCTAATAAATCGATGAACGCCGGCTGCACGCACGAAAAAGGATTACTCATTGTCCCGTTACGCTCATTGTCCCGTTACACTCATTGTAACGTTACGATCGGAGCGAGAGCGGTACACGAGCGAGCGAAAGGCACGTTATGACGTTGTCACGTTAAACTATCGTCCGTAAACCGACTTTACAGACAACCATTTTTTTGTTTGTCATGCTTTCAAAAGTAACTACTCAACCGATCATCATGAACACGTTGTTAGGGGAAAAAGGTACTGTACCCAAATGATCAAAGTCGCGGGCAAAATCTAGTATGTAAAAAAATTGGTTATTGTTAGTAGGTACCTATGTCACTAAAATCAGTCATATAGCTTATCAACTACTTGTTCAGTGCTTTGCATAACTGTTAGTGACTACCTCACTCTAATATAATAAATATTAAATTAATATTTCTAAAATATATTAAAATAAGTCGTTAAAGTGCCATAAATAAAAAACACAATTGCTTTCAAAACATGCCTCGTGGAAATGGGTCTTAACATTCAACCTATGCGTCATCTTGTGAAATATTTCTTAAGCCTTGTTACACGAAACACCAAGTTACATTTGCCGTTGCCGCAACGGAAATCTAGTTGTTCTCGCTTAGATATTTTATTTTCAGAACTGTAGAGCTACGTTTGCAAGGTCAAAATAATGTTCGCAATTAAAAGTGCATGCCTTTTTGTACTTTAATGTAAGAGTGTAGAGTTCATTTTACAAAAATGTGCAGTTTTTTAATAGTTTACACTTTGTGCAACTCTTAAATTGTTAAAGAAACTACAACGCTTTGAAAGCCTTGTTATTCTCGCAGCATAAGTCTCGCGCTTACTCTTGCAGTTATTTGTTGAGTCTAGGATTATATTTCCGGCTCGAGCAAACTTTTTAAGCCTTTTCCTAATAAGAAATTATTACTAGAAGCACAGAGTCCAGTAATGCACAGATAGCAAGATTTAGATTTCCTTTACCTTTAAAAATAAGAAGCCCTGGGACAGTTTAATATCAGACCTGATATTATTATATCATTATTAAAATAACAACATATTATTATATTAATTTCTATAGTAGTTATAGTTAAAGGTTGTACTTAATCGAAGTTCAAGAAAATAAAATAATTTTATAAATTTGTTACATCTTAAGCTATTTCTGTCGCTGACTGTACCTCGTTACCTAAAACCTAGGTGACGAAATATGTTTCTATTATTCATTTCTATCTACTCCTTTTGTAATAAACAGGCGTGAGTCTTTTGGTATGTAGGACGGTCTATTCTTCTGAGGGAACAAAAGGATGTCCTGGATTCCTTGCAATAGAGAGACGTACCTATACGTAATGACGAACCGATTCTGTGGATATTTTGATGTATCGATACCACTGAAGAATCGACCGCACAGCAAAAAGTATGTAATAAATCATATTTTTATCAAGTCTGTATTTTCTGTATTCGTTGTTTAATACAAAGTCAAAGTCAAAAATCATGTATTCATTTAGGTCACAGAATAACAGATATGAACGTTAGTTTTATTAAATAGTAAGTTTAATGAAGTTGATCTAATATGAATTTTCGTATAATTCCCCGTGAAACGGAAGGAGTTATGAGTGCGGGAGGTGCCTTAAAAAATAATTGACGTTTGAGCAACCCAGCGAAACATTCCTGTTTTTACAAAATTATTACAATATCTCTTCATTTAGTTTTCATCACTTTTATAATGCTTACAGCAAACGAGTCGAACTCGCTACCTAAGTCTGTGTTTCCCGATGAGTACAAAGTGAATGTCTTCAAATCGCGAGTGAATTGGTATCTTCTAGGCAAGCATGCTCCATCGTCGACTGCATCTTTACTTTACAACAGGTGAGATTGCGGTCAAACGCAAGCCTATTAAGGAATTAAAAAAAACTCATGCCTCTTAAACACCGAAGCTTTGGTAGAATATTTCACCCAAATTGCTTATGTCCCTCACCTACTGAAGACAGTTCCACACTCTATGCTGCTAGTAAGAATTCCTTAAGGGAAAAATCCTATAAAATTTTGCCAGACCTGGGAGTCGCACCTAAAACCTCATGCAGAGTAGGCACTCACCACCACTGCGCCGCCGAGGCAGATCATTAGAACTTTTGTTTAGAAGAAGAACTTCAAGTGATTTATATGCGACAGACTATATAAATCTCTCGCTAAAACTCAAGTTTGGAAGTATTAGATGATATCAGTCGAAAGCAGGAAACACGAAACCAACTTAATGTTTTCTACTTCGCTGTCATGATATATTAGCAATAAAAGTTGTTACTGTAACTCTTTGCTCTCTTTAAAGGTGGCTTCTCCTAGTTTTAGTGGTATCAGTCATACTCGGGTCGATTCGTGGGCCGAGGAAAGATTTATTGGGCTACCTATTCTTCATAAAGCTTACTGGCAATTTTAGTTACAAATTCCTTGTATCCTTGTACACCTCTTCAATTTTGCTAGACTGCTTGTGTTCATGGTTCTAAGACAGGCATTGAAAGTCTTCTCTGTGTCATCTAAGATCCCTGATCAATCCCTTATAATAAAAGAGAGCTGTTCAAAATGTCAGTCCAATGCTACCTCTTTGGGTTATATAACCACGATATGTATGTACATGTGAAGCATTAAATTGAAAATCTGACGCCCGAGTGATACGTGATTATTTGCTCGCGACTCAGTTTCATTATTTACTTTTGCAAGAGGCAACATTAATTCGTGCATCCATCATTACCACGACAAATATAAAAAGCTCTCACAAAATGTTGTAGAGTTTATTATACACTAGCTGCTGCGACTACGGTCGCTTTTTATTGGATGAAATATACCGTATATCCTTTTCTGCAACCCTAAAAACGTGTGTGCGAAATTTGATTGAAAATGTGTATTTAATTAGATGATCGGTCGAGTAATTCAGGCGTAAAATCGTAATAAACGAAAAATAAACTCACATTTGCATTTATAATATTAGTTAGGATATTTGATTGCATGGATGGCTTAGTGGTTTCAATGTTCGCCTCATCACTACCACTGAGCGCGAATGAGTACTACAGAGTTCGATCCCCACATGAGACAAGAATTTGTGTAATACGAACATAGTTGCTTCAAGTCTGGATATCTGTTGTTTTAGTGTTTGCAAAGTCTCCCGCTACACAAAATTTATTCCCAAGATGAGATTGTCTTTTTTTACATAACATAAAATAAATTTTACCTTCCGTCTAAACGGAAAAATACTGCAGTACCCACTTACCTACAAATAAACAAGGTACAGTCGCGTGCACTTGTAACTTATCTCGCACAGTGTAACTTATCTCTGAAGCTCTGAGCTGTACATCACTTCATACTGTTCAAGTATTTATGAGCTGGGTAAAGCACAAATCTTCCGTCGCTGTCATACTAAGCCCCGCATTAGGTAAACATGTTAGAAACTTATTTTTCGGCGTCAAATGTCGGGGTTTGTGCGTTGTAAATAATTAATGGACTGATGCCTCGCTGGCAGAGCGGTTGTGAATGCTGTGCATGAGGTTTTAGGTTCATTTTCTCTATATATAATATGTATATATTTACGAAAAAAAAGTATATATGTATTTTTATCCATTGTCTAGTACCCATAGTACAAGCTCTGCTTAGTTTGGGCTAGATGGTGTTGTGTGTATGTGGTAGAATATTGTATATATTATATTACTAGCTTTTACCTGCGACTTCACCCGCGTAAATTTTAACTAAAAAGAATTTGTCTCCGTGGAACCCTATTTTTTATTCTAAAATCAAAATAGCCTAAGTTACTCCTTATAACATCAGCTATCTGCCAGTGAAACTCCCGTCAAAATCGGTTCAGCCATTTCGGAGATTAGCCGGCACAAACAGACAGACAGACAACAATTTTAAAACTAGATGTTTTCGTACAGGTACGTTATATACTTTCATATGCATTTTATAAAAAGCTGTCATTTTGACATTACAAACAGTCACTTCAATTTTATTTATTTGTATAGATATATTATTTTCCGGGTCCTGTTATTTTTGTGCGCAGGAAGTGAGGTATTTATATAATTAATGCTCTGCTGCCTCGGCGGCGCCGAGGTAGTGATTGCAAATACTATGCGTGAGGTGTCGGGTTCATTGCCCAGGCTAAGTTATTTTTGGGCACAGGAAGTCGGGGATTTAAACAATTAGTGAATTGCAGCTTTAGTCACGCAGTGGCTATGGATGCTATACTTATGTACAGTATAAGATCTAGGGTTCATTTTCCGGATGCAACAAGCAATAGGTAATTGGCTTTTCTGTCAAGAAATTTTCATTAGCATTTCCTTGTGTCCGTTGTATGAATGTCTGTAATGCCCCCCGCAAAACAGCAATTATTCCTAGTTAAAGAAAGTAAGAAAGAAAAATATTTTTATTTAAATCGCCTTTTTACAATACAAGAAAATAGTATTTTCTTTAAATTTTTATTTTGCTCGTCGAAATGACCACACTCCACCTGATGGTAAGCAGTCGTGTGGTCTAAGAGCAGTAGCCTCCACACCGCCCTCATAGCAGCCGAGGCGATGTTGAGGTCTCTACTTTGACGGCCTGAGAAGGTGCTTTTTCACGCCCCGCTTGAAGGACCCAGGATCGAAGGAAGAAGGAAACACGTGCCTTGGCAGAGAATTCCATGCCTTGGTCGTTCGGCAGAGGTATGAGGACCCAAACTCTATGCTGCTAAGTTTCTTTTTAATATTATTAAAAAGAAACTTAGCAGCATAGAGTTCACAACTATGGTCGATAGATGACTATAGACTACCTATTACGTTGGACCAAAGCAGGCGAAAGTGAATGTAATAGTCTTTATAAGGCCTTTGACCCTTCAGGGCGTGAGACTATGAAGGTATATAATTACGTAATTATCCGTGAATACTACTTTTACATTAAAGTATTAAAAAAAAATTTGCGCTATCACAACATTAATTAGCGAGTTTGCAATTTACCAAAAAGGTATATTAAATTTATTTTGGCAAATAAAATATTCCGGAATACTTTTTACTACCTGCATTTCCCGACATTTCAAACAGTTTGCGGAGGCGGCCTGGATGTCGTAAAAACGAATGAC
Organism: Catocala sponsa; assembly: GCA_963564715.1. NCBI lineage: Eukaryota > Metazoa > Arthropoda > Insecta > Lepidoptera > Erebidae > Catocala > Catocala sponsa. The sequence continues at coordinate 13,537,275 of OY751351.1, forward strand.
TACATAAAAGTGAGCTATAATACAATTTGCTAGTTTTATGCCCAAATAATTTTGCGAAAATATCAGGTATATAATAAATATGTCATAAACTTACATATATATATAGGTACGAGTATATATCCTAACTAATATAACTATAAATGCCAATGTTAGTATGTTTGTTTGTTTGTTACACTTTCACACCTTAACTACTTGACCGAGGCTAATTCTGTTTCAAACTTAAATTATGATTATCAGAATATTTGATAATCATAATTTAAGTTTGAAGCATAATTAACAAACATTAACATCACATAGGTATACAAAAACTCCGAATGCTGTTCTGGCCATGGTTGGTATATCTCTTGTAAAAAAATAACAGAATCTATGACGTCATCGTATTTGTCAATATCATCTCCCCATTAATATCAACGACCAACATTTTTATATCGTAATAACATTAGCGCCCGCCAAATACATATGTCTCTTGTGATCAATAGGAAATGAGATACGCATCACGTCTGTATATATCTGAGGGGTTAGGCAGAAATGTAATGCACCCACCCTTTGCCAGATAAGTTTAGGTCATATGTAATAGAAGCTGAGAGAACTTTTAAAACAACCGCTCGACCTATAACTCATTATATTCAATCATCAGACACAAAAGGCTTGGAATAACTATTCGTGGATCACACAGATAGGTTTAAAGAGCTTTAATCTCATAAGAACTTACAGTCCACTTATAATGAGATACAAAAAAATATATATATTAAGTACTAAATATTTAGCCTCTAGGGCGTTACATTACATTATTGACTTATTTTGCTTACATAATCTTTGAGTTTCGTTATGTACAGATGTATGTTTTCACATTATTTTATGTCATTTGGTAATGTATTGTACAGCCGTGCTCCCTCGAATAATAACGTTTTCCTTCCATAATTAGTGCGTGGATGAATCAGCTGAAAAAAATGTTTGTCCCATGTGGGAGAAATCACAACACTCGGGGCAATAGCAGTGATGTGATGATCACTTAAACCAACATAGATTTAAATCCAATACCATTTATCCGATTGGTTATAAACTTAAGCGTGAGGAATAGTTTTGTAGGTTTGAATCCCATGTTTGTGTGATGAGGGAGAGATGCGGAGCGAAGTCGATATAGTGACAAGAATAGAAAAGGGTATGTTAAACTGGTTTGGGCATGTAGAAAGAATGGACGAGGAAAGACTGACTAAGAAAGTTTATAAGGCTAGTGTGAATGGAACAGTCGCAAGAGGAAAACCTAGGCGAACGTTTCTCGATCAGATCAGAGGCGTTCTGGACAAAGGCCAGGTTAAGAGCACCTTGAACCGACGGACGTGTATGAGGAATGTGATGAAAGAGAATGAAGCCAGAGAAGTGTGTCAGGATCGTAGCAAATGGAAATCCGTAGTCTCTGCCTACCTCTCCAGGAAACAGGTGTGAATCTATGTATGTATGAATCCCATGCGGAACAATAATATGTGTAATTCACAAATTGCTTGCTTTTTTGCTCTGATATAATTTATTGTAACACTGCAACCGCTTATCATCAGGCGGATTGTAAATTTTTAACAGTTATACAACACTAGCTATGATGTAAACATGAACTGTTATGTAAACAAAGTTCTCAATGTCGTCTCTTCAACATGAAAACATCTATAAATTATATACATAGATGAACTTCTGCATCTGATATTTTTCAGTAAACATTTCCGTAATGCTTAGACTGAGCCTCAAACATTCACAGTTCTGAGGATATGCGTGAGATTTATCTAATTCTATATATTTCCGAATACATAGGTGCATAATATATGTCGGCCTCGATGGCGTAGTGGTTAGTATAACCGACTGCCACGCCTGAGGTCGCGGGTTCGATTCCCGCACAAGTCAAACATTTGTGTGCATGAACATGGATGTTTGTCTTGGTCTGGGTGTTTCTATGTATAATATGTATGTATTTACAAAAAAAATAGTATATATGTATGTTTATCCATTGTCTAGTACCCATAGTACAAGCTCTGCTTAGTTTGGGCTAGATGGTGTTGTGTGTATGTGGTAGAATATTATTATTATTATATAGGACTCATGGCGTAGTGGTTTAAGTGATCGCCTCACCGCTGCCACCACGCCGAGTGTTGTGAGTTCGAATCCCACACGGGACAAAAATTTGTGTGAACCACAAATGGTTGTTTCGAGTCTGAGTGTTTCTTGTGTCCATTGTTTGAATGATTGTAAAGTTCTCCGTGACACGGAAATTATTCCTAGTGCAAGAGTTGTCTTTATATATTTGTTTAGTTTACATGGACCAGTTTTTTGAGCAGGGTATGAAAATAAAATATGTATCAGATTTTTAAATAGACCTTCAGCTACACAACTATGAAAACCACATTCATTTCTGTAATGTAACTTTTACGTGATACTCGTACAAACACACAGACAAACACAAATCTATAAATATTTGTTTTAACTTCTAGCTCTTATAACGTCGTTGCTAATTTTTATGATGATCGATTAAATAGTTAAGGCGTGAAAGCATAACAAATAAACTGACATTCGCATTTATAATATTAGTTAGGATTGTAAAGTAAAATAAATGAATGCTCCCTTTCTATTTTGATAAAAGTCGTCCTTGATTCATGTCCAACAAGTACGAACGTCAAATAATTTATGTAAATTAAATTGACCCTTATCTACCAAACACGGTATAATATTTGACCTTGTGAAGTTCTATGTACTGTTACCTAAAAGTATTTATACCAGTCTAGACAATATATGTAGTTATGATAAGTAACCGTTGTTGATCGATAACTTGAAATAACATCAAAGAGGTTTAATGTATAGTCACACGTTTATTTTCCCAAGGGGATAGAATGAAGTGTATTAGACCCATATTTTGCAAGCTATTTTTAAGTCCCACGTAGCAAGAATCAGTTTAAGGCCATTTTTTACTTTTACAACGATATGTCGCAGGCTTCGGCGGATATAGATACAATCCTTACTAATCCTTACTAATATTATAAATTCGAAAGTAACTCTGTCTGTCTATCTGTCTGTCTGTCTGTCTGTTACCTTTTCACGGCTAAACCACTCAACCGATTTAGATGAAATTTGGTACAGATATAGTTTAAAACCTGGGGAAGAACATAGGCTACTTTTTATTCATGCAGGTACCAGGCGGGCGGAGCCGTGCGCAAAAGCTAGTATTTAATAATTCTCTGACGAAATTTAAGAATGCTGTTGCACACAGCTCATTTGCAGAATGGTTCGTAGATCGCATTTATCTGTTTTCTCAGTTATTTTTATTTTTTTGAATTAGATGCGATCCGGGTTCGGAGACAATTGGCGCTGGACAGAGAAGAGTGGAAAGATCGAAGGGACGCCTTTGCCCTGCAATGGGACGGTACAGGCTAAAAATAAATAAATAATTTTTATAGTTACTATTTTTATATTACTGCTATTATTATAATATCTTTACTTTCAATTTGATAGCATTTATATATGTACTACTTTGTCGCATGCTGTGATCTCTTGTAAGAAAGAAAACAGAAGAGCTACAACTGTACTTAGCTTTTAATTGAAATATATGTGTATTTCTTGCTGAAGATCCTTATATATAAATAAATAAATAAACTACTATATACGGATTTTATCGCGTTGTTTATTTGACACTTTATTACAACATTTTTGAAAACTGTTACTTCTTACTATACTATTATACTATTTATATTTGTGTTTACACTTTCCCCGACGTTCTGAAAAGCAACCGAAACGTCGGGGAAAGTGTAAACACAAATATAAATAGTATAATAGTATAGTAATATGTAACAGTTTTTCAAAAATTTTGTAATAAAGTGTCAAATAAACAACGCGATAAAATCCGTATATAGTAGTTTAATTTCAATGAATAATATTCGCGTAAACAGAAGACAATATTATGTAAATAAATAAAATTAATTTACCGAACACAGGTGCACATTCCGCATTTCGCTAAGAACGCATGTAATAGGGGGCGAGTCTGTAATAATAATAATTATTATTATTTACTATTGCCGTGTAATGGGCACCATTCCGACTCCATGTTGCTATTGAGAGTATCCTGTTAGAAAACTTAATAACACTTTGCCTAAACCGGGACACGAACCTGAGACCTTATACATTGCCGTCGCATGTAATCCCGTTGCGCCAAAGTAGACATTACGTTTTGAACATACCTGGATTTGTACGTGTGGGCAGTATTCAAGAATTTCCCAGACACTACAAACCGTTTATAAACTCCTTCGAAATTTTGATGTTATTTTTATCTGTTTGCAGGTTGTGTTGTACAGTGGAAGATAGTCTGAAACTCTTACCTGAAACAACAAAAAACAAAACCGTGAAAAATGTTACAGTAGAAGATTAATAATAGAGAGATGAGGCATGATGTTCAAACATCTATAAAATACATATCGCACATCCAGTGGAATAAAGGCGTAAGAATATGCTAACTTTAGAGGAGAGCAAAAAATCTGTTTGAACTTATATTTACTATATGAAGTGCTTTTAAAAATATGTTATGACGCTCTTTAGGGGAAGGCTATGTCCAGCAGTGGACTATTGTAGCCTGATGATGATGACATAATTAAGATCAATATTCATCAAATTTTAAGTATTTAAGTAGATTTACCTATAGTCCTTAATGATTGAAAAATATCAAACTCATGATGACTAATACATGTCTTTAATCTTATTTATGTACCTTTTACTAAAAAATGTGTATTTTAATATTACTTATTTAATCGTACAATACTATTCTCATTCTATTTTTATTTGTATAATATTCCTATTTGATCTTTTAATTTAATTAAAATTCCGTACGTTCGTTCGTGAGTCGCTTATAGGCCTTATCAGCAAAAATCAGCGCTGCGGTCATTCGCTGCATAGGCTCAGCTAGAGCCTTTTAGGCACTCTCTGTTGTATTAAATGTTATTGTCTGTACTATGTGTGAGTCTAATAAAGAGTTCATTCATTCATTGAAATATATGGTACAAAGCCATTTCTTTGTCAAATTATAACGGAAATGATTCTGTATCTTTACTTGCACTATCTGCAAAAAAAATCGATTTTTTATTGCAGATTTATTGCACTGAAGGTATGTATACAACATAGCCTTACACCTAAGTCCCGAAGAAGTGGGAAAAGGTGTGAAACCACCAAATAAAAAGAAGTGTATATGTATCACCTCTGCCAAACCCAATACAATGAAAGAAAAAAATCTTATTAACAACTTGGGCGGTTTATTAGGATAACATTTTGAATTCTTGTAACATTATAGCCGACTTAAAACTTTAGACTATTTGGCAAATTAATGTTACAAACTGTTTAAATGTTTAAGGGTGAGGTTCAATGATTTAGTTGGCTACCTAAATCATTGCGAATTAGATACCACTGTAATATTTACTATTATTCTTCGGCGGAAGTTGCTAATGGCTACTAGCAACTGCGATTCCGCCGAAGAAGATTAACCCGTCAACTGTCGAGCGGACATACGTCTGTCCGCAAAAATGAGTTATCAAAAGAAAAAAGACGACAAACGTATGTCCGCTGCACACTTGACTCGTTAATGAGTCAAGTGTCGAGCGGACACACGTTTTCCGTTTGTGTATTGTTTGCACAATGAATTTTTAATAATTTTTCCGTATTTCCCCTAGACGATTAAGAAGTTAAGTAAAATAAAGTTCGGGTTACATTCTGAACTGCCCACGTATCTTTCTTTACCTGTTAACAACTATATACTATGTGTATGTATATATGTAAATATCTACGTCATCAGCAGAGCAGGTGCACATAACTTTTTCGTAATAGTCTAAGCGGGTTTATGTTAAGTGGTTGCGTAGGTAATGGTCAAGTAAAAGCCTTTTTGCTTGTACCCAAGTACATAAGTCAGGTGAATTGTTAGAATATGCCATATATATATTGGTCGGATATATCTATACTAATATTTTAAAGCTAAAGAGTTTGTTTGTTAGGTCGAACGCGCTAATCTCAGGAACTACTGGTTCGAATTAAATAATTCTTTTAGTATCGGATAGCCCATTTATCAAGGAAGGCTATAAGCTATATAACATCATGCTACGAACAATAGGAACAGAGTATCAATAAAAAATGTTGCAAAATCGGGGAAAATTCTCTTATGTGACGCAAACGAGGTTACGCGAGTCAGCTTGTTGTTATATAACATTTAAGGTCGCAGCCGACTTATACAACACCGCTCCAACACCGCTCTCGCACAGCTAAGCCAAACGGAGAGGCCACTACCCACTGTCCACGCACAGACAGCTAGCAGGCAACCAGCTGTCCACGCGCTTACAGCTAGCAGTTGACTAGCTTCTACTATCCGCGCGTGCGTGCGTACATCGCGCAGGCCGGCCGCTTGAAGCGCGCGGTAAGCGTGACTTCAACTATCGAGTGGGACGATGGCGGTAAGCTCGCTTACAGCGAGCTGTTTGCTAATTTGTGATATCAATATAAATTATGTCTACAGAGGACGCCCTAAAGCTCCAATTTCTATTAACATTATTTTGCCGTGTGGGAGCGGTGTTGTATAAATCAGCTGCCCTTGAGTCAATGGGTACCACGTTAATTTCATATAAACGTATACCCGGTTTTCTTCTTGAATAATGACACTAGAACAAAAATAATTAACTAATATCCTTTCGGTCCGCTTGAGAACTAAACTTAAGACCTTATGATATGACAGCTGGCAACATAACCACAAACTTCATGCCATGGAACATCAAGTCAAACTCACTTATATCACATTATTTACTTACTCAATATTTAAGTTAAGGGTGAGTAGTTTCTCATGCATGGCGACCAGAGCCATATTATTTATTCAATGGTGTGAGTGGTCGCCACTCCGGCACGGGGTTTAACAAAATATAGGCGTTAGAAAGAGGAAAATATTACTACGAACTCCCCAAAAAGAGGTCAATAAACTATGTATGAGGACGGATTAAATATACATATTATTTCAGGCTACGTTAAAAATAGATTGGTGTATTGATAACTTTTTACTGTTCATACATATTCGAAATACAGGTAGTATGTATAAGGCGTATAACATTGATCAGGTCATAGATTGGATCTGCCGGGGCTGCAGGATGAATGCGCGAGTGATCTCCGCGCCCTGGCCATAGAATGTGAAAAGAAACACCATGGTAGGTTTAGTCGGTATTACCGGGATATCTCCATCTTTTCCCAGGTGAGTCCGACATAAACCCTCCGCCCCCCCCGCGTAGAGATATGCGCGAATGCGTTCACCCCTTAAAAAAAATGATCGTAGATTGGATTCCTACTTATTATACGAGTACTATCGATGAACCCACTCCATGAACATCCATCCATGAACCTACTCGTAATATAGGTACGTAATTAAATCTATGCTAGATTTAACACATATAAGTCGGCCTTGATGGCGTAGTGGTTAGTGTAACCAACTGCCACGCCTGAGGTCGCGGGTTCGATTCCCGCACAAGTCAATAATTTGTGTGCATGAACATGGATGTTTGTCTTGGTCTGGGTGTTTATATGTATAATATGTATGTATTTACAAAAAAAAATTATATATGTATGTTTATCCATTGTCTAGTACCTACCCATAGTACAAGCTCTGCTTAGTTTGCGCTAGATGGTGTTGTGTGTATGTGATAGAATGTTATTATTATAAATAGTGCCACAAAAGAAGTATTTATATCTGACTGCACCTTTCTTTCAGACAACCGTCGCGTTGGATTTAAAAGCCAAAGTTCATAATCTATATTTGTTTGTTTGGTCTACCAGAGATATATACATATCTTCAGTAGCTTATGAATCGAAAGCTTTAAGATTAGAAGTGAATATTAATTTTGGACTTATATTGACTTTGAAATTAATCTACTTAATATGATTTTATTGCGTTAGTTTCTTTTTATTTTAAACACCTCTATTACATAATTTTGAAGCAATTAAACTACTACTGCTTAACTTGACTACTATTCAAGCTAACATTTCAATTATTAAACTATTTTGATTTACACTTTCATTATGGTACACAGTTAGTTGAAACATGATGCATGGATTGTATATATTACACATTAATTTTACAAAGTAATCTACATACATTGAAGTTTTATCAGCTTTGAATTGAGTATTCAATTTAATTTGAAAACGTTATCTCCCACTTTAGGTTTTAACCTCTGTATCGCGGTTTTACAAATACTAGCGGTCGCCTAGTGATCAAAATTCGACCAAAATTTCTAAGCTTGCTACTCTGTTTTCTATTTTTCTTTATTACATATAAATAAGGTATAGGTAACCATAGTTACAAAGAATTGTACGACGTCAGACGAACAATGCCGAAATACTACAAACGCGATTCGACTGTGTGTGTCAAATGCATGGTTGTGTGCGTGTAGTGCTTTTACATTAATTTCATGTATTTGTAATGCATATTTTATAAAAATATTAGGATTCGCCCCTCCTTCTTCATATAAACTTTAACTGTGCCAAATTTACATACTTCTCCGCTCGCACAATTTTCGTAAAAAGGGGTACAAAGTTATTGCTTCACGTATTAATATGTAGATACAATAACGGATGCAAAGTACCGTCCGACCATCAATCACAGAACGATAATTTGTGATCACAGTAATAATCGTCCCGTGTAAGATTCGATACTCGAAGCAAAGCAAGGTGGCCGCTTTCACAGTACTTTCTTTTTACGTTATAAATTACTGACAGCTTACAAAAACAACATCACTCTTCTACTCACATACCAACGCAATTTAATTTACCGAGTAGCCGTACAAAGCGCTAGTAATATAATTTAAAGTTACAAGTGGACGCGGGAATATTAGTCAAAAAGGGTACGAACGCAGAAAATTTTCAGTTGGAATGAGTGTTGAAAATCTGTGACCCGCATGCCACAAATTACGAAGATAAAATACAAATAATTTATCCATCCTCTTAATCATTTAAAATAGTAATCATTCTATTAATCTATTGAGAGGCAGCGAGACACCGGCGGCCTGACACAATAGGTTTTCATTTATCATTGGCATTCAAACAAATTACAGTATAATGGTAACTTTGAATGATAGAACGATTCTAAACCTCGCATATATTTTATCGATCTATGTTACTAACCATTAGTCACGGACAAATATCGATTTTGGATCAAGTCAGACAAATACTGAATAATATCGAGCTAACTTTATCCGAAATACGTATTAAAATGTCCTAGTGGTCGCCCAGTGGTCGAAATTCAACAGCTATTTTATAAATTTTAGGTTTCTTTACTCCTTCCTCTTATAAACTCTAAGTATGCCAAATCGGTCCGTGCATGCAATAAGCTAAAAAAGAGGTAAAAATTTTACTCTTCACGTATTTCTATACTAATATTATAAAGAGGAATGTTTTGATTTTTTGTTTATTTGTAAGGATTTAACTTAAATACTACTAAACCGATTTTAAAAATTCTTTCACCATTGAAAAGCTATACTAACACCAAGTAACGTACTTTATTTTTTTTAAAGTACTGTACCCTAACCTACTTTTAAGCAAGCGAATCGCGGGTAAAAGCTAGTGTTACATAGAAATACGTGAGGAGCAAAATTTGTAAGTCTTTTTCTGTCGAATGAGTACGTCTATTTTTACGTGCTATATTGTCTCAGCGTTCTGTACCTGTCTAGTATGTGTCCTTATTTCACAGTATTATATTTTATATTCGTACACACGAAAAATAATGATTAATGTCCACGCAGTTAAAACACGGCTGAAGATAATATTTGCGGCGGTGTACACTCCGGATATCACACTCTGGGGCTTTTAACTGGACCTTAAGCGGTTTTATTTACTGCTAGGCAGTGTTATTTTGGACGGTGTATCATAAGATTGCAGCACTTTGGTTATACTATTGGTAAAATATCAAGGAGGATTGACTGCATTGACTGGATTAAGTGTTCGCCTCGCCACAGCCATTGCGAGTGTTGTGCATGCAAGGAATATTAAACTGTAGAGGGGATGTGAGATTTGAGGGGGGATTTGAGTTCTCTATATTTACTGCAAATAAATATATTGGGTTTTATTCTGAAAACTATACCTATCTATACATTTTACATTTAGTTTATTTACATTAAATAAACTAAATGTAAAATGTAATGTCTAATGGCTAATGCCTCGATGGCGTAGTGGTTAGTGTAACCGACTGCCACGCCTGAGGTCGCGGGTTCGATTCCCGCACTAGTCAAACATTTGTGTGCATGAACATGGATGTTTGTCGTGGTTTGGGTGTTTCTATGTATAATATGTATGTATTTACAGAAAAAAAAGTTTATAATAATGTATGTTTATCCATTGTCTAGTACCCATAGTACAAGCTCTGCTTAGTTTGGGCTAGATGCTGTTGTATTATTATTATTATTAAAATGTGGTATTACAGATGTAACATTTATTATGTAGAAAAGAGATATATCATTGGCACACAAATACTATTTATGTACTTTAAAGTTTAGTTATTACTTATTATTTACGGTACTTTGAAATAACAACACTTGAGAACATTGAGACAACTACCAGCTTAGTCTCCCCGTAAACATGGCTGCAGTAATGCAACCGAAACGTCGGGGCAAAATGTTAACTTAAATATAAATAGTTTTGTAGCGATGGTGATGAAGGAAAGACGACGATGGAATCACGTAAGCTTTTATTTTCTTAATATCAGTACAATTTCAATGATGGTATGGTCCACAAATGTTAGAGATCAAAGCATCTATGTACGCACACCATCGCCTATTGTTTCCTAAGTGTCAGTTGGTCCGGATAGTTCCACGAGGTGCGGAAGCTATGCCGTGCACAACGGACTGCGGTTTATTATGCTGGCGCGAACGCGTTATATAGTGTCCTGGCGCGGTGGGGACGCTAACGGCAGGTGTGTGTGCGTTCGGCCGGGCTCGGTGACCGTCGTCAGCGTTGCATGTGTGCGTAGATGAAGCGCGGCGTATGGGTGTCCATTAGCGGTGTTACAGTTTTAATTAATTTTAATAGCTTAAATACAATAAAGTTCAATAATAGTAGTGTTAGAGTTTCAAAATCCTAATCCTATCCTAACTATCCTAATCCTATCCTAACTATCCTAATCCTAACTAATAATATTATAAAAGCGAAAATGAGTTTGTTTGTTTGTTACCTTTTCATGCCTAAACCACTGAACCGATCATCCTGAAATTTTGCATATACGTTGTCAGGTGTACAGAAACGGACATAGGCTATCTTTCATCCCGAAAAAAATTACTGTTCCCAAGGAAAATAATAATAACGTTCTTATGATAATAGATGGCGCCACGTGTCTTTCGAATCATGATTAAATTATATTATTACAAGCAAAGTACAACCCGAATTGATTGTCAAATTCTAAATTAACGCGAGCGAAGCAAAAGCTAGTTATGTAATAAAGGTGTTTAAAATTAACAACGTGACAAAATCCGTATAAAGCGGTTTAATTTTAATTGCTTATATCAATTAAAAATAATAAATAATCATTAAGATTTATTTTATAGGTAGTAAACCTACTTACATTGTCTTTCATTGTATTTTATTAAAACAATCAACATCTAAAATGTACATTAGATATATTGTACGATATAAACATGGGGACGAAACTGTACTTACATACAAACATATAAACACAAACGTACTAGCGACCAAGATTAGGTACATTCGTCACTTCATTGATATTCGGTACACAGAAGCAAATCTTGTTAGATCCCGATGCATAGCCTTCGAATATTATGATTGGCTTTCCTTTTCATACAAAAATATCAATAACAGTTCTGGCAAATGTTTGAGAACAATAAGCGATATTTTTTTAAGGATATTGGTCAAACTATGAGAAAATGCTGTATCGCGGGCATATTTGCGAACATTCAAACAACGGACACGAAGAACATTCAGAATCGGGACAACTATATTGGATCGCACAAATCTTCGTTCCGTGTAGGATTCGAACACACAACACTCTGCGCTGTGCAATTGCAAGTCGACCACTTTCTAACACCTACATCATCATCTGCGCAGACGTGGCTAAAGTCTGTGCAGTGTAAATCCTTACCAATACATCCTAATCCTAACTGTCCTAACTATCCTTACTATAATATTATAAATTCGAAAGTAATTCTGTCTGTCTGTCTGTCTGTTACCTTTTCACGGCTAAACCACTCAACCGATTTAGATGAAATTTGGTACAGATATAGTTTAAAATCTCGGGAAGGACATAGGCTACTTTTTATTGATGTAGGTACCACGCGGGCGGAGCCGCGCGCAAAAGCTAGTAATATTATAAATGTGAAAGTGAGTTTGTTTGTTTGTTTGTTTGTTACGCTTTCACGCATTAACTACTCGACCGATCAAGATGAAATTTTGCATACACGTTGTCAGGGGTACAGAATAGGATATAGGGTACCTTTCATTCAGAAAAAATAATTGTTGCAAACCTAACCTAACCTAATCTACATTTACGCGAGCGAGGCCGCGGGTGAATATTAGTAATATTATAAATGTAACGTAACGCTTTCATGCCTTAACTACTCGACTGAACATAATGAAAGGAGATGTTTCATATTCGGCTACAAAATGTACGGTACATCAAAAAAGATTAAAAATTACTAGAAATCAGGTAAAAATGCTATTCCAAGAATTTACTTGTAATTGAGATCGTACAAGACAAAAATATTTTTTCTGTTATTGCCATATTCAATATGGCGGTACAATGGATTGTAGCATTAGATATAATTCGTTCAGAAATTGTATAATATGAACTGATAGAAGATAAATATCACAAAGTAATAAAATAAAAATACTTATATATACCTACATTGCAGCATATTGCGACTACAATAAGTACAAATAATTGTTAGAACCCGTCGACGTTTATCATACGATGGTATGATAAACGTATATTTATAGAAACGCACCAGTCTTACAGGTCCTGTGCATTTCGGAACGAAATATTCTTGATGACATTTTGACGTTAACACTTGACAATTATGTTTGTCAATGATTTCTTAGTCATGTAATGTATTGAATTGTATTATCGTTTGCGCGTGCGCTTAGATTTTCATGACTTCCGCTGTTATTTTGTTTTACTCGTTCTGACTGATTCCCTACGACTTTGGTTTTGTTTAACGGTTTTTTTGATAATATCTGCTCATACTTGGAATAAACTTAAGATTCTATTAGAAGTCGTAAAACGTGACAACACCCTATAAAGAAGCGATTCAATTCGCTGGTTGGTTTTTAAATACGCGAAATTCAATCAAGTCTTACTCAGCTCAGTTGCGTTTTGTACTTTATAGGTTATAAATTATAATGTCATTATGTCATAACCTCTATGGAGTATGGTCATAACATTCCGCCATGATTGTTCAGATAAACGTCAAATATATTCGATTTTTATTTTGTACATCTTCAATACTGTTTTAATGTCGATATTTTTTGTTTAAATATGTTTATTGGTTAATTTCCTAGGATTTTTAATCACGTACATGTTGTAGCCGGGGTCCCATACAAAAATATAACGTCTCCTTTCGCATATACGTTGTCATAGAAAAGGACATAAGGCACCTTTCCATCCAGGAAAAAGTACTGTTTCCAAGGGATAGAAAATTGACAAACCGCGGGCAAAATCTAATAAATAAATTAAATTAAATGGCGTCACAGTCAAACCACGCAAACGAAGACTCAGGCAAAGCCTAGTTCTATACAAGTTTGCACTACACAAACCTCAGAAAATTCCCCTTACGCAACCTATACCGGCATCTTTATTCGGATCCCGGATGTGTTATAGTACGGATGTAATCCAGATGTAAAGCTTATACGTGACCTCCGCCTTTACTGGTGTTTGGTCGAGAAAATATTTTGCGAATTACCTTAGTTATTACGGGACGATTTTTATATTGAATTTGGGATATGTATGCGGTAATTTGGCTTTCTTTGGCTATATAACATGGCGAAGTATACGTTACGTTTATATAACACCGAGGGTATAAACAAACGATTACACTTTTATTTCATCCTTACTAATATTATAAATGCGACTGTGAGTTTGTTTGTTACGCTTTTAATTACTTGGTTTTATTTTTCTACTTTTAATTATTGTTTTGATATTTTCCTTTTTTTTATCTCTTCATGTTTTGGGTGCCTAAATAAATAATTTTTCTTTATTTCTTTCTTCTATACACAATAACGGTAATTTCTTGTATTTTACTGCAGGAACGATAACGATAACGAAAGGATAGTTATTTTAATTGATTACTATAAAAAATAATAATCATATATACATATAAAAAAAGTATATATGTATGTTTATCCATTGTTTAGTACCCATAGTACAAGCTCTGCTTAGTTTGGGCTAGATGGTGTTGTGTGTATGTGGTAGAATATTATTATATTATTATTATTATATTATTATTATTATATTATATACATAAAATACTGTTACTTATGCCGGTGTCATTGTGATTCAATGAACACTAAGAGTAGTTTAAAAGAAAAAGTAACTTAATAAGTGTCATTTCCAGGACGCTTTTCCTTCATTTAAAGTAAGTTTTCCATTTGAAGCAGCTTTGCGCAGTAAGTAACAAGTCTTAAGTTATTTCTATCGCGGACTCCCTTCGGGGAACACTTCACATTCATAATAAATACGTACCTACGAACAAGTCTCGAACAACAGCGGTTTGTTTTAACGTAAGACAATACGAGACTTTTTATCACTGTGTGCTTTCTTAACAATGCTAGGGACAAGGTAGACATAAATTACACAAATTATCGGGTTCGAACCCACGTCGTGCACCTCTGACTTTCGGAAGTTATATGACTTTTCAAAATCATGTGCTTATTGATTGATAATTAACGTCTGCTCCGTACCTCGGAGAGCACGTTAAGCCTTCGGTCCCGGCTGCCATGAACATCTATGGCAGTCGTTATTGGGAAGTCAGTACCCTATAATATCCTGACACTGGTCTACACCCTTCGGGTTGCGGAGGTCAGATAGCAGTCGCTCCGTGTAAAAACTGATAGCCAGTCAAATCCGGTTAGACTAGAAAGCCGACCCCAAGTGACTTGGGAATAATAAAGGCTAGGGAGAAGACATCTATGTTTCGTCAGCTATACCGTAATAGACGGCATGGCATGAAGTATTAGCTTATGTGGTCGCCTCATCACAGCCGCTACACTGATACTCATCAGTTCGAACCCCATACATAACAAATATAAACATTTCACTGACTTCTAAGATACAGGTCCATTTAGAAGTCAGGATCTCCAGTTTGTAATGTATACCTTAAGCCCTATATTTTGTACCTAGATTAAGTGTATTTCGTATGGAGTAATAAACTTTATTATTATTATTATATGTATGTGTGATTCATAAATAGGGTCACGCGTACAAGTATAGGCAGATGTGTGTTGCACTCAATATTGTGCTTAAACATTTCAGCGCCACGGTCTTGTATAGAATACAAACGTTTCCGTGCCCTTACGCCATGTCTTTATTAGAAGAAAATGTCTTAACGAAAAATTTATTAAAAAAATATATAGGTAATAAATATTTTTTTTCTATATTACTACGTTGGCAAACAAGCATACGGCCCACCTGATGGTAAGTGGTCACCGTAGCCTATGGATGCCTGCAACACCAGGGCCATCACTTGCGCATTGCCGACCCTTTAGGAAAGGAAGTGGGAAGGAGAAGGAGCGGGAAGGGGGAAAGAGGGTGATTGGGCATCCGGCACTCTCACTCACCGAACGAAACACAACAGTAGGAATACTGGCATTTCACGTCGATATTCTGTGAGAGGGTAGTCCTTCCCCCGTCGAGCCGGCCCATTCATGCTGAAATCAGCGAGCCTCTACTACTCATAATTTTATTTTGTGCGTAATTTTACTATTGCCTAAAACTCTAGTTTTACATTTTATTTCAATAGGGGTCTTTTTATTTTGAAAACAGCAAAATTGAAGTAGCCAAAATTTTTCAACTGTTATAGATTTATAGCTTGGCGCTGGAGTACACATCGCGTTCGGCATAGGTTGGCGCTCAATAGGTTAAAGCTTTCAACTGCCACACCGATTTTGTGCCACAGGCGAGCCTTTTGTGGTCTACCGGGCACAGTACAAAATTTCGAGCTGCTTCTGAAATTTTCTAGTAAACATCAAGAAACCTTTAAATAATAAATATTACCAGACGGAACATCCATATAACACGTATTATATATGTACGTAGCCTTAGTCATCGAGCCAAAAATATAACGTACGACTTGCATAGATAAAAGATTTAGTCAAAATGAAGAAAATTTTATTGCATGTATTAGGAGAGATATTCCAGGTCAGTCGAAATCTGTAGTCAATGCCTACCCTTAAAAAAACTGGCATAAATGCCGAAGACAATGTGTATTACGCTCAATTGTTTATAATATCAACCCTGTATTAAATTGTCCCACTGCTGGGCACGGGCCTCTTCTCAGCGTGAGAAGGGTTAGGTCATAGTCCATCACGCTGGTTCAGTGCGGGTTGGCAGACTCCACATATCTTTGAGAACTAATGAAAACAATAATTTGATAACTCTTCGATATGCAGGTTTCCCCACGATGTTTTCCTTCACCGTTAAAGCAGCAAGCGATAATTACCATTTAATGCGCAAATAACTTTAAAAAGTCAGAGTTATATTAATTGTAATCCCATGTAAGCAAATTGCCATCCACCGCGCATTTACTGTCTCCGTGACCGTTCTTAGATTTTCCAAAAAAAAACATACTCATACTTTCTTGTATGTATGTATACACATAATTAATTTAATGAGATATATAACAGAATCGGTCCTATTGACGCAGTATTTTCGTCATTTACTGCAGAGACGGCTTTGCTACGCAAACGGATAGACCGAAATAACCGACCTTATGTAATCAACGCTGCGATATATGCCGTTGTATTTACGACTGCAGTTATTTCGCGAGTGATAGTTGTAGCTTTTCTGATGACAAATGAAAACTGATTAAACATTTTTTTTATATCCTTAATTAACATAGCAAAAATAAGCGTATGGTGCTTAGCCACGTATCATTTTATTTTATTGTCACCATGAATAATTCCTGTGGCGCGGGGGAATTAACAATCATTCAAACAACGGACACAAAGAATATCCAGAATCGCAACAACCATTTGTGGATAACACAAATATTTATCCCCTATGGGATTCGAATCCACAACACTCGGTGCAATGGCAGTGCCGAGTCGATAACTTAAACCACTACGCCATCCGAGAAGTCAATTCTTCTTCTTTTCGTGTGGTTAGTGGCCAATCTGTGGTCAAGCCTCTGACATGGCTGCTGTCAATTTAGCAACAACCGGGACCGACTTTTTACGTGCCCTCCGAAGCACGGAGATGCTCAGAAGAAATACCACTAAGCGGTCACCCATCTATAGACTGACCGCACCCAACGTTGCTTAACCTCGCTAATCGTTTACCGATCAGTAAGTGCAACTGGCTATGAGTGAAGTCAATTAAACTACTTAATACGGATTTTATCGCGTTGTTATATAATTATATTTATATAGTTTAGGCTAATTCTATGTGCTTATTGCACTTGTCTCATTATGATTATTATTAATTACAGAAGACATTTAGATACAAAAAGCTAGCAAAATATTGAAATATTAGATATTTTCATTTATGAGCTCGTGATTTATGTATAAAATAAAATGGTAATTTTAAATATTCATTTTCGTTTTGAGATAACTTATAATATTTACAAACCTATATCAAAATATATTTTAAACAATTCGTGTTCAAAGTAACGTCTTTTAGTTTATCAGATATAATAACATGAATTTGCTATTTGAATTAATTTGTTGGAAGACCGAAACACAATTTTCTTTATAAATACCTACATAACGGCAATATCATAGATACAGAATATCCAATCAGTCCAATATCAATAACTGCATTATTGATCTAATTTCGCTGAACGCGAGTCTATTTACGATAAGATCTGTGAAAAGTAGTTCAATTTGTATCAGTTTCAATTGTGCTTTTCGTTTCGAACTAAATTTCTTCGTGGTTCTGAAGCAATAAACATCGATTGCAAATAAAAGCGCAAAGTGTTTGCAGCCTACATTAAACTACTGCACTTTGACATTAAATTCATCCACATGTAAAAAAGTTAATGTTCCACTTGCTTCTGCACGCGTCTTTGCCCGCTTAAAATGCATAAAAAGTATCCTATGTGTTAATCTGATAAATGGGATAACAAACACACGTCTTCATAAACTTTCACATTTATTATATTACTAGATGTTGCCCGTGGCTTCGCTTGGGTGTAAAGTCAATGTTCTATCTCTCGGGAACAGAACTTTTTTCCTGAATAAAAGGTTATATCCTTTTCTGTACTATTGACAACGTGTAATTATATGAAATATCATTATGATCGGTCTAGTAATTAAGGCGCGAAAGCGTAACAAACATACAAACATATTCGCATTTATGAGTTCGGATTAAGAATGAACATAAGTGTATAGCACACTTCACGTAAATACAGACCAACAGCGCAAAATAACACGAGAAGGTAAATAACTGCAGTCGACCAACTGGCACCTTTTTTGCACGCGCATCGCCATTTTAGCGCATATCGCACCGGCCGTCTATACCTAAGTACTTACCTATGTACTAAAATATTTAGTGACTAAGATCAGAACATTTTTGATTACAAAATTGGCCGCTTTATAGATATTAGATCACGAAAATGTATAAAGTCAATAAATCTTTAACTTAAATTATACTACCACTAAGTCACTTTTTGGTTAATGTGATGCTAATAATGCGTCTAAGAAATGTTTGCCAATATAATAAAGGATCTATGCTTCTTTCCTCAAATTAAACGATGATTGCTTTGATATTCACGGATTTTATTAAGACAACCGTTCGATACAACCGTCAAAAGTAGAATGAATCCATCGTTACATCACTTCTACGTCAAAACGTCATTCGTAGTGTTGCCATAGCTAAATTATAATTCGGTACAATTTAATATTATTACATTACTAAAAGGAACTAAAATTAATGAATCTAATATTAATATATGATCTTACGATAAATGCATTTAAATAAATACTTCATTACAATTATTAACATCTTCGTATAGTATCTTGGCTGGTCAACCTTACAATAAACACAAAAGTTAATCCTAACTATAATTATAAATGCGAATGTGAGTTTGTTTATTTATTTCGCTTTCACGTCTTAACTATTAGACTGGTCATCATGACATCTGGCTAACACGTTGTGAGGGGTACAGAAAATGACTACGATATATCCAGAAAAAGGAGCGTTTCCGAGCGAGCGAAGCTGCGGTAAAAGCTAGTTACAAAGTAAGACAAAGACACACATTGTGTTTATCGCTGTTTTATTCTGCCGTAAACTAATTAGAATAACACAGCTACAAAAGACAATAGTAGAACTCGATAGTTTTCAATGACAGACACGTGCATAGAAAGAAAGAAAGAAAAATGATTTATTTTGGCACACAAGAGGGCACACTCAAAAACATGAAGAAGTAACCAAAAAAGAAAATAATAATTGACACTAGATAAATAAAAACAAATAAATACTAACACTTATAATACGAATCATTTCATTTCTGCTCACTGACAACACCACACCTTCCGCTTAACTAACGGAAACCGACTACCTCCATTCAAACTCAATACTTATATTATTATCAATTCAAACCAAAACAAATAAAACATTTCCTCTGAAATAACTACCGACGTTCAAACAAATTAAAAGCGAATAAAATTCTGGTAGGTATCTTTACTCCACCAGCAAAACAAATCTTAACCAGATTACCACATAATTATCCCCCAGTGGCCTTCTAAAAGCAGTTTAGTTTTACGACGACTGTATAGAGATATACTTGTATCGATATTCGGATCGATATCGGCAAACATCGGTTCACCACTGGCTCTGAGGGAAATAAATATTCCAACATATGATACAGATTCTGAACATTCCTTGGTTAAATTGAAAGCGAAGTTTTAATACATAATATATATTCTTTGCATCCCTAAAATGGTAGGCAGTGATGTATTTGACTGACATTTTGGTACCTATGTGTTTAGGTCTCACACTTTTATATAGGGTTGCCAACCGTACTTTATAATATCTTATGTTATCTTATGTGGGGGCCAGTCAGTGCAGACCGGCAACACTTCGACCCAGTGGGATCTTTTGTGTCGACATTGTCCCAATAACGACTGCCATAGATGTTCATGGCAGCCGGAACCGACGGCTTAACATGCTCTCCGAGGCACGAAGCAGGCGATAATTGTCAATCAATACACAGATAATTTCGAAAAGTCATATAACTTCCGAAAGTCAGAGGTGCGCGACGTGGGTTTGAACCCGAGACCCTCTGCATTGCAGTCTGTTGGTCTCCCCACTGAGCTATCGCTGTTCTTTATAATAAAATATTATACGTTATTTCTGGTAAAAGTACTTTATTAGGAAAATAAAGTACCTACGTCAAAATACATTATTTTACCCATGCCGACTTTTATAGGTTTTATTTAATTGTTTACCTAAAGCAACGCTATAGATTTCCTAAATACTACATGGTAACTATAAAACAGGTTAGGTAGGTGGTTTTCAGATCTTGTACTTTATTTTTTAGCTCATATATTAAATGTGCTCTATTTGATCAAAATAAAGGTGGCAACCCTACTTATATACTCGAAGGCGTAGACAAAAGTCTATTACACTTAGATCTTAACAATTATGGTTTAGGTCCCATGTTGTAGGTAACTAGCCTTATGCACTTATCACAAAGGCCATAGAGCAGCGATAGCTCAGTGGGAGAACAACAGACTGCAATGCAGAGGGTCTCGGGTTCAAACCCACGTCACGCACCTCTGACTTTCGGAAGTTATATGACTTTTCGAAATTATGTGCGTATTGATTGACAATTATCGCCTGCTCCGTGCCTCGGAAAGCACGTTAAGCCGTTGATCCCGGCTGCCATGATCATCTATGGCAGTTGTTATTGGGAGAGTGTCGACACAAAAGATCCCACTGGGTCGAAGTGTCGCCGGACTGCACTGACTGGCCCCACATAAGATAAGATAAGATATCACAAAGGTGCATTTGGTTACATATGTCACAAAATGTTATAGAATGTAATTTACCTTTGTGAAAGAAAAAAATAAACTTATTATTATTAAACTTATTATGCAGTTCGATATAGAGGGCATAGTTTCAGATGCTATACAGTCACTAAGAATTTTTTGACAGACGGTCATATTTACGGGTTTTAAGACCTGGGAACCAAACGCGAGACCTCTTGCACAGCAATAGCATTCACTACCGCTTTGCCATTAAGGCTCACGAAATAGCGATTTTCTATTAGAAAAATCATCGGTCAAGTGCAAGTCGGTCATCTGTCAAGGTTCACCTACGTATGTAAAAACGTATAGAAAGTTACCCTATATACATTGTCTCTTGCCATTTTCCTTGAAGGGTAAGTAGAGGTGTTAATTCTTATTTCGCCAACTAAGATTAAGGTCCCACGAAATAGGTGGCCAGCCAATAGCAGACACAGTTTCATCTGTAGAATTTCTTGACTGAAAACCCAATAGAACTTTGCTCGATCTAGGTATCAACCCGAAACTTTTTATATAATCTTGGGTTTGGTTCTAGCCTTAGTATAAAAACAAAACCTTTTAAATAACTGCCACAGCAATTACTCAAATAAAAAAGTCACTTAGTGTAAAATGTTAAAAATTACATAATGTTTTATTCCGACTACATTTTTAATTTCCCAAGAAAGCTACTTACTTAATTATATTCTTAATTAGGATCAGTCTACTCTCATCTCCATAAAATTCACGGTAAAAAGTAATACAGGAAAAAGAATAATTTTGCTTCGAATTTTATAAAGTTGTTGGTTTTGTGACGCTTAAAGCCAGTCGTTAGCTCACCGGTTCAATTCGGAAAGCGACAGAGAATTCTATTAAGAAATCGCGTTCCATTACGTGTGACTTAACACGTAGTTTCATGCCTAGGTATATCCTCGAAGGGATAAAGAACTCTCTATAACACCTTCATTTCACCAACTATGCTTTTAGGTCTTAATTCGGCTTAGAATTTCTTGACAGAAAAATCCAATAACACTTTTCCCTACATGGAAATCAAACCCGAGACTTCACAGCAGTCATATTCAATACTACTGCGCCGTTAAGGCAAAGTTTAACTTCAGTCATTTATAATTATGCATTCACCTTGACCTAAAGAGTCCAGACAAAGAAGTATTCAGTGGAAACCTTTAGAATATCGTAATTTAAACAATAAAAGCCAAGAAGGCGAAACTACTTTTATACCAAGTAATACAGTTTCTGTCTTGTTAATTATTTGACAAGCTCGAGCGGTACTAGCCAGTAAAATTGTATAATCACTACTGAAGGAAACTCACTCCTAACAGAATCGTTCTCGGTTAGCATACCAAAAGAATACTAGTTTGTAACCCAAACTGCTAATAAATCTTTAAAAAAATTGTGCGCCATGGTTTGCCCGCCATTCTATTTACGCAAATCATACTATGCTGTCTATATCTGATTGTACAGAATGAGTCTAATAATATGTGGATTACAAATTTGTGTGGAACTTTAATTTAATGAACTGTGAAACCCACAACAATATCCATTCAGTGGTCTTTGTATGATGCGTATTATATATGTATATATTATAATACGAAATGTGATTTCGTCAGCTATATTTTATATCCTACGTAATAGGGATATAATGTATATTCTTACGCCTATATACAGAATGTCTCAGAAGATGTGAATCAAATTGTAACGGTAGATTCCTTAGGTAGAAAAACATGTAAAAATAAAAAAATATGTTGTGTTGTTAGTCAAATTTACAAGATTTTCTTTGGTGCAAAAAAAATACACCAAAATAATGCTGCGATTTTAAAAATGCGTCAGTGTAAAAAAAATCGTTTGTAGTTTGACGAATCAATCCTTCACAAATAATAATAGTAAAAAAATTTAAATTAACCATAAACGAAGCACCTGTAGCAGAAAGTCTAAAAATGTCGTACTTTTTTAAAAACTTAGATTTTTTATTTTTACGCAATGGTCATAATTTTTATTTTTTTATTTAGCACATTTGAAAGTTCCTTACGTAAGGAATCTCCTGTTATAATTTGTTTCACATCTTCTGGGACACCCTATATGTATCTAATACAGCAGCATTGCCACTGCGTCGAGTGTTGAAGATTCAACCCACACACTGGACATAAATTTGTGTAATTAGGAAATAGTTTTATCGAGTCCAGGTGTTCTTTCTGTATGTTGTTGAATGATTGTAGCGTCCACCGCGACACAGGATTTAAATCTTTTATTTTTTAAATTGTTATAGGCTTCCGTTTGAACTCGATCTCACCTGATGTTAAATGACGATGCAGTCGACGATGGAGCACGCATGCCTAGAAGATACCTATTCAATCTCGACTTGAAGATACCCAGATTGTACTAATCGGGAAACACAGACTTAGGTAGTAAGTTCCATTTGCGGTACGCATTATAAATGTGGAAGCAAAGCGCTTCGTGCGTAAATGTGGTATATCCATCATGTACCTGTGGTGCTGGTCTATTTGTCTGGTCGTCCGATGGTAGAATAGGGAAGGAGGAATTAAATTATGCAATTCCTCTGCACACTCTCCGAAATGTATCCGATAGAAAACCGAAATGCTGACAACCCAAGATGTTGCTCCAAGATTTGGAGTCGTGCGTTGACTTTATTTAAATCTAGTGCAGGAGTTGCCTTTTATAAAAAGAAAGAAAGACTTACAAATTATTGTCTTACGTGAACACGTATATTATACATTGAAATTCAACTATATTATACGGATTATTTATTTCAAAACACTATAAATAGTAGGAAAGTGTAACAGTAATAGTTTAATAGTTTCAAAATGTTGTAAATATAGTGTTTTAAAATAAACAACGCGATAAAATTAAAGTAGTTAAATTTTAAGAAAGAAAGACATGTACGTTTCCTCAGAAGGTTTCCATCATCGTTAAAGCATATCAGACAAAAACCCTTTAAAATTGCTTAACTGCCAATGTCCGTTGTACTGTATAGTTTATGCTATAGCCAAACCAATAAATATCTGGAACGACATACTAACATGTGGGACACGGTACATGAAATACGCAATATTAAACACGGGCCGTACTACTGTCTCTCATACATACATAAATAGATTCAAGCCTGTGTCTCAGAGGCATGGCACTAGCATGGCACTAGCATGGCATGGTTCTCTTTTTTATTCACTCTTATTACATTCTATATTTTTTCTGGATGATACGTACCCTATATCATAGGAAGTTATATGACTTTTCGAAATTATGTGCGTATTGATTGACAATTATCGCCTGCTCCGTGCCTTGGAGAGCATCATCTATGGCAGTCGTTATTGGGAAGTCAGTGCCCTCTAATATCCTGACACTGGTCTAGCCTTAGGGTATCGTTAGCCTTCGGGTTGCGGAGGTCAGATGGCAGTCGCTCCGTGTAAAAACTGATATTCAGTCAAATCCGGTTAGACTAGAAAGCCGACTCCAAGTGACTTGGGAATAATAAAGGCTAGGGAGAAGAAGAAGAAGATACGTACCCTATATCAATTTCTGTACCGCGGACAACATGTATGCGAAATTTCATGATGATCAGTCGAGTACTTTTTTTTTTTTTTTTTTTTTTTGCTCGTCAAAATGACCACACTCCACCTGATGGTAAGCAGTCGTGTGGTCTAAAAGCAGTGGCCTCCACATCGCCCCCAACCATTATGGTGTAATATTTCGAATACCCGTCGTCCGGGATTCAGATAGACATACCTATCATCCAGAAAAGATACTGCTACCGAGGGATATATAATTGACATAATCAAGACTTACGCGAGCATTGGCATATTTCTACAGAATATACCACGGGGAGTGCTTTGAAGAGTTATTCCACCTTATCCCGCCCTCCCCTTTCCTATCCAGAACAACGCGTGCTGGGCTCAAATGCCATCCTTACACGGTAGAATCGATTAGAGCGCGTACCAAAAAGTTTGGGTCCTCATACCTCTGCCGAACGACCAAGGCATGGAATTCTCTGCCAAGGCACGTGTTTCCTTCTTCCTTCAATCCTGGGTCCTTTAAGCGGGGCGTGAAAAAGCATCTTCTCAGGCCGTCAAAGTAGAGACCTCGACATCGCCTCGGCTACTGTGGGGGCGGTGTGGAGGCCACTGCACTTAGACCACACGACTGCTTACCATCAGGTGGAGTGTGCTCATTTTGACGAGAAAATAAAAAAAAATAAAAAAAATGCCACAGGCAAAATCTAGTAAGAGATATTTACAAAAAAATATGCGGGGTGTACATATAAGATTTATGGCAGCCAAGTATTGAAGTCTGTCTGTACGTTTCCACGCGTAAGAAGTGAAAAACTAGTAGAGAATAAAACTATACTTTTTATTATGACTGAACAAGACTGAAACTGTACAAGAAAGTGCACCTTAATATCAATATTTAATTATATAGGTGTATATGACACACTATATTTAGTACAAAAACGACTGAAATATTCAGTTAAGCTTGTTCAAGTCACCATTAAAATTGTATATGACTGATTATATTGGTCGGTCGTCTATGTCTAATACTAGTGGGAGTCTTGTGTAGTTTATTTATGAATTGTATGGAAATATGCCAAATGCTAAATATTTTGGACACTTTCTTAGTAATATATTTCTTGAACGTTTCTGCATTTTAGTACTGTGGCGTCTAGTTTTAGTTTGTGTTGGCATGCCTCGTGTTCTTTTCAATATTTCGACTTTTGATATAGGTAAAAGTATTGTATTTTGTTTCCTTTGATAATAAGACTAACTGGGGACATTTTGTTAACTTTGATAGGTATCTATACTAATATTATAAAGCTGAAGAATTTGTTTGTTTGGTTGGTTGAACGTGCTAATCTCAGGAAGGCCCGAATTTAAATTTTCTTTTAGTGTTGTATAGACCATTTATCGAGGAAGGCTATAGGCTACATAAGATCACACTACGACCAATACGAGCGGAGTATCAATAAAAAATGTTGCAAAACGGGTAAAATTCTCTTACGTGAAGCAGACGAAGTTGCGTGGGTCTGCTAGTCAAGAATAATATCACTATAATAATATGATGCGATGGTTTATGTGGTCAAGTAATCTTTGTTAATTATCTACTGCCAAAAATAATATTACAGCAGCAACCATATAAATATTACCTTAATACTAAACGTGAATGTAAGTTTGTTTGATTGTTACGCTTTCACTCCTTAACTACTCGACCGACCAACATTTATTTATTTAACACTAGCTTTTGCCCGCGGCTTCACTTGCGTTAATTTAGAATTTGACAATCAATTCGGGTTGTATTCTGCTTGTAATAATATAATACAATCATGATTCGAAAGACACGTGGCGCCATCTATTATCATAAGAACGTTATTATTGTTTTCCTCGGGAACAGTAATGTTTTCGGGATGAAAGGTAGCCATGTCCGTTTCTGTACACCTGTCAACGTATATGCAAAATTTCAGGATGATCGGTTCAGTGATTTAGGCGTGAAAAGATAACAAACAAACAAACAAATTCACTTTCGCTTTTATAATATTAGTTAGGAAGTTAGGATGAACAAAGAAAAAGTTGTATCTGAAGCTTGATGGGTACCAACAGTACTTCTGTCTTTGTCCTTTGTGTGCGCTGTTGTATAGGATTCTATAAGTTCTTAAATGCCAGTCAAAATATCCGTCATCTACAGAATGCCTTAGATGAAACAATTGTACTTTTGTGTTCCCGTTTGCCAGATAAACAAGCAAATAGAATACGAGTCGAATGGAAAGTTGAAGAATAATATTCCCTTTTGTTTGTCGAATAATAAAACAATAGATCTAAGTTTTTTAATAAAAATCTCTACTTGCGAACGCCATCGCATTGCCGAGTCACCGAATTTCAAAGAGAATTTAATAAAAAGAAAAACAAGGATTCTCCGAGTTCCCTTTATTCTGAGGGTCAGGGCAATATTATCGGCATATTAGAATGTTTGGCGCGG
The DNA here is from genome assembly GCA_963564715.1 of Catocala sponsa. Classification (NCBI taxonomy): domain Eukaryota; kingdom Metazoa; phylum Arthropoda; class Insecta; order Lepidoptera; family Erebidae; genus Catocala; species Catocala sponsa. Next base: position 13,564,470 of record OY751351.1, read on the forward strand.
ACATTTTGAATAACCCACTTGGCCATAATTTTATTATTGAAAGGTAGTTGTTGAAATTCCATTAGCTAATTTAAAATAACGGTAATGGAATCAATTGCTATTTATTTAAAAGTGTTGTTTTTTTAAATATTATCGTTTCTTTATGGGCTCATGTCTGTAAGTATAGGCAGTTATACTTTAACTCTCACGTATTATTGAGCATATTAGTCACCGTGCTGCTAATGAGAATTTCGTAAAAGAAAAATTCAATAGCAGTCTGTTCGACACGAGAAAGGCACTAAACTTAATGACCGGCTAAATATAAAAGCAAACTTACGCGATGGGACAATCGAGAGGCTTGTTTTTCTTGATTTTAATTTGCCTACAGTGTTAATACTTTAATAATAATAATAATAATAATAATAAAGTTTATTTCACCACACATAAAATAACAGTACATAGTTTTAAAAATAAAAATATTGGTAGTAAAACTGTAATTCCTTATAACTATTACAGTCTCACACTATGTGGTGACCAGCACCTTTGCCAAGTTGTTGAAACAACTTGTATTAAAGGTGCCAGGCCCGTATCCCTGTTGTAGGTACATTTAAGTAACAATTTATTGTTAAAATAAAAAACTTGATTTAACTCATATCGGAATTTTACTGAGAAGTTTACAGTAAAAAATAATAAAACAAAGATATGTGTTTGATAAGAGTATGTGGTTGGTGGTATTTGGCGTGTGTGTGTGTCTGTGTGTGTGTGTGTGTATGTGTGTGTGTGTGTGTGTGTGTGTGTGTGTGTGTGTGTGTGTGTGTGTGCGTGTGTGTGTGTGTTACGGATAAGTTAAAAGTAGCTGCTCAGTTTTGTAATAATTTAATGTTAGAAGGTAGGTTGTAACTATCTCTTTTCATGAGTATCTCGAGAGTGTGTAGATGTTTAGCTTCCTATTAAGTATATTATAGAGGCGTGGCCCTAGATAACAGCAAAATTTTTGGGTAAATGATAGTTTACATTTGTGGATTTGACAAACTATATCCTTACGACGCTTATCGACTGCCTTGTATGGAGTGATCTGGTGTTGGTGTAAAACTGTGGATGCAACAAATAGTTGTCTGACAGTCAACACTTCACAAGCTTTGTATAGGGCCTCAGTTGGAAACAGAAATGAACGGAATGTACTGACTTTTAGAACGGCTCTTTGAGCTCTTTCCAACTTTATTATAAAAGTTTAGGCCGCTCCACCCCATACAGAAATACCATACATCAGTATAGATTGGCACAGAGAGAGGTAAGTTCGTTTGACAGTCTCTGTCTCCGCGACATGACGTAGAGTCTTAAAAACAAAGATTAGCTTTCTTACCCGCGATGTTAGTGTCTCAATGTGCTTTGCAAAGGTCAGTTTATCATCGATAATAATACCGAGATACTTAATTTTACGTGTGCGTTCCAATTAAAGACAGCAACAAGGCGACATGCCAGGGAACGGGCAGGAATGGGCGATTAGAGTGAAAGATTTGGGTGGTCGTGCTGGTTTACGAAGGTGGTATGTAAGTATTTTAGTTTTGTCAATGTTTAACGTTAGAAGATGCCTAGATAACCACAAAGTGACTTGGTTTAACCCCGTTTGAGCCGCTTCAAAAACATCTTCCCATGATTCACCACAGAAAGTAAGGACGGTGTCATCTGCAAAGGTGGTGACTTTGCCTCGTTTTAGATTAAGCTCACACAGTCGATTTATATAAGTTAGGAAGAGTGTCGGTCCGATCACGCTACCTTGAGGAACACCAAAAGTGATTGGGAGTTCGCTACTTACGTATTCTCCAATCTTGACATACTGGGTTCTGTTATTGAGGTAGTCTTTGAAAATGTTCAGAGCATGGTCACGAATAGCGAACTCTTCTAGTTTCGATATAAGGTGTGGAATAGAGACTGTGTCAAAAGCTTTTTTGAGGTCTAGGAATACAGACAGAACTCTTTTTTTGGTATCAAGATTTTTCACAACATAGTCTGTTAATTCTAGAATTGCGTCATTTGTTGATTTACCGCACCTAAAGCCGAATTGATTAGTCGATAAAAGTTCTTTTTTCTCGAGATAATTAACGAGTCTTTTATTAATTATACGTTCCAACAATTTTGAGATCGAAGGCAATACGGCAATAGGGCGATAATTGTTGACACAGTCTCTATTTCCTCCCTTGTATATCGGATGTACTACCGCTTTTTTTAGATATTTAGGGAAGGTACTAGTTCTTAGGCAACGATTGAAGATGTATGTCAAGGGTGGAATAAGCAGATGTCGGTATCGTTTAAGAAACTCTGTGGGTATACCATCCCATCCGGATGCTGAATCTGTTTTCAACGTCATGAGTATGTTTTCGACCTCTGATTCATCAGTTTCCAACATTACAAACGAGTGAAGTGGACGCAAAGTTGGGTTGTCATTCGTTAAATTTAGGTTTGTACTTTGTTGTTGAATCCCAATTTGTAATGCCAGATTCTTGCCAATTGTAGTGAAGAAGCTGTTCACATCATTAACTGATTGCATCGGTGTGTCTGAGGATGTTAGTAAGTCAATAGGAGATACTTTAGGTTTAGTGGTATTTGTTATTCTCTTTACTATCTGCCAGATCTTTTTATTGTCTTTGCCTGCTAGTTTTAGCTCAGTTCTTTCATAATCTCTTTTTAGTTTTTTAAGGATTTTGGTACAGAAGTTTCTATACCTACGGTAAGTTGTGCTGAGGATTTGGTCATTAGGAAACAATTTAAGCTTTCTATGCATTGCGTCTCTATTACGCATACAGCGAAGAAGACCAGGGGTCATCCATGGTTTAAGCATTCGCTTATGCTTAGAGAGTTTCATGATGGTAGTGTGAGCCTGTATAGTCATCATAATGGAGTCAACAAATAGTTCTAAAGCTTGATTTGCGTCGGTACACTGGTATATAACATGGAAGTCCATTTTAGACATATCGGCATCGAGGGAAGTGTAATTTATTTTAGAAATGGAAAGGCTTTGTTGTTTGTATCTTTTTTTATGTTTAAGACAGAGGATAATCGATAATCGAGTTTGGAGCTAATTTTCAGTATTACGTGGTCTAGACATCGGTCTTCTCGGGTATGGAAGGTATGAGCTGGAAGTAGACCATGGAATGATATAAGATTAAGGTACTCTGATATTTTATTAGTATGAGATGTGCCACTAATGTTAAGATTTATATCCCCGATAATGACGACATTTTGAAAGGACGAAAGTTCAGTCAAGACCGTGGTGAGTGAGTCTAAGAATTTTGTGATATCAGTAAATGATGGTGACCGATAGATGCAAATAATAGCCTTATCTTTCCCATCTTTAATTACAAGACAACTTGCATCCATAAATAGGGGTTCCTCGACTGAAAAGTTATGTATGTTTTTAATGTAGAGAACGACTCCATCACATTTGTTCGCAGGCTTTGTTGAACAATAGTACGAATAGTTATCTATGTTTGGTATTAGGTCGTTACATTTGGCCCAAAATTCAGTAAAGATGTAGATATCAAATTCTAAGTTAATTCTAGCAAGGAGAGTGAAAAAATTATCTAGGTTTGCATTAATTGATCTAATATTTTGTGTAATAATTTTTAATTGTTTATTTGGGTGAGATACGTGTGAAGAGCACTCTTCAGCAGTGCAGGTCAAGGCTTTCGAGACAGATAGTTGGTCTATATCATCACCTAGTTTGCATAAGTTATCCACTGTTAAGAAGTAAACGGGTTTGTTTCACCATAATGAGCATTAGAAAAATTTTGTGGGTTATTGTTCTGGCTGCTGGTTGATAGAGTGTAGAACGCGAGAGTATGATAGTGTACCCGTATGCCTTTGTAATCAAGAGAAAGAGTGCTTAATGTGTTTGTGTTTGAGTTTGTGTTGTGTGTTAAGATGTAGTAAATTGTATTAATAATGCTATAAAATAATATAAGAAACTCTATAGACTTAAAACTAAAGCTAAAGCGCATGCAATAATATCTAGGACATAGTCACTTTTCTTGAATGAATACTTCAAGCTGTGTTTCTGACTTGACGTAGATGGTCGGTGCGCCTTCAGCCTTTTTTACCAGAACTTTTCCGTCACTAGTCCAGCAGTATTTAATCTTGTTTTCCTTTTTAAGTTAACGAGCTAGATAAAAGAGTTTTCTTGAGTGTACAGTAAGATGTTCAGCCAGATATATAGGAGATGTGCTTCCTTCTAGACCCGCGTGTCCAGTGTTTAGCTTGCTTGCTGTCTTATTTAGGTCTTTAACTGCGCTAATGAGTGAGTTTTTGAGGTGTACGTGTGTGAGTTGGGTGACTATTGGCCTATTGGAGGATTGTTTGCCATTTAAGCGGTAGATGTCCTGGATATCTAACGATTGCAGCTTAACGTTTAGTGTATTTGAACAGTTCAAAACATAGTTCATAAGGTCTTTTTTAGATTCGTTAGGTTTGTAAGGCACATTTCTTATTTCGATGAAAGTTAGTTTTGAAACTCGTTGTAAGTCCTCCATTTTTTCTTAAAGTACTGTTATTTCATTCCGATTTTTTTTGCACTCGTCTTCCAATGTTTTAATTTTGGCGCAATATTCGTCTTGTTGATTAGAAATGAACTCGATACTTTTCTCAAAATTCACAATTAAGGTACTTATGTTCTCTTGGAAAGATGCAAACATTAGCCGTATTTCTTCCTTAAAGTCATCCAAATCATCCCTCGTAACATTGTCATGACGTCGCTTTTGTCTTGAAGTAACAAACGACGACGGCGGCGGAGTTACATCCCTGCGAGATATATCCGCGTCCGACGCGCTCTTAGTTGGTGATCGCATCATAGTACTAGGCGAACAGAGGCGGCGAGGTGGTTTATCTGTGTGCGTTGGCGCAGGCGACTTATTCAATGTGTGAGTGCGTGAGGTGTGTTAGTCGCGTGCTGATGACACACGCGGCGCGCGGCGGCGGGGCGGGTGTGGCTTGTGCGCGTGTGTGCGTGTATGCAGGTAAGTACTCACGAAGCTTCGTCGTTGTCGCTGTACGTTATTTACTTCACAGGATCGCACGGTCGGAGATATTTCCTTCCTAGTAGTGGGCGCCTGGTACTTCAGATATTTGTTTTTGCGATTAAAATTATTTAATTTAATTTAATATTTAAAAATAAATAAATACTGGGGACACGTCTTAACGCTGTCGCGGTCCAAGGGGAAGGGGATTTAGATAAATTTATATCTTGTATGTCGTATATTTTAAAAGTCAGCGTTGTTTGAAAGCACCAGCACCAGTCCGAAATGCGAATAATATTTTTTCTTTAGTTAGTCCGTTTATTGTGGAAAGATATCCTTACTAATATTATAAATGGTAATGTGAGTTTGGTTGTTTGTTTGTTACGCTTTCACGCCTTAACTAGTCGACTGATCATCGTGAAATTTCGCATATACGTTTTCAGTAAAACAGAAAAGGACATAGGACATCTTTCATCCAGAAAAAAATACTGTTTCTAACCGACATTTACACGAGCGAAAACGCGGTTAAAATCTAGTAAGAAATATAACATCACGCTACGAGCCTCAAGAATGGATCAGCAATTATAAACGTGGTAGCTCATAAATATGCAAGCGAGTTTCCGTTCCGCACATTACTTTCCAAGTGATGTAATAACCGACGGTACGGCATCCACATTGGTACTTCCAGTACCAATACCACTATCGTCTAAAATATGAAGGTCGTATATATTTTAATGCATGCAGGTACTAGTTTCAGGTCAAGGCTCTCATATGCAGTAATATTCAAGAAACTGTTTTATTTGTAAGATTATAAATGAGATTAGAACTTTCCACATACATACCAACCACGCCAGCTTTCTTGGAGAGGTAAGTAGAGACTATTGATTTTCACTTACTATCATACATCTCTTGCCTAAATCTCTTTTATTTTATTTTTCATATATGCTCAATGGTTGTACTCTTAGCCTTTCTTACTCTTGGCCATTCTCAGAATGTCTCTAATGTGATCAAAGAACATGTAATTTGATACTGATTTTATAGGTTTGAGGTATGGCGTTAATTAATCTACAAAAAAAGGAACAAACACAACCATATTGTCCAAAGCGGTATTTTCAAATTTTGCACATTGTCAAATATACCAGTTGGCGAGTGTCTTTTTTATGTGAGTACTACAATTTATCCTGATCGGCCTAAGGAAACATAGAGCTAAAAAAGCTGATAGTAGTATGGACTCGGAGTCAGGAACTGCGCTCGGTAGACGACCAGCTATGCCTACGATGGGCATAGACATGTGACTATGCTATATACGATAAATAAAATTACAACCATTCCTATGGCTCAAACGGATATATTAAAACCACGATTCCATTACAAAAACCTCGAGTCAATGCACTACATCATAAACATTACATTACTTTTATAACTTTATCGTACTTATAACCTCGATTGCAATTTGAACTCTTGTTCCATGGTTGTAAATTTCCCTTTGTATAATTTAAATATACAATCACTTTTGTGGAGGGTGGCAATTCCGGCCAGTACGAAATGTTTTTGCAAAGTTTATGAGTTCACGTCAGACCCTTTCTTGTATATTAGAAATAAGAAAGATTTTTGGAAAATATTTGCCGGTAGCAACTTTAGTGAAAATAGTGAAATGTTTTCAAAATATCGGCATCTTGACTAGAACTCAAATATAATCTGATATGCTTCTACAAAGGGTTAACTGATGAGAAACCTTCAGTTTTAAGATTAGGTCCGAAAGCGTTGAAGGGAAAATGTTAATAAAGTTCCTTTAGACCCTTAATTTCGCTGGTATTTATAGCGTAAAGGTTTGTTAATATCTTAGAAGTTTTAACGAAAAGGGGTTGATTGAATGGACTCGTTTGCTGTTGATAAATTTGGCAAACCGTTTTGTAGGGTGTATGATGGTTATTAATTAAAATACTAGTAATGGTTCAGCAATTGTAGAGATTACTGCGCTTAAACACAGACAAATAGATAAAACCTGTTTAAGATTATATTATTTACAGCGTCTAAAGTGAGGTCATATTTTAAGAACGTAATGTACCAGTATGTTTGATGACAATATTATTGGTACCGTGTCTGCAAAAGTATTACATTTTTATCTACCTCCAAAGCATTTGGACAAATGATTCACAATTATATATTATATTTGCGTCTTTACCAGATAGTTTCTTAATTTTTATACGGACATTTTCGGGCAATTCTGGAATTGCCATCGGCACGGCCAAAAGTTATTACGTCCCTACTACGTAACGAACAATTAATTGGAACCATCTCATCCATCCGAAGAGAAACTTATTGTATCGGTGTCATTTCCAGTCTGTATTAAACATTATGTTTTCATTGTTTTACATTAGTCACAGGAGCCAATAAAATATGACCACTTTTTATGGCTACACGCTGTAAATGTATCATTATACTCCCGCCTAACTATACATTAGATCCAAGATGATCAAACGTAGACACCGATATTCGTCACTTGCTCTACTTTAACTTCTCTTAGTTTGAATCACCGCTCGACTGTGTGATCTCTACTACCACCACGCATAATGACCACATAGAGGACAACTAATGACCAGCTGATATCACAGTTATCTTCATAAAGGAAGTTTCGTGGCTGTGTCCATTTTATTCTGCTTGTGTAACTTTAGATACTAATTAACAGTTTGATCTAAATAGTTGAGGCAGATATTTGGATAGAATGGTTGGCGATAATTAGTTGGATATTTCCTTATAATATTTTTAGTCGCCTATCAGGTTCTGAAGGGCTCAATTAAGGCAAAGACAGATGTCCTTAACGCTTTCGAGACCACGTCAATTCCAAACTATAACACGGTCGGCCATGCTTAGAGTGACATTTATTGTTAAGTTATGAATTAGCAATGTTTTTGTTTATGGATATAAGAGTGGCACGTTACTTTTTATCCCGAAAAAATGGAGTAGGTTCCTGTGAGATACACCTTTACGAGGAAATATGCGAAACTTCGGGTACAAGGTACTTTTATATACCTAACTAATATTATAAAGATAAATGTGAATGTGAGTTTGTTTTTTACGCTTTCGCGCCTTAAGTACTTAACTGGTCATCATGAAATTTTGCACATACGTTGTCGGGGTTACAGAAAAGGACATAGAAGAAAAAAGATCTTTAATCCAGAAAAAATAATTATTCCCGGCGGTAGCCGCGTGCAAAACCTTGTATATAATAAGTTCATTTTACGTGTTAACATTGAGTGAAAACTAAAACCAACGACAAAAATCGTACAATTTAAATTGTAATCCAGGTTTTGTGCGACAGACATTTATTGATTCTGAATAATTTATTTCTAGAAATTGGTCAATTGCCTAATCCATTACATCAATTTTCAATACTACCAATCTGTTACCAGACTTTAATAAATCAAAAAGGTTCGACCTTTGTGAAGGACAGACAGATCAAAAATATGTTAAGTAGTAGGTAGTACGGTGATAGTAAAAGCAACTACCATGCACGATGTCTTGGGTACGATGCCCAAGTCATGCAAAGTGATACTGTAATTTTCTGTCAAAATAATTTTCCGAAGCAGCACGGAGTTTGGTACTGTAGCCGGTACAGTACTAAATTCCTTGCTGCTTCGTAAAATTATTTTGACAGAAAATACCTGTACATAGCAATAAGTTTGCCCATTCATCGTTCATTTAACGCAAGTTATCGTTTTTAGGTCTTGAGTTTATAACGTAGAAACCAAAACAATAACTGGCGAAATGTAGGTGTTATTATTATTATTTAAAATCAATTCGTGGTACAGTTCAAACTTATATCTAAATTTTATGATACGTTACCATATCCACAAAAAACTAAAAATTTAATTGCCTTAAGTTTCCTAACATAAAAAATTAACTAAACATCCATCATCCCACTAAATCTCAAACAACTACGACACACATCCATTCATCCCGAAGCAAACAGATCACACTCTGATTCTGATGTCAGGAGCATATTAAGCAAAAGCATCTTATATTTACTAACGATAAGAAAGTATACCCTACAAACGCTGTCAAAATAAGAAGTGTCAATCGCGACTTGCTGACACTTATAAACATAAGACCCCGTCTTACTAACGCAAGGTATAACGTTCTCTACTGCCGTCATTATTCTATGTTTTGTGGCCGGTATAGTGCCTCCTCAAGGAGCCTGAAAACCTTACACGCTAGAGGAATACAATACAATGTTATTTGAGTGATGTCTTTTGTAGAGTGGAGATATTTCCCTAGACCCACAGACCTTACCCTGATGCAATTTGAGGGAAATCAAGGATAAAATGATAGCCCACCTGTATTGTCACATGGCTGTTGTTTAATTAAATTTGCATCATTAAAATTAAACTCCAGGCAATTAAACCCTATTATGTTATCACAACACAACCCTTGGTTATAATTTCTAAATTAATTTCACCAGAAAACAATTACAGCGTGACCCATTTCGGATTATAAAAATCGATACTCATTAAAAGCGTCATTTAACAAGCAGAGCACGATCCTAATGTAACCCATTATGCCAATGAATATACAAATCCGATAGCCTAATATCGTCCCAGATATACGTTACAAGTAAGTCTAATTTTGGTATCAGTGCAGAACATATACAGCTATCTCTTTTCATTATTATTGTAACCCTTTACGTTTAGTGGAATCCGTCTCATAACAAAAACAATACTTTTTTAGATTGTGTATCTAAAAAAGTTTTGTTATCGTATCGCTTGGGAAATAACTATTGAAATGCAAGAACTATGGTATTGACAAAATTGGGTTTTCTATTTGACTGTTTATTTAGATATCAAGCAAAAAGATTTTGTTTCAGATTTGGGCACTTAAAGTTCAACTTATTATTAAGTTGAACTTTAAGTGCCGAGATCTGAATCAAAATCTTTAGATGTTATTATTAACATCTGATCCAAATTGCATTATTTTGTAAAGTAAAACTGAAGATATGATGCGTAGCGCAAAAAAATGACTCACAGGCAGCAAAGCCAAGGGCAATAGCTAGGAAAGTATCTTCAAGTACGCACGTAAATTCAAAATGACTGGTACTTTGTAGTGTTACAAAGAAATACAACTATCATTATTGTATTTCTTTCCAATACTGCACGAACAAGTTACGAGGCTTTGCTTTTAAGTGAAAGAACACATAACTAATCCATCAGCGATACGTATAGCACACACGAGCAATAAATTGGAAGGAGGAAACGACGAACTTCGACGACTCACATCCATTGGAAAACTGACCCAATTTGTAGGACGTTAAAAATAGTACGATTCTTGGCTGGGGGAGAAAGGTTACCGATTCGGAGATTATGTTTTCTCTTATCTTCGTACATGTATTAATTTTGTTGAAATAACTAGTTCTATTTTCGTGTTAATAGTGTAAGAAGTAATTCCCAATGCGCTTGCAAACCGTCAACAGTTATGTCACATACTTATAGTTACGATTATCGATTCGAATTCGTTTACAAGTGATTCGAATGATTAAAAATATATTGGTATTTGTTCAAATACTAGATTTTGCCCATTACAAATTTCTACCCCTCGGGAACAGTACTTTTATTCTAGGTGAAAGGTACCCTATGTCCTATTCTGTACCCTGACAACGTCTATGCGAAAAATCATGATGATCGGTCAAGTAGTTAAGGCGTGAAAGCGTAACAAACGAACTCACATTCGCATTTATAATATTAGATAGGTTGTGACTGTATTGGATTAATTGGTAACGTGTTAGAAATGCATCGTGTACTGTCGGATTTATTAAAATTACCTGAGGGTCATTAAGTAATAATCAGAGATAGTTAATTAATAATTAATCAACTATTGAATAAGCAATCGTAACATTTGCGATTTATTGCCGTAGCTATTCCAAATCTCTATTATTACTTATTAGACAGATCGACCTTGACTGCAAGTATGGCACATTCGATTAACTTGTAAGAACTGTTGTTAAGTAACTGGTGACAATCAAGTACCTACTAAAGTATGGTATGACTCGCGAAATATAAGTATAAGAATTCTGTTTCTTTAAGCTTAGGCTTTATTAAAATATGTAAAGCAAAGAAAACAGTCGACGAAGGCTATGTCACCATTCCCTCAAACCCTTACTACCCTTCTATTTATTCAACCTCAAATTAAGCTTTACTATGAAAACTGCCAAATTCACTTATGCAAATATGATACTGAAAACGATAGCTTCACAAATGCAAATTGCGACGCCATTAAGCTCAAGCCGTGTAGATAATTAGTTAGTTATTAATAACCTATAATAATAGTAATAATATTCTATCACATACACACAACACCATCTAGCCCAAACTGAGTAGAGCTTGTACTATGGGTACTAGACAATGGATAAACATACATATATACATATTTTTTTTATAATACATACATATTATACATAGAAACACCCAGACCAACACAAACATCCATGCCCATGCACACAAATGTTTGACTTGTGCGGGAATTGAACCCACGACCTCAGGCGTGGCAGTCGATTACACTAACCACTACGCTATCGAGGCCGATATATTATCTTGGAAGCAAGGAGATTATACCGACACTTATTACTAGTGTAATTACTTGTGAAGACTATGTGAAAAAGCCTCGATGGTGGAGTGGGAATGTAAGCGATAGCTTTGCATGAGGTCTATAGGTTCGGTTTCCGAGTCGGGTAAAGCGTTATTGGGATTTTAGTAAAGAAATTCTCAGTGTCAACATGTAGTCTGGGATTGTGACCGGTAAGCGGCAATTAGCTCGCTTCCTATTAATCAAATCAAATCAAATCATTTATTTGCAAACTACATAAGTGTACATACATAAAGTCTTAAATATTTTATAATAGTTACGTAGAACCTAAAAATATAGTAGGCGAATTGTAGTTGAAATTCACCTATAGGTACTTATCTTTTCGCGGATATTATAGAAGTGAAACTGTGTATATATATGTAAAGAATCTTTTAACACAATTCGTCTGCTTTTACCTAAAGTTAACAAGGCCCTGCATTCTGCAATTTATATTTTTTTATATAATCAAAAAAGAATGACTGATTATTAGTTCTATATAAAATCGTAAATATTTAAGTTAAGTTAATCCATCCATACCTGATTTACATAAGATTTACACTATGCGAAGTTGTATTTTGCAAAGCTAACGTCTCGCAACGTTGACGTTTTGAGAATTTGTCATTGTGCGAAGTTGTTATTTTGCGAAGTTATCATTTCGAGTTGTTATTATGCGAAATTCATTGAGTGAAACGCACACAATTATGTAGACGTATTGACATTTTGAGAAGCCTACATTCTGCTACAGAACTCCCTGAACTTGACTCATTATATGTGTGCAATATTTGAAGTATGTTTTTATAACGTTTCTTTTGAAGGCACGTTCGACGCTAATGAGGGTAAACACATCGTGTAGGTACTTACATATATTCACGTCTGTATATCGTTGAAGAGAAAGACATAGGTGTATTTATTTATTTATTTACCAAGCATATTGTTTTTCCTTGACTAAATTCACAACTATGAAAAGCTTTTTCAAAAGAGAGTGCCTACACTTATATTTTTCCCTGTATCACGAAGGGCTTTACAAACATACAATTAATTGACACAAAATAGACCTAGACTCAAAACCACCATATATGAATAGCACAAAAAACTAAAATGAATACTATGTTCCGTTTATTAGAATGCAAAATACAACACTACGGCTCGCGGCGATGCGAACTTTCATATGCGATCATGGGACCCAGGATAAAAATAATTGGATAAAATCCATCGGTTTAATTTACAATTAGATGCGCATCTTATTTGCGTCAGGAATTCCATAATCTCGTTGGATAAATACTATTAAGATAATTAATTTATCTCGTCATTGAAATTAATTTTATATACCTACATTTATTATTATGTTATAATATTTTTTATTTTTCTGTCTAATTATTGATTAGTTATTTCTTTATTAAATGGTTTTTGATATAATTATGTATGTGTATGTGATATAATGTTTTTTTTATAATGCTGACTCTCTTGACATTAATTATTTATTTTGTATGGATTTAAAATCTGAAATAAACGTTTTATTATTATTATTATTTAAATCTTTTACGCCATTCTTAAATTTTTCATTTGTTTCAATCGACACCGCATCTATTAGGATAGAAGTATTTTACACTATCTTATCTAAGCTGATGAAAATACTTAGGACGCTAATGAAATCTTGGGGCCGGGTAATAGGGGCCAAACTCATAATATTTTGGCGCGCAGCTTATTAACTTAGGGGCTGTTTGAACACGCTTAGTAATTTGTTTTAAATTGCTGACACAGAAGTATCCTTCGTATATATACGAATACACTGCGTAGTGCAGTTCTTGTTGTTGCGACTGTTGTAAATAAGGTTTTAAGTTCGATTTTCAGGTCTGACGAAGTGTTATTGGATTATTACCTATCAAGAAATTCTCATCAGCCGGACAGAGTCTGACACTGTACCCAGTAAACGGCAGCAGGCTATTATGTTTTTCCAGGTCAGGCAAAGTGTTATTAGGTTATACTACCAAGACTTTCTCATTAGCCGCACAGAGTCTGAGACTGTGCCCAGTAAACGGCAGCAGGCTATGCTATTATGTTTTTCCAGGTCAGGCAAAGTGTTATTAGGTTATTCTACCAAGACTTTCTCATTAGCCGCACAGAGTCTGAGACTGTGCCCAGTACGTTTACTGGGCACAGGCAAAAATATAATAGCCTGCTGTCGTTGACAGCAGGCTATTATATTTTTCCAGATCAAGCAAAGTGTTATTAGGTTATTCTACCAAGACGTTCTCATTAGCCGCACAGAGTCTGAGACTGTGCCCAGTAAACGACAGCAGGCTATTATGTTTTTCCAGGTCAGGCAAAGTGTTATTAGGTTATTCTACCAAGACTTTCTCATTAGCCGCACAGAGTCTGAGACTGTGCCCAGTAAACGACAGCAGGCTATTATGTTTTTCCAGGTCAGGCAAAGTGTTATTAGGTTATTCTACCAAGACTTTCTCATTAGCCGCACAGAGTCTGAGACTGTGCCCAGTAAACGACAGCAGGCTATTATATTTTTCCAGATCAAGCAAAGTGTTATTAGGTTATTCTACCAAGACGTTCTCATTAGCCGCACAGAGTCTGAGACTGTGCCCAGTAAACGGCAGCAGGCTATGCTATTATGTTTTTCCAGGTCAGGCAAAGTGTTATTAGGTTATTCTACCAAGACTTTCTCATTAGCCGCACAGAGTCTGAGACTGTGCCCAGTAAACGACAGCAGGCTATTATATGTTTTATTATAGACCCCCATACCTGGCGAAATGTGAGTCTATTTCACCTGTGTCTTAAGGTAGGTTAGACACATAACGGTATGTCCCTAATTATATCAAAACTCGCTATGCCCGCGGTTTTACCCGCGTTTATGGTTACTGCGCTGCCACCGTGGGTCGTAGCGTGATATTATATAGCCTATAGCCTTCCTCGATAAATAGTCTATCCGACACTAAAGAATTTTTCAATTTGAACTAGAAGTTCCTGAGATTACCGCGTTCAACCAAACAAACAAACTCTTCAGCTTTATAATATTAGTATAAACTAATTTTGCCTGTGTCTTCGCTTACGTAAATGTAGGTTAAATTACTAACAGTACTTTTTTGGATGAATGATATGTTTGATATTTATTGACAAATTCTAGTAAATAATAAAAAAGTCGACTACCCTACTGCTAAAAAAGAAAAAGCCATGTCAGCAATACAGACAAACACACAACCTTTATCTAAAAGGTTTATTTTCCATTCCTTTTGAATCATTTTAAGCAGGTAAGTGCTCGGTAAACTTAATTTCAGTGTTGTCTTTTAATTAGGTAGAGTTACCGCAGCACGCATATTTATGGAGCTTCGTAATGACTTGCGGGAGACAAAATCTTATGAGGCACGGATGGCGTAGTGGATTAAGTAGTCTCCTCGCTACAGTCTACGCCAAGTGTTTGGGTGCGATCACCACACGAGATAAAAAATTGTGATCCACAAACAGTTGAGCACAAAAATCATGTATGACAGAATTGTTCCCCTTTAAAAGTTCTAAAAAAAGTCCGCGATAGTATATATCTATCTTTTAAGGCTGGCTCACTATAACCATTTTTATGCTAACCAAATTTGTTCTACAACAATGCATTATTTGCGAAAGTATTATTATAAACATGATATTAATATTTATCCAAATAAATACGTTATTCATCACAAGTATTTAATTTAAAACAAAATTTCCCTTTACATCATTCGATTTCAATGAATATCTTAGGAGATATCGCAGTTTTAAAATAACATTGCAGCAAAATAATTACCCATTACAGACATAGTACAAACGATGTTTCTCCTGGTTTATTCTGCGTGATTACTACTGGTTCGATTTGAAAAATTCTTTTAATGTTGTATAGCCTATTTATCGAGGAAGGCTATAGGCTATATAACATCACGCTACGACCCTCGGGGGCGGCGCAGTAACGATAAACGCGGGTGAAACCGCGGGAACATCTAGTATATTATAAGTGCCAGTAATAATATAAGTTTTATGCTAGGTATATGGAGGTGCATAAAATCAGGCCTGAAAATCTACGAAGAAATAGACAGAGATGTTACTACTAGGGTTGCCAACCGTACTTTATAATAAAGTATTGTACGTTATTTCGCGTAAACGTACTTTAAACTTTACTAGGAAAATAAACTATGTAAAAATACTTTATTTTACCTATGTCAACATTTACGGGTTTATTTCATTGTTTACTTAAAGCAACGCTATAGAATTTCCCTAAATTAAATAAAACAATTGTTTATTTAACTCAATATAGACATATATTGAGTTAATCATTAAGTTAATCATCCTTAATCGAAAAAACGTTGGTCTAATCTTCCCTGGTCTATATATGTACTTTCCTGGCACATATATAAATATATATATATATTATGATAACATACGTTTGCCATACATTTTACATAGCTTATATTCAACATGTATGCGCACGCCGCCTAAATAAATGAACTCTATAAATAACATCTAAACCCGTTATACCCCTATCAAGGGATCACTTATAACTCCAACACTTTCCCATTATAAGTCTAATTAAGCCGCTATGCGGACTAAGCCATTACGAAACCCCACAAAAGGTTATTAAAAACCTAACATCATTGCAAAGAACTTAAAAGGTAGACTCGGTGTAATCTTCAAGCATAAAACGCTTAAACTTGCAAATTTTCACGAGTAAATGGTGTATGAAACATCTTTTACGATAGAGATAAAATACAAGCAATTTTCGCACTTATATTCAGCATCTAAAGACTATAATAAAGTGCTGGCAAGAGATGTCACAGTCGCATTTTACTTGTAAATAACATGGTCTTTGTTCTAGCACTGAACTCGGTTAGCTCGGGAAATAAAAACTGGAGTTACTTTTTTGTTCTACGAATTAATGATGTCAACTATAAGGCTAAAAGTTTGCAACAGGCCAAGCCTAAGCTGACCTAAAACACGGAAAACTCCAATTACCAACATTAATACTAAAAACTAATAACACAAACTTTATTAACAAACCTTTTTATCATCACACAGAAATTCACTTAATACACGAACAATTTACACTGAGGACTTTTCAACGAAACACCGCACTAATACTTCGACGGAAAACTCTTATTTATATGAAGCACTTTTTGTCAAAATACCTTTTACTCACACACGTCAGTCCACGGCGGATGCCGCAGAAAACTGAAATCTGCAAAGCAATAAAGCTTTCAATGAAAGCAGTGTTGCCAACGCATCTAATCCACCCTGGAATGCGGGTAAACGGAAAATAATAAAGTCGCGTTTATTCATGTAGGTAATTAAATTAGTGATTTTAGTGGTGTTTCGTCTGTGAATTTTAAAAGCTATCGTAACTGTTTACTTATGCTTTTATTTTGCTTGTAAAATAAACTCATCTGAAAATGTATAACATTCCGGATGTAAATGCATTTGTGAAGGTTAAAAATATAACATCTGTTATGAAAACATATTTTATACGAACAATTTGTTTTAGAGAATTCTACTTCCTATCATTTTCATCTATTATGTATAATACCGTGACTCCTTTCCTGTCAAATAATTTAAAAATAATTGGCGCGATCGAATTGTATGTATTTCTTTCATTTGTAGAAATGCATGTTGCATTTAAATAATGTATTTCACCAGATGTGTATGTGGTAGAATATTATTATTATTATTATTATTAGATACTTTTGAAATTATAGCCGTGAACCGCGATACACTAATATTTCTTTTTTTAGGCTGTTAAAAGTTTATTTTTGTCAAAGTCAAAGTCAAAAAATCATTTATTCATTTAGGTCACAAAGTAACACTTATGAACGTCAAAGTATATAGGTTAGTGAGTTTACTAAGTTACTGAAGCTACATTTAGGTTAGTTGCTAGGTTCAGGCAAAGGGTAGAGCCTATGAGAAGAAACCTGCAAGAAACTCACGGCCACTATTTTAAAACGTCAGTTAAATATAATTTCAGTTAAATAAAAAGTTCTATGGAATTCATATAACTTGCGGGGTTATATAAACAATATAACACGTAATACGTCACGCCTATTTACCCCAAAGGGTAAAGTAGGGATATATAACACACACATTTTCCTATTTACGTAAGTTCCACGCAATCGGCGACGAACCTGTTGCCGTCGACTGGGCACAGTTTCAAACTAAAACATCACTCGACCTTAGAGTTTATTTAAATAAATGCCAATGCTGACGTATCATTGGCAGTTAAAGTAGGTGTAAACAGATTCAGCACCAGGTCCGAGAGGCGGCATGCGTGTTCTCACGCGCGCCTCTATGTTGTGTTCGTCTCCTCACAAGCGGACAGTAAGGAAACAATTATCTCTGAATAGAGAGTCGTTTTGAGTAGTAGCCTGCCATCCCCGCCAACCCTGGTTATGTTGAAGAACACCGTGGTAGTTTTAGTCGGTATTACCGGGATCATCATTCCCTAGTGGGTCCAACATAACCTCGCTCCGCGAAGAGGTATTCGTCAAAGCAT
Organism: Catocala sponsa; assembly: GCA_963564715.1. NCBI lineage: Eukaryota > Metazoa > Arthropoda > Insecta > Lepidoptera > Erebidae > Catocala > Catocala sponsa. The sequence goes on from OY751351.1 coordinate 13,582,587, forward strand.
TCCCCCGCGTAAAAATAAGATGTAAACAGTTTACATCAATATTTTGAGTTACAGGCTTCCTTCGTAGCTTTAATTTGATAACAATCTTACCTACAAAAGCAGCTTCATAACCAAAATTATATTAATTTTAGGGAGATTTCAAAATAAAGGCTGGCATCTAGTTTTCTGTAGTGCACTGTTGCAATGTTAAAGTCATTTAGCGCTTAACGTGTGGACGTTGGAATAGCAAATTTGATTTTTTGAGGTCATCGTAGGCTCTTCCTGCGTTTTACCCACTTTTTGTGGTATAAGTGTTAGTACTGATATTAAATTTACATATTATATATAATTCTACTAGGTTAATTCGTATAGATGGTTATAATATTCTATAATAATACAATATTCTATCACATACACACGACACCATCTAGCCCAAAGTAAGCAGAGCTTGTACTATGGGTACTAGACAATGGATAAACATACATATATACTTCTTTTTTGTAAATACATAGGTACATATTGTACATAGAAACACCCAGACCAAGACAAACATCCATGTTCATGCACACAAACGTTTGACTTGTGCGGGAATCGAACCCGCGACCTCAGGCGTGGCAGTCGGTTACACTAACCACTACGCCATCGAGGTCGACAACATTTTGTGCTTGTTTCATTTGGTGTGTAACACGGTCGTCATATTAAAAGCAACATTTTCATGCCTCGGTTGCGTAGTGGTAGTAAATGCGACTGCCGTATATAAAGTCTCGGGTTAGATAACCGGGTCGGATAAAATGTTATTGGGTTATGTTTTGGCCACCAATTCTTAAAAGTAAAATTTGGATATAAAATACTTCTGCCAACACCTTCAGGGATATATACCTGGGATTATGTATGTGTGTATTGTACACTAAGCAGCTGATTGGACATGACTATCATATGCATTAGGATTAAATACCCATACCTCAACAAAACAATAGTTTACATTATAAATTTTAGACTAAGATCAAGAATTCTGCGCTAACTTTTACAGCGAAATTTCAAATTCAGGGACTTGCAGACAGAAGGTCGAAGAACTTATAACAATTCATTTAAATTGGATTGCAGTCAATGTTATCCACACCCGTATTTGTAAAGCTCTTGTTAAATATTCTTATCCTTTCTTTTATATACTTGATGACAAATCGCACGCCGCAGTTTTCTTTCAACAAGCAGTTCTTAAATTTTACGTTTGCTCTTATATTTTCCGGGGTTCGAATCCCGACAATATATTATTGGATAATTCTCAATAGCAGTACAATGTCTAAAAATTAAAATTTTTTTATTCGTTCCGTTTTTCTGTTCCAAACATTTTGTTCTCTTCTTCCTAATATAACATTAACGTTAAATTAAATATTGAGTTACATTTCCATGACTTAGTTAAGTCCCAAGTTTTATGGCTAAGTCTAAACCAATTAGAATATGTAAGTTCACATAATGAGAGTGCTCATTAAATTTGATTGTTGCGTGTCATATGAATCCCTTGAGAACGAAAGATACCTTGAATTCGTTATTTATGATATTGGAACATTGTAACAACATTTATTTTTGTTCAAAAATCAACATAATATACCTTATAGTCTCACGACTGTATCCTCTCTAAGGGGTAGACAGGTGAATTACACCTACATATCGCCATCTATAAATAATTATAAATGCGAAAATGAGTATGTTTGTATGTTACGCTTCTACACAAATCACAAAATGCACAAAAATCTTACGTGTAATAAATGTAATAATATATTTGCGCTTATTTATGTAAGAGACCGGATTCGATGTTTTTTTTTATACAACTAAGGTGACAAACAAGCATACGGCCCACCTGATGGTAAGTGGTCACCGTAGCCTATGGACGCCTGTAACACCAGAGGTATCACTTGCGCGTTGCCGACCCTTTAGGAAAAAGGACGAGAAAAAGGAAGTGGGAAGGAGAAGGACCGAGAAAAGTGATTGGGCCTCCGGCACTCTCACTCACCGGACGAAACATAACAGTGGGAATACTGCTATTTCACGTTGATATTCTGTGAGAGTGTAGTCCTTCGCCGGTCGAGCCGGCCCATTCATGCTGAAATCAGCGAGGCTCTACTACTTGCTGCCTTGATTGATAGATAGTTATTGGTATTTCCTATAAGGAAATTCTTAGCAGTAAGTAGTATGGAGTCTTTTAACTGTTGTTACAATCTTCTCCCTAGCCTTTATTATTCCCAACTCACTTGGGGTCGGCTATCTAGTCTAATCGGATTTCACTGGATATCAGTTTTTCACGGAACGGCTGCCACCGGACCTCCGCAACCCGAAGGCTAACGATACCCTAAGGCTAGACCAGTGTCAGGATATTAGAGGGCACTGACTTCCCGATAACGACTGCCATGTTCATGGCAGCCGGGACCGACGGCTTAATGTGCTCTCAGAGGCACGGAGCAGGCGATAATTGTCAATTAATACGCACATAATTCGAAAAGTCATATAATTTCCGAAAGTCGACGTGGGTTCGAACCCTCTGCATTGCAGTATATTGGTCTCCCCACTGAGCTATCGCTGCTTTTGCCGGACTCCTATATACTTCTGATTAAATTCGTTGCGGTATTCAAACAATTTAGCTTTCCCCGGGACTTCACGAATGCCAAACTCAGTGTTTTCCATGGTCACCACTGCTGATAACCTGGTTACACAGTGGCGGGAGTGTGACTTAGTCGCAAAAAATACAATAAATATTAGATAAGTACCTTTTGTGTGAGAAGTAAAATTTTCAATATTGGATTGTGTCGAAGTTTTACAATCTTATTTATTTATTTATAAGGATCGCCAACAAATGATACACAACTCTTACACAATAAAAGATGCTACAATAATACATGCCCTGTGCTCATTCTGTTATAGGCAACCACAACTAACACAGGAAGTACCAGTACAATAAACTATAATATAAAATGATAAAAATATGAAAATGAGAAAAACGATAATAAGTGTTTAAAAATGGTTAACAGTGTAAATCTTCGATGGTAAGTTAGTATTGTTGGTGGAATAAAATAACAATAATCTGGCTTACTGTCTCGAATACACAAATAAATTATGCCTCTCACTTTCAGTATAAATGCAAACGCTAGCAATCATAAGTGGTGGGTTATCATATTATTGCAATTGGGAACGGCTAACAGGAGTCATTGAACTTAAAAGATATCTAGATGCAGTAAAGTTCACTATATACTATAGAGAACTTTGTTCACAATAATCTAGGAAATCATTCAATACACTATTGTAGTAGTAATTTTTTTCTTCACTTAGAATTGTTATTATAATAGCCGGAATTGAAAATTTTGTTTTACATTTACGTGAAAGTTATAAATTGAAATATATTACATTATACAGCTTCTACACGGTTTATTTTAGCAAAACGCTACCTAAGGTGTCAAGAATGTATTCTCAATAACTACAAACCCTTTAATTAATTTTCTCTTTTATTTCAAAGTATGTATTAATTTCATACTTGATCCTCGGCATTTTAATTACGATCGCTAAAATTAGACCTTGCTTTAATATTTTCCTGGCACTGTAGCCAGTAGACGAAAAATGTGTGTGTGTACCAGAGTACACAGGTAAGAAGTGAAACTTCTTTACGACATATCAACTTTAACTAATTTTAACAGATTTATATACATTCACTGATACTTACAATCAAAAAGTGAGGTTAACCTCAAATAAATATTAAAATCATGCTCATACGTGTTGAATTTATAAAACGAAATATATAATCACTCTCACTTTTCTTGTAAATTCACTTAAATTTGTATAAGTCTTTTTATTTTATCACTTTCAAATTAATATATTGTTATTCTTATTTCAAACCAAACTTCAAAACTAATATATTGTTGTTATTATTATAAATATATTACATTATATTCTTTACGTCACTATACTAAACTTTGATAAAAAAGCAACATGGCGCGTAACCGAAAAACGTGACGTTTTTTTTTACACTGCTACAAAATTTCTTCCATACGTCGATAAAGATCACACACTTCAATAATAAGCTCTACATTACATATAAGCTTATCATAGCGTAATTTGATTAGTCTACATCTCTGCTTAACCTCTTTGATAATGGACAATAGCAGAAAATTAATGGTTATTTAAGTCTACAACAGTAACACAGAACTCTTTGGTCTGACTGGAAGCCATCCAACATACTTTGATAAGGCCTCGATGACGTAGTGGTTAGTGTAACCGACTGCCACGCCTGAGCTCGCGGGTTCGATTCCCGCACAAGTCAAACATTTGTGTGCATGAACATGGATGTTTGTCTTGGTCTGGGTGTTTCTATGTATAATATGCATGTCTTTACAAAAAAAAATAGGTACATATGTATGTTTATCCATTTGATTGTCTAGTACCCATATTAGAAGATCTGCTTAGTTTGGGCTAGATGGTATTGTGTGTATGTGGTAGAATATTATATATAAACAAACATCGACCATTGACAGAGGTTGCAAGATAATTGTTTTTTTTTTTTTTTTTTTTTTTTGCTCGTCAAAGTGACCACACTCCACCTGATGGTAAGCAGTCGTGTGGTCTAAGAGCAGTGGCCTCCACACCGCCCCCACAGTAGCCGAGGCGATGTTGATTGTTTATCAGTTTCAACCGAAACATAGCTTTAGACACATAATATATCTGTAAGATTTTGTACATCTGAGTTGGACAGCTAAAAGACGAAGACCTCAAACGTTATTTGATAACATCTGGGATATTCTGGAGAAAGTTCAACACGAAATCGACAAGCGTGCAGTGGATTGTAATGAGAGAGAATGAAGCAAGATGCACTTAGCAAGTGCGTAGCGGCCTACAATTCATTCGGACATTCGTAAACTCGGCCTGGCATTACAAGCGATCATAGGCTAACCGCTTACTATCACGCGGATTGTATGCTTTTGATACGTATAAAAAAAATCATGTACAGAATGTCCGGTAATTAATGGATAACCTTGAAATGTCTTATAGTAGAACTGACGGCCGGTCAGAAAAAAATATGAAAGAGATCTATCCTAACTACTACCTGAGATATGATTTTCTTTTTAATTACCATGTATATGAATTTTTTTATACTACCAAGGTAGTGCAAGTAGCATGGCAGTAGCGATAGTCTAGTGGGAGACCGGTAGATTGCCACGCAGTGGTCTCGAGTTCGATCCCAAGGCATCTCTGACTTTTTGAAGTTATATGCGTATTAAATAGTTGATGAACGCTCGCTTTAACGGTGAAAGAAAACATCATGAGGAAACCTACATATCTGAGAAGTTCTATATAATGATCTCGAAGATACGTGAAGACTGCCAACCCGCTCTGGGCTACCGTGGTGGACTATGGCCTAACCCTTCTCACATTAAGAAGAGGCCCGTGCCGAGCAGTGGAACAGTTTAATACAGGGCTTATACCAAGGTAGTAAAAAAAATTCATTGTGATGTGAAGCATCATAATTATTTTTACAGATAACCGGGTCTCAGTGTCGGTATTCCGAGATATGATGTCTTTATGAATGTCAGTTGCGTGTTTCTGTATAATTATACTCTTCCTGTCGGTATAGGCATCATAAATGATGATGACTGTGTAAACTTATTTGCGGATGTTTTATAAAACGTCGTGTGTATTGAACGACATTGTGGTTATTGCGGAACTTTCGATTTACGTCTTAAAAGCAACTAGGCAATGCGTTTTTAACTGATATTGCTTTGAAAGAATGAAATGTAACCGAATCTGAGAGTTCGCCCTAATATTCTCGAAGATGTATAGTCTACCAATCCGCACTGGGCCAGCGTGGTGGAGTGTTGCCTAATCCTTCTCACACTGAGAGAAGGCCCGTGGTTTAATACAGAGATAATATTATAGCGATAGCGTATATATATCGTATATATATGTCATCGCGTTACTTTAACATCTATCATACAGATAGCAGAGGAAATTTTTTAAAAGATCGGTTTTCATGACACTATATAAAGGGCTCGATTTATTTTTGCGTCTTACGGTGCATCAAACGCATGCGATAAACAAATTCCGTTTGCCGCGTCTGCATCGCTTAAGATGACACGCGTCTCACGTTACGATTGACGCTGCATTCAACACATAAACCAATTCATGACAATAGCTTTATTTATAACTAGCTTTTGCGTGCGGCTCCGGCCGCGTGGTACCTACATCAATAAAAAGTAGCCTATGTCCTTCCCCAGGTTTAAAACTATATCTGTACCAAATTTAATTTTTTCTCGGATTCATTTTAACTCGGATTTTCCCGTTGTAAGTCTGAAACTTTTAGAATTTTAGATTGAACAACTATAGACTATACATCAAAGTTTAAGAGGTGTAATTTAATAGTGAAATATGCAGTGTTTTTCTGTACTTAAGTTTGTTACTGAAAGCCTCCTAAACGGATGGACCGATTTGTATAAAACATCTTGTGTGTATTTTAGAGTTACTTCGATTCACATTTAGACCCGATAAGTAGAACTGCAGTTGGATAGGTACTAAATTAGTAAGATACTTTTTTATTATTTTAAGCGAACGATCGGGAAAGTAAACGTTTGTCCGATCCGCTAGTTATTGTGTTAAATTTTAACGATCTGTCTCGTAAAGATCCCCGGCATTATTCATAAAAAATATGTAACTAAAGGCTGAATATGATGGGTATTTAAAATCCTAACTAATATTATAAAAGCGAAAATGAGTTTGTTTGTTTGTTACCTTTTCACGCCTAAACCACTGAACCGATCATCCTGAAATTTTGCATATACGTTGTCAGGTGTACAGAAACGGACATAGGCTACCTTTCATCCCGAAAAAAATTACTGTTCCCGAGGAAAACAACAATAACGTTCTTCAGATAATAGATGGCGCCACGTGTCTTTCGACTCATGATTGAATTATATTATTACAAACAGAGTACAACCCGAATTGATTGTCAAATTCTAAATTAACGCGAGCGAAGCTGCGTGCAAAAGCTAGTACTCAATATCTATACAAATAAATAAAACAGACACTTCAAGTGTCTGTTTGTAATGTCAAAATAACAGCTTTTTATCTAATGCATATGAAAGTATAATATAAGGTACCTATACAAAAGCATCTATTTTAAAAAATGTTGTCTTCTGTCTGTCTGTTTGTTCTGGGTAATCTCCGAAACGGCTGAACCGATTTTGACGGGACTTTCACTGGCAGATAGCTGATGTTATAAAGAGCAACATAGGCTACTTTGATTTTAGAAAAAAATAGGAATCCGCGGAGACAAACAGTTTTTAGTTAAAATCTACATGGACGAAGTCGCAGGTAACAGCTAGTATCAAATAAATGTATTGTAAAAAAACTTGATTCTTAAATTTTCAGTATTAGCTAGTGTAGTGAAAACTACGATTGCGTGTTCAGAATACTTATTTATAATACAATATTAAGTATGTGTCAGCATACACATAAACACACATGTAAACAGAAATATATGACTAAGTAAAAGTATTAAATAATAATTCAGCACAATTGACAAATACAATTGAGTTCGCAAGTACGTCTAAAATATGGAGGTAACATAGTTGCTATGTGCCTCCACTAATATTCTTATGCCTTATTATAAACAATACTTTATAGAATTACTAGTTTTCACCCGCGGCTTCGCTCGCGTAAATGTAGGTTAGGTTAGGTTAGGTTTGCAACAGTTATTTTTTCTAGATGAAAGGTACCCTATGTCCTATTCTGTACCCCTGACAACGTGTATGCAAAATTTCATGTTGATCGGTTGAGTAGTTAAGGCGTGAAAGCGTAACAAACAAACAAACTCATTTTCGCATTTATAATATTAGTTAGGATTACTTACAACTTACAACGACTTTACAACTCCCTTGTAAGTTTTATGAATATGGCCGCCCGGGTGTAAACTTGCTTACAGACAGACAAATATCTCAAGATGCTATTAATAGATAACTAGCTACAGCTTTATTAGCTAGACGAAGACACAGACAGAGATTAAAACTCTGGTAATAAAATCACTGTTTGCCAAACTTAATCCTATCCTAATCCTAACAAATTTTATAAAAGCGAAAATGAGTTGGTTGTCTGTTTGTTATAGTTTCACGCCTAAACCACTGAACCGATCATTCTGAAATTTTGCATAAACGTTGTCAAGTGTACAGAAACGGACATAGGCTATCTTTCATCTCGAAAAAAATTACTGTTCCCGAGGAAAACAACAATAACGTTTTTATGATAATAGATGGCACCACGTGTCTTTCGAATCATGATTGAGTTATATTATTATACAAGCAGAGTACAACCCGCTTTGATCGTCAAATTCTAAATTAACGCGAGCGAAGCCGCGGGCAAAAGCTAATTATAAATAAAACTGATCTATATTTTATAATTATTGCGCAATCTATAAAAAGGAAAGATTTGATTTTTGTTTTGACTCAAAACTACTCCACCGATTTTAAAAATTCTTCCACCATTGGAACGCTTTATTATCATCGAGTAACATAGATTATGTTTTTAATCTAACCTACATTTATGCGATCGAAGCCGCGAGCAGAACCTAGTTAGAAATAAAACTGAACTTTGCTTTATAACCATTGCGCAATGTTGGGTAAAAGTAAAAATTAACGCGGCCTGACCATCGCGTCGTTGTGGTTTTAAAAATAGCATCCCGCTTTTATGTTTCTGAAGGGTTAGCTGAATACTCGAGTGTACACTACATTCTAACGAATCCATTGCATCACCATTCAATTTACAGAAAATTCAATAACACGGCAATTACACCTGACAACACATGATTATCCGCAAATCTAAGCACAAACTTAACCCACAAAACCACCGAAGTATCTTCGCAATCAGTTAACAAGAAATCTTGTAAAAAGAAATAAAACAATTAGGAAGAGAGGAATCCGCCACGCATCCTCACATTGTTCACTCCAACTATTGCACGTAATATGAAACGGGCGAAACACTTATCAATCAACGCATATTTTGTGTTCGAGGTGGAATACGGAGTCCACAACGCGGCTGTCCCTATCCTGAAGAGTTCGTTATTGTCCACCTTTTTCTATTGCAATAGTTGGAGTCGACAATCGGAAGGTGCGTGGCGGGTTCCTGTCTTCCAAATAATTTTATTACAATGGATTGCCGCCAGGTATCGCATTTATTGGGAACAATATAGAAAAAGAAAGTATAACCTCTGCCCTGCAAATATCTCATTTATATTCGCTATCTTAGCTAACGTTAGAAGTGATTCAGAATCAGAAACAATACATGTAATTATCACTATTAAGACGTTTTGGCAATCATCCACGGTGATTAGCCGTGTGAATATTTCAAGATGGCCGACGTAACCTAGAATGAAACCTTGATCTCCATTTTCATAGTTAGCTATCGCGGTTCAGGTCATTACATAAGCGTATACAAGCTTTATCACATGTAAAGCTTATATATAATCTGTTAATGGCCCCTGAAAGGTGACATAGGTACCGCCTAATTTAGCCGGTTAGTTTATTAAAGAGATAATAATATAAGGGATTAAATATAATGACCACCAAAAATACTAATTGCGCAGCAAAATATGCTTACTAAAATATATCATAACGAGCACCTATACGCCTCAAATCACTGCATTCCGTATCGGAAGGGTTAGGTTATGTTAGGTTCTTTCTTAAACTCACCCAAAAATAGGAGGCTCCGTCGACTTAGTTTGATGCCTTTAAATATATTTTGGTTTGCAATTAGTATTATTGGTAAGCATATTTTGCTGTGTAATTAATATTTTTATGCTGTGTAGTTAAATACTACCCATAATATAATAGCTTATACCATTACTAGTTTTTGCCCGCAGATTGACTCGCTTAGCTACAGTACCTACTTCCTTTTGGATTAAAGGGATAAATAGAGATGAATGCAATTAAGATGTCAAGTTTTCAAATGCGAAATATAATGATTAAAAACCTATAGTGCCTGGCCGTCGGTGTACCGCTGCGACTCAATAGTTAAAATCGCACAAATGTACGGTCGTAGCAAACAAGCGTAAGTGCCTATGACTCTCTCGCTCTGTAAACCCTAACATCCCTATGGTTTTAAGCTAACATCGCACAAATGTGTATCGACTTATGTTGATGACTGTACTATGTTCGAGTATAATAATAATATTCTATCACATACACACAACACCATCTAGCCCAAACTAAGCAGAGCTTGTACTATGGGTACTAGACAATGAATAAACATACATATGTATATACTTTTTTTGTAAATACATACATATTATACATAGAAACACCCAGACCAAGACAAACATCCATGTTCATGCACACAAATGTTTGACTTGTGCGGGAATAGTCAGGCGACGCCGGTTACACTAACCACTACGCCATCGAGGACGCCCAAATTCGCCTAAAGTCGGCTCAAATATTTATTACTAGATTTTGCCCGTGGCTTTGCTCGCGGTAACGTAGATTCTGCTAATTACCTATCTGACAACGTGTATGCAAATGTCATGATGATCGGTTGAGTCGTTCAGGCATTAAAGCGTAACAAACAAACTGACACACATTTATAATATTAGTTAGGATACACGCTTACGACAAAGTATGTCATGGCTCTTTTTGAAACATTTTTCAACGCATTTTTCATGTGTCTAACGGCACGTATAGAGCTCAGCTTGGTTTACCATTTAAAACGCGTCCTAAACGGTCATTGTGAACCCACATCAAATGCCATGAATCCACAAACCGTCCTTGATCTTACAAAGGTCTTGGAAGTTTGACAACTATACAAAATAAATAAGGCAACGATCCGCGTCAAACGGCTGATAAACCTACCAATAGAACGCAATACCATTAGTTCAATTCCAGTAGTCATCACCGTTATCGTACAGTACCTACCACAAATGTACGGTCGTAGCAAACAAGTGTAAGTGCCTATGACTCTCTCGCTCTTTAAGCCCGAACATCCCTATGGTTTTAAGCTAACATATATATATAAATAATATCAACCCTGTATTAAACTGTCCCACTGCTGGGCACGGGCCTCTTCTCACTGTGAGAAGGGTTAGGTCATAGTCCACCAGGCTGGTGCGGGTTGGCAGACTACACATATCATTGAGAACATTATTGAGGACTCTTAGACGTGCAGGTTTCCTCACGCTGATTTCCTTCACCGTTAAAGCGAGCGATAATTAACTATTTAATATGCACATAACTTCGAAAAGTCAGAGATTCGCGCCTTGGGGTCTAACTCGAGACCTCTGCGTGGCACTCCAAAGGTTTCACTAGGCTATCGCTGCTGCTAACAATTATATGTACATAGTTAATAATGGAACTTATGATAACAGACATGTAAGTACACTCAGTTTTGGTCAGCTAGACTCACGGGTCTGGTCAAAAATGGCTAAAGGAGTCTTGGCCAGATAAGTAAAGCGTTGCATGCAGCAGCCATTGAGTTAATATGTACAACGTACTAGAAGAGACAGCTCGAATATATCGTTTGTAACACGCTTAAGTATGCGTGCTCTCTACCTTCCTTAGTATGGTATAGTATTCCTTAGTATAGTATAAATTTTGTCATTGCAGTAAGGCCTGGCTAATACTGGCTATTAGCCAGGCCTTACTGCAACGACAAAATTTACGACAGTATATAAATATTTTTAAACATGCCTTCATTGATTATATTTAATGCTAATTTATCTTAACATTAGTTAAGATTCATATTATCAATAAACAAAATTTTTTTAAACTAACTTATTCCTAAAGTATTATAAAAAAGAAATAAAAAAGAAAAAGAACTAAAACCCTCTATAAGCGTCATAGAATTCCTCCGCATCACAGTCGACTGGTAGTGTGCCTAAAAGACTGGCAGCATTGCCATGCCTTCATGTGTGTTCATGCTTAATTATTAAACGAATATTCTTTAAAACGAAAAATAGAAGAAAATAATATATATATTATTAGCGATAGATCACGATCGGCTATAATTTATTTGCCAAATATGTCATAAGTAAATCCTTCATAGTAAAGGACGCATGAAATTACATACCTATTTATGTAAATATCGTCGTCTAAAGGAACCATTTTTCGATGCCAGTTCTGTTTATTAAGCAATTTGGAGAGTTTTTATAAACAATTAGCAGGTACGGCAGTCACGCAACTGAATGCATTTGGCAAAAGGTGAATTTTAAGAAATATCACTACAAAAAGTTTTGCCTTCTTGTTTCAAAAATATTAATCGGATTTCTCCCGGTATCCTTTATGATGTCTACAAGTCATGGTAATAAAAACATTATAAATTATTTGTGTGCAGTAATTTGCCTAACCCTTTTAGTAAGTCTCCTGGTACTAACGCTCTAAAGTAGTCACAACGGGTCCCTCCTTGATCAAGACCTTTTCTTTGGTCTAGACTCTAAATTTCGTTGCAAAGATTCTGTTTTTCAATCTAAAAACTGTTTATTGCGAGAGACTTTTTAAACATTGCAGCAATCGAGACGAAGCTTTGCCAACTTATATACAGGACAAGCTCTTGAAAACCCATTATATCAATGATCAGTTTAATGACACAAAGCGCTATATCTAAAAATATACGTCTATTCGCCCTTAACAACTATGACAGCAAGAGAATAAGCCATTTGGCTAACAACATAAGCAATGACTAATGTAATGAATGGCTTCCTATATCTATGTACATACATACCTTAAGATGTATATCTTAGAATCTACAATGTGTTAAATGATATATACATACCTATATACAATGTGTTTGGTGAGTGGTGTCGGAGATTTTAATGGCATAATATATTGTCATTTATATCTACAATCCATGCTTCAGTATTATTTTTTATGTTACTTGGGCGAAATGGCGGCCATTATGTTTATTTTGTTATCTAATCACGGACACACGTGGTAATTTAGCGATATAGTCGCTTGTGATAGTCCAAAAATATAAAAAACGTATTGTTTTACAGCTCATAGTATAGCTAACATGTTTATGATAAAACATTTTTAGAATCTACCTCAGTTCAATTTAAAAAATAATATGATAACAGAAAATTAAGAAAATTTTTGCTGTTATTTTTTTGTTATTTCACTTTTTCACAAAAACAAAGTAACATAAAAAATAATACTGAAGCATGGATTGTAGATATAAATGACCATATATTATGCCATTAAAATCTGCGACACCACTCACCAAACACATTGTATAGCTTTGTAATGTCTAGCTGTTGTGGAGTGTATGTGGAGGTTCCACTATGTTTTTCCACAGGCTTTACCGAATTTTATTAATAATAAGCATTTATTTCAATTAAGGTTACACAATAGTTACGTTTACTATGATAGCAACAATAAGCGCAGCCTGCATCGTGTCCATCAAAGAATACGATTGACTTACACCTAGAACTTAACAACATATTATAAAAAGGGTAGTATTTAACTGCACAGCAAAAAAAGCTAATTGATCAGCAACTCATGGCCAGCAAACTTTAAAGAGATCAAACTAAGTCGACGGAGCCCCGCGAAGCGGGGCTCCTATTTTTGGGTGGGTTTAAAGAAAGGAACCTAACATAACCTAACACTTCCGAGACGGAATGCAGTGATTTGAGGCGTATAGATGCTCGTTATGCTGTGCAATATTTGCTGACCAATTAGTATTTTTGCTGATCATTATATTTAATCCCTTATAAAAATATGAAAATACATAATAAATAGTTCACTGAATATGAGTGTGTGTCTGAGTGTGAGTGATTGTGTATGTGTGTATGTGTGTATTTGTGTGTATGTATGTAGGGCTCAAATAATGGTACAGACAACTGTAGAACACTCAAAGCGATTCATCAAGCAATGGTTTTTAGGAGTAGTTCCGTGTCATGATAATTTAAATTGGAGATAATCTTTTTAACTTTAAAGTGAACTTCACGAGTAGAGAATCATATTTTTTTACTACTTTATTATACAAACAGGGGACATATATTTTTTAAATCTTTTGGCGAATGTAGTCTTGCATTAGAATCGCATATCAAAACTAATATTATAAATTCGAATGTGATGTTCATTGTATGTTACGCTTTCACGCCTTAAAGATTCGAGCGATTATCATGAAATTTTGCATACATGTTGTCAAGGATACAGAAAATTATACAGGATACCTTTCATAAAAAAAAAGTATTGTGTCCAAGAGTATCCCTAGTTTATAATATATTTGTATAGAGGTATTAGATTCGAACATTGTTTAACTCTTTCTTTATGTTAACTGATTATGAAAGTGCAGATGAAAGGTTAATCAGAGAAAGTAGTCGAAGAAAAGACTTAAAAAGCAATGTCACGCCAACCTTAAACATAACAAAGCATTGTGCGCAATACCAAAGTGTAAAATTATTCAATTGTCTAGCAATAGAATTAAAAAAAGAGATCTATAATACATATGTTTTTAGAAAAGGGGTTAAAGACTTCCTATTGGATAAATGTTTTTATTCTGTGGATGAATTTACTGGCTTATTATGTAATTGACATTAAAATAGTAGAGAATGTATGTTATGTTTTTATTTTTAATGCTTTTGTATATAATATTCAGACACAGTTGTAACAAATTGTTAAAGAATTAAATAAATAAAATAAAATGTAGTAGTAATTTTATAGACATTACTTAGTGTAGCTTACAATTTAGGTAAAGTTTTTTTTCATCTATCCCTCTAAAATAATACCAAGACTGAAGCTAAATATTACCAAGAAGGCTCGTAGGTTTAGACCTGTCTCGCACAAGCCATCCATCAATGTATCAAAACTCCAATACAAACAGCAAAGATTTATACGAATGTTTAGCCTTATTAAAGATACACGTACCTACCCTCATTTAATACTAATAGGGCTTGAATTTGACCGCTCGCGTACCTGTTACTAAAGGATTTCGGAGATGACGGAATGTCGACTCTTGCTCGACAAAACCTTGCACTTGCAATATTTGTACCTTCATCAGTGCAGTCATCCTAACTAATATTATAAATGCGAAAATGAGTTTGTTTGTTTGTTAAGCTTTCACGCCTTAACTACTCAACCGATCAACATGAAATTTTGCATACACGTTGTCAGGGGTACAGAATAGGACATAGGGTACCTTTCATCCAGAAAAAATAACTGTTGCAAATCTAACCTATCAATCAATCAGCCCACCGCAGTCCACTGCTGGACATAGGCCTCTCCCATTTTTCGCCACTAACCTAACCTCACCTATATTTACGCGAGCGAAGCCGCGGGTGAAAACTAGTACTAATTAACAAGTATACTGCTAACCCTTCTCACACTGAGAAGACGCCCGTGCCCAGCACTGGGACAGTTTAATACAGGGCTGATATTATTATTATCATTATTTATACATAGTACACGTTGCAATGACTTTTTTATACAGCTAAAGTGGCAGCCCACAAGGACCTTTTTTTTACTTTACCTCTAATGTTATTTAAGTTTTATTTTCTGTCACATAGAGGTGTCGTCCAATTGACTCGATTACTCTGCCAAAAAATGTTCTTGCACATCACCGTATTTTTAATATGAGTACCTAAGTAATGAATAAGATAAAAATAGCAGCATTCGGAGTCAACGACATCTCATTATTACATTGCTATGACATTTTATGAATCTACGAAACACTTTGGAATTCTCAACTAGTCGGTCAAATACGAATTCCACACGTGATCCGAAACGATCTCGAAGTCAAAGTTAAAAATCATTTAAGTCACAAAGTAACACTGATGAACGTCAAAATATATATGTTAGTGAGTTTACTAAGTTACTTATTGTAGATAACAATAATTAGCACTCAGAAGATTTATTACAATAACTACGAGTGTGATGAGTCATATACATTTTAACAGAAAGCGTTGGCAACCATCTTTGATATTGTATTTCCATTCAAGCTTCAGATAGGTGTTTTAGAATGGCTAAGATTTTTACTGCAATATATGGCTGCTATGCTGTAGATAAACTAAAGCACGGCCACCACAAAAAAATTTAAATGAATCGGCCATTCTAAACATATGTATATTCTTTGGATAGCCACATGTTAAATATTGACATGCAGTCAATAATATGACTGTTATTACTAGCCAGTATATTGCAGCAACACATTACAGTAAAATAATACCTCTTTACACAGTCAAATACTGCTCGAAGGTAAATTTACTTCGATACCTAAACCTTGGACTTTAAAAACATACATACAAGTTGTCTTCCGGATTTTAACTATAGACGTCAAATGTGTTGCCAGGCGAACAAAACTAAAGATACGCACACCTCTATCACTAGATCAAATGTCATAGCACCACTCTACTCTACGCGCATAAATCTAGCATTAATTACATGACCTACAAATTACTAAATTACTATTGTAAAACCGGCTCCCAGCCAAATTGCCAAATAAAATTAATTGCCTGGGCAACGGTATATTTATAGTTATGTAACGTAATTTAATTCTAGATTTTCAGGCAAAGTTTTAACCTAAAAATTTTTAAATTATATATTTTTAAATATACATAATTATATTAAAATTTTATACTTAGAGAAAATTTATAAATATTACTCACCACATGCGTCAAAAACGCACAAATAAATCCTTATTGGTCGAGTCAACGCTGCACGCACTGATCACACATTTTTCACTGTTCACAAACACTTAGGATCTATATTCAAAAAAACACACGTTCCTTATACAAACTCAACCAATCACGTGGCCTTTCCAGTCGGAGTCGGGATTGGAATTTCGAAATTTGGATTTAAAATCCGTTTTCAAACGTCCGGGCTGCTCGAGCGCCGGACTATTTGAATTTAGAACAGATCAAGAACGCGCATGCGTGCCGGTACTGCGCTATTTATATTTTTGCTGGGCTATACACAATCCAGATTGTATTGAGCTGTCGCTCCCGCATTATACAATCTAAATTAAGGTGGTTCTATACCTAGCCGGAGCTCAATGTGATTTGGTCAGTTGTCTTATTTTGACTGAGAAACACTTGATCGAACCCGGGAGTTTATGTCTTTTGCTACTTTAATAAGAAATTAAAAGTCATTGGCCGAGTAATACGAATTCACCAAAAGAAAAAAAACCTTATCAATATTTTTATGTTGCAGTTTGAAAATTAATTTAAATATGAAAGTGGCGTGTGTTCTTCGCACATGTAATGGCACGTGCCGAGGCAGACATGACAAATTGTCTAAACAAACCTTCACATTATCTACGAAGATTTCTTTAAATGTGGGAAGTTCGAAGAATCTTATATTTAGTATCCTTTAAAAGAAGGAAAGCTTACGATCATCTGTTTCTGACAATACTTTAAGAAAAATACTTAGTTCTATAGGGTAGAATGACAAGGACAGATAAAATACATTAGATTTTAACTTTGCTTTTTGCAACTAAGGTAGCAAATAAGCACAAGCACCGATTTATAATAACGGTTTTATTCATAAAAAATATTTTATTGAAGGCTTAATACGATAGGTAGTTAAATTACTTAATATGTCTAATAAAAACTACGATCTATAAAAAATATATGTGATATTCAGTACATATTTTTACGAGCACGAATAATAATTGTGCTAAAATGATAACTACGCAGTAAAAACGTCTCGAGATTAAAGTTGTCAGTAGACCTAAATGCATTGTAGGAAAACTTTATTCATTCATTTTCTGTAGGTATATACACCTTCATTATACACAGCATCGTTATTAGACCATCTAGCATTCTTATGCATTATTTACATTTTGGAATTTGGACTTATAACGACGTTTCAACCTGTTGTAAGCTTTGTGGATATGGTCGTAAGTGTTTACCGTAAACTATGGACACACAAAACCAGAGTTAACGCTAATATATTGCTGGCCATGCAAAGAATGTACGTAAGCATTAAAACGCCTTCACAGAATAGGACACACGTGGTTATTTAGGTGCTATTTGTAAGAGTATCTATAAGTACTTTCCCAGTCGGAATTTTTAATATCACCTGGAAGCGTTCAAATCCAAAACTGCCGTTTTGGATTTGAACGCTTTCAGTGATCATTTCTCCCACGTACGTGCAAGCTCTAGAATGAACTGCCAGCTTCGGTGTTTCCCGAGCGCTATGATACCTATGTCCTTCTTCAAACGAGGTTTAAAGAGAGTTCTTCTTTCACGGTAGGCAGCGGGTTTGCTGTGTCCTGACATTGCTGAAGTCCATGAGCATCGGTTACCACTTTCCATCAGGTGGGCCACTTGCTAGTCTGCCACCAAAGGCAATAAAAAAGAAATAAATAATAATAATAAGCTGGTCTGGTTAACAAGTAGGTATGTATACGGCCCACCTAGTGGTAAGCGGTTATTGTAGCCGATGGTCGCTTGCATTATCAGCGGTTTTACACATTACTAACTAGCGAAAGGAAATAATGAGAAAGTTAAGTGTGTAAGCTACCAGACCTCTTATCTATCTGCTGAACTGCAATACCAATAATACTACTTTTGAGGGTTGAAAATATTATGAATGATAATCCACGCCCTATCAACAACGTAGGATCTGCAAATATGCAACTTTTCAATAGAGCAATTTAAAGATTGAACTTGGAATAAAAATGTAACCATAAGTGATAACTTTATACATTTTGTAACGAGTATTAAATATATTATTATCTATTTAACCAAGGTAATTAATTTAGTAAATTCATTAAAAAATAATAAAAAATTACTCTTGTCGCCATTTTCATCGGACAAATTCGACCATGTTATGTCGGATGTGGTATATCCAACATCTTTGATTGAATAAAAATCATTACAATAAATCAGATGTGGCAGATAAAACTTTTTATGGGAAAAAAAATAATAATATTGTTGGTTCTACTGCTAACGTAACTGACTAAAGTTCAAATGCCTTAGGTATCGTCAATTATTTCATAAAGGGCATTAATATTACGCAACTTTGTGAACGAAACAATGAGTGGGATTCGAAATAAATTAAAATAATCATCGACAACATGCTCATTTATTAATTTTAAGCAAATTCTAACAAAATAATTTAATAATTTCACTTGTGAAAAAAACTAAACAAAAATAAAAATCTTATAAATCTGAAAAATTTAAATAACATTTTAAATCAAAGTTTTATAATCAATCTAAATAGACAACTTCGGTAGTAGAGCCAAGCTGGTTACAGCAGGAATGGGCCGGCTCGACCGGGGAAGTACTACCCTCTCACAGAAAATCGACGTGAAACAGCAGTGTTTCGCTGCTGTGTTTCGTTCGGTGAGTGAGAGCGCCGGAGGCCTAAGCATGAGGTGACGATTCTCGCAGCTTATGAGGGACCTGCAGAGTATCCGTAGAGTCATTGTGTGGGTGGCGCGAGTCGACCCGGCGGCCAGGGAGAGCCGTAGAAACGGTGCTCTGCTGGCCGCCCGCGGTATAGTCCAGAGGCCCAACCGAGTCTAACCAACTAGGTTGGCTGCCTTATCATGCCGCGCATAATCTCGAGGTGGCTCGTCGTGCCGGATGGTGACCGGAGGGTGGGTCCCGGCGACCACTTTCGGGAGGGTACGGGGGTCCTTCCGTCCGTCGGATCGGCTATCGCCATACCATACAGTTATATGACAAAACTTGCTCTGCGCCTTGCCCCACTTTGCTGCGAGAATAGCCGCCTCTTATTTTTTCACGTTTCCCCTTCCTTTCACTCTATGGCAGTTCGAACAAAGCATTGTCGTTCAACAGCAGCCAATCGCCGTAACCCCACTGCTGCTTCCTGTGTCGTGGAGTTTATTAACATCAGAAGACTCCACGCTAACCTTAATGCCGTCCATCACCACCTGGAGACGGCTCGGCCGGCAATGCTTTTTCTAACGGAGACACAAATACGCTGTCCTGCAGACACGAACTACCTGCAATATCCCGGCTACGTGCTAGAGGAGTGTTTCCTCGCGAAAGCCGGGGTATGCTTGTTTATTAGGGCGGATATTTGCTGTCGCCGTCTACAATGCCTAGAGGACCCTTCCTTCTCTGTCCTTTGGGTACACGTAGATCATGGCTCTTTCAGCCAAATCTACATGTGCCTCTACCGATCCCATTCAGGAGACGCTGAGACAACTCGACTCTTCAATTACCTGAGTCAGGCGGCAGACGACGCGCAGGAGCGGTTTCCGAACGCTGAATTGGTGTTCTTGGGAGATTTCAATGCCCACCATGAGACCTGGTTGGGTTCTCCCAAAACAGACCACGCGGGACGAACTGCCCATGCGTTCGCTCTCACGCATGACCTGTCTCAACTGGTACTCCAGCCCACCCGGATACCAGACATTGCAGGTCAGGCGCCCTCTCTGCTCGATCTGCTGCTGACGAGTAACCCGAACTGGTACAGTGTGTCGATTCGTGCTCCTCTGGGCACCTCAGACCACTGTCTGGTTTGTGCCACAGCTGTTGTTGTTACGCCCCCACGACCCGAGGAGGCAAGACGACGACTGTGGCACTACTCGTCGGCAGACTGGGATGGAATGCGGGAGTACTTCGCATCCATCCCTTGGGCTCAACGCTGCTTTGAGAACAGGGATCCATCAGAGAGCGCTACTGCTGTCGCTGGTGAAATCATCCTGGGTATGGAATATTATATTCCATACAGTGATGTCACGAGCGGCGGCAGGAAAAGGCCCTGGTTCGGTCGTGAATGCGCTGATGCTGTTGAACGCAAACAGACAGCGTACCGCGCTTGGACCAGGGCTCGCACTCTCCACGACCCTAACGTGGATCACCTGAAGGCAGCGTTCAACCAAGCCACAAAGGTCTGCAAGAGGGCATACTTAAGAGCGGATGCCCAGCGCGTCGCACGGTTTGGCCAGGAACTCATGGCGCATCCTACGGGCAGTCGTAGCTATTGGCGCCTGGCCAAAGCCGTGCAGTCCAACTTCTGCCAGACCTTGCTGCCCCCTCTGAGGTATCCGAATGGATCACTGGCTCATCGGCCGCAGGAGAAAGCAGATCTGCTTGCAAATCTCTTTGCGGCCAACTCCCGAATCGATGACTGCGGTTCGCAGCCGCCTAACATTGCCAACTGCGGCTACACCATGCCTGATATATGTATCAGGCAACGAACCGTTCGTGCGATACTGCAGTCTCTCGATGTTCGGAAAGCCAGTGGACCTGACGGCATCCCAGCTGTGGTCCTTAAAAAATGTGCAGCGGAGTTGTCTCCCACGCTTACGCGCCTATATCGGACGTCTTACGCCGCAGGCATTGGAGGCTTGGAAGGAGGCGAACGTTCAACCGATTCCCAAAAAGGGGGACCGTTCCGAGCCAAGCAACTATCAACCCATAGCTATCACCTCGGTGCTCTCCAAGGTGTTCGAGCGGACTATAAACACCCAAATTGTCGGCTACCTGGAGGATCAATCGTTGATCAATGATCGCCAATACGGCTTTCGGTCTAAACGATCAACGGGTGATCTTCTAGCGTTCGTCACGCACCTCTGGGGTGAGGCTATGGACAAGCACGGCGAGTTTTTAGCTATCAGCCTTGACATAGCCAAAGCTTTCGACAGAGTCTGGCACCGGTCTCTTCTTTCCAAGCTTCCGGCCTATGGCTTGCCCCCTCAACTGTGCACCTGGATTGCAAGTTTCCTGCAGAAGCGTCGTATTCGGGTCCTTTGCGACGGTCGCGCTTCCAAATTTATGCAGGTCAATGCAGGAGTGCCTCAGGGTTCTGTCTTATCCCCTACGCTCTTTCTTCTGCATATCAATGATATGTTGAATCTCGGCAACATACATTGTTATGCGGACGACAGTACCGTGCATGGGCGATATCTCGGACATCCTGGGGCCAAACAGGCTGAGGTTGAGGGGAAAAGGCAGAATCTTGTCGTTGAACTTGACCAGACCTTGGACCGCGTCTATGAATGGGGTGCCAAGAACTTGGTCGAGTTCAACGCCAAGAAGACCCAGGCATGCGCGTTCTCAACAAAAAAGTCTCCGTTCCTTCCCCTCCCTTCTCTGAAGAACACTCCACTGGTGATACGTGACAGTCTCTCCATCTTAGGTATGTATCTTTGCCGCTCCCTTAATCAGAAAACCTATATCGAGAGCGTCATTAAGCAAGCTTCGCGAAAACTCGGAGTTCTGAACAGGTTGAGGCGGTTCTTCACGCCTGGGCAACTGTGCCTATTGTATAAGGCACAAGTGCGCCCTTGCGTGGAGTACTGTTCTCATCTTTGGGATGGCTCCGCGCAGTACTTGCTGGACGCTCTCGACCGGTTACAGCGGCGGGCTGTCCGTATCATCGGAGATCCAGAGGTCACGAGTTCACTGGAACCTCTGCAACTCCGTAGGGACATTGCCTCATTGGCATGTTTCTACAGAATATACCACGGGGAGTGCTCTGAAGAGTTATTCCACCTTATCCCGCCCTCCCCTTTCCTATCCAGAACAACGCGTGCTGGGCTCAGATGCCATCCTTACACGGTAGAGTCGATTAGAGCGCGTACCAAAAAGTTTGGGTCCTCATATCTCTGCCGAACGACCAAGGCATGGAATTCTCTGCCAAGGCACGTGTTTCCTTCTTCCTTCAATCCTGGGTTCTTTAAGCGGGGCGTGAAAAAGCATCTTCTCCGTCAAAGTAGAGACCTCAACATCGCCTCGGCTACTGTGGGGGCGATGTGGAGGTCACTGCTCCTAGACCACACGACTGCTTACCATCAGGTGGAGTGTGGTCATTTTGAAGAGCAAAATAAAAAAATAAAAAAAAAACTACTACTTTAAAAAAAAACTACTACTTTAGAACAAAATAACAATGTTGTTCTTTTTACTCTTATTACTTAATTACTGTCTTACAACATTATTAAATCAACAAATCAAAAAATAAAGTTCTAATATGTTTATATTTAATTAATAACTAGGTTTCAGTTGAAAATCAGTCTTGAGGAATAATACGTCGGCCTCGATGGCGTAGTAGTTAGTGTAACTGACTGCCACGCCTGAGGTCGCGGGTTCGATTCCCGCACGAGTCAAACATTTGTGTGCATAAGCATGGATGTTTGTCTTGGTCTGGGTGTTTCTATGTATAATATGTATGTATTTACAAAAAAAAAAAGAAAGTATATATGTATGTTTATCCATTGTCTGGTACCCATAGTACAAGCTCTGCTTAGTTTGGGCTAGGTGGTGTTGTGTGTATGTGGTAGAATATTATTATTATTATTATTATATTAAACTTAAATTGATAATTCAAGTAATATATTATTCAGTCACTTAAACTATTTTGTGGTTCTCCTTCATTTGGTAAGTTGCCATGTCGAAGATTTTTAAAGAAACAATGATAGCGTTCCGGGATGATGCCGGCTTGACATAAATAATTGAGATCTCTTTATTTATCATTCTATATGGGAAGGGGGCCGGTATATGCTGATTTTAAATCAAATTCTCTAACAACACGCTGTCTATTTCGTGTATTTGCTCGTAGAACCTCAATAATCTGAGGACTTACTATAGAATCGAGTTCATAACGAAATTCGATTCTGTCATAACTATTTGCAACCACTCTCGCCTCACGAATTGCTCTCCACCTAACTTTTTCATTGGAATCAGATTTACCCCAGTTCTTGTTGGCTAACAGAGCTTTAAAATCGAAAAAATCCGCAGCCACCATCTCCTTCACTATATACGAGCTACCTGATGATTTAGCCCACCGCACTAAACAGTACCATTCATCTGGTATATAAATCAACTTACGTTCACAAGCTCTCTCTATTACAGAATGAACGCTGTCGCCTTCATTCTGCGTATGTCCCTTTTCTAAAAAACGATGTATAATGGTAACACCAAATTCTTGAGCAGCCAAGAGATATAGCAGAAATACAATTCGGTTACGACTCTGCCCCGAACAATTATCGGACCAAAACCGAAACTCAGTAACTCCTTTTTCTTTACGTTCTTTAATAAAATTATAAAGACCCATAGTTCATCCTCAGTAAAAGCTTCAAAACATTTGATACGACAAGAACAAGGCCTCTACATATGTTTTTCTGGGAATGATTTTCCTTTCTGGTTAGTATAGGGATTGCCTTGATTTTTCAATAATTTACTCTTAACTATTATCCATTCTTCTTGCGCACAAGGCGTTTTTTACCTTTATTAGTTTTGAATGTCCTTTTTCTACCGTTTTTGAGTATGGATGGCGTCGTTACACTATTTGCAAGAGATGATACAGACGGTGTCGGTAGATTTCCATATAAATCATTTGGTGTTATCAAAACCAGGTCTTCGGCACACTGGACACAAAAAGTACTATTACAAGGTTCATGAATCTGAGATAATGGTGATGGAACAGGAGTTGACACTTCAGTAGCAGGTGTAACAGGTAAACTAATATCTATAATTTGAGTATTGCTGGATATTATATTTGGATCTATATTTTCGTCAATTTATTCATTACAAAGGTTGTCATTTTCTATCTTTTTCATCTTAGATTCAGGTTCTTCGTCAAAAACATCTTTAAAACTAAACTGCCAATTTTTCCAAATTATGACCTCCAGTAACAGGTATAGGCGAATCTCGTAACACCGCTTAAACAAAAAAATACTGTTCAATAAAACAAAATTAGGCTATTTTCATCTTAAAAAGCAAAATTCATCAACAAGAATAATAATAATATTCGTCACTTGTACAGACTACGCAATTTAGTCCCGAACTAAGCAGAGCTTGTACTATGGATTCTAGCCAACTGATAAACACACTTATATACTATTTATTTTGTAAATAGACACATAAATTATATGTGTACCTATAGCAAAGTTATATAGAAACACCCACACCAAATAAAATAGCTATGTTCATGCATACGAATGTTTGACTTGCGGGCATCGAACCCGCAATTTCCGGCATGCCAAACAGATACACTAACCACTACACCATCTGGTCGTCAAGTCAAATTAATATAAGCACCTACTAAAATAAAACTAATAGGTATGTACGGTGTGATGGTTACCGTACAGAGAGATTTATGTATGGTTCATAAATAAGTGAAAGATAGAGTTAAGCACAACTTGGTTTATTGACTTAACTTAATCTAATATGGTATGATGATAATTATGTGAGTACACGCGAACCGATTGGTGACTGAACGCGAACTAGTAAATTAATTAGTTGCGACAGCGCGTGTCTGCGTAAACGCTGACTACGCGCAACGTGATGTACGATGTAAAGAATCGTACAAGGTATGTAAAGTAAATTTATAAGTATTTGTAGATCAAACAATAATAATTATGCTATGATCGTCAATCAATAACTTCATAAGTGGTACATCGGACACAACCTATTTAATCATCGCCGATCATCAATGATGGATGTGACATATCCTACATTAAAAATTTTAAGATGTCCCATCAATAACGTCAGGTGTGTCATATACTACAAGAAACATTATAATGTTTGCAATCAGTAACGCGGGATGTGGCTGATCCGTCAATATGAATGTTATAATATACGAGCATTAATGTTGGATGTGCCCGATACTCATTTTTTACATGGAATAACAACTGTTAATGTACAACAACCAAATATATGTAAAATGGTATATAGTACCGACTCAAAATAGAAACGAAATAATTACTGTTTAGTACTATAATAGAAAAGGCAAACTATATTATCGTAGCCAAAAATTAATATGTTAACATTATAAACTTACCTGTGTCACGGCTCGAGGTACTTGCAGTGTTATTATGACTTTCATTATTATTTGAACCATTAAACGGTATTAATCCAATTATTTTAGTAGATCTAGTGTATCGTCTGTTAGATAAGGACATCACGGATAACCTAATATAAATTTCGAACACTAACAATATTACGCATGCGATTCTCCCGCCATTAACTCGGCAAGTGGCAGATCGGACCCATGGGTCGGAATCTTGCCTACATTGAAGGAAAACTTCGACACAGTCGCCCTCTTTTTTTTAGACATGGATCTATTTTCGTTCGTAAGTACATACGTCATAGCCTACCAGTTAAACTAAAACACTACTTATTAGTAGAATTTAGCTTATGATTTCTGTGACTTACAAATTCAAATCGATACTAGGAAACTTAGTAATGAGATAATAGAAGATATCAGTCATATACTTTATTTTAATACATTTTTATAACCACCAAAATATGTATATGTTTATACAATTTTTTTCTCGTATTGTAACCAAATGGTAGAAATATAGTTTTTCACAACGCCAATCTTCTTTCATTAGCTGTCATCACACAAAATTAATGGCTGCCGATTTGTTTACATGCTCTTGCGCAATTATTTTTATGTTTCGCTGTATTTGCGTTGTTTTCTGTGATATTCACGTCGAGTTGAGCATCAGTTCCTTCAAGTCTACCAGATGTTGTGTCTTTTCACATCAAGTTCGGTACTCCGTGTAAAGAAGTCTAGGCCCTCCAGTTTGGACCTTATTTACGGAAGAATTCAGTTATACAATGTTGTGATTTTGGCAAACTCTTTAAAAATTGTGTTCTTTGTTTATATATTGTGAAATGGTGAATAATACATTTTTCGTGATTGTATATCCTATGGTTCTATTTGTATTACCAAAATAAATCAACACAGCTAATGTGACAGCTAATACTAAAATTAGCGACATCTATCATCATTTTAAACGAAACAAAATTGCAGAGTTGCTTGTTAGTTTTATAGACGGCGATGCAATCGCTTAAAATGTCAAAGATTCCAGTCTATTACCGATAATATATACTAGTCTATGATCGGACCACGCGCTCGCTCGGTTCGCGCCATCAACATCGCCGCGAAGTAAGTACCTACTATTTTGAACGAACACGATTATCAGTTATGACAATGTTGACGTAATTATCTTCGTTAATAGATGCAAATATACAAATTTAAAACAATGGGATTGTTCGTTACGCTATTCTAAGTGATTTAGAATGATAACAAAAAAATATGAAATTTTTCAGATCCTACTTTAACGATAGGGCGTGGCGAATTTGTAGTCAGTAGGTAGGTACATGTTGCTTCACCAAGTTGATAATAATGTCCCTCAGACCAAATTTCGGTCACGGCGGCCAATCTTAACGTAGATTGGCTAGATGACCACTCTAATATCTTCTAAGTAAACACGCAGGAGATATAGATAGTGCACAAGTGTGTGAGCAAATACAAGTGCACTCTCTGTTCCCTAAGTTTCGTAATCCGATATGACGCCAATCCAATACGACCGAAGAGAGATAAGGCGCACGGCCAACGAATTAATTTGTTTTCCGAGACACGGAGGTAACACCGTCATCTTTCTAAAAACACAATAAGTTTGTTAGCCCGACACGGGATTCGAATTTGATGTCATGCAGAGTATTCGCATACAATACCTACATTATCCTGCGCTTCTGACTTGACTAACAGTAGCTACGTTTTCTTACCGTACCTACATATTATGCCCTGTGGTAACATCAATAGGTATTCTGTTATTGAGATGTAGGTAGAATTCGAGCAATTTTATACAGACATAGGTTTGTCAGATTCAATAGCATAGCTGGAAGATTTCTCAACGTAGAGTACCTAACAGTTCTCGTTTTACCAAGTATGTATCATGTTCAATATTTAAACATGTATCAATAGACTACCTACGTACCACAGTAATTCCTATGTCAGATTTAATAAATCTGAAGGGTTTTTATTTATTTATGCCCAAAGAAATGTAAAATACAGTTACATTGACCTCAAACTAGGCAAGCCTGTAACTTTGGAGCCAATATAGAAAGTTAAATTAATTAATGATTCTAGAATAAACAATAGTCCATCATAAACTTAACACTTAGATAAATAAAGTAGTTTTGAGTAGTAGAGCCTCACTGATTTCCACATGAACGTCTTGACCGGCGAAGGATTACCCTCTCACAGAATATCGACGTGAAATAGCAGCTTTCCTAAAGGGTCGACAACGCGCAAGTGTTGCCTTTGGTGTTGTAGGCGTCCATAGGCTGCGGTGACCACTTACCGTCAGGTGGGTCGTATGCATGTTTGCGACCTTAGTAGTATAAAAAAAAAGTATTGGGTCAGTCTTTGGGGACTGCCGATAGAAGTGAAAACTTTAATCCTTGATCATAAACAGTTCTATATAAACCAAAATTAATTCAATAATAGAAAGCGTTCGATGACGATGACGCGAGATCCATGATTTTTGTTTACCCAAGAAGTGCTCAACGCGCCTAAAGAAGTTTTCAATTCAAAAAATCTTGATATAGAAACAAAGAAATGTGTAAGTAATACTCAACTATAGTTTGATTCGTTCTCAACATGTAATTCTCAATTCAGATTCAGAACCGGGGGATAGTGTCCCATCTTTATCCCCGTTGACTTGGGCAAACGCGAATTACTCCCACATTTCGACACCTATGCAATCTAAGGGGCGATCTAATACCTATCGGACATATTCCAAATCGCCGTACTGCTACAGTTACTGAGATTTTCTTCACAAATAGGGTCAAAAGCACGTCGACCCGCCCGAACCAGGCAAAGCCGGTTAGCCTAAGGGTGTTACCAGACCAATCGATCGATCATCGATCGACGGCATCGATCGACGGTAGAATGGGTTAGTTAACGTCGATCGATAGTTTCTACTAGACCGATCGACGTCGACTAATCCATTCTACCATCGATCGATTGTCGATCGACGATCGATCGATTGGTTTGGTAACACCCTAAGTGAATGCAAAATCACTACCACGCGCTACCAATGCAGTCACTTTAACTGTGTAAATAAAACAATAAATAGAGAATTGAAATAAATATTTAATAATAACAACAGCCGATAATGCAAGACGCAATACAAGTAGAATATCCGATACATATTTACAATTTACATAATAATTATATTTTTACAATTTTATCGATATTTAGGCACGACACGACGTATCGACAATATTAATATTGGTTTATAATTATTGTATTACAAACTGCAATTCTACGTGGTCGTTCTTTTTTTTTATGCCATGCCATGATCTTGTAAAGCCTGTCATATTCGAAAGGTAATTTATTCCAAACTGACTCATGTCTAAAAATTTGAAAACACACATAATCAAACATAGTATTTAAATCAAAGCAAATAAGATTCAAATTCGATTGTATTGTTCAAGTCGCCTTTACTTTTGCCCAATATCTTCGGCTAGCTCAAATCTGCAGAGGAACAGCACAAAGAATTTTCTGACAAGCCATTATCGACTTTGTTCTTGATGAAATACAATGATGCTTTACAGCTCGCTACCTTTCGCTAGGAAATGCTTCGATGTTCCTGGATCTGTGTTAATTTATTCGATGATATTTGAACACATACAAAGTCTATAATGGTTTAGCAGTGAAAATGCTGCCTTTCCTATTAAAAGTTTGTTCGTCCCAAAACAACTTTTCATACATAATTCTTTAGAAATTGATTATTTATTACCTCTGATAGTATATAGCATTTCATTATGCTTGAGAATCTTTAGTAGTTCACGAATATACAGTTAATAAACTGGTTCTAACATAATAGAGATAATATAACCGTCAACCGGGCACATTTCTAGACACCGTAAGAACTACTGGAAAATCTCATGATCACACGCAAAAATAAGCGCACATTTATGACCCAGAATCAGGTAAAACAGTCAGTTAAACTTAGTGTTTCATGTATGACGGCCTTCATAACACAGAGCATATAACACGCTAGCTTACTACTAGAGACATTCCAGTTGCCATATTGTGACCACGCATATCAATCACACATGCGATATGACAATTATGAAATTAAAAATGGTCTTCCAGATCGGATTTCGATCACAGCGGCCAATCTTCACGGAAACTGGCCATCTACGCAGGAGATATTAGACTGAATAAGCGTGCACTCTCTATTCGCTAACTGTCATGATTCGATGACACGCCAATGCGACACGACCGGTGAGATCAGGCGCAGGATCAACGGCTTTATATACTTTCTGATGGCGTTCAACACCGCCAGCTTCCTAATTCCGGACAGCTACTAATAATTTCTTGACCGAATAATCTTTTACTGTCCTGACCCGGATTTAATACGAGACCTCATGCACAGCAGTCGCTTTCATTACCGAAGTGCCACCGAGGCAGTCACATTGTCGAACTGACAGTTACTTGCGCTCTGCACCGTCCATTACTTGGTACACTCAGCGACCTAAGTTAAAATAATGTTACAAATGTGTTTAATGTTCAGCTACTTATGTTGCTGGCTATACCAATGTTATTACTTTCATCTCTAGTATAAGCTCGCTGTATTCCATGTTCTATGTTTTTAACCAATACATCCAAACCTTGCCATAACCATTGCTTCGTAAAGTCTTTACATAAGTTTTTTTATTTTCTAATACATTTTTTATTTCACATCTATGAACACTGTGGGTTCATCACTCAACTCCTAGTATCCTATCCTCTCAAATGCGTCTACACGTTTTGTCTGGAAACGGTGGCATGGCGTATTTGTGCCAACATTTGTGTCATTTGGTCAAACATAACCAACTTTTGTGTAATAATTTATAACAAATATTTGTCCATACTATATCAACACCAAATATTAATACAAATCATAATTTTGTTTTTACCAAATATCACAAACATTTGAACAAACACTGTCGTATTATGTAACATATCAAATACCTACTTACATATGTGCATAACTTTCAAAAATATTTGAATTTGGAACACCCAACGGTTTCGAACTACCCACACATATAAGATCGACGCACGCGCATTCGCGATTTGAGAGAACTATTATAATCGTACAAAACCAACTAACAATCTAAGGTTATAGATAGGTACGCTAAATCTAGATTTAATCACAGAGGGATATAACAATATAATTCAAGCTCCGAAGATTTACGGATGAACGACAAAGAGATGTAGTCAACTCGTTCACAAAAACTAGTCTTTCATTCTTACATATTATATGTACTAACGACTGTCCATCCCCGAAGAGATAGGCAGAGCTCTGTTACACTGACAATTCGCTAGCTATAGTTTTTGACCCCACCTAATAGGGTTCAAGTCTATTCCCGCGTATTAGACCTAATTGCCAGACTCCGTGCTACTACGGAGAATTTCATACAAGAAAAGCCAAATATCACAAGCATAAACTCATAACAAACAGATTTATTATATGTTGTACATTCTGATTTATTACATGTTTTTGTGGTTGGATTTTGATTTTAATTAAAAGAAACAAATTATTATTAAAAATAAAAGTAGACCTGCATATATGCAGCTATCCCACTGCTGGAGAAGGGCCTCTTCTCAGAGTGGGAAGTGTTACGCCATAGCATATCACTCTGGCCCAGTGCGAGTTGGCACACACATCTTCGATAACATTTTATAGAACTCTCAGACATGCAGTTTTCCTCACAATGTTTTCCTGTCTTAAAAATAACCTATAATTATTTATGACAATTTATTTTAAGGTAAACCAGGAGTTGACTATTAATTATTTCCTATTACCATAGGGCTCATGGCTATGGGCCCTGCTGGGTGGGTCCCTGATGTAGTTATAGTTCCAGTGACCCACCCATCTCACAAAGCAGCGAGGTGACACAACGTGGTGGTATTAGTCGGTAGGCCCGAAGTCTCGGGAGAGCCCGACATTGCCCTCTCGTATCCCCTTGTTGCAAGGAGGTATGCATAAGGAGCATTTCCCCACGGAAAAAAAAAGGGCTCATGGCTAAGGCATTGAATTTGCGATTGAGAGATCATTAGTTCAAATCTCATGTATCGACGTGGTAGGATCCTAACAAAGGTATATTAGCTTAGTTGAAGGGGCTAGTAATAAACTAGTGAACAATGTAGAAACAACCTTTTCATTCCATTTACAAAATTTTGTGAACGAGTTATATAATGTTATTAATATATTGGTCAGGTACATAATAGGACCATGAAATGTATATGTAGGTATACAAAATACGTAATGATGCCTGAATTGATTAGTATGAAAGGGGTTGATTGATTAGGTATTGAAAAATGTACAGTGTCGGATTTAGAGTTCACTTTAATATAATTTTAATGTAAAATAATAATAGACTATGTTTGAACAATCAGAGACGATAATATTTAAAATATTCGTCTATCGAAATTTTATCTATCATTTGACCCATGAACGAATTTTAAATTACTTTTTTTTAACCATTCCTATCACCTTTATGGAATTATCGCCTTTAATTTCCTACTCATCCGTGTCTATGTAATAACTACAAGATTTTATTCTTTTTGATATTTTGAGTCAGTTAAGATTCATTAAATTTACACTGGCACTTCTACATACTAAATTAATTTAAACAAAAACCGTAGATACTTAAATTCAAGTTTGGATTGCAAATTGCATATTTCAGCACTCGATCCCACTGGCGTTTGTTTGACGTTTCCTCTAACGTTTCTCGTTACAGAAATGCCCACGCCCGAAAGTGGCCAATGAGATCGAACCCTTAAACACGTATGCGTCAAAACATATATTGTAAATTGAAACATATCTACAAATTGATCTAAATCCGACACTAGCATTTTAAACTAGACTAAGTATGAGTATAGAAATATACAATACATGTTTTACTATCTATACATATCGATACTTGAAAGTATTGATACATACAATTTTATTCGAATTATATTCGTTGACAACACTATACTTATCTATGCTACGTTCTTGACTATGCAACGGAGCTGTTTAAGCAACGTGCAATAACATTGTGAGTAACCCGATCGTTGTTCACAACTTTATTCGAATATTATTCGAATTAAATTATGCGTATCACTACTAAAAGGCAACCCTTACTAAACAATAGTAACACACAAAACTTTATTAAAATGTCTAAAAATGGCGTTTCTTCTGTACCCTCTTCTGCAAAACTGTGTTTTACATACATAATGTATATATAATACAGCTGTTTCGAACTTAGGTAATAGTGAGAGCTTATTGTCGACTACCGAGCACCGATACTACAGGCATCTGAGATTTGGGAATGGCATAAAAATATTATAACCTAAAAACACAATGTATTATTGTGTTTATAATCATTTTTGACTTGCTAGATAGGGAAATGAAAACTACCATAGTCGGGCATAGGAAAATGAATAATTATAAACACAAGAAACTGGATATTTACCTGGCAAGGCGGGGGTTTAAGAGATAATGCAAAGTCGTGAATGACGTCCAGAGAAAAGTCATGTCGACTGTCCAACGTGGGATTACGTGGACGATACTATATAATCGTGGGCGTAACTGAGTGAGATTAATACAGGAGCATCGATAGTGGCAAAACTAAATAAAAGCCTATGCCTAGCAATGGAGAAAATCGCCATGTGTATCGAGCTACAAATCGTTTAATAAGGATGCCTTTTCAACTATCGATATTTTAATATTATTCTATTGCATTAACTATAAAAAATCACTCGATTAATTTATTCGTTATTATTATTGCATCGGTCCTATTTACCAGATTATATTATACAGATTATGTCTAAAATTAATTTATGAGGTGTTCCATGTATAATTTCCATTAGACTTTAGAACGATCACATACAAAAGTACTTACTCTATACGAGAGCCGTTTGTCGATGTTAAAAATAGAATTATTTAATTTGCTAAATATTTAATTACCAGACTTATAAAAGAAAACAGCTTAAGGTAAACAATCTTTTCAATTGTAACAGCTCCACTTGTCAGTACCACTACTGGCTAGTGCAGGCAACATCGGCGCGTCGAACTATCGATATCATTATAATACCATGTCCCAGCTTTATTGGGGTTCATAGTTTCAGCCAACAGCCGATTTTGGTGGCAGAGATGGAACAACTATTCTAGACAAAATGGTCGTATCCATGACCGCACTTCTACTTAGCATCAAGTGGGACGCAAGATTGTCTATCACCAAAGATAAGAAAAATACGAACGCGGGCACTGCACCGATGGCGCAATGGTTTGAGTGATAACCTGGCTCACGCGGAGTATTATGGGTTCAATGGCCACGCATTACGCTACTAACTTAAACACACTCCTAACAAATTATTAGGTTAGTTGGAGGGTTAAGTTATTATAATTCATAATTTTACAAGAGTACTAGTAATTGGCAAACCAAATTGATAGTAATTTTAAAAAAAAAACATCGTTGATGAAAATAAAAAGAAAATGGTAATAAAACCCCATTTCACGAGGATTATCTACTGCTGGAGTAGCATTTGTAAAAATAATTTTTAAAAATGATTATTTTCTTCTGATTTTCAAATGCTCTACAACTAAATGTTAACGCCAATAAAAGTGTTTTTTATTGACGTCATCTTTTATAAGTAGAAAAAGAGGCATCGGATTTTTACTATCATGAGTTGACCGCTTACTCTTCACTTATAAATATATCTTTAACAACAACAAACGGCTATATTAAAAAGCTATTTACCTCCATCCTCAATTTGGCTGACATTTTGTCCGGTATCCAAAATGGCTTCCGCACTAGGTATAACAATAACATCCGTAACTGTAGCTACATCACTATCACACACAATTTCATTCACATCACTATTGAACTCTTCACTGACCTTTCTTTCCATATATTTGGCTATATTAATCTCTTCGACTTCTAAATCTAATTGTGTAGTTATATCTACACCTTCCGTTAAATCTGATGAGCAAAAATTTTTGATTTCCGAACATATTTGTTTGACGTTTTCATCCAGACTAACTGTCATTTCATCTTGGTTGTTAGTCGACATTCTGACGAGTTTCTCGGTTAAATCGATAGTCGATGTATCGCCTAAAGTGAATAAGACTTTGGTTTGAGAGTCTTCGGCGTCGTTGAGTCGAAGGATCTCAGAGTCTGAGTTGTGAGACTTGAGACTGTGTGGGAGGTCGGATGAGTCGGCCTGTGTTAGCTTCATGTTGTATATGTTTGATTCGCTGCCCATTATCGATGTGGTCGAGTCTTCGAGCGTAGGTAATTCCTGAAAAAAATATGAAGTAAGTCACAGTTGTAGTATTTCATGATTTATAGGTAAAATCGTTACGATTTTATTTTGAAGTAACATACATTCATAGATTCACGCCTGTTCCCCAGAGGGGTAGGCAAACACCGCAGATTTTAATTTTATTTTTGAGATTTTTCTAATTTTTTTTTCTTATCCTTGTAATTTTTACAAAAAGACCATTTCGCACAAGGATTAATTTCTGTGTTGAGAGGGACTTTACAAACATTAAAACAAGGGACACAAGAAACACCCAGAGACTCAGACCAATTATTTGTGGATCACACAATTTTTTGTCCCGTGTGGAGATCGAAACTACAATTCTCGACCAGTGATAGCGGCGAGGTGATCACTTAAAACCCACTACGCCATCCGTGCCATCAAATGATTGCTAGAAATATTTGAGAAGTGCAATTTAGCTCCATTACACTTGCAGCTAATATAAAAAGTATAATGACCCAGGAGGTATTTGTGCAAACCAGACTATGCAATCTATTATGTTTAGTACATCGAACTTATATAGACTGCTTAGATTTTTTTAAATACACTATTATGATATAATATTGTCTTACATTTACGCGAATGTTATACATTGAAATTAAACAAAGGAGGTGTGCAAATTACGGCCTCAGTGGAAAAGAATACAATTTATTGTAAAAATGTATTTTATTTGTCGCCATCGTTTTCTTTTAACCGAACCTAGCGGGAAAAAGGATTTAATTATTTTTACATTTTATTGATTCAGTAAACCATTGTGGCTTGGGACAACATTGCCAGTGTTGAACAAAAGGTATTTTTTATAAGAAGTGAAATTATTACGAAACATTATTATTTAAATTAAATTAAGTTTTTACTAAAACAAGTAATAATATTACTTGTGTTAGTAAAAACTCCGCATATTATGCGGATTAATTAAACAGGAATGTAATAGTATCAATTTATTAATGTTGTGATTTATTTTACTAATCAATAGATTGACCAATTCAATGTAATGGCATTATTCAACATGTGGTAGTGGCAACACTTTTCGTTTGGCACTCGATCTTCATTGTCATTTATCATTCGTAATGTGACAATGTTATGAGAGAGCTATAACGTACAAATGCCTGGATTTTAAGAGGCAAAATACAATCCAAGCATGTAAGCCGTAAAGTATACTATGTGTACATTTTAATTGATAACAGCATTACTGTAACTGCATAGTAGGCAGAAGAACAGTAGGCTGCTGTGCACATATATATATAATGTCCATCATATGGCATTTATGTTGGGCAAGGTTTCAAAATAATGTAGCACCTCCTGCACCGCACCTCGATAGTATGTTTAGTCATAATGAAGGTAATGTAGTGGTTGGAGACTAATAAACTAGAACCAAAATATACTATTGTTTACTTTAGCCTTTGTTTCTTGGACTATTAATTAAGCTTTAACAATAAATGAATAGTAACTATAGTTATTTGATGGGCGCTTGCTTTGCAGAGCGAGCACTGGCTACCTGAGTTCAGTTAAGTAACTAGTTTTACTCTAGTGAGCTCTGTAAACCAGCTATATAAACTTATTCTAGGTTTTTAGACAGAAACAAGTATAATTAATACATTCATTTTGAAAAAAATGCTTTGTGCCATAATATCACCGGAGCAATTCTGTTCATTTTGGATGCCTTAAATAGCTGAAACCCAACTAGATAGCATGTTGAAATTACACAAGGTTATAGAATACTAATAGTTCTTCGTAAAACATACAGTTTTATTTTTGTCCATGCGAGGCCGAAGTTGTATGGGTTTGTTGCATATCTCCTTTACATGGATTTTTACGCGTTGTTTTTTTTATAAAACACTATTATTACATAATTTTAAAGCTTTAAACTACTTCTATTTAAGCTATTTAAATTATAAAACTATTTAGATTTAATTTTACACTTCCTCGACGTTTCGGTTGTTTTTCAGCACCAAAAATTCTTATATTTCTATTTCTTAGTCTCCCCGCGAACACGGCTGCTGAAAAGCAACCGAAACGTCGGGGAAAGTATAAAATTAAATCTATAATAACCTAATATTAATAAAAGTTGATAGCTAGAATTATATGGTTGATAGTACCTACTGTGCAATTTACCTGATCGTCGTGGTAACTACCAACGCTGCGAGAATGCCTGTGTCTTCTCAGATTCATCGCTGACTGCGGTGACTGACCGTCCACTGAGTCCTGCAAACAATACATAATAATTACAAAAAATTCCTTCCTATATACAGTGGATTTCATTTATTACGACCTTGGTTGTAGCGACCATCCTTACTAATATTATAAATTCGAAAGTAACTCTGTCTGTATATCTGTCTCTCTGTTTCCTTTTCACAGCTAAACCACTCAACCAATTTAGATGAAATTTGGTACAGATATAGTTTAAGACCTGGGACATAGGCTACTTTTTATTCATGTAGGTACCACGCGGGCGGAGCCGCGCGCAAAAGCTAGTTTGTCTAAAACGACGTTAAATCTAACTCCCTTGAATTTAAAGCATACTTAAGTACAAAATATATCGCTGTAGCGACTCTGGATGTAACGCCGAGTTCAGGTGTAGCGATTGTTTTTAAAGAATAATTTGTAAAAAATTCTTAGAAATCCCATGCAGATATTGCGACCGGAGTCGGCCGCCAAAGACACAAAGAGCTTTCCTATCTTTTGTTTACATCCACACAAATGGTCAGCAAATGTGGTGACCTTTACTTTTTGTTTATAGATATTAGCTGGGTAGGTAGATAAGCGGGTACGTTTCGGAGTTTTTATGGTTCAGTTACAAATTGATATTCTGAGTAGCAACTGTGTTTAGTAAACTTTTGAATAATTGTGGCTTCTAGACGCACATTCACTGTTAAAGAATTTTTGCTTTTGTCTTTGCCTGTAACGACTTTCGGATATAATGACGAAATTATAGTGGTCCCTTCATCGTCATTATACCCTAAACCCACTATATATCCAATTTGGAAGTACCTCTGTCTGTCTTTTACCTCTTTACGGCTAAACCACTCAACCGATGTGGATGAAATTTGCTACAGAGATAGTTAAAACCTGAGGAAGGATATAGGTTAGTCTTTATTGAATTAGGTACCACGCGGAGCCGCGCATCATAGTTAGTATCATATAAAATGTATAAAGACCTACCGGTATAGAACATAGCGACCAAACTATAATAGCAATGACACAGAAATCTAAAACTTGGAATGAGTTTTGTTAGCCTATTTCTAAAAAATTGGCCTGGCAGATGTGAAACATCGAATTTATTTTGTACAAGTAATATGCATAAAAGAACAGATTACGACAGGAAGTAATAATGGCATAACTTAAAAATAAAATATTACGATTTTTCCGGAAAATGATGATTGTTTATTAACCTCTTGAGTCTTCTTCGAAGAGGTTAGTGAAAATACTTTGTGGTCTGTTAGTGACAGGCATAGCTCCGGAACCACTGGACCGATTAACTTGTAACTTGGTGTGCAGACACCTTGGGGTCATCCCTCAGTCGAGTTTGAATATAGGCCCTGGGAGTCAATAGACCCCCGAGATATAGGGGTCACATATTTTAAATGGAAAAATATTGACTTGTAACTTGGTGTGCAGACACCTTGGGGTCATACCTCGGTCCAGTCTGAATATGGGCCCTGTGTCAAAAGACTCTCGAGATATAGGGGTCACAAGGTCACATGAAGACGAAGAGGTTGAATCCTGGGTTTTTACACACATCTCGTTTAATAAACATTTATTTTCATGAAATACAAAACACACTACTACATATAGACTGTATAATTATATATACTATCATGTAGCGTGGCAACGCGTCGCCACAGCATGCGTCGCCACGCCAGCAATCGGTTTTACTTGCGGCTATAGATGTTTCACATCAACTTCAAAGCATGATTAAATAATCCCAGCCAAAGATTTAAATTATAGATACGCCTTTGTTTGAAAAAGTGTCCATACTAAGAAGAGTGAGCGCACACATTACATAACAAAAATATAGTATAAAGTTTAAAATATGAGTGAGCGTGATAATGACACAACATTGATAATTCAGATGTCATGTTGATATGTTTTATTTTATTTAT
The DNA here is from genome assembly GCA_963564715.1 of Catocala sponsa. Lineage (NCBI taxonomy): Eukaryota > Metazoa > Arthropoda > Insecta > Lepidoptera > Erebidae > Catocala > Catocala sponsa. The sequence goes on from OY751351.1 coordinate 13,621,687, forward strand.
TTTTTTAACGTGGATTAATGCTTTGACGCATACCTCTCCGCGGGGCGACGGAGAGGTTATGTCGGACTCACCGGGGAAAGATGGTGAGCGACATCTCGGTAATACCGACTAAACCTACCACGGTGTTCCTCGACATAACCGCAATCGGCGGGGTCGCGCGAATCGCTTTCACATGCAATCGTGACCCCGCCGAGGTTTCGGCCCGCCGTATGAAACGGCAGGCCACTACACAAATAGATCTGCCCTTCGGGCACCAGCAATTTTATCCCTACTGTCCCCCGAGGAGGGGACGGACACACTATACAGAGGCGCGCGTGGGAACACTCTCTATACTCATTTTAGTCGGCTTAGTATCAGAATACGGAAACAGTTAGTGTACTATGTAGAGAAACATTGAAATCAAAATGTGAAGTTGGATTTAGGATCACCTTCAAATAGAAAGTCTGCTCATCTCCGCGCTAGCCTACTTGCCTTAACCAGAATGGTGACCATATTTGGACTCGGCTTCTATTATGAAGAAACGAGACCTTTAAACTACGGACATCCCCTCTCTCTCTCTACGACTAGTCCACTAGACCACTAGACTAGTTTGGTTATAATAGTGGGAGCCACTGTAGCCTTCCAGTCCTCGAGAGCACCTTCCGGGACCAGTTGTAGACCGGTCTTGTTCCCAAATCTCGACTCTACACCCTAACCTCAGAGATCCGGTTCTCGTAAGCGAGCTACCCCTTGCCCAGTTGGGCACCAGGTAGCTACCTATTACACTACCTATTATATATTCTACCAATTCTCCAGATAGGTACCGGAGCAATAAAGCCGCTCACCACTCGCAACTCTGGGAGTTGCTAACGAAAACCTCGCTGAAGCCGATGGAGAAGCCGCCTCTCATATCTCCAGTATGACCAGTACCGCAGCTGTATAAGGCACGCTCTCTTCCCTACGTACTATCGACTTGAGCGACGGTTGACCATTACAGAAAAATTTTCGCTTGCACATGTTGACTTTAAGTGACTCCGAAGGGGCGTGTCACGGGTACGGATACTAAGTGTTGGCCTGCTATGCGATTTTAACCTTAGGAGTGGTCATCCGTCGCTCAAGTCGATAGTACATCCATACGCCTACCCAAATAGGTCTACAAGCCGGGTGTGGCCCGAGTCACTCTAGATATGACTTTTACTTGCTGAGCAGGCAAGCACCCGAGTTGCGTTGTGGCAGTGAAACCACACTACCACTTCGCTAAAGACAACTCCATGCCTCGCGCGACCGACTGGTTCGCACTAGCCGCGCATGATTCCGATGCTCGAACGCCACGTGCTTGCCGAGCAACGAACATGTCGTCCTCTGCGGCTAATCACATAGCCCCTGCGAGTCCAACACCATGTCAGGTACCGCGCTCTCTAATCAGCGGTCGATAGAACACACCTTTCGAGGCGCAGTGGATTTCCTGACACCCGCAGTATCATGATCCTAAAGGGGAGACCCGTAGTTCTCCCCCCTAACCCTATCTACTCGGGTCCTGTAGATAGGGAAACTACGGACAGTTAATTTTTGACACATTCTATGAATCATCTGTCAATGTTTTATTTTCCTTAGCTAAAACGATTTTCTTGAATATAGGAACCGGGCCTGAGTAAGGTGACCATATTCAAACGTAGTAGAGCGCATCTATGATTTTAATCTTCAACCCAACCACCAATATCTCCACATATAACACATATACATACCTTGAATCGATTAAACTGTCGATACTTGCATCGTTCCGATGCGACTAGGCTCCGTAACGATTGCGTACGAGGGCATTGACTGTCGACCAGCCATCGGTACGTGCCATACAACTTTGTAGGGTCCGGCCTAGGGAATAACGTCCAGTTTAGTTTGACAACACATTAGCGGATAGCTTACCTACTTTGCCCTATCGTGTTAGAAACTCATCACGCTAGAAAAATGTATATGTATAAACCGAAGCAGTGAAGCCGATCACTGCCTGTAACTCTTAAGATAAACTCTGTAGAACAATGTATTGACAAAGTAAACCACGATCCCCGCTTAAAAGTAACCTGACGAGACGAGTAACCCATCTTTTCCCCTAAATAAAAATTATAATTATTATAATATATGTTTTCGCTCATTGCACCAGTAGCACAAAAGGTTAGGTAGATTCTTTGCACGGCAGATCAAAAACGTAAAACAATCGCGATGAGATACTAATACTTGGGCTTTTAAACATATAAGTTTTAAAAGCAAGACGTCACAAAATAATAACATATTGTTAGCATTCATAACAAATAATACCTTTACTATATATATATACTAAATAAAAACTATATTTTATACCTGCAATAGACTTAAAACTAAAAACAAATAACTGTCCAGAAAATACTTGCTAAGTTACACCAAAAATACTTACATAATTATTAGCAATGTCTAACAATGAGTTAATGAAGGTCTAATGAGGAACAAAGGTGAATTTTAGTAGGACAGTGAGTTAGACAATACAATTGCTTAACAATACAACAAGCCATCATTCAAACAGCGTAAATTTAGCCAACCAAGTGATGTCTATATAACTTTTTTGTTAACCGATTATCGGATTGTACCTACCTGTATATTTGAGACAGATATATATGTATCATTGATTGAACTACATCAGATTGTTGGAAACTAAGTTTGTGTAACAAAAATGTTATGTAAATCTATACTAATATTATAAAGCTGAAGAGTTTGTTTGTTTGGTTGAACGCGCTAATCTCAGGAACTACTGGTTCGAATTGAAAATTATTGCCTATTTATTGAAAAAGGTTATATAATATCACGCTACGACTCACGGGGGCGGTGCAGTGATCATAATCGCGGGTGAAACCGCGAGCACAGCGAGTATAGGTATATAAATATGTGAGTGATCCATACATAGCTGTGCTATTGCGTTGTACTTCTTACTAGGGATGTTGCGAATATTCGCATCCGCATCCGTAATTGCGGCGCTTCCGCATCGATTTCGACATCTGCATCCGCATCCGCAATAATCAATGCGGAACCAGATATAAAGCAGATTGCGACAATAAAGAAAATGGGTGGGCTGATGAATGGCGCGATGATTCTTCAAGTGAAAATGAGAATCAAGAAACACTAGAAAATGGTATTTATACTTAGCTAAACTTATGAACCTTTGCAAAGCAGGCTTGAACCTGCAGAGGGGATTTTAGATACTTTTTATTAAATAAGACGCTTAATTTTCATTAATATTCGTATCTGCTATATCCGTATTCACATCCGCATCCGCAGATGTCAAAAAATCTGCATCCGCAACATCCCTGCTTCTTACATACTTATATACCTTAGCGTATATACGTATGTAAGTATATTTATACAAGGTTATTCTTAGTAAAGTGAAAACCTCTCAGGAGGTGATTGTACTTGTTATTATAAACAACTTTTGTTCTGGGACATTGCCGAAATCGCGAAAAAAAAGAAGCTGTTCCATACAAAATTGGACTTTGACCTCGGCAAAACGTATGGAACAGCCGATTGTTTTTCGCGTTTTAGGCAGTGGTCCGACCGCCAACGATGAACGAGAAACGAGTAAAACTAGAAACTACAAACGAGTTGACGATCAGCGGGAAACGAGTGTGTAGTTTCGATAGTTTTGTCGCCGGGCTATAAGCGAGTGTGCAAGTGCGACGAGCGATTACTCGCGCCACTCGCCCGCGGTCGCTCAGTCCTGTGCAAACCTGCGCGCGGCGACGAGCGAGCATCGCTGAACGAGTATCGCTGAGCAAGTTTATTTTTAAAAGCACTTGTCGCTCAGAGACAAAACTAGTAAAGCGAGTCGTCGCCGGCAGTGTGAACAGTCAGCGAGCAACTTTTAATATATGCATCTCTTTCGTTTACACGGAATGTATATTATTTGTGCGTTTCTTGAGAGAGAAAATCGCCGATAGTTAGTCGTTTTCTCGCCGGCGCGGGCGGTCGGACCACTGCATTAAGCAATGTCTCAGACCAAAAGTTGTGCATTATAATAAGTATAATCACCCCCTGAGAGGTTTTCACTTCACTAAGAATAACCTTGTATAGATAAACAATATGGACAGTACCCAAGTAAGTTACTTTTTAGTAGTTTAAATTTTTATAAATGTCAAATATGTCAGATTTTTATACGTGAGTAGGCTAGTTTTACGCTGGAGTTAAACCTCTTTTTCAGACACAACACAAGCTTTATCAATATTACAACTCAGACTAAAATTCACACTATACTATTATAGACCTAATACCCATTACATAAGGCACAAATTCAATTACCAATAATATTGTCTATCATCTAAGTTTAAATTAGCATGACATGCATTACTATCTTCCTATTTATTTCTGGCATTAGATAATACATTTCTTTATGTAAATAAACAGCCGATGCGAGGTCAAACCATCGAGAGCTTTCCATAATGTCCTCGAAGATATGTTAAATCTACCAACTCGTACTGGGTCAACGTGGTGGACTATGGGCCAACGTGGTGGACTATGGGCCAACGTGGTGGACTATGGGCCAACGTGGTGGACTATGGGCCAACGTGGTGGACTATGGGCAAACGTGGTGGACTATGGGCCAACGTGGTGGACTATGGGCCAACGTGGTGGACTATGGCCTAACCCTTCTCACAAAGAGGCCTGTGCCCAGCAGTGGGACAGTTTATTTACAGTACTGATATTAGTATATAATACTTACGTATTAGTGGGCGCAGTCAGCAGTCTCTGTAGATTAGCGAGCGTCGGTCTAATGTCTATCAAAGACAAGCCATGCCCAACGATGAGCTGGCCTATACACTTGTTTAGCAAGAACAGTGCGTAACGGAATAGTGTAGTATCACCACCGCGAGGAAACAGCGGTATACTGGAATGGAATACAAAATATAATTAAATCATTATTGTGTCTGGCCACCGGTGTGTCGCTGCGACTCAATAGGTTAAGGGGATAGAATGTGGAAAGGTTATTTCTTTAATATCTGCTAACATTTTTTTTATAATTTTTTTTTTGTATAATATACGATGCTTGTTTTATAGCGTTTTCCAAACATTAAAACGATATTTAGAAGAACACCCAGGATAACTTTTGACATTTGACTGCATAGATGACGTAATGGTTTAAGTGGTCGCCTCGCCGGCCGCTGCCACTGTGTCGAGTGTGTAATGGGTTCGAATCCCACACGGGGCAAAAATTCTGTGTTCAACAAATGGTTGTTTAGAGTCTGGATGTTCTTAGTGTCCGTTGTTTGAATGTTTGTAGAGTCCGAGACAGGAACTATTCCTAGTGCGGAAGTAGCCTTTTATTAAAAAAATATATAAGGTATGAATGTGAAATGGTTTTTTTTCTTTAATAACCTGCTATGCTAATTTTAAATTACAATAATAATAATAATAATATTCTATCACATACACACAACACCATCCAGCCCAAACTAAGCAGAGCTTGTACTATGAGTACTAGACAAAGGATAAACATACATACATACATTTTTTTTTTTGTAAATACATACATATTATACATAGAAACACCCAGACCAAGACAAACATCCATGTTCATGCACACAAATGTTTGACTTGTGCGGATATCGAACCCGCGACCTCAGGCGTGGCAGTCGGTTACACTAACCACTACGCCATCGAGGCCGACAATGCCTTTTATATAGTCCAAACATTAAAATTACATTTAGGAGAACACCTGGTATAAATATTTGTGGTTTACAAAAACTTTTGGACATACGGTGGTAGCCTATTGACCAAATTATTAGCAAAATTCGGTCACTTTCCAATGTGGCTTCGTCTAATATTAATTATTAATAGGATTAAATATAATGACCACCAAAAATACAATTGCACAGCTAAATATGCTTACTAAAATATATCATAACGAGCACCTATACGCCTCAAATCACTGTATTCCGTCTCGGAAGGGTTAGGTTATGTTAGGTTCCTTCGTAAACCCACCCAAAAATAGGAGCCCCGCCAGGCGAGGCTCCGTCGACTTAGTTTGATCTCTTTAAAATATTTTAATAAGCATATTTTTGTGTGCAATTATCATTTTTAGCGGAACAAAGGCAAACAATTGAGGAACAGTTAAATACTACCTATTATTAATTACGTAAATATTCGTTGAAACTAAAAGTAATGACACTATTTTTTAGAAATGCAACGCTATGTAAGAATTTCAAGTTAATTTTGCGAGCCTCTTAAGAGACCGTTAGACTGCCACGCAAAGGTCTCGAGTTCGATTCCAATTTCTCTGAATTTTCGAAGTTATGTGCGTATTAAATTTTTATTGTCGCTTGCTTCAACGGTGAAGGAAAACATCGTGAGGAAACCTGCATATTTGAGAGTTCTCCATAACGTTCTCAAAGATATTCGAAGTCTGCCAACCCACAGTGGGCCAGCGTGGTGGACTTAACCCTTCTCACACTGAGAAGAGGCCCGTGCCCAGCAGTGGGATAGTTAAATACAGGGCTAAATATTTTGTATATGAAGTTGTTTTACACTTACTTGGGATCAGGCAAATTCGGCGTGACATCCAGAATCTTGCTGGCAGATCCGAGCAGCGTGATCTTGTACCGGAGCGGCTGATTCAACAACACAGCGGCCAAACACGTGGCCTGCGCTACAAACCCCGCCGACACTGAGTCGCTCACGGCGTTGGAGCGGGGACTGTCATCCCCGCACACCGGGAGCGGGACGCCGCAGATTGTCCAAGTAGTTGCGTCTTTCTGTTTAAATGAAAAATATTAGATGATTACTGTCTTTGAATAAGTTTACTTGCATTGCCAAATTGGGTATGTTTTATTTTGTACTATATATTGTCCGGTCTTAGGCCACCCGCATCCAACCTGGAAAAATATTCCTGTCTGCGTGGCAAACCTTAAGAGAGGTCTATATCCAGTAGTGGATGGCTTTCGGAAGAATTTTATTAATTTCATTATTTTTAAATTGTAACAAAACTTTTCAACACAATGTATATTGTTAAAAAATAAATTACTTATGAGTTATTTTATACTAAATTAAATTCGTTCGACTAAATGAAGGTTAGGTTAGTAATAGTACTTTTTCTGGATGAAAGGTACCCTATGACCTATTTTGTACCTCTGACAACGTATATGCCAAATTTCAAGATGATCGGTTGAGTAATTAAGGCGTAAAAGCGTAACAAATATACAAATAAACTCACATTCGCATTTATATCTAATATTAACTAGCGTTTGCCCGCGGCTTCACTCGCGTTAATTTAGAATTTGACAATCAATTCGGGTTGTACTCTGCTTGTATATAATATAATTCAATCATGATTCGAAAGACACGTGGCGCCATCTATTATCATAAGAACGTTATTATTGTTTTCCTCGGAAACAGTAGTTTTTTTCGGGATGAATGGTAGCCTACGTCCGTTTCTGTACACCTGACAACGTATATGCAAAATTTCAGGATGATCGGTTCAGTGGTTTAGGCGTGCAAAGGTAACAAACAAACAAACTCATTTTCGCTTTTATAATATTAGTTAAGATTAGGATAGGATATCTACCTTTCATTCAGAAAAAAGTAATGTTATTAATCTAACCTAAGCTATTACTAGAGAAAAATCGCGGGCAAAATCTAATTTTCATAATAGTTAGGGTTTTTTGTTGGCAGTTACCTGGTCTATATAAAATATCTGATGCAGCTGTGTGAGTAGTTCACACCGTATGGCGCACAGCGTGTGGTGGGAGGTAGCGGCCAGCTCTCGTATGGCGGCCATATATTGACGTGACTCCTTCACGCTCTCGCTGCGACGGGACAGGGAGTGGTAGTTCTGCATCAGCTCTGTACCTGGAAGAAGTAATATTCAAGGTTATCATCTTTAGAAAACGAAGTCCTCTCTATAAATTACAGGTCTAATGTACAAACAGATTAACCTTTTAACCGCCCCACTTCATAACAGTTGTCGTGCCCCCAGCACCCGCCACAGTGAATCGAAAATTTAGACACGCGGCAGCGTGTCAAGCCAAGTTCAAGCAAAGGAACTGGCTAGCCAGCGTCGAGTGTAATATTACACGAACCACTTGGTGCCATAAATACTTACAAAAATAAATACTTATTTTTAGGACTTCTAATTGGACGTACTTTCTGAAAAACGTTCCAACCCACAAAGTTAACATTTTGAGATAATCGTGATTGAAGTTCAATCCCGTTTTGCTTCTTCATACATGTAGGTTTGGGTTACTAAGTCATGATTTCATATTTAGAGTGATAGTAGAGCTACCAAATTTTTCCAGCTAGTAAATAGTAACCCCGTGACTAATTTGCTAATAATAACTCGATTTTGACCCGAGTGTGGGTTGGAACGTTTTTCAGAAAATACGTCCAATTATGAGACTAAAGTGTATTAAATTGTAAATGATTACTTAATTATCCATTTACACAATATAAACATTTTTTTGATAGAAAGCACCGTAATTAAATAAAAAAGCAGATTACACGAGCTGTGGTATCTGGTCGGAAATATACGACGATGGCGAAATGGACACATAAGTATTTGTCGGATTAATCCGACGTAAGCGGTTAAAAGGTTAATAGCTCACTTAAACTAATATTGTCTTACGTTTACGTGAATGTTATACATTGAATTTACATACATACATACATAGGTTCACGCCTGTTTCCCAGAGGGGTAGTCAGAGACTACGGATTTCCATTTGCTACGATCCTGACACACTTCTCTGGCTTTATTCACTTTCATCACATTCCTCATACACGCCCGTCGGTTCAAAGAGCTTTTAACCTGGCCTTTGTCCAGTACGCCACCGATCTGATCGAGAAACTTTCGCCTAGGCGCTCTTGCGACTATTCCATTCACACTAGCCTTACATTGAATTTAAACTACTTTACACAGATTTGTCGCGTTATTTGTTTTAAAACACTTTTATTACATAATTTTGAACTATGTATAACACCACTATTACTAAACTTCACTTCAATTCACGCTATTTAAATCGATTAAAACTATTTATACTTAAGTTTACACTTTTCTCCGACGTTTTGGTTGCATTACAGCAGAGGAGTACACGAAGAGTCTACCCGTCACCATGGCATAATTAATTTAAAAAGCTTAAATTGTAGTAAAATTTAATAATTGTAGTGTTATAGTTCAAAATTATGTAATAAGTGTTTTAAAATTAACAATATGTCGAAATCCGTACTTATAAAGTAGTTTAATTTCACTTAATCTAGGTTGACAGACAGTACTCGCAGGATAAATGCCGGATCAGCTCGTAGCCAAGTCAACTAAGTTTTGCATGGAGCGTCACGGTCAGCCAATAGTTAGCCGACAAGCCAAAGGCGGCACACGACCTAGTGTGAGCGAACCATTTCAGTCAAAACTAGAAATCAGCATCGAACGGCACTGTCAGTCAGGAGTGAATGGGCAGGTGGGCGAACAAGCCGCCTTCAATACACCGAAGATGTCTGCTGGAGTCGGCGAGTGACTAAGTGTAAATGGGCCAAGAGAACAATACTTGTTCATTTAGTCATACAGTACTGCGGTCTACATATAGTAAAATACATGTATTTGACAAAGAACCCAGACTCGAAACAATCTACATCTTTATAAATCACACACATCTTTGTTCCGATAGCTCAGTGGGGAAACCAACAGACTGCAATGCAGAGGGTCTCGGGTTCGAACTCGCGCCACGTCGCGCACCTCTGACTTTCGGAAGTTATATGACTTTTCGAAATTATGTGCGTATTGATTGACAATTATCGTCTGCTCCGTGCCTCGGAGAGCACGTTAAGCCGTCGGTCCCGGCTGCCATGAACATCTTTGGAAGCTGTTATTGGGAAGTCAGTGCCCTCTAATATCCTGACACTGGTCTCTAGCCTTAGGGTATCGTTAGCCTTCGGGTTACGAAGGTTAGATGGCTGTCGCTCTGTATAAAAACTGATATCTAGTCAAATCCGGTTAGCCTAAAAAAGCCGACCCCAAGTAACTTGGGAATAATAAAGGCTAGGGAGAAGACACATCTTTGTTCCGTGTTCTCGAGCGTGCAATACTAGGCGCATTAGCAATGGCAAGTTGACTTCCTAAACTGATGCGTCATCTATGCAGTCAAACTCACATTACATAAGTCCATGAGCAGCGGTTACCACTTTCCATCAGGTGCTCGTCTGCCACCAAAGGCAATAAAAAAATTAAAAAGAAATTATAGTATTTTATTTCCAGCTTGGGTATCATCTCTTGATAAATCTTCTCTGATAGGAAACCCACTAGTATTAGAATTAAACTCAGTTTGTGAACTTAAAGATATTTATACTAACAATTTAAGCGGGAAAGATAAGGAAGTGATATATTTGCTCCTTGCGACTCTGCGTGATAGACCAAAAGCCATCCAACTCAGCTATTACCGCTTGATTATATAAAGTTAACTGTAAAGATACCCAAATAACCCTAAACTAAAGTTTCCTTACACTCACCAACATCCTGGTTCTCTTCGAACAGCTTAGCATGCTTCTCTTTTAATCGCCTGATACTCGCTAGCTTTGCATCTCTTTCGTCAGATAGTATGATGCGTTTGAACCTCAATATTTCCAGCTGTTTCGTTAGCCTTACGTGTTCCGCTCTCTGGAAGGGTGACGGCTTTGCCTGTGAAGTAACAAGATATAATATTAGTCTACGCAACTAACTGAATAGTTATTTAGAATGACTTCTCCTGCTCTATGATTATGTCCGTTATTTAAATGAAGTTCTCGCCATTTCAATAACGAACACAAGGGTCACTTAAATGTGGGTTCTTTCCCATGTGGTGATCGAACACACAATACTCGGCACAGAGTAGTAGAGCCTCGCTGCTTTCAGCATGAATGGGCCGGCTCGACCGGGGAAGGACTACCCTCTCACAGAATATTGACGTGAACTAGCAGTATTCCTACTGTTCTGTTTCGTTCGATGAGTGTGAGTACCGGCGGCCCAATCACCCTCTTACCCCTTCCCGCTCCTTCTCTTTCTTACTTCCTTTCTTAAAGGGTCGGCAACACGCTAGTGATGCCTCTGGTGTTGCAGGCGTTCATAGGCTACAGTGACCACTTACCATCAGATGGGCCGTCTGCTTGTTTGCCACATTAGTTGTATAAAAAAAAACACACTGAAGAGACAAAGCAGCCAGAGACTAAGCCACTGCTGATAGCGTAGTAATTCAAGTGATCGCCTCGCCTCTTTAGTACAATCTAAATTATTAGACTTAATAGTCTCCTTGGCTGTATTACTTCTAGGTATTGCCTTAACCCATTCAATGCGGCAACAAATTTTGCTTTCACTAGCCAGAATTGGCTCATATTTAACGCAAACGCCGAACGGCGTCAGCCGCACTTGATGAAATAAAAAAAAACATAATATCTAAAAACTAATCATATCAGGCATTTAATTAGTAAATTCCAAACACATTTGTTGTTTTATTAATATAATATCTTTAAATTTGGATAAAATATAAAACAACTATACATGACGCCGATCGGCGTCCTCCGAATCTGAATATGAAAAAATAAGTCGCCGATGGGCGTCCGCCGCATTGAATGGGTTAATGAGGTAGGATAAAGGCAGATCATATGCATAGTAAGGTAATTATGATTAAGTTCTCTATTACGAGGGGTTGGGTCTATTACTGAATACCAGTCGACCGACACACATTCCCTGTTATTATTACATGAGGCGAGAATCAAAAACGTGACAATCATTTTGTTTCAACATGCACTGAATACAATGCCGAAATAGAAATAAGTCATAAATAAGTATGACTAATAGGAAGAAACGTCATATCATTAAACAGATATCTATCAGTCTCGTCATATCAAAACCCTGACAAGAACACTAACAGTTTGTAATTATCGCCTTACAAAGTAAAAATTAACCTTGATCATACTAACCTTAAAAGATAAGAGATCATTTAATTTCGAGAATGTCAATCTCGATCCGTTAGACACTATAGGCCTACTCTCCTTAATCCTCCCATTCTTGGCACTAAGATCAGTTTGTGACGACGACTTCTCTTTGCTCATACTATCGTCTTCATGCGAGAACAAATTCCTTTGTGACCTACTCTTGAACTTCAATCTTATATCACACAGATCATCGTGTTGCGGCCAATCATCGTTCGTCAACGCACACTTATTATAAATCCGCTCTTTAATCTCTTGCACAGCCTCCTGCCTCTTCTTTATCGAGTATTGCAATAGATGTAGCTTCTGCAACTTAGTCGCGTTGTAACTTGGCCTTATTTCTGACTTCAAAAAGTTTAAAGCCATAAACCTAATCTTCGGAACTCCATCAGCCTCGTTTCTCAAGTCGTAACTCTCAGCCGTTTCGCTTAGATCCACTTTATTTGAGAAATCTTCTTGCGAAGTATTATGGGAATAGCTATCACAGTTCACACCACCCGTAAACTCCTTAACGTCTAAGTTCTCTGGAGAGTGCTCGTATATATGTTTCGGATCGCCTTTATCAAATTCGGTGTTTTCTTCTTTTTTTCTATAATAATCTCCCCTTTGACTCTGTCCAATATTGAGGCTAGCAGAAGACCGTAAAGTCGGAAAATTCTGCTGGAAACCTCTTTCAACTGGACTGTGACTTTTAGAATACTCTTTATCCGATTTCCTAGAGTATTTACTAGGAGAGGTCGACCTAGATTCCTTGCCGAATTTATGATTCAATATATGCTTTGCTTCTAAAGTGATTTTGGACAGATTGGTCCTGCCAGAGGAATCTGAAGATAGAGAACCGTGTTCCATTTCATTTTCGGGCGGCATAACGTCTAGTTTTAAACTCTTATAGGAACAGAAGTATCCGCCGTGCATTTGGAAAACTAGAGTATTGCATTTAAAGCAGTCTGATGTGAAATTGGAAGCGAGATTGGCTCCAATGTACCTCAAGCCACTGAAATAGACCCCCCAGGTTTCTATTACAGTGTCCTGTTGTGATTTGGCGAGTTCGTCATTCAAATGTAGTATGTGACACCATATTCGAATAACTACGTTTGCTGAGGACACTCGGTGCGTTATTTCTGTAACAAGAATCGAATATGATTCACCGATGACGCAATGGAATGCCCTAACAGCTGCGGTTTGATAACAGTCGTGGTCTTTACGTTTGCGATAACGTTAGTATGTGGTTGTAATGTTTATATTTGAATATGACTTAATAGAATATCTACAAATATTATAAATGTGAAAGTGACTTTGTTTGTTTGTTACGTTTTCGAAGATAACGACTGACCCAATTTAGATAGAATTTTGTAAGAACTTGAATTGCATTGTGGAGAATAAGCAATCATTTCTTATCAGAAACGTGCCTTCGGTTGCAAAATATAAGCCCGTTTAATAACATCATCATTTATCAGTAACTCAGATCAAATCTGTCTTTTCCTTTATTTATTTTTCTATTTTAATTGCATATCACTGGTAAGCGTACAGTAGAACACTGCATATATGCTAGATATGTCTTGGGGCCGACACAAAAGATCTCACTGGGTCGAAGTGTCGCCGGTCTGCACTGACTGGCCCCCACACATAAGATAAGATATGCTTGATATAGATTATATATAATACGTCACTTAGTGAGAGCAAGCGAGGCTTTGAGGCATATATGAATGTACCGTACTGTAAGCATATTTAAATAATAATCTATACTAATATTATAAAGCTGAAGAGTTTGTTTGCTTGAACGCGCTAATCTCAGGAACTACTGGTCCGATTTGAAAAATTCTTTCAGTGTTAGATAGCCCATTTATAGAGGAAGGCTATAGGCTATATATCATCACGCTAAGATCAATAGGGGCGGAGCACCAATGAAGAATGTTTCAAAATCGGAGGGTTTTTTTCCTTTAGAGAGCTTCCGCTACGTGCGCTGCGTAAACAGTTAAAGTTTCGCCAAAATCATGTATGACAGAATTGTTCCCCTTTAAAAGTTCTAAAAAAAGTCCGCGACAGCATATGTCTATCTTTTAAGGTTGGCTCACTATAACCTTTTTTATGCTAACCAAATTTGTTCTAAAATAATACATTATTTGCGAAGGTGTTTTTATAAACATGATATTAATCCTTATCCAAATAAATACGTTATTCATCACAAGTATTTAATTTAAAACAAAATTGCCCTTTACATCATTCGATTTCAATGAATATCTTAGGAGATATCGCAGTTTTAAAATAACATACGCAGCAAAATAATGATCAAGTACTGCGATAATTTTATGATGTGAAAAGCCGGCCGAAAACTCTGCGAGATATCATACCGCGCGGCTCAGACGCGTGGTCATGGTCGGCTCCTTACGGAACGGTACACGGTACATCACGCTACGACCCACGGGGGCGGCGCAGTAACGATAAACGCGGGTAAAACCGCGGGAACATCTAGTTTATATATAAATATATTTTTAAGAGTGTAGTATTATAATATAGATAATATATTTTATATCATCTACCGAGCACGGTCCTAGATTCCAGGCTGAAAACTTCTTAACAAAAATTCCAAATACACACTATCTGAACTGCCTATCGGACCCAGAGCTTCACGATCGACAAGAGATCAAGGGTTCTCTCACCACCCATTAAACTACCGATGTAAACCCACATGCATTTAACTTAACTGAAGGGTTAGCAAGAATATCAATCATTTGAAATCAGAAAATCCTAAAGAAAATTGGTTGTCTGTAAAGTCGGTTTACGGACGATAGTAACGTGACAACGTCATAACGTGCCTTTCGCTCGCTCGTGTAGCGCTTTCGCTCCGATCGTAACGTTACAATGAGCGTAACGGGACAATGAGCGTAACGGGACAATGAGTCATCCTTTTTCGTGCGTGCAGCCGGCGTTCATTGATTTATTAGACGTCGTCAAGTCAAAAATTACAGACAGAAAGAAAGATACGCAAATGTTCATGGTTACGCCGAGAACATCGCTGGAAATATTTTCACGTATTTGCATAGTGGATAACGATTAATTTGAATAAATAATTCAAAGCCCGCATAAAGTAAAGTACATTTTGTACAACCTTCTTAGCTCT
This sequence comes from Catocala sponsa, assembly GCA_963564715.1. Taxonomy (NCBI): domain Eukaryota; kingdom Metazoa; phylum Arthropoda; class Insecta; order Lepidoptera; family Erebidae; genus Catocala; species Catocala sponsa. The sequence goes on from OY751351.1 coordinate 13,636,748, forward strand.
GGGCACGAATTTATTAAATTTCGTTATTTACGATCGACGAGATAATCCAGAATATATTTCAGCTTTTTATTGGTTTTAAACACTGTTCCATCCTAACTAATAATATAAATGCGAATGTGAGTTTGTTTGTTTGTTACATTCACGCCTTAACTCGCGTTTATTACGCTTTCACGCCTTATATCAGACAACGAAGGCGGGGCGGTATCGGTGGCAGATATTTAGAGTTCCGTAGCCAAATGGCAAAAAAGCGGAACCCTTATGGATTCGTCATGTCTGTCTGTCGTTCTGTCCGTCCGTATGTCACAGCCACTTTTTTCCGAAACTATAAGAACTATGCTGTTGAAACTTGGTAAGTAGATGTATTCTGTGAACCGCATTAAGATTTTCACACAAAACTAGAAAAAAAAACAATAAATTGTGGGGGTTTCCCCATACTTAGAAATGAAACTCAAACATTTTTTTTCATCAAACCCATACGTGTGGGGTATCTATGGATAGGTCTTCAAAATGATATTGAGGTTTCTAATATCATTTTTTTCGAAACTGAATAGTTTCCGCGAGAGACACTTCCAAAGTGGTAAAATGTGTGTCCCCCTCCACCCCACCTGAAACTTCTAAAATAAGAGAATGATAAAACTAAAAAAATATATGATGTACATTCATTGATGTATAAAGAACCAAAGGGTTTTTATATATCAATGTGTACATTACCATGTAAACTTCCACCGAAAATTGGTTTGAACGAGATCTAGTAAGTAGTTTTTTTTTAATACGTCATAAATCGTAAACCGCAATTTACCTATCATTCAATCAACTCAAATATAAAATTTAAAAAAACATTTATATTATGTTACTTGCTGCTACGGAACCCTTCATGGGCCAGTCCGACTCGCACTTGTTTGTATTATTATTCGAATTAGTATTAGTTACTGGTTTGTCTCTACTATCTGTGTGATGGACTGAAGGCTTATAAAAAGTTACTGTATTTTCTTATTATATGCTACTAAATTTTGCCCGCGTCTTCGCTCGCATAAATGTAGGTTAGGTTATGTTAGTAACAGTACTTTTTTTGACGTGACAACGTCTAATAAATCGATGAACGCCGGCTGCACGCACGAAAAAGGATGACTCATTGTCCCGTTACGCTCATTGTCCCGTTACGCTCATTGTCCCGTTACGCTCATTGTCCCGCTACGCTCATTGTAACGTTATGATCGGAGCGAGAGCGCTACACGAGCGAGCGAAAGGCACGTTATGACGTTGTCACGTTAAACTATCGTCCGTAAACCGACTTTACAAACAACCAATTATTTTTCAAAATGTGATATAGCCTATGTATGTTACGCGGTGATAATATAGCTTTCTAATGTTGTGGTCAAGTAACTTTAAGTTCATAGTGTGGATTTAATTACGATTGGTGTCACTAGATGGCGTTGTGCATGTGATGCAATACTTGAAAGGTCGGTGTTAAGATTCTCCGGGGTTAAACCACCACGACATGTATTGTTTGTTTTAAGTAGATAACATTTGAATAGCGACAATTAGTTCGGTCGTTTACATTAATTAAATACAGTTTAGATATTATATGCTAACAGGTTTTTTATTGAGTATCCTGTAGGAATTATATCCCGCACAGTTTTGCACGATAATAATAATAATAATAATAATAATAATATTCTATCACATACACACAACACCGTCTAGCCCAAACTAAGCAGAGCTTGTATTATGGGTACTAGACAATGGATAAACATACATATATACATTTTTTTTTTGTAAATACATACATATTATACATAGAAACACCCAGACCAAGACAAACATCCATATTCATGCACACAAATGTTTGACTTGTGCGAGAATCGAACCCGCGACCTCAGGCGTGGCAGTCGGTTACACTAACCACTACGCCATCGAGGCCGATCTCGATCTCGGCCATATACGTATACACTAGATGTTCCCGCGGTTTCACCCGCGTTTATCGTTACTGCGCCGCCCCCGTGGATCGTAGCGTGATGTTATATAGCCTATAGCCTTCCTGGATAAGTAGGCTATCCAACACTAAAATATTTTTTCAAATCGAACCAATAGTTTCTGAGATTAGCGCGTTCAAACAAACAAACTCTTCAGCTTTATAATATTAGTAGATATAGATATTGAAATAATTTTAAAACCGGTTGAGTAAAGGAGATGGCCAATAAATGTATAAGGCTGATCCCCAGAATGTACAGCGATCAAATATATGATAATTGACAGTTTAAACCTTCTATATAAAGAATTAAAAAGGTTCATCAAGCAAAGCAGATCTGGACAAAAGTTATGAAGGTTGACAAAATAGATATTTTATCACTCCGATATCCTCATAATTCCATAATGTATTATAGCTATGCACCTTAATCAAAACATACAGATTATGTACCATTTTTGCTAAAAAGACATGACAAGACTAGCAGTTTTTTAGTTGGATAAAACAGAGCTATCCACAGTTACCATAGTTTTGTTTTGTAGGGTTTGTGTTGCAATAAAAATAAAACAAAGAACTTTGTTTATAACTAGTGGAGCACTCGCGTGGGGCTAAGACACTATAAAATAAAGGTGAAACAAAGTAATTGCACAAAAAAGCACGAAACAACAGCAACCAATAACCAGCGCGTGAGACGAGTTTTTGTCATTAATGTCAATTGACAATTTCTTGAGTGTTGCCATTAATTAAATCGAAATATGCCTAGGCGTTAATGTTCTTTATGATTTTGGTATAATTAATCTAACACTGATTTCGTATAATGGAGAGTATATTATAATAGTATTATAAGAGAGTATATTATAATTATTATTTGGTATTATAATTAAGAAATATTAATATGAAGTAAGTTAGTGATGCAATAAATGTTGGAGTAGAATACTGAATGCGCTTACTTATTTCATATTTTATCCTATTTTTATTCACGGGGGCGGCGCAATAACGATAAACGCGGGTGAAACCGCGGGAACATCTATGTCTAATAAATGCATTGTAAAATACTGTTTATTCATAAATTTTCTGTAATCCTTTATTATATACAGCATCGTTATTAGGCCAGCTAACATTCTTATGCCTTTTTGTGAGCAGCACTTAAGAATTATTACTTATAATGATGTTATAACCCTCTTGTAAGTTTGATGAATAAGGCGATTCACACACTGCGCCGCGCCACGCTGCGGGATGCATGGCGACAGAGTCACGCGCGCGGGTGCGTGAGTGCAGATCTGCATCATAATGTAATTGTCGGCCTCGATGGCGTAGTGGTGAGTGTAACCGACTGCCACGCCTGAGGTTGCGGGTTCAATTCCCGCACAAGTCAAACATTTCGGTAGAGTCGATTAGAGCGCGTACCAAAAAGTTTGGGTCCTCATATCTCTGCCGAACGACCAAGGCATGGAATTCTCTGCCAAGGCACTGTTTCCTTCTTCCTTCAATCCTGGGTTCTTTAAGCGGGGCGTGAAAAAGCATCTTCTCAGGCCGTCAAAGTAGAGACCTCAACATCGCCTCGGCTACTGTGGGTCCGATGTGGAGGCCACTGCTCTTAGACCACACGACTGCTTAACATCAGGTGGAGTGTGGTCATTTTGACGAGCAAAATAAAAAAAATAAAAAAATTGTGTGCATGAACATGGATGTTTGTCTTGGTCTGGGTATTTCTATCTATAATATGTATGTATTTACCAAAAAAAAAAGTATATATGTATGTTTATCCATTGTCTAGTACCCATAGTACAAGCTCTGCTTAGTTTGGGCTAGATGATGTTGTGTGTATGTGATAGAATATTATTATTATAATGCAGATTTCTCGGCACAAACGCGCGTAGCTGCAGTTTAGTCATGCGATGGCCTAGAGGCCACATTTCATAGCAGCTTGCGGTGGTGATAGTACATTGCAAAGTATTAATTTTTATATTAAAGATGGTCATTATTTTGGATCCCATTCAGGATGCTGCAGTCATATCATGTGTTTGGTTTTTTATAATCAAATAAGAAGAAATCGTGCCCGTAGAAGATATTAGGTACATCCCTTTTCACAAACAAGATCTATAAATGGATCATTTGTTCAGAATTTCATAGATTTCAGAAAATATGAAGATCAATTTTCTCACGACTTTCGATTTCGTAAATGAATCGATCGATACCGAGATCCATTTTGAAGTAATACGTGTAGGTACTTGTGTCAAAATCACGCACGATACTGCAGAACTCGGTGTGCCATTGCTTGCGTCTTGCCCCGCACCGACGCGCGCGGGTGCGTGTTTCCCCGCATGTAGACGCGTGATCTGCAGCACTGCGCGTGAGTGCGTTTTCTATGTGTTACACTGCGCGTGTTTTCTATACAAACACAGGTACTTGCGAACAACGTAAGAACACGCACTCCCGCGCTACGCTGCGTGATGCGGTGCACTATGCCAACCGCCTAAGACCGTAAATGTATACTATTACTATGTTATTATTTTATGACGTAGCTAGCGACCCGCTCCGGCTTCGCGCGGGTAGTACAAAACCAAACAAACAACAAACTACACAACTAAACCTTTCTCATAAATCTATTGGTGAAAACCGCATGAAAATCCGTTTAGTAGTTTTTGAGTTTATCGCCAAAAGGCAGACATACGCGGCGGAGGACTTTGTTTTATAATATACTAGCTTTTGGGCGCGGCTCCGCCCGCGTGGTACCTACATTAATAAAAAGTAGCCTATGTCCTTCCCCAGGTTTTAAACTATATCTGTGTCAAATTTCATCTAAATCGGTTGAGTGGTTTAGCCGTGAAAAGGCAACAGACAGACAGATAGACAGACAAAGTTACTTTCGAATTTATAATATTAGTAAGGATAGTGAAAAATACAACTTTGATCACTCTACAAACTGCCATACTGAAAGCAATAAATGGAAAACCGCAGCTTGGCAACCAATAATGACATAGGCCATACGCCATAATACCGAATAGTATAATATCAACAAAATACCGAGTGTTAGCGTCTACTAAAACCTTAGCATAAAAATCAGTCTGTAAACCAGTCAGCGATTTCTTTTAACTCGTTTTAATATATACCTACTTTTCGTTATTATGTCATATCGACATGATATCAAAGTCATGATTATTGATTCACAAAATGAGTAAAAGTTGTTCGCTTTTATGTAATAAAAAAATTCATTCAATCAGTCTGTATCTTTATTAGCATATTTCGTTACATAAGAAATATACATATATACATAATTATGTATATTGTTATCAGCTAGATCTTAAATCCAAATAATATTAATAGTTTTATATCCAAACTAGTTTTTGCCTGCGATTCCGTATGCACGGTATTTGGAAGTAGGCATAAACAGATTTTCAAAATGAATCCTAACTACTTAATATTATAAATGCGAATTTGAGTTTGTTTGTTTGTTACGCATTCACGCCTTAATTACTCGACTGATCATTATGAAATGACGCATTCACGCCTTAATTACTCGACTGATCATTATGAAATGACGCATTCACGCCTTAATTACTCGACTGATCATTATGAAATGACGCATTCACGCCTTAATTACTCGACTGATCATTATGAAATGACGCATTCACGCCTTAATTACTCGACTGATCATTATGAAATGACGCATTCACGCCTTAATTACTCGACTGATCATTATGAAATGACGCATTCACGCCTTAATTACTCGACTGATCATTATGAAATGACGCATTCACGCCTTAATTACTCGACTGATCATTATGAAATGACGCATACACGTTGTCAGAAACAAAAAAGGACACATGGTACGTTTCATCCAGAAAAAAGTATTTTTGCTAATCCAACCTAAACTACACTTACGCAAGTGAAGCCGCGGGTGAAATCTAGTAAGTTATAGGTGATTATAAGAGATGTCTCTTTCTCGGTTCCTCCAACTATTCCTTGTTGTTACGGCTTCTAGGCGGCGTATCAAGTTTCTTATTATTAACTAGCTGTTACCTGCGACTTCGTCTGCGTAGATTTTAACTAAAAAGTGTTTGAACCCGCGGAACCCTATTTTTTTCTAAAATCAAAGTAGCCTAAGTTACTCCTTATAACATCAGCTATCTGCCAATGAAAGTCCCGTCAAAATCGGTTCAGCCGTTTCGGAGATTAGCTGGAACAAACAGACAGACAGACAGAAAGACAAAAATTTAAAAAATATATAATTTGGTATAGGTACCTTATATACTTTCATATGCATTAGATAAAAAGTTGTTATTTTGACATTACAAACAGACACTTCAATTTTATTTATTTGTATAGATGTATAGATAACTCTACTTGTTTCTTTTCCCCTGACAACGTGTAGGTACGCGAAATTTCATGATGATTGGTCGAGTAGTTAAGGCGTGAAAGCGTAACAAACAAACGCACATTTGCATTAATAATATTAGTAAGGAAGTAAGGATTAGACGTTACCCTTCTCATCCTAAAAAGGTTCGCGCCCAGCAGTAGGACATTTAATATACAGGGCTGATAACAACATTTTGACACACGCCGCGTAAATCGCGTAAATTAAGGTCAAACCGCGTTAAATAGGAATCATTACATACACAAACAGTTAATTAGGTGTTTGATAACGATTGACACACATACTACTAGACGTGATAGTATGAGTCATGTATCGATACGTCGGACTACATAAAATCGATCCGTTGTACCAAAAGGTTGTCAAACAAGTCTCTACCAGTTCTGGGGGTTATTTAATACACCTAGATCTTCCATACCTTACATTCCATCGTGAATACCTACTGATTTCTTAGATGTAGACTAATAAACAAACCTAAGGATAATGGACTTCTTGATGCGAGCGATGTGGGTAGTGAATGCGACTGCCGTGCTTGAGGTCACAGCTTTGAACCTCGGGTAAGGGCCAGTAAAAGCTAATTGGATTTTCAGAAAATCTCAATAGTAGCCCGGAGCGTAGGACTTGGCGGTGTTAGGCACCGCCGTGCCTAGAAAAGCACGTATAGCTGTTTGTCCTACCGCCTGATCTCTTCAGTCGTGTCGAATTGCAGTGCCATCAGATTATGAGAGTGAAGGAACAGATAATGCACTTGTGTTTGTGCACACACTTGTCCATTATTTTATCTCCTGTGCAGATGGCGCAATCTCCGTAAAGATTGGCCACCGTGACTGAAATTCTGTCTGGAGGTCATTATGTAATCTATACAGTGTTATAAATTATTATCTATTAATAAAAAGATCTTATAATAATATAGGTCCTGTATATAAGCTGTCCCACTGTTGGGCACGGGCCTCCTTTTAATGTGACCGTTGGACTGCCACGCAGAGTCTATTCCTCTTTGACCTAGACCTAGGTGATCATAGACACGAAATAGACCCCACGCAAAGATTTTGACCTCAATCCCTAGGCTAACCTCTGATTTTTCGCAGTTATATGTGTATTAAATAGTTAATTATCGATCGCTTTAACAGTGGAGGCAAACAACGTGAAGGAAGCTACATATCTGATACTAGATGTGCCCGCGGTTTCACCCGCGTTTATGATTACTGCGCCGCCCCCGTGGGTCGTAACGTGATGTTATATAGCCTATAGCCTCCCTCGATAAATGAGCTATCCAACACTAAAAGAATTTTTCAATTCGGACCAGTAGTTCCTGAGATTAGTGCGTTCAAACAAACAAACTCTTCAGCTTTATAATTAAGTATAGATTATTCCACCAAAAACAAATGTAAAAAAGGAAAGCCAAGTTCAATACAAAAATTATGCTTGGCTGTGGGCTTCGCCGCAAAAAGAATGGAAATCTAAATGAGTGCCAAGTTCTATGTAAAATCCAAATATGTATTTATAGGAACAAAATAACATTATGAACAAGTATTAAACTCTATTTCTTTGCTTTATTGGATACCTATAACAATTGCTGTTATTTAAAAATGTGAGATCTTAAAGTAGGTTAGATTTGACTTGGCCAGTTTTCATTACATCAGTCATTTTATAAAGTTATTCAACATATGTATATATTTTTTAATTCTGATAAAAACTGGCCAAGTCAAATCTTTGGATTCCAAATTTCATCCTTCTAGGTCATCTGGAAGTACGTTAGATTTAGGTACTATATGTCAGTCAGTCAGTGCTAAAATTTACGACGTTTTGACCTTCATATCTTTATAACCGTTTGAGCTAGCTTCATGAAATTTGGGCTTCTAGATGTACTTATGGATATAATTAAACACACGTAGTTTTATTTGTTTACGTTAAAGAGATTTTGAGTTACAGAAGGGTCAAAAGTGGCACCAAGTGGTTCGTATAATATTACACTCGGCGCTGGCTAGCCAGTTCCTTTGCTTGAACTTGGCTTGACACGCTGCCGCGTGTCTAGATAATCTTTATTATCTACTTACAGCATCGGTATTCGGCAAGTCAGAACTTTTATTGAGAAAGGTTTTGCTCGCTACTATCTATATGTTTCTTTCTTTGCATGTAAGAATCTGATCTACACACATAATACTCGAATTTAAGACAGCGTATAAAGATAAAACATGCGCCAAGTTTTAAGTTAGATCTCCAGCAATGCAACTGGAGTATGAACCACACTGAATTTTGTACAGGAGTTTTTGCGTGATACACGTACAAACATACAGACAAAGAGATAGACAATAATTCTAAAATATTCGTTTTGGCTTCTATAGGTAGGTCTTATTATTAATTTATTTAAAAGTTACAGACTCGCATAGTTCATTAAGCATCTCTTACGTAAAGTCATCGACCATTTAGAATTGTATTACATGTGTAAGTAAATACTTTTTCGTATATTTTCTTACACCAAACTTATAAGCCTCTTGTAAGTTTTCTGAGTACGATATTTTTTTACCTTTGCACAAGGTATCTAAGCGAGTCAGATGCGCTTTCATAATTGAATCTCTACTCTCTCTGGCGTACTTGCATATAACGACGTTGTATCTCTACTCCGTACTTGCATATTACATCTACGACTAGTTTCTGTCATGACCAGTGATTGGAATAGGTAGAGCTATTTAGGTTCATTGACCGCAAACATTGATGTTAATATGGATATTCCACGGGATTCCGACTGATACTACGGGATTTTATTGAATTTCATTCTTTTTGTCAATATCTATAAAAATGGTTTATGTAAGCCACTAAGCGCATGAGCGACGTTTTAAATTTAACGTCAACAGCACGCTATATAATTACATGCTATAACATTGACATCCTCAGGGAATATGAAGGAAAATGATCGAAAAATGATGTGAATGACGAAATTTTGTCATATAAATTCGCTTCACTAACATCAACAGATGTCGAACGCTCGTTTTCCACATATAAATGGGTGTTAGATGTAAAAAGAAATAGATTAAAATTAGATAATTTAGAAACAATAATGGTGATTTATTTTAACTCTGGTCATACTCAGTCTTCTAGTGAAGCTGAAGACAAACTAGACCAATGAAATTTTTTGTTTAAATAAGTGAATTATTGTTGAAGCGTATTGATTATTTTAATTAAGATTTATTGTAAATAAATATGGTTATATTTGATAATGTTTTGATTTTCTGAGAAACAAATAATTTGTATGGTAATATGTTTTTGTACAACTTCAGAATAAAAATGTTTAAATGATTGTTGATTCTTGAATAAAAAATTGTTACTTAAAAAAATATATGTGGCTTAATGAATCAAGTTTATCTATTCATTATACTATCCTTAATCCCGTCCTTCTTATATTTACCTGTCAGAAAGGAAGTGTAATCTTTCATTAGTCCCGAAGGCGAGAATAGCTTTTTATGATTTTACTACTTAAAAACCAAATCCCGGGACTCGGGGTATATCCATATTATTCTAACCTATGGCAAGTAAAAGTAACATATGTAATCTAAGTTTCATGGACATCGAACGGTTTAACAGGTACAAACTACAAACGTCCTAATATCCTTACTCAGTACCTACCACTAGGGTTGCCAGGTCAAAACTGAAAAGGTGGACAGACTAGTCAGTTGAACTGGATATTTGGGTAAAAAACCTTAATTTTTAGTATTAGTATAACGCGATATTTTTTTAGGGAAGGACAGTGCTAGTCCGCTCGCTTACGCTCTAGCGATACAAATTGAGGCGGGCGGAACGGAAACCAACAAAATATGACGAATGTACAAATAAAAATGGTAAAATTTAAAAAGCCCAACAAATGCCAGACACTGTCTAATTTGGCCACACACGTAACCAAAAAGTCTGATTGTGTCCAGCTTTTTGCCGATAACGCGCCTGGCAACGATACCTACCACTAAGCCAATTCGCTAGTTTTAAAGGCTGTTAACATTAATATATCTTATCCATACTTCTAAACCAGGGTGGTAGACAAGCACTTTAGAAAATTGGCAGTACCTGAATCAATCTCCTTCCATTTAGGGTGTGGGGAACAGATTCTCTCGCTGGTATAAAAAGGCGCCGACATAGTTGTGTGGTGCAGGGTTAAGTAGAAACTACACGGCTGCGAGCACCATTCGGGAGGCCTGATGTTGTACCCAACGATCTGGAATGCAATAGATAATAGATTACATAACTGGCTTTTTCTTCATAGATAAGAGACTACTGACTGCAGTATGATTCAATTCTGTGATAGGGTAGACTTGACAATTGTTCAAGCAATGGACACAACACACACAACAACTATTTGTAGATTGAACAATTTTTGTTGTCTGGGGCTGTTAAAGTATTAAGTAAGGAAGATTTAGTCCTTTTAAAGACTTCAAAAGTAAAAGTAAAAAAGACCTCCCGCCAGGGAACAACCCCATAGGGATCAAACCTACAACATAAAGTTCGTCAACAATATTTTGCCAGCGATGTTTAGGGGTCACACGAAATTTTGTCCCATGCGAGAATCAACTGATAATACTCGTAGACACTCGCAGAGTGGCATGATGAACACTTATAATACAAATTATTTAAATGACAGGGTAGAGGCAAGATATTGAATGAAATTACTTTCTTATCAATAAGCACATAAATAAAATACTTAAGGTATAGTTATTACTTAATACTTGACTTAGATGTATTATTATAATACAGTTATCAACAGGTTTGATATTGAACAAAGGTGAGATTGTTTATTTTTTGGACATTTATTGACATAAAGTATTGCAAGATATATTAAATTATTCTTTTAATGTTCTCATTTCAAATTCCAGGTAATTCCAGGTAACATCAGAGGTGCCATCTGATGTTAGGAAATTACCTGGAATTTTGCAGAAGAAATTAGTAAATTTTGTTATTGTTAAAAAAAATTGTGGCGCCTGGCAGATGTAAACATCGAAATTATTTTGTAGTTTCTGTCGTAATCTGTTCTTTTATGCATATTACTTGTACAAAATAATTTCGATGTTTCACATCTGACAGGAGTGCCGTGATGGCTCACAATTTTTTTCTAACAATAATCTTCTGCAAAATTTCAATCGTTAGCAATTGGTTTTACGTGAGGCTTTAGATGTTTCACATCAAAAAATACAGCACCTTTACTAGGAATCATTCCTGTATTGTGGAGTACTTTACAAAAATTTTAACAATAGACACAAATAACACTCAGATTTGGTACAATCATTTGTAGGGTTCACAAATTTTTGAAGTGAATAATACTAATCAGAAGTTAGATGATATTATTGATTTTCTTCACCATTCATTATTACCATACACCAAAGGAGGTGCCGCCTTACTCCGTAACAGTAATGATAAAATACCTATGATTTTAAATGGAGATTTTAATGTAAATTTCGCATTAGATAAATCTTTGAAGCTAGTTGAATTTTTAAGAGACAATTTAAATTTATGTCTACAAAACAGTCCACAAACATCAACAACAAGATCTGGTACTACAATTGATGCAGTTTTTACAAGACTACTAGAATCCGTAGAATGTAAAACATATATTTCATATTTTAGCTACCACAAGCCATTAATTACAAAAATATTTAATAATGACAACAATAGTAATAATGATGCTATAATTATTGATGAAATACAACAATAGCAATGATATTATAATAAGAACAATGATAAAATAAATTACTCATTAATTGTATGCATGTCTATAATAATAAAATAGCTTTAATTTAATATGGAAAAAATTGTTTTTCTTAAGGCTTAAGCCTTATCTATCCCATTTTCGTGAAGTTGCAAATAGTAGAAAAATGATATGTCGTAAAGAAGTTTCACTTCTTACCTGTGTACTCTGGTACACACACACATTTTTTTTATTTTGGTGTGAGCTTTGAACCCACGTCACTTGATGTAGCCACTTCAACTATTACAGCCAGACGCTATGCTAACTGGATTTTATGAAGAGCTTGGCACATTCTGCCTATTTTATTATGATTATCATAGCATGGACCTAAATATTTCTAAAAGATAGTATCTATAAAAATAAAAGTATTGGCAAAATCAATATTTTGCCAATCTTTGGCTGCTCTGGTCTAAGCCTTTTTATCCAACAATCGACAAGCATTAAAACAATCTCTTATAGCAGGATTATATAACATACACTCTATACTATGCACTCTGTATAACTTTGACTCTTTCATTCTCTAAATGAAGATTTTATTTTAATAAGAAATTTAGGTACTACAGGCTATATAAAGACCTGAAGGATACACCGGCTCATGGTATCTTACACTGCAGAAGTATGAACAAGCAATGGACAATGCTTCTGAACAACCAATCGCCATGCTACTAAACAACCAAAGGGCAAAGCTTATGAACAATCCAGAAACAATGAAGTACTATACAACAATGTTTATCTATCTGGACAGATCAGTGGAGGTATGAGTAACTAACCACCCACAAGTCCATTACTTACACACAACAACCTAATTGTCAAATACAGCGAAGGAAACAGATGCCATACTAACTAAGAAATAGTGGCATTGTTGTGGCCATATCTTGAATTTTTACTATTATACCAAAAATACGGCAATAAAAATAAATAATCCTAACATAATATTATAAAAGCGAAAATGAGTTTGTTTGTTTGTTATCTTTTCACGTCTAAACCACTGAACCGATCATCCTGAAATTTTGCATATACATTGTCAGGTATACAGAAACGGAGATAGGCTACCTTTTATCCTAAAAGAAATTACTGTTTCCAAGGAAAACAACAAAAACATTCTTATGATAATAGATGGCGCCACGTTTCTTTCGAATCAGATTGAATTATATTATTACAAGCAGAGTACAACCCAAATTGATTGTCAAATTCTAAATTAACGCAAGCGAAGCCGCGGGCAAAAGCTAGTACTAAATAACTAAGTCAAGATTATAGGTCATGTATATTGATAATCTCTAAAGTGTTGATCTATACCCTAAGGCATATAGTTGAGCTTATTTCATAACAAGTAATTAAAAAGAAATTTGTTGCTAATGATTTATTTATAGAATTGATTATGGTCCAGTAAATGTTTATTAAACAAAGTATATATATTATAAGTAAACAAAACTGTTTGTTTGTAATAGATTCCAAAGAAAAATGTGTTTTGAATAACTTTGAGAAGTCATAATTGTATATTTATATTAATGGTATGTTTCATTTCCTTAAAGGATAAATTAACTAAGCATAGCAACCAGAAATTATATAAAGAACAAACAAGTGTAATTTATAATATTGTATTATCATGATCATCTTATTGATGAGTAAATATAAAACAACTTTAATGTAATGTACTAGGCTGTATAACATTAAAACCATAGAAACAAAAAAAATAAACAATGCTCTATAACAAAAATGCATGTACAGATACTTACTTCAAATTACTTTAACAGTACAATATGTTTTAGAGTAAATGTTACAAGGATATCAATGCTCAGAGATTAAACGTCAGAGAAACATGATCACAATATTATGCAGACATGAAAGGGGAAAGTGTAGATGTTTGTTGGTAAACCTTCAAAATCACAAGTACAGTAATGTTTATCAAGGAATTTTGTCATATATTACCTGTATCAAACTCCGTAGTCTCAGTTGTTGTGTGGCGAGAGGTGTCCACTCTCTACATCTCGGCCTCCCAAACATTATTCAATTATTTTTACGCGATAAAAACGACAAAGGTATTTGATACCTTACTTCACACCACACTACAAATGGATTTGAAATAATAATCTCACATTTGTCCACACGAGATAATAAATAACACAAACAGAATAATTGTTTGGATTCTTTAAAATTTTAAAAATAAATAAAAATGCATTGTTCAGCTGACTTGAGCTTGAATGTCAAATTAAATTCCAGTTGTCATTTCTGTTGCTTAAAATCTACTGCAATATTTTTGAAGTGTTTATTAATTTATTTTGCTGATGTTCTTTATTTCTCTAAGAATCTCTGGAAAAGTAGGTAGTTTTGTATAGTGTACTTCTTCAGTTAAAGGACACCACAGAAAGCACATACATAATACATAATGTATAACAACAAAGCTAAAATAGAAAATTTAAAGTAATTAATTATGATTATTATGTTACTTTTCAAGATACCTACTAGACATATAATATTATTATTTTAACTGGATAACTAGAAGTAATCATTGATATGATTATTTAATTTTAGTCGTATATTCTACTATATTGCTTTTTAATATTTTTATGGCAACACTGTCAAATTACGTTTCAACCAGGGTTGCCAATTTGTGGTGAATTCTCTAAACTGCGGGGAATCTGAAGTTGGTTCGAATTCGAACGTAAATGTAGAGAGCTTTAAAATTAAAATTTTGAAATCCGCAATGGGCTTAATACAGATAGGTACTGTAATATAATATTTAGTAGCAGCAAGAGACGGGAGTAAAATATTTGGCGGCAATGAAAAGTTGAGCAAAATAGTTAAGTACAACAAATATATATATGGGAAAAGTGTAACGGTACAAAACGTAAACTAATAATAAAAAATAGTTTAAACTTTTTTCATTGTTTAAAAATATGACATTGAGGGGAATTTGTGGAGAATTAGAATAATTAAAAGATTTTTGTCCCCAAATTTGGGGAATTTTATTGGCATTGGCAGCCCTGGTTCGAACTACCAGTCAGAGACGCTCACAGAGTACAGAGTATATATAGGAGACGCTTCTTCGGTTTCTTTCTGCAGTTATGTATCTACCCAAAGAGTATAATAACTAGTGTATCTAGGTACCTAATGTTGAGTTGTATTGTTTAATTCTAGCGTTATAATCCTAACTAATATTATAAAAGCGAAAATGAGTTTGTTTGTTCCTTTGTTTGTTACCTTTTCAGGCCTAAACCACTGAACCGATCATTCTAAAATTTTACATATACTTACGTTGTCAGATGTAGGTACAGAAAGAGACATAGGCTACTTTTCACCCCAAAAAAAATTACTGTTCCCGAGGAAAACAACAATAGGTAACGTTCTTATGATATAAATGGCGCCACGTGTCTTTCGAATCATGATTGAATTATATTATTACAAGCAGAGTACAACCCGAATTGATTTTCAATATCTAAATTAACGCGAGCGAAGCCGCGGGCAAAAGCTAGTTATTATATCCTTAACTATTTGTTATAAACAAACCTTGAATAAAAAGCTTACTAGTCATTAAACTGACAAAAACTGAAGAACCGCTTCTCTATAGTACTCCATTAAGTCCGTTAATGGAGTACGTAGGCTACACATCAAGTTAGACACCCTGCGACCCTATATACGAATAACTACGCTACATACAAAATAGAGAAATGTCGGAAAGGGACAGTGCATACTGGTGTCGATGTAATGGTAAGGATAGAACTATTGACAAACAAACAAACAAACAAACTCTTCAGCTTTATAATATTAGTATAGATTAGTCCGTACGCGTACCTACTGACACTGTATATTATGGAACAAGCTAGTTAGTTAGGTCACTACGAAGTGTATGTGAGTATAAATTGCGTACATAATAGTCTTGTATAGAGTGGAAGACCTTAGTAAAAAAGTGATTTCCAATCTATACGCGATTAGTTTCACACTCCTGCGTTCTGGCCTTGTACAGAATGGAAAGACGCCGCAGCGTGCAACTTCTAATAGTTCAAAGTCCAAACAGTCTAGGTTGATGTGTCGCTGTGTGTACTTTAGAAAAGGGGTTAGGACTAAGTATGTAAAGTGCTGTGCAACATATGCAGTAGATAACTAGATATACATAATAATGCAGTTAGTCACCAAAAATATGTATATTAATGGTTCTGTAGTTATATCCATACTAATATAAAGCTAAAGAGTTTGTTTGTTTGAATGCGCTAATCTCAGGAACTACTGGTTCGAATTGAATATTTCGTTAAGTGTTGCATAGCCAATTTATCGAGGAAGGCTATAGGTTATATAACATCACGCTACGACCCACGGGGGCCGCGCAGTAACCATAAACGCGAGTGAAACCGCGGGCACATCTAGTCTATAATAACGACTCATAATGATGACTTTTCTTTTTCACTCTGTATTCATACTTGGAAATGAAGAGGAGATAGATAACCTAACATTATTTTTAATTTTCTAAAGTTAGAATATATTGCACATGGGATGTCATGAACAGGAAAGCCGTCATTTCACATCATGCAGAAAGCAATTAGCTGTTATTTATCCAATTGCCCGTGTGTTGTGGGTCGTCAATTGGCACACGTCATCGCTTATAGAAACATCCTTTGGGTTCATCAATTACGGGTTTTGTAGTCTGTGCATAGAATATTATACAAAAGTCGACTCCGATCTCCGTAGGTATGTGCATGGCGCGAAAATGATTTGTATCCTGATAATAATTATTGAAAAATTATATAAAGATTGAAAATTGGTAACATATTATAAAAGTATTCATACAAAGTATTTCATAAATATTTTTAATGGTAAAGCTGAATTCGATAGTAAACATTTAGTTGCGTGACTTTAAGTCAAGTACTTGACTACCTACATTATCAAAAACAACAGATATTATGAAATTAAAGTGAATTGAAGCAACGAATCTGGGTCGACACTAAACGCCCAAACTTTGATAATAAACTGTATAACATTATTAATTAATGTAGATAATTATTAATAGCCACTTTTTATGACATTATGCCAATCTTAGTCGTCCATTTCATGATAATTAATTAAATTGACTAGGAGTATTATGGCAAACTAAGGAGCAGTCTATTCCCTACATATGAGCCTTATATCACGGCAACACGTGGCAGCCGAATACAAAAAGATCCTATGAACGAACATAAAATGTAATTTTCAATTAAGTTTCCAATCAAGTTTATGTAGGCACTTGAATTTTACTGATTTCCTCTAGAAATTTTAATTCAATCTGATCATTGTATAACATGAAGTGTTGGTTATTTTTGTGTACAATTTATGTGTTAGCACATTATACTGACGAACACTTGGTTGTGGTAAGATTTTGGTCTAAGACAGGTCAATATTCCCTTCACTATGTATGTTCTAACTTGTAACAGATCGCAAATCACAACCTAATAAACTTTTGATATGTTCTTGGCACACCATTAATATGGCGGAGTTCCTACAATTCTTAGTTTTTACCAAGAAACAGGTTTTAAATTCTTAACATCGGCTTTCATGGACAAAAAGTGAAAAAAAAAAAGATGTTGATATTCTTAAATAAGTTGGTAGCGTCATCTTTCGTCCAGTAACAGAAACAACGTAGATAGTTATTGGTCGTAGTATTGCTAAAAGAATACGAAAGATGGCGCATTTCACAATAAAAACTCTGTCTCGAAAACTAACTGTGATCTATACAGTGTGAGTCTTCATAAAGTGTACATATTAAAATGAGTAAAATTAGACATCATTTTATCGGTAGGAAAAAAAAAAAGTATATTCTTCGATTTATATACACATTTTTTTAGTAGTTATGGAGAGCCGTGGAGTCATTTGCCGGATATTTTCTATACCTACATAATCGGAACATGTCTTCTTTATAATGCAATATAAATATCACAACTTACTCACAAAATACGTGTTTTATTTTAAAACAAAATAGTGCAGTTTTTATAAGACACCCTATAGTATACCTACCTATGTGGTATCAATTAATGTGATATCATTTGCGCCACTTTGTATAATGACATATATTATCATCAGCAATATCTTACAGGCAAACTTTAGGCGGATTGGAATGATTAATATACCATTTATATTATAATATATTTACGTATTTATATGCAATAAAGAAAAAAAGAAAACAAAGTAGCAAGCTTAGGAATATCGTCAATTAAAGAGTAGGTAGGTATAGTTAGTAAATAGTATTTTTTTTTAATATAAGTAAATTAACCTACAGGTTAATTTACTTATATTTTTTACTTAGATTTTGATCTATAGGTACACCTATAGATCAATATCTAAACTAAATGTGATTATAAGGGTATTAGTTCTAGACAACAAAACCTTAATTATGGCCGAATTTCGATCACTAGGCGACTGTTAGTAATTATTAACTATTTAATTTAAGTCTTTCATTCAATAAATTGCAAAATGTATTTATTTAGATTTGTATTCACTAAAAATAGTTAAAATAAAGTACTTATGTAATAGTGATCCTTACTAATATTATAAATTCGAAAGTAACTCTGTCTGTCTGTCTGTTACCTTTTCACGACTAAACCACTCAACCGATTTAGATGAAATTTGGTATAGACATAATTTAAAACTTGGGGAAGGACATAGGCTACTTTTTATTGATGTAGGTACCAAGCGGGCGGAGCCGCGCGCAAAATATAGTATTTTATAAAAAACCTATTGATAATGCCGAGACCAAAGTTAAAAAAAGGGTAGTATTTAACTACACAGCAAAAAAATACTAATTCCACAGCAAAATATGGTTACCAAAAATACTAATTGCACACCAAAATATATTTAAAGAGATCAAACTAAGTCGACGGAGCCCGCTTCGCGGGGCTCCTATTTTTGGGTGGGTTTAAGAAGGAACCTAACATAACCTAACCATTCCGAGACGGAATGCAGTGATTTGAGGCATATAGGTACTCGTTATGATATATTTTAGTAAGCATATTTTGCTGCGCAATTAGTAGTTTTGGTGGTCATTATATTTAATCCCTTAAAAATATACTTTTATATATCTAGGTAAGTAACTAATAAAGCGATTATTATGAATGACAGCTCAATCCAGAAGCCCAGAAGAGAGATAATGTTAAATTGAATCTGTCCTCGGACGAAGAGGCCGACCAAATGTCCGCCGACAATGCTTCAGGGAAACCATCAAGCGAAGACGAAGAAGGTTCGCCATCAGATGAAAATCAGCTAAATGAAAACAGTGGTAAGTAATACATTCAGTTATAAATAAATTAAAAGTAAAATATTTGACTGCTTCGTTGGTTCTTTGGCATAACTTGGAATCGAACCAGTTATCTCACCGTCCCACACAAAGACAAGCTCTTTGTGTGGGACGGTGAGATAACTGGTTCGATTCCGGGTAAGGCAAAGTGCTATGTGGAAATTTGTAACTTTCTTTTCTTACTTAAAAAATACAACTTTCGCATTATGTTCAATTCCTGTGTCGCGGGGTGTTCACAAACATTTAAACAATGGACACAACGAACACTCAGAACTCAGAACTATTAGTAGATCACACGAATTTTTATCCCGTGTGGGGATCGAACCTACAACACTCGGCTCAGTGCCAGCAGCGAGGCGACCACTTAAGCCATTTCGCCATTTTTCATGAGTGCAGGAATTTTTAATAGCAGCATGGAGTCTGCCAATCTACTGGTCTATTGGGCCTGAACCATAATTGGAACGAAATGTGGGTATAAAGCCCATCTGCTTATACCTTCAGAAATAAAGCCGCGAGGCTATGTATGTATAATGGGATACATACTCGTGGTTGACTATATAAATAATATCAGCCCAGTATATCAAACGTCCCACTGCTGGGCACTGGCCTCTTATCAGTATGAGTAGGATTAGACCATAGTCCACAACGCTGGCCTAGTGCAGATGGGCAGACTTATTTAGTTATTTAAGGACAACAAACAAAGCATACAATAAAAATAAATAAATACACAGGAATACATTATAATTATGGTGCTGCCCTTATTACAGGCTGCCACGGCATGGATAAAAAATTAAATAATATAATATAATAATATTCTATCACATACACACAACACCATCTAGCCCAAACTAAGCAGAGCTTGTACTAAGGGTACTAGACAATGGATAAACATACAGATATACTTATTTTTTTGTAAATACATACATATCTATACAAATAAATAAAATTGAAGTGTCTGTTTGTAATGTCAAAATAACAGTTTTTTTATCTAATGCACATGAAAGTATATAAGGTACCTATACGAAAACATCTGTTTATAAAATTTTTGTCTGTCTATCTGTCTGTTTGTTCCGGCTAATCTCCGAAACGGCTGAACCGATTTTGACGGGACTTTGACTGGCAGATAGCTGATGTTATAAGGAGTAAGGTTACTTTGATTTTAGAAAAAAAATAGGGTTCCGCGGAGACAAACACTTTTTAGTTAAAATCTACGTGGATGAAGTCGCAGGTAACATCTAGTTATACATATACCTAAACACCCAGACTAAGACAAACATCCATGTTCATACACACAAATGTTTGACTTGTGCGGGAATTGAACCCGCGATCTCAGGAGTGGCAATCGGTTACACTAACCACTACGTCATCGAGGCCGAAATTTAATCTATGTTCATGTGTTATCTATACTTCTATACTAATATTATTATAAAGCTGAAGAGTTTGTTTGTTTGGTTAAAGCCGCTAATCTCAGGAACTACTGGTTCGAATTGAAAAATATTTTATTGTTGGATAGCCTATTTATCGAGGAAGGTTATAGGCTATATAACATCACGCTACGACCCACGGGGGTGGCTCAGTAATCATAAACGCGGGTGAAACCGCGGGCACAGCTATAAAGATTTCACTTGCTTCGAGAATATCACGAAGAACTCTCAGTCATGTAGGTTACCTCGTAATTATTAGATAATTACATACATATATACATAGATTCACGCCTTTTTCCCAGAGGGGTAGGCAGAGACTACGGATTTCCATTTGCTACGATCCTGACACACTTCTCTGGCTTCATTCACTTTCATCACATTCCTCATACACGCCCTTCGGTTCAAGGAGCTCTTAACCTGGCCTTTGTCCAGGACGCCTCCGATCTGGTCGAAAAACGTATTAGATAATTAATATGTTATTAATAAAAAAACTAATTACCTATTTGCTTCAGGGGTACAAGAGGGATCGAACGAGTCAGGCCAATCTGGCAGCAACGACTCGGAACAGAAAAAGGCAATAATGGCTGACAAGAGTGATGATAAGGATAAAGACAATAAAATGCATAATTGGGTACGGACGTTCAATTAATTACTATGTATTGTATTCCAGTAGGCTTTAATGGAGGGACGGTATAAGACTGGCTCCTTTTGTAAGGACTACTCCTTAGCATCGCTAGGTAGCGATCGATGAGAGGAGAATTGGTAGGTCTTTGTTTTGCAAAAGGAAATTACGAGCCTAGGTATAATATACGTGAGATCGTTTCGCCATCACGGGTTTCGTTAAAACTGAGACCGGGAGCGGGATTTTCCGTAGTTATTGGAGCCTTTGAGTATGCCCTGACTGACTGTCATCATAAGTGTTAGGTACTTTGTGTTGTAATTAATAATTTTAGTCTTTCACTTTGTAAAATTTGGCATTGTTAATGTCTGTCTGTAGCACATCGGTACTGAACTTGACACCTGTGCCCATGCATAGACCCCATGGTCTATGGTTCGATTCCCTCTTTGAGAACCTTTCAACAGCAGCACGGAATTTGGAACTGTGTCCGATAGACAGCAATTACTCGACTCTTTTATATGGTAACTAAATATATAACTGAGTAATATGTCTCTGTCTAAACCTTCGGGCTTACCTAAAGCGTGAGTCTGTGTATGTACTTAATAAAATAATAATAGCCGCCGTGCCAATCTTAACGGAGACTAGCCATCTGCGCAGGAGATATTATAGTGCACAAATGTATGCTCAAACACAACTACACTCTATTCCGTAACTCTCATGATCCTATAGGACGTCACCGATACAACCGGAGAGTGATCACGCGCAGGACCAATGGCTTTAAGTGCTTTCCGTGACACAATCTGTGTATGTACCTATGTAGTATAATAATATACAAGTAAATACTATGTATTAGTAGATGAGCTGGGTTTCCGAGATAGCCGCGGGGAACCCGTCAGAGATCATGGGTACCAACCCGCACATCTACCAGCCTGACGCGTACCCCGATTTGAATAGAAGATTTGTACTGCAGTATCCTTATACCGATGTAAGTTCTCTTACATCAATCTCTTGCTCTTATTCTGTAGACTATTTCATAACGCTCGTTTTAACGGTGAAAGAAAATATCGTGAGGAAACCTGCTTGTATGAGGATTCTTCATTATGTTCTCGAAGATATAAGAAGTCTGTCAATCCGCACTGGGCCAGCGTGGTGGACTATAGCCTAACCCCTCTCAGACTGAGAAGAGGCCCGTGCTCAGCAGTGGAACAGTTTATACTTATTGGTCTTGCCCAATATCTTCGGTTGGACTATTAGCTAGTGATCATAAGGTCGAGATAAGGGAATCAAAAGCGAATGTTTCTGATCAGGGCCGAAATGAGTAGTCTCTTTATTTTTGTCTCTTGATTTGCGTTCAGAATGTCTACCAGGAGTTTTTATAGTTATTGACGAGCTTTAATATATTTTTTGGCTTTATACAGGGTGTCCCGAAACTCAACGATAACCTGGTACCGGGCGAGAGGCCAAGGTATACCAGTTATGAAAAAATCCATGTCACTTAGTCAAGCGATAATAGACATTTTTCAAAAAGTTGAAAATTTGACACCCTTGGTCGCATTTTTAAGTACTGCGATCACAATTTTCACAATTTTACAGTGATTTTTTTAATAATGTAATCTCAAATAATAGTGCTATTAATCGAAACCACAAATCAAAGTAATAAACATTGTTAACTAAGTAAAATAAATTAAATTTTGATGAGTTATGGCTTACAAAATTATTGTCAGTTAACTTTGACACATACATACATTATAATAAGTATACATTAGTATTAGTATACATTTTAATAAGTTCACAATGTTTCCGGTGAAGGCATTTTATAAATAAATATTGTATAGCAAATCTTTCTAACTAAAACTCATGTAGACCTTCAGGAATGGATAGCTTATCTTAATGTAGGACGTAGGTACGCACCTTGTGTGTTGTGTAAATAAATTGCACTTAATAAATATTTTTTTTACAAATGTATTGCAGACTGGTCGTCAAGTTAATCAAAATATCGAAGTAGCACCAGATAACAAGGAAATAATACCTATTGAGGTAAGTATGGCATATCTATATACTTAAACAACAAATAAATTAAAGGATTATTGATACTATGAATGTCACACATTAGGTATCGCTTTGATCACCCTAAACTTCACAGTGAAAAGGTCTGTTGAAAGAAAGAAATCCATAGAAACTTCGCGATAGCTATAACCTTAATATTTTGTTCGCCCGAAGTTTCGAATAGACATTTCCATTGTTTCCTAGAAATATATCAGTGAAAATATTCTCTTTCGGGCGAATCGGCTACCGGACGGCGACAGTACAAATTCACCGTCTACACTTGCCTAACAAAAACTCAGACGTGCCCCGCGATATAAATGATAAGTATGAAATAAAATATCGTGTTTTAAGCAAGTTCTGAATGCGTAACATACATTTGTCATGTGTGTTTATTACGACCCGAGATCGTTACATAAAACAGGAAAGTAGATCCATGCTAAGACATTGTCGCCAAATCCAGATTGCAAAATACTAATGTTAAAACATTTTACAGGCTCCTGAAGAACTAGTAATGTTGGTAGCAAAAGAATCAGCAATGCGAGTAGCGTCAAGACCACATGACCCGGCTGATTATATGATCGACAAGAAAATATTAAGGACAGGGGTACGTAAACTTCCATCTTTCAATTTTAACGTATTTGTGATGCTAGCGGCAAAGAAAAGTTTTCAAGCAAATTAATTGAGAAAGATTTAGATTAGTAGTTACATTCAGATGGTAACTAGATAAGTACAATAAGAAGTCAAAACCGCGTTCATTGCAATATAGAGTTATGGGTACTGCTTTTGTATGGCACTAGTCAAACCAATCAATCAGTCAGCCTGTTATTTACCTTCGTCCAGTAGAAGATACTGGTGCTTTCTTCCAATTTGCGCCATAGCATCCATTTTTCTCGCTGATCTTTAAGTAGACCGGTTCAACTCGCTGGGGTCAGTAGGTATACTTTATGTTGGTGTTTTACAATTCACAAGTTTCTATTGTAGCTAGAATGTAGTTTTTCGCACATACTAGCGAATATTTATACATTTTGCATATCTTAAGTCTGATATCTAAATTTTTTTGTTACAAGTATAAATGCTGCTAAATACTGTATGCTATTTTTAACCCGACATACATTTAAGGAATACTGGAATGGAGTATGGAAAGAAGTAGTAAATCCAAAAGCAGCATTGAGGTCTTCAAACAGTAATCCATCTCTGGTAAGAGTTCTATCACATACACACATATTCTATCACATGAATATTAATGTTTGTATAAATAAGGCGAAATGCTATGAGTTACTAGTATTATCTATACTAATATTATAAAACTGAAGAGTTTGTTTGTTTGTTTGTTTGTTTGCTTGAACGCGCTAATCTCAGGAACTACTGGTCCGATTTGAAAAATTCTTTCAGTGTTAGATAGCCCATTTATCGAGGAAGGCTATAGGCTATATATCATCACGCTAAGATCAATAGGAGCAGAGCACCATTAAAGAATGTTTCAAAATCGGAGGATATTTTCTCCTTCTGAGAGCTTCCGCTGCGTGCGCTGCGTAAACAGTTAAAGTTTCGCAAAAATAATGTATGACAGAATTGTTCCCCTTTAAAAGTTCTAAAACAAAGTCCGCGACAGCATATGTCTATCTTTTAAAGTTGGCTCACTATAACCATTTTTATGCTAACCAAATTTGTTCTAAAATTATGCTTTATTTGCGAAGGTATTTTTATAAACATGATATTAATCCTTATCCAAATAAGTACGTTATTCATCACAAGTATTTATTTAAAACAAAATTGTCCTTTACATCATTCGATTTCAATCAATATCTTAGGAGATATCACAGTTTTAAAATAACATTGCAGCAAAATAATTATCCATTACAGACATAGTACAAACGATGTTTCTCCTGGTTTATTCTGCGTGATTACTACTGGTTCGATTTGAAAAATTTTTTAGTGTTGGATAGCCTATTTATCGAGAAAGGCTATATAACATCACGCTACGACCCACGGGGGCGGCGCAGTAACGATAAACGCGGGTGAAACCGCGGGAACATCTAGTAAGATATATAAGAGATTCAGCTTCCATCTGTTTGTATCCGCGAAACTCGAAAAGTATTCCATGGTTTGACTTGAAAGGACACTGACCGGGTCTGGCCCAAGTGTTGACCAGAAATGGGAATACTTTAATTTTTTTCCTTATACCTAGTAATAAACAATAAAAAAAAATTAAAGATATTCGCTCCCGGCGGGCTTACCGAGAAGTTACAAGTCTTATTTTTAAGTTTTTATTACATTATTTACTTTTTTTAAACATTTACATACAAAAACAAAATGTCTGCATTCAGATGGGGTATATGACCGTCTCTCTCGCGCACGTGGTGCTTGTCTATACCTACGTTGCGCACGCGCTGCTGTTTTGCATCGCACTTTGCGCAGTCTAACACAAAGAGTAAAGTAATACATAGGGAAAAGAGAGCCCTCTTATGGTCAATTTCAGCCAACCCTATTTGAAACAGCGACATCTGAACTTTTGGCCCCGAACTAATCCTTCTATACATAGCTATAGCTATTCCGTATTCTGTGCCTATAGCTATTTATATTATGTATTACTAATCCAGAATTCGTATTTAAATTGTTTTGTATCAATCGTATTTTTGTAACATAAAAAATATGCAAATAGAACAAGTAGAATGTTACAAAAATAGATCCAAGCAAAACAATTTAAATACAATAAGTATAGGGTGCCTATCGTAGTATAAGAATAAAACAATAACAAATAACATTTTATTATGTTTATGTTTATTAAAATATAACTGTGCAGCGGACTCTAGGTTCACAATGAAATGCGCAGCGTCTCGGCATTTTTGTAGTTGGAAAAACCGCACAACACTAAACACTAAAGCGCAATACACACCAAAGCCGCCGACCCGCCGACACAACCCGGCGGCCTATATGAAAAGAATAATGTCGGCAACATGCGCCCGCGCGTGTCGCCCGCCGACATGCCGGCGGCATGTCGGCGGGCTACGCAAGCGCTCAGTTGGCCGGCGACATTCGAGCAATAGTGACGTGCTAGTATTTTTGTTGCCAAATAAATTCCTCATGACGGGCCACCGACATGCCGCCGACAAAGTTTTCCGACTTGCAATGAGTGAAGCCGCCGACAAAAAGTTCCCGACATATGACGGCGGGTCGGCGACTTTGGTGTGTATTGCGCTTAAAAGCGTCACTATCGCACACTGATAACAACAGTTTTCGATGGGAAGATTAATTGACACAAGGTGGAGGAACACAGAGCTCGACTCAAAGCACTTACATAAGACCTTCACAACCGAAAAATATACATTATAGGACGAAAAACTACAAACGTGCGCACGGGCAAGATGCAGTCGCCATATTGTGACTGACTTACAAATCCAATGTTTGAATCATAGTCTTTAACCAACATATTTACTAATTTGTATTTTATTACATTTTTATGATAAAACAATTAAAATGAGAATAAAATATGATTCTAGATAAATTAAAAATATCAAAGTATAGATAGGTAAGAACTGACACTAAATAGGTAATAAATTAAAAATTTGTTTAAGCGCCATCTTCTGCGATTGATTTACAGCACAAGTACGGGGCCAAAAACACAGATGTCAGCCCTATCTTTGGATATAGGAAAGATATTGGGCAGTGTCCCCCCCCTGGTCTAACATCACCCGTGACGTAAACCATTGTGTACTGTGTGATTTTCTGTTTCATATATCATCTTAACTACTCGGCATTTCTTCGGGAAAGTCTGTAATTATGCCATGAACCACTTTTTTATAGACTTCAGAATCGCTGCAGCTCTCACAAATGCCTTCCACGTTGATATTATAGATAGCCCTCATACCCTTGAATTCATTAAGAGGAAACACTAAGGGCGAGAGAATTGAAAAATAGGTATTTGTAAAATCTATTGCTGTCGCGCAGTGGCTTGTATAGTATCATGAGCGCGATAGAGACAACTGCAGCTTGGACCGAAAATACCTATTAAAAGTACACAAAATCAACGTTTCGTAGTCCCTTGATTCCTTCTCCAAAACTTGACCGAATTAACTATTTTTACCATAAAAAATTAAAGAAACACTTTGGCCGTGTTCCTATGTTTTCCTTTTTTTATATAATCTAGTCAAATTTGTTTTCTGGATGTTTGAACACAGCGGAAAATCTGGTCAATTTTTGAGGTTTTTGAAGGCTCATGTCTCTTTTAATAATTTATTTATGAGAAAAAGAAAAACATAGGGACATGCCAATAGAGGCCATACATTTTGGGAAAAAATATACTGCTCTACTGGCATTATCTAGGGAGGAAACAAAGGACTACGTTTGTATGGAAAAACGGCCCTTGTGTTTCCTCTTAATATCGCCCCCTTTCGGAGCCAGTTGGCAGATTAAAACACAAAATCTTTTCTCAAGTTTCACATAACACCTCTTTCGCAAAATGACACTTCTATGTGGCAAGTACTAAACTTTATAATAATTTAAATAAAAAACTGAAAATATACTCCAAAACTAAATTTCAACTTAAACTTGCACTAAAGGATTTTCTTAAAAAACTTACCTTTCGTAATACCGAGGAACTCCTGTTGAGGATTTAATTACACAAAGACAACTTATAAGTGCAATATAATTCTGTGCCTCCTGTGACAAGTGATACAAGTCAAAAATCAACACTTTACAGGAAAACAAAAACAAGATTTTAAAAAATCTAGTTCGTGTTCTAAGTGGGCTAGGATTAACTTTAGTACTTATTTTTGTAGATAAAAACATTCATTTTCACTATTCATTTACATTTTTGTGGTCAATATTATAGATTTAAAGTAATTGTTTAAAAACCTATAACTTGTACCTTTTTTATTTCTAATACATCCTCCTCTATAATGTGATAAATGATACAAATACAGTTAAATCATATTGCACTTATAAGTTGTCTTTGTGTAAGATGAAACATTAAATGTGCAAATAAATATATATCACACTTATATCATGAAACACAAAAAATAAAGTGTGGAGCACTTACTTATACAGGTTACAACTTGAAATATATTCATGATATTTTTGCAAAAATCCAGCCAGTTATATCACTGCACAAAATTATCTCCGAAACTATGGTAGATAGAAGAACGTGAGTTAGATAAAAAAAATCCAAATTTTTTTCTGATCATTTCTATGTAAAAATCACAAAAAGGGTACAACTCAACTTATATCACTCATCACAGGAGGCACAGAATTTAACTGTAGTTGTATCATTTATCACGTCATTAGAGCATGTATTAGAAATAAAAATGGTACAACTTACAGGTTTTTTAACAATTACCTACTTTAAATCTATAATACCTATTGACCACAAAATGTAGATGAACAGTGATAGTGAATGTTTTTATCTACAAAAAAAGTACTCAAGTTTAACCTAGCCCACTTAGAACGTGATCTAGATTTTTTAAATCTTGTTTTTATTCTCCTGTAAAGTGTTGATTTTTGACTTGTATCGCTTTTCACAGGGTGCACAGAATTATATTCTAATGGTTAGGGTGCGCTATTCGAGGGTTCGACGTGGGTTCCTCTTATTATGATTATTCCATATTGTGATGCCTTTTATATTTTACTTTTTAGGGTGTGATAAAAGCTAAAATACTGCCAGGCAACGAATTTTATGATGTAATCGCGAAAATGCAGAAGATCTCACCGAAGCTGCTGTATATTATAAATGAAAATAACAATGATAAGTAGACACGTGAAAATTAAATAAAAAGTTCCACGACTTGTATTTTTATTTACCTACAGAGAACACCATCTCTTATAATAAGAATAATCAGCCCTGCATATAAATTGTCCCACTCTTGCACGGGCTCTTCTTAGTGTGAAAAGGGTTAGGCCATAGGCCACCACGCTGATCCAGTGCGGGTTGGCAGACTTCACATATCTTCGAGAACACAATGTTCTCGAAGACATGCAGGTTTCCTCACGATTTTTTCTGTCACCGTTAAAGAAAATAAATTATTAAACACTAAGTCTAAGAACATATGTAGTTATTTCATGTGCGAGAAGAAGACTACGCCATACCGCTTGTATTGCGTTGCATCTCATGCTATAACAATGCTTTTATAGATGATCACTAGGTATATATATTTTTTATGGTAGGTATATGAGGCAAACGAGCAGACGGATCGCCTGATGGTAAGCGATTACCGCCGCCCATGGACACCCGCAACACCAGAGGAGTCACAGATATATACGTTGCCAGCCCTTTAATTTGCCCCTGCTCCCTCCTTCAGGAGGGGAAGGCAGGTTGGGTCTCTGGTACACTCACTCACTCGACGAAACCCAACGCAACGCGCTATTTAACGCAGGTTTTCTGTGAGGCCGTGGTATCACTCCAGTCGAGCCGGCCCATTCGTGCCGAAGCGTGGCTCTCCCACGATTTAATATATTATAATGCCTGCCGGAGAACTTTACAAACACTAAAACAAAACTAAAATGCCTACACGCAGAACAACAATTTGTGGATCACACAAAGCTTTTACAATAACCGAAGGCCATGCCAGGAGTGCTTAAATTACTTTTTATTTATTTATGTATTAGGAAGACCAACAGCTTTGAAATACATAGCAGGGATAAAAATATGCATCAGAGAGCCAATGATAGGTCTCCACGACTAATTCTTAAATAACAATGCGTGGACAGCAATTATTTTATCACTTAAACATCTAAAATATAACAAATATAGTAAAATTAATCAGCATTACACCTTGTAAAAAAATTAAGACTGAGCATGCGCTTCACTGCATCCGATTGAGTATTAAAAACGTCAATGTCGAACTTTCTTACTTGTTCGTTTAAAGTATCACCCGCTCGCCAGAGAAATATATTCTGTCTGTAATTTGTGGACACTAAAGGTATATTGGATTTATAGGTACATTTCAATAGAAGTTTGTTTACGTATAATTTCTGGTGGTACCTACAGACTGAACATAGAGAACACCTAACAAAGCCAGTCTCAAATGCTTTATTGGAAAGTAAAACAGACCAATCCAGTTAATTAACGCCATCATTTATAGGATCTTTCACAGTGTGTATTACAAGATTGTTGTTGTCCACAGCGCTCCACACTTCTAGCTTGTCAGTCGGTTTGACCGCTCGATAACAGTCATAAAAATAATTTCGGATAAGTTTCCCTCTAGTATTACCAGCTTCATCCATATACTTCAACATTTCCCTCGCTTCATCTCTTACTATGCCCGTCTTAAGGATTCTTTGGACTTCTTGATAGAGATACAGTGATGACATGAAATATTTCTCCATATGTTCGCTGACCGTATTCATTCTCATCTGATGTTTCTGATGGAATATATCCATATCAAATCTTTTTTGCTTCAATTTCTGTCGCCTCTGTTTTAGTTCTTCGTATCGCTGTTCAGCAACTGTTTCGCGTTGATGACTAGATTGATTTAATATTGACCTACGAAAAGGCTCTTCTACGTTTATCATATTTACAACTAATGGATATTTCAAAGCGGCGACGTCATTAAATTGGATTGTAAGTATCTGAAAATCAAAAACTAATATTTAAAAAGATCACTAGCATCCAGTTGTACAAATGGCGTAGTGGTTTAAGTGGTCGCAGTCACTGCCGGATGTTGTGGGTTCGATTCCCATACGGGACACAATCCACTAATAGTTGTACCAAGTCTGGATTTTTGTGTCCGTGTTAGTGCGATACAGGAACCTTTCTGGTGTGGGAATTGTCTTAAAAAATAATATAACATACACCCTGATTTGAATAAATTTCACATTTTGGATTTTTGGTCTCACGTCATAGGGAGCAAATCTATTGCCGACTACGGAGCACATTTACAGACTGCATGCTTTCACTAAGAATTCCCTAAAAGTAAATTCCAAGAACACTGCCAGATCCGTGAAATCAATAACTTCACGAATATTCTAAAAGTTTTGCCTAATTACATTTACCGTCTTGTAATATTATTAATAAACAAACATTAGTTAGAAACTTACAGGTAAAAACAAAATCACTGCGGTATACATTGTCAACAAACTTAATTAATATTTATGTGTGTACCTGAGCGAATAGGTATAATTGAATTTCTGATTAATTATATAGGTACCATAAGATTGTTATATTACTATCTCAGTTGTTTGTGACATCAACATCAATCGTTGATCAATGATCGCCAATACGGCTTTCGGGCTAAACGATCAACGGGTGATCTTCTAGCGTTCGTCACGCACCTCTGGGGTGTGGCTATGGACAAGCACGGCGAGTCTTTGGCTATCAGCCTTGACATAGCCAAAGCTTTCGATAGAGTCTGGCACCGGTCTCTTCTTTTCAAGCTTCCGGCATATGGCTTGCCCCCTCAACTGTGCACCTGGATTGCAAGTTTCCTGCAGAAGTGTCGTATTCGGGTCCTTTGCGACGGTCACGCTTCCAAATTTATGCGGGTCAATGCAGGAGTGCCTCAGGGGTCTGTCTTATCCCCTGCGCTCTATCTTCTGCATATCAATGATATGTTGAATCTCGGCAACATACAATGTTATGCGGACGACAGTACCGTGTATGGGCGATATCTCGGACATCCTGGGGTCAAACAGGCTGAGGTTGAGGGGAAAAGGCAGAATCTTATCGTTGAACTTAACCAGACCTTGGACCGCATCTATGAATGGGCTGCCAAGAACTTGGTCGAGTTTAACGCCAAGAAGACCCAGGCATGCGCGTTCTCAACAAAAAGTCTCCGTTCCTTCCCCTGCCTTCTCTGAAGAACACTCCACTGGTGATACGAGACAGCCTCTCCATCTTAGGTATGGATCTTTGCCGCTCCCTTAATCCAAAACCTACATCGAGAGCGTCATTAAGCAAGCTTCGCGAAAACTCGGAGTTCTGAACAGGGTGAGGCGGTTCTTCGCGCTTGGGCAGCTGTGCCTATTGTACAAGGCACAAGTGCACTCTTGCGTGGAGTACTGTTCTCATCTTTGGGATGGCTCCGCGCAGTACTTGCTGGACGCTCTCGACAGGTTACAGCGGCGGGCTGTCCGTATCATCGGAGATCCAGAGGTCACGAGTTCACTGGAACCTCTGCAACTCCGTAGGGACATTGCCTCATTGGCATGTTTCTACAGAATATACCACGGGGAGTGCTTTGAAGAGTTATTCCACCTTATCCCGCCCTCCCCTTTCCTATCCAGAACAACGCGTGCTGGGCTCAGATGCCATCCTTACACAGTGGAGTCGACTAGAGCGGGTACCAACAAGTTTGGGTCCTCATACCTCTGCCGAACGAACAAAGCATGGAATTCTCTGCCAAGGCACGTGTTTCCTTCTTGACCTCAACATCGCCTCGGCTGCTGTGAGGGCGGTGTGCAGGCCACTGCTCTTTGACCACAGGACTGTGAGTCAGTGAGAACAAAAAACTGTGAGTCTTGTAGAAATATAATATGACTAGTAGACCCGCGCATCTTCGTCTCCTTCACATAAGAGAATTTTACCCGATTTTACAACATTTTTCATTGATGCTCCGCTCCTATTGGTCGTAGTGTAATGTTATGTAGTCTATAGCGTTCCTCGATAAATTGGCTATCCAAGACTAAAATAATTTCAATTCGAACCGGTAGTTTTCTATTTTATATTGTAGTAGGCTTGCGTTTGACCGCGATCTCACCTGATCTTAAGTGAAGATGCAGTCGACGATGGAGCACGCTTGTCTAGAAAATACCTATTCAGTTCACTCGTGACTTGAAGACATCCATATTGTACTCATAGGGAAACACAGACTTAGGTAATGAGTTCCACTCCTTTGCGGTACGCATTATAAAAGTGGAAGCAAAGCGCTTTGTGTGTAAATGTGGTATATCTACCATTTAGCTGTGCTGCTGGTCTGTTTGTCTGGTCGTTCGATGGTAAAAAGGGGAAGGAGGTATCAAATTATGCAGTTTCTCTGCACACTCTCCGAAATGTATCCGATAGAAAACCGAAAGACTGGCAACCCTATGACGATGCTCCAAGCTTTGGAGTCGTGTGTTGACTAGTTGGTCATCGCCGATAAGTCTCCTGGTCTTTCGCTCAATTGACTCCAAAGCCTCCAGCTGATATTTTGCGGACCCATTTCATAGGTGAGAACAGTACTCCATGCAAGATCGAACCTGTGCTTAGTACAAATTAAGCAAGTGTTCAGGCATGAAATACTGCCTCACCCTACTGAGGATGCCCAGCTTTTTGGCGGCTAGTTGGGCTTTTGTCTCAAAATAGGAGCCACAGTTAAGGGTTGGAGTCAATGACATACCCAGAAGCTCAAGACGATTAGTTATCGGCACGGATACTTCTCGAAAAGTTAGAGCCAGTTGGAATGGGCTCTTTTTTGCGGAGAACAGATAAGCCTGGGTCTTAGAGGCATTGAACT
The DNA here is from genome assembly GCA_963564715.1 of Catocala sponsa. Lineage (NCBI taxonomy): Eukaryota > Metazoa > Arthropoda > Insecta > Lepidoptera > Erebidae > Catocala > Catocala sponsa. The sequence goes on from OY751351.1 coordinate 13,670,591, forward strand.
TAACCATGTTGGCATCACCCCGATCGGAGACTGCCTTCAAGGATAATTAAATTCATACGCTCGATCATGGCTTCCCTAAGCAACTGTATTTGTGCTCCACTGGCCCTGGCGCCAGAGACATAACTCTCTATAAGCGTGTTGTCGTCTGCATACCCAAACGTACCGGGATTTAGTAGATCGTTAATATGCAGCAAAAAGAGAGTTGCAGAGAGTACTAATACTCGGCATTAATTGCCTTTTGTTCGGACGAGTAGCCATCAATAACTACTCGAATCGAGCGGCCCCTCAGGAAATCTGCTATCCAAACGCAGATGCCAGTGGGTAGGCCAAAGGACGATAGATTGCTGATAAGGCTATCATGCCAGACCCTGTTGACGGCCTTTGAGATGAAACAGAAACAGATGAACAGTGAAACAGCCAATGCTTCGCCGTGTTTCTCGATGGCCTCGCTCCATAAATGCGTTGCATACACTAGAAGGTCTCCAAAGGGCCGGATTCGGCGAAACCCATATTGCCGGTCACTGAGTAGACTATTTAATTCTAGGTATGACAGGAGTTTGTTGTTTAGTATACGTTCCATACTCTTACAGAGTATGGAGGTAACTGAAATGGGTCTGTAGTTCACAGGGTCGGCTTGACTGCCTTTTTTTGGCACGGGCTGCACATTAGCACACTTCCAGGAGTTCGGCACTTGTCCTGTTGCTAGGGAGAGGCGGTACAGATGTGTCAGCACGGGTGACAACTTAGGTGCGCAGGTCTTCAGTACTATGGCTGGAATACCATCTGGACCACTGGCCTTGTTCACGTCAAGATTCTGCAGCATTTTACGGACCTCGGTCTGACAAATGCGTAGGTATATTCGACATGTACCTAGGTCTTGCAAGTTGGTAAACACAGCGGTATCACGTTTGCAGTTTCTAGACACGAAGATTCTGCGTAGATAGAGCATAGTAAATTCGCCTTATCCTCAGCAGTGTGAGTCAACGATTCATCAAGATTCAGCAGTGCTGGCAGAAGGGGCGGCAGAAATTCGATTCGACCGAGTTTGCCAAGCCAAAACCAACACGCCTTGCTTCTCGCAGGGTAAGAAGCTAGTTTGTTTCCTATCCGGCGTATGTGGTCAAATCGAGCTTTCCGTAGAGTTCTCTTGCCGGACTTGGCAGCCATGTTAAAGGCTCTCTTCTTGTCTGGTAAATCCTTCTTCAGTCTTACTATTTCGAGCGTCAACCCAAGCAAGGTAAGCTTTGTGCTTCAGCGCTTTAGCGCGTCCACATTTGGCACCAAACCAGGGCTGAGCCTTGCTTGATGTGTTCAAGTCAGAGAAAGGAATAAAATATTCCATTTCCTAACGCAACACATCGGTGATAGCATCGGCGCAGGTTGTTGGATCACCCGAAGACAAGCAAGTAGGCTGCCAAGGATAGGATGCAAGAAGCGACCGCATGTCATCCCAGTCTGCCGACCTGTATCGCCAGACCCGCCGGGAGCTTCTAGAGCCGTAAACGGGCGGGGAGTAGACTGATACAGTTTTCACCAGACAGTGGTCGGAACTACCTAAAGGTGCAGTCACCGACACCGAGTAAAGGTCTGGGTCAGTTGTCAGCAGAAGGTCCAAGCAGTTGGTTTTTTGACCGTCAACACCTGGAACCCTCGTGGCCTCTTGGACCATTTGGGTGAGGTTTAACGCTAAAGCAAGCTTTCGCGTTTCTCTCCCAGCATAATCAGTGCACTGATACGGGAAAAGCCACTGGTGATGGGCATTGAAATCCCCTAGTAGCACTAGTTGGGTAGTAGGGTATCTTTGTTAAGCGGTATCTGCCGCCTCACTTAGGTACTCTGTGAGCCTGGTTGTCTCCCGATCTCCGCTGTGTGACCTGTAGACACAGGCTTAGAGAATCTTCTCTGGTCCTGTGTCCACAAGTACCCATAATGTGGAAAAATTGGGGTCTTCAAGGCATCGGAAACGCCGACAGCATTTATGTTATCACGTACGTACACTCATACGCCCGCGCGGGGCTTAAATTTGTGCTCCAGGGAGAACCCTGAGTATGACAGGTACGCAACGTCCGACGGACATGCTATCTGCGTGGCCGAAAGGAATAAGAGAGCTGGTCTTTCAGTCTCCAGATGGTGGTGGATAGCAACGAAATTTGAGTGCAGACCTCGGATGTTGATGAGGTGCACTTTGAGTGAGAGGGAGTGCAACCGCTGTTTAACGCGTCTCTTTTTCTTTCTTACCTAATAGTATTTGGAGTGAATATGTAAGAGGATGGTAGTGAAATGAGGCCCTCCGCAGCTTGACCTTAGCCATGTATTATCTCCGCCACAACTATGGTACATTAGCCCGGAGACCACTGGGTCAACCGTGCCCCTCCGAGTTTATCCATAGGGCCCTCTTATCTGGTCGGCAATCTGTACTATGGCGTGCGGCTGTGATTTCACGACAGTTGGCGGGGCAACCTTTCACAAGTGAGTTGCTTGTTACTTGAGCCCCCTACTACCTGAGGTCGGCCAAAGCGGTACACCGTGCAACGGCTCCAGCTACCCTTCGAGACTAATGTTCCGATGCAGCAAAAACAATCCATGTCAGACCGGTCAGCTGGCGGTAGGCAACTATTCCGACCCTTCCTCCCAAATGGTTACACCAGCCTCACGTGTCGGAACACGGATATGCCGCTTGGCGCCACGACTTAAACTGGTGGGTGGTTACCAGCCACGGCTACAGCCTACCACTGGTGTTGTCACCTGATTAGCACCACCCAGGGGCCACGTGTGACGCGGGTGTCTTAGCCCCCAAATTAGTAGTTTCTGAGATTAGCGCGTTTAATCAAACAAAAAAACTCTTCACCTTTATAATATTAGTATAGATATAGATATTTATAAGACATACTTTACTTTAAGTTTTAGGATAGATTCTACCTTCAGTGTGTTTTACTTCTTCTGCTCTGAGGAGTTATTCGTGACGATATTGATGACTATTTTATATATTTTATACAAACCATTTCGCACCACTGTACTCTATCCTTTCAGCCTCACATCTTAGACAAAACTTAGTCGCATAACAAGTGGTTTCTACAAAAGAATTTATTTTCTAGGACTCTTAGATTGTAGAATCTGGTGGATTTACCAAGATGTTGTAAAAAGTATAGCACATTTAAGAAGTACATAAAACATTTTTAACGGTATTATGTATGTTTTCCTGGAGCAACAATAGCACCAAAACGTATATATTTTCCAGCTTTAAAGACATACCTATCTTCCATTCTAAAATCTTTGGTTTTTGGCAGGTGGTCATACGTTGACTACAATACATAGGTATTTATATTACTTTTTCTAAGGCTTTTGATAAAGTCAATCATATCATTGTGTACCATTGTGTACACATGCTCTTAACTAATATAGACTTTAACATTTTTAATTGGTTTTAAAACTGTTTGTATAATTGCCTCTTGTTTTTATTATTTTTACTGTTTAGTCGGAATATTGACGAGTATTACACTTGTAATATTCGTCTACCGTACCATTCGAAGTAATTCACATTTCATAGTAGTATAATTTTAAGTAATAGAATAACGAGCCTTTAAGGTAAAGACTTCTATAAAGCACATTGTCAGATTGCTTTTACTTAAAATTACACATTATAAATTGTACAAAGTTTTACCGCAGACATGAGCCTGCATACTTATATTACGACATCAACAAAACAGCATGAGAGCCAAAAAATACGAGGAATACTTTATTGTTTGATTTATTTAATCAAATTCTTCGATATCGTCATCGGATATCATATGCCAGGTTATTTTATTTGCAGTACGTTCCCTCTCATCATGGTTAAACAGCTGTTTTATTGAATCGTACATACAATCTTCCATAGCTTCCATATATGTTCGATTACGCGAAGTCTCCACTTCTGCTACTATTCTTCTAGCCAAATCTAACACAACCCTTTTCCTTCGAATCCTTAACACTTCATCAAACAAATATTCTGTAGCTTTATAATTCAATTTCATGAAATCTTTTACTCTTTTCTTCATATATTTTAAAATTCTCGCTTTTTGAGCTTGGTCTATCTTAATATAGTCATTTTTAACATTTTCCTTTTCAACATCTGAATCTTCATGATTGATAGTAGGACCTACAGGACCCATTCTGAGTGCTTCAGTTAGAACGTTCTCTTTTTTATTAAGTTCTTTGTCAATATTATCTTTATTAAAAATCATTTTCTTTTTAAGAACATTTTTAAGTTTATTTCGTACATTTCGAATTTGTTTTTTTATGGGAACAAGATGTAGCTCTTTATATGTTTTGGGCTTAATGTTACTAGCTTGTCTTACTTGTAACGCATCGGATCTTACTGCTTCTTTGATGATGCTCTTTAAATACGTCATGTTATCAGCTTGAAACTCATAGGCGGTTGCATTGTTCATGTGAAATAATATTATGGTAATCTGCAAAATAATAAAATTGGTACAATTTGATTTATAGTTTATGAACCTATGTATATCTTAAAATAATAATAATACCTATAAAATTATATTCAGCCGAAATATTCAGACGCAAAGATTGCCTTCAATGGATAGCAAATGAATTGGACTAGTTTTTTCGTGCTAAACTGTTAGGAGGGTAAATTATAAATTCACAGAAAGATATAGATAGATTGGAAGATATCACGAGCCAATAAAGATTGATTTGTGTATCACATACTAACTTTTGTCCGCGGCTTCGCTCGAGTTAATTTAGAATTTGACAATCAATTCGGGTTATACTCTGCTTGTAATAATATAATTCAATCATGATTCGAAAGAAACGTGGCGCCATCTATTACCATAAGAACGTTTTTGTTGTTTTCCTCGGGAACAGTAATTTTTTTCGGGATGAAAAGTAGCCTATGTCCGTTTCTGTACACCTGACAACGTATATGTAAAATTTCAGGATGATCGGTTTTGTGGTTTACACGTGAAAAGGTAACAAACAAACAAATAAACAAACTCATTTTCGCTTTTATAATATTAGTTAGGAAGTTAGGATAGGATTAGGATTAGGATTACCTGCATAAACCTCACCAAAAACTTAGCTTGTTCAAACACAACAGTTGGTAGTGGTCCCTGATAATATTCAATTTCATGAGCAGCGATTAATACCTACCATCATGTGGGCCGCTAATTTGTCTGCCACTGAAGGCTAAAGAAATATTATGGAACCACACAGATTAATATAAATATTGTAACTTACAACTGATATTTTGAGTTTCAACTTCAGTTTCATGGTAACTTGGCAGTTATGGCATTAACTAATCAAAGTCCAATCACGACAGCCACAATAAAACTGTAGATATTAATTTAAAATGTACCTACCGTTTAATTACGACAAAAGTCTATTAGTATAAGAATCTACAGCCGTCAGACTGCTGTTATTTTAGCAAAGCTGCACGTTTTGTAGTACCTTTAATTTGAAATATGTTGGTAAACAACGTAGTATATTGTTAACAACGTACTATGTATGCACTTTTTCTTTTTGGTCAGTACCTACCTATTCATAGATTTCTTAGCGGTGTCTCCTAATACAGGTAAAGTTTACTTAAAAGGAGTAATTTTACTAATTACTGATTATTAAAGGGATTTAATAAAATGACCACCAAAAATACTAATTGCGCAGCAAAATATAATATCATAACGAGCACCTATACGCCTCAAATCACTGCATTCCGTCTCAGAAGGGTTAGGTTATGTTAGTTTTCTTCTTAAACCCACCGAAAAATAGGAGCCCCGCGAAGCGGTGCTCCGTCGACTTAGTTTGATCTCTTTAAATATATTTTGGTGTTCAATTAGTATTTTTGGTAAGCATATTTTGCTGTGCAATTAGTATTTTTTTACTGTGCAGTTAAATACTACCCTTTATTAAATAGCATGTATCTTATCAGTCCTGTACTGGCCCACTGCTGGGCACGGGCTTCACAATGTGAGAAGGGTTAGGCCGTATTCCACCACGCTGGTCCAGTGCGAGACCTACGAGAACATTATGGAGAACTCTCAGACGTGCAGGTTTCCTCGAAGTGTTTTCTTTCACCGTTAAAGCGAGTGATAATTAACTACTTAATACGAAGGAAATGATAAGAAAATATTTTCTACTCTCGAATTAATATGTTCGCAAACTCTCCTTATAATTTGAACTATGCTTGAGATTAGCGAATACATTTTATGGGTATAAATGAAACAACAATAGATTAAAACAAAATTTATTGATGTTCAACTTAATAAATTAATACAACAGTAAATAAGACGTATAACAATAAAAGTTTTGTTAGACGACAAAATGTACTAATTGACAACAACCTACAGGGACAGCCCTAGCGGGGAAGTGGTATAAAAAATAAAACTAATTATTAAAAATACTAAAAAAAAACCTCTTGTGTCCTGTCATTTGGGTATAGTTATTATCAAAATACTCCCAATTTAAAAATAATTACATTTATTTTCAAAATACTCCCATAAAGAAAAAGGTAGTATTTTTCGCAAGGTACTTACTTCGTAAGTACTTACTACCCCATGGTACTTACTTCGTAAGTACTTACTACCCCATGGTACCTACTTCCTTAATAGAATGAACATATTTACGACTACCGGTTTTCAGTTCCCATGTTAGATTTCCGAAAACCGAGTCTGAAATTGATTCCTGCAGTCGGTTATATGTCCGTGCTTCGTAAAGCCGTTAGTCCCGCACCTGATCTCTATCCGGTCGTATCAGATAACCGTCCCATCGCAGTATGAGAGTTAAAAAGTTGAGAGTGCACTTGTGCACTAGAATATCTCCTGCATAGATGGCCAGTTCAAAATTGGCTGCCGTAACCGAAATTCGATTTATATACTAACACTAGCTTTTGCTCGCTGCTTCGCTCGCGTTAATTTAGAATTTGACAATCAATTCGGGTCGTACTCGTCCAGAAGTGAGAAAATTTTTATACAAACTTTATCCCCCCATCCGCCCCTTTAGGGGAGAGTTTTATCCATTTCACCTACACAGAAATTTTTCAATTGTAATCGAAAAATTGGTACATAAGTATGTACCAATTTTCATACTGCTAACTCCAGAAATGAGAAAATTTCGTTACAAACTTTACCCCCCTATTTAACCCCCTTAGGAGTGGACTTTAAAAAAATCCTTTCTTAGTACACCCCTACAAATTAAAACACACATGCTCTCCAGATTTCAAGTTCCTACGACCAGCGGTTTAGGCTGTGCGTTGTCTCTAAGTCAGTCAGTCAGGACATCTTCCTTTATATATATAGATACTCAACTCTTAGATCTTAACATAACTGGTAAAATGTATTTCTGCCCTTTGCCTTAACCTTGATCAGATGCGGGCGTGATGGTATATTATGAGCTGAAAAATATTCGAATTTAATAACATTTTATTGAAGTATTACTACAACGCTCTTTAAGAATGATACATGCTATATACGGCCAAAAATATCAGGTAATATTGTCTAAAATGTATATACAGGTCTTAGTTATTCCTTATAAAGAATTATAGACTAGAGACAGATATGTTATAGAGTAGAGTGAGATATAAACAGATAGGTATAGATGGCCGGTTAAATACAACGCATGAAGCAAGCGCACACATAGATGGATATGTGCAAGGACGTCGTAGGGTTGTGGGCATGCTTGTTTTGCGGATTCTGGATTTTGGATCTGCGCTCCTTTCAAGTCATTTTAACATTTTAACTCAGGCCGGCAGTGCTATAACGTGTGAAAATGTCTATCCGAACGTTCGGGTCGCACTTAAAGACTTACAATGAAGTATCCACGCATTTCTTTTTTACAAAATGAAATGTTCCCTTTACCGAAATTCAGGACGAAATTATTCGAATAAATGTGTTTTACTATACGAATAGTCAGCCCAAAACATCGGCATTTATTTCATGGTACTTCACTGGTCACATTCCCTGTCAAATCTTGTCTATATTAAACTGGAATACAAATTAAGACCAGATTAGCTCACTCGTGGTAGACCTTAGCAGATTACCTCCAAAATCGTTTACACATACGCTTGAATCCTTGTGTGTTGGTTCTGTCGCGATGACGATATAGCTATAAACGTCATGTAATGGCACAGTCTATAATATACCTAAATGTTATGACTTTAGAGTTGAAATTAGGACGGCATTAGCGGGGTAGTGCAGGTGTAGGGTCGAGACGTGACCAAAAATTGTGACTATATTATATCTAGGTTAAAGCAAAATGTTTAATATCAGTATACTTTAGCCTTGTTACTGTATCCCAGAAATGTATCCTTTTAGGGCAATAAATAATGCGATTGCTGTGCACGAGGTCGATTGTTTTGTTGGTTGTGTTTGACTCGCAGGTCGGGCATAGCGTTGTTTATTTCTCAGGAGCACACTAATCTGGAATTGTGTCCGGTGGAAGATCATAGCGAGATTATTGTGTTCTAAACAATAGTTGGCAAAAAGAGGGGTGTAATACACCCCTACTCACCTCTTCGGAGATATATACGTGAGTCTATGTATGTAGCTATCTAACGAGGGTAGGCAACCTATTTGGAGATACAAATCTACCATATAGGTTTGCAGTTAAATAATCTTGTGATGTGTTCTTGTGGTAAGAAGGCCTCCATAAGCTATTTAAAACGCTTTTATAATAAAATTATATTATTGTAATAGGGGTTAAAGTATCAAGTTGCCGTTGTATAGTAATAGATACTTTGAATTGACATAAAACCTTCATGGTGTGAGATTTTGGAGTGAAACTTTTTTCACATGATACCTATAAAATTCTTGTTTTAATAAATGTGCAACTTTTGATTTTCGACTTTCAATTGTTTTTTTTATTCAGCTTAGATGGGAAAGATGGATACTTCGAAAATCCGAGTCATTTGTGAATACGAGTTTCAACGCGAAACTAACGCGGCATAAATGGCTCGCAATATCAACGCTGCGTTTGGAGAGGAGACTGCCAATGAACGCATCGTGCGTTTTTGGTTTAAACGCTTTCGTAATGGAAACTTCGACTTAAAGAACGAACCACGTGGAAGACCGCCCACATAGGTGAATAACGCTGAATTGAAGGAGATGGTGGAAGCCGATCCGAGTCAAACTACCCAGGAATTAGCGGCATGGTTTAACGTTACCGTACCTACAATATTGGCTCATTTGCATCAAATCAATAAAATTAAAAAATATGAAAAATGGGTGTCTCATGATTTGACTGATCTGCAGAAAGAAATGCGTGTTGAAACTTGTGTTGCCTTGTTGAATCGGTACAAAAATAAAGGAATATTGGATCGAATTGTGACATGTGATTTGGATTCTTTACGATAACCATAAGCAAAAAATGCAATGGCTGACCCCAGGTCAAACGCCGCAACAGTGCCCTAAAGCAAAGCTTACCAATAAAAAGGTAATGGTAACTGTTTGGTGGTCTCCTCATGGTGTTATTCACTATAGCTTTCTCAGGTCTGGTCAAGCAATAACAGCAGATGTTTACTGTGCCGAACTTCGAACAATGATGGCGAAACTAGCAGTGAAACAGCCCCGACTCGTGAATCGATCTTACCATTATTGCTCCATGATAACACAAGACCTCACACTGCAGTTAGAAACCATACCTCCACCTCTGTACTCGTCAGATCTTTGTCTAACAGACTACCATTCTTTTCGTGAATTGGACAATTTTTTACGTGATAAAAAATTTTCTTCCCAGGAGGCAGTACAAAATGCTTTTACACAGTTTGTCAAATCTAAACCCTGGAGTTCTATCGTAAAGGCATAGGTAAGTGAAATGCCGTTTAGATGGCAGTAATGTATAGATAATGAGGGTAAATATTTCGATTAAATAAATATGGTACATCTTAGAAAAAACGAGTTTAAATTTCAGTAAAATTCGACAACTTCATACTTTAACCCTTGATATTAAAGTTAAAATATTATTTTAAATTTGATATAATAAACTCTATATGCTATTGTAAACATTAACTTACTATCAGGCCAATAAGTTATTTATGGAGGAGGTATGTGTGTACCTCCAACACAAAGAGAGGATCATCCCATCAGGCTGGGTGATCGTGCCTGGCGGGCCGCGGCCCAACTATTAACTTCGAGAAATGGTATAATGTATAGTAATTAATACTGCAAATTTAGCTTGCGAGATTAATTATTGTATAGTAGTATGCAATTGAGTACAGCGCCATCCATACCCGTTATTTGGAACTTCTTAGAGTTTGTATCATATTTGCTTGCCATCTTGTAATGAAGGCTTCTCTAATTAAGAGCTTTATGTGCAAATAATATTATTCGTGAGTAAAAGGATAATTTTTGGGATAATTTTTATACTGAGTACAAGCTACTAAAATATTTTAAGTTGTAATATATTTATATAAATAATATCAACTACTTGATTAGGAACCCTGGATAGCACTCGAGCAGTCCTTTACAATATTATCACGTTATTCATTGACGGATAAGTAGAGTTTAAGGCTTCTTTATCAATCTTGTAGTTCCTTCCTTATTTATTTTCCACGATGAACTCTCTGAAACAACAGAAAAACAACTTTTAATATGTAGACTTAATGCATATTAAAGAAGGGGTAGGTATCTTATCTTATCTTATGTGGGGGCCAGTCAGTGCAGACCGGCGAGACTTCGACCCAGTGGGATCTTTTGTGTCGACACTCTCCCAATAACGACTGCCATAGATGTTCATGGCAGCCGGGACCGACGGCTTAACGTGCTTTTCGAGGCACGGAGCAGGCGATAATTGTCAATCAATACGCACATAATTTCGAAAAGTCATATAATTGCCGAAAATCAGAGGTACGCGTCGTGGGTTCGAACCCGAGACCCTCTGCATTGCAGTCTGTTAGTCTCCCCACTGAGCTGTCGCTGCTCTAAGGGGTAGGTAACATAGTGGTTTAAGTGGTCGCCTGCCGTCTGCCAGTACGCCGAGTGTTGTGGGTTCTAATTCCAAATGAGAGACCTTTATTCATAAAGGCCTACAAATGGCTTTAAGCCCTTGCTTAAAGCCATTTGTAGGCCTTTATGAATAAACCGATATCATCTGCCGTCATCTATAAATAACTAATTTAATACGCACATAACCTCGAAAATGCAGAGACGCGTACTTGACTGATTTGGGAAAGGAATCCCAGTTTCAAGCGATGAAGGCGTTTTTATGTACAAATATAATTAGTAAAATAAGCATAATTGTAAAATAGGCGATTAACCTCGAAATATTACAGAGATTCCAATCGAAACTATGAAGAATCATCACTAATTCTCATTGGTATATAACCAATGAAAGGTTACACCATGATTTAGGAATTCCCTCAATAATGGAGGAAATAAAAAAATAATGCCCAAATACAGAGACCGTATCCTAAATCATGTAAATGAGCTTGCTGTTGATGAAACTGAGGGATACATATTCAAGGCTGAAAAGGAAAATACCTGTTGATCTACATAAATTATTATGTCAATGATAATACCAAAACCAAGTAGAAAGTTTATATTTCAACAAAGTGGGCAATTCACTGGACTCGGACCTGCAACGAATAATATTTCATGACAAGTATAAATATTGCCAAATGTCCATGAAGAGACGGATCGCAATAAAAAAGTGGAATTAATATATATATATATATATATATATATATATATATATATATATATATATATATATATATATATATATATATACCTACTATATACGGATTTTATCGCGTTGTTTATTTGACACTTTATTACAACATTTTGAAAACTGTTACACTACTATTACTATTAAAACTTTCCCCGACGTTTCGGTTGCTTTTCAGCAGCCATGTTCACGGGGAGACAAAGACAATATTATATATAACATATACCGACCTATATAAAATATATAGCGATTAAAAAGAGTAGCCGTGAGTTTCGTACCCGTTCCTAACTTTGCGTTGGTTCTACGCCCTAGCTTTGTTGAACGTGCCAACAGATAAATGTAAATTCATATTATAGTTTAGCTAGTGTAACCTTGACGTTCATAAGTGTTACTTTGTGACATAAATGAAAAAATATATTTTGTATATTGTGGCACAAAAAGCGAAGAATCGACTCTTGATAACCGAGAGAAAGATCTTACGGAAGATTTAAGGCCCCGTGCAGAGACCCGATGGAAGCTGGTGGATTCACAAAAATGGCGAAATACAAGATCTTGTAACGGACCCAAAGATAATCGGGGAAATTAAGGCGCACCGACTTCTTCTGACTTCTGGCTTGCTCACGTTGAAAGAATGGGAGGATCGTGGAGTTAAGAGAGCCCAGGACGTCGCTCTGTCGATCGGCTCAGATATCGGTGGAGCGATACTGTGGAAGGGGATTGTTAACGCACACAAGCAGACGAGACGCACGCGGGCGCATCGTCGCCTCACCTCTCGCGGCTAACTTCATTCGCGGCTCACTTCACTCGCTGACCGGCCTAGCTACGCGCATCACGCAGTTTAAGCAAACAATATGTATTCTGTATCATTAGTTTTGTAATAAACAGTAATAAGTGATTTGGTGTGAGTTATTGAAGAAGTAATCCTCAGTCATATTAGTGTCTTCTTAACAAGTTTTGGACACATCGACCGGATTTCAAATCGAAGAACTGGCGAAAGACGCGCAACGACACACTACATCACACGGGGTCGTCGGAAGGTTACGCATCGAATGTTCGAGGCCGTCAGCCACGGGTCATTATAGAAAACAACAAGGACATTAGCGACAAGCATCCTTCATAATTACAACATTATAAATACAAATTGGAATCCAGCAATACGCATCCGTCGTTATTTGGAAAAGCTGCAGAGAGTGGTCATTAGTGAATAGACACAGCCACACTCCAGATATCAAGGAAACATACAAACGAAAGAACAACGGCAAGCAAGTCAAGCATCGGCCGTATATAATAATTAACCTATAATTATCTAAGCTACATGAGGTTAACGCTCGATCAGCTCATTCGTAACCGACGGCCATTGCTTATCGATCTGCACTGATACGCATTTAAGTATTTCTTTCTTTGCTTTATTCACTATAGTTACATTACGAATATAAAACATTAAAATTGTGCTATTAACATTTTATTCACAGGCCTTGTTGCTTATCTAGGTATTCTGGTAATATATTTAATTTTATTATTTGCAAAACGAACCGTTCTTTATTCAAAATGTCACCTTCATTTAAAGAACTAAAAAAGAAACGATCGTCATATAAAGCTAAGCTTACGCAATTTAGAACCTTTTTAGACAAGATTTCATCATGCTCTAAGCTTAATAGTACCCAAGTAGCTGAACTTAACCTAAGATTAACAAAGATTGAGGAAATGTATAATGAATATGATTGTGTACAGTTTAGTATAGAAAGTGAAATGGATATTTCAGATGAGGGAGATTCGCCAGAATACCTGGAACGCGAGGAGTTCGAAAGCAACTATTATGCGACTGTCGCCAGCGCTAGAGATTTGTTGAACAGGAGTACTTCAACGGAGCTCAGCAACAACGAATCTTCAGTGACAGGTTGGATGCCGAAAACAGGTGGGCCAAGCTTAAAGTTACCTATCATACATCTACCTACCTTTTCTGGGCGTTACCAAGAATGGTTGGAATTCCATGATACTTATGTTTCGTTAATTCATACAAATAATAACATACCGAAAATAAACAAATTTCATTATCTAAGATCATCATTGAAAGATAGCGCGAAACAAGTTATCGGTTCTTTAGATTTCTCCGCCAGTAATTATGACGTGGCGTGGCAGTTGTTGTGCGAACGATATCATAATGACAAGCTATTAATTATTAACCATATTCAAGCTTTGTTTGAAATTGAATTCATTCCTAAAGAATCCTCTGTTGCCTTACGAACTTTAATCGATACAATTAATAAAAATTTACGTGCCTTAAACTCATTAAACATAAAAACAGATAACTGGGATATTTTAATCATACATATGGTAGCTAATAAATTAGATACTAATACAAGTCGAAAGTGGAAAGAACACATTAACTTTACGAAAGATCTTTCTACATTAGACACATTTATTAAATTTTTGACCAGTTACGCTGAGTTGCTAGAAACAGTTGAACATAACAATGTCAAACGGAGACATAGTGAGCCTAATCATACACGTCCTAAGGCATTCATTAGTAATGGGGTAAAGGGAACATCGTCATATAAATATCCATATTGTAAACAAGATCACGCAATCTATAATTGCATAAAATTTAAATCATTATCGCAGCAGTCCAAGTTGCAAAGGATTAAAGAAATGAAACTTTGTATGAATTGCTTGCGACACGGACATAGTTTAAAACAATGTAGGCTTGGTCCTTGTAAAATTTGTGCTAAGTGGCATAACACTATATTGCATACAGAAGAACCTCAAGCTTCAACGTCATCATCAGAGCCTGAGCGCGTGACACTAGCTGCTAACAAAACTATCGAGCAGGTATGCGCTCCCGACCATTCGGATGAGGGTGACGAGGTATCTGACAACGACGTTGTCTTGTCTTCTACTTCACATTATAGTTGTGTACTCCTTTCAACCGCACTCATTGATGTTTTTGATAGTAATGGTTCCGTACATACAATACGTGCATTACTCGATAATGGTAGCACCACAAATTTTATCACTGAAAGATTGAGTAAAAAGCTAAATCTAGGCATTCAGTCAGCTTCAGTTACTGTTGAGGGTCTAGGTCGCAATACCGTGTTTCTAAAAAAGCGATCTTTAATTACATTAAGTTCTCGTACACAACCTTATGTTAAAGAAGTTGACTGTTTTATCGTACCACAAATAACACAGTTGTTGCCTACTGCGCTCATTGATATTTCGCCTTTAAACATCCCGTCTACAATTAAATTAGCTGATCCAAACTTTTATACGCCGGGCGAGACAGATATATTGTTAAGTGCAGAGATATTTTGGAACGTGTTAGGTAATAATCGCATTTCTTTAGGTAAAAACCAACCTATTCTTAATGAGACAAAATTCGGTTGGCTGGTATCAGGTATTGTGCCAATGAATAACAATAATAACAAACTAAGAAACTATAATACAGTCCATTGCCATTTTTTAAATGATATTCAGATCGAAAACCAACTTAATAAGTTTTTTGAATTAGAATCGATTTCTTCTTCTCGAAAAACAACAAAGGAAGAATATGAATGTGAACAACATTTTAACAAAACTACTAAACGTCAGAAAGATGGACGTTTTATTGTAAGCATTCCTTTAAAACAATCACCGGTGGTCTTAGGTGATTCTTATCAGCAGGCCTTAAATAGATTTTTTGCATTAGAAAGGCGATTTTTGCGTGATATTGTAAATTTATGCAAGAGTACATAGACTTGGGTCACATGTCACTAAACACAGATAATAACGAGAGTTTTACGTACATATTACCTCATCATGGCCTAAATAATCAAATACAATTATTAAGGAACTGCCTGAAATTAAATTGCAATGCAATCTTGCATCTGACTTCAATGATTTTGTATTAAAATATTCTAATTACGGTAAACTACAACGGATAGTCGCATATATGCTCCGTTTTATTAATAATTGTAGACTGCCTAATAAACAGCTTACTCGATATTTACAGGTAAAAGAATTAGTATCAGCAAATCTGATTTTATGTAAAATTGTACAAATTGATAAATTTCCCAAGGAATATTACAATCTTCTTAGTAAAAGTCAACTTCAGAGCAAATCTCCTTTACTTAATCTTAACCCATTTATGTCTAAAGAAAATGTTATCAGAGTTGGTGGTCGATTATGTAATTCAAATTATGATTATGATACCAAGCACCCCATAATACTGCATTCATCTCACCATATTACATTATTATTGTTTAGACAATATCATAAAATTCTTATGCATGCCGGACCTCAACTACTGTTATCGATTGCACGTCATAAATACTGGATAATAGGAGGTAGAAATCTAGCTAGAAAGGTGACTCACGAATGTCTAACATGTTGTAGATTTTCTGGAAAGTCTGTTCAGCCAATAATGAGTAGTTTGCCTAAAGAACGTCTTCATGCTGAATATCCATTTAGCAACGTAGCAGTAGATTATGCAGGGCCAATCATACTTGCCGACAGAAAAGGTAGAGGTTGCAAATTAATTAAATCTTATATTTGCATATTTGTATGCCTGGCTGTAAGAGCGGTGCACATCGAACTTGTCACTGAATTAAGTACTGAGGCCTTTATTGCCGCTTTGAACCGTTTTATAGCCCGTAGAGGTAAACCTCTCAACATTTTTTCTGACAATGGCACAAATTTTGTCGGTACATATAACGAATTTTCAAAATTCCTTAATTCTAAATCTAATCATATAAGTGCGTATGCGTCAGATCAACTCATTAACTTTAAATTTGCCCCGGCTTATAGCCCTCACTTTAATGGTCTTGCCGAAGGATCGGTTAAATCAGCTAAATTTCATTTAAAGAGAATTCTGTCTTTGACTCATTTAACTTACGAGGAAATGAATACTGTTCTTATTCAAATAGAAGGAATACTGAATTCTAGACCTCTACCTCCTCTATCATCAGATCCGAATGATTTGATATGTCTCACACCATCGCACTTTCTTTTGGGACGAACTCTGACGATGTTACCATCTACAAATGATGACCTGGACGAACGCAGGCCAATTTGCTCATTACCACGATACCAAAGGGCACGATTATTGGCTAGTCATTTCTGGAACCGTTTTTATCGTGAATACGTTTCAGAACTTCAAAAACGTGTCAAATGGCAGAAAGGAGTTGGTCAACATCTGCGTGTCGGAGACATGGTGCTTGTGAAGGATGACCGCCTTCCACCCAATCGATGGCTGCTTGGACGAGTCACACATCTATATCCTGGAGCTGATGGTTGCATCCGCGTCGTTGACGTCATGACCTCTGCTGGGATTCTGAAACGGGCCTATAATCGTTTATGCCCACTGCCGACTGATCCTGTGGAACAGACTGTTCCACCTGGGGGAGCCTGTTAACGCACACAAGCAGACGAGACGCACACGGGCGCATCGTCGCCTCACCTCTCGCGGCTAACTTCATTCGCGGCTCACTTCACTCGCTGACCGGCCTAGCTACGCGCATCACGCAGTTTAAGCAAACAATATGTATTCTGTATCATTAGTTTTGTAATAAACAGTAATAAGTGATTTGGTGTGAGTTATTGAAGAAGTAATCCTCAGTCACATTAGAGTCTTCTTAACAGGGATCAATGAGAGTTCAAGCCTACGACTGGCGGGAAATAATCAGACTGAATTAAGTGGTGTTCTGTCGCATTGGCGACCAAGACACGTTTTGGGTCGCAGAGCCAATAAAATAGTCAGCCAGTAAAATAGTCACGGTTATATAAGATGTCTTACCTCACGACTAATTCCAGATCGTTGGCATGGCAGATGTATTTGTGACCTAAGTTTTCTTTCTTGTCATACGCATGGAGTTTGATACTTGCATCTCCCTTTTTCCGAGATTGTACTATAGATCTGTATAGCTGGAACAAAAAGTTAAGCAATTATGTTATGGCTAACTAGATTTTGCCCGCGGCTTCGCTCGCGTAAATGTAGGTTAGCTACAGTTTTTTTTTCGGGATGAAAGAGACACTCACTATGTCCTTTTTAACACGTTTTTATTAGTTTGGTATGTATGTATCTATGTGTCTATGTATATATGAATCTACTAGCTTTTGCTCGCGGCTTCGCTCGCGTTAATTTAGAATTTGACAATCAATTCGGGTTGTACTCTGCTTGTAATAATATAATTCAATCATGATTCGAAAGACACGTGGCGCCATCTATTATCATAAGAACGTTATTGTTGTTTTCCTCGGGAACAGTAATTTTTTTCGGGATGAAAGGTAGCCTATGTCCGTTTCTCTACACCTGACAACGTATATGCAAAATTTCAGGATGATCGGTTCAGTGGTTTAGGCGTGAAAAGTTAACAAACAAACAAACAAACTCATTTTCGCTAGATCCTAACTAATATTATAAATATTAGTTAGGATGTAACAGAATCTTTGAACGTGATTTTCGCCCATTTAAAACGACGGATTGATTTGAAACTTTGCACACTTATCGAGGACCGATGACAATATAATAATTTAAAAAAATATATATAATAGTTCAAAAAAACTAAAAAACACGCTTTATTAAAAAAACCAAACTAAAAAGTAGAAAATAATTTAATAATTTTAATGTAAAAAAGCGTGGAGTGCTTTCTAAGATATTTTGATAACCTTCACCGCACGCTTTTTTACATTAAAATTATTAAATTATTTTCTACTTTTTAGTTTGTTTTTTTAATAAAGCGTGTTTTTTTAGTTTTTAAAACTATTATTTATCTGTTCTCTTGACAAAGTGTTTATATAGGTATATACCGACTAGCTGACCCAGCAAATATTGTTCTGCCATACAAATTCATCCGATAGGGACAGCCTAATCACCTAACGGTATGAAATATACTTTACGAACTATTCTCATACCTAACAAATATACATAAAAAAAAAAAAAATAGGTCGAGCCGTTTTGGAGGAGTGCAACCACAAACACCGTGACACGAGATATTATATACAAATATAAAAAATGTATATATAAATATAAAAACGTACCTTTAACCCTACAACGAAAGGCACAATAACATCATCCTTGGCATGCAATATGAGTACAGGCAGAGTCTTCGCTTTGCTCAGGTACTCGTCAGACTTGAAGGTCTGCTCTGCGTTCGATCGGAACGGCTCTACAAACGTGTACTCGAAGTATGGCAGCCATGTAACTAACTGGAATAGAAAATTATAGTATTAATTACATACATGGCACGCCTTTATCCTCAAAAGCGATCGGCAGAGGTGTTGATGGTTTCTGTTTAATTTTCTACCGATCTAAGAAAGGAAATCCTATATCTCGGGGACTTCAAAAAGGACTCAAAGCAATAATTTGTAGACCACACCAATTTTTGTCTCGTGTAGGATTCAAAAGTTTTTAGTTCGCCTTTTACATTAGCAAAAAATATTGGACACGTAATTTTCTTTTGTACCCACAAACTAACGAGATGGGTGTAAAAACCCTGAATTCAACCTCTTTGTCTGAAATGTAAAAGTAATGAAAAGAAATAACCCCTATACCTCTGGGGTCTTTTGACCCGCAGAGCCCATATTCAATCTCGACCGAGGTATGACCCCAAGGTGTCTGCACACCAAGTTACAAGTCAATCGGTCCAGTGGTTTCGGAGTTATGGTTGTCACTAACAGATAGACACACAAACCCAAGTGTTTTCATTATCCTCTTCTCAGAGGTCGTCTTCGACTCAGAGGTTAATAACAACGCAGACATAACGCGTTTCAATTTCGTGTTACGTCACTTGTCGATACAAATTTTATAAGAGAATGACGTCACAAACCCCCACTCCCAAACTTTAATTAATTATATCATAGTGAATTTTATTTTTTTGTTTAAACAAAAAATAGGAGTCGAATATTTTTTGCTAAAATAAAAGATGGATTTATTAGGGTCCTATCAAACAAAGAGCGGTCACGCGGTCAAGCTTTCTGCGTTCGAGCGTGCAATTGCTCACGAACCCCGCTGTTGAACGGTCGACGCGGTACCACTAGTGTCACCATGTTTTTTGAGGATAGTTCTTCATCGGAAGACGAATTATTGATTTTGTGGTCATTATCAGCGTCAAGACGGAAAAGAAAACACTGGGTGCGCCCAGTAAATAAGGACAGAGAACGATCTGGCAATTTCCAACCATGCTTCGGCTACTATTCCACGGTTTTTGTAATCGTTATCCTTCGCATCGTATAAAAAACGCCTTTCACGTACTAACATAATTAGCTTTTCGGTCTCCATCTTCCTGCCAATTTGGTCGCCGAAACAGCAGTGAACGCGTGCGTTTTACTTGACCGACGCGGTCAGAATGCCTCCTGTGTGAGTATATCTATGTAACGTAATAGAACGTAAAAGAACGCAAAACTGACCGCTTGAACGCTTGACCGCGTGACCGCTCTCTGTCTGATAGAACCCTTAGAATCACTTTTAACCCCGTCATCATACCTATTATCGCTAGCTTTAACGGTAAAGGAAACCATCGTAAGGAAACCTGCATATCTAAGTGTTGTCCATAATGTGCCCGAAGATGTGTGAAGTCTGGCAATCAGCACTGGGCGAGCGTGGTGGACTATGGCCTAACCCTTTTCAAAACGAGACGAGGTCCGTGCCCAGCAGTGGGACAGTTTATATACAGAGCTGATATTATATAGGATTCGAACCCTCAATCGATTGGCGTAGTGGCAGCGCGGAGGCGACTACTTTAATCACTAGGCTATCCGTGTGCACACCACACAATTTTATTAAAAGTGGACTAGCCTAGTACACATATAATCGAGATAGTAAATCCTAATAATATATGGTTTATGGATGTACGGAGTCCAGTGACCACCTCGTCACACGTTTATTACATACATACATACATAGATTCACGCCTATTTCGCAGAGGGGTAGGCAGAGACTACGGATTTCCATTTGCTACGATCCTGACACACTTCTCTGGCTTCATTCACTTTCATCACATTCCACATACACGCCCGTCGGTTCAAGGAGCTCTTAACCTGGCCTTTGTCCAGAACGCCTCCGATCTGATCGAGAAACGGTTTTCCTCTTGCGACTGTTCCATTCACACTAGCCTTATAAACTTTCTTAATCAGTCTTTCCTCGTCCATTCTTTCTACATGTCCAAACCAGCTTAACATACCCTTTTCTATTCTTGTCACTATATCCACTTTCATGCTGCATCACACGTTTATTAAACAAACGAATCGAACAAATAAAGGATGCGCGATGCAACAAGGGCTTTGAATAATTTCTGTGTCCTGGGGGACTTTACAAACATTTAAATAACGGACACAACCTCGGAACAACCATTTGTGGATCACGCAAAATTTTATCCCGTATGGGATTCGAACCCACAACATTCGGCGCAGTGGCAGTTGCGAGGCGACCACGTAAACCGATCTAGTGGTTTAAGTATGATAATACATGCATTCCGTACTAATGTTAATCATTCTTGAGGATCAGCGCCAACGGACGGAGTGGCGGCGAAGAGACTAATTCAGTAACAATTTAAATTCAACCTAAAGTGCTTCAGAATACGACTGTATTTGGTACAACGAAATAAAATGTCAGCGAGCGACTGAGGCTACATTAGTCCGCGACACGACCTGCGATACGTAAGCGATAAAAACAAATAGTTCATATTCACGTTTATGGCTACACCGTACGCCATATATCGCTATTAATCTTTGATTTGTTTATGCGATAGAAACAACATTAGTGTAATCACGACATCGGCTATATCAACTTGTCAACGAAATTGAAGCGAATTCATTAAAAATTTTCGCTTACTATGTAGCCATACCATATTTTTATCGTTTCGCTTTCACTGTCGCATCGCGAATCGCTGCCTACTGTAGCCTCAGCCTCAAAGCGCGGTCATTTTATTTCGTTGTGCCAAATACAATCGTATTCTGAAGCACTTTAGGTTGAATTTAAATTGTTACTGAATTAGTCTCTTCGCCGCCACTCCGTCCGTCGGCGCTGACCCTAAGGAAGCATTTTCTCGGCAGTAATAGTAATACGATTTCTAAGCACGCTTTGATTCAGACCTTAGCCAGAGGATGTTTGGCGACTTCATCTGCGAGATTATTGAAGGGAGCTTCAAGTATCAGACCGTTGGGGAGCGGGAGAGAAGATTTCCTGTCCAGTAACGTCACTGACAGCTCGGGTAAGTTGCCTAACAGGTGCGACGAAATCGCTGTACCTGAAATATAAAATAACATAATTGGTAATGGTATTTATCTGGAATATCTGGTAATAATGGATTCTCAAAGGTGTTGCCAGAATTGTACCACACGCCCATATACATAATGTTTCGTAAAGAATGGATAACCTTGAAACATCTTATGGCATATCTTTAAGCGTCCACGTTAAAAGACAAAAAGATGGAAGAAAAACAAGTTCCTAGGTAAAGTACCTAAGATATGTCATTAAAAAAAGACACGTACTTTTTCTTCACAATACTTTGCTTTTCTGTATATTTTGATAGTTTCCATTTAATTTTAGGCCGACATTGATTAATATATATTTATTTATTCCATTAAAAATGCTTGTTCAATACAGATTTCAGAATGGTATAATACATTATATTATCACGTGTAAATACGAAGTTATTGCTATTAATATATGTATATATATATAATAATATATATTGACTAATTCTGTGATGATAAATAATATTGTAATGTAATGGAATGTTTTAAAATACTTATTTTAAATTTAGTCCTTAATATTCAATTTCAATTCTGACATGTTATTTAATTCAATCTAATTAAATATTGTGTAATTTTAATTATTTATATTTCTGACATCTGCTAATGAATCGTTATTGCCATGTGCATGGCTATTTAATTTTATAATGTTTAAGTTTATTGTAAATTATCTATCTGTATACATTTCGACACAAAATATTTTTTGTTATGAAATTATAATAAATAAAAATATACATCATCATCATCATCATCATCATGTCAGCCAAAAGACGTCCACTGCTGGACATAGGCCTCCCCCAAGGTTTTCCACACAGACCGGTCTTGGGCCACCCGCATCCAACCGCTTCCCGCGACCTTTACCAGGTCGTCGGTCCACCTTGTGGGAGGCCTACCCCTGCTGCGTATTAAAATTACTGAAATTAATTATCTGAATTTACTCATAATATACATATTAGCTGCTGGGTTACGCAAGGAAACATATTCGTTAAGCAGCGTGAAGGTAAAGCGGCATTGCCTGTACGCATTTTTGACGACCTTTCTCGTATATTTGAAACTCCTCTTGAAAATTGAAACAAACCAACCAGGATCTACAAGGATGTTCTCTCCACACATTAGAATTAATAGGTTTCTTATTTACTATTCTATATTTTTTATAATGCAACTTTTAATATTATTTTTACTTCCACATAAACTAATACGTTATTATGATTACATGTATGCAAAACTATTTCTATTAGTAACTAAAAAAAACACCTCCCATTGTAATAAATATAAACTTCCGAATAATTTTGTTTGTTACGATGATATTATGCGGATTACTAAGCATTTTTCA
This sequence comes from Catocala sponsa, assembly GCA_963564715.1. Taxonomy (NCBI): domain Eukaryota; kingdom Metazoa; phylum Arthropoda; class Insecta; order Lepidoptera; family Erebidae; genus Catocala; species Catocala sponsa. Next base: position 13,693,797 of record OY751351.1, read on the forward strand.
CCGTTGTCAATAATAATAAAACATGAATGTAATTCATTTATGCAGGTATTGAATGGCATTTGCTCTAATATATTAGTCAAAGACATGAAAATATTGTATTTTTTATTGCTTACTTATGATTAAAAACATTACAGTCGATGAGCTGGATTCGATACGAATAAAATGCCATTCAATACAAGCGCCTGAACAAATAAATACAGCAATTGCAACAGAGTACAAATTCAAAATTTTAACTTTTAATATAAGGAGCATAAACAAAAATTTTAATAATTTCATTACAACTTTGGCAAGATTTAATACCTTTTTTGATGTGCTTATTCTAACAGAATGCTGGCTTGACAAATTAACTATAATTCCTCAAATGCCTTCTTATAATTTTTACAGCACGAGTAAAAATCTCAATCAAAACAGTGGTGTCGTAGTTTACGTCAAGGATACGTTGACTGTTTGCATAACAGAACCGGAGATTATGGACGCAAACTGTCTTCAAATTACACTATCAAACGCAATTACTATTCTTGGTATATATCGTCCCCCGTCATTCACAAATACAAATAACTTTTTATGTTCTCTTGACAGTATTTTGGCAAATTTCTCAAACAGAAACACAACATTGGTTATTGCAGGGGATATAAATATAAACTTAAACTCAACATCAAGCAATCAGGACTTAGAATACCTTTGTCTAACGGCCGAACATGGGCTTTTTCCGGCGATAACAAAAGCGACCAGGGGTGATGCGTGCCTGGATCACATCTTTGTGAATAGTGTCCGAAATGCTGTGGGCTTAGTGTGTTCTACCGACATAACCGATCACGAATTTGCAATACTGGGCTTAGCAGTCAACAATACAAAGGAAAGCCATCAGAATAGGACAATTTGCAAACGGGATGTAGAAGCCATAAGAAGGGAGCTTATGGGAGTGGACTGGTCGCTACTGTTTCATACTAAAGACTTAAACCAAACAGCAAACACATTCTGTAACCGCGTTGTTGAAGTAATCAATAAACATACGGCACAAATCCGAATAAGCCATTCCAAGTATAACATTAAACCTTGGATCACTCCTGGACTAATCCGCTGTATGCAACGCAGAGATAGATTGCACATCAAATCAAAAAAACTGCCTCATGATGCGCTCCTGCACCAAATCTACACGCGTTACAGAAACTTTTGTAATAACCTGCTCCACAAACTCAAAATAGATCATGAAAGTAGTGAACTCTCAAATAGTACAAAAAACCCGAAAAAAATGTGGAAGACAATAAAAACTGTAAGCCACTTGGCAAAAACCAAGAAGGAACCTAGAGAACTTTTAACTCTGTGTGGTAGCACAAATGCCAAACAATCTCTGGACATGTGCAACACATACTTTTCCACTGTAGGAGAGAGGCTAGCAGACAATATTCTTAAAAGACTACAGGTAACTCAAGAGACATTAGCGACCAAAATTGACCGTAGGCAAATACTAAACTCCTTCTTTTTGCAGCCAACAGACGAACATGAAGTTGAGTCACTGATACTGTCCCTACAAAACGATAAGTCACCGGGTCTTGATGGTGTTACAAATGCAACTTTGAAAGAGATCAGGATAGCCATTGTACAACCTCTAACCGCTATATTTAATACCAGCCTTGAATTGGGTATTTTTCCTGACAACTGGAAAATAGCAACTATAATACCTATTTATAAAGATGGAAACAAAGAATTTGTGGAAAATTATCGTCCAATCTCCCTTCTCACAGCTTTCTCAAAACTACTTGAAAAGATCGTAAATAGAAGACTAGTCAGATACATAGAATCAAACAATCTAATCCCCTCCAGACAATTTGGGTTTAGGAAAGGCAAGTCTACGGAAGACGCGGTTACACTACTAACATCGACAGTAGCAGAATATCTAGATAAAAACAAGGCTACTATAGGCGTTTTTCTAGATCTGGCAAAAGCCTTTGATACCGTATCGACACAAATATTAGTAAGAAAACTTGAAAATCACTTTGGTATCAGAGGTATAGCCTTAAATTGGTTTAGGAGCTATCTGACAGGGAGGCAACAGTGTGTTAGAGTCGGCAGCTGTGAAAGCGAACTACTAGCAACTAATTTCGGTGTTCCACAGGGCAGTATCTTGGGACCAACTCTGTTCATTATGTATATAAATGATATACATGACACTCTAGAGGCTGAGATAATCTGTTATGCAGACGACACTGCCATAATATATCACGGCTCCACCTGGAATGAGGTGTTCTCGAATGCTGAGAAGGGAATTAACAAAGTAAGTAAATGGCTACAAAACAACTTGCTCACTCTGAATGCTAACAAGACAATGTATATATGTTTTCATAAAACCACGATATCAGCCCCAAAAAACACACTTAGCATTCGAATACACAAGTGTACTGACCAGAAGGAGCTCTGTGATTGTGAGACACTGACTAAAGCAAATAATGTTAAATACCTTGGCGTTGCGGTAGATCAAAATCTAAATTTTAAAGCACACATAAGCGCCTTGTCAACTAGAGTGCGTAAATCAGTAAACATACTAAAATTACTGCGTTCGTCAGCAACGACAAATATCTTAAAAGCTGTATACTTTGCCCTGACTCAGTCGTTAATTTTGTACTGTATAAGCTGTTGGGGAAGTGCCTTGAAAACAGTGATAATCCAGGTTGAAAGAGCACAACGCTCCGTAATAAAAACAATGCTTAAGAAGCCTTTCAGGTACCCTACATCTAAACTATACCAAGAAAGTAAATTGCTGAATGTACGTCAGTTATATATTTTAAAAACCGTTCTCAGCGTGCACAGAGAAGTGATTAATTCAGAGGGCTACACAGATCTTTTAAGGCGCCGGGTGTACAAATTATCGTTACCTGAAGTAAACACAAGCTTTGCCAGACGTTTTAGTCCATACAAGGATCGCTACATATATAATAAAACAAATAGTGCATGCGAGATAAAACAGTGCTCAGTACACGAGGCCAAAGCAAAGGTTACAGAATGGCTCACTTCTCTGACTTATGATTCAACGGAAACACTCTTTGTACATCTGTCGTGATTGTTCTATTGTCTTATATAACATAATCATAAGTAATAACGATATGTACGGATAATTCAGTAGTTTATATAATGGTACACATTTAACAAGTATTTAGTTTTAGTTTTGTAATAATATAAGTTATTGGTTAATGCAGATTTTATTTTTACTTTTATTTTATGATTGTAATTACGTTAAATTTTTGTCCTATTTAAGTATATGATGTCAACCGAGCAAACAGTAAATCTTAAATTGTAATCGAAGCAGGTACCCACAGGACAGGCTTTGCCTAGTGTGGGACCACTGCATACCGCATATTACTGTAAAATTACTTGGCAATAAACAAATTTTTATTTATTTATTTTATTTATTATGAGTAAATTCTATATTCATAAATACAGTCTTTTTATTTTATTTTTTGAAAGGTTATTTTGACTTGCAATAGCTTTAATATGGTTTTTTTCAGAATTAGGTATCCTTTTTTACGGTACACCTAGTCTGTGATTTTGAATCCTATATAATAGATTGCTTATTACATTTCTCGTTCTGCCTAAGTTGGATCCAACACTTTGAAAAAGAGATGATTACGCCATCTCTTTCTAGGTTTGCCGCGTTGCCGTTTTTAGTATTTGGCATAAGTTTGAGCACACTAACGGCTGCTCGTTAGGTCTCGGGATTGATTTCCAACTTAAGCAAAGTGTTGTTGAATTTTTCTGTTAGGGAATTTTCAGTAGCAAAACGGAGGCTGAAAATATTCCTGGCGTGTACATATTGTATTGTATAATAGTGAAATCTTTATAAATGATATTTAAACCGCTAATAGTGGTCTCCATCGACCAATTTTAGCAAAATTTGATTAATTACTAAGAACTACGTAAAGTACTTTTAGGCCAAAATACAAAGTTTTCCAGCTGGGTGAAATGGATTCTACACCACATATTCCTCTGATACCACATTGTCCACATTTATAGTCCTGTATAAGTATACCACGACTGTTTCATTGGTTTGTCTTTAACAATTCCTTGTTGTGTTAAATTTTGCCTGAAGGGACCAAGTCACAGCTTTAATATTTCATACTAATTAATAATCTGTTAGCTGCACTGCTCTTTTGCACTGACTGTAAATGACCCATAAATATTTACCACAACATAGTAATCTGTTTAGGTTACAATCACAATAATATCAGTTAATAATAATTTTTGAATTTAATCTGTTTTTATAATTCTTATTTACTAATTTTAATCTATTATTGTAATTCTTATTTATTAATTTTTATATTTTATTGTAATACTTATTTATTGATTTTAATCTATTATTGTCACTTTATCCTAGAGATAAAAGGGTTAATAATTAAATTTTTTATTAAGTACTATTTATTTAAGTCTCTATTAATTTATAGCTGATGAGACAAACTAAAAAAAAAATTATTTGTAATACACCATTGTATCAGTACCTATGTATAATATTATCTACCTATCTCATTTTATGGTAATTAATAATTATATAAATGGAATCTTTATAGTCATTTTATAAAGTTTACCATATTATGTTTAATGTAAACTCATTTTTATATTTTTCATATTGTATACAGATGTATTGTTTTGTGATTGTAAACTTAATAGATTAAATTATCTAAGGTTGTGAGTTGGTTGGTTTTAAATTACCTAATTCACAAGATGGAACATATAAATGTATTGCATTTCATGCCTTTTCTGCGGCTTTTCTTAGGAATTCTTCTCAGATTAAGCATTTAATCAAATGCTTGTAAATAGCATTAGCAGGGAACTTTAGGAGCTATTATCACTTTTATCATCATGCACGAATCAAGTAATCTCATACAACGTTCACAATAAACACTTCACAGATCTCTTAATCTTATAATTATGTTTGATGCAAAGACTACAATATAATATACAGGTATGATGTATCTGCATTTTAGACAAATAAATATATAGTGCCAGAAACATCTTTTCAGACATGAGGCCATCTTATGACGCACATTACGTCATGAGCGTCGTTCTTATTTTTTTTTACACATTTACATATAATTACATATTCATAACTAGTATTTATTTACTTTATACTTACTTACCTATTACCTACTTTTTCAATGTATTCTTTTAATAAAATAGTATATATTATGCCAAGTTTTCTCTAGTGGCTATCTATTTATGTATTATTTATTTCTTTATTTTGAGTGCACTATTGGCGGACCAAACGTCAATAATTGTGGTGTGTAAAATGCTGTGGCAAGTGCAACAGCATTATGCTGAGCGCATCACCGTTGTTTTTGTGCCGTCGGATGGGACGTGCATCTGCACATAAGCATTTTATTTGTTTTTAAAATTTCTTTATACTTCCATATTTTTATTTACTTTTTGTTATACCCACATTCTATAATAATTGATGATGCATGTCATGATGGTACAAAAATAAAAATCTTTTCATTTCATTTCATTACTAAGTAACTTCGTAAAGTAGAAGTTTAGGTAACTTTGTCTAACTACTTACCCAAAGAATGTCCCCATACAAAGATGGCTGGTCTGTCCTTTCCTTCCACTATCGACAAGAGCCACTCGTAGACCACCAGCGAATCTTCCACCACGCCCGCTTCACTTGGCTTCAGGTTAGTCGAGTCTCCGTATCCTAGAATATAAAAATACATCACAATTTCGCTTCTTTATTTTGTTCACTAGATTTTGCCTGTTGCTTTGCTCGCGTAACTAGGTATAGGTTATGCCAATTATCTATCCCTCGGGAACAGTATTTCTTCTGGATGAAAGGTACTTTATGTTCTTTTCTGTACCCCTGACAAAGTGTATGCGAAATTTTATGAGCGTTCGAGTAGTTACGGCGTGTAAGCGTAACAAACAAACTCACATTCGGATTAATAATATTACTAGATTTTGACCACGGCTTCGCTTGCGCAAATGTAAGTTAAGTCAATTTTCTAACTCTCGGGAGTAGTACTTTTTGTGGATATAAGGTTCTTTTCTGTGCCACTGACAACATGTATGCAAAATTTCATGATAATCGGTCGAGTAATTAAGGCGTGAAAGCGTAACAAACAAGTGGATAAAATATATAGGATTATGGACAGCCTATGCTGTATTTTCGAATCCCGGGTGACCTATAGAAGATGTCGGAATAAGGATACTTATTCTACCCGTTCTGGTTTAGGTCTCTATTTAAACAGGCATTTTTATATATAATAATATAATATTTTTTTTTAATAATATTTTCTACCACATACACACAACACGATCTAGCCCAAACTAAGCAGAGCTTGTACTATGTTTGCCAAACTTCTTGGCAGTATATGATTAGGTATAAATGAGACAAAGTTGTAGTATAGTCTGGTTATAATTATCCAAAGGTGCATCTTATATACTAACGACTACGTGTTGATCCCGGATAGTAGAAACATTTAATAGATATTGAACGTGCGATAAAGATCATAAGATTGCGATGTAGATTGTAGATACAGCACAAAGATATTGTACTGTAACAGTACACCCCCCTTTAAAAAAAAAAAAAATAATATTATTATGGTAATAGTGTTTACAATATAAATTTGACCTAGACCTTACTAGTTATTTGCTGATGTATATAAATAATAATGCTATTGTACGCGGTGGAATTTGATGACGCCTGTTGTGGTGTGATTTGCTGACGTATGTAATTTTGACTTAGCTGTTGCACGAGTGTTTATTATTTTTTTCCGTTAAACTCTTCATTCTTCTGTCCAGTGTTTTCATTATGCCGTAAAGTAGGATCACGCCGATTGTTAAAATAATCTGTCCCATTGCAACATTTCTTGTCCACCGTAAGTCCTCCTGGATCAGGTTACGGAGTTTGTCCGCTTCGTTTTGATTGAGGCAACTGTCCGTATTGTATGTTATCTGGTCCTTAGAACTTTGATTTCCCATTTTAGATGTCTTGTTGTTACGAGTAGTTGTGAATTAATGGTATATGTTAAGATATATGTTAATATATATACGAATAGCTTGCTTATATCAGCGATTTTTTATAGACGTATTACTGGCTTTACTTTACGTCCCGATCGTGTAGTGTACGTGTGTGAATGTCTGTAGAAATCCTTTGAATCTGGCACGTAGTTTGATTCGTCATTGATCATGAATGCTGGTTTCAATCTATCAATTGATATCACTGTCTCTTTATCCCTAATTCTAATGCAAAATGTTTTATCTGTTTTACTAATTACTGGGTAGGGTCCTTCATACGGCGGTGTCAGGGCTTTCTTAATTCTATCACACCGAACAAATACGTGTGAGCATTCTTTGAGTTCGGGATGCACAAATATAGCTTGGTTGTGGTTTTTTCTTTTCGGAATTGATGTCATTTGTGTGATGTCCTTTTGAATTTGTTTTACAAACTCTTCGTACGTTGATAACTGTGCTGCTGATGACTCAAAAAATCCTCCAGGGAGTCGTATTGGCGTTCCATATGTCATCTCTGCTGAACTATAACCTGTGTCTTCTCGCAAGCTACTCCGCAACCCGAGTAAAACTGTTGGAATTTCTTTTAACCAATTTTCGTTGGATTCTCTTGTCATTAACGCCACCTTTAAAGTTCTATGAAATCTCTCTATCATTCCATTGGATTGCGGATGATAAGGTGTTGTCCTAATTTTATGTATTCCCAAAAATTGTGAGAGTGACTCAAATATTCTTGATTCAAACTGTCGGCCTTGATCCGTAGTAATGCGCAATGGACATCCAAAACGAGTAATCCATCCTTCGAAAAGTGTCTTGGCTACTGTTTCTGCAGTTATATCTTCTACCGGAAATATTTCGGGCCATGACGTACAACGATCTATGATTGTGATTAAATATCTCTTCCCTTGTGAAATCGGAAGTGGTCCGACGATGTCAATATGTAAATGTTCAAAACGTTGCGCTGTCATAAATGTACCAGGAGGTGATATCGTATGTCGTTGTATTTTTGATTTTTGGCAGGCTATACATGATCTACACCAATTATTGATATCTTTGTTCATATACGGCCATAAATACCTTTGGGTTATCATTTTTCTCGTAGTTCTTTTTCCTGGATGGCTCATACCATGAATGGTATCGAAAATTTGTTTGCGAAATTGCTTTGGTAAGTAGGGGCGGCTTTTTCCAGTAGACGTGTCGCAGGTGATGTTTATTGTGGAACCCGGAAGCGTAATGTTTTTGAATTTTAATCTTTTATTGTCACGTAATTTACTTAGTTCATTATCTGTTGATTGACATTTTTCCAATTCAGCGTAATCGATAGGTGATGGCACGTATATTTCCTCTATTCGAGATAAGGCATCGGCGGTAATATTGTCACGTCCGCTTATGTGTTGAATGTTGGTACTGTATTGTGAAATGAAATCTAACTGCCGGACCCGTCGCGGTGTATCGTTTGATGATGGTTTTTGGGAGAATGCGTATGTCAAAGGTCGGTGATCCGTAAATATTGTAAATTCTCTTCCCTCGATTAATCTGTGAAAATGTTTGACGGCCATGTATATTCCTAACAGCTCTCTGTCAAACGTAGAATATTTTTGTTGAGTTTCGCTCAATTTTTGTGAAAAAAAACCTAATGGTTCCCAATTGCGTCCGGATTTTTGTTGTAAAACTCCACCAACGCAAGTAGCACTAGCGTCGGTCATGAGCGCTAGTGATGCGTTGCGGGAAGGATGCACTGTTAACACTGCGTTTTTCATGCTTTCCTTGCATTTTTCGTAAGCTTTGTCTGCTTCCGTTGTCCAAGGAACAGGTGAATTATCGTTCTTTTTTGAACCATGTAGATATTCGTTTAAAATTCTTTGATTTTCCGCTGCGCGTGGAATATTACTTCTGTAGAAATTGACCATGCCCAAAAATCGTCTTAATTCTTGAATTGTTTTCGGTTTGGGAAATTCCATGATTGCTTTGTAATTTTCTTCGGTAGGTTGTATTCCTTGGCTCGTTATATGATAACCTAAGAAATCTATTTCCCTTCTGAGAAATTCGCATTTTTCGAGATTAATGGTTATTCCATTCTCGTGTAAACGTTTGAAAACCGTTTCTAAATGCTGATAATGCAAATCTTCGTTGTCCGATGCGATGAGACAGTCGTCTACAAATATAAATACGAAGTTTAAATCTCTAAATAAGGAATCCATGAATCGTTGAAATGTTTGTGCCGCATTGCGTAATCCGAAAGGCATTCTTAAGTACTCAAAAAGTCCGAAAGGTGTGATGATGGCTGTTTTTTCTATATCTTTAACAGGAATACAGTGGTATGCTTTGCGTATATCTATCTTGCTTAGTATCTTCTTATTTTCTAATATGTATGTAAAGTCAGTTAATCTTGGTAGTGGGTATTTGTCCGGTACTGTCGTGCTATTGAGCATTCGATAGTCTCCGCACGGTCTCCATTCGCCATTTTTCTTTTTTACCATATGTAATGGGCTTGCCCATGGGCTATCTGACGGTCGGCAAATTCCGAGCTCTATCATATTTTGAAATTCCTTTTTGGCTATGTCGTATTTTTCTGGAGGTAATGGTCTTGCCCGAGCTGCGACGGGTGGTCCTGTAGTGATAATGTGGTGTTCAATCTTATGTTTGGGCGCATTGCGTAGAGAGGACTCTTTCGTGATGTCTTCGTATTTGTTTAAAAGTTGCGTAATACGTGAATTCGTTCCCACTGCGATAGTACGAATTGTTTGTTGTGTCGCTTTTTCTGAAGTTACATGCGTTGTCAGCTCTGTAACTTTGTCGATAAGTTTGCGACCTGCTATGTCGACTAATAGTTTATAGTGCTCTAGAAAATCTGCTCCAATTATTGGTTGTGTAACATCGGCGATTATAAAATTCCATTTATAACATCGTTGTAGTCCTAAATTCAAGGTAAGCGTCTTCTCGCCGTAAGTCCTAATTTTAGTCCCATTTGCAGCGTATAGTGTGTATTGTTCATTTTGTAAAATTGAATATCTCTGCTGCTTGCTAATGACTGAAATATTTGCGCCCGTGTCAATCAAAAACTTCATACCACTTTTTCGGTCGGTAATGGTGAGGCGATTGGATGGGTGGATTGCACAGAGTTTCGCCGTTGTCTGTGCTCTTATTCGTTTCCCTGGTTCCGTACGTAAGTCCTTGGTTTCCAACCGCATGGTTTAATGCAGTTCCTTGCATATTTTCCGAATCTTTCGTGGTAGTAACAAAATCGATTTGCTCCTCTATAGTTTGTTCTCGGCCTCATAATCGGGAATTGTTGACGTTTCTTGAAATGATTGTGCGTGCTGGGTCGATAGCCATATTGACCTTGCTGAATTGCGTCAATATCTATCTGTAATTTTGCTAGCTGGGCTAAAATGCATGCTGTATTGTTGTCGTTTGAAGTGTCGTTGCTAACAGCTGATATTAATTTTTGAAACTGTCGCTGTTCTGTTTCTTCGTAACAATCAATTAAACGTTCCTTGATGTTTTTATATTTATCTGTAGTCGGTGGTGAAGTGATTAGGTCACTAACTTGTAGTATTTCTTCCTTGGATAATTTTGCTATTACTGTACAGTATTTGTATTCGTCTCCTTGCTTCTGTGGTGCTAATATGGCTTCTAGTTGCGTGAACCATAATCTTGGTTGGTCTTTCCAAAATTCCGGAATGCGAGATAAAACCGAGGTGCCAGCAGCTACTTCAAGTGTTCCTTGCTGATTTATGTTCGCCTTGCATGGTGATTGTGCCATGTTTCTTGCTGCGTATTCGTTCGTCGGGGTCACCAATTTGCCAAACTTCTTGGCAGTATATGATTAGGTATAAATGAGACAAAGTTGTAGTATAGTCTAGTTATAATTATCCAAAGGTGCATCTTATATACTAACGACTACGTGTTGATCACGGATAGTAGAAACATTTAATAGATATTGAACGTGCGATAAAGATCATAAGATTGCGATGTAGATTGTAGATACAGCACAAAGATATTGTACTGTAACACTATGGGCACTAGATAATGGATAAACATACATATTATAATTTTTTTTTGTTAATACATACATATTATACATAGATACACCCAGACCAAGACAAACATCCATGTTCATGCACACAAATGTTTGACTTGTGCGAGAATCGAACCCGCGACCTCAGGCGTGGCAGTCGGTTACACTAACCACTACGCCATCGAGGCCGTCATATATACATAGATTCACGCCTTTTTTCCAGAGGGGTAGCCAGAGACTACGGATTTCCATTTGCTACGACTCTGACACACTTCTCTGGCTTCATTCACTTTCATCACATTCCTCATACAGGCCCGTCGCGTCGGTTCAAAGAGCTCTTAACCTGGCCTTTGTCCAGAACGCCTCCGATTTTTATATATCGATGCAAATTAGTTTTAAATAATTGTTAAATAAATTATTTAACCATGTTAGTATTGTGTTTATTATAGAATGGACATAAACCATTTAAAACGGGTATAAATACGGGAGCTCGCTAGTGCGCCGCTCATTTTTGCTCGAGCCGTTGGCGTCGGATAGTGCGTACCTCCGACAAATCAAGAAAATACCGGTGAGAAATCTATCTATTGGTTTGATACATGGGCATGCGAAAATAGTAAAATATTACTCTTCTATTGAACCTTTACTAATTTAAGCTATTTAGAATGATTAAAACTGTTGAGATTTAAATTTACTTTTGTTTATTTAAAATTGGTTATTAGCAGCCATATTCATGGGGAGACTGTTATCATGTAATATTTTCAAAATGATGTAATAATCCTAACTAATATTAAAAATGCGAAAATGAGTTTGTTTGTTTGTTACGCTTTCACGCCTTAACTACTCAACTGATCAACATGAAATTTTGCATACACGTTGTCAGGGGTACAGAATAGGACATAGGGTACCTTTCATCCAGAAAAAAATAACTGTTGCAACCTAACCTAACCTACATTTACGCGAGCGAAGCCGCGGGTGAAAACTAGTTGTCAATAAAACTCTTTCTAAAATATCTTAAAAGCTAAAATATACGAAGCATTATTACCATATATAATGTTTACCTCTATAGTCGAACGCGATGGTGTGAAACTCCATCTTTTGGAAGAACCGGTATAGTTCTATCCTGTGTGATGCTGCGCGGGAATTCGAGTTTCCTGGAATGAAACAATCAAATAATTGATTAGATATTAACTGCAAGGATTACGTAATGGTTTAAGTGATCGTCTCACCGCTGCGTCAAGTGTTGAGGGTTCGATCCCCACACGGGACAATGAATTGTGATCTGTAAATAGTTGTGGAGTGTAAGTGCTGTATTTGTAAAGTAAATCCTAGCGCTAGAACTCTGCTTAAAAATAAATTAATTTATTTGACCTTGCTGGTTCTGCCTTTGTTTGCGACAGCTCATGAAGTCCTGGTTTGGATTCCCGAGGAGTTTAACTTGAGACTAGATCTGTGCCTAGGAGACGACAGTAGGCTCATCTGCTATTACCTTGGATAGTGATATAGCTCGAGTTATCTAAGTGCATATTTTCCGGGATATAGAGGCAGGAGTCTGTGGAGGAATAAGGTGTGATGCTCTTCCAAAACGGGGATACTCTGACCAAGCTGAGTGATCGTGCCTGGCAGACCGCGGCATCGACAATTGATGTGGGGAACTATATATTATTATAGTATCTTGTAAGGAGAATTACCCTTGCGTGATTCAGCTTTATATAAGTTGTATTGAGTCGTGTGTAATTAAGTGCAGCGCCATCTCTTGTCATAAGTTGTAACTTCGCCTTTGTGGAACTGATTAAAGTCTATGTATACGTCATCTCGGCTAAAAGCCGTCCGTTGCTAGACACAGGTGTCTCCCACAGTTACCACATAGACCGATCATCGATTTCCGGGACCCTTACCAGGTCGTCGGTCCGTATTCCCTTGCTGCGGCTTCCAGTGCGTGGCCGCCACACCAGAACCTTTCTGCCCTAATTACCGTCGGTTTTGCGAGCTATGTGTCCTGCCCATTACCACTTCAGCTTGGTTATCCTAAGGGAAATGTCGACAACTTTAGTTAATGGTATACTTACCATGACAATATAGGACGATGGGTGTAGTAGAGTTCTTCAGTTCTTCGTCAAGTAGCCTGTTCAGATCTTCCTTGTCAGTGATTGAATCGAAATTTCCTTTCAGCCTTTCCAATATTGTCTTTGGTAAGATGTGCCATATGCCTGGAAACACACACCGAAAATATAATATTCACGCAATTATTTGAGAGAAAACTTAATTTGAGTTGTGCAAATGGCGTGATGGTTTAAGTGGTCAACTCCAAAGGGTTCCATATCAACATTTATTGCAAAATCTTTTAATACCTCTAACTAGCAGTCCGTTTGTCTCTCACTTAAAATTACATACATACATACATAGATTCAAGCCTGTTTCCCAGAGGGGTAGGCAGAGACTACGGATTTCCATTTGCTACGATCCTGACACACTTCTCTGGCTTCATTCACTTTCATCACATTCCTCATACACGTCATCCCGTCGGTTGAAGGAGCTCTTAACCTGGCCTTTGTGCAGAACGCCTCCGATCTGATCGAGAAACGTTCGCCTAGGTTTTCCTCTTGCAACTGTTCCATTCACACTAGCCTTATAAACTTTCTTAGTCAGTCTTTCCTCGTCCATTCTTTCTACATGTCCAAACCAGCTTAACATACCCTTTTCTATTCTTGTCACTATATCCACTTTCATGCCGCATCTCTCTCTAATCACACTATTCCTTATTCTATCTTTCAGAGTCACAACACATATACTTCTCAGTGCTCTCATTTCTACAGCATTTATTCTGCTGTCATGCTTGTTTTGCCATAGCCAACTTTCACTTCCATACATAAGTGTGGGCACTAATAGTCCTCTATGAACAGCCAAACGAGCCTTTTAAAATTAGTATATAGGTATTATCTATACTAATATTATAAAGCTGAAGAGTTTGTTTGTTTGTTTGAACGCGCTAATCTCAGGAACTACTGGTTCGAATTTATAAATTATTTTATTGTTGGATAGCCTATTTATCGAGGAAGGCTATAGGCTATATAACATCACGCTACGACCCACGGGGGCGGCGCAGTAACGATAAACGCGGGTGAAACCACGGGAACATCTAGTTAATACTAGACAAACAAACAAACTCTTCAGCTTTATAATATTAGTATAGAAGTGTAAATGGGTATAGTATTTGTGGGCTGATAAATATATGTCTTTTGTGTGTTTAGAGACGATTATCTAAAATAAATATATATTCTCATATAAGTGGCTTTGTCTTTTTAAGACAAAGCCACTTATATGAGACCTTACCTTTTATTAGATATTACCTTTTTTCAACTTGCCCCGCGTAAGGAAAGTCTCCTGATGTATACATCTCTTGCCTCTTCTTGTGGCGCGGGTTATGTCGGGCTCACCCGAGATTTTGGGCCTACCGACTAAAAACACCACCCTATACCAATTTGCTGCTTGGTATGGTGGGTGGAACTGAAACTACATCAGCTATCCACGCAGCAGTACCCAATGCAGGCAGAGAAGGAAATCTAATGTACCTATTTTAACGTTTGGGAATGCTTTGACGCATACCTCTCCGCGGAAAAGGGGAGCCGAGAAGTTAACGTGTAATACACATAGGTTGTAAATAAATGATCATTATTACTTACCAATTTTAACCTTGCATTTGTCTATTTTGGACTGGTATTCAATGCTGAGGTTGCGCGCGCCCTCGATGCCGCAGGTCGATGGCTCGTCGAAGTCTGCGTTTAGTGGCCATTGTACTGTCAAAAAAACATTATTATTAATAACTAGCTGTTACGTGCGACTTCGTCCGCGTAGATTTTAACTAAAAAGTGTTTGTCGCCGCGGAACCCAACTATATTTTTCTGCCCAAGTTACTTAAATGGCGTAGTTTTTATAGTGTAAAGCTAGATAATAGCATGACTTACTCAAAAACAACATTTAAATATGCGTCGTTAGATTACACGCTGTCACAGAATGCGTAAGAAAAATAAAGATTCACAGCTCCTCCCCCGTAGGTGATAGCGTGATAATATGTAGCCTATATGTTGACCCGACCTGTTAGTAATATTCATGCAAAATTTGAAGTAAATCCATGCAGTACTTTTTGAGTTTAGCCCAGACATACATACAGACAAACAGACAAAAATTCTAAAAACGATATTTTTGGCTTCGATAACGATTGTAGATCACGCGCCAAGCATTCTTTTAAAAAAATATGCAATGTACAGTTTTGACTTTCCTACGATTTTATTATATGTATAGATATATTACCAGTAGATATTGGCCGCAGTTTTGCCTGTGACAAAGTATGGATGTTCATGGCAGCGCCATCTACTTAGTTCAAAACTAAAGAATTGTGATAACAGCGTTGTAATATATATAAAAAAAAACAAAAAACAAAATACTTTTATTACCAGAATAAAACATTACATATAAGGGTACCTTTGACGATTTACAATGCGTTTACATGTTTGCTCGGTCGTAAAGTTTACTTGAAAATGAAATTAAATCTTAACTTACACAATATCAAAATAAAAATAATTTCTTGCTACATAATATAATATCGAATAGCTTTTAAACAGTATTTTGTACTAATAATATATTTATATATAATTATAGGTATGTGCGAAAATATATAGGTATGTGTGTAAATATATATATATATCATAAATGGAACAGTCGCAAGAGGAAAACCTAGGCGAACGTTTCTCGACCAGATCGGAGGCGTTCTGGACAAAGGCCAGGTTAAGAGCTCCTTGAACCGACGGGCGTGTATGAGGAATGTGATGAAAGTGAATGAAGCCAGAGAAGTGTGTCAGGATCGTAGCAAATACATAGAAATCAGTAGTCTCTGCCCACCCCTCTGGGAAACAGGCGTGAATCTATGTATGTATATATCATAAATAATATATTACTAAATTAACACAATTGTTTTATAATTAGTGAAAGATGAATTAAAGATGTATTCTGTCAACAATTAAAATTTACACTAAGTGCACAATAAGGTTTTCGGTGGCATCGTATGTTAAAGAGGCAAGCCACGTTGTTACCTTACGTTTTGCCTCTTTTAGTGAACACAAACATAATTAATTATTACTAAATTAAAAGTAAACAACAAAAGAACGTAACATAAAAATTAATATAACTAAATGCTACGAAGTGAGTATATTCCAAACAAATTCTATCTAAACGCTCGAACGTTGTCAGTACACGGATGTTGTAACTACGCCACTACTGGATGTGACACGCACGGCTACGCACTGCTCTTAAAAATATATTACGTTTTCGTTTTTGTGTCCAATATTTAAATTGAAAATGGTTTTTAATTAGATATAGTTTTAATGTGAGTTTAATACAATAAGTAGCCTGTAATGTGTTTTGTAAAGACTTTTAGAATTATAAAAAAAAAAAAAAAAAAAAAAACAATATTATTATCCCACGGAAACACCCAGATGAAAAGTATCTAAGACTTGGTCATAATATATACCTAGGTATACATAGTAAGAATAACATAAAGTTTGAATTATTGTTCCATTGGCGAGCATATTAACTGGAATTATAAGTATGTTGTGTTTAGGCCATGGTTTGACTATGTGTGAGTTTAATTCATTTAATGCTTCACGCTTGATTCTATAATAAACATCCTAATCTCCAAACATCTTGTCTGTGTAAGTAACAGACAATTTTAGCTGCTCTGCTTAAAAGCAACCGACACGTCGGGAAACGTGTTTTTTTTTATATTTTTACATTTTTTATATAACTAAGGTGGCAAACAAGCATACGGTCCGGCCCACCTGATGGTAAGTGGTCACCGTAGCCTATGGACGCCTGCGGCACCAGAGGCATCACTTACGCGTTGCCGACCCTTTAGGAAAGGAAGTGGGAAGGAGAAGGAGCAGGATGCGGGAAAGGGGGTGATTGGGCCTCCGGCACTCTCACTCATCGAACGAAACAGAACAGTAGGAATACTGCTATTTCACGTCGATATTCTGTGAGAGGGTAGTCCTTCCCCGGTCGAGCCGGCCCATTCATGCGGAAATCAGTGAGGCTTTAAATTAAAACGGTTCAAATTTGTTGATAATAGTTTAAAAGCAGTGTCTTTAATAAATATAGGCCGCGTTTTAATCAGTAAAACTGAGAAACAAACATTCAATCGTTTTAATTTACACATTTATAACATTAGTAGGTTTCATTGATTCGACTGCACGGATGGCGCAGTGGTTTAAGTGGTCGCCTCGCCGCTGCCACTGCGTCGAGTGTTGTGGGTTCGAATCCCACACGGGACAAAACTTTGTGTGATCCCCAAATCGTTGTTCTGAGTCTGGATGTTTTTTGTGTCCGTTATTTGAATGTTTGTAAAGTCTCCCGCGGGAGTACCTAGTCTATATACAAAAAAATTATGTGGTGTCGTGGGACACCAGGTAGGAACGAAGTTCCTTCGGCTAATGTAGAATCGACACAAAATGCAAAAAAAATCGTGCTCAATTCACTAAATAGAATAAAGAATATTCATTTATACCAATATATTTAAATGATTCCAAACATTTAAATATATTGGTCATTTAGTGATTTCTGATATCCTGGTATTATACACTACTCGCTTATGTATGCGACTGTCGCGCCTGCGCACGTCTCATTTAACGGTTTTATTCCACGCACTTTTTTCCACGGATTTTTTCTTACGGTTTTACTATCACATTTTTTTCAGTTCGGTCGCGTAGCAAAATCCCTATCCCCTCCAAGCCTGCCGTAAGGAACTTCGTTCCAATAAAAAAATATAAAAGATAAAGTCGCAATCCCGGATCACGCAGCGTAAGTAAGCGCAAACGTAAGACATCAGTCGCAGTTAATACAATTTTTTGCTAAGAATTTCTTAGTAGCGCGGCGGTTATATATTGTAAACGCCTATAGGATCTAAAAACATGGCTGGCGATGTGTGGATCCAATACATCTTTGCCTACATTGAGAGGTATGGGCGTTAGTATTTTGATTGCGAATTATAAAACATCAAATTATATTGTAGAGTTGCTTGGATACCAATAATACTTATCAAGAAATGTATTATAATTATGTATCCTAACTAAAATCGTAAATGTGAATGTGAGTTTGTTTGTTTCGTTTTCACGCCTTAACTACTTAACCAATCAACATGCAATTTCGCATACACGTTGACAGAGGTACAGAAAAGGACAAAGTGTCTTTTATTAAGATAAAAATACCGTTCCCGAAGTATAGAATTTTTTTGACAAATTAATATTAACGACCCAAGCCGCGGGCAATGTCTAGTATATGTATTATATTTGTAAGTACCCAATAATAAAAATTTACCGACGTCGTTGAAATCTACTGACGTATATACATATTATGTAGAATAAAACTAAACAATAGTAGTGTAATAATTTTACCTACACAATTAAATAATTACAGAATAAAAACTGTATTTGCATAAAGTCAATGCCAATTGAAATAACTGGTTAGTTAAGTAGTTATTTTTATATTTAATTATACGGATTTTATCGCGGTTTATTTTTAACAAACACTACATTTACGGATATATATAAAAATGAATCCCTGTTTCCCTCGGTCACGCCATAACTTGTGAAAGACATTACCAATTTCACACATCGCTTTTTTTAAAGTTTTCTAATACTTTGAAGAACGTTCTTACGGTAAGAAAGGTTAAGAAAATTGGATAATTTCAGAAAATCTAACGACTATTTTAACCTCGCGAATTTGACAGGTTATCTAAGACAAGGCGACGTCTGTCGGGTCAGCTAGTTATATAATAAAGACTTCTCAACCGGCTAATGAAATAAAAATATCGTCCATGTTCAATAGATGTACAACCACCAGCTTGGGATTTTAAAACCTGAGAAAAGTAAAACTCAGCTAGACTTCTTAATACTTTAAGCTCATTCTGTGTAAATAGGTATGTAAAAAATGTAAATCTGTTTAATGAAAATAAAACAAATTATTATTATTAATTATTATACCAAACATTAAAATATGTTCGGGTACATATTTTAATGTTTGGTGTAAATAAATGGTCATGACCTACGGAGCCGAGACATGGACACTCACGGTAGGGTTGGTCCACCAGTTCAAAGTCGCTCAGCGAGCTATGGAGAGAGCTATGCTCGGAGTTTCTCTGAAGGATAGGATTCGTAACGAATACATCCGACAGAGAACCAAAGTCATCGACATAGCTCAGAGAATTAGCAAGCTAAAGTGGCAGTGGGCTGGCCATATCGCGCGAAGAACCGACAACCGCTGGGGTAAGTGTGTTCTTGAGTGGAGACCGCGACTCAGCAAACGTAGTGTAGGACGCCTTCCGACCAGGTGGGATGACGATCTGCGAAAGACTGCAGGCAGATGCTGGATGTGGCAAACTGAAGACAGGGCGCTATGGCGCTCTTTGGGGGAGGGCTATGTCCAGCAGTGGACTATTATAGCCTGATGATGATGTAAATAGATGTGTAAATAGATACCTATACCGAAGTCAAAGTCAAAGCCAAAAATCTTTATTTCCATAAAAATGTGCAAACAATTCTTGGACACGTCAATTCACTATTATATTAATAAAATAAAAATTATAAAAAATATGTTCATGGTTCATAAACGTCAAATAATTTTATACTTTGATTTATAATTTATTTTTCCTTGTAAGTGATTGGTAATAGAGAAGAAATAAAGAACTTTTTAAACCGTATATTAATTAGGGTAAGTAAAGATTGAGACATTTTTGGCAAAAGTCTCAATAATACGTAAGGGTCAAATCAGATTGATCAATGCTCGAACATATTCTTTGCCACCACTCACACCTAGCGTAAACACGCATGGCGGCTCGAACAGTCGCGCGAATGTTCGAAAAGGTTCTGCTCGAACAGTCTCGCAGATATCCGTGCTTGTAGGTCGTGCATTAAATAAGTGCGAATAATAAATTTCTCGTCAAATAAATAGGAGTACAGTCACTAGTAACAGTGTTTAACAATAGTAAGTAGTTGAATAGTCACAACATTATGTAATGTGTTTAAATTAAACACTTTATATGGATTTTGTCGCGTTGTGTATTTTACTTTAAAACACTTTTATT
Organism: Catocala sponsa; assembly: GCA_963564715.1. Lineage (NCBI taxonomy): Eukaryota > Metazoa > Arthropoda > Insecta > Lepidoptera > Erebidae > Catocala > Catocala sponsa. The sequence continues at coordinate 13,713,944 of OY751351.1, forward strand.
ACATAATTTTGAAAAACTAACACTAGGTACTATTATTGAACTTTACTACTATTTAAATTATTTAATTTCATTAAAACTATTTATATTTAAGTTTACACTTTGCACCGACGTTTCGGTTGCTTTACAGCAGTCATATCAATTTTAAATACGTGTAATCTCTAGGTGGTGTGGTTGGTTGACGCTGCTAACGAAAATGCTCGCGAATGTTTGAACGTGTTTGAAAATGCTCGCGTAGTCGCAAGGAGGATGTTCAAATGAATGTCGCTGTCCGCTGGACTAGACTATAATATGATTCATATATTATATACATTTAAAAAATGTTCGTGCATTTTCCCGTTTTGTCTGAGTTGACCATTACTCGACTTGAGAATCGTACCCAAGACTTTATATCTATGTATGTATACATACATACATAATTATGTAAAATATATACGTCAATGTCGAAGCGTGTAAAGAAATAGAATAATTATGTAATTGTTTTATATAATGTAAATTAAGTGTAAGGTATGTATAGGCCTTGTTCCTTGAAATAAATATAATTACTGCTAATTGCTAATGATATTAAAGGCCAAGGAAGGTATACAAAATCAACAACAACATTTTGTCTGTTCGTCTGTCTTTTCTAATCTGCGAAAAGACTGAGCAAATCGTAATGAAGACAAACATACATTAACTTTTGTATGAACAAGAAGCAATTTAAGTTGGGTACATAATTTTCATAGTGCCGATATGTTCCAATTTTTAATAAGCCTTTTTACACACCATAATTTTACACAAGCAAAGTCGTGGACAGAAATCCTAACTATCTCTATGATAAATGCGAATGTGAGTTTGTTTGTTACGCTTGCACGCCGCACCGTAACTACTCAAACGCTCATCATAAAATTTCGCATACACTTTGTCAGGACTTACAGAAAAGGATATAGGGTACCTTTTACCCAGAAGAAAGGACTGTTCCCAACGGGTACAAAATTGATATAACCTACATTTACGAGAGCGAAGCCACGGGCAAAATCTGGTTAGTAATATATCAAATATGTGCTATGTAATATATGCGTGGGTGTTTGTTACTCAGTTTAAATAATAAACATCCAAATATCCAAAAGATTAAATTTTGCTCCGATAGACCATATCCTGGATTAACACATAGGATACTTTTTATCCTATTACGTGTCCCGTACAATACCTGCATTTGACATAAATGTTGTATCGCGGTATCTTTACAAACATTCATAGTACAGAGATAAAGAACACAGGATACGAAACAACTAAACAACTATTTTCTGTCCCTTGTGGGAATCGAAACCACAACAGTCGGCGCAGTGGCAGTGGTAGACCGACCATTTAAACCACTATGTCATCCGTGCAGTTATGCAAAGACACGTTATCCGTACGTGACAGTGATACCACTCTGTCTGCCTATGGAGATAGGCATGCGTGATAGAATTGATTTAATCTATACACACTGATGCACGTAGAAAATTCAGCAACACATTGCAACGTAGACTTTGATCTACCTACACTTAGCCATATTTAAACAACTTATAAACACGTTTTTTAAGTCATTGTTAATGTTTCACGTTAAATCATAAATTATAACATTACTAGCTTTTGCGCGCGGCTCCGTCCGCGTGGTACCTACATCAATAAAAGTTAGCTTATGTTTTTCCTCAGGTTTTAAACTATATCTGTACCAAATTACATCTAAATCGGTTGAGTGGTTTAGCCGTGAAAAGGTAACAGACAGACAGACAGACAGACAGATAGACAGACAGAGTTACTTTCGAATTTATAATATTAGTAAGAATTAGCAAGAATATGGTCAAGTATACTTTATCTAGTAGATAGTAATCTTTTAACTTAGTATCAATTAAAAGATTGGTTTCCAAAATTCGGCGATAATGCATATCAATGCTCTCTTGCCGAATTTTGGGAGGTCATATAGTATGTGGCACATTTTTTCATCTATACTATAATAAAAGGAGGAAAGATTCGATTTTTTGTTTACAAGGATTTAACTCAAAAATTATTGGTAAGACAGGAACCCATCACGTACCTTCCAGCGTCCCACCCTCGACGATTGCAATAGAAAAAGGTTCACAATACCGAACTTCTATAATAAGAAAGAAAGAAATAAGTTTATTTAACGACATACTCATGCGAGTATGTCGTTAAATGAACTTATTTATTTTTTTTCTAATAAGGGCAGCCGCGTCGTGGGTTGCAGGCGTTCAACTTGTAGTTTTCCGCTTCGAACACTAAATATGCGTAGTGTATCCTCAGGACAGTTTGGCAAAGAATGAGGCTCATCTGTTCGTCTCATCCCAATTATTTTATCATAAAGAGTTTTCATGAGACCAAAGGGACATGACATGCTGAACCTGGGGACCTCTCTGACCTAGTTCAGGTAATAAAATATAAAAACAGACTATAAACAAGACTTTTTGTGTCCAATTTTTAAATTGTAAAATGTTTTCCTTTAGAATAAATATAGTTTTAATGTGAATTTAATACAATAAGTAACCTGTAATGTGTTTTGTAAAGACTTTTATTTATTTATTGAATAAAAATTTATTATTATTATTAATAACCTCTGTAAGGCGGCGGCATTTTCCTACGTTTCCAAAGACGAAAACGACGATTCCAAAATACTTGTTTTAGCCTTTTTATGTATTGTTTGAATACACATATTTAATGCATAGGTACTTCTCAAGTCATTCACCAAAATGTGTCATGCTTACTATTGTCAGCAACTGATATATGCAAAATCTTACCAAAATTAGCGAAGACCAAATGTCTTCTGAAGGCCTTGGAATACTTGAATATAAGAGGCACCACTCCCACGTGGAACACGAATAGGCCGGCAGATATCGAGGCACCTAGTAAGAGCACTCTGAAACAGAAACACACAGACATACGTCAGTCTTTGATACGACACCCTGGCCATCGGCGACCGAAAAATAATACATTATCTAATAAGTCTTGATTTTAATTTAAAATTTAATCAATAAATTAATATTTTCTCGAGAACAGTACTTTTTTCTGGATGAAAGGTATTCTATGTCTTTTTCTGTAAAAACATGCATGCAAATTTCATTATGATCGGTTGAGTAGATAAGGCGTGAAAGCGTAACAAACAGACACATTCGCATTTATAATAATAATTAGGATTGGTAGCAGACAAGACTACAACCTATGATGGTAAGCGGTATCCACTGCTCATAGAAATGGCTGTATTTGCCATCACGGAAGCAGTTCCATAGAATCACAACTAAGCCGCTGCTTACAGTAAACCACAACGGTGGTAAATGAGTAGTAGAGCGTCGCTGATTATGAGTAGTAGAGCCTCGCTGATTTCAGCATGAATGGGCCGGCTCGACCGGGGAAGTACTACCCTCTCACAGAATATCGACGTGAAATAGCAGTATTCCTACTGTTGTGTTTTGTTTGGTGAATGAGAGTGCCGGAGGCCCAATCACCCTCTTTCCCCCTTCCCGCTCCTTCTCCTTCCCACTTTTTTTTTCCTAAAGGGTCGGCAACGCGTAAGTGATGCCTCTGGTGTTGTAGGCGTCCATAGGCTACGGTGACCACTTACCATCAGGTAGGCCGTATGCTTGTTTGCCACTTTTGTGGCATAAAAAAAAGGAACAAGCATTAGCAATAGGCTATATTTTTATTCGAGCGGGTGATTGACGCCCACAGTGTGTTCATAGATGCTCTTTTCTTCTCTTTTAAAAAAAGACAGCTCTAGCAATAATTACTGTATCGCAGAGGATTTTACAAAAATTTTAACAGCGGCCACAAAGAATATCCATACTGGGAACAACCATTTGTGGATCACACCATTTTTTGTCCCGTGTGGGATTCGAACCCACAACACTCGGCGCTGTGGCAGTGGCGAAGCAACCACTTAAACCACTACGTCATCCGTGTAGTCATTCTGAATTCAATCCCTAACGATAACTAGAAATAGCTATAGCTATTTCTGCTTAGAAAGGCGACGATACGATTCGGTGAGATCGCAGGTTCAGTTCAAGGATTGTCTTTTCCTCGTTTATAATTGACTTAATTTTTTAATGGCGTAATTATTTATAACGACTTTCTACAAAAACTAAAGCGCTCATTTTGTTTAATGCGTCATACGATGCGGAAAACTTATGCAGCAAACTGATTCCATTTGCGGCGTCTGCATCTAGGGTTGCCAACCGTACTTTATAATAAAGTATTGTACATTATTTCCGGTAAACGTATTTAATACTTTATTAGTAAAATAAAGTATGTGAAAATACTATACCTAGATGAACACTTTTACAGGTTTTATTTAATTGTTTACTTAAAGCAACGCGATAGAGATTGAGAGTGGAATTTTGAAGTAGGTACCTATCTATATTTTCTATATACAGTGCTGTCCGGTAATTAATGAATAACCTTGAAATGTCTTATAGTAATAGGTAACTGATGGCCGCGCCGTTTAGAAACAAAATGAAAAAGTGCAATATCTAGTCATACTTTTGACCGTCTATCTATTATCATAATTAGTGTTTAATAATAAAACAAGAAAAACCGATGGAATTCATTCATTTATGGTCGTAGTGTACAAGAAAGTTAAATATGGTAATTTAAAAAAAAATCATATCTCAGGTAGTAGTTAGGAAAGATTTTTTTATTTCTTTTTCTGAACGGCCATCAGTTCTTCTATATTATCTTATCTTATGCGGGGGCCAGTCAGTGCAGACCGGCGACACTTCGACCAAGTGGGATCTTTTGTGTCGACACTCTCCCAATAACGAGTGCCATAGACGTTCATGGCAGCCGGGACCGACGGCTTAACGTGCTCTCCGAGGCACGGAGCAGGCGATAATTGTCAATCAATACTCACATAATTTCGAAAAGTCATAACTTCCGAAAGTCAGAGGTGCGCGACGTGGGTTCGAACCCGAGACCCTCTGCATTGCAGTCTGTTGGTCTCCCCACTGAGCTATCGCTGCTCATCAGTTCTTCTATAAGACATTTCAAGGTTATTAATTATTTACCGGACACCCTGTATATTTTACTAGCTTTGGCTCGTGGCTTCGCTCGCATAAGAGTAGGTTAGGTTATGTTAGTAACAGTACTTTTAAAAATATAAAATATAGCCTATCTACTCGGTGATAATACAGCTTTCAACTACTTACCATCAGGTGGGCCGTATGCTTGTTTGCCACCATAGTTGTATAAAAATAGTTTCTAATGGTGAAATAATTTTTTAAATTGGTAGATTAGTTTTTGAGTTAAATCCGTACAAAGTAACAAAAAATCAAATCTTTCCTCTTTATAATATTAGTATAGATATAGACTAGTATAGATTGATAGGCGGCGTATCAAAATAAAACATGCAACAGATTTTAAGTTAGACCTTCAGCAATACAACTGTTAAAACCGAATTTAATCAGAACGTCACCCAATTACAATTTTATTTTATGAATTGATAAAAAAAATGCAGCTGTCGTAACACACTCAACGCACCGTGTGACGTGTAAACGAACTAAGCTCTTTAACGATATTCTGGGATAAACAGTATCTTGATAATTCTGGTCACAGTATACTCGAGTGCCAAATCTGTCATCAAGCGCGCCAATTCGGTCGTGATTCAATAAACAAACTTTTTAAATGTAATCTTCCACTACATAATTATTATAAAACAAAGTCCCCCGCCGCGTCTAGGCGCGATAAACTCAAAAACTACTGAACGGATTTTCATGCAGTTTTCACCAATGGACAGAGTGATTCATAAGGAAGGTTTATGTGTATTATTTGTTAAGGTTTTGTACTATCAGTCTGAAGCCGGTGCGGGTCGCTAGTTAACAATATTATTAAGAAATAACAAGTTATTGGTCTAACCCTTCTCACACTGAGAAGAGGCCCGTGCCCAGCAGTAGGACAGTTTAATACAGGGCTGATATTATATTATATTGTTGGTTGCGGAATGCGACGTAAACAAGTAACGTCACGAATCATCCGATCCAGCGAGCTATAAAAGCGCGCTCGGCGCGCAATGACTCACTTTGACATCGAGCGGCGGACGGAATGGACGTGCTGTGTCATCGCTGTTGGGTGATATCAATTATCTCTTACTTTATTTGTTAATGCATTTCTTGAATAAGTCAATGATTATTTAAAGGAGTGCGTTTGTTATTTTTTTAAGCTGTTTCACATTTGATTCCTAACAATATTATATACCTAACAAGTTATTTCAGTAGAAATAAGTAAATATAGATTTGCTGTACTTTTAGACAGATTGTGATTTGCTGTTGTGTCAACATTCAAGACTCTAGGTCAACGAGAAGTATCTTTTAGTTTTTTTATAGTTTTGATATTCAGTCAATGTGTTCAAAAGTAACTTCATAAAATTATTTTAAGACCTACATTCAAAACTGTAAAAAAGAAGCGAATGCGACTGCTGTGCATGATATCTTAGCTTTTTGATTTTCGGGAGTGGCAAGTATTATCGAGATTTCCTGTCGGGTTTGAGTAGCAATACTAACTACTAAAAAAACTGATATCCAGTGAAATCCGGTTAGACTAGAAAGCCGACCCCAAGTGACTTGGGAACAACTAATACTGACTTGGTATAAGTACGGCAATGGGCTGCAATTATGTGGGATCTAAAACATATCTGTCGAAATCTAGCTGCAATGCACATGCATGAGATTATTATTTGCAATATTTACAGCCTTATCTTTTTTTAAATTAACGTAGCACACAAATATTAACACGTGTAAGCGGATACCGTTGTTGCCTATCACGCGTATTTTCTGCGCATTCCGTTTGCTATAAGGAGCAGTTTTAATATAGGATGAAAGGTAAGGTATCAGAAAGGTACTTCTCCCATACGTTTAGCTAGAGTATGTATAGTGAGCTGCAAAAATGCTAACCCATATCAAAACTAAATTGGTATACTTAAGCCGTTAATTAATAATAATACAAGATTACAACAATAGCCCACAGACTTGATCCTTTCTAAAATATGTGGCATTTACTTGATATAAGTCCGTAAATGTCACAAAAACTACCAACGCAAGCTGAGAAAAAAAAAACTCCATATAAATATAATAATAATAATATTCTACCACATACACACAACACCATCTAGCCCAAACTAAGCAGAGCTTGTACTATGGGTACTAGACAATGGCTAAACATACATATATACTTTTTTTTTTGAAAATACATACATATTATACATAGAAACACCCAGACCAAGACAAACATCCATGTTCATGCACACAAATGTTTGACTCGTGCGGGAATCGAACCCGCGACCTCAGGCGTGGCAGTCAGTTACACTAACTACTACGCCATCGAGATCGCCATCTAACGGAAATCGATACAAGAACTGTTTTAAGTACCTAGTTTAGTTATATCGTTAGATGTCGATGATAGGTGGCGGAGAACTACTATAAAATAAAATAAATAGATTTCTTAATAACGAAATTTTGTTAAAATTACTTAAAGCAATTTTATAATCTCTATTCACAACAGTTTATTTAGAAAAATAACACATTTCTTACATGTATGAAAACCTGAGGGTAAAACTAATATTGCCGTAATTTATAAAACAACGTTCACAGGATTTTAGACCTTAAGGTACCCACGTAATATTACAGCCGACTGTACATGTGCGAGTTTGTCGATCGCGGGTAATTTTTATTCTGTCTACACATAAGTGGTTACTTCTTTTCCACCATACATCTACTAATAACCTGTCAATACTTGAAATGCCAGACCTAATTAAAAACCTATTGTCTGGCCGTCGGTGTGCCGCTGCGACTTAATATGATAAAGGCTCACTTTTAAACTTAATCTATTTTTTGTGTATTTTTGTGTCGGTAGCAGTTGAAACTTAATATAATAAATGCGAATGTGAGTTTGCTACGCTTTCACGCCTAAACTACTCGACCGTTCATCATGAAATTTTGCATACACGTTGTCAGGGGTATAAAAAACGAAGTAGGTACGTTGCCTTTAGAAAAAGTACTATTCCCGAAGGATAGGAAATAATTGACAAAATCTACAATAAAGCGAGCAAAGGCGAGGGCAACATTTTTGTTTTTGTTTTTTTTGTTGCCATTGGTGGCAGACGAGCAAGTGGCCCACCTGATGGAAAGTGGTAACCGCTGATCATAGACTTCAGCAATGTCAGGACACAGCAAAGCCGCTGCCTACCGTGAAAGAAGAACTCTCTTTAAACCTCGTTTGAAGGAGGACATATCATAGCATCTTTTTATAATATTATTAAATCTACTCTATTGACATCTTTACGAATAATGTTTATAGTATTGTTAATTAAGTAGTCCATTAAGTGCCATAATGTATGAATAATTTCTGTGTATAGTGCCAAATTCAAATACAATGTAAATATTGTTCCTGAATAAATAAATTTCAAATAGCGCTCGGGAAACACCGAAGCAGGCAGTTCATTCCAGAGCTTGCACGTACGTGGTAGAAATGATAGCTGATCAATTAATTAATACTATTGTAAAATCGGCCATAAAAAGCCTAGCCATGTGTTTCCCTATTATTCCTATGAGTTTTACGCCTCTGCACTGCTGAACAGCAACAGGTAAATGTAAATACAAATTTACGTTTGTAAGTATAACCTTGACGTTCATAAGTGTTACTTTGTCACATGTATGCATCAACGTATTTTTAACGTTGATTATAAACGCTTGGAAATCGTAATATTACAAACTAATCAAAATGTATGCTGTTATATTGTGAACTAGATTATACCTGCGGCTTCGCTCCTGTTCATCTACATTCTGTCAATAAATTTGTAACTCTCGGGAATACAACTTTTTTTCTGCATGAAAGGTATCCTATGTCCTTTTCTGTACACATGTCATCGTATATGTGGAATTTATGATGATTGGTCGAGTATTTAAGCCGTGAAATCGTAACAAACAAACTCATTCTCATTTATGATATTAGGATTAACAATATTTCGTTAAAGATAAAGATAATTTATTTATAAAAAACATGTGTTTACATACAACGTTAAGCATGCAAGATGGAATAGATTTACAGGTCGTACATGTTTTCTACCTATCAAGGCTTACAAATAAAAATAAACAAGTTACAATAGCATTTGATAATAATTATATAATATTGAAATTATTGAGTATTTATGACAAATTGATTATTAATGTCTAGAATTCGAAGTCGTTAGTTAACAATTTTAAAAGACAAGTTCTATAGACTAGTAGAACTTGTCTTTTAAAATTACAATATTTATTTATTTCTCTCAAAAGGTTACAAGTTTTTACAAAATGAGTACAGCTTAGGTAATTAGGAACCTTGTGAGAGCTGGAGTCCGTAGTAGGTTCTAAGACCTGTGTGACAGATCTCCAGGCTCTCTCCTTTATTGATTAACTGTGTCGTAATTCCTGTGTCACGGAGGATTTTACAAACATTCAAACAACAGACACAAAGAAAACCCAGATTTGGAACAATTATTTGTGGATCACACAAACCTTTGTCCCTTTTGGGAATCGAGTCTATAAATTTTTGCGCAGCAGCAGCGGCGAAGTGACCACTTAAACCACTACGCTATATTAGATGTAACTTCAGTATATTAATCTGTCAAGACTTAGAATACCAGACGTAATTAATAATCTGATCTTTCTGGTTACCGGTGTGCCACTGCGAATCAATAGGTTAATAGGTATACATACATTTTAAGTAAAACACATATCCATTTTCCTATTACACGCTTCAGCGAGACCAATCATTTGAATGGTCTAACATTACACGAAGATTGCTTAATGGCACCCACAACTTGTTGATACAAAACGGTTCGTGCTTAAGGTGGAAATTCTACGTTTGTGTACTATTACGAGGTCCATAGCTCGATTCCCGAGTCAGGCGTAGTGTAACTGTGATAGTTTTTTTGGTGGTACCTATACTAGCGGCATCAATTGTGTGTTGCCAGCTCTTCGAAAATGGAGTCGCAGTGTTGTCAGACTAATATGATCCTCTTGCTGACAGCACATTGTCTCCTTAAGTAGTTCAATTTAAGTAAAATCCTTATTTGAGGTGCATATCAGAAACCGTTGTGTATATAACGCGGCCACTAATATCCACTTTAAACATTAGTCTGATATCTCGAATCCTTACCTACCTTTTGCTACTTTTGTGTTCAGAACCTACGCATGTTGGGGACCAAGATATTGACACTTACAGAGCACATTATTAGACTCCAGACTCCATGCTACTAACAGAAAACCCAATAACAATTTAAACCGAGAATTGAACTTGATGACCATAAACTGTATAATATAATTAGCGCAAGCTTGTGTTACTAACAAGGTAGTAGATTATATTATTTTCATGATACACCCGCAACGAAAAATATTGATAAGGCTAATCCCTCTTCGTGAGTAACAATAGGATCCAATGTTTACAGATAACCTGATAAAATTAATTAGCACATATGATTAATAAAATTATCTGATTAATTCTTAAATTTAAATGAGGTTACCTTTCTATACCGTAAGTGATAAAAAAGAGTTTTTGTTTTAATGTCTATATACAGAAAACTCATTCGGTCAGTAAAAGTTATTTTGTATAATATTATCATATCTTCTCCCTAGCCTTTATTCCCAAGTCACTCGGGGTCGGCTTTCTAGTCTAACCGGATTTGACTGGATATCAGTTTTTACACGGAGCGACTGCCATCTGACCTCCGCAACCCGAAGGCTAACGCTACCCTAAGGCTAGACCAGTGTCAGAATATTAGAGGGCACTGATTCCCAATAACGACTGCCATAGATGTTCATGACAGCCGGGACGACGGCTTAACGTGCTCTCTTGTTTTGTGCTTGTTGATCAAAGTCACATATATTTTTATAGACCAACACCTGAACACAAACATTGTTTGCTCAATACACAATGTTTTTTTATTATGTGTAACATTTTATCAGATACTAGATGTTCCCGCGGTTTCACCCGCGTTTAACGTTACTGCGCCGCCCCCGTGGGTCGTAGTGTGATGTTATATAGCCTATACTCATATAGCCTTCCTCGAAAAATGAGCTATCCAACACTAAAATAATTTTTCAAATCGAACCAGTAATTCCTGAGATTAGCGCGTTCAAACAAACAAACAAACTCTTCAGCTTTATAATATTAGTAGATATAGGTAAGTTTATCTTAGATTGTGATAATTCATATCTATACTAATACTAGCTGACCCGCGCAACGTCGTCTGCCTCACATAAGAGAATTTTACCAGTTTTTGCAACACTTTTCATTGCTGCTACTAATTATAAATCTGAAGAGTTTGTTTGTTTGTTTGGTGGTTACAAAGCTGAAGTGTGTTTTTTTTAAATATAATATTCTACCACATACACACAACACCATCTAGCCCAAACTAAGCAGAGCTTGTACTAAGGGTACTAGACAATGGATAAACATACATATATACTTTTTGTTTGTAAATACATACATATTATACATAGAAACACCTAGACCAAGACAAACATCCATGTTCATGCACACAAGTGTTTGACTTGTGCGGGAATCGAACCCGCGACCTCAGGCGGGGCAGTCGGTTACACTAACCACTACGCCATCGAGGCCGACTTTGTCTGTTTGGTTGAACATGCTAATCTCAGAAACTACTGGTCCGAATTGAAAAATTCTTTTAGTGTTAGATAGTCCATTTACCGAGGAAGGCTATAGGCTATATAACATCACACTACGACCATTAGGAGCGGAGTATCAATGAAAAATGTTCCAAAAATGGGGAATATTCTCTTATGTGAAGCAGACGATGTTGCATGGGTCATCTGGTATCTATTATAAATGTAAAACAGCTTGGTTAGGTTGTACTTTGTTTTGTTTTATACAGCAATAACAACATTACAGGCTGTAAAATTATTTTGGTGTCTGTCCATCCTACAGACAGTTCTTGTTGAGTAACCACTCTTTTTTATAGCTATAGCCTAGCCAAAGGCAAAAATAAAAATGTATTAAACATGGAATGCTCAATTCCATTCTAGATTTATTTTGAAAGGAACACTCAAGAGTGTTTTCTTGAGTAATGTAAATAAAAGTAGGTACTTGTCCAGCTATTAATTATTGTGGACTCTCTAGTATCATTCCTATAGAGGACTAAATTATGTTTTATCTTTCTGTAAATTCTCTCAGTAGCAAGACTCTGTAACATATAATACTATCTTGGATTAGTGTTAATATGCTCAGCGGACATTATGTTGTATTTAAAATTAGCTACATATTGTGTATGGAGTCTCTCTCTGCCTCACCTTACAAATATGTACAGGTATGATGTTATTTATGCCTATATTTTATTTGACATAATTATGGACAGGTATGGTGCTTATATCTTAATAAAACTGCTAATATTCAGTAATAATTTAATAAATCCCTCAAGAGCCAGCAACATGACATTGGAATAAGCATTGTGTCTTGGCCACTTCGGATGTTTGGCTAAGTGAAATTTCCCTGCACTGTTATACACCACTGCTTAGCTTTTGGGACTATATGGGTAAGTTCTTTATATAGAATTGATTAATATCCATTTAAAAAGAAAATTACATTTCATGTAATTTTTACCACATTATACTTAAACTGTGCCATAAATAAATCTTAATCTGTATCTACAAGATAGCTTCAGTCTGCGTTAATATAAAAATATAAATAATTGGGACACTGCCGTTCTAACAACTTTCACCTTTCACTCTCAAATGTCACTGAATTTTAAATGAGAAAGGTACATTTATTAAATGATCAAAGCATACATTATAAATACTTTGAGTTACATATTATTACTTATTATTAAATTAAAAATATATTAGATTACTCACCCAGCAGTATATAGAGGCACACATATATACAATCCTAGGATTTCTACCATGATTAAATCAAATAAACCAGGCAAATTAAATTATTAATCAACAAAATACTAAGCATTAAACTCGTCACAAAAAAAATAAAATTAAAAACAAATACACAAAATTGAGTACGTGTGCGACTACACAACGATTAAAAAAATAATGATGAATGGAACGTATGTTGACACTACACTAATTTATTTTCATGTACGTATTGTTTTCAATTTCTGTTAATGTAATCGGTCAACGGTTATTAAATTGGTGAAATTAAATGCAAAAATCATGTATCGAACCTTCGAACTCTTGACGACATTTGATTTTTGTCAATTATATTTTGACAACAATGACATAGATTAAGTCAACTTCATAGTGACAGCTTTATGACAATTAAATTTTCGTTCAAAAACAGATCGGGTGATGGGTAGGCTTTTGGTGTGGGACGAAATGTTTGTTTCAAGCAGGACGGTTTGTGCCGGCACTGCTGCCATACTGCTGCTGCATCCGTAGAATTTCAAACAGCGTTAATAAAAAAAACCTGGTAGGAAATAATGTTTTTGAGCCGAAACAGGTTTTACTTTTACGTTTTTACTTGCATTTGTTTTTAACATTCATAATGTATGTTTTGTTTTGTTGTATAATATTTTAGGTATAAGTTCGGTGCCTATATTATTAATTAATACTTTGGATTTGTATTTTGGAATACAGTCTTTGTAGTATGGAACGAATAGCACATTGTAGTTGTTGTTTAGTACATGGTATACCATGTGTTAAACAACAACTATGATTTACAAATTGTTTAATTACCTTGGTAATTAAACGTAATTTATAAATAAATTTAATTTTTGCGTGCTGAGAAATATGAAATGGTTCAAATATTGTTATATGCTAACGTGCTTTGCTGTTATGTTTTCCCTGCTTTATCATCAGCTAGGGAGATGTATATAATAATAATAATAATTATTATTATTATTATTTATTTGCAGACTGTTAGGTCCATAGGATTAGTATTACAAAGCAACTTATTAACTATTATTAGTGAACATACATACAATAAATACAAATAACAATAAAACACAGATAAACACAAATCACTGGACACTCAGACAGACATGACAAACAATATAAGCTTAAAAAGAAATAATTGAAAAGCTCGACATATTTCGTTATATTTGCAGAGATCGAACCTACAGTTATATAAACGCCAGCGGAAGAAAACAGCATATGCCTGTTTTGATTGATTAAATAAATTATTAAAGAAGTAGTATATCACAGCGCTGCGCTGTAACAATAATATAATAGTAGTCACGTGTATGTCAAATCCAAAAAACTTAATAAAATATAAGTAAATATATATGTACCTATATAAATACAGCAAACAATTACTGCCTATCGGCCACATTTTTAAACTAATACGACCTGAATACTTGCATTCTAGCAAACGTAACAACAAGAACACCAAGGCACTCAATGTCTAAGTATGTATTTCAATCTAAATTGAAACAAGTTAGAAACCAGTGTAGGTAATCTCTAGCTGTTACTTTGAACTTAGTTTGACATTCATCTCAATCTACCTTTATTACAAGTCTATTGAGATCAGCTTTTTGTCTACCTTGGTACGACTGCTTAGCTCGCGCAACAGTAGAATGAGACAATTATGCGTGAAGTTTGGCATTAAATTCCAAGGTCAAGCAGAGATATTCGGCTTTCAGTAAAAAAAATCTAAGTAAGAGTTGGGAGTCTGTAATGATGCCCTGTTGACGGCATTAGGCTCGCGCATTATGTATGTGTAACCTAAAACTTACATATTTACAGTTTAATCAGGTATCGCGGTTTAAGTGCATATGAATTGGTGAAGGAGCATGAGACATTTTTATTAGATTCAAAAAGAAGTGATGACGATAATGACGGCGAGCTTATTGGTGTTCTATAGGCACAATGCCCGACTCCGTGCTGAGAATATGTTGTCAGAAAAAAGCAATACTACATATCCCGGTGCTGATCAAATCCGAACCCAATGCACAGCAATCACATTCAAGATGACGAAAATGAAAATAGGTAATAAAAATAAAATGTTGATTTCATTATATAAATGAAAACAAAAGGTAAAAATGAAATCATATTTAAACTTATTGTAATATATTTAATATTCTGTTTGTCGAATTTTCGAATTTTCTTTATTCTCGTTAAGAAACCCTATTTATATTTTTATTGCGCAATAGTCTAATTCGGGGTTTCTTTATCTTTGGTGTCTACTATCGCCGCGGTCATTTTGTCACGGACATCTAACTTTGGATCTAAAAAACATGTAATCTCAATACGTTCTCTGGTAAATATTTCATTGTTAATTTCGGCTGCTCTCATAATACTTTGGATGGTTGGTGCCCAAAAATGGTGGTTTCCATAACTTTCAGCATAATTAGCGACTAAAGATCCTATAAGATTCGCTTTGTACTCTATTTCAATTATGAGTATACTTTTAGTTGCAGTTAATTTCGTCACCACTGTTTGCAATGGGTTAATCATTATCAATCCTTCTTCGCTCACTCCTATAGCCATTTTAGACCTATGTTGGCTGGCATCTCTCCATTTATTTACATATTTCAATTTTTCGTAGCTGAAATCGAACTCTAAATTGTAATAAAAATCATCGTTCGGTATTCCTTCTATAAACCAAGACGACTGCGCTGTGTTTTTAACAATTTCATACATGTTTCTTGCCAGTTTTAAGACTTCTGTTGAATTGTTAGTATGTTCATCTGTTTTCAATACAATATCTTCATTTATTATATTTATAATGTTAGCTCTGTTCACTATTAAGCTTCTTTTCACTGTTTCCCATTTATATTTTTTAAATAAATCACCATATTCCGTAGGGTCTTTTAGAAATATATCATTTGGCGCCTTTCCCAGTTCAAGTTTAAATCCTCTCTTTAATTTTTCAATTGTTACGTTAAAAACTTCTAGTTCTTGGTCCGTTACTATTTTAAAATCATTACCGTAATATTGTATATCAATGTCACTTTCACTTGAATTTACTTTTACATTTATTGTTATTTTTGCATTTATTGTAAATGGTAAAATAAATAAAATAATAATGATCATTTTGACACCGAACACTGCAGATTTTTTTATTTTAGGTTCTTGTCTGCATGGCTTTTTTGTTTCGTCTCCTTAACACTGTGGTGTTTTACACTGTGGTATAAAAATTTATACACATAATAGACACTTAATCACTATCAATTTACTACACTTTCTATATGTAGGTAATAGAAATAAATATATGTTTCTTATAATATGAAATATATTTATCCGCGACTAAACCGCGAAACAGAATAATTATAAATATTATAATGAATATATATTATTTTTATCAGTTCTTCATTGTGACCCCCAGTTATCTCTTACCGCGTAATATCAATTTATTGACGTAAAGATGAGTCGTGAACAATAGCTAATATTATAAACATGTCTGATGTCTGAGCTTTCAAAAACTATTTTAACAACTAAGAGTAGATGTTAATTATAATCAGTCGATATTATTATACTACGACAATATCACTGTTTTGTCGTCAGATTATATTTTTAATATTAAATCAATACATCTTAAATTAGATAAACATTGTAAGTCGACAACCCAAATTCTATTTTCACTACGATCCCACTTTTCCTTAAATCCAAATTAAAAATAATTGAGAATTTGTTGAATTGATTAAAGATTTTAATACTCAAGAGGAAAGAAAAGATAGTTTCGTCCAAAAATCAATTTTTTGTTTGCTATATGCTATTTTATTTCCTGTGTTTAAAATAAGGTAACAAATCAAACATAGGCCTATACCCTGCTGCTGCTGATGCTGATCTTTACTAGGATCTATAAATATCATATAAATGGGTAACTTTGAGGGTAGTTTCTTCTAAAATACCGATTTAAAATGTACAACCTATTGCCATTTGCATCCCTTTAGGTTAATTAGAGTTTATGCGACACAGGTATCCAATTATTTATTTAAATGAATATACACATTGTCTTGGGTACAGAAAAGGACATATGTAAGTTTTCACCCTGAAAAAAGTACTTTGCCTCAGCCAAGCCACGGGCAAAAATAAGTACTAAAATAATGATTTAACATACATATTTGAGGAGTAGGTTAAGAAAATAAAAAATAAATCTATAGTTGCCGTCATTTATTCCTTTTTCTTTTGTTGTTTCGGCTTTTTCTTTATCCTCGTGTATAAAATCTTAGTCATATTTTTATTTCGTAATATCCTTATCCGGGGTTTCTTTATCTTTGGTGGTTCTACTATCTCCCCGGTCATTTTATCTCGGACATCTAACCTGGGATTTAAGAAGCATCTAATCTCAATGCGTTCTCTAGTTAATAATTCATTTTTCATCTTGGCTGCCATCATAATACTTTCCATTGATGGTGCCCAGAAGTGATATTTTCCATACAATGTAGCATAATTTGCGACGGCAGCTCCTATAAGTTTTGCTTTGTATTCCAATTCAATCACGAGTATAGTTTTAGTTGCTGTTAACGTTGTCACTACGGTTTGAAATGGATTAATTAATATTAGTTCTTCTTTTGTTACTCCTATAGGCATTTTAGAACTATGTTGACGTTCGTCTCTCCATTTATTGTCATATTTAAATTTACCGTAGCCATAATCGAACTCTAAATTATAATAAAAGTCGTCGTCCGGTATTCCATCTAAAAACCAAGAGGACTGTGCTGTGTTTTCCACAATTGCATAAATGTTTCTCTTAGCTTTTAATATTACCGTTGAATTGTTGATATGTTCGTGTGTTTTTAATACAATATCTTCATTTATTAAGTTTATAATTTTGGCTTTGTTCATTCTTAAGCTTCTCTTCACTGGTTCCCATTTGTATGTTTCAAATAATTTACCATATTTCGTAGGGTCTTTTAGAAATATATCACGTGGCGCCTTTCCCATTTCAATTCTCATTCCTTTGTTTAATTTTTCTGTCGTAACGTTGAAAATATGAAGTTCTTGAAAGGTTACTATTTTATTATCATTGCCGGTAAATTTTATATCAGTGTCACTTTTACTTGAATTTACTTTTATATTTATTGTTATTTTTGCGTTT
Organism: Catocala sponsa; assembly: GCA_963564715.1. NCBI lineage: Eukaryota > Metazoa > Arthropoda > Insecta > Lepidoptera > Erebidae > Catocala > Catocala sponsa. Next base: position 13,731,947 of record OY751351.1, read on the forward strand.
GTTAGAATTGGTAAAATTAATAAAATAATTATAATCATTGTAACACCGATTGCTGCAGATTATTTATTTTAGATCTTTATTTAATAACATTACACTGTTAGGAAAATAAATAGGTACGTACACCTTTAAGTCAGACACGTAATCACTATCAACAACATTACAATAAAATTACTTCACTTTTTATAAATATATATATACGTGCACTTTTCTCAAGTAATTATGTTATTCCGTAAATATCAATATTTTCCTTGTATTATAAAAATATGTTTATCAGCGACTAAACTGTGAAACAGAATAAGTATAAATATTTATAATGAATAGATATTGTTTATATCAGTTCTCGGTCTTGACCCAGTTATCTCTTACGCGCAATGTCAATTCATTAACGTAAAAAAGAGATATTTAAAACCGTTATTAATAATGTAAGCCTGTCTGTTAGTCTGTACGTTTGCAAAAAAAATTATATTCCTAATGGTTTTTAGCATGTAAATTGGTAAATAATATTAATAGTAACGGCTCGCTCTCTATACGGTGTACGCACACCTTTATGACTTACCTACGTATAAATCTATGAATGTATGCAACATCTTTAAGGACTATTCTCGCATTAAAATGGAATATCTTCAGACCGGTGTGCTGTGGTTGTCCTTTCTTTTCAGTTGGAGTAATACTTCTATGTGTTGAAGCAACTGACAACCGAAATTCATTACATGTGAATATTTGTTCGTAGTCAGAATTTGGTGTAAATCTAAAAGTTTAAGTTATTAATTTTTACTGTTAGTAATATACCGGTTAGTAAATGTTACATTCGTATATCTTTTTCAGGTATGCAGAAAACTAAAGCTAGCCCATAAGTTTTTAAAAATAATAATAACAATAATAAATAATAATTAACCCCTCTGGGACAGTCGTTATCTCCTCATGAGACTAACACGATACCGGAGGGCATAGTATACTAGATTTTAAACTAACACCTTCGCCTTGTGATATAAACAAAAAAAGTATCACCAGGTTAAATAAAAGCGCACAAACCGCAGGGCAGCTTGTGGCGAGCTGAATGTGAGTGGCGACACTGCGATCCTGAATGCCTCAGAGAGTCGGTGAGGGCCTCGTCCCCAGTTTGCCGTTACTGGTTGGCTGGGGTGAAACTTCAAGAGCGCCCGTAGGACTCTCAACTCTGGCTTGCCTTGATCGGCCGGACAGAGGGGGGCCGCTAGAGCTACATGCTTGGGGGTGGAAGTGTCATTTTCAAGGGCATAACTACGGGGAAATCCGCTCCGGGTCTCCGTTTTCACGAGAGCCGTGATGGCGAAACCGGCGCCGCACCGCTCGATATCCCTAGCCGCTCGCACCGGTGTTGCCCTCTGCTGCTGGCTTGTATGCCTATAGTGGCTATTTAGGGGGCCCATCTAGTGAGTTGGCGAGTCACCGTCTGTCCATTCGATTGATGCTATTAGAGTATTCAGGGCAGACGCCGTTTTATCATCCATAGTTACCAATATACCAGTCCATCAAACACCCATACCCATAGCCCATATATTAGAATCCATACGTAGCAATAGTCCTACGCCTGCTGCGGCTAGTGCCGCTGTAGGAGTTCCATCCCACCTTTGATTAAAACTCTCGAAGGGCCTCTTCACGTTGGACCCATGTCTCCGTGTAAGCCTCCCAAAGGGCCGGGTATTTTCCTAATGTATTAGGAATATACCCGTGAAAGAGAAACAATAATAGTAATTAATGACATATAACATGCAGGGTTTGATGCACATGGCAGGACTCATACAAAGCATGCATCGTGAGAAAGTCTGAACTGCTGGAATGATGCAGTTCAGACCCTGTTCCCGATAAAGGTCATCATCATAACTACCTAACTTAATATTATAAATGCGATTGTGAGTTTGTTTGTTACGCTTTTACGCCTTAACTGCTTGACCGATAATTATGAAATGTCGCATACTCATTGTTAGGGGTACAGAAAAACACATACGAAACCTTTCATCAGAAAAGGTACTGTTTTCGATGGATAAAAATTGAAGTAACCTACATTTACGCGTTCAAAGCTGCGCGCAAAATCTAGTATTTTTAAAAGTATTTTGTGTATTCCAATCTGCATATATACAACAAAAAAGTAAAGAATAAACATATCATATTATTGGTTTATTACGTTCCTTTGGTCTCAAACTAGGCTTAACCGGTGTCTTTGGCACCATTACAAAATTCTGCAAATCAGTTACAACGTTTATGTGTATGTTAGAATAATAGCAGTCATTGCACAAAAGCAGATTTTACGGAAATAGAAAATTTTAATTGACATATTCTGGTCAAGATATATATAATATGTACCTACTTGTATTTTTGTGCAAATAAAGAAGTTTATTATTATTATTATTATAAGTATTTTGTTTAATAAAGTTTGTAACGCGCTATTTTTAACAGTTTTTTACTTACAAGTAGCACTAATGCAATTAGTAGATTTACGACTACACATCATATTAGTCTTAGTAGGTAGGTACACATAATAATATAACAAAATATGTTGCGATCCATTCATACGTACGAATGTTATTATGTAGGTTCATATCTATATTTCGGTTAATTTCATACGAAGCAAAAGCGATTGTAGATTTTGAGATAAATTTTCTGTACTGCAGAAAATCGTTCAATGTCGCATAAATCAATATTATCACATACAAATTACGTGCAGGAAGTATTCATTAAATATTTTAGTATCACTTTTATATGACAAGAGTTCAAAGATCCAATTTTTATCAATTTGTTACCCAATCAATAATTTAACAAATAAATCTTGTGGATGTCCAGTATTAAGTAATCAGTTACAGTGACGGTCTAGTTTGCCAATCCACACTGGGCCAGCGTAGTGCACTATGGTATAGCAACACTTTTTAAACCGAGAACAAACCCGTGCCTGTTAGTGGGACAGTTTGTATACAGGACTGATATTATTATTACGTGTGACGGGCTATAAGTGATAAAATGAAGCTACCTTTATTATTAATTATATTAAAAATAGTGTCAGGAAGAATATCAATTGAAGTAGACGTTGATAACAAAAATAATGTAACGTTAACATACTCAGGCGTTGAAGTAAATTTAGTAACAGATGACGATGTTAAACTATTCAAGATACAGAATACAAAGTTACTAGAAGCAGTAGAAGAACATTATGGAAAACGACCCAAAAACGTTTATCTTAAAAGTCCTACGCCATGGGGTGATTTGTACAAGACTTATGATTGGGAACAAGTGTCGACTGTTCTATCGATAAAATCTGCACGAGTGACGGGCATAAATAAACGCCCTGTGGTAGTCCTTTCTCAAGATTTCGAGAATTTATCTGATAAACCGGTAAAAGTGAACACAGGGATATCGCATTCAATTGAAAATACTTTGACAACTACTTGGTCGAAAAATAAAGAGTTCACAGTATCGCAAGAAATATCTTATGACGTGAATGTGATCTTCGCAAAAGTAGAAGGCTCTACTGGATTTTCTTATACTACAAATTGGGGAGTTAGTGAGGAGAAATCGGAAACCGTTAATATCGGTACGAATAGCGGTATGGAAACTGAATTAAAGCCTGGACAAGCTGTGACAGCAGTTTTATCGGCTAATGCCGGTTATTTAGTGATAGAAGTTGTTCACAAAGCGTCTTTACGAGGTAATTTGGCTGTGAATTTTAAGAAGGCTTTAAATGGACATCATTTCTGGGGGCCTCCGATTGAGAAGATTTTGAAAAATGAAATTACAACGCTAGAGACTATTAAGTTTGGTTTTCACGTTGACGCGTCTTTAAAAGTGTATGATAAAGCTTCTGGATTACCATTGTAGAACAAGGGTGTAAGAAAATAAACGTACCTATGTAAGCGAAGTAATTTTTTTATTTGTTATTAATGTTTATTAGATAATAATACTAGCTGACAGTAAAATGTAGCGTCGTACTTACAAAGTGGCCAGATGATCTTGAGGATCATGGATGGAATAGTGAAATGAAGGGTCACCTTAGTAATGCACGTCCCCCGAGTTAGTGAGTTCGATACCCAAATTGGACAAACGTTTGTGTCATCCATATAATTACATGTAGTTACGCGTTCTTTTTGTTTGGATGTGTGTAAGTCTTCTATAACTTGTGCTAAATGAATTATTGTGATAGATGCCTTAGCACCTGGCGAGCCGTGGCATTGATGTAACAACATATTCAACCTTGTAAAGTGGATAACATGACCGCTGTAACAATCTTTAGAAAGGTCTGTGTCATATTTGTTTAGCTGTAAACTCACTTATAATTATCATTACTTACAACTCATAATCTTTCCTAATAATGATAATATAATAATGATGTAGTATGATGTAAATGAGTAACACATTATTGCCTCGTTAGTACCGTGGTAAAAGTTTGTGTTTACGTTTACTGCTGATTCCGTGTTCAATTCCTTGGCGGGTAATTGTTTATCATTAGATTTGTTATTATGAACTCATCGGTAGCAACATGGAGATGGGTAATGTATAAAGCAAAAGCAGCCGAATTGCAGCTATTGTTTCGCATTCTATAACACGCAGTTTTTTTAAAGACATCTGCTCTAAGATTGGGTCCTGTGTATATTGTCCTGTCGTAAGGATCTCTACAAGTATTCAAACAACGGACACAAAGTGGAACACTCGAAACAACAATTTAGGGAATTTTTTTTTGCCCGTATGTGGGTTGAACTCACAGTGGTAGTGGCGACGTGTCCACTCAATCCAATACGCTATCCGTGCAGTCAGATATTCACATTTGAGTTGGTAATTCTTGGCGCCAGAATATAAGGAATCTTATGACTTTAACAACTATTATTTGGGATTAAATATAATGATCAGCAAAAATACTAATTGGTCAGCAAATATTGCAAAGCATAACAAGCATCTATATGCCTCAAATCACTGCATTCCGTCTCGGAAGTGTTAGGTTATGTTAGGTTCCTTTTTTTAAACCCACCCAAAAATAGGAGCCCCGCGAAACGGGGCTCCGTCGACTTAGTTTGATCTCTTTAAAGTTTGCTGGCCATGAGTTGCTGATCAATTAAAGAGGAATTCTAATAGTTTCCTAGTAGGAATTGCCTGGCGGCAAAACTTTGACTGCACGGATGGCGTAGTGGTTTTAGTGGTCGCCTCGCCACTGCCACTGCACCAAGAGTTGTGGGTTCGATCCCCACATAGGACAAAACTTTGTGTGATCCACAAATGGTTGTTGCGAGTCTGGGTGTTCTTTGTATCCGTTGTTTGAATGTTTGCAAAGTCCACCGCGACACAGGAATTACTCCTAGTGTGTCTTTTATAAAATATATAAAATGAAAGCACCTGGCCTGCCGCACAGAGATTTCAAATTCGATACCACCGTGCTATTAAACTCACTTTGTCGATGTTTTTATATTGCACCTATTGACTAGGACTTCAGCCACTAGGTGCTATAAAAAAAAGGTTCAACAAAGTGAGTTTTGAGTGTCTACCGCCGCCAATTACTCATACCGATTTCGGCAACGTCAAGGGTACGCACAGCCTAACTGCTGCCTACCGTGATAGCTGTCTTTCTTTAAAACTTGTTGAAAGAAATATTATGCTCTGCGGTTTAGACACAATTGTGAGGCTTAAATCGTAATATAATTAAATCTCGGTTTAAAATGACAGGAAAACAACGCGAGGATATATGAGAACTCTCTACATAATGTTCTCGAAGATACATATGTGAAGCCAGACATATTGGGCCAGCGTAGTGCCTTCTCAAACTGCTGAAGCTCCGTGTTTAACAGAGCCTTATAAAACAGACCTGCCATTACTTAAGTTAAAGTTTCCCAGACCTTGGTCCCACTAATCTGTAAGCTTTTATAATTTGTAACTATTACAATAGAATACGGAAGACGACCTGATAAAATACCCCGTCAACCTCGACCTTCAAAAAAGCTATATAAAGCCATTAATTAAACAAAGACTTAGGTATTTATACATAGTTCAACATTTATTTCAGTGATCAATACTGATCATTCTATCATGAGCTGCACTAATGTGTCATTATTTCGTAACCAGAACTCATCTTATACTGGCTGGTGTTAGTAACGACGATCATTTGATATAAGTCAACCTTTCATTTGATAATGTCCTAGAGTTTAATGAGGTAGGATTGCACCATTGATTTGGTTTAAAGTTAAGCTGTCGTTAGAGCTTACAAAAGTATTTATTTTGTACAAAGCTGAAGAATTTGAATTGTTTTTATAGTAGGTAATAAGATTGTAAAAGTGGAGTACCAAGAAGTTAGACTGCACGAGTGGCGTTGCAGTTTAGGTATGTGTTCGCATGGCCATTGACACAGCGCCGAGTGTTGTGGGCACTTGTGGGTTCGAATCCAATACGAGTCATAAAATTGTGTAAAAGTTATTCAGAGTTCAGACACGGAACAGTCTCGAACAAGGCAAGTATACTCAGGTATAACTTAGTGGGATGCCGTTAGGCTGCTACGCATCTCTAACTTTTCGAAGTTACGTGCGTATTAATTAGTTAATTATCGCTTGTTTTGATGGTGTAGATGAACATCATGAGGAAATCTGTATTTGTGACAGTTCTCTATACTATTGTCGAAGATATATGAACTCTGTCAACCAGCTCTGTACCATAGTACATATAATTAGGCACCTAGGTTGGTTTTGCAGAAGAACTACATAATTTGATTCCTCCTTCCCCATTCTACCATCGAACGACCAGACAAATAGACCAGCGCCACAGGTACATGGTGGATATACCACATTTACCCACGAAGCGCTTTGCATCCACTTTTATGTATAATGCGTACCGCAAAGGACTGGAACACACTACCTAAGTCTGTGTTTCCCGATGAGTACAATCTGGGTGTCTTCAAGTCGCCAGTGAATAGGTATCTTCTAGGCAAGCTTGCTCCATCGTCGACTGCATCTTCACTTAACATCACGTGAGATCGCGGTCAAATGCATGCCTATTACAAAATATATAAAAAAAGAAATGTGTAATGTAATTCTACATTAGAACATTGTCGGTACTTTGGGGCTACGAGTGTAATATAATATTTAAGATTCTCAATTTAAGTATCAAAGATTTTTATGAGTTTTTCAGATATCTATCTAAGCGGCTAATCGACGCTTCGCGTGACGAGACGACTGGACTTTTCTTGGCGGAAAGAACCATTTAACGCGCCAACGCTGCCAGTCTTTTTCAGTCGACAGCAATGCTAAGGAATTTTACGACACAGGAATTATTTCTAGTGCGGTAGAGGTCTTTTTTATAGACTACTAGCTTTTGCGCGCGGCTCCGCCCGCGTGGTGCCTACGTCAATAATAAGTAGCTTATGTCCTTCCCCAAGTTGTAAACTATATCTGTACCAAATTTAATCTAAATCGGTTGAGTAGTTTAGCCGTGAAAAGGTAACAGACAGACAGACAGAGTTACTTTCGTATTTATAATAATTAAGTAAGGATAGACTTGTTAAGTTTGTTTATATTAGTTAAGTTTTATGTAATGATTGTTGCCTTTGTATACATAAATAAAAAGCTTCAAAGTTAGTGTACACAAAAACGAATAAAAAAAAAACTGTAATTTAGCAGTCTAAATTACAGTTTTGTTTGATTAATTTTTATGTCATCCACCTTTTGATAACACTTTTCATCTCGAGCAAGTTTAACTTTTCCAAACAATACAAAAGTGCCAACAATATTAAGCAACATAAAATAATCAAATATGCTCTCTATTGGTTACAACATAAAGGCCATGACAAGAGCACGACTAAATTTGTAAATCGAACCCAAACAATTTTATTTCTGCAGTGGAAAACTTTTGTTTAGACTTACTGTGCTTCAGTTTATATTATTCATTTATTTATAGCTGCATATATCAAAAACTAGTAACCCGATATTATTTAAATTTACATAGTCAGATAGATAATTTTATGTAGATTAAATAAATGTTAAAAAATATATGCATCTCTTAAATAAAAGTGGTGCTAAAGGCTGTATTTTGAAACGTCTCTACATTTAAGACGATCATTCTTATTATAATAAAAGAACTGACAAATTGGTATTTGTGCGACGAATTGTCATTTGTTTGATCGTAGCACTCTATCAGAGCTTTTGTTTGCCTCTACAGCTCTATCTCCGTAATCAAGAACGTCCTTGCCCTCAATTGAATATGCTCTACCTCCTTTTGTAGAGTCATGATAATAATAAAGTTTAAAGCATTTCGTAAACAATTAATTGGTCGGGTTTGGAGAATAGTTTGAAGTAATTAGTTTAAAAGACATGTGATTAGCTTTTCTTTTAATATATTATGTAAGAAGAAATAAAATTTCGACAAGTGATATAAGGGTGTTACCGTCTTTTTATATATAATGTCATTGGGTGTTACCACATCTACTCGAACGACGTGTATCGGCGACGGTCAGTAAATGTGTGATTGACTTTGGCTGATCCATAGTTTTTTTTTACGAATATTAGTTCTTTTTCTAAGCTCTTCCACTACTGGGGACGGTTCTCTTCTTGCCAAGAAATGAGTTACATGTTATTCAGTTGTCCTCTTAGGAAATTGACAGGGTCAGCATGATGTTTGAAAAATATGTTCTCGGTATATAAAATGCTTTCACACGTGATTTAAAACATTTTAGCGAAATGTGGGTGTAATTCACCTCTCCATGCAGATGACAGGCTTACTCCGATAACTTTAAATCAATCTATATAGGACTTTAGGAGCTTTGCCTTTATGACTGCATGGACAGGACAGCTGGTCGGCGGGTCGACTTGCGACTTCCATCAAACTAAATACAAATTCCACTGAGGACATTAAGTATGACATGTTTGATCCACATAGAGTCCAGGTATACTCTGTGTCCATTATGTGTGTTTGTAAAGTTAGCGCGAAACGGGACTGAAGCGGGATTCATAGAGCAAAAGTTGCTTTTTTAAAATAAACACTAGTAACATCTAGATTGACTACATGGATGGTTTAAATTGTTGATTCGTGGCTACCACTGCCCTGAGTTTACTGGAATCCCACACGGGGCGAACAATTGTGTGATTCACAAATGTTTATTATAAAATTGAGTGGTATTAAAATTAAATCTTTGTAAAGTCCAGGGATCATTCTTGTGTATTGTGAGTGTAAAATAAGAGTAAAATCCACTATTTGTGTATCCCACAAAATATCCCGAGATAAACCCACTACACTCGACGCTTTGACAGTGGTAAGACGATCACTAAACCACTACGACTCATTGCAACTATGCGACACATTTATGCAGTTAATATATAATACGAGTATGTTGTGCAACAGAATTATCTACGCTTGTGTGGCAACATGAAATTGGTTTTCGGTTATCGTCGTCAGAAATGTTTATTTATGGGATGCGGTGTCGCTTATTTGTAAATTGTGCTTATGGTATTTGGTTAGGTGTAGATATCCAAATATAATATAGGATTTGTATTTTCTTTAGATCTGCTTATTAACCCACCTTTGTGTTTCAGTTAGCAGTCGCATTTACTACTAAGGCAATCCGCCTCAGTAGTGAATACGAATGTTTTTTTTTTTATACAACCATGGTGGCAAACAAGCATACGGCCTTTTACTCATTCACTATTAGAAATGCCTTCCTTTTCTGATAGTAAGTGGTCACCGTAGCCTATGGACACCTGCAACACCAAAGGCATCACTTGGCGTTGCCGACCTTTTTAGGGAAGGAAGAAGAGAAAAAGGAAGTGGGAAGGAGAAGGAGCGGCAAGTGATTGGGCCTCCGGCACTCTCACTCACCAAACGAAACACAACACTAGGAGTACTGCTATTTCACGTCGATAATCTATGCGAGGGTAGTCCTTCCCCGGTCAAGCCGGTCAGGCCCATTCATGCTGAAATCAGTGAGGCTTTACTATGTATCATGCCTCGGGTTCGATTCTTAGGTCAGACATAGTGTTATTAGACTATGCTACAGAGGTAGGGGACCTTGGTGTTAGTTACATTATGCTGCACTGTTAAAAGCTTAGGATATAACTTATAAAGCAGGTCCTAGTATGCTACCCTGAGGCACCCTTAAATCAATGAAAGAAAAACTTTCATTAGTACTAATCCCGATACTCACATAATGACATTATGATAAACATCTCTTAAGTAGATGATAACTTTACAATGTAGGATTCATTTCATGCCAGAACATTTGCTTAATTTGTATCAAGCACAGGTTCGATTCTGCATGGAGTACTGATTTCACCTCTGGGATGGCTCTGCAAAATTTCAGCTGGAGGCTTTGGAGTCAATTGAGCGGAAGGCCAGGAGACTTATCGGCGATGACCAACTGGTCAACACACGACTCCAAAGCTTGGAGCATCGTCGTAAGGTTGCCAGCCTCTCAGTTTTCTATCAGATACATTTCGGAGAGTGTGCAGTGGAACTGCATAATTTGATTCCTTCTTCCCCATTCTACCATCGGACGACCAGACAATTAGTCCAGCGACACAGGTACATGGTGGATATACCACATTTACGCACGAAGCGCTTTGCTTCCACATTTATAATGCGTACTGCTAAGGAGTGGAATTCGCTACCTAAGTCTGTGTTTCCCGATGAGTACAATCTGGATGTCTTCAAGTCGCGAGTGAATAGGTATCTTCTAGGCAAGCGTGCTCCATCGTCGACTGCATCTTCACTTAAGATCTGGTGAGATCGCGGTCAAACGCAAGCCTATTACAGTAAAAAAAAGGTGATGGCGTATTCAATGCTGTATCTCCACATGAGTAAAACCGATTTCACTTGCTGCTGCTATTGTCATATTTTTATAATAATATCAGCCTAGATATATGCTGACTCAACAACTTACGCTTTCACGCCTTAACTACTCAACCGATCAAAATTAAATTTTGCATACACGTTATCAGGGGTACAGAATAGGACATAGGGTACCTTTCATCCAGAAAAAAGAACTGTTGCAAACCTAACCTTTTTTTTTTTTTATTTTTTATTGTACCCAGGAAAAATGCTTGATGCAGTATCCGCCGGCTAGGGGACGGTACCGGCGGGGCGTGTGGGACTCCCCATTCTGGTATACCCACTAAAAAACCTGGGGTGTTCCCTCTCTCACCCAATGGAGGCCTCCTTCTGCGAGATGACAGATTCGCAGAAGGACCTCATTGCGCTCCAGCACCTGTCGTCGCCGACCATCTTGGATACGACGGTCGGCAACGAGAGGTCGGGGCCAATCGTAGCGACCAGGGCACAGCGCTCAGCGGCCCACGCCGGGCACTCCTCCAGCGTGTGCTGCGCCGTGTCCCGGTCACACTCCTCACAATGGTGACACCTGGTTGTAGGCTCCCTACCGGCTATCTTGCAGAGGTACTCTCCGAAACAGCCGTGTCCAGAGAGCACCTGAGTAAGCCGGTAGGTGAGCGGTCCGCGCCGTCTGTCCGTCCACTGTTTTAGTACCGGACGGACAGCCTCGACGGTCCTCACCCCGTAGCGGGGCTGGGCCAGTCTAACTTCCCACTTTGCCTTGAGGACCAGTCGAGTCTAGGACCTTCGCGTTTCCACCTCCCTGTGCGTGGGTTCTTCACCCTGGAGCCGGAGGTCAGCGCGCCAGTAATACACTGACGCTTGGACCTCGGCCTCCAAATCCCAGGGCGGCGATGCCGCCAAAACGCACGCCGCCTCAAAGGAGACGGTGCGGTACGCCCGTGACACCCTGATCGCCATCGCCCTCTGAGGTTGCAAACCTAACCTAACCTAACCTACATTTACGCGAGCGAAGCAGCGGGTGAAAACTAGTAAATAATAATAATATTATCATTTCATCAATCAGCCCACCGCAGTCCACTACTGGACATAGGCCTAATATTATCATTTATTGCATCAAATATAGTAGGTATGGCATAAAACTCTTACAATTATTTTGTTTCACATATTTAGCCGTTATACAGCATGAAATAATAAACTTTAAAATTTACATCTTAATCACTGAACGTTCCATATTATAAAACTTGCGTGGATTTGTCTGTAAAAACACCTCAACCGCATAATAACATTTCTGTAACAACCAGCTACGCAGTCCAATACAAAATTTTTGGTTAGGTAGTTGGGTTATTGTATTTGGCAATGAGTTGTATATGAGGGTGTCATATAAACGCAACTTTTTGTGAATAACTCTAATTAGGAATAGGAATTTCAAAATCTAACTGATTTGCTTTCCTTTTTGTATGGTTCCTCCATTCTAATAATGTAGAATTTGATCTCAAAAATTTAGCAGTTTCGAGGATATAAATACAAGGGACAGTTAACAGTTTATGTGACTTAAAGGTAGGTTTTTAGGAATCATACTAGTCTATGTTAAACACAGAGCGAAAACATTTTTTTGATCGATAAAAACTCTCGATGTTTATATAATTGTAAACAATCTAATAAGGACGTAACTTAGAAAGGTTACAGGTGTGTGTCGTGAAATCGAACTTGAGACATTTTTGCGTCAGTCCGCCGATCTCCCGAATCGGCTATCGATACTTATTTTCAAACTATACTACGAGTATAGTATAGTTTGAAAATAAGTATCGATAACTTTGTCACGTTTTCACGACTAAACAACTGCATCAATAATAATAAAATTTTGCTATGAAGATAGGTACTTTAAATCCTATGGAAAGACTAATATACGTTTTAGATAGTCCCGCGACTACATAATTCTCTCATAAAGGAAGTAATAAGAGCTGAACCTACTGCCTACCGAGATTCAGACTCCATGTCACTTCCTAAAAATTGCCCAACAGAAAAAAGCAATGACACTTTGCTCGACCCAAGAATCAAATCAGAGAGAAACCTCACGATGGCATGCAAACATAAGTTAAAAATTATGCTATGGAACTAATGATACTGGACAAAGGACAGACAGGACATCCTTAGGCTTTGTACCCGGATAAAAGGTTCATAGAAATCTGGGACATGGATTGAAACATGTTTTAAAACTTGGATAATTATATATTAAACAAGTTTATTTGAAAAATATTATAGGTACTTACCGTCGTTGCGTCTTTGTAGTGCTTGAATCCTTTCTATAACCGTACTACGACGTACCACAAAACTTGTTGACATTCACACATTTAGCACCTAATGCGGTGCAGCGTGAAGATACGAGTACAATGTTACAAGATCCAGATTAAATGTCGACACACGCATGCTATCAATCCACAATGAAACTTTTCACCAACATAAAGACACACTCACCAAAATCTCCACTGTGTCTTATCACCAAATCGTAAGGTTGAAATCCGCTTGGCTAGAGACTGGTAGATGCAAAAATAAGTTGGTCAATAGAAAGGTATTGTAATGTTTAGCCAGTATAAATACCTGAAGTTGTGAAGATGTTACCATTCGAAGTTTACTACGCAATTCGAGTCGTGTCATCTTGGTAAGGAGTTAAGAGAATCAGAACTTTTAATCAAGAAATATAAAATCATGTTTCAAGTTCATCCTTAATAAAAAGAGTTGACATATTTGGAAGTACAAATATTATTTTAATAGAGCAAAGGCTTTTTAATTATTTTAATGTTTAAGTTTTAAAAGTCTGCGTTGCATTTGATAAGCTAACATTTTAAAAATAGTCACAAGTACAAGATAAGAATTACACTTATAAAATAAATATGTTTATATAGTTAGAATTACAAAATGCAGTAGAAAAATGAATCAGATGTTTGATAACATTAGAATTTATTAAAGTAGATAATATTTAAAATTTTGTAATTATAAGCAAACGTAACAAATGCATATGTAACAATAAATGTGAATCAATCATTTTATTAAAAAATAATTTTTGTTTTATCTGTAATAGTTGTTCCCTTTTTCAGATAATTTTGCAATTTGATCTCAATTTAGGAAAATGAGGGTGAGTAATCAATGGATCAGTGTTTTTCTGTCCAGAAAAATTCTGTTTGTAAATATCTATCTGTAAATTTTAAATATTCTAAGCAAAATCTTCTGTTTCAGCTATTAATACCTCTCATATGTATTATGTCGCTGGCACTCGCAGAACCTCCTGTTGGGTGAGTAAAACATTAATTAAATGTGAACCTAGACAATTAAATTAATTAATCATCAAAATTAATCCACCAGGAAAACCTTTTGGAATCAGCCGTTGGTTGTCAACAAGGTGAACCTCTTGGGCCAGTAATTTTTAGTTTAGCTATTCACCCCATCATTAAGCAGCTAAATTTAAAATTTAATATCTGGTACCTAGACGATGGTACCCTAGGAGGAGATGTACCTAGATACAGTATTAAAAGACTTGGCACTTTTAAAAAATAAATTTTTAATCAATAGGTTTGGAACTTAATCCAAGTAAATGTGAAACTTTTGTCGGCAATAACATCAATAAACTATCCGTATTATCTAAATTCAATTCTTTGGCACCTAATATTAAACTTTTAGATAAAACCTTTCTTCGCCTCCTTGGATCCCCAATTTTAAATTCAAGGTTTTGATAGTTTTATAGAAAAAAAAATTTGTGAAACGTCAGACAGGTTATTCAAAATTAATAATATACATTAGGCTTTTACAATTATTAGATACTGTCTTTTCGTCCCTAAATTAACGCATGCCCTTCGATCTTCACACTTTTGGAAACATTCGACATTTTTAGCAAACATTGATAAAATTATACATGGCCATTAACGACCGGGCGTGGTTACAAGCGAGCTTGCCAGTTAGCTAGGGCGGCCTCAGTATTCTAAAAATTACTGATGTAAGTTTACCAGCGTTCCTATCTTCGGTCCATAGTACGGAGGAATTGGCCAGGAAAATCTTGGCACCTACACTGGTTAATTCTGAAGTGTTGTGCATGACCGACACCGTGAACGCTTGGAGACTTGCTTGCCCAAGCATTGATTTATCCGAAAACCGACTCTCTGAGACAGTGGGATGGGCCGTTATGCAGCATAGTTCGAGAAAATCTCATAAATACATAATCGTGTGCTGCTGAACGTGCCCGCTTGCTGGCTGTGGGAGAGTGGGAGTCGGGCCTTTGGCTTTAGGCGCTCGAGCCGTCCACAGTCTTGGCCACCATGGCCTGTCATGCAGCAGGAGTGTTGGTCGTATATCACACGCCACCGACACATCGACACGCCAACCTGAATAACATACTTCGTCGGGCTCTTGTCACCGCTGGCGGTCCGACTCAGCTTCAACCTCACGGCTTGGTATGCGACGTTGGCAAGAGACCAGATGGTATGTCATTACTGCCATGGAAGATGGGTAGGCCTTTGATGTGAGACGCATCTTGTGTCAACATCCTTGCGCCATCACATCATTCTAGCACAGCGGGTTGTGCTGGTGCTGCTGCTGCATCAGCGGAGACGCTCAAACGGCGTAAATATCAAAACCTTTATTGGTGAGTACATATTTGAGCCGTTTGGTGTCGAAACGCTGGGGCCATGGAGTCCAAGTGCTAGGTCTGTTTATAGAGACTTAGCTAAGCGGCTCATCGACGCTTCGCGTGACCAGAGGGCTGGTATTTTCTTTGCACAAAGAATAAGTATTGCCATTCAACGTGGCAATGCTGCCAGTCTTCTGGGCACGTTGCCAATTGATGACGATGCGGAGAATAATGATTACGCTTTTTAATTTTAAAGTTTTATTTTTCTCTTTAGTTTATATTTCTTGTGTGTATGATTTGTGTATATATTATGTTAATTATTTAATTATGTCACCAAAATGAACAGTATTTTCAAATAGTTAAAAAGAAACAACCTAGACAATCGAGATAGATTCGCAGTTAATAAAGAATACAATAATAATTTAAACTTATGACCTGAAATATATCAGATATAGAGCCGAGTTTTTAAAATACTGTATTGTGTATTAATTGAAAACCTCTTTAAAAATTTCAGTGACGGTTACCCTTCAGCGCGATCAAGCCATGACCACAGTCATGATCATGATCACGAGCATGATCACGGTAACGACTTCCAAAGATCTCTCTCGCAAGAGTATGGACCACCAGCTGCTCGATCTTTGGGTGCTCCTCGCAACGCTCTCTCTACAGAATATGGACCTCCAAGTGCAAGAACAGCAAACCCAAGATCTGGCCTCTCTCAAACTTATGGACCTCCTAATGCACGAAGTGGAATTTCTCAAGAATACGGCGTGCCAAATGCAAGGTCTTCAGCTCAGTATTCACCAGCGTCCAGAAGTCTTTCTACTGAGTACGGTGTCCCTAGGGCGCGATCAGGACCATCCCAGACATACGGTGCGCCTGCAGCGAGAAGTGGTCTATCTCAAGAATACGGCGTTCCATCTGCGAGATCTGATTTTGCAAGAACTCCTTCTCAATATGGTGCACCAGAACTACGTACGCCTTCAGAAGAGTACGGAGTACCTTCACAAAGAAGTTTCGGCGGTGCACCTTCCCAAAAATATGGCCCACCTGCAGCTCGCAGCTCTCAATTTTCTGGCAATGCGTTATCCCAGGAATACGGCGTTCCCTCTGCTCGATCTGGTGACTTTCAACAAAGCCACAGTGCTGCCCGAAGCTTCCCTAAATCTTTTACGCCAAGTAGCTCCAGTTCTTTCAAAGGATCTTCTCAATTCGGAGCCCGTTCTCTTTCAACCAGCTACGGAGCGCCGGCGGCAAGGAGTTCTAGCTCACATTCCCAGGATGCTTTATCTCAGACTTACGGAGCACCAAGCCAGCGCGATCTGTCAGATACCTATGGAGTGCCAAGTGCCAGAGGTCTTTCTCAAGAGTATGGTGTACCAGCCAGCCGTGCTGCTAACCAGAAGACAAGTGCCATCGCTTCATCCTATTCTGCTGCTTCCAGGTTAGTTTTTAGATATTTCTAGTAGTACATACAACATAATTTATATTATGTTGTATGTACTACTATATTAACACATTGTCTTGATTTATTAGATGGCTTTTTAAACTCATCGCGTTTTATAGTCACTAAAGAAAATAAGGAATATACAGCATTAAAGACTGAATGAACATTAATGAGAACCTTATCTTTATTCCAGGTCTGCTCTCTCAGATACATACGGTGCTCCCTCAGCCCGTGACTCCATGCCTTCAGAACAGTTTGGCGTCCCGGACCAGTACAGCAACCTCTCCAACGAAGGCTACTCTTACGCCAGAGACGCTCTCGATGAGAATTTGAACCAGGTAAGGAATCAGTCAGGAATCACTAAAATTATGAATTATGATTTTAAGTTTTAGTAAAAATACCGCTAAGTGGAAGAATTCTCTTAGAAACTAAGTAATGCATCTAATACTTAAATAATTCTTTTATTAACCAGGAGCCAGCTAGCTACGACTTCGCGTATAAAGTGAATGACTACGAGTCTGGCAGCGACTTTGGACACACGGAGACCCGACAGGACAACAGGGCTGAGGGCTCTTACTTCGTTGTTTTACCCGACGGCACTAAACAGGTAGGTCAATTAAGGACTTCAATTTCAGATGAACTAGCAAAATATACCAAA
Source organism: Catocala sponsa (assembly GCA_963564715.1). NCBI lineage: Eukaryota > Metazoa > Arthropoda > Insecta > Lepidoptera > Erebidae > Catocala > Catocala sponsa. The sequence continues at coordinate 13,749,455 of OY751351.1, forward strand.
GATGCTTAGCACTTTTTTAAGTCAACAAACTATGGGAGCGCTTTAGCCAGATAAAATTTTGCTCGAAAGTGAAACTGCAAAAAGATTTTAGTTTCAAACCATTCCGTGAATCCTTTTCTATCTAGACTTTATTTTTTGCTCTGTCGTTCAATTTTTACTTATCGTAAGTACATTTAGGTACATAAACCATAACCAATATAAAAAAGGTTAGTCCATAGTCCATCATGTCGGATCAATGTGGTTCGGCACATGACACACCTTTTCGAAAACATTAGTATTAATGTTAATCATTATTTTTACAGGTGGTAGAATATGAGGCTGACGAACGAGGCTTCAAGCCGAGGATTTCCGTGGAGCCTGCAGATTTCGGCCGCTCCGCTGGATACGACGACAATGCGGCTGAACTTGCCAGGTCCAACGATGGTCCTTATTGATGACTTGACAAATGAAAATGAGAAGAAATTTAAACGAACCTTTGTGAACATTTTTCTATTTTCATCTACAGATGTTTTGTTTCTCATCTTGTATCTTGTTCATCAGAGCTTGTCTGGTATCTTGATATTTCTTTCTTTATCTTTAGCTCCATATAAAGCCTATTCATGTGTCGTAAAAGGAATAATTAGAAGTAAGTTGAATTTGTAGTTAGACGAAACATAGGGCACAGAAATTTCACTTAAACTGGGATAGCCTGACTTGGGAAATGCTTTCATCCTGCAAAGGCAGGTAGGCAAAAAAGGCGGATATTTAAGGAGCTTAATTTGTTTTGAGATGTGATATGATGGGCTGTGCCTAAATTAATGGCATTGAAACAAGTAAACTAATAAATAAAAAGCCTAATTAGGTTGTGATAGAATTAGTTACTTAATTTCAGTATTTTAAGGCTGTAAATTTTTGTACTCTTTGTGACATTTTAGACAAAATTATCATTGGACCACACACTTAGTTCTTTGTGATCACAACGCCTTTGGTATGATCCTTTTTCGAACTAAATAACTTCTCATTTTGTCAACGATTGCAAACTTTATTTGTAAAAAGTAAAATGGCTATGTGAACGGACAATGTTTGTAAAATACTCGAATTATTATTTATTATTTGTAGCAAAATAAAATGTGAAAAAAATGTAAATCGTACCTCATAGTGTTAAGTTGCTTTATGATGTAGTGTCTTAGTGCAAATTAAAGTTAATTCTTTCAAATCTTTTTGTGTTTGTTTATCCCGCCTATACAATATTACTCGCTTTATGGCAAGTTATTAAGTGAAAAGCCTGTTAATGATGAGAGATGTTAAATCTATAAGTATACTTTCAAATGAAAACACCTACTCCAGTTTAAGTCACTATTGGCGATAGAATTCCGATTTGGCATAGGTAAAGTACAAGTCACACAAGTAGGTGCACTGCAATCCACTAAATTATCATGAGTATACATATCCTATTATATTACTCAACTACTTGAACTAAAAAAAAAACTCAAAATAAAATGGGTGCGTAATATGCTCTGCGTGATTACTAAATTGGACACGTGGTATAAGTTGTCATCTTTGGCTTTGTGGCATATGGAATGATATGCACCATGGAATCTAATTCACTGTTTTTCCGAAAAGTATGTACTTACTCAGTCCATGATATATAGAAGCTTCCATTGCAATTATTCTTCATAAAAAAAATTGTTTTCAGATCCGGTCTTTTCATCAAAATCAATATTTTACTGCGCTACGACGCGAGTATTTTACGGTTTACCAATTCACTTACGCGCGGGATTTTTCGAGGTACAGACAACGTAAATCCCATTTAGCAAGAAATGGCACACTGCCCTACTACCGAAACTTGACCAAACAAAAGGGAAGCGGAGAGAGGGAGAGAGGGTCTATTGTTACGAATTACTGTGTTGCAGTCATGTTTAAAATAAAAACATATGTTTTCGCTAAAAATGATAGTGTCTATTCTTGATTAATTTTCATTAAATTTTCTTTTCTTATATCCAAATTTAAAATATTAATTACTCCCCTATTTTGCAGCCAATTTTGATACTATTTGAACAAAAATATTTATTTAGATTGTTATTTGCTCTTGGGTGTAAAATAATGTACATAGTGTAACTTAGGCAGCTACCCTGTTGCTCTCTCTCTCTCTCAACATTCAAAAGGGTCTGCCTTCTGAAAGGGTCAACCTTCTTTATTTCAGCTTTGTACTTCGCTATATCCTTAACATTGTCATTAGCTTCCACTCTCTCATGTCTCTTAACCAGACAAGATTTTAGATATTTAAAAACTGTATAATCCCTCAACCAACTGTTGATCAATTCGTTGACACTGATTATTATAAGTAACCAAATATTCGAAATTGCTAATATGGAAAAAAAGGCCTTTACCTTTAGACGTGCCAAGTGATAACTTGTAATAGAAAAATATGATAGGAGCACATGGACTCCAGCATCTTTACTTAGCTGTCGAACGCTGCAAATTGTTACTACCACCGGTTTCCTGTAAGAGGGTGGTACGTACCAGTTACCTGGGCAAGACGACTCATTCGTACCGTTACCACATAATGGACAACGGCGAGATTATGCATAGTAAAATATTGAAATTAAACTACTATATACGGATTTTATCGCGTTGTTTATTTGACACTATTACAAAATTTTTTGAAAAACTGTTACACTACTATAATCACTATTAAACTTTACAAATTTTTAAGCTAAATAACTATTTATACTATTACTATACTATTATACTATTTAGATTTATTTTTACACTTTCCCCGACGTTTCGGTTGCTTTTCAGCAGCCATGGTCACGGGGAGACTAAGATGGTAGTTGTCTCAATGTTCCAGTGTAGTTATTTCAAAGTACCCGAACATAATTTAATCATGGGTGTTTCTATTTACGCAGAATTACGCACTAGTAAAATATTTATTAGTTAAAACATACGAAAATGCATTTTTGATTTCATAAAGATGCCGACAGGCCACGTGAAAGAAAACTGATACGTAGAATCGTATCTATGCTTTTGCTCGTAAAGAAAACGAAGGCGTTTCTTTTTTAAAATAACATAGTCGTCTGTCGCTTCGGTTTTTGGTAAAACAAATTCTGCAGATATATTATCGTGCTATGACAAGCTTTTTTAAATTAAAACTGGATATATACCTAGTCGCCGTCTTGCTATCCGATTGTAGATCTAAAAGAGAATACACGATAGGCGTCATTTTCACCCAAAGTTTTCACAATTACGAATTCATATGAATTTAGTAAATTCATTTTATCATCATAATATAGATAGATATATTATGGGCATGAGCAAGTTATCGCCATCCCATCCGGCCACCTGTATAGTCACCTGTATGGCCGGATGGTTTGTCATTCACTTATCGTGTCTTCTTAGAGTTTGGAGCATGACTCGTTGGTATGCCGATCCCAAATAGGTCCAACAATAAGTTATAGGTTTTCTATATCTTATTTGTCAATAAATGCTGAGAAACATTTCTACAGCCCAGGTTGGAAGAGCGGTGTTTCATCGCCGCCGATACACACATACAAAATACAGTCATGAGTATGTATGAATGAATGAATTAAGAAACAATCTACTACAATGTTAATTTATATAGAATGATGTAGCTACATGCATATGCATGAAAAAAATAATCGTACCAGGACTAATTATAATTAATTATCCTTTAACATTCGATCCCACGACATGCACTTCTGACTTTTCGAAGCTTTGTCCGTATTAAATAGTTATTATTATATCGCTGCCTTTAACTGTAAAGTAAGATATCGTAAGATAACCTCTATGCATGAGAGTTTCTATAATGTTCTTGAAGACATGTAAAGTCTGCCAACCAACCACTAGGCCATTTTGGTGGGTTAAAACCTAACCCTTCTTACATGCAGAAGAGGCCTGTGCCCAGTATTCAGTATACAGGGCTGATATTATTCTTATCAATATGATCAATATTATCAATATGGCAAGCCACCATGACTGCAGAGAAATCAGGCAAGATAATGGCTTTACGTACTTGCAGTGACACGGCGTTGAAACACCGCCATATTTCTTACTGGGGTTTGTGGGATTGCTACATAGAACGTACGCGTACCAACAAGTTTGGGTCCTCATACCTCTGCCGAACGACCAAAGCATGGAATTCTCTGCCAAGGCACGGGTTTCCTTCTTCCTTCAATCCTGGCTACTTTAAGCGGGACGTGAAAAAGCACCTTCTCAGGCCGTCAAAGTATAGACCTCAATATCGCCTCGGCTGCTATGAGGGCGCTGTGGAGGCCACTGCTCTTAGACCCCACGACTGCTTACCATCAGGTGGAGTGTGGTCATTGTGACAAGCAAAAAAAAAGAAAAAAAAACTAAAAAATGATTATTATGACACAAAAATCCAATAAGATTTTTTTACCAACCCAGGATTGGCATTTTAGTGAGGCAGTCACCAATTCTAATAGATGCGAAGTGAATGACAAGCCTTCAGGCTACTTGACGCGGTGCTGATCGTATCCTTGTGTGTTCAATTGACAATAACCTTACTAGTGTAGTCATAAAACATCTATTGCATTGTTACATTTACGAGTCAACCTCTACTTGTAATGACTTTAATTACAAACATACTCACTGAAACTTACGACTCACTTTATCACGAAGACATAAAGTTGAAATTCACTTGGCAGAAGCTAGTGATCGATGTAAATACAAGTTAGTTGATAGAAAGGTATTGTAATGTTTAGCCAGTATATATAGGTGAACATGTGAAGATGTTACCATTCGAAGTTCAACAAGCAATTCGAGTCGTGTCATCTTGGTAAGGAGCTTAGAGATCCAGTACTTATATATGTATTTAAATGAATAAATAAAATACATGTTTGTGGTTCATGCTTTAAGAAGTTTATATATTAAGTAATTCTTGACAGAAACACTAATAGGTACAGAATTGTCCGAATCGGTAATCAAATCAACGGCGAGACCTCATGCACGGCAGTCGTGTTCACACTACGGCTGCGCCACCGATACAATATACATAATATAATAAACTATAATAATACAACAAAAAACAGAATTAAATATAAAAACGGTATTGATCGTAACAAATAATATTTCAATAGATTTTTTTAATTTCTCTATAATATTATATGTAGTGATTTTGCTCTTTTCAGATAATTTTGCAGTTTGATCTCAATTTAATAAAATGAGGGTGAGTGAATTTAATGTATTCGATCTTCTAAATAGTAACTATTAATAAACTATTAATGAATTACGAAGCGTAAAAGACTAATATTTGTAATGACTTCACATAAAAACAGGCTTTCAATAAATTAATTAAGTGATTGTAATCCTAAAACTCTGTCTTTATATATTTAATGTACATTAAATTTTTTTTTTCTCTTTCAGATGTTTGTAGCGCTCATATGTATTCTATCGCTGGCACTCGCAGAACCTCCTGTTGGGTGAGTTATACATTTAATTTATTGAATGATAAAACCGAAACAAGCCATGACCTTAAATATGTAACATATTATATGTTTCAGTCTACGGCCAATCTTTTACATACTGTATTTATTGAAGTTAATAACCAAAATGTATTTAAAAATTTCAGTGACGGGTACCCATCAGCGCGATCAAGTCAGAATCACGAGCACGATCACGATAACGACTTCCAAAGATCTCTCTCGCAAGAGTACGGACTACCAGCTGTTCGATCTTTTGGAGCTACTCGCAACACCCTCTCAAAAGAATATGGACCTCCGCGTTCAAGAACAGCATCAGCAAGATCTAGCCTCTCTCAAACTTATGGACCTCCTAATGCACGAAGTGGAATATCTCAAGAATATGGCGTTCCATCTGTAAGATCTGATTTCGCAAGAACTCCTTCATCTCAATACGGTGCACCAGAACTACGTACGCCTTCAGAAAAGTACAGAGTACCTTCTCAAAGAAGCTTCGGCGGTGCACCTGCCCAGAAATATGGCCCACCTGCAGCTAGCAGCTCTCAATTTTCTGGAAATACGTTATCCCAGGAATATGGAGTTCCTTCAGGTCGATCTGGTGACTATCACCAAAGCCACAGCGTTCCCCGAAGTTTTCCTAAGTCTTTTGCGTCAAGTAGCCCACGTTCCTTCAAAGGATCTGCCCAATTCGGAGCCCGTTCTCTTTCAACCGGCTACGGAGCGCCGGTGACAAGGAGTTCTAGCTCGTATTCCCAGGATGCTTTATCTCAGACCTACGGAGCACCAAGCCAGCGCGATCTGTCAGACACCTATGAAGTGCCAAGTGCCAGAGGTCTTTCTCAGGAGTATGGTGCACCTGCCAGCCGTGGCGCTAACCAGAAGACCAGTGCCATCGCTTCATCTTATTCCGCTGCTTCCAGGTAAGATTTCTAAAAGAATATTATTGCTTTATTTGAGAAGACTGAGATTGACTAAAGAAAAATGCTTTTGTGCTTAGTATAAAGCCTGAATATTAATGAGAACTTTATCTTTATTCCAGATCTGCTCTCTCAGATACCTATGGTGCTCCCTCAGCCCGTGACTCCATGCCGTCAGATCAGTATGGCGTCCCGGACCAGTACAGCAACCTCTCCAACGAAGGCTACTCTTACGCCAGAGACGCTCTCGATGAGAATTTGAACCAGGTAAGGAATCAGTCAGGAGTTGCTGAAATTATGAATTATAATTTTAAGTTCTAGCAAAAATACCGCTAAGTGAACGAATTTTCTTAAAAATCTAAGTAATGCATCTAATACTTAAATAACATTTTTACTAACAAGGAGCCAGCTAGCTACGACTTCGCGTACAAAGTGAATGACTACGAGTCTGGCAGCGATTTTGGACACACGGAGACGCGACAGGACAACAGGGCTGAGGGCTCTTACTTCGTTGTTTTACCCGACGGCACTAAACAGGTAAGTCAATTAAGGACTCAAATTTCAAATGAACTAGCGAAATATACCAAAGATGCTTAGCAATTTTTTAAGTCGACAAACTATGGGGTCGCTTTAGCCAGATAAAAGTTTGCTCGATTGTGAAACTGCAAAAAATAATTTAGTTTCAAACAATTGCGTGATTCCTTTCATATCTTGACTTCTTTTTTGTTCTGTCCTTCAATTTTACTTATCAGAAGTACAGTTAGGTAAATAAACCATACGTAATATAAAAAGGGTTAGTCTATTGTCCATCATGTCGGATCAATGCGGTTCGGCACACGTCACACTTTTTCGAGAACATTATTAAAAAAGTTAATCATTATTTTTACAGGTGGTAGAATATGAGGCTGACGAACGAGGTTTCAAGTCGAGGATTTCCGTGGAGCCTGCAGATTTCGGCCGCTCCGGTGGATACGACGACAACGCGGCTGAACTTGCCAGGTCCAACGATGGTCCTTATTGATAACCTGACGAATGAAAATGAGAAGAAATTTAAACGGACACATCGTAAATCTTTTTTGACTACTACTTCATCTACAGATGTTTTGTTTCTCATCTTGTATCTTGTTCATCAAAGCTTACCTGGTACTTTTCTTTCTTTATCTTTAGCTCCATATAAAGACTATTCATGTGTCGTAAAAGGAATAATTAGAAGTAAGTTAAATTTGTAGTGAGACAAAACATAGGGCACAGTCAAACTGGGATAGCCTCACTTGGGAAATGCGTTCATCCTGCAAAGGCAGGTAGGCAAAAAAGGAGGAGATTTAGGGAGCTTAATTTATTTTGAGATGTGATATGATGGGCTGTGCCTAAATTAATGGCATTGAAATAAGTAATCTAATAAATAAAAAGCCTAATTAGGTTGTGATAGAATTGGTTACTTATTTTTAGTATCTTAAGGCTGTAAATTTTTGTACTCTTTGTGACTTTTTAGAAATATCATTAGAACACACTTTTGTGATCACCACGCCTCTGGTATGATCCTATTCCGAACTAAATAACTTCTCATTTAGTCAACGATTGCAAACTGTATTTGTAAAAACGAAAATGGCTATGTGAACGGACAATGTTTGTAAAATACTCAATTATTATTTATTATTTGTAGCAAAATAAAATGTGAAAAAATGTAAATCGACCTCATAGTGTTAAGTTGCCTTATTATGTAGTGTGTTAGTGCAAATTAAAGTTAATTCTTTCAAATAATTTTGTGTTTGTTTGTCCCGCCTATAAAATAATAATCGCTTTATGGCAAATTATTAGTGAAAAGCTTGTTAATGATGAGAGATGATACATTAATTGAGTATACACACCTACTCCAGATTATCACCATTTTATTCACCATTAGTCCATTTTGACATAAGATCAACTACAGACTAAAGTAGGAGCATCGTAATCAATTAAATCATCATGAGCCATTACACATTTCCATCATATTAGTTAACTATTTGAACTAAAACAAAAAACGCAAAATAAAATGGGTGAGTAATATGCGTTGCGTGACTACTCAATAGGCATGATGACAGGGTTAAAAATAAGTGATACTAACAAGTGATTTGTCCATCTTTTAGATTATCAAAAAATATGGGACACCTATTTTTTTCAACAAAACGTACAATAATTACTAATTTACAACGCATTAAAGTGCGGGATTGGGGACTTATGTCGTCACGCGTTTGTTAAATTGGTACCTACAAGTGACGTAACACGAAATTTAAATGCGTTGTATCTTCGTTGTTATTAGTTAGTGGGACATAAGAAAAATCGTGTCCAATATTTTGTGCTTATCTAAAAGACGGACTAAAAACTTTTTAGTCCTTATGCCTATTGGTTTTGTGGTATAAGTTGTCATTTATGTTGACAAGCATTGCAATGTCCTGGGCTTGAACCTCAATTTGAGCAAAGTGGCTTTGTGGCATATTTTATTAAGAAATTGTTGGGAGTAGTGCGAAATCTGGCATTGTGCCCAATAGACTGTATAGATTGGAATAATTTTGGTTGCGTCTCGTAAACTGCAATAAAAGACGACGATTTAGTAGTGACGAATTAGGCAAACGTTACAATTATCGTTTCACTAATTCGTCAAAGAGGTTTTTCATTTCATCGATCTAATTTTCATATCGATACCAATGTATCGATATGAAAAACAGATCGATGAAATGATTTTAGAATGGTACAATACGGCTGTGGCAAAACTTAATAAGGTTTTGCAACGTCGAGTCATTGAAGCCGATGATTCGAATATATATGTTTTACTCGATTGAATGTATCTGCCAAAGAAGAACAGTTGACTTGAAGCATTTTTTAGTTATTTATGTGATATACCTTGTGATATTTTACATTCGCCAACTGTAAAACACAGTTAATTTTTAAAATCTACTTATAAATAAATAAGATGCAAGTGTTTCAAATGTGGTAGTACGGGTACTAAACAAATGACGGAAACATGATGCACGATACAAACTGTAACGTAACCGCTATTTAGCTGTCCGGGGCAGATAGAGACATATCCCCTACTACAGACCCACTTTTTCTTATATCCAAATTTAAAATATTAATTACTCCCTTATTTTGAAATCAAAAATTGTTATACAGTTTGCAGTAAAAATAATGTACAAAATGAAACATAGGCAACTACCCTATATCTCTCTTCCTCTCCTCCCAGCTAGATATCCTGTATAGCGGTGGGATCCGCCTTTTTATTTCAGGCCTCCACCTTGTTCTATCCTTAACATCGTCGTTAGACAACTAGCACTATCTCATGTCTCTCAACTACAGTTCACTACTGTACAGCTTTCCACATTATCTTTGGTCGGCCTCTGGATCTCTGACCGGGAATAGCAAGCTGTAGTGTTTTCTATGAAGTCTTTTGTCCTTCCTTTTAGTTACCATACCAACGCAGTCTACTAGTCAGCATCGTGTCATAGAAAGCCTGCTATGAAAAATAAATTTGAATATTTGAAAACTGTACGATTCGATAACCAACTGTTGATCAATTCGTTGACTGATTATTATGAGAATTGTAAACAAATATTTGTCATTGCCAACATAGAAAACAAGGCTCGCCTCACGGTGAAAGGTATCGCTTAAAAGAAAAAAGGTTTTGAGAGGTGCAGATAGACTCCGGAACTTTTACTCAGCTGTCGCTGCAAAATGTTATTATCGCCGGTTACCTATAAAAGTCAGTTTTCTGGGTGGAACGAGTCATTGGTACCTTTACCAAATAATTGAAAACGGCGGGATCTTTCACTAGTAAACATTGGTCGCTTGTTGATAACAGGTAAAACTTACCACACGTAAACTTACAACGTATCTACGATATTGCTCGTTCCACTTTTGCAGGCGTTGCGTTATTTTTAGGAATCAAATGATCGCCTGTCGCTTAGCTTTTTAGATAACACTGATAAATTCTGCAGTTTTAATATCGTATTGGGCCAAACTTTCAAAGTCAAAGTCAAATATCATTCATTAATTTAGTTCACAAAATAACACGTATGAATGTCAAAGAGTTATATCTGGGGGCACTGCAGTGCCCCCGCCAAGACGAGCCAAGCGAAGCGCAAGGGCACTACATACTTTTTCTCGAAGCGCTTCGTCGTTTTTTTGAACCCTTATAACTTACGTTTGGATTATACCAGATAAAAAAAAAATTCGGGAATTATTGTCAATAGCAGACTTATTAAACATATAAAGTTTTAATTGCATAGTTCTTATACTTTAGAATTTATTGATATCTATAAAACCCTGATTTCGTCACTGACTCACTGATGATCATCAAAATTCTTAGGGTATTTCCTAATGTCCTAGAAAGCTGAAATTTGGTACGCTACTATTAGTACACAAACAACAAACAAATTATAAACTTGTAACTTTTATCCCCCAACCCCTTAAACTAGGGGATGGAAGTTTGTATGAGACTTTCGCAATTTTGACGCTAGAGGTCTGAAAATTTACAAATAATAAACAAAATAATGTAATAAAATAATAATGTAACTCTTTATAAACAAAAAATAAATTTTTCTTAATATCTATCACTTATTATAAACAGTAAACCAACAAAGAAAAAAGGCAAAGTTAGAGAGTAGGCTGTAAAAAAGGCGCCTCTGATGTGCAAGAGATACACACAAAAAAAAAGAAAAAAGATGTTGTCACAAGCAACTTACAAAAAGAAATGAAATCCCACCAAAAACATTTTTATGTAAAATGTTGCCAAGACGAGATCATATTATGACTCGCACTGTCAAAAAGCTATCAGATCAGATCTCATGTAGAGCCAAGCTTCTAACTCTACACGCCCTAACTCTACAAGGCTTAACTTCACGAACTCTACACCTTAGTCAATATATGTGGCTTGGCCGTTTCGTTACTACAAGAACTATTGTATAACAGAAATGTGTCAGTAGATTATTATCGATAAAACAGACGTGATATCGCAACGCTGATTTTCAATCGAGACCCCCGTTACTTACGGACGTCAAGCCAGCTGCATACAACAATTTTATTACAAACATAAACAAAAGTAAGAAACTCCAAAAAATACAACAAACAAAAAAAAAAATAGAAATAATAAAAAGCAAACACCCTAATCTACTACTTAATATGCGCCTTTACAATACCTATAATATGATGTTTCTTGGTTCCCTTTTATTTTCTCATGCAGACATATTATTCTATATGTCGGAGAGTTTTGGATGGCAACACTCGCGATCCCACTTCTGATGTCGGAGAATAGGACGGCCGACTCGTGATCCCATTTCTGATGTCCGAGAGTAGGAACGGCTGACTCACTTTTGACATGATTAAGCAACAAAATATAGGCGTGGTATTATACTTCGTACGTATACTAATGATAGGCAAATACAAGAGAAATAAAACAATAATGGTTGACTGTGATTATCTTTGATTTGATCCGTAACGCAGCGAGTTCGTCATCCGAATGTGCCCGCGCACGAGTATCCGGCGCTTATATAACTTCAATATGACACTGACAGTTATAACTGTCACTTCAACTGACACATTGGCTCTATGGCGACCTCACTCAAGCTTACGCTTGACGTTCCGAAACACACCAATAGATGGCGCTTTATTCAACTCCAATTACAGAAATTAATTACACTCCAATGATTATTATATTCTTAACGCTCCGACATATATATATTATCGATACGGAATTATATACCTACACGAGAAAATAAATAAATTTTGAAAGATTGTAAGTAAAGGAATCTTTAAGATAAATATTCCTTAAGATTCCTTCACTCTCAAAATCCGATGAAACGGTAATTCGACAAGATTGTAGAGAAATCAGGCAAATCAACGGCTTTACGTACGTTTAGGCGCTTCAATATTTTAATAATTATGTACCGTTGTGTGAGTAGGGTGAGACTCCATTAAATCTTTTCAACCAAGATAATTTTATTTTTACTTCGTAATATTCCTATATAGAGGATGTGTTGGGGATATATGGGGTCCACCCCACCCTCAAGTACATAAGTAGCATTAATTGAGGTTAATATTGGGTTTTCTTTTAAGATAGTCTAGATAGCTTGATAAAATTAAATGATACCCATCCGGCAGAAACCATTAGGATTATCGAATGGTTCTGCACCATAAATATGTAGTATGATTCTAAAATATAAACGCCGTATACTTTTAACAAGGCAACAGTTTAAGCAAAATTAAATCACCAGATATTGCAGGCGCATCATTTTCCAAGAAATGCAATCATTACTCAAAGATTTGTGTAAAAACATAATTTTTATAGGATTCGTAATTGGTTATGACAACCTTCAGTTTATCTTTTAGACCTATCGTTTTATAAAAACAATAAGTATACGAATGATCTCTTGCCAGTAAGATAAATATAAAGCATATGAACGGATAATGAAGCGGTCCCACGGTACTTCAACTTTAAAAACAATATCTTATCTTATGTGGGGGCCAGTCAGTGCAGATCGGCGACACTTCGACCTAGTGGGATCTTTTGTGTCGACACTCTCCCAATAACGACTGCCATAGATTTTCATGGCAGCCGGGACCAACAGCTTAACGTGCTTTCCGAGGCACGGAGCAGGCGATAATTGTCAATCAATACACACATCATTTCGAAAAGTTATATAACTTCCGAAAGTCAGAGGTGCGCGATGTGGGTTCGAACCAGAGACCCTCTGCATTGCAGTCTGTTGGTTTCCCCACTGAGCTATCGCTGCTCTTAAAAACAATAACTATATATATGTAATATATATTATATAATCAATAAAAGTTCGCCTATTCCAACACCAGTTTGAGTTTAGATTTAGATAACAATGTATGTAAAAAGAATTTAGTCGCGTCAGTTACCCACTGGACAGATTTGCCTAGTGGGGGGCCACAGGATATTACTTTTAATATTGTAAATATTTTTTGGCAATAAACAATTTTCTATTTAGTATTGTAGCTGTATTAAGCACTTAAGAAATACCTAAGTAGTACCCCACAAAAAATGAGTTTGCTCAATGCAATCGCCAAATAACATTAAGTAAACATTAAGCATTTAGCATTACTTAATTTATACGACGTGTAAAACGGTAATACGTTATTATTTAATATCCAAGGATTTTAAATGAATAATCATATCAGTTCTGATTGTAAAATATCCAGCACAGACCTCTTCTGAGTATGAAAAGGGTTCGAGTACCATCTACCACGCTGGTAGAGTGTAGATTGACAGACAGAACACATCTTCGAGAATATTATAGAGAACTCACATACAAGCAGCGTTTCCCACGATGTTTTACTTTTTTGTGAAAAAAAATATTTTCTTTTCACAAAAAAGTAAATCTTTTCACAAAAAAGTAAAACTCTCAATAATTATATTATTGAGAGGCCTTGGAATCGAACTTAACAACTCGGTGTGATAGCGGTATCAGCATGGGTAGTTGAAACGCACGGTATTCTGGCTATCAACGTCTATCTATTTAGAAATATTTTTTATTATTTTCACGAGAATATTGGGGATGACGATGTACTTGTATACAGACATTTGGTTACTTTATCAGCAAACGAGATATTAGAGAGTAACTTAAGAAAGACGAACTTACACCTATGAATTAACCAAAGTTACAAACATCGAGCTTATTAAGCATACAATCTTAAAGATACGAAACTACTTATAATATTCTTTGTATGTATTACGTATTCATAACTGAACATAATATGTTTTTAAATAAATAAGTCCTCGCTAGCAATTATTTGGCGATTTTATGCGCCGGGCAATGCTGCTTTCAGGAAGCTGGTATAAAAGTTGTAACATAGTTATCTTATCTTATCTCATCTGGGGGCTAGTCATTGGTATGCGGATGACAGCACGGGTGATGCGCGTTATACCAGCTATCAGAATGTCCCTCGGAGCATAATACAGGAAAGACGAACACAACTTGTGTCTGAAGTCAAGGACTCTCTTGGGTGGGCCTCCGAATGGGGTGAACAGAACTTAGTTCGATTCAACCCCTCGAAGACACAAGTGTGCGCGTTTACTGCCAAGAAGGACCCTTTTATCATGGCGCCACAGTTCCAAGGAGTTACTCTCCGTATCTCCGAAAGTATTGGGATCCTCGGCGTCGAAATCTCAAATAAAGTCCAGTTTGGGAGTCACTTGGAGGACAAAGCTAAATTAGCGAGTAAAAAGGTGGGTGTACTGAACAGAGCCAGGCGGTACTTCACACCAGGTCAACGTCTTGTGCTTTACAAAGCACAGGTCCGGCCGCACGTGGAGTACTGCTCACATCTCTGGGCAGGGGCCCCCAAATACCAGCTCGACCCACTTGACTCCCTACAAAAACGGGCAGTTCGAATCGTCGATGATCCCAATCTCACGGATAGACTGGAGTCGTTGGAGCAACGAAGAGACTTTGGGTCTCTCTGCGTGCTCTACCGACTCTTTCACGGGTATTGCTCTGAAGAACTGTTTGATTTGGTACCAGCGGCCCCTTTCTATCACCGTACCACTTGACACCGAAGCAGGGTTCATCCATATCACCTGGAAGCGTTCAATTCTAAGACGGTACGCTTTCAGCGATCATTTCTCCCACGTACGTGCAAGCTCTGGAATGAACTGCCAGCTTCGGTGTTTCCCGAGCGCTATGATATGTCCTTCTTCAAACGAGGTTTAAAGAGAGTTCTTCTTTCACGGTAGGCAGCGGCTTTGCTGTGTCCTGACATTGCTGAAGTTCATGAGCAGTGCTTACCACTTTCCATCAGGTGGGCCACTTGCTCGTCTGCCACCAAAGGCAATCAAAAAAAAAAAAGACCGGCGACACTTCGTCCCAGTGGGATCTTTTGTGTCGACACTCTCCCAATTACGACTACCATAGATGTTCATGGCAGCCGGGACCAGCGGCTTAACGTGCTTTCCGAGGCACGGAGCAGGCGATAATTGTCAATCAATACGCACATAATTTCGAAAAGTCATATAACTTCCGAAAGTCAGAGGTGCGCGACGTAGGTTCGAACCCGAGACCCTCCGCATTGCAGTCTGTTGGTCTCCCCACAGAGCTATCGATGGTCTTTAAAAAAAAATATATGCTTTGTATGTATTACGTATTCATAACTGAACATAATATATTTTAAATAAATAAGTCCCCGCTAGCAATTATTTGGCGATTTTATGTGCCGGGCAATGCTGCTTTCAGGAAGCTGGCATAAAAGTTGTAACATAGTCACTACTTTTTGCCTGAGAAGTAAAATTACCCGAATCGAGGCATGTATAACTCTCCTATACCACTTTAAAACCTTATCCCTAGACAGCTACTAGTATGCTTGATGTTACTCCTGGTCCCGGTATAGCGAGCGTTTATAGGCTAACATTACCGCTTATCATGTTGCAGGCCATAAGTTTCTTGGCCAACTGCGTTGTATAAAAAAGAAAAAGATGGAGATCCAAGGACTATGTAGATAATACATAGACAGCAAACTATCAACAAACTGATAACAAAGTTAAGGCTACAGTAACATACATATTTATCAATGAGTTAGTTGGTACTGATCGTGTCCTTGGGCGTTCAATAAACAATAATCTTACAAGACTTGACATAAAGCATCAATTCCCTTGCAACGGTAATGCGTTAGCCTCTATTACTAATGACATTAATTACAAACATAGTTTATAAAACTGCCACCCCACCTTATCACAAAGAGATAAAGTTAAATTCCGCTTGGCATAAGGTTGTAGCAGATGCAAAGATAATTTGGCTAATAGAAAGGTATTGTAATGTTTGGCGAATATAAATACTTGAACACGTGAAGATGTTACCATTCGAAGTTCAATACGCAATTTGAGTCGTGTCATCTTGGTAAGGGATCAAAAGTTTGAACAATCGAGAAAATAGAAAAGTGTTTTTGAAAACTGATATTCAATACAAATTAAGTTTATAAAGTATTCCAATTAGCAAAAAAAACTTTTAATAGCAAATTGTGTTTTATATCACAATTTCAAATATAAAAGGAAATTATTAATTAGTCCATTGCTGATATTTTTATTAGTACATCAGATTAATAAAAAAAATATCTAAATACAAATTTATATCTACTATCTCGGAGATAATGATAACATAATTAACGCGTAATCATAATAATTTAAGTTAATTATGGCGAGGTTAGAATTTAGATGTAGATACATAATTATAAAAAAATTAAAATAAAAAAGAATTTAGAATCTATATTGTTTTATTACTATTGATTTAACCTTGATTTCTTCGTTTCTTTTTCTAGATAATTTTGCGGTTTGTTGCGGTTAAGTTAAAATAAATAATCAAAATGAGGGTAAGGCAATGCAGTGTATTTGATTATTCATATAATATCCGGTCTAATCCCATCATTGCTTTTAAATATTTATTATAACTAGCGGTCGCCTAGTGCTCGAAATTCGACCAACTGATATATATTATGTCATGTCATTATACTCGTATATTGATATATGTAACCATAGTTAATCGCTTCGACTGCGTGTGTCAAATGCATGGTTGTGTGCGTGTAGTGTTTTTTCATTAATTTAATGTATTTATTATACATATTTTATATAAATATTAGCATTCGTCACTTTTTCTCTGTATAAACTATAAGTGTGCGAAATTTCATACTCCTCCGTCCGCCCAATTTTCGTAAAAAGGGATCCAAAGTTTTCGCTTCACGTATTAATATAATAGGCATTTACTGTTCTGTCAGCTTAATCTTAGTACAATTTTCAGTTTAGACACCGTTTTTATCTTTAGTTTTTATAATACTATAAGACATGTATAACATTCTACATTTATTAAAAACCTTCTGCCGTTATCAGTCTATGGCTGTTCATTAAATTTATGTGGCTTTGTTAAATTACATCTTACTTTAGATTCAAATTCATTAAGGGTCTCTACGTTTGTACGTTTTATACAAGGCCCTTCCAAAGTTTGCTGCGTAGGTACGTGACTGCGTGTTTTATTAACATGAATTTGTTGGTTACAGGAGAATATATGGATATAATTTGTCTGTTTCAGGTGTTTGTGGCAGTCATATGTATTCTGTCGCTGGCATTAGCAGAACCTCCTGTCGGGTGAGTTATGGGATTTCTGTAGATGCATCTCCATAGCTTAGATTCTGCTCAAAATTTCTCTATATAGTACAATAATTAATTATAGTACAATAAATGATTTTATAACTCTGACCTTAGTAGGTCTAATTGTACTGTAAACACATGAAGACTTTTTCAAATTTCAGTGTCGGTTACCCTTCAGCGCCATCAAGCCACGACCTCAGCCATGATCACGGTAACGACTTCCAAAGGTCTGTCTCGCAAGAGTACGGACCACCAGCTGCTCGATCTTTAAGGACCCCTCGTAATGAAATCTCACGAGAATACTTACCTCCAAATATAAGAGCAGCAAGTCCACAATCTAGACTTTCTCAAAATTATGGACCTCCTAATACACGTGACGGAATTTCTCAAAAATTTGGTGTACCAAGTTCAAGGTCATCAGCTAAGAATTCACCAGCTTCTAAAAGTCTTTCAACCGAGTATGGAGTCCCCAACACTCGATCTGGATCGTCTGAAACATATAGCGCCCTTGCAGCTCAAAGTGGCTTGTTGCAAGAATATGGTGTTCCATCTGTTATATCTGATATTGTAAGGACTACTTCTACTCAATATGAAGCACCAGAACTGCGTACGCTTTCAGAAGAATATGGAGTACCTTCTCAAAGAAGTTCCGGTAATACACCTTCTCAGAAATATGGCCCACCTACAGCTCGTAACTCTCAGGTTAGCGAGAAAGCTTTATCCGAGAAGTACGGAGTACCCTCAACTCGATCTAGCAACTTTCAGCAAGGCCATAGCTCTCCCCGAAGCTTTGCTAAGTCCTTTGTGTCAAGCCGTAAGCATTCTCCTAAAGTACCTTCACAATTCGGAGCCCGTTCCCGTTCAACCAGCAATGAAGTGCCAGCTGCCAAGAATTTTGGCTCACATTCTCAGAAAACAAAAGCATCATCTCAGACGTACAGGCCAAAACAGCGTGATCTGTTGGATACCTATGAAGTGCCAAGTGCCAGAGGTCTTTCTCAGAAGTATGGTGTACCTGCCAGCCGTGCTGCTAACCAGATGACCAGTGCCATTACATCATCTTATACTGCTGCTGCCAGGTTTGTCTCTTTATGTATGATGTTGTGTTATATAAAGGTATGTATGTACATAAAAGTTTGGATGTTTGTAACTTAATTACAGCCGAAACTACAAATGCTGAATAAATCCAAGCGAAGGCCATACTTTTAAAGAAATACAAAAAAGGCGTGGTTGATAAATAAATACTGATATGTATTTTAGTTAATTAATGTAGGTTTTCCTAAACATTAATTTTATTATCTTTATTATAATATAAGAGTTATGATTTTACTATAGTCATAGTACATTCGGCTTTGGGGAGTCTAAAGAGTAAAGGGCGCATTTTTATAGATAAACCATTCATTTTTCTCAGGTCTGCTCCTTCAGATACATACGGCGCACCCTCAGCTCGTGACTCCAAGCCCTCAGAACAGTACGGTGTCCCAGACCAGTACAGCAACCTCTCCAACAATGGTTACTCTGACGCCAGAGACGCTCTCGATGAAAATCTGAACCAGGTAAGGAATCGGTCAGGAATCACTAAAATTATAAATTATGATTTTAACTCAGAGCACAAATACCGCTGCGAAAACAAAGTCATAAGAAGAAGAAACATCACTAATAATAACAATACCTGATTAAAAGTAATATAAATAGTGAATTTTATTATAGAAATATAACCCTAGGGGCTGTTAGCTACAGTCAGGATCTCACCACTAGCAAATAAATTAAAATCTTGTAAAAAAACTTGCAGTCGATTACATTATTCTCAAAAGATATTGACTATTTACAAATAATTATAATATTAATTTTAAATAATAAGTAGTGCAAACGATATTGAAAAAGTATTATTTTTATCAAGGAGCCAGCTAGCTATGACTTCGCGTATAAAGTGAACGACTACGAGTCTGGCAGCGACTTCGGTCACACGGAGACGCGACAGGACAACAGGGCTGAGGGCTCTTACTTCGTTGTCTTACCCGACGGCACTAAACAGGTAAGATAAATAAGAAATAAAATGTTAGATTATTAAAATGGAATTATGGTGCCGTGGTTTACGTAATCGCCATGCCATATGTAGCGTCCCAAGTGTAATGGTCTTTATGCCAATAGGGAACACGACATAGTCTGATCCACATTAAATTGTTATAACAGACCTGTTCTGTGGAAAATCTCCTGCGGTACAGGACTTGCTGCCACAGTAGTACCTTAAAACCTAAAAAAGCATGGCATTATCGAGAGACACCTAATAAACTGTTGTGACATAGCCATAGGCCACCGGAACATAAAGTTATCCTTACGTACCTAGATTTAAACAATGGTTATTGAAACAGGTGGTAGAATACGAGGCTGATGAGCGAGGCTTCAAGCCGAGGATCTCCGTGGAGCCTGCAGACCTCGGCCGCTCCGGTGGATACGACGACAACGCGGCTGAACTTGCCAGCTCCAACGACGGACCTTATTGACGACTTATCATATAGTAAGACATTTTAAATGTCTAATGACTACTCATGTCATAGTCATTTTACTTTTTAATCGAAATGTTTGTAAAATATCAAAGATATCAAAATAAAATAAAAATTAATTAAAAACCTGCGCAGATGTTATATAATATATGTATCATAGTGTTAAGTTTAAGTTACCTTGTGATGTAGTCTTAGTGCAAATTAAAGTAAACTTTAAAATATTCGTTACTATTTTTCTTTACCTTATCTTACTTTTTCTTTCTTTTCTTCTTTTTCGTGCTTCGGAGGGCATGTAAAAGGTCGGTCCCGGTTGTTGCCAAATTGACAGCAGTCGTTAAGCCATGTCAGAGGCCTACGGGCGGCTTGAACAACTCTTGACAACAAGTTGGCCACTAACCACACGAAAAGAAAAAAGAATCCAAATATATGAATATATTTTGGATGTTAATCACTTGGTTGAGTGACAAACATCCAAATTACATCCAATCCACCAAATCCGTCTAAATGTTGTTGTCCGTTAAACGGATTTAGTTGAAATTTGGCGTACAAAGGAAAAGCAGTTAATCCCTAATAATATTAAGATTATAAATGATCGAAGTATTTTATGGACATCCTAACTCATATTATAAATGCTATTTTAAATGTTTATATGATTTTCACGCTTTCACGGACCATAATGAAATTTCCTATACACTCCGTCAAGGAGACAAAAAAGGACATAGGTTAACTTTCATTCAGAAAAAATACTGTTTCGGGGGATTGCAATTTATTAACAACATCCAGATTAACGCGAGCGAAATCGCAGGTCCGAATCTATTGATCTCTACATTAATATTTGACGACAAAACTCTATACCTATTATTAACCATAATGCACACACGGAGAAGTACGAGATCCGCCATATTTAAAGTTTATATGGAGAATAATAATAATAATAATAATAATAATCATTTATTTCTCTCTCACACAGAAATTGTTACAACAATCAGATGACTTAAATGTAAATTATTTAACAAGTAGTCAGTAAAAACTGTGCGAGAGACTGGTCTCTGTACTAGGTAGACCTGTATGACAGATGACCAGCCTCTCCCGACTGTACAATGTTGATGCACGAGATGATCATCTGGTAGAAATTACATGTATTTAGTTAGGTATGTGAGGGATGTATAAATGCTAATCTAATTTTATGAATGTAATATGTATTAGTGTGTGTGTGTGTGTGTGTTTGTGTGTGTGTGTGTGTGTGTGGGTGCGTGCGTGCGTGCGTGCGTGCGTGCGTGCGGGCGTGCGTGCGTGCGTGCGTGCGTGCGTGCGCGTGTGTGCGTGTATGTGTGTGTGTGTGTGTGTGTGTGTGTGTGTGTGTGTGCGTGCTAGTGTGTTTTTATTTCGGTACATGTAATAGATTTTCTGTTTCCTCATAACTGAGGGATTTTAGCCAGGAAGAAAGCTTTTCTTTGCAGCGATATTTTGTGAGACAATATATTGATAATTCCTTATTTACTTTTTTGTATAAATATCCTCCCAGAAAACCAAAGAACCGACTGGAGAAGGATGTAGACCATTGCTTGTTTAGTGACGAGCGAACGTTGTATGCCCGACGTTTGGCTAGTTGAGCTGGATCAAAAGGGAGCAGAGAGTGCTGTTTTAGAATGGTGTTTAGGATGTACAGTTGGCGGACAGTCAGAACGTCTGCGAGTTGGTAGAGGTCTCTTGTGGGGAATAAGAAAGGCAAGGAGTGACTCACCTTGAGGACTGCTCTTTGCGCTCTTTCCACCTTTATCAGACTTGTTTTGCAGACGCCGCCCCATACTGAAATGCAGTATGTTATCACAGATTGACACAGGGATGTACTCGTATATACTAATTTTATTATTGTTTTGTCTGCACTTTGGCGTAGATTTATAAATACATACATTAACTTACGTATTCTTGATGAGAGTAGATCAATGTGATGCTTGAAACTTAGGGAGCTGTCGATTATTACGCCTAAGTATTTGATGTGTGTGACACGTTCTAAGTGATCACATGTGCAAGTCTCATTAGTTGAGCAAGAGTGGGCTATAATGTAGTAGTTCTCTGAACAATTAAACTGGGTGTTATGTAATGTGAAGGGTATGTATTTAGTTTTGTCACTATTGAGTGTCAGTCCATTGTTCTTGAGCCATGAAGTTACTCTGTCAAGACCAACTTGAGCAATAGCGTACGTGTCATCCCAAGTATCACCGTGAAATATTAGTGCAGTGTCATCCGCAAACGTTACAATTTTGCCATGTGCTAATTGTGTGCTGCACAAGTCGTTTATGTAGGTGAGAAAGAGCGTAGGGCCGAGTACGCTACCTTGCGGCACGCCAAATGCAATTGGTAGGTCATCGCTAGTATCCTCTCCAACTCTAACTCTTTGTTGTCTACCTGTAAGATAGTCGGTGAACAGCTTGTGCTGAGTATCTCGAACACCCAATCGCTCTAATTTGCTTAGAAGGAGTGGGACAGAGACCGTGTCGAACGTTTTTTTTATGTCGAGAAAAACTGCTAAAACTTTTTTCCTTTTATCTAATTTACCCACTATATGATCAGTAAGTTCATGTACTGCATCATTAGTTGATGAACCGGCCCTAAAGCCGAATTGAGATGGGGAAATTAGTTTTTTATTTTCAAGGTAGTCAGTTAAACGCTTATTTATGAGCTTCTCTACCACTTTGGATATGGTAGGTAGGATAGCGATAGGTCTATAATCGTTGACACAAGCTCTGTCTCCACTCTTGAAAATAGGTATTACTTCAGCAAGTTTGAACATCTGCGGAAATACACCAGTACTGAACATAACGTTGAATATGTGGGTTAGTGGGGGAACTAAGATGGAGTGGTATCTTTTCAAGAAAGCGCCAGAGATATTATCTCTTCCTGTTGTGTTGACTTTCTTTAGACCCAGTATACAATTTCTAACCTCTGTTTCAGTGACAGCGTCTAGCACAAACGAGGATAGCTGAGAATCCACGTACGATACGTTGGGTGATCCCCTAGTGTTGATTTTATCCGCTAGGTTTTTACCAATTGACACAAAAAAGTGGTTTATATGGTTTAAGGAGGAAATCGGGTTATTATTGTTTACTAGATCTGTGGCTGGTGCAGGTTTATTATAGTGATGTGTAACTTTTTTTATTGTGTCCCATAATGTTTTACTGTTGTTCTTGGCTGCATTATTTAATAGCGCTTTTTCATATTCTCTTTTTAGGTTTTTTAGTGTTGAGTTACAGAAATTTCTATAGCGTAGATATGTTATCTTGATAATTTCATTATGTGGGTTCTTCCTATATTTAACGTGAAGTTTGTCCCGATTTCGCATACACTTGAGAAGGCCTTTAGTTACCCAAGGTCTTTTAACGCGCTTGCGATTTGGGACTATGTTGATAGTAGTATTGGACATAATAATCGAATTCAAACTCGAAATCAGGAGAGAAGTAGCTACGTTAGCGTCATTGCAATCGTACACTGCGTCTAAACTCGGATTAATCATATCCTTATCTAGTCCCTCATAGTTTAATTTTTTAACAGTGTGCGTTTTTTTGTGTTGAATATTATATTTTAGTGTAATAATTGTGCAGTAGTGGTCAGTTACCGAAGTGTCAACAACATAGCAGGAGGCTGGAAGTGTGCTTTTGAGCATAACATGGTCTAGACAGGTTTTGTTATGTGTCGGCAACTGGTGTGCGGGAAGAATGCTATGCGAGGCTAGGAGGTTTAGGTATACGGATGAATTGTTATCATTATTATTTGGCATGATATCTATATTGATATCACCTGTAAGAATAATGTTAGGTGTTTTTATACTGGTAATCAAGTTATTTAACGATTCAATAAAAGGCTGTATATTTTTATATCCTGGTGGACGGTAAATTACAATTAAGGTAGTATTGCAGTCAATTTTCAGGGTTATACAGTTGGCATCTTGCATAATAGTGTCCAAAATTGTCACTCTCATAGTGTTTTTAAAATAAACTACGACACCTTCGTTTTGCGTCAGGTTATTATCGGTTCGGGTGTAGTTGTAACCGTCCAGTTGCGGTATATAATGTGTATGTCGTAGCCAGCACTCTGTTAACACAACTAGATCCCAATCCGTGTTTGACCTATCTAAAAGTGTTATAAGTCCCTGGAAATTTCTGTTTAAACTGCGTATATTTTGGTGTATAATTTTTAGAGTCGAGTGTGATGTGTCTAATAGTTTAGCACATTCCTCCATATCGCAGGCAGACGATGTAGCGACTTGGAAATGGTCTAAGAAACCATTTATTTCATTAATGTTATCGAATTGGAACACACATATAGTCAGTGGGTGAGTTCAGAGGTAGTGAGATAGGATATTTAATTAGAGAGTAGAGATTCAGGATATATCCGAAATAGCGCTTATGGTTTGTATGAGAAGTGGAATGATTCAGGCGTATCAGTATATATAGAACGGTATGAAGGCTGTGAGAGTGTAATGCAAGCGAGTATGGGACAAGCAGTATATGTAAATATGTATGTAAAATGGTTTGAAATTTAGCGAAATAATGTATGTTTGGAAAGAATAGTGTATTGCGTATATTTGTAGAGTTAAGGATGGTATGTGAAAGGGCCTGCGTAATTAAAACGTATATAGCGTGGTACAGTTTAGCAGTGTAATGTTTATTAGATAGGTGTCTTTTAGAGAACTCTGGCCAAGGAATAGTTATGTAATCTGTGTGCAAATGTATATGTATGTGACAAAACTCTATACCTATTATTAACCATAATGCACACACGGAGAAGTACGAGATCCGCCATATTTAAAGTTTATATGGAGAATGAGAGCAGAAAGCTAAATTTTATTTTTAAGGTCAGCTTATTTTTATATGGCTTATGTTTAACCTATCACCAGATATAGTAAAATATAACAGTCAAAAATATTAAATCATCACCAAATTGCACAGCAAAATATATTTAAAAAGATCAAAATAAGTCGACGGAGATTTTTGGGTGGGTTTAAGAAGGAACATAACATAACCTAAACCCTTCCGAGACGGAATGCAGTGATTTGAGGCGTATAGGTGCTCGTTATGATATATTTTAGTAAGCATATTTTGCGGCGCAATTACTATTTTTGGTGGTCATTATATTTAATCCCTTTTTATATTACTAATTACCGGTATTCTCATTAACCCTTCTACATTAGAAATAAGTATGTTGTGCTAGGAGTATGTTCACATCGCTAGTGCAATGAGTAGTAATCCAAAAGGAAACCTCTCGATCGGAAGCTCATTAACTTATCCATTGGGCTACCGCCACATTATAATAATAAAAAATATCAGCCTTGTATTTAAGTATCCCGCTGCTGGTCACAGCTCTGGCGTCAGTGTGAGAAGGATTAGGCCATAGTAGTAGACTATGGCCTAGTGTGGGTTAGCAGACTTCACATATATTTCAGTATACTAGCGGTTGCCTAGTGCTCGAAATTCGACCAACTGATATATATTATGTCATGTCATTATACTCGTATATTGATATATGTAACCATAGTTACGCGCTTCGACTGGACTTACAAAAATTGGGCGCCATGCATTTGACGACTGCGTGTGTCAAATGCATGGCGCCCAATTTTCGTAAAAAGGTATCCAAAGTTTTCGCTTCACGTATTAATATATAGATTATAGAATACATATAGGTTCCTTCACCGTTAAAGCGACTGAATTTTTTATTTTTTTTTTTGCTCGTTAACATGACTACACTCCACCTGATGGTAAGCAGTCGTGTGGTCTAAGAGCAGTGGCCTCCACATCGCCCCCACAGTAGCCGAGGCGATGTTGAGGTCTCTAGTTTGACGGCCTGAGAAGATGCTTTTTCACGTCCGCCCCGCTTAAAGAACCCAGGATTGAAGGAAGAAGGAAACACGTGCCTTGGCAGAGAATTCTATGCCTTGGTCGTTCGGCAGAGATATTAGGACCCAAACTTTTTGGTACGCGCTCTAATCGACTCTACCGTGTAAGGATGGCATCTGAGCCCAGCACGCGTTGTTCTGGACAGGAAAGGGGAGTGCGGGATAAGGTGGAATAACTCTTCAGAGCACTCCCCGTGGTATATTCTGAAGAAACATGCCAATGAGGCAATGTCCCTACGGAGTTGCAGAGGTTCCAGTGAACTCGTGACCTCTGGATCTCCGATGATACGGACAGCCCGCCGCTGTAACCGGTCGAGAGCGTCCAGCAAGTACTGCGCGGAGCCATCCCAAAGATGAGAACAGTACTCCACGCAAGGGCGCACTTGTGCCTTATACAATAGGCACAGTTGCCCAGGCGTGAAGAACCGCCTCACCCTGTTCAGAACTCCGAGTTTTCGCGAAGCTTGCTTAATGATGCTCTCGATAAAGGTTTTCTGATTAAGGGAGCGGCAAAGATCCAACCTAAGATGGAGAGACTGTCACGTATCACCAGTGGAGTGTTCTTCAGAGAAGGGAGGGGAAGGAACGGAGACTTTTTTGTTGAGAACGCGCATGCCTGGGTCTTCTTGGCGTTGAACTCGACCAAGTTCTTGGCACCCCATTCATAGATGCGGTCCAAGGTCTGGTCAAGTTCAACGACAAGATTCTGCCTTTTCCCCTCAACCTCAGCCTGTTTGGCCCCAGGATGTCCGAGATATCGCCCATGCACGGTACTGTCGTCCGCATAACAATGTATGTTGCCGAGATTCAACATATCATTGATATGCAGAAGAAAGAGCGTAGGGAATAAGACTGAACCCTGAGGCACTCCTGCATTGACCTGCATAAATTTGGAAGCGCGACCGTCGCAAAGGACCCGAATACGACGCTTCTGCAGGAAACTTGCAATCCAGGTGCACAGTTGAGGGGGCAAGCCATAGGCCGGGAGCTTGGAAAGAAGAGACCGGTGCCAGACTCTGTCGAAAGCTTTGGCTATGTCAAGGCTGATAGCCAAAGACTCGCCGTGC
Organism: Catocala sponsa; assembly: GCA_963564715.1. Lineage (NCBI taxonomy): Eukaryota > Metazoa > Arthropoda > Insecta > Lepidoptera > Erebidae > Catocala > Catocala sponsa. The sequence goes on from OY751351.1 coordinate 13,776,402, forward strand.
TTGTCCATAGCTTCACCCCAGAGGTGCGTGACGAACGCTAGAAGATCACCCGTCGATCATTTAGCCCGAAAGCCGTATTGGCGATCATTGATCAACGATTGATCCTCCAGGTAGCGGACAATTTGGGTGTTTATAATCCGCTCGAACACCTTGGAGAGCACCGAGGTGATAGCTATGGGACGATAGTTGCTTGGCTCGGAACGGTCCCCCTTTTTGGGAATCGGTTGAACGTTCGCCTCCTTCTAAGCCTCAGGCACAATGCCTGCGGCGTAAGACGTCCGGTATAGGCGCGTAAGCGTGGGAGACAACTCCGCTGCACATTTTTTAAGAACCACAGCTGGGATGCCGTCAGGTCCACTGGCTTTCCGAATATCGAGAGACTGCAGTATCGCACGAACGGTTCGTTGCCTGATACATATATCAGGCATGGTGTAGCCGCAGTTGGCAATGTTAGGCGGCTGCAAACCGCAGTCATCGATTCGGGAGTTGGCCGCAAAGCGATTTGCAAGCAGATCTGCTTTCTCCTGCGGCGGATGAGCCAGTGATCCATTCGGATACCTCAGATGGGGCAGCAAGGTCTGGCAGAAGTTGGACTGCACGGATTTGGCCAGGCGCCAATAGCTACGACTGCCCGTAGGATGCGCCATGAGTTTCTGGCCGAACCGTGCGACGCGCTGGGCATCCGCTCTTAAGTATGCCCTCTTGCAGACCTTTGTGGCTTGGTTGAACGCTGCCTTTAGGTGATCCACGTTAGGGTCGTGGAGAGTGCGAGCCCTGGTCCAAGCGCGGTACGCTGTCTGTTTGCGTTCAACAGCATCAGCGCATTCACGACCGAACCAGGGCCTTTTTCTGCCGCCGCTCGTGACATCACTGTATGGAATATAATATTCCATACCCAGGATGAGTTCACCAGTGACAGCAGTAGCGCTCTCTGATGGATCCCTGTTCTCAAAGCAGCGTTGAGCCCAAGGGATGGATGCGAAGTACTCCCGCATTCCAACTATCATTTTTAAATAGTGGGGTTATTGTGGAGGGCAAAACTAACTCGTTCTCTCGGCGAAAGATCGCTCAGCAGTAAGGAACTAGCATTCAACTGAGTAAGACGTTCTCAATAGTCCGTGTAATTGCTGTGAGTTTGGTAATATAGTCACATAATATTTTAGACGATTGAGTCCCATTATAATTAGGCTATCCATATACCGAAACTTTATCATCAGATATTTATTTATTTTTAACTATATATAAGTTTTAACTATACAATTACTGATACTTGTATAGTTAAAACTTATATCATTAGCAGATTTTGCCGGCGGCTTCACTCACGTGAATCTAAATTTTCTCAATAAATTCTATCTCCTGGGAACAGTTACTTTTCTGGAGGATACGTACCATTTATACTTGTCAGTACCCCTGAAAACGTGTATGTGAAATTTCACGATGGTCGGTCATGTAGTTGAGTCGTGAAAGCATAACAAACAAACAAAATCTCATCAGCATTTATAATATTACTTAGGATAGGATTAGGATGTCACTGTTTTGCGACACTGAAATTTTCTATTTACCTACATGAATATTTCTAAACATAATACGCTAGGTATTTATAAATTATTGAAACACAAGCCTTCTGGTCACGCTTTTCAACACGAAACAGCTCAAATATGTACTAACCAATAAAGTTTTGATATTTGCGCCGTTTGATCGTCTCCGCTGATGCAGCAGCAGCACCAGCACAACCCGCTGTGCTAGAAAGATGAGAAGCCGCAAGGGTGTCGACACATGTTGCGTCCCTTACCAAAGGCCTACCCATTTTCCATAGCAATAATGACATACCATCTGGTCTCTTGCCATCGTCGCGTACCAAACCATGAGGTTCAAGCTGAGCCGGAATGCCAGAGGTGACAATAGCCCGACGGAGTATGTTATTTCGGTCACGGCGGCCAATCTTCACGGAGACTGCCCATCTGCGCAGGACATATTATAGTGCACAAGTGCGTGCGCAAACACAAGTGCACTCTCTATTCCCTAACTTTCATAATCCGACTGGACGGCTATCTAACATGACCGGAGAGAGAACAAACGCAGGACCAATAGCTTTACGTGCTTTTCGATGCATGAGGGCGTTTACTCAGCCAATTGCCCAACTATTGAGATTTCTTGGCATAAAAACCCAATAACTTTTACTTGGCCTGATCCAGGATTCGAATTCGCGACCTCATGCACAGCTGTCGCGATCACTACCGCTGCGCCACAGAGATAGAGTACGGTATACAGTGTTGTGTTCTTAAGGTTCCATTTTAGTTTCGTATCTCACATTTTTGAAGATTAGTATGCCGTTATGTTATCTTTACCTTATAGAAGATGACAAGATACCAATTGGACAGCCAGCTACCAACATCCTTGACACTGAACTAACAGCTGGAGTCGAAATGAAGCTGATGGTGTCCTTGGCGTTAATGGACCTTACGTAAGTTGAAATAAAGCATCAATTCCATTGTTACAACTGCGACAACCTCTACTCCTAATAGAGCTAATTACAAACATACTCTATAAAAGCTACAACCACCTAATTACATAGACGTAAAGTCGAAATTCGTTTGGCTAGCGACTGTGGTAGATGTAGAGACAAGTTGGTTGATAGAAAGGTATTGTAATGTTTAGACAGTATAAATACTTGGACACGTGAAGATGTTACCATTCGAAGATCACTAAGCAATTCGAGTCGTGTCATCTTGGTAAGGACTAGATTTAAATAAGAAAAAAATTACGATATTTAAATTAGAAGCTAAACAATCAATTGGTTTGTTTTAAGTTGATGGGCGTTACTATTGTTATTGCGTGTGCCTCAGTGAGAATGCGTATAGTTTTGTCTGTTTCGCACAAGCAATCCTAACTAATATTATAAAAGCGAAAATGAGTTTGTTTGTTTGCTTGTTTGTTACCTTTTCACGCCTAAACCACTGAACCGATTATCCTTAAATTTTGCATATACGTTGACAGGTGTACATAAACGGACATAGGCTACCTTTCATTCCGAAAAAATTACTGTTCCCGAGGAAAACAATAATAACGTTCTTATGATAATAGGTGGCGCCACGTGTCTTTCGAATCATGATTTAATTATATTATTATTATTACAAGCAAAGTAGAACCCGAATTGATTGTCAAATTCTAAATTAACGCGAGCGAAGCCGCGGGCAAAAGCTAGTACGTAATAATGCTTTTAAAAGATGCCGGTGCAGTTCTTAGTAAGAGGGAAATACTTCAAATAAATAAAATATTTTAATAATAATAATAATGTATTGATTTATTAGAATACCTATTGTAATTACAGTGGTGTTCCACAAATTTGATTTCGTATAATATTCTGCCGTTGCCAGCGTACAAATTATTTTAGCAGACCATAATAACATGCCTTATATGAACTTGTTAATAGGAATGTAAATTTAAGAAATCTAAAATAAATAATTGTATTGTAAACTATTAAATTAGTAGTCCTAAATTAAATTCTAAATTTAATGTCAAATATGTCATTCACAAAGTGGTTGATAGTAAAATAATTAATAACATATTTTGTCTAATAGAAAGTTAAATAATTCATTTTTAAATTTCACAAGATTAAGAGTTTTGAATACTTACATCGGGTAATTTATTATAAATATTTTATACGAATAGACTGTCAAAATTTTCTTGTCTACTGCAATACAACTAATTAAAAAGTTCTTATCAATAGTTACTGAATATGTTGTTGGAGAGCAGCGATAGCTCAGTGGGGAGACCAACAGACTGCAATGCAGAGGGTCTCGGGTTCGAACCCACGTCGCGCACCTCTGACTTTCGGAAGTTATATGACTTTTCGAAATTATGTGCGTATTGATTGACAATTATCGCCTGCTCCGTGCCTCGGAGGGCACGTTAAGCCGTTGGTCCCGGCTGCTATGAACATCTATGGTAGTCGTTATTGGGAGAGTGTCGACACAAAAGATCTCACTGGGTCGAAGTGTCGCCGGTCTGCAGTGACTGGCCTCCACATAAGATAAGATAAGATACTGAATATGTTAAATTATAAGAGCTGATTAATAGAAGAAAAAGAAAATTTATAATTATTAACTTATTTTATACAACTGTTCTTTTCTCTTTCTAGATAATTTTGCAGTTCGGTCTCAATTTCGAAAAATGAAGGTAAAATGCTTAATATTATAAATGTTATATTTGGTACTCATTGCTGTAATCTATATTAATATTATAAAGCTGAAGAGTTTGTTTGTTTGTTTGTTTGGTTAAACGTGCTAATCTCAGGAACTACTGCTTCGAATTGGAAAATCCTTTTATTGTTGGATAGCCTATTTATCGAGGAAGGTTATAGGCTATATTACATCACGCAACGACCAACCATAAACGCAAATGAAACCGCGGGCATATCTAGTATTCTATATTCTACTATGTGAACCAATAGCTTTGTTTAATTTTTAGATTTGTGTATTATTTTATCAAGAGCCTTTATTCATATTACTATTTTCTATGTTTCAGATTTTTGTTCCGCTGATATGTGTGGTGGTGTCATTAGCACTCGCTGAGCCTCCTGTCGGGTGAGTCATTAATAGCAGTTTGAGTTTTATCATTCTATAGGTTCCTACTACACAGTTTATTTAGAACCAATTTTTTTCCAAAATCCGCATTACAATTTGCTTGTCACAGAACATAATCATTTCTTAATTGATCGATTTCTAATGCCATCTTTCCATTATGGTAGCTGAATGCTAGGAATAAAAACATATTTTAAAATTTCAGTGATGGTTACCCTACAGCGCGATCAAGCCACGAACAGAGTCATGATCATGACCACGAACACGATCACGGTAACAACTTCCAAAGATCTCCGTCGCAAGAGTACGGAACACCTAATGTACAAAATGAAATTTCTCAAGAATATGGTGAACCAAACGCAAGGTCCTCGGCGCAGTACTCTTCTTCTAAAAGTCTTTCAACAGAATATGGCCTCCCTGACACCCATTCTGGACCATATGAATGGAACAGCGCCACTGTTGCAAAAAGTGGTTTATCCCAAGAATATGGTGTCCCATCTGTTAAGCCCAATACTGCAAGGTCTCCTTCTGGTCAATACGGTGCACCAGAACTGCGTACGCCTTCAGAAGAATATGGAACACCTTCTCGAAGAAGTTTTAGCGTTGCACCTTTGCAGAAATATGGTCCACCTGCAGCTCGCAACTCTCAGCTTTCTAGTCAACACTCAGCTAGCTCTGGAGACTTGTCACAAAGATACACTACTTCTCGAAGCTTCGCTAAATCCTTTGCAACTAGCAGCCCACGTTCCTCCAAAGGATCTTCTACATTCGGAGCTCGTTCTTCTTCCACCAGCCACGGAGTGCCAGTTAGGAGTTCCAGTTCTTATTCTGCCAACACTAAATCTTTAACCAAGACATATGGTGCACCAAACCAGCGCGATATTTCGGATACTTATGAAGTGCCAAGTACTAGGGATCTTTCTCAGGAGTATGGTGTACCTGCCAGCCATGCTGCCAACCAGAAGACCAGTGCCTTATCCTCGACTAATTCTGATTTTGCCAGGTTAGTGAATAAATCTTTTATTATCATAAAATAGTAATCAACATCTTCAACATATTTTGATCAACTTGAGCATAGCATTTGAACACACAATCCAACATATTTTTAATTTTTCAGATCTAATCCCTCAGACACTTATGGTGCACCCTCAGCCCGTGACTTCATGCCCTCAGAACAGCACGGCGTCCCCGACCAGTACAGCAACCTCCCCAACGAGGGCTACTCTTACACCAGAGGCGCTCTCGATGAGACTCTCAATCAGGTAAAGGCACATCACCAACGTTGTTAAATCATTCATAATTACAACTTATAAATAATTTTCTCGGATAAATATTGCTAAGATGTGAAGGGCTTACAAAAAGTATGGGGTATTATCTAAAGGAATCTGGCTATTGATATTTTGCACGATCACGCATGAGTAATATCAATGGTATTGGGTTTTCCTATTGAAACTGTCAGTAGCAGCATGTAATCTTAAAACGTGCCCGGTGAACGTCAATAGGCACGCCTTTAATAACATGAATACTGAAACCATAGCTGGCGAAATGTGGTACCACTATACCACAACGTATGCCACAATATACCTCTTCAGAAATATCTATTTAAGTAATCTATATATTATCACGTGCTGCAAAAAGCTTTGTACCTCTTTTTACGAAAATTAGGCGGACGGAGTATGAAATTTGGCACAGTTAAATTTTATATGGAGAAGGAGTGGCGATTCCTAATATTTTGATAAAATATGCATTAGAAATAAATTAAATTAATGAAAAAACACGACACGCACACAACTATGAATTTGACACACGCAGTCGAATCGCGTTCGTAGTATTTCGGCATTGTTCGTATAATGTCGTATAATTCTACGTAATTATCGTTACATACCGTTTCTATGTAATAAAGTAAAAAAGAAAACAAAGTAGCAAGCTTAAGAATATCGTCAATGAAAGAGTATAGTTAAGTAAATAATAATATGTTTGAAAGAGATAGATAAATTAACCTGTATAGCCTTGACGAAATCTAAATGAAATGTGGTTAAGTATAAGGGTATATTTATAGACAATAAAACCTTAATAACGATCAAACTTAAAATATAAATCAATTATGGACGAATTTCGACCACTAAGCGACCGCTAGTTAATATAAATTGTTATATCCTCTCTTGTTCTCTGATCCCTATTGATATTATTTGAGATGTATTAAAACTGATATCAAGTTGCAAAGATATTTACAATACCAAGTCATGGCAGGTAATCATAACTTTTTTTTCATAACCAGGAGCCCGCTAGTTACGACTTCGCGTACAAAGTGAATGACTACGAGTCTGGCAGCGACTTCGGACACACGGAGACGCGACAGGACAACAGGGCTGAGGGCAGCTACTTCGTTGTCTTACCTGACGGCACTAAACAGGTCAGTAGCGTTGTCACAATAGGTATTTAATTTTTTAAAAAGATTAAAATTAAACAAACTTTATACGGATTATTACAACATTCGCGTAAACGTATTAAGGCAATATTATAAAAATAAAAAAAAATTCTTGAGATGGCATGCAAGCATTTGGCTCGCCTAAGAAGAAGCAGGCAAGGTAGAAAATGATCACGTGTAATATAAGTGTATACACTCTAGCAGTAGGGTGTCTGGAGAAAAGTAATGGATGATGGAATGAAAGGTATAGGAAAAGGTAATTGTAAGAGAGTGATACTTACCTGGACGAGCAAGCTCATTTGTGACCTCAGTAAATCATTAGGTATGGCGAGCACTTGCACTCAACGTTTGAAAATGTTAATTAGTAACACAATAAATTAAAGACATCACTGGCTCACTATTACAAGATTCTATGTTATTTCTTTTTACTTTGGGGAAATGAGGTTTATAATTTGCATATCAGTAAAAATAACATGAAAAGTAACTTAGAACTACATGTTTGCGATTTAATATTGTGAGGTGGTAATTGCTTCCATCTATTAATATATTAGTCTAAACAAAAAGGAATTACATAATTACATAGAAATATGCAATATTCATAACAATTTTTTTTCAAAAATGTAACATATAACCTTGTAATATTGGACCACCGATATATAAAATACACACACTTACTTAGTGATCTCTTAGGTACGGCACTAACACTGTAAGTGCTCAGCCACATATGTATAGAAATGTATGACTAATATACGTGTGTGATAATGTTTAATTTATACGTCTTATGTTTAACTTATCACCAGATATAGTAAAATATAACATTGAAATTAAACAAATTAAAATATAACAATATAACAGTCAAAAATAGTAATTGATCACCAAAATTAAAACCGCATTTTAATACCAAAAATATTAATTGCTCAGCAAAGAGATCAAAATATGTCGACAGAGCCCCGCTTCGCGGGGCTCCTATTTTTGGGTGGGTTTAAGAAGGAACCTAACATAACCTAACCCTTCCGAGACGGAATGCAGTGATTTGGGGCGTATAGGTGCTCGTTATGATATATTTTAGTAAGCATGTTTTGGTGTGCAATTACTATTTTTGGTGGTCATTATATTTAATTCCAATTTATACTACACTTAAGTTGCTATAATCGTACGCTTCTTTCCTTGTCAATCTTCCTTGCGAGTCCTTTTAGGTTCTTACGTAATTTCACTTACATTATTATTATTGATCTGTGTTGTTTATCAATAACAATTTAATATCTCAGGTGGTAGAATACGAAGCTGATGAGCGAGGCTTCAAGCCGAGGATCTCTGTGGAGCCTGCAGACCTCGGCCGCTCCGGTGGATACGACGACAACGCGGCTGAACTTGTCAGGTCTAGCGATGGACTCTACTGACGACCTGACTACCATAGCTTCCATCGTCTGTAAAACATATTATATATATGGAGTAAAATTTAAAAATAAGTGCGTAAAGAATATTTATGTACTCAATTATTATTTAATTAGTATTACCTATAGAAAAGTATTCCAAAATCTCATAGTTTAAGCTTCTTTGTGACGTAGTTCTCTTAATAAAGATTAAAGTTATTTTATGAAAAAGTATATTTCGTTGTCCTTACATTCTATCCTTATTAATATTATACACCCAAATGTGAGTTTGTTTGTAATACTTTAACGCCTTAATAACTCGACCGATAATCATGAAATGTCGCCCACACGTTGTCAGGGGTACAGAAAAGGACATTGGGTCTATCCTGGAAAATAGTGCTATTATATAATAGCAACTTATTGTCGAAGCTAGCGAGCGAAGCCGTGGGCAAAATATATATTTTATACATTTAAAAAACAACAACTGTTAATGCTACATAGGACGTTTGCACCTTGGATCCTTTGTAAGCATTCCAAGGGCCGAGTATTTTGCTAATAGAAATATTATGAATATTCTTAAGAGAGAAACAAATATTATTTCATTTTAGTATAGACTAGCTGTTACCTGCGACTTCGTCCGCGTAGATTTTAACTAAAAAGTGTTTGTCACTGCGGAACCCTATTTTTTTCTAAAACCAAATCAGCCTATGTTACTGCTTATAACATCAGCTATCTGCCAGTGAAAGTCCCGTCAAAACCGTTTCAGCCGTTTCGGAGATTAGTCGGAACAAACAGGCAGACAGACAGACAAAAATTTTAAAATAGGTGTTTTCGTATAGGTACCTTATATACTTTCATATGCATTAGATAAAAAGCTATTATTTTGACATTACAACCAGACACACCAATTATATTTATTTGTATAGACGTATAGCTAAAGAGAATCCCGATATGATATTACATAATTTTAAGGTGTATATTTGATATTAATATGTTATGTTAAACTAAAACACTCGGCTTTTTTAATTCTATGTATAATATTAAGATTAGTAGTGCTAGCTTCGAGCTAGATAAATAATAGAGGTTTAAATACGAAGTTGCCGGTTTGCATAAAAAATGGGTAACGTTGGGATTTTTATATTAGCTATTCCAACAAAATAATTTTTTTTAATGGCCATTTCGGATTCTGTTTATTCTCCATGTATAGTTGTAATAAGGCCACTTGGTATGGTTTGTCTTAAATTACAAAAATATCCCGATTATGGTAATTATAGCGAATTGAAACAGGGAATACGGTAACGAAACAAAGCACAATTGTATAAATGGTTATTCGTATTTAATATTATCTTATCTTATCTTGTGTGCCAGTCAGTACAGACCGGCGACACTTCGACCCAGTGGGATCTTTTGTGTCAGCCCCAAGATTCATCCCTCAGCTATCTCCTTATGAATGTACTGCATTAGCTGCAGTGTACAATTCAGAGGGAGAAGCCAGAAGTCTTCAGGGTTTGGATATGCCAATCCCATCAGACCCATCCTAAGTCCAGCCAACGCGTCGCATTCACACAGTAGGTACGATATGGACTCGTCCTGTTCACCACAGGCTCTGCAGATCGAATCGTATGTCAATCTCAATCTGCACAGGAAGTCTTTGGTGCCAAAATGGCCAGTGAACGCTCCTGTGAGCAGGTGCATTTGGCTCTTGCTATACCCGCAGAACCTCGGGTTAAGCCTGTGGCTCCGTTTGCAATGAATTTCTTGGAGTGTTCCAGACCCCTAAGGGCCATCCACTCTAGCCTGTATTTTTCATTGCCGTGTGCATTCAAAGCTACCTTTATGGTGCTCTCAGAGAGTCCCACGAATGGCTCGGGGCCCACAAATAGTTGCTCCGAGCCCTTTCTGGCTAATTCATCAGCTTCCTCATTGCCTTGCACCCCTGCATGCCCCGGAATCCACACCAGTCTGACTGTGTTCTTCCTGCCTAGTTTGTTAAGGAGCTTAACACAGTTCTGGACCAGTCTGGAGTCCACCCTACACGAGTCCAGAGCCTTAAGAGCAGCTTGACTGTTACTGAGAATATACACAGTCCTGTCAGTGACACCACTGTTGATATTCTCCTGAGCACAGGCAATTATAGCATAAGTTTCCGCTTGGAAGACCGTTGCATATTTGCCCATGCTTTGGCTCACCTTACAGTCGTTGGCATAGATTCCAGCGCCTGATCCTGTTTCCATTTTGGAACCATCAGTGAACCAGTTGAGACAACCCTTGTCAGGGGATTGTAAACCTTGTCTCCATTCGTCCCTCGTGGGGACCTTTATCTTAAAATTCTTTTTGAATATGTGCAATGGTTGCATTTTGTCGCATCCCATGCTCATAATCCTTTTGAGATCCTTTGAGATCTCCAATTTTGTGTGTCGAGTTACCGGCATATTGACGCTCCACAGCCCATGCACAGATAGTCTATGTAGCGCCTTTAACACCTCTGACTCGACAACAATGTGTAGCGGCGTTAGATCCAGCAGGACCTCTAACGCTGCCGTTGGCGTGGTTGGAAACGCCCCTGTTATAGCTATGCAGGCCAATCGCTGGACCTTCGACAGCGCGTTCCTGCATGTAGCTAGTTTGGTTCTTGGCCACCAGACAACGCTTCCATACGTGAGTATGGGTCTTATCATCATCATGTATAGCCACTTGATGATCTTGGGCTTTAGCCCCCAGGTCTTCCCATAAGTAGATCGAATCATGCCAAAAACTCGCTGGGCCTTTACTATGACTTTGTCTATATGAGGTTTCCACGTTAGTTTGCTATCTAAGGTCATGCCTAGATACTTCACCCATTCATTCATCCCTCTTCCTAGTAAACGGCACGACAGTAGTTTTCCCTGGGTTGATCGATAAATGATTTCTGCTGCACCATTTTTCAACCATAATCAGGGCCTTCTGCATAAGACTAGATACCGTACTCGGAAACTTTCCATTTACGAGTATCACCAAGTCATCCGCATATCCGACCGTTAAGTACGGACCTTTGTTGAGTTGTTCTAGGAGTGAATTGACTACCAAGCACCATAAGAGTGGTGAGAGTACTCCACCCTGAGGGCAGCCCTTGGTCGTCGTAGCATACATTTCATCTCCTAACAACTCAGACCTTATGATTCTACCCCTGAGCATACAATCGATCCACCTGCAAATGGTTGGCTCTATGCCGTGATTTGCCGATGCCACACTAATGGCATCAAAGGTGGTCCGATCGAAGGCTCCTTCAATATCCAGGGATGCAGCAATGCATACTTCCCGGTTATCTAATGCATGTTCTGCCTTATTTACCACAAAATGTAGTGCCGTCTCAGTGGATTTTCCCGACTGGTAGGCACATTGTAGCCTGTGGAGGGGGAATTTCCATAACGCTCCCTCCCTCACATGTCTATCTACTAACTTCTCCAGGGCTTTCAGGAAGAACGACTCAAGACTGATAGGTCTGTATGCCTTGGCTTCTTCGTAGTCTGCTTTGCCCGGTTTCGGTATGTAGATGACCTTAACACGCCTCCATATATCCAATATATCCAAATGCTATGCAGGCTCTGTATAATCTGCACAAATGCGGCACCAAGAGTGCAGCTCCCTGCTGTAGGATGATGGGATAAACCATGTCTGGACCAGGTGACTTGAATGGTTGAAAACCATTTATAGCCCAGCCGACCTTCCCTTCATCCACTACCTTCCTAGCAGTGTCCCAATCTACTTTGGTTGTCCGACAGCTTCGTTTAACTAGGCTGATCGGGTCCTCCTGCTCCTTTTCTATTATCTTACTTATTTAATATTAATAATATACATAATAATATGTAGTCTTTTCTCATATTACATTTAGCTTCGTTGCTAGGTTCTAAAATGGGGTTGAGTCTGTGAGAAGCGATATTAGAAAGAGTCACTTAACGTCTAAACGCTATACCTAAATTATTTATAACACAGTTTTTTTTATACAACTAATGGGGCAAACAAGCTTACGGCCCACCTGGTGGTAAGTGGTCACCGTAGCCTATGGACGCCTGCAGAAAATTCCTTTGGAACAGCTTGGTGCGGCACCAATTAGGTTGTAAGGTGTGAGAATGAAATCCCTACCGATGGCGAGCAGTGCGATGATAAAAAGTAGCTCAGGGCATCATCTCAAACAACTCCTCAGAATACTATCAGTCAGTTTCTCGCTCGTCTTACCCAACTATTAGACCATGCGATGGCTATCGTAAAAGAAAAAGAAAATACTGTTGGCATTACATAGGTAATTTAAACTACAACACCTTTTTAACTGCATCTACACTGCACTGTACACTGCGGCTTATGCAGTACATTCATAAGGAGATAGCTAAGGCTTAAATCTTGGGGCCAACACAAAAGATCCCGCTGGGTCGAAGTGTCGCCGGTCTGCACTGACTGGCCCCCACACATATGATAAGATAAGATAACTGCATCTAACTTCAACGCCTTTTTAACTTCACTGATCGTATTGTTGATGCTACGTCAAGTGCTATGGATTTGATCTACACTCGGCTCAAAAAATTATGTGGTCCACAAATGGTTGACTCAAGTCTAGGTGCTTTTGGTGTACGTTATTTGATTGTTTACAAAGTCACTCAATTTCTTCTCGCACACAGTCAGTGACTTTACACACGGACGGTGGCAGAGGTAGAGCGACCTCATAAACCACTACTAGCTATCCATGCTGTCTAACAACTTATCTTTCAAAATAAATACTCTTTACTACAGCTATAAAACTTAGTTTAGTTTTGAACGTATGAATAAGTAACTAAATATAATGAGATATAACAGCGGGTGGGGTACCCTTAAAACCGATTCATTCATAGCAGAAATAAAAAATAAGCTAAATAATTATTTTTTAAAGTTGAGCAAACTAGCATAAACTGCGCTTGCTAGTAAAAAGGAATACAATATAGGATGAAAAACCATCTGTAGAATAAGTTAGTCTAAGCAAGTAACTAAACAGAAAAAAATTAAGTATCCAGAGGAAAAAAATCACTTAATAAATGCCATTGTCTTAGTGCAATTGCTATGCATGATTTTCAATTACCGGGTCTACTGGGTTGGGAAAAGTGTTATTGACATTTTCTGTACAGTATTAGGATTTTCTGGATCTGAGTCTGGTAGACGGCAATAGATTCATTCCTTATCACGTGGAACTTAAAAACACCAACCCTACAACCATAACTACACCTCTGCCTACCCCATCAGGAATAATTATATGTGTGAGACTATCGTATTTTAGTTTTTAAAACTATAAAGATAGCCTAGTAGGAGACCATTGGACTGCCACGCAGACGTCTCGAGTTCGATCCCAAGGCACGCATTTCTGACTTTTCGAAGTTATGTGCGAATTAAATACTTACCTAATTATTGCTCGCTTTAACGGTGAAGTGAGAGATCTCCATAATGTTCGCGAAGATATGTGAAGTCTGCCAACCGGCATTGGGCCAGCGTGGTGGACTATGGTCTAACACTTCTCACACTGAGAAGAGGCCCGTCAGAGGGACAAGTTTTTTATTAACTTGACTCAATGGTAGATATAAACAGTCTTAGATACAGAATAATAGAATGAATGGGTCGGCTCGACCGGGGAAGTACTACCCTCTTACAGAATATCGACGTAAAATAGCAGTATTCCTACTGTTGTGTTTTGTTCCGTTGTTTTGTTCTTTTCCCCCTTCCCGCTCCTTCTTTTTCTCATTTCCTTTTTCTCTTCTTCTTTTCCTAAAGGGTTGGCAACGCGCAAGTGATGCCTCTGGTGTAGCAGGCGTTCATAGGCTACGGTGACCACTTACCATCAGAAAAGGAACGCATTTCTAATAGTGAATGAGTAAACTGCAAGAATTCATGTCCAAATCAATCTTATTCAACATTTGAATGATTTAGCTTTAACCGTTTGTTCTGCCATTAAACAAATAAATTTAATAATACTGACTGCATGAAGTGTTGGGGGCACGTGATTGCCTAGCCGCTAGCGCTGCTCTCAGTGTTGTGGGTTCGATTCCCACACGATACAATTATTCCTGTGTTCCACAAATAATTGTTCTGTGTCTGAATGTACTTTGTGTCTGTTAACAGTACAACTGTAAAGTCCCACATGACACAGAGGTTGATATCTATTTGGAAGACATTTCAAAAAAAGATCTGGCAAATTTTGATCGGTTTTATGTCCGTTACAAAATATATTAGTCTACGGATAGTTATTTCTGGATGTATTGGATGTAATCATCTACTGATGTTCAATTATTATTTAGCCCTTAACGGCTGTAGTTTACTGTTGTATGTAAGTTGTTGTTTATAATTAACAACATATTATGTGCTGCGTTATGCTATTTTTAATAAGTAGACGATTAAGTAGCTTTGAGTGCACAAGAAGCCTACAGTCTCCTTGACACTGAGTTGGTCTCGAGATGTTGCTGATCGTGTCCTTGGTATTAAATGGACAATAACCTTACGTAAATAGATATAAAGCATCAATTACATTGTTACAACTGCGACAGCCTCTACTCCTAATAGAGCTAATTACAAACATACTCTTTAAAAATTAAACTAATCCTCTTACGGAGATGGTTGAAATTCGCTTGGCATAAAGTTGTGGTGGATGCAAAGACAATTTGGCTGATAGAAAGGTATTGTAATGTTTAGCCAGTATATATACGTGAACATGTGAAGATGTTACCATTCGAAGTTCACTAAGCAATTCGAGTCGTTCATATTGGTGAGAGCTACAATATAATTTAAAAAAAATTACTGTCAATTATCAAATATTATATAAAGTAATTTGTGATCATCATTTGATGATACCGAGAGATTAAAAGGCAAAGACAATAACATTTAAGAGATCTTAATGCATTTCTTTACCAATAACTCGCATAATATTGTCTTCTGTTTACGCGAATGTTATTCAATGAAATTAAACTACTATATACGGATTTTATCGCGTTGTTTATTTGACACTTTATTACAAAATTTTGAAAACTGTTACACAACTATATTACTATTAAACTTTACTAATTTTTAAGCTAATTAAATTATTGAAACTATTAAAACTATTTATACTATTACTATACTATTTATATTTATGTTTATACTTTCCCCGACGTTTCGGTTGCTTTTCAGCAGTCATGGTCACGGGGAAACTAAGATGGTAGTTGTCTCAATGTTCCAGTGTAGTTATTTATACTAACTACACTGGAACTTAATTAGCTAAAAAATTTGTAAAGTTTAATAGTAATAGTATTGTAACAGTTTTCAAAATTTTGTAATAAAGTGTCAAATAAACAACGCGGTAAAATCCGTATATAGTAGTTCGATAACTCGCAAATGAAAATAAGTCTTATTCCAAATAACGGAGTGAATGAGTTATTTGAATACCAACTAGATTCTATTAACTAATTTAACCATTTCTCCGAAGTTAAATAATTTTTGATAAATTCTATAAAAGCTTGTTTCTATTTTCCAGATAAATTAGCGGTTTTGATCTCATTTTAGTATCATGAAGGTAAGAAACTTTATTGATCTACAACTAACTGTATTTTCTCATTGTTGCAATACTTGATAAAAAAAACTTATCTGTTTTTATTCATAAATATTTATTTTAAAGAATAGAAATTAATTGTTATTTTTCTTCATTTCAGATATTCCTACCGTTGATATGTGTGGTGTCATTGGCACTCGCCGAACCTCCAGTTGGGTAAGTTATTATATTCTTAAATACATAAGCAGTCACGAAAATAAAAATAATAATATAATTAAATAATCCATCGACAGATTCAATACAAAACAATTATATTAATTTTAATTATGTTTCTCTTATCACAGGTATTTTCTAACATATTATACTAGGTAAATACCTGGCCATTCGGGAGGCTTACACGAAGACATAGGTCCAACGTGAAGAGGTTTAATTATAACCATATCATTAATAAACTTCTTATTATATTTCAGTGACGGTTACCCTTCAGCGCGATCAAGCTACGACCACAGCCATGATCATGACCACGTGCACGATCATGGTAACGACTTCCAAAGATTTCTCTTACAAGAGTACGGACCGCCGAATGCAAGAACAGCAAACTCAAGATCTAGCCTCTCTCAAACTTATGGATCTCCTAATGCACGACGTGGAATTTCTCAAGAATACCAAGTGCCAAGTGCAAGGTCCTCAATTCAGTTTTCGTCATCTCCTAAAGGTCTTTCAACTGAATATGGAGTCCCCAGCGCCCAATCTGGACCATCTGATTCATACGGTGCTCCTGCAGCGAGAAGTGGTTTATCCCAACAATATGGTGTTCCATCTGTGAGGTCCGATAACGCAAGAACTCCTTCAGCTAAATACGGTGCACTAGAACTGCGTACGCCTTCAGAAGAGTACGGTGTCCCTTCTCAAAGAAGTTTCAGTGCCGAACCTTCTCAGAAATATGGACCACCTGCAGCACGCAACTCGCAGTTTTCTAGTATCCACTCAGCTAGATCTGGGAACACTCAACAAAGCCACACTACTCCCAAAAGCTTCGCTAAGTCTTTCGCTTCAAGCAACATGCGTTCTTCCTCATTCGGAGCCCGATCACCTTCAACCAGCTACGGAGCACCCACAGCTAGGAGTTCTAGTTCCGAATCTTTATCCCAGACATATGGAGCACCGAATCAGCGCGATCTGTCGGATACCTATGGAGTGCCAAGTGCCAGAGGTCTATCTCAGGAGTATGGTGTACCTGCTAGCCGTGCAGCTAATCAGAAGTCCAGCGCCAACGGTTTTACTAATGCTGCGGCAGCCAGGTTTGTTGTGATTAATAATTGATAGAAATTACACAATAAAATGTATTTTTTAATGTGTTACCAATCATCGGTAATGTTTCGGTTATATTAAGAACACAATTTGAAAACCTATAAAATCTTATATTTTCTATTCTCAGGTCTTCTCCCTCAGATACCTACGGTGCTCCCTCAGCCCGTGACTCCATGCCCTCAGAACAGTACGGCGTCCCGGACCAGTACAGCAACCTCTCCAACGAAGGCTATTCTTATGCCAGAGACGCTCTTGATGAGAATCTCAATCAGGTATCTACTCATTTATGAAATCTACTAATAACTAATATGCTTGACATGTTGAAGGTAATAAAAAGTACGCGGTATTTATTGAGATAATATGTTGATAGAAAGACCGGTGGAAAGACCATTATTGTTTCTATACGATCAAACATAAGTAAAACCTATTGGAAGCCATTATGGCACCTAATTAAAACCAATAAACAACAAAAAAAATATTTTTATAACTTAATGATTCGTTTATTATAAATTATTGTACCTATTATTTAAATAAATATATATATATATATATATATATATTTTTTTTTTATTATAATAGTAATGATCTTGAACATTTATTGTTATGAGATGTATTCTAAAGATATCACAATTATTATAACAACACAATTTCGAATTATGATTGATGATTATGATATAAGAATATATATCTTCTTTTTTATTTACCAGGAGCCAGCTAGCTACGACTTCGCGTACAAAGTGAACGACTACGAGTCTGGCAGCGACTTTGGACACACAGAGACGCGACAGGACAACAGGGCTGAGGGTTCTTACTTCGTTGTCTTACCCGACGGCACTAAACAGGTAAGACAATACAGAAACATTTGTTCTTATTAAGGAATTTAATAGGTTTTATAGGATAACTCATATTATCTTGTTTTGAATAATATTAAATTATATATAGAAAGTATTTGTTTATTGTTGGTTGTCTTTATGTTGATGTTTTAAGTATGACAATAAGTTTTAATAAATGATTTATTGTAACAGGTGGTAGAATACGAGGCTGATGAGCGAGGCTTCAAGCCGAGGATCTCCGTGGAGCCTGCAGACCTCGGCCGCTCCGGTGGATATGACGACAACGCGGCTGAACTTGCCAGCTCCAACGATGGACCCTACTGAGAACCTGATGAACATAAAATACTCAAAATTTCTTTTTTTAAGGTTATAGAGTTTGTGTTATGTTATTCGTAGTAATAATATGTATTGTGATGTAGTGTATCTTAGTGAAAATTAAAGTTATTTTATAATATATTAAATTAAATAAATATTAATATTTTCATTTACTTAAATATTTTGCTTTATTTAATACAATTAGTTTTTTAGAGTTCGAAAATCTCTTATACAACAACTATATCCGGCCGTCTGTCTGTTATACCTACAACTTTCAACTCAAGAACCGTAAGAGCTAGAAACTCGCGGTCAACGCCATTTGACTCAACATAGTCGATATACCCCCAAAGTGACTATGCCCTTTGACCTCTGACCTCAAGGTTACGTGGTATCACGTGACCTTTGCATATTACTTAAATAATTTTTTCGAACTCTAAGATTTACGGCAATTCATTGCCGTTTCTCACTTGTAAGGAATACTTATATGATTTAGTTCGATCATAATTTTGTTGTTATACTATTTTCATATTAATAGTCCATTACATTTATAATAATAAATGGGTCCCCTAATATTCGTCTCTCAGAATAAAAGTTGTAGATTCGGCCCCTATACAGGTGCCCATTAGTCCCCCTGTAGGAGACTAGTCAATATTAATTTATTTTGGTATCTACTCGTCCCCTGGAATAAAAGTTACAGATTCGCACCTGCTTAGGGGCCTTTTGGTTCCCTGATAGAAAACCAGCTATATTTTTACATAAAAAGTGTTGACATGGTACATTTATGGACAGTACTTTAACGAAATTAATTAAAAACGTTGAAAAATGAAAAGGCATTTCAGTAAAATATTTTGTATAGTTATAATATTGTCTTCTGTTTACGCGAATGTTATTCATTGAAATTAAACTACTATATACGGATTTTATCGCGTTGTTTATTTGACACTGTTGCAAAATTTTTTGAAAAACTGTTACACTACTATAATCACTATTAAACTTTACAAATTTTTAAGCTAATTAAATTATTGAAACTATTAAAACTATTTATACTATTACTATACTATTATACTATTTAGATTTATTTTTACACTATCCCCGACGTTTCGGTTGCTTTTCATATATAGTATAAATAGTTTTAATAGTTTAAATAATTTAATTAGGTTAAAAATTTGTAAAGTTTAATAGTGATTATAGTAGTGTAACAGTTTTTCAAAAAATTTTGTAACAGTGTCTAATAAACAAAGCGATAAAATCCGTATATAGTAGTTTAATTTCATTGTATAGTTATATTTTGTTAGTTTAAAGATATTGTAATTTTGCATGTATTTTTGTTGATCTCTATAAATATACAAAAATTTAAGAGTTCATTATTTATTGTTGATAAAGATGTTTATATATATATATTTTTTTAAATGTGTCTGTGAATCTATAGAGGTGTACGATTTTTAATTTGTTAATAATCTATATAGGTAAGTTTAATATGTACAAAAAAATAACCGAATCGCTTGTTTTCTAGAAAACTGATTGTGACTAAAACTTATTTTTTAAACTAATTATCTGTGACTTGAAATAAATATGATATCTACCTGTTTACTACAATTTTTATTTTTACCCTTTGTACGCGATTGTACCACAACCACAGGAACCGAAAGGAAATATCTAAATTTTTTTTTAATTTTTTTTTTATTTTGCTCGTCAAAATGACCACACTCCACCTGATGGTAAGCAGTCGTGTGGTCTAAGAGCAGTGGCCTCCGCATCGCCCCCACAGTAGCCGAGGCGATGTTGAGGTCTCTACTTTGACGGCCTGAGAAGATGCTTTTTCACGCCCCGCTTAAAGAACCCAGGATTGAAGGAAGAAGGAAACACGTTAAATTAAAATATAAAAATATAAATGATTTTAAAATAATTAATAGATCAGGGGACGAATAGGAACCTCAAACATTTGAGGGGACGAGTGGGCACAGGGTGCGAATATCAGGGGACCAGTGGGTTCTGACCATATGGAACAGATACCTATTTTACACGAATAGCTATCTATCCTATTATATATGCGACCCTACATACCTATAATTCGTTCGAGTCTGTGATCTTTCGGGTAGGTCCGTAGCTCAAATATTTGTGAATACCAGCGATACCGGCATTATGTTTAGTGCGGGAAATATCTTTCAAATTCCTTGTAATGTCTTGAGCTGCAGCGGCACGCCGGCGGCATGACATCATTTTTTTTTATTTTATCGGGCATTCTAGCTATTGCCAGATTAACAACTTTGTCTGATCCTAGCAACTAAGCCAAATGTAGCTTCAGTAACTTAGTAAACTCACTAACCTATATTATTCGACGTTCATAAGTGTTGCTTTGTGACTTAAATGAATAAATTATTTTTGACTTTTGACTTTAATGCCACCAATAAGTTTTCCGTTTACGTCGTGTAGTAAATTTTTTTTTCAAAAGTTGTCTATCTCTTTTAGTTGATTGATATTAAAAAGAGATACTAACATTTCTTAATTGTCTCGTTGGTTCAATAGGTTAAACGTACTATCTAATACACCTACTAGGTAAAAGGTTCATGGTTTGAGACTCAAGGTACCTCCTATCTAACTCTTTGAATAAGTACAACAAAATGCTTTATGATCATACTTCCTAATTAATATTATTAATGTGAATGTGAGTTTGTTTGTTTGTTACGCTTTCACTCCTTAACTACTCAACCGATCAACATGAAATTTCGCATACACGTTGTCAGGGGTACAGAGTAGGACACATGGTACCTTTCATCCAGAAAAAAGTAGTGTTACTAATCTAAGCTAACCTACATTCATGCGAGTGAAGTCGCAGCCAAAAACTAGTATTTTATAAATGTGAAAGGTCAACTGCAAGGTGGCGTAGTAGTATATGTATTACTGCCTCTACGCGCAGTGTTGTGAGTTCGACCCAGGCAGGACAAAAACTTGTGTGACCCACAAATTATTGTTCAAATTGTTGTCGCCTGCGACATAGTAATTATTCATAGAGTGGATATTGTATTTTTTTAAATAAGATGTGTCTTGTCATTTAGGAATTAAACCTTGAACTCTTAAAAAACATAATATAAGGTACCCTACAAATGTTTAAGCTTAAAATAAATAAAATGTGTAGATATTAACAATAACATAAGTAACAAAATGTTAAATACAAAAAAAGGAAACTGTATCACATGATAATAAAAATAATTTAATTATATAAATAAAATTTAAACTGCTTCGTTCGTCATATGGTTAAATTAAGAGTTTATATTTGCGGCCAATAGTAGGGAGCTAAATTTGAAAAATTTGGCACGGGCCTCTTCTCAGTGTGAGAAGGGTTAGGCCATAGTCCACCTCGTTGACCCAGTGCGGGTTGGCAGACTTCACTTATCTTTCAGAACATTATTGAGAACTCTCAGACATGCAGGTTTCCTCAGTATGTTTTTCTTCACCGTTAAAGGAAGCGATAATTAACAATTTAATACGCACATAACTTCGAAAAGTCAGAGATGCGCGCCTTGGGATCGAACTCGCGACCTCTGCGTGGCAGTCCAACCGTTTCCTACTAGGCTATCGCTATCAAAAAACGAAAGTTACATGCTCCAATTCTATGATGCTCCGTCTGCATTTCCGTCACAATCACCTTGAACGCGTCCAAACCAAATCCTTGATATTTGTCGCCGCTAATTGTCGTCTGTAAATCAGTATGAGGTCACCTAAGTGCGTAGTGTTAGGCATTAGGAAGCGTCACGTCGGTACTCGAGTGTCGTGAACATCCTTGAGTTACGATATGGTTGCATAAGAAAGTTGTGGAGATGAACGTTTTGATTTAAATTGTGTTACGAAAAGCTCTGTGATTGTCAATCTTTACCATGGTTACAGCTTTTATCCTGTATTTAAATCTTATTAGAACAACTACTGTGACTGCGACAGGATGGGTTAGTTAATTAAGAAGTCGAATTGCCACTGTCTTTGCGTAAAGTTTTTGAATGGAATCACATAAATATTTAACGCGTGTTAAAAATTTGCGTGATTCACAAATAGTTGTTTCAATTCTGGGTATTTTTTGTGTCCGTTTGAATGTTTGTAAAGTCCACCGCGACAGAGGCATTAATCCTGAGGCGGGATTTGTATATTTTTACTTAAAAAAAAGAACTGCAGTACTATAAGTATATAATTCCTATGGTGTGGTGGAGGTCGAAAACATCATTCAAACTTAGCATAACTATTTTATTTCAATGAAAAACAAGGTTATCAAATGATATCTCCAAAATCAAATGATAAATGTTTATTTTTTAGTTTTAAGAATCACGTGAAATATATTAATAATAAATTCCTATTTCTATATTATATGATAAACAAACCTAAAACCAAAGAGATTTAAGCCAAAATTACATTAACGCTTTTGCTTTAAACCAAACTTTATAAATCTAATACAACTCCACGCCACTCTATTCCAAAACTGAACACCTTGAAAGCTTATTTTTTGTGTTACTAATGAGTGTCAATTTTTCATCCCCTACCATCTGTCGACGTATCATATAAAAGGTACTGTCGTCACAGACACAGCATCACTTCTCAAATTACAATACCCAACCCAGTTCTATACCCATTGCAACATGAAGGTATTACATACAACTCACAAAATCTTTTATTCGTTTAAAAAAGTGTTTAAAAGTTTCTTGCTGGATTGAAGTGTTTATCGTGATATAATTTGGTTTTCTTGTCTCGTAATATCTTGGATTCGATACCAAGGCAAAGGAGTTTAGTAGTAACATGTTGTCTGTATATTATAGGCAATATGTTTCTTTTAAATATAGGGAAATGTGTTTATTACGCTTCTGTTTAACTCTACGGAGTTATATGGGAGCGATGCTAATATTTCAAACTTTTTAAAATGGTTGCCTTTTCAACATATATAAAAAAATTATGTGCTAGTGACAAAATCAACAATTTATTGTAAAATATATAATGTCTAAAAAAATACTTAGGTTTTTGTCTTAAATATGTAAAATTATTATTATGTTTATTATAATGAATATTCTAATAAAAAGTAGAAGTAATTTCTTATAATTTGCAATTAGGCTAAGCATAACATTTGTTTTCAGATCATCATCGCATCCATGTTTCTAATGGCACTGGTCTACGCCGAGCTGCCTCCATCAAACAGGTACATAACATTATTAAATATACATACCTACCTACTTCATAAATAAAATCTGCACAATAGAGAGAGTGAATTAGATATGAGATCGACTTCAAATAGTCGTTACGACAAACGGTAGGCTAACTTACTAAATATTTTCCTAAATCCGAGTGTATTGTGTATCTTTTCTAAATCCGAGTGTATTGTGTATCTTTTCTAAATCCGAGTGTATTGTGTATCTTTTCTAAATCCGAGTGTATTGTGTATCTTTTCTTTCGATGCTCAGAAAGACTGTATTATCTTCTTTTTTGTTGAAAACATCATTCCCGTATTGTGGACACGACAAATATAGGATCAACAACACAAAGATCACACATTTTTGTTCCGTATTCAAATGAGTATTATCTATAAGCTATTTAAATTAATTAAAACTATTTATATTTAAGTTATTAGTTTAGTTATTAGTATAGTTAGTTCATAGCCAGTTGCACTCACTGATCGGTAAACGGTTAGCGAGGTTAAGCAACGTTAGGTGCGGTCAGTCTATAGATGGGTGACCGCTTAGTAGTATTTCATCTGAGCGTCTCCGTGCTTCGGAGGGCACGTAAAAAGTCGGTCCCGTTTGTTGTCAAATTGACAGCAGTCGTTAAGCCATGTCAGAGGCCTACGGGCGGCTTGAACAACTCTTGACAACAAGTTGGCCACTAACCACACGGAAAGAAAGAAGATTTAAGTTTACACTTTTCCCCGACGTTTCGGTTGATTTACAACAGTTGTAGAGTTCAATAATAGTATTGTTACGGCCACTCCTACCACTAACAAGTAAATGGTATCCGAAAGATAAATCGCATGCTGTCACACTCATGTTAGGTTAAAGAAGAGAGAATGCGAGACTTTTATCTTATAGATAAATTCTATTAGGAGGTGGTAGTACAAGCCCTTAGGTATAGTTAAAAATTATGTTTTTTTTTTAATAATAATATTCTATCAAATACACATAACACCATCTATCCCAAACTAAGCAGAGCTTGTATTATGGGTACTTTTGTAAATACATACATATTATTCATAGAAACACCCAGACCAAGACAAACATCCATGTTCATGCGCACAAATGTTTGACTTGTGCGGGAATCGAACCCGCGACCTCAGGCGTGGCAGTCGGTTACACTAACCACTACGCCATCGAGGCCTATATATAATAAAAAGATATGTAATAAAAGTGTTCTAAAATAAACAACGCGACAAAATCCGTATAAAGTAGTTTTAATTTAAATATGAATCCTTAGTTTTTTATTACAATGTATTTGACAACATTGTGCCTAGTATCTCTTTTCAGTCTTTAGCCTTCAATCATATATTAATCATTTCAGCTACCTGCCTCCTCCATCAACTGCCCGCGCCGGTGCAGGATACCCGCAAGGCCCGGCTAGTCAATCTAGCCAAAACTTTGCACCTCAGATAGTTGCCGCTCGCAGTTTGGAAGGTGCCCCAGGTCCTCATGGCGGTGCAGCTCATGGTGGTCACGGCAACCATGGACCTCAAGCCAATGCTTTTGGAAGGTGAGTCTTCAAAAGAAATCTTCAATGAGTTTCTAAAAAGAATCTTTTAGGAATTAAGAGGTTGAATAGTTGATTAATAAGCAAAGAAAATTATTACTGCCCCAGTAAATGAGACTGAGGCATAAGTCCTAGGGTTGGTATCCCGTCAGGTCAGGACAAAAAAGTTATTAAGTTTTCTGACAAATGGCGAGCAATCTTAACCGAGACTAGTATAGCAGGAGATATTATAGTGCACAAGTGTGTGCGCAAACACAAGTCTCACTTTCTAATTTCTAACTCTCATGGTCCGATATGAGGGACCGGAAAGAGATCAGGCGCAGGACCAACGGCTTTACGTGCTCTTCGTGGGTCTCTAACACGTTTCTTTATTGTGTTACCTAACTTTTTTATCCATAATCTAAAGTGCCATAATTTTTTTTGTCCTAATTATCATTTGTCCTAATGATAACTTACCCGAACTGAATGTCACATAATATCACATGCCATAAAATTGAAATAAATACAATATGCCCTAAAATTGAAATAATTACAATCAATAATACACAAAAGACTTAAAACCATTTTCAATAAAAGTCCTAAATTCAAATAATTTAAATTGTTTATTATTTTACCAAATCCAACTGATAAAATACGTAAATGTAAAGATGCAAAAGCAGGGTTTTGTCACGGCGCCGGCGCTGCGGGTCGTCGGCGGTCCTAGGCGTGCTAATCGTCGCAGATGGCTTTCGCTCACCACCGCAGCTTCGGTTGGCTGCTCAGCCGCGGCGGTTCGCTTGCAGCCTCCTGCTCCTCAGCCCGCAGACCACCTCGCCCCTACGCGGCTATGCGATTTTAAATTACATTCTAGGGGTAGGGCAGACAAGACTGCGTGGAGTCGGGTTTAAGGACTAACAATTTTATTATAAACGAACATTTGGAATAATACACATTATATAATACAATACTTAGGATACTCGATATTATGCCAGAATAGTTTTAGAAGTAAAGATAATTATGCAAAACAATATTTCGGGTTTTTCAACATTATGTTTACTAAAGTTTATAGCAAATGTGTTATAGACAATGATTTTCGTACAAACAATTTTAGGAGAAGTAAGGGACTACCCTCTAACATCGCCAACTTCCTTACTATAGGCTACTCTAGAGGTTTCTTGCAGCAAAAGCTTTGTTTTTGTCGAACTCGAAACCTCACGCACGACAGTCACATTCATTCATGCAATCATCTGACGTGAACTGACTTGAAATATGAATGTGATACAATGCATTGTAACTCAATAACTTTTAAGTCAATATTTGTCGTAAATAGGCCAAGGCTCTGTGCTTATAGCCTAGTTTAGTAGTTAGAAAATAGATTAAACTTTGAAGTAATATATTCTAAATTATTATACTCTTTGCAATGGCGTCTAAACTGGCACTGCACGGAGTCGTGATGGTTAAGTGTGCCATTACTACTGCGCCGAGTGTTGTGGGTTCAACCCCCACACTAGACGAAAGTTTGTGTGATACATAAATAGTTGTTTTGAGTCTACGCGTTGTCTATGTCTGTTGTTTGAATGTTTAAAAGTCTTACGACACAGGATTTATTCCTAGTGCGAGAGGGATCTTATAAAAAACTAAACAATTTTTTTTTCTGCAATCAGAATTGCAACGTTTTAATCATTGCCTGGCCTGTTCAAACACTTTAAAGCATTGTCTATTCCAAACATAATTCTTTGGATAGTCATATGCAAAATATTGACGTGTATTTTATAATAATATGGTTGTTATTGATGGTCAATTAATTGTAGCTAAACATTGCAGTAAAATAATACCCATTTAGAGCCCCTTTATCTAAAGACTAACTTCTATTATTTTCTAGGTCAAGTGCTCTACCCCAAGACCATGCTGCTGGAAGCCACGCAACTAGCAGATTCGCCAATGACGAGCCAGCTGGTTATGACTCTAATGCTGCTCACTTTGCCAGGAACGCACTTGAAGAGATCAATGCTGTAAGTTTTTACGTTTAACCTAACCTTCACGAGAATATTTATTTTTCTTTCGTCACCTTCTGTCTCTGTCTCTCTCCAAATCTGGCTCTTTCTGATGCTCTCACTCTTTCTATCTCTTTTTCTTGCTCTACCGGTCTGTTTCTCACTGACGCTCTCGCTCTCTCTATTACTGAAGCTATCTCTCTTTCTTACTGAAGCTCTCTCTCTCTCTCTCTTACTGAAGCTCTGTCTCTCTCTCTTTTACACACATACACTGAAGCACTCTCTTTCTGACGTTCTCCCTCATTCTGAATATGTCTCATTCTCTCTGACAACCACTTCCTCTTTCTTCTTCTATTGGTTTTTACTAATTCCAATATTACTTATGATAAACTGATAACCGAATAAACTTTCTCGATCTAAGATTTACAAACAGTTGTAATAAATTTTCAATGAACACAAAGAAGCAAATGATCTCTGCTGTCAACTGTGACCCTTTTCATGAGACCAGCCAGGTCTTTTCGTCTCAACATCCTTCAGACGTGTCTATTTACAAAGCTTCTTATACACAGGAGCCAGCTAACTACAACTTCGGTTATATGGTGAACGATTATCAGGAGGGAACCGACTTTGGTCACCACGAGGAGAGACAAGATGAGAGGGCTCAGGGAGAGTACCACGTAGTGTTGCCTGATGGCAGGAGGCAGGTCAGTTCCTATCAAGAGCACTATGGCTACTAATTATCTAAATAAAATCTATATGCGATTTCATGGCGATGGTACTCTCTCTTAAATTTCTTTTAATAGGTTAATAATTGTTGACATAATTGAAAACTTATAGTGTCTGGCCGTCGGTGTACTGCTGTCACTTAATATCAAATTGATACTGTTAACTAGTCATTGGTCCTTTTATGCGTATGCCGGACTCTCCGAAGATTTTGAGCCTACCGACTAAAACTTACATGGTGTGCCTAATTATTGCTTTGCTGGTAGGTGGATCGCCTGCACTATAATTTTACCAGCAAACCACCCAGCAGTGCCAATGCAAGCCTAAAGTCTGCAACGACTCTGGAGCGACACCCTGGTACATTTTAGGACGTCGCTGTTCCTGATTATTGGTCCGGTCTTTACATAACATGAATACAAAAGTTGTTCAACCAGAAACAGCATGCAACGCGTCAACCATGTTACAGTAATTGCTGTGCGCGTCCCTTCCCTAATATTAGGGTCATCTTACTATCCTGATATCATGTATAATAGTAATGATACCGAATTACTCCAAAATTATTGAAATGACTTACTTCGTCTTCGTGGTAACGGCGTACCCTCAAAGAAAGCAGGTTACATTTTCCTTTAATAAGAATCCGCGTTGTACGCGTAAACGAAGCTAAACATGCAATCTCCTTCTTACGCATGCTATAGCAATACTTTAAGACATGGTTGTGAACCCCATGGTCTTGACATTGCATTTTTTTCCCCTTCGCCGTACTTATATAAAACGACTAGCTAAACTCATCCACCTCCGCTGTGGCATCTGTCTGATATTTTCTTCTACGTTTCGTACGAATTTAGTCATTAAAATAATATAAAAGCACTCTTATATAGAACTACAATGTTATCTCAAAGTTTTAAGCCAATCCATCTGCTACTGACTTGGTTTTGCGGACATAAACAAAAGGGAGCAAAACTGTTATATATAAAGAATTCTCTTTATCTAATTCTACAGATACACAGACTTATGTTATGTTTTCTTTCAGACTGTGAGTTACGAAGCTGATGAGCGCGGTTTCAAGCCCCAGATCTCGTACGAGGACACTGAAGACCTGGCCCGTTCAGGCGGTTATGATGGCAACGCCAACAACGTCCGTAGTGGCAACCACGGCTCTGGCAGCTATGGTAGCGGCAACCAGGACAACTTCGCTGCTCGTGCCAACAACGGTTACTGAACGTAACCAGTTTATAGTTCAAATAATTATATATCTTGTATATATTTGTTATTACATTGTATCGATTTTGTAATTAGCCGTTATGAATATGTATAAACATATGTTTGTATTTATAATTTAATTGAATACTCAATTAAGCTTTGTGTATGTATGTAATAAAATGTATTTAATAACTAGCTATCCCTTGTGATTATTACTTTTTTCTGGATAAAAATACTCTACGTCCTTTTCTGTATCTCTGACATCGTGTATGCGAAATTTGAAACTGATCGGTCGAGTTAAGGCGAAACAAACAAACTCACATTCGTATTTATAATATTACTGGACTAGGACTACACGGAGGGCTTAGTGGTTAAAGTGGTCGCCACGTCACTGACTCTGCGCCGCGTGTTGTGGGTTCGAATCCCAGATGGAACTAAAATTTGTGTGATCAACAAATGGTTGTTCCAAGTCCGGATGTTCTTTATGTCCGTTGTTTATATGTTTGTAAAAAGTTTGTGTCGTACATCCTTTTCTATCATTTGACATTTAGCTCTACTACTAGATTTAAAACATATAAATTATTAGAGCATTTCTAAAATATTAGTAAGTATTTTATATTTTGGGCAATGTAATTATTTGAGTTAAATAATAAACAATATGAGTCAACTACCCTATTACTAGCATCCTCTGAACTTTAAAAACGCGATATTTAAAATGTAGCTAACACATTTCTTGCACTGTAGTAATGTTTCAAAGTTAAATTTCCTGTAGGAAAACAATGTTGATGGCTGTTTGGGGCCGTTTTGCAGTAATTTGCCGGGATTACAGAGTCATTTGAATTAATTGCGGAGGTGGCGAAGATAATGAGGCAAATTTGAGTGTTTAACTATTTTATTTTAAATTATTGGCTTCAAGGGAACATTTATTGAGAGCATTGGATGGTTTTATGTGAAATTGGTTGCAGATTATTGACCGTGTGGATTCCGTAGATTTATGTTTATGACTTTCTTGATGCCAATGGATTTAACGTAGGTTTAATTTCTGCATAGACCTGCATTGTGTATTAACATAAATTATTGTTAAAAAAATCATCCACAATCCTAACTTAGGTCGTAGCGAAAGCGATTGCTGTCTCGAGTTCCTAAATTAGATAGTTAGGAAAATATTTATTATATGTCAAAAAATTCTGAGTTGACTAGAGCTGTTTTGTAGATGACAATAGGCTCGCCCTTTATTATATGGGACCTAAAACAATTGTTAGCTTTTCACAAAGGTATGTATGTAAAAAATACTACGCGAAGTTTTCAACAAGCTTTGAGAGATGTAGACGTAATTGTTGTCGCACCAAGTGGTTCCAAATAAATTTTCTCCCGCAGACGCTCATTATTATTGTGAAATGTACACCCTGCCTTTATTTACCCACAAGACTAAAAAAATATAAATTTCAATAAAGAATATATTTTTAGAAGTTTATTAGGTTTTAATGCAGTATGGGGTTCTTCAAAAAGGGTGTGAAGAGGTTTTTACAGGGTCGGCAACGCGCAAGTGATGCCTCTGGTGTTGCAGGCATCCATAGGCTACGGTGACCACTTATCATTAGGTGGGCCGTATGCTTGTTTGGCATTTAGGAAGTATAAAAAAATACTCACTGACACCGCCACCCGTACTCTAATATAGAATAGATTTAAGAATATTAGCGGTAGTGTCAGATACAAATGAGATGTAAAAAATATGTAAGTATATAAAAATTATTAACAACAGAATACCATAGACTTTATAATATTATTGTAAAAGTTAATATTGTTTTTAGGATATGGTTGTCAAGTAATTGCTTACACAGACTTGTGTTTCTGCTGTAAGTAGGGGTTTCGGTATTTTATAGTAGAATCTGTTTTGGCTATCAACAAAACAAATACGGCTTTGCCTTCCTTTGTATGTTCTACCGCTTGTATAATGGATTGTGTTCTTAGGAGTTATTTGAGATGATGCCCTCAGGTACTGTTTATCATCGCATCGCTCGCCATTGGCAGGGATTTCATTCTCACACCTTAAAACCTAATTGGTGCCGCACCAAGCGGTTCCAAAGGAATTTTCTCCCGCGAACGCTCAGGCTGTAGAATGAACACCCTGCCGAGATTTGCCCACAAGACTACAGTATGAGGTTCTTCAAAAAGGGTGTTAAAAGGTTTTTACAGGGTCGGCAACGCGCAAGTGATGCCTCTGGTGTTGCAGGCGTCCATAGGCTACGGTGACCACTTACCATCAGGCTGGCCGTAAGCTTGTTTGCCATTATAGGTAAATTAAAAAATAATTGTGCGGCTGGCTGGGTAAAAAATAACAGAGCACGAAATACTGCTTGCTGCGCTTTTCACCCCACTCATCAGTAGCCATGAATACTGCAATGTGCACTGGATAACAATTGAAGTAATATTGGTTTACAAATTACATACTCTTACGAAGTAATATCGATATTAATTACACTCAGATATCGGCTCAACATGTACGCAACCCATCTTTACCCCGTGCCAGTTAGCCAGTTTTTCTGCCGCCGCTACACCGCAGCCAGCAGAGTACGCCACTCGAGACGACAGATAAATAATTACATACAGGGTGTGTCGTAAATAGTGGTCCAGAGTAAAGGAGTCGATACACTGTATTCTTATGTATCACATACCGAAATTTTAACCATTTTTTTTATGCCCCTAAAGTCATATGATTTGCTGAAGATGAGTATTGAAATTGGAAACAGATTAATTTCTTTAAGTACCTTTGACTTTAAAACATAAAAAAGGGTTTGGATATGATAGTACACATATTCAAGAGTAATAATAAAAAAACAGAATTAAAAAATATTGATATTTGTTGAAATGACAGCCAAATTCGTGAAGCAAGGTGCAGAAATTTTAAAAAAGAACTTTTATTTTTTGTTAGGAGACCCTTAACTGAAAATGCTTAAAATTTCGGTATGTGATACATAAGAATACAGTGTATCGACTCCTTTACTCTGGACCACTATTTACGACACACCCTGTATAATAATAGATGATATTAGTTCATACCTTTTTCAAGATGTGTGTACACTACAAATGTCATTAAATACAATTGTATTATTACAATATATCTTTATAGATACGTTACGTTACGTTACGCGTTAGTTTAACAATATAAGCGTCAGATTAGTATCGCCTGTGTAGGCACTTGCATTGTATAGAATACTAGTTTTCACCCGCGGCTTCGCTCGCGCAAATGTAGGTTAGGTTAGGTTTGCAACAGTTATTTTTTCTGGATGAAAAGTACCCTATGTCCTATTCCGTACCCCTGACAACGTGTATGCAAAATTTAATGTTGATCGGTTGGGTAGTTAAGGCGTGAAAGCGTAACAAACAAACAAACTCATTTTCGCATTTATAATATTAGTTAGGATTATAATGAAGGCTTTCCTAGTAGAAGACTACTGTTGCCTGCTTTGTGTAGATTTTCGTAATGATTTTAAGTTTGTCGCACGTTCAACTTTAACAAACTGATTTAGGTTTAAAGAATTTATTCTCAAAAAAAAACAAAGGCACTTACATGAGAACATTGGTTATCATTATGTATAATTTGTGTTGTAGATCAGCTCAGATAGGTGAGAACCTAAATTATATAAGGTATAAGGGTCTTTAAAATCGAAATAGAACATAACCGGATACAAATATATACAAAATACATCAAATTACTTAAAAAAAGAACATCGCTCGCACTAGAAATAATTCCTGTATCGTGGGGACTTAACAAAAATTTTAACAAACTACATAAAGAATAACCAGACTTAAACAAATATTTTTTGACCTCAATTTTTTTGTCTCATTTGGGGATCGAACCCACAACACACTTAAACCACTACAGCATTGCATTCGTGCAGTCGTAAATACCTTACAAACTGATATATTCGAAATAAAACAGTAACTCAAACGATAAACGTAAACTACTCTGAATACACAAAATACTAACACTATTAAGTTTTATCTCCTTACAAAATAACAGCGAAAAACGCAAAAAAGCATTAGTTCCCGTTATCATAGTAACAAATGTCGCGCGAAAGATCCCCTCGGCCATAGAAACCCTCTCTGTAAGGGTAAAACTGAGAATAAAGGGTAGATAAGATTATCAACGGTTATTTATAAAACCGACTTGGGTAAGGCTAAGGAATTGGGGCTGCCAGACTCGCGGCAAAAATTTGCCCGACTGTTCTTTAATCAGACTTTCTAAAACAGCGCCAATTTGGTTAAAGCTAATGTCAGTTTGGATCTTCGTGGGACGGCTTTAATAAATGTGGTAAAAGTGTTATTAAGTTACATTGCCAACAAAAATTAAGTAACAGCACGAAGTCTGGAACTGTTCAAGGTAGAAGTCAATAGCCTCGTTTTGTATAACGTAGGACCAAAATCATAACTGATGTGGAACACCTGCCTACCCTATTGGGTAGGCGTTAGACTATGAATTTATTTGTAGGTAGACTTGTGTCAACATTCAAGGTGACAAAGCGCAATTTTAATTTTAAGTTTTTTGAATGGACCAATGTTGTAGCACCTATTCCCACCATGTTTTGTCCAGACAATCAACCTCACAACACTTGTCGCCATTGCCAGTTGATCACTTAACTTCTTGAACGTCTAGGGGAAATACGTAAAAAATAATTAAAGATTATTCATAGTGCAAACAATACACAAACGGACAAATGTATGTGCGCTCGACACTTGACTCATTAACGAGTCAAGTGTGCAGCGGACAGACGTGCGTTTTTTTTCTTAATGACTTATTTTTGCGGACAGTCGTATGTCCGCTCGACAGTTGACGGCTTAAATCACTTCTTCGTTTAGCTTAGCTTATTACCTACTAATTAACAAGTGAGTATCGGCAATGAATTACAGTAAATCTTAGAGTTCGAAAAAATTGTTCAATTATTATGCAAAGGTCACGTGATACCACGTGGCCTTGAGGTCAGAGGTCAAAGTTTATAGTAATTTCGCGGGTATATCGACTATGCTGAGTCGAATGACGTTGACCGCGACTCTCTAGGTCTTACGGTTCTTGAGTTGAAAGTTGTATAACAGACAGACGGACGGACGGACAAAGCTGTTGTATATGAGTTTTTTCTAACTCTAAAAACATAATTAGAGCCTATTCAAAACTCATCAAGACATTGACATCACAAAAATACCACTGTACCAATTTCTCTGTAATGGCAACACTGCCGTGGATGAAACTCATCGGTATCTACAGTTTTGTTTGAGCTGTTATCTGACGCCGCGATAACTGAATCCACTCCTAAGTCGCCTCGAGTTATGAAAACACCGTGATTGGTTTAACCAATTTACAAAGAAATTATGGTGTTTTCAAAGAATTTGACAAATTTTATTTAATGTACAACGGCAGACAGTACAGGTGGTGCATTTGTTGCAACCAACTGCTGAGCTACTGCTTTCCTGCGTCAAGTGTTGCGGGTTTGATCCACACCTGAAACTTTATTTTTGTATTCCGCAAATAGTTTTTAATTCTCCGAATGTAGGTATTAAATGTTTGTAAACTCACCCGCTACACGGAAATTAATCTAAGAGTGGAATTTGTCTTTAAAGAATTTGAAAGTACAACTAGCTCTCGGCTTTGCTTGTGTTTTACGTCATCACAACGTTGCAAATATAAAGGATAACGCACCTATCTATTAATGAAAGTTAAAAATCTGTTCAGTAGTTTTACATATTATCAAATTAAAAACAAACTATCGCATCCTTAGCTAAGCCACTGTTGTCGTTGTTCTGGTTTCGAATCCCACTTGAAACAATTATTCATGTGATCAACAAATGCTTGCTCACAGGTGTACTTTGTTCTTAAATGTATGTTTGATTGTTTGTGCCTAAAAACTATTCTCGTGGTAGTAAGCACTGATTGCTGGCGGTTCCAGCGTGCCGTATTGTGGCACGCTGTAACTCACCCATACCTCGGTAACTAAAGCAGCTTAACGCTCTCTTGGTCTTTAACCCAGAAGTTGATATTTTTGCGGATGAATGGAAAGTATTATTATTAGAATGTATGAGGTACTGTGAGCAGAATGCATGAATGCTAAATTTTAAATTTATATATTATATTATTAAATAGTATAATTGGCGCAAGTCGTTCTATTTGATGTAAATAAATAAATAAATGTTTGTAAATGCGTCACAGCGATTATTATCTAAGGCTAAAACTGTCTTTTTTAAATCAACAATTAATTTCTGCGCAAAGGGTCCCACTTAATACGAACAAAATATTATTCGTGGCACTCTGAACTATTAAAAGAATTTGACCACATTTTGCCTAACCAGAAATTGTACTCATACCCGTCGCTTGTTAACACTTGAACATATATATTTTTACATACACAGACACATAGACTCACGCCAATTCGACCAATGGGTAAACAGATCTCAAGATTTCCACTTTCTACAATACTCTCATGCACTTTCAGAAAAGTATAACATGCACTACCAATTCTAATTTAAAAAACATGTCAGTGGTAACAAAACTAGTAGAAACTTACACCATTACTATTTGTAAAGCCTTCAAGCGAAGATAAGAATTTTTGAACTAATATGCGTATTAAATAGTTAATTATTGCTTGTTTTAACAGTGAAGGAAAACTTAGTGAGGAAACCTGGCTGAGAATTCACATGATGTTCTAGAAGATATGTGAAGTCTGCCAGCACCCACTGGGCTAGCGTGGTAGACTATGGGTTAAGCCTTCTGAAACTGAGAAAAGGCCCGTGTCCAGTATTGGGACAATGTATATATAGTGCTGATATTATTATTATTATTACTACGTAAACGCTAACCTAGTCACAATAAATAGCAAACTAATTATAAAACTATCACATACAAAGAGATAAAACTAACTAATAACCCTTTCAGCATCGCATTAAAACAGAAGCACTTGCACTAGATTGAAATCAGTTTTCACAAACTGCCGTCCATCCAACTTAAACGCAAGAAAACTCATATTTTCTTCCAAAAAATGTTGCCACCAAAACGTACATTCTCAGTAGGTAATGTATTATAATAAAAAAAGCGAAAATTAAATTTAAACTTTGCTGAAATTGCAGTGAGAGCTGCTAAGTCTGGAATTATAAATAGTCGGGCTGAGTGCCGCGGACTCTTGCCATGTACATTTTTCATTTAGAAAACAGAGATTTGTTGTGGTGCTACTTTTTATTTTAACGCGACTTGATATTTTTCTTTCCTTCCTTCTATTCCTTTTAAGTTTTTTTTCTGAAAAGAGTTTGACTACTACGTCTGTTAGAGAATGTCATGCAACAAAAGACCTAATCCTTATAACACAGAAAAGAGGCCCGTACCCTGTAGTGGACACTTCAAAAACAAGTAAGATTTTTTTTCATTTATCTCACTAAAAATATCTCCTGTGTCCCGTGTTTGTTAAACGAAGAACAGATTTGGAAGAACAATATGTGATTCACACTATTTTTGTCCTTTAAGGGTATCAAATTCACTACGCTTGGTGTAGTTGCAGTGACAAGATGACCACTGCGCCATCCGTGTCCATAATATACTAGCATTTGAGCGCGGCTCTGCCCGCGTGGAACCTACATAAAAAAAGACTATGTCCTTACCCAGGTCTTAATCTCTCTCTTTCTCTGTATCAAATTTTATCCAAATCCGTTGAGTAATCAAGCCGTAAAGAGGTAACAAACAGGCAGACAGCTACTTTAGAATCCTAACTAATATTACAAATGCGAATATCAGTTTGTTTGTTCGTTAGTTTGTTTGTTACGCTTTTACGCCTTAACTACTCCACCGATCATCATGAAATTTCGCATACACGTTGTTAGGAGAACAGAAAAGTACATGCAAAGGTACCTTAGATCCAGTAGAAAGTAGGTACTGTTATCAACCTCTTTTACAATTATGCGACCAATGCCGCGGTCAAAATCTAGTTTGTATCTATTATTAGTAAGGATTATAATCATAATCGAAATCGTGCGATTCTCAATCGCGCTTCCATTGATGCTAAATACACTTTAATCAACTTTTCCCTCTATTCGCTACCTAGAATTAATTAAAATTTAATTCTAACAGTTGTTTTGTTCAGTTCTCTCGGCTACAGCTGAAATTACATTTCAACTTCACTTTTTGCAATTTTAACTTTAGTACTGCGGCGTTAAATGGGCACTAGATGCTCGAGTATTTTAATAGTTAAAAAAATAACTGCTTTGTTAGCGCACTGGTTTTAAATGCGACTACTCTGATGTGTAGGATCGAATCCCGCGTCCAGATCAAGAAAAAGTTATTGAGTTTTCTGTTCAGAAATTTCGAGCAGCCCGTAGAAAATTGTATTGTGTGTGAAAAGGGTATCGGAAAGCATGTAAAGTTGTTGGTCCTGCACTTGATCTCTCTCTTATCGTGTCTGATTACCGTTCCATCAGATTAAGTTGATTAGGGATTAGAAGGTGCACTTGTATTTACGCACAAACTTGTGCACTATAATATCTTTTGCGGATATGGCCAGTCATCATAAACATTGACCGCCGTAACCGAAATTCTGTATGGACGACGTTATAAGTTTGGTGCCAAATTTTTAATCATCAGATAAAAAAATTACAAAACCATTTCAATTAAACTATTGGCAAAATTGCATTAAAATCGATTCATCAATTTCAGAGCACCAATATCAAAAACATAACATCGACAAATTTAAATATATAAGACCTTAGCGTCGAGGTAATCAAAAATACAATCATCTGTTCTCGTAAATCGTTGCATTTACATTAAATGGGTTTTGGATGGAGTAATTACCAATTTCAGGGTCCAATAGATTCTATAATTACTTCGTATGTACGTCTTTGACTGGCAACAGCATAATAACTTGTGCGGTTGGCTTACCAAACATAATAATAATATTAAGAGGTAGTTATGTTCGCATAAATGCAGCTGATTAGAATGGTCACTGACCCAGTGTTGTAAGGGACGGATATGTAGGGATTGTAATTACATATCTTGCAATCTATAAAAACTATATAATATATATAAAGTTGAATAAGATTTTAACTATTATATTGTTATCCTCGAAACATTGGTTAAAAAGGTAAACTGCCTTATTTATACATAAATATGTATACTGGTTGTAAGGGGACGGTGTACCGAAAGCTGAAATAGTAGATTCAGACCATTATTTTAGTTAAAAATCGTTGGATTTTTCTTCAGATAAAATAGCATTTTTCCTGCAATTTTCAATTTTCCGACTATGAATTATAACATAATACAAAAACTATGCATTTTATTAACTAAAATCAAAATATACCACATTTTACTAAAATACAGCAATGTTATTAAATCATCGTGATTTAAACAGATCAGCTGTTTTTATGTGCGTGGAACGCAGAGATTATTCTCGCCAGCGCGAGCGGTGTGTTGTATTGCTAGAAATCCATTGCCTACGGCATAATAATGTTCATCATCATCAGGTTATAATAGTCCAGTGCTTGACATAGCCCAAAGAGCGCTAAAGCACCCTGTCTTCAGCTTGTCGCATCCAGCATCTGCCTGCAGTCTTTCGTAGATCGTAATAATGTTAATCAAAATCAATATAAAAACTTAATCTTGCGTTTTTATGACTTTTTTTAAGTTTGCGTCGAGATTGACCTATAGAAAGAAGTTTTGCTAAAGTTTTCGGTACGCCATCCCTTATAGCTAGTATATATAATAGTACCTACTGTATCATTCAAGCGATAGGTAATATGAAAAGTAAATATATTGCTGCTATCAGGAAATATTGTTTAAAATTCTTCAAAATTTAATTTAATGTCACAACCTAGAAATATATGCCATTTTGGTTGTATTCTAATTTATTAATTTTCAAATTTTAATATAATATATATTCCTATATTGCGGTGTACTTATCAAATATCCAAACAGCGAACATAAAAACACCTAAATTAGCAACAACTGTTTGTGATCACACAAATTTTATCACGTGTGGGATTCGAACCTACAACAATCACTTTTACATATATATTTTCCCTAATATATATGTAATAATAACTGATTTTCCGACCTGGTAATCGAACTCACGATCAGTCGCAAATTTACACGACATTGCCACCAAGACAGATTTTCATTCTATAAGTGATAAATCACCACATATTTTATTGTTACGTCCTAGAACCAGGTCACATCGGTGTCCTAGTAACTACGCGCACCACGTATCCCTCCCCCGAGAGAGAGCCGCCGCGTCAGAACTACATGAGTTAAAAGCATTGACGGGTAGAATATAAATCTCAATTTATGCGGATATAGCGACGTGCGCCGAAAAAACTGCAGTTTGTAAAATCTTCACGTGATTTGTTGACTTTAAAGTCTTCTTTCCATTTCCAAATTTTTTGACTACCTTTACAGCGTCTGCGAGAAGAAAAAAGCATTTAGATCAGAAATGCTACCTAGTTAAGTGTAACGATTACAACGGTAGACCTCACAGGCAACCATTATTTCAACTATTTCTCTGTACTGGCCACTTCACTAATTTTATTTTAGATAGGTTTACATGTAATAAAATTAATGTGTTCACACTAAGCCAGGTAACCAGAGTAGAAACATCGTAACTGCCGACCACCTGAGGTAGGCGTGCCATGCTTATTACCAGGCACACCTACCAAAGCATACTGTATAAAAGCTTATGTATTTTAGACACAGAGTTAGTAGAATTGAGTACAACGCCATCTGTTAAACGAAAAACGGGGAAAATTCTCTTATGTGAAGCATAACGAAATTGCGCGGGTCAGCTAGTATAACTATATAAATATATACAAGTACCTCACATGAATGTCTCGATGTGTAAACTTTGCTTGCGCAAAAGTAAGCGATATGAAATACCGGTATATTATTGTGGGGCAAGACAGCTGATATTGAGACAATTTTTATTCTTCAAAAGCGTGCAGTACGTAGCATTTATAATTTAGGACCACGAGTTTCCCTGAAAGATCGATTTAAAGAAATAGGCATACTTACTGTTGCGTCGCAATATATATTTGCTAACATTATGTTTATTAAACATAACATTTACTTATATAATAAGAATAGTGATATCCATAACGTAAACACTAGAAATAAGCATAAGTTAGTAGGCCCATATCATCGTTTACATAAAGTTCACAACACATTTGCGGGACTCGGTATACGTTTTTTTAATAAATTACCTATTAATATAATTAATTTACCATTGTTTAAATTTAAAAACGCCGTTAAAAACAACTTATTCGGAAGGGTTATTATTCAGTCAACGACTACTTAAATGACAAAAACTCATGGAGCTAGTTGCTTGTTGCATACAGGATTCAAAGATCTATATTACTTATAAGTCAATTTAAGCCTTTGCATAGTCACAAAGTGTAAGTGTATGCGCCATCATGCCATCCTACTGTCTATTTTAGATTTATATTAAATAATATATCTTAGCTCAAATTATTTCCTCCCTATAATATTATTAAGTTATTATTGTTATTATCTTTAGTTTTTATAGCCAAAAGTATATGGCATAATGGCTGTAACACCTTGTTAATCTGAGTTGTAAAATACTGAAATTATATTTAACTGACGATTTAAAAGAGTGGCCGTGAGTTTCTTGCAGGTTTCTTCTCATAGGCTCTACCCTTTGCCTGAACCTAGCAACTAACCTAAATGTAGCTTCAGTAACTTAGTAAACTCACTAACTATACACTTTGACGTTCATAAGTGTTACTTTGTGACCTAAATGAATAAATGTTTTTTTTGACTTTGACTTACCTAGGTATTATGGTTGACCAGCGACTGTCTTGGCATAAACATATAGATATGATCATGGTTCGAACTAGAAAGCTTATTTGGACTTTTAAGACTTTAAGGCATGTTAACACAAAGACACCCCTAAATCGGATATACATAATGTCACATTGGCCCAGTCAGTTCTAGTTTACTGAATTCCTGTGTGGTGCGGGGCGATAAAAATCAAGTCCCTTGAATTGGAACGAGCACAGCGAACTTCAAATCGTATAGATTTCCCACTGATAGCCTTTACTCATTAAGCAGTCTATTCACGGTTAGAAAATTGTATGTTCTCCATGCTGTTTTAAGATTACACAAAACCATTCCATATAATCGTAGCCCTCGCAACAAATGAAGAAAATACATAGTGGCTCCAGTAGCATCTGTAAAAACATCATATGCAAAAAGGCAGTATAAGAAAGGCAGTCTGCCTGTCTGTATAATAAAATAAATAAACTGCTGAATATTTATGCTTTAACTTATCGGGAATGTAAAGCAACTATTACAGGATTGCTAAAAACCAAGACTTACGGTGAGATTGAATGCCTCTTATAAACAATATATGAGTAATCATGACACAACCTCACATACACACACGCACACACAAACACACCCACACACAAACGCACACGCACACACACATACACACACACACACACACACGCACACACGCAAACGTACACGCACACACACACATGACACGAAATGTTGATTCCCTATTTTCTTTATTATTTTCCATCCATTTTCTTTTAGATATTAAGTATTAAATTGTAATTATTTTATTTTATTTTGTATCTTTTGTTTTATATATACACTCCTACACATTGTTGTATTAGTTAAGAAGAGCGGGGCCACCTAGCACAGGTATTTTCAATACTTAAAAGGAGACCCCTACGTAAGATATACTGTAGAAGTTGTATAATGTTTCTGAAATAAACCTTTGTATTTTAATTTTATTAATCGTACATTTACTAGTTTAGGTATATTCATGCAACAGGTATACTCACACTTAAACATGTTTCCCAGTGTAGAAACATTATTTTTATTCGACTAAATGTTTTTGATGTCTGATGGTAAGCAATTACCAAAGCTTATAAACCCGTGTAACATTTAGAATATCGTGTTCGCGTTGCCAAACCACAGAAATGTATTATGCCCTTTTACACTATTGTGTTTGCTTTGTAATGACTGAGCATTGACTCCGAAAATCTAGGCTTCAGCCTAGTTTAGGAGCAGTCCTAGTACCTTTTGTAATCTATCTGGCAACTTAGTTTAAATACATCTAATGTAAACTACTTATTAATATACTTATTACTAGATTTTTCCTGCGGCACCGCTCGCGTAAATGTTGGTTATGTCAATTTTCTACCCCTCGGGTACAGTACTTTTTTCTGGATGAAAGGTACCTGTATAATTCAGTACTAAGACCTGCTAGGAAT
This sequence comes from Catocala sponsa, assembly GCA_963564715.1. Lineage (NCBI taxonomy): Eukaryota > Metazoa > Arthropoda > Insecta > Lepidoptera > Erebidae > Catocala > Catocala sponsa. Next base: position 13,818,628 of record OY751351.1, read on the forward strand.
TTGATTACGCAGTGGGATAGCTATCTTCTAGCCCGATCTAGCAACAACAGTGAATGTACTCAGCAACGATACATGGCGTTAAAACTACAAATATAAAAAAAGGTTTGGTTACAATACTAATCTTACAAATGTGCTTCAGTAGCCGGGCTGTAAGTCAAGTCAGGGTAGCATTATTGAACAATAAAACGGATCTTATAAGCTTACCCCAACCGAGTACAGCTTCCTCGCAGGCGGGCGCCCTCAGCACGTCGTAAAGGTCCCACATGGTTCACAAATTCACGATTCCCTACAAGTATTTATAATGCACACAAGAGGCACGACAATACTACACGTGCAGTGATTATAACCAAGTCCAACAAACAATTCCAAAGATTTACAAAAGGAGGCGTAATTATTCCAAGCGGCCTCTTGCCCCAAGGATAGATCCAACCAATTTTTAGAAGTCATTCAAGTGAAATTTCTTTGATGATTCATTTTTATCTATGGCTCCCGCACCAGAGACAAAATTACGTCGGGGACGGAACAGTACCCTATATCTTTTTCTGTACCCCTGACGTGTATGCGAAATTCATTATGGTCGGTCGAGTAGCTAAGGCGTCAAAGCATAACAAACAAATAAATTCCATTTGCATTTATAATATCAGTTAAGATGTTATTGTGGCCATTAAAAATTTATTTTCTTTAAGATCTTGATGCTGTCGTCTCTAGAAGAAACTACGGCAAAAGAGTATTTTAAAACCCGACCACCAATAACTGTTAGTAAAGATTTTAGTGCAAATAGGTAAATGATCCTTCTTTTAATGTCCGTGAGAGCAAAATCTATTCGAAATCTCTTGATACGCGTAACTGCAAATATTTTTATTTTCCACTACGGTATCCAGAGCAAATTTACTAAGGAATACAAAATGTGTCGGCAACCGAATAAAGCTAATTCACTTGACCGACTACTTACAGTATAATAGAAAAGAAATATGAAAGTTAAAACCTTCAAACGCATTGAAAAGCATAAAACTTTTTCACTTGTTTAGTCCTAACTAGAATTTCCTAAACAAACCTTACCGGAACACAGATATAAATCATTTTTATAAATCCACAGATTTGCTTGCATTTTATTCCTCAAGTAGTTATTGTTTCGCAATTATCTTTTTATAATAATTATTTTACAAGATTTGTCAAAGTGTAGTTAGGTGACTATTAGCATTAGGTATACTATTCCTTTATTTAAAAAAAAAAGATAACATGCATTTAAGACTTAATTTCTATGCCGCAGTATAACTAGATCGATATAGATAACACAATTATTTGTCCTGCGTAGGGTTTGGGCGATCACTCCAACTTTAGTTGATTTTATTATTGACCGTCAGGAGTTCGAAGCTATAATTTGGAGTCATCTACTGATGGTATATAGAATCTCATCCTTTTGTAAAGACATATAACTCTTTTACATACTTTATATCAACCCAAATCCGCATACTCTAAATACAAATTCTCTACACCTACGTAAAAGGTAGCCATCTAGAAAATGTCCGTCGTCACAAAGATCCAATTTCGAAACACCTTTGGTTACAACGCACACGAATAGCTCTTTGAAAAACGTTGAATTCCCGAGATTTCCCTTCTCATTCTACGTGAAGTCCTTCTTTTGTCTAAAGCGTACATTTTGAATACCATTCCGGTAGTTGTTCTACAAAACAGGTATCAAAAGAATAATGCGTCAAGTTCTGCTTCATAGATTGGTTTGTCTCGTTTACCCATGTAGCTATTAGTGCTGACTATAAGATCTGAGTTCCAGCAATGCCATTATGAGCATGGCAAGCCTAAAAAATATATTTTGTTCCTCTGGCTAATTGTCAATAACTCTATTAACACAAGTGAAAGGAAATATTTGACAATAATAATTATCGTTTACTTTTCCATAAAAATTATTTTTACTTAACTAATCATAATAAAATGAATATTATAAATGCGAATGTGAGTTTGTTTGTTTGTTACGATTTCACGCCTTAACTACTCGACCGATCATCATGAAATTTCACAAACTCGTTATCCGGGGTACAGAAAAACACATGGAAGGCACCCTGCCATTCATCCAGAAAAAATTGTGTGCCGAGGTATATCAATTTATTGACTAATTTTGTTTATAGTACGTGGGCATGGATATTCACTATTTTTAGTAGTATTAGTACATTACCTATATAACATTTAGTATTCGTTTCTCGGCTCGGTTTGTCTGAAACAAAAATAGGCAAACAGACAAAACCTTTAAACAAAATTCCTTCTTACATTTCAGGAACAATTTTACTTAAATGTACTTACTTAGATGTGGCTTTTTTATTTTAAAGCTTTTAAAAACAAAGCACTTTACTGAACCTGAATTTAGATTCCGTTATTGATGGCTCGAGGCGCATTCAGCTCGAATTTATATCGTACATTTATTAGTGTGGCTTTCTAATGCAATTGCTCTTTCTTCCAAACTACATTATATGGATTTGTGACTAAGGTTTAGTAAGAACGAGTAAAAATGTTAAGTTAACGCATCATGTACAGCGTGTAACAGAAAGGTGTGGTCATATTTAAGTGTCATATAATATAGCCGCTGTACAATGGAAAACCGCGACAAATAGATCCGTATACATTAATTTCATTAACATGTAGCATTTTATTTTTTATCGGCACATTTTACTTGATACTTAAACAAAAATACCTAGCCCATAGTCAGCAGTAATGGTGATACTCACAGTTGACGTGCGAGTAGCCAGTTGTCTCCATACCACCATGCCGCTCATCCGTGTCCTAAATTGACCTTCTGATAGTATATACCTGGTGTTAGATTAAGTAAAAATTGGTAAAGTCAATACACGTATGAACTTTAAAAGTGCTTTTATTTAGCAGTTCTACAGAACACCCTACACGAAACCAGTAACATATAAACATTAAAAACAGCTCTGACAGTTGACTCGGTCACCTCCGCGAACATGAAAACGCGCAATTTTGATAGTGATCTTATGCGTTAGTTTTGATGTTTTAATAATAAATAAATAATGTTTGAAACTGTCTTAAAATTTAAACTGTTACGATCACGCCTTAAAAATGTATGAAGTCACAAATCGCAATCACGCTTTGAACCGTTAAACGGATTTAAATAAAATTGGGCTAACATATAGACCATATACTCGCCTAACACTTTCCTTCCATCCCGGTATTGATTCCGAGCACATTCACAAGCGAAGCTGCGAGCAGAAATTAGCTTCCAATAAAGTATGGATTAACAATCTTATTATCATTCATTTAATTTTAAATGCCTGTACCAAGACTCGTCAATAAAACGGTACCAATACCAAACGCAGCAGCATTTCCGGTCCGAAACACCGGTTCCTATTATCACTTGCCAGAAGTATCACTCCACCATCTACTAACTAAAAAGACGTTAAGTTATATGGAATGAATAAGGCTTAATGTCTTTTTAGTTCGCGGATGACAGCACTCGTTGCCGAACGTAGGAGAAAGGACTTTAACATTAAATTAAAAGAAGAGAGTTGGCTACGTAGACTGCAGTACTTGCCTCACTGGGTGAAACTCAGTAATTGGATTTACTACTCATATCCAGAAAGTTGGAATGTTGTAAATATGTGCATGGAAGTGACTGACTAATAGACTAATGTATTAAGTTTGGATTAGAGTAACTTATGGCCTTTAGTTGTTTGCCCGTTCTTCTCATTGGTTATACGTCCTTTCATTACTGAAGGGGCGAACAGGTAAATGTATGTACTATCGCCTCCAGCGACGGATGACCACTCCTAAGATTAAAATCGCATAGCAGGCCAACACTTGGTACCCGTACCCGTAACACGCCCCTATCTTTGTTTGAGTTTTTTTACACTTTACATTTGTTTTCTGATTCTAAGGCGATACAAACTCAACTGGTCAACATGTGCAAGCGAAAATTTTTCTGAAATGGTCATCCGTCGCTGGAGCCGATAGTACATATATGTTAATTAATTGTGCAGTTTAGATTGTAACCTTGACGTTCATAAATGTTACTTTAACACCTAAATGAAAAAAGATAATTTGATTTGATTTTCAGGCTAATAACTCTCCGCTCCCCGCATTCAAACAGAACAGACGTGTTTTCTTTGCTCTTCAATTATCACTCTAAAACTTTAGTAAAAGTGACTTTTAAGTGTTGTGCCTATTAACGATCTATATAAAAAGTGACGGCCTATTCAAAAGTGTAAACAGTTTTTCGATACATAGACTGGATCAAAAGTTATTGCGATTTTAAATTTAAAACTTTTACGAACATTTAGTCGTCCTTGACCTACCTCAATAACGGTTAGTGAGCAGCGAGCTGCACGACATCGTCGCCGCGCGCCGCGCCGCGCCGCGTCGAGACGCAGTCGGGTACTCTCGATGTCCTTCGGGCTGCTGTGCCGCGCGCCTACACTAACATCACGCTCGCTAAGCGGAGGAGCCCGGCAGAGAAATTGCGCTACGAGAACAAGCTCTGTCTCTCTGTGTACTACAGTTCGACATTTAAGGTATTTATACCAGTGAATTACATATTAAATAACTGCAAGAGCAATTACATATAGCAAATATGTCGCTAAAACGGACGCCCCCAAAATCACATACAAAGTCCATGGAACATATCCAATCTGAGTCAGATCTAAACTCACTACAGCAGGGTGATATTTCCTATGTCAATAATACTCGACATAAACGTCCGCGCACCGATCAGACACGCTCGCCGGTGGAAAAAGAAAACCATGACTTTAAGCTTGAGATTAAGGAATTATTAATCAACTGGAAGATAGACTTTGACTCTAAGTTAAATTATATATGCAGCAAACAAAACACATTAATAACTAAGCTATCCTCCGATATAACTGAGCTAAGACAGCAATCAAACAAAATTCAAAAATCGAATGATGATATTGTACAATCGATAGCTTTTATAAACAAACAGTATGAAGACATTAAATCCGGTCTGGAGTCAATTCAAAAGGAACGTCTAGAGCAACGTAGATGTATTGAAAAGTTAGAAAGAAAGGTTCAGGATCTTCAACTTATGTCGAGATCCTCAAGTATAGAAGTAATAAATATACCTCAAAGCGATAAGGAAACAACCGCCTCTCTAATAAAGACAGTTTGTTTGATCGGCAAAGCCGTTGGCTCACCAATAACTTCATCGGACTTGCGTGATATTTATCGCATACCTGGTAAAGCAGGGACGTCCCGCCCGATCGTTGCTGAATTCCAAACTGTTCAGATGAAGCAAAGCACCATCTCTGCTGTGCGAGTCTTCAATAATACTAGAACAGTCACGGAGGAAAAACTTAATACGCAACAGTTAAACTTTCCTGGAATACGACAAGCCGTTTACGTGGCCGACCACCTTCCTGTTAGCGTCAAAAAGCTATTTCACTCAGCACGGACATTCGCAAAGGGAAATGGATACAAATTCTGTTGGTCTTCAAACGGAAAAATTTTCATCCGGAAGGCACAAGGCGATAAACACATCCTCATTTCCTCAGAACAATGTTTAAAGGAATTAAGTGGTAACAACATATGACTAGTATGGTATTGGATGCTACTCTCCTTGAACATGTTCCTAATATTATTATATTATTGTCTTAACTTAATTCTATTTTATGTTGTACTTTTCCACAATACACAAACGACCACAAAACAGCTTACACAAAACCATACATAAACATTTTATTTATGCAAACAGAAAATACATACGGCTCCAGCCTATTCTCATCACAACAGTAATATTACACACACACGCATACCTCTCTTCACTGTGCTTATTGCCAAAATTGTCTACTACTTGGTTGTAACAGACTAAAACCGCATTCTGTAGCTGATTATTATGCTTTCGCTCTTGTTTGGTGTAGGTATATCGATATAACAAATGGCTAATATAGACGATATAAACAACGAATTAGACTCACAATCACTTACAAATGCCTATACCTGTAGCCCGGCAGAATGTACTAAATACCTAAATAGTTCTAACAAAGCCAACTTTAAACTGTTACACTTCAATATGCGTAACATTCATAAAAATTTCAATCAATTTCGTATATTACTATCGCTAACTGACATAGAATACGACATCATCGTTTTGACAGAATGTTGCCCGAGAAATATAAACAACTTGCCTTTCCTAGAAGGCTATACGGCACACTCCTCAAAGGCCACGATAAATCAAAACGATGGTATAGTCATCTACACAAATACGAAACTGACATGTACAGTACGTGAGCCAGTATTTTATGACGCAAATTGCTTAACCTGTCAAATAGGTAATGATATAGGTATCGTGGCAATATATCGATCTCCCTCGCTAAAAACAAAGAACAATTTGACAACTTCATTAATAGCCTGAACGTAATATACAATGATCTATCTGCGAAAAGTAGTGTCCTAGTTGGTGACCTAAATATTAATATCTGTGAAGGTAGCAGGGACCCGCTAAACGACGAATATGTTACGTTTAATGCATCCCATGGCTTCTTCCCCACACACGCTTATCCTACCAGAATTACCACTTGTTTAGATCATATCTTTTTAAAATCGACCCTTCCCACTACGACATTAATACTGAAATCGTATATAACAGATCATATGCCTTTATTGCTGGAAATTGAAAAATACAAACCAAAACGCCAACGTTGGTACATTCGGTCTTGCACGAACTATGAAAAAATAAAAGTGGAACTAGAGAACACAGATTTCACTCATATCTCTAAAATAAATGATGCCAATGTGGTAACCAACCTCTTTGTATCTCTGCTATCTTCTATTATTAAAAGAAATACAGTTCAAACCCGGGTACCCAGAAAAAATAGAACTCTGAAGCCGTGGATGACAACAGGGCTACTTCGCTGCATTAAACACCGTGATAAGTTACATATACAATCAAAAAAAGCACCAGAAAATATGACACTAAAGCTTACCTACACACGTTATCGAAACTTTTGTAACGCCTTGTTGCGTAGACTGAAAATTGCGTACGAAGCGGGTTTAATCGACAAAGCGGGCAAAAACAACAAAGAGCTATGGAAAGCCATTTGGCATATCACGAAGACGACACGCACACACACACGCGCACGCGCACGCACACACACTCACACACACACACACACACACACACACACACACACACACACACACATACACACACACACACATACACACACACACACACACACACACACACACACACACACACACACACACACAAGAATATATATCTGACCTATAAAATAATTTTTGTGCTATTTACATGGGAAATGAATTTTAAATCTAATTTTAATTTAATGTTAATTTATTTTTATTGATTAATATGTAATTTTATTTTATTCTAACTTTAATTTAAATGTAAAATCTGTAATGTTGCTCTCCTCTTGTTATGATCTACTTATTTATTTGTTTTAACTATAAGTTTGGTCGTTAAATTTAACTAAATTCCTTTTAATTCTTTTTAATCTATTTATCAATAATCATACAATACAAAAATTAAAAAAATATCTTACACCGAAATTAGAGCAAAATTATCAAATATATTATGCAAAGTAAAACATGTTTTTGTATTAAGCTGCACTTTTTTAGGGCTGAACACTGACCCCCAAAATACAGGCAATCGTCTAGTTTGGAGGACCAGTATCAGTATGTTTAAATAAAATACAACAACAATGTTCTAGCAAATCAAAATGGTAATGTGTAACACGTTTTAAAAAAAAAATATATATATATATATAAACGATTATTTTAAATTTGTTACTAGGAAATAAGAGCCAATTGCAAAGAGCGTTCAAATGCGCACAACGTATTCGCACATATCAAATCACAAGTCGGCAAAATAGCCCAAGTTCTTATTTATTCAATATAAAATAAAACATTATCACAACCGTAAACCACTACACCAAACATTTTCACGTCTGCACAAAAGGTTTCGTACAACCCAACTACCCTAGTTCCATCTCTTACCGCTAGATGGCGTTATTTCCAACCTGCTATTCTCGAAATAAAACACTCCTATGGCCACCATTTACAGGAAAAAGACATTAAACAGCAAAGGTCACGCCTGAAACGAGTTTAGGCAACATTTTATCGACGAAAACTTTTCCATTGTGGCCACCAGAAGTTTGGCGCGCGTATTTTAACGAAATTAGTGGTGGTAGCCTCAGGGGGTGTTTGTAAGGGTTTATGTTGACGATCCCTTTACTGTGACAGTTTTTAGTTGATTGGCCTTTTCGTGTTATTTAAATGGTTAGCATAGTATTGGTAGTTTTGTGAGCAGAAAAATATATTCTGTGAGCAGAAATAGCTAATTGATCAGTAACTCATGGCCAGCAAACTTTAAAGAGATCAAGCTAAGTCGACGGAGTCCCTCTTCGCGGAGCTCCTATATTTGGGTGGGTTTAAAAAAAGGAACCTAACACATTCGAGACGGAATGCAGTGATTTGAGGCGTATAGATGCTCGTTATGCTGTGCAATATTTGCTGACCAATTAGTATTTTTGATGATCATTATATTTAATCCCTTTTCAAAATGGTAGTCTTATATGTCAAATAATTAAATAAAGCTACCATGTGCGAGTCGGGCTTGAGCGTCGATTGTACCCGATATTAGTACGGTACCATAAACGAGCAAGTCCGATCGACGCGTTATACGTAACATAATTACTGAACGTCATACCTAATTTCTATTTTAACCAATATTAGAAAAGTTGTGAGTTAGTTTCTTACGCTTTCAAACTTTAACTAATCGACCAATCATCATAAAATTTCGCAAACACGTTGTCAGAGTGTATGAAGTCGCAAATCGCAATCACGCTTTGAACCGTTAAACGGATTTGGATAAAATTGGGCTCACATATAGACCACATACTAGCTTAACACTTTCCTTCCATCCCAAACCCAAATACGTTGCCAGAAAAGGACATAGGGTACCGGTTATCCAGAAAATGTAGTAGCCCGAACGAGTAAACCCAGCAAAAGCTAATGAACAATATATTAATTAGGTAAAATAGCGATAATTTTGAAGTCACGGGTCATTACTAGTATAATTTAAATTATCATCTTAATTTATCCACGCTAAGGTGGCTTAATCACCAGCACTTGCTCTTAGTCAAATACTCAATTAAAAATTAACATTATCTTAGAAAAAAAAATTATTTGGGGTTAAGTAACCACAAATATTTTTTTTTTATGTAAGTACATCAAATTTTCATTGTACCTAAGTGACGTTTTATAAGCTATTAGGACTATGTTCGTGTCTTTGGTTATTGGATTTTTGTTAGGCAACTTTCAGTAGGAGCAAAATGTTTAGCAATGTGTATTATACATATTATCATATATATTATGTATATACATATTATCATCATGTTCTCATCTCCTCATCGATATTATCATGTTCTCATCGATATAACGAAGAACATAAAAATAAAGCTGGAGAATTTTAAGCACAATACAATTTTGTCTAGCGTCATATGGCTTTTAAAAGAGTTAGTGCTCTATAAAAATCCATAAAAATACTCTTATGATAGCTTTTTTGTAAGCCTATGCATTTATCTAGCCCGGCAAATAAATCTTCTAATGGATTGAAACTTTGTGCAGATATTTAGATAATTATAATATGTTACTACGGATTTGGATGACATTTGGCGTAGAAATAGATAATGTCTTGAATTAGTACATAAGATAAGAGCATCGCCCTCGTGAATACCAGGAAAATCCTGTTTACCGCGTAATTAACCATATGAAAAGCGGTCTATATATTTATTCAAGACATGGCATACCGATGTGCAAAATTTCGTCCACATTCACTTAGTAGTTTAGACGAAATTGAGTAACAAATATTCAAACATATTTACAAACTTACGCACTTATAATATTTCTAGGATAAGTTAGATATGAGCAATACCCTAACAATCTATACATACATGTAATAGAATTTTAACTAGTATACATAAGAGATACTTAAGATCAGTAAAGTAAAGACAATTACAATACAAACCTATCGAACAGACTGACAGACTATAGACAGTAAGTACCTACTTTACACACAAAAGTACAAATAGAAGCATCTCTAATTACCATCATTTGCAATAGCACAATTTTTGCCAAATATATTAGTTTCATGAACAAAAAATAATGAAATCCAAACAGTTAGAGAAAACAGGGAAGAAACTCTGTTTTCTTTGTTATTTCACATTTTCTAATATGCGAAATAAACAGGGTACCAAGATAATAAGGAAAAGATAAAAGAAACCACATTATTACTGAAAACGAAATATAGTCGGGGAGCTCGCGACTTATGGACGATAAGATAAATTTATAGGACAAGCGGTGTGTAGTTTCCCTCTGTCCCATTGTTTGCAGTCAGCTGGTTGAATAAATTCTAACAATTGTTCTAAGTTATGTTGGCCGCTAGTTCCTTTCAAAGATAAACGACCAGTTATGCTGAATAATTGTGCGAGTTAATTAATTTGTTGAATGAATAAATGCACATGGATCAATTCTACCTAAACTTTTTTTGTTAACAATATGTTATGTGCCACAAAGCACCACAACTACCTTAAAAACCAGGACCATATTTTAGGTGAATTAAACTTATAACATACTAGCTGTTACCTGCGACTTCGTCCGCGTAGATTTTAACTAAAAAGTGTTTGTCGCCACAGAACCCAACTATATTTCTCTGCCCAAGTTACTTAAATGGCGTAGTTTTTATAGTGTAAAGCTAGATAATAGCATGGCTTACTGAAAAACAACATTCAAATATGCGTCGTTAGATTACACGCTGTCACAGAATGCGTAAGAAAAATAAAGATTCACAGCTCCTCCCCCGTAGGTGATAGCGTGATAATATGTAGCCTATATGTTGACCCGACCTGTTAGTAATATTCATGCAAATTTTGAAGTAAATCCATGCAGTACTTTTTGAGTTTAGCCCGGACATACATACAGACAAACAGACAAAAATTCTAAAAACTATATTTTTGGCTTCGATATCGATTGTAGATCACGCCCCAAGTATTCTTTTAAAAAAATATTCAATGTACAGTTTTGACTTTCCTACGATTTTATTATATGTATAGATATAGATTGGTAATTTTTCACATTGAGTTATTTTATTAATTTACATAATTTAACTGCCTGGCTGTTAGTAAGCGAACACTAAGGGCCTATTGGCACTTACAATACCAAGGTATATCTGATATTAACCCTGCAAAATGTACTGATACTTTGCCAGTAATACCCATATTTCGTTGATCTGAGAACCGACATGATAGAGTATAAGGTCTTATGCTGTCTACTAGTCACATGTACCGATAGCAGCTTCTACTTAGTACTTCTTTATTCAAAAATAGAGCTTAAAGTTCAGCCACAGACGTTAGCAAATTCATGCCCTGGGAACAACAAAACAGTAAATTTGTTTGTAAGGTAATTCTTTTAATATCTATACTAATATTATAAAGCTGAAGAGTTTGTTTGTTTGTTTGATTGTTTGTTTGTTTGTTTGTTTGCTTGAACGCGCTAATCTCAGGAACTACTGGTCCGATTTGAAAAATTCTTTCAGTTTTAGATAGCCCATTTATCGAGGAAGGCTATAGGCTATATATCATCACGCTAAGATCAATAAGAGCGGAGCACCAATAAAGAATGTTTCAAAATCGGAGGGTATTTTTCCTTTTGAGAGCTTCCGCTGCGTGCGCTGCGTAAACAGTTAAAGTTTCGCAAAAATAATGTATGACAGAATTGTTCCCCTTTAAAAGTTCTAAAAAAAAGTCCGCGACAGCATATGTCTATCTTTTAAAGTTGGCTCACTATAACCATTTTTATGCTAACGAAATTTGTTCTAAAATAATGCATTATTTGCAAAGGTATTTTTATAAACATGATATTAATCCTTATCCAAATAAATACGTTATTCATCACAAGTATTTAATTTAAAACAAGATTGCCCTTTACATTATTCGATTTCAATGAATATCTTAGAAGATATCGCAGTTTTAAAATAACATTGCAGCAAAATAATTACCCATTACAGACATAGTACAAACGATGTTTCTCCTGGTTTATTCTGCGTGATTACTACTGGTTCGATTTGAAAAATTTTTTTAGTGTTGGATAGCCTATTTATCGAGGAAGGCTATAGGCTATATAACATCACGCTACGACCCACGGGGGCGGCGCAGTAACGATAAACGCGGGTGAAACCGCGGGAACATCTAGTCTTTAAATAAGAGTATGTCAACGTCTGTATTAAAAGTGAATACTTTGGCCAATTATTGGTTGACGAAATGAATCAACCAGCTAGACAGGAAAAAATACCACTGACTCATACGAAATCACTATATGTGTAGTAACATTTGCCGTTGCTTTTCGCCTAATAGGTTAGAATACCGGTGACTCACATATATATGAGCCAGCTTTCATTCCTTTTGCTTTCATAACATTCTAAATTCCCTTTTTCCCTAGTCATTAAATATCAGTCATCAAACAAAAAGTCACTAATAGCTTATGAAAATGTCTTACTTGAGGTTGGTACATTCCTTGGTAAGTTGTAGAGCCTCTCTCATTGGTCCACCCCCGCATATTGGTCAACGTAGCTTTCTGAAGAGGCTCATCGAAGCTCACAGTAGCAAGTAGCAGCCACGTGGAATATAATGTCCACCTAAAAGAAGTCCACATGACAGCTGATAGCGTGTGATAGCAAAATAAACCTTTCATAGTGCGAAAGATGTCTTTTTTTTTGTAATTTTTGAGCGTCAAGGGGCAATACAGAAAAAAAGAAAATTCATTGTGCAAACAATACACAAACGGACTCATTAACGAGTCAAGTGTGGAGCGGACATACGTTTGTATGTTATTTTTTTATTGACTCATTTTTTGCGGACAAACGTATGACCGCTCGACAGTTGACGGGTTAAAACGCAAGTGCAATTTCTAGTATTACTAGCGATTATAGGCTACAATAACCATAAAGCTAAGCGCTTCATGCTTAGGAGGCAACCATGCATTCATATACACATGAAAGCACGTCATATCCTAACTAATATTATAAATGCGAATGTGAGTTTGTTTGTTACGCTTTCACGCCTTAATTACTCGACTGATTATCATGAAATTTCGCATACACGTCGTCAGGGAAACAGAAAAGGACATATGACAAGGGTATGTTTCAATCAGATAAAAGTACTGTTCTCGAGGGATTGAAATTTATTGACAAAATGTAGACTAACGCGAGCAAAGACGCGGGCAAAACAATTGTACAGAATACTTCATCAATACATTGTTTATAACGACGAATGATAAAAACCAAAATACAATTTTCTTGATTTCTATTTCTACTAGCTCCCTACCTATAAATACAAATGGCACACCCTTAATTTAAAATTTGGACTGCTCCATTCTTACGATTTCACATTAAACACTTCATAACTGTTGTACCAAAACTTATATTAGAAAAGGTTGTTTTAACCACCTTATTATACATTATGAGCCAAGTTTTATTTCTTTCTTGAGTTCAGAATTAATAGAAGTTGGTTCAACTTGTTTAAAGCTGTATATAAGTATAGATTACTGAAATCGATTCTGGGTGATCATCTACAATTTCAGCGATCGTTACTTATACTGTAAAGGCAGTGCTATATAGCAGGTATTTTAAACGCTACGGACTCAAGCTTAAAAATCAAGCGCTCCGAAGAAAAGACAAAAAAAATTTTTTGTTTCCTTTTTACATAATTTCATTTGTAGTACTTTCGTTTTCCCTTTGTCGTACATTACAATGATTTGCGGGTCCCATGCTGTGTAAAGGTTTGCTAAAATACTATAATATTATAAATGCGAAAGTAAGTTTGTTTGTTTTTTATTACGCTTTCACGCCTCGCCTTAACTACTTGACAGATCGTCATGAAATTTCTCATACATATTGTTAGGGATACAGAAAAGGACATAGGGTTTCACCCTGAAAAATGTACTATCCCGAAGGATAGAAATTTATTGACATAACCTACATTAACGCGAGCGGAACCGCGGGAAAGATTTAGTATTTACTATAAAGGGAGTGCATCAATAGCGTAGCCGTAGTAAATGTAGCTCGTTTAACTTCTAAAATGGCAAACAAGCATACGGCCCACCTGATGGTATGTGGTCACCGTATCCTATGGACGCCTGCAACACCAGAGACATCACTTGCGCGTTGCCGACCCTGTAAAAACCTTTTAACGACCTTTTTGAAGAACACCGTACTGTAGTCTTGTGGGAAAACCCCGGCAGGGAGTTCCCTTTACCATTACGACCTACAAACCTTCAAGAAAAGAGCGTACTCCTTTTTAAAAGGCCGGCAACGCATTTGTCCTCTGGTGTTGCGGGTGTCCATGGGCGGCGGTAATCGCTTACCATCAGGCGATCTGTCTGCTCGTTTGCCTCCTATGTCATAAAAAGGGAGTTCCCAAATCAGACAGAGTTTGGTTGTTACTATAATTATTGTGATTTTTGTTAAGAAATTCTCAAGAACAGTACGGAGTCTGCAAATTGACGTAGACGACATTATGCTTGCACCCTATTACGTGAGACCTAGCTAGTGATATGTGTCTCATACACCTCTGACTACCCATTCGGTGATATACGTGTGAGACTATAGGAACATGTATACAGTAATGCCTTGACCTACGCTACCCCAACTTAGGCAAACTCGGAGTTACGCGATTTTCAAATCTCGTCGATTCATCTTTCAATTATCACACAACTCTCAATTATCGATTATATACTTACTTCCTCACACTATTGTTAAGGAAACGAGAAAAATTGCGGGAGGAAAATAATCTTTGAGTTGTCAAACTGCTTTGTTAGATTATATCAAACTTTTTACATCAAAATAACTTCAGTTGACGATTTTAAAATGTAAGATTTTATTTAAAAATTGTCTAAATTATGAATTTCTATAACTGCCCGCCCCAACTAAAAAAAATTTGACTGCAAAGACTGCCTTTTGAGGACTGTCGATAGAATTGAAAACTTTAATCCTTGATCATAAACACTTTTTTATTATTCAAAAATGGAAAGCGTTCGGTGACGATGACACGAGTTCCATGATTTTTGTTCACCCAAGAAATACTCAAAGCGCCTAAAGAAGTTTTCACTTCAAAAAATGTATTTATATAAAAAATTATACCCCGATTCACGCGAATTTGACTTACGAGGCTATCGCTTAGTCCCACCTATCGCGTAAGTTCGGAGTATTAATGTATTAAGAAACAACGCTAGCTAATTAATTAGCTCTACAATGGTCACATAGTATTACCTACATCGTTTCTTTGTTCGCATATCACACGGACATCACTAGACAATACATATACTAAAATAACTCCAAAACCTATTAAGCTTTGACGCTGTATTTGAAACTATAAAATATGCATAGATGTCATCATAAAGTTATATGACGAAAAGTTGACAATGGCTGACGTTTGAGCACACATCAAATGTTCCACAATAGATGAATGCAGTTCTAGTGTCTTTGTGAGAGATATCGGCTTAATACTTGTGTTCGTGGTGTCGGAATAATGGCAACTAAGCTCTTTAAATACTCATCAACATAACACTTTCATATGTGCTGAATGTATGTACGAACTTTGGAAGTAGACGTTATACAGAAATGAGCCTTTGTAAGATTAGAGCAGCGTATTCTTCATTAATAATAGGATTTAGTGCACTTCTTCTTCGTGTCAATGGTTCTAGTTTTAACTGTATGTATATTATTTGCGTAATATCCGGCCATTCTAATTGCGTTAGGAGTGGCCGCACAAAGCTCTTATATTGTGTAAATGCTCGGGCAAGAAGGGCATACTAACAAATGTGCCATTGTCTGCTCCAGCTCATCACAGTCACACTGAGCAAGGCCGGGGTCCCTGACCTTCCACCTACACAAGTTCGTTCTGCAGCGGCCAACCTAGGTGCGAAGTCTATTCAGGAACTTCCATACTACCCATGGCAGGGTGTGACTAGATGGTAGAGACTCCTGTGATGTGATATAATGTGTGGGTGGGCGATTCTTTTTGGCCCACAGTGTACGTTTTTCTATCGCAGGGTCGTCGCTCAAGGACTCAGTGTGGCGTTGAAAGCTTTTACGGCTTTTGAGGCGATGTGGTGGCATGTAATTTCCGTGTAGGGGACGTCGACGGTCAAACTACTGTTTATGTTTTTCTATGGAAAAAGTACTAGTACCTACTAGTAGTATAGTACCTAGTAGTAACATAATATAGACAACCTTTGGGTGGACGACAACGATTTCAATCCAAGCCCTTTTCAGCAGTCATGGTCGAGGGCAACTAAGATTTTTTATGAATACCAATGCAAGCAGCGATAGCCTAGTGGGAAACCGTTGGACTGCCACGCAGAGGTCTCGAGTTCGATCCCAAGGCATCTCTGACTTTTCGAAGTTATGTGTGTATTAAATACAAAAAAAAATACTTTAAATACTTTTTTGTAGTTAGTTACCGCTCGCTTTAACGGTGAAGGAAAATATCGTGAGGAAATCTGCATGTCTGAGAGTTCTCCATAATGTTCTCGAAGATATGTGTACTCTGCCAATCCGCACTAGGCCAGCGTGGTGGACTATGGCCTAACCCTTCTCACACTGAGAAGAGTCCCGTGCCCAGCAGTGGGACAGTTTAATACAGGGCTGATATTATTATTATTTATATTATTATTATATTTACCTTACTTAACTTATCCACTAAATATATTTCTTTCCACAAAAATAAACTTTGGTTAGAGTTGATAGATTAGCACATGTGCAATGAGTTTAGACACCATACTGTCAAAAAAAAAATCGGTTAACTCTAATCAGAGTTACACGCTGCAACTATTGAAATAACCGTTTCAATTTAAAACTAACAATCTTGACTGCAAATATATAAATTTATCAATAACAATTCAGAACGAATAAGTCCATCAACAATTATTCGTTAATAATAATACAATAATCCTTTATTAATTGCGCACTGTCACATAATTGTAAAAATTTACGGTCGACAGCATACGTAAAAGGTTTTTATTTGACGTTTACAACAACATTAAGGCAACGCCCTATTCCCTCTCTATAGCTTAAACTGAATGAAAAATAAAAAAGTATAAAAGTCTTTTACTGCAAAAGAATACAGAGGTTCAGGACATTCTTTTGCAGTAAAAATAATACCTCTGTTTACACAAGCACTGTTATAAGTATTTATGTTTTTCTTTATAGAAGAAAAACATAAATACTTATAACAGTGCTTGTGTCACAGATTAATACTACAAAATACATCAGTACCAATATGTAGGTACGCTATGCTCCTGCATATTACAGAGATAGAATTATAGAACACAATATCTATTAAAACGATATCACGGAGTTCAATTGGAGATAATATATTAAAGACAAAACCCGTCTTAAATCCAATATAGGCGCATCCACTTTCAAGCTACGCTTGAAGTTCGCATTGTATCAAATAACGCGGATTCCATCGTATATCAGGCAGCGGTATTCCAATAAAAATCTTTTGTACATTCGATAGGAACGATATTTAGCGCAAACATTCAGTTCACGGTGAATGCTTTAAATGTTTGTGGTGAGAAAATATGTTGATAAATCGAGATATGACTCATCATGTGTAATGTCACGTCTATCTCCTAGAAGGTAAAGGCAGAGGTATACTTCACCCGTATTTTGATATCTCTGACTCTGGAATGTACTGCTTGCTTCGGTGTTTCCCGAGCGCTATGATAATTATTATTATGTCCTTCTTCAAACGAGTTTAAAAGAGAGTTCTTTTTTCACGGTAGGCAGCGGCTTTGTTGTGTCCTGACATTGCTGAAGTCCATGACCAGCGGTTACCACTTCCCAACAGGTGGTCCGCTTGCTCGTCTGCCGCAAATAGCAGTAAAAAGAGCTATGGTTTAAGGTTTTATTTGATAGTGGGCGAGCCTCTTACAACAGGCTTTTTGACTATTTTTTGGAAGCAATCGCACATTAGAGTCGATTGCACGGATGGGGTAGTGGTTTAAGTGGTCGCCTCGCCATTGCGCCTGCTATTGTAGGTTCGAATACCATACGGGAAAAAAATTGTGTGATCCACAAATGGTTCTTCCGAGTCTTTTTAACCGTTGTTTGAATGTTCGTAAAGTCCCCCGCGACATAGGAAATATTCCTAGTTGTCTTTTTAAAATAATAAATAAAGATAATTATTTTGTGGTGTCTATCGGCCCTACAAATAATATTTATTTTTAACTATTACATAGAAAAAATCATTACAAAATACACATTGGTTATTTAATCTGTGAAAACAATACCTCCAGGAACATAACGTCTAGTCAGTCGAGTGATATCACACGGTTTGTAAATCAAAATTGGAGTAAAAGCAATCACAGAAGACGTTTATAAACATATGCAGTCATAATAAATTTTGTTATTCAAAGCTAGTTACGATCATGTGATTCCAACTAAAAGTAAATTAAACGTATTAAGGGTTTTGATAAAAATAATATTTTTATATCCTATCCTAGTCTAATCCTAATCCTAACTAATATTATAAAGGCGAAAATGAGTTTGTTTGTTTGCTGTCTTTTCATGCCTAAACCACTGAACCGATCATCCTGAACCGATCAATCCTGACGCACATCTCTGACTTTTCAAAGTTATGCGCGTATTAAATAGTTAATTATCGCTTGCTCTGACGGTGAAGGATAACATTTTCAGAAAACCTGCATGGAGTTCTGTATAATGTTCTTTGCTTATTTCTTACTTTTCACGTTTAAACTAAATTTCAGGTTGATCGGTTCAGTGGAACCGATCATCCTGAAATTTTGCATATACGTTGTCAGGTGTACAGAAACGGACATAGGCTACCTTTCATCCCGAAAAAAAAATACTGTTCCCGAGGAAAACAACAATAACGTTCTTATGATAATAGATGGTGCAACGTGTCCATCGAATCATGATTTAATTATATTATTATACAAGCAGAGTACAACCCGAATTCTATGTCAAATTCTAAATTAACGCGAGCGAGTAGGTATATAAAGCAGAAAGCCGCAAATCTCAAATGGGATTGGGCTGAATATAATTTATAGTATTTATCTCTGAATTATAAGATTCATTCCTCAATAAGCCAAGACGCTTTACTGAAATTAAATCAAATTAAACACTTAAACTCACAGGCGGGCTCGAACCCATGTCAATCAATCAATGTAAGAAACACATTAACATTGCATCTGTTTATAATTCTGAGATAATGCCGAGCAATTCGTAAGACTTACTCCTTTAGGTATAGCTAATACAAGTTTAATCTGCTTCTGTTTTATTCATGCCTTATAGACTAAATAACATAAAATATATGTTGCTCTCAGTATCACAGACCTAATAAGATCTTTTATTAAAACTAGTTCACGTAAATGTAGGTCAGGTTAGGTTGCGCAATTTTCGTAAAAAGGGGTACAAAGTTTTTGTTTCACGTATTAATATATACATACATAGATCTATAATAGATAATTATGATAGATATTTATGCTTTGAACAGATATGACAATTTTGAAACAATTGGGCATTTATTTCAATTTCATATGTAATGAAATCTATATACCATATTAATTGGAAAGTAAGCAATGCGAACGCCTCGGTAGCTCAGCGGTAGTAAATGCGACTGCTGTGCATGAGTTCTCGGGTTCGAGTCCCGAGTCGAGCAGCGTGTTACTTGGTTTTCCTTTCGAGAAATTTTTCAGTCTTCTTTCTCTAACCCTCTATTACTTGGGCCTAAAACCATAACTAGCGACGTATAGGTGTAATATATCTCTGCCGACCCCTTCAGGGACAGAGGCGTGCTTCTATATACGTATGTTTAATAATGCGGATCCCAATGACCGGGACATTATTCTAACTGTTTTACTACATGGGGGTGATACAGAATGCCATAATAATATGTTATCATGAGGGCCGCAGTTCTGCTTCTGAAATATTTTGATCAGAAAACCAAAAACGTCGACCTCAATGGCGTAGTGGTTAGTGTAATCGACTGCCACGCCTGAGGCCGTGGGTTCGTTTCCCATACAAGTCAAACATTTGTGTGTATGAACATTGATGCTTGTCTTGGTCTGGGTGTTTCTATGTATAATATGTATGTATTTACAAAATAAAGTATATATGTATGTTTATCCATTGTCTAGTTCCCATAGTACAAGCTCTGCTTAGTTTGGGCTAGATGGTGTTGTATGTATGTGATAGAATATTATATTATAAACAACTATCCAATCTGGGATCCTAACTCAGCACACCAAAACCGCAAAGAAAAGCGCAAGTTTACCACGGGAATATCGAGGTGATCTTTAATAAAACAAAATATGATTGACTTTATCAAGTAGCAAGCTTCAGAACTCTATGGACTCAATGTTTTGATATCTAATGCTTTTAAACCACTCAAGACTATAAATAAACAAATGTAGTTAACTGACTCATGGTAAAGGTTCTTCATGATCAATACGATCAAATTAATTTCGCTGCTCGTTCTAACAATGTAAATATTGAACGTAAACAGGCCAATCATTCTTTAAATTCTAATTTTATATGCGACAGTAAAATTTTTTGTTTATTATGTTTTCGTGGCTGAAATCATGTGGAACACAGGTTTTTTATATTGTTTCTTGTCAAAATAATTACCCTCCGCTTGATAGTAAGCGGATGGGTAGCACGTATTGTTTCCTTTCATAATGACTTCACTCTGCCTGATAGTAAGCAGTCGAGTTGACTACAAGCAGAGCCGTCCACACCACGTCCTGATCGGGTCACTACTCCGCTAGTCTTAGGAGATGTTTTATTTCGCTTTAAAATTCAAAAGGCAGGTTATTGAGTATATATTTATATCTAGATATAATAAAAAAAGACTTAGTTTAAAAACAAGGCGTCTAAACGTCAACTTAGAAATTGAATTTAAAAAGTAAACCTAAATGCTATTTCGGGCCGAGGTTAAGAGGTACGAAACTTATTCAGTTAGTAACCGTGTAAAATGTTTACGGCTAAACAGATTTTGATGCAAAGGGTCTTGGGTTCGAACCTACGTCGCGCACCTCTGACTTTCGGAAGTTATATGACTTTTCGAAATTATGTGCGTATTGATTGACAATTATCGTCTGCTCCGTGCCTCGGAGAGCACGTTAAGCCGTCGGTCCCGGCTGCCATGAACATCTATGGTAGTCGTTATTGGGAAGTCAGTGCCCTCTAATATCCTGACACTGGTGTAGCCTTAGGGTATCGTTAGCCTTTGGGTTGCGGAGGTCAGGTGGCAGCCGCTACGTGTAAAAATTGATATCCAGTCATATCGGTTAAACTAGAAAAGCCGACCCCAAGTGACTTGGGAATAATAAAGGCTAGGGAAAAGTATATGAAGGTAAAAGCGATAATGTTTAATGGACACTGGCTATCTCTTAAACAAATCCGAGTTCTAAATCGATTGTACTTATGTATTTAGATTCTTCTTACATTTTTACTGACGCGTATTATATTTAAAGGTAAGCTTTTGCCCGCACTGTCCTTGTGGATATTAGTTGACCTTTTTATTTACGTTAATTATTATTATATTATATTTTGATTAATAATTTTAACAAAATTAGGGAAAACTTAACTCAGATTTAATAAGATTATCTGTTTTACTTAATAGACGGTGACAAGTTTAAATCTTAAAGACCTTACCATGGCTACTAAAATACCGACGCAATTAACCAATGCAATTCAAATCACTTGCACCAAACCACTAAAGTAAAGGCATCACACCGAAAAGGCAGTAAATTACCTTACGTACTACATAATATTCAAAACAAAACGTTAAGTATGGCTCATTATAGTGAAGACTCCGTGGGCAGGCCCAGGGTCCATAGACTAGCGTTATAGCGACGTGTTGTGACGGGTAATATATATATTATTATATAAAACTCTTCCGTTACTGAGTGACTGACAGACAACGCACAGCCGAAACCATTGGACGCAAGAAGCTGAAATTTGACATGTATGTTCCTTGGGTACTGTAGGGGTGCACTAAGAAGGGATTTGCCGAAATTCCCACGAGATTGGGAAGAAATGGATAAATAAAAGACATGTGCGGGCGAAGCTGCGGGCATAGCTTAAATCAATAACACTTCCGCGCCGACTACTTAAGACAAGAGTTGCAAATTAATGTTTAAAACATATTTCGCTTTACTGTAGGGTAGATGTGGCTTTTGCATATTTAGGATATCATTAAAACTGATAAGTAAAGTTTACAGTGCCCATTGCAATCGAAGCGGCCAATTTAAACGGAGACTAGCCATCTGAGGTATAGATATGATAGTGCTCAAATGTGTGCGCAAACACCAGTGTACTTTCTATTCTCTAACTCTTTTACACCGATGGGCAAGATTCAGACATAAGCAGATTGACCTCAAGCGCAGGAAAAATACTTATACCTGCTTTCCAAGCAACGGACACATGCATCCCCACCAACTTCCTAATTCCAGGCTGCTATTGAGAATTTTTGGAGTGAAAATCTCAAGAACTTTTTATTGATGCGACCTGGCATTTCAACCCGAAACCTCACGCACAGCAATCGTATTCATTACCGTACCGCCATTGAGTCGAATTAACTTACAATTCAAATTAGCAACTAAATACATATGACTAAAACTCAAATCAATATGTAACGATAATCACGAATAAAAGATTTCATTTGATTTGAATTGTTTTGACGAATACAATCCGCGAAAAGCTTATTACTTTTGAATTGTTGAGCATTTTAACTATTCCGATTAAACTGACTAGCAATGGAAGAACAATACTAAATAAAGTTTAAGAACTACAAAGACGCAAACAGACATATACTTAGAACTTATAACACACCTCATTATTCAATGACGATAATTAAAATCGTGTCTTTTCATCGACAAACAATCATACTATTGCATTGAAAACATTTGTAAAGACGTTCGGACAAAGACTTAGCCTATTCAAAACTAAGTCTTTCATAACAACAATTCGCTTTCTACAACTTATATTGACGAACATAGATTAACTTTTAAACTTTCGCGTTAAATGATATTATTATATATATATATACATATATATTAGGCTTGACGATTCGACCATATTACACCGGCCGTGGTCACAGGCTTGTGACCACAGCCGGTGTAACATTATGCATGATCGCGTTAATACCTGTTACATATTATATATAGAACATAGATATGTTCGTCGCTTTGTAAATACAAAGCAAAATCATTCTATTATTCACGCCAGAGCCCATAAGTTGCGAAGACACACGATGTCGACAGTGCAACCTCATAAACTGAAGCTCTCGAATGAATGGCTCGCTCGACTATAATAGATGCTGGTCTAGCAGATATTATGCGAAGAGTCCAATGTGTGATTTCTGTGCTACGATATAACAATAGTCTGCATTTAATGATCCGAGATTAATATCAATCTGATATATCGTCGGATATGTGTGCGGACGTTAAATAGTTTACTTATATATCAGAACAATGTTGGAATTTGTACAAGAATGCAAAAGCAGTAGGTATGCCTTTATATGATGCCAAGGTTTCTTCTGTAGTACAGTCCACTGCACTATATCAGCTGCGCAATAAACGCTCACCATATTTATTGTTGCAGAGTGGTATGCAAATTTTAAAAAGTACATGTCGTTGGCTTCTCTTGTCATAACATATTCTTAAGAAGCCTAGAATTCCTACGCGGAAAAAGCATGATATTGTTTGGAATGTTTTATAAATATTCTACACGGCTAAGATAGTTCTGCAGTTCAGTTACTGCTTACTAAGGCCATATTTTAGGTCTCACTTTTCTAATGAATATGAATGCTCGTATTTGTTAAACTTAAAGAAGGATAAGTACTTGCATAAAGAAACACATTTATAACTCCAGCGGTTGATAAAGTCTATTGTGTGGTAATACTTCCGACATACCACGATACATTACCACATATTTACCCGATATGTAACTGCATCTTGAAAAGAGTGTGCCCGGCAAAGTCAAACTAACCTCAATTGTTTTAAAAATGTTTATTACGGTTTGGAGTCTTATAGATCTTGCCAAATGCCTTCTACTAATTACTTTTGCTTGAATCAACGCTAATAAATAAACAACACTAAAACATAAACGATTGTCCAAACTCGTCTGCTTTGTGTTTGTTAATAGTGTGATTGTAAAATCCCCGTAAGATACAATTTGGAATAAGTTCCAATGTTTGGACAATCGTTTATGTATCACACAAATACTAGTCTTATGTGGGATGCGAAACCGCAACACTTAATGTGGCTGCAGTTGCGAGTTAACTGCTGATTCACTTTATCATATGTATAGTCAGTTATTATTTCAGCCGAAGGACCATATTACACTGGTTAGAAATCAAGGCTGAGATCCTGCGACCAGTATTACGCTTGCATAAAAACACCAAGAAAACGAAATGGATCCATCGCAATTTTTTTATTATTACGGTTGTTATTAAGCTCCATTAACTAATAAATCATAATAAAACCATAATTTGGGACATCAAATAAGTTTTATCGTCCATTACATAAGACAAATTAAATGAATTATCAAATCAATAAATAACTATAATTGAAGTCAATAAAACGTACCAAAGGATACCAAAAATAAAAACAGTGTCTCTAACGACGAATCAGATGGTCACCCTACAGTTATGACAGCACAGTAAGGCCATAAAAAGGATTGATGACCCTTTAAACGGTGAAATATTAAGGACTTGTTACTGTTTTTATTTGTGATTTCGTGGAATTGGCTGGCGTATAATTTTGACAAATTATCTGAAACATTTGTGTTTTATTATAAAGTAATGGCGGTACTTACCACGTAGAAACGTGTAAACCTAGGCTTATAGAATAACAAATAGTGGTTATTCATAGTATTCATTTCTCAGAGATATGCCTCAAAATTAATCCATACTAATATTATAAAGCTGAAAAGTTTGGTTGTTTGTTAGGTTGAACACGCTAATCTCAGGAACTACTGGTTCGAATTGAAAAATTATTTTAGTGTTGGATAGCCCATTTATCAAAGAAAGCTATATGCTATATAACATTTCGCTACGACTAATAGGAGGGCAGTATCAATGAAAAATGTTGCAAAAACGGGGCAAATTCTATTATGTGACGTAGACGAAGTTTCGCGAGTCAGCTAGTTAAATAAAATGCTTTTAATTTAAATATTATTACGTCATTATGTCCGATATTTTACTAGCATTAATCTGGATTTTGTCAATAAATTTTATCCCTCAGGAACAGTATTTTTTCTGGATAAAGGTAACCTACGTCCTTCTCTGCATCCTGACAACGTGAATGCTAATATTCATGATGATTGATAAAGCGTAATAAACAAACTATGAAACCCCTTAAACATTGTCAGGGGAACAAAAAAGGACAACTTTACAAAGGTTACCTTTAATTCAGAAAAAAGTACTGTTCACTATTTAATACGGACATGACTTCGAAAAGTCAAACGTTGACTTAGGGATCGAACTCGAGACCTTTGCGTGGCAAACCAACTGTATCCCACGAGGCTATCATAGATTTTTTAGTAAATGTGTCTAAACACATTTGTATTTTAGTTGCACATCCATAATCTAATTAGTTACTTATACAAGGTTATTCTTGGTATAGTGAAAAGCTCTCAGGGGGTGATTATACTTGTTATTATGAACAACTTTTGTTCTGAGACATTGCCAAAATCGCAAAAAAAACAGCAGATTTTTTTTACCGATTTCGATTTTCACTTTAATAAGAATAACCTTGTATAAGCACCAATTTATGCCGTGGAAGCAACGATGTAATCACTTGTGCAAGTAATAAACCAACATTTTTTTTGTATCTTAATCTTTTATGAATCTGACTTATTAAGACCCAATTTTCGATTAAGTCGCTTTCTTTCTCAGAGTTGTGTCCAATATGATTCTTTGTTTAGTCTATTAATGTGGTTTATTCTCTCTTCCCAAAGTCAGGTATTAGATAAGTGAAAATTAAAACCAGATTAGTAAAATATATAACAATTTTAAAATGCGTTTTATGTATCTAAGTCATTAAGTCCTCATTCTGTATTGAGTTGCTTTCTTTATCAGAGAATCCAATATTGAGTATATATGAGTTTGTCTTGCCGAAGCACCTTGATTTATTGACGTGTTATCACAGATTACGGAATGGAAAACTTCAAAGCCAAAGTAATTAATAAATAAAAATTTAGACATGCGTTTTATGTATCTAGCTCATTAAGTCCTTATTCTGAATAGAGCCGCTTTTTTCTCAGAGATGTATGCTGTATTTTTTGTCTATTCTGCTTTTATGTTTCATCACTCTCTTCCCGTAGCATTCTGTTATATGCAGATGTAGTCGCGGCTTATGGAATTGATAAGATTAAAGCTAGAGCCATCTCCACATGGGTCACGTACTGTTCGGACCGTCGACGCTCGTAACTTTGTATGGAGATTTGTTGCTTAAACATACACTACATCCACGAGAAGCGTACGTGATAAAACTCTGTAAAAATATACTTTAAAATAAGGTTAACAAAGTGCAATTTTCTTTGCAAGAACATAGATAGTATTTAGACTTAGTGTCGTTCTAACTTAAGCCACATAATTATGCTGTGTGACCGCTTTACACCATAACGTATTTTGTACACAATTAGTAGCACTTTAGTTTAGTCGATTAGTAAGTCTAAAATTGTTGATCTTTAGCATATTTTTCCAGTCATATTTACATGCTATCCTGAGGTTTCAGGTTTAATTATTACCGGTTCTATTCGACGAAGATAGATGTATGCCTCTGGAACAGGTATCCCAGAGGTACACATTTCTGGGCAAAACTTAGTCACAATGTTACTCGTATGCCGATATCTCGTAAGGAGATGGTACATCCTCGGACAAGCCAGCTTAATTGTACTATCACCTGACATTAAGTAACGGTGGACTTTTGGCCGCCCGCGCGTGACTCCGTGTTGAGTGGACGTGTTTTCTGTGCTCCTATACATTTAATTCTCGAAAAGTGGTCTAAAGTTTAATAAACACTCCAAAAGTTACACTAAAACACGCGTAATTATGCATAAAACAAAATGTGAAAAAACTAAACCAGTGTGCCAAGTGTTTCCGAAGATATAAACATAAACATTTAAAAGTTTTTAAAAAGTGATCGTTTTAATCTCTTTGTCTTTGTGTCGAAGTGTTTTGACCTTTGAACACCTCAAGTAACACAC
This sequence comes from Catocala sponsa, assembly GCA_963564715.1. Lineage (NCBI taxonomy): Eukaryota > Metazoa > Arthropoda > Insecta > Lepidoptera > Erebidae > Catocala > Catocala sponsa. The sequence goes on from OY751351.1 coordinate 13,845,926, forward strand.
GTATAAATACGTCAAAGTAGCAGCTACAGATCGACTATTTCGCATCAATTTCCCGAAGCTCTAGTGGCCGAACGGCGTAAGCCGCCGGGCAGCCGAAAGGATCTAGTGTCCTCGCGTTCGAGCCCGGCGACGGTCAATCGCTTTTTGGAATTTGAAAGTAAAGTTGATCATGATTCAATAAGTTCTGAGCTATTACTACAATATAACTTAGAAAATTTGAAATTGAACTTTTTACTTTTTTAACTTTCTACAAATAACAAGGAAATTAAAATGCAGAACCTCGAAATAAATAACATTACTGTCAGAAAACCAGTAAGGGCTAACTCAGCGGACGATATATTTAATATTAATCTGAGAAATAATTCCACACTACTTGATACTACTATGATGAGCATGCCTAACACCTCACTAAATGACAGCAACGAAATTGAGAGCTATAAAGAAACTATCAAACGGCTCACCACAGAATTAGAAAGCGCTCATGTGGAGATTGAAAATTTGAACACTGAAAATTTTCGACTTAAGATGGATATTGGAGAGTACCAGAAAGTCATAAATACATATAAAAAAGTGAACTGGTTAGATAGAAAGAGTCTTACACCGAGGTCTCCGTGTAAAAAGAATGTTGTAAGATCGAGCTGTTCCTCTACTCCAACCGAGCTGATTCTTCAACCTACAACGCTGCATCAACCTGACACTGTCGTTATAGCGCAATCGCCAAGCGATGCCAGAGACGAATCGTTCAGCACAGCTGGCTCGATCTGCAGTCTCGATGGCGTAGTGGTTAGTGTAACCGACTGCCACGCCTGAGGTCGCGGGTTCGATTCCCGCACAAGTCAAACATTTGTGTGCATGAACATGGGTGTTTGTCTTGGTCTGGGTGTTTCTATGTATAATATGTATGTATTTACAAAAAAATAAGTATATATGTATGTTTATCCATTGTCTAGTACTCATAGTACAAGCTCTGCTTAGTTTGGGCTAGATGGTGTTGTGTGTATGTGGTAGAATATTATTATTATTATTATTATTATTATTACAGATCACTCAACCCCAATACCCCCATAAAAGCACGGAAAATGTCAATTCGACAGATCTCCAAAAGGATGGTCAGCAAACTAGTGAAATTATAACCACTCAGCGGGTGCCACCGCCGTCTTCAACCAAGAGTAAAATATGTTTGTTGAGCACGGACAGAAAAAACAAAGTCTTAGCAGTAGCTCAAAGCGTTGTTAATCATGACTACGAAATCTGTCATTACCTGAAAACCAATGGAGACACCAAACAACTTCTTTGTGGCTTGGAAACTAAGTTATGTGATTTTACTTTGAGAGACTTTTGCATTATCTTAATAGGTGCGGAAGACTTTAGAATAACAAAAGACTATTTTGAAATTGTTTTTTACGTTCGAAAGATACTACAGAACATAACACATACAAATGTAATTATTTGTTTTCCCACCTACAAACTTGGTTATCCTTTATATAACTGGCGAATAGAATCATTTAATAATTTGTTATACCTAGATTTAATTAGCCATCAGCATGCTTATTATATAGATTCTAATTCAGATTTAACAGTAGATTTCAATATGTTTTATAAGCACTCGGGTAGAGTAAATAACAGAGGTATAAAATCAATTTTTGAAAATGTAATGTTGTTGATGAAAGATATTGACTATAATGTAGAATTAACACCATGTAATATACATAGGGATCGATACACAAAGGATCAATCCACAAATAAAGAATATTGTCTTGGTTCTAATCCACAATATACTCCTACGAATAATAGTAATGATTCTCAGTCAACGTATCATGTAAAAGTTGATAACAAACATAAAGATTTTTTTCGTGTATAAGCACATATTTATCTTACACCAGAACATTAATGGGCTGATAGGAAAATCAGGCCAATTGAGCATTCACCTTAATGAACTCCTACAACAAGGAAAGGTGGTTGATCTCATCTGTATCACAGAGCACAATATGAAAGCAGACGACACCACGCAACTAAATTTACCTAACTATAAAATAGCAACATTTTCGTCACGAAGCACAAGAAACGGGGGTACGTGTATATTAATTAATCCTATCCATGAATATAAAATCATAGATGTCAAAAAATTCTGTGTCTCAGATGTCATAGAATGTTGTGCCGTTGAATTAACAGATCATCGGCTGGTGGTTATTTGTATTTATAGACCTCCAAAACATAGTAAAGATGTAACAGCAGTTTTCTTTGACAAACTAGATCGTATGTTAACACTAGTTCGACATGGTGATAAAAAAATTGTAATATGCGGTGATTTTAACATCGATATTCTTCAAAACACGAGATTGGCTACAGAGTTCGAATATTTGCTTCTAAATTATAATATTAGACCGAGTATAAAGCAGCCTACTCGTATATCTAGTGGCACATGTATTGATAATATTATGCACAATGTTAAAGGTAGCCGTGGTGAAGTTCTTGACTTTGATTTGTCTGATCATACGGCTCAGTTCTTCAGATGCCCGGTAAAAAAGACGTGTTCCATTAAATACTGGTATGTAAGAAATCGTGACTACTGTGCCGAAAACAAAGCTAAATTTCTAGACTGCATGAGTAATCTTAGTTATGACGAAATCTACAAAAGTACAGACCCTGAGGCAGCTTTCAATTTATTTCACGATACGTTCCAATTATTCTATGATCTATGTTTTCCTTTTTTAAGAAAAAAGATTTCTATTAAAAAAATCCCCAAGTGGCTGTCTAAAGGTATCCGAACCTGCAGTAAACGAAAAAGAGATATACTTTGACAATATAGGCGATCTCCTACTCATGATAATAAGTTATTACTAAAACAATACACAAAACGACTTAAAAAAATTATATACCTAACTCAAAAAGCACAAAATAATTATCAAATAAATAATGCTGAAAATAAAAGTAAAGCTACGTGGAACGTAATCAATAATTGCAAAACAAACTTTCCTTCAGAACCTTTGAATAAAATAAATATTAATGGTAAAATAGCTCATGATCCCACAGAAATCACTACGGCTTTTAATGACTACTATATAGATTCAGTAAAGCAAACGTCTTGTAATAAAAATAGCAATAGCTTCCCAAGCCAAACCTATTACCCTAAATCGTTGTTTATGGCACCTACTGATCCTCGAGAATTATATGAAATTATAAATTCATTAAAAAATACAAATAGTACAGGTTACGACGGTATTTGTACAAAAATACTAAAACTAGTATCAAATATTATAGCACCCGTACTGAATCATATAATTAACTTGTGTATAGAAAACGGTCACTTTCCAAGTAAATTAAAATTGACAATAATAAAACCGTTGCATAAAAAAGGTGATATGTTCAAAATTACCGTCCAATAGCTCTAATCCCAGTACTGTCTAAAGTATTCGAAAACGTCATAAACAGGTCTTTATATTCTTTCTTTGAATCACAAAATATACTAACTAAAGAGCAATATGGTTTTCGTAAAAATAAAACAATTAATAAGGCAGTCTTTGAATTACTCTCAAAAATCATAGTAAATATTGACAAAAAAACACCGATCGCAGCCATACTAATGGATATGTCACAGGCATTTGATCATGTAGACCATGAATTATTACTACGTAAGTTAGAAGGTTATGGCGTAAGGGGCAATGTATTAAAATTAATTAAATCCTACTTATCTGACAGAAAGCAAGTCACTGTCTTAAAAAAGGTTTGCCCAAAAACAAAAGTAGAAGATACCTATACGTCGTCGACTAGATATGTTACATGTGGAGTTCCCCAAGGAAGTGTCCTCGGGCCCTTGCTATTCATTGTATACATAAATGATTTACCAAAATGTATTAAACATCAAACCGTCCTTTTTGCAGATGATAGCACTGTCATAGTCCCATGTGAAAACATACATACTTTCGAAAATGATATTAATAGTTCCCTTCAATCCATAATAAACTGGTTAGAAATAAATAAATTGAAAGTAAACTTAGAAAAAACCAAAATAATGTTATTTTATCAGCGAAAAAATCAAGTGCAACTTAAAATTACTTACGAAAATAAAAGGATCGCTGAAACGAATACTGCTACTTTTCTAGGATTACATTTAGACAATCACCTATCATGGAACTCCCATATTGAAACCGTTGCCAAAAAGTTAAATCAATATGCATATGCCCTATACAATTTATCAAAAATAGTAAATGAGTCTGTCGTTCTAGTAGCGTACAATGCATATGTAGTTTCTACACTACGGTTCGGCATTATGTACTGGGGAAATCCCACTGATAGACTCGTCGCTTTCAAAGCGCAAAAGAAATGCCTTAGATCAGTTTTTAAATTAAAATCAACTGACAGTTGCCTACCATATTTTAGAAAATTTAATTTACTTACCATGCCTTGCTTATATATTTATGAGATAGCTTTGTTCGTAAAAACTAATTCGGAAACATTCAAAGCTGTAGAATCTAAACGCCGTAATATGGACATTTGCTCCTACTCACACAAGACTGCCCTTTATGACAAAAGCATTGTAGGTATGGCACCCAAAATATATGTATAATAAAATACCCAGGTGCATCAGAGAAAAAAATGAGTTAAATGAATTTAAAAAATCGCTGCTGAAATTCCTGACACAGAAGGCATATTACTCAGTACAAGAATACCTAACCGATGATAATTTAAATAAATATTCAAATAAATTGTAGATAAATATGTGCTTTAATAATATTAGTAATATTTTAACATTTTTTCAATTTAATAATATTGTAATTATGTGCATGTAAATCATTTAATATTGTGATACTTATTTTTTTAATTTAGTTGTAAGGACATTATATATAATTAATATTTGTATGCCGCTATCGGCTAGACATGGCGAACTTATATTTTATTATGTACACCTTGTATATTACCTATGCTCTACAAATAAACATTTGATTTGATTTGATTTGATTTGATTTCCATTCAGACGTCTAACTGTTTCTCTTGTGCTTACGTTATGACATAGATTTTGTAATCCTATTCATTTGGTCTCTGGTTAAAAGTTTAAACAGTTTGCGTTTTTCTGTTAAGAAATTAGGATGTTGGCGATGCTTGATCCCCGTATCTTGGCATGCAAATAACGGTTTTTGAAGTGAAAACTTCTTTAGCGGCGTTGTGCACTTTTTTGTGATGGGTAAAAAATGTTAAACTCGCATCAGGACACGTGACCTGATCGAAAATTCGTAAGACGGAGGGAGAATTGTCATGTTTGTGTACGATAGCGCAATAAATGAATATTGTATTTTACCACATAAATGATAGTACTTTTATACTGATAATTAAAGCAATGATTTTTTTGCATGTGATCTTTCTCCGTTCGTGTCGGATTACTACATGATCACCCTATGTTTAAAGCACAGAAACGTTGCATACGAGCAATATGCAGAATAAAAATTACAGATGGCTGTGTGCCTAAATTTAAAACATTAAATATATTGACTTTTCCATCGCTTTACATTTTCGAAATGGCAGTATTTGTGAAATGTAACAAGCAACTATTTACATCTGTATCACAAATAAGAAAAGGTCCCTTAAGAAGTCAATATATAAATCAATTATATAAGATACCATACAATACTGCATTGCTCGATAAAAGTATTTTCGGAATGGCTTCAGTAATTTATAATAAAATCCCAAATACTATTAAAAACGAGACATTACATGTTTTTAAAAAGAAATTGTCAGCGCTTTTAATCGCAAAATGTTTTTATAAAATTACAGACTTTTTAGAGGACAAAGAAATTTAAACATTGTGAATTTATGACATTACATTTAAATATTCTTGACATGTTTTTATTTTTATTTGTATTACATTATATTCTTGACATTGTTCTATTATATTGTTATTTAAGATTTTTGCTGTATTGACCTAATTCTTGTATTTTATATTATTGTTGACATTGATTATTAATTTTTGTTCTCATAGTATTAAATTAAGTCATGATTATTATAATGAGTAATATTGTTTGTCATTAGAAAATAACAAATTAAAATTTGCATGCTTAATTAAGGTAGAATGTAGCCGATCAATCAACTAAAATGTAACATCTCATATATGTACCTACATTCAAGGCAAATAAAGTTATTATTATTATTATTATTATGATGGTGATAAAATAGATTGTATACTTGGGTTTGCTAATATATTTGTTCACTATAATATCTCCTGTCCGAATTTCTTGTCTCCGTTAAGATTAGCTGCTGTGCCTGAAATTCGGTTTGGAGGACACTATAATTATTACAATATCGACTTCATTTCGTCATTGATACACAACTTTAGAAGATATTTGTAATTTGAAGTCAGCAATCAGTCTTTAGCTCATAGTTGAAAGCTGTTTCAATATGTCCAACTTCTCCTTTCATTCGTGTACTATTGAAGAGAAAAGTTTTGGAGGTTGAAGTTATCTGAGAGTAATTATAATCATTGTAAGTAGTACAAGGCTTGGCGCAATTCATAAAGTTTCGTTCTAACTTGGAACTATAGAAACCATGGCCTTACGATACATATTTTGAATCATCATCTGCACTTAGTTTATTAAAATATGTAAGATACATCTTACACAGCGATTGCGACTTGTCTAGTCAGAAGATTTCACTTCACCTTGTAGAGCGCAGTGAAATCTCCAAATTACTCATAGCTGCATAACGACTTCTCTTAAAAATAATTATGCAGAAATATTAACTACTAGTTTTCACCAGCGGCTTCGCTCGCGTAAATATAGGTTAGGTTAGGTTAGGTTTGCAACAGTATTTTTTTCTGGATGAAAGGTACCCTATGTCCTATTCTGTACCCCTGACAACGTGTATGCAAAATTTCATGTTGATCGGTTGAGTAGTTAAGGCGTGAAAGCGTAACAAACAAACAAACAAACTCATTTTCACATTTATAATATTAGTTAGGACTAGTTAAGAAGTTAGGATGGGTGGTTGATATTTCTGCATACGGTTTATATTTCTTTGATTTTTGAGGCTTACTGACACACTAGGCGTCAAGGCCTGTGTCTGGAGGAATTTTACGAACATGTAATTGTATGTTCGAACATTCCCTTCAACACAAAGTGCATCCAGACTCAGAATATTAATTTGTGGACCTCACACATAATTTTCCCATGTGAGACTTTAATCTACAATACTCCACGCAGGAACAACGGTGAAGTGACCGTTTGCCCACTGCGCCAACCTGTTTGTGTCCCCCTCACAATGTGTATGCGAAATTTCATGCTGATCGGTCGACTAGTTAAAGCGTGAAAGCGTAACAAACAAACCAACCCATTTATAATATTAGTTAGGACAGCCTCTATGGTAACTAGAGTCAAAGTCCGCGAGCGGTGGTCCCTACTTAGCATCAGATGAAGAGCAGTGATAGCTCAGTGGGGAGACCAACAGACTGCAATGCAGAGGGTCTCGGGTTCGAACCCACGTCGCGCACCTCTGACTTTCGGAAGTTATAAGACTTTTCGAAATTATGTGCGTATTGATTGACAATTATCGCCTGCTCCGTGCCTCGGAGAGCACGTTAAGCCGTCGGTCCCGGCTGCCATGAAGAGTCGTTATTGGGAGAATGTCGACACAAAAGATCCCACTGGGTCGAAGTGTCGCCGGTCTGCACTGACTGGCCCCCACATAAGATAAGATAAGATAGCATCAGATGGGCCGCTGGCTCATCGACGACAATAAACAAAACATGTAACATAAATGCTAAAATATCTAAACTAAAAATGGCTTTCTGGTTGACTTCATGTCTGAAGCGTAAAATCCAAGTGCCGTTCCTAAAATCGCTTGTTGATATTCGGCTCGAGTAAAAAGCTCTACTGGTTTCCATCTACTGAAATATTCCGTAGCTCCACGCAATCTGAAATCCAACGAGGGAATCTAGCTTAACCACTTAGCGATTTTGCCTGGAATCACAAGCTTTTCTCTGAGATATGCCGAACAAAACGCATTTTAAAATTTTGGATTCGTATTTTGCAGTGTAGTCTCACGGATATAGCATTTTTGGGTCAACCGTTGTATAATAAATTTTTGAATGGCACAAAGTTCTAAGCTTTAAGCATGTATACGAGAATTCGGTTTTATGATTTATGAAACATTATTGGATTTGTTCTAACATGAAAATAATAAAAATTGTCGAGTGTTATTGAAAAATTGTGACCATACTATTTTTATGATTGTTTTGTTTTATTGTCTGAGCAGCAATAGGATATTGGGTAAATTGGATTTCGAGACCAATTTGAGTATGAATTAAAGTGGATATAATATATAGTAATTTTAATTTTACCGGTCGGCTAGCCTAATTGTTGATTATAGTTATTTATTTGTGTAAACTATAAATTGCTGTATTAATAATTAATATTGTAAATTTGTTGAAATTATAATAATTACTTATACTTAGTTGACTAATTATATTGCATTGCATACATTGGGTTTTTTAGTACTAGTAACGTTGACATTTTCTTGCATTTATATTCTATTTTTTTGATTTAATGTAATAACTTTGTAAAATTACTATGACTATATTACTGATATAAGAATTGATTGTGCAAAAGTGTGTGATAAACTTTGCTATAATGTCAATAGTACTACGCTACCCTTGCTTATATATTTTATAGTTATCTTATGTTGCGTTTTAAAAAAAAGAAAAAAACCTTAATTGTGTCTAAGTTCTGTTGTGAGAACACACTGACTTCTGTAACACAGGTAGTCAATACCTAGCTCAGAAACTTCAATATTTCCTGTGTAAAAATTTTATGCCAATAAATTATTATTATTAAAACATAAAAAAACAAATTGAATTAGAATAAGTATATGGATTTAGACACAAATTAAAAATCAGGTATTTCCTAGATATTAATGTTTAAACACACGTGTGGATGTGCACTAAGGTACTTATTATAATAAAAGATATGTCAAATAAAGTAATTATTAGACCCAAAGCAGATATGATACTACTAACATCAACAATTTGCTAAAAGAAGAGTCACAAAAGCTCGCGATATGAAAATGTATCAATTTAGCAAATGTAATGTGTGGATAGAGTAGAATCTATCCAGATAGTCGCATTGGCAATTGCATTTTGCATTTAGCATTTGTAATATAATTTTACGATCGCATTGCTATTAAGTGACGCTCTGGATTCGATCACGATGTTAAAATTTGCGTGCTTTAGTAGTTACTTCAAAGCACATCCCATTTCGCGATAGTTTTTTTACCTTTACACAATACGGCCTGATTTTTGACAAGCGACAAAATGTTTGACAAGAAACATCTATGTATAAGCTAAGCCTAAACATGTCAAATAATCGCATAACCACGATAAATCTGTTTCATATATACATAGTTGGCTTAAAGTCAAGCAAATATCATACACATCAGATTTGCCAAAAATATTAAATAGTTCATATAAAACAGAATGTGACCGATTTTCTTCATACAAAACGGCAATTTTAAATACAGCATCAAATATAATTATAGTTTTATAAGAATGTCTTAGAGCAAAATGGTCGAACGATGAATCGCCTTTAACGCAAGGCTTGCTTGCAACAGATATATCCAGCGGATCATTGCACTAGACGTACACAAACGTGTCACGTGAACCTTACCACTGTTTGACCCAATTTGCGAAGAAGCGTTCGCCCTAACCCTGGCGAGGCCTCATGATAACTACCCGGATGTACAGACCAGAGAATATAATTATATATGTACTAGACCCGCGCAACTTCGTCTGCTTTACATAAGAGATTTTTCCCCGTATTTGAAACATTTTTCATTATTGCTCGGCATAGTCGTCTCGTGATATTATATAGCTGAGCGCATGGGTTACTAGAAGATCACTAGACAGTATGAACCTATAGCCAATTCGAAATCTAAGTGACTAACACAACTAAATATAAAAAATACCACTCTCAATACCAATTCAATATATCATATACAACATCAATCTGAATATCCAATAAATCAAAAGATTTTATTTTCAACATGAATCCATAGACAGTATGAAGCTACATGCTACCCATCCGTTTCCAAACCTAAGTCACTAACACGACTCTACATCCAAACATAAAAAAATACAATCAATCTAATATAACCATATACAACAATATATTCCATATTCAATATCAATCTCAACATACAATACATGAAAAGATTTCATTTTCAACATGAATCCATACATCCAATATCACCGTACATTTGAAAATAAAAAAAAATAGAACTAAATTGTTGAGAGTAGACCGCGCCGCGATACTGGACGATATAACTTGTAATATATTTTGATTTACCGACGCACCGATAACACCATAAACTTTTTTCTATGATGCACGTATGACGTATATGTCATAAGTGGCAAGCGATTTTAAATAGCCTTTTATAAAAAAGGAAGTCCTTTTTGCAAATTCCAAATGCATTCATTTTGATGCGAGCAAGATATCCTAACTAATACTATAAATGCGAATGTGTGTGTTTATTTGTTTCTTACGCTTTTACGCCGTAATTACTTAGCCGATCCATATGAAGTTTAGCATACACGTTGTCAGGGGAAGAGAAAAGGATAAAGGATACTTTTCATCCAGAAAAAGTTGTGTTCCCGAGTGAACGAGCGTGTTTGCTAGTTTTCTATTTTAATAACATCTAATTACCGCATCCCATCACATATTTGGTAATTCAAGAAGAAAACGAACATAATGTTGTATTAAATGTACTATTTGAGTTATACTTAAACCCGAAAAGATAGGCATCTCTAAACCCATCGTGAGTGGTTAGGGATGTAACGATTCGGCAAAATGCAGTTACCGCCATCGCTGGCCTCGGATAAATGGAGAACCGGTTCGGTTATTCCCGTAAAGCCTTTGGAAATTACTACCTACATATAATTGTAAGGTCAATAAAGTTTATAAAATGGATCCTCTTACTAAATTAAATCTAAATGCAAACGGGTTTTATTTGAGTGGCGACATCAATAAGAATATGAGGCAATAGAATGTTACATCAAATCTGGTATAAATTAATACGATATAGGAATTATGTGTTAATTACTTACATTGATCTTTACATATAAAACTCACCTTTATTGATACCACATTTTGATATTTGTTTGATTATACTGTGTATATATTACTAACTAGATGTTGCCGCGGTTTCACCCGCGTTTATCGTTACTGCGCCGCCCCCGTGGGTCGTAGCGTGATGTTATATAGCCTATAGCCTTCCTCGATAAATAGGCTATCCAACACTAAAAGATTTTTCAAATCGAACCAGTAGTAATCACGCAGAATAAACCAGGAGAAACATCGTTTGTACTATGTCTGTAATGGGTAATTATTTTGCTGCGATGTTATTTTAAAACTGCTATATCTCCTAAGATATTCATTGAAATCGAATGATGTAAAGGACGATTTTGTTTTAAATTAAATACTTGTGATGAATAACGTATTTATTTGGATAAGGATTAATATCATGTTTACAAAAATACCTTCGCAAATAATGCATTATTTTAGAACAAATTTTGTTAGCATAAAAATGGTTATAGTGAGCCAACCTTAAAATATAGACATATGCTGTCGCGGATTTTTTTTAGAACTTTTAAAGGGGAACAATTCTGTTATACATCATTTTTGCGAAACTTTAACTGTTTACGCAGCGCACGCAGCGGAAGCTCTCAAAAGGAAAAAATACTCTCCGATTTTAAAACATTCTTCATTGGTGCTCCGCTCCTATTCATCTTAGCGTGATGATATATTGCGACTTGTCTAGTCAGAAGATTTCACTTCACCCTGTAGAGCGCAATGAAATCTCCAAATTACTTATAGCTGCATAACGACTTCTCTTAAAAATAATTATGCAGAAATATTAACTACTAGTTTTCACCCGCGGCTTCGCTCGCGTAAATATAGGTTAGGTTAGGTTAGGTTTGCAACAGTTATTTTTTCTGGATGACAGGTACCCTATGTCCTATTCTGTACCCCTGACAACGTGTATGCATAATTTCATGTTGATCGGTTGAGTAGTTAAGGCGTGAAAGCGTAACAAACAAACAAACAAACAAACTCATTTTCACATTTATAATATTAGTTAGGACTAGTTAGGAAGTTAGGATGGGTGGTTGATATTTCTGCCTACGGTTTATATTTCTTTGATTTTTGAGGCTTACTGACACACTAGGCGTCAAGGCCTGTGTCTCGAGAGATTTTACGAACATACAATTGTATGTTCGAACATTCCCTTCAACACAAAGTGCATCCAGACTCAGAATATTAATTTGTGGACCTCACACATAATTTTCCCATGTGAGACTTTAATCTACAATACTCCACGCAGGAACAACGGTGAAGTGACCGTTTGCCCACTGCGCCAACCTGTTTGTGTTCCCCTCACAATGTGTATGCGAAATTTCATGCTGATCGGTCGAGTAGTTAAAGCGTGAAAGCGTAACAAACAAACCAACCCACATACGCATTTATAATATTAGTTAGGCCAGCCTCTATGGTAACTAGAGTCAAAGTCCGCGAGCGGTGGTCACTACTTAGCATCAGATGGGCCGCTGTCTCATCGACGACAATAAACAAAACATGTAACATAAATGCTAAAATATCTAAACTAAAAATGGCTTTCTGGTTGACTTCATGTCTGAAGCGTAAAATCCAAGTGCCGTTCCTAAAATCGCTTGTTGATATTCGGCTCGAGTAAAAAGCTCTACTGGTTTCCATCTACTGAAATGTTCCGTAGCTCCACGCAATCTGAAATCCAATGAGGGAATCTAGCTTAACCACTTAGCGATTTTGCCTGGAATCACAAGCTTTTCTCTGAGATATGCCGATCAAAACGCATTTTAAAATTTTGGATTCGTATTTTGCAGTGTAGTCTCACGGATATAGCATTTTTGGGTCAACCGTTGTATAATAAATTTTTGAATGGCACAAAGTTCTAAGCTTTAAGCATGTATACGAGAATTCGGTTTTATGATTTATGAAACATTATTGGATTTGTTCTAACATGAAAATAATAAAAATTGTCGAGTGTTATTGAAAAATTGTGACCATACTATTTTTATGATTGTTTTGTTTTATTGTCTGAGCAGCAATAGGATATTGGGTAAATTGGATTTCGAGACCAATTTGAGTATGAATTAAAGTGGATATAATATATAGTAATTTTAATTTTACCGGTCGGCTAGCCTAATTGTTGATTATAGTTATTTATTTGTGTAAACTATAAATTGCTGTATTAATAATTAATATTGTAAATTTGTTGAAATTATAATAATTACTTATACTTAGTTGACTAATTATATTGCATTGCATACATTGGGTTTTTTAGTACTAGTAACGTTGACATTTTCTTGCATTTATATTCTATTTTTTTGATTTAATGTAATAACTTTGTAAAATTACTATGACTATATTACTGATACAAGAATTGATTGTGCAAAAGTGTGTGATAAACTTTGCTATAATGTCAATAGTACTACGCTACCCTTGCTTATATATTTTATAGTTATCTTATGTTGCGTTTTAAAAAAAAGAAAAAAAACTTAATTGTGTCTAAGTTCTGTTGTGAGAACACACTGACTTCTGTAACACAGGTAGTCAATACCTAGCTCAGAAACTTCAATATTTCCTGTGTAAAAATTTTATGCCAATAAATTATTATTATTAAAACATAAAAAAACAAATTGAATTAGAATAAGTATATGGATTTAGACACAAATTAAAAATCAGGTATTTCCTAGATATTAATGTTTAAACACACGTGTGGATGTGCACTAAGGTACTTATTATAATAAAAGATATGTCAAATAAAGTAATTATTAGACCCAAAGCAGATATGATACTACTAACATCAACAATTTGCTAAAAGAAGAGTCACAAAAGCTCGCGATATGAAAATGTATCAATTTAGCAAATGTAATGTGTGGATAGAGTAGAATCTATCCAGATAGTCGCATTGGCAATTGCATTTTGCATTTAGCATTTGTAATATAATTTTACGATCGCATTGCTATTAAGTGACGCTCTGGATTCGATCACGATGTTAAAATTTGCGTGCTTTAGTAGTTACTTCAAAGCACATCCCATTTCGCGATAGTTTTTTTACCTTTACACAATACGGCCTGATTTTTGACAAGCGACAAAATGTTTGACAAGAAACATCTATGTATAAGCTAAGCCTAAACATGTCAAATAATCGCATAACCACGATAAATCTGTTTCATATATACATAGTTGGCTTAAAGTCAAGCAAATATCATACACATCAGATTTGCCAAAAATATTAAATAGTTCATATAAAACAGAATGTGACCGATTTTCTTTATACAAAACAGCAATTTTAAATACAGCACCAAAAATAATTATAGTTTTATAAGAATGTCTTAGAGCAAAATGGTCGAACGATGAATCGCCTTTAACGCAAGGCTTGCTTGCAACAGATATATCCAGCGGATCATTGCACTAGACGTACACAAACGTGTCACGTGAACCTTACCACTGTTTGACCCAATTTGCGAAGAAGCGTTCGCCCTAACCCTGGCGAGGCCTCATGATAACTACCCGGATGTACAGACCAGAGAATATAATTATATATGTACTAGACCCGCGCAACTTCGTCTGCTTTACATAAGAGATTTTTCCCCGTTTTTGCAACATTTTTCATTATTGCTCGGCATAGTCGTCTCGTGATATTATATAGCTGAGCGCATGGGTTACTAGAAGATCACTAGACAGTATGAACCTATAGCCAATTCGAAATGTAAGTGACTAACACAACTAAATATAAAAAATACCACTCTCAATACCAATTCAATATATCATATACAACATCAATCTGAACATCCAATAAATCAAAAGATTTTATTTTCAACATGAATCCATAGACAGTATGAAGCTACATGCTACCCATCCGTTTCCAAACCTAAGTCACTAACACGACTCTACATCCAAACATAAAAAAATACAATCAATCTAATATAACCATATACAACAATATATTCCATATTCAACATCAATCTCAACATACAATACATGAAAAGATTTCATTTTCAACATGAATCCATACATCCAATATCACCGTACATTTGAAAATAAAAAAAAATAGAACTAAATTGTTGAGAGTAGACCGCGCCGCGATACTGGACGATATAACTTGTAATATATTTTGATTTACCGACGCACCGATAACACCATAAACTTTTTTCTATGATGCACGTATGACGTATATGTCATAAGTGGCAAGCGATTTTAAATAGCCTTTTATAAAAAAGGAAGTCCTTTTTGCAAATTCCAAATGCATTCATTTTGATGCGAGCAAGATATCCTAACTAATACTATAAATGCGAATGTGTGTGTTTATTTGTTTCTTACGCTTTTACGCCGTAATTACTTAGCCGATCCATATGAAGTTTAGCATACACGTTGTCAGGGGAAGAGAAAAGGATAAAGGATACTTTTCATCCAGAAAAAGTTGTGTTCCCGAGTGAACGAGCGTGTTTGCTAGTTTTCTATTTTAATAACATCTAATTACCGCATCCCATCACATATTTGGTAATTCAAGAAGAAAACGAACATAATGTTGTATTAAATGTACTATTTGAGTTATACTTAAACCCGAAAAGATAGGCATCTCTAAACCCATCGTGAGTGGTTAGGGATGTAACGATTCGGCAAAATGCAGTTACCGCCATCGCTGGCCTCGGATAAATGGAGAACCGGTTCGGTTATTCCCGTAAAGCCTTTGGAAATTACTACCTACATATAATTGTAAGGTCAATAAAGTTTATAAAATGGATCCTCTTACTAAATTAAATCTAAATGCAAACGGGTTTTATTTGAGTGGCGACATCAATAAGAATATGAGGCAATAGAATGTTACATCAAATCTGGTATACATTAATATGATATAGGAATGATGTGTTAATTACTTACATTGATCTTTACATATAAAACTCACCTTTATTGATACCACATTTTGATATTTGTTTGATTATACTGTGTATATATTACTAACTAGATGTTCCCGCGGTTTCACCCGCGTTTATCGTTACTGCGCCGCCCCCGTGGGTCGTAGCGTGATGTTATATAGCCTATAGCCTTCCTCAATAAATAGGCTATCCAACACTAAAAGAATTTTTCAAATCGAACCAGTAGTAATCACGCAGAATAAACCAGGAGAAACATCGTTTGTACTATGTCTGTAATGGGTAATTATTTTGCTGCGATGTTATTTTAAAACTGCTATATCTCCTAAGATATTCATTGAAATCGAATGATGTAAAGGACGATTTTGTTTTAAATTAAATACTTGTGATGAATAACGTATTTATTTGGATAAGGATTAATATCATGTTTACAAAAATACCTTCGCAAATAATGCATTATTTTAGAACAAATTTTGTTAGCATAAAAATGGTTATAGTGAGCCAACCTTAAAATATAGACATATGCTGTCGCGGATTTTTTTTAGAACTTTTAAAGGGGAACAATTCTGTTATACATCATTTTTGCGAAACTTTAACTGTTTACGCAGCGCACGCAGCGGAAGCTCTCAAAAGGAAAAAATACTCTCCGATTTTAAAACATTCTTCATTGGTGCTCCGCTCCTATTCATCTTAGCGTGATGATATATAGCCTATAGCCTTCCTCAATAAATGGGCTACCTAACACTGAAATAATTTTTCAAATCGGGCCGGTAGTTCCTGAGATTAGCGCGTTCAAGTAAACAAACAAACAAACAAACAAAATAAAGCAACACTGCTTTGTAATGTAAACACTAGACTGATCCAGGTTCTTTGATTGATTCACATGTGGCGAAGTCTAGCCATAAGTTCTGAACATTAGCCTACTGGGGTAAACGTTAGCATCTAGAGAATTTGAAAATCCTGTTTACGATTTTAGGCTAGTGCAAAGTTATATTTAGGCTATTCAGTGAAGCAATTTTTAGAACGTATGTATACATATTTACATATCTATACTAATATTATAAAGCTGAAGAGTTTGTTTGTTTGTTTTTTTGCTTGCTTGAACGCGCTAATCTCAGGAACTATTGGTTCGATTTGAAAATTATTTTAGTCTTGGATAGCCTATTTATCGAGGGAGGTTATAGGCTATATAACATCACGCTACGACCCACGGGGGCGGCGCAGTAACGATAAACGCAGGTGAAACCGCGGAGAACATCTAGTACTATATATTACTGGTAGAAGATAATTAGCTTGCCAACTAATATTTTGCTACTACATTGCTGATGATACAGTTCTGCCCAACACCTCAGTAAAAGACGGGCGCAATGCTCTGTTATTTGGGTTGCAGTTGACATAATACCCATCAGCATAAAAACTATATGAGATAGATCTCATACTATAAAAAGTTTATATAGTATTGTTAACTAGATAAAGCTCGGTAATATACTGTTTGCGACTTGCTGCACTCTGTAACGTGCTCTCTTGTTCTCGCGCATGCAATAAGTGCTTTAAGAAATTATGATTAACCCCATAAACCCATAGAAAACCCGTTTGACGGCAGCATCATGCTGTCTCCTCGACTCTTTGAATCAGCGAGCAATCTTTATTGAGTTTCGAACGCAATATGGTCTTAGGAAAAATCGTCACTAAAGTATGATTAAGAAAATCTATCTTAGATTCTAAAAATTTGATCCATAAATTATGATTGCAAAAATCATGGTAGGACATTCGCAAAGATTCGATTTATCCGATTATCATACGACATATATATATTTTGTGATACCGCTATAGCTTTTATATTTAAGCCACAAACGTCTCTTGTAATGGCACACACCATTACTCTTTTTGATAGATTTTTGGGCAATTTATTATTTATTTCGCCATAAGCTGACTATTTTCCAATATTTGAGTATTTTTTATCATTAGATATGACGGCATTTTGGTCCAATTCACTTCCGAGCAAATAAGATTATAAATTTATGGCTTATCGTTCCTTCCGGAACTATCGATGTGTAGCTTATCGTGAATATTGCATTCGTAATTTAATGTTTTGATATTAAACGGCGTTCTCTGTTATGGTATTTTGTGTTATGAGTTGCATATTGCTATAATTAATTTGGCAGGCGTTAATCTCTATACGATTCAAGACTTTTTAGGAATAGAAAGGAAGAACAAAGAGCTGTGATTCAAGTGGTTACCTTGCCATTGCAATTGCGCCAGAATTATCGGATTTGATCCAAATACAGGCACAAAATTATGAGGCACGAGTAGTAGTCAAAATCTTGGTTGTTCCTTGCGTAGAATTGCCTAAGGCATTATAGATTAGGCAAGGTGTTCCTTGCATCATGTCTTAGACAATATTGTGCAGTTGGAAACCGTTGGACTGCCACGCAAAGGTCTCGAGTTCGATCCCAAGGCGCGCATCTCTGACTTTTTGAATTTATGTGCGTATTAAATAGTTAATTATCGCTCGCTTTAACGGTGAAGGAAAACATCGTGTGGTAACCTGCATGTCTAAGAGTTCTCAATAATGTTCTCAAAGATATGTGAAGTCTGCCAACCCGCACTGGGCCACCGTGGTGGACTATAGCCTAACCCTTTTCACACAGAGAAGAGGCCCGTGCCCAGCAGTGGAACAGTTTAATACAGGGCTGATATTAAATATATTTTAAAAGAAATATGTTTATGTGGTGTGTCACTAACGTCGTAAACATATTGCCTCGAATCAAGTTAGACACTATCAAATCAACCTATATCAAATAAGTAATACACTAATAATTATTACAAGTCTGGTTGTTCTTTGTGTTTAAAGTGTCCAATTATTTGTTTAATTGCCCAGGACACAGAAGTCAACTCAATATGATACACGCCATTTAAAACAGGCATATCAAAGCTGATATGCCTGTGTCTCCTATTCCTTTCCATTCAACCTATATCTAAATTATTTGCCTTGAGTTTAGAGACCCGGAATATTTCAAGTACTGCAAGCAATTAAAGGCTACAATAACCACTTATCATCAGACGGATCGTATGCTAGTTAGCCACCATATTGTATTAAAAAGCACAAGAAAAAGAATATTCATAGTACAGCCATAAGTTCTAGTTGTCTACCTAAACCTCGGCATTGAACGAAATAAAACATATAAAGGCTCTTTCCACACAAAGGTCAGCGAACACTTACTTCGCGATAATATTAGAATTCAGCTCAAACGCGACTGTAAGTCAACAGGGCATCGTGTGACAAGCACCGAAAGCTAAGCGCCGCGAAAGATATAAATTACAGCTTGTGGAAGTACGAAGCTTAGGTTGGTTCATAAGTCCTTGATGTATATTTTGTTTTGTTTGTGATTGTCTGGAGCAATAAACATTTCTTTCTTTCTATCATATATATGTATGGCAACTAGTGTTCCCAATTGCAAAATATGTTACAATAAGATAAGATATGTTTATTACTTCATAAGAAAAACACTTAATCTAAGTACAAAACTAGGGCTTAAGGAATACATGACAAACTGGAGACCCTGACTTCTAAACAAGGTATGGACCTGTATCTTAGAAGCCAGTGCTACCTTCTGATAGTAACATTAATATAAGCCTCACAAATGGTTACAATCATTGATATTCTCATAAATAGTGAGAAAATACTAAGTACAAAATAAGGCTAGTAATAAAGTGAAATACGTAAGTAATTTATTTACTTAGGTCACAACATAATACTGAACGTCAAAGTTAGTTGTCAGTTAGTCAGTTTACTTAAGTTACTGATTTTATATTTATTTTAATGTAAAATACATTTGTTTGTTATAAATTTTTGTCGAAGCCTCAAGAAAATAATCATTGGAATGCAATTTACTTCTGTAATTGAAGTTGAATAAAGCGCTATCTATTGGCTTGTTTCGGAACGTCAAGTGTAAGCTTGAGTGAGGTCGCCACAGAGCCGATGTGTCAGTTTAAGTGACAGTTATGGCTGTCAGTGTAATATTGACGATATATAAGTGTCGGAAACGTGTGTGCGGACACATTCGGTGTGACGAACTCGCTGCGTTACCGATCAAATCAGTGTTAATCAAAGACAACCTTTATTGTTTCATTTCTTTTGTATTTGCTTATCATTCGTATACGTACGAAGTATGACCTATATTTTGTTGCCCAAAGTTTTTATAGTACAACGGGGTGAGCTAAACTCTCACTTCTGATTAAAAATGTCGTATTATCGTATATTTTAGGAGCACAAGGCTATCAGCAAATACTTGAAACATACCTCGAACTGAAGCATGTATGTGTATGTATAATATGTATGTATTTACAAAAAAAAAAACGTATATATGTATGTTTATCCATTGTCTAGTACCCATAGTACAAGCTCTGCTTAGTTTGGGCTAGATGGTGTTGTGTGTATGTGATAGAATATTATATTATTATAGAATATTATATTTCAAACTAAGAAATCATCTCTTGAATCTGATATGCTAAAGGAAATTACAAGACACACTATGACTATACGCTATCATGTTATACGCCTGTGACTTACCACCCAGTGATGCATTACAGACCCTATAACGTGAAGGTTCAAATATTTCTGGCGTAACGTGCATGTAATATATGATTGCCTCCCCCCTTCGTGGATATAAAACATGAGTATATAGTATATAACTTGATCAAATTTGTAAAACTATTGACACGAATGAAATAAAAGCACAGTTGTAAAAAATATCCCGGATTTACTCGCACATTTGCACTCGGTGCGTATATCTAATAACGGATTTACATGCATGTTTTATGTGTAGCGTATAGACGCAATATCGTATATATTGGCGTTGTGTTATTTATGATTACTGTTAGGATGTGTTTAGTTTAGAGCATTGGACTGGCTCGGAGAGGTGTTGAATTCGATCTCATCATACGCACTTTTGATATTTAGCAAGCATACAAATATTTACGTCTATTTCCGATGGGGTAAATAGAGGACTCCAAGAAGTTGTGGGGAAAATCTCTCGCTGCCGGCCGTGATCAAAGCCACGGTCGACAGCGAGAGGAAGTGGGTAGTGGTCGCATCCTTCTGCGAGGACATCATCTCGCAGAAGCAGGTGGCGAAGCGGTTCCGTGAGGAAAGTATCCTTGCAGATCCAAGCCGCTGCTGGCGAATCGGGCAGCGAAGGCGCGCATATGCGCGCCTTATGCCACCGTAGTGAAGGCCGCGGGCCGGAAAACGGGGATCTCCCGCCCGCCAACCATTGAGTCGGAGCGACGCCCTCTGTTGTGCCAGGGTGTCGTTTAGGCGTCGTCACCCGCAGACACCACAACTCTGCTTTGGGCACTACTGGGTGGGTTGCTGATATACTTTTAGTTCCAGCGACCCACCCACTATACAAAGCAGCAACAATTGGCCCACCGTGCTGGTTTTCGTCGGTAGGCCAGAAATCTCGGGAGAGCTCGACATAACCCTCTCGCCTCCTCTTGTGGCGAGGGGGTATGCAAAAGGAGTATTTCACCGCGTAAAAAAGAAAAAGGTAGAGGTTATTGGAGTCGAGCAGCGATAGTCTAGTAGAAGTGTCGAGTTCGATATTAAGATCTCTAACTTTCAAAGTTACGTGCATATGAATTCATTAATTATCGCTCGCTTTAGCGGTGAAGGAAAATATTGTCAGGAAACTTGCATGTTTGACAGTTTTCCATAATGTTGTCGAATGTATGTCAAATCTGCCAACCCGCACTGGGCCAGAATGGTAGACTATGGCCTAGCCCTTCTCACTTTGTTTTATAATATGTACTGATTTTAATGGGATGTCCATTAATGTTTATACTAAAAATCTTTCAACACGCATAAGGGCGGCGAGATACGAGTGAAAACTTCTAAATTAAATGAATATTTACGTTATGCAAGACTATTATGTAAAATTTAATGGCATTTCCAACAAAGTGTTGGCTAGAATTTCCAGTACAAATGTCTAGAAAGGTAGATAGTCGAGGTAGTTTCCGGGCGGTGATTGATCGCCCATAATTATATGGCCCACGAGCTAGCCAGGAAACTGTTATCAATCAAGCGCTTCGGTAGACCTAATGTGTTATAATAAGGTGGAAAATGTGGTGTTTTGGTTACAGACTTGGTTTTCTAATTAGACAATTGTTGATGATACCTGTATAACCTCATGAAGGCCTGGATGGCGTAGTGGTTAGTGTAACCGACTGCCACGCCTGAGGTCGCAGGTTCGATTCCCGCACAAGTCAAACATTTGTGTGCATGAACATGAATGTTTGTCTTGGTGTTTCTATATATAATATGTATGTATTTACAAAAAAGAAAGTATATAATAATATTCTACCACATACACACAACACCGTCTAGCCCAAACTAAGCAGAGCTTGTACTATGGGTACTAGACTATGGATAAACATACATATATACCTTTTTTTGTAAATATCTATATATTATACATAGAAACTCCTGCATATAAGTATATATGTATGTTTATCCATTGACTAGTACCCATAGTACAAGCTCTGCTTAGTTTGGGCTAGATGGTGTTGTGTGTATATGATAGAATATTATTATTATTATAATATATAATAATATCAGCCCTGTATTAAACTGTCCCACTGCTGGGCACGGGCCTCTACTCATTGTGAGAAGGGTTAGGCCATAGTCCACCACGCTGGCCCAGTGCTGGTTGGCAGACTTCACATATCTTCGAGAACTTTATAGATAACTCTCAGACATGCAGGTTTCCTCACGATGTTTTCCTTCACCGTTTTAAAGCAAGCGATAATTATTTAATACGCATATAACTTCGAAAAGTCAGAGATGCGCGCCTTGGGTTCGAACTCGAGACCTCTGCGTGGCAGTCTAACGGTTTCCTACTAGGCTATCGCTGCTTATTATTATAAGGCAATAATTTAGCCTTGTAGCATTTAATGAATTCATAGTTTTCGGTCTGTCTCAGTGACGCAGCGGAAGTGCTAGCGATTGCTGTCCATGAAGTCTAAGTTTCAATTCACGGATAAGGCGAAATGTTATTGAGGTTTTGTCAAGAAATTCTAAACCTGTTTTCTAAACAATACTACTACTACTGGTTGGAGTGGATGGCCCTTAGGGGTCTGGAACACTCCAAGAAGTTCATTGCAAACGGAGCCACAGGCTTCACCCGGAAGTTCTGTGGATATAGCAAGAGCCAAATGCGCCTGCTCACAGGAGCGTTCACTGGCCATTTTGGCACCAACGACTTCCTGTGCAGATTGAGATTGGCACA
This sequence comes from Catocala sponsa, assembly GCA_963564715.1. NCBI lineage: Eukaryota > Metazoa > Arthropoda > Insecta > Lepidoptera > Erebidae > Catocala > Catocala sponsa. The sequence goes on from OY751351.1 coordinate 13,869,170, forward strand.
CAATTTGATCTGCAGGGCCTGTGGTGAACAGGCCGAGTCCATATCGCACCTATTGTGTGAATGCGACGCGTTGGCTGGACTGAGGACGGGTCTGATGGGGGTGGCATATCCAAGCCCTGAAGACTTCAGGCTTCTCCCTCTGAATTGTACACTGCGGCTTATGCAGTACATTCATAAGGAGATAGCTAAGGGTTAAATCTTGGGGCCGACACAAAAGATCCCACTGGGTCGAAGTGTCGCCGGTCTGCACTGACTGGCCCCCACACATAAGATAAGATAAGATAAGATAAACAATACTACAGTACCAAACTCCGCGTCTGCAACTGTGCCTAATATCTGTTAGGCACATTTGCAGACGCAGAGTTTGGTACTCACAATAGTCTTGGCTTCTATTAGGTACCTACAATATAAATTATGGTTAGAGTGTGGGACTAATTAGTACGTAAGAGTAAAAATAGTTCAGATGCCAAATTATGAGCCTTAACAAATAATTCGAAATCGAATTAAAAACAAAAGATTTATAATTAATTTTCTAATTAAATTTTAATTTTTTTTAGTCTTTTTCCTTGTACGTTTTAAAATATTTATTATATTTTCGTTATTTAATATGTTTGGTATAAGTTAATACTTACACCTAAAATATAAAAGAAATAAAAAAAAAAGTCAAATTAGAACTCTCTAATAGGCGTCATTGAAATCCCTCGTTTCACAGTTTACTGGCGGTGTGCCCAGGAGACTGGTAGCATTGCCATGTTGAATGGCACTGCTTATTATTTCCGCGATAGAAAGACCAGCACTTATTTAATTTTAAATTTAATGAAGTTATTTCTTATTGCATCCCGTTCCATTAATAATTTTGCCTAAGGCAAAAGCTGTTATTTAGTTATCATTTTAAACTTTCAAAGCACTGCCGCCTCAGCCGCCAAACTCTTGTATAAAATGCATTTTTCATCGTGAATATCTATTGCTGCGAATCGATTGTGCCACTTCGGATTTATGTACCGAGATATAAAATATGCATAAACTAGCAAAAGCTGTAAAATATTTACAGCGTTTTTGATAAAACTTGCGTTTGTATACCAATTTTGTTGTTTACATAGACGCTAATGCAACTATAAAGAATACAACAATGTCAGCCCTGTATTAAACTGTCCAACTGCTGGACACGGGCCTTTTCTCAGTGTGAGAAGAGTTAGGCCATAGTCCACCACGCTGGCTCAGTGCGGGTTGGCAGACTTTACATAATATCTTCGAGAACATTATGGAGAAGTCTTCGACATGCAGGTTTCCTCACGATGTTTACCTTCACAGTTAAGATGAGCGATAATTAACTATTTAATACGCGCATAACTTCTTTTTTATCCTGTAATAGGATTGCTTGCTTGCTTTATTTTTATCTTGTAATAACTTCGAAAAGCCAGAGATTCGCGCTTCGGGATCGATCTCAAGACCTCTGCGTGACATTCTAACGGTTACACGCACATAAAAAAGAAAAACAAGGTACCTATTCGCACTGTCAAACGGCTCCGGGATATAATATTGGTTTTAAAACTATTTGGTTTTTTCCGAAGTTCATTTTGTCTTTCAATTTCTATCCTAAAACTACTATTCTCGAGGAAATTCTTTTTTCTGGTTGAAAGATACCCTATGTCCTTTTTTGTACCCCTGTATTGACAACGTGTATACGAAATTTCATGATGATCGGTCCAGTAGTTAAGACGTGAAAGCGTAACAAACGAACTCACATTCGCATTTATACTATTAGTTAGGTTTTTTACTGAGCTACTATATAAACGTTATATATTATCATATACGTTTTATTACGACACAGTAATAACAAACGAAGATGGCGTAAAATATAGCACTTAGATATAGAAATGAATCTGGCAATCTGTAAGCAGTGTTCGCGACAGAGGATGTGTGTCGACAACTCTGGATTAGCACTGGGCTTAGGAAGAGGATAAAATTGCTGACATGAGACTCTCAGGAGTTGGGATGGGTTTCTATTGAACAAATAGGATTTCGGACGAGTTAGGGGAAATAATATTTACTCATATTTTTTTTACCTAAGCAAAATAGTTACATTATCCAAACACTAAAATACAAATAATTTTTGAAATAAACTCAAAAGTAAATAAGGTGTAAGGGTTTCAAATCTGGTAGTAGGGGTAATTGTCAAATGATAAAAAAGGATGTACGATACAAATTATGAATTAGCCGCGTATCTTTTTAAGGCATAGGGAGTATTTTTACCACAATATATTTTCATCGATTTTACCAAAATCGATATTTTATCATGGTAATTTTTTGTACGTGCAACATAAGGATGAATTAGTGAACATTTTATAAAAAAACGAATTTGACATTGACATCTGCTTAGTGTCATGGCGGAAACAGGACGTTGAAAATGTAGCTGATTTTTGATTCTGAAAGTAATCTAAATAAATCTACAAATTTTACTTCTAGGTAAGGTCGTATTTGTATTTATTTACGTTTTCGTATTATTTGTTGTTGCTAAAAGTGTTTTATTTCCTAAATTGAATTGTAATCTTGCTTACGAAAAGGATTTTTTATGGTGGGAAAAATACTCCCTATGCCTTTGACGGTGTCGCATTGTTTATTTTCAGGTTATATAAAAATGTTACGACGTTTGTTGAATGACTTTGAAATGGAAGAAGCTTTGAGGTTGGTTGTTGGTGTTCCTGATGATGGATGTTCAGAGGATGACTTGGAGTCTGATGAAGGAGAGGAATTTGATGTCGAAACGATACAAAGCATTTTAGAAGAACAAACTGGTTCAGGTTCTACGGATTCACCTCTCTCGCAAGAGGTAAGGACTTCTAATTACACTGACGCCGTGCCAAGCAGTTCTGGGATTCATTATTCTTCAACACAAGAACAAGAAATGCAAGTACCTAGTTCTTCAAGTTAAGTAGATGAATCATCTGAAGATAAGGATGATAACTGGAAGAAGACAACCTGGACTGACAGTACCCAATGTTTAAATAGTTGATCAGAAACTGTTACGACCTAAATATTTTTTGAGTAGTCGAGCAAGACCAGTTGCTCATTTTGATAATTTTTCCAATGATAAAGTTTTTGATTTGATTGTGTCGCAAACAAATCTTTATGCAGATCAAACTAAGCCTAGTGGATGGGAACCAGTGACTAAACCAGAAATAAGAGCGTTTTTAGGAATATTGATTATAATGGGGTACCATGTCTTACCAAGTATTGACCTGTACTGGTCTACTGATCTCGGTTTTCGAGTAAACGAGATTGCCGACGTGATGCCTATCAAACGATTCAAAAATATTTTGCGCTCACTTTACTTGAATGACAACAGTCAACAACCTGCCAGAGACAGTCATGATTTTGATAAACTTTACAAGCTGCAACCACTTCTATCTTTGATCAATGAATCTTGTCAAAATTATGCTAAAATACTTCTTCACAAAGCATTGACGAATGTATGATATTATTCAAAGGCAGGTCCTCCCTCAAACAATACATGCCACTCAAGCCCATAAAGAGGGGCTACAAATTTTGGTGTCGATGCGACAGTACAAATGGATATTTGTATGAATTTTCAATATATACTGGTAAAACTGATACAGGTACTGAGGAGGGTTTTGGGGCAAAGGTGGTAAAAAATTTAACAAGTAAATTGATTGCGGCAAATTTCAAGATACATGTAACGTTTGACAATTTCTTTTGTGATTCTTCTCTTTTGAATTATTTATATGAAAAGGGTTTATATGCTACGGGAACGGTAAGAAGGAACCGAGCGGATTTACCAAAACTCGTCAAAAAAAAAAACAGGTGAGGGTAGATTCAAAAAATTGAAACTACAGAAAGGACAATATAAGTGGAGGATCAAAAAAGATGTAGCCTTTGTTTTGTGGCAAGACAACAAAGAAGTTACATTACTCACCAATACTTTCCATCCTAAAAATCGCACGTTTGTGGCCAGAACACAAAAAGATGGCAGCAAACGAAACCTGCCTTGCCCATTGGTTATGAAGGAATACACCAACAGAATGGGGGGAGGGGTTGGTCGGTTCGATCAGGTTCGTAACACATACTCGGTCGGGAGACGAAGCAAGAGATGGTGGTTACGTGTTTTTTATTTTTTGTTAGATGTAAGCATAACTAATGCTTGCATGTTGTACTCCCAAACTTCTAGATCTGCAAAACTGACCCATCTTGAGTTTCGCGTGGCTGTTGCGAGAGGTCTCATTGCAGGTTTCACAAGCAGGAAACGAAAATCTGTAGCTCTGAATACCGCTACCTACAAAATTACCAAAACTGAAGTGGCAAACCGCCAAAAAGTTATTGGAGCTGTACCTCATGAACAGCGCTACTCGAATGTTGGAGACCACATGCCAGCCGACTCTACTTATAGACGGTGCAAACATTGTAGCACTAAAAGTAATGATAAACGCACTAAAATTATGTGCGGAAAGTGCAAAGTCCCACTGTGTGTTACACCTTGCTTTGCTACCTTTCATACTAGGGAGGCATAGGGAGGATATTTACCACCACATTTTCCGGGTTTTCCAGTGAACTGACTGATTTTCTAAGACTGTATTATTAATTAAGGTAATAAATACTTGCCAAATCCATAGACAGTTTTTATTTATTCTCCCCCAATCCTTATGCCTTATAAAGGGCCGCAGCCGAGCGAGGGAGATAGCGAGACATGCCCACTACGACTCCATTGTTTCTTATTAGTCCAAGAATATTAGTCAAATTAGGGCAAGTATCTCTGAATGAGAGATGGTCCTTAGATAGACCTTTGACCTTGGAATATCTGTAGACGCGGACGCCCTACGATAAGTAGGTTTTAAGACAAGTTTTAGGGTGCCAAAATAAAGGTTTATACAAGTTTATAGCTGACTATCTCTCATTCCGAGGTGAAATCTCTAATATTCCTGGACTATATTATATCCAATGTCCAATGTATGTGAATTACTCCCCTATTTTGCAACCAATTTTAATACTGCTTGCGCAAATATTACGCAGTGTATAAAATTTTGTTCATTGAATTATAAGTTTGTAAGGTATTTTACTATGCATGAATTGACGTAGTTATGTCGAAGTCGATGAGATGATGCACGGTAAAACTCGAACGAGTTTTTGTTTGCATCACAAAGAGATAATTTAATTGTAACTTTTATTACTTATGTTTCGAAAAAAAAAAGTAAAAAAAAAAAAATTATGTCAAATACCTAATATTCGAAATCCTATGCGCTATTTAGGGTGCAATGGGAATTCGTAATAGTACGTTTATATTCCCAAAATGGTTCTGTGTTCCACGAAACAGGAGGCCGGCTGCTGCTAACCGGGCACACTTCCAGACTCCATGTTGTAACTGAGAGTTTTTTGACAGAAAAGATCCAATAAAACTTTGCCCGAACCGAGAATCTCATACACAGCTGTGGGTAAACGGTATTAGGTTCGCGCCTCATGGCGTGGGACCTAAAGCCAGAGATAATAAAATTTGGGACCTAGTAGACTCTGCTTCTTGCTATGGATATATAACAATAGTTCATAGTCCACGATTTTACATTTCCAGTACCATATACAGAAAATAGCGTAAATTTAAATCTTTTATTCAGATAGAATACAAAAATGGTTCACTTTAAAGGAAAAGTTTCAGTTTTCAACTGTTTGCCATCACGTGTTTGTGAGCGCCATTTTTATTTTTCGAGTAAAGCAGCACGTAGCACTCGTGTTGGTGCGAGTAATGGGCTTTAGGATTCTGTTGCCAGATTTAGGAAGCGTTGTATGGACGGGTAACAATATGGACTCGGAAATTAGCTTGAATTTTCCTCTTGGTGTGGGTTCCTGCTTACTCCTCATTTTAAGCTTGAAAACCATGTTTTGATGTAAAATACCTTTTAAAATCGGTCATTGGTGTCGGCCCTATACATCCTTACTATCCTTACTAATATTATAAATTCGAAAGTAACTCTGTCTATCTGTCTGTTACCTTTTCACGGCTAAACCACATAACCGATTAAAATGAAATTTGGCACAGATATAGTTTAAAACCTGGGGAAGGACATAGGCTACTTTTTATTGATGTAGGTTCCACGCGGGCGGAGCCGCGCGCAAATACTAGTATTATATAAATTTTCTTTTTGCTGGGCACGGGCTTCATCTCCGTGTGAAAAGGATTAAGCCATAGCCCACCACGCTGGCTACTGGGCACGCACACGCATTGACGTGTAGGCAGACTTCAAATATCTTTGAGAATATAATGGAGAACTCTCAGTCATGCAGGTTTCCTCACGATATTTTTCTTCACCGCTAAAGCAAGCGACGATTAAATGTTCAATACTCACATAGTACGAAATGTCAGAGATGCGTGCCTTGCGATCATCTCGTAAACAGGAGCAACTAGACTGGTAAAGTACCTTTGCCCCACAGAACCGCCAAACACCTTGCGTTGTGGTATTGTGGAAACTCTACTCACCTCTAACTCTCACTTCTTTAGGATAAAGAAGGACTATGCTGTAAGCACAAGAGCTGTGTCACGTTAACCCCTATGCCCGCAACATAGCAAATAAACTAATAAACGTCTAACGCGACAATCTAGTGACTAGATGTTTGACTAGATTCTTGTCTATTGATACAGTGAGAAACAACTTAAACTTTGTTTCCTGTTAACCTTCTTGTGTCCTCAATCCGACGTGGCGTAAAAAGAATAACTAAAACGCGCAATATTAATATCATAGTCAAACAAAGAAACTCGAAAATTCTATACAGCTACGTCATCGCTAATGTATAGAAGTAGGCTTTTATCCTAAGTATGATAGATTTGTCGACCTCGATGGCGTAATGGTTAGTGTAACCGACTGCCACGCCTGAGGTCGCGGGTTCGATTCCCGCACAAGTCAAACATTTGTGTGCATGAACATGGATGTATGTCTTGGTCTGAATGTTTCTATGTATAATATGTACGTACTTACAAAAAACAAAAATATGTATGCATGTTTATCCATTGTCTAGTACCCATAGTACAAACTCTGCTTGGGCTAGATGGTGTTGTGTGTATGTGGTAGAATATATTATATATTATAGTAACAGAAAGATTCTGTAGAAGCCCGAAGTGTGAAGTAAAACACTAGAGCACTTATGGATATCGGATATGAAAGACGATGTTAGTATTTATCGACAACGACGACGATTTATTAAGGTCGAAACACGAGCTAGACGTCGTCTGTTTTTAATCTATTGCCTGAACGCCTACACATACAGCATTGGACTGAGTATATGAAATATCTTGGAATACCTTCAACTTTCCAGGCTGCTTGAAAATAAGAGATTACAAACGCAGTATAACTATGAGCCCTACGAAATGTATAATAAAGTATTAGTATCATTCGAAAGAGCAACTCTGAACGCGTATAATGGCAGGTGAATAATTTTATTATGTACAACAATGAACAAAACCAGGGTACCTAAACGTATACTGAAATGTAAAACGAATGTTTGGTAATGTCAAAGAATCATATAGCTTATAATCTTAAGTATTATATCTTAACTAATATTATAAAAACGAATGTGAGTTTGTTTGTTTATTACCTTTTCATGTCATAACTGCTCGACCGATCATCATGCAATTACGCATACACGTCGTCAGGGGTACAAGAAAGACATAAGGGTACCTTTCATATAGAAAAAAAGTACTGTAGAGGGATAAAAATTTATGAACAAATCTACATTACTGCAAGCAAAGTCGCGAGAACAATCTAGTATGAAATATCTTAGAATAGCTTCTACTTTCCATTTTGCAGTGACTGAAAATGATTTGCAAACGTGGTAGAACTATGAGCTGTACGAAATGTGCAATGAGGGATTAGTAACATCAGGAACAACAAGCCTGGACGCGTATGATGGCCAGGCTATGTTAAATAATAATGATAACAATAATTGTTTATTTGTTCTCTCACACAGTACATAATATTTGACATCTTAAACAAACAGTCCATACAATAAAGCAGTGAATGTATAGTCTGTGTGGGAGACTGGTCTCTGTACTAGGAGGTCCTGTATTACAGATAACCAGCCTCTCCGTGCTCTGAATAGGTGGAATGTGTAGGTATGATTGGGGCTAGTATGTTCTTGTTGAGAATGTACGTCATGTTGGGAGATGTGTGAGTGGGTTAACGTATGAGTGTGTGTCCATGTGAGTGTGTTAGTGTTTGTGTGTGAGGGTGTGTGTGTGTGAGGGTGTGTATGTATGTGTGTGTGTGAGAGTGAAATCAGAATACCTAATATACAATATACTGAAAAGTAAACGGGTGTTCGATGAAAGTCAAAGAAGCATACGTAGATTGCTAGATAGGTTGGAATCCAAACTAGTATTATTAATGCAATTAGGATTTTGTATGTCTGTTTGCTTGTCACGCTTTCACGCTTTAAATACTCAAAGATCATCATGCAATTTCGTATACACATTCTCAGGGAACAATAAAAGGGTACTTTTATCCTGAAAAAGGTACTATCCATGACGAATAGCTAATAAATTATAAAAATACTACAAGTAAAATAAACTTTAAGCTCATGAAACGGCTTCATGTTACAATCTCGACAAAAATTATTTGTTTAAATATTGTGATACTAAAATGGCGCTATCTGTCGCCTATCCCTTGGACCTCGTACCAAACATCACGCCCGCAGCACCAACGCATGTTGCAAGGCATACTAACTGCAGAATTTGGCCCTCCTCCCACCACCATCTCAATTACAAATTGATTTTATTTTGGCAGTTTTAGTAAAAACACATCATAAAAGATAATGATGTAAGTATACGCTTGTATTGCCTGGGAGACCGTACCGACCGGGACGCAAAAGTTTCGATTTCGATACCAAGGCGCACATCTCTGACTTTTCAAAGTTATGCGCGTATTAAATATTTAATTATCGCTTGTTCTGACGGTAACATTTTCAGAAAACCTGCATGGAATTCTCTGTAATGTTCTTTGCTTATTTCTTACTAGCTTTTGCCTGCGGCTTCGCTCGCGTTAATTTAAATTTGACAATCAATTCGGGTTGTACTCTGCTTGTAATAATATAATTCAATCATGATTCGAAAGATACGTGGCGCCATCTATTATCATAAGAACGTTATTGTTGTTTTCCTCGGGAACAGTAATTTTTTTTCGTGATGAAAGGTAGCCTATATCCGTTTTTGTACACCTGACTATGTATATGCAAAATTTCACAATGATCGGTTCAGTGGTTTAGGGGTGAAAAGGTAATAAACAAACAAACAAACTCGTTTTCGCTTTTATAATATTAGTTAGAATTAGGAAGTTAGGATTGTTAATCTGCAGTTAGTCAACATGGTGGACTATGTCTTACTTTTCACACTGAGAACAGGCCGGTTCCCAGCAGTGGGTAAGTTTAACATTGTCAAGATAAAATAATGAATAACACGCTATACGTATAAGGTACCAGGGTACCTAAATGTATACCGAAAAGTTAAACGGATGTTCGAAAAAATCAAGGAAGCATAAATGGTTAGTCAGCTTATGCCAAGGCACACACCTCTTTCTGTTCGAAATTATGTGCGTACTAGCTATTGCCCGCGGCTCCGCTCGCGTTAATTTAGAATTTGACAATCAATTCGGGTTGTACTCTGCTTGTAATAATATAAATCAATCATGATTCGAAAGATACGTGGCGCCATCTATTATCATAAGAACGTTATTGTTGTTTTCCTCGGGAACAGTAATTTTTTTCAGGATGAAAGGTAGCGTATGTCCGTTTTTGTACACCTGACTGAGTATATGCAAAATTTCAGAATGATCGGTTCAGTGGTTTAGACGTGAAAAGGTAATAAACAAACTCATTTTCGCTTTTATAATATTAGTTAGGATTATTAATCTGCAGTTAATCAACATGGTGGACTATGTCTTACTTTTTCACACTGAGAACAGGCCGGTTCCCAGCAATGAGATAGTTTAACATTGTCAAGATAAAATAATAAATAACACGCTATACGTATAAGGTACCAGGGAACCTAAATGTATACCGAAAAGTAAAACGGATGTTCGAAAAAGTCATGGAAGCATAAATGGTTAGTCGGCTTATGCCAAAGCACACACCTCTTTCTGTTCGAAATTATGTGCGTATTAAATAGTTAATTATCGCTTGGTCATTATTTAAAAATATTTTCACTATTTCTTTTTTATGAGATAGGAGGCGAACGAGCATACGGATCGCCTGATGGTAAGCGATTACCGCGGCCCATGGACACCCGCAACACCAGAGGAGTTACAAATGCGTTGCCGGCCTTTTAAAAAGAAGAACGCTCTTTTCTTGAAGATTTGTAGGTCGTATTGGTCCGGAAATAACGCATGCGACAGTTCATTCCACAGTTTAGTCGTGCGAGGTAGGAAATTTCTGGGAAAACGCACAGTTGTGGAATGCCAATCATCTAAATGATGGGGATGGAACACAGCACCTTAGCACCCAGCACCAATCTTGAATAGTAGAGCCTCGCTGATTTCAGCGTGAATGGACCGGCTCGACCGGGGCAGAACTACCCTGTCACAGAATATCGACGTGAAATAGCAGTATTCCTACTGTTGTGTTTCGTTCGGTGAGTGAGAGGACCGGAGGCCCAATCACCCTCTTTCCCCCTTCCCGCTCCTTCGCTCTGAAAATATGAACTTGCAGTCTCGGAATGGTAGCCGACAGTTTCCACACAAGGACATACGAGTAGCTATTACACATCTAAGTGTTGTTTCGCTTTTGTCGAAGATTTTAGAAGGAATGAAATTGTATGTATATCCGATTTCTTACAAATTAACTGTATTTTTAGGTTTTTCGTAGTGAAACAGTGTCATAAGACATCTAGTATAACTTTCGGATGAAGATGAAGAGAAGAACACTTGGGGCATTTATTATGCAAGCCATTATTTGAACAACGATTGCAGGACCGGGAACTGTTTCTAAGGTTCTGAATATTTGAAGAATCACTGACGAATTACTTATACGATACGATTCCTGGATAAAGCCACCGATGGCGTAGTAGATTTAGCGGTCGCTTCGCTATAGCCAATGCACCGAATACTAGGGATTCGATCCCCATATGGAACAATAGTTTGTGAATAATTGTTACGAGTTTGGGTGTTCTTTGTGTCCGTTGTTAGAATGTTTGTAAAGTCAGACACAAGAATCTCACATCTTGCAGGTAATGACCTTCAAAAAACTTGTAGTGGCATATCATTACTGTGTGATACTAAGCCAAATCTTAAAACATAATAAAGTCGGTAGTCTCTATCGTTAACTCCTTGTACCATTATAAGAAACTAGCAAACAGGGCCAAGTTTTACGGTTTAAGGCCGGGACTCCACCAAAGCAGAGATGTATGCGGTGTGCTGTGTGCTGTGCGAGAAGAGATGTTTTTCAGCTCGGGCCGGCTCGGCCGGCGCGCGCGGGGCTCTGCGGGTTGCTAGCGAGCGAGAGGGGGGAGGGTGACATCGCTCACTGCACGCCGCTCACATCTCTCGTCTCCACTGCGCGTCGTCCGCGCACAGCTCACATCTCCGCTTCCATCGCGCTATACAAATATTACACATCTCCGCACAGCGATCTCCACTGAAGCTGAGCGGAGAGGAGATGTGTCAATAACACAATTCTATTGGTTGTTTAAAAAACATCTCCTCTCCGCTCGTCTCGTCTCCGCTTTGGTGGAGTCCCGGCCTAAGGCTTTATAATGTCAAGCGGCGCAGGCTGTATTTTATAATAAATACTTAAGAGAACTTACGAATATCGGATGCCCCGTCGAGTTCCGGCAGACAGTTTTGAAACTTGAAAAGTCTATGACGATGTTATTTTCGATGTTGTAAATATTTTGCCGTCACTAAACTGGTGTTTCGATTTAAAACTGTATTTAGTAGATGAGAAGTTAAAGGCACATTATCTAATATAAAAATCTCGTGTCACGGTGTTTGTAATCGTATTCCTCCGAAACGGCTCGACCGATTTTTATGAAATTTTTTATACCTATATTTGGTAGATATGAGAATAGGTCGTTAAGTATATTTCATACCGCTACGAAATAATTTATATAGCAGAGCAACGTTTGCCGGGTCCGTTAGTAGTGATATAAATATTGTATTATATAAACACAGCGATAACCTACAGGGCGACCGTTGGACTACCACGCAGAGGTCTCGCGTTCGATGCTAAGGCGCGCATCTCTGACTTTTTGAAGTTATGTGCGTACTAAATAGTTTAATATCGCAATCTTTAACTGTGACGGAAACCATCGTGAGGAAACCTGCATATTTGAGAGTTCTCCATAATAATTTCGAAAATATGTGAAGTCTGCCAATCTGTTCTAGGCCAGCGTGTGTGGAGTATGGCCTAACCCTTCCCACAATATTTAATACAGAGCTGATATTATTATGGAGTCAATAACAGTTTGCTCGACCCGGCAAATCACAAAGCTCCCTTTTTTTTAACTTAACTTCATATGTATGCAATCCGTAGCCGACACGTTAAAAATAATTTTCCAGGAGAAGCACTTTATAACCCTTTATCCGACCCAGGCATCGTATTGCACTTATGGTACTCACCAACGAAATAAATATAAGTGGTACATAAGTAAAAAATCCTAACTAATATTATAAATGCAAGTCTGAGTTTGTTACTTTGTTACCCTTTCACGCCCTAACTAATACACTTTGTCACAACTGCCTCCGTGGCGCAGCGGTGCCATGCTGTGCATGAGGTCTTGGGTTCGAACCGCGGGTCGGTCCAGCAAAAAGCTATTGGGTTTTTCTGGTAAGAAATCATAATACAAGCCTGAACTTAGAAAGTTAGATAGAAGAAAGAAAGAAAGAAAATACATTTATTTGCAGCAGAATTATGCACTACATACATCAGACACAGTTAATTACAAAAATAGAAAAACAAATCTTACTGCAAATTGGTCGCAACTCAGCAAAATGCTAGTGTTGACAAAAATAGCGCTGGTCTTCCGTTGCGACCATGTTTGTAGATAATAATACCTAATAAACTTAACACAAGAAATACAGCAGACGATATAAAATAATAATAATAATAGCGTTTACGGCAGCAATATGATAACAATACAATATTTAAGACTGACTAAGAAAGTTTATAAGGCTAGTGTGAATGGAACAGTCGCAAGAGGAAAACCTAGGCGAACGTTTCTCGACCAGATCGGAGGCGTCCTGGACAAAGGCCAGGTTAAGAGCTCCTTGAACCGACGGGCGTGTATGAGGAATGTGATGAAAGTGAATGAAGCCAGATAAGTGTGTCAGGATCGTAGCAAATGGAAATCCGTAGTCTCTGCCTACCCCTCTGGGAAACAGGCGTGAATCTATGTATGTATGTATGTATGTACAATATTTAAAGTTGGCGGTATTAGACACCCCCGTGCCTCAGGAAGCACATAAAGCCGTTGGTCCTGCGCCTGATCTCTCTCCGGTCGTGTCGAATTATCCATACCATCGGATCATGAGGGTTAGGGAACAGAGAGTGCATTTATTTTTACGCACATACTTGTGGACTATAATATCTCCTGCGCAGGGCCAGTCGCCGTTAAGTTTGGCCGCCGTGACCGAAATTCGATCTGGAGGACTACACCTTGTCAGGGGCACAGAAAAGGACATAGGGTAAGTTTCATCCAGAAAACGTACTGTTCTCGAGGGATACAATTTATTAACCTCTGAGTCTTCTTCGAAGAGGTTAATGAAAACACTTTGTGGGTGTGTGGGTCTGTCTGTTAGTGACAGGCATAGCTCCAGAACCACTGGACCAATTGACTTGTAACTTGGTGTGCACACCTTGGGGTTATACCTCGGTCGAGTTTGAATATGGGCCCTGTCGGTCTAAATACCTCCGAGATATAGGGGTCACAAGGTCACATGAAGACGAAGAGGTTGAATTCTGGGTTTTTACACCCATCTCGTTGAGATTAAGTAAGCGAAATGTTATGTGATCGGTTAAAGAAACACACATTGGCATTTATAATATTAGTTAGGATAAGTAATTTCTCAACCATTGTGCACTTTCTCAATAAAATAGCCAAAATTCTATATTTATATAGAACTAGCTTTCGCGCGCGGCTCCACCCGCGTGGTACCTGCATGAATAAAAAGTAGCCTATGTCCTTCCCCAGGTTTTAAACTATATCTGTACCAGATTTCATCTAAATCGGTTGAGTAGTTTAGCCGTGAAAAGGTAACAGACAGACAGACAGATAGAAAGACAGAGTTATATTCGAATTTATAATATTAGTAAGGAAGTAAGGATAAGGATTTATTTAAGGTTTAAGCCCTGTTATAGAAGCTTGTTAAATGTACAGCGCAAACTCACTTATTTGAAAGTAGAAGTCATATTTCCGCTTCCGGAGCACCGGAAATGACATTCAAAGGACGAGGGCAAAGTATATCCAGATAGATATTCCAAAATATGTCCCGCCAATTTCATAGAAATAGACGATATTTATTCTGTTTCAACGTAAATTGTAAAATATTATATTGGGGTCCGAAATAGATAGCTTACCCTTCTTCAAATAGTTGGCGTATTGGAGAAATACAAAATAATCAAATAAAAATGGTGCAGAATGTATTTTCAGCTACACTCCAACAAAGAATTCAACTATTCTCAAATAATATATTTTGTAGGGCAATACGTATTTATAATAAACTAGCTTTACTGACAGACGTTGTCCTGTACACACGAAAAAAAAACATATCTAAACCATTCTCGAATCCACACGAACACACACAAAAAGTTTCATCAAAATCGGTCCAGCCGTTTAGTAGGAGATCAGTGACATACACACGTACAGTAGAATTATATATATAAAGATTACCAGACAATTTTAAAACATTGAATTTTATGACATTTAAAAATAAATTATTCTATTTCTTTTTAGACTAATGTTACTATTCAACGTATGACTTTCTAAATGAAACTTTGACATCCTATAATTAAATTACTTTATACATTTGACATTTTCTTAATTATCGACATTGTATTTATGCAGTGGTCCGACCGCCCGCGCCGGCGAGAAAACGACTAACTATCGGCGATTTTTACTCTCAAGAAACGCACAATTAATATACATTCCGTGTAAACGAAAGAGATGCATATATTAAAAGTTGCTCTCTGACTGTTCACACTGCCGGCGACGACTTGCTTTACTAGTTTTGTCGCTGAGCGACAAGTGCTTTCAAAAATAAACTCGTTCAGCGATACTCGTTCAGCGATGCTCGCTCGTCGTGCGCGCAGATGTGCACAGGACTGAGCGACCGCGGGCGAGTGGCGCGAGTAATCGCTCGTCGCACTTGCACACTCGCTTATAGCCCGGCGACAAAACTATCGAAACTACACACTCGCTTCCCGCTGATCGTCAACTCGTTTATAGTTTCTAGTTCTACTCGTTTCTCATTCATCGTTGGCGGTCGGACCACTGCCTTATCTTACCTTTCTTTTTTATATTTTTTTGACATATAGTTTTTATTTTTTAAAAGTTTCACTGTCGATATAAAACAAAACAAAAAATGAAAAAAAATAATAGTATTATGAATGACGCATTTCAAGTTTGTAATATTAATAAGTATTTAGTAGAAATGAATGAGGACGCATACACTTACACTTTGTGGCAGATGAAAAGGTAATTCGTGACTGAATGTGGTTAAACAAAATTTACGTAAAAATACTTACAACGTTTGTTTAAAAGAAAGAAATATACTCGTACTTCAACATCACAAATAATCATATCACCTTCACATAACTAAATTGACAAAACATGTCACGCTGATTTGTATATTGCCTTGTCACGAACGAGTCATACGAAATAGACGACTTTGAAATGCACAAAAGGATACACATATCCAGCTTAGTTTCTCATTAAGGTAGGACGTAAGTGCAAAAGGTAGTAAAATACAGCCTAGTACATAATATACGAGCTATGTCAACTGTCGATCGGGTGAAAGCTGATCGTAAAATATACCGGAGCAAATACATTATGTGCTGCAAGGATAAAGGTGTGTAAGTCAGAAAGCCACGATTCTCGATATTTCTTGCTGCTTTTTGTCTATATCGCTATACCTATTCCTAACTACTTTATTTAATACTGGATCTTGCTCACGGTTTCGCTCGCGTTGATATAGATTTTGTTAATTTGCTGCCACAGAAACAGTACTTTTTTCTGGATAAAAGGTACTCTGTCCTATTCTATACCACTGATAACGTATATGCGAAATTTTATGATGATCAGTCGAGTAGTTAAGGTGTGAAAGCGTAACAAATAAGCAACATATTCGCATTTATAATATTAGTCAGGATAAAAAAAAAACACATTGCTTTTATGAACAGTCGAAATGTATCCGAAAAGGCACGTTTGGCTGTTCTTCTCCTTTCTTTCTTTTCGTGTGGTTAGTGGTCAACCGGTTATCAAGAGTTGTTCAAGCCGCCCGTAGGCCTCTGACATGGCTTAACGACTGCTATCAATTTGACAACAACCGGGACCGACTTTTTACGTGCCCTCCGAAGCACGGAGACGCTCAGATGAAATACCACTAAGCGGTCACCCATCTATAGACTGGCCGCACCCAACGTTGCTTATCTTCGCTAATCGTTTACCAATCAGTGAGTGCAACTGGCTGGCTGTTCATAGAGGACTATTAGTGCCCACACTTATGTATGGAAGTGAAAGTTGGGTATGGCAAAAGAAGCATGAGAGCAGAATAAATGCTGTAGAAATGAGAGCGTTGAGAAGCATATGTGGTGTGACTCTGAAAGATAGAATAAGAAATAGTGTGATTAGAGAGAGATGCGGCATGAAAGTGGATATAGTTACAAGAATAGAAAAGGGTATGTTAAGCTGGTTTGGACATGTAGAAAGAATGGACGAGGAAAGACTGACTAAGAAAGTTTATAAGGCTAATGTGAATGGAACAGTCGCAAGAGGAAAACCTAGGCGAACGTTTCTCGATCAGATCGGATGCGTTCTGGACAAAGACCAGGTTAAGAGCTCCTTGAACCGACGGGCGTGTATGAGGAATGTGATGAAACTGAATGAAGCCAGAGAAGTGTGTCAGGATCGTAGCAAATGGAAATCCGTAGTCTCTGTCTACCCCTCTGGGAAACAGGCGTGAATCTATGTATGTATGTATGTACATTGCTTTAACTCTATATGGCAATTGAATTATAAGTACATTCTAATATAAATTGCAGAGAATTGATGTGGTGTTGGAGACGTATGCTGCGGATACCGTGGACTGCCAAACGCACTAATGCTTTAATGCACTAATTCTTGCGCAGCTTGGAATAAGAATCCGCCTATCCACAATTTGTCAGTAGCGCATTTAGACATACTTCAGCCACATAGTACGGAGAGGAGATGAGAACCTCGAAAAGCTGATAGTAGTTCGGAGCACGGAGGGCAAGAGGGTTCGAGAACGGTCCCCAACCAGATGGACCGATCGAGTAAAGCACTCATCTTCAACCAAACTCAGCTCGGTGGTCAGAAGTGCTATGAACAGGAACCGATGGAGGCAAATAATAATAATAATAATAATAAATTTATTTGTTCTCAAACATATACAGCTGGCTCTTAATCTAGCATATAAATATAATTTGCGATGCGCACAATAGAGACCCAAATTACAACCGGATACAATCATCTATATAATTTAAGCTAGTTATATGTGCACATCGCTAAACACAACCATGAAAATGATATTATACAAAGAGTAAGAGGTCGTCGTTGGCTGCTATACTAGTGTAAAACTGTGTCACAGCAGCCAGAATCGTTCGATCCAAGTGTGTTTTTTTCAACGATGATCACGATCGTCAGACATGAGGAACCGACCATAGAGAGAGAATATGAATTCACGTCTGCGTATCTACGGGCAAAAGATTTGTGTGATCCACAAATAGTTGTTTCAAATCTGGGTCTTCCTTGTGTCCACCGTTTAATGTTTGTTAAGTCACTCAGGAATTATATGGATATAATTACTGTGTCGCGAGAGACTGTCACACTAGTCACTAGAGTGCGTAAGTTGTCCTTATGAAAAATTAATAAGTGATTTTCGGCTTTGACACATATTACTAAATACGATTCATTATGCAAGCATATACAGACATAAGCGACATTGATTTCCGTGATGGAGTCGGGGATAGTGACAGAGATAATCGTCAAACGTAAACATGAATTAATTGCAGTTCACATCTGACGTTTATTACACAAGAAACCCTGTATGTTTCTCTCTCAAGCCCTCCACCTATTTCTTGTTGCAGTGGCTTCAAGGCAGCGTATCAAAAAAAAAACATAGATCCTATTAATACTCGACTTTAAGGCTTCGTATCAAGATTAAAGCATGCACCAGATTTTAAATTAGACCTCGAGCAATACAATTGTGAATATCTGCATTCAAATTGTAGAAACCATAACCTCAAACGATACTCGTGTCTGTCCTAACACTCAAAGTATCGAAACAGGGAAATCAGTAGTACAAATGTAACTAAAATTTTCTTAAAATCAATCTTATGCCATATTCCGTGCAAGGTATCGGCGTAAAAGTCGTGTTGGAAAGGTAAGCTACCGACAAAATATTTACTGCACGAACAGTTAGTGACATTTTTCGCAATATTTCATATATTTTACATACGTATTTCGCTTTTATGGTGATCAAATGGCGGTCGGCTTGTTTCTAGAGAATTCTATATACATTTAAAGATTGAGAGGCTGGTAGTGGATAGAATAATCTGCCAGTTGGCGTATCGCATAGAACTTTCTGGAACATTCTGGAATCTCAGACACGCAGGTGTTCTCACAATATTTTTATTTGCCTTCAAGTGAGTAATAAATATATTTTTTTTTGATAAAATACCTTCTGCGTTAGAAATAATTCCGGTATTGCGGCGGTCTTTACAAACATTTAAGCAATGGACTCAAAGAACCCAGATTCGGCACGAATCAACACTTGTTTTTAAAGACTTCTCCCGCCAGGAGCAAATGTTTGAAGATCACAGACATTTCTGTCTCGTGTAATCGAACCCACAACAGTATGTAGGTGTAGCTGGTCCAATAATTCTCAAAATAAACCGCTGTATCTGTTCTCTACTAACCCCTTGATAAAACCGAACTATTTGCCCAATATTAGCCAATATCCTGCAATACCAACTGCCCATTTCGATAAGGGAATTCAATAAGAAAGCCGGAGTAGGCAGTAAAACATTCTGTTGGATCTCGTAATTAGGTTAAGAGCATCCGCATGGGATACTAGGGAAATTTTGTGTTTTCGGTCGTGTTTATGTAGTTTCTTTAATGCTGATGATGATATAAGAGAGCTTTTTTGAGGAGAGAGTCAAAATAATATGGTAGGTAGTTGTACCTACCACAAAATGCGTGCGATGGTATTAAAATAGTACTTAATTTCATCTTTACAAATATTATGTTGTATAATATATATTAGTAGCAGCGTTGGCTCAGTGGGGAGACCAACAGACTGCAATGCAGAGGGTCTCGGGTTCGAACCCACGTCGCGCACCTCTGACTTTCGGAAGTTATATGACTTTTCGAAATTATGAGCGTATTGATTGACAATTATCGCCTGCTCCATGTCTCGGAGAGCACGTTAAGCCGTCGGTCCCGGCTGCCATGAACGTCTATGGCACTCGTTATTGGGAAGTCACTGATACTGGTCTAACCTTAGGGTATCGTTAGCATTCGGGTTCCGGATGTCAGATGGCAGTCGCTCGGTGTAAAAACTGATATCCAGTCAAATCCGGTTAGACTAGAAAGCCGACCCCAAGTGACTTGGGAATAATAAAGGCCAGGGAGAAATATATACACAGATATTATTATGGAAAGGTATCTCTAGTTTTAATAGGGTGTATCATACTTTCTTTACATCCATCGGTGAACTTATGATGAGTACATTGTAAGTGAGCGGATATTTTTTATTTTCTATAACTGTAATATACTTTTTAGACTACACAGAGTTTTACCAAAATTGAAATGACTTTTGTGATCATGGTTCATCCTTAAAATCTGCCTTTAACCGCAAGTGACTCCATATGCCATTTTCAATAAAATTAAACTCGTAAATTATGTAGTTATATTTGATTTGACTATATTATTTACTATTTCATATTTCATTACATCTTTGACCATATCAACTTATTTTTTGTAAATACATACATATTTTATATAGAAACACTCCGACCGAGACAAACATCCATGTTTATGCATACAAATGTTTGACTTGTGCGGGAATACAACCCGTGACCTCAGGCATGGCAGTCGGTTACACTAACCACTACGCCATCGAGGCCGTCGTAAAAGGATGGTACTTTCCCGAGCGAGCCATCTCATCGTTACCAAAAAAGAAGCAACGCCGCGCGGTATTCATTTAGAAAAAGTCCATGTAGCATAGCTTGCCACTTAGATAATCCCTTTAGCTTTTTTTTATACTACTAAGGTGGCAAACAAGCATACGGCCCATCTAATTGTAAGTGGTCACCGTAGCCTATGGACGCCTGCGACACAAGAGGCATCACTTGCGCGTTGTCGACCCTTTAGGAAAGGAAGTGGGAAGGAGAAGGAGCGGGAAAGGGGATTGGGCCTCCGGCACTCTCAATAGTCCATCTACTTTGATGTTTATGAACATCTTTCTGTTACTTTGTGATCTTAATTAATATATTTTTTTAACTTTATACCTTGCTTCCAGGAAAGTCTCTATTTGCGATTCTCATTACCCAATATAGGTTTAGAATTACATTGGCAAATAATGGTTTTGTGTATCAATGTTTTATTTTTTGTATTTTGCTGTATCTATTAAGGTCAACAATATCTAATTATGTAAGTATTTATTTCAAGCCCACCTCTTAAGTATTGAGTATCATGCGTAAGTAAAACTTGTGCGAATCTTGAACTGTTTAATACGACGCTGTGTAGTATAAAACTTGATGCCATCTAACACTTTAATATCACAACCAAAAAACGATTAGTCTACAACGAAGAATGTACTCTTCAAATCTGTTTCGTTCATCGTAACAAGCAAGAAAACCTCTTGAATTAGACCTTTCAAATAAAATACATCATCCTATCTTTTCCAAATAAACCTGTAATATGTACGGCGAGCCTGTAAATTCTAATCTCCGCCATCCAAAGGATTTTTCTGTTCAAATCAATCTTTAAGAAACTGGAGATGTACAAAGGTACCTTTTTTATTTCCTTTCCAATTTAGCTCGGGAGCTGAGATAGATTTTGTTGAGCGAAAACTTGTTTGTAGCTCGCTCGCTCTTCTTTAAACTTACAGGTGGTCTATTAATAGACTAAGTATATTTTTATTTAGTAACTACATTGATTGAAAAGATCAAAAATGCAAACAAACAGTTGTATGATTTATGTGATGAAACAAAAAAAATGTTTAAGTAATATTTAAGGAGAGTTGAAGTCGTTTCCATGATGTAATTTTTAATTAGGACTAGACTAGACTGTCATCATCCGCTGTAAGGATCTTAAAAAATTGTTGCCAAGTGTGATATGGCAAAGTAAAGCGATAGGTTGTCATCATGGTAGACTATAGTTTAAGGGTAGTATTTAACTGCACAGCACAAAAATAATAATTGCACAGCAAAAAAAGCTAATTGATCAGCAACTCATGGCCAGCAAACTTTAAAGAGATCAAACTAAGTCGACGGAGCCCCGCAAAGCGGGGCTCCTATTTTTGGGTGGGTTTAAAAAAAGGAACCTAACATAACCTAACACTTCCGAGACGGAATGCAGTGGTTTGAGGCGTATAGATGCTCGTTATGCTGTGCAATATTTGCTGACCAATTAGTATATTGGCTGATCATTATATTTAATACCATAGCTTAATATCTTTTATACTCAAAAGGATGGCTAATAAACGAACACTGCTTAAGTGTTAGCTATCCCGAGTGTTTATTTTTGCAAAAAAGTTTGACATAAATAATTTTGTAACAAATGTTTGTCACCTATAAACATTTAATATTATTTTTCGTTGAAACAAGTAATGTGCACTTCTTACTCAGTTAAATAAACAGTTGCAAATAATAACGCTCCAATTTGGAGCGATTCTCTTGATGCCAAACTTCCCTTTTAAATATCAGACAATTAATCCACAGCTTTATATCCAAAATTACCACGAATGAAATGTTAATTGTAGCCTCTGCGGGAATTTGTTCATAAATTTCCCAAAGGCAATTCGGGTCAATTCATATTTTCATACAAATTTAATAAATTCTTTGGTTGTACTTACAATTATTTGAAGTTGGGTAAATTTTGAAAATTGCCTGCTTCAGTAATTTGTCATATTTATTTAATTTATTAGAAATATTCTTGGTTAATGTTTTGTTCTCACTTACATATAATATTATATCACATACACACAACACCAACGAGCCCAAACTAAGCAGAGCTTGTACTATGGCTACTATACAATGGATAAACATTCATATATACTTTTTTTTGTAAATACATACATATTATACATAGAAACTCCTAGACCAAGACAAACATCCATGTTCATGCACAAAAATGTTTGACTTGTGCGGGAATCGAACCCGCGATCGCAGGCGTAGCAGTCGGTTACACTAACCACTGGGCCATCGAGTCCGACATATTATGTATAGGAATATTAACAATTTGTTTGTTTATATGCTGGAGCTAAACTTTAGAACTAGTGAACGTATTCTAAAAATGATTTTTCTAATAGAAAAGCTACACTATTTCTGAGTAACATATACTGTGTTAAGCACATTATATTATAAAAGCAGTACATTTCTGTGATGAGAGATATAGTCTTATGCCACTATCTCCAAATGGTTAAACGAACGTTATAAGTAAAGATTTTAGACCCCATGTAACAGGGGGCGCACTTATTGGCGTCTACCGACATCAGTACCGATTGCTTGCAAGAATGTCTTGAATGGAATATCGAATAATAGTTTGAACAACCCGGAATTGCAAACGAGACCTCATGCAGTCGCATTCACTACCGCTGAGCAACCACAAGCGGCGCAGTATATAAGGAATCTATACTAATATTATAAAGCCCAAGAGTTTGTTTGTTTATTTGAACGCGCTAATCTCAGGAACTAATAGTACGAATTGAAAAATTCTTTTAGTGTTGGATAGCCTATTTATTGAGGAAGGCTATAGGCTAAATAACATCACGCTACGACCCACAGGGGAGGCGCAGTAACGACAAACGCGGGTGAAATCGTGGGAACATCTAGTGGAGTATATAATTAATAATTATTACATATTTATTTATTAGGTTTTAGTTTTCTTTTTCTTTCTGTTTTATAATATTTTAGGTATAAGTTATTTTTAAAGAATTGTGGTTATATGTACATATTTGAATTTCTTATAAATAAATTTAAACCTATAATTATTTCAGCAGTTAAGTAAGTATTCGTCGCTATATTTTTGTCGTCAAGCTCTCGGCCTATCAGTTTCGTGTATTGTCTTTACGTTCGGATATCAAAGAGAAGCACACCTTTGAGATTGCGATTGATTTTCCACCGAATTGTGGGCTTATTTCTATTCTAACTCCAATCATATCGACATGATACGAAGCGTTTAGAATTTCGGGAAACACACGTGATTTTTGCGAATAGAATATGGAAAATATTTTTCCTTTTCATTTTATTAAAGTTAATACCGTACTCTGTAAAGTCCTTTGCCACACAGATCTCCCTGAGTCGAGGGGCACTTTACAAACATCTAAACAACCAGGCTCGGAACAGCTATTTGCGAATTATACCATGTCTTGTCTTGTGTGTCGATCGAGCCTATATACCACTATGTGACACACTGCGCTCTTTGAGCAGTCAAACAGTATATATGGCTTAAAATTGTCTTCTGTTTACGCGAATGTTGTTCATTGAAATTAAACTACTATATACGGATTTTATCGTGTTGTTTATTTGACACTTTATTATAAAATTTAGAAACTATTACACTACTACTACTATTAAACTTTATTGAAACTATTAAATCTATTAATATTTATGTTTACACTTTCTCCGACGTTTCGGTTGCTTTTCAGCAGCCATGATCACGGGGAGACTAAGATGGTAGTTGTCTCAATGTTCCAGTGTAGTTACAAGTAATCTACAATGATATATTTTCCACAATGATTGAATAGACAATCCTAACGATTGTCTTGTTATTCCAGTAGCGTTAACGATTGTATAGCTGTCACTCGTGAGGTCGTGACTTCTATTCTGTGATGCTATTGAGGATATCCTAATTCAATAATGATTTACTCGAGTCGGAATTTGAACATGAAACCACTTTATCCATTGCAAATATTAGCACAAACTTAAACCATGAGATAAGTAACAATAAATCATCTACATCATACATTACTCTCGATTCTTTTACTTATAACCGATTATCGGAAACCCGACCATCGATATCTCGACATGAGAGCGTGTCAATAACTCGAGTCTAATACAACCCTTGTCACGCTGAGTGACATGAGATCGGATCTAGATGCAAAAATATACATGATTCGGTGTCCAACCCGATTACGACAGGAAACGGTTCGAATTGCTAATGATGAATTTCCCACAGACCTATTAATCATAATTCTGTTCGAGTATATGATTGTTCCTTAGAATATATAAAGTAACAGGTCCTGCCCGCGGCTCCGCTTGCGTGAACGCACAATGGCTAAATATTAAAAAGTATATGTATAATGGGATTAAATATAATGATCATAAAAAATACTAATTGGTCAGCAAATATTGCACAGCATAACGAGCATTTGTACGCCTCAAATCACTACATTCCGTCTCGGAAGTATTAGGTTATGTTAGGTTCCTTTTTTAAACCCACCCAAAAATAGTTTCGTCGACTTAGTTTGATCTCTTTAAAGTTTGCTAGCCATGAGTTGCTGATCAATTAGCTATTTCTGCTCACAGATTATATTTTTCTGCTCACAAAAATACCAATACTATGCTAACCATTTAACCCTATGTATAATATGGATATGTACAATATTTAGATGTTCGGTAGTTGGATGTTTAATATGTAAAAGTTTGTTATTCAATCACGCGTAAACTGTGAAACGGCAACGACAGAGTCTATCTGTGGATCAATTTCTGTAAAACTACACCCAACTCTTTTAGGGACTATAAAGTATTAAAATAAGATCCATGCAACTCCACATACAACGGCATTGTTTAATAAAACAATATATTGAAACGCGGATTAAAAGCGTTTTTGATGAAAAATGTTTAATAATATTAATGATTTCGATTGTGGGAAATATGTATTGAAGGAATATGTATGTATTTGAATGATAATAATAATGTTAATAAATGTATCTATATTTAAAATCGTACGTATTTTGTACGCAACATTTTCACACTTGAAAAGGTAGGATGTAGCGACCTCAATAATGGTTGTATAGTCCGAGCTATAGTTACCGCTTTCACACATTTCGTTTGAGCCCGCTGCGACGGCAATAAGTCTTGTGACAACCTTTTCATTAATAATTTTGCTGTCCGCATTTTCTCTAATTTTTATTTAATACATATTAAATTTAATACGTCTGAGGTCGCGAGTTCGATTCCCGCACAAGTCAAACATTTGTGTGCATGAACATGGATGTTTGTCTTGGTCTGTGTATTTATATGTATTATATGTATGTATTTACAAAAAAAAAAGGATATATGTATGTTTATCCATTGTCTAGTACCCATAGTACAAGCTCTGCTTAGTTTGGGCTAGATGGTGTTGTGTGTATGTGATAGAATATTATTATTATTATATTATTAGATATTATTAATATAGTATATACTGTGATCCTTAATTATAACTTTTTTATAACATATTTTCATAAGAGCTGCAACAAATTTAATCTTAGGTTTGCCTGCTGCATAGAAATCACCTACTTTTAGGTACTACCAATAATGAAATTGACTTCATGCTAAATAAGCTTTCCTTCCTTGCGAAAATATTGCAGGTATATGAGATCCTACTATGTATATTATACAACAAGAGATATGGAAAATATATTGACAATTATCGCCTGCTCCGTGCTTCGGAGAGCACGTTAAGCCGTCGGTCCCGGCTGCCATGAACATCTATGGCAGGCATCTATATTGGGAAGTCCGCACCCTCTAATATCCTGACACTGGTCTAGCCTTAGGGTATCGTTAGCCTTCGGGTTGCGGAGGTCAAATGGCAGTCGCTCCGTGTAAAACTGATATCCAGTCAAATCCGGTTAGACTAGAAAGCTGACCTAAAGTGACTTGGGAATAATAAAGGCTAGGGAGACAAAGAAGGATATGGAAAATATACATTTTTAGGTAAACCGAATACTGGTTATTTTTAATATCGATTATAACTTTAGTAAATATCAAAATGAAACGACTAACTAGTAAAGTAAATGTTAGTTTACACTATGTATTTATAGCAAACTGAAAAAAAATTTTTGTTTGTGGTATATATAAGGCTTTTCACTTGCAATCACACAGCTGAAGACAGGGCGCTATGGCGCTCTTTGGGGGAGGGCTATGTCCAGCAGTGGACTATCATAGCCTGATGATGATGATGATGATGATGACTTGCAATCATGAGCTCGTAGTTTGCATCTTTATTTTTGCTTTATTGGCGAGCGATTAACCAAAATACTAGTAATTTTTATCACAAATTGCTCGTAATACTTGTATCA
The DNA here is from genome assembly GCA_963564715.1 of Catocala sponsa. Classification (NCBI taxonomy): domain Eukaryota; kingdom Metazoa; phylum Arthropoda; class Insecta; order Lepidoptera; family Erebidae; genus Catocala; species Catocala sponsa. The sequence continues at coordinate 13,895,899 of OY751351.1, forward strand.
AATAGCTGTTTTGAACAAAAAAATATATTTTTACATACGCCATCTGTAAAACCGACGCAAATGTTCAGAGTATTAGGTAACAAATGTATACTATCCGAATAACCTGAATAAAGGATTAGTTAAACCCGGTTTTGATTGAAGCGACACGACATCCGGGTTTAGCCGGCTCGACAACTCATGACATTCGGATTTTTGGATGTAAATCCGGTTGAATATTTTTATACTGGCTTTGTTCGAATTAGATGTGAAGTTTTGTATTGTGAAAATTTAGATGTTATTATTTCATAAATGAAAAGTTGCTTTGTATTTAAATAAATGTAATATTATATTACAATCATGTAGGTAAATTCATTTTGGATTTATTTTCACATAACCTTTTAATTATTAAAATTTTTAAATGGTGTGTTTTCGCATTAGTATATTGCTGTCCTCTGCTCGATATAAGAATTATTTTACGTCATTAGTGCCATAATAACTGATCTTCCGTCGGCTGTGAATATTTTTTAATTTGCTAATATATTACCATCGGATAGACCGCTAGCTCGTCGGCAGAAACAAAAACTGTTATTTAAATATATTTATGCTGATTTCTGCATAGGTAGTAGTACGATGAAGTTTTATTCCAAAGCAAACTATTTCGTTTCAATGCAAAATTAGAAACAATTCGTACTATTCTAGCGCGCCATGTCGCAAGTCACCTTGCTTTTTAGTTTTAAAGTACCCATTTATATGTTTGTTCTGACTTTTATGTGCGCTATATGCTTTTTATAAAGAAGCACATTCTTATGCCATAGGAATACTAAAGTCCTGACAGTGAAATTAAACTACTACTTATTTAATTTTGTTTTATTTATATGTGGTTAGGTTTATTAATATTAGTTAATTTGTTAATTATGTTTATTGCTTTGTTTATGTAATTAAAGTTTCTCTTAACTATTGCAAAAAACTACTAAATACGGATTTTAATGTGGTTTATTTGGAAAATACTACAGGCAGCCATACGGGTCTACCCGTGATCATGGCTTCTGAAAAGCAACCAAAACGTCGGGCAAGTATAAATCTAAATAGTTTGATAGCAGTAAGTAGTAGTTTAATAATTCCAAATTGTCTAAAATATGTTACAAGCTCTGTTTAGTTTGGGATAGATGGTGTTGTGTGTATGTGGTAGAATATTATATTATATTATATGTGATTTGAAATAACCTGCGATAGAATTTGTACAAAGTAGTTTAATTTCAATGTATGGCGTAAGAATTACGTTCTAACAGTATTTTTAAACCGATCGTGAAGTCCAGGATTACGATATCTGAACGAGCAGTTTTGTTTTAAGGCAATTCTCGGTAACATGCCTCTACCTGCCTCTCCATAAGATGTATAACACATAGATATCCTAATCCTAACTTCCTAATATTATAAAAGCGAAAATGAGTTTGTTTCTTTGTTTGTTACCTTTTCACGCCTAAACTACTGAACCGATCATTCTGAAATTTTGCATATACGTTGTCAGGTGTACAGAAACAGACATAGACTACCTTTCATCCCGAAAAAAACTACTGTTCCCGAGGAAAACAATAATAACGTTCTTATGATAATAGATGGCGCCACGTGTCTTTCGAATCATAATTGAATTGTATTATTATATAATACTATTACAAGCAGAGTACAACCCAAACTGATTGTCAAATTCTAAATAAACGCGAGTGAAGCCGCGGGCAAAAGCTAGTAGTTTATAAATATAGAGTACATTGTATTTTTTTCATAAGGATCACTGTCCATCATTGTACAGCAGTGGACGTCTTTCGGCTGAGATGATGAACGATTACTAGCAATTTGGCTTTACTAATATTCTCGTAAACCTCTCCAGCTAAGCATGCTTGTGTTAGGACTGGATTCAGACGTCGCTAGTGCTAAGATTCGAACCAATATCGCAAGTGCAAATGCTTTTATTGAGCTACCGTCGCTTAATTAGAGCAAGCAAAGTGGAAAATTAAAACTAGTTTTTAACCGACTTCAAAAAAAGAGGAGGTACTCAATTCGCCCGCATTTTTTTTTATGTTTGTTACCTCGTTACTTTCGACTGGATGAACCGATTTTAATGATTCTTTTTTTATTTGAAAGCTGGTGCTTCCCGTATGCCGTATGGTCCCATTTAATTTTGATCAAGATTTGACCATTCGTTTTCGAGTTATCCTTAATAATGCGTATTTGGCTACATTAATGATGTTCTCATATTTGGCAAGGTACACTAAAAACCGAGAAATAAACAAAATTTTAACAAAAAAGAAAACCGACTTCAAGAAAGAATATTCTAAAACTTAAAATGCACTAAAAAGTTAATAAATAATTGCATATTCTAGTGAATAATTAAATTATTGTTATTATTGGAGTCGGTGTCAGCCAAGGTAAGTTTGTAACTAATTAAACATGAGATGTCTTACTATAATCATAACATAACATTGGCATGCACAATTACACACATAGACGCAGCACGCGGCGCGGGCGGCTGAAACCGACTCTAAAAATAACAATAATTTAATTATTCACAAGAATATGCAATTATTTATTAACTTTTTAGTGCATTTTAAGTTTTAGAATATTCTTTCTTGAAGTCGGTTTTCTTTTTTGTTAAAATTTTGTTTATGAATTAAAAGATTCGCTCTACTATTTACTTCACCCTCGTGTTGTGTCGTGTTGGCTTATTCAGGGTTGCATTCCGTTCGGCTGCTGCACGAAAAATGTTGTCATTACGTTGCTTCTTTGAAACAGTATGTCTGGGGAATTACCACCAGTATCAAAGCGTACTTTCAGTCTGCCGGTAAAAACGTGGAAACACAAAATGTGAACTTTTCAGAAGAACGAAATGTAACGCAGTGAGCTTTACTTTGGATTCTGTGAATTTGACTTTCTTTTTTGATGCGGCATGAGTTTGTGCTTAGAATATAATATAATTTTCGTTTGTTTGTAATGTAATGTGTATGTGTATGAATGTAGGTATATGAAATAAACGTGTCAACAAAACCTGCCTGAGTTATATTTTATACTAGCTGTTACCTGCGACTTCGTCCGCGTAGATTTTAACTAAAAAGTATTTTTCTCCGCGGAACCCTATTATTTTTCTAAAATCAAGGTAGCCTATGTTACTCCTTATAACATCAGCTATCTGTCAGTGAAAGTCCCGTCAAAATCGGTTCAGCTGTTTCGGAGATTATCTGGAACAAACAGACAGAAAGACAAAAATTTAAAAAATATATGTTTTCGTATAGGTACCTTATATACTTTCATATGCATTCGATAAAAAGCTGTTATTTTGACATTACAAACTGACACTTCACTTTTATTTATTTGTATGTATGTATGTATAGACTAGCTACCCGCGAGAACAGTACTTTTATCTAGATGAAAAGTGTACTTTGTCCTTTTTTGTATACCTAACAACGTGTTTGCAAAATCTCATGATTATTGGTCGAGTAGTTGTAGCGTGAAAGCGTGAAAAACAAACTCACATTGGCATTTATAATATTACGTAGCATTCTGCCAGCAATTATTTTAGTTCGTACCTAATATAGGATCAACCTATCGCCGTCTACCGTACCAAACACCAAACTACGTGCTAGTACTAAATCTTATTTGGCAGTATTACATGGACGCATTATATACCGATCTGGGATTCGAACCTGAGACCGCATGCTCAGCAGTCGCATTCACTATCGCTGCGCTAACGAGGTAATTATCAGTCACTTCCTTAAGCTCATTATTATTACCTTATTATATGGAAGTGTTTATTGTTTGTCCATTTCACACGGAACAAAAGATTGACATGACTTTTGTAATATTGTCTAACGTTTATCGTAGGCATAGGCGATAGACTGGTGGGGACCGTTGGACTGCCACGCAGAGGTCTCGAGATCGAACCCAAGGCGCGCATCTCTGACTTTGCGAAGTTATATGCGTATTAAATAGTTAATTATCGCTTGCTTTAACGGTGAAGGAAAACATCGTGAGGAAACCTGCATGTCTGATAGTGCCCCGTAATGTTCTCGAAGATATGTGAAGTCTGCCAGCCCGCACTGGGCCAGCGTGGTGGACTATGGCCTAACCCTTCTCATAGTGAGAAGAGGCCCGTGCCCAGCAGAGGGACAGTTTAATATAGGGCTGATATTATTATATTAGATATATTATTATTTGTCTAACGTTTATGCGTATGTTACATAATTATTGAAATTGAACTACTACTTACGGATTTTGTGGCGGCTTTTTAAATACAACACAGCTTTTATAAACTTTAACTGTAAACTATTTTGTTATTTTAAACTATTTAAGTTATTATATTTTCGCGACATTTTGGTTGCTTTTCAACAACAATGATCACGGGGAGACTAAGATGGTGGTCGTCTTTTTTTTTTTTTTTTTTTATATTTATTAATCAAAGGTAAGTTACATTTTATCTTATGACTAGTGAACTCGCCAAACGTATTCGTTTAACGGCGAGAAGCGCTCTTAAATTAATAACCCACCAAGATAGGATACATAATTATCAAAATTATCCGATATATAAAATGTGCAAAATATACATGTGAGTAAGTTTATAAAATCTATGTTAAATGTGTTACTTTACTGCTCGACACAGTCATCGAGCAAAGAATCTTTAATTCTTTTTTTTAACAAGTATATGCTTAATTTAGGGTTTTGTCTTAATATATCTAAACTATTAAATACTAGTGGTACTATACGGTCTCATTTTATCAAATCAAAAATGTTTATTCATATCACAAAAACATGTTCTACAATGCAAGGGCATATAATGTATGAGAAGAACAGCTGTAAAAAGACTACTTTTGTACCAAAAAATGTGTAAAATGTAAGATAACCAAAGCCATGTTCAGAAATGGAATTATTAATATATTGGATAATTGTCCTTGTCCATAGACCTCTGATAAACTCAACTTCTGACATTTCTTTTTCTCCGTTATTGTTATTATTTTGTTCGCTGTTTAGCATTAATATTGTATAGCATAAGCGTCTAAGCTGTTTGCCCGGTATTAGTGTATTATCTATGTAAGCTGTCTTTATTAGTAGAAAACATTTCTCAATGGTAATCTGTGGATAATGCCGTGGGTGGCGTATTTTGTACATTTAGTTACTAAGTACTATCATAGAAATTTTTAATACGCTGCTGTTTGTTATCCCTAAATAAATAAATAACATTTTTCCTTAGTACACGCCAGCAAAGTCGCAAATAAATAGCTAACAATAAACATGCTAATGACGTCACAACTTCGCATGTAATAATAGAGTTTATCTAACAAAAGAGCCTCATTGTATTTACGTAGTAACGCGTATGAAAGCGACACCGGGATACGTAACAAGTATATGTAAGCATAAATACAGGAAGAAATACATTAGCTGTACGTCAAGAGTGCTGAATAGTTCATGCACACCACTCTCATAGTCTGGCGAGAGTTGGGACGATGGCGTCGGTCTTAAGAGACAGCGGGATGGAAAATTGTAATGTTTACATGAAGATATGGACTGGACGTAATTGTCTATTTCTTTCAAAATGTATGCTTTAAAATAGAAAAAAAAAAATTCATGCGTTGTCTTTACCCAACAACGCTCACTCGCTCGCGAAACCACAACCCTCGGCGCAATGTCACTGGCGAGGTGACCTCTTAAACCACTACGCAATCTGTACAGGCCCTTTCAAAATTTGTACTGTTTGGATGAAGATATACTTCGTATCTTATTCATGTCCATCCTATCCTATCCTAACTAATATTATAAAAGCGAAAATGAGTTTGTTTGTTTGTTACCTTTTCACGCCTAAACCACTAAACCGATCATCCTGAAATTTTGCATATACGTTGACAGGTATACAGAAACGGACATAGGCTACCTTACATCCCGAAAAAAATACTGTTTCCGAGGAAAACAATAATAACGTTCTTATGATAATAGATGGCGCCACGTGTCTTTCAAATCATGATTAAATTATATTATTACAAGCAGAGTACAACCCGAAGTGATTGTCAAATTCTAAATTTACGCGAGCGAAGCCGCGGGCAAAAGTTAGTGTTTGCATAAAGAGAACAGCTATCAGTTCTATTTCGAGAGAGACTACTAGAGTAGAGGACATGATGTTATATCTCTTTCAAAATTGATGATTTTTGGAAAAAGACAAGGAGTGGATATGAAAGAAAGAAAACATTATTTATTGCCACAAAGACTAATTACATAATCTTTCTTATAAAACAACAACAAAACAATTAAAAAGACAACCAAATAAATACTTTGAAAACAAATATTATGCCATTGTGGCAACAAATGGTCTCCTTTCAGTTTTGATGTTGCAATAATACTGACGTACTACCGCAACGCTGATTTTCAATGGAGACCATCACAGAAAAGATAGACTTAAAGAGATAGACATGATTGTCTTTCTCGTTAATATTTTCTACTGTTTGCATTTAAGCATTTATGCAAAAGCGAGCACGTGATTTTTGTATCTCTTTTAAAATATATACTGTTTGAATAACTCTCTCTCATAGGGACATTAGAAATTTAGAATCAACGGCGTTGAATGCATAAATTTTCTTGTTGAGTGATGAAGCAGCGTGAAAATGAGTTTAGTGCCATCTCTTGTCCTAAACTGAACTTTATTCGCATAGGTGAAGAACGCTACACATTTACATGTTATCTATTGTATATAAATAGGTGTTGACAGAATAATTTCTCTGTTTGTTAGAAAAAAAATATTATAATAGTTAACAATAAAAAATATTTGAAACATTTTTTATATAAATTCGTATGTTTTCCTCAAAGTTCCAAATAATGATTTTGGTCGACTTTCCACTACTCGTCGAACACTAGTATAGACAAATACATAGATTCAACAGACAGTGACTATGCACTTTAATTAAACGCGTAAAAGGCAGACAGCTATCAACATTTCTTTTTATAGATGTAACACTTCCAGAGGATTAGCCGAAGTCCTACAGATTGGTTTCTTAGTCTGATTCATGGCCTTGGTACTTGGCCTTTTACCCTAAACGTTAATTCGTGGCCTATAATACTTTGTCTAAGGTTTAAGGCTTCGTATCTATGAAAATTAAATTGGAAGCCTTATATGAAAAATTGTTCATCAAGGACTTTATAATCATTCAAATTTCTTTATTCATTTCGGTCACAAAGTAATACTTATCGTAAAGGTTTTATAATATCATAATGTTCTTAAAGATATGTGAAGTCTGCCAACCCTCACTGGGCCAGCGTGGTGGACTATGGCCTAACCCTTCTCTCACTGAGAAGACGCCCGTGCCCAGTAGTGGGACAGTTTAATACAGGGCTGATATTATTATTATAATAGTTACCGTAGATAATGGAGTGCCTATAACGCTAAGTGAGTGTAAATGCTTAATTATCATAACACCTTATTAAGGAGTTCTGAATAATGTACTCACAGCACAGACTTAACATAAGTCTATTTGACTCGACGACCTCGAATAGAGGACTTAAATCCCAAGCTATATTTGGAGTTAAATCCCCAAAAAATAAATTGAATAATATTGTCACATTTACAAGAATGTTATATTTAGAATTGAACTACTTTAGACGGACTTTGTCGCATTTTTCATTTCAAAACACTTCCATTACATAATTTTGAAATTGAACTTTACTACTATTTAAGCTATTTAAACTTTTAGGTCTAAGCAGAGATTCCCGTGTGCCCTACTTTTCTAAACAACAACGAGTACATCATACCCTACTAATCAATATAACCGCTCTGAGAACAAACGTAATTGCTTTTCACCACAACTGCTAATAGCAGTACTGAAACCAACACAAAAGTTATATTAATTAGCGTCATATTCAATATTCAACTATTATAGGTAGAATATTTAATGATAATATTTGATAAATTAATATACCCCATGTATTAAAAGTTGTTGTTTAATGGAAAACTAGGTAATGAAGAGATAATAACACTATGTGGAACATTTCATAGACTAACTTTAGACATAGAGATTAAAGGCGTGGTATTGTTTTATTTGTTTTAAATAAGTAGTATTTTCTGAGTTACTTCAAGAAGTCAGAGTGAGTACAACTCTACTTTTTAACTGTGGCTATTACTCTCTGACGTAGTACCTTTAGGCAAGGTACGTTGACATTTTAATTTTTTGCGTAGAAAAGACAATTGTACATTTTTGACCATAAGGCGATTATCACACGGCACCGCGCACCGCCACGGAGGGCAATGGCGGTAAAGCGAAAGAGCACCGTTCGACCGCGCGGTCGGGCGATGTACGTGTGTTAGGCATCAACGGATTTAGTAGAGTCTAATGTGACATGAGATCCGCTTTACCGCCTACCGCGGCGGTGCGCGGTGCCGTATGTTAATCACCTTAGAGTAACATATCTTATCTTATCTTGTGTGTGAGGGCCAGTCAGTACAGACCGGCGACACTTCGACCCAGTGGCATCTTTTGTGTCAGCCCCAAGATTCATCCCTTAGCTATCTCCTTATGAATGTACTGCATTAGCCGCAGTGTACAATACAGAGGGAGAAGCCTGAAGTCTTCAGGGTTTGGATAGAGTAACATAAATTTGATATTAAATAAAATCTACCTACCTTCATCAATTGGAAAAAGACCTAATGGTGTTCGTAAGACTGAACAGTGAAATAAAACTTGTGTTATTAGATAGGTTAGCAAGTGTAATGTAATCATACTACAATGACTTTTATCGCTTAGGGATGAACAGAGTTTGTCTAACAAGTTTAAAATCTTTGTTGCAGTATTACCTTCCCAATATGGACCTATATCGTAATATACGCTGAGATTACACCACTTGTGTCGAATAATTTGTAGATTGTCTATAAAGTCAAAGTACATTTAATTATTGCTGGGTAATACTGATATGTTAAACGCCGCGTGCGACGATTTTATCAAAGAGATAAAAAACATTAAGGAAATTCCTACCTATTTTTTTTACGTATAGGCCCGTCGTTTTATATGGCCGGCGCTGGGCGTATCGAAACCTCGATTAGCGCAACCCCGCCGACTCTGGTAACGTCGAGGAACACCGTCGTAGTTTTAGTCGGTAGGACCAGGATGTCGACACTTGTCCCCGAGTGAGTTCGACATAACCTTTTCGCCGCCTTGCGAAGAGGTATTCGTCAATGCATTCCGTCGCATAAAAATATGGTATTACGCCAAGCGCTAGAATAATTAGGAATAGAAACAAAATCTAATTTGTGATATTAATATATCCCGCTGTGTGTATGCGTGTGTTGCTTGCGGCACACGGCGCGTCTCTACGCGACGATAGCGCGGCAGGTAGAGCGTAGAGCGGTACAGACATAGTAACAAACACTGACGCGTTTCAAGTGTTGGTGTGGTGTTTTTACGTGTTTTTCTAGTCGAGGTTTTGAGGGATTCTCCATTTGTACCTGATGTCGACACGTTACATTATTTATATATTTAAAAATGGTTGCTACTCAATGTTTAAGATGAGACTCTAATACACTTTAACCTCTCTTAGAGCCGATAATCGTCTGATTGTGCATATTAGGAATAAACTCACAATTTATTCATCAGATAAGGTTCGAAACGTCGGTCCATATACTTTGACAAATCATGTGATTTAACCTAGGCGAACGTTTCTTGACCAGATCGGAGGCATTCTGGACAAAGGCCAGGTTAAGAGCTCCTTGAACCGACGGGCGTGTATGAGGAATGTGATGAAAGTGAATGAAGCCAGAGAAGTGTATCAGGATCGTAGCAAATGGAAATCCGTAGTCTCTGCCTACCCCTCTGGGAAACAGGCGTGAATCTATGTATGTATGTATCAGGTGATTGGCAGCCATGTTATGTTTCTGCTTCAGGTCCGAGAGATAAACTCGGAAGCCGTTACCCTTGCACTCTTATATTAAAGATTTAAATCACGCCATAACTAAATTGTTTATATCTTTACTTAGCCTCTAAAGATCCTTCTGAATGCGTAAGATTAATTAAAACTCGGGCTTATGAGATAAACTCGCTTTAATCAAATTAATTACCAAAATATTGTATTTATATCTATTAAATTATAAATATGTAATTCATTGGATAGCACAGTGACGTAAGCTTATTCTGCTTACTCAGAGTTTACGTTTCGTGTTGCAACTATTATATTAATTTATTTTTCTTTTTTTAAAGACAACTCCCGCACTAAAAATATACCTTGTGTCGCGAGAGACTTTACAATCATTCAAAAAACATATACGAAAAACACATACAAATATTTATATGTTGATAGAGGACAAGTGGCAAATAGTTGCTTTTATATTTATAATACTACTAGATTTTGCCCGCGTCTTCCCTAGGGAAGATGCAAGTCAATACATTTTTGGCCCTCAGGAGCAGAATCTACTTTTTCTGTGCCCCTGACAATGTGTATGGAAAATTGCACGATGATCGTTTGAGACATTAAGGCGTGAAAGCATAACAAACAAACAAAGTTACATGCACATTTATAATATTAGTTAGTATGGGTTGTTGATTCTGTCGATCAGGTACCACAAATATATATAACACATAAATTTCAATCATTGTATCCGCCACTACCAGAAGAACTTAGCAACGATGGAGCATTCCCTGTGGAATGTCGCCAAGTTATACCTAATTTAATTTATTATATATCAATGTTCATGAGAGCAGGTAACGACGATAGTTGAAGACAAAGTTGGACTGCCAATATTTTGGATACATAACCATCACCAAAAATATTTTACAAATCATCCAAAACTATTTATGCAGTTGGGGCTCGCTTCCCAATCAAATTTTAACAAAAAAGTTTTAGAACCTGCGCGATATCCGTATCTTATCTTATGTGGGGGCCAGTCAGTGCAGACCGGCGACTCTTCGACCCAGTGGGATCTTTTGTGTCGACACTCTCCCAATAACGACTATCATAGATGTTCATGTCAGCTGGGACCAACGACTTAAAGTGCTTTCCAAGGCACAGAGCAGGCGATAATTGTCAATCAATACGCACATAATTTCGAAAAGTCATATAACTTTCGAAAATCAGAGGTGCGCGACGTGGGTTTGAACCCGAGACCCTCTGCATTGCAGTCTGTTGGTCTCCCCACTGAGCGATTGCTACTTAAAATATGCATACGTCAATACTCTATGACATTTTTTAGGCTCTTACGTAGTATATTTTTTTATTATATAGCCTATTACTATCCATCGAGCGAGGTTCCAGAGTCCAGACTTCGTGCTGTAACTTAGAAATACTTGACAGAAAACTTAATTTAATTTGATTGTAGAGCTCACAGCAGTCACATTCACCACTGGTGGGCATTACAAACTGCAACGTCAGTGAGAACTAATGCTGCAGGCTGCGGTAAGACTACTCACCATAGGAACACAACACAAGAACAATAATTGTTTGCGATCTTCTTTAGATAAAAGTCTCTCCGAACTGCTTTAAGTTTCAGTGAAAATTCGTTGTGCATTCTTAATTAAAAGCAGCTGAATTATGTTCCAAATTAAATGAGTTTAAAGATTTAAATAAGTGTCTCTGCTTGTTCAATTTCATTATATGTTTTAAGCTAGACCATTAAATTTCACTAAACAAATAGATGCTGTTACGAGACGCGCCAAATTGAACAAATTCGTTTGGATGAGCTTAGGCAAATGGCATTGCCTTGGTCATGTTACGGTCAGATTAGGTTTAAAGGGTTTCATTATATTATGTAGGATCGGCTTTATGTAGCTTAGCTTAGGTTTCATCAATAATTGGGTTGGCGTTGGAGATAATAGTATCAGTTTGGTGGTCGTGTTTCTGGAGGGAGCGCGTTTTTGATAAACTTTTGTATTTATTTATTTATTTATAATTTAAGCATACCAACTGTATAATTACAATGTTTTGTAGTTGAGACATTCTTAATTTAACATTGTCAGAGTAATTAAACAAATCACAGGCATGCATGACATTTCAATTACATTATAATATAAAGATTAGGTAGATACTAATTGTTTATGGTGAAAATATAACAGTGACTCTAAACATTACATAAACCACAAATCGAAGTCTAACTATATTAAAACTATTTAAAAGTATAAAAAAAATAACATTTCAAAAGATTATAAAGCATTACTGAGTAGGAAGTGTCTGAATGATAAAAATTTCATAGAGAAGGCATAAATGTCATTGTCAGATACGTTGGATTTCGCATTATACGATCTTGCCATACGTGAAATTTTATTATTACGTTATTGATAGGTAGTGGTTTCTGAATTATCGGGGGCTAGTGTATAAACATTGAGTGAGTATATAAACATAATACGTTCTGAAGAAGCAGGCAGATGTCTAATTCACCGTCATTTACCAGCCATGTCGTGTGTCACACTAGTGATGCACAAGTATCGAGTAAACATTCGAATTATTCTGGTTAATCGAAATATTCGAATAACATTTAATTTACGGGTAAATATAATATATAATATAGTAAGCAATAAAGTGACCGTGAATTACGAATGCGTTAAAATAATGATAACCTACATATTTAATTTTTAATATTATTGCTGTTGTTGAATAAATAACAAAGTTTAAGTAATGTTTACTAGTGTAATTTGTATAGAGTGAACTAGATCCGTGTCGACACCATTGCCAAAGCCCATCATCTACAATTAGGGGTGGCGACGTCGCACCTCGTTATGTCCGCGAGTGTTCAAACATTGCTTGAGCACACGCCGAATTTTATGGCGTACTAATACTTGACTGTAGTAAATGACAGACATGTGACTCTTATACCTTGTCCTATGTCGTAGAGGTCTTTGTCTACAGCGTGGTCGGTGCACGAAACTAACTATTATAAACTACTGATAAGAGAGAAGCCATGATTTTCTTGCAGGTATATTCTCATAGGCTAAACTGATACTAGTTAGTAAACTAAATGTTAATTCATTAAACTTACTAACTCCTTAACTTTGAAGTTAATAAGCGTTACTTTGTGGCCTAATAAAGGTTTTTGACTTTGATTTTATTTAACCAATTAGGGAGTCAAAAAAAAGAAAAAAAAATTGGGGAGTCACATTTTAGTTAATACAAATAAATACATTATCTTCATTGGAACTACTTTATACGGATTTTATCGCGCCGATTATTTTTTTTAAACTAATCTTACATAATTTTGAAACTATTTAAGTACTAATGTTAAACAATGTTACTAGCTACTGTTTAATTATATTTAAGCTATTGAAACACTTGTTGTTTCAATATATTAAATACTAGCTGACCCGCGCAACTTCGTCTGCTTCACATAAGAGAATTTTCCTAGTTTTTGCAATATTTTTCATTTATGCTCCGCTCCTATTGGTCGTAGCGTGATGTTATATAGCCTATAGCCTTCCTCTATAAATGGGCTATCCAACACTGAAATATTTTTCTAATTTTTACCCGTAGTTCCTTAGATTACCGCGTTCAACCAAACAAACAAAATGTGAGTGAAGTCGGCGCGTGAGCGCCCCCGCCTTTTTATAAATGCAGCGGATGGCCGTTTCGCGCGTTAAACAACAATCAACCGTATAGCCGTACCTATTCTGGCGCGGCGAGATTTGGAAGTTTTATTTCATCTATATCTTGTGTGTTTATAAACCGATTCCTATATTTTTTTTTATAATATATATATTAAAGTGTACTTTTTGAATATGGGAGTTTGATAAAGATATATCTATGTGAAATACAATATATTTATGTATTTTAATACACTTTGAAGAAATGCATAACGATTAAACACGTTATTGTGGCTAATTTATAAAAGATAGATATATACTATTAAGGACTTTTTTGTAGATCTTTTAAAGACCATCATCATTGTAATACATACTTTTGGTGTATGATCAACGTATGCGAGGATAAGAGCTCGAAAGCGCATTTTCGTCCGACTTGCTTCAAATTTATCGTCACTGCTCAGCTCCTATGTGTCTTAGCGTTATGTTATATAGCCTATAACCTGCCCAGGAGTATGGACTACAATCGTACCAAGTTTGGTTAAAATCCCTTCAGTAGTTTTTGACCCATGCGTGCACATACAGACAGACAGACAGACAGACAAAAAATTTACTGATTGCATTTTTGTCATCAGTATCGATCACCATTCATCCTCCAATATTAATTTTGAATATATATTCAATGTACAGAATTGACCTCTCTACAGTTTTATTATAAGTATAGATATAGATTAAAACAAAAGACAAAGAACACCGTTGGGCGGTATATCTAGGTATGAGTTATATATCTAGGTATGAGTTATATATTTTGTGTAGAGTGTCTACTGAACCCACAGCATTCGACGCGCAGTCAGTAGCGGGGCTACCACTACTGGTCCATGAGTGCAGGCAAATGTTATGTTAGCTGGTCCTACATTCGTCATGTGTCAACGTTCATTAGACTATTAGTTTTAGCTAGACTATGGTAGAGCAACGCTTATTATAATACATAATTAGATACTTACTTCTGTCTCATTGGTTTTGTGGCATCCGCTTGCGAACGATTGCAAGGTCTTAGAATCAAGTCCAGGTCGAACAAAGTGTGATCAAGTATTTTGCTACGCCATTCTAAGTAGCCAGTAGTAGATTCTTACTTAGAATTGCCTAACCTAACATACCTTAACACATTGATACCCCACGCAAAAATCGAACAGAAGAACGTAACGGTCGTATAAACACTAATACTAAGAGACCGGTATTATTACTGCATCTGCGAAAAACCTCAAACGGCGCAAATATAGTAATTTAATTGCATAGCCAGTTGCACTCGCTGATAGGTAAACGATTAGCGAGGCTAAGCAGCGTTGGGTGCCGTCAGTCTATAGATGGGTGACCGCTTAGTGGTATTTCATCTGAGCGTCTCTGTGCTTCGGAGGGCACGTAAAAAGTCGGTTCCGGTTGTTGTCAAATTGACAGCAGTCGTTAAGCCATGTTAGAGGCCTACGGGCGCCTTGAACAACTCTTGACAACAGGTTGGCCACTAACCACACAAAAAAGAAGGAGGAGGAATTGGTAATTACGTTTTTGAGCGGTGGTGTGGGTGGAAACGCTAGGTTCGTGGGGTCCGGGCGCTCGGCGCATATTTTGTGCCAGAATAGCAACAGCAGCGATAGCCTACTGGGAGACCGTTGATCTGTCACGCAAAAGTCTCGAGTTCGTCCCAATGTGCGCGTCTCTGACTTTTCGAAAATCTCTTTTATGTGCGTAGGTATTGAATAGTTAATTATCGCTCGCTTTAACGGTGAAGGAAAAACATCGTGATGAAACCTGCATGTTCGCGAGTACTGCATAATGTTCTCGGAGATATGTGAAGTCTGCCAATCGCCATTGGACCCGCATGGTGGACTATGGCCTAATCCTTCTTACACTAAGAAGAGGCCCGTGCCCAGCAGTGAGACAATTTAATACAGAGCTGATATTATAGGTAGATATATAATATTTTGTGTCATACCTTTTTAACTTGTTTTAGGTTTGTTCATATGAGTTAAATTCTCGGATTAAGTGTCTTGAGGTTGTAAGAAAAAAGATAGAAAAGAAGAAAGTTGTACCAACTTTTTTCTTTTCTATCTTTTTTTGCCAGTCCGGTATTCTTTTATATATTTTTTTGTAGACCGCATTAAGGTGTGTGATCTTTGCCTTTGTACATGTAAAAAAACATTCTGAGACCGAAACAGCCCAACTAAACATACAAATCTCAAAAATATTGTCAAGGGTCTGTTCCTAAGTAGAAGTTCTCCGTCAATGAAACACGTTTTCACAGTAGCGTCAGGACAATACAGGCTCCATCTGTATGTAGGCTCTGTCAACTTAGGCGGTAAGTAAGAGGCAACAACGCTGCGTGCCGCGTCTAGTCTTTGTCGTAGCTACGTGTTTGACTAGCGCGCAAAGATGTAAATTAGCTGGGAATAGCCCTTATAAAAAATATCACTTGTATAACGTGGCGTTTGTATATCCGAGAAAGGGTAAGCAGAGGTGTATTACTGCTACATTTCAGTAGATTTAGTTTAGGTCTAAAGTCAGCTTAACATATTCAGTCGCAACAGTACACCGGCGGCCAGACGGGGCTGTAATGGGCATGCAAGGACTTGACTGGTTAACCTGTATAGCACTGCCGGAGCGCTTATTTTATTATCTTTATTTTAACTCACCGTAATCTTCTGAAGCGTGTCTCTTATGCATACCTGGATGTTCTGCCGACGAGATAATATACGAGAATTTTATATCTTATATTCACTGTATAGGCTAGAGGTTAATAAATTAATCGAAATTCGTTTATAAAAATAATTGCGCATTATCTCTAGTTGCTGTATCTCTTATAGACTTATTTGGGGTTACAGTAAGTGATATATTCAGGGTCATAGACAGCATTCGGCGCCTTATTTATTATTGTTTTAAAGAGGCGAGACATGATTACATGAAACACAAAATCATGAGAATCAAATAGAGTTAATTGCAGCACACAAAGCCTTTTCCATAGGCTCGGCGCATGACTATAATTGCAAGCGTGCCTTGTTAAATACCAGGTTTAATAAAATTATCAGATTAAGGGAAACATCGTAAGCGTCCCTTAGTAAAAAGTAGCGGTTTCAATTCTCGGATTAAGTGTCTTGAGGTTGTAAGAAAAAAGATAGAAAAGAAGAAAGTTGCTATATCCGGTATTCTTTTATATCTTTTTTGAAGACAGCATTAAATAACAGATGGCGTGAATGGTTGGCGCGGGTAGTGAATACGATATATGTTATTAAAAAAAAAACCATCTACTCCCACACTACTACTAGGAGTAATTCCTGTGTCGCGGGGTCAATACAAACATTCATACGATGGACACATAGAACACCCATAGTGGAAATAACTATTTGTAGATCACACTAATTTTTGTCCAGTGTGGAGTTCGAACCCACAACACTCGGCGCAGTGACAGTAAAAAGGCGATGACTTAAACCACTACGCCATTTGCACAGACAGAAATAAATAATTCTCTTATCAGATTAATCTGTCAAGAAATTCTCAATAGCAACACAAAGTCATAAGGTGTATTTGGTAGCCGACAATAATCTCGCCCCCTATTACTGGTGATCTAAAGGCTCCTACACACAATGCCGGCGGCACGAGCCACTGGCTTTTGCCGAACGGCACGTGCCGCCGGCTTTTGCCGGGCGTTTGTGCTGCCGGCATGTGCCGCAGAAACTTGCAGAAAACCGCCGGGCATCATTCCAGTTATGACAGTCGTGTAGAACGCTAGCCACGCGGTACGCCGGCATACCCGGACGGCCATGCCGGCGGCTCCTTTGTGCGGAAAAATCGGGTGCACCATGGCTTGACCGGCGGCAGTGCCGGCAGTAGTGCCTCTGGCAGTAGTGCCGCCGGCACTGTGTGTAGGAAGGAGCCTTAAGACCAAAACTAACGAAATCTGAGCGTAATAGCAATCCCTATAGCGATGACGTAGGAGTGAGGGAAACTATGTTTGTACGTATCTTAGAAATCCAATTTATTTAATTCAATTTCGCTTTTCTAAGCTAAGATTCCGGTTAAGTCCTTTAACGATAGTTGTATATTTTAAAGATAAGATTAGAAAGAGCTCCACAAGAGACCTAATGGTTTTTAGAGTTCTGCACCAAAATCCTTACGGTACCTACGTAACTACGTCCGTCAAATCGTCTGTCTGTTACAGCTGCTTATAGCAACAACTGATAATAACAGCCAAATGAAACCAGCAATGTATTATAATGTATGTTTGTATTTTGTTATACAAGTATCCTCATATCATACATAATTATATATGTATGTACTATCGGCTTCAGCGACGGATGACCATTTCAGAAAAATTTTCGCTTGCACATGTTGACCAGTTGAGTTTGTATCGCCTTAGAATCAATAAACAAATGTAAAGTGTAAAAAACCTAAACAAAGAAAGGGGCGCACGGGTACGGGTACCAAGTGTTGGCCTGCTATGCGATTTTAGCCTTAGGAGTGGTCATTCGTCGCTGGAGTCGATAGTACCTACTATAATATCTCCTGTGCAGATGTCCAGTCTCCGTTAAGATTGGCCGCAGTGACTAATTTTTAATCCATAGGTATATATCAGTAAATAAAATGTTTGTAAAATAACTACACAATGTAAAAGTAATAATATCAAGTGAACATTTCAGAGTACTAATGTTATTGACTAGCAATTTGAAATAGTTATATTATAAACAATGATTTTCCTACTTATTGCAAGTAAAAAATAATTAGATTTTATTTTAAATGGCAACTTACACACTAGTCTTCCCATTTTGTTTCACAGATTTTATAAACATTCACACAATTGCTTCGAAGGACACCCAAAGTCGGAACAACAATTTCTGGATCACGTAATTGTTTGTCCATATGGTGATCGAACCTACCTCGCCTGTACACTACTCCAAGTGTCCTGGGTTCCACAAATCAAATCCACAACTGATTGTTCTACGCCTGCGTGTTCCTTGTCTGTTGTTTATATGTTTGTAACGTCACCTGCGATACAGGAATTATGCCTAGTGCAGGAGTTGTCTATAACCAATATAAAAATGAAAAGAAAGTTGGTCCTCCTAAAGTAATTAAAAATGGAAAAAAACTTCTGAATATATATATATATATATATTTTTTTTTTTTTACACACCCTCTAGCCCGAACTAAGCAGAGCTTGTACTATGGGTACTAGACAATGGATATACATACATATATACTTTTCTTTTTGTAAATACATACATATTATACATAGAAACACCCAGACCAAGACAAACATCCATGTTCATGCACACAAATGTTTGACTTGTGCGGGAATCGAACCCGCGACCTCGGGCGTGGCAGTCGGATACACTAACCACTACGCCATCGAGGCCGACAATTTGTTTTAAACAGAAACGAAAATCGAATGTCTTTAAAATTATTCGTTTCCAGCATCTTTAGATCCCGGCTAGACACTTCTCATAGGTACCTATATTTGCGTAGATAGTCGCTTTGTCAAGCCTTACTCGTCTCAAAACGCGTTACAATGTTTCTTTGAGCTAACAATGTGTGTATGTTTATGTATGTGTTATTCATGTGTATGTTCTTGTGTTTGTTCATGTGTGTGTACTATGCTTTGTTTTCTTTCTAATGTTTCAAAAGCGGCTTTGTTGGTGCTAGTTATTAAGTCTTTTGTGCTTTTAAGGTGGTGAATTAAGATATGTTAGTGTGCCTACATTGAATTACATTGTTGTTTTGAATACTTGTTTGGAGTTTATAGTTTAAGAATTTTTCGTGTGTGAATTTATATACACTATTAAATTAATTATGTTCAATTCAGTAGCAGACAAATGGTATAATGATTGCAGCTTCTTACAAATATAATTTGTAAAACAAGCAGCATTGTAAAATTGGCGATTAAAAGAGTAGCCGTGAGTTTCTTGCCCGTTCTTCTCATTGGTTCTACGCCCTTGCTTTGCTAAACGAGGTAATAGGAGATTTACCTATTACTTACTAAACAATAATAATGAATTTACAACAACATTT
Organism: Catocala sponsa; assembly: GCA_963564715.1. Classification (NCBI taxonomy): domain Eukaryota; kingdom Metazoa; phylum Arthropoda; class Insecta; order Lepidoptera; family Erebidae; genus Catocala; species Catocala sponsa. Next base: position 13,915,449 of record OY751351.1, read on the forward strand.
ATGTTATAATAAATTAATTATTATTGCTTAGTAAGTGTAACCTTCACGTTCATTAGTATTAGTTTGTGACCTAAATTAATAAAGACATTTTGACTTTTGATTAATTAATGTTAAAAGGTGGTGGCGTTCAGTAATTTAATATAGAATAACAGACAAAAATATATAGATATCTTTACTTCTTTTATCTGCTATAGGTGTTTTCTACCTAATAGGTGGCGAGCTTATATTGCCATCTACTCGTATTAAGTAACCGCTTACCGGCGGGCAGATCAAATGCTTGATTAGAACTATTTTTAGAAAAATCATCAGCCGGGAGGCAATTTGCAATAGATTCGCTTCCTATTACACGACACCTCAAAATTGCGAATGTGCAATGCATATCTGCCTACCTTTTTAACGAGTATTAATTTTGACTTGGTAACCCAAACAAAAATGAAATTTACATTTCTTCAATGTAACCTAAAACATTCAGTAGCACATTCTCTTTAAACTAAAACATTACAGCTCAAGATTTTAATTATACTCAAACATTCTTTCCAAACAAAACATCATCCTACATTCAGTTCAGGAGAACGAGCGAACGATTCAAACGGGGACATTACTATTTCAGCGGGGTGAAATTAAAAGGAAGAGAATGGGAGCGAACGATACAATCTAATATCGTCTTAGATGTGAACAATTTATATTCAGTGGGTTTTCGTATGTTCCTCCCTGGAGAGTCCATGCGTTAGTTGAATTTGGGATACGTTGAAAAAGAAAGATTACCTGACTGACTAGTTAGTTTCTGCAGTGGTAGTGATTTGCGCGTGTGTTTTGCTCTCTTGGCTTCACAATTGGCTGACAGTGCCAGTAAAGCAACGATGCCGATGGTTAGTTATATCTTATCTTATCTTAAGTGGGGGCCAGTCAATGCAGACCGGCGACACTTCGATCCAGTGGGATCTTTTGTGTCGACACTCTCCCAATAACGACTGCTATAGATGTTCATGGCAGCCGGGACCAACGGCTTAACGTGCTTTCCGAGGCACGGAGCAGGCGATAATTATTGTCAATCAATACGCACATAATTTTGAAAAGTCATATAACTTGCGACAGTCAGAGGTGCGCGACGTGGGTTCGAACCCTAGACCCTCTGCATTGCAGTCTGTTGGTCTCCCCACTGAGCTATCGCTGCTCTGATGATTAGTTACAACTCTAGGTACAAAGTAAAGGACCGATTATAAAAGCCTCGCTTGTTGTTTGTGTCTTAGGCAGACAAGTCAATGCTCCACCTGAATTGCCACACAGGGACATAGGAGCAACTTGTACCAGCAGTATGTTACTGTCAGTAACAAGCCTATTGTAATGAGGACTGAACGGGGCAAAGTGCATGATACAATTCTATGATTCAATAGTAAGATACATTTACTTAATCTCAAGCATATTCAAAAGTAACATATGCATATAACATCGCGCTACAAGCTACAGGTAGATCCGCGGGACAAGCTAGTAATATTTAAATCTGTAATACACCATACTGAATTATATGTTTAAATCTGCGTCCTATCGAAAATTGGGATGTGTCCTAAAAGTATAGACGATCTGGTTTTACTATTTGTTGGCTACACATGCTCTCTAATGAAGGGAATGTCGGTGGTTGTATCCTTGTGTATTTAGCGATGCGGCAATCGCAAGAGTTAAGGTGCGACTGTAAAGTATCAACACTATTGCCCACAAATGCTTCGTATGCTAAGTACTGTTCGGGTAACAGCAGATAAATGGGACGAATGTGAAACAGCGCTAGTGGTTCTCTGGTCATTATATGTATCGAAGACTCTGGAGTTTCTCTAGAGAATATATAGCGTGGTATATATTCTCTAGAGACAGGCTTGCCTAATGTGAATACCACAGAAGCATTTCTGTTTAATTCAGCCAACGCTTGGTAAACTACTTAATTATTTAAAGTGTTTAAGATGATAAAGTTTTTAAATTTGTTAAACCCTGTACTAAACATTTATAAATTTATTAGTTTTCGCGTGATGCGCGTGTTTGTACGCGCATCTACTACACGAAATTCAATGCGGTTTTCACTGTAATTTTGTTGGTAGTCTAACTTAATATCACGGTGCATGTTTCATCTTGACATGCCACCTAGAATTCGAAACATAGAGACAGGTACCTACTTCCAAATTCCATGTGTAGGAAGCTGCGGGCAAAAGCTAGTACCCAATAAGTCAATCATGTAATCAAGGGTAGCAATTTTGTTATTTTCCATGTTTTCAATTTATTCTGTATTTATTAATATGTTATACGTAAACTCTGTGGTTAACGACATTCAACATGCGATATTACCATTTAATAAAATCAGGTGCTTTATGGGAAGGAAGAAAAAGGTTTTTTTGAGATAGATTAGTTCGTAATTTGTTCCTGTGAGTACTTTTATGTTGAGTTATACTTGTAGGTATATTATGTTGTTCGTGGAGTAAAATTATTTTATTGATGTGGTTCGGTAAGAGGCGAAATTTGGCGCGGCACTTGGGTTGCACAGCGGTGGTGCGGAATGCGATTGTTGTGCTCGAGGCCCGGAGCTTGACTCCTGGATTTTAAAAAGTGTTATTGCATGTTTTTGTTTAGAAATTCTCAGTAGAAGTACGGTGACAGAGGCTATGCCCGTAAGACGACATAAGGCTTGTTCCCTAATACATGCCACCAAAATATATCTAGCAAAATATGGGCTGAACACCCCCTCTGCATACCCCTTCAGGTATATAAGCGTAAGACTGTGCCGAGATTTTTCCACAAGACTACAGTATGGGGTTCTGCAAAAAGGGTGTTAAAAGATTTCTATAGGGTCGGCAATGCGCAAGTGATGCTCTGGTGTTGCAGGCGTCCAAAGGCTACGGTGATCACTTACCATCAGGTAGGCCTTATGCTTGTTTGCCACTTTAGTAGTATAAAAAAAGAACTGTGTATGCACGTACGTTAAAATAAATTCATGCTTTATATACGATATATACTTATAACGAGGGGAATATTTAACGACTCCGTAGGGACATTGCCTCATTGGCATGTTTCTACAGAATATACCATGGGGAGTGCTTTGAAGAGTTATTCCACCTTATCCCGCCCTCCCCTATCCTATCCAGAACAACGCGTGCTGGGCTCAGATGCCATCCTTACACAGTAGAGTCGACTAGAGCGCGTCCCAACAAGTTTGGGTCGTCATACCTCTGCCAAACGACCAAAGCATGGAATTTTCTGCCAAGGCACGTATTTCCTTCTTCCTTCAATCCTGGGTTAAAGGACCCACGGGGCGTGAAAAAGCACCTTCTCCGGCAGTCAAAGTAGAGACCTCAACATCGCCTCGGCTGCTATGAGGGCGGTGTGGAGGCCCCTCCGCTTAAACCACACGACTGCTTGCCATCAGGTGGAGTGTGGTCATTATGAAGAGAAAAAAAAACGAAATTACCTCGTTTGCTCCATGACATAAGTTTCCGCTTATGGTGTATCTTATGGGCTCGAAACCTAGAACAGGCAAAAGTTCTTGATTTATTTTATAGGAAATTCTTTGTAGCAGTGCTGGGTCTACAAGTGTTTTCGGTAGACTCAGTACACAGACCGGCCCTCTATTACATAGCTTTTTGTTTTACATTTCCACACTTAGTGCTGAGAATTTCTTAATAAAACACCCAATAACACTTGGCAAAGGATTGTCATAATTTTCTGCTAGAAAAAATCTAAGTTACAACCTGGGTACCTCACGGCCAACAACAGGACCTGTTGTTGGCCGTGATGTACCCAGGAATGTCTTGTGGAATGTCGTGTGGAATAAGATTACGTTTATACCTGGTATAAACGTAATCTTATTCCACAAGACGAACGAATCAGTCTAATAAATTGAACAAATGAATAAAGAACGACTTGCCGATGCTTGATTCTTTGAGTATTAAAATCAATTATTTCTTAAATGAAATGTTTAATTGGTACGGAGATCGAAGCGCCGGTCTCTTTATTGAGTAAAGACTTGTTCTGATAGAGAGAATGGTTGGCTTCTGACGGTTTGTTGGCTAATGTATTCTTTAGCATGTAGGTTCAGTATTTATAGTTTAGGATTAATCTGTTAAGCCGCAGCGGCACACCGTACATATTCACAAAATTTAAATAATCTATAATACTATTCGAATAATAACAGTTTTATTAATTCTTCTATTAGAAGTGCCTACTGTTTCTGATGTTTTGGTGGCGGTACGAATGAGTTGTTGTTGTTGTACCCTGTTACAAGAGATCAGCATAAAAATAATAAATCTGACACTGTGCCTTTTCTTCTGGGTAGTAAGCCTTCTGGAAGCTCACAAACTTTTTCTTTCTTCCATCTCTGGTTCCTTTTCCTCGGATTAATAACGAGCAAAAGATACCCTGGTTTACAAGCGCACATATGCTATAAGAACCGCTAACCATTAGCTCGGCCAGCCGCATGCTTGTTTGCCACTACGGTTATGTAAAATAACACCATGATTTTATTACTACATACCATGTGAGTCGTAAGAATTTATTCGAATTTTAATTGATCCCTTTAATTGTTACCGTATCGGCAAAGGCAGAAAAATAAATATGTCTCTTTGAACCATTGTTAACAGAAATTATACTAAGTGTAGGATAAGTAATGTGTAAGATAATTTATATAAGATATTCTAGAGAGAGGCCATTAAGGGTCTCATAAACTGACAAACGTGCATGGAAAATTAAATGAAAGTGAATAAAGCCAGAAAGCCTTGCTTGCAAGTGGAAATCCGTAGTCTCTACCAGCCGCCCAGACGCGCCCAGAGGGGTCTCTAAGCGACAAGCGAAAGTCTGTGTACGCATGTCTAGGGAATTGAAGTTTGGTATGCAGGTATCTCATGGACGTTGAGTTAGTTCCGTAGGTAATCATAGTCTAAAATTACGGAAACCTAAAGTTCTAAATAAGCTTCATAATGTACTTATGAAATGAAATTATAGCCTTGAGATAGACTTCATTCTTGTGATGCGTAGTTAAAACATAATATTAGTTACGTAGATGTAGTGGTACTTTTTATTAGTTAAATAATAATTTGCGACGTGCAATTGCTATAAAAATAAAATGGAATATTAGAATCTTGTATAATTTTCCAAACGAATGCTTATCAATTCGTTGTGTCATAAACGAATATTCAAATCTTGATCTGAGGATTGCACGATTAACAGATAAGCCCTAATCGATAGATTCTGCTTCGAGCGATATCTATATATTAATACGTGAAGCAAAAACTTTGTACCCCTTTTTACGAAAAGTGCGCGGACGGAGGAGTATTAAATTTGGCACAGTTAAAGTTTATATGAAGAAGGAGGGGCGAATTCTAATATTTATATAAAATATGCATTAGAAATACATTAAATTAATGAAAAAGACGCACACACAACACACACACACGCACACAACAATGCATTTGACACACGCAGTCGAAGCGCGTAACTATGGTTACATATATCAATATACATAATTATAATGACAATTATATCACTAACAAAGGCCAGGTGTTCTGGACAAAGGCCAGGTTAAGAGCTCCTTGAACCGACGGGCGTGTATGAGGAATGTGATGAAAGTGCATGAAGCCAGAGAAGTGTGTCAGGATCGTAGCAAATGGAAATCCGTAGTCTCTGCCTACCCCTCTAGGAAACAGGCGTGAATCTATGTATGTATGTATGTATCACTAACAATGATATCAGCAATATCTTACAGACAAACTTTGGTCGAATTTCGAGCACTAGGCGAGCGCTAGTTTCCCTTAATATGAAAATGGCATAAAAATGTAGTCATTAATATTGTCGGTGAACAGCTGACGATATTAAAAACTATATCTTAAGATATCCATATTACCATATCACATGCCATCTGAATCCAAATAATCGAAATACGGTATCGGATCGAGTGGATATGTTCGTAGTTATAGCTATAGCTAATACGAAATCAAATAATCATTGTTCCAAACTTACACAACATAGAACTCGATTATTCGAGAAAATTTTGAATATTTCTAATCAAATATAATAATTCGTATTTTAGATTTGGGTTATTAACTATCGATATACTCCCTAGAGTATTGAACGATATCGATAGTTAATAGCTAAGTATAGGTACTTAAATTACCAATTGGGTGATCGATCAAACAATAATTACTAGCTGTTATTCCCTAGACTGGCATGTATCCCAATAATAATTAGTAGGCGCTATAGAGTCGGTATCAGTTAAACACGACTCAAATCGAGCGAACACTATTAAGGAGACATCTTGAGGCAGTAATCTGTACAGCTTGCAGCACCAACTCTGTACAGAGATAACACTATGTCTGATCATACACACTGCTGTGGAAGCGGCAATACTATATATTATATATAATAACAACTAGCGATCCGCCCAGGCTTTGCAGTACAAAACCTTAATAAATTATACATTTAAACCTTCCTCATGAAACACTCTGTCTATTGGTGAAAACCGCATGAAAATCCTTTCAGTAGTTTTTGAGTTTATCTCGAACAGGCAAACAGTGAGTAGTAGAGCCAAGCTGGTTACAGCAAGAATGGGCCGGCCCGACCGGGGAAGTACTACCCTCTCACAGAAAATCGACGTGAAACAACAGTGTTTCACTGCTGTGTTTCGTTCGGTGAATGAGAACGCCGGAGGCCTAAGCATGAGGTGACGATTCTCGCAGCTTATGAGGGACCTGCAGAGCATCCGTAGAGTCATTGTGTGGGTGGCGCGAGTCGACCCGGCGGCCAGGGAGAGCCGTAGAAACGGTGCTCTGCTGGCCACCCGCAGTATAGTCCAGAGGCCCAACCGAGTCTAACCAACTAGGTTGGCGGCCTTATCATGCCGCGCATAATCTCGAGGTAGCTCGTCGTGCCGGATGGTGATCGGAGGCTGGGTACCGGTGACCACTTTCGGGAGGGTACGGGGGTCCTTCCGTCCGTCGGATCGGCTATCGCCATACCATACAATTATATGACAAAACTTGCTCTGCGCCTTGCCCCACTTTGCTGCGAGAACAGCCACCTCATTTTTTTTTCACGTTTCTCCTTCCTTTCACTCTATGGCAGTACGAACAAAGCATTGTCGTTCAACAGCAGCCAATCGCCGTAACCCCACTGCTGCTTCCTGTGTCGTGGAGTTTATTAACATCAGAGGACTCCACGTTAACCTTAATGCCGTCCATCAACACCTGGAGACGGCTCGGCTGGCAATGCTTTTTCTAACGGAGACACAAATACGCCGTCCTGCAGACACGAACTACCTGCAATATCCCGGCTACGTGCTAGAGGAGTGTTTCCTCGCGAAAGCCGGGGTATGCTTGTTTGTTAGGGCGGCTATTTGCTGTCGCCGTCTACAATGCCTAGAGGAGCCTTCCTTCTCTGTCCTTTGGGTACACGGAGATCATGGCTCTTTCAGCCAAATCTACATGTGCCTCTACCGATCCCATTCAGGAGACGCTGAGACAACTCGACTCTTCAATTACCTGAGTCAGGCGGCAGACGACGCGCAGGAGCGGTTTCCGAACGCTGAGTTGGTGTTATTGGGAGATTTCAATACCCACCATGAGAACTGGTCGGGTTCTCCCAAAACAGACCACGCGGGACGAACTGCCCATGCGTTCACTCTCACGCATGACCTGTCTCAACTGGTACTCCAGCCCACCCGGATACCGGACATTGCAGGTCAGGCGCCCTCTCTGCTCGATCTGCTGCTGACGAGTAACCCGAACCGGTACAGTGTGTCGATTCGCGCTCCTTTGGGCACCTCAGACCACTGTCTGGTTTGTGCCACAGCTGTTGTTGTTACGCCCCCACGACCCGAGGAGGTAAGACGACGACTGTGGCACTACTCGTCAGCAGACTAGGATGGAATGCGAGAGTACTTCGCATCCATCCCTTGGGCTCAACGCTGCTTTGAGAACAGGGATCCATCAGAGAGCGCTACTGCTGTCGCTGGTGAAATCATCCTGGGTATGGAATATTATATTCCATACAGTGATGTCACGAGCGGCGGCAGGAAAAGGGCCTGGTTAGGGCGTGAATGCGCTGATGCTGTTGAACGCAAACAGACAGCGTACCGCGCTTAGACCAAGGCTGGCACTCTCTACGACCCTAACGTGGATCACCTGAAGGCAGCGTTCAACCAAGCCACAAAGGTCTGCAAGAGGGCATACTTAAGAGCGGATGCCCAGCGCGTCGCACGGTTCGGCCAGGAACTAATGGCGCATCCTACGGGCAGTCGTAGCCGTACGTGGCGCCTGGCCAAAGCCGTGCAGTCCAACTTCTGCCAGACCTTGCTGCCCCCTCTGAGGTATCCGAATGAATCACTGGCTCATCGGCCGCAGGAGAAAGCAGATCTGCTTGCAAATCTCTTTGCGGCCAACTCCCGAATCGATGACTGCGGTTCGCAGCCACCTAACATTGCCAACTGTGGCTACACCTTGCCTGATATATGTATCAGGCAACGAACCGTTCGTGCGATACTGCAGTCTCTCGTTGTTCGAAAAGCCAGTGGACCTGACGGCATCCCAGCTGTGGTCCTTAAAAATGTGCAGCGGAGTTGTCTCCCACATTACGCGCCTATACCGGACGTCTTACGCCGCAGGCATTGTGCCTGAGGCTTGGAAGTTGGCAAACGTTAAACCGATTCCCAAAAAGGGGGACCGTTCCGAGCCAAGCAACTATCGACCCATAGCTATCACTTCGGTGCTTTCCAAGGTGTTCGAGCGGATTATAAACACTCAAATTGTCCGCTACCTGGAAGATCAATCGTTGATCAATGATCGCCTATACGGCTTTCGGTCTAAACGATTAATGGGTGATCTTCTAGCGTTCGTCACACACCTCTGGGGTGAGGCTATGGACAAGCACGGCGAGTCTTTGGCTATCAGCCTTGACATAGCCAAAGCTTTCAACAGAGTCTGGCACCGGTCTCTTCTTTCCAAGCTTCCGGCCTATGGCTTGCCCCCTCAACTGTGCACCTGGATTGCAAGTTTCCTGCAGAAGCGTCGTATTCGGGTCCTTTGCAACGGTCGCGCTTCCAAATTTATGCAGGTCAATGCAGGAGTGCCTCAGGGGTCTGTCTTATCCCCTACGCTCTTTCTTCTGCATATTAATGATATGTTGAATCTCGGCAACATACATTGTTATGCGGACGACAGTACCGTGCATGGGCGATATCTCGGACATCCTGGGGCCAAACAGGCTGAGGTTGAGGGGAAAAGGCAGAATCTTGTCGTTGAACTTAACCAGACCTTGGACCGCATCTATGAATGGGGTGCCAAGAACTTGGTGGAGTTCAACGCCAAGAAGACCCAGGCATGCGCGTTCTCAACAAAAAAGTCTCCATTCGTTCCCCTCCCTTCTCTGAAGAACACTCCACTGGTAATACGTGACAGCCTCTCCATCTTAGGTATAGATCTTTGCCGCTCCCTTAATCCCAAAACCTACATCGAGAGCGTCATTAAACAAGCTTCGCGAAAACTCGGAGTTCTGAACAGGGTGAGGCGGTTCTTCACGCCTGGGCCACTGTGCCTATTGTATAAGGCACAAGTGCGCCCTTGCGTGGAGTACTGTTCTCATCTTTGGGATGGCTCCGCGCAGTACTTGCTGGACGATCTCGACCGGTTACAGCGGCGGGCTGTCCATATTATCGGAGATCCAGAGGTCACGAGTTCACTGGAACCTCTGCAACTCCGTAGGGACATTGCCTCATTGGCATGTTTCTACAGAATATACCACGGGGAGAACTCTGAAGAGTTATTCCACCTTATCCCGCCCTCCCCTTTCCTATTCAGAACAACGCGTGCTGGGCTCAGATGCCATCCTTACACGGTAGCTTACACGCTTACCAACAAGTTTGGGTCCTCATACCTCTGCCGAACGACTAAGGCATGGAATTCTCTGCCAAGGCACGTGTTTCCTTCTTCCTTCAATCCTGGGTCCTTTAAGCGGGGCGTGAAAACGCACCTTCTCAGGCCGTCAAAGTAGAGACCTCAACATCGCCTCGGCTACTATGAGGGCGCTGTGGAGGCCACTGCTCTTAGACCACACGACTGCTTACCATCAGGTGTAGTGTGGTCATTTTGACGAGAACAATAAAAAAAAAAAAACACGCGGTGGGGGACTTTGTTCATAATATGAAGTAATATCAGCCCTGTATTAAATGGTTGGTAGACATTACATATCTTCGAGCGATAATTAAATATTTAATACGCACATAACTTCGTGCCGACCGTTTAGAAAGAGTCCAATATCATTACCAATTATTTAGTGACAGCACAAATGAGACACCGGGTGATATGTCGTAGTGCACCTTAAACTATAAGGTTAATCATAAGCACCAATACAAAGCTAACCAAACCAACTATTTGGTGACGGTACAAATGAGTTGCCCGGCGATATGACAATAATAATAGTAAATAATATTTTTTTTATTTTAGTATAAGTTCTTAGTTTTACAATTGCATCTTAACAATGACATAAAGTGCACTTATAGATATTTGCCCGAACTAGGTTAAACCTGTGTTTCGAGCGACAAACTGCTTACATACTATTATAAACACAATAAACATTTCCTTATAAAATAAAAAATAAAAAAGGCGGTTCGGTTACTCTCTTAGAGGATTAAGGGGATCAAAGTTTCGTTATTTTTTGCGTAGGATGCACCATTTCTGAGATATTGTTAATATTCTAAAATAATTTAAAAATGGAAAGCGTGGAAGCGTGACGATGACGTGGGTTCTATGTTCACCCAAGAAGTGCTCAACGCGCCTAAAGAAGTTTTCACTTCCAAATTCAAAATACATCCCCCAACAAGTTATACTGTTCCTATAGCTCGTGTGTATCGTGACGTTGAACAATGCATTTGTAGTGCAAGCGTGCCGACGGTCCTGAAGACGGAGACCATTAAATTTTATTGAGTAGCAGTATACCAGTGTTTGTTCATGCGCTCTGAATCTCGTCTCTGATGGATGTAGCTGTTTGTGGGAATTGTTTGGTTCCCTTCCGTGTTTTAAGTGGCTTTACTCTCTTTCCACTGTTGTTCAAGCTTAGTACTTAATCACATATTTATATAGGCTATGTAATAATACCGGGCTATTATGGTAGGAGGGAATTACGACTATATTTTGTCATCTTTGTTTCTACGTAATATACGGCGTGGTTGTTGCTTGCTACTGTTTACCAGGCATATTACCCGACACCGTGCCGATACAAATAATTTCCGATCAGAAAAATGTAATAAGACTGACTGTATAAATGGCGTACTAGTTTAAGGGGACACCGCGAACCGTGACGTAGTACTCATTGACACTCATTGTGTATCAATCCTTAAAGAGCGGTCATAAGGTCTAAAATTGCGATGCGCCCGCAATGCTCGAGAGCGCTTAGAAATTGTTTGTTAAAATCTTAAAATATTATTTAAAAATGATTGGTTTTAGTTATGGAAATAATGAGCTAGCAAATTACTAATATTGATGTTACGAATATATTTGAGTAATTCCTAAGCATAATGATAGTGTAACTTCCTTGTAATTTCAAATATAGTAATTTTTCAGAGGTGTTTTCGAAAATAATTATGATCGTGCCAAAATCACAATATCGTATTTTTGAGCTAGGAAATTCTAGTTAAAGACATCAATTTACCTATATCAAAATTTTAGATTAATTGGTCTTCTCATAGTATACCATCCGATGAAAGTTAGTGCATTTTTTCAGTGTATCCTCTTAAGTTGTCGCACCGGCAATGCCGATTGCGGTAGGATCAAATAATACACCGGCGAGGTCACGATCCCACGTGCAAGTGATTCGCGCGGCCCCACCGATAGCGGATTTTTGTTTTTTTTGCTCGTCAAAATGACCACACTCCACCTGATGGTAAGCAGTCTAAGATCAGTAGCCTCCACACCGCCCTCATAGCAGCCGAGGCGATGTTGAGGTCTCTACTTTGATGGCCTGAGAATTTTGTCGATGAACACCGAGGTAGGTTTAGTCGGTATTCCTTTTTTTTTTAATTCTTATTTTCTTTGGGAGCTTTTAGCCACACACGTCCATGTCAGCTCCATCATACCCTAAACTTAATAACTATTCATATTCTACCTTAATTCAACCTTATCTATTATCTTATAAACTAACATAGCTGCTTTAGACAGGGGCTCGGCTAAAATACTAATGGAGGCACCAACATCCATCATACGTATTTAAAAAGATAGAATCATTATATTTCTTAGCTCCTGGGTTCTGACGCACTCCACCAACAGATGATGAACATCGTCAAGAGTGCCGCACTCCGTGCAATTAGGGCTAGCACTTTTCCCCATGAGATGTCGAAACCTGTTGAGTGGGGCATGTCCAGAACGAAGTCTATGGGCTATTACTATGTATTTCCTATTAAGTGTGGTATTGGCAAACCAAGGATTATGAGGAGGTTCACTTTGTACAGTTTTATACCAAATGCCTTTAGATAAAGATCTTTCATTAAAGTATTCCTTCCATTCCTTCTTATATTTAATTTTATATTTCGACAGGAGTTCAAAATGACTAGCAACTACATCAATATGATTTCCCTCTGATAGGGCTTTCTTTGCCAACTGATCCACCTCCTCATTACCTGGCAAGCCAATATGCGAAGGAACCCATTGCAATATCAATTCAATGTAGTCGGTATTCCGGAAGGTCCATTTTCATCGTTTCAACATCTTTCTTTTACCCCGGTGAATCCGTCATAACCCCTCCACCCGTCCTCGCGGAGGGGTATGCGTCAACTCATTCCCCAACGTACAAAACAAAAATCGAATAATACACGTGATAAAAAAAATTGTCCGCAAGTAGTTGTTTTGAGTCTGGAAGATTATTGCATCCGTTGTTTGAATGTTTATAAACGTCCCACCAACACAGTAGTCTTAAAAGAGTGTTGTCTTTTAATAAGAAAAGTAATCGGAAAAAGAATATCTCTGAAGGAGTAGGTTTAAAAAATATGTTTGATACAGTTTAAAACAGAATTCCCTAACACCTGCACTAGTAAACACTGTGTTGCAGGTAGTAAGTATATTACAACTACATTTTGCCATTTGTGTTTTTAACTTATAATAGCGGGCGAGTGTGGTGCCGTCTACCAGGTATAATTCGAAACTCTGTCCTCAATCTAAGAACTTGTCAACAGAAAAATCCAATAATGCTTTGCACGACGCGGAGATCGGATTTCGTACGCTCCGATTTTCTTTTCAAGATCGTTCATAAGGCTTGAAAATTCCCAACCTATATCCTAGACAGACTAGACATTAAATAAATTTAAATAGTTTACTAAGCATGACACGGCTCCGTGCAGGATATTGCAAAATGTATCCACCAAGGAGTAAATAGTCAAAATGCAAAAAATAATTTAGCGGTTTTATTGTGTTGGGCATTATTTTATATTTAACTATATTAATAAATAAACATATATTTCAGGCAGTCTTAAGTGGCACATAGGGACGCTTTAATCTTGTGCGATATACACAAAGGCGAAACTACAGGATGAATTAATATACTTAATATTGACAAGCTAAATAAAAACGATTAAAAATTTTACCAGTTTCAGAAACTCTTCACAACGAAGGACATGACTCAAAGGCAAAGTTAGATCGTTATTACAAAGGTTCTAGTTTACTAAGTTTAGCTTAAGAGGGCGCCACGGTACTGAGTAAAAACACTAGAAAAAATAATGGTCCTTTCAGAAAGGACAATGTTTACTCAGTAGAAAAATGAGATAAAAAAAAGTAACTTCTATCTTTTTTACTGGGTGTGTAAAACCTGCATGAGATTTTCGGTAAAATATACACTTAGAGCACCTAGAGAGAAAAGTATTAATGATGTTCATGCCAAGTGACGTATGGCGCCAAGCAAAGCAGTGTCATATTTGTATCGCTTGTGTGACTGACTTTTTCGGCTAGAATAATATATCTAGAGCTTAGCACGAGGATGCCCGTGCTGTTTGACTTTACGTCTTTAAATTTTAAGGTCGATTTTAACGTTGTTTCAATCGGTTATAGATTGAACGTATAAAGAAAAATTACTAAGTAGGTACTAAGTAGGTCGTTTGTTTAGACAAAATACAACCCCTGCACTAAGAATAACTTCTGTATCGCGGGGTCTATACAATTATAAACATTCGAACAACGTACATAAAGAACATCTCGACATAATTATTTAAGACAAAGCATATTAAGCTTAAAGTAAAGCAAAAATACATGTCAAATATAAAAGGACATGGCCAATTTTTGTAGGGCGTCTGCATACTTATAGCATTCAATTTACACCAATGATTTTTGGTATTTTATATTCGTGAACACTAGCACATTAAATTGCAATAAATAAAAAACTCAAAGAACTTGTCTTTATTACATACTAGACTTAAATAGTTTTACTCAACCTTTAATCAGATCGATGGCAATAAGTGTACCTACAGAATAAGACTTGCTACTAAAAAAACTTAAGACGCTTTAAAATATTGAACAATATTATAAAACGTAATATGGTTTTTAAATTATTTGGCATTTAAACAAAGTAATGGCCATCTGTATAGAGACTTTTTTACATCGTATTGTTAACCATTTATTTAACTGGGTAATAGTCTCAAAAATGAGACAATATTAATAAAGTACATTCAAAACGAGCTAATGTTTTTCTTCAACTAAAACTCGTAAAAAGCTCGGAGCGGGTCGATAACTTCGAACGCCAAACGTGTCGAGTCTCGACTAATGTTTGTACAACTTGTACTAAGGCCTCAGGTCACCTTTATATATTTTTTATAGTATAATAATTAACAGGAATTTCGCAAAAACACAGTAGGTAGGTAAGCAATGAAGCATCACTGCAATAGTAATGACATTACATTGACATTTGACATAGATTATAACACAAACGCAAACCAGTAAACGCGTTCCGTTATAAGTATTATTTTTAGTTTTTATTTTTATTTGAAATTATATAAAAATATATATTAAGCATCAACATAATATTTTATTAAATGCACGAAATATCAATAAAGACGGTTTCGTATGAATATAATGTTCCTATTAAGAGCATTCGACGTTTACATCACATGTCTACAAGTATATTATGCATGGTTCGTAACGTATTTATGGTTTATCTGTGGTTCATTATGGCAGAAGTTGACAATTGTTACTTTGAATTCGTATTGCATTACTTAATATTTTGAAATAAAAACTGACAAGTTCAGAGAGGCTACAAACTACGTAATTATTCATTTTTCTATTTCTATTTTACCGTGTATTTACTAAGTACGTGTAAATGGAATACAATTTTTGTCCATCTCCTTTGGATGAAGCATTACAAAAAATTATAAATATAACTGATAAACAGACCGTGATCGATTTTCTTTATTTAGCTTATGCAAGCCATTAAGCAGTTCAATTTTAAACAAATAAATATATTATGAACGGTATTTAAATGTCTAATTAGCGCTCGCTTTAATTGTGAAAGAAAACAATGAGGAAAACTGCGTCTGAAAACTCTGTAATATTTTCAAAGACATGTGATGTCTGCCAACCACTGGCCTAGCGTAGTGGACTATGGCCAAACTTTTTTTAAATTGACACGAGCCCCGTGCTCAGCAGGGCTGATATTATCATAATTAATAATAACTTAATCGTAGTGTTGTAGAATTTCTATTAACATAATTTAATTGATTTTAATAAACTGCTTTCTCTATATTAGTTTCCATTTTAAATGTATTATGTTACAGTACAATATCTTTGTGCTGTATCTACAATCTATATCGCAATCTTATGATCTTTATCGCACGTTCAATATCTATTAAATGTTTCTACTATCCGTGATCAACACGTAGTCGTTAATATATAAGATGCACCTTTGGATAATTATAACCAGACTATACTAAAACTTTGTCTCATTTATACCTAATCATATACTGCCAAGAAGTTTGGCAAATTGGTGACCCCGACGAACGAATACGCAGCAAGAAACATGGCACAATCACCATGCAAGGCGAACATAAATCAGCAAGGAACACTTGAAGTAGCTGCTGGCACCTCGGTTTTATCTCGCATTCCGGAATTTTGGAAAGACCAACCAAGATTATGGTTCACGCAACTAGAAGCCATATTAGCACCACAGAAGCAAGGAGACGAATACAAATACTGTACAGTAATAGCAAAATTATCCAAGGAAGAAATACTACAAGTTAGTGACCTAATCACTTCACCACCGACTACAGATAAATATAAAAACATCAAGGAACGTTTAATTGATTGTTACGAAGAAACAGAACAGCGACAGTTTCAAAAATTAATATCAGAGACAGAACTCGGTGAACAAAAACCTTCGCAGTTATTACGTCAAATGCGAGTCCTCGGGAGAGGAAAAATCAGTGACGAAACAATTAAACTACTATGGTTCAGGCTTTTACCAACATCAGTTACTACGGTTCTAGCAGTTACGGAAGACATGGAAATTGACAAACTGAGCCAAATTGCAGACAAAATAATAATGAATTCAAAAGTAACCGAAATATCAGCTGTTAGCAACGACACTTCAAACGACAACAATACAGCATGCATTTTAGCCCAGCTAGCAAAATTACAGATAGATATTGACGCAATTCAGCAAGGTCAATATGGCTATCGACCCAGCACGCACAATCATTTCAAGAAACGTCAACAATTCCCGATTATGAGGCCGAGAACAAACTATAGAGGAGCAAATCGATTTTGTTACTACCACGAAAGATTCGGAAAATATGCAAGGAACTGCATTAAACCATGCGGTTGGAAACCAATGACTTACGTACGGAACCAGGGAAACGAATAAGAGCACAGACAACGGCGAAACTCTGTGCAATCCACCCATCCAATCGCCTCACCATTACCGACCGAAAAAGTGGTATGAAGTTTTTGATTGACACGGGCGCAAATATTTCAGTCATTAGCAAGCAACAGAGATATTCAATTTTACAAAATGAACAATACACACTATACGCTGCAAATGGGACTAAAATTAGGACTTACGGCGAGAAGACGCTTACCTTGAATTTAGGACTACAACGATGTTATAAATGGAATTTTATAATCGCCGATGTTACACAACCAATAATTGGAGCAGATTTTCTAGAGCACTATAAACTATTAGTCGACATAGCAGGTCGCAAACTTATCGACAAAGTTACAGAGCTGACAACGCATGTAACTTCAGAAAAAGCGACACAACAAACAATTCGTACTATCGCAGTGGGAACGAATTCACGTATTACGCAACTTTTAAACAAATACGAAGACATCACGAAAGAGTCCTCTCTACGCAATGCGCCCAAACATAAGATTGAACACCACATTATCACTACAGGACCACCCGTCGCAGCTCGGGCAAGACCATTACCTCCAGAAAAATACGACATAGCCAAAAAGGAATTTCAAAATATGATAGAGCTCGGAATTTGCCGACCGTCAGATAGCCCATGGGCAAGCCCATTACATATGGTAAAAAAGAAAAATGGCGAATGGAGACCGTGCGGAGACTATCGAATGCTCAATAGCACGACAGTACCGGACAAATACCCACTACCAAGATTAACTGACTTTACATACATATTAGAAAATAAGAAGATACTAAGCAAGATAGATATACGCAAAGCATACCACTGTATTCCTGTTAAAGATATAGAAAAAACAGCCATCATCACACCTTTCGGACTTTTTGAGTACTTAAGAATGCCTTTCGGATTACGCAATGCGGCACAAACATTTCAACGATTCATGGATTCCTTATTTAGAGATTTAAACTTCGTATTTATATTTGTAGACAACTGTCTCATCGCATCGGACAACGAAGATTTGCATTATCAGCATTTAGAAACGGTTTTCAAACGTTTACACGAGAATGGAATAACCATTAATCTCGAAAAATGCGAATTTCTCAGAAGGGAAATAGATTTCTTAGGTTATCATATAACGAGCCAAGGAATACAACCTACCGAAGAAAATTACAAAGCAATCATGGAATTTCCCAAACCGAAAACAATTCAAGAATTAAGACGATTTTTGGGCATGGTCAATTTCTACAGAAGTAATATTCCACGCGCAGCGGAAAATCAAAGAATTTTAAACGAATATCTACATGGTTCAAAAAAGAACGATAATTCACCTGTTCCTTGGACAACGGAAGCAGACAAAGCTTACGAAAAATGCAAGGAAAGCATGAAAAACGCAGTGTTAACAGCGCATCCTTCCCGCAACGCATCACTAGCGCTCATGACCGACGCTAGTGCTACTTGCGTTGGTGGAGTTTTACAACAAAAATCCGGACGCAATTGGGAACCATTAGGTTTTTTTTCACAAAAATTGAGCGAAACTCAACAAAAATATTCTACGTTTGACAGAGAGCTGTTAGGAATATACATGGCCGTCAAACATTTTCACAGATTAATCGAGGGAAGAGAATTTACAATATTTACGGATCACCGACCTTTGACATACGCATTCTCCCAAAAACCATCATCAAACGATACACCGCGACGGGTCCGGCAGTTAGATTTCATTTCACAATACAGTACCAACATTCAACACATAAGCGGACGTGACAATATTACCGCCGATGCCTTATCTCGAATAGAGGAAATATACGTGCCATCACCTATCGATTACGCTGAATTGGAAAAATGTCAATCAACAGATAATGAACTAAGTAAATTACGTGACAATAAAAGATTAAAATTCAAAAACATTACGCTTCCGGGTTCCACAATAAACATCACCTGCGACACGTCTACTGGAAAAAGCCGCCCCTACTTACCAAAGCAATTTCGCAAACAAATTTTCGATACCATTCATGGTATGAGCCATCCAGGAAAAAGAACTACGAGAAAAATGATAACCCAAAGGTATTTATGGCCGTATATGAACAAAGATATCAATAATTGGTGTAGATCATGTATAGCCTGCCAAAAATCAAAAATACAACGACATACGATATCACCTCCTGGTACATTTATGACAGCGCAACGTTTTGAACATTTACATATTGACATCGTCGGACCACTTCCGATTTCACAAGGGAAGAGATATTTAATCACAATCATAGATCGTTGTACGTCATGGCCCGAAATATTTCCGGTAGAAGATATAACTGCAGAAACAGTAGCCAAGACACTTTTCGAAGGATGGATTACTCGTTTTGGATGTCCATTGCGCATTACTACGGATCAAGGCCGACAGTTTGAATCAAGAATATTTGAGTCACTCTCACAATTTTTGGGAATACATAAAATTAGGACAACACCTTATCATCCGCAATCCAATGGAATGATAGAGAGATTTCATAGAACTTTAAAGGTGGCGTTAATGACAAGAGAATCCAACGAAAATTGGTTAAAAGAAATTCCAACAGTTTTACTCGGGTTGCGGAGTAGCTTGCGAGAAGACACAGGTTATAGTTCAGCAGAGATGACATATGGAACGCCAATACGACTCCCTGGAGGATTTTTTGAGTCATCAGCAGCACAGTTATCAACGTACGAAGAGTTTGTAAAACAAATTCAAAAGGACATCACACAAATGACATCAATTCCGAAAAGAAAAAACCACAACCAAGCTATATTTGTGCATCCCGAACTCAAAGAATGCTCACACGTATTTGTTCGGTGTGATAGAATTAAGAAAGCCCTGACACCGCCGTATGAAGGACCCTACCCAGTAATTAGTAAAACAGATAAAACATTTTGCATTAGAATTAGGGATAAAGAGACAGTGATATCAATTGATAGATTGAAACCAGCATTCATGATCAATGACGAATCAAACTACGTGCCAGATTCAAAGGATTTCTACAGACATTGACACACGTACACTACACGATCAGGACGTAAAGTAAAGCCAGTAGTACGTCTATAAAAAATCGCTGATATAAGCAAGCTATTCGTATATATATTAACATAGATCTTAACATATACCATTAATTCACAACTACTCGTAACAACAAGACATCTAAAATGGGAAATCAAAGTTCTAAGGACCAGATAACATACAATACGGACAGTTGCCTCAATCAAAACGAAGCGGACAAACTCCGTAACCTGATCCAGGAGGACTTACGGTGGACAAGAAATGTTGCAATGGGACAGATTATTTTAACAATCGGCGTGATCCTACTTTACGGCATAATAAAAACACTGGACAGAAGAATGAAGAGTTTAACGGAAAAAAATAATAAACACTCGTGCAACAGCTAAGTCAAAATTACATACGTCAGCAAATCACACCACAACAGGCGTCATCAAATTCCACCGCGTACAATAGCATTATTATTTATATACATCAGCAAATAACTAGTAACAACAGGCGTCATCAAATTCCACCGCGTACAATAGCATTATTATTTATATACATCAGCAAATAACTAGTAAGGTCTAGGTCAAATTTATATTGTAAACACTATTACCATAATAATATTTTTTTTTTTTTTTAAAGGGGGGTGTACTGTTACAGTACAATATCTTTGTGCTGTATCTACAATCTACATCGCAATCTTATGATCTTTATCGCACGTTCAATATCTATTAAATGTTTCTACTATCCGTGATCAACACGTAGTCGTTAGTATATAAGATGCACCTTTGGATAATTATAACCAGACTATACTACAACTTTGTCTCATTTATACCTAATCATATACTGCCAAGAAGTTTGGCAAATATTATATTATTAAAACCGCAAGCTCGTGAAAGTAGCTTATTGGATACGAATTTAAATATTAATTTTAATAATGGATATGCAATTAGTCTAGTTGGATCTAAATGTAACGAAGTTCATTTTATAATTACTTATTTCTAATGCAGACTTGGTCAGCTAGTAAAAGATGCTTCGGTTATGAAAGTAGTGTATTGAGACCGTGTCTAATGTCAGGATAAGAAGGTGCACTAATGGCGCAATTACAGTTGGTCGTTAGCTCGTATTCGATTGCCTATGGAATTCGGACAAACGACTAAGTGTAAATGAACGGAGTCGAGTACGCCCGTATTCGAACAGCTTTCGTTTCGATTACCCGACGCCGATTTCCTTTCGATTGCTAAACGTTTGCCCGTGTTGCAGTAACCGAACGTGAGTAAAACAATGTAATTAATGCATCGGGTGCCCGAATTCGAGTAGCATCTTTCGTGCACCCGAATACGGGCTATCGACCAAGTGTAATTGCGCCATTACGTAATACATATTGTGTCAAAACTGGTCCCATAGTGGGATTTGGCCAGACGAAGATGTAAAGTGGATCTGAGCTGTGGTCAAGCGAATTTCATCATTTGGTTTTCCCCAATTCCGTGTATTTAACGATTGTGCATAGTATAAGAAATGAGTAATGGGGCACCTTTGTTATTTGGTAAACAACAACCTCATCATAAAAATCTTTCAGTTATAGATTTTTATTTTAGACTGTATTTGTTTTCTAATAAATGGAGATAACAAGAAAAAGATATACATAGATATTCTCTGTGTAGTATTTAAAGCTATAAGTATCCTATATATGTAAGACAGGTAAAAATATAATTAATTATTATACATAGACTCGCGCTTGTTACTCAGAAGGGAAAAGGCGACTACAGACTTTTTACCTCTTTGAAATTCAGGCATACTCTTGCTTAATGAAGCAAGAGTATGCCTGAATTACTAACTTAAAATACTTTAATTACATTCTTCATGCACGCTAGACGGCTTAGCGTACTCTTAACCTGGCTTTTTCCATAAAGCCTGCTATCTGGCCAGATACATTCATCTGTCTTTTTTGACTACTCTATTCACATTCACATAGGTATAATTAATATGTTATATTAATTGAAATTAAACTACTATATACGGATTTTATCGCGTTGTTTATTTGACACTTTACACTACTATTACTATTAAACGTTACTAATTTTAAGCTAATTAAATTATTCAAAAATAAACTATTTAATTGTCTAATAGAAAAAGCTTACTATGACATACAAGAATTAATTAATTAGGTATAAAATAGACCTGACATGATAATTATTTGTATAAGAATTCCAATTAATTTGATTCACAATTGCAATTTAATTTAATTTATAATTTTGATTTGACTTTGAATTTGAATTTTGATTTGGATTTTAATTTTAGTTTGAATTTGATTTAATTTTATCTATTGATATTTCTTTTTTCTGTATATTTTAATTGCTTTAATTTTATATCCATATTTTGATAATGTTCTAATTGTGATTTTTTTTATTGGCATGAATTTATTTAAATTTATTTAATTAATTACTGTTGTTCTCTTAGATCCCCTGTAAATATTTGTACGTCTTACAGGCAAAACATGACCGATCATAAGTAGGTATACAAGATGAAAATATAAATATAAAAGTTTATATTTTCATCTTGTATACCTACTTATGTTTAAACAAATAAAAGTATCTTTATCTTTATATTATATACCTATTCAATATGACATAGTCTGTCTACACACTATGTATCCGAGAGGCGAGTCGAGTCAGCCGCGGACTTATTACTTCCAAAAACCACTTCATGAAGTTTTTATCGAGAGTAAGTCAACAAAATTTCTTAGAATTGTGGTATTATTGGAAAAGCTTCAGAAGTCTCGTCGGATTGCTTTTGAACAAGCGCGATTATGGTCCAGTATTGGTATTCCGATGGTATTGACTTTTATTAAACAAACGTGTGCAAATTGTGCTGGAACGTCGAAGTTATGAAGAATTTGATAAAATACTTTATTTTGATGTAGACGAGAGATATCCTTACTAATACATGTGAATGTCAGTTTGTTATGCTTTCACGTCTAACTACTCGACAGATCGTCATGAAATTTCGTATACATCATGTTGTCAGGCGTACAGAAATGGATATAGGATACATTTCATCCAGAAAAAGGACTGTTTCCAAATGATAGTTAGTATAGCACCATATTCTCTGGAAGTATGTTTGGAAAACGATAATAAGATCGCCTCCGCTAATAAGGTGGCCTAATTTGGGTGTAATACCTAGGCTTGCCGGACGTAGAAGTATGCATGTTCGTAAAGGGTCGATCCGGGAATCGTATCCGAGATCCTCTTTCACAGTAGTCGTTTTTAATCCAGTCTATACACCGATCTCTTTCTTAACTTTAATCTCCGTGTATTCTATTCGATATTATTTACTTAATCGAAATCTTCGCTTTGTTTTCCTGTTAATATTCAAAGAGAAAAATGTATTCAAAATGTAATATTGCATATTGCGCAGGACTTGGAGGCCACGGTGATTTTGATTTAGAAATAAGTTCGTTATTTTCAACCATTTTTCTTGGGACAAATGTCCTATTTTTAATATCGGTGATTTAAGATTTAGTACGGTACGAAGCAAATATCGTAGCTTTAAAGTCTTTACTTTTGAACTTACATAAAAATACTACTTTACGAGTCCCTCGGAAAGTCACTATTGTTCGCACATACCTTCAGTCATGTTGTTGATGTTTATCTTGATCCAGTTGCGATACAAAAAAGGGCAAAATAGCCGTTCCATAGTGGGAATATAAATACATCCATGAGCGGTCGTTACCACTTACCTTTGACTTGGCTAAACTACCAATTCATCGTCAATTTATATGTCAAAATGCAATGTATAGAAAAAGATGCTAAGGAACTCTATCTCTTTATCTTTTTCTTTAATATCAAGGTACAATTTGCACAACGACTGGTGCCCAAATCTGCTACTTTTATAAATTCATCATTCCGACACGACGTAACTGCAATCCCATTGTCATTTTGCTAAAAGTTCGTAATCTGCTAAATTCATAATGGTCGATCATTGGTCGGTCAATGGTCTCGTAATAGGATTGTGGTAGAATGACATGTTGTTTTGCCATTATTATAAAACCCGTTAGTAGAAATGATGTTTGAAAATTACTACTAAAGAACATTTATTCATGCCAGATTTTGTTTATATATATTTTTACATATTATTATTAGTGTTAAAAGCAATTTGATCAAAGGAACTGTTAAAATAGCAGATTACCGCATACGTCAGTCATTCATTTGTCATTATGTACGAGACTACCATTCTATGCCATTTTTTCAATGGAGGGTCAGTGGTTGACCATCGGAAAGTCATAATGACGCCATTATATTAGTAGATTACCAAAACATGTCAAAATCAAGAATTATCAAATCAATGATAGACCATTCTGACACTGTTGTAATAGCAGACTTGGGCCTCTGGTCTGATGGTATATAGTTTCTGTACTCTACGTTACAAAGCAGCGCGTTTAGAGCATTACGTATGCGAGTTTATGATGCTCTTATCTTATCTTATGTGGGGGCCAGTCAGTGCAGACCGGCGACACTTCGAACCAGTAGGATCTTTTGTGTCGATGCTTTTACTTACAGGTGTTAATACTTTTAAGCCTTATTCCTGTATTAGTGCCTAAGCAGCTAATCCAGCTTATACATGTAAAATAATAATATCAGCCCTGTATTAAACTGTCCCACTGCTGGGCACGGCCCTTCTCACCATTAGAAGGTTCATACATGCCATCAATATATAATTGGAAACAGCTAGCTTTTCGTTCTTTATTTATTATCTTTGACCTAAGTCACAGTGTAGACATGTTCTGGGTATCTAAATACCCAGAACATGTCTTGGCTTTCAATACGAGAGACCGCCATTGTCGTCGGTCTTTGACCGTTCTCTATTAGAATTCACATAATAATCCAGCTTTAGAATATAGGTCAACCAAATACGGATATAATTTGATAGTCAATTATGAGTTAATTCATACATGTAAATGCATTAAACTGTTCATCAATTTTCAATCAGCCAGACACGGAACGGGATTAATTAGCCAGACCAATCGACGTCACAATTAAATGGGAATAGCTCAAATGAACTAAAGAGAGTAAAGTCATGTCTCACGCCTATACCTTCGAAGGGGTAAGCAGTGATGTATTACAACCACATTTCGCTAGCCATAGTTTTATATCCCACTTAATAGAGCGCAAGATTGTTGACACCTAACGGACGCTCCTGTCTCCGTGCTGCTACTAGAAATATCTTAACAGAAATACTCAATAACAATTTACTTGAGTCGAGAATTGAAACCAAGATCTCGTGCACATGAACACCATAATCAGTTTTATTATACCCTGTTACACGGCTTATGTAATAGGTAACGAGAATGAACACGACCATGTTTGGTATTTACAGACCTTTTTGAATGGCTTGACGTTTCGGCCAGGTTGCATCGGCCGTGGTTCTAAGCAGTGGTGCGGTATTATCAGGCCTCCGTTTCTGAGGAAGATGTTTCTAATCTACCTTGACATTTTCTTTTCTCGTTCCAGGAACCTTTATACTACAATAACTGTGTTCTTAACTGCATATCGTAGAGAGGTTGTGTTATTGTAGTCCCTGGATTTCCCATCGCAGATAGTTTGAAGCCCGATTAAAAGTCTTATTTCTGTTGTCTTATCTTATTATGTTAACGTATTATAATCGCTTTACGCATAACCCTGAGACAGTGTTGGCGATTGTAGGGTGGCCTCATGCACAGTAGTCACCTAGAATAGGATTATAAATAATAATAATAATTATTATTATTATTTATTGACACAAATTAAGCTACAATAGTTTAGAATGGGATTAAATATAACGACCACCAAAAATACTAATTACCCAGCGAAATATGCTTACTAAAATATATCATAACGGGCACTTATACGCCTCAAATCACTGCATTCCGTCTCGGAAGAGTTAGGTTATGTTAGGTTCCTTCTTAAACCCACCCAAATATACGACTACGTCGTCGACTTATTTTGATCTCTTTAAATATATTTTGCTATGCAACTTGGTGATCATTTACTATTTTTAATATTTTACTATATCTGGTGATAAGTTAAACATAAGCCGTTTAGTATTCTCTGACCCCTGTACTAGTAAAAACTGTATTGCAGGAGCCAGTGCCTTCCCCTTATTTAAAAGTTACACATAATTTTATGTCATTAAAATGTTATAAAAAAAGGAAAAAACGAAATATTAAGTAGTATCACAAAAATAAAAAACAATAAATAGAAAGTTCGGTGCCTTTATTTCACTATAGCATGGTGCTAAAAGTATGTTGAAAGTACCAACTGCGAGTTATGGTAAAAGTCTACCGAGAAAGTTACGATGCCCCATTTTATGTCACTTGCTACCCCACAGTGCAACTTTGTTAAGTAACAAAGCCTTCCTTTTGGTATAATATTAGTTGTTTTTTATAACGGTGGATACCATTGTCAAGTAATACTTAGGTGATAACTTTGTAATTTTTGTCATTTTGGAAGTTTATACATAAGTAGGCATACTACGTTACTAGCTAAATTACTTAAGTTACGTAACTATATTGCCTCGGTGGTGCAGCGGCAGTTAAAGCGGAGTATTCCGCTTTCGGCAACAATTTTTTCGGCACCTATGGTTTCGGCACCTAAGCTATTCCACTTTCAGCACCAATAGGTATTTTATTCCACATTCGGCACCAAGCAAAAATACTTATTGGTGCTGAAAGTGGAATAGCTTAGGTGCCGAAAGCGGAATACTCCGTTAAAGCGACTACTGTGTATGAGTTCGCTGATTCGATTTCCGAGCTGTGTTATTAGATTTTTGTCAAGTAATTCTTCATAGTAGCATGGAGTTTTGAACTGTACCCTATAAACAGCAATATGCTCGTCCCATCATGTAGGAATAAAAACTGTAACTAGCGAAGATAAAGTTAATTACTAATTTTATATTAATACCAAGAAAGAACGAAGGCGTGGGACTGTGTATGGACGGATTTAAATCAAATCTTATGACAAGTAGACTCGGAATTACAACTTTTTCTAAGCAAACACACTACATAAAAACTGCCGAATCGAAATACACGACATCAATCTATTTTACAGGTAAACAAGAAAAAACAAACAAAAACATAAATAAACAGCAGGTAATAACATAAAAATGTTTCACAAAGAAAACAGTTTCACCTTGACCCGTTTACTGTTGCGCTATTCAGCCGCGGGTCTTAAAACTGCTGCTTAATATTGAAAATGGTGGCACATTCAATTGCCATTTTGTTTCCTATTCTAACTTAAATATTTGTGGATAGATGGCAAACGTGGATTGACGCCGAAACTTTTAAAAACCGTTTTGCAATTTTGGTTATGTTATGATTAATGTATTCAAAATCTTAAAACATATTTGGCAAAACCTAGATGTGATGATCCACCTGTGCCTACACTTTTGGAAATGAATGAAGCAGACTTCCTCGTGGTTTCCATGGAATATGTTTGCACTTACGGGCCAATGAGGTCCACGGATTGATTTCTGAGTCGTGCAAAGTGCCATGCTTTTTTTCAGAATATATGAAATTTAGAATAACAGCACCTAAAGAAGGAAGAATGATTGTAATAATTAATTAATGAATTAAATAGGATACTATTTTGAAATCTTTTAATTTGGCCAAGAAGGAAAGTTTGCTTGATGATAAGCGGATTTGGTAGCCAACATCTATACTCAGGTGGACCATAAGGTCGATCTTTGTACCAAGTTTAAATTAAGATACTTTTTATCCCAGTATGCGTTTTGGAGGAATCCATGCAAGCAATGCCGTATGCTAATGTATGCATCAATTAGTAATTCCTTACAGCTTAATCCGTAGACCCATGCTTGTTTTGCAGAGGGGTAAGCAGAGAATATGATTTCGTATGTATGAGTTGTTTTCTCTCTTCATACAAATCCCTAAAAAGGGTATGGAAGTAAGCACAGTAATCCCTTAATATTCGTTTAAAGCATAAAATATTAAAATGGGCGTTGCAATTATTGTTGACTTGGAAATTTGAGATTTATCCCCATGTGCATTATATATAAGATAGTAAATTGAATAATGAAATTTTAATGTTGATTATACTTACGCCAAATTCAATAGCTGACTAGGGGACTCTTAATATAATGTATAAATTCAGTTACTGTGTGTTTATGTCCGCAAGTTTAAAAAAAAGCGTTTTTTGCATATTTGCAGATTTTGCATTTTATAAGTGATTGTATTATATAATTTTAATCCTGTATCTCCTACGGGAATAGGCAATTAAACATATAAAACTGAGTTACAGCTAAGCGTGATCGAATGTTTCAATATTAATGAGCTTGCTTGCACAAGAAAGAAAATAACTCTTTTACAAGAAACCTATTGCGTTTGACTAAGTAAAAATTAGGTTAGATAATTAAGTTATTTATTGATAATTTATTTATTGTTATTTTAAATAATTAAGTGTAACATTTGCATGCCAGTTACAGTAAAATACAGTGGACTATTTTGCTTTATTTACCATCATCTCTAACCTGTATTTAGCAAATAAAGAAATAATTTTGATTTTGATTTTAAGTTTCTTAGGCTCACATTTCTTTCCTTGCATCATATCTTTAATTCCTTTTCCTTAGCGTTGTCAATCTACGAGTGGAACCTCTGTTATCGCAAGCGGTTATAGGTTACGATAACTGCTTACCAACAAACGGGCTGTATGCTTATTTGTCACCTTTGTTATATATGGCTATCAGACGAAATGCTTTGCTACCAAGATACCATAAAAAATATCAGATTCGATATTTTTTATTACTTTATCATTTTGGTCGTGGAGCGGCAACTTATTAACTTAATACAACAACTCATGGTGTGATTCCGAATTCTCTCAGTCCAGCAGTAAATTAAAAAATACTGAATAATTAATTGATTTAATTTTTAGTTACAGCAGAGAGTCTGTTGGAGACCATAAAATCGATTAACATATTACAATAATATTGTCTTCTGTTTACGCGAATGTTATTCATTGAAATTAAACTACTATATACGTATTTTATCATCTTGTTTATTTGACATTTTATTACAAAATTTTGAAAACTGTTACACTACTATTACTATTAAACTTTACTAATTTTTAAGCTAATTAAATTATTGAAACTATTAAAACTATTTATACTATTATACTATTTATATTTATGCTTACACTATCCCCGACGTTTATAATAGTTGTAGGGTTTATAATAAAATAATGCTTTCACTGAAACAACATTCACAATGCTACTTATATTTTAAATGTAAAAGTTTGTGAAGATGATTGCTACTTAACCATTGAACGTTTCTTTTTATTAATGTAATATAACCCCGGCACTTAGAAATAAATCCTATGTCGCGGGGGATATTACAAACATTCAAACATAAAACACTCGGACACGGAACAAATACTTTTTTGCTTTTTTTATACAACTAAGGTTGCAAACAAGCATACTGATGGTAAGTGGTCACCGTAACCTATGGACGCCTGCAACACCAGAGGCATCACTTGCGCGTTGCCGACCCTTTAGGAAGGGAAGTGGGAAGGAAAGGGAGCGGGATGGGGGAAAGGGGGTGATTGGGCTATCGGTACTCTCACTCACCGAACGAAACACAACAGTAGGACTACTGCTATTCCACGTCGATATTCTGTGAGAGGGTAGTCCTTCTCCGGTCGAGCCGGCCCATTCATACTGAAATCAGCGAGGCTCTACTACTCAAAAATCTTTAAAGTCAAAAATCTTTATTTCCATAAAAATGTGCAAACAATTCTTAGACACGTTAATTCAATATTACATTAATAAAAAAAAATTTAAATAAATAAAAGGAAATAAAAATTTTGCATTAAAAAAAAAAGTTGTGAACCGAACAGAGTTTTGTCCCGTGTGGTAATCGAACCCACAATACTCGCCGCAGGGGCAATGGCGAGCCAATCACCTAACCACTACGCCGTTCATGTAGGCAATGTTTGGATGTTGGCTACTCTATCATGCACAAACCATTGAACCGATTTGAATTAAACTTGGTACACAAATAGACCATTTTCGAAGCGTATATCAGAATTAAAAAGATCCTCTATGTATAACATAGAGGATCTTTTTAATTCTGATATACGCTCTTGTGGGATTCATGCGTGCGAAACTGTGGGCAAAAACTAGGTGTAGCCCAATGGATAAAATATTCAATGTGCGATCTAGTGGTCTTGTGTTTAAATCTTTGCTCTACGACGTGAAACTACACACAATCATATTGGCTTAACGGGATGGATGGAACAAGGTTAACTAGTATTTAGAAATCTAAATTGCTAGTAGGTATTATTAGAAAATATACTCTACATGATTTTATTACTTACTACGTAAGCAAGTTACGAAAGCAGTTTGTTTACAAGTTTAAATAACAACCGATAAAGAATCAAAACAATAATTTGATGTAGCATCTGCTAACCCAAAGTTTCTTATGAAAAATACTTTATTTAATAATAAACAGCCAAACTTGTAATCTATTGTTTCTCGAGTTTTCTATTTTGAAGACAGGCTGTGTGTGCTGAAACCGAATTAATTATCGAACAACAAAGTTTGGAAGTCAGGAGTCGGACAGTTTTATAATATAAATTAATTATTGGAGACGAATATTTGGTACATTTTCGTTACATTGCTTGCTTCGCTACCTTTAAGTATAATTCAGGCGCAATAGTTTCAGTAATCATTGACCTGCTGTGGTGCGCCTACCTAGTGTATGTTTGACCGCCTCTCGAAAAGTTTTCTCTTCTACAAATACTCGTAGTTGTGCCGAGTCTGTACGTTGATCTTTGTATCAATAACGATAATTATCCCAACTAATTTGAATCATTACATGTTAATTACTATTAATGTAATTGATCTGGATCTTATATTATTATATACTAGCTTTTGCCCGCGGCTTCGCTCGCGTTTATTTAGAATTTGACAATCAATTCGGGTTGTACTCTGCTTGTAATAATATAATTTAATCATGATTCGATAGACATGTGGCGCCATCTACTATCATAAGAACGTTATTGTTGTTTTCCTCGAGAACAGTATTTTTTTTCGGGATGAAAGATAGCCTATGTCCGTTTCTGTACACCTGACAACGTATTTGCAAAATTTCAGAATGATCGGTTCAGTGGTTTAGGCGTGAAAAGGTGACAAACAAACTCATTTATTTAGGATAGGATTAGATTTCGCCCGCGGCTTTGCTCGCGTTAATGTAAATTTTATCACCTTTCTGTCCCTCTGGATCGTTGCATTTTTCTGAATGTAACACCCTATGTCGCATTTTGTACTCCCTGAAATCGAGTATGCGATATTTCATGATGATCGGTAGAGTAGTTAAGGCGTAAAAGCGTAACAAACAAACAATCTCAAATTTGCATATAAAATACTAGCTTTTGCGCGCGGCTCCGCCCGCGTGGTACTTACATCAATAAAAAGTAGCCGTTGTCCTTTCCCAGGTTTTAAACTATATCTGTACCAAATTTCATCTAAATCGGTTGAGTGGTTTAGCCGTGAGAAGGTGACAAACAGACAGACAGACAGAGTTACTTTCGAATTTATAATATTAGTAAGGATTAGTAAGAGTAAAATGCATCACGCTATTACAAGACATTGAATTAGATTAAAATTTTTTTTTATTTATTTATTTATTTAGGATCTCCAACGAAGAATGTACACTGCAAATTACAAAAATACTCACTTAAGGATAAGGTATGTGTACTCCTTCAATTATAGGAGACCACAGCATGCAATTAAAGATAAACTTACAAACTAAGATAACAGATAACACAATCTAGAATACATATTTATAAGCAAAACAGAAATAAATTAAAATTTTAAATTTAAGTATTTTGGTATATTTATAATGACAAAAATATTGTAACACTAAATGTTACAGGTATTCATTAAGATGCTTCTTAAATTTACACAAAGGTTCACAAATATCAATTTCGTGTGTCTTTGATAGGTTATTGTACTGCCTACAGAGTCTTGGTACAGTAGCATAGTGACCGAGATTTTCTTAATTTGGCGCGACTTGCTGTCCTCTAACGTTTCACCTACGTTTATAATGAGTTTACCGCTCCCGTGACTCGTACCGTGATGTTATATAACCCTATAATCTTCCTAAAGAGCAGTTCCAGAGATTAGCGTGTTCAAACAAAAGATACAAACTCGTAAGCTTTATTATATTAGTACAAGTAAAATATACGCAAAAACGAAAAGTAACTCTTTTACTCACTGACTTAACACGAAATATTGAGGACTGAGGAAGGTTAGACGTTACAAGCCACGAGAGCAAAACTGATAATAATCATAAATGTAGGTGAAACCGTGTGGAACACCTTGTATTAGAATAAATTTAATGAGGAAAACATAATATTGTCTTCTGTTTACGCGAATGTTATTCGTTGAAATTAAACTACTATATACGGATTTTATCGCGTTGTTTATTTGACACTTTATTACAAAATTTTGAAAAACTGTTACACTACTATTACTATTAATCTTTACTAATTTTCAAGCTAATTAAATTATTGAAACTATTAACACTATTCATACTATTACTATACTATTATGATGTTATTATGATACTATTATACTATTATTATGATTACATCTAAAATGGTAATATACAGTAAACAGCATCTTGCAACATTTATATCGTTCCTTCACAGCGTGGTGTTGGAGCTCAGCACCCGGTGTAAGGTATTTACTCGCTCATTTTGTACATTTCGCAAATGGCACACTTCTAGCTATATTTACAAAGCAGTACTAAGTTTCGTACAGTATTTGTGTGAAAATATAACTAAGTAATTAAGGATGTAGGTACGTACGATACAGGTAAAGTATACTGTGAAATAAATAGGTTGTATTTAAAGGGCTATATTTCACCGGGACACCATGGCGGCGCAACCAGTCGCACCACCGTGGTGTCCGTAAGCTACCAAACTAGACACCGTACAGACACCAGAGTCGCCACATCACACTGAGACAGTATCAAAATGGACCTCAAACCAGTGCACGCGTGTTGCATCCAATGAGGTAGGGCGTCACTGTATGGTGCCTCACCTACTCGGCCGGACTGGCGGCCGAGTGAGTGAGGCACCATACAGTGCTATAGTAATTAGTGATGACGCGACCAGCATAGCAGCGCGACCAGTAACAATCAGTGCACGCGTCCGAGCTGGTCGCGCCGCCAAATTGGTTGCGCAACCAAAGGGACACCAGGTGAGTAACTCTCTATAGAGCTGTATACATTTTGTTGGTAGCGGCGACTGGTTGCGCCACCATGGTGTCCCGATGAAATATAGCCCAAAGAGTCCATATATGCATGATGGATAAACATTCCGTATAATATCGTATCTTCATCCCATCCAAAACTTAAGTGCTTTGCACTTGTCGGTGTAGCAATCTCCATCTTTCACTTTCCAATGCCATCTTTCAGTTCCTTATAAGTTTTAACTTTCACAACTTCTTTCAGTTCATCGGTGTACCTTCTTCTTGGTCTTCCCCTCTTCCTTCTTGCTTCTATCTTTCCTTCCGTTATGTTTGTGATAAAATTATCATGTCGAATTATGTGTCCTATCATTTTACAACTTCTGTTCTCTGTGTTTAAAAATTTCACGTTTTTCATTTACTCTTGTCAATATTTCATATCTTATCCTTTATTAAAATATTTATGATAATAACTGACTAGCTAAACCCGCTAAAACGCTATACTGTGGCTCGGTCTGATACTTTTTTAATTGCCCTATGTCTTAGGAGCTCAAGGATAAAAGGTATAAAAAGAATGTTATTTGGAAATGCATCATTAAACAAAAGGGCCATGTCAATCTATCGATTATTTTTCGAGTTTTGTGGACGCTCACATACGGCAGCTGATTTTTTATATATAAACAATTTTGCACGTAAACGTCGTAGCAGAAAGCGCTACATTTCTCAAACTAAGTGAGTTAGAGAGCGCGCACTCTAACGCATGTTACAAACAACCTAGGAAAGTCCTTTACCTACATAGTGCGTATCAATTCAATGATAATAGTGCAGTTTCTAAGTGTGCCGTCTCTAGAGGGGTCAAAGCTCTTAACTTTGGCTTGTCATGATAATCACTCCTTCTACAGATTCTTCAACAAGGTGCCTCTGTAGTTAAAACCATCCACTGGCTTCTTGCTTATTTATACAAGCAAGTAATAAATTATATTAAATATCAACAAATCAGAATAACTGCCCATCAATTAACCACAGACTACAGCAAAATAAGTTTTGTGGTTTGTCCCGTACCTAAACGCTATCCACGATTATTTAATAACAGAGAATTCACAAAACAAATTCAAATTCAAATTCAAATTCAAATTGTTTTATTTGTGAAACATAGGTGGTTGAGGAACAAGTTATAACATATTAAAAAAGTATCACTATGTTTCGCCCTGTGGGGCGTACAAATTAATTATCTATAAACAAAATTATTAATTATACATAAATATTTATCGAATTTTAAATTACATACCATATCATAATAGAATTATCAAATGAATTATTAATATCATATAAACATCGGTACACAATATCATATAGCCAATATAATTGGCTATTTAAATAATAATTAATCATATAACTATTTGTTATTCTATTCATATTAAATTAAACTAATAATAAATATATGAGATACTAATATGATATTGGGATTACAAATATATCGGATTCTCAGACATTTAAAGATTTGTCATCAATAAAAACTCATTAATCGAGTAATATGTTTTTTCAAGCAGAAACATGTGCAGAGATTTCTTAAATTTGTTGAATTCCAAAGATCTTATGTCTTTGGGGATTTTATTAAATATTTTTGGTGCCATGCCAAGAAAACTTTTAGAAAAAAGTGCAGTTTGATGTTGCTGTATCCGTATTTTGTCTTTATGACGTCTGTTAGTAAGGCTTTCAAATTGACTCAAATTACTTTTGACAAATAAGGATACCTCATATATATACAGACAAGGAACAGATAAAATTTTTAATTTTTTGAAAAATAGTTTGCAGCTTTCAGTACATTTTAACATGCATACTGCTCGGAGGCACTTTTTTTGGGCCTTAAATGCTTTATCCGCATCAGTCGAATTACCCCAAAACATTATACCGTACCTGAGTGTAGAAGACACATATGCGTGGTATGCAGTAAGAACAGTATCACGGTCTGCAACCTTACTTAAATTAAATAGAGCATAGCAATACTGGTTAAGTTTTTTTATTATATTGTCTATATGTATTTTCCATGTCATGCTTTGATCTAACCAAATTCCCAAAAACTTAGTATGGTCAATTTTACTAATGGTGTTGTTATCATAATTTATATTCATATTAGTATCATTGCTTCTTTGCTTAAATGTCATTATGTGGGTTTTTTCGAAATTAATTATTAAATTGTTGTCATTTAGCCACAGTATAATCTTACGTAAACTATCATTTATTTCCGACTCATAGGTGTTCAAGTTTTTCCCAATAAAGATAGAAGTGCAGTCGTCAGCAAAAAGAGTCATGGGATGTTTTATGGCTCTAGGGAGATCATTTATGTAGCACAAGAATAATATCGGGCCAAGGACGCTCCCTTGGGGTACACCGGCATTTATATTTCTTTGTTTCGATTGGTATGTTATTTCAGTTTTATTGTGATGACATATCTGTGTAATACAAGTTATTTGTCTTCGATTAGTAAGGTAAGACTCTATTAATTTCAAGGCGTTATCTCTGATACCATACTTATATAATTTTTTAAGTAGGATTTTGTGGTCAACAAAATCAAAAGCCTTAGACATATCCATGAATAAAACCGTCGCGGGGATTTTTTTATCCATGTTCGTAACGATATCATTTATTAATCCATAAATGGCCATATTTATATTTTTACACTTTCTAAATCCATATTGTTCTTTTGATAGTATATTGTATTTTTCCAGAAAAGTGTAAAGTTTGTTATAAATATATTTTTCAATAATTTTAGAGAATATTGAAACAAGTGCGATGGGCCTATAATTATTAAGTTTTAATGGATCATTCTTTTTAAATAGGGGCTTTACAATAGACAGCTTTAGCTCCCCAGGAAATTGGCCGTTATCTATACATAAATTAATAATAAAGCTAAGCACAGAAGAGACTACAGCAGCTACGGCTTTTACCACCTTAGTTACGACATCATCGTGACCTGAGCTGCTAGTATTTTTTAAATTATTTATTATATTATATATGTCATTTGGTATTGAAGGGAATAGAAATATTGAATTAGAATTAGAATTAATTAATGATAAATTGGGATCAATGTCATGATTAGTACTATTTATAGATTGGACATGGTCAACAAAATAATTATTAAATAATTCTACAACAATATTCGGATTTGTTACAAATTTATCATCAACAAGTAATTTAATAGGACTATTCTTTGGTTGGTTAAATTTTGATGAGTTAATTATTCTCCAGGTAGCTTTAACCTTATTAGAAGCATTGTTAATGAAATGACTATTTTGCACCATTTGTGTCATTTTCATAATGTGTTTCAGACGTTTCGAGTACGTTTTGAATTTATTTTTATTTAATGAATTCGGGTGACGCCTTAGCTCCCATAGCATATCACGTTTACGTTTACAGCATAGTTTAATACCTTTGGTTATCCATTTCTGTGACCTGGTCGTAAAATTTTTAATTTTTTTGACTGGAAAGCATAGATTATAAAACAGTTTAAAAAGGGCATTAAATTCATTAAACGCAGTATTAGCATCTTTACAGAGATAAACACTGTTAAAACTGAGACTTTGTAGAGCTTGTTTAAATTTAGCAATGTTATCTGGGCAATAATCTCGTTTAAAAGTAAACCAGTGTGAGATGGTACAAAATTTCTTAACAGGGCATTTTATGATTTGTGCCGTATGGTCAGATATACCCAGTTCAATTACCTCAGATTTGCTACCCTTTATGTTGTGTAAGATGTTGTCAATACACGAACCACTTTCTAACCGCGTTGGTTGACGTACACTTAATTTCATACCAAAGTTATATAGGAGATTTTCGAATTGTTTTGATATACCTGTATTTTTTAACACATCAATATTAAAGTCACCACAAATGAGAGCCTTTTTATTATTGACGGAAGTAATTTTCATTAATATACCCTCAAAATTGTGGAAAAACGAGATTAAATTATCAATATTGTTTTTGGGAGATCTATAAATACATATAACAGTAATATTATGGTCTGTTAATTTGATCGCACAGCATTCAGAATTATAAGAGGAGCAGTATTGTTTTAAATTGAGCACTTCATACTTGTGTTTATTATTTACCAATATACATGAGCCTCCCCTACGATTAGATCTGGCATAATATGTAGCAAGTGTGTAATTGGGGATATGCAAATGCAAGTGATCACTTTCTTGCATATTGTGTTCTGTAATACAAAGGATATCAACAAATTTACCAATATTCGTTAATTCGTGTAAATGTAAGCTCAGTAGATCCGATTTATTTATAAGGCCGTTAATGTTTTGGTGCAAGACAGATATATGATTATGCATGAAAAAAATTACAATTATCATTATTTGTAACAGGGATAATATTATCACGATCAGATGGTTTATGATTAGTATCATAACTGGAAATTATGTTATTTTTTACTATTGTGTGATTCGGAAAATAATTAATTACATTTTGTAAATTGTTAAAAATATTTTGCAACCCGTAGTTGTTAATTCCACCACCATATTTTGAAAACATTGTATAATCGCAAGAAAGATTAAGATTGGAGTCAAGCAATATGGCATAGTTATGAGTTTGCACATCTAGGTACAATAAATTATTGAACATTTCCACTCTCCAATTGAAGACAGAACGGTAATAATTGTATTTATAAGTGGGTAAACAGACAATTACATTAGTGTTACAAATAGTAATAAGTGTTTTACGTAAATTAACAATTAGATCATAGTAGTTCTCAGTTTTCCGAAAGTCTTCTTCACCTATGAAAATTATGCAATAATCTTCCATTGTATAATTAGTTAGTTTTGTATGTAAATTAGCAATAAGCCTATTTATTCCGCAATATGGTGAAAGGTAGTGACACACTTGATGATTAGGGAAAGTATGTTCTGCTATAGAATAAACCTTATTACTCTTATCACTACTTAAGATACATATTTTATTTTTCTCACATGGATACAAATTGTTTCTTATATTGCATGGAGAAGCATTGTTTAAATTTTCCGACTCATTTGGATTGAAGTTAGGTTTATCTTTGTTTGTGGTTTTTGATGGTGTGAGTTGTTGCTGATGTGTTTGCAATTTATTGTAAGGTGATTTATGTTTGCTTGAAGTTTTCAAGCCGGTTTCATCGGTTACATCCTTTTCAAGTATATTTTTATCATGTATTGTGCTCATGTTCAAAGAAGTAGTTGGCGAGGAAGTTATTAAGGATTTTCTATTCTTATCGTGAGTTGAGAGCCTTTTTTTCTTTTGAACTGATCGTGAGGTTGAAACATTTTCCGAGTAGTCCAATTTTTTATAGATGTCTAATAATTTCATACATTTTTCTAATTGTGTTTTTAAAATAATAATTTCATGGCTTAAATTATCAATTTCATGGTTCGCCGCTGAAAGGTTTACGGTTAATGTATCTACTCTGTTTCTTAGCTCATAACAGCAGGAGTTATTTGCATCCATTGATGTATCTGGTAAGCTCAGCATCGTGGAGTCAAATACTGATGTGAGCGATACATTATTCATTGAGACAGAACGTTTCTTACGCCTTAAAGTAATATTCTCATTTTCCATTTTTGGTATCAACCTTGCGTTCTCTAGGGCAATATATATTTCTACTAATTTAGATTAAATTATTACTACGGTATCACCAAATTACTTTTAATAGTTTTTTAATGGTAGCAACACTATCGCAAGTGTCAACAAAACGTCAACAAATGTCAATTTTGATTTGTCTTCTCGACACTAGATGGCTCAATTATTTATTTAAAATAGTATTTAACCATATGATATATATTTTTATTGACAGCAACACTGGAACTAATGTCAACTAATGTAATTATTAGTTCTGCTACTCACTACTCGAATCGCTAGTGGTAGTCCAAAGTTCACTTTTTAAACAGAAAATATTTATTGCAACGATTATTTAGAGAATTATTTTAATGATAATTCAATGTACGACATATTTCACTAACACTGCTGTTATAAGTTTCTTCCTTAAGTTTGAGATTGACTGTTTATTGACCGGATATAACGCTAATGTTTTTTAAACTGATTTTCTTTGGATTTTAGTCACTGTTCATAAAACACTATTTAAAAGGTGTTATCTTTGTTTATATTAGTCACTAACAATGTTACTTGAGTAATATGACAATTACACTAGTTATAACCACAGTACACTATATGAAAACTGCTATTTGTTTATTTATTGTTTATAAATACGCGGTCGATATTTACTGGGCAGGTGTTGCCAGGAAGTTCGAAACACAGTTATATTCATAATTCAAATAAAACACGCATACAAAATATAAACACATAAAAGAGTACGGCAACACGCAACCGTTTCAGCGAGCCCATTCAATCTTTCAACCCGTCAATCTGCGCCATTCAGTACCTTATTCATTCGTTCACCGCAAAATGGAGGGCAGAAAAACTTCAACAAAACATACAAGAAAGGTTCAGTAAGTAAATTGCAATAAAAGTCAAACAGATGTTTTTACGGGGTGGCATAATAAAATAGAGAGAAATAAAAGCAATATATCTCAGGAATGGATTCAGCTCCTAATCAGCGCGTTTCGGCCGAGTCAGGCACCCTTTTCAACCCACACGCGATACGCCAAGGTAGTTCTTATCTAATCCCTCTGTATGGACTAGAGTGTAGAACAAATAGAGTAGGCATTTCATTGACATGTGTAAGAAACTACTGAAATGTTTACTATTGTTACTTCTGTTTTTACGTTATGTTATGTTTTTCGACACTGTTATACCGAAACCAAAAATAAGGAAATTTAATTTTTTTTTTTTTAGTATTGTTTTACATGTTGCATATTAAACCTGAAGACATTTTACAGTTTTGGGGTAACGGTTCATTTTGTTTTAATCTATTGCTGCCTGTTGTAACACTGCCGAACTGAGGTCTCTTCCAATCTGCGTTAGGACGAAATCCAGTTTTCTGTCGTTCAGATACAATCCAAAGTTATCCACGTTTTCCAGGTCATCAGGTCCACTTTACCGGGCCGTCTTACAATACATTGTATTTATACTTGCATAGTCTCACCACTTTTCCTTTGCCTTCAAACACTTCTTAGTTTAACTCTTACAACATAGATACTGAATTGATAGGATAAGTAAGTATAAACAGTACAATAATTGGCACATATGCGCAGCGACAGTGAACGCGATTGCTGTGCATGAAGTCTCGCGTTCGAATACCAGGTCGTGCAAAGTATTATTGGGTTTTCTGTCAATAATCGGCGTACATCCTTAAGCTCCTCCCAAAATTGTATGTTTAAACTTTGCTGCCGAGTAGATAAAATCCGAAATCCTAAATAATATTATAAATGCGAATCTTAGTTTGTTTGTTCGTTTGTTATGCTTTCACGCCTTAACTAATCGACCAATCATCATGAAATTTCGTATACACGTTGTCAGGGATACAAAAAAGGACCCTTGATTAAGATAAATACATAGGACACCTTTAAACGAGAAAAAATGCTGTTCTCGAGGAATACAAATTTACACTATTGCGGGCAAAAACTAATTAAATGCATTTCTAATTCAATGGATTAAGGCTGACAAGATGACCAGTTATATTAATAACACATTTATTTTACACCTATGACAATCACCCTTTACATAATAAATACAAAATTATATTTTCACGCAATACTTAACAATACCGAAATAAAATCATTGATAAGTAGAAAGCGATAAATTT
Organism: Catocala sponsa; assembly: GCA_963564715.1. Classification (NCBI taxonomy): domain Eukaryota; kingdom Metazoa; phylum Arthropoda; class Insecta; order Lepidoptera; family Erebidae; genus Catocala; species Catocala sponsa. The sequence continues at coordinate 13,956,285 of OY751351.1, forward strand.
AATTTCCATTTATTATTTAATTAGACGTACAATACGAGCGGTTCGGCTGTGTAAATAAATTACGAATTATATGAACGTTAATATACTTCACAAATATCAGAACAAATGGAACGAATGATTGAACGAAAGTTAATCGAGTTAATTAGTATAATGCGATACGGCTGAGTGACTCGGGTAATTAATTATTAATCCATATATTTATTTAATGAGTGGTTTTAAATGTGTTTGTTTAGGTACCTATATAAAAAAAATCAACGAGTTGCACTCCGGGAGTGCCGGCAGAAGTGAAAACTTGAATATTAACGTTGTGCATTTTTGATATTTTGGAATGGTTAGGGAATAATTTTGCACGAATTGCTTTAATTATCAGTATAAAAGTACTATCATTTATGTGGTAAAATACAATATTCATTTATTGCGCTATCGTACACAAACATGACAATTCTCCCTCCGTCTTACGAATTTTCGATCAGGTTACGTGTCCTGACGCGAGTTTAACATTTTTTACCCATCACAAAAAAAGTGCACAACGCCGCTAAAGAAGTTTTCACTTCAAAAATCCAATAATTAAGTTTGGGTGAGTATAGATCTATTATACTTGTAAGTTAGGCCTTCGGTGGCGCAGCAGTAGTGCATGTGACTGTTGCGCATGAGGTCTCGGGTTTGATATCCAGGTCGGTCAATGTGTTATTAGGTTTTACGTACTAGAAATTCTCAGTCGCAGCAAATTTGAAACCGTGCCCGGTAAACGACACCTTTCGCTCTTCACCAGCTAAAGTTTCAGACTTCGTGTATATTACGTTTGATGTGGGTTTCAATTCTCGGACCAGGAGTTTGTTATTAGGATTTACTGCTAAGAAATTTGAGCTAGCAGCACATAATCTGTGTTAAGCAAGAGGCTCGGCTTAACTGCCGAGATATGGGCGTGATACTACTCTGCCTACCCTTTCGGGTATATACTATGTATGTTCGGCGTAAGACTATGTATGTATGTTACTGTAGAAAACTCATCTTCCCTAAAAACGTAAGTCCGAAAGATTTAAATCATAGATGTGCCCGGACAAAAATTTGTTCGCACACAGAACAATAATTTGTGTAATTTATAAATAGTTGCTCCGAGTCTAAATGTTCTTTGTGTCCGCCGTTTGAATGTTTGTAAAGTCTACGTACACAGGTAACAAGAGCGGACACAATCTCTTACAAAAAAAATTGGGGCAGTCTTTGGGGACTGCCGATAGAAGTGAAAACTTTAATCCTTAATCATAAACACTTCTTTATAAACAAAAAAAAATGGTGTGGCGGATTCCTGATACTCTTTTGACGGTTATTAAGGGGGTCAAAATTTCGTAATTTTTCCATAGGACGCACCATGTCGGAGTTATTGTTAATATTCTAAAATAATTAAAAAATGGCAAGTGTGGAAGCGTGGCGATGACGAAGCGTGACGATGACGGGAGTTCTATGATTTTTGTTCACTCAAGAAGTGCTCAACGCGCCTTAAAGAAGTTTTCGCTTCAAAAATAAACACATCTTTGCATATGTCTAGATGCCTTACGTTCTTGTACTAATACAAAGCCTCCTTCGCTTCGTAGCTCCGAGCGACACTTGTAAGGAAAGGTTTTATTTGACGTTTTCTTTCCTTTACAAAAAAGGAATCCGGCCATGTATTGTTCGGAACCCTTCCGCGTCTAAGAACAGTTTCTGTTGTGCACTAATGAATTAATACTCAAATAGAACTAGCGTGTGTGGAGCAGTGATGTACATCTGTACAGATGACACAGTGGTCGCGTCGTCACTGCCACTGCATCTGGAGTGGTGAGTTCGATCCCTACACATAAAAAACGTATTATCCACAAATGGTTGTTAGGTGCCCGGGAACACCCGGGCGTCTTTGTGTCCATTATACAGGATGTGGCGTAAATAATGGATAACCCTGAAACTGTCGACTGGCCAGATTATCATCTATCATTTACCCCACTTATATCACCATATGCCCATGGATGACCAAATTATTGATATTTTAGATTTTTTAAATAAAAATCTTACTTACTCATACAAAATCAACTGCCATTTCTACAATTGGCGACATTTTCTCGTTCTTTTTTTTTATGTCACTCCTGAATACTTGTATCATCAGACCAGTATAAATTTTTTTTTGTTACAATCTAAGACAACTTCGCAAGAAATACTTATTCTCAAATTTTTGAGCCCCTGTATCGAAAAAAAAATGTACTACACTGTGTGGTGATATACGAGTAAGTGGGGTAAATGATAGATGATAATCTGGGCAGTCGACAGTTTCAGGGTTATCCATTATTTACGCCATACCTGTATATTACTAATTTATACAGGTTTTACTTAAATGTAGTTTTAAATCACTCACACTAATATTTTAATAGCTACGAGAGAGTGTATATTTGACCTTGCATTCAAGGCGCAATTGTATTCGAATATCATTATATTCGAATACAATTGCGCACAAAATAATATCAATATTGCATGGGTGATTTATTTATTACTAGATTTTTCCAGAGATGCGCTCGTATATGTAGTTTAAGTTAGATTTGTAACAGTACTTTTCCTAGAAAGAAGGTACCCTATGTTTAATTAGTAATTACTTTGGTGATAGAACTCTAAAGAAACGTGTGCCATACTTGCTGAACAGTTTACCGGCGGACTTAAGGCATGAAACGGATAGACTAAGGTTTAAAAAAAAACTTAATAAGTATATGTTGTCTTTAGAAACTTAGTTTGTAAAGATTTAATATAAACCTACAGTATTATTGTATTAATATATACGTATAACATAGGCTAAAATTAGTTATATAAAATGCAACTCACCCACAGTTAAACCGCTAAACCGGTTTTGTGGGACATTATATATTTGTAAAAGACATAAATAAATAAATAAATAATGTCCTCTTCTGTTTTCCTTGACAACGTGTATGCGAAATTTCATGATGTTCGGTCAAGTAGTTCAGGCGTGAAAGCGTAACAAACAATTAAACAAACTAACATTCGCATCTATAATATTAGTGAGGGCTAATGCAATCGTGCACATTGCTATGCAATACTAGACTACCGGAGGCCCAATCACCCCTTTACCCCCTTCCCGCTCCTTCTCCTTCCCACTTCCTTTCCTAAAGGGTCGGCAACGCGCAAGTGATGCCTCTGGTTTTGCAGGCGTCTATAGGCTACGGTGACCACTTAACATCAGGTGGCCGTATGCTTGTTTGCCACCACAGTCGTATAAAAAATTAAAAGTACTCCTTTATCTACCAGAGGATCTACATAAAATATATAAAGCAAATCAAATAAAGCATGACCTATAAATTCCATGTAACTTTCTTAAGGTGTAGCATGACTTAACCACATATTTCTTTTTAAACACGGCACACAATAAACTTCAGCAATATTTTGCTGTTAAACTGTCGAATGTTGCAAAAATTCATCCAAAGAAAAACCGGCGTCAACAGAATAAAAAAGCGTTAAAATTCGTAATCGGTTTTTAATGAAAATTTACTGACTTTGAGAACCGTATTTGTTAGTAGATGAGTCTGAAAGATGGATCGGGACAGGACTTTTCCCATGAAAGACTTTGATGGAAATATTTAATGACTTGTTCCTCAAAGGGATTATTCTTTTCAGCTTTCACTGAAGACATTTGGTTTTCGTACGCCTTTTGATACCTGTTCATTTTTAATTATTGCGACTGTATTTTTATTGTTTTATGTAACAGTAAATTTTATTTTAAAGATCGACAATTTACTTTTGGTAATATTCGTTGCGGCATTCTAGACTATTTTACTTGTTTTCTTGTCCATATTTTTCAATAGTCATCATTGATGAATACGCCTGTTTATTAGGAGAAAGAATGATTGCGTGTAAGTCCTGTCGTGTAAAAGTAGGTTAAGGTAGGTTTTGTTAGTAACAGTACCTTTTTAAATTAAATATAGCCTATTTTACTCAATAATAATATAGTTTTGTAATGGTAAAATAATTTTTTAAATTGGTTTAATTGTTTTTGAGTTAAATCCTTACAAACAATCTAATCTTTCCCCTTTATAAAATCAGTATAGATAATTGTACGGGCCAACGACCGTACATATGCTGCGGTCAGCATTTAACGTCCAACGTGACGATTTTGTAACCATCAATAAATCAGTTCACCTTCAGCAAGCGTATCGTGTACTCATTAACATAGTATCAATCAGTTATCATAATTTAGCATAATTATCAAATTTGTCGTATTATTTCAATAATCAATAAATAGTGCAATTATTTATATTATCTATCATTTCTATCACTTATCAAGAAGTGTACGTAACCCGTACATTTATGGTCCTTCGAGCTTTGACCTTTCGCGCGTGTTAGTAAAAGCAGGACTATTCGCGTGTGAGGACTAGTAATGATTAGTGACAATTCGAAGACTATCAAGTATATCAAGCGAGCAGTGCTGTGCGAGCAAGTACGCGAGTGACTTCGGCAACAAGCAAGGGTTGTACATAAAGCAGTTTTTAAGTAAGATTTTTCCAATTTTTGGTAATAATAAATAATAATTCTGTACTGTTCTGAACCTGGACAGATGTTACAATGGTGAAAATGTGGATGAGATTGTCTCATGCGGCTTGCGATAGCAAGATACTATAACTATGTTATAGCTATATCTCTATGTTGCGCATAAAGCTATACTGCCGTCATAAGGAAAAAAGACGTATCTAACACATTTTTTTCGAAATTAAGATCTTTACATATTTGGAATCAGTAAAGCAAGACGAAACTGCTAGTATATTTATAAAAATGTTTTTTTTTTGCAGATACGTCTTTTTCCTTATGACGGCAGTATATTAGAAACTCAAATTGATTTTTATATGATACTTAAAATGACTTTTATACATTACTAGATGTCCCGCGGTTACACCCGCGTTTATCGTTATTGCGCCACCCCCGTTGGTTGTAGCGTGATGTTATATAGCCTATAGCCTTCCTCGATAAATAGGCTATCCAACACTAAAATATTTTTTCAAATCGAACCAGTAGTACCTGAGATTTGCGCGTTTAAACAAACAAACAAACAAACTCTTCAGCTTTATAATATTAGTTGTACGATGTCAACATCGCACATATTCGCGCTCACGCTGTGCGTACTCAGCAATCATATTTTTCACGTTTAAGTTAAGATTTGTATCATTCAGTCGTCATTACGATCGCGTTCGGCTCACATCATTCATTTAATATTATCAGGTTTTCAGTGCAATAAATCAGTTATATCAGTTAATCAGCTTTTCCCTTTTTATAATAATTTAAAAGGTGTGCAAACCGTACATCCTTTTTGGTCCTTCGAGCTACCGCTAGCGGGACTTTATCGCGAGTGTACTTGTGAAGTGCCCGTTGGTCAGCGCCTCCTGTGGATACCGCCCGGCCACGTAAGTGACGCAGCAGCTATCGGTGAGTGATCCCTCTATCATTGCAAGCAGCAAAGCTATCGTCATGGAGGATCTCCTAGCAACTCAGCAACAGATCATAGGAGGAATAGAAAAACTTCTCACAAATTTCAAGAAAGACGGTGCAGAGCGCAAGACTCCTACGTATATAAAGAATCGTCTTAGCTCTTTAGAGTCGTATTGGCAGGAGTTTCAGAATAACCACATCAAGTTGTGCAAGTACGACGAAAGAAACTATGATTATTTCATCAATGACGTGTATAAGCAGACGGAAGAGTACTACATTAATACACGATCATATATCATGAATCAATTCCCTTCCGATTCAAAAGCAGCCGAAAAATCTCTTCTACGTCCAGCGACGCCTTTGGGAGTACAACAGCAGTCCCCCAGTGGCCTAGTGGTTACGCCGCAAACATCATCGCGCTCGGAGATACCCACCCAGCAGCAAGCAGCCTTCTCAGGTTCTCGAGAGCAGGGAATAAGCAGCAAATTAGAAGAGATGTTCAGAAATCAGAAAAGTAATTTCAAAGCTTTCACTAGAACTGTGAGCAGCATTGACCTTGAAAATATATCAGAAAAATGGGAATTTGAGGATATTTTGCAAACAATTCAGAATCGTTGGTCAGCAATTGACTCTCTGCATTGGAAAATTGACAGCGAGGTCTATGAGGAGAACATAGAATACGAACAGACTTTCAGTAAACTTGAGCAAAAGTATCAAGAAATCAAGAAAGATGTTAGCCGTAGAATGTGGTCCACTAGTTATAGGGAGAAGTCTACGCCTAAGATGGACGTACCAACATTCACAGGCAACTATCATCAGTGGGTGTCTTTCAAAGATTTATTTGTTGAAACAGTTCATAACAATAAATCAATGCCAAACGCTCAAAAACTACAATTTTTAAAGGGCAAGCTTAAAGGAGAACCAGAAAGATTGATCCAGCACTTAACAATCAGTTCAGACAATTATCAGGTGTGCTGGGACATTTTATCTCATCGTTATAATAACGCCAAGCTTATTTTCAATTCTCATGTCAACATCCTTATGAGTTTCCCGACCATACAGCATCAATCGGCAATGGCTATCAAGAAGATACATGACACGGCCAACGAGTGTTTGAATGCCATAAAGACCCTAGGAGTTGACATAAGTACCTGGGATCCATTAGTAGTGTATATCATTTCCAATAAGTTAGATGCCGACACGCATAATGATTACGTCGAATCACTGAAGAGCCCCAGGGACCTACCGTCGCTTCAGGAATTACTAGACTTTCTGGAGAGTAAATTTACATCCCTAGAATCATCAAAGCGCAAGCAGGATACGGGCAAGTCTAGTCATCAGCAGGAGACATCGTATCAAAATATCAGAAAGCCATTTTTTAAGACGTTTAGCAGTAATACAGATACAAATAATAAAACTATCAAAAAACTATTTCAACATAATAAGACAAATTTCCGTTCTAATTTACCTATGTGCCCAGTTTGCAATAAAAATCACGGAATATTCCATTGCAACACATTCTTAGAATTACCGCCGAATATGAAATTAGAAACAGTGGAAAAACTGTCACTATGCAAAAATTGTCTTCACAACCACAAGGGCAACGAATGCTTATCAAACAAAAAATGTCGTACATGTCTGGGCGATCATAACACAATTTTACATGATACTTATAAATTATTTAATTTAAAACCAAATGAAGCTATTAAAGGAAATAAGCAAATATCAAGTCAGCAAGAGAAGGGTGCCTATGCAACACAGGGCGAGTCAGGCGAAATACTCTTAGCAACTGCCCAAGTGAAAGTCCGAGCGGCAAACGGATCGTACAAAGTGTTACGTGCCCTTATAGATCAAGGCTCCCAAGCTTCTCTTGTAACAGAGAACGCAGCTCAGTTATTGGGCCTGCAACGTCAGCGTTGTAAAGGCATAGTATTTGGAGTAGGTGCCAAAGGCAACACGTGTAAAGGAATGTTGACGATCAACCTGTCATCGATTCACAGTGATTATTCAATTAGTACAGACGTAATTATCATGAAAAATGTAATCAATAATCTGCCCAATAGATCATTTGAAAAGCCTGCGTGGGAGTATATAGAGCATATTCAGTTGGCAGACCCAGAATACTATATCAGTCGTCCTGTAGACTTATTATTAGGTGCAGATATTTATGCCATCATACTCATGGGTGGTATTATCAAAACAAATGAGTCTCTGCCGATAGCTCAGCAAACGCGCTTCGGGTGGATCCTATGCGGGAACGCAGCCAATATGAAATCCTTAAACTGTAGTGTGGCTTTATTGAATGATGACGAGTTTCAGAGGTTTTGGTCGATTGAGGATGTCAATGATGATAGCGACATGACGTTCGAGGATAATCAGTGTTTAGAGTTATACAACTTAACAACAGAGCGGCGGGAAGATGGTAGATATGTAGTCCGTCTCCCCATGCATACAGATGTAAACAATAAATTGGGGCATTCAAAACATACAGCAGTTGCACAATTTTTTCAATTAGAACGTAAATTCAAAAGGCAAGAAAATATCGCAAACAATTATAAATCATTTATACAAGAATACATCAGTCTGGGTCATATGCACTTAACAATGAATAGTAACAAGATACCGAGTTATTACCTACCGCACCATTGTGTACAACGTTCTGACTCTACGACTACGTCACTTCGTGTCGTATTTAATGCGTCACAGTCTACGTCATCTGGCTTCAGTTTAAACGATCTCATGTTTAGGGGGCCATAATTACAGAAAGATTTGTTATCTTTAGTGATCAGTTGGCGACAGTATCAATACGCCTTTACTGCTGACCTAGAAAAAATGTTTAGGCAAATTTTGGTTCATCCGGATGATCAGAGATATCAAAGAATAATATGGCGTGAATCCGCTGAGATGCCACTTCAGGATTATCAGTTAGCAACGGTCACCTATGGCACGAAGGCAGCCCCTTTCCTTGCCATGAGGACGCTAAAACAGTTAGCAAGCGATGAGCGACATCGATTTCCAGTAGCATCTAAGGTCTTGGATGACCAGTTTTATATGGATGACTTATTGAGTGGAGGCCATAATATTCATGCAGCTAAACAGTTACAAGCAGACCTCATAAATCTACTTAAATTAGGGGGATTTAATCTACGCAAGTGGATCTCAAATACGCCCACTTTGTTAGAAAATATATGTCAGAATACATGTAACCCAGAAAACTTTGATTTTAAACATTTAGAATCAACAAAAGCTTTGGGGCTTATATGGATTGCAAAGCGAGATGTGTTCACGTTTCAATGTAAGATGTCAGAGATATCAGAATCGAGACCAACCAAAAGAAATTTATTAGCAGAAATTTCAAAAATATTCGATCCTTTAGGGTGGTTGGCACCAGTCACTATAAAACAAAAGCTTCTTTTTCAAAATGTTTGGATTGCAGACCTACAATGGGATGATAAGGTGCCAGATAACATATTTGCAGAATGGTTAAAATTACGGTCAGATATAGATAACATCAATCAGTTGGAAATACCAAGATGGATTGGCAGTAATGGAAAGGACATTATTCAGATTCACGGCTTTAGTGATGCTTCAATAAAAGCCTACGCATGCGTTATATACGCCAAAATACATAGAAAAGATGCAACAACTGTCATTCTTCTAGCAGCAAAAACAAGAGTCGTACCTATAAGCAAAACAACCAGCGAAACATCATTGCCTAGATTAGAACTTTGTGGAGCGTTATTACTTACAAGGCTGATGGTTAAAGTTAAACAGAGTTTGAGTAGCCACACGCTTCAGATATACGGATGGTGTGACTCCAAAGCAGTATTAGGCTGGATACAAGGGGATCCCAATCGTTGGAAGCCGTTTGTTTCCAACCGAATTAAGAAGATTATTGAAATAATGCCATCAGACAGTTGGCAGTACGTCAAATCCAGTGAAAATCCCGCTGACTGTGCGAGTCGTGGTTTGACCGCGTCACAGTTGCGAGATCATTCACTCTGGTGGCAGGGACCAACTTGGTTAGTAACGTACAGTAATCAAAATGTTAGGAATCAAACTACATTTGAAACACAGTTGGAAGCAAAGAAAATTAAATTATCAAATGTTTCCCAGACAGATAAACATAATATAATACAAGAATTACTTAAAAAGCACAGCAGTTTTTCGCGAGTATCTCGTGTCCTTGCTTGGATACTACGCGCAATTACACGTGATAGACGCAAGCAAGCGTTCTTAACAGTAGAGGAGCTTCAATCAGCAAAATTAAAAATAATAAAATATGTACAGCAAATAGAATTTACAGAAGAGATTGAACGACTCGAGCAGCATAATCTGGTTAAACCAAAAAGCAAGATATATAGCTTAAACCCATTTTTAGATAAGGACGGTTACCTTAGAGTTGGAGGGCGTCTAAAGAACGCTAACATCAGCAAAGACATGAAACATCCACTTATTATTCCACATAGCAGCCATTTAACAGATTTATTAATAGATTATGCTCATAAACAAACTTTTCACGGGGGAGCACGCCTTACTTTATCATGGCTTAGACAACAATATTGGATATTGGGAGGAAATCGAGCGGTCAAAAAACGTTTACACCGATGCGTACCGTGTAAGCGACATAGTCCAGTGAAACAGCAACAAATAATGGGTGATTTGCCGGAGTCCAGAACAAATCCTACCCGACCGTTCTACCACACTGGCGTAGATTTCACGGGCTTCGTAGATATTAAATCAAATAAAGGCCGAGGTATCAAAACAACAAAGGGCTACGTGGCAGTATTCGTCTGCATGGTGACCAAGGCTATGCATCTCGAATTAGTATCAGATTTATCATCAGCAGCATTTTTGGCGGCCCTACGAAGACTAGCAGCAAGAAGAGGTACCCCCAAACATATTTTTAGTGATAACGGCACAAACTTTATTGGAGCCAGTAGAATTTTGGAACAAGAATATTTTAATCTGAAATCAGTCTTAACGAAGGAATTATTATCTGAAATCAGTGAAATGCAAATCACGTGGCATTTTAATGCTCCCTCTTGGCCTAGTGCTGGGGGGTTGTGGGAAGCTGCAGTGAAAAGCCTAAAACATCACTTGCGTAGAGTAGTCGGCGATCAGAAACTCACGTATGAGGAGTACGCTACCCTACTATCTCAGCTCGAAGCATGTCTCAATACGCGACCCCTCTGTGCAATAACCGAAGATCCTAATGATATAAATTATCTTACACCATCTCACTTCCTGTCTAGTGGGCCCATCTTAACAATAACAGAAACAGAGCGAGACCAAAGAACCAGATGGCAGTTAACACAAAAAATATTCAATGACGTATGGGTCCGTTGGCGTACAGAATATTTAGCAGGCATATCAGCAAGAAGCAAATGGTGAGTATCCCACCCTAATATTCAAATAAATGATATTGTTATCATTCATGACGCTAACTTGCCCCCTGGCAAGTGGGCATTGGGCCGTGTTGTTGAAGTGCATCCAGGGAAGGACGGATACGTGCGCGTCGTTAGCCTCAAGACTAAAGGCGGCATAATCAAACGGCCAATAGTTAAATTATCTATTCTACCAGTCAACGAATCATCAAATCAAAGCAATCAGCAGCAATACAAACCTGAAACAGCTGTCAGAAAAGAGGAAAGCCAAAAAACATTTAAAACATCTTGCGTAAACTTTGTAAGCTTGATATTTATGTTGTTTATGTTATTTGTCTCACCACCAGTTCATGGCGCTTACAATATTTCGGCGTTACAGAATAACAACAGCATTTATTTTGACAAGTTATCAGACATGCACCTAATTCAAGATAAATGGAAAATAGTAGTTTATTATAACATGGAACCATACTGGCAAGGAATTAAAATATTGAAAAGCTATTACGATTATTTATCAGATCTATGTGTAACAATACAAAAACAATCACATTGTGACGTCATACTTATACAATTACATCACGGCATCGTCGAGCTAGAGTATTATGACACCATGTTACAGAGTCAGCACTTTGATAAGAGCGCACGCGCGCGGCGCGGCCTTATCGACGGTGTTGGATATATTGCAAACAGTTTGTTCGGCGTATTAGATGAACGTTTCGCCGAACAATATCAGAGGGATATAACAATGATTAGAACCAATCAGAAACATATAGCTCAATATTGGAAAAATCAAACATCAGTAATAGAAGCAGAGAACAATGTTTTGAAGAGAGTTGAGAGTACTATGGAGAAGCAGCACAAGATCTTCAATCAACATTTAATTCGTTTAGAACAAGCCACAAGTCAACTTAAAATTGAAATCCGTTTTGCGGAAAAGGTAAACGAATTTATGGCAACAAGTATCATGGCAAACAGCATGCTCATGAATTTAATGAACATCCAAGACAGCTTATTGGATACCATTACTAATGCCCAACATTTTAATGTACACCTTCTCACACCCACTCAACTAAAAGATGAACTCAGTATTATCTCAAGTCAGCTGTCAAAGGAGCTGTCATTACCCATTCACAACATTCAGACAGACCTTCCTCAAATTTATAAAATATTGAAAGTCAAAGGACGTATGACGACAAAATATTTTATTTTTGAATTCCAAATACCATTAATTAATAGAGACAGCTACGACATTTATAAAACAATCACAATTCCTCGCCGCAACGGCGAAAATTGTATGATCCATGTCATCCCTGTAGAAAGTTATTTGGCTATGAATATCTTGAAAGACACCTATATGGCAATATCAGAGAATGATTTACAGAAATGTCTACAAATCGACTCATATACGAAACTGTGCGAGTTACAAAAACCAGTATTACAGAAAAAGACAGATCTGGATTTTTGTGTTAAAGACACGCATCTAAAGGTATGTCAAACCATTTCTAGCGTATGCCAAAACACATGGATAACGCTATTTCCAATAAATACATTTATGTTTACTTGCTGCGGTCAATGCACTCTAAGAATAATATGTGGGCATCAGATTGCGAGCGAGCAATTAAACGGAGTCAGCATTATAGCACTCGGCAGCGATTACGTAATCAAAGGTGACGGATTCACGGTTACTTCGCATAAAACGCAAACGAATCAAATAAACATACAACCAGACGTGGTAACAGCAGAGATCTCGCCTGTCAATTACCTCATTAATATATCTATCCCAATAAGTGAGTTTAATGAAAGCAATAGTTTTTCTGGAACATTCAAGGGTATCGACGAGCAGATCGAGCAGATGAAGACTGCAACGGAACAATTAAAAGAAGACAATGACGGGCTATCGTTTCATGACATTCACCACTACGCAGCCATTTACGTAGTGATAGCAATAGGACTGGCCCTGTTCACGCTCGCGTGGAGACGCGCGCGCGGTCGCACTGCTCGCGCCGGCGCCGCCCCGCCCGCACACAGGAGTCGCCAGCAGATCAGCAGCACTAGTGAGATCAGTATACAGAGTGAAAGTGTAAAAGCAGAGCCTAGTGAAGTGCAATGTTCAAGTGCAGTGAAAAAAGAGTCTAAAATAGACGTGACGAGCACAGCCAGCTCGTCTATATTTACTAAGTGCAGTTTTCGAAAAATTGATCTAGAATAATTGTCGGGAATATCTGTAATATCATCTAGCCCTAAGCAAAATTGGATTCACCTTGTTACACATCAGATCATCAGCATCTTCCATCTCTCTTACCGCGCCCCGGAGCATGTACGATGTCAACATCGCACATATTCGCGCTCACGCTGTGCGTACTCAGCAATCATATTTTTCACGTTTAAGTTAACATTTGTATCATTCAGTCGTCATTACGATCGCGTTCGGCTCACATCATTCATTTAATATTATCAGGTTTTCAGTGCAATAAATCAGTTATATCAGTTAATCAGCTTTTCCCTTTTTATAATAATTTAAAAGGTGTGCAAACGGTACACTTTAATACTTTAATACTGTAGCACTGCTGGGCACGAGCCTTTCCTCAGTGTAAGAAAGTTTAGGGCCAGTGTGGTGGCCTAAGCCAAAGGCCACCACGCTGGGCGGCATGGCAGACTTCACATATCTTCGAGCACATTATTGGAACTCTCAGGCATACGTTTCCTCATGATATTTTCCTTCACAGTTAAAGTGAGTTTTAATTATCTATTTAATATGCAAAGAAAAGGCTTGGTAGAGGCTCGAACTAGCGACCTCTGCGTGGTAGTTCGACAGTTTTTTACTAGGCTATACATTAGAAATTAATAATTATGCTGATAAATACATAAAGTCAATTTGATGCAATTTTGCGGTCGACCCTTATTAAAATAATTGTCCTTTATAATTAAATATACTTCTAAACTTGTGGCGAAGTTATGTATAAAGGGCGGGAAGGAGAGAGGAAAATATAAATTTCTCGAACATCCGAATGGTCGTAATGTGAAAAGTTGTATTAAGTTTATCAGTCGTGTATCGTGTGGAGTTATTATTTATAATGTATGTGATATATGGAAACCTGCATGTCTCAGTGTTCTACATAATGTTCTCGAATACGTCACGTTACGTACGTTTACGATACGTCAATTATGCTAACCGAGATTGGACCAGCGTGCTGCATTATTGTCTAATCCTTCTGTTACTGAGTAAAAGCCCGTACCCAGCAGTGTGACAGTTTTTAAACAAACCAGATTTTTGGTGTATGTATCATGTTCCGCCTCGGAATGTGTACACAACGGTGTTTATAACGATAATAATCAAACTATGTTTCAAGTAACAAACTATGCGACGACTAAATTGCTGGGTACATATCCAACAACTATGGCCATCACCTAGCCAGATCAGTAATTCGAGAGGCACCCGAAGAAAAAGGTCTCAGGCTATTTTCAAAATGCGATCGAAGTCGAAGGTAATAACCAGTCTATTCTATTCCCTATTCTAACTTTTCTCTTCTCCGACAGCTAAACAAACAGTTGAATGTGCGACTACATGCTTCAGAGTTTCTCATTTTAAGGTCCATGCACATGATGACTTTCTACGTGCTGTAACGCCCGACGCGTATTACTACGAAACTAAAAAAAGCTATTTACTTGTGTCTTTATTAGATAACTTTTTGATACGCTAAATTTAAGCTTCATTAATGACATCGCGTGGTTATTGTTCAATCAACGCACCGGCACGTACATAAGTAGTATGTGTACATACTTACATTGTGTTAAATGTTATAGTGAATCGAATGAAATGCTACTTGTATCACAAAGTTTATTCAGTAAGTCTCTATACTACGACTCTTTATTAGTCCTCTACGCTTTGCGTTAAAATCATCGTTTCGATGTTTCTTTTGTCTATATTCAGAGAAAACTGAATGCACTGGGTGCGAGAGAGCCTCTCTTTATATCGCCAAAACAATCTTAGTAGCCTCCCATCTGATATCCGATACACTTAAACAAAATATTTAACAAAATCATGCCTATGGGCTTCGGTTACCCTTTGCTATGAAGACAAGCGGTATGCTTGTTTGCCAGTTTAATAGTCTATTAAAAAATACAAACGAGTGTCAATACAACAATGTGTGCATAGGCTGAGTTGAGTTGAGTTGTAAAATACTGAAATTATATTTAAGTGACGATTTAAAAGAGTGGCCGTGAGTTTCTTGCAGGTTTCTTCTCATAGGCTCTACCCTTTGCCTGAACCTAGCAACTAACCTAAATGTAGCTTCAGTAACTTAGTAAACTCACTAACCTATATACTTTGACGTTCATAAGTGTTACTTTGTGACCTAAATGAATAAATGATTTTTGACTTTGACTTTGGCTTTTGTTAAAGGTTTCTACCGTACTAGTTTTTTAATTTCTTTTTGCGAAATTAACTGATACAAAGAATATCTACACTTAAAACTATTATTTGCGGATTACACAAACAATTGGCTCATGTGAGATTTAAAACCTCAACATGCGGTGCCTGTTAGTCAGCTGCGCCATTCGAATATAAAAATATTGGATGCGGAATGATAAATGCGCGCCGACGTTGTAAAAAAGTCGAAATGTGCACAGACCTTTATTTGATAAAACCCATCCTCCATGGACTGAAATTTTCATTTAATTCGGGGCCATTTCCATTTGGCGACATTTTTAGGAACTAGTCGCGCAATAAAAATACTTCACATTACTTCCGATTGCTAGAAAATGGCTGTTGAAATTTGCACGTTTTCCGCGCGTCTCAATTGGTATTGCTATGCCGTTCACTTTTTCCTTCAGTTTTGATATTTAATTTTCTTATATAAACCACAATAGTACATAACATGAAGGCACAGATAGAGGTAAATTACATCCATGGTATAGCGGTACTGAGTGCGACTGCTATGCAGTATGAAGATTGGCGTTCGATTCTCGGGTCAGGTAAGGTGTTATCTAGAAATACTCAGTAGCAGCACGGAGTCTGGTATAGTTCCAGAATCCGTGCTGCTGAAGGCAGAGGTATGACACCCACATTTCGTCATCTATGGTAGTAGATCGCACGTAATACGGGGCTGTATTGTCGTTCGTCTATTGACTTCTTGCTGTTTCCCCGACCGGGGAATCGGACCCAAGACCTCATGCACTGCAGTCGCTCTATCGCTGCGCCAAATTACATCCAAAATCACCTTGAAAATCCAAAATCACCTTGCTTGATTCGGGCATAGAACTTGGGATTATCAGCCACTATTCATGCACTGGTGCAAGCTAATGACCGATGAAACAGTATAAACATTACATTTAAAATTAAATACAAGGACATTAATCTATCCATTGAATGCGAAAATGCAATTAGCAAATTTTCATGGCTCACAATAGCGAGTAATCAAAAAAGGATTTAATTATACTGACAAATAGTTCAAAGTATGATATACTAGCGCACCAGCAATTATTCCATTGTCAAGACACAATTTTAATGAATAAAGCAAAAATTAATCTATATAATTGCTTGTTTTATGAGCCCGAATATATGTTCTAGCTTATATCGTGCCTTCGCTTCTGTTTTCGGATAAAGTACCTAAAAAAGTTATAAATGTTCGTGTCACTCTCCAGTCCATAAACTATCTATATGTAAAATAACATTTAGATATGTTGCGACCAGTCTATTTTCCCGAAGGGGTCGGTAGATCATACCCTGATATCGCCATCTATTTTCTCATATTTCACGTAAGGCCTAATGTCATTTACCAGGGACAGTACCCAACTTTGTGTTGCTGCTAATCATTTTCTCAACGAACTTATTAACACTTTGCCCGACCCGTTGATCAATTCTGAGATTTCATGCACAACAGTTACATTTGTTACCGCTGCATTACCGAAGCAATATAACAATTTTAGTATCACCCAACCTGTTTTTTGAACCCGAGAACTGATGTACAGCAGCCGTATTCACGACCGCTGCGCCACAGAGGTATAAGCGCTTGCTTATAACTCTGTGGCGCAGCGGTCGTGTAACAAAAACAAAAATTAAAAAAAAAGAATGCGCTCGTGTTAATGACGACTACACATGCGATAGATAGGTATATGATGATTTAAATAAGCATTTATTTCTTTCTTATTTCATTTTTTTATATTTTTTTTGTTAGGCGTCTCCCGCACTGGGAGTAATTTCTGTGTCGCTGGGCATATATTCAAACAACGGACACAAAGAACACCTAGACACGGAACAACCATTGGCGGATCACAAAATTTTTTGTCTTGTGTGGGGATTGAACCCACAGCACTCGGCGCGGCAGCAGTGGGGAGGCGACCACTTAAACCACTAGGCCATCCGAGCAGTCAAATAATATACGTATCTATGCCATTTTTAGTTGTCACTAACACGAGTGGATTATAATAATCATAGATGAAGACAAGTCGGTCTCTAGTAGGGAGCTAACGTTTCGTACTCTGCAATATGAGTACAGGCTCATATTGCAGAGTACGAAACGGTAGCTCCATATATCTGCCACATACACTCAAAGAAACAGTTCTTGGAGTGTATGTGGCAGATATATCTGGCTAGTCTCAGTTCAGTCCAGCGGAATGCACACCTACGTCAGTCGTGCTTGTTTTGGAAAGCTATATTGTGTTTCAGACGTATTCCGTTCTTTTACATTTCGAGACGATGCTCTGCAGATTTTTAGAATGTTTTCTATTTATACTTATGAATTGCGGTTAGAGTATTTTTTTCTATTAGTTAACTTCGAATTGAGAGGGTGAGTAGGCCTTTGCCGAGCAATAACGTATTTATTCCTAGTGCTGGCGCTACTTTGCTGTTTACCCATAACATCATGCGACCCCGGATCGAGACATCACATTCTTTAGTAAGTAACAAAGACCATCAGGGTTCCATTTTAAACATTTTAGTATAAATCTGTAATAGCCTGTAGAAATCGTCGACTGAATGTTTAGTTTAATTAGTTTCGGCAAAAGCTACAGTATGCAGTATTGCACATTTATGTGAAATAGACTCCAAATGTATTAATAGTGCCTCTCTGGAATACGTTTCGTCTGAGAAGTTCAAAGTGGTTCCGCTGACTGAAGTATATCGTGCGTGTCGCATCCAAATTGTGAAATTAGCTGTATTGTAAAGTGCCTAATTTATAATAACTAGCGGGCGCCCAGTGATCGAAATTTGACCATAATTAATTTAAATTTTAAGGGTGATCGTATTAAGGTTTTATTGTCTATAACTATACCTTTATTGCATTTTAGCTCCTCTATCTATTATTGCCGGGAATACGTCGAGTTACCAGTAACCATGTATATAATTATAATAATAAAAGCCTGCAACGTTCGTTCTCGAATTGAAAAACGGCATACCTAACGACAATTTTATGTCCGCTTCAAATTATTTAATTTCTATCAGATATTTCACATAAAACAGTTATCAAACAGTATATGGATTCTATCCCGGTTTATTTTATACTAGATTTTGCCCGAGGCATCGCTCGTATTAATGTAGATTTATGTTAAAATAGATTTTTAGGAGCCCGTATGTTATTCTAATATATAAATAATAATACTGTAAAGTTTCATCAAAATCCGTTCAGTAGTTTTTGCGTGAAATAGTAACAAACAAACACATTCATAATATTAGTAGGATTATAATTATTGAAATTATACTTTCTAAATTAATTACACTTTAAATTGCTGTTCGTTGGTTGCGCCTCAACAGCTTTTTTAAGAAAAAAGTTTCCCGCTCTAGGAATAAATTCTGTACACATTTGCATTTGCAACCATTTGTAGATCGATCACACAATGCTTTGCTTCGTATGGGATATGAAACCCCGACACTAAGCATAATGGTTAAATTTACATCTCTCGTCAAGTATCGAGCGGTCAAACGTCGCGCGTCGTCCTCAAAAAATGAGTCATTAACAAAATAAAAAAAACGGACAAACGGTCTTTCCGCTCCACACTTGACTCGATATTTTACCACATTCTAAAACAAATAAAATTTTTATACTGCACGCAGTGTATGCGACTGCATTTTTAATAAACGCTTCCGCTTGAACGCAGACGAAAAAGTCATATGCCAAGTACACATTATTTGCACAAATGTAGTCGACTTTACTTAGACGTTTCACGATATGACATATTATACAATTTGTCTACGACATGCACGCTAAGAGGAGAGGCTTCTCATTTGCAAATCTATGCTTGCTAACAAGTTTAGCAAGTTGGATTTGGTGTTACGTATTAGTTATCGCTAGAATTAATAAATGAAATGTTGAAACAGGACATTATTTATTTAAGGAGTATCAATAGCACAGTCATATTGAACAGATTGTACTCTTGGGCATACTTTAGAGGAGTCTAAGAGACTGTATCGGGTGGAAACCCAACACCACTTCAAACTGCGTAAATGATTATCTTCTAAACATTTAGCACGAGATGATTCTATAAAATATAGAAGGACTTGATTTTACCCGCGGCTTCGCTCGTGAAAAAGTAGGTTAGGTTAGGGATGAAAAGTACCCTATGTCTTTTACTGTTTTTCTGACAAAGTATATCCGAAATTCCATGATGATCGGTCGGGTAGTTTAGGCGTGAAAGCGTAACAAATAAACAAAAGACAACAAATAAATATAAGACAGTCCTATTGGTTAAAATTTTTAGCCCGTGCCCTGCAGTGGGATGTTTTAATACAGGACTGATATTTTTATATTACGTATTTAGTAGAAAGCTGGCATTATTAGATTGGATGCTGTGAGAGAATTTAATTACATGTAATAAATTACATGTAATAAATTACATGTAATTAAATTAATAAAATACAAATAATAATTGGCTTGGTATTAATTAAAATTAATACCAAGCCATTTATTAGTTGTATTTACTGCAGTTATGTTTATTTCAATAAAAAATAAATAAGGTAGGTTCCAAAACTCAACAATATAAATCACATAAGGTTTTTCTCATAAATAAGTATTCCACTTATATGCGTCACTCTGATCTGTATACACGAGCAACTAAAGGCAAAATAAGAATAACGTTTTATTATTATTATTATTATATACTAGATACTAGCTTTTTCCCGCGGCTTCGCTCGCGTTAATTTAGAATTTGACAATCAATTCGGGTCGTAATCTGCTTGTTATAATATAATTCAATCATGATTCGAAAGACACGTAGCGCCATCTATTATCATAAAAACGTTATTGTTGTTTTCCTCGGGAACAGTAATTTTTTTCGGGTTGAAAGATAGCCTATGTCCGTTTCTATACACCTGACAACGTATATGCAAAATTTTAGGATGATCGGTTCAGGGGTTTAGGCGTGAAAAGGTAAAAACAAACAAACTCATTTTCGCTTTTATAATATTAGTTAGGATTACCCGCGGCTTTGTTCGCGTAAATGTAGATTTGGTTCGATTAGTAACAGTACTTTTTCCTTGATGAAAGGTACCCTATATTTCTGTTCAATAGACAACGTTTATGCGAAATTTCATTATGATCGATCTAGTAGTAAAGGCGTGAAAGCGTTGCAAACAAACAAACAAACTCACATTCAAATTTATAATATCAGTTAAGATGTGCCACACAAGTAACTTATTAAGGTGACGCGTGTGTATTGTGACTAAATAAACTCACCGTTGCTTATTAATAATTAATCTCGTTAAAAAGTAAAAGTATACAAGCCATGTTCCTATGTCCAGCAGTGGACATCTTTTAGCTGACATGATGATGATGATGAATTGATTATACAATCCATGTTTCTAATCTTCTTGGCTGAACTGAAATCCTAACTAATATTAAAGTGAATTTGTTTGTTTGTTACGCTTTCACGCCTTTACTACTCGACCGATCATGATGAAATTTTGTATACACGTTGTCAGGGGAACAGAAAAGGACATAAGGTACCTTCCATCCAGAAAAAAAGTATTGTTAATAACCTAACCTACATTTAAGTGAGTAAAGCCGCGGGCCCAATCTAGTATACTATATTTTTTAACCACGTAACCTGATGCATCACAATAATGTTGTCCAACTGTCGCGCAACCAACTGCTTGCAAAAGCAGCTCGTCTGTTTTTAACAACGCGATCGGCTTATTTAAATTTCATATAATTATCAAAAATATAACTAACATGATGCAGTACAATAATATTGCTCAACTGTCGTTCAACCCATCGCTCGCAAAAGCAGCTCGTCTACTTCTATTTAACAACGCGATCGGCTTGTTTGACTTTCATATAACTTGCTACTGTTTGGCTAGCCACCTGTATGCCGTCATAATGCCAGATTGGATGACGCAATAACGTAGCAGGCGTTCCTTTGTTTCCAACGTATTTGAACGAATATTTTGTGTATGTAAGCACATTTTGGTTTCGGCTCTATTTAAGTTTCCGAAGGGATGAAAATTTGAATATGTTTATCTAAACCATGCGGTTGTTTGCGGTTTCTTTCATATTTTCTGTTTTTGTGACCGTAAAAAATGCTTTGGTTTTTAGTAAGTGGCATAAGGCACACCCTTACACACACACACACTCAAACACACACCCACCTACACACATACTTACACACACACACACCCTACACACAAACACTAACACACTCACATGGACAGACACACTCATACGTTTACCCACTCACACATCTCCCAACATGACGTACATTCTCAACACGAACATACTAGCTCCAATCATACACATTTCACCTATTCAGAGCACGGAGAGGCTGGTTATCTGTAATACAGGACCTCCTAGTACAGAGACCAGTCTCACACACAGACTAAACATTCACTGCTTTCTTGTATGGACTGTTTGTTTAAGATGTCAAATATTATGTACTGTGTGAGAGAACAAATAAACAGTTATTATTATTACATACGAGGGACCATGGGAAAAGGCAAAAGTTCTCTACAGACTGCATGATTGACGTAGTGGTTTAAGTGGTCGCCTCGGCATTGCTACCGAGCCGCGTGTTGTAGGCTCGATGCCCACTCGGTACAAAATAGTTGTTCTGAGTCTAGGGGTTCTTTGTGTTGGTTGTTTGGACGTTTAAGGTCTTTGTTTTAATAAGTCTTTATTTTAATGAATGGAACAGTCGCAAGAGGAAAACATAGGCGAACGTTTCTTGATCAGATCCGTACCAACAAGTTTGGGTCCTCATACCTCTGCCGAACGACCAAGGCACGTGTTTCCTTCTTCCTTCGATCCTGGGTTCTTCAAGCGGGGCGTGAAAAAGCACCTTCTCAGGCCGTCAAAGTAGAGACCTCAACATCGCCTCGGTTGCTATGAGGGCGGTGTGGAGGCCACTGCTCTTAGACCATACGACTGCTTACTATCAGGTGGACTGTGGTCATTTCGACGTGCAAAATAGAAAAATAAATAAAAAAAGACGATTTTGATAAAGGCCAGGTTAAGAGCACCTTAAACCGTCGAGCGTGTGTGAGGTATGTTATGAAAGTGAATGAAGCCAGAGAAGTGTCAGGATCGTAGCAAATGGAAATCCGTAGTCTTTGCCTACCCCTCTGGGAAAAGGAGTGAATCTATGTATGTATGTATGGGAATTATAGAAATTATAGAATAATCCTAATCCTAATCCTAACTAATGTTATAAAAGCGAAAATGAGTTTGTTTGTTTGTTTGTTACCTTTTCACGCCTAAACCACTGAACCGATCATCTTCAAATTTTGCATATATGTTGTCAGGTGTACAGAAACTGACATATGCTACCTTTCATCCCGAAAAAAATTACTGTTCCCGAGGAAAACAATAATAACGTTCGTAGATGACGTCACGTGTCTTTCGAATCATGATTGAATTATATTATTAATATTATTACAAGCAGAGTACAACCCGAATTGATTGTCAAATTCTAAATTAACGCGAGCGAAGCCACGGGCAAAAGCTAGTAATTTTATATAGAAAGGCCAGAGTTAGCTTATGCCTCGAAGTATTTAACCCAAGGCGATTCACACGCACTTTTCTTCAATTAGTTATAAGACCAACGAAATTGAAAGCACCAGGTTTTTGTTGAAAATTGTAAATTACATTCACGTATTCTTGTAAGCCATTCTAAACTTAATGCTTGTGTCACATACCCATTACCCATACTCATGATTTTGACACTATATCCAATGCGGAAATCAAACCTCGACCTCACGCAACTTGATCAACTAGACTTTACTGACCTCCTATTTACATAGATAAGCGTAGATTATCGAGATGCATAATCTTAATCCTAACTAATATTTTAAATGCGAAAATGAGTTTGTTTGTTTGTTACGCTTTCACGCCTTAACTACTCAACCGATCAACATGAAATTTTACATACACGTTGTCAGGGGTACAGAATAGGACATAGGGTACCTTTCACCCAGAAAAAATAACTGTTGCAAAGCCTTTTTTTTTTGGTACCCTGGAAAAATGCTTGATGCACTATCCGCCGGCTAGGGGACGGCACCGGCGGGGCGTGTGGGACTCCCCATTCTGGTATACCCACTATAAAACCTGGGGTGTTCCCTCTCTCACCCAATGTAGGGCCTGTTGGGAGCTCTTAAAAGAATTGAGTCATCCATAGCAGGCCCCCCCGTGTGGGTGCGGGCCGGGTCAAACGGACCCGACCACCTCTCGTCCCCAGGGGAGAGCCTCACCGCTCTCCCCTTTCGACATTGAAAGGCGCGCGAGAACACCGCGCGCGCCCTCTCGGGGTTCTTAATTTGTGGGTGGCAGGCCCCCCTGAGCCTTGCCACCCGGAACCTTTACGTGGGGGGCAAGAGAGCGACATAAGCGCATCTCCTGCGCCCCCTCCTCCGGCGGCGGACTTCCGGGGCGTAAGGATCTTCCTCACGCCCCCGCTCCGCCGCCTCCTTCTGCGAGATGACAGATTCGCAGAAGGACCTAATTGAGCCCCAGCACCTGTCGTCGCCGACCATCTTGGATACGACGGTCGGCAACGAGAGGTCGGGGCCAATCGTAGCGACCAGGGCACAGCGCTCCGCGGCCCACGCCGGGCACTCCTCCAGCGTGTGCTGCGCCGTGTCCCGGTCACACTCCTCACAATGGTGACACCTGGTTGTAGGCTCCCTACCGGCTATCTTGCAGAGGTACTCTCCGAAACAGCCGTGTCCAGAGAGCACTTGAGTAAGCCGGTAGGTGAGCGGTCCGCGCCGTCTGTCCGTCCACTGTTTTAGTACCGGACGGACAGCCTCAACGGTCCTCACCCCGTAGCGGGGCTGGGCCAGTCTAACTTCCCACTTTGCCTTGAGGACCAGTCGAGCCTGGGACCTTCGCGTTTCCACCTCCCTGTGCGTGGGTTCTTCACCCTGGAGCCGGAGGTCAGCGCGCCAGTAATACACTGACGCTTGGACCTCCGCCTCCAAATCCCAGGGCGGCGATGCCGCCAAAACGCACGCCGCCTCAAAGGAGACGGTGCGGTACGCCCGTGACACCCTGATCGCCATCGCCCTCTGAGGTCTCCTGAGGAGGGCGACGTTTTGGCGATCAAGGGCGCCAGCCCAGATGGGCGCTCCGTAAAGGGCCATCGACCGCACCACCCCCAAATAGAGGCGGCGGCAGACAACACTGGGCCCCCCGATATTCGGCAGCAGAGAGCTAAGCGCTCCCGCCACCGACATCAGCCGGGGGGCCAAGCGACTAAAATGGACGCGAAAGTTCCAGCGGCCGTCGAGGTGGAGCCCCAAGTATTTCATGCTCGACTCCATCCCGATGCGGACCCCTCCAACGATGATGTGGGCATCGGGAGGCGGCGCCCGCCGAGGCCCGTGAAATAACAGGGCCTCGGACTTTTCCAGCGCCACCTCCAGTCCCAACATCCTAATCCTGCCGACAACCAGGGCCACTCCGGCCGTGGCAAGACGGGCAGCTGCCCCGTAATCCTCTCCCCGGGCCGTAACCAGCGTGTCGTCGGCGTAACAAGTAACGCCGACACCCGGGGGTAGGGCGCCCCGCAGAACCCAGTCGTAGCCGATGTTCCACAGGATAGGTCCGAGAACCGAACCCTGCGGAACACCGCACGACATCTCCCTCCGGAACGTCTCTCCGTTCCGCCCCACACAGAACACACTCCTCTGGTGCAGGTAGTCCCCGACTATTCGGCGCAGATAGGGAGGCACCCCATGAAATCGGAGCGCCTCCCTAATAGTCGCCCACGGCAGGGTATTGAAAGCGTTGGCGATGTCCAAGGACACCGCCAATACCACCCCGCGCGAGGCGACCGTCTCTTCCGAGAGGGCCTTGACGCGACTGATCGCGTCAATCGTCGATCGCCCCTCCCGGAAACCGAACTGGTGTTCGGACAAGTCGGGGCCCACCCGCACCAGATGCTTGGAGAGGCGGGCAACCACTACGCGCTCGAAGAGCTTGCCCACCTCATCCAACAGCACTATGGGGCGGTACGCGGAGGGAGAATCCGCGGGGCGGCCCTCCTTTCTCAGGAGGACCAGCTTACCCGTCTTCCACATGGAAGGGAACCGTCCCGACTCCAAACAGGCGCTGAACAGCCTGAGGAGCCGGTCCCCTAGGGCGTCAAAGGCCAAAACCCAGGCGCGGGCAGGAATTCCGTCCGGCCCCGGGGCGGTGTTTTTGCCCCGAAGCCGCAACATTGCCGCGCCGAGCTCCGCCATGGTAACTTCTGGCGCCCCGGCATCGGTACCGTCCTCCTCAATTTCGGGCGGCGCCATTTCGGGAGGCGAGTGCTCCGCTCTCGAAGGAAAGAGAGCGGAGACCACCTCCTCTAAATGCCGGGGCTGAAGACTCTCTGTGACCGGTGGGGCCCAGGGGCGCAACTTGCCCCTGACCGCCTTATACGGACGGCCCCACGGATCTGCCTCGAGAGTCCCCAGGAACTCTTCCCATCTTTGGGTTTTGGCCTCGCTGATGGCGGACTGCAGGGCGTACTTCCGCTGTTTGTATGCATCCCGCAGCCGTGCCTCCACGGTCGGGTCACGGTACCGCCTGCGTCGGCGGTACCTAGTGTACTGGCGACGCGCCGCAATGCACGCGGCGCGTTTCTGACTGATGTCGTCAGACCACCAGTACACCTGACGCCTCGGAGGTTGAGTACTGGCCCGGGGCATCGACGCGTCGCAAATCAGCGTCATCGCGCCCCGGAACCACTCCGCCTCTATCTGAACCTCCACAGGCCCTTCGCCCATCGGGGTCCAGGCCTGGACGATGGAGGCTTCCACCAGCACGTCTGCATCGAGACGTTTCAACGCCCATCGTGGGGATGACGGGGAGTGCGCTCTCCTCGGGCGATCGTCCGGGGTCGCCGACGAGGCGGAGATGTCGAACCGCACGTAACGGTGGTCCGACAGGGACTCCGCCTCGACCAGCATTTGCCAGTCCCGGACGCGGCGCGCTACGGCAGGGCTTGCGAACGAAATATCCACAATGGACTCGCCCTGCCAGCGCACGCATGTGGCGACCGACCCCCGGTTAAGAACCACGAGGCCGGTCGCAATCGCCCACTCCTCCAGCGCGTCGCCGCGAGCGTCGGTGACAGGGGATCCCCAAGCCGTTGATTTGGCATTGAAGTCCCCCGCCACCACGACCGGACGCGATGGGTACCGATTAATCACGGCCCCCACCGCGCCCAACTGTTGCAAACCTTCTTTTTTTTTTTTGGTACCCAGGAAAAATGCTTCATGCACTACCCGCCGGCTAGGGGACGGCACCGGCGGGGCGTGTGGGACTCCCCAGCAAGAAAAAAGCGCTGGTATACCCACTAAAAAACCTGGGGTGTTCCCTCTCTCATCCAATGGGGGGGCCTGTTGGGAGCTCTTAAAAGAATTGAGTCATCCATAGCAGGCCCCCCCGTGTGGGTGCGGGCCGGGTAATTTTTTTTTTAGGACCCGACCCCCTCTTGTCCCCAGGGGAGAGCTTCACCGCTCTCCCCTTTCAACGTTGGAAGGCGCGCGGGAACACCGCGCGCGCCCTCTCAGGGTTCTTAGTTTACGGGTGGCAGGCCCCCCTGAGGCCTTGCCACCCGGAACCCTTAAGTGGGGGGCAGGACAAACCAGTACATTAACCTCGGTTGTTGTTGTGATTTAAAAAATAAAAGAAGATATATATGTGAACAATTTATTGACAAAAATATAACACTCAGTGTTGTGCTATGGGTGAAGCGTTATACAGTGCTAAAGTGGCGTAAAAAAGACAAATAAAGTGTAAATAAAAACTTAAGACTAAAGTGTACTAAAACTACCTTAATAAATAAAAAAGTGAACGGAATATTTGCATATGTACAGAATAAGTACGAAAAAGTGGCTTTAGCGTATGTACAGCTACCCCAGTCTATTGTAAGCCGACTGGTAGTGCAGTTATACCCATTACACAGCCGTAAAACACCATAAACATATAAGTTTTAGTATAGCGCCACCTGTTGATTCTTCGATATACTTTTTAGCTAGATCGATCAAGCTCGTGTAATCATCGTGCGATATGCCGCCAACAAAGTGTCGAGCTTGCGCGAGGTTCTTGTCGCCGCAGGAGGCCGCAAGATGTCGTTCATGTAAAGGATTATTTCACCGAGCTTGTGTGACCTTATCGCTTACCGGTAATATATCGCCTAAGTGGTCATGTCCAGATTGTAAGAAGAAGGAAGGTGGACAGCAAAGTCCTGAGGAGATTACAGGGAAGGATGATAGCTTTGATAGCACTAGGGATATAAGTCCGAATATGTCCAGATGGATAGGCGAGGAGATGCGTAGAATATTGAAAGAGGAACTTCGCACTGAATTCCAGAAAATGCGTGCTGATTATCAGGCCGAGTTTCAGGGGTTGCGCGCCGAAATAGTTAAGCTACAAGCTGACAAGGATAAGCTTATAGAAAGAGTTGGCATACTTGAAACCCAATTGAAAATATCTTCACAGATGGCGGACGACATAGGTCAATTGAAAAATGAGATCAACGAGCGAGACCAGCAGCTTTTATGCAACGACATAGAGATCGCCAACCTCCCAGAAACGAACAACGAAAATCTATCGCATATTGTTAAGCTAATTGCCACAAAGCTTAGTGTTGTCTTGGAGGATTACGACTTAATCAGCGTGAGCCGCGTCGGCGCTAGACATCTCAACGCGACGAGTGCCGCGGGACCAGTGGAGACCCGCGCGCGCACAGTCGTCGTACGGTTCGCGAGGCGGGACGTACGTAACGAGTTTATTAGATGCGCGCGGGTTCGGCGGGGAGCGGATACCTCTGAGCTCGGTATTCCTGTGCCAACAACAAGATTTTATATTAATGAAAGGCTGACAAAGATAAATCGACAGTTATTTCGGCGAGCGCGGGATACTGCCCATCAACACGGGTGGCAATACGTATGGACAAAGAATGGTCGCATCCTTGCCCGTCGCAAACCTGGCGAACCAACAAGCATTATTCGTACTGAAGCGGACCTGCCGCGTATCCAATAACATTTATATTATAATTAATTCTAAATTATATACCCGGTATTTATATATTTTGCATACTGTTTTATCTTATATTATATCAGATAGTATACTGCGATTTCTTTATAGGATTACTGCATATTGCAAAGGCACTGTTGTGAACTGCCTTTATAAATATGAGCTGCCTTACAGTAAATATTACATTAATATAAATTTAGATTATAAAAGTATTGTTGTTATTATAAAATATTTATTTTTATGCAATATTATTTATATTATTATATTATGTATTCAATTATGTTTATCTAATTGCCTACTTCCGGAATATGAAATGTTGCCTTTGTCACAGGTGCCCGTCAAAAGAGACTTGTCTGTTCAATTTTATCAATGCCGCGTAATAAAATAATTAAGTTTGGCTTACTAAATGCGGGATCATTAGCGACGAACCATGATGAATTTATTATAGCAATGAACAATCACTCGGTAGACATTATGGCAATCAATGAAACATGGCTGCGTAGGGGGGAGGAAGGAAGAGCACCTGCGGTTCCAGGTTTTCGTTTGCGACATATTGCACGTTCGGAAATGATTCGCGATGGACGGGGTGGGGGTGTCGCATTCTATATTAAAACTGGCATCACTACCCGGATAAGGTCTCACCCTCACCACCCTCTAGTCGAGCAAATGTGGATGACCTTAAACACTGCCTCAAAAAAATTGTTAATCGGCACTGCATACCGGCCGCCATGGCTGGACGTAAACATCTTTCTAGACGCTATCACAGACAGTATTTATGCATTATCTCCGTTCGACAACGTAATCTTATTAGGTGATTTTAATGTTAACTTGTTAGATACCTATAATTATAAAACTAAACAACTCACCGCATTTTTGAACTATAGTAATCTGAGTCAACTAGTTACTACGGCTACACACTTTATTGGCGACAGTGCAACGTTAATTGATGTGATCTGTACGGACGCACAGTGCCGGAAGATCGATGTAGATCACATACCAGAACTCGGTCATCATTCGTTTGTTGTTTGCGAACTTTTATTTAAAAAAGATAAACCTGTCAGTAGATATGTTACTTTTCGATCTTTTAAAAACATAATGCCGGAGTACTTTGAGATGGACCTGAACGAGATACCGTGGGGACTAATATGCCAATTCAATGATGTAAATGAAATGGTTAATTTTTTTAACTATCACATTAATACACTTTTTGACAAACATGCACCATATAAAACTAAAGCATTTAAGGGTCCACCAACGCCATGGATAACGGACAACATTAAATTAATGTTTAAATTACTAAATGAAGCTCGTATAAGATATCGTCAATCCCAGCTTGAAGTACATAAACAATATTATTTAGATCTTAAACACCAGGCCGCGACAGCGTTATACAGCGAAAAAAAAGCCTTTTTTAACAAGTACATAAATGACAATCAAAGCAACTCCAAATTGCTATGGTATAATTTAAAAAAACATGTACTTCCATCAGATACGAGTGATGGTATGCTTTTAGGGCCATTTGAGGATCCTGACGGTTTGAATTCTGCATTCCTTGATGTACCAGGGGAACCTAACGTTTCTATTTCGCAACTCACTTTTTTCGAGTTTAACAGATATGGCACAACAACCTTTTCACTGCAGCCTACAAATAGTCAAACAGTTCGTAATATAATTAACAATATTAACACCAATGCACGGGGAATAGACGATATATCAAAGGAGATGCTATCCCTTACCTTGCCCCAGTCACTTACCGCCATAACAGATATTATAAATAAGTCTATCACCTCATTCTCATTTCCCAAGCTATGGCGGAATGCTATTGTGCGGCCGATTTTAAAAAATAGTAACCCTCAAAATTACAAAGACCTTCGCCCTATAAGTATTTTGTCCTGTTTGTCAAAGGAGTTGGAGAGGGTGGTATATGTACAAGTCATGAATTACTTGGAAGGTAACGGTATCCTGCCCGACCTTCAGTCAGGGTTTAGAAGAGGACGTAGTACAACAACAGCTTTAGCGGATGTCGTGGGTAATATCCTCGAGGCGCGTGATCGCGGGGAGGGTACGATACTGACCCTGCTTGATTATTCGCGTGCTTTCGAATGTATTAATGTTTCACTAAACTGCTTTCTAAACTTTCGTATTACGGTTTTGAGTCGAAAACAATCAAATGGTTTGAAAGTTATCTAACGGGTAGAATGCAGCAGGTCGAAATAGGTAAGAGGGATGGCTCTGTATTGTTATCGTCTTCGCGGTTCGTGCCTCGGGGTGTTCCCCAGGGATCCCTTCTCGGTCCGCTCCTGTTCGTTTTATACACTGCTGACGTAACCAGCAGCTTCAGAGAATGCATGTACCACATGTATGCCGATGACACGCAAATATATCTATCCTTTAACCCTAATAACACTGCGTCTGCGGTACGTACCATGAATGCGGAGCTCGACAGGATAGCAGCATGGTCTAGGCGTAATTCACTGGTAATCAATCCGCATAAATCTAAATTCTTGGTTATGGGAAGCAAAAACCAGATTGAATTAATTTCATCTTATAATCCAAGCATCGAAATGCTGGATGGTAGGGTAGGACAAGTGCAAACAGCACGAGACCTTGGTCTAATGATCGACCCGGAGCTGCGTTTTGAGGATCACGTCAGTGGCGTTGCTAAAAATTGTTTCTACAGGCTCAAAATTCTTTACAGAGTTCGAAATTATCTCAACGTCACTTTAAGGAAAAGACTTGTAGACAGCTTAGTGTTATCCAAAATGAATTACTGTGACGCTGTGTATGGTCCCTGCCTCTTAACCAGGACACAACATCTAATACAGCGTGTGCAGAATGCGTGTGCCCGGTACTGTTTTGATATACCTCGGAGAAATCATATAACACCTCATTTAAATAATAATAACATACTTAAAATGCTAGCGCGGCGTAAACTTCATTTGGCAACATTATTATTTGGAGTGATGAGTACGGGTGAGCCTAAATACCTTTATAATAAAGTAAGTTGGAGGGAAGATCACTACAACTATTCCACTCGCTCCACCGCCAAACCGCTGTCAATACCTCGATACAAAACGACAGCCTTCAGGGGATGTTACAAATATGCTGCTACTCATATATGGAATGATCTGCCTCCGCCGATAAGATCCCTGAAAACAAAGGGTACCTTTAAAATACATTTAAATACATATCTTTTAAAGAAACAGAAATGCGACCAGGATAAACATTACAAATAAATGTTATTATATTTATAAATATATTTAGTTGTTATACTTACAATGTTTTGGTCACACGACCACCGTGTTGATGCAGCGCCGGCGCGGCGGCCAAATGAATCATGCGAGCTCCTCGCCCACCGCTGCGCCGTCGCGTTGCCGGGCGAGTGAGACACCATTAGTTATGTCGTATACCGTAAGTGCAAGTGAGACGGTAATAATACGGATCGCTAAACCGTTAATGGCAACCGTTAGTAGGTTATTATTATTATTATTATTGAATATTAAATTTATATACATTATACTATTGCACCAATTTATTTAATTTATATTTGATATATATCAATTACATACTCATCAATTATAATTTATATATATATATATCTTACGTATGTATTTTTTTATTTCTTTTATTTTTTGAATGTGGAACATGTTAAAGAGTAGCTGATGTACGTCCGGGCGTCACTTGGGGTTACCACATAACATCAGGGTTGGTTTGAGGTATAAACCGCAAACCAACAATAAACCTGAGTGGTAACCTCGTTTTTCATTATGTATGTACTTTTTTTCTTTTTTGCTTTTTGCTGTGTTATAATATTTGTCTGTATTTTGTGTACGTATATTTTGAAAAATAAAATAACTTACTTACTTACTTACTTACTTACATAAGCGCGTCTCCTGCGCCCCCTCCTCCGGCGGCGGACTTCCGGGGCGTAAGGATCGTCCTCACGCCCCCGCTCCGCCGCCTCCTTCTGCGAGATGACAGACTCGCAGAAGGACCTCATTGCGCCCCAGCACCTGTCATCGCCGACCATCTTGGATATGACGGTCGGCAAGGAGAGGTCGGGGCCAATCACAGCGACCAGGGCACAGCGCTCCGCGGCCCACGCCGGGCACTCCTCCAGCGTGTGCTGCGCCGTGTCCCGGTCACACTCCTCACAATGGTGACACCTGGTTGTCGGCTCCCTACCGGCTATCTTGCAGAGGTACTCTCCGAAACAGCCGTGTCCGGAGAGCACCTGAGTAAGCCGGTAGGTGAGTGGTCCGCGCCGTCTGTCCGTCCACTGTCTTAGTACCGGACGGACAGCCTCGACGGTCCTCACCCCATAGCGGGGCTGGGTCAGTCTTTCTTCCCACTTCGCCTCGAGGACCAGTCGAGCCTCGGACCTTCGCGTCTTCACCGCCCTGTGCGTGGGTTCCTCACCCTGGAGCCGGAGGTCAGCGCGCCAGTAATACACTGACGCTTGGACCTCCGCCTCCAAATCCAAACGCACGCCGCCTCAAAGGAGACGGTGCGGTACGCCCGTGACACCCTGATCGCCATCGCCCTCTGAGGTCTCCTGAGGAGGGCGATATTTTGGCGACCAAGGGCGCCAGCCCAGATGGGCGCTCCGTAAAGGGCAATCGACCGCACCACCCCCAAATAGAGGCGGCGGCAGACGACACTCGGCCCCCCGATATTCGGCAGCAGAGAGTTAAGCGCTCCCGCTGCCGCCATCAGGCGGGGGGCCAGGCGGCTAAAATGGACGTGAAAGTTCCAGCGGCCGTCGAGGTGGAGCCCCAAGTACTTCATGCTCGGCTCCACCCCGATGCGGACCCCTCCAATGATGATGTGGGCATCGGGAGGCGGCGCTCGCCGAGGCCCGTGAAATAATAGAGCCTCGGACTTTTCCAGCGCCACCTCCAGTCCCAGCATCCTAATCCTGCCGACAACCAGGGCCACTCCAGCCGTGGCAAGACGGGCAGCTGCCCCGTAATCCGCTCCCCGGGCCGTAACCAACGTGTCGTCGGCGTAGCAAGTTACGCCGACGCCCGGGGGCAGGGCGCCCCGCAGCACCCAGTCGTAGCCGATGTTCCACAGTATCGGACCCAGAACCGAACCCTGTGGAACACCGCACGACATCTCCCTCCGGAACGTCTCTCCGTTCCGCCCCACACAAAACACACTCCTCTGGTGCAGGTAGTCCCCGAATATTCGGCGTAGATAGGGAGGCACCCCATGAAATCGGAGCGCCTCCCTAATAGTCGCCCACGGCAGGGTGTTAAAAGCGTTGGCGATGTCCAAGGACACCGCCAATACCACCCCGCGCGAGGCGACCGTCTCTTCCGAGAGGGCCTTGACGCTGCTGATCGCGTCAATCGTCGATCGGCCCTCCCGGAATCCGAATTGGCGTTCGGATAAGTCGGGGCCCACCCGCACCAGGTGCTTGGAGAGGCGGGCAACGGGCGGTACGCGGAGGGAGAATCCGCGGGGCGACCCTCCTTTCTCAGGAGGACCAGCTTGCCCGTCTTCCACATGGAAGGGAACCGTCCCGACTCCAAACAGGCGCTGAACAGCCTGAGGAGCCGGTCCCCTAGGGCGTCGAAGGCCAAAACCCAGGCGCGGCCAGGAATTCCGTCCGGCCCCGGGGCGGTGTTTTTGCCCCGAAGCCGCATCACTGCCGCGCCGAGCTCCGCCATTGTAACTTCTGGCGCCCCGGCATCGGCACCGCCCTCCTCAATTTCGGGTGGTGCCATTACGGGAGGCGTGTGCTCCGCCCTCGAAGGAAAGAGAGCGGAGATCACACCCTCCAATTGCCGGGGCTGGAGACTCTCGGTGACCGGCGGGGCCCAGGGGCGCAACTTGCCCCTGACTGTCTTGTACGGACGGCCCCACGGATCTGCCTCGAGAGTCCCCAGGAACTCTTCCCATCTTTGGGTTTTGGCCTCGCTGATGGCGGACTGCAGGGCGTACTTCCGCTGTTTGTACGCGTCCCGCAGCCGTGCCTCCACGGTCGGGTCACGGTACCGCCTGCGTCGGCGGTACCTAGTGTACTGGCGACGCGCCGCAATGCACGCGGCGCGTTTCCGGCTGATGTCGTCAGACCACCAGTACACCTGACGCCTCGGAGGCTGAGCACTGGCCCGGGGCATTGACGCGTCGCAAATCTGCGTCATCGCGCCCCGGAACCACTCCGCTTCTTGCTCAACCTCCACAGGCCCTTGGACCATCGGGGTCCAGGCCTGCACGATGGAGGCTTCCACCAGCACGTCCGCATCGAGACGTTTCAACGCCCATCGTGAGGACGACGGGGTGTGCGCTCTCCTCGGGCGATCGTCCGGGATCGCTGGCGAGGCAGAGATGTCGATCCGCAAGTAACGGTGGTCCGACAGAGACTCCGCCTCCACCAGCACTTGCCAGTCCCGGACGCGGCGCGCTACGGCAGGGCTAGCGAACGAGATGTCCACAATGGACTCGCCCTGCCAGCGCACGCATGTGGCGACCGACCCCCGATTAAGAACGACGAGGCCGGTCGCAATCGCCCACTCCTCCAACGCGTCGCCGCGAGCGTCGGTGACAGGGGATCCCCAAGCCGTTGATTTGGCATTGAAGTCCCCCGCCACCACGACCGGACGCGATGGGTACCGATTAATCACGGCCCCCACCGCGCCCAAAAATCGCTCAAACTCGGCGAGGCGCCGGTTCGGAGAGAAATACACCCCGATCAGGATGGTTCCCTCCCAATCAACACATATATACCCCTCGCCCCTGTCTGTCATCACCAGGAGCGAGGGACCAGACGAAACAATGGCCGCCAAGCCCCCGAGGTCCCCAAACCAGTTGTGTCGGCTGGGGACGCAGTAAGGCTCGGCGACCACGGCGATTTCTATTGACCACTCCGCCATGTGCTGCAGCAAGATATCCTGCGACCTGGCGGAGCGGCCAACGTTCGCCTGTAGGAGGCGATGGGCCATAATTAATTATGTGTCCGTCGCCGTCCCACTGCTCCCTGCTTGGAGAGGGGCCGGGGCGGCCGGAGTCCCGGCGACCGCCCCTCTGGCCCTGCGTCTTTTTGGAGGGGAGCAAGATTTGCTCCCCATCCGGTGCTCCGCTGGCCTTCCTGCAGCCAAACAGATGCTGCAGGAAGATTTTGCAGCGGAGCAGGCGGCGGCCTTGTGGCCGGGTTGGCCGCAGCGGTAACAAAGGTCGCTGCGGTCAGTTTCAGCGGTGCATTGCTGCCTCACGTGCCCCGGTTCGAGGCAGCGGTAGCACCGCCTAGGCCTCGGCTCCAGAAGGTTAACCTGAGCCGAGACCATCCCGACCAGCAAACGGCCGGCCGCCACCTTCTTCGCCGCGGCGATGGGGCAGCGCACCACCACAGTGCACAAACCACTCTCGCCGCGGCGCATCTCCCCCACTCTGACCTGAGCCTGAGGGCAGGCTCCGGCTTGTGCCACCGCAGCGGCGACATCCTCGGAGGAGGCCGAGTCGTCCAGCCCGGTTACTCGCATTTCTGCGGACTTCACCGGGCGGGAAACCCTGACCTCCTCAGGCGTGAACAGGGACCGTAACGTAGCTGCTACCCTGTCCGCCTTGTCGCCGGAGGTGGCACCTGGGACCTCAAGTATTCTGGCCCCAGTGGCGGCAACCTTGAATAGAACGCCTCCAGCAAGGCCCATCTCGGCGAGATTGCCTTTCATGGCCTGAGTGGCCCGCTGGAGAACGCTCGCGTAGCTCACGCCTTGCCGGAGCCCCTCCTCCGTCAGCTCCACCACGACGGCGGTGGAGCGCGGGGGCCGCAGGTCAGCCGGGCGGGGGCCCTTTTTCTTATTTATGACCGGGGTAGCCCGGGAGGCCTTCTTCTTCTTCTTCTTCTTCCTCTTCTTCTTGGTGACCTCCGTCCACGGCTGTTCAGCCGAGGTAGAGGCCACCGGGGCGGGTTGGAGCTGTGAGACAGGGCGCGGTGGCGTCACAGTGACGATCGCCTTCCCCTTGCCCTTCCCTTTCCCTTTCCCTTTTGAAGAGGAAGCCGGGACCGACGGTGTGGGGGCAGACATCTGCCGTGCTACCGGTTGGCCGTAGGACGCGGGGCCTGCCGGCGCTCCTCCGACCATTCGGGGGCGGCCCCCAAGCGGAGGGCCCGGGGTCGGCACGGGCGCGACGCCATAGTTGGCCAGGCACGCCTCCACGACATTGCGTGCCTGAGCCACCGTGGCCCTCATCAAATCCTCCGCCCAGGCGGGACGCCGGTCCTCCGCGGGAGTGACGGGCTGCACTGTGCGCCGGGGGAGGGGCGGAAACTCCTCCTGCGGCCTCCCGGCAAGCGCCCTGGCGGCGGCCGAGGGCGCCTTTGCGGCGACGGCCCTAGCGGCAGTGGTAGCGGCCGCCTTCATGGCCGCTACCTCCGCCCGGAGCTCCGCGAGCTGCCTATGCAGTCCCTCATTCTCCGACCTCCAGCGCCTCTGGAGGTCGGAAGAGGTCTGCCCCCACATCTTGAAGAATGCCTCCCGCATGTCCTCCGTCGCAGTTTTTAGGTCCCGGACGAACCCCCCCTTTAGGTTGCCAGACTGGGCCGCCACCCTCAGGACGGTCTCGGCGCCAGCCTCGAACCATTGCCTGAGGTCGGCAACCGAGTCCCCCCCGGAGGGGGACGCATCCGGGACCCCAGCCCTCTTGAGGAAGTCTCGACGGGCAGGCAAAGGCTGCCCGAGGAGCTTCCTCGCGGAGGGAGGCGGCATCGGGGAACCAGCCCTTCCTACACAGGGCGTCCCCTCCACTACCTCCACCTCCGTGTCCGAGCCAGAATCGGACGGCGCGTGATGAGATGTCTTCCGGCGCTTCGCGGAAACGCCGGGCGACACTCGGAACTTGAGGGCGAGGGAAGCTGGGCTATCCCTCCCCTCCTCACTCTCCTGTCGAGCCGCTGACGAGCACCGGCTCCGAGGCCGACTGGCTTCCGAGCCCGAGCCCGCCCGCGACTCAGCGTCCATGTCAGTGCCGGTGCCGGCGCTGAACACACTCGACATAGAGTCGCTGCGAGCCTGCGCCGCCACCCGACACCTCGACCGTGTCCTCACGGCCGGGACTCTATCCACAGCTGTTGGCGGGGGCATATCCCCCCAACCTTCCCCTTTTGCCCCTTTGCAGGGGTTTTGGTGCCAGATGTTTCGCGCGGCACTACGCTGGAATGGCGGTTGCCCCCCCCAGAATACGAGGGGCTGACGGAGCCAGATGGCTCCGTGAGGGATTCTCCGGGCGCGGCGCGCCCGGTACCCTCCTGGGGTAGTCTATGACCTTTATCCGACATTTCATAAGTTTCATTTGGGTGGCCCTCATGACTGGGTTCCCCCCAGCCATACAGCCCCTCGCCGGGCCACAAAGCTTAGGCTTTGGGTTATTTTTATAGAGGTTTTCTTCCTCGCAGCCCGAAGGCCCCCGGTCCTGTCAGTTCAGGATTACGGGTTGGGCCGGATGGGGGTCCATGCTGGACCGATCCACCCGCCCCAAGAGCGCCCGCCTGGGCAGGAAACCCATGGTTCCCACCTCGGCCTGACGGCCTCCACTAGTAATTTTTTAGAGAGGTTGTCTTCCTCTATCCCCCCCGTGTTGGGCCGGATGGGGGTCCATGCTGGACCGATCCACCCGCCCCAAAACCGCCCGACTGGGCAGGACGCCAAGGCAACCCGCAACAGCCTTACGATCCCCATTGGTGATTTTTTAAAGAGGTTTTCTTCCTCTATCCCCCCCGTCTCAAATCCACGTGTCCTCTGCTAATCAGAGGAACACGTGGAGAGACCCCCAAACGCGGCCCTCGCGGGCCGATAACCCCGAGACAAGATGCCTCGGGTTCCCTACGCGCGTGCCAGAGTATTAGCCACGAGTAATAATGCCCCCGAAAGGACATGATTACCCGTGTTGCCCGGGGTGTACCGGCCCAACGTCTGCCGTTCCCATCCACGGAAAATGTGGAAAGGACTAGCAACCGTCAGGCACACTAGGAGGTTCTCTCTGGCCACACACCCCCAAACCTAACCTAACCTAACCTACATTTACGCGAGCGAAGTCGCGGGTGAAAACTAGTCAACTTATATACGTAGGTGGTCTAGCCTTTGATCACGGAGTTATCAGTATATAATCAAAGTGCGTAATAGGGTAAACCATGTCCGTAACCAGTTATTAAAGACATCGTGATCGCAGATTATCGCGAGTGTTTACCCACTTTTCAATTTGCTTATCGTGATCTGTCATTTAATATGGCTGAGCGGGTACGCTTAGCGTGAATGATGTACAAAGTTCTAATTTAGTACTTTAAAAAAACAGCGGACAGTGTTTCGTCTTTACAAAATTATTGTCCTGTTTTGTTATTGAACGAGATGGGTGTAAAACCCAGGATTCAACCTCTTCGTCTTAAATGTAAAAGTAATGAAAAGAAATGACCCCTATATCTCGGGAGTCTTTTGACCCACAGGGCCCATATTCAAACTCGACCGAGGTGTGTGCACACCAAGTTACAAGGTCTTAAATATAAAAGCATTTAAAATACATGTGACCTTGTGACTCCTATATCTCGGGGGTCTTGTGACCCACAGGGCCCATATTCAAACGCGACCAAGATATGACCTCTAGGTGTCTGCACACAAGTCAATCGGTCCAGTGGTTCCGGAGTTATGCCTGTCACTAACAAACAGACACACAGACCCACATAGTGCTTTCATTAACCTCTTCGAAGAAGACTCAGAGGCAATAATGACACTAGAGCATCAAAAAATAAAGTATAATATGTATCTAACACTGCTATGTTCCTATTTTTCTTTTTTAACAATTTAACAGGATAATTATTTAGTTGATATTACTGTATTTCATTTTAAACTCTTGTTGATATATTATTCTTCTATTACAATATCTACCAAGAACTTATAATATTTCTTGTACTAAAATAAGGTAAATAATTGTCCCCGTGTAAGATTCGAACTCACGATACTAAGCGCGGCTGCAACGGTAATGCGACCACTTTACGCACCAACCGTGCAGTTCATTTATAGAAGTATAATAAAAGTAATAATAATAATAATATTCTATCACATATACACAACACCATCTAC
Organism: Catocala sponsa; assembly: GCA_963564715.1. Lineage (NCBI taxonomy): Eukaryota > Metazoa > Arthropoda > Insecta > Lepidoptera > Erebidae > Catocala > Catocala sponsa. Next base: position 13,995,654 of record OY751351.1, read on the forward strand.
CCCAAACTAAGCAGAGCTTGCACTATGGGTACTAGACAATGGATAAACATACATATATACTTTTTTATGCAAATACATACATATTATACATAGAAACACCCAGACCAAGACAAACATCCATGTTCATGCACACAAATGTTTGACTTGTGCGGGAATCGAATCCGCGACCTCAGGCGTGGCAGTCGGTTACACTACGCCATCGAAGCTGAGTAAGAATAAGTATGATTTTTGTTATCGCCTGTACTAGACATTGATAATATCAGTCAAGACCAATAAGTGTTACACATTGGTGTTAAAGTACACGTTACTGGCGGTTTAGTAACATATGTAGCTATTTCCTTATACATTTTGAAATAACTATGCATATGCCTAATATATAGCTGAAGTTTGACAGTTCTCCGTAATGTTTTTTGTGTAAGGACCTGCCAACCCGCACTGGGCCAGCGTAGAGGACTGTGGCATAACTCTTATCACAATGAGAAGAGGCCGTGTCCTGCTGTGGGATAATTTATATATAGAGCTGATATTATAATATATGAAAGGAACAGCTCGCCGTTGAATCTGTTCAGTGATGGTAGGATGAAACAGCTTGCTCGGGGATATACTATTTATAGCATTAGTTCCCAAAGTGGTCCAGGTGGACCCCCAAGGGTCTACGGGAGACTCTACGGGGGTCAAACGTTGGTGTGACAGAAAATGGGGGTTCACAATTCGTAAGCGGGTGTCCACGAAAATGTATTTGCTTTCGATAGTGAAGAACTAAAATGTTAGTTTGACTTCACACCTATCAATGTAGGCAGATAATATTTTAAGAAGCTCAGCGACTGTTACTTGTGAAAACTTGCATATTCCATATTCAGTACCAGTGGTCTCGAACCTACCGACTTCAGCGAGGTCAGCCCGCCTACCGTGGTAGGTTCAGTGCAGCAAATTTCTAAAAAAAAGTCAACCCGTGAAGATTAGCTGCAGGGGGTCCATCGAAACCAGCTAAATTTTGAAAGTGGTCTATGAGAAAAAAAGTTTGGGAATCTCTGCTTTATAGGATTTAAGCGTAAGAGTCTTTATATCACTATTAGTTAAATATCTTTTACCGGTCCTTGCCTTTCGATTATTATTTTGCCCGATATGGCAATTTAATCTGACACCTCACAATAGTAATCATAACTTTTGGCTATTGGACCGAACGGTCACTTAAAATTTTAGGTTTTATCGATTTGATTTGATTACGATCCTTAAACTATTGCGCCGAACGTTGTTTTATTAAACGCTTAACTCTCCTAGCCCGGGCCAAACTTGTCTTACTAAAGATCTCTGTATCGATACTGCTGTTTTATCAGTTCATCTTAAATGCAAAGCCTATAACAATTACGGTATCAGGTTTTAGCGACGCATTTTTACTACACTGCATAATTGGTCTAGTCTAGATGCATAATTCGATATTGGTTCCGGATTGTATTCATAAAGTATTATTAATTTTTCTGTCAGCAAATTCGTTGTAACAGAATGGAATCGCGAACTGTGCCTGGACGTAAGGCTGAGGCTACAGTAGGCAGCGATTCGCGATGCGACTGTGAAAGCGAAACGATATAAACATGGAATGGCTACATAGTAAGCGAAAATTTTTAATGAATTCGCTTCAATTTCGCTGACAAGTTGATGTAGCCGATGCCGTGATTACACTAATGTTGTTTCTATCGCATAAACAAATCAAAGATTAATAGCGATATATGGCGTACGGTGTAGCCATAAACGTGAATATGAACTATTTGTTTTTATCGCTTACGTATCGCAGGTCGTGTCGCGGACTAATGTAGCCTCAGCCTAACGTATAACGTAGATAGCAAATGTTAGTGATTATTCTCTTTAATCCTGCTGGTATATTTGAGCAGTCGTAATCATCGATCAAATATACCATAGATGCACGATCGTAGCTCGAAAAACGGCCCAACAAAACTGTGCATAAATCAGTCGTGTGCGCTATATTATGCACCTGTCCCACTCACTCTTGCGTGCGCTGCCCGTAAGCGAGAGCGAATCGACACCAGTACTACGGTGGAGACCGTACTATATACTTAGTACGCTTGCGTATCGCGAGTAACACCCTTAGGAAGCTTTACATTGCCGCGTTTTAACTAAATTATTACAAAATATTTCTCAGTGGGCGTTCAATGGTTATTCCGGTTTATTACCTGAATTGCATAATAAATGCAGACACTTATAAGTAAGTAGTACTGGTCAGTGCCATATATTGACGCGGTTTTTGCATGAGAATGTGCATCTATGGTATATTTGATCGAAGGTCGTAATGATAAATTCATGGAGTCATTCAAATTCACTGCACGGATGGCGTAGTGATTTGAGTAGTCACCTCGCCTCTGCCACTGTGCGGAGTGTTGTGGGTTCGATCTTCATTCTCAGCACTGGACAATAATCTGTGTGATTCTCAAATAGTTGTTCGAGTCTGGGTGTTGTTTGTATCCCTTGTTTGATATAGATTCTCGTGGCCCAGTATAATTATTCTTAGTGTAAGAAACGTATTTACGTTTTCTAGTTTCTGTCGGTAAATCCTAACTAATATTATAAAAGCGAAAATGAGTTTGTTTGTTTGTTACCTTTTCATGCCTAAACCAATGAACCGATCATCCTGAAATTTTGTATATACGTTGACAGGTGTACAGAAACGGACATAAGGTACCTTTCATCCCGAAAAAAATTACTGTTTCCGAGGAAAACAATAATAACGTTCTTATGATAATAGGTGGCGCCACGTGTCTTTCGAATCATGATTGAATTATATTATTGTAATTAGAGTACAACCCGAATTGATTGTTAAATTCTAAATTAACGCGAGTGAAGCCGCGGGCAATAGCTAGTATACAATAAATTCTAGAAGCAGTTAGGTATGTTTGCATCTCGAATATCAATAGCATAGATTCTTTTTTTACTCGAAATTTCTGGATAGATTTGATCATCGGTATTTTAAAGAGTTATAAGCTCTAGTTAATTCCGATCAGATTATGTATCTGATGGGAAAATCCTCTCTCAACACTTTCTCCAGTCCATATTCTGGTATACAATTGTTTTTTCTATTCGCAACGTTAGTTTATGCGACTGATGTGATTGAGATCTCGGGTTTGATTCCCATGTCGGGCAATATGTTATAAGGTTTACTGAAACTGTGCTCGGTAAAAGGACAATAGTCTTGCTGTCTATAACGTGGGCCTAAAATAACAGTTCGCTAAAATGTTGTTATAATGTATGCATGTATCTATGAATTAAATATTTAGTTCAACGTTAGTTACGTGGTCCATTAAACGATCTTAAGAGGACACACTGAAAAAATGCACTAACTTTCATCGAATAGTATAGGACTATGAGAAGACCAATTAATCTAGAATTTTGATATAGGTAAATTGATGTCTTTAACTAGAATTTCCTAGCTCAAAAACACGATATTGTCATTTTGGCTCGATCATAATTATTTACGAAAACACCTCTGAAAAAATACTATTTTTGAAATTACAAGGAAGTTACACTATCATTATGCTTAGGAATTACTCAAATATGTTCGTAACATCAATATTAGTAATTTGCTAGCTCATTATTTCCATAACTAAAACCAATCATTTTTAATTTTAAGATTTTAACAATTTCTAAGCGCTCTCGATCATTGCGGGCGCATCGCAATTTTAGACCTTATGACCACTCTTTAACGATTGATATACAATGAGTGTCAATGAGTACGGGCGGTAATTTTCGCGGTGTCCCCTTAAACATGGTCACGCCCGAGAGACTCTATAAAGATATGACCACACCTTACACGCTGTAAAGACAGAGAAAAAGATAACTTATGTGTATGTGGTCAGTGCAGCTTTTGAACGCTGCATCTTGCAGCTTTTGAACGCTGCATCTTGCTTTTTGAAAGTAAATAAATTGCATTCATATGACCGCACAGAGCCACAGAAATCTTCAACTATATTCCAAAGAGCACAAATATTCCACGATAAATAATATCGCAATCTGGGTCACACACTACGTATATTAATACAACTATATTAACTTTCAAATAGGTTTATTAAAACTGAATTGAGTCATAAACTATATCTGCGGAATACGAACGTAACAGTATGGTATTAAATGAGTCACGTATAATGTATTTATTAAATTTGTACTTAAAAGAAATGAGTAACGACTTTAATTAGCGATTCGCTATAATAGTGATGTACGCTCATCGATAAAAATATCGAATAATTCGAATCTTCAAGGAAGTTATTCGAAACATCGGTAATAAATCCGACTGCTGTGCATGAGGTTTCGTGTACGATTCCTGGATCGGGCAAAGTGTTATTGGGTTTTGTTCGGTTAATTAACCTCAAAAGTTACCGCGACATACCGCGCACGTTACCGCGTCAGCGCATTACAATACTTATACATTTATTTGTTTGGATTATTTACTTTACAATTAAAGTCATTAGCAAAATAAACTCGTGAAATCATCAAGGATTTTTTAGTTAGCAAGATATATCAAGTGTGTCCTTCGGCAGCATCAAGGCAACCGCACGACAAGTTTTGTTTCAAGATAATACCAGCACGAAGTCTGCAATTGTGCTCTGCAATGAGTTAGCCTCAACTATTTTTATACGTATCAAAATATTCATTAGAGTGTACTAATCGTTCAAATTAATTGATTATTTGATGACGTATTAATCATACACAAATACGAATGTAGATACTGCCAGGTTCTTCACTTGGAACATAACACCGTAAAGACGGATTTTAAGTTTAAGACACCAGATTTTAAGTTAGACCTTCAGCCATACTATTATCAAATCCGCGTTACATTTTGTGCAGTAGTTTTGAGAGTAGTAGAACCTCGCTGATTTCAGCATGAATGGGCCAGCTCGAACGGGGAAGGACTACCCTCTCACAGAATAACGACGTGAAATAGCAGTATTCCTACTGTTGTGTTTCGTGCAGTGAGTGAGAGTGCCGGAGGCCCAATCACCGTCTTTCCCTCTTCCCGCTCCTTTTCCTTCCCACTTCCTTTTTCTCTTCTTCCTTTCCTAAAGAGTCAGCAACGCGCAAGTGATACCTCTGGTGTTGCAGGCGTCCATAGGCTACGGTGACCACTTACCATCAGGTGGGCCGTATGCTTGTTTCCCACATTAATTGTATAAAAATCAACGGGTTGCACTCCGGGATATTAACATTTGTGTTCTTATAATCAAACGAAGTTGCGAATCTTTACAAGTAAGGCTGGTCACAGACATGCGACAAAGTATATCGATTCGACCCTTTCAAAAAAAAAAAACAACGGGTTGCACTCCAGGAGTACCGGCAGAAGTGAAAACTTGAATATTAACGTTGTGCATTTTTTATATTTTGGAATGGTTAGGGAATAATTTTGCACAAATTGCTTTAATTATCAGTATAAAAGTACGTGGTAAAATACAATATTCATGTATTGCGCGCTATCGTACACAAACATGACAATTCTCCCTCCGTCTTACGAATTTTCGATCAGGTCACGTGTCCTGACGCGAGTTTAATATTTTTTACCCATTACAATGAAGGTGCACAACGCCGCTAAAGAAGTTTTCACTTCAAAAAAGTAGTATTTGCGTAAAGCGCGTACGAACATTAATTCAGACATTAATTCTAAAAATAATTGTAGTGACTTTTATAGCTCATACAAAGATCCCGTACGTAAATGTTTCTTATATATCTACACTGAATGTGTTGTATTGGAAGGCCCCATCACCTGTGATACAGTTCGTAACTAGTACAGGGATAGGTGACCTTTCTACTAATTTAATCATTTTGTACTTATAATTTAAATATGTATACCTTTACACAATATTTGTAACCATCGATTTTGGGAATAAAATATTATTATCATCGATCAAATATACCATAGAGGCACGATCGTCGCTCGAAAAACGGCCCCAACAAAAATGTGCATAAATCAGTCGTATGCGCTATATTATGCACCTGTCCTAATCACTCTTGCGTGCGCTGCCCGTAAGCGTAAGCCCGTAAGCGAGAGCGAGTCGACACCACTACTACGATGGAGACCGTACCGTATACTTAGTACGCTTGCGTATCGCGAGTAACACACTTAGGACGCTTTACATTGACGCGTTTTAACTAAACTAATACAAAATGTTTCTCAGTGGGTGTTCAATGGTTATTCCGGTTTATTTCTTGGATTGCATAATAAATGCAGACACTTATAAGTAAGTAGTACTGGTCAGTGCCACATATCGACGCGGTTTTTGTATGAGAATGTGCATCTATGGTATATTTGATCGAAGATTATTATTATATAAATACACTATACAGATATTGACCGATCGAGTTACAATTTCATCATTATGTATCGTTAGTAGCAACAAGAAGAACGAATACCTAAGATTATTTATTTAATTATTTAAAACAAATCTTCGCGTACACTACTATTCTTACCAGTTACAATAAAACTGAAAGAATTAATTATGGAAGTAAATACATAAAAATATAATATCTCGCAAACAGTAATAAGAAAAAGTACTGAAACGCTACAGAACCATTTAAAAAGCATAAAAAACAGTACAGTCACTGTGGACCCTAATTAACCCTCGAAAGCGCTGGTATTGTTGGCCGGAGACATGAATTAGCAATTTTGAGGTCCAGCCGTCTTAAAATAAAAAAAAAATTTCGTGAAGTACAAGTCATAGGCCGTAGTTATATAGCATAATATAGTAGACGAATTTCCAGCGAGCGTAATTTAATTCTATGGCCAATAAATACAAAGCTCTAGTAATGATGTTAAATCATTTACAAAAGCATAAAAACAGAACAATATTGGTATTGATAGATACCAATATTGTTCTATTTTTATGATATAGATAGGACCTATAAAATATGGACGTATATACGCCGAGTGTTCAGGTTTCGGTACTCATACGGAAGCAAAAAATTGTGTGATCCACAATTAATAATTGTCCTGAGTCTGAGTTTTCTTTTTGCACGTTGTTGACTGTTTGTGAAGATCTAGCTATATATTGAAATTAAACTACTATATACGGATTTTATCGCGTTGTTTATTTGACACTTTACAAAATTTTTGAAAACTGTTACAATACTATTACTATTAAACTTTACAAATTTTTAAGCTAATTTACATTCTGCGTAAATAGAAACACCCATGATTAAATTATGTTCGGGTACTTTGAAATAACTACACTGGAACATTGAGACAACTGCCATCTTGTCTCCCCGTGACCATGGCTGCTGAAAAGCAACCGAAACGTCGGGGAAAGTGTAAACACAAATATAAATAGTATAATAGTATAGTAATAGTATAAATAGTTTTAATAGTTTCAATAATTTAATTAGCTTAAAAAATTGTAAAGTTTAATAGTAATAGTATTGTAACAGTTTTCAAAAATTTTGTAATAAAGTGTCAAATAAAGAACGCGATAAAATCCGTATATATAGTAGTTTAATTTCAATGAATAACATTCGCGTAAACAGAAGACAATATTATCTAGCTTTAAATCTGTATTTTTATAAAATTATAACGAAGCTTGCTCAGTTTATTTTATTATATTTAGAAGTGCTTGGACTCAAACCAAAGGTTTTGGAATTATGACAATACTTATGCTTTAATATCCCTAAAAAAACACTTAACGGATTTACGTGCGATTTCACAGTTAAGTAACTTTGAAACCAACTTACATTCCAAGCCATATTACATTTGAATTTGTCAGTAAAGATATAGTGCACATAATGTTTTACGTAAGTTAAATCGTGGTCTAATCGCTCTGTACACAGATGAAATCGCAGGCAAACGTTAGTAATACATATAAAAATTTCTATCACGAAACAAATATAAGCAAGATACTAGGTTCGATAAAAGAATTAGGATGTAAAAACGCTTACATCTTATAAACTGATACAAATATTTTTATCTTTAAAACGAATAAAAAAATATATCCAGGGCAGTGACTCCCAGTTTCGCCGGTTTAGATTGTGCCACGTTTACTAAAGAGATTAAGTTTACATTTTTACAACTTATGTTTACAATTTGTATTCATGTAGCTGTATCTTTGCTTAATATCTGTGGAGTTTCGCTTTTGCTGAAAAAAAGAAACGCGTTGGTTCTTAAAAGAACTTGTGAGTGACCTTTATTTGACTAGCATGGTCGATCATGGCCTAGAATGTGAGAATGAAATATAAAATGAAAATAATTATTTTAGTAACTGTTGATTATATAGACTATATATACATATATATATATATATATTATTATATATATATTATATAATATGCTAGAACAGTGATAGCTCAGTGGGAAGACCAACAGACTGCAATGTAGAGGGTCTCGGGTTCGAACCTTCGTCGCGCACCTCTGACTTTCGGAAGTTATATGACTTTTCGAAATTATGTGCGTATTGATTGACAATTATCGCCTGCTCCGTGCCTCGGAGAGCACGTTAAGCCGTCGGTCCCGGCTGCTATGAACGTCTATAGATGGCAGCCGTTATTGGGAGAGTGTCGACACAAAAGATCCCACGGTGTCGCTGGTCTGCACAGACTGGCCCCCACATAAGATACGATAAGATATGATATAATATGCTAAGGTCTCCTTTTAAGTATGAAAATACTTGTGTCTAGATGTGTTCACTTTAACAAGACGGAATCAGTTGTTGTTACGTAAAAGTGTAATGGCTACTCTAACTCACTAATGGCTTGCCAGAAAAATCTAATTTCTTTCTTGGTTTTTACTGTCAAGAATTCCTCAGACGCATTTTATCTGATAGGAGTCTGGAACTGTACTCGGTAGCTGATAATAGGCTCACCCCTTATTATTTGGGGCCAGGAACCATAGTTAACGAAATATGGGTGTGATACATCTTTGCTCTTTCGGGGATTATAAGATGATGATAAAATGATGGTTTTTGGGGCGCCGTTTTAGTCACTAAGAGCAAGATTTCGATAATGCAACCTTTAAAGTACGAATTTATTTATATAATACTCATTGGCCTTCCTGTTGTCAAGATGTCGCTTCCGGCGTGTATTCCTGTTGTCAGGCTCCTGTTACATTTCCGAATATTTAGAAGTTGTTTAATATTTAATTTGTTGCTTTTTCAAGCAATTTTTGATTCGTTTTTTACAGCTTTATGCTGTACGACGATACGGTCAAGATGGCAAGGTCAATATTATAATTTATTTAGCCATCATTTTTATATTTTAGATATCAACCTTAAACAGACAGGTTACGTCAGGTTATATAATATTTATATTTTATTGTATTGTAAAGGAGAAACAAATAAAAATATTCTTTATCACACTATTTCTAATTAATTCCTAAACTGTATTCATGCAAAAACTTACTCATTTCAAGAGGCAAAGGCAGTTTATAGATTTCTTCTAGCTAAAATCCTGGCAAATCTTTTATGCTTCATTCACGCTCATTACATTCTTCATTTACGCTCGTCGGTTACGAATACTTTAACTTGGCTGTTTGCCTAAATATCTCCGATACACTTATAGCACGTCTAATTTGATCCTATATTGTTACATTTCTATAGTTAATTGTTAGTAACAATTATTCCAATAATAATAATAATTTTAAAAAATCTATCGTCAATTAAACAGCGGCACTCTGACTGCTTATTCTCGTAATAAAAACTATTTATAATAGAGATCTAATCCGATCTATTCTCAGTGACATAAACATCACAAATGATATTCACTTAAATTCAAATAAACGTCAAGTGTGAACATAAATTGTATTTCTTTCGTTCACATTTGACTTGACCATCATTAACAAACTAGATCGGCATTTGCCTCGGTGGCGCATTGCGACTGCTGTGCATGAAGTGTCGGTTTTAATTCCTAGGTCGGGCATAGTCTTATTGGTTTATTTGTCCAGAAATTTTCAGTAACAACACGAAGGCTGGAGCACTGCTATTAGTGGCAATAGGCTCACCCCTTATACGTGGGACCTAAAACCATCGCTGCGAAATGTGGGTGTCATAGACGTCTGCCTACACCAACGGAGATAAAAATATGAGACTATGTACGTAAATCGCAATTATATTTTAAAAAGTTTCTATAACGAGAATTCGTCTTCAATTTAACCAACATGGCCGATCGATTTGCACAGTCATCCCAGCGTTATTTCCAAAAGCATTAAACAATTTAAAAATTAATATATCTCAAATATAATACTCTAATATTACGTTCACGCAAAGTGGCGTTTCTTAGAACAACCACGTCTAGACATAGTAAGCCAATATCGAGTGCTAATTCTGAATAAACCAATAACACTTCTAAAATATCTGGACAGGATTAAATTTTGATCGATTATTAAGGTGATTAACACACGGCACCGCGCACCGCCGCGGTAGGCGGTGAAGCGGATCTCATGTCGCATTGGCCTCTACTAAATCCGTTGATGCCTAACACACGTACACCGCCCGACCGCGCGGTCTAGCGGTGTTCTTTCGCCGTGTGATAATCGCCTAACTCAAACAGTTATATTTCGGCTTAGAATCAAACAATTAGTACTATGTCTATTTGGTTTCGGCGATACACTTTATTCTATTTGGTAATGTGTTAGTTTACGACAGTCGTTCGCATATTAATGGACTTTCATAACATAATTTCTACCTTCTCGTGTTTGTTCTGAGTATATTGCCTTAGATTTATGAATAAAGTTATAGTATTTGTGTTATTATTAGGTTTATCATTGCATATACTAGTCGGTCTTATAGTAAGTGCTTTAACCAAGCCGTGCCGTGCAGGAAATTGTTTAAATAGTCGCATCACCATTATCACCACTTTCAAACAACGGACAAAAAAACACGCAGACTCGAAACAACTATTCGTGGATCACCAAATATTTTTTGTGTCCGTTGTTTGAATGTTTGTAAAGACCAGTGCGACACGGCAATTATTCCAAGAGCGGTCATTGTATTTTTAAACTATTTGATTTGCTGCAGTTTCCGGCGTTTAATATCTAAGACATTAATAATACTGTTACTCGTGATATGCTTAACACAAAAACGGCTACGTAGCTGCGTATGTCCTCATATAGCTGTTAAGGCCCCTCTACACAATGGCCCATGATGGGCGAGTACAGGCACGCACGATTGTGTAGAGAGCATAATCGTCTGTGAGTGGCCATCATCGCCTATAATCGTGACTAATCGGTCAATTTTATTGTCGGTACATCAAAGGAATGCGTGCCAATGATCGTGCGCGTGTCCACACAATCGTCCATCAATCAGTCGCACGACAGAGGTCAAGTTTTTTTTTTTTTTGCTCGTCCAAATGACCACACTCCACCTGATGGTAAGCAGTCGTGTGGTCTAAGAGCAGTGGCCTCCACATCGCCCCCACAGTAGCCGAAGCGATGTTGAGGTCCCTACTTTGACGGCCTGAGAAGATGCTTTTTCACGCCCCGCTTAAAGAACCCAGGATTGAAGGAAGAAGGAAACACGTGCCTTGGCAGAGAATTCCATGCCTTGGTCGTCCGGCAGAGATATGAAGACCCAAACTTTTTGGTACGCGCTCTAATCGACTCTACCGTGTAAGGATGGCATCTGAGCCCAGCACGCGTTGTTCTGGATAGGAAAGGGGAGGGCGGGATAAGGTGGAATAACTCTTCAGAGCACTCCCCGTTGTATATTCTGTAGAAACATGCCAATGAGGCAATGTCCCTACGGAGTTGCAGAGGTTCCAGTGAACTCGTGACCTCTGGATCTCCGATGATATGGCCAGCCCGCCGCTGTAACCGGTCGAGAGCGTCCAGCAAGTACTGCGCGGAGCCATCCCAAAGATGAGAACAGTACTCCACGCAAGGGCGAACTTGTGCCTTATACAATAGGCACAGTTGCCCAGGCGTGAAGAACCGCCTCACCCTGTTCAGAACTCCGAGTTTTCGCGAAGCTTGCTTAATGACGCTCTCGATATAGGTTTTCTGATTAAGGGAGCGGCAAAGATCCATACCTAAGATGGAGAGACTGTCACGTATCACCAGTGGAGTGTTCTTCAGAGAAGGGAGGGGAAGGAACGGAGACTTTTTTGTTGAGAACACGCATGCCTGGGTCTTCTTGGCGTTGAACTCGACCAAGTTCTTGGCACCCCATTCATAGATGCGGTCCAAGGTCTGGTCAAGTTCAACGACAAGATTCTGCCTTTTCCCCTCAACCTCAGCCTGTTTGGCCCCAGGATGTCCGAGATATCGCCCATGCACGGTACTGTCGTCCGCATAACAATGTATGTTGCCGAGATTCAACATATCATTGATATACAGAAGAAAGAGCGTAGGGGATAAGACAGAACTCTGAGGCACTCCTGCATTGACCTGCATAAATTTGGAAGCGTGACCGTCGCAAAGGACCCGAATACGACGCTTCTGCAGGAAACTTGCAATCCAGGTGCAAAGTTGAGGGGGCAAGCCATAGGCCGGAAGCTTGGAAAGAAGAGACCGGTGCCGGTGACGAACGCTAGAAGATCACCCGTTGATCGTTTAGCCCGAAAGCCGTATTGGCGATCATTGATCAACGATTGATCCTCCAGGTAGCGGACAATTTGGGTGTTTATAATCCGCTCGAACACCTTGGAGAGCACCGAGGTGATAGCTATGGGACGATAGTTGCTTGGCTCGGAGCGGTCCCCCTTTTTGGGAATCGGTTGAACGTTCGCCTCCTTCCAAGCCTCAGGCACAATGCCTGCGGCGTAAGACGTCCGGTATAGGCGCGTAAGCGTGGGAGACAACTCCGCTGCACATTTTTTAAGGACCACAGCTGGGATGCCGTCAGGTCCACTGGTTTTCCGAACATCGAGAGACTGCAGTATCGCACGAACGGTTCGTTGCCTGATACATATATCAGGCATGGTGTAGCCGCAGTTGGCAATGTTAGGCGGCTGCGAACCGCAGTCATCGATTCGGGAGTTGGCCGCAAAGAGATTTGCAAGCAGATCTGCTTTCTCCTGCGGCCGATGAGCCAGTGATCCATTCGGATACCTCAGAGGGGGCAGCAAGGTCTGGCAGAAGTTGGACTGCACGGCTTTGGCCAGGCGCCAATAGCTACGACTGCCCGTAGGATGCGCCATGAGTTCCTGGTCGAACCGTGCGACGCGCTTGGCATCCGCTCTTAAGTATGCCCTCTTGCAGACCTTTGTGGCTTGGTTGAACGCTGTCTTCAGGTGATCCACGTTAGGGTCGTGGAGAGTGCGAGCCCTGGTCCAAGCGCGGTACGCTGTCTGTTTTCGTTCAACAGCATCAGCGCATTCACGACCGAACCAGGGCCTTTTTCTGCCGCCGCTCGTGACATCACTGTATGGAATATAATATTCCATACCCAGGATGATTTCCCCAGCGACAGCAGTAGCGCTCTCTGATGGATCCCTGTTCTCAAAGCAGCGTTGAGCCCAAGGGATGGATGCGAAGTACTCCCGCATTCAATCCCAGTCAGCCGACGAGTAGTGCCACAGTCGTCGTCTTGCCTCCTCGGGTCGTGGAGGCGTAACAACAACAGCTGTGGCACAAACCAGACAGTGGTCTGAGGTGCCCAGAGGAGCACGAATCGACACACTGTACCGGTTCGGGTTACTCGTTAGCAGCAGATCGAGCAGAGAGGGCGCCTGACCTGCAATGTCTGGTATCCGGGTGGGCTGGAGTACCAGTTGAGACAGGTCATGCGTGAGAGCGAACGCATAGGCAGTTCGTCCCGCGTGGTCTGTTTTGGGAGAACCCAACCAGGTCTCATGGTGGGCATTGAAATCTCCCAAGAACACCAACTCAGCGTTCGGAAACCGCTCCTGCGCGTCGTCTGCCGCCTGACTCAGGTAATTGAAGAGTCGAGTTGTCTCAGCGTCTCCTGAATAGGATCGGTAGAGCCACATGTAGATTTGGCTGAAAGAGCCATGATCTACGTATACCCAAAGGACAGAGAAGGAAGGGTCCTCTAGGCATTGTAGACGGCGACAGCAAATATCCGCCCTAACAAACAAGCATACCCCGGCTTTCGCGAGGAAACACTCCTCTAGTACGTAGCCGGGATATTGCAGGTAGTTCGTGTCTGCAGGACGGCGTATTTGTGTCTCCGTTAGAAAAAGCATTGCCGGCCGAGCCGTCTCCAGGTGGTGATGGACGGCATTAAGGTTAGCGTGGAGTCCTCTGATGTTAATAAACTCCACGACACAGGAAGCAGCAGTGGGGTTACGGCGATTGGCTGCTGTTGAACGACAATGCTTTGTTCGTACTGTCATAGAGTGAAAGGAAGGGGAAACGTGAAAAAAAAGAGGCGGCTATTCTCGCAGCAAAGTGGGGCAAGGCGCAGAGCAAGTTTTGTCATATAACTGTATGGTATGGCGATAGCCGATCTGACGGATGGAAGGACACCCGTACCCTCCCGAAAGTGGTCGCCGGGACCCACCCTCCGGTCACCATCCGGCACGACGAGCCACCTCGAGATTATGCGCGGCATGATAAGGCAGCCAACCTAGTTGGTTAGACTCGGTTGGGCCTCTGGACTATACCGCGGGCGGCCAGCAGAGCACCGTTTCTACGGCTCTCCCTGGTCGCCGGGTCGACTTGCGCCACCCACACAATGACTCTACGGATACTCTGCAGGTCCCTCATAAGCTGCGAGAATCGTCACCTCATGCTTAGGCCTCCGGCGCTCTCATTCACCGAACGAAACACAGCAGTGAAACACTGTTGTTTCACGTCGATTTTCTGTGAGAGGGTAGTACTTCCCCGGTCGAGCCGGCCCATTCCTGCTGTAACCAGCTTGGCTCTACTACATGCTAAGAAGGGAGTGGTTTTTTGGCGGGAACGCTGTGAAAGTGTGACGCCAATTTAAAAAAAAAAGTATAGATTGTACATGGTGCCGGTGAATTTATGGCTACGCAACAAAAATAGTTGAATTTTTGACCTTTTTTTGATGCACATTCCGTTAATGATTATATTATGTACTGAGCAAATAACAGCAGCCGCTCTCACTTCGACGTCCATCTTCAACAGACAACAGTGAACACAGTACAGTAAATGTAACAGTCACGATTGTGTAGAGAGCAACCCATGATCGCGACGATGAGGGCCATTTTTTTAAATCGCCCATCATGGGCCATTGTGTAGAGGAGGCTTTAGATTGTATGAGTTTGTTTTATTACTCTATTTCAAGATCAAACGTCTTGAAAAGTGATGATTAGCATTCTCAATCAAAAAGATAAGGGTTGGAACTATGATGGTAAATCAGTACTTTAGGAGTAGTAATACTTGCAGTCTCACGCTTATATCCCTTAAAAGGTAGGCAGTGGTGTCATACACCCACAATCTGTCAACTATGATTTAGGTACTTCGTTATAGAGGGCGAGATAATTGTCATTCACCAAGAACCTAGAGTTGAATTAGAGTGAAGTTTTCGAAACGCCCTGCTGTTATGAGTATGTCATGACAGAAAACCCAATACCACTTACCCCGACCCGGAATTCGTTCACGAAGTCTCACGCAGAACAAATGAGTTTACCGCTGCGCCAGCGCCACCGAGATAATAATTCTCAAATAATCTCTTGGCCAACTCGCCCCGGCAGTTTAATATTTGAGAACAATTAAGATGCTATGGTATTCTTATCGTCTTTGGTTCCCGCCTTTTGTTTATAAAAGACGTTTAACCTGTTAACTCCTTCAGCTAAGCTAGAATACTTGTCTAAGGAGGGAAATCGCATTGTTGAGTGCAAAACCTCGCTTGCAATTCGATTGCTATTCCTTCAAATAACGAGGTCACATTAGCTCCAATACATTAAACACACTACAATACTTCGACTACATAAATCAGAGATAAAATCCGTTAATTTGGGATACACGCGGCTGAACCTGGCGGGTGGCGTTATCGCGCAATCCTACTGAAACTGTTTCAACGCTTACAAATGTGAACAAAATATTGCTAGTAGCACAGGTAACGCAGTTTTTTGGATGTTTTGTATAATAATTGATACGTTGGTGGCGCAAGGGTAGTTAGCTTGAAGTCTTGAGTAAGATGTCTGTGTAGGGCAAAGTGATGTTGGAATTTGCTTTCATTAAATTTCTTGTTGGAGGACGGAATCTAGAACTAATCGATAGTCGGCAATGGCTGTGAACGGCAAAGTGTTATTGCGATATCTTGTATGAAATCTCCCAGCAAGACGGCGTCTGGAACTATGCTTGATCAGCGACAGTATGTTTTTTTTCGTATTACGTGGGATTTTAAACTAAAGCTGATGAAATGTGGGTGAAACACATATCTGCATTCTATAGGGATATAGACATGACTATGTATATATGTTAGTATAATAGTCAAACTTAAGATATATCTTGTGGGATACATATTATATGGACTGCATGTATGGTGCGGCGGGCAAGCAGTTGCCTTGCCGGTTCTGCTGTCGCTACTCTGAATGTTTTTGGTTCAAAACCTAAAAGAATAAATCATTTTCAAAATTTTATGCGGTCCACAAGTTATTGTTCTAGTTATAGTCTTTGGGGAGCAGCGATAGCTCAGTGGGGAGACCAATATACTGCAATGCAGAGGGTCTCGGGTTCGAACCCACGTCGCGCACCTCTGACTTTCGGAAGTTATATGACTTTTCTAAATTATGTGCGTATTGATTGACAATTATCGCTTGCTCTGTGCCTCGGAAAGCACGTTAAGCCGTTGGTCCCGGCTGCCATGAACATCTATAGCAGTCGTTATTGGGAGAGTGTCGACACAAAAGATCCCACTGGTTCGAAGTGTCGCCGGTCTGCACTGACTGGCCCCCGCATAAGATAAGATATAGTCTTTGGGACTTTACAAACTAACAATTAACTGACTCAAAGGCCCAAAGACTGGACGGGTAGCACAGTGGTTTAAGGTGTCGCCTCCTCGCATGTTACAAGCCGAGTGTTATGTGTTCGATCTATAGAAGAAACAAAATACTGTGTGATCCACAAATACTTATTCATAATCTGAGTATTATTAATGTCCATTGTTTAAATGAGCATAATGCCCCGCGATATCTTTATATATATAATTCTTCTGTACGTGTGTTGACATTGAACTCCTAAACGGCTGGACCGATTTGAATGAAACTTTGTGTGTGTGTTCAAGTGGATTCGAGGATGGTTTAGATATGCTTTTTTTTCTCTTTTGTACAGGACAACGTCTGTCGGGACAGCTAGTATACCTATATAATTTAGTTAGTGTGGCAGTAGTATATTTAAGAACGAAAGCTAAACAAAATGTGTTTGTGACATAACTCTTGACTTTGAGTCATCCCTCTCTGCGATAAAGTCGTCATATTATCATAGTAAGTCTTATAGGTCATCGCACTGTACACATAAACATTAGCTTGCTAATAAATAAATCTTCGTGCCAGTGAAAAACTCGATACAGACGATACCTTTTAGCTAAATTGAAAAAAGTACGTAAGACTAAAATGATGCTTTATATTTATTTACTTAGACTTAGCTGTGTCGTGGGTAATTTTTTATACAGCTATACCTAGACTTAGAATTAATAAATATCTAGACTTCACATGTTTATCCTTAAAGGGCATCGAACCCTCTAACTTAACTGTTCGTCGCTCTATTTCTTTAAATCTTTCTTTTTATGGAGATGTAGATCAATAGGTTGTGTTGATAAAATGTGTATTAGAGAGATTAGCGCGTTCAACCAAACAAACAAACAAACTCTTCAGCTTTATAATATTAGTATAGATATATTCTCGTCTATAGCTCCTAATGGAGTACTTCAGACATAAATAAAAAAGGTAGGTAACGCGCCGCTCAATCTCACGAGAGCAGAAAACATTCACAATTGAAACATTTTAATTTCCATAGTGACAAACTGACAAAGGTATGGAAAAGACAAAAGGACGCAATTTTTGTAGGAGGCTGTATTTTAATAATATTATGTAGGTATGTCATTGTATGTATTATACGTATGTCGGCACTGCACATAACATTTGACATCCGCTGTCAATTACGTCAAAATAGGGTGACAAGTATCGTCACTCTTGCGGAACATCAACGGTGGTTGCGGGGCGGCCATCTTGGAGAGGCACTTTTCGAACGAGGGCCGTCTGCGCACCACGCTCGCGACGAATCGCTTATTTTCGACGTAATCTTTAAACATTCTATGTTTTATATTCTATGTTGTATAACCATTAGCCAGTCCGTAATTATTGATCAGTGAATAATACGTTGTAATTTCGTGAATTACGTTGTTATTTCGTGAATTATAGTAAATTGAATAATACCAATACTTTATTTTAAATTACGCACGATGGAAAATTCATACATACACCATCCTGTGCCTACACGTACATACAATGATATACATAGATAATATTATTATAAATATGTATGTACAAAGTAACCATATTACAATGTAAATAGATATAAAATATATTGCCTTTATTTAATACTAGATTTTGCCCGTGGCTTCGCTCGCGTTAATTTAGAATTTAATAATCAATTCGGGTTGTACTCTGCTTGTTATAATATAATTCAATCATGATTCTATAGACACGTGGCGCCATCTACTATCATAAGAACGTTATTGTTGTTTTCCTCGAGAACAGTAATTTTTTTCGGAATGAAAGGTAGCCTATGTCCATTTCTGTACACCTGACAACGTATTTGCAAAATTTCAGAATGATCGGTTCAGTAGGCGTCAAAAGGTAACAAACAAACAAACTCATTTTCGCTTTTATAATATTAGTTAGGATTAGGATGTCATTGTATATATTATACGTAAATACAATGACATACATAATAGTATTATGAATATGTATGTACAAAGTAACCATATTACAATTTAAATAAATAGAAAATATATTGCCTTTATTTAATACTAGTTATCACCCGCGGCTTCGCTCGCGTAAATGTAGGTTAGGTTAGGTTAGGTTTGCAACAGTTCTTTTTTCTGGATGAAAGGTACCCTATGTCCTATTCTGTACCCCTGACAATGTGTATGCAAAATTTCATGTTGATCGGTTGAGTAGTTAAGGCGTGAAAGCGTAACAAACAAACAAACAAACAAACTCATTTTCGCATTTATAACATTAGTAAGGATGTTATTCATTGAAATTAAATTACTTTATATGGACTTTATCGCGTTGTTTATTTAACACTATATTACATAATTTTAAAACTGTTTCACTACTACTATTGAACTTTACCACTCTATAAGCTAAATAGCTTAAAAAGAAGTTAGCTCAAGTTAACTATTAATATAACTATAACTTAACTATTTATATTTAAGCTTACACTTGCCCGACGTCTCGGTTGCTTTTCCGCTGCCATGTTTACGGAGAGACAGCCTGTCTATATAATCATTAAATCCAATATAATAAAATCAACATTCTCGTAAATAAATATTTGTATAGCAATTACCATAACTTTCTTATAAAAAGAGGACTTTTGTTTTAAAGGTATATTCAAGCACATAGCCTAGTGCGTGACTGTTATACTGACAAGCAGAGGCCCGAGTTCTTTGAAGTTATGTGCGTATTAAAATAGGTAGTTACCGCTAGCTTAAGTGGTGACAGAAAACATAGTGAGGAAACCTGCACGTCTAAGGAATAATGTTCTCGAAGATATCTGAATTCTGCCAACCCGCAGTACAATGCGGGTTGGAAAAAAAATTGGTTGTCTGTAAAGTCGGTTTACGGACGATAGTTTAACGTGACAACGTCATAACAAAATTTCTCTCCCGTAACGTTACAATGAGCGTAACGGGACAATGAGCCATTCTTTTTCGTGCGTGCAGCCGGCATTCATCGATTTATTAGACGTTGTCACGTCAAAAGGCTATACTATAGAATCTATAGTATAGCCTTTTTCACGATGTGAAGAGGCCCGTGTCCCGTGGGACATTTTAAATACAGGGCTGATACTGTTACAAGGGACACAAAGTATCGACTCTGGCTCACAAGAATTATTTGTGAATCAGAAAAATTGTCTATTTCGTGTGTGAACTGAGCCAGTGGCGTAGCGTAGTGGGGGCGGCAGAGGCAGCCATTCGCCGCCAAGCTTACTGAAAGTTGATACAAACGAGCTAAGACAAGAATTTGCTAATTAAAAGTTTAAACAGTTGTTTGAATAAAAACAGTGGATATGGCGATTTTCTTTTATCAAAGTTATTTGAGATTAGTCAACTATAAGGAGCACAGGAGAGAAGGATTCATTCAAAATCATTTATTTCGGGCTGCATAGGCCCGTAGATAAATACCTTAACATAAATTTACATATTATAAAATTTTATAATACATACACACAACACCATCTAGCCCAAACTAAGCAGAGCTTGTACTATGGGTACTAGACAATGGATAAACATACATATATACTTTTTTGTTTTGTAAATACATATATATTATACCTACATAGAAACATAGATGCATAGATAAATACCTTATAGACTAACATACATACAATTTGTGTTAGTATTTATAATATAACTTATTAACTATGTTAGTACTGCTTCACTTGCACTCTGTTGTTGTGCGTTCATGTGGCACTTGTCCGCGGAAGCGACGGAACACGACACCCTTCGGTCAAAAGTCCTCCTTCATGAATATGTGCAGAAAGCAAGTAATATCTGAATTCTGAGATGGGTAGGCCACCAAGTCACGCAGGCATTGATCATGTAATTCCGTCGAGAAATCTTTGGTGTCCTAGTATCATAAGTGTAGGGATACTGCTGACGCATTAGTTTTGTATAGTCAGGCGCAGTAATGCGATAATCTCGCGCAGAGTTGTCTCCCCGCAACCTCTCAGTTAGGTCATAGTTCAGCATGTATTTATTTAATTTGTAACAATAACAAAAGTTGCCAGATCATGTCATCCAAAAAAAAAAATTACTTTGATGGACGAAAAAATTCCTCACTTACCGCAGAAAGAGATTGTATTATCAGTCCTATTGTTATGAACATCATGCTATCGGCTCTTTGTTACACTGTCCCACTGTTGGGTTCGAGCCTTGTGTCGAGAAAGATTGGTCCATAGACAACCGCGTTGCCTTCAGCTACGCAGCTACTTTACTTGCAGTTACGCAGATGGGATACATCCTATAGAGAATTCATAGATACGCAGGTTTCCTCACGATATTTTATATCGCCGTTACAGTGAGGGATAATAAACTATTAAATGGGCAGCATAACTTTTAAAAGATAGAAATACGTGCCTTGGTTAAAAAGTCGAACCCCCTAAGTGGACGTGAAACAGTGTCCCATTAGGTCATCGCAAAACTGCCTCCGCTTTACTGTGTACCATGTTAGTAGAATTAAAACATTTTTATCGCTATCCACTTACACTGGGACCGAGCCTATTTCAAAGTTTACTGTAACGATACTTATAAAATTGTTACAAGTTGTACGAACACAGAGTAGCTGGTACTTCGTTATCGCTGCCTCTGTTCTTATGAATGTATTCAATTGTTTATATATAAAGTATCTAATTTATATATTAATCTATCTATTATTCTACTCAGCAAGTTCTATTATTAGGCTTATAGAAGTGGATTCCGTATTTCGAAACAAAGTAGTTTTAACAAATTCTTTAATTTCCTATGGCTTTATAATTTAAATTAATTTCATTGGATTTAAAGTAGGTTAGTAGAAATGTCAAAGTTATTTTCGTCGCATTTTAGACTATGAAATTTAGGTTATGCAGTCTTGAGTTGTATGTCATTTTTATTTGTCCCAATCTCGTTAAAATGTCACAGGCCGATTGTGTACACGGGAGCGACGTATTTAAATGTGTCCTGAAATGCAGCAAACATTTTATCCTGTCGTATAGATATCGCGTGACATGACATGTGGAAGCATGTTTTTACAAGCGTTGACGGTGACTACAGTCACGGTTCGATGTTACAGTCGAATGTTCGATCTTTCCGAAGTGGGCTTTTGTTAAAGGCTTTTTTAGGTAACCATTGTCACGTCTGTTATAGCTTATGTGAAGAAGACAGCGCTAAGGTTGTAGGAGACGGAAAGGAAGGAGGGGATCCATTAACCATAGTGGTTAATTGGGCCTCCAGCGCTCTCGCTCACCAAGCGAAACGCAGTACATACATATACCTAATGTAACTGTTGATATTTTGTTAAAGCGCAGTTAATGGTATTGGACTGGCCCATCTAGGCTTAAACCAGCTCGAATGAGAAGTAATTGATTTATAGTGGTACTCACGGGATCACTACTTAAACTATTGCGCCTTCCTAGTATTTCAATATAAGATATGAAATATAGAAATGCCTGTTTAAATAATCGTACAACATAATTTTCAGCTTGAACAGCCCTGTCGTCGCATTAATAAAATAAACTAGTGCAAAGTCAACACAACAAAGTAGCTCCATTGTGTTCTTAGCTAAAGTTTATTGTGTATGCAAACGTGAACAAGACAATTGCTTAGCATCATTTCCTATGGAGTCCTTTATGCAGCAGTGAGATAATTACATGTACCTGTCGTAGAGTTATAGTAATAGCCGTGGTGTGTTTTTAGTGATTCGATTTCGCTCGCATTAAAGTAGATTTATTTTAAGATAGAGTTTTAGCAGCGTATGTTATTTTGATGTATAAACAATAATACTGTAGTTTCATCAAAATCTGTTCAGTAGTTTTTGCGTGAAAGAGTAACATACATCTATCCATCCATCCTCACAAACTTTCACATTTATAATATAAGTAGGATTAGTTAGGTTAGGTTAGGTTACTGCAGCGATAGCTCAGTAGGGAGACCAACAGACTGCAATGCAGAGGGTCTCGGGTTCGAACCCACGTCGCGCATCTCTGACTTTCGGAAGTTATGACTTTTCGAAATTATGTGCGTATTGATTGACAATTATCGCCTGCTCCGTGCCTCAGAGAGCACGTTAAGCCGTCGGTCCCGGCTGCCATGAACATCTATGGCAGTCGTTATTGGAAAGTCAGTGCCCTCTAATATCCTGACACTGGTCTAGCCTTAGGGTATCGTTAGCCTTCGGGTTGCGGAGGTCAGATGGCAGTCGCTCCGTGTAAAAACTGATATCCAGTCAAATCCGGTTAGACTAGAAAGCCGACCCCAAGTGACTTGGGAATAATAAAGGCTAGGGAGAAGAGGAGTAGTATTAGTTAGGATTAAGGACAATTTGAAACATTTTATTTATTTACTAGCTTTTGCCCGCGGCTTCGCTCGCGTTAATTTAGAATTTGACAATAAATTCGGGTTGTACTCTGCTTGTATAATAATATAATTCAATCATGATTCGGTAGACACGTGGCGCCATCTATTATCATAAGAACGTTATTGTTGTTTTCCTCGGAAACAGTAAATTTTTTCTGTACGCCTGACAACGTATATGCAAAATTTCAGGATGATCGGTTCAGTGGTTTAGGCGTGAAAGGTAACCAACAAACAAACTCATTTTCGCTTTTATAATATTAGTTAGGATTACCTATTTAAACATCGATAAAACGCAAACATTACTATAGAAATTGCGCCTGGTCATTTTTAGGTTCAAGAAGTTCTGCTACTGTTGCTGCAGCTGTTAGTGTTGTTTAAGTATCGATTAGTATGTGCTAACATTAAAAATTAAATGTTATATCTTAGTGAAAATAATGTACGGATTTATTTATCGCGGTTTTCTATTGTACAGGGACTATAATAATATATTATGTGCCCTTAAATATGACTACACCTTTCTATTACACGTGTGTACAATTAAATGAATAAATATCTTTTGCTTCTAAATACTGAAACAGTTGCTTAAAAAGCCGCTTCTAATTGCACCAGCTAAAATTACTCTTCAAAATGCAATATTGTGTTTGCGGCACCAAATTGATTCAAACCCAGCATACCTAATACCGGCCAGTACCCGGTAATATTTAATAGTGTGGTTACAGCCATGGGTCGGTTCAGCCAATTTGATTGGTAAACTGGTTCAATTGGACGGCTTAGGGTTGAATCAATAATGGCGTTGGGATTTAACGTACCCAAAGTTTAATGATGGATGCCGGTATCTTATGATGGAGGTTTAATTGAAATGTAGTCATGTAAATTGTAAGGATTAATACAAGGCAAGATGCCAAGGTAGTACAGCGGTTGAATGCCTCTGCTGTGCGTGAGGTATATGATTCGGTACCCGGATCAGTTAAAATGTTTTTAGGAGTTTAGCATTTAACAACATGGAGACTGGAGCTGATCCATGTAAATGGCAATAGGATCGTTGTCTATGACGACGGACCTAAAACTTTAGCTTGTGACATGTTGGTGTAATCTACTTCGATCTATGTTTTATATCTCTTTAAAACTAAGAGACACATATAGCAAATATATCTTCGTTTATAAAATGACTAGCTTTTGCCCGCGGCTCCGCTCACATTTATTTAGAATTTGACAATCAATTCGGGTTGTACTCTGCTTGTAATAATATAATTCAATCATGATTCGAAAGACACGTGGTGCCATCGATTATAATAAGAATGTTATTATTGTTTTCCTCGGGAACAGTAACTTTTTTCGGGATGAAAGGTGGCCTATGTCCGTTTCTATACACCTGACAATGTATATGCAAAATTTCAGGATGATCGGTTCAGTGGTTTAGGCGTGGAAAGGTAACAAACAAACTCATTTTCGCTTTTATAATGTTAGTTAGGATTAGGAAGTTACGAAGTTAGGATTGCCTTGGTGGCGCAGCAGTAGCATAAGAAACTGCTGTGCATGAAGTCCCGTCTTACCAGGCAAAGTGATATTGAGTTTATCCATCAGGAAAAATTCTCAGTAGCTGCACGGAGTCCGAAAAAATATGGAATGTAAGCGAAATGTGGGTGTGTTATACACTTCTGCCTACCTCTTTTGAGATATTGACGTGAAACTATGTATGTATAGAATGTAAATTAATGTGGTGAGCAGTTGATAAAATGTGTATATTGTAGTCCGTTTGTTGTTTTGCGATTCTAACCAAATGTGTGCCGAAATGCCAGAAACATTTGTGGTTGTTAGATAATTTATTTGCGGCTATGCTCTATTTAAATAATAAACAAGCAACAATGGTGTCGCGATTGAACTGTTAAATGAATATCTCAGTGATTTAAGTCAAAATGACTTATTTACATTCTTATCTATAATGGATCAAGCCTACAAGCCACGTTTGGGACAATTGTTCTAGATGTTTCTATATAAGACTGCTTTGTTTTGACTGTTAACCTAAATTGTTTCATCTTATTGCTTTTGTTGTAAATTTAATTATTACTTACCTCACTAATAATAATAATTAGTATAAATGTCGCTTTAGTTGCTTAGTAAACTCACTAATACACTTTGGCGTTAATAAGTTTTTTACATAAATAAATGATTTTTAACTTAATTGAATTATACTGAAAATGAATTGTACTTATATTTGACTAGCTTTTGCGCGCGACCCTTTTCGCGTGGTACCTACATCAATAAGTAGTAGCCTATGTCCTTCCCCAGGTTTTAAACTATATATATACCAAATTTCATGTAAATCGGTTGAATGTTTTAGCAGTGAAAAGGTAACAGACAGACAGCGCCACTAAAGCAGGAAGCAAAAATATTCCCAAGTCGTGGTCGTCTATTTGCTGTTTTAATTTTAAAATGTATCTTATCTTATGTGGGGGCCAGTCAGTGCAGACTGGCGACACTTTGATCCAGTGGGATTTTTTGTGTCGACACTCTTCCAATAACGACTGCCATAGATGTTCATGGCAGCCGGGACCAACCGTTGCTTAATGTACTCTCCGAGGCACGGAGCAGGCGATAATTGTCAATCAATACGCACATAATTTCGAAAAGTCATAATTATATCTTCCGAATGTCAGAGGTGCCCGACGTGGGTTCAAACCCGAGACCCTCTGCATTGCAGTCTGTTGGTCTCCCCACTGAGCTATCGCTGCTCTAAATAAAATGTATAATCTACAATATCAAGACAGTTTTATAGTCCATTTATGCAAGATGACTTCTAGCACCTAAATGCTTCGTTAGTTTCGTGGCATAAGTTTACGCTTATAGTGCGTATTACGTTAGTTTCAGGTCCCAATACAGGCTGTGCGAAGTTATATTAGTAGTGCCTGTAAGGATATTCTCAGAAGCAGCACGGAGTCTCGAAATGTGCCACGTATATGGCTGTGAGCTCACTTTGATTTAATATTCAGCTTAATCTGGTTAGACAAAAATGCCGACATTTGTGAATAATTCGATAGCGCCCTTTGCCTAAATTTAGCATCTAACCTATAGATATAAAGTATTTTTTTTTATACATCTAAGGTGGCAAACAAGCATACGGCCCACCTGATGGTAAGTGGTCACCGTAGCCTATGAACGCCTGCAACACCAGAGGCATCACTTGCGCGTTGCCGACCCTTAAGGAAGAAGGAGAAGGAGTGAGAAGGGGGGTAAGGGGTGATTGGGCCTCCGGCACTCTCACTCACCAAACGAAACACAACAGTAGGAATACTGCTATTTCACGTCGATATTATGTGAGAGGGTAGTCCTTCCCCGGTCGAGCCGGCCCATTCATGCTGAAATCAGCGATCATTTACTAAACAATAACTCATAGCCTTTAACGTACATAAGTGATATTTTGTTAAAATATTTTAACTTTGACTTTGAATAAGGTTAAGTTGACGTTAGGCATTACATACTCCGAGATTACAGTCGAATTTGTCACAGTGACATTTCATCAAACATATCCTTTAAAGAATATAGAACAAGATTCCTCGATGTATATATCATTTGAACAACACGTCAATTTAATGATGATAGACGTATTACATCTATCATCATTAAATTGACGTGCAGACACTAGACGAAGCAATCCATTTGGGTGCAAAGCAAATCAATTCAGAGAACGCACACACAAGAGATTTAAGTTTGGTGACATTGCCAATTTGCTTCTGCATATACAGTTGCCAAGCAAATTGGGAATTGGGATACGGTGATTTTAGCATTCAACTATATATTAACTAGCTTTTGCCCGCAGCTTCGCTTGTATGAGAATAGTAGTTTTTCTGGATGAAAGGTGCGCCATGTCGTTTTCTGCATCCCTAACAATGTGTATTGCGAAATTCAGTGATGATTGGGCAAGTAATCAAGGTGTGAAAGCGTAACAAATCAATAAACAAACAAACTTACAGTTTAAAAAGGAGTGTTTTAAATTGAATAAAAAAGATCATAGTCTAGTAATTGAGTGAAAGAAAATGGCCACTATTTATTGTTATTATATGCATCGACCAGCTTTTTATTGGTTTTCAGGTGCGTCAAACTTTACAAATATTAATTATATTGAGATTATTGATTATAATTAGTAATTCCATGTAGAGAGACGTTTGCTTTGCTATATGTGACGTAAATTTGTTGGCTTATGTAACTTGAGCGGTTATGTTATTAGCATCGATTGCTTTTGACGTTTCGTGTCTGCAACTGAAATTACTCAGTACATTATCTGATATGTCTACTTTAGACAGTATACATATTATCATGAAAGGTAATAAATTTACGTCACGATGCACCTGGGTTGTGACGTAATTATTCAGGCAAATCGAAGAAGTGTGTATTTTAGTGGCAGATAGCAGTAATTCTACTGTTGTGTTTCGTTCGGTGAGTGAGAGTGCCGGAGGCCCAATCACTCTCTTGCCCCCTTCCCGCTCTTTCTTCCCATTTCCTTTCCTAAAGGGTCGGCAACGCGCAAGTGATGCCTTCGGTGTCGCAGGCGTCCATAGGTTACGGTGACCACTTACCATCAGGTGGGCCGTATGCTTGTTTGCCACCTTAGTAGTATAAAAAAAAGATGAGCTAACAGTAGTTAATTATACTGTTAAAGTGGTGAACACAAGGCCTGATGGTAAGTGTTACCATCAGACCAAAGATCGCTTACCATTGACTTGTTGGTAAACGTTAAGCACTTGCAACTTTAATGGTACCACGCCCTCGTTTTAATTTAATTAGGCTTATTATTCTTAAGAGTCGGCATTTTAATTTAACTAAATTTAGCTAAATTTAGCAATATTCTCGCTTCATATTACATCGGATTTCATACAATCCGATGTAATATGAAGCGAGAATAAATAAATAGTTATTTATACCTTTAAATTATTTCCAAAGCGATTACCATATCAAATCTTGGAATACCAGATATAATTAAAAACCAATTGTGTCTGGCCGCCATTGTACTGCTGCGACTCAATAGGTTAAGACCCGTTGTCCAATTTTGTATGTATTGTATTGCCATCTAAGTCGCATGTATTGCCAGACTCCGTGCTGCCATTGGGTATTATTAGCACGACAGGGAATTAAATACGAGGCGTTACAATCAGCGCTGCGGTCTTGGTCGTTCGTTAGGCTGTCTCGACGGCAAGCTTATCTATGAGGAAATTGTGGTTAAGAGAACACCATAGCTAGCCCAGGGAGACCAACCATCGTCCTTCACCTTGTAAACGACTTTATTCAAGCATTCACTTAGATTTCATGTTAAAAGTCGACGTAAGATTTTGTCAGAACAAGATAAATCCATGAATGGGTGTCTTTAGTGTCTGGGGTAATGATAACAATACTAATTTATTGTGACGCAGTCGGATAATGCCATCGGAAATTGTTTTCTGTTATCTCGCAGTTGTAATAAAATGTTTCGTTGACTTTCGGTTTTATTAGTCTGCTATATTTCGTTGTTTGAAAGTAGGTTTGTGATATGGTTTTCTTTTAAATATGGGCGATTGCTCCGCATCGGTAGTGAATGCGACTGCTGTGCACGAGATATGCATTCGATTCCCGTGTCAGGTGATGTTTCATTGAATATTTTTGACAATAAATTCTTAGTCGCTGCATGGAGTGTGGAGTTCAACCCGGTAGACAGCGGTAGGTTCGCCCCTTAATAAGTAGGATCCAAAACCGTAGCTGGAAATGTAACACGTCTGCCTACCAGAGTATGAGAGCTAGGGAATAGAGAACGTACTTGTGCTTGCGCACACTCTTGTGCACTATAGCATATCCTGTGCAGATGGCCAGTCGCCGCTAAAATTGGCCCTTGTGACATGATTAGGAGGAAAGTAAAAGATAGGTACCTATATAATTGTTAAAAAAAAATGTTGAAATGTGGGATTTACTATATCTAATTTAAAAATATTATTTTAAAATTTTAGTTTCTGTAGGCGTTCATACGTACATTTCCCATGAAGATTACGTATAAGTGCCTCCTTAACTTACTTACCGATTACGCAATAATCTTCTAAGACCCTTTAACAGGCGAGCTGGCACCTTTGTAGGTCACCAACATAAATTATTGGCAAAGGTGGCTTACATTAATAAACTATTTCTCAACTTTTGTCTGTTTGTACATAAGA
Organism: Catocala sponsa; assembly: GCA_963564715.1. Lineage (NCBI taxonomy): Eukaryota > Metazoa > Arthropoda > Insecta > Lepidoptera > Erebidae > Catocala > Catocala sponsa. The sequence continues at coordinate 14,025,010 of OY751351.1, forward strand.
GAAATTTAAGAATATAAAATGTGAGGGGAGCTATACAAGCAAAACCTATTATTTTGTAGGTATATGTTTGTACGCACATCACATAAAAACTTCTGCATTAAATTAAATGCAGATTTTACAGTTGTAATGTTGGAGGTGTGAGTTAATTTGATGCCTATTTCATCATGACATGATGCCTAGAATTCGAGCATTATGGATGAAAAATAATAAATAATATAGGTAGCTTCTAAGTACCACAAGTACCAAATCGCGGACAAAAGCTGGGTCCTACTATAAATAAACAAATTGCTTAAATATAAGGTTAACAGGAATGCAAGCAAACCTATTGGCAACGATTATATTAAGGAAACCTAATGGCAAAAATAGTCACTGTATCTCAATCCTAACTAGTCTAACTAATTGCAATTAAACTACTATATACGGATTTTATCGCGTTGTTTATTTGACACTTTATTACAAAATTTTGAAAACTGTTACATTACTATTACTATTAAACTTTTCTAATTTTTAAGCTAATTAAAATATTGAAACTATTAAAACTATTTATACTATTACTATACTATTATACTATTTACACTTTCCCCGACGTTTCGGTTGCTTTTCAGCAGCCATGGTCACGGGGAGAGTAAGATGGCAGTTGTCTCAATGTTCCAGTGTAGTTATTTTAAAGTACCCGAACATAATTTAATCATTGGTGTTTCTGTTTACGCAGAATGAGCTCAAAGTATCATGAAGTCTAGCTGTTAGAAAAGTTTAATAATAATAGTAATGTAACAGTTTTCAACATTTTGTAATAAAGTGTCAAATAAACAACGCGATAAAATCCGTATATAGTCTAACTAATATTATAAATGCGAATCTGAGTTTGTTTGGTTGTTACACGCCAGAACTACTCGACCGATCATCATGAAATTTAGCATTCACGTTGTCAGGGGAACAGAAAAGAACATAGGGTGCCTTTCATCAAGATAAAGTACTGTCACTAACCAAAGCTAATTTCCTACATTTACGCGAGTGAAGCCGCGGCCAAAATCTATAATAGTATCATATGAAAAGAATATCTAGAAAACCATAAATATAAAGTAAAACTTCCCACACATATTTGTGTGACTTATGTCAATCATCGCTTCACTGCGCTTAAGTTATACGCCTTTTCCTTAAACTAACTATAAAACGTCCCAAGCGAATATCAACTTTATGTCGAAAGTTATAAGTTACAATTTGTTAATTTAGAAACTATATTTATCATTGGTACGGCTTTTTCCTAGGTATCTTATATACGCCTCGATTTTGTGGACATATGGTTGGAAGATTTGTCGAACTTGTTAGTACGAAGGAATACATTTCGGTTCAAAGTTTCGTGGATCCCTTTTTATCTTTAAAACTTGAGAGGTAACACGGGCATCAAAATTTTAAAAGAAACGATTATAACATATTTTGATTTCATTGCTGTCGCGCTGGGCCTGAACGAAATATCAATGTGTGAAACAGATAACTAAATATCAGATTTAGTTATATCTTCCGCACATTGATATTTCGTTTGCAAAATTGACAAAATGATTATTTCGTATATATGTTCAAAATTCAAATTCACAAATAGTTGATTGCCATATAATTGTTTCAAATATCAACAATGAAAAAGAATATCCTAACGAATATTATAAATACGAATGTGAGTTTATTTGTTTGTTACGCTTTCACGCCTGAACTACCCGACCGATTATCATAAAATTTCACATATGCGTTGTCAGGGGTACAGAAGGGACATAGGTTATCTTTCATCCAGAAATAAGTACTGTTATTAACCTAACCTTTACGCGAGCAAAGCCGCGGGCAAAATCTAGTAAAATATTTATTGAAAGAAAAGCCATTTCGAGTTATACCTGAAGCGTGAACACTTATAGGCTTTTCAAAATCGAATGATAATAATTTTATATGTCACGTTGGTCACAAAGTAAAATGTCAAAGTTACACTTAGCAATATAAAAGTGATATGATTTCGGAAAAGTAATCAAAACGGTAGAGAATGGGTAAATATAAAAAGTATTAACCTATAAAGTGCTAGCGGCACATCGGTGGCTAGAAACAAAAGTTTTTCGATTATATTTATTGACAAGCTAATATTTAATATTTTAAAATAGTGTTATTAAAATAGCCTGCGGAAAAGCCGTTGTGGCGACTCCGCACAGACGAAGAAGTTCCGCCTACATCTAACAGATGGCGCTACATACAACAAGCGCTCAAGTCATACTAATCTGAATCGCACAAATGGAGTTTACACAGCGACTAAGTATATATACAAGGTCCCGACATCAACCGTCTGGCCGCGGCCCGCCAGGCACGATCAACCAGCCTGGTTGGAGGATCCTCCCTTTTTGTTGGAGAGACATCACACCCTCCACACCGTTTAAAGTAGTAGTGAACTTATGTCTATAGAGTATTTTACGATATCGGCTACGATTCCTCGAAGTAGCATTCTACTAAGTAATCGGCTGATTTGTTTTATTTATTTACTTCGACCGATAGTGTCGTTGTTAGTTTACCGAGTCTGTGTGTGATTACAAAAACTCGCTAGTAAGTTTCCTTTGTAAGAAAAACCGATACAAGTTGTATAAAGTTTCACTCCGCGTTTGTTCGCGGTTCAGTTTTTATTTTCATCAACGTTTTGCTCTCACGTAAATAATATGCTTATGTTGACAGTGGCATCAATGGCACGATCATTAATTCTAAAGTAAAATAAAAAAATCATATACATTGTTTATGTGCTGCTACAAACAGCGTTAGCCTAGTAGACATTGAACTGCCATGCAGAGGTCTCGAGCTCGACTTTTTGAGGTTATATGCATATTAAATAGTTAATTATCGTTTGCTTTAACGGTAAAGGAAAACATTGTGAGGAAACCTGCATGTCTAAGAGTTCTATATAATGTTGCCGAACATATGTGAAATCTGACAACCCGCACTAAGCCACCGTGGTGGACAATTCTTTTTTTTTGGGCCTTTCCCTTCTCAACCTGAGAGGAGGCCCATGTTCAGCAGTGGGACAGTTTATATACAGGGCTGATGTTACAGATCGCGCACTGTATGATGACCGGTCTGAACATTGCGCGAGTGGCGTTGCAGTTACAAGTTTTAGGTCTCTTTGGTGACAGGGGGCGGGGGCGTTACGCGTCTTAGCGACATGCGCAACAATTCGGAGACGCTATGTTCAGTCCGGCCATCGTAGATTGCGCGATCTGTACCTACATAGGCAATCTGACAATAGGTCGAGTAGTTAAAGCCTGAAAGCGAAACAAGCAAACTCACATGCGCATTAAAATATTAGTTACGGTATTTTATGCTTCCACAATTAAATAATAAAGAAAATCATACAATTACATACTCTTTCTACTTAATAAAAAACAAGAACTTTCTATTCAAAAGAAAAGTACACAAAACAAAATTATAATAAGTACGATGAGTAAGTATATTCATTGTTGTAATATTACGTCACATAAGATCACAACGCGCAACGTTTCCATTCATCGACAAAGCTAACAGAAAGTTACTAATTAGAAATCATGTCCTTTCTCTGAGACGAATAAAGTTCTGAAAGTGCTTCATAATAGGGCATCCATATCAACTCACAACAGTTGAGGACTGAGTTTTTATAGCGCCAAGGTATCAAATAGAGTTAGTCTAGTAGGAGACCATTAGACTGCTACGCAGAATCTCCACTTTAATCCTGAGGCACGAACCGATGACTTTTTGAAGCCATGTGCTTATTAAATAGGTAATTAGCGCTTGCTGTTATGGTGACGGAAAACGTCGTGAGAATACCTGCATATCTAAGAGTTCTCCATAAAGTTCTTGAAGATATGTGAAGTCTGCTGACCCGGCCAACGTGGTGGACCCTACCCTTCTTACACTGAGAAGAGGCCTGTGTCCAGCAGTCGGACGGTTTATATACAGGGCTGATATTATTATAAATAAATATATTACAAGGTGGCAAACAAACAGACGGCCTACTTGACAGTAATTTTTTTTTATGTATTAGGGCCCAAACTAGCAGACGGATCGCCTGATGGTAAGCGATTACCGCCACCCAATGACACCCGCAACAACAGAGGAGTTACAAGTGCGATGCCGGCCTTTTAAAAAGAGTACGCTCTTTTCTTGAAGTTTTGTAGATCGTATTGGTCCGGAAATACCACAGGCAACAGCATTTGGAGTATAAATATTTAAATCATCGCTGCAAATAGGTTTTGTTGACTCGTTGCCGAACTTGCAAAACCAGCTGCTTCGTTGGCACAAAACATAAAATTACTTGTACTTTGTACTGCCCCCATATAATTTTAATGTTAACTTTGCTTTGCAGTCATGCTGAAGGCTTTTAAAGGAGGATTTTTATTGTCGATAGCTCCCACACAGCCATGAGAAACCTAGAAACCCGGCTTTGGCTTCAATCTTTTGTTAAGTTTCTTGTGGGGTTCTGGGTGGATCGCTATTGTAATTTCAGTTCCAGTTATCCACTCACCATTTAAGGCGGTTAGTTGGCACACCACGGTATGTAAGTCGCTAGGACCCGGTGCTTTCTGGTGAGTTTAAACACTAAAATAATGTATCTATAAATGCATTCCTCCGTGGCAATAAAATGATAGAACATGGTCTCCAGAAAGTTTGTTTTTTTTATCGACTTCCTGGGACCCCGCTATATAAGTATAATCATCAAATACTAAAATATATATAAGACATGAGCATGTCCCACAAAATCCAGAACGCCTGGCGACATTTAGTACTAAACAAGTCTAGAACTTTGGTACACGAAGTCATCCAGTCAATACGTGGTAGTAAATGTAATTGCCTATGGGTACATGTTATCTTATATATTCGTTAGTTATACGTCTATATCTTTGTATTTTCAGTTCTTAGTTATTACTTGTAGCTTAGTACCGCGAAAACTAGGAACTCATTTTCTAGGTTATATGAGAAAATATGTTTTTTATGTTCAGCTTAACAATTATAAGTGTTACTGGTTGATGTATTTTTATTTTATTTTACTTATTTTAAAGTACATCAACAATATACATATACAAAATCGGTTTACATAAGAAGCTGAAAATAAAAACTTATATGTAGATATATCTATTATAGATGTACACAACATTTTCTGTACAGAATTATAAAGAATAAAAATTAAACATAAATTAAGAACTTAATACAAATTTAACAAGACATCATTATTATATACAAAATAGAAAGGGAAAAAGAACAAAAAACAACAACAGTCAACGAGATCTAGCACAGCATTTTCTGCACTATCTTTCACTTAAATACTTTGAATGAATCATGAAAAATGTCAAGATCATCTGAGCGTCCGCATAAAGAATTATATACGAGACAAATACGCACTAGTGGTGAGTATTTGCCAGCATTTGTTCTGCAGAATGGAATGTGAAAAGTTTTGGTAACGGGGTGTCGCGGAATTCTATTAGGTACTGTTAAGTTAATGTTGCTTAGTAGTTGGCTGCAGTCTACTCCACCGTTGAGGAGTTTATGAAGGAATAAGAGATTGCGAAGGACAAAATAATCAAATTCGGTCAAGTGCGCGCCGAACTCACACTGACAGTTCCGTCAAGCCAAGCTGGCCTGGATTTAATAAAACTCCTTTATAGCACAGATGTATTATCTTAGTGTTTTACATTATAATCACACATATGTTTGAAGCTTGTTTGTGTAATAGTTTACACGGTTGACCAATAACAAAAACAATAATTTTCTATGAAGACTGTCCTTAATTGTTTACTTTTGTTTTTTACCTAACTATGGCAAAACCAAAAGAAAGAATTACGATTTTAGTAATCTATGTTTTATTTAGGTATTTAATGTCACGATATCCGCCATTATAACACACAGTTATACATTCCGCATAACATTCAGCCATCTACCTATTATGGTAAAATAGAAAATAACAAATATAGAGTAGTTTTTAAAGTAGGACAGGGAACACAAAATCAGAATTCGTTCTAGTAACGCTTATCGGAGAAGTTTTTAGGATTTCTTGTCAAGAAATTTTCAGTATAATAAATGTTCAGTTTCTATCTTTTATATAAATTGTCATAGGAATAGCTATTTTGTTAGTAAATACTGGTGTATGTAGAACCCACCTATTATTGGATACACTTTATATACTGAGTGATTGAGTGTACCTCCATGTTAGTTCATAAAATAAAAACGTAAAATCTATTAGCAGACCTTATAATAAATAAATAAATAATAATTGAACCAATTATTATTTAATATTGTCTTCTGTTTACGCGAATGTTATTCATTGAAATTAAACTACTATATACGGATTTTATCGCGTTGTTTATTAGATACTTTATTACAAAATTTAGAAACTATTACACTACCTACTATTACTATTAAACTTTACTAATTTTTAAGCTAATTAAATTATTGAACAAGTTTTAAAGAGCTATGTCATAATTTAAAAATAAACAACACATTGCAATTTCTCAAAGAAATTTAAAATTGTTTCGCTGTGTTTATCTATACTAATATAAAGCTGAAGAGTTTGTTTGTTTGTTTGTTTGTTTACTTGAACGCGCTAATCTCAGGAACTACTGGCCCGATTTGAAAAATTCTTTCAGTGTTAGATAGCGCATTTATCGAGAAAGGCTATAGGCTATATATCATCACGCTAAGATCAATAGGAGCGGAGCACCAATGAAGAATGTTTCAAAATCGGAGAGTATTTTTTCCTTTTGAGAGCTTCCGCTGCGTGCGCTGAGTAAACAGTTAAAGTTTCGCAAAAATCATGTATGACAGAATTGTTCCCCTTTAAAAGTTCTTAAAAAAAGGCCCGAAAGCATATGACTATCTTTTAAGGTTGGCTCACTATAACCATTTTTATGCTAACGAAATTTGTTCTAAAATAATGCATTATTTGCGAAGGTATTTTTATAAACATGATATTAATCCTTATCCAAATAAATACGTTATTCATCACAAGTATTTAATTTAAAACAAAATTGCCCTTTACATCATTCGATTTCAATGAATATCTTAGGAGATATAGCAGTTTTAAAATAACATCGCAGCAAAATAATTACCCATTACAGACATAGTACAAACGATGTTTCTCCTGGTTTATTCTGCGTGATTACTACTGGTTCGATTTGAAAAATTCTTTTAGTGTTGGATAGCCTATTTATCGAGGAAGGCTATAGGCTATATAACATCACGCTACGACCCACGGGGACGGCGCAGTAACGATAAACGCGGGTGAAACCGCGGGAACATCTAGTTAGGTATAAAATACTCGTATGTACATAATATATACTAAAGCTTATAAATGTAAAAACACTTATAACGTAGTGGAAAACTTCATTAAAAACTTTAGTGTACCTAAAATAAAATTTCTTTCAAATTTTACTTAGTGTGACTCGTTTTATTTCTTTTGTGAACATAAACAGAATAGTAAAAAGTTAACGATGCGAACTCATATCTCTTATCACCACTTATTATCACAATACTGGTCTCTGAATTAAAAGGAGACAGTTTGCTTAAAATGTTATAATTTTGTGTTTACATATATATTATATATTACAGTTCATTTTTATAAAAAGTTTAGCAGACTCGGCAGACGTTGTCCTGCGTAAGGTTGACTTTCAACTCGATTGCACCGCCACCTACCGGATCCAATTGTAAATATAAGCCATCACGGCAGCCACTCGAATACACCCAAATAAAAAATTCAACAAAATTCACAAACAAAGTCCAGCCGTTTAGAAAGCATACAGTGATATACGGAACAATTACATACGACATAGGAAAACGTATTTGCTGTAAGCCTCAAAACATGAAATGTTCACCAGAGACAAAAAACTTTTCTGAAATTAGAAAATATTTTTTTTAAATCTATTAATTGTAGGAACATGATTTAAAAAATTTTTTTTTTTTGTTTTGCATGTTATCTATAAAGATATCCTTCTAAGTCAATTATTACTAGTGGTTTTTGAGGCTTACAGCAAATACGTTTTCCTATGTCGATATATAAAGACTAATGAGACGGACAATACAGACTTTGTAATGGTAAGCATGCTTACCTACATAATTGTTCTGCATAATCTGGTAGACTCATAATCACAGAAATAAATAGTAGTAGAATGGTGAAGCGGGCGTGGCGCGCGTGCCAAGCTATTGCAATATAGTGCATGTGCTTCTAAACGCATTCGCATTACGCAACGCGTCTCCCGTTCGCGCGCTCCGGAGGTAAAAAAACATTAAATTCGTTACAAATATGCCATATTGTGCAGTTTCCAATTTTAAAAATAAAAGTGATGCAATATATATGGAAAAAAGAGGCATTTCATATCACCAGTAAGTATTTAAATTGAGTAAAAGTTAAGATTATTGAGATTCAAAAAAGTGTTCTACTTTTACCATGTTTGTCTAATAAGAACATCAACGTTCATTTCTTCGTTATGTTAAATATCCATTGCTTGAATTATACGATACTTGTTCACATAAATATGAAACCCACACGCAATGTACGTCGAGATAAGCGATATTCACAAGATGCCAAAAACAATAACAAATCAGGGGCGTCGGGTCAAATAAATAGTTGTGATTGGTCAGTGGTCAAATACTACTATTTATTTCTGTGCTCATAATCATAAGCTATATAGTGCCTATCTATATTCCCATGGTTTATGAGAGAGTAATTAATGTCGTGTCGAATCAAACTCGTGAAGTGGTTGTTGGTTAAATTGGCTTCTGCTAATTTATTAGGCTTATCACAGCAGGTGATATGGTTGAACCGTATGTTAACATTTTTTTGTCCGTATCTACCGTTTATATGCCTACCGAGCAAAATTTAGTTCGGCAGTCACGCTCACCATGCTCGCACCACTGAACTAACAACGCTGTCAGAGTCCAATAAAAACATATTAAGCTAATTTTAATTCGCTATCTTGGCAATAAATGCATAAAAGAAGCAATCTCAATCAAAATAGGTACAACTGATGTCATTCTTATACACCATAATGTTTGATAATTTGCAAGACATCTCAGATGAGATTGATAACGTTACAATAGCTTCAGTTCACAACTGCGAAGTAGAAACATGTAATACCATCATTGATCAGTCAACCTCGTCTCTTAAAATAGCGAGTCAAAATATACGTAGCATATATAAGAATTTTGATAGTTTAATTGCGCAACTAGCTAGATTTTCCTTTGATTATGACATAATAATTTTGACCGAGTGTTGGCTTAGCCCAAACAAATCTGTTCCAAAAATGGATAATTATCTCACATACTGTTCCCAAAAATGTTTTAATCAAAATGATGGTATTATTATTTATGTGAAAGAACACATAAAATGTGTTGTAGAAGAACCAGAACCAATAGGAGCAAATTTTCTGTCAATTAAGTTAGACCCAGATATATTTATTCTAGCTACATATAGGTCCCCCTCTAATAAGTGTACTGAAAGCTTCTTGAACTCATTGTCCAATATAATTAGCCCAGTTTCGTCATTTAAAGCCATAGCGATGATAGGTGATGTTAACATAGACATCAAACCGAACAATATTGACAGACATAGTGAATCATATTTAAATTTAACTGCGGAGTTGGGTATGTTACCTGCCCACACATGTCCTACTAGGCTTCATAATTCTTTAGACCATATTATGTTGAAAACTGCACACACATCCAAAGTATTTGTGGTGGATTCGACAATAACAGACCATTCTTTAGTCGCTCTTAGTATGGACCTTAAAAATATTAAATTAAAGACACCAAAATATTGTAATAAAATTGATTATGAAAGAGCTATAGAACAATTAGCGAATACCGATTTTTCTTTCATTGCTCTCTCCAACGATGCAAACTCCACAGCTACGCTTTTTGTAAATAAAATCACTGCTATAATTAAACATAACACGAATGCATGCCTTATGCCAAACAGGAAACGAACTTTCAAACCTTGGATGACGCCTGGTCTCCTTCGTTGTATCCGAAACAGGGATAGGCTCCATAAAAAGTTTAAAAATAACCCAGATAATTGTATACTAAGTATGTCCTATAAACGTTACCGAAACTTTTGTAATTCCTTATTAAGAAAAATTAAAATCAATTATGAGAAATCTTTATTGCAATCCGCTAAGACTACGAAAGATTCATGGAAAATTATTAAAAACATTGTAAACTATAGCCAACCGAAAAATAATTCAGATGAATTATTATTCCCAACAGGTCATGGCGTTAATCGTATTGAAGTGATAAATAGATACTTTTCCAACATTGGTAAACAACTAGCTGATGCAGTCGAGAAATCTGCTAGCTTTGATTCATCATCCCCAATTAATAATATCCCTTTCTCTCCAAACTCAATAGTACTACTGTCGCCAGATGAGGCTGAAATCGAATCTCTAATAATGAATTTAAAAAATGACTGTGCTATTGGTTGGGATTCTATACCAGCACATATTTTAAAACTAGCCAGACATATATTAGTACCACCGTTGACCTGTCTTATAGGACACTGTTACGACCAGGGAGTATTTCCCACGGTATTCAAGAGGTCGTTAATTACGCCTGTTCACAAGGGTGGGAGTCGAGATGACATGTCGAACTATAGACCAATCTCAGTTCTCTCATCTCTGTCTAAGATCTTTGAGAAGACCCTCAATGTTAGACTTATAAATTTTCTTAACCATAATAAAATAATCTCGGATTCTCAATTTGGATTTAGAGCTGGAAAAAGTACAGAGGACGCGATTGGCCTATTAATTAAATATATAACCGATAAAATTGATGTCAAACAAAAGTGTATTGGAGTATTCCTTGATCTCGCAAAAGCGTTCGACACAGTCTCGATTCCCACTCTTGTTGACAAGTTATACAGAATTGGTATCCGGGACCAAGCGTTATCAATCTACAAAGACTTTCTGTGTGGGCGAACTCAGCAGGTCAAAATTGGTGGAAATGTCAGTGCTGAGGCTCCGGTTTCCTATGGAGTTCCGCAGGGCAGTGTTCTCGGTCCAAGCCTATTCCTTATTTATGTTAATGATATATTTCAGCAACCACTAACAAATGGCAAAATAATCGCATACGCTGATGACACGGTCCTGATCTTTCATGGAAATAGTTGGGCCGATGTGCAAAAACACGCTGAAATGGGACTCCACAGTATTAGCCGGTGGCTTAGTAGAAATCTTTTAACCTTGAACGTGTCTAAAACCACATTTGTTCCATTTACATTTGACAGAACTAAACCTTGTAATTTAATTATTAGAGCTCATTCGTGTAATCACTTCTCCAATAATTGTTTATGTCCTGTAATTACTAAATCTAGATACATCAAATACCTCGGAGTACTAATAGACGAGAATCTGTGTTGGCGACCTCATATTGAAATGTTGACATCCCGTGCTAGGAAGTTGATATGGATTTTTAAAAAACTACGGTACGTTGCAGAATTCCCGCTGTTATGCACAGTCTATTACGCGTTGGGACAGTCTATTCTTGGATACTGTATTAAAATCTGGGGAGGTGCCTGCAAAACTATTTTAATCCAACTTGAGAGAGCCCAGCGATCTATTTTAAAAGTCATGACACATAAACCTTATCGTTATCCAACAAGATCATTGTATGAGGAATGCCAACTTTTAACTGTCAGACAGCTTTATGTTTTTCAGCTTGTAGCTAAGCAACACAAGTTAACACCTTTTAAGAGAGATAAGTATAGCACGAAACGCACAAAAACAAATGTTTATACACCTGCTACATTCTGTACTGCATCTGCCCGGCGCCAACAGATTTACATGGGTCCTCGACTATATAATAAAATAAATAAAATTATTGACATATATCCCTTAACTTACAAAGAAATAAAAACTAAAATCAAGAACTGGCTGCTAGGTTTAGACTATAATGAAACGGAACATATTCTGCAATATGATTTATGAAGGTTTTTATTAATATAACAATTGATTGTACAAAGTGTGTGACAAACTTTGCAATAATGTCAATAGCACTACACTACCTTTGCTTGTATCTTCTATAGTTATCTTATATTGTTTCTTATCGCTAGCATAAAATTTTATATGTGTTAAAGTTGTGAGAAGGCACTGACTTCTGTAACACAGGTAGTCAATACCTAGCTCAGAGGTCAGAGACTTCAGTATTTTCTGTGTAAAGATTTTATGCCAATAAAAATTATTATTATATTATTATTATTATTAATCTCATGCCTCCAGCTGATATGCAATGGGAACCAAAAATATTAACTTTTAATCCTATCATAAATAACAAACTACCTTTCCGGTTGCCACTTTAAATTAAATTCCGCATGAATTACATAAAATATATGAGCAAGGAGATCATAAGCCCAAGACTGCATCTGTCAATTACTGCAGCCGCGTTTAAACTTTAAAAAAGGAACGATATGCATAGTAAAAAATGGCGCGCGGCGGTCCCGCCATTTCAAAATGCTGGACTACGGTAGCGCTCGAACGTCAATAAACGATCGTTTCCTTTTTGTTTTAGGTTTACTACTCATGTTTCGACGTTGTTTACGCATTTTTTTGTATTTAATGTATTACTTAATGTAGAGAATGTTTTCATGTTTGGTTTCGCCCCGGGCATTGATTGCTGATGAAGTATCGATAGCGTGCTATCTGTATGTATTTAGAATATAAATGTAGTTAAAATTATACCTTGAAATCGTCTTTAAGCATGTTGCGGCTCGACTGGAATAGTAATTTTATGCTACTCTCTAAATGCACTTGTGTGAGTGGTCCAGTTGTGACCTGACCCATTTTTGCTTAAAATCTAAACATAGTGACATTTGTCAAATTTGAAAAAAGAAACTAATTTTCTGCATGGTTACGGGGGCGTCGCCGCGTCGCCTAAGGCCGGGACTCCACCAAAGCGGAGACGAGACGAGCGGAGAGAAGATGTTTTTTAAACAACCAATAAAATTGTGTTATTGACACCGGGGAGATGGGCCTCGTTAGCATTGGTTTGCAACCTGTCTAGGAGAAGGAAAACTCCGAAATCACACCCGGGGAGATGGGCCTCGTTAGCATTGGTTTGCAACCTGTCTAGGAGAAGGAAAACTCCGAAGTCAAACCAATTTTCAGGGAGCAGACCCGAGAATAAACCCCGATCCAAGGTGTTAACCGACCCGTGCTGATGGATTCGTGGCCAGAGGGAAAGCTGGTCGTGAACGGAGGGTGCCTGTGTTGGTGGTCACAGGGCACAGGATGGATCCACCTTACCTCTGTAAAGGGCTCTGCGGAGGTGGACAGTATTTTCCCTAACAATCGTGGGAACGCATATGGACTTTGATTTTATTAATAATCCGCATGGCGGCGACGCGGTCCGCCACCCGTCACGTCTCGTTTCTCGCGAGGGCGAAAAGTGGCCTACGGAAAGCCGTTTTGCTACATTGAATGTTGGAGGAGGGATGGATGGAAAATTGAATGAAGTATGTCAGATGATGAATGAGAGAAAGATTGATGTTCTGTGCGTGAATGAGACGAAAAGGAAAGGCTGTAATACCACTAGGCATGGACCCTACACGGCGTATTGGTCCGGCGTGCCTAGCAATACCAGAGCCTGTCAGGGAGTTGGTGTTATTCTGTCTGCTAGAATGAATGAGTGTGTAAAAGAATTCGAATATGTGAATGCTAGGTTACTATGGATGAGAATGAAAGTAGGGATTACTCGTGTGTTTATGGTAGGGGTCTATGCACCCGTAAACATAGCAACGGGTATGTCTCAGAGTGCACGGGAAGAAAGAGAAGATTTTTGGGAGTGTTTGAGAGATGTCTTGAGGAAATGCAAGGAACACGAGAGGTTGATAATGTTAGGGGATTTTAATGGTTGGGTGGGAGTAAAGCGTGAAGGATACGAAAGGGTTTTAGGCAAGTATGGGGACGAAAGCGTGAATGAGAATGGAAAAAGGTTGCTTGAGCTATGTTTGGAGTGGAATCTCTGTGTGACAAACACTATGTTTGCCCACAAAAGAATCCACCAGTATACAAGAGAAGCAAAGAATGTAAGAAGTAGTATGATTGACTTTGTTGTAGTGGATGAAAGATTGAGAAAGAATGTCCTAGACACTCGGGTATATAGAGGTATTGGTGTCCATACCGACCATTTTTTGATTATGAGCCGGATACGTGGCCTCTTCAAAGGATGGCGACACCGTATACCTACCCGAACAAGTGTCCAAGAACGAATAAAAGTAGAAAATTTGCAAGATGAAGTATTGAAAGACGAGTATAAAAATCAATTGAGGAAAAGATTTGAAAGATTTTGTGACACTGATGATATAGAAGAATTATGGCAGTCGTTTAAGCATGAAGTGGTTGTTGTAGCGTCAGAAGTATGCGGTGTGAGCAAGAAGAGGAAAGTTATAAAATCGAAGAATGCGTGGTGGGATAAAGATGTGCAAGGGGTAGTACGTGAGAAGAAGCAGGCATGGTTGGACTGGCTATCTGTCAGAGCCAATGAAAGAATGCAAGAAGCAACGAATGAGGATGTGAATGAAGCTAGGAATAAGTTTATAAGAATGAATAAAGTAGTGAAAGATGTAATTAAATGGAAAAAAGAGGAATTGAAAGACGAGTTTGATAGAAGATTATCTGAAGATTTCCGGACCAACGCGAAGTTCTTCTGGAAATCCATTCGCTCGGTTCGAGGTAAAACCGTAACCACAGAGCTGAAATCAATCAGAGATAAGAATGGAAGTTTACTGAATGAAGAAAAGAGCGTACTGAAGAGATGGAAGGAATATTTTGAAAGTTTATTTGAAAGAGAGGAATGGCAAGGGCAAAGTTTCGAAATGAATGATAATGATAGTAGTGATGAAAGCCCTATTAGTATGGATGAAATAATGAAAGCATTGAAAAGCATGAAATCAGGAAAGGCTGGTGGGTATGATAGGATTACAGTCGAAATGCTGACAGCTGGACAGGGTCTTATAGCAACTCAGTTGTGCCGCCTTTTTAACTTGTGCTGGAATACCGGCCGTGTACCAAGTGATTGGTGCAAGGCCGTCATAGTACCTTTATACAAGGGAAAAGGCTCACAGCAAGAGTGCAAAAGCTATAGAGGCATTAGCTTGCTCAGCGTCGTCGGTAAATTGTATGCAAAAGTGTTAATTGAAAGGATTGTGAAAGTAACCGACAAGAAAATATGGGATGCACAAACGGGATTTCGAAAGGGTATGGGATGTACGGATCAGGTCTTTTCCTTACGGAGCATAGCCGAAAAAGTTTTGGCCAAAGGTCAAAAGGTCTATTGCGCATTCGTGGATCTGGAAAAGGCTTATGATAAAGTGGTGAGGAATGAACTTTGGTCGGCATTGTCCATGTATGGAGTGAATAGCAACCTCACGCGAGCTCTGAAATCTCTTTATGATGATTCCAGAGCTTGTGTTAGGATAAATGGGACCTACACAGAGTGGTTTAGCATCGATAAAGGTGTTAGACAAGGATGTGTAGCGTCACCTTGGCTGTTTAACCTATACATGGACAATTGTTTGAAAGATTTAAAAGATTGTGAATGGGGATTAAGAATGAATGAGTTACTTGTCAAATGTCTTCTTTATGCCGATGACCAAGTAATACTTGCGTCATCGGCGGAAGAGTTGCAGGCGATGGTAACTATTATGCATGGTGCTTTTGAGAGTAAAGGAATGAAAATAAATGTAAGCAAGACGAAAGTAATGGTATTTGAAAAGGAAGAGTGCGTGACGATGTGTAATATTATGATTGATGGAGAAAAAGTGGAGCAAGTGAAAGAGTTTGTATATTTGGGTACTTTGTTTACAAGGGATGGTAAACATGACGGAGATATTGAAAGGAGAACGATTGCTGGCAACAAAGTGAATGGAGCCCTACGCGCTTTTATGAACAGTCGAAATGTATCCGAAAAGGCACGTTTGGCTGTTCATAGAGGACTATTAGTGCCCACACTTATGTATGGAAGTGAAAGTTGGGTATGGCAAAAGAAGCATGAGAGCAGAATAAATGCTGTAGAAATGAGGGCGTTGAGAAGCATATGTGGTGTGACTCTGAAAGATAGAATAAGAAATAGTGTGATTAGAGAGAGATGCGGCATGAAAGTGGATATAGTTACAAGAATAGAAAAGGGTATGTTAAGCTGGTTTGGACATGTAGAAAGAATGGACGAGGAAAGACTGACTAAGAAAGTTTATAAGGCTAGTGTGAATGGAACAGTCGCAAGAGGAAAACCTAGGCGAACGTTTCTCGACCAGATCGGAGGCGTCCTGGACAAAGGCCAGGTTAAGAGCTCCTTGAACCGACGGGCGTGTATGAGGAATGTGATGAAAGTGAATGAAGCCAGAGAAGTGTGTCAGGATCGTAGCAAATGGAAATCCGTAGTCTCTGCCTACCCCTCTGGGAAACAGGCGTGAATCTATGTATGTATGTATGTACTCCTCTCCGCTCAGCTTCAGTGGAGTTCGCTGTGCAGAGATGTGTAATATTTGTATGGCGCGATGGAAGCGGAGATGTGATCGGCGTGCAGTGAGCGATGTCACTCAACGCCTCGCACCCGAGCTGAAGAACATCTCTTCTCGCACAGTACACAGCACACCGCACACATCTCCGCTTTGGTGGAGTCCCCCGAGCTGAAAACATCTCTTCTCGCACAGCACACAGCACACCTCACACATCTCCGCTTTGGTGGAGTCCCGGCCTTAGTGCCGGCGTCGCGTCCCGTCAAGACTCCTCCAAAGACAAGAGCAATAAATATTTTCAACGCTTTGCAGCACCCAACAGCGAAAAGAGATTTCAATATGTAGATATTTTGTAAATATAACCACAATTCTTTAAAACTAACTTACACCTAAAATATTATAAAACAGAAAGAAAACTAAAACCCTCTAATAGGCGTCATAAAATTCTCCCTCAATAAATTAGTTTATTAATTATATTAATAATTTTATTTATTATTATTTCAATTAATTTATTTTTTGAAAAATATGTTATTTCTTTAAAATTTAAATATTTTGTTTTGATTTTGTATTGTGTGTGGGCATGAACTCGGTGATGAACATGTTATTTAAACTATTTCAATTTGCATTACATATTATAACCTCTAATGATAGTCAAGCTAGTCTATGAGCGGCGGAACCAAGTGGCCATTGCCCACCTGGTGGCAAATCCCGCTCGTAGACTTCTGCAAGGTTAGAGGCATACGAAGCACAAGCTGTTGCCTACCGTAATTAATAAGACTCACTTACAAGTTACAACTTCGTTTAAAAGAAATCAGAGTGCTCGAAAATCAACTATCTTTTCCAAGCCTGGTACTATCAAAATTGACCGATTTGTAACCCGAAATGCAACTTCATATATTTTATTATCTGATGAGCCTACGAGAGATAATAAGATGTTCGTATCTTTAGATGTGATCTTTATATTCAAATTGGGAGACGTTGGCTAAATGCAAAACCTGTATAATATAAATATTCTGCACGACTTTAAATTATGTGCGCATTATTTTAAAACTTTCTTTAGTAAGTTTTGACATCATTATTAGGTCTTTTTTGAGATTTTAAGAATTTTATTGAAGTAAAAACATATTGTTACAATTATTTTAAACCCACCAAACTGCATAACAGTTTGTCGGCGGGATTAGTGCTCCATTATAACATAATATATGTGCTACATATATGGAACCAGTTTTAAGCTCTCAGTTTACAGTGGTTTAATAATTAGTATTTATTGGCAATAACAAAACAAATACAGACAATAAAGCAAGAAGTAAAAATTAAGCGGTTTAACTCAGCAATACCTTTTTAAGTTTGCTTCTGTTGATGTACTTAAGGAACAACGTTCTGAATTGCTTTTTTTGCAGTTGGTATCACGTTGGTATTATTAAGCGAGCACTAGCGGCTAATAGTAAGTGGTTAACTAGCCTATGGGCACCTTTACTTATTTTAAGACAGTAATAAATATTTTTTAAATGTAAGAATTATAATATTGTCTGAAGTGTACTGGTATAATCAACATTGAAACTAACCTTCTTGTTTCTATTAAAGGAGATTAATTCTAATATAATTATTTAGCTATATAATTAATCAGAACTATTTATAATTATACTCTCTCGTTTTCACGAAAAACAATTGGCCGGAATCGGCAATTAAATCCACGACAGGCATCAGTGCAATCTTATAACATTTTGCAACTTTAATTTTATTTATAAGGAAGCTCTCACTCAACGGTAAATATTTTATACTAGCTTTTGCCCGCGGCTTTGCTCGCGTTAATGTAGAATTTGACAATCAATTCGGGTTGTACTCTGCTTGTAATAATATAATTCAATCATGATTCGAAAGACACGTGGCGCCATCTATTATCATAAGAACATTATTATTGTTTTCCTAAAAACCCTAAAAAGACAACTCTAGGAGAGGGAAGATGTCATTTTAAAGAGAAAAAGCTATGTTACAGGGTACCTAGGGATTATAATAATATATCCTGTAACCTTTAGGGTTTAGTTAGGATAACGACAGGCCACGCTGTAGGGGCGTGGTGTCTTGAGGTTACTTAAAGCAGAGATGATTCAAAGATAGTACAACAATTAACACTTTTATTAACATTAAGTATATAAAACACACTTAAAGCAAGCTACACTATTAATAGGTCTCAGGGCGTGGTTCTCAAAGGCTTCCTACGTGGTTCTTATTAGGAAGAACCACTTAACTTGATGTGCAGCTCAGCGGAAGGAAAGAGACTGCCCCAGGACGCGATCCACTATATATAGGCCGCCGCCGCTCGGAGGGGGACTAGCGATGCCACCGTCTCGCTTGCCGCGCACGCAGCCGTGCGCCGCGAGTTGATTACGTGACAATCCCTAGGTACTATCGGCTCCAGCGACGGATGACCATTTCAGAAAAATTTTCGCTTGCACATGTTGACCAGTTGAGTTTGTATCGCCTTAGAATCAGTAGACAAATGTAAAGTGTAAAAAAACTCAAACAAAGAAAGGGGCGTGTCACGGGTACGGGTACCAAGTGCTGGCCTGCTATGCGATTTTAACCTTAGAAGTGGTCATCCGTCGCTGGAGTCGATAGTACCTACCCTATAACATAGCTTTTCTGTATCACGGCTTCAACCATCTTACTGCAACAGAATTATGTATATATATCTAATCATACAGACAGACAAATATTTGGAATATTTATCTATCTGTATACATATACAACGACTAATATATTTTTATGTTGTATCCTATTCCATACTACTTTACGCAAAATACTTACAGGGTTAAATGTTAAATATAATTGTATATTTAACCCTGTAAGTGTTTGTTGTTGCAAAGACGGTTACCTAATAAAACCTTATTTTAAGGTCTTCTGAATAAACACAGGTATTTATTTATAGTCTGCTAATACATGCAATAACATTAGTTACAATTTATTATGCAAATAAACAATCCTGTAGCCAGTTGGCCAAAAATGTATGCACCTTTATTGGCTTTTATGCAAATTGTTTGAGTAGCGGGCTATTTTTTGGCCGGTGTGTAAAATACGGGCACGGTTTGTAAATGTGATCATTTTCTTATTAGGGATGCGGTGTAGATGGATTTATGCGAGATGTTATTTGGTATTGCCAAAAACACATGTCGCTTGAGGATCTGGCTTTTTAAACAACTTGATTTTCATTAAACTGCCTTATTGGTGCAGTAAATTTACTACAAAGAGTGAAGTCTCGGATTCGATTGCCGAGTCGGCTGTAGAGTAGACCATAAATAGCTTATTGGACATGAAATGTTCCGTTTTTTTTTATAATAATAATAAATAATCCATATCTCGATATTCCAGCGTGTATAAAAGCGATAGTAGCCCAAATGCATAGGTAATTTCGACTTGCGATCGTGAGGTCGTGAATTCGAATCCCACTCGTTGCCCTAACCATACTTAACACAAGCGCTCTAGCTTAGCTGGAAGGGTTAACCAGTATACTATAATTTTTGCAGACCTACTTGGTCTTTAAAAGAGGAAAATATAAAAGACCACTATTCATAGCTTCTATACAAAACACATCCACCCAACCACACTGAGTGCTGTTTATAGGTAATTTAGAAAAGAATCACTGAAATTCTTTATTAGCATTTTTTTGTACAAACTAAAATAACTTACCTTGAAAGTTGAAGTAAGATGAACACTTTTTATAACGTTACACAAAATAGGCTTTGTTGTATATCGTTTATTCTTAGGGGAGGCAAAGTAAGTTAAGTTTTGAGTACCGCTGTAAAAATACTATAAAAATACAGAAATATAGTTCTTAGTAACAAACTTGAATTAAAATTGTAACGAATATTAAACCAGCTTGGTGCTCACGTTTCTCATTGAATTATGAATTAGTTTTTGCCAGTGAACGGAAATAAAACATGGAAGTATTCTCACCGCTAAAAATGGCATCACAGAATCTACACAAAGTAAAAAGCTTAATAAAACTAAACCGTGTAATTATTAGTAATTATAATTCTATCACTTGATTTGAGTCCTTGATATTGACAGCAAGTACAAATGTAAATAAACTGTAAAACAGAACAGCTACCAGATTAACAGTATTTTACTGTATTAACGTACATTTTAGAGTAGGAGAGTAGATTAAGTAGCTGTGATGTCTATAATAAAGTGTGATAGATATGAAAATACTGCTTCCACGTTTTATTTCCGTTGACTGCTTTTTATATATTACCGAGAAGCAAACACGCATAGATGATGGTAGGTTGTTACCGTAGGTTAAGATCGCTTGTAACACTAGGAGGGGTATCATTCGCACATTGCCAATCCTAGAGAAAAGGAATTTAATATGCGGCAGGGGGAATGGAGAGGTTAGGTATGTGACTCTTCGGAGACCTTATTCGCCGTATGAAAGCCAACAACAGTCTCACTATTCCCTTGCTAGTTTTATGGCGAGATACTTTTCCGATTAAGCTCACTATCCTAATACTAATCCTATCCTAACTAATATTATAAAAGCGAAAATTAGTTTGTTTGTTTGTTACCTTTTCACGCCTAAACAACTGAACCGATCATCCTGAAATTTTGCATATACGTTGACAGGTGTACAGAAACGGACATAGACTACCTTTCATCACGAAAAAAATTACTGTTCCCGAGGAAAACAATAATAACGTTCTTATTATAATAGATGTCGCCACGTGTCTTTCGAATCATGATTGAATTATATTATTACAAGCAGAGTACCTACAACCCGAATTGATTGTCAAATTCTAAATAAACGCGAGCGAAGCCGCGGGAAAAAGCTTTTATTGCATATAGACGAGAATACAATAGCAATAATTATGAAAACTACTTTAACTAAATTAAAACTGTCTAGAGCAAATAAAAGTATTGAACAAAACATTAAACGAGGTACACAATACTTGAGGCATTTTCTGAAACAGCTCTTAAAAGAGAATCATACGTAAATGAATACATTGTCTAAATACAACTTAAAAATTGAAACTTTTGCCTCTGTTTGCGTTGTATGAAAAAAACATAAATTAGTTCTTTTGAGTTTTAATGTTTATTTTACATAAAATGTTTCGCTTTAAGTAATTCTTTGCTGTACGCAAAACCTTTTACGTAAAATAAACAAACAACAAACTATTCCACTTGCTTTAACGACGACATGACAACGCAGGCCGTAGCGGTGTGTATAATTGCATTCAAAAAGTATTCGAATACTTAATTACATTCGAATATATTAGCTAGTAAGTGCTTAAGTTTCGTGACTGTTTGTCAAAAACTAACTATACATAGATAGGTAGTTGCGCTAGTTCATTAACCATGCAATATCGGGTTGGTCAACATCATTATCGATATCATTCGAATGAAATTATGTGCATTACTAGCGGGTAACAGGTGGAAGTTATCGTAAACTCTGAGCGCTTGCTACAATAGGACTGCGCACTTCACTTGCGCATTGCCAACAGTATAGAAATAGTCCTTGTGTAGTCAGAGCAAGTGTTAAAAAATCACACAACTACAACCAGATTGGTTCAGCCATTGTGAAGAGTATAGTTTTATGACAAGTGTATAGTTTTCGTCGTATGCGGCGCATTCGCGATTACAACCGCTGTGCATAAGATATTGGCTTTGATTCCCAAATGTAATTGAAATTTTCTGGCAGAAAATTCGCAGTACCGGTACGGAAACTGGTACTGTGCTCGGTAGGTTACAGTAAACTAGGTTACAGTCATCAGACCCAAAACCTTTGCTACCCGTTAGGGGCTACAGTTGTAAGACCATCCATGAAGATAATTCTTAGAGAGTTTGACTGGTAAATCATATTTTTTAATTTAATTTATGATTTGACTTCAATATATCTTCGTGCTCCAATGACACACAAATTGCTTCATCACTACATTTACCATTTAACTAGTTCTTAAAAGAGCAGCGATAGTTCAGTGAGGAGACCAACAGACTGCAATGCAGAGGGTCTCGGGTTCGAACCCACGTCGCGCACCTCTGACTTTCAGAAGTTATATGACTTTTCGAAATTATGTGCGTATTGATCGACAATTATCGCCTGCTCCGTGCCTCGGAAAGCACGTTAAGCCGTTGGTCCCGGCTGCCATGAACATCTATGGCAGTCGTTATTGGGAGAGTGTCGACACAAAAGATCCCACAGGGTCGAAGTGTTGCCGGTCTGCACTGATTGATAACTAGTTCTTGGAGATTATGATGTTGTGAAAACATCGTTCAAGTTTTAATTACTACAACTTTTTTAAACAACCTTATAATTTCTGGGTATTCAATAGGCAAAGGTAATATTTGTTCAATTTAACTTTCAGATTTGTACGAAATTATTATTTTCGTGTGCCGTGGACAGGGATCACAATGTTTGTGAATTTCTAGTTAATTTTAATGTATTTGTTTTCAGCTTTACGTAACATGGGTATTTGGGCTGTACACGACTTCTAAAATATTTGCACAGATTCTACTTTATGGCACAGAGGCTTAATGCCTGATAGGGTGGGCAAATATACGTTGCACTTATATTTAGTCTATTAGCGGGCGAGTCAATTGCCATCTTCCGGGTAATCACCATGCTGCTTTTCATTTATCATATCAAAAAAAGCATTAAGTTTTTATTAATTTTATCCAAAAATAAACAATATTACTTTTCCCGAGTCGGCCTCGAAACCTCAATACAGAGCAGTAGTATTTACAACTGCTGCATCTTCGATACAGGCTTTTAGAAAGTTATGGAAACCAATTAAATATTATTTGAATATCCTATCCTACTGCCGCTACGCTATTTGGGAAGTATCTTCTTTGAAATTAAACGACTTTACACAGATTTTATCGCGTCATTTATTATTCTAAAACATTATCCTAACTAATATTATAAATGCGAAAATGATTTTGTTTGTTTGTTACGTTTTCACGCCTTAACTACTCAACCGATCAACATGAAATTTTGCATACACGTTGTCAGGGGTACAGAATACCTTTCATCCAGAAAAAAGAACTGTTGCAAACCTAACCCTTTTTTTTTTTGGTACCCAGGAAAAATGCTTGATGCACTATCCGCCGGCTAGGGGACGGCACCGACGGGACGTGTGGGACTCCCCACTCTGGTATACCCACTAAAAAACCTGGGGTGTTCCCTCTCTCACCCAATGGAGGGGCCTGTTAGGAGCTCTTAAAAGAATTGAGTCATCCATAGCAGGCCCCCCCGTGTGGGTGCGGGCCGGGTCAAACGGACCCGACCACCTCTCGTCCCCAGGGGAGAGCCTCACCGCTATCCCCTTTCGACATTTGAAGGCGCGCGGGAACACCGCGCGCACCCTCTCGGGGTTCTTAATTTGTGGGTGGCAGGCCCCCCTGAGCCTTGCCACCCGGAACCCTTACGTGGGGGGCAGGAGAGCGACATAAGCGCGTCTCCTGCGCCCCCTCCTCCGGCGGCGGACTTCCGGGGCGTAAGGATCTTCCTCACGCCCCCGCTCCGCCGCCTCCTTCTGCGAGATGACAGATTGGCAGAAGGACCTCATTGCGCCCCAGCACCTGTCGTCGCCGACCATCTTGGATACGACGGTCGTCAACGAGAGGTCGGGGCCAATCGTAGCGACCAGGGCACAGCGCTCCGCGGCCCACGCCGGGCACTCCTCCAGCGTGTGCTGCGTCGTGTCCCGGTCACACTCCTCACAATGGTGACACCTGGTTGTAGGCTCCCTACCGGCTATCTTGCAGAGGTACTCTCTGAAACAGCCGTGTCCAGAGAGCACCTGAGTAAGCCGGTAGGTGAGCAATCCGCGCCGTCTGTCCGTCCACTGTTTTAGTACCGGACGGACAGCCTCGACGGTCCTCACCCCGTAGCGGGGCTGGGCCAGTCTAACTTCCCACTTCGCCTTGAGGACCAGTCGAGCCTGGGACCTTCGCGTTTCCACCTCTCTGTGCGTGGGTTCTTCGCCCTGGAGCCGGAGGTCAGCGTGCCAGTAATACACTGATGCTTGGACCTCCGCCTCAAATCCCAGGGCGGCGATGCCGCCAAAACGCACGCCGCCTCAAAGGAGACGGTGCGGTACGCCCGTGACACCCTGATCGCCATCGCCCTCTGAGGTCTCCTGAGGAGGGCAACGTTTCGGCGATCAAGGGCGTCGGCCCAAATGGGCGCCCCATAAAGGGCCATCGACCGCACCACCCCCAAATAGAGGCGGCGGCAGACAACACTGGGCCCCCCGATATTCGGCAGCAGAGAGCTAAGCGCTCCCACCGCCGACATCAATCGGGGAGCCAAGCGACTAAAATGGACGCGAAAGTTCCAGCGGCCGTCGAGGTGGAGCCCCAAGTATTTCATGCTCGGCTCCACCCCGATGCGGACCCCTCCAACGATAATGTGGGCATCGGGAGGCGGTGCCCGCCGAGGCCCGTGAAATAACAGGGCCTCGGACTTTTCTAGCGCCACCTCCAGTCCCAACATCCTAATCCTGCCGACAACCAGGGCCACTCCGGCCGTGGCAAGACGGGCAGCTGCCCCGTAATCCTCTCCCCGGGTCGTAACCAGTGTGTCGTCGGCGTAACAAGTAACGCCGACACTCGGGGGCAGGGCGCCCCGCAGAACCCAGTCGTAGCCGATGTTACACAGGATAGGTCCGAGAACCGAACCCTGCGGAACACCGCACGACATCTCCCTCCGGAACGTCTCTCCGTTCCGCCCCACACAGAACACACTCCTCTGGTGCAGGTAATCCCCGACTATTCGGCGCAGATAGGGAGGCACCCCATGAAATCGGAGCGCCTCTCTAATAGTCGTCCACGGCAGGGTATTGAAAGCGTTGGCGATGTTCAAGGACACCGCCAATACCACCCCGCGCGAGGCGACCATCTCTTCCGAGAGGGACTTGACGCGACTGATCGCGACAATCGTCGATCGGCCCTCCCGGAAACCGAACTGGTGTTCGGACAAGTCCACCCGCACCAGGTGCTTGGAGAGGCGGGCAACCACTACGCGCTCAAAGAGCTTGCCCACCTCATCCAACAGCACTATGGGGCCGTACGCGGAGGGAGAATCCGCGGGGCGGCCCTCCTTTCTCAGGAGGACCAGCTTACCCGTCTTCCACATGGAAGGGAACCGTCCCGACTCCAAACAGGCGCTGAACAGCCTGAGGAGCCGGTCCCCTAGGGCGTCGAAGGCCAAAACCCAGGCGCAGGCAGGAATTCCGTCCGGCCACGGGGCGGTGTTTTTGCCCCGAAGCCGCAACATTGCCGCGCCGAGCTCCGCCATGGTAACTTCTGGCGCCCCAGCATCGGTACCGTCCTCCTCAATAACGGGCGGCGCCATTTCGGGAGGCGTGTGCTCCGCTCTCGAAGGAAATAGAGCGGAGACCACCTCCTCTAAATGCCGGGGCTGAAGACTCTCGGTGACCGGCGGGGCCCAGGGCCGCAACTTGCCCCTGACCGCCTTATACGGACTGCCCCACGGATCTGCCTCGAGAGTCCCCAGGAACTCTTCCCATCTTTGGGTTTTGGCCTCGCTGATGGCGGACTGCAGGGCGTACTTCCGCTGTTTGTACGCATCCCGCAGCCGTGCCTCCACGGTCGGGTCACGGTACCGCCTGCGTCGGCGGTACCTAGTGTACTGGCGACGCGCCGCAATGCACGCAGCGCGTTTCTGACTGATGTCGTTAGACCACCAGTACACCTGACGCCTCGGAGGTTGAGTACTGGCCCGGGGCATCGACGCGTCGCAAATCTGCGTCATCGCGCCCCGGAACCACGCCGCCTCTATCTCAACCTCCACAGGCCCTTCGCCCATCGGGGTCCAGGCCTGGACGATGGAGGCTTCCACCAGCACGTCTGCATCGAGACGTTTCAACGCCCATCGTGGGGATGACGGGGTGTGCGCTCTCCTCGGGCGATCGTCCGGGATCGCCGACGAGGCGGAGATGGCGAACCACACGTAACGGTGGTCCGACAGGGACTCCGCCTCGACCAGCACTTGCCAGTCCCGGACGCGGCGCGCTACGGCAGGGCTTGCGAACGAAATGTCCACAATGGACTCGCCTTGCCAGCGCACGCATGTGGCGACCGACCCCCGGTTAAGAACCACGAGGCCGGTCGCAATCGCCCACTCCTCCAGCGCGTCGCCGCGAGCGTCGGTGACAGGGGATCCCCAAGCCGTTGATTTGGCATTGAAGTCCCCCGCCACCACGACCGGACGCGATGGGTACCGATTAATCACGGCCCCCACCGCGCCCAAAAATTGTTCAAACTCGGCGAGGCGCCGGTTCGGAGAAAAGTACACCCCGATCAGGACGGTTCCCTCCCAATCTACACATACATAACCCTCACCCCTGTCTGTCATCACCAGGAGCGAGGGTACGGACGAAACAATGGCCGCCGAGCCCCCGAGATCCCCAAACCAGTTGTGTCGGCTGGGAACGCAGTAAGGCTCGGCGACCACGGCGATGTCTATTGACCACTCCGCCATGTGCTGCAGCAAGATATCCTGCGCCCTGGCGGAGTGGTTAACGTTCGCCTGTAGGAGGCGATGGGCCATAGTTAATTAATGTCCATCGCCCCCCTACTGCTCCCTGCTTGGGAAGGGGCCTGGGCGGCCGGAGTCCCTGCGACCGCCCCTCTGGCCCTGCGTCTTTTTGGTGGGGAGCAAGATTTGCTCCCCAACCGGTGCTCCGCCGGCTTTCCTGCAGCCGAACATATGCTGCAGGAAGCTTTTACGGCGGAGCAGGCGGCGGCCTTGTGGCCGGGCTGGCCGCAGCGATAGCACAGATCGCTGCGATCAGTTTCGGCGGTGCATTGCTGCCTCACGTGCCCCGGTTCGAGGCAGCGGTAGCACCGCCTGGGCCTCGGCTCCAGGAGATTCACCTGGGCTGAGACCATCCCGACCAGTAAACGGCCGGCCACCACCTTCTTTGCAAACCTAACCTAACCCAACCTACATTTACGCGAGCGAAGCCGTGGGTGAAAATTAGTATTATATAATTTCAAAACTTTAAACCACTATTGTTAAACACTTTTACTAGTTATTTAAGCTATTTAATTAAAAAAGCTATAATTCTTACTTTGTTCCGATTTCGATTGCTTTTTCAGCAGCCAATGTTGGTTGTCTCAATATCTTAATGTCTAGTTATTTCAAAGTACTTGAAACAAAAGTACAATATATAACATTCACATAAACGTAAGACAATATTATGTAAACCATCTTCTTCTGAACATCGCAACCAAAAAACTTTGGACTGTGTTCTTATGAGTAGTATTATCAGCGTCCTTTAGAAGATGGTGTGCTATCGGCAAGGGACGGGTCTGATCTTGATAATAATAATTCCTATTAACCGCTGGAAAATGACTGGAAACTATTAATTCTAGCACTCGCGACTACCCAGTCCGGCTGACCCTAATTGGTTCCAGCAATACTATGCAAAATGAATAATCTTTCTAGAGCGTAGTTACTTTTCTGCAAAATATGCTTAATATTTTAGGACATTTTTGTAGGTTTCATCATCTTGCAGCAACCTTTATTTTTTTTTTTACGAATAGATTCTATTCTAGGTACCACATACACTCAACACCAGCTAGCCCAAACTAAGCAGAGCTTGTACTATGGCTACTAGACAATGGATAAACATACATATATACTTTTTTTTTGTAAATACATACATATTATACATAGAAACACCCAGACCAAGACAAACATTCATGTTCATGCACACAAATGTTTGACTTGTGCAGGAATCGAACCCGCGACCTCAGGCGTGGTAGTCGGTTACACTAACCACTACGCCATAGATGCCAACAGAAGGTTACCCAAATTTAAAAGAGCCTACCATAGGATACACCATTACTAAAAAAATACACGGCACATAAATTGCTTTTACCGAAAAGCTCGCTTATTTATTTTCAATTTAGTTTTTGTATAAACCTAGAGAATTGAAGAGGTAAAGATGTTGAAAATAAATATTAAAATTTTCTTAAATATTATCTAACTAATTCTATTAAATTGTATCTAAAAGCCTATAACGAGTTAGCAAATTAATTTTATCAACATCTCTAAAAACTTTTAGTAAAATAATTAAGTAAATTTTAAAGAAAAGTTTTTCTTCGTCCTACATGATGCGTCCTGTGTTAAGTTTATTCATCAAGATCACAAAGTAACACTTATGAACTTCACAGTTCAGTACATGTCATAGTGACTTAGTGCTGAGTTCTACTGAACTTATAGCAAGAATTAAATACTTTTAAAGCACTTAGAATGCAAATGTACTAAGTGCCTGGATAAACGGGAGGTAGCCATTTTTATTACAAATCTTTATATATTTGCTTTAATAATAATAATAATATTCTATCACGTACACACAACACCATCTAGCCCAAACTAAGCAGAGCTTGTATTATGGGTACTAGACAATGGATAAACATAAATATATACTTCTTTTTTTGTAAATACATACATATTATACATAGAAACACCCAGACCAAGACAAACATCCATGTTCATGCACACAAATGTTTGACTTTTGCAGGAATCGAACCTTTGTAAAAACAATAATATTGTAAACCTGACATTTAAAGAGCCTGGCATTCTAACAATCAGCGATAGCAATACAGATAGTGGGAGTTCATCGGACTGCCGCGCTAAGGTCTCAAGTTCGATCCCAAGGCGCGCACCTCTGGCTTCACAAAGTTATGTGCTTATTAATAATAATTGATTATCGTTTGGCACTAACGGTAAAAGAAAACATCGTAAGGAAATCTCCATGTTTTAAAGTTCTCCATAAATTTCTCAAAGATATGTGAACTCTGCCAACCCGTACTGGGCCACATAGTAGACTATGTGTCTAACTTGTTACATTGGGAAAAAGCCTAGCAGTTGCATACTAACTAATATTATAAATGCGAATATTAGTTTATTTGTTTGTTACGCTTTTACGCCTTAAATACTCGACCGATTATCATGAAATTTCACATACACATTTTCAAGGATTCAGAAAAGGACATAGGGTAGTTTTTATCCAGAAAAAGTACTGTTTACGAGGGATAGAAATTTATTAACTAAATTCGATTTGACGCCAGCGATGCTGCGAGCAAACACTAGTAGTTATATACAATGCTGATATTATTATAATATTAATGTGCCAGCAATTAATAGGTTAACTGTAACAGCCAAAAATCGGCCACACAAATTGAGTATACGCTCACTCACTGACTCAAAATGCATCAACCCATCCACTATGATACGCAAAACCGCCCTTTGAACACGGCGTGCACTCCATAAATCCTGCGTTATTACTTGTTTTGATACTCTTTAAATTTTTTTTGCAACCAACAACTTTATAACTCAATTTTCATGTTATTTACGTGAGGTTTTTTTGGAAGCGGCACTGCAATTTATTGGGGCGTTTAAATGTACAGCGGTATCTTAGGGTTCCCTGCCTGAAAGGTGTGTATAGGACCATATAGCTAAACCCGTGTCATCGATTTGTCTGTTTGTTTGTCTAACTTTAGACTACATAAATAAAAATAATAAAAAAATAGATTTATTTGACACAAAAGAGAATACATTCACTGTGGGTACATGGTTATTAAACACTAACTATACAGTATGTATTTCATTAAAAAGGTACTGAGACTGTTTACCAAACTAAGCAAGAGCCTGTATTTTGGCTGACAGTGTTCAGTAGTGGTAATTGACACTAGAGTATATATTTAAATTAAGACGTGAATGTCGCTGTAGAGCGGATTACATTTGTTTGAAGTAAGTAAATTTACATCTTTTTTAAACTTTTTTTTTTAGAATGATTTTAGTGGAACAGTTGACCTCCATCTGGGTTTATATTGAGCGAGTGTGGTATGTGAGTGTGGGTGTGTTATGTGGATATGTAGTGTGATTAGTGGCGTAGTGGTTTAAGTGGTGATCGTTATTTCCACTGCACCGAGTGTTATGGAAATAACGATACATACAATTTTATGTGTTATGGTACCTACATAAATTATTTGTCTCGTATGAGGATTTCGATACCTATACAGGACAAACATACATGTACAAAAATTCTATGTACACACCACCACACATAATTGTTTTGAATCTAGGGCTACTTTGTGTCCGTTGTTTATAAAGTCCCTCGCGATACATCGATTATTCCTACTGCAGAAGCTGTATTTTTTAAACTTTTGTTTGTCTGTTATTTTTACCTTTAATTGCTTATGTTTTAAGCGCCTTTTCAGTAAAATCGCTATCGCTATCGCGAGGGATTTTATAAACATTGAAACAACGGACACAAACTTAACCACAAAACAGACAGTCGTTGCAGTCAACGACTGTCTGTTTTGTGGTTAAGTTCGTACTTATATTTGTGTGCAATCAAAAGGTCTCGGATTCGTTACACGGGACGAAAAAAGTGTTAAGTATTATATATATTTTATTATTTTTATTGATTACTAGCTGTTACCTGCGACTTCTTCCGCGTAGATTTTAACTAAAAATGTTTGTCTCCGCGAAGCCCTATTTTTTTTCTAAAATATAAGTAGCCTATGTTACTCCTTATAACATCAGCTATCTGCCAGTGAAAGTCCCGTCAAAATCGGTTCAGCCGTTTCGAAGATTAGCCTGAACAAACAGACAGACAGACAAAAATTTTAAAAATTGATATTTTCGTATAGGTACCTTATATGCATTAGATAAAAAGTTGTTATTTTGACATTACAAACAGACACTTCAATTTTATTTATTTGTATAGATAAGATAAAGTTTGAATGTAGGGTAGTTACCAATTTGAATTAGATCGTAATTTGAATGGAAATCAATCGTAAGACTCGCTGTCCATATTCTATTCAATTCTTTTCTATCACATACACACAACACCATTTAGCCCAAACTAAGCAGAGCTTGTGCTATAGGTACTAGACAATGGATAAATATACATATACTTTTTTTTAAATACATACATATTATACTTAGAAGCACCCAGACCAAGACAAACATCTATGTTCATGCACACAATTGTTTGACTTGTGCGGGAATCAAACCCGCGATCTCAGGTGCGACAGTCATTTACACTAACCACTACGCCATCGAGGCCGAGATGGCATATTGCATCATTTTGTTTTATATTACAAAACCGGTTATGTGCAGGTTAAGAAAATTCACACTTCTGCAAGAATATAGACTTTTAAGAGTATCTTTAAAATTACCTTACCTAAATTTCGTACATCATTCAAATGATTAATTTAGTATCCAAAATATGTGATTCGTGTATCGTGGAGACAGCTTAGAGATCTGTTTGCGTTATCTATGGATCTCCGCATAAGCAGTGAAATCATGAAGCACAACAACCAGAAATATTATAGTTTAGCGACTATTACCACATCTATATATTAATACGTGAAGCAAAAACTTTGTACCCCTTCTTAGGAAAATTGCGCGGACGGAGGAGTATGAAATTTGGCACAGTTGAAGTTTGTATGGAGAAGGAGGGGCGAATCCTAATATTTTTATAAAATATGCATTAGAAATACATTAAATTAATGAAAAAACACTACACGCACACAACTATGCATTTGACATACGCAGTCGAAGCGCGTAACTATGGTTACATATCTATACTAATATTATAAAGCTGAAGAGTTTGTTGGTTTGCTTGAATGTGCTAATCTCAGGAACTACTGGTCCAATTTGAAAAATTCTTTCAGTGTTAGATAGCCCTTTTATCGAGAAAGGCTATAGGATATATATCATCACGCTAAGCTCAATAAGAGCTGAGTACCAATGAAGAATGTTTTAGAATCGGAGGGTATTTTTCCTTTTGAGAGCTTCCGCTGCGTGCGCTGCGTAAACAGTTAAAGTTTCGCAAAAATCATGTATGACAGAATTGTTCCCCTTTAAAAGTTCTAAAAAAGGTCCAGGACTGCATATGTCTATCTTTTAAGGTTGGCTCACTGTAACCATTTTTATGCTAACCAAATTTGTTCTAAAATAATGCATTATTTGCGAAGGTATTATTATAAACATGATATTAATCCTTATCCAAATAAATACGTTATTCATCACAAGTATTTAATTTAATCATTTGATTTCAATGAATATCTTAGGAGATATCGCAGTTTTAAAATAACATTGCAGCAAAATAATTACCCATTACAGACATGTTTCGATATTTCTCCTGGTTTATTCTGCGTGATTACTACTGGTTCGATTTGAAAAATTCTTTTAGTGTTGGGTAGCCTATTTATTGAGGAAGGCTATAGGCTATATAACATCACACTACGACCCACGGGGGCGGTGCAGTCGTTACTGCACCGCCCCCGTGGGTAGTTATCGTTATAAACGCGGGTGAAACCGCGGGAACATCTAGTATCAATATATAATGACATAATATATCAGCAATATCTTACAGGCAAACTGGTCGAATTTCGAACACTAGGCGACCACTAGTACATATTAATACAATGGCTAAAGATATCAAAATGTCAGCAATGATTTAAATCGCGGCACGTTAAGCAACCTCATAGTCGACACGCTGAATGCAATACTGTCTTTGTCAAGATATTATTAATTAAACCGCACTTTTGGAGGCGGATGGTGCGCCGGACAAACATGGCCTAGAATATCCAAACATTATGAATGAACAAAGTTTCTCGTTGCAATATTTATAAAAGAATGTTTTATCAAAATATAAGGACTTTAATACTTCTTCCTGTTTTGTTTGCTGTGTTTTAAAAACGTTCAGTATTTTTTGCGTTCTTCCGTTGTTTTTTTTTTATTTATGTATATATACAGACGAAACTTTTCTGTTTTATTTGTTTTGTACGATATATTTTAAAAGTTATTTAAATGGTTCACCTACTTTTGCCGTAGATAAATCTATATATTAATACGTGAAGCGAAAACTTTGGGTCCCTTTTTACAAAAATTGGGCGGACGGAGGAGTATGAAATTTCGCACACTTATAGTTTATACAGAGAAGAAGTGACGAATGCTAATATTTATATAAAATGTGCATTAGAAATACATTAAATTAATGAAAAAACACTACACGCACACAACCATGCATTTGACACACGCAGTCGAAGCGCGTAACTATGGTTACATAATTATATGACATAATAAATTCAATATATATTATTATATCAGCAATATCTTACAGGCAAACTTTGGTCGAATTTCGAGCACTAGGCAACCGCTAGTTAACATAAATCAGGCGGTCTAACGCATGTCAACTGATCACAAGATTGGTTGACTGAATTAACAATAGTCAATTGTCAGCGATACAGAAAAAGAGATGGGTACATTTCCCAGTGAAGCCGCGAGCAAAAGCCAGTATATAATAATATGTACTATGTGAAAAGTGCCGATTGAATCACCTGTAATATTGTGAGACGATGTACAACCTATATCTAAGGTACTCCATGTTTGATCTCGATACAGCACGGACGACAACCCTCGCCGATCATACGGTAGTTTTCGTACAGTCACAGGGAAATCAAATCACTCAATCAAATCAATTGTCTTGATTTTGATTTGAAACGTCGTCGTTGTATTATTTTATCTTATCTTGTGTGTGTGTTTGGGCCAGTCAGTACATACTGGCGACACTTCGACCCAGTGGCATCTTTTGTGTCAGCTCCAAGATTCATCCCTTAGCTATCTCCTTTTGAATGTACTGCATTAGCCGTAGTGTACAATTCAGAGGGAGAAGCCTGAAGTCTTCAGGGTTTGGATATGCCAATCCCATCAAACCCATCCTAAGTCCAGCCAACGCGTGGCATTCACACAGTAGGTGCGATATGGACTCGTCCTGTTCACCACAGGCTCTGCAGATCGGATCGTGTGTCAATCTCAATCTGCACAGGAAGTCGTTGGTGCCAAAATCGCCAGTGAACGCTCCTGTGAGCAGACGCATTTGGCTCTTGCTATACCCGTCGTTGTATTAAAATGGAACTCATGTCACAGTATATTAATTAATGTATTGTGCTTATGTTTTGTCGTTTAGAACCATTCGGAAACCGGGTGTAAGTCTAGACTTATTTATGATTTTACCCACGGCTTTCCTCGCGTTAATGTAGATTTTGCTATTCAATTTCTATTCCTCGGAAACAATACTGATGAAAGGTACCCTAGTATGTCTTTTTCGGTATCGCTGACAACGTGTGTGCGAAATTTTATAATGATCGGTGATAAAGTTAAGGCGATAAAATTTTTAATATTTGTTTAAGGACATGGCCCGCTAATATACCGACATACCTGTTTATTGTAGAGTTTTCTGTTTCCCAGAGCAATAAGCAGTATAGCACCCAGTACATTTATACACTTCATTAACGGCACGTACTATCACATTTTTCAATATACCCACAATCCACAATTCCAGCCACACGCTGTGGCACTTTATCTCTTTAAGACAATTAATCATGGTTACCCTAAAATGCTTTTTGGAAACCATCCAAAATCCGGGCGCGTGGACACGAAATTATGAAATTAAAGAAACACAAAACTATTTTTGTCAATGTTTTGGAATTTTTCTTTGTTTGCCCTTGCAGTACATCACTGAAATAGAATAAGCAAAGTGTACTTGGAGTGATTGCTTTGAGTATGCTCTAACACTAAGACAAAAGTAGGTAGTGTTTTTGTATATTAAGACGTAGCAGCGATAGCCTAGAGACACAAATTGATGGTATCGGGTCATACACATATGGAGGAAAACTTGGACCACGCAATCATTGAAAAAAGAAGAATAGATATAATACAAATTTATCACCCACATGACTGGATAGATGAGTCTAGGGCAGTTTTTTATACGAGACCCGCTTTTAATTATGCGCCATTTGCTTTTCCGATATTTTCAATTTAATTACTGTTCAATTTATTAACTGTCATTACCTTGTTAACATAATACGCCTGAAAGATATAATCTAAAAGAAAAAAGGCAAATAATTATTGCGTAAAAACTTATTTATAAACATTAAATAAACTGTTAATAAAACCAAAGAGATATGGATCTAAATAAGTTTTATAAAATGCTACGGTCTAATAAATCTCTCCTTTGGACGTTATCTAGCTTATAACGTACCTACTTATATTCTGTTGTGTTATCTTCTTTTACTTAACTCTATGGTTATAGCAGATCGTTTTATTTTATGGTTTCTTATTGCCCACTCCGATTATTGCAATAGAAAATGTTGATGATACCGATCTTCTCTGATACTTGTACGTCCAATTCGTTAGATCCGAGATTACTCCAACTTGCAATATTTTGATTTAGATACACAATTTGCGTCAGTACGTTTTTGCCTCAGTGAGAGGCATCCTCAGGACAGTGTGGCAACGAATGAGCTGAATGCCAAACTGTCCTGATGAATGGAAAAGTAAAACCGCGGTACCGTTGCCAATATTTGGTGACGCTATGAATGAGTTCGAACAACGAAGTGCTACTTAGAGGCGCATGACGTAATACTATTGGGTTTTGTCCATCGAAAATTGGTACCGAAGGCTCACATCGTCATTACCTTTCTTATTATTGCCTATACTTACTTAACGCATTTAGCATTTTATCCCATCTTTAACCCCTTTTTGATAAAGTTTAATAGTAATGTCAAAATAACAGCTTTTTATCTAATGCATATGAAAGTATATAAGGTACCTATACGAAAACATCTATTTTTTAAATTTTTGTCTGTCTGTCTGTTTGTTCCGGGTAATCTCCGGAACGGCTGAACCGATTTTGACGGGACTTTCACTGCCAGATAGCTGATGTTATAAGGAGTAACATAGGCTACTTTGATTTTAGAAAAAAATAGGGTTCCGCGGAGACACTTTTTAGCTAAAATCTACGCGGACGATGTCGCAGGTAACAGCTAGTTGTTAATAATAACATGCGCTGGTATATCCAAACTATGTACTTGAGTGATTGGTGACATTTTCACTATGCACACAATCCGCGCAAGAGTCTTAACTTGCACCTGTTACTCACGTCGTATACAAGAGCCATTATGGAGTAATAAACGTTAAACAGTGGTTTCAAAGAACGGCACAGTTACTTGTGTATATGGAACTCCCTTACTAAGATCGTAATCACAACAATACATACAGTCATAGCCTCACGCTTATATCATTAATCAATCATACTAAATGTCTATACATATTGTATAAAAATTGATTGAAGCGTTGTTTCCGCGTCTCGTCCGCGCCCTGTCTTTTCTGTTTTTTTTGTGTCGCGACGCTTCTATACATTTTGTATGAAAATTTATTGAAGGGGCGCCGCGTCTGCGACGCGTCCTCGTCTTACGTCTTTTCTGTGTGTCTTGCGCCTAAGGATATCACGCACATTGTACCAACTACCTGCTTGTTGCTTTTTGAGGTCTCACGTAATAGAGCAAATATTGCAGAGCGCAATACACAGCGAATAAAACTCTTCTGATATATTTTTAATATCCATTTTTCTTATCTAGTCATTCAATAATTTTAAACACAAGTTTTACAGCTTTCTCTTTTTTATAGTTTATTTTACTTTATGTTAACTTCATTCATTGTTTAAAAAAACAATCTCGTTTCGAATTCATGGAACAATATTTCTTTTGTTTAAAATTAAACGGCTATGGAACAAAGGAACAAGAGATCCTTAAAAATGAACAATAGAACCATGAATAACAGCGAATAGTATGAAAAGCCTGTCAAATTGTTTTCATTGTAAGATCAAACTCGAGAATGAAATGTTTTAAATAAATATTAGATGTTGAAATTGCTTTTTTTTTGTATGAGGAATCGAAAACATGTTTTTATTTACAACAGATCAAGATCGGTATCTACGTTTAAATCTGGATATTAGAGTATTTAACTTGTAAAAAACTAGCATCATGTACTGTTATTATGTTGAATTAAAGACTCCACGAGGCAGGCTCGGCCTAATGTAGAGTTCACAAATAAAGCAGATGTTTCCTTTTGGGTTTTAACTATGTAGTAGTGAAATAATTTGCGTAAATTGGTATGGTTATAGTAATAGTTGTCGAGCTTTTTTTTATATTAACACATTTTTAGGTTGTCGGTTGTTGTTGTACTTGTAGCCAAGCTTCGTCAGCCGGCCGGTCTGCTCCAATTTCATTGACATTTTAAGGTTTCCACTGTGCTTACCTGCCTCGTGATGGGCGTGAATATTTGTATACTCAGCAAAATCAGCAACCACCCAAACATTGTCTAATACTACATCTGAATTATTATTATTATTAATTCTTTTATTTTTATTCGTTATTGTCATTTAATTAATTCTCATCTCCTAAGCCTTTGCCCATTATCTAGGGTCAGCTCTCTTTGTCTGTGTTCCTATTCATTCCTGTTTGACGATGTCGAAAAATCTTTATCTCTCTCTTTCAGGTCCTTTTGGACCGTCCGCGTCATCAGCCAGGTGGCAGGTGGTCTTCCACAGCACTTCTGTTTCGTTGGTGGTAAGTCTAGGGCTACTCATACCACATGATCTTTAGGTCGGCTGAGCACGTGGCCATATCATGGCAGGCCTTTAATTAAACCGCAGTAAAAATATAGATTCATTATTTTGAACAATTTAGAATCTCGCAACTACTTATCGCCTAATGTGTCTGGCTGTAAGTATCGCTATTAATAATCGTTAACCAAACGGACAGTTTAATTTAAACCATCAATAAATCTGTAAACAGATGTTAAAACCGTTAAACCGTAAAATCGTAAAAACATCCCCGTCACTAAATCGATAACGATGTTTGCTCTCAACACATCGTTGTTTCCGTTGTAAGTTTGTATTTATAATTAAAAGTCTTAATTGAGAATCAACAATACAAATATAGAGTTGTGTGCGCCCCAGGAACAGGAGAATATTATTAGCATTACGCTTGAACACTGCTCGGTGTGAGTAGAGACGTATTGCTTTTAGACATCGGCAGCTAGGTATGTATGTATTGTATACTAGCGGTCGTCTAGTGGTCGAAATTCAACCATAAGTGATTTAAATTTTAAGTTTGATAGTTATTACGGTTTTCCTGTCTTGAACACCCTTATAAATTGTTGAAGGCGTATTTCAACAATGATTTTATTACAAAGAGGTGTTAGTTAACGAGAATACAAGATTCTGTTATGTTACAGTGTTACCTATAGGAAAAAAACGTTGCAATAAATTACAGTGTTACTTTTCGGGAATATTTTTCCAATTGAGTAACAGTATGACACTAACTGGTGTTACCCAACGGGAACATGCATTAGGAACATACTGTATGGCTTTTGCTTACTAATATATATTCAACAGAAAGGTTATTACTAGTATAGCCTAAACAATTTTTTAAATTATTTTACTGTTCTATCTAATATTAGACATTTTGACATTGGTTGGCGAACATATGTATATATATTACATTTCTCGGCATGTAATCAATCAATGATCAATCAAAGTAATTTTGGATGACCACCAGTGGTGAAACGAGCAATGTACGTCCAAGGAGGCTAATCATAGTAATGACTTAATTACACTTTTATTTTCTTTACTTGGGTAAAGAAAATAAAAGGCGATTCACACACTGCCCCGCGCCACGCTGCGGGATGCGTGGTAACAGAATCACGCGTGCGGGTGCGTGAGCGCAGATCTGCATCATAATGCAGATTTCTCCGCACAAACGTGACGCGTGACGCGCGCGGGTGCGTGTTTCCCCGCATGTAGACGCGTGATCTGCAGCACTGCGCGTGAATGCGTTTTCTCAATGTTGCACTACGCGTGTTTTCTATACAAACACAGGTACTTGCGAACAACGTAAGAACACGCACTCCCGCGCTACGCTTCGTGATGCGGTGCACTGTGCCAACCGCTTTACTATTGGCCGAGGTTCCGTTCGCGAAAATAATATAATGCAATAGAAAAAGTGAGGTACTGTAGTGAGTACTATAATTATCTGTGCTTCTAGTAATAATGCGCCGCTGCCGTGGTGGTACAACGTTAGTGAATCCGACTGCTGTCTGTTGGAGATACATGGCGCTGGCCCCCCTGTGGGCGGTCTAGCGGTCAAAGTTCCGAGTTCTGCGTTCCGCGTTCACTGTCATGTATACAGTGTCTTAGAATCCTACACACACAAAAGCAGTCGGGCCGCGGCGGCCAAAGCGAACGCACGTTCTGTTGGAGTTCCATTTTTTTTCAAAAGCGGTCACGATGTCCGGTAAAATTGAAAAGTTTATTGAATTAGTGCGAGACAAACGTACTGAAATCCAGATTTCTATACCGCTCGCTGTGTAAGCAAGTGTGAACGCTGAACGCAGAACTCGACCGCAGAACGCAGACTGCCAGGGCGATGTGTTCGGCGCCTAAATCTCGGGGTCGATTTTAGGTCGAGCATAGGCTCACAGGATTTTCATTCAAGAAATTATTAGTAGAAGCATGGAGTCTGTAACTGTGCCCAAAGCAATAAACTCGTCATACGATGAACCGAAAATTATAGTTGGTAAAATGTGGGTGTCTACTCTTCCGGGAATATAGGCACAACAATATTACCGTCTACTAGGTACAGAAGCAGAGGCCACGCTTCTGCAAAAAAATATAGTTTCCGTGCTTCTATTAAAAAACAACTAGATCGGTGTACAAATCCAGGATTCAACCTCTTCGTCTTAAATGTAAAAGTAATGAAAAGAAAAGACCTCTATATCTCGGGGGTCTTTTGACCCACAGGACCCATATTCAAACACGACCGAGGTATGACCCCAAGGTGTCTGCACACCAAGTTACAAGTCAATTGGTCCAGTGGTTCCGGAGTTATGCCTGTCACTAACATAAATCTGTCACTAACAGACAGACCTTCACAAAGTGTTTTCATTATTCTCTTCGAAGAAGTCTCAAAGGTTAATAACACATTGACCGATCCGGGGATTGAACCTAAGACCTTAGGCACAGTAGTCGCATACACTACCACTGCGCCACTGAAGATAAATATACTTATAAAATAAATAATATTGAACCCTACAAATGGTAAGGGAGACTTTCCCACACCCCTTTGAGTGGTCTTCAGGATGTCGTATTACGAGTTTACATGTGAAGTCCTCGACATTGAGGGTTAGATGACTGTCCATACTAATTTTGTATCAGAATGGTCATTCAGAAGCTTGCGGGTCTGAGAGGCGTTTGCCCTGTAAGGGCTCTCTTGTATTTCAATATGAGGTTTGTTTTGAGTTTTATGTTTGTACCTCGGCCTTAGGAGTCCAATGAGGCTTAGATTTTTGGTAACAAAAGCCTATTTTCGTCTGTGTAATATGCGAGGTATTAAATAATATGTGTAATTTTTAGAAGAGATGCGCTTTAGAAATGTGTCATAGCTTTGCAAGTACATAATTGTTATAATATCAATATTGTTCATACATTTACATTATTTAACAAACAAAAGTTAATAGCACTTAAAATAAAACTTTTTGTGAAAACAAATTCAAATTCAATTTATTGCATTCCATAATGTACATTTACGCGTGGTAGGCTTAAAAATAAGTAACAAATTATGGACCCTGTCGGGCACAGCACTATTAGGAGAGAGGAGAAGTTGTTTACATAATTATTGTGTTATTTTAAAAAGTTTAGTTTCAACACAATTTTATCAGCTTTTGAATCTAGTTAAGATAAGTTAGTATTTAACAGTATCATGAGAAATTAAAACTCAATATTGAAATTAAAATTGCAGTATATATTATGAATGATACATATTTATAATAATATTTATTGATAATTTATTATTGCACAATGTTATTACAAAATGTGTTTACTATTTATTAGTAACAACATTAGATTTTAAAAAAAAAAACAGCAGAGTGATTAATATTTAAAATTTATGTTTAAGAAAATTGTGGTAATGGCCATATATATCTCGCCATCTCCCTCGGATGGCAGCATTTAAGTAGCAGTTACATCACAACTTGTATCGTGCATTATTTTTCTTTGATTTGACAATTACCCTACTACTAGATTTGAAAAGCTTGTATCTTATTTATTGTTGAGTAGATTTCAATAATTCTTGTTATCTTAGGGGTTTAGTCAACGAAACTATTTGACTTAAATAATAGGTAGAAAGATGTAAGTCAACTATACTATTGTCCCACTGATCGATTAGCAATTCAAGCTAACGTAAAAATTCTCAGTCACTGGTCACATAGTCTAGAAGTCTGCCTGGCAGAGGGTAATAGGAATAGCTCTATCCGAAATTACTTCAATCTACCTCTTCGAGAATATACAAGATTAAGTGTAGTATAGAATAAAGTTCAGCAGCATCACGATATTGGTAAACTCCTCGTGACGCTTCCAAACACGTTTCAAACGAATGAATAAACAAATATCCCGGCAGACGCAGTTCGTCCACAGTACTGAGTTGCAGATAAGTTGAGCACAAGTTACACACAATGGTCCTCAGTACTAACTAGGAGAACGGATTACTAAGTTTCTGGCTACACAAATCTTGTTCGCAGTCTGTCTTGGGTGTGTTTAGTGCTTTGTCTCAGCCATTTATTTGATTGGTTAGCATGGAAGCACTAATATAATAATATTCTATCACATACATTTTGAGGAGTAGAGCCTCGCTGATTTCAGCATGAATGGGCCGGCTCGACTGGGGAAGGACTACCCTCTCACAGAATATTGACGTGGAATAGCAGTAGTCCTACTAGTGTGTTTCGTTCGGTGAGTGAAAGTAACGAAGGCTCAATCACCCCCTTTCCCCCATCCCGCTCCCTTTCTTTCCCACGTTCTTTCCTAAAGGGTCGGCAACGCGCAAGTGATGCCTATGGTGTTGCTGGCGTCCATAGGCTACGGTGACCAAGTACCATCAGGTGGGCCGTATGCTTGATTGCCACCTTAGTTGTATAAAAAAAAACATACACACAACACCATCTAGCACAAATTAAGCAGAGCTTGTACCATGGGTACTAGACAAAGGATAAACATACATATTATATACTTTTTATTCGTAAATACATACATATTATACATAGAAACATCCAGACCAAGACAAACATCCATGTTCATCCACACAAATGTTTGACTTGTGCGGAAATCGAACCCATGACCTCAGGCGTGGCAGTCGGATACACTAACCACTA
This sequence comes from Catocala sponsa, assembly GCA_963564715.1. NCBI lineage: Eukaryota > Metazoa > Arthropoda > Insecta > Lepidoptera > Erebidae > Catocala > Catocala sponsa. The sequence goes on from OY751351.1 coordinate 14,067,591, forward strand.
CGCCATCGAGGCCGACATTGTTTTTCAGCTATACGCTTTTATAAGCAAGGCTTCTGAGCGACTAGATAGGCAATAGTGTAATTTTTGAGCAACTAGGTAGGCAATAGTGACGTTTTCGGGCGACAAGATAGCAAATAATAAGACTTTTGAACAACTAGATAGGCAGAAGCGATATTTTTTAACGACTGGATAGGCAATAGTGAGAGTTTTAAACGAATAAATAGGTAATACCGAAATTTTTGAGTGACTCGGTAGCAAATAATGATTTGTTAACCATTGGACTTTTGACAAACTATTTAAGCAAAAGCGAGATTTTTGAGCGACTAAATAGGTAGTAGCGAGATTTTTAACAACTAGACAGGCAATGGTGGGTTTTTGAGCGACTAGATGGCATCTAGCAAGCCTTTTGAGCAACTAGATAGGCAACAGCGAGATTTTTGAGCGACTAGGTAGCTAAGGCACATACTAATTGTTTGGCTGTGATCTTCTTTAGCTTTGAGGTACTTCTGTAAATGCAGTATACTATACTTATATGTATAGTTTAACCCAAAGCTGTAAAAACCACATCAAAATTCATTTAGCTGTGGAACAAACTGACGGACAAAGAAACTTATTACCGTTTTTGGAACGAAGTTCCTTACGGCAGGCTTGGAGGGGATAGGGATTTTGCTGCGCGACCGAACTGAAAAAAATGTGATAGTAAAACCGTAAGAAAAAATCCGTGGAAAAAAGTGCGTGGAATAAAACCGTTAAATGAGACGTGCGCAGGCGTGACAGTCGCATACACAAGCGAGTAGTGTATAATACCTTTCTCTTTCTCCCTCTTTCTTTTCGTTCTCTCATCCATTCTATTCTACATTAGCCGAAGGAACTTCGTTCCTACCTGGTGTCCCACGACACCACATAATTTTTTTTAATTCGTGCATCGGTGTATGGACTCCGATATCCAGACACAATACTTTTATTATTATACATCGATATGGTTAAACTGACAGTTTTAACAGTCATTCCAATTAGACCTTTAATGACAGACACAGCCTTATTACTTTTTTTATTATCTACTAATATAGTAAATGCGAATCTGAGTTTCTTTGTTACGTTTTCAAGCATTAACTACTCAATCGATCGTCATGAAATTCCGTATACACGATGTCAGGAGTACAGAACAAGACATAAAGTTCCCTATCGTCGAAAAAAAAGTGCTGTTCTCGAACGAGCACAGCCGCGAGCACAAGCGTATATTTAAATTACAGAAAACCTCACAGGCCTCCATTAAAGGGTTAACACCGCTACAAACTCGCACTTGACACCTTTTTATTCATAAAACTAGCGGCGACAAACCACCGTCATTTCCTGTCTCTTAGTTATGTGTAGATATGTACTTCCGTTTGCGTGCCGGATGCTCTATGAAAGCAATCCTAGCCGACTTACCGTAAGCTTTTAGTCATAAACGCGACAAAATATTTTCCTATAACATTTTGTTGTATTTGTTTTTAAAACCAACAGTATATTTTTGTGGTAGTTTATTATAGAAAGGCACTTGATTAATTACAAAAAGTATTCGAGTGTGTTTTTTGAAAATAACACTATATAGAGCATAGTTTACAACTCATTTTATTAGAGTCACATATCACAAGCTATGTTTTCCTAAGTAACAGGATTTGAAAATATTGCCATTTACTCACAACATTCCCAGAATCCATTTTACTACAAATATGCAATCTGAAAATACAATAATACTTTGCCAAACCTGGCCTAAAGCGTTAAGTTATGTCTCTGAGTAGTATCTTATCTTATCTTATGTGGAGGCCAGTCAGTGCAGACCGGTGACACTTCGACCCAGTGGGATCTTTTGTGTCGACACTCTCCCAATAATGACTGCCATAGACGTTCATGGCAGCCGGAACCGACGGCTTAACGTGCTCTCCGAGGCACGGAGCAGGCGATAATTGTCAATCAATACGCACATAATTTCGAAAAGTCATATAACTTCCGAAAGTCAGAGGTGCGCGACGTGGGTACGAACCCGAGACCCTCTGCATTGCAGTCTGTTGGTCTCTCCACTGAGCTATCGCTGCTCGTGTGAGTAGTAACGCTTACATAATAATAATAATAACTACTCCTGCTGCGGCTAGTGCTGCTGTAGGTGTTCTATCCCACCTTTGATTAAAACTCTCGAAGGGCCTCTTCACGTTAGACCACTTATAACAAATTTACAAATCAATACTAACAATTAACCCTGTAGTAAAATGTTATGTAATCAGCAGGAGTCAGAATAGGTAGAGTTTTTAAGTACCAAATGACGTAAAACTACCTACGAACTCTCAACATGGATATGCCTTTTAAACCCGGAATTGGAGATTAATAAAAATTGTTTTCTCAAATTTCCGGGATTGATATTATTGTCTTATAAAACTTTTTTTCCTGTGTTAAACACAAACTAAGTAGCGTTACATGTAACACGCCGGCAAATGGCGCTTGACGGAATTTTAGTACTCGCCGCCTGGCGGCTTGATAAAGGTTAATTATTTTCTATTTTATATGCAAAGACAGTAGAGAGATGGAAAAATGAAACAAACTTGACTCTAAGTATATATTTTTTTATTAAACAGTCAATGAAATTAAATAAAATAACAACAAATCAATCAGAATCTATTTCAACTATATTGGAAACACTGGTGGAAGCTAAAGGTTCATCGTCCACATCATTTACTAAATAATTAAATACTAAATCAATCCCAGGATAAAAAAAAGCATATCCATATTAAGATTTCGTAGTAGCATATTTGACGTCATTTGGTACTTAAAAACTCTACCTATTCCGACCCCTGGTAAGCAGGTACATTGTTATTCATTCAAGAGTTTACTTCATTTGTATAGATTTCAAGTAAACAGTTCACATAAAGAAGCTTCTAATTGGGCAATATTCACTTTTGGCTACAATGCTTTCGACTACAGCCCGCCTAGCTACATTTGAATGTACAACCATTCCACAGGTCATTTTAACATCACGGATGGCGTTTACGTGGTCGACTCTTTACTACTACACCGAGTGTTGTTGGTCTTCAACCCCACACGGGACCAAAAATTTACCGATCCACAGATGGTTATTCTTCGGGTAGTATTTAACTACACAGCAAAAAAATACTAATTGCACAGCAAAATATGCTTACCAAAAATACTAATTGCACAGCAAAATATGCTTACCAAAAATACTAATTGCACAGCAAAATATATTTAAAGAGAATCGACGCCCCGCTTGGCGGGGCTCCTATATTTGGGTAGGTTTAAGAAGAACCTAACATAACCTAACCCTTCCGAGACGGATGCAGTGATTTGAATTTATAGGTGCTCGTTATGCTGTGCAATATTTGCTGTGCAATTATTATTTTTGATAGTAATTATATTTAATCCCTTATTCTTCTAGATATTCTTTGTGTCCGTGTATGTTTGGTCTTCCGCGACACAGGATTTAGTCCTAGTGCGAGAGTAGCAGTTAAAAAGAAACTTTCACTTGCCATTTGCAAATATTACCGTGTAAACTATGGCACAGTAACCCCTTATCTCAGCGTTGTTTTAAACGCTAAACATTCGCCATGTTTTAAACATCGAATACGTTTGAAATACTGATTAAAACCTTAACATTGTTCTTGAATTATAGCCCATTTTTCATCCCTATAAACAACCACAGCATAATTAAATTTGACGGTAGCACGATTGTCATACTGGACAGTTTACTTGTATAAAACAATGTTTTTTCCTACCCTGTGTCATCTAATAAAACAGGGGTTACCGAAACTCATATCTTTTATCAATAACAAAGCAATATTATTCTTGTTTTACAACGGATATAAATTAAACGATCGATCATGGTTATCGTTTTATTTTAGCCAATTTACTTTGAACCTTTACTTAACAGCTACTAGTTTAGAAGAAACAGAAGAACCGGAGATCAAATAACAATGGTTATTGTTTTGGACATACCAGTTTACGTAGAGATCTCTTCTTGTTTTGGTTACGTAGAATTTTAATGTGAGTTTGGGTTCTTTGAAGAACGGTTTTGTTTATCTAATGAGTGAGTTAAGAGAAGATCTGAGTACGTATTTAATATCGTGTATCACGAGATTATAAGGTTTTATAGTACACTTTAAGTGCATTTTGGAGATATAAGGAAGGATATTGGATGTTTTAGAATGTTTGAGCCACATGGATCGGGTTTGATATAATGTCGTAAATGTCGACAGTTATGAGGAGATTATTGAACGTAGTCGCATACAATGTCGGGCGAATGCATATGAATTGATGTCTACTAATCAGCTTAGTAAATGGTAGAATCGGATATTTTCCTCGTAGTGTAGTGTGAAATTCAAAAGGAAATTATTCAAGACAGCCAATTAAAACAATCCTATTATTATAAGTGCGAATGGGAGTTTGTTTATTTGTTACGCTTCCACGCCTTAACTACTCAATCAATCATCATGAAATTTCGCATACAAGTTGTCAGGGGTGCAAAATAGGACATAGGTTACCTTGAATCCAGAAAAAGGACTGTTACCAAGCGAGCAAAGCCAGCGGTAGCTAGTGCATAATAATCTGTTAATTTTTATATAAAATTAATGTAAATTCACAAATCACTTAACAAAATAAACTAAAGAGTGATGGTGGAAAAAGGAATCCTTCCCGATCTTTAAATTAAATGTCAAATATCAGGCAGTGCCATTCTTTGTGGCGACGCTGAATAATTCAACACTTCAGTTTATTCGCGAATACATTCATATAAAGAAACTCTCTCATTGAAGGCGAGGGACTTGTGTTCCAAGAACATTTGCATTCGTTTCATTTGCTTTATGGTTGTTTGTTTGTCTGTCTGTGTGTTTTAAATATTGCAATTGTGGCATGTTTTAAAGACCTTCTAGCTATAGCTGATATATAATTATATTTACGAAGTATGCGTAAAAATAATTGAAGCAAGGAAGTTTCGACTATTAGCGTGAATTATTGGTACTTACGTCACGTATTACGAGCATTGACAATCTGTACGCATTAGATAGATTATGATTTTACACGTACTCACACGCTTATATCTACGAAAGAGTGCGTACAGGTATTACACCCACTTTTGGACACTTAATAGTCCAACTTAACTTTACTAGTGACGTATACCGGGCACAGCTTCAGATTCCATTATGCTACTAAAGACTTCTTGATCAAAAAACCCAATAACACTGTCCAATCGAATCAATTATATCATACGCTAAAGTCAGATTTACTAATACTGTGCCACCGAGGTAGTAGAGTCGAGGTTTAAGTAAAAACAGCATCCTAATCCTAACTAATATTATAAAAGCGAAAATGAGTTTGTTTGTTTGTTACATTTTCACGCCTAAACCACTGAACCGATCATTCTGAAATTTTACATATACGTTGTTAGGTGTACAGAAACGGACATAGGCTACCTTTCATCCCGAAAAAAAATACCGTTCCCGAGGAAAACAACAATAACGTTCTTATGATAATAGATGGTGCCATGTGTCTTTCGAATCATGATTGAATTATATTATTACAAGCAGAGTACGACCCGAATTGATTGTCAAATTCTAAATTAACGCGAGCGAAGCCGCGGGCAAAAGCAAAGCCAAACATAATCCGAGTCTTCAGCTTAAATACGTGGCGTGATCAGTCTAGGTTTGTCTCCTAAATCTCCCGCCTAAAGATGCGAACGCTAGCAAATTGTATCCTTATGGTAACGCACAATTTTCACTTAGCTCTGACGTCGCAATGAAGCTGTATTTTCTAAGATGTATTATGTTAAATGTGTCTTTCAGGCCGGGGCTTAATTTGGACACGAAAGATATCTCAACGAGACGAATGTACATATACAGTATCTATTTCTTTGTAGTGGTAGGTTTACGTATGTGTGAGTGAAAGTAATTACAGTGGATATTTTTTGGCATTTGTCTAGAACTCGCCCAATAGACATTGTTAGGCCACAACAGAGATTTTGGTTTGAATTCTTGTGTAGGGTAAAGTGTTACTGGATGTTATATTCAGGACATTCACAGTAGCGGCATGAGGTCTGTTACTGTGCCCGATAGACGCAATAGGCTGCAGCCTTACATGGGATTTAAATATATAGCTGACGAAATGTTGATAGCATACACCTCTATGTGTATTTCGGCGATGTATCTTATCTTATCTTATGTGGGGGCCAGTCAGTGCAGACCGGCGACACTTCGACCCAGTGGGATCTTTTGTGTCGACACTCTCCCAATAACGACTGCTATAGATGTGCATGGCAGCCGGGACCAACGGCTTAACGTGCTTTCCGAGGCACGGAGTAGGCGATAATTGTCAATCAATACGCACATAATTTCGAAAAGTCATATAACTTCCGAAGGTCAGAGGTGCGCGACGTGGGTTCGAACTCGAGACCCTCTGCATTGCAGTCTGTTGGTCTCCCCACTGAGCTATCGCTGCTCTTTCGGCGATGTAAGTGTAAAACGATGTATGAATATATCTATGTAATTTTAAAGTGATCACAGGGCCGCTCGTATGTAATCACTACTTTTAAATAGAATAGCAGGAAAACTGCGCATTACATATATATGTAATAACTTTCGTAAGTGGTAGGATATGAATACCACTTACAAAAGTTATCACTCAACTCAATTGTAGTATATAATATACAGTAATAGTACAATAATACCAATCTAGTTTAATTTCCTATGATTACATTCTTAGAGCTAGAACATCTACAAACATGTCACGTACACCGTCTTGGAATGTCCAACATTTATAATTTATCAGTCGAGTCTCACACTGTAAATATTTTTATTTATGCACTAGATTTGCCCGCAGCTTCTCTCCTGTAAATAAAGGTTTAATTGTTTATTTATTAATCTTTCACGCCTTAACTACTCGTCCGATCATTATGATATTTCATGTACACGTTGTCAGGGGTACAGAAAGGAGGTATCCTTTTATCCAGAAAAAGTACTTTTCCGAGCTAAACCACAGGCGATAGCTAATATATAATAGCCTTCAATCCTGGGTTCTTTAAGCGGGGCGTGAAAAAGCATCTTCTCAGGCCGTCAAAGTAGAGACCTCAACATCGCCTCGGCTACTGTGGGGGCGATGTGGAGGCCACTGCTCTTAGACCACACGACTGCTTACCATCAGGTGGAGTGTGGTCATTTTGACGAACAAAAAAAAAAAAAAAAAAATAGTAATAATAATAATAATATTCCACCACATACACACAACACCGTGTAGCCCAAACTAAGCAGAGCTTGTACTATGGGTACTGGACAATGGATAAACATACATATATAATTTATTTTTTGTAAATACATACATATTATACATAGAAACACCCAGACCAAGACAAACATCCATATCCATGCATACAAATGTTTGACTTGTGCGGGAATCGAACCCGCGACCTCAGGCGTGGCAGTCGGTTACACTACCCACTACGCCATCGAGGCCGACAGTTATACCGACTAATCTATACTAATATTATAAAGCTGAAGCGTTTTTTTGTTTGTTTGAACGCGCTAAGCTCAGGAACAAGTGATTCAGATTAAAAAAATATTTTAGTATTGGATAGCCTATTTATCGAGGAAGGCTATAGGCTATATAACATCACGCCGTAGCGAGATGTTATATCGATAAACGCGGGTGAAACCGCGAGAACATCTAGTAGTAAATAGTTGCTTGTTGTTGCTATGGTAAATTCGATATCAATCTCTGTGATCGAATTTTGATTAACTTCCTAGAATCGTGCGTGCGTGTTACATGCGAGGCAGATGAAATAGCACGTTAATCTATAATTCATAGACCAGATGATAAATGTGCAAAATTAATATTTGCACTACCTAAATGTCTCTCAACCAAAATTTTCTTACATGATAACTTTTACGATGAGTTACCGATGACAGATTTTATCTTGGCTCCTTGTAGCGGTATACATTATGTATATGTTCATAGTAAATTGATAACAAATTTAAGTATGCTTTCGTATATTATTGATAGTGCTCGTATCAATGTAAACGAAGTTTGTTAAATCACTATAATATAATCTTGGTCTACCAGAAATCGTAGTTAAATCATGTGAGATTGACATGAAAAAGCTTATAGTAGAATATTTACCCATAGCGGCACACGAAAAGGTAATTTAATTTTACGGAAACTATAGGTAAATCCTACTGGATTTGCCGTATTTTAACAACGTTTTTTAACTGACGACTATATCCCCAGTTAAAATGCAAAACAAAATGTTCATTCGTCTGCGAGTTCTTGATAATGTTAGAAGGTATGTGAAGACTGTCATCCTGCACTTGGCCAACGTGGTAGACGTGGACTATGTCCAAAAGTTTGCTTAGCTCATGCTGTCAAAAGACCTGTGTTCAGCAGCTGTCAGTTTATAGACAGGGCTAATATTATAAGGAAAATACAGCAAAATAGAAGAAACTTCTAAATCCTGTGCAAATCAAAACAAACTTTGTACACAGCAAGCCACTCGCCATCTCATATTCCAAAACAAAGTGCCAACATGAAAAGATATTTATCAGCAGGCCATAAAAGTAAAGACCCGTAAATGAGGATTGTGTATCCGACCTCGTAACATATGGAATCCGTCAATATCGATAAAACCCGTAAAGGGTCGAATCGAGACGTAAAATGAAGTAATTTTGGGCACCCTTTAAAAACGACGCGTTTCTAAATGTGCAAGTGGATTTGCTTTCTTGTTTTTGAGGTTATTGTAACTTTAGACCAGTATTTTTGATAAGTGGTTGATGATTTACGCTGAAACCAGCAAGTCTTTTCTACATAAATACTCAATCTCAAGTCTATTGGCTTCCCCGAAGGGGAAGGCAGAGGTACACCTCAAGTATACATTAGATACCCACATTTTGCCAGGTAAGGAGCGAGCCTATTGTTGTTTTCCGAGCACATTGCAGAATACGTGCTGCTAGTGAAAATTTCTTGATTTCAAAAAAACCCAATAACACTTTGCCCCACCCAAAAATCGAACCTCATGCACAGCAGTCGGATTCACTGCCTTACTACCTCACAAACTTAGTAACAAAACATTTTGTAAAGTGTAGACACGTAAGGCAATGCAAAACCCAATAATACTTTGCCCGACCCGATAATCAAAGCCAAGACCTCCAATGCGCGATCGATATCTCTAGTATTGCAAGCATTCATAGGCTACTATAACTACTTACCATCCGGCAGGCTCCAGAGTTCCTTACCACATTAATACTACCAAAAAGCCTTTACTTTTGTGTATACAAACATTCAATAAACACACAGAAACTCGTACAATTTATACGTAAACATTACCGTTTACAGAGTGTGTATTGAAGCGGTTTTATTTTCTCCTTTACATGAGAATTCTTTCGCTAAATGTATATTAATATCGTTTATTGAATGCGTTTTGAATACGAGAGGGGAATGATTCAACTCTTTTGTTAAAAACTTTCTGCTTCGGGTATTAGGCGCTTAAACGTAAATAACGGTTTTATTATATGTTTTGATGATGATGGCTTTCATCAAAATCTCTGGTGTAGAATGTTTTAAAACACAAGCTTTTTCTGATAATAATATTTGGTAATGGCCACATGACTGGATATTCTATTCCGTACAACTAAAACTAAGTTAAATCACTATTGGATCGAGTTCTACTAATTATTTTCTTTGGTATTTTATAGCAATTATAAGCAGCGATAGCTCAGTCGGGACACCAACAGACTGCAATGCAGAGGGTCTCGGGTTCGAACCCACATCGCGCTGACTTTTGGAAGATATATGACTTTTCGAAATTATGTGCGTATTGATTGACAATTATTGCCTGCTCCGTGCTTCGGAGAGCCGTCGGTCCCGGCTGCCATGAACATCTATGGCAGTCGTTATTGGGAAGTCAGTGCCCTCTAATATCCTGACACTGGTCTAGTGTTAGGGTATCGTTAGCCTTCGGGTTGCGTAGGTCAGATGGCAGTCGCTCCGTGTAAAAACTGATATCCAGTCAAATCCGGTTAGACTAGAAAGCCGACACCAAGTGACTTGGGAATAATAAAGGCTAGGGAGAAGAAGATTTTATAGCAATTATATATATACAACAAGATACTCCAACATAATATTTGTCATAGCGGCCGATGTTAACGTAAACGGCCATTTGCGCAGGAGATATTCTAGTGGGCAAGTTTGTGGATAAATACAAGTGCACTCTCCATTTTCCACTCTCCTGATCAATATTACAGTAAACCGACCCGAAAGAACCAACATTTTTATATCTTTTTCGAGACAAGGGCTTATGCTTTTTTATAACGACGTTTTAAGCTTCTTGCAAGTTTTATGAATAAAACCGTTAGATTACACACCAAAACATTGATTTAATATTACACCTACAGCAAGTCCAAACATCTCTTCTATTAAAGAGTTTTACGATCTCTTTCCCGCTGCTTAGCTCGCGTAAAAGTAGGTTTGGTTTGTAATAGTACTTTAAAAAAAATTGCCTATGTTACTCGGTGATAATATAGCTTTCTAATGGTGAAAGAATTTTTAAATTGGTTGTGTTGTTTTTGAGTTAAATCCTTACAAACAAAAATCTAATCTTTCTTCTTTATAATATTAGTATAGATGTACAGTAGCAATATTTAACTTTGTTGAAGGGAAAACACAGGCTTCACACTGCGTATATTTTTATAAACATAGCAAATTAGCGTGTTTTTATGCGCCTGATGACAAGTGGTCAAAAACTCAATTTTCATAAAATATTTACAATCTTCATGGACACGTCATCAATAAGCGGACTATGCCAGTTTACGAAAAATTCCAAGTTAAATCGAAGATTTCACTCCGCCTAACTTCTTAGAAAATCATTCAACAATTTTAACAGGAACTATTAAAATACTCGTACAAATCCAATCTGAGCTGAATAAAGGAAATTTTTGCTGCTTTGCTTGATTAGATTAACCAATGTAAGTTCTTGTTGGGCAATCCGAATAATGGGCGGCCTTATTGTTAGACTAACAAAAGAGTCAATTATAATTCGCATATAAGGACAAATAATTGTGACAAGCTTTCTAATGTAGCCTGAGTAGGAATAGATATATTATTTTATATGGTTTGTGTATCGTGTATCAGAATTGTGTGGTAATTGTGCAATTATTGCTTACGGAGAACCTATACGATTCGTGCAGAATTGTTTTGTATTTATAACAAAGAACAGAATACTGAGCTCCGCATTTCTACTAAAGACATAATAATAATATGTAGTCTGTCAAGTTTTAGAAAACCAGACACCATTAAAAAAATATTGTGTATGGCCTGTGCCGCTGCGACTCAATATGTTAAGAGGCATAATAATGTCCTCCAGACCGAATTTTCGGTCACGGTGGCCAATCTTAACGGAGACTGGCAAATCTACGCAGGAGATATTATAGTGCACAAGTGTGTGCGCAAACACAAGTGCACTCTCTGTTCCCTGACTCTCATGATTCGATGGGACGGATAATCCGACACGACCGGAGAGAGATCAGGCACAGGACCAACGGCTTTACGTGCTTTTCGAGGCACGGGGGTGTCTAACACCGCCAACTTCCTAGCTCCGAGCTCGTATTGAGATTTCTTAACAGAAAAACCCAATTCGTTTTTGTTGGCCCGACCCGGGATTCGAACCCGAGACCTCAGGCACAGCAGTCGCATTCACTACCGCTGCGCCACATGAGAATGTCAGTGATAAAACGATTGACAAAGTTGTGGATAGCATTAGATTTTAATATAATGTGTAAAATAGGAGCTTATGTTTACGGGCGATAGTGAGCCACTGACAATATTAATACCCGGGTCAGGCAAAGTACTATATATCTGTACTGTCTGCAAATTTTCAGCTTCGTCGAAAACTGTTTCAAATAAAATTCAATAATTTAATTAGCTTAAAAATTAGTAAAGTTTAATAGTAATAGTAGTGTAACAGTTTTCAACATTTTGTAATAAAGTGTCAAATAAACAACGCGATAAAATCCGTATATAGTAGTTTAATTTCAATGTTTCAAGTAAACTCGCAAATAGCATAATATACCTATTATTTAACAAAACTGACTAAACGTTGATGCTCTGTGTAGTGAACTCATCAAAAACAAGAAGTTTCAATATACGACACGAGATGGCAGTGTGTAATTCTGAATCGAGCGAGCGAACTTTTCGCCAGGCACAATCACCCAGCCTGGTCGGAGGATCCTTCCTTTATGTTGGTGGAATGCCACACCAGATTTCTCAACATTCTAGTCACTGTTACTTTAAAAGCGTAAATATAATAATGGATGTTGAGCACTGTTGATTAATTAGTTAGATATTGTAGTGAACTGTGAGACGATAAATCCCTCCATCGACCACTGGGATTATCTGTAAATAAAACAGTACCAGACTCTGGCTTTACCAAACATCAAATAAAACACAAATAGCACTTAAAACAAGGATTACATCAGTTACAGAATAATTGAGAGCTTCAAACAACTACGACTTGAGATTGTCACCTATTATTTACATTTAAAAAGAAACATTGTATGTACTTCTCTGAAGATTAGATTGTAGAAGCGTAGGTACATAATAAATAACATACACAATCTCAAGCATATACCCGCGAAATGGTAGTCAGGGTTGTATCACACCTACATTTTGCCACTGATCTTATCTTATCTTATGTGGGGGCCAGTCAGTGCAGACCGGCGACACTTCGACCCAGTGGGATCTTTTGTGTCGACACTCTCCCAATAACGACTGCCATAGATGTTCATGGCAGCCGGGACCAACGGCTTAGCGTGCTCTCCGAGGCACGGAGCAGGCGATAATAAAATTGTCAATCAATACGCACATCATTTCGAAAAGTCATATAACTTCTGAAAGTCAGAGGTGCGCGACGTGGGTTCGAACCCGAGACCCTCTGCATTGCAGTCTGTTGGTCTCTTCACTAAGCTATCGCTGCTCTTCGCCACTGATAGTTTTAGGTCGTACGTACGAAGTACCCGGTAATACAGGGTGAGCATATTGTCTTTTACTACAGTTCGGTACTGCTCTTCAGAATTTGTTGTCAGGAAAACCCGGACGAAGAAGTTACAACAACAATCCTAAATCGCGCAAGCGACGTTTACACTGCGAACTTACTATGCACAAGTTCCCGACATTAACCGTTGGGCCGCGGCCCGCCAGCCACGATCACCCAGCTTAGTCGTAAGATCCTCATTTTCACACTTCACATACCTAATCCTCCCTGTGAACATAGATAAACGTATCAACAAAACAGCAACTGCGATCGCAACCGATTGCTTTTATATAATAAAGACACATTTACTTACTGTTACCTATTTATATTTAGAGCTGATTTATCGCCTCCCAAGGCCTATATGTTAAAAGACTTACCCGCGTTTAAATATATAGGCCTAGACATGACTGTACTGAGAACTATGGCGATACTTTCAATTTTAGCTCTAGAAATAGTATTTTGAACTAGTTTTGTTGAATGTTTGTTCAGTGACGCATTAATTTCCAAATTGCTAAGGCTTATGACGCATGCTTAGTTACAGTGTGAGTAATCATTTTGTGCTTATTTGCGTACCATAGTCAGGTATCGGGTTTGATTTCCGAGTCGCGTGTGGGATTTCTGCCTTTTGTTCGCGAGTGATACTAATGGTCTCATGGCTCACCATAAACACCGATATACGGAACTATATCATACAAACAAACGTTCTTTGGTATTTATATTACTACAAGATTTTGCCCGCGGCTTCCATCGCGAGAATGCCATATGCCAAATTTCTTTGCCTCGGCAACACTTTTTCTGGATGAAAGGTACACTATATCCTTTCCAGACATCTGACAACGTGTATGCAAAATTTCATATTGATCAGTAGTACTTGAAGTCACATTCGTATTTATAACTAGATTTCGCCCGTGGCTCCGCTCGCTTAAATGTAGGTTAAGTAAATATTCTACCCCCTTGGGCATAGTACCTTTTTCTGGATGAAAGGTACCTTACCTATGTCCTTTTCTGTACCTCTAACAACGTATATACGAAATTTCATGATGATCGGTCGAGCAGTTAAGGCGTGAAAGTAAATTTTGAGTACGTATACGTATCCATGTGCAGTGAGTAATCTTTTCAAAACATTGCATAAATCCTAATGAAAAACAGAGAGGATTTAGTCAAAGGTGCAATGACAAATTTTTAAGCCTGGACTGTACTCGTTTATATCTCTGAATAAGTAAACTCCGTTTACTTGATAGAAACGTGAGATAATGTATATATGTATGTACGATTCAACATATCACAACCCCGTTTCTAATTAATTAGGGTACTAAGATAATGAACTGTTACAATTCATTGCTTGGTTCGAATGCAGAACGTTACATTGCTAAATAAGGCACACTTAATTGTATGAGGTATACGACTGTGTTTGAACTAATTCTAACGTTAATTACTTGCTAAGTTCGTATGTGTTCTTTGTTAGAATTAGGATCACCAATAATTAAATTTGTTCAGGTACTTTGAGAAGATTATCCTTCAAGACAATGAGACGGGCATCTTAGTCTCAGCGTGACCATAGCTGCTAAAAAGCAATTGAAACGTCAGGGAAAGTGCAAATTTAAGTAGTGTGTGCATGGGTTTTTATACATCAATGAGTGTGTGTAATAATTTAAATATATTTAAAATAGCTGTTACCTGCGACTTCGTCCGCGTAGATTTTAATTAAAAAGTGTTGGTCTGCGCGGAACCCATTTTTTTTTCTAAAATCAAAGTTACCTAAGTGACTCCTTATAACATCAGCTACCTGCCAGTGAAAGTCCCATCAAAATCGGTTCAGCTGTTTCGGAGATTAGCTGGAACAAACAGACAGACACAAAAATAGATGTTTTCGTATAGGTATTATTTTGGTATTATTTTTTAGCTGTTATTTTGACATTACAAACAGACACTTCAATTTTATTTATTTGTATAGATTATCAAAAAATAAACCGCGATGAAATCCGTATAGTTTAATTTCGATAACTGTAATTTGTTTGTAAATTGAAGGTATCGTGGCTAGAAAATGTTGTCGTACATACCTAAGTCAAAAGTCAAAAATCATTTTATTCATTAGGATGACACTTACGAATGGGCAAAGATATATCTTTAACTCCACAGAGATTTGAATAAATGTATTACACCTATTCTGTTTTTTTTTATAAATCCAACAGCGATACAGTTTGTTTAATAAGTCGAGTATAGTACAATTTTATATGGCCAATAACAGATTTCCCTAAATCACTTTTTTTTTATGCAACTAAGGTGGCAAACTAGCATACGGCCCACCTGATGGTAAGTGGTCACCGTAGCCTATGGACGCCTGCAACACCAGAGGCATCACTAGCGCGTTGCCGACCCTTTAGGAAAGGAAGTGGGAAGCAGAAGGAGCGGGAACGGGAAAGGGGGTGGTTGGGTCTCCGGTACTTTCACTCACCGAACGAAACACAACAGTAGGAATACTGGTATTTCACGTCAATATTCTGTGAGAGGGTAGTGCTTCCACGGTCGATCCGGCCCATACATGCTGAAATCAGCAAGGCTCTACTACTCTTGATTTATACAAATTCAGCGTATGCATAGGTCACTACTAACAACCTCTTATGTAAACGTGCAATATTATACAAATCTAATGAGCTTATAAATATAAAAATAAAACGATAAAATGGACCTCCCGGAATACCGACTAAACCACTATCGGCGGAGCCGCGGGAATCACTTGCACATGCGGTCGCGACCTAGTAGACCTTGGACTAACCCTTCTTACTCTTAGAAGAGTCCCGTGCCTAGCAGTTAACCAACTTTTATACAAGGCATATATTTTTTAAATAAATGAATTTAGACTTGTGTCGTAAGAAATCCACTACTGACAGTATACAGTGCCTTACCGATTATTATTAAATTGGTATAGGTCTCTGACAAAAGTATTTCTATCGGCATTCCCCGCAATCTACCCGTTGAAATACAGCAGTTTTCTTCGACATTCTCGGCCAAGTTAGTTCCTCACTCGTTGCTAGTGCTGCAACCGCTCGGCGTTCACTAATAGGTAGCTAGATCGTGCCTCGTACCACCGCTGCGAAAACGTTTCATTTGCAGTAAGCACTTTTTGTTTTCCCATCTAACTGTGTTATTGTTAGCTGTGCTAAAATAACAGTGTTTTTTAATGTGCTCGCGTGATTAAACGTTGTTTTTGAAAACAGTTTACTTATTTAAGACTTTGTTAAAGCGTAGAGGTCGTGTCTAAAACGTTTCAATTCAGTAATTTTTTTTATTTTTATGTAACGGGCTATCCATTTTTTTACACCCTTTGACCTAAGTACATTTTAAGATTTTTATCGTTGGCGGTGAAAGACGAGTTCTTGGCCCACCTGAATCCGTTGTCTATCAGCAACTAGATAAATCTATCTGCTGGTAACCATTCATCGTAGACTATATAAAGGGGATGGGGTAGGTAAAATTGCCGAAGAAAGGGACTAACAGAATGACTGGACCGCTGCGCTCTTGAAGTCAAAGGTGAAATCTAGATTGTAACTTGCTCGGTTGTGGTTGTGATGACTCTGGTATTCATGTGTCTATCTAATTTATGTGTCTTTTTTTCTATGCACCTTCCAAGATCCAGGAAAATACAGTTACGCAGACAAAAGCTAGTCCTAACTAATATTATAAAAGCGAAAATGAGTTTGTTTGTTTGTTACCTTTTCACGCCTAAACCACTGAACCGATCATCCTGAAATTTTGCTACGTTGTCAGGTGTACAGAAACGGACATAGGCTGCCTTTCATCTCGAAAAAAATTACTGTTGCCGAGGAAAACAATAATAACGTTCTTATGAGAATAGGTGGCGCCACGTGTCTTTCGAATCATGATTGAATTATATTATTATATATTATTACAAGCAGAGTACAACCCGAATTGATTGTCAAATTCTAAACTAACGCGAGCGAAGCCGCGGGCAAAAGCTAGTAACAAATAAATTCAATATAATATCATGGTGAAGACTACATTCACGATACCAGGAGTATACAATTTAGTAGTCATTGAAATGCCTCAGATAAATGATAGTACTAAAATGGATCAGTTCTATTGAGATCGAGAACAAATAGCTGACCATTTATATGAAGAGATACGACAGATAGACGGACTATCTTCCGAGCACATTCGATTACTGGTACAGAGTACTCGTCGAAGGCTCTCGCATATTACATTGAGTGATGTTATTGTTGATAGTATCTACGGTCGTATTTAAGTTATAATAATAGTGCGCATAGTATAAAGATTCCTGTCTCTAGAGCCACCGGTAGGATCTTGTTCTCAATGCCGATAGGTCTCCATATCTTTATTTTGACTGCATTGATGGCGTAGTGGTTAAAGTGGTCAACTCGCCACTGCCAGCGGCGAGTGTTATGGGTTCCATCCACACGCGACAAACATTTGGTAGATCCACAAATAACGGCCTCAATGGCGTAGTGGTTAGTGTAACCGACTGCCACGCCTGAGGTCGCGGGTTCGATTCCCGCACAAGTCAAACATTTGTGTGCATGAACATGGATGTTGGTCTTGGTCTGGGTGTTTCTATGTATAATATGTATGTATTTACAAAAAATAAAGTATATATGTATGTTTATCCATTGTCTAGTACCCATAGTACAAGCTCTGCTTAGTTTGGGCTAGATGGTGTTGTGTGTAGGTATGTGATACAATATTATAATTGTTATGAGTCTAGGTGTTCTTTGTGTACGTCGCTGAAGTGTATTAAAATCTATAAGGTATATTTGTAAGTGTATAAATAAAGGCAGTGTTGTGCGGTCTGGTCGTCTTCAGAAATGTTTGAGAAGTATATGAGCAGCTCATAGACATACCGGTTTCCTTATATTTTCTTTCATTATTGAATAACAATTTATTACCTTAAAAAGTCAGTGGTGTGCGCCGTGGATTCTAAATCGAAGCATCTGCGCTGCAGATCAACAGTCTCCCATTAATATGTCGGAGTGCCAAGAAAATAATCATTGGAATGTAATTTATTTCTGTAATTGGAGTTGATTAAAGCGCCATCTATTGGTTTGTTTCGGAACTTCAAGCGGAAGCTTGAGGGAGGTCGCCATCGATGTGTCAGTTGAAGTGACAGTTATAACTGTCAGTGTCATATTGACGTTATATAAGCACCGGATACTCGTGCGCGGGCACATTCGGTTGCCGAACTCGCTGCGTTACGGATCAAATCAGAGATAATCACAGTAAACCATTATTGTTTTATTTCTCTTGTATTTGCCTATCATTAGTATACGTACGAAGTATAATACCACGCCTATATTTTGTTGCTACATCATGTCAAAAGCGACTGTTGCCGTCCAAACTCCCCGACACCAGAAGTGGGATAGCAAGTTACCATCCAAACTCCCCGACAAATAAATTGATCTAAGGATATCATTGATTATATTATCCTAAATATTATGTAATTTCGTTACACTTATAGCTAAAAGAGCAGGGAGAGACTAATTTAGACTGCATAGTTTTGGCTACCAATTTTATATTTTGCTACTTTTAGCCTCAAACGCAGCGGGGGCGCGGCTGGCAGCTTTTCTAGTTTTAATATGCAACCGCTTGTGATTTTGTGGCAGTTAAGTGCGTACAATCACAAGCGGTTGCATATTAAAACTGGAAAAGCGGCCAGCTGTACCCGCGGTGAACCACTAGTGCGTTTAAGCCCTATATCGCGGCTTCACTGGCAACAAGAAGTCGGTTGCCAAAATTATTGAAAATATTACGGTAACGCTTTGTGAACTCGAGAATTGAACCGGATTTAAGATCACATGCAAACTTAAGCCGTGTGACTAATGAGTCTAATAACAACGCTGTTAAAAGTTTAAATCCAGTATATAAAATAAACAATGCGATACGATTACGATTTCACAATACGTCAAAACAGTACGGTACACATTCTCCCTAATCAAGCCGAATCGCTCAAATTATAAAGCCTTTTCGCTTCCGTAGAACGTTTTAAGTACAAAGATAATTGCGCCGATGTCCCGCCGGGACTCATTCATACACCCATTCACTCGTTCGTTCATTCACAGCAGGTATTTTAACAAGCAAAAAGTATGGCCACGCGATGGACACCGAAATGAATTGGCTTGGTCTATAATCCACTGGGAGAGTTTGATTATACATTTAAATTGTGTCTGTGCAATATTTTATTTATTTGTATACATCTATACAAATAAATAAAATTGAAGTGTCTTTTTGTAATGTCAAAATAACAGCTTTTTATCTAATGCATATGAAATGATATAAGGTACCTATACGAAAACATCTATTTTGAAAATTTTTGTCTTTCTGTCTGTCTGTCTGTTTGTTCCGGGTAATCTCCGAGACCGCTGAACAGATTTTGACGGGACTTTCACTGGCAGATAGCTGATGTTATAAGGAGTAACATAGGCTACTTTAATTTTAGAAAAAATAGGGTTCCGCGGAGACCAACACTTTTTAGTTAAAATCTACGCGGACGAAGTCTCAGGTAATTGCTAGTGCTATATAATGATATAGTGATATAAATATGGTATAACATCAGGATTGTATAATGCAGAGGGGTTAAGTAGAAGTGTATTATATCTATATTTTGCCAACCGTAACTAAGTTTCACGTATTAAAGATAGCGTCTATCGTGCCAATGTGATGGAATAATTTCAGAAGTGCTTCTGAGAATCTACTGTCATAAAAATCCAAAGATAATTTATTCTGTCTTAGCATTATAATTGGCAGTTGCAAAACTTCTACCACTGAAGTCGTAAGATTAATCTAGAGTCACAGCAGCCCCTCGGCGGCTCAAAACAATAGGGTTTTAATGATGAGTGACATTCCAAGACTTTACTTACCTAAAGATTATTTTGTAACAGATTAAGTAAACTGCCGCCTACAACTAAATTGATGAGAAGTACTATAACTCCGATTCCCCGAACGGAATTGAATGGAAAGTCCTTACATTTTAAGGTAAACTCCAAGCTACTAAAATGTTAAAAGTCCTTTAAAATCCGTTTAGCATTGGGGACAGCCTAGACACAAACTGACGTAAATGAAATAGTTGTTCACGCGTAAATCCTAACTAATATTATAAAAGCGAAAATGAGTTTGTTTGTTTGTTTGTTACCTTTTCACGCCTAAACCACTGAATCGATCATCCTGAAATTTTGCATATACGTTGATCATCATCATCATCATCATCATCATTAGGCTATAATAGTCCACTGCTGGACATAGCCCTCCCCCAAAGAGCACCATAGCGCCCTGTCTTCAGCTTGCCGCATCCAGCATCTGCCTGCAGTCTTTCGCAGATCGTCATCCCACCTGGTCGGAGGGCGTCCTACACTACGTTTATAGAGTCACGGTCTCCACTCAAGAACACGCTTACCCCAGCGGTTGTCTGTTCTGTTCTGTTTCATACGGACAGAAACGGACATAGGCTACCTTACATCCTGAAAAAAATTACTGTTCCCGAGGAAAACAATAATAAATTTCTTATGATAATAGATGGCGCCACGTGTCTTTCGAATCATGATTGAATTATATTATTACAAGCAGAGTACAAACCGAATTGATTGTCAAATTCTAAATTAACGCGAGCGAAGCCGCGGGCAAAAGCTAGTAATTAATAAAATAAAATAAAAATAGACGCTATAATAAGTTCTTATCTCTTAAATCCCACACAGTACAGTAAATATTCGTGTCATTTAGATATGATTGTTTTAAGTCTAGGTCTACTTCGTATTCATTAATTGCAAGTTTATTAAGCAACTTGCAAAACACGGCTTGATCTCGAATATGGGAAGTCGTTTTAAATGAAAAATACGATCTATGCGGACACATCATGCGAAGTGTGACAATTTTACATTTTTATCAACATGACTCCAACTAGCAGCAAATTTTAGATTACATATTATTATAGAATTAGATTTAAAAGATTTTTGACGTGACAACGTCTAATAAATCGATGAACGCTGGCTGCACGCACGAAAAAGGATGACTCATTGTCCCGTTAGGCTCATTGTCCCGTTACGCTCATTGTCCCGTTACGCTCATTGTAACGTTACGGGAGAGAAATTTTGTTATGACGTTGTCACGTTAAACTATCGTCCGTAAACCGACTTTCCCGACAACCAATTTTTTTTATTTAGGAAATTCGTAGTCTCTGCCTACCCCTCTGGTAAACAGGCGTGAATCTATGTATGTATGTATTATTTAGTATTCTAAACTGCATTAGGTACGATTCTTGAGAATTCTAAAACCACTGCAGTAGTTGTTCCATTAGTCTGGGCGACTGTATTGTGTTGAGTATCCTTGAATCGGCTCTTATCTGGTATTCGGAGTGCGGTCATTTCGTTGCGTCTCGACGGACCCAATGTATACAGAACATTATAGTTATTAGTGAACACTTTCACTCAAGAGATACTTGTGCAAGAGAGATGTTTTATAAACTAAAGTGTAGCTGTAAATACATTTTGATAGAAGATATAATATGTAGTGTCACTATTAAATTAATAATTTTATTGTGCCGAGTGTGGTCTGTGTCCGTTGTTTAAATGTTTGTAAAGTTCTCCGCAACACAGAAATTATTCTTAGTGCGGAAAGGTCAGAGAGGTTGTAAACACCAGAGGTCTATCCGTGCAGTCAATCTTTGCCTACTGCAAAAATTTACTGTACGGATGACGTAGTGGTTTCACCTCACCACTGCGCCGAGTGTTATGTGTTTGATCAACAGAACTCGAAATTGTACTATATTTAGGACAATTTTGCAATCAATTTTGCATCGTGGGTCGAAGCTACATAATGGCAAAAGTGATTATTTAAATAGCTGTAGTGCTAGTGTTCACTTATTAAATGGCAATGCCACACCGGTAGCCAGACAGGTTTGCAATTATGACAGTTATTTCAACAATTGCCAGAATAATCTATAGATGTATAAATCTTCTGTGTGTGTGTTTGTAATTACACTCCTCCTAAACGGCTGGACCGACTTTGATAAAATTTTTTGTGTGTGTTCAAGTCGATTCGAGAATGGTTTAGATTTGTTTTTTTTTTCGTGTGTACAGGACAACGTCTGTCGGGACAACTAGTATTAAATTAAAATCCAAAACTTAGCTTAGTCTGTTTATTACGTTTTAAAACTAAATCGCTAAGTCAATCTTTATAGAATTTCGAATTGACGACATAGCTAATAGAAAATTTAAAAAGAATATAGGCTACCTTTATAAACAATTCAAGTAACAACGGGTTAGCGTTTTATTAAATGCCACAAACAAATCTCTGAAGTGACGCTGAATATCTCCGTTGCAGCCGTTGAGACTCAAATGCTTTTGCAAATTGTTTTATGCCACTGGAATCTCTCCAGTCTTTGTTTATTAACGCAAAAATGTTACATTTCAGTGACTGTCGGAAAAATGCTTTATATAACAAAGGTAAAGACTGCCAGTGGTTTTACCGGTGTGAAGAAACACTGAAACGCTTACCGGTATAAAAAGTATGCTGTGTGTTAATCCAGCATATGTCATACTGCTTCTTGTCTTTGGCAAGGCAAGATTGATGGCACTAAGTAGTCTGAGGTAAGTCTCGTTCATCCTGTATGATTCAATACCATAACATTTTTTTTTAGTTTTGCTCGTCAAAATAACCACACTCCCCCTGATGGTAAGCAGTCGTGTTGTCTAAGAGCAGTGGCCTCCACACCGCCGTCATAGCAGCCAAGGCGATGTTGAGGTCTCTACTTTGACGGCTTTTTCACGCCCCGCTTAAAGGACCCAGGATTGAAGGAAGAAGGAAACACGTGCCTTGGCAGAGAATTCCGTGCCTTGGTCGTTCGGCAGAGGTTTGAGGACCCAAACTTTTTGATACTACATATTTATAATAATTATAAATATTATAGTATGGGTAATTTACAAGGTGTAAAATACAGGACTTCTTGCTTGGTACCTGAATATAAATTTACGCGTGTGTTTAAAGCCCAATGTACGGTACCAGTACCAATTCTGATTCAGGAAAAGGGCAGGAGAACGCAGTGTTATTGCGTTTTGTTACTAAGAAAATCTTAGTAGTACCGCGGAGTCTACGAGATATGTTTTTTGTAGACGGTAAAAGGCACCTTAAATACTTCATGAGATCAAAAAATAATTTAGGAATATATGGATGTAAATATCTCTATCAACCGTTTCAGTAACACACGGGCATGAAGTAAAACTATATACATCGTTTTACTGAATGCCTGTGTTTCAGTATATAAATAAACCAGCTGTGCCCGTGGTTTCACCCGCGTTTATGATTACTGCGCCGCCCCCGTGGGTCGTAGCATGCTGTTATATAGCCTATAGCCTTCCTCGATAAATTAGCTATCCAACATAAAGATAATTTTTCAATTCGGACAATAGTTCCTGAGATTAACGCGTTCAAACAAACAAACTCTTCAGCTTTATAATATTAGTATAGATTATAGTATCGCTTATTTGATTATTCATCGACAACATGTGTGTATCTGAAGTTTGTCGCTGAGACATATTGGATATATTACAATTTATGAGTAAACCCGTGCTTACGTATATAATATTATTGAAACACATATCGATTTTTAAAATGTGTATCGTTTGCGACTGGAGACACGTTTCTGGGAAATTTGTCACAAGTAACCTTTCCGGTCGGCTGCTGACAGGTCACGCGGGCGGTTGTCACACCCATTTTATACAAAAGCATAAATCGTGTGACGAGAATACGCCTGGAAAGGCGCGCTCAATAAAAATTGTCCTTCATCCTTGATTAAATTATTTGGCAATAACGTTAGAAGACTATATAATAGATTACGTAACTTAATATTATGTGTATTTCTTGTTGAAAATGTGTAAATATTTTCTTTTTCTTTTTTTAAGAGATCTTCCTTTCTAGGCATAATTATGGTGGCATGCAGTAACAATAATTAAGTAAGGCCAACTATTTTCAAATGTACCTATTTAAATGTAGGTTGTCTACTGGGAATTTTTACGGACTCCGTTTTGTTACTAAAAATTTCTTGACAGAAAATCCAATAACACCGGATCCGGGCATCGGACATAAGGCCTCGGAAGTCGTTCAAGTATTACGTAAGAAACAATGGGAGTTTGTTTACTTCTGCTAACAAGGGTTAAGAATGCCACACACCCTGCTTACCTAAAATTTAAACGATCATACGCAGCAGTTGCATTCCGTACCGCTACGTCATTGAGGCAGTCAATTAAGAATACTAGTCTCATTTTATGCCAGCTAATATCTCAGAACTACACAAATGTTCCAAAAGACTTTGTAAAAGTAGCTGTACGCCGCCAGCCTGTCTGTTCACCTTTCGGGACACCACGCATGGGCATCAATAAGCTGCTAGCGCTGAAAATAAAAATATCCGTCTATCTATTGATAGCACAATGCCTCCTAGCCGCCAGCAATACTCTGACTCTAAAATCTGTGTTTACCTTTGAGAAAAACAAAATATCGAGAAATTTTCCGTTCAAAGAAAAGTTGACGATGTGAAAAACATGTCACTGATTTAACCGCTGCGGGGTATGTACGAAGGACGAAAATATATAACAGGTATCTTGTATATAAGAAATGTTAAGGTTGACATACATTTGAGCAGTATAGACAGCCGCCAAACATCTCACGTGACCTTGACCTTGAAAATTTGATCCCAAGCATACCACGAGGACTACATATACAAGTAGACGAGAAGTCTACCGTCGCAGTCTACCAGGCACAATACTATGTAGCTACTAAAAATTTATCTTCAGCAATATTTAAATACATTGTACCCAACCGGGCAGCAAACCAGAGACCTTATGCCTCACAGCATGAGTATTAGTAACTACTGCACCACGGAGACAGTTAACTTTTAATGCCTGTAGGAAAAGAGGCAGTTACCTTGAACCTGTTCTTGAGTCTAGACACTTGGTTGTGCAAATTAAATGTACAGAATTGTGACATCAGACACTTATCCTTCGATTCCTGAGGAAGTTACCTTTCAGAGGGGCCTTGTTGTTGGTAAAAAGAACAGTATTAACTATGTTTGCCTTACGCTGGCTGCGTAGTCCTTATTCCAAAACGCACAAGATATATTTTCTGTAGCCGCACTGTACCGAAATGAAAATGTGTCTGGTAATGGCAATAGTCTCGTCCATAATTAGGTACGTGGTATATAAAATATATCCGGCGAAATTAAATGTGTGTGGATAACACACTTCAACGAAAGCGAAGGTTAGTTACACATCAGGACTCAAACGTCAAGCTCACTTTTTAGAATGGAGTTGTGTGCTAGAATACCCTATTGTAGGACAGCACAGGATATTTCAAGGAGCCTAAAAATCCACTCATCGCCTGGACACATCAAAACATGCTTTCATTGCGAACTCCTATAAATCTTTCTAATCGCAGGCTTTCAGTAACCTTCCTCTCATTACACAACGGCAGACACAGAACCAAAATTTCTGTAAATTCACTTCCAACTCGCCGTCAACTCTCAAATACACCAACAACAAACAAAGCTAACAGTGACAGGTTACCTTAATCCTAAAGTTGATTTCACAATGCAATACGTCACAATCTCCCGACACCCCACATAAACGTACACAGGCCTTAATAAACCGTTGTTATATCGCGGCAATGTGGGGTAAAATGATAAAAAATTGGTTCTCTATTGACTGCGACGCTTATTGAGAATATTTCACCAATTTATCCCAGGGAATGTTCACGGTAATGAGCGCAGAGGCTTTGTTATCGGCAGGTTGTAATCCGTTTGCTGTGTTCTGTCTTGTGTACACAGCGACTGTACTTGAGGTCACGGGTTTGCTTGCGGGTCAGGCGAAGTGTTATTTCTGTTTGTTGGCTTATCTGACAATTATTATTCTTTTAATAAATTATTTAAACACGTATAACACCATTATGAATTGTATTGTATCTGTCCTGTATACAGGTGATAGGATGAAGAAAAACATATTTCAAACAAATTATACTTCTTATTCAAAATTATAGTATTCAAACCGATAGTAGGAGCCACCATAATATATTGCTTTCAATTCGTCGTTATGTCCGTACACGTCATTCATATCGAGGACCATCTGTTCAACATTGCCGCACAGAGAAACTCATACCTATCTATACTAAAATTATAAAGCTGAAGAGTTTATTTTTTTGGTTGAACGCGCTAATCTAAGGAACTACTGGTTCGAATTGAAAAATTATTAGTATATTTAGTGTTGAATAGCTTATTTATCGAGGAAGGGGATAGGCTATATTACATCACACTACGATCCACGGAGGCGGCACAGTAACTATAAATGCGGGTGAAACCACGGGCACAGCTAGTTCGTATTATAAAGTAGAATTTACTACTTTATCAGTGTTTGAAAGAGAGATGAAGCAAGAACGAGTGGCGTACTGTCATACATATGTATATACATCACATGTCTTTATCCCCGAAGGAGTAAGCAGATATGTTTAACATCTGCATTGACAGCCATGATTTCAGGTCCGACGTGATAAGGGGCGAGCCTATTGCTTTCTAACGAGCACAGTTACAGTTTAAATTTTTCTTAAGAAAAACCCTATCTCTCTTTGTAAGATCTGGGAAATAAACCCAAGTTCACATTTACAAAAGTCGCACTCAGTACCGCTGCGCCATTAAGGCAGTGTACCAGATGAGAGCGGTAATTTTACAGTACGTACTTTAACAGTTTTACACTTCTGAAAGGATCTCACTTTATAAGTATAAAGTAGCCTAACAAACAAGTATGATACGTAGGTAACATATTATGTTTCCTCTGCCATCCTCTGTTTTAAAGTAACCATTCCAAAATTTTACAATCAAAGGATAATACGCATGACCGGTCAAACTGGTCGCTGGCGCCTGTTCATTGACGAGAAAATGAGTGGCGTAACATGCCAAAAAAATAACAATAATAACAACCACCTACCAAGGCAAATCCCACCGTATTACTTGCATTTTATGTTCAAATTAGCGTGACAAATATTGCGGTATACGACAAAACGTTCAATTGAATATGGTGGCATTGCAAAATGTCAAGAATTTCTGTACCGACAACACAAACCACTCAATTTTCGCTCCTTTTTTTGAGCAGCATGTTTGCAGTAAACGTCAAATTTGGTTGGCTTTTTTACATGGCACTTACGCCTCTTTGATTCATTAGTGGGTGGTACTGTTTCACGAAAGATTGAATTATACTATTGGACTTTCAACTTTTGTAATTATAATACTTATCTGACTTCTGTCTCTTTTTTTAATAACGTTTGATTATAAGACCCTGTGAAAGAATCGTATGAACCTGAACAGGAATGTAGTTACGCATAAATGTTGTACTTATTTAAACAAATCTGGTTCTTGCAACATGAAAGATGATTTCTTATTTAAGATTTTATTCTTCGTTAAAACTACACATATTTCTTGTTAAAGACAAAGCACGCACTAGAGCTATTTCCTGTGTTGTGAGGTATAATTATACTTATGAATGTTTTCTTTTTATTTAATTTAAGAGTGTAGCTCTTGTCATTGGAGCAAGCGCCACATATTATTATGTCTGTCTTCTGCATTCCTTTAACCTCTTGATACCATTGAGCGCCCACTTTTCCTTCACTTGCTCGACTAAGGTAGACGTCGAGCAGCGATAGCTCAGTGGGGAGACCAACGGACTGCAATGCAGAGGGTGTCGGGTTCGAACCCACGTCGCGCACCTCTGACTTTCGAAAGTTATATGACTTTTCGAAATTATGTGCGTATTGATTGACAAATTATCGCCTGCTCCATGCCTCGGAAAGCACGTTAAGCCGTTGGTCCCGGCTGCCATGAACATCTATGGCAGTCGTTATTGGGAGAGTGTCGACACAATAGATCCCACTGGGTCGAAGTGTCGCCGGTCTGCACTGACTGGCCCCCACATAAGGTAAGATAAGGTAGACGTCAGTCTTCCCCTTCCTCTCCTTATGTATGTACTAAGAGGCCCAAAGAAAACCCAGAGTTGGAACAAAAAGTGAACAACACAAATTTTGACACGCGTGACAAGTTTTAAGAGATAGAATTTGATAGAATTTAGCGTACTGACAGTCACGACCGCTTATACCACTTCACCATCCATGCAGCCTTAATTGATGATTTTTTAATGTCCCGTTAATGAAATTTCAGACTTCTTGTGTCTGGCCGTCAGTGTGCCGCTGCCAATCAAAAGGTTAACAAAACACTTTATAGTATAACTTACCTTGAAGCTTAAATATCCTTGTAGGTTTACATAATACTATTACACGTAGTTGACTGCGAGCATAGCATGATTGATAAATTGATCTCCATATCGCTCGCATGATTGCTCTCTGCAGCAGATACTAACTACATCACACAAGAAAGAAAAATAATATAGAAATACCTAACATAAGAACATTGTAAGCTCATTTTTATAATAAGCTAACAAAGAACGTAGAGAATTCTTAACCGATTAATAATTTAAAATTACATTGAATTTTTTTATTTATTTATTTTATTAAGGTTTACCAACAGTTGTTACAGATATATATATATATATATATATATATATATATATTTTTATTGCTTTCATCGGTGACAGACGAGCCAGCGGCCCAGCTGATAGTAAGCGAGAACCGTGGTTCATACACATAGCTGTGTTTTCTTAGCATTACAGAAGCAATGTCAAAAAAACACAACCAAGTCGCTGCCTACCGGAAGGAAAAGGGAAATGGAGCAGGATATGGTTTGGGTGGGAAGGGTGATTGGGCCTCCGGCGCTCTCACTCACCGAACGAAACATAACAGATACTAATATTTTACGTCGATCTTCTGTGAGAGGGTGGTACTTCCCCGGTCGAGCCGGCCCGTTCATGCTGTAACCAGCGTGGCCCTACCACTCTAAAATAATACAGATAGGAATATACAAGTATAATTTGTGTCTTAAAATTGAACTATAAAACAAAATTGGTTGTTAACAAACTACTACTTGACTGATCGAATATAAAATGTTAGGATGTACTTGTTATGTTTTCACTACGTATTATAAAATAATTCCCCCGCCTCGTCTGTCTGTTTGGCTGTCTGTCTTTTCAACATAAACTCAAAAACTACTAAACGGATTTTCATACGGTTTTCACCAATAGACAGAATGATTCATGAGGAAGGTTTAAGTGCATAATTTGTTAAGGTTAGCCATGCGTAGCCGGAGCAGGTCGATAGGAATTGATTAAAATTTCTCATATTTTAAGTGAACTATGTAATGTTATATTTTGAGAAATAAACTCTTGCAATGACAAATACCTGTCAGGAAAAATTCCCAACACTAATCTCACCACGCGCAGGATTGAATCTGGAATGGTTCAATCCTTGAGAGATTAACGGCTGTTGCCGTTAATCTCTCAAGACCATGTAAGCTAGCCCTAATAAGCTTTCTTCACAGCGACCTCAAATTCTATATAATTTCAAAGCAGGCAGGCAGGCATTCAGGCAATAAATAAAGCAATTACGTCCTGTAGTAGTCCATAATTAGTTCCTGAACAATAAAATACTCCTTAAATGGTTGTACACATAAATAATACGTAAACGTAATGTTCAGTACGAGAGTTTTATTTTTATATAGCTTTTGCACGCACCTTCTTTCACATTAATTACTTTTTTTATGCTAAGAATCCTAATATGTTCTTTTGTCTACACCTGACAATGTGTATGCAAAATATTTTGATGATCGGTTGAGTAGTTAAGGCGTGAAAGTACTCAACGCGATATCAATTGAAATGGCGTGGGTATCAACCGCTTACCCGCTACAGCATCAGTCGAGTATACCCTGAAGTATGGCCACAACTCTCAGATAAATATACAACTTTATGATAACTTTTTTTTTTCTTTTATACTACTAGAGTAGCAAACAAGCATACGGCCCACCTGATGGTAAGTGGTCACCGTAGCCTATGGACGCCTGCAACACTAGAGGCATCACTTGCGCGTTGCCAACCCTTTAGGAAAGGAAGTGGGAAGGAGAAGGAATGGGAAAGGGGAAAAGGACGATTGGACCTCCGGCACTCTCACTCACTGAACGAAACACAACAGTAGGAATAGGTACTGCTATTTCACGTCGATATTCTGTGAGAGGGTAGTCCTTCCCCGGTCAAGCCGGCCCATTCATGCTGAAATCAGCTAGGCTCTAATTAAATGTATCGAGTAAATAAAGGCGCTCTTAGTTAAAATAAAATTTACAGTGCGCGCACATCACCGTCTTTCGTACGACTTTGCTTGTTAATTTTAACAAGTTTTCGTGTTCATACCAAGTTGTATTGTGAACCGCGCTCTCGTAGTGGCTGTTATAATATGCCAACTTTTATGCTGAACATATCAACTGGATACAGAGATGTTACCACTGAAATAATTATCATCAGACTGATGCATATACTACGTAATATTTTGATTACACGCATGGCGTATATACAGATATGCTCACCTTTCTGGAATATACTTCAAAGGTAAATCCGTACTTACTTATCCTAGTACAGCGCACTCAGAGGAGATTAGTAACGATCGAGGTTTACATAATATTGTCTTCTGTTTACGCGAATGTTATTTATTGAAATTAAACTACTATATACGGATTTTATCGCGTTGTTTATTTGACACTTTATTACAAAATTTAGAAACAGTTACACTACTATTAGATACCTACTATTAAACTTTACTAATTTTGAAACTAATTAAATTATTGAAACTATTAAAACTGTTATGTATGTAACTATTGATGTTCTTGTGTGCGCGGGCGCGTCTCCCCACCTATGTCAACCACGTTAATAAAGCAGTGTGCTAATAGCCGTCGTTGGTTTTACTTCGCTCCCGTAAAGTACCTAACAAAAACTATTTATAATATTATTATACTATTTATATTTATGTTTACACTTTCCCCGAAGTTTCGGTTGCTTTTCAGCAGCCATGGTCACGGGTAGCCTAAGATGGTAGTTGTCTCAATGTCTCAATTTTGTAATAACGTGTCAAATAAACAACGCGATAAAATTCGTATATAGTAGTTTAATTTCAATGATCAAGGTTTACGTTACTTACTTTACGTATCCTACAGCCCCGGTGACGCAGCATTGCATGCTTTTGATTCCCAGTTTCGCCAAAGTTGTATTAGCTTTTTCTTTCAAGTATATTCTCAATAGCACATAGTCTAGAACTATGTCAGAAGACAGAATAAGACTATCGTTCTATTATGTGGGACCTAAAATTAAAGTGTAATGCGAGATCTATAGTACCTCTGCTCTATCCCCTAGGATATAAGCTTGAAATCATGTACACACGGCTACACATCAAGTTAGACACCCTATATACACATAACTACGCTACATACAGAGAATTGTCGGCAAGGGACTGTGCATAGTAGTGTCGATGTAATGGTTAGCATAGAGCGTAACAAAAATATAACGCACTCTCTCGCAAAGTCTTTTAGTGTTGGATAGCTCATTTATCGAGGAAGGCTATAGGCTATATAACATCACGCTATTTTGATAAGATCTAAATTCTGTCAGGAAATAGGATTCGGGCCGACTGCGATGTTCTCGTTAGACTAAGGTCTATGTACACATAAAGCGATGCGCTTAATGAGATATATTTGCTTTGGCAACCAAAGACTCGCAGTTATAATGTATGCCACTGCTGTGCGTTAGGTCTCTGGTTCAATTTCTGGGTCGAGCAAAGTTTTATTACCCTTTTTAAGATATTGTGAGTAGCTTCACAGAACTTGCAACTATGCTCGGTATAATGGCAATAGGCGGTAAAATGTGGGTGCGATGCACCTCAGCCTAGCCCTTCTGGAATATAGGCGTGAGAATATGTATGTATGTATGTTAAACTGTTAATCAGTTCGATTGGACGCACATAAAGGGTAGCGGGAAAGCAGTCACCTCACTGCTGTCGCGTTGTGTGTCTCGTACTGCCGTCATAAGGAAAAAAGACGTGTCTAACAGATTTTTTCGAAATTAAGATTTTCGCGTATTTGGAACAAGTAAAACAAGACGAATCTGCCAGTATATATTTTATAAAAAATATATTTTTTTGGCAGGTACGTCTTTTTTCTTTATGACGGCAGCGTAATAGGGATGAGTTTATTGTCGATCAGTGCATTGCCAGTTCACAGATACTGACAATACACTCATCGACAATATACATATATAATACATATTTTTGTAAAGAAAATGTACATAGCAGCACGGACTGCTTTTTACAATAATACCCAACAACTTTACTCGACCCGCCAAAAATAAAGCGAAACTATAGCTTTATTATCGCTATTAGTAGACAACATGGCCGCCTAATGCTGGACCACAATGCGGTGTTGTTACAAAATACGGTGCTTTCCTAATTCGGTACTAGACTAAATGCACAACACAGAATACCGGTGCGGTATCCAACGTAAATGTGCTTTGTTTTGCACTACAGGGAAACACATACACACTAACAAGCTGCTGCCGCCGACAGAATCGCCTGTAGACTACCACATGCAATTTTAATTGGTACAACGTTCTTTGACAGCCATTTATTGATGAATTTAGAACCATATTTAGAACTAATACTAATGTTGTATTGTTATATATTTTATTATTATCGCAATTGACACAAATATTTACATTATTATTTTTAAAACGAATTAACCTATATTATATTTACTAATGTTGTTAATTTTTTGTAAATGGCATCCCGCAGTGGCGCTCTGGTAGCCAGATACAATAAATTTTTAATTATGTCTGGTATTCTAAGATTTATCAGATTATAACAGAATCCACGCCCCTATTTTTCAATACAAATACAATATACAAGGTGGCGCAAATGTTATCTCATTAAATGATATACTGCCTTAAGCTGGTTAATAGGTTTTTTGTTTATGTTAACCGTCTTACGGTTAACATAAACAAAAAACCTATTTTCGCAGAAATAAAGAAATTATTTTTTTGAACAAAACAAATAAAATAAAATTAGACACAAATTGGAACACCATCGTGCGCTGTTCCTAGCTCACTAACGGTCATAGGTTCCGAGAAATCCTATTTTCGCAGAAATAAAGAAATTATTTTATAAACAAAATAAATAAAATAAAATTAGACACAAATTGGAACACCATCGTGCACTGTTCTCAGCTCGCTAACGGTCATAGGTTCCGAGAAATCGTCTTTGTCAACTCGCTAGGACTTGAAATTCCCGGACTCGATAATACAATAATACAATACGACGGTTTTTTTAATATCGCTGCTTAAGGTCTTTGACACTTACTTCATCTCTGCATTACATGATGTTCTGAAATTTCTAAATTATGAAAACTAAAGAAAAATTCTTTTGGCTAAATTACTAAATACATTTGTTTCATAATTTGTAAATCGTCAATGAATACCATGTAGTATATGTGGTATCAATTAATGTAATAACATTAATAATATAATAATATTCTATCACATACACACAACACCATCTAGCCCAAACTAAGCAGAACTTGTACTATGGGTACTAGACAATGGATAAACATACATATATACTTTTTTTTATTTTTTGTAAATACATACATATTATACATAGAAACACCCAGACGAAGACAAACATCCATGTTCATGCACACAAATGTTTGACTTGTGCGGGAATCGAACCCGCGATCTCAGGCGTGGCAGTCGGTTACACTAACCACTACGCCAACGAGGCAGACATTTGCGCCACGGTTTGTCTTTTTCTCGTTTATAATTTACATCTTTAAAAAATGTAACATCTATACTAATACTAGCTTTTGCCCGCAGCTTCGCTCGCGTTAATTTAGAATTTGACAATCAATTCGGGTTGTACTCTGCTTGTAATAATATCATTCAATCATGATTCGAAAGACACGTGGCGCCATCTATTATCATATTAAGAACGTTATTGTTGTTTTCCTCGGGAACAGTTTTTTTTTTCGGGATGAAAGGTAGCCTATGTCCGTTTCTGTACACCGGACAACGTTTATGCAAAATTTCAGGATGATCGGTTCAATGGTTTAGGCGTGAAAAGGTAACAAACAAACAAACAAACTCATTTTCGCTTTTATAATATTAGTTAGGATTAGGATATAATATTAGCTGAAGAGTTTGTTTGTTTGGTTGAACGCGATAATCTAGGTATTATTACTGGTCCGAAATGAAAATTCTTATAGTGTTGGATAGCCTATTTATCGAGGAAAGCTATAGACTATATAACATCACGCTACGACCCACGGGGGCGGCGCAGTAACGATAAACGCGGGTGAAACCGCGAGAACATCTAGTGTTATATACAACTTTTTATAAGAGTTAATGTGTCTTCAGCTGTCCTGTTCTTCGGTTCCCACGGGAATTAATGGACACAAGTGAAAGTTTATTCAGCTTGCACGTGCAATACAGGCAAGTCCACTTTCCCATGCAATAAGTATATAAAACTGCATTCATGGCCCCAATAACTACACAGAAGTCCATACAGGGTGTTACTAATGTCTGCTAATAGTGCGAATTTATCACTGCGCTATTTGTGGCGGATAACGTAGCTGCTTTGTTTTTGTTTGAAGATGTTGTTGGGTCGCAGTTACTGCGATATATTAAGAAGATATCAGTAGTGCACAGCCGATTGCAAAGAAGAACTAGTTATCATAGTTGCTAGAGATCAGAATGCTCCCGAAATCTCTCTATTCTTCTTTCATCTCTAGGGTTCCCATCTTTCTGTTTTGTAAGGAATAACATTAGATGCAAAACTCAGAGGAAAATTTCATGCCTTGAACGCATGAGTAGTTTAGTTGGCAAGGAAAATCGTTGGACTGCCGCGCAGAGTTCTCGAGTTCGATCCGAAGGCACGAACCTCTTACTTTTCGAAGTTATGTTTATTAATGAGTTAATTATCGCTTGCTTTAACGGTGAATGAAAACATCGTGAGGAAATATTCTCAGTGGTATGTGAAGTCCCCCAACCTGCAGTACGTCTGCGTGGTGGACTAAAGCTAAACTGCTGTCATACTAAGAAGAGGTCTGTGCCCAGCAGTGGGTCTGTTTAGAAACAGGGCTGATATTATTTTTTTGTATTATATGGGTATCACTAGCTTTTGCCCGCAGCTTTGCTCGCGTAAAAGTAGGTTAGATTTGGTTACTAACGATTTTTTTGTTAATAAAATAACGCCTATGTTACTTGGTGATAATACAGCTTTCTAATGAAGAAACGATTTTTAAAATCGGTTAAGTAGTTTTTGCGTTAAATCCTTACAAACAAAAAATCTAATCTTTCCTCTTTATAATATTAGTACAGATTTCCGTACTAACTTAGTATGGGAAATGCTTATTAAATAATGGGATTAAATATAATGACCAACAAAAATACTAATTGCGCAGCAACATATGTTTATTAAAATATATCATAGCGAGCACCTATACGCCTCAAATCACTGCATTCCGTATCGGAAGGGTTAGGTTATGTTAGGTTCTTTCTTAAACCCACCCAAAAATAGGAGCCCCGCCAAGCCCCCTCCGTCGATTTAGTTTGATCTCTTTAAATATATTTTGGTGTGCAATTAGTATTTTTGGTAAGCATATTATTATTTTGGTGTGTAATTAGTATGTTTTTGCTGTGCAGTTAAATACTACCCTTAAATATTTCATACAGCCAGCATCTTTAGATAAAGATGTTACGCCGCTATTACTTGGACTGCACCTTATTCTCAGCAGCAGTTCTCATATCTCTCCATAGAATGGCTTCAGTGGTACCGGGTTTGGTCATAATTACTATTGAAGCTACCGCCATAGTTTAGTATGTACGTAATACTTGATAGACATAGACCTTGGCACTAATCTTAGTAACTATAGAAAATTATTTTGTCAGTATTAACCGCCAAAAGACCAACATCATGGCCTATGTTAGTATTTATATTTTTGGCTGAACGTGATGCCCATATTAAATACCGGGCCAGGCAAAGTATTATTAGTTTTTCGGTTAAGAAATTCTTTGTAGCAGCACGGATTCTAAAGCACCTATTGACATGTACGGAGCTGGGGAATATGCTCGGTAGACGTTTATAGACTTAAGACTGCGCCGAGCGTAAGACAGATAATGACAGAGCTCGTGCGGCGCATATTCAAATCGGCGCTCGGCCGCCATAGTAAAAATGTATGGAGGATTTGAAGTGCTTTTTTGATAAATATGTATCTTTATTGTCAACCAAAAACTTAAATATTTGGGACGGACAAATTGTAATATAACTATTTATGTTTCGTTTAAGCTGTAAAATAGGATAGATTTCTACTGTTATAATCTAAAAATCACGTAACACGAGCTTACGTTTTTGCATTTTTCGTGCAAATTTACGTAATTTTGTAGGCGAAAATATTAATTATTTTAAATTTTTTACACGGAGTAATTGTAAACACATTCATTGTTATGGTAAATATATATTTTATATTTGTATTAAACAAAAATCGTTGATTTTATTCACTTAACTGTGACCGCCTGTTTTGGCACATTTCGCTCGGCGCAGTCTTAACTCGTATTACGTAGGATGACGTGAACACGTGCAATCGTAACTGCCAACTTATACCAAGGGATCATAAAACATAGCAGGTAAAATGTAGGTGTTATATACTTGCTTACACTTTTGGAAATATTATACAAGGATGTCTATGTATGTGAGAATTTAGATGTTTGGATGTTTATAATTACGCGCAAAATGTACTTAAAACGAATATGTATTTATAAATGGCTGCTGAAAAGCAACCGAAACGTCGGGGAAAGTGTAAAAATAAATCTAAATAGTATAATAGTATAGTAATAGTATAAATAGTTTTAATAGTTTCAATAATTTAATTAGCTTAAAAATTTGTAAAGTTTAATAGTGATTATAGTAGTGTAACAGTTTTTCAAAAAATTTTGTAAGTGTCAAATAAACAACGCGATAAAATCCGTATATAGTAGTTTAATTTCAATGAATAACATTCGCGTAAACAGAAGACAATATTATGTATTTATAAAGTTTAGCAACTGGATAAACTATGAACTTTATTAAAGTACAGATAAAGAGAGCAGAGTCGGTGGCTTCATGAGTATATACAACTGCTATGCATGACGTCTCGGGTTCAATTTCTAGGTTGACAGTTATGGTTTTAGGTGCCACGTAATAGGAGTAAGCCTATTGTCGTTTACCGTGCACAGTTTCAGACTTTGTGTTGCTACTACAAATTCCTTCACGGAAAAGGCCAATTTAGGTAATCTAATATAGTATGTATAGGGTTACCTATTATATTTTGGAATATTAAATAAAAGGAATATACGTGTTTACGTAAGCTGTCTTTATTCTCGACTAAACTTACTCGGCGGGCGCAGCTGCCTCTACACACGTGCTTACGCTGCACAATTGCACCTTATATTTAAATATACACTGTGTCCCTACACCCAATAACACTTTTCCCAACCTAGGAATCGAATGCGAGTACCCATTCATAGCAGTCGTATACACTTGCACCACCGAACTAGTCCCCGAATAAACCGAGAAATTTATATGTTCATGTTTACCTTTCAACCCTTTTTCAGTTTCATGTATATCTCAACGATACCGGTTTGAGTTGTAAAATGTTTATAGTTGTCGTTGTAACTTGTACTTTTAGCACTATCGTCAATTGAATTTTAACTATGTCATTAACTACGACAGAAATGGTTGTAGATTTGTCTATAGTAACTAGATTTTGCCCGCGGCTTCGCTCGTGTTAAAATGTACTGTCAATAAATTTCTATCTCTTGGAAACAGTACTGTTTTCCTGAATGAAAGGTACCCTTTCTATACACCTGACAAAGAGCAGCGATAGCTCAATGGTAAGACCAACAGACTGCAATGCAGAGGATCTCGGGTTCGAACCTACGTCGCGCACCTCTGACTTTCGGAAGTTATATGACTTTTCAAAATTATGTGCGTATTGATTGACAATTATCGCCTGCTCCGTGCATCGGAAAGTACGTTAAGCCGTTGGTCCCGGCTGCCATGAACATCTATGGCAGTCGTTATTGGGAGAGTGTCGACACAAAAGGTCCCACTGGGTCGAAGTGTTGCCGGTCTGCACTGACTGGCCCCCAGATAAGATAAGATAAGATACTCCTGACAACGTGT
Organism: Catocala sponsa; assembly: GCA_963564715.1. Taxonomy (NCBI): domain Eukaryota; kingdom Metazoa; phylum Arthropoda; class Insecta; order Lepidoptera; family Erebidae; genus Catocala; species Catocala sponsa. The sequence goes on from OY751351.1 coordinate 14,105,830, forward strand.
ATGCAAAATTTCATAATGATGAGTAGTTAATGCGTTAAAGCGCAACAAACAAAGTCATATTCGCATTTATAATATCACTTACGACTGGCAGCCCCGCGGTTTCACCCCCCGTTTATGATTACTGCTGCGCTCCCAAGCTTGTAGCCTGATGATATATAGCCTATGTTACTTCTGGATCGAGTAGCTTTCTAAAGGCAAAATAATTTTTAATATCAGCTATGTAGTATTTGAATTTATTAATTACATATATAAATACTTACAAATCTTGCCTCTTTATAATATTAATATTGATATACATAGAACTAAGACTTGTATCTGAGAATATGTGATGTGTGTATGTGAATACGGCTACCGTGCGTTACGGTTAAGGGTCAGCGCCGACGGACGTAGTAGCGGCGAAGAGACTAATTCAGTAACAATTTAAATTCAACCTAAAATGCTTCAGAATACGACTGTATTTGGTACAACGAAATAAAATGACGGCGAGCGACTCAAAGCGCGTTCTATTAAAATTGTTACTGAATTAGTCTCTTCGCCGCCACTCCGTCCGTCGCCGCTGACCCTAAGGGTTTGGTACATTTCTTAATTATTTTCTGATGAATAGAAATAAACTTAAATTTAATTAGTTAGCTGAATATAGCAGCGATAGCATTGAAAATGTAACTGGTAAAACTACTCAAAGTTTTGTATAGAAATCTGCCACAGCAAAACTTTCCTAATACTTTATTTAATATATTTGCAGGTGACCATGCATGCATGAAGGAGTCAACTCGTCTTCAAAGCAACCGAACACCACGGTAAGTGATATTTTAAAATGTATTTTAAATAAACCACAACAAACTCCGTATATACTAGTTTAATTATAATCTGACGAATTCTTCACGGCCTAAACTAATTATGTTACAATTTTATAATTAATAGAAATAACACATATTTTTACCTCAATATAAATAAGGTTACAAAATCAGTCTCTATTATTTAAATGGAAAACATAATGTAGGAGACTGGTGCCAAAACTAGGCAGAAACCTGTATTTCAGGCCACCAGTATATTATTTTAGTCTAGAACATTTCCACTGTACTGAATTAATGAACCATTTAACATTTTTTTAACCGACTTCAAAAAGGAGGAGGTTCTCAATTCGGCTGTATGTTTTTTTTTGTATGTTTGTTACGCGATTACTCCGCCAATTATGAATTGATTTGGATGATTCTTATTTTGTTTGGTAGGTCATACTTCAGAGGTGGTCCCATATCAATTTTATCGACATTGATTTAGCGCTTGTTGAAAAAATCAACAAAACAAAAAAAATATACATTGATGACGTTTTGGCCTTGTTCGCATCCACGTGTTATCTCTTAGTCGTATAAATCTTGCCGGCGTAACACCTTCAGTAATCTTCACCCATTAATTCTTCATGACCATCGTCTTCGTCCCATGTTAAGTTGGACACCGTTTTAAAGCGCACAGCAAATTCAGCGAGACTTAAGTCTTCTAGTTCATCTGGGCGTAATACATACCGGTCAAAAATATTGTTGTAAATGGATGTATCATCACTGTCGAATCGTAGAAGTCTGAAACGTTCAATAGGCTTACAACTGTTTAGAAAGACTGTTTTTCGGGAAGTCATTTTTAGCGGTAAATGACACAATCTATATGCGCATTCCGAAGAACTTACAAGGCGTTGAGATAGAATGGCCATTGAGACTGCAAATAACTGATTCCACACAGGATCACCGTGCCTCTTGGCCTTCGCAACGGCTTCTCGTACAACTTTACCTGTATCATGGGGCTCGCATTTACTCGCGTATTCAGCCACATAATACGCAACTGCTGTTACGTTACCGCACGGCTGCGCATCAATGTTTCCTTTCCGTAGTCTCAATAGAGTAGGATTGTATTAGTTAACCATACTTTCATCGGCAGTACGTTTCAAACAACAACATCGTCCATTGTTTGATAATACTTTATCAGGACTTAAGCAAATAGTAGCCTCATTTGCGGGCCTCGGCAAACCAAAATGACAATAACTATTGTTGCGGTTTTTGTAGCACGTGGCCGTGTGTTTGTGTATTTGCACGTCTTCAACTAATTTCTGCAATACAGGATCATTGGGCATTAAGGAGCATGAAACAACCCTTTCGATGAATTCGATACCCTCATGAGTCGAGAATATGGTCACACCAAAACAACATATTTTCTGGACTTTCATTACGCCTTGATAAGTTCGTGTATGACCTCATCTGAGAAAGTCTATAGGCCCACTGCTCATCACTCTCATTTGAAATGTTTATCGCAATTCTTTCCCTATTTTTGTTTAAACGATCTGCCTTCTCGTCATTACTTTCTTCTAAACGGGGCGCTGTCTCATTTGAGCAGCGCGTTTAGTAGGCCTACCCATATTATATATAAACAAAATATACTTACTTACCACTAAAAAATTAAAAATAAAGTTATTTTTAGAAAAAAAACAAAAACCGACTTCAAAACTATATCTACACGTAAAAACTTAAACTAAAAATCCTATAAGCACTAAAAAGTTAAAAATAATACTAAATCTAATAAATCAAAAATGTTAAATAATTAACCTATATAACCTAAACTATCTTTAACCTATAATAAAATTTTACAATTTTTTGAGTATTTTTAACTTTTTAGTGCTTATAGGATTTTTAGTTTAAGTTTTTACGTGTAGTTATAGTTTTGAAGTCGGTTTTTGATTTTTTCCAAAAATAACTTAATTTAATACACTTTTAGCTCTATATTGGTATATTATACTTAATAATATAAGTAATATATGATATAAAACTTCAATAGAATAAAGTTCGAACTTGCTAAAGAAATGTGCCTTATGCGCTAATTCTGTTTTCACCTTTCAAATGTGTTACAGTAAAATAGTAAAACCTCACTTCTACATTTCACTTACAAATTAGGACACTGAATATCTAAAAAACGATCTTAAGAAAGCAGATGTATTCATCAAAATCATAAAAAACTCGCATTAACGACGACCAACTGAATCTAAATAAAATAATAATCGTAGAAAATTTATATCGTTTTCGTTTTATGAGTAAGTCGTTCAGCAATGTAATGGTAACGTTCCCGGGCACAGGGCGCCTCTCAGAATTACAGCCCGGTAAATGTTAGAGCCCTATAAAATCGCCTGATAACTGGTACAAGTGGCTATTTGAGGGTTAAATTGTCGGTCATCATAACTGGGTTTATATTGGCAGAAAATATTAATACTGAATATAATATTGAAAACACTAAAATATGTTTCGATGTTCGTTTGAAATGGTTGAGAATTATTCGTGATCTGAATAAATGATTCGCATCTATTATTAATAGAAGATTTAAAAGCTTTGCTATTGTCAGTAGAATAATTGCGAAACGCTAAATAATAAATATTTAGTGGTTAGAAACTATAAATATATTCTAGATTTCAGTAATCGTATTTTATTGCAAAATGGGCAAAATTTAAATTTGAAATGTCCATAAACTGTTAAATAATCATAATTGTATTTAGCTACTCTATGATGTATCAGTGGTAGTGAATATTAATGCTGATTTAGGTCTCAGCTTCGATTCCCGAATCTGTAAAGCGTTATTGGATTTTTCTGTCTAACAAGTTCTCAGTAGCAGTACGGACATAACTTTATATCATCCTAAATGATTAGCGTAAGTTTCGAATGCCCATATAATAGATATTAGTTTACGTAGAAGATTGTCTAGATAGGCCTTCCTTTTTTACATATGGAAATGCATTTTCACTATTCTTTCCGCGGGGCAACGGAGAGGTTATGTGGGGTACACCCGGGGAAAGCCGAATGTCCCAGCTCCTACCGACAAACCCTACCACGGTGCTTCACGTAACTTATAAAGGCGGGGCTGCGCGAACCGTTTTCACATGCGAATCGCGACTCTACCGAGGTTTTGCTTAACCCAGTTTCTATGCAAAACTACCCTACCCAAAAAATCAAGCATTTTGAGTAACTTTCTCCATCATTATTTTCTCTAAATTAATGCAACTACCGCACTAAGAATAGTTTCTACGTCAAAATTTTTGCGATGTGTCCACTACGTCAATGTATCATTGACATAGCGGACACATCGCAAAATTTTTGACGTAGAAACTATTAATATTTTTGTAAATATTTAGAGGCGATACTATTGTCGTACCGGATACATGTCCAAATAGTTTGTGCAGTAACTACTTGGCTGACGCGATAATTAATATTCCAAACGCAAACCTACGCCATGAAACCATAGACTTTGTAAACAAAATAATGACATAATCCGTAAAACACTCTTTGTAAAATTAGTCGAATACTACAACGAATAGTCGAAGACAATATAATGACGATTAATGTCTAATACTCAGACATAAGGTTGAAAAAATTGGTAAATTGTGGTCACTATAAATCTCAGCAAAGTGCCTGAACCCCGGCATCCTACTCTAACCGATGTGGACAAATGTATCTCTTTAGAATTCCCATCAATATTATATAGATCTCTGCACTCACTTTCCAGGGCAAGTTAATGCATTAAATAATTCAAAATGGTCTGATTAATAGTTAAGATGGGGAGGCTTTTGGGGCCATATTGATGTTATAGATTACGAAGTTTGGATATGCTTAAAGTTTGGTGCACTATTTTGTGTTTAAAGAGGTTCTCAATCTCGCTCTAATCTTGACAATCTGAACTATATAATCATAATCATATCATAACTTTATTTGCAAGAATATGGTCAAGTATACAGAAAGGTCGTTTTATAAAAATGTACAGCATATTCTGCCACATGTGGCGTGCAAAATACATAATAATATACAATAAATGTTTGTTATATTATTACATGTCTAATATTATATTAAAAAACAAAAAGAAAGAAAATAGCTGGTCCATTAAATTAACAATACATGGAAATGTCAAGTAATGCTTCATGCTTATGCCCATATACCTTGAAAATGTCATTTATTTGATACCAATAAATAGTACTAATTATATAATTATAAAACATGTAATTTAGATTAAATGGATCCAGATAAGAATGTCGTACCTATTGTTAATATTACATACATAAGAAGTGTCACGATAATTGCAATAAATAAGATTAATAGAAATTTAAATAAAAATAATGATTGAATTTAAGTAATTGAAATTAAATATTTTATAATTACATTGCAAATGTGATTTTGTCCTCAAAATATTTGTTTATAGAATAATATTGTTTCCCTATTAATATATTAAACAGTCTGCGTTGGAATACCGAAGTAGGCAATGTCTTGAGGCCCTTTGGTAAATGATTAAAAATTCTTATTGCCATACAGAACACATTTCTCCTATATAGTTCTAATCTGATTTGGGGGAGCTTTAGTCTGTCCTTATGTCTAGTTCTACTACCTTCGGCTTCCCCCAACTTATTGAATAATTCAGGATGTTTTTTCACAAATTTGCATAATTCGAAAATATATAGATGAAGGTCAACGGCGATCTTAAATGGATGGCTTTACGGAGAGTTGGTTATGCTTGTATAGCATATAAAAGTTTTGTGTAGAATTGATAGTAGCTCATACAATCAATACGGTAGTATAGGAGTGTATGCGGCTGATACTGTGAAGGTCTCCAGTTCCATTCTTATGTCAATTAAATTGTTTCTCTACCTAGATATTTTCAGTGGCAGCATTTTGTATGGAACAGTCTTTATTAAATGGCTAAAGGGTAGGTATGGTGGACCTAGAAGCATGACTGACGAAATGTGGGTGTGATATTCCTGTGCCTGGGCATATAAGCGTAAGACGATAAAAGTGGTGTGTATGTGTGTGGTGTGTAAATGTATGAAACTAAATTAGACTGTAATGAAATTACCATTTGCAAGCGGCCAAGCCAAGATTTCATCAACCCCAAAACTCGAAAAAATAAAACAAATAGAAATGCGATTATTTACATAATTATTACACACTAGATGTGCCCGCGGTTTCAAGCGCGTTTATCGTTACTGCGCCGCCCCCGTGGGTCGTAGCATGATGTTATATAGCCTATAACCTTCCTCGATAAATAGGCTATCCAACACCAAAATAATATTTCAAATCGAACCAGTAGTTCCTCAGATTAGCGCGTTCAAACAAACAAACTTCAGCTTTATAATATTAGTATAGATTTTACGGCAGACATCTCAGCTTTCCTAAAAATACGTGGAACAGGCGGCTCAAAGGTCACATACAAAACTTGTGTTGTCATACTGCTATACCGAAATCTTCAAGTCACAAATCTTATCATTTTTAATAGACTACAGGTTAGTTAATTGCGCGTGTGGTTTTGTGCACTGAGCCTCGCAATGCAAACCTATCTAACCTTCGATCAAATATTTACTTATTTATTTTTATTTATTTATTTCAAAAACTATTATCTATCATTACAGTTTCTTAACCTAATGCGATAGTATAGTAACATAACTAAAATGTAACATTTAAAACGGTAATATAATAAAAATCTTAAATCTATTATATTAACAATAACTTAATATCCAGTATGTAGCCTTTGTGAATTCGCTCAATGAACCTGAAAATAGATCAATACGATCTGATACTGTATTGAGCGCACGCAGCGCCCGCGTCAACGGCGCGTGCTGTAAGAAGTTAGTGCGTGCGCGCGGCACCACTAACAACGCCGGCCGCCGCCGTCGGCCCCTATATTCATCTGGGACAAAAAATTTAATTTCCTGGAGGATGGCTGGGTTATGTATTTTACCTCTTATAAGTTTAAATAAATAGCAGACCAGGGCTGCTTCTCTACGTACTTCTAGTTTATAATAGCCTACCATTACAAGGGTAAATAGAGAAGGATACAGTAGTGGATATCCCGGGTAAACGCCGTACAATTTTAAATATAAAAATCTAATAAATTTATTTTGTATCCGCTCTAACATATATTTGTATTTGGCTTCGTATGGAGACCAAATGACTGCGTTACACTCCAGGTGACTTTTTACGAGAGCCTCAAATAACGCTTTCAAAGCCTTAATATTTGTAAATTGGTTAGCCTGACACAAAGCTCTGTAACATGTTTTCGAAATTTTAAATCGACCGTAAAATGAATTTCTAAATCTTTAACCTCATTGACACGCTGCAGTGGTGTCCCGTCTAGGTGGTAGCGGTGGTGGCGTGGGGTGCGTGCACGGCTGAACGACAATACTGAACATTTGTTTACATTAAAATAAAGTTTATTTTCCTAATATACCATAGATGCACATTCTCATACAAAAACCGCGTCAATATGTGGCACTGACCAGTACTACTTACTTATAAGTGTCTGCATTTATTATGCAATCCAGGAAATAAACCGGAATAACCATTGAACGCACACTGAGAAACATTTTGTAATAGTTTAGTTAAAACGCGTCAATGTAAAGCGTCCTAAGTGTGTTACTCGCGATACGCAAGCGTAGGTACTAAGTATATGGTACGGTCTCCACCGTAGTAGTGGTGTCGATTCGATCTCGCTTACGGGCAGCGCACGCAAGAGTGAGTGGGACAGGTGCGTAATACATGCATTTAAATTTAAACGAAAATATCTTCAAATATATTATTTAAAGCGCCATATTCAACAAAATATAATAAATATTTCATAACAAAACTATACTTACCGAAAGTATGTCGTACTTTCGGTAAGTATAGTTTTGTTATGAAATATTTTTTTTTGCACTTTTAGAGTATAGTTTTTGCATTTTTCACTACACACTTTGGCATCGTGAAACGTGTGACTGCTAGCGCGGTCGTAAAGTGGCTGCGAGCACAATTGCGCATACGACTGATTTGGGCAGAGTTTTGCTTGGGCCGTTTTTCGAGCGACGATGATCGATGCCTATAACTATGTATGTAGCTACTTCTAACAAAGACTATAAAAAACAAATTTATATTGGGGCTGCTTCAATTACACGATAAAATAAAAGCAACCAAAACTATTATAAAACGCAACATACGGTGCAAATGGTCAGCTATGTTTTAAACTTGATATGTATCACTACTCTAATTGAGGTCTCGGGTTCGTATTTCGGATCAGTCATTGTAATAACGTTTCTCTTTCTCACGTTTTATCTATAATGATTATAGAGATTTGATTTTTTGGTTGTTTTTTTGTAAGGATTTAGCTCAAAACTACTCTATCGATTTAAAAATTCTTTCTCCATTAAAAAGCTATATTATTATCGAGTAACATAGGCTATATATATTTTTTACAGTACTATTACTTCTACTTACTTTCTTACTTACTTACATAACCTATCCTAACCTACTTTTACGCGAGCGAAGCTGCGGGCGAAAGCTGGTTGTTTTGTAAAATCCCGGGCACACGTGATTATCACTAGAACGACAGTAGAACGATGCTTGTTGGACCTACCCCTCACATCCGACCATAGGCAAAGAGAGGAACACAGTGGTGATATAGCCGTTATATCCCGCCTTCCATTTCCATGTTGAGGAAGACCATGAGAATCCACCACGAAAAAGGACGTATCCCCATTAGAAAAAAAAAGATATTGGTTTTCAACTTCCAATTTACTTAAACCTCCCTTCGTTAAACGATTTATAAGAAATAAGAACTCCTATTTAAGTCATGCCCTTATACCGACGTCATTAAACATTTATACTACCAGGAATGAAACTGGGTAACCTACTAAGCTGCTATTCCTATTAATGTACTTGTACCGAGGTCTATCGTTACGAAGTCGGGTTCTACGAAGTCTAATGCTTCAATATTTATTTACGTTAATCTACACAATACTGGACAAATCAACGTTTGAAAATTTAAAGCTGACTGCTGGAATGTTTCATCCTTGCTCTTAGTTATTAGTATTAAACGCTGAGTTCGTTTACGCATTATACGCTGTAATATTATTATATTTTATCTTTTACCAAAAAGATGACAGATGAATATAATTATCTTTCTCCTCAGAGTAAAATCTCCCTTAGGTCGAAACATATCTGATATTATAACCACTATCCTTAACACTCTTCGCTTTACCACAAAGACAAGAAAAGTATATTTCTCCCCAGTGTAAAATCTCTGATATATTAAATTTCTGTCCTATACACGCGTTGACTCGAATACTTTCTATTATATTTTATCTTTTACCGCAAAGATGACAAAAATAATATTTTTCTTCCCAGTGTAAAATCTCCCTTAAGTCGAAACATACCTGATATTTTAAATCACTGTTCTTTACCCACGTCGACGTGGATATAGCACTGTATATATTATTATATTTTATCAAAAAGACTACAAAAGAAACTATCTTTCTCTCCGGTGTAAAATCTCCGTTAGGTCGAAAAATATCTGATATTATAACCAGTATCCTACACGCGTCAACATGTATACGTATTGTTTCTATTTTATTAGATGACCTAGATTGTAGACTTTTAGGTTCTGCAAATATACACCACGTATTGAATATTTATTCGGCTAGCGAAAAACTGCCCTCTAATATCCTGACACTAGTCTAGCCTTAGGATATCGTTAGGCTTCGGGTTGTGGAGGTCAGATGGCAGTCGCTCCGTGTGAAAACTGATATCCAGTCAAACCCGGTTAGACTAGAAAGCCGACCCCAAGTGACTCGGGAATAATAAAGGCTAGGGAGAAGACTTCTACAATTTTTTACAAAAGGCAAAAAGCAAAAAGGCACAGTTTCGATCGCCGGGTCGGGCAAAGAGTAATCATTTTATTAATTCTCAATAGCAGCACGGAGTTCGCAACTGTACCCTGTAAGGATGCCTGTCCATTGATGCGGAATGAGGCTGCAGAGCGAAGAAATGGACAAATATTAACCAATAGGATTGCATAAAATCGCCGCTCCGCTCCAATATAATAATAATAAACTTATTTGTTCTCAAAAATATACAGCTGGTTCTTAATCTAGCATATAAATATAATTTGCGATGCGCACAATCGAGACCCAAATTACAACCGGATACAATCATATATATAATTTAAGCTAGTTATATTGGGTTCGCCCGAATGCATTCGTACACATCGCTAAAAACAACCATGAAAATGATATTATACAAAGAGTAAGAGGTCGTCGTTGGCTGCTATACTAGTGTAAAACTGTGTCACAGCAGCCAGAATATGCAATCCTATCGGTTAATATTCCTCCGGTTCTTCGCTCCGCAGCCTCGCTCCGCTTCAATGGACAGACAGCCTAAATGGCAACAGGGTCGTCCCCTATTACGTGGTACCTAAAACGATACCTGACGAAATGTGGGTATAATACACTCCTGCTTACCCTATCCATCATAAAGGCATGAAACTATGTAGGTATGCACTATCTAAATCTGGTACCTCCCGATTAACAGGTGCACAAGCGCGTAAACTTACATCACATATCCGCCGTAGTCCCTTTCTGGTATAACTGGAATGTTTAATAAGCAATACGTTCAGATCTTTTAATAACACCACACCTGTTCCACTAATAAAACTTCGAAACAAGAAATAAAAACAAGTCCGCATACTTCTTAATGATGAGAAAGACCTAGAATTTATTTAGGGCAAGCCTTATTGAGTCTAAATGAATGATACCCCAGATACTTTATTTGTAGACCGGTTAGTTTTCTATCTTGCTAAATAAATATGTTGAAAAAGTGTATAGGCTTGAATGATGGTTCCATAAGTATGTGTGATATGAAGAAAAATATTTTTATTATCTCCTAGTTCTGTTTCACACGTTCGCCTGCGTGAATGCTACAAGAACGCATGCCCGATATAAAATATTACAATACAAGAATTTTGCTGTGGCTTTGCTTGCGTTAGTGTAAAGTTTATCAATAAATTTATATCCCTCGAGAACAGTACTTTTTTCTGAATGAAAGGTACTCTTCTGTACCCCTGACAACGTGTATGCGTGTGTAAATTTTATGATAATCGGTCGAGTAGTTACGGCGTGAAAGCGTAACAAACAACAAACTCACATTCGCACTTATAATATTAGTTAGGATGATAATTATATTTTTATTACTGTGTCCGTTGTTCGAATGTATATAAAGTCCACCGCCATACAGGAATGATTCATAGTGCTTTTTAAAAGCATAAAGCAAAAGTAAAAATATCTTTATTCATTTATGTCACAAAGTAGCACTTATGAACGTCAAGGTTACACTAACTGAACTGTAATATTACATATTTGTAATATTAATTTAACCTTACCTATTGTCACTTTCAGCAAAGCAAAGGCGTAGAACAAATGAGAAGAACGGGCAAGAAATTCACGCCTACTCTTTTTAATCGACCAATTTACAAAGATGCTTATTTTACAAATTATATTTGTACCGTAAGCATATAAATCAAACCACAATAATCCCATCAAAACAGTTCTAATTATTCCAAATTTTCAATAATCTCTAACCCAAATTCACCACAAAATAATGACGAGTATTTGTCTGCGGCTCGAGTGACAGATCCTCGGCGACACAGCCTTATTATAGGCTGTGGCTTACCCGGACGCCGCGCGTCACGGTAATGCGCAAGGTTTACTTCCAATTGTTTTATTTTGCCGTGATCAACTGACGGATTAGGTCAAGTTTGCTGTTGGTAAATTGATGAAGTTCGGCTTTTGTAATCCAAACTAATATTGTAATAACTGCTTCTAAATATTGACTGCACGGATGGCGTTGTGGTTTAAGTGGTCGCCTCCCCGTTGCAACTGCGCTGAGTACTCTGGGTTCGAATCCTACTCTGGACAAAAGTTTGTGTATTCCATATCTTATCTTATGTTTCAATCAGTGCAGACCGGTGACACTTCGACCCAGTGGGATCTTTTGTGTCGACATTCTCCCAATAACGACTGCCATAGATGTTCATGGCAGCCGGGACCAACGGCTTAACGTGCTCTCCGAGGCACTATAATTGTCAATCAATATGCACATAATTTCGAAAAGTCATATAACTTCCGAAAGTCAGATGTGCGCGACGTGGGTTCGAACCCGAGACCCTCTGCATTGCAGTCTGTTGGTCTCCCCACTGAGCTATCGCTGCTCACCTGTGTGTTCCATAAATGGTTGTGCCGAGTCTGGATGGTTTTGTGTCCATTGTTTGAAGATTTATAAAGTCCCCGCGACACAGGAATTATTCCTTCCGCGGCAGTTGTACTTTTAACAAAAAACAACGGGTTGCACTCCGGCCGTGCCGGCAGAAGTAAAAACTTGAATATTAACGTTGTGCATTTTTGATATTTTGGAATGGTTAGGGAATAATTTTGCACGAATTCCTTTAATTATTATCAGTATAAAAGTACTATCATTTATCTATATATTACAATATTCATTTATTGCGCTATCGTACACAAACATGACAATTCTCCCTCCGTCTTACGAATTTTCGATCAGGTCACGTGTCCTGACGTGAGTTTAACATTTTTTACCTATCACAAAAAAGTGCACAACGCCGCTAAAGAAGATTTCACTTCAAAAAAATGCGAATGTGAGTTTGTTTGCTACACTTTCATGCCTTAACTACTTGACCGATCATCATGAAATTCCGCATATACGTTGTCAGGAGTACAGAAAAGGACATAACCTTTCATCAATAAAAAAGTTTACTACTACTACAATTACGCGAGCGGAATCGAATAATATCTAGTTGTGAATAGGTTTTATTAAATCAATTGTGCCTATGTCCACGATAAATTACGGTTTTTCGTGTTAATACTCACAGTTTACCACTAGACTTTGTTCGCCGATAATTTAGTCACAGGCAAGGCGCTGTCCGTTGGTTTTACCCGCGTTTATTGTTACTGCGCCACCCCAGTGTGTCGTAGCGTGATGTTATATAGCCTAGCCTTCCTTGATAAATAGGCTGTCCAACACTAAAATAATTTTTCAAATCGAACCAGCGAAAATGAAAAATTATTTAATTAGAAAACTTATCAATTTAAAACACCTTATAAAATAAAATAAAGTAATTTGCCAAGCGCTGGCAAAATTAAACAAAAATATTTCTGTGGTTTTCACCCTAGGCAAGCCTGTATCGTGAAAACCCAAAACAATTACATAATACAAAAAGTAACAAATAAAAGAAAACTCAATACAAAAATTTATGAGAAATAAAAATCAAGTGTTTCAAAGTATTGTAATAATATACATATTAACAGTAAATATGTAATGAGTGTGTATAGTACAGTACAGTAGTTCCTGAGATTAGCACGTTGAAACAAACAAACAAACTCTTCAGCTTTATAATATTAGTATAGATAACTCTTAAATCTTTTGCTAGCAAAGCCCTTTTGCAGGCTCCTACGCACTTCATAATAAACAACACACAACCGATTCACTCCCTAATAGAAATAGCTTTCCAGACATTCAGAGCTCCTCCTCCCCATACTTAAGCTTCGTGTATCTGAACCAATTAATCTGGATCTTCGAGACGTACTACGTATTTTCTTCTTCAATGCAGCACGAACTTACGAAGTATATTATGAGATATATCTAAGAATTATGGGCATCATAATATAACATATGTAGCACAAGAAACGTCATACGTTGTTCGTAAAAACTAAGTACTACATGTTCGAGTTATGAGTTGGGCTTTGGCAAGGAAAAGCGCGTTTTGCTTTTCTTTCTTTTTAAAGGTAACAACGGCACTAGGCAGAATTTGCTTATATTGCGGTATTTTTTTATAACAAACACAAAACAATTTGATTTATTTGTTAAAATAATCCTTACTTCCTTACTAATATTATAAATGCGAAAATGAGTTTGTTTGTTTGTTTGTTACGCTTTCACGCCTTAACTACACAACCGATCAATATGAAATTTTGCATACATGTTGTCAGGGGTACAGAATAGGACATAGGGTACCTTTCATCCAGAAAAAGAACTGTTGCAAACCTAACCTACATTTACGCGAGCGAAGCCGCGGATGAAAACTAGTTATTAATAAATTAGTATTAATATTATTATTTTAGTATTAGTTTAAAACATCACCCTCCAGACGACACTTTCTTAAATTTTGAAATATAAAAACAAAAATTATTATGTTTGGGAGACCCATCGGCCTATCGAGCACAGGGTCCAAGCTATTGGTGGATAAGGCTCCAAAGACAGTAGATCAGCGTACAATGCCCGATTTATTTACAATTTCTTATCTCGTCTGGAAATCCACTGGCTGACTGTAAGAATCGGCGTAATAAATAAGACATAATGTCTACACAGTAATAAGTTGATGTGGACTGACAATGATGAGGTGTGTGGCATTGGCGAAACAATGAATTCACTGCGCCTTTCGTGTTTTAAAATTTGGTGTTTATTAATATTTATTACACCCTAGTCTGTTGTACAAACACATATATTTTTGGCTACATGGTATAGTGGAGACATTGAATCAGTATGTATTAAATGCATTGACCAAGCAATCTTCTTTATAAAAAAAACAACGGGTTGCACTCCGGGAGTGCCGGCAGAAGTGAAAACTTGAATATTACACGTTAACGTTAATATTAACGTTATGCATTTTTGATATTTTGGAATGGTTAGGGAATAATTTTGCACGAATTGCTTTAATTATCAGTATAAAAGTACTATCATTTATGTGGTAAAATACAATATTCATTTATTGCATGACAATTCTCCCTCCATCTTACGAATTTTCGATCAGGTCACGTGTCCTGACGCGAGCTTAACATTTTTTACCCATCACAAAAAAAGTGCACAACGCCGCTAAAGAAGTTTTCACTTCAAAAACCATATTGATTCATAGCAGCAAACAAAGACAATAACCCATTCATAACATTGGTAATATATTCTGAGCCTTAACGCCAAAACACAACTAGCTGCATAATATTTTAGCATTTGCATCGAAAACACGTCGACAAGTCCGGTTTCTTAACTGGAGCAAATCCATTCAAACATTGTTTATATACAACATGAAGTTTGTTATACATTGTCACCGACAACGACCATGAATAGATAATATTTTATAGAACGCAAATAAACGCAACATTGTGGTATATCAAACAATGGGTACCTGGGTTTGATAACTATGGACAAAACTTTTGATTGCAATACAATTATTACAATGACAAGTTTTTTATCCATAGTAACCTAACCAAGTTTTGCATCGGACTGTGCTCATATAGATGTGGGCTACCTATCATTATTATTTATGAGTTGAAATCATTAGGTACCATTTACTTACAACTGAACTGAATACCCTCAAGCATTATAACAAGCACGAACACTAAGAAACAAAGTAAGATTGCAATTACAGCTTATATCTACCAATGTAATTTGCACTATCATCGTTAAGATATAGTCAGCTTCTAATTGAAATTGAACCCGTTTCTACAAGATTGTAGCCTACAACGGGATATCTAGATTATCCTGAGTTACAATGTGTAGCAGAGTAGCTCTTCGCTCGTATGGGATACAATTTGATAAGCAGTCACGGCCTTTCGAGATATATTTGAATAAGATCTAGGCATGAACTCCAAAAATGCTATAGGTTTCTCCTTTCATACAGAGGGTCTATATTAATGCTGATAAAATAACGTTTTCTTTTTACAGTTTATATGATAGCTTGCAACGTCGTAGGTATCTGACGCATTACCGACCTAGTAAAAATGAATTAAAGATGGTATGAAATCAAAGGAATGGAAGCATTATTGTGAACTGCCCGCACTCTTACTTACCAGACGAATGCAGTCACGGTATCTACTACTTAAACGCCGGTCTTCTGTAAAAGGCTGATACTTCCCACTTCGCCGTAAAAAATCTGCATTACATTTATTATAGCCTCTCTCACGCCTGCATATATATAAGAGGGTATCTCTTAAATATATTATGTAGGCGTGAATTGACAAGTACGGTACATTTTAATGTACTATGAACTATCTTTTGGTAAATTGGTACATTATCATAAAATACCTATGAATAAATCGATGAATGATAATCACAAGTAAGAAAGGTATACTTTTAGAAGTAAATAATGCCTAAAGGGTCTTCATCCATGATGTATGAAGGTAGGGTATTAAAACTTATTTTAGTATTGGTTGGTAAACTTTGAGGTATGCCGAATACTTTTCGGGAGTCGTTTTTATGATGGAATTCAAAAAGTTCATGATTATATTATTTAGGTTTTGTTTAGGCGCCATTTTTTTTATTAACTAGGTAGACTCTCATCAGCCTGCTTTATACAATCGGTTTGCAAAATCTAAGGTCATTAATAATAACACAAAGGCTTCCATCCTTAGTTTTTTATACTACCACAATGGCAAACAAGCACACATTTCGTTTGATAGTAAATAACCTACGTGGTCTATATGGTCGCTTACAACATCAAGTGGTCTATCGAGCGTTGCCAACATTTGGAAAAAATGGTTCCTGTGCTGCCAGTATAAGTGGCAAAATTCTCTTCCCTGGTTTTGCGCACTCCTCAAAGAGCCTGCATATATTTCTCACTAGACACAAAACATGGTTGTGTATTTGCGTTTTCGTATTATCACGTGACACCTCCCAGTTGCGTATCAATAGATTGTTGTTACAATTTTGTAATATAGTTAACCGACATCCAGTCGTAGAAAATAAGGTGAATAGTTGAAGGCATGATCACACGGGTAAAGTGGCAGATTTCTGACACGATGTTCCTCTCTGTGAACATATGTCGAAAAAGATGCTTTCGCTATCCATCTCCGGGAAGTAAATACAATAAATGTCACGCTCACCTATCAGCGGCAATTAATGTTAAAGTTTCTGTTTAGACTGTTTCACGTGTAAAAATGTGGTCACAGAAATGGCATAGACAAAGCAGTTTTCTTATTTGGTTTGTAACGTAGCCTTTGGTCAAAAGTATTATTTTACCAGTATAAAATCGCTATAATTGTCTGTATGTTTGCATAGTCAAATAAAAAAGCTAACATACTGGAAATAAAATGACACAACAAAGTTTCCATTTTTACCATTTTCATACGGGAACCTAAATAACGAAACTTTATCAGACTATTTTTACCCACGACTCAGTTCTTAATTTAACAATATCTTCATATACCTACATGTAGGTGGCATACTTAGAATATTACGTACACATTTTTGAACTGCTTGCCTCACCGTTGGTAGCGAATGCGGCAGTTGTGCATGGACCTCGGGTTCGATCCCCTTATCAGACATAAAGTTATACAGTAATACTAGCGACCCGCTCCGGTTTTGCACGGGTAGTACAAAACCTAAATTATACATCTAAACCTTTCTCATGAATCACGCTATATATTGGTAAAAACCGCTTGAAAATCCGTTCAGTAGTTTGTGAGTTTATCGCGAACAGACAGAAAGAAAAACGCGGCGGGGGACTTTGTTTTATACAGTAATATTGTATATTTTTTGTCAATAAATTCTTAGTAGCATGGAATCTGAAACAGCGTCCGGTAAACTATTGGTAGAGTAAAGATTATCATGTGGGATCTAAAACATAGCTGGCGAAGTGAGGATTTATCACATCTCTGCTCCCCCGTGGCGCTCAAAAGGTTAAACCCTTCGGTGATATAGCTGAGACTATGTATGTATGACATTCCAAATAGCATTAAATCGTTACCCACTTCCCTTAGCCACCCGCTTATCTCCTATACCTTAAACCTTATCATCGTAATACAATATTAACATAACTCGCGGCTGGCAGGATAACAGCAAGAATTTGTCGAGGCTCCATACTTCGGAAAATATCTTTCCATCGACTAGTCTCGCCTCTAAAGCACAGGAACATGATACCAGAATACTTGTTATAAATATTTTATAAGCTAGATTTTCATTGAAAAATTCTCTGTGCTATTTTTAACCTGTTGTCTGACGTTGTGTATTAGAAATTGGATAGCATTTTGTAACACAGAGGGGGACCGATCTTATTACAAGCCGTTTACGATAAAGGGTTATTTACGGCGGTTGCTAATAAGCAATTTTTCTATTGTTTTGTGCAAGAGATTGATAAACAAGCTCATAGAAATTATGCCAAATGCTGCTAGTAAGAAAATCCAACATTTTTTTTGTCGCTGCTGTTGGCAGATGAGCTGGCAGCTACCATGAATGTAAGGGTTAACCGCCGCTCATGGTTGTGATTCCTTGACATGATAGAAGCAACCCCACGGTATGACACTTACAGGTACAAGCCACTGTCCCTATAAGTGTCATATTTGTATCCTTTGTATAAATATCACGATCACGCTTTGATTGTATAGAATACTAGATTATGCCCGCAGTTTCGTTTGCGTAAGTGTAGGTTAGGTTATGTAGGTAACAATACTATTTTATATCCTTTTCTATTCCCCTGACAACTTCTTCTCCCGAACCTTTATTATTCCCAAGTCACTTGGGGTCGGCTTTCTAGTCTAACCGGATTTGACTGGATATCAGTTTTTACACGGAGCGACTGCCATCTGACCTCCGCAACCCGAATGCTAACGATACCCTAAGGCTAGACCAGTGTCAGAATATTAGAGGGCACTGACTTCTCAATAACGACTGCCATAGATGTTCATGGCAGTCGGGACCGACGGCTTAACGTGCTCTCCGAGGCACGGACAACGAGTATGCGAAATTTCATGATGATCGGTCGAGCAGTTAAGGGTTAAAATCGTAAAATAATCAAATTCGCATTTATAATATTAGTTATGGGATAAAAAGCGGGTATCTCTAGTAGGAAGCTATCGTGTTCCGTATTCTGTAATCTTTCTTTGCCGCATTTACATTTGCTTTATATATTATACTTCCTTTGGATGTATATACCGACTGTAATAAACTTTAAGAGTAAGGCCTAGCGCGCACTGCCTTGCGGTGGAACGCGGTGCGTTTATTCTACCGTGCGGTAGAATAAACGCATTCATAGGGCCGCGCACTGCAGCGAAAAATACGCACGTTTTGTCATTCGAACTCCAGCTGTTGTGCATACAAATCATCGTTATGGACTACGATACAAGAGTTGCTATCTGTATATATTTATTATTGCGTAAAAAAGGGTACCCATACGGTATTGGGTTCATCCCTTGAAGGCCTTAAGGCCTATGAAGGGATTTTTTTCGTAAGATATAACGAACTACGTTCGTATCCAAAAAAGTTTTTCGCCGTCACCGGAGAAACGCCAGGTAACGACATATCTGTGTCGCGTCCTAACTGCAACTGACTGAGTGTCTCAGTGCGTTTTTTTCACCGTAGTGCGCGGCACTTCTTGAGATCACTATGCGATATAAAAATATGTGCGGTAGATTCACCGCAAATTGGCAGGGGTAGGACTTTACCCATTGCGTTTATTTCACCGCAATGCGCGCACTTCTATGACACTACATACTTCACAGATTATGCGTTAAAAAAACGCAAGGCAGTGCGCGCTAGGCCTAAGTTTTCTCATTACTTCTTCGAGCGGAACTCAAAGACTAATTATATTAAACTTCTCAGATAGTATCTGGAACGTTGTACCTAGAAAGATAAATTATACTTTTTATTGACATAAAGTTTATTTTAATTACGCTATCTTGCTGGTTTCGTGTCGTTAACTTGTACTAACACTAACGAGCGATCGTTGGCTACTGGGCTTGATACCGCGTTAGCCATATTTCTGGTATATTTTTTGTTTACGCCGTGCACCATACTCTTTTGTGCTTTCAAAACGTTCTCTCCAAAGGCTTTTGTTGTCGGGTTATTGTGTTTTAATTATAATTTTTAACGTTGTCTTCAGTAATAATTAAACACCGCTAGTCACTTAAAACTTTGTTTTACTCATTTGGGACAACTGTGTCGTGAGGTCCCTGGTTTTGATGCCCGAGTTGAGCAAGTACTGTAGGGTGTATCTGATAGTAAATCCTGTAAGTGAAATCTCGGAGTCTAAATATGTCCTGTAGACGGCAATATGTTCACTCCATGGGTTTTCAAAATATACCTGGCAAAATATTTACGTAATACAACCCTGACGATCTTTTCGGGGTTATACAGACATGAATGTATTTTATGTTCTTCTACCGAATAGCTGCTGCGAAAACATGTTACTTACAAGTGAAAAAATCATAGCTCTTTATTTTTAACCTCATAACAAATACCGTGACGCCGGTATCTAAGTGCACCCAGAACACTTTATAGGTAAATGTTGTTATGATAGAGACTACTTTTGCTTAAACAACTTATATTTAAACACAATTTAAATAAATTTTACGTATATTGAAATACTCAAATATGATACCGCATCTTTCTATTATACAAAAATCAACCATCAAAGTGAGTAAATTTTCAGCGATTATAATTTTTTATCTCTTAGCATCATCAATCATCATACTTGTTATTTACCTAGAAAGGTGGCATATCTCATTTGGAAACCATTATATAATATACTAGCTGTTACCTGCGACTTCGTCTGCGTAGATTTTAATTAAAAAGTGTTTGTCTCCGCGGATTCCTATTTTTTTTCTAAACTCAAAGTAGCCTATGTTACTCCTTATAACATCAGCTATCTGCCAGTGAAAGTCCCATCAAAATCGGTTCAGCCGTTTTGGAGATTAGCTGGAACAGACAGACAGACAGACAAAAATTTTAAAAATAGATGTTTTCGTATAGGTACCTTATATACTTTCATATGCATTAGATAAAAAGCTGTTATTTTGACATTACAAACAGACACTTAAATTTTATTTATTTGTATAGATTATTCTAATATTGACGAAGCTGGATAAAACATTTAATATCTCAAAAGTAGGGTGACGGATTGAATAATATATTGTGTAGAACTATCCACAAACATTTATAAAGTGGATAGTTCTACACAATATACTCTCAGTTTTATCTGTAGTTTCTCTGTTTGTGATCCGATGTCTGCTTTGCCATCCTGCACGGATGGCGTAACAAACAAGCGATCCCATCACCGGTTTTTGTAGCTTGGAATCCTACACGGGACTAATATTTACGTAATCAAATCATTTCATTTTCAAATAATTTATGTAATCAAATATTATTTATTTCTTTTTTTCATCTGGACTCTGTCTCTGTTTACTGCATGTGCTCATTAAATAACCTCAAATAAGGCTATCTTTGTTCCCACCACGAATAAATACATCATTCATGTGTACCCGATACTCATACTCTAGATCTCTACAGAATTAATACGGCATTAAGAAAACATGTATATTCCAATATCTAACATAAGATACAGCATCTATAAACTTCTTAATCTAGTATCCTAACTCCTGCTCACACCTACGACCGTAACTACAAAACTTATCAACGAAAAATACACTTTATGATGCACCAAATAGAGTTAAAATTAAATCAACAAAATCTTTTAAATTTATTAATTTCTCACGAACGATACGGAACTTTGACATCAGAATAGATATTAATAATTTATACTTGAACAACATCTTATTGCAAGGGTATAGAGATCAAAATTGTTTACTTTAAATTTGCGTAGGTAGCACTTTTTGATAGAGGTATACAAATTGACAACGTGATAGGCTGGGCCTTTAAACAAGCGCTCGAAACTAGCTTTTATGTAATGAGTGACTTAATGTAGGATTAAATCTCACAAAATATTCTATTATTGTGAAATTGCCGGAACGGTAATCTGACTCGACCAGCGAATGATCAAGTGCAGGGCCAACGGCTTTATTAGCTTCCCGAGACTCAGAGCTATGCAATACTGCCAACTACCTCACTCCAGCAGCTATTAAGAATATCTCGACAGAAAAGCCTAGTAAATTTTTGATGGCTCGACATGTCGCCACGCGCTATTGATGGTAAAAACTACATCCCGCAACTATTTTTGTAAGTAAACCTTATGGTCGTAACTTTCTGGGTATATTCTCATAGGTTCCACTTTATCCCAACCTAACAAGTAACCAAAACGTAACTTCCCTGAACTTATCATATTGACTTTTAAATGTGTTACTTTGACCTAAATAATTAAATGATTTTTAACTTTGACATTGAAGCGCATCAAAATTTTTTTATTCTTTTTTTTATCGAGTCTTTTATCCACAATGACATGCCAGCCTCATCGCACCTTAACCTAAGTTACACACAATTAAAACTAACTAACAATAATCATTGATAGCTAAACATTTTCATAAGTAAATCAGCGATTTCTATAGTAGGTTGAGCCAAAGTGATTAAATATGGTGCTATATCAAATTTATTTGCTGTATACTTAACCATCAATGACTCTCTCTCCTTCTTATTTTTCGCACACTCTATAAGTAAATGGTAAACATCTTCTACCGTTCCACATGCAGTACAATTTGGCGAATCTACTTTTCCCATCAAGAATCTAAATTTTCTAGAAGGATAATGGCCAGAGCGCAATCTATGAATTAAGACAATTTGAGATCTTTTCATTCTCGTTTCAATAAACCATGGTATTTGAGGAGGCTGACACTTTATAGTTCTGTACCAAATGCCTTTTGTTTTACTCTTTTCATCAAAATATTCTTTGAATTACGTATCAACTTACATGTTGCGTTCGTTCCGCCCGCTGTTTTTGAAGCTCCAATCGCTCTCAAACAACAAATCAATCGCGTGTTGCCGTGTATTGTTGTATACAGAAAAATCTGTTTGAATACACGATTTAATTCGTTCCACGGACAGTAATGTCGCTCTTCATTCAATTTACAATCGAAAGGTTTTCGTATTGAATTGTGAAAACCAATTTGTTATTTGTGTTCAGTTAATTATTTATACATAATGGCGGATGATTAATTTAATTTGGTGGAGTTTCCGGCCGAGGTGAGTTGTACTAGTATTGTAAAGGAAGATGTTTGTTTGGATGTTTGTTACTCAGTCACACGTAAACCGTTGGACAAGTTAGGATTTATGTCAGAAGTTGGTAGTTAATATAGAAAACTAACTGAAACTCTAGCCTAGTTGTGATAATTGTACGTTTTACTATGGTCACAAAATTACCTATACGTCATGCAAGCACAGTGAAAGTGCTAAAACCACGTGTCCTAACAATAAATCCGTGTTCCGCTCGACATTTCTTTCATCCCATATTAATGCTTTTTAATAAAATAAATAAAATTTAATAAAACTAGCGATCAGGCTATTTTAATCTAATTGTATAAAAATAAAATAGCTATACCATATCAGCTAACCGGTAAGTAAATTTCTATTGGCAGAATGCTCAAACCAGGAATTCATCCGAGTAACTTACAATCTGCTATGTCTATTTTAGAACCTCTATATTGTATAAAATAACAACAGTACATAATTAAGTCGTCCACAGAATGGGTTATTGTTGGTTTATTCTTAGTCAAAAACAACATGGATAGAATAATTTATGCGTGGGAATAAATGTCTGTATTATTTTTGCGCCCACGATTATTTATTGTAGCTAAATATATTTGTACAATCCTTATTAATATTATAAATTCGAAAGTAACTCTGTCTGTGTATCTGTGTCTGTCTGTCTGTTACCTTTTCACGGCTAAACCACTCAACCGATTTAGATGAAATTTGGTACAGATATAGTTTAAAAGCTGGGGAAGGACCTAGGCTACTTTTATTGATGTAGGTACCACGCGGGTGGATCCGCGCATAAAAGCTCGTAAGCTATATATGCAAAAGTATCATTTCCGAAACGACTTGATACTATACAGAAGTGTGGCACAAATCTAAGTCTTACAACAGTATATTTAATAGCCAAATTATATGCGGTTAATGATTGCTTTAGATACAAGGGTTCACTATGATTGCTGGTGTGTGCAAGGGGGGCTTGTTTTGCTGACCCTAGGAAAACTGATTAAATACGGGATGTAGGGAGAAGATTGGAACTTTGGAAGACGTGATGTGAGCCTTCAGCGATCACTTTTTATTTATTTATGTTTTTTTAAAAAGGACTTTTTCTATTCTAGGAATAAATCCTGTGTCATTGGAATCTCTACAAACAATCAAACGTATACAATAACCCAGACTCAAAAAAAATTATTTGTGGATCAATTTCTGTCCCAAATGGGGAGATGATTAAATTTTATAATAGTACAGTGAAGATGCACGAATCATTACTAGTGCAAAATTGTCTTTCTAGACATACACAGCACATATCATATTGTCTCATATTACATACATACATACATACATAGATTCACGCCTGTTTCCCAGAGGGGTAGGCAGAGACTACGGATTTCCATTTGCTACGATCCTGACACACTTCTCTGGCTTCATTCACTTTCATCACATTCCTCATACACGCCCATCGGTTCAAGGAGCTCTTGTCTCATATTATGTCGTTGTATTAGAAAAATCATGTAATAAATGTTTGTGTCCCATATCTATCGTCTCCTTCGCTCACTTTCACGTTCCATTGATCCCATTGTGTTCCACTGCGCATCCAACAAATAGATAAAATGTGAACCACGTATTTCCTTTACACATTATTGTATTTATCCGAGTATAAAATCGTTTATAAATTACATAGCATTCGCCTTTATATCGGTAAAGTGTCAGACAGAAATGTGTCACAAGTATTTTTTAAATTGTGTGGTTATATAATCCTAACTAATATTATAAAAGCGAAAATGAGTTTGTTTGTTTGTTTGTTTATTACCTTTTCACGGCTAAACCACTAAACCGATCAACCTGAAATTTTGCATATATGTTGACAGGTGTACAGAAACGAGCATTCATCCCGAAAAAAATTACTTTTCCCGAGAAAAACAATTACTTACTTACTTATCGTGTCGATGGCAACACGTTTTATATAATTTTCGACCAGTTTTATTAATAACGTAAATTAAAAATAACGTTCTTATGATAATAGATGGCGCCACGTGTCTTTCGAATCATGATTGAATTATATTATTACAAGCAGAGTACAACCCGAATTGATTATCAAATTCTAAATGAATGCGAGCGAAGCCGCGAGCAAAAGCTAGTATTGTTATATATCCAGCAGTAGACTATTATAGCCTGGTGATGATGATGATAATATTGTTGTACGTTTACGCGAAGGTTCTACTTTAAAATTAAACTACTTTATACGATTTTTGTTGGGTTGTTTATTTTAAAACACTTTTATTACATAATTAAACAACTAAATAGCTTTAGTTAATTGTAGTAAAATTAAATAGTAGTGTCATAGTTCGTAATGATGTAATAAAAGTGTTTTAAAATAAACAATGCGTAAAAATCCGTATATGGTAGTTTTTAGTGTGGAGTTATGTCTCTTAGAGCCACTTGCACGACAACTTGCTTAATACGTTTAGCGCTTAACTTATTTACAACATCGAGCAGCGATAGCTCAGTGGGGAGACCAACAGACTGCAATGCAGAGGGTCTCGGGTTCGAACCCACGTTGCGCACCTCTGACTTTCGGAATTTATATGACTTTTCGAAATTATGTGCGTATTGATTGACAATTATCGCCTGCTCCGTGCCTCGGAGAGCACGTTAAGCCGTCGGTACCGGCTGCCATGAACATCTATAGCAGTCGTTATTGGGAGAGTGTCGACAAAACAGATCCCACTGGGTCGAAGTGTCGCCGGTCTGCACTGACTGGCCCCCACATAAGATAAGATAAGATATTTACAACATCGTGCTGTCGTCAGTCATCCCTGTGAAGGTGACTGACATGCCACGTACCTATTTTATGAGTTGTGCAAGTGGCCATAACGGCCACTTGCACGACAACTCACAAAATACGTTCAAATAGATTTAAAACATCGTGGCATCTCAGTCACCTTCAAACGGATGACTGACGACAGCACGATGTTGTAAATGAGTTTAGCGCTAAACGTATTAAGCAAGTTGTCGTGCAAGTGGCCAATATCAGTTTGCCGAACCGGAATTCGAACTTTGACCCTCACATTCGCTCGCCAATATATTCGCAAACGTAAGACAAGGGAGCAACGAAGCATTCTGTCAATATTATCGCGCCCTAGTTAGCCTGGGAACCCTCCCACCTGCCACATTAAATTAATGAATATTTAGCATCAGTTGGCACTGCATTCCAATTAATAAACTTATGAGTATTTTAAAATATATATGTTATTTTCGAAGTAATGGACGTTGACGATCTGGTCACCAACTATTTTATTATTAATAACTGCACTTGTGTTGATATTTTAAACTAATAAGTAGCACAATAAATAAGGAGAGCGTACGTGAAGATAGCTAACATTCGAACAAGTGTGCTTTAATGTGTTGCAAGGGATCTTGTTGAAAGGTCTCTCTCTCTCTTCTCCCTAGCCTTTATTATTCCCAAGTCACTTGGGGTCGGCTTTCTAGTCTAACCAGATTTGACTGGATATCAGTTTTTACACGGAGCGACTGCCATCTGACCTCCGCAACCCGAAGGCTAACGATACCCTAAGGCTAGACCAGTGACAGGATATTAGAGGGCACTGACTTCCCAATAACGACTGCCATAGATGTTCATCGCAGCCGGGACCGACGGCTTAACGTGCTCTCCGAGGCACGGAGCAGGCGATAATTGTCAATCAATACGCACATAATTTCGAAAAGTCATGTAACTTTCGAAAGTTAGAGGTGCGCAACGTGGGTTCGAACCCGAGACCCTCTGCATTGCAGTCTGTTAAAAGAATAACCTTCCCGCACTATGCTTCAATTCTGTGTCGCGGATGGCTTTACAAACATTCAAACAACGGACACAAAGATCACCTAGACTTGGAATAACTATTCATTTATTAGGCACTGGTATTATGCCTATTGCGGGCATTTTCCTAGGAAAACTATAAGGCACTGGTGTTATACCTACGTTGGGCGTTTGCTAAGAAAACTATTAGGCACTGGTAATATGGCGTTTGCCCAGAAAAACGATTAAGAACATACGTCGCCTCGTGGCATATAAGTTCCTTTAGTACAATTCTAGAACATTCTACACCTGAAAGTTTTGTCATTAACATTACTGTTATAATACATACATAAAATTTTACTTCCATACCTTTGAAACACGAACACTTCAAATCATTTGAATATTACAGCTATTATGCCACGTTTAGGACTAATTTTCTTTTATAGGCTTGTAATAATCGTGCGTAAATAGTTATGTGTGACGGTTATTAAGTAATGTTTGAGATTGCAGATGGTGTGGTAGTTTAAGCGTTTTGTTATGAATGCGCAGTGTTGTGGGCTCCATCTCCACCCAGAAAGAAAGAAAGAGAGAAAAGAAAGAAAAATATTTATCTTGGCACACAAGGGCACACGCAAAACACGAAGAAATATAAAAAAAAACAAAAAAACAAAAAGTATACAAATTACAAAATAAAAAAGGAGAATAATAAAACTAACACTAACACTAATTTAATTTAAATTTAAATTTTGCTCACTGGCAACACCACACCTTCCGCTAAACGATAACTGACTCCATTCGGTCAAGGCTAGTATTGTCAGTGAGCAGCGATAAAAACAGTATTAGAATATTAAATTATTTAAACATAACTTAAGTTTAAAAAATAATGTGAAAGTGTGTGTCCCATCAGTGACAAAATTTGGACATCGCTCAGCGTACGTTGCGATTGTTAAATCGCAACACTGATATTCTGCGAAATCCAATATTTATTTTATAAATATTTGTTTACAGGCTGTTTGTTCTTTGTTTGAATATTTTAAAGTCTTCCCTGACACAGTAGGTCTACCACGAAAATGCCTTACGGAATCTTCGGACGAACGAAATATTAAGATTACTAGCTTTTGCCCGCGGCTTCGCTCGCGTTAATTTAGAATTTGACAATCAATTCGGGTTGTACTCTGCTTGTAATAATATAATTCAATTATGATTCGAAAGACACGTGGCGCCGTCTATTATCATAAGAACGTTATTGTTGTTTTCCTCGGGAATAGTAATTTTTTTCGGGATGAAGAGTAGCCTATGTTCGTTTCTGTACACCTGACAAGGTATATGCAAAATTTCAGAATGATCGGTTCAGTGGTTTAAGCGTGAAAAGGTAACAAACAAACAAACTCATTTTCGCTTTTATAATATTAGTTAGGAAGTTAGGATTAGGATTAAAATTAGGATAGTTAGGATATCTATCACGATGTTTCTTAGGATTTCTTTCTTTATGAGTGTCATTTTCCTGTTGCTAGGACTACTTCCCTTTAGAGTTTAGTGTCATCAATGTGTTACCACATATTGTGTTTCATGGTACTTATAGTACCAACAATATGGCCGAAACTTCGGCATTTACGTTTTATGCTAGGCCTACATGTATAAATATTTAGTGAGAGAGTTGCCTTATAGTTGAATAGTGTAAGCTAGATTTTGCTTGCGGCATCACTCGCGTAAATGTTTTTTTTTTTTTGCTCGTCAAAATGACCACCCTCCACCTGATGATAAGCAGTCGTGTGGTCTAAGAGCAGTGGCCTCCACACCGCCCTCATACCAGCCGAGGCGATGTTGAGGGCTCTACTTTGACGGCCTGAGAAGGTGCTTTTTCACGCCCCGCTTAAAGGACCCAGGATTGAAGGAAGAAGGAAACACGTGCCTTGGCAGAGAATTACATTCCCTGGTCGTTCGGCAGAGGTATGATGTAGATTATATTAATTTTTTATCCCTCGGGAACAGTTCTTTTTTTCTGGATGAAAGGTACTCCATGTCCTTTTCTGTCTCACTGACAGCGTGTATACGAAATTAACATCAATCAAACAAACAAACTCACATTCGCATTGATAGGATTTAACCCTGTATCACATCTCCTAGTTTACATTTACCTTAAAACGTAGTATCCCATAAAAATTGTGTACACACGGTACACTTGTTAAGGTATTACATTCAACGCCAGTCTAAGCAATTCAACGCTTAGCTAGATATAAAGTTTTATAGGTTGTAAATCCAGTAATAGCTCATGTATACAAAGACAGTTTTATCTTTAAGTACTAGTAAGTATAAAAGGTGTTCGTGAGAGAGTTCACAATATTCTCATAGAATATTTTGCTGTAATGTATGAGCTTAGAATAATATTACACGACCGCGAGTTTGCTCATTTGACTTTGTTCGCCCGAATCACATTGTGTGGCTTAGGTGGCACAGCAAGAGTGTTGTGCATGTGGTCTTGAATTCAAGGATTTTCATTGTAGTCTGGACCAGTGACTGGTAAACAGCAATAGGCTCGCCCCATATCTTCTTGAACGTCTAGGGGAAATACGTAAAAAATAATTAAAAATTCATTGTGCAAACAATACACAAACGGACAAATTTATGTGCGCTCGACACTTGACTCATTAACGAGTCAAGTGTGCAGCGGACATACATTTGTCGTTTTTTATTTTTTTATTTTTGATGACTCATTTTTGCAGACAGCGTATGTCCGCTCGACAGTTGACGAGATATTACTTAAAATACCGTTGTCATAATGTGAGTAACACTCTGGGACAGTCGTTATCTCATCATGAGACTAACGCAAAATCGGAGGTCACAGTACACTAGCTTTTAAACTATCACCTTCGCATTGTGATTAAACAATAAATAATATTCTATTCTATTCTACCACATACACGCAACACCATCTAGCCAAAACTACGCAGAGCTTGTACTATGGGAACTAGACAATGGATAAACATACATATATACTTTTTTTGTAAATACATACATATTATACATAGTCCAAGACAAACATCAATGTTCATGCACACAAATGTTTTATTTGTGCGGAAATCGAACCTGCGACCTCAGACGTGGCAGTCGGTTACACTAATCACTACGCCATCGAGGCCGAAAAATGTATCACCAAACCTGGTGTTTGCGCGCTTTTATTTAACCAAATAAAAGCGCGCAAACCGCAGGGCAGCTTGTGGCGAGCTGAATGTGATTGGCGACACTGCGGTCCTGAATACCACAGAGAGTCGATTAGGGCCTCGTCCCCAGCTTGCCGTCACTGGTTGAACTTTAAGAGCGCCCGTAGGACTCTCAACTCTGGCTTGCCTTGGTCGGCCGGTCAGGGAGGGGCCGCTAGAGCCATATGCTTGGAGGTGGAAGTGTCATTTTCAAGGGCATAACTACGGGGAAACCCGCTCCCGGTCTCCGTTGTCACGAGACCCATGATGGTGAAACCGGCGCCGCACCGTTCGACATCCCTAACCGCTCGCACCGGTGTTGCCCTCTGCTGCTGGCTAGTATACCTATGGTGGCTATTCAGGGGGCTAGTAAGTTGGTGAGTCACCGTCTGTCTGCCCATTGCATTAATGCTATTAGAGTACTCAGGGCAGACGCCGTTTTTCATCCATAGTTACCAATATACCAGTCCATCAAACACCCATACCCATAGCCCATATATTAGAATCCATACGTAGCAATAGTCCTACGCCTGCTGCGGATAATGCAGCAATAGGTGTTACATCCCACCTTTGATTAAAACTCTCGAAAGGCCTCTTCACGTTAGACCCATGTCTCCGTGTAACCTCCCAAAGGGCCAGGTATTTTTCTAATATAATATGTTACAAAATACCTGTGATAGGAGAAACAGAAACAT
The DNA here is from genome assembly GCA_963564715.1 of Catocala sponsa. Taxonomy (NCBI): domain Eukaryota; kingdom Metazoa; phylum Arthropoda; class Insecta; order Lepidoptera; family Erebidae; genus Catocala; species Catocala sponsa. The sequence continues at coordinate 14,136,254 of OY751351.1, forward strand.
AAAAAATACAATCTATTCGGGTAAAAAACGAGTACAAATAGTGGACTTTAATTAAATTTTAATAACTAACAATAGCTCAATGCCTTAATAAAGTAGTTTAAAACCAAAATAATATTTAGAGTTATAGCAAGAAAGAATACTTCTTCTTAACATATTTAATATATACGGCGTAGTGGTTAGTGTAACCGACTGCCGCGCCTGAGGTCGCGGGTTCGATTCCCGCATAAGTCAAACATTTGTGTGCATGAACATGGATGTTTGTCTTGGTCTGGGTGTTTCTATGTATAATTATGTATGTATTTACAAAAAAAAAGTATATATGTATGTTTATCCATTGTCTAGTACCCATAGTTCTGCTTAGCTTGGGCTAGATGGTGTTGTGTGTATGTGATGGAATATTATATTATAATATCATATTATATTATAACCTGAACTAGGTTAGACCTGTGTTTCAGGCGATCACGATTACGGAGGACCTAAAACCTTGGCTAGCGACATGTGGGTGTTATACACCTCCGTCTATTCTTTCAGGGGTAGAAAAGTGACGATATATGTTAGTATGTATCTCTACCGAAGCAAGTTACCATCCAAACAGACAAACATTCACCCAAAACATTAATACATACTCGAATTAATTTAGTATTTCTTGAAGGCATGTCTCAAAGCAATATAACTTCCCTGCTCAATTTAGCGAGAGACATTTGTTTTCAAAACGTATTTGCGTTTAAATCCCACTCGTTATCATACATTCACAGCGAGGATTATATTAAAGGGGCTATCTGTTAACGACGAATAACAAGTCTTAAGACTCGTGAACTCGTTCCTTCCAGCAAAGAAAGGAAACTGGATTTAGGGTAACAGCAAAATTTTAAAATAATTTCCATTTAAAGAATCCTTTCTCATATTATATTATTATGTGAAAATGTTTCAGATAAGAGGAAAGCACAAATAGAATAGTAAGTTTCCGCAGACCGAATTTCGGTCACGGCTACCAATCTTAACGGCTACTAGCCATCTGTGCAGGAAATATTATAGTGCACAAATGTGTGTGCGATCACAAATGCACTGTTCATTCCCTTACTATCGTTATCTGATAGGACGGCCATCTGACACGACCGTATAAAGATCGGCCGCAAACAACAAATTTACATCCGAGCTATGTTGGTGTGAAACACCTTCAACTTAACTGACTAAAAATCCAGTAACGTTTTCCTAATCCAACCTCAGATTCGCACTCAAGACCATGAGGCCTTAGGCACATCGGTCACTTTTATTACTGCTAGGAATATCCAAATCGATTTTTTTAACTATTATCTTTTATATACTACCACCAAACAAGCATACCTTCTGCCTAACTCTTGGTTAGAACTTCCTAAAGCAAATTCTCGTTTATAACACGATAGAAATTAAAGACAGTATAAAAGAAAAGAAATGGAAGAGGTACGAAAGTGATCCTTCTCCTCCTGATACGGGTTCACTCCTCTTTAGGAATGTGAGCCTCCAATACAGGCGTCTCCTATTATCCTCCGGGTGAAACATAGTAGCGAATACATTGGTACATTTAATAGCAGCAATAGTCATTCAATCATTAAAACAAAAGTACAAAATAATAATTGAGATTTTAGTTCATAAAGTACTGTCTCAAATTTGTTCAGTAATCAGCTACATATGTTACTGAATACCACCAAAAAATAAATTGGCAACAGCAGGCAGTTCCACTCATTATTATCCATCTGTGTATTATTATTATTATTGTTTCATATGTAACATTTTTATTCGGCAAACATTCGCCACGTCACTCGGCGAGCATACTCGTAACAAGACCACCCCTTAAGGTATGTAGGCCTTACAACTGCTTCTTAATGATCTTTAAAATAACGACGGCTCTAATGACGCTTACAATCAACTGTTACCAATATGCCAGCTGCTAATGTGATGGGTACCCGCTATAGCTGCTTCTGTGTACAAAACGAGAGCTTTTATGATGCTTCTTTAGTGTTTCCGATTTATTTTATTAATAATAAGGATTTAAATATGAAGTTGCCGCTTTGTATGAAGAAAATCGGTAATGTTGTGGTTTTCATATCAACTATTTCACCATATATACATATACCTATTAACTATATAACTATTTTGCCTCGGAAAGCACGTAAAGCCGCTGGTCCTGCACCTGATCTCTCTCCGGTCGTGTCGCTTTACCGTCCCATCGGAACATAAAAGATAGAGAACAGAGAGTGCACTTGTGCTTGCGCATACTCTTGTACACTATAATACCTCCTGCGAAGAGGACCAGTCAGTTAAGATTGGCCGCCGTGACCGAAATTCGGTCTGGAGGACATTTTATTTTAGTCGTTGCTAATAACAGCCTTCGTATTGGCTACCGCTGTTTAACCGAGCACTGCTGTCATCTGATATCGTGCCCAGAAGACTACCAAATAACCAATTAGTATACCAATATTGGACACAAATAATAAACGATTCCATTCAAATCTAACTAGTTCCCTCAGGACAGTTTACTAGTCAGAAAATAAAGAAATAAATAATAAATAAAATGCTACATTTAATAGAAAAGAACCCGACCGCATGGCCCCCTAGGGTGTGGCTATAAATTCCCCTTAAAACAACGAGTAAGCCAGTTTTATGGAGCCTATAAACATAGATGGTGTATGGAAGGGATTTCTTGTTTAGTATATTAAAAAGATAAAAAGTTTAGGTACGGTTTAATTATTTCTGATTGAGCAGGTTTACTGCCTCCGTAGCGCATCGGTTGACAGTGTGACTGCTCTGCGTCAGACCTCGGGCACGATTCCTGGGTGGGGCTTCATTCTCGATAATAGTCCGGCGTGTGTGTGAGAGAGTATGAAAGTGCTAGCGTGCATGTGCTACAGTTTCTGTCATGCATATAACTTGTGTGATTTGTGCATAAATTAAATTCATTATATTAACAGAATAAGTAGAGCTTCAGTATCAGAATATGATAGGTCTTGTAACCAAGACGTTAATACTTTTTTTACATTGACTTTATTTAGGCAGTATATAGAAAGAATAAAATTGAAATACAAATAAAGCGTGCTCGTGCATATTAAAAATTTTACACTATTGTTGTCTATCTAATATGTGACCTCACTCTTAGTGTAAACACTTTTTCGTGAGATTTAAGTATGGTGAGGGCAGTGTCCATGATTTAAATCTTTGAATATAAATAATGTATTATGTATCTATAATTCAGGCAGTCTTAGCCAGTATGAGTTTATACTTAGTAAGTAAGTACGTGAATGTACACACATACATTTTTGTTTGTATTTGTGTGTTTTGATGTTTATCAATAACAAACACAGAAGTTTAAACTTTACCTTAAAATATTCTAATTATTATATTATGAATTTATGATACAGTGCTTGTTTGTTTGTTTACTGCATGCTGCCGCTGCGATAACACGAGACTCTAAGACAGGAATAGTTAGAGATGAAACGCATTGTACTTTAATTTGGTATATTATTGGAATAATATACATATATCTATACTAATATTATAAAGCTGAAGAGTTAGTTTGTTTGCTTATTTGTTTGTTTGGTTGAATGCACTAATCTCAGGAGCTACTGGTTCGAATTGAAAAATTCTTTAAGTGTTGGATAACCTATTTATTGAGGAAGGCAATAGGCCATATAACATCACGCTTCGACCCACAAGGTGGACGCGGGTGAAACCGCGGGCACATCTAGTAGTATATATTTTTACCATTCAACTCCCTCGCAAAGAATAATTTCTGTGACTGACTTTATCAACATTCAAACAACAAACACAAAGAAATCAGACATAAAACAAACATTCACTTAATAATTTAACTCAAAACATGTCATTAACATCTAATCACACGCGTCTGCGCAACACAACCGCATTTAAAAACCGAACGAAAATCTAACATCATATTACCAACATAAAAACGACAACACATTTTTATTATAGCAGTGTACTAAACGTTATCCCATAATAGCATTAAAGCTAAATATTTACCAAAACCGTTCCTGACCGCGTTTTACTAAGATTAACTATGCGTATATCAATCCCTTTGTACTGAAGCTATAAATTCAGTTATAAAACGACCTTATGCTTTTATTTTAAACTGTAGATGAGGTATTTTTAATGCTATTGATGTTGAACGATTTAAATGTGTAGAGGAACGTGTTTGGTTAGCGTTATTTGGTAGATTCTGATAGGTGGAGTTATGTTTTGTGATGTGATTTTGTAGATTGCCTAGTTGTTCTATGGAATGACTGCCTGATTGCTGTGCATGAGATCTCGGGTTCTATATTCAGTTTTCTGAACTTCAACGAATTCTTGTGAAGTTGTGTTTTGTGGTGTAGTTGTGCGCATTTTCTTTTTGTATCCGTAGTATTACTAACCTTGGCGCAGCGGAAGTATATGCGGCTGCCGTGCGTGAAGGCTTGGAGTTCGATTGCCGGATTGAGCAAAGGATTTTTCTGTCATGAAGCCACGTTTGCCATCTTTGTTGTATTTGTATATTACTTATTACATTATAAATATGAAATTTGTCGTAAAATGTTTAGATTTTGTCTTTTAATCAATTATGCGTAAAACGTAAGGCGTTCCAAAGACGACACAATATTTTTTCCCAAGGACAGAATAATACCCGTCATATTGTTCGGTGCACTGCTGTATATCTTCTGCGGTGCACCTGTAACGGATTGGATCAAGTACTTTTTTTGTCCCTGGGGAAACGCATTGACGCTTACCTCGCTGCCGGGGCGCGCGAAGGAGATATGTTGGAATCACCCGGGTAAAGACTAAACCTGCCATGGTGTCTATCCTCAACATAACCAGTTGGCATGGCCGCGCGAATCATTTTCACATGGAATCACGATTCCGCCGAGACTATAGATCAATTACTCCTGGATTAACACATGGAATCCTTTTTTATTCTGGTAATCCTGTTAATTATAGGTAGTTTACATCATTTAACAGAGGTGAAACCACAGGGTACGAATTATTTAAAGTTCTTTTACTTAAGACCTCACCCTAGATTGCCTTTTAATTTGTAGTCTGGCCACTATTGTCTAATTAAGTTAGTTATAAAACCATCACGCCGCCAGTAATGAAAGAGACAGAAGCTATAAAATGCCTGAAGTCGAGTCTTCCATTATATTTTATACTCAGTTAGTTCGGTTTAAAGATGGCGTAGCTATTAAAAATATTCTAGAGTATATAAAAAATTGATAGAAATGATGTTCCAAATAAACGTCATAACAAATGCAATTAAAATTGTAATTAGAGTGCAGTATTTAAAGTGGAAGAGGAGCAGCGATAGCTCAGTGGGGAGACCAACAGACTGCAATGCAGAGGGACTCGGGTTCGAACCCACGTCGCGCACCTCTGACTTTCAGAAGTTATATAACTTTTCGAAATTATGTGCGTATTGATTGAGAATTATCGCCTGCTCCGTGCCTCGGAGAGCACGTTAAGCCGTCGGTCCCGGCTGCCATGAACATCTATGGCAGTCGTTATTGGGAGAGTGTCGACACAAAAGATCCCACTGGGTCGAAGTGTCTCCGGTCTGCACTGACTGGTCCCCAGATAAGATAAGATAAAGTGGAAGAGACAGCCATTGTAATTTTTTATGTACGATTCCCGCACCAGAAATAATTCCTGTGTCGCGGGGACTATACAAACATTCAAACAATGGACACGAACAGCGTCCAGACTCGGAACAAACATTTGTGGATCACACAAATTTTTGTCCCGTGTGGGAATCGAATCCGCAACACTTGACGCAGTGGCAGCGGCAAGGCGACCACTTAAACCACTACGCCATCCGTGCAGTCAATTATAATAAGGCTTATTCAGAAAAGTCTCCTTTTATAATTAAGTGACGTAATATTAGAAACCAGTGAGTAAGACGTCTGAAGGTGATTTTCCACCAGAGTGGCGAGACGAGGCGAGGCGAGGAGAGAATTGAAATCGCACTGCCCTTTTCCACTAAAAATAGCCATCGCTATCTTTACAGGCTATATGTATAATCCAATGCGATAAGTAGCAACAATCAACAATAAGCCTATCGCGAGAAGCGTTTATACTCTATGTATGAAATAATACGGTTCATTTTTACACAAACAAATATTTAAATTCTCTCCTCGCCTCGCCTCGTCAATCCACACTGTTTCCACCAAAGATCCGCTGGGAGAGAATTGAAAATTTGCCATACAAATTTCAATTCTCTCCTCGCCTCGCCTCGTCTCGCCACTCTGGTGGAAAATCACCTTGAAGGCTGGTTAAACATAGGTATGTGAGCCTACTGAAGGGTTACCTACAGAAGTGGTAAAGGGAAAAAAAACATGTGAAAGAAAGAAAGAAAGAAAAGAAGGAATATAAATTTATTTGACAAGAACAACATTAACGGGTTGAATCTATATCTATACTATCTATACTAATACTAAATAAATAATCTATATAATATCGTACGTGGGAGAGCCACGCTTCGGCACGAATGGGCCGGCTCGACCGGAGTGATACCACAGCCTCACAGAAAACCAGCGTGAATAGCGCTTGCGTTGTTTCGTCGCGTGAGTGAGGATACCGGAGGACCAACCCCTCCCTCCCGTCCTGGGAGGGGGGACAAATTTAAAAGGCTGGCAACGCATTTGGGTCTCCTCTGATGTTGCGAGTGTCTATGGGCGGCGCTAATCGGTTACCATGAGGCAATCCGTCTGCTCATATGCCATATACCATAAAAAAAATCATATTAATATATATTAATAGTAATTGCACATGAGCTTTGATAATTATATTGTTAATTTTATGTGAATGTCTGTGTTTACTCTGTAAATATGCCTACATAAATAAATATTAGCAAGCTGAAGAGTTTATATGTTTGTTTGGTTGAACGCGCTAATCTCAGGAACTACTGCTTCGAAAATAATATTTTAGTGTTGGATAGCCCATTTATCGAGGTAGGCTATAGGCTATATAACATCACGTTACGACCAATAGGAGCGGAGCAGACAAAACGTACAATAACGCAAAATATAGTACAATATAAAATAAATAAATTTTGCCAAATGGGAGCGAGGAGGTAAATTTCGTCCCGTGGTGTGATCGAACCCACAACACTCGAGAATAACGAAGCGACCACTTACGTCACTACGCCATCCGTCCATTAAAAAACAAAACATATTTTTGTCATGGCGAGATTATGGTTAGATCCTGTCGCTCATTACACAGATCCTTTGGTCCCAAACGACACTTTTAGCTGAGGTCGTGTACTTTTATAGACCCCTGAAGTACCACCAAACCAGAACGAAGGCTATTTGTACACCATTCGCTTTATTTGATACTGTGAGACATCTATTTCGATAGTGTATAGTCAGCGACTTGAGGTACTAAGCAATTATAAGATTTTGAATTCTTTTATCATTAAAAGTAAAAACTTTCTGGTTAAAGAGTTTATTTTTTCATAAATATATGTACTAAGAACGAAAGAAAATATGTTTGATTTGTATCTTTATTCTTCATGCGTACTTAGAACTCGCTCGCGTAAAAGTAGGTCACGTTGGATTATGATAGTAACAATATTCTTCTTTAAATAAAATATATTGCTCGGTGATATAATATAGCTTTATAACAGTGAAATAATATTTGATGTGACAACGTCGAATAAATCGATGAACGCCCGCGCTGGGCCTTGTTGTGTCCTGACATTGCTGAAGTCCATTAGCAGCGGTTACCACTTTCCATCAGGTGGGTCACTTGCTCGTCTGCCACCAATAGCAATAAAAAAATAAAAAAGAGATATGATTTTTTATATGAGGATTTAACTCAGAAACCAGACAACCGATTAAAAAATTGGTTGTCTGTAAAGTCAGTTTACGGACGATAGTTTAACGTGACAACGTCACGATCGTGCCTTTCGCTCGCTCGTGTAGCGCTCTCGCTCCGATCGTAACGTTACAATGAGCGTAACGGGACAATGAGCGTAACGGGACAATGAGCGTAACGGGACAATGAGTCATCCCTTTTCGTGCGTGCAGCCGGCGTTCATCGATTTATTAGACTTTGTCACGTCAAAAGTACTGTTACTCACATGAGCAACAGTACTTTTTTTTTAATAATGTGTAGACTCTATTACTCTGTAAAAACATGGAATTTCAATAGTGAAAAAATTTTTAAAGTCAGATGAGTAGCTTTTGTGTTAAATCTTTACAAACAAACAAACAAAACATAAAATATTTCCTCTTTATAATATTAGTAATTATAGAAGTACAAATAACACCTCTGTCTACCTCTTGTAGCTTGGAACCATAACTATATACCATACCCTCTAGAGCGAAACTTATATGAAAACCATTACGTAGATAAAGCTTCACCCAGTACAAAGGTCACTCAAGACGAACCCCATCTTCTCAATAACAATACAAACTATATGGTCCAGACACGATTACCTATTTACCAGAATTTACTATTATGCCACGATAAGCTAACGCCGGCGACCACAGAACGTCTTAGAGTGACCACACTCTGCACTGCACTATTTAACGATAATAAAGGGCCCACAATTTATAATCAGAGCTCGAAACAGTCTACGGAAGCGTTGTGGTCACTCTAGCTCACCGCCGTTTAGGGATGTGCTGTGTCGTTGAAAGTGTTGTCGATGTTTTTGGAGTTATCGCTGTGGTGATAAGTTGTCGATATTTTGTTTGGTGTTGTCGCTGATGTGAAATTTGAAAGTAGAACAATATTTTGAAAATTTCACATGATTTATCTTAATTAGTTTATTTTGTTTATATTTTTGTTGACTATGTTCTTGACTATAATTCAATGACGTTTTGTCTACTTTTAAATTTTAAAATATCCTAAATGGGTCTCGTAGCACTAACTCTATGCGAATAACCTAAAACTATTATTTATCCCTATGGACAAATAACAATGTATTAAAGTTAACCTAAACGTGAGACCAGTTCAGAGCACTAACACACCATATCGATAGTCATAGATTTTTATGACTGTGGAGACGTTTTTAGTGTTCTCTGAGGTGCGGATGTGACTTTGGTAAATGGTATCCCGTAAGTATAATTGTGACAACTTCGCGGATCAATCGATCTGCGGGAACGCCATTGCATTGTCAGTCTTAATTTCAATATTTAATAATTAGACCCAAATAGGATCTAATTATGAGTCTATGTATAACGAACAAAACATTTATGTAATCCTCAGTTTTCTGACTGCGTCTTCGGAAATAACATTTTAATATAAAAGCGTCCTCTGTGTTTATTCGAGCATGGTCTTCTACAAACATTCAAACGTCTTCATAAACTTTGAAATTTATATAACTAGTAGGATTATTATAACACAGACTGGTACAATATGTTTAAAGGTGACTGCACGAAATTATTCTTACCTAAAGCTACGTTTATTTTATTGTGCATTAATTTATCGATACAATTATTTTGTGAGCTCTTCTCGGCAAGCGGCATGCTCAACGGTGTTCATGCATCGTAAGTCAAAATCAATGGTATAGCTGTTAATTATGGTAATACTTTTGTAGAGCTCAGCATCAGATTGGATTACATGGGTATTATCGGCACTTTGATGTGTTGCCGCACATTTGATAACTGGAGGAACAAATCAAGTCACAGTAAAAATATACCCACGGAAATGTTTCCATGTATTGAAACATATCAGAGTGGATAAACTAAATCCCTGGCTGTATAGGAACTAATCTTACAGAAAATCACAGTCAATTACATTTGTATTTCTTGTGGTGTGTATTGTTTCCTTATGGAGACTCTATCTATGCTATCAGAAAGAGATCAGAGGTCTATGTCCCTTGCGACTCCTGTCTGCCGAGTTGGCAATATTGCTAATCCTAAGAGATTTTTTTTTTTTTTTTTTCTTTATTTGTTTGGGGACTTTTATAAAGTAATTATATGTCAGTCCCATTATAACATTAACAGGTTACAGCATCACATAAACGATATAAACTAAATACTTACATCTACATACATTAACTTACTAATATTACAATTAATGTGGACAATTGGCCAATTCACAAAACATTAATGCTTTTTCAGAGCTAGGGTCACTGAGTATACTTTGTACTATACCAACATCCATACAACTAAAATTTAAATGATTTTTGATAATTTCTCTTTTATTGTTATTTTTAACACATTCCATCAAAATATGTTGAACATCATCTATCTTCTCACATATTTCACATTGTGGTGATACAGCTCTTCCCATTAGATGGTCAAATTTTTTAGATAGAATTCCTAAGAGATACCACGCTCACCTTAGCGTGCGAGCCAATCTTGTCAGTGACACCCCTTACATATGGCAGTATGGCAAGCTGGCGCTCGACTGTGGCTGGCTTTTCTCGGGATCTGTGACAGCGGCACAGCTGTTGGAGCTTGTCTTGCAATACTTGCTTGATATTGTTGAGTCACGGGTTTCGGGGATTTATAAATAAAAGATGTCCTTGACAGAATTACACTTATATTGTTCAAGAATGCAATTATACTAAATATGCGACCCACTCGCAGCTCGACAATCCCGTGACTGCCTGAGCAAGTGCATAACTTCATGCAACGTACATAGGTAGATAAGTAGTATCATGTGTATACATAAACATGTGTTCCCACAACATGTTGAAGCTCGGCGTCTATTACGAAGAGCTTAAAACCATAGCTGGCGAAATGTGAATCTAATACACCTTTACCTATCATTTTGTTGATATAGGTATGTAATAATATACATAGTATATTACCGATATTATCAAGCTTATTTGTAGCAAGTATAGGCACATCTGGTATCCCACACTCACCAGGTACGACTAACAAAGATTCAAGACAATTTATTTGTACCGTACATGACCAATGCACAGTGCATGCAGATTCTTAATTAAATAACCAATCATCTTTGCCATCGCGGTGTACAGATTATTATAATAACAAATAAACTGTATTCGATGTTAAGTTCAGATATGGTATGCAAAGGTTAAAATTTCACTCACGAAGTAATTCTTAAATCTCGAAATAATTGTATGGGTACTTTTATTAGGAAAACAACAAAAGAAAGTGAAACGATGAGTATAAGCTAGTTTTAATATTTTTCTAGTAATAAGCTTATGTAAAATAAATTTAGAAGATTTTAAACGTTTGCGTAGAGCCTATAAAGTATACTACTATTTCTACGCAAAAAATCACGTCGATAATTTACAAGCCATTGCTTCTTTATCATATAAAAAGGATAAACTAACAGAGACACTTTTCTATTTATAGTACATATGTACATAGTCTCATACCTACATATATCCCCGAAGGAATAAGCATAGGTACATATTGTACCCACACGTAGCACGCTATGGTTTTAGACCCCACGTAAACGGGTCGACAGACGCAGTCCTGTCCGTGTTGCTACAAAGAAATTCTCGACAGAAAATCCCAATAACACTTTTCCCGTCGATAATGATTGAGACCTCAAGCACAGTAATCGCATTTACTATCACTGCGTCACCACTATAAAAAATGATAAAACATCGATTATTATTTATTAATATAGTAGGTAAGTACATCACTAGTGAACGGAGTTTCATTGTGATAAATTATTATGAACTCTACTGAATGCGACTGTTGTTGGAATCGTTTCTTTTAATATATCTAAACATCGTCGCAAGATGAACGTTAATGGTGCTTTGTAGTTTTAAATGTTAAACATCGGATTATCCAGATCTAACTTTTGCCCGCATCTTCGCTCGGAGACAGTAGTATTTAGTACACTATGGTGTACCTTTCATCCAGAAATACTACTGCTATTACTAATTTTACCTACACGTTTTTAAGGATACAAAAGGACATATCCTTTTGTATCCTTGAAAACGTGGAGGTAAAATTTCATTATGATTCGTTATGTAGTTATGGCTTGAAAGCGTATTTGCATTTATAATATTACCATTATAACTTGCATTAGCAACTCCTATATTATCATCATCATGACGCATTCTCGTCGGTTACTTACGCACAATGGCCCAATTGCGGGGCTAAGTGCGGATAACACACGTCCAACTAACTAACTAACTATCATCATCATGACGGGTGACGTTAGTGTTACCACGGTAATACTATTATACAGTAACCTATCTTCATACAAACGGTCGGAACTCGAGTCATACCTACGCGCCTCGGCGTCGGCATGCGCTCGGCACGCAACCAGTCGCGAATGCGCCGCAGTGACGAACGGACGGTGTGTTGTTTTTTAAACAGTAACCGCGCGATTTTTTTACCAAAAATAAGTACAAGTATAACCTATTTAATATGACAAGTAGAATATATTGTGCTGTTTTTGGTTGCAATGTTTCCTCAATAACGCACCCAAAGATAACTTTTTTTAGATTACCTGGAAACTTCGAAAGGTAAGACTATAAAATGAGTATACTTACTAGTAGGTAGGTACGTAATTTAAGTCTTTTTAAAGGATTTTTGTCCCTCCCGAAAAAAGAAATGCCTGCCTTAAAGTGAATAAGTAAAGAAAAGTGATTGACACGAGTGAACAACATGCATTTTTATTGAACACTTCCTATTCCATTCACAAAGTATGTTATTTGTTTAAATAAAATAAATAATATTTACAATCACAAAAATAGATAGAAACTCAAAGTAGGCAGATTTAATTCAAATGCTGTAGGTGGGCAGAGCCCTATCGCATGTTTACGTACCGCGCAGCTGTAGGCATTTATTTCAAAGATACGGCCGAGTTACAATACTGTATATTTATGTACTGTGGTGTTACTGCGATTCGCCCGGTATGTAACTTTGTATTACGTCTGACTTTAAATCATAGTTTAGGTAATTCGGTTAAAATTTGCTGCTTACGCCTTTAGGGATTCAGGCGTGATTATCTATAGGTAAGTATGTCTATTTAACGATACACGCCACACTGCTTACTCTGATATAGCAAGGATGGCGTAGTGATTTAATTGTTCGCCGCAATACTGCCACTGCGCCGAGTGTTGCGGGTTCGATCCCCACACGGCTCCAAAGTTAATTTGATCTACAAATAGTTGTGCCCGGTGTGCGTATTCTTTGTGACCGTTGTTTAAATGTTTGTAATGATTCCCGCGACACAGAATTTATTCCTAACGTGGAAGACGTCGTTTATTATTTAGAAATTAGAACTATAATTTCTAAATAATAAAAGGTGTATACATATATAGGTATATCTTATATATATATGTCTGTGCTGGTGCTAGCCTATCTAAAACGTTGTTTTAATCAATCAAATGTAGTAGCGTCTGGTATCTAGTTCAATTGCACTGAACTTTACATAATAGTGCGGAATGAATGACACGAGGCCTTGACACTGTTGCGCTATCACCTGGGAGTCCTATGTCGCTAGTCGTACAGATATGAGGCGCTTTACTCCATGACCAGCAGTTTCATGCCTATATCTCTGATAGGGTAGGCCAGAGGTATTATGCTCACGTTTCGCTAGGTCTGGTTTTAGATACCACGTAATAGGAGCGAACCCAGGCTGAACACATGTCCAGACTCCGTGCTGCCGAGAATTACCTCTTTGTAAAACCCAATAATATTTTGCCCGACCACGAAGTAGAATCAATATTACATTTAATTTTGTAATAGACCTTCATCTACATGCAACTTTGCCTCCCTTATTCTACGGGAACGCATTGCAGGGATAAAAAATGTTCTGTGCCTTCAGAACATGGTCTATCTCTGTGCCAGGTTTCATTTAAATCCGTTTAGCAGTTTGCGGCTTATTGAGTATCAAACATCAAGACATCTTCACAACTATATCGACTTACATTTATGCGAAAGTTATACATTGAAATGAAACTACTTTATAAGCATTTATCGCGTAGTTTATTTGAAAACATTACATTTACATAATTTTGCAACAAAATTTAATATTCGTATAAAGTAGGATATCAATCTACACATATTTCTTATCCTAAATGCGAATGTAGGTTTATTTGTTTGTTTGTAACGATTTCACGCTTTATCTACTCGACAGATGAGATACAGAAATTTCGCACATACGTTGTCAGGGAAACGGTAAAGAACATAGGGTCCATCCAGGAATAAGTACTATTATTAACCTAATCTACATTTACGCGTACCGCGGCCAACATTTAGTTTATAAATAGCTGTTACCTGCGACTTTGTCCGCGTAGATTTTAACTAAAAAGTGTTTGTCTCCGAGGAACCCTATATTTTTCTAAAATCAAAGTAACCTATATTACTCCATATAACATCAGCTATCTGCCAGTGAAAGTCCCGTCAAAATCGGTTCAGCCGTTTCGGAGATTATTCGGAACAAACAGACAGATAGACAGATAGACAACAATTTAAAAGATATATGTTTTCGTATAGGTACCTTATATACTTTCATATGCATTAGATAAAAAGCTGTCATTTTGACATTACAAGCAGACACTTCAATTTTATTTATTTGTATAGATGTATAGATATTAGTAAGATATAGCTTGTCATGTCATTACTAACTAATAAATCCAAAATTGTAATCGTCTGTACTAATCAGTTGATCTAGTCTGTACACGAACGCTTTAATAGAGCGTGGTGTATTTAGCTCTATAAGAGCGTTGAACATTGTCAGACCACCGAGGATGTGGCCTTTGGACAGTTCATGGAGACATGATCTATGGCTAAAATATAGTCTGTAATCTCCTATATTCATTAATATTTAGACTCAAATTACAAAACATTCGCTTAAAAAGAAACTTACATCTATTTTTTTATATACTAAAGATAATTTATTCATACTCTAGGCATATTTCCGGGACCGCGGACTTAACAAACGATAAAACAACGGACACAAATAAGACTAATAAAATTACGATGAGATAAAATGACGAGTTTCTTTAAAATTAAATGATTTTAAACTTGCTTTGCCATTTTATGTGGTGTTAAGTCAAGTGTGAGTGTGTGTGTTAAGTTTATTTGAAAGGTAATTCGAAAAAAACCTTATTCAGTAGGTAGGAGATTATAGAAAAAAGATTTCAACTTCATGAATTGACCCCTTGTTCCGTAACATAGAATAGAATAGAATATCTTTATTTGCTTTAAACAAGGTACATTACATTGATGTCATACTATAATAAATTAGCACAAGCCTGTTTAGCCGTTACAAATAGCATGCAAATACAGGTACATGTTATATGGAGTTAACAAAGTATGTCTCTTCAAACAATCATAACAAATTTTAAATTAACAATGTCGTATTTCGTATTTGATTAGTAGGTCAATTTGGTACTCATCACGCCGTATGTTCCATAAATTCTTTAACAGAGTAAAAGTATTTCTGCGTGAGCCAACCACGTACCATGGACCATAGTTGGCACACATACACAGACTAGCCTATAGGTATGTAAATGTCACGCTGCGTTTTACATACTAACCAGTGGTAAAACTGGCTACGCAGTAGTCCGAGTGCAGGTGGCATTAGTCCCAAATCTCGGCCTCGATGGCGTAGTGGTTAGTATAACCGACTGCCACGCCTGAGGTCGCGGGTTCGATTCCCGCACAAGTCAAACATTTGTGTGCATGAACATGGGTGTTTGCATAGAAATATAAAACTTGTTTATTATATCTATGGGTGTTTGTCTTGGTCTGGGTGTTTCTATGTATAATATGTATGTATTTACAAAAAAAAACCAGTATATATGTATATTTATCCATTGTCTAGTACCCATAGTACAAGCTGTGCTTAGTTTGGGCTAGATGGTGTTGTGTGTATGTGATAGAATATTATATTATATTTATAAAAAAAAAAAAAAAAAAAAATCTTCTCCCTAGCCTTTATTATTCCCAAGTCACTTGGGGTACGCTTTCTAGTCTAATCGGATTTAACTGTATATCAGTTTTTACACGGAGCGACTGCCATCTGACATTCGCAATCCGAAGGTTAACGATACCCTAAGGCTAGACCAGTGTCAGGATATTAGAGGGCACTGACTTCCCAATAATGACTGCCATAGATGTTCATGGCAGCCGGGACCGACGGCTTAACGTGCTCTCCGAGGTACGGAGCAGGCAATAATTGTCAATCAATACGCACATAATTTCGAAAAGTCATATAACTTCTGAAAGTCAGAGGTGCGCGACGTGGATTCGAACCCGAGACTGTGTCTGTTGGTCTCCCCACTGAGCTATCGCTATGCTATCCCAAATAATAAAATTAAAAACAATATAGCGGGCAAAACTTGGATGTATTACGACTCTGCATACCTCTTCTGTTATATAGGCTTGTGTAAGATGATACTACTAAATAAATATACCCGAATTTAAAAATATACGATAAACAAAAGCGGTCAAAGCTGAAGAAAAATAGTATTTCTGTAGTGCCGTCAGAGTGGTGTACATACACATTTATAACATGGGATTTGGTGAGAAGATTGACTGAGAGAATACTATGGATTTATTGCTATGTTTGATCAGATATTTGAATGGTTGGGAACCTTGACAATGAATTGAGTTTGCCTTGTTGCGATGAAGAGTTCACGGATAATTAAAATTAATACTTTGACGCCTTCAAGGAATACCGTTACAGGATTTTAGCGGAGATATTACAATAGCAATATGTGTATATTACCACATTTAAGTAGCATTTTACGTTGACAATTTCACTATATGGCCATAATATAGCATACTTGATTAAGTGGTTACTCTTTCACTACGAGTGGCGGTCCTACTTTTGTGGATTCGAGCCCTACGTACGGAAATCACTCTTAAAAGATTTCCCTACGTACCAAAAACATTAATATTATTCTATCACATACACACAACATCATCTAGCCCAAACTAAGCAGAGCTTGTACTATGGGTACTAGACAATGGATAAACATACATATATATATATATACTTTTTTTTTTGTAAATACATACATATTATACATAGAAACACCCAGACCAAGACAAACATCCATGTTCACAAATCATCCACACAAATGTTTGACTTGAGCGGGAATCGAACCCGCGACCTCAGGCGTGGCAGTCGGTTACACTAACCACTACGCCATCGAGGCCGTCAAAAGGTCGTCGTTGTTTAAAGATAACTATATAGACGAATGACTTACTTGTTAACCCCTCCAGGTAAGTTAAAAAACTTGTATTGGATGTGCATTCATAATATATGAGGACTACTGACATGACTGAATAACTGGAATATAACTACGATCTCTTAATCGCAAGTCCGATGATATCCATTGAGCTACCGGCGCTTATAAATTGTTTGATCTATTTCGTTGACGGTACGAATGTAACGGATAGCCAGAGAAAGTTTCATGCTTCTCCAGGAAACTGGCATAACAAAACACTGTTACGGCATTTTGCCTGGCCAGTAAGAACGGTAGAGGCTCACATACCTATTTCTCCCATTCTTTCTATTCCATCTTCAATGACTAATCCTTCATAATCTTGACATAGACCATGTGTATCTACGTAATTTATGGTAGAATACAGTTTATTACCTCCATGACACTAAACCTGACCTAACCCTTTCTTACACTGAGAAGAGGTCCGTGCCCAATAGTGGGACAGTTTTTGTAGACCTGATATTATTATATTATACTATAATGAAACTCACTCGTCTAAAATATTATATGACTATATAATCAAATTCACAGCAATTACTCAGACTATTGAGAACGTCTTACTCAGTTGAATGCTAGTTCCTCACTGTTCAGCGATCTTTTTTCGAGATACCAGTTACTTATTCCCTTCCTATTTAAAAATGATGGTTGGCTGTGTTGCCAGTTGGGTAAATAAAAACTCCCCAACAGAATTATTAACAAAAATAAGAAGTCATGACAATACTGAACTAGTATAGGTGGGTAGAGCATAAAGCTATGTATCCTAAATGAACAACTACGCATAAACAACGTAAGAAGTATATAAGATAGGTATGTATATGGTAAATAAATGGCGTGACGATCAACATTATTCACTCACAAACGAGCACAGACGAACTGAACTAATATATTTGACCATTTTTCTTGGTTACAAAGAGTTAATGCTGTACTAGATGGGTACTAAACTTCAGTAAAATCGTAAACTTTGACGTTCACGACGGTTACTAAAAAGTGTAGAATTGATACTAAATTAGCAAAAAATAATGAATCACTAAACATAAAAAAAAGATACAGTCGAATTGAGAACCTCCTCCTTTTTTTGAAGTCGGTTAAAAAAGCCCAGTTTTGAAATCTAATCAAAGTAATTTCACTCGATAATCGATCTACAGATCCTCACTCACATGGCTTGTAGTATTATAAACTAAAATACATATTTTATATCTTTATAATATTAGTGTAGTTATAATAGTGTAGTTAGCTACAATTCTACAAATTATACAACACTTCTTTGTAACAGGAAACACAATATCAACATTGTCATCAATATGTTAATAATAATATAATATAATGTCCTCTAGACCGAATTTCGGCTACTGTGGGGGCGATGTGGAGGCCACTGCTCTTAGACCACACGACTGCTTACCATCAGGTGGAGTGTGGCCATTTTGACGAGCAAAAAAAAAAAAAAATAAATTTTGATCAGCAGCCAATTATCAGAAATTGGCTATCTGCGCAGGGGATATTAAGTGTACAATTATGTGTGCAAACACATAATTGTACCTCTCTGTTCTCTTACTCTCATGATCTGATTGGACGACAGCCGACAATCTACCAGAGAGAGATCAAGCAGAGGACTATCGGCTTTCGGTACTTTCCGAGGCATGGCGGTGAACTACCACCAACTTCCTAAATCCGAGCTGCTTTTGAGATTTCTTAGTCCAATTGAATAGTATTTTGACCTGCTTGTACATAACGTCACTTCCAGAAGCTCCATCATCCAAAACGGTTCAGATCGGAAACGAGTGTCGGATCTACGCCCGTTTGTCTTATGACGAGGTCGACGCACTCTTTTCCTCAAAAGCTTCAAGAGTAATCCTGTATTATGAATAGTCGGATGTTGATATGTATACTTTGTATCTTATCATAATAATAATATAATACATAGACGCGTATGTACCTCCCCTAATGGGTTATCTTATAGGGATACTTGGGAGGTAATAATAATCTGTTCTGTAATATATAAACTGATCCATTGCAAGACACAGGTCTTTCCTCAGTGTGTGAAGGGTTAGATCCTAGTCCACTAGGCTCAGTGCAGGTTCACCTTCTCATATCTTCGGGAATATTATGGAAAACTCTCAGACATATAGGTTTGCTTATGATATTTTTGTTGTGTGTTTTCACGGTTAACGCGAGCGATAATTTATAACGCCGGACCTTAGGATCGAACTCGAGACCTCTGCGTGGTAGTCCAATGATCTTCTACTAGGCGGCTCCCACTTGGGAAATAGGCAGAGATGTATTATATTGTAGGAGTCAATTAAATCACGGGGAGACTACATAATTTAGTCTCCTTCTGAAAATGGCAGCTAAAAAGCAACCGAAACGACGCAGTAAGTGTAAACTTCAATAAAAATAGTTTTAGTATCTAAATAGCTAAAAAAGTTTAATAGTAGTAGTGAAACGGTTTCAAAATTGTGAAATAAAATCCGTATAAAATAATTTAATTTAACAAAATTTCACTTTGTTTTCAGGTCACGCGTATGGCGCATATAGCGAATCTTTTGCTGTCTACTGGGCACATTTCAGACCCAATTCTGCTATTAAGAAGCTTTTATAGAGAGAAATACAATAACCGTGCCTAATCCGAAATCGAACCTCACCATCTACATTACTCATTTGTTTCCTTAAACGAAGCATTAGTAGGTAATTTGTATGTTATTTTGCCAAACTTCTTGGCAGTATATGATTAGGTATAAATGAGACAAAGTTGTAGTATAGTCTGGTTATAATTATCCAAAGGTGCATCTTATATACTAACGACTACGTGTTGATCACGGATAGTAGAAACATTTAATAGATATTGAACGTGCGATAAAGATCATAAGATTGCGATGTAGATTGTAGATACAGCACAAAGATATTGTACTGTAACAGTACACCCCCCTTTAAAAAAAAAAAAAAAAAAAAAATATTATTATGGTAATAGTGTTTACAATATAAATTTGACCTAGACCTTACTAGTTATTTGCTGATGTATATAAATAATAATGCTATTGTACGCGGTGGAATTTGATGACGCCTGTTGTTACTAGTTATTTGCTGATGTATATAAATAATAATGCTATTGTACGCGGTGGAATTTGATGACGCCTGTTGTGGTGTGATTTGCTGACGTATGTAATTTTGACTTAGCTGTTGCACGAGTGTTTATTATTTTTTTCCGTTAAACTCTTCATTCTTCTGTCCAGTGTTTTCATTATGCCGTAAAGTAGGATCACGCCGATTGTTAAAATAATCTGTCCCATTGCAACATTTCTTGTCCACCGTAAGTCCTCCTGGATCAGGTTACGGAGTTTGTCCGCTTCGTTTTGATTGAGGCAACTGTCCGTATTGTATGTTATCTGGTCCTTAGAACTTTGATTTCCCATTTTAGATGTCTTGTTGTTACGAGTAGTTGTGAATTAATGGTATATGTTAAGATCTATGTTAATATATATACGAATAGCTTGCTTATATCAGCGATTTTTTATAGACGTACTACTGGCTTTACTTTACGTCCTGATCGTGTAGTGTACGTGTGTGAATGTCTGTAGAAATCCTTTGAATCTGGCACGTAGTTTGATTCGTCATTGATCATGAATGCTGGTTTCAATCTATCAATTGATATCACTGTCTCTTTATCCCTAATTCTAATGCAAAATGTTTTATCTGTTTTACTAATTACTGGGTAGGGTCCTTCATACGGCGGTGTCAGGGCTTTCTTAATTCTATCACACCGAACAAATACGTGTGAGCATTCTTTGAGTTCGGGATGCACAAATATAGCTTGGTTGTGGTTTTTTCTTTTCGGAATTGATGTCATTTGTGTGATGTCCTTTTGAATTTGTTTTACAAACTCTTCGTACGTTGATAACTGTGCTGCTGATGACTCAAAAAATCCTCCAGGGAGTCGTATTGGCGTTCCATATGTCATCTCTGCTGAACTATAACCTGTGTCTTCTCGCAAGCTACTCCGCAACCCGAGTAAAACTGTTGGAATTTCTTTTAACCAATTTTCGTTGGATTCTCTTGTCATTAACGCCACCTTTAAAGTTCTATGAAATCTCTCTATCATTCCATTGGATTGCGGATGATAAGGTGTTGTCCTAATTTTATGTATTCCCAAAAATTGTGAGAGTGACTCAAATATTCTTGATTCAAACTGTCGGCCTTGATCCGTAGTAATGCGCAATGGACATCCAAAACGAGTAATCCATCCTTCGAAAAGTGTCTTGGCTACTGTTTCTGCAGTTATATCTTCTACCGGAAATATTTCGGGCCATGACGTACAACGATCTATGATTGTGATTAAATATCTCTTCCCTTGTGAAATCGGAAGTGGTCCGACGATGTCAATATGTAAATGTTCAAAACGTTGCGCTGTCATAAATGTACCAGGAGGTGATATCGTATGTCGTTGTATTTTTGATTTTTGGCAGGCTATACATGATCTACACCAATTATTGATATCTTTGTTCATATACGGCCATAAATACCTTTGGGTTATCATTTTTCTCGTAGTTCTTTTTCCTGGATGGCTCATACCATGAATGGTATCGAAAATTTGTTTGCGAAATTGCTTTGGTAAGTAGGGGCGGCTTTTTCCAGTAGACGTGTCGCAGGTGATGTTTATTGTGGAACCCGGAAGCGTAATGTTTTTGAATTTTAATCTTTTATTGTCACGTAATTTACTTAGTTCATTATCTGTTGATTGACATTTTTCCAATTCAGCGTAATCGATAGGTGATGGCACGTATATTTCCTCTATTCGAGATAAGGCATCGGCGGTAATATTGTCACGTCCGCTTATGTGTTGAATGTTGGTACTGTATTGTGAAATGAAATCTAACTGCCGGACCCGTCGCGGTGTATCGTTTGATGATGGTTTTTGGGAGAATGCGTATGTCAAAGGTCGGTGATCCGTAAATATTGTAAATTCTCTTCCCTCGATTAATCTGTGAAAATGTTTGACGGCCATGTATATTCCTAACAGCTCTCTGTCAAACGTAGAATATTTTTGTTGAGTTTCGCTCAATTTTTGTGAAAAAAAAACTAATGGTTCCCAATTGCGTCCGGATTTTTGTTGTAAAACTCCACCAACGCAAGTAGCACTAGCGTCGGTCATGAGCGCTAGTGATGCGTTGCGGGAAGGATGCGCTGTTAACACTGCGTTTTTCATGCTTTCCTTGCATTTTTCGTAAGCTTTGTCTGCTTCCGTTGTCCAAGGAACAGGTGAATTATCGTTCTTTTTTGAACCATGTAGGTATTCGTTTAAAATTCTTTGATTTTCCGCTGCGCGTGGAATATTACTTCTGTAGAAATTGACCATGCCCAAAAATCGTCTTAATTCTTGAATTGTTTTCGGTTTGGGAAATTCCATGATTGCTTTGTAATTTTCTTCGGTAGGTTGTATTCCTTGGCTCGTTATATGATAACCTAAGAAATCTATTTCCCTTCTGAGAAATTCGCATTTTTCGAGATTAATGGTTATTCCATTCTCGTGTAAACGTTTGAAAACCGTTTCTAAATGCTGATAATGCAAATCTTCGTTGTCCGATGCGATGAGACAGTCGTCTACAAATATAAATACGAAGTTTAAATCTCTAAATAAGGAATCCATGAATCGTTGAAATGTTTGTGCCGCATTGCGTAATCCGAAAGGCATTCTTAAGTACTCAAAAAGTCCGAAAGGTGTGATGATGGCTGTTTTTTCTATATCTTTAACAGGAATACAGTGGTATGCTTTGCGTATATCTATCTTGCTTAGTATCTTCTTATTTTCTAATATGTATGTAAAGTCAGTTAATCTTGGTAGTGGGTATTTGTCCGGTACTGTCGTGCTATTGAGCATTCGATAGTCTCCGCACGGTCTCCATTCGCCATTTTTCTTTTTTACCATATGTAATGGGCTTGCCCATGGGCTATCTGACGGTCGGCAAATTCCGAGCTCTATCATATTTTGAAATTCCTTTTTGGCTATGTCGTATTTTTCTGGAGGTAATGGTCTTGCCCGAGCTGCGACGGGTGGTCCTGTAGTGATAATGTGGTGTTCAATCTTATGTTTGGGCGCATTGCGTAGAGAGGACTCTTTCGTGATGTCTTCGTATTTGTTTAAAAGTTGCGTAATACGTGAATTCGTTCCCACTGCGATAGTACGAATTGTTTGTTGTGTCGCTTTTTCTGAAGTTACATGCGTTGTCAGCTCTGTAACTTTGTCGATAAGTTTGCGACCTGCTATGTCGACTAATAGTTTATAGTGCTCTAGAAAATCTGCTCCAATTATTGGTTGTGTAACATCGGCGATTATAAAATTCCATTTATAACATCGTTGTAGTCCTAAATTCAAGGTAAGCGTCTTCTCGCCGTAAGTCCTAATTTTAGTCCCATTTGCAGCGTATAGTGTGTATTGTTCATTTTGTAAAATTGAATATCTCTGTTGCTTGCTAATGACTGAAATATTTGCGCCCGTGTCAATCAAAAACTTCATACCACTTTTTCGGTCGGTAATGGTGAGGCGATTGGATGGGTGGATTGCACAGAGTTTCGCCGTTGTCTGTGCTCTTATTCGTTTCCCTGGTTCCGTACGTAAGTCATTGGTTTCCAACCGCATGGTTTAATGCAGTTCCTTGCATATTTTCCGAATCTTTCGTGGTAGTAACAAAATCGATTTGCTCCTCTATAGTTTGTTCTCGGCCTCATAATCGGGAATTGTTGACGTTTCTTGAAATGATTGTGCGTGCTGGGTCGATAGCCATATTGACCTTGCTGAATTGCGTCAATATCTATCTGTAATTTTGCTAGCTGGGCTAAAATGCATGCTGTATTGTTGTCGTTTGAAGTGTCGTTGCTAACAGCTGATATTTCGGTTACTTTTGAATTCATTATTATTTTGTCTGCAATTTGGCTCAGTTTGTCAATTTCCATGTCTTCCGTAACTGCTAGAACCGTAGTAACTGATGTTGGTAAAAGCCTGAACCATAGTAGTTTAATTGTTTCGTCACTGATTTTTCCTCTCCCGAGGACTCGCATTTGACGTAATAACTGCGAAGGTTTTTGTTCACCGAGTTCTGTCTCTGATATTAATTTTTGAAACTGTCGCTGTTCTGTTTCTTCGTAACAATCAATTAAACGTTCCTTGATGTTTTTATATTTATCTGTAGTCGGTGGTGAAGTGATTAGGTCACTAACTTGTAGTATTTCTTCCTTGGATAATTTTGCTATTACTGTACAGTATTTGTATTCGTCTCCTTGCTTCTGTGATGCTAATATGGCTTCTAGTTGCGTGAACCATAATCTTGGTTGGTCTTTCCAAAATTCCGGAATGCGAGATAAAACCGAGGTGCCAGTAGCTACTTCAAGTGTTCCTTGCTGATTTATGTTCGCCTTGCATGGTGATTGTGCCATGTTTCTTGCTGCGTATTCGTTCGTCGGGGTCACCAATTTGCCAAACTTCTTGGCAGTATATGATTAGGTATAAATGAGACAAAGTTGTAGTATAGTCTGGTTATAATTATCCAAAGGTGCATCTTATATACTAACGACTACGTGTTGATCACGGATAGTAGAAACATTTAATAGATATTGAACGTGCGATAAAGATCATAAGATTGCGATGTAGATTGTAGATACAGCACAAAGATATTGTACTGTAACAGTTATAAAAAACGGGTTGCACTCCGGGAGTGCCGGCAGAAGTGAAAACTTGAATATTAACGTTGTGCATTTTTGATATTTTGGAATGGTTAGGGAATAATTTTGTACGAACTGCTTTAATTATCAGGATAAAAGTAGCATTTATGTGGTAAAATACAATATTCATTTATTGCGCTATCGTACACAAACATGACAATTCTCCCTCCGTCTTACGAATTTTCGATCAGATCACGTGTCCTGACGCGAGTTTGACAATTCTCCCACCGGCTTACGAATTTTCGATCAGGTCACGTGTCCTGACGCGAGTTTAACATTTTTTACCCATCACAAAAAAAGTGCACAACGCCGCTAAAGAAGTTTTCACTTCAATAAAAAAAGATCGTTGTATCGTCATAAATTACTGTGTCACTTTACTTACGTATCGCGTAAAGTGAGGTCAGTGACAAGGTTATTATGCAGATGGGTGATACGTTACAGCCACCTGTGGACCAGGTACCTTATCATGTAGGTAACTGAAGAAATTGTGTTAGGCGTTTCGCAGACGACGGATAAAAAAACAGGAGCTGTCCGTTGTCCTCCACGGCTAAGCGCGGTATGGTCGCGAAACAGCCGTGGTTTGTTTCATGGACCACCGTCCACCAGACTCCGCTGAGCAGTAATGGTCTTTTTATCTTTATTCGTCGTGTTTTTTTCCTTTTTTTTTTTTGTGTTTGCATAGGATGTCATATGTTCTATTATGCCAGTCAAGTTACGCGTTTCGCACCAGTCCGTCGTCTGTGAAACGCTCTAAATAAAATAAAAGAGTGTTTTATTTTAGGAGTAAATTCACTGATTACTTAAATATGATGTTTATAAGTGTTAAATCTATACCGATAGAATAAAGCTTAAAACATAGTTTGTTTTATTTGAACATCTAAATCTAGCAGAAAAAACCGACCAAGTGCGAGTCGGACTCGCGCACGAAGGGTTCCGTACCATTATCTATAAAAACGGTACAAAAATCACGTTTTTTGTATAGGAGGCCCCCTTAAATATTTGTTTTATTTTAATTTAATTATTTATTTATAAAGTAAAATTCAAGCGTCTACCTATTGCTGTTATCAATATCGAGCAAAAATGAGCACAAAAATCACGTTTATATATTTATTTTAT
The DNA here is from genome assembly GCA_963564715.1 of Catocala sponsa. Taxonomy (NCBI): domain Eukaryota; kingdom Metazoa; phylum Arthropoda; class Insecta; order Lepidoptera; family Erebidae; genus Catocala; species Catocala sponsa. The sequence continues at coordinate 14,162,217 of OY751351.1, forward strand.
TCTGTTTTTTAGTATTTGTTGTTATAGCGACAACAGAAATACATAAACTGTGAAAATTTCAACTGTTTAACTATCACGGTTAAAGAGATACAGCCTGGTGACAGACTGACAGCGGAGTCTTAGTAATAGGGTCCTGTCTTACCCTTTGGATACGGAACCCTAAAAATATTAAGGATTCCTCTCGTACTACGGTACTAGGTATAATTCCTATGCTGCGGGGATTCTGCAAACATATGGACGCAAGAATACACAAACTCAAAACACTATTTATGGATCACACAAGTTTTTGTGTTGTGTATAGATGTAATCCACAACACTCGCATAAGCAGCAGTGGAGAGGTTTAAACCACTACGCCCATCGATCAAATATACCATAGATATACCGTCGCTCGAAAAAACTGTGCATAAATCAGTCGTATGCGCTATATTATGCACCTGTCCCACTCACTCTTGCGTGGGCTGCCCTTAAGCGAGAGCGAATCGACACCACTACTACGGTGGAGACCGTACCATATACTTAGTACGCTTGCGTATCGCGAGTAACACACTTATTAGCTTTACATTGACGCGTTTTAACTAAACTATTACAAAATGTTTCTCAGTGGGCGTTCAATAGTTATACCGGTTTATTTCCTGGATTGCATAATAAATGCAGACACTTATAAGTAAGTAGTATTGGTCAGTGCCACATATTGACGCGGTTTTTGTATGAGAATGTGCATTTATTGTATATTTGATCGAAGACTACGCCAGCATAAGTCTTTCTCAAAGTGAATTTGAATATTAAGCTGGAATAGTCTGTCGAATACATTCAGTGTGTGCCTTATATCGAAGCGAACAAAGAGCTTATTACATGAACATAATGTTCACTCTGACTATGTCGACTAACGAAGTGTATGTAGAGGGTGAGCAGGGAGGCAGCTCCAGTCAGCTATTATCTAAGCTTTTAATCCTAACTAATATTATATATGTGAATGTGAGTTTGTTTGTTTTTTGCTACGCTTAGTCAGCTGATCATTATGAAATTTCGTTTACACGTTGTCAGGGGACAGGAAAGGACAAAAAGTACCTTACCAGAAAAAAGTACTGTTGTTAACCTAACCTTAGCTACATTTACACAAACGGAGCCGTGGACTAAGTTAAGTCTTCTATATACTAACTTTTTCCCAGGGCTTCGCGAGGTAACAGTCCTTTTTTCTGAATATAAGATATGTCCTTTTTTATACCTGTGTCAACATGAATGCCAAATATATTGGTAGTGGTGCAGTAGTAGTAGCTAAGCAAATAAACAAACAAACTAACATTCGCATTTATTATATTAGAAAGGATTATAAAGTCCGCTAAACTCAAAACTTCAGCGATGGATTGTCTTGCAATTTTTACACAACGTACACTTGCATATAAGATAATTTTTGTATACTTTTTATTACGCTGTCCTCGGGGCAAAATTGGCAATGCTGGTCTCTTTCACTCAATATATTATACAAGCCGTAGCGATACGTGTTTTGGCGTTTAAGATTACTGAGCCACTCATGTGACTTATAGCATGATGTTCCTTCTGGATAAAGTAGCTTTCTAATGGCCAAACTAATTTTAAAATCGTTTCAGTAGTTTCTCAGTTTATTAATTTCAAACACATAGAAGAAGATATGCAAAGTCTGTCCACCCGCACTGGGCTAGCATGGAGGACAGGAAGAGGCTCATACCCAGCAGAGTGACGGACATAAACAGGTCTGATATTATATTACCGTCTACTAAGCACATTTTTTTCACTACTACTAAGAATAACCCAACAGATAACCTCAATAACCTTTATAAGTATAACCCTAGCCTCACATCCACTACTCGATAGTCGACTAATCGATCGTAAACTTTTACAACGAAGCCGACGAGAAAACTTAACCACCAAAAAAATAATAAAGAGAATTTAAAACCACAGACATAGATAGGTAAACTCACCCTATCCAACGTCAGCACGATTACCACTAGTGCCCGAATTCTAGGCCCAAGTTAGAACTTTTACTGCAAGCCATAATCTCCCCTTTTTCCAACCTACTAAATTAGTTCGGCGAACCAATTTACTAAGGGTAGCCAAACCTTTTAGCTGACTAGCTAGATTTGCATGCGGCGGAGAAAATATATTAGTGGATTCGAAAAGGATTTTAAAATACGGAATGAGGTTTTCTGAGATTCGTTGTGATTAATTAGGGGTGTTATTTAAATGGTTAGCATAGTATTGGTATTTTTGTGAGCAGAAAAATATAATCTGTGAGCAGAAATAGCTAATTGATCAGCAACTCATGGCCAGCAAACTTTAAAGAGACCAAACTAAGTCGAGTTCCTATTTTTGGGTGGGTTTAAAAAAAGGAACCTAATATAACCTAACACTTCCGAGACGGAATGCAGTGATTTGAGGCGTATAGATGCTGGTTATGCTGTGCAATATTTGCTGACCAATTAGTATTTTTGCTGATCATTATATTTAATCCCATTAATTAGTAACTAGTAAAGTGCAATTAATCGAACGCGAATTATTAGTTAATATTCCATTTTATTGTATTGATTATTACCAACGAATGAATTGATTCTTGAACATTTTGATGTTATTCGAAAAGAAAGAAAGAAATTTGTTTATTTCGTACAGAGCACACACAATTAATTAAAACAAAATAAACAAAAATATTATACATATTAAAAACAAAATATGTATGCCCTCGCCGAAAAGGGTCACCACCTCAGCATTAGCTGGGCACCCAAATTGAGTGCACCAGCGCTGGTTTTCAGTTGGTCACCCAATACCGTGGTGCACGGACGGAGGCAAATGCTTAACATTACAACAAAAATACAATAAATGTGGTGCATGCATAGTCGACGATAACACCAACAAATGCGGCAACAACAGCAGCGGGCAAGCGATGGAATCGCTTCCCATCTACCTGCGCGTTGAGGGTTGTAGGTTTTATTCCGATGCAGAACAATTTTCTGTGTGATCATCAAATGATTGGTTAAGTCTTGGTGTAACTTTATCTCCTTTAATCCTATGTTTGTAAAGCCGCCATGACTTAACTTTATTACTGCCAGTTGCACTGCTACTTCTTTACATAGTAATAGTTATTATCAACACCGCAAATTTCTGTTACATACGACGGCCTCGATGGCGTAGTGGTTAGTGTAACCGACTGCCACGCCTGAGGTCGCGGGTTCGATTCCCGCACAAGTCAAACATTTGTAAGCATGAACATGGATGTTTGTCTTGGTCTGGGTGTTTCTATGTATTATATGTATGTATTTACAAAAAAAGAAGTATATATGTATGTATGCTTATCCATTGTCTAGTACCCATAGTACAAGCTCTGCTTAGTTTGGGCTAGATGATGTTGTGTGTATGTGATAGAATATTATATTATATTATTACTAGCTTTTGCGCGCGGCTTCGCTCGCGTTAATTTAGAATTTGACAGTCAATTCGCATCGTACTCTGCTTGTAATAATATAATTTAATCATGATTCGAAAGATACGTGGCGCCATCTATTATCATAAAAACGTTGTTATTGTTTTTCTCGGGAACAGTACTTTTTTTCGGGATGAAAGGTAGCCTATGTCCGTTTCTGTACACCTGTCAACGTATATGCAAAATTTCAGGATGATCAGTTCAGTAGTTTAGGCGTGAAATGGTAACAAACAAACAAACTCATTTTCGCTTTTATAATATTAGTTAGGATAGGATTATATTCACGTCATGCCATGTGTCAACCTTAGCGATAGTTAGATCACACAAACTTTTGTCAAAACTGGTAGACCACTTTCTTGGTCGATGGTACTATGTAGTACGGAACCGATAGTAAATAAATTCTTATTATTTAATTCTCTGCCCAAGTTACTTAAATGGCGTAATTTTTATAGTGTAAAGCTAGATAATAGCATGGCTTACTCAAAAACAACATTTAAATATGCGTCGTTAGATTACACGCTGTCACAGAATGCGTAAGAAAAATAAAGATTCACAGCTCCTCCCCCGTAGGTGATAGCGTGATAATATATAGCCTATATGTTGACCCGACCTGTTAGTAATATTCATGCAAAATTTAAAGTAAATCCATGGAGTACTTTTTGAGTTTAGCCGGGACATACATACAGACAAACAGAAAAACAGACAAACAGACAAAAATTCAAAAAACTACCTATATTTTTGCTTTCGATATCGATTGTAGATCACGACTCAAGTATTCTTTTAAACAAATATTCAATGTACAGTTTTGACTTTCCTACGATTTTATTATATATATAGATATATTATTATACTGTAAACTAATTTTATCCCCAACCAGAGATTTCCCGTTAAGTTCCAACTAATATCACTTAAAGCTTATGTAAAATGCATAGACGAACATTAAAGTTGAAGTAGAGTAGTTAGAACTTCGTAGCCATTTTAACATAGGGAATCAATAATTCAATGTAAATCTGAAAAGCAGTCAGTTCCGTGCCGTAAGTAGGTCGGTACTGGCTCATTTTAATTTTATGAAGATTTCTTAAGCGGTAACTACTTACTGTCTGTACTGAGGTGTAATCATTTATCACCTATGTGGTTGGCAGTGGCATGGTTGCGTTTCCTTGGCATTGCTTCTGCGGTACCAAGAAAATCCAGGCATGTTCATAACGCGCGCCATTTTCCATCTAGAACCGCTGGCTCGTCTAATAGCAATAAAACAAAACTGCCTTATTGGTCTAGGATAACGCTTATACTTACTCACAATTAGATACAAGGGAACAGGTTCGATTCACGGCTCGAACAAAGTGTAATTGCGTTTTGGTGTTAGGAAATTCTAATGAAAAGCACAAATAGTCTGTCGCTCCTGCTTTCGCAGCTTTCTTATGGGCTGGCATGCTTTGGACATACATTTAAAATCTACCTGGACGGAATCAAACATTCACAAATAAGATTTATGAAACTACTGATAGACAAAACAGAAAAAGCCATTATTAAAGTACCAATTATAAAGAACTATTTTGCGAGTGTAAGATGCAGCCAGTGATTAAGAAAGTATTACTTTTAGTGGCTTTAAAGCAGTATGAGAGTGGTGAGTACAAATTCATTACACCACGCCGTAGAGCTCGAAGGATAAATAATATCAGTACATAATTATGAAGTGCCCAGTTACAATAATTATAATGTAGCAAAATGGACAAATTACCATTCAATAATCACCAGTGTACAATTTTTTCACAAAAGAACTAATTTGGTAGATACTAATATGGCTGGTCTTACAATAAGTATATTGGAAGCAATGATATTATACACCATATAATATGTTACTTTCATAGTAATGGATGTTGAAAATCTGATTCTGACTATTTTGTTATTAATAACTGTACTTAAATTAAAATTTCGATTAACCCGTCAAGTGTCGAGCGGACATACGCTGTCCGCAAAAATGAGTCATCAAAATTTAAAAAAAAAACGACAAATGTATGTCCGCTCCACACTTGACTCGTTAATGAGTCAAGTGTCGAGCGCACATACATTTGTCCGTTTGTGTATTGTTTGCACAATGAATTTTTAATTTTTTTTATGTATTTCCACTAGACATTCAAGAAGTTAAACAAAAACACAGCAGATAAAAAATTTGCTTACCTAAAAGAAAAAATTATCATTTGAACAATTGTGCTTTGACCGTGCAAGGGATTTTGTTAAATAGATTTTGTGTTAAGAACAATAGAAAAGCGACCCAATTAGGTCGTTCCTGAGTCTTCACTTTTCGTGCGCTTGTTACATATCTGCTTCGTTTTTTGAAGTTAAAACTTCTTTAGCGGCGTTGTGCACTTTTTTGTGATGGGTAAAAAATGTTAAACTCGCGTCAGGACACGTGACCTGATCGAAAATTCGTAACACGGAGGGAGGATTGTCAAAGTCGCATCAGGACACGTGACCTGATCGAAAATTCGTAAGACGAAGGTAGAATTGTCATGTTTGTGTACGATGCGCATAAATGAATATTGTATTTTACCACATAAATGATAGTATCTACTTTTATACTGATAATTAAAGCAATTCGTGCAAAATTATTCCCTAACCATTCCAAAATATCAAAAATGCACAACGTTAATATTCAAGTTTTCACTTCTGCCGGGACTCCCGGAGTGCAACCCGTTTTTTTTTGTATAAAGTCTTTGATTGCAAGCGAATCTAGGCCAAGGTAACTGCTTACTTCTATACATACGACATAATGTCTCCAATCCCCCTTTTCTCGCGGAGAGGTACATAATATATTATGTGTCAATGAAGTTTCTCACGGTAAAAAAACAGCCTCTTACCATCAAAAAGGCCCTATCCTTGTTTGTCAGTTTTACTATATTAAGAAGATAGTTATGTTGATTCAAAACTGAGTGACCATGACGTTATTTATCTCAAAACTATCATAATATTAAGTGAATATTAAAATTTAAATTGCAATATCTAAACTCTCTATTATAATATGCAATTGTCAATTCATTGAACACGGGATATCCGCAGCATCTTCAAATCACCATATCCCATAATCATAGAATAAATAAGGCATAACTATTAGAAATCACATTCGTCATGAAGTTATTATGAGTAACTGTAGTTAACTTTTCGTTAACTGTAGTTAAATAGTAGTAACGAAAATAAAAAAAAGTATTATTACGTGGTTCTTATATTATCCATTCCGTTTATAATTGTTTTGAAATAAATGAATAAAATAAAAATATAAAAAAAAGTCTGCTATACCGAATTTCGGTCACGGCGTTTCAACATAAGTAAGTGCATTTCTCCTAAATGTCATGATCTGATGGTATGTTCTGTTACGAACCCCTATTGCACCTAATTTGACATTGTGGCGCGAGGTTTTAAAGTACTGGGTTTTATCATTCGTAACTGTAAAGATTTCAAGAAATCATCCACTAAGATAAGGTTATTTAACACCTTGGTTCGTCCGATACTGGAATACAGTTCTATAATATGGAATCCACACTACGAGATTTATAAAAAACGTTTGGAAAGTGTCCAAAAGCGTTTCCTCTACCATTTGTGCTATGCAGACCATATAGCCAAAAAATGCATTAGCTACGCCGATAGGTTAAAATATTATAAAATCAAAACCTTTGCGAGTCGTAGGGAGAAACTAGACTGTATTTTCCTACATAAAATACTCAACGGTACCATAGACTGCAGTCAGCTAGTGAGCACTTTACGCATTAATATTCCAACTCGATTACCTAGAAAGAATACCTATAACTTATTAGATGTACCAATTTCCAAAACAAATTTGGGTCATTATGTTGCCATACCAAGGGTCTGTAGGCAGTATAACAATATTTCGAGGACACATGAAATTGACATTTGTGAATCCCTATCAGACACCGCGCGCCCGCTAATGTAAACAATAACAATCCTCGCGTCCCGCGCCGGCCGGCACTCAAGGACACTTGAGCGTTATTCGAGTCGGTCGGCAGATGTTTATAATTTAGAACGCAAAGTTATGATAAGCTTGTGTTTCTTAGAAGTATACATTGTAAGCTACGATAAGTGTTATGTTATGAATCATCGCATTTACGTGTATATTTTAGTTTATACGTCTGGTTAAAGTAACCGAATTGGAAATATGAGATGATATTATTATATCTTTATTATATAGATTAATTGATTTGTCTAATAAGATGTTTTACTTTTTCTATTTCCTAGTTAAATACTCTTTATAGTAAAAAAAAAGTATTTATAATGTCTGTGAGAAAAAAATAAGATATTAGCATTTGAAAGTGCGTGACGAGTACATTTTAGAGCGCGGAGAAAGTAAATACTGAAAAATTTCTAAAAAAAATTCTGACGTAGCCTTGTGCGTGTTTTTCACATATTTTATAGAAATACTAATAAATAACACTATCATAGTGATTAAAACCTGAAATACGATATAATAAAATAATAAAAAAATAAAATATCATAAAAAGGCGGGAAATCTGAGAAATGATAATAGGTTATTTTGGGCTTCAGTTTGTTATACAACAATAACAATAGTCACTATTGTTTTTATTGTGTCTAAAAATAGAAAGAATAAGCTTTCCAATAATGTATTATACTTACATACTTGCCCTATAAAAACTACAGATAACAGCGGAACAAATAACATAGACGAATGAACGTGTGGCGCAAAGTCACGTGACATGACAAAAAAAATATTTAGAAAAATATTATTCAGTTGATAAATATTCATTCGAAAAGCTCGGTTCATTCTGAGAACATTGATATGCAACACAATATTTTAAATACAGGCCTTATAATAAAAAAACGGCAAACAAAACACGTCCCAACGCTTCGACCCCATATAGCGTCACCGGGGTTTGACGGGTGCAAACGTGACGACGCTATATAGCGTCACCGGGGTTTGAGTTAACGTAAATTTAAGAAGTGTTTAGATGATTACTTTTAAAAATTTGTTTGTTGTCATTGTGAATACAAAATGTTTATTTATTGGTTTGTTTAATATTATAATATGTAAGTACTTAGATATTATACAATTTATCATTGTTTAAAATCTCTCTTTATTCTCTGTTTTATCTAAATTTTAATATTAGCTATAAATTGTTTTACACTTAAGTTACTTAGTTGTAAAATATCCTTGCATGCTGTGGTCTCCTGTAACTGAAGGAGTATACATTTAAAATTCTTATGTGCAATTTAACCGTGAAAATAAAGTGTATATTCTTTGTTGGAGATCCTAAAAAAAAAAAATAATAATAATTTCCTTAGCTAGGCCTAAATTTCCTTCACTCGACAGAATCCCCTACTAACGCCTGAAAGTTCCATGTCAGCACTTTTATCTTCATTCTCAGCCCAGTACCAACCAAGAGCAGTCTGAACATATCCTCTGTCGCGAACACATCTTACGGGTGTCCTGCGTAAGCGACGAATACGACGTCACGCGACGCTGCGAACGCGACGAACGCGATCAAAATAACGGTCTACCCTGCTTGCGGCCTATATAGCAGTCTGCGGCGAGACGCGACGTAACGCGTACCTGTTTTGTGGGCATCACGTAGGACATTTGTCGCGTGTGGCATCGCGTCGCATTGCATCGTGTCGTATCGCCTCGCATCGCGTCGCGTTCGTCGCTCACGCAGGACACCCCATTACTAATTCCTAATTGTGCCAGATTCGTTTCTATATCCATTGGACTATATCTACTGTTGCTTTTGCCATTCAAGTACCATAATAAGCTTTATTTTAGTTTGTAAAATATCTTCTTTTAGACATATAATCACGGTGCCATGTAACCCTACGGTAATCAAACACGACCGGAAAGAGAATAGGCGCAGGAGGGTGTACAACAACGTCTCTCTGGGCTACTATTGAGTTTCCGTGATAGAAAATGTTCAGTTACCTGTGTCTGTGTGTAAAGTTGATATTATTCTGTTTATAGGTATATTATATGCATTTTTTATATTTTCTTTGATTATATTATAGATGGATTATATCCGTGAGTCACTAAAGGACCCAGTTGAAAACCAGCGTCAGGCTTTCGTCTGACACATGCTGAACTGGGCCCTATTTGACACTACTGTTGACACTTTATATGTGTTTATTTTTCTATTTTGGTTTAGTTTCGCTAAGTTTATGTTTGTATCTAAGTATTTCTTTTTATTTTATACTTGTTATTATGTGTTTGTGGTATGCGTCAAATAAATAATTTTTCTTTCTTTCTCTTTCTTTCTCAGTAGCACCACAAAATCTGGAGCCTTGCCCTGCTCGGAGCCCGGTAGACTCTCACCGTAGCACGTGGGATTTAAAACCATAACTAGTGATGTCCCTACCCTTTCCGGGATATAGGCGGGCGAATGTGTATGTAGATAGATTATTTACCACATAGATTATTTATCACAAAGAAACCCATAGTATCTCGCCAGGTCATAAGTAAACCCACTCATATCGTTATGTGCTACTATACTTCTTTAGCTATCGTATAATATCGATATCTTATGTTATCGATATTCATTACTATGCCATGCCAGCCAGAATATTAATTTTGCTATTCAGCTGGACATTATTTTATAAGCGTTTTCTCTTGTTCTCGGTTAAATGTACGGATAACGGATAAAACAGGCCGATAGGTCAAGTGGAATAAGTTTTGATGTGTCCCAGGTTTGATGTCGGGGCTAGTCTTTTGCTTCTTCCAGACTATGAACTGATTGTAGGATGGGCTGTAAATGTAAGCTTGCGTGAGGCCTCGGATTCAATTTCTAAGTCGTATTATTGAATTTTACTTTTTGGAAATTCTCAGTATGAGTTTGAAATCTGGCAAAGAGAATAGTGACTAGTCCTCAATGATGCCAGATCTAAACATGGCTAAACACATCTGCGTACCCTTTTGAGGATTTACAGTTTTGAGTCAAAAGCGTTTTTTGCAAAGAACTCATAATCGCAAAACTTTATACACAAAGATTAAAACAAACAACTGATACAAAGTACGCCTAGATACAAAACAACTAAGAGATATATGGAGAACATAATTTTTCATTCATTTTTAGATCAAGCTGAAAACCTTTGGCGCATTGTCAGTGGCCAGGCGATCACTCAGATCATTTATGCAATCGATCCGTACAAACTTATTATAAATCTAATATAACCAAACAGTATTTAAATACCTAAATATACCTACTGATTGTGAAACTCTTATCTACTCATGTGCTCATGCCTACCTATACTAAAGCGGGACGCACACGACGGACAGCAGTAAACCGAGGAATTTGACTAGCATTGAATACTCATAGAACTGCAAACATCATTAAAGTTAATTATAATTACGGCCTCAAAGTCGTAATATTCTAATATCTAGCACACGTGTGTAATTTAATTCAATCTGCCCATCCCAGCGCCGTGAATTTATTGTCATTATTATAAATTTATTCCAATTGATTGCCAAGTACCTTGTACATTTACTCATGCCTTAATGTAAAACGATAAAATGAGACTGTGGGATTATACCTACCTACATTTGAATCAAGGGTTTTATTAGTTACGGATTGTTATCATGTGAATCCCGTATTCGAATGTCCGCATCAATAATCTAAAGTGGATTGATACCATTTTTAAAACTTGATTTATTTGTCTAGCAAACAAAAAAACACACGCGGCATGAATATTATTTTCGCGGCAAGAACACGATGCACGCACAATCAAGATACTTTCAAGAACCGATGTGCACCGACTTTCTTTGTTTTTTTAAATAGTCATCTAGAATCCTGTGTCGCGGGGGACTTTAAAAACATTCAAAAAAGAACATCCAGTCTAGTAACAAACATTTGTGGATCACACAAATTTGTGTCCCATGTGGGATTCGAACCCACTCGGCGCAGTGGCTATTAACTTATTTTTATATAACATTACTAAATGTTACTGAAATAATGTATAAATGTAATGTACCTAGGTACGTGAACTATCTGGTACCGGTATGTATTCGTAATTGCATGTAATGAATAATTTATTACTAACTTATAACGGTATCGCATTTCATGAGTTCTGTGTTAATTTTGTGCTAATGTTTTGAGTTAGTTTGTTTAAATTATACACATGTCAGTGCGAGAAGCGTGTGATCTGGGTCAGAGAATACCGTCGTGTATAATGTGCTTGCGAAACCGCTGGTAGAAAAATTATTTTAGGTCTGATTATTTGATTATTGTATATTTTATCTATCTATACATCTATATCTATACAAATAAATAAAATTGAAGTGTCTGTTTGTAATGTCAAAATAACAGCTTTTTATCTAATGCATACGAAAGTATTTAAGGTACCTACACGAAAAAATCTATTTTTAAAATTTTTGTCTGTCTGTCTGTCTGTTTGTTCCAGCTGATCTCCGAAACGGCTGAACCGATTTTGACGGGACTTTCACTGGCAGATAGCTGAAGTTAAAAGGAGTCACTTAGGCTACTTTGAGTTTAGAAAAAAAAATGTTTTCCGCGGAGACAAACACTTTTTAGTTAAAATCTACGCGGACGAAGTCGCAGGTAACAGCTAGTAAGTAAATATATTTAATCAAGAAAATAGCAGCGATAGCCTGGACTGCCAGGCAAGCGTTTCGATTTCGAACCCAAGACGTGCATCTCTGACTCTCTTTGTAGGATTCGAAAGCGAAATCGCGGGCAAAAACTCATAAATAATTTAAAAAATACAATCCTCAATAGGGTACAGTACCTAATGCAAATAATTAGACGACCGGTCTTATCCCACCTTGCAATATACCGTATCATCTCCTATGAAATTCTCATTGTACGCACCAGAAAGAGACAGCGCATATAGTTTATAGCGTCGTCTCATTCCCGCGCATGCAATGATGGCCGCTGGCACGCCGGCGCCGCGCCGCTGGGCTTATCTTATCTTATCTTATGTGGGGGCCAGTCAGTGCAGACCGGCGATACTTCGACCCAGTGGGATCTTTTGTGTCGACACTCTCCCAATAACGACTGCCATAGATGTTCATGGCAGCCGGGACCAACGGCTTAACGTGCTTTCCGAGGCACGAAGCAGGCGATAATTGTCAATCAATACGTACATAATTTCGAGAAGTCATATAACTTCCGAAAGTCAGAGGTGGGCGACGTGGGTTCGAACCCGAGTCCCTCTGCATTGCAGTCTGTTGGTCTCCCCACTGAGCTATCGCTGCTCGCCGCTGGGCTTAAATAAAGAGTAAAACCTCTAAACATAAAACTGTGAGGATGCTGTTGATGCCATCCTTTGTCGTTCATAAAAATAATATTAAATTTGTTATTAAAGTTGCACTCAAGCCAAGATGTTTTATATGTTAACTTCAATTAAATGCTTCCATTATCTATATTACGAAGTAAATTAAACTTCGTCGTAATAAAGATAAAAATATACTGGGTGTAAGGGACGGCGTACCGAAAACTTTAGCAAGACGTCTTTCTATAGGTACTTATCACGAAGCAAACTTCAATTAATAAAAAAACGCAAGATTAAAATGTTATGTAGATTAATATTATTACGCGGTACGCAATGGATTGCTACCAATACATCGCACTCGACGAATGAACTCTGCGTTCCGCGCGCATAAAAACAGCTGATTTAAATCACGACCATTTAATTAGGTACATTGCTGTATTGTAGAAAATGTGACAGTCAAACAAATGAAAAATTGCAGAACAGCAATTGTGATTGTTGAATTCCAACGATTTTTAACTCAGAATAATGGTCTAAATCTACTATTTCAGTTTTCGGTACACCGTCCCTTACACCCAGTATGCACTGCACTACCCCGAGTAATCGCGGCTGCGCTCACTAAGTCTATCCTACAGATACCGTTCATTTACCACCTTTATCTATTATATAGCATTTATCTATAAGATAAAAGTCTCGCCATCTCTCTTCTTTAACCTAACATGAGTGAGACAGCATGCGATTTATCTTTCGGATAACTTTTACTTGTTAGTTGCAGGAGTGGCCATAGAATAGAATAGAATAGAACAGTTTATTTGCAAAAAATGTAGGTAATACATAATAGGTGTTAAATACATTTATATGAATATAATTTTGGGAATTAATTATAATGACCACCAAAAATAGTAATTGCGCATAAAAATATGCTTACTAAAATATATCATAACGCTCACCTATACGCCTCAAATCACTGCATTTCATCTCGGAAGGGTTAGGTTATGTTAGGTTCTTTCTTAAACCCACCCAAAAATAGGAGCCCCGCGAAGTGGGGCTCCATCGACTTATTTTGATCTCTTTATATATATTTTACTGTGCAATTTGGTGATCATTTACTATTTTTGCCTGTTAAATTTTACTATATCTGGTGATAAGTTAAACATAAGCCATAATTTGGCCATAAGAATTATATTTTCTTTGTTGGAAAGACAATGCGTGCTCTAAGTACAAACACATAAAAATTCAGACATCGGACACAAAGAACATCCCGACTCAAAACAACTATTTGTGGATCACAGAAATTTTGTTTCGTGTGGAGATTGAAACCATAACACTAGGAACAGAGGCAAATGTTCGAGATAATCTTTTCTTCTTTTTACCGACTTCAAAAAAAGGAGGAGGTATTCAATTCGTCTGTATTTTTTTTTATGTTTGTTACTTTCGACTGGGTGAACCGATTTTGATGATTCTTTTTTATTTGAACGCTGGTGCTTCCCGTGTGGTCCCATTTAATTTTAATCAAGATTTGACCATTAGTTTTTAAGTTATACTTAATAATGCGTATTTGGCTACATTGATGATGTTCTCATATTTGGCAAGGTTCACTAAAAACCGGGAAATAAACAAAATTTTTACAAAATAGAAACCCGACTTCATATAAGAATATTCTAAAACTTAAAATGCACTAAAAAGTTAATAAATAATTGCATATTCTTTTGAATAATTAAATTATTGTTATTATTGGAGTCGGTGTCAGCCAAGGTAGGTTTGTAACTAATTAAACATGAGATGTCTTACTATAATCATAACATAACATTGGCATGCACAATTACACACATAGACGCAGCACGCGGCGCGGGCGGCTGACACCGACTCCAAAAATAACAATAATTTAATTATTCACAAGAATATGCAATTATTTATTAACTTTTTAATCATAATCATAATCATAACTTTATTTGCAAGAATATGGTCAAGTATACAGAAAGGTCGTTTTATAAAAATGTACAGCATATTCTGCCACATGTGGCGTGCAAAATACATAATAATATACAATAAATGTTTGTTATATTATTACATGTCTAATATTATATTAAAAAACAAAAAGAAAGAAAATAGCTGGTCCATTAAATTAACAGTACATGGAAATGTCAAGTAATGCTTCATGCTTATGCCCATATACCTTGAAAATGTCATTTATTTGATACCAATAAATAGTACTAATTATATAATTATAAAACATGTCATTTAGATTAAATGGATCCAGATAAGAATGTCGTACCTATTGTTAATATTACATACATAAGAAGTGTCACGATAATTGCAATAAATAAGATTAATAGAAATTTAAATAAAAATAATGATTGAATTTAAGTAATTGAAATTAAATATTTTATAACTACATTGCAAATGTGATTTTGTCTTCAAAATATTTGTTTATAGAATAATATTGTTTCCCTATTAATATATTAAACAGTCTGCGTTGGAATACCGAAGAAGGCAATGTCTTGAGGCCCTTTGGTAAATGATTAAACATTCTTATTGCCATACAGAACACATTTCTCCTATATAGTTCTAATCTGATTTGGGGGAGCTTTAGTCTGTCCTTATGTCTAGTTCTACTACTTTCGGCTTCCCCCTACTTATTGAATAATTCAGGATGTTTTTTCACAAATTTGCATAATTCGAAAATATGTATATAGGCATGGTAAGGGTAAAATTTTATGTTTACTAAATAAAGGTTTGCAACTATCTAGATGGTCGGCCTCGCAAATTGCTCTTATGCACTTTTTTTGTGCTCGAAATACTATGTACACGTCAACCGAGTTTCCCCATAAAATAATTTAGTGCATTTTAAGTTTTAGAATATTCTTATTTGAAGTCGGTTTTCTTTTTTGTTAAAATTTTGTTTATTGTAAAGACTGTGCGTGCTCTAGGAATGAAGCCTGTGTCTCGTGGTATTTTACAAACATTCAAACATCAGACACAAAGAACAACCAGACCCGGAACAACCATTTGCCATTTGGGGTTCACATCATTTTATTGTCCCGTATGGGGATGAAGGAAACCACAACACTCCGCGCGGCGGCAGAGGCGAGGCGATCCCTTAAACCATTACGTCATCCGTGTTGAATCTATACAAAAAAACATTTATCCTGTTTTTATTGCGTTCTCCTTACTGAGTAAAGAAAAACAAATCAACAAGCATAATTTTGTATTTATATTATTAGCAATACATATCTTGTGCAATTAAAGTCATTTAATTAAAAGGTTACTTGGTTAATAACTTTATTAATAGCAGTGTTAAGTGTTATTTCTGCACTTTAGAGTTCTTTGACATTATAAAAATATTCCATAGTAATCTATACTAATATTATAGAGCTGAAGAGTTTGTTTGTTTGTTTGGTTGCACGTGCTAATCTCAGGAAATACTGGTCCGAATTGAAAAATTATTTTACTGTTGGATAGCTCATTATCGAGGAAGACTATAGGCTATATAACATCACGCTACGAAACACGGGAGCGGCGCACTAATCATAAACGCGGGTGAAACCGCGGGCACATCTAGTGAATGTATAATTTAAACGCAGCGGCCTGTTTTTACGTTTCGCAGTTTAAATGCTGAACCGATTTTGATGAAATAGCTAAGAAACAAGAAACTTAAGAAAGGTACTCTCTCTTGGGATTCATGATACATGTAATGATTGTATTTAATCGAGCTTTTTAATAAGACTAGTAGTTTATCTTATTTTTATACGGTCAGCAACCTCGTTGGTCTATTAGTTAGAGTTTAAGGTTACGGAGGTCGAGTTGGAATCCCGGTTTAAGCCTACAAGCTTTGTATAGGGATTTTCTCTTAAGAAGTTCTTTCAGTAGCAGTAATAGGCTCACTCGATATTACGTGAGACCTAAAACTAACTAGCGAGGTGTGAGTGCAATGATACACCTCCACCTACGTAAGAAGACATTATCAATAAAATGACGGCGTAAACCTAAATATAAATAGTATAATAGTATAGTAATAGTACAAAATATAGTTTTAATACTTTCAAAAATTTAATTAGCTTAAAAATGAGTAAAGGTTGATAGTAATAGTAGTGTAACAGTATTCAAAATTTTGTAATAAAGTGTCAAATAAACAACGCGATAAAATCCGTATATAGTAGTTTAATTTCAATGACGGTGTCATCAAATTTATAATTAATCACCTATCCAAGATTTTAACCCCGGCGATGTTGCTTGACCTCTTTGATTATAAATTTGGCTCCTCGCTATTTTCGGATATGATAATTATATTCGTACGTTTATCAAAACAGATCTCAGAAACGGCTAAACCGTAAACGACGCCCGAGATCGTGTAAATATAGTTTCTGCTCATAAACCAAACATATGTTCCACTTTTATTATTGTAATTAATGTCTTGTTACAAGAATTAATGCCATTGTTTATACTAATGAGGAATACGGAAGAAATTACTAATAGTTGTTTATATGTTTTAATGATATATCTCCTAAACTACTTGGTCGTTGACCGCTGTTAGAGTAATGTTTTTTTTTTATACAACTAAGGTGGCAGCAAGCATACTGATGGTATCTGATGGTAAGTGGTCACCGTAGCCTATGGACGCCTGCAACACCAGAGGCATCACTAGCGCGTTGCCGCATGCCAACCCTTTAGGAAAGGAAGTGGGAAGGAGAAGGAGTGGGATGGCGGTAAGGGGGTGATTGGGCCTCCGGTAATCTTACTCACCGAACGAAACACAACAGTAGGAATACTGCTATTTCACGTCGATATTCTGTGAGACAGTAGTACTTCCCCGGTCGAGCCGGCCCATTCATGCTGAAATCAGCGAGGCTCTACAGCTACTCTAAAATAAAAGTAGTCGCATTTATAATATTAGTTAGTCTAACGTTTGCGAGACATATAACTTTAAATATTATATTACTAGATTTTTCCCGCGGCTTCGCTCGCGTAAATGTAGGCTAGGTTTAAGTAACAGTGCTTTTTGCGGGATGAAAGGTAACATAGGGGGTACCCTATGTTACCTTTCATCCAGAAAAAAGCACTGGGAGGTATCCCATGTTCCCCGACAACGTGAATGCGCAATTTCATGATGATCGGTCGAGTAGTTAAGGCGTGCAAGCGTAACAAACAAACAAACTCACATTCGCACTTATAATATTAGTTAGTTGGATTATTTAGAGAGGAGCAGTATCATTAGTAGCCTTGTTGATTTCAGCATGTATGGGCCGGATCGACCGGGGAAGGACTAGCCTCTCACAGAATATCGACGTGAAATAGCATTATTCCTACTATTGTGTTTCGTTTGGTGAGTGAGAGTGCCGGCGACTCTATCACCCCCTTTCCACTCCTTCTCCTTCCCACTTCCTTTCCTTAAGGGTCGGCAACACGCAAGTGATGCCTCTGGTGTTGCAGGCGTCCATAGGCTACGGTGACCACTTACCATCAGGTGGGCCGTATTCTTGTGTGCCAACTAAGAGGTATATAAAAAAAATTATGATGCGCAAAATTATATTCAATCGCTATTTGATTACAACTGTGCACAATGCGTAAATAACTTTACTGATCTTGGTATAGGCCGTTATACGTAGATGTTAATGGCTTCCTTACTGTGTCGTTGCATACATAATAATCACACTTTTGATAAAACAGAGACGTATCTTGAAATTTGGAAGTTCGGCAATTTGAACTGTAATGGTGAATCTGTTAGAGTTCAGATTGCCTAACTTTCTAATTTCGAAAATCTCTGTTTAATCAAGAGAACGATATACATGTGTGCATTCGTTTAGATCGCTGTGAATGAATTCTGCTCGTTGCTTATTGTGTCACCAAAGGCACAGTGGTATAAGTAAGCGGGGGATCTGACTAATATTCAAAAAGGCAGCGATATATCTATACGAGGCAGCGAGCGTGCACACCGTGGGGTTTTGGTCCGTAGGCCCGAAATACGGGAGAGCCGGTTATAACCCTCTCGCCTCTCCTTGTGGCGAGAGGGTATGCATCAGGTGCATATCCCAACGTAAAAAAAAATATTTTATATTAACAAAACGTACTTAAACTAAGTTATATGTAGTGGGATACCTACTTATATACATTTATCTGTATCAAATGTCTCGTAGCGCAGCCGGAGTAAAATACAATTGCTGTGCTTAAGGTCTCGTGATCGAATCCGGAGTCAACCAAAGTATTATTGGAATTTTCTAGCAAGAAATTTAAGACTTCTAAGAATTTCACTGCCGGTAAGTGGCAATTGGCTTGCCTTCTTGGGACCTAAACCAAAAATGGCGAAATAAAGGTGTAATATACTTCTGCCAATATCGAAGACATATTGGCGTGAGTCTATATATGTATGTAGATAATAATAATGTTCCTGTTAAACTATTTTCAGTATCAGCAGACATTAAAGTTATTTAAGCAACGATCTAACTAATTACTTACCTAACCAATAAAAATAAATTAATATAAACTTTCATGTTTACCCCACTTGCATTTGGAAGACATCCAGAAATGATGTTACCACAACCGGAACTCGAAGCCCGATACCGAACATATTTTATACACTTTCGATTCGTAGAAATTTGTGATAGAAATTTATAGAGGAAATAGGTTTAATAAGAAGTCTCGGTACTCCCATGGCATAAGTTTACTTTTAGGCTTGTTACTGACTGTGTGGTCTTTGGTTCGACGCCCGAGTCGAGTAGTGTTAAAGAGTAAACTAGTAGAACATTTTAGTAGAGCAACCTAGATGGAGTCTGTAACGGAGTCTGTTAGTAAAACAATAAGGAGTATTCCACTGTCGGCACCAATTTTTTCGGCACCTATGGTTTCGGCACCTAAGCTATTCCACTTTCAGCACCGATAGGTATTTATGCTTGGTGCCGAATGTGGAATAAAATACCTATTGGTGCTGAAAGTGGAATAGCTTAGGTGCCGAAACCACAGGTGCTGAAAAAATTGGTGCCGAAAGCGAAATACTCCAACAATAACCCCCTTTTTTAACAGTGTGAAATCTTCGGAAGGTATTTTATTTTCCAGAAGTAGAAATTGATTTCACTTTCTATTTATCTTTTATAATAAAAGCATATCCGCACTAATAATAATTTATGTATCGCTAAGGACTTTATCGACATTCAAATAACTTAACAATTTTTTGTCCCAGCCAACTCCTTCGGTGATACAAACTTAAATCTATGTTGATGTTATCATAATATTGTCTTCTGTTTACGCGAATGTTATTTTCATTGAAATTAAACTTCTATATACGGATTTTTATCGCGTTGTTTATTCGACACTTTATTACAAAATTTTGAAAAACTGTTACACTACTGTTACTATTAAACTTTACAAATTTTTAAGCTAATTAAACTATTAACACTATTTATACTATTACTATACTATTATACTATTTATATTTATGTTTACACTTTCCCCGACGTTTCGGTTGCTTTTCAGCAGCCATGGTCACGGGGAGACTCTTGATGTTATCATTAATAAAATTGTTCATTGAAATTAAAACTACTTTAAACGGATTTTGTCGCGTTGTTTATTCTAGAACAATTTTATTACATAATTTTGAACTATAACTCTATTATTGTTGAACTCTACTACAATTTAAGCTATTTAAATTAATCAAAACTATTTATATTTAAGTTTATACTTTCCCCCACGGTTCGGTTGCTTTATAGCAGCCATCGTCACGGGGAGGGTCTCCCTGACAACACGAGAAAATCCGTATAAAGTAGTTTTAATTTCAATAAACAATAAATGATAAAATCACTCATTGTTCATTGAACAACCAACACACAACATTCACATTCGCGTAAACTTAAGACAATGTTAATCATTGTTCATTGTTGGTTGGTGCATCTAACTAATAAGTTAAGATAGATGCAAGTTATGCACCTTCCTGAAAATGTCCAATCAGAATCAAAGTCCTTGACCGTCCATTGTGAAGGCTTATGGGAGAGGCCCACTAATGGACAATTACAGGTAATTCATTTGACTGATGCGATACTCATACAAGTAGCCATTGATCGAAATTAATCTAAACGTCAATGTTTGATGTAATTGCAGTCATTTTAAAGTCAATGCTTAAGGGTGCATCTGCCATAGGTATTTATGTGAATAACTGGATATAAATTATCTAATATATTATCATTAAAAAAAACTATTAGAATTGCGTTGATGGCGCAGCGATAGTGAATGAGACTGCTGTGTGTGAGGATGCGGGTTCAACTTCACTGGGATAATCAAGTTGAAAGTCCCTTATCTATACTAATATTATAAAGCTGAAAAATTTGTTTGTTTGAACGGGCTACTCTCAGGAACTACTGGTTCGATTTGAAAAATTATTTTAGTGTCGAATAGCCTATTTATTGAGGAAGGCTATAAGCTATATAACATCACGCTACGACTCACGGGGGGGGGCGCAGTAACAATAAACGCGGGTGAAACCGCGGGAACATCTAGTCTGGTATAAGCATCCGAGATCGACGCTCGGTTGAAGCTATGTGGGGATCAAATACACAACACTCGGCGTAGTAGCAGAGGCAAGCCCACCACTTAAACTTTACTTACACATTACACTTCTACTAACATGCCATGCCTTACTGAGTCCAGTACCGGGATCTATAGTTCTTGCAACTCAGAATGGCGAGCGGGCTATGTATGTGTGTGTAAGTGTCGCTCGCAATGAGGGCTACCGCGCTTGAATTTACCGCTAAAGGTACTAGTGTATCGTAAGGTCTAGACGTCAAACTTTAAAGTCACTTCAACGGTAATCATAGAAACTGACAATTATTACCGCGAAATTCGGCTTTTGACAGCAGCAGTGACAGTTTGTTTGACAGACAGGACCTTACTCGCTAGTGGCGACTCCTGGTGAGCGCAAAAACGATAGGCGCCCCTATTGACCACTCTGTCAAACACGCATTACGCATACTACAGCACTGTGCATTTACACGTAAAGCCCGCTCGCCTTCGTGAGTTGTAACTTGCAAGAACTGTAATAACTAACTAACAACATATTTTAATTAACTAATAAAATAACTGATATTAGATAATCTGAACCTCAACTTGCTCAGTTTAATGATCTAAAACGTCTCGAAAGTTAATCGTCACAAAAAGTTCTTGATGTTAGAAGCGTTTACTCTAGATATGCCCCGTTAGTTTGTAGGTATTAAAAGAGTTCGGACACTATTCCACCAGCAAAATAAACTGACTGTTTAACTTATTATAACGTTCTACTTTCATATTAATACGTGTGTTAATACATTGTAGATTAGCAGCGATAGCTCAGTAGGGAGACCTACATTCTACAATGCAGAGGGTCTCGGGTTCGAATCCACGTCGCGCACCTCTGACTTTCAGAAGTTATATGACTTTTCGAAATGATGTGCGTATTGATTGACAATTATCGCCTGCTCCGTGCTTCGGAGAGCACGTTAAGCCGTAGCTCCCGGCTGCCATAAACATCTATGGCAGTCGTTATTGGGAAGTCAGTGCCCTCTAATATACTGACACTGGTCTAGCCTTAGGGTATCGTTAGCCTTTGGGTTGCGGAGGTCAGGTGGCAGCCGCTCCGTGTAAAAACTGATATCCAGTCAAATCCAGTTAGACTAGAAAAGCCGACCTCAAGTGACTAGGGAATAATAAAGGCTAGGAAGAAATAATACATTGTAAATTACCTAGTTAGCAGGACATTGTAATCTTAACGAATAATAAGTATTATAAATGTGAATGTGAGTTCGTATGTTTGTTACGCTTTCACGCCTCAATTACTTGAACGATCGTCATTAAATTTCGCAACACATTGTCAGGGATTTCCTTTCCGTGAAACCAGTTCCAGTGAAACCGCGAGGAAAAGCTAGTAAAGTAGATATTTTCACAAATTTATGTGTGAACATTACTTCGGTAAAATGCACAAATGTTAGTAATTTTAAATCTTTACAACGCGTTCGTTATAATATTTTGACCCATATAAATAAATTAGCTGACTCGCGCAAGTTCGTCTGTTTCATATAAGAGAACTTTCCCTTTTTTATTGCTGCTCCGCTCCTATTGTCGTAGCGTGATGTTATATAGCCTATAGCCTTCCTCGATAAATAGGGTATCCAACACTGAAATAATTTTTATTTTAGTCCGCCTTTTCATCAACACGCAAAAAGTACTAGTAACTGGAGTTCCACAGAGTCAAACCGTCAACTTAAAAAAATAAATAAATAAACTTACGTCACTGCTCGACTTAAAATCTGAAGTAGGTTACCAATTTATTTAATATAAAATACTATTTACATTTTGTAGTAAGTAATATAATAAAGCATATACCAATCGTACTTATTAATAATTTAATCAACAAAACATCATACCTGTTAGGTACCTACGTTACGAAATTTCCTTCATTAGATATTAATATCCCAAAAATACTATATTTAAATAAAAGAATCATAATGGCCGAAATATTCATTGAAAAATGTGATAGCTTGCATTTGTCAGGAAGCCAACAGTTGGTTACACTCTAATTAAAAATACTTTAGTACTTAGTAGCTTTTGTCCGCTGCTTCGCTCGCGTTAATTTAGAATTTGACAATCAATTCGGGTTGTACTCTGCTTGTAACAATATAATTCAATCATGATTCGAAAGACACGTGGCGCCATCTATTATCATAAGAACGTTATTATTGTTTTCCTCGGGAACAGTAATTTTTTTCGGGATGAAAGGTAGTCTATGTCCGTTTTTTGTACACCTGTCAACGTATATGCAAAATTTCAGGATGATCGGTTCAGTGGTTTAGGCGTGACAAACAAACAAACTTATTTTCGCTTTTATAATATTAGTTAGGATTAGGATTAGGAAGTTAGGATTAGGATTCTTATCTATGTTTAAAAATTTCTAATTTGGAATATCCACAAAGCAAATGCCGCCGGCCGCCCGCGCGCCGCTCTGTTCTTTCTATGCGAGCTTACAAGAAATAGCAACAGCGCACGTCAGTCGAGCCTGCTCGCTCGTGGTATGTGGATGTGTAAGTCGCTTTACCCGCGCTCTCGCTCCCTAGTTACGACTATCGTAAAATTCAAGTTGGATTTCAGTGTTTCAAAATTCGAGTGAAGTTTTGGCTCACATCTCACATATAGGGCATTTTATAGCGTTTGGAGTGTGATTAAAATGTTTTATTGTGACGGGATTATGTGAAATGAGATTTAGTGTGGTTTATGTTTGACTTAGCTGTGGTGACGAATTTTGGGAATCATAGAATCTGTGCAGTATAACAGGTTAGTTTGTTAAATTGTTATTTTCTAGTTAGGTAGGGTTATGATCTGACCGGTCTCGTCATACAGGACAGTGATCATGAAATTTTCTATCATACTACGTGCGATTCCCGATAAGCCATCGGACGCTGTTACAAGGTGTGTTGATTCCGATTATCTAAACAGATTTTTCGAAAATCCTTGCATTCGTTACGTAAAAGGTGGTTACGTACTTTAAAGGTGGGAAAATAATAAAATAATTTAATGTAGTATTGGATCGTTGTAGGTTTACACATAGTTATAACCTTGTAAACGAAAACTACCCAATACAAAATATGTAGATTCAAATTCTTTACGATAGGTTGCTTAGGTACGTATGGTACTTAGGCAGGTTGTTTTTAAATGACAAATATAAAAATATAATCACAATAATATAGCTATCAGTATCTAGGCTGTGTTATCCACTCAATGATAGTGTATTTATAAGAAAATGAAATTGTCTCGACAATTCTATATTACGTGTCACGTAATAGGTATTTATAAGAAAATGAAATTGTCTCGACAATTCTATATTAGGCAAGTTATAAAATCCGTTAGAAATAGTTTAAATCGTAGCCACCAATTTATATGAACACCTACGAACGTTTCTTATTAAGCATCACATTAATATATATCCAAATATAGATGAAAAACTAAGCAATGGAATTCACAATATAAATTCTACCCAAAGATATTGTAGTTCTACAATATCTTTGATTCTAGACCATTAAATAATAACCTACTCATTAATACCAACAAGGCCGTGTTATATTTAAAACCTATAGATTACGTATAATATCGAAACTTACAAACTTAACCTAGGTATTTATAATACAAGTATAGATGAATAACAATAGATAACATACATTTTTATGCGGACGACAGTACCGTGCATGGGCGATATCTCGAACATCCTGGGGCCAAACAGGCTGAGGTTGAGGGGAAAAGGCAGAATCTTGTCGTTGAACTTGACCAGACCTTGGACCGCATCTATGAATGGGGTGCCAAGAACTTGGTCGAGTTCAACGCCAAGAAGACCCAGGCATGCGCGTTCTCAACAAAAAAGTCTCCGTTCCTTCCCCTCCCTTCTCTGAAGAACACTCCACAAGTGATACGTGACAGCCTCTCCATCTTAGGTATGGATCTTTGCCGCTCCTTTAATCCCAAAACCTACATCGAGAGCGTCATTAAGCAAGCTTCGCGAAAACTCGGAGTTCTGAACAGGGTGAGGCGGTTCTTCACGCCTTGGCAACTGTGCCTATTGATTAAGGCACAAGTGCGCCCTTGCGTGGAGTACTGTTCTCATCTTTGGGATGGCTCCGCGCAGTACTTGCTGGACGCTCTCGACCGGTTACAGCGGCGGGCTGTCCGTATTATCGGAGATCCAGAGGTCACGAGTTCACTGGAACCTCTCCAACTCCGTAGGGACATTGCCTCATTGGCATGTTTCTACAGAATATACCACGGGGAGTGCTCTGAAGAGTTATTCCATTTACTATCCAGAACAACGCGTGCTGGCTAAGATGCCATCATTACACGGTAGAGTCGATTAGAGCGCGTACCAACAAGTTTGGGTCCTCATACCTCTGCCGAACGACCAAGGCATGGAATTCTCTGCCAAGGCACGTGTTTCCTTCTTCCTTCAATCCTGGGTCCTTTAAGCGAGGCGTGAAAAAGCACCTTATCAGGCCGTCAAAGTAGAGACCTCAACATCGCCTCGGCTGCTATGAGGGCGGTGTGGAGGCCACTGCTCTTAGACCACACGACTGCTTACCATCAGGTGGAGTGTGGTCATTTTGACGAGCGAAATAAAAAAAAATAAAAAAAACAGTAATAACACCGAGTATACTTTTTTTTAGTAGATGGCAATTATAGCATTGCACTTTTACGTGGAACCTTAGAATAGTGACCGTGCATTAAGACTTTATCTAATATTATCTCTGTCTAGAATCTAGACTGTAGCCTGAGCGATTGTGTACCTAAGTATTGTTATATGTAAGACTAATATCTATCAACCGACCTTGGCGACTGATGGCCCATATTGTTGTGTCTACATAATGTTGTTATATAATTTTGCGTTTATCATTCTTGTGGCCAGTCCCACAACTAACAAGTAAAAATTACATACATACATAGATTCACGCCTGTTTCCCAGAGGTGTAGGCAGAGACTACGGATTTCCATTTGCTACGATCCTGACACACTTCTCTGGCTTCATTCACTTTCATCACATTCCTCATACACGCCCGTCGGTTCAAGGAGCTCTTAACCTGGCCTTTGTCCAGAACGCCTCCGATCTGATCGAGAAATGTTCGCCTACGTTTTCCTGTTGTGACTGTTCCATTCACACTAGCCTTATAAACTTTCTTAGTCAGTCTGTCCTCGTCCATTCTTTCTACATGTCCAAACCAGTTTAACATACCCTTTTCTATTCTTGTAACTATATCCACTTTCATGCCGCATCTCTCTCTAATCACACTATTTCTTATTCTATCTTTCAGAGTCACATCACATATGCTTCTCAACGCTCTCATTTCTACAGCATTTATTCTGCTCGCATGCTTCTTTTGCCATAACCAACTTTCACTACCACACATAATAATGTGGGCACTAATAGTCCTCTATGAACAGCCAAACGTGCCTTTTCGGATACATTTCGACTATTCATAAAAATTATCCTAAAGATAAATCACATGCTGACTCTGTCTTGTTGGGTTAAAGACGAGAGGTAGTGAGACTTTTATCTTACAGATAAATGTTATTTGGAGGTGGTCGGACAAGCCCTTAATGTACTCATGCAACAGAATACATAGTATTAGTGCTTATGCTACAAGATTAACTATATATTTATTCTTTACTAGATGTTCCTGCGATTTCACCCGCGTTTATCGTTACTGCGCCGCCCCCGTGGGTCGTAGCGTGATGTTATATAGCCAATAGTATTCCTCGATAAATAGGCTATCCAACCCTAAAATAATTTTCAAATCGAACCAGTAGTTCCTGTGATTAGCGCGTTCAAACAAACAAACAAACAAACTCTTCAGCTTTATAATATTAGTATAGATTATCCCCGATGATTCAGCTACTTTTCAGCCGCCTTGGTCACAGGGGTATGTGATTTGAATACATAACATTTGCGTAAAAGTAAGACAATATTTTTATGATATGCCTCTTCATAATAAGTTAATATACTGGTTATATTATTTAATCCTAATCCTAACTAATATTATAAAAGCGAAAATGAGTTTGTTTGTTTGTTTGTTACCTTTTCACGCCTAAACCACTGAACCGATCATCCTGAAATTTTGCATATATATTGTCAGGTGTACAGAAACGGACATAGGCTACCTTTCATCCCGAAAAAATTATTGTTCCCGAGGAAAACAACAATAACGTTCTTATGATAATAGATGGCGCCACGTGTCTTTCGAATCATGATTGAATTATATTAAGTATTATAAGCAGAGTACTACCCGAATTGATTGTCAAATTCTAAATTAACGCGAGCGAAGCCGCGGGCAAAAGCTAGTTATATTATAATTGAAGACCAGACATCCATCAGAGTACTGCCAAAAACGTTATTAAAGTTTATTTTAAATAACGTCAAATTAAACTAAAACTAATATTCTCTATAAGTGTTTATATCATTTTAAAGCGTATCAAATCTTGAAGCGTAGGTTATATCTTCAAAACGAATAGTCAAAACAGTATTGACACCAATATGGACAGTCATAAATCCACAAAATGGCGACGGCAAAATACAAAATGTCGTTTATCTATACAACATTTAAATTAATTTAATTAATAAACTCCTACATTATGGAAATTGCTGGGCCTATTTTGGTGTGTTTATCGCTACTGGTTGTGATGGCTTTGATACATAGTCTTATTTAATACTGTTACTGGTAGGTCTAGTAAGGTGGGCATGAGTAGGTGAAGCTGCCAATCAGATATGGTTGGGCTATATATCAAGTAATACCCGACACGCGACACATAATCGAGACTTAACCTTTGACTTTTTTAAACAAAGAAGGAAATGTTGTCTTTTAAGCAAAGATTAATAAGAGTACTACCTAAATGCTGTAGTGAAAGCGACTACTGTCTATGAGGTCTCTATTTTGATTCCCGGGTGTAGCAAAGTGAAACAGGGTTTTTATGTCAAGGAATGAGCAGCGATAGCTCAGTGGGGAGACCAACAGCCTGCAATGCAGAGGGTCTCGGGTTCCAACCCACGTCGCGCACCTCTGACTTTCGGAAGTTATATGACTTTTCGAAATTATGTGCGTCTTGATCGACAATTATCGCCTGCTCCGTGCCTCGGAGAGCACGTTAAGCCGTTGGTCCCGGCTGCCATGAACATCTATGGCAGTCGTTATTGGAAGAGTGTCGACACAAAAGATCCCACTGGGTCGAAGTGTCGGCAGTCTGCACTGACTGGCCTCCACATAAGATAAGATATGTCAAGGAATTCTTAATAGCTGCATGGAGTCTGGAACGGTATCTCATAAAAAGGAATAAGCTTGTCTCATTTAGAACTGAAATGCAAATTTGGCGTATGGGTGTTGTGCCCGTTCTTTAGAGATACAAGCGTGATACGTGGTATGTACTAAAACTAATACTAACTACTATTTAAAGCTCCCGAATATCGAATGTTTTAGAATAGTTTGAGAGTCGAGTTAGTATCTAGATATGAATAACCGATAGTTAGTTACTTTCAGAGAACTCTAAAATGCTTTTCAAATGGTCATTCGAATGGAATTAATTTGATTCTTTAATTAAACTATAATTAACTGAAAATTTTTGACTAGTCTAGAAGTCATCTGCTTTTATGTATGAATTAAAATTATATAAAGTCATGACGCGTCTTTTAGTAGCGGAAGATGTAGGTGTTCCACACTCAGATTACGGTAGTGACGTTTAGGTCACACGGTTAAATTGACTATTTGACCATGTAATATTTGGTTTTGATTATATAATATCAACCCTGTATTAAACTGTCCCACTGCTGGGCACTGGCCTCTTCTCAGTGTGAGAAGGGTTTGGCAATAGTCCACCACGTTGGCCCATTGCGGATTCGCAGACCTTACATATATTCGAGAACATTATGGATAACTCACATAAATGCAGGTTTCCTCACGATGTTTTCCTTCACCGTTAAAGCAAGCGATAATTAACTATTTAATACATACATAACTTCGAAAAGTCAGAGATGCGTGCTTTGGGATCGAACTCGAGACCTCTGCGTTGCAGTCCAACGGTTTCCCACTAGGCTATCGCGTTTTGGTTGCTATGTGAATAATTTAATTTTATTTATTGGAATCTGAGATTGAATGTGTTAGTTTTTATTAATGTAATGTTTATATGCCAAGCACAATTTCAGACTTCATGCTGCTAATGAGCATTTGTTAATAGAAAAACCTAAGAATACGTTTGCCGAACCGGGAATCTAACCCGAGATCTTATGCACAGAAGTCCTATGCACTCGCGCACTAAACAGCTAAATGCCAAACCTGAGGCCTCCAGATAAGCCGCAGACGTAACAATCAAAGTATCTAACATTAAATTAAATATAAAAATATCCTCCCAAAATCGACTTTCGGCAATAACAAGGGCAAAGTTGTCTGGCGAAAGGCCGATCCCTTTAATAATCTTTTATAGACAGATGGATTCTTGGGACCCAACAAAATTATTAAATTTACCCGCACTCAAAAAAGCTTCCCACGTGAAAAATCTAAAAAGCCGTAAAAATAATTTAGTCTAACTTTAAATAGTAAGCTTGTTAAATTGGTAAGGTTTTGAAACGATTGCTTTGATTGTGCAGTGGAGTGTTTGTTAATGCGACTGCCGGTTGCGGGGTAACAGGTTCGGGTATTGGACGGTTTTTGTTTTCGTCTGACGGCATGGAAAAGGGAGTGAAGATCTTTTGATTTCCTCCGAAGACAAACAAAAAAAAGTTATTTATCTTCTAAATGTACTTCTATACAATGAATAATTTCTGTGACGCGACGAACTTTACAAACATTCAAACAAAAATGGACATCAAGAATATCCAAGCTTGCAACAACTATTTCAAAGGAGAACGATTGCTGGCAACAAAGTGAATGGAGCTCTACGCGCTTTTATGAACAGTCGAAATGTATCCGAAAAGGCACGTTTGGCTTTTCATAGAGGTCTATTAGTGCCCACACTTATGTATGGAAGTGAAAGTTGGGTATGGCAAAAGAAGCATGAGAGCAGAATAAATGCTGTAGAAATGAGAGCGTTAAGAAGCATATGTGGTGTGACTCTGAAAGATAGAATAAGAAATAGTGTGATTAGAGAGAGATGCGGCATGAAAGTGGATATAGTTACAAGAATAGAAAAGAGTATGTTAAGCTGGTTGGGACATGTAGAAAGAATGGACGAGGAAAGACTGACTAAGAAAGTTTATAAGGCTAGTGTGAATGGAAAGAAGAGGAAAACTTAGGCGAACGTTTCTCGATCAGATCGGAGGCGTTCTGGACAAAGGCCAGGTTAAGAGCTCCTTGAACCGACGGGCGTGTATGAGGAATGTGATGAAAGTGAATGAAGCCAGAGAAGTGTGTCAGGATCGTAGCAAATGGAAATCCGTAGTCTCTGCCTACCCCTCTGGGAAACGCGTGAATCTATGTATGTATGTATGTATGGAACAACTATTTGTACAAATTTTTGTCTTGTTTGGGATTCGAACCCAGTAGACTCGGTGTAGTGGCAATACCAAGGCGCCCACTTAAACGACAGTGGTCGAATTTCGACCACTGTGCGAACATTTATATACAGAAACAGAAGTATTAATGTCTGTTCGTTTGAGCCGGCAATTATCACGTCGCAGAATGACAAATATTACTTATAACCTAACCTAAATACGAGCCAAGATTTATGCTGGACGTGTTTGATATATTATCCACATTTGAATCTGGCTTAATACGAGTCTTGTTTAAATAATACTAGCCTTTATTTACGCATTTGCTCGTTAAAATGTCGCAGCAGTGTTAATTTTGAGGGGCCGGGCCGGCTCGACCGGGGAAGTACTACCCTCTCACAGAACATCGACGTGAAATACCAGTATTCCTACTGTTATTTTGCGTTCGGTGAGTGAGAGTACCGGAGGCCCAATCA
This sequence comes from Catocala sponsa, assembly GCA_963564715.1. Taxonomy (NCBI): domain Eukaryota; kingdom Metazoa; phylum Arthropoda; class Insecta; order Lepidoptera; family Erebidae; genus Catocala; species Catocala sponsa. Next base: position 14,193,347 of record OY751351.1, read on the forward strand.
CCCCCTTTCTCCTATTCCCGGTCCTTCTCCTTCCTAATTCCTTTCCTAAAAGGTCGGCAACGCGCAAGTAATACCTCTGGTGTTGCAGGCGTCCATAGGCTACGGTGACCACTTACCATCAGGTATGCTTGTTTGCCACCTTAGTTGTACAAAAAAAGAAAAATTAGAGTGACGGCATTTACAGCGTTACTTATAAACGGGATTAAATATAATGATCAGCAAAAATACTAATTGGTCAGCAAATATTGCACAGCATAACGAGCATCTATACGCCTCAAATCACTGCATTCCGTCTCGTAAGTGTTAGGTTATGTTAGGTTCCTTTTTTTAAACCCACCCAAAAATAGGAGCCCCGCATAGCGGGGCTCCGTCGACTAAGTTTAATATCTTTAAAGTTTGCTGGCCATGAGTTGCTGATCAATTAGCTTTTTTTGCTGCGCAATTAGTATTTTTTTGCTGTGCAGTTAAATACTACCCCTTATAAACCGCTCTCAATATTTAAGAGGTAGTTAAGTGTTAGCTAGCGACTTAAGAAATAACTATGCATACCCAAAAACATTACTCAAAGATGAGTGTTAGTTCAATAATATTAATTAAGCACTGGTGCCTAACTAATATTACTGGCAGTGGCTCGTTGATCAAAGACTTGAGCGCTATCAAGTTGAGAGATAGCTCTAAGCATTGATAGCGATATTTTACTATAGCGATATTCTTAAGTAAAGCTTTTAAGATTGGTTTTCTTCTTTCGTGTCGTAGGTTATACTTAAAGATGTGCTTAAAATATCTTCTATTTACAGCTGATTGCGTGGCTAAAGGTTGTGATGTCTATGTTAAACATTTGAATTAAATTTACATGTTTAAAAATTTGATTGATGACAGTGACTGAAGTACTACTATCCCATCGGGTATGTGTGTGCACCTATGTTATGTACTTATTTGGACGTAGAATATACATGGAAAACATAGCACAACCAAGAGATAGGTATGATTACACTTCCTTGCTACATTTTGTGTATTAAAAAGTAGATGTGTCCGCGGTTTCACCCGCGTTTATGATTACTGCGCCGCCCCCGTTGGTTGTAGCGTGATGTTATATAGCCTATAACCTTCCTCGATAAATAAACTATCCAACAATCAAAAATTAACAAACAAACAAACAAAAAAACAAACAAACTCTTCAGCTTTATAGGTAATATTAGTAGTATAGATAATTACATTATTTCAGTGTAATTTTTTGCGTAGCACCAATTTATATATATGGGCACCCATCTAAAACATTACTCTAAGATCATTGCTTAACCTCACGAAAAGACAATTCAGGACCTTGTCATTCCTTTACCTATTTTTGTTTATAAATTTGTTCGCCATCCAAAACATAACCTCAACATCATTGCTACACTTCACGGAACTACATTTCGAAATATCGCCATTCTATATAACTTTATGAGATTAAACTACTATATACGGATTTTATCGCGTTGTTTATTTGACACTTTATTAATATTAATAAAGTATAAATAAATAATTCAATTAGCTTAAAAAATTTGTATAGTTAATAGTAATTATAGTAGTGTAACAGTTTTTCAAAATTTTGTAATAAAGTGTCAAATAAACAACGCGATAAAATCCGTATATAGTAGTTTAATTTCAATGAATAACATTCGCGTAAACAGAAGACAATATAACTTTATGAGGTTTCAGAACTTGTAACATTTAAATCAGAGGTTCCCAGACTTTTTTCTCATAGACCACTTTCAAAATTTAGCTGATTCCGTTGGACCTCCTGCAGCTACTTTTCTACCATATTCCTTGGCATTCGTATTTATATTCAACAAGTTCATGCATTTAATTTTTTTTTAATTCTCGGTACTGAACCTATCACGGTAGGCGGGCTGACCTTAATTCTACATTGATAGATGAAGTCAAGCCAACATTTTAGTTCTTCACTATCGAAAGCAAATAAATTTTCGTGGACCTCCGCTTACGAATTGTGAACCCCCATTTTTTGTCACGCCAACATAGACCCCGGTCGAGTTTCCCGTGGACTCCTGGACCACTTTGGGAACTAAGGATTTAAACTAATTAGTAATTATAGGTACCTATGCAAAGCGGTTAATTCTATAATTAAGATACATAAGCCTCCTGTCTATTTGAAATAGGATAAAGAGAATATAGCATACGAAGCCTCAATTAGTTAATAAGCGGTTCCTATTCACCACGAGTAAATTAGTATTAGCTAATGAATATTTATATAGGGTATCGTAATTTAATTATCTAAATTAAAGAGTGCCTAGGTGAGCAACGATAGTGAATGCGACTGCTGTAGGTATATGAGGTCTCGAGTTTGATTCGTATATGACATTTGAATTATATAAATTGACATTTCGATAATCCATACGGCCTCGATGGCGTAGTGGTTAGTGTAAGCGACTGTCACGCCTGAGGTCGCGGGTTCGATTCCCGCACAAGTCAAACATTTGTGTGCATGAACATGGATGTTTGTCTTGGTCTGTGTGTTTCTATGTATAATATGTATGTATTTACAAAAAAAAGTATATATGTATGTGTATCCATTGTCTAGTACCCATAGTACAAGCTTTGCTTAGTTTGGGCTAGATGGTGTTGTGTGTATGTGGTAGAATATTATATTATATTATATACAACGTGTTACAGATATAACGCACAACTTCAAACGGCTTATTCCCGCCCGCTCCGCTATTTTGCTCCCAAGCGCTCCAAGACTAAAATAAAATATAATTATTATTTTGTAAAATCGTTCCCAAGGGCTCCAAAAGCTTATGAATTTTTTTTTCTTTAAATCCTCTGATCTCCATATATTTATTCCTAGAAGCTCCAAATTATATTACAAATAATTAAATAAAGACCTATTTACTAGTGTGTTCCCGACAGCTCCAAAACAAGCTTAGTTGTAGCAGTAGTAGTGTAGTTAGCAGAATTAAAACATGTAATAATATAATATTAGTTTTTCTCAAAAATCTCAAAGTACATAGAGAATGTATTGGAGCTGTAGGGAATGAAATTAGTAAATGTGGCTACATTTATTATTTTCATATAAAAATCTTTGGAGCACCGGGTAACTAATGAATGGAAAATTAATTTTAGACAACAATAGATTTGGAGCGCACGGGAATAAGCCCCTCAAACAACCTAATTAGATTATTAAATCGTAATAATAATATAAAATTATTAAAATGTTACTTTTATGTACATGCTTAAATATTTTAATTTAACGAATTAGTTCTCCTTATTGTGCGCGGATAGTATGGGTATATATTACAATAAATCTAACATTATTGCCTTTATTGCATCAAAAACCGTATTGCCTTGAATTATGATACATTTTGGTTTATTTCAGCTGTTTAATAAATGGGTGAGGATAATAAATTAAAAAATGATAATAATAATAAATATTAAATATTGCTGGAATTGATTCAGTAGCCAATTTTGAATAAACTACTTTCAGGATGTGCGTTTATTATGTTACACGTTCTATACATAGATACTGCACGAATGGCGTATTGGTTTTTAAGTGGTCGGCTCGCCACTGCCACTAGGCCGAGTGTTGTGGGTTCGAATCCCACAGAGGACAAAACGAATGTTTGTAAATTCCCCCGCGACATAGGATTTATGCCTATTGCGCGAGTTGTCATTAAAGTCTTTTTAAAGGCTCCTTTTAAACACACAGTGCCGGCAAAGCCGCGGTCCACCCGGCGGCATACAAAGCCGCCGGTTTTGCCGCACAAAGGAGCCGCCGGCATGGCCCCCCGGGTATGCCGGCGTACCGCGCGGCTAGCGTTCTACACGACTGTCACAACTGGAATGATGCTCGGCGGCGTTGTGCAAGTTTCTGCGGCACATGCCGGCGGCACGTGCCGTTCGGCAAAAGCCGGCGGTACGTGCCGTTCAGCAAAAGCCGGTGGCCCGTGCCGCCGGCATTGTGTGTAGGAGCCTTAAGAACAAAGAGCGAATACTGGCCCCTAAACAAAAGAAACAGCTTATTGTTTGTTGATTGATTTGATTTATAAAAGAACATTCAACTCAGTATAAAATCATTCATCGTTTTGTATTGCTTTCATACTATATTATATCTACTTATAAAAGTTGCTGTGTCGCGGATGAGACAAATGTATACCTAATCAATACCCAAATCCGTTGTTTCAATGTTTGTAAAGTTTCTCTTTACAAATATTCATACAACGGACACAACGCACAGACTCGGAACAAATATTTGTGGATCTCACTATTTTTACTATTCTTTTCAGTGTAGTGGAAAGTGTGTGTAATAAAACCCCTTTGTGGATTTGACACAAGTATATTATATATGCATGAGTAAATAATGTTTGTTTGCTTGTTTTAGATAGCGTTGAAATTTAATTCCATTCGTCTCATCCTCGCTCCGTTGAACAGCCTTCTGCAGATCAAAGCACTCTTCACTTGTTGATGCATTAACAGAATCTTGCGCTAATGAAAACATCTATCCATCACTCCACTGAAGATCTAATACCAGAGATAAATTGACGCAGTGATCAGCGTTACTGCGCACCAGTTATTAGTCAGGCGACAGGAAACGAGCCTCTGTATCTGATCTGACGGCTAATTAAACTTGACGTGGATTCAAACTGCAGTACGACTAAGTTTACAGTACGTATACGACATGTCTTTTGCGTCTTTAGATATTTGGTATAGGCTATAGAACACGGAACATAATTGGTTTCTAGTAAATATGTCTCGCTTGTCTTGTTTTATATTCTATATTCTACGACCACATACACACAACACTATCTAGCTCAAACTAAGCATAGCTTGTACTATGGGTACTAGACAATGGATAAACATACATATTACTTATATACTTTTATTTTGTAAATATATACATATTATACATAGAAACACCCAGACCAAGACAAACATTCATGTTCATGCACACAAATGTTTGACTTGTGCGGGAATCGAACCCGCGACCTCAGGCGCGGCAGTCAGTTACACCAACCACTACGCCATCGAGGCCATCAAATCAATCAATACAATTGAGTAAGGGCTATGTTTAGGCTACAAGTAACTGACAGGTTGTAAACCACACTTTATCAAACACAAAATTCTGATGCTTCCGTCTTTATACATATACATATAATCCTAAACGAAAGTTTAAATAATCTTTTTCTTGAGCCAAGCATCAAACGCGAAATGTCACGATTTTTTATTCCTTTTCCCTAAAGTCAGATATATTTGAAGTCGTATTATTTGTTAAAACAAATCTATACTAATATTATAAAGCTGAAGAGTTTGTTTGTTTGTTTGTTTATTTGTTTGTTTGTTAGTTTGCTTGAACGAGCTAATCTCAGGAACTACTGGTCCGATTTGAAAAATTCTTTCAGTTTTAGATAGCCCATTTATCGAGGAAGGCTATAGGCTATATATAATCACGCTAAGATCAATAGGAGCTGAGCACCAATGAAGAATGTTTCAAAATCGGAGGGTATTTTTTCCTTTTGAGAGCTTCCGCTGCGTGCGCTGCGTAAACAGTTGAAGTTTCGCAAAAATCATGTAAAAAAGTCCGCGACAGCAGATGTCTATCTTTTAAGGTTGGCTCACTATAACCATTTTTATGCTAACCAAATTTATTCTAAAATAATGCATTATTTGCGAAGGTATTATTATAAACATGATATTAATCCTTATCCAAATAAATACGTTATTCATCACAAGTATTTAATTTAAAACAAAATTGCCCTTTACATCATTCAATTTCAATGAATATCTTAGGAGATATCGCAGTTTTAAAATAACATTCCAGCAAAATAATTACCCATTACAGACATAGTACAAACGATGTTTCTCCTGGTTTATTCTGCGTGATTACTACTGGTTCGATTTGAAAAATTCTTTTAGTATTGGATAGCCTATTTATCGAGGAAGGCTATAGGCTATATAACATCACGCTATGACCCACGGGGGCGGCGCAGTAACGATAAACGCGGGTGAAACCGCGGGAACATCTAGTCCTCATATATTTCCCATTCTATGTTGTTAGGCGCAAAAATATTTTATGCATACGAAGAGCTAAAACTACCCTTATGTGGAATAGTATATTCTGTTTAGTTCCAAAACTATAATAAGCTACAGGAGGAATATAAACAAAAAGAAATGCTACTACTCTGTCAAGGACTTTCTAAATGTCGTTTTGTTAATATTTGTTAATTTTTAAGGTTATGCTTTAGTTTTGTTGCTATAAATATAATTTAGACTTAGATTTGTTTTGATTAATTATATTTGATTTATTTGTGTGTTTGTTTTTATCATTTAGGTAAATTTTTGTACGCTGATTGTGTTGGCAAGACACAGCTATGCACTTCCATTTGATTTTTTAAGATCTTTTTATAAACCTATGTTTAACAAATAAAAATAATTTAAATTTGAATTTGAATTTGAATACAACTATACAGATGATACAAATATACATACCTACGTATATAGATCTTATTTTTCGGTCAATGGCGAAGCGACCACTTAAACCACTACGCCCGCGCCATCCGTGCAGTTAATTCGAAGCACGCTTTGCCTGATTCGGGAATCGAGTTTAAGACCTTTTTGCACAATAGTGGCATTAACTATAGCTGCGCCATTAAGCTGGACCATAGAAATATGACAATTATATTGTCTAAGCGCTGCCTGCAGTCAGCGCAGCAGTGTCACTCGACACAAATACTAGTATGATTTTCTTTTCTTATCAAAAGTTTAAATATAACGATCCTGCATTCGAATATCAAATAGTATGGCCACTGATTTTATTATTCGAATGACTATTACATATTTAAGGCGATTGCATCGCTCAAACCTTAAAAACATGCTCGGTTTAAATAAGTTTGTAGATGAATCCTTTTTTACATTTACCATAAATAAAATATACTAGTAAACTTTTTATCCTTTTTTACTTTGGGTTACTGGATTACAGCCCAGATCTCCAAGGTCATTGGGCAATGTAATGCCCTTAAATTCAATTTGATGACACATTGATATTTTTTGGAGTTAGATGACGAATTCATTTATTTATTCTTTCTTAAATCCTCTACTCTTACTAATTACGTATTGTAGTAATTTGCTAACTACGTAAGAGTAGAGGATTATGCATTAAGATGTCTCGGTCTCTGTATTAACTTTTCGGTGTATTCATACCTAAACATCCTGTACTACCTACAAAACATTTTCAATAAAATCATCCGTCCGCCCGTGCACTACGCTGACCATTCAGTTTCGAATAACAAATTTTGTTTAAATTAGATTTATTACATGTTTTAAACTTGCCAAACGTTATAATAATTGTTTAAAGGCAAGATGCGCTCTTAATTCTTAATACTTAACCTACGTTATACACATTAAACGAAAATAAAAACACAATAAAAATATAAAACAAAAATAATTTAGTCGCGACGATGTCGTGGCGACAAGAGAGATGCGACATACGGACGCATTTTGCATCTCTCTTCTACCTTTATGCTTGTAGAGCTGAATATTTCTTACCAAAATATTAAATAAAACTGCCCTTCAAAGCACCGGAAACCAAGTCTTACTTCATAATTATGCTATAGAATTATATGCCAATTAATTTCACAAGAAAATGTACATAACTAATATTAATTATATACTTTTTCCATATCAAAACACTCTTACTTATACTTGTAAGCGTGATAAAAATCTTTGAATAACAACATGAAAATATTTGCTACATAATATTGCCCTTCGCTTTTGATCTTCACCCCCTTATGAGCTCACCGTTGCTAAGCAGTGCTCATATTCCATGACCATACCCAGTGACGTTGAAAATGTATTATAAAAATGACAAGACTTATTCGTTTCTCGGCTTTAATGCAAATTGGTAAAGATTTCCGGGTATATTATAAAATATAATAGATTTTCCCCGCGGCTTCGCTTGCGTAAATGTAGGTTATGTAAATTTTCATCCCTCGGGAAAAGTACTTTTTCCTGAATGAAAGGTGCCTTACGTCCTTTTCGGCACCTCTGACAACGTGTAGGGTTGCGAAATTTCATGATGATCGTTCAAGTCGTTCAGACCTGAAAGCTTACAAACTCACATTCGCATTTATAATATTACTTAGAATAAAAAGCCTTAACTACTGCTACGCGTGGCAGTGTTTATAAAACAACCCTTATTAATAAAATCCACATATTTTAAGGTCACTGTCATGTTGTTTGTCTCCTTAATACCTCTAAGGCAGGTCCGCATAAATGTTGACCCTTGTGGTCCCGTATACGAGTAAAATATTAAAATAGGGTACCCAAAATTCAATATTACGGATGTAACACTAGGCAGGGTGACCAAAGGCTTGAATTTTTGCTATGTGACCCGTGTTTTTAATGAAGGGTCCTTGGTTATGTGACTCTCGGTTGATAGGTAATTTGAATTCCTTTGGGTAATTCTTAGTTCTTGAGGGATGTTGGTTTGGTTTAGTTACAATATAGTGGTTTGTGGTAAAATGACTGATTTGTTATATTTACGACGCTTTTTTTCGGACTGTCTGGTCAGTTGTGGTTATATTTGCAGCTGGTTGTAATGTTTACAGTTTGATTTCGGGCTGGTAGTAAAATTCACATCTGTCCATCAGGTTTTTAATGCTATCCTCGGGCGGGAAAAGGTCATTTTCGTCAATAATTTTTAGTTGCTGCTGAGAGTTTAAAACGTTTTAAATGAAATTGATTCTTAGACTGATCACTAATGTGGATTACATTAAAGCTTACATGTGTGAGTTGTCCTAGCACCAATATGCTTGAGACTACATAATATACTTTATAAAGAAAGCGTAATGTTAAAGAAGACTGCCTCGGTGTTCTCGAGTCGGGCAAAATATTATTGGGACATTTTCTAGAAATTCTTAATAGCTGCCATACACTTCTGTTCTCTTCACATTACCGCCCTTTTTTAACATATTTTTTACTCGACTGGACGACGCGCGACGCTTGCGTCGTCCAGTCGAGTAAAAATGATGTTACGTAACAACACGCTATTCCATTCCAATATAATAAAAAGAGATAAACAAACAAAATCCTTCGACTTATAGATCTACCTTTTCTGGTGTACTTGAGATATTTCGCTGTAGATCTATACGCACTTGAACTCAATAAAGCGATCCTTCAATATTACAAGACGTTGTTTCCACTCAACAGTTCGTGACCTTACTTCAATAAAACCACTTCCATAGATTAAATCGCTTTAAATTACTCACTGGTACGTTTGCCTGTATATTTTATTCTGACAACCGTTTATAAATATGTATTAAAAGATAAAATGCCTCATGCCGATATATTTTGAAGCGGTAGGTAAAGACTAGCGGCATTTGGTAGTGTTGAAGACGGATGAAAGGGATGAGCTGCACTGAAAGAAAACAAATGAAGAAGTATTACGTATGGTTCATGAGGTAAGACAGTTGTAAAAACTATAGATAACAGGAGAGGAAAGTTAAGTGGCCATTTGATGCGACATGGCGAATTCTTTAATACCATCTTAGATGGTAATTGAAGGAAGGAGAGGAAGGCGGGGACTTAACTTACATTTCTGGGTAAACCGGTTCAGTACGAATGTACTGTCACCAAATAATTGGCGAAAGCAGCCTATTTCTCTTAAAAAGTAAGACTCATTTTAACGAATATAGGATTCGAATACTCAACCATTCAATCATAATTCCGCCTATCGCTACATTTTATTCCAACGTCCGCCTCTCGAAGTTCAAATGAATTTCATTTGATTCTGCCTCTTGTAAATGTTTTAAATACATTTACAAGAGGCAGAAACGTTGGCTGTTCCGATGAGTTCCGACAGACTTAATCCAATAAGAGGCGCTCTTTTAGTTCATTAGTTTCTTTCCTTCATTCGTTCAGTTATGCTGATTCATATTTTGTACTCGGCGTTTAGCACTTTATTGAAATGGCAAGACTATTTTTGTGTCATTGCAGTTGAACTAATTTTGAGGATATCGTCGCGTTTTATTTCGTATACTGCTTTTTATCTGCATTTATTTTGACGTTTCAGGTATTAAGCAGCATTTTACGGAGAACAGTAGCGATAGCTTAATGGGAGACCGGTGGACTGAAATGTGGAGAGGTCTTGGGTTTAGCCTTAAGGCACGCATCTCTGACTTTTCGAATTTATGTGCGTATTATAATATTTGCCATGTATGTAAACCGTCCTACTTCTGGGCAAGCGAATGGTCATAGTGTGAGATGAGGCCATAGTCCAGCACGCTGGCCCAGTGCGGGTTGGCTTAGGTCCCACGTTGTAGAGGGTGTGCTTATTGCCACCTACCGGGAACAGCTAGACTGCTTGCTGCAACTGAAAGTTTCTTAATAGAAAAAGCCAATAACACGCCCCCGTGATTCGAAACCGTGACTTTATACACAGCGGTCAAAATCAAAGTCAAAAATCTTTATCGCCATAAAAATGTGCAAACAATTCTTGGACACGTCATTTAACTATTAAATTAATTACAAAATAAAAATCATAAATAGTCGCATTCATTACCGCTGCGCCACCAAGGCAATCTAAAAAAGATCGTTTTTTTTCCCTTCCCTTAAACAAAACCTTTTAATAGCTGTCTTTGTATACCAGTAAACAAAGAAGGAAGGAGGAAGGAGAGAGAAGAAGAAGGGATGTTCTGGGTTACCATCCCGTAACCCAGAACACCCCCTTAATTATAATGACGTCACTGATCGTTTTCTTTTCTGACTACTGCCTTTTAGCCCACAACGTATCAAATGTTTTCGTCGACACCTATTGTCTTAGAAAGGGTTGACGTTTTATTTCAAGGGTTGATTTCTAGAAATGACTAGCGGTATTAAAATGAATGAAATTAGGATTGTTTGTTTTGGACTTGGGTGTTATTATTGTTTAAAATTTGTTGTAGTGAATGTTACGTCTCGAGTTCAATTCACTGGTCGACCAAAATTACACTTGTGTATATTTCATTAGTAAAATAATGTTCATCATTTTCTACAAAACTGTTTTGTGTGTTATTATTGTTATTTCTTGTCAGGGAATTTTCAAAAGCAGCACGGTGTATGTATGTAACTGTGCTCGGTAATCGGCAAAAGGATAGTACGCTATTACAGGGTACCTTTGTTTTTAAAACCAATGTTTTCAAAACAAATCAAATTTCCCTGTCGCGGGAAATCTTCCAAACTTTCAAACAAAGGACATAATATACACCCAGACTTAAACAACCATATGTGGATCATACAATTTATTGACCCATGTCATCGAATCTACAACACTCGGCTCACTGGCAAGGCGACCACTTAAACCACTACGCCAGGCCAAATTATCCCAAAAAGCAATAGGATTTTCCAATTTCTCTCACACACCTCGGATACGCATGTGTGTTCCTGAGTGATAAAAGTCCCGGTCTCCGCTGGAGTCAAATATGATCCACAGATTGATTTTATGGGCTCTGTTTTTGGAACATATGATAATACTAGTTTTCACCCGCGGCTTCGCTCGCGTAAATTAGGTTATGTTAGATTAGGTTTGCAACAGTTCTTTTTTTCCGGATGAAAGGTACCCTATGTCCTATTCTGTACCCCTGACAACGTGTGTGCAAAATTTCATGATGATCGGTTGAGTAGTTAAGGCGTGAAAGCGTAACAAACAAACAAACAAACAAACTCATTTTCGCACTTATAATATTAGTAAGGAAAGTAAGGATTACCCGTAGATACTAAATGAAAAATATACGTGTTTTTTCTTTCGCCAAAACCGCTGCGGTACCTACGAAAGAGATGGATAGATTCCTTCGGTGATATGATTTATGTGGATTTTATGTGGTAATGTTGTTTTGTCACGATCATTTATTTTTGTTAGCAGGGCAGGCTGTGAGCCAGACATTGAGATCGAAGGTCGTGGGTTCACGTTTAGTGTCTGAACACGAAAATAATATCTGTCTTTTCAGCGATACCTACTGAGGATACCATTTTTTACGTAGAGATCGCAAGTTAGATTTATATCACGAAATTTTTAACTTATATATGTAATATCTGAACGCATTGACATCTCTCTATAATTAATATTCATGAACAAAATTATTTATGAACTCTGGCCAATTGCACTATTGATGGACTATAATGTTTATCCCTTTTTTACCAAAACGCCTGTGTTGTGCTGGAAGTATGACGCTCCAAAAATATATGTACATATATATTATGTTACATACATATCTAATTTTTGTGTCATTCACTGAATTGCATATTAATGTACTTTACCTTCGGGGTTAGGTGAGAAGAAAGGATCCGTTGTATTTTAAACATTTATTTTCTGTTTATTATATACTAGCTTTCGCACGCAGCTTCACGCGCATAAAAGTTTGTTAGGTTAGTTTATGTTACTAAAATACATTCTTTTTAATAGAATATAGCCCATGTTAATCAGTGATAATATAGCTTTCCAACGGTAAAATAATTTTAACAGTTGGTTGTATAGTTTTTGTGTTAAATCTTTACCAACAAACAAACAAATAAATCAAATCTTTCTACTTTATAATATTAGTATAGACTAGGATGTAGTAATTATCAGTATTTTTTTATATTAGTTCTCCTAAAACTTTGTTGAGTACGTTAACCGAGTCTGTACTGCTACTAAGATCATCACGATCTACCGCAAACATAACGAGGTAATTAATCAACGAAACTTTACTATTTATTATTAGCCCTGTTAGAAACCCACTGGACGGATAAGCTATTATATATCACTAGATGTTCCCGCGGTTTCTCCCGCGTTTATGATTACTGCGCCGCCCACAGGGTCGTAGCGTGATGTTATGTAACCTATAACCTTCATCGATAAATAGGCTATCCAATACTAAAAGAATTTTTCAAATCGAACCAATAATTCCTGAGATTAGCGCGTTCAACCAAACAAACTAACTCTGTAGCTTTAGAATCTATATATTGATACGTGAAGCGAAAACTTTGGATCCCTTTTTACGAAAATTGGGCGGACGGAGGAGTATAAAATTTCGCACACTTATAGTTTATACATAGAAGAAGTGACGAATGCTAATATTTATATAAAATATGCATTAAAAATACATTAAATTAATCAAAAAACACTACACGCACACAACCATGCATTTGACACACGCAGTCGAAGCGCGTAACTATGGTTACATATGTCAATATATAATGACATATATCAGCAATATCTTACAGACAAACTTTGGTCGAATTTCGAGCACTAGGCGACCGCTAGTATTACTAGATGTTCCCGCGGTTTTACCCGCGTTTATGATTACTGCGCCGCCCACGGGGTCGTAGCGTGATGTTATGTAGCCTATAACCTTCCTCGGTAAATAGGCTATCCAACACTAAAATAATTTTTCATATCGAACCAGTAGTTCCTGAGCGCGCTCAACCAAACAAACAAACTCTTCAGCTTTATAATATTAGTATAGATGACAATCAGCCATGAATATTACAAACCAATCACTGTGACTGTCATTTTAACCCCATTAAACGACTCCGAAGATCGCCACATAGAATAAAAGGGATTATATAGTCATGCCAGCCAACTACGACATGGCTAGCTTCAAACACCTTTCGTCTCGAAGTTTAAGCGAACAAGAAGTTTTTCTTTGGCGTCAAAGCGATCAATAGTTAACTTTTAATACGCAACTTGAACGGGCGAAGTACTATCGAGTTTTTCAGTTAGAAAATGTTCAGTTAGAGCAGAGTGTTTCGAAAGTATACGGCAAAGTGGAAACGTCTGCTGTTATATACATACATTCATTGTGTTACGCATCTATCCCCCAAGGGGTAGGCAGAAGTGTATTACACCCATATTTTACGCTAGATAACATTATAATATGTTTCATGAAATAGAGGGCAAGCCTACCTATTGCTTTTTGTCAGGCACAGTTACAGACTCCGTGCTGCTGGTAAGACTGACAACAAACTAAATAACACATTGTTCGATTCGGGTATCGAACCCAAGGATTCATGGACAGCAGTTGCATACAAAGTAGTGTTGTGTATACATGCTCGCTTATATTAACAAATAGTATGCTCTTTAACAGTCTCAAGTTATTATCTACATTGCTTTATGCCTCAACCTATGTGTATTATAACTTTATAATAAAATGATTACACTTAGAACATGGGACCCGAGCAGTAGTCTTTTATTTCTACACCCGAACCTTCACCCATCTCAACACTCCTCCCGCGCCGGCGGCAAGGCAGTCTGTAACTGGTTAAATGCAGGTGTAGGATACGATTACGCCTGCTAAGATTTTAGGTCCATATAGGACGTGAGACTATTAATATATGAGATATATCCGTCTACCGAGTACAGTTCAGACTCCGTTCGACTACGGAGAATTTCTGAAAACCCAGTTACTAAACACTTTGCTAACCTCCTGATTCAAAAGCTCATGGACAGCAGTCACATTGACTTTTTCTAAAGAAAATTAAAGAAATATATAATTATAAAACAATCTAATTAAAAAGTATTGCGGTATCGCAAATGAATATTTTAGTCCTTAAGACATTAAAATTCACATCTTCATGAAAGTTTCGTTCAAACAATGCGCGCAACAGCCGCATTAATAATCCCCAAATTGAATTCTAACCATACCCTTTTAGAAATTGTCGAAATATTTTTAATAAAGTACCGGAAAGTTTGACCTAGTTCAACACAATACAATAACTCGAATGGCCCGCATAAACGCGTTATCTTGTGAAATGTGCCGATTTTAATTTAAGAAATTGTAACTTTCGACTTAGGGGTTTGGTAGACTAGCCACTTATTGTACTGTAGTGTGTCGGCTTATATGGCTTAACAATTCCAAGACAGTATAATGTGTAGCTGTTACCAATGATAACGAAAAGATGTTAACATAAAGGGTGCCTAATGATGAAATAGAAAAAAAGATTAATCTGTCAATTGTTAGAATACCAGACATCATTGAAAATCTATTGTGCCTGGTCGCCCGTGTGCTACTGCGAATCAATTGGTTAATATTATAAGGGAGAAAACCTGTGAGCTTTTAAAAAGTTGCATAAATTTGCAGCCGGTATTCTCTCACAATAAAATAATTAAAATTCACGAACCGCACCATGCTTGTTGATATTGCAAGTATAGATTGCTTGACATAAATAACTAGCTTCATCTAATTGAATATAGCCAACGGCCATTGCCCGTCTTATGCCCAATATAAAAATTACTATTATATTATGGATGTATGTGGATTAAGTTTAAATTTACCCTATTATTATTCATTGAAATTAAACTACTTTATACGGATTTTATTGCGATTTATAGCCAACGGCCATTGCCCGTCTTATGCCCAATATAAAAATTACTATTATATTATGGATGTATATGGATTGAGTTTAAATTTACCCTATTATTATTCATTGAAATTAAACTACTTTATACGGATTTTATTGCGATTTATTTTGAAAATACTACATATAAATAATTTTGAAAATATTAAACTATTGAAAGTTGCTTATGCGATTCAACAGCAATTAAAAGTAGCACGTCTGTAGAGTTTAATAATCGCGATAGCCTTCATCGTACACAAGGGATTCAATAAATCAATGCTTTTGGGTTAATTTTGTTGCCAAATTGTGTTAATTAGGATTACTGTTGTACCTAATATTGTATTTTCTTTTGAGTAGGTGAAAGATGTTTATCGATGTGTTAATTTTGTTTCTCTCTTATAGATATATTTTTAATAAAGACAATGGTTATTTTTGTTTTTGTAATCTTCTGAATAATAAGTTATTTCAAGTACATCTAAGCCACTTAGCGTGACATTAAATGTGTATTTATGTATGCACCTTTAACATAAAAAAAAATTGGTTGTCTGTAAAGTCGGTTTACGGACGATAGTTTAACGTGACAACGTCATAACGTGCCTTTCGCTCGCTCGTGTAGCGCTCTCGCTCCGATCGTAACGTTACAATGAGCGTAACGGGACAATGAGCGTAACGGGACAATGAGTGTAACGGGACAATGAGTCATCCTTTTTCGTGTGTGCAGCCGGCGTTCATCGATTTATTAGACTTTGTCACGTCAACAAGTATTGCAGTTACAATAACTGCAATACTTGCTTTTATTTTAAAGATCACACATAGGAATATAACATAGTATTACGTTATATATTCCTGGTAGATAAATGTATTTAACACTCTTATTACGCCAGCTATGGTTTTAGGTTTTAAAAATAATAGAAGGCGAGCCTATTGCAGTGCGTACTGTAAAGCAAGGCAGAAATCACATAATATCTGAGACTAGCTAACCCGCGCAGCTTCGTCTGCTTCACATAAAAAAAATTGCCCCGTTTTTGTAACATTTGTCATTTATGCTCCGCTCCTATTGGTCAAGTTGTTGTTCAAACAAACAAATTCTTCAGCTTTATAATATTAGTATAGATTAGCTAAGTCCGGCCACGCTTCGCCGTGTCAGTCTCGTATTTTATGCTGTCCTGTTCCCTTAAGAATTTCTGGGTAAAAAGTAAGCAAAAACATTCTTATATACAATGTGTTTGGTGAGTGGTGTCGGAGATTTTAATGGCATAATATATAGTCATTTATATCTACAATCCATGCTTCAGTATTATTTTTTATGTTACATGTGCGAAATGGCGGCTATTTTGTTTATTTTGTTATCTAATCACGGGCATACGTGGTAATTTAGCGATATAGTCACTTGTGATAGTCCAAAAAAAAACAAAAAGGTCTTTTTTTACAGTTCATAGTATAGCTAACATGTTTATGATAAAACATTCTTAGAATCTTTATCAGTTAAATTGAAAAAAATATATGATAACAGAAAATTAAGAAAATTTTTGCTGTTATTTTTTTGTTATTTCACTTTTTCACAAAAACAAAGTAACATAGAAAATAATAGTGAAGCATGGATTGTAGATATAAATGACCATATATTATGCCATTAAAATCTCCGACACCACTCACCAAACACATTGTAGATATTCAATGCTATGTAAAAACTTCATGTCTTTTCGAGTTTAGCGAACACAAACATAGAGAAGCTGAAACTTTACCAAAGATTTCTACCATGAAAAATTTCCCAACAAACACCAGTAATTATATTGAACGCTGATTGCTTTTAAAATACGCTAATGTTGTAAAATGAAGGCTGTTCAATTTAAAATAATGCTTACTACCAACCGGTCAATATGATGAGCATTTATTTACTTTGTTCTTTCGGTTTACCGTAAAAATAAACCTTGTTTTACGTAAAATGCCGGTTTTCCCCGCTTTTCCGTCTGATATATTTAAATATTCTTTAATGTTGGAAATTACGGTGCGGGTGTTTGTTGTGTGGCATGTTGTATAAAATTTAGAAATTATGGTAGCTGGATTTGTGAGTACAAAGAGATTTCGTAGGCCTCGACAAACCGCAGTATGTTTTGCTGATAACTTTATAAAAAAGCATGTAGCGGAAACGTTTTTATAATGACGTTGAAATAAAGTAAGAAGCTAATGATGAATGGCATATTTTGACAAGGACATGTTGAGAACGGGCTGATTTATATCCTAGTATTATGCATTTCAGAGTTCATGAAAAACAATTAGACCCTCTTTAAACATGCATACATAGACTCGACGTCGACGTCGTTTAGGCCGGGACTCCACCAAAGCGGAGATGTGTGCGGTGTGCTGTGTGCTGTGCGAGAAGAGATGTTTTTCAGCTCGTGGGACTCCACCAAAGCGGAGATGTGTGCGGTGTGCTGTGTGCTGGGCGAGAAGAGATGTTCTTCAGCTCGGGTGCGAGGCGTTGAGTGACATCGCTCACTGCACGCCGTTCACATCTCCGCTTCCATCGCGCCATATAAATATTACACATCTCCGCACAGCGAACTCCACTGAAGCTGAGCGGAGAGGAGATGTGTCAATAACACAATTCTATTGGTTGTTTAAAAAACATCTCCTTTCCGCTCGTCTCGTTGCCGCTTTGCTGGAGTCCCGGCCTTAATACCTAAAGGGTAAGTAGAGATTAATCATTATACTCAAATGTAGCCAAATTGTCAAGTCTGTATATTGTGGAGTAGGCTCTGTCTTACAGGTTGAGAAATGATATGATGATAAACTGTTCACTGCTGTTGTTTATTCACGTTCACAATAGTTACAATATACATTTAGGACAACATTGTTCGACGCCGTGGTACAGAACTTACTGACTATAAATTCTCATATATACACGCAGTGCGATGTTAGATATGCTGACGTGACCCTTACAATATTAATATTTGTGTACAAGATACAAGTTCGATGTCAAAGCATATGCCTTCGGTTCCTGTCGTTATTTATTTTTTTATGGCATAGGGCGGCAAACGAGCAGACGGATCGCCTGATTGTAAGCGATTACCGCCGCCCATGGACACCCGCAACCCCAAAGGAGGTACAAGTGCGTTGCCAGCCCTTTAAAAAGGTATGAAGGAGGGAAAGGACAAAGGAAAGGATAGGAAAAGGCGATCCGATCCGGTAACTGGGCTTCCGGCTCTCTCACTCACCGATACGAAACGCAATAGTACGGGTACCGTTACTTCACGCCGGTATTCTGTGAGAGGGTAGTACTACCCCGGTCGATCCGGTCCATTCATGCTGAAACAACACAACCTGGGCTGTTAATTTTAAAACACTTTTATTACATAATTTAAAAATATTAAACTACTGTTGTTACACTTTATTACTATTTAAGCTATTTGAGTTATTCAACTATTTATATTTAAGTTTACATTTTCCCTTACGTTTGGCTTGTTTTGCAGCAGCCATTTTCAAGGGGAGACTAGAAACTAGATATATTTTCGATAATATTGTATCGCTATTAGTGGATACCTAAGTACATTCATTTCGCAGTACTACGTAACAATGTAACCATTGCCCCAAACTGTTCTCGTAAACCGTTCAGCGGTTTCGTCGTAGTTGTTCTATTTGTACCGAGTGCAGTGTTGTTGAACCCATCATTATCTGCGCCTTGTAACTTGTGTCTCGTTCCCTTGTTACACTAACTATTGACAAGATGATTGTTATCAAATTATCATCAACAACATGCTTTGAAACGCTGTTGTTTGTGTTATGTTTTCTTGGAAATGAAATAGGATAAATGGGTAGTACGATATTTTTGTTAAGAATTGAATCAGCTGGTAATGCGTTAATTATGAAAAAAATATGTTGTTATGATATACAAAATTAAAATATCTTGGCTTTTGAAAATACCTAATTATGCTGATTGTCGCCAATTCGCCAGAACTAAGGAGACTGTCTTCTTAATATATTGTATTTGTATCTAAATACAAATCAATCAAACACTCACCACTAGTGCGTATTTGTCTCGAATATAATTCTTTATGCGGACGCTCAGATGATCTTGACATTTTTCATAATTCATTCAAAGTGTTTAAGCGAAAGATAGTGCAGAAAATGCTGTGCTAGATCTCGTTGACTGTTGTTGTTTTTTTTTTTGTTTTTTTTACCTTTCTATTTTGTAAATAATAATTATGTCTTGTTAAATTTGTATTAAGTTCTTAATTTATGTTTAATTTTTATTCTTTATAATTCTGTACAGAAAATGTTGTGTATAGATATACATATAAGTTTTTATTTTCAGCTTCATATGTGAACCGGTTTTATATATGTATGTATATTGTTGATGTACCTTAAAATATATAAATAAATAAATAATTTCAGCTGTTTGGTAATGCAAACGTAACAAGTACTTGCGCGTTTATAATTTTAGTTTGTCTATAAAGTAAAATACTTATCGTGTATTCACATACCAATTTTGTAATATAATTTATATAAACAGGTAGAAATAAAATATTATTAAATTTTGTAATAATTGCTTCTCTTTGCAAATTATGGTTTAAACCTTAAAATTACATAACTTCTCTTTATTTTAACTATTGAGAGTCATAGTATGTTAGCCTTTCTCTGCGAATTATAATGCGCGGATAACATTACAGTGATATTGATCTGATTTAAGTATAATGTAAGCCAAATGGCATGAAAATAATTTCCATAAAAAAACCATTTTACGTAACATTGGCACGAACAGAGAGACTGAGATTCATTTTTAAAATTATCATTTTAAGTCGCCTCTAAATTGTCAATTTGAATTTGTGGCAGTGGTAGTTTATTATGGCACATATTAAAAATAATGTTCTAGATCTCGCCCGCCCCGCTTGTGACTAAGTACGTAACTGAACGTTAACGTCGGTTCTAGTTACACGTTCGAAGTTCAAATTACAATTGAACATCAAACTTAGTTACATTTTAAACTTTATTACTCAGATATTAAAGTTTGGATGGGCTTTACGAGGATAAAGAAGTAGCAAATGTAGTAAAGACTACATTTGCTACTTTATTCGCATTATCAATAAAAGTTTCAGTAGTGTCGGTGTTAGCGATGAAGGTTATAGATTTCTCGATAAAATAATGAATCTGATCGATGTCTTTGTGATGTTTTTGTATTTAGGGTATCTAAAAGATACTACTTAACAGGGTATGCTTCAAATATTTAGACAAAATAGTGGAGCAACTTATATATATCTGACTTATCGATGTTATATGTGTGTAAATCCACCAACCTACAATTTACTAGCGTAGTGAAGTTATACATTTTATTTATTGCTTGCTTTGTTGTTTGTGGAGTGTTAAGTGGTGTAATAGATGCAGCGCCTTACAGATGATTTGAAAATTAATCTATACATCTATACAAATAAATAAAATTGAAGTGTCTGTTTGTAATGTCAAAATAACAGCTTTTTATCTAATGCATATGAAAGTATATAAGGCACCTCTCCGAAAACATACATTTTTAAAATTTTTGTCTGTCTGTCTGTCTGTTTGTTCCGGCTAATCTCCAAAACAGCTGAACCGATTTTAACGGGACTTTCACTGGCAGATAGCTGATGTTATAAGGAGTAACTTAAGCTACATTGATTTTAGAAAAAAATATAGGGTTCCGCGGAGACAAACACTTTTTAGTTAAAATCTACGCGGACGAAGTCGCAGGTATCAGCTAGTAATATTATAAAATTAAACTACTCTTTACGGATTATATTGCGGGTTATTTAAAATATAGTACTTTAAGATAATTACGGAATTAATTAACTACTACAATTATGAAAATTCACCTGTGAAATCACTGTCGTTTCATTGAATGAAAATGAATGAAATGTAGCAATCATTTCCAAGCCTAATATGTAGTGATTATAATATGATTCCTTTTCATAAACTGTTGTGCAGAGACCGTCTGTATAAGATATTATTTACATTTAATGTAAAACAGGCTTTTGAAATGTAGTCAGGTTGTCTTGTCCTTGGATTAAAAGTAGGAGTTTTCGCGTTTCATGATTAAATTAAACTGTAGGCGTCTTAAAAGGTCAATAAGACTTACACCCACATTTAAAGTTTCGTGTTATGACCAAAATTAATAATCAGTACAATCTTTTAGTATTCAACCTGGTTATATTGATGTTAATGTTACTATGGAATGGAGTTAGTACTGGAATAATAACTTTTGTAATTTTGATATAAATCATTTTGAAAGTAAGGTATCAAAGTGAATACCCACGTATTCACTTTATGATACCTACCATACTTTTGGCTTAACTAATTCCGGATCTAATATACGGATATAATAATAATGTCCTCCAGACCGATTCCGGTCACGGCGGCCAATCTTAACGGAAACTGGCCATCTGCGCAGGAGATATTATAGTGCACAAGCGTGTGCACAAACACAAGTGCACTCTCTGTTCCCTAACTCATGATCCGATGGGATGGTAATCCGACACGACCGGAGAGAAATCAGGCGCAGGACCAACGGCTTTACGTGCTTTCCGAGGCACGGGGGTGTCTTACAACCAACGCCAACTTCCTAACTCCGGGCTGCTATTGAGATTTCTTAACAGAAAAACCCAATAACTTTTTCTTGGCTCGACCCGGGATTCAAACCCGAGACCTCATGCACAGCAGTCGCATTCACTACCGCTGCACCACGGAGGCAGTTATACGGATATATAGTATAGACCGTATATTCTATAATTAGGGTCATACGCGTAGTGGATATTATAGTAAACAAATAGGGGCGCAAACAAAAGTCTTCTCCTCTTCTTATAGAACGATAGGACAGCATACCGATACGACTGCAGAGAGATCAGGCGCAGAAGCAACGGCATTAGGTGGCAAAGCATGAGACTTACACACCACAAGGGTACAGCGCCAATTCCCTCATTCTGGGTTTTTTAGAGTTCGGAAAAACTCTTATACAACAGCTTAGTCCGTCCGTCCGTCTGTCTGTTATACAACTTTCAACTCAAGAACCGTAAGAGCTAGATACTAGCGGTCAACGCCAATCGACTCAGCATAGTCGATATACCCCGAAATTTCTATGACCTTTGACCTCTGACCTCAGGGTCACGTAATATTTTTTTTCGGATTCTTCGATTTACGGCAATTCATTGCCGTTTCTCACTTGTTGTTGGTCCAACCTGTGACTCGAACACAAGTCTTTATACACAGCAGTTGCATTCACTACTGCACCATCGAGGCAGTTAAGACTGTAGTAATGCGCCTTACAAGACAATAGTGCCAATTCTGTTGTCACAAAATTCTCTAAACTTAACTAAAAATCACTAAAATTTAGTTTAGTCCTGTCAAACGACATCGTATTCTGGAATCGTTAAAAGTGACAGGACTAAACTAAATTTTAGTGATTTTTAGTTAAGTTTAGAGAATTTTGTGACAACAGAATTGGCACCAATGACACACTTTGCGCTAAAGGTACGGTATCATTAATATATCTATACTAATATTATAAAGCTGAAGAGTTTGTTTGAACGCGCTAATCTCAGGAACTACTGGTCCGAATTGGAAAATTATTTTAGTGTTGGATAGCTCATTTATCGAGGAAGGCTATAGGCTATATAACATCACGCTACGACCCACGGGGGCGGCGTAGTAATCATAAACGCTGGTGAAACCGCGGGCATATCTAGTTTAATGATATGTTTAGGGTATAGGTACTATAGTTAACGAAGTAAATGGTTAAAAATAATCACCATTATTTATTATTAATGGTGATTTTTTTAGTATCTATATTGTTGGTTGCGGAATGCGACGTAAACAAGTAGAGCCTGCGCAGACGAGGGACAATGGCGGACAAAATGTCCGCGGTTCGCTCTTATTAATACTAGAATAAGGTTGCACTTTGTCAGCGTAATACCTCATGTCGCCTAGCGGAATATATGGACAAAGTGCAACCTTATTGTATTACGAATAAGAGCGCACCGCGGACATTTTGTCCGCCGTTGTTCCTCGTCTGCGCAAACCTGTAACGTCACGAATCATCCGATCGAGCGATCTATAAAAGCGCGCTCTGCGCGCAATGACTCACTTTGACATCGAGCGGTGGACAGAACGGACGTGCTGTGTGATCGGTGTTGGGTGATATCAATTATTTCTTACTTTATTTGTTAATGCATTTCTTGAATAAGTCAATGATTATTTAAAGGTTAAAGAGCGCCTGTTATTTTTTAAGCTGTTTCAAATCCGATTCCTAACAATATATATATATATCGACGTAAAATAGCAGTATTCCTACTGTTGTGTTTAGCTCGGTGAGTGAGAGTACCGGAGGCCCAATCACCCTCTTTCCTCCATCCCGCTCCTTTTCCTTCCCACTTGCTTTCCTGAAGGGTCGGCAACGCGCAAGTAATGCCTCTGGCGTCGCAGGCATCCATAGGCTACGGTGACCACTTACCATCAGGTGGGCCATATGCTTGTTTGCCACATTAGTTGTATAAAAAACAAAAAAACTTTGTTACCAACAATAAAAGAAAAACAATACTATCAAAATAAACCTCGATAATTAAATCCTTACTAATATTATAAATTCGAAAGTAACTCTGTCTGTCTGTTATCTTTTCACGGCTAAACTACTTAACCGATTTAGATGCAATTTGGTACAGATATAGTTTAAAACCTGGGGAACGCCATAGGCTACTTTTTATTGATGTAGGTACCACGCGGGCGGAGCCGCGCGCAAAAGCTAGTAAGTTATAATAGTTAAATACATTCATCCATTAAATCGTCCATAAAAGTCCTTCACTGCACAACCGTAATTTAAAATTTTAATGTTGCTTTTTATGTAGAACAACTTTGTTGAAACTAAGATTGATGTCATAATTATATTTTAAGTAAGTTGTTTACAATATTGTTTTAACAAATACAAATTACTTCAGTATTTTCACTCCAAAAAACATTTTTAGTCGACCCGGTTACCGTATCTGGGCAACCGTAATGAATATCTAATATACCTTACTAGATGTTCCCGCGGTTTCACCCGCGTTTATCGTTACCGCGCCGTCCTCGTGGGTCATAGCGTCATGTTGTATACCATTAGTAGTAGTAGTAGTATGTATTTTATTTTTCAAAATATGGGTGCACGTTCTTATACAAATATTATAACACAGCAATAAAAACGTACATATATAATGAAAAACGAGGTTACCGCTCAGGTTTGTTGTTGGTTTGCGATTTATACCTCAAACCAACCCTGATATTATGTGGTAACCCCAAGTGACGCCCGGACGTACATCAGCTACTCTTTAATATTTTACAAAGATAAAAAATAAAAAAAATAAATGCCTAAGTAATAAATTATAATTGATGAGCATAGGTATATAATTGTTATTAATATATATAAAATACTAGCTGTTACCTGCGACTTCGTCCGCGTAGATTGTAACTAAAAAGTGTTTGTCTCCGCGAAACCCTATTTTTTTCTAAAATCAAAGTAGCTTATGTTACTCCTTATAACATCAGCTATCTGCCAGTGAAAGTCCCGTCAAAATCGGTTCAGCCGTTTCGGAGATTACCCGGAACAAACAGACAGACAGACAGACAAAAATTTAAAAAATATATGTTTTCGTATATGTACCTTATATACCTTCATATTCATTACATAAAAAGCTGTTATTTTACATTACAGACACCTAAATTTTATTTATTTGTATAGATAAAGACACACAGAAGATATTGAATTTTATGTGATGACCCACTGCGCGTCCTGCGCGATATTCTGCTGTTCCACAGTAGCTGGCACACTTGCCAAGTATCACGAATATTTGACAGACGTTGACTAGTACTATGATTAACATTAAGTACAGAAAGTGACGAAATAATCTGCCTTCCAATGACATGCTTCTAAATCTATGGCCTTAATCGCCCCTCCCCGAAGCAAATCCTTATAACCAAGAACGGTGAAAGCGTCTTATGTATAAATAAGTCCTTTCATTTATAATTCCCTTTGTTTATTGCGTTGCAATTACAAGTTAGAGTCTGCTATTAATAAGTAAGATTATGTATTCCAATGTTCGCGTCAACTGAGTATTTAATCTATACTGTGCGTTGTTATTATAAATGCGAAAGCAATTTTGTTTGTTTGGCATGTTTTCACGGCTAAACTGCTGAATTGAATTTAATGAATAATATAATAATAATAAAGATATTTATTTCCTCTTTCACAAAGGTAAGTACTTATTATCTAATACAATACATGTTAAAAAAAATCTCATTCCTTTGTGAGCGGCTGGTGTCTATAGTAGGTAAAAACCTGTATTACAGATCACCAGGCACCCACCTCCTGGACCAGTCATAGTGGTGATTATTTGGACATGTACTTAAAAACTACCTATGCTTATTCTGAATTAGAAATAAAATTGGTGTGTGTGTGTTTGTGTGTGAGGGTGTGTGTGTGTGAGGGTGTGTGTGTGTGTGTGAGTGAGGGTGAGAGTGTGTGTGTGTGAGAGTGCTAGCGTGCATGTGCTTCAGTTTCTATCATGCATTTAACTTGTGTGATTTGTGCTAAATTATTTCATTATATTAACGGAATAAGTAGGGCTTCAGTATCAGAATATGATAGGTCTTGTAACCAAGACGTTAATACTTTTTTTACATTGAAATTATTTAGACTAATTAAGAATTGTGGTATGGACTTAGTTGGAAACAACGTGACAGTCCCATGTGTCGTCTTGTATCATGAGCGTTTTTAATATTTATAAGTGATTCAGACGGGTAATTCATAGGGCGTTTAGGGCTTTAGTAAATCTGAATAGTTCTTTGTAAGCTTTAAGTGACTCATCTTCTTTTCATAAAGATAATAATAGCTGTATAGTCCATTGAAATGTTACATGAGCTTTGCATTTTTTAGAGGACGCAATTTTATTTTTGGGACATGTGTCAGGGGTCAATAGAAGCTTAACCCCAAGTTTGTGGGGTTGCCGCCCTTGTCCCCCGGCCGCCATCTTGGAAAAAGGGGTGCAAACACCTTTTTCGCGATATCGCGGAAACTATGCGTCCTACAATAAATTCGTAAAGACATAATTTGTAGCAAATCGCTTTGCCTACAAATATGTTCCTATAACTTTTTGCCCTAAATTTAAAATTAAAGAAGTTATAAGCAAAAAAGTGAGAAAATTTCTATAAACATTTTCTTTTTCGCTGTATAACTTTTTTTTATACGTTTTACAAAAAAATTACCTCAGACCATTCTTGTAGATGGTCTTTTGAGGAAAATTTTTCTCTGTAATTTTTTTTATTTCATTCATTTAAAATGCTATTACAGCGCTCCAAAGTTGACCGGGTTCGTCAATGCTCATGGGAATCCGGTCAAAATGAAATGTTTAACTTAGTTTTATGATCTTTTTTTTATTGTAAATACATTCTTAAAATTTTTTTGTTAAATCCTTACCTAAAACTTTACTTATTCATTGCTAACTCTTTTCCCCGCCACCTATGAGGTAGAGTCTGTAGGCGCGTTTTTTTATATAAATAAGATCCAACCCCAAGTAGTAGCGGTGAAATGAATGAAGCAGGTCGAGTTGCTCCAATGATGGAGTGAGCAATGGATGTACATTTTCTTTGTGCTGCAACCAACGACTTACGTTTTGATTGACAGATAATTCCAGAAAGTAGAACTGATAAAGATTCAGGAATTAAAGAATTAACTTCTTTTAAAAAGTTATCTGATTCGTTTCATACCGCCGTGAACGGATGTCTTCCAAAATAATTGCAGCTGCATCTCTGACTTTCTGCAATTTCTCCTCTTGAGGATCATTTTTTTATGAGATGATCTTTTCGATATAACTTTGTATATAAAACCTTTGAAGCAGATAATGATGTCTTGTTTACCTTCGTTAAAGATTACAATGTCATCCTTATACTATATACACAATAAAAAAAAAGATCATAAAACTAAGTTAAACATTTCGTTTTGACCGGATTCTCATGAGCGTTGACGAACCCGGTCAACTTTGGAGCGCTGTAATAGCGTTTTAAAAGAATGAAATTAAAAAAAATTACAGAGAAAAATTTTCCTCAAAAGACCATCTACGAGAATGGTCTGAGGTAATTTTTTGTAAAATGTATAAATAAGTTATAGAGCAAAAAAGAAAATTTTTATAGAAATTTTCCCACTATTTTGCATATAACTTCTTTAATTTTAAATTTAGGGCAAAAAGTTAAATGAGCATATTTGTAGGCAAAGCGATTTGCTACAAATTATGTCTATACGAATTTTTTGTAGGACGCATAGTTTCCGAGATATCGCGAAAAAGGTGTTTGCACCCCTTTTTCCAAGATGGCGGCCGGGGGACAAGGGCGGCAACCCCATAAACTTGGGGTTAAGCTTCTATTGACCCCCACACATGTCCCAAAAATAAAATTGCGTCCTCTAAAAAATGCAATATTAGGTCCTTAAATTGTAACATTTCAATGGACTAGTAATATTAAATCCATTGGTGTTTGTCCATTCAAGTTATTTTTGCACTATGGGATTTTAACATCCGGATCTAGATTAACTTATAAACAATTTTCGTGTAGATAAAAACTGAGCGCATTAGTAGTGCAAAAAGAACCATTTGTGCTGTTTTTTTTATATTCTGTCCTGGGAGAAGGAGCATTATACTCCCATTCAACTCAGCTTTTAGGGGACGCTCCGCTATCAGCACAATTAAGAAAACCAACTACTACCCGGATCCGGCAATCGAACGTGGAACCTCGCGATCTGTCGCAAACACAAGTGCACCTATGCCACAGGATTAAAGAGGCAGAAAAAAATAACTGGTCAGACAGACAAGTCTTCAATATGTAGTCCAATAGAGACCTTATATAGTAGAATTTCTACAGATACATAAGGCGTGTGCACTTTCACGGAAACCACAAAGCTTTTTGCGGTTAACCAACGAATAAAAATAGCTTCTACTACCTAAACTGAACATGGAAAGCGATAGAAGTGGCATATATGTATAGTACCTACACTTTTTCTTCCTTGCCTTATTTAGTTAACAAATATGACGCATTGGTAGATAGAAATTAATAATAATAAAGTTTATTTATCATTTTCAAATATTGCAGTACATCGGTATACGGTTTATACATGGTAAGATTACTGATTTGCTACAATTAATAGTGGGTGTAGTTCTGATCTCCTAACTAGGTTACAGTATAACCTGTATGAAGGAGTGACAGTTCCGATTCCCCCATTTGATTACAAGCGTAATGTAATATTATTATTTACGTAAATTTGTATTTTACTGCTACTAAACTCTGGTATAATCAAAAATATACAAATAATGAAAAATAAAAATAAAATAAGTGAGCAAAATTTTGAAATAGGATATGACTAAGAACTATTATGTGTATGTGTGTATGGTGTATGTGTGTGTATGTGTATTTGTATATGTGCGTGTGTGTTTTGTGTGTCCGTGTGTGTTTTGTGTGTCCGTGTGTGTTGTGTATGCGTTTGTGTGTGGTGTGTGTGTGTGCGATTTATTGGGGAATGAATATAGTCTGAAAGCAGTAAGTAAATCCTTACTAATATTATACTGCGAATGTGTTACACTGCCACGCCCTAACAACTCGACCGATCATCATGAAATTTCGCATAAACAGTGTCAGGGGTTATACCCCTGACACTGTTTATGCGAAACCCCAAAAGGACATAGGGATATTCACCCAGAAAAAGTACTGTTCCCGAAGTCTGGGGCAAAAACCAGTTAGTAATATTTTAAAGTTAGCCTCTAATAGTAGTTTATAGTAGATCTGACCTATCTGATGTGATGTATGTATGTTTTATAGTTTGTATATTCTATATATATGACGTTTAATATCAGTTTTATTAAACTGATCACTATTCAATGCTAAAACCACAAAAGCGTGGTAACCTAGATGGGTTGGTTATAAGGTTAACCGAATTTTACGATTATATCATTTACGAAATTGTACCGAAAATAGATGGTGAGTTGTTGACGGATAAAACTGAGTGTTTTTGATTGTAAACATAAAATTGTTTACAAAAGATAAAGATGTAACAGTAAGGTTGTGTGTTATTAGTGAGCAAAGCGGTATTTTTTATGTAATATAACATTAGCCCGAAGTAAATTGTAAATATATAATTCTTCTGTACGTGTGTGATCCACAGAACTCATTCTAAAGGGCTGCACCCATTCATCAAATATATCATAGATGCACGATCGTCGCTAGAAAACAGCCCTAACAAAACTGTGCATAAATCAGTCGTTTGCGCTATATTATGCACCTGTTCCACTCACTCTTGCCTTCGCTGCCCGTAAGCGAGAGCGAATCGACACCACTACTTACTACGGTGACCGTACCATATACTTAGTACGCTTGCGTATCGCGAGTAACACACTTAGGACGCTTTACATTGACGCGTTTTAAATAAACTATTACAAAATGTTTCTCAGTGGGCGTTCAATGGTTATTCCGGGTTATTTCCTGGATTGCATAATAAATGCAGACACTTATAAGTAAGTAGTACTGGTCAGTGCCACATATTGACGCGGTTTTTGTATGAGAATGTTCATCTATGGTATATTTGATCGAAGGCTGCACCGATTTGGGTGAAATTATGTATTTAAGTGGGTCCTTAGATGGTTTAGCTTTACAATTAAACTCAATAGGGGGCGCTACAGGCAAGTTAACATTCAAGCAGGACATCGCCTGTCGGGTCCGCTAGTAGATATCATAATGACAAATCGCTCAGCTGTTTGCACCGCTCAACGCTTTCGTTGTTATGTGATAGCAGTCTAAGCCGTAAATATGTCTACAGCTTACGTAGTAAAAACTTTCAAGATGGTTATCGTGCTCCATGACCTGGTTGGCGATGAGTTGAACACCCATTTTCAGTCAAGGGCACATACACTGCTTTGTCAAACAAATGCTATCCATTTCTTTTACTGGTCTGTTTGTTAACTGTAGAACTTGCTTTGTTATTCAACAGAGGTCACCAACAAGCATACGGCTATTCCGATTGAATCGATTTTGTAGCTCATGATCGCTTGCAATACCACAATTATCACTCGCGCATTACCAAATTTAGGATAAAGGAAAAATGAAGACAGTATTTTCTTCTGTTTACGCGAATGTTATTCATTGAAATTAAACTACTATATATATACTGCGTAAATAGAAACACCCATGATTAAATTATGTTCGGGTACTTTGAAATAACTACACTGGAACATTGAGACAACTACCATCTTAGTCTCTCCGTGACCATGGCTGCTGAAAAGCAACCGAAACGTCAAGGAAAGTGTAAACACAAATATAAATAGTATAGTAGTATAGTAATAGTATAAATAGTTTTAATAGTTTCAATAATTAAATTAGCTTAAAAATTAGTAAAGTTTAATAGTAATGGTAGTGTACCAGATTTTTTTAAATTTTGTAATAGTGTCAAATAAACAACGCGATAACATCCGCATATAGTAGATTAATTTCAATAAATGAAGACAGGTTGAAAGAAACGGAATGTGAGAGTTTGGTATGCGAGCCCTTGGAATCGTTCATACTGTCTCCAAATAATTGGCAGCAGCACACTCGTTACACAACTCTTACAAAGTTTTGCTAAGGAGTGAAATGGAATAATTTTACCAACTCCTCATTTATACTCCTGATTAAATCCGGCTTTTCCCAGAACTTCATGAGAGCCGAATTTCGGCGATTTCCATGATCACCACATCTAAACTTGACTACACAGATATTGCACTGTTGGGAAAGCGAGTGGGATTAGCTCCAAAAAAGCTTTTGGGTCCTGTGGCTAATGTTATTTTCCTAGCTGAAATCCCGATATTTTTCGCCAACTTGAAATCAAAATGTGACACTTTGAAACAAATTGCCAAAACTTTTGTTATTTATCGTTATACAAAGTCACAAATGTATGTCAAACGATTATATCCCCTGTCCATTAATGGTGACAGGTGTTCATTTAATATATGGGACAGTTCGAATACATTAGTTACAGTCAACAGGAAAGACAATGTCATAATAATGTCTAACGATGTATCACTTCTGTGGTCTTGTAATACCAGTTGCATGTGTCTTGCTATTGTTTAACATGGAGAAAAGTTATTGCTGCCCCATTCCAAATTATTAAAGTGAAAACTTCTTTAGGTGCGTTGAGCACTTCTTGGGTGAACAAAAATCATGGAACTCACGTCATCGTCACCGAACTTTCCATTTTTGAATAATTTTTGATTTATGAAGAAATGTTTATGATCAAGGATTAAAGTTTTCACTTCTATCGCCAGTCCCCAAAGACTGCCCCATATATTTTTTTAAACATTCTTTTTGCTCTAGGCTTTAAACGTGTGTCGCAGGGATCTTTAATTCAAACAACGCACATCAAAAACACCCAAACTAGGAGCAAGTATTTGTGGATCATAAAATTTTTAGTCTTGTGTGCGTATCGAATGCGCAACACTGGGCGTAGTGGAAATAGTGAGGCGACCACTTAAACCACTACGTCATCTGTGCAGTCAAGGTATGTCATTTACGGTACTAAGTCAAAGAGGTAGTAATTTTTACTTTGTATTTAATTTATGCTCACAACAGCAGCGATAGCTCAGTGGGTAGACCAACAGACTGCAATGCAGAGGGTCTCGGGTTCGAACCCACGTCGCACACCTCTGACCTTCAGAAGTTATATGACTTTCGAAATTATGTGTTTATTGATTGACAATTATCGCCTGCGTCGTGCCTCGGAGAGCACGTTAAGCCGTTGGTCTCGGCTGCCATGAACATCTATGGCAGTCGTTATTGGGAAGTCAGGGCCCTTTAATATCTTGACACTAGTCTAGCTTTAGGGTATCGTTAGCCTTCGGGTTGCGGACGTCAGATGGCAGTCGCTCCGTGTAAAAATTGATATCCAGTCAAATCCGGTTAGACTAGAAAGCCGACCCCAAGTGACTTGGGAATAATAAAAGGCTATGCTAATACTTCTTAATTATCCTACTTACTCCGTTTACAAATTAACGTCAAATCATTATCTTGTCATTCCATTTAGGCTGACAGGTGCGCACTTAATATTCGAGACCGTTATAGTTCATTAGTTACAGTCAGTAGGGAAGACACTGTCACAGTCATGGCTAACAATTTGTCACTCCTGTGGAATCACAGGTGGAATAGTAATACCATTTACATATGTCATGCGTTGTTTGACTAGGCGTAGCACTTAGCGTGTGTTTACGGCGTGAGTATTTTTTGCGTTGGTACATCCCAACTAGTTCTAACTAGTAATATAATAAATACGATATTAGATTGTTTATTTATTAGTTTCACGCCTTAAGAGCAAACACTAAGGGCTATATTTAACCGGGACACCATGGCGGTGCAACCAGTCGCCGCTACCAACAAAATGTATACAGCTCTATAGAGAGTTACTCACCTGGTGTCCCTTTGGTTGCGCAACCAATTTGGCGGCGCGACCAGCTCGGACGCGTGCACTCGATGTTACTGGTCGCACCGCCACGCTGGTCGCGCCACCACTAATTATTACTATAGCGCTGTATGGTATCTCACTCACTCGGTCGCCAGTGACGCCCCACCTCATTGTATGCAAAATGCGTGCACTGGTTCGAGGTCCATTTTGATACTGTGTCAGTGTGGTGTGGCGACTCTGGTGTCTGTATGGTGTCTAGTTTGGTAGCTTGCGGACACCACGGTGGCGCGCCTGGTTGCGCCGCCATGGTGTCCCGGTGAAATATAGCCCTAAGGGCGAGAGAATTGAAAAATAGGTATTTGTAAAATCTATTGCTGTCGCGCAGTCCTATGTATAGTATCATGAGCGCGATAAAAATACCTATTAAAAGTACACGAAATCAACGTTTTGTAGTCCCTTGATTCCTTCTCCAAAACTTGAACGATTTAACTACTTTTTCCATTAAAAATTAAAGAAAGACTTTGGCCGCGTTCCTATGTTTCCCTTTTTTTTATATAATCTAGTCAAATTTGTTTTCTGGATATTTGTCATCATCATCATCATCATCAGGCTATGATAGTCCACTGCTGGACATAGCCCTCCCCCAAAGAGCGCCATAGCGCCCTGTCTTCAGCTTGCCGCATCCAGCATCTGCCTGCAGTCTTTCGCAAATCGTCATCCCACCTGGTCGGAGGGCGTCCTACACTACGTTTGCCAAGTCGCGGTCTCCACTCAAGAACACGCTTACCCCAGCGGTTGTCTGTTCTTCGCGCGATATGGCCAGCCCACTGCCACTTCAGCTTGCTAATTCTCTGGGCTATGTCGATGACTTTGGTTCTCTGTCGGATGTATTCGTTACGAATCCTATCCTTCAGAGAAACTCCGAGCATAACTCTCTCCATAGCTCGCTGAGCGACTTTGAACTGGTGGACCAACCCTACCGTGAGTGTCCATGTCTCGGCTCCGTAGGTCATGACGGGTAGCACGCACTGGTTGAAAACTTTCGTTTTCAAGCATTGCGGTATGGATGACGAGAAGACTCGGCGTAGTTTCCCAAACGCTGCCCAGCCCAGCTGGATCCTTCTCCTGGCCTCCCTCTCGAAATTGTTTTTACCTAACTGCAGAATCTGCCCGAGGTAAGTGTATTCGGAAACGATTTCGAGAGGGTGACCATGTACGACGATCGGTCCTGGATCAATGTGGCCATTGATCATGACTTTGGTTTTATCCAAATTCATGCCAAGACCGATACGCCGCGAGGCTGCAGCTAGGCCGTCCAGCATCCGGTTCAGCTCCTCTAGCGACTCCGCCATTAAGACTATGTCATCTGCGAATCGCAGGTGTGAGATGTAGTCGCCGTTTATGTTAATGCCCTTTCCTTTCCAGTCCAGAGTTTTAAACATATCTTCCAACGCGCTTGTGAACAATTTCGGGGACATAACATCCCCTTGTCTCACTCCTCTGCGCAATTGGATGGGTTTAGACTGCTGGCCCTGTACTTGGACACTCATGGTGGCGGCTTCGTACAGACATCTCAGCACCTCGATATAACGATAGTCTACTTGGCATCGCTGTAGGGATTCCAGAACAGCCCAGGTCTCAACAGAGTCAAAGGCCT
Organism: Catocala sponsa; assembly: GCA_963564715.1. Classification (NCBI taxonomy): domain Eukaryota; kingdom Metazoa; phylum Arthropoda; class Insecta; order Lepidoptera; family Erebidae; genus Catocala; species Catocala sponsa. Next base: position 14,227,801 of record OY751351.1, read on the forward strand.
TCTCATAGTCCACAAAGGCCAGACACAGGGGCTGATTATACTCCTCGGACTTCTGTATAATCTGCCTCACTGTGTGAATGTGGTCTATGGTGCCATATCCTCCGCGAAACCCGGCCTGTTCCGGCGGCTGAAACTCGTCGAGTCTTCTGGCGAGACGGTTCGTGACCACTCGTGAGAACAGCTTATAGACATGGCTCAGGAGCGAGATGGGTCTATAATTTTTAAGGAGGGTTTTGTCACCCTTCTTAAAAAAGAGCACCACCAAACTCCTGCTCCACGCCTTTGGAGTTCTCCCACAGTGAAGGACGGCGTCGAAGAGGTTCTGTAATTCCTGTATAACAGGGGCTCCTCCAGCTTTTAGAAGCTCTGATGTTACTCCGTCCTCACCGGGGGCTTTTCCATTTTTAAGCTGCCTCAGAGCTAACACGATCTCGTCTTGACTGATGTCTGGCAGTTCGTCGGTGTAGTGGCGTATCAGGGTAGCTCTGGAATCGTGGTCGTCTCGTCTGGAATGAGGGGCATGTGCAGCGTATAATCGGCCATAGAAATCCTCTATCTCGGCGGAGATCTCCGGTTTTGACAATACGGTCCTCCCGTCGTGCGTTTTAAGCTTCGTCAGGTGGCTCCTGCCAAGCTGCTGAGTGAATACTTTAGACCCTCGGTTTCGTTCTATTGCCTCTTCAATGAGGCGTGTGTTGGAACTCCGAAGGTCGCGCCGTACCATCTTCGCAATTTGCTTGTTCAGGTCTGACCTCTCAGACGAAGTCGCTTGGGTGGTTTCCCGTCTTTTTGTCATCAACCCGAGAGTCTCAGCCGAGAGTTTTGATTTCTTGCCAGTCCGCTGCGTTCTGCAGAATTTGATGCCTTCTTCCCTCAGAGTTTCGACCAGATTGTGTAGGGTCTCATCAGCGTTATCAGTGGGTTCCAAGGCAACAAATCTATCCCCGAGAAGCTGCTGGAACTTCTCGGCACCCGCCATGATTTGGATTGGGTTAGGTCGGAGCGTGGACTTCATCAGGCGGTTTCTTTCAAGCTTTAAGTTGATATTCAGAGAGCCTCGGAGGAGTCGGTGATCAGATCCGGTATTGAACCTGTTGATCACTGAGACATCTCTGAATATGTGCTTGCTATCCGTCATGATGAAGTCGATCTCATTTTTAGTCACAGTGTCGGGGCTTTGCCATGTCCACTTCCTTTGAGGCTGTTTCTTAAAGAAGGAGTTCATTAAGAACAGTCCCTCTTTCTCAAGGAAGTTGACAAGCATTTGCCCCCTATGATTCCTAACTCCATAACCATGCGGGCCTATCCGGGATTCGTTGCCAGTCTGGGTTCCCACTTTGCCGTTAAAGTCCCCCATAACAACATTGAAGTGAGCCTTAGTGGTGTTGTGCAAGGCTTTGGATATGTCATCGTACATATCCTCCACTTCATCATCCGAGTGTGTCGAGGTCGGTGCGTAAACCTGTATGACCTTCATGCTGTAGCGCTTGGACAGCCGAAGGATCAGGTACGCTACCCTAGTCGACACACTGGAGATTTCTTCAACGTTGTTAGAGAGGGCCTTGTTGACAAGGAAACCTACGCCACCCTGGGATGTTTTATCACCCTCGCGAAAGTAGAGAAGATGGCCCGAGTCTAGGGTTACGGTGTCCTCCCCCTCTCTACGGACTTCGGATATTTGTACACAGCAGAAAATCTGGTAAATTTTTGAGGTTTTTGAAGGCTCATGTCGTTTTTAATAATTAATTTATGAAAAATAAGGAAAACATAGGGACATGCCAATAGAGCCCATAAATTTTTTGTAAAAATTATTGCTCTACTGGCATTATCCAGGGAAGAAATAGGGGACTACGTTTGTATGGAAAAACGGTCCTTGTGTTTCCTCTAAACTATTAGACCCATCATTATGAAATTTCGCATACACGTTCATCCATCAAAATGACTGTTCTTGAGGGATAGAAATGCATATCTACATTAACGCGAGCAAAGCCGCAGACTAAATCTAATTTTGTTGTATAATTTTAAAATAATGTATTTACATATACACAGTGACGTCCATTATTGATTTAGAATGAAATAACATAAATTGTCGGCCTCGATGGCGTAGTGGTTAATGTAACCGACTGCCATGCCTGAGGTCGCGGGTTGGATTCCCGCAGAAGACAAACATTTGTGTGCATGAACATGGATGTTTGTCCTGGTCTGGGTGTTTCTATGTATGATATGTATATATTTACAAACAAAAAGTATATTATATGTATGTTTATCCATTGTCTGCTTAGATTGGGCTAAATGGTGTTGTGTGTATGTAATAAAATATAATTATTATTATTCTCTTTATTTACACATTTTTCAAAAGTAATTACATTTTTAAATATATAAAAAAAAACACATATAAACTATGAAGACCCACCAGCATCGGGAACTGGGTCCAAGCTACCGGTGGTTAGGGCTCCAGCGAGAGGAACCTCCTCACAATGCGTGCCGTGTCAAGCAATACGGCCTTCTGCATCAGAGACTTAATCCAGCCGTCTAACGCGAGCCTCTTCAGATTTATTATTATTATTTTTATTTAAACGGTTGAATTACATTATTATTCCATTGTACGAGTATTTATATTGCATTGTATAATTGCCTCGTTAGTAGTACGTTTGTAAGCAGTTGCCATTCGTACCTGGCGCCTGGCGCCTGGCCGATTGGCACGCCGGGCAGTGTTTCTGAGAAACTTCTTTGCTTCCTTTACTGTACAAGAGTGTAGGTTTTATATCCTGCATGATATTTTAACTACTGTTTACACTAAAATTTATTTTCAAACTGCTCAAATTGTAACTAAACTGTTTCTAACTACGCTACGTAGTTAGTACACAAGTCATTAACGATGCGACGAGGAATTGAATCTAATGAAAATTGATTACGCTGCCCGTGATGAATTAACTAGGTAGGTAGGAAGGTTGTTCATTCAGTAATTGACGCGCTCACGACCGGTGTTAGTTTGGATATAGCTGTGCCGTCAACACTGGATCAGTAATGTTCGTTGCTTGCACTGGCAATAAAGCGAGTCTTACGAGTCATTTAAAGAATCGGCAACGTAAAAATGGTTTTTGATGTTGCCATCACTTAGGTACTATTTGCACACATGCATGTTCGCCACAACGGTTGTAACTAAATTAAAAAAACCATTATTTGTTTTGGTGACAGCAATCTGTACGATCGATCGCCACGATAATTTATCAGGCAATCCAATTTGTTTCAATTGTCATCCCTACAGGCGTTTAAACTTTAAATAAACTGTGTTCCCGTGGAGATTTAATAGGTTTTGAACAGTTGTCGTACGCAGCTGAAGTGTAAAAAAGTCTAACATGTAGTTGCCATCTTGCCGTCAGCTTTTCAAAAGTACGTTTCTTATGTCCTTTGGGAATATAACATAATAGAAAACATTACAATAATTCAGACAAATGACGTTTTTATTGGTTTAAATATTATTTGTAATCTCTTTACTTTATATCCATTCTCATTCAAGGCTAATATATTATGATCTACAAATAGTTGCTTTTATTCGAGACCTTTTCTGTGTTACTTCAATTTTGGTAAAGTGATTCCTATCGCAACTGAACGATTATTGCCTGTAAGGAGAATATTTGGCAGGTAATTATAGATAATAATGAACAATGTTTCGACCTTTTCGTTATCAACCATAACAAGTTTTAACTTCATATATACATAGTCAATGACATATTCTATTAGATAGTTTTTTTGAATAAGACAGTTCCCGCCCGTGGGATTATTCCTGTATCACAGGGGACTTAATAAACATTTAAACAACGGACACAAGGAACATCTTAATAATAATATTGTAGGACGATAAGCTAATAGCTGATTATCCTACAGTATGAAAACCATTGTAATTCAACTACTTGAAAACCGCCGACTCCAAAAAATATGCACAACGTAAGAGAATCTGTCAATGCCAAATATAATTTAATTGAAAACCGTTGCTTGAACGTCGGCGGGCCGCTGTAATATAAAAGTTGTAAATACTACATCGTGAAAAATCTGCATAAATTCAATATGAATTTGTAATATTTACTTACGTAAAAAATATGTTTGTTTACACATGAGACACTATTAAAACTAGTAAAACGAAACAACTGCAACAGTTTCTAGCTTTTGTAATAAAACGAAAATAAAAACGTTTTTAATTGCGACATAGTGCTTGAACACGAAAGCTACAATAACATGGTCTACAGGAAAGACAAAAGCGAATTACACACGAATCTGTATACTGACTTAATATTAGTACTAAGTAGCAACAGGTCGCCGCTACAAAACTAATTAACATTACTTCTTTTCTTTAACTCAAATACTCGCTTGTTTTCTAAGAAAGAACACAACGAAAAGTAGTTTTACAAAGAATTTTGTACAAATAGTTATTATACTAAATCTTTGTGCACAGTGCAACTGGATTTTTATTAGTGTATGTAAAAGAAATTTTTTAATTAGCATTGCAAATGCGATAATGTAATTTTTTTTTAATGATATATCAGGCAAACGAGCAGACGGATCACTTGATGGTAAGCGATTACCGCCGCCCATAGACACCCGCAACACCAGAGGAGTCACAAGTGCGTTGCCAGCCTTTTAAATTAGATCCTCCCCCCTCCGGAGAGAGAGGGGGAGGGTTGGGTCTCCAGTATCCTCACTCACTCGACGAAACACAACGCGCGCTATTTCCCGCCGGTTTTCTGTGAGGCCGTGGTATCACTCCGGTCGAGCCGGCCCATTCGTGCCAAAGCGTGGATCTCCCACTGTCAAAACGGTTTGTCTTTCATTTATTCATGTAGAATTTACGTGACTTTTTAGAGAAACAAAAAGAGAACATAGCCTTCTTTTATCATTGAAGACGCTTAAAATTTTCTACAGCACAAAATAATCCGGTAAATGTACATTGTCGCATTATAGTGCTAATACAATTACGTCGCAACAGAGTTGGAATCGCGCAAGCGAAGTGCTACAAATAACTATATTGCCGACATCAATCGTCCGGCGTCGCGCCTGGTTGGAGGATCCACCCTTAATGTTGTTATTCCACCGTTTATTTCATCTCGATCCCCCATAAAATGATAACAGGATGATTAATGATTGGATTTAACAAACTGCGTTTCTGTGATTTGCCCATAACAAAATAGTAAGTATTTCGGTTTTCCTATCATTATCAGCCTATACTATTCCTTTCTAACTGCATTCTGAGCGAGATCCACGACCTTTCTCATCCTGGGTTCTTTAAGCGGGGCGTGAAAAAGCATCTTCTTAGGCCGTCAAAGTAGAGACCTCAACATCGCCTCGGCTACTGTGGGGGCGATGTGGAGGCCACTGCTCTTAGACCACACGACTGCTTACCATCAGGTGGAGTGTGGTCATTTTGACGAGCAAAATAAAAAAAAAAGCTTAAGATCGATTAATGTGATTGTCGCTCCTTGTAGCTTGAGTACGTCCTTTACGTTTGCTGTTCTACGGTCTCCGCTCAAGAATACATATTTCCAAACTCACACACACTACAGAATTTGCTTACATCAAGTACTGTGTAAGAAAAAATAATGTGCTGGGCGACTTTGATTCTCTGGTGGATTACCTTATTTCGAATTGGATCCTTTGGTATCATCAACAATGTTCTATTGTAACGGTAACAAGTAACATGTAAAACAGCCCTTAAGGGCTTTCTTTATGTTCCAAGTTATTCAATATACTTAACTCTCAGAAAATCCACCCCCTAATGTAACTCACCTAATATAACAGCCTATTTTTACCCAACGCCCCATAATTTAAATTCTCGGTTTGCACCCTAGTTATCCCATTTTACCGAAAGACCCCCATAACCCCGTGAACCATGGTGTCCACTTACCATTAAGCGGGATGTGCAGTGAAAAAGGTACGCACATAGTTAATGGAAGGGGCCTTAATGTAGGGTAGCCAGATTTAATTACTCTTTGGGATAGTCCCATTTTCAAGATTTTTATAGGCTACTTTTGCACCTCGTGTGATGCCCTGTGATGCAATATATATTACACACATTGACATATACGATGCGAAGAACAACCAGGAATACATCTGTAGGTTACATTAAATTACAGCGTTAAATATTTATATGCAGCATCTGCCAGCGGCTTTAACCTTGTGAATCTCACGATAGCGTTCAACGGAATTCAGTACATCATGATCTTTCTGTTTAAATTCGTTAAACAATTTACGCATCATTAGGTAACAAGCATCAAAACATCTTGCCAAAAATATTAGTAGGATTGCACTCCATGGTAAGATACATGTAATTTCGATTCTGGATGTTCTATCCGTTTATTGTGTCAGTTATTTCCGTAGTAAGATAGGTATATCCCATAGAAGTTCGTATACTATGCGGAAAATGTATTTAAATTTATGACTACTCTGTTTAAGCTGTAAAACACACAAAGCTTAACTACATTTGCTTTCTCTTAGAAGTATTTTACGTTTATGCCACCTAGTTCGTTAATGCAAGCATAAAATAATATTCGAAAATCGAACATTAGGAATTATCCAAATTAAAAATGATTCAATATGGTAACACTAGCGACAAGTGTAATGGGATTTCATATACGCCGTGACTACCGATGTGTTCTGAACGCAAGTATGTCGACCTCCCTTTTACCCCACTTTTCAGAGATTTCATGAACCTAGGATTGAAAGGATTTTTCGAAGATCTTTCTTCTCCCTCTCTTACTCTCCTTATGATGGATAAGCGTTGCCTGTATTTGTACATAAGTGATATACATAACAATAAATATGATACTCTTTATCCCACTATTCATTTGTGTGGCGTTATTTATATCACGTACTAGCCGATGTGCGCAACTTCGCCTGCTTCACATAAGAGAATTTTCCCCTTTTTTGCAACATTTTCCATTGATGCGCCGCTCCTATTGGTCGTAGCGTGATGTTATATAGCCTACAGCCTTCCTTGATAAATGGGCTAACACTTAAATAATTTTTCAATTCGAACCAGTAGTTCTTGAGATTAGCGCGTTCAACCAAACAAACAAACTTTTTAGCTTTATAATATTAGTATAGATTACTTAATTATAAAGCCCAGATATTAAATAGATATAAGTTTACTGGTATAGGGAACCAATAAGTACCAGTACTGGTTATGGGTTAATACCTCAATATTGATAATAATATATAACTTTGAGCTCGGTCTAATGATGTGCGTGCTACATTATATTCAATACCAATATTGATTAATTTAAATTTTGATCATCATAATTTGCCGTGACCGTTCACGGCAGAAGTGTTTATCAGCCTGGCCAATAGCAAATAATAACAATAATAATATTCTATCACATACACAACACCATCTAGCCCAAACTAAGCAGAGCATATTCCTACTATGGGTAATGGATAAACATACATATTATACATAAAAACACCCAGACCAAGTCAAACATCCATGTTTGACTTGTGCGGGAATCGAACCCGCGACCTCAGGCGTTGCAGTCGGTTACACTAACAACTACGCCATCGAGGTCGTCTACTCCTTACGATTACCGATGACCACCATATCGTTTAAAGCGTTAAACACCTACCTATACTAAGAACGCAGTCTGTAGATACTAAAATCCAAATATACTTTATTTTCTTAGCAAGAACTTTAACACGTTATTCAAATGAATTTATCGTCAGGTTCTAAGTAAAGTCTACGGCGTAAATACTGTCAAGAAAACACGAGACGTTAAAACCTTAAGATTCCATGCTTGGACACGTTTTTGTTAATATTTAACAGTTTCAACCACTAGGCAATCCGTCCGTGCAGTCTATAAGTTTAAGTATATTTTTGAAGGGAAAACTTCTTTAGCGGCGTTGTGCACTTTTTTGTGATGGGTAAAAAATGTTAAACTCGCGTCAGGACACGTGACCTGATCGAAAATTCGTAATTCAAGTTTTCACTTCTGCCGGCACTCCCGGAGTGCAACCCGTTGATTTGTTTTTTTAAAGAAGCTAGGAATTTTTTGTAAATAGAAAAGCTAGGTTATTGGCCTAAATGCTATCATTATTTTGCTATTTTTGCATAATATCTATTTAAATAACGTTTTGTCAGCGAGAAATGCGATCAATATAATTTCATCATCATCATCATCATGTTAGCCAAATGACGTCCACTGCTGGACATAGGCCTCTCCCAAGGTTTTCCACACAGACCGGTCTTGGGCCACCCGCATCCAACCGCTTCCCGCGACCTTTATCAATATAATTTACCGAAGTAGAATTTAAAAACCGGCCAAGTACGAGTCGGACTCGCGCACGAAGGGTACCGTACCATTATCTATAAAAACGGCAAAAAATCACGTTTGTTGTATGGGAGTCCCCCTTAAATATTTGTTTTATTTTAATTTAATTATTTATTTTTAAAGTGAATATATAACTAAATATGCAGTGAATATTTCAAGCGTCTACCCCGTTATCAATACCGAGCAAAAACGAGGAAAAAATCACGTTTGTTGTATGGGAGTCCTATTAAATATTTATTTTATTCTATTTTTTAGTATTTGTTGTTATAGCTTCAACAGAAATACATCGTCTGTAAAAATTTCAACTGTCTAACTATCACGGTTCATGTGATACAGCATGGTGACAGACGGACAGACAGACGGACAGCGGAGTCTTAGTAATAGAGTCCCGATTTACCCTTTGGGTACGGAACCCTAAAAATCATGCTGCGAGGATTGCTATTTTCTATCTATTATACGTTATACTTTTTATTGTATAGTAGATGTGTTCAATATAAAGAAACAAAATAAAATAAATAATGTCTGCGAAACTGCGATGCGTTGCTAACAATTTATTAGGTTACATCTTACATTCTTTTGAAATAGCAACATGTTTTCGTAAAAGGATTCATTTAGCTCTTATTACTGAAATAGTAAAAACGTTTCTTTATTACCCATTAAGACGCCAATAAAATAAAATCTTGGCAGTGTATTTAATGAGGTTAATTTAATTGATATAAAAACTTTGTACTTGGCACCTTCATTTAGGCAGATCATATTGGGACTATGTAGCTTTATTCAACCTTTTAAAAATGTTCTACTATAACAATATCTCACTCAGCCTTGATGGCGCAGCGATAGTGAAAGCGCCGACTGTGCATGAGGTTTCGGGTTTGAGACCCAGATAAGTCATACTCTTATTGAGTATTTCTTTCAAGTAATTCTCGGTGGTGGCACAAAGAAAGAACTATACCGTATAGAACAATAAGCTCGCCTTGCAATACGATGAGTTTACAACCATAGTAAGCGAAATTGTCTGATGCTTACTCTGCCTACCTATAAGCGTGGTTCTATGTACATAAATCGAATCAGTCGAAATTATTGTCATCATCCTTGTCATAATAATTTAAAATAGAAGTATTCTATGTATGGCACCACGAGTATACAACCACTTAGAGAGCAGCGATAGCTCAGTGGGGAGACCAACAGACTGCAATACAGAGGGTCTCGGGTTCGAACCCACGTCGCGCACCTCTGACTTTCGGAAGTTATATGACTTTTCGAAATTATGTGCGTATTGATTGACAATTATCGCCTGCTTCGTGCCTCGGAAAGCACGTTAAGCCGTTGGTCCCGGCTGCCATGAATATCTATGGCAGTCGTTATTGGGAGAGTGTCGACACAAAAGATCCCACCGGGTCGAAGTGTCGCCGGTCTGCATTGACTGGCCCCCACATAAGATAAGATAAGATAAGATACAACCACTTACCAAGAAATATAACAGACTGTAATAATATTAATTCATTTAATTAAATACAAATTAAAGCAATTCTTGTATACCAATGCATATTACAACGTAACAGAATATTTAGATAGCAAAATGGATAAATTAATAAAATTATTTAGAATTTATAAGTTCCTATAGCTTATAAGTATCCAGAATGATCATATTTTTAATTTGTATTTATATTTCTTATATCTGAAATTTATTATTTTTAGGATACCAATATTGTAATTTCGTGACACATTTTATAAATTTGTGTGACATTTAGTTAACTTTTATGTCAATATTAAACAACTTTGCACACCACAATGGTAAAATATGGCATATGCAACTATATAATGTTATTTTCTATAAGTTTGTATTAAGTGTAAGTAATTGTGTATACAGTTGTTGGTGAACCAAATAAATAAAATAAAAATAAAATAAATAAATATGTATACAATAGCTCAAACGTATTTATTCTATATACTAGCTTTTGGCCGAGGCATCGCTTGCTCGGGCATAGTCCTTTTTTATGTAAGGTATCATATACTTTTCAGTACCCACTGACAACGTGTTAGAGCGCCTTCAAATTTGCCGCAATGTACAGCGCGGCTGCTGTGCTGCGGCCACGCTGCTTTATAAATCCATATAAATAAAAACGCGCGACTGGAGCGCTGCACCCGCGCTACTGCCGCGCATTAGTTCATCGATAGACTAATGACGGCTGCGTGGCGACAGCGTTGCAGCCGCGCTGCCGCCGCGCGGCAAATTTGAAGGCACTCTTAGCGAAATATCATAATTATTTGTTGTATAATTAAGGCGTGAAAGCCTAACAAACAAACTCACATACGCATTTATAATATTAGCTTATTGAACGTCTAGAGGAAATACGTAAAAAATAATTAAAAGTTCATTGTGCAAACAATACACAAACGGACAAATGTATGTGCGCTCGACACTTGACTCTTTAACGAGTCAAGTGTGCAGCGGACATACATTTGTCGTTTTTTTTTTAATTTTTGATGACTCATTTTTGTGGACAGCGTATGTCCGCTCGACAGTTGACGGGTTAGTAAGGATTTCTTAGATATTTATAATGTTATTAATTAACGGCTGTTGATCCTTATAAACAAAACAAATTGTTTGCCTTTTGTTGTATAAATACACAAATAGTAATTATTTTCGTTACTCCCATGGGTAAGGATTTTGTGTTAGAAGTAAAAGAGCCATTGCCAATTATTTTGCGACACAAAAAAATCGGAATCGAGGAGGAAATGAGCTGATTTGGGAAACCAGCGTAGCCTGCATGGATGGCGTAGTGGTTTAAGTGGTCGCCTCGCTACTGCAAGCGTGCCGGGTGTTATGGGTTCGATTCGTACATTGGACAAAAAAATTGTGATTCATGCATAGTAGTTCTGAGTCTGGGTGTTTTTTTCCTGTTGTTTCAATGTTTGAAACGTGGTATTGTAAGTAATAGGATACTTTAACCGGGCCATTAAATGGGGTATATGCTACTGCCCTACCATTGTTATACGAATGGTTTTTGTGAATGGAAATACTATCGTCTTACCATTATCGATATCGGCCTCGATGGCGTACTGGTTAGTGTAACCGACTGCCACGCGTGAGGTCGCAGGTTCTATTCCCGCACAAGTCAAACATTTGTGTGCATGAACATGGATGTTTGTCTTGGCCTGGGTGTTTCTATGTATAATATGTATGTATTTACAAAAAAAGAGTATATATGTATGTTTATCCATTATCCATTGTCTAGTACCCATAATACAAGCTCTGCTTAGTTTGGGCTAGATGGTGTTGTGTGTATGTGGTAGAATATTATTATTATCGCGAAGGGTATTGGGGCGGTTCCAAATTCATCAGAAACGACCGAATACCGGTTCTTCTATAAAGCGACTGCCATCAACTTCACGTTATTCCCAAAGGCATGTTAGTTTGTGAAGTATAGTTTTCCGCACTTAGTAATTGGGCTATTGTGCGTATGTGACTAACGTGAGAAGGCAAGGCGGGTTATTGAACTTCTATGATAGAAAGAACTTTCTCGGCTATAGACTTCAAATAAATTCAGTGTAAGAGTTAGAAATAATCAGCCATGTAAGCAAGTAGTTCCATCTGGACCAACTGTTCGTCTTATCTATATTATTTAGGTTTGCCTTCGGAAACAAGATTTTCTCTCACATTTCTACAATAATATTACGTACAAGACTAGACATCTTATGAAAGAACTCAACCCCTCACTAAGATCCGTGCAGAAAGGGTCCGGTGTTTACATACAATACAACCCCAGTTTGAACAACGGAAGAAATCGAACGAGTTTGAATGACTGATCCAATTATACTTCGCGAATGGAACGAACAAATGAACGACCCATATCAAGACCGATTGTAGTGAATTATTGAGCGATGTATTTGTTTCGCTTTTTTGTCTTAAGAGAATGTTCACTGGAGCTTGCTCCCGGAGGGGTATGGATCTAGGTTAGTTGGAAATTGTTGATCAGTATATATTTTCCCCTAAAGCAATGTGTTCTTTTTGAAAGGTACCTTATTTACTCTGTACTGAGAGGGCTAATCTCAGGAACTACTGGTTCGAATTCAAAAGTTCTTTTAGTGTTGAATAGTCCATTTATTAAGGAAGGCTATAAGGCTATATAACATCACGCTACGATCAATAGGAGCGGACCATCAATAAAAAATGTTGCAAAAAAGGGCGAAATTCTCTTAAGTGAAGCAGACGAAGTTGCGTGGGTCAGCTAGTATAATCTATTGCGCGACTTTTTTTTAATAAAATTTTAACATAAGTATTAATAACGGCTTCAATGGCGTAGTGGTTAGTGTAACCGACTGCTACGCCTGAGGTCGCGGGTTCGATTCCCGCACAAGTCAAACATTTGTGTGCTTGAACATGGATGTTTGTCTTGGTCTGGGTGTTTCTATGTATAATATGTACGTATTTACAAAAAAAAAGTATATATGTATGTTTATCCATTGTCTAGTACCCATAGTACAAGCTCTGCTTAGTTTGGGCTAGATGGTGTTGTGTGCATGTGGCACAATATTATATATTATTATTATTATAATAAGAAAATTGTATGGATCGGATATTCAACGTCCATATGAATGAAATGAAAGTAACATATCTAGTACAATATCACTGATATGTGTACAGCAAAAATATTAATATTTGCATTAACATTCATAGGGTGTACATACATTGATGCCTAAGTCTTCTCCCTAGCCTTTATTATTCCCAAGTCACTTGGAGTCGGCTTTCTAGTCTAACCGGATTTGACTGGATATCAGTTTTTACACGGAGCGGCTGCCACATAACCTCCGCAACCCGAAGGCTAACGATACCCTACGGCTAGACCAGTGTCAGGATATTAGAGGGCACTGACTTCCCAATAACGACTGCCATAGATGTTCATGGCAGCCGGGACCGACGGCTTAACGTGCTCTCCGAGGCACGGAGCAGCCAATAATTGTCAATCAATACGCACATAATTTCGAAAAGTCATATAACTTACGAAAGTCAGAGGTGCGCGACGTGGATTCGAACCCAAGACCCTCTGCATTGCAGTCTGTTGGTCTCCCCACTGAGCTATCGCTGCTACATTAATACCTACGTAAGTACACATAAATCAGTATTAATAGTTAAAATAAGATTGATTCTTTAGTAAAAATAATGGTTTAATTATAAAACCGTTTAATATCCATTTGTCTATCATTCAAGTTACATCTTATCGAAGACCATTAGAGCTATCAAGTTTAAATGATCAGCAAAAGTAAACGCAATCGACACAAAGTTATATAAAATTTTAACTTAAAATTTTCCATCCAATTGTTTGCTTTCGCAACTTTACTTTACCAACCAACCCTTTCTGTCACCAGCCCCATGTTCAAACGAAAGCAAAATTGATAGGGTCCCAATGTGTTGAATGATATTGACGTTGCTTGGGCCGTTTGACATGGGTACAGATAGAAATTTAATTTGTACCCTACAAGTAATTAATTTGGTGTCCGAATTGTCAGTGATGGCTCCATTTCTATATAATAAACTTTTTTAAATATTGTCGGGATTGTTTGGGGTTATGTGTCTTTTGTTTCTGTATTTTGTTGACTCCTGCACTAGAAATGATGTCTGTGTAGGGGATTTTACAAATATTCAAGCAACGGACGCAATGAACACCCAGACTCGTAACAACGATTTGTGGATTACACAAAGTTTCGTCTTGGGATTGGAACGTACAACACTCAGCGCAATAGCAGTGGCCAGGCGACCATTTACACCACTACGTCATCCGTGCAGTCAAGTGTTGTGTGAGCATGACGATTAGCGATTAGCGAGGTTAAGCAACGTTGGGTGCGGTCAGCCTATAGATGGGTAACCGCTTAGTGGTATTTCATTTGAGCATCTCCATGCTTCGGAGGGCACGTAAAAAGTTGCTCCCGGCTGTTGACAAATTGACAGCAGTCGTTAAGCCATGTCAGAGGCCTGCGGGCAGCTTGAACAGCTCTTGACAACTGGTTGGCCACTAACAACACGAAAAGAAGAAGAAGAAAGTGTTCATTTGGTCACGCTAGGTGGATAAAACCTTTTGAATAATCTATTTGATTGCTAGAAAATAGTTGTAAAGGTAAATCCACTATATATTTCTGGCGAATTTGTGTTGGTGGGTGTTTCAGTTACGTGGAAGACGAGCTTCATTAAGGTTGTCCTAAAAACACGTGTTGCTAAAAGCCAAAGACAGAGCGACCCGTAGAGGTACTCGAAACATAACTAACCCTATATATTTGTATTGCGAATTATGTAGAAGTCAAATTTTTATTTAGGAAGATTTTGCGTAATGTATTATGTACGTCTATTTTTAATTTTAAAGTATATGATAGGAATACACAAAAATATGCTTGTTTTTTATTGAAGTGAAAACTACTTTAGGCGCGTTGAGCACTTCTTGGGTGAACAAAAATCATGGAACTCGCGTCATCGTCACCAATAGCTTTCCATTTTTGAATTATTTTTGGTTTATAAAGAAGTGTTTATGATCAAGGATTAAAGTTTCACTTCTATCGGCCAGTATCGGCAGTCCCCAAAGACTGCCCCAATTTTTTTATTTGCACTAGTACCTAGAGGTGGTCTATCCCGGGATTTTGGTGGACCTTATTTTTACGGCAATCTTTATAACAAAATATAAGTTATAGATTAGCATTATATTAGTATTATATAGCGACCTACACGACGAAAATACTTTAATTTTGGATAAATCTGCTAAAATCGTTCGCTAGATTAAAAGACCTTCGACATTGTTTAAACTGACTTTTCATTTAGAAAGTATTTTAAAGTCAACAAAAGACTAGGTAATTATTAATGGTATTGCTTGTGCCCGCGGTTTTGCCCACGTGAATGAAAAGTATCTTATGTATTAAATCAGGTCATGACCTATGTTTTAAGTTTTATCAAAAGGCGATAAACGTTTTATGCGTTATTGACAAACATTTTTAATATAAGTCCAATCGAAAGACAGAAAAACTTATTGACATCGTCTGTCTGTTACGTCACTGAAACAACAAACTGTTCGCTATTATTAAAATTGAATAATAAATAAACATTACGTCCTATCATTTCGGAGGCGACAACTAGTCCCCCGTTGCTTAGACGTTGCTATATTATTTGAAACTCTTCTGGACAGAAATAAATTGAGTGAAAAAGTAGATAATGACACTAAAGGTACAAGTTTACAGTTGGATGAAGAAGTCTTTTGTTTAACGCTATGGATAATGTAGGTTTCACAAGTTGTAACACTATTATTGACGAACAACATAGCGGCGCCTACCTACAAATTGTGGTATTTTCACGGTATTGGTGCCGTATACGTAAAGTCTTGCAAGTATTTAAAATAAATACAGCGTATGTTAAAGAGAAAATTTATATTATTCAGACTGAATTCATTTCGTTTCGTGAGATGCCAAACCTTAAACTGTAGTTTTAAGTAATGGGTGCTGATTGCAAAAGTCTAATGTAAATTATTTTATTGCTGGATTATGCCCGCGGCTTTGCTCGCATTAATTTAGGTTTTGTCGATAAATTGCTATCCCTCGGGACGAGAATTTTTTCTGGATGAAATGTACCCTATGGGTCAATTCAGATCAGGCGAAAAAATGCTTGAGCATCTTTTAAGTGGTAATTGAATATCAACCTTATTCCATTTATATATACCTAAAAATAGCATGCAACATTAAAATCTTATCCAACAAACAGTTGCATACTATTTTAAGCGTTATCTAAATGAAATAAGGTTGATATTTATTACCACTTGAAAAATGCTCGAGCATTTTTCCGCCTTATCTGAATTGACTTTATGTCTTCTGTACCCCCGAAGACGTGTATGCGAATTTTCATGATAATCAGTCAAGTAGTTAAGGCGTGAAAGCGTAACAACAAACTCATATTCGTATTTATAATTATTATTTAGGATGTACAGTTTGAATTGAATGTACAAATTATATCATTTCACAAACTGTATTTTAGGTAATGGACGTTGATTGCAAAATTCTATGTACATTATTATTTTTTGAAGTGAAAACTTCTTTAGCGGCGTTGTACACTTTTTTGTGATGGGTAAAAAATGTTAGACTCGCGTCAGGACACGTGACCTGATCGAAAATTCGTAAGACGGAGGAAGAATTGTCATGTTTGTGTACGATAGCGCAATAAATGAATATTGTATTTTACCACATAAATGATAGTACTTTTATACTGATAATTAAAGCAATTCGTGCAAAATGATTCCCTAACCATTCCAAAATATCAAAAATGCATAACGTTTATATTCAAGTTTTCACTTCTGCCGGCACTCCCGGAGTGCAACCCGTTTTTATTTTGTATCATTATAAGTCTTTGATTTCCTACTGCAGAGTAAAGACTTCCTCCCGAACCTCTTTACATGTCTCTCTATCTAGAGCATCTATGGACCAATTTTTATTCGAAGAATAGCTGTTCTTGCTATTTTCATCCGAGCCCGTTGTCGTGTTGAAGGATTGTCTTGTAAGCAGGTATGTCGTTTGACATACGAGAGATATGTTGAGCTCAGTTCCATTTTAACATGGTAGCTTTTTGAGTTATTCTAAACTTAACCAATATTATAAATGCGAATACGAGTACCTATGTTTGTTTATTTATTAAGCATTCACGTCTACTCGAGCGATAATCATAAAATTTCTCATACACGTTTTCAGGGATACAGAAAAGGACATAGACAACCTCGGGCAAAAGCTTGTATGTAAATAAAATACTTAGAAACATAATGTACAGAACTTACGTAATTTGTGTAACTATTTGATTCAATAAAGAGTTTTCTCGTTACCCTGATAAAGGACTGGCAGGACAAACTGGATATGTTCCATTCTCTCTCTTTTTATCGACATTCTTTATAAAGCATTCAGAGTACTTTTGCGACGACGCGCGACCCCTTGGGCATCCACTACGCTGACAGTTCTCTGTGAATGCATGCAAGTGACATATTCTATCCTTCCAATGTCATTTAATTAAATTTTGTCGATAATGCTGCTTCTGTAGCTTATAAAAATGCTGTGGATATCGCCAATAAACTTAATATTACTACAATCGGTTACAATCTTTGCTTGATTAATAATGAAACCACATCAGGCCAGCCTGGTGGACTATGGCCTAACCCTTCTCATCCTTAAAAGTGGCCCGTAGTAGAACAGCTCATATACAGGGTTGCTATTATAAAAAAAAAATTTTTTTTTTTTTTAAACATCTAGCCCAAACTAAGCAGAGCTTGTACTATGGGTACTAGACAATGGATAAACATACATACATATATACTTTTTTTTTGTAAATACACACATATTATTATACATAGAAACACCCAGACCAAGACAAACATCCATGTTTATGCACACAAATGTTTGACTTGTGCGGGAATCGAACCCGCGACCTCAGCCGTGGCAGTCGGTTACACTAACCACTACGCCATCGAGGCCGTAATTGAACCATTCATAACTCTCACTGAGCATTTAAATCTCGATACAATTCGTTTTACTCCATGAGAGTTTTGCACTTTGACTAACCAATAGATTATGACGTTCATAAGTACTACATTTGTAGGTTCTTTGTGATTTAAATGAATGAATGATTTTTATTGTTGAAGGGTAAAAATCAATTTATGCAATACCTACTAATATTAGTATTTTGTATTATAGGTTGTGATACACACAGAATGCTAATTACGATATTATTTAATATGTTATGCATGTGGAAGTAATTTGCGCTGCAAATTTTATCTAATCAATCATATGCAGATGATTAAATAATGCAACATATTTGTGGAGCTTTTACCGAATATGGATAGTTGGCCGGCCAACTCCTGCTTAACGATGAACACCATATTTTTTATAGAAGTCATACATAGATTATTATAAAAGATAACTACCGCACTAGGATTAACTCCTACGTCGCGATGGACTTTGCAAACACCCTAACAACGGACACAAAGACCAACTGAATTCAGAACAACTATATACTTAGGCATCTTGCACACGCTAAGAAATTTTACCGTGTCTGCTACAGATAGGACCAATTCATCATGTACACGACAAGAATTTTGTCGGATCTAGGCACGAAAACTTATCGTGTCTACTGCAGACAAGACGAATAGGAACGTGTAAACGATAAGATGGTTTTCGGGCAGTCGTGCGTAGCGTGAGATGGACTAGACAAGTCTGTTATTAATTTTCGTTTGTTTGTGAAGAAAATGTTAACTACGTCCGCGCAAATAAACGTACAAAAACTTCCTGAACCACTTCACCTACCCCGCCCCGCACCGCAGCAAAACGTCGCAGATCGTGTCTAGCGCAAACAAGATTTTTCTTGGTCAGCGCCGAAGCAGTGTGCACAGTTCGTGTGTAGAAACGACACGAATAGACATATGCACGGCGACTTCTCTTAGCGTGTACAAGAGCCCTGATCACAATTTTTTCACTCATTCAACGTTGTGGCAGTTGCGTTGCAACCACATAAACCTTACCTTACCCTATCTGAGAAGTGTAAATCACTCGTCCGTGCAAGCTAATTTTTCCTAGCGTATCAATGGCAAGTGTAAGATTCTCTAATATCAACGTATATCTCAATCAATATAATCAAATAATTGGCTACAATATTTGGTATATTGTTCAGTAATAACCGAAAATAACCTATAACCTTTAAGAGCTCAACGTAAGGCAATTTACGTCAATTTTTATTAAGATTTACTTGTCCCTAATATCGGCTGTCGTGCCAAGCCGCCATTTTATTATTGCATGCGACTGCTCTGTTCGTTCTGATGTATTTCTATGATTTACAACAAATAAGGCTTTTAAAGTGATTTACAAATTAAGGTTTCGGTTGAAAGCTTTATCAATACATTTGTTTTGTTACAGGTAATACAGTCGGCGAGGGATCAGTGTTCAGTTGTCTTTGTGTAAGGAGAGGATGGTACCGCGAACAATACTTCGATGAGTGATTGAAATTGTCTGTGTCGTTGGTGCTTGCTGTGGTTAGTAGATGACCTACAAGGCAAATATTGGGATTTTGCTGGAACTTCTGTGATGCAAGCTAACTCAAAACAATATTATTTACATAAACACATAGGATTTTATAGACTACTTTTGATTTGCTGATTTGAAATTCGAATTAAAAAAACCTCTTAATGCACGCCTGCTGATTTAGGCTTACTTTTAACCTGGCTCCTGCAGAATATAATAATATAATAATAATATTATAATATTCTACCACGTACACACAACACCATCTAGCCCAAACTAAGCAGAGCTTGTACTATGGGTACTAGACAATGGATAAACATACATATATACTTCTTTTTTGTAAATAAATACATATTATACATAGAAACACCTAGACCAAGACAAACATCCATGTTCATGCACACAAATGTTTGACTTGTAGGCTCCCTGACTTAGTTTTACAATATTTATGTGATATTCATATATATACTTTCACTTTACACTTATTTACATATTTTGCATTTTATATTTATATATTTACATATTATATTAATAATAAAACATAACATACATCCTGCGATATCGGTTTGTCGATACACCAATATCGATAATCAATTATGGACGAGGCCTAGACCCTATTACCACTCCTAAGTACATAGCGGTTATATTTTTACTAACCGCGTGTGCATGCGCAGAGGTCAAGGCAGTCATTAAAGGACCACGACGCGGAGCGCTTGTTACTCGCTTATGTAAACGCCTATGTATCTTTCGTGTTTCTTCCGCTATAAACATCATAATTATTATTTTCTATTTGACTTTGAACTGTATTCTGTGCTTGTGCTTGTCTATTCTACTCTCTAGTGCCTTCTGAACCTTTTGTGTATGTGTCTACGGACCTGGACAATATATATGCTGTAACCGTGAGTGGAGTAATTTTTATTTTATACACCTCAACGTAGCCACATTACCTACAGACTTGTGCGGGAATCGAACCCGCGACCTCATGCGTGGCAGTCGGCAACACTAACCACTACGCCATCGAGGCCGACATCTTCGATCTCGGTCGATTATCGGTCAGAGACCGTTTGCCTAAATCCTTACTTCCGACTGTAGAATTCACATTTACCTAGTACCCTAACAATGTTTGTGAAATGTAAACTAATATGTTCGGCTTTTACATTCCAATGATTGCAGAAAATATGGTTAACGGGTAGGTACTATTAGCCTATAGAGTCGCAGCGGCACACCAGTGGCCAGACACAACAGGTTATTAATTGTGTCTGGTATTCAGGCAAGTATTTTCATTATTAAAATTCATCCAGTCTGAAGTCATCTACTCTTCCTAAACCGTTCAATCCGCTTACATTAAATAACAAACATTCAAACCTGCAAACATCTTCACAAACGTCCTTTTAACATTAGTAGGATAACACTTTTCTTTGATTCCACCAAATACTATAGAAATTCATAATGACTATACAATATTCCCCTAATGCCCCATATCGTAAGCTTAAGTGAAATAAATTAAAAATACAACGTTCTTTGAATAAGTGAAGCCGCGGTATTTTGTTGTATCCAATGTTCGTTTTGCGTGAGCAGTACTCGTTTAAGAAGTAGGTGGTGGTATGCAATATGAAGTAAAGAAGCAGTAAAATAATATATGTTATTTGGCTAAATATCTATTTAGGCAGCCTATTTGTAGGGTATAGTGTATACGCTTCCCCTATATTAAACCTAACCTAATGAAATTTATATGAGACTTTGCTTTCAATAAATCCTTCCATATAAAATAAACATTGAGAGCGGCTGACAAATAAATATCCATTACATTGTATTTTTTCATGTTTCTTTTATAAAAACAACCGCACTAGGAATTATTTCTGCATCGCGAGGACCTTACAAACATTCAAAGAATAGACACAAAGAACATCCAAAGTCGGAACAACCATTCGCGAATCACACAAATTTTAGTCCCATATGGGATTCGAACCCACAACACTCAGCGCAGTGGCAGTGGCGAGGCGATCACTTAGATCACGCCATCATCCGTGCAGTCGAAATTAGGTAATATACATAAAAATGCGTGCCGCATTAAGAAACGTCGGGATAGTGTAAAATTAAATATAAATAGTTGTATCATTTAAATAGTTTAAATTGAAGTAAACAGTAACTAGTAAAAGTGTTTAACAATAGTACCGATAACTTCGTATGACTTTAGCCCTAAGGGGTGACATTGGCCCTTAATTGGAAAAAGCTGTTTAATTGGAAGAAGCTGTTTTTCTGACAGTTTATAGTGCTAACTATTGATTTCCACGTGTATTTTTTCGGCAAAAAGTATGATAGTGGTCTGGGGATTACTTCAAACTTTTTCCAGTTAAGGGCCAATGTCACCCCTCAGGTCTAAAGTCATACAAAGTTACGGTAGTTTAAAGTTTCAAAATTATGTAATAATAGTGTTATAAAAAAAAATAAACAACACGATAAAATCCGTATAAAGTTTGTTTAATTTCAATGTATAACATTCGCGTAAACATAAGACAATATTATGTATTAACTCCTTTTTTTAAAACGATTAACTATTAACCAGTAACCAAGCGAAAATATATAATGAAATCTGGATGATTTTTGCCCTGAATTAATTTCAACGGATGATAAAAATATACTGCTTCTTGCTAACATTCCATTGCTCTCTCCTACAAGATGTATTTTTTACTAAACTGTAAACTTCCGAGTTACAGAGGAAATTAAAAAGATTTTTATTACTTATCTTCTTAATCGGAAGTCTATTTACAGGCATGACTTAACTTAAGTGCTTTTAGCAATACCAATTCCGAAATAACAAACAAAATAAAATTTCAGAGCCAAATTCTAATAACTTGAAGGCGTGTAATTATTCTTATTCTTTATTTTAATTATAAACGTCAGAAAAATTAAAAGCTTCTATATTTTAGCTGTCCAGTTTCAAGGATGTTAGAAAATTGTTCGTACAAACATTCGATTTGCTTAAATATTTTACTTGAGTTTTCAGCTTTACCAAATATTGTCTTCTGTTTATGCGAATGTTATTCATTGAAATTAAACTACTATATACACTATATTACATAATTTAGAAACTGTTACACTACTATTATTATTAAACTTTACAAATTTTCAAGCTAATTAAATTATTGAAACTATAAAAATTATTTATATTTATGTTTACACTTTCCCCGACGTTTAGGTTGCTTTTCTGCTGGCATGGTAACGGGAAGACTAAAATGGTAGTTTCAGCTTTATTTTTTAAGAGGTTAATCGCTGTACTAACTATTAGTATTATAAATGCGAATGTAAGTTTATTTGTTGCTTGCGCTTTCACGCCTTAACTAATCGACTGACCATTATGCAATTTCGCATATAATAATGATACGTTGTCAGGGCTACAGAAAAGGACATAGTGTAACTTTGATCTACAAAATAGTACTATGCCCGAGGGCTAACAATGCTTAATTTTTGACAAAATTTAGATTAACGCTAGTTATTATATAAATATCTTTACTGAATGCCAACGTAGTTTCTTTAGGAAATAACTACGTCATTTTGGTAAGTAATAGGCACATTGGTCTTTGGAGAAAAGGAAATATATTTTATTTTTTATTTGTTGACGGGGTTGCGATCATTTTCGATAGCGTTTTCACTCTATTATACCAATCGGAGGAACGAGGCTTTCGTAATATTCCTGAGGTCAAGGCAAGTGTTATTGCATTTTACTGTTAGAAAATTCTTAGACTGTCTTGTAGACAGTTATAGGCTTGCCCTCTATTCGTCGCATTTAAATTTTTGAGGAGTTACATAATAAACCTCTACCCCTTAGGGTGTATATACATAGGTATAAGTCGTATGTATGTGTATGTATATGAAGACAGTGTAATTTTAAAACGGCTTTATCTTATCTTATGTGGGGGCCAGTCAGTGTAGACCGCCGACACTTCGATCCAATGGGATCTTTTGTGTCGACACTCTCCCAATAACGACTGCCATAGATGTTCATGGCAGCCGGGACCGACGGCTTAACGTGCTTTCCGAGGCACGGAGCAGGCGATAATTGTCAATCAATACGCACATAATTTCGAAAAGCCATATAACTTCCGAAAGTCAGAGGTGCGCGTCGTGGGTTCGAACCCGAGACCCTCTGCATTGCAGTCTGTTGGTCTCCCCACTGAGCTATCGCTGCTCTTTAAAACGCCTTTAATCTATACTACTATTATAAAGAGGAAAATTATGTGATTTTGTATCTTGTTTTTTAATAAATAATCTCAAAATCTACTAATTCTACCTTAAAAACTATTTCACTATTATAAAGCTACTTTATCCAGAAGTAACATAAGCTATAATATAACATCACGCTATAAGCTATAAGAGCAAATCAGTAATAATAAAAGGGCATAAAACTGCGGAAAAGAAAGTAAAAATAAATTAGGTTCTTAGATAGATGTATCTTTAAACGAATTAGCAATAATCATATAAGCTTCAAATGACATTTCATACACGTCGGTGAACGTCCGTGTCTATTCTTTCGAGAATATAAAAATCATAATGTCATACATAAAGCTAAATTCCCCGCTATATATTAAATGCCTTTTTCAGTCTAATTCCTTTTCGAATCCATTAAAATTTGTAGCAGCTGAACTCCAACCTTGATTACAGTGTTGTAGGTGCAAATTGCCGCCTCAGCGTTTGTCCTGGTACAGGTTTTAGTTAAAGGAATAGAAGGAACACTATTATTACTAAATTACAGACAACAGGGCTATAAGGTGACAAATTAGAAATAAAATCTCTTTATTTCAGACATTTTTAGGCCCATAATATTGTTAGTAGCACAACTTAAAAAACTATGTTAGTTAAATATAGAAATTAGTTTAATTTAAGTATTTACCACCCTCTGGGGCCCCGGGCACACGCACTTGTGCTTGAACCCAGTGCCACAGAAGGGGGCTGTCCAGCTGTATTATAAAGTACTCACTCAAAGTGCGTGATGATTCTCAAGACATTTTGACCGAAGTTGAAGGAAGGTGTATAAACTAGCAATTAGAACTAGAATATGCTATGCTTTATTATTGTAGCCATATTCTGTAATTATTTTAATGACTGTTTTTGTCGTGAGAACTGTTAGTAATCGATACTGATCCTAACTCCTAACTAATATTATAGAAGCAAAAATGAGTTTGTTTGTTTGTTACCTTTTCACGCCTAAACCACTGAACCGAACATCCTGAAATTGTGCATATACGTTGTCAAGTGTACAGAAACGGACATACGCTGCCATTCATCCCGAAAAAAATTACTGTTCCCGAGGAAAACAACAATAACGTTCTGGCGCTACGTATCTTTCGAATCATGATTGAATTATATTATTACAAGCAGAGTATATACAATCCGAATTGATTGTCAAATTCTAGATTAACGCAAGCGAAGCCGCGGGCAAAAGCTAGTGATGAACACAATATATTTTAAACACCATTAACTAGAACTTTTGAATAATCTGCTTGTTTCTTGGATATAAATAATATAAATATTATTGTTTTTCATTTTCAAATAAAATAACGCGCTATTATATCAGCTATGTTATAACAGGTAAGTTGTAAAGATAGACAAATTAGGTACAGGCTATGCAAGCATACTGCTTGGTTATCAAATCAAACCAAATCAATTCAAATCAAAATAAATAAATCAAATAAATCATGGTTTTGTTTTTTGAGAAAAGTGGTCATTTCAAATATAAATATTTCTCCATATTTTTTGAAAAATAAATCAGACTACTGTATTGCACTGAAGAATACTGAATTTACATAGAGAACATTTTCGCTCGATGATTTTGTATAGATTCAGATTTTGACTAGATTAGAAAAATCATTTGATAGGCGTCAATAGGTTCGCCAATTATTACTTTGAATTAAAACAAAGCTGGTGACACGTGAGGGTATAATACACCTACCCTTCGGGGGATACAAGTGCAAGTTTTATTTAAAAGTAAAAGGTATAA
Source organism: Catocala sponsa (assembly GCA_963564715.1). Lineage (NCBI taxonomy): Eukaryota > Metazoa > Arthropoda > Insecta > Lepidoptera > Erebidae > Catocala > Catocala sponsa. The sequence continues at coordinate 14,253,139 of OY751351.1, forward strand.
TAATATTCTACCACGTACACACAACACCATCTAGCCCAAACTAAGCAGAGCTTGTACTATGGGTTCTAGACAATGGATAAACATACATATATACATTTTTTTTTTGTAAATACATACATATTATACATAGAAACACCCAGACCAAGACAAACATCCATGTTCATGCACACAAATGTTTGACTTGTGCGGGAATCGAACCCGCGACCTCAGGCGTGGCAGTCGGTTACACTAACCGCTACGCCATCTAGGCCGACAGGTGCAGTCTTTTAGTATTTAAATTTAATTAAAAAGGATCGGCGAACTGTTTTAAGTGGTCGCGTTGCCACTGCCTTCGCGCTGAGTGTTGTGGGTTCGAATCCTACTAAAACTATAGTTTTTCCAAGTCTGTGTGTTCGTTGTGTCCGTTGTTTGAATGTTTGTAAAGTCCCCCGCGACACAGGATTCATTCCTAGTATGGAAGTTGTCTTTAAAATAATTGTATTTAAAAAATATTCTTGGTTCCTTTCTACACGATGTCGTAACGCTAAGGCTGAGGCTACAGTAGGCAGCGATTCGCGATGCGACTGTGAAAGCGAAACGATATAAACATGGTATGGCTACCTACATTATAAGCGAAAATTTTTTATGAATTGCTTCAATTTCGCTGACAAGTTGATGTAGCCGATGCCGTGATTACACTAATGCTGTTTCTATCGCTTAAACAAATCACAGATGAATAGCGATATATGGCGTACGGTGTAGCCATGAACGTGAATATAATATTCTATCACATACACACAACACCATCTAGCCCAAACTAAGCAGAGCTTGTACTATGGGTACTAGATAATGGATAAATATACATATATACTGTTTTTTTTTGTAAATACATACATATTATACTTAGAAACACCCAGACCAAGACAAACACCCATGTTCATGCACACAAATGTTTGACTTGTGCGGGAATCGAACCCGCGACCTCAGGCGTGGCAGTCGGTATACTAACCACTACGCTATCGAGGCCGACAAACTATTTGTTTTTATCGCTTACGTATCGCAGGTCGTGTCGCGGACTAATGTAGCCTCAGCCTAATAGCGTGTGTTCGAAGGGTTACGTCTAATCAAGAATACATTAAAGCTTTACAAATACGATTCCAATGAATGTAAAACTCTAATCAGTACATATTTACATATTTAGTTATTTGTATTGATGTTTGTGTTTATTTATTCAAATTTGTTTGTTTTTCTAGCTATTTATGAGAACAACATAATGTACACACGCGATTGAGGATAAGTTGGTGTAAATAATCCTTACATTTCTTACTATTATTATAAATGTAAATGTTTGTAAAAATGTTTGGTTATTTATGACTTAATAATGCGTAAACCGTTTAAAGAGTTTGAATGAATCTTTACACATAGAAAGACATGTATTGGATTAATACGTAGACTACTTTTTACGCATGGGTGAAGCCGCGGACTGACATTAGTTAACTTATGACCTGTAGGCAGTTTTTGGTAATGTAAGTAAAATTCGAGTGTGTTATTAGTAGTCTTTAAGGTTATCAAGTACAATAAAGTTAAAATTCACGTTTCGGCTTTTATTTAGTACTAGTTTTCACCTGCGGCTTCGCTCGCGTAAATGTAGGTTAGGTTTGCAACAGTTCTTTTTTCTGGATGAAAGGTACCCTATGTCCTATTCTGTACCCCTGACAACGTGTATGCAAAATTTCATGTTGATCGGTTGAGTAGTTAAGGCGTGAAAGCGTAACAAACAAACAAACTCATTTTCGCATTTATAATATTAGTAAGGATAACGTTATGCATAGATTATCTTAGATAGATAGATAAATAAAATAAATGAATAAATCTTCGAAGCGGCAGAAAGAGGGAAATGACATATATTTGTAAAAGCAATGTTTAGTTCGCGGTGATTGTGTGTAAACATACTTATCTTGCTGGTTAAATTTGACTTACTTCGCTATGTTTAATTTACTTTAAATTTTGCGTACATAGTCGATAGTAGTGGTGTGACTCTGAAAGATAGAATAAGGAACAGTGTGATTAGAGAGAGATACGGCATGAAAGTGGATATAGTAACAAGAATAGAAAAGTGTATATTAAGCTGGTTTGGGCATGTAGAAAGAATGGACGAGAAAAGACTGACTATTATTATTATTGAAAGTTTATAAGGCTAGTGTGAATAGAACTGTCGCAAGGGGAAGACTTAGGCGAACGTTTCTCAGATCGGAGACTTTCTGGATGAAGCCCAAGTTAAAAGCACCTTAAACTGGCGAGCGTATATGAGAAATGTGATGAAAGTAAATGAAGCCAGGGAAGTGTGTCAGGATCGTAGCAAATGGAAATCCGTAGTCTATGCCTACCCCTCTAGGGGACAGGCGTGAATATTAGTATGTATAGTAGTCAATAAAATAACAGTATAATTAAAAAAGAAATGAGATTTAACTGATTACTTAATTATTTCTAAAATAGGTGTTAACTAAAAATAAATAGAAGTGCAAAATGTCTTAAAATAAACTAATATGCAAAGGCACTACAAAGACGAAACATTTTATTCTAACCGTAAAAATGCTATTTTCAATTATTCAAATTAAGCAGAAATAGCATAAAAAGCGTGTTGCATAAAAAGCGAATGAGAAAACGACATTCATTTTTTGAAAAGTTTGTTTACATAGAATACCTTGTTCTCGGTCTTGGTCTTGGATTCAAACCATAAAAAACCGTAAGTTAGCTTAGAACTACACGGCTCGAGCCTATTTTGTATCAAACACTAGCATAGTAGTAACTTAAAATTTTGTCAAGCTTACGGCTAAAGAAAAGCTGCAACTGTTCCTGGCAGCGCTATGTAAAAATGTATCCCATCAAAACTGCAGCCGAACAGCAAAAACTGCAACAAATGTAAATATGAACTATTCGTAGCTCAGTGCACTTAGCATTTTATTTTTTGAAATTTCCTTTGTACGTATTATTCGAGACTTAAACTGACTATCAGAATGCCAACGTTGCAGGCAGCCGAATACTTTGTAGAATATTTCTTAGATTAGTTTTAAATAATAAAATAAGCATATCTACTTTCAGAGGAATATTACACTTTCATACTGGAAAATAAGTAAATATCTTACTACCACGCGAAATTTTTTGTTTTAGAAACGTATTCCATAAAGTACCTCGGCAAATAATTTAAGCGAAATTGTTCGACTTAAAAGCTTTCTTTTTCACGTAAGCTCTTTCTTCTTTCAGTTGTTTATAGTAAAATAGTATGGATCACTCTTTCGACGTTCTTTACTGAAGATGACAAAAGAATTTTATGATATAATTGCCGTCTGCTATGCCTTAATGCCTATGTCCAGCAGTGGACGTCTTTTGGCTGACATGATGATGATGATGATGATGCCTTAATGTCTCATGTAACAGGCTATTATCCTTTAACAGTATCAGACACCGAGACATATAATTTTTTTCATACAAACGTAATAGCCGGAGGCCCAATCACCCTCTTTCCCCCTTCTCGCTCCTTCTCCTTCCCACTTCCTTTCCTAAAGGGTCGGCAACGCGCAAGTGATGCCTCTGGTGTTGCAGGCGTCCATAGGCTACGGTGACCACTTACCATCAGGTGAGCCGTATGCTTGTTTGCCATATTTAAAAAAAAACTTTATTTTTGATACCCTATTAATACCAACTCAATACGTAAATCCATAGATTGTGATATTTTCTGTGCTGTCTGACTATGTTCTGCTATCTGCTATGTATTTATGTGATATTAGGTGTCGTATTTATGCATAACATTTTCACTGGTTCGATCCAACTATTTCCTAGTAATCCAATCATATTACGCATAGATGCATATTACATCTTGTATATTGAAAACTTCGTCGCACTGCAGTTTGAATTCACGCCCAGTTTAATTACCCGTCAGATCAGATACAGAGTCTCGTTTCCTGTCGCCTGACTAATAACTGGTGCGCAGTAACGCTGACCACTGCCTCAATTTATCTCTGGTATTAGATCTTCAGTGGAGAGATGGATAGATGTTTTTATTAGCGCGAGATTCTGTTAAGACATTAACAAGTGAAGAGTGCTTTGATGTGCAGTGAGCTGTTCAACGGAGCAAGGATGATACGAATGTAATTAAATGTCAATGGTATTGAAAACAAGCAAACAAACATTATTTATTCATGCTTATGTATACTTGAGTTTGTTTATGCCCGAAGGGATTGTACTCAAAATCTATGAAAAGGATATTTATTTATGTATGTAGGTTACAAAGTAAGACTTTTAAACATCTAAGTTATACTTATTAATGTGAATTTACATTTACTTTGAACAATCAGTTTACAACAATATGCACTTAATTATCTAGAAGTATGACATTCCACATTTGCGTTATAAATATTTAGTTTACTTTATCGTTGACTTTATCCATGTATATTTTTCCATATTTGCCGGTCTGGCTATAGTTACTATTCGGAGCACTTATCAAACATTAAAACAACAGAAACAAAAAACATCCAGAATCGAAATAACTATTTGCGTATCGCACAGATTTTAACCCCTTATCAAACCTACATAACTCGGGGCTTTGACAGTGGCGAGGCAACAACTTAAACCATTGCGCCATCCTCGCAATCAATCCTATAAATATACATTTATTTCTCTAAGCCGTGGTAAAAATAGCAGGTAACACGCCTCTGAAATTCTCAAACGATATTAAAATGCTTTGTATGTATTCAACAATAAAATTAAACCGGGCTCCATAGTACCCCTTGATGAACCAATCGCGTCCTAGAATAGCATTGTCGTTTAATTAAGTAATTTTTTTACACAAAGACAGAAAGCATTGTGATTTGTTTAGAACTCATAACAATGAATTATGTCAACCCTTTTGTTAAATAGAGTGAGAAAATTAATTTGGCGTAATAGTGGGTATGAATGACTCTATTTTAGGAAATTCAAAATTTATTTAGGAACTAGATTTTGCTCGCGGTTTCGCTTTTGTCAATAAATTTTTATCCCTTGGGAACAAAACTTTTCCTGGATGAATTCCAATAACCTTTTCATGAAAAATGACGTGACGTAGCACACAAACAAACTCACATTCGCATTTACAATATAAGTTAGGACTCCATAAAGCGTTTTATTTCAAACTATGTCTGTACATATTTGGATATTACAATCGTACAAGATATAATTTAAGTCCAGTAAAATCCATATCCGTATCAAATAGTATAATATATACTAGCTAAAACTTTTGTATTACCGATGTGGGGACACGAGTTCCCCGAATACTGCTTAAATTAAATTATTTGACCGACATACCTAGTCAAATTGTTCGTGTTAGGTAAAATTGTAGTACTCAACAACAAAATATTCTTTAAGATCTATGCCAATATTTCGGTTTTACCCGCATAACTAGCTTTTTCCCACAGCTTCGGTTGCTCGGTAATGTGATGTAAGGTACCCTATGTCCTTTTCTATATTTCATGATGATCGGCCAAGTAGTTAAGGCGTTACAAACAAACAAACTTACAAGCGCATTTATAATACTAGTTAGCTAATTTTCATCAAATAAACTTGTGAAATCGTCTTTTGTTTAATTATTTTTATAACTATAACATTACTTATAATATTGACTTGAGTAGTAGAGCCTCACTGATTTCAGCATGAATGGGCCGGCTCGACCGGGGAAGGACTACCCTCTCATAGAATATCGACGTGGAATAGCAGTAGTCCTACTGTTGTGTTTCGTTCGGTGAGTGAGAGTACCGGAGGCCCAATCTCCCCTTTCCCCCATCCCGCTCCCTTTCCTTCCCACGTCCTTTCCTAAAGGGTCGGCAAAGCGCACGTGATGCCTCTGGTGTTGTAGGCGTCCATAGGCTACGGTGACCACTTATCATCAGGTGGGCCGTATTCTTGTTTGCCACGTTAGTTGAATAAAAAAAAAAAGAAAATCTATTTAGATTTACAATTTTTCCGATATTTCAGTTATTTTCAGCAATTTAATATACTGAGCCGATTGTAAACAAGTTTCTCAAAGATTTTTGTCAAAATTGGCAGTACAGATAGTTTAAAGTCCGATTTAAATAGTATATATCTATTTTTTGACACGTCTTAAATGTAAATGTTGACTCCGCATCATAATGGCTAAAAGCAATTTTTTTTACGTTCTTGCAATAACAACCATGCATTTCAAAAATTCTAATATTCTCTCTCCAAGGAATCTTCGAGGTATACGTACGAGTATGTTAGAAACGTTATGGCATATGTTATATGCGTGTGAATTTCATGAAAAAATATACTTGTACATGTACCTAGTAACAAAAACCTTTATCAAAAATACGCCTTTGCTATCTAAACAATCAACTATTCTTAATTTCCTGAAAAGCACAACTCTTGCACGAGTAGGTAATGATACCTGTATCGCAGCAAACTCTACAAACATTCAAAAACGGACACAAATAACACCCAATCTCAAAGCAAGTGTCTGTGGATTACACAATTTTTCGCGCGTGTGGGATTTGAACCCACAACAGTCAGCGATAACCCAGTAAGTAGATCATTGGATTGTTTGCTAGAGCTCTCGAGTTCAATCCCAAGGCACCACTCGAAGTTATGTGCACACATAATAACTTAAAGCTCGTTTTAAGCTACATATCTGAGAGGTTGTAATGAGGCCGGGACTCCACCAAAGCGGAGATGTGTGCGGTGTGCTGTGTGCTGTGCGAGAAGAGATGTTTTTCAGCTCAGGGGACTCCACTAAAGCGGACATGTGTGCGGTGTGCTGTGTGCTGTGCGAGAAGAGATGTTCTTCAGCTCGGGTGCGAGGCGTTGAGTGACATCGCTCACTGCACGCCGCTGACATCTCCGCTTCCATCGCGCCATACAAATATTACACATCTCCGCACAGCGAACTCCACTGACGCTGAGCGGAGAGGAGATGTGTCAATAACACAATTCTAATGGTTGTTTAAAAAACATCTCCTCTCCGCTCGTCTCGTCTCCGCTTTTGTGGAGTCCCGGCCTGATGTTCCTGAAGATGTGTTAAGTGTACCAATCTGTCCTGAGCTAGCATGGTGGACTATGGCCTAACCCTATTCATGCTTAGACTTAATCCAGCAGCAGCACAGTTAAGAAATAGGAGTGATATTATGGTTTTATATCCTAACTAAAATTATAAATGCGAATGTGAGTTTGTTTCTTCCGCTTTCACGCTTTAACTACTCGACCGATCATCATGAGATTTTGCATGCATGTTGTCAGGGGAACAGAACAGGACATAGTGTAGCTTTTATCCAGGAAAAAGTACTGTTACTAATTTAAGAATAAAGATACGAAGGCAAGAGATAAAAAAAAAAATGGGGTAGTCTTTGGGGACTGCAATAGAAGTGAAACTTTAATCCTTGATCATAAAAACTTCTATATAAACCAAAAATGAAAAAAAGGAAAAGGGGCGGGTCGGATGCTAGTTCCTGATGCATACTCTCTTCGGGGTTATTAATGGGGTCAACATTTCGTTATTTTTTGCGTAGGACGCACCCTTTTTGAGATATTGTTATTATTCTAAAAAAAATATTTAAATGATTTTTGTTCACCCAAGAAGTGCTCAACGCGCCTAAAGAAGTTTTCACTTCAAAAAATACATTTACACGCTTTTAAATCCCGAAAAGTATGAGTAGACATGTCTTACACCCCCACTTCGCTAGCTGTTGGCTGTTTAGGTCCCTGGTACCTAAAATATAGCGAGTCTACTGTCGTCAAATTCGCATAACGCCAGCCTCTAATTAGCTATTAGGAAATTCTTCACATAAAAACTATATGTCGACGAGTCAAGATTCGTTTCCGAACGCAAGTATGACGTCACTACCGAGTCGTGCTTGGACGCGACCGTTGGAGCGGGCGGGCATTCTATAATCGGAGCTCGCACCGAGCGGACGTGTTTGTTCGAAAATCATTGCTAGTGATTATATTTCACAATATAATCACTGGGTAGCCTCGAGCAATAATTTGCTCGAGGCTACCCGTCATGTCGGCATCCGACGAAAATAGGCGCCCACTGAGTTCGGTGGCCGACCTGTCTGCGACATATATAATACGTTGCCTAAATAGTATCCGGGATCTTACGATCAGCAGCAACGGATGCCACTCAACCAACGAGGCTATCAGGTCACTGTACTAATCAAACGAAAACAACTCGTTAACGTGAATCTAAAGTTTATGGTCTAGATAATTCTAACACAAGAAAGCATTAAACTAATCTGGTTTTGAATACATTCAAACATCCACATTTTTACCTAAAACGGGTTCGTAGAAAGTATTTGACACATAAATAATCACACCCAACACTCAATAAAAGCAATTAGTACGTACAGTTCTAATAATTAATTCAGCGGTCCGCTTGCTTTACTTTGAACCTTATCACCTAGGAAATAATATATAAGATATTAAGCATATTTAAGTGTTCACACTTGCTAAGGAAGTCTATTATTCTGTAGTTGTGAGTTTAAGAACAACAAGGATTGTTGTAATTGCAATTTGGGTTCGTTATTATGTCGTCTTGTAGTTTCCTCGTGTATACACTTACAGTTGCGAAGAATATGTACTCAGCTTTGCTAATTGGTACTTCTTATGCCAATTGTAAAGAGCCTTTTGGAAGCTTCGTTTACTCTTTAATATTATCTGTTATAGTACGTGCGAGTTGTGGGTGAGTTATACGCAGAAGGCTTACAATGCTCTGCGCGTCCAGTATAATAACGCGCTAAGGATGTTGTTGGGACTACCTCTATTCTGTAGCGCTTCGGGTATGTTTGCGGACGAAAGGCTAGATGACTTATGCCATCATGCGCAAACGATGTGCGTCAATGCTACGGCGAGTCAGGGATAATTCCAACAATATCCTGGCAACTCTGGCGAAAAAAATTGATGACCCGTTTATACAGCACTGGGCGCGTAGACATGTGCATGATGTAGATGCAGATGTACATGTCTTTAATTAGTTTATTTTATTTATTATTTATTACTAACAATAGGCTAAGGTGATACTAACACTATATGGATCATTGGTCTGAAATAAAAATATTATTATTATTATATTATTAAGATAATCGGAGTACGATAGGATTTGTTATTGCATAATATACCTACACTTTTTACTCGCAACCGCATAAAGCAGCGATAGTTTAGTAGGAGATCGTTAGACTGCCACGCAGAAGTTTCGAGTTCGATCCCAAGGCACGCATCTCTGACTTTTCGAAGCTACGTGTATATTCAATTAGTTAATAACTGTTTGCTCTAACAGTGACCGAAACACATTGTACGAAAACCTGCATGTCTAAGAGTTCTCCATAATGTTCTCGATGATATGTGTAGTCTGCCAACCCGCACTGGGCTAGCTTGGTGTACTATGGCCTAACCCTTCTCACACTTATAAGAGGCACTAACCAGGCAGTTTATAGCCAGGGTTAATATTAAAATTATATTATTATTGTACTGATGTTTGCCCTAATTTTTAATGATCTGTGTCACGATAATTTAAATTAGCTCGCAAAAAATGTGGAGGTAAATTTAGAAATTTGAACGTAACTATTTTTACTTATAAATAATCATATTTTCAAAATAGATTATAACTGGCCAGTCTCCCATACATAAAACCTGTTTTTCGCAATACTTTCTGAGTGGCCTGGTATTTCATCAATATTTCTTAAATGGCCAATTCGAATTCTATGTTTTTTTTTATGTATTGTTGTTTGTATTTAGGCCACTATGGTTCGCCTTATATTAACAAAAACATCAATCATCATGTAATTATGGCGAATTGAAACAACGAATACGGACAAAACTAAGCGATTTAACTTTAAATCCAAATCATAGTAGCCTAAATTAACAAAAACATCCACCATCATGTAAAGTTAGTATAAAAACCACAATGTTACCGATTTTCTTCATACAGAGCGGCAACTTCATATTAAACTCCTTGTTATTATTTACTAGCTTTTGCCCACGGCTTCACTCGCGTAGTCTACTCTTTTTTAATAAAATATAGCCTATGTTACTCGGTATTTTAAAATCGGTTGAGTAGTTTTTGGCTTCAATCTTTACTAACAAACAAATAAAAATCAAATATTGCCTCATTATAATATTAGTATAGACTAGCTTTTACCACTAGTTATTTTTGCATATGCAACATTGACATCAACGAGGCAACGGTACCATTAAGTGACATTTTTCAAAGTGAAACATATTTAAAAATTTATACAATAGACCGATTTTAGCGATGGAAAATATCCTTCAAGTTATTCAATATCTAAGTCTACCTGTATGACAAATGTATTTGAAACCCATTTAGCGGGTAGTGCGTGATTTAATAACAGACATCTGAACTTTATTAGTCTAGTTGCCCCGCGCAACTTCATCTGCTTCATATAGGAGAATTTTCCCCGTTTTCGCAACATTTTTCATTGCTGCTCCGCTCCTATTGGTCGTAGCGTGATGTTATATAGTCTATAGCCTTCCTCGATAAATGGGCTACCCAACACTAAAATAATTTTTCAATTCAAACCAGTAGTTTCTGAGATTAGCGCGTTCAAACAAACAAACAAACTCTTTAGCTTTATAATATTAGTACAGATAATACATATGTATGTAGTACATACATATTATAAAGTCGCACGCTTATGTCACAAAGGGTATAAAGAGATTAAGTACACCAACATTTTTTCAGCTATGGTTTTAAATCCCACGTAATACTGGGCAAACTTATTACCGTCAACCGAACAGTTCCATACTCCATGCTGCTACTGAGAATTAATTTGACATTAGGACCCAATAACACCTTACCCAACTCGGGGTAACAGACCTCAGAACTCTTGCAGAGTACTATATATTTATCCTAAAGAGCTGTCCCTCGGGAACAGGACTGCTTTTCTAGATGACCTATGTCCTTTTCTATATCCCTGACAACGTCTATGCGAAATTTCATGATGATCGTTCTCGTAGTTAAGACGTGAAAGCATAACTAACGAACTCACATTCGCGTTTAGAATATTATTTAAGATGACTAGTAGAATTATTACAATTGCATACAACAGACTACATTATTTTGTAGTCTCAAATAAACAAGACAGGCGTATCTTTCAGCTGAAACTAAACCAATCTGTCACAACGTTCTAGTAATTTATTCAATGAGATAAAACGTAAGCTTTATTAGGATTTTATTCTCATCTTATTGAAACGAACCAATAAATTGCAGAGACACATTATCTTATATAACTTGTAGGGGTATAAATTGGCCATTTTGAATACTTATATTCAGTTATTCTTTGGTATTGTACCGTTTTATCTGGATATAATGGTTTGGCTTAAATCGGTTTTTGAGTGAAATCTTATAGACGATAGGATTCTCGATGTGAAAGATTCGAGGGTGGTTTTTGCGTGTCATTCTGGTGATTTTGTTGTCTTGGATTTGGGGCTTCGCATATATTTCTGTAGGTGGTGTAAGGGTAAGTGTGCGCTTATGCTTAGGGTGCAAGTGAGTGAAGTTTGATTTCAGTATCTATCAAAGTGTTTTTAAGTTTTGTGTTAGCTAAGTAGGAATCTGGAAATACATTCCTCTTCGGTGATATATGCATCATGTCACGTAGGTTCTTTGTTTTCTTTCTGTAAGCTGTCTCAGATTTTGTGACTTTCTTTCTGTAAGCTGTCTCAGGTTTTGTGACTTAACAAGAGAATCAGCTGATTTAGTCGCAACTAGGAAACAGACAAATAGTTATTAAGTTGTATGCTAACCAAGTAGCAATCAGCTCGGCGTTTGCGGGTTGCCTCTCTCAACGTTGTTTTAGTTTTTATCTCTGCATTATACAAACAATTTGCAGGTCCACATGTATTTATTCGAAAGTGTTAAAAAATTATTTGATCTGTATAGTTAAACACATTGTAATTGCTACAAGGTCTGCCTTTTTCTATGCCTATTATAAATGTAATTTACAACTTTCAGTTTAGGTATACACTAAACTAAACGCCGCGCCAATAAAGAAACAACTTTCTATAAATTAGACTAGACCATTAATAAAATGAACTTCAGTAAACACAAAAAGAGATTAATTGAGTAAAGAGAAGCCTCTTAAAGAAATCAATAAGTATTTTCTCCCCGAAACTTTCTGGGGGAAGTTTGGACAAAATATTGTGAATAAATTTAAGCCGTGTTTCCACTTAGTGCTCCGATCAGATCGAAGCAGCAAACATTTGTTCACTCGGTAAATTAAAGTAATTCTACCGAGTGAAAATGTTTCTTCAGTTGTGAATGGTTAGTTTCGGCGAACGTTTGTTCATTTGGTCTTTTATTTGGATCTACGAGCGAGCAGCTGCTCTGAGCATTCAGTCGATGTTGAAGGTGGTTGGTTGACACCTGATGTATTTGAATTTTACGCGAAGACAGCGTCTCATTTTTATTTAAACTAGCATTATTTAAGAGACTTTCTGATTTAAGCAATCGTTGCAAGCCTTTCAGTTGACCATACGTATACCTGAATTTGAAGTGGATGTGGTTAGCTATGAAGCCTGTTTGCCTAAAATTTATGTACTTGCGTCTTAAAAACGTCCAGATGCTATTCAACTGGACATACAGATATAAGCTGAAGTTCCAATTGCTGGTGGTTCGCAATAGGAAAGTGAAAACAAAGTACACTTCGTGCGTGTAACTAGAATATCCACCATGTTCTGTTGGCGCTTATTTATTTGTCTGTCTTTTCGTGATAAAATCGAGTAAAATAACACAAGCTATACGGATCCGTTTCGTATTTCTCAAACTTGATCCGATAGAAAACTATATACCTACAACGAAGCTCGGCTTAAAGTTTGGTGCAAGAGTCTATACTTGCATTAACTAGGTAGTCATGGCCTATGAGGTTCTTGGCCTTCCTCTCAATAGACTTCTGCTGCAATCCCAGTATCTAGAATGGTGCAACAAAGTATGTAAGTACGGTACCATGTCATAGGTGAGATACTCAATGCAGTATCGGACTTGATTTTGGTACAAGTTTAGCATCTGCTTCGGCGATTAATGGCTTTTTGGCAACTTTTTGGACTTTCGTTTCAGTCAACACTCCATTCTTTCAACATAAAATGTCTGCTTAACACATCAGTGAAAACGTAGCTTTAAGCGAATGAACTACGGACGAAGGCTGCATTATTACAAGACTTGGTGTTCGTAACTAAGGAATAAATTCAATGATGTGGAAACTTTCCTTTGCTTCTGAGGAGTTTCATACAAGACAAGGTACTTCGGGCATTTTTAAAGTTTAAATTAGGGTTAAGGGGCATCCTGTGATGCGGAATGGAGTTTCTGATAAAGAAAAAACTGTTGTTATATAACGGCCATTTTGTTTAGTAACTCAAATGTGTTTACTGCTCATAGCTGCTATTGTGATTCAGGTCTCGTTTTGGTAAAAATACATCTCCAAGATAGGAATGGCCCGGTAGAATTGCAAAAACACTCACTGTGTAGTCAGCGCAATGCAAAAACATTAATGAAAAATTATACCTGATGCCTAGAACTTCAGGTACACGCCATAAGGTTATGTGGCTGTGATCTGTAGGATCAAACTACTTATTTTGCTGCAAAGACGCTGGATTAAAATACCTTTAGATGACGATTTTATTCAGTATTATGAAAAAATCTTCTGTATCTGTCTATCTTTATTGAATAATACTTGTATATTATAAGATCTATATACCTAATATACCTTAATGAAAATCGTCTCGTTAATCCCTTGCTATAAGTTTACGTTTATGGCTGATCGCGAGGTTCCAAATTTGATCCATTGATTAAACATTGTACGTGAGCAATAGATAGGCTGATCGTCAACTCTCAGTAAGACGCAGTTTGACTCCAGTAGGCAGTTGGAGACACGCAAAAGCAGCTGGCCAAAGTTGGCTGTAGTATTATTCTGCCTACCCTTTTGAAGATATGCAGACATGGGCTTAGAACATGATCACACCTATAAAATACACGTTGTATATTAAAGCAGCTGTACTTTATAGAAATGTTAAATCAAATGTATAAAACAAAGTCTTCTTGTTCGCAACAAAATATATTCAATTATGTAAAGAACTTTTGGCTCTGGCAGTTTTAATGACAGGACGACGCGGTATTCATAGTCATGAGACTCCTCATTATGAGGCTCTTACTATGAATACTGCATCGTATATACGTCATGCTTGAAGCCTTGGAAGGAAAGTGTGGGATAATGAGGTTTGTGATCTGCGTACTTGATTTATGGTGGCTATGTGAGTAAATGAGTCGTAAGGTCTCTCGTTAATGAATGCTTGTCTTTTATTATATTTGCAAATTTAAGGGTAAGAGAGAGAGAGAGAGAAGCAGCGACAGTGGACTGTCATGCAGTGGGCTCCAGTACAAGAAAAGACCGCACCTCTTACTTTTCGAAATGATGTGCGTATAAATAGTTAACAGTTAAGGAATACATCGTCAGGAGCCGTGTACGTCTAGACGTTTTCTATAATGTTTTCGAATTTGTGTGAAGTCCAACCCGTACTGATCAGCATGGCTGACTATGGTCTAAACCTTGCTTCTACGGAGAACAAGTCCGGGCCCAGCAGTCGAGATGTTTATAAACAGGGCTGACATTGTAGGTCGATGGAAGTGTTGGTCTTCGATAAAACTGCTTTAGCTTCAGTTTACGTACAAGAGTGGATAAGAAATCTTCGTCTTGTTAATGCATATGGCGCGCAACAATTTAAAATACTTTTTATGTATAATTTATTACCTGGACAGGTTTGATCAACATGAACCACACACTTTTATTGATTATGTTAATGTTCTGCGGCCAGTTATTGATCAGCCCATTGCAAATGCAGAATTATGTAAATTTATTTGTATATCTTACAATTATGGCCGGCACTGAATTGATACTAGGAAGTAACTACCATGACATTGTCTTCTGTTTACGCTAATGTTATTCATTGAAATTAAACTACTTTATGGATGTTATTGCTTTGTTTATTTAACACTTTATTACATAATTTGGAAACTGTGACATTAGTACAACTATTAAACTTTACTAATTTTTAAGCTAATCAAATTATGAAACCTATTAAAGTTATTTATATTCAAGTTTACACTTTCTCGGACGTTTCGGTTGCTTTTCGGCAGCCATGTTCACGGGGAGATTAAGATGGTAGTTGTCTCAATGTTGTAGTGTAGTTAATTAATCATTTAATTAGCTTAAAAAATAGTAAAGTTAATTAGTAGTATAATAGTGTCTAAATTATGTAATAAAGTGTTAAATAAGCAACGCAATAAAATCCGTATAAAGTAGTTTAACTTCAATAAGTAACTACCAATTGTATTACCATGCTCTGGCTCACGCCTGAGTGTACTTGGAGGTAGGTAGAGGTATGTTGCACCTACTTTGTGCTAATTATAAAGTTTAAGCCCCAACTAATAGGCTGCTTAAGTTTGTCTATTGCCCAGTACGTTACATCATCATCATCATCATCAGGCTATAATAGTCCACTGCTGGACATAGCCCTCCCCCAAAGAGCGCCATAGCGCCTTTCTTCAGCTTGCCGCATCCAGCATCTGCCTGCAGTCTTTCGCAGATCGTCATCCCACCTGGTATTATTTACTACGTTACTAGAGCCTGATAATGTGAATTTGAAGTTAATTCCAAGTCAAAAATGAATTATAGGAATACATTATTCATTTAAGTCACGAAGTAAGATTTATGAATGTCGAGGTTTATAAGTTAGTGCGTTTTCGCCGCTGCTATTGCGCCAAATTATGTGGGGTCGGTGCTCACATGGAACAAAAATGTATGTGATCAACATAATTTGTTGATCACATAAGTTTTTGTTATAGATGTTTTGAGTCTGGGTTTTGTGCCCGTTGTTTGAGTATTTGTAAAGTCCCTTGCGATACAGGAATTATTCCTAGTCCTGCACTATGTCTTTACAAAAATCAATGGCTTACAAGTCATATTATGTGAGTAGAATGTATTACAGTCATTATACCATATATTATTGACTATTTAAATGGTACCAGTACGGGTAGACCAGGCTGAAG
Organism: Catocala sponsa; assembly: GCA_963564715.1. Classification (NCBI taxonomy): domain Eukaryota; kingdom Metazoa; phylum Arthropoda; class Insecta; order Lepidoptera; family Erebidae; genus Catocala; species Catocala sponsa. The sequence continues at coordinate 14,269,214 of OY751351.1, forward strand.
TGGAACTGGGACACGTCTACCGCATGCACCCAGAGAGGTGGGCACAAATTGTGACCAATTGGGTGCCAAAAGACAGTTTGCGGCGACAGGGCAAACCTAAACGGAGATGGCGAGATTATTTGGACGTCTTAGAAAGGGTCTGTCAGGGAATGTCTTCGAATAATGTGGTTTGGGAGTCCAAGGGAGAGTCTTTTGACCAGCAGTGGGACATAACAAAAGGCTAAGAAAAAGAAACAACGAGAACTCAATAGCATTTTAATTTGCAAGTAGTGATCTAAAAAACCTTTTTAACGTTCCGATTCGACGTGGTAGTATATTGTTGTCGTTTCCTTTTCGAATTTATTAAGAACTAGCTTTTGCCCGCGGCTCCACCCGCGTGGTACCTACATCAATAAAAAGTAGCCTATGTCATTCCCCAAGTTTTAAACTATATCTGTACCAAATTTCATCTGAATCGGTTGAGTGGTTTAGCCGTGAAAAGGTAACAGACAGACAGACAGACAGACAGACAGATAGACAGAGTTACTTTCGAATTTATAATATTAGTAAGGATAATTAAGTTTAGATATCCTTAAATTAATCGTCTTCAGTCTGAGGTCTTTAATTTATTTATTAGGGTATTTTATTTCCAACTAATGTTGTTTTTTTCGTATTTTACATTGTAAGGGACGTCACATACATAATATTAAAAAGAAATGCTTTCGTAATTTCGTCTTAAATTACAAGATTTCTTAAAAAAAAATTTGGATATGTAATTTGGTAGTATTATTAGGTGACTGGCGAAATTTGTGCGATAAGCATTCGAATGTTGACTCATTCGTTACCATAGATTCAAAAAACATTCGAATAAATAATATGATAAGGATAAGGAGAATGCATCTTTATCACTTGAAATTAATAATATTAATTTGTTATTTCCGTCTTCTTTAATATATTGACGGTACACACGACGGTATATCCGACAAGTTAACGCCTTTAAGCCACAATCGATATTATTCGAATAAAATCGATTCATAACAAATGGAACGTAAAACCGTATAATCGCTCTACGCTAATTCAGTGTAACTAAAACACTCGCGTTTCATTTTAACCAGCGTAGATAATCGTAATTATGCTGAAGAAGTGCTAGCTTCACAGTTGGTATAATATAATATAGTCTCTTGTTACTTTACACGTTAATTTAGAAGGTGGGTTTGATAAAAGTTTGGAGAGTTGAAATGCAAACTCAAGCTACTTCAAGTAGCGGCGATTGGTGATTTTGCGAATGCATCTTGTTAGCGCGACTTTGCGTTCGTTCGCGGAATCTAAATCGCGCCTGCGTGTATTAAGAAAGCGTGTTGTAATTGGATGGATTGTAAAATAGCTTAAAATTCAGTAGTTTTCGGCATTGGCGCTGACTCTCCGACTCTATAGGGTCTAGGGTTGCCCGAGCCACGCCAATAGCGCTATCGGTAGGCCTGAGACCCTCCAATATTTTATCTCATGGCTTTGGGCATTTACAGTAACTGTATAAATTACAACATTCGTCAGTTTTCGTTTACCATTCCATGGATAATGATTGTTATCTAATTATATAACATTGTCATTAAGGTAACATGTCTGAGAGTTCTGCATGATGTTCTCGAAGTTAATTAGGTATGAGAAGTCCACTAACTCGCACTGAGCCAGCGTGGTGGAGTATAGCCTAACCCTTCTCAGATTGAGAAGAGGCCTGGGTTCAGTTGTCTGACAGTTAATATATGTACATGCCTGATATTTATTATATTGTAAATAAAAACATGAAATTTCAGAACATTACATGTATGTATAATTTTTTAAAGATGTCTACGTAACTACATTATATTATTGGGTAATCCTTACTTAATATTATAAATGCGAAAGGAACTCTGTCTGTTTGCCTGTCTGTTACCTTTTCACGGTCAATCCGCTGAACCGATTTAGATAAAATTTGGAATGGAGATAACCTGAGACCCTGGGAAGGACATAGGCTATATAACATCACGATGCGGCTCACGGGCGCGGTGCAGTAACCCAAATACCACTGACGCGTGTGAGACCGCGGGCACAGCTAGTCCTTACTTCCTTACTATAATATTATAAATTCGAAAGTAACTCTGTCTGTCTGTCTGTTACCTTTTCACGGCTAAACCACTCAACCGATTTAGATGAAATTTGGTACAGATATAGTTTAAAACCTGGGAAAGGACATACCTAGGCTACTTTTTATTGATGTAGGTACCACGCGGGCGAAGCCGCGCGCAAAAGCTAGTAAAGCATAAATTTACAAGATTGTAGCTCCCATAATTTTGTATAATTGTTTGCGGCTGTTTTTAATTATAAATATGTCTTTTTTTGTTACAGGTATGCGCTTCATCCGTATCTATCCTGCCAAGCGGACGTGAGCCTCTCAGGGGAGTTTCTAAAACCTTCACGTTATGGATCATGCCTTCCTTGATATACATATAGGTAATACTTTTGTTTTGTGCCTTTTGTCGTTATACATTTACTTTACCTTTATATTTTGGATTTGCGCGTTCATACTCTAATCCTTGGACCATATCACGTACTTATACTGTATTAGCAAATCGATTTGTGAAACGGTTACACAAGAGCCACAATAAACTTGTATTAAGTTATTCTGCACACGTCGTCCGCTTAAAAACCACAGAAACGCATACCACCAGAAAGTATGCAAATTTTCAAGTTACTTCCATACAAAATTTAATCAAAATCTGTTCAACAGTTTACCAAATAGATAAAATTACTTCCGCATCATTAATGTAAGTATAGATAATTAGTAAAACGAAGCGAAAACTGTTGAAGGAAGCGTCCAACAATCTTTAAACTCTTAAAACGATTTTGTTCAAAGTCCATAAAAGAGATTTTCTTTTCGGTTTCGTTCACCTTTAACCTCTATTCAACCGATATAATTATAAAACGTTTTTTTTTTAATTACCGTTCTTAACGGTTATTTTATTTAACATTTAATGATATACTGCCTTGGATCTAAGGTCAATTGTCATTTAAGTAGTCGGTACTTGATTTAAATTAATTTAGAAGAATACTTGATGTAAATTACTTATTACCAAAGATATGGCATGGGAAATCATAGTGAAAGACACCGGATTACAAGATCATTGCAGCTCTGGTCTGTTCAGCTTCACTCTGCCGCGCTCCGCTTTGCTCCGCTCCGCTTCAATGGAAATACTTGCTACTTTTCACTGCTCTTCTCCGCTCCACTCCGTCCAGCTCCGCGTCAGTGGAAACGCACCCTAAAGAAGCACCTATTTTGTGACCTTTAAAATAATCACCATCATTACATGACGTCTACTTGTATACGAATACGGTAATTAAATATATGTAGTACACATACTTACGATTACGCGATGGAAAATAAATATCAATTAGGTACGATCCTCTTTCATTTCGAAATAACGTTAAAAATCTCATGAGCAGTACAACCACAGTTCGTGCCGATACCGGTCCAATACTTTGTTTTCCTTTAATCACCATTTAAAATCCTTTTAAAATTTAATTTTAATAAGTAATTCCCTCAATGTTTTCTCATTTCAGTAAACAAAGCTTTTGGAAGTCCTGGACCGATCCCTCTTTTCTCCGCATACACTTCACACAAGATAAAATTACATGCTATTGATAGAACTTTTTCAATTTATTTGACGCTGGGCACTTAAGTTTTAATTACTTTTACGGATAAGAGGGTCCAAGTCGGCGGAAAGAAATGCCGACGCACACTCCATGTCATTGTATCAGAATTAATCGTCCCAGCAATTAATTGAATCCACTCGAGAATAACAATTTGCAATTGTTCGAATTCCTTTTTATACTCAAAGAGGAGACAGTTTCGAAAAATTCCTTATTTTAATTAATTTGAGGAGTTTTATTTTAAATAAACGGATTATACCTACGGAATAGATTTAATTACTGCGCAGTTGGAATTTGGAGTGTTATAGGTTCGAGATTAAATAAGTTATTGAAATTAAATAAGTTAGTTAGAAATTTTATCAAAGGGTTTTAAAAGTTAGTAAAATGCTACTCTGTCGTCGAACACAAGAAAAATAGAAAAGTCAAATCAGAGGAGCACTTCTTATTGTGGGGTTTGGAGTTCAAAAGGGAACTTTAGTTGTGTACTGGCTTACAGACAATTTTCTAATGAGTTCAGACTTTTATTTGTTTGCCTGGTAAAATTAATCTAAAACTTTCCTTAAAGTCTTTCTGCCCGACTAAATAAGCAAGTTGTTTAATATTTCATTTTTAACACTAAATAAAATAACACAGAGAAATCAATGCTTTTCCTAGACGGACGCTGGCGTCTAATTTGTCTTATTGTAAATATCTATATATTAATACGTGAAGCGAAAACTTTGGATCCCTTTTTACGAAAATTGGGCGGACGGAGAAGTATGAAATTTCGCACACTTATAGTTTATACAGAGAAGAAGTGACGAATGCTAATATTTTTTTAAATTATGCGTAAAAATACATTATTTTCAATAAATAACACGTTACACACACAACCATGCATTTGACACACGCAGTCGAAGCGAGTAACTATGGTTACACATATCAATATATAATGACATCAGCAATATCTTACAGGCAAACTTTGGTCGAATTTCAACCGACCGCTAGTATCAATAATTGTTACTAGAAAAATTATCTATATGAATATTATACTATCATTCTAGTCAGTGACAGCTACATGCCAGCCGATGTACGAATAACTTATGATGAAAATATCATGGCTTAAAAATAAAGTATTCTCGAAGTATATATTGAACCAAAATTTCACCGAGGTGATACTTGAACAGCTTTGTTCAAGTTTCACCTCGGTGAAATTTTGATATTATTGACGTTTACCGAACGTAGAGCCGGACATCCGTGATGCTTCTGAGAATCGTAGATACATAGATTAACTCCTGTTTGCTCGAAGCGCGAGCAAAAGTTTTTTTTTTCTCGTCAAAATGACCTCACTCCACCTGATGGTAAGCAGTCGTGTGGTCTAAGAGCAGTGGCCTCCACACCGTGGACATAGCAGCCAAGGCGATGTTGAGATCTCTACTTTGACGGCCCGAGAAGGTGCTTTTTGGTGCGCTTAAAGGACCCAGGATTGAAGGAAGAAGGAAACAAGTGCCTTGGCAAAGAATTCCATGCCTTGGTCTTTTTGACCGTTAATTCTATGTTTGTAAAATCCCTCGTGACATAGAGCTTGATCCCTAGTCCAGAGTTTTACTTTTTAAATAACATAAAATAAATAAAGTATTTGGTGGTATATAGCGATTTAGGGATAGCATACTTAGTGCTTAAGTTATCTATTTAGAAATGATTGAGTCGTAGCGAGACATCGGCGGCCAAACACAATATTTTTTGATTATATCTGGTTTTCTAAGACTTGACAGATTGATTATGATACATGTTCTGATTTATATAGAGGCAACTGCTAACCCTTCTATGGATATAGGCGTAATACTGTATGCATTTAAATTGAAAACTCGTCTGCCATATTTACGAAAACAACATAGCCAGCTCATTTAGTTATTAATAAACCGCACTTGTATCGGTGTCATTAAATTCTGTAATTACTTTCTAATAGTATCAATTTGGAGAATATAGATTGCTAATGGATATCCCAATTTACCCCGTAATTAATTAATTAGCTACAGGCGCGTACAGAGAGTTAGTTTGGCTTTACATAATATACGTTACGTTATTATAAATGGTTTTATGCTGTGGTTACATAGTACAGCTTATAAATAATAATAATATAATAGCGTCCTCCAGACTGAATTATAATAATAATATTCTACCACATACACACAACACCATCTAGCCCAAATTAAGCAGAGCTTGTACTATGGGTACTAGACAATGTATAACCATACATATATGCCTACTTCTTTTTTGTAAATACATACATATTTATTTATTTATCATTTGGAAAACCAACAGCTATAACAATTAAGAAAGGTAACTGAAATATGAAGAAGTAAGCCAATTACAGGTTCTCACGGATAACAATAGAAAAGCACACTTACGAGTCAATTAAGATATGAAATGTAAAGAACTACTATTATACATAGAAACACCCAGACCAAGACAAACATCCATGTTCATGCACACAAATGTTTGACTTGTGCGGGAATCGAACCCGCGACCTCAGACGTGGCAATCGGTTACACTAACCGCTACGCCATCGAGCGGCCAATCTTAACTGAGACTGGCCATCTGCGCAGGAGATATTAGGTATAGTGCACAAGTACCTTTGTGCGCAAAGCGCACTCTCTGTTCCCTAACACTCATGATCCGATGGAACGGATAATCCGATACAACTGGAGACAGATCAGGCGCAGGACCAACGGTTTTACGTGCTTTCTGAGTCACTGAAGTGTCTAATACCGCCATCTACCTAGCTGCGGGCTCGTATTGAGATTTCTTAACAAAAAAATTCAATATAACCCGACCTGGGATTCGAACTCGAGGCCTCATGCACAGCAGTCGCATTCACTATCGCTGCGCTACGGAGGCAGTCTATAACCAGCCAGTTATAAATAACTGGCTGGGTTATATTGAAGTTCAGAAATTTTGCCGTGGTCTGGTATTAATGGATTAATTTATTTTTGTTGCCTGCCTCGTTGGTCCCGTGCAATACCTTTGTGATTTTATGCGATCGTTAAGACTGCGGTTCGACTCTCAGCTCGTGGTAAGTGTTATTTATAGGTCTTTCTGTTGGAAAATTCTAAGTTGCAAGACAGTATATCTCAATAAGTTGGTCCATATTATTTCGGACATAAATGCAAAGCTGACGAAATGTCAAATGTAATACACATCTTTCGATAACATACGACTGAGGAGTCGTATATTGGTGCCAATTCTGTTGTTACAAAATTCTCTAAACTTAACTAAAAATCACTAAAATTTAGTTTAGTCCTGTCAAACGACATTTCGTATTCTGAAATCGTTAAAAGTGACAAGACTAAACTAAATTTTAGTGATTTTTAGTTAAGTTTAGAGAATTTTGTGACAACAGAATTGGCACCATTGACTGTCAACGTATAATTTTTATTTAACTCACAGCAAAAGCTCGCCATAAAGTTCTTTTTGTTTTTGCCACGATTTTTGTAGCGTTTAACTAATTCTTCAACCGGACTGTTTCAGTTGGGGTAATATCTTTGAGATAAGTAATCCTCACTAATATTATAAATGTGAATGTGTTTGTTTATTTGTTACGCTTTCACGCCTTAACTACTCGACCGCCCATCATGAAATTTCGCATACACGTTGTCAGGGGAACAGAAAAAGACAGAAGGTACCTTTTATCCAGAAAAAACTGTTACTAACCTAACCTTTATTTACGCGAGCGATAGCCTACTGGGAAACCGTTGGACTGCCACGCAGAGGTCTCAAGTTCGAACCCAAGGCGCGCATCTCTGACTTTTCGAAGTTATATGTGTATCAAATAGTTGATTATCGCTTGCTTTAACGGTGAAGGAAAACATCGTGAGGAAACCTGCATGTCTGAGAGTTCTCCATAATGTTCTCGAAGATATGTGAAGCCTACCAACCCGCACTAGGCCAGCGTGGTGGACTATGGCCTAACCCTTCTCATAGTGAGAAAAGGCCCGTGCCCAGCAGTGGGACAGCTTAATACAGGGCTGATATTATTATTATTATAATACGCGGGAAAAATATAGTTTAGGAATAATGCATCGACGCTATTATAAGCTATTAATGGAGCTAATGGTCTAATAGGTTTATGTTAATTAACGCTCGTCTAACGTCTCGTCAATACGTTACACATACGATTTTTTTAATAATAGTGTGCAGAAAAGCCAGTCTTTCCCCTTTTACGCCGGATTCGCCATGAAAATATGATAATGCATGCAAGTTCATGTGTTGAGGAAACAGTTATCCATACATATGCATGTGATTTCCGGAGTTATTTCCGGACTGCCATTTACAATGTCTAAAACCGCATACATCGGGTATAACAGAGTTTGCTTCCTTTTTCAGTTTTGCTTGCATCGTGTTTGATTTCAGCCGATGTGAAAAAAGTAGGGTATTTATTTAGTTCTTTCTGCAGTATCTGTTTATAATTTACATAATAATATATAGATTCAGACCTATTTATCCGAAAGGGTAAGTAGAGATAGATTACAATGTCTTTTTGGTAATATATGGAGATTTTATTGGAACGAAAGTTCCTTATCGCGCGTTGCGAAAGGGGGCTAGACGGCAAAAATTAAGACCAAAGTTGTAACGACACTTTTTATGTCATTATAATATATTGATATATGTAACCATAGTTACGCGCTTCGACTGCGTGTGTCAAATGCATGGTTCCAATAGATATAAAAATAAGAGAGATAAAATAAGTGTACATCGTTCCAATAATATCATCATCATCATCATGTCAGCCAAAAGACGTCCACTCCTGGACATAGGCCTCCCCCAAGGTTTTCCACACAGACCGGTCGTGGGCCACCCGCATCCAATATTATTATTATTATATATTCCAATGATATATAATAATAATAATAAAAATATTATTATTATATTTATTATTTCGTTGCGAAAGGGGGCTAGACGGAAAAAATTAAGACCAAAAGTTGTAACGACACTTTTTGCTATAGTTTTTTGACTTAAGGGTTCCCTTTATAAAATATCTGTCATTTAGTGACATTTAAACTATTTCGTACTAAAATTGATTTAAAATTGGTTTTTTAGTTTATTTATTTTGTGAATCATTGTGTAGATTTAAATGATTCTCATACAGACATTAGACCTATGTAATAATACAGAAGAAACGCAGCAAAATAATTCATTTTACGTTCCATATCAACAGTTTAGAAACTGTGCACAGCCACAAGGAATTTATTACCAAGATGTCGACATTCCTTCAGATGGAAATTGTTTCTTTTTTTCTATGATAAAAATTATGAATCTCTCAATGTCGCCTTTACAAATAAGGCAACAACTACTTGCTTCGCCCTTCGTCAACTCATGCATCCAAATGGTGCAAGCTCAATTCTCAGCAGTGAAACAGAGTATGCAGAAATGGATTGTATAGAAATATTTGCCAAAGTGTATAATCAGAATGTTTGTGTACATAATTACTATGTTAACACTAGAACTAACATAGAAGAAAGACAATTCCTTCATTTCAGAGTCAATGACTTGCAAAGTTTCATACATTTACATCTTCGAGACGTACATTTCACACCATTAATTCAAGTTGAAGAAATGAATATCAATAATATAGCAGAAAATCAACGTACAGAAAAAATATCTTCCCAAATATCCTCCGATGATGAACTTAGTGGAGATGATAACGATGAACATGATGCTGATATTGCTACTTTCAACGTAGGAATGAACGACATTAATGATACAGTTCCAAAATATACAAAATATTATGAAGAAATCCATGGTCATCTGCAATTTTATAATATATTCAAAAAAAAATATTTTGGTCATTCTTGTGCTGTTTGCGATAGACTTTGGTGGAAAAATGACTTGAAAAGTACTACTGGCGTACATGACGATATTCTACAATTGATATTGCTGGTAATATAATTATTGGAACGAAGTTCCTTATCGCGCGTTGCGAAAGGGGGCTAGACGAAAAAATTAAGACCAAAAGTTGTAACGACACTTTTTGTAACGACACTTTTTGCTATAGTTGTAAGTTTAAGGTTATTTCTTAATAATATGTATGTATTGTTAATGTCCACAAGCCAATTATTACTAAAATTGAGCCTACTGATTAAGTTTATATTACATTATATTTGTTAATAATAAAAAAAATATTATTATAACATAAAAAAAGAAATTATTACAATTCCTTCACTAATTAATCGAAAGGAACTTCGTTCCATCCGGGTGTCCCTTGACACCTCTCAAGTTTTTTACGTTTATAGGTTTAGAATGTTGTCAAGTGGACTGCACGGATGGCGAAGTAGTTAAAATGGTAGCCTCGCCACTGCCGCCGTGCTGAGTGTTGTGGGTTCGTTCCTCACACGGGATTAAAATTTGTGTGATCCAGAAATGGTTGTTCCACGTCTGGGTGGTCTTTGTGTCCGTTGTTTGACTGTTTGTAAAGTCCTCCGCGACAGGAATTATTCCTGAAGATTTTTTCCTGCGGGATTTAACTTATTAAAGAAGAAGAAGAATTAAAATGTGTAGTAAATGTTATTGTTGTTAACTTCTTGAACGTCTAGGAGAAATACGTCAAAAATAATAAAAAATTCATTGTGCAAACAATAAACAAACGGACAAATGTATGTGCGCTCGACACTTGACTCGTTAATGAGTCAAGTGTCGAGCGCACATACATTTGTCGTTTTTTTTTTTTGATGACTCGTTTTTGCGGACAGCGTATGTCCGCTCGACAGTTGACGGGTTAAGAAACGTTAACGCCTTGACGAAATACTGGGCTAATCGTCACGGCTAGCGAGCAGGCTGATGACCATACAACAATGACTATACATCATTCGCTATTAGGCCTTTAAAATAAATTGAATACAAGAATTAAATAAATCTACAGCAAACATGTGCTAATTAACTTCGTCATAAGAGCAGCGATAGCTCAGTGGGGAGACCAACAGACTGCAATGCAGAGGGTCTCGGGTTCGAACCCAGGTCGCGCACCTCTGACTTTCGGAAGTAATATGACTTTTCGAAATTATGTGCGTATTGATTGACAATTATCGCCTGCTCGGTGCCTCGGAGAGCACGTTAAGCCGTCGGTCCCGGCTGCCATGAACATCTATGGCAGTCGTTATTGGGAGAGTGTCGACACAAAAGATCCCACTGGGTCGAAGTGTCGCCGGTCTGCACTGACTGGCCCCCACATAAGATAAGATAAGATAAGAAACGTTAATATCGTAAAACTAGTAGTAACATTGTACTACTTATTTCTTCCACATTGTAAGAATCAATTAAGTTTAACGCCCAATTTTCTTAAAGCTAATACTTTGTATAGTACAATATTTTTAGTACTGGCAATAATGGGCTTATAAGTGTTAAGTTTACGACTCCACTCGTTAGTCTACCAGTGTTGCCACTTAATTAAGGGTTACCGGTTTTTTCTTCATATTTTATGATAGTTTGTTTGTGTATTTTTTTGTGGTTAGACGTGCAGTAAATATAATAATTTTAAGCTTTTTATCGTTAGTATGCAACTTTCTAGTAATAAGTACGACTTGTAGAAAACTATAGGTACCTACTTAGTAAAATGCATTAGATTGCTCGAATGCCGTTGTGGTTAAGCTGGTCGCCTAGCTACAGCCACTATACCTAATGTTGTGGGTTCGAATCCCAGACGGGGCAAAAATTTGTGTGATCCACAAATGGTTGTTCCGAGTCTAGGTGTTCTTTTGTGTCCATTGTTCAAATTTTTGTAAAGTTCTCTGAGATACAGGATTCAATCTTAGTGCGGAAGTTGTCTTTTAAAACAAGTGGGAAACGGCAATGAATTGCCGTAAATCTTAGAGTAGGAAAAAGGGTTCAAGTAATATGCAAAAGTCACGTGGTACCACAGGTAGGTCAGAGGTCAGAGGTCATAGTCATCTCGGGGGTATATCGAACATGCTGAGTCGAACGGCGTTGACCGCGAGTTAGAGACTCGCGGTCAACGCCGTTACGGTTCTCGAGTTGAAAGTTGTATAACAGACAGACAGACGGACGGACGGGTTAAGCTGTTGTATAAGAGTTTTTCGAACTCTAAAACTAAAACAAAATTAACAACTGCTATGGTCTAGTGGAGGGATCGTTGGACTTCTATGTGTAGGTCTCGAGTTGGAGCCAATCACACATAGCTAGGAAATTCGAAGTTCTGTGCGTAATTAATAGTTAATTATAGTTCGCTTTAACAGCATAATGTCTCTATCGCATAAGCAATTTCTTAAACGCATGATTAGAACGAATAAAAGATATAACTTAAAAAAAACAACTTTAAAATTTTTAAGTATTTTACTTGAACTCTTTGTAATATTTTTATAGAGGCTGGATTTACGTATATTTACTCTTTATAAAACAAAGAATATCTAGTATAACCTTCACGAATATATCGACTTTGCGTTGCATGGAAAATATATTATTAGTTTTTACGTCTTGTAAATGTTGTATGTTCTCTTAACCAATAGAAAATGTCTACGCAATCTCATACATGTCTATTCCTAAAGATAGCAAAAGCGCAATAAGCCTGTTAGCAGTGTTCGCTGTAATAAAATATAAGAATTACATCTTTAATTATATAAACTGTCCCATAGTTGGGGACGGGCTTCTTTTCAATGTGAGAAGGGTATGGACATCTCCACTACCAGTGCGGGTTGGCAGACTGGACATATCTTCGAAAGCATTATGGAGAACTCTCAGACATGCAGGTTCCCTGACGATGTTTTCTTTCGAAGATAAAGCAAGCGATAATAAAGAAATGGATGCATACGTAACTGGAAAATCAGATCAAGCCAGCTGTCAGTAAAGTAAGGTCGCTTAATGAAGCTTGAAGAATCAAATGAGCGTAAAATAAGTTATTTTACGCTTATTTTAACAATAATAAACAGATTTGCCATGATCGTAGCGATGTGCAATCTTCACTCTCTGCCTACCCTTCCAGGCAACTGCCGCGACTATACAAGCTCTAAGTAGTGTGAAGTCTGAAGTGGAAGTGCATGTAGTTGATTAATTACTAATAGTATACGTCTCGAGTGCCAATTAGCGCGTGAGAACGGACTACAATCTGTAATGCATGAAGCTGTGCTCTTTCAGTCGATATTGTACTGACGATACTAATCATGATCTTAATCGGGATTGTTTAGTTTCTGTCCGAGCTGAGTGTTTAGACTTATTTTCTTGCTCGTTGAACGACTTTATAAGATGATAAAATGTATATTAACGCAAGTGAAGCCGCGGGTAAAATCTATTAAATAAATGAAGAGCTAGTCCGAATTTCGATTCTTGGGTTCGGTACCTAGAACCACCTGCTACGGAGTTTCTTGAGCGTTGACTTGTCTTTGTTTGAACAAGTTTTAAACAACTATAACGTAGAATCCAGCTTATATTCCCGCTCATTTTGGCAGCTATAGCGTTCTGGGAATCAAACCCGAGGCACTAATATGACAGGTTAAACGAGGCAGTAATAAAGAAATGATTACTTAGCTATCACGGTAGTCAGTGGATGGCCTGTGCCATTAATAGCCGGCTACTAGCTCAACACGCCATAAAGACTCAAAATAACAATAGTCTAGTACTGTATCCAAAACAAACAATAAAAATGTGTGATTGTTTAACTTGTCTGTTGTTTGGAATGTTGGTAAGACTCCCACGATACAGGAAATATCCAAAATTCGAATCGTATCTGTAAAACAATATGAAAATATCAACCAGTAACAGGCTTACCTAGTTTGGGGTCAACGTAACATTATATTTTGAATTATATTTGGAAATAACCTAACTATAAAATTATTACTACATTGTCAAAAAAATCCAAGTCAAATCAAATAAATAATTACTTGTTAATAAGATGTTATCTCTAGAACCTTTTTGCCCCAACGGCCATCGGTTCTGCGTGCTATGTACCCTGCCCACTGCCACTTCATCTTGGCTATCCGGAGAGCTATGTCGGCAACTTTAGTTTTCCTGCGGATATCTTCATTTCTGATTCGATCCCGCAGGGAAACCCCGAGCATAGATCTCTTCATCGCCCTTTGCGTGACCTAGGTTATAGAGTGGCGGCCATGCACCGGAACACGCAGCAGGGGTAGGCCTCCCACAAGGTGGACCGACGACCTGATAAAGGTCGCGGGAAGCGGTTGGATGCGGGTGGCCCAAGACCGGTCTATGTGGAAAACCTTGGAGGAGGCCTATGTCCAGCAGTGGACGTCTTTTGGCTGACATGATGAAGATGTTATCTCAAGTAGCAGAGGTGAATAATTGTGGTTCAGTCTCTGCATCTTATTCTAAGAACAAGGGAGTAAGTACTTCTTACATAATGTAACAATAATCTTGACCACATTCTGTCACAGCCACTGCCGGTTAAACTGTGGCTAAAGCGAGAAGGCGGATGAAGACTCAAATTAATGTATTTAGGCTTGGATCCAAATTTTTTTTATTACACTCTATAGGCAAAAAAAGTGTATTATAGATGTAAGATAAATATACCTTTTACTGTGTAAATTTTATATTATTATCTATACAAATAAATAAAATTGAAGTGTCTGTTTGTAATGTCAAAATAACAGCTTTTTGTCTAATGCATATGAAAGTATATAAGGCACCTACACGAAAACATCTATTTTTAAAATTTTTGTCTGTCTGTCTGTTTGTTCCGGCTAATCTCCGAAACGGCTGAACCGATTTTGACGGGACTTTCACTGGCACATAGCTGATGTTATAAGGAGTAACATAGGCTACATTGATTTTAGAAAAAAAAAATTGGGTTTCGCGGAGACAAACACTTTTTAGTTAAAATCTACGCGAACGAAGTCGCAGGTAACAGCTAGTATATAATAAATTTTCTTTTGTTAAAATTTTGCTTGAAATTTTTCGATGCGATATGTGCTATATTATTCACCAAAAAGTGTTTCCGGGAGGCTAAGCCTGTATTATGCGGGACTGAAAACCATAACTAACTAAAACTCTGTTTTGCCACCAACAACTGTGGTAATAAGTCCTCTTTGCGAATTTACGTCAGAAAGAAAAAGTTCTCAAATATATGTCAAGTCCTTTAATCCGCACCGGACCTGTGTGGTAAGCTATGGCCGAACCCTTTTCACACTGAGAAGAAGCCCTTGCCCAGCAGTGGGATAATTTCTATATAGGGCTCATATTATCATTATTATTTAAAACATTTCGTAGCTAACGACCTTAAGAAAAGATTTGCATTATTTTTATTTTTAAAGCTTATACTTGTAACAATAATTCTAATTGTTCTACAGGAAAGCGGAACTCTTAATAACAATATTTTTAATTCCCCTCTTTGTCCGTTTCAAGGAGTCGTAGTAATTATTGGTATACGTGCTTCTTATAGTTCTTAGGCTGTAGGAGATCCGCCACGCTTATTACTTGTTTAAATCAGTGCCTATTTTATTTTCATATTTTTTATGTTATTACACTTTCAAGCACGTCTTACTAGTATCACTTATAAGATTTTTTGCCCCTGTAGCGTAGCAGTAGAAGAACGCTGCTGTACTACTGTGTTGGAGGTCTTGGGTTCCATTCCTGGGCTGGGAAGACTGTTATTGGATTTAACTATTAAGAAAATCTCAGCACGGAGTCTAAATCATTCTTGGTAGCAATAAATTAGACCCCTATTGGTTTAATACTCCTCCACATAACCTTTTTCGTGTGAGGCTATTTCTCGTGTATTTTAAAAATAAAATCCTTGTCAGTACAAATTTCCACATACATTTCAAGAAAATTCAGTTTATTTTTATAGAAATGCGCTTTACCCAATCCGGCTGTTAGCCAATGTAATAGACATTAAGCACTTCCGGTGATCGTTTCAACTACTTCCTGTTTTACACTGAAACGTCTCGGTGTTTAAAAACTCCACAACCATGAAGGTGGCAGTTACTTAAATGTTTTAATTACTTTTGGGTACAGGATTTTTAGTGTGTTTTCAGTATTAAGGAAAAGGATTCCGCTGTGTTGGTATAGACAGTTTTAGATACATATTATTATCTAACAAGTACGCGTAAAAGTAAAGTCAAAGTCAAAGTCAAAAGTCAAAAATCATTTATTCATTTAGGTCACAAAGTAACACTTATGAACGTCAAAGTATATAAGTTAGTGAGTTTACTAAGTTACTGAAGCTACATTTAGGTTAGTTGCTAGGTTCAGGCAAAGGGTTGAGCCTATGAGAAGAAACCTGCAAGAAACTCACGGCCACTCTTTTAAATCGTCAGTTAAATATAATTTCAGTATTTTACAACTCAGATTAACAAGGTGTTACAGCCATTATGCCATATACTATTGACTATAAAAACTAAAGATAATAACAATAATAACTTAATAATATTATAGGGAGGAAATAATTTGAGCTAAGATATATTATTTAATATAAATCTAAAATAGACAGTAGGATGGCATGATGGCGCATACACTTACACTTTGTGACTATGCAAAGGCTTAAATTGACTTATAAGTAATACAGATCTTTGAATCCTGTATGCAACAAGCAACTAGCTCCATGAGTTTTTGTCATTTAAGTAGTCGTTGACTGAATAATAACCCTTCCGAATAAGTTGTTTTTAACGGCGTTTTTAAATTTAAACAATGGTAAATTAATTATATTAATAGGTAATTTATTAAAAAAACGTGTACCGAGTCCCGCAAATGTATTGTGAACTTTATGTAAACGACGATATGGGCCTACTAACTTATGCTTATTTCTAGTGTTTACGTTATGGATATCACTATTCTTATTATATAAGTAAATGTTATGTTTAATAAACACAATGTTAGCAAATATATATTGCGACGCAACAGTAAGTATGCCTGTATAAGCCCAGGTGGAATAAAAGAGTAGCGGACTGTATTACTAGGTTATAATTTAGGTATTTACAATGGTCAATTATAATTATTTACAAATCGATGCGATTGCGGTCGCGGTGTTCAAAGGAGTGTGGAGGGCGCGCGAGCCGTCGTCGAGCCGCTGCGCTACCACGCCGCCCGCTCCCCTCTCTTGATGGCGCATGTGTGTTGTTTCGGTGTTAACGTGTGCGTTAACAATGCCTATTTCTTTAAATCGATCTTTCAGGGAAACTCGTGGTCCTAAATTATAAATGCTACGTACTGCACGCTTTTGAAGAATAAAAATTGTCTCAATGTCAGTAATTTAGGTTATGTTGCTAACAGTACTTTTTTTTATAGTAAGGTGGCAAACAAGCATACGGCTCACCTGATGGTAAGTGGTCACCGTAGCCTATGGACGCCTGCAACACCAGAGGCATCACCTGCGCGTTGCCGACTCTTTAGAAAAGGAAGTGGGAAGGAGAAGGAGCGGGAAGGGGGAAACGGGGTCCTTGGGCCTCCGGCACTCTTACTCACCGAACGAAACACAATAGTAGGAATACTGCTGTTTCACGTCAATATTCTGTGAGAGGGTAGTCCTTCCCCGGTCGAGCCATGCTGAAATCAGGCTCTACTACTCTATGTCTACCGATATCTTTTTTTTAAATAAAGTATGTTACTCGTTTTAAATTAATGTTCTGAGTCTGGGTGTTTTTTGTGTCCATTGTTTAAATGTAAAGTCCTCCGTGACATGGGCATTAATCCTAGTGCGGAAATTGTCTCTTTAAAAACACACAAAACATTTACTTGGGCTTGTAGCTTGCGTATGTACTCCGACGGAGTAACTTGGCATGCTACCCACGCCGGTAGCTTAGACATATCGTCCACGCGAGTAGTTTACGCATGTAGCCAGGTCGCTTAGCTTGCGCATATAGCCCACGTCAGCTACTTGCTTGTTTATGAGCACCGTTAATAATACTACGTACTCTTCCTAAAATAAAGGCCAAAAAATATCTTAACATGGTATAACCATGGAGACCGAGGAGACACCGGCCCACGTGCTGCTACGTTGCGAAAGCGTGAGCGACCAACAGGCGAGACTATTAAATAGTCCAGAAACCATGAAGGAAGTACTGCGCAACACCGGTCTTCTTTTGTCTTTCTGTACGGAGACGGCATGAGTAACTGAACAATTTTTCCCGTCGGTTACTTACGCACAATGGCCCAATTGTGGGGCTAAATACGGATAACACACGTCCAACTAACTAACTATAGTATATAGTATAACATTACGGAACTCCTACATCAAAAAGCCGTGAACTTAAATAAATAACGTCGCATAAAAATGGCGTTCATTAATAAAAGTACGGCGCCTCCCCTACTCCGTAACAGCGCTTGTCATAACTAATGAAAGCTGTGGAACACCCCATGGCAAATTCCTTAAAACATTCCAGGGCCATATTTTGTGCGGAGAAGACGTTTATAACTTAACAGAATGATAAAGGAGAGCTTGTGTTTTTTCAGTTTCCGTAATGTCTGTTAGGATGTAAACACAGCGTTTTATTTTCTGATGGTTCATTGTGAATAGTGTGTAGTTATTTAGGTCAATAATAAATATGTAATTACTATCACTGCATATTATAAAACAAATTACCCCGCCGCTTCTGATAAACTCAAAAACTACTGAACGGATTTTTGCACGGTTTTCACTAATAGACTAGGTGATTTATGAGGAAGTTTTTGGTGTAAAATTTGTTAAGGTTTTGTACTATCCGTGCGAGTTCAGGGCAGGTCGCTAGTATGTGATATACGAAATACAGTATTGGAAGGATGGCGTATTGGTTTAAGTGGTCGACTCGCCATCGCCACTGTGGACAATACAATACAATACAATACAATATTTATTTATTTCTCTCAAAAGGTTACAAGTTTTTACAAAATGAGTACAGCTTAGGTAATTAGGAACCTTGTGAGAGCTGGAGTCCGTAGTAGGTTCTAAAGACCTGTGTGACAGATCTCCAGGCTCTCTCCTTTATTGATTAGTATTTAAAGCTAATAAGTACATGTTGGAGCAATTTGAGGTTATTAATATTTAGTAGATGCATTGCACAGTGTGTCTGTGTTTGTTTGTGTATGTTTGAGTGTGCAGTGTTGTGATATTTTGCGTAATCCATAAATAGTTTTTCCGAGTCTAGGTGTTCCTTGTTCTAGTGGTTTGACTGTTTGTAAAGTCCTTCACCACACGGGATTTATTCAAAGTGCAGACGTTGTCATTTCTTACTAAAGAAAATAATTGTTTGTAATATGTATGTCATCCTTACTTTCTTATTTAAGCTCTGAGTCTTCTTCGAAGAGGTTAATGAATACACTTTGTGGGTCCGTGTGTCTGTCTGGTAGTGACAGGCATAGCTCCGGAACCACTGGACCGATAGACTTGTAACATGGTGTGCACTTTGGGGTCATGCCTCGGTCGAGTTTGAATATGGGCCCTGGGGGTCAAAAGACACCCGAGATATAGGGGTCACAAGGTCATATGTATTTGAAATGGCAAAATGGTTTCATTTATATGCAGAGTGGTGGTGTGCTGATTCGCGTTGGTTGCTGCTGTTTGCTGTCGAGTTTTGTCTTGAGCTGCATTTTGCAACACAACATGCCCAACAGTGGGCATGATGCCCAACAATGGACATGATACCCAACAATGGTCATGATGCCCAACAGTAGAAATGATGCCCAATAGTGGGCATAATGCCTAACAGTTGGTATGACACCTAACAGTGGGCAAGATGCCCAAAAGTGGACATGAGGCCCAACTGTGGGCATCGTGCCCAGCAGTAGGTACGATTGACTTGTAACTTGGTGTGTAGACACTTTGGGGTCATACCTCGGTCGAGTTTGAATATGGGCCCTGTGGATCTAATGACCCCTATGGTCACAAGGTCACATGAAGACGAAGAGGTTGAATCCTCGGTTTTTACACCCATCTCGTTCTTATAGAGTGTGTTTGTTGGTATGTTGGTTTGTTCTCGTTTTCAAAAACTACGGAGCTAAAGGGGTATATATTAATATTAGCATATAAATAACTTATAGGTCAACAACGTACAGGGATATCATATACAACCTGTTTGTTAGCTTTTTGTTTTGTTTTGCTATAGAGCAAAATGGATAGTATAGACATCATTTATTGACGGAAATAACAGTGCACATTTACGTAAGTTTTAACCCAAAAAATGCATTGTTCTCGAAAAGTTATAACATAGAAATGGAAACGATACCGCGGGTAAGAGCGCGATCCCACTATGTCGTGACGATTAATTTATCGTTGGACGACTGTCGTCTCTAGCTGTTCTCATTATATCGACTGTTTATCGTCACTGTGTCGTCGCAATATTTTATCGTCGAACGTATAAACGACGAGACGATATTTTTATCGTGGCTACGATGGATACTTGCAACAATGACACACGATTTGCCGTCATGATTAGTCGTGACGGTATTTTATCGTTTTACGACTATCGTGCTAGCAGTTTGACTTGACAATCTGTCGTCACTGCGAAAAAAAGTCGTGGACGATAGTTAATCGTGTCGTCTTGTATGTGAACACCCCTATTTAAATACACAAGCCACGACGCTTTAAACGACACGATAATCTATCGCCACGACATAGTGGGAACGCGCCCTTAAGGTTAGAAAAATATATCAGAAAATAATAATAATATTAATAAGCCCCCTATAATCCAACCATACGTCCGAGTCGACCATCTGACTCACGTGGGGGGCGGACTCGCGATACTTTATTATAACTGACGCGGCTAACATGGCTCTGGGAACCCATAAATATGGAGATGATGTTACGAAGTAAACGTTTAGGGCCGCTTCCCGGGGGCGATCGCCGGGGCACACCTGGAGCTGACGCTGGGTGTCACAGCATACGAACCGTCAGCGGGGAGGAGTTGAATAGGCGGGCTCCCTCCGGGTCTCCCGAAAATACTACAGCCAACCCCACAGACGACAACATTAGTTTAAATTCATCCATTTCAATAGTAGAACCCTATAGCCCATCAACTAACTCATATATACCATCACCTGTGTCTTCCGTGGAACAAAACTCTCACGGAGCACCTACGCCAACCTTAACTGTTGCGCAGGAGGCAAATGCCTTTTTGCCTGCGTCCACTAAGGCTGGCAAACCTAGGAAACGCATGAGCTGGAGTAAAGATGTAAATATATTCATCATGCGAACCATCATGTGAATATATACATCACAAAATTAGAAACAGACATGACTACATACAGAAAATATCTACACGAAGTTTTTTCAAAACAGTACCCCGACATTAAAGTAACGCAACAACGCGTATCCGACCAGAGAAGAACGATTATAAGAAATAAACTACTACCACAAGAAACACTGAGCCAATTGAAAGACGAAGTCAGAACACAATTACAGAATGATTTAGACAATACTACAAATGAGTCCACTACCGTATTAACAACTAATAATGCACAAAGTGTCCAGCAATTTGAATCTCATAGTCCACTAACACACTCCACGGAATTAAGATCACACATACAATTGTCATCCTATCAATATACACAAACATCTCACATATCGACTCAAACCAAAACAATTAGTTTAGTGCTAGAAAATGAAATAGAAACGCTAGTTGATTGTAGTCCTATTCTAGAAATACATATGCAAGAAATACACGATAAATTTACATCAGCTCTAACACAATATTCTGGAATGGACCCAGGCGTCCGACCGAAGTTACCAAAATTAAGATATAGCAGTAAACTTACAGAATTAACAAATTTGTTCAATAATCACGTACTGAACCGATTTCTAACAGACAATACAAAACTGACAGATTTACATACTTTAATTTATTGTACAGCAGTAGTTATATCTGAAGAACTCAATTATAAAATAACAGATTATTCAAGAAGCATAAAATCAAATAACCAAAATAAACCTGCATGGCAACAGAGGCTCCAAAAAGATATAGAAAAAATTAGAGCTGATTGCGGTAGATTGACTCAATATATTAATAACAATAGATCAAGAAAAGTAATTAAAAGACTTGAACAAATATTTAAAACTTCAAATATCCACACTAGACATGAAAACGATAATAGAAAGCCTGAAGAATATTTAGATACATTAAAACAGAAATTAGCATTAAAAGTACATAGGCTCAAAAGATATAAGAAAGCGCAGCAGCGGCAGATTGATAACAAATTGTTTAAATCAAATGAAAAAATATTTTACAGGAAGTTAATAAATTCAGAATCTGGTGAGCCACCTACACAAAACACAACAATACCAACTAAAACACAACTTGAAACATTTTGGGCAGGCATTTGGGAAAAACAGATACACTATAATGATAAAGCAGATTGGATAACTGAAGAAGCCAACAATTGGAACACAATAGAAGAAATGGATTTCAATGAAATTACAGAGACTGACATAACTTTAATTACAGCCAAACTACACAATTGGAAATCACCTGGTATAGATAAAATACATAATTACTGGTATAAAAAGCTAACGTCAATACACAAATCTATAGCAAAAAATCTAACAGACATTATATTGGGTAAACAGAATATACCAGAATTTATTGCCACCGGAATAACTTACATGCTACCAAAAACTACGTTTTCACCTCAACCTTCTCAATACAGACATATCACATGCCTACCAACAATATATAAAATTCTTACTTCAGCCATAGCTCAGAAAATTAACACACACATTGAAAATAATCAAATAATTGCAGAAGAACAGAAGGGTTGCAGACGGGGCCACATGGGGTGCAAGGAACAACTCATCATAGACATGCAACATCAAAAAACAGAAATTTACATTGCACATACATCGACTACAAAAAAGCCTTTGATAGTATACCACATTCCTGGCTGCTACAAATTTTACAGATTTATAAAATCAACCCAAAAATAACAGACTTCTTGCGCAACATCATGTCACGATGGAAAACTACTTTGCAACTTAATAACCGCGATACCATAGTTAGGACTCGACAAATATCTATCAATAAAGGTATTTATCAAGGTGATTCTTTAAGCCCTCTTTGGTTCTGTCTTGCTCTGAATCCCCTGTCACATATACTGCATCGTTGCCGAGTTGGATATTGTCCTAAACACAATACAGAAGACACAGTTATTTCACATCTTATTTATATGGATGACATTAAATTATACGCTAAATCAGAAAAAGATATGAGAACACTTTTATTAGTGACATCAAAATTTAGTAAAGACATCAATATGGAATTCGGTTTAGATAAATGCAAAACACTACATATAATAAGAGGCAAAATTCAACCCGGTGACTTTGCTGTTGATGATACTAATACAATTACAGCTATGGAATCGACTGATCTCTACAAATATTTAGGATATAAGCAACTTAAAGGTCTCGACCACACGATAATTAAACAAACACTATTAACGGAATACAACACATAACCGGAGCATGTACAACACTCACACAAATAGATTACACTCATAGACATAATCAAATAGCCAATATTATTCACCAAAAACTCGCAGACAAACACAAACTGATACAAGACTTAAACATTCCCTATTACAAATACACGCCTGAAACTGTATTAGAAAATTGCACTCATAAACTTTATTTTGACCGTGCCATTCTCACTGACAGGACCATCCACTATAATAGACCGGACATAACATTAGTAGATAAACTTAATAAAATTACTTATCTTATAGATATCGCAATTCCTAACACGCATAATTTGCAAAAAACAATTAGTGAAAAAATAAGTAAATATGCAGAACTAAAAGAAGAAGTGACAAGAATATGGAGGCAGGACAAAGTCTATGTGGTACCCAATGTTCTTTCTTCCACCGGTATCTTTCCTAAGCATCTTCGCCATAGCCTAAAATTAATTGATCTTAAAGAAATCTTGTACATTAGCCTGCAGAAAGCCGAAATTTTGAACACATGCAGAATAGTCAGGAAATTCATGTCCCTTGATGAAAACGACACAACACAAACAACACCTCCAACATCATCATTACACACTACACACTACATTTTACTTGGTTTCGGCCCGTAAATGTAGATAAAACCAGCCACGAGCTGAGAAAAAAAAGAAAACAGGAAAATAATAATAATGTTTTTATTGTTTCACAGATATTTACAACCATTAGGAACAATTTTTGTGTACATGATGTTAGCTACAATTTGTGAACGCTGGTACTTAAAATAGGAAAACCTGAGCTACCTTTCATACCTACATTGCTGGTACTTACCAGCAATGTAGGTATGAAAAATAAAATGTAGGACACTTCAGTTTTAAATCTGAAATTATCGGTCGACGGCGACGGCCGATGGCTGCATGACATCTGGCCCGAAAGGCTGCATCATTACGAAAATAGATTCGAAAGGTCATGTACTATATTAGATTTCGATGTATCTCTCTTAACACTCCAACGGTCTCCCTATTACAATATCAAATTATCCATGTGGCGTGTGACTTGTGAACTGATCTAATAATATTCAGATCGAGTTTAGATCTCGGCGGCCAATAGAGACTAGCTATTTGATCAGAATGTAATTAGAGTGTACGGGTGTCTGAGCAAACTCTAGTGCACTCTCTAATTATTCACTCACTAAGTCCGATGTCACGGCAATCCGACACGACTGACAAGATGTCAGGCGCATCATAAACAACATTACGTACTTGACAAAACCGAACATTGCGATAAAACCTCACTAACTGCCTAACTCCGGGCTGCTACTGAGAATTTCTATCCAGAAACATCGAATCCAGATAAACAATATATTTTTTTGGATTCGACGCGAGATTGAAATCCGAGAGCTCATGATCCGCAGCTTTGTAATCAAAACAGTGAGCTTAAAGTACAGTCAGTGCAATAAGTAGTTGAAAATGAAACTTTGCTATAGTATTTTAATAATAAATTGTGATTAAAATACATTTACTGTTACTGCAGTAAAATATGGATTATGTATAATAAAGAAATTCAAAATCTTGCGAATGCTTAACCAGTTATGATGCTAATTGTACCGTATTTTGTCGTCTTTTTGTAAAAACAGGTAAAATTTTTAAATAAAATAATACAATTACAAAGTTAAAATTTAATACTAGTTTGATATACAAAAATATTCTAAGAAAATATGCCTCTAGGCCTGGACACACTTAAAATTTAGTTAACACAAAATATACTAATTGAACTTTTATAACGGGATATTCAATTGAAACTTAAGAAAAATCTTTTAAGTACTCAACTTTTTCTATATCAAATATTATATCAGAAAACAGATCGCTAAGTAGTATGAAAATATTTAAGGTATGAGAATTAATTTAATTAGTTTGATTTATATAGCTATGGCTCTTAGCGGTAAGCAATTTAGCTGGGCCTTGATACTCTGTCACGCTTCAGAGAGCACGCCGTATTTTCCAATAGACATTAAAATAAAACAAGTATTATATGATAAAAAGGCAAATTAAATATTATCATTACAATACATTTACGTATTAGCCACAAAGGACACTCAATTGGGAATAATAATAATATTCTACCACATACATACAACACCATCTAGCCCAAACTAAGCAGAGCTTGTACTATGGGTACTAGACAATGCATAAACATACATAGGTATATACTTTTTTTTGTAAATACATACATATTATACATAATATTATACATAGAAACACCCAGACCAAGACAAACATCCATGTTCATGCACACAAATGTTTGACTTGTGCGGGAATCGAACCCGCAATCTCAGGCGCGGCAGTCGGTTCACCAACCACTACGCCATCGAGGCCGACAAATATAATAGTTTGTATATCAAAATCAGAAAATATAATGTAGTAATTTAATCGAACTAACTGTCTTGTTTGAGGATCAAACCCAGAGCACTCGATGCGCTGACCGTGATCACTTATATCATTGCGCTAACAGTACAATCAAGATGCAGTCTTGTACAAAACAATACACTTTTAGAATCAAAACGTATTTTGGTTGCACTCATATAGAAAGACCACAGAATATAGAAGACAGTAGGAAGTGTCATGCATCTACCTTGTATATTCCACAAAGCTGATCATAACAACAACATCAAAAAGATCTTAGCATACAACTTACTCCTTTCTTGGACAAGACTTGCAAACCTTACTGCTATAAAATAACATTAGACCAAACAGAGAAACAAGAAACTGAAAAGAAAAAAGAACTAGAACTTTTTTTTATTTTTTTTTATTTTGCTCGTCAAAATGACCACACTCCACCTGATGGTAAGCAGTCGTGTGGTCTAAGAGCATTGGCCTCCACATCGCCCCCACAGTAGCCGAGGCGATGTTGAGGTCTCTACTTTGACGGCCTGAGAAGATGCTTTTTCACGCCCCGCTTAAAGAACCCAGGATTGAAGGAAGAAGGAAACACGTGCCTTGGCAGAGAATTCCATGCCTTGGTCGTTCGGCAGAGATATGAGGACCCAAACTTTTTGGTACGCGCTCTAATCGACTCTACCGTGTAAGGATGGCATCTGAGCCCAGCACGCGTTGTTCTGGATAGGAAAGGGGAGGGCGGGATAAGGTGGAATAACTCTTCAGAGCACTCCCCGTGGTATATTCTGTAGAAACATGCCAATGAGGCAATGTCTCTACGGAGTTGCAGAGGTTCCAGTGAACTCGTGACCTCTGGATCTCCGATGATACGGACAGCCCGCCGCTGTAACCGGTCGAGAGCGTCCAGCAAGTACTGCGCGGAGCCATCCCAAAGATGAGAACAGTACTCCACGCAAGGGCGCACTTGTGCCTTATACAATAGGCACAGTTGCCCAGGCGTGAAGAACCACCTCACCCTGTTCAGAACTCCGAGTTTTCGCGAAGCTTGCTTAATGACGCTCTCGATATAGGTTTTCTGATTAAGGGAGCGGCAAAGATCCATACCTAAGATGGAGAGACTGTCACGTATCACCAGTGGAGTGTTCTTCAGAGAAGGGAGGGAGAGGGGAAGGGAAGGAGGAGGGAAGGAAGGGAAGGAAGGGAAGGAAGGGAAGGAACTGACTAGAACCGGCTAATTGAAATGACTTGCAGATACAGCAAGCCTTATTTCCTATATTTTTCTTTAATTAACTGTAGTCGGTACTTCAATCGATACGTCTTTGTACTCTTGACCTCGAATATATAATTACTTCGGCGTCTAATTTCGCGGCCCACAGAGCTTCGACAAGTACTCCTTACTTTTTCCACCCCATCTGGTTACACAGCCTAAAAGTATGGTGAATTAAATAACGGTAGTTACTTCAAGAACGATATTTGCATCACTTTCTTCAGAAGATGTGTACTTTCTATAATATCAGCCCAGTATATACACTATCCCACTGCTGGGCTCGGTCCTCTTCTCTGGTTCGAGAAGAGTTAGGGCATAGTCCACGACGCTTACCCAGTTTGAGTTGGTAGACTTGAAATATCTTCGAGAACAATTTAGTTTACTCCCAGCGATGCGGCTTCGAATCAATCGAATATTTCGACTTACTTAAACACTTGAAAGATTCCAATTTTTCGTCGATTGTTGTCAATCGCTGTTACACACCGGGACGTTTAGAATTCTAATTAATATTTGTAACCTCTATTTTACTTACAAATATTTTCGGTATTACATCCAGCTCACGGCGCTTTAAAATAACTGTGAGTAAATTATAAAACAAACAAGATCAAAAGCCACTTAACTCTGATTTATGAAACGAAGCTGCAAAAAGCTTTCCTCTATTCATCCGTTTAATAACGTAGCAAATCCCCAACATTTTTAAATTCCTAAAAGTGAACGCGCTCTTGGCCGTAAGCCGCGAGTAACCGATTACATGATACTTTATTTCTATTTTTGATAAGGCATTTCTCGCACTAGGAATAATTCTAGTGTTGCGGGGAACTTAACAAACATTTAAACAAAGAACATCCGACTCGGTACAACCATATGTGGATCACTCACGTTTTTGTCACGTGTGGAATACGAACGAATTGGAATTCTGAACGGCCATCAGTTCTACTGTAAGACATTTTAAGGTTATCCATTAATGACCGGACACCCTGTATAAATATAAACCAAATGTATATTCGCATCGTACAATAATAAATTCAAAATGTGGCTTGAGACCTTTAAAAAAAAATCAATGTTGATTTTGAGATTCAACAATAAACCATGAGCACCTTTATAAATAACATAGCTTTAAACAACACTATACTCCCAAAACAACTATCACTGAATTTAACAGATAGTCACTAAATAAGTAAGCACTTAAACCAATGTCCCATTGAAGCCAGTCTGCGTTCATCTTTACGGTTTTCCGGCATGCCTTAATAAGCGTACTACCAACCCAAGGTACAAAACCAGTAGGCTAACTTAACGTAATTGGCTTAATAATATTCGCGTCTCGCATATCTGTGTAATAAATTCGCATAGAATCATCTCGTAACTGCATATTAACGTGCCGCTAAGGTGCTTTGGTGCCCCAGCGAGCTTCAATTTGAGTTCCTTGGATATTTACGTGGTATTTGTACTAAGTTTAGGACGGAGCAAACAGTTTCTAGTAATTGTTCAATTTATAGGTAAGAGATGGCTTTTACTACTATTTAGTATACGGGACTTAGTTTTATGAGCGAAGGGGTATAACTGCTGATTGTATGCTTGACTGCGCCGTAGTTTACTTCATCCACCATTAACCTACTGAGTCGCAGCGGCACACTGGCGGTAAGACGAGATAGCCATTTAATTTTTTTACTGTCGCTTGCATTAACGGTAAAGGATAAACGTGAGGAAACTTGCATGTTTAAGAGATCTCCATAATGTTCTCGAAGATATGTAAAGTTTGCCAACTCACACTGGGCTAGCGTGGTGGTCTATGACCTAACCGTTCTCAATGTTCTCATACTGAGAAGAGTCCAGCACTGACACAGTTTAAATATAGGTCTTATATTATATACTTATTTAACAAAAAGACTACTAACAATTTGGGTTTTTGATTAGTCTCGAGCAATAATTATCACGAAAATACTAAGTCAACGTCAAAATCACTGATGAGAACCAAATGTCTAATGCGTTCGCTCGAAGCATGACCTACTGTGACGTCACACTTGCGTTCGAAACTGACATTTGATTCTCCGACATATATTATATCACCAAATAACGCCTAATACGATTCAATAAACAAACATACGAATATGTCACATGAACGCGAGAATAATGTTAGTATCCGGAACAACAATGCATTTCAGCGGGACCCACAGTCGGAACACAATACTTCCGATGCGTTAGTTTCGGTGTTTTAACATGCTTAAAACCAGATACAGCCATGTTTTCCGATGCACTAATTGCTTTATACATAGATAGCTTTTTGCTCGCAACTTCGCACGCGTAAAAGTAGGTAATGTTAGGTTAGGCTATGGTAGTACTTTCTTGTCGCGGTGAATGCTAGCGCGAATCCCGTGGCACCGACATTAACGTCGCGCGTCGTCAGGGGTTTAGTGGGTATGGGGCCGGCCTCTCTGGCTCGAGTCCCACACACCCGCGCCAAGCCCGGGCGCGGACGGTGCGTAAACGCATTCCCCTGACGTTAAAAAAAACAAAAATAAAAATAAAATGGTAGTACTTTCTTGTTAGGGTAGGTCTATTCGTGTATTGCAGAGGCAATATCGTAACCAATGAGGTCAATCCGAGGTGCGATTATTGCTAGTTGAAAACTTTAGGTCTATTCGTGTATTGACCTGCCGTTTCATACGGCGGGCCGAAACCTCGACGGGGTACCGATTGCATGGGAAAGTGATTCGTGCGGCCCCGCTGCCTCTGGTTATATAGAGGAACATCGTAGTAGGTTTAGTCGGTATTACCGGGATGTCGCTATCTTTCCCCCGGTGATTCCACATAACCTCTCCGTAGTCCCGGGTAGAGGTATGCGTCAATGCATTCCGCTACGGAATAAAAATTTAGTAACATTATTGAAGTGAAAACTTCTTTAGCGGTGTTGTGCACTTTTTTTGTGATGGGTAAAAAATGTTAAGCTCGCGTCAGGACACGTGACCTGATCGAAAATTCGTAAGACGGAGGGAGAATTGTCATGTTTGTGTACGATAGCGCAATAAATGAATATTGTATTTTACCACATAAATGATAGTACTTTTATACTGATAATTAAAGCAATTCGTGCAAAATTATTCCCTAACCATTTCAAAATATCAAAAATGCACAACGTTAACATTCAAGTTTTCACTTCTGCCGACACTGCCGGAATACAAACCGTTGATATTTTATAAAAATAAAATTGGTTACTAGCTGATAATATAGCTATCTAGTTGACTAAGAATTTTCAAAATCGGTTGATTAGATTTTGAATTCAATCCTTACAAACAAACTAAAATCTAATCTTTCCTCTTTATAATATTAGTATTTAGTATAGAAATACATACGTGGCATAGTATACTATCGTTCTCTATCCAATAAGTAAGTTTACTCTTCTTGGTGTAGGATTATTTTCGTACTATTGAAGTACGGTAGCTCAGTGGGGAGACCAACAGACTGCAATGCAGAGGGTCTCGGGTTCGAACCCACGTCGCGCACCTCTGACTTTCGGAAGTTATATGACTTTTCGAAATTATGTGCGTATTGATTGACAATTATCGTCTGCTCTGTGCCTCGGAGAGCACGTTAAGCCGTCGGTCCCGGCTGCCATGAACATCTATGGCAGTCGTTATTGGGAGAGTGTCGACACAAAAGATCCCACTGGGTCGAAGTGTCGCCGGTCTGCACTGACTGGCCCCCACATAAGATAAGATAAGATCGTTACACGTACACTCTCGCCGTGTGTAACGCTTTTAAGGGTTTAAGCTTTGGTTATCTGAACCCTACTTTTAAAAACTTACCCCTTACCAATACCACTTGTTGACCATTTATACCTGTGAAGGTTGTCATGCAGTTAACCTAAAATAAGAAAAAATATCTTAATCGGCCATAGGCACCGAAGTAGGCCTAATAACATTACATGATTCACTCCTTATTAAAATACTAGCTTTTGCCCGCGGCTTTGCTCGCATTAATTTAGAATTTGACAATCAATTCGGATCGTACTCTGCTTGTAATAATATATTTCAATCATGATTCGAAAGACACGTGGCGACATCTATTATCATAAAAACGTTAATGTGGTTTTCCTTGGGAATAGTAATTTTTTTCGGGATGAAAGGTAGCCTATATCCGTTTCTGTACACCTGACACCGTATATGCAAAATTTCAGGATGTTCGGTTGAGTGGTTGAGGCGTGAAAAGGTAACAAACAAACTCATTTTCGCTTTTTTTGCAAAAAATAAATATAAGAAATTAAAATACTTTCAAAAAATATTTTGTGTAAATATTTTCACAGTGCCATGTGTATTATATAACTGATGAAAAAGTAATTTATCACTTACAACGTTTTGTTCTGATTGTGATTTCGGTAGGGATTCGCGCAGCGGCATTACATCAATATCGAGGTTTACGCTGGAGTGCCTAACGGCCATAAAGAAATTCAGATGATAGAAACCAATTATCAGAAAAATGTCATTGAATATATCCCAGGCGAGTGTATTGTACTTTGTTGCGCACAGTTTCAGACTGCGTACTGCTAAGGTTTTTTTTTTTACAGAAAACCCGAATAATACCTTGCTTGACCCGGAATTCCAACCAGACTGACTCCTCATTCGCTTATATTATTTCATATCTAAAGTATTTTATCATATTTTCCAGTTTTCTACTAGGAAAAATGCTAGATATCAACGTTCATATAACATTCATACAAACACATACAAAGGCAACATCACTTACACTTATTAGAACATTCTTTGAGGCCACACAAAGGCCGTGCCGTAGCCATTCTTTTGACAAATGTGAGTCTATTACATGAAAGTGTAAGTCAACCTCTCATAGATCATACAGAATGGTTGTTTTGAAACATCAGTTTTACAGTCAAGTCCCCAAACTATAGATTAAAGTGACGTTTTCCGTTTTCCGAGTTATAAATAAACGATTTTAGTTTAGTTTGTTGTGGCTAGAGATTTATGTATGTGTGTAATTTAAAGTTAATTTGGGGGCATGTGATAGATGGGATTTTGTTTCGCAAACTTTTTTAAATGAATTATAGTGTTTATTTTCGGTTATCAATTCGGGTAAAGCTTGTCTTACTCAAGTTCAGCAGTTGGTATTTTTATGGTTTCTTTCGGGGCTTATACCTATATGCTATTTTATGACTTTTATGCCTTATTTAATGGTTATAGGATAACTCTTTCACTTCCTAAATTAGACCCAAGCTTTTGGGTATATCACTACATAATTTTGTGTGTATTACATCCACATTTCGCTAGCTGTACTTTTAGGTGCCACATGAAAGGGCGGGCCTATTCGAGCGGGCTCAGTTCCAGACTCCGTGCAGAATAATTCCACCGCAATTTCTTTTCAACATGGAAACTGCTACGCTGCTACTGAACGAGATGTGGGATAAGGCATTGGACTAACAATCGAGAAGTCGTTGGATCGAATCCCACCCATTGAAGTACAGTAATCACATTCTTAATAAGTATTTTTTCACTTTTTTTTAATTTTTTTATTCGCAACATAAGTAATAGAAGTTACAATTAAATTATCTTTTTGTGATGCAAACACAAACTCGTTCGAGTTTTACCGTGCATCATCTCATCGACTTCGACATAACTACGTCAATTCATGCATAGTAAAATACCTTACAAACTTATAATTCAATGAACGAAAATTTTAATTACCTGCGTAATATTAGATTTTTATATATTGAAGGTAGATTCAAAAATACGAATGTTGAACCAAGCATCGCTCACGTCACCGCATTGGCTGACTTTTGTATGAATTCAGTGTTCATATTACGCATATACATAATTATGTTCCATAGTGCGACTGTTAAATTTTACTTAAAAATAATATATACAGTAATGTTATTATTTTTCTATATACATATTGTGACTGTTTAATGTACGTTGTTATGTCTGTGAATTTAATAATGAGTGGGTTATGATAATTAGTACTTTGTGTCCGTTTTTGATTGCTTGTAAAGTTCTCTGCGACACAAGAATTGTTTGTAGAGTTAAGTCTTTCTTTAATGAAATGAGTTCCTTTTACTTAATGATATAGAAATTGAGATGTTGCGTGTATATGTATATAGTTTGTTATCTTACGCCTGCGGCTTAACCTAAATCACACATGAACACATAACCGGGATAAAACAGTTTCCTATATGTTAACAGGATTTAGTCTATATTCGTGCCAAGTTTCATCTAAATCCGTTCAGCGGTTTCTGCGTTATTAAGTAACAAACATTTAAACATCTTCACAAACTTTAACATTTATAATATTAGTAAGGTTATATCGGAAAGTGGTTTTAAACTACTCAAAAGAATTAGATATCTTTTCATTAGATAAATAAAGACGTAACACTATTGATAATTGATTTACAAACATATTTTGCTGTTAAAAGAAAATAAAGACCATATTTAACCATAAGTGGCTCCCAAAACCTCGGTCCCTATCTTATCTTATCTTGTGTGTGGGGGCCAGTCAGTACAGACCGGCGATACTTCGACCCAGTAGGATCTTGTGTGTCAGCCCCAAGATTCATCGCTTAGCTATCTCCTTATGAATGTACTGCATGAGCCGCAGTGTACAATTCAGAGGGAGAAGCCTGAAGTCTTCAGGGTTTGGATATGCCAATCCCATCAGACCCATCCTAAGTCCAGCCAACGCGTCGCATTCACACAGTAGATGCGATATGGACTCGTCCTGTTCACCACAGCCCGGTCCCTAAATTCTTAATAAAAATTTTGAATTTACATTTAGGTTAGTCACTAGGTTCAGACAAAAGTTTGAGCCTATGAGCAGATACACACGGACACTCTTTTAAATCGGCATTTTATTATAATTTCATTATTTTACAACTCATATGTTGCTGCCAGCAGTGTTTCTTCTAGAATCATACAGAATGTATTCAAGTTACATAAAGTACTCGAATAATAGTAAATACGTGAGCTTATGGGAGAGCTAGTGAAATAGACTACAACTGAACGGTATCTGTGACTATAATAGTTGCTTTTTATCGCATCGCTGGCGCTTTAAAGCGACCGGTGGTGAAATCATTCTATTCACACACATAAACCTTTGGAAAGATGGTCTGAAAATAGCGTGGTCTTGAAATAATCACTGCTGTTGAATAGCGAAGATTTTTTATATCACAACGTTCGCTTTAGTTCGAGGCAGTTCTTTTCATTCTTTTGACACTTGTAGGAATAATGACTAGAGATGGCATTGTGGGTTTATCCGCGCAGGTGCTTTTGAGCAAGTGTTATGTCGAGTTATATAAACTGTGTCAGATAGAGGAGATGGAAATTATCATGTCATTTCATGTATTGATGCTTCGAGCCCTAGAAAGAAAAAAAAAACGATTGCACTGTATTTGTACTTGATTGTCTGAGTGGCGCAGCGGTAGCGGATGTGAATGAGATTCCGGGTTCCAATAACGTGCTACAAATAGTTATTGGGTTTTCTGACAAGAAAGTCTCAGCTACAGCCCGGGGTTAGGAGTTGGCGGTGTTACAAACCCCCTCAGAATGCACGTAATGCCATTGGTCTTTGCCCTGATCTCTCTTCAGTCATGCCGGGTTTCCTTCCTATCAGACTATGAGAGTAAAGGAACTGAAAGTGCATTATGATATCTCCTGCACAGATAGCCAGTCTCCATTCAGTTTAGCAGCCGCGACCGAAATTCGGTATTAAGGAACTTATATTAATTATCGACAAAAATTATTTATTGTTTCTTTTATTGCATTGTATGATTTAAAATGCCTTTTCAAACTTTTTTATCAAAAAATTTGACATATCCGGCAGTTAAACAGTAAACAGAATTTAAAACTCAAAGACGTTGGCATTCTTTTTACAGCTATTCGTGTTTGCCTTAAACTGCGGTGACGATCATAAAACGGAGGACCATAAAAATCAATCATCAATTTAATTTATACTTCTCAATGGGAGATCACTATGTTAAGTATTCGGCTTTTATTGCCTATTTTGTTTTGTAACATTATAATCCAACAGTTTTCTTTTGTCGGCTAAACCAATTTATTATAGATATGTATAGGTATCTTTCACAGCGGGGAAGCACCGCACGATATGTTTTACTTCATTCATCTAGTAGTAATTGTTGTGATGATGTCTTAAGGCTGTATTTAAATTAAGCTAACTGTATGCACGATAAGAACGCGCCCTAATGGTCAGTCGTCTAGTCTAGAAGTGCAAATAGATGATCAAGCATGGTGTGGGCGAACCAACGTACGGTACAGTGCTACGGTGCGCTCTTCACACCACATTTTGTTTTGTTTTGTGTTTAAAAAGACATCTCTTGCACTAGGAATAATTCCTATTTCGCGGAGGGCTACACACAAAGAACACCCAGGGTCTGAATAAACATTTGTGGGATTCGAACCCACAACACTCAGCGTAGACAGTGGCGAGGCGGCCACTTAAACCACAAAGCCACCCGTGCAGGATATTTTATAAAAAAAAAATTATGTAGCAGCACAGATTGCGGAAATATCGTAGACGCTAAATAATTCTTCATGATAGTCGGCAAAGAGTCGCCAACATAAGATACGCGTAGTCAAACACTGACGTAAAACTCTGC
Source organism: Catocala sponsa (assembly GCA_963564715.1). NCBI lineage: Eukaryota > Metazoa > Arthropoda > Insecta > Lepidoptera > Erebidae > Catocala > Catocala sponsa. The sequence goes on from OY751351.1 coordinate 14,304,492, forward strand.
GATGATTGTCGATCCTTTGACTACTTCTGCTATAAAAATTAACATTTGTTATAATATGGTAGTTGACTCACTATTTTTTATTATGTATGTGAAATAATTATATTATCCAAACTTTGAAATAAAAAAAGAAAATGGTTGTCTGTAAAGTTGGTTTACGGACGATAGTTTAACGTGACAACGTCATAACAAAATTTATTTCCCGTAATGTTACAATGAGCGTAACGGGACAATGAGTCATCCTTTTGCGTGCGCGCAGCCGGCGTTCATCGATTTATTAGACGTTGTCACGTAAAAATAATTTTTGAAATAATATAATTCTAAATGTCAAATGACAGAAAAGGAAACACGATACAAAATGTGACGTAACCACTATTTAGACGCTGCTGTCCGAGGGAGATAGCGACATATCCTTACCACAGTCACACTTTTACTTCAATCCAATAAGTTCCTGCCTTATTTTACAACCAATATTGATACTGTTTGCACAAAAAGATTGCTTTTGATTGTTATTTACTCTTGTGTGTAAAATAATACAATTTCCCTATTTTGAAAATAGAGGCAAAATAAATCTAGCAATAGGATCGGATCGTTTATACTTCTTTGTCGGTAACGAGTCTTTTTTCGTGGGAGGGCTGTTGATCCAACACACAACCACACCCTACTTTACTCAGCGAGTCCATCGGACTTAGCCGGTTAGCTTAGTTAGGCTGTACTGCCGACCGTTCCCCCATTCGCCACTCTGGGGACGCTCTATGCCGTGAGAGCCAGGAAATACCTAAAGACCCGAAAGAAATGAATGTGCTCGATTGGTCTGACTGGGCACAAAATAGAAAGGAAGGAGGGCAAGATCCACTTTGGCCAGCGAAGTAAGTAAGTATGTATCGACTTATGTTGCTGACTCTACTTTAAGTAAGTACATTTTATCAGAACTTTTACAACGTTTTAATACAAAGTCTAGACAAAGTTTTTAGTGCTCCAGTAAATTAATTCTAGTCACTTTGATGCGACTTCATGTTATTATGGATATTCCCCTTAAGTCCCTAAAGACCAAAGCGGAATGGTTTTAGCGTTTTGAGGTAAACGAGATTACGTTTCAAATTCATGATAGCTTTAACTTTTTAGAAGTATCAAGTATCTTTCGCTTTGAGGCGATGGAAAATATGCTGTTGAGTTTTTATTATTATTTTAGGCTACATAAAGTTTGCTAGGCTTTGGTCAGCTTAGTGAAATCTCTTTAAACACTGGTAAACTAATAAAAAGGTTTTATGTCCCCCTAAGTAAATGGTAAGCTATCTATTCTCAGTACATGTTTTCGTAATCTTTGTAACTTACTTGAACTAACAACTAACGTGGTCAAATTAAAGTTTAAGATTAAAGTTAGATCAAAGATCAAATTTTAAGTACTTATTGTGGCGTGTCAACTTTACAAAAGCTTATCCAAGTCATTTGACGTTTGGTAATGGTCGATATATGTTGTTGTTTTCGATATTGTTTTATAAGTAAGTAAACTTTTACCTGCCATTTTGTCATACCCCTAATAAAGTAGTTTTTTATAAGCAGTGAGACTAGGACGATCGAATATTTAAAAGGATTGTTTATGATTCTGAACTCATCTATCTCATTGCTATATACACGTTTTTACAAAATCCGATTATTTCCTATACATGCTAATAAACGCTAATAGCGATTCAACTGCCACCGCTGAACGCCCGCACTAAATCCTATCGTTATTTAGTTGAGTAGGTACTTAATAATTAAATGTCGTGTCATGTCGGCTCTGAGCTAATGGTCTATAGCCTATTTTAAGAGCGTGTTTGGTATGTTAGGCTGTCAGTGTTGGATGTGATGTGGATGTTTACGGCTCGTGTTAAGTTTTGTAATGTCACTTTAGGTACAAAATTCAATTTGTGTAGAAGGTTGACAGTGACATGCTTTCTACTAATGTGATAGCTATAGAATTAAATCAGGACATAAATGTTTTAATCTTTGCTTTACTGGCATTCGGACAAACTAGGTGTTGTAGGTACTAAGCTTTACACCTGTTTGTGAGAACGTCGGTCCGTTTAATTTACATTGCCTGCTCAGTTAAAAGTCAATGTTATAGCGACTAACATATAAGCAATGGAAACGAAACAACAAGTTTAAGTAGATATTTTATTTAAGATTCTTTTGTTTCTGCTATTTCAGTCAGCATAATAAGGCCTAGGCTTGTGTTAGGATAAATGGGACCTACACAGAGTGGTTTAGCATCGATAAAGGTGTTAGACAAGGATGTGTAGCGTCACCTTGGCTGTTTAACCTATACATGGACAATTGTTTGAAAGATTTAAAAGATTGTGAATGGGGATTAAGAATGAATGAGTTACTTGTCAAATGTCTTCTTTATGCCGATGACCAAGTAATACTTGCGTCATCGGCGGAAGAGTTGCAGGCGATGGTAACTATTATGCATGGTGCTTTTGAGAGTAAAGGAATGAAAATAAATGTAAGCAAGACGAAAGTAATGGTATTTGAAAAGGAAGAGTGCGTGACGATGTGTAATATTATGATTGATGGAGAAAAAGTGGAGCAAGTGAAAGAGTTTGTATATTTGGGTACTTTGTTTACAAGGGATGGTAAACATGACGGAGATATTGAAAGGAGAACGATTGCTGGCAACAAAGTGAATGGAGCCCTACGCGCTTTTATGAACAGTCGAAATGTATCCGAAAAGGCACGTTTGGCTGTTCATAGAGGACTATTAGTGCCCACACTTATGTATGGAAGTGAAAGTTGGGTATGGCAAAAGAAGCATGAGAGCAGAATAAATGCTGTAGAAATGAGAGCGTTGAGAAGCATATGTGGTGTGACTCTGAAAGATAGAATAAGAAATAGTGTGATTAGAGAGAGATGCGGCATGAAAGTGGATATAGTTACAAGAATAGAAAAGGGTATGTTAAGCTGGTTTGGACATGTAGAAAGAATGGACGAGGAAAGACTGACTAAGAAAGTTTATAAGGCTAGTGTGAATGGAACAGTCGCAAGAGGAAAACCTAGGCGAACGTTTCTCGACCAGATCGGAGGCGTTCTGGACAAAGGCCAGGTTAAGAGCTCCTTGAACCGACGAGCGTGTATGAGGAATGTGATGAAAGTGAATGAAGCCAGAGAAGTGTGTCAGGATCGTAGCAAATGGAAATCCGTAGTCTCTGCCTACCCCTCTGGGAAACAGGCGTGAATCTATGTATGTATGTATGTAATAAGGCCTTTTATAAATTTTATTGTATTTCTGTCACAGTACCTGCCAAAGCGTAAAAAACAGGAATAGCCTGTTTTTACGCTTTCAGCTAGAATTTAATATGATATTTTTCGTTTTAATTCATAAGATCACTCTACCCTACAGTGATTTAATAATAATAATTAATGTCAGCCCTGAATATAAACTTTCTCACTGCTGAGCACAGGACTATTCACAGTTTGAGAAGGGTAAGAGGAAGGCCATAGTCCATCACCCTCACCCGCAGACTTCACATATCTGCGTGAACAATATCTAGAACTCTCAGATATGCAGGTTTCCTCACGATGTTGTTCTTCACCGCTGCACCCCAATAATTTGGTGTTGGTTTTCAGAACTCCTTGTTTTCACCAGTAATCATTGTCGTACACCAGTAAAACCTACTCCGAAATAGAGTTCCCAAATATATATTTGTCAAAAAGAGACGAGATAGTATTTGCTCACCTGTCATTCCATTGAGATGGCAACGTACTAACGCCAAGCGCCAAATAACTTTCAGCCAGACATTTTGAATTTCGACTTGATAAATCCCGCATCTAAGGTTGTCACTTTTTATTTTACTTTACATTACGGTAACATAATATGAAAAAACAATATTCGAATAAAAATATGAGTAGAATTCAATCCTTTGCGCAATAGTAATATATGTATATTATCTTAGCTACTTCATTTACATTTATTCAAAGGCTCTATTTTTACATTGCTGGAGTCATTTTATAAATTTTACTTTGATATGGTAACGGGCAGATACATGAAAGTTAGTAAAATACAATCAAAGGGTATATGTATGTTAGAGATAATAAAATTCACGGCAGTGTTGTTCCTAGTTATTTGATTATTTTATTAAATTAATTTGTATGGCAACACTGTACAAATGTCAACTTAATTGTCAGTAGTGCGTTCGTTCGTTAGTAGAGACTCAGTTGCTCTCGGAACGTCGCCTGTGGCGGGTGTGCGCACTGACTGTTATAGAAAATCAGGATGTCGGATGTTAATAGTGAACACGTGGATATCAATCCGTTTGAATCTGCGACATGTATATTGAGCTAGAGTTACATAAGAGAGAAAGAACTAAAATAGTCAAAGATATAGAAGAAGCTCTTCTCTTGAGAAAGGCTAACAAAGCCATCCATCCATTGTCCACTATTTTATCAGCAGGCTCTAGAATAAACTACCTTTGCGGTGTTGTCTAATCCAAAACATATCATTAATTTTTCACAGTGACCATTTGGTACGCGGTAATTGCTACTTTTAGTCATGGGTAATCCCATGACCAAGAGTACTAAGAGTAGCAGCTAACGCTTACTATTATAAATTATGAGTAACATAAAAAATAACAGCATTGGATTTATACAAACATACATATTACAGCACAATATATTTAAAACAGTGAGATTGATTGCTTTATTTGACAATAAATAAACAAAGGATAATTCACATCCATTATTCTAGCCTTTATTTACATTACAAAGGACAAGTTGCTGTATCGCGGGAGACTTTCACAACATTGTGTCTACGGCCATAAAGTACACCTAGACTCGATAAATCTAATTATGGATAACAAAAATGTCAATTTCGTGTCGTTGTATTCACAACACTCGTTGTACTGGCAGCAGCGTGGTGGCTACTTAAGACTGCGCCTGCGCGAAATGTGCCAAAACAGGCGGTCATAGTTAAGTGAATAAAGTCAACACTTTTTGTTTAATACAAATATAAAATATACATTTACCGTAACAATGAATGTGTTTACAATTACTCTATGTAATAAACTTAAAATGATTAAAATTTTCGCAAAAATGCAAAAACGTAAGCTCGTATTACGTTTTTAGATTATAACAGTAGAAATCTATCCTATTTTACAGCTTAAACGAAACATAAATAGTTATATTACAATTTGTCCGTCCCAAATATTTAAATTATTGTTTGACTATAACGATACATATTTATCAAAAAAGCACTTCAAATACTCCATACAATTTTACTATGGCGGCCGCGCGCCGATTTGAATATGCACCGTGCGAGCTCTGTCATTTTCTGTCTTACGCTCGGCGCAATCTTAAATCACATCACTATCCGTCGATGATCTTTGGAACATGTATCGAAACGTGACGACCCTAGTAAACTCTACATAACATCGACTACGACAGGTAACTGCACTAGTATAAATGGTTGCTAAGACATACATATAACTTAAGTTCAACCAGCTCCTGTTACTTCTCTCACTTTAATCCTCTGGCTAGGGCGCAGTTTTCGGGGTTATCAGCTGTCATCGCAGTTTTATAGAGGATTTTAAAGATACTGTTGTTTATGTAGACTAAAAGTTTATTACGCTGTTTCGTGATCAAATAAAGTGCAAATTCATGTCAATTTTATTAAGATCGTCTCGTCTGTCTTTCCATTACTTTGTCTAAAAATTTATGTCACCGTAAAATAAAATGTATATTGTCAGTGTAGATCGCTACATATACTAAAACCAGCTAGACCAATTCCAGATCTTCTGGCGACAAGCCATGTTATGGGTGTTCTGTATTGCCAATTTTGTTATGACATTCATGGAAGCGTGAAGGATGTGGTGAAAATAAAAAAATAGAGATTTGTTGAGATATTAGAGTGGTTATATTCTGTATCTATACTAATAGTTTTTCCAAAACTAGCATTTTGCTGAGTTGCGACCAATTTGCAGTAATAACGTGTATGCAAAATTTCATGATGATGATCGGTCGAGTAGTTAAGTCGTGAAAGAGTAACAAACAAACACATTTTATAAAAGGTATCAGTTAGGATGTATCCATTCTTACTTTTGTGTATAGTACACACATACATACATAGATTCACGCCTGTCTCCCAGAGGGGTAGGCAGAGACTACGGATTTCCATTTGCTACGATCCTGACACACTTCTCTGGCTTCATTCACTTTCATCACATTCCTCATACACGCCCATTCCTCATAGTTACTATACTTATACTATATTTATTACTGCTATATACTGTATGTTATTGTATATTCCTTTGTTGGAAATCCTTAAATAAATAAATAAATAGTGTTGTCACTATACACTGAACTGCCTCCGTGGCGCAGCGGTAGTGAATGCGACTGCTGTGCATGAGGTCTCGGGGTCGAATCCCGGGTCGGGCCAACAAACAGTTATTAAGTTTTTCAGTTAAGAAATCTCAATAGTAGCCCGGTGTTAGGAAGTTGGCGGTGTAAGACACCCCCGTGCCTCGGAAAGCACGTAAAGCTGTTGGTCCTGTGCCTGATCTCTCTCCGGTCTTGTCCGATTACCGTCCCATCGGATCATGAGAGTCAGCGAACAGAGAGTGCACTTGTGTTTGCGCACACACTTGTGCACTATAATATCTCCTGCATAGTTGGCCAGTCTCCGTTAAGACTGGGCGACGTGGCTGAAATTCGGTCTGGAGGATATTATTGTCATAAAGTATGAATCACGCGTTAATCATAATCGTATTCGAATATCATTCGAATTGAAATGTAACTATGTTGTACTATGTAGCATTTTAACGAAACATAAGCGTAATTATATATTTATAGATATGATAAAAGCGCCATTTTTCTCGTCATGTACTAATGAAAACCGTCCATTTACCTTAACATTGTCCCTTCAGTTACACAAGACGAGTATAACGCTATTTAACTCCTCAGATATTGAATTACTTCATACTTTCTTGTTTTCATTTGAAGTTCCAATTCCGTGTTTCATTTCTGTATTTGAACAGTGTAGAAACAGAAAATCACATTTATTTATCCTAAAGGAAAGCGAGTTTATTGAAAAGGGGGAGATCTTCGGGAAATTTTATTTTCTTCATACAAGAAATTTTAAGGTTATGTCAGTTTTGTACCCTTATTGCTGTGCTAAATTGGAATTGTACAATACAATGTAATATCGTCCTTTATTTATTTTATTATGTTTGTCGAAATTTGAACCTGCAATTCAGTGTATAACTCAGCAATCGACTAAAACAAAGCATACATTGATATTTATTATGAAATTAACATATCTATAGAATATGATATTATTGTATTGGAATAGTTTATGTTTCCTCTCTCCTACGTTGCTGCGCCCGACAGGGTCCATAATGAACTGTTATACTATTTAAATTACCACCTAAGCCTACATTGTGGAACGCAATAAACAATTGAGTATTGAGTATTGAGTAACCAATGACATTGTGTGCTTTTATTTATTTATTTATGACTAGCATTTGCCCGCGGCTTCGCTCGCGTTAATTTAGAATTTGACGATAAATTCGGGTTGTACTCTGCTTGTAATAATAATATAATTTAATCATGATTCGAAAGACACGTGGCGCCATCTGTTATCATAAGAACGTTATTGTTGTTTTTCTCGGGAACAGTAATTTTTTTCGGGATGAAAGGTAGCCTATGTCCGTTTCTGTACCACTGACAACGTGTATGCAAAACTTCATGTTGATCGGTTGAGTAGTTAAGGCGTGAAAGCGTAACAAACAAACAAACTCACTTTCGCATTTATAATATTAGTTAGGATAGGATTTTGATATAATTACATTTAGCAGTGATTCAAATTAAAATTACTTTGCTGCTAACGTATCCATACTCATAAAACGATAATTTGATTACATAGCAATTATATTGTTGGACGTATTCAAATTCGGGAGTGTAAAGGTTTTGTTATAATTGTTATCTATATTTAATTGTATATACACTTATACAATAGCATACAATGTTACTATACTATAAACTTATTTCTTATTGGCAACAATCCTAACCGATATTATAAATGCGAATGTGAGTTTGTTTGTTTGTTACGCTTTCGCATCTTAACTACTCGACCGATCATTATGAAATTTTGCATATCACGGGTACAGAAAAGCATATCCTGAAATAAACGAACGACGAAGTCTAGATTAACGCGAGCGATGCCGCGGGCTAAATCTAGTTTATAATATTAGTTAGGATAAAAGGGCGCGGTATAGTCAGTATGATAATAAAAAATTGGGGCAGTCATTGGGGACTGCCGATAGAAGTGAAAATTTTAATCCTTGATCATAAACACTTCTTTATAAACAAAACAAAATAAAAAGAAAAAGAAAAATAGGCGTGAGTCGGATTCCTGATACTCTCTTAGGAGTTATTAAGGGTATCAAAATTTCGTTATTTTTTGCGTGGGACACACCATTTCTGAGATATTGTTAATATTCTAAAATAATTCAAAAATGGAAAGCGTGGAAGCGTGACGATGACGCGAGTTCTATGATTTTTATTCACCCAAGAAGTGCTCAACGCGCCTAAAGAAGTTTTCACTTCAATAATTAACGCCTAAGGGAGATTCATAAAATTGCTATACAATGAGGTCCACACTTGCAGTGGTCCCTGATACCTTATTTATTTGATTACAGTGATTAAGGTTTAAAGCCAACGGCTACTTTCCACACATTGTTTTTTCACTACTGTGAATCGTTGCTTGCCTTTTTTAAGTACAGTCGGACAAATTAGGTTTAAAATATTTTAATGGTATTTGGTTAAGAAATAATTATGGTACAGACATTCACAGTTTACTGGTAGACTTAGCGTGACGAGCAATCACGATTTGGTTGTATGGTGAAATTGTAAATACGGTAGAACTGTAAATGGCGTAAGATTAACGAGACATTAATATTTTTTAATTTATAGGTAATATATTGATTAGTATTTTTGATAGTGTATTATAAGTTATTTATTATTTGTATTTATCTCTTAAGACTTGCTGCTAAGGATGTCTTAAGAGTTGAAACACATACATATACGTTTTCTTTCCATAAACATTCATAGCAGTTGTATAGTATTCAACATTTCACCATATGACTAAAGAAATGTGATTGTTGGTCCCGTAATACTACTACTACGCTGTAAATGTAAAGTGTCAACATCTTTTTGTAACCATAGATAGATTATAAATAAATAAATAAATATTAAAAACAAATAATTATTCATTTCTGACCACAATATATAATTAAAATAATATTTGTTAAAGACATATATAAGCTCACAGAATATCGACGTGAAATAGCAGTATACCTACTGTTGTGTTGCGTTCGGTGAGTAAGAGTGCCGGAGACCCAATCACCCCCTTTCCCCCATGCCGCTCCTTCTCCTTCCCACTTCCTTTTCTAAAGGGTCGGCAACGCGCAAGTGATGCCTCTGGTGTCGCAGGTGTCCATAGGCTACGGTGACCACTTACCATCAGGTGGGCCGTATGCTAGTTTGTCACCATAGTTGCATAAAAATAAATTAAGATTTTAGATTACTGTGCTATAGTTTATATATATATATATATATATTTAAGAAAAGTCAGGATACATGGTGTGGGAGTCTTGCGCCAATACTAGGCTCAAGGTTTGTTTGGAACTCCAGGTCTCCAACCAATTAGCTAATTAATCTCTTGGCTAACGCCCAGATATAAAGCTTTTTCATTAACTATAGTTTCCGATTTTTTGTTTTAAAATGTCGACCACCACACTAGGCATAATTCCTGTGTCGCGGAGGACTTTACAGTAAGAGTATCCAGACTCGGAACTATCATTGGTGGATCACACAAATTTTTCTTCCGTGTGGGTTTCGAACCCAAAAAACTTGACGCAATGGCAGGGGCAAGGTGACCACTTAAACCACTACGCCATCCGTGCAGTATTAACACCCAGATCATTGATGACTTAACACGGTTACCATTTCGAAACCTCAATCATTGCAATCCACCGGTTAACCCACTAGGCTCTCTATTGCTGAAGCTGACCGTGCATTTAATGCCTTGAATTGCCTACCCATCCATCATATACCTACCGAGATCATTTCCATTTCGCAGTACCGAAATACGAATCATCCATATATAAGGCCTGGCATGTATTCCAATATCGGGATAATTAGTTATGTCGAAGGGCAATAACTTTGCTTGTCCTAAATAAAGTACGTTTGCCTGAAGACAGAACTACGTCGAATTGTGCGGAAATAATATTCCTAATAGGTTTCTGCTTTTCAAGTAGAAATGTAGGATTTGTCGCAGGATTAAAGATAGCAGGAAACTGTTACAACAAAACTTAGGATTACAGACATACCGTAAAATCTTAGAATTATCCAGGACAAGAATACTAACTCTAAAGCAATTCTTGTTTGACTGTTAGTTAAAGTAGATGTTACGAAAAACTAATAAAATAAGCTTATTTTATATTCTACTAATGAGTAGTATCTCTAGATCTTCTTAAGGAAGGTAGCTGTAGCAGCTAGTAAACAAATATATACATATATTTTTAATGCAACACTCCAAAATCTATTAAGATTTTCGAGCCCTATGCTGCCGGGCAATTTACTAATATACGACTAATAGACACAAAGCGGCCCTGTCATTCCGAAAGACCAATGGTTGACTCGTCTGTCACTAGAGGCAAAAGAAAAGGAAAATGGTTTTAGAACGCAGTAACTCGTCTAAAGGTACTGCAAACGCTTGCCATACAAAATATCATCTATCATTCGTGTCTTACTTTGACCTTACCGATTTAACACAACCATTCAGCCTTTGACATCGATAGCAGAATTTCCAGACCGCAATTTCTGACATTCAAACGTCCATCTCCTATTACGTCATTTGACACGCTCACGTATATTTCCACCGCTCGTGTAGCTATCAACATCTCGTTTGTGCGTAATAGTCGTCAGTAAATCCTAATGCGGTGGAAAACCTATCGGCGCTGTTCTGGGCACGGTTCCAACTCAATGCTGTTAATAGCCATTTTTTATTCAAGTTTCGTCTGTTAGAATGTTAAGTTAGCAGTAGAATGGGACAATAAATTGTGTGTAGTGTTCAAAATCGTATCAGTTACATGTGAAAGATTTGTTATAAAATGTATATGCTACTAGATTTTGCTCACGATTTCGTTTGCTTTCCTGTAACAACCCCTGACAACGTGTATTTGAAATTGCATAATAATCGGTCAAATAGCTTAGGCGTGAAAGCCTAACAAATAAGCAAACTCAGATTCGATTTTATAATATTGGTTAGTGTTAGAGTTCATTTTTTTGTTATGAGTTGTGTTAGGGTTATGTTGCATAAATGTAGTCTTCATTTTTGAATATTAGGCATCTACTGCCCTGCTTTCAAGAGGTGGCATAATTTCCTTTTGATCCACGTCCCATTCTAGATATTGAACTTCACAATAATCACATACCGCTTGTCATATTGTGAAAGTCGGCTTTAAGTATGTTTACAGATATTGATCGTCAAGAGGATAAAGAAAATTTTCGTATGGAGCATGCAAGCTAACTTTCTTTCAAACTAGAATTTTCTCTCAAATTAACCGCTCTCCTCAAATGAAATAATAAACAAATATTTTTATGAATTAAATTATTTACAAATACAAAAATATTTTAGTCTGTTTGTTACGTTATAAACCGTTAAACCAATTTTAATGACTAGCAGTTAGCTAGAACAGTAGTTAGGTTGTTGTAGTTGTCAGTCCAGACGGCTTACCTTACTACTTAAATATTATTCTGAAGCAGTTGTCTGTGACAGTTAATGTTTCATGTCACATCCATTCCTCGGTGCCTAATGAAAAGGTACTGAAAATTAAAAACTTTGTCAACAGTCTGCCAACATTTAGCAAAGACTCTAAAAGTAACATAAGGCTGATATTTAAATGTGTTTCAGCTGATACAGAACTGAAGTTATCTTCGCTGACGATTCCTATTATAGGGAATGTAAACATACTGCGGTATTTGTCATATGTGTATCCCAGCATTATATCATATGATTCTGATGACCATCAGATGGACCATCTGCTCGACCTCTGTCACATGTTAGAGAGAACTCCAGACAAGAACAAAGAAGCACTAGTCAACAAATTATTTGCTCAACGCAAGGAATGGTTGTACGGAAATGAGTTTTCTATATTGGATCTAGCAGCCTACAATGTATTTAAACAATGGAAAAATATACCTAAATATGTAAATAAGCCATGGTTTGATAAATGTGAAACGTTATGTTCATAATTATTTATATTTTCTTACAATTGCAAAGTATATGATAATATTTAAACAATAAATTAACGAACGAAAAAAAAAACAGTGTCAAAGGAAAAGAATACTTAAAAAAGAACAAACGCGATCATGGTTATCAGCCATACCTACCATGATCTTTATACGGCGTCTTAGTAAAATTTGATGCCCATATTTTTGTTTTCATTATGCTGACTGTACTTAGCAGGTTATAAAGTTTAAAATTAGCCTGTGCGTGTCTAATTGGCCTGAAGGCTTACAGTTATTTGTTTGCCGACGGTTAGCAAGTTATTTTTAGTTTTTAGTTTTGATGCCTTACCCCTTATGTTCTCGCAGTATCTAATTTATTCATCTTTTATCTAACATATAAATAAAATAAACTGTCTATTCATCGCAAAATATTTTATTAAGTCGTTAACGTCGTCAAATTAGTACGTCAGTTAAATAATATGGAATTACAGATCTAATCTATGTTAATCTCTAATTTTATATCTAGGTTATATAGTTGTGCATACGTTCATTGGTTTACCCCAAAACAAACCAAACATGAAAATTAATATCTTTCTACTATGAATATATGAATTGATCTGAAGCAAATTGCACTAATTCATGCCAAAATCCAATCAATATATAATTACAGTGTCATGTTCAATCAGAATGTATGTAACAATTACACTAATTAAGTAGGAGGGCTATAGCGCTCTCAAACTTTTATGATTAATTCAATTTGTCAGGCTAAAGGCGGCTGTACACATTGGGCCAAGGTAGTGGGCCAGCGTGTTGGGCCAACGTGTAGAGATCTACTTGGCGGTAGATGACGTCATAGCGAATGACATACCACGTTGTCTTTAGATATTAATTGGGAGGTTTCATTGATAACAGTTTAAGAGTTACAGCGTAACATCATTTTCCGAATCGTTTTTTGATCGTGACATAATTAGAAGGGCATTTGCTGCTGGCCACGCTAGACACCGCGATGCTACTGACAGGTCCGTGATTAAAAGTAATAAAAATATATCTGATTTGGGACTTCAACTCTTGAAAAAAGGTTTACCACGGATTTTTATAAGACAAGACTACGCCTGTAGGTGACTGACGAGGTTAAGAAGACTACCTCAGCGTTATCAGGACTAAACAAATTTCTAAGAACATGTACCAAAATGGCTGAAACACGGAATAACTTTTTATTGACGTCACCAATTTTAAAACATATTCGAGTACAAATTGTAATTTAGATTAATAGATTTATAGCACTAAAAGTAATGGATTTTTAGTCCAGCGTTTGCGAAAAACGAAATATTAATATTCAAAAACGCACTTCCATTTTGAAATTTTCAGTCCCCAGACGTAACGAGTCGGATTCATGTTTTACGTGGGTATAGTACTGCTGATAAAAATAACTACATGTTAGTGGGAGATTGATTTTGCGAAGACGTGCAGGCAGTCTATTTTAATACAAATCCGTTAATTATGAATGTCTCAAAGAGGTATTTAATTAACGCTGTAGGAATGCCAGAACCGGATGCTATTTATATGATTTTTTTCTTTGTAATAGAACAATATACATAATAAGCATACTCTCTGATGGTAAGTGGTTCCTTTAGCCAATCTTCGCCATAAATACCAAAGGTAACATTTGCACTTGCCGATCCTTCAAAAAGAAATCAAAGATGAGTTGAAAGGAAAGGGAGAGATATTATTGTGCCTCCAGGTTACTTACTGGGCGAAACACAAGAAACTGTTACTGCGTTTCGCCTGGTGAGTCAGCCGGTTACTACTCTTACCTCTTGGCGTAATCCTTATTACACCGGGAAAACGGCCGTACCTAGCAGTGGGCAGTTAAGAGGGCTGGTATTATTATTATTTATCTTCATACCCAATTTCTTCAAAATCAGATCGGCAGTTTAGCCAAGAAAACGTGACGTGTAATATATTAAATTACCATAGAATTTATCGTAATTAATGCTACGGTAATTGTGTCTGCTTGTCAGTACATTGTCTGTATCAATAAAGATATTAAACTATATAGCAAAATTAATATAGGTAGTTCCATATAACGATAATATATTCAAGAACAATTTATGCAAAACCAGTAACATAATATCTTAATCCGCAGTTTCGCATATCAATCCAACGTGAACGGAAGTGACGTGTCAGGAAATCGCTTGATTAATTAAATTCCATGTGACGTCACAATCGTGACGTAACAGGTTTGAATATATAACAGGACACGTTTGTTTTGTGTAATGGAGTTTGGAGTTTTCGGGAGTAATTTCAACTGATTGTGTTAGGGTACCCGAATCTGGTATACAGAGTTAATTGTATGTAAAATACCAGTTATCTTGTTGTTTTATAGTTTCCTTTAAGAGAGGGTTTTCGCCGGGTGCTGGCTTATTGGTATCTTCTCCAAAACAGCAATGGTAGCCTGGGTACAGATGGTGCTGTAGTACTGTTCCGCAAAAGCCTCTACGTCAATAAACACGGCGATAATCATAAAAAATATGGAGAGAAAGACTGATTTAAAATCCATTCTATTTAATAAAAAAGCGCGTCAATGTTGTCGTCATCTGAATTCACCTTTAATACTTTAAAACTACTTCCCATTTAAATATAAACCTTATATACGTAAGAATAAATCCGGAAATCCTATCACGAGATACAGTCCAGTCTACCTTTTATGTTTTGCATTTATTTCCAAGAAAACAATTTAGCTTCCAGGCGTACTTTAAGTTCTTGACACTTCCTTGTCATTTATTGTTGTATGGATATGAGTGGAATACAGTCGGATGTAGTTTTAAGTACCAGTAATAACGATGACGTTGTTTTAAAATTAATGCGAAGACTGTAAAGGCTTTTATTTTGTTGGGTCATGTCGTCTGACTGTGTAGTTAGCCTAGTGGATAAGCATAAATGGTTGCATATTTTGGTTCCGGAAAGTATGTTGGGCTTTTTAGGTATACCTTTGCACTAGGAAAGCTTTGCATCACAAGGCACTTTACAGAAATTTAAACTTACACAAATAACACCAAGACTTCCAACAATTATCAGCGAATCAAGCAATTTTTGGTCTCGTTTGAATATTTGACCCACTAGGAAAATTATTGTGCAATTTTTGGTCTCGTTTGAGTATTTAACCCACAATACTCGCAGTATTGTGGGTTAAATACTATAAATACGAAAGTTAGTTTATCTGTTACGTGTTTGCATCTTAACTACTCGTCCGATTATCATGTCATTTTACATAATGACCTTTACCTGTACCTTGAGATGACCTTTTCTGTAGGTCTCCCTGACAACATGTTATTGTATGTGAAATTTTAAGATCATCCATCGAGTAGTTAAAAGGCATGAAAGCGTAACAAACAGACGAAATGACATTTATATTTATAATATTAGTATGGATTAAAGTAGGTATTTAAACATCATATACTTATGTAAATGCTCTGTTGACAGAGGTTTGATGAAATTCGATTCTGTAAAACATATTTGAAGTACTCACTTGACATTTGCAACTTTTCTCAATTCAGATTTCAAAAATCGTAAGTGGAATAGTATCCGTTAGTACAGAGATTGCAAGAACTGATCTGTTTTTCCAGCACAACTGACGGACTATTTGCCAGCACAGGCTATAACACCAAGTACACGATCTTTAAAAACCCTACTTTGGTTATTCGGTTTTGATACGTAGGGTAGAAAACAACATCCAACCTTTTAAATAAATCATATCACATATCAAATACTCGAATTGTAACAATAAATATTATATTGATTCAGAGCCATTTATTTAACTGAGCTTCGTACATTTATGGAAATGAATAACTATTTTACAAGATATATTTCTATTTCCAATAACTAAAGAAAATAAAGCTCTTTTCTAATACAACTCTCTGTGCTTCTAATTTGACCTGAATTTTTTTCTATTTCAGGTATTTCAATATATTCAGTTGAATGGATTCTTGGGGCAAGAGGCGGATAAGTGTTGCCAATTTTCCTTGACAACCCTCGCGGTAATTAAGGTATGTTTGCTTGAGGGTCCGGAACTTGGAGTCTTTAGGTGTTGCTACGCCGGTTCGTGCTGGATGTTTTGACGATAGGATAATTAAGGTTATATACCTAGTTCCCGCTAGGTACTGTAATATTTTATCTTGGTCATACTTGAATGTACAGACGGCGTAGTGGATTAAGTGGTCGTCGGTTACCATTGCCGCTACGTCGAGTGTTGTGGGTCTGATACCCATACAAAAAAATTGTGATCTTCACAAATAGTTCTTCTGGGTTTAGGTGATCTTTGTGTCCGTTGTTTGAGTGATTGTAAAGTGAGTTCAAAAATTAATCTAAGCATAACACAAGTTATTTAATAAATGCAATGCAAGCAATCTTTATAATACTACATATTTTGGACATGGTTTATCCCGATTTTCTTTATTTTGCTGTTATTTAAATGAAGGTAATATGCAGTAAGTATGTAGATTTTCCTTTCGTACGAAATGACACAGATGGTAATTAGTAAAAATAAAATCAACGAATATTGACGTCGAAACCATAAAAACACGTTCATTATACGCGTATACAGAAGTAATTACGCGTCTCAAAATCTGCATATTGCAAATTAAAAACAGCTCTTGTGAAATTGCCTGCGGGCTCACCACATGTATGTAATCAAAATTTCGCACGAGATTTATACATTTAAGGCAAAATAATATATATATAGACTGACCTCTGTATATCCTCAAAGAAGTATGGAATACTTTCTAGGGCTTCGCATAATTTCATTCGAATAAAGTTCTGCACAACGAGTTACTTACTTTCATAGTTAAGAACGCAGCGCTTGTATTTATGTAGACCCTTGTTACTCGTGATATACTCAAATATATAATTCAAATCCTTGTATTGCTATGCATGATGATTTTCTTGGGAAATAGTAGCAGTAAATTCCCGTTGCCTTCTGCCCCAGGCACTTTTGAAGTTATTTAGGCTTCAAGGCCGCTGTTGCCTCTTCCAACCAGTTTCCCAGTTGGGTTGTGCGGTTATACTGCCATTGCTCGGTCGCCAGAGCCTCGCCCGTTATCTAGCAGGGAGCACCACAGCAGCCGTGGACCGCCGCCGCCAGCAGCGCTTGCAGGTGAGGTTGACAATTGGGTCGGATATGTTAATTCCGTTCCCCCTTACTCGCCATCGTTCGATCCAAGTGTGGATTATCCGACGATGATCACGATCTTTAGACAAGAGGAACCGACCGACCATAGGGAGAGAGATAATTCAAAGACAATAAATGTGCGTATCGCGTATACTTTCGAAACAATACCTTAGTATGTTGCCACAAAACAAATGTAACTATTTCTGACATACACGCGTTTTTGTACATACATGACCGAATAAAGAAAACGCATAGGAATAGACTCATTTATGACAGTCGACCCGGATGTGAGTTTGGTATTAGAATTTAACAGACTGTCACAGCTGTGTTGTAACCAAAAGGGTTACCAGTAGGCTTACCATGACAATGTTTATACGTAACTTCGGTGCAAACAAAATATTAAGAACCTACCATTGTGTTTTTCCGATTTTTCCTTTTAAAGTGACATTGCTCTGTTCAATCCAATTTATTTATTTATTCTTCATAAAAGAAGTATAATTTAACTAAAATTATACTGATTTTAATAATATATATCCAAAGCTGTGTTCTAAAATCATACATTTCTTATATGTATAATGTTTAAAAGCAACGTCAGAAACGAATACAACACAATATAAAACGTAACCTCTCGGCTTGCTAGAGGAGAGACCACAGCTATAATGAGATACAAAGCTAAGGCCTGATACTGTCGTCGTCCATTGGCACGCATATGATGCGCATAGGATAGGGTTTAGTACGACCAAAACGTTACTTTATTTGTAACATGGTACGAATATATCCAATAATCGGCCCAAAACTTCGGTATTTAAATTTCATTACTGTGAAACTATGGTAAGCCCAAATACCCTCTGACATATACTTTTGATGATGGATGATTCGAAAACGGTTTAGATATGGTTATTATTTTTTTTTTGTACAGAACAAAGTCTGTCAGGACAGCTAGTCAAGTTAATATATAAATACTAGCTGTCCCGACAGACGTTGCCCTGTACACACGAAAAAAAAAGAAATAAAGCTAAAGAATTCTCGAATCCACTTGAACACACAATAAAATTTCATCAAAATCGGTCCAGCCGTTTAGTAGGAGTTTAATTACAAACATACGCACAGAAGATTTATATATATATATAAATATAATAATATTTATTTACTATAACTTCACCTCGTTCTTGGCAGGAATACCGAGTAATAAAGTGCACTTATAGCGAGCAATATAACTAGCGAAGTGGACTTTCTTTGTCTTAGCTGGCAACAAGCTAGTGGCAGCAGTGTAGTGTATTTTTATGGGAGTTTCATTAGCCGCATTACAATGCTGACGCAGCTTTAAAATGTGTTTCATTACAGCTCATAGTAGCTATTAAATTGGAGACACCATTGTGGGTTTTCTTTGCGCATAAGTGCCGATGTGTGAGACAAGTCAAAATTTATTTAAGATCAGAAAGGTCATAACTCATAACTCAGGCGCGCAGGGTAATTTCTTGCTCACAAACCTTTATCCCTCGCTTAGAAACGAAATACGTGGTTACTATGATTTTTTATTAAATAGCGACGGTACTCTATTGAGAGACCGTTGAACTGCCACACAATAATAATGTTCTTAAGAATGTGTGTAGCCTGCCAATCCGCACTGGGTTGGCGTCGTGGACAATAGCTTAAACCGTATCAAACTGAGAAGAGGCCCGTGTCCAGCGGTGGGACAGTTTATACATATATATTATTATTGTATTTATAAAATAATTTCCGATCTATAAATAATTCTTGTGAGTGATAGTTGCATTGATAAATAACAAGCAACATACTGATAAAGCATTGTGCCTGGACGCCAACGTCCGGTGGTTAGCGTAAACTTAATTTGTTTTTAAGAAAGGACGTCGGATTGTATTACCTACGTGGATACGAAGGGGGCGAATCCATTGTCGTTCAGCCACATAGCCAGACCCTTGCTGTTATTAAAAATTTTGGAACCAGTCATAGAATTTCTTTTTTTGAAATCTAGTAATGCTTCACTTGACCTGGGAGCAAATATATGAGCGCAAGCTAATGCCATAGGTCTAACAAGGTAGTCATTTACAATTTGTTACGAAAGAAAAAGTAAATTGAATTAAACTATCTTCGCTCAACACCCTACCTCCATGCACTAAAAACAAATTTTATCTATAGATAAGTTCAGTTTTCCTAAAAAATACAGGCGAAGGAAACGAGGAAGAATGCCAGTATCGTCAATCCGTACATAGATAGTTATATTTTTAGAAAATCTACGAATGCCGACGGAGGTCTTAGAGAACTATTGAAAATGGGCCTAAGGCCGCGTTCCTACTATATCGTGACGATTTATTTATCGTTGGACGACTGTCGTCTCCAGCTGTTCCCATTATATCGACTGTTTATCGTCACTGTGTCGTCGAAATATTTTATCGTTGAACGTGTAAACGACGAGACGATATTTTTATCGTGGCTACGGTAAATAGTTGCAACAACGACACACGATTTGCCATCATGATTAGTCGTGACGTTTTTTTATCGTCTTACGAATGTCGTGCTAGCAGTTTCCATTGACTTGACAATCTGTCGTCACTGCAAAAAAAAGTCGTGGACGATAGTTAATCGTGTCGTCCTATATGTGTCGTTATACCTCTATTTAAATACACAAGCCACGATGCTTTAAACGACACGATAATCTATCGTCACGACATAGTGGGAACGCGCCCTAAGAAGACAGGGCTGTAGCATGCGGAAGCTTGACAGAATTATTATGTCTATCTACACATTATACAATAATATTATAAATCTGAAGAGATGGCTTGTTTAAACGCGAACAAATCCTCTATTAGTATTAAAAATTATTTTCCATTTTATAACCTAAAAGCACAAAATAACACTTATGAACCTCAAATTAGTGAGTAGGTGAAGTTACTAAATTTACATTTAAGTTTGATACTAGGGCCAGGCAAAAGACTCACAGCCAATCTTTTAAATCGCCAATAAAATATTCGACTCAATCTCTAGATTCTTTTTGCAAATATAAGCGATCACTAAGGACGTTAGACGAACGAAGTAATCATATTGGATCATAGATAATTAAAAAACTTTTAGTAAATCTATTTTAGTAAATGTTACATCATAACATTGTTTTGAGACTAATAGTTAACAATTTAGCTCGCCAAGTTTTCTATGATTTTGTGCAATCATTGTCGTCTTTTCTGGCACGAAATTCGCAGAAGTAGCACGAAGCCTGGACCTATGCACGAAAAATGGCAAAACTCTCGTCAATTTGGACTGAAAACTATAGCAGATTCGGTGCAAAAGTATTACCTCTGGCTACCACTTCTGTGATATAAGCATGAGATTATTATGCATGTATAAGCACAAGCATGCTTGGTATGCATTCATGAGACATCATCGAACAATGAAAGAACATTAACTATAAAAAAACATGTACAGCTTATTCTAAAACCCTGCACGGCCCTGAAAATAGGTGTATCGATTCTTATCTTCCAAATATACTACAGCGATGTGTGGTTATTTTATTACCATATAAATATTGTTCCCTTTCCACGAAAATATTCGGCGGTTTCTCTAGGGAGAAACCTTGAAGAAAGATTAAAGTGTTCAAACTATTTATTATACTGCGCCCTTACCGTCAATATTTGGGATTTTACCCTCGCCATATTCCGAATCGCAAATGTATATACTCGGAGTGGACGGCGTCCACTCCGAGTTATAATTTCCAGTCTGCTCGAATTCTAACACTTCATATAATATCCATTTAAATCTACGCCGTCCTTGGAGTCATTTAAAAAGATTTTATTATCTGAACTGTTAACCTACCCTTCAAATGGCATTTCAACTTAGATGCTTAAAGTATCTTCTCGTCATTGAACCCTTTTTCACCAGACTTAACTATGAAAATTAAGTGATTCTTATAGTAATACAGTTCCTGTTCTCCACATATCTGGTGGCAAGTCATCCAAAGTAATGTGCTGTGCGTGAATGAACATAGTTTGTATGTCAGCTATTACAAGTTTGTTATGGCGTGAAGGCCGGGCCGCTGTCGTTGCGTGTAAATACTGATCACATGTCACGTTGAAATACAGTATGCTCTTATACATACAGCGTGTGGTTAAAACGTTTAATTATATTTAAAGGTCGTGTCAACGCTGCCTTGTTTGTGCCGTGGTTGAAGTTCACGTTTATGGTGTGATCGCGCGGTCCTAGTTACAGTTCCCGTGTTGGATATAATGTTGTTAGGTTAATTTTATTATACGTAGATAATTTATATATTTTAGAAATGTATCTATAAGTATTCTATTTATTTTACATCAGTGTTAAATACATAGCCAAAAAGTCAAACCATAATTGACACGCCAAAAATTTGTATAAAATATAGTTTATAAATTATTTAATTAGTTTATATAAAAAGTACCGAATAAGGTAGATCATATTTTATCATCAATTTATTTAAATATATTTTTCATAGGAATAGAAGTGTTTTCAATACCTTTGAAACACTATAATCAATTTAATTAATTCCAATACTCATATATTATATCCAATTAAAATAATTACGTAATAATGCTTTAACGTTTTGAAAATACGACTAAAAGTTTTCACTCGGCAAGAGCTTTTGAAAGCTTAATTCCTACAGTATTTGTCACATTTTTATTAAGCAGAGCCATCGGCTGTAATTACAGATAGCGTTACTTAAACGTCCTCTGGGTTACAATGGCAAGATTTTTCGTTTAAGCCTTTCAGTATTTAAAGACTTAGATCCTTAGTAATAAACGTTGACCTAACTTGACTGAAACGGAAACCTTGGCCGAATTTCTTCGTAATAGAAAGAGTTCTAAGATTGTTTATCTGTTTCAAAATAACTACCTTTTCTTACCACTTAAGTGATATGTTAACAGTTTGATAGTGATATTGTAAAGGTGAAGAGTATATTGTCTAGATTCTGCCCGCGCCTTCGCTCGCGTTAATGTAGATTTTGTCAATAATTTTCTATCCCTCGGGAACGGTACTTTTTCTGGATGTACTCAATGCACTTTGCCGTCCCTGAGAACGTGTATGCGAAATTTCATGATGAATGGTCGAGTAGTTAAGGCGTGAAAGCGTTACAAACAAACAAACTCACATCCGTATTTATAATAATAGGTTAGTGAGTTTTTTTTTAAACATACATCGAGATAAAGTCCGCATAAAGTAGTATATATATAATATATTATCTAAATCATATGTCCAGTACATAATACTGCAATCCTTAGAGGCAGACTGTCCTTAAAGTCTGTTCTACCGTAAATAAACACCATATATACATATTCTTAAGAACAAACAACCTTTGGACGCATAAAAATGGCTTTCTTGATGAAAAGATCGCGCGTCATTCCGTGGGTAGACAATGATATATTTTATTCATTGCCTTAATATTTCACTTATTTATTTTATGTGACCTTGGATAGCGGAAAATAAATAACAGATGCTGGTAACGTTATACTCTTTAGACGAGATTGTCTTGTTATTTCGGTGAGCATGGTCTTGATACGAATGTAGGATAGAAAAAGTGGTAGTCCTTGAACAGACTTTTCCAATACAAACTTTCTAATATATATTAGTTACTGGATTTTGCTCGTGACTTTGCTCGCGTAAGTGTAGGTTAAGTTACGTTAGTACTCTTTTCTGGATGAAAGTTACCCCATGTCCTTTTCTGTTCCCCTAACAACGTGCATGATGATCGGTCGAGTAGTTAAAGCGTGAAAGCGTAACAAAATCCATTCGAATTTATAATATTAATTAAGATTTGACGTATCCAAGAACGAATTACACATTTTTATGGAAATTATGATTTTTGACATTGCGCCGAGCGAAATCTGTTACAACAGGCGGTCACAGTTAAGTGAATAAAATTAACACTTTTTGTTTACAAATACAAAATATACATTAACCATAACAATGAATGTTTTTACAATTATTCCGTGTAAAAAACTTAAAATGATTAATTTTTCGCCTACAAAATTACGTAAATTTGCACGAAAAATGCAAAAACGTAAGCTCGTGTTACGTGATTTTCAGATTATAACAGTAGAAATCTATCCTATTTTACAGCTTAAACGAAACATAAATAGTTATATTACAATTTGTTCGTCCCAAATATTTAAGTTATTGATTGACAATAAAGATACAAATTATTAAAAAAGCAGTTCAAATCCTCCATACAATTTTACTATGGCGGCCGCGCGCCGATTTGAAAATGCGCCGCACGAGCTCTGTCATTATCTGTCTTACGCTTGGCGCAGTCTTAAGGGTATTAGGACAAATATAGAAAAGAGGGAAAACATTCCAACACACAGATTCGATTAATTAATTTCTAATATAGAGGAGCAATAGAAACATCGAGAAAGAGAAAAAGATTAAAGGATAAGTCTTCAGACTAACTGATGAAAAAAGGAATGTAAATTTCTGCTGATACCCTTTTATAAGAACAAGCGTGCTGTTTTATTACATTTTGTCAGAACCAAAATTGGCTTTATCTGAAGTCACTCTTTACTCGTTAAAATGGATTCGTTTCTTTAAGGAAAACGAGGGTATTTGTGAATCTTCTTATCAAATGCTACTTATGGGTTACATAACTAACGAAACCTTCCTGCCCGGATTTTGATATTTTTTTGTCAAAAGCTTTATTTGTTAAAAAGGCCTTTATTTTGACATTTACTAATAAAGCTCAAACTTATCATTGAACAGTTAATAAACGCGAGTGAAACCACTAGGGACAGCTCCCTCGCGATTTCGCGTGTTGCCGATTCCTTAACTCATAGCGTGATTTATATAGACTATGTTATTTCTGAATAAACTAGCATTCTAATGGTTAAAGAATTCTTGAAATCGGTTTTAGAGTTTATAGCTAAAGATACTCGTAACTTATACAATTCTGTTTATACTGTAAAGGATTTCCAACATACTAACGGGCAGATAAGTTTGTGACATAAAATAATTATCACACAAAATCCTCATTATAATAATAATATAATTAAGTTTCACATTGTTTATTTCTCTTGTTAAGTTAATTCCTAACGTGTAGTTTATTTTTATTATTTAATTAATTTTAAATTTTCTATTTTATGCTTTGTTGTTATATGTATGTGCATGCTGTGGTCTCCTATAACTAAAGGAGTACACTATACAAAACTAATGTCCATTTGTCTGTGCAATTTTGTGTATATTCTTTGTTGGATCCTTAATAAATAAATAAATAAATATCAGCCCTGTATATAAACTGTACCACTGTAGGGTACGGGCCTCATGTTAGTTTCCGAGAAGGGTAATGCTATAGTTCACCAGACTGGCCCAAATGTTTATAGTTCCTATTTTCTATCTTTTGCCTTATGTTCTGTTTTTATTTAGAGTTTGTTTTTGTTAAATTTCTATGATATATTTTTGAAGTGAAAACTTCTTTAGCGGCGTTGTGCACTTTTTTGTGATGGATAAAAAAGGTTAAACTCGCGTCAGGACACGTAACCTGATCGAAAATTCGTAAGACTGAGGGAGAATTGTCAAACTCACGTCAGGACACGTGACCTGATCGAAAATTCGTAAGACGGAGGGAGAATTGTCATGTTTGTGTACGATAGCGCAATAAATGAATATTGTATTTTACCACATAAATAATAGTACTTTTATACTGATAATTAAAGCAATTCGTGCAGAATTATTCCCTAACCATTTCAAAATATCAAAAATTCACAACGTTAATATTCAAGTTTTCACTTCGGCCGCACTCCCGGAGTGCAAGCCGTTGACTTTTTTCTCAGCGTTCTTTTTTAATTTAAATGTGTTTTGTTTAATTTGTATTTGTATTCGTGTCAATTTAACAAACTCCTTAATTTCTTATAAAAACATTTTTTTGTAAACAATGTGAAATGATGATGTAGGTACTCACGACGTGTTCTCCTGCAATTGAAGGAGCACAAATTTATCAAACAACTTTTTGTAATTATTGCATGTACTGTGTATCCTTTGTTGGAGTTCCTAAGAATAAATAAATAAACTCTCAGACATGCAGGTTTTTGGTTCCTCACGATGTTTTCCTTTACTGTTAAAGCGAGCTATATTTACCTATTTATTACGCACATGACTTCAAAAAGTCAGAGCTTCGTGACTAGTGCGATCCTAAACTTGACACTCTCTGCATGGCAGGCCAACGGTCTCCACTAGGCTTTCACTGCATTTACATAATACTAGCTGTTACCTGCGACTTCGTCCGCGTAGATTTTAACTAAAAAGTGTTTGTTCCCGCGGAACCCTATTTTTTTCTAAAATCAAAGTAGCCTAAGTTACTCCTTATAACATCAGCTATCTACCAGTGAAAGTCCCGTCAAAATCGGTTCAGCCGTTTCGGAGATTAGCCGGAACAAAGAGACAGACAAAAATGTTAAAAATATGTTTTCGTATAGGTACCTTATATTCTTTCATATGCATTAGATAAAAAGCTGTTATTTTGACATTACAAACAGACACTTCAATTTTATTTATTTGTATAGATAATTTATAATGATTCTTGTTCAAATATAATACGCATTGAAATGTTAAATATTATGAAATCAAATAACCTAATATATTATCACTTTGTTGAATCCGGGACTTCAATCTTTAACTACCGACAGTAGCGTTCGATCGACAGTAAGACCACAAATAATTACAAATATTTCTAGTGATAAAAAATTATTAAACAAATATATCATAATTAGGTATATCATCATAAAAGAATCTTAAATAAGTGAAAATAAGATTAAATTAATTTATTAATCACTATTTTAAAGCTTATTCTGTTTGATTTACGTACTTCATTCATTGCAATTGGTATGACTTCTTCTACTTACTTTTAATCAATTTAATGTTTTTATTATTCAGTTAATATATGACCTCACTTCCTTACATTTCATGTAAGTTTCTAAGTATATAAGTATTAAATTAATACATAAAGGTATTTTGTATCTAAGAATAACTATGACTTGGAAAATAAAAATAACTAATCTGTCATACGTCTGTCCAAATTATAGTTTACGCGAATTAGACTTATTTTTACCTACAGATACTAGTGCTAAGGTGTATCTGTAAGTCCTTTCTAAGGAAAGGACTTACAAACTAACTTCCAAGTCAACGAAAGAACTACACGTATTTCAATATTGATTCAGCATCGCTTCCTAACCTTGATACGAAAGTTGAAGTTTACTCAGATAGAAATGCTTAGATAAGGACGTTTTGCAATTTATTTGACACTAAGACTTAAAATAGAGGTTTGGTAATGGCGTTTATCTTCACGATTTGGGGTCCCTTGTCAAGTATAATTTTCTACAGAGGCTGGTACCTCCTGCGGGGTAATCTCGGACGTTATGGATGGCGGAAGATGTGGTAGACAAGCGTTTTCTGTGAAAGGGTTACGTATTTGCACATAAATAGTGATTTCTATTAAAATATTGTAGAGACCGATAAATTTTTCTTTATCTTATACGACTATGGTTTTTTGTCCCCCATATAAGTATATTGCTGTCAACGAGGATTAATAACAGATGCGGTGTTGCTACTGAAAATTCCTTGATAGAATAATCAAATAACAGTTTGCCTGAACTGGGTATCGAACCTGGAACCCCACGGCTCAATGCCTGAAACGTAAGTCTATTTGACAGCATTGTTTCAAAATGATTGTTGGAAGTATTACTAATACTAATAAATTATTGGACACAAGCTATTTTTCGTGATTTCGCCCACGTGAGGATTCTGAAGATAAACATTTGCATAATATTGTCTTCTGTTTACGCGAATGTTATTCATTGAAATTAAACTACTATATACGGATTTTATCGCGTTGTTTATTTGACACTATTACAAATTTTTTTGAAAAACTAAGATAAGTCAATTTTTACCATCTGTCAAGTGCCAACTACCTTTACAAGATGCAGGGGTCTATAAAATAGATTGTGACTGCAGACTCTCATACATTGGTCAAACCAAGAGAAGCATAGGCACCCGCATAAAAGAACACATAGCTGATGTAAAACACCAACGCTCGTTGAAGTCTGCTGTGTGTGAACATGTGCAATAGGGGACCAACCACTACCTGAGATTTGACAAACCACAGATGCCCGCTAAAGAACACCGATTCCTACCAAGGATGCTTCGCGAGGCTATTGAAATCAAGAAACATCCTAATTGCAATAGAGAAGATGGTTGGAATGTACCACCAGCTTGGGATCCAGTAATTCAAATAGTCAAACCCAAGAAGAAGCAAACCACAGCTAGACTACATGATACTTTGAGCTCATTCTGCGTAAATAGAAACACCCATGATTAAATTATGTTCGGGTACTTTGAAATAACTACACTGGAACATTGAGACAACTACCATCTTAGTCTCCCCGTGACCATGGCTGCTGAAAAGCAACCGAAACGTCGGGGAAAGTGTAAAAATAAATCTAAATAGTATAATATAGTATAGTAATAGTATAAATAGTTTGAATAGTTTCAATAATTTAATTAGCTTAAAATTTTGTAAAGTTTAATAGTGATTATAGTAGTGTAACAGTTTTTCTAAAAATTTTGTAATAGTGTCAAATAAACAACGCGATAAAATCCGTATATAGTAGTTTAATTTCAATGATAAACATTTGATCAGTTATAATTATTAAACAGATTAGTAAAACGATCGACTATCGATCGAAGGTCATTAAACTGCCACGTCTCGTCAGGTTTTAAGTTCAATCCCACGATAGGTACTTCTGATTTTCTTTAATTAAGTATTTCCTAAAAAAAATAGTTATTTATGGCTCGCTTTAACGGTGAAGTAAAATATAGTGTGAAAACTTGCATGTCTGAGAGCTATCTATAATGAACTATTGTCATATCTATATTGTCTGCCAAGACGGAGTGGGCCAGTATGGCGGTTTATGTCTGAACTCGTATCATAATGAGGTTAGACTTACCAGTCTAACCTCATTATGATACGAGCTAGGTACCCCTAGCTATAATAAAAACAGTTTGTAGATACATGGGTGACGTAGTCATAAAAGGTTTGAAAAGTGTATGTTTCTTGTATTAGATAAATATGTTTTAGTTTTGTAATTTTAGTTTTTTTATGTCATTTAATTAGTAACACATAAAAAAAATTTGACGTATACCAATCATGATTGATTATTGAAATTAAACTACATACTCTCTATTTACACTACCAACTTAAGTACATACTCCATATCGCGTCTTATTTTAAAATCACATCGTTTTCAATTTGTATATACCTACTTTTCTTAACTTGACTTTTCGGTAACTTGGTTAGACAACCAAGTTACCGAAAAGTCAGAAAAAGTGTTAAAACAAAACGTTAACTAACGTCTTGCAATATTTATTTTATTTATTTATTTATTTAGGTTTGGGCTCACCAACTAAAATACATACAGAACATTAACTTAAAATAACACAAAATACATCAGATCATCGTATGCTTTTAAATTAAAGGTAAGCACAACATTGTTATTGAAAGTGAGTTTTACAATGTTCTTATACAATTTCTAACACAGTTTCAACAAGTAGATAAGACAAAATAAATTAATGTTAGACTAATTAAAAAACAAATTAAAAAAACAGTAAAAAAGATACAAATGTAGGCAACTTAACAATTATTTTACTAAATAATACCTTATAACTTTATTTTTAAATGGTCTTATTATACAAAGCTTTCTTTAACGAGCTAATTTTTGCTGCAAATATGTCGATATCGAGTTCAAAGAAAATAATGCCATCAACACTTGTCTCTAATAAATTACACATCAAGACATTGAGAGGACCACTATCTTAGTCTCCCAGTGACCATGGCTAATGAACTCTAAAATAAGCGCCGTTTCAATATCTTGAAACAAACTGCCATCTACCGTTGTCTTAACTGAACCAGACAAGACATAGAGGCAATAATCACCATCGTTAGTATTACGTATGTATAAAAAAGAAAACTGCAAAAGGAAATAATTTGTATATCGCGGGGAACTTTACAAAATTCCAAGAAAGGACACAAAGAACAGCAAGACTTGGAGCTGTGGTGCCGAGTCCAATCCGTAAAATTTTTGTTCCGAGTAGGAATCAAACCCATAACACTCAGGCTAGTAGTAGTGGCAAGGCGACCACTTTAACTTTCACCACTTAGTCAAAGACATTGGCTGCTGGACCCCTCAAAATATCCGCTGTCTCAACTTATCCAGACCATACAATCTTTCAGCACGTAGATTCATAAATCCGTGAATTCTTCTTTACGACGCGTTCGGAATAATTCATAGCAGAGTACATGTAAGTGCGTCTCCAAGTGCCAATTTTGCTTGTATGCACTTAACAAATTGCCCGATTCCTATTTGCGATACTCTTAACGTTTTAAGGCTGTATTTTCTTTGTATGTTGGTAAGCCCCCTTATGGAATAGTATCACGTAGGTAACTATTTATGTTATAAACTCTGATGGACTTTTTGGTTGAGATTTTCGTTGTTATTTGTAAAATGCGTATCTACATGTATAGCATCATTCCTATATCCCAGAATTATACCAACATTTCGCCAGTTATGGTTGTAGGTTCTACGTAAAAGCGGAGGAGCATATCGACGTCTACTGGGTACTGTTTCAGACGTAGACATTCTATTTGACGCGGAAATCAAACCCAAGACCTCAAGCATAGCAATCTCAATTGCCAAAGCTATAGGTAAATTTACTCCCTTACTATAGATATATTTACCTTCTGGTGCATGGTTGATCAGAATCTTCTCATTTTGATGGTACTAGCTCCTTACATGATACAATCAATAAAGGGCTATCTTAAAAGCTATCAATCGCTGTGCTTCCATGGTAAAGAACAAGGATTACTAGTCCTTGCTCTTGCTGATGGGTCAACATTAGCAAACCCTTCTTACCGAAACACAACACAAGTTGTTTGAGTCTCATGTATGATAGAGATACTTCTCTCGCGTGGAACCGCAGTTTAAACAAAACCACCTCTTAGAATGTCAAATCATCAAATAGCCCAAGAATTTAGAAAATTTCTTAGCTACTTATGCCGAATAGATCTTTAATCGATTGATAAACAACGCTTATTATTGCACACGTTTATTATCAAACAGTTTAGAGGCACTTTGATGATTATTTAATATCAACTCAGCTGAACACAAACAATTCTTGTTGAAACTATCAATAGTTCCTTTGTAACTTAGTTACGAAGCGTCCGTTTTGTATACATTCATGTAAACTATTCTGTACGCATGAATAATATAATATACATGTTTTAGTACAAAATCACATCTAATCTTATCTTGCTTAAATACTATCTTAGGAGTATTTCGTTGGGCACGTTGCACAGTGCTAAGCTACAGATACGAATCTTTTCTTTTATTGAAGTATATAAATAATATATTCTTGTAGTTTTAAATTGTGAAAGGCTGATAGCTTTAATGCCGGAAAAATCAGATCTTCAGCCAGATTTTGTAATATGTCGACGCCAAAATAGTCAAGATTTGTAAGGCAAAAATAATTTTAAACATTGTTATATTACCTCAA
The DNA here is from genome assembly GCA_963564715.1 of Catocala sponsa. Classification (NCBI taxonomy): domain Eukaryota; kingdom Metazoa; phylum Arthropoda; class Insecta; order Lepidoptera; family Erebidae; genus Catocala; species Catocala sponsa. The sequence goes on from OY751351.1 coordinate 14,335,495, forward strand.
TAATTAAAGAATCATAATAACAATTATCGCCTGCTCCGTGCCTCGGAGAGCACGTTAAGCCGTCGGTCCCGGCTGCCATGAACATCTATGGCAGTCGTTATTGGGAAGTCAGTGCCCTCAAATATCAGAATATTAGAGGGCACTGACTGCCCAATAACGACTACTATACACTGGTCTAGCTTTAGGGTATCGGTAGCCTTCGGGTTGCGGAAGTCAGATGGCAGTCACTCCGTGTAAAAACTGATATCAAGTCAAATCCGGTTAGACTAGAAAGCCGACCCCAAGTGACTTGGGAATAATAAAGGCTAAGGAGAAGGAATAACAACCAGCCTTAGTCCTTTTATGTAGCATGAAGTTGTAGCTGTACTTTTTTGTAACCATTGCAGTATATATAAAAAATGACCTAAGATTTTTTAAGGTAGCTTTATGTTATTTAATAAATTTACCAGCACATTTATGTATTCATATTTAATTATTTTTAGGCAATTAAGTCAAATATTTTGTGAATTTCCTGTGGGACAAATCTAGCCGGCAGCGTATATTGTGGACACAATTTTCCTTATTCTGCTTGTTAAAACACTGCCTTCAATTTAGTTTCAAAACTTGTTAAAGAACTTTTAAACATTGTCAATCTTTTTCTTTTCATTTAATTTCATTTTTTATTTTCGTTTTGATTTGGCTGAGCTGAGACTCTTAAAAATGGACAAGACTCCTTGAGATACATCTTCTACAAGAGGAAATTGTCGGCTTTTGTTACTTTTATGCGGCGAAATGTATTGTACATGTAGCTAATACGAATCACCAAAAATATACATAATATTTTTGGCGATTCGTTCCGCACAAGTGAAGTTTCACTGACAATCCACATAAAGCGCGTTTATGAGTCAGATTACATATTTAATTAAAGCCTTAATGATTTTAGAAGAATGGAATAAAAAATTATGTATTCGATGGTTTTATTTGGTAATCGAGTAATGCTTTTGTTTGCCGAGGTTTGTCATACGGTACGAAAATAATAACTACCTCAAGCATTTTATCTATATCATTTCTTTCATTATATATTTCATAATTAACAAATAAACTTATTAAAGGACGATAGTTATATCCAACGCTAACCAAAGGAAAACAAAATTCTATTAAGCATTAAATAGTTAAATAAAAATAAAATCAATTTGATATGCTTACATTATAAATACCAGTTTAAGTCCAATATATTTGACTAGGTAAGGTGGTCTAAAGATTTTCCCATGTGATATACCTGTACAGCTTAAACAGGGTATAACTCTTCCCGACGTGTCATGAAATAGCGAAAGCCCAAGCATTCAACATCATAATCTTTCTAAGCTACGACAGACCAGTTGGATATCCGCACATAGTGACGCGGAATATACTCGTCATACGAACGATTTGAACTGTACACATTGCTCTTTTAATCCTGAATCTGTGCGTCTATATAGGAAGTGACGGCTGTTGCGAACATGCAGTAATATACAATCGATATTGACGTCTCATACTTTGGCAGTTTCTTCAATATTTATGGCAAGTTCTGACGAAGGGAAAACATTCCGCCATTGCCATTTATATGAAGACGTTACGAATGCACTGGCTAAGCCTCTCTTGACCTGTTAAGTCGCAGTGGCACCCCGGCGGCCAGACACAATAGCTTCCTAATTATAGACAGACATAATTGAAAACCAGTTCCAAGACTTGGCAAGTTAAGGAAAAGACTGTAACTACGTTTCACCCAATGAGTAAGAATTCCGAAGGCTCACGTAACTCTACTATCCCTTACCTTTCAGTCCATCTTTAATCCCTTTTGCCTAGTGTCAACAAAGTACGATTGGGGTCGGCTTTCTAGTTTAACCGGATTTGACTGGATATTAGTTTTCACGCGGCGCGACTGCTATCATTCTGACCTCCGCAACCCGAAGGCTTACGATACCCTAAGGCCAGACCAGTGTCAGGATATTAGAGGGCACTGACTTCCCAATAACGACTGCCGTAGATGTTCATAGCAGCCGGGACCGGCGGCTTAACGTGCTCTCCGAGGCACGGAGCAGGCGATAATTGTCAATCACTACGCACATAATTTCGAAAAGTCATATAATTCTGAAAGTCAGAGGTGCGCGACGTGGGTTCGAAGCCGAGACCCGCTGCATTGCAGTCTGTTGGTCTCCCCACTGAGCTATCGCTATCTCTAGTTAACGACACACTACTAACAATAAATATCTTTTTTAATACAGAATAGTATATCTTGAAGTGTAAACCCGTCGCTAACAATGTCAGGACTTTTGATAAATTATATAACAGGGGCTAAACTTGAGAGCTTGTATATAGTAACAAGTTATTCACTTACTGTGTACTTAATTGATTAGCTTCATGTTGCTTGGATTTATCTTGGCTGCTATTAGTTTTAAGATTAATTTGTGAGATAAACGTTAAGAAAATATATGAGACATGCATGAGACTTATGTTTTTGATACATGTTGCTATTAGTGTCAAAACTGGGTGTTTTTATGTATGGGTATGTGAAGAAGGTAAATAATAATAATAAGAATGTCCTCCAGACCGAATTTCGGTTACGGCGGCCAGTCTTAATTAGTTCGTTCCACAATAAACCAAGGTGAACCATAGGACTTTTCTGTTGTTACGAAAACACGTGCAAAACGAAATAATTTTGAATTATTTACTTGAAAATAAAGTCAAATAGTAGCGAGTATGGCAAACATTTGATATTTGTTCTGGTACACAAATATTTCAATCAAAATGCGAGCGAAGAAGTCGGGTACATGACACTAGGTTCAAAAATGACGGATCGTGATAGAAAATGGTACTAGATACTTGTTGCCTGTAAGACGTCACAATATTTGTAGATTGTGTATCTGCGTCGAGTTATATTTTGTAATGCCATCATTTTTAGGTTATTCCTTTTATATATTTAGATGAAGTAGTATGTCTGTAAGTTCTCTTTATTGTTTTTAAGATGTGTGAAGCCTACCAAACCACACAGGGCCAGCAGGCCTAACCCTGCTTAAAAACTTTGAAAAGGCCTGTGTCCAGCAGTACGACATGTAAGGTTAATTACTCTCAGTATAATCATTTACTTATTAATTAATCCTATTTATCATTGACCTATATTATTGTATCGATATTGTAAGTATTAGTAATAATGGTTACTATTCGATTGTACTGAACGTGTAATTTCTACCGATTGTTAAAATATAAATGGCAACACTGTGTCGCAACATCTTGTGTTAAAAATATAGAGAATGACATTCATTCCACGTTGAACTGTTGAACAGTGAGGTTATAATTTAAAATAAATCCATTTAAAACTTGTCAATCCTTGTTTCTTTTCTGAGATTAAGACCTGATCCTTTAGACAGGATAAAGGGTTATTTGAAAACACTAATAAGCCCTTTATACTCAAACAAATGAAAATCGAAACGTGTAAGCATTCAAAAAGTTTGATTCATTGTCTAGCTTGCCTATCAACGCTCGATTCTAGGGATTCGAGGCTGTATTCAGCCTTTGTGCGTTCAATAGCCAAATTCAAACACAACGGCGCAGAAGAGAAAGTTTGATTGAAAACCATCCAGTAGTTTTGCAGTTAGATATAAATATACAAACTAAATAAGGTACATTTGAACATTTGTTTTGGAAAAAGTAGTGTCGACACTGTTTGCATGGGTCCGGTCTGTTTGTATTTTGGAATTGAATTGATTTGCATACGTTTTTCTTTTCTCTTTCAAAAGCAATTTCTGCACTAAAAATAATTCTGTTGTCGCAAGAGACTTTACAAACATTTTCATAACGGACATAAAGAACACCTAAACTCAAAAATATTTTATCGTACCGTATGGGATTTGATTCGCCAATACTTCGTGCAGTAAAAAATATTTTATCGTACCGTATGGGATTTGATTCGCCAATACTTCGTGCAGTAAAAAATATTTTATCGTACCGTATGGGATTTGATTCGCCAATACTTCGTGCAGTAAAAAATATTTTATCGTACCGTATGGGATTTGATTCGCCAATACTTCGTGCATTAAAAAATATTTTATCGTACCGTATGGGATTTGATTCGCCAATACTTCGTGCAGTAAAAAATATTTTATCGTACCGTATGGGATTTGATTCGCCAATACTTCGTGCAGTAAAAAATATTTTATCGTACCGTATGGGATTTGATTCGCCAATACTTCGTGCAGTAATAGTGACAACGCAACCAAAGCCCATGATGGCGTCAAGCATGTGTTCTCGGTTTTGATGCTGGGTCAGACAAAATGTTTATTAGCAGCATAGCGAATAGAGTACACCTCTGCTTATCCTTTAGTGTATGTTTAGTGCTTTGAAATTTATTGTATTCCAGATATCGTTGTCTAGTTCGTATGCTAGGAAATTGTTAACATAATAACTAGGCGCAATAGCCTAGAAAATATCACCAGAAAAAGTTTTCATAGTAAAAGTAAATCATACATAGACTGACATATGATCAAAGCAAAGGGGGTGAGCAGAAATATAATATAACCACTACTTCACCAAGTATGTTTCTTTTTATTGTTTTTTGTTTTTCTATCAAATAATCTATCGTTACAGGTTCGTAACCGAATGCGACAGTAAACATATCTAAAATCGAATATTCAAATTGCATCATTATATCGGCCGTGCCGTCCACTGAGCACACCAGAAAAACCCAATGACCAAAGGTGTCATTGGAACAAGACTCGTTTCTGGAATCCAATCTGAAACCTCGCGTTCGTAAGCGTAAGCTGTATGCCCGAAACCTGATACACAGTTCAGTGATACAATAGGAAGTGACATCACTACGTATTCATCCAAAATCTCTCGATACGTTCATGTCGATATCGACAAAGCCTAGCATTACGACATTACAATAACAGCTTCCGTTTCCGATAGAATCCTACATGAACAGCATCACAAAGTGGTTCCAATGTCGCGGTCAAATTGAAAAATCTGCCGTTCCACAAAGAACGTCGTACGTCGATAAACCGAGCTGAAAATACATTCATTTTTCAACGGCATAAAGCAACTGGTCTTCTCGGTGCTGTTGCGATGAGTGTAGTGTGTTTGAGTCCAAGACAAGGAACTAATTCTTCATTTTTTCAGTCTTTTGTAATGTCCCACTGCTGGGCAAAAGCCTCTTTCTTAGACTAAACCAGTCTGTTCGAAGATATCCCCTGCCGGAAAAATCCCTTTCGATAACTTCCAAGGTATCTCGCCTTCTCCGTTTAGGTCGGCCCCGTCGCCATCTACTGTCTTTTGGCGACACGATATGTGTTATATTATTTAATTAATTTATCTGAGCCTGGATATACTTTATGTCTATACATTGTATGTTTGTAAAGTCTCCCGCGACACAAGGCTTGATCTCTAGGGCAGGAAATGACTTTTTAACATAGAAATTTAAAAAGGCATCACTTAAATATGCACGGATGGTATAGCGGGCAAGTGGTCGTCTTACCGCTGCTGCTGCACGCAGTGTTGTGTGAATGAGTTCTACAGGGAACAATTTTTGCACGGCCTATAAAAATTTTTTTCAGTGCTAATTCTAAGTGCAAGAATTGTCTCAAAAAGAAAGGAAATATAAAATGATTCTTACATTTTTTTTTAAGAACAACTGTTTAAATAGATATTATGTCACACCGCAGATTATACAACTAAACGGCAACATGAATATTTATATGATTTGTAGATCAACAAAAATCTGCTTTTATACAAAGTAGTTGATACAAAGTATTCTAAACCTTATTTTGATATAACGAATATTCAATTTAGCTTCATATCGAAATATTGACATTCAATTTCATTTATTTTTATAAATGTCTATTCTTTTCATTTTGTGCATCATTCCATTCAAGTGTCACTTGTTTCCGTAACTGTACCCACTGAAAGAGAAATACATTAATTTATTTTTGATGCCTATTGTCTTTGCCTGTACTGGTATGTCTTAAATTTTGTTTGCTGCACATTTTTTTATTTGGCGATGTTATTGATTCGTGTTTTAGTATAATAGAAAGATGAGGTCTTAGCTATTAGATGTTTTGATAAACCTGCGCCTTTTAGGAAAAAAAGCTGTCATGCATTTTGTCCGGATAAAAGATGCTTACCTAATTTTTTGGCGTTTCAACTATCTACCTATAGAATACTCACATATATCCCGGTCATTACAATACTGCGTGAAAAAAGTACAAACCAACAAATACAGTGTTGCGTGTAATTATTAATTAGTTAGAAAGTAATTATTATCCTAACTAATATTATAAAAGCGAAAATGAGTTTGTTTGTTTGTTACCTTTTCACGCCTAAACCACTGAACCGATCATTCTGAAATTTTGCATATACATAGTCAGGTGTACAGAAACGGATATAGGCTACCTTTCATCCCGAAAAAAAAAATACTGTCCCGAAAAAAACAATAATAACGTTGTTATGATAATAGATGGCGCCACGTGTCTTTCGAATCATGATTGAATTATATTATTAAAAGCAGAGTACAACCCGAATTGATTGTCAAATTCTAAATTAACGCGAGCGAAGTCGCGGGCAAAAGCTAATTTAATTATAAAAGGACAATAGTCAAATAATTTGATACTCTTAAAATGTTTTTAGCTTCAGGTATTTCATTTGTTATGCCCAATCGCAAGCAAGCAATTGTATCAAATAGATACAGGAAGAGGAAATACCTTTAGATTTGTGAACTTTATGTTCGTTTTTGTCCGTAAATCCCCATTGCTAAGTTGATGATTGGTCAAAGGGGATTTGTGGACAAAAAGTTTATAGATCCCCATTGATGGGGATACTCAATGGGGATATGTGGAATAACCCGTATAACCCGTGTGTATGAGTTTCAGCGTAGTCAAGTTAGTGATTTGGCTTGAATAGACATTCGAATCCAGTATATCTCTACTGCAAAATACGGCAGTTATTGCGACGTTTGTACATGACTGAGAAGTCATGTACACTCGAACCTGAAAAGGTTCGAGTCCCGGGTCAGACAGTGCTTGCAGTTTTCTGTGAAGCAATTCTCAGTAGCAGCCTATTGCCTCATAATAGGCTCACTCTCTATCATCTACCGTCTACTCTTGTAGAGCCTTCTCTGTAGCAGTAAGCGAGCTGATTTTCGTATACATACACACATATAAATACATAGTTTCATATTCTTACTAGTTACACCCATTATTTGTATAATATAAAGGTGCGATACCACAAACTACGAAATACTACTAAAAACGAAAGCAATAACATCGATTTGGGCCGAGTGACGGACAAAAGCGACGCGACGCGTAGTCAGACTTCAATTCAACAATATAAGTGTAGGTATATTATATATATTTTCTGTCTCGTTTCCCTTGGTTTGTATATAATATGTTAAATAGTACGTCTCATGTGGGAAGCCAACATGTTCCGTTCCATAAGTACATAGGAAAATATCCTTAAAAGTAACTATGGCAACTCGAATCCCCGATCCATGACGACATATTTGATTTTGTTAAAAACTTGATAAACTATTTAGGGAAAAGGCTCATATTATATCCCAAAATGCAGATAGATATAAAAGTATAAGAATTTCATCCGTCAATAAACCTTTTAGATATATGGAGAAATTCGATATTGTGGTAACATCTGAGAGAAAAAAGGAAAACTTAATATCTTTAGATATGTAATCTTATCGCAGAAATGTTGTGATGAGTCTGGAACTAGAGTTAGTCTGTTTGACTGCTTTTTTGGTACCGTGGCATGAATTTTACGCCAATCAGGTTACGGGATTGATTTTAGAATGAAATAGATGTTGTTTTTGAGTAAGGAGACTCACAACTCTGTGTTAGGTCTGGAAAAGTGACTGCAATCAACTAGTGTAGCGACTTATCAAATCGTCGTGAGACTTCAAACCCATCTGGTAAAAAATGGTATATCACCTCTGCCTACCCTTCAACAATGTACAGGTGTGATCTCATCGACACTAATATTGCTCTAAGTATTGTTTCAAAAAAATATGCTCCTCAAATTATAGTTCTTAGTCCGAGTGTTATTTATGTCCATTGTTTATTGAAACAACGACTAATAAGCATTGGCTTATAAAGTCACTCGCGAGACAGATCATAATTAGCGCGTGGGGTTGCCTCAAGAAAATCACAATGCATCCAGAGTTAGTCAAAGAGACCTTCATATTTCAAACATTAAAGAGATTTACAGATATCCAGCACCCCTAATATTCCCTTCACTCTTGACCTCTCCAAATCAATAATTACTCGCGAGTACTCGCCAACCACTTTCAAGTATCCTCAATACATTTTTCTTGTATCTTGTTCCCTCATCAGAATTCCTACTGTATCGTCATTTCCTTATTCTATAAAGAGAAGGACATTTTTTCTCGTCTCCCCTTGAATTAGGTGCGGATATTAACTAAAACGTGACAGTTTAAATACAAAAAAGAGTTTTGGCATACACATAATATTGCCGTTTCATTGTTTTGTAATTGGAATTTTGAAATTAATTGATTGTTTTCAATGAAATGGAATTAATTTTGGAATTAAATGAATAAGTATTATATAAAGAAAAAAACAAAGAATAAGAGAGGTATGATAGGCTTTATAGTTTAATTTTAGACTTTATAAAATAAACAATTTTATAATAGGAGCTGTAAAGTACTACAAATTCATGCCAGTGTTTGATCGAAGATCAAGATGCTAATGACAGACATTTTTAAATGAAATTATCAATTTTTGGGATTAAATGAAATAAGAGAAATACTTGTGGCATTACTTTATAGTTTATTTTTATTATTTTATAAAATAGAGTGCTTTAAGGACTATATAGCGCACTATTTTATAGAGTATACTAGTGTTCATTATCCAATATATAGATTATTGTAGATGCTTTAAATAAAAATAGCTTTAGCCCTGTGGGCAGACCTATTGGACTTCCACGCAGAGATCTGGAGTTCGATCCTGTGCAGAATACAAATTGATGATAATATCCTGTTGGATATCACGGCCGATCGTGGTGTCAATTTTCATTGCCTCGCATCTTTGCCCCGTAATTACATAAATCGATTCAATCGACATCAAGGACTTTCAATTGAAAATTTGCATTCCAATAATAATAACAATGATGCCAATAATTCGAATGATTCGAATGTTAAATCGATTATAATAGCACGTTGCTACTTTAAACTCAATCCTTATTATATACAAGTAACATTTCAAACTTAATCGCCTTAAACTCTTAAACGCGATTAAGTAAATAACCTTCCAAATATTAATTTAATACAATATTTCCATCAAAAATTCGTGGAAGCTATATTTGAATTCAATCAAGCTGTTTTCCGACTACGTTCCGCCTCATCTCCTTAACAGGAAACTCGCATTTTTTCAAAATATCTCCACAGAATACCAATGATTGAAATGCTACAAAATATTATTTTCAAAAATTCTTCGTTATTTTTTTTCGGGTAAGTGGAGTGTTCAGAATATACTTTTGGCGTTTAGCTTTTTTTACGTAGAGTTTCTATTTTCCATTTAAACTTTGCACGTGCTCTTCATCACTTTAAGAGCTTTTAAGTTTCTTCTTGTTGGTAAACGAATCAGCAACTGTTGCTGTCTCACTTTGAAATGTATTATCTATAGTAACTGTCATGTCCTATTAGTGTAATATTTGAATGAGAAACATATTATCTTTTAGGTAAATCACTTTCCCATAGTTACTGAGACGGATGATTGGCTTGATGTTCTCTCTCTCTCTCTCCCTTACACGCTGTATTACACTCAGGTTTGTAACAATGATTACAATTTCGAGATAAAAGCTTTTACAGGCTGGCACGGCTTCTCGCTCTTCTATGCGTTAGACACGGATCCATTATAGATATTTTTGTTATGAATCAATAAATGACAGCACATGAGACCTATAAACATAAAAGAATTTACAATATTCTCAACTTCAACACTTTGTAAAATTTGCGGTAAAATACCTTACGTTTCTAAAAGTTACGACGTTATCGAAAATTCAGTCTGAGTTGGCTTTAATAATAAAGCATTGTCATCAGTTTCAGATTTATTTACTCTTTTTTCTTATTAATAATTATTTATTTATTGAGTAATTAGGTCTTAATAAATAGATTAAAAGTTAAGTAAACTTATAAATATTTGCCCAAAATACGTACACACAGGTTTTTAATTACCTATCTCAGGTTTTTGTGTGCTAAGATACTGTTTTAGTCCTAAATAAATTTACACTGTAATAATTATAAGTAAAAGTATTGGTAATAATTTTAAGGTACGATAGAATTTATACTCTGGAGCTGATTTTATTTACGAATTGGAAGTAATTGCTCCATCATCATCATCACCTCAGCCGAAAGACGTCCACTGCTGGACATAGGCCTCTCCCAAGGTTTCCACACAGACCAGTCATATTGCTTAGTTTGATTACAAACAGTTCTAAAGATAATCCTAACTAATATTATAAAAGCGAATCCTAATCCTAATCCTAACTAATCCTAATCCTAACTAATATTATAATTGTGAAAATGAGTTTGTTTGTTTGTTACCTTTTCACGTCTAAACCACTGAACCGATCATCCTGAAATTTTGCATATACGTTGTCAGGTGTACAGAAACGGACATAGGCTACCTTTCATCCCGAAAAAAAATACTGTCCCGAGAAAAACAATAATAACGTTCTTATGATAATAGATGGCGCCACGTGTCTTTTGAATCATGATTGAATTATATTATTAAAAGCAGAGTACAACCCGAATTGATTGTGAAATTCTAAATTAATGCAAGCGAAGCCGCGGGCAAAGGCTATTAGAGTATAAACAACTGTAAGTGAATGAGCACAAGGCATGTCTGTAAATTATTATTTAGAAGTAAGAAATGTGTATAATTTGTTGGCGATCCAAATAAATAAATAAATAAACAACAAATAATAATAATAGAATACATACAACTCAAGTAATTAATGACTGCACGGATGGCGTAATCGTTAAGTACCACTGCGGTGAGTGTTGCGGGTTCGTCCCACATGGGGCAAAAAATTGTGTGATCCACAAATGGTTGTTCCGAATCTGGGTGTTATTTCCGTCCGTTGTTTGAATGGTTGTAAAGTCCCCCGCTTCACAGATATTATTTTAAGTGCGAGCGTTGCCTCTTTAAAGAAAAATCTCTCAATATAAGATGTGTCCGCACATGTAGTAAAAACTATAGAGGCTTACCGCCACTAAAGTTTTCGTAAAGTGCAAAATCTGCAGCGAGACGTTGATTGTCATCACGAACAACTTTAAAGTTTAGATGAAAAAATAGTAAGCTACACAACCTCAGAGCAAGCGATGTAGCGGCTAACAGTAACTAATGTTCGTTGTGATCCACACAAATATTTTTTATCTCTTTCTCACCAACGACAAAAACATATTGTGTTTGTTTCCGCATAATCCGGTATTGCTACCTGCGTAAAAGGGCGTGCGTAGTGACATCTTTGAGTAACAATGACTCTACTTACATTTGTGATTCTTATACTGGGGTGTAGAACAACTCAAAAACTAACAATAAAACTAATAAAAAATACATTTTTATCCTTAAGGATTTTGTATTATTTTAGAAAATGTTAAAATAATGTATAAAATTGTTCTTGAAATTTCTATTTTATGATGAGTCATAAAATAGAAATTTATGAGTCATAAAATGCAAAAGTAACTTGCATTACATATGGACGCTAAGGTTCTTTTTTGATTGCGTATGCTGTAAACTTTTGGAAAACATCAAAGTATGCGTCTGTGTGACTAAGGTTTAATGTTGCGATTGTTAGATCACTCAAGAGGTCTAAGTACGTAAGTCAAATATTAAAATAATAATATAATATATTTAATAATATTCTACCACATACACACAACACCATCTAGGACAAACTAAGCAGAGCTTGTACTATGGGTACTAGACAATGGATAAACATACATATATACAATTTTCTTTTCTTTTTCTTTAAATGCATACATATTATAAATAGAAATACCTAATAAATTGCTCCATCTTTGGAGTTTTGGAGTTAGACCCTATAAATGGGATGTTTTTACCGATAAAATTACATGTATTTACCGACCCTAAAGTTTTATTACTACATGCGTGGATACACTGTATAATTTGTGTTAATGTATCTCAGAAACCGGTTTTATGTTATAAGTTACTTTAGTCATTCAAGCTGGCTTTTGGGCGCAGCGAAGCGTTCTTACTGGTGTGTGTATAAAAGTCGGATTACTGTGTATTGTATATACATAGTTTTACCAAATATTTCCATTTACAATGGATAAACAAAACTTTTACCCACGATCCGTGGCATTTACTCTGCAGTGTTTTTATGCTGTGTCCATAGATTTTCAGCTCAATACGTGTTCAATTCGTGTGAATTCGGAATGAATAAAAATGCATGCTGAAAAGCCATATGATTCCGAAGCTTTGCTACAAGCTTTCGTATTTATACCGAACGGGGGTGGTTGTTCTTTTTAGAAAGTTCACAGTGAATTCCGGCTAAGAATAATTAGGACACGTACGACTTTAAAAAATGAAAAGCTTACTACCAATTTGGGTTACTCGTACATACTTATGTTAACCCCTGCAGCTAATTTCGAGCTTGTTTTGTTCTGAGGATTTACGCCGGTATAGCAACTGCTAAGGATCGAACTTAAAATCTCATAATCGGAGTGATTATCGATTGATTGAGTTATCCCAGTTCTTTTTTTAAAGTTTAACTTTGTATACCAGAGCAGTGATAGCTCAGTGGGGAGACTAACAGACTGCAATGCAGAGGGTCTCGGGTTCGAACCCACGTCGCGCACCTCTGACTTTCGGAAGTTATATGACTTTTCGAAATAATGTGCGTATTGATTGACAATAATTATCGCCTGCTCGGTGCCTCGGAGAGCACGTTAAGCCGTCGGTCCCGGCTGCCATGAACATCTATGGCAGTCGTTATTGGGAGAGTGTCGACACAAAAGATCCCACTGGGTCGAAATGTCGCCGGTCTGCACTGACTGGCCCCCACATAAGATAATATAACTTTGTGTAGAGACCCTCCTTCATTAGCCTGCCTTCCCTAACTTAATATTATAAAAGCGAAAATGAGTTTGTTTGTTTGTTTGTAACCTTTTCACGCCTAGACCACTGAACCGATCATTCTGAAATTTTGCATAGACATTTTCAGGTGTACAGAAACGGACATAGGCTACCTTCATCCCTAAAAAAATTACTGTTCCCGACGAAAACAACAATAACGTTCTTATGATAACAGATGGCGCCACGTGTCTTTCGAATCATGATTGAATTATATTATTACAAGCACAACCTGAATTGATTGTCAAATTCTAAATTAACGCGAGCGGAGCCGCGGGCAAAAGCTAGCATAAATATAAAAGTAAATAGTAGAGTCCCCAGAACTCTGATCTCTCGAATAGTTAAGTCACTATTCACTAAATAACTTACCCTATTAATAATCGCATCATTATCCATATTCCTGTATATAAATGTACCATAACTAATCGGCTTACCCCAACCCGTACTTACCCCATGCCCATTTTACACCTCGCACATTAACATACCTTTAATTAAAATAAAACCCAGTGCATAAACTTCTAACACATTCAGTCTAGCCATTCACAGACCTAGCCGTTTTCAGCTTACTCGACCTCATTTAAAATGTCAAAGTTTTAAATTATATTCTGGGTAGAGGCATTCTTGGTCGTCGGAAAATCTAGAACTTGTGTGGTTGTGTCATTGTTGTCCTCTAAAGTAGAGTAACCCAGTTGTGTTTGGAGGAAAACGGGATCAATGATGAAACGGTTTTGGATTATAGTGAATGGGGCTGTGCTATGAAGATGAACGCCTTTTTATTAAACTAGCTTTTGCTCGTGGCTTCGCTCGCGTAAACGACAGTAATCGTAGGTTAGCTTATGTCAGTAATACTACTTTTTTAAAATAAAATTTAGCCTATGTTACTCGATGATAATAAAGCTTTCTAATGGTAGCAGAATTACAAAAATCGGTTGAACAGTTTTTAGTTAAAACCCCTACAAACAAACAAAACATTATATATTTCCTCTTTATACCTAATATTAATATAGATTAATTTAAAAAGACAATTTGTATGCTAGTAATAATTTAGATTCTGCGGAGGAATGAAACTCGAATCCATGTCGTCGAAGTCTATGATAAATTTTAAACATAAACTTTATTTATATAATTCTTTGGTACGTGAGTATGTCTCTAACGTTTGTATGTGTGTAAACGGCTGGTCTGATAATGACGAAATTTTTTGTATGTGTTTGTGTAGGATCCTGGGTGGTTTAGATTCACAATTCTAGTGGCGTTGAGATCGGCTCGTTCCTGCCAACCCTGTGAGGTCCGCTAACATTTATATGAAATCACAGGTCAGTTAGTTGTAGATTTCGAACTACGAGGATTGATGTCTAGAACAAACCAGTGAAGAATGTATTTATAATAATATATTTTATATTACAAAATATTAAAAATGTGATCATAGACCGAGGCCACATTTGTTGTATAAAAATCAAGGAAACGATTTTTCCAATTAAGGAATAAATTAATTAAACGAATCTTAATTTATTTCAAAATAAGTAATCTGTTTCTGTTTCTTTGCAGGTACGAGGTAATCTCCATCTCAAAATCAAATTAATACGAATCACGAAATGTAAGTAATTAAATTAAAAGGTTTTGAGAGATCATAGCCAATCTGATAATTAATTTTATCTGTAGGTATAAGTATGAAAATTAGAAAAGTGTTTTTTAATAATGTTGGTATTTCCGTACTTACTTATTTAATACTTCTTACTTATTTAGTATCTTCTGCTTGCCTTTTTAACCGGTATAATATCCTATATGTTAATCTAGGTCATAGTCTATCAGTGTCCAAAGTTTCATCGAAATCCGTCTAAGAGTTTCCGAGTAATAATAATAATAATATATTCTACCACATACACACAACACCATCTAGCCCAAACTAAGCAGAGCTTGTACTATGGGTACTAGACAATGGATAAACATACATATATACTTTTTTTTTGTAAATACATACATATTATACATAGAAACACCCAGACCAAGACAAACATAAATGTTCATGCACACAAATGTTTGACTTGTGCGGGAATCGAACCCGCGACCTCAGGCGTGGCAGTCGGTTACACTAACCACTACGCCACCGAGGCCGACATATGAAATAACAAACATGTCCGTATATAAAGTATTAGTAATATGTGCGATTTACCATTGCCTAACCCATTCCCTTAGGCAGAAGAGACCCTATGAAGATTTACTTGCATGTATAATCTTTTATTTTTTGTATGATACGTTACTACTGATTCCCTGAAAGGTAGGCGGATTGCGACTTGGTATGATTCTTGCATAATCCTCGTACTTCCTACACTCGCGTTACAGGTACTAAATATTTTCTGGATATTTCAATTTCAATTTAAGACGTTAATCTTTCTAATATTCAAATTTGTAATATTTTTGAAGTGAAAACTTCTTTAGCGGCGTTGTGCACTTTTTTGTGATGGGTAAAAAATGTTAAACTCGCGTCAGGACACGTGACCTGATAGAAAATTCATAAGACGGAGGGAGAATTGTCATGTTTGTGTACGATAGCGCAATAATGAATATTGTATTTTACCACATAAATGATCGTACTTTTATACTGATAATTAAAGCAATTCGTCCAAAATTATTTCCTAATCATTCCAAACATTCCAAAATGTCAAAAATGCATAACGTTAATATTCAAGTTTTCACTTCTGCCAGCACTCCCGGAGTGCAACCCGTTGATTTTTTTTATCTAAATAGCAGTAATAGTTAAAATATAAATAATATAGATTAACTATTATAATTATAATATAAAACATAATTTTAATTATAATATTAAATTTAAGATGCAGACCATATGCAGACAGTACAATAATATTCATATGCAATATCCATATAGGCACTTAGTACCTTAATGACACAGGCACTGCTGATGAAGTCTATTTTTGTCGAGACCACACAGTACGTCATTAAATAAAAATATTTATATTATAGAGTTGTGTATCTTTGTAATAACGTAAAAATATTACTGTACACGACGCAAGAACAAGACAACAGAACTCTGCGTTCATGCAGGTTTCTGTATCAGGTACATGCTCAAGCTACACTGGTCAAGTCTTACAAAACTTACTGACTTAAAACTCTTTTTCAATTAATTACTCTCACTAAGAATAACATTTATATGAGCTTCAAAACGTGACTACATTTTGGAACGTCCTACAAAAGTAAACGTGTGGCTCGTCTGTTTGTGTAGTTAGGACAGGTAAAAGGTAATGCCGACACCTTTGCCCCAATGCCTAGGCTGTCCATTAATCATGTCTTGTTTTCGTCCTAAATGGACGTTAGGCCCTAAAGGATTAAGTACTGTCCGTACTTAATCATTTAGGGCATTATTTTTATAATTTGGTTGTTTAACAAAGCGCGAACTAAAATTATGAGTTTATGTATAGTAGAGCCAGTAACTAGGCGATTGTGGATCATTGGAACATTTTTTGTGACATACTTAAGAAGGGACTGTATCTAATCATCTTCGCCTCTGCATGGATGGCGTCACCTCGAAAATGCCAATGCGCCGAAGGTTGTGGGTTCGATGCAAACGGGACAAATATTTGTGTGATTTAATAATTCATTTATTTATTTACAACAAATAAAACGACTTGCGCCAATTACACTATTTAATAATATATGTAATATATAAATTTAAAATTTAGCATTCATGCATTCTGCTCACAGTACCTCAAACATTCTAATAATAAATAGTTGTTGCGAGTCTGTATGTTCTTTGTGTCCGTTGTTTGTATGTTTGTAAAGTCTTTCGCGACTCCATATTAATTCCTAGTACCTGGTAGCCCTATTTATAAACTGCCACTGGTGCGAGCTCCGTCTCAGTATCAAAAGATTTAGGTCATAATCGTTTTGTCACATGTGCTTTGATATAGAATCACACATACTTTCCAATGGGGACAGCAGAGATTACGATCGTGGCTTATCCCTCTTGCTTCATGCACTATCTCCTCATGGTTTATGGTTTATCGGTTTAGTACTGCTAAAGTTGAAATAATCATAAGCTCAGGCCTGTATATCAAAGTGGTAGTCAGAAGTGTATTACACCAACATATCGCCTTTGCGTCATGATAATCGATCGAGTAGTCAAGGTGTGAAAGCGTAACAAACAATAAAACAAACAAACTCACATTCGCATTTATAATATTAGTCAGGATTACGTTGATTGCTATTGCATTACGTAATCCTAACTAGGCTATTGCCTAGTTTACTGTCATGTACTAAAAACAATGCCATAGAGAAATTACATATACATATAAGTAAAATCTGCTACTAAGAATTTTTAACAGCCACATCTAATAATACTATCCGATCCGTCATTCGAATGCGAGACTTCATGATCGGCTGCATATTTACGCCAAGGGACCATTAACGCAATTACAATGTATCGTAAAAGTAATCTTTTTTGGAAAATAGGCACAAGTGTCAAAAGGTCGTCTGCCTCACGCTTTAAAATACATTTTTAATGTTATTACTGATGTGTATTATTGCGTAGTATTTTGTAAAAATGATTGATTATAACCTTTTACAATAAGACGGGGTCATTATTATGGCATTACATATAATTATGATTAAACTCCGTTCTTTTAAATTGATGTACTTTTATGTTAATACATATTACTTATAAATAATTAAGTGTCGGACAGCTGTGATGGTTCTTGAGTTAATGTATTGGTTGGTTGGATTCTTATTTTAGAAGTGGAAAGGGAAAGCTTTTATTTATGACTAGCTGTTACCAGCGACTTCGTCCGCGTAGATTTTAACTAAAAAGTATTTGTCTCCGCGGAACCCTATTTTTTTTCTAAAATCAATGTAGCCTATGTTACTCCTTATAACATCAGCTATCTGCCAGTGAAAGTCCCGTCAAAATCGGTTTAGCCATTTCGGAGATTACCCGGAACAAACAGACAGACAGACAGACAAACATTTAAAAAATATATGTTTTCGCATACGTACCTTATATACTTTCATATGATTAGATAAAAAGCTGTTATTTTGACATTACAAACAGACACTTCAATTTTATTTATTTGTATAGATATGGTCAATTAAATATTATGCTTACCTAATTACATGATAAATATAAAAAATGTCATGCATAATAGTTGAATATAGTAAAACAACCTAAAATACTACAAATGTATACCCATATTGGCGAATCAACAAATGAATTATGAACAATTATAAAATTTTCTGATGCTACAAATTATTCTGTTTAAACACCATGTTCGCCGAGTGTAATCTTAATAACTATGCTAGGACGAAATAATGACATAATAAAAAAAATAATAGACAATATTGACACACATCTGTTTCTCCGGAAGGGTAGGCAGAGGAGAGATGCACCTTCATGTTGTCAGATATGGTTTTAGATTGTACGTAATCATCAGATACGTATAAAATTGTTCTACTGCTGGGTACGGGCTTTTTTTAAATGTAAGAAGAATTAGGGCATCGTCCACCACGCTGGACTATTCCGGGTTCGAAGACTGCACTTTTATGTTCAAGAACATTATGGCGCAAATTTACATACATGCAGGTTTTACTTATTGAACTTTCCCAAGTTACTTTTTTCCCAACAAACAGCAGTATATTAGGAGTATACGTTATTTTTTTTCTTGACTTGAACAGGTTGGCCACTAACCACACGAAAAGAAGAAGAAGGAGTATACATTTAGTACTTAACACTAAACTTAACAAATATATTTATAACACACTATATTTAGGTACTGATTTCCTGACGGTGTTTACCTTCACCATTCAATATATATGTTATATATATATATATATATATATATATATATATATATATATATATATATATATATATATATATATATATATATATATAACAAACACAACGATGCCGGTTTTACACTATTTTTATTTAGAATAAACAATATTTTCACTTCACAATAATGTCGAATGAAAAATAACAGTTAAGACCGAGCAGTGGGTTCAGGGCACTGATCTTACTTCTTTTTACACAACTCACATCTTCACAACTCAACGTTCCGACTCGATCAGTCGCTCTATCGCTCAAATGTGTCTCAATAACTGTCGGCCTTCCTAAAGTAAAGATGGCGCCTCGACCCCACTCTAGCACGCGCTCTGCTCTGATTGGTCGTTACGTGAATATTATATGTATTATTCATAACTTTTATTAGATTAATAATGTTTATGAGCTATAGAATAATTTAACAAATCAAATTAAATTAAATTAAGAATTTGAAAAGTAATTAAAACGTAGACAATTTATATTGTGAATTATACGTGTAAATAACAATCAACCCGACTCATAGCTTCCTCCGACATATATATATATATATATAAAATACAGAGCGCACCTCCGTTGGGCCTCTGCGTGGCAGAAAACAAAAAACAGAAAATATAGTCCTACTAGAATACCGCTGGTTTTGAACATGATTTCTAATATTAATTCTTACTAATATTATAAATTCGAAAGTAACTCTGTCTGTCTATCTGTCTGTCTGTCTGTTACCTTTTCACGGCTAAACTACTCAACCGATTTAGATGAAATTTGGTACAGATATAGTTTAAGAGCTGGGGAAGGACATACGCTACTTTTTATTGATGTAGGTGCCACGCGGGCGGAGCCGCGCGCAAAAGCTAGTATAATATAAAGATAGGTAGCCAAAATTTATAGTCGTGCTTTCACAAGTGGACTAAGTAAATAGTGGACATTATCTCAGGGCGCCGGCCGTTCATTTTATGTACCTACGTAATGTTGTTTAAACTTTTTGATTAAATAGCTTTCGGGCTCACAGCTTCTAGGTAATTGAATATTTATACCCGCGAAATTTCAATATTTTCATACTTTATGCGGCACGTGTGGAGTTATGAGTTCTGTGGCTAAAAATAAGTTCGTTACGTGGTTTAAACGCCACATCAGTATCTCTTTTTAAAATGAGAAATAGTAGTGCGATTCCCAAAATTTTTCTGTTGTCATTAGAGAACTATATAAATCTCTTGGCCAGCGCCGACATCCTTTGCCGACTTTGAAACTTTTCTTATTGCAAAAAATTAAGTTTACAAATTACTTATTAACCCCCCAACTAAGTTGGCATGCTTGTATTAGTAGGAGGTTCACATCGGTGTAATGGGTAGAATTTGAACCCGCGACATCAGGATGCATTGAGTCTCGTAGTCGACGAATAGATTCAATAAAAAGAAATTGGGGCAGTCTTTGCGGACTGCTGATAGAAGTGAAAACTTTAATCCTTGATCATAAACACTTCTTCATAAATAAAAAAAAAGGTTGCGGTTCGGATTCCTGATACTCTCTTAGGGCTTATTAAGGGGGTCAAAATTTCGTTATTGTAGACCTAAGCAACTGAGAACACAATACGTGTCCAATCGTATGGTACCTATTTCGATTTCCGGAACGGATAAAGTTTGATATAAATTTATTCTAATACAAATAGCACATAGTCTAAATAAAAAAATATACATAGTCCGAAAAACACAAAGAAGAGAAGGAGAAAGCCAGATAAGTGTGTCAGGACCGTAGCAAATGGAAATCCGTAGTCTCTACCTATCCCTCTGGGGAACAGGCGTGAATCTATGTATGTATGTATGAAAACACAAATACTAAACAACTACCTACATAAACATAATTTTGTGGTGAATAAATTCCATTCAAAGGTACACCATTATTTTACATTATTTGTGATCGGTCACGGAAACACTTAGAATTAATGATTCGGAACTCTTTATTTTGACCGAGTCCACATTGAACCACATATTTATTTCATATGTATGTAGGTCAGTGAAACAATTTCGATAACATTAAGATAAGAAATGGGCATTATTTATAACTATAGCCAATGTTAGGTACGATTAAGTAATAAACATCGAAAGTTTATTACTTCATCGTCAATACTCTATTGCTACAGTATATTAAAAGCACGGAGACTGTGTTTTTAATATATTCTGTTTGGTCTATGTCACAGACGCTTTTAATTTTTGAAGTGAAAACTTCTTTAGCGGCGTTGTGCACTTTTTTGTGATGGGTAAAAAATGTTAAACTCACGTCAGGACACGTGACCTGATCGAAAATTCGTAAGACGGAGGGAGAATTGTCATGTTTGTGTACGGTAGCGCAATAAATGAATACTGTATGTTACCACATAAATGATAATACTTTTATACTGATAATTAAAGCAATTCGTGCAAAATTATTCCCTAACCATTCCAAAATATCAAAAATGCACTACGTTAATATTCAAGTTTTCACTTCTGTCGGCACTCCCGGAGTGCAACCCGTTGTTATTTTTTATAGGCATTTACCGTACTAGGAATAATTCCTGTGTCGCGGGCGACTTTACAAACGTTCAAACAACGGACACAAAGAACACCTAGACCCGGCACAACAAATTGTGGATCGAGCCCACAACACTCGGTACCGCGGTAGTGGCAAAGTGAACATTTAAACCATTACGGCATCCGTTGAAACTCAACCCAATTTCTAAAATTAATTTCATATCAAGTAATTGATTGGCTGCTGCAAATTCAGTGAGCCAATCATAACAGTTGACATGCGTTTGACTGTTCGCTAAATAATTTGTGTGGTGTTTCCTCTCAAGATTCGGCGGTTCCTAAAATAGTTGTGGAATGCGACGTAAACAAGTAACGTCACGAATCATCCGATCGAGCGTGCTATAAAAGCGCGCTCGGCGCGCAATGACTCACTTTGACATCGAGCGGCGGACGGAACGGACGTGCTGTGTGATCGCTGTTGGGTGATATCAATTATTTCTTACTTTATTTGTTAATGCATTTCTTGAATAAGTCAATGATTATTTAAAGGTTAAAGTGCGTCTGTTATTTTTTAAGCTGTTTCTCATCGGTTGCTAACAGTACTGTAAGAACTAAATCCAAACTAACATTATAAATGCGAAAGTAAATTTGTTTATTATGCTTCCACGCCTTAATTTCGTATTCAAATTGTCAGAGGAACAGAAAAGGACATTGGGTACCTTTCATCCACAAAAGTACTTTTTTTTAATGTTTGCTGCACGGACGGCGTAGGAATTTAGGTGGTCGCCTAATGTGGGTTTGATCGCCACACACGACATGCATTTGACGACTCGATGGCGTAGTAGTTAGTGTAACCGGCTGCCACGCCTGAGATCGCGGGTTCGATTCCCGCACAAGTCAAACATTTGTGTGCATGAATATGGATGTTTGTCTTGGTCTGGATGTTTCTATGTATAATATGTATGTATTTACAAAAAGTAAAGTATATATGTATGTTTATCCATTGTCTAGTACCCATAGTATAAGCTCTGCTTAGTTTGGGCTAGACGGTGTATTATATTATTATATTATTTGTCTGAAGCACAAATAGTTGTCTTGAGTCTGGGTGTTTTTCCGGTAGAAGAAGCAATAAAACATAATATTCAATTTGTCACCGAATAACGTTGGCAGCTTTGTAATGCATACCATGATTCAAACCTTTTTACTTCAAAAACATCCGATGTGTCTTATGAAATATATAATATAGGAACTACTTATTCTGCCGGATTAGTGTTATAAGTACAATAATGTGCTTGCCGGTCTATGAGACATCAACAAAAGAATCGATTGACATATTTTTTGCTTAGTTTATGACCCAAAAAGAGGCGTAGGCCTCTTTTTGGGTCATAAACTGTTAAAAGCCGTATGGCTTCGTATACACCTAATTCCGAAAATGATTACGATTTCTATGTGATAAGAAGTGAAACCGCAGGTAATAGCTAGTTACACATATAGTGAAATCTATGTATACATAACATGAAAATCGATACCCTAGTTTTGACGACAAGACACCTCAAGCAAATGGATCCTATTTACGTAGCCAGTTTCCTTGATAGAACCCAACCTACTTACCTACAGAACATAAGTAGCTTTAAGGTACCATTAACCAGAAATCCTATCAATTGTAGCAAGCCGATAAACCGTGAAAATCTCTTTCATCCGTTCGTTACTTTTATACAAATATCCTCAAAAAGCCTTCGGCGGACGTCAAAAGAATCTTGCTCAGAAAAGGCGACTATAAAAACCTATAGATTTCAGTATATAATCGTATGAGTGGGTGTGTAAGGTTCTGTTCGAAAATACATACGTGTTTAAACGGTTACTATAAGCGTACTCTGAAATCCGAGTAGGTACTAGGCCTGGCCGAGACGAGTATCGTTATATGTTAATGGTAACGGTAATGACCCAAAGATTGAGCGGAAGCGGGTGCGGATAAACTTAAGCGGTTATTTTAAGCAATTTAATCTGGCTTCCAGCCACAAAAGCAGTTCTTTTAGTACTTTGTGTATGTTTTTCTATGTTATTGTTTGCGCTATAATTTTGTGTATGCCAAGAATTCAGCTCGCTTCTTAGCTATATCGGGTCGATTTTTTCTACATCAAGGTATAATCCTTAAAACACTGTTAGGAAATTGTCTTTGTCCTTAATTTTGTAAAACAGATAGTGTAAATAAAGTGTGTGGTTTCACACTCGAATTGGTTTCTTGCGGATGCATTTTAATTCAATCGATACAATTATTGATCGGCAGCGCAGCGGTAGTGTATGACCGCTGTACATGAGACCTCGGGTTCCATTCTCGAGACTAGCAAAGTGTTATTAGGTTTTTCTGTCAATACATTCTCAGTGGGAGCAACACGGGATCTAAAACTGTAGTTGGCGATTTTGTAGGTCTAATACACCTGTCTACACCTTCGAGAATAAGTAAAGTATGTATATAATTAGAGCTAAAATGAATCGAATTAAAACTAGAGCTTTAATAAATGTTATATTATTGCCAATACCACAATTATGACCAATATAATTACATCTTAAGTACCAATTGACAAACTCAAACACATTTCAGCTTTTAAACTAGAAGTTTTTCCTGGACTATAAACTCTGTAAACTTTTCTAAACTTGGGAGCCACGTAAGAAAGAAACCTTTTTCGTTTGTGTTGAACTTGTGAAAGTGGGGTAAAAGTCTAGTAAAATTGAAATTAAAAGACTCGTAAGTAAGCATTGGTTGGGCAACGTAACAAGCTATCTTTAGTTTGCTTACCTTTAGCTTGAGTTTCGAGTTTCATTTTTACCGCAGTGAAAATGAAATATTGTGTCAAATTTTCTATAAGTACCCTCTCGGTATACCATGTAATTATTACAATTGATATCGACGGTGGAAAGGCTATTTGACTTAGGCGCCATGTGTTACGATAATTACTTTTTCTGGTTTCATATCAGTCATTATCGCACAAAATGGCGCTGATGTCAAATAGTCTTTCAATATTCTGATCACTTGTATCAAACCAAATAATCTTCCGCTGTCTTTCATGCGTAGCGTTATAGTCATTGTACATAGAAATGGTAATAGCACCAAAGCGTGGCCTGCTTTTAAAATTTGCTCTAATCTCACAGTTTTAAGCCAGATTTTGTCTCGTTCATTTTAAACGCTTTATACATTGTCGATTCTCTTTCTCTAGTAAGATAAGTAAAGATAAGTAAAATTGCAAGGAAGTTTCTTTTGAATTTAGTTAGATTATTTTTTAAGTTCGTTACTTTGTGACGGTTTTAGTTTCTAAATGACTGCTTCGGTGGTTTAACGTGAAGGAAATCGTTGGATCTAGGGTTTAAAGTAGTATTAAGGTTTCTAAGTAAAAATTCTTGGCATGGAGTTCAAAGGAGTCACATTGCTTCTGCCTCAGAGATTGTAAAGATGATTGGGGTTGATGTCAGTTGTAGGTAATAAATAGGGTGGAACAGAAAGGTGTGCTAAATTTTAAATCGTTCATGACGTCTTTGTTGACCTAAATTGAAAACATATGAAATGTACCAGTGGTAGTGAATGTGACTTCTGTGCATGTGGTCTCGAGTTCGATTCCCGGATCGGTTTAAGTGCACCGGATCGGTTTAAGTTCGTCTGGAATTGTACCGACATATCTGCTTACGCTTTTGGGTTTACATAAGCGATTCATATAGTATTATTAAAACATACTTAATTTAAACTGTAACTTACCATCATAAAATCGTCAGATATGCTAAAAAATTACGTAAATAATAAATATTAACAAAATGCAAGTCGGTTTTAATCTCAATATTTAATACGAGAAGCCAAACAAACTATTTTAAAGAAAATAAAAGTGGGGTATTCAATTTCCTAGCGTCGAGAAATTAATATTTATGCAAAGCTAAAAAGAAACGATATACGCCTTCCTTCCAAGTTAAGTGAAAAGGTATGAAATGGTTTGAAATACGAGTTTCACGTATAAAACGAGACAATATTAGGAGGTATTTCGGTTTATCTAGTTATTAAGCTGCCTGCGTCGTTCACCTTGTGGTATAAATTTGTAGTTGTGCGTTTTTATCACATTTTATTTAAGAAAATGGCTGTCTTGTATCGAAATTTGGTCAAGGCCATATTTTCTTAGAGGTTAGCTATCTGCGTAAGAGACATAATGGTGTGGTCAAATCAAACGGGTGTACAAAAACACTTTCTATTCCCACTCTTACTGTCTTGTGGAACGGCAATTCGAAATGACCAGTGAGAGATGCTTGCCGCAACAGGGTGATGAAACAGGATCAAATCATGCAAATCGTTTATTGTCAAATGTTGTGAGTAGTGCTATAACTTAGTGCTGCCTTTTTATAATAAAAATGTCAACCCTATATTAAGGCCGGGGCTCCACCAAAGCGGAGACGAGACGAGCGGAGAGGAGATGTTTTATAAACAACCAATAAAATTGTGTTATTGACACATCTCCTCTCCACTCAGCTTCAGTAGAGATCGCTGTGCGGAGATGTGTAATATTTGAATGGTGCGATGGAAGCGGAGATGTGAGCTGTGCGCGGACGACGCGCAGTGGAGACGAGAGATCTGAGCGGCGGCGGCGTGCAGTGATGTCACCCTCCCCCCTCTCGCCCGCCAGCAACCCGCAGAGCCCTACGCGCGCGCCGGCCGGCCATCTTGCTTGCTGAAACACATCTCTTCTCGCACAGCACACAGCACACCGCACACATTTCCGCTTTGGTGGAGTCCCCCGAGCTGAAAAACATCTCGTCTCGCACAGCACACAGCACACCGCACACATCTCTGCTTTGGTGGAGTCCCGGCCTTAAACTGTCCCACTGCTGAGCACGGGTCTCTTGCCAGTGTGAGAAAGGTTAGGATATGGCCTACCACGCTCAATGCGGGTTGACAGATTTCACATATCTTCGAGAACATAATGTAAAACTCTTAGACATGCAGGTTTCCTCATGATGTTTTCCTTCACCGCTAAAGCAAGCGATAATTTTATTTATTTATTTAAAAGGATCTCGAACAAGAAATACACATATATTGCAATTAAAAGCTAAGCACAATTATTGTAGGTCTTATGTTTTCTTACTAATAAGAGATCACAGCATGCGACAAAAAAGTAGGTACATACATAGATGCAATTAAAATAAAAGTAAAATATTATAATATAAAAGCAGTAACCATGAAATTTAAAAAAAAATACAAATGACAAAATAATAAAGAAAAAGAGAAAAGCGATCTACGAAACATTCCGCAAATGAGCTGCAACAGCATTTTTGAATTTCGTCAGTGAATTATTAAATATATCTATGTCTTCCGAAGCCTGCGACACATCGTTGTAAAAGTAAGATAATCTGATTTATTAACTTAATACGCACATTACTTAGTCTAAGTCAGAGATGCGCACCTTGGGATCGACCTAGAAACCTCTACGTGGTACATGTTTATTGGTCGCCTAATTGGCATAAAAACCAGTGATCTTTAAAATAAAGAATAACATATCAAATTCCCTATAGATAAACACAGGAATGGGGTTCATGCAATGTCATTGTATTTCAAAATGTTGGTTTGCGTGAAGTTTTACTATTATGGGAATACTTACTTGAAAATTAATTAATTTCAAATTATTCAAGTGGCAATATGATGTTTTGTTTTTGTTCGAAATATACACACAGTTTGTGCATCTGATTTCCCTTGTGGAGTTCAAAAATTAAATTTCTGTCGAAATAACATAAATTACAGGCTTTGGAGGAAAATGGTTTGCTTGTCTATGGCTCACCGGAGGGATCTTAAGAAAGCCGTGTGAATACTTTTAATGTATGTATAGCGCAGTTTTCAAACTCTTATACGTAAGCTAATCTTATGAAAAGAAATTGCGATCCACGATTTCGTTTATTTATAAAGTCTTCTAACTTAGAAATTTGTATCTATTAGAATAATAAAACGATATTGCGGTTCAATCAAGAATATTATTTTAAAATTAAACGCACGATGACGGTACACACGATAGTCATTTATTTTCACTATTTTTTCACAAGTATAGATTATACCAAAGACAAACTAACATTTTGATATTCTGACTCACAATTTTCTTATTAAATTAATTTAGTATAAATTTAATAAACTAATTCAAAATCAAAATTTTATTAATTTAGGTCACATAGTAACTCTTATGAACGTCACATTAACTAAATTAAACTATGAATTTATATTATCTTGTTGCTTCGTTCAGCAAAGTAAGGGCGTTCCGTAGTATACCTAATTTATTTATATTCAATGCCAAATATTAATAAAAAGGAGTAATCATACAAAAGATTGTGAAGTTTACCTTACAAATGTCTCCCTCACAACAATTTTCATACTTAATAGTAAAAGAACGAATAATAATATTTTCTAATAGCATTTGTCCGACAACATCCATAATATATTCTACTAATATTATTACGATTGTTCTACACGGGAAAGTGTAGAACTAATGTCGGAGAGCGTGCACCTCTTCGCCGATTATTAATAACGTACAACTCACATTTTATGAATTTAGATATTTTCGGTCTCACTCATTCTAAATTTTTAAAAATAGCTACTGAATTTCTAGCTGATCAAAAATGATACTCTTTAGTTAATCTTGTTAAAATATAATTTTCCTTTATTTGTTTTTTTTGCATACCTAATGCACGTCTGTTATCTTTACTACTCCACTTGTAAATTCGAGGACAATAGTGTGGGTTATACGTTTTTGATATTTAAATGCTAAATTATTTGTAAACACTGCAATGTATAACTGTTTTTTGTCCCAAATAAATAAATTAATAATATTATTAATGTAAAAGTTTGTTAAGATGTTTGTTACTAAATCACGCGTAAACCTTTAAAAGGAGCTGCATGAAACTTAGCACACAGATAGATCGTATCTTTGTCAAACAAATAGGATGCATCTAGTGTTTAATTTGGCAAAGTGTTTTCATTGGGCGCACGCAAGAGAAGTTGTTGGCAGAAGCTAGTCATAAAAAAAAAGTAAATACACTGACATAGCTAAGATATTTGAACTTTTCTTACATATGAGTTGTTGATTTGATTGCCTATTATGACTTGCTCATTTTATAATATGTTCAACTTGCTTTACAAAAAGACAGTGACGTGGGAACATGTGGGTTATATTATGGTGGCAACGCCCTTAGACGTCACTGTAGGTCGCCTAGAAGTCATTGTAGGCGTTGAAATTAAACTACTGTATACGGATTTTATAGCGTTGTTTATTTGACACTTTATTATAAAATTTTGAAAAACTGTTACACTACTATTACTATTAAACTTTACTAATTTTTAAGCTAATTAAATTATTGAAACTATTAAAACTATATACTATTACTATACTATTATACTATTTATATTTATGTTTCCACTTTCCCCGACGTTTCGGTTGCTTTTTAGCAGCCATGGTCACGGGGAGACTAAGATGGTAGTTGTCTCAATGTTCCAGTGTAGTTATTTCAAAGTACCCGAACATAATTTAATCATGGGTGTTTTTATTTACGCAGAATGAGCTCAAACTATCATGAAGTCTAACTGTGGTTTGCTTCTTCTTGGGTTTGACTATTTGAATTACTGGATCCCAAGCTGGTGGTACATTCCAACCATCTTCTCTATTGAAATTAGGATGTTTCTTGATTTCAATAGCCTCGCGAAGCATCCTTGGTAGGAATCGGTGTTCTTTAGCGAGCATCTGTGGTTTGTCAAATCTCAGGTAGTGGTTGGTCCCCTGTTGCACATGTTCACACACAGCAGATATATAGTATATAGTAGTTTAATTTCAATAACATTCGCGTAAACAGAAGACAATATTCGTTGTAGGCGCTTGATTGCATGCTTTACTAGACACTGCTGGGTGGATCCTTGATGTAGTTACAGTTACAGCGATTCATCAACCATTTATGGTGGCGAGGGGGCACTTCGTGGTAGGTTTAATTCGTTGGATCAGTGTCTTCCTCCGCGTGAGCCCGACTAACCCACTCGCACCCCTGTCACCATGGAGAATGTTACATGCGTAAATGCATTATCCCACATTAAAAAAAACAAAGTAGGTTATATTAACCTTACTTTGTATTGGCCCTTGTACATTGATCTAAAGGTTACTTGGTACTTCTATGTATTTTCAAATAAACAATTTTACAAGGTCAAGTTATCAATTTCCATATAATTTACAAGACAACATTCGTTTTAAATGTCTTCAACTCATCATAGTCACTGCTTCTAAAATTTCCTCTTCCTTGAATGCCCAAATATAAATTATAGTACCAAATTACAACACGAGGCGTCAGAAGCAACGTGAACCGTCAAATTTGCTTCGCAGTGAAGCGAAGCGTTCGCCTTGCTTCGGGAAGTTTCAACCACAACCATCATTAGCCCGCGTTATTTAATTTTTAATTTGTTCAGGTACTTTTGTAGCCGTTAATTTATTACTTCGTAGAATTAATTGCTTGTGACATTTTTGTTTGTTAGTATTTTGTTGTAGTAATTAAATTACACGGATGGGACTGTTGTAGTGTATAGTTTCGATGCTTTACTGATAAATTGCGTGTGAGGTTTTATTTACATAGTCTATATGGGTTTGTGGTTACAATGTTTATTTATTGAGTGGCAACAATTATGTCTGGACAGTATTGCTCTATAGTGAAAAAGTAAAGAAAATTTAACAGAATTTACTTTAGATGAATGTTAAAATAAAAATCAGTACTAGGTCTACCTACCTAGTACTGATTTTTATTTTACAAAAATTCGCATTTGTATAAAGATTCGCTTCGCAGCAAATAAGAGTTTGAATACAACGTTTCCTCGCCTAAATATAGGTATTTATGTGAAGATATTTATTTATAAGTACTCTTGTATTTTCTTATAAGCTCTTGTACTCTTGTATTTTCTTATAAGCTCTTGTCGGCAAACTAATTACATTCCCACTCGTCTACTCGCCTACTTCTTGACTTATTAGTATAATTCTGTAATCGTCTTATCCTTGATTGGTTGCCACACATTTTTAAATACACCCTTTTTACCTTCTATTTTTACTCTAAACAACGTCAGCTGAGTTTCAAAATATTAACCTGTTAATTGAAAACTAATTGTGTTTGGCCGCCGGAATGCCAGTAGGTTAATAATACATTTTAGTAAGTTTTAAGTGACTTGCGTAGCGTCTTTATGATACAGGCTTCTCATTTTACTATTTTCTGAATACACGCAAAAGTAAAATCAAATCGTACACGAAAATGAAACATTCCTAAAGTAACAAGCAAAGAAATACCAAAGTAATTTAAACTGAACGTTCGCCACGTCGATTTTCATTTACGTCAGGCAACCCCTGTCAAATTGTTGCCAGCCCATAAAATACAAGACGCCATGACACCGAAAAATAGGAATAATAAAAATTCTATCGTAGTAATTATAAGTTTTCACAACAAGTGCAATAATTTACAGTAATGAAAGCCAAGGTGTTGCGAACCCTGCGCAATTTAATTTCAAGAAAAATAAGGTCGTGAAAATGGAGTTCGCAACTTGGTCCTTTACAGCTTAATAAGATGAGGTTTTAAACTTAAGATGGCCGACACAGTCGGACAAAATAAAGACTCGGTGTTCGCCTTACATACTGTTGATGATATTTTCATGATTATTGCCTAATTTCATATCTATTTCATTTTTAAACAGACAGTTTAGTTCCTATGTCGCAGGAGACTTATAAACATTCTGTCAACGAACATAGAGATCACACGCGATTGTTGTGCATGAAGATTTGAGTTAGTTTTTCGGTACCGGTTCGCTATTATCTTTCTGGACGGAGCTGAGGCGGTATGAGTAACCGAACAATTTCTCGCGTCGGTTACTTACGCACATTGGCCCAATTGTGGGCTAAGTGCGTAACACACGTCCAACTAACTAACTCCTTCCTCGATTCAACAGTGGGATTTTTCTGATAAGCAATTCTTTGTAGCAGCATGTAGCCTAAAACCGGGCATTTTTCGGTAGATAGTAATAAGTACTTTTGCCTTCTAAGTATATTATGTTCTAAAACCGGCCTCGATGGCGTAGTGGTTAGTGTAACCGACCGCCCGAGGTCGCGGGTTCGATTCCCGCACAAGTCAAACATTTGTGTGCATGAACATGGATGTTTGTCTTGGTCTGAGTGTTTCTATGTATAATATGTATATATTTACAAAAAATATATATATATGTATGTTTGTCAATTGTCTAGTACCCATAGTACAAACTCTGCTTAGTTTGGGCTAGATGGTGTTGTGTGTACGTGATATAATATTATTATTATTATTACAGCTGGTGCAATGCAGATGTAATAAACCGGTACACCTCAGTGTATCCCTTTGAGGATACAGGTGTAAAACTATGCATGTATATACAGTGGACTCCCGGTAACCCGGCCCCTGTCTAATCCGGTGCCCCCTGTAGTCTGACTTGTCTATCACTGTTTATAAAATTTATTTCGGCACATCTTTACTTATATAATGCACTAGATGTTCCCACGGTTTCACCCGCGTTTATCGTTACTGCGGCGGCCCCGTGGGTCGTAGCGTGATGTTATATAGCCTATAGCCTTCCTCGATAAATAGAGTATCCAAAACTAAAATAACTTTTCAAATCGAATCAGTAGTTCCTGAGATTAGCGCGTTCAAACAAATAAACTCTTCAGCTTTATAATATTAGTTTAGATGATTAAACAGGTTGTAAGTTCTACGCGCCAGCACTAATGTGCTCGACGTGTTATAGTTGCATAGAATCTTATAATTTTGATTCTTAATTTGTCGGATTACAAGGTACTCTTAATGAAAAACTGCCGGACTTTTGAGCGCATGCGCCACATGTGGCACAAATTCGATTATTCGACACCGCCCTGCAAAACGTTTGCCGGTTTACCGGGGGACTTCGATCAAATATACCATAGATGCACATTCTCATACAAAAACCGCGTCAATATGTGGCACTGACCAGTACTACTTACTTATAAGTGTCTGCATTTACTATGGAATCCAGGAAATAAACCGGAATAACCATTGAACGCCCACTGAGAATGTTATAACGCGTCAATGTAAAGCGTCCTAAGTGTGTTACTCGCGATACGCAAGCGTACTAAGTATATGGTACGGTCTCCACCGTAGTAGTGGTGTCGATTCGCTCTCGCTTACGAGCAGCGCACGCAAGAGTGAGTGGGACAGGTGCATAATATAGCGCATACGACTGATTTATGCACAGTTTTGTTGGGGCCGTTTTTCGAGCGACGATCGTGCATCTATGGTATATTTGATCGATGCTGGGGGACCACTGTATTTAAAAAATATTCTTCTGTTTGTACTATATTCAAAACAGGTAACACAAGTATTATACATATTGACGTGACATTTTTCTGCACGGATGGTGAAGTGGTTTACGTGATTGCCTTGCCACTGTCACTACGACGAGTGTTGTGCTTTCGATCCCTACACGGGACAAATTTATGTGATTCACAATAATCGCCACGAGTCTGGGTGATTGTTTCCTCCATAAAAATTTTTGTAAAGTATCCCGCAACACAGAAATTATACCTGGACCAGTCTATCAGATATAAAAACGACGAATATATCTGCGAACACACATAAAAAAAAATACTGGGGCAGTCTTTGGGGACTGCCGATAGTAGTGAAAACTTTAATCCTTGATCATAAAAACTTCTGTACAAACCAAAAAAAAAAGATCGGGTCGGATGCTAGTTCCTGATACCCACTTGGGGATTATTAAGGGGGTCAAAATTTCGTTATTTTTGCGTAGGACGCACCATTTCTGAGATATTGTTAATATTCTAATAAAAAATAATAAAGCGTGGAAGTGTGACGATGACGCGAGTTCCATGATTTTTGTTCACCCAAGAAGTGCTTACGTCTGGTTAAACTAACCGAATTGGAAATATGAGATGATATTATTATATCTTTATTATATAGATTAATTGATTTGTCTAATAAGATGTTTTACTTTTTCTATTTCCTAGTTAAATACTCTTTATAGTAAAAAAAAAAGTATTTATAATGTCTGTGAGAAACGCGCCTAAAGAAGATTTCACTGCAAAAATATATATACGGTCGAATTGAGAAACCTCCTCCTTTTATGAAGTCGGTTAAAAATAAAAGAAATGTATTCTAATGAAGTAGAAAACACAAATATTAGACACATTGACTTGTTCGAATCTGTTCTAACGCCTGAATGAATTTGAATAAAATCAATTTTATTCAAGTTCACGAGAGACTTTGACGTAAACAATTGACGGCTGATAAGCGTTATCACACGTCTCGAGTGATCGAGGTGTTTCTATTTAACATTCGAACTTTTGTTCGATGTTGAAAAGTTAAATATCGACGCTTATCTGTTCAGAGTGGAAAATATTAAACATGTTTTTGTATCATCTCGCCTTTGAATATTGGGGTAAGATAAAGATGTATATCTCACGTAATATGAGTAGGGTTGCCATCTCTAAAATTTGGCAACCAGGACAAGAAGCGTGAAAACCCCGGATTTTAGAGCCCAGAACCCGGACATGTTAACAGGTTTTTTTAAACATAGTCAGTGTAATAAAAAACAGTTACGGGACGGTGAATTTAGCGAGTCGGTTCATTGGTTGATCGCGGCGTGCGGGCAGTGCGTGTGTCGCGGGCGGCCCAAGACTTTAAATTTTTAAACCCGGACTACAAATGAAGCCTCTCCCGGACGCTCCCCGGATGCCCTCTAAACTAGGACAAATCTGGGGAAAGCCGGACGGATGGCAACCCTAAATATGAGGAAGGTTAGAGGCACGGCAGGGGAACTTAAACTACTTACTAAGATTTCGCCTATCATACATATTCATTGCATTACATGACATAGCATTGTTGTATTCTCATATAAACAATCTAGAATCCCAGTAATATTATAAACTAGATGTACCCGCGGTTTCATCTGCACCGCCCCCATGGGTCGAAGCGTGATGTTATATCCTGTAGCCTTTCTCGATAAATAGACTATCCATCACTAAAATAATTTTTCAATTCGAACCAGTAGTTCCTGAGATTAACGCGTTCAACCAAACAAACAAACTCTTCAACTTTATAAAATTAGTATAAATGGGATACTTTGACTACACTGGATGGCGTAACTGGTAAGCGGTGGTCCCGCCGCTGCCACCGTGCAAAATGTTGTGGGTTCGAATCTCAGGCAGGACAATTATTTGTGTGAATAACAGATGATTTTTCCTAGTTTGGGTGTATTTTGTTAACTGTATATGTATAAAATGTCCCGTGACGCAAGATTTTAGCACCAATGCGAGAGTAGTCTATAATTATTTTTTATTGCCTCTTTGTTTAGATTTATTGCTTAATCAAGCATAAATCATGGAACAGATTTGGAAAAGGACATGTCTTGGATTAGAAGCCCCTTTACATGATTCACGACCTCATATCCTTAATGAGGCAAGCAGCAGCCATTCCATTGCAGTAAAATTATGCTGTATTATTTCGGCAATCATCATTACATATTATAAAACAAAGTCCCCCGCCGCGTCTGTCTGTTCGGGATAAACTCAAAAACTAATGAACGGATTTACATGCGGTTTTCACCAATAGACAGAGTGATTTATGAGGAAGGTTTAGGTATATCATTTGTTAGGGTTTTGTACTACCAGTGCAAAGCTCGGGCGGGTCGCTAATCCTAACCAATATTATAAAAGAGAAAATGAGTTTGTTTGTTTGTTACCTTTTCACGCCTAAACCACTGAACCGATCATCCTGAAATTTTGCAAATACGTTGTGAGGTGTACAGAAACGGACATAGACTACCTTTCATCCCGAAAAAAATTACTGTTCCCGAGGAAAACAACAATAACGTTCTTATGATAATAGATGGCGCCACGTGTCTTTCGAATCATGATTGAATTATATTATTACAAGCATAGTACAACCCGAATTGATTGTCAAATTCTAAATTTTATTCTAAGTCTTTCTCTAATTTTCTGGGGTAACTCAACAAATACCTCAATGGCTTTTAAGTGTCAGAAAAGATGCATACGGCCAATTTTTAAACTAGAACCCACTGACAGCTGTAAAACATACTTTCAGAAATATAAAATATTGACATTACCAAGCACTTATATTTTGGAAATTGCAATATTTGTCAAAACAAATACTAGCTTATTTCCTAGGTTAGAAGATACAGTTGCACGAAACAGACGTGATAATAGTAGACTGCGCCTACACCAAGCAAAAACCGAACTTATGCGTAGAAGTGTATTTTGTATGGCTCCAGTAATCTATAATCATTTACCGCAACAGTGGAAAAGCTTGAGCATGAATAGTTTTAAAAGCAAATTAAAAGCTTTTTTGGAAAATAAAGCATACTACTCTGTAATAGATTTTTTAAATGACAAAATATAATTGAATATGTAGTTTAATATATACTATTATTGACATAATTATGATTGCTTTGTGATACTTTATTTATTTCCGACATTAAATCATTGACTATAAATTTATTATCAATTTAAAATATTGTATTATATAATTGAAAATAGAATGCTGACTTAATATATATCAAATAAGACCGAAATAATATTTTTTGTTATAATTTTAATCTAATTGCATGCCTAATGGTAGAATATGGCAGAACTTCTATAAAATGTAACACCATAACTGTAAACCCATGTTTGCAATAAATAAATGATTGATTGATTGATTAAATCAACGCGAGCGAAGCCGCAGGCAAAAGCTAGTATGAAATAAGTGTTACTACTGTACTTTAATTTCAATGAATAAAATTCGCGTAAACAGAAGACAATACTATATAAGTGTTACTTCTAAGCTGTAACAATTATTTCACTAATTACTTAATTAATGAATGTTTAATAAAACTTAGAAGAACAGGAACTTCTCAGAACATTCATCCAAGTTGTTAAATTAACAGCTCTACAAGAAATTAATGATAAATATTTTAATTTAGACTCGTTTCAATGTGGTTCCATTAAGTTTGTTTTTGTGAAGCACAATTATGCGGCAAACCCCACCTTTATCTCTAATTAGAGAAAATTTGATTAGTTTTGGGCTCAAAGGAGTCAATTTTCTTTGTAGACGGAAAAATTATGGAAAATTGCGACAAAATCTGCCCACTAGGGTAACGCCGGAAATTTGTTTTTGAGGTCGTTTGTGCTAATCTTTTATATTAGAGCTTTGGTCTCGACTGTTAAGCGATCTCCGCTCTAGCCAGTTATAGAAATGAGTGTTGGGTTTTTCTGTCACTACACTTATACTCGTACATACGGTGACGAGATAGACTTGAATGAAAATGGCAGATTGACTTGGACAGCTTTGGAAAGGATAACGGAGCGAATTCATGTGAGAGGCTTTAGCGTAGCAGTGGGGTAGGGGTACTAATAAGCTATCGAAAAAAAAAACAACGCGTTGCACTCCGGGAGTGCCGGCAGAAGTGAAAACTTGAATATTAACGTTGTGCATTTTTGATATTTTGGAATGGTTAAGGAATAATTTTGCACGAATTGCTTTAACTATCAGTATAAAAGTACTATCATTTATGTGATAAAATACAATATTCATTTATTGCGCTATCGTACACAAACATGACAATTCTCCCTCCGTCTTACGAATTTTCGATCAGGTCACGTGTCCTGACGCAAGTTTAACATTTTTTACCCATCACAAAAAGTGCACAACGCCGCTAAAGAAGTTTTCACTTCAAAAAAACACATTAGCTGATGCGTTAGCCTTGCAGTTTACATATATTGCTATATGTACTGCAAGGGTAAGGCAGTGGTTTAAATATATCACTGTCAATGGTGCACTGTGTACATAAAGTAATATTTATATTTTGGCATAGTCGTGCCGATTCAAAGTCAAAGTCAAAAATCATTTATTCATTTAGGTCACAAAGTAACACTTATGAACGTCAAAGTATATAGGTTAGTGAGTTTACTAAGTTACTGAAGCTACATTTAGGTTAGTTGCTAGGTTCAGGCAAAGGGTAGAGCCTATGAGAAGAAACCGGCAAGAAACTCGCGGCCACTTTTTTAAATCGCCAGTTAAATATAATTTCAGTACTTTACAACTCGGATTAACAAGGTGTTACAGCCATTATGCCATATACTACTGACTATAAAAAACTAAAGATAATAACAATAATAACTTAATAATATTATAGAGAGGAAATAATTTGAGCTAAGATATATTATTTAATATAAATCTAAAATAGACAATAGGATGGCATGATGGCGCATACACTTACACTTTGTGACTATGCAAAGGCTTAAATTGACTTATAAGTAATACAGATCTTTGAATCCTGTATGCAACAAGCAACTAGCTCCATGAGTTTTAAAATTGATTCTAAGTGTTATTTGTGTCTGTTTTTATATTTGTATAGTCTACCACATAGGGGTCGCTCTTAGTGGTGGAGTAGACTTTGAAGCAAACATTTTTGAAGTGAAAACTTTTTTAGGCGCGTTGAGCACTACTTGGGTGAACAAAAATCATAAAACTCGCGTCATCGTCACACGTCCACGCTTTCCATTTTTGAATTATTTTAAAATAAAAATTTCCATTTTTGAATTATTTTAGAATTTATAAAGAAGTGTTTATGATCAAGGATTAAAGTTTTTACTTCTATCGGCAGTCCCCAAAGAATGCTCCGATTTTTTTTCGTACATATGTCTTATTGGTCAAGTAACTCTAGTGTATGCGGCTTCGGATAATAAGGCCCCATGATGTAATCCTTGACCGGACCAGGATCCTGCAAATCTATTGCTTTCTTTGCAAGAAATTTCACAGTAACAGCTTGGAGTTAGGAAGTTGCCGATTTTTCATGTACCTCGGAAAGCGCTAAAAGCCGTGAGTCGTCTGTTCTCTCATAGCTCATGTCGAATGCTATTCCATTGGACTATGAATAGATACTTCTGTTTGCTCACACATATACATTATAATAACTTATGCTCGGATGTCTCTGTTAAGATGGGACGCCGCGCCGTGACGGAAATTTGGCCTAAAGAACTTTATTTTTTTGTCGACACAAATTGTAAAATCGATAACAGTCATATAAGTAAAATGTTATATGTACTAGAATCATTTTATAGATTTTATCAAACATGTTATATAAAAATAAGTCCATTGGACCAGTCTCAGTTGTGTGTTAGAGCCATATAAAAAATACGAGGTGGTCCTATTACTACGGCGATATTGTTTATGACTACTACGGTATCCTAAAACTAACATTAATATCGATAAAACATTCATATACCTGTTTTGGGTATTTTGCTCTACGAATATTGTTCTACCATTTATGTTAAAACTTCCACCATTTTAATAACAAAACAATGGGTAAAGCATTGATTCACAGTGAATATTTTATTTATTTTGATTTGAGTAGTGGGTTTAGTGTGAGTGCTCTAAGCAAAAGTAAGATAGACGGATTTTTGTTTAAGTCTGTTATTTAGACATTATAAAGGTTAGAAATTGAATTATACTAACAATAATAAATGAGGTTCGTTTGGTTTCTTAGACTTATTTTGCTCTTGTTCTAATTCTTGTGTCTTGAGGGCCTTTACTAATATCCACAAAGAATACCCAAACTTGGATGCTTGGGATTCGAACTCATACTCAGCATAGTGGCCAGGCGACCAATGAACCACTACGCCGCGCAAACATTTATTAGATAAACCACAAATACTCGCAAAAGAACGGGAATTCCAAACATGACGCCCAGTGACGCTGAAAAAGTTATCAATCCTGTGATGCTGACATAGGCCTGGGATCGCTATCGGATTTTCAGTTAGACCCTTAGCGATACAACTGAGGAAACGACATTCAGGCAGTCGTTTTTGCGTAATGCGTGTACAAACATACAGACAGACTAAAATAATTAAAATAAAATAGTATCGAAAAATAAAACTGAAGACTTCTCAAATTATGTTTTCTTAAATATTTCTTACTAGCTTTTGCCCGCGGCTTCGTTCACGTTAATTTAGAATTTGACAATCAATTCGGGTCGTACTCTGCTTGTAATAATATAATTCAATCATGATTCGAAAGACACGTGGCGCCATCTATTATCATAAGAACGTTATTGATGTCTTCCTCGGGAACAGTAATTTTTTTCGAGATGAAAGTTAGGCTATGTCCGTTTCTGTACGTCTGACAACGTACATATATGCAAAATTTCAGGATGATCGGTTCAGTGGTTTAGGCGTGAAAAGGTAACAAACAAAGAAACAAACTCATTTTCGCTTTTATAATATTAGTTAGGATGAACAGACACCTACAAGTTACAATACATACACCTAAAAGTTATATGTATAGATGAACGTATTGAAATTGTGCTTGGCCTCACGTAGCATTTATATGAACACAGGAAGTTTAGTTTCACTACCAATAAATAAATGTAATTATTTATAGAAGCACGTACATTCGGTGATTTGTGGTCCTGTATTATTAGGGTACTTTATAGGGTCCCATTGGTGTCGTAAGTATCGGCAGATAATACGTCTATCTGATGCAGTAGTATCGGTCAAATTGTGGTCGTTCTAATAAAATTACCCGAAATATAGTATTGGATATTAAAGTTGTTTAGATTTGATGTTTTGTTTAAGCGTATTTTTATTGGTTGACCACCAAACTTAATAGTACATATTATTCGAATAGCGATCGAATATTCGAATAACGAAATGATCGAATGAATTGTGACTGCTTGGATGGAGAAGTACCTACTTGAAATGGTTGTCTGTCTGACGCCACCGCAGCCAGTGGGTTGCGGGTTTGATTTCCACACATGACAATTCGTATGATCCACTAATAGTTGTTCCGTCTCTTGGGTGTTATTTGTGTTTGTTGTTTGAATGTCTCTTAGTTTCCTTGCGACACAGGATTCATTATAAATAGTTGTGAGAATTCTTTAAAAATCTAGCTTCCATTTCTTCTCGCTGATCGTATTAACAAACTTTTTTTTATCGTCTTTCGCACCATTTGTTCTCTTCTATAGTGTAGTGCTCGTGGCTATAATCGTTTACGTATTATTAATTCATAATCGAATATCAATCAGTATCATTTGATATGCATTTGAACTTGAACATTTTATAATCGATTAATTAATCGTCCATCACTATCATACTTTACTACTACTATATAGGGATATACAATTGTAATCTTTTTATCTCTCTACTTATCCGATTTCTGGACCCGCTTCAGCGTTTATTACTGGTAGTTAATTCATATCAGCTGCTCTTCCCGTAAAAGCGATCAATAAACTCTTCCCAAAGCTTCTCTTATTAATGGGATACTCGTTCTATGGGATAAACCGTACAATACTTATATATAACGATGCCTGTTCGATTTATGTGTGTAAGTTTCCCTTTGTATGTATATTACATAGTAAGAAGACTTACATCTGTATTACGACAAGTAATTTGTAGGGCTACAACACATTCGAATAATCGATAGTAGTATTATCTTGCATTCGATTGTTGTTAAATTCGTTTCTTACCGAATAATCTATACTAATATTATAAAGCCTCAGAGTTTGTTTGTTTGGTTGAACGCGATAATCTCAGGAACTACTGGTTCGAATTGAAAAATTATTTAAGTGTTGGATAGCCTATTTATCGAGGAAGGTTATAGGCAATATAACTTCACGCTACAACACACGGGGACGGCGCAGTAACTAAAAACGCGGGTGAAACCGCGGGCACATCTAGTAATCGAATATTTTGCAATGAGATTCGTTAGTGATATGTTAATAAGTTGTAATCAATCGTGTAGCTATTTTTTTAAATCAATTTATGTAATTATTTATGTATCGAATAAATCGAAATATTATTTTTTTTATTGTTAATCGCCAATTTAAGTGTTTAATCCCAAAGTAATAGCCAAAATTTTTTTTAAACGCACATTGTGCTAGCTATGATTTTAAGTGCCACGTAATCGAGCAAGTAGAGCGTCGCGAGTCTATTGTCGGCTAATGATACAATGGTGCCAATTCTGTTGTCACAAAATTCTCTAAACTTAACTAAAAATTACTAAAATTTATTTTAGTCCTGCCACTTTTAACGATTTCAGAATACGAAATGTCGTTTCGCAGGACTAAACAAAATTTTAGTGATTTTTAGTTAAATTTAGAGAGTTTTGTGGCAACAGAATTGG
The DNA here is from genome assembly GCA_963564715.1 of Catocala sponsa. Classification (NCBI taxonomy): domain Eukaryota; kingdom Metazoa; phylum Arthropoda; class Insecta; order Lepidoptera; family Erebidae; genus Catocala; species Catocala sponsa. The sequence goes on from OY751351.1 coordinate 14,377,170, forward strand.
CAGCATTTTAAAACGCCCAACTGCCTTAAGAATCGGCGGGGTCGCGATCGCATGTGCAAGTGATTCGCGCGGCCCCGCCGATAGTGGTTTTGTCGAGGAACACCGTGGTAGGTTTAGTCGGTATTCCGAAAGATACATTATTCTTATTCCAACTTTCTCTTTTACCCCGGCGAGTCCGATATAACCCCTCTGCCTGCCCCCGCGGAGGGGTATGCATCAAAGCATTCGACCAGGTAAAAAAAAAAGCTTCCTTAAGAAAGCCATTGATTGTGTGCTTGCCTTGTAAATCATAAACACGAACTTATAGGACTAGATTGACGACACAGTCTTACGTTAACACATACTGTCTATTTTAAATTAATATTTTAAATTTAGAAACTTAAATTTTCAGTATTCATTATTAATATTTTATCATTTTCTTTTCAAGTAAGTACGCTGAAAATACATCTACGTAATAGGTAACAAATGGCCCTAGACAGAATCTACACGTAATTGGAGATTAGATAAAACAGTATAACCATGTTTCATTTTAAATCTAAGAAATATCTTCTGAGTAATTGCCTACTCAATTATAAAGTCTAGAACAGCTTAATTGGTAAGTTTAGGATTAAGGGATGTCTAGCGAGTCTAATGATTGTGCTTAAAAGCTACGGGCAGTTTGAATAATACGAATCTAAGGTAAGCAATTGCTTTTAAAATGTCTATAGCCATTATACTTTAGAAATTGTTGAAGTGTGTGTATAAGAGTGTAAGCTTCTTTACTTTAGAATAATAGGTATGCTCTTTTAGTTTGTAAGTATCAAATAATAACAAAAAGAAACCAAACTCTTTTAAAATCAAATCTATATTGTAAATGTAATAGTTAAAACATATCGACTGTTAAAATGCTATTTGGCATAAGCGCCATTTTTTGAGATCATGATTTATACAGATAGTCCCAAAAATCGCGTGTAAAAAAATCAAGAGAGTGTGTGTGTAATGTAGATTTTTTGTTTTTTTTAAATGCCTATAATTTTTTAAATACGTATCTTCGATTTTTTTTATGTTTCTCTTAGCTATTATTACTTAGCCTGACGTCAACTTCTGGGACATCGGAAAAATGAAAAATTGGTCATTTCATATATGTGTATATAGATATATATACATTATCTCACGCATGTACATAATATCGAACAAATAGGCATAGGTACACCTCTGCCTACCCATATACATAATACATTACATAGTTTAACACACATTTAGGCAACTATGTATTGATCTCACATAATAATGGCGATTCTATTTTATTTTATTTTATTTATTTATTTATTTATTAAGCATCTCCAACAAAGTATATACACAAAATTGCACAGACAAATGGACATTAGTTTTGTATAGTGTACTCCTTTACTTATTGGAGATCCTTCAGTTATAGGAGCCCACAGCATGCACATACATTTAACAACAAAGCAAAAAATAGAAAATTTAAAATTAATTAATTAAAATAAGCTACATGTTAGGAATTAACTTAACAAAAGAAATAAACAATGTGAAACTTAATGAAAAACTTAAATAACCCGTTGTAAGTGTGTTTTATATTTTGGTAAGGGTTGACTAATATCAATATCGTGAGACTTTGATAAATTATTGTATTGCCTACAAAGCCTTGGTACAGCAGTGTAATGACCCAGGTTGGTTTTTGAGAATGGAACATCCAATAGGTAATTCTATTGCTGTCTACCGGACACAGTCTTAGTAATCCTGCAGCTACTAAAAATTCTTAGAACAACAATAATATCATAATATTGTCTTCTGTTTACGCGAATGTTATTCGTTGAAATTAAACTACTATATACGGCTTTTAGAACAACAATAATATCATAATATTGTCTTCTGTTTACGCGAATGTTATTCGTTGAAATTAAACTACTATATACGGCTTTTAGAACAACAATAATATCATAATATTGTCTTCTGTTTACGCGAATGTTATTCGTTGAAATTAAACTACTATATACGGATTTTATCGCGTTGTTTATTTGACACTTTATTACAAAATTTTGAAAAACTGTTACACTACTATAATACTATTTAACTTTACAAATTTTTAAGCTAATTAAATTATTGAAACTATTAAAACTATTTATACTATTACTATATTTACACTTTCCCCGACGTTTCGGTTGCTTTTCAGCAGCCATGGTCACGGGGAGACTAAGATGGTAGTTGTCTCAATGTTCCAGTGTAGTTATTTCAAAGTACCCGAACATAATTTAATCATGGGTGTTTCTATTTACGCAGAATGAGCTCAAAGTATCATGAAGTCTAGCTGTGGTTTGCTTCTTCTTGGGTTTGACTATTTGAATTACTGGATCCCAAGCTGGTGGTACATTCCAACCATCGTCTCTATTGAATTAGGATGTTTCTTGATTTCAATAGCCTCGCGAAGAACAATAATATCACTTCGCGACAAGGAAATTGAAGCCTCATGACCTCCTTAGACCTCATGCACGGCATCGCATTCACTACCGATACGCCACCGAGGTAGTGAAAAGTTATTAATATTCTTGAAGTACATTTACACTTAATTAATTAATATAATTAACTAGCTGTCCCGACAGACGTTGTCCTGTACACATGAAAAAAAGAAAAAACAAATCTAAACCATTCTCGAATCCACTTGAACACTCACAAAAAATTTCATCAAAATCGGTCCAGCCGTTTAGGAGGAGTTTAATTACAAACACAAGCACAGAAGATTTATATATATAAAGATGTAAAGAAATCGTATCTTCTTGCATTTTTAACGTTATTCGTAAAAGATTTATTCAATTTAAAATGACAGCTTTAAAAAGAATTTTACTGTGATTGGTTATCAATACGTGTGCTAAATTCCATATTAATCGGAAGTCCGGAAGTGAGTAAAAATTGGATCGAAAGGTTCCATAACATTTTTTATTAAATATTCATATATTTACAAATGCAAGAGGGGAAAGTGGCATTTTCACATAAACCTGAGATGTGGACACACCAGGGCAATCCTAATGGAAATGTTCCTCCACTACACTTTAGAAACGATCGCAGCCTTGTAATGAGTTCTTATGGTGTTTAGGGGGACTTTCAGGCCCCTTGAGGTTATGGTTACTTTTCTATTGATGTAAGTACTACGCGGGCGGAGCCGCGCATAAAAGCTAGTAGTATATAAAAGGGACAATTCATAGATTCTCTATCTATTTTTATGAAACAAGTACTAGTCGACATATGCAAACCTACACAAATATGTAGGTTTGTATATTTAGATAAGTACTTGTTGGGGAAATGCAGGCCCTAAGTAAATACTTAGGGCCTGCATTTCCCCGAAGAGGCAGTAACGTCTACATTTTGACTCTCACATAACAAGTGCGCCTGTTCCATTCTGCTACTGAATATATCCTAAAGAGTCGGAGTTTACTTTACCTCAAATCTATAATTTTCCTGTAAACGTTAGCTCTCCCTTATGCCGCGGCACTAATAGTACTTTTAACATATATATATACAAAATGTTCCATTTTACTGTTCCATATATGTATACGTCCTAACTTTGCTAGTAGTTACGCCGAAATTTAATCGAAAAACAAAAACCGTTTCATTCGCGTCGCCAATCAAAGTCAAATCCGGCAAACCAATGCAATCATTACGAAACAAAGCATTTTCCGATTGAAAATTACGTTTTTATTGAACAAAATCGGTATTAGAATCGGTTTACGGTTTTTCGATTCGATGTCAATGCCATTATTGTGGAAACCACACGGTTTTAAGTGTGTATGTACGAAGTTTAAAATCGATTCAGATAACAGATGACGTGAGAGTGTATCGAATGTTGGGTTGTGATACGGTGGTTCCCAATTAGCTGTTAAATACTCTGTCAATTACATATTCAGCAATATAGATAGTACTAGCTTTTGCCCGCGGCTTCGCTCGCGTTCATTTAGAACTTGACAATCAATTCGGGTTGTACTCTGCTTGTAATACTATAATTCAATCATGATTGGAAAGACACATGGCGCCATCTATTATCATAAGAAAGTTATTATGGTTTTCCTCGTTTTCGGAATGAAAGGTAGCCAGTGTCCGTTTCTGTACACCTGTCAACGTATATGCAAAATTTCAGGATGATCGGTTCAGTGGTTTAGATGTCAAAAGGTAACAAACAAACAAACTCATTTTCGCTTTTATAATATTAGATAGTATTTAGTACAAGTGTTTCTAATTACACGATTGTTTTCACGAAGGGGTACGAGAGATGTATAACGCCCACATATCGCTAGATATGATTTAAGCCCCTTGTAATAGGGGCCAGACTAATATTCGCCACCGAATATTTAATGTCAACAGATAATTATCTCTTTGTCTATACACGTCGCCATTAAATTTTTCTAATAATACGCCTGTCCTAGGTATTGTTGCAGCACCTTACAGTTATGATTTGTAAACCAAATTTTATTGTAAACGTGGCGATTAAAAAGAGTGGCCATGAGTTTCTTGCCCGTTCTTCTCATGAGCCCTACACCCTTGCTTTGCTAAACGTGGCAGTAAATGTTAATTCACAGAAAAAATTTAGTATAACTTTGACATTCATAAGTGTTACCTTGTAACCTAACTTGAATAAATTTATTTTTGATTTTGATTTTTGATTTTGTACGCTAGACTTTTACCGAAGAGTTATTTGATCTCATCCCACCTTGTGAGAACCACACGTGCCGGTCTTCGTAACCACAGATGGACGGTTAGCACGATCCCGTCTCGCACCAAAAGGTTTAGCAATTCCTTCTTATGCCGTACCATACAACTTTGGAATGGTCTTCCGGCACATGTGTTCCCTTCTTTCTATGACATTGGGTATTTCAAACGTAGTGTGAAGAAGCATTTGGTCAGACCGGCTTGACACTGACGACGGCTAGAAGACATCTATCTTCTTCTCGTCGTCACTGTCTCTGGACTGTAATTGGGCTTCTTTCCATCAGGTCCGTTACTTTCCATCACTTTGCCGTGTCACTATAATTTACTTAAGCCATAGGACCAAAAATACATATGTTTGTGATGGTTGGTTAACTCTTACGATAGTTATAGTGAGTAACTTTACAATAAATAAAGCTCACGCATAGTGAGTTTCATCAGCGAGTGCCTCGCTATTCTGTAAAAGTTTTCATCTCGAACTCAGATGTCACTTTGTCAGTAACTATACTATTTACCTAGAAAGATTTTACTGCGGGAGAAATTATTTTATTTTTATTGTTTAAAGAACAACTCCCGCACTAACTACTAATATCTGTGTCGCAGGCGAAGGCAAGTAAATTACTTAAGGTACATCTAGGCCAATTAATAATTTGTAGATCAAATAATTTATATATTTGCCATTTTCAATTATATAGATTTTGTAGTAATCAAAACAAATCTTTTTGTGCAAACAGTATCAACATACAGGCTGAAAAAAAATAATAAATAGTATCAACATCGATTACAAAATAAAGGAGTAATTAATATTTTGTATCTTTCTCGATATCTTCCTCGGACAGCTGCATTTAAATAGTTTTGTAGTATATCTTAAGGTTATATATATATATATATATATATATATATATATATATATATATATATATACATATATATATATATATACTTAAATGTGTTAATATAGTATAAATATATTCTATAAGTTTATATTTATTATTTTTATCCCATTTTTTGTTGTCGTTATGTTTTCTTATGCATTGATGTGTATTAATAAATTATTGTTAGTAGGCCTGCGAGAATACCAGTGTTGCAGTATAGTATATACTGCAACAATAGCTGATGCAGTTGGCTAATTTGATCTCCATGTACCATTTTCTGCCTAATTGTATTTAATATTGTTTTTAAAATTATAATATTATGTATGTATGGAGATTCAAATAAAACATTTTTTTTTTCTATCTATCTTACTTTTTCTGCCATTTGACAGTTAACCCTAGTACCTGATTTGAAACGTGTGTATCTTATTTATTTTTGAGTTGTTTTAGTTTTGGTAATGTTTATTTAACTTACCTAATTAATAAAAAAATGTGAGTCATCTACTTTATTTTTCTATATGAGATCCAAACTCACAACACTCAGCACTGCAATAGCACAGATTCGACAATGGACGTTGCAATTAAGATTTTAGTATCACACACACACCGTTTTCACAACGATCACTTACCACATCCCAAATTCAATATGTCTTTCAAAGATATCTTTGAAAGACATATTAATCATTCTACTAGTACTACTATATAAGCATACTCGTATTGTATCAATCCATTTTTGGCAATCAATTAACTTCGCTCCAAAGAGCAATTCGCCGATGTAGGTCAGAACGAGTTTCTGTAGGTAAATTGAGCCCAAATGACCATAACCTCGGGTCCAGAGCGACTGACGTCAGACCACAACACTGTTGAATTATATATACATTTTTATATGCAAAAATTAACTAATTATTATATTTAACTATTTAGAATAATTGCACCTTAGTAATTAATTTAAGTCTAACCTCAGTAAACAAATTAACCAACAATCTTTGACGTATATAAGTGTTCCTTTGTGACCTAAATTAATATTTTTTGGATGTTTGCGTTATAATCTTGTGTTATACTTCTGCGTTGAATAAGTATTCCAGGGCTCCTCAAGGATATGCTTGGCTGTCAGCAGTGGTACCAGTTGATTATTTCCTTAGAGAACCCTTACGCTGGCGGTGCTTGATTCCAGTGCCTCAATTTTTAGATTTGACAAATAGCATCTAATAATGTTTACTTTTACTAGTTTCCATCATCATCATCATCATCAGGCTATAATAGTCCACTGCTGGACATAGTTTCCATACAGTAACAATTTTCAATCATATCCTAACTAATATTATCAATGCGAATACAGGTTTAATTGATCATGAAATTTTGCAACACATTGTCAGAGGTACAAAAAAGGACATTAGGTACCTGTCATCTAGAAAAAGTACTGTCCCGAGGAATAAATCTACATTAACGCCAGCTAAGCCGCTAATAATATTATTTCTTATTAAATACTTGCATTATATAATAATAATAATAATAAACGTTTGTTTTCTCACCAAAATATACACATATTATATAAACAGCATTAAAAAATATTACATAGCCTCTGGGAAACAAGCGTGAATCTATGTATGTATGTATTGTGGGAGACTGGTGCCTTAGCTAGGCTCGAGGCCTGTGTTTCAGGGCACCAGGTCCCCACCCCTTTGAAACAATTTCGTTTTGCAGATTATGTATTAGTGCTGATAGATTTAATGTAGCAAGAGAAATTAAAAAAAAGGAAAAAAATTGTCCTTATGTATTTATAGCAATATGTTGTTAATTTTTAACAGCAGTAGTTTAATTAGTATTTTATTGTTTAACAACTGGTAGGTAATCAAGTTAACTTGATTGGCAATTAATTTAACGGCAGATTAAGTGGTTTTAACAACAAACGTCTTCTTTTATTTAACCGGGAAGTAATTTCTGCGCTATAAACTTGCGTAAGAAGAGACTTGTTCAAACGTGCCGCTAAAACGATTTAACTGATTGACATTAAAGTGACAATTAAACTGTCTTAGTAATGGTGAATGTGCTGTGCATGAATTTCTGGTTCGATTCCCGGGTCGGGCAGTCATTGGATTTTGCAGTCATCAGCTGCTTCTATGATTATAGAAGCAGCACGCAGTATGGGTACTGTGTCGTGATGGAAGAAGGCTTGCTTCGGAGGGCACGTAAAAAGTAGGTTCCGGTTGTTTTCAAATTGACAGCTGTCGTTAAGCCATGTCAGAGGTCTACGGGCGGCTTGAACAACTCTTGACAACAGGTTGGCCACTAACCACAGGAAAAGAAGAAAATGTGGTACCTAGACTATACTTGGCAAAATGAGGATATAATGTCGATCTACCTGATCAGGGATATAGACATGATATTATATAATATGTATCTATGTAACCCAACTTTTTGTAAGGAATACTTACTCTTCAACTAGACATACTCGTGGTGTAGTGCGGTATTCTACAATACTTGTTTCAACTGATTTAAAAAATAACCAGTCTTGGAACGGCTGAGATACTTAACTGAAAACGGGTATTAATGTAATCATGCTCAATATTGACATATCTCTTCCGAAGAGTTATCGTTTCAGACGTGTTACACTAGCCGTGGTCAAAAGCAAACTTTTGAAGATGATGTCAATTTCTTTATCTCGTGTGGGGTTTGGACATGATTCATTCGGCATGCTTGCAGTGGTAAACTAACTATGTTGACATTTATTTATTTATTTATTTATTCGGAATAAGAAACAGCAACACAATGTATAATACTAAATTGTATAAACATGATACATATACATAAATTTGCAGTCACAACGTTATCCACTTAATATATTTATGATATAATTTAATTAATCAAGTTGTATGATCTTGTTATCACACAACTTTGTTGATTGATAAAATGATAGGGCGCGTCGGTTGTTACGGATTGAAACACTGAATGGACTGTTAAACTGAATATATTGAAATTAACTTTATAAACTAAAATTTGTAAAATATGACGCGATATGTTTAATGACTGATAATTGAGAACGCACGGCGTTAATGATGGCTCGACGCGAACTGAATGTAATATTAATGAAAACGCGTGCATCGCGTAAAAATGCTGACTTAAGAAATGTACGGTTGGACCGTACACAAGTAGTGAACATGACAATTTTTATTAATATTTAATAAACCTTCAATTAATGGAAAACTTAATTGTCCTATCAATGTATCCTATAATCTTCTGCCGAACCATTTGAGTATATAGGTACAGGCATTATTTTGTTGATTCCACGTGCATAGAATCGCGCCTGTATCAAGGAGGAGAAGAATACGCCGGCGACTACAGATTGCCACATTCTACTATACCGTCATATCTGTTTGCTTTATTAACTCGCAATATAATCTTCAGCCATGCTCCTCGGCTTATGGAACACTTAACTTGGCCATTCTCTAGAAGGTGTTTGTATATAAATCACGACTGAATCGCAACATGCGTAAGCTACACGTATGGGCTACATATACCAATTTGTCTTATGCACCTAGCACAGGTGGTTTGCGTTATTCATTTAAGCAATGTAAAACTCTTGAACGAGTCTTTACTTGCGCACAGTAACAACATCGTGTAAAAGAACCATAAAAAGTGGCTGTTCATCATAACAAAAAACTCTACCTTCTTTCACAATGATAATCTTTAGAAAACAAAAATGTTACTTAATGCAAGCTTGTAAAAATGGATTCCGGTATGAACCCTTTAAAACTTCCCCTCAAGTAGATCATAGTCCAGATTAACGTTATTTTTACACCTCGCTTGGCGTGATATTCAGTACTAAAGCGTTTCTGATATGTATCTGTTTACTGGTTGATCACGACGCATTCATAGTCGTTGGCTGTTGAAAACGATGGGTTTATCGTGGAACAACTGACAGACGTATCCGATGACTGGCTATCGAAGCCTATCTTGTTTTTATACGAGGTAAACGCCTGATGTTACGCGGTTACCGAAGCACGCTTATAACATTGACGATGTTACTGATATTGTCTTATGTTTACGCGAATGTTGAAGTAAAAGAAAGAAGTCTGATGAGTGTTACTTTGTAACACCTGTAACTGGAGACCAACCAATACTTGAGTGACTAGCATGTTATTCTCCACATGACCAAGAACGTCGTATATAAATCTTCTGTGCGTGTGCTTGTAATTAAACTCCTCCTAAACGGCTGGACCGATTTTTATGACATTTTTTGTGTGTGTTCAAGTGGATTCGAGAATGGTTTAGATTTGTTTTTTTTTTTGTGTACAGGCCGTCTGTCGGGACAACTAGTATTTTATAATATCTTTTATATTATCCTAATTGGGGTGGAGTAGATGTCCTATACTAACTAATTTAAACTTTCCTCGCCGCTGGTCAGAAGGTTCTTCTACGAGTTATACGAGTGAGAAATTATAAGGCACTTTCTCAAATGAAAAAAGAAAAGCAAATGAACTAGTAGAAAAGTAATCAACTTTGAAAGATTTGCATGTCGGCCGGGGCTGTGTTTCAATTGCTTTATTTGAGCACAGATTTTACAATTGAGATATCCACACGCGAAAGTTTCCTTAGTAATCGAAGTGGTGTCTAAAGCTTAAAGCACACAATTTTATATGCTATGGAAGCCATACTACGGTTGAAATTATTATATACTAAATTCATCAGAGCTTGTGTGGTACATCATTTACTTTTTAACAACGACATATCAGTTGCTAGGAATATATCCTGTGTCGCGAGGGACAAACTTTCAAACAACGGACACAAGGAACACCTAGACTCGGAACAAACTTTTGCCCCGTGTGGGGGGGGGGGGTTGAACCCAAAATATTAGGCACAGTAGCAGTGTACATTTGTGCAGTCAAAGCCCATTCTTTAAAGCTCGTACTCACATACGGTTTTATTCGATCGAGAAAATACGTCAAGTAAAAATTAAGGCATGATCTTTCGTCTACACATTCAGAATTTATCTATCGAGCGATGCGCGACATTCAGTATTTACCGAACCGTTCCAGCCAAAAGATGTCTGTTCACCAAAGGAGACAGTGGATTCATTTAGCAAGTCGCGCCATTCTTTATTATAAAAGAATTAATGAAAATAAAAAAACAAACGTAAAAGGAGGTACGTACTGGGTAGGTAAAATATTGGTTAGAACGCCGCCGCGCTACTTTGATTACAGCCATGTGAACTTGATTAAAGAACTGTCCCGAAGATTATAATCTTTTGACTTGACGTTCGATAAACAATCACACTGTCTATATAAGTTTATAAATTCCTCGATAACGCCTTTGGAATAAACTCTTAAATCCAGTTTTTAAAGTGACACGTGACATGATCGAATATTCGTAAGACGCAGGGAGAATTGTCAAACTCGCGTCAGGACACGTGACCTGATCGAAGAATCGTAAAACGGAGGGAGAATTGTCATGTTTGTGTACGATAGCGCAATAAATGAATATTGTATTTTACCACATCAAATGATAGTACTTTTATACTGATAATTAAAGCAATTCGTGCAAAATTATTCCCTAACCATTCCAAAATATCAAAAATGTACAACGTTAATATTGAAGTATTCACTTCTGCCTGCACTTCCGGAGTGCAAGTGCCGTTGTTTTTCTTATTATGCACGTGTTTTAAATAATTTCGTCAATGGCGGACTGACGCCGATTCATTCAGACACGTATATACCGTCAAGCTCGACGGCTCGCGTCAAGTAGGTGCAAAGAAAATTATATTTATTTGATTCCATCGAGTCGGCTCGATGCGAGCCTTCGAGTTCTGAGGTTTGCGGTCCACACGGTAGTTTTTACTCGTTTTGGAGTAAAACTATCGAGTAATACCAATGTGAGTACGGAGCTTAAGCCAATATTACCCATGTGTAGTAAAGCTTAATACCAGTGAAAGGATTTCAAAACCGCATCAGTAGTTTTAGAGATATTCATCTCTAATATTAGTAAAGAACTTCAGAAATATATTAATATATTTTCATAGTTCTTCAACAGTCATTGCAGACTTTCTAACATTTACATTTTTAAAACTATCAGTTCTCTCTTTAAATTGCAGTCACTGAAGAAACAGAACTATATAATATTATGTTATCGGTATATAAACCGCTCATCGCTCCGCTTTACCACACAGCACACACCTTGACACCCATCCAAGACGCCCTAAACGTGACAATAGCACAATCTAAAACCTGTCCAATGACGACATGAACTGCGGTCCGACGATTATTGAAATTTTTTTGCCTACCTGCAAATAAAATGTTTTGTAATCACCTAAAAGATATAGAAATGGCAAATCGTAAACTCTAGATTTTATTTCTTACAATAGCTATCTTATATTACCCGGCTTTTCTTGTGTAGAACGGCGTAGTATGGAAATCCGGTATACTGTAATAAATTTGGGGATGAAAGATACAAAAATAATATTGCCCGGCCAAAACTTTGTGCCAGTTGAGTAAGTTGGCTATGAAAGTTAGACAATAGAACAATAAGGATGGATCTTTGAGGAAGCTTTGGGATTTTAATGTAGATCTAAAGAATTTGGTATTGCTTCAGTTGGAGCCATAGTCATGAAGTGTGTATATCTTTATAATAATACTAGCTTTTGCCCGCGGCTTCGCTCGCGTTAATTTAGAATTTGACAATCAATTCGGGTTATACTCTGCTCGTAATAATATAATTCAATCATGATTCGAAAGACACGTGGCGCCATCTATTATCATAAGAACGTTATTGTTGTTTTCCTACTGAACAGTAAACTTTTTCGGGATGAAAGGTAGCCTATGTCCGTTTCTGTACATCTGACTATGTATATGCAAAATTTCAGAATGATCGGTTCAGTGGTTTAGGCGTGAAAAGGTAACAAACAAACAAACTCATTTTCGCTTTTATAATATAAGTTAGGAAGTTAGGATAGTTAAGATATAATATTGTCTTCTGTTTACGCGAATGTTATTCATTGAAATTAAACTACTATATACGGATTTTATCGCGTTGTTTATTTGACACTTTATTACAAAATTTTGAAAAACTGTTACACTACTATAATACTATTAAACTTTACAAATTTTTAAGCTAATTAAATTATTGAAACTATTAAAACTATTTATACTATTACTATACTATTAAACTATTTATATTTATGTTTACACTTTCCCCGACGTTTCGGTTGCTTTTCAGTAGCCATGGTCACGGGGAGACTAAGATGGTAGTTGTCTCAATGTTCCAGTGTAGTTATTTCAAATTACCCGAACATAATTTAATCATGGGTGTTTCTATTTACGCAGAATGAGCTCAAAGTATGATGAAGTCTAGCTGTGGTTTGCTTCTTCTTGGGTTTGACTATTTGAATTACTGGATCTCAAGCTGGTGGTACATTCCAACCATCTTCTCTATTGAAATTAGGATGTTTCTTGATTTCAATAGCCTCGCGAAGCATCCTTGGTAGGAATCGGTGTTCTTTAGCGAGCATCTGTGGTTTGTCAAATCTCAGGTAGTGGTTGGTTAGGGTTAGGATTAGGATTAGGATATTATAATAATTTCAGCTCTGTATATAAACCGACCCACTGCTGGGTACTGACCTCTTCTCGGTGTAAGGGTTAGGCCATAGACACATGCTTGCCTATTTCTTTTTGGCAGACTTCATATAGAGGGAACGCTCAGACATGAAGGGTGCCTCTCGATGTTTTCCTTTAACGTTAAAGCAAGCGGTAATGAACTAATCATAACGCGCATAACTTCATAGTCAGAGTTGAGATGCTTGCCTTGAGATCACTGAAGTCCTCCTAAACTGAAGGACCTACCTTTGTGTAAATTTTTATGTATGTTTGATGTATCTCTGGATGGTTTAGATTCAGAATCAGATCCGTTAGGTGGCGCTGCGATCGAGTTGCAAGCTAACGTTCAGACAGGACAACGTCTGCAGGGTCCGTTAGATATACATATGTCTTAATTATCCTGAACTAACAACAACGCAAGGAAGGCTTTATAATAAAGCCTGGTCGCAGGCAGACAGAATAAACCGCTCGAGGTCTTAACAAAAGGCTAGTAGGCTAGTATTCATACATACAAAGACTCACGCCTATTTCCTGAAATGGACAGAGACTACGAATTTCCATTTAAAATTTTCATCATGCCGCGCTAGTCTTGTACTCCTTATAATTAGATTTGCAGTAAGTACCCTAAAACTCGTACTCCCTCTAAAGGAAGCTCATTCTTGTTATTATGACCACTTTAAAAAATAACTGCAGTATAAATAAACCTCGGCAAAGCAGCGGTTGACAACACAACATGTTTTGGGTTCAATTCCGATCAGATAAAGAGTTATTGGGCTTTCCTGTTAAGAAATCTTCAATAGCAGCACGGAGTCTAAACCTGGGGCCTTAAGCTGACAATAGACTCACCCCTATTATGTAGGGCCCATAACCATAGCTGACTAATATACGTCTTATTCACCCCTGCCCACAGGTCTGAATATGTAGCCTGTAGACTTCTTATGTTCCTAGCTTCTATATAAAATATGCTTACATATATCAAAGATTAACAGGCAAACACATATTTCGTATAAATATGTAAGATCGTAAAAACTACTCTTTATTGCATACGCTTTAGATGTTATGACCTGATAATAGCTTTATGTTTATCGTGGCATAGAAATGGAATATTAATAACATCGTCAATCTCCATACATGTCCAGATAAAAAATAAAGTAATTAAATAACTGATATCCTAACTCCTAACTAATATTATAAAAGCGAAAAAGAGTTTGTTTGTTTGTTTGTTACCTTTTTACGCGTAAACCACTGAACCGATCTTTCTAAAATGTTGTATATACGTTGTCAGGTGTACAGAAACGGACATAGGCTACTTGTCATCCCGAAAAAAAAATACTGTTCCCGAGGAAAACAACAATAACGTTCTTATGATAATAGATGGCGCCACGTGTCTTTCGAATCATGATTGAATTATATTATTACAAGCAGAGTACAACCCGAATTGATTGTCAAATTTTAATTAAAGCGATCGAAGCCGCGGGCAAAAGCTAGTGACAAATAAATATACATATAATAAATAAGCCGTATTTAAATTGTGTTTTATCAAGGGAAACATAGTGACCTAGTCGAACCCAAGTCCTCATTACAGCAGCCACAAACACTACTGCTAAGCCGTAGCCTAATATGTTACAAATTTTTTTTTTCTCGCACTTATTAAGCAGACACTTGCAGATTTTGTGTTCCTTCTATACAATAAAGAAAGATAATTTTCTCCATCTTCCCTAACCCTATTTTTGTACTTAGTATTCTCTCACTATTTATGAGAATATCAATGATTGTAACCATTTGTGAGGCTTATATTAATGTTACTATCAGAAGGTATCACTGGCTTCTAAGATACAGGTCTATACCTAGTTTAGAAGTCAGGGTCTCCAGTTTGTCATGTATTCCTTAAGCCCTAGCTTTGTACTTAGATTAAGTGTATTTCTTATAAAGTAATAAACTTATTATTATTATTATAATTAATAGTTTATAATGTAGATAGACAGGTCATGTTCGTTACTACACCAATTTTAAAGCATTACACGTATATTTCGGACGTTACATGTTCAGAACAGTTTTCTCGTACCCATGTCGAAAGGCTTACACGGCTCATTTTAACTTTGAATTTTGCGTATTGTCGGTACAAGTTAGAAGCGAGACGTTGTTTAAACGTTGTCTCTGGATCTGTTATTACCTTATTTCTATTGATAAGCCCGGGTTATCCGGGACCATCTACTAAAGCCAGTCACAGAGGATCATCATTGACTGCACGGATGGTGGACATTGACGTAGTGGTTTGAGTGGTAGCCTCGCCTTTGAAACTGCGTTGAGTGTGGATATAGTTTCCTCGGGAGACAAAAAATTGTGTAACCCACAAACGGTCTGTGTGTCTTTTGTGTCTGTTGTATAAATGTATGTGAAGTCCCTCGTGACACAGGATTAATACCCAAGGCGGGCATGTCCTTTCCGCGCCAATAAATAAAATGAAAAAAAAGATTGCAACATGGCATCGGTGGTTCAAAGCTTAATATAATAAACTGATGGGAGATTGGCGTGTTGTAATTTTTAATTTTGTTCTTGGTACGGTAGTGTATCCTTTTAAGTAACACAGACTTTTGGTTTATACATCAAAAAGAAATCATCATAGTTGTATAAGACAAATATTTTGCATACTATATTTATGTTTGTATATCCCATATGTATATATATGTGTTATGTTTGTAAGATCAATATTTTGCATTCTACCCTGTTCAGTATCGGAGTCAGTAGTCCTACTGAATTTATAAAAAGAGTTTTATCACACAATCCAGCTCTAACTTGGAAACTATCCACGTGAATCTACTCCTAATACAAGCGTTTAGCTTTGCTAATAGGAAAACTCGAAAAATGTAACCCGAATTAATTAAAAATATCTACGACACGCCACATCTTATTACTTGTACCACACGAACAATCGAGTATCTACTCCCTAAGCTCAATAGTTACGCGATTGAACGCACGCCTGCCGTTATATACCAACCTATATATTACATACAGACTTACATGTACAGTTCTTATTGTTGCAGTACATTTAGATAACTTAGCTTTGTCCGCTGATTGTTTGATGTCGCACTCCAGATCTAGTGTTTAGACATTTGTTCTTGCGAAGTGGGCTACGAGGTTCGGCTAAGGCCTTTGTCATACCGACGGTGATTAGCGGGGAGCGGGTTTAATGAGTATTTGGTAGCAAGCAACGAGAAGCGCGTGTATAGTTGAGGTAGTTTAGTCACTGAGTACTACACCAGGCTAATACTCAGTTGCCGGTACATGTGCTACTGTTAGCCGCAGGCAACCTACTAATAATGATTGACTGCAAAGATGGAGTGGTGGCTTAAGTGGTCGGCTCGAACCCCAAAAGGGACAAAAATTTGTCTGATCCGCATATGGTTGTTTTAAGGCTGGGATTTCTTTAAATTCATGGTTTGTATGTGCAATATTCGTCTGCGATGCACGCATTCATAGTATAGAAGTCGTCTTTAAAAGAAAAATAAGTTGATTAATTTTTTGAAGTGAAAACTTCTTTAGGCGCGTTGAGCACTTCTTGGGTGAGCAAAAATCATAGAACTCGCGTCATTGTCAGGCTTCGTCATCGTCACGCATCCAGGCTTTCCATTTTTGAATTATTTTAAAATATTAACAATATCTCAGAAATGGTGCGCCTACGCAAAAAATAACGAAATGTTGACCCCTTATATAACCCATAAGAGAGTATCAGAAACTAGCATCCGATCCGCCCCTTTATTCTTTTGAAGTGAAAACTTGTTTAGGCGCGTTGAGCACTTCTTGGGTGAACAAAAATCATAGAACTCGCGTCATCGTCACGCTTCCACGCTTTCCATTTCTGAATTATTTTAGAATATTAGAAATATCTCAGAAATGGTGCGTCCTACGCAAAATATAACAAAATTTTGACCCCCTAAGAGAGTATCAGGAATCCGATCTGCCCCTTTTTCTTCTATCGGCAGTCCCCAAAAACGGCCTCAATTTTTTTATAATTATTACTAAATTATGAAAATTATTATGATCTAAAAATCTTCAACGGAGTTGGATGCAACTTGCCACACAGATAGAGAAATCGTCACTTCACGCAAGCGTAGTACCGTTACACGCTTTAAGAAACATCACACTGCAACTTAAATAAGTATAACTATCGAAACGTGAATCATGATATCTCTGCTTACCCCTTGACGACACTAGCGTAATAACCACTATAACTGAGAACATAATCCCAAACTAGATTCCTTCAAAGAGAGGCGTAATTCTATCCACACAAGCTCTGGAAGTCAATTTAACTTGAACTTTGTTTGCATAACTCATAACTTTCCTCTTTTCAGTCGGTTATAAGTTGTATGACAACCTCTCCGAATATACGTCGTGATAGGATTAAATGAATCTATAGGTATCATTAAGTTTGTATAGTCTCAAAGGATTATGCAGAGGTGTTATGTCTATATTTCTTTCACCTGTCGCCATTCATAGGTTACTTTTGAAACTCAAGTTACTAATCCTAATCCTAAGTAATATTATAAAAGCGAAAATGAGTTTGTTTGTTTGTTACCTTTTCACGCCTAAACCACTGAACCGATCATTCTGAAATTTTGCATATACGTTGTCAGGTATACAGAAACGGACACAGGAAACTTTTCATCCCGAAAAAAAATTACTGTGCTCGAGGAAAACCACAATAATGTTCTTATAATAATAGATGGCGCCACGTGTCTTTCGAATCATGATTGAATTATATTATTACAAGCAGAGTACAACCCGACTTCATTTTCAAATTCTATATTAACGCGAGCGAAGCCGGGGGCAAAAGCTAGTTATCAATATATCATATTTTAACTATAGCAACAAAATTTCGGCCGATTTTATTTCGCACTTATCTCATCCTCAATCCCAGTGTAACACCTATGTAGCCAAGTTCAGCAGTGGTGTCCTTAGTCGCCAAGTTGTGACAGTCTTGGGTATAGTTTAAATTTCTGTTTGTGTGTCACAACGAGGGCCTCGATGGCGTAGTGGTTGTAACCGACTGCCGCGCCTGAGGTCGCGGGTTCGATTCCCGCACAAGTCAAACATTTGTGTGCATGAACATGGATGTTTGTCTTGGTCTGGGTGTTTCTATGTATAATATGGATGTATTTACCAAAAAAAAGGTATATATGTATATTTATCCATTGTCTAGTACCCATATTACAAGCTCTGCTTAGTTTGGGCTAGATGGTGTTGTGTTTATGTTTATGGCTAATTAAAAAATTATTTAAAAACCTGTAACCAGTTAACAGGCCCGATTGCGAGCTTTACCAGATTTTAGTAATACATATAGCAAGAACGCCTAAACGCACGGAAATTCGTACCACTTGCCGCACGATCCCCATAATACACAACTCTAGAAGTCATATAAAAAAAACATCTTGCTAAAATGAAATAGGTTCTCAGTCGAAAAACGTTGTGCACGGATAAACGTGTGCCAACCCTGACACAATTGCATGTGCGCCCTCTTAGGGATGCCACCTCGTACATTTTACTAGCGACTAAAACGATGACAATGTAACATTTCCCACACACATACAATATGTAAGTACAATACATAAATACGGATATACAACACTCACAATAGTTCAAACGGTACATAATGTTTGAGTAAACAGTCATTTATTTATTTATTTATTTATTTATATTTAGGATCTCCAACAAAGAATATACACAACACATGACATTTAAATAAAAAAAAATTACAAAAGTATCGAATAGGTGTACTCCTTCACTTACAGGAGACCACAGCATGCACAGTATAGTTAACAACTAAGCTAACAAAGTTAAATATAAAAAAGAATAGAATTAAAATTAAAATTATGAACAGAAAATGATGAAATTAAAAATGATAAAAACTTTAAACAAAAATAAATATAAAAATAAATATTACGTACAAAATTAAATACACTCACTTAAACATTTTTTAAACTTGGCCAAAGACGTACAGATATCCAAGTCCGTAGTCTTTGCCAGGGTATTATATTGCCTACAAAGCCTTGGCGCAGCGGCGTAATGACCGAGGTTAGTTTTGGATCGAGGGATACAAAATAGCTCATAAGTATTGTGCCTGGGAATCCGAGTCGGAACTTTGATAACTAATGAGCTCAAAAGTTCATTGCAATCAATCGCTCCACTTAAAATTTTGTGAAGGATGATGCAGTCCAGTTTCTTTCTACGACTGGTTAGAGTTTCCATACGATAGTATTTCAACCTGTCGGTGTAACTAGTCATTTGTTTAGCCAAGTGATCACCGTAGCAGAGATGGTAAAGAAACCGCTTTTGGACACTCTCTAAGCGCTTAGAATAAACCTCGTAATGCGGATTCCATACTACTGAATTATATTCCAATATTGGACGGACTAAGGTGTTGAAGAGCTTTATTTTTGTAGCTGGTCTTTTAAATTCTTTACTATTTCGCAAAACAAATCCCAGTACCTTGAAAGCCCTTGAGACGATATTCAAAATATGTACATCAAACTTCAGCGCGTGATCTAGTTGGACTCCTAGGTCACGTATAATGGTCAGCTTCTTTATTTCGACTCCCTCAATGTAGTATCTATTCTCTAACGCTTTTTTATTACGAGTAAACTGAATTTAGTGACATTTACTGATATTTAAAATCATCTTGTTTTGATTACACCAGTCTGCTAGTCTGTTGATGTCATCCTGTAGCATTTTGGAGTCTAAGTTAGTTTGAATTGGTTTCATTATCTTTAAATCATCAGCAAACAAATAATAGCCGGAGTGTTTGAAGCACTCTGTGATGTCATTGATAAAGACGTTAAAAAGAATCGGACCCAAATGCGAACCTTGCGGGATTCCTGAAGTTGCTTGATAAAATTCAGAAAAATGACCATTTACTACCACTTTTGATTCTCTCTTTTCTAGGTAAGATTTAAACCACCCTATCATCGTTCCACCAACACCCAGTTGAGTCAGTTTGTTAATGAGAAGGCAGTGGTCCACTTTATCAAAAGACTTGCTAAAATCGGTATAGATCGCATCCACTGGAATACGATTGTCAAGGCACTTAGTCAAAGCTGATGTAAAACACATGAGGTTAGTGTTAGTAGATCTAGATTTAACGAAACCGTGCTGATATTCAGTAATGTGTTGTTTAAGAAACCACATCAAATGCTTGCTAACAAGTTTTTCAAATACTTTTCCGAACGTAATAAGTATAGAGATTGGTCTATAATTAGCCACTAAGTGCTTCTCCCCAGACTTCAATATGGGTATGACGATAGCTTCTTTCCAGATGTCGGGAAAGACACCATCGCGTAAAGACCTATTAAATATTATTTGTAGGGGAGGTACTAAGGCCTTAGCACAGCGTTTAACAAGAATAGGAGGAATACCGTCACTACCCGCGCCCTTACTTTCGTCTAATCCAATTAATTCACAATATAGTTCTCTGCTATCAATTTCTAAGTTACACAGTGCTGCAGACGTGAGAGAGTATCCAGTGTTGGTATTTGTGTTGGTGAGACTTGGCCCATCTGTCGGAGCACTAAAGGTACTTGCAAAATTCTCTGCGAACATGTTGCAGACATCTCTTCCACCTGATGCGGTTTTGTTGTTGTGTGACATTTGTGCCGGGTATGTGCTGCTACCTTTTCTCTTACTTTTTATGAAAGACCAAAATGTTTTAGGGTTCTTTTTAATGTTATTTTCTATACTACTGATGTATTTCTTATAGCTTGATGAATTTAGGTCATTGCATTCATCCCGTAATCTCTCAAAAAACTCACAGTCTAATGGATTCTTGTACTTTTTAAAACGAGTGTGGTATTTGTGCTTTTCTTTAAGTAGTCGTATAAGATCACTTGAGTACCAAGGTGGATATTTATTGCAGGCCGTTTTTTTCATAGGAATACAATCCGTAATAGTATGTCTCAATAGGTTGTAAAAAATGTGTACCATATCGTTAACAGAAGTACAGTTTTCGAGCTCATTTTCCCAGTTTATTGCTAACAAATTATTTAGAACTTTCTCATAATCCGCGCGAAGAAAGTTAGGTTTTTGTACATTTTTCGCTTCTAAAAAATGTTCTGCAATCACTGTTAGATTAAACTCTAGTGGGGGGTGTAAAGGGTCCTCCTTTGTTAAACTGTAATTACATCAAACTCGTTCATGAACATTCTGTAAGTGATAATTTATAAAGTTATGATAGCGCAATTTCCAGCTTTTCAAACGGTAAGCTTGCTGCGAGCTGCGGTAGAAAACGTCATACCGCGTATTTTAAGCGCTTTAAAGAAAAAGACACACGAGCACGAAGATAGCTGACCATTTTGTTGTGGGTTTTTATTTGTACCTAACTACCTAATATAAGACATTCGTACATAATAAAACACCGGATTTGAAAATTGAGATTAAAATAACTTTAATTGTTTAGTTAATGTTAAAGTAACTATAGCCTGGGATTGGGCTCGGGTTTGGCTGCTCTTCTAAGAATTAGAGCATTTATGGTGCATTCATATTATATGATCGTAGTGATGGTATTATGATTTAAGTGTCCACATCGTCACTATAACGCGCCAGGTAGCACTTATGCGCGTCAAAGACCACAAAAATGGTGTGGTCTAATTTTACATTTTCTTTGTATTCGTTGTTTGAATATTTGTAATGACTCCCGTGACCTGGGCCCTATTAAACACATTTTTTTATTTTTTTTTATTTATAATATGATTGTAAATTCAGTATATTTAGGAAACTCACTAACCCCTTGAACGTTCATAAATTTTACTTTGTGACCTAAATAAATAAATGATTGAAATTAAACTACTATATACGGATTTTATCGCGTTGTTTATTTGACACTGTTACAAAATTTTTTGAAAAACTGTTACACTACTATAATCACTATTAAACTTTACAAATTTTTAAGCTAATTAAATTATTGAAACTATTAAAACTATTTATACTATTACTATACTATTATAGTAGGCTCGAGCTTTGCAGACTGCCCCCATCACACCCAGGATTTATAAGAGGTTTGTAGATGATACTTTTACAATATTACCAACAGATAGTGTAAGTGTATTCCTAGAACATCTTAATTCCCTTAATAACAACATACAATTTACTATGGAATTAGAGGCAAATAATTCATTAGCTTTCTTAGATGTCCTTGTCATCAGGAATTCTGATCATACTTTGAGCCACACTGTATATAGGAAAAAGACCCATACAAATAGGTACTTAAACGGTGAATCTCACCACCATCCTAAACAGTTAGCTACCGTGGGAATGTCTTTGTTTCAGAGAGCCCACGGGATCTGTGACAAGAAACACCTGGACGCCGAGCTTCAACATGTCAAGCAAGTACTGCAAGACAACAAGCTCCAACAGCCGCGCCGCTGTCACAGATCCCGAGAAAAGCCAGCCACAGTCGAGCGCCAGCCTGCTATACTACCTTATGTGAAGGGTGTCACTGACAAGATTGGCTACATCTTGAAGCGAGCTTCAATCAATACATACTTCAAGCCGCCAACGAAGATAAGTCAATTTTTACCATCTGTCAAGTGCCAACTACCTTTACAAGATGCAGGGGTCTATAAAATAGATTGTGACTGCGGACTCTCATACATTGGTCAAACCAAGAGAAGCATAGGCACCCGCATAAAAGAACACATAGCTGATGTAAAACACCAACGCTCGTTGAAGTCTGCTGTGTGTGAACATGTGCAACAGGGGACCAACCACTACCTGAGATTTGACAAACCACAGATGCTCGCTAAAGAACACCGATTCCTACCAAGGATGCTTCGCGAGGCTATTGAAATCAAGAAACAGCCTAATTTCAATAGAGAAGATGGTTGGAGTGTACCACCAGCTTGGGATCCAGTAATTCAAATAGTCAAACCCAAGAAGAAGCAAACCACAGCTAGACTTCATGATACTTTGAGCTCATTCTGCGTAAATAAAAACACCCATGATTAAATTATGTTCGGGTACTTTGAAATAACTACACTGGAACATTGAGACAACTACCATCTTAGTCTCCCCGTGACCATGGCTGCTGAAAAGCAACCGAAACGTCGGGGAAAGTGTAAAAATAAATCTAAATAGTATAATAGTATAGTAATAGTATAAATAGTTTTAATAGTTTCAATAATTTAATTAGCTTAAAAATTTGTAAAGTTTAATAGTGATTATAGTAGTGTAACAGTTTTTCAAAAAATTTTGTAACAGTGTCAAATAAACAACGCGATAAAATCCGTATATAGTAGTTTAATTTCAATGAATAACATTCGCGTAAACAGAAGACAATATTATGTAAATAAATGATTTTTTATTTTGACTAAGAGAGATCTTTATACCCCGTTTAAGTGTACTGGCACGGAGTACGAGATATGGCATATTTATAGTTTATATATAGGTGTGCAGAAAGCTTAAAGCCTCTGTTTAGAATAAATTGAAAATAAAAGAAGCTCACCGTACGTTATACCAGTGTGTCACATAACCATTTTGTCGGACTTCATATTCCGTTCATTCGCATTTGCAACGCATTGCATATAAACTAATGCATTTAGTTCATATGCTTGCGTCCACATTTTCTCTGTACCAGTCGGAAACCGTTTGATTAATTCTGCTAATACAACTTGTAATAGAAATGGGTGATCATATTTAAAGACGATATAATAAGGGCAATTATTTGGCCATAGGCGCTTCTCGATTAATTTTATTATTGAAAGGGATTCTATTGATCGATTGTTATTCGAATACATTCATTGTTGCTTTCATTACGTTAGTTATATCAAAACTAATGTTATTTGTACGGGTATTCAATTTCTGTTGTATCGTAACAAAACTTAAAATCGTTAATGTGCCGTTGAATCGCAAAATTTGCATTTAATATTTTATGGTGATATTCGCTATGACAATAATATCAGCCTTTCATTAAATTATACCACTCCTGCACTTCACATATCTTCAAGAACATTATGGAGAACTCTAAGATATGCAGGTTTTCTCGCGATGTTTATCTTCACCCTTAAACTTCGTAAAGTCAGAGGTGCGCGTCTTGTAATCGAACTCGAGACCTTTGCGTGGCAGGCCAAAGGTCTCCCACTAGGCTACCGCTACTTCCCTATTCTGTCAATTCAATTCGTTTATTGCACTCCATAATGTATATACAGGTCTTACAAATGTAGAGAGAACAATTATGAACCCCGTCGGGCACGGCAAAATTAGGAGAGAAGAACGAACATTCTATTATCTTAAATCATATTGAAATAAATGTATTATTCATTTGTCAATTTACATAGATCACATTAAAATAAAATATTTAAAAGCAGAAGTATTCGATGATCTCTTATAATAACTTCGCTAGAACTTTTATTGGGTTGGTAGATGCATTACATAGACTTCTAATCCTATTCCTATTATAAATGCGAAAGTAACCCTGTCTGTCTGGCTGTCTGTCACGCATTCACGCCTAAACTTGTTACAGAGATAGATTAGACCTTCGGGAAAGGACATAGGTTACCTTTTATTGTAAAAAAGAGGAACGAAGGGGTTGAAATAAGAGATAAAAGATTGTATGGAAATACGTCATTATCGAAGATAAAACCATTAGAACTTTGCATTTAGGTATTCGATAAAAATAAATAAACATTTGTCCCAGCGTTTCTGTAATTTCAACCTGCATGGGGATGAAATAGGAGATGAAAGGCCCACACTAGAGCGTACAAAAATAGTATTTTCTGTATGAGCACAAAGATTTATAACAAGCTACCTATGGACATTAAGATTATAAATTCAATTATTATTTTTAAAAGAATGCTGAAAAATTTCTTAATTAAAAAGGCATATTACTCCATAGCAGAATTTCTTGAGGAAAAATAATTTTGTTCAATAAAGTACCTATCACTAAAGTGAATATAATTCTGTAAAATATTTTTTAAAAGGATTATGATATTTAATATTAAATAATTACAATACTGTGACATAATTGAATTAATGAATAATGATAATTTTTAAATCAGGTAACTCATGACAGGTGTATTTTTATTTGGGTATGACTTTAATAATTTATAATTAATATGATGTAAATGATATAATTAAAACGATGACCTATCTAAAATTTAATATTTATAAATTTTTTCTTTTTAATTAATGAATGTAAATCAATTTATTGCATGTTTAACTGTTACAATTATAAGCATACATGTATGATGAAATTGCAATGCCCTAACAGGGCCACTATGTTCTAAGAACTGATATCTTCTGTTAAGAACTTTATTTATGTACACATAGTTAGCAATAAAGAATTTTGAATTTGAATTTGAATTTGAAACAAATCTGTCAATGTTTACTATACGTATATTTATCGAGACATGTCTATGATTAGCAAAACTGCCGTCACCAGTTTGTTTGCGTATTATCTGCAAAAACAGTATCCTAAAAGAATTAAAATGCTGCTCAAAGTAACTATTTCACGCGGACGAAGCTGCGGTCAAGAGCTAGTAATCTATATTTACTTCCTATGTAATATCATTATATGTATTACGTAGGTATTGATTATATTATATTGCATGAATTGCCTAATATGAAGGCAGCTTATTACCGTCTATTGGACCTAATTCCCGTCTTAGAATTATTTTACCGAAAATTATTAACACTTAAGTAGATCTGAGAATAAATACCACTTATTCAAGAATAGCTTAAACACAAATATGTACCAACTAGTCCACCTTCGATTTCCTATTCGCGCGCGTATTCAAGTATGACCTGTAAGCCGCTTAGCGCAAATATTATCAAAATCAAAAATAAATTTATTCAAGGCACTCGCTGATGAAACTCACTATGCGTGAGCTTTATGTATTGCAAAGTCATTTACTAGAACTATAACTATCGTAAGAGCTAACCTACCATCACAAACATATGTCTTTTTGGTCCTGTGGCTTAAGTAAATTATAGTGACACGGCAAAGTGATGGAAAGTAACGGACCTGATGGAAAGAAGCCCAATTACAGTCCAGAGACAGTGACGACGAGAAGAAGATAGATGTCTTCTAGCCGTCGTCAGTGTCAAGCCGGTCTGACCAGATGCTTCTTCACACTACGTTTGAAAGACCCAATGTCATAGAAAGGAGGGAACACATGTGCCGGAAGACCATTCCAAAGTTGTATGGTACGGCATAAGAAGGAATTGCTAAACCTTTTGGTGCGAGACGGGATTGTGCTAACCGTCCATCTGTGGTTACGAAGACCGGCACGTGTGGTTCTCACAAGGTGGAATGAGGTCAAATAACTCTCTCTTCGGTAAAAGTCTAGCGTACAAAATCAAAAATCAAAATCAAAAATAAATTTATTCAAGTTAGGTTACAAGGTAACACTTATGAATGTCAAAGTAACACTAAATTTTTCTATGAATTTACATTTATTGCCACGTTCAGCAAAGCAAGGGTATAGGGCTCATGAGAAGAACGGGCAAGAAACTCATGGCCACTCTTTTTAATCGTCAAGTTTACAATAAAATTTTGTTTACAAATCATAACTGTAAGGTGCTGCAACCATTTCTCCATGAATTACTACTGAACATACTCAAGCATTTAATAAAATTTGATGGTAGCCTCTAAACCAGCAGTATGGTAAACAGGAGCAATTACTTACATGTACATAAATAATCAAGACAAGGCATGATTGTAGTCCGTAGTTTAATCTAACTGTCCTCTGTATCAGTAATAGGGTGAGTAGTATATTCTACGTACTCTTATAAATCTAATTATCGTTACAAATTCAGTTTTAGTCTATGAAGAACAATAAGTGTAATAATAATGACTGCAAGGTTTGCGTAGTGGTTTCTGTGATCGCTTCGTCGCAGCCTCTGCAATGAGGGTACGATTCTCACCCGAAACAAAATGTTGTGTGATCGACAAATAGTTGTCTTAAGTCTGGGTGTTCTCAGTGTCCGTTGATTGAATGTTTTTAATTTCCCCACAGGAATTAAAACTAGAGTAGAAGTTATCTAAAATTCTTGTAGGAATTTTGTTTAGGTCTTCCTCCTAATATTTCCGTTCCGAATGTTATTAATCAAAGTTTAATTAATGTATTCGAATATTAATATTGTTGGGACTACCTCGATTCTGTAGCGCTTCGGGTATGTTTGCGGACGAAAGGCTAGATGACTTTTATGCCATCATGCGCAAATGATGTGCGTCAATGCTTCGGCGAGTCAGGGATAGTTCCAACAATATCCTGGCAACTCTGGCGGAAAATATTGATGGCCCGTTTATACAGCACTGGGCGCGTAGACATGTGCGTGCAGATATACATGACTTTAATTAGTTTATTTTATTTATTATTTATTACTAACAACAGGCTAAGGTGATACTAACACTATATGGATCATTGGTCTGAAATAAAAATATTATTATTATTATTTGTTTCTCTTTCACGGGTAAATTCCTAATACGTTAGGAAAATACCCGGCCCTTTGGGAGGCTTACACGGAGACATGGGTCCAACGTAAACAACGTAGGACTATTGCTACGTATGGATTCTAAATGGGCGATGGGTATGGGTGTTTGATGGACTGGTATATTGGTAACTATGGATGATAAAACGGCGTCTGCCCTGAATACTCTAATAGCATCAATCGAATGGGCAGACGGTGACTCGCCAACTCACTAGATGGGCCCCCTAAATAGCCACTATAGGCATACAAGCCAGAAGCAGAGGGCAACACCGGTGCGAGCGGCTAGGGATGTCGAGCGGTGCGGCGCCGGTTTCGCCATCACGGATCTCGTAAAAACGGAGACCTGGAGCGGGTTTCCCCGTAGTTATGCCCTTAAAAATGACACTTCCACCCCCAAGCATGTAGCTCTAGCGGCCCCCCTCTGACCGGCCGATCAAGGCAAGCCAGAGTTGAGTCCTACGGGCGTTCTTGAAGTTCCACCCCAGCCAACCAGTAACGGCAAACTGGGGACGAGGCCCTCACCGACTCTCTGAGGCAGTCAGGACCGCAGTGTCAACACTCACATTCAGCTCGCCACAAGCTGCCCTGCGGTTTGTGCACTTTTATTTAACCTGATGATACATTTTTTGTTTATACCACAAGGCGAAGGTGTTAGTTTAAAAGCTAGTATACTATGCCCACTGGTATCGCGTTAGACTCATGAGGAGACAACGACTGTCCCAGAGGGGTTATTATTATTATTATTATTATTAATTGAAATTTCGAATTATTCGATTTAAGTAGGTACTAAAAGATTCGAATAATTTGTTTCTTTAATCGATAATTGCCCATCGCTATGTATTAATCTATGATTAAACAAATAGGTTAGGCAATATTGGCATGGTCAGTATAGGATAGTGGAGTCTCCAATTAGTATATTTGATCAAACATGTCCAGTATCAAGCCTGACCAGAGCACTTCTGGTAGTGTAAATAATTCAAACGTTGACTACGTGACGGACGATGTGCTTAGTTTGCTGCTGCTAACATATTGTGTGTAACATGTAAGCCCCGTATAGAGTTGAAAATTATATCTGCAGATAGATTTGAAGAGTCTGGGTGTTATTTGTATCTGTTGTTTAACAATACGTGTATATCACTACATAGCTGTCGCCCGCGGCTTTGCTCATCCGATATAATCCTTATCCTTACTAATATTATAAATGCGAAAATAAGTTTGTTTGTTTGTTACGATTTCACGCCTTAACTACTCAACCGATTAACATGAAATTTTGCATACACGTTGTCAGGGGTACAGAATAGGACATAAGGTACCTTTCATCCAGAAAAAAGAATTTGCAAACCTAACCTAACCTAACCTACATTTACGCAAGCGAAGCCGCGGGTGAAAACTATTGCAGTATATTTGTTTTATAAGGTTTTCACGTAGCAAAGTAACATAATTTAAAGTAATATTGAAATAGAAAGGTAGGTCTGTATGCTTGTGAAGTTGTTAAAGCAAAACTATATATATTAAAATTTGCAAGCTAGGGACGAAAATGGTCTTATTTTAGAAAACGCTTCGTATGTCGCAGTTAATAACTAACTAGCTTTTGCACGCGGCTCCGTTCGCGTAAAAGTAGGTTATGTTAATAAAGTCTTTGGGGACTGCCGATAGAAGTGAAGACTTTAATTCTTGATCATAAACACTTCTTTATAAAACAAATTATAAACCAAAAATAATTCAAAAATGGAAAGTAATATAACTTTCTAATAGTGAAATAATTTTAAAAATCGGTTGTCATTTTTGATTTAAATCCTTACAAACAAACAAACAAAAAAACAAATCTTTCCTTTTTATGATATTACTATAGACTAGAATAGTTATATGGGAATTCCTGAACAGAACTTACGTCAATAAATTTTTGAAATATTTTATACTGTTTATATTTATGTTAAAATTGATGTTCACATAATAATATACGTTCATAAAATAAGCAGAGATTTGATAAAATTATTTCTGAATGATAAAAAGGAAAGAAAGAAAACACGAAAGAAATTAATTTAATCGAACCTGCCGTAGCCCTAAGCCCCAAGTCTACCATGCTGGTCTAGTGCGGATTAGCAGACTTCACATATCTTCGAGAACATTACGTAGAGTTTCTAAGTCATGTAGATTGTACATACAAATACATGAACCTATACATACATAGATTCACGCCCGTTTCCCAGAGAGGTAGGCAGAGACTACGGCTTTTCATTTGCTACGATCCTGACACACTTCTCTGGCTTCATTCACTTTCATCACATTCCTCATACACGCCCGTCAGTTCAAGGAGCTCTTAACCTGGCCTTTGTCCAGAACGCCTCGGATCTGATCGAGAAACGTTCGCCTAGGTTTTCCTCTTGTGACTGTTCCATTCACACTAGCCTTATAATCTAGATCGAGATGATGGAGGCATTATATATAATTTTATACATTTCCAAGACTCGCGGGACCTATAAACGATCAGTATCGGTGATTTTGGAAATCGGTCCGGTTTTCAAACAGGAAACAGGGGAATTCGAAACGTCCGTTTGGCAATCTGATTGCTGTTGTTCTCTTTCTTTCAGTGTATCGATTGAATGGGGATAAGCAAGACAATAACAGTTTCGGTAAAGAGTATAGATTTTGTAATCAAGTCTTTGCTGAATTTTATATTCTAGCTTCCGACCGCAGCTTGGTTCACGCTCTACATCATTAAATATATCTTGTGCTACTAAGGAATAGCGTTGCTTTCTAATAGTGAATTAATTTAGAATCAATTTTATACTTCTAGATTACCATCTAAATATCTACAAACAAATTTTAACTTTATATTTCGCATTTTTATTACACCGGCCGTGATGACAAGCTTACTATTTTTTTTATACTAATTAATAATATTCTACCACATACACACAACACCATCTAGCCCAAACTAAGTAGAGCTTGTACTATGGGTACTAGACAATGGATAACATACATATATACTTTTTTTTTGTAAATACATACATATTATACATAGAAACACCCAGACCAAGACAAACATCAATGTTCATGCACACAAATGTTTGACTTGTGCGGGAATCGAACCCGCGACCTCAGGCGTGGCAGTCGGTTACACTAACCACTACGCCATCGAGGCCATCGAGGCCAAAAAAACATATTAGCTTTCTAAAAGCGAAATTATTTTTGAATACGGTTGAGTAGTTTTTGAGTTATATCCGTACAAACTAACAAACAAATAATCAAATCTTTCCTGTTTATAATATTAATAAAGATGAGATTAAGCACATCGTACATCGTTAATCCATCCATCTCGTCTATGGTGACTTCTCACTATACCGATGGCTCCACAATCCTAATGGTCCATTTTCTCTTACTATATTATAATTAATATAATTTTAAGATACTAAAAGTGCACATGAATACCTGGCACATTTTTAACACACAGGTGTACTGAAAACATTATGCTCGTGTACAAAACTAATTATACCATAGTGCTATTAGGCACTTAAAAGTGTCAGCAGAGCTATTAAAAATTAAATATTTGGAGCATCCACATATGCCTCACGGCTATATTGCTGGTATGCATGCTTGCATTGTAATAATTTCATGATTTTATTAAATAAAGTTGGTCTGTTGACAGATAGTAATAAAGAAGAGCGCTTGCCTAGTTTGCGATCACATTTTTGGTATGTACAATACATACCAAAAATGTGGTGTAGTGCAGCTAATTTTAGTTAGAGGAGACACATTTTTTTAGTTAGTAATTCCATAAAATTGAATGCCAAAATTCTTATATAAATGGTACTTAAACTTTGTATTTGAATTTCATCGTGATTTATTTTAAAACACTAATTTTAACGCTTATTAATAATCGATTTATATTTAGTACTTTTCAGCAGCCATGGTCACGGGTAGACTAACTTGTCTTGACTTCATTGTCCTGAAGTGTAGTCATTTCAAAGTAACCGAACGTAATTTAATTTTGGTGTTCATATTAACAGATGGAGCAATGTCGTATATAATTTCAAAGTATAAAATATTATATGGACCTTCATATACATATATATTCCACTCTAGTAGGTCAAAAAATCGGGTGAATGATATAATTTTGACTGCACAGACAGCGTGGTTGTATTAATGATCGCTTCGTTACGTCGAGGGTTGTGGATTCCATCTGGAAATTTGTGTGATCCACAAATAATTGTTCCGAGGTTCGATCAAATATACCATAGATGCACATTCTCATACAAAAATCGCGTCAATATGTGTCACTGACCAGTACTACTTACTTATAAGTGTCTGCATTTATTATGCAATCCAGGAAATAAACCGGAAAAACCATTGAACGCCCACTGAGAAACATTTTGTAATAGTTTAGTTAAAACGCGTCAATGTAAAGCGTCCTAAGTGTGTTACTCGCGATACGCAAGCGTACTAAGTATATGGTACGGTCTCCACCGTAGTAGTGGTGTCGATTCGCTCTCGCTTACGAGCAGCGCACGCAAGAGTGAGTGGGACAGGTGCATAATATAGCGCATACGACTGATTTATGCACAGTTTTGTTGGGGCCATTTTTCGAGCGACGATCGTGCATCTATGGTATATTTGATCGATGGTTCCGAGTCTTGGCGTTCTTTGTGTCCGTTTGTTTGTATGTGTGTCAAATCCCCAGCGACACAGGTATTATTCCCTGAGCGAGAGCAGTCCATAGTTGTATAAGGAGCCACATATATCTTGACCACTCAACATCGCAGCCAGAACTATATTACTAAAGTTGGCCTCGATGGCGTAGTGGTTAGTGTAACCGAGTGCCACGCCTGAGGTCGCGGGTTCAATTCCCGCACTAGTCAAATATTTGTGTGCATGAACATGGATGTTTGCCTTGGCCTGGGTGTTTCTTTGTATAACATGTATGTATTTACAAAAAGAAAGTATATATGTATGTTTATCCATTGTCTAGTACCCATAATACAAGCTCTGCTTAGTTTGAGCTAGATGGTGTTGTCTGTATGTGGTAGAATATTATTATTATTATATTTATGTATATAGTTGTCTTTTCACACACCCATAAAGAAATGAAGATGCAATATCCTTTTAACGGTAATAAGGAAAATAAACAAAGCAAAATATTATGTAACATGAGTAAAAGGAAGTATGATATATGCTCGTGAGAGAAAATAGTACAAACACTTTACTTGTTGGTTGTGATTTACTTATGAAAATAGAGGATAGGCCGATCTGTACCATCCTATACCATAAATATCGAATACGTGACCGGTACAGTGTGGTCTAAGTTAGGAACTCACGGCGACAGATGTAATATAGGATCTCTTCAAAGTTATAATATGTCGCATACAAATTTCGTTGGCTTTGTAAAGACATCACTTAGTGAAGACAAATTCTTAGTCGTTTACCAAGGATATTTTCAGGCACTCTGCAGTAACTGGAAAATCCTCACAGCAAATATATTTTAACAAAACCTAATCTATTCAAACATTGTCGCCTCGTATCGTCATCGCACTGAGTAGGAAAATATAATAATTGTTATTTTTGAAGTGAAAACCACTTTAGCGGCGTTGTGCACTCTTTTTGTGATGGGTAAAAAATGTTAAACTCGCGTCAGGACACGTGAACTGATCGAAAATTCGTAAGACAGAGGGAGAATTGTCAAACTCGCGTCAGGACACGTGACCTGATCGAAAATTCGTAAGACGGAGGGAGAATTGTCATGTTTGTGTACGATAGCGCAATAAATGAATATTGTATTTTACCACATAAATGATAGTACTTTTATACTGATAATTAAAGCAGTTCGTGCAAAATTATTCCCTAACCATTCCAAAATATTAAAAATGCACGACGTTAATATTGAAGTTTTCACTTCTGCCGGCACTCCTGGAGTGCAATCTGTTGTTTTTATTTCTTTACTAAGCTCCTAATTGAATCAAAAATTAAAGTAGGTACCAAGTAATATTACAGCTGTGATCACCTATAACCAAATTCTGTTCTCCTTTATGCAGGTATTAACTAGTTGCAAAGCTTACAATCTTTTATCTGATTGTAATTATTTAATGATACCCATTCCATCTTTTCAATCTTTTCATTCATCTTGACTGCCATATGTTATTGTCATGCGTATTTATAAAAGTCACCAGAGAATAAAGTAACAAAAATACAAATATATGTCGGAGAGTTGGACGGCCGACTCGCTTTTGACATGATGAAGCAACAAAATGTACTTCGTACGTATACTAATGATAGGCAAATACCAAAAAAATAAAACAATAAAGATTAACTGTGATTATCTCCGATTTGATCCGTAACGCAGCGAGTTCGTCACCCGAATGTGTCCGCAAACGAGTCTCCGGCGCTTATATAACGTCAATATGACACTGACAGCTATAACTGTCACTCCAACTGACACATTGGCTCTATGGCGACATCAATTACATAAATAAATTGCAATCCAATGATTATTTTCTTGACGCTCCGACATTTAAAAATGCTTAATTTTACTTACACACGAATTTTACTCGCTCCTACAGTTGTACCTCAAGAACAGCGTCGTAAAATTAAGTAATTATTATTAACAAGTACACAAAACGACATTGCTAACATTCCACACACCTAAAAAAATCTCCACAGACCTCATTTCTCGTATGCATTCCCGCGGCGTACACGGGAGGGGTCAGTTAGACAAATGACGACATCAATGATGATAGATCGACGAACGACGGTAGTCCGACACGCCTAACCTTATTAAATGTTACTTTACTTTCTAAAAGAAAATGGTACAAGACATGACGAAAAGAGGTCTATCTATAAGACTGTAATGAGATCGTGTGAACATTGGAAATATTTTTGAAAACTATATGGGGTGGTAATGTCTAGTTTGGCTTAAACTCAAAATAAAGGATTTAAGAACTTTTGATTTCTCTCTCTATTTTATTCCGGTCCTAGATTTTTCCGGCGGCTCTGCTCGCGTTAATTTCGATTTTGTTAATTTTCTATCCTTCGGGAACGTACCCTTTTTTTTAATCTGCTGAAACGCAGCTAAACTAATATTATAAATGCGAATGTTAGTTTGTTTATTTGCGCTTACATCTGAAGCGATCATCATGAAATTTCGCATACATATTGTTAGAGGTACAGAAAAGGCCTTAGGGTAGGTACCTTTAATTCAGAAAAAGTACTGTTTCCGAATGAGCGTAGCCGCAAGCAAAATCAATACTACGGTACTAGATATTTTAATTTGTTCAATGAGACTACCATTTATCATACTTACGTATGTTCGCATCACGCTATATAGTCAACACATTCGAATTATATTCGAATGCAATAGTGCTTCCACATTACACAATCGAATTAGGTATTCAAAGATCAAACGATATGGGATCGATTGCAAGATTAGTCACGTATCTGTTCTAAACTAAAGTACGTGCTTGAACCACCACATGTTACTGTCAGCTGCTAATGGCATGCAAACATTAGCTGACGATGCGAATACGTTGGGAATACACTGAAGAAGCGATGCTTTGTCAATAATATATTATGTTCAGTTCAATCGTTCGTGTATTAAGAGTATGTGATGCTATTTATATACGACGTCGTATGCTTGAATATTTTTCTTGTAAAAGTAGAATATTTTACGATACTTTGAGCTTTTTCTGTCACAGCTATATTGATAATGAAATAATGTTTAAGGACGTTGAATTCAGTATATTCAGACGACTATCATTTTAGTCTCTTCGTAACCATTTCTGCTATTAACCGAAACGTTTGATAAAAATATAGTTTTAATAGTTAATTAAAGATTTTGCCCGTGGCTTCGCTTGCGTAAATTTAGGTTAGGCTAGCAAAAGTACTGGATGCAAGTAATTATGTCCTTTTCTGTAATGTTGACAAACTGTACGTGAAATTTCATGATGGTCAGTTAAGGCCTGGAAGCGTAACAAACCAACAAACTCACATTCACATTTATTATTATTAGTAAGGATTTATCCGTGTTGCGATAAGAGTGGGTTTGTTCCGTAAGTGTGGTTCTGTTTCGGAGACTTACATTACATCCCTGTTTCTACTATTACTTTCCTTTGATTCCATCTTAAATTCCTTCATATTGGGGTCAATATGATAAATATTGCTCTTGTATTGCAATCGATCATAGCCTTCGTTAGCTGTTTACTATCAAGCCATTGGCGGCCAATATCTATACTAATATTATAAAGCTGAAGAGTTACCTTATTTATTTATTTGTTTGTTTGGTTGGTTGAACGCGCTAACCTCAGGAACTACTGGTTCGAATTAAAAAATTATTTCAGTGTTGAATAGGCCATTTATCGAGGAAGGCTAATAGGCTATATAACATCACGCTATGATCAATAGGAGCAGAGCATAAATGAAAATGTTGCAAAAACGGGGAGAATTCTCTTATGTGAAGCAGACATAGGTAGTTGTTATATAAAATGACAAAATATCATCACTTAACCTTGTCAAATTATCCAGCGCTCTGAACCAACTACCCAAACGAAAAATACACTCATATAATAAATAAAATATTACTCAGAAAGCATCTAGCAGTAAACTTTCGAGAACACTTACGAATACTTAACTGAAAACAGTTTTTCAAGTGAACTCTTCTCGACGTACTTTAACAACTTTCCTTAAAATTCATCCTAAAAGAGGGTACTAAAAATAACACTTGTGTTGGTGGTCTATTTGCCCGGTTGACCTGACCCGGTAGGAAACATATTTCTATAGCCTATAGAAGCTGTACCGAGTCGTAAAGTGGTTTTCAGTCGACAGGTTTGCATGCGAGCTGTAGAAATATTTGATTTTCATTTTAGTATAAAACACTTGAAATTGGAATTGGCTGTAGTGTTTAGCTGGAGTTTGGAATATGGGAATACTTTTGGATCAGTTGGTGTTTTGCTGACGTGTAAATACGTAGACCTGAATTTGTATATCTGACGTAGAGAGTACACAAAGCGAGACAGTTGCCGTCTATGAAGCACCTTTTGTTAGCACACTAAAACAGCAGGTTTCAATAATTGTGTCCAGACATATATTATCCCCAGAAAACCTTTAGTTTTTCTGGTTTAAAAATCCAATATCAGTTTTCCGGTCTTAGAAATAGATCTTAGGAAAGGGTGTATTATCAGGCAGGGGATACAAGCATGATTATATTACGTATGTCTTTAATGACTCTTATACATGACTTGGATGAGATACACAAGGCACCCATGCGGTGTGTATGCGTAGTTCATACGGTTGACGCGAGCCACTCACGAAAGTAGCTTGTATGATTATCTCGTGCATGTAACTCGCGCGAGTAGCTTACATAGCTTGCACATATATGAATATGTATGTATATATGTATATATATGTAGCCCGCGAGAAAAGCTTGCGACTGTAGCTCACACGAGCAATTTGACTTCTCACGTAGGCTACATAATATAGCCTACGTGAGAAGTCTGCGCATGTAGCCACACTCTCGCGCCAGCTACATGCGTAAGCTTCTCGCTTAGGCGATAAACACACGGCACCACGCGCCGCCGCGGTAGGCGGTGAAGCGGATCTCATGTAGCATTGGCCTCTACTAAATCCGTTGATGCCTAACACACGTACACCGCCCGACCGCGCGGTCGAGCGGTGCTCTTCCGCTTTACCGCCACCGCCCTCCGCGGCGGTCCGCGGCGCCGTGTGATAATCGCCTTACGTATGTAGCTCGCGTTACTTACAAGGGTCCCAGACAAACACCTTTACTATCGCACTCACTCACTGTTAGGTTAAATACATGTGACACAACCTATTTAGTGGAATACAAAGAAATACAAAACAGGCATCGTGTCCCTGTCGTAACAATAACACTTCTAGATAATAGCTTTCGACATTTCCATTCCGTTCTGATACGATTTGTAGTGTAAAATTTGTTTGAAAAACGAGCAAAGTGGCCTGGATAAACGTGGCCTGGATAAACGATATATATCAGTCCTCTATATTAATTGTCTCACTGCTGGGCACGGGCCACTTCTTAGTGTGAGAAGGTTTAGGTCATAGTCTACCACGCTGGCCCAACGCGGGTTGGCAGACTTCACATATCTTTGAGAATATTATGGAGAACTTTCAGACATGCAGGTTTCCTTAAGATGTGATCCTTCATTGTTAAATCCAGCTATAGTTAAATTTTTAATACGTAGACTCAGAACAGTCATGTTTGTTTTAAATATCCTTTTAATAATGTTTTATTTTATACATTAATACATAGTCATAGATGTGTATTAGACCTACATTTCGCCAGATATGGCTTTAGGTCCCTCGTAACAGTAGGCCTATTTCTTAATCTATCAAGCACAACTCCACACTCCGTGCTGCTACGGAGAAATTCTTGACTGAAAAACCCAATGACACTGCTCGACCTGAGTATTGAACCCACGGCCTCATGCACAGCAATGCAATAACTACCGCTGTAACATCAAGGCATATGTTAGTTACAAAACTGAAACTATGAACGTGCAAAATACAATGAAGTGATCATATATATACATTACGCATTTACGTTTACATGCACGTAATCCTTAAAAGTGGAAACTAACTTTACTTACGTCCTTCTTCAAACGAGGTTTAAAGAGAGATCTTCTTTCATGGTAGGCAGCGGCTTTGCTGTGTCCTGACATTGCTGAAGTCCATGAGCAGCGGTTACCACTTTCCATCAGGTGTGCCACTTGCTCGTCTGCCACCAATGGCAAAAAAAAAAGAAAAAGTAAACAGGAAAATACCTACTTTTTATTGAACGAAGGTTTCATAATATTTACCAAATAAACAAGTTGTTATTTTTCGTTACAGGTACGACGTAATCTTTATTCTTTATCTCAGAATAAATTAACACGAGTAATTAAATGTAAGTAATTATATTAAAAGGTTCTACTAAATATTTGTGTTCTATGTTAATTAAGTTGATATGAGTAATAATTGTATTTATTTATGGCAATTTTAATTTTGTTGTTTTACTAGGTTTTGTGTGTTCTAGGCGTCAGTATTTGTTTGAAAATTTAATTGAACGATGTAATGAGAATGATTAAAAAGCCTAATGTGTTTTATCAAAATCTACTACAATACAAGCACTATAAAAATTGCGATAAGACATGAAACGACTTTTTTTCTAGACAGGCTTAGATTCGCTTACGTTTGCATCCAATCGTGAGCAACCAAGTTCGATTGCCGGGTTAGGCAAAGTTTCAGTGCTTTTTTTATTTACGAAAATCTTAGTAACTTAGCTAGCGAAAGGGTGGTATACACGGACACCTTCCCCTTTGTCCCTTCAGGGACATAGGCGTGACTGTACGTACGTTACAAGCCCTATGTAACCTCAATATCGTTTCTAAAGAAAAAATGCACTACAACACAGCGACGCTTTTGTTGAGGGAGCGGTTATTGGAACCGCTCCCTCAACAAAAGCGCCCGAAATCAATATGGCCGCTTTTTATCTTTTTTAAACTATACGAAAAAAGGAACGGAACGCTGCAACTAAAATGTATTGGATTGAAATCGGGCCAAATTTTTCATTAGAAAAACCAAAACAATCCTCGGTCTTTGCACCCCTCAGGCCTCTCAAGATTAATTAGGGAAAATAAAACAACAATAAATAATCGTTTTCTTTCCTCGAATAAATCTTAGATAATAATTGTTTGTTCTTCATTCTAGTTTGTGTTCTAATGCGAAGATATAAATCACAAATTACATTGCGTGATTTTTCCGGCTCTGTTGGATTGGGCTGGCGATTCAAACGATATAAGATTTGCTGGAAGAGATTTGATTGAAAAAACGAAGTTGACATCCTAATCCTAACTAATATTATAAAAGCGAAAATGAGTTTGTTTGTTAGTTACATTTTCACGCCTAAAGCACTGAACTGATCATTCTGAAACTTTGCATATACGTTGTCAAGTGTACAGAAACGGACATAGGCTACATCCCGAAAAAAATTACTGTTCCCGAGGAAAACAATAATAACGTTCTTATGATAATAGATGGCGCCACGTGTCTTTAGAATCAGGATTGAATTATATTATTACAAGCAAAGTACATCCCGAATTGATTGTCAAATTCTAAATTAACGCGAGCGAAGCTAGTATTTTATATAAAGAATACTTTTTTTTTTGTAGAAATTAGAAATTCTTTAACCGCTTCGTTGGTCCTGTAGCATAAACTTGCGCTCGTATTAAATAATAAATATCCTAAGCTAGCTATACAGACGAAGTGTATACCTGTTATATTTTCTTGTTACACCATCAATACTGATTTCTATGAAAAGAAGAGTCAAGACTCATTCATCAACGCTCTTGTTTCTTATTTCTCACTCATCAAATCCTTAAACTTAGAAAGCTGAAGTTGTGCACAGAGGTTTTCAGAATGCCCATGGTATAAAGAATAAATAGGGTCTTTGCTTAATATTTTATATTATATTACTAGCTGTTACCTGCGACTTCGTCCGCGTAGATTTTAACTAAAAAGTGTTTGTCTCCGCGGAACCCTATTTTTTCTAAAATCAAAGTAGCCTAAGTTACTCCTTATAACATCCGCTATCTGCCAGTGAAAGTCCCGTCATAATCGGTTCAGCCGTTTCGGAGATTAGCCGGAACAAACAGACAGACAGACAGACAAAATTTTGAAAATAGATGTTTTCGTATGGGTGCCTTATATACTTTCATATGCATTAGATAAAAAGCTGTTATTTTGACATTACAAACAGACACTTCAATTTTATTTATTTGTATAGATGTATAGATTTAAGTTTTTATTGTATCCTCTTCTCCATCTCTGTCTCGGTATACTGAGTACTCGCTCTGACACTCTCAGGGAAAAGGTAGCTCCGTGCCCCCGCTAACAAATACTGTATCTATATTATTATATTATAATAATATATAGTATTTTATAACTAGCGGCTTTAATATATAATTAAGAAACATACTATTTGCAGCCATTTTTGAAATTTCTCCTTGATATGCTAAATATCAATTAGTATAATGTATAATTATTACATAAAGTGACATGTCTTCTTTTTATTGTAAGAATTGTATTAAAACTTCATTTAATCTTTTTCTGGTCTGTCTGTTGTGTAAGCTTGCATCTAAGATGCTATATTTACAGAATCTAATTTAAATAAAATGTATTCTTAAATATTACAAAATGTTAGTATAAAATTTAAGCTTTTAACTAATTAAATAATGTAGCCTAAATAATTATTCAAGCTAAAAAAGAAAATGGATAGTTGGAGTGCCACGTTAATTTTTTTGTTTTTAGAATTTGTTTAATACAGTTGTACCTATGCGTTTTAAAGAATCTAGGTTTTATATACACGAAGATAAGGTTAAGATTAGAACGAATCTTGAGACTTGGAGAGTGCGGCTTAAGTCTTCATTAAGTCTTATATTCTAAGAAAAATGCACGGTAATTTTGGAAGTTATTAAACATCATTCTACTAACAGTAAACTTACATTAGTCCTTGAACATATTTTTAAATAAATAATAGATATGTTTGTTCACTATTGAATGTTGACGTCTCCGAAAAGTGTTTGTCTGTTTAGACATAGATGTCCTGAATAATCTTGTATTGTAAGACAAATTGTTTTGTGATTTTGTATACTCGTCAAAGAGTTTTAAATAGAATATGATATTGATTTTGATTTCGACCATTAGGCTGAGAATAGTAGAAATGCGCATAGTCGGAGTTCGAATATTATTCTATTCGAATATGCACAACGCGACAACTATTTTGGATAGAAAAGGAAGCTCTCTCAATTAGGTGTAGTATCGTCCATACATTCGTATATGATTCGAATGTAATTACCTTACACCTCGCTAAACAGGGGTTCCCTGTGGTTTAGTTACTAGTTTAGTTCACTAGGTTACCCATAGCGGCCACAGTGAAGAAACTAATGGCCGCTGAGCTTTGGCACAGTTAAAGTATATATGGAGAAATAGGGCGAATCCTAATATTTTCATAAAATATGCATTAGAAATACATTAAATTAATGAAAAACACTACACGCACACATCCATGCGTTTGACACACGTAGTCGAATCGCGTTCGTAGTATTTCGGCATTGTTCGTCTGACGTCGTACAATTCTTTTTAACTATGGTTTCCTATACCTTATTTATATGTAACAAAGTATTACAGCAAACTTAGGAACTTTGGTCGAATCTTGACCACTAGGCGACCGCTAGTTTTTAAATAGCCTACACTAGGGTCTTTACAGACATTTAAACAACGGAGATAAACAACATCTAGACTCGACACAACCATTTGTGGGTCCCACAATATTTTCTATCGTCGGGAGATGTGGACTCAAGACGTTTTGCATATAATGGAATTAGGCAGTATTTCAATAAAACTCTTATTAGATTTCTTTATAAACACGATATAATATATTTGCTCACAAGTGACAATCCTAACTAATATTATAAAAGCGAAAATGAGTTTGTTTGTTTGTTACCTTTTCACGCCTAAACCACTAAACCGATCATCCTGAAATTTTGCATATACGTTGTCAGGTGTACAGAAACGGATATAGGCTACCTTTCATCCCAAAAAAAAAATACTGTTCCCGAGAAAAACAACAATAACATTCTTATGATAATAATAGATGGCGCCATGTGTCTTTCGAATCACGATTAAATTATATTATTA
The DNA here is from genome assembly GCA_963564715.1 of Catocala sponsa. Classification (NCBI taxonomy): domain Eukaryota; kingdom Metazoa; phylum Arthropoda; class Insecta; order Lepidoptera; family Erebidae; genus Catocala; species Catocala sponsa. The sequence goes on from OY751351.1 coordinate 14,419,495, forward strand.
CAAGGAGAGTACAACACGAATTGATTGTCAAATTCTAAATTAACGCGACCGAAGCCGCGGGCAAAAGCTAGTAGTCTATATTTTCAAGAGAACAAAACGCCACCAGCGCCGGCAGAAAAACTTAAACTTAACTTACACATTTATAAAGGCTGTCCGCAATAAAACGTTTACAAAGACACCTATGAAGTACTTTATAAATTTATTTATTCAACAGCATAATGCCAGCGACTAGACGACCACTCCATTCACTCCGCCATCCGTGCAGTTAATTTATAAAATAACGTGTCTGATCTAGTCTACTTAATACATCCATTTCGGAAGTAGGTACTTTGTCACATCTGCCGTCTTATAGGCATTTTTATTGCGATTGTGTACGTTTGAGGGGTCGGCTTAGACTTAGACTTGCAAAGGCAAACAACGGTAGTCTACCTGGGTCGTGAGGGGTTTACCTACCCTATTGAGGAAAGAGCTGAGTGACGGCAAGACTTTAAGTCGCATAGAAGCTGATCGCTTCCAAACCCAATGTTAAGACTAATAATTGCCGTGTAGAAAAACTTATTAAAGGTTTGTTTCTTTTATCTATTCCTTTACAAATAGACCACCCTCGTACTATGATTAATTCCCGTGTCTTGAGGAACTTTACAAACATTCGAACAACAGTCACAAGGAACACCTAGTCTCGGGATAACTATTTGTGGATCATACAATTTTTGAAGTGAATACTTCTTTACGCGTTGAGCACTTCTTGGGTGAACAAAAATCATGGAACTACGTCATCGTCACGCTTCCACGCTTTATTATTTTTTTAGAATATTAACAATATCTCAGGAATCGTGCGTCCTACGCAAAAAATAACAAAATTTTAACCCCCTTAATAACCACCAAGAGAGTATCAGGAACTAGCATCCGAGCCGCACCTTTCCTTACTATTTTTTAAAATTAAAAACTTCCTTAGGCGCGTTGAGCACTTCTTGGATGAACAAAAATCATGGAACACGCGTTATCGTCACCGAACGCTTTCCATTTTTGAATTATTTTTGGTTTATAATTTGGTTTATAAAGAAGTGTTTATGATCAAGGATTCAAGTTTTTACTTCTATCGGCAGTCCCCAAAGACTGCCCCAATTTTTTTGTCCCGTGTGGGAATTGAATCTCCAACCATTGGCGCAGTGGTAGTGGCGAGGCTACCACTTAAACCACTCCGCCATTGGTATGAGCCCATCCTAGCTCTTAGCAAACGCTTCATAATTGACACCAAAATAACCGTAAACCGTTGTTATGTGCTATTAATATTAATACAATTGTCAGGGCCCAGCTGAAAACCAGTGCTGTGCATGTGCGCAGCAAATACTGAGCTGGAGCCATTTGTTATGCATGTACCTATGCCAGTTTATATTTATTTTGTGCTAGCTTTTGCCCGCGGCTTCGCTCGCGTTTATTTAGACTTTGACAATCAATTCGAGTTGTACTCTGCTTGTAATAATATAATTCAATCATGATTCGAAAAACACGTGGCGCCATCTACTATCATAAGAACGTTATTATTGTTTTCCTCGGGAACAGAATTTTTTTCGGGATGAAAGGTTGCCTATGTCCGTTTCTGAACACCTGTCAACGTATATGCAAAATTTCAGGATGATCGGTTCAGTGGTTTAGTCGTGAAAAGGTAACAAACAAACTCATTTTCGCTTTTATAATATTAGTTAGGATGTGTAACCTTATAAATTCTGTCTTAATTCTATAAATATGTAAGTAACATATACAAATATGTGTAACGAAAATAAATGGTATAAACATATTCTACTTGACCAACGAGACCACACTTTACTTCCATTTTATTTATGCTATAAAGTTAGTAAGACAAATTGTAGTACTTCCTTGAACATAAATGAGAGTAAAAATATAGTCCGTGTGCCTTTTCTTCTCTGTGCTTGTAAATTGGCGCCATAAACCCTCTGCTTTGTTACACGCATCAGTTGTATACTGGATTTCTTTAGTCTCTTTATATTTTTCTCCTTCGAAGAACTACTTACATATGAATTAATATATGTACATGTTAAGAAGCTAATGGCTTGTGAATATCTAGACACGCGGCAGCGTGGCAAGCCAAGTCCAAGCAAAGGAACTGGCTAGCCAGCGCCGAGTGTAATATTACACGAACCACTTGGTGCCACTTTTGATCCTTCTATAACTCCAAACCTCTTTAACGTAAACACATAAAACTACGTGTGTTTAATTATATCTATAAGGACATCTAGAAGCCCAAATTTCATGAAGCTAGCTCAAACGGTTATAAAGATATGAAGGTCAAAAAGTCGTAAATTTTAGCACTGACTGACATATAGTACCTAAATCTAACCTACTTCCAGATGACCTAGAAGGATGAAATTTGGAATCCATCTCGGTAATTATGTGTAAGCGTAGAAAAAAATCTAAAAATAAAAAAACGTTAAAAAAAGGGGGGACCTCATACAACAAAAAATTATAGCGTTGGTTCCGTTACAATCAGATATTTGAAACTATCCTAATATATGTATTTGCTATATAACAGAAATATAAATATAAAAATTAAGTAAAAAAATAAGTGGTGTCCCCATACAAAAAACTTGTAATACGCGCTAAACAACCGGCTAACGGTGTGTCATCGGCGGCGCGCGGCACCACATAATTATACACAGAACAGAATTAAATCTACATAAAAGCGCTCCCGCCGAGCAACACATAGATTTGACTTCGCCAGTTTTTATCAGAATTCAAAATTATATATATATATATACACCGTGAATTTGTAGTCGTTTTGGAACCGAAACGTGGTAACTTAGGATAATTAGTAGTATCAATAAAAAATAGTAAAATAATTGTACTGCGTATAGTAAAAAAGTTGGAACATAAATAATATTTTTCACTTATTCGAGTTTGATCGTAGTAACGCACGGACAATTCATTCACAAATGCATGCATACGTCACCGTCGCGGCGTCCGCGTTGCCGCGCCGCGCCGCCGCGCACAGTCGAAGTTATGAACGATGCACGATAGGTAACTACGTATATCAGCTGATACCTATCCAGAACCTCGTGTACCACGACCGAGTCCTATGCGTCATTTAAAAACTAGTGAAGCTACACAAGTATTATAAAATTAGGTAAATGCAATAGCGATGAAATTAATAATAGGCATATCACAGTTCAGAATCAGCTGATACGAGGCAATACGTTTTCTCTTTTTACTATGTAATTTCTGCATTGTGAAACATCACAATTAATACGTAAATGGATACTCCAATTTCTCCTTCATACTTTACACGGGCTTAGGACCGTCGGAAATACTTTATCTGAACATTACTTTTCGATAAATAGCTAAAAATAAACACAAGTGAAAGAACTGTGAGTATTTCGGGCGTATTTCAAAAATTGGAGCTGTTTACAAAATAATTAACTTACATACCTATGGACAGTTTATTAAAGGCCTCCACTATTGCACTACGTAGCTCCTCACGACTTTCACGTTCACGAGAATACACAAGTCTTTTTATTTCCGACATTGAGGCTTGTCTGGGCTTCTCGGCGACCAAGCCACGGGACCGCCGCGGCCTATCGAGTACCTATGTGATAGGTATCACGTATCACCAAACTGATTGTTGAGATAGGCACGTACTGCACTTGCATAATGAATGGGACAGCCGTTGTGCTAGTAATACATATCGTGTATTGATAACGGCACTTCCTCCAATTGCTCGGATATAACTCGTAACATTTCTAAATACGAGCTGCCCGTTAGATGACCTTCAATAAAAACAGGCCCTATTAAATGGTCGTTTATAACATCGGCCTAAACATTCACACTGAACCTCACTTGGAGGTGGTCTTCCTGTATTAAGTGAGGGTTTACAGCGTTGCGATTATAGCGTTGTACAGTCCCACTCGAGTAAACAATGACTCATCTGTCCACAGTATGTTCGCGTTCGTATTATTTAACAACCACTGCACTGACATGGCGATCCTTGCTGGTGCATCGTTGTTGTTAATTACGTGAGCCCGACAAAAATGATAAGGGTGTTATCTATTAGTATTTAATGTTTTCCATACAAAGTATTGGCTAATATTAAATTCTCGAGCCGCCATTCTCGTGCTTCGCCGCGGATCCCGCTCTCATATCCTCTTCGATCTCCGGGGGTCATTCAGGAGTCCTCGGCCTTGCGCATGAGTCGGCGTACGGAATTGTCCATGGTCGAGAAGGCGCTGAGTTGCAGCTAAGATGGTGGGAGTGGTCGGAACTTGAGGACTTTCAATCCCTCGTAGCCGCAGCACATTCAAATGCTTCAGCTGGGAGTACAACCGTCTGGCCTCTTCCAAATTGTAATTGGCAACAGCATACAGCTGAACCAAGTAGTCAAAGAGTTTTCGTACTGACGACTATGTAATTTTCGCGTGACAATAAACAATGCATTATGCAACCATTTCGCGCGTCGGTTGCCGCGGTACTGAAGGGCGGGCGGGGTGCGGGGTCGGGAGCGCTCGCCGCCGTGCCTAGGCGCCTCGCGTCTGGGGTACATTAGGGTAGTTAGTGAACGCGGATTGGCGGGCGGCGCGGGCGCGGCGGTTTCTGTGTTGTTATTGGCAAATGTTTTACCGCTTAGTTAAACATGAATGATATGGATCGTAGTGACACGCGTAATCGTAGTACGTGAAATTGAGTGGCGTTACCACGAGTTCTCATTTATTTTTCGTAAACGACATTAAATTTAATGTTTATAAATATATATATATATATATATATTATATATATAAACTTTATAAAATGACTGATGTAATGAAAACTGGCCAAGTCAAATCTAACCTACTTTAAGATCTCACATTTTTAAATAACAGCAACTGTTATAGGTATCCAATAAAGCAAAGAAATAGTGTTTAATACTTGTTATTTTGTTCCTATAAATACATATTTGGATTTTGCATAGAACTTGGCACTCATTTAGATCTCCATTCTTTTTGCGGCGAAGCCCACAGCCAAGCATAATTTTTGTATTGAACTTGGCTCTCCTTTTTTACATTTATGTTTTTGGTGGGATAATTATGTTAAGCTTGTGTCCATTTAGAGGTAGGCAGAAATGGAGCCTTATTTTGTCAGTTATGTTAGAGGGTGAATTAGTTGTCTCACTGTATTTTATTTTGAAAATCATCTAAAACTTAAATGCGAATGTCTATTAGTAGGGTTCAGTTACCGGTTCTGGATTAGTTTTTATTAACCTCTGGAGGTTAATGAAAACACTATGTGTGTCTGTGTGTCTGTCTGTTAGTGACAGTTTGTTAGTGACAGGCATAGCTCCGGAACCACTAGACCGATTGACTTGTAACTTAGTATGCAGACACCTTGGAGTCATCCCTCGGTTGAGTTTGAATATGGACCCTGTGGATCAAAAGACCCCCGAGATACAGGGATCTAAGTTCAGGGGATATCCACCAACAGCGTGATTTGGAAGTCCAAGGGAGAGGCTTTTGCTCAGCAGTGGGACATTACAAAAAGTTAATAAAGAAAACAAAAAAAAGGTCACATGAAGATGAAGAGGTTGAATCCTGGGTTTTTACACCCATCTCGTTTTTATTTAAAAAATCATCTATAGACTGCCTCGATGATGCAACGATAGTAAAGACCATTGTTGTCCTTTACAATGTGGGGTTTAATTTCCGGATCAGGCAATTGTGCTTTTGGGTTAAATTGTTATGAACTTCTGTAGCATCACGTAATCTAGGACTGTGTGCAGAAGTCGACAACATAGTCGCTCCTTATTACGTGGGCCTACGTCATAGCGACATCGTCTCTGCCTGTCCTGTCGGCGATATATTCATGAGACTATACACGTGTGTATCACTTGAGCTATCTTTACAGTCCGTGCATCTAAGTAGATTTTACAAACATATAAATATCGGACACAAACAACTCCCATATTCTTCATAACTATTTGTGAATATTATGATTTTATATCCCGTTTGGCTATCAAATCCACTGTCCATTTAAATCTAGCAGTAACATCAATGCAAAAAGAAATATATTTTTTGTGATATAAGAGGCAAACGAGCAGACGGATTGCCTGATGGTAAGCGATTATCGCCGCCCATGGACACCCGCAACACCAGAGGAGTTACAAATGCGTTGCCGGCCTTTTAAAAAGGAGTACGCTCTTTTCTTGAAAGTTTGTAGGTTATAACAATTTGTCTAATCTCGCAATTGAACTTCTCAAACGAAGTATTTTTTGACGTGAGAGACAGCAATCAATCAAAACTCGGCTTGTACAACACATTAAACATAAAACATAAATAAACAACGCGATAAAATCCGTATATAGTAGTTTAATTTCAATTAATAACATTCGCGTAAACAGAAGACAATACTACATTAAACATATCAAACAAAATGCGAGTACGTTTTCTTTACTTTGAAAACAGAACGTAATAAAACGTAACATTTATTTCTTACAACAGAATCGGTTGATTCAATTCCCATTCACATTAACTCCGTACAACAAAAGCTAGGAGAGCTACAGCATCCCTCAATGTTTCACGTAGCGAGTGCTGTACCGATCGCTCCATACGTCTTGTTAGACAACATACATTTAGAACTAGAACTAATGTTAAATGTACTAGCAGTGCATATGCGTTCTTCTAAATATTCACGATAACACAGCTTTTAAATCAACTGCAGCAATTGCGTTTTACTTTTTAAATATTCATATTCATAGATTCATGGCTATGACATGCACGGATGACGTAGTGGTTTAAGTGGTCGCCTTGCCTACGCCACAACACCGAGCGCTATGGGCTCGATCCCCACAGGAGACATAAAGTCGTGTGATCCTCTCATAGTCACGGCGTCTTCGATGGCGTAGTGGTTAGTGTAACCGACTGCCACGCCTGAGGTCGCGGGTTCGATTCCCGCACAAGTCAAACATTTGTGTGCATGAACATGGATGTTTGTCTTGGTCTGGGTGTTTCTATGTATAATATGTATGTATTGACAACAAAAAAACAGTATATATGTATGTTTATCCATTGTTTAGTACCCATAGTACAAGCTCTGCTTAGTTTGGGCTAGATGGTGTTGTGTGTATGTGATAGAATATTATTATTATTATATTATAGTTTTTTCGAGTCTGGTTTTTCTCTGTGATCGTTGTTTGAACATTTGTAAAGTTCTTCGTGACACAGAAATAGTTCCTAGTGCGGGAGGTGCGTATTATAATAAAGAAAACCGCTAGTGATACCTTGTTAGCTAAACTAATACCTTGTTAGCTGTTTTAGGATCACTCGTAAGTCATAGTAATTATTTTTACTGCAATGCTTGGATGCAATATAATGACAGCAGACATTGCAACTGGAAAGCAGAGAAGAGGAGATACTAATATATCTTCTGTACGTGTGTTGACAGTGAACTCTTCCTAAACGGCTGGACCGATTTGAATGAAACTTTTTGTGTGTATTCAAGTGGATTCGAGGATGGTTTAGATATGCTTTTTTTTTCTCTTGTTTACAGGACAACGTCTCTCGGGACAGCTAGTATATGTATAATATAAATCTTCTGTGCGTGTGTTTGTAACTAAACTCCTTTTAAACGGCTGGACCGATTTCGATGAATTTTTTTGTGTGTGTTCAAGTGGGTTCGAGAATGGTTTAGATTTGTTTTTTTTTCTTCGTGTGTACAGGACAACGTCTGTCGGGGCAGTAGTACTATATAATTTAAGAAAGGTGGCATCCAATCGAAATTGCCTATAAAAGTGGAGCAGTATTTGCTGTAAAATTAGGACCATTATTTCTAAAAGTATTTTGAAAACCGGCTACTTGACACTTCTTAGACTGTTTACCATTAATAATACAAAGCGCACAGTCCACAAACTTATACCTGTGTATGTACCTAACCTGCTCTTAATAGCTGACTAGATATAAGCTCAGTGCGGTTGAGGGGTAGATACGCCGAAGAAAAGTTGACGACGAACCATATATACCTACCGCTAGAGACCATACATGAATTCTGAAATATATGTATAACAAAAATTACCTCTTCTTTTATAGGCACTATTCCTTTGTCGCGGAGGACATTATAAACATTTAAACCATGGACACCAAGGACACCCAGTCACAGAACAACTATTGGCTGATCACACAAATTCTTGTTTTCATGAATCGAACCTACTAGGCACACTTGTAGAGGCGAGGCGACTACTTAAACCATAACGGCATCCGTGCAGTCGATTGTGTATGTTTTAAATATTGTATTGAGATAACATGACCGTGTAGACCAATCGTTATCAAAGATTCATCATGCTTACCATCCAAAATCCAGCACCTATAACGCAGCAACCCTACGCTGAAAACAAAACCGTGAATTTTTTACACCGTGCAGCTCTGATTGGCTGCAAAAAATAATTAAGAGTACCCAGCAAAAAGGAAATGCGGGTAATAAATAGATTCCTCCCACTGAAGGGAGAATTACTGGGAAAAAAATGTCGGACGGTCCGCAGTCTCTTTGAGCGGGTTCTTTATAAAGTGGACGGCACATTTATCGAGATCAGTTTTCCTTGAAAAGTTTAGTAGAAATCCTTCCAACAGCGTCTTATGTATTTATCTTCGAGGCGTCGAGTTTAGCTAAAGCGATTGACAACAAGGTAAAAGATTTATCGATTGGCGTGAGGAAGTTAAGGAAATTCTCAGAAGCATCACGTAGTATGAAGTGCCAGACTATGATTGCCTTATATGGTGGAGCAACTAGTGGGTTAACTTTATTAGGCAGCTTTTATGTTATGAAGGATCTAAACTGCGTGTGAAATGTTTATGTATTTCTTAAGGTAAAATTTTCCGTGCGATTGCGGATTCGAATCACGTCTCAAGAAAAGTGTTATTTGGTAGGTAGTTATGTTAGGAAATTGTCAGTAGTAGTAATACTTTGCAAAAAACGCAGCAGCAATAGCTCAGTGGGGAGACTCGTTTTGGCGCACAAAAAGGAATTATCTTACCTTTACCTGCTGTCCATTTTTTACCACATGTTATTTAGTATACAAATATGGCGTACTGATAGCTTAAGACAATATAACATAGAGATCTATCTCTTTATATTTTCTTCGTTTATTGTCATCTCCATTAATTAGACAACTAATTAAGTAGTAACAGAATAGTTTTAAAATAAGTTTGTTTATTAAATAAGACCATAATATTGTCTTCTGTTTACGCGAATGTTATTCATTGAAATTAAACTACTATATACGGATTTTATCGCGTTGTTTATTTGACACTATTACAAAATTTTGAAAAACTGTTACACTACTATAATCACTATTAAACTTTACAAATTTTTAAGCTAATTAAATTATTGAAACTATTAAAACTATTTATACTATTACTATACTATTATACTATTTAGATTTATTTTTACACTTTCCCCGACGTTTTGGTTGCTTTTCAGCAGCCATGGTCACGGGGACACAACGCGATAAAATCCGTATATAGTAGTTTAATTTCAATAAATAAGACCAGTAAAAAAATAATCTATATATATCATTTGTTGATATGTACATATTGTACACCATAGAGATTACAATAATACTATATTGTCAGTTTCAATGCTCACATACTAAAGTATTAGATTGTTTAATTTACAATCTTATCAAAATTAATTTTGGATTCTAATTATTTTTGAAGTGAAAACTTCTTTAGCAGCGTTGTGCACTTTCTGTGACACGTGACTTAATCGAAAATTCGTAAGATGGAGGGAGAATTGTCAAACTCGCGTCAGGACACGTGACCTGATCGAAAATTCGTAAGACGGAGGGAGAATTGTCATGTTTGTGTACGATAGCGCAATAAATGAATATTGTATTTTACCACATAAATTATAGTACTTTTATACTGATAATTAAAGCAATTCGTGCAAAATTATTCCCTAACCATTCCAAAATATCAAAAATGCACAACGTTAATATTCAGGTTTTCACTTCTGCCGGCACTCAGTGCAACATATTTTTAACACAATCTTGCCACAGTCGCAAGTATGGCATTGCAGAGATAATCACCATTGCGCTATCCAAACAGTAAATTTTACTGACATGTGCTCGCAAAACTCAACAGTTCCGAATAGTTGTGCCGCCACAAAACAGCTTTTTATTGATCAGTAGACACGAACAGAAAGCCACTACAGTAACACATAAACTTTTATTGTAAAAGAACATAATAATAGTATTGTATTGTACGTACTATAGAAATATGTAACTATGAAATCTTATCTCTCGTGCTCCTGATATTACTGTTTGTTACAAGTACAGAATTTTCTAAAGGCGGATTCTTTCAAAATAGGAAAAGGGATTAAATATAATGACCAACAAAAATACTAATTGCGCAGAAAAATATGCTTACTAAAATATATCATAATGAGCACCTATACGCCTCAAATCACTGCATTCCGTCTCGGAAGGGTTAGGTTATTGCACCGTCTGGGCATCGCAGCGCCGTGAATTGATCGCGGCAGTCGGATTGGTTACCCTCTCGCTCCCGGCCGTAGTTCAGTCTATGGTCCGGAGTGAGAGGTCGTGCAATGCCGTCGCCTCCTTTTGTGAGGAAGTGATTTCCATCAAGGAGGCGGCGGAGCGGGAGAGGAAGCATTTAAACCCTCTCCCCAACTGCAGAGCCGGGCGCCGGAGGGCGCGAGACGACCTGCAGCCACCCTGAGTTTTGACCTGAGGGTTGTGGGCTTTGTGGGCCTGCCCGCCATCCGTTCAGCACCAGGTCCGAGAGGCGGCGTGCGTGTTCCCACGTGCGCCTCTGTGTAGTGTCTTGGTGGAGGAAGTATTTTGTGTAGTGGCCTGCCGTTTCACACGGGCGGGCCGAAACCATGGCGGGGTCGCGATTGAATGTGAAAGTGATTCGCGCGGCCTCGCCGTCTATGGTCATGTCGAGGAACACCGTGGTAGGTTTAGTCGGTATTACCGGGATATCTTTTCCCCGGTGAGCCCGACATAACCTCTCCGTCGCTCCGCGGAGAGGTATGCGTCAAAGCATTCCAAAGATAAAAAAAAAATTTTAGGTTCCTTTTTAAACCCACCCAAAAATAGGAGCCCCGCAAAGCGGGGCTCCGTCGACTTAGTTTAATCTCTTTAAATATATTTTGGTGTGCAGTTAGTATTTTTGGTAAGCATATTTTGCTGCGCAGTTAAATACTAGCCATAGAAAAATATAAGTCAGCTTGAACCATGTATATAGCTGAATATACAGAGTAATGGTTCTAGTGGACATCGCTCCACAATGCCACGCCCGCTGCTGCCGGTTCGACCCCCCCCCACACAGTTTAAAACATATCTGTTTTTCGTAGATACTACAGATAGTTTTAATACTAATAACGCTTTAAAGTGAGTATAATTGCCTGCAATAAAGTATTTATGACTTTACTTTCTTTTAAAGAAAAAAAGGTTGCAGTGAGATTTATCTTTGCGTTTACCTTGTCTCGCCAGAATATGGCAACTAACTTAAATGTAACTTCGCTGCCTTAGTAAACTAACTAACCCATAGAGTGAATAAGATTTATTTAAATTTTTTTAATTACCACAAATATATATAAAAACGTTTTGAAAATATTTTTTTTATGAATGAAAATATTATTTTATATTTTATTAATTACCAAAATGTTTGTTTTAACTATGCTAGCGGTATCTTTGGTCGCAAAGTAATTATGTATCTTGGGTGTATGTGTATGTGGATGTCTGTGTTTTATGTTTGTGTCATTACTTGGTTATTTAATCAAGTAAACCTTTGTTCTCATATATGTCAAATTTAATTCAATATATGCCCTTACTAATTGCTTTTTAAACTAATACCAATCAGTTTCAGCACAAAGCGGTTACCACCTAAATTGTGTAGCCCAAACGAATAACCTTATTTTTATCGATTTAATAGATGTTAGAATACTTAAAGGGCCTAATTTACCGTATTAACATTTAATATATAGAGTACACTGATATGGCGAATACATGAAAACAAACACATACTATGACAGTGGCCGCACCGCCAAAAAATAATGATGATGATATGATACACGATATGACACCCTTGTCAGGTTCTTCTATAATTATTGTGCAAATATCATTGTGAAAATGTTTGTAAAGAAATTCAGTCAAATAAAAATAAAAAATGCTTTTGTCTAGAGTTAGCGTCACCGTGCCAATTCTCGCCTTTATACATGTACATAATTATGTAAGCCATACTCCTCCTTGCTTTGGTCATACCAAAGCAAGGAAGAGTATGGCTTTTAGTAAATATAATCTGGGGGTGATATCGGTATGGCAGTGACAACGATGGCTAGCTTCGTATATCCCTTACTAGCAACGGTCAAAATCTTTAGGTATATCAATAAAATTTAATTTGCAGTCCGAACATAATAATGTAAGACATTAAATTTAAAAATTTGCCATTATTAACGTAATGAGGCCACCAATTTAAATACACAATATTGAACCTTGATATAATTTTACATTTTAAATAATTCTCCAGTCTAATGTACTTTTTAATGAGCTTATTAATAATGAAAATACTTGAGCTTTTATATTATGAGAGATATAAGTTCACTGACCTCTAAGTTCACTGACCTCAATTTGTAAGGTGCACCCACGAGACAGTAAAGTAATCTTTGCAATAGAATATAAGCAAAGTCATAAGGCTTAAAGATATTAATTTGCATATTGTTCTAATTAAATATATTAATTAGTGCTTTTGATATTATTAACCTGTGAGTCTACTTCGAAGAGGTTAATGAAAACACTATGTGAGTCTGTGTGTCTGTTAGTGACAGGCATAACTCGGGAATAACTCGACCGATTGACTTGTAACTTGTGCAGACACATTGGGGTCATACCTCGGTCGAGTTTCAATATCGGCTCTGTGGGTCAAAAGACCCCCGAGATATAGGGGTCACTGTATTTTAAATGACAAAATATTGACTTGTAATTTGGTGTGCAGACACCTTGGGTTCATACCTCGGTCGAGTTTGAATATGGGCCCTGTGGGTCAAAAGACCATCGAGATATAGGGGTCATTTCTTTTCATTACTTTTACATTTAAGACGAAGAGATTGAATCCTGGGTTTTTACACCCATCTCGTTTAGATATGATATGATAACTGCATGGGTGGTATTAGCTGCAGTGGTGGCCTCGCCACTGCCACTGTGTCGAATGTCGTGGGTTCGTTCCCCAAACGAAAAAAAAAAAAAAAATTGTGTGATCCACAAATAGTTGTTACGACATCCGAGTGTTCTTTGTGTCTATTGTTTGAATGTTTAAAAAGTAAAATTATTCAAAAGAATAAGTAAAATGATACATCAATCATTCTGCGAGATAGACTCAAATTTACAGAAGTCAAAATCATACAATCTTGTATATTATACCGGTAGTCTAGACGTAGAAGAAAACGATTGATTAATAACGATTCAATTACATCTATACTAATATTATAAAGCTGAAGAGTTTGTTTATTTGTCTGTTTGTTTGTTTGAACGCGCTAATCTCAGGAACTACTGTTTCGATTTGAAAAATTATTTTACTGTTGGATAGCCTATTTATCGAGAAAGGCTATAGGCCATATAACATCACGCTACGATAACGATAAACGCGAGTGAAACCGCGGGAACATCTATTATAATTATATAGAGGTCATGTTAAAAGCTTATTATAAAACGTACATATAATACATAATGTAGATTAGTAGCGGTAATCTAATGGGAAAGACATCGGAATTAAAAGCCTGTAGTCAAGGCTTTGATTTCCAAGCCTTTCGCTTAACTGCTGTGTTAGCAAGAAAAGTACAAATTTGCAACTGAAATGGCAAATAATTTTTAAAACTATTTTATTTTATGCAGTCTAAATGACTTAGGTTTTATCAAAAACAAGCGCTAACTCATTATAACTACCGTAAAACATGTTTCCTCTTGCAATCAGAGTTCCGTCAGAAATTAACTTTACAACGACTTTAAATTTTACATGCGGTTCTGAACTGCACTGTATAAAGTTTTTATAGCATTCTTGTTACACTTGTTATGATTCAAATATGTTTGCTAAGCGTTTCCTTGCATGCGGCTAATTGTTTCGTGTTCAACTTTGCATAGTGTTGTGGAAATGAGCAAGCTTGCTCAACGTACAGTACACTCAGTTAACGACGCCCTATGTTTACAATTAGACTGCTGACAGTTTATTAGAAACTGTTATGAAGAAACTGATTGTATCGAAGCACGCTTTGTTTACTTTCCTTTATAGAGCTGAAGAGAGCGTAAGTGGCGCATTATAATATAATATTCTATAATATTCTATCACATACACACAACACTATCTAGCCCAAACTAAGCAGAGCTTGTACTATGGGTACTAGACAATGGATAAACATACATATATACTTTTTTTTTTGTAAATACATACATATTATACATAGAAACACCCAGACCAAGACAAACATCCATGTTCACGCACACAAATGTTTGACTTGTGCGGGAATCGAACCCGCAACCTCAGGCGTGGCAGTCGGTTACACTAACCACAACGCCAACGAGGCCGACTAGTAGACTTGGTAGTGAGTGCGGTTACTGCGAGCTTCAAGTTCAATTTCCGGTCCTGTATATAAAGTGCCTCACTGCTGGGTCATAGTCCACCACGCTGACCTATTGTGTGCTGACAGACTTATTTATTTATTCAAGGTACACCAACGACATTTTTACAAAATATTTAATATTACACATTTATTAACCCCAGTAAGTGATGTTTTTACTCTGCATCCCAATGCAGAGTAAAAACATCACTTAAAGGTGTGCACACCATTCACAGTTTTCAATACACGATACTAAGGCAAAAATTAAAATTTAAAACTATGTACAATTAAAAAAAATAAAATTACATTAAATGAAATAAATTAAAAATTATTAATTACACTACATTACATTGCATAATATAAAAAAAAAAACATTAATTTACATTAAATGAAAATTTAATATTCAAATGTCAAATATGAAAATTGAAATATGTGGTATTCTAAAATCTATACTAATATTATAAAGCTGAAGAGTTTGTTTGTTTGTTTATTTGTTTGTTTGCTTGAACGCGCTAATCTCAGGAACTTCTGGTCCGATTTGAAAAATTCTTTCAGTGTTAGATAGCCCATTTATCGAGGAAGGCTATAGGCTATATATCATCACGCTAAGATCAATAGGAGCTGAGCACCAATGAAGAATGTTTCAAAATCGGAGGGGTTTTTTTTCCTTTTGAGAGTGTCTGCTGCGTGCGCTGCGTACACTAGTTAAAGTTTCGCAAAAATCATGTATGACAGAATTGTTCCACTTTAAAAGTTCTAAAAAAAAGTCCGCGATAGCATATGTCCATCTTTTAAGGTTGGGTCACTATAACCATTTTTATGCTAACCAAATTTGTTCTAAAATAATGCATTATTTGCAAAGGTATTATTATAAACATGATATTAATCCTTATCCAAATAAATACGTTATTCATCACAAGTATTTAATTTAAAACAAAATTGCCTCTTACATCATTCGATTTCAATGAATATCTTAGGAGATATCGCAGTTTTAAAATAACATTGCAGCAAAATAATTACCCATTACAGACATAGTGCAAACGATGTTTCTCCTGGTTTATTCTGCGTGATTACTACTGGTTCGATTTGAAAAATTCTTTTAGTGTTGGATAGCCTATTTATCGAGGAAGGCTATAGGCTATATTACATCACGCTACGACCCACGGGGGGCGGCGCAGTAACGATAAACGCGGGTGAAACCGCAGGAACATCTAGTATTATATATTATAATAAAAAAGTCACATAATTTAATCTTTAATGAAGTGTAGACTTCTTTATGATCGCAAATTATACTCTGTAGTCGTTTTCAGTTCATAACTATGGATCAAGCTTTTGCGAATTATAATAACGCGATAAAAAAAGAACTATTACGTTTATAGAAAAACAAAACCGGTTTGGAAGTAGGTTCTGACGTCAATCAAATAGAAAAATCGCTTTAAATATCATTAGCATTTAAGTAAGGCTTGTTGACTATAGTACATTGTCGCAGTTATATCTATTACTAGATGTGTCCGCGGTTTCATTGGCGATTATCGTTACTGCGTGATGTTATACAGCTTATAGCCTTCCTCAATAAATAGGCTATCCAACACTAAAATAATTTTTCAATTCGAACCAGTAGTTCCTGAGATTAACATGTTCAACCAAATAAACAAACTCTTCAGCTTTATAATATTAGTATAGATATTGTACTGCACTACGTTACTATAGTACCGGAATATAATATAGTATAATATAATACCTAGAGTATTATTATTTTCATAGAAAATATGTTAAAAGCCGAAGGCATGTATGTTTCATTTACGAACAATACTGGTATGATCAACCAATCTATACAAATAAATAAAATTGAAGTGTCTGTTTGTAATGTCAAAATAACAGCTTTTTATCTAATGCATATTAAAAATTTTTGTCTGTCTGTCCGTCTGTTTGTTCCGGGTAATCTCCGAAACGGCTGAACCGATTTTGACGGGACTTCACTGGCAGATAGCTGATCTTATAAGGAGTAACATAGGCTACTTAGATTTTAGAAAAAAATAGGGTTTCGCGGCGACAAACACTTTTTAGTTAAAATCTACGCGAACGAAGTCGCAGGTAACAGCTAGTATTATATAATTCTCATATCTTCGTGAACATTATGGCGAACCCTGAGACATGCAGGATTCCTCACGATGTTTTCTGTCGCCGTTAAAGCAAGCGATAATTAACTATTCGTTACACACATCACTTCGAAAAGTCAGTGGTGCATGCCTTGGGCTCGAACTCGAGACCTCTGCGTAGCAGTCCAACGGTCTCCGATAGGGCTATTATTATCAAGATTTTCTTGAAAACAACAAAATAACTACACTGATCTCCTCTACAATAAAAATTCACCTTCATGACTACATACATACATACACGCCTGTTTCCCAGAGGGGTAGGCAGAGACTACGGATTTCCATTTGCTACGATCCTGACACACTTCGATGGCTTCATTCACTTTCATCACATTCGTCATACACGCCCGTCGGTTCAAGGTGCTCTCAACCTGACCTTTGTCCATTTTTCATGACTACATAGAACTAAAGATAAACCCAACCCTTATTACATTTCCAACACGAACTTCAGTCATCTAAGTAGTCTTTACCGAAAAACACCGAGCACGTTCGTGCTATCTTACATACTTAATTTAAGATTTAAGATAATAGGTGGCATAGATGGGGCCTATCGCAAAATCCTTTGCCAACTGATCGTTGATAACACGAAGGCTTAAAACAAGTCGAAAGATTGGCAAGCCGTTATTTTAAGAAGTTAGTACGTCGTTTAAGTTCAGACTACGCTTTGCTCGTGATTTGTGTGTCTGTAAAGTTTTTTTAATATAATAACAGACATACTCGCCTGATAGAAACCAGTAGCTCGCCTAATATAGATTATGATCGCTTGCTTTACCAGAGGAGTAGTAGAGCTTCGCTGATTTCAGCATGAATGGGCTGGCTCGACCGGGGAAGGACTACCCTCTCACAGAATATCGACGTGAAATAGCAGTATGCCTACTGTTGTGTTTCGTTCAGTGAGTGAGAGTGCCGGAGGCCCAATCACCCTCTTTTCCCCTTCCCGCTCCGCCTCCTTCCCACTACCTTTCCTAAAGGGTCAGCAACGCGCATGCGATGCCTCTGGTGTTACAGGCGTCCATAGGTTACGTTGACCACTTACCATCAGGTGGGTCGTAAGCTTGTTTGCCACCTAAAAAAAATAAAAAATGTATTTCTCAGTGTCGCGGCGGACTTTACAAGCTCTGAGAACTGATTTAAAAAGTAACAAATAAGACTTGGCTTTGTTACTTTGTAGGTACCTTATTAAAATAGACCACAAGCAGGAGTCCGTGATTATATCCCGCTCCTTTCTTTTTTTATCAGACAATTTCATAAATGGCTACTACAGAAGTCCGTAAGGTACTTGAAACCATGTGAGAAGTAGCAATAAATACGCTATATGCTGTATCTAAAGATAGCTATTGAAATATGCGTTAAGGTGAATCCTAAATATACTGTCACGTAGACATCCGAGTAAATAAAGGTACAGCGTTATGACTCATGATATGTTGAGCCTAATGTTTTAATATTCTACCACATACACACAACACCATCTAGCCCAAACTAAGCAGAGCTTGTACTATGGGTACTAGACCATGGATAAACATACATATATACTTTTTTTTGTAAATACATACATATTATACATAGAAACACCCAGACCAAGACAGACATCCATGTTCAGGCACACAAATGTTTGATTTGTGCGGGAATCGAACCCGCGACCTCAGGCGTGGCAGGCGGTTACTCTAACCACTACGCCATCCAGGCCGACAGTTTTAGTTACACTTAAGATATCAAAAAGCAGACAGTTTTAGTTACACTTATGATATCAAAAAGCAGATATCGAGCGATTATTCCCGTTGACCATCGCACCCCTACTGATAAAAACTGATCAATATTTTCACCACCTCATCATCATCATCATCTATAATTGGATATGTATGGTATATGAGCGACCGAAACTTTTACTTAAAGGGCGAAACGCTGTAATATTCTTACACTTTAACAGGGCCTGATCGTACTAGCATTTTAGCAGCAGCGAGAACTTTATATAAAGGCTTGCTGTTGACTACGGCTTCGCTCGTAAGCCGTACTTTTTTCTGGATAATTAGTACCCTGTATCCTTTTCAGTGCTCTAGCGAAATTTTATAATGATCGCTCGACTAGTTAAAGAGTGACACTCTCACATTTATAATAGTTAGGATGGTAATAAAAAGGGTGCAGCAATATTTCTTTAAATAACGTTGAATTTTATGACTAGTGGGGTAGACGATACCCTTTCATATTTTAAACCGGTCTATACAAGATCGTAACTAAATAACCTTGTATTGTAGTGACTAGGATTTTCAGAGCAGTATTTTTCCCCTTTTGAAGCGTAGCAAACAAACACCTATTAAAATATTTTAATACACTTTAAGCTCTTTCTTTCTATAATATTATTTTATTGTTTTCTTCAAGACCTTGCAACGGTTTCCTAAGATACATATTATTTCTTCATTTTGGTAAAAGTAAATAATTCATTACAGTCTCAAATAACAAGAAACGAGAACTACGTTTCTTGGTGTCAATTATTCATTATAGAAATTTGCTGTAAAATTGAGGCTCTCAGTTTTTGATTTTAGGTATTATATATAACCAATTGTAATATTAAGAAATAACAACTACATTCGCTGAAAGTAATCATTTCATAGAAATTTTACCACTCCTTGTCAAATTATAATTAATTAGTTTCTGGCCGTGCTTTCACTAGCTTGAATCTTACAAGAATGGTTGACCTGTGTGTCAAATTTAATCCAAATCAGCTCAAGGGTTTACGAGTGATTAACTATCAAACATCTAAACACCACCACAGTCTTTTATATTTATAATATTACTAGATTTTGTCCGCGGATTTGCTCTAGTTAGTGTAGAGCTTGGCAATAAATCTCTCGGGAACAGTACTTTTTCCTGGGTGAAAGGTATCCTATGTCCATTTCTGTACCCCTGGCAACGTTTATTCGAAATTTCATGATGACCGGTCAAGTAGTTAAGTTATGAAAGCGTAACAAACGAAACAATATCAAGATTAAGGTCACAAAATAATCGTTAATCTTTCAGTGCACACGAGATATTTAGCATTTTTCTTAATTCATCAGTATACGGTTCAGAAACTGGGCCAAACTTTGCCCCACTAAAAGTTATATTAAATCTTTGACAGTTATTTATTCTGTTTTAAAGAATTTTCTGATCCGATGTAGATAGTACAAGTATTATACCTTTAAACTTTATGTCTTTCGTTGTTTCGATATTACTGAATACTTGAAGTCACTTCAGTTTTTATCTGTCTGTATGTCTGTGTCATATTTTATCTCTAAAACTATTTCGTATAGAAAAAGCTCTAACTTGATTCGTTATCTTATTATACTAGGTATTTGGCACTATTGAGGATTTCCTAACTGAAAACTCAATCACACTTTTGTTAACTACAGGAATTGAACCCAAGACCACAACCTAGACGGCATAAAGCAAACTTGTATCACTAGACTAAGGCAATTAAATTTTGATTGTTCACGCACATTCAATTTATTTCTTAATTAATATTAATTATTGGATATTCATTATTAGATATGTGCATTGTGCTTGGATAATTCCAGGCATGCACAAATTAATAGATATTAATAAAGATTGCCAAGTTACATATTAAATAAATGTATATGTTCTAAACTGAGAACAAATGTTGATTTAATGAAGAAACAAACTGTTAGAAGCAAACTTAAAAAGGTATTGCTGAGTTAAACCGCTTAATTTTTACTTACTTCTTGCTTTATTGTCTGTATTTGATTTTATTGTTATTGCCATTAAATACTAATTATTAAACCACTGTAAACCGAGAGCGTAAAACTGGTTGTATATATGTAGCACATATATTATGTTATAATCGAGCGCTAATCCCGCCGACAAACTGTTATGCAGTTTGGTGGCTTTAAAATAATTGTAACAATATGTATTTATTTCGATAAAATTCTGAAAAAAAAAAAACCCTATGTACAACTACAACTACGAGT
This sequence comes from Catocala sponsa, assembly GCA_963564715.1. Taxonomy (NCBI): domain Eukaryota; kingdom Metazoa; phylum Arthropoda; class Insecta; order Lepidoptera; family Erebidae; genus Catocala; species Catocala sponsa. The sequence goes on from OY751351.1 coordinate 14,440,217, forward strand.
AAGATTTGACGATGGGTTTTAAATACTTTTGTTGTATGCTCAAGCGGTGTTTGCCTGTAACTGATTGTTGCATTGTCGCTTGTATTTTAGCCTAGTTAGAGTTGTAAGTGTTAATATAAACAATTGTTGGTGAACCATAATAAATAATAAATTAATTAATTATCCTAAATCCGAGATTGTTTGTAACGATTTCACGCCTTTAATACTCGATACTCATAAATATCTCGGATACACGTTGTCAGAGGTACAAAAATGGGCATAGTTATGGTATACTTTCATCCAGAAAATAAGACTGTTCCTAAGGGACAGAAATTTATTGACAAAATCTATGTAAACGCGAGCGAAGCCACGGGCAAAACCTAGTTTATTATAAAGATTAGAAACATCCTGTGTTTCGTGGATATGATTACGCAATACAGGATGCTATAAATTTTAGCCTTTCTGTTCCTGACAGTCTACTTCCCTACCTACTACTAGACCTAACTTTTAATACGCATAATACCCCTGTTATATCTGCTCCGACGATCACAGTTATGATATAGTACTAGTCTACTTAAGTTAGTCGGACTAATTGTGAATGTAAGGCGGTTCATTTGTATGGAAATTTACGTCTGTAAGCTAGATAAGGCTAGGGATGTGACCTGTGCCACAATGGTAATATGAAGTGAAGCTACGTTGCCTCGGTAATATTTTTAGATGGGTGACTATTAACTCAAACTTGTACGTCTTTATGCCTCTGTAAGCATGTTAAGTCTGTTTCTAGTAAAATATGTAGAGTCAAAACTGAAATCTATACTAATACTAGCGAATCCAACAGACCTCAAACACATACAAAATTACCTAAAGCAGTTCAGCCGTTTAGGAGGAGTTAGTGACATGTACACCTAAAGAAGAATGATATATATAGAAATAATAACGCTGAACAGCTTGTTTTTTTGAACGCGAATCTCTGATACTATCTATACATATACATACACGATACACATATACCTATACACGATAGTAGTACATAAAAACAATAATTTTGCATTTGATAGCTCAATTTCTGTGTGAGGCGATAGATTAATTAACATCACCCTACAGGCTACAGAAGCGAGGTTATCATAAACGAGGGGAAACCGCGGGGAAATCTAGTATTCTTATAAACTGCTAGTCACTGGTAGCGTGACCAAGGACTATAGTAGAGTGAGTCAAGGTCTAATTTTTTATATAGCATTCTAAACAGACCATCCTGAAGTGAACTGCTATTAGTTATAATCAAACTTAGTACTAATATTAATAAAGTCCACTTTAACATTGTAATTTGATTAAAAGCCGGAAAATTATGAAATTTTGGACAATAGTAAAATAATATTGTTTTACGTCTACGCGAATGTCCATTGAAATTAAACTTCTATATAAAGATTTTAAACTTAAATATAAATAGTTTTATTTAATTTAAATACCTTAAGTTGTAGTAAAGTTCAATAATAGTAGTGTTATAGTTCAAAATTATTTTATAAAGGTGTTTTAAAATAAACAACGTGACAAAATCGTATAAAGTAGTTTAATTTCAACGAATGTAAGATGTCTATGTCACAGTTCAGACACATCGTCATGTCACCACGAAACCAAGTACCTACATATATAGTCTCATATTTATGACCTCGTAGGGTTAGGCAGAGGTGTATGACACCTGCATTTTGCCAGCTACGGTATTAGATCCTACCCTCTTCTTCTCCCTAGCCTTTGTTATTCCCAAGTTAGTTGGGGTCGACTTTCTAGTCTAACCGGATTTGACTGGATATCAGTTTTTACACGAAGCGGCTGCCATCTGACCTCCGCAACCCGAAGGCTAACGATACCCTAAGGCTAGACCAGGGACAGGATGTTAGATGGCACTGACTTTCCAATAACGACTGCCATAGATGTTCATGGCAGCCGGGACCGACGGCTTAACGTGCTCTCCGAGGCACGGAGCAGGCGATAATTGTCAATCAATACGCACATAATTTCGAAAAGTTATATAACTTACGAAAGTCAGACGTGCGTGACGTGGGTTCGAACCCGAGACCATCTGCATTGCAGTCTATTGGTCTCTCCACTGAGCTATCGCTGCCACTAAGTATTAGATCGTTAGGTATTAGATCCTCTAAAAGGGTATAAGCCTATTGACGTTTTCCGGGCACGGTTCCAGGTTCTTTACTGCAACTGAATTTTTTTTACAAAAATACCAGGAGCACTTTGCTCTACTCGGGTATTGAACCAGAGATGGTTCTGCACTGCAGTTGCATACAATTCCACTGCAGATCCAAAGCAATCACAAAACTCAAAAGCCTAGACTTAAAACAAATACGGATTACATTTTTATTCCGCAGGATAATCAAGCTGATTACAAGTACCGTAGCACTCCGACACCACTAATCCGCCCGAATTAAAGGCTTACTACCCATCATGGTTTTGTTGTCCTTTCATTTCCCAATCTCGTTTATATAGTTGATCCTGTAACAATGGCTATTTCCTGTATAATCTGTTTCGCCCTTTATTTCAAAGAGGACAAGATTGACGGGTACCTTCATAGATCCAAACGTGCTTTGCGAGCTTCATGTCAAGGGTTGTCAGAAATCTTGTAACAATAAAAGAAAATGGATAAAACTTTAAATAAATATCTTTTTATATAACAATACTAGATTTTGCCCGCGGTGCCGCTCGCGTGAATGTAGGTTATGTAAATTTTTTATCCATCGGAAATTCTACTTTTTCTAGATGAAAGGTACCCTATGTACCTTCCTGTACCGCTGACAACGTGTATGGATATTTCATGATGATCAGTCAAGTAGCATAATATGCGTGCAGGCGTGAAAAACAAACAAACTCACATTCGCATTTATAACATTAGTTAGGATTTTGCTTTCCATTTCGTAAGGGTGGTATTTTAAAGGTAAGTACCTATCTATTGGTTTATTTCTAAGAAGAAGTTGATTTATACACCTAATACTTGACTTCAAGGCAGTGCATCAAGTTGAAATATGCACTTGATTTTAAGTTAGATCCTCAGCAATACAAATGAGAAAATGCATGCAATTTTGCGTAATAGTTTCTGCGTGATGCGCGTACAACATACAGACAGACAAAAATAATTGTTTAGGCTTTTGTAGCTCTTGTAAAGCTTGGATGAAAGACGAGGATTGATACAGGTATAATTACTCACTAGCCAGAACGCTGTATTATTATATTATAGAACAGTGTTATTAGGCCAATTGCCTCAAGGCAATTGGGCCTGGACCCGGGCAAGCCGGCTCGAGCGTACTGTCACCAAAAGACCGAAACAGGACGTCTTCTACAAAAAATATCTTACATTCTTCGCAAAATTTAAAGAGTGCTCTTTCTTTATTTGATGCGGCCCTATGTATTATACATATAAGAAGACTCACATAAATCAATAACGAACACACACATAAAGCAATCATTTATTTATCTTTCATGAAGGTTCAAGCAGTTTTAACATTTTTCTGATTAATCCAGACGAACTTTAATTAGAGCATTCGCTTAATCTAATTAAAATTCCAAGTTTTTAAGTGCAAGAACATTTATATCCGGTTGTAGAATTAAACTAGTAATTTGTATCTACTTGTGTACCAGCATTCGAAAGACCATTAAGTTGACACACTATCTAGACACAAAAGTTACAGCTCACCTGTAAACTTATGGTTTGGTGCCATTAGTTACAGCACTTATTGTAAGAATATGAGGTATTTAGCTCTGAGTGCTCAATAAACGATCATGAGTTTGCCGAGGTTCAGGATAGCATGAAAATGCTACCTATAACTTCAGCTATAGTAAAGATAATTGACTCGCGCACCTTCGTCTGGTTCATATAAGAGAATTTTCCTGTGTTTACAACTTTTTTTTTTGCTGCTCCATTCCTATTGGTCGTAGCGTGATATTATATAGCCTATACCCTTCCTCGATAAATGGACTATCCAACACTAAAATAATTTTTCAATTCGAAACAGTAGTTCCTGAGATTAGCGCGTTCAAACAAACAAACAAACTCTTCAGCTTTATAATATTAGTAGAGATTGGTGGTGAATTGTGGCCTAACCTACCATGTACTGAGAAGCGGCTCGTACCCAACAGTGGGAAAGTTTATTCTTCTTATTCAGTTGTGTATATATACGTATATTTTATGTGTTTTTAACATCATACAGCATACAGACGACTTGTGATGTTGCCTGTATGAATGGTCTAGTGGTTGAAGGGGTCGGCTTGCCATTGACACTGTGTCAAGTGTTTTTTTTTATACAACTAAGGTGGCAAACAAGCATACGGTCCACCTGATAGTACCACTATAATACCACTTGGTCATCGTAGCCTATGGACGCCTGCAACACCAGATGCATCACTTGCGCGTTGCCGATCCTTTAGGAAAGGAAGTGGGAAGGAGAAGGAGCGGGAAGGGGGTAAGGGGGTGATCGGGCCTGCGGTATTCTCACTCACCGAACAAAACAACAGTAGGAATACTGGTATTTCACGTCGATATTCTGTGTGAGGGTAGTCCTTCCCCGGTCGAGCCGGCGCATTCATGCTGAAATCAGCGAGGCTCTACTACTCTAAATGTTATGGGTGCCACGGTTTTGTTCCCATGGTAGACAATGTAATTCTATCATCGTGTTCCACAAAAAGTTGTTCCGAATCTGGGTGTTCTTTGTGTCCGTTGTTTGAATTTTGGAACGTCCCACGCGACACAAAAATAATTAGGTTGGTACTAGCGCGGACGTTGTGTTTTATAAATAATCGATGTCTGATTTTATGTCAACAGTATGTGCACTTGTCGTTTTAGGCGCAAACTATACAGAAATGGTGTCTGGCTCTATTATTGTGTAAAGTACTGATACGCCATACGAGCGCCAGCATAGCATGCTGTTTCACGTCGTTCACGTATATTTTATTCAAAATAAATAAAGGGATAGCAAAATACATGCGCCACGCCAGCGCCTTATATCGACATGGTCTGTCAACTCAAAATAAGAGCACCATTGCACACAACTTCATGCAAAATACTCCTAAAGTATGTTTCCCACTTAACGCTCAAAAGCAAATGCCACCGTTACTCTACTAACACCATTACATCTTTCTACCTTTACCATTAAATCCCATGCCCTCCCATACATTTCCCTACAACGTTAAAATTCTTAGAATTCCAACCCTCTTGCTGTCAACCCTAGTAACAGGGGTGGCACTGAATCTTTTAACACAACCACGGACTTTGATTTGAATTTCAAATTGGGCTGTGACCATTAATCGTCAGAGCCGGGTACGGTCAATCGCGAGCTAAGGTACCGCGTGAATTGTCGACTGGGAATAACCAGTATTGAGTATCTGGTTGGTAGACTATAGTTATAAGCTTATAGCTTGCTTGCTTTATAGTGTTTTGATTTTAGTTGATTTCTACTACTAAAAACTTGTACTTATATTTTTTATAGGATACTAGTAATTAAATGACTGCTTTGAAGATATGCGAGGCAGTTCTGACTATTTTTATATGTTTTATATTTCGTTCTACGCTTGTTAGTCTAATAGTCAATTTCTTTTGTAAGTATTTATATTAAATAAAAGTAATAATTCATGAAGGCAATACTTAATAGAAAAAGCATAAAAGACAGAAAAGGAGGCGTAAAAATAAAAACAATTTCAGAACAAAATATCGAAGCCGTGTGTTATCAATTGAGTTCATGTGAATTAAGACGCGAGCAGTTTTTATTTTGCTATTGAATGGTTTCCTTCTTCCCTAGCCTGCCTTTCAACTCTTAACTCTAATTCCTTTTCCCATCCGTACTAGGGTTGGAATCTATGGTATTGCAAGGGAACATAATTATGTAGGTTACGTTAACCGCTTACCAAAACGGGTTGTATGTAGGTTTGCCATCATATGCTTGACCTGAAGCTACACCTTACAAGAAGTGTTTTGTTGCTTATAATTTACTTCTTATTATTATAAAAGGTATGAAGATATAAGCAAACCAACGCTTACAGAAAAAGCTTTAGTTATCACTTACATTCATAGCATGAAGGAAATATCCAATAGGCACGATGGACTGGTAAAGTGATGCAAAACTCAAATGACTCAACAAAATATTAAAGTCGCATATTTTTGAAGTGAAGACTTCTTTAGCGGAGTTGTGCACTTTTTTGTGATGGGTAAAAAATGTTAAACTCGTATAAGGACACGTGACCTGATCGAAAATTCCTAAGACGTAGGGAGAATAATTGTCAAACTCGCGTCAGGACACGTGACCTGATCGAAAATTCGTAAGACGGAGGGAGAATTGTCATGTTTGTGTACGATAGCGCAATAAATGAATATTGTATTTTACCACATAAATGATAGTACTTTTATGCTGATAATTAAAGCAATTCGTGCAAAATTGTTCCCTAACCATTCCAAAATATCAAAAATGCACAACGTTAATATTCAAGTTTTCACTTCTGCCGACACTCCCGGAGTGCAACCCGTTGATTTTTTTCTTGTTCAAACACACATACATACATATTCTGACGCCTATATGCCCAAAGGGGTAGGCAGAGGTGTTTTACACCAATATTTTGTCAATATTTTTGTGTGTTACCCTTAATAGTGGCCGGGCCTTTCGATGCTTATAACTCCGTGCTGTTGTTGAAAATATCAGGTCAGTATAACACTTTGTCTGATGCAGAGCCGGGCAACGTGTTATAAAAGAATCGAATACGAGACCTACTCATCATCTCAGCCAAAAGACGTCCACTGCTGGACATAGGCCTCCTCCAAAGTTTTCCACACAGATTGGTCTTGGGCCACCCGCATCCAACCGCTTCCCGCGACCCTTACCAGGTCGTCGGTCCACCTCGTAGGAGGCCTACACCTGCTGCGTGTTCCTCTGCGTAGCCGCCACTCTAGAACCTTTTCGCCCCAACGGCCATCGGTTCTGTGTGCTATGTGCCCTACCCACTGCCACTTCATCTTGGCTATCCGGAGAAGTATGTCGGCAACCTTTGCCTGCGGAACTCCTCATTTCTGATTCGATCCCGCAGGGAACCTACTCTTGCGCCGGTAATTAAAAAACTTGCCCACATATAAACAAAAAGTCGCAATAACAAACGACACGACTTGTCGCAGGTGCGCGCTTCCTCTTCTGCATAAACCGTAGTTTACATAGTGTCAACTACTGTTTCCAATTAGACGACAACAAATAGAGTGCCTTGATTAAAGCTAGTATAGAATGGCGGCCATGATTAATTAACTATCGTTAAAAACGACTTAAAGTATGAGCAGTGCTTGAGAATTTTGTTTAGTTCTTATGTATAAAATACTATTTGACACCGACGGTTTCATCTACTTTTAAGATTACTGCTCCGCATTCGTGTCTCGTAGCTTGATTGTTACATAGCCTGTATGAATCCTGAATAAAACAGCTTTCTAATAAAATTATTCAAATCGGTTTTGTAGTTTTAGAGATAATCGATTACATTTAGACAAACAAAACTTCCTTCTTCATGATATTATCATATAATATTACCTATATTGCTTTTTTTGATAGACAAACGCTATAACTCATTGCCCAACCCAGAAGTCTAAACCAAGACTTTAAGCAACAGTCATATTCATTACCACTGCTGCGTAATCGAGGCAATCTCGAAGAATCTTTAGAACACTTTATTGTAAGCTATACAAGGATCCGAGAGAAAGTACTCTCACGAAAATCCAGTCAACATTTTCTACATTTCTTTTGCTTTTACTTTTATTGTTAAATATATAAAATGACTAGTGCTTATATATAAGACGGACTTGTTTGAATTTTATTAAGATTTTCAATTTCATGTTAAAAATAAATTTGTATGCTTTGCTATGCGATGTTGTCTTGTCTGGGTGACAGAATTTAATATGGAGGTTGTGGCGCCTTCAAAGGACTAGACATCTATGTACACTAAGTTATGTGAGTGGTCACACTAACTCTTTATTATAACCAACTCCTTCTATATATTACTTACTAGCTTTTGCCCGCGGTTTCGCTCGGGAAACAGTACTTTTTTCTGGATGATAGGTTCTTGGTCCTTTTCGGTATACCCGACAACGTGAAACAGCTGTAATGTCATGAAAGCGAAACAAACTCACATTCGCATTTATAGTATTAGTTAAGTTTCATTGCGGGTACCAAGATTGTTTTACTTTTTAAAGACAACTCCCTCACTGGTAATTATTCGTGCGTCGAGGGACTGAACAAACATTCAAACAACGGACACAAAGAACACCTAGACCCAGAACCAATATATGGGTATCATACAAATGTTTGGCCTTTGTGGGATTGATTTTGAACCCACGTCACTTGGCCCCGTAGCAATGGCGATATGACCACTAAGGACGCTACGCTATCCATGTCAGGTGTTGACGAGTTTATTTTTTTTATATACAATTAAGGTGGCAAACATGCATACGGCCCACCTGATGGTAAGTGGTCACCGTAGCCTATGGACGCCTGCAACACCAGAGGCATCACTTGCGCGTTACCAACCCTTTTGGAAAGGAAGTGGGAAGGAAAAGAAGCGGGAAGGGGGAAAGAGGGGTGATTGGCCATGGTATTGCTTCAAACGTGTTGCTATTATTTGGTGTAGGTGGGATTAGTCCTTTACTACTCCTTTATTATTTGCCAAAGTAGTTACTGGTGAAGGTGTAAAAGATATACTATTATAGGCGCGTAACAATCAATGTTTTACCGTCTACTATACTTTAATTATATGTTTATAAAGTACCTCACAACATAGGGATTAATACGCAGGATGATTCGCTCGCGTAGGTTAGCAACAATACCATTTTGTGGATGAAATAGCTGCAGCTGAAAATCAGCGCTGTGTAGTGCTTGCAGCAATGCAAGTGCCACAGAATTATGCTGAGCGCATCACCGTTGTTTTTGTGTCGTCAGATGGGACGTGTATCAGCACATAAACATTTCAATTGTTTTTAAAATTGCTTTATTCTTCCATATTTTTATTTACTTTTTGTTATACCCGCATTCTATAATAATATTGATGATGCATGTCATGATGGTACAAAAATAAAAATCTTTTCATTTCATTTCATTTCATTTCAATTCAGGAGTGCAGAAAAGGACATAGGGTACTTTGGGTCCCGACTCGTCCACCCACTGGACTTTACCACTGGTAGGTGGAGGGGTAATTCACGATTACCCCTCCACCCACTAGGCTAGTGTGAATCAAAGTTATGTAATTTCTGCACATCTAGCAACGTGTATACAAAATTTGAACTTAATTAAATTATTAATAAAATTTACACACTTTTTATTTTTAATATCACCATAAAAGTGTTGCCACTAAAACCAGATCCATGTATAAAACCCTTCAGAATCTTATATTGGTCTGGAATGCTGCGGAATTTTTCAGTTAAACCTGACGTCACTCGAGCGCTGGGTAACCAGGCGTACTAACAATGCTTGAGGTAGCCGCTTGAAATTCATGCGCTGCCATTTTAAAAATGTAAGTCGTAAAGCTGACTGTGAAATTTTTATGTGGTGTGGAATGAATGGTTTAGGAGAAAACATATTTGTTTTGAGGGACGTTTAGGATTTGTATCTTGGATTTGAAAAGTGTAAGTGAGTGCTTTGCATGAGGTGCATAGTGATTGGATTTTACTGTCAGGCAATTTAGGATTATGTCTGGTGGATGCCATTAGCACACTCACCCCTTTTAGATGGGATTGAAATGACAGCTGGCAAAATGTTTGTGTAATATACCTTGATCTATCCTTTCGGGGATATAGGCGTGAAAATATGGAAAAGAAGAGAGTTACAACTTCTGTCGTCACTTATTTAGAATATGCTTATATTGTTTTCTAACTCTATAAAATCATCGAGGTTGAACTAAATGTGATTTTGAGATTCCAAAATCACTTTTAGTCTTTATCGATATTTGAGGTCTATTTCAATTTTACTATACGATTTTGCCAATAGTCATGCCTTGTATAAAGTAGTTTTAAATATAAATAGAAAGAATAATAGAGAACAAAGACAAGATGGATGTATACAATGACATAGAAGAAAAATAAGTAGGAGACAACTACTGGTACACATATTTGGTTGGGAGGACATTCTGCGCCGACCCTAATTGAATAGAAACCTAATTATATTAATTTCTTACTCTAAGAGCGTACACACATCAAAATCTCATCGCCATCGAATGAGTGGTATATAGAAACATACACATTTAGAAAAACAGACATTCATTTATACATATCATTAAGTCATACTTCAGATCGTCCAAAATTAAACTAACCAAAAAACTTTCAAACTGATTCCCAAGCTTTCATTTTCAGCATTAATTCGGAACGCAAAATAGTTCAGCTTGTTCTCTCTGTTTAATTTGATATCTATGGAACAAAGGTTTTTCTCCAAAACAATTTCATATTTGAAATATGGCTGGTATGTACATTGAAAAGTATGACCAAAAAAAATTTGGAAAATTGCCACAATAGATAAAACATTAGGAAAAAAGAATGCTGTAAAAAAGCTTCTTCTGCTTCTTCTTTCTGGCATCACTTGCACGTTGCCGACCCTTTAGGAAAGGGAGAAGAGAAAAGGGAAGTGGGAAGGAGAAGGAGCGGTAAGTGGAAAAGAGGGTGATTGGGCCTCCGGCACTCTCACTCACCGAATAAAATACAACAGTAGTGCTATTTCACGTCGATATTCTCTGTGAGGGTAGTCCTTCCCCGGTCGAGCAGGCCCACAAAACAAGGAGTCTAAAATTTTGCTCGGTAGACGCCAATAGGCTAAAACCATAACTGGCGAAATTTTGATTACCCCCGACTCCTCGCTAAATTTAAACAGAGATTCATATTGTTTTACTCTCCTACTCACAGCGTAATGTTAGTTAGACTAGGTCTCAATTTCCTAATAGCTCAATATATTAATAATACAGAAGTAATACACTTACTATCGCATCTCTAATATTACTGAAGTAATACCATGACACAGAATATAACTAGAAAGAAAGGAAATCCTGAAGAATACAGATTGCGAATATCGCGTGCTACGAACGTCTACGGCTACAGGCTACGCGGCTACGATTCACGTAGAACCGCTACGAATTCACGCTTCGATTCGCAAGAAAATAGCTCCGGCGAAATACATTGCAATTTTTTATTACGATTCTCAGAATATGCAATAAAATATATTTAGTTTCTATTTATTATATGTCCGTTCTCTCTGAGCACAATGGTTTTTCACAAAAAAGTTTCTGTAGAACATTGTAACGGATTTTATTAATTCCATTGCGGACGTACCTTACTTATTTTTAATGCTTTCTTTATTTAGACACGCAAAGATAGAAAAGCTTTTAGTTTTAAATATACTAAGTTTTTATAAAGAAACTAAAAAGCAGTGTGATATTTTGTACGGAAAGATACCTATACAATTTTGTTTTACATTTACACAAATATTAGCATCTGAAAGTACACCACTTTAAACTTTTTACTAGCCTTGATTACACTATGTTGAATACTTCGAAGTATCTACAGTAATTTACAAATACCACTAACATTTTGAAAGAAATAACACATTACTTGGCTCGTCCTGAGCATTGAATTTATTTACGATCGATTACGGCTGACGGTTCACTTTTACGTCAGTGGATCATATGGGTAGTTTTACATTTGTCTCTATACAGTATATCTATGCAGAGCAGACAGGTGTCTACGCCGTGCTACTACTAAGAATCTTTTAAAAGAAAAAAAAAACAAACATGTGCACAAAACAGTCGCATCCACAACTGCTACGCCGCCAAGGCAATCCCAAACTTTCACATTTATTACATTAGTTACAAGTAGGATTTATTACAAAACTCTTAGGCTGCCATATTATCATTCCATACAGAATAGAATGATCATTAATTTATCTATATTGAAAGGAATTCATTATACTGAAACGAGCCAAAATACCGACCAGATCATAAACTAGAACTTTGTTTTAATTGAATTGAATACTTTTATTAATTACTATGTGGTCCGAGCTATGTGATATTCTCGATGGCTGGGTTCAGAGTCATTAAAATAGTTTTAATGGCAGCCATGTTACCTTACACCATAACATTATAGAGATTATTGATTGGGCAAGTTTGCTAACGAAGATCATCTGATATGAAGCGGGTGTGCCTTTTCGTCTATTAGGCTTGTAGATAGTGGGTAATTTATAGCGGTTCTATATACTTGCTATATAAAAATGTAAAAGGTGCAGTCAACGACATAAGTAGGTAAACATTAAGCAAATTTATAACAATATTTTATACAAAACATCTACAACATTACTTGTATCGTTGAAGCATTACCGTGATACAATGATAGAGTAGCGCTTATAATTTAGGACTGTCGTTTAAAGTTGTACAATATTGAGGGCAAACAATAAGTGACAATCACTATAAGTAAAAATTTATTATAATGAATAGCTTAGAATTATTCATAAATGAGAACTGGTTATAAGATTATAGTTATGTCGATATCGTTAAGAAATTAATTAGTTATGTCATAGGGGAAAACATTTTGATAATAGTAGATATAATTAATATTGATTGATGTAGGTGAAATACTGCAAATACGAAAAATATACGAAAATCTGTGACGATGTTTGTATGTTTGTTAGCCAATCACGCATAAACCGTAATACGAATTTAAATTAAACTTGGCACAAATTGACCAAACAGTGGATCAACACATTGAATACTATTAATCTCATCCATGCAGGTCAAGCCGTGGGCAGAAACTAGTTGACGACAAACAAAGAGGTTTCTAGTCCTTCTTTAAAATTTTAGGTCTCGTTTACCTATAATATAATATATAGTAACCCTAGTATATGACTTACCTTAAAAGAATGTTAAAGTATTTTAATAGCATCAACTTACCTCTAAAACAAGCGATGTAATGTGTCACTTTATCTCATATACCTAACTTTAAGGCTGTCAAACGCAGAGAAGTTAAGCCACGTTAGTCAAAATGTTATAGGTTACACTAGCTACAGAAACCTTATATCATTGATGTGACCTTTGCTCTGAGATCAAAACAACCATTTCTCTAACAAGATCATAAAGTAAAGACGACATGACTAAATAAGTTTTAAAATAGCGATAGGCAATAAACAGATTCTAAATGACGTTAAAAATAGAACTACCCACATATAGCTACGGATGGAAATATGCTTTTGTGTTTTGCGATTATGTATCTTCATTTTTTTGAATGAAGGTATGTTTTGTATTGAAGCTGTGTTTTGTTTATGACAATGTAGACTCATATGTGTTATTTGGTTTTATATGTTTAGTTTTGGATATATATTAGACCTTGATCATAGTCACAATGTCCTGGCGCAACATAAGAGCCTCGATTAGATTATAAACTCTTGGGCAAGCCCGTATACTCCGTTATGTTTAAATACATACATAACTATAACCTTAACATGTAAAATCAAACAACACGTATGAGTCTTCATTGTCATAAAGAAAACTCAGCTTCAATACTAAATATACCTTAACTCAAAGAAATTAAGATTTATAATCGCCTGCATCTAGAAAGGGGTAGACAGTATTGTAATTAATGCATATCTCCAGTTATTTTCTCCTACGTAATGGGAGTTGAACCTGTTTCTGTCTACCTAGCTTTATTAGGGTCTCTGTGCTACTTGCTATTGCTAAGATTTTTAGCAGAAATAGCTACTAACGCTGCTTGATCCTATAATTGAACCCAGGATGTCAGAAATACTTAGCCCGATATTTGATTTCGATATGGATATTTAGATGGGTACAGCTTAAAGATGACATGTACCTACTAAAACAATATGCCACACGAACATTAAATTATCCACATTTACTACTACAGTATTCACACTTATCACTAAACGTACAAGACAGATTCGTCAACACGTGCCAACAACAGCGCGTACCTACAAGTTTGGGTCCTCATACCTCTGCTAAACGACCAAGGCATAGAATTCTCTGCCAAGACACGTGTTTCCTTCTTCCTTCACTCCTGGGTCCTTTAAGCGGGGCGTGAAAAAGCACCTTCTCAGGCCGTCAAAATAGAGACCTCAACATCGCCTCGGCTGCTATAAGGGAGGTGTGGAAGCCACTGCTCTTAGACCACACGAGTGCTTAGTGGAGTGAGGTCATTTTGAAGAGCAAAATAAAAAAAATCAACACAAAAAACTACTTGTTAGTAGTCAACCGAGAACATACTATATCTTCACGACCGCAATCTGCGAGAGACTTTACAGAACTCTATTTGCGCCATACTATAAGTGAATTTTACTTTTTTTAATTTTTACATTTTTCTTGTCTTGCTTGTGTGTTTAGGTTGCATTTATTTTGTGCTAACTACAGACATATATTATAATGACTACCAAGAAGGAGGAAACTGTCATATCAGTCGACATCAACGTTTTATTCAAATTCATAAAACCCTTTGATGGGTCTAGAGATAAATTAAATTCGTTCATACACAATTGCGAAAACGCATACAAATTAGCTTCTCCAACACAGAAACCCATTCTATTAAATTTTATATTATGCCGACTCGAAGGCAAGGCTGAATCCGCTGCTTCCATAAAAGAATTCGAAAACTGGGAACAACTAAATACATTCCTACAATCCCAGTTTGGCGAAAAGAAACACTATGCCCATTTGCTTAGCGAATTACAGGAAACCCACCAGCTAGTGGGAGAGTCCGTCAGTCAATATTCAATCAAAATCGAAACTTGCTTAGCTCAAATATTAACAGAAATCACATTGTCCAACAAAAAGAAAGGAGAGCTATCGGGGAAAACTTCCGCAATGGAAGACCTCGCCTTACATTCATTCCTTATGGGTCTTTTACCCAAACTAAGCAACCTTGTTCGCATGAAAAACCCAATTTCCTTAAACGAGGCCATTAACTATGCTATTTCAGAGGAGAAAATACAAACATTGCTCTCTAAGAGGTATCCTTATCAAAATCGATCTAGTCCAAAACCCAGTACCTCTCAGGATCGCCCAAGACCAATGGTTCATAACCTTGGGCAGACGCCAAACTCTGTGCCCACGTGCCGCTATTGCAAGAACATAGGGCACACTATCGAAGTGTGTAGGAAACGTGAATTCAACAATAATAGGGCCAAAACCAACACCTTTTCTCAACGTCCTAATCCAAACAATATCCGCCCTCCTCAACGCCCGAATTTCCAAGGCAGAGTTAATTACACAACTCACGAAGACCCATTCGTTGGCCATGATACAGTGGACCAGCATTTAAACGAATAGAGGGCTCACGACGGTGTCTCGTGAGACCCCAATACTATAATCCTACCAACAACATTTCCAAAGACACCCATCTCAAATCCACTGCGTCCACTATATCCCGAGTTACGCGCCAGGGTAACCAGCCCCAAAAAGCAACCTCGTTTACTACACCAAATAAGACGTATGCATCCGCAACGTCTTATAAACCCACTGTATCTACTAAACCTACTAAATCAAGAGTTACACCACAGGGTAACCAGCCCCAAAAGGGAAACTCAATCTCTGTATCCACTGTATCCACTGAATCCACTATATCTTATAAACCCACTGTATCTACTAAACCTACTAAATCAAGAGTTACACCACAGGGTAACCAGCCCCAAAAGGGAAACTCAATCTCTGTATCCACTGTATCCACTGAATCCACTATATCTTATAAACCCACTGTATCTACTAAACCTATTAAATCAAGAGTTACACCACAGGGTAACCAGCCCCAAAAGGGAAACTCAATCTCTGTATCCACTGTATCCACTGAATCCACTGTATCTCATAAACCCACTGTATCCACTGAATCCACTGTATCTCCTAAATCTACTATATCCAAAGCTACACCACAGGGTAACCAGCCCCAAAAAGGAAACCCAATCTCTGCATCCGCTGTATCTTCTGCATCCCATAAAGCCTCTGCTCCCACTAACTCCACTCAGTTCAAACCCTCTATTACCACTGTGCCTCCCAAATCCACTGCCTCTACCAAATCCTCTACATTCCCAGAGCCCTTTGTGCCTTCTAGACCATCTGTACCTACAGAAACCAATTCTGCCAAATCCTCTAAACTCAACCTGACTCCTAAATCTACTAGTACCTGTCCTGAAACAAGAAACAAAATATACGAAATTAGTGCTAACCCTTCAAAACGATATCTACCTCACGTAAATATTAGAACTCAAGTCAACAGCCGTGACCTGTCCTTTTTAGTTGACACCGGTTCCTGTGTCAGTCTTATAAAACGAACATCAATGAACACAATGCCCGCCTTACAAAACCAAACCATCAAACTCAAAGGCATTAATACAAGTGACGAAACTGTAGAAACAATAGGTCATTTTCAATTACAATTATTCGCAAATATCAAGTCACACCTCACTTACCAGTTTCATGTAATCGAGGAAATCGATTTAAACTATGATGGTATTATTGGTACTGATCTTCTTAACGACCTAGACGGTATCGTCGATTACAATTCCGGTATATTACAAATTGGACACTTTACAGTTAGACTGAAATACTACGAAATAGTTTATAAAATACCACCCCGTACTGAAACAATAATAGAATGCACCGTTACCAACCCCGAGTACCGTGAAGGACTCATACTAGACCAACATATATCCGACTCCCTTCTAGTTGCAAATAGCATTGTTACTGTAAAAGATAACAACAGAGTAAACGTCTCCATACTAAATACATCCGAAGACACGGTAACTATAAACTCTGATATCAAAATAAATATCCAACCCTTTAATATCAATTCCTCCTATATCTATGACTCTGTCCCACACACTTCTAAATTCTTTAGCACTCGCAGAGACCAAGTTCTTAAAATGTTAAGGACAGAACATTTAAATAATGAAGAAAAGTCTCAACTCCTAGAAATATGTTCCCAATATTCCGATATATTCCAATTGCCTGACGAAAAACTAACTACCACTGATTTGCTGAAACACGAGATAAATACATCCTCCTCAGAACCTATAAATGTCAAATCCTATAGATTTCCAGAGATCCACAAAAAAGAAGTAGAAACACAGATCTCTAAAATGCTTTCCCAAGACATTATAAAACCCTCTGTTTCACCCTGGTCGTTTCCTATATGGATAGTCCCAAAGAAAAACGATTCTTCTGGTCAAAAGAAGTGGCGTATAGTCATTGACTATAGAAAACTTAACGACATTACTATTGGAGAAAGTTACCCCATTCCTCAAATAAACGAGATACTAGACCAACTAGGCCAAAGTAAATACTTTTCTACACTTGATCTATTTTCGGGCTTTCATCAAATTACCATTTCAGATAAAGACACTTCAAAAACTGCTTTCACTGTGCCCCAGGGCCATTTTGAATTTAAACGTATGCCATTCGGGCTAAAAAACGCCCCTGCTACATTTCAACGCCTTATGAACACGGCCCTAGCCGGTCTTCAAGGCATTCACTGCTATGTTTATTTAGACGACATTGTTATTTATAGTCACAGCTTAAAATCACATTGTGATAAATTATCAGAGATCTTTGACAGGTTACGCAAATATAACCTAAAGCTTCAACCCGACAAATGCGAATTTCTCCGCAAGGAAGTCGCCTATCTCGGGCATATTATAAGTGATGAGGGAGTAAGTCCAAACCCCGAAAAAATCAAAGCAGTTACTCATTTTCCAACCCCTAAGTGTCCGAAAGACGTAAAATCATTTCTAGGGCTCGTATCCTATTATAGACGTTTCATACCCGAGTTTTCAAAAATAGCCAAACCCTTAACCTCTTTATTAAAGAAAGACGTTATTTTCAACTGGTCTAATGAACACCAGCTATCTTTCGATGATCTGAAAAGAAAGCTCGTAACTGCCCCTGTCCTCATATATCCTAACTTTGCTGAACCTTTCGTACTTACTTGCGACACCTCAAACTATGCTATATCTGCTATTCTCTCTCAAGGCGAAATCGGCAGAGATCGCCCAATAGCATTCGCGTCCAGAACCTTGAATAGAGCCGAAACAAACTACTCCACTACAGAAAAGGAATGTCTAGCTATTGTATTCGGTACTAAAACTTTTAGACCCTACCTATATGGTTATAAATTTACCATTGTCACAGACCACAGGCCCTTAAAATGGCTTTTCAATTGCAAAGACCCGGGTTCACGTTTAGTTAGATGGCGTCTAAAACTAGAAGAGTTCGATTACAGAATCGAATATAAAAAGGGAGCTATCAACAGTAATGCTGACGCTCTATCTAGGTTTCCCGTAGGTACATCCTGTACAACCAACCCCAGACACAATCGACAATTCTATTCCTTCTACCTCAAGACAAAATGACACATACAATAACCCTATTCCCTCTACTTCCCGACAAGACACTCAACATCCATCACCTGCTTTCAGCCCTTTAACTCTCGAAGACCTCGATATCCAGATACCTTCCATTCCTTTAGACTCCGACGAATTTCCATCAATAGACCTACTAGAAAATGATGACCCAATATCCGATATCCTGAGCCCTGAAACCAGAAATCAATCACCTGTTATTGCCAATCCTCCGGTCGCCCCCGCCGTATCCGCTGAATCCACTGAATCGACTCAACCTATACTAAATCCTTCATCTAACTCTGTTCCTGCTGTTTCACCCGTAAACTCCCCGCCTCTTTCCGATGAAAATTATAGCAAATTCCTGAAAACTATGTCTGAAAAACAGTTCACAAGCAATACCAAGATTATAGAATACAATGAGAGCATTTCTAAAACAACTTGTAAGCATGTTGTTATACCTACTTCAATTGACCTCGATACCTCAAACCCGTATATTGAAGAAATTCTAAGCGAAATCCAAGATCCTACTGAACTCCTAAATAGGGAAAGAACCCTATATACATACATATCTTTCGAACACAAAGGATCAACCATATACTTCCTATTTACTAAAGTATACCATTTCGATAACTGTCCTTATGAGGCTATTTATAAAAGCTTAATATATCTTAGAAATCAACTATCAACACTCTTAACTGCACCCCAAGAGGGTTTCGAAATAGCCATCACTGATTTCCGCGACCCTTTCGACAAACACATTTGGTCAAGGATATACAATATGTTATCCTTTATATTTAATAATACTAACATCAATATAAACGTATATCATAATACACTCATATTTCCAACCCTCTCAGAAATACCGAAAATCCTTCGCGAAAACCACGATATTCCTATCGCGGGCCATCTTGGTACAGCCAGAATGTTAAATAGAATAAGAGAAAGGTATTACTGGAAAAACATGCGCTCAGATATCGAAACCTACGTAAAAAATTGCTCACAATGCCAAAGCAATAAGGCGCTCAGACAAACAAATAGAGCGCCCATGCAAATAACAACTACTTCTACTAAACCTTTTGAACGCCTTAGCATGGACTTAGTAGGCCCCCTGCCTGAAGCAGGACTAAGACAACTAAAGTTCATTCTTACAATGCAAGATGACCTCACCAAATTTTCATTTGCCTACCCTATTGCCAATGCTACGTCAGAAGACACCTGCGAGTGTCTAGTACATTTCATTTCATTTTTCGGTATTCCCAAAACAATCCTTACGGACCAAGGCACAAATTTCACCGCAGATATGTTCAAAAGAACCTGTGAGTTCCTTAAAATTAAGCAAATATGGTCGTCACCATACCATCCTCAAACGCAAGGGGCGTTAGAACGTAGTCATTCCACTCTTAAAGAATACTTAAAGTCCTACGTGAATGACAATCACACAGACTGGCATAAATTCGTGTTTACAGCAATGTTAGCCTACAACACTTCAGTCCATGCATCAACCAACTTCACCCCCTACGAACTTCTATTCGGTCATAAAGCCTTTATTCCCGACTCTATCTATGAACTACGTCCAGAACAAACATATCCAGAATACATAAAATTCTTACATCATCGTCTCAAACTTTCGAGGGAAAAAGCTCTCGAAAATGTTCAAAAGTCCAAAGAAAGATCTAAAGAATACTATGATAATCATTCGCGTCCTGTGCAGTATAAAGTAGGTGACTACGTTTACCTGAAAAATCATGTGAGATTACGTAAAGCCCTATCGCCGATATGGAAAGGGCCATACAAAGTTATAAAAGTAAACGGCAGGAATACTTTGACTCTTCTCATAAATAGGAGACACATTACTCATCACTATGATGAAGTAAAGCTAGCGCCCAGATCAAATGCCAAAGAGTAAAACTAATATGCATACTCTATTTCTTTACAGCAACCCTTCAACGGGCCAAGAATTCGTCAAACCCCTAACAAACAGTTCAGGAATATATTTTGATCCTCTAGGATCCTTAAACTTAGTTGATAGTTACCTTAATGTAATTATACCTGTAGACATATCCTATTTACTCCCGCATATTAGCAATTTATACCATATTCTTAATAATTCAAAATCTCTTTGTGAAAATAATAACGCACTAGATAACATAGAATGTTTCAATCTCTTTCAACCCCTAATCACTCGTTATGACGATTTATATCGTAATAGCGAAACTATTCTTTACCACATCCCTCACCAATCAAAGAGAAACGCAATTTTAGGTTTTGTAGGAACCATATCCAAAAAACTATTCGGTACTATGGACGAAGATGACGCTATCCGATATAACAATGCTATCCAGGAAGTCGAATCAGATCAAAAGAAACTAGCCTCACTAGTAGAACAAAACATCCTTATTACCACATCAACGCTTAAATCCTTTAATGACACCATCTATTCTATAAAACAAAATGAACACGAACTAAACGTTGCTATCGACGCCCTATATATAGACGTTAAAAATTTAACCTATATTTCCAAAGAATTAGGAATAAGATCACGCATCCTTGAACTAACTTCAATGATAGAAAATAGCCTTTTAACTTTATCCTTCAAGGTCGAAGACATTATAAACTCAATAATGTTTAGCAAATCTAATATACTTTATCCTTCCATTTTGACTCCTAAAGAACTCTATACCGAATTAATTAATAATTACCGATTCATACCGAACTCCAAACGGCTTCCAGTTCTCTTAAGCTTAAATAACATACAAACAATAATAAACATGTCCTCTTTGTCATGTTATCAAAATGATAACAGAATAGTATTTGTCCTAAACATACCATTAGCAAACCCAGTTAGCTTTTACTTATACCATAACTTACCTTGTCCAGCGCCCTATGAACCTCACAACCCCGTGTCTTATACCACTATCATCCCTTCTTCTAAATATTTAGGCATAAGCAAAGACAAATCCACGTATTGTAAACTGGATAACTTGAACGATTGTAAAATAATTTGTGATAACCATTACCTTTGTAATACACCAATATCTTATTCTTCAGTTGCAACCCCTTCTTGTGAAACCGAAATTATCAGTAAAGTACTTACTGAAATACCTGAATTGTGTAGTACTAAATTCTTCACTGGCAATGTAAATATTTGGCAACAACTACAAAACAACAAGTGGTTGTTTGTTATGTCTGAAAAAACTAAATTAAGCATAGAATGTAATGCATCAATTGTCGAAATAGACATAAGCGGTAGTGGAATATTGTACTTACCCCAAAGTTGTGTCGCTTATTGTAAAGACACACGATTAGTTTCTAAGAATAATGTAAATATACTTCTAAAACCTTTAAAAAGTAAGTTAAGCATACTCAATGACTCTTGCTGTAATTTGTCAAAATATACTAGCATTGTATCAAATTTACCTCCTGTTAACTTGAAAAACGTTAATTTAGACTCTATTGCATTTGAAAACCCTAAATTGTTAAAAGAACTAAATAAAATAATAGAAAAGCCTCATATTGTCTTATATGAAACATATTATACTACTATTACTATTGTAATCCTATTTTTAGTCTTAAGTTACATTATGTTCAAAATATGTAAGAAATTTGGCATACTTAAGAAAATAATTTATTCCAACACTCCTAGGAATCCAAATACTGAACCCGAAAACGAAGAAGTCGAACTTCCTAATTTAACAGCTCCTTCTCTCCGCATTGGTTAAATCCTTGTTAAATATTCTTTTCCCGTAAACTTCATTCTAAAACATGTAGTTTACTCTTAATCGGGGGGCTGTTACGAATCCGTATTGTACCCTAAACTCCCTTACCTAGTCCAAAATCCCCTATACTCGACAGAAACCCCTGCCAATGCCTAAAAGTCCCGTGTCAGCACTTTTGCCTTCATCATAAGCGCAGTACTAACGAATACCAGTCTGTGCACATCTCCCGTCGCGAACGCAACTTACTATTCCTAAGTGTGCCAGATACATTTCTATATCATTGTACCAAATCTTTATTTTGCTATTTCTATTTTATATTCCAAGTGTTTAATAAACTTCATTTAGCCAGTTAAATTTTTTTTTTTAAAAACACTTCGCCACGGTGCCGTGTAACAGTACCATAAACATAGATGTGTGTAAACTCCATTGGAATCCGTCAGTGACGTATCACAGTAACGTAACGGTCTATCGGCCGCATCGCACTGCACGATTGATGACGTCATTTGTCCGATCCATCGCACGTAATATAGTTTGAGTTATCGACACCCAAACCTATATTGACTTGGAGAAAGAAAAAGCTTTTTTGTAATGTTAAATTCGTTTTTAAGTTTGGCAAACTGTTTGTGGCGAAAGATTTGTTATTTACTATTTGAAATGTCGGTGTTATTATTGTTATGAGCTTTAGCAAGGTTGAGGCTTATTTATTCCTATCTACGGTAATCTGCGTTCAGTTATGAAGATTACTAATGGTATCGAGAATTTAACCTATAAACGGGCAATTGATTGATGCGTTATCCACAAATTGTTGTAACCAACATATCGTTTCCGCTTAGTTATATGTATATTTATTTATATGTTTATTAATTATAATTTAAAATATTAATTCTTGGAATGCCAGACACAACTGAAAACTTATTATGTCTGGTCGCTGCGCCGAGGCCTCGTACTTGCGGTCATGGTTTAAATTCCCACTAATTACACTATCCACGTGCTTAGCAGGAAAGATTCACAAGGTTCGTAGTTTGTTACCCAAATTGCTATATACTTTTAAGATATGATATTGCATAGTATATAGTTCAGGTTAGAATCAAATAAAGACAATACGGTCAATTTGAGCGACGTCTTAAAAATAACCAAGCACATATACTCAGCCACAAACATTTTGCCTAACGAGTGCTCACCCTTAGATAGCCGACGCTATATTTTTTGTTGGATCAAATATATTGGAGGTTGTGTACGGTATATTTTATTGGTGACAGTTTTTTTATTTATCATTCTTTAGTCTCGAGTTGAAAACACTATAAATTTTAATAGGGACTGCGGTTGATAGGGATATTTTTAATCTAGAGTTTTTTATATGTTAGCCGAAAAATATATCTTAGGTTCACAAAGGATTTATAAAATGTTATTTTATTTATATCGCCAGTTGTTGTTGCCAGCTGATACGCGACTTTATTCGCAGTATTTTTTATAGTTATGGTATTCAGCAGGATTCAGTTAAACTCGTATGGAGTTTAATTGAACCCTACATCGAAATCGGATCAGCAGTTTCGCTGTGAGAAGCGAGCAGGAAGAAACTTACATTTACAACTATAACTAATATGGTTAAGCACCTACTTGGTCTTGTTAATTCCCTGGCACAATTTTGCGGATATGCTTTACGCTGATCATGACATTTTAGGTTCGATTTTCCGATCAAGCATAGAGTTATTTACCATTAAGAAAAATTCAGTACTTGCGAAAAATCTTCGTACCGCATAGCCTTTTATTGTCTGAGCTCTATATCCATAACCAGCGACATGTGGATTTGTAATTCACCTTGGCCTACTCATTCAAAGATCCAGGCATATATTCTTGTATGTTTGTAGTGAGATAAGCGATTTTACAAATGACAGCGTGAATGACGATGGCAATATTACTTCCTCTCTTCTTCTAAAATGAAACTCATGCTGACGTCTCTAAATTAACTTGGCGTTGAGGCGAAGCACTAATAAGCAGCCACAAAAACTATAAAAACTCATTTTTTTAAACTTGTTTATCTGCATAACGGATATTTACTTCCTTTTCATGCCAGCTAGTTTTAAGACCATCTCAATAATAAATTGTGTAGCGTTGACTACAAAGGGTCAAAGTTTACAAAAGGACATCTATCTAAAGTACAATGAGTTGTTAGTAAGGCCGAGGTTCGAATTAGAGCGGGTTTACATACGCCTTAATCAGTATCAAAGGTAGTATTGTCTTCTGTTTACGCGAATGTTATTCTTTGAATTTAAACTATTATATACGGAATTTATCGCTTTGTTTATTGAACACTTTATTACATAATTTAGAAACGGTTACACTACTACTACTATTAAGCTTTACTCATTTTTAAGCTAGTTAAATTAATAAAACTATTAAAACTATTTATATTTAAATTTACACTTTCCCCGACGTTTCGCAGCCACAGTCTCGCCGTGACCATGGCTGTAGTAGTGTAATAGTTTCTATATTATGTGATAAAATGTTAAATAAATAACGCGATAAAATCCGTATAAAGTAGTTTCAAATCATTTCAGTTCAATTCAATTCGCTTATTGCACTCGTTTAATTTCAGTATAAAAAGTGTTAGGGTCAAGCATACGAACAACTAGCATAAGAGTATAGTATAGTGTAGTAGTATGTCGGTCAAACGTAATTTTTAATAAAAGAAATTATTAAAAACATATTGCAAATAAATAATCTATTTATATTTCTTTACAGGTACGATATAATAAAATATAAACGTAAATCGAGAAATGTAAGTAATTAAATTAAAAGGTTTTAGAGAGGCCGTAGGCGTTCTAATATAATTAATATCAACTTAATATCTAACTCTTGTCGTCCGCCCCGTAGGTCCTAAGGAGTAAATTTATTCTTGTTTGCGTGCAATATAGAGGTACTGGGTTTAGTTCCCGAGTCAGACAAAATGTTATTAGGTTTTACTACTAAAAAGCAAAATAGAACCACCACCTACTACGAACTACTTAAAACGTAGCTAGCAATACCTATAGAGTGTCACACGCTAGGGTTGGCTTTTATGGCGAAGCATGGAAGCACTGTCTACTCATTAGTAAATTTACAGGTTTTTTTTTAAATTTAAGAGCCAAGCTCTTGTCGGTGGAGTCTCTTCCATAATGTCCAGCGCTTTGACTTCTTAATACGACGTAACTTTTACCTTTTCTTTCACTTGATCTATGATCGTCCTCCTTGGCCTTCCTCTTCCCCTTCTGCCTTCTATTTTTCCTTCTAAGATGTTTCTTATAAATGTGTCGTTTCGTATTAAGTGGTCCAACATTTTCCCTCTTCTGTTCTCTATTGTTTTTAGAATATGTCTCTTTTCCTTTACCATATTTAGAACTTCCTCATTTGTTTTTCTTTCAGTCCAACTTATTCTTTCCATCCAATGCCAACACCACATTTCAAACGCTTCTAATCTCTCTCTGTCTCTTTCTGTCAATGTCCATGTTTCTGATCCATACTATATATATATATTATATATAATAAAACATTTATTTTATTTTTTTCCTTAACGTGCTATTCTCAATAGTGAAGGTTGGACACCCACTGTAGACGTCAAACTTCAAACCTATTCGTGAATGGTATATTGTGTCAGTAGTTCTAGCATAATCTGTACAATCTTTGAAACAATCCAGTCGAAACTTTGCTTATTATTTCTAATATACAAATAATCATTTTAATATAATATTATGTAGATAGATTTGCCTACCAGTTGTAATGTCATTATTATTATTAGCCACTACAGGCCTGGCAGGTAGGCAGGGCTCATCCTTCGGAAAGGACCCTTGGAAAGTAGTCTAGCGTATTTTTTTGGATCTGCCACGTTGCAGTTTCATGCCATTTAGGGTGCTGAAACACTAAAAAGTGCTCTTTAATTGTTGTAGTATAGATTATAAGCAGCAATCGCCGTTAGATAGAACCTCAAACCCAAGCTATGTTTCTGATTTTTAAGGTTATGTGCGTATTAAATTTTTAATTAAAACTTAAGGAATTTTAGCGGTGAAAGGAAAGTAGTAGAGCCTCGCTGATTTTAGCATGAATGGGCCAGCTCGACCGGGAAAGGACTACCCTCTCACAGAATATCGACGTGGAATAGCAGTATTCCTACTGTAGTGTTTCGTTCGGCGAGTGAGAGTGCTGGAGGCCTAATCACCCTCTTTCCCCCTTCCCACTCCATCTCCTTCCTTTCCTAAAGAGTTGGCAATGCGCAAGTAATGCCTCTGGTATTGCAGGCGTCCATAGGCTACGGTGACCACTTACCATCAGGTGGACCGTATGCTTGTTTGCCACATTAGTTGTATAAAAAAAACAACGTGAGGAAACCAGCATGTTTGAGAGTTTTACATAATGTTCTAGAAGATGTACTACAACTTACTCTTGGCTAATGTAGTGAACTGTAACCTAACCCTTTTCATACAGGGAAGAAACTCTATGCCTAGCACTAATTTTATACTTACATATATGAGAAATGTGTCAGGATCGTAGCAAATGGAAATCCGTAGTCTCTGCCTGCCCCTCTGGGAAACCGGCGTGAATCTATGTACATATGTATGTATGTATATATGGGATTAAAAATATGATAATATATAACAAAAAAATATTAGTTAGTTACAATAACATGACCATTCTATTATACAACACGAGTAATATATTAGCTGGTTTATAATTTATTCATTTCATCAGCAACCGGTACGGAAAGTTAAGTTTTCAATATGAATATTTTACAGAACTAATATTATTTATGCATATTAAAGTATGTGTGTATTAAAGACTTTGTTTAACTTTATATTTGTTATTTATATGGAAATTTGTTTACTAATCTAGTAGCCGTGCTATTTTATTTAAATTATTCATAACTTACTAGCCATAGATTCCTTAAATTCCGACGCTTTTGTGTTTTTGATTAGGTTACTATTTTGCACGAATGCTATCACATTCATCGTCTTTTTTTAATGTAATGCCGACGGCATTTATCATAGGTAAATTGCCTAAGGCCTAATAACCTCAGAGGCAGTATGTATGTATTGATGATACAAGACGAAAGATTTTCTTGATATGCTAATTTTAGAAAGGTCGTTTTGTGAGAACACTTTCATGAAGATCTAAGGCGTATCATTTTTGAACTTGTTGAACAGTTGAGAACTTTATTTATTTATTTAGGTTTATCCACAGCATATGCATTACAGATTGATGTAAAAAACATGTTTGGTGAATAATGGTGCCAATTCTGTTGTCACAAAATTCTCTAAACTTAACTAAAAATCACTAAAATTTTGTTTAGTCCTGTCACTTTTAACGATTTCAGAATACGAAATGTCATTTGAGAGGACTAATCTAAATTTTAGTGATTTTTAGTTAAGCTTAGAGAATTTTGTGACAACAGAATTGGCACCAATATCGCTGATAAAATTGCCAGTTACGGAATAACCAGCATACGTATTATGCCGCGATCAGCTCACGGCGCTGCGATGCCCAGGCGGGTCAATCCGCCAAAGTGTGCAGCGCCGTGTCCTCAACAACGTCGTGGCAGTCGCCGCAGTGGTGACATCCGGGCGTCTCTTGCCGGCCTATGCGACACAGGAACTGGCTAAAACAGCCGTGGCCAGTCATTACCTGTGTCAGCCGGAAGGTGAGAGCGCCATGCCGCCTCTCCAGCCACTCCTCAAAAGCGGACTTACCGCCATGATCGTGGCATGCCCGAAGCCTGAATGTACTTGTTTGAACCTATTAAAATAAAACTAAGTACCAAATAATTTATTGACGTTTAAGACGTTGTATTAACATTAGCTACGTGCATGCCACAAAAATGTAAATACCAGATCTTAATGCCCAAACGGAAACTTAAACTCTTATAAGTTATCTTAGTTGCAAATATATTATAAAAACATTGCTTCATCTGCCAAAGAATATCCACAAAAGGGTAAACTAAGAATTTCCTTGACAAGTCAGGGACTTAGTTTGATGATATTATAGGTTTACATTTCTAATATTTGTTAGTATTTGGACATAAACGTAAGCGATTCCGATTCCTGGACCAGTTAAGGTTGAGAGAGAGTTTAAGTTTTGCTGTCAGTCAATTTTTACTAGCAAAAGTGTCTGGTCTGAAGAGTTGCAGTCATCCAGTACCTGAGAGTCCTTAAATCTATAGGCTATGCTTATCATTAATACGTACCACGTTCTTAAATATGGACATTAAGTATCCTCATAATACGTTCATCTTCAGGCCAACAGCCTACGGCTGGCTTGAAAACTCGGATGGTAAGTTATTTAATAACAATAATTACGTAAATATTACTATTTTAGAATAATACACAATTATAGGAGACAAGAATCATTTTCTTTCAAAAGACACGACAACTGCCTGACAACTCGCAGTATCTAATGAAACCAATACAAGAAAGCAAGAAAATTAACAGAACAAGCTATGAGTTCTGCGAAGTGAGAATTGAATATAGTTAGTGAAGTGAAAGACAGATGAAATAAATGAGGGCTATCACGCTTGAATTTACCGCTAGAGGTGCTAGTGGATAGTTACATGGTCTCAAGACCTCTCTAGTAAGGTCTAAAAATATGGCGATGTAAAATCAGCGAAATTGAAAAAAAAAGCACCGAAATTTGTTGCTTTTTTGTTGCTAATTAGTTGCTACAAAATTAATATTTTTGCTTCATCCGATCGCAAAAAATCGGCAATAACGCTAACTCTTCATTAAGATAGCGAGGAAATCACTGGATGTGGACTGATTGCTCAAGCGAATAGAGATCAATTTGTTGCTAATTTGTTGCTGAAAGATGCTAAGGAGAAAAAATTTACATCCAGTGATTTCCACGCTATCTTAATGAAAAGTTAGCGTTATTGCCGATTTCTTGCGATCGGCTGAAGCAAAAAAATTAATTTTATAGCAACTAATTAGCAACAAAAAAGCAAAAAATTTCGGTGTTTTCTTTTTTCAATTTCGCTAATTTTACATCGCCATTTTTTTAGACCTTCTCTTGTAACCATAAAAATGACAGTATTGGCGGGACCTTACTTCATAGTGGCGCAAACTGATAAGCACAACAATGATAGCCACCATTATATCTCGCTAGAAAACACCCGTGACTTTGTCCGTGTAAATCGCAGGACACTCCCTAGTTCATGTTTGTGTTATATTCCCGTCTCTACTGTACAAAATCAGATGAAATGTGCTTAGATTTTAATTTAACTAACAACCTTACCTATAAAAATATCGCTAACTAATACCCAACTACATCTAAACTGAACCGCTTTCAAATTTATGATTAATAATAAACTTTAGATTAACGGCAAACCGCTATTACTGAACTATTAATTATTCTAGTAAGACTTAACTAGTGTTAAAAGGTGAGAGTTTTCTTATTAATTGTTAATAATACTTTGCTATTATTATATATTTGATAGTATCTGCTACTAAATCCTAATCCGATTCTTAGTGCCCAAGCAACAGACAGAAAAAGATTCTACAACTTTATACTGGTACTATGAGCCTACTCCATATAACTAGCTGTCCTGCGCAACGTCGTCTGCTTCACATAAGATAATTTTTGCCAGTTAAAAAAAAACTATCCTATCTTTTAAGTTGGACCAAATTACAGATGGTTACGAAGTTTGATCAAAATCGGTTCAGTAGTTTAGGAGTCCATAGCGGACAAATAACGTGACACGTAATTTATATATATTAAGATAGGTATAATAATAGACCATTGCCTACTCAACTACCTTCTATTTTACATTGGCATTTCTAGCTCTCATGTAGAAGCTGCATTAAGAAAGAGAAGACACCAGATTGTGTAACACCGAAAAATCTTGAGCAACAAATCGAATAAAATATTCTTAACAACCCTGAAACCATGAAAGAGTTAATCAGTGAGTACCTGACTCCAAAAACATACATCTATCACATGTGTCTTTTTATATGGTCCATAAGGCAGCTGATAATCGCAGCTCAAAGACTACGGTGATTTTAAGGATAACTATATAAATAAAAAAACGTATAGTAATATGAATATGTCATATGAAATAACCAATATCCGCTAAAAAGCTTTCATGAAATTATTATTCACCTTGAACGAAGTTAGACTACCAAAGGTCACATGACCTTGACATTCTCACGCAAGGTCAAGGACACATGTCCGTGACCTTGAAGCATTTTAGAATTACAATAAAAGAAATGTCCCAAGTAAATCCACATAAATAAACATGTTCACAATTCAGGTGTTTAATTTAAGTAGGCATTCACACAAGACAATTGTATTGCGGTGACGTTGCGCGTTGTTCTGTGAATTGTGTAATAGGCTGCGTACAATGGGCTCTATTCTATTCCATTGTAATTCGTGGTAAACTAACTTTCAAGTATTTATGTCCTCTTTTAGGCAGTGGTCCGACCGCCAACGATGAACGAGAAACGAGTAAAACTAGAAATTATAAACGAGTTGACGATCAGCGGGCAGCGAGTGTGTAGTTTCGATAGTTTTGTCGCCGGGCTATACCTAAGCGAGTGTGCAAGTGCGACGAGCGATTACTCGCGCCACTCGCCCGCGGTCGCTTAGTCCTGTGCAAACCTGCGCGCGGCGACGAGCGAGCATCGCTGAACGAGTATCGCTGAGCGAGTTTATTTTTGAAAGCTCTTGTCTCTCAGCGACAAAACTAGTAAAGCGAGTCGTCGCCAGCAGTGTGAACAGTCAGCGAGCAACTTTTAATATATGCATCTCTTTCGTTTACACGGAATGTATATTATTTGTGCGTTTCTTGAGAGAGAAAATCGCCGATAGTTAGTCGTTTTCTCGCCGGCGGTCGGACCACTGCATTAGGGGTACGTGTAATTTAGGTGAATAATGGCGAACACAGACATTCGACTGCACGGATGGCCTGGTTTAAATGGTCGTCTCGCCAACACGTCGATTATTGTAGGTTCGAACCTACACCGGACAAATACTTATGTGATCCACAAATATTTTCCTTTGTCCGGGTGTTTGTTTGTGTCTGATATATCCGAGGCCGTGTGTTCTTTGTATCTGATATATCCGAGTTCTAGTTTTCTTTGTGTCCGTTGTTTGAATATTTGTAAAAGTCTTCGCAACACAGGATACAAACCATTTAGAAAATAAATTCGAAGGTTAAGGGAAAATAAAAGAGGCATGTGCATTGCACATAGAATGGCGAAGATTCATCCGAACCGAATACTCGGAATCGATTTAAATTGACAGTTATGGTCTCAGTTCACTTTTCGATATACGGACATTGAATGTCCGAGTAAATTGTTGATAGTTTAATATAATTGCTGTCGTTTAAAACTTTCCAAAAAAATGTATGGCTACCTGAAAATATGACAACAGGAAATAGTGTATTTATTTATAGATTCACAGATCACTATCATACTGTAGGCCTATTTCGATGGTGTAATTTTGTTATCAATAATTGTTATGCTTTACACTGATTTGTATATTTATGCTCGTTTAAATGTCAAAAATAATCGCTTAGATCTAAGATTTGTTCACGCTGATTATTTTTGTGGTCATACGGTCAAAATTTTTAATAATGTAATATTTCTGTTGTATGACATTTGGATGTGTTTGATGGTGTTATTAAAATCGAATTTTCCTTGAATATTATTTACTTTTATGCTACTCATTAAGTATGTAATGTCAAATTTGTATGTGCGTCTGCGTGTGTGTGTGCATGTGTGTAAACTTCAAAATTCATTATGCGTGTGTTAAAATATTATATATAGGTTGTTATTGTATTAATTGAATAATATAACAAATTATATAGTTATTAATTAAATATAAGCATTTTACATCATTTAAAATATTCTAAGGCATACTATGATTTTTAAAAACATTATTTTAATATATATCGAGTAATTCAATTGACATCCTATGTTCGCCGAGTAGTAGGGGTATTGCTATATAAATCGTTGCCGCGTTGCAACCGGACGTTTTTGCTCGGCGACCACGGGACAGTAAACATCTTACCAGTGAGCTGTAAACTCAAGATAAGTATACTACGTTTGTTATCTAAAATGATGTACCTATGTTAGTTTTTATATGACAATAGTTACAAAATATAATTTATTTGATTAAAGTGTTTACATCTAAAATAATGTCTGTTATTTAAAATAATACTTAAGCCCTTAGTAACATATAAGTTTATAAGTTTATATCTTAAATAGTTTATATAAAATAGTATACGTATATAAATATACACGTTAAACATATATATATATATATATATATATATATATATATTAATATTAATATCTTGACACGTGCAATTACTTCTTGAAATTAAATTACGTTCTTTCCAAGTGCGATGTGTTGTTAAAAAGTAAAACAACTTTGATTAATTTTATTATGCACTAGATTTTTTCTGCGGCTTCGCTCGTCTAAATGAAGGTTTGGTTAGATTAGTAACAGTAGTTAACTGGATGAAAAGTACCCTATGTCCATTTCTGTTCCCCTGACAAGGTGTATGTACAATTTTATGATGATTGGTCGAGTAGTTACGGCGTGAAATCGTTTGCATTTATGATATTACTTAGGATGTAGCTAATATTGTACTGTAAATTTCTTATTAAAATTGATGATATGCATAGCTAAATTAATTTGTTGACACTAGCTTTCATTTGCGCGTACTTAGTTTTTCGAAGTAATTAGTGCTGTGAAATACACGATTTCGGCGAAACCCTGTCTTCGACAAAATCAAAGATTTATTTTGCATCGTTTTCTAAACGCTACTTTTATATTTACACAGTAAAATTAGTTATCTGACATTCCGTTCTAAAGTAATATCTAAAATGTATAGGTACTAGTCTTGGTTCAGTTCAGTTCATCTATGATGTATTGATGTCAACATTTTTTTATAATAAGACCCTGAATTTCTGTGGTAGAACGCTGATCACGTTTTACTTTACTTTCGTTTTCAAGAATAATTTCGCTTAATACAAAAATATTTTGGTTTTTGTATTAAGCGAAATTATTCTAGAAAACGAATTTATTCTTGAAGCTATAATTTCCAGGCATAATTCAAGAAGCGAAATTATTCTAGAATTATTCTTGGAAATTATAGCGTGTGTAGGGTCACATGTTTGATATTGCTATCTAAGCATTTAATATGTAATGCATAATGCATTAGTGTGTGTGCCTACGTGCGGCTGCGTCCGCAATCATATAATAAGTTTAGTCGAGAGTAAAAACAGTTTACGTGAACACGTATATTCCCTTTATTTAATATTCCAAAAATATAATAGGTAACCCTATGCACAAATAGATATTACCTAAAGCGTGTATAATAAAATAAACATGCACGTATGTAATGTAATTATTTATATGATTAATATCAAGAATATAAAATTTTGTTATTAGTTACAAAAGATACTGTTCCCGAGGGATGGAAATTTATTAACAAAATCTACATTAAAAACAAAAACAAACTTGTATGCGAACTACTCGCTAACCGCTCGTGAATATGTCCAAACGTGTCCATACTACATGTTTTCCTAAGATGCACGATAAAAGTAGAGTTGCACTATTTTTTTATTTTTTTTATTTTGCTCGTCAAAATGACTACACTCCACCTGGTGGTAAGCAGTCGTGTGTTCTAAGAGCAGTGGCCTCCAGACCGCCCTCATAGCAGCCGAGGCGATGTTAAGGTCTCTACTTCGAAGGCCTGAGAAGGTGCGCACTTGCACTTGCGTAGGTGTGGACTCACTTTTAGGATATATGGGTTTACGGTGTAATACATGACGTCGTACGTGTCATAAGTAATTAAGTACCGCATGCACACCCAGTTAGATGGTGTTGAGAGGTGTGTACGTGTTGACACCGATCATTTAATTTACTCCATCGCGTTGCAAGGAAACAAGCAAAATGTAAAGTTAACTTAGCTGATACTTGGACTTGCGATCAAAAGGTCACGGGTCCGAATCCCACCCATTGCACTATCGACGTGAACCCACTTCTAATACAAGCACTCTAGCTTTGCTGGAGGGGTTAACAAGAATACTAGTAATTTGAAACCCAATTTGCTAGTAACCTTAAAAAAAAACTATACTAATATTATAAAGCTGAAGAGTTTCTTTGTTTGTTTGAACACGCTAATCTCAGGAACTACTGGTACGATTTGAAAAATTATTTTAGTGTTGGATAGCTTATTTATCAAGGAAGGCTATAGGCTATATATAACATCACGCTACGACCCACGGGGGCGGCGCAGTAACTATAAACGCGGGTGAAACCGCGGGAATTATTATCAGCTAAGTTAACTTTATATAAAATTCAAAAATGTCTTTATATAAAATTGGTGCTACAGAGAAGTGCTTGACAGAAAATCCGATTAACATTTAAACCAGACCCAGGCATCGAACCCGAGAAAAAAGATCTCATGCACGGCAGGCGCATTCACTTATAGTGAATGAAGTGAAACTGCTGTGTCACCAATGTAGTATGTCCAGAACTGGACTATTTGATTGACTCAATTTATGCCATAACACACATAACACAATGCTGAAAATACAAGTCACCAATACCGTTTTAAATATTTGTTTTAAATACCTGAATAAAACATATGTTGTAGCCAATCGATAAGCTGACATTTTGGTGATTAATCGCTAATTACAGCGATTAATGACCGTGTGATTTTCATAAATAATTCACAATATAAATATTTCATTTTGTTTATATATCGTCAAAAGTAATGCGTTCTTTGTAAATATATACACGTTGTAGAATCTTTAATTACATATTTTGATGTTAGGGAGAGACACTCATTTTGTCATTATGAAATATATTATTAGGTTTTGTAATAGGAGTCGAGCCTGTTGAGGTCTATTGGACACGTGCACTGCTGCTCGCTACTGGTAATTACTAGAAGCAGTATGAAGTCTGTGCATGCACTAACTCAAAACCTACGGCCCTTAATATTGCTGTTAACATATTTAAGCCAAATCTAACGAAGTCTATAAAGACACGTCACGGTAAATAAAGTAAAATACATCTGCGTAATATATGTAGGTGTCATAACGTTTAGCAATAATGCTTTCAACCAGAAATCGTACATATAAATTATAAATAATTTAAGAAATATATATACCGTGTTGCGTACTTGCTGAAGGGAGTAACTGTTATTTAAGCGCTCATTCCTTTATGCGTCGTTTTGAACGGATTGCGATTGCCACGATCTGCTTTGACATAATATAATTATAAAGCTTTGGTTTTGGATTGGATGACACGCTTTTCACGCTGCATCAATAGCAGCGGGAGAAGCGTGTCATTTTGAGCGACGAAGACGCGGCACACGTAGCGCGTTTGCCGCATGCGTTTTACGCGACTTTTGATGCGTAAATACGGTTTTTAAGAACTTTCGTTTTCCAACACACCTATGTATTGACATAAGTGTGTTGGAAACCAAAGTAACTCTCAGGTGTTACAAATATGCGTACGATAATTAACTTTAGGTTCGAAAACCGGGACCTATTCCCGAAATTCGGTGAGAATTTTCGGCTTAACTAGTAAATGTATAAACGGTTGTGCTGCCGTCGTGTAAATTAAGGTTTTTTTTTGTTATGGTAGAGGAAAATAATGCTTAGTTGACGATGTAAGCACGTTTGCTCTTAATGAGGTGCCGAATTTGATTTCTGGCAAGGTAAATATGTTGTGTACATATAGCAGCGATAGCCTAGTGGGAAACCGTCGGACTGCTACGCAGAGGTCTCGAGTTTAATCCCAAGGCCCTCATCTCTGACATTTTGAAGTCATGTGCGTATTTTAGAAGTTAAGTTCTGCTAAGTATTATTGTAACTTTTTGATATTGGTACCAAATGGCGACGATTATAAATAGTCATCTCAAATATGAGTATACGTATTAGTATTACTTACTGCATGCCAAATTAAATTAACGTCGAGTAAACAATAATGATAGAAAAACAATAATGTAACTTTACAAAATATAAAATTTAATAAAATTATATATTACCTTTAAATCCTCTTTCTTTTCAAATTAAGCCTTTCTTCCTATACTATTATATTCAAATTTAAAATACATAGTTTATTTCGATATAATAGTTCGAATATACTTGAAATATTATAACTAACAAAATAATCTTTATCTAATAAACATTTAAAAAGAATTACCGTTTTTATCCATTATAAGTTGTAAACAACTATAATACACAGCAATCTAAGTATATAATATGTTATACTAAAGTATATCCCTCTGGACGCTTGTCCAAGTAAATGTTACGTATCTCCAATGCTTATAAATGCAGCTATTCATCACCTTCTCAGAGAGTCTTCATCTTTTGTAAATATAATATTGACCTGATTCCATAAAGACTTGTATCCATCTATCCTTCTAGTTACTTCAGCCATGACACCATTCCTGTACATGAAAAATAAATACAAAGACAATGAATGATCTCAGCACACATTCTCTTGACGCCTTAAAAGAACGAGATTGAATATACAAAGGCCTCCGAACAAACGTCATTTGTTATCTTTGCAAAGAATTCGCTGTCATTTAGACCCTTAAGGAACCTCCACCCATTACAATTTCAGTCTTATCTTTTACATCGCTAAGTCTGTTCTTGTTTGGCAGGTAGATGTTGACACATCTCGTAACGATACTTCTGGTAGTCGATAAAGGAAGCGCTAGTAATGTATCGGTATTCGATTTATATGTATGTAACGTTTATAAAATGGGCTTCTTCTTCCATGTTGGTTAACCTCTTTTTGGAGTGGAAGTGATGGGTTATATAACCATTTGTATAATTCCTTTCATGATCCGTCGTAGGGTAAACTGGACGTGAGATGCTTTTAGCATGTTTTTGCATTAAGAAGCAGCGTCGCTATTTCATTTGGGTCATGACGAGTCGTTGATGATTGAAAAATACAAACTGGTTGATGGACGTAGGTTGTAATGTTCTTTGAATCAAGTCCAATAATAATAAGAACTTTTACCAAAAATAAAAGAAAGCAAAACAAAATTTCATATACCTCAATCAGTCACATTGATCTTAGCTTGAAATGCAGTAAAATTAATAATTATTTACGTAATTTTGCCCTCTGCTTCACTCGCGTTAATTTAATTTACGTTCGTCAATATGATTATATCCCTCGGCAACAGTACTTTTCTAGAGAAAAGGTACCATATGTCCTTTTCTGTACCCTGACGAAGTGTATGTGAAATTTCATAATGATCGGTCAAGTAATTAGTTTAAATGTCGCAGCATTACAAACAAAGTCACAGTCGCATTAATAGTATTAGTTAGGGTAGAAAATCATTATTCCTTTGAACAGCGGCGAAAGGTATGAACAGTGACGAAAGGTATTTAGATCCTAAGAAATATAATATGCAAACTTGTCTGGTTAGAATGAAACCTGATTTTAGTATGCTTAGGTTTTTGGCAACTGCACCAACCTCGTTTCCTCTCGTTGCATTAGTTCTCGTTACTTTTATTAGAAGTCTAGTAAATCTCATTAAACATTAGCATATTCTAGACATATTTCTATCTTTTCCAGATATATACCGTATAAAATTTGCTGAACAAAAATATCTAGCGTGGGCTATAAGAATATTTATTTGGTTATTCGGTCGATGAGTGCTCGTAGTAGGGACGTTCGAATACCCTCGCAAGTGATCT
Organism: Catocala sponsa; assembly: GCA_963564715.1. Taxonomy (NCBI): domain Eukaryota; kingdom Metazoa; phylum Arthropoda; class Insecta; order Lepidoptera; family Erebidae; genus Catocala; species Catocala sponsa. Next base: position 14,477,987 of record OY751351.1, read on the forward strand.
TTGCGAGGTTGACAGTGACCTGAGTGAGTGAGTGATCCTGTTGGGTGGAAGAAAGCTGTCAACATTTCGCCATGACACGCATTTGGTGCTATTCTCAGAGTAATTTAAGTCATTATTTTTCTTTTAAAAAGACTACGCTCGCAAGAATTATTCCTGTGCCACCAGGGACTTTAAAAACATTCAAACAATAGTTAACATTCAGACTAGGAACAATTGTTTGTGGTACACACAAATTTTTATCCCATGTGTCTAGTGTCAACACTCGGCGCAGTGGCTGTTGTGAGGCGACAGTAGTCAGTAAAATTTCTAATATGTTAGTGTAACGGCTATCTAAGGTGGATTTAGGCGGTCAAAGGATTCTGTACATTTTGTTCTAGCAAATAAAGAACTTGAGGGATGGCTTCCTAGTATAAAGGTGTCATCCATGAGATTGGTGATTCACATGACACCGGAAAATAAATGGTCGTTTTCGGCCATTATTGTCAAAAGATTCAACTTTCAAACGGTAACAAAACAAATGGATTTTAGTTTTCAATTTGTGAGACCTAGCTGACGAGAAGAGCTTCGAGAAAATACGATATCTATGAAATTTAATGGAGGTTTTCAATTGTTGAAGTCTTTATTTGAAGTTGTTGCAGAAATGGGGTCGAGTGACCAATTGATCGCGGTTAAGCACCGACCGAGTAGGATCTTAGTTGGATGTGTGCCATAAGAGAGCCTTTGTGCAAAATAATTAATGTCGGCCATTATATACAGGTGAGATTTGCAGGCCGTTGCGTCAAGCTGGTCAGTTTCCTAAAAATTGCCGCTAAAGTTTTCAAGGTTAAGAAATCGATAGGCATACTTCTGGACATGTGCATTAGTTATAACGAAATTGAGGATATTGGATTCAAGGTCGAGTAATGTGTGTTTAGAAAGCTTTCTCATAAATATCTATGTACAAAATAAAAATCTACCAAAGTTTTTTATGGTGTATCATTAAGGAATATTGGTGGTTAAGTGAACTTTGTATGGTCGATATGAAGTGCCAGGCCCTATAATAAAATAATACGCCTGTCATGGTTTAGATAATTAGCAGTTTATTTGGTTGTCTATTGTAATTACTGCATGAATGGTGAAATGTTTCAAGGGGTCACCTCGTCATTATGCTGTACCGACCGCTTTGGGTTCGACCTCTATGCGGGACAAAAATGTTTTTTGTTTGTGTTCGCTGATTGAACATTTGTTAAGGTTAAACACAATAATTCCGACTACTTAACTAGAAACGTCTTCTGAGCGAAAATATAAGTAAACACTAACTAGCAAAAGTGTTGCAATAGTAGTTTAATGTTACAAAGTTTGGTAATAATAGGTTTTATAAAAAATAAACAACGCGATAAAACCCTATAAAGTTGTTTAATTATAATGTACAACATTCGCGTAAACTTAAGACAATATTATATAATGACGACAGCTATGATTTTTAGTCACGAAATAGGGTCACTGTTTTCATCTCTATGGCATAGTTTCAGACCCTCTCCCTACAAAAACCCAACCCGGGAATCGAATTTGAGACTTTATGTACAGCAGTCACACTCCCTATCGGTGCGCAGCGCATACTGTAATATAATACAGTATAACCTTAATATAACGAGCCTCAATATAACGAATTCCTCGATTTAATAAATTTTTCGAAATCCCCTAGAACTGCCCGTAAGAACTAATGCAAAATATACCTTTACGTTACAAATACATTTATCCAAAAACCTTTTTATAACGAATTTACAATCATTGCAGAATATATATAGAAAGCATTATTTACCTCTATTTAACGAATTTTGTCAACTTATAACCTTTACATAACGTATCCTATCTTTCTCTCAATTCTATAATAATTCATGTCTCGACAGGTTCAGATACAGTGTTTTCATTAAAATGCGTTTCATTATTAGTTGAAATCGATCGTTTTAACAGGGTAAGCTGATGAGTATCTACGTAATGTTGAGGTTAATAAACAAGTTTTCTTACCTTGTTAAAACGAATCGTAGTCCAACCTAACCTCTATAATATAACAAACCTCATTGTAGCGAATTACTTGGTATAACGAATATTTTCTAATTCCTTTCAGTTTCGTAATATCGAGGTTACACTGTATATCGGGAATCGTTTATTACGTTCAATCTCGGTCCTTCCGAACAAATATTCTAATATTAATGACATTTTCACGATGATTGATGCCGTCACGAGTTGCCAGTTAATCCGTGACGTTATCGTTGATAACAAATATTCGTTCGATCGATTTAACTCTCATTTAATGTGTTTTATCTTTGGATTCTATGTTACGATGTTAAATTTGCATTAATTTTGTTTAGATATAATTCTAATTTTGAATCGTATCGTTTTCTTATATTTTACTTTTAAACTGTTGCCTCACACTGAGCCATTGTCGCACACGTAGTTACGATCGGCAGCCAAAACGAGCAACTAAAAGCAACCATAGGTATTTGCAGCACTAGTTGTATTGTATCTCTAGCGGATACAACTGCTGCCCAAAAGTATGTACATTTTCTCTCAGTATTCGACTGAGAATGAACGTTATTCGCCTTGTTCCAATGTTTGCAGACGACGTGCTTATAAACGCGATCACAACTACACGCCGACTACTCTCGCAACTTGTGGCTAAAGCAGCCACTCTAAAGTTCAGTGTGCGTCGGTACTATACAATATGTATGCAAAACTTCTTCTACAACAACAACTTGTGGCAGCCACTAGTGGTTTTACTGGTCGGTACCATCGGTGACACAGTGTGCAGCAGCAGATACTTCAGCGTTATATCAATTCGGCTGTGTTATTTGGTTTTTAAGAATCTGGAAAGACGTATCTCCAAGCCTCAGTAAACAGATGAAGCTGTTGGTACGAGCAGTAGCTTCTTTTTTCTCTTTTTATGAAGACGACTTATGCACTAGGAATCGGTCATGTGTAGTGGAAGAGTTTACAAATATTCAAACAACGCACACAAGGTATATTCAGATTCAGAATAACTATTTATGAATCACACAAAGAACAATGGTCAAATCATACCTGACGGTGACCCGACATGTATTGTATATGAGAAAATCCGTTACATACATACATACATAGATTCACGCCTGTTTCCCAGAGGCAGAGACTACGGATTTCCATTTGCTACGATCCTGACACACTTCTCTGGCTTCATTCACTTTCATCACATTCCTCATACACGCCCGTCGGTTCAAGGAGCTCTTAACCTGGCCTTTGTCGAGAACGCCTCCGATCTGATCGAGAAACGTTCGCCTAGGTCGAAAATCCGTTATTGTTTAAGATTTTAGGAAAGATAAGAAATATCTGTTTATGAAGCCAGGAAAAAAGATATACATTTTTGGAACGAAGTTCCTTACGGCAGGCTTGGAGGGGATAGGGATTTTACTGCGCGACCGAACTGAAAAAAATGTGATAGTAAAACCGTAAGAAAAAATCCGTGGAAAAAAGTGCGTGGAATAAAACCGTTAAATGAGACGTGCGCAGGCACGACAGTCGCATACACAAGCGAGTAGTGTATAATACCAGGATATCAGAAATCACTAAATGACCAATATATTTAAATGTTTGGAATCATTTAAATATATTGGTATAAATGAATATTCTTTATTCTATTTAGTGAATTGAGCACGATTTTTTTTGCAATTTGTGTCGATTCTACATTAGCCGAAGGAACTTCGTTCCTACCTGGTGTCCCTCGACACCACATAATTTTTTTTATATTGTATTTTTCTTTAACTTAAATAATTTTAGAACGCATCTTTTCATTTCACTTACGATGTTATTCGTTTCTTTTCGCATACTAAAAGTTTAAATACTCAATACTTGCAATTATTTTCATATTTTTGAAAACTTATTAACAGTAGTACAAATAAATAAATACGTAGAGATCAAACCAGTAAGTATTATTTTTTATGCAATTGACATATGCGTTATGTAGGTACAAAGTAGCACAGCATTTTGTTCACGATATTAAAATATTTAGGCTTCTTACACATTATTTTCATATGGGATGATATTAAATACATGAAAACAAACCAATCCCACTCCAGTTTGTTTCTGGACATGGCAAATAAAAACCAGGTACAGCTCCTATAGAAATTTGGCCATTGTTCTTTTACTACATTACGCCACCGGGGCAGTCAGTCTGTGCATTTGTATTGCTTTGTGTAGTTTTCACTCACATGTTTATATTGAGTGAAATATTGACAAGCGCTGCGCGTGTATCCAGGAATTTAGCGGGCTCAGTGCTTTGTGGATCGAACCGTACCACTAACATACAACCGTGCATAGCAGAATCAATCTATACTATATAGAAAGTAAAGCGCAAAGATTTGATTCTTTGTTTGTTTGAGATTTAACTTCTTGAACGTCTAGGGGAAATACGTAAAAAATAATTAAAAATTTCATTGTGCAAACAATACACAAACGGACAAATGTATGTCCGCTCGACACTTGACTTATTAACGAGTCAAGTGTGCAGCGGACATACGTTTGTCGCTTTTTTTTGATTACTCATTTTTCGGACAACGTATGTCCGCTCGACAGTTGACGGGTTAATTCAAAAATCCTCAACTGATTTTTAAATTTATTTCGCCATGACAAAGCTATATTAACACCGAGTTACATAGGCTATATTTTGTTGAAAAAAGTACTGTTACTAACATAAGCTAAACTACTTTTACGCGAGTGAAACCCCGGGAAAAAGCTAGTCGTTACTAAAATGGCTACGGTTTTTCCACAACCATTCTATTATCGATCAAAATGACAGTAGGACTTTCAATAAAACTTTAACTTCATAATAGAGTCTACCTCTGACGCGCAATACTTTTTGCTTGTACCACTCCTGATATAACAGAATCCAAAATGTCTGCTGCAATATTTAACAAATACTTTCGAATTTAGACTCTATCTTTAAGCCTTTAAAGTTAAAATTCGCATCCGAATTGTATAGCAATTTATTCGATTTGGTAGAATTGCGAAAGTTTATTTTTTATTAAAAACGTTTTGAAATTTTCCCAGTTTTGGACGCATATATGAATTTCAATAGTGCTTTGCCTTTTCATGTAGCTTTGTTGTGTAACTAAATAGCTGTTTGTTTTAGTACTATATCAAATAAGTAACTGTAAATATTTGGCGACCGGCTTAACAAACGTTGAAATCTCATATTATATTCAAATCCAAATACAAAGTTACCTGGAACGAGGTGCTGTTTTATATTTATAAAGGAGTCCCTTTGTTTTACATCGATACTGAATCTAAATGCCCTATATTAGTCGTTGGTTAGTCTAACATTTACATTTCATTGTATCGAACGTACAATCGACGGATTAAAATATTCATACCCTAGAATTTTTTCCGCGGCTTCGCTAGTGTCAATGTTCGGAGCATTGGTTTTTCATGGACAAATGATACCTTTGTCATTATCTATATCCCTAACAACGAGTATGCGAAATTTCATGATGTTCGATCGAGTAGTTTAGGCATGAAAGCGTAGCAAACTAATACACAAATTTCACACATTCGCATTTATAATATTAGTTAGGATACATGCATAGATATCTTCATACCTCGATGGCGTAGTGGTCTGTGTAAGCGACTGCCACGCGTGAGGTCGTGTGTTCGATTCCTGTACAAGTCAAACATTTGTGTGCATGAACATGGATGTTTGTCTTGGTCTGGATGTTTCTATGTATAATATGTATGTATTTACAAAAAAAAGTATATATGTATGTTTATCCATTGTCTAGTACCCATAGTACAAGCTCTGCTTAGTTTGGGCTAGATGGTGTTGTGTGTATGTGAGAGAATATAAATAATAATTATTATTTAAAGGAATAGAAAAAAGTATATAACATTTACATTTGGCCATGGTTTACGTGTCGCCTAGTGACGCCTGTTGCCATCTAATAGTCTCTTTGATACCATTATAGGTCACATATGTTTATCCCATATGGTAATAGAACCTTTAACACTATGATCTCTATCAGTGCTGAGGTGATCGCTTTGACTTCTGCGCTAACCATGCAGGTGTGAGATGTTGCAATTATTTTATTATTTTAATTATATAAATATAAAGTGATTATTTAAATTCTATAAATAATTACATAATAAAAAACATGTAAAGAATGTTATTTCTATTTAATGTGTATTTAAATCAAAATAAAATGTTATAAACGTAAACGTCACAGCCGGTAGTCAGAGGCGGGGCAGAGTGAAGTTGTTTACTATCGAGTATAAAAGAAGCGAGCGCCGGGCGCAGCGTGCACTTTTGTTCGAGACGCCGATCACAACGTTACTCTGCCTCCCGTCAGTGCTATCTGACTCTGAGTACCTAGAATATTTCAGATAAGTATACTTTGTTAATTACATTTAAAATATTTGTTAGAATAATGTGATTAAATTAAAATATGTTTCCTATATTGTATTTGAATGTTTACCATTCCTGATAAAATGTGTATATTTAAATATTTCGATATTAAAAGGCTTGTCTAGCTACAATGTTGTATTTTTTTTTATTTTTTTTATAAATCTGCTTCTAACACAGGCAATCAATTACTTGGATCCGTAAAGTTCTCTAACTTTGAAAAGTCGTACTTTAAACGTTATAGAACTTAATTAATAACGGCAATTAATATAAAACATGGCTCTAATAAATATAGATAGGTACATAATAAATAACTATCACACGCCTTTATCCTCAAAAGCAGAGGCAGAGAGATGCAAATCACCTATATTTCGCCAAGTATAGATTTGTGACCAACGTGGTAAATTTGCGAGCTCATATTGCCGTCAACCTGTTACAATTCCAGTCTTCATAACGCTAGTACTAGTATACTAGTATTTATTGACAGAAAAATCCAATGACATATCCGAATCGAGAATCGAACCCGAGTCCTCATGCACAGCAATGGCTTCCGCGACTGTTGCACAACCGCAACAAATAATATCTATAGCATAAAAATTAGGACATCTACCTTAATAATAGTGAAGGAAATAAATCTAATTTATTCAACAAAACTACAACCGCGTTTCATCTTCAAATACAGCACAGTTTATACACAAATACATAAAACCAAATCATTTGAACCCGGATATAAAGCACATCACATATCATACGAATAACCACCGAACCCACGGGAATAAGCCGACTTTAAACAAACAGAAATCGTATTTGGAATGAGAGATCGGAGACATTATACTATTATACGTGTAGGCTGAGCGCTAATGACCTTAATGTGTTTAACATTGTATTCTGTTGTTTAAAAGAACTTTAATATCCTACTTATATAATAACTAGATTTTGCCCGCGGCTTCGCTCGCGTAAATATAGGTTAAGTTAGTAAAAGTACTTTTTTCTGAATGAAGGATAATCTATGTCTTATTCTGTACCCTTGACAATGTGTATGCGAAATTGCATGATCGGTAAGTAATTAAGCCGTGAAAGCGTAACAAACAAACTCACATTCGCATTTATAATATTAGTTAGGATATTTATTTGGCTCAAAAACAAGGTACTATCATATAGAAGTAGAAAGTAATAAGCCAGTTTGTAGCTAGCTATGGGCTGTTGGAGTTAATCATGAGATTCTCGGTCAGATTTCGAGCTAGTGTAAAGCGTGGTTAGAGTTTTCTATTAGGATATTATTTCTAACAGCACGGCGCGGCGTCTGCCAATTTACTGACGATACAGATATAGGTTTGTCCTATAATGAGGACACAACTTAATCATAGTCCCTGAAGTTATTTAAATAGATTTAAAATGGTAATTGTTTGATATATTTTATTACGGAGCGCCCTAACATATACCTCTAGATATTTTAGGGTGCCCCGTATCAAGGAGAAAGTACTTTTAGATTATAACTAAGCATTCGTTTTAGCAAAATTCAGTAACAGTTTGCAATCAAACTCAAGACCATCAATAATAACCATAAACGCACCACAAAAGTGGCATTAATTTCTATATTCTGAAGCAAAAAACGCAGAAATAAATTTGAGTCCGCAAGCTCCCAACCTATAGGCAGTTGGACAACCTTTCTCAAAGCGCATAAGGGAGCCATTAGACGAAAATGTAACGGCGCAGAAACAAAGGCTTCACTACCCCTCAAATATGTATATCAGATCTGAGTTGATTTTTCATCTTTTTATCTCTTCTTATTTGTGTATTTTCTCGGAATTTTTGTCTTTGAGTGTATTACATTGACATGTTTTGTTTTGGGCATTAAACCGTTGCAATTTATCTATACTACTATTATGCATACACTCATAGCCTCACGCGTCTATCCCAACAGGGATAGGAAGAAGTTTAATACACATATTGGCTACATTAGCCACTTACCATCAAGTAGACCGTATACTCTTTTGCCACCTAGCTTATAAAAAAGATACTTAACGACATCAAAATTTAATCACTGATGGTAATTGCGCAAGCGCTATCATTTTCCCTACTAGCATTTACTAACAGGGCAAACTTGTTTAGCTCGGCTTTAAACTATTAAAACGCCTATTATGCATCACGCTATTCAGCTGTATTTCGGCAGCACCGCTGGTCAAACAAATTTGCTACTAATATTACCTCCGACGGCTAACGAAATGTTCTTTAAATCGGTTTATTCGGTCACTAGCTCGAAGGTAATATTTACATGAAGATCAGCGCATTAATTTCGGCAAGATTTAGATATATTTCATTCAAAATTATATAATATCGAATAATATCAGCCATGTATTGTCCCACTTCTGGAAAACAGCCTCTTCACAGTGTGAAAAGGGTTAGGCAATAGTAGGAGAACTCTAAAACATGAAAGTTTCCTCACGATGGTTTTCTTCACTGTTAAAGCGAACGATAATTATCGTTCGCTTTAACAGTCAAGAAAACCAACGTGAGGTATACTATATAAACTGCTTCAAACGAGATGGGTGTAAAAACCCAGGATTCAACCTCTTCGTCTTAAGTGTAAAAGTAATAAAAAATAAATGATCCCTATATCTCGGGGGTCTTTTGACCCACAGGGCCTACATTCAAACTCGACCGGGGTATGATCCTAAGGTGTCTACACACCAAGTTACAAGTCAATCGGTCCAGTGGTTTCTTAGTTATGCCTGTCACTAACAGACAGACACACAGACCCACATAGTGTTTTCATTAACCTATTCGAAGAAGACTCAGAGGTCAATAATTCATTTCAAGCTTAGTATTAATAATTTAAAAGCAGACATTTTTTAATTCGGTGTAATACCTCTATACTACAAAATATGATATCAGCCATACATCCTTCAGGTGTGTTCCTGCAGAAAGTTTACCAGACTTCCTTGTGCTGTCAGCAGAAAACCTATAGTTCGATTCCAGCACTGGCAGGACAATGGCTTCTTTATTAAAGGATAAAAATCGCACTTTTCAAAATTACTTAGGTATTTGGCAGTTATGGTATCCATAGATCATATTAATAATAAATAATAATACATTTTTATTCAATAAATAAATAAAAGTCTGTACAAAACACATTACAGGCTACTTATTGTATTAAATTCACATTAAAACTATATTTAATCTAAAGGAAAACATTTTAAAATTTAAAAATTGAACACAAAAAGTCTTGTTTATAAAGTCTGCTTTTACATTTTATTACCTGAACTAGGTCAGAGACCTGTGTTTCAGGCTGTTTCTAATATTACATTGTTATTCTATTGTTAATAAAGTAAGGGTCTACAAAAACATTAATCACTTACTATTAGCTGGTATGTTCGCTTGTGTGTTCTTTTATGTGTTTTATGACCAAATCCTTTTGTTCTACATGTTCAAAACGTCCAAACTGAACCGGAGTCATGTATAAACGTCACAATGTTACACGCCACGCCAAAATGTAACCATCTAACATTCAGTCTGCTGTCGCGCCAATTCCCGTTCTTTGGTTGCAAGATGAAAAGAATTTAAGAATTTAAAGTTCGCCATGTCCACTAAAATTGTCAGCTAAGATTTATAGACACTTCTAAAGAGTTCGATATTTTCGTTCGTATTTTACAGTTTACTTTCTGAGTTTCACTGAATGACCTAACTTTTTGTTCACTTTAAGAGCTTGTACTAAATGGAAAAGTTGATTTCTGACTTATAGCATTACAAAAATGTAAAGACCCGTTTGGATGACAAGCGAGTGATGTATTAGAATGGGCACAAGCCTCAAACTAAGACTTAACCAAATCAATGGGACAAAAATGGAGCAGTCAATCGACTGCGTAATATTGCGCATAAGGACTATTTAAAATACATGCAGGATTAGTACGTCCCTACAAAATTACCTGTATTCTGTGCAAATAAATGTTTCTTTCTTTCTTTCTTTCTTACCTTCGTCTTACAGTAAACCGATGTAAGAGTGGTATCATAGTATGATACTGTTACTGCATTTCGCCTGGTAAGCTAGAGTTTTGGACGCTTATGTTCCTCTACCCATTTCATGACTTTGCTCCATTAGCATGCTTTCCGTTCAAATATTGCGATGTTCAATAGTATGGAAAGTACTGTCTATGCCAGGTAGCATCAGCATCAGAACGAAATCCCAAATTTAAACTGGAATCTACCTACAGCAGAGCACAATGTTACAGATAAATTGGTAGCTTCTCAAAAGCACAATTTGAATATCAGTTTAAAGATCTCTCTCTGTCTATTATTCAAATTATTGAAGTGTGTAAGATAAAGCGAGATGTCCCAAATAATTATTTTATATTGTTACAGGTCAGTACGGATCTTCAGTACTACATATATGGACTCGTACGTCTACATTTAAAACATAAGTAGTATATCCATATCATAAACAAATAACGTATTTGTACCACCGATCATACAAACAATATTATGACGTACATATCTTAATATATAGGTGTAAGAATATGTATATAATAATAATAATAATAATATTCTATCACATAAACACAACACCATCTAGTCCAAACTAAGCAGAGCTTGTAATATGGGTACTAGACATGTATATATTAGATACCTATATCCCCGAAAAGTTAGGCACACATGTAAAACACCTACATTTTGCAAATATTTTTCTTACGACCCTAATGCTGTCTACAGCATAATTCTAGATTCTGAGCTACTACTGATTAACACTATGCCCGACCTGGGAACCTTATGTACCTATAGCAGTCGTATTCACTGTCGCTGCGTCACTGAATCGATATCTAATAAATATTAAAAATGGCTTAAAATATGTAGAAGCTTTAATGAATATATACATAGAATTATACCTACTTCTGCTTGACCACAGACACCGCTAATATGCAAAATACTAAAGAAACAGCCTATTATTCTGTAAAAAAATATATATCTCAATAAAATATATGATATTGTAATTTAATCTAATACCAGTTGTAATAGAATCTACAATTGTGTTAACGCTGTGACCACCGCGATAGTCCCATAGGTCCGACCGCTGAATTAACTGACTTTCCGATATTACGCAGATTAAATAGTAATTATCGCTCGCTGTAACAGTTTCTATAACATAGTGAAGAAAAGAACATAGAAAAGAAAAACATTTCTCATTATTCACGTGTTATAAGTTTGTTTGTGGCTGATTGTAAGTCGTGCATTCGATGCCGGATCGGGCAAAATGTTACATACATACATACATAGATTCACGCCTGTTTCCCAGAGGGGTAGGCAGAGACTACGGATTTCCATTTTCCACTACGATCCGGACACACTTCTCTGGCTTCATTCACTTCCATCACATTCCTCATACTCGCCCGTCGGTGAAAGGGCAAAATGTTATCTTAGCATAATTCTATATAGCAACATGAGGTGTAGATATTTACCCCTTCAATGATATAATTTAAACCAAAGCATGCATTCAGATTTTTACATATACCACCACCTAAAAACCAGGAACATTTTGTACTAAATATTAATTTAAAGCTTATTCAGGTGACAAAAACATTGCAGACTGAATTATGTGAAAATACCAACAGCTGTGGAGTTGACATACTCGCCACTATTTTGATTTCCCCAGACGCGAACCTGGTTACACGTTACCTTACTAAGTTGTATAATCTCGTTTTTACTACTGTTATATTTATAACTAGAATAGCTTTTGCGCGCAGCTTCGCTCGCTCGAAAACAGTACTTTATCTGGGCCAAAGGTATGTATAGATCATCATACTCTTTGTCAGGGATACAGAAAAGACATGGACATATCCCTATGTCCTTTTCTGTACCCCTAACAAAGTATAATTATGCAAAATTTTATGATGATCTTTCTATCTAGTAAATATCTAGATTTTCTTTATTGTGTGTAAGAAGCTGATCTACACACATAACACTTCACTTTTAGGCGGCGTATCAATATTAAACGTGCACCAAATTTTAAGTTAGACGTCCAGCAATATAAACCGCAATCAAATTCGTGCTGTAGTTTTTGTATTTCTGTCTGTCTCTCTGTATGTTTGTACAAACATACAGAAAACAAATTTTTTCTTAACTTCTATAGCTCTTATGACACCTAACATTAAACCTTAAACAGCTTTTATTTCAGACATTGACCAGTTACAATTTTATTATATGTGTATATAACGAGAGGTCAACAGTCTGTTAGTAGGTTGAACTTTATTCGGTTAATCTTTGGACGCCCGTTTCTGTTTGTTGCACATTTATTATGTAACGATGAACATTTTATTTATATTTATGAAAAGGTACACAGGAGTTCGCGTTTAAATTTATACAAATACAAATACAAATAGCCTTTATTACGGATAAATATTAAGTATATACATTGCAATTATTTCCACTATTTAAATTATATAACTATTCAATATTATTTATAAATTTCGTGCATTACGTTTATGATTATTGAATAATATATATATATATATATATATATATATATATATATATATATATATATATATATTATATATATATTATATACATTAATAATAACTATATTCTTCGACATCGGTACCATTATCCGCTTGCCCTTTGGCATAGGCCTCCCCTAGGGTTTTCCAAGTTTAAATTTATAGCGTTATTCCACGTAATAAGAGACCTATCCTAGGACGCCACATTTCTCGAACTACGTTTTTTGATCCCACATGAGAGGCCGAGCCTTAAGCCGGTTGCGGACACAATTCCAGACTCCATGCAGTAGCATATTTAGTAAAATATATTATACCACCTTACAAACATTTCAATTAATCCTTACATATAAAAGGTTCTGCTTATTTTTATTTGTTAGTAATGTTAGTGTGTCTTAGTAAGTATATTAGTATTGTATTAGGTGTCCTACTTTTGATGTAAAAGCCTCCTCCATACCACTCCAGCGGATTCTGTTTTGCGCCAATCTTGGACACAGCCGCTACTAAGAATTATTTGACAAAAAAAACACAATAACATTCGACTCAAGAATTTGAATAATATCCTTTTTCTTCTTTAATTTAAAAGCGTAGCTCTTGACGGTGGAGTAATCGCCACATAAGTATCTCTGTCTTCTGCTGTCCTTTTTAAATCTCTTGATACAAGTCTACTCCCTCTCCATTCCTTTATTGTTATACGAAGGTACGTCTCGGTCTTCCACTGACTCTCCTTTCGTCAATTTTCCTTCTAAGATGGTTTTAAACAATTCTGCGTGTCGTATTAACTGGCCAATTTAACTTTTCGCTTCATTTATCTATAGTTCTCAACATTGTCCTTCCTCATTAACAATTCACTTTTTTATTTGTTATTCTTACAGTCCAGCTAATCCTTTTCATTCTTTTTTAACACCATTTTTAGTACAAGTTAAAAAAGTGCCTTGTCATTCGTAAAAGTCGTACCAAAACTCTGTTCAGAATTAAACAGCACTAAGAACAAATTATCTCACAATTATTCCCTGCTTTCAACGCCTTTCTCTCAGAACAAGCTTAGTCTGCACCACAATACCGATGAGACGTTTCGTATCACTAATTAAAACCGCATAGCACTGTTTAAATATATACCAAACAGCGTAAGATTTCAAACTATAATTAAAACGTACTAACTCCAATGAAATAAACATTCTAGTGACGTCTAGAAGCTTCGAGAATAGTCCCTAAGAACACAAAATATAATTCTAGGTAACTCGCTCGAGTTACCTAGAATTATATTTTGTCTTCGTCGTGTCAAGAAGACGTAAGTGTCGAGTTTTTAGTAGGGTTCATTTCCCAGGTTTGATGTAATTAGAGTGAGCGCAGAATGAAATAAAACACCGGTAAAGTGCGAGTAGGGCTCTTAGACTGAAGGTTCCGTACCTTAGAAATAGATTTTGCTCGTGGCTTCACTCGCATTTAATGTAGATTTTGTCCATAAATTTCTACCCCCGAAGTCATTACTTTTTCTGGATGTCAGGTACTTTATATTTCCTTTATATTATTAGATCCCCACAACATTTTAAACCAAACTCACGCCAAGTTTTGGGTACATGCAGTACTGTATAGTATAGTACCTACATATATATTTAATCATACAAAATTAATTTTATTGATCTACTTATATTTCATACCCACATTTTAAATTAATATTTTAAATAAGGAAATAATAATAACGCAGGGAATTGTAGTAATATACAATATCAAATAAAATTCTTGCCATTTTAGCTTGCCGAAGCTTGGCCGTCCGCGTCACAATTTAATATTTGTGTAAGATGCGCGATATAAGTATAAATATAAAAAAGAAGATGTTCTTAAGGATGTTTGTATTTTTATTTATTCTTGTACAAAATAAGCCTTTGTAAATATGGCTAGAATTCATATCAACGCCATTAAGAAAACTTATTTCAGTAATACACATAAAAACCAAAATCATCTAAGAGGTAGACTTAGTTTTGTATATAGACAAGTTTCACATCAAGTTAGGCAAGGTAGTAATGACTACATTAACAAAATGGAAGTACCCATTTAAAAAGTTTGGGAATCTCTGGACTAAAGTTCAAAGGAATCTTCATCGAGGCTCAAAGTTTGTAGACAAAATTTTATGGTTCACACTCTCGAAATTAGTCTCACAAGTTAATGTTATGGCGTAAGCAGAGACGCTTTTTGTTGTCGATGTGTTGTTAGAAGTTTGGCAACATGTTGCTCAAGTCTTTATTTGTAACGAAAATTACTTTACTAATGTTGGTTTTAAGTAGGTGTATGTATTTTCCCTTTCGAAGTTTTCGCACGAGGCTATTAAGGAAATGAGGTGAAAATAATATTTGGAAGACTATTATGTACGGATGCTGTATGTGAATATGTGCAACAGCCACTATTTCCACGATTCCTACCAAGGATGCTTCGCTATTGAAATCAAAAAACATCCTAATTTCAATAGAGAAGATGGTTAGAATGTACCACCAGCTTGGGATCCAGTAGTTCAAATGGCCAAACCCAAGAAGAAGCAAACCACAGCTAGACTTCATGATACTTTGAGCTCATTCTGCGTAAATAGAAACACCAATGATTAAATTATGTTCAGGTACTTTGAAATAACTACACTGGAACATTGAGACAGCTACCATCTTAGTCTCCCCATGACCATGGCTGCTGAAAAGCAACCGAAACGTCGGGGAAAGTGTAAACTTAAATATAAATAGTTTTAATAATTTAATTAGCTTAAAATTAGTAAAGTTTAATATTAGTAGTAGTGTAATAGTTTCTAAATTATGCAATAAACTGACGAATAAACAACGCGAGAAAATCCGTATAATATAGTAGTTTAATTTCAGTAAAAAAGGGTAAAATTAAAACCATAAATGTAACTTATGTAAATTGGGTAAAAGTACAACCATGAGGCATAACTTGTACAAACGATCTCACCACGTGCTGGTGCCTTGCCAAGTAGGATAGCTATACAGAGTTGTGTCGAATTTACTATCATAATTCCTTCTACGTCATTTAGCCATGCTTATAGCGCCACGCTAGTCACTCGATCCAAAATGCCCTATCGGCACTAACAATACATCTAACAACAATTATACAATATTAAAAATATAGTTTGCTGGGAAAAAGTGAGTGTCTGTGACAGACGCCATCAGGCATTCTACGTGTCATGCAGTTATGAAGAATTTTTGGTTTATATTTCTCCCTAGTGCACAAGTTTGTGTGGTTACTTAAATATTGCATTTTGTGTTCCATTTTAAAACTATTTTATCAGGTTATTCATACGAGAAAATACAACGTATTACGTTTATTTATTTAGTCGAAAGTAGACGGTACATCCATGTCTGGTACTCTATACTTATATTATAAAGTTGGCGAAAATGTTTGTTTGAATGCGCTAGTCAGGTTTGACATTTTTTTTTGCATTTTAGCAGCCTATAGAGGTCGATTTTCGGACAATTTCATTTAACATCAGTGTCTGAAACCGCGTGGCATAGCTAGTGGTTGTAATATTTTTTCCACCGAATGAGAAATACGAGCAATGTATGTATACCGCTGTTCCTGAGGCATTTTGTTGAGTGTAATTACGTGGTAATATAGTTCTGAAACACACAAGACTCCGTGCCAAAAAGTGGACATGATGTAACTAAATTCATTCTCTGTGCAGAGATTTGGATGACCTACTGTCGACTCAATCACGAAATAAACGTTGAACGGATGTAAATGAAACTTTATATGTACATAAAGTGAACATCCTAGACTAAAACATAGGATATCTTAAACCTAGTTCCTTCGTTCCTGCGGGTTTCTCGTAAGCCACGCCTCAGGCAAAAATTGTATAAAGTAAAAGAGTATCTGGTTATGTCTCGTCCACTCCCTTTATGTGTAAATATTTTTGTATTCAAGTAATATTTCAAGCCACAAACAGGTATTACAACATCGTTGTCGTGTGATAGCCGCAAATATGCTCGCTGTAGTATTTGTAATTTACGAGCTTGCTGCCACGTTGGCTTAGGCACTGTATTGTTAGAAACGGTATGGACAGGATAGTGTAGGGTTTTTGTCTGAATATTTTAATATTTATTATTTAGTTTTAATATTTTTGAGCAAAATATCTGTATCTTATTTAGTTGTTACATTGACTGTGAAGTAATGGCATAAGCTTTAGTTTTTGTTATTGTGGATGGTCCTTGATTTGATATACTGTTAGCTTAAAAGTTATGCAATCGTTCTGTAAGAAAATATTTAGTAACACTACTAGGCCTAGAACTGTGATTAGTTGAAGCCAATACGTGCAATTAAATATACCTAGTTACATTGGACGAAAAGTTTTGGTAGAAAGTTATTTTGCTTATAAAACGACAATCGACGCAGTAGCAGCCTAAGCCTGTGCACATTTCCAGACCTTGAACAGAATTCTTGACAGAAAAACTTTATCATAATTTCTTCCACAGGCTTACAGCCAGCTTAGCAAATAATTCGACCTATTTAGCATCGTACATACAGGAAAGATCTACTAAGGAGTTTATGGCTCAAATATGATTATATAAGATAAGAAATGTTAGATTTATCACCTGGCAACCCTCCAAAAACAAGTTAAACTTATGTTTTATTGTCATATTAATATTTGAATAACTTAGTGGGTACTTGAACACAAAGTGTAACACCCATAATAATACGAGTAGGTACTGACAAAAATCGAATTCGTAATTCCGGCAAGTTCAATAATCTGATCTGAGAAAAGCCAAATTACCTTGACCCGTGATTCAATGAAATCGTTTACTCTCAGACATGTCTACAATAACTGGTTCTGCTAACCGAACAGTGAACAAACTCCATCGTAAATAGACCCTGCTTGACATGCTAAAATCTACTTTGAGATGTTTCTTAGAATACTGGTAATTTATTCATATTAAAACGATCAATATGACTTGATATGTGTTTAATATATATTTTTTGCAATATTGAGAAAAACTGCTAACTGAATGTAGACTGTAGGTACATTATTGGCATGAGACCAAAATATAGGGGCTGATTTGTGTGATATGTTGTATAGCATCGCCAAATGTTTTTATAGAAACTTTTACTTGAATAGGACTGTGTTTTTATATACTACTAATTCTGCTTTCACCAAAATCTTGAGCAGCATTTAGTTTTATGAAGCAAATGAAGCAGATAAAACGTAGTGGATTCGATCAAAAATGTTGTTTTAGGTCGCTCTAATGTTTAAAGTATTATTTAAAAGCCTGGTAAGTGTAATTCTGACTTTTGAACCGACGGTTTCATACCAATGGTACGAGCCAAACGCTCACTTGACCTGTTTTTATTCGGCTTCGTAGTAATGCAACTCTTTTGCATGAGGTCTGAAGGCCGATTCCAGGTCAAGAAAATTGCTATTGTGTTTTTCTGACAAGAAATAGCACCACAAAGTATACTCTCTTGTGGAGTTACCGTGTTCGATAGACAGCAAAAGGCTGGCCCATATTACGTAGGACCTAAATTCATTGTTAATTAAATGTGAATCGCTACCTGGCCAGATTAAAAGACAAAATCCACAGATCATCTAATATACCATGGTCATCTAATAAATATATCGTGGATCGCAAAACAGTTGCCAAATGTACATGACAGCGTGACAATGTAACAAATCCATGGTGGGATGCATGTAAACGATGTTTTGTTTATCCAGAAATTGGATTTTCGGAACATTTTACTGGCTAGGATGGTGATAAATTACGCGACAAATCCCACCGAGTTTTGCTACCTAAATTTTCCCTTGCCCAAGAACTTTTAGTTCATCTAAACAATCTAGGCAAAGAGAGTTCTTCCGATTTTAAGTGTTCCTTGAGTACGTTGAGTATTCGTTTGTAGCCCGTGATAAAGAAATTATCCCTAGTGATGTTGGCGTTATAATTTTACACCGCAAGTTAAAATTTGCAATCCAATTTTGCAGCCAAGTGTTGATTAACTTCAATCACGATTCAGCCATGCACCAATACCGCTGCAATATTCATAAAACTAACGTACTTTCGAAACACTGGCCGTATGCCAGGGCTCAACTTATAACGGCAAGTTTATAATTCATTTAATCTCCATTTTAATTTGAACTCTTGTATACTTTGTTCCCAGTTATAACTTTACATTGTCCAAAATTCCACCACGGCCTACTGGGTCGAAATTCCACCAAGTTTGGGAGCAGATATATTCTTTGAGAACTCAGTCATGGAACTTTTCATTCCGCTTAAATTATTACGGTTGCTTAACCCTGTCAAAAACATTTCGTCATTATGTTCTTTTAGGTTATAATTTAGCAAGAATACGGGCTGCATTGAATGATATGCAAGGATGAAACAAAATTTATAATTTTTCTTATTTATGATAAACTATAATTGACAAAAGATTGAGTGGAATTTTGTAGAAACATGTACATTTTATTTTCATTTTTGAGTTTATTAGCATTGAGTTTGGATTTTTGTGTATTATAATAAGTACTTGTTTTAAAAATGGCGTTATGTCAGAAATACAATAGAATATAACGTGAGCTCCCTCCATCGCAAATCCAGTGCCTTTACCATTAGTCTACTATAATAGAGAAATTTTTGTTATAAACTTTAAGTATGCTAAATATCACATGCTTCCGTGCACGCAAATTGCTTAAAAGGGAGCACAAAGTTTTCTTTTCACTGATATTTTTTTTTTATTTTTTTATTTAAGCATAATACAGTGGTAATTCAGTAACATTACACATAATACTCGCCAATCGTTAAGTTTAACGGCGAGACACGCTCTTAAATTTTAGTACAAATTACCACCATACATTAAAAAAATTGCTCAGCTCACAATAGTTTTAAAAAAAGGAACAATATTTAAAGTTAAAAACAAAATATAATATGACAGACTTTACATACAATTTATATACTTTTTATATATACTGACTGAAAGTTGCACTGCTAGACGACACATACACACCATCCAGCAATACAGCAATCAATGTTTTCTTAAGAGTATTAATACTTATTTTAGGTGTTTTCCTTAATTCATCTATATCATTAAAAATCTTGGGAACTAAATACCTATTTGTTCTTTGACCGTAGTAGTTCTTTACTTTTGGTTGAATTAGCTTTTGTTCTCTAACCCTTCTAGTATTGTATATATTATCTACAGCATATTGATTATTTAACATAAAAAGCACAACTGGATTAACAAATACCTACATAACACATTAATTGCTTATAGGGCATTATATAATTTTTCGGATACCGGAAAAGGGATATAACATACAAAGGCATGCTTACAACTTTTTTAATAATTACTGATATGACTTTGTTCTTTGCATACATAAGTATGTAAAATTGTAAAGTATTAGTTACCTAATTGTGTTTTATATGCGTTCAATGTTCAATTAATTTTAAAAATCCATTCATCGTAAATTCGATTCGAGTAGCAAAAAATAAAAAATAGTGGCAGGAAAGGTCTTATTTTGAAGACCTACTAAAGATAGATTTGCATGTCATCATTCTATGAATCTATCGGTACCAAAAAGAGGCTTATCATACCATACGCTGATATAGCATACTAACTCATAGATCAGTAAAATGGTCCATCTAGAGAGGCTGCAAACCGTAACCACATTTCAGAGCCATGTAACATCTTGCGGTACATAATTCGATTCGAGCGAGGACATGTCGATTGGAATCCTACCGATCGAAGATGGGATCGGACAGTAATTTGCTCAAGATTTCGAAACAGAGGTCAGCTAAAATGTAACTCTTTTGATAACGCAGCATGCAGCATTTTAACTACATAAAAAATAAACTCACGCCTTTGTATCGTCGACAGTGCAGGATGGTATTATGTAGCCGAGTTTTTTGACGTCCATTGGGCACATTTCCAGACACATGCTACGAATAATTATTTTGAAAACTGTCAACATTTCCAATAATTCAAATTTTAATTGCGATAATGTTGATTCCATCAAGTAATTCAAAAATCTAATATTTGAAAAAAGCGAAGGGAGTCGTAAAGGAAAAATATATTGCAAAATGTATGACATCAAACTCAATCGTGCGAGAGATAGTTAACGTGAGGTTACAAAGATCTAAGACACGGTAAAATCACCGATTCAGGGAAACCGAAGAAAACCCATGAAGTGATAAAACTTAATTAAGCGGAAAAATTTGGTTTGGTTCGTAGACAAGTAGACATTCAACATATTTTCTTATCCATTAGAGATACGGACCTCAGTTCATATATGTATGTTATTTAATATTAAGTTTATTAAAGACAAAAAGTAACACAACATTCTTACGTTATTAAAATGCCTTATGAACAGTACTGCTGAGGAATTCACTGAAAACATTTTATTAACAAGTTATTACAGAATACATAATTTGATTATACATTGTTCAGTAATTTATGGATGTTGTTCTGTTTATTTAAAAAGAGTATATTTAACACATGTGATTGTTTGTCCGTTAATTGTGTGTTATTAAGTCTTTCGCGATACAGAAATAAGTTGACCGAGCAAAAGACTTCGCTAAAAAGTGCGGAGTCAGCTGACTCACTGTTTAAAGCTGGGACTGCATTCAAACCAGAGTAGGCTAGATGAAGAAGTATTTTTAATCCTACTGATGATCGCAGTCCAATCCCGATTTATGTTTTTTACTTGATTTTGCCCGCGGCTTCGCTCGCGAAAATGAAGGTTAGGTAAGATTAGTATCAGTACTTTTTTCTAGATGAGCTGTAACCTATGTTATAGTAAAAAAACTGTATTATCTGGGAAAAACTGTGCAAGTAACATTTACAAAACATTAAATATCTACCATCAAAACCTATGTGGAGTAAATAGCAAGAAGGATGACCTAGAAATATATTTGTGCGAATTGAACAAAGAAATAGATTTTATTTGTATAAGTGAACATTTTTTAAACCAACAATTAGCAGCCCAGTTTAGTTTAATTAATTATAATATGAGTTCTTATAACACTAGATTAAATAAAAAACGTGGAGGTACTTTGATATTGGCATTGAATGATAAGAAAGTAGAAGACTTACCAATTTGTAAACAACTATATAAAATTAATTGTTTTGAGGTTTGTGGTGTAAAGGATTTGGAGACAAATACTTATATTATTTGTTGCTACAGAACTCCTGAAAATAGTAATATAGATGGTTTTATGCAGAGACTTGAACAGCTGTTACAACATTTCATCAATAAACAGTGTATAATTTGTGGAGATTTTAATATTAATTTATCAAAAGATGACTCAAAACGACATTCTTTTCTATCACTCCTGACATGTTACAATTTTCGACATTTAATTTACACGGATACATTTCGCCGCAATGATTCAAGTTCATGTATAGATAATATATTAACTAATATTGATGAGACAGTTATTAAAAGTGTTGACACAGACCACAATGGCCTATCTGATGGGCATGCAGGCCTATTTTGTACATTATTACTGGAAAAAGTGGCTTATAGGAAAGAGCAAAGTTATATATACATTGAAAGAAGATTATATAATGAAGGGAACAAATCTTGTTTTAGGCAAAAGTTGTTACAGGAAAATTGGTGCGCAAGTACATTTATTGACAAACTCAGTGAACTACATTCTGACACATTTAATAAACAGAAAATAAGAATAAATACTAAAAACAGCAACAAATCTAAATGGTTAACTACGGGAATAAGAGTATCTAGTAAAATGAAACGGTTTCTTAATTTTATTGACAAAAATAATTGTGACGATTCCATAGTAAAATACCGTAGTAATTATTTTAGGGTATATAGAAAAGTAGTACGATATGCAAAACGACTGGTAGTAAAAACGGAAATAAATCAAGCTCAGTACTCTGGTAAAGTTATTTGGAAAACAGTAAATAGTAAGAGGAATCCTAAAAAATATGTAAATGCCGATTTGATACTTATGGATAATAATAAAATAGTTCTCAATCCCTCAGAGGTTGCTAATATTCTATTGGAAAAATTCTGTAAAAATTCAAATAATATCATGAGTGGCATTGGTACAGCAATGGAGTGTCTGCAGAATCATGGGATGAGAGTACAGGAGGATATGGTCTTTGAACCTGTTACACCTCTCGAAGTTTTCAAATTAGTCAAGATTATGGATAGTAAATCGTCATTTGGACATGATGAAATTCCTATGACTATCATAATAGAAAATATTGATGTATTAGCTAGCCCTTTGGCCGTTTCAATAAATGAATATATAAATAAAGGAGTCTTTCCTGATCAATTTAAGCTAGCTAGAGTACTACCTATACATAAAAAAGGATCCAAAACAGATCCAGGGAATTATAGGCCTATCTCCTTGTTGCCGGTATGCTCTAAAATATTTGAAAAAATAATGAAAGTGAGGCTTGTATGTCATTTGCATAAATACAAAATTATAACGGACCGACAATTTGGTTATCAAAATAATGTAGGAACAATAGATGCTATTGACATGTTAATTGATGATGTGGTATGTAAGTTGAATGCTAAACTAAAAGTGGCAGGACTTTTCCTCGACCTAAGTTCTGCGTTCGACACTGTGGAACACTGCATTCTTCTGAATAAGTTGGACTTCTACGGAATTAGGGGAAATGTGTTAAATTTATTCAAATCTTACTTACACAAAAGAACGCAGTATGTAGAAGTTAGACGAATTTCAGAAGATGGGTATGAAAAACTACACAAATCGGACACAGTTATAATAAATAAAGGTGTACCACAAGGATCAGTTCTAGGCCCTGTGTTCTTCATAATATTTATAAATGATCTGATAGCTTACATGAAAAACATTTCAGATGATACTAAACTTGTAGTGTTTGCCGATGATACGAGTGCTATTATAGCTAGCGATAATATAAAAAACCTAGAAAAAAAGATTAATTTTGTCTTATGTGCTCTTGAAAAGTGGTTCACAGTGAATAATCTAAAACTTAACTTAAAAAAGACGCAATGTTTATTATTTAAATCAACCATAAAGAACAAGGATACCGTTAAAGTACATTTATCAGGGAATAAGGTAGATATTGTAGACAATGTAAAATTTTTGGGGGTACAGATAGATGCAGTTTTGAATTGGAAGAAGGAATTGGAAGTGGTCACAAACACTATGAGTAGTACTTGCTATGCTCTCGGCAGTCTAAGAGATGAATTAAACATTGCTCACCTCAGAATGGTTTATTTTGCACTCATAGAGTCTAGACTTAGATATAGTATAAAGTTCTGGGGTAACAGCTACCAATATAACATTAATGCTGCTTTCGTTATGCAGAAAAGAGCCTTGAGAACTATGCTTCGCATTCAACAAACGGAGTCATGTAGAGAGCATTTTAAAAAATTGCAAATTCTCACAGTACCGTGCCTCTATATCCTGGTCTTGCTTAGTCATTTCATTAAAAATATCCATAAGTTTGAGACTAAGGAACAGAGACATATTAGAGTAAAAACTCGAAGAAAGGATCTACCTAATTTCATACAGCCTAAACTTAATGTCGTTAAACATGCCTCAAGAGTACAATCAGTAAATATGTACAATAAGCTGCCGGTACAATTTAAAAACTCTATGAATCCAAATGAATTCAAGAGAAAATTGAAGACATTGTTATTGAGGAAATGTTATTACAGCATAGAAGAGTTTCTCAAAGATAAAAATAGTTCGAACTAATATGTGACTATATTTTAATGAGCTTATTAATATAAATCCTACATTCCATCACAACATTGCATTTAATGAATTCTATTGACATACATTCCTAATTGAATTATATTGATTTTTAATTGGTATTAAGTTTGACTAATAATGCTGACAATTTATTTGATTTATATTGGACTTGATTTCAATTTGATTTTTATTTAGGTTGATTTTTATTATTATTTTTATCGACTTTGTCTGATTTATACTTATTTTATTTGACTTCAATCTGGCTTATTTGATGTGATTTGATTCTTATTTAATTTTTATTAGACTTGAATTCAATTTATTTCATTTGTTTTTATTTTTATTTGACTTGCTTTGATTTAAATTTATTTTTTATGTGAATTTATTTATTAATTTGATTTTGTTTGTAAAGAGATATTTTTGTCAATACATAACACAAATTTAACTATTGTCAAAACCACTATTCGACACAAATGTAAATTTGTTTATGAATAAATGAATAAACATTATGCTTTTTTCTGTTCCCCTAATAACGTGTATGTGAAATTTCATAATAATTGGTCGAGTCGATAAGGCATAAAAGCGTAACAAACAAATAAACAAACTCACATTCGCATTTATAATATTAGTGATTATTAGAATGATGGTGAACAGGCGCCTTGTTTTATTTGCAGAGCCTCAATATTATGTACTCATGCGCTGGCAGTATAACAGCTTCATTCTTAAAGGTCGCCAAAGCGTGAGTAGTTGTTGCCTTTGCTAATACAAGCACCCATAAACTATGATAATCGTTTACTATATTGCATAACATACAGATCTTTACCAAATCGGTTATGTAAAATATATACTTAAATAAAAAGCTTTTTCCGCACTTTTATTTTGTACGCGCAAAGTTATTTAAGCTTAATTACTAAATTTAGAATGTAGGCAGGCTTATGTTTGCAAAGGTCAGGTGATACAGGTACAACAAAATCAATATGGCGGAGTCCAGTTCGTTGTAATTTCGAAGTTATACAACTTTCAGCATCTGTAGTTTTACGAAGCATAGGGTCCATTTCAAATACTATCTGTAACTTTCGATGGATATTCTGAACACGAGCCCGAGGAAATTCAACCTCTTCGTCTTAAATGTAAAAATAATGAATATAAATGACCCCTATATCTCGGGGATCTTTTGACCCACAGGGCCCATATTCAAACTCGACCAAGGTATGAGGTGTCTGCACACCAAGTTACAAGTCAATCGGTCCAGTGGTTCCGGAGTTATGCCTGTCACTAACATCAATCTGTCACTAACACAAAGACCGTCACAAAGTGTTTTCATTAACCTCTTCGAAGAAGACTCAGAGGTTAATAAATATATGCGTTACGCTTTTATGCTTTCGAAGGTGCAGACAGAGATACAGAATCGACAATTTTCAGTACCTCTTTAATTACCTCGTCGGACCGATGGTATAAGTTTTCATCTATGTTGTTAAGCTAAATGTGAAATTCTGCGGTAGATTCGTGTTAACGGTCTTTACTTTTAGGAAATTCTAAGGAGCAGCACCGAGTCTTCAAATGTTCCCAGTACACAGATTCTGCTTGTCCTATTTTCATATAGCACCTAATAATAATAATAAAATTTATTTCATAATTTGGCACAAAAATACAATAACAGCGTCATAAACACGATATTTAGTATTTACGATAAACTCTGGTACCCAGAATAAGATTCAATTTGTGTTTAGGGTACCAGCGTTCTCGCGCACACTATAAACACATTACGTGAGTAGTACTCATAAGACGAACACAGTGTTAATAAAAAAAATACCACAAAAAGAATAGACAAACAAAAATAAAATTTAAATACTACTTAGTTGCTAACATTCTATTTTACTACTGTAGCCTCTTGCGCGTGCGTGTGTGTGTGTGTGTGTGTGTGTGTGCGTGAATGTGTGTGTGTGTGTGCTTGTGTGCGTGCGTAATATATAAGTCCAGTCTTATGATCCACATCGTAATAAGTCCTCTGTCTCTCTATAATCCAGTGCCAACAACCATTTAGACTCTGTGGCTTTACAATTATTGCGACACATCAGAACTTGACACTCACTGTAGAGAGCCGATGTAGGGTATCGGAAAGGCTTTGAGGTCATGACTTTGAGGACAGCTCTTTGTGCTCGCTCCAAAGAGAGAAGAGAGGTTTTAGGTGCTCCACCCCATACGACAATGCAGTAACTGATGATGGATTGGCACAATGCAAAATAAACAGTTTTAATAGTCTTGAGATCCGCACAGCACCTCAATTTTTTAAAAATAAACATGCACTTGCGAACCCGACTTGTGAGCTTATTGATATTTTATTACCTAAATGGTGCCTGCTAAATCCTATTAATATTATTGGATATTTGTTACTAAATCATGCGTAAACTGTTGAACCAATTTGGTTGAAGCTTGGCTTGCATTAGATAATTACCTGGATTAAATCTGGATTGACCTGGAAAACTCTTTTGTGTTAACGAAAGATAATTTTTATCCCTTCACGGGATATAAATTATCATTATCTTTCGTTTTCTTTCCTTCTTTCCTTCTTTATGCGTTCCCTGGGGATTCACGCGGTTAAAAGTATGGTCAGAAACAAGTATAGATATAATTATTCTCTGCCTACCACTACAACCGTACTAAAACTTTAAAAAATAATGGCATCTGCAATCCTTTCCCAATTTTGCTACCGCAACCAACTCATTTTTATTTCGAATCCACCGTAAAAACGGCAGAATTTCTGGCACGAAATTCAGTAGAAAGAGCTACATTTTGCAACTTGCCAGTGTAATTTTTAATAAGTTAGTAATTATTAAAGACTTACTCGAGTACGTGCTGCTTTTTCATGTAAAATGTGTAGTGAAAATATGAGTACAGTAATCTTTATGTATAAAAGTTCAGCGGCGTATGTTTGTCTTCGCAAAATACGAAAAGTGGTCGTCGGATTGGTGCAAAAATTTTTTACATAACATTGCATTTTCATTTGACTGTTTTTTATCCCGAAGGTACTATACGGGCAATATAAAACGTTTATTTAGTACACTAATTATCATTAACATCAGATTAAGCCATAGCGAAACGAGGCGGAGTTCAGCTAGAATCCTAACTAATATTATAACTGCGTATGTGAGTATAATAATAATAATAATAATATTCTACCACATACAAACAACACCATCTAGCACAAACTAAGCAGAGCTTGTACTATGGGTACTAGACAATGAATAAGCATACATATTATACTTTCTTTTTTGTAAATACATACATAATATATAGAAACACCCAAAGCAAGACAAACATCCATGTTCATGCACACAAATGTTTGACTTGTGCGGGAATCGAACCCGCGACCTCAGGCGTGGCAGTCGGTTACACTAACCACTACGCCATTGAGGCCGACTCTTTCACTACTCTACTCTTTCACGCCTCAACAACTCAACCGATAAGCATGAAATTTCGTATACACGTTGTCAAGGGAACACAAAAGGATATAGGGTACCTTTCATTCAGAAAAAAGTTCTGTTACTAATCTAACATAACCTACATTTAAGCGAGTGAAGCTTCGGGCAAATCTAGTTTTTATATAACAATAAGTCTCGGGTTCGAACCCACGTCGCGCACCTCTGATTTTCGGAAGTTATATGACTTTTTGAAATTATGTGCGTATTGATTGACAATTATCGCCTGCTCCGTGCCTCGGAAAGCACGTTAAGCCGTTGGTCCCAGCTGCCATGAACATCTATGACAGTCGTTATTGGGAGAGTGTCGACACAAAAGATCCCACTGGGTCGAAGTGTCGCCGGTCTGCACTGACTGGCTCCCACATAAGATAAGATAAGATATATAACAATAATAATAATCATTTATTTCTGGATCACTTATCTAAGGACCTATGCAGCCTGCATAAGTCCATAGATAAATTCCTTAAACTACTTTTTTTTATGCAACTAAGGTGGCAAACATGCATACGGCCCACCTGATGGTAAGTGGTCACCGTAGCCTATGGACGCCTGCAACACCAGAGGCATCACCAGCGCGCTGCCGACCCAGGAAGTGGGAAGGAGAAGGAGCGGGAAGGGGGTAAAGGGGTGATTGGGCCTCCGGTACTCTCACTCACCGAACGAAACACAACAGTAGGAATACTGCTACATATTATAAAATTTGATGTTAGTAAATACACCTTTACATACTTATATAATTAAGGTCATAAAATAATTGCAAGTAGCGGCATTCAACACGCACCCTTGGATGTGGATGTCTTTATCTAAAGATTATCGAATCGGATCAGTAGGTACTGCATTTGTTTCTCAGAACATAGAATAACAAATAAAATTGGGGCAGTCTTTGGGGACTGCTGATAGAAGTGAAAACTTTAATCCTTGATCATAAACACTTCTTCAGAAACCAAAAATAAAAAAGGGGCGGGTCGGATGCTAGTTGCTGATAGTCTCTTAGAGGTTATTAAAGGGGTAAAAATTTCATTAGTTTTGCGTAGGATGCACCATTTCCGAGATATTGATAATATTCTTAAAAAAAAATAATAAAGCATGGAAGCGTAACGATGACGCGAGTTCCATGATTTTTGTTCACCCAAGAAGTTCATAAAGAAGATTTCACTTTAAAAAAAATAACAATGCTTACACAAGACACAAGTAGCTAGTACAAGCTACACGTATACTTGCTTCCTAACCTCGCGTCTGCTATTCACACGATGTAGGTACATACACAACGCAAGTACCTTAATATATGCGTGTTATCCGCGTCACGTACAAATGTGTTCTTTACTAAAAATCCTTTGTCGCTTATTATGTGTATTCGACACACATAAATAAATCACATATAATCACAAAGTACACACACATTTATAATACACACACTGCAATATTACAAAATAAAGGTGTTTTTAAAATCAACCCAGTCACGTAGTCCGACTCAGCGGTATTGTGTAAAGGGGCATATAATACACGTTGTTACTGATTTGTCAATTTATATATTTAAGGGTATATTACGTAAGCATTTTAAGATTGACTGTGCACGCATAAACAGGTGTGGCAGATATGTACCGTTTTGTATATTGTAACCGTCTGTACATCCTAACTTTTTAACTAATATTATAAATGTGTTTGTGAGATTGTTTATTACGCTTGCACGCCTAAACTACTTGAGCTATCATCATGAAATCTCGCATACACTTTATCAGGGGTATACAAAAAGATCGTGGAGAGGTCGCGGGCAAAAGCTACTAGAAGATATTTAAGTTAAAACCTGCATGAGGCGAAAACTGTTTTCTGATAAAAATAAAATTTGGATTTTTTTTTTTAAGTTTTTTTTCTATGTAAACATTAGTTTTTTTCAAGTATATTTTATACCGTGCTTAAACATGACCGAGATTGAAGAGTCCATATTAAAAATGTACCAGAGAGTTATGGAGCGTAGCATTTTAGAAGTCAATAGGTCGGATCAAGTGCAAAACATAACTTTGTGCTCCATAATACGAATATCTAAAGTAGAGAGAGATAGGCACAAATCAGCTGCCACAATACTGTCGATGGTGATGTGAAAGACCTAAATCCAATTGGCTTTGGATGACTTTGAAGGAGATTGGCAAGGGATATTTTACTACAGAGTAATTTGGGCAAAGTCCAGCAATAGGACACATAAATAGGTTAAGAAGAAAGCTTGTTTATACAGCTTCTTTACTATTAGTATAAACAACTATATTTATTACTGGTTCAATTATAAACAAAACTTGATCAAATATACGCCGAGCATCAGCTGTAGATTATTCTGGAAATAATGAAAAATGGAGTGGAAAACCACTCACTGTAAATATACGATGAAACAGCTGACAATACGTGGTGAAACTATGACATACTTGTTACGTGTTTACGAGTATTTTATAGAACACTTGTTTGAACACTATTTACGTATATTATATTAAAATTTAAACTATGTTCATATTATTTAGGCTGTTTTAAACGCCAATATATACTTACAGTATCTGTTTTTTCTTGTATTTTATTGCCTTGTTAGTTCTGTGACATAAGTTTTCGGTTATGTTTAGTAATAATTATGAGTGCCAGTGATGAGTGACTCGAAGTCACTCATTAGGTTTAAGTCTAGAAAATGGTTTCGGTAGCAAGCAATAGGCTCGCTTCCTCTTAAGTGGGCCTTACATTGGTGAAATATTATGGAGTCTCACTTGTGCTTACCGCTTCTGGGATATGAATATGTATGTATATCAGAAGTGTTCTGTTGAAATATTTACCATCACTTATACATTATATATTATTATGCAGTGGACTGCGGTGGGCTGATTGATTGATTGATACATTATAAAACTCTTGTAAAAGGAATTAAAGATAAAGGTAATTTTGTATGCCGGCAAAACAGTAGCGTGTCTTCTAGAATACATTGTAAAAGTTCCTTAATCGACCAAGGAGGTAATACAATTTAGTTACTAAAACCTTTTTTAACGTTTTATATAATACTCAACGTATTTGCAATAGACAAAATGTAGCTGGCGAAATGTAGGTGTCAAGACAACTTTGCCTTCCTCTTTTGAAATATGGCCGGCGTGAGTCTGAAAAACGCTTCCGCCGTGTAAAAGGATAGCGCATCTCGATCGGCCGATGATGAAATGGACTTGGAAAAACAAATTGAAATTAACGCTCACCGAAGTGCACTAGTTGAAAAATCCGATAGGAAAATATAAACAAGGCTTCTCTTTGTTTGTTTATAATAGAGCTTCTATAGCCTAATGGCTCAAGTTTACGATTATGTTTGCAGTACTACGTAAGGTCCTAGATTCGTGTCTTGTTTGTTGTATAGTGCCTCGACTTCCACGACGGGCTGTTATTGAATTTGCTGTTTGGATATTTTTAGTAGCAATACCAAGTCTGGTAATGAGTCTAATCTAGTCTAGTCTAGTCATTGAACCTAAAGCCTACCTAGAAAAATAAAGGTGTGATACACTATAATTTACATGTTCAGGGGGAGAGGGGTATATAGGTGTTTATGTAATAAGATTATTAACTTAACTCCGAAAAGGTTGGTCCACCAATTACTAATTAATTTAACTTACTTCTCAAGTCACTTCTATAAGCTAGCCCTCATTATACGAACTTGAGAATATAGAGATTTGATACCACAATTATCTTCAAAAAGGCTTTAAAAGACCCATCAGCCTGTTTCCCCACACCTACCAACTTTACAAGGGTTAAAACTGTTTGGAAACTGCCGAAATTTGACGCAAAAAGTTACCAAAGTGTCATTTGCATATCTTTTGACAAAGATTCTTCAAACGTTCGGGGTGTTATCTTGAAAATTTGAGCATTTGGCGTATTAGGTTGTATTGTGCGTGGCTGATAATATTTAATTGGGTGGTTGAGGTTATATGTGTGTTTATAAAATGAGATAGTCCTATTGCTATTTTTAAGAAGTTTGATATTTGAGCGTTAATTGACAGAAAGGCAAGGACCGATAACTTTTTATCCGCTTTGATAGGCAAAGCAAATAAATGAGAAACGGCAATGAATTGCCGTAAATCTTAGAGTTCGAAAAAATGGTATCACGTGACCTTGAAATCAGGGGTCAAAGGTCATATTAATTTCGGGGTATATAGACTATGCCGAGTCGAATGGCGCTAACCGCGGGTCTCTAGCTCTTACGGTTCTTGAGTTGAAAGTTGTATAACAGACAGACGGACAAAGCTGTTCTATATGAGTTTTTTCGAACTCTAATAAAAGTTATCGGTCGAAGTAATAAACAATGTTCAATAACTGACATCAGAATGTATAAGTTTGCTTGACCGCCTATAACCGCCTATAAGTACTTATAGGCGGTTTTACTACACTACATTTGAAATATATAAATATTGATTATTATTTTTAGGCCTTGACGTATTTATTTATTCATTTATCAAGCAATATAAGCTGACAGCTAAACCAAAACACTTATATGCTGTACTAGTTTTCCTAAAGCTAAACACAGCAACGTGTATATGTTTTGTTATGATTGCCGCCAATCGTCACGTTGCTTGTCCAATCCCGGTTATGGTGTTGATGGCCTGAGATTAATGTTAAGTCAAAGTCACGTATCAATCTAATCTATGCGACAATTTACCATTTATCACTCATCTTCGCCAATAAACCTCTACGACAACCACACACCGTAGCAAGTCGTAGCAGTCAACACTTCGTAGAGGTTGGTCTACGACAAGCAGACGTGTTAACGCTCGTCAAATACTACCCTCTTTTTCCGTAATCTAACAAAATTCTCTATCGCAGAACGCGATAGAGCTTATCTTCACAAATTCGATTGATAGGAGGAACCGGGTAGATGCCGGGGGTAACAAAACAAATGAACAATATGCTGAAGTTCGTCTTTGGGTATAAGTACCGAGATCTCTTGTTTTAGGGTAAAGATTCAGTTAGAGTATTAGCGAGCGGTAAAAGTTTATGTAATGTTATTTTTCTCTTTCTCTCTTCATTATAAAGGTATTTGTAAAATGAAAAAGTATGATTTACGAAAAAGTATGATTTACTTAGTTCCTTATTATTGTGGATGTAGTTTATGATCTAACTGGACAATAACTTGTGTAACATATAGTTGTTCAGTCTGGCTGTGTGTTATGTCTGTTATTTTAATGCTTGTAAAGGACCCCATGATAAAGGAAATATTACTAGTGCAGGAGTTATTCTTGTAAACAAATAATTATAGTGAGGCAGGTAAAACATATCGAAATATAATTTTGTGGTAACATTTTAAGTGTTAGTATATTTTAAACTCGAAATTATTTGTATGTATTTGGATTTAAACAGGTTTTAAGATAATAATGAACATACATTGGTTGTTCTTCGAAGTCTGCCTGACGACTTATACAGCGTGCAGGATTATACAAACATTTCTAAAAGTAATACAGATCAAAAGTAAGTATATAGGTGAGATAATAACAATTCAAAATCTTTAAATGCATGTCTACTAGCAATGTGATTACACGATATTAATAATATGATAATTTGGCAAACAGAAAGATAAAATTAGACGTGTTTTTTTTTATGCAACTAAGGTGGCAAACAAGCATACGGCCCACCTGATGGTAAGTGGTAACCGTAGCCTATGGACGCCTGCAACACCAGAGGCATCACTTGCGCGTTGCCGACCCTTTAGGAAAGGACGTGGGTAGGAAAGGGAGCGGGATGGGGGAAAGGGGGTGACTGGGCCTCCGGTACTCTCACTCACCGAACGAAACACAACAGTAGGACTACTGCTATTCCACGTCGATATTCTGTGAGAGGGTAGTCCTTCCCCGGTCGAGCCGGCCCATTCATGCTGAAATCAGCGAGGCTCTACTACTCAAACGTGTGTTATTAGGGGAGTTATCAATTGTATAATAAGAATCATCAATAAGTAGTTTTCTTAACTATGATTTAAATTAAGTTATATACTTATATATCTCAGGCCCTATGTAAATTACGCTTTTACGCATCAAGGTCGTATTTGATACCTTAGACATTTATATAATTAGTCAGGCAGATCTAGCTTATTAATTTAATTATATAATTATTATTATTATATATTATTTTGTTTCGTACTAACATAATGTCAATGGTAGGTTTTTAATACTGACTCACTTTTAAGTTAGTTAATCACTACTAAAAATATTATCTCTATCTATATATAGAAATATCTTATACATAA
This sequence comes from Catocala sponsa, assembly GCA_963564715.1. Classification (NCBI taxonomy): domain Eukaryota; kingdom Metazoa; phylum Arthropoda; class Insecta; order Lepidoptera; family Erebidae; genus Catocala; species Catocala sponsa. The sequence continues at coordinate 14,512,291 of OY751351.1, forward strand.
AAAAGCCTGCAAGCCTCGACTTTGTCTTGTGGCCTCGTAAAAAGAAATGTTTAATATTGCGACCATGAGGTCTATGGTTAATTGATGAAGTCTTAAATGTAAAAATGCATCAGGAATCGCTCTCAGTCGCACCTCACCTTTAGCCTCTCACACGTTTATTGAGCACACAGTTCCAGTTTGGTTCTTGAACGGAATTGCGTACATTAAACAAGTCCAATTACACTTTCATCTAAATCAATTCTCTTACAAATGTACCGAAAACGGAATTAGTTTATTTTTATACCTCTTGTAATTTTTATGACGTATATGATAGTGATATGGTCAGTTTTATATGACGATCTACTTACAAATAGACAGCGGATCTAGTACAAAATTAACAGTTGAAATATACATTCATTAATATTTCTAAAGACGGCCGATGATTTTATACCCTAATTCTTAAAACATAATGCTTAATATTGCTTACACTATAATACAATCGCGTGAAGCTATTGCCGTGCCGCCGCGATTGAGATCTTTTTTGACGTGACAATTTTAAAGCGCTTCTATGTAATTCTACTAATTTTCATTAATAAACTCACATTCAATTCGAGCTGATTTGTTTAGTAATTTATTTGATCTATATATACATGACTCTAGTATGCGATTATTCCATCGGCGGTACTTATATCGTATTCCACCCCGTCGTCCTTAACATAGTTTACAGCGTTTGGTATTAATTGAGATTATCCATTTATGAGCCTATTCACATGTACCACAACCAAACAAGATAGCAAGAACAAAACGTAGTCCGTTATCATTTTTCGCAATTCTAGTATCGACACAAAAATTATGTAAGATGAATATTAGAACTGATAAACTATATGTAAATAATAATCACAGAATCAAGCAACCACCACTATTGATGGGAAATCGTGTATACTATTGCATTTGAAACGTTATACATAGATACAGGTTGTCTCAAAAATAAATGTGAATATTAATAAAAATAAAAATATTAAGTATTGAATTCGTCTAAAAACTACGGTGACCGTTTGCCACCAGACGGGCTGTATTATTTGAAGCTTTAGATCTCTGGCCTAAGAACCAACTAAAAACATTTTTCTCTGTTACGTTAAAATTTAAATCAACATTAAACAACTGTGTGTATACAAGCTTATATATCATCAATCACTACTTAAACTATTAAAAAACATTGGAATAACTCGAATGATTTTTTGAATAATATCACATCATCTCATATTTATTACCGATTAGACCTTGTGAATTGATTTATCTGTATCACTTTTTCAGTCATAAGAGGCGGTACACTTATAAATAATGGATACAACTGTATGTAATACTTATGTACCTAATACTCCAGTAACTTATCATGACAAGTTTATGTGTGTGATCTACAAACATCGTAAGTATTCCTTATTCGTGAAGTATTTACATGGCTATATATAATATAAAATAATATTCTACCACATACACACAACACCACCTAGCCCAAACTAAGCAGCGTTTGTACTATGGGTACTAGACAATGGATAAACATACATATATACTTTTTTTTTGTAAATACATACATATTATACATAGAAACACCCAGATCAAGACAAACATCCATGTTCATACACACAAATGTTTGACTTGTGCCGGAATCGAACCCGCGACCTCAGGCGTGGCAGTCGGTTACACTAACCACTACGCCATCAAGGCCGACATTACATGGCTATAACGTATTTTTTATTATTTCAGGTATGCTTCGCTAATGGTTTCATAAACGTTAAACGGTCTGTGAGTATATTTACTATTATAAAGTTTTGCTATATTTTTGAGTTAGGCCTCTAAATGTAGGTATGTGAAAGTAAGTGTGTGTTAAGGAATGTTGAACGTCTGCGGTACAAATATCATGAGCATCTGAAATGTATTGCGCGACGCCATCGATCAAATATACCATAGATGCACGATCGTCGCTCGAAAAACGGCCTCAACAAAACTGTGCATAAATCAGTCGTATGCGCTATATTATGCACCTGTCCCACTCACTCTTGCGTGCGCTGCCCGTAAGCGAAAGCGAATCGACACCACTACTAAGGTGGAGACCGTACCATATACTTAGTACGCTTGCGTATCGCGAGTAACACACTTAGGACGCTTTACATTGACGCGTTTTAACTACTCTATTACAAAATTTTTCTCAGTGGGCGTTCAATGGTTATTCCGGTTTATTTCCTGGATTACTTAATAAATGCAGACACTTATAAGTAAGTAGTACTGGTCAGTGCCACATATTGACGCGGTTTTTGTATGAGAATGTGCATCTATGGTATATTTGATCGAAGCGCGGCGCCCTCATTTTTTTAAATACTTTCTAGCCTGGCTAATATGTGTATAGACCGCCTAATAGTAGGCGGTATTCGACTGGCGTTGCAACACCTAAGATAACATTTACATTGCCAACCCTTCAAGACAGGTCACCGTGCTTCTAGCACAAAGGATAAAGACTACACTGACCCTTTTTCAACAGCACAATCTCTTCAAACAAATCCCTTATTGACCGCAAGAATACAACGCGCGCTTTTTGTCTATCATCTTCTGTAGAAAAATGGGTTTTCCTGACCAAGCTGACCTTTATCTTTTAAAGACTTAACAAACATTTGTTAAGTGTGAATCTTAATAAATAAATAAATAAATTCGGCTAGACCATGTGGTTGCGATACAAACCTGACTAACTCCTCAGCAAAATACCGGCCATAACACAAAATGGCTAGCCGAATTTATTTATTTATTTATTAAGATTCACCAACAGTTACTACAATATCACATACACTTACGAAAAACATTTTGAGTCTAACCAATTGTATAACTAATTACAGGTGGATTCAGCATGCATTACATTTTAAACATTACATTAATAATATGACATAAGAAACAAAGATAAATATTAAAAGTAAAGAAACATCAATATACAAGTTAAGTTTAAAATTAAATTATATCAAATTATATCAAAATCCAATAAATTTAATTAGTATTACAGTCACTTAAATTTGTATGAATTACTATAAATAATAAATTCAATATACATTACATAACAATCAAATAAAAATATAAAATTAATAATGTAAATGTATTGTAAATGTCAGATAAAATTAGGTACTACAATTAAAAAATAAAAATATAAAAATGTTACAATTAGAACTACTAATAAAGTGAGTACCTAATTGAAGTTTGTCAACATTCATACGGAAATGTTATTGTAGATATTTCTTTTAAATTTCATTAATACGTCGTCAAATATGTCTATGTCTACCGCGTTTGTGGCTATGCTATTATATTGCCTCGACAGTCTTGCAATGGGTGAGTATTTACCAAGATTCGTACGATGACGAGGAATATTGAAAAGAGAGCTAGGATGACGTGGGACTCTGTAAGGTACATTAATGGAGAATTTGCTCAGAAGATCTGGACAGTCAATTTTATTGTTAAGTAGCTTGTGTAAAAACATTAGGTCAGAAACCATGCGACGCGATTCAAGAGACACAATCTCAAAATATTTTAGTTTTTCTTCGTATGATTTAATAATCGGCGTACCGATTTTAAATTGATAAGCCAAGTGACGAACAAATCTTTTTTGTATACCCTCAATCCTCTTAACATGGACTTGATATGTGGGGTTCCAAGCCGTACTACAATATTCTAAACGGCTACGCACATAACTATTATAAAGGATCAGTATCGTTGAAGGCTTTCGGAATTCTTTTGATGAACGTAGAACAAATCCGAGTGCTCGGTACGCCGCACCAATCATTTCGTCGTAATATTCTGTGAATCGCAATTGACTGTTCAAATGAACACCCAGATCTCTGATTGTAGCGAGTTCAGTAAGTTTGCTTCCTTGCATATTATATGTAGTCTGGAACTGTTTCCGCTTTCTACCAAACTTTATATGATAGCATTTACCGTGGTTATGATTCATTTATTAACTACGCACCATTGGCATAAGTTATCTATGCCAATGTAATATAACAGTCAGAAACATAAAGCACTTTTATATATTTTTTATTGCGCGGGCATCGCATTGTGCGGCAGGTTTCCAGGTGCAATATCCTCAGAATGATTTGTACTGAAAATTCTGTGTCATCAGCTAAAACCAAAAAGCGGATCGATAAAGCGTGTTGTGAATTTGAAGGTAGGAACGTTTTGATTGTGTGGCTGTACGCACTTTGTTTGGAAGGTACTTTGGGATTATGCTGTGTGATATTGTGGCTGTACGTATATGTGACGAACTGTGTCGCCTTGTCGTGTCAAATAAGCGGGGAAAGGACGTATCTACTCTCATCTGTCTATTAAGATTTATATTTCATGACCATTTTTCTATGTCGTAGATGGTTCGCATGTCATGAGTGTTTTTGTATTGTCGTACAAAATATAATCCATGGGAGGTTTTAGATATATGTTTATCTAAATAATACCTCATTTATCAATGTCTATAAAGCTGTTCAGGCTATAAAGATTATTCACATGTCGCCCAGAGACCATGACTGCTGAAAAGCAACCGAAACGTCGAGGAAAGTGTAAACTTAAATATAAATAGTTTTAATAATTTAATTAGCTTAAAACTTAGTAAAGTTTTATAGTAGTAGTAGTGTAACAATTTCTAAATTATGTAATATAGTGTTAAATTAACAACGCGATAAAATCCGTATATAGTAGTTTAATTTCAAAGAGTATTCACCGAAAAAACATAACCCTACATTCGAAACAGCTGGATAAAAATTGCCTTTGTCTTGCAAATAGTTTGCGTTCAGTGTTTGCAAAAAAGGACTGATGGCCATTGAATCAAACAAATCTTAGACAGTGCCGTGCCTAGGGTTTCAAAATAAGGCAAGCTGGATATACAGTTTTGGCCTGTTAGTGAAGTAAAATATCTACCTCTTTTCTATTATTCAATGTAATGTCATGTGCAATGCAAAGGCATGTTAGTGTTATGTTGAATATAAAAACTGTTACATACAAGCCATCATAGGTTTTGGTAACCGCGTACCATCCTTATGCTTTTCTGCCCCACCCTTTGTTGTATACAAAAAGCAAAATAGTTAGTGATGACGATTAAGTACATCAATATTTGCGTGATTAAGTTGTTTTAAGATTCCTCATAATAATGAAATCAAATAAACTCTTATAATGCGAATTTATCTGTCATCTTTCTGTTGATCTCTCTCACAAGTCTATCTGTTAGATAAAACTAGTTCAACATCGTTACAATATTTTTTAACAAAATATATATAAAAAGAACCGATGAAAACAAGAAGAATTAGTTGATAAATTGGAAAATATATATATATATACATATATCCAATTGGGACAATAATGTATAAATATGTATTATTACCTACGTCCCACGTTATATCGGATTGTTGATTTTAACTAAATATATAACTCCGTGTATTCTTCTAAGGTACAATGAAACTCTCGGTATTTTACGACACTATTGCGCACCATTTACTCACAATCTTACGAAACTAGAAGACTAGGTAACGCATTTAACTTTCGATATCCCCGCAGGTGTAGACCGAGACACTGATTTCCACTTGCTTATATATCTGCATATCGTTCTTGCTTTATTCACTCAATTTTATATTCAAATCTTTAGCCATTTCTGTTATCACTGCAGAAACTTACAGCTTATATATAGCTTATTTACCTATGCAGGATGAGAACCGCAACCGATCTCCAAGGAGATAGAAACGTCCGTCCAACTTAATAGCTTGGGAATAATAATGACCACCAGTCAAATTCTAGCCAATTTTAAACTAGAGAATTTTCGATTCCGATCACGTTAATTCTAAATCTTATACGGGTATCACCATGTGGTTTAAACATTACCCTAACATGTTGACGCTTAAAGTAACTCTTTGAATCGCTCCAAACAGCCGTTCGAACGTGAATACCTATACACGTAATTCGTCGGTTAATGGCCAGCCAGTCAGCAGTCCGACAAATGCCGACGATTGCCGACAGAACATGCTCCAACGTCGATTTTCAGACAAAAGCGCCAATCTCGCTGCCCTGTCAGCTGTTTGCGACTGTTTTTATTCAAATGTTCTGTTTTTGTTGGCCCACTGTGATTTTGACTTGTTTTCAGGAATATAGGTTAGGTAAACATTCAGCCCGTGATATTTTTAATCGATTTCAGTTTTGATTTGAAAGCAAATAGCCTGGTAGAACGATGTGGAAAAGTGTAAACAAAGAAAGCACTAGATTTTCCATCGACGAACTCATAACAGTACTTTAGAGTTTTACAATGTTACCTCATGGCGTACGTATGACGTACGACCTCAAACATAACTAGTAAAATATGGATAAACTCACCTCAATCTGTTTGAGGAGACGCAAGCTCTATATAATATAATTAGACAATTCTTTAGAAGCATAAATATTTCTTCCTATTATAATTTTGGGTAGTATTTAACTGCACAGCAAAAAAATACTAATTGCGCAGCAAAAAAAGCTAATTGATCAGCAACTCATGGCCAGCAAACTTTAAAGATATCAAACTAAGTCGACGGAGCCTCGCTTCGCGGGGCTCCTATTTTTGGGTGGGTTTAAAGAAAGGAACCTAACATAACCTAACACTTCCGAGACGGAATGCAGTGATTTGAGGCGTATAGATGCTCGTTATGCTGTGCAATATTTGCTGACCAATTAGTATTTTTGCTGATCATTATATTTAATCCCTATAATTTTTATCCGAGCGATCGTTAAGTTTCCGCTCATGATAGCTCTAGCTTCAAGACTTCTCCAGAATGGTAAAGGAAGAACAATGCACCTTTTAAGACTTCATACTGTTACTGAGAGGTCTGAACGATGATTGTATTGATCTGTACACGTACTTCAATAACTGGATTTGCGAGGTAATATTGCTTAGGCTGTGTAGCTATATACTAAAAAGACGTACCAACCACCAAAAGACTAGACAAGAATCATTATGCTAGTAACTGATGCGGTCTGCACATGCAAGCTCCTCGCGCGGGTTACATGTACATATTACTTGCGCGGGAAAGCTAATTACACGGGTTATTTATATCTTGCTTTGTTCGTCAAAATCATCTAATAATAAGTACAAATTTAAAATTTAAAAAATCCCCGACACAAATTAATAAAATAGAAATACGTCATTTTGCGGTGGCGGCCATCTTGGATTTGAAATTTATCATAGTGTATAGTATTCTACTAGTCAAGCCCTTTCATTTGATACCCATATTAAGGAGATTGTGAAAAAATATGTAATCCGCTATTTTGTGGCGGCGGCCATCTTGGACCGATTTTCATCAAACATAGCTAAGAACACTCCCGACTAATTCACATTTCAAACAAAAAAACTAAATCAAAATTGGTTCATCCATTCGGGAGCTACTATGCCATAGACACACACACACACACACACACACACACACACTCTCACACACACACACTCTCTCACACACACACACACACACACACACACACGTCAAACTTATAACACCCCGTCGTTTTTGCGTCGGGGGTTAAAAATAAATGCATACCTACTTCCTTCGCAAGTGCCACAACTTGTGTATTTTACCCGCATCGCATATAAGAATAATAACTCAAAATCATCATAAATTTGCTTATGCAAATATTTTCCTTACGCGATCGTCAAACCTGTGACCTCAATAAAAGTAGACCGTTGTACCTGTGCAAAATCATAACCGATCCTTGGAAAATGCCATTTCAGTTTTTATCACCATCATAATATCTCACATGAAAAATATACTAAAGGAATAAAATAATTTAACACGTAGAGATTATGCAGATGCCATTTTTCATGTCTTGAACAGAAATATAAATGTACACACACATACACATTAGGCACATTAAGACAATGTATATACATATTTATAGCTATGCTATATACGAAATGTGCTTTAATTTAAATTCTCTGCTGCGGTGAATAAATTAGGCACGTCTAATGTTGGCAGCTGTCTTCAAATCCCGGGATTCTAACTTCATATTCCGTGACCACGGGAATCATAATAAATCTAGAAAAATTAAATATCATGCCGCACTTATGTTATTATGATGTTATATTTTATACTAACTTTTGCTCATGGCTTCGCTCGCGTAAAAGTAGGTTAGGTGGTACAGTACCTTTTTTATTATAGCCTATGTTACTCGGTGAAAGAATTTAAAAAATCGGTTGTGTATTTTTTTAATTAAATCATTACGAACAAAAATCAAACCTTTCCGCTTTATAATATTATATAGTTTATACTTCAGTTGGATATAAATTCACATTCCGTATAAAGACTTGACTATATAACACATACTCGTACATTGTTATACTTGATCCCGGCTTGAAAATTTAATCATATTTCATATTTATTTTCTTTTTTCTATTATGTATGTGTGTAATTTGGAGTTGGCATTTAAAAGGATCTTTAGCAATTTAGGAATACGTAAGATTAACATTGCCTTTTAGAAAGCAAGAACTTTTCTTTATATATTTATTTAGTTTGTATCGTTGCGGTAGCTATAAGTGTAATGTTTGAAACGAACGCGAAACGAGAAATGTATCTTGCAAGCTTGAAAAACTGAGATTTCTAGTACTCAAAATATCCCAACATAAGTCCACTAATACTCTCTCGATCCCCTCTACGGTCACGTCTACGATCTCGAGACCTCACAACGGACAATTGAGCTGGATCCTTCACGCTTACGACACAAGCAAAGCGTCTGTCAAAACACATTGTTTAAACGTCACTTTATTCCGATCACTTTTTAAATCCCACAATCTGAATCCCGCTAACCTACATCACTAGCGTCAATATTTGTATAGAGGGAGATAACCCAAATCGTGGGAATGTAAAAATATACATACGTAACACTTTTGTTAAATGACCTGAGTGACAAATAAACAAATATGGTTCACGGACGACTGCCGACAGATGCTTGGTGCTTTTGTCGAGATCTGTACCCGAGTTTTATTGTTTAAATTCAATTTAACTTGCGGCTCGCTATGTTTTGTATTTTTATTTGTGTGTTAATGTAGGGAACGTAAACGTAGGTGGGTACTTACTTGACGTAGTAAATTATTAATGTCGTTTTAATTTTACGGAGGTTTGTAGTAAGAACAAACTTTTATATTTATTTTGTTTGTTGTAGAGTATGTTTACTGTACGCTAGTAATATATCTTGTCCGTTTTACTTGCCTTATTTAATAAATAACTATGGCGTTCTGATAGCTACAAATAATATATAGAGACCCAACTTTATATATTGTCCATATAATTGTAAAGTATGTTCAATGTAATTTGCAAATGATTTGCTTTGCACGCTAAGGATGTAAGTATGACCGTTTGATTGCATCGCAGTAAGCTCGAGTTTGATCCCAAGGCACCTCTTATTTGAAACTCGAAGTCTGAACTATTGATTAGTTAATAATCGATTGCTTTAACGTCAAATGAAATCATCGTGAGGAAACCTGTGTATCTAAAAGTTATCCATTATGGTCTCGAAGATATGAGAATTCTGCCAACCGGCACTGGGTCAGAATGGTGGACTATGGCCTAACACTTCTTACACTGGGAAGAGGCCCGTGCCTAGCAGTGGGACAATTTACATACAGGGCTGATATTATGTATTACATCAAAAATCTTAAATATTATACTTTTAAATTATGAGTAAAGGTAACAGATGCATTATCTTTAAGAGAACATTTTAAGAGTTGTTTTTACATAATTATGCAAAACCTGAGCCCTCGTAATTAATGGCAATCGGGATGTTATAATCAGCCCATTAAAGTAGGGTTACCATCAATAGAAAAAAGAAACAAAATTCATGATTTTTTCACGTGAGTTAGAATGTTTTAAGTTGGCTAGACATTTTGAATATAGGTTCAGTTGTTAAATCATATTTTAAAGCCTTTAAGATAAGGTTTTCCTTAAACTAAAATCAGCTTGGCAGCAAATACATATGTGTCCAACTCATAAAAGTAAGGTTGCAGTTAAATAAAAAAATGAAAGGTGTACTACTGCCTGTGATATTATCCCGTTTTGCTAGAATCTTAGTCATTCTTTAGTTTTGCAAGTTTGCCAGCGTATTTATTAGTTATAGTCAAAGATTAAACAATAATTTAATTGGCCAAGATTGACGTATATAAGAAAGCGATGGCAGAAGATTAAATGCCCTTCATGGTTTAAACTATATCTACTACGATACTACGGTCCATATTACGGCTTAAGTACATCCAAAAAACGATCTGTGGATCTTATTGGCCAGTATTCCCAAAATAAGTCAGTTGTTAAAAGTATTTGAGCGTGATTCTGAAATCCGGACCTATCCAAAAAAAACCTTGAACGTTAGTCCTCCTTACCCAAAAGGGGACATTAAAAGTCTTTAAATTCTGAAAAGGTAAAGGGTTATTAAGTTGTGTTTACAAAGAAAAGTACTTTTATAATCGGACGGAGCTTTTTTCCTGAATAAGATGCTTTAGCGTTAATTTTATCACAAAGTTTTTGAGATTTTCGCCAAGTTTTTGTCGAATTAGGTACAGCTAATTTGGGGATTCTCCTTTTTGAGGCGTTCGCTTTTGTTTAAATTGTCATTGTTCAAGTGTACTATAATGCTTTAAGAAAAAGATATCTAGTTAAAGTTTCTGTCTTAATTTACTATACTGAAATGAGCAAGAAGGATTTTTTCTGAGATCACAGTTGGAAGGACCAGGCTTCAGCAAATTTTCTTTGATATAATAGAAACGTTAGGTAGTAAGACTAATTTAAGACTATCTTAAAGTGATTGAATTAATGACAAGAATGGAGAGGCATGTTCTATTATAATACTAATAATGCAGATATTATTATGAAAAGGTTCCTGTATATGGCATACCAACCACATTAAAGCTTAGGTCTGGTCTCATGCTTTTAAAATGATAAACAACGGGTTGCACTCCGGAAGTGCCTGCAGAAGTGAAAACTTGAATATTAACGTTGTGCATTTTTGATATTTTGGAATGGTTAGGGAATAATTTTGCACGAATTGCTTTAATTTTCAGTATAAAAGTACTATCATTTATGTGGTAAAATACAATATTCATTTATTGCGCTATCGTACACAAACATGACAATTCTCCCTCCGTCTTACGAATTTTCGATCAGGTCACGTGTCCTGACGCGAGTTTAACATTTTTTACCCATCACAAAAAAGTGCACAACGCCGCTAAAGAAGTTTTCACTTCAATATTTTTTTTTTATGTTTTATAGTCATTCCTCTATCACGGTAGTATCAATTTAGAAGATATATTTGTGGATTACACACTGTTTTGTCCCGTGCGGTGGTCAGAACCCACAACACTTGGCGTAATGGCATTGGCGAAGCTACCATGTTACAGTACAATATCTTTGTGCTGTATCTACAATCTACATCGCAATCTTATGATCTTTATCGCACGTTCAATATCTATTAAATGTTTCTACTATCCGGGATCAACACGTAGTCGTTAGTATATAAGATGCACCTTTGGATAATTATAACCAGACTATACTACAACTTTGTCTCATTTATACCTAATCATATACTGCCAAGAAGTTTGGCAAATTGGTGACCCCGACGAACGAATACGCAGCAAGAAACATGGCACAATCACCATGCAAGGCGAACATAAATCAGCAAGGAACACTTGAAGTAGCTGCTGGCACCTCGGTTTTATCTCGCATTCCGGAATTTTGGAAAGACCAACCAAGATTATGGTTCACGCAACTAGAAGCCATATTAGCACCACAGAAGCAAGGAGACGAATACAAATACTGTACAGTAATAGCAAAATTATCCAAGGAAGAAATACTACAAGTTAGTGACCTAATCACTTCACCACCGACTACAGATAAATATAAAAACATCAAGGAACGTTTAATTGATTGTTACGAAGAAACAGAACAGCGACAGTTTCAAAAATTAATATCAGAGACAGAACTCGGTGAACAAAAACCTTCGCAGTTATTACGTCAAATGCGAGTCCTCGGGAGAGGAAAAATCAGTGACGAAACAATTAAACTACTATGGTTCAGGCTTTAACCAACATCAGTTACTACGGTTCTAGCAGTTACGGAAGACATGGAAATTGACAAACTGAGCCAAATTGCAGACAAAATAATAATGAATTCAAAAGTAACCGAAATATCAGCTGTTAGCAACGACACTTCAAACGACAACAATACAGCATGCATTTTAGCCCAGCTAGCAAAATTACAGATAGATATTGACGCAATTCAGCAAGGTCAATATGGCTATCGACCCAGCACGCACAATCATTTCAAGAAACGTCAACAATTCCCGATTATGAGGCCGAGAACAAACTATAGAGGAGCAAATCGATTTTGTTACTACCACGAAAGATTCGGAAAATATGCAAGGAACTGCATTAAACCATGCGGTTGGAAACCAATGACTTACGTACGGAACCAGGGAAACGAATAAGAGCACAGACAACGGCGAAACTCTGTGCAATCCACCCATCCAATCGCCTCACCATTACCGACCGAAAAAGTGGTATGAAGTTTTTGATTGACACGGGCGCAAATATTTCAGTCATTAGCAAGCAACAGAGATATTCAATTTTACTTAATGAACAATACACACTATACGCTGCAAATGGGACTAAAATTAGGACTTACGGCGAGAAGACGCTTACCTTGAATTTAGGACTACAACGATGTTATAAATGGAATTTTATAATCGCCGATGTTACACAACCAATAATTGGAGCAGATTTTCTAGAGCACTATAAACTATTAGTCGACATAGCAGGTCGCAAACTTATCGACAAAGTTACAGAGCTGACAACGCATGTAACTTCAGAAAAAGCGACACAACAAACAATTCGTACTATCGCAGTGGGAACGAATTCACGTATTACGCAACTTTTAAACAAATACGAAGACATCACGAAAGAGTCCTCTCTACGCAATGCGCCCAAACATAAGATTGAACACCACATTATCACTACAGGACCACCCGTCGCAGCTCGGGCAAGACCATTACCTCCAGAAAAATACGACATAGCCAAAAAGGAATTTCAAAATATGATAGAGCTCGGAATTTGCCGACCGTCAGATAGCCCATGGGCAAGCCCATTACATATGGTAAAAAAGAAAAATGGCGAATGGAGACCGTGCGGAGACTATCGAATGCTCAATAGCACGACAGTACCGGACAAATACCCACTACCAAGATTAACTGACTTTACATACATATTAGAAAATAAGAAGATACTAAGCAAGATAGATATACGCAAAGCATACCACTGTATTCCTGTTAAAGATATAGAAAAAACAGCCATCATCACACCTTTCGGACTTTTTGAGTACTTAAGAATGCCTTTCGGATTACGCAATGCGGCACAAACATTTCAACGATTCATGGATTCCTTATTTAGAGATTTAAACTTCGTATTTATATTTGTAGACGACTGTCTCATCGCATCGGACAACGAAGATTTGCATTATCAGCATTTAGAAACGGTTTTCAAACGTTTACACGAGAATGGAATAACCATTAATCTCGAAAAATGCGAATTTCTCAGAAGGGAAATAGATTTCTTAGGTTATCATATAACGAGCCAAGGAATACAACCTACCGAAGAAAATTACAAAGCAATCATGGAATTTCCCAAACCGAAAACAATTCAAGAATTAAGACGATTTTTGGGCATGGTCAATTTCTACAGAAGTAATATTCCACGCGCAGCGGAAAATCAAAGAATTTTAAACGAATATCTACATGGTTCAAAAAAGAACGATAATTCACCTGTTCCTTGGACAACGGAAGCAGACAAAGCTTACGAAAAATGCAAGGAAAGCATGAAAAACGCAGTGTTAACAGCGCATCCTTCCCGCAACGCATCACTAGCGCTCATGACCGACGCTAGTGCTACTTGCGTTGGTGGAGTTTTACAACAAAAATCCGGACGCAATTGGGAACCATTAGGTTTTTTTTCACAAAAATTGAGCGAAACTCAACAAAAATATTCTACGTTTGACAGAGAGCTGTTAGGAATATACATGGCCGTCAAACATTTTCACAGATTAATCGAGGGAAGAGAATTTACAATATTTACGGATCACCGACCTTTGACATACGCATTCTCCCAAAAACCATCATCAAACGATACACCGCGACGGGTCCGGCAGTTAGATTTCATTTCACAATACAGTACCAACATTTAACACATAAGCGGACGTGACAATATTACCGCCGATGCCTTATCTCGAATAGAGGAAATATACGTGCCATCACCTATCGATTACGCTGAATTGGAAAAATGTCAATCAACAGATAATGAACTAAGTAAATTACGTGACAATAAAAGATTAAAATTCAAAAACATTACGCTTCCGGGTTCCACAATAAACATCACCTGCGACACGTCTACTGGAAAAAGCCGCCCCTACTTACCAAAGCAATTTCGCAAACAAATTTTCGATACCATTCATGGTATGAGCCATCCAGGAAAAAGAACTACGAGAAAAATGATAACCCAAAGGTATTTATGGCCGTATATGAACAAAGATATCAATAATTGGTGTAGATCATGTATAGCCTGCCAAAAATCAAAAATACAACGACATACGATATCACCTCCTGGTACATTTATGACAGCGCAACGTTTTGAACATTTACATATTGACATCGTCGGACCATTTCCGATTTCACAAGGGAAGAGATATTTAATCACAATCATAGATCGTTGATCGTCATGGCCCGAAATATTTCCGGTAGAAGATATAACTGCAGAAACAGTAGCCAAGACACTTTTCGAAGGATGGATTACTCGTTTTGGATGTCCATTGCGCATTACTACGGATCAAGGCCGACAGTTTGAATCAAGAATATTTGAGTCACTCTCACAATTTTTGGGAATACATAAAATTAGGACAACACCTTATCATCCGCAATCCAATGGAATGATAGAGAGATTTCATAGAACTTTAAAGGTGGCGTTAATGACAAGAGAATCCAACGAAAATTGGTTAAAAGAAATTCCAACAGTTTTACTCGGGTTGCGGAGTAGCTTGCGAGAAGACACAGGTTATAGTTCAGCAGAGATGACATATGGAACGCCAATACGACTCCCTGGAGGATTTTTTGAGTCATCAGCAGCACAGTTATCAACGTACGAAGAGTTTGTAAAACAAATTCAAAAGGACATCACACAAATGACATCAATTCCGAAAAGAAAAAACCACAACCAAGCTATATTTGTGCATCCCGAACTCAAAGAATGCTCACACGTATTTGTTCGGTGTGATAGAATTAAGAAAGCCCTGACACCGCCGTATGAAGGACCCTACCCAGTAATTAGTAAAACAGATAAAACATTTTGCATTAGAATTAGGGATAAAGAGACAGTGATATCAATTGATAGATTGAAACCAGCATTCATGATCAATGACGAATCAAACTACGTGCCAGATTCAAAGGATTTCTACAGACATTCACACACGTACACTACACGATCGGGACGTAAAGTAAAGCCAGTAGTACGTCTATAAAAAATCGCTGATATAAGCAAGCTATTCGTATATATATATTAACATAGATCTTAACATATACCATTAATTCACAACTACTCGTAACAACAAGACATCTAAAATGGGAAATCAAAGTTCTAAGGACCAGATAACATACAATACGGACAGTTGCCTCAATCAAAACGAAGCGGACAAACTCCGTAACCTGATCCAGGAGGACTTACGGTGGACAAGAAATGTTGCAATGGGACAGATTATTTTAACAATCGGCGTGATCCTACTTTACGGCATAATGAAAACACTGGACAGAAGAATGAAGAGTTTAACGGAAAAAAATAATAAACACTCGTGCAACAGCTAAGTCAAAATTACATACGTCAGCAAATCACACCACAACAGGCGTCATCAAATTCCACCGCGTACAATAGCATTATTATTTATATACATCAGCAAATAACTAGTAAGGTCTAGGTCAAATTTATATTGTAAACACTATTACCATAATAATATTTTTTTTTTTTTTTAAAGGGGGGTGTACTGTTACAGTACAATATCTTTGTGCTGTATCTACAATCTACATCGCAATCTTATGATCTTTATCGCACGTTCAATATCTATTAAATGTTTCTACTATCCGGGATCAACACGTAGTCGTTAGTATATAAGATGCACCTTTGGATAATTATAACCAGACTATACTACAACTTTGTCTCATTTATACCTAATCATATACTGCCAAGAAGTTTGGCAAATACCACTTAAACCACTAAGCCATGCGTGCAGGCAAATATTTCCTAACTCTTGGTTACTAGTGACAATTGCTTGCCAGAAAAGCAATATTTCCTGGATTATTCCTGTTATGATTCGCAGCCAAAACATTAGCCGGTAGACCAACGAGACAGTAAATTAAGCAAGAATGTATTACTTACTCAATTCTCGATATTTCGTAGGCAAATATAAATAGTTTACATAATACCAAACATTAATACGAAAAACATATTAGTCTCCCCGTGACAATGGCTGCTGAAAAGCAACCGAAACGCTGGTAAATATAAATAGTATAATAGTATAGTAATAGTATAAATAGTTTTAATAGTTTCAATAATTAGTTTAAAAATGAGTAAAGTTTTATAGTAATAGTAGTGTAACAGTTTCTAAATTTTGTAATAAAGTGTCAAATAAACAACGCGATAAAATCCGTATAATTTCAATGAATAGGTAACATACACGTAAACAGAAGACAATATTAATACGGAACTAATACTTACTTAGACTGAGATTATTGGAGCGAACAAAAACAAGTGAGAAACAACAATGAATTGCCGTAAATCTTAGAGTTCGAAAAAAATGGTATCACGTGACCAGGTCACAGGTCAAAGGTCATAGTCATTTCGGGGGTATATCGACTATGCTTAGTCGAATGGCGTTGACCGCGAGTCTCTAGCTCTTACGGTTCTTGAGTGGAAAGTTGTATAACAGACGGACGGACAAAGCTTTTTCGAACTCTAAACTACTCTATTTGTGTTGATTGATTACTGACATTTCCTTTTTTCTGCTAGGTTGGTAACACACTAATGCCGTGATGCACAACCAACAATATAATATATAGTAATAATACAGCTCTGCCTGCTCATATACCGTTACTGTGTATGTATGATTATAATATATGACCAATAACCCGCAGTGATGATGTAGAACCACCCTCAACAGGATATGGAAATAATGAGCTTATTTTGTGGTTGATTGCCCTGACATTGCTCATTCAGACCAAACTAATGTGTTGGGCTATTTTCTGAGCTCACTTTTGGTAGCTTTCTTAGTATATTACCACTTTTGTTATAGAGCTTTATACGTTTGAGTATGAAGTTGGTTATTATATTTGTGTAAAGGTAATATTACTGTTGAGGTATCATAAGTGTTCATGTAGGTGTACAAATGAAATCATTCATGGAAGATATGAATATTTACTAATATCAGTTACATATAATCTATACTAATCTATACTAATATTATAATCTATACTAATATTATAAAGCTGAAGAGTTTGTTTGTTTGTTTGTTTACTTGAACGCGCTAATCTCAGGAACTACTGGCCGGATTTGAAAAATTATTTTAGTGTTAGATAGCCCATTTATCGAGGAAGGCTATAGGCTATATATCATCACGCTAAGATTAATAGGAGCGGAGCACCAATGAAGAATGTTTCAAAATCGGAGGTTATTTTTTCCTTTTGAGAGCTTCGGCTGCGTGCGCTGCGTAAACAGTTAAAGTTTCGCAAAAATAATGTATGACAGAATTGTTCCCCTTTAAAAGTTCTAAAAAAAAGTCCGCGACAGCATATGTCTATCTTTTAAGATTGGCGCACTAGAACCATTTTTTATGCTAACGAAATTTGTTCTAAAATAATGCATTATTTGCGAAGGTATTTTTATAAACATGATATTAATCCTTATCCAAATAAATACGTTATTCATGACAAGTATTTAATTTAAAACAAAATTGCCCTTTACATCATTCGATTTCAATGAATATCTTAGGAGATATCGCAGTTTTAAAATAACATTGCAGCAAAATAATTACCCATTACAGACATAGTACAAACGATGTTTCTCCTGGTTTATTCTGGTAGAATTTTTCAAATCGAACCAGTAGTAATTACTACTGGTTCGATTTGAAAAATTCTTTTAGTGTTGGATAGCCTATTTATCGAGGAAGGCTATAGGCTATATAACATCACGCTACGACCCACGGGGGCGTCGCAGTAACGATAAACGCGGGTGAAACCGCGGGAACATCTAGTATATTATAAAGCTGAAGAGATCATTTGTTTGTTTGTTTGAACGCGCTAATCTCAGGAACTACTGGTTCGAATTGAAAAATATTTTTAGTGTTGGATAGTCTATTTATCACAGAGGCGGCGCAGTAACGAAAAACGCGGGTGAAACCGCGGGCACATCTATAAAAATATATATTGAGCTACGACCTAACTCAGTGGTTGCGGGGAGATGACAGCCGCGCGGCGCTAGCGCTTACTTGGGCCTGACTATGTATATAAAACTAAAGCGTCAGCAGTGTCGCTACAATATCTCCCTCTTCTACAATCTCAATACTATATTTACGTAAATGGATTGTAGCTTCGGCACCTCGGTGGGACGCGGTAGTAAATGCGGTTGCTGTGTATGAGGCCTTCGAATCCCGGGTCCAGCAAAGTGTTACTGGGTCATACTGTCAAGAAATTCTCAGAAGCATGACGGTTTTTGAAGCTGTACCTGGTAGAGGCATAAGGCTTGCCTTATTAAGAGGCACTTAGGACCATAGCAAGTAAAATGCGAGTGTGAATATGGGCGAAGAGGTCCACCCATATTTTTAGGCATAGAGGTTTTAGACCCTCTATATCTAAAAGTATGGGCGCAGGGGAAGTAGAGACGAAGCACGAAGAAGCCCCTTGTAATGTAAGGAGCTTCTTCGTGCTTCGTCTTTGCTTCTTTGTGTAAGGGGAAGTAGAGATTCACACTTATATTTAAAGATGAAGTGTATTTACGTGTTTGATTTAAACATTCTGCCTATTGTTTTATTGCTTTGATTATTTTTAAATGAGTTACTTGAAACTTGCAACATATTATAACTAATATGAAAACAGCAATTACTTGTTACCACGCATAAGTCGAATCAATATTGCGGTACGGACTTATTATGTGGGATAATCCTAAATCATATTTTAAATGCGAATGTGATTTTGTTTGTTTGATACGGTTTCACGCCTTAACTACTCGACCGATCACCATGAAATCTCGCATACACGTTGTCAGGGGAACAGAAAAGGACATAGGTTAGCTTCCATCCAGATAAAAGTTCTGTTACTAATCTAAACGTATGAATGTAGGATAGGTTAGGGCTAAAATCTAGTAGCGTATAAATACTAATAATTGTTATAACGTGAACGAATTTCTACATAATGTTATGTTATGGATTCTTTTGCATGCTATGCATACCTATTAGCAAAACATGTCTGAACTATAACAATAATAATAATAATAATAATAATATTCTACCACATACACACAACACCATCTAGCCCAAACTAAGCAGAGCTTGTACTATGGGTACTAGACAATGGATAAACATACATATATACTTTTTTTTTGTAAATACATACATATTATACATAGAAACACCCAGACCAAGACAAACATCCATGTTCATGCACACAAATGTTTGACTTATGCGGGAATCGAACCCGCGACCTCAGGCGTGGCAGTCGGTTACACTAACCACTACGCCACCGAGGCCGAGGCTATATTATATCGTAAAATGTTTTTACACCGTATTTTGTCTTCCTAGTACCTACGTTAGGAAAATACTTGGCCCTATGGGAGGCTTACATGGGGACTCTCGAAGAGTCTCCGCATGTTGTAATAGGCTCTTCGAGATGTTTAATATAAAGTGGATTGTTGCCTATACCGCGACACTAGCCGCGGCAGGCATAGGATACTATTGCTATTTACGTAATCTAATAAATCTGGACTATGGGAATGGGGTGTTTGGTGGGCCGGTATTACGCAAACCATAGATAAGAAAAGACGTCAACTAGATAAAAAGTCACAATAGCAGACGGTGACTCCCCGACTCAGAATTAATTATTGTTATTAATATAAAAACTAAAGCAACGATAGCCAGTTCGACTGCCACGAAAAAGTCTTGCCTGACTTTAAATAGGTAATTACCGCCCGCTTTAACGGTGAAGGAAAACGTTAAGCAACCTGCATGTCTAAAAGTTCTCCGTAATGTTCTCGACGATATGTGAAATCTGCCAACCCGCACAGGCAGCATGGAGGACTATGGCCTGCGCTATACTCTTCAACACTGAGAAGAGGCCCGTGCCCAGCAGTGAGACAGTTTAATAAAGGGCTGATATTATTAATATTATATATACACTAGATGTTCCCGCGGTTTCACCAGCGTTTATCGTTACTGCGCCGCCCCCGTGGGTCGTAGCATGATGTTATATAGCCTATAGCCTTCCTCGATAAATAGGCTATCCAACACTAAAATAATATTTCAAATCCGCGTGGAATATTTACTTTGGGCTAACGCTAACTTCAACCCACGACTTTATTATCATTATTTTGCTACGATGTTATTTTAAAACTGCGATATCTCCTAAGATATTCATTGAAATTGAATGATGTACAGGGCAATTTTGTTTTAAATTAAATACTTGTGATGAATAACGTATTTATTTGGATAAGGATTAATATCATGTTTATAAAAACACCTTCGCAAATAATGCATTATTTTAAAACAAATTTGGTTAGCATAAAAAAGGTTACAGTGAGTCAAAAGATAGACATATGCTGTCGCGGACTTTTTTTTAGAACTTTTAAAGGGGAACAATTGTGTCATACATGATTTTTGCGAAACTTTAACTGTTTACGCAGCGCACGCAGCGGAAGCTCTCAAAAGGAAAAAAACCTTCCGATTTTGAAACATTCTTCATGAATGCTCCGCTCATGTTGATCTGAGCGTGATGATATATAGCCTATAGCCTTCCTCGATAAATGGGCTATCTAACACTAAAAGAATTTTTCAAATCGGGCCAGTAGTTTCTGAGATTAGCGCGTTCAAGCAAACAAACAAACTCTTCAGCTTTATAATATTAGTATAGATATTCCTGTACCTAACCGTTTCGTTATTGTATATAATATAGCTTGATGCAATATGAATTAATCCTTTAAAATATAAAAAAAAGCATTTTTGAGTGCTGCAGCGAATTCATACATATTTCAAAAAGACTAATCCTGGACTTACATGTGCCGGTTTAAAAACCCGTTCAAACACGTTTTAATTAATAAAAATGTAGTATTAACTGCAATGTACCAAATAGGTTGCCTTAAATGTGGGTCTTTTACAATATTTATTTAAATAAATACGGAAACGTGTAAGCTATATATACATTGGTGAAAGTCGAACGATTTACAATATTGATGCGATGTAATTGTTAACGCTTATTTAAGAAGCAATAACGAAGGCTAGCAGCAATTTTTTTGTGAGACGTCGGTAAGCTGTATGTATGTCGTATGTCATAACTGTGCTTGTACGCCATCTTATCTTATATTGATTTTTACTTTATGTTGAGTCTTATTTTATTTTGATCTTTTGTGTCATTTTCTGGATATAATCAGATAGCTGTATTAAAAATATAAACATAGACACGCCCATATCCCTAAAGATAACCAGAAGACCAGTTCGCTGTCTATCAAAGAAGCCAGCTATAGATATTTTTTGTCTCCTGGGGTGAGGTTATTGCTGTTCCAGGCTCAGTTCAGAAGTCTGTGTTACCACTGAATTAGTCCATTTCTTGGCCGAAATCACAATAACATTTTACTCTGAGAATCGAACCATGCACAGCAGTCGCATAAATTATCGCTATTACACTTAAATGTTCTTTACTGAAATTTTATATGATAAGACTCTGTTTTATTAATTGATGTTTGTTAAGTAAATCGTAAAGTGCGGGTTGGCAGAATTCACTCATCTTCGAGAATATTATGAAGAACTCTTAGACATACAGGTTTCCTCACGATGTTTTCCTAAACCGTTAAATTGAGCGAATTCATTTCATACCCACGTAACTTCGAAAAGTCAGCGGTTGCTTTAAGATTTTACTGTAGACGTCTGCGTTGCAGTTTAACGGTCTTCCACTAGGCTATCGCTGGCTTTTGGTTTAGTTTCTGACAAACCTCTCTTGCTTTATTAACTCTAATCATATATGTTTGTTACTTTACACGCTCACCGATTTCGAGAACTCTTAAGCTGGTTTTACTTCGATACATCTCTGGTCGATCATGAAATGATCAGCTTGGCCTTCCTTTTCCTACTGTCCTTAATACGTTAATATGCGTTTACTTAATTAACGCTTTTAACGTTGTTAATGGCTGAAGGATTATGAGGGAGTGACTGCACAAATGTACTTTTCCATCTATCCCATTAACATTTCATTGGTGGCCAGCTTTGCAGAATGTGTATGGAGTTATATAAACTCCTAATGTAGTAAATTAATTCTATTTTTTTCTCTTTGTAAGCTTACTGCCTTTAAAGCAGCTTAAAAAGACTTGAATATTCCAATATAATATTCCTTTAGCGGCACAGAATCTAGAATATTATCTTGATAAAGTGACTATTTAATCAAGGAACACATCGTACAGTGTGACTTCGTAGTTTGGTCGATGCGCGAAGTTAGGCAATTTTATATTTTTTATTCTATTTATTGGTACAAAAAACAGTTACATGTTAGATTATAACTAAATACAATTCATACATAAATATGTTAACATGTAACCCACATCATTGTTCACTAATTAACAAAAAAAATAAAAAAACCTCATGTTACTCCGTAAACGTCGACAAAAGAATTTAAATAATAAAAAACAATGAAAATACGGTACTAAATGCAGACTAATTAAATAAATTAAAAATTAAGGATTTATTGAACGAAGAAGTTCAATGGCCTGTTTTTTAAATTGGCACTTAGAAAGAGCAAATATATCGACAGTAGCAAAATTTTTGTTGTAACTGTCCACAATGCGAAGGGGTGCGCGTATGCCAGCGTCAGTCCTGCAACGTTGTTGAACTGTTGCCAACGCTATTATAATAGGGTTACCATTTACAAAAAAGTTTACTTTCATTGTAGTTCAGATAGCATGAGAAACCATTAATCGCAGTTGCCATAAATATCTGTTACAGTCGATGTAGCGACACTATTGACGCGTTAGTTTTGTGTAGTCAGGCGCAAGTAATGTATGCTGTAGCGCTGCGCGTCAGTCGTCTCCCCGCATCCAGTCAGTTAGGTCGTAGTCCAATACGTAGTTATAGTATTCATATCTGGGACCAGTAAATATATAACCATATCTATCAAGAAGTATTTTATTTGGACTCCACAAGAACATCTCATTTAACCCTGCAGTCGATAAAGGAAGAAATGATTATTTAGATTATTGAACTATTTCGATTTGATTTGATTGCGATGCGATTTAAATGCAATTCAGGTCACGAGGAGAGTCTCCCTGTGAGCATTAGTGCTAAAGATGACTGACTTCCTTTAGCGACTGTAACATATATTTATGGCAACAGCGATTAATGGTTTATCATGCTATCTGACAGTCCTCTTTGGCACCTATGGTCACAAACTGTCCTCGTAACCATGGCGGCTGAAATGCAATTAAAACGTCGGGGATCGCAATCAAATCAAATCGAAATATGTAATTCAATAATCTAATACATATTTTAATGTAAATACTTTAATTTCAACAGGCATAAAAGTAAAACAGCTTCGCTTTACAAATCCTGAAATAATGTACCTGTTTAAAATTATATTTATATCCTCAAAGTACACATATTAATTCAGTTAAATTTCACTACATATTATAAAACATAGTGCCACGCCATGATTGTCTGTCTGTTCGCGATAAACTTAAAAATGGATATTCATGTGGTTTTACCAATAGACAGAGTTATTCATGAAGAAAGTTTAGGTGTATAATTTGTTAAGGTTTTGTAATACCTGTGCGAAGACGGGGCTCGCTAGAAAAAGTAATTTTTACTTTTTATTTTTTTCTTTTTTGCTCGTCAAAATGACCACACTCCACCTGATGGTAAGCAGTCGTGTGGTCTAAGAGCAGTGGCCTCCACACCGCCCCCACAGCAGCCGAGGCGATGTTGAGGTCTCTACTTTGACGGCCTGAGAAGATGCTTTTTCACGCCCCGCTTAAAGGACCCAGGATTGAAATGAAATAAATCCTCAAGGATTCGATTCGTAAAAAAGCTTTATGTTAAATAGAAACCCACTCAATGAAAACATTAGAAATGTAGAATATTTCATATTGCGGTCACGGCATTCTACCTACGCTCTGACATTTATGTGATCTATTACTATTTTTCATGTTATCGTGTAATTAATACAAGTTATGTACGTGGGTGATACTTTTGACTTTATTATCTCGAAGTAAAACTGATTTGTATCTATTTTTAGTTGTTTTTGATTGATATTTTAACTAACTTTTGCCCGCGGCTTCACTCGCGTTAATTTAGAATTTGATAAATCAATTCGGGTTGTACTCTGCTTGTGTAACCGCATGTGCAAGTGATTCGCGCGGCCCCGCCGATAGTGGTTTTGTCGAGGAACACCGTGGTAGGTTTAGTCGGTATTCCGGGAGATACATTATTCTTATTCCATCTTTCTCTTTTACCCCGGCGAGTCCGACATAACCCCTCCGCCCGCCCCCGCGGAGGGGTATGCGTCACAGCATTCCACCAGGTAAAAAAAAATATTTATGAATGAATATATGAAATCCTAACTAATATTATAAATGCAAATGTGAGTTTGTTTGTTTGTTACACTTTCACGCCTTAACTTCTTGACCGATCATCATGATCATTGCACACACGTTGTCAGGGAGACAGAATAAGACATACCTTCCATCCAGACAAAAATGTTCTGTTTCCGAGCGAAGCCACGAGCAATAGCTTGTAAAAAATATTTGTTAAAAGCGTAGCAAACAAGTAAACAAAGAAACTGATATTTGCATAAATAATGTAAGTTAGGATACAAATCATCAAAATCAAAGTATTCTGGAAGGGAGATACTATCCCAATCAAACTACTATATAGAGGTTCTACTGTGCCCTCTCGAATACTTTAAGGCTTCATTGACAGCAAGAGCTGCGCTTGGAGAAGTACCTTCATAGACAACTATTGAGAATAATATAAAAGAGACCCTAATAATAAGGTCTGACAGGAACACTAAGATGTGGGTATATTTTAAGCTCATACAGGGTCGTTTAGCATAAATTTCCAAAAAATTTAAATTAGTTTATAGTAATACAGAAAATATTTTGTAAGTGTATATATTTCTTATCAGATAATAGCAGGTTTGAATTAATTGTAAAATGCTGATAATTCTGATGACAGCTGAATATTTATACTCTCGTTACCAAAACTTGACGTACCAAAAATATGATTTAAACTACAACACCTAAGATCTAATTTCGCAACACAACCAAATATAAGTAATTTATCAAAGATGACCCCCTCCATCCTTTAACCCCCACTTAAAGATAAGACCCCTTATTTCCTTCACATTAATCCCAATTTTGGGCCGCAAAGAGTATAGAAAGGGGCATTTGTCCCTAATAAAGATAATCTTAATTAGATAATAATACAGCACCAATAGAATAAGACCTCTATTTGATTACAAGTACTTTGTAAACATAAGGCGATGAAATGAAATGAGAGGTCAGGGCGTACTGGTTATTTTGTAAGGCTATTCCTAACGTCTCACAATCGATATTATTTGTTCAGTTAATAAATGTAATAATAGTGATTGAGCGTTATATCGACATTTAGATCTGATATCGAGATTATTACTCGTAAATGAAGTGAATGAGACAGAATAATAAGTGTTGTTTTATTTCATTTATTGGTTGTGTTCTTTTCTCGCCTTTGGGAAATGAACGGTTAGATCGGTCTGAATATGATATTCAATATTGTCTTTCGGGTTTTGTTCTATTCTAATACCGACATATGTATAAACATAGAGATGAGAGAGTCTGTTCTGATCGGTAACATCCTGATTGATTGATGAAAAAGATACCTACATACCTCTAAGTGCCAAAAGGCTGCAACAAAATAACTTAATGTTGTGAGATGTTAGTGGGGTGGTTTTTAAGAAGACGCCATGCTGTGAGGGCTGATAGCAAAAATACTCGTTTATGGCAGCGCTGACAACGCGCGACTGATATCCCTTGTAGTAGCTTTATATCAAGCAACTCTGTCTTTTATTTTCTTGCCGACTGCTTTGAATGATAGGTGGAACGCTGGGACTGAAACTACTTCAGTGATCCACCCAGCAGTTGCCAATGCAGGCTTCCTTGTGGGCTTAATCAAGCTGGTTTTAGTAACAGGGAAATATAGGTTCAAACATGACTATTACATTTGGTAAATAGTATGGTAGCACCTTCTCAGGCTGTCAAAGTAGAGACCTCAACATCGCCTCGGCTGCTATGAGGGCGGTGTGGAGGCCACTGCTCTTAGACCACACGACTGCTTACCATCAGGTGGAGTGTGGTCATTTTGACGAGCAAAATAAAAAAAATAATTACCTAATGGTAATACTTTTATTTTTTACAGACCTTTTGAGCGAGAGACTAAATTCTATGTATGAATATTAATACTTCTGCATTATTTTATTTCAAACAAAATGATATAAAGGTTTTGAACCAATGTTTGGTTAGAACAAATTTAGCTTCAAATAGCTAGTCTATTTAAATTTTAGTCCGTGTTTAGTGCCCCACATACTATTTACAGTTTAGCATAGTGTATTTAATTTGCGTAAACCCTATTTAAATGCAGCCTTCTAACATACAGCGCGGCGGTGTAACCAAACTAATCCTGGTCGCAAAAGTGATACTGGTTTTGTAAATTACTTTGAATAACTATAAACAAAGTAAACAAAACCAATTTACATGCGTAAGCTCGCGTATGATACATACACAAGCTCGCGTATGATACATACACAAGCTCGCGTATGATACATACACAAGCTATTCGTGTATGATGTTTAGGTAGTCGCCTTGCCACTGTCCCTGTGCCAAATAATAATAATAATGTCCTCCCGACCGAATTTTCGGTCACGGCGACCAATCTTAACGGAGACTGGCCATCTGCGCAGGAGATATTATAGTGCACAAGTATGTGCGCAAACACAAGTGCACTTTCTGTTCCCTAACCCTCATGATCCGATGGGACGGATAATCCGACATGACCGGAGAGAGATCAGGCGCAGGACCAACGGCTTTACGTGCTTTCCGAGGCACGGGGGTGTCTAACACCGCCAACTTCCTAACTCCAAGCTCGTATTGAGATTTCTTAACAGAAAAACCCAATTTGTTTTTGTTGGCCCGACCCGGGATTCGAACCCGAGACCTCATGCACAGCAGTCGCGTTCACTACCGCTGCGCCACGGAGGCAGTGTGTGCCAAATATTATGGGTTTGATCCCCACACGGGACAAAAATTGTGTGATAATATAAAATTCTATCACATAATAATGATCCTCAAATAGATTCGATTCTTCGTATCCATTTTTTTTTATCCTGTAATAGGATCTTAAGTGAAGATGCAGTCGACAATGAAGCACGCTTGCCTAGAAGTTACCTATTCACTCGTGACTTGAAGACACTTTAAGCCTATACGATTTACTGCTATTCTTACTTCCTTACTCCTTACTAGTATTATAAATGCGAAAATGAGTTTGTTTGTTTGTTACGCTTTCACGCCTTAACTACTCAACCGATCAACATGAAATCTTGCATACACGTTGTCAGGGGTACAGAATAGGACATAGGGTACCTTTCATAACCTAACCTAACCGACATTTACGCGAGCGAAGCCGCGGGTGAAAACTAGTTGTTTTTATAAAAGAGAAAAATAAATTCCCATTTTCAGGAAAAAATAATTAAATGCGAAAATAGATTATTAAAATATATTTTTAGTTCTTAACTTGCTAAACAACCTAACTGAGTGTCCTTGTCAAGAAATTTAATTAATTATATCTTTTGAAGTCCGAAGTTGGACAGAATTTAGATAATGTCGAGTTATAATTTTCTTTAACGTGAAAACGTCTATCTCGTGATTTTATTGTTGGTGAAAAGAAATTACTGCGATTTATGATATTGTCTATCAACCTTCTATTAATAGAAAAGTTAGAAATCTAACTCCGTATTAAGAGCGTTTAGACCTTGTGGCCTGTTTCGAGTGGCAACATAAGAAAGAAAGAAAATATTATTTATTTGCACACACTACAATTCATTTTCTACATTCAAAGCAGTAGGTAGATATGTACATAATGTTAGTACATAATTTAACTGCCTCCGTGGCGCAGCGGTAGTGAATGCGACTGTTGTGCATGAGGTCTCGGGTTCGAATCCCGGGTCGGGCCAACAAAAAGGTGGATTTTTCTATTAAGAAATCTCAATACTAGCCCGTAGGAAGTTGGCGGTGTTAGACACCCTCGTGCCTCGGAAAGCACGTAAAGCCGTTAGTCCTGCGCCTGATATCTCTCCGGTCGTGTCGGATTATCCGTCACATCGGATCATGAGGGTTAGGGAACAGAGAGTGCACTTGTGATGGCGCACATACTTGTGCACTGTAATATCTCCTGCGCAGATGGCCGGTCTCCATTAAGATTGGCCGCCGTGACCGAAAATCGGTCTGGAAGACATTATTATTATTAATGTTAGTCCATATTTTAAGTCACAAAGTTTGTTATGTTATGTTGGATATAAATAACCTCAGGAATTATTTGTTACATTATGACAATTAAATAAGTAAATAACTTAGTATTAGCAAGTAAGTTAAATTATATGGGTTATACCTGAAATAAACGATTATTATTATTTTGTTTACTTTTATTTTTTCTCAGCTCAGGGCTGGTTTTGACTACATTTACGGGCCGAAACCAAGTAAATGTAGCGTGTGGTGTGTTTAAAGTCATGTAGATGACGTGTTTTGTGTAACCTCGTTTTCATCTAGAGACATGAACTTTCTAACTATTCTGCAGGTGTTCAGAATGGCGGCTTTTTGGAGCATAATGTATAGGGAATCTTTAAGGTCTATTAATTTCAGGCTATGGTGAAGATGTTTAGGAATGATACCGGTGGTGGAAAGAACTATGGGCACTATGTAAACTTTGTCTTGTTTCCATATTCTTGTTACTTCATCCTTCAGTTCTGTATATTTACCTATTTTTTCACTGATTGTCTTTTGTAAGTTATGCGTATTGGGGACTGCAATATCTATTAGGTATGTGGTTTTATTGATTTTATCTTGTAGTGTTATATCCGGTCTGTTATAATGGATGGTTCTGTCTGTAAAAATGGCGCGATCATAATAAAGCTTGTGTGTGGTATTTTCAAGTATAGTTTGAGGCGCGTATTATCGTCTTGTGTGAGTTTATGTTTATGTGCTAGTCTTTGATGGATTATGTTAGCTATTAGGTTATGGCGGTGTGTATAGTCCGTCTGTGTGAGAGTTGTGCATGCTCCTGTTATATGTTGAATGGTTTCGGGTTGAGTGTGACATTTTCGGCAATTATCATTTGTTATGGTAACGTCTTTTATTATGTATTTTCTATAATTTTTAGTATTTATTACTTGATCTTGAATTGCTATCATAAATCCTTCTGTTTCAGGAAACAATGTGCCCAATTTCAACCATTTATTTGATGCTATTGAATCTATATGAGGCTGCTCCAAATCATTGGGGTGTCGTTCATGAAGGATTTTCTTTTTCCAATTGTCAATTTTATGTGTTGGTGGGTTATTAGTGTTAGGTGCTTGTATATTTAACTGATTGCTAAGATTAAGGGCAGTGTAGTTAATGTAATTTTGGACAATGACTGCATGTATCTTATTTGTGTGAGATTTAGTAATGAAAAATGTTTGTAGGTTGTGGATTTGTTTTTGCCAAAGGTGGTGAATATCTATGAAGCCTCTGCCACCGTCTTGTCTTTTGATGGTGAGTCTTTCTATTGCGGATTTAGGATGTAGATGATTATGCTTAGTTAATGTGGTTCGTGTGATTCGTTCTATTCGTACCAGGTCAGTTTTAGTCCATTTAATTACTCCAAACGAATAAGTTAATATATAATATATAATAACAGCGTAGGTATTTAATGCCTTTATGAGGTGTTTGCCAGATAGTTGGGATTTGCAGATAGCGTTTGTTCTCTTTTTAAATTCTGTTATTAGTGTATGTTTGATTGTTGTGTGGTCTAGCCCTTTTAGTTGCTTATATCCTAAATATTTGTAAAGATCATTCGGTTCCATCGCTGTGATAGTATTAGAATCATCAACTACATAGTCACCGGGTCGAATTTTACCTTTTATAATGTGAAGTGTTTTACATTTATCTAAACCAAATTCCATGTTTATATCTTTACTAAATTTTGATGTTTGTTTTAAAAGTGTTTTCATGTCTTTTTCTGATTTAGCATATAATTTAATGTCATCCATGTATATAAGATGTGAGACTGCTATTTGTTCTGAATTATGTTTAAGATAATATACGACTCGGCAGCGATGCAGCATATTTGATAAAGGGTTTAGGGCAAGGCAGAACCACAGAGGACTCAAGGAATCGCCTTGATAGATGCCTTTGTTAATTGATATTTGTCGAGTTCTAATTATGGTGTCGTGGTTATGTAGTTGTAGTGTTGTTTTCCACCGTGTCATGATGTTGCGCATAAAATCTGTTATTTGTGGATTAATTCTATATATTTCTAAAATTTGTAGTAGTCAAGAATGTGGAATACTGTCAAAAGCCTTTTTATAATCAATGTATGTGCAATTTAAATTCCTATTTTTTGTTGTGGCCTGTTTATGGATAGTAGAATCTATGATAAGTTGTTCCTTGCATCCCATGTGACCCCTCCTGCATCCTTTCTGTTCTTCTGCAATTATGTGATTTTGTTCTATGTGTGTGGTAATTTTCTGGGCTATTGCTGATGTAAGAATTTTATATATTGTTGGGAGACATGTGATAGGTCTATACTGGGAGGGATGCGATGAATTCTTGGTTTTTGGTAGCATGTAAGTTATCCCAGTAGCAATAAATTCGGGTATGTTCTGTTTACCTAATACGATGTCTGTTAAGTTTTTAGCTATAGATTTGTGTAGTAATGACAGTTTTTTATACCAGTAGTTGTGGATCTTATCTATACCGGGTGATTTCCAACTATGTAGTTTAGCTGTAATTAAAGCAATATCATTTTCTGTAATTTCTTTAAATTCCATTTCCTCTAATGTACTCCAATTGTTAGCTTCTTCTGTAATCCACTCTGCCTTATCGTTATGGTGTACCTGTTCTTACCAAATGCCTGCCCAAAATGTTTCTAGTTGTGTTTTTGTTGGTATTACTGTGTTCTCTGTAGATGGTTTATCAGATTGCGAATTGACTAAGTTTCTGTAAAATATCTTCTCATTGGATGTAAATAAAGTATTATCAGACTTCCGCTGTTGCGCTTTCTTATATCTTCTGAGTCTATGAACTTTTAATGCTAATTTCTCCTTTATAGTATCTAAAAATTCTTCAGACTTTCTATTATCGCTTTCATGTCTAGTGTGAATATTTCTGGTTTTAAATATTTGTTCTACTCTTGATCTATTTTTTACTTTTCTTGATCTATTATTATTAATAAATTGAGTCAGTCTACCACAATCAGCTCTAAGTTTTTCTATCTCTTTTTCTAGTCTTTGTTGCCATGCAGGTTTATGTTGATCTTTTGGTTTTATGTGTCTTGCATAATCTGTTATTTTATAATTGAGTTCTTCATTATTATTATTATTATTAGGTAGGCTATTGTAGAAGCAGCGATAGAAACCATTGGACTGTCACGCTGAGGTCGCGAGTTCGAATCCAAGGCGCGCAATCTCTGACTTTTCAAAGTTATATGCGTATTAAATAATTAATTATCGCTTGCTTTAACGGTGAAAGAAAATATCGTGAGGAAACCTGCATGTATCTCGAAGATATGTGAAGTCTGCCAACCCGCACTGGGCCAGCGTGGTGGACTATGGCCTAACGCTTCTCACACTGAGAAGAGGCCCGTGCCCAGCAGTGGGACAGTTTAATACAGGGCTGATATTATTATTATTAGGTAGGCACATACAAGCAGCCTTAGACATATTGTCTGCATTACGCTTACACAAGCCGCGCTACAGAGCAATATTTGCAACATTGCACATGTAATCATATTTTAAGGATTTAAAATGTAATTCATTTATTTGAGCTTTATTTTATAAATGTTTTCAATACACTCTACTAGCTAAGATTAAAAGTGTCGTCGGCATCGATGGCGTAGTGGTTAGTGTAACCGACTGCCACGCCTGAGGTCGCGAGTTTGATTCCCGCGCAAGTCAAACATTTGTGTGCATGAACATGGATGTTTTCCTTGGTCTGGGTGTTTCTATGTATAATATGTATGTATTTACAAAAAATAAGTATATATGTATGTTTATCCATTGTCTAGTACCCATAGTACAAGCTGTGCTTAGTTTATGCTAGATGGTGTTGTGTGTATGTGGTAGAATATTATATTATATTATTTCCATGTTCTTTATGACGTCATTGTCTCTTGATGACATCATCAAGGGCGTAGCAATAATAAACTTGTAAGGGTCACAGTTGAAACATAATAAACCCGCAATTCAAAAGGACGTATCTATTTGTTCAGCGTTAGCAGGGTCTTTGAACAGCCACGCATTGGACCGCACAGCCTAATTCTTAGATCAAAGTGGGCAAGTTTGACGAATATTCGCGGCGTGCCTTCAAATCGGATTAACTTAGACCTCTGACGTCATAAAGATGGCGGGCAGAAGTTTAAATTGGCGCGAAATTGAGTTCCTTTATACAGTCCTTATGCCTTTAACACTTTGGGTGTTAGATTAATGATTTTGCACTAGTTTTGGCACTGGCTGTGCTTGCGGGATGGATGTTTGCGTAACTTTCTCGGCTTTATACCCATGAATGGGTTAGCAGAGATTATCGTGAGATTCT
Organism: Catocala sponsa; assembly: GCA_963564715.1. Classification (NCBI taxonomy): domain Eukaryota; kingdom Metazoa; phylum Arthropoda; class Insecta; order Lepidoptera; family Erebidae; genus Catocala; species Catocala sponsa. Next base: position 14,545,433 of record OY751351.1, read on the forward strand.
GAGCGTATTGACTTAACAGTGTGATGTTTGTGGATTTCAGATATTACATAATTATTATGTTGTTATGTCGGAATTACTTACCCGCAAGTTGTCAATTTCATTAGTTTTTAGAAGCTATGTCACATTATTTTGTGGTATTTAAGGACCTTACAAATAATAATTATCTATATACTAGCTTTTGCCCGTGGCTTCGCTCGCGTTAATTTAGAATTTGACAATCAATTAGGGTTGTACTCTGCTTGTATAATAATATAATTCAATCATGATTCGAAAGACACTAGACGCCATCTATTATCATAAGAACGTTATTGTTGTTTTCCACGAGAACAGTAAATTTTTTCGGGATGAAAGGTAGCCTATGTCCGTTTCTGTACAACTGACAACGTATTTGCAAAATTTCAGGATGATCGGTTAAGTAGTTTAGGCGTTAAAAGGTAACAAACAAACAAACTCATTTTCGCTTTTATAATATTAGTTAGGATTAGGATTAGGATAGCATTAGGATTAATACGTGAAGCAAAAACTTTGTACTCGTTTTTACGAAAATTGCGCAGACGGAGAAGTATGAAATTTGGCACAGTTAAAGTTCATATGGAGAACGAGTGGTGAATCCTAATATTTTATCAAATATGCATTAGAAATACATTAAATTAATGAAAAAGCACTACACGCACACAACCATGCATTTGACACACGCAGTCGAATCGCGTTTGTAATATTTCGGAATTTTTTCGGCTGACGTCGTAAAATTTTTCGTAACTATGGTTACATAACTTATTTATATGTAATAAAGAAAAAAGGAAACAAAATAGCAATATCGTCAATGAAAGAGTATAGTTAAGTAATTATTTACTTAACTATACTCTTTTTTTTTAATTAATTTTAATTTACCTATCTTTTTCAAACAAATGATTATTCATTTGTTTGAAAAAGATAGGTAAATTAACATGTATAGCTTTAGCGAAATCTAAATGAAATAAGGGTAAAGTTATAGACAATAAAACCTTAATAACGATCAAACTTAAAATTTTCATCAATTATGTTCGAATATTGACCACTTGGCGATCGCTACTTTTGATTATTTCACAAAATAATATTATTTATTAAAACTTTCTAAACGGCAATATGCTGTCTGCCGTCGAGTCGTCAAGCTACGTAACACGTTTGCGATTGTGTGACGTCAAAATATGGTTATATAATTATTATAGGTCCCGACTAGAAATACATACATATTATATACATACATAGATTCACGCCTGTTTCCCAGAGGGGCAGGCAGAGACTACGGATTTCCATTTGCTACGATTCTGACACACTTCTCTGGCTTCATTCGCTTTCATAACATTCCTCATACACGCTCGCCGGACTAGAACTAAATTAAGTTTATCGGTGGTTTGGTCAAAATAATAATTTTTTTTATACATGCTACAGAAAATCCCTTTTTAAATCCATAACCTACGCGGATGGCAACGTAACAGTCATAATTTTCTGGTACTGCCACATAGCATACTGGTAAAGATTGGGAATATATGTCGTTAATATCATTAAAATTAGGTCATCGGTAATCGTGGAAAGGTAACAAATAGACAAACAGACGACAGAGTTCGTTTTGCATTCAAAATGTGTTATTAGGGTCCGTTTAATTTTTAATTCTCACGGGCGGACCCGTGGAAACTAAAAATGCATTCTTGTAACTGGAAATTACAAGAATGCAATTAATTTGAAATAAAAATGGCTAAATAACGTTTTTCAAATTTGCATCTATCAACCGTAATTCTATATTTGAGTACAGCAACACTCAGAATTGGCTGACAGAAGCACAGTGTTGCCATAACATAGCCACACTGCCAACTAGCTGGCTGAAATGGAATTACGTACTCCTCTAATAGAAAATCTGTTTGCTTTTAATTTCCGGATCAGTCAGATAATAAAATCAAGTGTTCCTCGGCTATCTTGCTCAGCTTTCATTTTTATATGAAAGAATATAATAATATAGAATAAGTTAGAATGCAGATTTTGTATACAGTTAGTAATACGTAAGTGAGTCTAAAGATAGTGAATTGGTTTAAGTGGTCGCTGTAGGGGTGATCTGATGTGTTATTGTGGAGTCCAAATAAAATACTTCTTGATAGATATTTATTTATTTATTTAATCTTAGGAAGGCTTACAGACTAATATAATTCTAAAAAGTATACATTTACTGGGTACACATGTTGCTAATAACAAGCCTCCACATATGAATATTAAAACAACAAAAAAATAATTAAAAAACAAGAATAATCTAACAAAAGTACAAAAGTATAGAAAAATATCAATAACAAATAGCAAACACAGTTTAATTACAGTTATTACAGCTTTACAGTTTGAGTTCCGCTACCCACTATCAAAGAAAGAATTGGCCAAGAACCTACCTACTGTTCGAGCACTTGTGCAATATAGGTATATTATTGTGCAATATAGATATGGTCTTCTTCTTCTTCGTGTCAATATAAACACCCTTAAATTTTGTCTGCCCAAAATCCCGCCTCAGCCACGGCATCGTCCGTTGCCCTCTACAGATCCTCCACAGTGCAGCTGGAGGGGCACATTGGTTATATATTTACTGGTACCAGATATAAATACTATAAATACATATTGAGCTACGACGTAACTCAGTTGTTGCGGGGAGACGACTGCTCGCGGCGCTACTGTATACATGCGCCTGACTATACAAAACTAACGCGTCAGCAGTGTCGCTACAGTCGCCTCGATATTGTTGCGTTAAGTGTTGTGGGTTTGATCAACGTACGGGATAAACATTTATGTGAACCACAAGTAGTGCCGAGTCTGGTTTTTCTTTTGTGTCCGTTGTTTGAATGTAATGTAGCGACTATATCGGTATTTTGCACTATTGCAATCCAATCATACTCGAATGGCTTGGTAACAAACTAATCCTAACTTACATTATAAACTAGCTGTTACCTGCGACTTCGTCCCTGGAGATTTTAACTAAAAAGTGTTTGTCTCCGCAGAACCCTATTTTTTTTCTAAAATCAACGTAACCTAAGTTACTCCTTATAACATCAGCTATCTGCCAGTGAAAGTCCCTTCAAAATCAGTTCAGCCGTTTCGGAGATTAGCCGGAACAAACAGACAGACAGACAGACAAAAATTTTAAAAATAGATGTTTTCGTATAGGTACCTTATATACTTTCATATGCATTAGATAAAAAGCTGTTATTTTGACATTACAAGCATACACTTCAATTTTATTTATTTGTATAGATGCGAATGTGAGTTTGTTTGTTTGTTACGCTTTCACGACTTAATTGTTGGACCGATCATCATAAAATTTCGCATACGCATTGTCAGGGCAACAAAAAAAGAGCATAGACTACTTTTCATTCAGAAAAAAGTTCTGTTACTAACTTCACTTAACTTACATTTATGCGAGCGAAGCCGCGGGCAAAGTCTAGTTATATATAAATACATGTTCTATGTCTTTGCAAATTTCGTATCAAGTTAAGTACAACGGTATTCACACATGATTTAAATGTAATTAGAAGTAGGTACATACTAGACTACTATATAGATATTACGTACTTATTTTCATGAAGGAGTATTATCACCAAAACCTTTTTTTAACGGTTGGCTCTTTGATTCGTTACTTACGTATATCGTATCGTATTCTTACGAATAATTGCATTGAAATCCCTTTTTTTATTTCCAAAATTGTTATGTTAATATGTTCACTTCGTTCGAACGTTATTTTGTTAGAAGTTTAATTTTTTGTTAGTTTTTTATATTTTACTAGTTGACCCGCGCAACTTCGTCTGCTTCACATAAGAGAATTTTCCTAGTTTTTGCAACATTTTTCATTTATGCTCCGCTCCTATTGGTCGTAGCGTGATGTTATATAGCCTATAGCCTTCCTCTATAAATGGGCTATCCAACACCAAAATATTTTTCTAATTTTTACCCGTAGTTCCTTAGATTAGCGCGTTCAACCAAACAAACAAAATGTAAGTGAAGTCGGCGCGTGAGCGCCCCTGCCTTTTTATTTATAAATGAAGCGGATGGCCGTTTCGCGCGTTAAACAAAAATCAACCGTATCGCCGCACCCATACTGGCGCGGCGAGATTTGGAAGTTTTATTTCATCTATATCTTGTGTGTTTATAAACCGATCTCTATATTTTTTTTTTATAATAAGATATTAAAGTGTACTTTTTGAATATGGGAGTTTGATAAAGATATATCTATGTGAAATACAATATAATTATGTATTTAATACACTTTGAAGAAATGCCTAACGATTAAACACGTTATTGTGGCTAATTTATAAAAGATAGATATATACTATTCAGATTTTTTTTGTAGATCTTGTGAAGACCATCATTTTTGTAATACATACTTTTGGTGTATGATCAACGTATGCGAGGATAAGAGCTTGAAAGCGCATTTTCATCCGACTTGGTTCAAATTTATCGTCACTGCTCAGCTACTATGTGTCTTAGCGTTATGTTATATAGCCTATAACCTGCCCAGGAGTATGGACTACAATCGTACCAAATTTGGTTAAAATCCCTTCAGTAGTTTTTGACCCATGCGTGCATATACAGACAGGCAGACGGACAGACAGACAGACAGACAGACAAAAAATTTACTGATTGCATTTTTGTCATCAGTATCGATCACCATTCATCCTCCAGTATTAATTTTGAATATATATTCAATGTACAGAATTGACCTCTCTACAGTTTTATTATAAGTATATATATAGATTTGTTTTCAAATATCTGCATATTCTAGATGTTAAGCGACTAATGTATAACGTGTGGTTACTACGATACAAGCCTTGAGCTTAGTGCGGAAGCCGCTTATAAAAATGTGTAATGTAGTAAATAGATAAATAAAAACAAAAAATAAAAGAAAAAATAATCGAAGATTCACCCTACTACGTTTCAGCTTCAGCTTCTTTCTAAATTATCATCTGTCATACAATGCCAATATTTCATCTGAAATATAAATAGAATTTTATCACGCTCACTCATATTAAATTGTATACTGTAGTTCTCTATCTAATGCGTGAGCTCACTCTTCTTCTCATCTTCGTTGACACTTTGTGCGTTCTAAGTACGGCAAAGAAACAGCTATGATTTAAATATTTAAAACAAAAAAGAAAATTAATTAAGTTTCATACAAAAACATACCGATAGGAAAACTAGCCGTTTCGGTGTTTTATTAAGATTGCACAGTGAAAAGGAACCAAATAAATTTTCTAGAAAACTTAGTTGTTCAAGTACTTCCAAGTTAATTAATTGAATACGAATAAAATAGTCTCTTAACTAAGAATTTTTACTTTGAAGTGTACTTTCTTTCGATTTGTCTTGTGCCGTCTGGTGAACTCGAGCCATAGTCCATTCCTGACGACAAAAAATATACTTACTGCTAGATCGTTTAATTAATTCGAGGTAACTAAAACTGTTTTGAAATTTATTTCGGGTGTTGTGGCTTCTATAACTGAATATTATCCGTGGCGCAGCATTAGTGAATGCGTCTGCTGTGCATGAGGTCTCGGGTTCGAATCCCGGGTCAGGCCAACAAATAGTTATTGGGTTTTTCAGTTAAGAAATCTCAATAGCAGCCCGGAGTTAGGAAGTTGGAGATTTTGGCCACCCCCGTGCATCGGAAAGCACGTAAAGCAGTTGGTCCTGCGCCTGATCTCTCTCCGGTCGTGTCGGATTATACGTCCCATCGGATCATGAGGGTTAGGGAACAGAGAGTGCACTTGTGTTTGCGCACACACTTGTGCATTATAATATCTCCTGCGTAGTTGGCCAGTCTCCGTTAAGACTGGCCGCCGTGGCCGAAATCGGTCTGGAGAATATTATATTATTATTACATTAAGTATTATAAATGCCAATGTGAGTTTTGGTTTGTTACGCTTTCGTGCTTTAACTACGCCAGCGGTCACAATAAAATGTAATATACACATTGTCCGGGTTACAAAGAAAACTTTCATCCCGAAAAAAGTACTGTACCCCAGAGATAGTAATATATTGCCAAAATTTTGAATAACGCGAAACGAAACCGCGGGCTAATGCTAGTGATAGATATGCGAGTTAAAACCATAGACTAGCTGAATGGCAACCACAAATATCTAGCCCACATTGGCATGCGAGATCTGTGTATATACTCACGACATAACAGTGAAAACCACCTTTACCAGAACATGGCTTGTGGGATTATAAGATGACATATATGTATATTAGAAGTATGTAAGGGACTTTGCACAGAAGACGTTGTACATAGACACGTATCGTATATTTATTTATTTAGGTCCAGTTCCTATGAACACGATCCCTGTCCCAGAACAAAAGTTAAAAATGTATTCGTAAGTTCACCTATAATTTTGTCCTAACTTGGCAATAAAACATAAAAATGCTACGGACAAAACAAAATTAATAATTTTCGGTAGCCTTGTTATCTAACCATACGTCGATGAGAATTTTTTTGCTCTTATTCATCGTCCAGTGAAATAAAAAGCATCAAATTTGCTTTTGGCTTATGACTCCAACCAGAGTCATGGATATAATTGTGAGTTTGGTACAAACGTGACTCCTTTGGAGTCATTGGATAGGAAACGTGTTAAAAACAAGTTGTTTTAGCTACGGACGGTTAAATTTTGACACATTTTTTATTGAATATGTATCATAAATTAAATTAACTGCCCGTAAGTAAAACGACTCGTTTCTGGATACACATAGAAGAGACACCAACTACATATTTAAAGACAATTAGTGTATAGTAGTATCGTTTGCTCTCAATGCTGTGTAAATACATTACCTATAGGTGTCCACACCATTTATAGTATTAATTACATCATACTGTACTAGCTTTTGCCTTCGGCTTCGCTTGCTTGGTAACACTACTTTTTTCAGCATAAAAGGTCTGACCTTTTCCGTTCCCCTAATATTGTGTATGCAAAATTTCATGATGATCGTTTAAATAATTAAGGCGTGAAAGCTTAACCAAAAAAAAAGTTACATTCGGATTTATAAAAATATTAAAAACACTAGCTTTTACCCGCGGCTTCACTCGCGTTAATTTAGAATTTGACAATCAATTCGGGTTGTACTCTGCTTGTAATAATATAATTCAATTCGAAAGACACGTGGCATCATCTATTATCATTAGAACGTTATTGTTGTTTTTCTCAGAAGTAGTATTTTTTTTCGGGATGAAAGGTAGCCTATGTTCGTTTCTGTACACCTGACAACGTATATGCAAAATTTCAGGATGATCGGTTCAGTGGTTTAGGCGTGAAAAGGTAACAAACAAACAAACAAACAAAATCATTTTCGGTTTTGTAATATTAGTTAGGATTAGGAAGTTAGGATTACTACACCTGAACATGTTCACACACGATACGACGTTCTTGCAAAGTTGTCTATGACGCCGCGTCGTGTGCGAAATCCTTAAATCTACTTCACTAGAAAAGCAAGGTGGACGACGGCTATTTTCGTTGTATTGTTCAAAAACGAACGGAAGCCGTTGTGTGATTAGTGCCAGTGTGTGTAGTGGTGCGTATTCATCTATAAGGAACAAAACGCATTATCCTTAGCAAGTAAACAACACTAACAGTGCACACAAATGTTTCTACAGACAGTAAAAGCAAGAATAACACAGTTTATTAACACCATAACTTGGCACAAAGTTATATTCTCAGCGCTTAAAGCGAACTAAAGCTAGAAATTTAAGAAAATCAACGGGTTGCACTCCTGGAGTGCCGGCAGAAGTGAAAACTTGAATATGAACGTTGTAAATTTTTGATATTTTGGAATGGTTAGGGAATAATTTTGCACGAATTGCTTTAATTATCAGTATAAAAGTACTATCATTTATGTGGTAAAATACAATATTCATTTATTGCGCTATCGTACACAAACATGACAAGTCTCCCTCCGTGTTACGAATTTTCGATCAGGTCATGTGTACTTACGCGAGTTTAACATTTTTTACCCATCACAAAAAAGTGCACAACGCCACTAAAGAAGTTTTCACTTCAAAAATCTTTTAGCTATCGCTTGAAGAGAAGTCGCGGCACAAGCTATACCCAGTTTAGTTAGTGGGATTTCTTTGAAATGTAGGTAACCTTTTAGGTGACAGTTTCCAAAGTGGATTTCACGAACAAACTTACTTGTGAATAGAGTGACCATTAGTGTAGCACGTCGGAGTATTGAGACTATTCGCCTTTCACGGATGGATGAATAACATATTATTAGACGACTTTAAAAATGCAGTGTTGAAACTAAAGCACACTAAAGATTTCCACTGCAGTCTACCGTAGAAAATGTCTTAAATTTCTTTTTTTATTAATACTTTGTTTAAAAGCTTATTGGTGTTGCGCCATTAGATATGATTGCTGTCGCTGCAACAAATATTGAACGGTAACGACGACGGTATTTTAAGTAAAGTTATAATTTGTTGTATCTTGATTTATTAAGGTTTTTGTTTAACAAAGATTACATTGAAATTAAACAACTTTAAACGGATTTTATCGCGTTTGTTTTTTATAAAACACTATTAATACAAAATTTTGAAACTTTAAATTACTATTGTTAAATACTTTTACTAGTTACTGTTTAATTCTATTTAACCTTTTTAAATAATAATAATTATTTAGATTTAGATTTAATTTTACACTTTCCCTAACGTTTCCGTTATTTTTCATCCCTCTGGGAAAGTTATAAATATTGGTCCTACAATTCCGGGAGTCGATCCGGGAGTCGAGACTTTTCTTTAGGAAACTTCCTCCACTTTTTGAATCTTTTTTTAGATTTGAAAACACTCAATTAGTTTTTGAGATATTTGCAAAAACCGAAACCCCTTGTTATTTTTTTAGTTAATTGTTTATAACTTTTGCAATTTTTGCAAGGGGAAATAATTTTTTTCAAAAATCATCTACATGCCATTCCAAATCGAATGACACCTCGTTTATATTTTTCCTAGACTGCTGAAAAAATTGACCAAAAAAGCACTTGTTGACTAGACTAACAATCGTTTTCTAAAATTGGCGGTAACATTTAAACTTTAAAAGCGGTTTCCTGGAATTGCATCAGGCAGAAACAAGGTTAAGCAATCGCAAATCGATGAAAAGACATATTCTTTTATATGGCTTTTTCTTGTTGTATTTTTAGAATCTATTACAAACAACAAAACCACTTAAAGAATACGCTATTTCCATTATTACCCGGAAGAGTGGATTCAAATGCCTACAAAAGCAATCTTGGATCCCGTATCATTTCAACATCTTCCTCTAAGGGCGCAATACAACTTGCCCCATAAAAATCAAGTGACATCTATAAAATAGTTCGTCTATCACAACTTGAAAACGATTTTTCCTCAAATCAGTACATAAAATAAAAGTATATTATGTCCCCGTCCTTATATAAGTAAGATACAACTTTGAGTAAAGGCGGGGACAGACTAATGTCATATCGTTTTCTAACACAACTGCATTGCGTAGTTTAAGTAGTGGCCTCGCCGTAGCCACTGCGCTGAGTATTTGTGTGATCCGCAAATAGTTGATCTGAGTCTGGGTGATTATTTTTAAAGTGAAAACTTCTTTAGGCGCGATGAGCACTTCTTGAGTGAACAAAAATCATAGAACTCGCGTCATCGTCGCGCTTTGTCATCGTCACGCTTCCACGCTTTCTATTTTTGAATTATTTTAGAATATTAACTATATATAAGTCAGAAATAGTGCGTCCTACGCAAAAAATAATTTATAAATTTTGACTCCTTTAATAACCCCCAAGGGCGTCTCAGGAATCCGACCCACCCCGTTTTCTTCTTTCTTTTTGTGTTTAATATCAAGGATTACAGTTTTCACGTCTATCGGCAGTCCCCAAAGACTGCCCCAATTTTTTAATTCTTGTTTTTTTGGAACTTTTACGCACAACGTATGTCAGATCCATCATAACTAACATGAATTTGAACAGAACTTTCGCATCATTGCTTTTAGGTTCCGATAAAATTTTATGTAATATCCCTATGTCAGCTCTATTCTTGAATGCTTTTAATTCCCCTTGATACAGATCTTAACTCTAGTGCAGGAGTTGTCTTTCAAAAAAGAATAAAATAAAGAAACGATTTCTGTAATCCTTCGAAACAGACCGAAAATATTAAAAATGTTGTTTAAATTTTACCGTTTAAATGTACACTGTGACTTTTATGTAGCAAATAGTAATTTGACATTATTGCATAGTATGCAACATACAGAATATGTATGATGTAAGCAATGCATACCCTGAATAGTTTTCAGTGACAAACCAAATTAAATATTGCCATTAAAAATGAAAACAGAAGTACTAGCTGCCCCGACAGACGTTGTCCTGTACACACGAAAAAACAAATAAAAAAACCAAATCTAAACCATTCTCGAATCCACTTGAACACACACAAAAAATTTCATCAAAATCGGTCCAGCCGTTTAGGAGGAGTTTAATTACAAACACACGCACAGAAAATTTATATTATGCTAGCTATCCCGACAGACGTAGTGCTGTACACAAGAGAAAAAAAAAACATATCTAAACCATTCTCGAATCCACTTGAACACACACAAGAAGTTTCATCAAAATCAGTCTAGCCGTTTAGGAGGAGTTCAGTGACATACACACGTACAGTAGAATTATATATATAAAGATATAAACATATGTGAACAATTACGGTACAATGTACAAAATATCAAGTCCAGCTATAGCATAAATATTCAAGCAATCCAATACAAAATTAGATTTTTTACAACAGTGTCATGTCGTATTCTAATATCGCTTCAGGCTATTAATATTGCGCATTAATTAAACCAACAAACTTTGTAATAGCCCAAGATACAGCACGTTGCACAAGAAAAGCAACAGCTTTTGCTCGAACCATACTGAGTTCGACATTGTATACTACAACTACTTTTGTCCCAGTTTTTAAGACAAAAACTTTATTGCCAGTAGACCAACTCTAATTAATTTATGTAGCTTGGTCTGTTTATCTGCTGTTAAATAAATGTGTAGTGAATATATCGTTTGAAAATTAAAATCGGTTAATGTATTTGGGTGTGGATAAATGTTAGGCAAACATTTGAAATCAAATATTAGACGTTGATTCAATAAATATCAATTATCACACGTGACAGTCGGTAGCGAATTTGTTGAAACTTGAATATAGGTTTTATATTTTCATTTCATATTGCAGATTTTGATGAATTTTCTTTCTTTACTCTCAATATCAATTACTTAATTCAATTACAATTGGCCCGATTACTTCTGAATTAAGGGAGCTGTAATGAGTCATTTTAAGCATTAAGCTTTAGTTATGTTTGAATATGTTACGCTGTGATCCTATTGCTGTCTATCTACTGGCAAAATTTTAGTTTTCAATACGTCAGCCAAAAGTATTTTCCAGAAAATTCTCATTATCGTATTATTCTTCCCGGAAATCTAGCCCTCAGCAGTCAAAAGTAACACCTATCTTATACAAGTTCCTGTAATAAAAACTAGTTACATTAGTGTGTACCTGTCTTAACGTGATGTAAGTATACGTCCTTAATCTGATAAGTGCACAAAGATCGTAAGTGTGTATCGTATAGGCACGGCGCGTGTAGTTTTATGGCCCGGTTTGCTTACTCGCAATGCACTTACCTATACATTGGGGTGCAAAAAATTGGTCCAATAAAATGGGACGATATAAAAAGGTCTCCTCATCGTAAACATACTCTTTAATATTTATTTATTTATTTTAATGGCTAACCAACAATTGTTCACACATATACAATTTTTAAAAAAAACTTGAGATTAGCAGACTGAGCGAGTGTGACAATCTTTTATAGGTAAGCACAGCATGCACAACTTAACAATAAATGTTCAGTAAACATAAATAACAACTATAGGGACAAACTTTAAATACAAAGCAAAATTAAAACAATTAACACTAACATTGAGTAAACTAAGTACATTATTAAACATATTATATTCTTTAAAATTAAATATACATAGACCAAAAATAATGTGATTACATAACTACCGAACACTGTTCTACGTAGAGGAGGATGCAGGGGAGTAATACGGGCACGTGGATATCTAGCAGGAACACGAAAAGAGAATCTGTAAAGTAGTCGGGGACAGTCTATTTTGCCACGGAGTACTTTATATAGAAAAATAGAGTCGGAGATACTTCTACGTTTTTCCAAGGACACCATCTCAAAGTGTAAAAGTCTAGCTTCATAGGAACGTTTCTTTTTAGCTATGCCAGATGAATAAGCTAGATGCCACAGAAATCTTTTTTGAATACGCTCCAGCCTAAGATTATGGGTGGCATAATGAGGCCGCCAGACTGTGCCACAATATTCCAAGACACTACGCACCATAGAGTTGTATAACAGTATTTTTGTACTGCTTCGCGTGAATCCAGCGGCGTTCCTAATAACAAAGCCTAACATTTTTGAAGCTTTTTTGATAATATTTTCGATATGAGGAACAAATGTTAACATTTTGTCGAATGTAACCCCTAGATCTTTTATTTGGTTCACCTCTTGGAAAACTGTTGAGCCCACTCTGTAAACAGACGATAACAGTTTTTTCTTTCTCGAGTATTTCACGTGGTAGCATTTATTAATATTTAAGCCCATATTATTATCCCTACACCATTTGACAAGCGCATCTACATCTTTCTGAAGCAATGCCGCGTCATCACTTGATTGAATAATTCTAGAAAATTTAAGATCATCTGCATACATAAAACATTCCGAATGCAAATAGGGCCGATATGGGATCCTTGGGGAACCTTGCCCTATACATGTTTGACTGAAAGCCGTTGACCGCAAAAAAAGAGAGACGATGTTCTAGGTAAGATTTAAGGCAGCTGTGTAAAGTACCAGTGATTCCGTACGCTGATAACTTATGTAGAAGGGTGGAGTGCGGGACACGATCAAACGCTTTGGAAAAATCTGTGTAAATAACATCTACTTGATGCCCGCGGTCAACGGCGCTCGTCAACATTTCACTAAAAGTTACTAAATTTGTATTGGTAGACCTCATACCAACGAATCCGTGTTGTGATTCACTCAAGTAAAGCTTAAGATGGGAACTAATGTAGAGACAGATAAGGGATTCAAAAACTTTGGCGAAAACAGACAAAATCGAGATAGGTCTATAGTTCTTTACATTGGTATTATCATCGCTTTTGTAGATAGGAATGACCTTTGCCGTTTTCCAAGAGTTCGAAAAAATGTCCGTAATGAATGACTTATTTAATATTTCTAATAGGGGCGATACTAAGGCAGGGGCACACTTAGAAATAAATATTGGAGGAATACCATCGGATCCAGCACCTTTACGACGGTCCAATGATTCAAGTTTTTGTAGAAGGCACTCGCGATCTATCATGGGAGCTGTAAGTGGAAGACTGTTATTCCTCATATTGTGTAAGTAATCTGAGGCAGAGCAACGCTGAGTCACTTTCGAATCAGTAAAAACAGAGGCAAATTGTGAAGCAAACATTTCACATATTTCAAAACCGTCAGATGTAACCACGGTGTCATTTGTCATTGTACTGGGGAATGAACTAGAACCACCCCTTTTGTCCTTAATATAAGTCCAAAATCGCTCTGGATTTTTGGCAATCTCGTTCTCTATATTCCCAATATATTTATTATAGCTGCTAGTTGCCAAGCTAGAACACCGTTTGCTCAATAATTTAAGTTCAAGCGAGTCCATGGGGTTTTTATATGTTTTGTACCGGGCTCTTCGTTTCTCTTTTTCTTTTATGGCTCTTATTAATTCTTTACTAAGCCAACGAGGATATTTTTTACGTTGAGATCTTGGTTTGATTAAAGGTTCATGTAGCTTAATAATGGTATTAATCCTATGATAAAAAATATGCAGCATTTCATTAACATCAGAGGCACTTTTGAATAAATTATTCCAATTTGTTTCATTTAGATCTTTACATACGTTATCATAATTGAATTTTAAAAAATTAGGCCTTGTGTTTTGAGAGTTATAGGGAAGCCTGAAATCAGTATTAAACATTAAGAGTATCACGATGGGAGGGTGTACAGGATCAATATTGCTAAGGGGTATTGCACGGCAGTGACTTCACAGGACGGCAAGTCAGTTAGAACGAGGTCCAAAATACGTCCCATAGTATTCGTAATGTTGTTGAGTTGCACTAATTTATGTATGTAAGTAAAATCTAATAAAACGTGGCTTATACCAGGGGGAGAGTAACCATTAGCTGAGTCACCTACTAAGTTCAACTGAATACTACTTAAATTAAAATCACCGACAATACAAGTGTGCAAGCCTGACCGCTCCAATATGGCACTACAAGAGTCCAAAAAGTTTTCCAAAGTTGAGCGCAATACAGGCGGTGGTAAGTATATTGCACACAGAGCTATTCGACTAACAGAATTCATGGTGGTTACCTCTATTGTGACCCAAATGTCTCACATTGGCTTTCCCAGTTGATCATTCGTTTAGATTTTATTGTTTTTAATATAGCAATTAATACGCCCCCGCCATCTTTTTTTCTACCGTCTCTATCTCTTCTGTATACTATGTATCTGTTGTCGAATAACTCAGAGCTAAGAACAGTACTATTTAACCACGTCTCAGTTAGTATCATAATATCATAGCTTTCCGTACATAATTGGCGATAGAAACTATGAGTTTTTGTGCGTAACCCTCTTGTATTTTGATAATATAAGTTAACGCCCGCGAATTTAACACATATGAAACAATATTGCTTTTAATGGGTTTTAAGGTGAATTCTATAAAACTAATTTGTTTAGTATGTCCATGTTCCTAATTAGAATATGCTCCGCTTCTTGTGTTTTACGCATATAAACTCGACCACCTCTAACCCAGACAAATTGATATCCAAGTTCCTTTGCTTTAATCCTCGCGGCAGCGTGTAGGGCCTTGTTTGTAGAGGAGAGATGTTCAGCAACGAATATGGCATTCTTAGGTTCAGAATAGCCAAGATGTGTACTGTTCAATTTGTTTTCAGGGTTAGCCTTGTTAAACTTAATAGTAGATGCTAAGAACGTATCACGTATTCTCGGAGAAGTTAGTTGCACCACCATTGATCGTGGATGATTACTTTTGGGGTTAAGTTTGGCAACCCTAGTGCAATGTAAGATATCTTTACCATCTATGTTGCAGCCAACCATTTTTGCCAACGATGATACCACCTGAAACAGATTCTCTTGCTTCTTTTCAGGTAAACATTGGATTTCTACATTGCTCGACCGAGAATATTGCTCTAATTGACTTAAGCGGGATTTTAAGTCATCAATGTTATTCTTCATGTCAACATTTTCTTTTTGCAATTCTTTTATTAATTCCTTAGATGCGGCATGCTCCTTTAGTAGGTCCTCGTACTGACTATTCTAAATGACATTGAGTCAGTCAACGTGAAAATTTTCTCATTCAAAGGCTGTAACTCTCTATTCAGGATAACATTCATATTGTTGTTGAGCTTTGACAACATTTGAGATGTTTCAGATTGCAAAATATGAATATGTGTCATAAGTTTTCGTTTAATATGGGAGTTTTAAGTAGCGGTTAATTTTTATATCGGTTAGTTTACTATACTAATTATAGATATAGACTGGTTAGTATGCTAAAAGCACGTTTTGATACATAATATTGACTGATGATCAAAAGTTTAATAAATTCATCTATATATCTATACAAATAAATAAAATTGAAGTGTCTGTTTGCAAAGTCAATGTCAAAAAATTTATCTAATGCATATGAAACTATATAAGGGTCATTCTTCAAGACACGTTTTTCAAGTGGCATCACCTTAAAAGAATAGAAATCGAAAAGTCAGCGAGCCACTTTTTTTTTCAGGAAATCCTTTAATCCTCTTCTAACTGGGTTATTGATTATTATTCAATTATCTTTATATTTAATATCATAAAAAAATCAAAAACTCCCATTCTTTGATTTTCGTGGAGTGTCCCAAACGCCGATCTAGTCACTTAGTAAATTATATATTTTAAAGTAAACGGTACATGCTTACCAAAAAAAAAACGCAAAGTCCTAAGAAGATGACAATGCTATGAAAAATTTGACCGTAGTTCAAAAAGACTTAGATTATTTAGAAAAAAATAAAATGTAACTGTCCCGGGGTAGTTACTAATTTGCGTGGATCATTGTAAATTCACTTGCACATCCCTCTACGTGGCCCGATGTTGCGTCATTCAGATAATTCCCGTTACAACTAGTCGCGTTTCGACGGCCGGGCAGATGGTAGTGTGACGACGCGTCGCGATGCCGAAAAATTAAGGTAAGAACCTCGTTGCGGTGGTATGGTTTCTCAAAACTTTGATTTGCGTGGTGCAATTTTCTCCTGAGTTTGTGAATTTATTTATGGGATAAAATATTGTAGCGAACAAATATAAGGTAACGTAACTTATAATCAAAACACAGTTTATTTGCGTCAAAAGTTTTTATAAATTTTAGAAAAAAGTATTTATTTTGATTTTCGTGGTCGTGATTTGCGTGGTTTACATGGTAGTTTTGACCCACACAATTCAATTATTGGCCATGCAAATGAAATAACTTTGAGTTTTGTAATGGTAGTACTAGAGCTTTGATCTCCTGTCTTAACAACGAAGCCGATGAAAACTCGGACAGTTCCGATTATTCAATTTTTTAAGAATTTTTAGCAATATAAGCAAATGATTGTGATAATTGAAACTGATTATGTTCTTAACAAATGACTGATTGTAATAAGAGAAATTGTTATTTTTTATTATTATATAAGTGTTATAATATGTTTGTAATGTCTTTAAAAAAAGAATAAATAGTGCTTGACTTATTCTAATATAAATAAAATGTTTTAGAAAATGATTTCTGTGTTAGTTACTTACTTATTCTTTTACCTGATATCATAATAACTTTTTTAAATATGAATTAAAATAATAACGTATTTTAGAAAGTTAAATTAGAAAAATATCATTTTCGTAGGATGTTTTGTGATTTGCGTGGCCTCAATTTTTTAAACTCGATTATCTCTGTAAGTATATCGCTCTCTGAGGTGCCTCTTCTAGGAAAAATATTACTTTTACGTATATTTTAGATATACAAAACGATTTCTTAAAAAATATTAAATTTGAAAATTGCCACGCAAATCACCAAAGAATGCCTTGCTCGAAGAATCACCCATAAGGTACCTATACGAAAAAATATATTTTTAAAAATGTTGTCTGTCTGTCTGTCTGTCCGTTTGTTCCGGCTAATCTCTGAAACGGCTGAACCGATTTTGACGGGACTTTCACTGGCAGATAGCTGACGTTATAAGTAATAACTTAGGCTACTTTGATTTTAGAAAAAAAATAGGATTCCCCGGAGACAAACACTTTTTAGTTAAAATCTACGCGGACGAAGTCGCAGATAAGAGCTAGTATCATATAAGACTACTATTAGAAAAATAAACATGCCATTTGCAAAGGTTTTGAAGCTATGATTACTAATCTTATACTTAACAATATTTTCAATATAAATTTGAATTTGTTTGTTACGCTGTCACGCCTTATCACTCTATCGATCATCATGAAAAGGGTAGGGTAGATAAGTATGTTGTGTTCCCGAGGGATGGCTAGTAAATTATAATTAAAAGTCATGGATTTAATTCCTTCCTAGCGCACTATTGACATTAATTTCTGTTTTAGTTTAGTTAGAAGTTTACTCTTATTAATAGTAGAAGTACAACTATATAGTTACAATAATTTTTTCGAAACTACGTCAACAGTATTCTTATTCGAATCCATTAAGTACCATAATGTATAATCAATTTCTGTGTATATTAATTATGTAATTCGTTCTTTTACATCAATTAATCGGCTCAGGACTCTTGTTAAATGACATCGAGCATAAAGCTGATGTTAAATAATATGATTAAAAAAATGCTGTTGTGATGTTCGATAATTATTTTGCAAAGGCTTTTGTCGAAAATGCATGTGTGTTATCCCATCCACTAAATAAAAATGTATTTTATTTTTACTGCATTAATGTATGCGACTGCTATATGCCACGATTGTCGGGTTTCTGGGTCTGGTAAAATGTCATTGCGTTTCTGTCAAACAATTCATAGAAGCAGAACAAAGTCTGAAATTGTGTCTGCTAGACGGCAAAAGTATTGCTGACTGCTACTTGGGACCTAAAAATGTTGCCAATGAAATGTGGGTGTAATACGCGTCTGTTTACCTGTACAGACGTAGGACTATGTATGTATGTATTTTCATCTTGACTACTCAAACTGCCTCAAAATATTAAGCGTTACGCCCCAGACAATAACAAAAACTGAAAATCGTAATTAAAAACTACAATATTGATCACTAGTAACAATATATGAAAAAACTAACGTGAAAACTTTCTTCAGATAACTCCAATTCAGATATTGGTCCCTAGCGATCGAATCGAATGATCGAATTTGCCCCTAAATCAATAGCATTTACAATCTCCTTCAGAACGTTCACTGATCATATTATATACTGGGCCACTTTTTCTGACCTCGACTACACAACATAAGATCGAAGTATATAGAGTTCAGTAGCTTTTGTCTCTAAGTTTGGCAGTTGGACCATCATTCGGGAAATTTGGGAAGTTTGTGAAGTTTGTGAAAGTTACCTACTTTAGTTTTTGTTATGCTTAATGATTATATGCCGAATGTTGGCGAATAATCCGTCATGATTGGTAAGGGGATCGAGATTCGCATTGCGCTATGTATGGAACTTTTATATGGAGACGGACTGTGAAGGGAAAAGTATTTTCTTTTGTTGTATGGCTTTGTGAATCATTGTTTGTTACTAAAGCTTGATGGCATGGTAGACTGCCTTATAGTATCGGGGAGAAAGAGTCTGGAAATGAGCATTTTAGCCGGCAAACAGAAATACAGCTGGCGAAATCTAGCTGTGATACACTTCTGCCTACCTGTTATCAGATATACAGGCATGACTCTTGGCACGCTTACCTTACTGGCTAGAGAATTTGCGCTCCAGACTAAAGGCAAGCCAGTACTGTATCTTTTAGACATTTAAACATCGGGGACATCATTCGCGTAATACCGATGCTGCAAAAGCAAAAAACGCATTTAACAGTCCCTTGCGCAAACCGATTCAAGGAAGTCGTTGTTTCACAATCTAAACGTCCATAGAAAAACTTAAATTCAAAAAGCTAATTTTCTTCGTTCATTGATTTTTGTCTATCTACGTCCTCTGCACAATCCCTTTTGTTCCATAGGGATTAAACAGGCTACCCACATGTCTAATATAAGGCGGTATTGAGGATAAAATCCCTTATGGGCTCGTAGATAGACCTAGTCCAAACCCAGAAAACACAAATTTAATAAAATACGGCTCGAATCGCAAAGATTTTATCTCACTGTAAACGTACGGAACTATATTGCCTACGTACACGCAAATAATACTTTTACCTCGGAGAAACAGATAAAATGTATTGTACAACTATCGTAAAACTAAATAAGAGTTTTGAAGTTTATGTTTCATGAAAATGTTATTTGCTTTTTACCTACTTTTAAGCTCTAATCAATAGTAGTAGGGTCTTAAATAAAACGGCCGTGGCGCGCATGAAATTTTCATGTTTTTGGCTGTTAAATTATGTTATTCAGATTTACAACTGTGATTTAGTACAGATTGCGTGTAAGTTACAGTTTAATTATAGCTCAAAAGTCATGGTAATATTGTTTGATTGATCATCATCATTCAATAGATTTGCGATTTCACACTATGTGAAAAATCGGATCAATCTACAAAATGTTGTTTCAATATGGATGTATTGATATGCCAGTGTTAATAGATCCTTATATCACAAAACAAAAAAGTGTAAAGTTAGTCATGGAATATTGCAAGTTGCGAATGCGTCATAATTCGATTTTACATACAGGTGTCCCGTTGAGAATGAATAATCCTGAAACACCTTATATTAGAGCTATTGTGAACTGAAAATATTTTAGAATAATAGATTGGCGCTGTAAATTTAAAAAAAACGTCTACATTAGAAAATTAAAATTAATATAGGATATTATATTTTTTACAACGCTACGTCATTATCTGCTGCATGTTTCTTGGTATAATACATTAAGCACATTAAAACATTCAAAAACAGATGGATTTCATTTATTTATAGCATAGGAAAGCAAACTATTGTAAAAATTTAATAAAAACCACTTACCTGGGCAACATTCTTTTTTCTATTTTATTTTAGGCTTCATATAGCTAAAATATGAGATGTTTCAGGATTATCTATTGTTTACGGTGCACTCTATATAATAAATAACTGGCCCGGGTATAATAGTCGCGCGTATGTTTCCAACTCAATAAATTGAATGAGTGGCAGAGTTACGAGAAGGCTTGTTTGACAGAAAGCGGTGATATGGACCATATAGTAATCATAACAATATTGGGGGGGATGCAAGATTATTGGTATAGATGTTGTATATTGTATTGAATTTAAGGTTACCCAATGAAGTCAAGCTGTTTTTGTCTTGTATGTTGGTACTTATGTTGTTTCTTCAGAGATATCGCTTCTGCCTCTCAAGGCACAGCACAAAGGAACTTGGTTGTACTGATGGCGTAGTGGTTTTAACGAATTATCCTATTTGTAAATATCAATATTACAATGCAAATCCTAACTAATAGTATAAATGTATAGGCAAACTTCCGGTCGTTCAAAAATAATCAATTGACTGTCTCGGTGTGCCGTCAAGTCAATTGTGACTTTGTTTGTTTGTTACGCTTTCTCGCCTTAACTACTCGTCCGAGCAATATAAAATTATACACGTTTTCAGAATTACAGAAAAAGACATAAGGTACTCTTTATTTAGAAAAAAGTACTGTTTCTGAGCGAAGCCGCGGGCAAAAGCTTGCATATAATAAGATGAATTAAAAAATTATAAGTTTTGATCCAGAGATGCTTAGTAGTCTTTAACTAATCTAGTGGGGTAATCGCAACTATCGATACCATATCTTAAGGCAAGAGGAATTTGATCGATAATTGTCGCAAATTCGAATAATGATTATTCGAACATTCTACGATTGCAACATTCTAGTACCTAACAGGTTTCGGTCAATTGACATTTATAAAGTATTTTTTCTAGATAGCATATTCTGTAAAGGGCTGCTGTCTAGTTTGTATGTCTTGCTTCAAGTATTGGCACGTTTTGTTGTATTTTTTGTTAGTAGACTCATGGCAATAGTAATTTATTCTTAAATTAAAGAAACTATATGATCTACTCCTTTCAACGTACTCAATAAAGTATAGAGGAATAGCGTCGTGTTTATAGATTTTCTCGTATATTATTTAACGTACTTACACTTATACTATAAGTTTATGTTTATAGTAAACATTTATGCGAAACTTTTTACATAAATGCTTGGATTTATTTTCTTTTTTTCCCTAGCCCATTATAAATGTCACAGATAGCACCAATACAATCAATAAACGTATCATTACGAATAAACATTTACGAATATGGGAAGAAAAATAATAATGCAAAACAGGTAGGAATTTGAGTGTATCGATATCGATACGTGGCACGACACTAGCCGAAGTTTACGCAAGGGTATCTATATACACACATTTACATACAAATGTCGGGTAGTACTGCGAATGACGTTACATTATAGTCTAGGAGACAGCGTTTGTACAATGCGATAGTAACTGCTCGACTGCGACTCAAAACGGTTATGACTTTTAAAATCTAGGTTTACATGAATTCAAAATGTTTTTCATTCATAACTTATGTGCTCATTTGTTTTCATATTTTATGTTTCGCCTTACATTTTACTGCAGTGAAATTAAATTAATTTTAGTTAAATAATTTTCTCTGGTCGCCATATTATTGTACAATTCCGTTTGGATAAATAGTCTGTAGTTATGACCAAAGCAGCAATAGCTCCGTTGGGAGACCAACAGACTGCAATGCAGAGGGTCCCGGGTTCGAACCCACGTCGCGCACCTCTGAGTTTCGGAAGTTATATGACTTCGAAATTATGTGCGTATTGATTGACAATTATCGCCTGCTCCGTGCCTCGGAGAGCACGTTAACATGAACATCTATGGCAGTCGTTACTGGGAAGTCAGTGCCCTCTAATATCCTGACACTGGTCTAGCCTTAGGGTATCGTTAGCCTTCGGATTGCAGAGGTGAGGTGGCAGCCGCTCCGTGTAAAAACTGATATCTAGTCAAATACGGTTATACTAGAAAGCCGACCCCAAGTGACTTGGGAATAATAAAGGCTAAGGAGAAGATATGTGTCCAGGTGTTTTAATTACAGCTTAGCTTAGCTAGAACATACCTAATGTTCTACTGAAACACAGTACAAGTGCGAGAATATAGATACTCACGCTTATTTCTTGGAATGGTGATCAGAGACTACGGGTTCCTGCTTAAATGGTGCGCCTCTTATATCTTTCTAGAATCACTTACTCTTAACATATTCTGAAGCTCTTGACCGATGCTTTGACCCTGAGATCCAAACAATATTTTTTTCATTATCTGGATTTCAGCTATGTGATTCATTGCTATATTTACAGTAACTGCTAAAATAATACAAGTATTTCTAAATGACCGAATATTCCTTAAAATTTATGCTGAAAACAAAACAGAAGTTGATGACTGTACCAACAATTTGTCAAAACGCGAGCCAGATTCCTAAGCCACAATTACCTTATAGTCCCCATTTCCTTAATGACTAAAATACATTGCAACATAAAGAATTCTCGACATGGCACGTAACAAATGTCTTTTGGCAGCAATAAAATATTTATTCAGAAGACAAACAACCCGCTCTTTGGGTATTACGGATTATGACGGCTGTCTCCTCGGCTAAGAGGAAAACAGGCTGAAAATATCGGACTATTAACTTACATTTTATGACCGATATGATCGATGCAATATGTGTTTTGCTTCATATAAATAAGGTCCAATTTTGTTGTTACGCTGCTTTAAATAGCTGTCATGAACACAGATTTTTGATTTGGTCAACGACAGTTGGAATATGAGTTGGATAATTTTGGACGGGTGCTGTATAATACATATCTCTTAAGATCATATATATCTAATCATTTCGAAGATTATGTGAAGGCTACCAGTCTGAACTCGGCCAGCGTGGTGGACTATGATCTTAACTCTTTTCACACTGAGAAGAGACACGGCACGGGGCCCAGCAGTGAAAATTTAAAACAGCGATGGTATTCTCATTATGTAATGGTCGATCCTAAAATACCAGACCCTACTTCTGGATTATAGTAGGACAAACTGTTATATGTGTTTTTGTTATAAAATTCTGGTAGTACGGTCAAACTTACCGCTTAGTGTAAGCCTTAACAAATAAATCTAACATCATTTGCGTATTTGCTCTATTTAGCCCACTAGACTTAGATAGGCGTGAGTCTGGTATCTGTATATGCCTATATATGTATAACCTCGAAGGCTTGTTTAGAACTGTCACGCACACCCATTCGTTATCTATGATTCTTGTATTCGGTTTCGAGTATTTAATATATACACGTGAGACGGGCTGAGTCAAATTTTAAAGTCTACCTCGATATAGTTACTACAAACAGTGCGAGTTTTGTCCATTAAAGCAATGATATCTCGATGGCGCAGCGGTAGTCAGTAATTGCTGTATATGAGGTCTTCAAGTTCTAGATCGGGCAAAATGTTTTTGGGATTTGGTTTGAAGAAATTCTCATTAGCTTTATTAGGCTTTCATACATTTCATACATTGCCCGGGCAACGGCCATAGGCTTGTTCCCTATTATATGACACTTAAAAGCATAGCTGGCAAAATGTATATACCCCGTCATACACATATGCTTTCTTCTTCGGGGAAATATGCGTAAGATTATGTATACGTACATATATATTAGTTTGACTAAACGATAAAAATATAAAATTTTCTATTCTTACAGATCAGTACCTACGCACCTTCAATACTACATATATGCACACTACATTTAAATGTAAGTAGTATATCCATATCGTAAACAAATAACGTATTTATACGTCACACAGCTATGTGGAGTACAGTCACGATAAAACACAACCGTCTAAAACAACAGCGCATACGTCACAAATTACGTCATGACATGCAGTTCAAGCTGCATGCACAGATCTGATTTAGCATAATGCGGCCAACACTAGACAGTGTACCGAATAATAGGCTTAGTGACGTCACTGACTCCTTGACATGTGGAGACGTAAGCTACGAGCTTCGAATTGTCAGTCATCAAGTTACCGAAGTTTCAGCTCATGGGAATTAACACTGCCTCACGTAATTCCAGATGTATTTCTCCTAGGAAATGGAAGCAACGATGATTTTGCAAAATCCAAGTAGAGTAAGCCTCTGCATTCGGCATCGAAATCAATTATAAAGAAGTTGCTGTTATGAGCGCAATGTGAGCAAGACGGACAAAACACAAAATTGTGCCTTTGTTGACAACACACCAATACAAAGAGACCTAGGACTCCTCATTGCAGGCACGCATCTCTGGCTGCGATGTGTTGTGCGATGAAATTACTTTTCCAATATGCTATTTTTTAAATATTATATGATGACTTGTAATGATCACACATTACAGAATGGATTAACGGTCGGTAGCGCAATATATCGCCAGTCGAAACCTGCAGGCATTGGGCTCACATAAATAAATTATTATATTTAGATTCTTGTGTAACGGGATAATTTGATCGTATTTACTATAACCACGAGCTAACTGACCAAGTATCGATATACATACAAAGATTCACGCCTGTTTCCCAGAGGGGTAGGCAGAGACTACGGATTTCCATTTGCTACTATCCTGACACACTTCTCTGGCTACATTCACTTTCATCACATTCCTCATACACGCCCGTCGGTTCAAGGAGCTCTTAACCTGGCCTTTGTCCAGAAAGCCAGTATCGATATATATCATCATAAAACATTAAAAACTTAAACATTCCGCTCCAACATAACATAAATTTTAGCCTTACCCCAAAATCTAGTTTACTTTGCTTTAATACAATGTGGGGCATAAATTATAACAAGTTGTCGACAGTAGGTAGTTAGGTAAGAGCTGCGTAAGCCAGAGCGGAGCCGCGTGCCGCTATATATCTTACGAGCTCAAAACGCTTCAAGACAATCACAAATGTAAGTGACTTGGTGAATGCAGCAGTACACGGGTTGGAAATTCATTGACAAACGCTTTTATTCTATGAAGATGGTTCTAGAATGTGCTGGTAAATAATGCAGTAAGTTTAGCGCGGGAGTTGTCTTTTAAAAGAAGAACGTGAATATTCTGTGAGAGGATAAGACCTCCTCAGTCCAGAACATTAGTGTTGAAACTATCAAAGCTCTATTACTTCGTTAATAAATCAAGGAACATCCACACACGTGCCTGTTCATAACAGTAGGCCGTATGTTTCCACTAGCGTACTAAGTAAATGCAAGCTATACTGCAAATGAATATGAACTAGCAGATGTAGACGACGTTTTAATATTATATCAACATGAATTATGCAAGAAGTTGCATTGTTTTGAGACGTTCCCTGTACGTTTCTAGTGGATTGTTTCATTTACATTTTATAATGGACGAGGAAAGACTGACTAAGAAACTTTATAAGGCTAGTGTGAATGGAACAGTCGCAAGAGGAAAACCTAGGCGAATGTTTCTCGATCAGATCGGAGGCGTTCTGGACAAAGGCCAGGTTAAGAGCTCCTTGAACCGACGGGCGTGTATGAGGAATGTGATGAAAGTGAATGAAGCCAGAGAAGTGTGTCAGAATCGTAGCAAATGGAAATCCATAGTCTCTGCCTACCCCTTTAGGAAACAGGCCTGAATCTATGTATGTATGAGAAGAAGAGTAGCGGACTTGTCATTTTTATTTAATACTAGCTGACCCGCGCAACTTCGTCTGCTTCACATAAGAGAATTTTCCTAGTTTTTGCAATATTTTTCATTTATGCTCCGCTCCTATTGGTCGTAGCGTGATGTTATATAGCCTATAGCCTTCCTCTATAAATGGGCTATCCAACACTGAAATATTTTTCTAATTTTTACCCGTAGTTCCTTAGATTACCGAGTTCAACCAAACAAACAAAATGTGAGTAAAGTCGGCGCGTGAGCGCCCCCGCTTTTTTATAAATGCATCGGATGGCCGTTTCGCGCGTTAAACAACACTCAACCGTATAGCCGTACCCATACTGGCGCGGCGAGATTTGGAAGTTTTATTTCATCTATATCTTGTGTGTTTATAAACCGATTCCTATATATTTTTTTATAATATAAATATTAAAGTGTACTTTTTGAATATGGGAGTTTGATAAAGATATATCTATGTAAAATACAATATATTTATGTATTTTAATACACTTTGAAGAAATGCCTAACGATTAAACACGTTATTGTGGCTAATTTATAAAAGATAGATATATACTATTAAGGACTTTTTTGTAGATCTTTTGAAGACCATCATATTTGTAATACATACTTTTGGTATATGATCAACGTATGCGAGGATAAGAGCTCGAAAGCGCATTTTCGTCCGACTTGCTTCAAATTTATCGTCACTGCTCAGCTCCTATGTGTCTTAGCGTTATGTTATATAGCCTATAACCTGCCCAGGAGTATGGACTACAATCGTACCAAGTTTGGTTAAAATCCCTTCAGTAGTTTTTGACCCATGCGTGCACATACAGACAGACAGACAGACAGACACACAGACAAAAAATTTACTGATTGCATTTTTGTCATCAGTATCGATCACCATTCATCCTCCAATATTAATTTTGAATATATATTCAATGTACAGAATTGACCTCTCTACAGTTTTATTATAAGTATAGATTATGAAAGGAGCGGTCGACTCGTCAGAACTGGTGAGCAAAATGGCTTTAAGTGTCCCGTCAGCACATCTACGACGATTTAACTTGCTATATGTTCCTGCTGTAGACTCCAATTACAGACAAAACTCATACTTAATCAGAGCGAGTCGCATGTACAATGCGGCATGCCGAAGTGCATCACTAAATTAAAAAAACAATTGAGTACCGAGTTATTTAATTAGATATAAAGAGTGATATCACAATATGTCTACTTCTACGTGTAATTATATTCACGGTCATGTATTTTATCAGTGAAAACTTTTAATTGGCCTTCACCTTATTGTTATTATGTTAATAATATATTTTAGCTGTAAGTTTCCTAAAATGTTAAAATAAAATAAAATAAAGTATGTATGTACATTTTATAAAGAACCTGGGGAAAAAGTGTGGCAGCCCGGTTAGAGAAGTTCTGCCGTCTTACGAAAGATTGCAGCCAAGCAATCTTGAGTTGTATTCCTTGATTCGTTCAGTGAGAAAGATTTCTCGACTCATTGAGATGTCGTCGGCAATCTGCTTTTTAATCGTTGCGTTGCGTACATGAGCACTCATCTTTTGGAAGGTTGGCAACACACGTGATACTATACTGTTGGTGTTGCAAACGCCAATAGGCTATGGTACGTGGTGACCATCAGGTGAACTGGCATAATAGTATGAAAACGTTATGTGAACGCAAGCAACACCGGAACACCTATTCCTAGAGATTTAATATACCACAGATACATATTCGCAAAGAAACATCGATTTGTACCCAAGATGATTCGACATGTTACTATTATTTATTTTTAAGCCGAGAGTTGTGGGTTCGAATCCGATACGGGACAAAACGTGTGATTCACATATACATAGTTCCGAGTCGTATTTCTTTGTATACGTAATTGTAATGTTTTTAGGTCCCACGCGATTCAGGAAATACGTCGGCCTCGATGGCGTAGTGATTAATGTAACCGACTGCCACGCATGAGGCCGTGGGTTCGATTCCCGCACAAGTCAAACATTTGTGTGCATGAACATGGATATTTGTCTTGGTCTGGGTGTTTCTATGTATAATATGTATGTATTTACAAAAAATTAGTATATATGTATGTTTATCCATTGTCTAGTACCCATAGTACAAGCTCTGCTTAGTTTAGGCTAGATGGTGTTGTGTGTATATGATAGAATATTATATTATATTATATTATTAACTATTGTCCGCTGTTTCGATCATATTAATGTCGGATAACTGTTTTCCTATACCTCGGCAAGAGTAATTTTTTTAATGAAAGATGTGTGATGATTCTGTGTCCTTACCCCTGAGGTATGTATGCGTGTGTGTATATATGTATGCGAAATTTCATGATGAGTTTAGAGATTAGTTAAGACGTGAAGCCGTAACAAACTCACTTTCGCATTTATGATATTAGTTAGGGATTAGGATATTAACGAAATACCGCAATATTATACGCTAGCTATTGCCCGCGGCTTCGCTCGCGTTAATTTAGAATTTGACAATTAATTCTGGTTGTACTCTGCTTGTAATAATATAATTCAATCATGATTCGAAAGACACGTGGCGTCATCTATTATCATAAGAACGTTATTATTGTTTTCCTCAGAAACAGTATTTTTTTTCGGGATGAAAGGTAGCCTATGTCCGTTTCTGTAGACCTGACAACGTATATGCAAAATTTCACGATGATCGGTTCAGTGGTTTGGGCGTGAAAAGGAAACAAACCAACAAACTCATTTTCGCTTTTATAATATTAATTAGGAAGTTAGGATTAGGATTTTAATGCAAGTTATTTTCAGTATATAATATTCACGTAGACAAAGTATGTAAACCAGGAATTAATATGAATAGTATACTAGCTTTCAGCTGCAGCGTGAACATACCAGTCTCTAATTTCCCTACCAACATACCTCATCACTGTGTTGTGAGAATGTCGCCATTTTGATTTACAATGCGCGCTCTATCACGTAACTAAATTAGAGCGCTTAACAGTTAATTCGTAATGAACGCATAACAAAGCAAGAATGTTCGTAATATCCTCACAGAAAAACTTGTAAAATATACAATACTAGCTATTGCCCGCGGCTTCGCTCGCAATTCGGGTTGTACTCTGCTTGTAATAATATAATTTAATCATGATTCGAAAGACACGTGGCGCCATCTATTATCATAAGAACGTTATTATTGTTTTCCTCGGGAACAGTACATTTTTTCGGGAAGAATGGTAGCCTATATCCGTTTCTGTACACCTGTCAACGTATATGCAAAATTTCAGGATGATCGGTTCAGTGGTTTAGGCGTGAAAAGATAACAAACAAACAAACTCATTTTCGCTTTTAATATGTACATATAATCACAATTCTTTAAAAATGACTTATTCCTAAAATATTATAAAACAAAGAAAAAGAAAACTAAAACCCTCTAATAGGCGTCATAAAATTCCTCCGCATCACAGTCGACCGGTAGTGTGCCCAGAAGACTGGCAGCATTGCCACGTTGAATGGCAATGCTTATTCTTTCTGCAAAATAAAGCCCAGCCCTCTGGTCACGGGAAGCGTCGACTAACCTTTTTGCTATGTCTCTGTAGAGCGCACGAGCACTGGGACCCCATGACCCTAGCGTTTCGACCCCAAACGGCTCAAAAACATAATCCCCTACCAGGTTTTTGTATTTGCGCCGTTTGAGAGTCTCCGCAGATGCAGCAGCAGCACCAGCACAACCCGCCGTGCTGGGAAGATGTGATGGCGCAAGGGTGTCGACACACGTTGCGTCCCACACCAAGGGCCTACCCATCTTCCAAGGCATCAATGACATACCGTCCGGTCTCTTCCCATCGTCACGCGCCAAGCCATTAGGTTCGAGATGAGCTGGCACGCCGGCGGTGACAAGAGCACGACGGATAATGTCGTTAAGATTGGCGTGCCGCGAAAAACGACCGGCACTCCTGCTACATGATAGGCCATGGTGGCCAAGGCCATCGACGGCTTCCCCACAGTGACATCGATGCGGAGAAACACATGGAGCACCTAAACGAAGGCAAGAAGCGATGCGGAACGTTGTATCGTCCAACATAGTGCCTATGTTGGACGAAGGGAGTGCTTGGAGCCAAAGACCCGATTCCCACTCCCCCACAGCCAATAAACGGGCACGCTCAGCAACATTAAGAGATGTGTTTATGAGATGTTCTCTCACCATGTTGCAGAGCGGCCCATCCCACCGACTCTGAGAGAATAGATCGGATGGCAAATCAGAGCTTGGACAGATCATTTTCCAAGCGTTTACTGCGTCGGACTTGCACGACACTTCAGAATTAACCAGTGTGGGAGCTAAAATTTTCCTGGTCAATTCTTCAGTGCAGTGGACCGAAGACAGGAACGCCGGTAAACTGACATCACTAATTTTGCGAACGCCGAGGCCACCCAAGCGAACTGGTAGGGTTGCCTGGAGCCACACTCGGTCGTTCATGGCCAAATTTAAAATTTTACTAAGTGTATGCCGAATAGTATCGTCGATTTTTTCCAAAAGTATTAAATGCTTCCAAAATTGAGAGGATCGGAGGGCATGTGTGAATTTAGGAACGAAGAGGCAATAACGAATGATTGTATAAGCAGAATGAATATTAATTTTGAGTAGTCGGTCTGAAACTTCACAAAAATTTTGGATCTTTTCATCTATAAACGACTCGAATGCCTCCTCCAATACAGGAGACCCAAGAAGGCGAAAAGAATCTTTTTCAATAATTTTGATGTTTGTTTTGTTTTTCGCTTTTATAATATTAATTAGGAAGTTAGGATTAGGATTTTAATGCAAGTTATTTTCAGTATATAATATTCACGTAGACAAAGTATGTAAACCAGGAATTAATATGAATAGTATACTAGCTTTCAGCTGCAGCGTGAACATACCAGTCTCTAATTTCCCTACCAACATACCTCATCACTGTGTTGTGAGAATGTCGCCATTTTGATTTACAATGCGCGCTCTATCACGTAACTAAATTAGAGCGCTTAACAGTTAATCCGTAATGAACGCATAACAAAGCAAGAATGTTCGTAATATCCTCACAGAAAAACTTGTAAAATATACAATACTAGCTTTTGCCCGCGGCTTCGCTCGCGTTAATTTAGAATTTGACAATCAAT
Organism: Catocala sponsa; assembly: GCA_963564715.1. NCBI lineage: Eukaryota > Metazoa > Arthropoda > Insecta > Lepidoptera > Erebidae > Catocala > Catocala sponsa. Next base: position 14,576,502 of record OY751351.1, read on the forward strand.
TCGGGTTGTACTCTGCTTGTAATAATATAATTTAATCATGATTCGAAAGACACGTGGCGCCATCTATTATCATAAGAACATTATTATTGTTTTCCTCGGGAACAGTACATTTTTTCGGGAAGAATGGCAGCCTATATCCGTTTATGTACACCTGTCAACGTATATGCAAAATTTCAGGATGATCGGTTCAGTGGTTTAGGCGTGAAAAGATAACAAACAAACAAACTCATTTTCGCTTTTATAATATTAATTAGGAAGTTAGGATTAGGATTTTAATGCAAGTTATTTTCAGTATATAATATTCACGTAGACAAAGTATGTAAACCAGGAATTAATATGAATAGTATACTAGCTTTCAGCTGCAGCGTGAACATACCAGTCTCTAATTTCCCTACCAACATACCTCATCACTGTGTTGTGAGAATGTCGCCATTTTGATTTACAATGCGCGCTCTATCACGTAACTAAATTAGAGCGCTTAACAGTTAATCCGTAATGAACGCATAACAAAGCAAGAATGTTCGTAATATCCTCACAGAAAAACTTGTAAAATATACAATACTAGCTTTTGCCCGCGGCTTCGCTCGCGTTAATTTAGAATTTGACAATCAATTCGGGTTGTACTCTGCTTGTAATAATATAATTTAATCATGATTCGAAAGACACGTGGCGCCATCTATTATCATAAGAACGTTATTATTGTTTTCCTCGGGAACAGTACATTTTTTCGGGAAGAATGGTAGCCTATATCCGTTTCTGTACACCTGTCAACGTATATGCAAAATTTCAGGATGATCGGTTCAGTGGTTTAGGCGTGAAAAGATAACAAACAAACAAACTCATTTTCGCTTTTATAATATTAGTTAGGTTAGGAAGTTAGGATTGTAAACTTGGCGATTGAAAAGAGTGGCTGTAAGTTTCTTGCCAGTGCTTCTCATTGGTTCTACGCCCTTGCTTAGCTGAACATGGCAATAGGTAAAATTAAATGTAAATTCACATTAATAAGTGTAACTTTGACGTTCATAAGTGTTACTTTGTGACCTACATGAATAAACATATTTTTTAATTTGATTTTGATTTTGTCACTGTTTTAGCACGTAGTGAGAAAATATTAGCATGATCTAGCTGTATGGTGTAAGATTTTGATATGAGTTCTTCATCTATTATGACATTCTATGGCATATGGCCCATAATTGAAGCATATTTATTGCCATTAAATGAAATTCCCGTCGTTAAAATTAGTCCTGTATGGCTAGGTATTGGTGTATCACAGAATGTTTTGCCTCGTATAGTACTCGAACCCACAGTGGTAGCGGCGAGGCGACTGCTAAACTACTAAGTAATGTTATATCTATACTAATATTATAAAGCTGAAGAGTTTGTTTGTTTGAACGCGCTAATATCAGGAACTACTAGTTTGAATTGAGAAATTCTTTTAATATTGGACAGCCTTTTTTATCGAGGAAGGCTAAAGGCAGTATAACATCACGCTACGGCCTACGGGGGCGGCGAAGTAACTATAAACGTGGGTGAAACTACGAGCACAGCTAGTTATTAGATAAATGAAGATTTTCTCGTGCCAGTCACCAGTAAGAATTAATTAACTTAATACATGAGATCTATAAGTAAGGGAAAGTCGCGGCCATGCGTTCATATTCTAAATAAATAAATCTTTCTGTTCCATTTTGAAAATATAAAATGCTTTTATGGATAGATTGTTGGCGGTAATATAATATTTATAATTATCGAACAGGAAAATTTGGAATATATTTTAAGGTTACACACTCATTAACAGGTCTGAAGTAAAAAGCGCGTAGTAAAAATTATCAAAGGATATCACGAAAAGCGTATGATTCTATTAAAATTATGAAACTCGGTGTGACGTCATTAAAATGAGTATGTATGTTAGGTGTTTATGTTTAAGGTAGCTAAGGACAGAGTAGTAGATTTAAATCAATAAGTTGTCTTGCGTAATCCTATCAATGACGTCAGGGATAAGATAATTTATTTAAACTCGGCTCCTCACAGTGGGAAGAGCCTGCCCAGCAGTGGGACAGTTTATTACAGGGCTGATATTATTATATTGTTATCATTCTCCATATATAAAGTTACATGTTCATATTATCTTAATATAAATAAAATAAAATGTTACCTAATAAATACAATATAAATTTACGTTTATGTCATTCGAAGATTACTGAATTTATTTTACTAGCTAAATATATTATGTTAACCAAACAATACGTGTATGTTTTATTATATAACATATTAAAACAAATAGAATTACATTTATAATAGAACATTTCACATGTGAAATGTGAATTTTATTTTATGGAATGTTCGGGTACCTATAACTAACATTATATAATGTACACATTTACATAATTTTGTATAGCAACTAAAATTATTGTTATTACGTAATTCAAGACTGAATGTACAATTTATTTCGTGTAGTCCTGGATAAAACTTTAAAGAATATAATTTATCCGTCCATATGTTGCCATCTTGAATGTTATTTACAAGTAAATTATTATATTAAATGCTTCGTTTCTTTTGACCGTGAAAAAGAAACAACAAACAAACTTATATTTAGTAAGGCTCAAGAATCAGTTCAATTTTCATAATATTTCTGTAGCAATTGTATTACGCATGTTTTGTAACAAAAGCCTTGAACTAGCTTTTCTATATTTTCTTGACTCAAAACAATAGAGCAAATTGTATGACGACATTTTATAACGCTGTTTTGTTCAGAATTTCCGTGAAAACAACAAGAGGTTTATACTTAATGATTATTGCCGTATAACGTTTCCTACGTAATATAATGAAATAAATTATTACTTGATGTTCTATGAAACGGGGTAACACACTAATGGGACATTGTGCGTGAAGAAAACTCCGTAGCTAAAGCTACATACACATGGAAAACGAGAACGAAGTAGCGGGCGCTTCGTAGCTATATTAATCTCTTTTAGAGTAAATTTACAGAGGCTGTGACACATACAGGTTAAGGTATAAGATAAGCAACTTTATCGGGCACAAGACAACATGACAATCATACCGTCACCTGTGAATTTTGGCTGTACTCTCATGAATCGTTGGTAGGCCCAATCGCCTTGAATCGGATTCGGTTAACAGGACAACCGTTATCAGAATCTAATCCCCAATGGACATAACATTTTAATATGCATGCTTTTAATAATATGTCAAAAGAAATAAGTAGCTACTTACTTAACACATAATTTGTGCACGCGCGAGGGCGAACCGAATTTCGTGATAACGAACCTGAAACTACAAAAATGTTTGTCGTTTTACAAATAATGTATATTGTAAAGTACATCTTATAAGTATCAAATTTAACCAACGCGTAAACAGAATATTGTGAAATTATTGCACAGTTGCAATAATTTCACAATATTCTGTTTACGCGTATAATAATATATTCGCAATAAATTCGAATGCAATTGTGCACATAGATACCCTGGTAACAGCCAGTTACTACGATGAACGCGGTACAAAGAGATTGTAAACGCCATCGATTGGATAGTATTGGATAGCTATGTGCACAATTACATTCGAATTTATCGACGACACTATATGCAGCGCACATAAGTATGTGGCATGGTCCTCAAACATGTAAAGAAGGTAAGTAACATTTTATATCACAGTATTCGAATATCACCCGAACATAATGCCGCGCTAAAAGAAAGAGAAAATGTGTTAAAACTTAGTACGGTACTAGATTTGCCTGAGCTCCACTCATGGTTATTTTGTCCATAAATCCCTTGAGAATAGGACTTTTTTCTTGGAATGAAAGTACCCTATATTATTTTCTGTATCACTGAGATATACGAAATTTCATGATGATCGGTCGAGTAGTTAAGGCGTGAAAGCGTAACAAACAAACATTCGTCTTAATAATATTTGTTGGGATTATAAACACAAAACCTCTAGCTTTTATTGTAAACAAGCCCCATAGTGTATAAGGAGAAATTTCGCCATTATAACATGCATAGATTACACTTTAATTTCCATATCTTAACACGTTAACAGGATTCGTCTGTGGCAATACACGATAGATATAGGGTAATTGCTTGGCTCATTCATCAGTTCCCTTTAATCTTTATGTGTCCAATTTCTCACTTGCATGTGTAATTACATCTTCTATTTGTGTGTGGGGCAAACTTTTATTAAAGAAGTACTATAGGAATTTTAAGGAGACAGAACTATCAAGAGGACGTCGCTACGATGTCTATTAATTGCAGAACTATTGTGATGTTAATCCATAAAAAATTGATTTATTTGGCGGAGTAAATGTAAAGCTTATTTATAGGGTTTATTAGGTACTAGGTGTGCCCGCGGTTTCACCCGCGTTTATGATTACTGCGCCGCCCTCGTGGGTCGTAGCGTGATGTTATATAGCCTATAGCCTTTCTCGATAAATAGGCGATCCAACACTAAAAGAATTTATAGAATCGAACCAGTAGTTCCTGAGATTAGTGCATTCAAACAAACAAACAAACAAATTCTTCAGCTTTATATTATTAGTATAGATTATGTCTAAACCTATCATTTAAATTTGTGAAGATACTGATAATTGGCCTATTCTCTCGGAGCGCCGCCGTATAGAATGTAATGTCTACTGCACATGAGGTTTAGATTCTCAAGTCGATCATATTGTTAGTTCCTTTGAGAAATACTCATAGGCAGCACTGAGTCTGTTACAGTGTCCTGTAGGAGGTTTTTTTTTTTTTTTTTTTTTTTTTCAGCTGTAGTACTTTTTTTTTTTTTTTTTTTTTTATATTTATTAATCAAAGGTAAGTTACATTTTATCTTATGACTAGAGAACTCGCCAAACGTATTCGTTTAACAGCGAGAAGCGCTCTTAAATTAATAACCCACCAAGATAGGATACATAATTATCAAAATTATCCGATATATAAAATGTGCAAAATATACATGTGAGTAAGTTTATAAAATCTATGTTAAATGTGTTACTTTACTGCTCGACACAGTCATCGAGCAAAGAATCTTTAATTCTTTTTTTTAACAAGTATATGCTTAATTTAGGGTTTTGTCTTAATATATCTAAACTATTAAATACTAGTGGTACTATATACTTATTTGTTCTCTCTCCATAATAATTTATTATTTTTGGTTTAACTAGATTATCATCTCTCACTCTTTTAGTATTGTATCTATTTGTAACAAACACTTTGTACTGGTCACTATAATAATATTCCAAACCTATTAAATACTTTATTTGTTTATGTATTGGTAATATTTTACAGATGCTAAATAACTTTCATAATCTTTCTTACACATATCCTTCTCCTTCTTTGTTACAATATATTTAAGCAGTCTTATTTGTAATATTTTTATATCATTTAAATAAGTAGTAAATGTTCTACCATACACAATAAGTCCGTAGTTTATTAATGCGTGAGCAAGTGCGTAATATACTATTAATAGTGTGTGCTTATTTACTACTCTATTTAATTGATAGAACTTTCCTAAGACAGACCTTAACCTATTACAAATATCAGATACATGTATTCTCCAGTTGAAATGCTTATCTATATTCAGACCTAAATATTTAAATTGTTCTACATACTCTAGCGATACACAAGTACAATCAGCCTTATTATTATGCAAACAATCATATGAATGTCCTTTTATTGCTATATCCGACATATTTACAAATTTCGCCAGGTAATAGGCTCCTTCTTTGTTATGTAGGATCAACAAGGATATGCGGCTAAATGTGGCCTCTTCATTTCTCAAACATATAGGCTCAAGTATTTGTGTAAAAAACCAATGTGAATAAGGTCTTCTAAGGTCATTATCCAATGTCTCGCATGGTTCTCACAATATGCACTACGCAGCAAAAGTCCATACTTGTCTTACATTCCAAGTCACGTCAGTCGAGGAAAACTGCACGTTTTTGTCTAATGGAAAGGGAAAGCGTCCCATTAAATCTATTAAACAAGTCATTGTAAGCGCACAGTTATGTAGAACTTACGTAACACGATCATCGCTTGTAATAGGAGGCTCGATTACATTCTCTAAGAGACATTAAGATGCCTTTGTACTCATTATTTTAAATGTCAGCATTATAAGGAAGCGTGGATTGCAGCAAGGAGTTTTTAGTTACGTTCCCCGCGGCTCTTGATTAATCCCTAGCGAAGTTGAGAAGTCAAATGCCGGATGCCGGCGTCTTAGCGTTGGTTGAGAGGTTAAGCAATTCTCAGTGCTACATAAATGTTTTAACAGAATTTCCATGCACGTAGTTAGAAAAAGACGGTAAATAGCTCGAAATAGTGAAATAATAATAATAATAATGACGGCAATCTCGCGAAAGCTGAAAAACATAAACAAATTAAATATCTAGATTTAGCTCACGAGGTTGTCGACATGTGGGATGTGAATTCGGCAATCATTGTGCCGATAGTCATATCTGTCAATAGTCTAATAGCCAAGAGCCTCGATCACCATCTAAAGAGGCTCGCGTTAGGTGCTTGGGTCAAGGGTTTGATGCAGAAGGCAGTGCTATTAGATACGGCACGCATTGTGAGGAAGTTCCTATCTCTGGAATCCTAACCACTGGCAGCTTGGACCCTGTTCCCGATGCCGGTGGGGTACCATATATTTTATATTTTTAAATGTATTTTTTATATTATGTATATTTAAAAATGAAAAATGTATTGAAAAGTTTTAAATAAAGAGTATAATAATAAAATATACTGACCTTAAGGACGAAGTCTTAAGGATCTGGAAACAAGATAAAGTTTACATCGTACCAATTAGTGCTATCTACCACTGGCGTTATCCCCAAACACATACACCACAGTCTGAAACTCATTGATCTAAAACCTAACACTTACACACAACTCCAAAAAGCCGCCATATTGAACACCTGTAGAATCGTGAGAAAATTCTTACAAATAGACGAACAAGATTACAACAATAGCCCACAGACTTGATTCTTTCTAAAATATGTAGCATTTACCTGATATAAGTCCGTAAATGTCACAAAAACTACCAGCGCAAGCTGAGAAAAAAAAACCTTATCAAAATAATAATAACATTTTATTTCCGAAATCAATTATTACAAATATGCTTCTGCTTAACCCTTCAGAAAAATGTAACCGTAACCTTATCTACTATCTAAAAAAATACTACAGAATAAAAATAAAACACAGACAAGCACTCTACTTACTTAGTTTTAACCTGTCTTCTAAAGTAAAATAAAAAATAATCTTAAGCTGATAAATATATTTTAACCAGCCAGGCATACCGTCCATATATTATAGTTTCATTTAAGACATTGATATTACTCTCCCTGGTTAAAAATCGAATCTATTTCGTTATCGCCAAGCTTGTTCATATCACAAAACTAGCCAATTGATACTGTAATCTTTACTACACATAGGTACATCACCTAACACAGACATCACATCACATTGTTCCACATCAACGGTCGCTCCAATTTCGTTCCATCATTTCTCCAGATCAGAACATAAACATCTTTACGAAGATAAGCCAATTGTATTTATTTTCTTGGTTTGGTTGTAGGTGTATAATTTAATCCTACTATCAATAAATTGATATGTCTTTATAATATAAGAGATATACTGAACTAAACTAGTTCTGTCCGCGAGTTTCGATTGCATTTTATATCGAATGTGTACAATGGGCGAGGAAAGGCTGACTAAGAAAGTTTATAAGGCTAGTGTGAATGGAACAGTCGCAAGAGGAAAACCTAGGCGAACGTTTCTCGATCAGATCGGAGGCGTTCTGGACAAAGGCCAGGTTAAGAGCTCCTTGAACCGACGGGCGTGTATGAGGAATGTGATGAAAGTGAATGAAGCCAGAGAAGTGTGTCAGGATCGTAGCAAATGGAAATCCGTAGTCTCTGCCTACCCCTCTGAGAAACAGGCGTGAATCTATGTATGTATGTATGTTTATATCGAAATGTGTTTTATTATTTATAAGTTAAAGTGATCTTTCAGTTTCAGAAGTATTTTATTTAGGGTGAGTTGTGATGGGTTAGTGAGGTAAAGCAACACTGCTACGGTAAAATTTTGATTGATAACCTTTCAAGGAGTAGGATGCATTTTTTATGTGTTTAAAGTTAGTAATTGTTACAGTATTAGGCAGTAGTTTCGGGCACGCAGCGATCGTGGCGGTAAGTCCCGTTTTTGAAGAGTGGCTGGCTAGACGGCATGCCTTCATCTGCCGGCTGATACAGGTAATGACTGGCCACGGTTGTTTTGGCCAGTTCCTGTGTCGCATAGGCCGACAGGAGACGCCCGGATGGCATAACTGCGGCGACTGCCGCGATGTTGTTGTGGGTACGGCGCTGCACACTGGAGGATTGCCCCGCCTGGGCGTCAAAAAAATTAGGCAGTAGTTTATAATAATAATAATATTCTATCACATACACACAACACCATCTAGCCCAAACTAAGCAGACTATGGGTACTAGGCAATGGATAAACATACATATTATATACTTTTTTTGTAAATACTTACATATTATACATAGAAATACCCAGACCGAGACAAACATCTGTGTTCATGCACACAAATGTTTGACTTGTGCGGGAATCGAACCTGCGACCTCAGGCGTGGCAGTCGGTTACACTAACCACTACGCCATCGAGGCCGTTTGTTCGTTATGTTTTCAAAGACAGTGTTAGATTGAGATGTAAGGGTTGATTTATGCGGCTTATTCTATCGAAACCGACTACTAGGTAGGTAGTAGAAATCTGAAGGTAGATAGGCAGAGGCCTTTGATAAACAGGCTAGAGAAAGCAAAAAGCAAGCAGTCTATGTACATCTATGTGCTACAATTATGCTGCCGTTATGAGGAAGTAAGACGTATCTGCAAAAAAATCGTATTTTATACAAATATATTGACAGTTGCTTCTTTTTTACTGATTCCAAATATACTGGGTGTAAGGGACGGTGTACCGAAAACTGAAATACTAGATTCAGACCATTATTCTGAGTTAAAAATCGTTGGAATTTTTTTCAACAATCACAATTGCTTTTCTACAATTTTAAATTTTTCTGACTGTCACATTTTTCTACAATACAGTAATGTAATTAAATGGTCGTGATTTAAATAGATCAGCTGTTTTTATGCGCGCGGAACGCAAAGTTCATTCGTCGAGTGCGATGTATTGGTAGTAATCCATTGCGTACCGCGTAATAATGTTAATCTACATAACATTTTAATCTTGCGTTTTTTTATTAATTGAAGTTTGCGTCGTAATAAGTACCTATAGAAAGACGTCTTGCTAAAGTTTTCGGTACGCCGTCCCTTACACCCAGTATAAAAAACTCAAATTCCAAAAACAAATAAGGCACGTCTTTTCCCTTATGACGGCAGTATAGTACTGACAAATACAAGAAACGAGGAGTATTACCAACAAATCGTAATCCATTGAAGATTCCTTAAACAGCCTAATCGGTGGATGGGTAAAGATAACGCAATGTAAACGTAACGACTTACATAAATACAGTTACTATACCATTAAAACAATAAATAATCGTGCCATTTGTGGCAGGATTGTAGGCAATTTATGTGACAACTTGTAATACCTGGGTTTAGTTAATGATCAGGACATCTGACCTCAATGCCGTTACAATATTGAAATGAAAGAGGTTTTAGTTTATTTGGTAATTATATTCGAGGTATATCCCAACTAATATTAAAGATGCAATTGTGCGTTTTTCGTTACGCTTTCACGCCTTAACTACTCAAACAATTATCATGAAATTTCACATGCACGTCGTCAGGAGTACAGAAAAGCATATAAAGCACCAATCATCCAGACAAAAGTACTGTTACTTATCTAATCTAACCTACATTTACGCGAGTGAAGCCGCGGGCAAAATCTAGTAATAAATAGACATGCCTATATTCCCGGAGAGGAAGGTAGAGTTGTAGGTATTACGCCCTGAACGGATTGCATAGTAGTTTGAATGCACTCAACGCCGCCGTGCCGATCACATTAACCAATAATTATATTGTGTCTGATGAATGGCAGTCAATCTGTGAAGCTTGTTCGATCGTCATGCGGGACAACCTGACGTTCACTGCCGCCGCGCCACCAAGATTTTTAGTGATGACAGTGATTGCTACTTAATTAAATCCAAAGAAATATTTAAATGTTATCATTATCACTTATAATACTAGTGACTTGGTTATTAAAAACTAGCTTTTTATTGGACACAGTTTTATACTCCGAGGTGCTACATCGAATTTCTTCACCAGATAAAACTTTTACTTTACACTAAAACTTTACCTGATCTGGGAATCGAACCTAAGACTTCATCCACAGTAGTCGCGTTCACGATAACTGCGCCACCGAGGTAGTCGTTAAAACGGTAACAAGAAAACGTTAACAAAAGCTTTGCGTTCAAGTAAAACAAAAATGCGTGCTCTTTGGGCCTTCATAAAACATTTTCCTTTGTCAGTAAGTAAGGAGTCAAAGGACTGAAACTACTTTGTTACGTACTAGTTGCAAACCTACTACAGAGGGAAATACTTTTTTTATGCCAAGAAACTTTCCTTTCTTGCCTTACTATTATAATGCCCTCTCATTATTTATCACGAGGTAGCCGTACCGTGACTTAGTTCGGCCGCACCATGTTCGATTTGACATGTCTTCTCCTCCCTAGCCTTTATTTTTCCCAAGTCACTTGGGATCGGCTTTCTAATCTAACCGGATTTGACTGGATATCAGTTTTTACACGGAGCGACTGCCATCTGATCTCCGCAACCCTAAGGCTAGACCAGTGTCAGGATATTAGAGCCTTAGAGGTCACTGACTTCCCAATAACGACTGCCATAGATGTTCATGACAGCCGGGACCGACGGCTTAACGTGCTCTCCGAGGCACGGAGCAGGTGATAATAAAATTGTCAATCAATACGCACATAATTTCGAAAAGTCATATAACTTCCTAAAGTCAGAGGTGCGCGACGTGGGTTCAAACCCGAGACCTTCTGCATTGCAGTCTGTTGGTCTCCCCACTGAGCTATCGCTGCTTGTTATATTTGACATGTAATCAATAAAATGGATGTCCAAATTTAACCTTTTTTTTTTCGTTATTTCTCCGTTGCTTTTCCTAACTCGATTCTTGATATAGGAACCGGGTTCTATCGAATAAAGACTGACGCCTGATTAGCCCTTAAAAGGGTAAGCAGAGATGTACTAGGTTGCTGTCCATGTTTTAAATCCCATGTGTGTGTGAGTACTTTTAAAGAAGTTGCCGTTAAAGTTATGTCTAAAAACGTAATCTAAAATGAAGAGGTTCTCTTCAATTTCATGTCAATTATTGTCCACAGAAATAAATTAAGGCCAAATCTATACATCAAAGTGTGCGGCCGCCGTAATAGTTCAAAGTTCCAAACCTCCTGTAGGCAGTCGCCTAGGGGCGATTGTCGCCTAAATTGGAGTCGTATTCTCGGAAACATTAATTACATTCAGTACTGGATTGTAAAGTGTCGTGTAATTAACACGTGCCAAAGAGCTCTGATGAAATATGTATACGTCCTGAGAACTATGTTTAGTAATAAGCGATGAAAATAGAATAAGAGCTATCCTCTTCTAATGTTATAAATTCGAAAGTAACTCTGTCTGTCTGTTTCCTCTTCACGGCTAAATCACTCAACTGATTTAGATAAAATTTGGTAAAGAGATAGTTTCAAACCTGGGGAAGGACTACGACGTTTTATTGGAGTAAGTACCATATGGGCGGAGCGCGCGTACAAGATAATTAACTACAAAACCGAATAATGATGCTTTTTGCATATACTGGAGTATACTTTGATGCCCGATCCTAGTGGAAGGCAACAGGTTTTTCATGTTTTCGCTAGTGACACATTTTTGCAAAAAATATGTTCCAAAACGTATCGTTTATTTTATGATTGATTGTAATCTTGTTTTCTTTAGGTTCTTTTAGTATGGTTCACTTTAAATGGTTTCTTGTTTCAAGGTTTATTTTATAAAGGCTTGCAGTACTACACCTACATGGAGAGTCACTCCGAAAAGCAACATTGAAACTTAGCTCAGGCACCAACTGAAATATAATAGAGAAGTTATTAGACTCCGATTGGCGATCCACTGGAGTATAATAGATAAACTATTAGACTTCGATCGACTGTAGATACTAATAGCTTCTCTATAAGACTCCAGCGCCGATTGCCTGCGAGATCTATAATACTGTCCCAATAATTACAGTAACGTTTTCTTCCCCTGTTTTAATAATGGCATCTACTGAATTAAATTCCGTCAATATTTGGCTACTGTTTGTTGGTTGGAAATATTCCAATCAGACCGCTACAAGTTTAAATAGATTCCAGTGTTCTGCCTCCGTGTACACTTGACTAATTAATATTTAAAATATTCCAGCAACAGTTCCAATAATTGCCACAACCGCGTCACCATTAGCCTTACAGCCACAACGAAATGGGCGCGGTCGCGTCCCGCGATGCGTGTAAAAGCAATTAAAATAAAATAAACATCAACCTGTAGGTAATTCCCTTTGCAACTGGTTTTATTTTAAAAGAACAGCTCGCTCAAGTTTGTTTGTTGATGTTAGAAATTATTCGGTTCGCAGCTAGCAATAGATCAGTAAATACGAGTAATTCTATTAAAGCATCTTGATATTGCTAAACGCCTTGTAAGAGGAAGCCTCTATATTTTCTAGACGGTAATAGGGGCCGGGTCGCTAGCTACGAGCCGTATTGGTTTTCTAGTTTCTCACGACATAGTCGCAAAGAATAAAGTTGTTAAATTAAAGACACTTATAATCGTTTCTTATAGCTGACAAATTGCCACGTAAAGCCATTGTTGACTTGTAATACAGGACCAAAGCTTTAAACACTTCCCTGTTTTACATAACCGAGGTAACAAAAACAAACTAATATACCGTGTATCTGGTGGTGAATGGTTATCGAATCTATGAAGAATTGGTCACAATGGACATTATATAATCAGTCACAATGTTGATTTATACTCGTACTTTGGGATTGGTGGTAAGTATGAGTGTTTATTATTTTCGCTATTGTAATGTACTCCAGAAATCTAAGTTAGAAATACATTAGAGGAATATTTGTTTGCGAGTCATTGGATGGAATTATTTCTTTAGTCAGACCGTTGCAGGTTTTAAAAAATTCCGGTATCCTACCTTTTTCAAAAGGCAAAGCAACAAAAGTACTGTTTCCTTAATAAGTGTACCAAATTTGCATCTGTCTTCAAACAGCTCCAATATCTTTACTAAAACATCATCACAACAACAACAATTTAACGGCGTAATAACCGCAAAAATACCGCCAAATCCTTGGAGATTACCCGCCAAAAATACAAGTTTAATTCCGCCGTAATGTGTGCCATCTTTATAACCTCAACATAAAGTGTAGCCCTAAATCAGCCTGTTCTCATATAATATAATCAGACAGGCCTCTCTCATGAATTTATACCACAAGGTAAAAATATAAAATTAATTCCGTACAAGAATTAACAGAATTCTGGACGTCATTGGCGCCGCTATGATGTAAAATAACAGTAAAACAATAGAACTGGGTAGATGCCGGTTGAAATGTTGATGAAAATTCTCGAAAATAGAATGTATAAAAATAGATTTTCCATTAAAAATTTATTCAGTTATGAACAATAAGAGTGAGGGCTATTTGTATGCTTTTATTTAATACATAAATTCAGAGCGCTCGTAACTTGCATTTTCCAGAACGTTATTAATTTTGTCTTCCCCTTCCTCTATTTTAGTTTATATATTATACCTCCTTATAGTATAGTCTATTCTTCAATGTTAAAAACAATAAATTGCCGGTATTTCATTGTGCTCTATCAAAAAATAGTTTTTATATTTTTTAACCTTAACTTTTAAGTTATAAGATTTAACTACTGAACTTTCTTTTGTTGTGGCTAGTCGGCTTTAACAGCATAAATAAAGGGAATAATGCATAGCCATTTTAAACACCATAATGTAAAATATTTTGTTTTAACCTCTCTTGTGGGTTAATTTGGCCGTGACCGCGCGAAATCTGTCCGCCTTAGATATTTCTTACAGATTTCGCTAATAGAGTGGCATAAATCTCTTTTAGTTGGAATGAAGCACGTTGTTAAAGCCTTTGATGTGATTTTGCCGCCATTTTAAAATATTTTTTCAACTTTGATTTAGATGCTAGAATGCGAATTCGGTTTACATAAAAAATATTTGATACCTCATTAAATTTCTGAATAGACTCATGTTTCTTTGTAAATTAGGTCAAAGAATTTGTTTAGGGATAATAGATTGTGTATATGTGTATAATGGCGCTTAAGATTTACTTACCTATAGTTTATATACCATATAATTATATAGAAAAGGTAGACAGAGGTCTATTATTCCCATATTCGACGGCCTCGATGGCGTAGTGGTTAGTGTAACCGACTGCCACGCCTGAGGTCGCGGGTTCGATTCCCGCACAAGTCAAACATTCGTGTGCATGAACATGGATGTTTGTCTTGGTCTGGGTGTTTCTATGTATAATATGTATGTATTTACAAAAAAAAAGTATATACCTATGTATGTTTATCCATTGTCTAGTACAAGCTCTGCTTAGTTTGGGCTAGATGGTGTTGTGTGTCTGTGGTAGAATATTATTATTATATTCTGCAAACTATATTTATAGGTCTCGTTATAGCTGGTACCGAACGCTTTATGGTTGAAAGTAAATTGGTAAGAATGCTTGCATGTATCAGCATTCTTCAAAATGTACTAAAAGATGTGTAAAATTTTCTATGTCGCATTGAGCCAGCGTTATTGGTTATTTATCGATTTTATATTGAGGATAGGTTCATACCCAGCTTTAAGATTTCTTTTTTGTTTTTCATTAGCCCTTTGTTATGTCCCACTGCTAGACAAAAGCCTCTCCCTTGTACTCCAAATCACTCTATTCGAAGATATCCCCTGCCTCTCCTTTTTGAGCACGTTCAAGTCATCCCGCCTTCAACTTGTAGTCGACGACGACCAAGCAGACCTAAGACAGTTAAAAAGAGTTAATACATGCTTCGGTTCATGAGGTTCCGACTCAATAAATTCTCAGTAGCCCGCAGTTAAGAAGTTGGCGATGCTTGTCTCGAAAAGTACATAAAGCCGCTGGCTCCGCATCATACTAAATTATTGTCTAATATTAGCGGATAAAGTAGATAGCCCTGTTGTACGAGAATCGATACATTTCTACGTTCCCGACCAATATATGCATGGTGTGGGAAGACGACAGCATAGACTCCTGAGCTATCCACCTATGTGGCGCTCTCCACAAGCTGGGAACAGCCCCACGGCTAGAGCAATTCGACTTATTAACGAGTTCCTTCAATATAGTCCAGATGCAGACATATTTTTTGACACCCGGAATGTAATATTAAAACATATTTATATTTACCTATGTAAAATGTAATGTCATAGTTCCTACATAGAGGTTGTTTTTGTTTTTATTTTTTATCTTATTTCCTTTTTGTTATGTTAGTCTAAGATCCTGTTAACATTGTAGTACTATATAATTTATTTTAGTATAGTTAGCATAGATATAAGTGATTTGGTGTACCTATACTGTAAGCTTATATTTTTATGAATAAATATGAATATGAATATGAATCTGATCTTTCACTGATCACGATGAAGTGACTTACCATCAGACTATACCAATGGTTATCAAGCGATAATGCGTAAAAAAAGTAGCGTCATTGTTAAGAAGATTGAGAGACAGTAGCAACAGCACCCTTAAGATGATTGCCTCACGTTCGGACTGTCCGATCTAATACAAATGGATAAAAATTATTATCGGGCAACACTGACTATTGTGTATTTTATTATTATTGATTTATATTTTTAGACTATAAGTAATTATGAATTTATTTGACATTGACTACGTTTTAAATTTTATTTAATTTGTATTTAATAATTGTACATTTTTCTTATATAGATGTTATCTGAAATAAAGTTATTATTATTATATATTATTATAAGCTTTAGTGAATGGGATAGTGCAGTTGTGTTTGCGTGCAAATATCTCTTGTTTTATCAATTTCCGTTATGTTTCGCACCTGTAACCGAAATTTGGTCTAGAGAACATTAGTATAGACGAATTTGTTTGCTAATACGCATATTTTAGTACTTAGTTTTAGAATGCCTTGATTATTAAAGCGAATATTTTCTCGATCCATTTTCATCCATCATCTTTGTCCATTATATCATTTGCGCTCATTTCACAATATCTAGGCTAAACCATTATTGCTTTCTCGTGTCTTTTCCGTCTAGTCCCATTCAGACACCAAAATTAAATAATGGTTAGATTTATATGACAAATCTAAGGCTAATCCATTTTCTTGGAATTCTACTTTGCGAGTCTTTTGTTGAGCATTTGTATTCGTTTTTTTGTGGTTTGAAGGTCATTGTCAAGGGCATATTTTCTATAACTGCATGACTCGCCTTTACATAGTACCCTATGTAAAGGCGAGCCATGCAGGTATAGAAAATATGCCCTTGACAATGACGTCGTCTTACTGTAATTTGTGCAGCAGTGGTTTGACACAAATTACAGTAAGACGTAATATGAATATTTTATAAACATACCAACATGTACTTGACTATTTTGTAAACACACGTAATAATAGTCGAGCCTGTTCGCATATACAGAACACATTTTACTAACACCAGGCTCGGTTCTGTAACTGAAAATATTTAAACATAAAAGCTCTATATAACTTCGACTAACTCGGGAATCAAATCCGAAACTTTAGAATCGAATGCCAATCGTATGTTATTGCTACCTTATGCCACGGAACGAGCTAAGCAATATCTACAACAATTCCGTTTAACTACACATGATTTCTGAATGTCATTGGTGCATTAACAAGCCATATTATTTTCTAAATATAATTTGACATCAAAAATCGAAACTTTCGATCTACTTGCCAACTAAATTAGTTAATAAAGTTTTAAACAGCTAAGATATTCTAGAAACTGTGTAATTAATTTTATTAATAGAAATCGACACTTGGGGTTACCAAATAATATCAGGTTTGGTTTGAGGCATAAGCCGCAAATCAATAATAATCCTGAGTGGTAACCTCATTTTCATTATAATTATATGTACATTATTTCTGTTTTTTCTGTGTATTAAAATATTGGTGTAATAATGTGTACTTATGTTTTGAAAATAAATACTTACTTACTTACTTAAATATAACTTTGATTTATTAAATATTTAGTAGATATCTAGCGGATAAATTAAAAATGCTTTTTTATCAGATAGAGGTGCAAAAATCATTGGGCTTTCCACTATCCAAAGTTTGGTTTAAGTTAGGTCTATCATTTACAAGTTGCAGTTTTTTCATATAAGGAAGTGATAATGCTCAATACATAGCAATGGAATAACGATCGAGTGGTCGTGGGTTTGAATCATTGCACTATCGACGTGAACCCACTCCTAACTCGCATTCTAGCTTAGCTGGAGAAGTAAAAAATGGGCTTATGTTTAACTTATCACCAGATATAGTAAAATATAACAGTCAAAAATAGTAAGTAATCACCAAATTGCACAGTAAAATATATTTAAAGAGATCAAAATAAGTCGATGGAGCCCCGCCAAGCGGGGCTCCTGTTTTTGGGTGGGTTTAAGAAGGAACCTAACATAACCTAATCCTTCCGAGACGGAATGCAGTGATTTGAGGCGTATAGGTGCTCGTTATGATATATTTTAGTAAGCATATTTTGCTGCGCAATTACTATTTTTGGTAATCATTATATTTAATCCCAAAAAAAATATGTATTATATTGTTTTAGGATATGTGTTTTGTCATTAATTTTATGTTTAGAAAAGGCTGTACCTCTGTAAATATCAACGTTTTATAAATACATAATATTAAGTAAATCACTGAAATTTGACGATAGTCGTAATTCACTATGAGGATATAATAATATATATTGCAAAAAGTTCTTGCGTAATTACAACCCAGAATTCATTGAAATTCATAATGGATAAAAAGTTGAAATAAAATTATAATCCCCGAGGCTTTAAGTAACAAACTTGTATTGTAACTATTTTTAATTAATGAATAACATAAAGCTAATAGCGTGGCTGTTTCATTATTAATTCAAAGTCTTTTGTAATTATTAGAACAAATAGCGAACGGAGTCAGATACTAATCACTGAATTGTTTGGTGCAAGTTATAAACGATCGTCTATTATACACAGCGCCTTTTATAAGGTGTCTTGTTACTGGACATGGGCCTCTTCTCAGTGTGAGAAAGGCATAGTTAATATTAATATTTAAGAAAATAATGCGACATTTTATGCTTATTTTTAGATTTTTCGTCAGTCTGTATGTTTGAACGCGCATCACGTAAAACTGCTGCACTAAATTATGGAAAAAGAAGTTTATTTTCTCAAATAGAATACAATGATTTGCTTACACTGAGAAATACAAGTTTAACTTTAGTTATTCTATATGAAACAAGTATCAGAACAGATGCGTTAGGTTTTTTGAAGTGAAAACTTCTTTAAGCGCGTTGAGCACTTCTTGGGTGAACAAAAATCATAGAACTCGCTTCAACGTCACCCTTCGTCATGGTACGCTTCCACGCTTTATATTTTTGAATTATTTTAGAATATTAACAATTTTTCAGAAATGGTGCGTCTCACACAAAAATTAACGTAATTTTGACCCCCCTTAATAACCCGTAAGACAGTATCAGGAATCCGACCCGCCCGTTTTAAATTTTTTTTTTGTTTTTAACGAAGTGTTTATGATTAAGGATTAAAGTTTTCACTTCTATCGGCAGTCCCCAAAGACTGCCCCAATTTTTTTTTCTTATTGCAATAATAACTGTACTAGTTAAAAGCTTATAATTATAGCTACTAATTTATTCTATTTAGTATACATTACATTTCATCTGAATGTCTGAGCGTTCTCCATAGTGTCGTATGTAACGTCTGTCAACCCGCACTGGGTCAGCTTGGTGTACTGGCCTAATCCCATCTCACACTGACAAGAGGCCCGTGCCCAGTAGTGGGACAGTTTAATACAGGGTTTATATCTATACTTATATTATAAAGCTGAAGAGTTTGTTTGTTTGCTTGTTTGCTTGAACGCGCTAATCTCAGGAACTACTGGTCCGATTTGAAAAATTCTTTCAGTGTTAGATAGCCCATTTATCGAGGAAGGCTATATATCATCACGCTAAGATCAATAGGAGCTGAGCACCAATGAAGAATGTTTCAAAATCGGAGGGTGCTTTTTCCTTTTGAGAACTTCCGCTGCGTGCGCTGCGTAAACAGTTAAAGTTTCGCAAAAATCATGTATGACCGAATTGTTCCCCTTTAAAAGTTCTAAAAAAAAGTCCGCGACAGCATATGTCTATCTTTTAAGGTTGGCTCACTATAAACATTTTTATGCTAACCAAATTTGTTCTAAAATAATGCATTATTTGCAAAGGTATTATTATAAACATGATATTAATCCTTATCCAAATAAATACGTTATTTATCACAAGTATTTAATTTAAAACAATATTGCCCTTTACATCATTCGATTTCAATGAATATCTTAGGAGATATCGCAGTTTTAAAATAACATTGCAGCAAAATAACTACCCATTACAGACATAGTACAAACGATGTTTCTCCTGGTTTATTCTGCGTGATTACTACTGGTTCGATTTGAAAAATTCTTTTAGTGTTGGATAGCCTATTTATCGAGGAAGGCTATAGGCTATATAACATCACGCTACGACCCACGGGGGTGGCGCAGTAACGATAAACGCGGGTGAAACCGCGGGAACATCTAGTTATTACATATAGCTGCTTGACTCCTAAGGTAAGTAATGGTGTGTTGCTGTAATATAATATTCTGTCAAAGTTGTCGTTACCACCAGGGAGACGACCCTTATCCAAAAAATGTAATATATGACGTATGATGTAGTGCCTTCTCATTATATCCCATGGGTGTCTTAAAACTAATGGATCATCTTCTTAATCCTTTGACTTAGAAGGGTGTAAGTGCGACTGGCGATCGTGAGACGTTGGGTTTGATTTGCCCGATCAAACCTTTTTGGAGACCAATTTTTTTGTGATAGTCTTGTTTTACATAAGGGTCCGAGTTTGAAATGCTGTTATATACTTTTGTATCTTACATATATATTACAGTTTATACACGCCAAACGTAATTGTTCCGTAAAGTGTTTATGGTTTTATGTTAGACAATCTTTAGTCCCATGTTTTTCGGAGTCAATAAATGTAAATGCTGGATAGGAATAGGTTTACCTTCTATAATGTGGGATATATAACATCACTGATGAACTACATTGCACCAGCT
The DNA here is from genome assembly GCA_963564715.1 of Catocala sponsa. Lineage (NCBI taxonomy): Eukaryota > Metazoa > Arthropoda > Insecta > Lepidoptera > Erebidae > Catocala > Catocala sponsa. The sequence continues at coordinate 14,596,894 of OY751351.1, forward strand.
ATGATTTTAAATACCACGTAGTGAAGTACGAGATTGCTGTCTAAGAGGCACAATACCAGCCTGCCGTTACAGAGAGTTTCTTAAAAAACCGAATTATATTTATTTGTTTAAGGATTTCCAACAAAGGAATATACAATAACATACATTATATAGCAGTAATAAAGTTCTTAGCGTGTATAGTCCCTCAATTATAGGAAACCACAGCTTGCAAATTATAATTACAACTAAACTAACAACTTAATTAAAGAAACAAACAGAAAACATAAAATTTTTAAACATAAAATTCTGCCTTTAGGGTAAACTTTGGAGTAAAACATTATTTGCTCGACTCCGGTAACGAACTTGACACCCCATGACCAGCAGGCGTATACACAACCATGGCGTCACATAGCTCTATTTTGAAGTTAATGACCTAAATCGCTTGCGTTTATGCTTCATTAACAATATCTGAAACTTAATTGGACGTACTTTCTGAAAAACGTTCCAACCCACAAAGTTAACATTTTGAGATAATCGTGATTAAAGTCCAATCCCGTATTGCTTCTTCATACTATTGAAATTAAACTACTATATACGGATTTTATCGCGTTGTTTATTTGACACTGTTACAAAATTTTTTGAAAAACTGTTACACTACTATAATCACTATTAAACTTTACAAATTTTAAGCTATTTAAATTATTGAAACTATTTATACTATTACTATACTATTATACTATTTAGATTTATTTTTACACTTTCCCCGACGTTTCGGTTGCTTTTCAGTAGCCATGGTCACGGGGAGACTAAGATGGTAGTTGTCTCAATGTTCCAGTGTAGTTATTTCAAAGTACTAAGGTTACTAAGTCATGATTTCATATTTAGAGTGATAGTAGAGCTACCAAATTTTTCCAGCTAGTAAATAGTAACCCCATGACTAATTTGCTAATAATAACTCGATTTTGACCCGAGTGTGGGTTGGAACGTTTTTCAAAAAGTACGTCCAAATTTTGTGTCCTATTAGCGCTATGAGCTTAGACATAAAAGTTAAAGCTTTAACTTTTGTGTCTAAGCCGAAAGCGTATACCATAGGCCGTTTAACCGAGAGAACGCGGCGATAAAATCAAAACAGTGTTCATTAGTACTAACATGAATAAATCACATTCTTGAAAGGGAATTCTAAGAGTATGTTTATTTTTTTAATGATTACATAAAACTCGCCCACACTGTCGATAATTTGAATAGCGCTGTCGACTTCTGCGTAAAATATTTTCGACTAGATGTTCCCGCAGTTTCACCCGCGTTTATCGTTACTGCGCCGCCCACGTGGGTCGTAGCATGATGAAGCCTATAGTCTTCCTCGATAAATAGGCTATCCAACACTAAAAGAATTTTCAAATCGAAACAGTAGTTCCTGAGATTAGCGCGTTCAAACAAACAAACAGACTCTTCAGCTTTTTATTAGTATAGATTAGATTTTCCATTGACTGCATGGATGTTGGTTGGTTGGTTTAAGTGGTCGCCTCGACACTCCCGCTGTGTCGAGTGTTGTGGGTTCGATCCTCACACGGGACAAAAAATTGTGTGATCTACAAATAGTTCTCCTGAGTATGTGTGTTCTTTGTGTCCGTTGGTTGAATGTTTGTAAAGCTCCTATTTATTCCTAGTGCAGAAGTGTATGAGTGTTGTGAAAAAAAAGAAAATGGTGCCAATTCTGTTGTCACAAAATTCTCTAGGCTTAATTAAAAATCACTAAAATTTAGTTTAGTCCTCTTAAATGACATTTCGTATTCTGAAATCGATAAAAGTGACAGCACTAAAAAAAATTTTAGTGATGTTTAGTTAAGTTTAGAGAATTTTGTGACAACAGAATTGGCACCAATATACCTTATTTTTGTCTTAGCTTTTTTAATAGGCAACTTCCACACAAGAATCAGTTCCTGTATCGCGGAGAATATACAAGCAATGGACACAAAGAACAATTAGACACAATCAAAGTAATTGTTGTCCCTGGTAGAATTCAAACCCATAACTCTCAGCGTAATGTCCGTAGCGAGACAACCATTATTAAAAAGACATACACTGCTATCCATCACAACGTTACGAGTATTTCTTTTGTTGGGATGTTTTTTCGGATTTAAAGCTCGTATTACTATGCGTGCGGTAACTACAAAATTTTGTTAAGAAATTGCATTTGGGCCGTAAAGTGCCCCTTTTTCAACGACAACCCTCTAAACAAAGCTATTTATAACTGGTTTATGGTTACGGTTTCGCCTGCATTGCATTGCCTGGGATGAAACTAACCTAATTGCTATGTAAAACTGTATGGGATAGCCGTTCAATATTGAAAGTGCGTGCACATGGTTTGAAATCCTATCAATATTATAAATGTGAAAGCTAGCTTTAATAAATTTTGAAGATTATTTGATACTTTATACTCACTTATTTATTTGGTTCACAGATAATAATAATAATATTCTTCCACATACACACAACACCATCTAGCCCAAACTAAGCAGAGCTTGTACTATGGGTACTAGACAATGGATAAACATACATATATACTTTTTTTTGTAAATAAATACATATTATACATAGAAACACCCAGACCAAGACAAACATCCATGTTCATGCACACAAATGTTTGACTCGTGCGGGAATCGAACCCGCGACCTCAGGCGTGGCAGTCGGTTACACTAACCACTACGCCATTGAGGCCGACATAGACCATACTCTGGATTTACTCATAAGATACTCAGACTTTTATCATGATATGCTTTCTCGTGTGTTTCAAGCAAGAGAAAATAGTTAGAGAATATTAATTTCTTGAATAAATTTATAAGCTGTCCCACTGCTGGGCATGGGTTTCTTCTAAGGTCAGGCCATAATTCATCACACTGTCTCAGTACAGGTTGGCCGACTTACATATCTACATATCTTCGAGAACATTACGTAAAACTCTTAGACATGCAGGTTTCCTCACGATGTCTATCTTCACCGTTAAAACGAGCGATAACTATTTAATATGCACAAAAATTTAAAAACTAAAAGGTGCGTGCCTTGGGATCGGACTCGAGACCTCTTCGGGGCAGTCCAATGTCTCCCATTAGTCTATCTATTCTTAAATATAAACCATAAAATAAATCAAGCGAATCATAATGTCTATTCCCATGAAGTTTATTAGTGTTTCTATTACATTGTGAATGTGTTCACAAATGACTATTTGTCGCCATGCAAGGAGATATTCTCACTAATTATGAAAGTTCCTTTTATCTTGAGATTCATCGGCATCTTACCTAATGTCGTAACATTTATTTCACAGATACACCGATTTGAAAGACATACATATTTTATGTTATATTACTCACTGTCGGCGGCTTCATCCGCTGACCGTAACATAGAATATACTATGTGTTAATCCTGAAGTGATGAGCGTATTGGACTATGGCTTAACCCTTTTCACGCTAAGAACAGAGCATGGCCAGCAGTGGGGCAGTTTATAGTCAGGACTAATATAATATTATTAATCCAGGAAATGGTCAATATGTGTGTCGAGTTTTATCCAAATCTGTTCAGCGGTTTACACGTGATTGAGTAACAAACATCGTCATAAAATTTCATATTTCTAATATTAGTGGAATAATGTGACTACCTCGTTAGTCCTGTGGCATAAGTATTCACTTACGTCTGTTTCAATTCCGGGTCGAGCAAAGTGTTATCGAGTTTTCTGTAAGGCAATTCTCAGTAGAAGCTTGGAATGTGAAAATTAACCAGGTAGATAATAGGCTTACGAGGTACTATACAGCTGTGAGTGTATGTAAGAAATTAAGCTAACGTAAATGGTTAACATATCACACAAAATAGCGTCGATTTCCCCAATCCACTATTTGCACGGCCAAAACGAATTCATTCGAATAATTAGGCAAGGTACTAATTTTTATAGTACTTCCATTTGCCGAAAGCATAAAATATTGAGTTGGCCGTCGTAGGCACGTAGTGCAATAATCGTATGCGCTATTAACATTGTAATAATAGTTAAAAAGATAGCTTTCTTACATTTTATGGTGTCTAATAACCTCGTGGCTTGAGTTGTCGCCATTAAATAAACTATATGGTGCTTTGTTTGTGGTCTATCGTCTAAGACCACCTACTTGACAGCATTCGTTCTCATGTTTATTTTAGTATTGCCTATGTTTACTATTCGTGGTTAAAGTTACGAGCTTTCTCTCAGCTGATCGATGCATGTTCTCACGCGTGATAGCCAGACATGTATCGCCAATTATTTTTTCAGTTCTAGGTAGACAACAGGTAATTGGGGCCGAGCGTATTGCTATGAACCGGTCACATTTCCAAATTCCGTGCTGGTATTGGAAATATCTAAACATTTCAATAAAATTTTACTAAACTTGGAAATTGAATCTGGGACCTTATCCTTACAATCGCGTGCAAAACAAGTGTAAACTTATACCAAGAGACCAATTTAGCAGGATTAATGTTAAAGCATGAAGTAATAATTACTTTTACTGAGTCAAAATGCAATGATTGCGATCTCTTACATTTGGGAGGTTAATTCAAATTCAAAACATTTATTTGCTCGAAACATGGTACATTATAGTTGTTATACATTATAAATAGGATCACATGTTCTGCTCCTTAGAGCCTGCAAATATAAATACATTAAAATGTTGTGATTAATATACATTATTTTTACGTAAGTATACTTATGTAGCTTTCACTTATCTTAACGATAGGTACTTATAATATAATATCACGTATATACATATGAATGCTTATACAAATGTAGGTATATTCGACTGCACAAATGGCATAGGTAGTGCTTTATGTAGTTGCCATGCTAATGTCACTGCGCAAAGTATTGTAGGTTCCCTACTAAGAATTGTGTGTTCCACAAAATATGTTTGACACACGTCTGTGTTTTTTGCGGCCCTCGCGACACATGATTAAATTTATTCCCAATGCGGAAGATGTCTTTTTTCAATAAAGAAAAAAAAAAACGTAGACCTAGTTCCTAAAGCGGGAAGCAACGATTACGGATCGCCACTTGCTACGATCCTAGCATATCTATCTTTATTCATTTCCCAAATGTATGAAGTCCAGGAGTTGATTTAAGCCTTGCAGTGGAAGCCAGACACCACGTACACTGCCACGTATCTTCCATGTTCTGTAGTAGGCATTAATATACATATTTTCATGCACAAACATAACTGCTTTTTGGAACACATCAGAAGCTAAATTTTATTATAGAAACATACATAGCTTCAGCTTCATTTAAAACTCGTTAAACTAGCGCGCGAGCTAACATGCCGTTTGAAAAGTATAAAATAGTATACCATCTATATGCCAGAAGTAAAATTAGATAGAGGTGTAGAACACCTACATATAGCACCCACGCTATATGTGTAGGACCTATGACATAAAATGCAAGACATAAGCCCAGACCCCATGTTGTGTAGAGAAGACTTTAAAAGTAATACTTACCCCGACTTTAAAATCGCACATTACCATTTACAAGAAACTTCATATGACTTCGTAACTATAGATCTACGAAGTACTCTATAAGTAATTGTCTTAGTAGCACAGCGGTGTTGAATGCGACTGCCGTGCTTGAGGTCTTGTGTGTCTCTCGGGTTTGATTCTCAAGTCGGGCAAAGCATTATTGGGATTTTCTGTCTGGAGAATTTCGGTAGTGGCACGAGTTCATGCATTACGGCCAGCAGATGGCAGTACGTTAGTACTCTATATATAAGCCCTAGACTGGCAAAATATGAATGTAGATCATTTGTGGCAAGGTAAACTAATAGCACAATACAACGAACAGCCCCAGTACTTAAATAAAACATGTCTTCTTTCCATCGATATTATCGAACGACATCTACATTTTACAGTCATCATCACTATGTCTCCAATAACTTTCACTGCATTCCTCTGACTATTATAACAGCAGGCCTTTTGAAATCCAAAAAGACTAGTCATGTGCGAGTCGGATTTGTTCACTGAGGATGCCGTACCTTACAAGAAAACGTATAGAAAGTTATATAAGTATATATCTTCTCTCTATCTCGGCGGGTAGATCCAAAATACGAGTGTATAATAATAATAATAATAATAATAATGTCCTCCAGACCGAATTTCGACCATGGCGGCCAGACTTAACGGAGACTGGCCATCTGCGCAGGAGATATTATAATGCACAAGTATGTGCACAAACACAAGTGCACTCTCTGTTCCCTAACTCTCATGATCCGATGGGACGATAATCCGACACGACCGAAGAGAGATCGGGCGCAGGACCAACGGCTTTACGCGCTATCCGAGGCACGGGGGTGTCTAACACTGCCAACTTCCTAACTCCGGGCTGCTATTGAGATTTCTTAACAGAAAAATGCAATAACTTTTTGTTGGCCCGACCCGGGACTCGAACACGAGACCTCATGCATGGCAGTCGTATTCACTACCGCTGTGCCATGGAAGCAGTTAAACGAGTGTATTGAGTGTATACGTCACCAAGGCCGTATATAGATTAAAATATCTATTTTAATTAATTACATTGCAATATTTCATTCTTCAATCGTTAGAATACCGATCGCAAAACTAACTTTGTTCATAGTCTCATCTGTTGATTCCCCAAAAAATGTCCTGGCAAGGTCTCATTGAATATATTCTAGTGGATAATCCTATTTAATAATAACAATAATTATATTTATTTTCTCCTCACAAACAAACTAAAACATAATTACAGATTTACTTATACTAGCGGTCGCCTAGTGCTCGAAATTCGACCAACTGATATATATTATGTCATGTCATTATACTCGTATATTGATATATGTAACCATAGTTACGCGCTTCGACTGCGTGTGTCAAATGCATGGTTCTGTGTGTGTAGTGTTTTTTCGTTAATTTAATGTATTTATTATACGTATTTTATATAAATATTAGCATTCGTCACTTCTTCTCTGTATAAACTATAAGTGTGCGAAATATCATACTCCTCCGTCCGCCCAATTTTCATAAAAAGGGATCCAAAGTTTTCGCTTCACGTATTAATATATATATATATATATTTAGGTACAATTTAAACTTGTCTACAGCTTAATTATTTTTATATAATTTAATTAGTATCCATATATGTATATCGCACATCCAAAAAATTAAATATATTAATGAGTTACATTTGCAATCAAGTTCGACAACATTATTTATAACTATTTCCATTAATAGCATTAGCAGTTGCTGAGATAAGCTACGTGACAGACATACCTAGTCGCACGTTTTTACCATTTTGCTACGGAACCTTAAACCCATATCAGACAAAGGCATTGCAAGTGACTTCATCCCTCACTCCACATTCGTCAATGTAAGATGACAATAGAATCCATTGAAGTGACGTATTTGCTTTCAGAACACAATACTATGGCGCCTTTTATCGAAATCGCTCGATTTAACTATTGTCGTGGTCAATATAGAAGGGAAAGTTGCGAACTAAAGATGGATGCTAAGGTATTGGTAGATGTGAATAATATCCATCTTTTTGGTGAGTCAGCATCCTTTGAACTGACGTATTTGCTGGGTAAATTGGGTCGAACAATTTAAATCATAGCTTTGCGCGAAAAACCCATTATATTTAGGCTTATGTTTAACTTATCACCAGATATAGTAAAATATAACAGTCAAAAATTGTAAATGATCACCAAATTTCACAGTAAAATATATATAATAACACCCATATTCTAAGACGTTTCCTCAAACGTTCCTCGACTCCACTCAACATCACTCGAGGAAATCAGTATTCACAGTTGCAAAAAATCTCCTCCACTCAGCGTCCCTCGACATCTTTCCTCACTCGAGGTGAGGAAACAACTGTCAAACTCAAGGTACGTCGCGACCAACCTTAAGGAATACTCGAGGAAGATCTACGCCATTGTTACCTATTCACCTACGCTTGTAAATACGACTGATCCGATAATTCTATTTGAAGATTTTTAAAGTATTTTGTAATGGATTTTAAACAATTTTTGAATTATTTATATGATAATCCGTACGATTATTCTGAAAGGCGTTATTTGCGAGACGCAACTTCTCCGCCTCACTGAATATTTGTCTTCCAGACATATATGTGTGGAACAAATAAAGCTAAAGGATACAACTTGGATCACAACACAAGAAACAAATCAACATAAACAACTCGGAATGACGCGATGCGACATAGATAAGGTTAAAAAACAAACATCTGTCAATTTTGAGGTGATAATAGACAAAAACATTAAAAAGTATTTTAAATCTATGATTTTGTGACGTATGTAATGACGTTTTACCTCGACTCAACCCCATTGGAGGATCCTCAAGATCACCTCAAGTCAAGAGAAAGACATGACTAAGAATACCGATTTCGAGGATTCCTTGAGGTGATCCTTAAGGTATCCTCGGTTGAGTCGAGGTTGAGGAAGGTTTGAGGTTACTTCTTAGAATATGGGTGTAAGAATACCGATTTCGAGGATTCCTTGAGGTGATCCTTAAGGTATTCTCGGTTGAGTCGAGGTCGAGGAAGGTTTGAGGTTACTTCTTAGAATATGGGTGTATGTATTAATATATAATATATATCAAAATAAGTCGACGGAACCCCGCTTCGCGGGGCTCGTATTTTTGGGTGGGTTTAAGAAGCAACCTAACATAACCTAACCCTTCCGAGACGGAATGCAGTGATTTGAGGCGTACAGGTGCTCGTTATGATATATTTTAGTAAGCATACTTTGTTGCGCAATTACTATTTTTGGTGGTCATTATATTTAATCCCTTATATTTATAAGATAGAGAACGATATATACGTATTTCAAAGCTGTTGGTCTTAATACATAAATAAATAAATAGATAGTGTATTTCTTCTTTAGTAATACATAATATACAAGTATGTTCAGTTGCAACTGTTAAGGTTGAATTTCTCAGTCCAGATGCTCAATTTTTGAGCGGGAATTTCGTTGAATCATCCCTCTCCAAAATATTCCACTAAATTCTTTGTAAAATATTTTACTTTATATATTTCATATGAAATATATAAAGAGAGAAATATCATTTAGAGAGAAATGCGGCATGAAAGTGGATATAGTTACAAGAATAGAAAAGGGTATGTTAAGCTGGTTTGGACATGTAGAAAGAATGGACGAGGAAAGACTGACTAAGAAAGTTTATAAGGCTAGTGTGAATGGAACAGTCGCAAGAGGAAAACCTAGGCGAACGTTTCTCGATCAGATCGGAGGCGTTCTGGACAAAGGCCAGGTTAAGAGCTTCTTGAACCGACAGGCGTGTATGAGGAATGTGATAAAAGTGAAAGAAGCCAGAGAAGTGTGTCAGGATCGTAGCAAATGGAAATCCGTAGTCTCTGCCTACCCCTCTGGGAAACAGGCGTGAATCTATGTATGTATTTCATATGAGCGTTGCAGGACGTTAGTTTTGCAGTATATTGCAGAGATAAGAATCAAACAATAGTCCCACATTTATGTGACATCCTGTTTAAGATCAGCGTTTACTATAAAATGTGTCCTTAATTTCATGTCATGTATTTAAAGCATTGTTCTAATAGGTGAAAACATTGTGGGAAAACCTGCATATCTGAGGGATCTGTATAATGTTCTCGTAAATATGTGAAGTCTGCCAATCTGCACTGGGCTAGTGTGGTAGACTTTAGCCAAATCCTTTTGGAAAGAGAGAAAGAAAAAAAATTAATTTATTTGACAAGAAAAGAAAATAATAATAACAAGGTAAATATAAAATAATTAAATTTTGCCAAATGGGACCTAGTTCAGTATATGCAAGGCTAAGGAAGCCTCGCGCTGGTTTATGCGCGCGCTTTTCACACTGAGTCAGTGGAAGAGCTTATAAAGATGGCTGATATATTGTTATTATACCTATTATATTACTACTAGGAAATCTTACTGACAAGTTGTTCTGCTAAAGCCTCCACTGGTTATAAAGTCAAGAAAGTCTCTTTTGCTATTATTTAATACCTGCGCTACGGGGGACTTTACAAACTAACTAATACTAATATCAGCCCTGTATTAAACTGTCCCACTGCTGGGCACGGGCCTCTTCTCAGTGTGAGAAGGGTTAGGCGATAGTCCACCACGCTGGCCTAGTGCAGGTTGGCAGACTTCACATATCTTCGAGAACATTATGGAGAACTCTCAGACATGCAGGTTTACTCACGATGTTCACCTTCACCGTTAAAGCAAGCGATATTTATATTTATTGTCTACAACTGATAGAATTTATGATTTGACATTTATTCATGTAATTTACCGAAGACCTCTTTAATCTCAATATTTAACACAAATATAGTCTGCTATATTTATTTCATCTAGTATTTTATCAATTACTAAAATTATAAATATAAATTATCATTTAGAGTCTGCCATTAAAAGGTGCAATCATTTTGATGTATTAACTAAGATAGAATTCGACAGTGAAGTTACTGAAGATGTTTTATCTCAGATGAAGATAGATTTATTTAATTCTCAAAATTAATAATATCTGATATAACATTACAATGAGTTCTGTCAATACAATTTGCTTTTTAGATAAACATTTTATTTAGAATAGAACAGTTAGTCCACTCACATTATTTTATTATGAAAGTCAAACTTTTATTTAGTCCCAATATTATCATATTTATTTTTCTGAAGCATATTTATATAATTGAAATAATACAAAACATACCTTGTATTATTTTAATTGACATGCGAACTCATGAAAGCTGTGTATAAAGAAAATCCAATACCGTTAATATACACTGTATAATATGTATTCTTAGTCCTACAGCCAAATTAATGTCATTATAATATAATTTGTAGTGTAATTTGTATTTATAATATAATTCGTATTGCAAACACGTCCGCTTGTAACCAAAGGGTGCTTGTTGAGATACTTAATGTTGATAACTTCGATAATATTAACATTTGTGTTCTTATAATCAAACGAAGTTGCGAATCTTTACAAGTAAGGCTGGTCACAGACATGCGACAAAGTATATCGAATCGACCCTATCAAAACAAAACAACGGGTTGCACTCCGGGAGTGCCGGCAGAAGTGAAAACTTGAATATTAACGTTGTGCATTTTTGATATTTTGGAATGGTTAGGGAATAATTTTGCACGAATTGCTTTAATTTTATTATTAGTATAAAAGTACTATCATTTAAGTGGTGAAATACAATATTCATTTATTGCGCTATCGTACACAAATATGAAAATTCTCCCTCCGTCTTACGAATTTTCGATCAGGTCACGTGTCCTGACGCGAGTTTAACATTTTTTACCCATCACAAAAAGTGCACAACGCCACTAAAGTAGGTTTCACTTCAAAAATAAAACATAATTAGCTGCCAATTTTGAATATAGAAATAAGGACTTTACACGTTGTATAAATAGATTTTGTAACAATGGACAAAAGTTTATTATTTGCCCGTTGTGTTAAGCAAGTAAACGTGTGAAAACACATACAAACGTTTTAAATTACAACTTTTCTAAAGTTTATTTTAGCATCCTAACAAACACACTTCACAAAGGTTTGTGAAGCTTAAACTTGTATGGTTAGCGGAGTTTGAACAAAACATCAGCGGCTCAACGAAAATAAACAGCTACACTGCAACTTTTTGCGCGCAATACTTTTGTTATCCTTTAGCATGCTTAGTAGTATCTTAGTTTTTTAATCCGCCACGCTGAGTATACATAACCAGGAGGATACATTTCATCTTTATAGTGCCGTTAAAATATCGGGCTATGTAGATAAATACCCTGATATGTATTTACCTACATAGCCTGATATATATATAATTAAATTATTATGTATATAATTTAAAAAAATTGTTAAACTTAATTTAAAAAGATTGTTAAAATTGTTAACTTTCATAATAATTGTGAACTGCCCGCGGGACAGGCTCAGCCTAGTGCGGGTAGTTATGGTAATTGCTAATCATAACTATTTATAAAAACCTGTAATGAATGGAACTGTATAATGTCAACTATTGTAAAATACCTTTATGCTAAATAAATTATTATTATTATTATTAAATGGAATATATAATTTAATAGACTCCATATAACATAAGTAATATACACGTTTGTTACATAAATCTTCTACCAAACTGCTGTACAGTTAGTCAGCAATTTTCTCGTGGATACACAATTATACAGTAATATGTACTTACCTACATTTAACTATTATTATTTTTTATTTAATCTGTTTTATTCGGAATATGGCGCGATTTATATTAAAAGTTTAAAAAGCCTCCGACACAAAATAATAAAAATAGTAATCCAACATTTTGCAGTGGCGGCCATCTTGGATATTAAATTTATCATAGTATTCTACTAGTAAAGCCCTTTCATTTGATACCCATATTGAGGGAGTTGTGAAAAAATATGTAATCCGCCATTTTGTGGCGGCGGCCATCTTGGACCGATTTTCATCAAACATAGCTAAGAACTCTCCTGACTAATTTACCTTTCAAACAAAAAAAACAAAATCAAAATAGGTTCATCCGTTATAGGGAGCTACGATGCCACAGACAGACACACACACACACAGACACGTCAAACTTATAACACCCAGTCGTTTTTACGTCGGGGGTTAAAAATCCGTATAAAGTAGTTTATAACATTCGCGGAAACGTCAAATAAACTTTCTTTTCCTTTTGTTTTTAGTAGTTGCTATACGTTTTCCGAGACAAAAAGTGCGCGTTATCGCTCTCACCAAAGGCCGTACTGCTTTCTATACATTATCCAGATCAACCTATGGAAATTTCACTATTTAGAAGTACCCACTAAGTACTCAAATTTCGCCATTTTTACCGACACAGTCGAATTCCGTTGTGGGTATGTCTGACAACGGCCTTACAGTCGAATCTTAGGATTTTACATTTATTATAAAGGTCGGAATATAGCAGTACGTGTTTCATAAGGTGGTTCTATCAATTGAACCAAACGAGGCTTTGTTGGCGCCGTAATGAAAGCCCCTTTCCTGGTATGGTTTGGTCTCCAATCTAATTTGGTGGGAGCGCAGCTGTCAAATATTGTTTGTATCGCCAATTCTGATACTCTTTGCCTTCGGTCCCTGTTATTTATTTATACACATGAATAGAAATGTTTGGTTATGTAAGATTCGTAGATTCGTATGGCTATTGATGAAAATTAAATTGACTTTGATTTTTTGTTTGAATGACGCTGTAAAGTAGAAAAATGCTTTTATTGTATAGAAAAAATGTCAAGGTATTTATGTTTTACAAATAGTTCTGATATTTTGAGTTTTTGGATTGTTATACGTTGTAAAAGTCAATTAAAATGTATTGTATATACAGCGGAGCGCGTTTTTTTTATTGCCCTTGGTGGCAGACGAACTAGTGGCCCACCAGATGGAAAGTGGTAACCGCTGCTCAAAGCAATGTCAAGACACAGCAAAGCCGCTGCCTACCGTATATGAAGAAATCTCTTTAAACCTCGTTTGAAGAAGGACATACATATCATAGCGCTCGGGAAATATAATTGTTATATGGAGGGACACAATATTATGACCGAAATAAAGGTTTATATACGTTTAAGTCAATTTGAATCACTAGTGACTCAAACGTTGTTCACTAGTGATTCAAATTGAATTGCAAGCCAGAAAAAAGGATTCTACGGGCGCTCTGGAAGTTCCCCAACCAACTAGTAAAAACCTTCGGCTTGCTTTAGGAAGGCTAGCTATGAAGCTACGAAGGCCTAAACGACTCTCTGAGGCATTCATAATTATTATTATTCTCGCTAAAGAGATATAAAATAATACCATTAAAATTGTTTGCCAGAATTCTAAAATAATAATTTCACTACTTTTATGAAGAATGCTTTCAAAATAAATAACCGTGTGGATATAAATTTAATTAGTATGATAGCTAATAGCTGTCTTCATTGACTCAAGGAAGATTGTTTGGTACACAACTGCTGAAGCAATTAAACTGTAATCGATCTACTTAACAATAGAGTCCGCTACTCGAGTACCTACTCACTAACATCGGAACGATTATAATTGTTCCGATGTTAGTGAGTACTCGAGTAGCGGACTCGTTATTCGATACTTTTATCGATACTATTATTTTGTAGCTTCCACTCGCTTTGTGCAATGTATCGAGTAAATTAATTAAGTAGTATTGATTGAGAAGAATAATAATTAAGAAATAGGAGTTTGGTTCCCGGACGAGCAAATGATTAACACAAAAGAGAGGCTTGAAATGTACCTCATAGGTAATGTACTACCTCAGTAGCGCAGTGGTAGTGAATGCAACTGATTTGCGTTGATGGTCCCGGGTTAATTGCAACTGATGTGCGTAAGATCCCATAAGGGTTTGAATCCCGGGTCGGACAACAAAATGTTACTTGGTGGTGTTTCTGAAATACTCGGTAGTTGCCCGGAGTTGGGAATTTTTTTATTTTTTTTTATTGCCGTTGGTGGCAGACGAGCAAGTGGCCCACCTGATGGAAATTGGTAACCGCTGCTCATGGACTTCAGCAATGTCAGGAAACAGCAAAGCCGCTGCCTACCGTGAAAGAAGAACTCTCTTTAAACCTCGTTTGAAGAAGGACATATCATAGCGCTCGGGAAACACCGAAGCTGTTTCCTTCTTCCTTCAATTCTGGGTCCTTTAAGCGGGGCGTGAAAAAGCACCTTCTCAGGCCGTCAAAGTAGAGACCTCAACATCGCCTCGGCTGCTGTGGGGGCGGTGTGGAGGCCACTGCTCTTAGACCACACGACTGCTTACCATCAGGTGAATTGTGGTCATTTTAACGAGCAAAATAAAAAATTATAAAAAAGAAACTGGCGTGAATTTTTCACCGAAATTGACGGTGTTACACACACAGTTACAGTTAAGCCGTTGTTTCTGCGCCTGAGTTCTTTTCGGTGGGATTGCCGTCCCATTGTACTATGAGAGTTAGGGAATAGGGAGTGCACTTTAATTGGCTGCCGTGACTGGAATTCGGCCTGGACGACGTTATTATAATAGTCCGTCCTCTCATACATGCAGCCTACAATATAGCCGACAAAATTTTAGTATAACTCACTTCTGGGCACCCTTCCGGATATACCCGGATACCTGCTTAGTGAAAAGGAGGTATTTTTAGGGAAATCTAGTTTTTATACACCTCTTCATCGATACAGACATAGTCTTTATTACTATACATATACCTTTTCTTTGAAACGAGCCCCGTGCCAGCAGTGAGATAGCTTATAAAGAGATCATTATTTTATATTATATCCATGACCACGTCTTTCTGTTACACGTCGTATGACGTCAGCAAGTCACGTAAACTATGGTCGTAATTAAGACCACCTCAATACTTTCTTTGAACGCTGCAGTAATTACAGAGCACACCGCAAGCAGGCAACGTTTACGAGTATTTAATGTTTAGAAATATGGTCTTTGATATTGTAAAGACCTAAGTAACTGGTAATAAAAATAGTTTAAAGTTATTGGCAACTTTAGAATAAAATGTATGTTGTAATTACGTAATTGGCGAGTGAGAATAATGTAGTATTATATCGGGGGACCATTGTCATCTGTAGTCTCTGCTTACCCCACCAGGGCCACCATTTTGTCCATGGGTTTGCTCGTGTAAACTTTTAGGTACACGAGCAACGGATGAACGGACAAAATCTAGTTATAAATTACTTATGTAAAACATATACCTCATACAGAAAAGGAAATCACTAACCTACATAGGTTAGGGATTTTAACTTCTGTGCTTTTTTCTGGATGGAAGCCGGAAGGTATTCCATGTCCTTTTCTGTTCCCCTGAAAACGTGTACACGAAATTTCATGATGATCGGTCAAGGCGACGGCTTGAAAGCGTAACAAACAAAAAAACTCACATTCGCATTTATAATTAATTCTAAGTTTTCTATTTTATGCTTTGTTGTTATATGTATGTGCATGCTGTGGTCTCCTATAACTAAAGGAGTACACTATACAAAACTAATGTCCATTTGTCTGTGCAATTTTGTGTATATTCTTTGTTGGAGTTCCTTAATAAATAAATAAAATAAATAATATTAGTTAGGATTATCACTTAAAATACAACTGACGAAATGTAGATGAAATATGGATGGAGAAATGGTATTGGAACAACAGACGGATACGTAATTTTTATGGAGTGTCGTCCATAAATAATATTGGAAGACTAACCTAACAGCAAACGCACCCATTTATCAACGTAGCTACTGAGAGAGAAATGTGCAATCGAAACTAGCCTTTAATGCTGCTGACATCCCATGAACCGAATGAGCAATATGGTTTAATTATACCAACCAGCCAATTAACAGTCACAACAGAATATTAACACGTGCTATCAGAGAACTGTCAAAGGCTCTATTAATTTTTAAGCTGCCAATAAGCGGTATTGCGGCAGACTAGCAACTTTTTGCGAGTCATAGTTCTTATTGTAGATAACAATATTTTTCAAAAGAACTAGTATCTTGTAATAACAGATTGAGTATATTAAACTCCATAAGTCATATGTATATGAAGAAGATACCTACTTTTATGTACGCCTGGGCAACTGTGCCTATTGTATAAGGCACAAATGCGCCCTTGCATGGAGTACTGTTCTCATCTTTGGGATGGCTCCGCGCAGTACTTGCTGGACGCTCTCGACCGGTTACAGCGGCGGGCTCTCCGTATCATGGGAGATCCAGGGGTCACGAGTTCACTGAAACCTCTGCAACTCCGTAGGGACGTTGCCTCATTGGCATGTTTCTACAGCATATACCACGGGGAGTGCTCTGAAGAGTTATTCCACCTTATCCCGCCCTCCCCTTTCCTATCCAGAACAACGCGTGCTGGGCTCAGATGCCATCCTTACACGGTAGAGTCGATTAGAGCGCGTACCAACAAGTTTGGGTCCTCACACATCTGCCGAAGGACCAAGGCATGGAATTCTGCCAAGGCACGTGTTTCCTTCTTCCTTCAATCCTGGGTCCTTTAAGCGGGGCGTGAAAAAGCACCTTCTGAGGCCGTCAAAGTAGAGACCTCAACATCGCCTCGGCTGCTATGAGGGCGGTGTGGAGGCCACTGCTCTTAGACCACACGACTGCTTACCAGTCATTTTGACGAGCAAAATCAATAAAAAAAACCTACTTTGATTTAAAATAAATGAGTCTTCCAAACTTGCATCGCAAATACATACTTAAAAATGTATAGATTTACAGCTGAAGAAATACAATTCAAGTACATTATACTTCTGGTTCTGCTTAGACATTATTACACAAAACTAAAAATATGTATTTATATTTCAGTAAACCATGCTAGATATATTTCCACTAGTTGACCCACGCAACTTCGTCTCCTTCAAACTTCGGATGCTCCGCTCCTATTGGTCGTAGCGTGATATATTATAGCTTCGCGTTCGTCAATAAATAGGCTATCCAACACTATAATAAATGTTGGCGGCCTCGATGGCGTAGTGGTTAGTGTAACCGACAGCCACGCCTGAGATCGCAGGTTCCATTCCCGCACAAGTCAAACATTTGTGTGCATGGACATGTATGTTTGTCTTGGTCTGGGTGTTTCTTTGTATAATATGCATGTATTTACAAAAAAAAATGTATATAATATGTATGTTTATCTATTGTCTAGTACCCATAGTACAAGCTCTGCTTAGTTTGGGTTAGATGGTGCTGTGTGTATGTGATAGAATATTATTATTCTCTTTATTATTTTTTTAATTCGAACCAGTAGTTTCTGAGATTAGCGCATTCAAACAAACAAACAAGCTCTTTAGCTTTATAATATCAGTATAGATTTTACTTTTTTTTATTAGGCTGCGTGTTAATATGGTATTTTTACCATCGCTTGCATGTACCTATAGCTTTTGTACGTGCAAGATTTGCTGCCTATGATTATTTTAAATTCAGAAACGCAATTGATAATTAACGTATTTTATTTTTGTTATTAGTCTATTCTTAGGTTAAAGACTCGTATTTAAAACAAGCGATTATATAATCAACCAATAAGCTACCATAAAGTTGCTAGTATACATAGTCCCTGAAACATCGCATGCACTATCATTAACGACAGAACGAACATGTCACAGTGACGGTTTAATGTGCTTCTCTTATTAAAACTTCAATTGAAGGGTTTTTATGGACAGATGGGCAAATTGGACGTTTGGTAAGGGTAATTGTGGGAGAAGCTAACGAAACGAAGGCTTTTGGTGTTTATCTTGGTTTGTGAGTGACTCCACCTTGTATTGTAATCAATCACTTTAGACCATGGGAATATAAGCTATTATTACAGTAAGACTAAGATGATGGTCATAACATTGTCTTGGAGTGTGATTTACATAATGTCGAGATAGTTACTTAGAATTTTAATTTTACAGTCCTTAAAGCCTAGAATTTAAGCAATAATCCTGATAACAGCTCGTCTGATGGCAAAAATCTGCCTGAGATTCATAAATGCTTTTCCATTAAAATTTAACAAGAATTGCTGTAGTTTCTACCTACGACAAACATACACGGTTACATAATATTGTCTTCTGTTTACGCGAATGTTATTCATTGAAATTAAACTACTATATACGGATTTTATCGCGTTGTTTATTTGACACTGTTACAAATTTTTTTGAAAAACTGTTACACTACTATAATCACTATTAAACTTTACAAATTTTTAAGCTATTTAAATTATTGAAACTATTAAAACTATTTATACAATTACTATACTATTATACTATTTAGATTTATTTTTACACTTTCCCCGACAGCTAGACTTCATGATACTTTGAGCTCATTCTGCGTAAATTGAAACACCCATGATTAAATTATGTTCGGGTACTTTGAAATAACTACACTGGAACATTGAGACAACTACCATCTTAGTCTCCCCGTGACCATGGCTGCTGAAAAGCAACCGAAACGTCGGGGAAAGTGTAAAAATAAATCTAAATAGTATAATAGTATAGTAATTGTATAAATAGTTTTAATAGTTTCAATAATTTAATTAGCTTAAAAATTTGTAAAGTTTAATAGTGATTATAGTAGTGTAACAGTTTTTCAAAAAAATTTGTAACAGTGTCAAATAAACAACGCGATAAAATCCGTATATAGTAGTTTAATTTCAATACACGGTTAAATAAATTAAAATGAATAGCTTGTTTCTATCCAAATTTTTGTCCAACTAAGACTCAACAGATTAAAAGAGAGCAGCACTTAATAGCCTGGTGGACTATGGGCACAGATCCAATACAGTTCAACACGCAAGAATTAATCGTCTCATTTAGCTAATGGATTCAATTTGCTGTGATAAGTAAGTTTAGTTTCGACTACTTTGCCTGAAACAACTTATGGGAAAATTATGATGAATCCGGTTGGCAAGGGTAAGACAGGCAAAATATGACATGATACATAATGATATCAGTTTTTATAAAAGAGTCCCACTGTTGGGTACGGGCCTCTTCGTAGTGTAAGAAGGGTTAGGCAATAGTCTACTACGATGGCCCAGTGCGGATTGACAGTACATGGAAAGACTTCTAGACACTTCGTGGCATCGTTGTGTTAGTTAGCATAATATGATTGATATCGTCGTATTCTGATCGTGCGGAAATTGTCGATAAACTTACGACACGGCTGGTAGTATGCGGGTATGAATGCTTTCGAATATTGTATGAATACCGGACAAACAACGCCGCCGCCCTGTCGTCGTGTCTCGCTGCTCATGCTCTCGATTCTAATCCTTCACAGAACAATTACTTTTGAGATCCATATACTTATATAATTGCTCTCAGCCTGTATGTATTTCGTGTCCATACATGTTTGTAAAGTCCAGTGCGACTAAAGACCTAATACCTAAAAAGAAAGCTGTCTTTTTAGAAGAGGTAAATTAAGATTATCGCTTGTGCACAGAAGTATACCGTTTTTTCCTGTATTAATAACAATAATAATGATCATAAGGCTATTCAACACCGCCTAAGATACGCTAGATACCTTAAAGCTGTCCAAAATATAAAGCTCAGAATAATTCGTCTCCCTAGCCTTTATTATTCCCAAGTCACTTGGGGTCGGCTTTCTAGTCTAACCGGATTTGCCTGGATATCAGTTATTACACGGAGCGGCAGCCACCTGACCTCCGCAACCCTAAGGCTAGACCAGTGTCAGAATATTAGAGGGCACTGACTTTCCAATAACGACTGCCATAGATGTTCATGCCAGCCGGGACCGACGGCTTAACGTGCTCTCCGAGGCACGGAGCAGGCGATAATTGTCAATCAATACGCACATAATTTCGAAAAGTCATATAACTTCCGCAAGTCAGAGGTTCGCGACATGGGTTCGAACCCGAGACCCTCCGCATTGCAGTCTGTTGCTGAGCTATCGCTGCGGCTAAGCCCGGAATAATAAATTTATTCTAAATATAAATTTTAATCTCATAAGCAATAGACAATAACTTCGTTATAATACACAATAATTAAAGTATGTTCAAGTTTTTGAATCTACATATATATATTTTTATACAAAACTATTTGCGTTCATGATGTGTCATCAACAAAAACGGACGAACACAAAACATTTCAGCAGCACACCTCGGGCATTCATATGAAAATTTTACGGATTACCCTATGAGAAAATTCCTGCATGTTTTTGATAAAATGTCGTGAATAAAATGTTTACAGTTTGCATGCATGTGTTCGCGTGCAGTGTTTTACAAAATATCGGTGCAAAAAGTTTTGTAGCTGAATGTAAAGACACTTAAATATTTGAAAGATTTTGGTTAAATTTTTTTGTGCAGTTATATTATTTTCTTATCTCCACTGTGGCCGTGATTTTATTAACCTCTGAGTCTTCTTCGAATAGGTTAATGAAAACACTATGTAGGTCTGTGTGTCTGTCTGTTAGTGACAGGCATAGCTCCGGAACCACTGGACTGATTGACTTGTAACTTGGTGTGCAGACACCTTGGGCCACCTTCGGTCGAGTTTGTATATGGGCCCTTTGGGTCAAAAGACCCCGAGATATAGGGGTCACAAGGTCACATGAAGACGATGAGGTTGAATACTCACGACCAGCCGCAATTTTCTCGAATATTAAATAAAAAATAATTAAATAATTAATTTAAATTACTATGTTACTACGTTTTGATTAATCTATTGAGTCGCAGCGGCACACCGGTGGCTAGACACAATAGATTTTTAATTATGTTTGGTTTTCTAAGACTTGACAGATTAATGTGGAAAAGAGGTTTCAATGGTCTACATCAAAAGGTATAAACACATTGACAGCATGTAACGCACCTCCCGCGCGTTAATAAAGCACTGTGTCAAAACAGGGCAGGGCGGGTTCAACCGCGCCGCTTGACGCCGCTCATTCCCATCACATCTCCGCTCCGCAGCGCTCGCGCGCCGCGATGCGACTGCGCTCAATAAAATGTTTCGAAACACATATTTAATTTTGAGTTATGTTAGCGTAAGGGATAGTATGTGATAAATGATAAAAGACTGTTACGATTACGTGGATGTCGAGCCTAAGGTGCGAAATGTAAAATGTTAGTTATTAGTACCTATTTGTTTTTTTTATTGCTTTTACTTTGGTTAGTGGTGTACACTGTTTTAAACTTTTTTGATATTTATAATTAGATATTGTTTTTAACGAAATGTTTTTTTTTTTGTTACAGGAACTATAAGAATGGATTTTTGAAACTAAGTGATTGTGTGTAACAAAAGTGCTAGTGATGTGCATTGAAAAAGTGTGTGATACCGATAAATACCGGTAGTGTTGTGATAATGCCGTTCTCGAGGTCGCACGTGATCTCTGGAGTGCTTTTTAGCATTCTCCTGCAGTACTGCGTGGAGAGTCAGCAGGAGAACCTTATTGAGGAATCATGTGAGTAATAGTTATAGTTTTATTAACCGTTTCGGGAGTAAACATATGATTTTAACTTGAGTGCTACAACTTATCGACATAATATATAAATATTGTTATGAACACCACTTATAGTAAAAATATTAAAATCGTCATCATATTATTTTTGTAATGTCTTCTGTTTACGCGAATGTTATTCATTGAAATTAAACTACTATATACTTTATTACAAAATTTTGAAAATAAACAACGCGATAAAATCCGTATAGAGTAGTTTAATTTCTATATTATTTTTGATTAGTGTCAGTAATGTAAATCTTTTAATATTATTTTAATAACGTATTTTTAATGGCGTGTAGGTATGTTATAGTAAGCAAGACATGACTATATTATATAAGATAAATAGTATTGAGAAAATAAATACTTTCATCGAGCTAGATATTTCTTCCGAATTGTCTTTTTCTTATGATGATCTAAACACGGATTTTAAATGTTTACATGAACATTAGTAATGTATCTTTTTAATCTTTTGACTTAAATATTTTCTATATTAATATGTATCTTTTGAATCTTTTGACTTAAGTCAAAAACATTTGTAGGTACAACTTCTATATTGTTAACAGAATGGTCGTCGCTCATAGCCAGTTGCACTCACTGATCGGTAAACAATTAGCGAGGTTAAGCAACGTTGGGTGCGGTCAGTCTATAGATGGGTGACCGCTTAGTAGTCATCTGAGCGTCTCCGTGCTTCGGAGGGCACGTAAAAAGTCGGTCCCGGTTGCTGTCAAATTGACAGCAGTCGTTAAGCCATGTCAGAGGCCTACGGGCGGCTTGAACAACTCTTGGCAAGAGGTTAGCCACTAGCCACACGAAAAAGATGGAAAGGAAATGAAGAATTATTATTAAATTATTATTGAAAATAAGGACGCCTGTATATGATCAAAATCAATGTTTTCCTTCCCATTTCTAGATATAGTGTTTCCTTTGATAAAGATCTGTTTCTAAATTATTACTCCGGAGAACTTACTCGCTAAGCTAACTTAATAATTGGCCGTACTTTCTGAAAAACGTTCCAACCCACAAAGTTAACATTTTGAGATAATCGTGATTGAAGTTCAATCCCGTAGTGCTTCTTCATACATGTGGGTTGGGCTACTAAGTCATGATTTCATATTTAGAGTGATAGTAGAGCTACCAAATTTTTCCAGCTAGTAAATAGTAACCCCGTGACTAATTTGCTAATAATAACTCGATTTTGACCCGAGTGTAGTTCAGAAAGTACGTCCAATTATTATTGTCGTATCAAATTCAGATATTGAAATTCAGGCAGGAATATTTTTGAGGAATATTATGATCATAAACAATAATATTTAAGGGGATTGCATGGCTCAAACCTTAAAAACACGCTCGGTTTAAATAAGTTTGTAGATAAATCCTTTTATGCATTTACCATAAAAAATATACAAGTAAACTTGGTTATATGAGTAAACATCGTATTGATTAAAATTTTAATTAAGTTGTCCAAATGTTACCAAAAAAATGAGAGAAAATCAAAAAAAGAATTTCAAAACTAAATATTAAATTTTCTATATTATTATAACAGCTGAGATATTCTGTATGAAATTTATACTAAAAAACATGTAATACCCTACTTAACAATGTGTATTGTTTATTTTCACTTATTTGTTTTCAAACTTTGTAATTATCAACAATAACCCGAATCTTTACAAAAGTCCCCGCCAAGCAGCCCCGCTACGCCCGGCCGTGTCGCTTACTCGGGACTGCAAAGCCCAGATCTTCGAAGTCATTGGGCAATATAATGCCCTTATAGAGACTCCCTAATGACGCAGCGATAATGAACGCGACTACTATGTATGAGATCTTGGGTTTGATTATCTGGCATACTGTCAGGTTTTTCAGTCAAGAATTTTTCAGTAACAACACGGAATATTGAACTGTGTCTGAAAGATAGCAATAGACGTTATCTTTATTGCGTGGAACCTAAATTAATAGCTCGGTTTTAATTCCGACGTGATTAAGTAAACCCAATAACACTTTGCCCGATCCGGGCCTCGAAGCCAAGACCTCAGGCTCAGCATCCAAATTCACTACCGCTGCTTCACCAAGATAATCGGCTTTTTATAATTAAGAGAAAATATTAACAACAATTATAGAACAAAATGTATTTATAGATCTACATAGTTGTAGTATAATGCATATTTTTATCAAATATAGCTTTTGCATTTTTTAAATTATTATTTACTAGCTTTTGCCCGCGGCTTCGCTCGCGTTAATTTAGAATTTAACAATCACTTCGAGTCATACCCTGCTTGTAATATAATAATATAATTCAATCATGATTCGTAAGACACGTGGCGCCATCTATTATCATAAGAACGTTATTGTTGTTTTCCTCGGGAACAGTAATTCTTTTCGGGATAAAAGGTAGCCTATGTCGCTTTCTGTACACCTGACAACGTATATGCAAAATTTCAGGATGATCGGTTCAGTGGTTTAGGCGTGAAAAGGTAACAAACAAACAAACTCATTTTCGTTGTTATAATATTAGTTAGGATATTTTATAAACGGTAGCATACAACCTATAATTACTAACCCGCTATAATTACCACTGACAAGCCAAGTATGACCATTAAAAAGCCAAAACAAACGCCATGGCCTCGATGGCTTTTAATTTAGCCTATTCTATTTGACATTTGATGGCCTAATGTATTTGTGCAATACGAGCATTCAAAACAAAGACCATCAAAGGGCAAAAACACGAATCTTGTTATAATATAATAGAGATATTGAAAGGCCTTTTTGATACATAAAATAATATTATAAATTCGAAAGTAACTCTGTCTGTCGGTCTGTTTGTCTATCTGTTACCTTTTCACGCTTAATCCGCTAAACCGATTTAGATGAAATGTAGAATAGAGATAGCCTGAGACCCTGGGAAAGACATAGGCTATATAACATCACGCTACGGCTAACGGGAGCGGCGCAGTAACCATAAATACCACTGACGCGGGTGAGACCGCGGGCACAGCTAGTACACCTATAATTATACTCTTTTCTAATGCACAAATACACAAATAAACTTCCTTATCCCTATATTTATATCATCGGATTAGCACAAAAAGAATTGCAATCTTAAATAATTTTTACGGCTATTGCTTGAATTAATAGGAATAATACTAATCAACTAATACAGTTTAAGTGGGATCAGTAAATCGAGAAGTTTTGACCCTATCCGTGCTCTTTACTATTGTATTTGTTGATTAATCCTATAAGATTAATGGGGAAAGGCCTTATTTATTCTATACTGACTTTACGAATGGACGGGAAACGCAAATTGTAGTACTTGGGGAGAGAAAGATGTGTTTTGGTCTATGTAAACAAGTCTTTTGACAAATTATTTGTTCTAGGAAGTGTACTTTTATTTGGTCGCGGTGAGCTTACTCTGACTCTTTATCCCCGAAGGAGAAGGCAGACCTGTATTACATTAACATGTCATGCCGGTGCCTAGATTTAAGAAACGAGTCGTTCTTCCTACGGACAATTGATTTTAACGCATATTTTATGAAAAATATGTCAAAATTTAACGGCTAAAAGAAATCATCTCTTGGTATAGGAACTGGGATTAAGTGACTCCAACAACTAGTTACAACATACAACAACAATTTTCTAAACATAGATAGATTGTCTGCAGCTAAACACATCAAAAAAAGTTTCGATGGTAGCCTAGACGTTTTAACCAAGTATTACTAACCATGGTTTGGTAGAGTACCAGAACGAAAAGAAAGCTATCGAATTAACTTAATAACTTAAGAGTATGAGATGATTGGGCCCTAGATTTTGGGATCAATAAAGCCTCGATCTATTTTTAATAATACTAACTCCTCAAAAAACAATCATAGCATATATTAAAAATAATTTAGAAATGTATTTTGGTACGACTATTTCTAAACAATACACAACCAAAGTTGTATAGATAACACAGCAGCAGTGAATGCTCGTGCTTTACATGGTCTCAAGTGCGATGTCCAGTTCGGACGAAGTGCTAGTTTTTCTGTCAAGAAGTGTCTCATACAGCAAGATGTCTGTAAAGGCTCCTACACACAATGCTGGCGGCACGAGCCGCCGGCTTTTGCGGAACGGCACGTGCCGCTGGCTTTCGCCGCAGAAACTTGCACAAAGCCGCCGAGTATCATTCCAGTTATGACAGTCGTGTAGAATGCTAGCCGCGCGGTACGCCGGCATACCCGGGCGGCCATGCCGGCGGCTTTGTATACCGCCGGGTGCACCGCGGCTTGACCGGTGGCAGTGCCGGTGGTAGTGCCGCCGGCACTGTGTGTAGGAGCCTTAACTGTGTCCGATGGTAGACAATAGGTCCGCCCAATGTGTGTGTAAAATACATCTATGTCTGCCTTTTTGAATATTACCTATAGGTTGTCACGTAATCGACTCGTCGCGCACGGCTGCGTGCGCGACGAGCGAGGAGGTGTCACCTCTAGTCCCCCTCCGAGCGGCGGCAGCCTATATAAGTGGATCGCGCCTGGTGCAGTTCTGCTTCCGCTGCGCTGCACTAACTAAGCTAAGTGGTTCTTCCCTTAAAGAACCACGTAGTAAGACTTAAAGAACCACGTCCTGTTTGTTGTTCGCGTAGAATTCTTATATAGCGTAATTCATATATAATTACTTGTTGTTAATTAAAAGTGTTAATTGTTGTACTATCTTTAAATCATCTCTGCTTAATATAACCTTAAGACACCACGCCCCTACAGCGTGACTTGTCCTATTCCTACCAAAACCTTTCAGGTTACAAGGTATACCTAAGCGTGAGACTGTGTATGTATATTTTTGTACTTCTTTTTCTTTTCGTGTCAGTGTCTTCAGGCGAAGTCATATTATAAAAAAATTCTAGAAGTAGACAAGGATAAGGCTGGGATTATGCTACAGAGAGGCAGTGGGTTCGATTTCCACTTGTTGCACCATCAACGTGAAACTACTTCCAATACAAGCATTAATCTTACCTGGGGCAGACAATACTAATAATTATAATTAACAATAATAATACAAAATAAATATGCTTGGTCATCTCATCCTATATGCAAGTGAGGTGGGTTTTCCAGTCCACTACTTGCATCTGGCGGCAACTAAAAGTACCTACTATAATACATTAAGAGAGACACAAGTTTATTGCATCTAACGGCAATAGGTAACATATTTGCTAAAAAATGGAAGTAGCAAATGCAAATCCGTAGTCTCTGCCTACCCCTCTGGAAAACAGGCGTGAATCTATGTATGTATGTATGTATTTGCTAAAAGACTGATGTGCACTAGGTAACTGCAGAGGTCTATTTGCGGTATCAGAATTTGGCAACGTATCCCCAAAGGAGTTATTACTTGCTAATATTTTGTTTATGAAATACTAGCTGTTACCTGCGACTTCGTCCGCGTAGATTTTAACTAAAAAGTGTTTGTCTCCGCGGAATCCTATTTTTTTTCTAAAATCAAAGTAGCCTATGTTACTCCGTATAACATCAGCTATCTGCCAGTGAAAGTCCCGTCAAAATCGGTTCAACCGTTTCGGAGATTACCCGGAACAAACAGACAGACAGACAAAAATTAAAAAAAAAAAATGTTTTCGTATAGGTACCTTATATACTTTCATACGCATTAGATAAAAACTGTTATTTTGACATTACAAACAGACACTTCAATTTTATTTATTTGTATAGATGACGTATTACCACACTGAATCATAGATTGACTAGTATGTATAAAAAATTGCTTTTTTTAATAAGTAGTCTTTTTTTTTCTTTTTTTTTCATGTGGTTAGTGGCCAACCTGTTGTTAAGAGTTGTCTAAGTCAGTTTTTAATAGTTAGCTGACCATATACGAATGATGTAAAGGACAGGCAATCGCCTCGATGCCGCTGTGCCGGGCGTTGTGGGTTCAATTCTCACTTAGGACAATTATTTTTGTAATACATAATGCCGAGTCTATTTGGACTTTGTGTTCATATTATTACATCGCAAATTAACAAACCATTTTAGTCGCCTTTTCATCTAACTAGCTATGCCTTATTACTTTTTTGCTCAACATTGCAGCTTTGTCAACTGAAACTCTTCGACATAACTGAACAAAACCGCGGTCAAAACCTACTATTAATATAAATTTACGACCAATAAAACTAAGGTACGTGCTTAATTAAATTTACTAAACTACAAATTAACTGTATGGACACCGCTCATTACCTACACCATAAAATAAATAATAAACAAACACATCGACTGCAAAAATAAACCATAACTTAAAGAAATAAGGTTGTAATTTCAATGGCAATAGTGACCCGTATCATCATCATCATCATCATCAGGCTATGATAGTCCACTGCTGGACATAGCCCTCCCCCAAAGAGCGCCATAGCGCCCTGTCTGACCCGTATAGTCCTTCCTAATTACGTAAAAGCGGTGTCTGAATGAATTTTGACATAATTGTGTTAATGCCCTATTAAGTGTTGATATTTTGTTGGCGACGGCATTTAATCATAAGGCGGTATGTTGATATCGCCAAGTAGATTTCTACACGTTGGCCCAACACGCTGGCCCACTACCTTGGCCCAATGTGTACAGCCGCCTATAAACATCTATTGCTTTGGGAATCAAATTTGTTATAGGTACTTAATACTTTACTGTTGAGAACGTGATAATTATGCGTTTACAGGCAAATATGTTTTATTTTCATTTTACGCTTTTCGTTTTAGAGTAGTAGAGCCTTGCTGATTTCAGCATGAATGGGCTGGCTCGACTGGGAAAGGACTACCCTCTCACATAATATCGACGTGAAATAACAGTATTCCTACTGTTGTGTTTCGTTCGGTGAGTGAGAGTGCCGGAGGCCTAATCACCCTCTTTCCGCCTTTTCGCTCCTTTTCCTTCCCATTTCCTTTCCTAAAGGGTCGGCAACGCGCAAGTGATGCCTCTGGTGTCGCAGGCGTTTATAGGCTACAGTGACCACTTACCATCAGGTGGGCCATATGATTGTTTGCCACATTAGTTGTATAAAAAAAAAACAACGGACACAAAGAACACCCAGTCTCGGAACAAATATGTGGATCACACAAATTTTTGACCTGTGTAGGATTCGAACCCACAACACTCGGCGCGGCGGCAGTGGCGAGGCGATCACTTAAACCACTACACCATCCGTGCAGTTAAATTATTTTTTGAAAATCGAACCCACAACATGTTTCGCATTAAATTCAACCAATGCACCATTCACGTACTTAACCCTTTCCTGACTGACGGTACTTTTATGAACTCACTCATATTTCGTCTGTTCTATCGAGAACGCAAACAAGCAGCGCTTATAAAACACTGTCGTTCCTTTCTGGGATCACTCCCTTAGCCAATGAGAGAGCTTCGTTCGTATCGCACCGCAAACGGCCAATCAAATTGGTTTGCTAGTTACAACTTGTCGGAGACTTGACGAAGTAAATGAAGCGTGACTTGTGAATTGTTTTAAAATTGTTTATCATAGGTAAGTGGCCTTTTGTGTTATTATTTCCATTTATTTATATAATAAACTTTGTGCAAAGATGATTATTTGATAATATTTTGCATTATTACATGCCTAAATGTTCCCAAGACTGGTGCGTACTAAAAAGTACCGACAGTCACTTTAGGTATGTGTTTTGTATGGTGTGCGTAGATGAAGAGGGTAGTTTATTTTTGTTATTATTTCATTAGATACTTTATAAAATTATACGTATTTAATTGTAGATGTCCAGATATGAATATCGCAAAAAATACCGCCCTGATAGAAGCATTATTGTTTGAAGACTTGCCCGATTGCGACGACGTTTCGAAAGTGGATACCTCGGATGAAGAAATTGAACATAATGTTCAACTACCCACACCAGGCACCTCGAGAAACTTCGATGACGTTTTCGAGGAAGCTATCGAACAGGCCTTAGATGAAATGGAACAACCATCACGACCACCATCTCCAATAGATCAGGTATCTCCAGTTCCTAGCCTCGTCCCTGACAATTCTCATGATGTCCAACCTTCAACGAGTGGATCCACGTCAAGAACCCCGCAAACACCAGCCCGTCCAAGACCCGGTCCGGAACCAAATCGTAGGTGGAAAAAACGGGAAGTAGAAAATAGTTTATCGCAATATTCTGGAAGTACTGAAGTAGTAGAAGAATTCTTTGCCCACTGTCACACACCGACCGATATCTTTCTAGTGTTGATAGATGGATTGTTGGAAAATATTGTATACCAAAGCAACCTCTTTGCTACTCAAAAAGATAAGGTATTGAATCTCAAGAAGGAAGAGCTTCTAGCATTTATAGGCATGAATTTTTTTATGGGTTACAATAGTCGTCCTGCTTGGAAGGATCATTTTTCTTCCGCACAGGACTTGAACAATGTACTTATATGCAAAACCATGCCGAGAGATAGATTTGCCATGATTTTAGCCTATTTACACTGCAATGATAATACTCAAATGCCTCGAAATTGCAAAGATAAGCTTTACAAAATTAGACCAGTCGTGAAAGAGTTGAACAGAAAATTTCAGGAGTGTTATCATGGAACGCGTGAATTGAGCGTGGATGAGTCAATGATAAAGTTCAAAGGTAGATCTACACTGAAACAGTATCTACCAATGAAACCAATCAAAAGAGGGTATAAACTATGGTGTTTGGCTGATCAGAGAGGTTTTATAAAGAAATTTCAGATATATCAAGGAAAAGACGAAGAAATGTCAGAGAAGTTCAAGAATTACGGATTAGGGGAAAGAGTCGTTTTAGAATTGACTGAACACGAATGGGGAAAAGGTAAGGTTGTCTATTTTGATAACTTTTTTTCATCCATATCTTTGCTAGAGAAATTGAAGAATGAAAACACTTTTGCTTGTGGAACAATAAGAAGTAACAGAAAAGGGCTTCCACCAAATATGATAGCTGATTCTAAAATGAAAAGAGGAGATACAGATTACCGTTTTACAGACATGAATATTGGTTATTGGAAATGGAAAGATAATAAAATGGTTCATTTTGTGTCCAATTTTCACGGAACCGAAGAGACCACAGTCTCACGCACAGAGAAAAATGGATCAAAGTCTGCAGTGCCTTGTCCTCAAACAGTGAAGGACTACAATGCATTTATGGGTGGCGTGGACACCGCTGATCGCCTCAGAGCCTTGTATTGTGTCGACCGCAAGTCTCCAAAATGGTGGCATAGACTATTTTGGGGTGTTCTGGACATAGCTTTTGTCAATGCCTTTGTCATCCACAATCTGCTATTACAAAAAACTACTGTAAAAGACTTTCGGCGATCTATTGCCCAAGGACTGATGAGTCAGAAAGATGCTGGTCAGAAAAGGAGAACATCATCAGATCACTTCTCCAATGCAGGGCCATCCAAGAGGCGAAAATCTAATTACTCCACTTTGAAAGACGTGCGGTTAGGTAACAGAGGGATACATTGGCCAACTTTCTCAAATAAAAGAGGAAGATGTGAAGTCTGCAGCATGAGGCAGATACAGTCAAAACCATTTACAAAATGTTCGCATTGTAATACATACTTATGTTTGAATGATAAAAAAAATTGTTTTGTAGAGTACCACGAGGTAAATGTTTGATTTTGCTACATAATTTTATTAGTGTTGTTGATTTTTGATATCGTGGGCGTATATTTTTATTTTGTTTTTGTTCTAATAAATGATAAAGAAAATGTTTCGTAGATTGTTGATAGCGAGATATAAGTCTGAAAATTGTTAACGCTATTTATTTTTTTATATTATTTGTAGACATAGTTTCTTAACGAGTTCCTATGAATGTGATACATAAAGTGCCTGACGGTACAGATAAGTCTAGGTACTGAAAAACCTAGTTCTAGGTACAATAAAAATCTAAAAAAAATATATGTGTTTCATTTTAAAAACAATATTCAGAATTTATAAAAAAAAATACGAAATTCAAACGATTTCGGTATGCCGGCAGGAAAGGGTTAACGAGATGGGTGTGTAAAAACCCAGGATTCAACCTCTTTGTGACTTTCTGACCTCTATAACTCGGGGGTGTTTTGACCCACAGGGCCCATATTCAAACTCGACCGAGGTATGACTCCAAGTTGTCTGCACACCAAGTTACAAGTCAATATTTTTTTAAATTTAAAATATGTGACCCCTATATCTCGGGGGTCTTTTGACCCCCAGGGCTCATATCAAACTCGACCGAGGGATGACCCCAAGGTCTGCACACTAAGTTACAAGTCAATCGGTCTAGTGGTTCCGGAGCTATACCTGTCACTAACAGACAGACACACAGACCCACAAAGTGTTTTCATTAACCTCTTCGAAGAAGACTAAGAGGTCAATAAGTAACTAGTAAAATATTTCTTTCTTTCTTTCTTTCTAGTTAAGTACACTTTGAAAAGTGTTTGAAAATATAGTTGGTTCCACTTATTACCAGTTCGTAAATCCGTAAGATCATCTCAATTGGATCCCTAATTTATAGGCACTTAGATTCCAATTCAATGAGTCTGGCATAATGCCGAAGCTTCTCGCAAAAATTCCATTAAGATTCGTAGTAATATGCGAGGAATATTATCAAACGCTAGTTATTAGTTATAGCCCGCGACTTCGTCTATGTTACGATACAAAAATACCAACATGTTTTATATATGTATAAATTTCAATAGCCAAAAAAGTGGAAATACTTTTTAAAAATAAACCGTAGTTAAATAGTACCTAGTATAAATTCAATCGATTGTTTGTATTAATCGATTGCTATCTTTAAAGTATACTAGCTTTTGCTCGCGGCTCCGTCCGTGTGAAACCTATGTCAATAAAATGTAGCCTATGTGCTTCCCCAGGATTTAAACTATATCTGTAGCAAATTTCATCTAAATCGGTTGAGTGGTCTAGCCGTAAAAAGGTAACAGACAGATAGACAGACAGGCAGAGTTACTTTCGAATTTATAATATTAGTAAAGATAAATAAATTCATTTATAAATAAGCTATCAAATAAACGTTCTGCTAAAACATTAGCTCAGTAATTACTTCTTTTTTTTACGTGGGGGAATTACTGCCTCAAGTAGGTATCAATAATCCACAGTAACTATTTACCAACAGACTGTATATTTCTTTACCACTTTAGAAATGCAGGCAAAAAAACGTTGTCATGAAAAGCTTTTCCTATTATTGTCACCCACTTTAGAGATAATAAGATTGGGAATGCAAAAAGGACACATTTGCAATACATTTTTAATGGCGTAAAAGACCATTCCGGAATAAAATAAAATTGTCTTTTACGATATGCCGTCGTTGGGCACCAAAAGAATATTTTGTTTACTGACAAAGTGCTTTAAACGTCCCTTAAGCCGAAAAGTAACAATGATAAATAAAAAATGCATAGGCACTGCTTCTGCTTTCCTCAAAAGCACCCAAGATTATACCTTAATCTTTTTCTATGTCGTAACATTACGTGTTCTATTTTCAAACAGAAACCAACGGAAATTAAACATAATCTGTGTTACTGTAAAATGTAAGGAGCTCCACATACAGAATGCGGTGCAGCGCGGCGCGGTGAAGTTAGAAACCGCGCTGCGCCGCGTCCAGTGTGCATTGCCCAGCAGAGACGCGGTGCGGCGCGGCGCGGTGCAGTTAGAAACCGCGCTGCGCCGCGTCCAGTGTGCATTGCCCAGCAGAGACGCGGTGCGGCGCGGCGCGGTGCAGTTAGAAACCGCGCTGCGCCGCGTCCAGTGTGCATTGCCCAGCAGAGACGCGGTGCGGCGCGGCGCGGTGCAGTTAGAAACCGCGCTGCACCGCGTCCAGTGTGCATTGCCCAGCAGAGACGCGGTGCGGCGCGGCGCGGTGCAGTTAGAAACCGCGCTGCGCCGCGTCCAGTGTGCATTGCCCAGCAGAGACGCGGTGCGGCGCGGCGCGGTGCAGTTAGAAACCGCGCTGCGCCGCGTCCAGTGTACATTGCCCAGCAGAGACGCGGTGCGGCGCGGCGCGGTGCAGTTAGAAACCGCGCTGCGCCGCGTCCAGTGTGCATTGCCCAGCAGAGACGCGGTGCGGCGCGGCGCGGTGCAGTTAGAAACCGCGCTGCGCCGCGTCCAGTGTGCATTGCCCAGCAGAGACGCGGTGCGGCGCGGCGCGGTGCAGTTAGAAACCGCGCTGCGCCGCGTCCAGTGTGCATTGCCCAGCAGAGACGCGGTGCGGCGCGGCGCGGTGCAGTTAGAAACCGCGCTGCGCCGCGTCCAGTGTGCATTGCCCAGCAGAGACGCGGTGCGGCGCGGCGCGGTGAATTAGAAACCGCGCTGCGCCGCGTCCAGTGTGCATTGCCCAGCAGAGACGCGGTGCGGCGCGGCGCGGTGAATTAGAAACCGCGCTGCGCCGCGTCCAGTGTGCATTGCCCAGCAGAGACGCGGTGCGGCGCGGCGCGGTGAAGTTAGAAACCGCGCTGCGCCGCGTCCAGTGTGCATTGCCCAGCAGAGACGCGGTGCGGCGCGGCGCGGTGAAGTTAGAAACCGCGCTGCGCCGCGTCCAGTGTGCATTGCCCAGCAGAGACGCGGTGCGGCGCGGCGCGGTGCAGTTAGAAACCGCGCTGCGCCGCGTCCAGTGTGCATTGCCCAGCAGAGACGCGGTGCGGCGCGGCGCGGTGCAGTTAGAAACCGCGCTGCGCCGCGTCCAGTGTGCATTGCCCAGCAGAGACGCGGTGCGGCGCGGCGCGGTGCAGTTAGAAACCGCGCTGCGCCGCGTCCAGTGTGCATTGCCCAGCACAGACGCGGTGCGACGCGGCGCGGTGAAGTTAGAAACCGCGCTGCGCCGCGTTCGGTGTGCATTGCCCAGTAGAGACGCGGTGCGGCGCGGCGCAGTGAAGTTAGAAACCGCGCTGCGCCGCGTTCGGTGTGCATTGCCCAGTAGAGACGCGGTGCGGCGCGGCGCGGTGAAGTTAGAAACCGCGCTGCGCCGCGTTCGGTGTGCATTGCCCAGCACAGACGCGGTGCGGCGCGGCGCGGTGAAGTTAGAAACCGCGCTGCGCCGCGTCCAGTGTGCATTGCCCAGCAGAGACGCGGTGCGGCGCGGCGCGGTGAAGTTAGAAACCGCGCTGCGCCGCGTTCGGTGTGCATTGCCCAGTAGAGACGCGGTGTGGCGCGGCGCGGTGAAGTTAGAAACCGCGCTGCGCCGCGTTCGGTGTGCATTGCCCAGTAGAGACGCGGTGCGGCGCGGCGCGGTGAAGTTAGAAACCGCGCTGCGCCGCGTTCGGTGTGCATTGCCCAGTAGAGACGCGGTGCGGCGCGGCGCGGTGAAGTTAGAAACCGCGCTGCGCCGCGTTCGGTGTGCATTGCCCAGTAGAGACGCGGTGCGGCGCGGCGCGGTAAAGTTAGAAACCGCGCTGCGCCGCGTTCGGTGTGCATTGCCCAGTAGAGACGCGGTGCGGCGCGGCGCGGTGAAGTTAGAAACCGCGCTGCGCCGCGTTCGGTGTGCATTGCCCAGTAGAGACGCGGTGCGGCGCGGCGCGGTGAAGTTAGAAACCGCGCTGCGCCGCGTTCGGTGTGTATGCCCAGTAGAGACGCGGTGCGGCGCGGCGCGGTGAAGTTAGAAACCGCGCTGCGCCGCGTTCGGTGTGCATTGCCCAGTAGAGACGCGGTGCTGCGCGGCGCGGTGCAGTTAGAAATCGCGCTGCGCCGCGTTCGGTGTGCATTGCCCAGTAGAGACGCGGTGCGGCGCGGCGCGGTGAAGTTAGAAACCGCGCTGCGCCGCGTTCGGTGTGCATTGCCCAGTAGAGACGCGGTGCTGCGCGGCGCGGTGCAGTTAGAAACCGCGCTGCGCCGCGTTCGGTGTGCATTGCCCAGTAGAGACGCGGTGCTGCGCGGCGCGGTGCAGTTAGAAACCGCGCTGCGCCGCGTTCGGTGTGCATTGCCCAGTAGAGACGCGGTGCGGCGCGGCGCGGTGAAGTTAGAAACCGCGCTGCGCCGCGTTCGGTGTGCATTGCCCAGTAGAGACGCGGTGCGGCGCGGCGCGGTGAAGTTAGAAACCGCGCTGCGCCGCGTTCGGTGTGCATTGCCCAGTAGAGACGCGGTGCGGCGCGGCGCGGTGAAGTTAGAAACCGCGCTGCGCCGCG
Organism: Catocala sponsa; assembly: GCA_963564715.1. Lineage (NCBI taxonomy): Eukaryota > Metazoa > Arthropoda > Insecta > Lepidoptera > Erebidae > Catocala > Catocala sponsa. The sequence continues at coordinate 14,632,920 of OY751351.1, forward strand.
TTCGGTGTGCATTGCCCAGTAGAGACGCGGTGCTGCGCGGCGCGGTGCAGTTAGAAATCGCGCTGCGCCACGTTCGGTGTGCATTGCCCAGTAGAGACGCGGTGCGGCGCGGCGCGGTGAAGTTAGAAACCGCGCTGCGCCGCGTTCGGTGTGCATTGCCCAGTAGAGACGCGGTGCTGCGCGGCGCGGTGCAGTTAGAAATCGCGCTGCGCCGCGTCCAGTGTGCATTGCCCAGTAGAGACGCGGTGCGGTGCGGTTTATTGGCAATGCTTACTGGCGCTTCGTGTTAACGTTAGTACTACTTCAAGCATTATACGCGATGGACGTAGAAGAAGTAGCTTGCTATTATAAAGCTGAAGAATTTGTTTGTTTGTTTGTTTGAACGCGCTAATCTCAGGGACTACTAGTTTGATTTGAAAAATTATTTTAGTGTTGGATAGCCTATTTATCGAGGAAGGCTATACGCTATATAACATCACGCTGCGACCAATGGGGCCGGCGCAGTACCGATAAATACGGGTGAAACCGCGGGAACATCTAGTAACAGATAAAAAGATTGTGGGTGCATCCTATAAATGTAGCAAGATGGCGCGGTGTGAGTGACAACCGCTCCGCCTATCTCCGCGCCGCGCCGCGCCTATCAACCGCACCGCGCCGCGTTCGGTGTGTGGAGCTCTTAAGAGCTTGTGGACCCAGCACGGTGAAAAAATTATGTCACGTATTTTGAAATAATAAATACACATGGTGTCATGTCTACATTTCGAAAGGTGTAGGCAGATATGTATTACACCCACATTTCACTAGCTATGATTTAGGTTAGCTTATTGTCTTTTATCGGGCACTAGCTGCTAAGAATTTTTTGTCAGAAAAACTTAACGCTTTGCCTGAGCCGGTAATCAAACCTGAAACCTCATGCATCATTCATCATCACCTTTTGTACACGAGTCGTGTAACATCCGCAAATTAAGCACTTGCGCGATTCATACGCAAGTGTAAGTGAGCAACGCGAGCCACGCAAGTAGCCTCTACGATTACCTTGCATTTACTTCTCGTGATGTACACAGGCCTCATAAAACACGCCTACCATTTATTATTTATAGTGTGTTTCTACTTAGTGTCATAGACACACAAATATTGCTAGAAAACTTGTTGCGAAAAATACATAGTCGCAATTGACCAGTGGGTGACAACAAAAACTCTTAATTAAGCAACCTTTTATTCTTGTCTAACCCCGTTCTAACTCTGTTGAACACTGACGTATGTAAAGTTACTGAAGTAAAATTAATCAAGAAATTTTGTAAGGAACGTGGATTACTATTAAGACTAGATATAATAATAAGCCCTTTTGACGAACGAGCTATAATTACTGAAATATGACGTCACTGAATAAGTGGATGTTATGAGATATATTTTGTAAGCAATAGAAATAAATTAAATCTTGTTTGGAGAGCTATTCTCTAACAGTCCATGCGTCATGCTCGGGAACGGCGGGTACAATTAGTTACTGGCCTTGTCTTAAGCTTTGAGATATAGACAGCATTTTCAAAGCAAAACAAATTGGATTTTATGTATCTACATTTTTGTGTTGCGTTTTCTTTTATAAACATGCAATATGACGTATCTTTTCGTTTGGTAGTGTTTCTTATTTATGGGTTTTGTACATGACGCGGGTAATATATGCAAGTTAAGGCACTTGCGTGGTTCGTATGTATCGTGTATATGGCCGATGCAAGCTTAAGTAACCCAGATAATAAGCTCGCTCATATAGCTCGCACTATCTACTAGCATTATTTACAAGCAACGGACTTTAATTGCTTTTTGAATCGGGTTATGACTTTACCCGACTTCGTCAGAAAGAGGGTAATGTTTTTGGATGCATGTATGTCTGTTTAAAAAAACAGACATACATGCATTTTATGTTAATATTAGCTTTTGCTTGTGATGCCTAATATAAACATAAATTTGTTTGTATACTTATATTTGTAAGTCATGATGTTGGACTATGAATAGATTTGTTGGTAAAACGATGATACGGTTTGTTAAAGTCGCGAATTTAGAATAAGCTTTGCTATATAACCTATTGCCAGTCTTCTGGGTACATTGCCAATTCTATCACATACACAGAACACCATCTAGCCTAAACTAAGCAGAGCTTGTACTATGGGTACTAGACAATGGATAAACATACATAATTATATACTTTGTTTTTGTAAATACCTAGTTATATATTATACATAGAAACACCCAGACCAAGACAAACATCCATGTTCATGCATGCAAATGTTTGACTTGTGCGGGAATCAAACCCGCGACCTCAGGCGTGGGAGTCGGTTACACTAACCACTACGCCATCGAGGGCGACAAATTTAAGTCCTGCTTTATGGATTGTCTTTTTCCTCGTTTATATTTAACCATATCCATTTACACAAAAAGACTGAAATAAAAGAAAGAAAGACTGCAGGCAGATGCTGGATGCGGCAAGCTGAAGACAGGGCGCTATGGCGCTCTTTGGGGGAGGGCTATAATATGTCCAGCAGTGGACTATTATAGCCTGATGATGATGATTTACACAATGATATTTAAACTTTATATTATAATGTCACAATATTAAAACAATATTACTTCTTATTACTTGTTTTGTATAGCTTTATTTCATTTTTTGGTAATTATTTTCATTTACATAATACTATAAACTTTACAGTGATAACAATATTATTTCATAGCCAACATTCGACTATTGGTTAGTTCAACAGATTTTATTAAAGTCAGGACGGAAATGCATTAGGTATATATTTTGCAGCAAATTGTATGCATAGCGTCCTTTACGAACTTAATGCACGGCTGGCGTGGCGTGGAAGCTATCGCCACACCGGTACCGTGCTTTGGTGTGGACTCGGTAGAACACATTGTAGCGGCTGCTGACGCTACAAATTTATATACAAGGCGCGCTATTGTGTGTGCACAGCGCAGCAGTCGTCGTAGGTCGCGTAGTTAGTTAGTTAGTTGGACGTGTGTTATCCGCACTTAGCCCCACAATTGGGCCATTGTGCGTAAGTGACCGACGCGAAAAGTTGTTCGGTTACTCATACCAACCCAGCTCCGACCAGAAAGACAATAGGGGACCGGTGTTGCGCAGTACTTCCTTCATCGTTTCTGGACTGTTTAGTAGTCTTGCCCGTTGCCGTTGCCCGTAACTTAATAATCTTAAGTTAGGTCGCATTATTATATAGTTTATTGATGTGACAACGTCTAATAAATCGATGAACGCCGGCTGCACGCACGAAAAAGGATGACTCATTGTCCCGTTACGCTCATTGTCCCGTTACGCTCATTGTAACGTTACGATCAGAGCGAGAGCGCTACACGAGCGAGCGAAAGGCACGTTATGACGTTGTCACGTTAAACTATCGTCCGTAAACTGACTTTACAGACAACCAATTTCTTTTTGTATATCTGTTATAAGTTAAGTATTATATCAATGTGGCCATCATTTCTTACACCTCACATAATCATTAAATCGCCCCTACAACTTATTTCTGTGGTCCAGAAATAAATCTTCTGAGTCTGTGTCTTCTTGGTGTCCATTAATATTTTCATATGTGGAGGCTTGTTATTAGCAACATGTGTACCCAGTAAATGTATACTTTTCAGAATTATGTTAATCTGTAAGCCTTCCTAAGATTAAATAAATAAAATTAAATTAAATGTATGTTTCTAAAGACCGAGGCATTTATTGCGAGCCTTTTAATAAGTGTGTGTAATCTTTCTTTTTTAGAAGAGGTTATATTATTGTCGTCTTCTATGTAGAGATCTAATTCTGCCATTAAGCACTTCGTGACAGAATAACCCAGTAATTAGAAAGCTGCGTCACCTAGGCAGGGCTAGGCTATTTATAAAAATGCTATAATCAGCTGCAAATTGTTGGCAGCCCAACATACAAGGTGGTTTAGTGTACTCGTGTCCTTATGTTGTCCATGCCAAATATTATCATAATATTTTATGCAAACAATGTGAGGCTTCTAATGTTTGTGCATAATTTGTATTTACAGATTCAAACTGGCGAATGTTTCCATCAAAACTATTTATTCGTTGTGGAGTGGTTCACATAAAATTGAGTAACATACAATTTTAATTTTACCTGTATTTAACTATTTATTGTTTAAATTTTCTGATAAAGGACATAGATTCAATTAGTGTATTATAAAGAATGGAACAGAGATTTATTTTTAACTGCGCTGGTTGCGTAGTGGTTTAAGTGGTCTACCCGCCTCTGGCGCCGCGCCGAGTGTTACGGTCCTTATTAGTGTCCCTCGTATCCCCCTCGACACAGTATGTAGACCAGACCTAGTGCGGGAACTGCCTTACAAAAAAAGAAAATCGTTTTAGTTTTATTAGTTTTTTGTAAGACTGCTAGGCCGTTTGAAATTATCTAGCCGCTTCAATCCTTACTAATATTATAAATTCGAAAGTAACTATATCTGTCTATCTGTTTGTCTGTCTGTTACCTTTTCACGACTAAACCACTCAACCGATTTAGATTAAATTTGGTACAGATATGGCTTAAAACCTGGGGAAGGACATAGGCTTTTAGACTTTTTATTGATGTAGGTACCACGCGGGCGAAGTCGCGCGCAAAAGCTAGTATTATATACATACCAATTATCATAACGAATACCGTGTTAATAAAGTACTAGTTTCTAATAAAAACATTACTTTAATTTAGAGTTTTACGAATGGGCCGTAGCTACAACACTAACATAACATAGGTTGGCAGACTTCGATCGAACCAATACTGTGTTATTTAAAAAGTTTTGACTAAAAAAGCAAGTAACAAAAATAGTTTGTAAAATCCGGTCCGCTTGTTGGTTTCTACTAAATTGTTCGCTCTAGTTGTTGCGGTCCGCAGGTTCAACACGTCTGCCTTTCCTGTACCACGATATTCGATGACCTAACGATGTAGATCGCGTTGTAATAAATCGTTATGGGTACAAGGGTAGTTATAATAATCATAATAATATTACGATCACTGTTGTGTTTCGTTCGGTGAGTGAGAGTGCCGGAGACCCAAGCAACCCCTTTCCCCCTTTCCGCTGCTTCTCCTTCCCACTTCCTTTCCTAAAGCGTCGGCAAGGCGCAGGTGATGCCTCTGGTGTTGCAGGCGTCCATAGGCTATGGTGACCATTTACCATCAGGTGGGCCGTATGCTTGTTTGCCACCTTAGTAGTATAAAAATAAAAACGAATTATATAAATACATTGCCCCGTTAGTACTGTGGCGTAGGTGTGATTTAACACCAAGGTCAGGCAATGTAATTGGATATTCAGTATGAAATTCTCTGTAGCAACAAGGCGTCTCAGAAAAGCCCAATAGACGGTACTAGAATTGACTCTATTGTGTCGAAAAAGTGGTGTGTGAATGTGTAGTTCCTTTTTCTTATCTAATCGCAATTTCTTTTATTAATCGATTTTTCTGTCGATATGTTCTATGCCGTCTGATGGTACCCAGTGGTATCCAAAGATAAGCGCCATTCTATTCACTGACATATCGAAGAGTCATATTAGTCGTTTCTTTCTCTATCTCGAAATATATCTACTCTTTCGCCACTAAGTAGGAAACATGCGAATTTTTTTAAGTACGTCGTGCATAAGAGGTTTGGAGCTGATAATTTTAACCGCCGCGCCTTGATGTCTCATGTGTATGTGATGTTGTAGTAACTATTGGTGAATCTTAATAAATAAATAAATGTCTTAAAAATCACTTTCAATCAATGTAATTGGAACAAGAAAAACAAACTGATCACACAGAATGTTCGAATTAAATTACCAAATGCCGTATTCTGACCGAATTATAGGAATTGAATTCAAAATTGATTCGACGTTTTTGTCGAAATAATTATGTTGTGACCGCTCCAATTGCGGAATGTTTTTGAATCCAAAACCTCTTTATATTCGACGACACTACTTTTGTATGCTGTCATAGGTTTTAGCTGTCGACGACATTAACTAGGCAAAATAGTAGATGTCCATTATGTAAAAGTATTTTTGTGGTGTCAAAATAAATTGTATTGTTATATTATATTACGACAATATATAAAGAGTATCAAATAAGAAGAAATCTGCTGCACTTGGAGTTGTTTTGGAGAGGAGATCCTTTTAAGATGGATGCCTAGCATCGGAAATATATTTATACAGACTTAATATTAATTGTATTATGCTTTTTTTAGACATTTTGCACTATAAAAACAAGCTACGAATGACGCGAAACTTTACAAATTAACTATAATCTGACACAAATTCCAATCAGACTCAGAACAAATATTTGTAAATGACACAAGTAACTATGCTGTGTGGCATTTGAAACCACAACACTCGATCTTGTTGGTGTCAGCGGTGTGGCGACCGCATCCTTCATTGCGCCATCCAAGCAATTATATAACGATCCCATACAAACAAATAAATAATAGTTCGAAAAACTAAAAATACACGCTTTATTTAAAAAACCAAACTAAAAATAGAAAATAGTTTTTTTAATAATCTATACATCTATACAAATAAATAAAATAGAAGTGTCTATTTGTAATGTCAAAATAACAGCTTTTTATCTAATGCATATGAAATTATACATATAAGGTACCTATACGAAAACACCTATTTTTTAAAAAATTGTCTACCTGTTTGTTCTGGGTAATCTCCGAAACAGCTAAACCGATTTTGACGGGACTTTCACCGGCAGACAGCTGATGTTATAAGGAGTAATATAGGCAACTTAGATTTTAGAAAAAAATAGGATTCCGCGGAGACAAACACTTTTTAGTTAAAATCTACGCAGACGAAGACGCAGGTAACAGCTAATTCAAAATAAGGATAGAGTTATTAAAAGAAATCATTTTAATGTAAAAAGCGTAGCGTGGGGTGGCTTTCTAAGATATTTTGATAATGACACTACTCCTATCAGTATCTATCAATCCGACAACAATTTACACGTATCGTGTCGTCCACGTCCCGTACCAAGCATAGAGAACGAATCACACAAATTTTTAAATTCAGGAAGGTTTTTTTAAGTCTTCTTTATGAAAGGGCGATGAGCAAATTTATTAATTTATCGATACAAAGAATCGAAAAGTTCCTTTCATCTTCGTTTAGCAATTGAATAAATTGGATAAGTATTTTAAACTTTGTATTTTGCCAATGTTATGGATAAACGAAGATTATAGCTGCTGTAGACATTTTGTGGACAGTGCTTTTAATGAAATAGTTATTTAGGTAAATAGTATCATCTTGTGGCGATGTTATTTGAATATGTTATGTTTCTTATGAGCGTTAAGACATTGTTTATTCTCATTTGGCGTTTTCTGTTTGTCTGAAAATTAAATCACTTACTGCTTGAACTTAATTCAAAAAGTTAGAAATTCGCCTTGTATGTTCTACGTGTTAACATTGACGCAATCTTCAATGGTGCGTCAATGTTTACGCTTAGCTATTTTTATTTGATATGACTTTGAATTATTTACTATCAATTTCAAAATAACTCATGGGAGCCCAAGCCTAAAGACGTATATTTTAATAAAATTTAGCTAAGAAAATATTTCTCCGTTCGAAAATTTCCGTTAGCAGCAAATGTGCCGCATTGACAGAAATCTTCGCCTACCTATCCCTTCAACAATACAGATGTGAGCCTATCTACTATTGAAATACTTAAGCAAATAACTGAAATATATCGCTATAAAATCCGTACAAAAATTTCAATATAGACATATCTGGAGATGATATGAATACATTCCTGCTATACCCTATAAGATTACACAAGCGTGGTACAACGGCTACATAAAAAGAATATCAAATATGACTTGCCAAGCGGTCGGGACCAGACAATACGCGACCTCGTTTAAAACCAACTTTTTTAGGTCAAGTTGATTGACCGATTTTTCTAGAAACTAGAATATTGCTCGCCCGATTTTCAGCTCGTTGTCTTTAATATGTAACTTACGAATGTAATTAACTTTCTACCAACTCGGAAAAAGCTCGAACAATAAATCATAATCCTTACTGATATTATAAATGCGAATGAGAGTTTGTTTGTGACGCTTTCACGTCATAACTACTCGATCGATCATCATGGAATTTCGTATACATGTTGTCAAGGTTACAAAAAAGGACATAGAGTATCTTCTAAGTAAAAGTACAATTATTAATCTAATCTAACCCCGGCTTCGCTCACGTAAGTGTAGGTCACATTTACGCGAGCAGAGCTGCGGGCAAGATCTAGTGATATTAGAAATGCGGATGTGAGTTAGTTTGTGACGCCTTCACGCCATAACTACTCGATCGATCATCATGGAATTTCGCATAAGTACTCGTTGTTAGGGGTACAGAAAAGGACATAGGGTGTCTTCAATCCAGAAAAAAAGTATTGATCTCGAGGGATAGAAAACTGACATTTTTTACATGTGAGTGAAACCGGGCAATGTCTAGTAAGATGTAATTTTCAATATGTTTGTTTCAGGTTTTATATTGATATTGTAATTGGTTATGGTTATCTGTAAAGTTTTGGGACGCTCGATAAAATTTGAATTTGTTATTTCAATAAGTTAGAGATACAATTCTGCTAATCGTGTAGCCCTTCTCATGTAAAGAAATGCTCCATGCCGAGCAGAGGCAAAGTTAATAAACATGACTGATATTATTATAACAAAAAGCAGAAATAGGTAATATTGTGTTAAAACTAAAACTGCCTCGATGTATACTCTAAGGCTTCGATGGAGTACCTACAACAGCGTCAAGCAAAAACAAACCCAAGACCGTGCAGACAAAAATAATCATATTTACTTTTGCTAGGAATAATGCCTGTATATTTGGGCACTTTATAATCCTTCAAACAATGAATACAAATAATATTCAAACTCAGAACAACTGTCTGTTATCACTAAAATGTTTGTCCTGGATGGGGATCGAACCCACGCGGTGCAATGGCAACGGCAAGATAGATCTTAAACCACTACGCCATCCGTGCAGCCATCGCCATCATGAAAATGTCACGATCATATAAACCGCGCATTATTTACCTATATTGTGTATAAATATTTACTATGTAGCTATTTGTCCTGACTGTGACCGACACATATTAAAAATTAGTCACACAAACATCGAAATTTCTAGAATTAGGTTTCAAATTATAAAATGTTAGATGTTCTCGTCAATAAAATATTTGAAAGTCAAGTTTAATTAAATTTCTTTCTTTCTGCAAATAATAATTGTAGCCGTAAGTGAAGATTAGAATATAATTATGAGAAAGTAATTTATAATACTTGTTTTTATTTTTTGTGTTTATTCATTAAAATTATTTCAGTTTACTTAAATTTGTGTTATACACAAATTTTAAACACACAAACACAAATGTTGAGCTGAAATATTTACTCAGATCAACGATTTGTGGAAAATCGTTGTTCCAGGTCTAGGTATTTTTTGTGTCTGTTGTTTGAAGTATCCCGCGATACAGGAAACATGCCAACGCAGGACTCTTCTCTAAGAAAAAGGGCTATTGTGTCATATAATAATAATATTTTTGCCACCCTGCTGTTGAGCGAAACTTTGCCCCAACTACCCTTTTTTATCAACTTTTCATCAGTACCTACTTAAGTTCTGAAAAAGTTTACTAATTATCCTTATAAGAAGTTCGGTTTAAATATCTCTGGGGGTTTCCTCACCCTTGCCTACCTAAGCAGCCGTAAAGAGGTCACATTGGACATTAAGATCGTTTCGAGACTCCGGTGCCAAATGACCGAATATCTATTATGCGGAGTGGGATACGTATTTATGTGATTTTTATTAAGTATTAGCACTTAGAATATATCTAAATTGATTTGAGTACGAAGTGAGATTGGTAAGTATTCTAGTTTTGTTGCGTAAAACTTGGTAGGAAACAGAACAAAATTATTTTACACTAGCATTTACCTACTGTACTGTAGTCCTGACAATGTGTATGCGATATGTCACCATGGCCGGTCAAGTAATTACGACTGCGCCGAGCGAAATGTGCCAAAACAGGCGGTCACAGTTAAGTTGATAAAATCAACACTTTTTGTTTAATACAAACATAAAATATATATTTACCATAACAAAATATACATTTACCATAACAATGAACGTGTCTACAATTACTCCGTGTTAAAAACTTTAAATAATTAATATTTTCGCCTACAAAATTACGCAAATTTGCACGAAAAATGCATGATTTTTTAGATTATAAGAGTAGAAATCTATCCTATTTTACAGGTTAAACGAAACATAAATAGTTATATTACAATTTGTCCATCCTAAATATTTAAGTTATTGGTTGACAATAAAGATACATATTTATCAAAAAAGCACTTCAAATCCTCCATACAATTTTACTATGGCGGCCGCGCGCCGATTAGAATATCGAGCTCGTGTCATTCAGTCCAACCGCGTCTTACACTCGGCGCAGTCTTAAGGTGTGAAAGCGTAACAAGCAAACAAACTCAAATTCGCATTTATAATATTAGTTAGAATGGGGCAGTGCCGTGAAGCTACTTAAGATTTCTTTCTTTAAAAATCAAATTACTCTTTTGTTCGCACTATACCTACTTTATGAAAGGTTTCGGACTATAAAGAGGATACGTACCAATATTCAGGACAAATTTCGGAATAAATATATGTATTACAGTTGTATTTACAACATATTATAAATTATTCATTATTACTACAGTAATTAAGCTAATATATTTTGGGCCGAAACTTTGGCATTTATGTCACACAGTAGACCTACTGATCATTCACCAGAATGTCTTTGATTTGGTCAGAGAATATTCACCTAAATCATCCTGTAAAGTTCGATTCATCATTTATATAATACACACGGGAAGTCGCTTGCTTCAATCAGCTTGACCCCGTACGTGACCACGGTCAGTGCAGCTCAGCCAAAACTTTAAGCGTTCAAAAAGTACATATGTACCTAAAAGGTGCTTCTAAACGGCAATATTTTGGCAACGAGTCTTTCTTTCTTTTTTCCTAATATAATTATAAAGCCAGTACCTGCATTAGTTTTCTTTTTTTTATTTTGCTCGTCAAAATGACCACACTCCACCTGATGGTAAGCAGTCGTGTGGTCGAAGAGCAGTGGCCTCCACATCGCCCCCACAGTAGCCGAGGCGATGTTGAGGTCTCTACTTTGACGGCCTGAGAAGATGCTTTTTCACGCCCCGCTTAAAGAACCCAGGATTGAAGGAAAAAGGAAACACGTGCCTTGGCAGAGAATTCCATGCCTTGGTCGTTCGGCAGAGATATGAGGACCCAAACTTTTTGGTACGCGCTCTAATCGACTCTACCGTGTAAGGATGGCATCTGAGCCCAGCACGCGTTGTTCTGGATAGGAAAGGGGAAAAATTAGTAATAAATCCTGAGTCGTAGGGGACTTTACAAACATTCAAACAAAAAACAAAAAACACAATTTTTTATACCGTGTGAGGATTGAACCTACGTTATTATTATTTTTATTCAACTAATGTGGCAAACAAGCATACGGCCCACTTGATGGTAAGTGGTCACCGTAGCCTATGGACGCCTGCAACACCAGAGGCATCACCGACCGTTTAGGAAAGGACGTGGGAAGAAGAAAGAGTGGGAAGAGGGAAAGGTAATGATTGGGCCTCCGGTACTACTTAAACCGCTACGCCATCTGTGCAGTCAAATATAGTACATAGTAACTCTAGTCGATCCATTTAATACTCTCATCTACAGTCTGCCTATACAGCCGCACAAATGCAAAACATTACTGTGATTGCACAATATTGTTGGCAACGTTGCCAGCTACTATATTGCATTCACACATTACAGTAAAACTAATGCCCGCTTAAGCGCCACCTCCACGGGCGAGTGTATCGCGACGATTCCGCCCTTCTATCGTTAGCTAATCTCCACGGTAAAGCGATTATTCCGCCGGCGTATCGTCACGACTCGCAACGGACCGCCGCACGCCGCCGCATGTCCGCGACTACTCACCGCACCTCGCAACAGGCAACAACTCGTTGCGGACACGCGGCGAGTTGTTGACGTTTTGCTCGTCAATGTTACTCGTCGTATCGCCGCGATGAAATCGCTGTGTTGAGATTGATTCATAGAGTTACTATTGAATTTGATGGCACAGCGAGACAATCGTCGCGATACACTCGCCCGTGGAGGTGACACTTTAAAAGCAACTAACACCCAACTGTCAATACTATTCCGTAGCGATACAATTAACAGAATAATTGTGTCAGTAATTATTAGTAGTACTAGCGGTCGCCAAGTGGTCGAAATTCGACCATAATTGATTTAAATTTTAAGTTTGATCGTTATTTAGGTTCTATTGTCTATATCTACACCCTTATAATCACATTTCATTTAGTCACCTACTCCACATACATATGTACCCATAGTTGCGAAGAATTCTACGACGTCAGGCGAACAATGCTAAAATACTACGAACGCGATTCGACTGCTTGTGTCAAATGCATGGTTGTGTGCGTATAGTGTTTTTTCATTAATGTAATGTATTTCTAATACATATTTTATAAAAATATTAGGATCGCCACTCCTTCTCTATATAAACTTTAACTGTGCCAAATTTCATACTCCTCCGTCCGCGCAATTTTCGTAAAAAGGGGTACAAAGCTTTTGCTTTACGTATTAATATATAGATTATTATCTGTGTTAAATGTCAAATCCTAACTAATATTTGTTTGATAATAATAATAATAATAATTTGTTCGTTTGTTACGCTTTCACGCCTTAACTACTTGACTGATTATCATGAAATTTCGCATACACGTTGTCAGGGGAAATAGAAAAAGACATAGGGTACCTTTCATACAGATAAAAGTATTGTTACTAACCTCACCTATATTTGCGCGAGCAAAGCCGCGGACAAACTAGTACAAATATCTAGTACAATAATTATACACGTACATATGTTAAATGTCAAATATTTGCTACATTTATTTGCTTCGACAGTTCTTGATTATATAACTTTTTGCGATTATTTAAGGCAATATTTTTTTTTATGTTGAGATGTGCGATAGGTTGACAAAACTACCCAATAGAAACGTCCGTCCATCTGTCACTCTAATTGTTTCGTTTGGGACTACAATAGTATGAGGCTCTTTTTGGATAAAAATTCAAAGCTTCGTTCGTTAGCGAAACTATTTTAAAACATGTTTATTTTTGCGCGGCTGTCGTGGCTTTGGAAAGAGATTTTCAGTATTTAAACTTAATTAGTTAGTTTTTAAACTGACGGCTATATTTGCTATTAAAGAGATTTAAATTCAAACGAAACTATTTTATACGGATTCATCGCGGTTTATTTTAAAAACACGATTTTGTATCTATCTGTTATACGTCTACTGAATTGAATAGCTATTTAATTTAACATATTTGCCCACGTTTCAGTTGCTTTGCAGCAGCTATCGTCATTAACAGGGTACGATGATGGCGGTCTCAATGTTTTGAAGAGTCTAAGACATTTAAAGATAAAGAGAATTTAATAACTTTTAAATTTTCGCGTTTTATGATAGATATATATATATATTACGTAACGGTATTAACGCGATCATACATAATGTTTACCTTTTAATGCTTGACGTTCCGACCAGGTTACACCGGCCGTGGTCACAAGCTGACTGACTAAACAGTATTTGTTATAAAAATACAAACGTTTTTTGAGTAGTAGAGCCAAGCTTGAGTAGTAGAGCCAAGCTGGTTACAGCAGGAATGGGCCGGCTCGACCGGGGAAGTACTACCCTCTCACAGAAAATCGACGTGAAACAACAGTGTTTCACTGCTGTGTTTCGTTCGGTGAATGAGAGCGCCGGAGGCCTAAGCATGAGGTGACGATTCTCGCAGCTTATGAGGGACCTGCAGAGCATCCGTAGAGTCATTGTGTGGGTGGCGCGAGTCGACCCGGCGGCCAGGGAGAGCCGTAGAAACGGTGCTCTGCTGGCCGCCCGCGGTATAGTCCAGAGGCCCAACCGAGTCTAACCAACTAGGTTGGCTGCCTTATCATGCCGCGCATAATCTCGAGGTGGCTCGTCGTGCCGGATGGTGACCGGAGGGTGGGTCCCGGCGACCACTTTCGGGAGGGTACGGGGGTCCTTCCGTCCGTCGGATCGGCTATCGCTATACCATACAGTTATATGACAAAACTTGCTCTGCGCCGTGCCCCACTTTGCTGCGAGAATAGCCGCCTCTTTTTTTCTCGCTTCCCCTTCCTTTCACTCTATGGCAGTACGAACAAAGCATTGTCGTTCAACAGCAGCCAATCGCCGTAACCCCACTGCTGCTTCCTGTGTCGTGGAGTTTATTAACGTCAGAGGACTCCACGCTAACCTTAATGCCGTCCATCACCACCTGGAGACGGCTCGGCCGGCAATGCTTTTTCTAACGGAGACACAAATACGCCGTCCTGCAGACACGAACTACCTGCAATATCCCGGCTACGTGCTAGAGGAGTGTTTCCTCGCGAAAGCCGGGGTATGCTTGTTTGTTAGGGCGGATATTTGCTGTCGCCGTCTACAATGCCTAGAGGACCCTTCCTTCTCTGTCCTTTGGGTACACGTAGATCATGGCTCTTTCAGCCAAATCTACATGTGCCTCTACCGATCCCATTCAGGAGACGCTGAGACAACTCGACTCTTCAATTACCTGAGTCAGGCGGCAGACGACGCGCAGGAGCGGTTTCCGAACGCTGAGTTGGTGTTCTTGGGAGATTTCAATGCCCACCATGAGACCTGGTTGGGTTCTCCCAAAACAGACCACGCGGGACGAACTGCCCATGCGTTCGCTCTCACGCATGACCTGTCTCAACTGGTACTCCAGCCCACCCGGATACCAGATATTGCAGGTCAGGCGCCCTCTCTGCTCGATCTGCTGCTGACGAGTAACCCGAACCGGTACAGTGTGTCGATTCGTGCTCCTTTGGGCACCTCAGACCACTGTCTGGTTTGTGCCACAGCTGTTGTTGTTACGCCCCCACGTCCCGAGGAGGCAAGACGACGACTGTGGCACTACTCGTCAGCAGACTGGGATGGAATGCGGGAATACTTCGCATCCATCCCTTGGGCTCAACGCTGCTTTGAGAACAGGGATCCATCAGAGAGCGCTACTGCTGTCGCTGGTGAAATCATCCTGGGTATGGAATATTATATTCCATACAGTGATGTCACGAGCGGCGGCAGGAAAAGGCCCTGGTTCGGGCGTGAATGCGCCGATGCTGTTGAACGCAAACAGACAGCGTATCGCGCTTGGACCAGGGCTCGCACTCTCCACGACCCTAACGTGGATCACCTGAAGGCAGCGTTCAACCAAGCCACAAAGGTCTTAAGAGCGGATGCCCAGCGCGTCGCACGGTTCGGCCAGGAACTAATGGCGCATCCTACGGGCAGTCGTAGCTATTGGCGCCTGGCCAAAGCCGTGCAGTCCAACTTCTGCCAGACCATGCTGCCCCCTCTGAGGTATCCGAATGGATCACTGGCTCATCGGCCGCAGGAGAAAGCAGATCTGCTTACAAATCTCTTTGTGGCCAACTCCCGAATCGATGACTGCGGTTCGCAGCCGCCTAACATTGCCAACTGCGGCTACACCATACCTGATATATGTATCAGGCAACGAACCGTTCGTGCGATACTGCAGTCTCTCGATGTTCGGAAAGCCAGTGGACCTGACGGCATCCCAGCTGTGGTTCTTAAAAAATGTGCAGCGGAGTTGTCTCCCACACTTACGCGCCTATACCGGACGTCTTACGTCGCAGGCATTGTGCCTGAGGCTTGGAAGGAAGCGAACGTTCAACCGATTCCCAAAAAGGGGGAACGTTCCGAGCCAAGCAACTATCGACCCATAGCTATCACCTCGGTGCTTTCCAAGGTGTTCGAGCGGATTATAAACACCCAAATTGTCCGCTACCTGGAAGATCAATCGTTGATCAATGATCGCCAATACGGCTTTCGGTCTAAACGATCAACGGGTGATCTTCTAGCGTTCGTCACGCACCTCTGGGGTGAGGCTATGGACAAGCACGGCGAGTCTTTGGCTATCAGCCTTGACATAGCCAAAGCTTTCGACAGAGTCTGGCACCGGTCTCTTCTTTCCAAGCTGCCGGCCTATGGCTTGCCCCCTCAACTGTGCACCTGGATTGCAAGTTTCCTGCAGAAGCGTCGTATTCGGGTCCTTTGCGACGGTCGCGCTTCCAAATTTATGCAGGTCAATGCAGGAGTGCCTCAGGGTTCTGTCTTATCCCCTACGCTCTTTTTTCTGCATATCAATGATATGTTGAATCTCGGCAACATACATTGTTATGCGGACGACAGTACCGTGCATGGGCGATATCTCGGACATCCTGGGGCCAAACAGGCTGAGGTTGAGGGGAAAAGGCAGAATCTTGTCGTTGAACTTGACCGGACCTTGGACCGCATCTATGAATGGGGTGCCAAGAACTTGGAATCATCGGAGATCCAGAGGTCACGAGTTCACTGGAACCTCTGCAACTCCGTAGAGACATTGCCTCATTGGCATGTTTCTACAGAACATACCACGGGGAGTGCTCTGAAGAGTTATTCCACCTTATCCCGCCCTCCCCTTTCCTATCCAGAACAACGCGTGCTGGGCTCAGATGCCATCCTTACACGGTAGAGTCGATTAGAGCGCGTACCAAAAAGTTTGGGTCCTCATATCTCTGCCGAACGACCAAGGCATGGAATTCTCTGCCAAGGCACGTGTTTCCTTCTTCCTTCAATCCTGGGTTCTTTAAGCGGGGCGTGAAAAAGCATCTTCTCAGGCCGTCAAAGTAGAGACCTCAACATCGCCTCGGCTACTGTGGGGGCGATGTGGAGGCCACTGCTCTTAGACCACACGACTGCTTACCATCAGGTGGAGTGTGGTCATTTTGAGGAGCAAAATAAAAAAAAAATAAAAAAAAAAAATACGATGGTCTTTGACTAAGACCATTTCGCGAGCCATAGTAGGCTTTTAGCGTTTACTGGGTTCGAATCGAGTCTGGTAATATTCAGTAACTTTACGTAAGTACCTAACTCAAAAATACAAGTCGGCTAACACGATAGTGGTATAAGTGATAAGTTTGGTTTACAAAATTTAACAAACGGTCAAACGGCCCTTTATTAAATTTTTTAAATTAAGCTTGCGAGTGAAGTTCAGCTTACTCTGATATTTAAGTTTCCGTACCCAATGAGTGCCGACGGGACCCCATTACTAAGACTCTGCTGATCGTGCGTCTGTCCGCCAGCGGGCTGTATCCCGTAATAGGTGGCGAGTACGATTTCCGCAGAGTGTCAATTTCTTTTGCGTCGAACTCTTGTACCATGGTACGGAACCCTTCGTGTGCGAGTCCGACTCGCGCTTGACCAGTTTATATTTATTAGTATGACCTTACCCTTCTGTAGTAGGCCAGCGTCTATCACGTTTGTAAAATGTGGGTAGACAGACTTCACACACTCTCGATATCATTATAATCTATTAATCATGTTTAAGAGTTCTTCATATAGGTCTTTTACTCAAGACAATTTTAAATAATAGTGTTTAACTCACACATAACGACAATAGTAAACTACGTTAGTCGTCATAACATTGTGTTACTACTTCGTTCGAACTTTTTGACTTGACCGCGTTTTGTCTTAGGTTTTAAACACGTTTATTATGTAGTTAAATGGTATATTATGCAGTTAGAAAGTAAGTTATTCATAAGATTCCTAGAAAGAGTCTCCTTTCATTTACCAAAGCCTTTTAAGTTTGCTAAGCGCTTCTGACAAGTGAACTCGGCTTCAAAACTTGAACCTTCACAGAACACGCTTAAAACTTACAAAAACTTGACGTGTTTTGAGGCACCAAGGCTCTATTCACACTCACATAGCGGCGTCAAGCAACGACGGCTAGCGCAGGCACTCTATCGTCCGTGCAACCGTATGGATTCTCATGACTTCAGGAACTAATACAACACCGTATACTGGGTGTAAGGGACGGTGTACCAAAAACTGAAATAGTAGATTCGGACCATTATTCTGAGTTCAAAATCGTTAGAATTATGTTTAGGAAAAATCTCTTATTTAAACTTTCCTTTATCTGACTGTAAAATAATCATAACATTATGCATACGCAAAATAAAAATCAAAGAATACCACATTTTACTAAAATACAGCAATGTAATTAAATTTTCCTGATTTAAGCAGATCAGCTGTTTTTATGCGCGCGGAACACAGAGGTCGTTCCCGCCGGCGCGAGCGGTGCGTTGTATTGGTAGCAATCCATTGCGTACGTTGTATTGGTAGCAATCCATTGCAAAGTTATTGGTACGCCTTCCCTTACACCTAGTATATGACCACACGATTAAGATGCTTAAGTGGTTAAGACTGCAATGAGGGTTGCGGGTTTGAACCCCACAAAGACAAAGATCCACAAATAATTGATCGTTGATTCTGACTGTTCTTAGTGTCCGTTGTTTCAATGTTCATAAAGTCTTCCGCTACACAGACCCTAGTGCGGAAGTAGTCCATTAAAAACCTTGTGGTTAATCTCGTTCAAGTGCTTTTGAAACACTGTTATATGATTTTTTAACCAAATAGTATATATTAGCTTGAATATTAACTTAATATTTTTTTAAGTAGAAGATTATTAACCAGTGCTGCGCTTCTGAACGCTGCGGCGCCGTCACTGTCGCCGAATGTTAGTGTGAATTAAACCCAATAAGTTGCGCCACTCAAACCAAAGCAATAATTTAATTATTATATTTCTCAAGCGAAATTTTGAAGACGTTTTGCGCTTCCTTTTGCATATTTCGGGATTTACATCCGACATTTTGATACTTTGCAATGAATTTGATGAGAGATGGGTAATATCTGTCTTGCTCTGCAACATTGCGTTCAGGGAATATGGGGATACTTATGCAAAGTGGAACAACGTAAAGTGAATTATGGTATTAGCTTTTAGAAGTTAGTTTTCTTTGTATTTGATAGATTTCCTTCTTTAGCGTTTATTGTAGTAGTTTTTAATAATAAAGCTGTATATTTTGTAGTAATACTTTAGTGGAAAATCGTTGGACTGCCACGCAGAGGTCTTGAGTCTGATCCCATCTCTGATTTTTTGAAGTTATGTGCGGATTAAATATTTAATCATCGTTCGTTTTAACAGTGAAGATAAACATTGGCATATCCTGCATGTCTGAGTTCTAGGTTCTATGTTCTCGAAGATATGTCAAGTCCGCCTTGCGTGGTGAACAAAAGCCTATTCTTTATCATACCGAGAAGAGGCATGTGCCCAGCAGTGGGTCAGTTTATAAACAGTGCTTTTACTTGTACTTTTGTAAGACCGGTTTCTGTATACGGCTTGGGAACTCGGCAAAAGTATGCAGTCGTGTAGTGGAGCAAAAACTTTTCCCTTCTTTATTTTATTTTTCTTTTTTTTGTATATAGAGTACTCTCACACTACGGGCCAAGCTCTGTATCGCAAAAATGTTCACGAAAGAGAGGGCTCATCTTAGTTTGAATGAAGTTTAGTTCGTTCTTTTAGGTCGCAGTTACATAGTGTTTTGCAAGAACTTCATACTTTTATTTAACTTACTAGCGCTCGTACCTCTCCGGCAGTAAGTAGGTACATACGTATAGTACTTTTTTCTGAATGAATGCTCCTTTTCTGTACCCCTGACAAAAAGTATGCGATTTCATGATAATCGGTCGAATAGTTACTGCATGAAAGTGTAAAAAAACAAACTTATATTCGCATTTATCATATTTGTTAGGATTGAGTGGCAACAGCACACCGGCGGCCAGACACAATAAAGTCAAGTCCCCGTAGGTCTTGTAACTCCTGTAACATTAGTTTGCGCATATATCCGCTCGTGTGTCCGTGTTCCACTCCCGAGTCGAGTAAAAATGTTATTTTGTTAGATAATTTTCAATGCCTTGTAAGTAACAATAGGGTCCCCTACTACGTAAGCCCTACTTTTAGCTGGCGAAATACAAATGTAATACTGCCTACCCCTTGTGAAATACGTATAAGCGTGAAAGAGTGTAGATATGATGTTAAAATTTTAAGCATAGATGGTCTTATAGTAATCCAAATACATACATAGATACATAAAGCAAATATAATTTTAGATATAAGCGGCAATTGCCATTGAACATCTATTGGTGAGCATTGCAATAATTGAAATGCACGGCAGTTGCTGCTTTTGCAGGTTAACGTAACACTTTCTAATTATCTAAGTATTAATGGCATCAGCAAATCTGTGATTAGAAATAGCAACTTAACAGGAACGTTGAATATTTCATTATTGAATGACTATGTTTCTGAATATAGATTAATTGTTAGTCACTGATTTTATAATACGAATCATAATCAAACATTCGAAAATTAATTTAGTGATGGGTCGATCAATTGATCGGACCCTTCACTAAATTATCAATTGTTTCGAACTATGTTTGGTATAGCTGTCGTAATATTTCTGGATTTCCTTTCATGCATACGCCACGTAAATTATAAAATGTTTGACGCATTTGTACTAGCGTAGGGCTACATGTTTAAATAATCGATCAATATCAAAGTATTCGAATATTCATCAAAAATTTGAATAATCCCATTTGTTTGAAGATTCCAATAATCCAGTTTTTGATAATCGAACATAGCTTATCTGATCTCGTTAAAAACCTATACATTATACACCATTTCAACACACATATTATCCGTTTACAGTATTTACATTCATCAACTGCAGTACGTATTTCCAAACAAGCAACAAATACTTCACGACTTACTAACCCGTTAATGGTGCCTCTAGGCTGAATTCGTACGAAAAGCAAGCCATCTCCATAGTGTCTATGCATATACACATTACCCATTGAGATCGCTGCACAGAAGATGGAAGGGCCTTTTGACCTTACAACTTAATGATCTCCCAACTTTCCATTAGCTGGAAAGTATTCACAGGGAAGGGGAAATTTCCTCACAAGTATTCATCTTCATGCGTCAAGTATTTTTGTTGAAGTAGCTTAACTTCGCTGAACTCTGATTAAACTTATATAGTTTCTCTTTAGTTTGGCACAAAGTTTTAATTGTTTTAACAATTTTCAGTTATCTTGGCCCATTTTTGTATATTCTTTTTGCTTTAATACGTTAAGATGAGTTATATAAATGTGCTTTCGGTTTCGCGTAAAGCTGAAACGGATCTACACTGACGCTGAATTGTACTGGTTCTGGTATACACAAGTAGCTACAGCAAGCTTCATGCGCAAACTACATGCACGAGTTCCTCGCGTGGGTAGCTACCGCGATTTGCGCATGTCACGCTTATAGCGTACCAGTGCCATCATGATACACACGCAAGTATGTGTATTCGGCTGTTATTTAAATCAAGTTAAGCATCATTATGTCGTGTGTGTGTCAATGCAGTCGAGTGCAATCGTGCCTCTCACTATCACATAGCAGAGACAGTCAGACAGGTATGTCTCAGGATCCAATCCTCGCCACCCACGACAGAAGTAGAGAACGTAAACAGAAAACGTAAAGTCAGAATTTGTACCGTATAGAATAGGTCACGAGTTTGGGTTTCTAGGCACGCACAATCGACCACA
The DNA here is from genome assembly GCA_963564715.1 of Catocala sponsa. Classification (NCBI taxonomy): domain Eukaryota; kingdom Metazoa; phylum Arthropoda; class Insecta; order Lepidoptera; family Erebidae; genus Catocala; species Catocala sponsa. Next base: position 14,654,542 of record OY751351.1, read on the forward strand.
AACGCAATCGCAATCATTAATGCAAAAGATAACTTTTGCATAAACTTCGCAGGAGTGTTTGGCGTTGTTCAACCGTAATATGGACGAGTTTTTGCGCCGATTCGTAATCATGGACGAAACGTGGATCCACCAGAACACACCAGAAACCAAACAGCAGTCAAAACAGTGGGTTTTTAGGGGTGAATCGGCGCCAAAAAAGGCCAAGGTGGGTTTGTCAGCCAATAAAGTCATAGGGACCGTTTTTTGGCTTGACTACTTTCAAAAGTGTAAAACAATCAATAGCTTATATTATGCCAACTTATTGGGTCGATTTCATGGGGATTTGAAAAACAAACGACCGCATTTGGCCAAGAAAAACTTGTTTTGCACCAGGATGGAACTGTAACTGAATGAACTATGAACTGGGTGTACAAATGTGCAGTTTCCATGGCAAAAATCCATGAATTAGGCTACGAATTGCTTCCTCATCCATCCTATTCTCCGGATTTAGCCCCAAGTGACAATTTCTTGTTTACAAACCTGAAGAAATGGCTCGTTCGAAAGAGATTGGACTCCAACGATGAAATCATCTCACTAACAAATACCTATTTTGGCGACCTCGACAAATCTTATTTTTTGGAAGGGATAAGAAAAATGGAGATACTTTGGATAAAGTTTATAGAACTCAAAGGAAACTTATGTTGAAAATAAATAGATTTTTATCCAAAAACCTGTGTTTCATTCAAAAAGTCACGGACTTATTGACCCGCCTTTATATTATTACCAGTTACCAGTAAGTCATATATGATTACTGAATAACAGTTAAGAAATATAGACTATAAGGTAAGTACGGATAATAGAAACTGACATTTTTCGCATGAGAAAATTTATCAATGGCGCTTCTGTACCGTGTGGCTCGCATCCTATTTCATTGTGCTTTATCAATGAGAGCCATTGTACTGTGTAAACGTTTATGACGTAGTTTACAGAGCCGTCTCTGAAATAATGTTCGGTGCTACGGGCAGGTATATTGTTAAACTAACCGGAAATAAATTTGATGGACCATGGATCTAGTCCATCGGATATAGCGACGGAAGTATGTCAAATAGGTATATAGACTGGGTATCCTATAGGAGTAGGCTTACAGAGACTGGGTATGCTCCATGGGACAGGCGGAAATATATTACATTTAGGAATATTTAGAAGTTGCCTAAAAGTGAATAGTCATTAGGCGTCATTCGGGCGTTCCAAATGATAATATATAATACTAAGTGGTATTAAAAAAATCCACATAACAATTTACCCGACTCGCGAATCTAATTGGAGACATATTAATTAAACTTAATCCGCTGGAATAAATGAATTATCGTCGTATTATTCTTTTCTTTTTCCTGTTTTAAAACGACGACTTTCTAACGACTCTCAAACGCTGGATACTAATTACTCTGAGACGTTAAACAAAAAAATATCTTTGGATCACACGTGGCGTTACGATTACATAAATCACATCGCTATTCGTTCAGACAAATATCATTAATCCAGCCTTATTTTAGCTAACCAAGCCTTATTTTTAAACATGAATTCTATATTTAATTACTCAATACGGTTTAAAAAATTCTATAAAATAAACTTCAAAATACATTTTCATTAAAAGCTTCATACTAGGAAAAACCGATATAATTGAAAACAATTTACTAGAAACACTTAATACTCTTCCATTGATTCAACAGAAAAAAATACGATTAATTTTGCGTGCAATTATTAAAACATTTAACGATTGAATGAAGTTTCTATAATTAATGGCGAACGGTCAGAGCGAGCGCTGCTTTAATACATAAATCTTTACATTTAACGCTTCGGTTAAAATTCTAAGAAGTATACTGAACTTATTTTTGGATATGACTTCGTTTGGCTTCTATGTGCAGTGTGGGTTTTCAAAGCTGCGCTGATTTGTATGAATTTGGCTGTTAATCGCGAGTTGAAATAGCACTGATGCCTTGCCAAGGTTTTGAATGAATCTGCGGGTCATATGCATGTCTGCTCTATTAGTAGTACTTATAAAAAGAGACACATTTATCAAAAATATTTCAATAATGTGATGAAATGGAAAGTACTTGTATATGTGTTAATAATGTAGGGTTTAATATTTATATAGATTCTAATATTGATAAGTAGGACTTTTTAGAACAACTTTTAAGGACCTACTGATATGGATGAAATGGGCTGTTAACCGCGAGTTAAAATAGCATTGATGCCTTCCTAGAAGTTTTTGAATGAATCTGTGGGTTTCGCAGGTCGTATTCGGTTCGCATGTCTGATATATTATTAGTACTTATGAAAAAAGAGGTCTTAAATCTTTAAGTCGGGATGAGAAAGAAAGTAGCTGGTATTCTATTTGTTTATATTTAAAGGTCTAATATTTATATAGATACTAGATCTTGCTCGCGGCTTCGCTCGCGTTAATGTAGTTTTTGTCTATAAATTTATATCACTTGGGAACAGTAGATTTTTCTGGATAAAAACTGCCTTCCATTTCTGTAGCCCTGACATAGTATATGCAAAATTTCATGATTATTCTTTGGTTACTTAAGACGTGATATCGTAGCAAACAAATAAACGAACTCACACATTTATAATATTAGTTAGGATTTGATAACGTCAAAATATTTGCTTGCGACATTGGAAACAACTTTTTGAGTTATATTGAAAGCAATTTTTGTTTATTTATCACACGAAAATAGTAATATTTATTGTCAGAGTATACATGCCTATATGAAATACATACAGCTGCCTCCGCTTTCCAATAGAGCTACTGTTTCCCTTTGATGATACAAAATTCTAAAAAGTACAACTTGCTTTGACTCAGCTGGTCGTAAAATCGACATACATTCTGAAACGTTACGTTTTGTTGTATTGTTACGTAATTTTGCTATCTATTTTAGTGGAGTTTTGTAAACTTTCTGAAAAACTAACTAAGTTAACGAATATGGTAGTGTATGACGGGTTGCGTAGTGGTTTGAGCGGTCGCCTGTCACCCCTACTAAGGCGAGGGTAGGGGGTAGAAGCCGAAAAAAAAATTGTAATCGCAAATTACTACATGCATGTCTAGGTGTTCTTTATGTCCTTAGTTTCAACGTTTGTAAAGTCGCTTGTGATAAAGGAATTATGCTAAATGTGGGACTTATTAACCTGTTCAGTCGCAGTAGCACACCGGTGGCCAGACACTATTGGTTTTTAATTATGTCTGGCATTTCAACAATTGACCGTTTAAAAAAATAAAAAGAGGTGAAATGTAAATTTTTGTACTTTGTGAGGAATGAACCCGCAACACTTGAAGCATTAGCATTGTAAATAACTATACTATTCGTGCAATAATTAATTCCACGACAAAGAAACAGTAAAAATTCACGAATAAAAGAATTAGACAGTGGAACAAACAGATTAGGATATAGGAAATCCACTCTTTCTATCAGTGCAGACAAATAGACTTTTCTAAGTTTTATTTCAATCTATCTTCTTTTTGCCTAACGCGTGGAAAGGTTATTTTTAGATTAGACTGGGGTTCGAACTCGGACGTAATCTTCGATTTTTATGATTTTCACTATAACACCCCTGATTGGCACTTTTACATTTTATAATTCAGGCTTTAAAGTTCGTTTTATCTGAAGTGTTGAAACGAAGTTTTTATCTATGAATTATTTTTAGAGATGAGTTGTCTTTCTTTATTTTTAATAAGAATAGCTACTGCGGTAGGAGTGAATTTTGTATCGTGGGGGTCTGTACAAACATTTAAGCAATGGGCACAAAGATCCCCCAGACTCGGTACAACCACTTGTGACCCACAAAATTTTCGTCCCGTTTGTGACGACCACTCAAACCGCTGCACCCCATCCTTGCTGTCAAAGTCAGTTAAATACAGAGTATTCAATAAATTATATAATATGACTATTTTTGGACCGCGGCTCCCCCTGCGTAGTTACTATGGTTACGCATAAATAGTATAAGTGAAGTGAGATACGGCAATGAATTGCCGTAAATCTTAGAGTTCCAAAAAATGGTATCACGTGACCTTGAGGTCAGAGGTCAAAAGTCATAGTCATTTCGGGGTATATCGACTATGCTGAGACGAATGGCGTTGACCGCAAGTCTCTAGCTCTTACGGTTCTTGAGTTGAAAGTTGTATAACAGACAGACGAACGGACGGACAAAGCTGTTGTATAAGAGTTTTTTCGAACTGCGTAAGCGTCGTGTAACTCATGTGTTGCCGCCGTGTGACGTGTGTGCAGCGAGCGCGCAGCGCGCACGCGGCGCTCGCCCTTGCGTTTAGTAGTAGCGGGCGGGGATAGCGGGTGAAGGGGTAAGAACGCGACGCGAGCGCTGCGTGCGCGCCGCGTGCACCCTCGGCAGACGCCGAAGGGCAGTAACGCCAGCAACACGCGAAGCTCGCGCGGCGCGCGCCCGGCGCTAGCGTCGCTCACACGCCCGAGGCACGCGCACGCCAAATGTGAGGTCAGCCTAAAACTTCCAAACATATTAACACAATCATATTATATTACCTTTATTACATGTTTTTTATACTTAGAAAGCTAGCCAAACAAAATTAATTACAACGGGTACTAAAGTTTACAAGCCCCTATTCAAATCACAAAACCGTTAGGAATTTTACAACCATTTTTATCTTTCTACCGTCACACCCTTAGATTTCTGTCTCTTAAAGGGAAAGAGCACACGCTGCGACTGGAAAGTCGTATATCTGATTTATAACCGCTAACCATAAGCGTAAAACAGTCGTATATTACGCAAATGTACCGAAAGGAACAATAAATCTTTAGTCGGAATTATTAAATGTGTTACAGTGTGTATGTGGTCTTATGCAAAGAACTGGATTAGTGGGTAAATATTGTCATATAAATATTGGAAGCTTATTTTGGGAGTATGTATGTGCGAAGGTTGTTTTGTAAATAAGTTTACGAGTGAAGAAAACCGCCTTTGCTTTTTTAAAGGTCTCCGCGCCAATTCTTCTTAATTGGGGACGTAGTGCGAAGGGCTGTGGTTCATGGTGTTCATAGTTTACTGCTTACCATAGTTTTAGCATCAATAAAAAATAACAGAAATTATTTTTGGTGAGGATATCATACCAGTATCATCTTTTTACTGAAAACCTGCGTAAGAGTCATTACTCTATTACTGCGTTTGCCTCTCCTCTCTGCTCTCAGGCCTCTATCCTCGAAGGGGTAGGTAAAGCTTTTTACACGGAAATTTCGCCAACTATGATTTTATGCCCCACATAATAGAATAACCACGCTACTACTGCCAATTTCTTGACCAAAAAGTCAGTAACATTACCCGACCCAGTAATCAAACCTGAGACCTCACAGAAATCTCATTCACTATCTTCTCCAAAATAAAATACTTTCTCATATTTTTATACAAATAAGATTTATATTTCGATGCTATTCAGGCCGTCGTGATCTAACATCAACAACTAATGTTTTCTCAAATACGCTTTCCCTCGAGGCTACATAGGAATACATCTCCACTTCACTTGCCAGTTCCCTCGTAAATCACATAAACAATATCGTTACCTACATATAAATAAAACCTATTTATAACTTAACATGTTGGCAGTTGAAAAGGTTTCGTTACATTAAGAGACTTTGATTTACTTTCTCAGAAAGTTGCCAAACTAAATATTTATTATAATATATATTAGGTACGAAAAGGTGTAGTTTGATTATAAAATAAGGTTAATGTTTTATTGCTGACAGCCTCGTTGGTTCCTGTCTGATATTCAGGTATAACTATCTTTTTCCAAATAAAATATTAAATTACTGATCTCATTCAAAATATATTAAAGTAGAAACATCAGTGAAGTCTACGTGATATGGCATACATACAGAAACGTCTATGACAGTCTACCTTCAAAAGGAATCAAATCCTCTGATTCTCAGTAAAAACCTTTCATAAATAACCAACCTTTTCAAATTACTGGATACTTTACGTAATACGCATGAGAATTTCGAGGAGTTTGTAGAATTTTGGTTTCTATACGTTTGTATATATCTGTATTATTTTAAGTCAATGCTTGAGTTCGATCATTAGGGATTTTTCCTAAGAAATTCTAAGAAGCAGCATGGAGTCTGTAACTCTGTAGACGATAATAGACTCGTCCTCTTTTACGTAAGATCTGAAATCGTGGCTAATTGTGAGCGTAATACACTTTTCCCTGTATGTATGTAAGTACTGCTTGTCGTTCCCAGTATCACGGCAATGCATAGACTGAGACATCCAAACTTGAAATAAGGATCTGTCAATATACACAACTATTGCACCATGCGGACATAGAATTGAGTCGCTAATTTTCTTAATCATATAATAGATCTAAACTTACGATTAAATTAATAATTAATCTTATCCAAAATCTTTTTCTGTGTACAAGGTCTTGGGTTTGATTACTGAGTCAAGCGAGGTTTTATAAAATTTTTAATCTGAGATTTTTAGAAGCAGCAGAATGTCTGAACTTGAAGCCCAAAAACGGCAATGCGCCCACTATTAGGTATTATTATTTATTATAACCACTGCCTATTTTTTGTAATCCATAGATTTTGGATAAGGAGGGTTATTAATTCAACGTTTCGGCTAATACAGTTTTAGCTCTCACGTAATAGAGACGGGTGTAATGGTGCTAGCCCAGGATTTAAACTTGAACTGGAGTCCTCATGCATGCACTTGCATTCACTAAGTGTATAATCTCAAACGTTCAAGAATCTTACCAAGTACTTACTGTCTCACCTTAGACAACAAATGAAGATGTACATAATAATATATAATGTTCAGGACATTATATATTATTATGTACATCTAGTAATAAATAAATGGCCAAGTTACACGAATATCTCTAAAACTTGCCCGATATTAATAATTTCATACGCCTCAGAGGGCGCAGTAACCCAACTATAATAAACAGTTCTGGCTCTAAGTTATTTGTATATGAATCTGTCGCCACGCTCGTAATAACTCAGTGTAATATAGCATCGGTACGCCGTTTTAACTTAAACATGACATACGGTGCTATACTTTGAAGCACGTTAATATTTACAAGCAGGTATCAAACTGTTTCTGTGATTGAAGCTTCAAATTCTATTCAAATTCAAATTATTTCAAATTCAATTTATTAATTAAGCTATTTAGTATCAGACTAAAAAATACTCAACTATATCGTTTATATCCGAGATAGCCCATTGGGAGGCCATTCAATTGCTACGCAGAGGTTTCAAGTTCGATTCTGAGGCACTTCTCACTTTTGAAGTTTGTGCGTGCTGGACTACTGTAACTGGACAATGGCCTCTTTTCAGTTAGGCCATAGTCTACCTAACCTCTAAAGGTAGTCCTCTGTAGGTTTGTAGGCTTTAAATGAATTCGATAACATCATAGATAACTGTGAGATATGCAGGTTGCCTCACCGTTGTTTGATGTGTTCCTTCGTAATCAGAGCAAACAATAATTAAGTAATTAATACGCACTTAACTTTGATATGTTAAAGTTTTTTTGGAATTAAACTCAAGATCTCTGCGTGGTAGTTCAACGTTCTCATAGGATTGTCGTATAAAAAATTGCTTGTCTGTAAATTTGGTTTACGGACGATAGTTTAACGTGACAAACTTATAACAAAATTTATTTCCCGTAACGTTACAATAAGCGTAACGGGACAATGAGTCATACTTTTTCGTGCGTGCAGCCGGCGTTAATCGATTTATTAGACGTTGTCACGTCAAAAAGGAATATTTATTTCCACATTAAGTAAAGAAAAAGATTAACTATGTTACGCCTAGTATATTTTACCGCAAAACCCGCAGACTTCGACACCATTTCCCACATTAAATCAATAAAAAAAAACACACTGGGTCACGTTTCTCGATCTTGTAATAGCTTTTAGGCGGTAAAAGGCAAATAGATATTATTTTAAGATGGCAAACGTGCTTCTCTGACGAACAAAAACTCAGATATTATAAGTTAGAAATAGATTTTTACCTAAAAAACATATTCTATTAAACCGTTTTCCCTGGAGTCGTGTAAGTCTTCACAAGAAAATCCATCGTGATCGTTGTATATGGAAATAGTGCTGAGGTTTAAATTGAATATTAAATTAGGTTATAATTCCCTCGGGCTGTGGCAATTTATTAACCTGTGCTTTTGATACTGAAGAGAAATGAAAAGCTATATTGATTTAGTACAGTATACTTACGTAGATAAGTATAGAATCGCTTTGCTGTTTGAAATGACAAAAGTCTAATAAACTAACATCATTTTTAGGGTTCCGTACCCAAAGGGTAAAACGGGACCCTATTACTAGACTCCACTGTCCGTCTGTCACCAGGCTGAATCTCATGAACCGTGATAGTTAGACAGTTGAAATTTTCACAGATGATGTATTTTTGTTGCCGTTATTTTTAAATTTTTATATAACTTAGGTAGCAAACAAGCATACGGCCCACCTGATGGTAAGTGGTCACTGTAGCCTATGAACGCCTGCGACACCAGAGGCATCACTTGCGCGTTGCCGACCCTTTAGGAAAGGAAGTGGGAAGGAGAAGGAGCGGGATGGGGGAAAGGGGGTGATTGGGCCTCCGGCACTCTCACTCACCGAACGAAACACAACAGTAGGAATACTGCTATTTCACGTCGATATTCTGTGAGAGGGTAGTCCTTCCCCGGTCGAGCCGGCCCATTCGTGCTGAAATCAGCGAGGCTCTACTACTTATAACAACAAATACTAAAAAACAGAATAAAAGAAATATTTAAGGGGGCTCCCATACAACAAACGTGATTTTTTTGCTCGTTTTTGCTCGATATTGATAATGGCAACAGGTAGACGCTTGAAATATTTACAGAATATTTAGTTATATATTCACTTTAAAAATAAATAATTAAATTAAAATAAAACAAAAATTTCAGTTACGGAGTCTGGTACTGTGCTCTGTAGACTCTCATTACCTCAGACTTAAATCGTAACTGAAAAGCGCGCAGTTTACCTCTTTTTACTCCCTCAGAGTCATAGACATCTCACGACTACTCATAAACCAGATTCCACTAAAGCTGGTTAAACTCGCAAGCCAATCGAGCTGTCCAGCTTGACTTAGTCCAATATAACAAAATTGTCAACCAAGCTATACTGTGTGTCTCAGCAATTAGTTTAGAAATTAATTTACACTTGAGCTCCTCAATTACGCTGGGCGGACAGGAATCGTGTTATGCGAACATACTCGCTCGTGTCTTAGACCGGCCTAGTTTACGGACACTGCTGCTTCGATTATTGTAATATTATATGTTTGTTGAAAGATAAGCTTCGTTTTTATTATGTTATTAGATGACCCACGCAACTTCACACAAGATAATATTTTCCCGTTTTTGCAACATTTTTCATTGACGCTCCGCTTCTAGTAGTCGTAGCGTGATGTTATATAGCCTATAGCCTTCCTCGAGAAATGGAAAATTCAAAACTAAAGGGATTTTTCAAATCGAACCAGTAGTTCCTGAGATTAGCGAACCAAACAAACTCTTCAGCTTTATAATATTAGTATAGATAAAATCTACTAGAATACCGAAATCATGTTATAATCACTTTTTACCGACTTCAAAAAAAGGAGGAGATTTTTATTTTTTATTTTTTTATGTTTGTTACCTCGTTACTTTCGACTGGGTGAACCGATTTTGATGATTCTTTTTTTATTTGAAAGCTGGTGCTTCCCGTGCGGTCCCATTTAATTTTGATCAAGATTTGACAATTCGTTTTCGAGTTATACTTAATAATGCGTATTTGGCTATATTGATGATGTTCTCATATTTGGCAAGGTTCACTAAAAACCGAGAAATAAATAAAAATTTAACAAAAAAGAAAACCGACTTCAAATAAGAATATTCTAAAACTTAAAATGCACTAAAAAGTTAATAAATAAATGCATATTCTTGTGAATAATTAAATTATTGTTATTTTTGGAGTCGGTGTCAGCCGCCCGCGCCGCGTGCTGCGTCTATGCGTGTAATTGTGCATGCCAATGTTATGTTATGATTATAGTAAGACATCTCATGTTTAATTAGTTACAAACCTACCTTGGCTGATTGATTATTTATTGATGATTATTTATATACTTTAATGGTGTATGATTTATGTACTTAATAAAAATAGGGATAAACGCGATCATGCTAGGTATGTACATACCTTTTGAGAACGATGATGGACTCCTAGTACCAGAATAATAGGAAATAACTTTACTGTGAGGGACTTCACAAACATTGGAACAACGAGCACAAAGAATAGACTTGGAACTTTGTAAATATTTGTGTGTCACGTAAAGATTGGTTTGGTGATCAAACCCAACAACATCGGCACTGGCCATTGGCAGTAGCAAGAGACGTACAAGGTACTGTGCCATTCCTTCTAGTCGAATCACAAATTAATGTTATATATGTACATACGAGTACACATCTTAGTTGCTTCTTAAATATGATTCACATCAACGCTAGCAGAGCAGTGCGTTTCAAAAAACAGCTTTGTAACCAAGCCAACATTTAATTATAATATGAAATATAATTTAGCTTATTAATTAAAAGTATTTCGTAAAAGCGGAAGAATCTGTTCATTTTCGTACTACATTAATTAAAATGATTAATGATGTAGCTTTTAAAGATTGGATTTGTCGATTGGTCCCGTTTTTAACACGGGCCCATGTCAAAGTACGAAGGCGATGATGATTGCGCGCCATTTTTATGTACATATATATGTATATCAACTTCCATATGCTTGTATACGCAATAATTGATAAGTACCTACTTACTCGATGAATTGACTTGAAAGTCTTGTACAGCATTGCATTTGTATCTATATAACAGCGTTTTATAATAGAGATATTTAGGAAAATCTACATTAAATATACATCTTTATAAACAGTACGTGCAAGCTCTGGAATGAACTGCCAGCTTCGGTGTTTCCCGAGCGCTATGATATGTCCTTCTTCAAACGAGGTTTAAAGAGAGTTCTTCTTTCACGGTAGGCAGCGGCTTTGCTGTGTCCTGACATTGCTGAAGTCCATGAGCAATGGATACCACTTTCCATCAGGTGGGCCACTTGCTTGTCCGCCACAAATGGCAAAAAAAACAAGAACAGAAAAATGTATACTCGAAATATTAAACTATGTCTTGTTTACTTCAAAATACACCATCAACACTAATATATTTGACTAGCTGACCAGCGCAACTTCGTCTGCTTCACATAAGAGAATTTTCTCTGTTTGTGCAACATTTTTCATTGATGCTCCGCTCCTATTGATCGTTTTCCTCGATAAAAGGGCTATCCAGCACTAAAGGAGTTTTTCGATTCGAACCAGTAGTTCCTTAGATTAGCGCGTTCAACCAAACAAACAAACTCTTCAGGTTTATAATGTTAGTATAGATTTCTCATACAAAAAGTTGGCAACTCTATACCCGGAACCAACAGATCATGCCTGTGGTGGCAGTGATCGCGACACAGTACTGTAAACAGCGCCCAATTAGACCTAATTACGGAACCAGTGCCATGATCGATTTATAACCTGATTATATACAAATGATGACATGGTTATTGCGTGATAATGACGTCATAGCTTACGGTAATGCTAAACCGATCTCTGTATCCGTTGGTTAATGAGGTACTAATAGTTGGGATGAGTTTGAAGCGAAGATACCACAGCGGTTTAGGTGTTTCAAAGTGTACCACGATGAAGTATAGCGGGTTCAAAACCAAGTTTATATTTGTGACTTGAACCTATTATGACATAATATGTCATAATAGGTTAAAATATTATTTTAAGCTTGATATGAAAGATAGTAATAAAACTAACTAAGCCTGGCTACGATTTGCTTGGTCTGATATTTTAATTTCCGTAGCCGTGGGAACTAGCTGATCCCGGCTACGCATCATTGACACTCAATCTAATATTAATGATTAAGGTAGTAAATAAGTGGTGTTCTAGCAATATTGCCCGGGCATTCGGGTTAAAAATTATAAATACACTCATAAACAGAAATGAAAAGTTGTATAAAAAAAAAGTCCATACATTTACTACTTTTCGAGATTAGCGGACACAAACGTACGGAAGCTTAATCTTTATATGAAATGATGTACACATAACATTTGTTCACTACAGTACATATCCAAAGTTCATACTGTCATTAAGAGTTTCTTAACAGAAAAATCTAACAACCCCTTAACCAACCCGGAAATTGATCCCCGTGTACAGATAGCACGACTTACAAAACAATAAATAAAAGCATAAACATTTTGAGTAACCATATAACATAAAAATATTGCAATTTAAAAAATAGGAAAAACTATAGAGTTTTTCCAACTGCAATAAAACTTCTACGATATATAAGACACAGATTAATAAATTAAAATAAAAGACAAGTTTTGACAGTTGCAACTACCCAGGGTAAGCGTTTCACATAATATCATGTATAACACTAAAAGTTTTTCAATAGCCTTTTGTACCACATAAGATATGACATATAAAAAAATACGTAAGAACCAGCGAGTGTACTACTTTACTTTTAGATTTATTACAGACGTACGTATCGTCACGGTTGTAATTATCCCAGTGATTATCGTCTACTAGGTCCAGTGCCAGAAAAATATTAAAACAAGATCTAATTTTAGCAATTGTAATTAAAATGCCGAGGATCAAGTATGAAATTAATACGGAAAAAAAATAAAGTGAAGGTAGAAGCATATTTCACTGACAGCTTTAGTTTTAGATCCCTCGTGGTATCTAGTTAGTCTATTGCCGTCTATGTGTACTGGGTCAAATTCCACGCTGCATTTAACATTAATGAAAGGAAATAATTTGCACTTTGCCCGAACCAGGAAACGAACGCGAGACATCATGCACAGCAGTCCCTTTCACTACTGCTGCGCCTCTACTGCTACCGAGGCATTACACTCATTAAAAAGAGTTATTATGATAATGTCATCCAGACCGAATGTCGGTCACGGCGGCCAGTCATAACGTAGGCTGGCCATCTGCGCAGGAGATATTATAGTGCACACGCGTGTGCGCAAACACAATAATTGCAATCTCTGTTCCTTATCTCTCATGATCCGATGGGACGGTAATCCGACACGACCGGAGAGAGATCAGGCGCAGGACCAACGGCTTTACGTGCTTTCCGAGGCACGGAGGTGTCTAACACCGCCAACTTCCTAACTCCGGGCTGCTATTGAGATTTCTTAACAGAAAAACCCAATAACTTTTTATATATATAAATCTTTTATATATATAAATCTTTTATATATAAAAATCTTTTATATATATAAATCTTTTATATATATAAATCTTCTGTGCGTGTGTTTGTAATTAAACTCCTCCTAAACGGCTAGACTGATTTAAAGTGGATTCGAGAATGGTTTAGATTTGGTTTTTTTATTTTTATTTTTTTTCGTGTGTACAGGACGTCTGTCGGGACAGCTAGTAAAATATATATTACAAAATGATACATATTATCTAATTTTAACACTTATGCATGAAAGCATTTCACCAGCAATTTAAATTTTTAGGTCACACGTGATAGAAACGGACCTTAAGTACATTCACATACAGACTTCATGCTGTTAGTGGGAATATTTTTCAGACAAATGACAAATGACACGAGTCAGGTAAGGCATCGTATCGCAAATGGATCAATCAAAAGCAACTTATACTACAAGCGCAGCAATAATAATAATTATTTATTTCATTATTGCCAAGAACAAATTTGTGTGGATACAGTAGACAAATACTGTCTACACTAGGCTAGGCCTGTCTCTTGGAAGGTTTTACAAGAGAACTAACAAAATTTAAAATTGGTAACCAGTTCTAAGTATCTAAATACGCACAGTTAATACAGTTACAGTAATAAAAGGAAGCGTTAAAGTAAATAAGTGAACATAGAATATCCAAAAATGGTCAAGTATTTTTCTCTCACACACAAAAAAGAAAGAAAAACGCTAAGAGATAATTAACTTAAAAACAACACTCAATCTACACTATACATTCTGCCTACAGCCAACGATCCTCTTTGAAGATTGATCCCCTTCGAGTTTCTGGGAAACAAGTATACATTTATAGACAATTAATTACTGTGCCTTTTCCGAAATTGTATTAGCAAAACGAATTTATGGAAGATTTGTATTTATAGTTGTGGATTATAGATTAACCTTTCTCATAGTAAGGTCCACGCCCAGCAGTGGAGCAGTTTACAAATAGGACTGACATTATTCAAAATGCATTTGTCCGTAGGTCACAGTTTGCCTGCGACGCGACGATGCGATACCAGAAAAACACGTAATAAGATCAAAGCCTTTAAAAAATAGTATCTTCTTGAGCTTATAAGCGCGACAATAAATAAATCCGACGATAAAAATGACATGTTCAGAATATTCCTTATTAGAGTGAGCTGTGAAAACGACATCATCCAATTAACATTTAAATTGAACGCGAGCAGACTCTCCATAATACAGTTCAATACAACAGAATCATATGCGGATAAATCTGTGCCCAAAAATAAAACTTTGATTACGCAATGAGTCATCGCCCTCAATACAGGGAGCTGTTTCCCGAAAGCATTTCTTGAATCTCACACTTGGCAGTATTCAAGATAACCTTACTCAACCCCTCCTTGTCTTACACACACTGAATCCGTATATTCAAGTGAGAGATGGAAAATTTATTTTGTATTTAGAGTTGTTCGTCGGTCTGCATTTGTAATTCGATATCCGCAAATGGGAGACGGATTATAGTGACGGGCCTGTATCGATTGATCGTGTGTCGATAGGGGATTAATAAAATTAGCAACGTATGTGGTCTCCGTGACTTGGAATGCTGTTGTGTAGAGATTTAGTTCACAGTGTATTTGTTTTGTTGCACAAATGTAATAAGTTTTTATGATGAAGTATATAAATGGTTAATAAGAGTGTTTAAATCATAACGATAACTTAAATTCTATAATTTGTTTGCTAAGATTATCGTAAACAATTGAGGTGTGAAACAAGTGAACTACCCTGTGGTAAACGATTACCACAAAATGGTTGATTTGCCCTAGCTTTAATCATAATTTGGTATTGTCACAAGCTTTTTGGTTATTTTGACAATTTACAATAAATTAATAACAATTTATACATATAAAGAAATATTTTAAAACAATTACTTATAATATTTTTGTATTGAATTAAAAACACATTTGATTTAGCACAAAACACTGCTAACACTCATAAAAACTTCGACATGTCTGGCGTTGACGGGCTTAAGCAGGAATTATAAGTATTGCACGCAAATTTCGCCAGGTATGATAAAATACCACGTAGAAGAGGGTAACCGTTTCACCAGGCTTAATAACAGAATACGTAGAAATAACTAAACAAAACTCTCCCGAGAATGAGTCGTAAGGAAACCTGAGAGTTCTCCATAATGTTCTCGAAGATATGTGAAGTCTGCCAACCCGCACTGGGCCAGCGTAGTGGACTATGGCCTAACCCTTTTCACACTGAGATGAGGCCCGTGCCCAGCAGTGGGACAGTTTAATACAGGGCTAACTGATTGATTTAAAATTTACACATAATAAAGATGACAACTACAAACAAACTTAGTTTCTAATAATAAAAGAATTAGGGCTCCTTCATTTCACAATTCATTTCTATTGAATTACTTCTATATACAAAATCAGTGATCCGTTCCAACCAGCCAAACCAGATAAATAAATTTAGGCCGGAACAAATTAACGTATCGACAAACGTTGACAAGTTGTGATGGGCGGACGTCGGCACGGAATATCGATAAAAATCCAATTAGTATACATCACTAGTAAGTGACGACTTGATCCCGTTAATTCAAACAACACTACTTACATGTCAGTTGTCATGTATTTTTGACGTGTTTAATATCAGGGTTGGTAGAAGTGGTTTTATGAATGGTGTTTGTTGATATTACATATGCACTGTGTTTTTTTTATTCGTTCGATTTATGCTCGGAGCAAATATTCGTGTGATCTACACACAATTTTTTGTGTCTGAGGGGTTTCTATCTTTTTCTAGTGTCATTGAAAAGGGCGTCGTACGGTACATAATAATATCCTCTTGCAAAAACTGACACATAAATACTCTATTTTGTCTTAAATCTATCACTAAAAATTTATCGGGTATTTATACTATATAAGAGTCGCCTTATCACATGTATTATTTAGTATTTTATTATTATGTTTATTACTATTTGGTCCTTTGATAAGTTATGATCCCATAGGCTTGATATTTAAAACGGTAAAGTCTTTTGAAAGTGGAGGTTTAAATTAGGAACTAATGTGAATCCGGAGTAAATTGTACATGGTACAAATGGAATAAAAGTATCAACATGAAATTCTGAAAACGTAAATAATTATTATCTTTAAATAATATACTAGGTTGTTGGTTGTATCTATTACATATTATGAAGTGTCAGGTTTGATTTTCGAGCAGTATACGGTGTTACTGCCTGTTGTGTGAGTAAATTTTTAGCTGTGCTGCAGTTGGAAAGTGGGATTTGGAAATTTGCCTGGTAGACGACAATATCGTCACGTCACTGTTCTCGAGGAAAACAACAATAACGTTATTATGATAATAGATGGCGCCACGTGTCTTTCGAATCATGATTGAATTATATTATTACAAGCAGATTACGACCCGAATTGATTGTCAAATTCTTAATTAAGGCTAGCGAAGCCGCGGTCATAACCTAGTAAATAATAATTATAAAGACACTTAATTATTGCCGATAGTGAGTTCCCGTTTGACTCAAATGATATTGAGTTTTTCTATGAGGGAAATATCCAAACCCTTGTACTTACTACAAAAGAGAAATTTGAATGACAAAGATATTCCTTACGGTCAAGTGCGGAATGCTACATTTAAAAGATTTCTTAAAACCTTTCAATTCTAACTCCGATAACAAGATACAAACCCAAAGCACCCTTTTCATCTCTGCCTTTTATCAAAATACCTTGAAGGTAATTCGTGTTATCAAAGGGTTGGACAAAACAAGAGCTGATCCTTACAAGCCAATGCTAATATTGACTCAGGGTTAAGTTAAGGGTCCGTCTTTGAAAGGACATATTCTGCATGAGGATATTTCTCTAATGATAAAGGGTTAGGCAATTTTATACCGTTTCTTTTTTGTTTATTTGAATGCTATTATTTTGGGACTGCTTTGGTGTATTTGATTATGCGATATTTTCCGCTCAGTTGTTTGTATTGTGATCTAAGATTGCGGTATTGTATACTTTTAATAATTTACCTTAGTTTGCATTTTTTTTTACGTTTTGGAATGCGTTGACGCATACCCCTCCGCGGGGGCGGGCGGAGGGGTTATGTCGGACTCGACGGGGTAAAAGAAAGATGTTGAAATAATAATGTACCTCCCGGAATACCGACTAAACCTACCACGGTGTTCCTCGACTATCGGCAGGGCCGCGCGAATCACTTTCACATGCGGTCGCGACCCCGCCGAGTTTACGGCCCGCCGTATGAAACGGCAGGCCACTACACAAAAGACCTACCGTAGATCACCACTTCAAAAGCCCTACTGTCCCCCCCCCTCCCCTAGAGGGGAGACGGACACGACACAGAGGCGCGCGTGGGAACACGCAAGCCGCCTCTCGGACCTGGTGCTGAACGGATTGCGGGCAGGCCCACGAAGCCCCAAGTCAAATCTCAGGGTGGCTGGAGGTCGTCTCGCGCCCTCCGGCGCCCGGCTCAGCGGTTGGGGAGAGGGTTTAAACGCTCCCTCTCCCGCTCCGCCGCCTCCTTGATAGAAATGACTTCCTCACAGAAGGAGACGACGGCGTTCCACGACCTCTCACTCCAGACCATACACAGAACTACAGCTGGGAGCGAGAGGGCAACTGATCCGACTGCTGCGATCAACTCACGGCGCTGTGATGCCCAGGCGGGGCAAACCGCCAAAGTGTGCAGCGCCGTGTCCTCAACAACGTCGCGGCAGTGGCCGCAGTGGTAACAACCGGGTGTCTCTTGCCGGCCTATACGACACAGGAACCGGCCAAAACAACCATGGCCGGTCAAAACCTGTGTCAGCCGGAAGGTTAGGGCGCCATGCCGCCTCTCCAGCCACTCCTTAAACACGGGACTTACCGCCACGATCGTGGCGTGCCCACCTTAATTTACTTTAATTTAATAGATATTAAGATACAATGGTGCCAATTCTGTTGTCACAAAATTCTCTAAGCTTAACTAAAAATCACTAAAATTTAGTTTAGTCCTCTCAAAAGACATTTCGTATTCTGAAATCGCTAAAAGTAACAGGACTACAAAAATGTTTAGTGATTTTTAGTTAAGTTTAGAGAATTTTGTGACAACAGAATTGGTACCAATATCTTAATATCTATTTGTGGTACATTATTTACTAAGAAAATATGAATAAATTATTTACTAAAAAATTATGTACTAAGAAAATGCGCGAAATGTGTAAGGCAGGACAGATGGCATGGTGGGCATCATTACGGGAAAACTGTAATGTATAATTATGTAATTTATTTATTTATTTTTACTAACATAGTTTCTGCTTACCATCAGGTGGAGTGTGGTCATTTTGACGAGCAAAATAAAAAAATAATAAAAAGTTTGTTACTAACTCATATGGATTATGTCCGAAATAAACGTTTTTCGCTAGCAAACCGAAAATCTCCAAGCCAAATTAATATAATATAATATATAATAATATTCTATCACATACACACAACACCATCTAGCCCAACCTAAGCAGAGCTTGTACTATGGGTACTAGACAATGGATAAACATATATATATACTTTTTTTTTGTAATATATACATAGCAACACCCAGACCAAGACAATTATTGTCATTGTTAAAACAAACACATTTAAACCAAATATCCGAATGCTGTGTATGTGCCGCCTCAATCAACATGCGATTGTTCTCACCAAATTATGTTAAAATCCCAATTTTGCAAAAAAACTATTCATATAAAATGAGCTTGAAACTCATTACCGGGAAATTAACAGCACCATTTACCGAGTTCGTAGCAATGATAGTAATCCAGATGAATCGGATGAAGTTATAATAGGGATCGGTGATGTAACACATTCTAATGACCGCTAGTGGATGTCAGTTAGCTGAAGTGGTTAGTAGAGCCTCGCTGATTTCAGCATGAATGGGCCGGTTCGACCGGGGAAGTACTACCCTCTCACAGAATATCGACGTGAAATAGCAGTATTCCTGCTGTTGTGTTTCGTTCGGTGAGTGAGAGTGCCGGAGGCCCAATCACCCCCTTTCTCCCTTCTCGCTCCTTCTCCTTCCCACTTCCTTTCCTAAAGGGTCGGCAACGCGCTAGTGATGCCTCTGGTGTTGTAGGCGTCCATAGGCAACGGTGACCACTTACTATGCCGTATACTTGTATGCCAACTTGGTTGTATAAAAAAAAAGAAAAACAGACTACATCGGTAGCGTTCGTAATAGTAGAGTGTGCTATGCACGAGTCTTGGATTTGTCAGTCGGCAATGGTAATCAAATTCAAATGGTTTACTATGATTGTTGAGATTAAGCGCTAATTAGGCCAACAATTCATAATAATTACATATACATATATACAGGTGTCCAGTAACTAATGGATAACCTTGAAATGTCTTATAATAATGCTAATGGGCGTTCAGGAAAAAAAATTAAAGAAGAATTTATAAAGTCATACTTTTGACTGTCTATCTATTAGCATAATTAGTGTTTAATAATAAAACAACAAAAAACCGATGGAATTCATTAATTTATGGTCGTAGTGTACAAGAAAGTTTAATAAGGTCATTAAAAAAAATCATGTCGCAAGTAGTAGTTAGGATAGATTTTTTTTCATTTTTTTTGAACGGCCTTCAGTTTTACCATAAGACATTTCAAGGTTAACAATTAATTACCAGACTCACTGTATAATCGCGCGCCTTTGCCGTCGAAGGAGTAAGGGAAGCTGTCAAAATGTGATGTGCAAACCATATCTGTAATTAAGTAAGTAAGTATTTATTTATTTTCAAAACATAAGTAAGTACACATTATTACACGAATATTTTACAGTGCACAAAAAAACAGAAAAGTAGGTACATATGTAATGAAAATGAGGTTACCACTCAGGATTATTGTTGGTTTCCGGCTTACCAAACCAACCCTGATATTATTTGGTAACCCCAAGTGACGCTCGGACGTACATCAGCTATATCTGGTGAAATGTGTGTGTAATACACACCCACTTCTCGCCAGCTGTAGTTTTAGATCCCACGTAACAGAGAGCAAGCCCAATTGTTGAACGATTACTGTTTCAGACTCCGTGCTGCTACTGAGAATTTCTTGACAAAATAACCCAATAACACTTTGCCTGAAACGGGTATCGAACCTGAGATCTAATGCATAGCACCGCCTACCGCTGTGCCACTGAGGCAGTCAATAAATAGCTTACTTCTATGTGCTGATTTCATACTAATGAGAGCATACGTAGTTTAACTATATGTCGGAACGGCTATACTGTTAGTTGAGATACTGGCGCCATCTTACGACACAGAAAGGAATTAAGGCGGAACGCCAGCCCCCTCTTGTGGCGCTAGACGGAGTCTACGAGGCGGCGCGAAGGGCGGACAGAGCTCAGTCTTCGTGTTACCGTCGACCAGTGCACACCTCGTAGGAACTGTCTTGCGTTTCATAGTGATAAGTGCTCTTAGTGTGAAGTAGTTGTTAGTTGAATTCGAATACAAGTCATCTGACTACCTACGTGTTTTCTATTGATTGAAACCAACATTTCCCACTGCACGCCCACGTGCTTTGATCCTATAAAATGGCTGATATGGACGGGATAAACGCTGCCACTCCGACATATATATTACATAGCCACTGTTGATATATCAGCTTTGCTGAAATAAAGTAGATTTGGTAGCTTTGGTCCTTTATGGCACAAGCACCCAACTACGCTTTCCTATGTATTTACGATGACAGACAATAAAAAAATTGTCCGTTATCGTAAAAACTTCGAAATAAAAGTAATACTAGATTTTCCCGAGTAAATGTAGGTTAGGTTAGTAACAGTATTTCTTTTTTGGATGAAAGGTACCTTATGTCCTTTTTAGTTCCCTAACAACGTGTATGCGAAATTTCATGATGATCGATCGAGCAGTTAAGGCGTGAAAGCGTAACAAACGAATGAACAAAATCAATTTCGCATTTATAATATTAGTTAGGATTTAAAGACATCGACCAGTTAAAATTTTACGATATGTATAGATAATATTAATTGTATCTTACAAGGACAACATACCTACTTGTAATATTTATTAATTATATATGACTAGCTTTTGCCCGCGGCTTCGCTCGCGTTAATTTAGAATTTGACAATCAATTCGGGTTGTGCTCTGCTTATAATAATATAATTCAATCATGATTCGAAAGACACGTGGCGCCATCTATTATCATAAGAACGTTATTGTTGTTTTCCTTGGGAACAGTAATTTTCATCAGGATGAAAATTAACCTATGTCCGTTTCTGTACACCTGACTATGTATATGCAAAATTTCAGAATGATTGGTTCAGTGGTTTAGGCGTGAAAAGGTAACAAACAAACAAACAAACTCATTTTCACTGTTATAATATTAGTTAGGATTATATAAGAAACTATATACATTTATGTATGTCTTGGAACACTTTTCGCGTAAACATCAAAAGCGCTTGGCCACGGCGTTTAAATAAAATATATGAAAGATTAAAGTTGGCAGTTATTTGACTATTGGATTCGGTATATTTACTTAATTAAGAAATAAACATTCCAATTATCATTATGTACCTAGTAGCGATAGCATTGGACTGCTACGCAGAGGTCTTGAGTTCAATCCTAAGGCGATAGTTAATCAACAACAACGTATAGAAGTCCTTCTCGAAAAGCAATAGCAATCTCCATCGAATTATGTATGTAGGTACCAATTAAATCACTTTATTAGACCAAATCGGCAATTCTAATTTGAACTAATCAACACTTAATTTCAGCGAAATCCAAGATTGTATACAATTAGACTCCAGACTAATTTGCTTGACTGAGGCTTTAAGAAAATTGACACTAATTAGAAATGTCTAAATTATTTAATACTCTGTTTCATATTTATGCGAATGTTTTAAAATACTTACCGTAAGGTCGTATGACTTTAGCCCTGAGGGATGACATTGGCCCCTAATTGGAAAAAGTTTGAAGTTCCCACCAGACCACTATCATATTTCTTGCCGAAAAAATACACGTAGAAATCAATAGTTAGCCCTATAAACTGTCAGTAAAACAGCTTCTTCCAACTAAACAGCTTTTTCCAATTAAGGGCCAATGTCACCACTCAGAGCTAAAGTCATACGAAGTTACTATACCTCGGATTTAATCGAGGCTATATTTTTAAATTGTTGATTCTTTCGTTTGTCTTATTTCACTGCAATATTTAATGTTACTGTTGTATGTTAAAGTGGATTTTGATACAAGGGTCGGTCAGTGCTATTGCAGATAGCACTGACCGACCCTTGTATCAAAATCCACTTAGCTTGTAGTGAGAATTTCTTGACATACGTAGCTTAAAAGCTACGTATGTCAAGAAATTGTCACTAGCAGCACAGATCCTGGAACTGTGCTCGGTAGACGGCAACAAACTCGTACAACAAAATATGGGCAGAGAAATATAAATGTAATACTGCCACTACGCCGAGTGTTGTCGGTTCAATCCCACACGGGATAAAACTTTGTGTGATCCACACATGGTTGTTACGAGTCTGGGAGTTCTTTGTGTCCGTTGTTTGAATGTTTGTAAAGTCCCCCGCGACACTGGAATTATTCCTATTGCGAGAGTTGTCTTTTTAAAGAAGACGATCCAAAATACACCTCTAGCTACTTACTACCTTTTTAATAGAGATAGATAGAGGTGGACTACACCCACATTATAAAAAGCTACGTATGTCAAAAATTAAAGCGAATCCAAAATACAAATAAAAACGGTTACCCCAAATTGACCTACTTTAATTTGTGTGTGACGAAGCAGAAAAAAACTAAAATGAAAAAGTGAGTTTCTATTATAATGTCTTATTATTGTGAGTTGCGCAGGCATTGTTGAATATTTCCCCTCTTTTTGGGGTTCCGTACTTTTGAAGGTAAAACCGGAAGTCTATTGTGATGACATTGACTGTGTTAATAGTCTAATTCATGGTGAATGCGACTGTTGTGCGTGAGTTCTCGTGTTTGAATTCCGGGTCGGACCAACACATTTTGGGCAGTTTTTGTGCCAAAAAATCTTAATAGCAGCCCGGGGTTTTACACCTCCGTGTCTCAGAAAGTACTAGTTACGTTACCGTCCCATTAGATTATGAGAATTAGCGAACAGAGAGTGCACTTGTGGTTGCGCACGTACTTGCTTACTATAATACCTTGTGCGCAGCTGGCCAGTCTCCGTTAAAATTGGCTGCCGTGACGGATATTCGGTTTGGAAGACATTCATATTTTTGCGGCAAACGTTAAGGTATACTGCCAATGGTAGGGCTCAGGTTGGAGTCCGATTGCGACAAATATTTATCGCAAATACGCATATTTTAGCCTGCGAGCGTTTTAAGAATAAATAAAATTGAAGTGTCTCTTTGTAATGTCAAAATAACAGCTTTTTATCTAATGCATATGATATATAAAGTACCTATACGAAAACATGTATTTTTAAAATTTTTGTCTGTCTGTCTGTTTGTTCCGGCTAATCTCCGAAACGGCTGAATCGATTTTGACGGGAGTTTCACTGGCAGATAGCTGATGTTATAAGGAGTAACTTAGGCTACTTTGATTTTAGAAATGTAATAGGGTTCCACGGAGACAAACACTTTTTAGTTAAAATCTACGCGGACGAAGTCGCAGGTAACAGCTAGTTAACTATAAACTAACTGTCTGTTACACTGCTTGTAACCACAACTAGTGCGACTTAGTCAAAGCTAAAAATCTTTTAAAATATTACATATAAAATATATGTAATATTTGTTGACATGTTTTCAGAAGCACGAAGTCTAGCACTACTCCATATTGACGGCAATATACTCGCGCACTATAATGTTGGACTTAAAACATAGTTAGCGAATTTTGGCTGTAATACATTTCTGCCTACTATTTTGTAAGTATAGACGTGAAACTATACGTACATACATACATAGATTCACGCCTGTTTCCCAGAGGGGTAGGCAGAGATCCTGACACACTTCTCTGGCTTCATTCACTTTCATCACATTCCTCATACACGCCCGTCGGTTCAAAGTGCTCTTAACCTGTCCTTTGTCCAGAACGTGAAACTATGTGTGTATAAAATACTTATCCTGATATGATCCTTAGATAGTTGTTGCGAGTCTGAATGTTCTGTGTCCGCTGTTTAAATGTTAAGGTCTTCGCATCATAGAAATCAGTCGTAATGCAGCAGTTGGCGTTTGTAAGAGAAAACAAAATTATTATTTAAGGACACTGAAGACGCAATATGTAATTAGGATGAATCAATTGAATGCATCCAAACTGCATTTCGCCCTCAGTTTAATCCGTAACAGGATGCGGTTTGAGGATCTTTTGTGTAATTAGAAAACAGAATCATCTGCAGACAATTTTCGTCCTCATACGAGGGAACATTTTGTCGACTGTCAATATTAGATTAATATTTTTGTTTTCCTGTTGTTTCGCATATTACAACCGTATTTTTCGTGGACGGTTCTGGAAAAAGGAAACGCTTTGTCCAGCTGCTCGGTTTGGTATTATATTAGAAGTGGAGACCAATTTTTCTGGAATAAGACAATACGTGTATTTAGTATATATCATGTGACAGAAAAGTGTGGTCATATCTACATGATCTAGAATAAATTACGCCGCAAGTCAATAATAAATCTAAAGAGATTTAGACACTAGCTTCTTAATAGATACCTATTAAAAAGTCTGGGTTCTCTTAAGATTTCAACTGGATATTATTGTTTATCTATATATTAATACGTGAAGCAAAAACTTTGTACCCCTTTTTACGAAAATTGCGCGGACGGAGAAGTATGAAATTTGGAATAGTTAAAGTTTATATGGAGAAGGAGGGGCGAATCCTAATATTTATATAAAATATGCATTAGAAATACATTAAATTAATGAAAAAGCACTACACGCACACTACCATGCATTTAACACACGCAGTTGAAGTGCGTAACTATGGTTACATATCGCTGGCTCACTATTACAAGGTTCTTTGTTATTTTTTTAACTTTGGGGAATTGAGGTTTAAAATTTGCATATCAGTAAAAATAACTTAAAAAGTAACTTAGAACAATTTGCGATTTAATATTATGAGGTGGTAAGTGCTTCCGTCTATTACTATATTAGTCTAAACAAAAAGGAATGACATATAAAACCATGCAATATTCATAAATCATTTTTATCAAAAATGTGTCACCAGCGATATGTCAATATATAATGACTTATATCAGCAATATTTTACAGGAAAACTTTGGTCGAATTTCGAGCACCAGGCGATCGCTAGTTGAAATAAATACATAAGTTCTATAAAATTATTTACGTTTACTATAATATATTGTTTGGCTTATACTTACACGGGATTAGTGTAATGACAAACAATATTTATTACATTTTAAGGAATTAATCAATTTGAAACTGAACTACTTTATACGAACTAGGATAGGTCTTGTCTAAATCTCTCAGTATGTTTTCTCCAATATTTCCTTTACTACCTATCTGATGCTATTTCAAACGGCCAAACGCAATATGTAGCTCAGTACAAATGAAGAACTCACTTCACTATGAAAGTCACGTTTGCAATTCGTACGCCTAAATTCCATTCAAATCTCAAACTCTGCGAATCAAGTTGCGAACAAGGTTAGATAATCAAGATCCATTGATTGAGTGTTTCTGAACGGTATCAGTGAGAGCCAATCAGGTTCAATGATGATGGAGTATTCAGAACTTGCGCTTTTAAAGTTCCAAGTTTAAAGGTGGATTGAGTTGAGAGTTGGGGTAGCCATCTTGTTCTTGTATTTAGATTCTCAGTTTAGGGTTGTGTTCTTCTGTATTTAGTCGTGGAAAGATTGAGACTATATATGAAAATTGTTTCAGTATATTAATGTCCGGTCTGTGTGGGAAACCTTGGGGGAGGCCTATGTCCAGCAGTGGACGTCTTTTGGCTGACATGATGATGATGATGATATTAATGTCCACAAAACTTGAAAAGTAATTGATTGATGGACTTAAAATTGTTACACAGCGATGGTTTACTATTAGAGATTATTGTTGTGTATTTCTATCGTGAAGTAAATCTAACGTCTTTCGGATATTGATCATTGTTCAACCCGGGCATCGATCCCGAGATCACATGCACAGCAGTTGCACTCACTACCGCTGAGTAACCGGCGCAGCAGGTTCTTATTTTGTATTAAAATTATTGCATAAAATAATTTTAAAGCGCCGAAGAGTTTTCAACATGGTTGCTATTTAAATTTCTATCCAATAGTGTTAATTGGATTTTTCAGTTAAATTAATTGAATTATTTCAAAGTACCGCTTTCCTTCTGTGGAGTAGTAATGTAATTCAATACTTTACACCAGATGGTTCCATTCAGAAAATGTTTTATTTATTTAGTGTTATTCTATTGAGAAAATATATATTCGTCTAGCTGTTACCTGCGACTTCGTCCGCGTAGATTTTAACTAAAAAGTGTTTGTCTCCGTGGAACCCTATTTTTTTTTAAAATCAAAGTAGCCTATGTTACTCCTTATAACATCAGCTATCTACCAGTGAAAGTCCCGTCAAAATCGGTTCAACCGTTTCGGAGATTACCCGGAACAAACAGACAGACAGACAAAAATTAAAAAAAAAAATGTTTTCGTATAGGTACCTTATATACTTTCATACGCATTAGATAAAAACTGTTATTTTGACATTACAAACAGACACTTCAATTTTATTTATTTGTATAGATTAACTAACTTTGACCGTGGATTCGTTCGATCGGATCCAATATTTGATTCCGAATGGTTTTAAAAGTCCCTTTTTTGGATTAAATGTCCTTTCCTGTAAGTACCCCTGACAAGGTGTATGCAAAATTTTATGATGATCAGTTAAGTAGTTAATGCGTGAACACGTAACAAACACATTCGCATTTGTTATATTAGTTATCGCATTTATAATATTAGTTATCGCATTTATAATATTAGTTATCGCATTTATAATATTAGTTATCGCATTTATAATATTAGTTATCGCATTTATAATATTAGTTATCGCATTTATAATATTAGTTATCGCATTTATAATATTAGTTATCGCATTTATAATTCGCATTTTTACGATTTATAGGTATCGAGTAGTAGCATCTCTGTGGCGCAGCACTAGTGAACGTGAAAGCTGTGCATGAGGTCTGAGGATCGATGCCCGTGTCGGTCAAAGTGATATTTGAATTTCATGTTAAAAAATTCTTACGACGAATGAAAGGTACTTTCATTCATAAAAGAGGACTATTAGTAATCTAACATAACTTAACTTACATTTAAAACGCGGGTAAAATTTAGTAAGTGATAAATTTCAAGGATAAGCTAGTTAACCATAAGATTAAACTGTTGTATTAAATCTAATGGGTGACATAAACAATCAAAACATGTTATGGAAGTTATACAACTTTGGTATCCCATACGTATGTTCAATAAGGCAGCACATGAGCGTTTTCAATATACCTAACTGTTGCAATGCTATCAGGTTTAACACGGAAAACTTAGAGATCGGACAACTTTTGTTCAATGTTGTGAGTAAGGGTCGAGTCCCAGTTAAATCTATAACGTGGGTTTATTCAGGAAGGCTGCATCAAGGACTACGTTCAAAGTAACTTATTTTTTACTTTACTTTACTTTTACTTTACTTCGCTGGCTCAGCGATCCAAAGTGGATCTTGGCCTCCGACATTAAAGTGCGCCATTCTTTCCTATTTTGTGCCAAGTCAGACCAATCGATCACATTCATCTCTTTCAGGTCTTTAGCTAGTTCGTCTTCCAGCGGTACCTTGGACGACCCACCGGACGAAGCTCGGTGGGTCGCCCGAGGTATGCTCTTTTGGCAGCTCGATCCTCTCCTATTCGTTCCACATGTCCGAGCCAGCGAAGTAACTTATTAGTAACATTAAAAATTACCTAACTGCCTCGGTGGCTCAGTGGTACAATGCGAATGTTGTGCATGAGATATCGGGTTCAAATCTCGGTTGGGTCAACAAAAAGTTATTAGGTTTTTCTACAAAGTTTCAACAGCAGCCTTGAATTAGGAAGTATGTGGTGTTACACGCCCCCTTGCCTCGAAAAAGCGTGTTAAGCCGTTGGTCCTACACCTGATTAGCCTACGGTCGTGACAGATTGCGGTCTCAATAGACTACGAGAGTTTGGAGAGTAACTATGTATGTATGGAATGTATTTTTGTTTGAAATAAAAAAATTATTATGAGGATAGTTTGCTTCGATTTCAACAGTCGCCTTATGCTTTCGGCACTGGTACAGTCATCGACCTTATACCAAAAACGATGACTAACAAAATAAAACTTATATATAAAATAAAAATTCTTCCTTCAATCCTGGATCCTTTAAGCGGGGCGTGAAAAAGCAACTTCTCAGGCCGTCAAAGTTGAGACCTCAACATCGCCTCGGCTGCTACGAGGGCGGTGTGGAGGCCACTGCTCTTAGACCGCACCATCAGGTGAAGTGTGGTCATTTTGACGAGCAAAATAAAAAAAAAAAAAAAAGCAAAGCAAATACAAAACCTAATCCATTATCTGTGACAGTAAAATCTACCAAAACGATTAAAAGCAAACGCGCTATTTAAAAGTTTACAACAACAACGTAACATACATACACAAACACACACAAATAAACTTTTATTGTTATTGCTGTATGTGTGTGTGTAATTTTAATAAAATTTTATCGTCTAAGATATATTATATTCTTACGATATGTGTGATTCTGCTAAGAAATAACCATGGCCGATTGTAGTGTGATATGGATTGGAATGTTTATTGTGTAGCAATAATTTTATAACTGTGTTTAATGCTAAAATATTTGCTATAAACTTGTGTATTTGTTGTTGAAGGTGCTGTGAATGTGACTGATGTGTACGAGATCTCGGGTCCGATTCCAGTGTAGTGTTATTCAGTTTCCCTGTCAAGGTAGCAACGCAGGCTTTGAAGCTATGGTCGAGAGGCAGCAATAGATGCGGATATAGATCGTCAACGCAGAGCACTCTCAGTGGTAGGCAACATGTTAGAGAGGAGCTTCTACAGGATAAATGCGGAAACTAAAGCACACTTGTTTAGAACATACTGTCAGAGTTTCTACACGTGCCAACTCTGGACTAGATATACGAAGAGGTCTTTGGATGGCATTCGTGTTCAGTACAATAACATCTACAGACACCTCATGGGCTTAGCACCATATTGTAGTGCCTCGGGGATCTTTACAGAGGCAAGACTGGACACGTTTAATGCCATCCAAAGAAGCCGAATCGCTGGGTTCATGGCTCGGGTTGGTGCGTGTAGTAATACGATAATTAAGGATCTTGCTGACAAATTGTGTAGTAGTTCCATGTATGAAAAATGGCTACAAATATCTGCATAAGTTATTTAAGTTTTAATTTCAGTTTATATAAATTAAAGTTTGTTCTCTTAAAAAGAAAAACAAATATGTAAACCAAAATTTCTGAAATAAAGAATTATTATTATTAATAGACCAGCCTACCATAACCTGGGACTTAAAACCAGAGCTGGCGATATGTGGGCATCACACACCTTACCAGAAGTACCCGTTCGGAGATATAGGCGAGGAACTATGTATATAAGAAATAGTTGTACGAACCAACTATAACGATCAGAGCCTGAAAGCCTGAAATCACCGATTTGGGCAAATTATAGATTGAACTAAATTATCAACTTTCAAAATGTGCGTTTTTCCAGAAATTTTCTGCCTCGCACGACTAAACTGTGGAATGAACAGTCGCCTGCGGTATTTCCGGACCAATACGACCTACAAACCTTCAAGAAAAGAGCGTACTCTTTTTTAAAAGGCCGGCAACGCATTTTTAACTCCTCTGGTGTTGCGGGTGTCCATAGGCGGCGGTGATCGCTTCCCATCAGGCGATCCGTCTGCTCGTTTACATCATAAAAAAAAATGATAATATCTACCTTTGCGCGTTAAATTTCGGCCGGTTAGCATTATAG
The DNA here is from genome assembly GCA_963564715.1 of Catocala sponsa. Lineage (NCBI taxonomy): Eukaryota > Metazoa > Arthropoda > Insecta > Lepidoptera > Erebidae > Catocala > Catocala sponsa. The sequence continues at coordinate 14,684,832 of OY751351.1, forward strand.
TTATATGCGTTGTGTGAATGCGAAAATTATGTTTTTGGACCTTCACTTAGACTTAATTTATTGGTGCAACAGACAGATTGTTATATTTTCCATTCTTCTAGCTAAGGGTGAACAATCTTAATTAAAACTACCCTCCTGCGTATATTATAGTGTGTACTATAATATATCCTACGCAGGAGGGTAGTTTTCATTAAACTTGGTGGGGTCTTGTACAAGAGTGTGCGGGAACACAAGTGCACTCTCTATTACTTAACAGAGAGTGGATTTGTGTTTGCGTCCACACTTGTTCACTACTACAGGTATCTCCTGCGCAGATGACCAGTATGTATTAAGTTTACCCGCAATGACCGAAATTCGGTCTGAAGGACATTATCTATATATTAATACGTGAAGCATAAACTTTGTACCCCTTCTTACGAAAATTGCGCGGACGGAGGAATATGAAATTTGGCACAGTTAAAGTTTATATCGAGAAGCAGGGACGAATCCTAATATTTCTATAAAATATACATTAGAAATACATTAAATTAATGGAAAAACACTACACGCACACAACCATACATTTGACACACGCAGTCGAAGCTCGTAACTATGGTAACATATATCAATATATAATGACATATATCAGCAATATCTTACAGGCAAACTTTTGGTCGAATTTCGAGCACTAGGCGATCGCTAGTTACTATTAAACTATGTATTCTTAAGACAACAAAATTCTGTAAAAACGCTCTTAGTTCCCAAAATTCGCTCTTACTTGGGACTCACACAAAAAGTTGGAAACTATGGCGAACACCCGTATACCCATTTCCTTCTCCCATTAAATATTCACTTACCACTAATTGAACACATACTTTGTACCAGTTCACTTATTACACAATATTAGACGATATTCTCATCGCCTTTACCGCAATGCCTGAAGACCAAAGTATTTGAACAGTGCGTCCTACCTGTTATGACTTACGGTGCCGAAATGTGGACACTCACGGTAGGGCTAGTTCAAAAATTTAAAGTCACCCAGCGGGCTATGGAGCGAGCTATGCTAGGAGTTTCTTTGAGGGATAAACTTAGAAATGAGGTTATCCATCAAAGAACCAAGGTTACCGACATAGTTCGCAGAATAAGCAAGCTGAAGTGGTAATGGGCTGGCCATATCTGTAGAAGGACCGATGGCCGTTGGAGCAAGCGAGTTCTAGAGTGGAGACCACGACTTGGTATACGTAAGGTAGGACGCCCCCCGGCCAGGTGGACCGATGACCTGAGAAAGGTAGCTGGGTCAGACTGGATGCGGAAGGCGGAAGACCGGATGTTGTGGCGAAAAATGGGAGAGGCCTATGTCCAGCAGTGGACTGCGGTGGGCTGATTGATTGATTGACTGATAGAGACGATATTACTCCATATTTATAACCAAATTTAAATTAATAATTAAGTAGCTTGTATAATGTAAGTAATGTATCATCTTTGCTGCAAGTGATTTTCTAGAGGGAATATTGTCAATGAAAAGTTTATTGCGTCTTTTACAAATTTTATCGCGGTTTTTGTAAATGTCTGTATGTTGATATATATTATATTCCGGCTTAAAATATATAATTATACTTAAAATAAATACATAACGCCGTAGGTACTTATATATTTTTGAAGCCTATAAATTTAAATATTAAACTTGACTGTACTTTCAAAGTCAGAGTGCTTGAGGTTAGGGTACTACGCTGTGCCCATTTTAAGTATACATATTATACGAGTATTTACTAAGTTAAAAATGTCGCATAGCGGTCATGTTTGAACAAATAATCTATACATCTATACAAATAAATAAAATTGAAGTATCTGTTTGTAATGTCAAAATAACAGCTTTTTATCTAATGCATATGAAAGCATATAAGGTACCTATATAAAAAAAACTATTTTTAAATTTTTGTCTGTCTGTCTATCTGTTTGTTCAAGCTAATCTCCGAAACGGCTGAACCAATTTTGACGAGACTTTCACTGGCAGATAGCTGATGTTATAAGGACTAATATAGGCTACATTGATTTTAGAAAAAAAATAGAGTTCCGCGGAGACAAACACGTTTTATTTAAAATCTACGCGGACGAAGTCGCAGGTAACAGCTAGTTTTTTATAAGACTTAAATGGATGATATATACGTCAAAATTTACCTTAAAATCTGAATATTATTATAGCAATGTAGTTGACATTATCTTTTGTGACTAGTTATACCAACGCAAGAATAAACACAATCAACTATAGATCTATATGGCAGGCAAAATATCGTTGATATTAGAGTCCATTGGACTAATAAGTCTAATAACCATAGGAGAGTAATCCATGCACTGTTTTAATCCTTACTTGAAAAATAGGTTTCAGTCTACACTTGGAAACCCGAAACTTCGTTTGGCCACCATACTTTTCATAAACTATCAATATCCTCACAATTCCGCTTGATTGAAGTAATATACGAGCGAATTAATTAAAGCACGAACATACCCCATTAAACTTCGTTAATATTTACTTATCTACGATCTGTTCAATCACATCGTATAATTTCAAACATACACAATTTCGAGTTCAAACTTATCGATAATCGATATCTGGATTTTGGTTCGAAACTTTATTATGTGAACCGAACTATCGTATCTGCGAGATCACGGATAGGATTAGGCCGTGTTTTCATCGTCATTTTATGCTTTGATGAGCAAATTTTATGCTATTGCTTTCATAATCTTTCATACAAGGTTTGTAACGTAACAGCGACCGCGCAGAACGATCGGTCTGCTAGATTAAATAAAGCTCTACGTTTTCTTCTATTGTCAAAAACAGGAATATAGAAATTAGCTTCAGGTATTCTCAAGCTAAGAATAATAATTAAGTATCATGGAGACTTAACAAATATGAAAACACAAAGTAGATTCAGATTCGGAGCAATAATTATCCAAGTTTTTGAGGCGGATCACAAAAATCTTTACCCATATTGAGATCAAACCCATAGTGCGAAAGTCGCGATGTGACTACCATAACCACTGTTCAGTCATGTTGCCACCGTTTTGCTTGTAGATAGCCAACCATTATTAAAGGTCACATCTTTCCATATCTTGGAGAGCATATACCTAAAGCTGCTAGATTCGACTGTATTGAACATTTACGATAGAAGTGAGTCAGTAATCAGTAGGCACCTTCAAATATTCCGACGTATGGTCGACGCTTAGAATATCGTTATCCGTATACATAGTCACTCATAAGCTCAAAGTGCAGTAATTTCGTAGGCAAATTGATATTTAGCCAAACCTAGCTACACTTGAAATCCGATATAGGTAACACGGTTAATCTGATGCACTTATGATAGTATTACGCACTCTAGTAGTTTCACATAGCGTCGCAGTACTAATTCGATTAGCGATGCGCGATCACCGAATAAACATTCGAATGTATTCAAATAAGTTCGAAACATATATAATTTTTTTATTGGAAATAAAACTTCTACTACTTGACAAGCAATGCATATGCAGCATGTATATTAGGATTCAAATGATAACCAACAAGAGGTCAATGTATACGATCGTTCTCAACAAATGCTTATCTATATATTTATTTATTTACAGACATCACATCAAATATTCGAACGTTTAAATGAAAATCAATGATAACGCATAAATCGATAATAATCGAATGCGATTTCGTAACTTTTTTCACAAACATACATATTTTTAGGTGACAATCGCGCGTCACTATATTCCATGTCGAAAATGATACTTAACAGGTTGAGGTCTGATGAATCACATATGATAACATAATAGATTTTCTATTGTGTCTATCACGGGACAGCGAATGGGTTAAGGGACTTCTAAACGGGCATTATTTTATTGCACTATTGGCTGCAATATACTGGCTGGCAATAACAGCCATATTACTGAACACACGTCAATATTTTGCATAAAGTCTATCCAAATAATTAAATTTGGAATAACTGACGCATTTAAATGTTTTTAAGCTTGCCGAGCTATAGGTATCTGAAACATTGCAGCCACATATTGCTCGTATAGAAGCCTAACGTACATTACTTAAGTAACAATCCCTAATTGCTAGTGCGTCTAATACACACGTGTTACTCTTAGGGGTAAACCGACGTGATCCTGTGCAAATCTGCATCAAAGTTTTTAATAAAATATGTCCAAATCGACATAAACCTTTAAATTAGCTTCCGGGGATAAACGAAAGTTGATAAAATGGTATTAAAATGGATCCTATGAGAATTTATTGGTTTAGTTGAGTAATCTATTTTCAGTACTTTATTGGTTTAGTTGAGTACGTTCAATGTTGATTTATTGGGTCCCGAATTGAGGGTCAGATTTAGAACTGATAGTACTGCATGAGGGTACACAGATAATTGAGTTATTACAAGACTTTTGGCTGGACAGTTATAAGGTGCGCCATGATTTATCTATACATATAATAAAATCGTAGGAAAGTCAAAACTGTACCTTGAATATTTTTTTAAAAGAATACTTGGGGCTGATCTACAATCGATATCGAAGCCAAAAATATATTTTTTGGAATTTTTGTCTGTTTGTCTGTTTGTCTGTATGTATGTCCGGGCTAAACTCAAAAAGTACTGCATGGATTTACTTCAAATTTTGCATGAATATTACTAACAGGTCGGGTCAACATATAGGCTACATATTATCACGCTATCACCTACGGGGGAGGAGCTGTGAATCTTTATTTTTCTTACGCATTCTGTGACAGCGTGTAATCTAATGACGCATATTTAAATGTTGTTTTTGAGTAAGCCATGCTATTATCTAGAATTTCACTATAAAAACTACGCCATTTAAGTAACTTGGGCAGAAATATAGTTGGGTTCCGCGGCGACAAACACTTTTTAGTTAAAATCTACGCGGACGAAGTCGCAGGTAACAGCTAGTTATGAATAAAGTTATAATTGGGGTATTATTTGGTTAAGTTCTCTATATAGTTACATGTGATTTAACTGTAACTTTCATAAGCCGCGATAGCTTTATGGGAGATCGTTGCACTGCCACGCGAAGGTCTCCGGATCGATCCCAAGACATACACCAGTCCCTTTTTTAATTTATGTGATTATCGCACTAAGCCAGCATGGTCTAGGGCCTCTTCTCATACTGAGAAGACCTCCCTATAATGATTATACCGACAGCCATCAATTTATAAATATCCGAAGGGTTTGGCGCAGCGGTAGTGAATGCGACTGCTGTACATGAGGTCTCGGGTTCAAATCCCGGGTCAGGCCAACAAAAAGTTATCGAGTTTTCTGTTAAGAATTCTCAATAGCAGCCCGGAGTTAGAAAGTTAAAGGAGAAAGGCGGTGTTAGACACCCCCGTGCCTCGGAAAGCACGTAAAGCCGTTGGTCCTGCGTCTGATCTCTCTCCGGTCGTGTCGGATTACCGTCCCATCGGATCATGAGAGTTAGGGAACAGAGAGTGCACTTGTGTTTGCGCACACACTTGTGCACTATAATATCTCCTGCGAAGATGGCTAGCCTCCGTTAGGATTGGCCGCCGTGACCGAAATTCGGTCTGGAGGACATTATTATTATTATTTCAGATTACTTAATAGTAACGGTGTTATATATTTTGATGACTCGTGCAAGTTTGTCTGCGCCACATAAGAGAATTTTCCCCGTTGCTGTAACATTTTTCATTATTGCTCAGCTCTTATTAGTCGTAGCGTGATGTTATATAGCTTATAGCCTTCCTCGATTAATTGGCTATCCAAAACTGAAATAATTTTCAATTTAAACCAAAAGTCGTGGGTCGACGCGCCACGATTTGAATTGCTTGACCGACAATAAAAGTGACCTTCTGATCGCTATTGTCTGACGCTAGGCAATTCACTTGGCTCTGAGCCGACACTTAAGCTAACGCTAGCATCTTAACTGTCGGCCACAACGCTTAGCCAATGTTAATTGCTGCGACTTTCTCGTACAATATAGCTTTAAAAATTTTCTCTATTGAATTCGATGCATGAGCCAGGAGAACTGTTTTTAGTTTGTCTTTCAGTCACATTTCAACATTACAAGGTCTTTGCCAGGAGACAGCAGCAAACTCAATATTACTAGTATCCGTTTATCAACTAACTAACAACTTGTTTAAGCGAAAGATAGTGCAGAAAATGCTGTGCTAGATCTCGTTGACTGTTGTTGTTTTTTTCTTTCTATTTTGTAAATAATAATTATGTCTTGTTAATTTTGTATTAAGTTCTTAATTTATGTTTAATTTTTATTCTTTATAAACCTGTACAGAAAATGTTGTGTGCATCTATAACAGATATACATATATGTTTTTATTTTCAGCTTCTTATGTAAACCGATTTTGTATATGTATATTGTTGATGTACCTTCAAATAAATAAATAAATAAACTAACTAGCCTAAATGTAGTGCAGCGATAGTCTAGTGCTTCATATTCGAGAGCCCAAGTCTCTCTCTTTCTTCATCGCTTATAGGATTGATACAAAGTCAGCTCGCTTTTTCCTGTTACTCAAGGCACGTAGAAGTTTATTGAATTTTCCCACATTTACGTAGGCTCTTAAACAGTAAGTAGAGAATTACGAAGTACAATTTAGTTCACCCAATTAGGCATTTAATTTTGTAAAGAAAATGCTCAAAGCTTTAACGGGTTGAGAAGGTTTACCTATTTAATTGGGCACCTGGAGATAAATTTAGTTAAGTGTTTAGTTTTTCAGTTAGGGTGAACAGTACAATTGTCGTACTAGTGTCAGTTTAATTTAGTTAAGGTTCTCCAAAATGAATTTCGTTTACAGCGGTCAATCTAATCGGAGACTAGCCATCTGCATATATAAATGCATGCAATTATAGTATACAATTGTACCTACTCACTAGTTCATAACTCTCATAATCCGGTGAGACTATAATCCGATACAACCGAAGAAAGAAGATCCAAACGGCTATTTTTGCTATTTAATGCACGACGCTGTGCAACACCGCTTACTTTTTAACTCCGGGCTACTATTGAAAATTTCTTGATTGTAAATGTCATTAAAAGTTTTGTTGGTCCGACCCGGGATTCGTTTATATATTTATATTGATTTAATACGAATTTAATTGCACGTTTATATAGAACATATGAAGTGTTAAGGATATGTGTTGTGTGTTGTATAGTGTAGAGGCTTCCACGCACTTCGGCAGATACCTAGGCTAAATGCTCATATTAGGAGTAGGCTTACGGAGTTAATGCAATGAGCAGGGATTGAAACCACGACGTTTCCAAGTCTAATCTATAGATATAATAAAACTGTAAATATCACGTGTCTGTACATTTTAGAATTTTACGAAATAAATGATTTAGGGGGGCTCAGAATAATTAACTAAACACATTACAATCATTTTTTTAAATGTCTGTCTGTCTGTCTGTCTGTTTGTTTGTTCTCGCATCACGCCTGAAGTTCAAAGTTAATACGATAGACTCAGTAAGAACACTATAAAGAATATCCTCAAGTAACATTTCGTCTTTATTTCATTAAAATCCGTCTTCTCTATCAAAAGTTATGAGCATTTGAAGTCAAATTAAAGTTTAATGTAGGCGATGTGATCGTACTGTACTAGATCCGCGGTAATGGTTTACAAATAAGGTTGCGATTTGCTTAAATTTAAGTTCATAGATTGTGATTGCATATAAAGCTACATTATCAGCGAGTAACATAGGCTATAAATTATATCCAACAGAATTAGAGATCCTTAAAAAAATTGTAATAATATAACTCAAAGTACCAACATTTTACCTATAAGGTTCATTATTTGGCGTGCGCTGGGAAAACGCTTGATGATACATAAAAATCATGTACTACATGATTAAAGTATTTATTACTACCATGGACAAATAATATTATTATATTGTTTATTGATCCATGATACTGATACAATGTTTACTGTAACTGACAACGACATCTCTTAGTGTTACGACGAAATGTCGATAGATGGCGTTGTGCATATACCCCACATTTGGCGTGTGTGTTCCTCGGGCGTGTGAGCGACGCTGGCGCAGCGCGCGCGCCGCGCTAGCGTCGCGTGTTGCTGGCGTTCCGCGTTACTGCCCTTCGGCGTCTGCCGAGAGTGCACGCGGCGCGCACGCGGCGCTCGCCCTCGCGTTTAGCAGTAGCGGGCGGCGGGGATAGCGGGTGAAGGGGTAAGAACGCGACGCGAGCGCTGCGTGGAACACAATTTTTCAATCAGTGGGTTTGACTTGGAGTTTTTTTAATTGTATATCTTTGAGTTTGAAATGTTTGTTTCGAATAATCGTTTGTTTGTGTGGACTGTCCCGGCATATCATATTGAAAATTTCGTGGTTCAGGGTTATCATCAATACATATAATAAAAATGTAACGGATCGCTGTCTGTACATGGAGTTATGGAGGATATATGAGAAAAAATATTATTGGGACCTTTATCAACGCAAATAGCACCCAAACAATGATTGTTAGAATTTTTGTCTGTTTATCTGTTTGTCTGTGCGTTTGTGCGCGCTAATCTCAGAAACGGCTTATTCGATTTTGATGTAGTTTTCACTACTATATTTTGGTATGCTTCACTTAACATTTAGTATTTGTTTCATGTCAATCGGTTCATAAATAAAAAAGTTATGCCAATTTAAAGAATCACGTCGAACATTTGTTAATTTGTTAAACTATCTTCATCTATCTATTTTTCTCTCTGTTCAGTAGCATTGACTGAAACTTTACTAAATAATAAATAGAAGTTTAAAATATCCACTGCATCGTTGAAAATCACCTCAACAAGGTCACAGCTAAAATAAGGTTACAGGTCAGGAAATAGATTGAGATAATAGATGGGTGGTACCTTATTCACCGGTATTATCGAGATCCTTTCAAGCTCACATCAATGTTGAAGTATGTAACAGTATTGAATCCATAAAATACATAATAATTTATGTAAATATGTGAACAAGGGCAGTGACCAAGCAACAGTAGTTTGCAGTTATGCTGGTGTTCTGTGCACTTTCTGATGATGCACAGTTATGGCATAAGTATCAGAACAAATTAGCTGAGGACTTTTGCGGGCACGCACAACTAAATAATGACAACTCAATTAGTGAGAGATTACGTAAAAGTCACTTGAATCGTTGTTTGCTAGCTATTCAAGGTATAGTTACATCTGTTGGGGGTAATCCTATTTGTCAATATGGCATGCCCGAGCCATAATTTGACGGTGAACGTATTACTTAATAGAGATTACGCGATGGAAATCAACTATGATCCAGTAGATCTGGCCGAAATTTTAGAAACGGATGTCTCGAGATTAACTGAAGAACAACGTTTAATATTTGATCGGGTGTGTCGCAGCGTTGATAGTGTTTTTGGGAGAAATGCTATTTGTAGATGCTCCCGGTGGCACGAGTAAGACATTTCTTACCAAAGTGATTTTGGCGAAGGTACGAAGCCAAGGTAAAATTGCGCTTGCTGTCGCTTCATCGCATAGCAGCCACTTTGTTGCCGGGAGGAAAAACTGCCCATACAATGTTTAAAATTCCGATCGGCTTAGATCGCACAGAAAGCGCTGTTTGTAATATTTCTAGAAACAGCGATAAAGCTAAGGTTCTTGGTGATTGAAGCCTTATTATATGGGATGAGTGCACAATGGCAAACCATAAAGCGGTTGAAGCAGTACATAGAACGTTGCGTGATGTCAAGCAAAATGGCCAACCTATGGGTGGCATTACTATACTGTTTTGTGGCGATTTTCGTCAGACTCTCCCTGTAATACCACGTGGAACAAACGCTGATGAAGTTAGAGCCTGTCTAAAGAGTTCTCGACTGTAGCATTACATTATCCCTTTGCATTTGACAATAAATATGCGAGCGCAAATCGGAGGCAACGAAAATGCTCAAGAGTTTTCAGATTTGCTTATTGAGATCAGTAACGGTGTGTATCCGCAGGAACAAGGAAAAGTTGTACTAAACGAAAACCTATGCTGCAAAGCTTCATTAATGCGAGACCTTATATCATCCGTGTATGGAAACGCAACGCAAATACCAACTTGCGAAAATTCCTGGCTTTGCGAAAGAGCTATTTTAACTCCACGAAACGACCAAGCAGCAGCAATAAACGCTGAAATTTTGAGCTTTGTTTCGGGGGATAATGTAGAGTATATCTCTATTAACAGAGTTATGGAAGATAAAGAATCTATCAGCTACCCAGTAGAATTTTTAGAATCTCTCAGTGCTCCTGGACTACCAGCTCATGAAATAAATTTAAAAGACGGCGTATCCATAATGCTCCATAGAAATTGAAGCCTGCCAAAACTTTGCAACGGTACCAGATTAAAAGTAGTAACCAATTTACAACGAAACCTGATAGAAGCAGAGATTTTAACAGGGTGCGGAATAGGTGATAGTGTTTTTATTCCTCGGATTCCTCTCATTCTAAACAATTTTCCGTTTAGTTTTAAATGTTTGGCGATGACAATTAATAAAGCCCAAGGACAGACGCTAAAAGTTGTGGGTGTGGATCTAAGTATTAGCTGTTTTTCGCACGGTCAGCTTTAGGTGGCTCTGTCACGTGTTAGCAATCCTAGCAGCCTGTATGCTTTAATCACCGATGGCTATGCGTCTAATATCGTGTATAGAGAATCATTACTGTAAAGTAGATGTTTTTAAATACCCAAACGACTGTGTTTGTAATCCAAAATAAACCAAAAGATATATCCAAAAAATGCTGCCCAACGTCACTATTCCACGCGGACGAAGTCGCGGGCACAGCTAGTCTTATAATATAATAATCGATGGCGTGGTGGTAAGTGTAACCAACTGCCTCGCCTGAGGTCGCTGGTTCGATTCCCGCACAAGTTAAACATTTGTGTACATGGACATGGATGGTCTGGGTGTTTCTATGTATAATTTGTATGTATTTACAAAAAAAAGGATATAATTATGTATGTTTATCCATTGTCTAGTATCCATAGTACAAGCTCTGCTTAGTTTGGGCTAGATGTTGTTGTGTGTATGTCATAGAATATTATTATTATCCATTAGACTGCTGCCGCTAGCCTGTGTGCATGCGTATCTCTTTTCTTATCTTTACGAAATACGAAAGCACATTTCAAAATCAGCCTACATTAAAATTAGATTGCCGAAAATTGGCGTCGTCACCCTTTGCCCTTTAGCGTTGAAAGTTAATGGTATTTAAGAGAACGTAGATGTGTGAGCGTACATTACATTTAAGCTTCTTACGTCAACTTCTAGTTAATGTAGACGAATGAGCTTTTAGGACTGTTGATGTCTTTTGAGAATCTGATTTATTTCATGCATATTCGCATGCCTATATCCCGGAATGGGTACGGTAGCTAGAAATGTATTAGAACTACTTTCGCTAGTAGGTCACAGTAATAGGGGTCTAGTTCAATAGGCACTGAGTCAACATGGTGGAATTTTCAATAGCTAGCGATACTTTAATGGGATATCGTCCGACTGCCACGCAAAAATGTCGAGTTCGGTCTCTTTCTTTTTATGCAACTAAGGTGGCAAACAAGCATACAGCTCACCTGATGGTAAGTGGTCACCGTAGCCTATACACGCCTGTAACACCAGAGGTATCACTTGCGCGTTACCGACCCTTTAGGAAAGGAAGTGGGAAGAAGAAGGAGCGGGAAGGGGCAAAGAGGGTGATTGGGCCTCCGGCACTCTCACTCACCGAACGAAACATAACAGTAGGAATACTGCTATTTTACGTCAATATTCTGTGAATACGTAATTAAACCATTTTGATCCTTTTTGTAGTGGAACCTGTTTATCTCACTCAACTGACCCTAACACCTGTCGAGAGCGTTCTGGTACTTAGATCTAAGATGCCTTATACATTGTGATATAAGGCCCGGTTTCTATATTCAAAAAACAGGTCAGTTTACCTACATACAATTAATTTTGGCACATTTACTATAAAAGAAATATTAAAATTTTGTAGGTAAAAAGATTCGTGCTTGAATATATGTAGGAACTGGCCCTATAACATATGTATATTCTCACGAAGTCTTGCGTTTATATACTGTAATAATACTGTAAAAGGTTAATACATACATATATATATATGATACTTATACACTCATACCGGTGTCCCAGAAAGCTAGGCGTAGAATTGAATCTGTGAACTCATGCAGAGCATTAGAGATTCACTATTACTGTCACCGTGGCAATTATTATGAAAACTAATAGTCATATTTACAAACTAAAGATGGTTAGATCACATACATATATTTGTTTTAAAATTATTATACCTACGTAAATACTTATCTATATTATATGACTACATATGGATAATATAATTAGCGCTAGCGCTGTATATGCAATTAGCCGGTCAGAACTACGTTTATTAAGTTCAATAAGATTAGGTTGTTTTTTGTTTTTGCCGTTTAACCTCGATGTACCCACGCTTAAAATGATTACAGAAATCATTACAACTTCAAAATAAATGCAGTATAGTCAGCCTTATGGCAGATTTGAAAACATAAAGCCACATAAACCTACTTTTTCGAGGCCGTACAAGAACAATAAATATAATTCGATCATAAAACAAATCAGCCACTGCAGTGAGGGCGCGACCGACAGTGTAGGGACTCCTTTATACAAAAAAATATTTTTTTGTTACTTTTGTTTAAATAATGATTTTATTCACTTCAGCGTTTTATCTATTTTACTTTATCGCTATAACACACCGTAAAATTTGGTTAAGAGGCCTCCTACGGTATTAGGCTGGTTACGGATTTACGATTATACGCAGGCAAAATGTATTGTCTTACGTAATCAAAGTTTATTCGTTCAGCTTAGGATTTTCTTAGAAAATTGTTAGGGTAACGTTACATATAACTATACATACCTACCTATACAATTTTCTTCGTCGTCTTCAAGTCGCGAGTGAATAGGTACATTCTAGGCAAGGGTGATCTATCGTTAACCACATCGTCGCTAAACGTCAGGACAGATCTTGGTCAAGTGTAAGCCAGTACAGAATAAAATTAAAACATATCATATATATGCCTGAGAGTTCGCTATAATGTTCCGAAAATATGTAGAGTCTGCCAACCCACACTGTAAAATAAAATAAAGATCAAAAAAAGAACTTTAAACGAAAGTTTGCTTTTATACTAAACTAGCTGTTACCTGCGACTTCGTCCGCGTAGATTTTAACTAAAAACTGTTTGTCTCCACGGAAACCTACTTTTTTCTAAAATCAAAGTAGCCTAAGTAACTCCTTATAACTTCAGCTATCTGCCAGTGAAAGTCCCGTCAAAATCGGTTCAACCGTTTCGGAGATTACCCGAAACAAACAGACAGACAAAAATTTTAAAAATAGTTGTTCTCATATAGGTAGCTTATATACTTTCATATGCATTAGATAAAAAGCTGTTATTTTGACATTACAAACATTACAATCTTATTTATTTATATAGATAATAGTTACTAAATATTTTTATTTTACTGATATTTTGTAATTATGTGGAATATTGCTACTTAAGGGCTTTTTATTTAAATAACTACCCACAGAAATAAGCGATATACCTAAAAAAGTTCCAATGACAAAGTTTTAATTTCAACGGCTTATCTATAATAAGTACCTACTCAATATTGTCTAGCATTTAAAAGTAATTGTACTAGGCCATATTCATTCCATCTTTCATCATAAAATGCAATAATGAACTAAAAATAGAGTAACTTTTAATTAAAACCTAGATGGTTATTTATCTCAAAAGGTTGAAAGATCATAATTAAAAACTTTTAATTGAAATAACAGCATCATCTTATTAATAGCCACGTCGCGGTAAAATTATTGTTACAGTTTTTATTAATTTTTAATAGAACATTATATATATAAAGCGTTAAAATTTTAAAGCTTCCATTTTTAGTAGCAAGTTAATTAACTCAATTTTGAAAGCAAACACTTTTGCATTTATTGAACAAAATCATTAAAATGTTAAACGAAATGACGAAGAAAATTGAATAAATTAATTCCCGAATCGAGTTCGTCAAAATTTATAATTCACTAGATGTTCCCGCGGTTTCACCCGCGTTTATCGTTACTGCGCCGCCCCCGTGGGTCGTAGCGTGATGTTATATAACCTATAGCCTTCCTCGATAAATAGGCTATCCAACACTAAAAGAATTTTTCAAATCGAACCAGTAGTAATCACGCAGAATAAACATCGTTTGTACTATGTCTGTAATGGGTAATTATTTTGCTGCAATGTTATTTTAAAACTGCGATATCTCCTAAGATATTCATTGAAATCGAATGATGTAAAGGGCAATTTTGTTTTAAATTAAATATTTGTGATGAATAACGTAATTATTTGGATAAGGATTAATAGCATGTTTATAAAAATACCTTCGCAAATAATGCATTATTTTAGAACAAATTTGGTTAGCATAAAAATGGTTATAGTGAGCCAACCTTAAAAGATAGACATATGCTGTCGCGGACTTTTTTTTTAGAACTTTTAAAGGGGATCAATTCTGTCATACATGATTTTTGCGAAACTTTAACTGTTTACGCAGCGCACGCAGCGGAAGCTCTCAAAAGGAAAAAAAACCCTTCGATTTTGAAACATTCTTCATTGGTGCTCAGCTCCTATTGATCTTAGCGTGATGATATATAGCCTATAGCCTTCCTCGATAAATGGGCTATCTAACACTGAAATAATTTTTCAAATCGGACCAGTAGTTCCTGAGATTAGCGCGTTCAAGCAAACAAACAAACAAACAAACTCTTCAGCTTTATAATATTAGTATAGATAATCAGGTAAGTACGTTAGAAGCGTCGGCTGATTAAAATTTATAATCTTGACGACAAAATTTACGTTCAAAATAGTTACGGCCGTTTCGTGTTGGTGATCGGCCTAAAGTGTTATGTAAATAGAACGTTTTTATTGAAAATTAAGGGGATAAAGTTTAAGTTTATAAGTTTATTACTTTATAAGAAATACACTTAATCGAAGTACAAAACTAGGGCTTAAGGAATACATGAACGAACTGGAGACCCTGACTTCTAAACTAGGTATAGACCTGTATCTTAGAAGCCAGTGAAAGTCACTATTGACTCATTAGGGCGGCATTGAAATTTTATCGTTTTTTTTTAGTCTTTAGGGCAATATGTCGAAGCTTCTATTTGGATCGAGTTGCTTTGTTTGGAGTTACGTTTATCAGTTTATATGAATAAAACATTTTCTTTAAGTTTAAATTAACGTATGCCTTCGAGGTATATCACGTGAATTGATACGATGTTCGTGTGCGTCGAGTTCACCAGTGAAAATATGTGATTCCCCATGGCGAGGTGTATTCATGTCGACACCGCACCGAATAAAAAGCAGAGTTCAGTTTAGACAGACAATTAAGAATTAGAATCTATATAGATATATATTTATTACATACAGTCATCGATCAAATGTACCATAGATGCACGATCGTCGCTCGTAAAACGGCCCCAACAAAACTGTGCATAAATCAGCCGTATGCGCTATATTATGCAACTGTCCCACTCACTCACTCTTGCGTGCGCTGCCGCGACACCACTACTACGGTGGAGACCGTACCATATACTTAGTACGCTTGCGTATCGCGAGTAACACACTTCGGACGCTTTACATTGACGCGTTTTAACTAAACTATTACAAAATGTTTCTCAGTGGGCGTTCAATGGTTATTCCGGTTTATTTCCTGGATTGCATAATAAATGCAAAACACTTATAAGTAAGTAGTACTGGTCAGTGCCACATATTGACGCGGTTTTTGTATGAGAATGTGTAATGAAATTACCAATAATGTATTCTGACCTTAATAACTAACGGATGGTGCGACTATAAAGTGCAAAAGTTAACTAAATCCACAGAGTGAGTTAAAACAGAAGGTAAATTAGGTACAATATGCGTTAAAGTGGTCACACATTGCCAACGACATTTTGCTTAATATAATGTCCATTAAGTATAGTATTTCAATAGTTTAAAAAATTAACAACATATTGAATAAATAATGCTATTGCTCGATTGCAAAATTTAGCAGCGATAGCCCACTGGGAGATTATTGGACTGCCACGCAGAGCTCTCGAGCTCAATCTCAAAGCGCTTATATCTAACTTTTCCAAGTTATGTGCATATTAAATAGTTATTTGTGGTTCGTTTTAACTATGAAGGAAAATATTAAATAAGTTTTTATCAGAATTAAAAAATATATTTATATATTATATATGTTGAATAACTTTATAAAATGACTGATGTAATGAAAACTGGCCAAGTCAAATCTAAGCTACTTTAAGATCCCACATTTTTAAATAACAGCAATTGTTATAGGTATCCAATAAAGCAAAGAAATAGAGTTTAATACTTGTTCATAATGTTATTTTGTTCCTATAAATACATATTTGGATTTTGCAAAGAACTTGGCACTCATTTAGATCTCCATTCTTTTTGCGGCGAAGCCCACAGCCAAGCATAACTTTTGTATTGAACTTGGCTCTCCTTTTTTACATTTATGTTTTTGGTGGGATTTAACATGAACCACACGACTGCTTACCATCAGGTGGAGTGTGGTCATTTTGAGGAGCAAAATAAAAAAAAAACTAGTACTTCTGTAATCAATTATTCTATGGCACAAGTTACCACTGCATCGCAATGAAGCGAAGTTGATAATTGTAGCATATTTGTTCATTTACTAGGATACATTTAGTCCACAGTTTATGTGAAGTTAGGTGGTGCAAATGTTCAAGTTGCTGGTCATTACGGCTGTATATTATTGTCGTTGCATTTAATTGTTATATGCGAAACGTTAATGTGTGCGGAATTCGATGTACCAGCAAAATCTTTGCGATAACGCTTTATATGGAATTGTAATGTAATTGGCTACTTGTGAACATACAGCTTTGTACTGGACATACTTTCAGACTTGCTACTAAATATTCTTCTAATAGAAAAATAGGCTGCACGGATGGAGCAGCGGCAAAGCGGTCGCCTCGTTGTTGCCGCTGCGCTGAGTGTTATGGTATCGAATCTTTTCCGTAGCCTTAATATTCCCAAGTCACTTGGGGTCGGCTTTCTAGTCTAACTGGATTTCACTGGATATCAGTTTTTACACGGAGCCGCTGCCACCTGACCTCTGCAACCCTAAGGCTAGATCAGTGTCAGGATATTAGAGGGCACTGACTTCCAATAACGACTGCCATAGATTTTCATGGCAGCCGGGACCGACGGCTTGACGTGCTCTCCGAGGCACGGAGCAGGCGATAATTGTCAATCAATACGCACATAATTTCGAAAAGTCATATAACTTCCGAAAGTCAGAGGTGCGCGACGTGGGCTCGAACCCGAGACCCTCTGCATTGCAGTCTATTGGTCTCCCCACTGAGCTATCGCTGCGGCATCGCTGTTATGGTATCGAATCTAACACTATTATTTGTGTGATCCACAAAATGACTGTTCTGAGTCTGGGTGTACTTTTCGACCTTTATGCCCTTATGTGTAAAGTCTGCCGCTACATTAAATTTAATCTAGTAATCAAAGCATTAGAATGCAAAAGTACGATTTTAAAAATATCGGATTTAAAAAAGAGAGCTTCCCCGCCCTTAGTGTAATGATAAAATATGTAATGGGTATTCTCTTCTATTTATGCGAATGTTATTCATTGAAATTAAATATGGATACTTACTATATGGATTTTATCGCGTTCTTTATTTGACACTTTATTACATAATTTAGAAACTGTTACACTACTATTACTTTTAAGCTTTTCTACTTTTCAAGCTAATCAAATTATTGAAACTATTAAAACTATTTATATTTATGTTTACACTTTCCCCGACGTTGCGGTTGCTTTTCAGCAGCCATGGTCACGGGGAGACTAAGATGGTAGTTGTCTTAATGTTCCAGTGCAGTTATTTCAAAGAACCTGAACATAATTTAATCATTGGTGTTTCTATTTACGCAGGATGTAATTATGTTCTAAATTATGTAATAAAGTGTCAAATAAACAACGCGATAAAATCCGTATACAGTAGTTCAATTATAAAATATGTATTGCGGGAAACTTATGGCAATTTAAAACAAAGAAGACCGGGACTCGGCACAAGTATGTATGGTTCACACAATTTTTTGTCCTGTGTTTAGATCAAAGCCACCCCAGTGTGATTTATGGCAGAGCGAGGCGACTACTTAAATCACTACTCACGCCAGATACATCACCAAGCTCGTGAACCAAACCCAAGACCTCGTAATCAACTGAATCATAAACGTAAACAGACCCCAAGGGACCGACAAGACAGCTAAACCAATTTATTGTTTCAAATATACGAGTATATCGTTTTAATTAATTCATAACTTAATTAATGTTTAGTATTAAATATTAGACGTTTAATTATAAACTTAGTTCTATTTAGGTTTCAAATGTATGCCTTAAATAGTGACCTAAAAGTTAGATCCTAGAATACTTAATATTTTGTACTGTTTTAATCTGTTCGCCAAAGTTCAGACCCTAGGGTCTAGACGCAATGCTTTTTTCATTGTGCCTGGTTGCTGGCTCACAGACTGATTAAAATTTATATGGATTGTTGGTCCATACATACATTTTTTTTTTTTTCTTAACGTCCATCAGTTCTACTATAAGACATTTCAAGTTTATGCATTAATTACCGGACAACCTGTATACAAGTTAATACTTGTCCTACACTCCCGTGTTTTTAAATAAAACAAACATACTATTGAGTAAAACGATGACATTAGTAGACATTATTTATAATAACCAGCGGTCGCCTAGTGGTCAATATTCGACCAAAATTCCTAAGCTTGCTACTTCGTTTTCTGTTTTTCTCTATTACATATAAATAAGGTATAGGTAACCATAGTTACAAAGAATTGTACAACGTCAGACGAACAATGCTGAAATACTACGAACGCTATTCGACTGCGTGTGTCAAATGCATGGTTGTGTGCGTGTAGTGTTTTTTCATTAATTTAATGTATTTCTAATGCATATTTTACAAAATATTACGATTCGCCCCTCCTTCTCCATATAAACTTTAACTGTGCCAAATTTCATTCTCCTCCGTCCGCGCAATTTTCGTAAAAAGGGGTACAAAGTTTTTGTTTCACGTATTAATGTATAGATACCTATCTATATATTCTATTATATAAGTCAACTATATTTTTTAGAAATATTCTAGTAATAGTACTAGTAGCAATAAAAGTACAATGTATATCTTATACTATACTTTTATTGCTTCCACCTAAGATTTTCATTAAACAGGCAACTATAAAATATTGCTATAATACAGCCTGATTTATAGCTGTTCTAATTTACGAGTAAAATACGTTTGTACTATGATATTATTTCCAAATAGTAACTTGACGTAATTAATGGTAGTTTCGTTGTAAAGCTCAATTTCAGAACATTGTTTAGTACATACATACATAATATTAACTTACGTTTACGCGAATATTTACCTATACATAGAAATTAAACTGCTTTATATGGATTTTATCGCGTTTTTCATTAGCACTTTTATTACATAACTCGATGTTCCCGCGATTTCACCCGCGTTTATCATTACTGCGCCGCCCCCGTGGGTCGTAGCGTGATGTTATATAGTCTTCCTCGATAAATAGGCTATCCAACACTAAAATAATTTTTCAAATCAAACTAGGAGTGCCTGAGATTAGCGCGATCAAACAAACAAACAAACTCTTCTGCTTTATAATATTAGTATAGATTTTTTAAATATTACAATACTGAATCTATAATATTATTTTATCTATTTAAATTAATTAGATTTAAATTTATACTTTCCCCGACGTTTCGGTTGCTTTTCAGCAGCCATGTTCACGGGGTGACTGTACTTACTTACTTAGTCTCCCTTGAAGCAGCTTAATTTTAACATAAATACATAGCCTCGCTTACGCTTGTATTCCTGAAGACAAAGCAGAAGTCTATTACATTTGTAACATCATATTTAGTCAGCTATATTTTTAAGGTTCCATGTTATAGTCTACCCTAAAGTAGTTTAATTTTAACATACATACATAGCCTCACTCACGCTTGTATTCCTGAAGACGAAGCAGAAGTCTATTACATTTGTAACATCACATTTAGTCAGCTATCTTTTTAAGGTTCCATGTTATAGTCTACCCTAAAGTAGTTTAATTTTAACATACATACATAGCCTCACTCACGCTTGTATTCCTGAAGACGAAGCAGAAGTCTATTACATTTGTAACATCACATTTAGTCGGCTATCTTTTTAAGGTGCCATGCTATAGTCTACCCTAAAGCAGTTTAATTTTAACATACATACATAACCTCACTCACGCTTGTATTTCTGAAGACGAAGCAGAAGTCTATTACATTTGTGACATCACATTTAGTCAGCTAGGTTTTTATGGTTCCATGTTATAATTTTAACGTGCATCCTTCAAAATCAAAGAGATTAAATTAAAAGTTCTTTGTCTGTAACCTATGTGTGTTTACGTTGTTTATCCCGTTTGGGGATCGAACCTGTGCGCCAGAGACGAATCAACCATCTAAACTAGTCATGCGTGCTGTCTCTTCCAATAGCATTATCCCACTCAGTAACGGGATCCGGGACCGACCGCAAACCAGCGCAATTTCACCACTGGACGACCGACTAAGTTACTTCAGTAATTAAAGGTGCCGGGAGTTCGGGAAATGAATTACCGACTTTTATATTAAGTTAGGGGAGAGTTACGGGTTCGAAAGGGTCACATACTAATTAAATAGTTTTTCCCTTTGATGGTTAATTGGGCGAATTGAATGTTCCACCGTGATTTTCGTCATAGCTCTTTGTTTATTACTTGGACGGTACTCTAAGCGATGCTGGAAGATATTTTGTAAATCGGAAGAAGTATTACTACTGTTGGTAATAAAATTAATTCCCTCGGAAGCGTAGTATAGGTGGTAGAAAATATGGCTGTTGAGCGATAAACAGACTACACGGATGGCGTAGTGGTTAAAATGGTCGCCTCGCCATTGCCGCCGTGCCGAGTGTTGTGGGTTCGATCCCTACACGGGACAAAAATTTGTGTGATTCACAAATGGTTGTTTCGAACCTGGGTGTTCTTTGTGTCTGTTGTTCGAATGTTTGTCAAGTCCACCGCAACACAGGAATTATGCCTAGTGTGGAAGTTGTTTAAAAACGAGATGGGTGTAAAAACCCAGGATTCAACCTCTTCGTCTTAAATGTAAAAGAAATGATCCCTATATCTCGGGGGTCTTTTGACCCACAGGGCCCATATTCAAACTCGACCGAGGTATGATCCCAAAGTATCTGCACACCAACTTACAAGTCAATCGGTCCAGTGGTTCCGGAGTTATGCCTGTCATTAACATCAATCTGTCACTACCACACAGACCGTCATAAAGTATTTTCATTAACCTCTTCGAAGAAGACTCAGAGGTCAATAAGCCCTATAGCACTTTGACAGATCTGATATGGAATTTTGCATAACTGGGCGGGCATGGGAACATTGCCCATGTAGACCCACAAAATCTGGCGCACTGGTAGTGGTGAGATGATCACTTAAACCACTAGGCGATTCTTACAGTCACACCCACCATAGATTAAACAAAAAGTAGTTATTATAAGTCATTTATTTTATTATTCTAAATACGTGAAAATGTCGAAGGAGAACCTAATTTATGTCCAATTATTTAGTTAACAAAACTGTGTAACATTTATGCGAATGTTACTCACTGAAATTAAACTACATTCATGACTGTGACGCAGTTATTTATAAATTTAATCTACATTTATGTTCATGAGTAACTGTTATTTAAAACCTATTTAAATTTAACTGAGACCAAACTATTTTTTTTCCAGTTCTGAAGGCAAATTCTGACAAAAAAATCTGCTTTACATTTTTATTAGAGTTAGCCATAAGCCACAGCTATTTTTTATTTTGTTGCTATAGAGTCCTGATCTAGTCTCAGTGTTATAAAACACACTAATAGTATTCTCATAAAATACAAAAGATTGGTTCTGAATAGCTTTTTGAGAATTGGCCATCAAAGGTGGCTAATAAAATTAGTTTCACTTTTTATTTTCTTGATTAGAATCTAACTCTTTGTACGCCGTTAAATTTCGTTGATAATTTACAATAGAAAATTCTGAAACCTGGTTATAATATTGGTCTACAGAATAAGGCAAACTTGTTTATTAAACATAGTCTCAGGTCTATGAGCCCAAAAAGCTATGCAGATATGTATTATACCATGGGGAATAGCCAGTTAGTACATATTATGTACATTACGCCTTTATAGCAAAATAAAAATAAGGTTGTCTTATTCTTTTAGTATTACACCTAAAGTAGCTACGGTACCTACTCCACTAAAATCGCTTCAAAACACAATTTTTGAAGCATTGTTGTTACAATGCTTCAAAAATGGACGTGGACAAAAGTCGTTACTTTTGTCCATTATAGTTAAAGATAGAAGCAATAGAAGTGCATTGGCACAGCGCCGCGAATTGTTAGTACTAAAAGGACATTTTGAAATTTAATTACTCCAAAATATTCTAAAGAAATTGGGCAGGTACATACACAACTAATTTATTTGATTAAAAATATGGCTTCTAAACACTCAAACTCCGAAGCATTGTAGCGTGATATGTCATTATTATAATTAAAGAGAAATTTTAATTATAGAGACATGCTAATGACGTCTATATAGTCTTGAATGATTGGGCATGTTAGCTCTCAGCTAATTTACCCAATCAAAAATATCGCTTCAAAACACTAAAACTGCGAAGCATTGTAGCGTGATATGTCCTATATATTAGTCGGTCGAAGCAACAGAAGTGCATCGTCACAGCGCTGTGAGTTGTTATAATTATAAAAGAAAAAGTATGCCTATGTAGGCTTAATTCTTTTGTTCTTGTCGTTAGATTTTATTAGGTAAGTACATACTCTTAGCAAATTTATTCAATTCAAAAACCACTTCAAAACACTCAAATTATGAAGCATAGCGTAATATATCCATTAGTGTAACCGACTGCCACGCCTGAGGTCGCGGGTTCGATTCCCGCACAAGTCAAACATTTGTGTGCATGAACATGGATGTTTGTCTTGGTCTGGGTGTTTCTATGTATAATATTTATGTATTTACAAAAAAAAAGTATATATGTATGTTTATCCATTGTCTAGTACCCATAGTACAAGCTCTGCTTAGTTTGGGCTAGATGGTGTTGTGTGTATGTGGTAGAATATTATTATTATTATTATTATTATATTAGTTGTTCGAAGCAGCAGAAGTGCATCGGCACAGCGCTGTGAGTTGTTATAATTAATTGGCTGATCACACCAACGCCGACAAGTAGCATTAGCAGACAAAAATGAAATGAAAGAATTAACTTAGTTTTTTGTATCATATTTGTTTTTCATTTATCTTGTAGCATAACCTTGTCGGTAACACCCACGGCTGATAGAGGTTTTGAAGTGGAGTTTTGAGTTTTATGGTCACTTTGTGATTTACCTTGACATGTGATCTTGCTAAACTTATTCATATTACGTGTGACGTAATCATATCCTTAAATCTGTTAATTATTGTGAATTTTATCAGCAATGTGATTCGCCACGAATTTAAAATTTTCTATCTTCTAGTAGCATCCGTCCGGGCTCGCCCAGATGCTTCAAGACGAAAGTTTAGCGCGGCTTAGCAGACCTATAGACCCTGAGACGTAGGCTCGTGTCCAGTAACATTATCCTTACTATTTCCTTACTAATATTATAAATTGGAAAGTAACTCTGTCTGTCTATCTGTCTGTCTATTTGTCTGTCTGTCTGTCTGTTACCTTTTCACGGCTAAACCACTCAACCGATTTAGATGAAATTTGGTACATATGTATATAGTTTAAAACCTGGAGAAGGACATAGGCTACTTTTTATTGATGTAGGTACCACGCGGGCGGAGCCTCGCGCAAAAGCTATTTATTTTCAGCCTGTATTGTCCCATGGCAGGGCAAAGGCCTCCCTCTCGCTTTTCCACATATCCCTATTATGCGCTAGTTTGCACCAGTCCCAAAAGCTAGTAGTTTATAAATAAAAAATAACTATATGAAATACAGTTTATGTGCAAATGACATAAATTCGTCCATATATACTTACCAGGGCCTATACTTTTATCATTGTGTCTCGATATGGTTAAGCTGACTACTTTACCAGTAGTAGAACATATTCATGGCTCAATATATTATAAAATATAAAAATATAGTTTATATTCATACGATTAAACGAGCGAACATGCAGAAAAGAAAATAAAGAAAAAGCTTTAATAATTCCATGTCTACTTTAGAGAAAATACAAAATAGGCATATTAGCACTTCCTCTGCAAACGGTACTCTCAACGTCCTCTGCAAAGGGTACTCTCAAGTTCTCAACGACTACACCCAACAGTATAGTTAGCAGAACAATTGGACCATTTGCCGTCTGGCGTTCAATAATCAGCACAGGTGTGGCAAATAATTGGCACCTATGCCACTCACTCGCATCACTGGCAATAGCTAAGCTTATCGCGAACTGTATGCCGCTGTAAAGTGCAGGAAATTGGACGAAATTTACGTATGGAAATCAGGTGTAGCTAGTTCGCCTGAAATAACTATTGAATAATCCTCTAAGGGGTCTGCGAGGGAACATTGTTGTAATATTCACGGTAGTAGTAGGTATTCATTGGATCGTTAACGATAAGCTGGGTTACACTTGTGTACATATAGTAAGATTAGTATATAAGACTAGATATGCCCGCGGTTTCACCCTCGTTTATCGGTACTGCGCCGCCCCCGTGGGTTGTAGCGTAATGTTATATAGCCTATAGCCTTCCTCGATAAATAGGCTATCCAACACAAAAATATTTTTTCAATTCGAACCGGTAGTTCCTGAGATTAGCGCGTTCAAACAAACAAACAAACTCTTCAGCTTTATAATATTAGTATAGATATAATTAATGTAAAATAAATCAGTCATTGTTGAATCCGACTTTGACTCAATACCTTACCAACCCTCACTGTGGTCAAGACACCTTTAGCCATCTTTGATCAGTCGTATGAGTCTGCTCGTTACTCGCTAGCTATCTATCCTCAACCTGGACATACCGTCTGCTCTCCGCTTGTTACCTTAGGACGCATGATGTAGGCATCCCGAATTTATCTATCTGTTTATTTATTCATCTCATAGTATATGGTAGGCTAGGGCCTTAGGGTATTAGGGCTGATAAGTACTTTAGGGTTCCGTAGGTTCTTGTCATATAATTGTGTGCATACAGTCCATTACTACTAAGGTGACGACTGTACAGTCCGGTTCAAGAAATGAGTCATTTGGCTACGTACAGTTAAATTTTTACATGTTTTTCATAGTATACTAGACAAAAATAATTATCCGTAGGTAAAATGACTCGTTTCCTGATTTAGATACCGGGCTTTAGTAGACATACTATGATATAAAAGCAAAATAGACTTAAGAATCATCAAAAATAAACAATTCAAACACAACCTCATACCTCTGCCGAACGACCAAGGCATGGAATTCTCTGCCAAGGCACGTGTTTCCTTCTTCCTTTAATCCTGGGTCCTTCAAGCGGGGCGTGCAAAAGCACCTTCTCAGGCCGTCAAAGTAGAGACCTCAACATCGCCTCGGCTGCTATGAAGGCGGTGTGGAGGTCACTGCTCTTAGACCACACGACTGCTTACCATCAGGTGGAGTGTGGTCATTTTGACGAGCAAAATAAAAAAAATAAAAGAAACGCAAATCCTTAATCTCTCAAAATGAATAATTACAGAGACGCATTCACACTACCATAATTAAATAAATGTCTACGAATTCATAATATTCGTTTGCACTCAGGCAAGCAATGTAACTTTAGTAAACAAGCGTTTAATTTGAGTTTGCACCCCTTTTCCACGAAGCTATACAAGCTAATTTGATTAGAAGCAATTGCAAAATAAATTAAAAGCTTCCCAAATGCAACATATAGGCGTGACTCGTAGCGCTACTTAGAGATTTCCACTTTTAGCATTGAATGAGATTATATAATGGCACTCAACTTGCTGATCTTGCATATCTTTTTATATCGCTACAAATTATAAAACAAAGTCCCCCGCTGCGTCTGTCTATCTGTTTTTGATAAACTCAAAAACTACTAAACGTATTTTCATGCAGTTTTCATCGAAGGATAGAGTGATTCATGAGGAAGTTTTAGAAGTATATATTTTTAAGTATTTGTACTGTCCGTCCGCCCGAACAGTCAGGGCTGGTCACTAGTGAATAATATAAAGATGAAAAATATTTATTTGTAATAGAGATAGGTACTCTAAACCTACTGAACCGCTTTTAATAATGCTATCACCATTCCACCATTTTACCATAATATATTAAACTTAAATTATATTTTGTTTAATTACATAGCATTATTGCTTATTTTATTTTATTGATTTAATACTTTTTTTTCACGGGGATACTCCCCGTGAACATGGCTGCTGTAAAGCAACCGAACCGACGGAAAAATTAAAAAGGGATAAAGTAGTTACATTTCAAACATTCGCATTAATGTAAGACAATATTAGGTGATAATATGTACGACGCGACGATAACTACGCTCATAATAAGACAGCTCGTTTTGTAAATATGAGCTATCTTCAAACCAATATCTTTATATATTTATATTGTCTGTTGTATTAGTTGTGTTAAGCTTATTAGGTATATTATTTACAAACATGGTCGCAACGGAAGACAAGCGCTAGTTTTTTCAAAACTAGCATTTTGCTGAGTTGCGACCAATTTGCAGTAAGATTTGTTTTTTCTTTTTGTAATTAACTGTGTCTGATGTATGTAGTGCATAATCTGCTGCAAATAAATGTATTTTCTTTCTTTCTTCTTCTTTCTTCTTTCAAAATCTGTTTGAAGTGAAAACGTTACACACAGATTGAGTTGCTCGTATCTATAAATTAATATAGACATTGATTGCTCGATCGATTTCTCCCTATCATAACAAAGCCCCATTAATCCGCCACAACACAATAAGTCATTCTATTCTGCTATTCACTGCAATATAACATATAGATTTTGCCCTCGGCTTAGCTCGCATAAATGTAGGTTCGATAAATAAGGTTAAAGTCAAAAATATTTTTTTCATTTAGGTCACAAATTAACACTTATGAACGTCAAAATATATAAGTTAGTGAGTTTACTAAGTTACTGAAACTACATTTAGGTTAGATGCTAGATTAGTAACAGTAATTTTCCCTGGATAAAATGAAGGGGAACAGAAAAAGATATAGGGTATATATCTTTCTGTTCCCCTGACAACGTGAATGCGAAATTTCATAATGATTGTTTATTTATTTATTTTTATTTATTTATTTATTTTTATTTATTTATTTTTATTTATTTATTTAGTTTTACAGAAGGCTTACGGACTAATTAAAACTATGAAATATAACAATTATTAACATTTTCAGTTTGCCAATTAAAAGCCCTCACATGTATATTAAAAAAAAGAATGACGATTTTTGTACTCGTTTTAAATATAACAAAAAAGTATTTTCTTTCAGTCAATCCTGTGCTGATTCGGTATTAGTGCTCACATTAACAAAGTATGAATTGGCCAATTGCCGCCTCATGGTGCAACACTAGTGCAAAACAGATCGATATTCAGGTCCCGTGCAAGCGCATTGAAACTTACAGCACTTCTTCTTTGTTCGAGTAGTTAAGGCGTAAAAGCGTAACAAACAAACTGACATTCGCATTTATATTATTAGTATAACATATTATCCACTGCGATGAACTATTACCTCTTAGATATATAACTTTCCCCACCCTGAATCGTGTTATTAGACACCTTACCCCAAACATCATCTACCACTCCACAAAATAAGATATTTCACCGTATAAAAGGTTACGAGTGTAATATTTTCCCCTACACACCACAAAACCCATGCGAAAGTAACCACATCATAACTCGTAACTTACGATTTTGCGTTATGTGCAACCGATCTAACTTTTCCCCATAACTTACTAGGGTAACCATATATTGCACAATATTGCGAACATTCCCGTAACTGTCATTATGATGTATGAAGAATGCGGACAAATGGACAAGATTAGGGTGCCCCCGGTATTTCATTAATATGGATAATAGCTTTAGGGGTTTTATTTGTCTCTGCCACTCGTAGTTTGTTTGTAAAGATATAAATATGTTCTGTCATTATTAGGTATGGTTTTAGAAGTATATAGCGCTTTGTCAATGAGGCAGATTAAACCTTTAGGGTATATAATTGCTGGTAGCATACAAAAACAACTTTTATGCACTATATTATACAGGGTCTGTCGTTAATAATGGATAACCCGTTAGCTGGAGGTTAACCAGTTATCAGGCAGTATGAAAATAATATTTTTATGTCAGGGTTGCCAACAGCGTGAAAATGCCGTACATTTTTGTGTTTTTTGTTAAAATTCACTTCTTTACCCTTTCAATTGGTTGCCATTTCAACAAAATTAGTTCTTTTTTGGGTAATTCTTTTGCCATCGTACTTGCGGTCTATATGTACTTTGGGGAATTATGATTGGGACAAATTTTTAATGCAAGGTTTTTGCCTATATTGATAAAATATTTGTTGACTTCATTTACAGCAGATTGACGACCATTATGGGAAGATTTGAGAAGTTCACTGGGGGTTCTTGGTAAAGTATTAGTATTAGTGATCGACTTAATAGCTTTCCATGTTGCTTTGGGATTATTTCTAGCTTTGACTAGCTCATTTTTATCAAAAGTTCTTCTATGATTTTTTATTAGACTATTGCAAAAATTTCGGTATCGTGTGTACGTTATCTTGAGAATAACATCGTTAGCGGATTTTCTAAGGTTACGATGCATTTTGTCACGATTGCGAAGACAACGGACCAAACCAGGAGTCATCTATGGTTTGATGAGTCTTAGTTTTCTCGAACTTTTGATTGTTCGAGTATGTTTGGCTATTATGCTTTGGATGATAGAGACTAAATGATCAGCAGCTAGATTTGGCTCTGTGAAATTAAAAATGTGTTTAAAGTTAAAGCTATCAATCTCTTTTCGAATACCTTCGTAGTCATATCTAGTCACGATTTTTTGCTTATCAAATTTAACCCTAGCGTTTAGTTCTAGAAATAAGGCAGTAGGTAGATGGTCAGTGATGTATGTGTCCAGAACCAATACTGTAGCAGTTTTCTTTGTTTTTAGCTTTATATGGTCAAGATAATTACCCATTCTAGTCGGGAGGGAGTGTGCTGGGAGTAAACTAAGTGTAGCTGTGATAGTTAAATAGTCATTTGCGTTTCTGTCGTTTGAGCCAAGCTTAATATCGATGTTCATATCTCCTATTAATATTATGTTGCCATAGGATTGAAGCGATGCAATTACCGTTTCTAGGCTATCATAAAATGTTTTTAGGTTTAAGTATGATGGTGAACGATAGATGGAGACTATGGCCATATCACCCACGCAGCATATTATACAGTTACCGTCACTAAATGAGGGTTCACGCGAACTATAGTCCAAATTATTCCTGACATAAGTTACTACGCCATCATTTTGTCTTACATTATTATTGGTAGCGAGCGTTGAGTAACCCTGCAGAGTAGGAACGGTGCCACTTACTTGCAGCCAACATTCAGTTAGCGTGATAATGTCATAGTCCATTTTTGTAATGGATGTCATTGTGATAAATTGGTCTAGATTTTTTTTATACTTCATATGTTAATATGGATTAAATTCAGGGTGTTATTGTGCTTAGAAACGTAGTTACAACGTTTTTCGGGAGAACACATATAAGTTTGAGCGACAGGCATATTAGCTAATTCATCAGAGATAATATTTACATTGGCCATTGGTCTGTTATGGGGGTTTGAGAATCAAGACAGTAAACGATGTGAAAATATCGGCCTGTTAAATTCTTTATAAAAAATAGAGTCATGATGGTACATTATATTAAAATACATACGAATCCTACACGATTGAAGTGCAATATTTTAATGTTACCAAAAACTAATCCTCACTTCCTTACTAATATTATAAATTCGAAAGTAACTCTATCTGTCTGTCTGTTACCTATTCACGACTAAACCACTCAACTGATTTAGACGAAATTTGATATAGAGGTAGTTTAAAACCTGGGCAAAGACATAGACATATCTTTTTGATTGATGTAGGTTCCACGCGGGTGGAGCCACGCAAAAGCTAGTAAAATATACATTAAGTTCATTATAATATATAAAAACACATACTCAATAACATATGCCATAAACATAATATTCAATTACCGCAAATTTAATTATCACCAATAAGTATATTACCGGACCTTTCCGATAAATTAATCCGGCGTGTCAATTTTAATACCGCGTATCATAAATTATCAACGGAGACCACTAATATTAAAATCCACTGTAATCCGAGCACATGGCCACTCAATTGATGACGTCAGAATAGTGTGGACTGTGACGTAAGCAATATTAATTGTTTGATAATAGAATGGTGTTGGGATTAAGTCGTTATTTACTCTGGAGGATCCGTATTGAATTATAATGCTTGGTAAATATAATATTGTGTGTTTTCGCTTGTTAGGGATTAATTGATGGTTATTGAATAGCGATTGAATTATATCTGGTTATTATACCGTTTATTATATAGGATTACTAGCTTTTGCCCGCGGCTTCGCTCGCGTTAATTTAGAATTTGACAATCAATTCGGGTTGTACTCTGCTTGTAATAATATTTATTTATTTATTTTTATTTATTTATTTATTTATCAAAACTTACAACTACCATTACAGAAACAATCCAATACGATAGTGAAGCCGTTACAGACAATATAATCTTATAACTTAACTAAAAGGTATACTTATTATAACAAATTACAATTAAAGCTATTCTGTTAAATTCACTCAAAGTACATGCAAACAAATCCGAAGTCTCGTGGATATTATTCATAATGCGTAGAATTCGCGTTACCGGAGCTTCTTTTAATAAATTGGTTCTTGCGCTCGGCAGCTGCAGTAGCGCTGGCCGACGCCGACGCCAAACATATCTGTCGGGGACTCTAAGCCGTAATAATTGTAGCAAACTAGCATTGTCAGATTTACCCCTCAGTATTTTAAATAGGTGTGTAGCAAGCGCTAGTTCCCTTCTGACTCTTAGTTCATTGTAACCCACCATCCCCAAAATGAATAAGGTAGGGTACATCAATGGGTAGAAGGGATACACGCCATACAGTCGCAAGTACAAGTACCGGATAAATTGGTTCTGTATACGCTCTAACATAAGGCTATATTCAGTTTCATGCGGAGCCCATACAACCGCATTACACTCAAGCAGACTTCGTACTATGGCGTTATACAAAACGATAACTGCATTTATATTAGTAAAGTCCTTCACTCTCCGCAATACAAAGCCCAAATTCCTGTACGCCTTTTTACATATTTTAATAATATGGCTTCGGAACGTAAGTTTGGAGTCTACCGTTACTCCAAGATCCCTAACTACAGTAGTACGTTCAAGGGTGGCGTCTTGGATTTTATAATCGTAATGTAGTGGGGTACGAGCACGTGAAAAACTAACGGTCAGGCATTTAGAGGTGTTAAATTCTAATAGGTTGTCCCTACTCCAATTAACCACCCTATCAATATCTCCCTGAAGCTTTTTACAATCTTCTATATTGCGCACGGGTAGGTATAGTTTGAGGTCATCAGCAAAGAGCAGACATTTGGCATCCTGAACCACCTCTGGCAGATCATTGATCATTAATATAAACTCCAGAGGTCCGAGGTTACTGCCCTGACTTACTCCAGATTTTGTAAAATAAGACTCGGAATGATGACCTGCATAGTCCACATACTGTTTCCTATCACTCATATAACTGCAGAAGAACCTGAGGTGTGGGGTAAAACCAACAGCCGCCAACTTTCCTAGCAAGAGATCATTATTGACTAAGTCGAAAGCTTTTCGAAAATCGAAGTAGGCGGCATCTACCTGTCCCCCACCATCAACCACCGGTATGATATGAGTCATATAAGTGAGTAAATTACTAGTGGTACTTCTCCCGGGTCGGAAACCGTGTTGGGCCTCAGAAAGTTGGCTACATAATTGCGGTAGAATAGCTTTCTGGATAGCTGATTCCAACAGTTTAGCTGGCGTAGACAACACCGCCACCGGCCTATACTCCTCCACTGCTGTACCAGATCCTCCTTTCGGTACTGCGACGACACGTGAAATTTTCCATTTATCTGGAAATACTGCCCCCTTCAAGCAATGATTAAAAATATGAAGCAAAGGTCTAGCTAATGCGTAACGACAATCCTTGAAGATATATGGGGGAATGCCATCCGGCCCTGTGGATTTAGATGGCTTGATGTTTTGAAGGGCACACTGAACATCCTTCAACTGCAAGCCATCCAAATGAATCCGTACTCCTTCATTTTTACCTGCTGAAAAATTAATAGCTGAATCTACATTCAGGTCCGGCTGTTCAGTACTATATACAGAATAAAAATATCTTGCAAATTCCTTAGCACACTCATCATCGGAAAGGACTTGGCCATTTTTTAATATTTTCTTAGGCAAGCGGCTACCCTGTTTTGATTTCATAAAATTCCAGAAGCATTTAGGATTATCCAGAAACTGATTCTGAACACGTTGTTGATATCGATCATGAGCCAGCTTAATTAGTTGTTTAACCTTAGCTCGACACAAAGCAAACTCCTTATAGTCACTATCTTTTTTACTTATTTTGTAACGTTTATGTAGAGAAGCTTTCAATTTTATGTTACGAATTATATCAAATGTGTACCACTCAGGGTAGGCGTATCTCAATCCTCCGAGGCTTCGATTTTTCTTTGGAACAAATTCATCTAAAATTAAATTAACACTATCATAAAAAAAAATTAAACTTGGTTCTAATTCTAAATTATAAATAGGAGTCCAATCAATGCTAGCTATTTGTGAGTAAAGAGAAAAAAAATCAGCTTTGTGAAAATTCCACTGAGAGGTTACCTGACCCATTATAACCCGATCTTCCCCCGGACTGCCCTGTTTAGTACCTAGGTTATGCCGTTGCAAGTGTCGAGGCGCAAGGGATACATTCACTTCTAGCGGGGGGTGATGCCTGTCAGTACGCACAAGCGGCAGATCCGCTTCGCGCACGCTTACACACACACTCTCCTCTTCCACAAATGTACTGAGTACTAAATCTAAGTGTCGATTATTGCAATTGCTTACATTATTACTCTGAGTGAATCCACAGTATGTTAGAAAGAACTCAAAATAGTTCGTAACATTTATTGAGCATGAATATAAGTTAAAATCTCCTATCACTAAAACTTGACTAAATTTATTACAGTAGTCTTCTACTAACTTAAATAATAACATGTATTCATTATCCGGGCTACTCGGCGGAATGTAAACAACACAACACAAGAATAAAAATCTACTACCTATATAAACTGCGGCGCAAACCAGTTCGAACATGTGATCGTCTATGGTGACGTCACGCGGAGCCGGCACTCGTCGTAGTTGTAGACGCGGTGTGGCCACGAGACACGCGCCGCCTTGTTTCCGCCCGTCCGTATGGTCGCATCTCACAATTGTATACTGCGGCGGAACTAATTCGGAGTCATGTACAGATTCATTGCAGCCTGTTTCTGTGATCGCAAATAAATCAGCTGATGATGATGCCACGCTTATGTAGAACTCGTTAAGTTTAGTGCGAAGTCCCCTCACGTTTTGGTAATACAGTTCAATCGACTTAATCGGGGCACGCGGGGTGCTATTTATTACTGGTTGATCTACGAAACCACACCCATTCGCAAAATTCTATATTAATTGCCCAGTTTTCTGGCTGACATAATTTTTCATATTGACTTTCAGGAACACCTATTATGAAAGATGAATAGTCCCTCTCAGTTCTGTGCTTAATTTTATCAACTATGACAGATATTTCACTTCCACAAATATTTTGAACATGCTTTTCTATACTGTCGGCGGTAGTTTCTTTTTGTAGTCGCCAGACATGTAAATATTTTTTCTTTTCCGTTCCTTGAATTCCAGAAATACTAGTGTTTCCTCCCTTTTTTACGTCATTTTTGCGAAATTTTCCTTTTTTATTATAAATTACTTCCGTCCAGTCATTGTTACCTTTTGCTTGCATGGATTCTTGTGTAACTATACTCCCCGACTTCCCCTTCACCTCATTACTTAGTGTGACCTTTTTTTCTTCATGTAATGGTGAATCACTTCGGTTTTGATTTGGGCAAGTATTTCCGTTGTTCCGCTCGACACTCGGTGATTTAGTGGCCACAACCTTAGGTGAACAACTTTTGTTATTTTTTTGCCCATTCATTATCACCGTTTGTGCGAAGGATAATTTCTGGTGTTCATTATTTGAAATTAATTTTGAATTATCATCTACTGTATCCTTAGCTGCCAGACAGGTCTCTAATTGTTTGTTTTTACGCAATAATATATTTATCTGTGCTTCTAAGTCATCAACTTTATTAGCTTTTTCTTGAACTACCTTCAAATTATTTTTTAATTCTTTTAAATCTGTTTCAACGTTAATAAATCTGTTTTTTAGTATAGCATATTCTCTTACTTGTTCATCCATCCTGGCTTTAAACTCTAGACGAAATTCAAGTAGTTCCTGCAGAATTCTGTTGTCGTTATCTATCAACGATACATCGCCTGTCTTAACGCGGGTACCTCGGTTAGTGTTAATAAAGCTACTCGGCGTAAATGTTTTATTTAGGGTTTGGATTCCCCGAACTGGTGTATCTGAGTTGTCCCGTTTTGGCATAAGGCTGACACAAACAGTACATACCCATTTGCTTCTGTCTTCTACGGATAACTTATCAAATTTTTCCGTTGACCAGCCAATGCACTCAAGGTGATATAACTTCTTGCAGGTATCTTGGGAACACTCCATAAACGAGATATCGCATATAATACCCTCGCAGCCCCCACATTTTGTAACCATTGATACTGTTATCAGCGATATAAATTTATTTTTTCTATAATTGTGTACACACGTCACTCAAACACGTCCGATCGATCGCGCGTTTAACTAAGTCAATATAATTCAATCATGATTCGAAAGACACGTGGCGCCATCTATTATCATAAGAACGTTATTATTGTTTTCCTCGGGAACAATACATTTTTTCGGGATGAAAGGTAGCCTATGTCCGTTTCTAAATATTCTAAAATTCGTAAATTTCAGGATGATCGATTCAGTGGTTTAGGCGTGAAAAGGTAACAAACAAACAAACTCATTTTCGCTTTTATAATATTAGTTAGGATAGGATTTGAAATGTGGTAATACTCTATTATATACTTTGCCAGATTCAATTTCATTGTAAAAAGTTTTGTTTTAAACAGTTCGTCTTGTAATGCGCGTGTGTATTACTGGGTGTTTATTCACTTGTAAACTCTTTACCTATATATTTTGACGTTCATAAGTGTTAAAATATGATTTTTGACTTTTAACTATGAGTGGCAATTCTTGGTGAAACTTAGTTAGGGAAAATATTTGTTTTTATTTGAAGTTATTCGCTACAGCAAAAAGCATTCAAAGCAAAACTTTTCATGAAAACGACACCCAAATTGCTTGTAGCAATTAATAGGTATTTTCAATTCAGTTGAAAAAAATGTTGTGCCTTAGTGATGATATTTCGCTATCTCTTTTACTCTTACCGATATAAATAGAAATAGCGTTTACTTTACAATGTGTATTCTTTTTTGTTTTGAGAATTTCCCCTTTCGATTCTAATTTATAAATTTTACAGACGATATTAAATAGGTACACAATTTTTGAAGTGAAACTTCTTTATCGACGTATGGGAGAAATTTTGTAGCAGTGTAAAAAAAATCGTCACGTTTTTCGGTTACGCGCCATGTTGCTTTTTTTATCAAAGTTTAGTATAGTGACGTAAAGAATATAATGTAATATATTTATAATAATAACAACAATATATTAGTTTTGAAGTTTGGTTTGAAATAAGAATAACAATATATTAATTTGAAAGTGATAAAATAAAAAGACTTATTCAAATTTAAGTGAATTTACAAGAAAAGTGAGAGTGATTATATATTTCGTTTTATAAATTCAACACGTATGAGCATGATTTTAATATTTATTTGAGGTTAACCTCACTTTTTGATTGTAAGTATCAGTGAATGTATATAAATCTGTTAAAATTAGCAAGTATTAATAAATATGACTGTAAATCTAGTGAACATTATTAATTCTAAAAACAATAAAAAATATAAATTAAATAATAATTTAAAAATAAAACAAAACACGATTAGAAAATAAAAATATGTATACGTACATCTTTTTTAATTATTCGTTTTTAATGATTTATTTATTCATTTTTAATTTTATAAAATCGTTGCATTTCTACAAGATTAACTGTCATCATATAATTGTATTACTTTTTTCTTAAGGCTTAAGCCTTATCTACCCCATTTTCGTGAAGTTGCAAATAGTAGAAAAATGATATGTCGTAAAGAAGTTTCACTTCTTACCTGTGTACTCTGGTACACACACACATTTTTTTTTGGATAGATTACTTTCCTTTTTGATCATTATCTTAATTACTTAATATTATTAATGCGAACATTCGTTTGTTTGTTTATTTCGCTTTGAACTACTTGACTGATAATTATTAAATTTTGCATACATTTAGTTTGTGTTACAGAAAAAATCAAAGGGTACCTATCATCTAGAAAAAAAAAATTGTGCCTGAGTGAGCGAAGTTGCGGACAAAAACTAATAATAAAAAATGTTAAGTCTATTACTCTATTGCAACTGCATACAAAACGTTAATATCTACCTAAAGCCAAATCAGAGCCTTTCTGTAAAATAAGATCTACAAAATCGTATTACGTATACCGAAGAAATTAGTTTATAAAGTCGGCATCTAGTGATGGAAACTTCAGGTTTAGCCAGTTACTTGACTCAAGTTGTTTGGAGCTTATAGTCCGCAGTTTCCCGCTATTTCCGGGATTAAAATGTGTCCGGGATTTCTTTACATTTCTTAACTTTTAACTGTAAGTGCAAACTGCAGAGATATATTTTAAGTTGATCTTTTTATTTATGTGATGCTTTTCGATTGTATATAGAGCTGGAATTTTAAAAAGGATAGAAGAGATGGTCGTAGATTATGTGAGTTTTAGATGCTTTGGCAATTATTTTAAAAGAAAGACCTTTGCCAGTGTACAGTTTACGTACACTTAGGTATAATATTTACTTTAGCTGATTTCGTAAATCGGTCGATTATTTTCCGTCGCCATAAATAATTTGATTCAGTGTGCACTTTCGACTGCCTAACAAACGTACCTATGTGAGAATCCCTCTATACCTCGATGGCGTAGTGGTTAGTGTAACCGACTGCAACGCTTGAGGTCGCGGGTTCGATTCCCGCACAAGTCAAACATTTGTGTGCATGAACATGGATGTTTGTCTTGGTTTGGGTGTTTCTATGTATAATATGTATGTATTTACAAAAAAAAAGTATATATGTATGTTTATCCATTGTCTAGTACCCATAGTACAAGCTCTGCTTAGTTTGGGCTAGATGGTGTTGTATGTGGTAGAATATTATTATTATTATATTGTATTATATTGTTGGAGTTCTGAACAGGGTGAGGCGGTTCTTCACGCCTGGGCAACTGTGCCTATTGTATAAGGCACAAGTGCGCCCTTGCGTGGAGTACTGTTCTCATCTTTGGGATGGCTCCGCGCAGTACTTGCTGGACGCTCTCGACCGGTTACAGCGGCGGGCTGTCCGTATCATCGGAGATCCAGAGGTCACGAGTTCACTGGAACCTCTGCAACTCCGTAGAGACATTGCCTCATTGGCATGTTTCTACAGAATATACCACGGGGAGTGCTCTGAAGAGTTATTCCACCTTATCCCGCCCTCCCCTTTCCTATCCAGAACAACGCGTGCTGGGCTCAGATGCCATCCTTACACGGTAGAGTCGATTAGAGCGCGTACCAAAAAGTTTGGGTCCTCATATCTCTGCCGAACGACCAAGGCATGGAATTCTCTGCCAAGGCACGTGTTTCCTTCTTCCTTCAATCCTGGGTTCTTTAAGCGGGGCGTGAAAAAGCATCTTCTCAGGCCGTCAAAGTAGAGACCTCAACATCGCCTCGGCTACTGTGGGGGCGATGTGGAGGCCACTGCTCTTAGACCACACGACTGCTTACCATCAGGTGGAGTGTGGTCATTTTGACGAGCAAAATTAAAAAAAAAAATATTAAAAAAAAAAAAAAAATACGTATCTTATCTTATCTTATGGAGGGGCCACTGCCAGTCAGTTCAGACCGGCGACACTTCAACCCAGTGGGATCTTTTGTGTCGTCACTCTCCCGATAACGACTGCCATAGATGTTCATGGCAGTCGGGACCGACGGCTTAACGTGCTTTCCGAGGCACGGAGTAGGCGATAATTGTCAATCAATACGCACATAATTTCGAAAAGTCATATAACTTCCGAAAGTCAGAGGTGCGCGACGTGGGTCCGAACCCTAGACCCTCTGCATTGCAGTCTGTTGGTCTCCCCACTGAGCTATCGCTGCTCAAAACGTATTTACGTAACTGGTGAATAATAAACTTTGCTATACTACGAGTAGAGGTTTCTCTTACCAGCACACTCGAAACTACATAACTTAAAAACTATCAGTAGTGTACACTTTACTACACTGTACAGCCAGTATCTTCTCATAAGCGCGCCCCTTGCCTTAACTTCGGAACTAACGTAGTTTTTTATTTAATAAGCCCAGTGTCCAGTACATGGCGACATTCACTGTATCTGGTTTAATTTTTCAATGTCAGAAACTATTTATTCATTTTGGTACAGTACCAGTGTAACCAAAAATTATTTATTCAATTTGGTAATAATGTAACACTAATGAACATCAAACTTAAGGTTTACTTTGTCCGTGTTTTAATTATATATTTTAACTTCCAAGAATTGTTTTCCATTTATTTGATAATCCGGAAGCAAATGAAAATTTAATTAAAAGAATCCATTACATTCATATATATATATATTTTTTTTATGGCATAGGGTGGCAAACGAGCAAACGGATCGCCTGATGGTAAGCGATTACCGCCGCCCATGGACACCCGCAACCCCAAAGGAGTTACAAGTGCATTGCCAGCCCTTTAAAAAGGAATGAAGGAGGGAAAGGACAAAGGAAAGGATAGGAAAAGGATCGGGGTAACTAGGCCTCCGGCTCTCTCACTCACTGATACGAAACGCAACAGTACGGGTACCGTTACTTCACGCCGGTATTCTGTATATACGTATACTGACAAATTTAATAGAATTGTGTTGAAAATGCGGGTCCATTATGACCCTTGTCAACACAATACGGCTACCACTCACACAAAAAAAATCACATTCGTAAATATGATAATAGAACTGGGTGCGTTCGTATGCCTCTCCATATTAAAAGGTTTGTATGTTTAGTCCAACACGAGGGTCCGGATTCAGTGATCTGGCACCGTGTCCAGTCATATCGAAGGTACGATGAGTCGTCCTGAAACCAATAAGTCTGTGATAATTTGCTCTGCGGTTGCGGTGTAGTGGAAATAAAATGTCGTCATATGAGGCTAGGATTCTATTTCATTAAAGAATAATTATATGTTGTATTGTGTTGGTTGAGTGGAGTGGAGACCACGACTCGGCAAGCGTAGTGTAGGACGCCCCCCGGCCAGATGGACCGATGACCTGAAAAAGGTGGCTGGAGGTGACTGGATGGCGAAAACGGGAGATCGGGCCTTGTGGCGCACCCTGGGGGAGGCTTATGTCCAGCAGTGGACTGCAATAGGCTGAAATGATGATATGTTGTAATAGAAGTATATGAATGTTTTTAATATTATTACATATAAACATATACGCGGATCAATCCGCGGGGACAGCTAGTCCCCGCGGATTGATCCGCGTATATGTTTAGTACTCCGCCCCCATGGCTCGTAGCCTAATCACCTAGCGTTATGAAATATACATTACAACCTATTCTCACACCTACCATATACATAAAAAAAATCATAAAACTCGGTCAAGCCGTTTCGGAGGAGTGTGACCACAAACACTGTGACACGATATTTTTATATAAATCATATACCTATACTAGATGTGCCCGCGGTTGCACCCGCGTTTATAGTTGCTGCGCCGCTCCCGTGGGTTGTAGCGTGATTATATAGCCTATAGCTTTCCTCGATAAATGGGCTATCTAACACTAAAATATTTTTTCAATTCGAACCAGTAGTTCCTGAGATAAGCGCGTTCAACCAAACAAACAAACTCTTCAGCTTTGTAATATTAGTATAGATGTATTGGCTCAGACCTAAATCCCCGAATCCACATTTTATTAGCTATGGTTTTAGGTCCAGTGAACCTGTTTCTGTCTATCAGGCACAGTAGAAGTGACTCAGTGTCGCTACTGAGTACCTAGTTCCTGACATACAACCCCAAAAACTTATTTTTTTTATTCTATATAAAAGATAATAAATAACATAACCCTGTATATAACTGTCCCACTGCTGGGCACGGGCCTCTTCTAAGTGTTAGAAGGTTAGGCCGCGTCCACCACGCTGGCCCAGTGCGGCTTAGCAGATTTTACAAATCTTCGAGAACATCATTAAGAGCTTTCAAACACGCAGGTTTCCACACGATGTTTCCCTTCACCGTCTAAGTTAGTGATTACTATATACATTTAAATAACGGCCACAAATGACACCTAAATTTGGAACAACTATTTGTCTATAAAATTTATGATTGTAATTATTGTTAAACGAAATGGGTGTAAAAACACAGGATTCAACCTCTTCGTCTTCAATGTATGTACATTATGTGACCTTGTGACCCCTATATCTCGAGGGTCTTTTGACCTACAGGGCCCATATTCAAACTTGACCGAGGTATGACCCCAAGGTGTCTGCAAACCAAGTTACAAGTCAATCGGCCCAGTGGTTCCGGAGTTATGCCTGTCATTAACAGACAGACACACAGACCCACATAGTGTTTTCATTAGCTTCTAAAGATCACTCAAAGGTTAATAACCCATTTTTGGCGGCCCGGGATTCGAACCCGAGACCTTATGCACAGTAGTCACATACTGTAGTATACGACTGCTTTGCATAAGGTCTAAGGTAAGGTAGTGGACTGAAGGGTAAGGGTAATGGACTGTCCCGGTAGGGGTTATGCCTGTCACTAACAGACAGACACACAGACCCACATAGTGTTTTTATTAACCTCTGAAGAAGACTCCCGAGGTTAATAATTGGTTTATCCCGGGTATCGTATCCGCAACAAGCGCCTCATCGTAAGCACGGGACTATAAACCATCGCGCCATTCGTGCCATCTATCTCTATATTCGTGGATTCTCCTACAAAAATATCATTTATCATTTTAACGTCGCCATTTCTACTTAAATATTTATTTGGCTCCACCGTCAAAAAGCACTCCGAGTAAAACTTTAATAAATATGGCTTTAACACATCTTAAGTGTCAACTCACGTGAATATCCTTTAAAAATATTGTCCTTGGCGTGTTTGGGGTGGAATATCAATCGCCATCCTGGAACCACCCTTGAAAACTTGTACCGCATCAAGAAAAATGTCCTTATCCTTGATGCGGTTACGGCATGATGTGGAAGTTGGTTTAAGATAAGCTATAGATAGAGAGTCATCGGGCACGCCACGATCGTGACGGTAAGACCCGTTTTTGAGGAGTGGCTGGAAAGATGGCATGGCGCCCTCACCTTCCGGCTGACACAGGTAATGACTGGCCACGGTTGTTTTGGCCAGTTCCGTTGTCGTATACGCTTGCCGGCGTATACGCCCGGTTGTCACCACTGCGGCGACTGCCACGACGTTGTTGAGGACACGGCGCTGCACACTTTAGCGGATTGCCCCACCTGGGCATCGCAGCGCCGTGAGTTGATCGCGGCAGTCGGATTGATTGCCCTCTTGCTCCCGGCCGTAGTTCAGTCTATGGTCCGGAATGAGAGGTCGTGGAACGCCGTAGCGTCCTTCTGTAAAGAAGTAATTTCTATCAAGGAGGCGGTGGAGCGGGAGAGGGAGCGCTTAAACCCTCTCCCCAACCGTAGAACCGGGCGCCGCAGGGCGCGAGATGACCTCCAGCCATCCTGAGGTTTGACCTGGGTGTGGTGGGCTTCGTGGGCCTGCTCGCCATCCGATCGGTACCACGTCCAAGAGGCGGCGTGCGTGTTCCCACGCTCGTCTCTGTGTCGTATATCAATCCCCCCTCCAGGGGGGACAGTAGGGCTTAAATGTAGTGGTCCCCAAAGTGTAGTCTTGTTGGGTAGTGGCCTGCCGTTCCATACGGCGGGCCGATACCTCGGCGGGGTCGCGATTGCATGTGAAAATGTTATTCGCGCGGCCCTGCCGATTGCCGATAAGAAACGATATGCCATTGCTTTCATTACATTCATAGTCAAATAATAACAAATTAAGTTTGATTATTAAATGCATATTGAAATAATAATAATACTTTATTTATTTTTAACAGAACACTGCAGTATCTTCATTTATTCACGTGAATGCACACAAACAAAATTGCTGCACAACTCAAAGAGAAAACAACCGAGTGAAAACAGCAACAAATTAAAATAATTTACTATGTTGCCATCCATCTTTAAATACCTGCATAGGGTTGTGTCTTACCGTTAGTTTCTTTTTAGACGACGTTTTACTTACAGAAATTTTAGTTTTTTTTTCTATAGGGTATAAACCATCCATCTTTAAATGCAGGGTATTAGAGTTGGGACTAGCTCGTTAGATGTTTCTTAGTCGATATTTTTTCTAGTGTAAGTTTAAGTTTATAATCAACATTAGATTAAAGCCTTTTTTGTAGATGCCAGTTGCTATGATCCTGATATACAAGCACATTAGTTTCAGGATATTCTTACCCAGTAAGTAAGAGGCGTATGTGCTAATCTCTTCCGTTTTTCCCTTGCATCCCACTTTTGATTTATTTTCCCTTTTTCTTCTTTTCGTGTGGTTAGTGGCCAACCTGTTGCCAAGAGTTGTTCAAGCCACCCGTAGGTCTCTGACATGGCTTATCTTATCTTATTTTATGTGGGGGCCAGTCAGTGCAGACCGGCGACACTTCGATCCAGTGGGATCTTTTGTGTCGACACTCTCCCTATAACGACTGCCATAGATGTTCATGGCAGCCGGGACCAACGGCTTAACGTGCTTTCCGAGGCACGGAGCAGGCGAAAAATGTCAATCAATACGCACATAATTTCGAAAAGTTATATAACTTCCGAAAGTCAGAGGTGCGCGACATGGGTTCGAACCCGAGACCCTCTGCATTGCAGTCTGTTGGTCTCCCCACTGAGCTATCGCTGCTCTGACATGGCTTAACGACTGCTGTCAATTTAACAACAAACGAGACCGACTTTATCCGTGCCCTCCGAAGCACGGAGACGCTCACATGAAATACCACTACACGGTCACCCATAAATTTTTTTTTTTTTTTACGTGGGGGAATGCTTTGACGCATACCTCTCCGCGGGGCGACTGAGAGGTTATGTCGGGCTCACCGGGGAAAAGATATCCCGGTAATACCGACTAAACCTACCACGGTGTTCCTCGACATGACCATAGACGGCGAGGCCGCGCGAATCACTTTCACATTCAATCGCGACCCCGCCATGGTTTCGGCCCGCCGTGTGAAACGGCAGGCCACTACACAAAATACTTCCTCCACCGGCCCCCTGGGGGGACAAAGACACTACACAGAGGCGCACGTGGGAACACACACGCCGCCTCTCGGACCTGGTGCTGAACGGGTGGCGGGCAGGCCCACAAAGCCCACCACCCCCAGGTCAAAACTCAGGGTGGCTGGAGGTCGTCTCGCGCCCTCCGGCGCCAGGCTCTGCGGTTGGGGAGAGGGTTACGGTCACCCATCTATAGACTGACCGCACCCAACGTTGCTTAACCTCGCTAATCGTTTACCGATCAGTGAGTGCAACTGGCTATGAGCGCCTCATTTTCTCTAGTATTAAAGATTTAAAAAGAGTCATCACAAAGAATATTAGAATATTGTACGTATCACGGAGAATTTTACAGACATTTAAATGACGGATACAAAAAAAAATTACACTTAGAATAACTATTGGATCCAATAAAAGTCGATACAAGATTTTAATAATATACATAATATATAATTCGTGTATCCCACGGGAACGCATACTGGAAAAGGTATCCTATGTGGCAAGTTGTATCCAAAT
This sequence comes from Catocala sponsa, assembly GCA_963564715.1. NCBI lineage: Eukaryota > Metazoa > Arthropoda > Insecta > Lepidoptera > Erebidae > Catocala > Catocala sponsa. The sequence goes on from OY751351.1 coordinate 14,729,169, forward strand.
CCACTAAACGGTTTTCGCGTGGTTGAGTAACAAAAATCTTCACAAACTTGTACATTATAATATCGTAGTAACGATTAAATAGTACTAATGATTACAGCAGCATACTAAGCGTGAGTAAAATAAATGAATATATTTAGTTTAAATGTGACTATTTGTTCGTCGCTGCATCCAACATTATATGTATATGTAAATAATAGCTCAGATTTACCAGCGTCCCGAGGGATCCAGTCCGTAATTAATATGTTTGCTACGTGGATAACTCGAACTAGTATTTGTAGTTATATTCAACTACTGCACAAATAACGGTGTTTCCCGAGCGCTATGATATGTCCTTCTTCAAACGAGGTTTAAAGAGAGTTCTTCTTTCACGGTAGGCAGCGGCTTTGCTGTGTCCTGACATTGCTGAAGTCCATGAGCAGTGGTTACCACTTTCCATCAGGTGGGCCACTTGCTCGTCTGCCACCAAAGGCAATAAAAAAAAAATTTAAAAAAAATTAAAGGGAGCTGTTGTATTCACAGTCGTTGCCTAGATGCAAAGGACACCGACGTTTAGAACAACAAATCTTGACAATATCCTCTCCTAACTAATATTATAAAAGCAAAAAATGAGTTTGTTTGTTTGTTACCTTTTCACGCCTAAACCACTGAACCGATCATCCTGAAATTTTGCATATAGGTTGTCAGGTATACAGAGACGGACATAGGCTACCTTTCATCCCGAAAAAAATTACTGTTCCCGAGGAAAACAACAATAACGTTCTTATGATAATAGATAGCGCCACGTGTCTTTCGAATCATGATTGAATTAAGTATATTATTACAAGCAGAGTACTACCCGAATTGATTGTCAAATTCTAAATTAACGCGAGCGAAGCCGCGGGCAAAAGCTAGTATTATTATAAATGTTAACGTATTTTGGTTGGTCCTTCTGGTACGTAGCAACGGATTGACATGATTTTTTGTATAAGGATAATTTATAAGTCGGCAAGAGACTTTATCGTGGCAAGCGGATGCAAATACGCGTACTCAGTAAACGAAACGCAACAGTATACTGTTGCGTTTTGTTCAATGAGTGAGAGCGCTCACTCTTCACCTCTCTATATTTCGTTTTCCTCTTGGTTACCTAGGTAGGTAGCGCTTTAGTTGTTTTAATTTAGAATTGCTTCTGCAAACGCTACTGCTTGAAAACAAGTCCGCCAGTGCCTCGTTTGTCAGACGACAATCCCAACTAATATTATAAATGCGGATGTTTGTTTGTGTTCTAGTTACTCATTCACGCCTTAACTTCATAAAAATTTCGCATACAGTCAGGTGAACAGAAAAGCATATAGGATACCTTTCATGCAGAAAAAAGTACTGTCAATAACCTAACCTAATCTACATTTACGCGTGCGAAGCTGCGGACAAAATTTAATAAAAGTTTTGAATACTATACGGATATACGGATATATACTATATACTATACGGATATCTACGGATTTCTATGGTATTCTTAACTTTCAAGTAAGTTGACAACAAAATCTGCAGGTAATCACGACATCGATTCCCTAACAAAGTGTTTTTGGGTTTTTCTATTAAGTACTTTTTAGTAGCAGACTTGAACTGATCATAAACTGTCTGGACACATATAATGCCTAAAGTATTCCCAGTCGACATTTATGAGTTTCTCCGAACTAAATTGTAGAGATTATTGCCTTGATGAGTCAATAGCATTTTGCTTATAAGTAAAAATATTTGTACCCAATTTATACCACTTACGAGAATTTCTGCCTCTCGGCATTGCCTAATGACGGCGTTATGTAAGCGTGCAGGATTTGCTGAGTGCTCCTCGGATGCTATAAGAAATAAAATACGTTCGTTAGAGATTCTATTATAATGTATTCGCATCACTACCTCTTTGAGAATGATTTGGCCTGAGTGCGGATTCTGTTTACTTTTGAGTATTATGTTTGGATGGTTGAACTTGATGATGATCCTAAAATAATCTTATTAGAGCTGTCCCACTGATCAAATAATTTAAAAAAAGATGCTTGAATATTTCTTTAAAGGTATTTATTTACCTCTTTATATTTTTTTATTTTCTTTTTTATACGACTATAGTGGCAAACAAGCAGATGGCCCACCTGATGGTAAGTGGTCACCGTAGCCTATAGACGCCTGCAATACCGGAGGTGATGCGCGTTGCCTACCCCTTAGGAAACGAAGTTGCAAGAAGAAGGAGTAGGAAGGAGAAAAGAGGGTGATCGGGCCTCCGGCACTCTAACTCACCGAACGAAACACAACAGTAGGAATACTGCTATTTCATGTCGATGTTCTGTGAGAGGGTAGTCCTTCCCCGGTCGAGCCGGCCCATTCATACTGAAATCAGCAAGGCTCTACTACTCAATTTAACGGAATTTAGAAAATATACATGGAGCTCATGTATCTTTTCTATATTCCTTTGTAAATGTTTACAAGCGCAATATCGTTTTACATATCAAAGGGCGATTTTGAGATTGCTGTGGCTCTGCTGGTCAATTGCCTCATCTCCGTGCGTTTTTAATTTTATAACAAAACTATTGAATGTATAAAGTAATTTTAAAGGAAATGTTCGGAAGTGATGCAATTTACATGAAGCATAATTTTTGCAGTACATCCTTAATGAGTAAAGCAGATTTGCATCATATCTACATGTATGTACATAACTATATAGCGCAAACCTTTTCACGTCTATCAGGCATGGTGTCAGACTCCTTAATTGAAATTAAACTACTATATACGGATTTTATCGCGTTGTTTATTTGACACTGTTACAAAATTTTGAGAAATTAAAAAAAAAAAAAAAAAAAAATGTAAAGAAAAAAAAAATAATAATAATTTTGTAACAGTGTCAAATAAACAACGCGATAAAATCCGTATATAGTAGTTTAATTTCAATTAAGGAGTCTGACACCATGCCTGATAGACGTGAAAAGGTTTGCGCTATATAGTTATGTACATACATGTAGATATGATGCAAATCTGCTTTACTCATTAAGGATGTACTGCAAAAATTATGCTTCATGTAAATTGCATCACTTCCGAACATTTCCTTTAAAATTACTTTATACATTCAATAGTTTTGTTATAAAATTAAAAACGCACGGAGATGAGGCAATTGACCAGCAGAGCCACAGCAATCTCAAAATCGCCCTTTGATATGTAAAACGATATTGCGCTTGTAAACATTTACAAAGGAATATAGAAAAGATACATGAGCTCCATGTATATTTTCTAAATTCCGTTAAATTGAGTAGTAGAGCCTTGCTGATTTCAGTATGAATGGGCCGGCTCGACCGGGGAAGGACTACCCTCTCACAGAACATCGACATGAAATAGCAGTATTCCTACTGTTGTGTTTCGTTCGGTGAGTTAGAGTGCCGGAGGCCCGATCACCCTCTTTTCTCCTTCCTACTCCTTCTTCTTGCAACTTCCTTTCCTAAAGGGTAGGCAACGCGCATCACCTCCGGTATTGCAGGCGTCTATAGGCTACGGTGACCACTTACCATCAGGTGGGCCATCTGCTTGTTTGCCACTATAGTCGTATAAAAAAGAAAATAAAAAAATATAAAGAGGTAAATAAATACCTTTAAAGAAATATTCAAGCATCTTTTTTTAAATTATTTGATCAGTGGGACAGCTCTAATAAGATTATTTTAGGATCATCATCAAGTTCAACCATCCAAACATAATACTCAAAAGTAAACAGAATCCGCACTCAGGCCAAATCATTCTCAAAGAGGTAGTGATGCGAATACATTATAATAGAATCTCTAACGAACGTATTTTATTTCTTATAGCATCCGAGGAGCACTCAGCAAATCCTGCACGCTTACATAACGCCGTCATTAGGCAATGCCGAGAGGCAGAAATTCTCGTAAGTGGTATAAATTGGGTACAAATATTTTTACTTATAAGCAAAATGCTATTGACTCATCAAGGCAATAATCTCTACAATTTAGTTCGGAGAAACTCATAAATGTCGACTGGGAATACTTTAGGCATTATATGTGTCCAGACAGTTTATGATCAGTTCAAGTCTGCTACTAAAAAGTACTTAATAGAAAAACCCAAAAACACTTTGTTAGGGAATCGATGTCGTGATTACCTGCAGATTTTGTTGTCAACTTACTTGAAAGTTAAGAATACCATAGAAATCCGTAGATATCCGTATAGTATATAGTATATATCCGTATATCCGTATAGTATTCAAAACTTTTATTAAATTTTGTCCGCAGCTTCGCACGCGTAAATGTAGATTAGGTTAGGTTATTGACAGTACTTTTTTCTGCATGAAAGGTATCCTATATGCTTTTCTGTTCACCTGACTGTATGCGAAATTTTTATGAAGTTAAGGCGTGAATGAGTAACTAGAACACAAACAAACATCCGCATTTATAATATTAGTTGGGATTGTCGTCTGACAAACGAGGCACTGGCGGACTTGTTTTCAAGCAGTAGCGTTTGCAGAAGCAATTCTAAATTAAAACAACTAAAGCGCTACCTACCTAGGTAACCAAGAGGAAAACGAAATATAGAGAGGTGAAGAGTGAGCGCTCTCACTCATTGAACAAAACGCAACAGTATACTGTTGCGTTTCGTTTACTGAGTACGCGTATTTGCATCCGCTTGCCACGATAAAGTCTCTTGCCGACTTATAAATTATCCTTATACAAAAAATCATGTCAATCCGTTGCTACGTACCAGAAGGACCAACCAAAATACGTTAACATTTATAATAATACTAGCTTTTGCCCGCGGCTTCGCTCGCGTTAATTTAGAATTTGACAATCAATTCGGGTAGTACTCTGCTTGTAATAATATACTTAATTCAATCATGATTCGAAAGACACGTGGCGCTATCTATTATCATAAGAACGTTATTGTTGTTTTTCTCGGGAACAGTAATTTTTTTCGGGATGAAAGGTAGCCTATGTCCGTCTCTGTATACCTGACAACCTATATGCAAAATTTCAGGATGATCGGTTCAGTGGTTTAGGCGTGAAAAGGTAACAAACAAACAAACTCATTTTTTGCTTTTATAATATTAGTTAGGAGAGGATATTGTCAAGATTTGTTGTTCTAAACGTCGGTGTCCTTTGCATCTAGGCAACGACTGTGAATACAACAGCTCCCTTTAATTTTTTTTAAATTTTTTTTTTATTGCCTTTGGTGGCAGACGAGCAAGTGGCCCACCTGATGGAAAGTGGTAACCACTGCTCATGGACTTCAGCAATGTCAGGACACAGCAAAGCCGCTGCCTACCGTGAAAGAAGAACTCTCTTTAAACCTCGTTTGAAGAAGGACATATCATAGCGCTCGGGAAACACCGTTATTTGTGCAGTAGTTGAATATAACTACAAATACTAGTTCGAGTTATCCACGTAGCAAACATATTAATTACGGACTGGATCCCTCGGGACGCTGGTAAATCTGAGCTATTATTTACATATACATATAATGTTGGATGCAGCGACGAACAAATAGTCACATTTAAACTAAATATATTCATTTATTTTACTCACGCTTAGTATGCTGCTGTAATCATTAGTACTATTTAATCGTTACTACGATATTATAATGTACAAGTTTGTGAAGATTTTTGTTACTCAACCACGCGAAAACCGTTTAGTGGATTTGGATACAACTTGCCACATAGGATACCTTTTCCAGTATGCGTTCCCGTGGGATACACGAATTATATATTATGTATATTATTAAAATCTTGTATCGACTTTTATTGGATCCAATAGTTATTCTAAGTGTAATTTTTTTTTGTATCCGTCATTTAAATGTCTGTAAAATTCTCCGTGATACGTACAATATTCTAATATTCTTTGTGATGACTCTTTTTAAATCTTTAATACTAGAGAAAATGAGGCGCTCATAGCCAGTTGCACTCACTGATCGGTAAACGATTAGCGAGGTTAAGCAACGTTGGGTGCGGTCAGTCTATAGATGGGTGACCGTAACCCTCTCCCCAACCGCAGAGCCTGGCGCCGGAGGGCGCGAGACGACCTCCAGCCACCCTGAGTTTTGACCTGGGGGTGGTGGGCTTTGTGGGCCTGCCCGCCACCCGTTCAGCACCAGGTCCGAGAGGCGGCGTGTGTGTTCCCACGTGCGCCTCTGTGTAGTGTCTTTGTCCCCCCAGGGGGCCGGTGGAGGAAGTATTTTTAAAAAAAAAAAAAATGTAAAGAAAAAAAAAATAATAATAATTTTGTAACAGTGTCAAATAAACAACGCGATAAAATCCGTATATAGTAGTTTAATTTCAATGAATAACATTCGCGTAAACAGAAGACAATATTATAGACTCCTTAATAGGTATTTGTTTAAATACGCTTAAATTCAAGCGAATTCGTGTTTACAGGTGAAGGTACTTTTTGCTGTCATTACATAACCTGCCATTTTAATAGCGTCATTTAAACACAATTATATCTCTGATATTCTCGCAGAACACCCCGTTCAGCACGTAAACCACCCTTCTGACATAATTTAGAGAAGGGTTCCTACCACCCTTTGTACATTAAAATTTAATTATCCTCTATTTACGACCGAATTCACGCATAACGTATAATAGGATATGTCAGAGTTATTGGATCGTAAAATTTTAGAGACATCATGATGATATTATGTGATTTGAATGTCAATGTCGTGCTTCAACATACATGGCATATTTTCAATAGCACTGCCTCCGTGACGCAGCGGTAGTATTCACTATCGCTACTGTGCATGAGGTCTCGGGTTCGAATCCTGGGTCGGGCCAACAAAAAGTTATTGGGATTTTCTGTTAAGAAATCGCAATAGCAGCCCGGAGTTAGGAAGTTGGCGGTGTTAGTCACCCCCGTGCCTCGGAAAGAACGTAAAGCCGTTGGTCCTGCGCCTGATCTCTCTCCGGTCGTGTCGGCCCATCGTATCTTGAGGGAGAAACAAACTCTTCAGCTTTATAATCTTTATATATATAATTCTTCTGTACGTGTGTTGACAGTGAACTCCTTCTAAACGGCTGGACCGATTTGAATGAAACTTTTTGTGTGTGTTCAAGTGGATTCGAGGATAGTTTAGATATGCTTTTTTTTCTTTCTTTTGTACAGGACAACGTCTGTTGGGACAGCTAGTATTAGTATCTATACTAATATTATAAAGCTGAAGAGTTTGTTTGTTTGTTTACTTGAACGCGCTAATTTCAGGAACTACTAGCCCGATTTGAAAAATTCTTTCAGTGTTAGATAGCCCATTTATCGAGGAAGGCTATAGGCTATATATCATCACGCTAAGATCAATAGGAGCGGAGCACCAATGAAGAATGTTTCAAATTCGGAGAGTATTTTTTATTTTTGAGAGCTTCCGCTGCGTGCGCTGCGTAAACAGTTAAAGTTTTGCAAAAATCATGTATGACAGAATTGTTCTCCTTTAAAAGTTCTAAAAAAAAATCCGTGACAGCATATGTCTATCTTTTAAGGTTGGCTCACTATAACCATTTTTATGCTAACGAAATTTGTGCTAAAATAATGCATTACTTGCGAAGGTATTTTTATAAACATGATATTAATCCTTATCCAAATAAATACGTTATTCATCACAAGTATTTAATTTAAAACAAAATTGCCCTTTACATCATTCGATTTCAATGAATATCTTAGGAGATATAGCAGTTTTAAAATAACATCGCAGCAAAATAATTACCCATTACAGACATAGTACAAACGATGTTTCTCCTGGTTTATTCTGCGTGATTACTACTGGTTCGATTTGAAAAATTCTTTTAGTGTTGGATAGCCTATTTATCGAGGATGGCTATAAGCTATATAACATCACGCTACTACCCACGGCGGCGGCGCAGTAACGATAAACGCGGGTGAAACCGCGGGAACATCTAGTAGATTATAAAGCTGAAGAGTTTCTTTGTTTGTTTGCTTGAACGCGCTACTCTCGGGAACTACAGGTCCGATTTGAAAAATTCTTTCAGTGTTAGCCCATTTATCGAGGAAGGCTATAGGCTATATATCATCTCGCTAAGATCAATAGGAGCCGTGCACCAATGAAGAATTTTCAAAATCAGAGGGTTCTTTTTTCCTTTTGAGAGCTTCCGCTGCGTGCGCTGCGTAAACAGTTAAAGTTTCGCAAAAATCATGTATGACAGAATTGTTCCCCTTAAAAGTTCTAAAAAAAGTCCGCGACAGCATATGTCTATCTCTTAAGGTTGGCTCACTATAACCTTTTCTATGCTAACCAAATTTGTTCTAAAATAATGCATTATTTGCGAAGGTGTTTTTATAAACATGATATTAATCCTTATCCAAATACATACGTTATTTATCACAAGTATTTCATTTAAAACAAAATTGTCCTTTACATCATTCGATTTCAATGAATATCTTAGGAGATAGCGCAGTTCTAAAATAACATCGCAGCAAAATAATTACCCATTACAGACATACAAACGATGTTTCTCCTGGTTTATTCTGCGTGATTTTAAATTAGCGCTGTAGGTATATTTATAAAATTTTGTTCAATGGTTCTTATGTGGGTCGTGGATTTAACAAAGAATGTTTCAACTCCTTTAAAATTGTATTATAGTTGCCTACGACCCACTCTCTCTCTCTTATGTGACGCAGACGAAGTTGCGCGGGTCAGCTAGTAATAAATAAATAAATGATTTTTGATGACATTGAACCAAAATGTTTATAGAATAACAGAACAACAAATCTCACAGCCTTAGAAAATTGAGAATTATTCTTCAAAAACATTATACTAATGAAGATAAACGCATAAACATCTAACTAAACATTTTCTTTAGCTAAAAGTGGGTTATTTACGAGAATTTGGGCCCAGCAGTCCTATAAAGACTGAGACCGAGGACCGTTAAAGGGATTTTTTAAAACATTTATTGTCCCTAAGGATGTAAGTACTTGCTGAAGTTTTAGGGCAAAACCCTTCACTTAGTTGTAATATACATATTTTGTATGTGTATTTTTGGGGAAATAATGTTGAAAATAGTTTGCCACAGTGCGCAGCGGTAGTGAATGCGACTGTTGTGCGTTTGAGGTCTCGGGTTTAGTTAGCAATTCAAGCCCACAAAAGGCTCGGTTAGGTTTAACTGAGAATAAATATTCAGTAGACGCCATGCAGTCTTGGGACTATGACCGGTGGCTATAAGCTCGCCCCCTGTTATGTGGTACCTACCTAAAATAATATCTAGCGCGATATACGTGTAATACGTCTCTGCTTATACCTTTGTCAACAGCAATTTGGTTTAGTAATTGTCATATTATTTTAGTCTGCTATATTAAGATAATTAATAATCTATGGTATTTGTAATGTAGAACTTCTAAATTAAAACAACAGAGAAACACAAGATTACTGCTCCAGGGAATCGAACCTTACAACCGACTATAAATATAACCACACATCCTACAGCACCAATACGACTATTATACTCCAAAAGATCTTTTACCTTCAAACAAGACACCCATTATGCATCCAATTTCGCTTAAACATCCATACTCTTCATACAAAATCACATCCCTACCTACCCTCCATAGCTAAACCGTGAAGCTAAATGACTCATTTACCAACAACTTTCGTTTTAAATATCAATTAAGTTGCATATGAAGTCATTAACCGGTATCATCAACCCGGTTAAAATAATAGAGATTACCAAAGTAGTTTAAATCTATATTGCGTGGTGTGTTCAGAGTTTAACTATGATGAGACATTTGGGTCAAGTTTGTAACATAAAGTAAATAGGGATTTTGTTTGTTTACAACAAAATGATCTCAAGACTGCTTCGGTGGCGGTAGTGGAAGAGATTGCTGTGTACGATCTTGGGTTCAATCGTCATGATGACTAAAAATAAATTATAACTATAAATTAAAAATTTAAAAAACCCCGGACACAAAATAATAAAAATAGTAATCCGCCATTTTGCGGTGGCTGCCATCTTGGATTTGAAATTTAGCATAGTGTATAGTATTCTACTAGTCAAGCCCTTTCATTTGATACCTATATTAAGGGGGTTATGAAAAATTAGTAATCCGCTATTTTGTGGCGGTGGCCATCTTGGACCGATTTTCATCAAACATACCTAAGAACACTCCCGACTAATTACATTTCAAACAAAAAAATTAAATCAAAATTGGTTCATCCGTTCGGGAGCTACGATGCCAGAGACAGACACACACACACACACACCCTCTCACACACACACATACAAACATACACACACAGACACGTCAAACTAAAACCCCGTCGTTTTTGCGTCGGGGGTTAAAAGACTTTATTCTGTCATTTAGATTAGCAAAAAATATTGGACACTTATTTTTCTTTGTCCCACAAACTACAACGAAGATACAACGCCTTTAAATTCCGTGTTTCTTTACATTTAGGTACAAATTTTACAAAAGTGTGACGTCACAAGCCCTACACCCGAACTTTAATGCCTTATATCATAAGCCATTTCGTTTTATTAAAACAAAGAATCTTTGAACTACAAGATGGAATAATTAGGATCACTTATTAACCTCTGAGTCTTCTTCAGAGGTTAATGAAAACACTATGTGGGTCTGTGTGTCTATCTGTTAGTGATCAGCATAACTCCGGAACCACTGGACCGATTGACTTGTAACTTGGTGTGCAGACACCTTGGGGTCATACCTCGGTCGTTTTTCACTTGGAATAATTCCTTTGTCGCGAGGGACTTTATAAACAAACAACATACACAAAGACCACCCAAACTCAGCACAACTACTTCTGTGGATCACACGATTTTTTACCCGTGTGGAGATTGAACCCACAGCACTCGCCATAGTGGCAGTAGCGAGTTGACTACTTAAACCACTACCCCATCCGTGCGGTTTCATCATCATAATATCAAGTTACTAAAACATATTTAAAGAGATTTACTTAACCGATTTCCCCAATTTTCATTCCTAATATCTTGAAACATCCTTGAGTCCTCTCCTCGTACGTTTCATCGCCATTATACCGAAGAATCAGCTATAATTCTTGTCATATTTCGCTATATACTCGGCTATATCTCCCTACGATCCTCATATTGATAATAACTACGTATTTGCATAAGATTCAATATAAGCGCCCACAAGGCAACTTATAGTTGGGCAACGTGTTGCCCCTACTGTTGCCCGAATCTCAACTGTTAACTCAAGTTGTCAGCGATTGAGAGTTTGAAATAATTTTGTGTTTAGGAGGTTAAAGTGGCTAACAAGCATAAAATACCAGAGTTTATGAATCCTTGCAAAAATATCTTGTGTCTTTTTTATGAAATAAGTAAAACCAATAACAAACGTTGTGTATGCGATATTTACTTAAGCGAATGTTTTTGTTTATTTTCGGAAAAGCGAGCACTGTAACGTGACTTTCAAACAATTAGGCTTATTAGGCTTATCTAATAAATTCAGTTTTTACCATAAGGTAATGTGGAAACCATTTGGTTAGTTAGAAAAAGTTTAAGAATTAAATATCAGAGCAATTAACAGATTATATCATAGATCAGCATGGTGGTTTAAATAAATATTTCAATTCAACATTCGCGTCGGACGCACCACTATGATACAATAATATAGACTAATGGTCGCCTAGTGCTCGAAATTCGACCAAAGTTTGCCTGTAAGATATTGCTGATATATGTCATTATATATTTATATATGTAACCACAGTTACGCACTTCGACTGCGTGTGTTAAATGCATAGTTGTGTGCGTGTAGTGTTTTTTCATTAATTTAATGTATTCCTAATGAATATTTTATAAAAATATTAGGATTCGCCCCTCCTTCTCCATATAAACTTGTAACTGAGCCAAATTTCATACTCCTCCGTCCGTACAATTTTCGTAAAAAGGGGTACAAAGTTTTTGCTTCACGTATTAATATATAGATATTTCTAACTATTATATTTCTAAGTATTATATTATGATCCTGTGTTTGTTTGCATGGTCTGCAAAGTCGCCCACAATTCAGGTACAATCCCTAAAGCGACAAATATCTACACATTAACCTAGCCTGTATTCCTAAATAAGTTAGCTGAGGAATATATAGGTAATATAAAAGCGTTGAGAAGCATATGTGGTGTGACTCTGAAAGATAGAATAAGAAATAGTGTGATTAGAGAGAGATGCGGCATGAAAGTGGATATAGTTACAAGAATAGAAAAGGGTATGTTAAGCTGGTTTGGACATGTAGAAAGAATGGACGAGGAAAGACTGACTAAGAAAGTTTATAAGGCTAGTGTGAATGGAACAGTCGCAAGAGGAAAACCTAGGCGAACGTTTCTCGACCAGATCGGAGGCGTTCTGGACAAAGGCCAGGTTAAGAGCTCCTTGAACCGACGGGCGTGTATGAGGAATGTGATGAAAGTGAATGAAGCCAGAGAAGTGGGTCAAGATCGTAGCAAATGGAAATCCGTAGTCTCTGCCTACCCCTCTGGGAAACAGGCGTGAATCTATGTATGTATGTATGTATATAAAAACAATATCGGTTGTAATATCTACATACATTTTTATCTTATTAAAAAGCAAAAACCAATCGAGTAACTAAAGTTGCATAAAAGTTGCTCAACAATATTGTTGTATTGTGCGAACCAAAATATACGTGTACCTAATTATATGCATCACGACTTATTCAAACAGTCATTAAGAAATCCTAGCTACGTTGAGCGTTTAATGAAATTCCTCGTTGATAACGCTTTTTAATACATTATTTAGCGATGTTCCGTTAGTTCGTTAATGAGAATGCTGTTTGCTCGTGAATTAATTAAATATCGTCATTGACTCAAATTTTATTGCTTAATCATAAAGTGCTATCATGGAGTAGCAGAACTTTACTTGGTTTTATAATCAACTAGATTTTGCGCACGGCTCCGCCCGCGTGGTACCAACATCAATAAAAAGTAGCTGTTGTCCTTCTCTAGGCTTTAAACTATATTTATACCAAATTTAATATAAACTGATTGAGCCGTTTAGCCGTGAAGAGGTAACAGAAAGACAGAGTTACTTATATTAAGTAAGGTAGTAAGGATGTATTTATATATATCGAAAATATGATAGAGAGCTCTCTATCATATTTTCGATATATATAAATACATACTATACGAAGCAGCAAGAGCTCAGTGGGGAGACCAACAGACTGCAATGCAGAGGGTCTCGGGTTCGAACCCACGTCGCGCAACTCTGACTTTCGGAAGTTATATGACTTTTCGAAATTATGTGCGTATTGATTGACAATTATCGCCTGCTCCGTGCCTCGGAGAGCACTTTAAGCTGTCGGTCCCAGCTGCCATGAACATCTATGGCAGTCGTTATTGGGAAGTCAGTAGTCTAGCCTTAGGGTATCGTTAGCCTTCGGGTTGCGGAGGTCAAATGGCAGTCGCTCCGGGTAAAAACTGATAAAGCCGACCCCAAGTGACTTGGGAATAATAAAGGCTAGGGGAGAAGAAGAGAAGAAGATAAATATATCCTATACGTATAAAGTTTATTTTCTCAAATGAAAGGTATACTATTTTACACTAGAGATCCACCTAGAAACGGTCTTGTCCAGCGTAGTTCAATTCCAGCGATACTTTTCTTTCTCTTTAAGAAATACAACTCCAGCAGCTTAGCTTATGCTATTAATATGATAATAATAACAGCCCACTGTCCCAATGCTGGGCACGGGCCTTCTGCAGTGTGAGAAGGGTTAGGCCATAGTCCACCACGCTGGCGCAGTACGAGTTGGCAGACTTTACATATCTTCAAGAACATTATGGAAAACTGCTAGACAGGCTCAGGACAGAGGCAGGTGTGTTTACGATGTTTTCCTTCACCGTTAAAGAGGGCGATAATGAATTATTTAATACGCACATAATTTCGGAAAGTCAGAGATGCGCGCATTGAGATCGAATTCGAGACCTCTGCGTGGCAGTCCCACGGTCTCCAACTAGACTATCGCTGTTTAATCTATACTAATATTATAAAGCTAAAGAGTTTGTTTGTTTGTTTGTTTGTTTGAACGCGCTAATCTCAGGAACTACTGGTTCGAATTGAAAAATTATTTTAGTGTTGGATAGCCTATTTATCGAGGAAGGCTATAGGCTATATACCATTACGCTTACGACCCACGGGGGCCGAGCAGTAACCATAAACGCGAGTGAAACCGCGGGCACATCTAGTATACTAATAAAGTTGTTGAAATTCATGAAACCATTTACTCTAAATGGGTTCGTTCAGCGTTAGCAATAAAAAAGTAAAGGAACATAATGGCATTAGCTTTTTAAGACTATCAAAAATGCCTATAATATAAAAACAAGTACACGTTTGTCTCTTACGTCGGCGTCGCCCACACGCCATCTATACTAATATTATAAAGCTGAAGAGTTTGTTTGTTTGGTTGAACGCGCTAATCTCAGGAACTACTGGCTCGAATTGAAAAATTATTTTAGTGTTGGATAGCCTATTTATCGAGGAAGGTATATAACATCACGTTACGACCCACGGGAGCGGCGCAGTAACTATAAACGCGGGTGAAACTGCATGCGCATCTAGTTACTAATATTCTTGTTAACTCATTCATCTAAGCTAATACGTTTGAATTTGGTGTGGATTCACGTAGGTAGAGTGAATTCGAACCTCCACAACCGGTAATCACGATCGCGAGTCCAATGCTTCATCCATTGGGTGACCACTGCTTATCCTAATAATGGCTTGTATCATTTATAATTCTGACTTAGTTAACAAAAATCCGTTTTTTTGCTATCGTCATAGTTTCAAGTCGTCATTATTGCAAGGATTCAATTCATTAACTCAACTTTCCGCTGACATGTTCGCGGAATAATTGTTATGTACTATTGCTTAAAAGATAAGATACTAACTCAATATTCAACTTGATATATATTTGAGTTCTTTAAATATAATACGCTACGACCAATAAGAGCAGCTCAGCATTGAGAAATGTTGCAAAAACGGAGAAAATTCTCTTATAAGAAGCATTCGAAGTTGCGCGGGTCAGCTATTAATAAAGATTCCTTGAAATTTTCCCGCGCTTCTCTATTGTCTATATGACTTTAGGTGTGGTTCGAGTTATGAGATGCAGCGGATTAGTTGAGTGTTTTGCTATGCCTTGGGGTAGTGCGGCTTATAGTTTGATTTGAAGTTTAATAATCTAAGCTTAAGATTTTTTTTTTATACAACTAAGGTAGCAAACAAGCATACGGCTTGATTGCCACCTTAAGGTAAGCATACACCTAATGTAAGTGGTCACCGTGGCCTATGGATGTCTGCAACACCAGAGGCATTACGTGCGCGTTGCCGACCCTTTAGGAAAGGAAGTGGGAAGGAGAAGGAGAGGGAAGGGGAAAAAGGGTGATTGGGTCTCCGGCACTCTCACTCACCGAATGAAACACAACAGTAGGAATACTGCTATTTCACGTCGATATTCTGTGAGAAGGTAGTCCTTTCCCAGTCGAGCCGGCCCATTCATGCTGAAATCAGCGAGGCTCTACTACATTGAAAATTTAATTTTATTATATTGTCGAATAAATGATTATATGTATGCATGTACTGCACGTATGACGTAGTGTTTTAAGTGGTCACCTCTGCACTGCTAGTATGCTGAGTGCTGCAGTTTGATCTCAACACGAGTCAAAAAGTTGTGTGATCCACAGTAGTCGTCCTGGGTCTGGGTGGTCTTTGTGTCTGTTGTTTGAATGTGTGTAAAGACATCCGAGACACGGGATGTATGCCTGGTGAGACAGTTGTATTTACTAAACAATAATGGTACAGAAGTGTCCGAATTCACCAAATGAAATGCAATAACACTATTATTAGATGCTTTTATACAGATTAACTGCAAGGGCAAACACTTACCCAGGTTAGCTGGTCTATATATCTTACACGGTAGAGTCGATTAGAGCGCGTACCAAAAACTCTGGGTCTCATATCTCTGCCGAACGAGCAAGGCATGGAATTCTGCCAAGGCACGTGTTTCCTTCTTCCTTCAATCCTGGGTTCTTTAAGCGGGCCGTGAAAAAGCATCTTCTCAGGCCGTCAAAGTAGAGACCTCAACATTGCCTCGGCTACTGTGGGGGCGATGTGGAGGCCACTGCTCTTAGACCACACGACTGCTTACCATCAGGTGGAGTGTGGTCATTTTGACGAGCACAAAAAAAAAAAAAAAAAACCATCACCATAATTGGAAGTGGCGGTTATTTTCTTTAAAAAAACACACAACTTGTGTCTGTTACTTAAAGCCAGTCAGCACATTATTACTATTAGTGTAACACTGTATCGGTATCTCATTACAAACATTCAAGCCATAACACAAACACGAAGGTCCATAAAAACTATTTGTGGCTCAACCAAATTTTGGTCCGGTGTGGGCATTGAAACCGTAATACTCGGTGTTACAGTACAATATCTTTGTGCTGTATCTACAATCTACATCGCAATCTTATGATCTTTATCGCACGTTCAATATCTATTAAATGTTTCTACTATCCGTGATCAACACGTAGTCGTTAGTATATAAGATGCACCTTTGGATAATTATAGCCAGACTATACTACAACTTTGTCTCATTTATACCTAATCATATACTGCCAAGAAGTTTGGCAAATTGGTGACCCCGACGAACGAATACGCAGCAAGAAACATGGCACAATCACCATGCAAGGCGAACATAAATCAGCAAGGAACACTTGAAGTAGCTGCTGGCACCTCGGTTTTATCTCGCATTCCGGAATTTTGGAAAGACCAACCAAGATTATGGTTCACGCAACTAGAAGCCATATTAGCACCACAGAAGCAAGGAGACGAATACAAATACTGTACAGTAATAGCAAAATTATCCAAGGAAGAAATACTACAAGTTAGTGACCTAATCACTTCACCACCGACTACAGATAAATATAAAAACATCAAGGAACGTTTAATTGATTGTTACGAAGAAACAGAACAGCGACAGTTTCAAAAATTAATATCAGAGACAGAACTCGGTGAACAAAAACCTTCGCAGTTATTACGTCAAATGCGAGTCCTCGGGAGAGGAAAAATCAGTGACGAAACAATTAAACTACTATGGTTCAGGCTTTTACCAACATCAGTTACTACGGTTCTAGCAGTTACGGAAGACATGGAAATTGACAAACTGAGCCAAATTGCAGACAAAATAATAATGAATTCAAAAGTAACCGAAATATCAGCTGTTAGCAACGACACTTCAAACGACAACAATACAGCATGCATTTTAGCCCAGCTAGCAAAATTACAGATAGATATTGACGCAATTCAGCAAGGTCAATATGGCTATCGACCCAGCACGCACAATCATTTCAAGAAACGTCAACAATTCCCGATTATGAGGCCGAGAACAAACTATAGAGGAGCAAATCGATTTTGTTACTACCACGAAAGATTCGGAAAATATGCAAGGAACTGCATTAAACCATGCGGTTGGAAACCAATGACTTACGTACGGAACCAGGAACACGAATAAGAGCACAGACAACGGCGAAACTCTGTGCAATCCACCCATCCAATCGCCTCACCATTACCGACCGAAAAAGTGGTATGAAGTTTTTGATTGACACGGGCGCAAATATTTCAGTCATTAGCAAGCAACAGAGATATTCAATTTTACAAAATGAACAATACACACTATACGCTGCAAATGGGACTAAAATTAGGACTTACGGCGAGAAGACGCTTACCTTGAATTTAGGACTACAACGATGTTATAAATGGAATTTTATAATCGCCGATGTTACACAACCAATAATTGGAGCAGATTTTCTAGAGCACTATAAACTATTAGTCGACATAGCATGTCGCAAACTTATCGACAAAGTTACAGAGCTGACAACGCATGTAACTTCAGAAAAAGCGACACAACAAACAATTCGTACTATCGCAGTGGGAACGAATTCACGTATTACGCAACTTTTAAACAAATACGAAGACATCACGAAAGAGTCCTCTCTACGCAATGCGCCCAAACATAAGATTGAACACCACATTATCACTACAGGACCACCCGTCGCAGCTCGGGCAAGACCATTACCTCCAGAAAAATACGACATAGCCAAAAAGGAATTTCAAATTATGATAGAGCTCGGAATTTGCCGACCGTCAGATAGCCCATGGGCAAGCCCATTACATATGGTAAAAAAGAAAAATGGCGAATGGAGACCGTGCGGAGACTATCGAATGCTCAATAGCACGACAGTACCGGACAAATACCCACTACCAAGATTAACTGACTTTACATACATATTAGAAAATAAGAAGATACTAAGCAAGATAGATATACGCAAAGCATACCACTGTATTCCTGTTAAAGATATAGAAAAAACAGCCATCATCACACCTTTCGGACTTTTTGAGTACTTAAGAATGCCTTTCGGATTACGCAATGCGGCACAAACATTTCAACGATTCATGGATTCCTTATTTAGAGATTTAAACTTCGTATTTATATTTGTAGACGACTGTCTCATCGCATCGGACAACGAAGATTTGCATTATCAGCATTTAGAAACGGTTTTCAAACGTTTACACGAGAATGGAATAACCATTAATCTCGAAAAATGCGAATTTCTCAGAAGGGAAATAGATTTCTTAGGTTATCATATAACGAGCCAAGGAATACAACCTACCGAAGAAAATTACAAAGCAATCATGGAATTTCCCAAACCGAAAACAATTCAAGAATTAAGACGATTTTTGGGCATGGTCAATTTCTACAGAAGTAATATTCCACGCGCAGCGGAAAATCAAAGAATTTTAAACGAATATCTACATGGTTCAAAAAAGAACGATAATTCACCTGTTCCTTGGACAACGGAAGCAGACAAAGCTTACGAAAAATGCAAGGAAAGCATGAAAAACGCAGTGTTAACAGCGCATCCTTCCCGCAACGCATCACTAGCGCTCATGACCGACGCTAGTGCTACTTGCGTTGGTGGAGTTTTACAACAAAAATCCGGACGCAATTGGGAACCATTAGGTTTTTTTTCACAAAAATTGAGCGAAACTCAACAAAAATATTCTACGTTTGACAGAGAGCTGTTAGGAATATACATGGCCGTCAAACATTTTCACAGATTAATCGAGGGAAGAGAATTTACAATATTTACGGATCACCGACCTTTGACATACGCATTCTCCCAAAAACCATCATCAAACGATACACCGCGACGGGTCCGGCAGTTAGATTTCATTTCACAATACAGTACCAACATTCAACACATAAGCGGACGTGACAATATTACCGCCGATGCCTTATCTCGAATAGAGGAAATATACGTGCCATCACCTATCGATTACGCTGAATTGGAAAAATGTCAATCAACAGATAATGAACTAAGTAAATTACGTGACAATAAAAGATTAAAATTCAAAAACATTACGCTTCCGGGTTCCACAATAAACATCACCTGCGACACGTCTACTGGAAAAAGCCGCCCCTACTTACCAAAGCAATTTCGCAAACAAATTTTCGATACCATTCATGGTATGAGCCATCCAGGAAAAAGAACTACGAGAAAAATGATAACCCAAAGGTATTTATGGCCGTATATGAACAAAGATATCAATAATTGGTGTAGATCATGTATAGCCTGCCAAAAATCAAAAATACAACGACATACGATATCACCTCCTGGTACATTTATGACAGCGCAACGTTTTGAACATTTACATATTGACATCGTCGGACCACTTCCGATTTCACAAGGGAAGAGATATTTAATCACAATCATAGATCGTTGTACGTCATGGCCCGAAATATTTCCGGTAGAAGATATAACTGCAGAAACAGTAGCCAAGACACTTTTCGAAGGATGGATTACTCGTTTTGGATGTCCATTGCGCATTACTACGGATCAAGGCCGACAGTTTGAATCAAGAATATTTGAGTCACTCTCACAATTTTTGGGAATACATAAAATTAGGACAACACCTTATCATCCGCAATCCAATGGAATGATAGAGAGATTTCATAGAACTTTAAAGGTGGCGTTAATGACAAGAGAATCCAACGAAAATTGGTTAAAAGAAATTCCAACAGTTTTACTCGGGTTGCGGAGTAGCTTGCGAGAAGACACAGGTTATAGTTCAGCAGAGATGACATATGGAACGCCAATACGACTCCCTGGAGGATTTTTTGAGTCATCAGCAGCACAGTTATCAACGTACGAAGAGTTTGTAAAACAAATTCAAAAGGACATCACACAAATGACATCAATTCCGAAAAGAAAAAACCACAACCAAGCTATATTTGTGCATCCCGAACTCAAAGAATGCTCACACGTATTTGTTCGGTGTGATAGAATTAAGAAAGCCCTGACACCGCCGTATGAAGGACCCTACCCAGTAATTAGTAAAACAGATAAAACATTTTGCATTAGAATTAGGGATAAAGAGACAGTGATATCAATTGATAGATTGAAACCAGCATTCATGATCAATGACGAATCAAACTACGTGCCAGATTCAAAGGATTTCTACAGACATTCACACACGTACACTACACGATCAGGACGTAAAGTAAAGCCAGTAGTACGTCTATAAAAAATCGCTGATATAAGCAAGCTATTCGTATATATATTAACATAGATCTTAACATATACCATTAATTCACAACTACTCGTAACAACAAGACATCTAAAATGGGAAATCAAAGTTCTAAGGACCAGATAACATACAATACGGACAGTTGCCTCAATCAAAACGAAGCGGACAAACTCCGTAACCTGATCCAGGAGGACTTACGGTGGACAAGAAATGTTGCAATGGGACAGATTATTTTAACAATCGGCGTGATCCTACTTTACGGCATAATGAAAACACTGGACAGAAGAATGAAGAGTTTAACGGAAAAAAATAATAAACACTCGTGCAACAGCTAAGTCAAAATTACATACGTCAGCAAATCACACCACAACAGGCGTCATCAAATTCCACCGCGTACAATAGCATTATTATTTATATACATCAGCAAATAACTAGTAACAACAGGCGTCATCAAATTCCACCGCGTACAATAGCATTATTATTTATATACATCAGCAAATAACTAGTAAGGTCTAGGTCAAATTTATATTGTAAACACTATTACCATAATAATATTTTTTTTTTTTTTTTAAAGGGGGTGTACTGTTACAGTACAATATCTTTGTGCTGTATCTACAATCTACATCGCAATCTTATGATCTTTATCGCACGTTCAATATCTATTAAATGTTTCTACTATCCGTGATCAACACGTAGTCGTTAGTATATAAGATGCACCTTTGGATAATTATAGCCAGACTATACTACAACTTTGTCTCATTTATACCTAATCATATACTGCCAAGAAGTTTGGCAAACTCGGCTCAGTGGTGAGGCGATCTCTTAAGACTGCGCCGAGCGTAAGACAGATAATGACAGAACTCGTGCGGCGCATATACAAATCGGCGCGCAGCCGCCATAGTGAAATTGTATGGAGGATTTTAAGTGCTTTTTTTTAATAAATATGTATCTTTATTGTCAACCAATAACTTAGATATTTAGGACGGACAAATTGTAATATAACTATTTATGTTTCGTTTAAGCTGTAAAATAGGATAGGTTTCAACTGTTATAATCTAAAAATCATGTAACACGAGCTTACGTTTTTGCATTTTTCGAGCAAATTTACGTAATTTTGTAGGCGAAAATATTAATTATTTTAATTTTTTTACACGGAGTAATTCTAAACACATTTATTGTTATGGTAAATGTATATTTTATATTTGTAACAAAAAGTGTTGATTTTATTAACTTAACTGTGACCACCTGTTTTGGCACATTTCGTTCGGCGCAGTCTTAAACCACTGGCATAACCGTGCAGACAGTTAAAACCACAATCGATTATTTTAATCTAACCGAACTAGTTTCTTTCATCTTTTTACTTACACCACACATCGGTGTTGATTTACCCGACCTTTCGTAATTCGGTCCTTACCCTTGCTTTGATATTTCTTTTTATCTTACATTAACCATTGGAGGGTTAGAATCGTATCCGCTAATATCCGCCTTTAATATTTGATGGGCCCTTTGTACCCCGAGATACAATGTTTTTCATATACTTTAATATATTTGATACGCTGTATAAATATTTAGGGTTATTATATTTGGCTTGTTGAAGCATCTAGGGTTTGACGTGTTTTGAATTTTATATTTAACTAGTGTAGACTTTATACGGATTTAATCGCATTGTTTATTTTAAATTATTACAAAACTAGATTTTTCCCGCGGCTTCGCTCATGATAATGTAGGTTGATTTAGTGACAGTACTTTTTTTCTAGATGAAAGATACCGTATGACTTTTTCTGTTCCCCTGACAATGTGTTTGCGAAGTTTCACGGTGATTTATTTTAAGTTTATTTTCCTGGTCTTTTCGGTTGCTTTTCAGCAACCATGTTCAGGGAGAGTCTTCTCGTGAACATGGTTGCTGAAAAGCAATATTAGTTTTAAGCAATGGTAGTGTAATAGTTTCAAAATTATGTTATTGAAGTGTTTTATAATAAACAACGCAATATAATCCGTATAAAATAAGTAATATTTTACTTTTCAAAATATAGGTACACATTCTTATACAGATAATATTATAACACAGCAAAAAAAAAAGTACATCGATAATGAAAAACGAGGTTACCACTCAGGTTTGTTGTTGGTTTGCGGTTTATACATCCAACTAACCCTGATATTACATGGTAACCCCAAGTGACGCCCGGACGTACATCAGCTACTCTTTAATATTTTACAAACACAAAAAATAATAAAAATAAAAAATACATAGTTTTATTTCAACGTATAACATTCGCGTAAACGTAAAGCCTGCATTACACTATCGGCGATGATCGTTGATCGTGTGATCGTCTATAATCGCCACGATCATCGTGCAAGCATCCACACGATCGTCTGTAGTAGTTTGTCGAACGGCAAGCGGCGTTTTCACCCTAATCCATAAAAAAAAGAGTCAAGATGGACGTGGAGTGTATTGCTGCTGAAACCATTTATTTAATAGCAGTATATAACCATTATGTCAATGTGGTTCAACGAAAAGTTGTAAAGAAATGGAGGAAAAGAAGATGGTGGTGTTTGACCATGCATCGTAATAGAACCAAGTAAGTCACAATAAATATATAATACGATTACTTTTAGGCGGGCTTGTTCGGGTTAAGTCAAGACGGCGAATGAATGATCGGCGATCGTTTGAGCACCTCAACGCAACCACCCGGCGATTCTCTTTGATGCGTGTCCGGAAAACCGACAATTCACGGGTCGCAGGCGATCATAGAGTATGCTCTCTACACGATCGTGCTCGCGCGTAATCGTCTGTAATCGCCGATAATGTAGAGGAGCCATAAAACAATATAGTGTAGACTCGCTACGTCTGTATATTACTTAGAATATAAAATAGCCTAATTGTCATCAAAAGTTTCACAAAACTCAGTACTTTAGTTTAGGTTTTTTTTAAAGAGACCTCCCGTACTAGGAATTAGTTTTGTATCACCGGAGACTTTACAAACATTCAAACAAAGGACACAAAGAACATGCAGACTCGTAACAACGAGTTGTGGAACACACAATTGTTTTGTCCCGTGTGGGATTTGAACCCACAACAGTGCAGTGGCGGTGGCGAGGCGACTCCTTAAACTACGACACCATCCGCCACACACGGGATAAAAAATTGTGTAATCCATTGTTGTTGTTTAGAGTCCTGGTGTTCTTGTAACCGTCCGCGTCGTTGGAATGTGGGTAAAACCGCCGTGACACAGGAATTATTCATAGTGCAGGAATTGTCATTAAAAATAAGAAATAACATATAATATCATATTTAAAATATTTTATAAAATTTGCTAAAATTATCTAATGATGAACATAAAACCGTTTCATTCACAGTCCTGTCGCATAATTAACATCAAAGCGTCACAACAACCGTGAAATACAGACATTCCTCCGTAAAATAAAGTCATTCCAATACCTGGGACAAAATCAAGATTCTTTTTCTAACAACATTCTTCAAAAAATCACCAAGAAAGTAAGTAAATCACAAAAGCGCGGGATCACAGAAAAGACTGACGCGCGGCCATATATTTTCAAACTTTTTTTAAACAGCAGGCGTCAATGGCACCTCATAATTATTCCACAAAATTATACGATTATACGAGTTATACGAGAAATACGGGCTCTTTGTCGATAGCGGAATCTGGACCAGAGATTGAGAACACCTGCGGTGGGCCGCTTGTAGTTAGAAGTGTAGTAAGTAAATATCGATGTTTTTATCGATATCATTAATTATTGGTAATTAATCATATATATATATATATACATATATATATATACATATATATATATACATATATATTATATTTTAATTCTTTACGAGCGTTAGTATTATTTTAGTGCATGACTCAGACTGTTTAAGTCGCTTCAGCCATATTTCAAATTCAAAGGATTTATCACGTCCAGTGGGTTTCAAGAATGCTTTTACTTATCGTGAAGTTGGAATTGGTTTTTATCACGCTGAAAACAGTTACTTGACAAATAAGTTTTAGGATTAAATATTTGTTTGTAAATATACGTTACAATTGCTTTATTAATTAATTTGAAATCTTAATAACCTTTCGACGAAATGGAAATCATTACGTCGCGCGGCGCTTTCTGAGAAGTATGGCGAGATCTTCGTTTAATCCTTCAGCAGCAGACTGGATAAGTACCTCCACCTTACAGTAAATTACAAGTAAATGAGCTTATTGTGCTTTGAGCTGAACATTGTTTTAAAAGCTTCTTTAGGAGACTGTGCTATCTGTTTCACGAGTTAAATGCTTATTTGGCATATTAGTTAATAATGGCATATTTTATAGCTGTCAGTTAAAGAGTATGCATACTGTGGTGATTATTCTCTAATGTATGTGTCTTAATGAAGTAAATGTAATCACCGCCACCACTGCATGCTACGTGATCTTATTATTTGCGTTGCAATATAGACGCAATAATTTGTAAATTTGGCTGCGCTTAAATTTAATATCCTTTGATTATGCGTAACTCGATCGCAGTATGTAAATTTAGAACAATCGGCACATTCTAATATGTATCCAATATTGTATAATTAGATCTTGTTAACAAACAAATATATTTGGTATTTCCTGCTTCGTTTGCTTCATAAATAGTACATTATATCTTGGTTATAATAGTCGTTGATAGTATAATACCGCATAACTTATAATTATTGTCAAATACAGCGTACTTTCGCAAATTTTACAGGATTAAGATACTGTTTTTTAGAGAACCATTCCTTAGAATTTGAAACGGTCTTGGTTTTAGGAACATTTATTCTTCTTGAACTTAAGCACTAATTTTAAAAAACACTATCAGTTACCTACAGCTATGAAATCTAAAGTTTGTTTTTTTTGTACAATTTAAGTTACGCTGTATTGGACTATCAGCGACGATATGTATGTACGTTATCATCTAGAAGTAATTATTTAAATAAAAAAATAGAAAAGGTGCTTACTTACTATGAACACAAATTTAAGTCTCAATATATATTAATTAATAAGTACGTTAATAAATTATCGATATCGACTTTTAGCAATTTCCCATCACTATTCAATAAGCCGTAGGATCGTAAAATTGTATTACAAAAGCCTTCCTTCAACGAAACTTAATTCTGAAGAGGTCTACATATGCACAAAATATCGTTAGGAACACGGAACAACGATTTAATTACACAATATGGTATGATGTATGAATGTACATACTCGTACTTGTATATGTGTGTGTCACTAACCCGTTACCCGTTTGGGGTAAATCGAGTTCTTGTGTATCAGATAGGTTTGTTTGCTTTTGTTTTATGCGACGCTGTGAATGAGGGAAACTGATGAATGCGTGAGCCGGCATACGTTTGAATGAAGTGAGGGTTAACTGAATAGTGTGCAAGGATAGGCGATTTCGTATTGCGTGTAATGTGTGTGTGTGGTGTTTATGTGTGCGAACTTTACGTGTAGTACATACATAAATACATTCACGCCTGTTTCCTAGAGGGATAGGCAGAGGCTACGGATTTCCATTTGCTTCGACCCTGACACACTTCTCTGGCTTCATTCACTTTCATCACATTCGTCATACACGCTCGCCGGTTTAAGGTGCTCTTAACCTGAACTTTGTCCAGAACGTATCCGATCTGATCGAGAAACATTTGCCTAGGTCTTCCCCTTGTGACTATTCCATTCAATCAAACTAGCCTTATAAACCTTTTAGTCAGTCTTTCCTCGTCCATTCTTTCTACATGCCCAAACCAGCCTAACTATATATATAATATTCCAAAAGTTAACTTGTCAAATGAGCCGCTATCCTCTCACATGAGCTTTTCTGCCGACAACACACCATCGCCTCAATGAATAATAATTCCCAGTACGTGTTACGCTATTATATTAGAAACCACTAACCTAATTAACAATCGTACTCCTTTGCCGTGGTCTCCGAGACCCAACTACATACCCTGTCTAAGTAGCAACCTGATGACATCAGCCATTGCACTTAAGCGATGAAACAGCTCAATTAAATGGTAGTGAATGGCAAGTAATCGCCGAAACTGTCTTCTGAGAGGTCTTCAATTAAGGTAAGTGGGAAGATATTACACTGATTAGCAGTACTCAGGTAGATGGTGTATATGTACGTGTATCTTCAAAGGGTATGTAGAAGTTGTAACGTTATGCTTAGTCAATCACGCTTTAGAGGTGTGGTTGACCTAGGAATCTATTTAGTGGAGATAAATAGATTCCTAGGTCTCGATGGCCTCGATGGCGTAGTGGTTAGTGTAACCGACTGCTACGCCTGAGGTCGCGGGTTTGATTCCCGCACATGTGTGCATGAACATGGATGTTAGTCCTGGTCTGGGTGTTTCTATGTATAAATACGAATGTATTTACAAAAAAAAAGTATATACGTATGTTTATCCATTGTCTAGTACCCATAGTACAAGCTCTGCTTAGTTTGGGCTAGGTGGTGTAGTGCGTAAAAAAAGAGATATACTACACAATTAAAAGGTTTGTATTTCCGTAAACAACTTAGTATAAAACAAGAATAATTTTATAATAACAATTTAGCTAGACATTAAGCAAACGATCAGGGCTTGGTTCTATATAGCTCGCTACGTGATCCAGCAGTATGGCGACCACTTAACTTAGTTGGCTGCAGCAGATGAAGCGGACCGGCAACTTTTTTTTTTGTGTATGTTGTTGGCCTCAGATGGCCTTCACGACTTTACGCGGACTGTGGGTGAGCGTAGAAGGCTTTCAACCGGACTGGCACCAGGGTGTCTTCAGCTTATATAGCAGTCGGCCACCGCTCGGAAGGAGGGAGCGCCACCGTCCCGCACGACGCACCCGCTAGCACGACTGGTCCGCGTGACAAGTATTATGTAGACATATCGCTAGCTATGTTTTTGAATTCCACGTAAAAGGGGCGAGCCTCGTAGTTCTTAGAAAGAAGAACAGTTACATTATAATTCTTTATTTTGTTAAATTTCGGCATTTATTAGTAATATTGTTCAGCAATTTATTTTTATTTTATTTATTTTTATTTTATTTTTGAATTTAGAAAACTTACAGCTAGTTAACAAATATGTATATCTTTGACTAAGCTATGGCCAATTACAAGTTTTCACTTATAGTATTTTTATAAAAAACTTAGTGAAACGGCTACCTAAAACAGTATTGCTTTATAATAAATTATTTTAAGTAGGAGGACCACATTTGCATAAGTATCCTAACTAATATTATAAATAATAATATTCTATCATATACACACAACACCATCTAGCCCATACTAAGCAGAGCTTGTACTATGGGTACTAGACAATGGATAAACATACTTTTAGGAATCAGGAGAGAAGTATATTACACAACTAAAATAACATTCAACCAGAAATCAGTCCTGTGCCTAGGGATAGTAATTTTTTGACAAAATTTTGATAAATGCAAGCAAATATTGTCCAGGATTTATTTTTACGTAATCTATACTAATATTATAAAGCTGAAGAGTTTGTTTGTTTGAACGCGCTAATCTCAGGAACTACTGATTCGATTTGAAAAATTATTTTAGTGTTGGATAGCCTATTTATCGAGGAAGGCTATAGGCTATATAACATTACGCTATGACCCACGGGGACGGCGCAGTAACGATAAACGCGGGTGAAGCTGCGGGAACATCTAGTATAATATAAAACCACGTTATAGACAGAGGTATACATACTCGTATATGTTTTTGAACCGGGCACATTACCAAACGCCGTTTAGAATGCCGTACGAATCGAACCAGTATTTCTTAAGATTAGCGCGTTCAAACAAACAAACTTTTCAGCTTTATAATATTAGTATTATTATCTTATGACATTTTGTAATTATATAAGTGAACTGTATTGTAGTTTTTTTAAGAAAATAAATGTTTTAAACTGAATTCAAATGTATGAATACCTATTTCAATTTGATACTACTAAGTCTACACCGTCTGTATGTCTGCTCCAATCTTGAAAGAGCTTTCTTTTCTTTTTCTTTGTTTTTAAATAATATAATATTCTACCACATTCACACAACACCATCTAGCCCAAACTAAGCAGAGCTTGTACTATGGGTACTAGACAATGGATAAACATACATATACTACGTTTTTTTTTGTAAATACATACATATTATACATAGAAACACCCAGACCAAGACAAACATCCATGTATGTATGTTCTATCTTTACTATTAGACTAGATCGGTCTTTTTACGAGTAGGTGCGGTACGGTAGCTTTTTTTACGAGAATCGTCTCTCTGCGATTTACAATACATAATTTAGATCTTAAAACTTTTAGTAAATAAGCAAATATACAGGTTTGAGGCAGCAGTCACGTGATTTTGAATACACACAGACAATTGAAACCTAACCTAAACCTATCGTACGTAACGTTTCCAAGGCTTCGTTACTACGATTTCTGTTTATGAAACACTCGCCTGCTACCCATCAGACAAATATTAGCGTAGCTAACCTATAGTTGTTTCAGGGTATGTTTGCGTGTATCCAAGAGCTACTCCAAGTTTAGTCTAGAAACATCTTGGTTGGGTCAAGTGTTGACTAGCCCGCTTGTGGTTTGCGTTAGTTAACGAGATATTCACACGGGGGGGCCTGCTATGGATGACTCAATTCTTTTAAGAGCTCCCAACAGGCCCCTCCATTGGGTGAGAGAGGGAACACCCCAGGTTTTTTCCCCGCCGGTGCCGTCCCCTAGCCGGCGGATAGTGCATCAAGCATTTTCCCTGGGTAACAAAAAAAAAAAAAAAAAACAAGTTAACGAGATGTTCGGCTTTATGTCAACCTGGTACCTATAATTTTGTGAAAATAATCTTAGATTTCTCTCTCAGCTATTAAACCCATTGAGTTGGCGTCCAAACACATTATGTTTTACATAATATTGCCTTACGTTTACGCGAATATTATACATTGAAATTAAACTACTTTATACGGATTTTGTCGCGTTGTTTATTTTAAAACACTTTTATTGCATAATTTTTAACTATAACACTACTCCATGACAAAGTCAGTCATTTTAGGCTATTTTGTTATGTATGAATTTTTGCCTATACTGTTTTACTTACTAGGTAAAAATCGTTCGAACTGTTCTGACAGTCCAGTCAAATTAGTGGTAAGCTCACAATAATTTCCATAGAGCTAAATCTTGATACAGATTTTGGGTTCACTATCTTCTTTATATATATAATTCTTCTGTACGTGTGTTGACAGTGAACTCTTAAACGGCTGGACCGATTTGAATGAAACTTTTTGTGTGTGTTCAAGTGGATTCGAGGATGGTTTAGATATGCTTTTTTTGTCTCTTTTGTACAGGACAACGTCTGTCGGGACAGCTAGTTATAAATAAAATATCAAAACGGCCACCCCAGGTCGAAATTATCGTTTTGTTTGCATTCTTCGCGTCAACGGTAAGGTTTATAGAAAATAGATATCTACAACTTTAAATAAATTTTGTAAAAAAGCTGTATCTGCCGTCACCTCTATTTTCTAAGAATCGCCAATTCTGAGATATCACGATCCTTAATGTATATTTTGTGCGGACTATAACAACTAGTCCGTTAACAATTATTGTATGGGTAACATTTGTATTCAACTAAGAGTTTGACCTACATATAACATGTCAGTGAGAACCAAATATTTGTGTGACATTTGTATAGCGCCCCTAGCGGTTACGTGATGAAATTAATTTTGTGTGTTAGTTGGCAACTGTGCCATTGCATATCTGTAGAAAAGTAGCTCTATTTTATGTTCCTTATTTAAGTGGTCAGCCAAGCACTAGAATATATAGAATTTAAAAAACTATTAAACCATAAATAAACTTATAGCGTTTCAAATCTGTTGATAAGTGTAATAATCAAATGACAGAAACAGGCGAACGAGACCAACTTATTAATCGGGCTACTGGCACTTGCATTACCGACTATACGTGTATATATGTAAATATCTAAACATTTCTATTTAAATCGTTGCGATCACAAAGAAAACAAATTTGAAAACATTCAGAGAAGAGTGATGAATTATTGAAATTAAACTACTATATACGGATTTTATCGCGTTGTTTATTTGATATATACGTATATAGTAGTTTAATTTCAATGAATAACATTCGCGTAAACAGAAGACAATATTATGTAAATCAGTGATGGCCTCGATGGCGTAGTGGTTAGTATAACCGACTGTTACGCCTGAGGTCGCGGGTTCGATTCCCGCACAAGTCAAACATTTGTGTGCAAGAACATTGATGTTTGTCTTGGTCTGGGTGTTTCTATGTATAATATGTATGTATTTACAAAAAAAAAAATTATATAATATATATGTTTATCCATTATCTAGTACCCATAGTACAAGCTCTGCTTAGTTTGGGCTAGATGGTGTTGTGTGTATGTAATAGAATATTATTATTATTATTTCTTTAAATATTTTATTTCTGTTCCCAAAGAAAATCTTCTGCAATACGAATACTAACACTTTGTTTTATATGCCGGAAATAATTGTGTAACAACAAAATTAATCAAGCCTTCCAATTACTTTGTTAACTGAACAATGTTACGGCGAAAATGAAATTTATTTCTATAGGCCAATCACTTCCTAGTTACCCTTACTGGCCTTGGGTTACCGGTACGAAGGTTTCAGTTACCGATATTTAGGTTGGATCACGTTATTAAATGTTATGGCCGGGAAAATGGCGGGCGTTTGGCTATTTCTTGTTGTTGTTTTTATAAAGACATACTAAACTAAGACTGTTGTTTACAGTGTTTTAAATAGATAACTTTCCCCAGGTGTTTTTCCCTCAAAAATTCTTTCCCTGACACAAACAAACAAAAATTCTGTTCACAGAAAGTAATCTCAAGTGTGTCTGATTATACTGTACATACCACCTTACCATAGGAAAGCTTATAAAACAAATATACTAGATATTATTCCGCGTTCTCATTCATTTTTCTTCTATCTTTAACGATAAAGTTTGTTGAAACTTCTGCAGAAGGTAGGTCTGTAGGTACATACCCTACATTCACTGACAGCAGAAGTTTGTTACGCTGAAATCTTCTGTAGAGTATACCTAAGGTATATGGTATCCAGTACTGATGTGACGAATGTTAGAATTTTCACATTCGCGAATGCGAACTGCGCGCGGCCGCCATAGTAAAATTGTATGGAGGATTTGAAATGCTTTTTTGAAAATTAATAATGTAAATATAAATGTTCTGTTATATATTCTAATAATATATTATATATATAATATCTAAAGTATACTTTTTTGATAAATAATTAAATATGTATCTTTATTGTCAACTAATAACTTAGATATTTGGAACGGACAAATTGTAATATAACTATTTATGTTTCGTTTAAGCTGTAAAATAGGATAGATCAGGATGCAAATTTACGTAATTTTGTAGGCGAAAATATAAATTATTTTAAGTTTTTTAGCGGAGTAATTGTAAACACATTAATTGTTATGGTGAATGTATATTTTATATTTGTATTAAACAAAAAGTGTTCATTTTATCAACTTAATAACACATTACATTTCGCTCGACGCAGTCTTAAGCTGCTAAATAAGGCTCGTTAAAGCAACCCATTTTTCTTTTTTTAACGTAATTTTATATTTGAGTTTATTCGGCAGTTTGTAGAGTGGATGAAAATAAGTTATGAAATATTCCATTACATTTGTACATAATAATAAAATTCAATTATATATCTCAAACCATGACAAAACTAATTTGTATTTGCTATACGATATTTATTTAAGCACTAATAGGTCATGAAAAGGTGTCGCAACGTCACACCGAACAAAAGAAAATATAGCTGGTTTAAAAAGTATAAAAAAGAAACGTGCTAAAAACCATCTGCTTTTCATCTATATTTATTCTGTAGGACAGTTCATGGCAACTTTTAGCGGGCGAGCCTTTCTGGCTTATTGCCAGCAGTTAAAATATGGTGCTGTAGCAGATTGCGTGTGACGTCATTTCCTGTAACATTGGCCCTCACAAAATTAAACAGAATGGGCTTTAATGAAGTTTTTAAGAGCGCTTATTGAAAATATATAGGAATGTTAACCTTTAGTACCTGTGACATGATAATTTAAGTTTTATTCGTAACTCGTTGTTGTGTGTGAAGTACAGTTAAGTACAATACAGTGATGTTACATCTTCTCCCTAGCCTTATTATTCCCAAGTCACTTGGGGTCGGCTTTCTAGTGTAACCGGATTTGACTGGATATCAGTTTTTACACGGAGCGACTGCCATCTGACCTCCGCAACCCGAAGGCTAACGGTACCCTAAGGCTAGACTAATGTCAGGATATTAGAGGGCACTGACTTTCCCAATAACGACTGATAGATGTTCATGGCAGCCAGGACCGACCGCTTAACGTGCTCTCCAAGGCACGGAGCAGGCGATAATTGTCAATCAGTACAGTGAAGTTACATATATAAGGAAATAATAATGGGCACTTTGCCCGTTATTTAGTGCCCATTATTATTCCCTTTATTGTTTGTTCGAAGAGATCTTTTATTTACATATTTAATCTGAATTCTATTGATGTGCAATAAATCTTATTCTAGGCCATTCTATAGTAGTTTTTTCATCAAGAAATAGTATTTTTTTTTATGATTCTCAAATTTTAGTTCCGAGTGTAGGAGTACTTTGTGTCCCCTATTAGAATGTTGTAAAGCGCCCACGACATAGGACTTATTATTAGAACGGGTTTTGCCTATCTAACAAACAAAAATTTTAGAACAACTGTGTTGTTAAAGTATTCTAGTTAAACAAAGTGTTCGATTTTTCTGTTATATACATAATTATTAGTTGCAGCATGAAGTCCAGAAATAAGACAGGTGAATAGAAAGACGCTAATCTATATACACATTAGAAACTATGTTTTAAGTCCTACGACTGAAAACATAGTTTCGAATGGGTGCACTTCGTTTGTAATTTTATGATGACGATATGTCTGAGCTGTCTCACTCGGGAGAGAACCATCTTTTCCCAGGTAACCTACGCGGCCTAAGCGTCGTAACATCTCCGTTTCTTCCAGTAACTAAGAGTTTCATATTCCTTTTCTTTCATTTTCAATTCCTATTCTAAGGTTTGCAACGCACGACTGATGCATCTGTTATTGCAAGCGATCATTCGCTACGGTGACCGTCAACCGGTAGGCGGGCTGTATGCTTGTTTCCCACTTGTGTTGTTTTCAAAAACAAAGCCTGCGAGATGCTGTTGTCATATCTCTGCCTACCCTTCGAGAATATGGTGAAGCGATTGTGTCTGTATTTTCTCAATCTCAGGAGGACATCGTATAAGGAAGCGTCCATTTGCTGTTTTCTTCGTGTTGTAGTGTGTCCTAAGATTTAAATGTGCCTCACCAAAATTTTTGCGCACGAGAAAGTTTCCACTAAGAAGAGTGAGCTCACATATTATATTTACATAATAGATAATGATTGTGTACAATTTTCAATATAAGTGAGTTTGATAATACTATATTTATAAGTAACTGTTCCCGTGGTTTCATCCACGTTTATGGTTAGTACATACTCCGATTTCATGGCTCGTAGCTTGATGCTACATAGCCTATGTTACATCTGGATAAGGTAGCTTTCTAATAGTGAAAGAATGATTAAAATCGATTCACTAGTCTCAGAGTTTATTGACTACTAACAAACGAACAAATCTTTTTTATTTGTTATATTATTCAGATGTCATGTTGACACTATGTTAGATGACTATTTAACCATACTAGCGGTCGCCTAGTGCTCGAAATTCGACCAAAGTTTACCTGTAAGATATTGCTGATATAATAATATGTCATTATATATTGACATATGTAACCACAGTTACGCGCTTCGACTGCCTGTGTCAAATGCATGGTTGTGTGCGTGTAGTGTATTTTAATTAATTTAATGTATTTTGACGCATTAATTTTAATAAAATATTAGCATTCGTCACTTCTTCTCTGTATAAACTATAAGTGTGCGAAATTTCATTCTCCTCCGTCCGCCCAATTTTCGTAAAAAGAGATCCAAAGTTTTCGCTTCACGTATTAATATATAGATATAAACGTCCTAGCATCTATGAGGTCAGTACATATCCATATCTATACTAATATTATAAAGCTGAAAGTTTTGTTTGGTTGAACGCGCTAATCTCACGAACTACTGGTTCGAATTGAAAATGATTTTAGTGTTGGATAGCCCATTTATCGAGTAAGGCTAACATCATGATAGACCAATAGGGGCGCAGCAACAATGAAAAATGTTGCAAAAACGGGCAAAGATCTCGTATGTGAAGCAGACGCCGTTGCGCGGGTCAGCTAGTGTTCCATAAAGCATCTCACTTGACCATCTACAACATATCTTCAATAGTGCCATATTTTTGTGACACATTCTTTCGTCTGTGACAGCCTATAGCCTTCCTCGATAAATAGGCTATCCAACACTAGAAGATTTTTTCAAATCGAACCAGTAGTTCCTGGGATTAGCGCTTCAAAACAAACAAACTCTTCAGCTTTACAATATTAGTATAGATATGTAGTGATATATTCAGGCCACCTTCTTACAAAAACAAGCTCTAAATACGTGCCATCGATCAAAAATTACCTATACCTACCATATTCCCGTCACTATGAGATAACTGCGTTATCCGACCGCCGAGTATCAACTCACCAATTGTGCCCCACAGCAATCATTAAAATAATACTCCCTACGCACTGCTATATCATTTTAACCTAATATATCTCCGAGGGTAGTAATTTAACGAGTACTCTTATCACTGTTATTTTATCACAGTGATTATTGCACATCCATCTTGGGCAAATATTGATGTAACGTCTCGGGTGGGGAGACCAACAGACTGCAGATGCAGAGGGTATCGGGTTCGAACCCACGTCTCTCACCTCTGACTTTCGGAAGTTATATGACTTTTTGAAATTATGTGCGTATTGATTGACAATTATCGCCTGCTCCGTGCCTCAGAAAGTTCGTTAAACCGTTGGTCCGGCTGCCATGAACATGTACGGCAGTCGTTATTGGGAGAGTGTCGACACAAAAGATCCCACTGGGTCGACGTGTCGCCGGTCTGCACTGACTGGCCCCCACATAAGATAAGATAAGATAGACTGCTACAGATATTAACAAGCGAGTGTGTGACCGGCAGTGTAACCTGGCCGAAACGTCAAGCAAAATACCGTGTGTGATGGCGTTAACCCTTTGACAGCCACGTCAAAGAAATATTAAGCAGGTGCCTACTTTTTACACCCGATGCCTACTTTCCTAAAAGAATCTGTTACTTACATAAATCTTCCTTTGTTTCAGCTTCCATCGAGTCCCTGCATGCGCCAACGGGAGGCGGTGTAGAACTACCATGTGACGTCACTCCAGCTCTGCCCGATGATCGCATGGGGCTCGTCATCTGGTACAAGCAGGGACATGAGACACCTATATATACGTAAGTATAAATTCGTATAAATGTATGTGTGATTTGTAGAAAACGGTGTAAGGGAAAATAAATGCTGTTATGTTAATCCTTCTTCGAACTGCATTCGAAATTTTAACACAAAAAGATGACTGATGATGATGAATCTAGTGAACCGCCCTAAGACATCTGAGACACCTATACAGGGTGTCCCAGAAGTCGACGTCAAGCCGGAATCAGGTAACAGGCTAAGTTATAATAGCTATCAAAAAATATTAAAACATTTAAGTTACGTATTATAAAAATTATAGGCATTAAAAAAGAACAAAAAAATCTACACCTGTGACCGTCTTTTCACTCCTGTTACTACAGATATTTACTTTTTGAATTATTATTTTTTTGTTACGTAATCTCGAATACCCAATCGAAAAAAATTGAACGCTTAAAGAAGCATTATTCGAGACTACATAACAAAAAAAAAATTCAACCATGACAAATCTTTTCAAACAGAAATCACGGACATTCAAACTAAGAACAAATATTTGTGGATTACACATTTTTTGTGACACTCCCTGCACTGGCTGTTCACAAAGCGATCCTTTGCCTCACCTGTTACACTGACCACTACGCCATCGAGGCTGACGCAAGAAGATAAGCTACATAGGTAGACGAATCATACAAGTAAAAAACAGATAAAACACAATGTTTAGTTTTATTTTTAATAGACCTATTAATATTATAAGTGAAAATAGGTACTTGTTTTTATTTTTAAAGATTACTAGCAATTTTGGGTTTCGTATTACTAGTATTTTTGTTAACCCTCCAGCTAAGCTAGAATGCTTGTATTGGGAGTGGGTTCAAGTCAGTAGTGCAATGAGTGAGATTCGAAACCGTGACTTCTCGATCGCAAGTCCAATTTCTTATCCATTGGGCTACTGCCGCTTTGTAAAAATATTTGCATGATTCTTACGCTTTTGTGCGTAAACTGTTTAACATATTTAGATGAAACTTGATATAATATATGACATTCATACAGATTGATTATTGGATTAACATATAGTATACTTTTTCTTCCGGTATCGAATACATGTTTCCGTGAAAACGTGGGTAAAGCATTAAAGCGTAAAGCCAGAAACTAGATAAATGATAACATCAAAAACTTTCATAATTTAATTACTATAAATTTGTTTACAAAGTATATTCAATTCATGCTTGGTCTGAACCCTTCCAGCGCCGTAGTTGGTCTATAAGACCTAAAACTTAGTTTATAACTTGCTTCCTATGTAAACAGAACACTTTTATACAACCATTACATGTGCCTCATAAACCTAACTTTAGAATCACATAAAAGGAATTGAAAATTCAAGGAAAAACAACAAAAAGTTTCAATACTAAGGGAAAACAAAGCACTTTTTGTTTGTATATGTCTTACGTTGCCGAAAACTGGTGAACCGCTACTTGACATTTCCGTTTAAGAAAATAGCTTGCATCGTTTACTAGAATTCTTATTGCGTAACAAAAGCACTTCAACTGATGCGAGAAATAACTAAGCGGGTCCTTTAAATCACAGATATTTGAAATTAATTTTCTTAATAATTATTCAAACATTAATCCTTATAATCTGTCAATTTAGATCCCATGTCGATGTTGTCGTTGCCTGCGGCACACAAAGAAATTATTTTCTAAGATTTGGATGAGAATTGAAGAGACAGGGTGCAGTTATTTGGCTTATAGACCCTTTAAGTACTACTGTTAAATACTATATCTATTTTTTTTTTGTCTAAGAAGATGATTCCTGCTCTAAGAATATATTTTGTGTCGCGGGGGACTTTACAAACATTCAAACAACGGACACAAAGAACACCCAGACTCGGAACAGCCATTTGTGAATCACACAAAATTTTTCGTCGTCTGGGATTCGAACCCACAACACTCGATGCAGTCGCAGTGGCGAGGCGACCACTTAAACCACTACGCCATCCGTGCAGTCAAAGTATTATGTACTACACCCACATCTCTGCCAAAGCTTACTGGGGTTTAGGAGTACGATTAGGTATATATTATGCCATTACATAGGACATTATGCTCCATGTAATAGTAAAGTATGCCCACTATGGACAATATGGACATAGTCCCAAACCCCGAGCCGTGCTAAAGAGAATTTCTTGACAGAAAAACGTAACAACACGACCCGACCCTGGAAACCCGAGACTTCACACACGACGTTCGCATTTACTACCGCGGCGCCATCAAGGCAATCTAAACATAATCATAACTAATATTATAAATGTGAAAGTGAGTTTGTTTGTTTGTTACACTTTCACGCCTTATCTACTCGACGGATCATCATGAAATTTCGCTTATATATTGTCAGGAGTATAGAAAAGGACAGATTACCTTTAATCCTGAAAATAACTACTGTTCCCTAGGGATAAAATTTACATAAAAGCGAACGAAGCAGCGGGTTTAATCTAGTATTCATATAAAACACACTCACTATTGATTTAATATTGATGTCTCAAACGTAATATTGTTCAACGAGAAAGATTATTAAACTAAGATTGGTCTTGGAGTATTTGATATCGGTCTAGTGCTGGTATAGAAAGATTATTGCTTTAGTTCCAACTACTAACGTTTGAAAGATTTTGTTTTAAAGTTGAAATGTGTGGAAATCTACATACCTACATAGTAAGTTTGTACGAGTAATAGTATAGCCATCAGCTCTATAACATACCAGCTGACCCGCGCAACTTCATCTGCTTCACATAAGAGAATTTCCAACATTTTTCATTGCAGAGAAAATGTTAGGTCACTTGATACGAAATGACACTTTTATAAGAAACATCTTGGAAGGAAAAATAGAAGGAAGAAGGGGAAGAGGAAGACCAAGAAGGATGTTCATAGATAAAGTGAAAGAAAAGGTAAAAGTTACGTCGTATCAAGAAGTCAAAGCGCTGGCTGAGGATAGGACATTATGGAAGAGACTCCACCGACAAAAGATTGGCTCTTAAATTGAAGAAGAATAGCCTTCCTCGATAAATGGGCTATCCAACACTTCACCTCCAAATAGCATTTATCTTTAAGATAAAAGTCTCGCCATCTCACTTCTTTAACCTAACACGAGTGAGAGAGCATGCGATTTATCTTTGGGATAACTTTTACTTGCCGTAAGAGATCCGTAAGAGATTTTTCAATTCGAACCAGTAGTTCCTAAGATTAACGTGTTCAACCAAACAAACAAACTCTTCGGCTTTATAATATCAGTATAGATATGTATATAGATTTATACATACTCTCGTCTATGAATATGTAGTAGTAGCAAAAGTGTATTATGCTCTATAGATCCATTTTAGGAGTGAGTTTCTTGGTTGTCTTTCAGGCTCAACTCCGTGCGGCCACTAAGAATTTCTTGATAGAAAAACCCAGTAGTCGGTAACCTTGTCGTCCAAAAGAGCCAAATATAGACAATCCACAAGCGATCAAAGAGCAATTTTTTAACTTATCTTTGCTTTAGCACGAGATATTATTACGGAAAAGTTTGGATTATAAGTAGACTTTCACCTTTGTCAAATAAGTCTTAGTTTAAGTAACAATAAATTAAATAGAATTTGGTATCATACCTATAAGTTATAAAGCAAGATAATAAGTAATGATCCGTGCCTGCACTAAACATTTCGTGGAAGAGCCGCAGCCGAGGAGTTAGGCCTAGCGCGCACTGCCTTGCGTTTTTTAACGCATAATCTGTGAAGTATATTCTAAGGTAGAATAAACGCACCGCGTTTCACCGCAAGGCAGTGCGCGTTATGCCTTAAAGAGCCGCATGCGGCTCGCGAGCCGCGGGTTGCCGACCATTTGAATAACCCAATAAAATTTCCTCCTTTATTTTGTTAGAACCTATGATCAGTCGCGTCAATATCGCTGCGCCGCCGAGGCAGTATCAGATTTATGTCTATACTATATTTTGTCCACGGCTCTGCTCGCGTCAATATACGTTCGGTTAGTAACAGTCCCGTTTTGTACCCTTGACAACGTGTAAAGTAATTACATGACGAGCGGTCGAGTAGTTAGGCGTGAAAGCGTAACAAACAAAGTCATATTCACATTAGTTAGGTTTTCACCGACAGGATTAGGACATACATAGGTATTATACACATATGCCATTTACCGAGAAAATTTCCAGATCTCATGCTGCTATTGAATATTCTTTCACAAAAAGCCAAACAGCTTTTTTCTAAACCCGACAATAATAATAATAATATTATAATATAATGTAATAATATTTTATATAATATTATATATAATATTATATTATAATATATTCTTATATACTGGGTGTAAGGGACCGCGTACCGAAAACTTTAGCAAGAAGTCTTTCTATAAGTACTTAACACGACATAAACTTCAATTATTAAAAAAACGCAAGTTTAAAATGGTATGTAGATTAACATTATTACGCGGTACGCAATGGATTCCTACCAATACATCGCACTCGACGAATGAACTCTGCGTTCCGCGCGCATCAAAACAGCTGATCTATTTAAATCACGACCATTTAATTACATTGCTGTATTGTAGAAAAATGTGGCATTTTATTATGTTATGATTCACAGTCAGAAAAATGAAAAATTGCAGTAAAGCAATTGTGATTGTTTAAAAAAATTCCAACGATTTTTAACTCAGAATAATGGTCTGAATCTACTATTTCAGTTTTCGGTAAACCGTCCCTTACACCCAGTATCACGTAAAATATAATTGCGAGAAAATATTGGAATAAATGGAATAATATTAATAATTTTTTATCAAAAGCCAAATACAGTTTGTCCATCTCAATCACATAATATATAAAAGTACTATTATGTACAACGCTATGTATGTTTAAAGATAGAGTGAACGTCAGTGCCTGTGCTAGTATTAACTGTATTACAAAAACTTGCGCCTTGCTCTTACAGATTCGTGTGACAATATTGGTTTAGCATTGACAAGTTGATAAACTACTAATAACATTACTATGTTATGGTAAGCATATATTTTCTAAGGTAAACTATATAAATATATGATGAAACAATGAAACCTCATCAGTCGCTTTTCTTGGCGCTATGCGAGTACAAACTCTCTTAATAAGTAAACCCAGATAACTTTACGTAGGTAACCATAGAAACTAAATTAATACTATTTCTGTTTGTCCTCAGGCTGGATACCCGTGAAGGTGTGACGTCACACTGGGCCGATGCTACCCTCGGCGTGAGAGCTACCTTCAGAAGCGAAACCAGGCCGGCAGTACTAGTTCTGACCAAGTTGCGGTAAGTCTGTAGACACATATATTGTATTATCTATAGATACAATATAAAATTGAAGTGTCTGTTTGTAATGTAAAAACAATATCTTTTTACTAAATACATAATGAAAGTATATATCGCATTGAAAGCAAAAAACAATATTTGAAATTTTTGTCTGTTTATCTATTTGTTCCGGCTAATCTCTGAAACGGCTGGACTGACATTGATGGGACTTTCACTGGGAGTTAGCTGATGTTACAAGGAGTAACTTAAGGAAACTTTTATTTTTGTTTTGTTAAATTCCACGCGTACGAAGTCTCGCGTAACAGGTACTACTGTTTATAAATAACGTTATTTGTTGACGTGATTTAAATTAGAGGCAAAGCCGCTTATGCTTCGACTGAACATATAAGCTTCTTTTAACTTAACCTTGAAATAATATGTGACTCAAAACGTTATTTTGCGGGTTTTGTTATACTTACGGCCAGTCCCACAACTAACAAGGATGTTGTCCGAAATAAATCGCATGCTGTCTCACTCTTGTTAGGTTAAAGAAGAGAGACGGCAAGAGTATTGTCTTTTAGATAAATATTATTTCGAGGTGGTGGGACAAGCCCTTAGTCTAACAAGTTATTTGCTTTTTGACAGAAGGATAATCGAACTCAACTCGAATGTTTGACGTAATGTGTCATATCCCACATCTTCACAATTGCATGTATTGTGCTCCTAATGACATGTTTCTATAAGGGATTAAATATAATGACCACCAAAAATACTAATTCTAATATGCTTACTAAAATATATCATAACGAGCATCTATACGCCTCAAATCACTGCATTCCGTCTCGGAAGGGTTAGGTTATGTTAGGTTCCTTCTTAAACTCACCCAAAAATAGGAGCCCTGCGAAGAGGGACTCCGTCGACTTAGGTTGATCTCTTTAAATATATTTTGGTGTGCAATTAGTATATTTGGTAAGCATATTTTGCTGTGCAATTAGTATTTTTTGCTGTGCAGTTAAATACTACCCTTTCTATAATGCTATTGGCCCTTTTAAGGGGAGAATGGGATACTTATGGCGTTCTATATTATTATATGGATATGTATTTTTGATGTTTGGTTCGTGTGGTTTTCATTAAGTTGCATGAGATTGATAAAATATGATTCTAATTGTTGAGAGCTACGTCAGAATTTCGAAGGTTAGTCAGGGATTCCGAATTTTCGTACGTAACTAAGCTACTAAAGGA
This sequence comes from Catocala sponsa, assembly GCA_963564715.1. Classification (NCBI taxonomy): domain Eukaryota; kingdom Metazoa; phylum Arthropoda; class Insecta; order Lepidoptera; family Erebidae; genus Catocala; species Catocala sponsa. The sequence continues at coordinate 14,771,712 of OY751351.1, forward strand.
ACTAATAACATTCACGTATGTATAAGTATTTTGAAAGCGTTACTACAAATTTAAGGCCCTCTTAATAAGAGGGTTATTGGCCCCAGACTTCGTGCTGCTACTGAGAATTCCCTTTCTTAAAACCCAATGACAATTTTCCCGATTCGGGAACCAAACCTAAGACCTCAATTCATTTACCTGGGGTAATGCTTTGACGCGTACCTCTCCGCGGGGTGACGGAGAGGTTATGTCGGACTCACCGGGGGAAAGCTACTCGTACAGCTACGTAATACGGACTAAGCCTACCATGGTGTTCCTCTACATAACCATAGACAGCGGGGCCGTGTGATCGCTTTTACATGCAATCGCAACATGATGACATGCTACCATGAGCAAACCAAACTTATCCTACATGTCAGAATATTTGCTATATAACAATAATTCAACGTTGTTTTTTTTGTCGACTTAATTAATTTAGTAGTAATTGCAAGCACTGACCACCGCCATGTGATACTTAACCATAAAAAGAGAAAAGAGAGAAAGAGATATTACAGTGTAGCACGTTTCTACAAACTGTAGTGTAGATGATACTATGAGCTCCCATAAAGACACTCCCTGTGTCACCGATGCCGATGCTCTTTAGACAATCTCTGATTTGATTACGGAACGAAAACTACCTACTTCCAATTTTCCCCTTTGCACTGGCCTGTTACATGCCTTGGCTACAAAATATATTTTCACGAAAGCGGGCGATATTTTCAATGGTGTCGCTTTTTTTGGTTATACAGAGAAATTTACGTTCTAGTTAATTGATGATACGTTTCGCTACAGCGTAAATTATAAAGTGTTATAACACCTACAAATTCTTTTTAATTCACTTACTGTGTAGTAAACAAAATTCAGTGTTTAAAAACGCACAACACACGGTGTGTTTGGATATTCTGTAGAATAATTTCGCTTTTATTAAGTGGTCACTTCGCCGAGTGTTGTGAGTTCGAATCTTTGGATAATTATTTTTGCTATCCACAAATAATTATAGTTAGTTGTATGTTTGTAAGTCTCCCGTGACTAGGGCTTAATCAATATTGCGATAACTTCAAGTGTTTGGCAAACATTCAGATATCCACACTTTGCCGAAGATCGTGGGTTTGAATCTCACGTGATAATTATTTTTGTGATTCACAAAGTCTTGTTCTGAGTCTTGGTGTACTTTGTGTCCACCAAGCTTTGTGGAGTTATCTGCGACATAGCGCTTTAAACTATAGTAATGCCTGCATTACGGATAATGCGGGAACTATTAAATTTTTGACTAAAACATATTTTGTTTATCAAACAATATTTGTAATTTATTCTGATCGAACATCGAACCTCTTGTTTATTTCATCTGATATCGATGTTAATTTTATACGAAATATCGAATTTCTCCATTCCGATTAGTATGGAAACCTTAGATCGTTAAACGTCCAGGAATTATATAAACAACTTGATTTGTTTGTTTACGATTGAATATCGATTATGTTGTTACGATTGGATTGATTCGATTTGTTATGTAAGTAATCGAAACAGCAAGTAATTTCATCAACGTAATTCATTTAAATGTGAAATGTCACCAACATTATGCAAAATATATTATTGGTGGTCGGTAGTGTCCGCGGCAATTTTAATTAATCGAGTAAATTCTACGACTGCACAGTTTATACTTCAGTTATTAAAACACTAGTACTTTTAGGCCCGCAATTTCGTACGCATGGAATTTGAAAGAAGGTGGCATCTATATCTTTCTTCCTTTGCATGTAGAAAGAAGCTGAACTATACACATAATACCAGACTTTAAGTGGCACCACATTTTAAGTTAGACTTTCAGCAATACAACTGTGAAAACTTCATTCAATTTCGTGCAGTAGTTTTTATGTGAAGCGCAAACAAACATACAGACAGACAAAAATCTAAAATAATTGTAATAGAAGTATGTACCTACAATAAATAAAATAAAGCGGTAATATTTTAAAGAAAGAAGAATTGTAGAACTATTTCCGAATCCTATATAAACTAAAATAATCAAATTGTTAGACTAAATCACTATTTTAAGTAACGTTCTAGAATATAAAAATCAGAAATAATATCATTTACAATGAATAAATAAGTACACTATTACTTTTATCAATGAGATTTTAGCAAAAAATATCGCTGTAGTTATATGTATTTTTGAATTTAATAACTAAAGAATTTCACGTAACAATACTTCACAATATACGTATAAAAATATTAATCCAAAATAATAGCCGCATTACGCAAAGCGCGTAAAAAGTTATACCTGTAAGCAATCAAAGTAAAAATTTTATTTTTATCGATGCCTCATCGGCGATTCTCGATAAAAGTGGATTGCCGCGGCAATATTCAACCGATTTTATATATCGCCCTCGATACGTACCGATTAGTTGCGACGATAAATTGCTTGAAAATCGTTAGGAAATTTAAAACCGATGACAGCATTGTAATCGATGAAATTGGTCTCGTATTTTATATCTCGTTAGCTTTATCGATTCGACGTCGATAGTGTTGTAAAAAAAGCTCTAATTTTTATTTAAATGTTATTGAAATATCGGATGTCTTTTCTTGCTTTCTAAGAAACAATGACTGCACGGATGACGCCGTGATTTCAGTGATGGCCATTTTAACCCCGTCTAGAGATCGTTCTGATGACTAGAAGGGCTAAAAATTGGTTTGATCGACTAATAATTGTTCCGTGTCAGATTGTTTTTTGTGTCGATAGTTTTAATGTTTGTAAAGTGCCGCACGACAGGAATAGTCCCCAAAGTAGGTAGTAGTTAATCATTTACAATAGGTCTCATCATTTTGTAATTGGCAGAGAACGTTTTACCTTCGGTCAACCATCTAAGACAGACGATACGGAACAGTCACTTAAATCGTAGCTTTTATTTTTGTTTAGACTATGGAACTATCTTCATGCCTCTGGTCAGATGGTAGTCGCTCTATGGTAAAAACAGATATTCAGCAAAATCTGGTTAGTTTAGATAAGTGACCGCCACTTAGTTCAGAATAATGAAACTATAATGATGTTAATTTAATAATCTTCTTTTCTTTTCGTGTGGTTAGTGGTCAACCTGTTGTCAAGAGTTGTTCAAGCCGCCCGTAGGCCTCTGACATGGCTTAACGACTGCTGTCAATTTGATAACAACCGGGACCGACTTTTTACGTGCCCTCCGAAGCACGGAGACGCTCAGATGAAATACCACTAAGCGGTCACCCATTTATAGACTGACCGCACCCAACGTTGCTTAACCTCGCTAATCGTTTACCGATCAGTGAGTGCAACTGGCTATGAGCGCCTCAATTTAATAATTCCTTTACTTGTCTATATAACATCAGACCTATCTTTTAAATTGTCCCACTGTGAGACATGGATTTCTTCTCAGTATAATAAGACTGCACGGATGGCGTAGGGTTTAAGTGGCTGCCTCGCCGCTGCCGCCGCGCCGCGACGTGTTATGGGTTCGAATCCCATACAGGACAAAAATTTGTGTGATCCATGGTTGTTACGAGTCTGGGAGTTCTTTTTTCTTTCTTTCTGTTGTTTGAATGTTTGTAAAATCCCCCGCGACACAGCAATTATTCCATGTTAAAAAAAAGGATAAGTCCGGACTACACCACGCTAGTACGGGTTGGCAGACTTCGAGAACATTATGAAGAACTCCTAAAAAAAGGATAAGTCCGGACTACACCACGCTAGTACGGGTTGGCAGACTTCGAGAACATTATGAAGAACTCCTAAAAATATAAGTTTCCCCACGATATTTTCCTTTACCGTTGAAGCGAGCGGTACCTAATGAACTATTATACAATTATACATAACCGTATAACTTTTCGCTACTTGTGCCTAAAGTCATAAGTATTACAATAGGCTATACATATTCGAAACTAATTACAAGTATTTGTTACAGACCCGAAGACAGCGGACAATACAGGTGCCGAGTCGATTTCATCAAATCCCCGACTAAGAATACAAGGCTCAATCTTACCGTGCTTAGTAAGTTATTTTAGTATCACTCATGGCTGGTTTATAATGCGTTATCTGCCGGCTTCGGCTTGCCAGAGGCGGTTTAGACGAAGCGATGCTTACGTAGTGGCTTTCGGCTTGCTGACTGACGACTGACTGACCATGTCACTTGATCCGAAACATGGTCGACTTCGCTCCAAACTATGGATCAGATAATTAGACAATAATACTGGGTTCTCAGACCACTTGTTCGTCATAGTAGTCCTTTCGACGTATAATCTATACTAATATTATAAAGCTAAAGAGTTTGTTTGTTTGTTTGAACGCGCTAATCTCAGGAACAACTGGTTCCAATTGATAAATTATTTTAGTGTTGGACAGCCTATTTAATTAGGAAGGCTATTGGCTATATAACATCACGCTACGACACACGGGGGGGGGGGGGCAGTAAAGATATACGTGGGTGAAACCGCGGGAACATCTAGTATATTAATAACAATATAACATCGGCCCTATATAGGTATTAACCGTTTCACTGCTGAACACAGGCTTCCTCACATTTTGAGAACGGTTAGGCCATAGTCCACCACGCTACCACAGTGCGGGTTGGTAGACTTCACATATACATATGTATATACCTCGATGGCGTAGTGGTTAGTGTAACCGCCTGCCACGCCTGAGGTCGCGGGTTCGATTCCCGCACAAGTCAAACATTTGTGTGCATGAACATGGATGTTTGTCTTGGTCTGAGTGTGCATATGTATATTGTATGTATTTACAAAAAATAAACCATTGTCTAGTTGTTGTTTACCCATTGTCTAGTACACATAGTACAAGCTCTGCTTAGTTTGGACTAGATGGTGTTGTGTGTATTTGATAGAATATTATTATTATCTTCGAGAACATTACACATTCTCAGAAATGTAGGCTTCCCACGACATTTTACTTCACTTCAATAAATTACATATTTGCATACATAGCTTAGAAAAGGCAGATGTGTTTTCTTGGGGATCGAACTTGAGTCCTCTACATGGCAGTCCCACGGTCTCCCACTCACTAGGCTTGAAAGAAAGAAAGAAAGAAAACAGTTTATATTGTCTTCTACGCTGGCATAAAACAAATAAAAAAAAAGAACAAAAGAACCAAAAATGTTAGGTATACAAAAATTAAAAAAAATTAAAATATAAAACAAGAATAAGTAATTTGTACAATTAATCGAACCGCCAGTGTGAGACCAAAAATGTCACTTATCTCAGCATAATGCTGCAGCACCGTGGTAGTTAGTGCAGCGCTGATTTTCAGATAAGTCCAGTGAGGCCACGGACAGCTACGCTTGCCAAATAACATAATAAATTTAATGTAAAAGAAAAGTTTAATATATGAATGTATACTATATATGTATATGTGAAAATACTAAAATATAATGCTTGCGGGACCCGTCGCAAAGTACCAACACTGTGAACCTCATATTGCATGTACTAGTACAGCGTTAATAAACACTGTAGTAATACAGTGTTTATTAATTGTATTCGATTTAAATAAGTTTTAATTCTGATTATTCATTTACAGTACCACCTGAAAGGCTGATAATCCTGAACCACGAAGGCAATGAGATCAGAGGCGGAGTCCTAGGACCTTACGATGAAGGAACCGAAGTAAATCTGACCTGTATTGCAGTTGGAGGTGAGGCTAAGAAATATTATAGCGTTGCGTATAATTACATTTAAAAGTTATTCGAAGGCCCAAAAAACATAAATTAATATCTACATATCCTCTGGTTTATATCCCTATAGACAGATGTATATTACACTCACACTTCGCCACTGTGTTTTATGTAACAGAAGGTGAACATATTACCATTTCTCGGGCACAGATGCCAACTTGCTGCTTCTATTTCATATATAGATAGACTAGATTTCGCGTGGTTGCGAGAGGGAAAAAAAAAATAATCAAAAAAATTGGAGGTTACCGATGACCTCCAGTGACCTTGAAAATGACCTTTTCTGGAAAGATCTCGTCGACCTCTATGACATTTATTCGAACCCACCCCGCCTATCTCTAACCGTTTCGGAGATATTAGAGGTCAAAGTTTGTATGGCGGTCATGTTTTTTTGTATGGAAGCCATGTTTTTTTTCGCCCGGGGGGGAGGGGGCGAAAAGTTCCTAGGGTTTTAGGAAGATTTTGTTTGAGAACGATTCCAGTAGACATCACCGTTTCCGAGATCCGATGGGGTACCACCACCAAGAGCTGACCTCCCTAAGGTCAGGTTTTTCCCGGGCCTTCTGCACGATTCTCTATACGACGCTATATTTACTTTTTTGTAAGACTCTCCTTGTATGATTTCTATTTCTCTAACTGAGTGAGTCAGTCAGGGGTAATTTAAGTTTATATAGTATGAAAATGAATATAAGGCGCACGGGCTTGACCCACACAGTAGGTAAATAAATTCGAATTCATATAATTTGAATGTAATCGTGCACACTGCTAATGTATAAAATTAAATTGTCATCATCATCCAGATTCAAAATTGGTGTTTATTGTTAAGGTAATTTTGGATTTGGAAAAGACGGTGCTGGATGGTTAAAATATCTACTCATTCATATTCGCCTCAGCTGAGTTATAAATATATAAAGATAGATTTATATGTTCATATGTGACAATTGTGGCAATCGTGGCTAATCTTGCAGGCCAATCGAACTGCGCGATTGTCATTACGTTACGGATCCCTCAAGTGTATGTTTACCATTAAAGTGGCAACAAGCATACGGCCTGTCTGACGGTATGTGGCTCCCGTAGCCTATGATCGCCATATATGAACTGATGAGTTACACAGTGCTGGGTCTATGGGTTAATAATTAAAAATGGGATGAAAGGAAACGAATAGCAGAGGTAGACAGGCAGTGCGTTTTCAAAATCTTATACTACGGGCTAAATGCAGTGCCAATACTCTTATACCAGTTTCCTATAAGAGGGTGATATATTCCGAGTTGGCTGGCTCATTTGTTAAGGCCATAATCTACCACGCTGGCTTAGCTGGTTTTCTCACGATGTTTTCCACGTGTATCCTGACCAAATAATTATCAACAACTGGCGGATCCGCTTATAAAGTATAGTTACGGCTACAGCATGACCTTAACACGACAAAACTTGTATAATATCACGATATAAGCACCGGTAATATCTTTAAGACAGAATGCTTATGCATTGCTGCATACACAAGCCTTCTTTTCCTCAAAATATATTTAAATACTGCAATGGATGTTGAACACGATGACAAGTGTGAAATTATCCTGCATCAACCGCCTTCATTTTCACCTCTCATCATGCCCCGCGTACATTTTACGAAAATTTTCTCATGTGCACAATGTTCACGGTCCGCGCGTGTATGCTGCTCGTGAACGCGCATCAACCTGGATCAAACGCCACGGACTCTGATTGAACTAAAAATGTCCGTATCACGCACACTGGCTTGGGCGGTGGTCTAAGAGTCGGGATAAAGCGGGTAGCTGGTGAAATATCCTTACTTATTATTATAAATGCGAATGAAAGAAAAGGAAAGAAAGAAAAATTATATAATTTTGGCACACAAGCAAAATATATAGAAATAAAAAAAACAAATTATACAAAATAAAAAAGCAGAACAATAATAAAACTAGAAAAATAAAACAAATAGGTACTAACACTATAATTTCATTTCTGCTCACAGGCAACAACACACCTTCCGCTTAACTAAACGGAAACTGCCTCCATTCAAGTCAAGGCTAGTATTGTCAGTGAGCAGCGATACAAACAATAGTATATTTAAGTTATTTAACTTTAACTTAAGTTTAAAAAGTAATGTGAAAATGTGTGTCCCATCAGTGCCAAAATTTGGACATCACTCAGCGTACGTTGCGATTGTTAAATCGCAGCACTGGTATTCTGCGAAATCGAATTTAAGATTATTTGTCAGGAAAAAAGCATTGTTCCAAATTTAGTAACACGTAAAACAATGATGTTGCTCGCGGCTTTGCTCGCGTTAATGTAGGTTTTGTGAGTAAATTTCTATCCTTCGAGAACATACCTTTTTCATGGATGGAAGGTTGTATGCTGTTCTCTGTACCCCTGGCAACGTGTATGTCAAATTTCATGATGGTCGATCGAATGAATAGTTAAGGCGTGAAAGCGTAACAAACAAAAATCTCACATTCGCATTGATTATATGAGTTAGGATTTAAATTTGGATTTTGCGATATTCCTTTGGCATAGGATGAAACACACTTAACAGGTAACGTCCATAAGGCTGTAGTCGCGAGCAAAAGCTACTCCTAACATAAAATTGCGTTTAAATATGCATCTATAAAGAATCTCTTCGATGAGTGAGAGGCTCAGGGCTCCTTGTTTACTGCTAAGGGCGCGTTCCCACTATGTCGTGACGACTAATTTATCGTTGGACGACTGTCGTCTCTAACTGTTCTCATTATATCGACTGTTTATCGTCACTGTGATCGCAATATTTTATCGTCGAACGTATAAACGACGAGACGACATTTTTATCGTGGCTACGATGGATAGTTGCAACAATGACACACGATATGCCGTCATGATTAGTCGTGACGTTATTTTATCGTTTTACGACTATCGTGCTAGCAGTTCCCATTGACTTGACAATCTGTCGTCACTGCGAAAAAAAGTCGTGGACGATAGTTAATCGTGTCGTCCTGTATGTGAACACCTCTATTTAAATACACAAGCCACGACACTTTAAACGACACGATAATCTATCGTCACAACATAGTGGGAAAGCGCCCTAATTCTTACACCTTAGCCCAGTCACCTAACACTAACTTGACAAGGGTACACACCAGACCATTGTTTTACAAGTTTTTTTATTCTCTCCACTCATTCAGCACTCACAATGTACAACAATACATGTGCCGTTTGCCGCTAAGTAATTATACCAATTTGTTCATTTATTTAACCGTTACGACCTTTAACTAAATTAAATTAAATTTTGAGTCGTATGTTTAAAGACTGTATTTAGAAAATATTTTACTCTTTTAATAATTCGATATAAAAATCGTCTGATAAACGATATAACAGTGCATTGAAATTAAACTACTTTATGTAGATTTTTTGGTCAAATGGTTGCTAAAAAGCAAGGGAAACGTCGGGGAAACTGTAAAAATAAACATATTAATGATTTAAATAATTTAATGGTAGTAATGTGTCATAGTAACAGCAGTTTAATAGTTCTCACAATTATATAAATGTAGTTGTATACTAATTTTCAAATGAACTGCGATAAAATTCGTATAAAGTGGTTTAATTTCAGTGTATAAAATTCGCGTAAAAATAAGATAATTTAGATATGACGGTGCGTTATGATATAGCGCAAATTCTAATCTAATTAGTATTTGTATTTGGAAAGTATTCGAATTACAATGACAGCTGTATGATACGAAATTGGCAGAAGTAAAATGGTCTGATTGCAGAGACGGAGTAATGGTTTAAGTAATCGTCTTGCCGTTATTACTGCCAAAAAAATTGGCATGAATAGTTGTACTGTGTCTGGGTGAGCTCTGTGTATGTTGATATAGATTGTTTGTGAAATCTCCTGCGACACAGGACACATGCAAGGTCCAAAAAAAAATACAAACATACTTGGTGATCATCTTCTGTCGGATACAGGTAGAAATTGATGAAAGCGTTATTTGCTTGCCCTCAGTGTCTATGTTTTCTAATTTCTTTGTCAAAAGCGCAGCTTTTGATCACGTCAATCAATTAAGTTGTCACAATCTTCTGGATAAAATACGCTTTTAAAAGTTTAATCTGGGCAGTACTACCCAATCGCCAGGTTTCGTATCCAGTCCACTTTCAAACACCTCTTTTAAGTTATTGGTATACCTGATTGCCGAATTTTCGTGTACGCCAGCTGAATTAGATATTATAATTTACCTAACCAAAGCGCATGTATGCTTTCAACATTGACTTACTTTGGTATTGCCTTAGTAACCATATCCGTGTACTAATATTGACCTATTCGCAACTATTGAAGCTAATAGTTTATTTACATACATATTTACACATAATATATGTATAGGCTGTAGCATAAATGTGCTTCCTATTTACTGAGGTAGGGCTCAGAGCTGTTTCTGATCCAACTTGTAACAGCCAGACTGAAGAATTGACTATATATATATATATATATATATATATATATATATATATATATATATATCACATACTACATCTAAATTAAACATACTGAACATTATACACAAATAAATCTTGTTTGTTTTTATAGCTCTTTTAGACTGTGGAGGTATTCTTATGGTTGTTGAGGATAGTCAAAAAAAAGCTTGATGGTAGATACGGATATATATTACTGGTACCAGTTATTATTACTAATATAAATACATATTGGACTACGACTTAACTCAGTTGTTGCGGAGAGACAACTGCCGCGCGGCGCTACTGCATACTTGCGCCTGACTATACAAAACTAAAGCGTCAGCAGTGTCGCTACAAGACTTTAAAGTCCTTTCTAAGCCCTAATATTAGTAGTTACGATAACCAGTTACCATCAGACAAAACATATGCTTGCCACCTGAATGGCATAAAAATCTTTGTCATTATTTCGTCATCCATTGATTGATAAATTTAGCATGTACGTAGAAGTATTGTAACGTCAGTTACCAATGTATATGGTTTATTTGTTTTCTTCGTACAGGTCGCCCTACAGCTAGAGTATCTTGGTGGAAGTCACATGCACTTCTGGCCAACTCTGAAGCCAGAGCCACTGTGTCTTTTCGGCTGCAGAGGTCTGATTTCGACAATGGCGTCACTTGCCAGGTACGTGTGTAACAGCGATTTTATTATAATGCACCAAAATACGTATACTTTTAAAAAGAAACATTGTACTTTGACCTTGGGCTTAGGTAGCCTAGTCAGCAGAAGACGTTGTGATAATGTGCTATTATCAATATTCTTATTATGTTATTAATAATAGCGCATTGACTTCTGACTGACACTGACTTCTGCACAAGCCTTGTGCAGAAGTCAGTAGTTGCTTTACGAATAGCAAACATGGTCTTACGCCTATTGTATTAAATTGGTTCCTTGGTAACATTGTATAGACTAACGCTGCAAGCACATAAGGACACGATTAAAAAAGAAATGTATATTATTCTTTCACACAATTTTAACACCTCAGTGATCGGATACGATCAAAACTAGCTGTGTCCTTTTGTTGATAAATTTAATAGTAACGACATGCGATCCTTCTCTCTTCTTTCTTCTCTTATAATGTTTTACAAGAAATACATTAAATCCGCAATTTTAATACCCCGTTTCGATAACTGTTTTTTTTTTTTTATCTTTATTTATTATAAGGGATTATTGTACAAAATAATGACAATGTCAATCCCATTGTACCTCATTCTAAAAAAGAAACAACTACAACAATAGCATAGGCTAATCCTAATAGCTACCTACTAATCACAATCAGTGTAATTAAATGTATAATATAATATTCTAGCTGTATCAGAGTTTGGTTCAGCTAGAATACTATGAAACATACCGACATCGTATAAATTTAATTTAATTTTTTTTATAAAATGGGCTCTTTTATCAGCATACTTGACACATTCCATTAGTAAAAGTACACATAATCCTTTTTATTGCATACGGATAACAACTGTTAGATACGTACAAATAACAAACGTTATTGCAATGCATTTAAACATAAACTACCAGTATTTTAGTTAATACCTCCATTAGCTAGAGAATTAACATACAGGTGATTTTGAAATCGTGTAATTCCTTTTAACCACGCATTCTACTGGTGATATAGAATAACCCTGACCATATTTTATTTTTATTAGAATTATGTTTTTGGAGAAATTAATGTACCGATTTTTTTTTCGTGAAATGGTTTCAGATAGTCATACGTTAACCACCCGACAAAATCTTAATACTTTACTAATTAAAAAAATATAACAATAACTGATGTCGTAAATAAGAAAGGGTAATAAAAAGGACCGCCCGTTAATATTTACGACATTAATTATTGATATGTTTTTTTTTAAGTCCTTCATACATGCAACATTTACGGAGTGTTTTCTATTAAAAGCTGTTATACTAGAACATATTTGATGTAAATTTCACTGCGGCGACATATGGTTATTACTGTTGATGAAGCATACATAAGATTGTCTCTCATATCTTTCTGATGTTGTAAACTATCTTCTTTTGGCCCTCCAAGTAACGCTCCAATAACTATAAAAAACACCTACCATGTTATTAATTTGTTCACAGGCTGTAACTGATCCGCTGATTGCACCGGTCGCCGAAAACATATCCATCGATGTCAACCGTAAGTAATTTTTGTGTAGTCTTTTCTCAATAAAATCTATATATTTCTTTATTAGATCACTAACAATATAGGTTAAAATGATATGTCTCTATTGAAATGTATAACTACTTTTTATTCTTCTTCTTTTTGTGTGGTTAGTGGCCAACTTGTTGTCAAGAGTTGTTCAAGCCGCCCGTAGGCCTCTGACATGGATTAACGACTACTGTCAATTTGACAACAACAGGACCAACTTTTTACGTAGCCTCCGAAGCACGGAGACGCTCAGATGAAATACCACTAAGCGATCACCCATCTATAGACTGACTGCATCCAACGTTGCTTAACTTCGCTAATCGTTTACCGATCAGTGTATTATAAAACTAAACGTTTTTATTATTATACTAGTTTTCACCCGCGGCTTCGCTCGCGTAAATGTAAGTTAGGTTAGGTTAGGATTGCAACAGTTTTTTTTTATGAAAGGTAACCTATGTCCCTTTCTGTACCTACCCCTGACGTGTATGCAAAATTTCATGTTGATCGGTTGCGTAGTTAAGGCGTGAAAGCGTAACAAACAAACAAACTCATTTTCGCATTTATAATATTAGTAAGGATATTATTACTAACATCTACTTATTATTATAATTTAGCGCATTAAAGCGCCCGGTTTATGCGCCAAGCGCCAAACGCACTCTATATACAGTCTGCTACGTTAAAAATGGCACGTGTCCCGCGCTACGAGAGACGCTGCGTTCAACGCAAAAACCAAAACATAGCAATAGCTTTATATGTAAAACATTTTTGCCCGCGACTTCACCCGCGTGCATGGGCGCCGGCAGCAGGGTACAATGGGGTGCACTCGCAACCCTCTGTCAGGAAAAAAAATACATAGAATGTTTATTTATCATTCAATAATATACCCGCATTTGAATTTGGCATTACATTTATCTACATAATAGACATGTATAATTCTATATTTTATATCAGTTAATAGTGTAATGTTTAGATGCCGATGCACCTCCCTAAAATTAATTCTGGCGGCGCCCATGCCCGCGTAACTTCCATGCAATCAAATACCGGTATAAATGGTAGACTATGTCTCCAGGATACAATCTACCTATCTCCTTGCCAAATTGCACCAAAATGGATCCAGTGGTTTAGCCTTGAAAGTATAAAAGACAGATAGAGCAACTTTCGCGTTCAAAATATTAGTATGGATTAATTAGTATGCAACATGCTTAAACGAACTGAGCGTTTAAATGTATCTCATTAACTATACATAACATAATAATAATAATAATAAATAATAATAAATTTATTTGCATAAAATATGGTGGATACAAAGATGACAAAAATAACAAACAGCACAAAACACATTTCGCCATATTACAATAGCATGCAAATATTGAATGAGTACAATTTGTAGAATTCTAGTAAGGTTTCATTTACACAATTTAATATTTATTACTTAACATAAAGTATTTCTAAAATGATACCCTGAGGCAATTTTTTTTAGAAATTCGTTAACAGAATAAAAATGTTATTACGTCGTGTTATTATCGTTGAGAACTAAAAGTGAATAAAGGACACGCATTTTCCTAGTATTATGTTTATTATACACGTATAATATAGTTTAACGCATGACTCCTTATCCTAAACTGTAAAATGTAATCCAAAAAACAGTCAACCGATATTTTAAACCGACTTACTATAATTTTCACGGGGTTTATCGTGAAATTCCGAAGTAAAATCGTGTAAACGAAACTGTCGTGACACTAAATTGTATATAAGTTTAAGGCACTTTTGGATATAAAGTAAAACCATTATCGACGGTTATTGTATGAATGCACCATAGGTTTAGAAAGTGTGTGTAAATCGCCATCAAAAGTACTGTATGTAGCGGGTTCTCATTTCGTGCGAGGGAAATATTTAAATGATTAACGGTCACCCGCAATACTTATGATTTATTTTATTTTATTTAAAAATTATATATAGAATAATTTGATTCACAAATCCTTAATCCTTCTCAGCAATTGCAGTCAGATGTCTGTCGATCTCGTTCTCAGCCAATACTCGGAACTTAGGATTTTCCTTGATTATCGACTTAGAAATGGTATAATTTTTTTTTATCAGAGGCATGGTGTATCTTTGTGCCTGATTCACAGATTATTTGTAAAAATCATCAAGACATCGTCACCATTAATAATATTCGCAAGATAATAGGAAGCTAGACGTCATGCAAACATGCAAACATCTTTACTAGCTCACATTTATAATATTACTATAATTGAGAGTATTCTAAGCAGTGTACATCTATACTAATATTATAAAGCTGAAGAGTTTGTTTGTTTGGTTGAACGCGTTAATCTCAGGAACTACTGCTCCAAATTGAAAAATTCTTTTAGTGTTGAATAACCTATTTATCGAGGAAGACTATAGCCTATATAACATCACGCTACGACCCACGGGGGCGGCGCAGTAATAATAAACGCGGATGAAACCGCGGGCATATCTAGTGAATAATATGACGAGACTAAGAGAGAGCAATGTTTGTAGCTAATGGAGATTATGCTCTCTCTTCCCTTCGGAAAATTTAAATGATTCTATGTATGTATAACACTGGTACGGAACTATCAGAAATGCTATTCAGACGTATTGACACAAACCGGCTCGGTAACTTCAATTTCGAGGAAGATGTAAACTGAAAATTTAATCTCGTATAGGAAGCTGCGAAATATTCTACCACATACACACAACACCATCTAGCCCAAACTAAGCAGAGCTTGTACTATGGATACTAGACAATGGATAAACATACATATATACTTGTTTTTTTTTTGTAAATACATACATATTATACATAGAAACACCCAGACCAAGACAAACATTCATGTTCATGCACACAAATGTTTGACTTGTGCGGGAATCGAACCCGCGACCTCAGGCGTGGCAGTCGGTTACACTAACCACTACGCCATAGAGGCTGACAATATCTTGTTCTCCGAAATAGTTTACTGAAGTCAAAAGCGGTTTAACTGATGTTTGTTTGGTTGAGGACTTTAACACTTATCTTAGCGTCATCGACAATATATCCCCTATAGTATATTATCTTATCTTATGTGGGGGCCAGTCAGTGCAGACCGGCAACACTTCGACCCAGTGGGATCTTTTGTGTCGACACTCTCCCAATAACGACTGCCATAGATGTTGATGGCAGCCGGGACCGACGGCTTAACGTGCTCTCCGAGGCACGGAGCAGGCGATGATTGTTAATCAATACGCACATAATTTCGAAAAGTCATATAACTTCCGAAAGTCAGAGGTGCGCGACGTGGGTTCGAACCCGAGACCCTGTGCATTGCAGTCTGTTGGTCTCCCCACTGAGCTATCGCTGCTCTTCCCCTATAGTAACTTCGTATAACTTTAACCCTGACAAGTGACATTGGCCCTTAATTGGAAAAAGTTGTTTAATTGGAAGTTGATTATTGATTTCCACGTGTATTTTTTCGGCAAAAAGTATTATAGTGGTGTGGTGGGAACTTCAAACTTTTTCCAATTAGGGGCCAATGTCACCCCTCAGGGCTAAAATCATACGACCTTACGGTACACATTCTACATGGATGGTGTTGTGGTTTCAGTGGTTGCCGCGCCAATATTACTGCGACGAGAGCTGAGTGTTCGAATCCTTGTGACTACAAATGGTTGTGTTACTTGTGTCTGTTGTTAGTTAAGTCCCCTGCAATACAGGATTTATTCTTAGTACAAGAGTAGTCTTTTTAAAGAAAAATACTATTGAATTATGCGCGCCTAAGTTGCCGTAGGCACCTCCAGAATACATGGACAAAAGGTCTGTATCAATTTCCTGACAAAAGTTAGTTGACTCTGTATGTTATTAAACTATGTTAGTTATTTTAATGTTTTAAAGCTGCTCGCGACATAAGAAAAGGCTCTTTTGCGGAAGCTGTCATTAAAATAGAAAAATGAAACATTTAGTTCAACAGACAGTGCGATACAATAGAAAAAAGTAACAAAACAACATACACAGCAAGGAGTTAACAACTAACCCTCATCAAACCGAATTTAAAAAAGGAAAACTATTAAATAAATGTATGATATTTAAGTATGTGTCCCATAGTTGTTGCAAAAGAAAGAAAGGAGAACCCGCTACACCTATTGGGCACAATTTGGAGGTGGCATTAATAACCACAGGACTAGCCGAGCAATCTATCTTCGAGAGAAAGCATAATATCAACCCACTTATATTTCTGCGCACTCTACATTTCCACCGGTACGATGTTCGCTTCACACTTTTTATTCGCAGCACAGATAAGACACTCTCATATATTATACAAAATGGCGGCGTTCGTTTCCGTGAAATTAACTTGCCTTCCTGAAATTATTACCTGCTACTGTGTTTTAGCGTGTTAAATTATTTTTACATGATTTCATTATCCATTATAAAAGCTTAGTTTTTGCTTTGCTTATCTGATTTAATATTGTTACGTGCTGGGTTCGATGGATAAGAATGTAAACAATATTACCGACTAAAATACGTGTTATTCTAGCATATAATTAAATTTAAAACACAACAGTATACCACACTTTTCCACTGTAACTGCTTCAAACGCCGTAGTATTTTCGCTTCCGTTCACTCCGATGAATACTTGATCGCTTAAAATTGTAAACTGACTCGGCGAGCGCTGGCCTTGCCCCTTTTATACGCGGTTAAAGCTTTTCTGGAGTTTTATAGAAACGCCATACCCAGTATGTATTCGCGTACCTACTGCGTAGTTCCGTAACACCGAAGATTCTAGAATGTTCCAGTGTTATCTGTACTATTCGCGTACCTACTACGTAGTTCCGTAAGACGTCAATAGATAGCGCTGTAATAAATTATTAGACGGAACTGCTGAGTCTTCACCACAATGCCGCGAGATGGCACTGGTGTAACAATATTATCATATCGTCACGCTTGCGTCTTTTTGAGGGCTGACATAAGTTGGTTAACAGAGCAATGAGTGTTGGGTCAAATTCAAGTCTGCAAGATCGCAAGTTCGTTGTCTCACTATGTTTCCCAATTGAATATCTATCTATTGTTTTTCTTACAGGTAGAAATTTAAAATAAGCTCCGTACGAATGCATGGATAGCGTAATGGTTTAAGTGATCGCATCGCTAGTAGTACTTCTCGCCATGTGTTGTGGGTTTGATCCCCACACGGGATAAATAATTGTGTGCTTCACAGATAGTTGTTCCAAATATAGGTGATTTTTGTGTCCGTTATTTAAATGTTTGTAAAGTCGCCCGCGACAAAGGATTTATTCCTAGGGCGGGTGTAGACTTTTACTTTTAATACATAAATGTACTTCTTTTGATTTAATTGCTTCTCATTTTTAAATTCATTTTATTTAGTTTAGGTTCGAACTTATCAACTAAATAAGTCCTTGTTATATATTTTGTTATAGGTATATTTACCAAAAAAAAAACATTCTCTTCGTTAGTAATGAAAACCACATAGATTAATCATTGGCAACCACAGTTAATCCACAGCTACCGGTACTTGGACAGTAAAATGTACGTAATTATGACAATTAGTCAATTATTATTTGGTACAACAATGTAAAACAAATAAAACTATGTGTTGCTTTGTAAATCAAAGAAACGACATTTTACGTTTATTTGTCTCTCTTTTAAAATTAAACAACAAATGAAATTATTTTTTACAATATTACAGTGACATTGACTCAAATGTCAGCTACATTATACATAGAATCAAAAACCATAATGTTGTTTTGCCAATCTTCGGTAGCTGGCCATCTATAGAGTCAGATAAAACCTTTTCAAATATCAATAGTATTTGAAAAACGCATCATAGTAAAAAATAAAGGGATCCTAGGCACCTCTAGGTATTCCTCATACGTATATGACTTCATACGTGCTTTTCCACGAAGAGGTAGGAAGAGGTGTACTAAACCTACATTTTGCCAGGTAGGCTTTTAAGGTTCCGTGTAATAGAGGGCAATGTTTGCTATGAATAGCCACATCCAAACTTTGTGTTATTACTGAGTATTATATAAAAAATGAGTAAAAGGATTTACACCACTATTATATGTAACCGTTTTGTAAGCGATAGCTCAGTGGGGAGACCAACAGACTGCAATGCGAGGGTCTCGGGTTCGAACCCACGTTGCGCACCTATGACTTTCGAAAGTTATATGACTTTTCGAAATTATGTGCGTATTGATTGACAATTATCGTTTGCTCCGTGCCTCGGATAGCACGTTAAGCCATCGGTCCCGGCTGCCATCTATGACATCTATGGCAGTCGTTATTGGAAAGTCAGTGCCCTCTAACATCCTGAGACTGGTCTAGCCTTAGGGTATCGTTAGCCTTCGGGTTGCGGAGGTCAGATGGCAGTCGCTCCGTGTAAAAACTGATATCCAGTCAAATCCGGTTAGACTAGAAAGCCGACCCCAAGTGTCTTGGGAATAATAAAGGCTAGGGAGAAGAAGTTTTGTAAGGGACACAACAAGATATCCCATGTCAGCTCTGTTTATAAATTCTCCCATTACTGGGCAAAAGCCTCTTCTCATAAAGAGAAGGGTTAGACTATAATCACCATGCTGGCCTACCGCTGATTAGCAGACTTCACATATCTTTGAGAAGATTGTGGAGAAAACAATACTCGCAAATAAGCAGAATTCCTCAAGATGTTTCCTTCACCTTTTAGGTGATCGATTATTTATTTATTTATTTATTGTCGGAAAGCTTACAGACAAATAAAACATATATATGGTATAAGATTGTTCAGAATACATGCTGACAACAAGCTTCCATATAATCAACTACTGCATACCTAACTTCGAAAACTTAAAGATACATGCCGTGGGAGCGAATGTCTGCGTAGCAGTCTACCAGTCTGACACTGTACTTAAATCAACTTAAATAGTTTTAATTCTGCTCATCCATTTTTAAATCAATAAACTTTCTTTGGGTTTCACGACTTGACTAAAGCGTCTGTAGAACGGACGAAGAAATTGCACTTAACTTGATTATCCTAGTTTCTCTGAAACGCCGTGAGGTAAATAAAATTACTAAGTTGAACTTTGTAAACAGAAACAGTAAGCGATCCTTTGTTGCAAAACTTTGATGTTTATGAAGTTGCAGACATTTTTAACTGACTCGACTTAAACGGGGTTCTTAAACAGGCTCTTTGTTTTTGAGCCCGCGGCTTTACCTTCAGAAAGGCATGAATCATGATCTACCTATGTGTCGAGTTTCATCTAAATTCGTTTATCAATTTAGGCGTGATGGATGTTTGTGTATGCAGTTTCGCTGCTACTAGTGTACCAAGTGATGTGGGTTCGAATGCACTCAAACGGTAGGTACCTACAAAAATGTATGTTTCACAAACAGTTATTCCAAGTCTGAGTGCTTTTTGTGTCCGCTGTTTCAGTGTTTGTACGATACAAATGGCAAAATTATTCATAATCCTAGATTAGACTTTTTGAAAAGATGAGAGAATATATCTTAACAAACTTTCACGTTTGCAGTATACTAGATTTTGCCTGCGACTTCGCTTGCGTAAGTGTAGCTTTTGTCAATAAATTCTTATCCTCGGAAACGGTACTTTTTCTGGATAAAATTTCTATGACCTATTCTGTATCCCTGACAATTGTATGCAAAATTTAATGGTGATCAGTCGAGGAATTAAGGCGTGAAAGCGTAACAAACAAACAACTCTACATTCACATTTATAATATTAGTTAGGAAGTGGGATTAAACTATGATCAGTCTTACTGTCTTTCAAGATAGAGCTGACTGGGGTTGTGACCACACTTGCGTTGGTCAATTACGCATAATGACCCAATTGCGAGGCTAAGCGCAGAATACACGTGTCAACTAACTACAACTAGATTATACCTGCCATTTCAATTATCTATGTGGACTACAAATAGCCTGCAACGCTATTTAGGTAGATCACACTATGCACAATAGTTATTTAGTTCACATATTGCGTTCGGGTTCAATGCCCAATAACAATTCGGCTAACATACTTTTCAAAAAAATTTTAATGCCCACATTAGTTCAATGATCTCGACTCAATAGTTGAAGATTAACAGCAATAGCACAGTGGAGAACCGTTGGACTGCCACGCAGAGGTACTGAATTCGATCTCAAGGCACGCACCTTAACTTTTCGAAGTTATGTACGTATTAAATAGTAGCTCGCTTTAACGGTTAAGAAAATAATCGTGAGGATACCTGTATGTCTGGCAGTTAATAATATAATAATATTCTACCACATACACACAACACCATCTAGTCCAAACTAAGTAAAGATTGTACTATGGGTACTAGACAATGGATAAACATACATATATACTTCTTTTTTTGTAAATACATACATATTATACATAGAAACATCCAGATCAAGACAAACATCCATGTTCATGCACACAAATGTTTTGACTTGTGCGGGAATCGAACCCGCGACCTCACACGTGGCAGTCGGTTACACTGACCACTACGCCATCGAGGCCGACAGTTCTCTATAATGTTGGTGAAGATATGTGAAGTCTGCCAACCCGCACTGGCCAGCATGGTAGACTATGCTGGCCAGTACAGGGTGTACAGGCCCTTCTCAACCCTTTGTAACCCTTCTCACAGTCAAAATAAGCCCGTGCCCAGCAGTGGGAGATTCTTTATATGTACAAGTGTGATATCATTACAAATACTATTACCTAATATTTCTAATAGTATCGATTACGTGAACATACCCTGACCTTTTACAGGGTCGGCACCGCAAGTGATACCTCTGGTGTTGCAGGCGTCCATAGGCTACGGTGATCGCTTACCATCAGTTTGGTAGTATAAAAAAAATTTGAGACAGTCTTTGGAAACTGCTGATAGAAGTGAAAACTTTAATCATTGATCATAAACACTTATTTATAAACAAAAATAATTCAAAAATGGAAAGTTCGGTGACGATGACGCGAGTTCCATGATTTTTGTTCACCCAAGAAGTGCTTAATGCGCCTAAAGAAGTTTTCACTTCAAAAATTGTTTCTATATTTAGGAAACGAGTCGTTTTAGCTACGGACACTTATGATATATTTTTCATAGAATGTGTGTCAAAAATTAACTGTCCGTAGGTTAAACGTTTATTTTTCTTGAATATACCAGGCCATAAACAGTTAACAATAAACAAAAGTTACACCCAACCCATCACTTTCTTCGCGAACCAAAATTTAAGCCGCCGACTAACAACGTTTGAACATCAAACTTGACCCGGCTATACCGTCCCTGACAGTTTTCAAAGGTAAAGATGAAAATTTATTACGAAGTTGATCTGTCAGAATGGTGAAATATGATCGCTTCCGGGCCATCGGGGTCACGTCAGCAAAGTTTTGAACTTGCTCGATATTTTATACCTTTATGCGTTTGTTATTTTCAGACATTGCGTTTGAAGTGAACTTTGTTAGTTTGAAAGTTATGTTATTATATTATTTTGATATCGAGGATGGCACCGTCTTGCTGTTTTAGTTGCGCGTGTTTATGTTTGCAACTGATGGGTTGCTCGGATTGAGCATTTCTTCGGATTGACTTCGGCTGACGGCCTCGATGGGGTAGTGGTGAGTATAACCGACTGCCACGCCTGAGGTCACGGGTTCGATATCCGCACAAGTCAAATATTTGTGTGCATGAACATTGATGTTTGTCTTGGTCTGGGTGTTTCTATGTATAATATGTATATATTTACATTTAATAAAAGTATATATGTATGTTTATCCATTGTCTAGTACCCATAGTACAAGCTCTGCTTAGTTTGGGCTAGATGGTGTTATGTGTATGTGATAGAATAGAATATTATTGTTAGGAAATATTTTGTTTCTCGGCAACAGGACGAAGTCTGGAAATGTGTTCGGGAGACGGCAAGGACGCCAAACACTTACATTTCTACTTCTACCATCATACATCTTTAATTATTTTATCCATCCTATAGGCAACTGTATCCGCATACCATCATACGGATCGAAACTTTATTTAGTAGTATTTAACTAGTTTATTATCCTTACTATCCTTACTAATATTATAAATTCGAAAGTAACTCTGTCTGTCTATCTTGTCTGTCTGTCTGTCTGTTACCTTTTCACGGCTAAACCACTCAGCCGATTTAGATGAAATTTGGTACAGATATAGTTTAAAACCTGGGAAAGGACAAAACATGTAGGTACCACGCGGGCGGAGCCGCGCGCAAAAGCTAGTGAGGAAATAGAAACATAGCTGGTGAAAGTGTGGCAGTAATACTCCTCTGTCCCTGTCGGGCATATTTAGGTGATAGTCAAGTTTGTGTGTATGTGTGTTATGCATAGTAACGATATCATTACAAGGACATTCCTTGTTTAAATTTCACGTTTTTCAAATCATGGAACATTAAAATTGTGCAGAAGAGCTATTTTCTATTTAAACACTCTAAGTCACGATAATACCACTGCAATACGCCATACATACCAAGGAATTGAAAATAATATTTAACTTACAATATCCTACAATACTAAACTCCTTACAATCACTAACGGCACTAGGCTACCTTTACAAAAACAGCTTATAGAATTGAATTTCACCATATCACGGTACTTAAAAACAATAAGTTAAAATTTCGTACTCGATACCGAAATTTCTCACACTTAAAATAATGGTGTTGATTTTTTAATCAAGTTTGATTTAAAAATAATTCGAGCAAATATGAGACTTAACTACCTCCAATAAAGCCCATTTCTCCTTCCTCGATTTGATCAACCTTTGGTATGCAAGGGATAATCTAAATTGAATCTTGACTTTTAAGGAATAAAGATGAGTTTTAATAGTTATGGAGTCTTGCTTAAATTGATTATTTTTATCGTCCTGGGATCCGCAGTTTTTAAACGATTTTATTTATACCGTGCTAAATTTTGTTTCATTTTTTCCCAGTCGTATCTTAATTGGTATGTGATGCATTCTTTAACATTTATGTCTACTGTATTTATTTGATGACTGTCTCGATGGTCCGTGAATCGTAAATCCCTGGGTTCGATCTTTTGATCGGAGAATGTGATATTTGGATTTTAGAAATCTTCAGTAATAGAACGTCGTCTAGAATTTTTCCTTGTAGGTGTAAATAGACTCGACCCAAGAACCCGAGGCTTCATGCACAACAGTCGCATTTTCTATCGCTGCGCCATTAAGGCAGTTCCCAAGCAACCATGGCTAAAGCTGCAATCCAAAACAATTTTCCCTTGGTAAAAAACAAATCGTTTTTGTCAGTTAAATGCCATGAAAAGGTTTTACACCTTTCTATACAGAACCCTAAAAAGGGTTAAAGCAACAAAAAGCCCAGCTTAATTATCTTAAGTGGTCTAAATAAAAAAAGGAATCGGGATCTTTTGAATCGAAGTTAAGTTAGCCCTTTGTTTCTCACAAGTAGGCCTTTGTTGATTTCCACAATGAGTTTATAAAACCGTCAACCGTGCAAGTTGGGTAGGTATTTTTATAAATTTTTATTGTGTATTATTGTATTAATTGCAATTGTGTTCTAGTATTTTGTTTGAGTGACCATTTAATGTCCTCTTAAGTTTACGCGAAAGTTACATATTGAAATTAAACTATATATTTTATCACAGTTAATAATAAAACAAGTTTTGAAAAATATCGTAAGGAAACCTGCATGTCTGCAAGTTCTCCGGAATGTTCTCGAAGATGTGTAAAGTCTGCTAACCTGCACTGGGCCAGTGTGGTGGATTATGTTTTAACCCTTGTCACACTGAGAAGAGGCCCGGGCCCAACAGTGCATCAGGATAGATGCAAGGCTGATTACATATATTAGGCACTATTAAAGTAAAAAAAAGTAGTAGTATCAGTGGGAAGACCAACAGACTGCAATGCAGAGTCTGCAATGTCTCGGTTTCGAACCCACGTCGCGCATCTCTGACTTTCGGCAGTTATATGACTTTTCGAGTTGTTATTGGGAAGTCAGTGCCCTCTAATATCCTGACACTGGTCTAGCCTTAGGGTATCGTTAGCCTTTTATGTTGCGGAGGTCAGGTGGCAACCGCTCCATGTAAAAACTGATACTCAGTCAAATCCGGTGAGACTAGAAAGCCGACCCTAAGTGACTTGGGAATAATAAAGGTTAATAAGAAGAAAAAGTGTAAGTAGTAAAAAGTGTATGCATGTGTGTGTACAAGTTTGTACTATGAACATAACTTTATGCCAAAGACAATTTAAAATTACGTAACGATTAATATCAAAGAAGGACTATAAATTAATTGCTATCAATTTAATAACTGTAGAGAAAGTTAGCTTACAGTTTTAACTTCCGAAAATTAATTTAGGTAATTGAAGTTTAATAATTAATACTAGCAGTGACTCGCGACTTCGTTCGTACCTTTACAGTATACTGGTGATAGTAATAAAATGCCTTGCTATATTGAGTTATCCATATTAGGTTTCACAGGTGATATCTTAACTAAATAGCATGTAACACGTGGTTGAGTCTTAGTAAAACGACACATTTGAGTGCAATATTAATTAAGCAGTAGCGCATACACATTATTCTATCACGGGGCAGCGAAAGTGTTAAAATAATATTCTACTACATACACACAACACCATCTAGCTCAAACTAAGCAGAGCTTGTAATATGGGTACTAGACTATGGATAAACATACATATATACCTTTTTTTTTTGTAAATACATACATATTGTACATAGAAACACCCAGACCTAGACAAACATCCATGTACATGCACACAAATGTTTGACTTGTGCGGGAATAGAACCCGCGACCTCAGGCGTGGCAGTCGGTTACACTCACCACTACGCCATCGAGGCCGTTAAAGTTTCACATAGTGGGGGACGAGCCTACCTATGGTCCTCTTTCAGTTACAAATCCATACTCCCTAACAAAAAACCCAATAATACTTTGCCTGGCGGTATGGATCCCGTGACCTTACGATCAAGAACGAGCTCATGCCACGAGAGCAACAAAGCAGTAAATAATTATATTTAATAATGTGCCTTTCTTTGTCCACAGTTCGGCCATTATGGGTGCGGCTACAAGGTGGCAAGCGGCCTTTAGTGGCAAACCAGAGTACAGAACTGGTGTGCCAAGCAGTAGGGGCTCGGCCTAAGCCCACCATCTCTTGGTGGAAAGGAGGCACGAGACTCAAGACTGTCAGAGAGACTGTGAGTATGATATACTTAAAGTAATATATATGTAGTTGCAATTTAATTTATGCAAGAGGGTAGAACAAATTTTTATATAGTTGATTAGTCGGTGATTTGCTTTACTTAGAGAAGCTACGACCTGTAGCTTCTCATATAAGTTTATGTACAAATGCATACTCCAGTCCCTCTCGTTTGTATAATACCCGCCCTGAGACCCTTGAGAAAGAGAAGGTTAGGATTAGTGAATTTAAAAAAACCTGTATCTATCACCTATAATAATAATAATAATAATAATTCATTTATTTGCATAATACAGGTCAGTTTACAGGTCTTACAGTATTTTTAGGGTTTCACCATATTATTACCATTTGGTGTGCAAATGCTTCAATTTTTGAAAAATGACAAAATAGTTACTTATTATTATCACGTAAAAATAAAAATAAAAATTTATTACATGCAAACAGAAAAAAAAACCTACTACTTTAC
This sequence comes from Catocala sponsa, assembly GCA_963564715.1. Lineage (NCBI taxonomy): Eukaryota > Metazoa > Arthropoda > Insecta > Lepidoptera > Erebidae > Catocala > Catocala sponsa. The sequence goes on from OY751351.1 coordinate 14,797,735, forward strand.
TCGCATTGTCCATGTGAATATAGCTGCCTGTTTTTGTTTAATGTAGGAACCTATATGTATATATCTTAGTCTAGAATTATATTCGATATATTTTATAATATATTGTAACTATACTAATATTATAAGAGCAAAGATTTGATTTTTTGTTTGTAACGATTGAACTGAGAAAACTCCTCAACCGACTTTAAAAATTATTTCACCATTAGAAAGCTATATTATAACCGAATAACAAGCTATATTTTATTTCACCATTAGAAAGCTATATTATAACCGAATAACAAGCTATATTTTATTTCACCATTAGAAAGCTATATTATAACCGAATAACAAGCTATATTTTATTTTGAAAGAATTACTGTTACTAACATAATCTCTACCCTACTTTTATGCGAGTGAAGCCGCGAGCAAAAGCTAGTTTATTATATAGTTGGCTTAAACTCAAGCATTCAGATTTGTCTGAAGATGTGTTTGAATGTTTCTTGTTGTATGAATACATCGTTATTAGATTTTACATAAAAAGGCAATTTCTTACGAGGACAGAGACAAAGGTGACTATCGAAATACAAAAACATGAATGCCATTGTATGTATGATAATACCGATTTTCTCTATTTGTTATTTGTTGAGTCGTAATAATATTTGAAGGCAAAATTTCTCAGGCTGAAAAAATAAAGTATCAACGCAGTACGCTTGTCAATAATAATATCTATGTAATTTTTGTTTGAATTATTTTCATTTCTGTGGTTGGAATTGTATTTGCGTTGATAGAAAAGGATTTACATAATTTAGTTGCTCGTTTTCGACGAAAACCTAACAAAGCTGCTTCATAAGGTTTGCGTAGCTCAATGTGTAAGACATTGGATTTATAAGTAACAAGTCGTGGCATCGGTTTTCCACACATTAAAATACTAGTAACATTTAACCAAAATTAAATATAATAAATATATTAGCACTGTATATAAAGTCTCCTGCTACTGAGTACGGGCCTCTTCTCATTGTCAGAAGGGTTAGGCCATAGTCCACCATGCTAGCGCTAGTGGGGGTTGGCAGAATGTGAAGTCTGCCAACCCACAATTTCGAGAACATTATGAAGAACTCTCAGATATAGAGTAGTAGAGCGTCACTGATTTCAGCATGAATGGGCCGGCTCGACCGGGGAAGGATTAACCTCTCACAGAATATCGACGTGAAATAGCAATATTCGTACTGTTATGTTTCGTTCGGTGAGTGAGAGTACCGGAGGCCCAATCACCCCCTATCTCCTTCCCGCTCCTTCTCCTTCCCTCTTTCTTTCCTAAAGGGTCGGCAACGCGCTAGTCATGCCTCTGGTGTTGCAGGCGTCCATAGGCTATGGTGACCAATTACCATCAGGTGGGCCGTGTGCCTGTTTGCCACCTTAGTAGTACAAAAAAAATCTAGATATTCTTCTCATATTATCTCACGAAGTTTTCCCTACCCGTTAAAGCGATTTATCATTGATTATTTAAGGGTAGTATTTAACTGCACAGCAAAAAAATACTAATGGCACAGTAAAATATGCTTACCTATTTTTGGGTGGTTTTAAGAAGGAACCTAACATAACCTAACCGTTTCAAGACGGAATGCAGTGATTTGAGACGTATAGGTGCTCGTTATGATATATTTTAGTAAGCATATTTTGCTGCACAATTAGTATTTTTGGTGGACATTAATTTAATCCCATTATATAATATGCACATAGCTTTGTAAAGGCAGCCATGCGTGCTAGTATCTAGGTACTTACAAAATCAAGGTGCATTTACGTACTGAAGTTTTGAATACAACTTATATATTCTGTACTCGGGGTGCATATAACTTTGTCATAACAAACTTTACGCCTAAGTACCGTAAGTAGATATTGCATCTCATTACACTTTAGTTGTAACATTTTAAGTAGGCGTAAGTGAAGTTAATGCTATTGAAATACTAGATTTTTCCCGCGGGTTCGCTCGCGTGATGAATGTAGGTTAGGTTAGTATAGGTAACAGTACGTTTTTCTGAATAAAAGGTACCCTACGTCGTTTTCAATTTCCCTGACGCGTATGCAAAATTCCATGATGATCGGTTGAGTAGGCAAGACCTGAAAGCGTTACAAACAAACAAAAAACAAAAATCGCACTCATCTACACTAATATTATAAAGCTGAAGAGTTTGTTTGTTTGGTTGGTTGAACGCGTTAATCTCAGGAACTACTGGTTCGAATTGAAATATTCTTTTAGTGTTGGATAGCCTATTTATCGAGGAAGGCTATAGGTTATATATTTTGTGGTTGCGTGCTGCACAGAGCACTTTGCACATGATTCCAACTCGAGAACTCCCCATCGTACGTAGATATAAGTGCAACTTACAAACCCAAGAAGTGTCGTAACAAAAGTTCTTAAATATAGGTATATTCCTTTTAGATTTTACGGATAAACACATATAATAATTATAATACCACTCTTGTTATTACTGCGCTGTGATTAATTGCATTATTTTAGTTTCCTTTATTGACCTAGTGTGTAACCAGATAAAAAGCCTAAATATTAATTACTCCACAGAAAAACCATCCACTTTCATCTTGCCACCCACATGATACAATAAATAAATCATGTACAGTTCAGTTATTTTATGCAAAAGATAGGTTTAAAGAATTTATTCTCAAAAAGACACATTACATAAACTACGTTGCATAGTTTAAAACGGAATGTAATCACAAGCGTCAGCTAGTTTTAATACAATAACTTAATTCACATAAAACAAAGAAGCATAACATTTCAGCTACGTGCCAAATTACCCAATTAAATGAAAAATACATGAGCTGACGTACACCATTACCATATGCGCGCCAGCCGAAACCGAAATTAAAACTTTACTTCTTACCCGGTTGCCGAAACTCGAGGACTAACTTCGCCGAAAGCCGAAACCTAATTGAGAATTTAGAGGAACACTGCGAAACATAGTCAACAGTTTACTCTTATTAAACAAAGCTGACCTATTTTCATTGCGTATTTTGTTTAAGCTGCTAACAATATAGAGAGCGATCTCGTTAGCTAAATTGTATTTTTTTTGTTTTTGTTTACCGAGTGATGTAAAACATTGTCTGTATTCGAATACTGTGAGATTCTAAATAATTAATTATGGACATTTAAAATTCGCGTTAAGTTCCAAGATTGCGACCGCGGTTAATGCAGAGTTGTGATCTTACAACGGTCGGTTTAGTTTGGTTGAACATCGATCAATCTAAAGTCTTACGCAAGAACATGACAGTGAATATAGAGTGAGTATGTTTGAATTAAAAATTGCAAACTCTTAATAAAGAATCTACATAATACACGCAAGTAGGACTTGCGCCATACGTAAATTGTGTGCCAAGAGTTTTGTATAAGCCGAAATAATAATATTCGATCAATGTACAATACTTATTTGATTACAATATCTTATTTAATTTTGCCTTAATTTTACACGATAAAATTAAACTACTTTTAATGAAATTAAATTGAATTTCTTTAAAGCACAAAGACTGAATTTTAACATTTTCCCTTCTCCGACGTTTCGGTTGCTTTTCGACACTGGTTAAGAATTAAAAATCTATTGGTGCAGACACAAGTTAACAAAAATTTGTTTCTGAAGTCTCCCCATGACCATTATTGTTTAATTATGAATCTTTTTTCTAAATAAAGCGCGATGCCATTCCAAGTTTAATTTTTACGTAAATATTTTAAGTAGCTATCTATTAAAGTTTGCTAACCTAACGGTTAAGCTGTTTCTAATTCATATGTTCGCTTATAATACCAGAGGTCGAAGGCTCTCCAAAAAAGTAGCTTATTTATTTGTTTGGCTCACAAAACAAGTTAAAATCTAAGTTTAACTAACGATCTCGGGCAGGGGCGTTCAGAAGTTGGCGTGTTCATGGTAGTAGTGGTCCTCGAAACCCAATTCACAGCAAGAACTCTATGATATTATATATATAAAAATGTGCATTTAAATATAATTTAATGCAATAATACCGAAACTGAACAGAACACCGAAACCAAATTACACAATAAAGCGCTCCACTATCGCAGTACCGCAATCTGTGAATAATTGTTTACTCCAGTGCAGCACAATACTGATCTGATTTGATCTACTATTGTTTCCCTTTTCTTTCAACTAAGTTCGCTTAATTGAAGTGGTTGGATTCCGTAGAGATTGTTTTAGGAAAGAAAAGGGGTTACGTCTTCGTATAATATAAATTACAGCACAATATATCTCTAAAGTCTGTCTTTACATATAAGTTGAATATTTTGCTTTAGCTTCGGTGGACCATGTACATAATTATTAAATTCGAATTTGCAACATATTCATTACAGTTCCTATATTTTAACTATTGTTTTATTTACAAACTGGCCTTTGCTCGGGGCTTTGTACGGACTTCAGATCGGCCTCCTAATTTACGTAGATCATATCACCATATTTCCGCTCCTGCTCAACAGATTCAGATGAATCTTAGGCTTGGTTTTTAAATTAAACCTGGTACTACTATACTATGAACACCATATCAATAGTCGTTTTGCAGTATTTGTGTAATGCCGGCACATATATAGAGACGGACCAAATAAATATCGTAAAATACATTGCTTTGGGTTCACACATTCTTAGTTATATATTCTTAATAAGTTTAAAATATCTCAATTATGCAGCCTCGTTACAGTTTAATAATAGTATAGATATCTATAGATAATCAATTAATAAAAAAGGTATCTCCCTTTGATAAACAAGAGGTTATTATTTTTAATCCCTAGACAGTACTCTGCCTAAGATATATTAAAACACCTTAAATTTTGAACCAAATATTACCGTTACATTCAAATTTATCCATTCCTAACGCCATCTCGTATCTACAATAGCAAAGACCATTAACTTCTAATAGATGTCAATACTTGCATTATATGTCAGTGAATCTAATTATCCTGAATATTACGGCCATCAAGATGAAGGCTCGGGGGACAGCACAATGGGTGGTTGTCATTACACGAGTCTTGTATTGAAACTTTAAGCGTATCGACCATCGGTAATGGCGGTCTGATTCAATCTGATTGATTGAAATAGGGATGACAACTTAAGGATTTTTTTTTAAATGCTACTCCTGTTAAAGGAAAGGTAAATGTAAAACTCCTTTAAAGGAATAGTTAATTTATACTCAAGATATTTTACCTTAAATGGTAAATGAGATTGATAGTAGTATTCAAGATGAAAAGGCCGACAAGAATCGATATTTATCATGGTCTACAAAAGGAAATAGTAAGATTACTCCTACATAAGAATATTTATAAACTGTATTTTATGCAGTATAAAGTAAACGCAACAAATTTTATTATACCTTCACCTTTTTTAGGGAAATTTAGTTATGTAGAAATTTTGTGGGTTCGTATCTCACGCAGGGCAAAAATGTAAGTGTTCAAATGGTTGTTACGAGTCGGGATGTTCTTTGTGTCCTTTGTTTAAATGTTTGTAAAGTCCCCCGCGACACAGGAATTATTCATAGAGCGGGCGTTGTCTTTTGAAAAAAGCAATCATCCGCAACTCAAATCTATTTAAATACTAGCTATTGCCCGCGGCTTCGCTCACGTTAATTTAGAATTTGACAATCAATTCGGGATGTACTCTGCTTGTAATAATATAATTCAATCATGATTCGAAAGAAACGTGGCGCCATCTATTATAATAAGAGCGTTTTTGTTGTTTTCCTGGGGAACAGTATTTTTTTCGAGATGAAAGGTAGCTTATGTCCGTTTCTGTACACCTGACAACGTACCTATATGCAAAATTTCAGGATGATCGGTTCAGTGGTTTCGGCGTGAAAAGGTCACAAACAAACTCATTTTCGCTTTTATAATATTAGTTAGGATTAGGATATACAGCATTGTCTAAATATATTTTCAAAAAATATCTTATTTTGTGTTCTTGCGGAAAGGTATCCTCGAAAATCCGCAAAAATGTGTACCTGGATTTTTCGATTGCCAAAATACCAATGATGTTGATAGTCCAAGCGTATAAAGGTTGCAATAAAAACATATTAAATACACATAGCCTATATTATCTCAAACCATAAGATTTTAGGGGGACAAGTAAATAATTGATTCTCGAACAGGGCGGTAAACGAAATAAGTTTTAGGACATCTGCCCAATAAGGTACATTATGGCTTAGTATCTTTTAAAACAATATATCTTTTAGTAACATCAATATTTAAAACTTATTTTGTTTAGTATTTTCCACGTTATAAAAAGTACAAATGAGTCATCAGAAGATATAAATCGATGAATTATACATTCGAAACTTTGTCGTGACAGCCCTGACAATACGATGATACTTTATTGTTAGCTATTAGTCCTTTCAGCCGTATTTCCTGAAACTAAAAGTACTGATTTGTAGTAATACAAACGTCACTCGTTATAAAACGAACGATTGAGCTATCAATCAACGTCTGAAAGCGCCTGAAGCTTACTGAAAATAATTACTTTGGACTTCGAGGAACGATGTTATTGCTGTTTCAATATCTACACTCGCGTGCAAGTAAATCGACGCAAGGCTCAAGTGCGCATAAAAAGTGATATAACTTAAAAATGCCTTATTTTACCTCTATATAATGTTTTACATAATTATAGCCTAGTAATTAGGCTTTAAAATGGTAGCATAATTTCAGTAATTTAAATAAACACATGTCCTTAGAATGCAACTGAACGCGACCTCCCATAAACTGCTCTGCGCTCTATATACAACTTGCGCGACACAACCCGCTATAAAAACCCCCTGTAATCGTTTTTTCTTATCAGTCGCTCACTAGACGTTGACCTGAACACATCTCTGCAAATTGAAGCCGTCATTTGAAGAAAATTATGGATACAACACCTGAAGAAGCCGCTCAAGTCGTTGCCCTGTTGCAAGAAGGGTTGAACCAGCGAGAAGTCGCTCGTCGGTTGAATATGAGTCAGTCTGCTGTCTCGAGAGTGTACAGGAGGTTTCAAGAGAGTGGTGCCTTCACTCGGCGGCCTAATACCAGCAGACGCCGGTGCACCTCGGAGCGTGACGACCGGTTTTTGGTCTCGACCTCTCTCCGAAATCGACACCTTACCGGCGTGGATGTGCAGCAGGAGCTACGTCAAGTTCGCGGAGTAACTGTCAGTCAGTGGACAGTTAGAAGAAGGTTGAAGGAAGCTAACCTTACTCCGAAAAGACCCGCTACAGGCCCGAAGTTGACCACAGCCCTCCGTCAAGCACGCCTTCACTTTGCTCGAGAGCACTTGGATTGGAGCATAGAGCAATGGCAGTCGGTCCTGTTCACAGATGAGACGAGGATGTGTCTCCATGGCAGCGACAGGAGAGGTCGGGTGTACCGGCGTCCTGGTGAACGGTTTTCACAGTGCTGCTTTGTTGAAACCGTTGCATATGGTGGCGGTTCTTGCATGATGTGGGCTGGAATTTCCTTAGAAGCAAAAACGGACCTTGTTTTCGTTCCTGGGGGAGGCCGGAGAGGAGGTCTGACCAGTGATCGTTACATTGAAAATGTTCTACTGGATCAAGTTGTCCCTTATCAAGGCTTTATTGGGGATAATTTCATCTTGATGCATGACAATGCCCGATGTCACACTGCTCGGGCCACACGTGAGTTCCTGAGTGAAGTTGGAATTCACACTATGGATTGGCCAGCGCTCAGCCCCGATTTAAATCCCATTGAGCACATATGGGACGAGCTCAAAAGTAAAGTTTGGGCGAGGAATCCAGCTCCGACAAACATCAATGAGCTCAAGACTGCGTTGGTAGAAGAGTGGGGCCGAATACCACAATCATCAATTAAAAAGTTGATAAGGTCGATGAAGAATCGCTTGAGAGCAGTGATGAGGGCTAGAGGAGGGAACACCAAATATTGACACGAATAAATTTTTTATCTTATGCACATTTTGTTTCATTTATACCCAATAACCCCCATACTGTGAAATTGTATGAATTTTCAAAATTTTTTACAATATCTTTGACATTCACCTTTTTTACTAACCTACTGAATTGATTTTCATGCAACTTACATAATTTTAAAGCTCAATTACTAGGCTTTAATTATGTAAAACATTATATAGAAGTAAAATAAGGCATTTTTAAGTTATATCACTTTTTATGCGCACTTGAGGCTTGAGTCGATTTACTTGCACGCGAGTGTATATTAAAATTGGATAGTTCAACTTGTTTCATTCTGTAGTCTTACGCCTATTGTATAAGGTAGCATTAGAGGACAAAAACTCCAAATAAATTATTAAGTAATAACTTGCCTGACCCGGAATCGAGTCTGAGACCTCGTGGGTATCAGCTCACCAGTTATCTCCATGTCCAATGTCATTATGACTTGACTATCTTCAAACGAGATTTTTTATTTATTTATTTATTTATTTAGAAAGTACTTCTGTGAAAGTAAGTAGTGGCTGAAGTCTAGAGTCCATAGGCGGCGGTCATCACTGACCATTAGGTAGGTATTATAAGAGACAGCTAAAATTTTGAATTTTCATGTTGTATATCAGCGGTTATCGTTAAACGTAAGACACTAACAAGTAACTAAGTAACATAATATCTCTATTATGAATAAAAAAGTATGTTGGTATACGTATTTGGTTGCATATTCTTGACGCTTCCATTGGAGGAAGAATCTAGTTTATAATAATAATAATATCAGCCCTGTATCAATCTGTCCCACAGCTGGACATGGGCCTCTTATGAGATAATATGAGAAGGGTTAGCCCATAGTGCACCCCGATGGGGCAGTGCGGGTTGGCAGACTTCACATATCTTCGAGAACATTACAGATAATTCTCAGACAGACAGGTCTTTCTTCACCGTTAAAGCGAATTATAGTTAACTAAATGTGCCCGCGGTTTCACCCGCGTTTATGATTACTGCGCCGCCCCCGTAGGTCGTAGCGTGATGTTATGTAGCCTATAACTTTCCTCGGTAAATAGGCTATCCAACTCAAAAATAATGTTTCATATCGAACCAGTAGGTCCTGAGATTAGCGCGTTAAAACAAACAAACAAACTCTTCAGCTAATATTAGTATAGATTATTTAATACGCACATAACTTTGAATAGTAAGAAGCGCGTGCCGTCTTCCACTAGGCTATCGCTTCTATATATCCTAAAATACATAATATATACTTATTACTTAACAAGAGCTGTATTTATTTTTATTTCGGTGCTTCAAATATTTACATTATTAATTTTAAAACGAATTAACCTAATATATATTTACAAACGTATTAAAAAAGGTAACAAAATTACGAAAACACAAATAATTATACTACTAAATATTTACAGAAAAGGTTTAGGCATCGTAGAATTCTTCAGCATCGCTGTCAACTGGTAACGTGTACTGAACTCTTTGCATAGAGTGGTTTTGTCAAGGTTGCAGGTTCAAGTTGTATCCTATATGTAAAATATTACCGGTAGATTTAAAAGTAAATTTCTTAATAGCCATGGAACATTATTATACTGATGATTATAAAGTTAGGCTTGATAACCCATATAACACAAGAAATGTAAGGAAAGGAAAGCTGCTTAAACCAAAAATTAAAAACTATTATGGAGCGAGAATGACTGAATATCTAGTCCCAAAAATATATAACGAGATAGAATTATTAAAAACTCAACCTAAAATAAGTAAAACATTGTTAAAAGCAAAGCTAAAGAGTCTACTGCTTGGAGTTGTTGACATTACTATTAGTGAGGTCCACTCCCGCGATGCAGTCGATACAAAAAATTTGTATTGTATTGTAGATATATATCTAATAATAATTAGTTTTAAGGTTTAATAAATAATTGTTAACGAGCGCATCTCGCCAACAAGCTGTGTAGCTTGGCGAGGAAATTTATATGTTGTACTATTATTATTACAAGTGAATAAATGACTTAAAAAAAAAAGACCTTATGATTTTTATTAATGAAACATGTAAACACAGTGGAGTTTTATAGGTTATCATTGTCTTAGGTGTAGAAACAATAATAGCAAATACATCAAAACATCAATTTATTTGAAAACGTCGTAATGGTTAAATAATATTTTTTGTCACCAGACATCAACGGATGGTAACGTGACCAGCAGTGTCTTGACCTTCGTGCCGTCGATAGAAGACGCTGGAAGAGTTCTATCATGCAGAGCAGTCCAGCCGAGCTTGCCGCACTCCACTCACGAGGATGGCTGGAAGATGGAGATACAACGTAAGTACCAGTGCTGTTTAAATTAGGCTAAATACCATATAGCGAAGCTGCGTGCAAAATTTAGTATGAAATCCTTACTGCCTTACTAATATTACAAATTCGAAAGTAACTCTGTCTGTCTATCTGTCTGTCTGTCTGTCTGTTACCTTTTCACGGCTAAACCACTCAACCGATTTAGATGAAATTTGGTACAGATATAGTTTAAAACCTGGGGAAGGACATATGCTACTTTTTATTGATGTAGGTACCAGGCAGGTGGAGTCGCGCGCAAAAGCTAGTATTATATAATCTCACACGCAACTTTAAATTAATGTAAGGGATATTGAAAAATGTGCTTTATTATACCATACATTGTGAATGTAATGCTCAATTTGCTGAGTGTGGATACTTTTCCGTGCAATTCGTACAGTGATGGCACATCTATGATTTAAATCTTTTATTAAACCTATATTTCGGTTGCTTATAAGCTAAATAATATTTACGTGATATTATCACGTAATAGGAGGCCTATTACGTGATACTTAGCCTAAAAGTGAGCGACAGAACCTTATTACCTTACTACTTAGAAATTCCTAAACGAAAATCTTATAATCTTATAATATTAGCCATTAAATTTCTGTTTTTTATATCTAATTTCGTGATGCCTATGATGATATAAAATATAGTGCCTATGTATTAGTAATGTCATGAAATCTACATTTGTTATTTTATATATCTTTTTGTTCTAAGTTAAGTGTTTAGTATCTTCCTGAATTCATTGCTTCAATTCGCTGTACAATTTATACAATATTTAATCAACTATACTTGTCTTAAAGTCAAGCAACAATACATGTAAAACATGAACGATTTGTATATAATAATATGTATCTATACTAATATTATAAAGCTGAATAGTTTGTTTGTTTGAATGCGCTAATCTCAGGATACTGGTTCGATTTGAAAAATTCTTTTAGTGTTGGATAGCCTATTTATCGAGGAAGGCTATAGGCTATATAACATCACACTACGACCCACGGGGGCTGCGCAGTAACGATAAACGCGGGTAAAACCGCGGGAACGTCTAGTTTTTTTATAAAAACACATTGATGCAATAGTTTGTACAAATGTCTTCATGCGAAACGGAAAATTCATTTTTAAAAGCCTAATATAAGCGGCAATGAGGGGCAATGAGGTACTGGTTATTTAAAACTGTTTTTCTAACAGATTTGCCGGTGGCAAAGTTGGAGCTTGGCGCCAACTTGGATGGGAAGAAGGTCGTTGAAGGTTCTGACGTCTACCTAGATTGCAGAGTACGAGCGAATCCATGGCATAACCATGTATATTTCACTCATAATGTAAGTATTATTCAATGATTTTTGCCATAATATGGCCATCGACATACTGGTTTATATTCTTCTCTACTGGATTTATTATAGTTTGTTTCTTATTGATTTACAGCAGAATTCATAATGCCACGCTTTTACTAAAGATGAGAGTAATAATAAAATTCGTAATAAAATAATTGTGATGAGAGGGAGAGGCTCGCACTCTCTGATTGCTCACCCCAACTATTTCAATGGAAAAAAGTTGACAATACCGTCCTCTGGTAAGGAACATCCGCATCATAAGATACGAGCATAATTCAACTTGCAGTCATCTTGCAGTATTCAACTACTGCAAGATGTACTTGTCGGCCTCTATGGCGTAGTGGTTAGTGTAACTGACTGCCACGCCTGAGGTCGCGGGTTTGATTCCCGCACAAGTCAACCATTTGTGTGCATGAACATGAATGTTTGTCTTGGTCTAGGTGTTTCTATGTATAATATGTATGTATTTACAAAAAAAAGGATATATGTATGTTTATCCATTGTCTAGTATCCATAGTACAAGCTCTGCTTAGTTTGGGCTAGATGGTGTTGTGTGTATGTGGTAGAATATTATTATTATTTGTTTTTGTTTTTATACTCAACTAATAGTCGGTGTTTTAATGACGTTTACGGGTAGAAACCAAGTAATCGTCATCTAAGATTGAGTTGGGAGATTTTGTTCTATATTAAATGTTTCACTTTCGTCACTCTGCATAAATTTTCGGACAATCCTACATGTATTTAGTATTGCTGCTGTTTGTATATTAATAAATGTATTTGGTGATAGTTCAAGTAGTTTTATGCTATGGTGTAAATATTTCGGGATAACTCCTGTGGTGGATATTACAATTGGTATAATATAGACTTTGTTGGCTTTCCAGATTCTTGCTATTTCTTCCTTGAGTTCTGTGTATTTGTTAATTTTTTCTGTTATCGTTTTTAGAAGATTATGGGTATTTAGGACGGCTATATCAATAATATATACTGTATTGTCAGGTTTATTGTGTACTGTAATATCTGGTCTATTAAAATGAATGGTTCTATCGGTGAGAATAGCTCGGTCGTAATACGTTTTGTGGGTGTTGTTTTGTATTATTATTATTTTTATTATAACTTCGAACACAAAATATTTTAGGGAAACGCGTTGACGCATATTTTGTGTTCGAAGCTGAATACTGCAAGGTGAAGTACGCCCAGATTACGTCGCGGCAGTCACTTATCTATCTATATATTAATACGTGAAGCAAAAACTCTGTACCCCTTTTTACGAAAATTGCGCGGACGGAGGAGTATGAAATTTGGCACAGTTAAAGTTTATATGAAGAAGGAGGGGCGAATCCTAATATTTTTATAAAATATGCATTAAAATAACATTAAATTAATGAAACAACATTACACGCACACAACCATGCATTTGACACACGCAGTCCAATCGCGTTCGTAGTATTTCGATTTTGTTCGCCTGACGTCATAAAATTCTTTGTAACTATGGTTACCTATACCTTATTTATATGTAATAGAGAAAAACAGAAAACAAAATAGCAAGCTTAGGAATTTTGGTTGAATTTTGACCACTAGGCGACCGCTAGCAGTGTAAAGAAATAACGTCAATTTGATAGAAATGTAGTAGTGGTATAATTTAAGCGCTGGTTCAACATAGTTTACTCTGCCCTATAGCTATTACACTCAAAAACAGTTCAAAGACTTGTGTATTTTATTTAGACTAACAGTGAACAGTTAATTCGTTTAACTGAACAAATAGGGTAATTTTGCATCATTGCCAAGACAACATCCATTATGGAACAGAGGAACGTGCCAATGTAATTAAAATAAAACCTCATTTGTATTCAAGAAGAGTTGTGAAAGATATAATTAGCAACACGTCTCAACGACAATCGCATTCACTTTAGACGCTTTTCCAATATTGATGCTGATATTGCAAAAATTGGATTCGTTGGCTCATTATACCGCTTGTAACAAAAAAGTGTGGTCATATTTTACTTAAACCGCTAGTTATTTAGAATGTACATATATCTCTTTTCGGGTATTGGCTTAAATAAAATTATAAAAAAATGATATAATAAAATGTGTGTGTGTACCAGAGTACACAGGTAAGAAGTGAAACTTCTTTACGACATTAATTAGTTAATTAGTTAACAAAAATTATTTAACTAACTTTAATATTAATATTTATTTCATAACTTAATAAAAATAATTCAAAGCAGATATTTAATGACTTAAACAATTACACAAGTTATGAATAAATAATTGGAATCATCTTTTCAAAGTAATACAATTATATGATGACAGTTAATCTTGTAGAAATGCAACGATTTTATAAAATTAAAAATGAATAAATAAATCATTAAAAACGAATAATTAAAAAAGATGTACGTATACATATTTTTATTTTCTAATCGTGTTTTGTTTTATTTTTAAATTATTATTTAATTTATATTTTTTATTGTTTTTAGAATTAATAATGTTCACTAGATTTACAGTCATATTTATTAATACTTGCTAATTTTAACAGATTTATATACATTCACTGATACTTACAATCAAAAAGTGAGGTTAACCTCAAATAAATATTAAAATCATGCTCATACGTGTTGAATTTATAAAACGAAATATATAATCACTCTCACTTTTCTTGTAAATTCACTTAAATTTGAATAAGTCTTTTTATTTTATCACTTCAAAACTAATATATTGTTGTTATTATTATAAATATATTACATTATATTCTTTACGTCACTATACTAAACTTTGATAAAAAAAGCAACATGGCGCGTAACCGAAAAACGTGACGATATTTTTTTACACTGCTACAAAATTTCTCCCATACGTCGATAAAGAAGTTTCACTTCAATTAATAATAATAATGTCCTCCAGATTGAATTTCGGTCACGGCGACCAATCTCAACGGAGACTGGCCATCTGCGCGGGAAATATTATAGTGTGTGCTCTTATGATCCGATGGGACGGCAGTCCGACAGGACCGGAAAGAGATCAGTCGCAAGACCAACGGCTTCACGTGCTTTCCGAGGTACGGGGGGGGTGTCTAACACCGCCAACTTCCTAACTCCGGGCTGCTATTGAGATTTCTTAACAGGAAAACCCAGAGATTTCTTAACTTTTTGTTGGCCCGACCCGGGATTCGATCCCGAGACCTCGTGCACAGCAGTCGCATTCACTACCGCTGCGTCACGGAGGCAGGCAGATCAGATATAATTAATATGGAATATGTTACTATTAAGTCTATATCAATTACCTATTATTCACTTGCTTTCAATGTTAGGTCGTTCTTACTCATTTCCGTGTCATTATGTCTGATTATTATATTCATATGATGGTAACTGTTTTGATGACTTAAGACTTACGATGCTTGGTTTTAAAGTCATATAGCTATACAATACATACAAATAATTTCTTTAAAATATTGATAAAGCATTTGTACAAAATATACAACATTGTTGAATATTCGTAATTGAAAAGTAGATCGCAGCAGGGTTGCCACATAAACCTGAATCAGTACCTTTACGTTACAGAAGATTAAAGCCTAATGTTGTTGTCTCCCAGCGGTGAACACGATTGCCAAAGAATCGATAATGCTGCATTTACGTAAATAAGAACTTATAAATAATAATAATAATCATTTATTTTTCTCTCGCAGAAATAAATACAAAAAAACAGATCTTAAGCAAGGTGTTACAGTTATCAAAAGGATGAATCTGTGTGAGAGACTGTTATCTTTACCTGGTAGACCTGTATGACAGACTACCACACAGGTCTTCCTAGTTTAGATATACCTAAATATAAATAATAAGGATAGCAAGGGATAGATCATTCTGGAAAACACTTGGGGAGGCCTATGCCAAAGAGCAAGACAATCACGAAACCGGTGTCTAATACAAATAATAACATTTAATTACGTTGCTTTCATAAACAACCATGTTTAATATTAGTATTACATAAGTAGTTATAAGATGAAATGTAACATATAAGATTGTAAAAAAAGGCTTTTATTATATTATTATTACCCTAACTAATATTATAAAAGCGAAAATGAGTTTGTTTGTTTGTTACCTTTTCACGCCTAAACCACTAAACCGATCATTCTGAAATTTTGCATATACATTGTCAGGTGTACAGAAACGGACATAGGCTACCTTTCATCCCGAAAACAATTACTGTTTCCGAGGAAAACAACAATAACGTTCTTATGATAATAGATGGCGCCACGTGTTTTTGAATCATGATTGAATTATATTATTAGAAGCAGAGTAAAACCCGAATTGATTGTCAAATTCTAAATTAACGCGAGCGAAGCCGCGGGCAGAAGCTAATAAATAATAAAGTACTGCCCTCTGTGGCGCAAAGGTAGTGAATATCTCGCTCTGTATGAGGTCTCTGGTTAGATTCCCGAGTCGATCAAAGTGTTATGTATTTTTGTATCAACGAATACTTACTCGTGATACAGAATGCGGAACGGTGTCCGATAGATGACAAGAGGCTCGCCGCCTATAATGTGCGACCTAGAAACATACATAGTTGTTGAAATGTCGGCGTAACACTGTTAATAGTAGGTTAGAACTACCCAGAGTCTACCCATTTGGAATATAGGTGTGTCACTATGTACATATTATTATGTAATAAAAAAACAACGGGTTGCACTCCGGGAGTGCCGGCAGAAGTGAAAACTTTAATATTAACGTTGTGCATTTTTGATATTTTGTAATGGTTAGGGAATAATTTTGCACGAATTGCTTTAATTATCAGTATGAAAGTACTATCATTTATGTGGTAAAATACAATATTCATTTATTGCGTTATCGTACACAAACATGACAATTTTCGATCAGGTCACGTGTCCTGACGCGAGTTTAGCATTTTTACCCATCACGAAAAAAGTGCAGAACGCCGCTAAAATAGTTTTCACTTATAATATATAATACTTATAAATCAGTGAAGCTTTTTCAAGTATTAATATACGCCTATACAAGATGTAACATATTAAACGCACCTGAAAGTACTTTGTTCAGAATCTGTTACTGAATCCATTTCTGACATTTTAATATAGGTTTTTTTTGTCCTAAAGTAATTAAGACTACGTAAATTATAGTCATCCTTTTTTTTTTAACAGTCGTAATAAACGAAAATGTATCATAATTCAAGGCAATAAGGTTTTTGATGCAATAAACGCAATAATGTTAGATTTATTGTAATATACCTATACTATTCGCGCACAATAAAGAGAACTAATTCGTTAAATTAAAATATTTAAGTACATAAAAGTAACATTTTAATGATTATATTAATAATATTCTATCACATATACACAACACCATCTAGCCCAAACTAAGCAGAGCTTGTACTATGGGTACTAGACAATGGATAAACATACATAGGTATATACTTTTTGTTTGTAAATACACACATATTATACATAGAAACACCCAGACCAAGACAAACATCATGCACACAAATGTTTTACTTGTGCGGGAATCGAACCCGCGACCTCAGGCGTGGCAGTCGGTTACACTAAACACCACGTCATCGAGGCCGACATTATTATTACGATTTAATAATCTAATTGGGGTGTTTGACGTTGTGCGTTATATCTGTGACACGTTGTATATACGCCTATAAGCATATACCAATGCTCAATAAAGAGGTATACATTTGGATTTCGTCAGCAATATGTTAAGATGCCACCTAATGCGGGTCGAGCTTTTTTATTCTTCTTCTTCGTGTCAATGATTCTTCTTGTGTAAACTACGTATTATTTGCATAATATTCGGCCATTATAATTGTGTCAGGAGTGGCCGCACAAAGCTCAGATATTGTGCAAGTGCTCGGGCAAAAAGGGCATACCAAGAAATGTGCCATTGTCTGCTCCAGCTCACCACAGTCACATTGAGCAAGGCTGGGGTTCCTGAAATCCCACCTACACAAGTTTGATCTACAGCGGCTAACCTGGGTCTATTTAGCGACTTCCATACTAGCCAGAACAGGGTGTGACCAGGTGGTAAAGACTTCTTTATTGAATTTCAGTAGCTGACTCAATAAGTATCAGACGCCGTGATTCTAGAATTTTCTATCAGCAAAATCCAGTAACTTTTGGCCAACCTGGGCACCAAACCTTACAATCCGTCACAAACATTAACAGCGATTATACCAGACAAACTAATTGTCCCTTGCTAGTGTATATTATTCCATTAATCTTCACCATTCATGTTTTCTTGTTTGCCCCAACAGGGTGTGGTAGTCAAGCCAGGTCCAGGAGTACTGCTAGCCAATCAGAGCCTGGTCCTTCAGCGAGTGTCGAGAAAGGCTGCTGGTGCATACGTTTGTTCGGCCAGGAACAGTTTGGGCGAAGGGTCAAGTGAAAACCTTATTCTGGACGTTAAATGTAAGTGTACCATATTGTCTTCTCTTTTGAATATTTCGGTAGTTTTTAAACTGATCTTATTATAAACAAATACTGGTGTTAATACCTGGGTATTATGTTCACATTTTGTCCCTTGTTAGAGAAAGCATACCGATTGCCAACAAGATATTTTTTTTTTAAATCTCCCATGTGTTAAATCCGCCCCTGAGAGGAGTTTATTGCGACATAGTGCGCGAAATGTCTGCTATTTGATACAGAAAAAAAGTAACAAGTACATTACCGGGCTTTTTGTTGCTATTAGATAATTTCTAACAAAAACAGCCATAGCCTAGGGGATGACTGTTAAATCGCCACGCAGCGGTTTCAAGTTCGATCCCAAGGCATACGCCACTGTTTTTTTCTAAATTATAATTATCGCTCGTGAGAAAATCTGCATGAAGTTCTCGTAGATATGTGAAGTCTGCGAACCCCTACGGGGCCAGCAAGGCGGATAATGGCCTAACACTTCTCACACTTAGAAGAGGCCCGTACCCAGCAATGAGACTTTGTATACAGCGCTGATATTATTACAACGAAGCACTTAATGCAACCCAGTAACTGTACCTAAGGCCACACGATCAACCGCAATCCCATGCCACGGGCCAACAAAACTTCAAATACACTCAAATGATATATGCACGTACCATGAAAATGACTAAGGCCGGGACTCCACCAAAGCAGAGATGTGTGCGGTGTGCTGTCTGCTGTGCGAGAAGAGATGTTTTTCAGCTCGGGGGACTCCACTAAAGCGGAGATGTGTGCGGTGTGCTGTGTGCTGTGCGAGAAGAGATGTTTTTCAGCAAGCAAGATGGCCGACCGGCGCGCGCGCGGGGCTCTGCGGGTTGCTGGCGGACGAGAGGGGGGAGGGTGACATCGCTCACTGCACGCCGCTCACATCTCTCGTCTCCACTGGGCGTCGTCCGCGCACAGCTCACATCTCCGCTTCCATCGCGCCATACAAATATTACACATCTCCGCACAGCGATCTCCACTGAAGCTGAGCGGAGAGGAGATGTGTTTATAACACAATTCTATTGGTTATTTAAAAAACATCTCCTCTTCGCTCGTCTCGTCTCCGCTTTGGTGGAGTCCCGGCCTTACGGTCGAAAGCTAAAATATGTTTCGTAACAAGCAGAACGCGGCGGAATGAACGAAAATGCATTTATAATGGAACAAAGGGAATAGGATAGGAATGAAATTTCGTAGTGCCTCTACCGATTGTATAAAGAAAAAGGCTATGAATCGTTTGCTTGTTAACTAGTCCAGGTTTGATTGAACTCTCAACTCAATGCTTAAAGAACTTTTTTTTCGCGTTAATATATCTACATATATCTGGAGTAAGGAACAATGAACCGAAAACTGAAATAGAAGATTCAGACCATTATCTATTGCAAAGGAGGTATTTAAGAAAAATATGTAAGGGGTGTTTGTAAAGCTTGTACAATTGTTGTCGGTCTGTATGTTTGAACGTGCATCACGCAAAAAATATTGCACTAAATTGAATGTCGTTTTCACATTTGTATTATCGGAAGTGTAACTTAAAATCTACTAGACCAATCATGTATGAGGCAGTATTTATTTAACAGACTATTAGGAATGTTGACTGTAAAAGTTTATTAAATAATTATAATTATTTTAGTACTTAATAAGTACTATCACATGGTACTATCACATTGCCAGCTAGCGTTTTAGGTAGTTAATAAAGTGCAACCCTATTGTAATCTGCCAGGCAAAGATGCAAGTTTAATTTGTCCGACTTTTTGTGTTTTGTTTCCCGAACGCTATGATATGTCCTTCTTCAAACGAGGTTTAAAGAGAGATCTTTTTTCACGGTAGACAGCGGCTTTGCTGTGTCCTGATATTGCTGAAGTCCATGAGCAGCGGTTACCACTTCCCATCAGGTGACCGCTAGCTCACCTGCCGCCAATGGCAATAAAAAAATAAATAAAAAATACTTCAAAATGGAACCCGAGACCTCATGCTTAGTAGTATTCACTAAAGCTAACTAGTCGTAATTCTCCTGATGTATTTGTGAGCAGACTGATCATAAATATCCATAATCCGTAGCAAACTGCTTAAACCAATGAAATTGAACATGAAATTTAATATTTCCTGTCAAAGGAAACTTTGGAAGAATCAATATGACTTTAGAAGCATGGTGTAATATTAATCGTGGCGGTTGTAGGTCACGTCGCGTGAACTTGTGCCTACTTCACAAGAAAGTGTTCAGGAAGTTATTATGAAGGATTAAACACAGTTTATGGGCAAAGGTTTTGAGGTTATAGTTTGAAACTTTGTAATATGACGCGATTGATTGGGTCGTCCGGTAGATTAAGACTGTCTTGCTGGTTCTGTGGCAAATGTTTGCTTGCAAACGTGAGGACCTAGGTTTCTGGGCCGGTAAAGGTTAGTAGATTTTACTTTTGTCTTAGATGTTTTTTTTAATATTTTCTGTAGTAGTTCGGTGTCTGGTAATATTACCTGACACCGAACTACTCCAGAAAATATGGTACCATATGGTAGACAATAGGCTCTTACCAGCGTGCTAGGTTATTTTTTAGATCCTACGTACTATCGTAGAATCTAAAAGGTGGCACAATGGAGGCACAATACCCCATCGGAGTTATACAGGTGAGAGTAAGGTAATATGGCATGTTTGCGGGCGATCGTGAGATCCTAAGTTACTTTGTATTTTTGTTAGACACTTTTCAGCAGCAGTTTGGAGTCTGGCAAATAACAATAAGCTTAGAGACATGATGTAGTATCTAAAACGAAGTTGGTGAAACGTGGATGTAATATATTATATACCTCTATTTACCCTTTCGGGAATATCTATATATATAAAACTCTTCCGTTACTGAGTGACTGACAGACAACGCACAGCCGAAACTATTGGGCGCAAGAAGCTGAAATTTGACATGTATGTTCCTTGGGTACTGTAGGGGTGCACTAAGAAGGGATTTCCTGAAATGCCCACGGGATTGGGAAGAAATGGATAAATAAAAAAACATGTGCGGGCGAATCTGCGGGCATCCTCTAGTCTATACTAATATTATAAAGCTGAAGAGTTTGTTTGTTTGTTTGTTTGAACGCACTAATCTCAAGAACTACTAATTCGATTTGAAAAATTCTTTTAGTGTTGGATAGCCTATTTATCGAGAAAGGCTATAGGCTATGTAACATCACGCTACAATCCACGGGGGCGGCGCAGTAACGATAAACGCGGGTGAAACCGCGGGAACATCTAGTATAAGATATGGGCGTATATGTCGTGTGCGTTGCATTTTAATTAAACCAAAACATACAGCAACTTGATTGGCGTACAAATTTAATGTTCGGACTAACCACAAAAATCCTCATGCTTGCCAAAAACAGGAAGACAAGGAAATCGAGAGAAGAACTTATACATACTAGGTCGACAGAATGACTATGAACAGCAGCAGAAGTAATGCTTAGACTAGGTTGCCTTTGGCACGCGACGACAAAGTGTAGTTGAGACATAATTTATTTGCCTTATGGACGGCAATGCGCAAATATTAATATTGCGACGGATACCATAGGCGTGAATCTATGTATGTATGTATGAACCGACGGGCGTGTATGAGGAATGTGATGAAAGTGAATGAAGCAAGAGAAGTGTGTCAGGATCGTAGCAAATGGGATCCGTAGTCTCTGCCTACCCCTCTGGGAAACAGGCGTGAATCTATGTATGTATGTATGTATGTACCATAGGCTACGGTAATCACTTACCATTAAGTTCTTGGAAAGCTTTTACGCCACCTTTGTTGTTAAGCAAAATTCGGTGAGCTCTTCTTCTCTTATTTTTAATATGAGTACGTTTGTTACAGTCGTGCCTACATGCAAGGCATCACAACCTCTGGTGGTCAGGGCGGCTAGAGGAGAGGTCATTGACATCGAGTGCGACCTGGATGCTAATCCCAAGGTAAGATTAACATTGTCGTAGCCGAACCATTATTATTATACATGTAACCGTGGTTTTGCCTGCGTAAAATCAGGTGACGTTTTTAAGCATCTAGTAAAGTAAAGCAAACTTTATTGTAATTGATTCAAAGTCAAAAATCTTTATTTGCATAAAAATGGGCAAACAATTCTTGGACACGTCAATAAACTGATATACATACATACATACATACATAGATTCACGCCTGTTTCCCAGAGGGGTAGGCAGAGACTACGGATTTCCATTTGCTACGATCCTGACACACTTCTCTGGCTTCATTCACTTTCATCACATTCCTCATACACGCCCGTCGGTTCAAGGAGCTCTTAACCTGGCCTTTGTCCAGAACGCCTCCGATCTGGTCGAGAAACGTTTGCCTAGGTTTTCCTCTTGCGACTGTTCCATTCACACTAGCCTTATAAACTTTCTTAGTCAGTCTTTCCTCGTCCATTCTTTCTACATGTCCAAACCAGCTTAACATACCCTTTTCTATTCTTGTAACTATATCCACTTTCATGCCGCATCTCTCTCTAATCACACTATTTCTTATTCTATCTTTCAGAGTCACACCACATATGCTTCTCAACGCTCTCATTTCTACAGCATTTATTCTGCTCTCATGCTTCTTTTGCCATACTTTGATAAACTGATATATCAATAAAAATATGATAATAAGAAATAAATAAAAGGGAATATAAATACAGCACTGAAAAAAGCATGTTCGAGGAGTAGAGCATTCAAAAGAAGAAGTAGACAAAATCTCATGGCCATTCTATTAAATCGCCAATTGTTTATTAACAAGACAAATCAATGAATTACTTCTTTTTCTTATAAAAGAGCAGATATAGTTCTGCACACATACAAAAATATTAGACACATTATACAGCCTATTTTAGGCACACAATTTTTTTTATCTTCTTCTGTGAAGAAGGCGAAATACTACCTAGAAGAATGGTATTTATTGAGAAAAATATAATAAATCAACACTCATTCCATTCAAGAAATAGTACATCGGATTTCGAATATCTTTTCAAGAATACTTCATTCATACTTGTCGTTGCTCCAGAAAAAAAATTGTGACAAAAAGTTTTTATACAAAAGACAGGCCTCAGGCAATTGTTGGCACTTCAAGGTATCAAAAGCCCTTATATCATACTTTGTACGAATTTTTCGGATAACCTGGAAATATCGATAAATAAGTATATTATCCTCTCAGATACCTGCTAAAACATTTTGGGATATTCAGGACAAATATTAATAAATACGTAGCGTACCCTTAACGACTTTATATTCTGAAATGGACAGGAAAACATGTCCCACTTCTACTTTTTCCATAAAAAGTTACTTCCAAGTAATAATACGTTAGATTACTAAAATTATAAATGCGAGAGTTTGTTTGTTACACTTCACGCCTTGACTACTCGACTGATTATCATGAAACATGGCATACACGTGATCAGGGGTACAGAAAAAGATATAGGTTACCTTTCATCCAGAAAAAGTACTGTGCCCGACGCGACGGATAGAAATTTATTGATAACGTCTAGCATAATGCAAGCGCGGTCGCGGGCGTAATCTTGTTGAAGTGAAAACTTCTTTAGCGGCGTTGTGCACTTTTTTGTGATGGGTAAAAAATGTTAAACTCGCGTCAGGACCCGTGACCTGATCGAAAATTCGTAAGACGGAAGGAGAATTATCATGTTTGTGTACGATGGCGCAATAAATGAATATTGTATTTTACTACATAAATGATAGTACTTTTATACTGATAATTAAAGTAATTCTTGCAAAATTATTTTTAATATTCAAGTTTTCACTTCTGCCGGCACTCCCGGAGTGCAACCCGTTGTTTTTTATTAATAATAATAATATCCACCCTGTATTAAACTGAACTGCTGGGTACAAGCCTCTTCTCAGTCTGAGAAGGGTTAGGCCATAATCCATCAAAGTATTAGATACACTCTTTTTAAAACTTATTGGTATTCAACTAGTTTAGCCTTAAATCTATTTTCAAATGACAAAAAATTACATGAAGAAAATGGATCAAATTTGTTAGGTTTCAATATAATATTACGCATATTACTTCTTTTTAATAAACATACTTAATAATTAATAATATACTGAATAGCAAATAAGGTTTCATTAAATTTGATTACGTCGTCATATTGATCAAGACTTTTGGAAAAGATGTATTAATGATAATGTAACGTATTCAGTTTTCTTTTCATGTATGATGTGGTTTTGCGATATTCACGGTATTCAGCAGTGTGTATTCAGGTATATTGCGATATTTTACTTAAAGTTGAAACTGTGTGTATAACTTAAATTAGATGTGAACCACAATTTATATGGAGATGTTATTGCACTCAACAGAAAATCGTAACTGAACAATCCTGTGTAGGTTTCTGGCGATGTGTCCATACTCATTCAATAATAATAATAATAACGATTTTATTTCGCGTGGCATAGACGTATAGCCATGCCACGCATGGCTATACGTGGCATGTATCATTGTATGTATGATAGTCTGTAGTCCTTATAGACTATCATACATACAATTTGTGTTAGTTATATAACTCATTAACTATGTTAGTAATGCTTCACTTGCACTCTTGCATTCATGTGGCACATGTCCGCGGAAGCAACGGAACACTATGGTGTGGTATGGTATGACGACATGCAGAAAGCAAGTCGGGACTCGCACTACGAACGCCTTGAAGTTGACGTTGCGATGCGATTCTAGCAGCTGCACTCTTGACATGTACTCGTATATGTAGCTCTGGCGTACATACGCCGCGATGTCCTCCGCCTTCCGCGCTGCCTTAAAGCTTTGTGCTGTAAATGTGGGATCAGTAGATGAGGGCGTTGTGATGTGAAAACCTTGCTGCGTGCTGCATAACAAACCAGTGAGCACAGCTTTGAGTGTTTTCAAGTGAGATTTGACGGCCTCGATGGCGTAGTGATGAGTGTAACCGACTGCCACGCCTGAGGTCGCGGGTTCGATTCCCGCACAAGTCAAACATTTGTGTGCAGGAACGTTGATGTTTGTCTTGGTCTGGAGGTTTCTATGTATAATATGTATGTATTTACAAAAAAAAAAGTATATATGTATGTTTATCCATTATCTAGTACCCATAGTACAAGCTCTGCTTAGTTTGGACTAGATGGTGTTATGTGTATGTGGTAGAATATGTTATTATATTATTAAACCAAGTTGAGATTGAATATATACTGAAAAATTATTATATCTACAAATTCAGCAAGTTTATTTCGAAACTAGCGAACATTCAGCATATACTTGTATTTAGGTTTGTAATCCTATTTTCTATAGTACTTGTGTAAATTTTACCTTCGAAAGAAGTCGGTGAGATACGATGTCGAAATAGTGCCGGTAGTTTCAAGTACCTACTAGTATTTATGAAGTTTTATGAGTGTGATCTGAATCTGATAATTTCATTGTTATTAATTTATTACATAAACTCTCATATCCCTGAAGAAAAGGAGTGTATTATACCCTCGGCAAGCGTAGTGTAGGACGCAATCCGGCCAGATGGACCGATGACCTGAAAAAGGTGGCTGGAGGTGACTGGATGGCGAAAACGGGTGATCGGGCCTTGTGGCACACCCTGGGGTAGGCTTATGTCCAGCAGTGGACTGCAATAGGCTGAAATGATGATGATGATGATGATGACACCCATTTTTGACTGCATAAAAAAACCAAAAGGAAAAGCAGTCCGAAATTATGTACGAGCGTAGATATAGGCAGTGCAGGTAATAAACTGTGTTGATGTTGTATTATGATATTCATGAGAAACCGGCTCTTTTGGAATGGAGGCTCGAACCCGCGGTATCTACATCTGACATTTGCGAGCGAAATAAATTAGACATCATACCTTGTGGCCTATGTCGCGTTGGGGCTGTTCGTGGTACTCGGAAATAAGTCTTATATTTCATAATTAGCGTCTGGCCAAGTTGGCTATTTGGTAAACTTTGTAATTTATTTGATGCTTTTGCCCTTGGCTTTGCTCGCTCGGAAACGGTGCTTTATTTCTGGATCAAAGGTACTCTTTGTCCTTTTCTATATCTCAGACAACGTGTTTGCGTAACTGCATGTTGATCGGTCGAGAAGTTAAGGCGTGAAAGCGTAACAAACAAACTTTTATTCGCATGTTTAATTTTAGTTAGGGTTGAGTAGCAGCAGCACACGGGTTAGTCCCAATCGCCACCCCCAGCTTTGCCCTCTCCGGTGGCGAATGGGACATTTTCCAAAAAAAATCCTATTCTCCACCGGTGGTGACGCCTCCAGTGGCGAATGGGATATTTGTTTTGAGTTAGTCCCATTCGCCACCCCCAGCAGGGGGTTTGAGATCGAACCCGAGACTTCTGCGTGGTAGTCTATTGGTCTCTCACTAAGCTATCGCTGCTGTTACCCCTTCTCAAATTAAGAAGCGACTATACCAATCAGAGGCATAGTTAACAAACATGTTTGTTTTCACATTACTACTAGAACCAGGACACAGTACGTTCTCTCAATAAGCTCAACCGCAACTCATCCCAGTACTCAACTTGTGCGACTAAACTTATCCCATATTCGTTGCTCTCGGCGTGCAATATAAGCTACGCAGGCCAAACGACCACTGGTAAGCCAGCTGGGGCGATATGCCTGCGGTCTTTTTTTTATACAACTAAGGTGGCAAACAAGCATACGGCCCACCTGATGGTATGTGGTCACCGTAACCTATGGACGCCTGCGACACCAGAGGCGTCACTTGCGCGTTGCCAACCATTTAGGAAAGGAAGTGGGAAGGAGAAGGAGCGGGATCGGGGAAAGGGGGTGATTGAGCCTCCGGCACTCTCACTCACCGAACGTAACACAACAGTAGAAATACTGGTATTTCACGTCGATATTCTGTAAGAGGGTAGTCCTTCCCCGGTCGAGCCGGTCCATTCTTGCTGAAAACAACGAGGCTCTACTATTCTTAATGTCTAGTTGCTGCAGCTATGGCATATTATTGTCCACGGTTGGCTCAAGAGTTAATTGTTAGATTATAAATGTAGATTTCGAATGTTCTGTCGTGATAATCTTGGGTAATGATTAGACGACCAGCGAATTTCGTCGAGTCACTAATGATGATTTATAATTATTACTATGATTAATCTTTTATTGTAACACCTTATTTGAGAAACATTCTTATAAAGCCTTGTATAATAGTCATTATAAAAACTCTAACGTTAATTGGGTCTTGTTTAAAAATCTTCAGAGTTCATTTAAAAGTAAAGCGCTGTGTTTTCTTTGGTTTGCGGTCTTACAATTTCAGTTAAGTTAATGAATTTGTCTTCGGGTAGTATTTTTCTCTACAAACCGTGGCTAGTGATTTATGATCAAAGCTCTTAAATTTTATTTCAATACTCGGTAGTGCAACGGTAGAAAATGCGAATACTGTGCATGAGGTGTTGGGTTGGATTCCAGGTCGAGTCAGTCTTATCACAATTTCCTGGCAAAAAAAATAATTATTATGTCATTCAGACGTGCATATGTCTTGATCTTCAGGCTCTATGTATTTTCCTTAAACTTGTCATTGCGCCTCATAACTGAGTTTCATTTGGAGTTATATCACTGACTATTAGTAGAGCCTCGCTGATTTCAGCATGAATGGGCCGGCTCGACCGGGGAAGTACTAGCCTCTCACAGAATATTGACGTGAAATAGCAGTGTTCCTACTGTTGTGTTTCGTTTGGTGAGTGAGAGTGCCGTAGGCCTAATCACCCTCTTTCCCTCTCCCGCTCCTTCTTCTTCCCACTTCCTATTTTTCCTTAAGGGTCGGCAACGCGCAAGTGATGCCTCTGGTGTCGCAGGCGTCTATAGGATACGGTGACCACTTACCATCAGGTGGGTACGTTTGTTCGCCACCTTAGTTGTAAAAAAAAAATATATATATATATATATATAATTTACAAACATACTTTAATTTATAAAATATTACTGACTATACAAATCCATATAAAATAAAATAAACATACATACATATTATTTTTATCGGAATGGAACAATTGAGACCCAGAATGCTTTTTATATTACGAAATAAAAAACTAATATGTATCTTTGTTTTCAGGAGCCTATGTCTTACCAGTGGTGGTTCAACAGCTCAGCACACAGCAAGCACGAGCTTGCCACGTCACCGATGACTACTGTGCCGAACATGCCAGGTAAACTGACTACGTCATAACACTGAGAAGAGACCGAGACTATAGGTACGGATGACGTTGGGTTTAAGTGATAGCCACGCCACTGCGCCGAGAGTTATAGGTTAGATGTATATACGATGGAAAATTTTAAACAAATATATATTTTTTTTTTTCGAGTCTGGTTATTCGTTGCGACCGTTGTTTGAATGTTTGTAAAGTTCTCTTCAACACGGGAATTTTTCGTAGCGCTTGATTAGTCTAGAAAAAGAACTTAAACTGAGTGTTACATCAACGAGTATCTTTTAAAAGTAAAGAGGTTTCATAACGGGTATTATTTATAATGCAATATGAATCTGTAATATGCAGGTCGGCAATAACAGCCATATTATAGAAAATATATCAATATTTTGCTAATAGTTATCAGGTAGAACATATCGGACTATAAAAATGTGTAACAATAATGCTGTCATATAAGATTGTGTGATAACATGTTGAATGCAAATAAATATATTCGTGTCCATTTTCAAAGCTTATATTTGGAATGGCCAATCAATGCTTACAAATGTTTTTGACCTAGTTGGGCTATAGTAACAAACATTGCAGCCATATATTGCAGAGTAAATATTACCAGATTAGGAGATCCTTACCCTGTCAAAATTTGGAATTTCAGACATAATGAAAAACCTATCGTCCGGCCGCCGCGGCCGCAGGGTATCTGAGACTGGATAGTTTAAAAATGTATTGGATAAAATTTAGCTACATTCGTAAACTGTTACAATATAGAGCGAATCGTGTACTGAGAGGTATTGTTAAATCTGCTTTTGTAGCGTTTCTATCAGTCTCTTGATTACTGAGAGTAATACACATCAGAATTTCGGTCTAACTTCAACGAAATCTTTGAAATCAAGGACTCATTTCCTTTTAGCCTTGTATTGATCCAATATCTTAGGTTGTTTTCGTCAATAATAGAATACGAATTGTATTTCAACAACAATTTCTTCATGAAACTTCTCAAGGCCAGTTCAAATCTGGCTGAAACTAACTGCTAATCGCCAGCCAGACCAATTTTTCTGAGAAACGTTTAGCGCTTTAGAAGATTATAGCCTTGAATAGACCTATTGTTATCGGAAAATATCTATTACGTAGTTCGTCTAGGGTTTAGGTTTGAATATGTTTGCGTAGTTAAAAAATTATATTGTTTTATTTGTTGTTTATCAATAAATAAAGTTGATATAAGTGTTATTGTTGGTTCGCAACGCAAAACTAAAAATGGCGATAACGTAATGGTTAATGGATTTGACTTCCGATAACATGTCGTGTTTTCGATTTCCACCCATAAAACTACCTTAAAAAAGGCATATTTTTATCTGAAATGGTTAACAAAAATAGTAATCCTAACTAATATTATAAAAGCGAAAATGAGTTTGTTTGCTTGTTTATTTGTTACGTTTTCACGCCTAAACCACTAAACCGATCATCCTGAAAATTTGCATATACGTTGTCAGGTGTACAGAAACGGACATAGGCTACCATTCATCCCGAAAAAAGTTACTGTTCCCGAGGAAAACAACAAAAACGTTCTTATGATTATAGATGGCGCCACGTGTCTTTCGAATCATGATTGAATTATATTATTACAAGCCGAGTACAATCCGAATTGATTGTCAAATTCTAAATTAACGCGAGTGAAACCGCGGGCAATAGCTAGTATATTATAATGTCTTTATCGCAGAAGGCTTCAACCAACAGCAGACACAAAGAACACAGACTCGATACAACTATTTATGGCTCACATTTTTAAACCGTGTGGCAATCGAACCCATCACACTCGTCACTGTAGCGATACTACTTTAACTACTACGCCTTCATGTGCTTTCAAATTACTGGCAATCTTTGAAATTTACAGCTACTCACGGAAACCATTTACTAATTTAGTATAATATATGTTTTAGGTACATACATCTACATGGTGAACACGTCAGCTGACTACGGCTGGGTGCAGTGTGCCGGGACCAACTCTGTGGGCCGACAGACTAAGCCGTGCCTCTTCCACATATTGCCTGCAGGTAAGATCATTAAAACTTGATTCCCTTCATCGAATATATTTGGCTTTCAACTGTGACTTAGGTGAGTATTTTGTATGTGATAAAAAGTAATGGTTGTTTTGAATGAAACTGGATTAAACTAGCGGTTTGTTCCCGTGATGCTAAAGCTGCGTATAAATTACGAGCGGCAGCCGCGTGAGCCTACTAGAGCAGACGTACATTTGCCGCGCGAGCCAAAATAAAGATATGAATTTAACTAAATCGCGGGTGCCGCGCGCGTCAAGCGATCCATCTGGAACATCCGCGACAGATAGCCAGACCAGTTTTTTCCACAACAAATCATTGGCGCCATAGAATCGTATGAGTAGACGACACTTTTCGTTGTCCATTCTACGTATTGCCGCGAGAGCAAATTTTAAAATCCACAACCGTCTCAACTGCGCTCGAGCAGGCGACTGAAGCTCCTTTGATGCGGCCTCAAAAACCGACAATGATCGGTTCGCTCCGCGGCACGTTCGAGCGCGGCAATGTTCGAGCTGCCGCGCGCGGCGGCCCGGTCTCTATAGCCGCCGCGTGAGCCAATGTTCGAGGGTTTGCCGCGCGTAATTTATACGCAGCTTTAGGAGAAAAAAAAAACATCTGAATTATAAAGTAATTTGATTAGCTAATCTAACATATGCAACTTTTTACAATAGGTTAATACAATCGAAATGACCGTATAGTTGTCACCAAAATATTTAAATCATAGATGATTAATTATAAATATAGTATTACTAGCTTTTTCCTGCGGTTTCGCTCGGGAACAGTAATTTTATTCTGAATGAAAGGTACTATATATTCTTTTCTGTACCCCTAGTAATGTGTATTCGAAATTTTACGATGATCGGTTGAGTATATAAGGCGTGAAAATACAACAAACAAAGTCGCATTTATTTATAACATTAATTAGGATTACCATCACACATTTTGAAAATTGTGCGCTAACGTATAATGTGTGAGCTCACTTTTCTAAATATAGACACTTTTTCCTATGATATTAAAACGATGAAAGCACATTAATTATTTAAATATTTCTATATGTACACTTTATACTATTCGTTACTTTGATCGCTTAATGCAATCACGGCATTATAGTTTAAAATATTTCTTACCTCAAGTTTTTATTTTCTATCGATCGATTGCCGTCTATATCCAAGCTGCCATCTTATCTCATAACTTATAACCAGGGATGAACGTTTTATTTTTAGATTCGAAGAGTGCTGTCAGTTTCAATTAAAATGCTTTCTCGATTAGACTTTTCAATTACTTTATGATTGTTAAAGACTATCGAGTTGATAAAAAGTTTTTTAATATGAAAGATTGTAGGACAAATTTCTTTGCTTGCAGTTTGTAGTCGTACAGACTGCTAGATAAGTCGATAAAAATTCCTAAACTTTCAAATTTCTTAATCTTATTATAAAGAGGAAAGATTTCATTTTTAGTTTGTTTGTTTGCAAGGATTTAACTCAAAAACTACTCAACCCATTTTCAAAATTCTTCAATTATAAATTACTAGCTTTTGCCCGCGGCTTCGCTCGCGTTAATTTAGAATTTTACAATCAATTCGGGTTGTACTCTGCTTGTAATAATATAATTCAATCATGATTCGAAAGAAACGTGGCGCCATCTATTATCATAAGAACGTTATTGTTGTTTTCCTCGGCAACAGTACTTATTTTCGAGATGAAAGCTGATGTCCGTTTCTGTACACTTGACAACGTATATGTAAAATTTCAGGATGATCGGTTCAGTGGTTTAGGCGTGAAAAGGTAACAAACAAACAAACAAACTCATTTTCGCTTTTATAATATTAGTTAGGATTAGGAAGTTAGGATTAGGATTATATTTTCACTAATCCAACTAAGTTATTCTTTGTGCATTTGACTAGGTGTCAAATGCACAAAGAATATCACGACTATTATTTCAAAGGGTTTAACTATTTGATAATATAGATTTGAAGCACCCAAATGTCTAAAGGTGGTATTTAAGCCAATGTAATAATGTATGAATCTTAGCCAATGACCGTGTGCTACGGATTATTTCCTGAAAGCAGAAATCTAAAACAGATCTTACGACTGAAAACTTGTACTCATCTAATATTTTAGTATGTCTAGATATAATAGATTTAAGTTGTTCACAGACAAGCCATCGACGCCCAAATCGTGTGAAATAACCAACGTGACTTACGACTCTTTAACTCTGAACTGCACGCCGGGCCACGACGGAGGCATCCGCCAGTCTTTCCTTCTAGAAGTAAGTTTATTCTGTTTTGTTTTAGATAACTGCCTCAACGGTCTTGTTGCTAGTGCATAAGGCTACGGATTAAGAGGATTTAGGTTTGAATCCCAGGTAAAACAACAAAAAAGACTATTTGTCTGTCTCTGTCTTTATGTTAAAAAATATTTATTAAAGGTCACCCAGATTGAAATAAAATAGTGTCGATTTCCATATGGATACACACTTTATGCTTTTAATTCCTGTCTTTCCGACAACATCATTTAAAATTAAATTGCAGTGAAAATATACATTGTCGCTCATTTTATCGATGTCAACTGTTTGTGCCTGATTGGGTAGTAAGGTTTAAGTTTAAGTTACATGTAGCGAACTATATTTTAAACCTTATAAATGCTTTTTGCTATTGGTGTTGAAAAAACATGACTTTTTCTTACAGATTAAGCTTTTTGCAAATTTGCTTGCAAACACTAAAATCAATTTGATTTTTGATTCAAATTTGATTATCCTTATACCAAAATTAATTATAGATGTTTCTGTGGTTTAATGTAAAATCAAAATAAACATTTAAGCAGCAAATTCTGGTAAAAGTCATAGTCTAGTAGGTATATAATAGCACTACCATGCAGACGTCTTAACTTTGATCTCATAGGAAGCTTTAATTATCACTTAAAACTTTGAATAAATTGAAATTAAACTACTATAATATACGGATTTTATCGCGTTGTTTATTTGACACTTTATTACAAAATTTTGAAAACTGTTACACTACTATTACTATTAAACTTTACTAATTTTTAAGCTAATTAATTTCAATGAATAACATTCGCGTAAACAGAAGACAACTTCGAGTTAACTTAAATATCTGAGAGTCAGGTATATTTTGCTGAAATGTAATTTAATTTAATCTAATTATGATCTAACTCCTCACATTGGATCAGTGTAGTAAGGCGTAATCAATTTCTCCTTAGGACGTAGTCTGTGTCCTGCAATAGGCCACCCTCAGAGAACGATGCCTTATCCATTCGACTACAGCCGTTTCTAAGTAAAATAAAGTGAAATTATTTATAACTAGTTTTTGCTCGCGGCTTCGCTCGCGTTAATTTAGAATTTGACAATCAATTCGGGTTGTACTCTGCTTGTAATAATATAATTCAATCATGATTCGAAAGACACGTGGCCCCATCTATTATCATAAGAACGTTATTATTGTTTTTCTCGGGAACACTACTTTTTCGGCATGAAAGGTATCCTATGTCCGTTTCTGTACACCTGACAACGTATATGCAAAATTTCAGGATGATCGGTTCAGTGGTTTAGGCGTGAAAAGGTAACCAACAAACAAGCTCATTTTCGCTTTTAGAATATTAGTTAGGATTATAATTTTTTATTGTTCAAACAGATTGGCCAGAATTTTTTACTCCACAGATCTTCGACATGGCAACAGGCTTGCTTCTCCGCAACGTGAGCAACGACGACCCTGAGTTTGAAGTGGCAGGACTATCAGCGAGCAACTCCTTGGCTGTGTCAGTCAGAGCCTTCAATAGAAAAGGCTTCAGTGAGGCACTAACCCTGACGTCCAGCTTGCTGAAATATCCTCAACGGCAAACAGGTAAAAAGACAAATAAAGTTTTTGGTCTTTTCATTTTCTTTTTGGTCTTATGACATAAGTTTTATGCTGAGCTCGTCTAAAGTATTATTGGGTTTTTCTGTTTGGAAATTTTCAATGGCAATACGGAGTTTGGATAAGAGCCTGATAAGCGGCAAAAGTCTAGGCCTTTATTACATGAGACCTATGTAAAGCTAAACGTTTTCTGGCTGAGGGTAGGTGCAATAACCTTTTCATCCAAGCATTATGCAGACATGTTTCCAAATCTACATTTACAGATTTCATGCTGCTACCTGAAATTGCCTTATAAATAAACCTTATACCACTTTGTCCGATCCGGAAAGTTAACATAGACCTCATAATCCGTCGGAAGCTAAGCCTCTCCAATGCTAATTCTCTTGACAATTGTTAGTGTGTAATGATTTGCGTCCATATTTTTGCTATGGGACAAGCGAGACAATAACACATCAAATACGAGAACAATAATAATGTGGAAGTGTTTGTTCTTCAACCAGCTCAAGTACCAGTGAAGGTGGAACTAACGACGGTGCTGATAATAGTCCTGGTAGCGGTAGGAGTCATTGCTTCCATGACTGCTGTGTCTGCAGCCGTGTTCTGCTGCAAGTACTGCAATAAACGTGACAGTGAGTGATGTTTTACTAATTTTCGATTCTTGCTTCACCATGAATGATGTTTCATAAGTGGACAGCATTTCTTTTGTGCACGACTCCTACAGTGACCCGTAAAGTTAGCTGATTTAAATCTGACTCTCAAGTGCATCTAGTTCATGAAGCTATAGTCTTCTGCAATACTGGAATTATCGGCTAGTGTCTATAAAAATAAACTTTTTGAACTAACTTAACCTATTCAGTCTCAGTGGCACACCGACGGCCAGACACAATCGATTTTTAATTATGTGTAGTAGGTACTATTAGAGTACCACAAATAATAAAAAATTGAGTGACGATTAAATAAATTTTGTTTCCCTTAATTTGTTAGTGTATGATGAATAGTTAATCTGTCATACATAGAATTTCGTAACTAATGAGTTTTTATTATACTGTGGACTGTGAATATACAGCAAATGCAATACAGATATATTTAAAGCTGTAGGTAAGAATTTACTTTGTATTGCGAGGTTTTTAATACTGCTACGCTTTTATGATCTAGGTTGTAAATATCTATGGATTAACTTAAAATATTATTTCGACTAAAATAAAGCTTTAATTTAATCCAGCTTTAATAAAACCAATCATAAGCGAATTGAACGAAAAATAACATTTTTCAATTGAATTGAAAATGAAAATCCAACTGTAAATAAAAATTCGAAGAAATTAGACCGCGGACCGATTTCTAAAATTACAATTTCACTAGAATGAACTTGCACATAAAATAGTTCTGCAAATTTGAATATTCAATATTGATATTAAATATTGTATTTTATATACAAAACAATTTAATACATTCAGAGCTAATTCAAAATTGATATGCCAATTTACGTTGAAAATCATTTGAATTCATAGCGGTTTTGAGAATTGTGTTTGAATATTTTAGAAATGTAATTCTGAAATTAATTCTTATTATTATTATAGCTTTGAAAGTGTGTTTGATTGCCGTCACGCTCATAGTAATTGGATCAGATTAGATTTCTTTTTAAATGTTTACCTGGCTTCCAAATATTAAAAAATTTCAAAATGTAACATATTTATGCGGATTTTATCGCGTTGTTTATTTAAAAAAAAGCTGTTATTACATAATTTTGGAACTTTAAACTACTATTGTTAAACACTAGTACTAGTTACTGTTTACTTCTATTTAAGCTATTTAAATTATTTATTTACTTAAGTTTAGGCTTACCAACTAAAATACCTGCAGAACATAACGCAAGTTACATCAGATATTCGTATATATATATATAATGAAATAATAAGAAAATATTATTAAAAAATGTGTTTGTTTTAAAAGACATCATTTATCGTTAGTATTATTTAACAATACTAACAAAATAAAATACAAATACTTTCACATTGATGCCACTACCAAAAATCGGTTCTTTGGGCAAATAGGGATCTCACTAAATCGATTAGACAATACTGGCGTCATAGAAAAAAAACGTAGGTATATAATCTTTTTTCAAATTGACTTTCACGTATTTGGAATCAGTAAAAAAGACTCAACTGATATTTTTACTATTTTTAAATGTAAAAATATAAAAATATTGGAAGATACGTATTTTTCTTTATGACAGAATATGAAAAGATTTAGCAAAAATACATAATGTTTAAAAACGTAAATAGTCCTTCATACTTGTTAAGTCTTGCTTCCTGAATTACAGTAAAATTCGATTTGTGTATCGATAAATATCAACTGACTCAACAGATATTATCATCTAAAGTAACGGATTCTAGAATCATTTACTGCAATACATTACAGCCATACCATATATTACTGAGTATATACGATAGCCATCGAAGGGTTCATTCTACTATCGTTTGATAGCGATGCATTCGAAAGATATCGATCTTTTGACAGCATCACTCGACGCAATTGTTCGAGATATCGAACAACGGCGATGTTCAATGACATCTTTCGACGAAAAATGTTCGACGGAGACATTTGAGGGTCATTTTCGATGACATCGTTCGGTCATCGTTTGACGGTGATAATCGACGACATTGTCTGACGTGTATCTGGTTAAGGTACTATAATTTTAAGGCCTACATTAAAATATTACCTTCTTTTCTTTATAGATAAACACGAGAAAGAAAAAAGACAACAGGATGAGACGTCAAACATACCACTCACTGGTACGAAGGAATCTGAGAGTGTGGACAGCTTGGGTAAGAATATTGTCATATAGACCTACTGACATACAAAGAAGTGGGTAAGGAAGCGGTACATAGCTGTATAGCCTGTCTGATAGTAAGAGATATCTATGTATATCGTGCTAATGCAGGACTTTAGAGCCATGGTGATCGTTGATGTGTTATTTGACCTGCGAAGATAGACAATGTAGGTATGTAGATTATTAGTACAAAGGACAAAGATTATTGGGCTCGCTTCAGATAGCACTTGTTGAAGTAATTGATTATTCTGTTAAAAAAAAAACAAATATATAGACTTACACCCATAATTCTAGAAGGGACAGGTAAAGGCGTACTACACCCACATTTGAACAACTATAATTGGACGTACTTTCTGAAAAACGTCCCAACCTACACTCCGGTCAAAATGGAGTTATTAGCAAATTAGTCACGGGGTTACTATTTACTAGCTGGAAAAATTTGGTAGCTCTAGTATCACTCTAAATATGAAATCATGACTTAGTAGCCCAACCCACATGTATGAAGAATCAATACGGGATTGAACTTCAATCACGATTATCTCAAAATGTTAACTTTGTGGGTTGGAACGTTTTTCAGAAAGTACGTCCAATTTTAGATCCCACGCAATAGCAGACAATATTGTCTACCTGGCATATGTCATCCAAACTCCGTGCTGTTATTAAGAAATTTTCTTAGAAAATGAACCATTGGCAATTTGTTTGAACCGGAAACCAAACCCCAGGCCTCACAATCACAAGTAAATATAACGCTTACTTATTCCATGGGACCAAAGTGACCATCCCAAGGGACCAAGGAGATAGTCTTTCTTTATTCTAATTATTCTTCAATCAATCCGTATTACAACATAGAGAGCCAATATACCTTAAATCTTTTCCAATAACGAACACCGATATTTTCGAATGAACCTCAAAAATGAATAATTAATCCTTTAACCGCAAAAGCCATTTGGGGCGAAAACTGGGTACGTTATAAATGCGATACTGAACTGACCCATACTGATGAGACAATTAATATTTTACCTAGCTCCCAGCCTCAAAGCTTCGTAATTTGAATACTATTTAGTCTCAAGATTTTAAGGTCCATTTACGACATAAAACTAGATTTAACTATAACCTTCCAGACGTTTGTAAAATGATACGGACGCAGGGTCTGCGAAAAAGCTTTTAATAACGAAAATGTTTGAAATAAAATATTTTTTAAAGGAGAAGAAAATAAGGATTTCTTATTGGAAAAAGATTTGGCCAATTTGAAATTATGAAACTTCTACTTACTCGCTTTACGGGTAACGTCAACTGCAATAATAAATGAGTTAAATATTGGATCTTAGGCATCTTTAAAATTACCGTTTTATATAAAGACAAAATTGGTATCGTTTCTCATGTAAACCTTTTCATTTATATTTGTTTAAAACATTTTCGAATTTGATGATTTTGAATAGGTTTTTACGGCTTTAGATATTGCTTGTCTTAAGTTATCATAAAAAGCAAACGATTAAAACAGGGGAGACACTCATAGAACAAAATTAATAAAAAACGTTTTATAATAAATCGCACTCTTAGTACAAAAACGACATAAATCGAACTTTGGAAGTTAGGAAATTTGAACTCTAATTTCGTGACTATAAATTCAAATATTTTGTATGTGTAAAGTAATTGCAACAGAGTTTAAACTTGTTTAATCTAAAATACTCAGATAAGTCTTTGTTTTATTAATAGTGCGAAATGTATGCATATTATTAATAGTCATTTTAATAGTATTAAGTAATTTTTCCCATAAAAATATATGAGGAATAATCATTGTATTTTGGGATCACGAAATTACTGTAACTAAAAAACGGCAATTTCTGTGACAAGACCCAAATATATCCTAACTTATTCCCTTTGCTACTATTTAAAAGTCATAACATAAATTCAGTGACCTTATATTACTTTAATAGTGTTACAAGCTTTTCTAGAATTAATCAAACAAAGTTCATATCGCATAATATGATCGGAATCCATATGAACTTCATACGTGGTCTGACATACGGACATATCTATCTATGTGTCTATATTGGGCAGAGGTAATGTGACTGTATTTATATAATAAATATGATAATAATATCAGTATAATTTCTTATACTGATATTATTATTATATTACTCTTTACAATTTAATAATTGGTCATCAGTAAACTAAGATTTTTTTCTATTGCTGACGTGAAATTCCGTCGTTGCTCTATTAAGATAAGTTTATGCTTATTGCTTATATTAACAGTCGGTCGTTAGATCACCCAATCAAAAAATTCTCACTAATACTACGAAGTCTGACGATGTTGGATACATTGTCAGACTTCTTACTACTAGACAGTAGTTCATATGAAATACTTAACAAAACGTGTGAGATATACCACTACCTACCACTCTACAGATTAGGGATTTCAATTCGTTGTTAAAATTAAATAGATAAAAACATGTCTGCTCATGTACCGCTCCTTTTAAAACAATAATTCTAAAAACACAATTTTATAATGTCTTGTTATTCAAGTCCCACAAATGGAAATAATTGCTCAGCTTGTAATACCAGTCGTACCAAAAACATAAAGTTCACTCAACCAAATAAATGTCCACTTGGAAACCAACAAAAAACAGATAGCGAGCACTAAAGGGAATTTATTATCTTTCGTTGCAGATAAAAACCCCGATATTATACCGCTAGACGGGAAAATAAGCGACAACTGTTCGAATATATCTTCTGCTACCGACTACAGCTCAATACGACCCCTCATACCTAAGACTACGGATAAATACGACATGTCAAACTGCGACAGATTTTACGACCACACCATCGACCCGTGCAACCAATACATTCAAGTACGACCGATGGAGTACAGACGGCAGTACGCTCCAACATTGGCCCCA
Source organism: Catocala sponsa (assembly GCA_963564715.1). Taxonomy (NCBI): domain Eukaryota; kingdom Metazoa; phylum Arthropoda; class Insecta; order Lepidoptera; family Erebidae; genus Catocala; species Catocala sponsa. The sequence continues at coordinate 14,837,566 of OY751351.1, forward strand.
ATGCCGAACTTGGGGCCGAGTATACAGAGTTTGGGACCAATGAGCAGCTTACATATGCCGAATGTTGGACCAAATGATTGCCATAGACAGCCGTATGATAAGGTGTATGAAGATTGGTTGAAGTATAAGAATGCTTTGCCGTTGAACACTAGTGGCTTGGTAAGTAATATATTTTAATTTAGTTTTAATGTTGTAAATAATCAAGTTAGAGTCGATTGCATTACAAACTGCACGTATAATATATATTTTTTAATTCATCACTCTATCTAATGTGTATGATGTGCTTTAAACAGGAATATTATGTAGTTTCTTACAAGAAACAATTTTGAGCTGAGCTTTCGGTAGGATTACCATAAATACTTTCAATAACACGTAAATAAAAAGATACGAACATATAGAAGCTATTGAAGATACAATTAGGTTAATTGCTAAGTGCGCAAGGCATAGGAATCGCGATGCGATGGCGGTATTTTCATTATACGCATTAAGTTGCTTAATGTTACTTTTTTTATGCAACTAAGGTGGCAAACAAGCATACGGACCACCTGATGGTAAGTGGAAATGTTTGGTTATCCAATGTATTTTTGAAGTGAAAACTTCTCTAGGCGCGTTGAGCACTTCTTGGGTGAACAAAAATCATGGAGCTCACGTCATCGTCACGCTTCCACGCTTTATTATTATTTTTTAGAATATTAACAATATCTCAGAAATGGTGCGTCCTACGCAAAAAATAACTAAATTTTGACCCGCTTAATAACGTCTAAGAGAGTATCAGGAACTAGCATCCGACCCGCCCCTTTTTTTTAATTATAATCTACATGCAAGTCTGGGAGCTGTCTATAATGTTCTCAAACGTGAACTCGTGAGCTCTGCCAGCCTGCACACACAGCGTAGTATTCTATGGCCTAACACTTCTCACACTGAGAAGAGGGTCATGCTCAGTAGCGATACAACTTATATACAGATTGGACACAAAAGATCCCACTGGGTCGAAGTGTCGCCGGTCTGCACTGACTAGCCCCCATATAAGATAAGATATATACAGATTGTATAATTATTAGTTATCCATTTATCTTCTTAAGAATAATACATACTCCATTAAAAGGATTCTATAAAAACTGTCTCACTGTGCACTGTGCGCCACTTGATTGAATATCGTCCGAGAGTGGACCACGTTCGTGGTTCGGCCGCACTACGTTCGATCGTCTACTTGAACTGTTAGTATAATATATAATAATAAATACCAGCCCTGTATTACACTGCCCTACTGCTGGGCACGAGCCTCATCTCAGTGTGAAAACGGATAAACATAGCCCACCATGCTGGCCTAATGCGGGTTGGCAGACTTCACTAATTTTTGGGAACATTGCAGGTTTCCCCACGATGATTTCCTCCGTCACTGTTAAAGCGAGCGACAATTAACTATTAAATACGTACATAACTTCGAAAAGTCAGATGCGCGCCTTGGAATCAAACTCGAGGCCTCTACATGGCAGTCCAACGGTCTCCCACTATAATTTTGCTTCTATTAGTATAGACCAAGTAGATTAAACTATGATTTTTCTTTCAGCTGCCAGCTGAACAGCTTATGCCACCGGAGCTGTACGTGACTCCTCCACCACCATCACTTTACAGCAACCCAAACAGGAACCCGTTAAACTTGACTCAAATGCCTGAGCTGGAGCCACGGTACCATCTGGAACCCAGGTCGCTGGTCGCCGACTCTAGGAGTTGCTCCAACTCTCCCCCAGTGAGATTCAATGCTGAGAATAACAGTGTGCATTTCAGTAAAAATGTTTTGGATAGAACCACCAATACCCTGCCGCATTTGAAACCTAGGATAAATGGTAAGCCTACTTGTATATACTTACGTATATTGCATGAATGGCTGCATGAACATATATTGGCCACAGGGGACAAAACTTTGTGATCCACAAATGGTTCTTCTGAGTCTTGGTGTTTGTGTCCGATGTTTGAGTGTTTGTAAAGTCCCAGCAACACAGGATTTATTCCTAGTGCGGCAGTTGCCTTTTTAAAAAGAAAAATAATAAAAAACGTTTACGTATGCGTTCATCCGCAACAGGATAGGCAGAGGTCTAATACATCCACATTTCGCCAGTTATGGCTTTAGTTACCACGTAATAGGAGACGAAGCCATTGCCGCCTATCCGGAACAATTCAAGACTCCGTGGCTCCGCGATGCTACTAAAAAACTCTTGACGGAAACACCAAATTACACTACATCCGAACCGGTCATTGAACTGAAGACCTTAGGCACAGCTGTAGTATTCACGATAGCTGTCACCGAAAGAAAGTCAAAATAAATTTTAGTTATGCCCAAAATAAGGTAAATTGTTAGTAGTAGAGCCTCGCTGATTTCAGCATGAATGGGCCGGCTCGACCGGGGTAGGAGTACCTCTCACAGAATATCGCCGTGAAATAGCAGTATTCCTACTGTTGTGTTTCGTTCGATGAGTGAGAGTGCCGGAGGCCCAATCACCCTCTTTCCTCCTTCCCCCTCCTTTTCCTTCCTACTGCCTTTCCTAAAGGGTCGGCAACGTGCAAGTGATGCCTCTGGTGTTGCAGGCGTCCATAGGCTACGGTGACCACTTACCATCAGGTGGGCCGTATGCCAGTTTTCCACCACAGTTGAATAAAAAAAATCCAAATCTGAATATTAGACAGATGTCTAGGCATTATTTTGTATGTGTATGTCTAAAATGTTTTTTATTTGCAGGAAACTCGCAAACACAGATGCAGAGTGAGCCGAAACCGTCGTGTATGGCAAAAACTACCGACACAAACTTAGAAATAAAAGTTAGCAAAGATTGTGACTGAAGCAAATATTAAATAGTGATCTTGGACTAGGCAAAGTGACAGGCCGTGGACTGTAGTGCAGTGTGGACTTGGCCTTCAGTGATGTACAGGCCTTGGACTAATAATTGGCGGTCTGTACAATGCCGTTTTAAATATGTAAAGTGTAAATAGTTGTGATAAAATAAGTCAGAAATTGTTTTTTGTATCTTTCGACCCGTCCGTTATTTTATTCTTACACAAAGTAAAATATACAAATGTTTATTTTAAAATTTGTAATGTCTTGCTGAGTATTCGTTATATTACCAATTAATTTATCCGGTATTATTTATTGGCACTTGAATAATGTTTTTTATATAATATGATTATCTAAAATAAATGTCAATTTGATAAAACGAAAAGAAACAAACTGTTTGTTTGTTTAACCCTTAAAGGCTACTACGGTGTTTTTACACCCGGGTGACTTAATTTTGTGCTTGTATCTTTTTTCGTATTTAACTTAGCGCTTTGAGATTCCGTGTAATCTCGTAAGTCGACAGCAGCCCTCGAACACGCAGGCAGAGAGGTTGTGTGCGTACGCTGGTCCCAAGACACACTCATAACCCGGTGTTTTGTCACCCATTTTATGCGTAGTGGGCTATTGAGTACAGCATAAGTAATAAACTTTTTATGTTTTCTTGTAAATGTTATTTTTATGTGTATTATGTTTATTATAAAGCGATAGCTCAGTGGGGAGACCAACAGACTGCAATGCAGAGGGTCTCGGGTTCGAACCCACGTCGCGCACCTCAGACTTTCGGAAGTTATGACTTTTCGAAATGATGTGCGTATTGATTGACAATTATTGCCTGCTCCGTGCCTCGGAGAACACGTTATGCCGTCGATCCCGGCTGCCATGAACATATATGGCAGTCGTTATTGGGAAGTCAGTGCCCTCTAATATTCTGACATTGGTCTAGCCTTAGGGTATCGTTAGCCTTCGGGTTGCGGAGGCCAAATGGCAGTCGCTCCGTGTAAAAACTGATATCCAGTCAAATCCGGTTAGACTAGAAAGCCGACCTCAAGTGGCTCGAATAAAGGCTAGAAGATTATTTTTATTTGTATTTTTATGTGTTTTTATATTTATATGCTATTTTATTTCAGATTATGCATCGAACATAACTGTAATAAGTAAGTAATATTTAGTTTGCCAAAGATTAAAGAAATTTAGAAAATATTGTAAGTTTTCATTATTGTAGTCTATAATCACTAAAAATATGTTGATTTCATGTTTATTTTGTCTTACAAGCATCTTTAAAAAAGATTACAAGATATCAGTTTGAATTAAAATATTTTAGGCTTTTTTAGATATAAGGATAAATAATATGGCTTATCTGTGATTATTAAAAATATAAAGACTGATTAAAATAACATAATAAGACATTTTCTTTCAAGTTTTTCCATAACTCTTCAAAATCACCATAATTTTGAGAACCCCTCTGTCACTCGCAATTTAAACTGACGTGTTGTCACTGCTGTCGAAGTAAAAAAAACGTGGATGTAATTCGACTAAATACGAAACGTCATTATTCAGCGTCTGTTATATGCATTTAAAGGTACACCTTTATTTGGAAATACTTTAATGCATTCAAGTTTGACAATTACTGCGTCATTGTTACAGGATCGTCGTCGACAATTAGATGAAGCCTAAATCACTCTCACAGAACACTTATACTCAAAGAGATCACTCTGCATCACTTTGTAAATAAGGGACTGTACTTTTTACTCGATTGTATTTTTTACTAAGCCTTATAAATATTATCAATAATTATCTTTTTTATTGATGGCATATTTAAGAGATGTATCAAATTTATGATTAAATAGAAAAAAGAAAAGATTATATAGGAAGTTTATAACATCAGAACATCACAAACAACATAAAATATAGGTATTTGAATTTGGAATCAATATCACCAAATTTAAATTTCAAGCCACGCATTGATTTGTCTTCGAGTCCAAAGACTGGGACTCACAGAGTACAGAGTATTGGGACCGGAAAGGGTCGGCAACGCGCAAGTGATGCCTCTGGTGTTGCAGGCGTCCATAGGCTACGGTGACCCCTTACCATCAGGTGAGCCGTATGCTTGTTTGCCACTTTAGTTGTATAAAAATAAACCTGATTCCTTAAGAAGAAAGTAAGAAGCGCTGTGCTGCCACCAGTTATCTTTGTCCCCTGGCCTGGCAGCACAAAACACAGAAACGCCATTTTTGAAGGATCACACACTGTTGCGTTACCACGCCATAGTGTAGGTAATACCCCAGCGGTACTGTGCGCTTGTTTTATTTTAACAGTATAAAAAATGTTTCCTTAATTGGTAACTAAAATATTTATGATCAGGTTCAATTTTGGGTATTTACATGAAAAAAGAGAACTGCCTACAGATGTGAAATGTTATATAGTATTTTTAATGTTTGCGTTAGTAGCGTCTAGTGAAAAAAGTTGCGATTATTATCTCCTATTCTTTCTTCTTTCTTTCTTTTCGTGTGGTCTACCTGTTGTCAAGAGTCGTTCAAGCCGTAGGCCTCTGACATGGCTTATGCAAATGTGTATTTTAACTTTATTTTATAGAATCTGTACACAAAGGTATCGGTATATTTGAGGATCGTTTGTTACGTAAACATTATTTCTTTTTAATTTTATGTAAAACGTATATTGCGGCATTTATTTGACCATTCCATGTGCGCGTCTAAATTATTTTTGTGTTGAACGAAATTATTACATTAACCTGTCAAATCTTAGAATGCTAGCCATAAATAAAAGCATATCGTGTCTGGCCGTAGGTGTGCCGCCGCGACTCAATAGGTTAATTTGCTTAGAAACGAAACCATAACAAATAGATAATAATTTTATTTGATAAGTTGCAATTATTCGTGCGGTACTTCGTTGTACTTCCTTAAATATGACATACTTTCTGTTATTGTGATTAGTGCTTAGTGTGATTTGATTTGTGGATCATGCATTTACATACATGTACATGGTTAATATTGTCTTTATCCTTCTTATGTGTAATGTGATCTTGACGTACACAATTAAGAAGTATAGCTTCTGAAGCAATGTTACCTAATTACAGATCCACGAAACACGATGTGGTCTGCTGACTTATTTAAACATTGCCCATCAGGGGTAAACCATTACACGATTAAAGCGGCAACCCCGTTAGGGGCTATTGAAGTATTATTTACTAGATGGTTTGTCAACTGACATGATTTAAAAGCATAGTACAAATTATAGCCTACCTACAAAAATAAATTAAGCAGTCTTTTATCAGAATCACTGCAGGAAGCTGTAAATATGTATATATTAACTGCAAGATCCATAAATAAATAATTCTAACTCAATCTAAGACCGTAAAATACAGTCATATATATTTTTACAATTTAGCATGGAACGATATCCGAGCTGACAGCACGGTGAACGCCATTTTGGTAAAGATACCGGATCGCAACAACAACTATTTGAAGAACATTTTGTGGTCTGCCTAAACCTCTATACTACAGTGCAGTCTAAATAAGATGGCTGAAGGATAATAAGGCTGTGGGGCGAGCAGGCAGAGATAAGAGGTGGTTGATTGGTATTGTGGATTCGTGGATTGTGTACCCACAGAATCCTTTTTATTTTCATCATGACAACAGTAACTCTTCTATAAGATTAATAATCTCCATTAAAATATCGATCCCTGATTTAGATAACGTAACTTTTAGATATAAATAATAAAAATTGTTGTAATATTTGTGCTAAAAACTTATTCAACCCACCAAAGGTTGAATAATATTTTTAAATATGTGCTATAATTCAAAATATCTACATATGGTGCCCATTACTTATAGAATATACCTGTCTTTAATTTTAAATAGACTTTGGACCACAGTAGCGCCTCATAGATTTAAAAAGGTTCGATCCCTCTTTCGAATGTCAATTTACTTGTTATCACATCGGTATTTGCATATTCGTATTGATTTCAGAATTTAACCGGTTGACGTCACGGTGGCTTGCACATTACTGACGTCACAAACGCATCTAAGATATTACTCATGAATTTGGAAACGCTGAATAGGGATCCTATGCTGTGCAGGTAAGCTTTTAAACAGCATCACGCTTGTATGGTAAGCAAAATGATAAGCAGGGACGTTCATCTTTAACATTTTGTCAACTGTGTTTTTAAATTCCATCCAATACTATTGGATTCTACTGAGAATAACTGCCCTCCAGTGGTACTTTAATTGACGTGATAATTGAACTTACGATCTCCATTATTGTCATTAAATTATTATGAATCATAACCGGTTTAGTAGTTCCTAAGATTAACGTGTTTAAACGTACATGTAGTATATATGTTATATTAGCTTTCTGTCCCGTGAATCCCATTGGAATGAATACCGGGATAAAAAGTATCCTTCACATTAATCTAGGATATGGTCTATACGTGTCACTAAAATCCGTTCAGTTTTTTACGCTTAGTTACGTAACTGACATCCAAACATCTCTCTTAGGTACATACATACATACATACATAGATTCACGCCTGTTTCCCAGAGGGGTAGGCAGAGACTACGGATTTCCATTTGCTACGATCCTGACACACTTCTCTGGCTTCATTCACTTCCATCACATTTCTCATACACGCCCGTCGGTTCAAGGAGCTCTTAACCTGGCCTTTGTCCAGAACGCCTCCGATCTGATCGAGAAACGTTCGCCTAGGTTTTCCTCTTGCGACTGTTCCATTCACACTAGCCTTCTAAACTTTCTTAGTCTGTCTTTCCTCGTCCATTCTTTCTACATGTCCAAACCAGCTTAACAAACCCTTTTCTATTCTTGTCACTATATTGACTTTCATGCCGCATCTCTCTCTAATCACACTATTCCTTAATCTATCTTTCAGAGTCAGAGTGGTGAAAGAGACTCAGTCGTATAAGTCGTGTAAGAAGCGACTAGACTACATTTTGACAGCTAAAGACTGACTTAGTCCTTTAACCCTTAGCTTTTAGTCTCTTAAGTCTTTTTAGTTCTCGACTAAGGTTTGCGTAGAATAAGCATAGTCTCTAGTGCTTTAAGGCTTATAAGGCGTGTTAGTCTTATAAGGCTTGTAAGTCTTTTAAGGCTTTTAAGTTTGAACTAAAAAGACTCGCCTAGGGAGTCGTGTATGATTGATTAGTTATGAAAAAGACTTAAATTTACTCCATCTTTTAAGAATTATCAAAAAGTCTAATCCCCATTGCAGTAACTACTACTAAGCACTAGCTAAACTCTAAAAGAAAGACTGGACAGCCAATATAAACAGAAATCCTACATCTTTTGTATCATTCATTAGAAGTAAAAAAAAAAAATAGCCATATTAAGTTGTAAATAATCATTTATTTATTTGTACAATAATTTGTAGCTGTGTTAAATTGAAGATAGAAAGTTAAAGGATTTTCATCCATGATGATAGACACATTGACGCTCTAATGCTTTGCGTTTCCAAGCGATTTCGTTTTTTTGTAATTAAATTACCAGATTTGGAAAAAGCTTGTTCGCTTGGAACACTTGATGCTGGCACACAAAATACATCATATGCCATTTTTGTCAGACAAGGTAAGTGATACTTTTGATTTGACCACCAAGACAAAACATCTGTGTCTTCTGTCTCAAGTGGTAATGAAAAGTACTTTTCTATTTCATTTTGGACACTGAAAGTGTGCTTGTAAATAGAAGAAAAAATGTTAATTCTGGTATTCTGTGACTGTATATTTTCTGACTCGCGTTGTGTAATCTGTTCGTGTGTGCCGTTTGCGTAATACATGTAAAAATAAGTTTTAAAACATAACAGTGTTTCTTCGTTTTCGTCTCCAGTAAAATAAGTATTTTTTAAACGTGGGTCTAATAGCACGGCAAATTTTGCAAAATTAGTATACAAATGCGGTTTAAATTCGTTAATTTTTTTAATCATAACTTCAACACACCTTTTGAATAGCTCGTTGTCAGTTTGATTCAAAACTTGTTCCCTTACGACATCGATTATGGGAATAACGTAAAATAGGCTAGGGTACTTAGACTTTGAAAGTAACAAAGTTGCATCGTAAAAAGGTTGAAGAAATCGTATCAAATCTTTTACTTGATCCCAGTTTTCTATCAGATACTGGTTGAATTCCCTTTTCTGCTGACATATGTGATCCAAAACATTACGCATACTATATGCACGTTCTAGCATCAAGTACACGGTGTTCCATCGAATGGGCATTTCCTGAAGAAGACTCAGTTGAGGAGCATCCAGTAATTTGCAAGTTTCAAAGTACATTTGCTTCTTCTTTGCCGAAAAATTTATTACTTTCACTAATTTTGAAACATCATCAATAGGCTTCTCAATCGTTTTCAATCCATTCTTCACAACTAAGTTTAATACATGTGCAAGGCACCTCGTATGAGTGACATTTTCGTAATTACTGTGAAATAATGTCAATAATTGCAATAATTTTACATTAGTAGCTTCGTTGTCAGTTGTAATTGACATGATTTTGTTTTCAATACCATAATTTTGCAATATTTCTATTAGTTTGTCCAAAATATTTCCGCTTTTATGCGGATATGGCATTAAGTCGAATTCCAAAATTATAGCAGTCAATTTTGATTCAAGAATAAAGTGCGCGGTGACGACCAAATATGGTTTATTTGTGACGGACGTCCAGAAGTCCAACGTCAACGCAATCTTACCTGGAACTGACTTCAAACACTCCATGATTTGGTTCTGTTTTTCTTTAAAAACTTTTTGCATGTTCAAATTTAATTGTGTGCGACTTAGTCCAGAATAATTTGGATTTAGTCCATTAATAAGTTTCTCAAAATGTTCTTCGTCAACAACTGAAAACGGATGATTTCCGTGGATAACAAAATTCAACACCAAATTGTCATAATATTGTTTATTACCAGCAGCCTCGTTCCGCAAAGCATTATGATGAGCACCATGTTCGTGTTTTTTGTAATGCTGCTTCAGCATAGAATGTGAAGTTTTGATTGAATATTGTTTAGTGCATAATTTACATTTCACAAATGTATCACTTTTTTCAAACTGTTCTAGAACTAATGACTTTCTGTTCCTCTTGCTTGAATTCATTATGTCCCGCGTTAAATAGTTATAATTATATGATCAAGTAGTAATCAACACCAAAGAGGAAAACAACAACAAAATGAATATTACTAATACGTCTTCTAACTTGCAACATGAGCAGTGAGCAGTCAACTGAACTCATTTATATTATTTTGCAGAATACCCGCAATAAAAAATATCAAAAGTATCCGTCCTTTCGCCAGTTAAAATTAATGTTACCATGGTTTATCGGAATGTTAGTGTTCCCGTGTATTGGAAAGTTTTTTTTACTTTTTTTACGAAAACAGCTCATTATAAGAAGATATTTATATTATTGTAAAACTATCTTTTAGTTACAAAGATTTTTAAATTTATTAAATAAGTACACATTGAACTTATCATTGATTAAAAGGTCTGCAAAACAGCTATCTACTCATGATAAGTGTATTTACAATGTAGACGTAACGTGCAAGAGCGTACAACTATTTTAAACTTTAAAATTGTATAAGCGACGTTTCAGAGTCTTGTTTAGCATAAAATACTCGATATAAAATAAAATTTACTTGTTTAATGTAATAAACATGTTGTATGTCCGACAGGGCCGGCAGGAGACCGAGAAAAAGGTTTATTGCGATTTATTAACCACGAATATTGCTGGATAGTCATTATCATTGGGACAAAGACTTAAAAGGCTAGCTGTATAAGATTTTATTAACCGACTAAGGTGTAAGCATTTTCTTAAAGGACTGAGTCGTTAAGCTGTTTAAGTCTTCAAGCTAGTCTTATTAGTCTAAAGATAGTCTTATTAGTCTAAAGATAGTCTTATTAGTTTAAAGATAGTCTTTTTAGTCTGAACTAGTTGTTTAAGTCATATTTTAAAGGACTTAAACAACTGAGTCATGTCAACACACTCACACCACATATACTTCTTAGCGCTCTCATTTCTACAGTATTTATTCTGCTCTCATGCTTCTTTTGCCATACCCAACTTTCACTTCCATACATAAGTGTGGGCACTAATAGTCTTCTATGAACAGCCAAAGGTAGGTAGTTCTCTTAGGTAATATGATGATAATAAGCTTATGATGATGAGGATGGCTTAGTGGTTTAGTGGTCGCCTCGCCAATGCCTCTGCGCCGAGTGTAGCCGAGCATACCATTTGCATGTGCAACCATTTGTGGAACACACAATGTTCCACAAATGGTTGTTCCAAGTCTGGGTGTTCTTTGTGTCCGTTGTTTGAATGTTTGTAAAACCCCCGCTACACAGGAATTATTCCGAATCCGGGAATTGCCTTAAAAAAATTATGTTGATATATACTGGGTGTAAGGGACGGCCCGCTGTCCCTTACCGAAAACTTACCTTACTTACTTACTCGGCGTACCGAAAACTTTAGCAAGACGTTTTTCTATAAGTACTTATCACGACGCAAACTTTAATTAGTAAAAAAACGCAAGATTAAAATGTTATGTAGATTAACATTATTACGCGGTACGCAATGGATTGCTACCAATACATCGCACTCGACGAATGAACTCTGCGTTCCGCGCGCATAAAAACAGCTGATCTTTTTAAATCCCGACAATTTAATTACATTGCTGTATTGTAGAAAAATATGACAGGCAGAAAAATGAAAAATTGCAGAAAAGCAATTGTGATTGTTGAAAAAAATTCCAACGATTTTTAACTCAGAATAATGGTCTGAATCTACTATTTCAGTTTTCGGTACACCGTCCCTTACACCCAGTATGCTTTCTTTTTTAGTTTATTTGGGGTACATCGGGATTTCTGTCTCAAATAAAGACCAGTGCGGAGATTCAGTGTCATGAAGAATGATACTATATTAGATGGTACCAGGATATCTGGAGTGAGTGCATATTATGTTTAATTATTGACATCAGTAAAGATAAGGTATGGATACTAAATACTTAGTATTTGGTTGATGAATGCATGGTAGGCGCCGTTGCTTAGGTGGCCGCCGCTATCGCTGCGCTGAGTGTTATGGGTTCGATACCCAAACGAGACAAAAATGTGTAATTGATATATAGTTTTTTCGAGTCTGTGGTTTCTTTGTGTCCGTTTATTGAGTATTTGTAAAGTACTCCGCAACACAGGAAATTAAATTAAGACGGGAGAAGTCTCTTAAAATATGTGGTTCGACGGCTCCTGCCGCACTGTGTTGTGGGTTCGAATCCCTTACAGGATTACTGCCTATGTGATTCACAAATAATAATAATTTATTGTTCCAAAAAGCCACAATACAATCACATAAATACAATAAAACAATTTTCGTATTTAACTGTTTCATTGAACTCTGGTACCCAAGATTAGATTAAACTTGTGTTATGGGTACCAGCGTTCTCACAAAGGATTTCCCATATTTGGACACCGAAAGTGACAGATGCAATTGGGACTATTTACAATAGCTATGCGTGAGTATGCGCACGTACGTGTGTGTGTTCACGTGTGTTGTGGATGTCTGTGTTCATGTGAGTGCATGTGTGTGTGTTCACGTGTATACATGTGTGTGTGCAAATAGTTGTTATGAGTTTGGGTGTTATTTCCTAATTTAATTTAATGTTTGTAAAGTTCTTAGTTTTCTTTAGAACCCTTTAAAACTTTAAGCAGCATACCATTCACGATACTACCGCAAGTTTTTATATATTCGTATGAGCTATTGCAAATTGTAAGTGTAATATTTACATTTTAATATCTTAAAATATATTAATCCGCTATTTTAGGATTTTACCTATCGTATGTTTATATTTTCGTAATACTTTATGATACGTCCTTTACCAGGAAAATCCATTCGTAGCCGATAAACAATCAGTTTTAAGGTCAGTAAAATAAGGTTTAAAGTGGAACGTATTTGCCAACAAATACACGATTCAAATGTACAGTACTTTGACAGCGGCTCGTATGCAAGCCGCTGTCAAAGAGCCGGTTAAGTCGCGATCCCAACGAGAAATGATATCTGTCAAAGTATTGATCGAGACAAAGTAATCTATAGCCTTACTGATATTAAAACAGAAGTATTTTTGAAATGGTGCTATGTCACTCTTGTCTATAATATATGTACCTATATATTTACTTTTCCAGATTAGGCAACCGGAGGTCTGCTCTCGTCGGTCAGAACTGCCTGCAGGCTGTTCAAGCTAAGAACGCATACCGGAGGAGAGATGCTTCCTGCTGTACAACACTGGCACCAGGCGGGTTCAGTCCACGCATGAGCATATAACCACCGTCGCTTATAAACTGGCGGCTTCGATGGCGTAGTGGTTAATGTAACCGACTGCCACGCCTGAGGTCGCGGATTCGATTCCCGCACATTTCAAACATTTGTATGCATGAACATGAACGTTTATCTTGGTCTGGGTGTTTCTATGTATAATATGTATGTATTCACAAAAGGAGGGATTCCTTGGGGGAGGCCTATGTCCAGCAGTGGACGTCTTTTGGCTGACATGATGATGATGATGATGATGATTCACAAAAGAATACATATTATGTTAATCTATTGTCTAGTACCTACCTACATACATAGTATAAGCTCTGCTTAGTTTGGGCTAGATGGTGTTGTGTGTATGTGATAGAATAGAATATTGTAACTACGCCCGGAGACACCCCTGTGTATGCTTTAGAAGGTAAATGTTTTTTATCTTTTATGGCGCAATTACTCTTAGTCGTTAGCCCGAAAGATGTTACTCGAATTCGAGCACCCGATACATTAATTACATTGTTTTACTCAAGTTCTGTTACTGTATTGTGACGAGTGGCGAAGTACTGTTTGACAATTGAAAGGAAATCGGCGTCGGGTAACCGAAACGAAAGCTGTTCGAATACGGGCGTACTCGACTCCGTTCATTTACACTTAGTCGTTTATCCGAATTCCATAGGCAATCGAATACGAGCGATCGATACGAATGATAACACCTGTATCGCGAGATAAGGAATATATCCTACGTAACCCGTTCAGGGGAGGGAGGAGGGTCTTCAAAATGCTACGCATGGTCACAGAACGGAGAGGGTTTACTTTTTCGGCATGTAGATAAATAGCCTTTAAAGAAATCTCGCGCTTTTTCGAGCTATATCCAAATATGGCTCCGAATATGATCCATTTTTTCTTTTAACTTTCTATTTGCAAAAAAATATTTTTAACCATATTTATGAATTAGGTACTACGTGAAAAGTAGGGGGGAGGGAAAAGTCTTGGCATATACTACGGGTGGTCATCGAGAGCGGGGAGCAGGTAAAATAAAAAAAAATGCTATATGAACATTCTATTATTTAGCGAGAAAATTAAATTCAAATTCAAATAGTTTATTGCGAATATAGGTTGATACCGTGGTGGTGACATAGTTTTATCAGTACTGAACAAACATTTAGTTCAGCTATATTCCGCCAATTGGCATGCAATATTGATCAGATTGTATTATTGAAATTAAACTACTATATACAGATTTTATCGCGTTGTTTATTTGACACTTTATTACATAATTTAGAAACTGTTACACTACTACTAGGTACTATTAAACTTTACTAATTTTAAGCTAATTAAATTATTTAAACTATTAAAACTATTTATACTATTACTATACTGTGTACTAATAAAGTGTCAAATAAACAACGCGATAAAAGCTGTATATAGTAGTTTAATTTCAATGAATAACATTCGCGTAAACAGAAGATAAAGACTGTATTACTTATTTATATACTTTTATATTAAATTATTAAAATATGCTCTAGTTATAACTGAAGTTCACATGAAACATAATCAAAAACAATATAAATATTAATTAATTAAATGTTATCCATGTCATTGTTTTTATTATACAGGTCAATTTAGATAATATTATATAAGTCAAGTGAATTTTGTTATGAGTCATTAAAAGCTAATTATATTATTGGATGTCATATTTGTCTTCGAGATATTCTTTCAGTGTGTAGTATGTATGCCTTATTAACAAAAAATTGCTTCGATAGCGTTTTAAATTATTTATATATGTGTTGGAGCATCTCAATATGTGTAAATGCTTATAAATTCGAGGGGTCATACAAAATATACCACCTCTTAAAGAACGTCGTGATATTGCAGACATTATTTTTTGATGTGAAACATCTATAGCCGCAGGTAAAACCGATTGCTGGCGTGGCGACGCATGCCGTGGCGACGCGTCACTACGCTATATGATAATATATATATATATATATAGTTATATATATATGTAGTAGTGTGTATTTTATATTTAATGAAAATAAATGTTTATTAAATAAACAATCATCATTTTCTGGAAAATCCGTAATATTTTATTTTTACATTATGCCATATTAGTTCCTGTCGTAATCTGATCTTTTATGCATATTACTTGTACAAAAATAATTTCGTTGTTTCACATCTGCCAGGCGTCCCGTGACGGCTAACAATATTTTACTTAAAACTATAAACAATGACATTGATTGTCCTGAGCTCCTATCTAAAATAGGATTTAATGTGCCGAGCAGGGCAGTGCGTTTCAATCCCCGCATACATGTACCACATGCTTCTAACTACAGGCAAAACAGCTATTTGGTGCGAGCAAGCAGAAACCTTGACAAAATGTGTAAAACCTATGACATAGATGCATTTTCTAGAGAATGGATCTATATCATTCTAGTAGCATGTCGCGAGTACGGAACTGCTTAACTGATGAGTTTTCCAATAATATTGTATAATTTTATTTAAGAGCTATTTTAGTATTCAACGGCCTCGATGGCGTAGTGGTTAGTGTAACCGACTGCCACGCCTGAGGTCGCGGGTTCGATTCCCGCACAAGTCAAACATTTGTGTGCATGAACATAGATGTTTGTCTTGGTCTGGGAGTTTCTATGTATAATATGTATGTATTTACAAAAAAAAGTATAATATGTATGTATGTTTATCCATTGTCTAGTACCCATAGTACAAGCTCTGCTTAGTTAGCACACAAATGTTTGACTTGTGTGGGAAGCGAACCCGCGACCTCAGGCGTGGCAGTCGTTTACACTAACCGCTACGCTATCTAGGCCAACGTTTAATCATTTAATAACACAAAATAAATTTAAAATTTTGCATTCATGCATTCTGCTCACAGTACCTCAAACATTCTAATAATTATACTCTCCATTCATCCGCAAAAATATATACATATATAGGAGTGAACGCGCGGGATTCGAACCCCAGACCTCAAACACAGCAGTCGCATTCACTACCAGGCACGGAGGCTATGTATGTATAATCCAATACACAACAATGCCATTCATACCTACCTATTTATAATAAGTCAACAAGACGGTGATATAGTAAATTATACAAATATTTGATATAGGTAGATCGATTCTAGCGCGCGCTGCCTTGAAACACAATATTAGTAAATAATGGATGATTTACGTTTTTTTATTTCCGTGAGTAGTTTAATACTTGCCGTAATCTTTTAATAATTGAGTATTATCTAAATCTATACAAATAAATAAAATTGAAGTGTCTGTTTGTAATGTCAAAATAACAGCTTTTTAACTAATGCATATGAAAATATATAAGGTACCTATACGAAAACATCTATTTTTTAAATTTTTGTCTGTCTGTCTGTCTATCTGTTTGTTCCGGCTAATCTCCGGCTGAACCGATTTTGACGGGACTTTTACTGGCAGATAGCTGATGTTATAAGGAGTAACTTAGGCTACTTTGATTTTAGAAAAAAAATAGGGTTTTCGGAGACAAACACTTTTTAGTTAAAATCTACGGGGACGAAGTCGCAGGTAACAGCTAGTTGGTTATAAGTAAGATACTATTGTATTTATTAACCTCCGAGTCTTCTTCGAAGAGGTTAATGAAAACACTATGTGGGTCTGTGTGTCTGTCTGTTAGTGACAGGTATAACTCCGGAACCACTGGACCGATTGACTTGTAACTTGGTGTGCAGACACCTTGGGGTCATACCTCGGTCGAGTTTGAATATGGGCCCTGTGGGTCAAAAGACACCCAAGTCATTTCTTTACATTACTTTTAGATTTAAGACAAAGAGGTTGAATCCTGGGTTTTTACATTCATCTCGTTTGTTTTCGTTTTTGTTTACCTATGAATAAATTGGAAATGTTAAAAATTATATTTGAAGAGGAAATCTTATAACAGAACTTTCTCCTTTCTTTTTCTTTATAAAAGGCCTCTTCCGCACTAGGAATAATTTCTATGTCGCGGGGGACTTTACGAACATTCAAACCACGGACACTTGTTGACAAAAATTGTTTTCTCAAACTTTCGGGATCGATATTATTGTCTTATAAAACTCTTTTTTTCTGTGTTAAACACAAACTAAGTAGCGTTACACGTAACACGCCGGCAAATGGCGCTTGACAGAATTTTAGTACTCGCCGCCTGGCGGCTTGATAAAGTTTAGTTATTTTCTTTTTTATGTGAAAAGAGAGTAGAGAGATGGAAAAATGAAACAAACTTGACTCTAAATATATATTTTTTTTTATTAAACAGTATCTACAAATCAATGAAATGAAATAACAACAAATCAATCAGAATCTATTTCAACTATATTAGAAACACTGGTGGAAACTAAAGGTTCATCTTCCACATTATTTACTAAAGAATGAAATACTAAATCAATCCCAGGATTAAAAAGGCATATCCATATTAAGATTTCGTAGTAGCATATTTGACGTCATTTGGTACTTAAAAACTCTACCTATTCTGACTCCTGTTTTAATGCTGCAAGTCTGGTGTAGTGGTTTAAGTGGTCGCCTCACCACTGCCTCTGCGGCGAGTGTTGTGGGTTCGAATCCCACACAGATTTAAAATTTGTGTGATCCACAAATGGTTGTTCGGAGTCTGGATGTACTTTGTGTTGGTTATTTGTATGTTTATAAAGTCGTCAGCAATACATCAATATTATTCCTAGTGCGAGAGATGTCTTTTTAAATAAAAGAAAATAAAAATTATACTCGATTACAAGCTTCTGCCCGCAGTTTCGCCTGTCTAAATCTTACTTGAATGCATACGAAGATTAATATCCTATGTGTTAATGCAGTATATAGTTACTAGTTTTCACCCGCGGCTTTGCTCGCGTAAATGTAGGTTAGGTTAGGTTGGCAACAGTTCTTTTTTCGGGATGAAAGGTACCTTGTGTCCTATTCTGTACCCTTGACAACGTGTATGCAAAATTTCATGTTGATCGGTTGAGTAGTTAAGGCGTGTAAGCGTAACAAACAAACAAACCAACTCATTTTCACATTTATAATATTAGTTAGGATATGCGTGTCAAGTTGCATTTAAAGATATCCAGCGGCTTACGAATGATTGGGTATCAAACACTTTTACATTTATAGTAGGTATCAGTTTTGCCTGCGTCTTTACCCGAGTAAAACGCACAGCAACGTTTAAAATAAATATAAGTAGCCCTGTATTAAACAGTTCCTCTGCTGAGCGCGGACCACTTCTCAGTGGGAGAAGGGTTAGGCCATAGTCCACCACGCTGGCTCAGTGCGGGTTGGTGGACTACACATATCTTCAAGACCATTATGGATTACTCTCATACAACACATGTTTACTCGCGATGTTTTCCTTCAACGTTAAAGCGATAGGGAAAATCTGCAAAATGAATTGCTTTTAAATATGTATGGATGTCGGTATGTTTTATCATATATTGTCAGCACCTAACTCAAAAGCCGCATCTAGCATTTATAAGTTCGTATCGTTGCGTTTTAACTAAATTGTTGTATAATTTGTTATGAGGTACGATGGGACTGGCATATACAATTGTATAAAAGTCCCTTGTAATAAATAAAGAGTAAAAAAAAAAAGTTAAAGCGAGCGATAATTAGCTACTAAATACGCACATGACTTCGAAAAGTCAAAGATGTGCGCCTAAGGATCAGACTCGAGGCCTCTATGTGACAGTCCAAAGGCCTCTCACCAGGCTATCGCTGCTTTTTTAGCAAGGATAGGAAGCTTATACAGAGCAAATGTTACCTTATAAAAAAATATGTCAATCAAGGACATAATTTATCTATATACCAAGTTACATCCAAAGCCATCGGAAATTTTATCCATGATTAAGTAACAAACTGACAAGACACTACATCCAGATAATATCAACATCCAATAGCAATGTCAGGATCAGTACAATGTCCTCCAGACCGAATTTCGGTCACGGTGGCCAGTCTTAACGGAAACTGGCCATCTGCGCAGGAGATATTAATGTTCCTTAACTCCCATGATCCGATGGGACCAATGAGGGTGTCTAACACCGCCAACTACCTAACTCGGGATTGCTATTGAGGATATAAAACCCAATAACTTTTTGTTGGCACGACCCGGGATTCGAACCCGTCACCTCATGCACAGCAATCGCATTTACTACCGCTGCGCCACGGAGGCAGTACAATAAAATAGTTCTTGACCTTCACTCGTAATCCCGACATTGATTCCTCATTAAAAATTGCACAACATGATCCACCTAATCAAAATCCGCTCAGCAAATATTAGTGAATTCAACAATCAGTATCAAGGCCTGTTTGACTTACTTTAGTATAAAAATGGGATCTACCTTTAATAAATCATCATTCAACAGATATTCGTTAGTCTATTGGATCTCAGCTTAAACAACATGAAGGTAAAGACAACCAAATTTTTACTTTTAATGTAATCTGTATTGATTTAATTCGGAAATCCGGGATAGGATTCGATTAGTGCCCTTTGGGTACGGCGATCTAAGAAATTGACAGCATTATAGGGTTTAAAGTTTCACAATAAAATTATGAAATAATAGTGTTCTAATCAATGCGATAAAATATGGAAAACAAAATTTGAAATATTTGAAAACCGAATTGTTTGCAGAATTGACTGGCCATAAAAATTTCGTATCAGGGCCATGAAGACAAAAATCAATTTAAGTTACAATAGAATTCTTAATACCTACATAGATATATTCGAAGTGATAAATGTTCGTAAATAAATAAAAAACATTTCATGCCCTCGGTCACAGTAATTGTTCAGTATAAAAGGTACATTATGTCCTTGTCTATACCTCTGTATGAGAAATTTCATGATAATCGGTCGAGTAGCAAAGGCACGAAAGCGTAACAAACAAACTCACATTCGCATTTATAATAAGCCTCTCGCCTCTATAACGCCCCTTCCGACAAGCATACAGGATATCCCAGATAAGTACTAACAAAAAAACATTTCACATAAAATAGAGATAGGAAATAATAGAATTCCGTTCTTGTGTAAGTGTATGTGTGAGTGCGACTCCGATTTTATTAAAAGCGTATCTATTTTCATAATTATTAATACTAATTTATTTATTTATTTTTATTAAGAAAACTAACAGCGATACAGTTTGTTTAACAAATCGAGTATAGTACAATTTTATATGGCCAATAACAGGTTTCCCTAAATAAGTTAATATAAACAAATTCAACGTATAGATAGGTCACTACTTACAACCTCTTATGTAAACATGGAATATAATAGAGTTTATAATTATAAAAATAAACACATTGGTTATACATATAAGAAGAGCAAGAGATGAAATGAAGTTGGACGTAGTTGCCTATCTTTTAATATCTTTATTACTTGTGATTTAAAAGATTTCTTAGAACAGCAGAAGAGATCCACCTCTTGGAATATGGTGTTAAGGTGATTTTCCACCAGAGTGGCGAGACGAGGCGAGGCGAGGAGAGAATTGAAATCGCACTGCCCTTTTCCACTAAAAATAGCCATCGCGAGCTCGCGCATCTTTACAGGCTATATGTATAACCCAATGCGATAAGTAGCAACAATCAACAATAAGCCTATCGCGAGATGCGTGTTTCTGTTGCAAAGTCAATTTATACTCTATGTATGAACTAATACGGTTCATTTTTACACAAACAAATATTTCAATTCTCTCCTCGCCTCGCCTCGTCAATCCACACTGTTTCCACCAAAGATGCGCTGGTAGAGAATTGAAAATTTGCCATACAAATTTCAATTCTCTCCTCGCCTCGCCTCGTCTCGCCACTCTGGTGGAAAATCACCTTTATAGGTGCGAGCAAAGCGGGTGAGCACACAGTTACCAGCGCGATTGGTTGAATGTCGGGGAACATGTAACAATGATGTTTGACGGGTGCGACGTATTGGAGCATTAAATGTAACCTGCGAGACCAATTCAGAACAAATAATGCTTTTTTTAAGAACAAGGATAATTCCTAGTACGCGGCATTAGTTTCCGGTACTAAGAAAATTCCATGATTATAAAAAAAGAAATAGAATTAGTAAAATTTTTGCTTTAGGTTTTAATTTTTGCCTCTCTAATGACAATTTTTGATGTATTATGGCTAAGCATTGCAGCTCCCCTGCGTCAGGGCTTTAACCGTGAGATATATGAAAGATAAGGGAATACAATCGCATTTATAATATTAGTGAGAGTCCTTCCTAATATTATAAAAGCGAAAATGAGTTTGTTTGTTTGTTACCTTTTCACCACTGAACCGATCATCCTGAAATTTTGCATATACGTTGTTAGGTGTACAAAAACGGACATAGGTTACCTTTCATCCCGAAAAAAATTACTGTTCCTGAGGAAAACAACAATAACGTTCTTATGATAATAGATGGCGCCACGTGTCTTTCGAATGATGATTGAATTATATTATTACAAGCAGAGTACAACTCGAATTGATTGTCAAATTCTAAATTAACGCGAGCGAAGTCGCGGGCAAAAGCTAGTTCTTTAATAAATGGCTGTCTATCGCAGATTCTTTGACAGAAATATTCCTAAAAGGACTGTCTTGAACTTTGATTTATTCCAATCTAAACTTTTAAACTTGACTTGTGAGCACGGCCCGTGTAATCCGGTCGAAACGTTAAAACATTAAAAGGAAAACATTATGCATGTACCTTTTACGTATTATTCCAATCTTTCTTAGCAGGTCATCTTTGTTGTTCTCCTGGTTATTGGTTGCGTGTCAGCTCGCGGCTCCGGTCCTTACCTGCCGCGTGGATGGAAACCTGATGGCCCAGCCTTTTACCTGCCTTCGGAAGTAACCGTAAGTAAAATTGTATTGCACGAATAGCATATTGGCTTATGTGGTCGCCTCAACACAGCCACTGCACCACATACATGTTGTGGGTTCAATCCCTACACGGGACTAAAAATATGTGTGACCAACAAAATGTCGGCCTCGATGGCGTAGTGGTCAGTGTAACCGACTGCCACGTGTGAGGTCGCGGGTTCGATTCCCGCACAAGTCAAACATTTGTGTGCATGAACATGGATGTTTGTCTTAGATGTTTTCTATGTATAATATGTATGTATTTACAAAAAAGAAAGTATATAATGTATGTTTGTCCATTGTCTAGTACCCATAGTACAAGCTCCGCTTAATTTGGGCTAGATGGTGTTGTGTGTATGTGGTAGAATATTATTATTATTAATATGGTTGTTCAGTGTCTGGGTGTTCCTTGTGACCGTTGTTTGATTGTTTGTCATGTCCCCCGCGCCATAGGATTATGCACCATAGGATTATGGATATAGAGCTAGTGCGGAAGTTGATTGTTTAAAGAAAAGAAAAAAAAAAGAAAAAAAAATTCAAGCCTATCACTAGCGTACGGCATCTTTTTAACTTGTTATGACGACTTGAATATTGTTCTCACTATTTGTTTTATTTTATGAGACATGAAATCAATATTACCTATTCAGCCAGCCGCCGCCGCCGTGCGGCCACAGAAAATTACTTGATGTAAAAACAATAAAGCAAGCACGAGATCTAACTCCATGTCTTACAATAATCTGTAAACATAATCAGAAACGCCACTAGACTACTTATAAGGTCCAGCTGTGGGCCCTTTCATATAACAACCTTGCACGCAATATAATTTTATATTTAATATAATATATGTATATATATATATATATATATATATATATATATATATATATATATATATATATATATATATATATATATATATATATATATATATATATATATATATATAATACTATAATAATATTCTACCACATACACACAATACCATCCAGCCCAAACTAAGCCGAGCTTGTACTATGGGTACTAGACAATGGATAAACATACATATATACTTTTTTTTTGTAAATACTTACATATTATACATAGAAACACCCAGACCGAGACGAACATCCATGTTCATGCACACAAATGTTTGACTTGTGCGGGAATCGAACCCGCGACCTCAGGCGTGGCAGTCGGTTACACTAACCACTACGCCATCGAGGCCGACAAATACTATTATGCTATTATATATAATATTATTATACTCTCTTGGCAGCACAGCGGTAGAATGCGATTGCTGTGCATAAGTCGGGTTTGATTTCCCGTTTGGGTAGTGTGATAAGGTTTATCTATCAAGAAAATCTCAATAGCAGAACGAGCCTGAAACTGTTTATTTTAAAGAGTATTCCCGCACTAGGAGTAATTCCTACATCGCAGGGGACTCTTTACAAGCATTCAACTGACGGACACAAAGAAGAGTCGGAACAATCATTCGTGGATCGCGAAAATTTGTATTGCGTGTAGGATTCGAACCCACAGCACTCGGCGTCGTATCAGTGGCGAGGTGAACACTTAAACCACTTCGCCATCTATGTAGTCAGGTGTGCTCGGTAGATGGCAATAGGGTCGCTTATTATATGCGACTTAAAGCCTTATTTGAGTAAATAATAATAATAATATCATTTATTTCTCCTCACACAATAGATTATTTCCATACAGTATAGTGACACATATAACTAGTAATATTATACAGTCCAGTATATGTGAGGAGCTGGTGTCTGTAGTAGGTTAAAACCTGTATTACCGATCACCAGGTCCCCACCCCACAGAATAACATGTTTACAATTTCAATTGTTACCATATGTCACGGGTATAATGCTCAGTCATAAGTTGTTCGAGAATATCTGAATATACATACATTAAAGATTTTTTGTGTGTGTGTGTGTGTGTGTGTGTGTGTGTGTGTGTGTGTGTGTGTGTATGTGTGTGTGTGTGTGTGTGTGTGTGTGTATGTGCGTGTGTGTGCGTGTGTGTGCGTGTGTGTGCGTGTGTGTGTATGTTATCCCAGTTTATTATTAACTTAATAAGTTTTCTGTTTCTTTATAGTCAAGCTCCAGCAGCCATTCTTTAACTGATGATTTACATCTATCCTTTGTTAGCGAGTAGATTGACAAAATTCTATTTAATTTGTTATAGAGATTACTGCTTTCATAGCAATAGAAACGGCGCAAGAAACTTGTTTTTCACAAACCCTATCTTTTAAAATGTAGGTGAAATACACCATGATTAGCGTCTTTAGAAAAATAAACGTGATACTATGCATGTATAATCTAACTTAAGAACTATTCAACAGAAACCAACCCCCAGTCCAGTTCAAGTATCTCTGCTTCAAGAGACCGAAGCTTCAGGTTCCGATGCCTTCAGGGAGTACGGACCTCCGAAGCTTGAGGAAGTATCCATCAGTGCGAACCAGGTCTTGCCTGATGAGGCTACCGAACACGCCTTCTTGGTTGAAGTGAAGAACGAGAAGGCCGTGGTTGCTGTCCAAGAAACTGTTAATGCTGAAGGTACACAATTGTTTTAAGAGAATACACAAGCATAAAAAGCATAAAAATTATACTTTACGAGATTTTGCCCGTGGTTTCGCTCGCATAAATGTAGGTTATGTAAATTTTTTATCCCTTGGGAACAGTACTTTTCTGGATGAAAACTACCTTATGTCCTTTTTCGTACCCCTGAAAACGTGTAAGCAAAATTTCATGATGATCAGTCGAGTAGTTAACAAAAAAACAAACTAACATTCGACCATTGGCATTGGACTTGCGATCGAGAGGTCGCGGGTTCGAATCTCACCCATTGCACTACTGACATGAACCCACTCCTAACACAAGCATTCTAGCTTAGCTAGAAGGGTTAACAAGAATACTAGTAATTTGAAACCCAAATACTTAGTAATCTTTAAAAAAAGCATTCATAATATTATTTAGGATTTCTGTATCCAACAACGGACACAACGAACACCTAGACTCACAACAAATAATTGTGGACTACACATTTGTCCCGTGTCGAAATGGACTATAGTTAGTGAACTGTCAGTGGCAAAACGCATTTTTAACTACTATCCGGCCATGTAGTCAAAACAATGACATATTTAGTTAGCCTTTTTAAATAATTAAATGTGACCATGGATTAGAATCTTGGGACCAGCACAAAATATTATAAGAAATTCTAAATTTCGTCTATTCGCCGTCTGTTTTCACTATATTTAAAGACACTCGTGCAAAGCTAATAGGAATGAGACTAGAGGATTTTCTCTTTGCATTATAGGACTGTGCCTATCCTGCATAATCCACCAGACTAGTCTTGACTTGACTAGCTCATAGTATAGATAATTCGTTGATATAAATCTATATCAAATTCAAATAACAAGTCCAAATTAAATACATATTGTAATTTAGTGCTAAATACAACATAAATATTATTTACAGCAAACGCAGAGCTAACAGCTGCT
The DNA here is from genome assembly GCA_963564715.1 of Catocala sponsa. Classification (NCBI taxonomy): domain Eukaryota; kingdom Metazoa; phylum Arthropoda; class Insecta; order Lepidoptera; family Erebidae; genus Catocala; species Catocala sponsa. The sequence goes on from OY751351.1 coordinate 14,863,030, forward strand.
ATCGTAGAAGAAGTATCCACAGCCACGGAAGCACAAGCAGCAGCAGTTGTTCAAACAATAGAAGAACAAGTGACAGAGCTATCTGATGTACCATCTACCGCTGGCACTCAATCCTTAGATCTCTTAGACCAAGCGGTAGAAACTTCTGAAGCCGTTCAACTAGAGGCAATTAAAGAAGAAATTGTTTCTACTGTTGCTGATGTCAAATTGGAAGAAATTAAAAAAGACGTTGTTCCTTCTATTGTTAATGTCAAATTGGAAGAAATTAAAGAAGACGCTCTACCTACTGCTGCTAATGTCAAATTAGAAGAAGTTACAGAAGAGATTGTTCCCACAGCTGTTGCTGTCGAAGAACTTGTTCCTATTGCCGCGATTGTAGAAGATATTGCTATTCCGACAGCTGTGGCAGAAGAAGCAGTTTTACCAACAGTTATAGGAGAGGTAGTAGAAGTTCCAACAGCTGTAGCAGATGTAGTAATTGTTCCTTTGGCGCAACAAGAGCTGGTACAAGACGCTGCTCCTACTTCTTCAGCTGAAGTAGTGGTAGAGAAAGTAGCAGAAGGAGTAAGCAATATTGCTGAGGCTCTCGTCTATTTAGAGAAGGAAGTTAAGGCTGTCGAGGTAATTCCTTTTTTATTTGAGCATGACACATTCACAATTCTACAACAAAAAATAGAAATTTTCGGTTTAGAGTTGCTGATAAAATAAATTAAGTTTTTTACTTTATTTAGGTATGTGACTTATAACATTCATCTCTCGCCATTATTGTTTAATTTATTGAGAACACTTTTAACCTGAGATTTTTCGAGAATACCTCAGCTATGCAATCCTGTAAATCCGACATCCAGATATTTATTGCCAACTTTCTATTGTGGTAACAATAGACGTTTACTGCCGAAGCAAAAATAGAGTTCGAGTTGAGTTCTTTGATTGATTTGATCCGAATGTTTTCAGAGAGTTTTTTTCCTCTCTTCCATTGTTCTCTAATCACATCAGTCCTCTTTTTATACCTATATAATTAACTGACAGTTAAAATTATTATAAATATGCTTTAATTGTTTGAATTAAAATAATAGTACACTATTTTTAGGTTCAAGCTATCCAGAACGTTGCAGAAATTACATCCATACAAGAAGCTTCAGGGTACGTATACAACGTAATTATAAGTACTCAGTGAATAAGAAATTTAAATGACACTTGTAATAACACATGAAAAGGTTTTGCGTCACGTGACCTAATTAAAATTAAGAATTATAAAAGAAAAAGAAAGAAAAAGTAAAACTTTAAAATATACCTTAGATCTCTATACCGATGTTTTAACTGATTACCGATTGATATTTTATCATATTTGACGTTGAAATAGGTTATTGGAACAAGCTCCTGAAGGATTCTTAGAGTACGGACCCCCTGGCTTCGCAGAGTACGGACCTCCGAAACAGGAAGACCTTGCCAGATTAGCTGTAGAGGTAATTATACAATTAAGTGTCCTTTGTTACAACGTCTTACTTTATTGATCACTATCGATGAATAGATTTAACGTAGTTAAATTTATTTATTGGTTAATATTATATTACGTTTTAGCGAATATTGCACATTGAAATTAAACTACTTTATATTTTTAAATGCATTATAAAACTATTACTATAACATTAACTATTTAAATTTACATAAACCTAGATAAAATACGTATAAAGTAGTTTAATTTCAATTTATCCGTTGTACTTTTGCTTTCGTCTCTCATACTTTCGTCTTATAATAATTGTTGTTCAATATTTGATTAAAAATTCTGTCTTTCCAGGTGGCCAATGGCAATATTTTGGAGAACAATGAAGTTAGAAGGAGGCGTTTCTCTCCTAAATTCAGGTAAAAATATAAGTGATTATGGCATAAAAGGACATATACTTAGGGCAATCCTATTATCAAATCCGCATATCTATAGTGTTCTAGTACGTACGTACATTAAAAATCACAAGTCTCCATGCTGATAGCATATCGTAACTTATAATCCTTTGGAGACATGAACAATAATGGATAGCGTAGTATTTTAAATGGTCGCCTAGCTTATGCTACTGCACCAAGTTATGGATCCAAGACACGGGACACTAATTTGGGTAATCCACTAATAGTTGTTTCGAGTCTGTATGGCTTTTGTGTCCGTTTTTTGATGCTTGTAATAATCCCTGCGACACAAGATACAATCCTCGATCGGCGATCATTTTCAGAGTGGTAGTTCTTTCTTCTGAATGCCTTTTAAAATCCTTTTCGCATAACGTTTTAATCGAATATGTAAATTTATTATAAACATTAATCTATATTTGTTACAGGTCTACGAAGAAACACTGAGAGACTTTTGATATTTAATAATTGGCATGATCGACTACAGAGCTAGCTTAACGGATAACTTATAACAATACTTATTTTAAACTAAGCGGTAAATATAATAAAATCGCTTTTGCTGTCAAATTTACACATTACGATAACGTAATTTTTAATTATGTTTGAATCTATAATAGATGTTATAAGAGTTTAAAGTGTTACTTAAGCCAAACATGAGCTATGTTTCTAACTATAGAAATGCCAGAGTAATTCACAGAGTAGAGTTTAAATTGTCGAGTTGCCAAGGATGAGGTATTTTAAATTTGGAATGACGGAGGCTTAAACTCTCTTAGTTAAACTATGCATGACATTATGTTTCTTATTACAAATAGCATGGTTTCAGCATTGTGTATTTTGTTTGTGAGTCTTTTTATTTTGACAGCAAAGTCTTTAAAAATATGTAATTAATTTGCAATGTTAAATCAATTTGGAAGAATATTCTTATGTGATAGTATAGTAAATACAGAATATGTTTCAGATTGATGATATTTGTTGTATTATTTCACACCAATGATATTAAATATTAAAATATTATAAAATGCCCCACTGCTAGGCATACAAGAAGGGTTAGGCCATAGTTCAACACGTTGGCCCGGTGCGGGGTGACAGAATTCACACATCCTCGAGAACAATATGAAAAGTTCTCGAATATGCAAGTTTCCTTACGATGTTTTCAGTCAACATTAAAGCGAGCGATATTCAACTATTTCACTACTTTTCGAAGTTAATTGTGTATTACAATTAACTTTGAAAAGTAGTCATAAGTGCCTCGTGCCGTAGGATCGAACTCGAGACCTTTTGCGCGGCACTCGAACGGCCTACCACTAGGTTATTGTAAAATGAAAAAGGAAAAACAACAATAGCTAAATACAAAAATGTTAGTGAACTTCACTTTCTGCATAGAAATATAACAAGCGCAGAGATCATTAGACTACACGGATAGCGCAGTACTTTAAGTGGCAACTTCAACGACTGCCAGTGCGCAGAATGTGCGTTCAATCCCTACACGAGCCAAAATATTGTATGATCCACATTTACGGTTTTCAAGTCTAAGCGTTCATTGGGTTGTTTCAATGACAAGGCCAGAAGAATTAAGATGAAACAATATTTTTTGCTTGATTATCTATATTTTTATAACAATCACATAGGTACACATTTTATTCAACTTACAATAAAATAATATATTATTTGCCTTTTGGTTAAACCATCAGCAACGGATAAACTAGTTATTAGTGTCTTAAATTAGTAACAATAGTGTTGCCATATAAAAAATAACTAATTTAACGTAAATAATAAAAATCTTGCATTCTCTTACAAATGTTATTATAGTTACTACAAAAAATTAACGCCTTCCTTTTCTTCGAAAGTTTCAGGTGATAATACATACAAAAATACCTTAGCTCTTACTAACTTAAAAATAAAACCGTTAAGTATTTTCGTGGGACTAGGAATAACGAAAGTTACAACAGAAATTACGAAACTATAGAAATCACACACAAGAAATTCGAAAAACAAAGTAATCGTACTCTATTTTAACACGCTTTTATTAGCTTGGTATGTATGTATTTATGAATCTATGTAACGGAATCTTTGACGTGATTTTCACCCCTTTCAAACCGACGACGGATTGATTTGAAACTTTGCACACTTATCGAGGACCGATGACAATACAATAATACAGGAAAAAAATATAAAATAATAGTTTAAAAAATTAAAAACACGCTTTATTAAAAAAAAATTACTAAAAGTAGAAAATAATTTCATAACTTTAATGTAAAAAAGCGTAGGGTGCTTTCTATTTATTTCTATTGATATTTTGATAAACCCCGCCTCACGCCTTTTTACATTAAAATTATTAAATTATTTTCTACTTTTTAGTCTGTTTTTTTTATAGTGCGTGTTATTTAGTTTTTTTAAACTATTATTTTATTAAATAGTGTCTACATTACATACACATTAGACATAAGCTAGTTATAAACACATTTTTGGTATATTATTTTATCTTTGGTAGTCCTGAATCATTCGCCATAAGAAGCAGCCATACATTTTAAGGCAAAAGTAGAACCCGCGCGCATTTTTGATTCAGTAGTTCCTGTAAACAATTAATTGTTGATTTGGTTGATTACATTTATTGGCTCTTACATTAGTCTCTATGTAAAAATAAAATACAGAATTACACTTATAAGTTCATAATAATAATATAAGACCTGGATTAAACTGCCCAATGCTGGGCACGGGTCTCTTCCCTCTGTGAGAAAGGTTAGGAAAAGGAAGGGAAGGGTAACTGAACAAATTATTGGAGGCTTAGTCCTACCAACAAAGGGGGTGTTCGAGCACACCCAGACCCTATGGAGTCGGCGGTTGCCAAACAACAGTTACGTAGTTACTAAGTACGTCTTGTTCTGTCTGGGTTCGATCCCCACGCAGGACAAACATTTGTACGATTCACAAATGTTTGTTCCGAGTCTAGGTGTTTTTTTGTGTTCGTTGTTTGAATGTTTGTAAGTCCCCGGCGACACAAGAATGACTTCTAATGCGTTTTCTTTTAAAGAGGGAAAAACTTTCTTAATTGTTTTTGAATGGATTTAAAACAGTCCTTGCATTTCAGATATTAGATAATAAAACTTATTTTTAAAAATAATGTAAAAGATTGAGTCATATACTCCAATGCCAATAACTATTTCATATGTAGTAATTTATTAGCTTGAAGGACTGGATTAAATACTTACTTGTATTTCACTGCAGGTTATCTCTGCATAGTCTATTATTTCTTCAATACGCTGTTTTGATTCCTCCTTTTTCTTGTGTTTTGGAGCATGTTCGCGGGTTTCTTTAATACTCTTATACGGCAATTCTGCCATATTAGGAGGCGTTCCATCTTGATCCTCCCTATGTATTATAATAAATAGTTAATAATGACTTAAAACCGCGACAATGTCGTTTTCGCTGTACCATCTATCAGCCTCTATATAAGAATCTAAGGCAATGCTAAGTGTATGCGCCAACATACACTCAGTGCACTCTCTATTCTCTAACTCCCTTAGCTCGATGGGACGGTAATCTGACACGACCGGAGTGAGATCTGGCGCAGAACCATTACCTTACGTGCTTGCCGAGGCACGGGAGCGCGCTACGCTGCTCCAGGCCAAACAGTGCATAACTTAAAAAAATTCAAGAAGACCCAATAACTTAGTTGACCTGGCCAGGAATTGGAACCTAGCAACTAATTCAAAGCAGTTGCGTTCAAAACTGCTGCACCACTGCGGCAGTTTGTACATCCTAACTAATATTATAAATGCGAATGTGAGTTTGTTTGTTATACTCTCACGCCTTAACTACTCGACCGATCATCATAAAATTTCGCATACACGATGTAAGGAGAACAGGACAGGATATAGGGTAGCTTTCAACCAGAAAACAGAAGTGTTACTAATATAACAGAATATCGACGTGAAACAGCAGTATTCTTACTGGTGTGTGACTGAGAGTGCCGGAGGCCCAATCTCCCTCTTCCCCCTTCCCGCTCCTTCTCCTTCCCACTTCCTTTTTCCTTTCCTAAAGGGTCGCCAACGCACAAGTGATGCCTCTGGTATTGCAGGCGTCCATAGGCTACGGTGACCGCTTACCATCAGTGGTGGGCCGTATGTTTGTTTGCCACCTTGGTTGTATAAAAAAGCTTTACCTACATTTACGCGAGTGAAGCGGGTATAATCTATAGTATTAGTAGGATTATAAATATTATACATACGGCTTTATTACTTCTCTGGCATTTCTACTTCTCCCGATTTGAGCTAATGTTGCCAGAAAATTAGAATCCTCCCAAAAGTTTGTGGGCACTGCCAAACTTTCGTCCAATCGTCGTGGCGATCCCTCACTAACGTTAGGGGTATTTCTGAAACAAGAATAAATGTACCATAAACTATTCAGATGTATAGATTATTGCCTGCATGCCTGCCCACACATGCAGAGATCATTTACATATATATTTATAAAATATTACAATTTTCCCGACAAGATATGTACTCGAAACTTGTCAATATCTGTTCCTTGAAGGTGCTTTCGGGCACAGGACGGTACAGCAGTCCTCTCTCTTCAATTGTTATGTATACGTTTAGTAAAGGAAGGATACTATATTCTGAACTTTAGTCGATTCATTATAGAGGGGGGAGGAACCAACATCAGGAAAACCATAATTAATATTCTTAGTGCCAAAAATTCGAATCCATAAAATGTATCTATATTGTCACAGAAAATGGCATATAACCTATCACGTAGAAAAAAATTGCAAAGCCGACAAAAGCTAGTCTTTATCTATACTATTATTATAAAGAGCAAAGATTTGATTTTCTGTTTGTTTGTAAGGGTTTAACTCAAAAACTACACAACCGATTTAAAAAATTCTTTTGCCATTACAAAGCTATATTATCACCGAGTAACATTAGTTATATTTTATTTTTACTGTTACTAACATCTCCTAACCTAATCTAATCTACTTTTACGCGAGTGAAGCCGCGGGCAAAGGCTAGTATGTTATGTAATACGCAGCAATCGCAACGCCTTAAACGCATGCTATGACGCATAAATAAAACAAGCGGTTTAAAAGAAATAATAATTGAGGACATAAGCTGACATGGTGGTTTAAGTGGTCGACTCGCCACTGCCTCTACGCTGAATGTTCTGGGTTCAAGTCCCACGCGAAAAAAGAAATGTATGATCCACAAATGGTTATTCTACTAGTCTAGGTGACACTTGTGTGTCTTAAAATATTTGCAAAGTGTCCTAGAGCGTCATCTAGGTCTAGAGCGAGATTCAGTCCTAGAGCAGGATCTAGTCTTAGAGCGGGATTCAGTCGTAGAGCGGGATCTGGTCGTAGAGCAGGATCTAGTCCTAGACCGGGATCTAGTCCTAGACCGGGATCTAGTCTTAGATCGGGATCCAGTCCTAGAGCGGGATCTAGTCCTAGACCGGGATCTAGTCCTAGAGCGGGATCTAGTCCTAGAGCGGGATCTAGTCCTAGAGTGGGATCAAATCCTAGAGTGGGATCTAATCCTAGAGCATAATCTAATCCTAAAACGGGATATAGTCCTAAAATTTAAAAAAAGAAATCTATGAAATTAGAAATGGCAGTACTCACATCAACAAAATGGCGATTAACAAGAAAATATTAAAAAATATTTTGGAATCCATGTTGTTAGTGAAGCGATGTCAACATCTACAATGTACTGTGTGAATCTTAACCACTGTTTATATACCCCGGCTTCTATCAAAATGTTAATATATCCCATAAACAGACATAATTACATATTTATTATAATCTTATTTGTCCGCGAATAATTATAGTTATTGATGTCGTAATCGATTGTTTCATGTGAATATATATTTTTAGTGTGGCAATTTCTTTCTTTATCATGCACGCGTTATATTATATACATTGCAAACGTACATACAAGTCTAATAACTTATTATTTTTAGTTTAAGTTAAAAACTCAGCGATAGCCTAGTAGGAGACCGTTGGACTGCCACGCAGAGGTAGTACAATCCCAAGGCGCGCATATATTTATTTTTTATTAAGGATCCCTCACAATAAATACAATGTCTTAAGCATCATGATAAATTTTATTATCTTTTTTTTATTAAAAAAGACTGTGTGTTCAGCCATTTCTATTCTCATAGTTAAGTTAAGGTCTCATGTTTATAGTTACAACAGATAACACATGCTCGGGCACGCCACGATCGTGGCGGTAAGTCCCGTGTTTGAGGAGTGGCTGGAGAGGCGGCATGGCGCCCTCACCTTCCGGCTGACACAGGTAATGACTGGCCACGGTTGTTTTGGCCAGTTCCTGTGTCGCATAGGCCGGCAAGAGTCGCCCGGTTGTCACCACTACGGCGACTGCCGCGACGTTGTTGAGGACACGGCACTGCACGCTTTGGCGGTTTGCCCCGCCTAGGCAGTTGCCGTGAGTTGATCGCGGCAGTCGGATTGGTTGCCCTCTCGCTCCCGGCCGTAGTTCAGTCTATGGTCCGGAGTGAGAGGTCGTGGAACGTCGCCTCCTTCTGTGAGGAAGTGATTTCCATCAAGGAGGCGGCGGAGCGGCTGTCGGAGCGGCTGTGAGGAAGTGATTTTCATCAAGGAGGCGGCGAGAGTGGGAGAGGGAGCGTTTAAACCCTCTCGACAAGCACATAGCCGGGCGCGCAAGGGTGCGGGATGACCTCCAGCCACCCTGAGGTTTGACCTGGGGGTGGCGGGCTTTGTGGACGAATCACTTTCACATGCAATCGCGACCCCGCCGAGGTTTCGGCTTGCCGTATGAAACGGCAGGCCACTCACGGAAAAACACTTTGGTCACTTAACCCTACTGTCCCCTTAAAGGGGGACGGACACACCACACAGAGGCGCTCGTGGGAATACGCACGCCACCGCCTCTCGGACCTGGTGCTGAACGGGTGGTGGGCAGGCCCACGAAGCCCACCACCCCCAGGAGGATCATCATACCTGTGATTATTATAAAAATATTATATTTATGCCTAATGTATATGTTATTGCTGTTTATTATCCCTTAATAATTAAAATAAAATATAAATTATTACAGTCATCTATGGGTCGCTCAGTCAATTCTGTGGCTATCATAATCAAAATCAAGTATTTGATCGAATTTATTTTGTCGTTCGTGACTCATGACGTTATATACATACATACATACATGTGTCATTTAATTACTTGAAATCGGATAATCGGATGCATACTCACCTAAAATTATTTTTCGGCTAACATATTATCAATACTAGATGTGCCCGCGGTTTCACCCGCGTTTATGATTACTGCGCCGCCCCGTGGATCGTAGCGTGATGTTATATAGCCTATAGCCTTCCTCAATAAATGAGCTATCCAACACAAAAAGAATTTTTCAATTCGGACCAGTAGTTCTTGAGATTAGCGCGTTCAAACAAACAAAGAAACAAACTCTTCAGCTTTATAATATTAGTATAGATAATAAACCGGCATTTCGGGATTGCTTAACTAGTCGGGTGTATATTTACTTTACATTAAATTTTAACTCCCTATTCAAGTATGTGTGTATGTAGGGTGTGAAGGAAAAGGTGGTGCGGTAAATAAAAGAACATATTTTTTTTTTATTGAACTCTTTAGTTTTAATGTTTTATTTATTTTATTTATGTTTTATCTTACAAAATATTTATTTATTTTGTACATACAGAAAATAAATAGAAAATTATGAAAGATAGTAGTATTTGTGGATAAAAAACGCTTTCCAGAATAGCCACGTGAACATTGGGTATGCAATATGCATCCGATTATCCGATCTCTAGTCATTACAGAAATAATGGGTAGAAACTTTTATATCAAAACAACAAAATTGATAACACAATTTTGACCTGTATAAGATGCGATGTCGTTAATTTTGACCCGTATGAATGTGTATACAATAAATCGCGGGCTATAGTTCTAGACTACACTAAGAGTTTTTGGAAGTAAATCCCAATAACACTTTGCCCACGCAGGACATTGAACCCGAGACCTCATGCGCATTCTACTTCTGCACCACCAGGGCAAACTGTATTTTGTAATGAGGTAATAAAAATTCTGTCAAAATAGATGTAATCACATAAAGCAGATGATTTTGTAGATAATAATTACGCGGCAACAGAGAAGATGTAATGTTTAATAAATATGTAATTATGTCCTCTCATTGAATGTATTAACATTTTGATAGAAACAAGGGTATAAAAACTGAAGTTTAGTTTCATAATGTACATTGTTGAGATAGCCATCGCATCTTAAACAACATGTATTGTAAAATATATTTGAACATTTTCGCGGTAGTCGCCATATTGCTAATGTAAGTACCTACTTTTCATTTCTTCTTATATTAATAGCATTTTAACGCATCTGATGGATACATCATGTTTTTAAAGATCACTTGCAATTACAATAGTCCAGTGGGAGACCGTTAGACTGTTACACAGTGGTATCGCGTTCGATCCCACGACACGAAGCGCTGACTTTTTGACGTTGAGTGTATATAATGTACTAGATGTGCCCGCGGTTTCACCCGGGTTTATGATTACTGCGCCGCTCTCGTAGGTCGTAGCCTAATGTTATATAGCCTATAGCCTTCCTAGATAAATGAGCTATCCAACACTAAAATAATTTTTCAATTCGGGCCAGTAGTTCCGGAGATTAGCGCGTTCAACCAAACAAACAAACTCTTCAGCTTTATAATATTAGTATAGACATTAAATTACCGTTTGCTTTAACGGTGAAGGAAAGCATCTTGAAGAAATCTTCATGTCTGAGAGTTTCTGTAATGTTCTAGAAAGCTTTGCGTGTCGCGAGGAACTTTCTTTTCTTCATTCAAGTCAAGGACACAAAGGGCACACCCAGACTTGGAACAACTATTTACGGATTACTCAATTTTATCCTGTGAAGAGATTGATCCCACACTACTAGACGCAGTGACAGTGTCGAGGGAACCACTGCACCATCGGTGCACTCAAATTAGAAAGTCAAAGACTTTACCCACAATCTTATCATTGCAAGGCTAATACTTTTACCATTGGGCTGCTGCTACATAATTAAGCGGATCTTTTTTATTTGAACGGTCTCGAAGTCGATTACCGAATCATTTAAAGTGCGATTGGGTTTTCTCATCTAGTCATTCTCTAACAGCAGTTAGGAATCTGGAATTGCACCCTGTAAAGAAAGGGAGTCCGTTGTAGTCTGTTCCAGATTCTACTCTCTCTCTGTTTGACCCAATAACACTTGGCTAGACTAATGAATCAAACCCTTATACACAATAGTCGCATTATCTACTGATGCAGCACCTAACCCGTGTTTTTTTGGTTTATTTCTGTTTCAGAATGAGTCCTAGCGAAGGTGAAGGATCGCCACGTCGCTTGGACGATAGCTTAAGCATGAACTTAGCGGAACCCAAAAACTATTGGAAGTATTTTCATTTGCTGAACAAAATAGCTCAGATCGAGAAAAATAGAAATACAAGACGCGTAGAAGAGTCGTATGTAAAATATTAATAATAGTACTAATATTCTGCACCGACTTGATGCTATTAGAGTGTTCAGGGCAGACGCCGTTTTTCATCCATGTTACTACAACACCGGCCCATCAAACACCCATCCCCATAGCCTAGATATATTGGAGTACATTCGTAGCAATAGTCCTACCCTTACTGCGGCTAGTACAACCGTAGGTGTTCCATCCCACTTAAGATTAAACTCTCGAAGGGCCTCTTCACGTTGGACCTATGCCTCCATGTAAGACTCCCAAAAGGCCAGTGTATTTTTCTATAGCAATATTTAAAAAAAATGCCGTAAAATACAGTGATATGTTAGTGATAAGGGAGACATAATACTGATATTATAAATGTTAAAACTTGCATCGGTGGCGCAGCTGTAGTGAATTCTGCGGTACATGAACTCTTGGGTTCGAATCACGAGTCGAGATAAAGTTATTGGGATTTTGAAGAAACTTTAAAACAGCTCGGTGTTGCAGACACTCGTGCCTCGGCAATCATGTAGTTAAAGCTGTCGGTCCTTTATTTCATCTCTCTCCAGTCGTGTCGGATTGCCATCCTATCAGATAATGAGAGTAAGGAATTAGGGAGTTTTTTTAATCCACTTTAGGTTTGCGCAGACGAGGAACAACGGCGGACAAAATGTCCGCGGTGCGCTCTTATTCGTAGTACAATAAGGTTGCACTTTGTCCATATATTCCACTAGGCGACATGAGGTATTACGCTGACAAAGTGCAACCTTATTCTAGTATTAATAAGAGCGAACCGCGGACATTTTGTCCGCCATTGTCCCTCGTCTGCGCAGGCTCTTTGAGAAAATAAAGTAGGTTACATACTCGATGCATATAAGGAAGTGTCGCAACTTGTGTATCATACTTGCATTGTGTAAAAATCAGTTACCTGTTCGTTTATTTGCAGGGAGGATAATGATGTAACCACTTCTGATAAAAGTGATGATTTAGACGGCGAAGTGCTCAATGGTGATTGGCTATCCGAAAATGATCGCGATTCAAAGGGAAAACCGAAACGCCAAGAAGAAATACTTGACTACAATCTCATGCCTCTGCGTAAATTGCCTGTTAGTACTGCTTTTACTTTTAAAAGGATAATGGCTTACCTGCTATCCTTACTTCCTAAACTATTTATAGCGAAGCAATATTATGAGACAGCCTTGTTGGACAGATAAAGCGGGCCCAGATTCGATCCCGAGTCCAAATACAAAAGTAAAGTTGTTTAAAAAAATAGGATCTCCGTAGCAGCTCAGCAAAAATACTCGCTTTAAAAAGAAATACGATTACCATAACAGCTCAGCTTTACAAAGGTTTTCATGATGGGCACATACAACTTCTTTCACTTGCTCAAAAATTCCAGATTTGGATCAACATAATGAATATATAATTAATCTATTTTCAGGAACATCTGCGGCAGAAAGGCACTTTGGTACTTCTCTTTTCTTAAACGATCTTCTTTTGGCAAATATCGTGTGGACAACCGAAGATAAGATACGGCATAGATATCTTGACTATATTAAGTAAAAAAATGCATAATTATTACTTACGTATTGTAGTATGATATATGATCAATTACAGACATGTAAGGCACCATGAATCGTAAACGCTGAAAATGTTGTGTTTGTGTTTTATTATAAAACAATTTATTCCGAAATTCGTTCTAAATGTCGACACTTACCCTCTTGATTGGTTTAAACACTTTTTATTTTGACCCAGGGATATCCTTTATGGATACCCCCTCCCCCGGTCGGAGGGTGGTTATGTGAGACTTTCCGCCCGTGAAGGGGGTCGGTATACACATTAAAAAACTGGGATGAGCAGTCTCTCCGCCGACGGGGTGGGGTGGGATGGGGTCGCGTTAGCAATCACCATCCCGCCCCGGCGGTTGGCCCGGCTGATGGTAACCGGGCCTCAGCACCTGTGGAGGGGTGGCGCCATGCTCACCAAAGCCACCCCCTAGACGTGTGGGGCCGTGCAAGCCGGTAGAGAGTCCCCCAACTCTGTACCAGTGACCCCACTATACAGGAGCGAGTCCGTCCGTCTGCGCAATTGGCTTAAAGCCTATCCTAACCTTATTGAAGTAGTCCAAACAACGGAGTATTCTTATTTTGAAAGAAAGAAATCCAAAGAAACTTATTGTGAGTTTTTTTCGTTCGAGCCGATGTTTCGGATAGACATTTTAATATCGAAAAATTTTTGTCTTTATAAATGCCGGTCTTAGATTGTTTATAGACATGGATCACACACAACTGTAGTGGTCTATTTCACCGAGAGTAAATAGCTATTCAAACTGTGCACCTGGTTGAGGTCTCAAAGATACATAAATTAAATAAATTATATTACAGACATTTTATCTGACTCTACTTTTTGAACTAAAACTTGAAATGGAGAATTGATTTAGCAATAATATTAAGATATTGCAATCTCAATCTACGTAAAAATCTTTGCGGTCATCACAAAGATGACAAATAAATATTATTTCTAATGTGGAGTTTAACCAACTGAACCTACACGAGTTATGGCCCCTAAATCGAATTAGTAAATGAAAATTCATGATGAGCATTAGGTACAATTGGTGCACAGCACTTCTTGCTATAATGGAATACTAGATCTGATATACTTAAGCATTATTTTCATTTAAGTTAAGAAATATTGTATCTTTTCTATGATATTAATAGATCTCTGAATATAATTAGTTGTTGTAGTATTGTTATTTATTTAAATAAACGTATACGTCGCTCATTTAGCTATTCATTGTGTTTGATTTTCATCTACGTATCTATTTATTTCACACGGCAAGATACTTACACGCTGCGCACCACTACGCGCAGAAGCGAGCATCATTTCTTTTATTTAACTTCGTGATCTGATCGTTTACTATATTATACTCTCTCCTTAAAAATAAGACAACTCTCACAGTGGTATGCCAATACCACTGTGAGAGTTGTCTTATTTTTAAGGAGAGAGTATTCGGAGAGGGGTCCGTACTCTAAGAATCACTAGATTCTTAGAGTACGGACCCCCTGGCTTCGTGGACTACGGACCTCTAAAACAGGAGGACCTTGCCAGATTAGCTGTAGAGGTAATACAATTAAGTGTCTTATGTTACAAAATCTTACTTTATTGATCACTATCGATGAAAAGATTTAACGTAGTTAAATTTATTTATTGGTTAATATTATCTTACGTTTTAGCGAATATTGCACATTGAAATTAAACTACTTTATATTTTTAAATGCATTATAAAACTATTACTATTACATTAACTATTTAAATTTACATAAACCTAGATAAAATACGTATAAAGTAGTTTAATTTCAATTTATCCGTTGTACTTTTGCTTTCGTCTCTCATACTTTCGTCTTATAATAATTGTTGTTCAATATTTGATTAAAAATTCTGTCTTTCCAGATGGCCAATGGCAATATTTTGGAGAACAATGAAGTTAGAAGGAGGCGTTTCTCTCCTAAATTCAGGTAAAAATTTAAGTGATTATGGCATAAAAGGACATATACTTAGGGCAATCCTATTATCAAATCCGCATATCTATAGTGTTCTAGTACGTACATTAAAAATCACAAGTCTCCATGCTGATAGCATATCGTAACTTATAATCCTTTGGAGACATGAACAATAATGGATAGCGTAGTATTTTAAATGGTCGCCTAGCTTATGCTACTGCACCAAGTTATGGATCCAAGACACGGGACACTAATTTGGGTAATGCACTAATAGTTGTTTCGAGTCTGTTTTGTGTCCGTTTTTTGATGCTTGTAATAATCCCTGCGACACAAGATACAATCCTCGATCGGCGATCATTTTCAGAGTGGTAGTTTTTTTCTTCTGAATGCCTTTTAAAATCCTTTTCGCATAACGTTTTAATCGAATATGTAAATTTATTATAAACGTTAATCTATATTTGTTACAGTTCTACGAAGAAACACTGAGAGACTTTTGATATTTAATAATTGGCATGATCGACTACAGAGCTAGCTTAACGGATAACTTATAAGAATACTTATTTTAAACTAAGCGGTAAATATAACAAAATCGCTTTTGCTGTCAAATTTACACATTACGATAACATAATTTTTAATTAAGTTTGAATCTATAATAGATGTTATAAGAGTTTAAAGTGTTACTTAAGCCAAACATGAATTATGTTTGTAATTATAGAAATGCCAGAGTAAGTCACAGAATAGTATTTGATAATAGCATAGCAATGTTACTTTAAGCCACAGTGTAGTGTTTAAATTGCCGAGTTGCCAAGGATGAGGTATTTTAAATTTGCAATGTCGGATGTTTAAACTCTCTTAGTTAAACTATGCATGACATTATGGTCCTTGTTATTACAAATAGCATGGTTTCAGAAAAAAAGGTGATTGATACTTGTATTAAATTTATTCCTTTTGTATTTTGTTTGCAGTCTTTTTATTTTGACAGCAAAGTCTTTAAAATATATAACTAATTTGCAATGTTAAATCAATTTGGAAGAATCTGATGTGATAGTATAGTAAATACAGAATATTTTCAAATTTTATATTTGTTTTATTATTTCACACCAATGATATTAAATATTAAAATATAATATAAGCCCTTACATAAAGTCCCACTGCTAGGCATAGACCTCTTCTCAATGCGAAAAGTGTTAACCATAGTTCAACATGCTGGCTCAGTGCAGGTTGGCAGACTCCACACATCATCGAGAACATTATGGAGGGCTCTCCAATATGCAAGTTTCCTTACGACGTTTTCAGTCACCGTTAAAGCGAGCGATAATTAAGAGGAAACACAAGGGCCGTTTTTCATAGCTCTACTGGCATTATTCAAGGAGGAAACAGATGACTACGTTTGTATGCACAAACGTAGTCATCTGTTTCCTCCTTGAATAGTGCCAGTAGAGCAATAATTTCATTAAATGTATGGCCTCTATTGGCATGTCTCTATGTTTTCCTTTTTTTCATAAATTAATTATTAAAAGAGACATGAGCCTTCAAATACCTCAAAAATTAGCCACATTTTCCGCTGTGTTCAAACATCCAGAAAACAAATTTGCCTAGATTATATAAAAAAAGAAAGACATAGGAACACGGCCAAAGCCTTTCTTTAATTTTTAATGAAAAAAGTAGTTAAATTGGTCAAGTTTTGGAGAAGGGATCAGGGGACTAGGATACGTTGATTTTATGTACTTTTAATAGGTATTTTCGGTCCAAGCTGCAGTTGTCTCTATCGCGCTCTGCGGGCACTGTGCAACAGTAATAGATTTTACAAATACTTATTTTTCTATTCTCTCGCCGTTAGTGTTTCCTCTTAACTATTTAATACGCGTTTAACTTCGAAAAGTCATAGGTGCGTGACTTAAGATCGAACTCGACACCTTCGCGTAGCAGTCCAACGCTTCGCTGTTGCTAAAGATTATAAAGACCTAGATTAATAACAAGCGTATCGAATCTCAGAACGAAATCCTTATAGTACCTTTTAATTACCAAGTTCATCTAAAACAGAAAGAACAAGGAATTAAGGGGCTATTGTTTTTAGATATCTATCTATTTTACTCTAGTTATTTTGATATCTTTTTTCTCACTATATAGGTACACATCGGTGAAGTGTGTAAACATAGTACTATTTTTATAGTTTACTAGCTTTTGCCCGCGGCTTCGCTCGCGTTAATTTAGAATTTGACAATCAATTCGGGTTGTACTCTGCTTGTAATAATATAATTAAATCATGATTCGAAAGACACGTGGCGCCATCTATTATCATAAGAAAGTTATTGTTGTTTTTCTTGTGAACAATAATTTATTCGGGATGAAAAGTAGCCTTTGTCCGATTCTGTACACCTGACAACGTATATGCAAAATTACAGAATGATCGGTTCAGTGGTTAAGGCGTGAAAAGGTAACAAACAAACAAACAAACTCATTTTCACTTTTATAATATTAGTTAGGATATGCAACGAAAATTTATTTTGCACCATTTAATATGGACGTAACATGTCTAGGTATTATATAAAATATAATTGTATTACACACTAGTTTGGACATGAAGAAAGAAAGGACGAGAAAAGACTGACTAAGAAAGTTTATAAGGCTAGTGTGAATGGAACAGTCGCAAGAGGAAGATCTGGGCTAACGTTTCCTGATCAGATCGGAGACGTTTTGGACAAAGACCAGGTTAAGAGCACCTTAAACCGGCGAGCGTGTATAAGGAATGTGATGAAAGTGAATTAAGCCAGAGAAGTGTGTCAAGATCGTAGCAAATGATAAACCGTAGTCTCTGCCTACCCCTCTGGGCAACAGGCGTGAATGTATGTATGTATATATGTATTACACAATTCATAAATTGATGAATTACTGTTTAAACTTATATTCTATCTGCATGCGATACACAATTTGTCCATTGTGTCTAGGATTTTGGCAGATAACAAGTTAAAATTAATATATGTATAATAAAGATAATCTTCTAGGTTTATTATATACTAATTTTAACGTCTTTATTTATTTGACACAAATATACCCACACACCAATGTATTATACTCGGTAGGATAGTGTTACATCGTTACCTCACCTACTTTTAACTTCCCAAATCATGACCCAAGGCTAATATTTGAGACCGATTACGATGCCCCGGCTTGGGCAAAGTGCTATTGAGTATATATATTATAGAATTCTCAGCAGCAACCCAGAATCTGTAAATATGCTTGATAAATGCTTCCTTTTGCGTGGGACCTAATGGTAAGTGGCTCCCGTAAGAGCTGTCTCCTTGGTGCTGCGGCAGCAATTGTAAAGAAAGAGAACCAAGCCAATGGTTACAATGAAAAAGGAGAAACAAATATAGCTTAACACAAAAATGTTAGTAAACAATACTTTCTGCATAGAAATATAGCAAACGCAGAGATCATTAGACTGCACGGATAGCTACTGCGCTATCCGTTTATTATATTTAAATAGTAATGTCGCCACTGCCAGTACACTTGGCTGTTGTGGGTTCAATCCCCACACGAGCTAAAATATTGTATGATCCACAATTACGATTTCCAAGTCTAGGAGATTTTTGAGTTGTTTTAATGATAAAGCAAGAAGAATGATGCTATCAATCAAACAATATTTTTTGTTTGATTATCAATTTTTTAATAATAGTCACATAGGTAGGTACACATTTATTTAACTTACAATAAAAATAATATATTGTTTGCCTTTTGGTTAAACCATCAGCAACGGATAAACTAGATAATAGTGTCTTAAATTAGTAACAATAGTGTTGCCTTATAAAAAAATAACTAATTTAACGTAAATAATAAAAATCTCGTATTCTCTTACAAATGTCAATAGAAAAAGTTAACGCTTTCCTTTTCTCCGAAAGTTTCAGGTGGTATGTATTACATACAAGAATACCTCAGTTTTTACAAGCTGAAAAATAAAATCTGTTATTATTTTGGCGGGACTAGTAACAACTAAAAGTTACAATCAATTTATATAATATAAATTATAAAACTATACAGATCACATTCAGAAATTGGAAAAGCAAAGTAATCGTACTCTATTTTTTATTTAAGTAGTGTCCACATTACATACACTAATATAACTAATAAGTTCAATTGATACAGGTACATGCCTATATCAATTGAACTTAGACCACACGACTGCTTACCATCAGGTGGAGTGTGGTAATTTTGACGAGCAAAATAAAAAAATAAAATACCTAAAACATTTCTATAGCTGTATCTTTAACAGACGGCTTATTGGTCGTTTCGCCCGAATATGTCCACACCAATTGTGCGAAACGACATTTCTTTAAATAATTTTATTTTTTGGTGTAGATTCGCACACGTTTTACAAATCGGTTCGATTCGCTCTCAAGTTATATGGATGTGTGCAAATCGACACTTTAATTATATTATTTTTAAAAGTGTCGCTTCAAACAATTCGTACGAATCGACCAAAAAGCCTTACAGACAACCACATCATGCTTTTAAAATATCAGAGTTAGAATAATAATTAGTTTTAGAATTTCAATTATAACACAGGAGTCAACATTGATGACACAAACTAACAACTTTCGTTAATCGTTATACATAAAACAAAACAAAGTTCCCCGCCGTGTCTGTCTGTCTGTTCGCGATAAACTCAAAAACTTCTGAACGGATTTTTATGCGATTTTCATCAATAGACAGAGTGATTCATGGGGCAGGTATAAATTGTTAATATTTTGTACTAGCTCTGCGAAGCCAGAGCGGGACGAGGCGCGTGATAAATTTGACTTGACATAAGCTAGTTATAAACACATTTTTGGTATATTATTTCATCTTTGGTAGTCCTAAATCATTCGCCATAAGAAGCAGCCATACATTTTAAGGCAAAAGTAGAACCCGCGCGCATTTTTGATTCAGTAGTTCCTGTAAACAATTAATTGTTGATTTGGTTGATTACATTTATTGGCTCTTACATAAGTATCTATGTAAAAATAAAATACAGAATTACACTTATAAGTTCATAGTAATATATAATATAATATAAACCCTGGATTGAACTGCCCAATGCTGGGCACGGGCCTCTTCCCAGTGTGAGAAAGGTTAGGAAAAGGAAGGGAACGGTAACTGAACAAATTATTGGGGGCTTAGTCCTACCAACAAAGGGGGTGTTCGAGCACACCCAGACCCTATAAAGTCGGCGGTTGCCAAACAACAGTTACGTAGTTACTAAGTACGTCTTGTTCTGTCTGGGTTCGATCCCCACGCAGGACAAACATTTGTGTGATTCACAAATGTTTGTTCCGAGTCTAGGTGTTCTTTTGTGTTCGTTGTTTGAATGTTTGTAAGTCCGCCGCGACACAGGAATGACTTCTAATGCGTTTTCTTTCGAAGAGGGAAAGAACTTTCTTAGTTGTTTTTGAATGGATTTAAAACAGTCTTTGCATTTCAGATATTAGATAATAAAACTTATTTTTAAAAATAATGTAAAAGATTGAGTCATATACTCCAATGCCAATAACTATTTCATATGTAGTAATTTATTAGCTTGAAGGACTGGATTAAATACTTACTTGTATTTCACTGCAGGTTATCTCTGCATAGTCTATTATTTCTTCAATACGCTGTTCTGATTCTTCCTTTTTCTTGTGTTTTGGAGCATGTTCGCGGGTTTCTTTAATACTCTTATACGGCAATTCTGCCATATTAGGAGGCGTTCCATCTTGATCCTCCCTATGTATTATAATAAATAGTTAATAATGACTTGAAACCGCGACAATGTCGTTTTCGCTGTACCATCTATCAGCCTCTATATAAGAATCTAAGGCAATGCTAAGTGTATGCGCCAACATACACTCAGTGCACTCTCTATTCTCTAACTCCCTTAGCTCGATGGGACGGTAATCTGACACGACCGGAGTGAGTTCTGGTGCAGAACCATTACCTTACGTGCTTGCCGAGGCACGGGAGCGCGCTACGCTGCTCCAGGCCAAACAGTGCATAACTTAAAAAAAATTCAAGAAGACCCAATAACTTAGTTGACCTGGCCAGGAATTGGAACCTAGCAACTAATTCAAAGCAGTTGCGTTCAAAACTGCTGCACCACTGCAGCAGTTTGTACATCCTAACTAATATCATAAAAGCGAATGTGAGTTTGTTTGTTATACTCTCACGCCTTAACTACTCGACCGATCATCATAAAATTTCGCATACACGATGTAAGGAGAACAGGACAGGATAAAGGGTAGCTTTCAACCAGAAAACAGAAGTGTTACTAATATAACAGAATATCGACGTGAAACAGCAGTATTCCTACTGGTGTGCGAGTGAGAGTGCCGGAGGCCCAATCTCCCTCTTCCCCCTTCCCGCTCCTTCTCCTTCCCACTTCCTTTTTCCTTTTCTAAAGGATCGACAACGCACAAGTGATGCCTCTGGTGTTGCAGGAGTCCATAGGCTACGGTGACCGCTTACTATTAGGTGGGCTGTATGTTTGTTTGCCACCTTGTTTGTATAAAAAAAAACTTTACCTACATTTACGCGAGTGAAGCGGGTGTAATCTATAGTATTAGTAGGATTAGATCTTTTACTATTTTTCTGGCATTTCTACTTCTCCCGATTTGAGCTAATGTTGCCAAAAAATTAGAATCCTCCCAAAAGTTTGTGGGCACTGCCAAACTTTCGTCCAATGGTCGTGGCGATCCCTCACTATCGTTAGGGATCGTTCTGAAACAAGAATAAATGTACCATAAACTGTTCAGATGTATAGATTATTGCCTGCATGCCTGCCCACACATGCAGAGATCATTTACATATATATTTATAAAATATTACAATTAGCCCGACAAGATATGTACTCGAAACTTGTCAATATCTGTTCCTTGAAGGTGCTTTCGGGCACAGGACGGTACAGCAGTCCTCTCTCTTCAATTGTTATGTATACGTTTAGTAAAGGAAGGATACTATATTATGAACTTTAGTCGATTCATTATAGAGGGGGGAGGAACCAACATCAGGAAAACCATAATTAATATTCTTAGTGCCAAAAATTCGAATCCATAAAATGTATCTATATTGTCACAGAAAATGGCATATAACCTATCACGTAGAAAAAAATTGCAAAGCCGACAAAAGCTAGTCTTTATCTATACTATTATTATAAAGAGCAACGATTTGATTTTCTGTTTGTTTGTAAGGGTTCAACTCAAAAACTACACAACCGATTTAAAAAATTCTTTTGCCATTACAAAGCTATATTATCACCGAGTAACATTAGTTATATTTTATTTTTACTGTTACTAACATCTCCTAACCTAATCTAATCTACTTTTACGCGAGTGAAGCCGCGGGCAAAGGCTAGTATGTTATGTAATACGCAGCAATCGCAACGCCTTAAACGCATGCTATGACGCATGAATAAAACAAGCGGTTTAAAAGAAATAATAATTGAGGACATAAGCTGACATGGTGGTTTAAGTGGTCGACTCGCCACTGCCTCTACGCTGAATGTTCTGGGTTCAAGTCCCACGCGAAAAAAGAAATGTATGATCCACAAATGGTTATTCTACTAGTCTAGGTGACACTTGTGTGTCTTAAAATATTTGCAAAGTGTCCTAGAGCGTCATCTAGGTCAAGAGCGAGATTCAGTCCTAGAGCAGGATCTAGTCTTAGAGCGGGATTCAGTCGTAGAGCGGGATCTGGTCGTAGAGCAGGATCTAGTCTTAGAGCGGGATTCAGTCGTAGAGCGGGATCTGGTCGTAGAGCAGGATCTAGTCCTAGACCGGGATCTAGTCCTAGACCGGGATCTAGTCTTAGATCGGGATCCAGTCCTAGAGCGGGATCTAGTCCTAGACCGGGATCTAGTCCTAGATCGGGATCCAGTCCTAGAGCGGGATCTAGTCCTAGACCGGGATCTAGTCCTAGATCGGGATCCAGTCCTAGAGCGGGATCTAGTCCTAGAGCGGGATCAAATCCTAGAGTGGGATCTAGTCCTAGAGCGGGATCAAATCCTAGAGTGGGATCTAATCCTAGAGCATAATCTAATCCTAAAACGGGATATAGTCCTAAAATTTAAAAAAAGAAATCTATGAAATTAGAAATGGCAGTACTCACATCAACAAAATGGCGATTAACAAGAAAATATTAAAAATATTTTGGAATCCATGTTGTTAGTGAAGCGATGTCAACATCTACAATGTACTGTGTGAATCTTAACCACTGTTTATATACCCCGGCTTCTATCAAAATGTTAATATATCCCATAAACAGACATAATTACATATTTATTATAATCTTATTTGTCCGCGAATAATTATAGTTATTGATGTCGTAATCGATTGTTTCATGTGAATATATATTTTTAGTGTGGCAATTTCTTTCTTTATCATGCACGCGTTATATTATATACATTGCAAACGTACATACAAGTCTAATAACTTATTATTTTTAGTTTAAGTTAAAAACTCAGCGATAGCCTAGTAGGAGACCGTTGGACTGCAACGCAGAGGTAGTACAATCCCAAGGCGCGCATATATTTATTTTTTATTAAGGATCCCTCACAATAAATACAATGTCTTAATCATCATGATAAATTTTATTATCTTTTTTTTATTAAAAAAGACTGTGTGTTCAGCCATTTCTATTCGCATAGTTAAGTTAAGGTCTCATGTTTATAGTTACAACAGATAACACATGCTCGGGCACGCCACGATCGTGGCGGTAAGTCCCGTGTTTGAGGAGTGGCTGGAGAGGTGGCATGGCGCCCTCACCTTCCGGCTGACACAGGTAATGACTGGCCACGGTTGTTTTGGCCAGTTCCTGTGTCGCATAGGCCGGCAAGAGTCGCCCGGTTGTCACCACTACGGCGACTGCCGCGACGTTGTTGAGGACACGGCACTGCACGCTTTGGCGGTTTGCCCCGCCTAGGCAGTTGCCGTGAGTTGATCGCGGCAGTCGGATTGGTTGCCCTCTCGCTCCCGGCCGTAGTTCAGTCTATGGTCTGGAGTGAGAGGTCGTGGAACGTCGCCTCCTTCTGTGAGGAAGTGATTTCCATCAAGGAGGCGGCGGAGCGGCTGTCGGAGCGGCTGTGAGGAAGTGATTTTCATCAAGGAGGCGGCGGAGCGGGAGAGGGAGCGTTTAAACCCTCTCGACAAGCACATAGCCGGGCGCGCAAGGGTGCGGAACGACCTCCAGCCACCCTGAGGTTTGACCTGGGGGTGGCGGGCTTTGTGGGCGAATCACTTTCACATGCAATCGCGACCCCGCCGAGGTTTCGGCTTGCCGTATGAAACGTCAGGCCACTCACGGAAAAACACTTTGGTCACTTAACCCTACTGTCCCCTTGAGGCGCTCGTGGGAATACGCACGCCGCCGCCTCTCGGACCTGGTGCTGAACGGGTGGTGGGCAGGCCCACGAAGCCCACCACCCCCAGAAGGATCATCATACCTGTGATTATTATAAAAATATTATATTTATGCCTAATGTATATGTTATTGCTGTTTATTATCCCTTAATAATTAAAATAAAATATAAATTATTACAGTCATCTATGGGTCGCTCAGTCAATTCTGTGGCTATCATAATCAAAATCAAGTATTTGATCGAATTTATTTTGTCGTTCGTGACTCATGACGTTATATACATACATACATACATGTGTCATTTAATTACTTGACATCGGATAATCGGATGCATACTCACCTAAAATTATTTTTCGGCTAACATATTATCGATACTAGATGTGCCCGTGGTTTCACCCGCGTTTATGATTACTGCGCCGCCCCGTGGATCGTAGCGTGATGTTATATAGCCTATAGCCTTCCTCAATAAATGAGCTATCCAATACAAAAAGATTTTTTCAATTCGGACCAGTAGTTCTTGAGATTAGCGCGTTCAAACAAACAAAGAAACAAACTCTTCAGCTTTATAATATTAGTATAGATAATAAACCGGCATTTCGGGATTGCTTAACTAGTCGGGTGTATATTTACTTTACATTAAATTTTAACTCCCTATTCAAGTATGTGTGTATGTAGGGTGTGAAGGAAAAGGTGGTGCGGTAAATAAAAGAACATAATTTTTTTTTTTAATTCTTTGCTTTTAATTTTTTATTTATTTTATTTATGTTTTATCTTACAAAATATTTATTTATTTTGTACATACAGAAAATAAATAGAAAATTATGAAAGATAGTAGTATTTGTGGATAAAATACGCTTTCCAGAATAGCCAACACGTGAACATTGGGTATGCAATATGCATCCGATTATCCGATCTGTAGTCATTACAGAAATAATGGGTAGAAACTTTTATATCAAAACAACAAAATTGATAAAATAATTTTGATCTGTATAAGATGCGATGTCGTTCGCAGGACATTGAACCCGAGACCTCATGCCGATGCGCATTCTACTTCTGCACCACCAGGGCAAACTGTATTTTGTAATGAGATAATAAAAATTCTGTCAAAATAGATCTAATCACATAAAGCAGATGATTTTGTAGATAATAATTAGGCGGCAACAGAGAAGATGTAATGTTTAATAAATATGTAATTATGTCCTCTCATTGAATGTATTAACATTTTGATAGAAACAAGGGTATAAGAACTGAAGTTTAGTTTCATAATGTACATTGTTGAGATAGCCATCGCATCTTAAACAACATGTATTGTAAAATATATTTGAACATTTTCGCGGTAGTCGCCATATTGCTAATGTAAGTACCTACTTTTCATTTCTTCTTATATTAATAGCATTTTAACGCATCTGATGGATACATCATGTTTTTAAAGATCACTAGCAATTACAATAGTCCAGTGGGAGACCGTTAGACTGTTACACAGTGGTATCGCGTTCGATCCCACGACACGAAGCGCTGACTTTTTGACGTTGAGTGTATATAATGTACTAGATGTGCCCGCGGTTTCACCCGGGTTTATGATTACTGCGCCGCTCTCGTAGGTCGTAGCCTAATGTTATATAGCCTATAGCCTTCCTAGACAAATGAGCTATCCAACACTAAAATAATTTTTCAATTCGGGCCAGTAGTTCCTGAGATTAGCGCGTTCAACCAAACAAACAAACTCTTCAGCTTTATAATATTAGTATAGACATTAAATTACCGTTTGCTTTAACGGTGAAGGAAAGCATCTCAAAGAAATCTTCATGTCTGAGAGTTTCTGTAATGTTCTAGAAAGCTTTGCGTGTCGCGAGGAACTTTCTTTTCTTCATTCAAGTCAAGGACACAAAGGGCACACCCAGACTTGGAACAACTATTTACGGATTACTCAATTTTATCCTTTGAAGAGATTGATCCCACACTACTAGACGCAGTGACAGTGTCGAGGGAACCACTGCACCATCGGTGCACTCAAATTAGAAAGTCAAAGACTTTACCCACAATCTTATCATTGCAAGGCTAATACTTTTACCATTGGGCTGCTGCTACATAATTAAGCGGATCTTTTTTATTTGAACGGTCTCGAAGTCGATTACCGAATCATTTAAAGTGCGATTGGGTTTTCTCATCTAGTCATTCTCTAACAGCAGTTAGGAATCTGGAATTGCACCCTGTAAAGAAAGGGAGTCCGTTGTAGTCTGTTCCAGATTCTACTCTCTCTCTGTTTGACCCAATAACACTTGGCTAGACTAATGAATCAAACCCTTATACACAATAGTCGCATTATCTACTGATGCAGCACCTAACCCGTGTTTTTTTGGTTTATTTCTGTTTCAGAATGAGTCCTAGCGAAGGTGAAGGATCGCCACGTCGTTTGGACGATAGCTTAAGCATGAACTTAGCGGAACCCAAAAACTATTGGAAGTATTTTCATTTGCTGAACAAAATAGCTCAGATCGAGAAAAATAGAAATACAAGACGCGTAGAAGAGTCGTATGTAAAATATTAATAATAGTACTAATATTCTGCACCGACTTGATGCTATTAGAGTGTTCAGGGCAGACGCCGTTTTTCATCCATGATACTACAACGCCGGTCCATCAAACACCCATCCCCATAGCCTAGATATATTGGAGTACATTCGTAGCAATAGTCCTACCCTTACTGCGGCTAGTACAACCGTAGGTGTTCCATCCCACTTAAGATTAAACTCTCGAAGGGCCTCTTCACGTTGGACCTATGCCTCCATGTAAGACTCCCAAAAGGCCAGTGTATTTTTCTATAGCAATATTTAAAAAAAATGCCGTAAAATACAGTGATATGTTAGTCATAAGGGAGACATAATACTAATATTATAAATGTTAAAACTTGCATCGGTGGCGCAGCTGTAGTGAATTCTGCGGTACATGAACTCTTGGGTTCAAATCACGAGTCGAGATAAAGTTATTGGGATTTTGAAGAAACTTTAAAACAGCTCGGTGTTGCAGACACTCGTGCCTCGGCAATCATGTAGTTAAAGCTGTCGGTCCTTTATTTGATCTCTCTCCAGTCGTGTCGGATTGCCATCCTATCAGATAATGAGAGTAAGGAATTAGGGAGTTCTTTTTAATCCACTTTGAGAAAATAAAGTAGGTTACATACTCGATGCATATAAGGAAGTGTCGCAACTTGTGTATCATACTTGCATTGTGTAAAAATCAGTTACCTGTTCGTTTATTTGCAGGGAGGATAATGATGTAACCACTTCTGATAAAAGTGATGATTTAGACGGCGAAGTGCTCAATGGTGATTGGCTATCCGAAAATGATCGCGATTCAAAGGGAAAACCGAAACGCCAAGAAGAAATACTTGACTACAATCTCATGCCTCTGCGTAAATTGCCTGTTAGTACTGCTTTTACTTTTAAAAGGATAATGGCTTACCTGCTATCCTTACTTCCTAAACTATTTATAGCGAAGCAATATTATGAGACAGCCTTGTTGGACAGATAAAGCGGGCCCAGATTCGATCCCGAGTCCAAATACAAAAGTAAAGTTGTTTAAAAAAATAGGATCTCCGTAGCAGCTCAGCAAAAATACTCGCTTTAAAAAGAAATACGATTACCATAACAGCTCAGCTTTACAAAGGTTTTCATGATGGGCACATACAACTTCTTTCACTTGCTCAAAAATTCCAGATTTGGATCAACATAATGAATATATAATTAATCTGTTTTCAGGAACATCTGCGGCAGAAAGGCACTTTGGTACTTCTCTTTTCTTAAACGATCTTCTTTTGGCAAATATCGTGTGGACAACCGAAGATAAGATACGGCATAGATATCTTGACTATATCAAATAAAAAAATGCATAATTATTACTTACGTATTGTAGTATGATATATGATCAATTACGGACCGGTATACACATTAAAAAACTGGGATCAGCAGTCTCTCCGCCGACGGGGTGGGGTGGGATGGGGTCGCGTTAGCAATCACCATCCCGCCCCGGCGGTTGGCCCGGCTGATGGTAACCGGGCCTCAGCACCTGTGGAGGGGTGGCGCCATGCTCACCAAAGCCACCCCCTAGACGTGTGGGGCCGTGCAAGCCGGTAGAGAGTCCCCCAACTCTGTACCAGTGACCCCACTATACAGGAGCGAGTCCATCCGTCTGCGCAATTGGCTTAAAGCCTATCCTAACCTTATTGAAGTAGTCCAAACAACGGAGTATTGTTATTTTGAAAGAAAGAAATCCAAAGAAACTTATTGTGAGTTTTTTTCGTTCGAGCCGATGTTTCGGATAGACATTTTAATATCGAAAAATTTTTGTCTTTATAAATGCCAGTCTTAGATTGTTTATAGACATGGATCACACACAACTGTAGTGGTCTATTTCACCGAGAGTAAATAGCTATTCAAACTGTGCACCTGGTTGAGGTCTCAAAGATACATAAATTAAATAAATTATATTACAGACATTTTATCTGACTCTACTTTTTGAACTAAAACTTGAAATGGAGAATTGATTTAGCAATAATATTAAGATATTGCAATCTCAATCTACGTAAAAATCTTTGCGGTCATCACAAAGATGACAAATAAATATTATTTCTAATGTGGAGTTTAACCAACTGAACCTACACGAGTTATGGCCCCTAAATCGAATTAGTAAATGAAAATTCATGATGAGCATTAGGTACAATTGGTGCACAGCACTTCTTGCTATAATGGAATACTAGATCTGATATACTTAAGCATTATTTTCATTTAAGTTAAGAAATATTGTATCTTTTCTATGATATTAATAGATCTCTGAATATAATTAGTTGTTGTAGTATTGTTATTTATTTAAATAAACGTATACGTCGCTCATTTAGCTATTCATTGTGTTTGATTTTCATCTACGTATCTATTTATTTCACACGGCAAGATACTTACACGCTGCGCACCACTACGCGCAGAAGCGAGCATCATTTCTTTTATTTAACTTCGTGATCTGATCGTTTACTATATTATACTCTCTCCTTAAAAATAAGACAACTCTCACAGTGGTATGCCAATACCACTGTGAGAGTTGTCTTATTTTTAAGGAGAGAGTATTCGGACAGGGGTCCGTACTCTAAGAATCACTAGATTCTTAGAGTACGGACCCCTTGGCTTCGTGGACTACGGACCTCTAAAACAGGAGGACCTTGCCAGATTAGCTGTAGAGGTAATACAATTAAAAATACAATTAAAAATACAATTAAAAATTCTTATGTTACAATTAAGTGTCTTATGTTACAAAATCTTACTTTATTGATCACTATCGATGAAAAGATTTAACGTAGTTAAATTTATTTATTGGTTAATATTATCTTACGTTTTAGCGAATATTGCACATTGAAATTAAACTACTTTATATTTTTAAATGCATTATAAAACTATTACTATTACATTAACTATTTAAATTTACATAAACCTAGATAAAATACGTATAAAGTAGTTTAATTTCAATTTATCCGTTGTACTTTTGCTTTCGTCTCTCATACTTTCGTCTTATAATAATTGTTGTTCAATATTTGATTAAAAATTCTGTCTTTCCAGATGGCCAATGGCAATATTTTGGAGAACAATGAAGTTAGAAGGAGGCGTTTCTCTCCTAAATTCAGGTAAAAATATAAGTGATTATGGCATAAAAGGACATATACTTAGGGTAATCCTATTATCAAATCCGCATATCTATAGTGTTCTAGTACGTACATTAAAAATCACAAGTCTCCATGCTGATAGCATATCGTAACTTATAATCCTTTGGAGACATGAACAATAATGGATAGCGTAGTATTTTAAATGGTCGCCTAGCTTATGCTACTGCACCAAGTTATGGATCCAAGACACGGGACACTAATTTGGGTAATCCACTAATAGTTGTTTCGAGTCTGTTTTGTGTCCGTTTTTTGATGCTTGTAATAATCCCTGCGACACAAGATACAATCCTCGATCGGCGATCATTTTCAGAGTGGTAGTTTTTTTCTTCTGAATGCCTTTTAAAATCCTTTTCGCATAACGTTTTAATCGAATATGTAAATTTATTATAAACGTTAATCTATATTTGTTACAGTTCTACGAAGAAACACTGAGAGACTTTTGATATTTAATAATTGGCATGATCGACTACAGAGCTAGCTTAACGGATAACTTATAAGAATACTTATTTTAAACTAAGCGGTAAATATAACAAAATCGCTTTTGCTATCAAATTTACACATTACGATAACATAATTTTTAATTAAGTTTGAATCTATAATAGATGTTATAAGAGTTTAAAGTGTTACTTAAGCCAAACATGAATTATGTTTGTAATTATAGAAATGCCAGAGTAAGTCACAGAATAGTATTTGATAATAGCATAGCAATGTTACTTTAAGCCACAGTGTAGTGTTTAAATTGCCGAGTTGCCAAGGATGAGGTATTTTAAATTTGCAATGTCGGATGTTTAAACTCTCTTAGTTAAACTATGCATGACATTATGGTCCTTGTTATTACAAATAGCATGGTTTCAGAAGAAAAGGTGATTGATACTTGTATTAAATTTATTCCTTTTGTATTTTGTTTGCAGTCTTTTTATTTTGACAGCAAAGTCTTTAAAATATATAACTAATTTGCAATGTTAAATCAATTTGGAAGAATCTGATGTGATAGTATAGTAAATACAGAATATTTTCAAATTTTATATTTGTTTTATTATTTCACACCAATGATATTAAATATTAAAATATAATATAAGCCCTTACATAAAATGTCCCACTGCTAGGCATAGACCTCTTCTCAATGCGAAAAGTGTTAACCATAGTTCAACATGCTGGCTCAGTGCAGGTTGGCAGACTCCACACATCATCGAGAACATTATGGAGGGCTCTCCAATATGCAAGTTTCCTTACGACGTTTTCAGTCACCGTTAAAGCGAGCGATAATTAAGAGGAAACACAAGGGCCGTTTTTCATAGCTCTACTGGCATTATTCAAGGAGGAAACAGATGACTACGTTTGTATGCACAAACGTAGTCATCTGTTTCCTCCTTGAATAGTGCCAGTAGAGCAATAATTTCATTAAATGTATGGCCTCTATTGGCATGTCTCTATGTTTTCCTTTTTTTCATAAATTAATTATTAAAAGAGACATGAGCCTTCAAATACCTCAAAAATTAGCCACATTTTCCGCTGTGTTCAAACATCCAGAAAACAAATTTGCCTAGATTATATAAAAAAAGAAAGACATAGGAACACGGCCAAAGCCTTTCTTTAATTTTTAATGAAAAAAGTAGTTAAATTGGTCAAGTTTTGGAGAAGGGATCAGGGGACTAGGATACGTTGATTTTATGTACTTTTAATAGGTATTTTCGGTCCAAGCTGCAGTTGTCTCTATCGCGCTCTGCGGGCACTGTGCAACAGTAATAGATTTTACAAATACTTATTTTTCTATTCTCTCGCCGTTAGTGTTTCCTCTTAACTATTTAATACGCGTTTAACTTCGAAAAGTCATAGGTGCGTGACTTAAGATCGAACTCGACACCTTCGCGTAGCAGTCCAACGCTTCGCTGTTGCTAAAGATTATAAAGACCTAGATTAATAACAAGCGTATCGAATCTCAGAACGAAATCCTTATAGTACCTTTTAATTACCAAGTTCATCTAAAACAGAAAGAACAAGGAATTAAGGGGCTATTGTTTTTAGATATCTATCTATTTTACTCTAGTTATTTTGATATCTTTTTTCTCACTATATAGGTACACATCGGTGAAGTGTGTAAACATAGTACTATTTTTATAGTTTACTAGCTTTTGCCCGCGGCTTCGCTCGCGTTAATTTAGAATTTGACAATCAATTCGGGTTGTACTCTGCTTGTAATAATATAATTAAATCATGATTCGAAAGACACGTGGCGCCATCTATTATCATAAGAAAGTTATTGTTGTTTTTCTTGTGAACAATAATTTATTCGGGATGAAAAGTAGCCTTTGTCCGATTCTGTACACCTGACAACGTATATGCAAAATTACAGAATGATCGGTTCAGTGGTTAAGGCGTGAAAAGGTAACAAACAAACAAACAAACTCATTTTCACTTTTATAATATTAGTTAGGATATGCAACGAAAATTTATTTTGCACCATTTAATATGGACGTAACATGTCTAGGTATTATATAAAATATAATTGTATTACACACTAGTTTGGACATGAAGAAAGAAAGGACGAGAAAAGACTGACTAAGAAAGTTTATAAGGCTAGTGTGAATGGAACAGTCGCAAGAGGAAGATCTGGGCTAACGTTTCCTGATCAGATCGGAGACGTTTTGGACAAAGACCAGGTTAAGAGCACCTTAAACCGGCGAGCGTGTATAAGGAATGTGATGAAAGTGAATTAAGCCAGAGAAGTGTGTCAAGATCGTAGCAAATGATAAACCGTAGTCTCTGCCTACCCCTCTGGGCAACAGGCGTGAATGTATGTATGTATATATGTATTACACAATTCATAAATTGATGAATTACTGTTTAAACTTATATTCTATCTGCATGCGATACACAATTTGTCCATTGTGTCTAGGATTTTGGCAGATAACAAGTTAAAATTAATATATGTATAATAAAGATAATCTTCTAGGTTTATTATATACTAATTTTAACGTCTTTATTTATTTGACACAAATATACCCACACACCAATGTATTATACTCGGTAGGATAGTGTTACATCGTTACCTCACCTACTTTTAACTTCCCAAATCATGACCCAAGGCTAATATTTGAGACCGATTACGATGCCCCGGCTTGGGCAAAGTGCTATTGAGTATATATATTATAGAATTCTCAGCAGCAACCCAGAATCTGTAAATATGCTTGATAAATGCTTCCTTTTGCGTGGGACCTAATGGTAAGTGGCTCCCGTAAGAGCTGTCTCCTTGGTGCTGCGGCAGCAATTGTAAAGAAAGAGAACCAAGCCAATGGTTACAATGAAAAAGGAGAAACAAATATAGCTTAACACAAAAATGTTAGTAAACAATACTTTCTGCATAGAAATATAGCAAACGCAGAGATCATTAGACTGCACGGATAGCTACTGCGCTATCCGTTTATTATATTTAAATAGTAATGTCGCCACTGCCAGTACACTTGGCTGTTGTGGGTTCAATCCCCACACGAGCTAAAATATTGTATGATCCACAATTACGATTTCCAAGTCTAGGAGATTTTTGAGTTGTTTTAATGATAAAGCAAGAAGAATGATGCTATCAATCAAACAATATTTTTTGTTTGATTATCAATTTTTTAATAATAGTCACATAGGTAGGTACACATTTATTTAACTTACAATAAAAATAATATATTGTTTGCCTTTTGGTTAAACCATCAGCAACGGATAAACTAGATAATAGTGTCTTAAATTAGTAACAATAGTGTTGCCTTATAAAAAAATAACTAATTTAACGTAAATAATAAAAATCTCGTATTCTCTTACAAATGTCAATAGAAAAAGTTAACGCTTTCCTTTTCTCCGAAAGTTTCAGGTGGTATGTATTACATACAAGAATACCTCAGTTTTTACAAGCTGAAAAATAAAATCTGTTATTATTTTGGCGGGACTAGTAACAACTAAAAGTTACAATCAATTTATATAATATAAATTATAAAACTATACAGATCACATTCAGAAATTGGAAAAGCAAAGTAATCGTACTCTATTTTTTATTTAAGTAGTGTCCACATTACATACACTAATATAACTAATAAGTTCAATTGATACAGGTACATGCCTATATCAATTGAACTTAGACCACACGACTGCTTACCATCAGGTGGAGTGTGGTAATTTTGACGAGCAAAATAAAAAAATAAAATACCTAAAACATTTCTATAGCTGTATCTTTAACAGACGGCTTATTGGTCGTTTCGCCCGAATATGTCCACACCAATTGTGCGAAACGACATTTCTTTAAATAATTTTATTTTTTGGTGTAGATTCGCACACGTTTTACAAATCGGTTCGATTCGCTCTCAAGTTATATGGATGTGTGCAAATCGACACTTTAATTATATTATTTTTAAAAGTGTCGCTTCAAACAATTCGTACGAATCGACCAAAAAGCCTTACAGACAACCACATCATGCTTTTAAAATATCAGAGTTAGAATAATAATTAGTTTTAGAATTTCAATTATAACACAGGAGTCAACATTGATGACACAAACTAACAACTTTCGTTAATCGTTATACATAAAACAAAACAAAGTTCCCCGCCGTGTCTGTCTGTCTGTTCGCGATAAACTCAAAAACTTCTGAACGGATTTTTATGCGATTTTCATCAATAGACAGAGTGATTCATGGGGCAGGTATAAATTGTTAATATTTTGTACTAGCTCTGCGAAGCCAGAGCGGGACGAGGCGCGTGATAAATTTGACTTGACATAAGCTAGTTATAAACACATTTTTGGTATATTATTTCATCTTTGGTAGTCCTAAATCATTCGCCATAAGAAGCAGCCATACATTTTAAGGCAAAAGTAGAACCCGCGCGCATTTTTGATTCAGTAGTTCCTGTAAACAATTAATTGTTGATTTGGTTGATTACATTTATTGGCTCTTACATAAGTATCTATGTAAAAATAAAATACAGAATTACACTTATAAGTTCATAGTAATATATAATATAATATAAACCCTGGATTGAACTGCCCAATGCTGGGCACGGGCCTCTTCCCAGTGTGAGAAAGGTTAGGAAAAGGAAGGGAACGGTAACTGAACAAATTATTGGGGGCTTAGTCCTACCAACAAAGGGGGTGTTCGAGCACACCCAGACCCTATAAAGTCGGCGGTTGCCAAACAACAGTTACGTAGTTACTAAGTACGTCTTGTTCTGTCTGGGTTCGATCCCCACGCAGGACAAACATTTGTGTGATTCACAAATGTTTGTTCCGAGTCTAGGTGTTCTTTTGTGTTCGTTGTTTGAATGTTTGTAAGTCCGCCGCGACACAGGAATGACTTCTAATGCGTTTTCTTTCGAAGAGGGAAAGAACTTTCTTAGTTGTTTTTGAATGGATTTAAAACAGTCTTTGCATTTCAGATATTAGATAATAAAACTTATTTTTAAAAATAATGTAAAAGATTGAGTCATATACTCCAATGCCAATAACTATTTCATATGTAGTAATTTATTAGCTTGAAGGACTGGATTAAATACTTACTTGTATTTCACTGCAGGTTATCTCTGCATAGTCTATTATTTCTTCAATACGCTGTTCTGATTCTTCCTTTTTCTTGTGTTTTGGAGCATGTTCGCGGGTTTCTTTAATACTCTTATACGGCAATTCTGCCATATTAGGAGGCGTTCCATCTTGATCCTCCCTATGTATTATAATAAATAGTTAATAATGACTTGAAACCGCGACAATGTCGTTTTCGCTGTACCATCTATCAGCCTCTATATAAGAATCTAAGGCAATGCTAAGTGTATGCGCCAACATACACTCAGTGCACTCTCTATTCTCTAACTCCCTTAGCTCGATGGGACGGTAATCTGACACGACCGGAGTGAGTTCTGGTGCAGAACCATTACCTTACGTGCTTGCCGAGGCACGGGAGCGCGCTACGCTGCTCCAGGCCAAACAGTGCATAACTTAAAAAAAATTCAAGAAGACCCAATAACTTAGTTGACCTGGCCAGGAATTGGAACCTAGCAACTAATTCAAAGCAGTTGCGTTCAAAACTGCTGCACCACTGCAGCAGTTTGTACATCCTAACTAATATCATAAAAGCGAATGTGAGTTTGTTTGTTATACTCTCACGCCTTAACTACTCGACCGATCATCATAAAATTTCGCATACACGATGTAAGGAGAACAGGACAGGATAAAGGGTAGCTTTCAACCAGAAAACAGAAGTGTTACTAATATAACAGAATATCGACGTGAAACAGCAGTATTCCTACTGGTGTGCGAGTGAGAGTGCCGGAGGCCCAATCTCCCTCTTCCCCCTTCCCGCTCCTTCTCCTTCCCACTTCCTTTTTCCTTTTCTAAAGGATCGACAACGCACAAGTGATGCCTCTGGTGTTGCAGGAGTCCATAGGCTACGGTGACCGCTTACTATTAGGTGGGCTGTATGTTTGTTTGCCACCTTGTTTGTATAAAAAAAAACTTTACCTACATTTACGCGAGTGAAGCGGGTGTAATCTATAGTATTAGTAGGATTAGATCTTTTACTATTTTTCTGGCATTTCTACTTCTCCCGATTTGAGCTAATGTTGCCAAAAAATTAGAATCCTCCCAAAAGTTTGTGGGCACTGCCAAACTTTCGTCCAATGGTCGTGGCGATCCCTCACTATCGTTAGGGATCGTTCTGAAACAAGAATAAATGTACCATAAACTGTTCAGATGTATAGATTATTGCCTGCATGCCTGCCCACACATGCAGAGATCATTTACATATATATTTATAAAATATTACAATTAGCCCGACAAGATATGTACTCGAAACTTGTCAATATCTGTTCCTTGAAGGTGCTTTCGGGCACAGGACGGTACAGCAGTCCTCTCTCTTCAATTGTTATGTATACGTTTAGTAAAGGAAGGATACTATATTATGAACTTTAGTCGATTCATTATAGAGGGGGGAGGAACCAACATCAGGAAAACCATAATTAATATTCTTAGTGCCAAAAATTCGAATCCATAAAATGTATCTATATTGTCACAGAAAATGGCATATAACCTATCACGTAGAAAAAAATTGCAAAGCCGACAAAAGCTAGTCTTTATCTATACTATTATTATAAAGAGCAACGATTTGATTTTCTGTTTGTTTGTAAGGGTTCAACTCAAAAACTACACAACCGATTTAAAAAATTCTTTTGCCATTACAAAGCTATATTATCACCGAGTAACATTAGTTATATTTTATTTTTACTGTTACTAACATCTCCTAACCTAATCTAATCTACTTTTACGCGAGTGAAGCCGCGGGCAAAGGCTAGTATGTTATGTAATACGCAGCAATCGCAACGCCTTAAACGCATGCTATGACGCATGAATAAAACAAGCGGTTTAAAAGAAATAATAATTGAGGACATAAGCTGACATGGTGGTTTAAGTGGTCGACTCGCCACTGCCTCTACGCTGAATGTTCTGGGTTCAAGTCCCACGCGAAAAAAGAAATGTATGATCCACAAATGGTTATTCTACTAGTCTAGGTGACACTTGTGTGTCTTAAAATATTTGCAAAGTGTCCTAGAGCGTCATCTAGGTCAAGAGCGAGATTCAGTCCTAGAGCAGGATCTAGTCTTAGAGCGGGATTCAGTCGTAGAGCGGGATCTGGTCGTAGAGCAGGATCTAGTCTTAGAGCGGGATTCAGTCGTAGAGCGGGATCTGGTCGTAGAGCAGGATCTAGTCCTAGACCGGGATCTAGTCCTAGACCGGGATCTAGTCTTAGATCGGGATCCAGTCCTAGAGCGGGATCTAGTCCTAGACCGGGATCTAGTCCTAGATCGGGATCCAGTCCTAGAGCGGGATCTAGTCCTAGACCGGGATCTAGTCCTAGATCGGGATCCAGTCCTAGAGCGGGATCTAGTCCTAGAGCGGGATCAAATCCTAGAGTGGGATCTAGTCCTAGAGCGGGATCAAATCCTAGAGTGGGATCTAATCCTAGAGCATAATCTAATCCTAAAACGGGATATAGTCCTAAAATTTAAAAAAAGAAATCTATGAAATTAGAAATGGCAGTACTCACATCAACAAAATGGCGATTAACAAGAAAATATTAAAAATATTTTGGAATCCATGTTGTTAGTGAAGCGATGTCAACATCTACAATGTACTGTGTGAATCTTAACCACTGTTTATATACCCCGGCTTCTATCAAAATGTTAATATATCCCATAAACAGACATAATTACATATTTATTATAATCTTATTTGTCCGCGAATAATTATAGTTATTGATGTCGTAATCGATTGTTTCATGTGAATATATATTTTTAGTGTGGCAATTTCTTTCTTTATCATGCACGCGTTATATTATATACATTGCAAACGTACATACAAGTCTAATAACTTATTATTTTTAGTTTAAGTTAAAAACTCAGCGATAGCCTAGTAGGAGACCGTTGGACTGCAACGCAGAGGTAGTACAATCCCAAGGCGCGCATATATTTATTTTTTATTAAGGATCCCTCACAATAAATACAATGTCTTAATCATCATGATAAATTTTATTATCTTTTTTTTATTAAAAAAGACTGTGTGTTCAGCCATTTCTATTCGCATAGTTAAGTTAAGGTCTCATGTTTATAGTTACAACAGATAACACATGCTCGGGCACGCCACGATCGTGGCGGTAAGTCCCGTGTTTGAGGAGTGGCTGGAGAGGTGGCATGGCGCCCTCACCTTCCGGCTGACACAGGTAATGACTGGCCACGGTTGTTTTGGCCAGTTCCTGTGTCGCATAGGCCGGCAAGAGTCGCCCGGTTGTCACCACTACGGCGACTGCCGCGACGTTGTTGAGGACACGGCACTGCACGCTTTGGCGGTTTGCCCCGCCTAGGCAGTTGCCGTGAGTTGATCGCGGCAGTCGGATTGGTTGCCCTCTCGCTCCCGGCCGTAGTTCAGTCTATGGTCTGGAGTGAGAGGTCGTGGAACGTCGCCTCCTTCTGTGAGGAAGTGATTTCCATCAAGGAGGCGGCGGAGCGGCTGTCGGAGCGGCTGTGAGGAAGTGATTTTCATCAAGGAGGCGGCGGAGCGGGAGAGGGAGCGTTTAAACCCTCTCGACAAGCACATAGCCGGGCGCGCAAGGGTGCGGAACGACCTCCAGCCACCCTGAGGTTTGACCTGGGGGTGGCGGGCTTTGTGGGCGAATCACTTTCACATGCAATCGCGACCCCGCCGAGGTTTCGGCTTGCCGTATGAAACGTCAGGCCACTCACGGAAAAACACTTTGGTCACTTAACCCTACTGTCCCCTTGAGGCGCTCGTGGGAATACGCACGCCGCCGCCTCTCGGACCTGGTGCTGAACGGGTGGTGGGCAGGCCCACGAAGCCCACCACCCCCAGAAGGATCATCATACCTGTGATTATTATAAAAATATTATATTTATGCCTAATGTATATGTTATTGCTGTTTATTATCCCTTAATAATTAAAATAAAATATAAATTATTACAGTCATCTATGGGTCGCTCAGTCAATTCTGTGGCTATCATAATCAAAATCAAGTATTTGATCGAATTTATTTTGTCGTTCGTGACTCATGACGTTATATACATACATACATACATGTGTCATTTAATTACTTGACATCGGATAATCGGATGCATACTCACCTAAAATTATTTTTCGGCTAACATATTATCGATACTAGATGTGCCCGTGGTTTCACCCGCGTTTATGATTACTGCGCCGCCCCGTGGATCGTAGCGTGATGTTATATAGCCTATAGCCTTCCTCAATAAATGAGCTATCCAATACAAAAAGATTTTTTCAATTCGGACCAGTAGTTCTTGAGATTAGCGCGTTCAAACAAACAAAGAAACAAACTCTTCAGCTTTATAATATTAGTATAGATAATAAACCGGCATTTCGGGATTGCTTAACTAGTCGGGTGTATATTTACTTTACATTAAATTTTAACTCCCTATTCAAGTATGTGTGTATGTAGGGTGTGAAGGAAAAGGTGGTGCGGTAAATAAAAGAACATAATTTTTTTTTTTAATTCTTTGCTTTTAATTTTTTATTTATTTTATTTATGTTTTATCTTACAAAATATTTATTTATTTTGTACATACAGAAAATAAATAGAAAATTATGAAAGATAGTAGTATTTGTGGATAAAATACGCTTTCCAGAATAGCCAACACGTGAACATTGGGTATGCAATATGCATCCGATTATCCGATCTGTAGTCATTACAGAAATAATGGGTAGAAACTTTTATATCAAAACAACAAAATTGATAAAATAATTTTGATCTGTATAAGATGCGATGTCGTTCGCAGGACATTGAACCCGAGACCTCATGCCGATGCGCATTCTACTTCTGCACCACCAGGGCAAACTGTATTTTGTAATGAGATAATAAAAATTCTGTCAAAATAGATCTAATCACATAAAGCAGATGATTTTGTAGATAATAATTAGGCGGCAACAGAGAAGATGTAATGTTTAATAAATATGTAATTATGTCCTCTCATTGAATGTATTAACATTTTGATAGAAACAAGGGTATAAGAACTGAAGTTTAGTTTCATAATGTACATTGTTGAGATAGCCATCGCATCTTAAACAACATGTATTGTAAAATATATTTGAACATTTTCGCGGTAGTCGCCATATTGCTAATGTAAGTACCTACTTTTCATTTCTTCTTATATTAATAGCATTTTAACGCATCTGATGGATACATCATGTTTTTAAAGATCACTAGCAATTACAATAGTCCAGTGGGAGACCGTTAGACTGTTACACAGTGGTATCGCGTTCGATCCCACGACACGAAGCGCTGACTTTTTGACGTTGAGTGTATATAATGTACTAGATGTGCCCGCGGTTTCACCCGGGTTTATGATTACTGCGCCGCTCTCGTAGGTCGTAGCCTAATGTTATATAGCCTATAGCCTTCCTAGACAAATGAGCTATCCAACACTAAAATAATTTTTCAATTCGGGCCAGTAGTTCCTGAGATTAGCGCGTTCAACCAAACAAACAAACTCTTCAGCTTTATAATATTAGTATAGACATTAAATTACCGTTTGCTTTAACGGTGAAGGAAAGCATCTCAAAGAAATCTTCATGTCTGAGAGTTTCTGTAATGTTCTAGAAAGCTTTGCGTGTCGCGAGGAACTTTCTTTTCTTCATTCAAGTCAAGGACACAAAGGGCACACCCAGAC
This sequence comes from Catocala sponsa, assembly GCA_963564715.1. NCBI lineage: Eukaryota > Metazoa > Arthropoda > Insecta > Lepidoptera > Erebidae > Catocala > Catocala sponsa. The sequence continues at coordinate 14,904,214 of OY751351.1, forward strand.
TTGGAACAACTATTTACGGATTACTCAATTTTATCCTTTGAAGAGATTGATCCCACACTACTAGACGCAGTGACAGTGTCGAGGGAACCACTGCACCATCGGTGCACTCAAATTAGAAAGTCAAAGACTTTACCCACAATCTTATCATTGCAAGGCTAATACTTTTACCATTGGGCTGCTGCTACATAATTAAGCGGATCTTTTTTATTTGAACGGTCTCGAAGTCGATTACCGAATCATTTAAAGTGCGATTGGGTTTTCTCATCTAGTCATTCTCTAACAGCAGTTAGGAATCTGGAATTGCACCCTGTAAAGAAAGGGAGTCCGTTGTAGTCTGTTCCAGATTCTACTCTCTCTCTGTTTGACCCAATAACACTTGGCTAGACTAATGAATCAAACCCTTATACACAATAGTCGCATTATCTACTGATGCAGCACCTAACCCGTGTTTTTTTGGTTTATTTCTGTTTCAGAATGAGTCCTAGCGAAGGTGAAGGATCGCCACGTCGTTTGGACGATAGCTTAAGCATGAACTTAGCGGAACCCAAAAACTATTGGAAGTATTTTCATTTGCTGAACAAAATAGCTCAGATCGAGAAAAATAGAAATACAAGACGCGTAGAAGAGTCGTATGTAAAATATTAATAATAGTACTAATATTCTGCACCGACTTGATGCTATTAGAGTGTTCAGGGCAGACGCCGTTTTTCATCCATGATACTACAACGCCGGTCCATCAAACACCCATCCCCATAGCCTAGATATATTGGAGTACATTCGTAGCAATAGTCCTACCCTTACTGCGGCTAGTACAACCGTAGGTGTTCCATCCCACTTAAGATTAAACTCTCGAAGGGCCTCTTCACGTTGGACCTATGCCTCCATGTAAGACTCCCAAAAGGCCAGTGTATTTTTCTATAGCAATATTTAAAAAAAATGCCGTAAAATACAGTGATATGTTAGTCATAAGGGAGACATAATACTAATATTATAAATGTTAAAACTTGCATCGGTGGCGCAGCTGTAGTGAATTCTGCGGTACATGAACTCTTGGGTTCAAATCACGAGTCGAGATAAAGTTATTGGGATTTTGAAGAAACTTTAAAACAGCTCGGTGTTGCAGACACTCGTGCCTCGGCAATCATGTAGTTAAAGCTGTCGGTCCTTTATTTGATCTCTCTCCAGTCGTGTCGGATTGCCATCCTATCAGATAATGAGAGTAAGGAATTAGGGAGTTCTTTTTAATCCACTTTGAGAAAATAAAGTAGGTTACATACTCGATGCATATAAGGAAGTGTCGCAACTTGTGTATCATACTTGCATTGTGTAAAAATCAGTTACCTGTTCGTTTATTTGCAGGGAGGATAATGATGTAACCACTTCTGATAAAAGTGATGATTTAGACGGCGAAGTGCTCAATGGTGATTGGCTATCCGAAAATGATCGCGATTCAAAGGGAAAACCGAAACGCCAAGAAGAAATACTTGACTACAATCTCATGCCTCTGCGTAAATTGCCTGTTAGTACTGCTTTTACTTTTAAAAGGATAATGGCTTACCTGCTATCCTTACTTCCTAAACTATTTATAGCGAAGCAATATTATGAGACAGCCTTGTTGGACAGATAAAGCGGGCCCAGATTCGATCCCGAGTCCAAATACAAAAGTAAAGTTGTTTAAAAAAATAGGATCTCCGTAGCAGCTCAGCAAAAATACTCGCTTTAAAAAGAAATACGATTACCATAACAGCTCAGCTTTACAAAGGTTTTCATGATGGGCACATACAACTTCTTTCACTTGCTCAAAAATTCCAGATTTGGATCAACATAATGAATATATAATTAATCTGTTTTCAGGAACATCTGCGGCAGAAAGGCACTTTGGTACTTCTCTTTTCTTAAACGATCTTCTTTTGGCAAATATCGTGTGGACAACCGAAGATAAGATACGGCATAGATATCTTGACTATATCAAATAAAAAAATGCATAATTATTACTTACGTATTGTAGTATGATATATGATCAATTACGGACCGGTATACACATTAAAAAACTGGGATCAGCAGTCTCTCCGCCGACGGGGTGGGGTGGGATGGGGTCGCGTTAGCAATCACCATCCCGCCCCGGCGGTTGGCCCGGCTGATGGTAACCGGGCCTCAGCACCTGTGGAGGGGTGGCGCCATGCTCACCAAAGCCACCCCCTAGACGTGTGGGGCCGTGCAAGCCGGTAGAGAGTCCCCCAACTCTGTACCAGTGACCCCACTATACAGGAGCGAGTCCATCCGTCTGCGCAATTGGCTTAAAGCCTATCCTAACCTTATTGAAGTAGTCCAAACAACGGAGTATTGTTATTTTGAAAGAAAGAAATCCAAAGAAACTTATTGTGAGTTTTTTTCGTTCGAGCCGATGTTTCGGATAGACATTTTAATATCGAAAAATTTTTGTCTTTATAAATGCCAGTCTTAGATTGTTTATAGACATGGATCACACACAACTGTAGTGGTCTATTTCACCGAGAGTAAATAGCTATTCAAACTGTGCACCTGGTTGAGGTCTCAAAGATACATAAATTAAATAAATTATATTACAGACATTTTATCTGACTCTACTTTTTGAACTAAAACTTGAAATGGAGAATTGATTTAGCAATAATATTAAGATATTGCAATCTCAATCTACGTAAAAATCTTTGCGGTCATCACAAAGATGACAAATAAATATTATTTCTAATGTGGAGTTTAACCAACTGAACCTACACGAGTTATGGCCCCTAAATCGAATTAGTAAATGAAAATTCATGATGAGCATTAGGTACAATTGGTGCACAGCACTTCTTGCTATAATGGAATACTAGATCTGATATACTTAAGCATTATTTTCATTTAAGTTAAGAAATATTGTATCTTTTCTATGATATTAATAGATCTCTGAATATAATTAGTTGTTGTAGTATTGTTATTTATTTAAATAAACGTATACGTCGCTCATTTAGCTATTCATTGTGTTTGATTTTCATCTACGTATCTATTTATTTCACACGGCAAGATACTTACACGCTGCGCACCACTACGCGCAGAAGCGAGCATCATTTCTTTTATTTAACTTCGTGATCTGATCGTTTACTATATTATACTCTCTCCTTAAAAATAAGACAACTCTCACAGTGGTATGCCAATACCACTGTGAGAGTTGTCTTATTTTTAAGGAGAGAGTATTCGGACAGGGGTCCGTACTCTAAGAATCACTAGATTCTTAGAGTACGGACCCCTTGGCTTCGTGGACTACGGACCTCTAAAACAGGAGGACCTTGCCAGATTAGCTGTAGAGGTAATACAATTAAAAATACAATTAAAAATACAATTAAAAATTCTTATGTTACAATTAAGTGTCTTATGTTACAAAATCTTACTTTATTGATCACTATCGATGAAAAGATTTAACGTAGTTAAATTTATTTATTGGTTAATATTATCTTACGTTTTAGCGAATATTGCACATTGAAATTAAACTACTTTATATTTTTAAATGCATTATAAAACTATTACTATTACATTAACTATTTAAATTTACATAAACCTAGATAAAATACGTATAAAGTAGTTTAATTTCAATTTATCCGTTGTACTTTTGCTTTCGTCTCTCATACTTTCGTCTTATAATAATTGTTGTTCAATATTTGATTAAAAATTCTGTCTTTCCAGATGGCCAATGGCAATATTTTGGAGAACAATGAAGTTAGAAGGAGGCGTTTCTCTCCTAAATTCAGGTAAAAATATAAGTGATTATGGCATAAAAGGACATATACTTAGGGTAATCCTATTATCAAATCCGCATATCTATAGTGTTCTAGTACGTACATTAAAAATCACAAGTCTCCATGCTGATAGCATATCGTAACTTATAATCCTTTGGAGACATGAACAATAATGGATAGCGTAGTATTTTAAATGGTCGCCTAGCTTATGCTACTGCACCAAGTTATGGATCCAAGACACGGGACACTAATTTGGGTAATCCACTAATAGTTGTTTCGAGTCTGTTTTGTGTCCGTTTTTTGATGCTTGTAATAATCCCTGCGACACAAGATACAATCCTCGATCGGCGATCATTTTCAGAGTGGTAGTTTTTTTCTTCTGAATGCCTTTTAAAATCCTTTTCGCATAACGTTTTAATCGAATATGTAAATTTATTATAAACGTTAATCTATATTTGTTACAGTTCTACGAAGAAACACTGAGAGACTTTTGATATTTAATAATTGGCATGATCGACTACAGAGCTAGCTTAACGGATAACTTATAAGAATACTTATTTTAAACTAAGCGGTAAATATAACAAAATCGCTTTTGCTATCAAATTTACACATTACGATAACATAATTTTTAATTAAGTTTGAATCTATAATAGATGTTATAAGAGTTTAAAGTGTTACTTAAGCCAAACATGAATTATGTTTGTAATTATAGAAATGCCAGAGTAAGTCACAGAATAGTATTTGATAATAGCATAGCAATGTTACTTTAAGCCACAGTGTAGTGTTTAAATTGCCGAGTTGCCAAGGATGAGGTATTTTAAATTTGCAATGTCGGATGTTTAAACTCTCTTAGTTAAACTATGCATGACATTATGGTCCTTGTTATTACAAATAGCATGGTTTCAGAAGAAAAGGTGATTGATACTTGTATTAAATTTATTCCTTTTGTATTTTGTTTGCAGTCTTTTTATTTTGACAGCAAAGTCTTTAAAATATATAACTAATTTGCAATGTTAAATCAATTTGGAAGAATCTGATGTGATAGTATAGTAAATACAGAATATTTTCAAATTTTATATTTGTTTTATTATTTCACACCAATGATATTAAATATTAAAATATAATATAAGCCCTTACATAAAATGTCCCACTGCTAGGCATAGACCTCTTCTCAATGCGAAAAGTGTTAACCATAGTTCAACATGCTGGCTCAGTGCAGGTTGGCAGACTCCACACATCATCGAGAACATTATGGAGGGCTCTCCAATATGCAAGTTTCCTTACGACGTTTTCAGTCACCGTTAAAGCGAGCGATAATTAAGAGGAAACACAAGGGCCGTTTTTCATAGCTCTACTGGCATTATTCAAGGAGGAAACAGATGACTACGTTTGTATGCACAAACGTAGTCATCTGTTTCCTCCTTGAATAGTGCCAGTAGAGCAATAATTTCATTAAATGTATGGCCTCTATTGGCATGTCTCTATGTTTTCCTTTTTTTCATAAATTAATTATTAAAAGAGACATGAGCCTTCAAATACCTCAAAAATTAGCCACATTTTCCGCTGTGTTCAAACATCCAGAAAACAAATTTGCCTAGATTATATAAAAAAAGAAAGACATAGGAACACGGCCAAAGCCTTTCTTTAATTTTTAATGAAAAAAGTAGTTAAATTGGTCAAGTTTTGGAGAAGGGATCAGGGGACTAGGATACGTTGATTTTATGTACTTTTAATAGGTATTTTCGGTCCAAGCTGCAGTTGTCTCTATCGCGCTCTGCGGGCACTGTGCAACAGTAATAGATTTTACAAATACTTATTTTTCTATTCTCTCGCCGTTAGTGTTTCCTCTTAACTATTTAATACGCGTTTAACTTCGAAAAGTCATAGGTGCGTGACTTAAGATCGAACTCGACACCTTCGCGTAGCAGTCCAACGCTTCGCTGTTGCTAAAGATTATAAAGACCTAGATTAATAACAAGCGTATCGAATCTCAGAACGAAATCCTTATAGTACCTTTTAATTACCAAGTTCATCTAAAACAGAAAGAACAAGGAATTAAGGGGCTATTGTTTTTAGATATCTATCTATTTTACTCTAGTTATTTTGATATCTTTTTTCTCACTATATAGGTACACATCGGTGAAGTGTGTAAACATAGTACTATTTTTATAGTTTACTAGCTTTTGCCCGCGGCTTCGCTCGCGTTAATTTAGAATTTGACAATCAATTCGGGTTGTACTCTGCTTGTAATAATATAATTAAATCATGATTCGAAAGACACGTGGCGCCATCTATTATCATAAGAAAGTTATTGTTGTTTTTCTTGTGAACAATAATTTATTCGGGATGAAAAGTAGCCTTTGTCCGATTCTGTACACCTGACAACGTATATGCAAAATTACAGAATGATCGGTTCAGTGGTTAAGGCGTGAAAAGGTAACAAACAAACAAACAAACTCATTTTCACTTTTATAATATTAGTTAGGATATGCAACGAAAATTTATTTTGCACCATTTAATATGGACGTAACATGTCTAGGTATTATATAAAATATAATTGTATTACACACTAGTTTGGACATGAAGAAAGAAAGGACGAGAAAAGACTGACTAAGAAAGTTTATAAGGCTAGTGTGAATGGAACAGTCGCAAGAGGAAGATCTGGGCTAACGTTTCCTGATCAGATCGGAGACGTTTTGGACAAAGACCAGGTTAAGAGCACCTTAAACCGGCGAGCGTGTATAAGGAATGTGATGAAAGTGAATTAAGCCAGAGAAGTGTGTCAAGATCGTAGCAAATGATAAACCGTAGTCTCTGCCTACCCCTCTGGGCAACAGGCGTGAATGTATGTATGTATATATGTATTACACAATTCATAAATTGATGAATTACTGTTTAAACTTATATTCTATCTGCATGCGATACACAATTTGTCCATTGTGTCTAGGATTTTGGCAGATAACAAGTTAAAATTAATATATGTATAATAAAGATAATCTTCTAGGTTTATTATATACTAATTTTAACGTCTTTATTTATTTGACACAAATATACCCACACACCAATGTATTATACTCGGTAGGATAGTGTTACATCGTTACCTCACCTACTTTTAACTTCCCAAATCATGACCCAAGGCTAATATTTGAGACCGATTACGATGCCCCGGCTTGGGCAAAGTGCTATTGAGTATATATATTATAGAATTCTCAGCAGCAACCCAGAATCTGTAAATATGCTTGATAAATGCTTCCTTTTGCGTGGGACCTAATGATAAGTGGCTCCCGTAAGAGCTGTCTCCTTGGTGCTGCGGCAGCAATTGTAAAGAAAGAGAACCAAGCCAATGGTTACAATGAAAAAGGAGAAACAAATATAGCTTAACACAAAAATGTTAGTAAACAATACTTTCTGCATAGAAATATAGCAAACGCAGAGATCATTAGACTGCACGGATAGCTACTGCGCTATCCGTTTATTATATTTAAATAGTAATGTCGCCACTGCCAGTACACTTGGCTGTTGTGGGTTCAATCCCCACACGAGCTAAAATATTGTATGATCCACAATTACGATTTCCAAGTCTAGGAGATTTTTGAGTTGTTTTAATGATAAAGCAAGAAGAATGATGCTATCAATCAAACAATATTTTTTGTTTGATTATCAATTTTTTAATAATAGTCACATAGGTAGGTACACATTTATTTAACTTACAATAAAAATAATATATTGTTTGCCTTTTGGTTAAACCATCAGCAACGGATAAACTAGATAATAGTGTCTTAAATTAGTAACAATAGTGTTGCCTTATAAAAAAATAACTAATTTAACGTAAATAATAAAAATCTCGTATTCTCTTACAAATTTCAATAGAAAAAGTTAACGCTTTCCTTTTCTCCGAAAGTTTCAGGTGGTATGTATTACATACAAGAATACCTCAGTTTTTACAAGCTAAAAAATAAAATCTGTTATTATTTTGGCGGGACTAGTAACAACTAAAAGTTACAATCAATTTATATAATATAAATTATAAAACTATACAGATCACATTCAGAAATTGGAAAAGCAAAGTAATCGTACTCTATTTTTTATTTAAGTAGTGTCCACATTACATACACTAATAGGTATAACTAATAAGTTCAATTGATACAGGTACATGCCTATATCAATTGAACTTAGACCACACGACTGCTTACCATCAGGTGGAGTGTGGTAATTTTGACGAGCAAAATAAAAAAATAAAATACCTAAAACATTTCTATAGCTGTATCTTTAACAGACGGCTTATTGGTCGTTTCGCCCGAATATGTCCACACCAATTGTGCGAAACGACATTTCTTTAAATAATTTTATTTTTTGGTGTAGATTCGCACACGTTTTACAAATCGGTTCGATTCGCTCTCAAGTTATATGGATGTGTGCAAATCGACACTTTAATTATATTATTTTTAAAAGTGTCGCTTCAAACAATTCGTACGAATCGACCAAAAAGCCTTACAGACAACCACATCATGCTTTTAAAATATCAGAGTTAGAATAATAATTAGTTTTAGAATTTCAATTATAACACAGGAGTCAACATTGATGACACAAACTAACAACTTTCGTTAATCGTTATACATAAAACAAAACAAAGTTCCCCGCCGTGTCTGTCTGTCTGTTCGCGATAAACTCAAAAACTTCTGAACGGATTTTTATGCGATTTTCATCAATAGACAGAGTGATTCATGGGGCAGGTATAAATTGTTAATATTTTGTACTAGCTCTGCGAAGCCAGAGCGGGACGAGGCGCGTGATAAATTTGACTTGACATAAGCTAGTTATAAACACATTTTTGGTATATTATTTCATCTTTGGTAGTCCTAAATCATTCGCCATAAGAAGCAGCCATACATTTTAAGGCAAAAGTAGAACCCGCACGCATTTTTGATTCAGTAGTTCCTGTAAACAATTAATTGTTGATTTGGTTGATTACATTTATTGGCTCTTACATAAGTCTCTATGTAAAAATAAAATACAGAATTACACTTATAAGTTCATAGTAATATATAATATAATATAAACCCTGGATTGAACTGCCCAATGCTGGGCACGGGCCTCTTCCCAGTGTGAGAAAGGTTAGGAAAAGGAAGGGAAGGGTAACTGAACAAATTATTGGGGGCTTAGTCCTACCAACAAAGGGGGTGTTCGAGCACACCCAGACCCTATAAAGTCGGTGGTTGCCAAACAACAGTTACGTAGTTACTAAGTACGTCTTGTTCTGTCTGGGTTCGATCCCCACGCAGGACAAACATTTGTACGATTCACAAATGTTTGTTCCGAGTCTAGGTGTTTTTTTGTGTTCGTTGTTTGAATGCTTGTAAAGTCCGCCGCGACACAGGAATGACTTCTAATGCGTTTTCTTTTTAAGAGGGAAAAACTTTCTTAATTGTTTTTGAATGGATTTAAAACAGTCTTTGCATTTCAGATATTAGATAATAAAACTTATTTTTAAAAATAATGTAAAAGATTGAGTCATATACTCCAATGCCAATAACTATTTCATATGTAGTAATTTATTAGCTTGAAGGACTGGATTAAATACTTACTTGTATTTCACTGCAGGTTATCTCTGCATAGTCTATTATTTCTTCAATACGCTGTTCTGATTCTTCCTTTTTCTTGTGTTTTGGAGCATGTTCCCGGGTTTCTTTAATACTCTTATACGGCAATTCTGCCATATTAGGAGGCGTTCCATCTTGATCCTCCCTATGTATTATAATAAATAGTTAATAATGACTTGAAACCGCGACAATGTCGTTTTCGCTGTACCATCTATCAGCCTCTATATAAGAATCTAAGGCAATGCTAAGTGTATGCGCCAACATACACTCAGTGCACTCTCTATTCTCTAACTCCCTTAGCTCGATGGGACGGTAATCTGACACGACCGGAGTGAGATCTGATGCAGAACCATTACCTTACGTGCTTGCCGAGGCACGGGAGCGCGCTACGCTGCTCCAGGCCAAACAGTGCATAACTTAAAAAAATTCAAGAAGACCCAATAACTTAGTTGACCTGGCCAGGAATTGGAACCTAGCAACTAATTCAAAGCAGTTGCGTTCAAAACTGCTGCACCACTGCGGCAGTTTGTACATCCTAACTAATATTATAAATGCGAATGTGAGTTTGTTTGTTATACTCTCACGCCTTAACTACTCGACCGATCATCATAAAATTTCGCATACACGATGTAAGGAGAACAGGACAGGATATAGGGTAGCTTTCAACCAGAAAACAGAAGTGTTACTAATATAACAGAATATCGACGTGAAACAGCAGTATTCCTACCGCTGTGTGAGTGAGAGTGCCGGAGGCCCAATCTCCCTCTTCCCGCTTCTCGCTCCTTCTCCTTCCCACTTCCTTTTTCCTTTTCTAAAGGATCGACAACGCACAAGTGATGCCTCTGGTGTTGCAGGAGTCCATAGGCTACGGTGACCGCTTACTATTAGGTGGGCTGTATGTTTGTTTGCCACCTTGTTTGTATAAAAAAAAACTTTACCTACATTTACGCGAGTGAAGCGGGTGTAATCTATAGTATTAGTAGGATTAGAATATTATACATACTCTTTTACTATTTTTCTGGCATTTCTACTTCTCCCGATTTGAGCTAATGTTGCCAAAAAATTAGAATCCTCCCAAAAGTTTGTGGGCACTGCCAAACTTTCGTCCAATCGTCGTGGCGATCCCTCACTATCGTTAGGGATCGTTCTGAAACAAGAATAAATGTACCATAAACTGTTCAGATGTATAGATTATTGCCTGCATGCCTGCCCACACATGCAGAGATCATTTACATATATATTTATAAAATATTACAATTTGCCCGACAAGATATGTACTCGAAACTTGTCAATATCTGTTCCTTGAAGGTGCTTTCGGGCACAGGACGGTACAGCAGTCCTCTCTCTTCAATTGTTATGTATACGTTTAGTAAAGGAAGGATACTATATTATGAACTTTAGTCGATTCATTATGTAGGGGGGAGGAACCAACATCAGGAAAACCATAATTAATATTCTTAGTGCCAAAAATTCGAATCCATAAATTGTATCTATATTGTCACAGAAAATGGCATATAACCTATCACGTAGAAAAAAATTGCAAAGCTGACAAAAGCTAGTCTTTATCTATACTATTATTATAAAGAGCAAATATTTGATTTTCTGTTTGTTTGTAAGGGTTTAACTCAAAATCTACACAACCGATTTAAAAAATTCTTTTGCCATTACAAAGCTATATTATCACCGAGTAACATTAGTTATATTTTATTTTTACTCTTACTAACATCTCCTAACCTAATCTAATCTACTTTTACGCGAGTAAAGCCGCGGGCAAAGGCTAGTATCTTATGTAATACGCAGCAATCGCAACGCCTTAAACGCATGCTATGACGCATAAATAAAACAAGCGGTTTAAAAGAAATAATAATTGAGGACATAAGCTGACATGGTGGTTTAAGTGGTCGACTCGCCACTGCCTCTACGCTGAATGTTGTGGGTTCAAGTCCCACGCGAAAAAAGAAATGTATGATCCACAAATGGTTATTCTACTAGTCTAGGTGACACTTGTGTGTCTTAAAATATTTGCAAAGTATCCTAGAGCGTCATCTAGGTCTAGAGCGGGATTCAGTCCTAGAGCAGGATCTAGTCTTAGAGCGGGATTCAGTCGTAGAGCGGGATCTGGTCGTAGAGCAGGATCTAGTCCTAGAGCGGGATCTAGTCCTAGAGCATAATCTAATCCTAAAACGGGATCTAGTCCTAAAATTTAAAAAAATAAATCTATGAAATTAGAAATGGCAGTACTCACATCAACAAAATGGCGATTAACGAGAAAATATTAAAAAATATTTTGGAATCCATGTTGTTAGTGAAGCGATGTCAACATCTACAATGTACTGTGTGAATCTTAACCACTGTTTATATACCCCGGCTTCTATCAAAATGTTAATATATCCCATAAACAGACATAATTACATATTTATTATAATCTTATTTGTCCGCGAATAATTATAGTTATTGATGTCGAAATCGATTCTTTCATGTGAATATATATTTTTAGTATGGCAATTTCTTTCTTTATCATGCACGCGTTATATTATATACATTGCAAACGTACATACAAGTCTAATAACTTATTATTTTTAGTTTAAGTTAAAAACTCAGCGATAGCCTAGTAGGAGACCGTTGGACTGCCACGCAGAGGTAGTACAATCCCAAGGCGCGCATATATTTATTTTTTATTAAGGATCCCTCACAATAAATACAATGTCTTAATCATCATGATAAATTTTATTATCTTTTTTTTATTAAAAAAGACTGTGTGTTCAGCCATTTCTATTCTCATAGTTAAGTTAAGGTCTCATGTTTATAGTTACAACAGATAACACATGCTCGGGCACGCCACGATCGTGGCGGTAAGTCCCGTGTTTGAGGAGTGGCTGGAGAGGTGGCATGGCGCCCTCACCTTCCGGCTGACACAGGTAATGACTGGCCACGGTTGTTTTGGCCAGTTCCTGTGTCGCATAGGCCGGCAAGAGTCGCCCGGTTGTCACCACTACGGCGACTGCCGCGACGTTGTTGAGGACACGGCACTGCACGCTTTGGCGGTTTGCCCCGCCTAGGCAGTTGCCGTGAGTTGATCGCGGCAGTCGGATTGGTTGCCCTCTCGCTCCCGGCCGTAGTTCAGTCTATGGTCTGGAGTGAGAGGTCGTGGAACGTCGCCTCCTTCTGTGAGGAAGTGATTTCCATCAAGGAGGCGGCGGAGCGGCTGTCGGAGCGGCTGTGAGGAAGTGATTTTCATCAAGGAGGCGGCGGAGCGGGAGAGGGAGCGTTTAAACCCTCTCGACAAGCACATAGCCGGGCGCGCAAGGGTGCGGAACGACCTCCAGCCACCCTGAGGTTTGACCTGGGGGTGGCGGGCTTTGTGGGCGAATCACTTTCACATGCAATCGCGACCCCGCCGAGGTTTCGGCTTGCCGTATGAAACGTCAGGCCACTCACGGAAAAACACTTTGGTCACTTAACCCTACTGTCCCCTTGAGGCGCTCGTGGGAATACGCACGCCGCCGCCTCTCGGACCTGGTGCTGAACGGGTGGTGGGCAGGCCCACGAAGCCCACCACCCCCAGAAGGATCATCATACCTGTGATTATTATAAAAATATTATATTTATGCCTAATGTATATGTTATTGCTGTTTATTATCCCTTAATAATTAAAATAAAATATAAATTATTACAGTCATCTATGGGTCGCTCAGTCAATTCTGTGGCTATCATAATCAAAATCAAGTATTTGATCGAATTTATTTTGTCGTTCGTGACTCATGACGTTATATACATACATACATACATGTGTCATTTAATTACTTGACATCGGATAATCGGATGCATACTCACCTAAAATTATTTTTCGGCTAACATATTATCGATACTAGATGTGCCCGTGGTTTCACCCGCGTTTATGATTACTGCGCCGCCCCGTGGATCGTAGCGTGATGTTATATAGCCTATAGCCTTCCTCAATAAATGAGCTATCCAATACAAAAAGAATTTTTCAATTCGGACCAGTAGTTCTTGAGATTAGCGCGTTCAAACAAACAAAGAAACAAACTCTTCAGCTTTATAATATTAGTAGGTATAGATAATAAACCGGCATTTCGGGATTGCTTAACTAGTCGGGTGTATATTTACTTTACATTAAATTTTAACTCCCTATTCAAGTATGTGTGTATGTAGGGTGTGAAGGAAAAGGTGGTGCGGTAAATAAAAGAACATATTTTTTTTTTTTTAATTCTTTGCTTTTAATGTTTTATTTATTTTATTTATGTTTTATCTTACAAAATATTTATTTATTTTGTACATACAGAAAATAAATAGAAAATTATGAAAGATAGTAGTATTTGTGGATAAAATACGCTTTCCAGAATAGCCAACACGTGAACATTGGGTATGCAATATGCATCCGATTATCCGATCTGTAGTCATTACAGAAATAATGGGTAGAAACTTTTATATCAAAACAACAAAATTGATAACATAATTTTGATCTGTATAAGATGCGATGTCGTTAATTTTGACCCGTATGAATGTGTATACAATAAATCGCGGGCTATAGTTCTAGACTCTACTAAGAGTTTTTGGAAGTAAATCCCAATAACACTTTGCCCACGCAGGACATTGAACCCGAGACCTCATGCGCATTCTACTTCTGCACCACCAGGGCAAACTGTATTTTGTAATGAGGTAATAAAAATTCTGTCAAAATAGATCTAATCACATAAAGCAGATGATTTTGTAGATAATAATTACGCGGCAACAGAGAAGATGTAATGTTTAATAAATATGTAATTATGTCCTCTCATTGAATGTATTAACATTTTGATAGAAACAAGGGTATAAAAACTGAAGTTTAGTTTCATAATGTACATTGTTGAGATAGCCATCGCATCTTAAACAACATGTATTGTAAAATATATTTGAACATTTTCGCGGTAGTCGCCATATTGCTAATGTAAGTACCTACTTTTCATTTCTTCTTATATTAATAGCATTTTAACGCATCTGATGGATACATCATGTTTTTAAAGATCACTAGCAATTACAATAGTCCAGTGGGAGACCGTTAGACTGTTACACAGTGGTATCGCGTTCGATCCCACGACACGAAGCGCTGACTTTTTGACGTTGAGTGTATATAATGTACTAGATGTGCCCGCGGTTTCACCTGGGTTTATGATTACTGCGCCGCTCTCGTAGGTCGTAGCCTAATGTTATATAGCCTATAGCCTTCCTAGATAAATGAGCTATCCAACACTAAAATAATTTTTCAATTCGGGCCAGTAGTTCCTGAGATTAGCGCGTTCAACCAAACAAACAAACTCTTCAGCTTTATAATATTAGTATAGACATTAAATTACCGTTTGCTTTAACGGTGAAGGAAAGCATCTTGAAGAAATCTTCATGTCTGAGAGTTTCTGTAATGTTCTAGAAAGCTTTGCGTGTCGCGAGGAACTTTCTTTTCTTCATTCAAGTCAAGGACACAAAGGGCACACCCAGACTTGGAACAACTATTTACGGATTACTCAATTTTATCCTGTGAAGAGATTGATCCCACACTACTAGACGCAGTGACAGTGTCGAGGGAACCACTGCACCATCGGTGCACTCAAATTAGAAAGTCAAAGACTTTACCCACAATCTTATCATTGCAAGGCTAATACTTTTACCATTGGGCTGCTGCTACATAATTAAGCGGATCTTTTTTATTTGAACGGTCTCGAAGTCGATTACCGAATCATTTAAAGTGCGATTGGGTTTTCTCATCTAGTCATTCTCTAACAGCAGCTAGGAATCTGGAATTGCACCCTGTAAAGAAAGGGAGTCCGTTGTAGTCTGTTCCAGATTCTTCTCTCTCTCTGTTTGACCCAATAACACTTGGCTAGACTAATGAATCAAACCCTTATACACAATAGTCGCATTATCTACTGATGCAGCACCTAACCCGTGTTTTTTTGGTTTATTTCTGTTTCAGAATGAGTCCTAGCGAAGGTGAAGGATCGCCACGTCGTTTGGACGATAGCTTAAGCATGAACTTAGCGGAACCCAAAAACTATTGGAAGTATTTTCATTTGCTGAACAAAATAGCTCAGATCGAGAAAAATAGAAATAAAAGACGCGTAGAAGAGTCGTATGTAAAATATTAATAATAGTACTAATATTCTGCACCGACTTGATGCTATTAGAGTGTTCAGGGCAGACGCCGTTTTTCACCCATATTACTACAACACCGGCCCATCAAACACCCATCCCCATAGCCTAGATATATTGGAGTCCATTCGTAGCAATAGTCCTACCCTTGCTGAGGCTAGTACCACCGTAGGTGTTCCATCCCACTTAAGATTAAACTCTCGAAGGGCCTCTTCACGTTGGACCTATGCCTCCATGTAAGACTCCCAAATGGCCAGGTATTTTTCTATAGCAATATGTTAGAAAAATGCGGTAAAATACAGTGATATGTTAGTGATAAGAGAGACATAATACTAATATTATAAATGTTAAAACTTGCATCGGTGGCGCAGCTGTAGTAAATTCTGCGGTACATTAACTCTTGGGTTCGAATCACGAGTGAAGATAAAGTTATTGGGATTTTGAAGAAACTTTAAAACAGCCCGGTGTTGCAGACACTCGTGCCTCGGCAAACATGTAGTTAAAGCTGTTGGTCCTTTATTTGATCTCTCTCCGGTCGTGTCGGATTACCATCCTATTAGATAATGAGAGTAAGGAATTAGGGAGTTCTTTTTAATCCACTTTAAGAAACAAAAAGTAGGTTACATACTCGATGCATATAAGCAAGTATCGCAACTTGTGTATCATACTTGTGTTGTGTAAAAATCAGTTACCTGTTCGTTTATTTGCAGGGAGGATAATGATGCAACCACTTCTGATATAAGTGATGATTTAGACGGCGAAGTGCTCAATGGTGATTGGCTATCCAAAAATGATCGCGATCCAAAGGGAAAACCGAAACGCCAAGAAGAAATACTTGACTACAATCTCATACCTCTGCGTAAGTTGCCTGTAAGTACTGCTTTTACTTTTAAAAGCCATTATGGCTTACCTGCTATTCTAAATTCCTAAACTATTTATAGCGAAATAGTAGTATTAGCCAACCTTTTTGGTATAGTCACTAGTGTATGCAGGTACAGATTTCACGGTCCCAGATTCGATCCCGAGCCCAACCAACAAAACATATTCATTTTAAAAAGAAATTGGATTTCCGTCTTTTGATGATAGATGTTGATCTATGCCCAAGTTCCAACAGCGGGCGCATACGACTTCTTTCAGTTGCTTACTGATATTGCCATGCAAAATGAATATGTAATTAATTTGTTTTCAGAAACATCTGCGACAGAAAGGCACTCTGGTAATTCTATTTTCTTAAACGATCTCCTTCTGGCAAATATCTTATGGACAATCGAAGATAAATACCGAATACGGCTTAGATATCCAGCTTATGTCAACTAAAAGTGTGCACTATTATATGCCTACGTATTGTAATATAATAATAATATATGACCAGTTACAGATCTATAAACCTACCATGAAACATAAACGCCGAAAATTCGAAAAAGCTGACTTATTTTATTGCGAAACTCGTCCTAAATTACGGTACGAAGCCTCTTGATTGTCCTAAACCCTTCATAAAGCAGTCCAAACAACGAAGTAATGTTAATTTGAAAGAAAGACTTTTTTGCGTTTGATCCGATGTTTCACATAAATATTTTCATGTATTGTGTTTCAAGTATATGTACATAAACTACACACATTACACGTGCACATTTTATCTGACTCTACTTTTGGAACTAAAATTTGAAATGGATGAGTTTGCAGAAATATTAAAATATTGCAATCCAACCCACGTGAAAATCTTTGCAGACATCACAAAGATGACAAATAAATATTATTTCTAATGTGCAATTTAACCTCAGTTGGTTAAATTGTACATTACAAATAATGAATCTACACGGGTTAAGACTCCTTAGTCGAGTTGATGACTAACTCACGATGATGATTATTATTAATTCATTATTATCTCTATGGATATGTTGTTCTAGTATAAGAGTATTGTTACTTTTTGTAATCTTGTTAATCTGTTCCATGCTGATGGTTTAAAAAGACAAATAAACGTATATTTGAGTTATTTAGCAATTTATTGTGTTTGATTTGTATCTAATTATCTATTTATCTCATAGAGCACGGCTCTTATAGGTGCTGCTTAATGCACGACAAAGCGAGCGTAATTTCATTCCCTGCCTTGTGATCTCATCGTTTACTAATAGTTGTCGTGGTGGTTGCCAATAAACTATCTATCTACGGTATTCGTTACTAGTGTATTTATATATTATGTTATTTGTGTGAAAGCTCCACACAAATTATGTCAAATTCTAATCATATAAATTTTTTATCTATAGTAAGCTTCAGGAATGGTATATGCAGCACTGTCTGACTCTCCTTCAAAGTAATTAAGCAAGTGTGTAATTAAACACAAGGAAAATGTAATTTAGAGAACGATGAAGCTGGCATGCCTTTATAAGGTATAAGCCTCTAAATAAAACAGAATAATAAAAAAGCTCCAGTAGGGAAAACCATAGATAGATAGCAGCTTTAGAAACCATCATAGATAATAATCGTTATACTTTTATATTGTTGTTGGTGGCAGACAAAGCAACGGCCCGCTTGATGGTAAGTGACAACCACCACATGGACATGGCAGTACATTCTTGTCATCACAAAGCGGTTCCATTGCAAAACAACTTAGCCACATAAGAGGCAAACATATGATACGGTCTTGACGGCAAGCTGTTACCATAGCCTGTGTAAAGGAGACGAGTAGACGGGGTAGAAACAGGAAGGGAAGAATAAGACCGAGGAGTAATAGGCCTCCAGTGCTCTCATTTACCGAACGATATGCAACAGTACATATAATATACATACATACATACATACATAGATTCACGCCTGTTTCCCAGGGGGATAGGCAGGGTTACATATACCGCTAGTTAACGATATTCTGTAATAAGGTTACTCCCTCGATCAAACTAGCAAGTCTCTAATAGATTTTAGTCTAAATAAACACGCCATACATACTCGTGTATGATGTCCTGATTTTGACTAACTATGCTTGTTTCCAAACATGGCATATAGATATCGAGGATCCATATGCCTATAAAATAGCCAGGATATCCTGGTCGGTATTTTATAGGAATATATAAGAGATGCAGTGATACTGTCAAGATATTAAATAAAAGATAAATATAGGTATTCAAATAATTCATTATAATTATAGATACATTTACAAATCATTTCTTTAAAAGAATACTTTTTTTATCACATTTATACAAATGTTCGTATACAAGCTAAACTTACAAAAGCTATTCGACGTACTGTAGTAATACCGTTCATATTATTATTATTTGAATACAATATTGTCAACTCATTCGAAGGCAATTGTGCACATGGCTAGTCTGCTAATAGTATAGTGCTTTAGAAGCTCTGCCGCCATATCACCATTTATTAAAGCATAAGACAATGCCGTACGATATGCATAGCACTATATATTTCTGTCATAGCTATCTAGTATTAAGTAAGATTTTATAAAAGATAGTAGTGTGGAGGAACGACCACCCAGGCTGGGTGATCGTGCCTGGTAGGCCGCAGTCCGACGGTTGATTTCGGGAACTTGTATATATACTAAGTCGCTATGTAAACTTCACTTGCGCGATTCAGCATTATATGGCGAAGCGCGTATTGTGTACAGCGTCATCTCTCGTGAATCGACGAAACTTTTTCCTCTGTGTGGAGTCGCTACAGTAAAACCTTTATTTACAGTTTGAACAAAACAATTTTTCATTTTAGGTAGAGATCGTTTGAAGTGTGGTAGCTTATCGTAATACAATTAATTAAGAAGTTTATCTTTGTAGCATTCGTATTCTCTAGCCCGTTTGTTGATTTATCCATTAATGGTTATTCGTGTATCTGAAACAAAATTATTTTTGCTTAAAACATGATGTGTTGCTGTATTGATATAGGTAACTGAAAATAATGATCGGCGTAACATAGTGTTCACCAAATATTTCATACTACCCTTGGCATACTCCATTTTAAACTAACAAACTAAAATTAAATTTATGCATTTATTATTGACGGCCTCGATGGCGTAGTGGTTAGTGTAACC
This sequence comes from Catocala sponsa, assembly GCA_963564715.1. Classification (NCBI taxonomy): domain Eukaryota; kingdom Metazoa; phylum Arthropoda; class Insecta; order Lepidoptera; family Erebidae; genus Catocala; species Catocala sponsa. Next base: position 14,923,737 of record OY751351.1, read on the forward strand.
GACTGCCACGCCTGAGGTCGCGGTTTCGATTCCCGCACAAGTCAAACGAATATTGCATACAAGTGCATACAACACGTTAGATAACGTTGCACAGTTAAAGACGTAGGGTTTCAGGGTTGAAACAAACACTAATGCATTGATTATTATAATTGTATCCTACTTTAACTAGAGTTAGTGTTATGATACAGTCCTGCTTATGGCAAATAAAGATATATTTTTTAAATACAGAACTGACATATGTACTTGTTTATGGTGTTGTCAACACATAGGTACTAATACTATTATTAATTCGAATTGACTGCATGGATGGCGTAGTGGTTTAAGTAGTCGCCTTAACACTGCCGCCGCGCCGTGTGTTGTGGGTTCGAATCCCACACGAGACAAAAATTTGTATGATCCGCGAATGGTTGTTCCAAGTCGGGGTGATCTTTGTGTGCGTTATTTGAATGTTTATAAAGTCCCCCGCGTCACAGGATTTATTACTAGTGAGGGAGTTGATTTAAAAAAAGTATATAATTGGTATGAAATTCTGCACATCACTTTTTAACCCCCGACGCAAAAACGACGAGGTGTTATAAGTTTGACGGGTCTGTGTGTGTGTGTGTGTGTGTGTGTGTGTGTGTGTGTGTGTGTGTGTGTATGTGTGTGTGTGTGTGTGTGTATGTGTGTGTGTCTGTCTCTAGCATCGTAGCTCCCGAACGGATGAACCGATTTTGATTTAGTTTTTTTTGTTTGAAATGTGAATTAGTCGGGAGTATTCTTAGCTATGTTTTATGAAAATCGATCTAAAATGGCCGCCGCCACAAAATAGCGGATTACATATTTTTTCACAAACCCCTTAGTATGGGTATCAAATGAAAGGACTTGACTAGTATACACTATGATAAATTTGAAATCCAAGATGGCCGCCACCGCAAAATGGTCGATTACTATTTTTATTATTTTGAGTCGGGGGTTTTTAAATTTTTAATTTATAGTTATTTTATTTTTTATTATGGTGACACGGCAAAGTAATTGTAACGGACCTGATGGAAAGCCCAATTACAGTTAAAAGACAGTGACGACGAGGAAAAGATAGATGTCTTCTAGCCGTCGCCAGTGTCAAGCCGGTCTGACCAGATGCTTCTTCACACTACGTTTGAAGGATCCAATGTTATAGAAGGGTGGGAACACATGTGCCGGACGACCATTACTAATAGCAATAATAGTTATTGAGTTAAATAGATTCAAGGGCGGATCCACCGTTGTGGGCACGATGGGCATGCCCACAACCCTAATAGACTTGTGACGTCACACTTGCACGGTCTATTGAGATTGATAGGCTGATGATAATAAACGCTATACGACTCCTGAGACAGCGTTAAAATACCTATTTACCCAGTCTAGTGACCCTATATTGGCTTACTGGCTACTAGAAAAGAAGAAAAAATAATAATTGATTGATTGTAATTGGTTTGGAATTTAATCGAAACTGTTTGACTATTTAATTGGACGAAATCGGGTCTGATTTCCTCCAATGATTATTTTCATTCCTAAGGCCAAAGTCCCGATGCGCGGAAAAAAGGAAATAATCAAATTCAAAAGTCGTTCATGATCATGATTGTTCATATGAGCGAGTTTGTACTCCGACTCGCATTTGGCCGATTTTCGGGTGGCTGTGACCACAACCTTTTTTGAGGGCTGGCTCCACGCCTGAATCGATTTTGGATATTTCTAATGGAAGTCATTACATAGGTCTACGTTAATGTTTAGCAGCATAGATAATAAAATAAGTAATATGCTTATAGTTTACCTCAATTTTGGAGAGAAACGCCTTCTTCTAATCTCATTGTTCTCTAACACATTACCAGATGTTATCTGAAAATAAAATATACAGTTACATTACCTCTTGCCTGTATATTGATAAAGGGGTAACAGAGTTGGTTTAATAATGATATAAATTATATCAGTCCTGTTTAAAACTGTCTCACTGCTAAGCTACAAAGTTCATTTCAGTATGATAAGACTTAGGTCAAAGTCCACTTCTCAGGGTCTAGTCCTGAGAAATGCTTTACACACACATTTCGCCAATTATTTCTTAGGTTCCACATCCCCAGTGGTAGCCTCGTCACTACCATAGCGCTGAATGTTGTGGGTTTGATCCCCATGAGGTGTGATAGTATGTATGTAGGTAGCAGTAATAAATAGTAATCGGTTGAGAACAGTTTATATCTTCAAGTTGGATAGGAATGTATAAAATAAAGTTCAAGAATGTACCATTTATTACTGCCTAATTAAATACAATCGCATTATGTTTATAATAGAACTTACCTTCATACATACTACCACACCTCACCACACGGGATAAACATTTTGTGATGCACAGATAATTGGTGTTCTTTTGTCGTTCGTTTGAATGTTTGTGAAGGACTCACACACAGTATTATAATAGATAAAAAAAGATGTCGGGTTTGGTATACAGAACATACTCGTTGTTTGCTTACCTCAGCAACAGCTAGTCTGGCGAGGTCCTCCTGTCTTGGAGGTCCATACACCGCGAAGCCGAGAGGACTATTATGAAGGAAGCCTTCTGAAGCCTGATTCACGTCGCTATAAATAAAAAATTAAGAATGCCTTTTTTAACATAACAGCCTAATTAAGATAGAGTTATAAAATCAAATTTTTCTCATTAATAATTTACATTTTATAATTATACTAAGTTTTTAAGCACCTTGTAAAGCTTATTGCTGTTTATCCGAATGCTCATAGCTCTCTGTCTGAATGTGTTCGACTCGACAATTATACCTGGGACCTTAATATCGACAGTAAATATAAATAGAAACTATTGGACCAACAAGATGGTACGCATATAATTTTAACTTGATTATCAAAAAGATTTCTTAAATTCTTATAAAAACGCTGTACAAAAAATTGCTTATTTGCTCCAGGACACACTCAAACGCACTATAATATATCGATCACCAAGGTGTTGCTGAAAATCAGCGCTGTTTCGCTTATAAATGCGGATACAGCTTCGGGCTGAGCAACATCTTTTTTTGACAGATACTGCGACGCACACTGCATACGCTAGCTTATATACCTATTTATTAAATTAATCGAGCCAAGGGTTTAATATTTTTATTTGTTTATTTGCATTTTTTTTATTTCCTATTTGTGTTTAAATTTTTATTTTTATTTTTTGCTTTCTGTTATATCATGTAATATTTTATCTTAATTAATGATGCCATCAATTTATGATATTATGTATTTTAAATTTTAAATGTTCATTTACTTTTGTCCTAGTGTCCCATTGTCTTTTCCTGTCTAACTGTACACCTACTACGTTTTAGCTGTCTGCAGTATGTGTTGTGTGGTTTTTCTGTCAAAATAAATGTATTTTCTTTCTTTCTTCTTTCTAATTAACAAAAAAACCAAATATAAATTGTGTATTAAAAAAACATACATACCTTGCTATCGAGCTGACGTCTATATCTGGGACCTGAAATTAAAGGCAATTTTAAATAAAATAATATATATATATATATATGTGTGTATGTATAATATGTATGTATTTACAAAAAAAAAGTAGTATATGTATGTTTATCCATTGTCCAGTACCCATAGTACAAGCTCTGCTTAGTTTGAGCTAGATGGTGGTGTGTGAATGTGGTAGAATATTATTATTATTATTAATAATCTAAGACTATCTCTGTATAAATTTGTAGTGAAAACTACGATTGCGTGTTCAGAATGCCTGTTTATTTTATCATCACGAGCCTATTTACATATATAACAATATTAAGCATGTGTGAGCATACACATATACACATGTAAACAGGAAAATATGACTAAGTAAAAATATTAAATAATAATTCAGAAAAAATTAATAATTTATTTTAGTCTTTCCAATCTGGAAAAAAGAAAGACTAAAATAAATTATTAATTTTAACGAAACAGATTTAAATGTCTCTTACCTCAGGTGCCTTCACTTCATTATCCAAATTGACAAGACCCTCCTCAAAGTTACTCACATCCTCTGTCACTGCTCCTACTTCTACTTCCGACGCAGGAATAGAAGGAGTATCTTGTACTAACTTTTCTGCCGCCAGACTCAAAGAAGCAACTGTTTCTTCTGATACTCCAGTAGACACAGCTTCTTGTTCCTGAACAACTGCGTCTGTCGCTGGAGCAGTACCGGTTGGCCAAGCATCTTGTACCAATTCTTGTTGCGCTAAAAGTACCACATTCTCTTCTGACACAGCAATTGGAACAAGATTCTCTTCTGTGACAGCGATTGGAACAACATTCTCTTCTGACACAGCAGTTGGAACAACAATCTCTTCTGAGACAATAGTTGGAACAACACTCTCTTCTGCTACAGCAGTTCGAACAGCACTCTCTCCTGACACAACAGTTGAAACAATATTCTCTTCTGCTACAACAACAGAAGGCGTAACGATCTCTTCTTGTCTTATAACTTCTTCAGATTGGACGGCGTCCGAATTCTCTTCTAAATTTTCTACTACATCAAATGTTTCAGTTGCAGCAGTTGTTTGTGCATCACAAATTTCTGTAGTTAGTTCTTCTTCTGTTTTAACTATTTCAGATCCTTCATATTCTGCAATAGTTGATACTTCTTTTTCAATAGCTGGTACTTGCTGTTTGTTTACTGAAAGAACAAGTATATAAAATACTTTAAGTAATGATAATAATTTCTGTTAAATCCTAATATGTATAATATAATCCCAATTTTTATAGGTTTGTTGAGGTCACAAGTTCAAATCTGCTTAAATAAATTGTCTATAAATATATCTTAATATGTTAAGTAAACATTCGGTATTACTAGCTGTTCGCAAAGTTCTATCTATAACTATACGATTGACGATAAATAACATCGCCTTAAAGAAAAAAAAACCATGAATAATCAGTCCCTAACCTAGAAACATAAATAGCTTAGTTGGTAATGCATTGACATGATTTGTCGACTTGGACAGGTTCAAGTTCTGCATCATGGATTGTCTTCTTTTAGGTTTATCTAAACTAAGCTGAAAGCTGAGAATTTCCTTGTTTTTTGTTTGAACGTGATAATCTCTAGAATTGAAAATCTATTTGCTTAAAATAGTCCTTTTACTGTGGAAGGATACATAATATCATGCTACGAGCAACAGGAGCCGAGCAGTAACCATAAACGTGGGTAAAACCGCGGAGAACAGCTAGTAATTTAAATAACAGAATTACTCTACCTTCAACATTAACAGCCACTTCGACAGCAGCCACCTCTACATTCTTAACTTCAGTGAAGAAGACTTGTTCAGTGGTGACATCAGGTAGACCCTGGTTAACGTTCAGGAAAACCTCCTCAAGCTTTGGAGGTCCGTACTCCCTGAGGGCATCCGAGCCTGAAGCTTCGGTCTCTTGGAACTGAAGTTCTATGAGTGGATTCGGTTCTAGCTTCTGTAAGATAATGAAAGGAAATTTTAATAGATTGATCCCTATATACATACATACATAGATTCACGCTTGTTTCCCAGAGGGGTAGGCAGAGACTACGGATTTCCATTTGCTACGATCCTGACACACTTCTCTGGCTTCATTAACTTTCATCACATTCCTCATACACGCCCGTCGGTTCAAGGAGCTCTTAACCTGGCCTTTGTCCAGAACGCCTCCGATCTGATCGAGAAACGTTCGCCTAGGTTTTCCTCTTGCGACTGTTCCATTCACACTAGCCTTATAAAGTTTCTTAGTCAGTCTTTCCTCGATAGATTCATAATTGTTATTATTCGTAAAGTGCTTGCTTCCATGATCTGTCAGCTTAGCAAAATAACAAAATCATTATGTCCGGATATCGGTGTGCGTATGCCGTTGAACGATATAACATTTTATAATTGTTAATGATCCTTTTCAAAACTTCTTTTCTTTTTTAGAAGATATCTCCCACGGTAGTTATTTCGTGTGTCACAGGACTTTACAAACATTCATTGCATTTTTTTTCTGGTTAAAGATTCATTTATTCTCAAAAAGAACAGGTACAGTTCAGTTATATTGAGATTCTATATAATTTTATTTTTCATTTCATTAAATTCAAAGGACACTCAGACTCTGAACAACCATTTGTGTATCAAACAAATTTTATCCCGTGTGGGGATCGAACCCACAACACTCGGCGCGGTAGCAGTGGCAAGACGACCACTTAAACCGTTACGCCATTCTTGCAATAAAAGCCTTCAAGTCTCATGCCTAGCCATTTTGAGACAATAATAAAAGCATTGTGTCTAGCATCCGAACGCCAATGGCCGATTGAACATGACGTAATAAACTTACAGCAACTTCCGAAGGCAGATAGAATGCAGGACCGTCTGGTCTCCATCCACTCGGCAGGTAAGGACCAGAGCCTCGAGCTGAGACACAACCGATGGCAACGATGAAAACCATGAAGACCTGTAAACAGTATAATAATAGCAATGTTATGTAGATAAGTAATATAATAATAATATTCTGTCACATACACACAACACCATCTAGCCCAAACTAAGCAGAGCTTGTACTATGGGTACTAGACAATGGACAAACATACATATATACCTTATTTTTGTAAATACATACATATTATACATAGAAACACCCAGACCAAGACAAACATTCATGTTTCACACAAATGTTTGACTTGTGCAGGAACCAAACCCGCGATCTCAGGCGTGGCAGTCGGTTACACTTACCACTACACCATCAAGCAATATTTCACCACTCATAACCCCAATGGCTAAAGCATTGGACATTGAGAGGCCATGGTTTCGATCCCCATTCATTGCTGCCAAGGTAAATACACGCAAAGTAAGCATTTAGATTAGCTCGAGAATTTAATCAGAATTTACCAAGAATACTAATAATAATTTGTGACTGGAGAATACAATCCTGAGTATGTTTTTTAATCCCGGGATGGTGGATATTTTAATCTGTAATCCCAAGATCTCGGGTTTGGACTCAGACGGAAAAACACTTATTTATTTCTTAAAAATAGTCGCCATCGCCACACAGGTAACATATATGAAAAAACTAAAGTTTATCTGATCAATATAGGAAACCCCTGTAATAAAATCTACTTACTAAATATTCTAGTATGTCATATCATTAGCCATAATGATTTTTCAAAATCAGCACTTATTACGGTAAAGGTTCTCCGTAATGTTCTCGATGATATGTGAGGGCTGCTAACGCGCACTGGGCCAGTGTGGTAGACTATGGCCTAACCCTTCTCACACTAAGAATAAGCCAGTTTATAACCATTTGTTTCTTTTACAGTTATTTCTCTAGTACAGTAGAAAAATACCTGGCCATTTGGATGACGTAGATGGGACATGGGTGCAAAGGCCCTTCGTGAGTTTTAATCTAGAGCGGGATGAGACACTTTTCTTGGCGCGTATATATATAACAAAGTTAACCGATTCTTATCCATATATCCACTTACCAAACACCAATGCAAGAAAATCCTATCAAGAAAATCCTATCCTATGTAAGTAATAAGATACCATTAGCTTTAAGAAATGAAAATAATATTAATGTATTTAAAAAGAAATTAAAACATCTACTTGTAACAAAACCTTATTACTCCTTGTTTGAATTTTTGAACGACATAAACATAAACATTTTATTTTATTTTATTTAGTTTTGACATAATTCTATTACTTATTGGCAATTATTAAGATTGACTGAATAGTTTTTATTTTTAGTAACTGTGTATATTCATTTATTATTAATATTATGATAAAATTTTAATATAGGAAATTTTTGCATGCTGGACGGCTGAATATGGCGATACTATCATTAATGTTGTAATATCTATTGTTAAACCCATATTATGCAAATAAATAAATTGAATTGAAGTGGCTTCAATCCTTAGATTATGAGAATACGGAAAAACTGCTGGTTATACCGATATAACTAAATACTTATAAATTACGCGAACACACACACCCATGCACACACACGTACACGCACACGCACACACATACGCATACATACTACATATTCTCTAACAACATATTGTCACTAGTAATTACGAATTAGTCATATTTTGTGGTTGCATGTATCTCTATTCTAATATTGAATATTCTGGTTGAGGGCCTGGAGATCTGTCCCACTGGGTTATCCTTAGTATAGACTCCAGTCTCTCACAAAGAAATTAGCTTTACATACACTGCTATAACCAGTTTATTGTACTAATATTCTTTGTGAAGAGAGAAATATCAAAGGTATTTCCTAACATATTATATTACAAAAATACCCAGCCCTTTGCAAGACTTTCATGTAGACATGGGTCCAACAGCACACTTATAAAAGTACCTACCAAGAATTGTATTAATACTAGGTCACTATGTAAAATACTAAATTTTGCCCTCGGCTTTGTTCGCGTAAATGTCGGTAAGGTTAGGTTAATAACAGCACTTTTTTCTGGATGCACGGTTGGTAACACGTGAAAGCGTAACAAACAAACAAACTCACTTTCTCATTTATAATATTAGGATTAAAATGGAGTATTTACCTTCATGATGATCCAAGATGAGATTTAACAGATGATAATAATGTGTTATCGAATGATGCTTCTGCAATGGCACATCGCGTTATATAGTGAGATAACTCAAACACTGCAGACCTTGATATATTTCACAAATATTTGTTCAACGGGACAAGTCGAGGCGATCGAATACTGCGGTGATTAACTAGTTCAACTCGTGGATTCATTCGTAAACAAAGATATACCAAAATATGGTAAGAAACGACTTTAAGGTTTAATTGTATCGCCAGAAGTTCTGGTCGTCCACATACCGTAAGCACTTACGATCTCTCACATTCTAGTTTTATTAAAGTCAGCTTCTGTACTAATATTACTTGGATGTCTGTAGTCAACAATGACCTGAAGCAAGCTCAAGTGAATGACTCGACGACCCACAATCGAATCATCTGGCGAAGAATGACGAGGAGAGCCGACCTCAATTGAAATGGGATAAGGCTAGGCAAAGAGAGAGAGAGCTTCTGTACTAATATTAAATCTTAGACTTATGACTTTACAATAATTCAAAGAAAGGATATAAAGAGCTCACAACTTATTTTTATGGAGCACAACATTTTTTGACAAGTAGGCTTTTTTAAAACATTTTGTGGATCACACAATTTTTTGTGCCGTGTGAGAATCGAACCCACAACACTCCACAGGCCCTAGCGACACAGGAATTATTATTTTATTCCTTTAGTATGTAAGTAGTCTCTTAAAAAAACAATTCATTAAAGGCTTAAAGGCTTAAGCTTATGTTTTGATTGTAGAAGCATACACATTGACCTTAAAATGATTTATATATTGAAATTAAACTAATTTATACAGTCTTTATTGCGTTGTTTATTTAAAACTTTTATATATCTATACTAATATTATAAAGAAGAAAGAATCAATTCTTTCTCCTTGTTTGTTTGTAAGGATTTAACTCATAAACAACTTAACCGAGTTTAAAATTATTTTACCTTTAGGAAGCTATATTATTACCGAATAACAGACTATATTTTATTTTCATAAAAGTACTGCTACTAGCATAACCTAACTTACTTTTACCCGAGCGAGCCCGCGTGCGCGTCTAGTATTACATAATTTTGAAACTGTTACGCTACTACTATAAACTTTACTTTTTAAGCTATATAAATTACTAGCTTTTGCCCGCTGCTTCGCTTGCGTTAATTTAGAATTTGACAATCAATTCGGGTTGTACTCTGCTTGTAATAATATAATTCAATCATGATTCGAAAGACACGTGGCGCCATCTATTATAATAAGAACGTTTTTGTTGTTTTCCTCGGGAACAGTAATTTTTTTCGGGATAAAAGGTAGCCTATCTTCGTCTTATCTCGTTTCTGTACACCTGACAACGTATATGCAAAATTTCAGGATGAGCGGTTCAGTGGTTTAGGCGTGAAAAGGTAACAAACAAACAAACTCATTTTCGCTTTTATAATATTAAGTTAGGATTAGAATTAGGATTAGGATATACAAGCAGAGTAAGACCCGAATTGATTGTCAAATTCTAAATTAACGCGAGCGAAGCCGCGGGCAAAAGCTAGTAGCTTCTATAAATAAATAAAGTGTTGACTGTACCTCTATGTAACAGGCACAAGAACTTTATTCTTATATGTATGCTTGATTTTGCCTTTACATAAGTTTATCGTCAGCCATGACATTTTAAAATCGGTAACCATAATTGCGACTCGGTATTTTGAAAATGGATTTAAATGACTGGAAAAATTAAAGCAAAGTGGGAAAGGTTAGGAAAAGGTATGAGGGTATGCGGCTATGATGTCATCAAATTTGTTAACCTCAGCAACGACTCCGTCCAGGGCTGAGATGAAAGAAAATGTTATGGGTTCCGTAGAAATATTTTCGCAACATTTTGACAATGACACTTTCGATGAAAATTACCTTACACAAAGTGATAATGAATTATCTGATGAGTATTAACGTGACATACAGAGAGACATAGAAAAGGACGAGTTCAGAGATGATATAGCTACTTGGGCTGTGGAGTATAACATTATGAATTGTGCTATAAATAAACTTTTTTAAATTGTGAATAAATTAGTATTAAAATAAAATATTTATTGGTAATGAATGGGATTCATTACCAATAAATATTTTATTTTCTCTTTAGTGATAATGAAATGGAATGGAAGATTAAAATTAGTCTGATTGTAATATCTATAGCATTCTTCTCTTATTATAAAATGTGTGATTTGCCAAGGCCACATCACTCCAGTAAACAATTTGTGGAAATCGTCCTGTGTCCAGAAACGGTCCACATCCATATTAGGTACTGTCTGGGTTCTGTAGAATATAAGAGAGTGCAAAGTAGTAGGTATTCACAAAACATTATTATCAAGAATTTATTATGAATTAAAAAAATATATATTATAGAGATTGAACCCTAAAATCTTTCAATGTGGTTGAGTATATTTGCACTAGCCTGCTACAGTAAGGGTACATGACTTTTAAATGATTTATAAAAACATTTGATTTATTAATCCTTCTTATAGTAGCAATTAACAAGAACTCACAAAAGTAATAAGTTTCTTAAATAAAAAAAAGATAGAATTAACGAGGCGCATTACCTAATAGTTTGCCATAAAACTTACCCACAATTCTCACAAATCTGCTTCTCCACGTAAACTTCCAGTATAATACGAAAAAAGAGAGATGTGCTTAATGTCTAGTAATGCAGGCAATTCATATATTTTATAAATGACGTATTGAGTCAAATGACGCGTGAATAAATCATGAACTTCTCATATTTGTATTGCGTTTGCTACAACACGAGAAATTGCCTTTATAGCCGAATTTGAGTTAGCGGTTATAAGGGCAATTTGTTAAACAAAAGCAAATGTCTTGCCTATTTATAGTTAATCAGCCATACAATATGCCTTTATATGGCGAGTTTAAGGGGGATTAGCTTATTGTATATTATGGTAACTATAAAATCTCTACAGGGTTTTATTAAACATTAATACGGCCTTTATAAAATATACTAGATTTCACTCGCGTAAATGTAGATTTTCCCGCGGCTTCACTCGCGTAAATGTAAGTTAGGCTATGTTCGTAAAAGTACTTTCTGGATGAAAGGTACCCTATGTCCTTTTCGGTTCTCCTGACAACGTGTATGTAAAATTTCATGATGATCGGTCCAGTAGATAAGGCGTGAATGCGTAACAAACAAACAAACACACATTCGTATTTATAATATTAGTTAGGATTTTTGGCTTTAATGACATTTATATAGCAAATTTTTGCTACTTATGGGATATAAATAAATTTTCCTCATATTTAGGTAGGTAGGTATATATGATAGTAAGGAAAATGACGGATATTTATTTATAATACCCGTTATCCATATTTAGTACATAATGTCACAATACGTAACTAAGCTTATGTATTGTCATTTGTCAGTCTATTGAGAACAGAATGCACACGGTGTTTAGGCGTTAACACGCATTGTATTAAGTTTTTAAATTTTATTTTCTTTATGTTTTATTGTTCTATATCTGTATTTCAAGGTGTGTTTTTAGGTTGCCATTTAAATAAAGCATAATAATTAAATTTTATAAATATTCACAATGAGCTGTGTAGTGTTGCTCGCGATTGGATTGTGTATTACAACTACAAGACACGTTCATGCAGGTTAGTATGTTTTTTAGAATTAGATATCACATACTTTGACCATGTTTAACTACACAGCTGGCGTATTGGTTTAAGTGGTCGATTCATCACTCCCGCTACGCCGAGTACCAACTGCAAATTCGATTCGGATAAAAAATTGTGTGATGCGTAAACATTTGGTCCGGCATCAGGTGTTCTTTGTGCCCGTTGTTTGAATGTTTGTAAAATCCCCGCGACGCATGATCTATTTACTCCTAATGCGCGATTTGTTAACAAAAAAGAGCAATAATATATCCATATTTCTTAAACCTAATTTTGATTAACAGATATGATACTTTTTATCCGAATCTCATGCACTTGAGATAATGGTTCAAATTGTTTCATCGCGTGTTCAGGAATAATGCCAAACATGTATCTAAAACAAGTAGTTTTATGGTGCTTTTTGATACTAAAGTACTCGTATCTTTGTGTAACGTAGCGCTAGTCGGACACGTTTTTAGAAACGAGCCAGACCAGGGAAGTTTAAGTAGCGGAGATAATTTAAGCAATATACTTCGCAATTAGAAGATCTTTAATGCGGTTTTTAGACAATCGGCAAGGTAAACACTATAGTTAGTAACTACACGATTTATATAGAATAGAAAAGGTAACAGGGCGTGGTTCTAAAATAAGCTTCTTTACGTGGTCCGGCAGTAGCTCAGTGGACCACCTAACTTGGAAACGGCGGCCGGCAGAAGAGTCTGGAATCTGGATCCAGGCGTGGCCGTTCTTATATTTGCCGCCGCTGGGGGGGAAAGAGGCGCTCCCACTCCGACGCGCGCGCAGCCGCTGAGGCGCGACCGGTCCGCGTAATATTTGTTTTCCTCCCAATAAATATTATTGGCGACCTCGATGGCGTGGTGGTTAGTGTAACCGACTACCACGCCTAAGGTCGCGGGTTCAATTCACGCGCAAGTCAAACATTTGTGTACATGGACATGGATGTTTGTCCTGGTCTGGGTATTTCTATGATATGTATGTACTTACAAAAAAATGTATATATTATGTATGTTTATCCATTGTCTAGAAACCACAGTACAAGCTCTGCTTAGTTTGGGCTAGATGGTGTAGTGTGTACATGATAGAATATTATAAATTATAACCTAAAGTGTAACAACTTACATTAATGAAAATTCATAACTTCAGTAAACTTCAATATTGACGCAACGCACCAAATACACAAAGAAAGACCTAAACCCTTTAAGGCCTGGTCCTATATTCAAGAAACCAGTAGTTTTACCTACGGAAAGTTAATTTTTTACACACACCTATTCTATCAAAAATATGTCAAACACTATCCGTAGATAAATCGACGCGTTTCTTGGATATAGGAACTCCGCAGGCCAACTCTACTGCCACACGTGTAGAGATTTAAGACCAAGCCATATTAGGACTCAGATGAGAAAAGGACCATAATTTCTGAGCTCGAAATCAATGATAGGACTAAATATATCGACCTTTCAAAGATAAAATGTTGTAAAAGCGATTTCGGCGAAAATAATTAATTGATGTAATTTAATTTAGTTTTTCGAGCTGCATCGACCTGTGTATTAAGAATAATGATATTCGCAAAAAAATGGGTTTTACCACTCAGAAAATATCGCAGCATATACACATTTATTTTAATAACAATACTTTAATTCGCCACAAATGCTGCAAAAGATATATATTTTTCATAATTATAATACATGAAGAGCTACAATACGAGACTATTCTCACCTCCTTTCAAAAAGAAAGGAAATGAAAACGTAAAAATGAGCTATATGTTTATAAGGCTAGTGCGAATGGAACACTCGCAAGAGGAAAACCTAGGCGAACGTTTCTCGATCAGATCGGAGGCGTTCTGGACAAAGGCCAGGTTGAGAGCTCCTTGAACCGACGGGCGTGTATGAGGAATGTGATGAAAGTGAATGAAGCCAGAGAAGTGTGTCAGGATCGTAGCAAATGGAAATCCGTAGTCTCTGCCTACCCCTCTGGGAAACAGGCTTGAATCTATGTATGTATGTATGTAAAATGAGCTGTTTATTTTTTGGTACTCCTAGAAAATATAATTTTGGCTTTTACCTACTACATTTCATCCTGGAAGGGTCGATATATGTATACTGGGTGTAAGGGACGGCGTACCGAAAACTTTAGCAAGACGTCTTTCTATAAGTACTTATCACGACGCAAACTTCAATTAATAAAAAAACGCAAGATTAAAATGTTATGTAGATTAATATTATTGCGCGGTACGCAATGGATTACTACCAATACATCGCACTCGACGAATGAACTCTGCCTTCCGCGCGCATAAAAACAGCTGATCTATTTAAATCACGACCATTTAATTAGATTGCTATATTGTAGAAAAATGTGACAGTCAGAAAAAAGAAAAATTGCATAAAAGCAATTGTGATTGTTGAAAAAAATTCCAATGATTTTTAACTCGGAATAATGGTCTGAATCAACTATTTCAGTTTTCGGTACACCGTCCCTTACACCCAGTATTTCTGTATGATCTAATTGAATACATTCCTTTTAACTTTGAGTTTTACTTGACTAACTATTTGCGGTTTATGCGAATTCTTGTTCAACTAGTTGCTGTTGTTTTGTAATATTATTGTTCCTATATATCACTTTCTCACTAGTTTTTGTTTTAAAAAATCTTTTCAAAAATCTTGAAAACAAATAAACACAGTTTACACTAGTAAAGCCTTCAACGCATTTCTCCGAGATTAAAAAATCATTGATATATGCATGTATGTAAATATAGATGTAGAGAAAAAATTAAAATATTGATTTGATAAAAATAAACTATTCTATTCTAAGCTAACACTCTGCGCACTGGCAGAAAGCTTCAAACTTCTCTTATATCATAGAACAAATTTTGTACTTATTGATCAGGGGACCTGACAGTGTACATAAATCATATCCAGTTCTACTATAAGGCTACGAGCGACATCCGGCGTGTCGAAGATAGAACATACTCTTACGTTGACGGTGACATGGTCGATATTAGCTGTGTCAGGCTGACAACGAATTGCAACCTACAGTTACAATACGATTTCGCCGAAGAACACATCGGTGGTAAAGGTAATATCTTTGAATCCCTACCTTGTCTCTACCATTAACATTTTTTAAATTATTTATACATTCATCATCTCAGCTGAAAGACGTTCACTGCTGAACATAGGCCTCCCCCAATGTTTGCCACACAGACCGGTCCTAGGCCACCCGCATCCAACCGCTTCCCGCTTTACCAGGTCGTCGGTCCACCTTGTGTGAAGCCATTACATTGATAGATTTTATATAAATTAACGCAACTTTTTTAAGCTTAATAAGATGTATTGAGTCATTTTTTCGCATCTTGTTCTCAACTACTCAACCGATCATCATGTATTTTCGCATACACAATATCTGGGGTAAAAAAGGAATATATGGTATTCTCAGTATCGCCTTTTATCCAGAAAAAAGTACTGCTCCCAAACTAAGACGATAATCTAATTGCACAATAACTTTACTAAACTGGTGGTCGAACTTTGCAAGCAATAAGCAAATTAATTACTCTGTCACATTCATGCATTGTTTATCTAAGAATATGCATTTTAAATGAGTACTTTATTATTTTTAATAAAACCACTTTTGTATTATTAATAATTGCGACCCGATCTGGCTTTGTATGGGTAATACAAAACCTTAACAAATTATACACCTACACCTCCCTTATGAATCCCTTTGTCTATATTATGAAAACCGCATGAAAATCCGTTCAATATTTTTTGAGTTTATTGCGAACAGATAGACAGACTCAGCATCGGGTATCTTTGTTTGATAATATGTAGTGAATAGTGAATCATGTTAAGTAAGAGATTATAATTTAAATTTATATTTTGTTACGGATATTTTATTTTTAAATTATTCTTTTTCCGTTTACCTATCTAAATTATTTATCATTGATAATTCTAAAGCTTGTTAATAGCTGCAAAAAAAAACCAAATAATTGTAAATCTGTTGACAAACAGAGAAGAAAATGGTGCCTAACTGTTTTGTCTTTTCTTATTTATATATAAACTACTAGATGTTCCCGCGGTTTCACCCGCATTTATCGTTATTGCGCCGCCCCCGTGGGTCGTAGCGTGATGTTATATAGACTATAGCCTTCCTCGATAAATAGGCTATCCAACACTAAAAGTGTTTTTCAAATCGAACTAGTAGTAATCACGCAGAATAAACCAGGAGAAACATCGTTTGTACTATGTCTGTAATGGGTAATTATTTTGCTGCAATGTTATTTTAAAACTGCGATATCCCCTAAGATATTCATTGAAATCGAATGATGTAAAGGGCAATTTTGTTTTAAATTAAATACTTGTGATGAATAACCTATTTATTTGGATAAGAATTAATATCATGTTTATAATAATACCTTCGCAAATAATGCATTATTTTAGAATAAAAAAGGTTATAGTGAGCCAACCTTAAAAGATAGACATATGCTGTCGCGGACTTTTTTTTAGAACTTTTAAAGGTGAAGAATGCTGTCATACATGATTTTTGCGAAACTTTAACTGTTTACGCAGCGCACGCAGCGGAAGCTCTCAAAAGGAAAAAATACCCTCCGATTTTGAAACATTCTCCATTGGTGCTCAGCTCCTATTGATCTTATCGTGATGCTATATAGCCTACTTCCTCGATAAATGGGCTATCTAACACTAAAAGAATTTTTCAAATCGGACCAGTAGTTCCTGAGATTAGCGCGTTCAAGCAAACAAACAAACAAACAAACTCTTCAGCTTTATAATATTAGTATAGATAGGTAATAGATTTTGCCCGCAGCTTCGCTTGTTTATATCCAGGTTAGGTTAGTTCAGTAACAGTTCAGTTTCAGCGACTCACCCACCATCCAAGGCAGTGAGTTGGCACACCGTGATGAGCTTCCCTTTACCGCGGAGAGGCATGCGTCAATGAATTCCACCACGAGGTCAGAAACAGTTCTTTTTCCTGGATGAAAGTCCTATGTCCTTGTCTGTTCCTCTGACAACGTGTATGCGAAATTTGCGCGCTTGTCAGTCGAGTAGTTAAGACCTATAAGCGTAATAAACAAACAAACTCACATTCGCATTTATAATATTAGTAGAATCACATGCATAGCTGCGATAGCCTAGTGGGAAACTGTTGGACTACCACGCAGAGGTCTCGACTTCGATCCCAAGGTGCGCCATCTCTGACTTTTCGAAGTTATGTGCGTTTTAAATAGTTAATTATCGCTCGCTTCAACTGTGAAGGAAAACATTGTGAGGAAACCTGCATGTCTAAGAATTCTCATAATGTTCTCCAAGATATGTGAAGTCTGCCAATCCGCACTAGGCCAGCGTGGTGGACTATGGTCTAACCCTTCTCACACTGAGAAGAGGCCCGTGCCCAGCAGTGGGACAGTTTAATATAGGGCTAATATTATTATTATTATAGAATCACATGACTGATACAGGATATGTCGCTGAGGTACCGAATAGTTCAAGAGAAATGTTTAACGGAATCGGTCTACGGACAGTGCTGCGAGCAGCTCACAACAATAAGCATATCATTTGCGAATGCACCAGTTTCCAAATTACAACTACAATTATAGACATTACATTAGTTTCGAATGGCTCGTTTAGCGGTAAGTTGTTACTTATACAAATAATTAGCTTTACATTTGAACTTGAATTCGCCGTAGTAATGGTATATTTCATGGAAGAAAATTCACACAGGTTACACACGCTAAACGTTTACGGGAGCAAATGTTTGAAACCGCCAGGTTCACGAGCAATTTGGTTCAAACGCTGGAGGGAGAATCCCAAAGTGCTCTACCTCCTTGCTAGTTTCAGTCACATGCGCAAGGTCTTTTCAAAACAATACGCGACCGAGCGACGACGATACACTTAGTATTTTTTAAATGAGGGATTCTCTTTTTAATTGAAGGTTTTAAAAATCTTGTTTCAATAAAGAGGTTATAGTTTTCACTGTACTTTTAAAAGTTAAAGACATTTACATAGAACAACATCGTATTTTTTCATCCAAAGGAACAATACTACATGATTCCTGATATGTTATACCCAATGATTATATCCTTTGACCTCCACGTCAAAAAAACAAAAGCGTGCTCTCGGCGCCAAGCTACGATTTTATCCTACACCTAAATTGTTATTAAAGGATAAAAGGAATAGGATTTTTTGTGATCTTATGCTAAAATGGATTAAATAAATAGTAAGCAGTTCACGTAATATAACTTAGGATGAGTCTAGCAACATAATTAACAAAACAAATAAAGAAAAGCAATACCTTTTTATAAGATTTATAAGCGTTTAAAAGTCTGTCGTGTAGTCGTAACCGTGGCGTGCTGGACAAATTTGGCTTTGTCATGTATACAATTATACATAACTATGGCGATCAAAAGATTAACTAGATATGTTACTTTAACAGAAATAGATGTTAATAGATGTAAATCTGGTGCTTAAACATTTTATTATTAATAACTGCACCCACAATTTAAACTAATAAAGAGCACAATATGAATATAGCATACATAAAAAACATAGCTATCATACGAACAATAGGTATCGCTTTAATTTTGCAAGGGATTTTGTCGAAACGATGTAGATTTAAGAGCAATAGATAAACGTCCCAATTGAGACGTTTTTTGAGTCTTTGTTTGCGATCATCCTCAGTATATATATTTACTCGTAATATTAATGATTATCACCTTATTATTTTGCTCTAATCAAAATAGCAACTGTTTAATATCTATGAAAACCATAAAATATTGAGAACATAAGATGTGTATATGTGTGCCACGAAGATTGATGAGCTGATATATTACCTATTTTATATTATAAACAGGGGTCGGAATAGGTAGAGTTTTTAAGTACCAAATGACGTCAAATATACTACTACGAAATCTTAATAATGGATATGCCTTTTTTAATCCCGGGATTGATTTAGTATTCTAAATTTGTTTATTTGGACACAAAACATTTATTTTCATTCGAAAAAATATAGTTAAGAAATATTTTATTTATACAAATATATAAAAGTGATTGGGCGGTAAGTCAGATAGCAGTTTTTGCTGCTCAACACAGCGTGTACGCCGCGTAGATATTATTTCTTTCTCTTTCTATATTACTACCGCTACAAGGCGGGGTGCGGGGTGGACGTTGCGAGGTGAGGGGATGATCGGTTCGGAGGGAGGGTGGGGTATACGTTTTAATAAAAAAATATATACTTAGAGTCAAGTTTGTTTCATTTTTCCATCTCTAATCTCTTTGCACATAAAATAGAAAATAATTAAACTTTATCAAGCCGCCAGACGGCGAGTACTAAAATTCTGTCAAGCGCCATTTGCCGTCGTGTTACGTGTAACGCTACTTAGTTTGTGTTTAACATAGGAAAAAAGAGTTTTATAAGACAATAATATCAATCCCGGAAGTTTGAGAAAACAATTTTTATTAATCCCAAATTCCGGGTTTAAATGGCATATCCATGTTACGATTTCGTATGTAGTTTTACGTCATTTGGTACTTAAAAACTCTACCTATTCCGACCCCTGATTATAAGTGAGGTATAATCAACTCAATATTTTTAGCAAGAATTTTACAATGTCTTTAGCAGTTGTTTCCGTACTGCTAAACTACTACTCAGAGAATTATGTCGTGTACTTTGTAAGACTTTTAATATCTTTATAGGGATGACGGTGAAGCTCAATGGCTTTCCTCTAAGACATAGACCAACGATTGACAAATCAACCAAATATGTGGATATAGAAGTATGGTATATATTGAATAAAAAAATTCGCTTTGAATACGAAGGAAACGAGAAGATTAAGATGAACACAGAATATGAAGAGAAATATCAACGCTGCAGTAAAAGTACATACTTAATGGTCTACCAAGAGTTACCATAGTTCTTAGAACTCAACACGTTTGTTCGTCGCCATGTTTTTTCTACATTTGGATTAGTTCAGAGACTTCTCCGCTAGAGGCGCTTTTAGAAAATGTATGGAAAGTATGCCAACGAACAAACGTATATATTAGATATAGCTATACCTATAGATATTTTTCTTACTTGTCTTATGACTATACGGATGGCGGTAGCTTCGCCAGGTATTGGTTATGAGTTTGATCCCCACACTATTATTTTAATGTTCGTACCTAATGCGAGAGTACTCATTTTAAATAAGTAATAAAAAAGAAAACCAACCACATGTTTGAAAGTTCTCCACTCCGCACTGGGCCAGCGTGGTGGACTATGGCCTAACTCTTCCCAAAAACCATTCAAACTGCACGGACGGCGAACTGGTTTAGGTTCTCGCCTCGCTAGTGCTTCTGCGCCAAGTGTAGTGGGTTCGAATCCCACACGAAACAAAAATTTGTGTGATCCACGAATGGTTGTTCTGAGTCTGGGTGATTTTTGTGTCCGTTGTTTAAATGTTTGTAAAGTCTCCCGCGACACAGGAATAAATTATTCCTAGTGCGGAATTTGTCTATAATAAAAAAAATATAAGAAAATAATTAAAAATTGTGACACATAATGGAGTTGCCTTCAAAAACCGCTTGTTACTCAATAAAATTGTTATTATCTATAAAAATCATTCCATTATTGTTACTAATCAGTGTTAATTTTTTTTATTTATCTTTAACAGATACATTGATAGATGTTACACCTGATTCAGAGTGTTGTATCAATTTTGAGACAATATATAACTCATCGATTTATTCCCATATAATTGTGGTCTTTCGTTTTAAACCATTTAAACATCATATCTACGGTAAGTATCGATTCAAAAGTAGTTTCTTTTTAACGACTGCACGTTGAAGTGACGAGGATTGGAATATTTAAACGGAATCCAAGAAACCTATTGATTTTCTTATCATTTTATTTACCTTCTTAAAATATATCTTGATAAGAATTTACTACCTACAGGACTGGCCTAGCCTAGTATAGGAAGACTTTCGCAAAACGAAACATTATATTCTTATTCACTTGATGTTCCCGCGGTTTCACCCGCGTTTATCGTCACTGCGACGCCCCCGTGGGTCGTAGCGTGATGTTATATAGCCTATAGCCTTCCTCGATAAATAGGCTATCCAACACTAAAAGAATATTTTAAATCGAATCAGTAGTAATCACGCAGAATAAACCAGGAGAAACATCGTTTGTACTATGTCTGTAATAGGTAATTATTTTGCTGCAATGTTATTTTAAAACTGCGATATCTCCTAAGATATTCATTGAAATCGAATGATGTACAGGGCAATTTTGTTTTAAATTAAATACTTGTGATGAATAACGTATTTATTTGGATAAGGATTAATATAATGTTTATAATAATACCTTCGCAAATAAAGCATTATTTTAGAACAAATTTGGTTAGCATAAAAATGGTTATAGTGAGCCAACCTTAAAAGATAGACATATGCTGTCGCGGACTTTTTTTAGAACTTTTAAAGAGGAACAATTCTGTCATACATGATTTTTGTGAAACTTTAACTGTTTACGCAGCGCACGCAGCGGAAGCTCTCAAAAGGAAAAAATACCCTCCGATTTTGAAACATTCTTCATTGGTGCTCTGCTCCTATTGATCTTAGCGTGATGATATATAGCCTTCCTCGATAAATGGGCTATCTAACACTGAAAGAATTTTTCAAATCGGACTAGTAGTTCCTGAGATTAGCGCGTTCAAGCAAACAAACAAACAAACCCTTCAGCTTTATAATATTAGTATAGATTGTAGCTTCAGTAACTTAGTAAACTCACTAACCTATATACTTTGACGTTCATAAGTGTTACTTTGTGACTTAAATGAATAAATGATTTTTGACTTTGACTATTTATATTATTAATGTATATCTGCGAATGTGTCTTTCTTTATTTCGTAAATAATTATTTTCATGTATTATTTATTTATATAAGAATATAATTCTATAGAAATACTCGATATGGGATTTAAACCCAACACTATCGCAGCGGTAATGTATGCGACTACTGTGCATGAGGATACCACCAAGGCTTTTAAAATAATAATAATAACCTGATCTTTTCACAGATTATCCTGAACCGACTGGAATACCGAATGACAATTTATTGCAGTTATATGGATTTAAAAACCTTGAATACAAATATGAAATTGACAAAACTTTGTCATTAAATTGTAATTCGAGCACAGGTCATCGAATATCACCTCAAGCCACTACAGGTAACTAACGTTTCCTCCCTCCCCCCTTCTACACCCACCTCCCTCCTCTCCCTCTATCTACCTCTCTCTAACTCTCTTACATACTATATATGCCACATGCTAGTATGATGAACCTTCCTGCTCTTGCTCTGCCACCTCACTCTGTCCGCGACATCGCCTTCAGATAGCTCACGCTACCTCATATCTCTTTACACTACAGCCTTCCATCTTGTTTTGAGTCGGCCTCTGGGTCTACGACCGATCGAAAGTTACAGTGTCAAGCTACCTACGTAGTCAGTTGCTCTTCTTTTACCGTAATTAAAGTTTCTAAACGCCGAGTGTTGTGGGTTCGAATCCCACACGGGACAAAGGTTCTTAATCTAGGTGTTCTTTTGTGTCCGTTGTTTAGGCTGGCCACATACATACTTTTTCCGTTTTTTTATATTCCACAAGCAAGGGTATTTTTCAATAGACAATATTAATGTTTCTATCTCACACATTATCGTTACGTAGGTACGATGCGCGCGGCGCGGGCGCGGTTCCGAATGAGAGTTTCCGAACGTTTGCGCCGACACAAACAAAATGTATGCAAGGGCTGCATTCCGCATGACGTCATTAGGTTTTTTCCGAATGGTTTCTCCGAACGCACGGGTTTGCATTCGAAACGTACATACGAAATTTTTACCGTTCGGAGAGAAAGCGGACGTGTGCGGCAGTTAGTGTATTTTATATTGATTCCATGCATTCGGAGCTCCGAATACGGAAAACGAATTCGGAAATCGAATACGGAAAACGTATGTATGCGGCCAGCCTTAAACGTTTTTAAAGTCCCCTGCGACACAGGATTTATTACTAAAACGGGAAGTGCCTTTAAAAAAAATGCGAGCTATATTTGTTAATTACTGCTATATGTGGCTACAGTGTTTTCATCTATAGCCCGGCCAGCTACGAAACAGCTATGAATGAATCGGCCATTCCAAACTTAATTCTTTGGATAGCTTTATCACGGTAATATTATCTACCAGTATTCTAACTACATACAAACGGTCGAAACGCGAATCATATCTACGCGCCTCGAGTTCGGTATACACTCGGTACACAACCAGTCGCGAATGCGCCGCAGTGATGAGCGGACTGTGTGATGTTTTTGTAAGCAGTAAGCGTGCGATTTGTGAATATGTGATTGAAATAAGTACAAGTACTTACCTACATAATAATTATGGCAAAGTGCAATTGTAAAAAAAAGTATTTTAATTAAAATTTTAATCCGAATGCGGATTATTTTATACTCTTAAATTTAACAATAAAATTTTTCGTATGGCTTAATATATTATAGTCTGAAATATGTAAGGGTGTTTTTTATTAAATCTACTAATCAAAAAACACAACATGGTTTTTATTGAACACTTCCTATTTCATTCACAACGAATTTCATTTTAAAATAAATATTACAATATTTACAATCACTAAACTAGAAAGAAAATCAAGTTGGTTGATGAAATTAAAACACTGTATGCGGGCAGCCCTTTCGCGCTCGGCTCGGCTGTAGTTAATTATTTCAAGGACAGGGCCGAGTCACAATACTGGTAGATAACATTACCGTGGGATTATGTAAAATACTGATATGTATTTCATATGGCTGGTGTTGCCGGCTAATATACTGCAGTAAAATAATCCTCGTGTAGAAGCATCTTTAGTAACATAAGTACCACAATAACGAGGCATGCTCATAAGCAATATATCTATAGGCTACGGTGACCACTTTCCATCAGGTGGGCCGTATGCTTGTTTGCCAACGTAGTAGTATAAAAAAGTATTATGACGTAGTATAAAAAAAAAATGATGCACGGATGGAATAGTGGTTTAAGTGGTCGCCTCGCCACTGCCACTGCGACGAGTGTTGTGGATTCGATCCCCAAACGGGACAAAAATTTGTGTGATCCACAAATCTTTATACCGAATCTGGGTATTATTTGTGGTCGATGTTTGAATGTTTGTAAAGTTCTCACTAGCACTAGTGCGGCAGTTGTCTTTTAAAAATGAAAGAAAAGAAAAAGAACTTAAATAAAACGTGGAGTTCCTACTTGCATACTAACGACAGTTTATTATTGACACCCACAGTTCTGTGTTGACACCATAGCTACTTACTCAACTCTTCTATATAAAAATTTACGTCACTGTTAATGAGGCAAGATAGCTATAAGGGTCAGCACCGACGGACGCAATAACAATTTAAATTCAACCTAAAGTGCTTCAAAATACGACTGTATTTGGTACAACGAAATAAAATGTCGGCGAGCAACTCAAAGCACAGTCATTTTATTTCGTTGTACCAAATACAGTCGTATTCTGAAGAACTTTGGGTTGAATTTAAATTGTTACTGAATTAGTCTGTTCGCCGCCACTCCGTCCGTCGGCGCTGACCCTTAGCTGTTCTATTTGACAGTTAATTTACTTGATGACAATGTAAAAATCTCAAAGCCACTAACATAATTATACGTTACTATAGCGACACGGCTTAGTATTATCACAGCTAAAACCTGGATGCTGATGGCATCAGCATCATCAGCATCCAGGTTTTAGCTGTGATAATAATTTCATGTTTTATTAACGTTCACTGGGTATGAGTGTCATCCCAGGTCGGGCCAACAAAAAGTTATTGGGTTTATCTGTTAAATCTCAATACGGGCCTGAGTAGAAGTAGGCGGTGTTAGACCTCCGTGCCTCGGAAAGTACGTAAAGGCGTTGGTCCTAATCGCCCTCCGATCGTGTCCGACTGGCGTCCTTTCGGATTATGAGAGTTAGGGAACAGAGAGTGCACTCGTTCTTGCGTATATACTTGATTATTTTTTTTTCTTTAACCCATTCAATGCGGCAACAAATTTTGCTTTCACTAGCCAGAGTCGGCTCATATTTAACGTAAACGCCGATCGGCGTCAGCCGCACTTGATGAAATAAAAAAACCAAAATATCTAAAAACTATTTCATTAGTAAATTCCAAACACATTTGTTATTTTATTAATATAATATCTTTAAATTTGGGTAAAATATAAAACAACTAGGTATACATGACGCCGATCGGCGTCCTCCGAATCTGAGTATGAAAAAATAAGCCGCCGATCGGCGTCCGCCGCATTGAATGGATTAATTGGAAAACAAACAGTCTTACTATATCTAAATAATTTCAAATACTATAGCTACAGACCATGAACAGTTTTCGCATTATAAAACTATAGGTGCCCGGGAGCTTCACCAACAACAAAAGAGATTAATTAACGTTATTCGAGTAAAGTAAGTGTGTATATAAAAGTATACATTTTGTTACACAATGCAGTCAAACCAGTCCCTTGATAACATCTGTCTTATTGTGTTAGGAGAACTATTAAACAGATCAAATTCAGGCAAGTCAATGCTATTTAATTGTTTTGCGGTTCTAATGAAGAAAGAGTTTTGTCTATAATTGGTATTACAGCGGGGTATTGTGCACTATAATATCTCCTGCGCAGATGGCCAGTTTCCGTTTAGTTTAGCCGCCATTATTAAATTCGGTCTGGAGAACATTATGAGTAACTTAAATACTTGACTAAATGAGTAATTTTCAGTTTCAGTAAAATACAATAACTGTTTTGTTAAACAAAGACAAATGACTTCACCGCATAACAATAATACTACTGATAGTTATTTATCGAACAAGGATAACGCAACTGACGGACTAATCGAGCCCACTACTCCGGAAAAAGGTAAGTTCGTTATAATATCCTAACTAATATTATCGCCGTTTCGCGTGATCAGAAGGCTAGCCTTTTTTTGGCTCAAAGAATTAGCATTGCCATTCAACGTGGCAATACTGCCAGTCTTTTGGGCACTCTACCAGTTGACAGCGATGCTGAAGAATTCTACGATGCCTAAACCTTTTCTGTAAATATTTAGTAGTATAATCATTCGTGTTTTTGTAATTATGTTACCGTTTTTAATACGTTTGTAAATATATATTAGGTTAATTCGTTTTAAAATTAATAATGTAAATATTTGTTCACTAATATTATAAATGCGAATGTGAGTTCGTTTTTTTATACAACTAAAGTGGCCATCAACCATACGGCCCGGCCCACCTGATGGTAAGTGGTCACCGTAGCCTATGGACGCTTGCCCTGCAGTGCCATCACATGCGCGTTGCCGACCCTGTAAAAACCTTTTAACACCCTTTTTGTTTGTTACGCTTTCACGCTTTAACTCCTCAACTGATCATCATGAAATTTTGTATAGGTAGATACACACGGCTACACATCAAGTTAGACACTCTATATACGCATAACTACGCTACATACAAAATAGAGAATTGTCGGAAAGGGACAATGCATAGTGGTGTCGATGTAATGGTAAGGATAGAGCGTAACAAAAATATAACGCACTCTCTCGCATTATTCGCAATGTTCAACTTCTAATAGTTCAAAGTGCAAACTGTCTAGGTTGATGTGTCGCTGTGTGTACACGTTGTCAGGGGTAGGTAAAGAAAAGGATATAAGTAGGGTACATTTCATGCTGGAAAAGATATCGTTCCCGAGGTATAGAAATTTATTGACAAAACCTAACTTACCGCGAGCCGAGAGTACCATTCATCCAAAAAAAGGAACTGTTACTAATTTAACCTGACATACATTTACTCGAATGAAGACGCGGGCAAAATTTAATAGTATTATTAATGCAAATGTGAGTTTGTTTTTAACGCTTTCACGCCTTAACTACTCGCCCAATCATCATGAAATTTCGCATACACATTGTAAGGGGTACAGAAAGGGACATATTTATATGGTACCATTCATCCGGAAAATATTAATTAGGTTAGGAATAATATAGGTACATAAAGTCATAACGTACATACATACAACATAACAATAGTAGTTTAAAGTTTCAAAATTATGTAATAATAATCAATCAATCAGCCTACCGCAGTCCAGTGCCGGACATAGGTCATGTAATAATAATGTTTTATAAAAAATAAACAACGCGATAAAATCCGTATTAAAGTTTGTTATATTCCATTTTTTTTTTCAAACATCAGCCCGACGTGCAGTCAAAGAAAGTACTTAGTCCATACATACGAATATTTATCTAATAAAGATATTGTTTACGCAGACGCTAAGTTCCCATACGAGATCCTAGTGGCTGCGCTCGGCGGGTTGTGCTTCGTAGTAATTGCTGTCACCACTTTTGTTTACTTCCTGAAGAGACGAAATAACCGCCTCCAAGTAAGTATACCAAACAAATTAATGAATAAGCTAATAAAATAATTTAAAAAATACAGTCGAATTGAGAACCTCCAACTTTTTTAAAGTCGGTTAAAAACTAAACGAATAAAAGTGTTACTGAAAGAACGACTGCATGAAGAACAAATGAACCACGTATGTATCATCTAATGAACGAATGATCGAATTAAATAATAAAAAACGAAACGATTGAAAGAGTTACTGAAAGTACGACTGAATGAAGAACAAATGAACCAATGAACGAATGAATGCATTAATGAATGAAATTTACTAGACACAAATTACAGAAAATATATTGAGTGGAGAGCCGAATTATTTGATCACAATACCAGCTCGTTTAGAGCAATACACCACCATCCACCCTCCTACAGGCAACCGACGTGAATGTGGTAACACTGCTAGGCTATAGGAAACGCTGTTAGGTCAGTCCGTCCGTGCGGTGTCCGTGCTGCTGTCACGTAGGATAATGGCAAATGTGATTAACTATTCCCTTAAAGAAAGAAAGAAAGAAATTTGTTTATTTCGTACAGAGCACACACAATTAATTAAAACAAAATAAACAAAAATATTATGACATATTAAATAACAAAATGTGTATGCCCTCGCCGAAAAGGGTCACCACCTCAGCATTAGCTGGGCACCCAAATTGAGTGCACCAGCGCTGGTTTTCAGTTGGTCACCCGATACCCTGGTGCACGGACGGAGGCAAATTCTTAACATTACAACAAAAATACAATAAATGTGGTTCTGCTACATACATACACAAGGAAAACGTATAGGACATATTAAATTATGTTTATAAATTAGGTACATTTCAAAAATACGAGAACAGGGGTAAAAATAAAATACGTCACCATTAAATAGATAAAATTTAACAATAATATTTCAATTCCTTGGAATCAAGTTACCCCTAAATGGTAAGCAGGAACACTTATATTTCGCTAAATACGGTTTTAGGTAACACATACCTAATAGGGAGCGAGCCTATTACAAAGAATTTCTGGACAGAAACTTTTCCTAATTCGGAAATTTAACCCAAGACCAATTTTACTGTTACATCCGGCATTAATAGGCAATCAAACAAATTCAGCCGATTATTTGCCGGTACAGTTTTCATTTATATTTCAGAGAGAGGGCAGCGGTGATAACCACGAGACCCAATTGGGTAATTCTTCACCGCCACCATATCGTCAGAAGCAGTCGCACCAGAAAAATGACGAAGTTATCTACAGTGAAGTGCGAAATCGCTCTTCTGAAACACCATTACACGCTCCATCACCAGACTTTACTACAGAGGAAGAAGGGCCATCATCCGAAGTTACCTATGCTGTTTTAGACCTATCAGCTTTTAGCCAAATTGCAAACAAGTCAGCTACAGAATCGCCTTACGCTGAAGTCCTTTGTGGTGTTAGTCCACGGCGCTGTCCAAATGAATAATATTAAGTGAAAATATTTTGTACAAATTTAAATAATTTATTCACGAACTCAAAACTTAGGAAACTGTATACTAAGTATTACTTAGGTCTAAATAATAATAATATCAGCCCTGTATAAAAACTGTCCCACTGCTGGGCACGGGCCTCTTCTCAGTGGGAGAATGATTAAGCCGTAATCCACCACGCTGGTCTAGTGCGAGTTGGCAGACTTCACATATTGTCAAGAACATTAGGTCAAACTTTCAGACATGCAGGTTTCCTCACGATGTTTTCCTTCGCCGTTAAAGCAAGAGATAATTAACTGTTTAATACGAATTTAACTTCGAAAAGTCAGAGATAGTCAGCGCACCTTCGGATCGAATTCGAGACCTTTGCATGGAAGTCCAACGGTCTCCACTAAGTTATTACTGCTGCTAGGCGCCAGTACATACCAATCTCACGACTCACGTACTTAGTCATCGGCGCCTACACTCAGGTCGCAACAAAAATGCTTAGGTACTAGCTGTTTACGATAATGAAAGTTAGCAATGTAATATACTTATAATCGCATAGCAATAAATAAATTAATTAATATGCATATTGTGTTTGAATCATCGTTTTATTATTAAAACGTCTTATGGCCTTCCGACTTAGGTTTTATAAGCTAAACGATGATTTAACATACTAACATTTGCCCGCAACTTCTCACGCTTGAATAAGTACAAGCGATTTCATTTAACATAAAGTGTTATTTGGTTTTCCGTGCCTCGAAATGCACGTAAAGCCTTTGGTCCTGCTCCTAATCTCTTTGCAGTCGTGTCGGATTACTGCATACTGTAATCCGACAACAAACAAGTATGTGCGCAAACACAAGTGCACGCTCTGTTCCCTCTGCTCTGTAGCAGAGCGAACAGAGCGTGCACTTGTGTTTGCGCACATACTTGCACTATATCTGCTGCGCAAATAGCCAGAGTTCGTTCAGATTAGCCGCCGTGACCGGAATTCGGTTTGGAGGACACTGCTATTAAACCAAATAATGTCCTTCAGACCGAATTTCGGTCACAGCGGCCTATCTTAATATATCAAAGAATATCATAGAAATTTGTCACTATTAAGGCACCTTAATCAAGTCCTAATAAACGAAATAAGAATAAATGGGACTAAAAACATTTGGGTGCCTAGTGCGAGTTGTTTTAGTTCTACAATATCTTTGGTTTTTACGTTAAATGCGATCGAAACGTTTACCGCGTTTAGGTCTCTAATTGGTGCTTGGAGCAAGCCAATCGAAGCGCCGAACGTCATAATTGATCACGATCGATCACGTTAACGTAAGACAAACTCGCACTAGGCACTCTGACTGTAACATATTGGCCGGCAGTACCAACCTTAAAATACACGTTAATCTTTTGTATTTAGCAAACCAAAGATTATTTCTATCATCTATGGCATAATGTGTTATCATTTATTGCCACTGGAACGAGCTCAACGGGCTATTCTAAAAGTGACGACTTTTCGACCTTTCATGATTCCTATGAGTTGTACCAATCCACTAATGTACTAACTGTTCGCCAATTGCTTATTCTGCACACCGTACTTAAACAACATACACTACTTCCATACAGACCACTTCCTCCAGACAAGAGAAGAAAAGATTTAGTATGTACTAAGCTTCATGCCAAACATGCCTTTGTAAATAAATTCATTTTTATATAATAGATTAAATAAAATGTTAGATATATATAGTCTAAGTTATAAACGATGTAATGTTATTGTTACCAAAAACCTGCAAACACTGACCTACTCCGATACGGAGAATTTGCTTATAGTTGTAAAATAGCCTTAAGTCATCAGTAATTTGTAATAATATGTAATCTAAGTTATTTTTATCGTATCAATATAGGTACATATTTATTTTAAGTTTATGCACATTGACCTAAACCCTAATATTACTTGGCATATATTTTTTTGTAAGCAGAGAATAGCCTGAAACACAGATCTAAACCTAGTTCAGGCAATCACTTAATAAAACCTAGAGCATACTTATGTAAAACATGTACTTACCAGATTAAGAATAATTACAATTTATTGTACTATAACATTATTTTAGACTAATGACAAAAATGTATACCTATGTATTATTATTGAATAAATAAATATGATAAATATTATAAAATAAATATTATTCGCTTGGCTATAGTTATTAACGGTGATTACCGTATTTTATGTAGCTAGAGCTGATCAGTGATATCTGATACTTAGCACACGATTTGTGGAAGATCGTACGTTATCATTAACTATTGTCGCTGACTGTACACTAAGTAGGATTAGTATTTGATTTAATTATCCAATAAAATATATTTATTGATTGATTTATGAAGGTAAAACAGAGCTTACTCTTGCCTCGTTGCCTTATTGTTCGTGGTATCGCTTGAATCTCGCACGCTAGCGACAAGAAATCTAATCTAGGCATTTCAGTGCAATATTTACATTAAGGTCTCCCTAAAGGACCAGTCACTTAGCCTCTGGCGCGTGCTACCGCCAGTTATACGAAAGTTACACTTTAGTAGATTACAACAAAACAGTGCAAGTACCCGCTACGGTTTTAGAAATTACGATTTACGACAATTTATTTATATTTGTAACTCTATAACCATAGTCATGCAATGAGAAGATAATCAACAGAGTTCTTGTCCTAACAACAGGTGAACTGTTAAGTATCTATTGCCTGGCCAGGAAGCAGTCTTGTTTTGGTAGGATCATTATGGTTTCTATACCTGCGAGCGTCCAAAGGCTTCAGTAAAAAGATTACCACGTGTTTTGATAATAATCGATCAACTCATTTACTGTGATATAATATTTTAATCGGTCATATTTATGGCATACGATGTTTTTGTAGATCAATCATAGTACCTATGGGATGCACATTTTACCAATAGTTCGTATGATTGGCACGTTAGTATGGAAATGGCAATCTTAACTTAATCGTTAAGCTGCCATCGATCAAACAACAACGAACAGTAGTTCCTTCTTTTGGGTTCGCAGGCCGTACGGTTCGGGTGCATAGGTGTATGTAAGGAGCCCTAACCAAACCTACGTAGTCAGTAAATCATGTTATAATGTTGTTTTAAATAAAAAAAATGATATAAGTATGTAATTAAGTATTTAAAATGAAGTAAATAACATTACTGTCTTTTCCCCTTAATATTTATATTTAAATTTTAAGCTTTTCCTCTCTCGCATCTATGTATGTAGCCCAAAACTCATTGCTGATGTTCGACGACAAATTCCGTATTGCCGTGGATACAGTAAGTACTTACTCGAAGAGACCACACCTGCAAGACATGTTGATACACAACCTACCAACCTATTCAACTGTTATAAGATACATTACCTGTAAATTACTTACACATGTTTGTAGGTAGCAAATAAATCTAACGTTATGTTTATCTTTATTTGTTCTCTAAATAATTAATTGCTTCTCTACGAAATTCAAATTGGGAAGACTAAACCAATCAAAACCATTTATTCCTCTGAATAATCATGTAGAGGCATTTGTGAGTAATTGATTTAAAAAAAGTTGAGTAAATACACAGGGATAATTAAATATAATGCATAGAGAATGGAGGAGAAATTATAAAACAAACAAGGCATCAGCACCGGGCAGCACTAATCAAAGATATTGTGCACTAATCAAAGATATTGTATAAACGTGTTTATTTATTATCTTTGGCACTAACACATACAATTGAAGTTGTCAAACTTGTGAACTGTCAAATATGATTTTTGAAGTGTGAATATAATAATATTTAGAATTTGTGTATGTTTGTTTTCGTGAAGTAATCAATTTAATTTTACAACATGGATAACACTAATAACATATATTATATAAAAGAAAATTATAAAATATTATGTCGCGTATTTGTAGAGCTTGTATGGCGGTTAAACAAAAGATGCTCAATATAAACCATTTTAAGGGTTCATTCAAAGATTTGACCGGAATTGATGTAAGTAATCCTACTATTTCATTTATTGCATATGGTTTCGGTTTGATTCCTGCGTCGAGCAAATTACAAAGCGATTTTTCTTTTAAACATTTTAGTAGCAGCGCATTTCTGGTAGACGATAATATTCTCGTCCTGTATTTCCCGAAACCTAAACATATAGCTAGCTAAATTTGGGTGTAATACACCTCTACCTAGCCCTTTTGGGGTATAAACGTGAGCCGAAGTATGTATGTAACTAAACATATTCAGAGTACAGTATCACTCACTCACGATTAGTCACGATTTCAGTATGGTACTAAACAGCACACAGAAACGAATAGGACAAATTACCTGAATGTACTTGAGTCTTATAAATATATACATATTTGCACCTATATTCTTAAAGGGGATTCAAAAACTGTAAGTATCTCTGTTATGAGTATTATAAAATGTAGTTTTTAGGACTACTACATCTTGTACATCACTTATTAGCAAAATATAAGGAACTCTTTATAATCCAGTAACATTTGTCTGTACCTACAGTACATACCTATATTTATTATATTATGCTCTATCTATGCAAAACTAACATGCTAATGTCTGGTACTACTAACCAGTCAGATTATAAATATTCTTCTTGCATTTGATAGCCTATTTCTTAAGAAAGGTTTTATAGACTATATAACATCAAGCTACAAGCCATGGAAGCCGAGCAGTAATCATAAACATAGGTGAAACAGTAAGGGCAGCTAGTTCATGATTCAACAATCATGAACTTGTTTATATTTCAGATCTCACCATCAGATGGGTTACCACAGTGGCTGTGTATTGAATGTTCAGGCTTGCTCAAGAAATTTATTAAATTCAGACATCTGCTAATGAAATCACACAACACACTAAGCCAATGTGTGCTCAAAACTGTACTAGTAAGTGCTTACACTGTATATTTAAATAATTCTACTGTATTTTGATTCCATCATGATTCGGCTTATTGCCAGTCGTTTTACTCGTGCAGCCTGTGCGTAAGTTATATGCAGAAGGCTTGCAGCACTCTGCGCATCCAGTATAATACAAATTAAAATATAACGAATTTTCAAAGAAGTTACTGATACAAGTAAAAATAAAAATTTATATTGCGTTTCCTTGCTTAATTTCATGTCATAAAATATTGTTGTGCAAAGTAAAGTACTCAATACAAATAATACGACCAAGGCATGGAATTCTCCTTCGATCCTGGGTCCTTCAAGCGGGGCGTGAAAAAGCACCTTCTCAGGCCGTCAAAGTAGAGACCTCAACATCGCCTCGGCTGCTATGAGGGCGGTGTGGAGGCCACTGCTCTTAGACCACACGACTGCTTACCATCAGGTGGAGTGTGGTCATTTGACGAGCAAAATAAAAAAATAAATTAAATAAAAATACTCATCCTCCACAAAATCACAGTCATACAACTGTGTGTTGTGTTACTACGGTAATAATGATTTCCAGGCTCTTCAAAGAAGTGCTATGCTGTCAGCACCGTAATCATAGCCCCTTGCGCTGGTAACACGTTGGCAGGTCTTGTAGGCCGGTTCCTACATTTTAAAAAATGAGTCGATTAGCTACTAACTAATTATGCCATAAAGTATGTGACTCGTTAATTCTTGTTTCTTGAATATAAGCACTGGACGTTAAAAGACAACTTGCAAACTAGCATCCATTTTGGAACCATTTACCGTCATGCAAACCACCTTGATTGTATAAAAAGAGAAACGATTTTATATATTATTTGTGTACTATTAAACCCATTTATTATACAGACGACGATTTGCGAAAGACTGCAGGCAGATGCTGGATGCGGCAAGCTGAAGACAGGGCGCTATGGCGCTCTTTGGGGGAGGGCTATGTCCAGCAGTGGACTATCATAGCCTGATGATGATGATGATGATACAGATGTTGATTGTATAAAAAGAGATATGATTTTATATATTATTTGTGTAGTATTAAACCCATTTATTATACAGATGTCGGATCGCGAGTCGTGCATTGATATCGAAGCGGCGCCTTACTTACCGCTAGCAAAGGAATCAAGCTCACACGAGCAATCGAGTAAGTGCAATCTGGTTTTCTCCAACACCTAGTAAACTTAATACAACCACAGTGTAAAGCTAATAGCTAATGCATATAGTCGGTCATCATTAACGAGTTACTGTGTATGATCATTGACAGGTGACAGGAAGTATTAGAAAATCAAATGGTTAACTAGTATTTTCCTGGTCTGCCTTACCCCACAACATTGTTTTATGGCTTCGTTAGCATACTGTATAATTGAGCTTTTGGGAAACTGGTATAACAGATATGAGAATGACGGTTTCACAGCGATGTATAAAAGCTATAAAAAGTAGATTAATTATACAGATTGAAGCAAAAGCATGTCTACATTTCAAAATCTATACTAATATTATAAAGATGAAGAGTTTGTTTGTTTGTTTGTTTAAACGCGCTAATCTCAGGAACTACTGGTTCGAATTGAAAAATTATTTTTTTGTTGGATAGCTTATTTATCGAGGAAGGTTATAGGCTATATAATATCACGCTACGACCTACGGGAGCGGCGTAGTAATCATAAACATGGCTGAAACCGCGGGCACAGCTAGTAGTTATATGTATTTTTATTTTTATAATTGGGATGTTTCGTGCGTTCGTTCCATGGCATAAGTTTTAGCTTGATTAACGCCGATCTTGAAATCTCCGTTTCGATTCTTCCTTTGCAAAACCAATGTGTTTTAGTGTTTATCCGTCATAAAATTTAATACTAATTTTAAGTGCACAATAAGTCCAATATTCAAAATCATTTTGTTATACATTTTAGGTGGGCCTGATCCTACGAAATCTGAAAACATCACACAGAAGAAGGATTCTGGAAATGCTACTTCGAGGGTAGTTAAGAAATATGGATCAGCTAAAGCTAAGATTAAAGAAACCAAGATTAAAACGAAAAAAATAACTGTTATACGTAAATCAGATACCCAAAACGGAATACTTTCTAATGGTGAACAAACAGAAGTACAAAATAATGTTGTAGTTGTTCTTTTAAAAAATAAAAACAATAAAGATACTAACGTTAAAAGTACTATTGTTACTGATGGAGGTGTTGTTAATAATTAATCTAGTAATGTAAAACCGTATAGATTTGACGAAAGCAAGAACTGTCTCAATAAAATTACTTTCTCCCCGGCATGTGTAAGTGAAAATTCAATTGAGAGATCATTTAAATGTGATTCATGTGAAAAATGTTTTACGACTATGTATTATTCGATTCTACATGCTCGAATTCACGCTGGTGGTGGCCCATACAAATGTGATTTATGCTATAAGTGTTACGTATTTAAAGGCAGTTTAGAGCAACACATTCGCAAACATAGGGTAAGGATGCCGAATATGAGATACCATTTTTGTTCTCGGCCATAAAAAAAAATATTGCACTAAATAATAAGATCTCATTTTAGGAACCCCACGTGTCTCATTAGGAAAACATCTACATTCAATAAAATGGTTGCCTATTCCGACCGTTAATAATTGAAATAATTTAGTGTAATTATAAAGTTATAACATAACATACCTTATAAATATTTGATAACATAAATTTGGTTTCGTGGTTCCGTAAAAAACCACCTAACTTCGCCTCGGATTGGAAAGACCTAGCACACGTTTCGGACCTGCTGCCACGCGGCTTCTAGGGACAGTAGCGCCAAATAGCTGAGGCTATTAGTTTCGCCAAAACCTAACTATCACATATTTGGCGACTATCTTATAATATTGTCTTCTGTTTACGCAAAAGTTATTCATTGAAATAATAATTAAACTACTATATACGGATTTTATCGCGTTGTTTATTTGACAATTTATTACAAAATTTTGAAAACTGTTACACTACTATTACTATTAAACTTTACTCATTTTTAAGCTAATTAAATTATTGAAACTATTAAAACTATTTATACTATTACTATACTATTATACTATTTATGTCTATCTCATATTCGGCATCCTTACCTTACCGATGTAACACCTTATAAATGTCCTTATTGTTCTAAAACCTTTCCAGTTAAAATCTAATTTATATGAACATCAACGTACGCACTCTGGGAAACCGTTCAAATGTGGCTTATGTAGTGCGAGATTTAGATACGAAAGTAATTTACATAATCATAGAGAGGTGCATGCCGATTCCAAATCTTCGTGTGTGTGTCATATCTATACTTATAATAAAACTGTAGAGAGGTCAATTCTGTACATTGAATATATATTCAAAATTAATATTGGAGGATGAATGGTGATCGATACTGATGACAAAAATGCAATCAGTAAAAGTCTGTCTGTCTGTCTGTATGTGCACGCATGGGTCAAACACTACTGAAGGGATTTTAACCAAACTTGGCACGATTGTAGTCCATACTCCTGGGCAGGTTATAGGCTATATAACATAACGCTAAGACACATAGGAGCTGAGCAGTGACGATAAATTGAAGCAAGTCGGACGAAAATGCGCTTTTGAGCTCTTATCCTCGCATACGTTGATCATACACCAAAAGTATGTATTACAAAGATGATGGTCTTCAAAAGATCTACAAAAAAGTCCTTAATAGTATATATCTATGTTTTATAAATTAGCCACAATAACGTGTTTAATCGTTAGGCATTTCTTCAAAGTGTATTAAAATACATAAATATATTGTATTTCACATAGATATATCTTTATCAAACTCCCATATTCAAAAAGTACACTTTAATATTTATATTATAAAAAAAAAATAGGAATCGGTTTATAAACACACAAGATATAGATGAAATAAAACTTCCAAATCTCGCCGCGCCAGTATGGGTACGGCTATACGGTTGATTGTTGTTTAACGCGCGAAACGGCCATCCGCTGCATTTATAAAAAGGCGGGGGCGCTCACGCGCCGACTTCACTCACATTTTGTTTGTTTGGTTGAACGTGGTAATCTAAGGAACTACGGGTAAAAAGTAGAAAAATATTTCAGTGTTGGATAGCCCATTTATAGAGGAAGGCTATAGGCTATATAACATCACGCTACGACCAATAGGAGCGGAGCATAAATGAAAAATATTGCAAAAACTAGGAAAATTCTCTTATGTGAAGCAAACGAAGTTGTGCGGGTCAGCTAGTTTGTAATAAAGCTTCTCCATACAAAACTATTTTAAGAGCGTGAACATGATGTAACACCATATAAATGTGATGTTTGCCAAAACAATTTTAATATAGGGAGTATAAGTAAAGGAGCCGTACAAGTGCAACATAGGTATGTGATAAAAGTTCCTTTGGTAAGCGTAGTTTAAATCATCATTTACGCGCACATATTGAAGGTAAGTACGACGTTTGCCAGAAAGCTTTCAAAGCTAAAGACGACTTTGATAGACATGTACCTATGTCCGTACGCATACCGGTAAGGAACCATATAAATGTGATGTATGCAATAAATATTTTGCACGTAACGGTAATTTGATGAAACATTCTCGTATACATGTTGAAATTCCAAATACTTGAGATAATGAAACTGATAAATTAACTAATTTACACAGCGATCACATTTAAATAGTCACTGACGTACCTACACGTACGTTTTTTACTATTGTGGCAAATCTATTATCATGTAGATCATTAGTTTCTAAAGTGGTCCAGGTGGTCTCCCAAGGGTCCACGGGAGACTCGACGAGGGTCTACGTTGACATGATAAAAAAATGGGGGTTCACAATTCGCATTCCACGAAAATTTATTTGCTTTTGCTAGTGAAGAACTAAAATGTTGGTTTGACTTCACCGACTGTTCGACAAGCGACAGTTGTAAAAACTGTATATTCTATACTAGATGTTCCCGCGGTTTCACCCGCGTTTATCGTTACTGCGCCGCCCCCGTGGGTCGTAGCGTGATGTTATATAGCCTATAGCCTTCCTTCGATAAATAGGCTATTATGAGATTAACGCCATCAAACCAACAAACAAACAAACTCTTCAGCTTTATAATATTAGTATAGATAGCTGACCCGCGCAACTTCGTCTAGAGTCACATAAGAGAGAGAGTGGGTCGTAGGCACCTATAATACAATTTTAAAGGAGCTGTCTTCAGCTTGGATGCGGCAAGCTGAAGACAGGGCGCTATGGCGCTCTTTGGGGGAGGGCTATGTCCAGCAGTGGACTATTATAGCCTGATGATGATGATGATGATGAAAGGAGCTGAAACTTTCTTTATTAAAACTGCGATATCTCCTAAGATATTCATTGAAATCGAATGATGTAAAGGGCAATGTTGTTTTAAATTAAATACTTGTGATGAATAACGTATTTATTTGGATAAGGATTAATATCATGTTTATAAAAATACCTTCGCAAATAATGCATTATTTTAGAACAAATTTGGTTAGCATAAAAAAGGTTATAGTGAGCCAACCTTAAAAGATAGACATATGCTGCCGCGGACTTTTTTTTTGAACTTTTAAAGGGGAACAATTCTGTCATACATGATTTTTGCGAAACTTTAACTGTTTACGCAGCGCACGTAGCGGAAGCTCTCAAAAGGAAAAAAAACCCTCCGATTTTGAAACATTCTTCATTGGTGCTCCGCTCTTATTGATCTTAGCGTGATGATATATAGCCTATAGCCTTCCTCGATAAATGGGCTATCTAACACTGAAATAAATTTTCAAATCGGACCAGTAGTTCCTGAGATTAGCGCGTTCAAGCAAACAAACAAACTCTTCAGCTTTATAATATTAGTATAGATTCAGTACCAGTGGTTTTTCGATTTTTCGGTGGAGAATTACTAGAAAAAGAAAGTTCAGCCCGTAGAGATTTGATCAAAGTTTTTAATTGCATGAACTTGTTTAGCTGCAGAGGGTCCACCGGGACCAGCTAAATTTTGAAAGTGATCTATGAGAATAAAAGACTGGGAACCTCTGATATAGATAATACTACTTAAATAGTAGTAGGTACTCTACATAATATATTGTATTGGTAATGAATATTCTATGTTTTACCATACAATATTTGATCATGTAAACACTGATATGTAAGTATGATGATTATATAAATATAATAGAAGTATGTACTGCTACTAAAATAATTCCTTTTGTCTCAGATACGAAAACATGAACGTTAAAAATAATAATTTGTAATCTTAACGTACATACTAGCTAGCTTCTTCATAATAAATAGATGCAGGCTTAAAACATTGAAAGGACTTTTAAGCAATATTTGTGTTTATTTTAGTGCATTTATGATTTCTCTAAAACATTGACATTGACTGCATTTTAGACAAAATACTTTTCACCGTAATGTACATGTTGATATTAATAGAAGTAGGTTTCTTTATTATCAATAGCAATGGGCGTATCGCAAGGTTTCGTGCTATGTCCAGTCTTCACTTACATTTACAGGGAATCGGCAACATTTAACATAAGTAGCTGAACATTAAATAAATGTGTAATAGTATTTTATGAATTAAATATAATTGGATCCTAATTATTATCCTGTATTTATGAACTTTGATTAAGTCTGTAAACTATCTTTTAATTTATACTTAACTGAAAATTGTGTGTTTCGATTTATGTTGCAGACTGAACGTGTTGAATACCACCGAAAACCCTTTTTATAAAGGTGTTTCTAACGTACCGTATAACGTATAAAATGTGTAATCCTTGTAAGATGAATTTTCTTGTATTTATGTCAATGTAATTCTAATTATCCACGTATATCATATTACTTATTAAATAAAATATTTCGGTTTGATTTGTTTTATTTTTCATCCGCCAAGGATTTGATACCGACAATCTATAAAAAAACAAAACTGTAACTCGACTACGCGAAAATATAACTATTAAAGAGAACGTTTCAAAAATCCTTTAATCCGATTAGTGATACCTATATGAAATAAACATAATATACAAGTCGCAATATAACTATACTTTTATTTTATATTTATAACGTTTAACGAATCTGATAGCATTATTAACTTTATATGCACATCACACAAATCTATAACAAAGACTATTTTAGAAAAACTGATATTACCTATACAAAAAATAATTAAAATGCCTCCGCAGCGCTATCAAATGGTAACGTGCAAAAAAAATAGCAACGTTAAGTCTTTGCACAAGAAAATTATTGCCCTCAAACCG
This sequence comes from Catocala sponsa, assembly GCA_963564715.1. NCBI lineage: Eukaryota > Metazoa > Arthropoda > Insecta > Lepidoptera > Erebidae > Catocala > Catocala sponsa. The sequence goes on from OY751351.1 coordinate 14,964,975, forward strand.
CGTGAGGCTTCGATCAGCCGCTTAGCTGGATCTCTAGAAAAAGTTACCCAGGTGCTGATTGCTATTATCGTCGTCGAATAATCCGATCCAAAAGCAGTGGTCGTATGTATTTTTTATCCTTGATTTAATGACGTCTCCATCGCGCGCGTATGCGTGCGTTTAGCTGTGTGTGTGTGTGCGTGTTTATTTTTGTCTTACTGAACTCGCTTTACACTAATACTACTCTTTGTTATGAAGTGTCATACAAAGCGGATTTCATAATTACTAGATGTTAGTCTTATTCAATCTTTATTTAGTTTTCTTAGGAGGATTTTAGTTGTAACCTGTTTTAAATCTGGGTCTATCCACATCAAGATTTGAATATCGTATAGTTATAACAAGTACTGCCTCCGTGGCACATCAGTATTGAATACGACTGCTGTGCATTAGGTCTCGGGTTCGAATCCCGGGTCGGGCCAAGATAAAGATATTGGGTTTTTCTGTTAAGAAATCTCAATAGCAGCCCGGAGTTAGGAAGTTGGCGGTGTTAGACACCTCCGTGCCTCGGAATGCACGTAAAGCCGTTGGTCCTGCGCCTGATCTCTCTCTAGTCGTGTCGGATTACCGTCTCATCGGATCATGAGAGTTAGGGAACAAAGAGTGCACCTGTGTTTGCGCCCACACTTGAGCACTATAATATCTCCTGCTCAGATGGCCAGTCTCCGTTAAGATCCGTGACCGAAATTCGGCCTGGAGGAGGACATTAATTACAACGAATGAAAATGAAAAATCTTTGTCTCAAAACAGTTACATTAATTATAAATGAGACATCCCCAGTAAGTAATTGATAATACTTGTGTTGGGGCTATCTCGCTCTTTCCCTTAATTATAATTCATATTTATTAACAATATTAAGACTAATGTTTACAAAAAAAAAGTTAAAATTAAAATTAGGTTAAAATTAAGTATAAGAAAGATACAATGACTTATAAACTAATTAGCAACTCTTTGTGTAACTGTATGCCTATGTGAAACTGTATGTGCGATTTGTGTGTATGTGTTTGTTTGTGTGTGTGTATGTCTTCTTTGAAATATTAAACTCACATTACAAAGTTATTACATTATGGATAGGAAAGAAATAAAAAGAAATTGCTTAACCATGTCTAACTAAAATTTGTTCAGTTCCCTCGTATGTTAAGGTTTTTAGCCACTCGATTATTACCTTATTGGATACATGTGAGACCTCATGGTGGAACTTTAATTTTACGTAAAGTTTATTTTATTATAAATGTAAGCTGATTGGGTTGCATACTGACGTCGGCGCCGTGCAAAAGCGGTTCGAACCCTTGGGGAGTAAGCCACTATATCCTTTCGTCTTTTCTCCTGACTGGCTTGGGTAAATGGAATAGATTTTTGTAAGTAGAGGATCGTAATTAAAAGATATAGTTTTCTGATTAAAAGTAAGCCACTGATTCTATATAGTTTGACTGTGGGGTATCTGTACGGTTTATAGTAAGTACATAATCTTTATAAGTGACCTTTGGGCTCTTTCTAACTCGATGAACTTAGTTTAAGGTAAACAATATGTAATGGTAAACGTGAAAAACAAATGTAGTTTGTTTTCAGAATATTGAGGGTTAGCAGATTGGACTTGAGCCATCTATCTATTGCAACTAATCCTTGCTCGGCTTTATTACATACGGCTTCCCACGTGTCCCCAAAGTAGACAAGGGCCGTGTCGTCCACGTAGGAGAAGATTTTCCCACCACTGTCTCGTAGGTTGCAGAGTTCATTAATATAGACTAGAAACAGTGGTGGGCCGAGAATTGGACCCATTTTTTTTTTTCGCAGAGGAATGCCTTACTCACACCCGCTCCTGTCGACGCGGTTGGATAGCCGCGTCGGCAACAGCGGGTAGTGTCGGACTCGGCAAGGCCCTTACAATAGTGGGCCACGGAATACCGACTAAACCTAACTGCGGCGTTCTTCCCGTCTATAATGGAGCGCCGGAGGATCTCCGTTCCGAACTCTCTCCGGCGCTCAGACGTTAGCCTAGCAGGCCTACGACCTAAGACATAACCATCTAAGGCGGGGGGAGGAGGTGAGCGTAACGGCGTCGCCTCCTTCCCGGCCTTGTTCGGTGGAGCGGGTCCGCATTGGCGTCGGCCTCCCGTTCCCGCTCCGCAGCCTCCTTCAGGAGCATTACTGCCTCACTGAATTCGGCAACAGCTTGCCAGCACCTGTCGCTGGCCAACATGGTGCTCACTGTCACACCCAGCGACAGGTCCGCGCCAATGACGGCGGTCAGGTCGCTCCGTTGTGTCTGCCAGGCAGCGCAACTCTCTATTGTATGGCGCGCCGCACGACTTGCAGGAGGGTGAAGTCTCCCTCCTGGCGATCTGATGCAGGTACTTACCGAAGCAGCCATGTCCGGTAAGCACCTGGGAGAATTGACCCCTGCGGGACATCGAAAGCAATGTTTTTCTCCTCACTATGCGAGTTCCCTATTTTAAGTTGCTGTCTCCTACCTCGGAGGTAGTTGTCAAAGAGGGAGAGAGCCCTACCTTTTATGCCTATAGCCTCAAGTCTCCGCACAAGGATAGGGACAGAAACGGTGTCAAAAGCCTTTTTAGGTCTAGAAATACATTTTGGTTCACGTTGCTTTTTCTTAATCTAATAATAGCCTATTTTGAAACTCAACACCCAATGTGTACTTTATTAATTAGTTTAGTAGATTCTGCAATGTAGCATCATGTCTATAATTTTATGTGTGGTTGTAGGTACACTAAATGCATTTAGTGTACAACCACACACAAAAATCACGCACAGAGTTATTATTTAATCGTTTTTTACATGCCAACATTAATAAAATTTCAATAGGATTTATTCTTTAAATTATCCTAGATAAAAACCATAACTTCTACAAATTACTATGAATTCTAAACAGTACCAATTATTATGAAATAACTAATAGATGAAACGGAATTTTCAAAATTAAGCTATTACATATCTAAATATAAACGAAATTGCCTAGATAAAATGCTTTATACCCCAAAGCTTTTCAATGGGCCAAAGCCACCTGTATATGAACTACATAATTATCGACTAAAGATACAAATTAATCGATGAATGCTGTATATGTTATAGAGATTGATAGAGAACGTGTTGACCGGAAACAGATGAAAAGCGCCACCAGCGGATAAAAACGAAACAATTATTATTAAAAACGTAATGGTGGCTGCTTGCGGTCCATTGCTGACAACATATTTTGTTACTAAACCGTATGAAAACCTTCAAAAACTAATATTTTCCCGAAGATAATCTAATAAACCGGCCAGGTATGTTGGATTAAGTGTTTTTATCACGATTTCTTAACACAGATTAGTTGTTAAAAATATCTGGAATGTTAAAATGGCTGCCTTTTCTATGTAAAATATCTCAAGTTGACAAATTTTATGTTAGAAAATCTTGAATATTTTTCGTGTATGGTGGTAGTAATTTTGAAATTATCAGCGACTGATAAGGATGTAAACATTGATTTTTATTATAACTAGTAAGGCAAATAGCATACAATTGTCGCATAATTACATAAGAGTAATCTAAGATCGATAGAAATGCTTATTGGAATTAAAAATCTTGCTGAAAACCTGGTAAATAAAATAAAACATACACAATAACTTTAATAAATGTTTGTGTTCATTATGTCTAAATTGTTATATACAATTATCAAAATTAATTTACCAGACACTTACTTCAATTTAATTTGTTCCTAACTTTTGCTAAAATAAATTATAACTATTCATATTTATGATACTTAATATTTTATAAATAAACATTAATTTGTGTTGTGTGTTATTTACAAAATGAATAGTAATTTATTGTTTAATATACATAAAACCAATTTTGTTAAAATATTTTTCTAGATTGTTGGCTCAATAGTACAACTGACTAAACCGAACCTTGCGGCAACATTCTTCTATTATTATAGATACCGCACTTATTGAAAAAGATTACTTAGACAATATAGAGGCAAAAATAGCAGTTAGGTACTCTATTACCAATTTTTGTAATAACTTATTGGGATGAATGCCAGTGGTTAAATATATTATTTCCTACCTTTAAATGACATTAATTGAATATTTAACTTGTTACAAACTAAAAATATTCTTTTACAAAATATGTAAATAGGTATTTAACTTTTTTTGTTATTGTATCACGCCCATATCTATTGCTTTACATACCTATTTATTTTCAGTATGAACCAATGTTGTTTAATATGTAACAACAGAGCTGGCTTATCACTAAGGAATGCATCCAGCCTTTTTGGACAACATGTAAGTATTTTTATAAATGTACAGTTTATGTGTAGGTAATCTGTGTTACGGACAACTTTTATGTATACAAGCAAATTTATTCAAACTTGGAAAGTTATTTACTTATGCATAAAACAAATTAATTAAATGTGTAGGCAATTGATAGATGAGTGATCTATGATTTACATAAAGAGTCTCATGGTCTCTCTATTTTCTTACTGAGTCTTTGAAACTTCATCAAGAGTATGTCTAAACAGGTGTCTTCTGACTTGCTCCAAGAAAAAGTGCATAAAACAATTATTAAATTGCACAAATTGAAGACATAACATTTTGCTCTTTTTAACCCATATTTACTTAACCTTTTGAATCACAGCGGCACACCAGCAGCCAGACAATAGGTTTGTAATTATATCTGGCATCCCAAGAACTGACAGGTTAAAATGTAGGTATTCTTTGTTAAAAATAATATAGTAATTAAATTAAATCCAAATAGCTTGCAGCTAACTGCTAGCATAATATAATACTTAATAATAAGAATTTTATAAGTACACAAAAGATTATAACAATATGTATCAGTTTACAAGCTGAATAAAAATGATTTTACTTTTTGCTGTGTATGTAAGCAAAACAAGGATAGGTATGTGGTAGCTCCGCCGCTGCGCCGACTTGTGGGTTCGATACTGACCCGAATCAAAAAAAGTGTGACCCACAAATAGTTGTTACGAGTCTGGGGGTTCATTGTGTCCGCTGTTTGAATGTTTCTAAACTGGGGTACTTTGTGGGCGACACAGGAATTAATCCCAAAGTGAGAGTTGTTTGTCTATAAACAAAAAACCGAATATGTCATAATGTATGTGAGTGACGGATGACCATTTCAGAAAAAAATTCGCTTGCACATGTTGACCAGTTGAGTTTGTATCGCCTTAGAATCAGTAAACAAATGTAAAGTGTAAAAAAACTCAAACAAAGAAAGGGGCGTGTCACGGGTACGGGTACCCAGTGTTGGCCTGCTATGCGATTTTAACCTTAGGAGTGGTCATCCGTCGCTGGAGTCGATAGTAGGTACCTATATAGAGGTTTAGAATACATAATTGCTTCGGTGCATCCAAAACATTTCAGTTCAGTTTTGGCTATGTTTAGCTAGACATCTGATTAGATTTAATAAACATTACTAAGATGTATCATAAGCATACTTATTATGATAATCAAGGTATTATTGTTATAACAACTAATAACAATGGGCGGAATATATTCCATAACATTACCTATACATGGTTCTGAACACATACATACATAGTTTGAAGCCTGTAATCTCGAAAGGCTCGGCAGAGGAGTATCACATCTACAATTCGCCAGCTAAGGTTTAGGACCTTCATGACAGGGGACGAGCCTATAGCCGTTTACTGGGCATTGTGTCAGACTCCGTATTGCTAATAAGATTTTTTTTTGGCAGAAATGTCTTATAACACTTTTCCCGATATGGGAAATGAATTTGAGACAGTCAGTCAAAAACTAAATAGTACCTAGTAATATTTTATTTTTGGCTACTTCTAAATCAATAGACTATAATATAACTATGTGTTCCAAACCCAAACTTTGTGTAATCAAACCAAACCCGCCAAAGTTTCTCGAAAATATGTGAAGACTACCAACTCGCACCAGGCCAGTATGGCCTCACGATTCTCACACTGAGAAGAGGCACGTGCCCAGCAGTGGGATAATTCATATACAGCTGATATTATTATAATTCGTTCGTTCGTAGCGCTGCTGGGTACGGACCTTTAGCAAGACTACCTACTTTAGTTTATGCTGACCCAAAGCGGATTGACAGACATCACGTACCTTCGAGAACGCTCGCACTTAGAACTGCAGGCTTCCTCACAATGTTTTCTTTTAACTGTTGTTTAACGATAATTAACTATTTAATACGCACATCTACGAAACGTTAGAGGTGTAAACCTTAGGATGGAGCTCGTAACTCTGCGTAGCAGTTTCAAAGTCAAAGTCAAAAATCATTTATTCATTTAGGTCACAAAGTAACACTTATGAACGTCAAAGTATATAGGTTAGTGAGTTTACTAAGTTACTGAAGCTACATTTAGGTTAGTTGCTAGGTTCAGGCAAAGGGTTGAAAGTTCAATGGTGTCTTAATTAAGCTATTGTTACTTTTTGAGAACGAGACCGAATTTCAGTTACGGCGGCCAATTTTAACGCAGACTTGCCATCTGCGCATACCTATACTATAGGGCGCAAGTGTGTGCGCAAACACAAGTGCTCTCTATATTAGAACCATAGCTCTTATAAAACGATGGGACGACAATCCGCCATGACCTGAGAAAGTTTAGGCACAGGACCAACGGCTTTACATGCTTTCAAATACAGGGGTAGTGCAACGACGCCTACGATCTAACTTATTTATTTATTTACTAGCTGACCCGCTCAACGTGGCCTGCTTCGCATAAGATAATTTTCCCCGTTTTAGCAACATTTTTCATTGCTGCTCCGCTCTTATTGGTCGTAGCGTCATGTTATATAGCCTATAGCCTTTCTCGATAAATGGGCCATCCAACACTAAAATAATTTTCCAATTAGAACCAGTAGTTCCTGAGATTAGCGCGTTCAAATAAACAAACTCTTCAACTTTATAATATTAGTATAGAAGTATATATTTATTGAACACTAGATGTGCCCGCGGTTTCACCCGCGTTTATGATTACTGCGCCGCCCCGTGGATCGTAGCGTGATGTTATATAGCCTATAGCTATCCTCGATAAATGAGCTATCCAACACTAAAATAATTTTTCAATTCGGACCAGTAGTTTCTGAGATTAGCGCGTTCAAGCAAACAAACTCTTCAGCTTTATAATATTAGTAGAGATGGGAAAACAAACAGTAGTATATTAGGAGGATATATTGAGTACTTAACACTAAACTTAACAAATATACTACCCACGATATATTCCACAGATTAAAAATCTGTAAGCAGACAATAGCTGTCATGTCGAATTAACTAAGAGCAAAAGTTAACTTAGTGACATAATAAAAAGAAGAAGAAAAATTAAAAAATTATAATAACAGGCTATGGTACATAAGCAAGTTAACTAAAACTTCAGGCTGCTATCTAGAAATGACTGCACGGATGGATTACTGGACGTAGTGGTTTAAGCGGTGGCACTGCCATCACCACTGCGCTGAGTATTGTAGGTCCAATCACCACATGTTTTTTTTATACAACTAATGTGGCAAACAAGCATACGGCCCACCTGATGGTAAGTGGTCACCGTAGCCTATGGACGCCTGCAACACCAGAGGCATCACTGCGCGTTGCCGACCCTTTAGGAAAAGAAGTGCGAAGGAAAAGGAGCGGGAAGAGGGAAAGGGGTGATTGGGCCTCCGGCACTCTCACTCACCGAACGAAACAACAGTAGGGATACTGGTATTTCACGTCGGTATTCTGTGAGAGGGGGTAGTCCTTCCCCGGTCGAGCCGGCCCATTCATGCTGAAATCCTCAAATAACTGGTCCGAATCTATGTGTTCTTTGTGTCCCTTGTTTAAATGTTTGTAAAGTCCCTCGTGGCACAGGGTTTATAACAAGTGCGGGAGATGATTTCATTTCATTTCATTTATTTATTCAATAACAATTTTAACATTGTGTGTGAATATACAATAATAATAAGTAGACAATCAATTTAATAAAAAACAACATTGCAAATAAGATAAAAAATTAAGTAAATCAAAACTAAAATAATAAATTTAAAAAAATCAATAAGTAGTCATGTCAGAAAAAAAAAATTATAAAAAAATTAAGAAAAGAAAAATGTCTAAAAAGGAATGTCAAAGGAAAATATTAATATGAGTTTAAAAAAGCTCAAGAGAAAACCCAATTAGTTTTGTATACGGGATTCGAACCTAAATCACGCATATTAGTAAATATGCGTGATTTAGCCCGCTAGTAACTGAAGCAGTTAATCACTACATATTATAAAACAAAATCTCCCGCGTCTGTCTGTCTGTCTGTTCGCGATAAACTCAAAAACTACTGAACGGTTTTCGCCAATAGACAGAGTGATTCACGAGGAAAGTTTAGGCGTATAATTTGTTAAGGTTTTGTACTGGGCCGATCTGGATATATCTGATCGGATGGACTGGATCGCTCGTATTTATTAATGTTGTAATTAAACTCTTCGTTGTCGTGACCACCGCTTTTCGTTCTGCTTACTCCTTCTGATTCGCAACAACTGATACAATATGTTACATTTTTCAGAACACATTACAATCGGGTAAGAAACTATCGGAGGTCGTAAGCGATATCCTGGACAAGCCGATACAAGAGAACAAAGTACACACAAGCGTGATATGCAAGAAGTGCTACAAGGCATGCTCTGAATACGATTTAATTGAAACGAGGTATGTACAGTCGCCTGTAATATTCCATGGATACCTTAAGGTCTAAAATTCTGTGAACACTCGAATTGGATTGATTATGAATGAACTAGATGGCGTTGTTTTATATTATATTAGTTATACCCTCAGGTTTTCATTAATGTAAGAAATGTGTTCTTTTATTAAATAAACTTTTGTGACTATTCACAAAAGTGAATAGTCACAAAAGTTTATTTATATTTAATACTTTCTCTCACGACCTGTCACTGCTCGACTCAAGTATCGAACTCTAAACCTAATAAAAACAGCAGTAACAGTCACTACATTTGCATTAACTAACTTCCAGGTTACAAAAAGTAAAAGATGAGCTTGTGGGGCAATTTAAAGAATCTTTGTCCAACCTCAAACTTGATTACGACAACTATGAACGAAGTGTCTGCGAGAAGACCACGATGCCACCACCGGCGCCAAAGCCAATACTTCTGGGCAAGAAACTCGTGGTCCCAGCATCTAAACTGCAGCCCATCACACCGGAGCTACTCCTCAAAGTGGGCAAGCTACCTGCACTGTCCAAGAACAGCATGATTTTACCACAAATGAAGGTACGGAAATCTCGGGTCACGGTTTGCGGTCGCACTCCTCCGAAACGGCTCGACCGATTTTGATGAAATTTTTTATGTATGTTTGGTATGTATGAGAATAGGTCCTCATACCGCTAGGTGAAGAAATAATTTATATGGCAGAACAACGTTTTCCGGGTCAGCTAGTTTCATTATAAATTAATGCTATTCTTTTTTTATTTTATTTTTTTGCTCATCAAAATGACCACACTCCACCTGATGGTAAGCAGTCGTGTGGTCTAAGAGCAGTGGCCTCCACACCGCCCCCACAGTAGCCGAGGCGATGTTGAAGTCTCTACTTTGACGGCCTGAGAAGATGCTTTTTCACGCCCCGCTTAAAGGACCCAGGATTAAAGGAAGAAGGAAACACGTGCCTTGGCAGAGAATTCCATGCCCTTGGTCGTTCGGCAGAGGTATGAGGACCCAAACTTTTTGGTTTACCCCTTACGGTTGTAACTTAATTTTCGTGTCAACTCAGCATGAACTGCCTTAGTGCCAAGTATGCCTTAAACTTTGACCACAAGGATGGTGTAGTTGTTTAAGTGGTCGCCTCGCCACTGCCGTGGTGCCGAGTGGCGGGTTCGAATCCCACATAGGATAAAACTTTGTGTGATCTACAAATCATTGTTCTTTGTGACCGTTGTTTGCCTACTAATCCACACTAGGCCAGCGTAGTAGACTATGGCCTAACCCTTCTCACACTGAGAAGAAACCCTTGCCCAGCAGTGGGACAGTTTATATACAGGACTGCTATTAGCAATCATATTGCTTAACATTATTTCTTTACTACATTTCAGCCAGCAACAGCCTCAAAATTAAACCTAAAAGTAACAGTCGGCAGTTCAGTCTTAACACAAACGATAATAACCACAACGAATACAAAACCAGCAGACAAGCAAACATCCAACATAGACACGAACATCCTAACATCACTAACAAACTCATTGAAAGATGACATAGACAATTTGGTTACACCCCAAAGTCATATAACGCCAAAAACATCCATTTTGAATTTCAACGTGAACAGTTTGCCGAGGAATTTTTTGTCGGAGGCGGTGTTGACAAAAGTTGAAGATGAAGAAAATGATGATGATGATAATGATGTTCATGATATTGGTGATGATGATAATGATGATGTGAATAGTGATAGCGGTGAGCATGATAAAGGGAACGAAGATGAACAGTCTATGGAGATTGATGAAGGTGTGTATTATGTAGTCTAAATTTTGCCGCTCGCGTAAAAGTAGGTTAGGTTGGGTTATGTTAGTAACAGAACCTGAGGTTTTTATTATTTTTATTTTATTATTATTACTTCATAAGAAAAACACTTAATCTAAGTACAAAACTAGCTCTAACTTTGACCTGGGGGTGGTGGGCTGCGTAGGCCTGCTCTCGATCACCGATGTGCACCCGATCAGCACCAGGTCCGAGAGGCGGCGTGCGTGTTCCCACGTGCGCCTCTGTATTTTTTGGGTAGTGGCCTGCCGTTTCACACGGCGGGCCGAAACCATGGCGAGGTCGCGATTACATGTGAAAGCGATTCGCGCGGCCTCGCCATCTATGGTTATGTCGAGGAACACCGTGGTAGGTTTAGTCGGTATTACCGGGGTATCTTTTCCCCGGTGAGCCCGACATAACCCCTCCATCGCCCCGCGGAGAGGTATGCGTCAAAGCATTCCACCAAGTAAAAAAAAAAAAAAAAGATGTGAAAAGATTTTTATTTTTGTACCATCATGACATGCATCATCAATTATTATTATAGAATGCGGGTATAACTGTACTTTTTAAATAAAATATAGCCTATGTTACTCGGGGATAATACACCTTGGTAATGGTCGGGCATGCCACAATAGTGGCGATAAGTCCCGTTTTTGAGGAGTGGCTGGAGAGGCGGCATGGCGCCCTCACCTTCCGGCTGACACAGCTAATGACGGGCCATGGTTGTTTTGGCCGGTTCCTGTGTCGTATAGGCCAGCAAGAGACGTCCGGTTGTCACCACTGCAGCGACTGCCGCGACGTTGTGGAGGACACGGCGCTGCACACTTTGGCGGATTACCCCGCCTGGGCATCGCAGCGCCGTGAGTTGATCGCGGCAGTCGGATTGGTTGCCCTCTCACTCCCGGCTGTAGTTCAGTCTATGGTCCGGAGTGAGATAATAAAATAGAAGTTAATTTTTTTTATTAACTCTATCTATACTCCATTTGGATTGTTTACCTTTAGTTAAATACCTAAATTTAACTAAAAGTAAACAATCTTGATATGTCTTTTTATCTTAATATCTGAAAACTCAGTTTAAAAATAAAATGCTGCTAAAGATCAATGTAAATACAACAATAACGATTATTAAATCAATTGAACCATTATTTTAAGCAGTATTTTATTTATTAAATATGTGTTAGTGTAGAAAGTCACATCAAGATTGATTACCTTTAGTTAAATACCTGACCAAATGGAGTACATAGGTTTCTTTATTGCTACAAATACGCTCCGTGAGGCTAGAATTATTTATGCATTAACTAATGTTTAAATATTACAATTATTGTTTGTACTAGAAAGATTATTATAAGAATTACGGCCTGTTTCACCACTATCAAATAAAAGTTATCCGAAAGATAAATCGTATGCTGTCTCCCTCTTAGTAAATTAAAGAAAGGAGATGGCGAGGTGGCATTTATCTTATAGATGAATGCTATTTAGAGTTGGTGGAACAGGTCCTTATACTTTGTATGTTAAAATTGTAAGTTAAGTTAAATTTAGTTGGTTAGAGAGAGATGCGGCGTGAAAGTGGATATAGTGACAAAAATAGATAAGAAAAGTTTATTACTTCATAAGAAAAACACTTAATCTAAGTACAAAACTAGGTCTTAAGGATTACATGACTAACTGGAGACCCTGACTTCTAAACTAGGTATGGACCTGTATCTTAGATAGAAAAGGATATGTTAAGCTGGTTTGGACATGTAGAAAGAATGGACGAGGAAAGACTGACTAAGAAAGTTTATAAGGCTAGTGTGAATGGAACAGTCGCAAGAGGGAAACCTAGGCGAACATTTCTCGATTAGATCGGAGACGTTCTGGTAAAGGCCAGAGAGCACCTAAATCCGGCGAGCGTGTATGAGGAATGTGATGAAAGTGAATGAAGCCAGAGAAGTATGGGAAACAACCCCTTTGGGAAACAGGCGTGAATCTATGTATGTATGTATGTATATAAGTTAAATTTAGTTTAGTTTACGATGGAACTGGCATGAACTGTGTTCAAAAGTTTCTAATGAATGAAATAATAAAAAATTAAAATTCACTGTAGTTTTCGTACCGTGTTCACTAGAGATCAGCACTGTCTAAGAGTTAATTTGTTAGACATTAATATTTGACGGTTTATGGTCTAGATTCTAGGCTAGTCAGGTAAATTTTATTGTTAACTAGATGTTCCCGCAGTTTCACCCGCGTTTATCGTTACTGCGCCGCCCCCGTGGGTCGTAGCGTGATGTTATATAGCCCATAGCCTTCCTCGATAAATAGGCTATCCAACACTAAAAGAATTTTTCAATTCACTACTGGTTAGTAATCACGTAGAATAAACCAGGAGAAACATCGTTTGACTATGTCTGTAATGGGTAATTATTTTGCTGCAATGTTATTTTAAAACTGCGATATCTCCTAAGATGTTCATTGAAATCGAATGATGTAAAGGGCAATTTTGTTTTAAATTAAATACTTGTGATGAATAACATATTTATTTAGATAAGGATTAATATAATGTTTATTATAATACCTTCGCAAATAATGCATAATTTTAGAACAAATTTGGTTAGCATAAAAATGGTTATAGTGGGCCAACCTTAAAAGATAGACATATGCTGTCGCGGACTTTTTTTTAGAACTTTTAAAGGGGAACAATTCTGTCATACATGATTTTTGCGAAACTTTAACTGTTTACGCAGCACACGCAGCGGAAGCTCTCAAAAGGAAAAAAAACCCTCCGATTTTGAAACATTCTTCATTGGTGCTCCGCTCTTATTGATCTTAGCGTGATGATATATAGCCTATAGTCTTCCTCGATAAATGGGCTATCTAACACTGAAAGAATTTTTCAAATTGGACCAGTAGTTCCTGAGATTAGCGCGTTCAAGCAAACAAACAAACAAACTCTTCAGCTTTATAATATTAGTATAGATAACGCCATCTTTTATCAGTTGGTAACAAATAGTACGTAGCGTATGTACTACTTGCAGTAGCCAGCACTCGCTCTAGTGTATGCGCCATCTAGTATACAATTAAGGTAAAAGAAATTACTAGCTTGGCGTGTCTAAATTTGTTTATGAGATTGTATATTTGTACTAGTATAGTATTATATTGTACTAGATTTTCCCGCGACTTAACTCGCTCGGGAACAGTACTTTTTATCTGGATGAAAGGGTTATGTCCTTTTATATACTTCTGTGAACGTATGTACGAAATTTTATGATGATCAGTCGTTTAGGCAAAGTGAAACAAACAAACAAGCAAACTCACATTTGCATTTCTAATATTAGTAAGGATAAAATCTATCCCCTTGCCCTTGCTTTACTTTTTCATTAATTAATATATTAATTCTAATATTAGTATAAACTAGCTGTTACCTGCGACTTCGTCCGCGTAGATTTTAATTAAAAAGTGTTTGTCTACGCGGATCCCTATTTTTTTTTCTAAAATCAAAGTAGCCTATGTTACTTCTTATAACATCAGCTATCTGCCAGTGAAAGTCCCGTCAAAATTGGTTCAGCCGTTTTGGAGATTAGCCGGCACAAACAGACAGACAAAAATTTTGAAAATAGATGTTTTCGTATAGGTACCTTATATACTTTCATATGCATTAGATAAAAAACTGTTATTTTGACATTACAAACAGACACTTCAATTTTATTTATTTGTATAGATAATCCGCTCACACAGAAATCTAAAATAGATGATACATTATACGTATATTTTAGTTAAAAATAGACTTTTTGTAGTTTTGGGAGAATTCGAATACAGCTCTGTATATTTACTTCACATGGTCAATAGGTACATAAACACATACTTATGCCTATACTCCTATCCTAATCCTAATTAATATTATAAAAGCGAAAATGAGTTTGTTTGTTTGTTACCTTTTCACGCCTAAACCACTGAACCGATCATTCTGAAATTTTGCATATAAGTTGTCAGGTGTACAGAATCGGACATAAACTACTTTTCATCTTGAAAAAAATTACTGTTCACGAGGAAAACAACAATAAAGTTCTTATGATAATAGGTGGCGCCACGTGTCTTTCGAATCATGATTGAATTATATTATTACAGGCAGAGTACAATCCGAATTGATTGTCAAATTCTAAATTAACGCGAGCAAAGCCGCGGGCAAAAGCTAGTATTTTATAATTAATATTATCTTAATACATATTGCAGATTGCTCACTATCCCTGATACCGGTCTCCTCGGCCGATAGCAGCAATAACTTAGTGCTAGAAGTGGAAGAAATGAAGGTAAACATGACTTTTTTAATATGCAAGTAGGTGACGCAATCTTATTGTGTGGTTACGCAAGCTGCGACAACGATCGACATGCGAGAGTCGTAGTAGAGTAGACACCGGTCGGTTGCTGCCAACCATAGATATTTTACAGAAACAAAATATGGCAGTTCTAACCCTGTACAAAATAGGTGCTATTTTTTTATCTACACAATGTAGGCGGGGCTTAATAGAACTAAACCGTATCGCAAAAGTAATGTATGTATAATTATATTAATGAGTTTGACTTCGTGTCATTGACAACAAGTAAATGAACTAGCCCACACTCCTTCATACGCCCGTAATGTTTAAAAAGGTATAATATATATAATATAATAAGAACTGAATATAATATATAACATAATAATAACTGAAAATTAGAGGAAAGTTGTATATGTATTCATTTACTTTTTTATACAAAACTAAGTCTCCAAAAAATTTTTAGCGTTTTAAAAGCTAATCGAGGGCAACCAAATAAAAAAATCAAATAGAAAATTGGTTGTCTAGCAAAAAATGTATATGTGGTATTTACTTTTTCAGAGCACCGCAAAGTCTGAAGTAAGCGAGTTCCTGAACGTAGAAGAACTACCATCGTTGGACCCCAATAACGAAGAACACAAGTACATTCTAGGCAAGCTGCAGATTCTTAACGAGGGAGAAGACGAAATCGATGAGGATGAAGAAGGACGTAAGTGCTTATATTATACTGTTAACCTGTTAATTGCTGCCATGCCAGACGTAATTGACAATATATTGTGTCTGGCCGCTAGTGTGCCGCTGCAACTACGGACTTCTAATAAATAAATAAATAAAATAAAAAGGTTTATTCGACACAAAAGATAATACATTCACTGGGGGTACATGGTTATTAAACAGTAACTATACAGTATGTATTTCGTTAAAAGGTACTGAGACTGTTTACCAAACTAGGCAAGAGCCTGTACTTTGGCAGACAGTGTTCAATCGTGGTAATTGACACTAGAGTATACAGGGTGTGTCGTAAATAGTGGTCCAGAGTAAAGGAGTCGATACACTGTATTCTTATGTATCACATACCGAAATTTTAAGCATTTTCAGTTAAGGGTCTCCTAACAAAAAATAAAAGTTCTTTTTTAAAATTTCTGCACCTTGCTTCACGAATTTGGCTGTCATTTCAACAAATATCAATATTTTTTAATTCTGTTTTTTTATTATTACTCTTGAATATGTGTACTATCATATCCAAACCCTTTTTTATGTTTTAAAGTCAAAGGTACTTAAAGAAATTAATCTGTTTCCAATTTCAATACTCATCTTCAGCAAATCATATGACTTTAGGGGCATAAAAAAAATGGTTAAAATTTCGGTATGTGATACATAAGAACACAGTGTATCGACTCCTTTACTCTGGACCACTATTTACGACACACCCTGTATATTTAGGATAAGACGTGAATGTTGCTGTACAGTGGATTACATTTGTTTGAAGTAAGTAATTATATAAATATTTTTATTTAAACATTTCTTTTTTATTTTTGTAATGATTTTAGTGGAACAGTAGACCTCCATCTGGGTTTATATTGAGCGAGTGTGTTGTGTGAGTGTGGGTGTGTTACGTGGATGTGTAGTGTGAGTGAGTGTGACAGTATGTGTGATAGGTATATGTTGTGCGTGCGTGCGAATGTTTGTGTATGCGGGTGTATAAGTGTGATTGTGTAGACACAAGTACATATTATGTAGGTATATATTAGTTGAGTGAAAGGTGAAATATAGCTATTATGTGATGTAGGTAACTAGGTCCTCTGTCTTTTGATAGTTAAGTTGCTGCAGCCAGGCACATACTTTGTGTTTGACTTATATAATAATGTAAATGTCTCGTTTTCGTAAAAGGCTAAGGGCTCGCTTTCTACAACGTGGGTCCTTAAGCTGGGCACAGGGGATCATATAAGTACGTGACTTTTATTTTTAAAAGGTTCAGTCCCTGTACTGCCCTTGCGGGGCATAAAACTATCATTTTATTAATGTAGGTGAGTAACTACATCAATAAAGTAGCCGATGTCTTTCCCCAGGTCTTGAACTATGTCTGTACCAAATTTCGCCAAAATCAGTTAAGTGGTTTAGCCATGAAAAGATAACAGACAAACAGGGTTACTTTCGAATTTAAAATATTAGTATGGATTATCTTTTTGGTTGCTAAATATTTTTTTAGGAAACGAAAAGACAACATTTTTTAAATATGTATATAAAAATCTCCCTCAACGCCAACGTCACATATGTATGACAAAAAAGACGTCGCACCATAACATAAAAATAAACAATAAAACTAAATAAAACATTACTTTTGTGGTTAAATAAATATCAGTGTCATGAGTAGGGTTTATTACAAAATTTAAGACTAAAATAAAAACACAGTTGATATTCGATAAAGTTTTGGAATCCCTATACTTCTGAAGGTCATTTTACAGAAAAAGTGGCTTGGCGTCGGGGGTACGGCGGTGCGTTTATACTCTGGCGTTCAAAAGGTTAACTTAATGTTTTTAATTAATATATAACATTACTGCTAATTTGCATTTAATGCTACATGCTGCAACCGATCCTATGGAAAATACACAGTTCTACAGATTGAAGTGCTAACTAGGGTTTTCAAGTTTCTTCTAGTAACACAATTAAGTCACAGAAATCAGTGTGGAACAGCGAAACAAACTATTGTTCTGTGTCTGAGTATTCTCGTGTGCGATGTTTCAATGTGTGTAAACTCCTAAGAAGTTAGGGAAGTTCCTAGTGTGAGAGTGTTAAAACTGTGTTTAATATTTGTACTGTGGTATTGCAGACACGATAGTGGTGAACAGTGAGAACGGCTCAATACTTCGAATGGTGTCTGGACAGAAGTTCATATACGAAGGCGGTGAGATATCGCTGGTGATGGCCGAAGATGATCAGCAACAAGATGACAACAACGATGATGAGCTTAATGATGAACAAGGTAAATAAACCAACTGCAGCTTGAAATTGAGCAGCTAAATCTCCCTTTCGCAGAATGTCCCTTTTGCAAAATGATCCTTTTGCAAAATGTCCCTTTCGCAGAATGTCCCTTTTGCAAAATGATCCTTTTGCAAAATGTCCCTTTCGCAGAATGTCCCTTTTGCAAAATGATCCTTTTGCAAAATGTCCCTTTCGCAGAATGTACCTTTTGCAAAATGATCCTTTTGCAAAATGTCCGTCGCAGAATGTCCCTTTTGCAAAATGTCCCTTTCGCAGAATGTCCCTTTTGCAAAATATCCTTTTCGCAGAATTTCCCTTTTGCAAAATATTCCTTTCGCAGAATAACCCTTTTGCAAAATGTCCCTTTATTAACATAAATTGTATGTTCTTTATTGTAGTTTTAGTTTGCTAGATGTATTTATTTTGGCAACTATTTTATATTTATAAAATGCAAATCGGCTCTATATAATTTTAATATTTTAATTGTCCGTTGGCGTACAGATGCCGGCATCCAGACATAATTACAATCGAAATATATTCGAATACATTTGTGCACAATGCGATAACTGCTTTGCATGGACAAGGAATAGTATAATTATGAAATATATAGGGTATTCCGTAAGTATTGGATCAACGAGGTTTAAGTGATAGAGAGGGTTATTTTATTATCTAACAAAAACACGAAAATTTATTGTCCTACGTGTTGTAGATTTAAAGTTACCATTATTTTAAATATGCAGAAATGATGATCACAAAATTTTAAGTTTACAATATCTATTCTTTTTTTAGAGAAACGTAATTATCAACAACATGGAAATTAAGATAAAACATAGGCATTTATTTTATTCGTATTTTTTAGTTAACAACCCTCTCTATCACTTAAACCACATTGGTCCACTACTTACGGAACATGATGTATCAGTAGTTTCCAGCGTAGTTTCCAGCTCAACCCAAAATCTCAGCTATGATTCATAATTTCGTGCAAACACGGTGCAAAGTTTGACACAGGTAAATACAATCGTGGGCAATCCTATCTATACTAATATTATATAGATGAAGAGTTTGTTTGTTTGTTTGAACGCGCTAATCTCAGGAACTACTGGTTCAAATTGAAAAAATATTTTAGTGTTGGATAATCTATTTATCGAGGAAGGCTATAGGCTATATAACATCACGCTACGACCCACGGGGCCGGCGCAGTAACGATAAACGCGGGTGAATCCGCGGGAGCATCTAGTCTAATAATAACTTGTTTATTTCAGATTCGAATGACGAGACTGCGATAGAATTACAGATGGCAGGTGATGAAGAAACTGCTAAAGCTATTTTAGCGGCTGCTCAGGAACAAGGTATTTATTTATTATATGTTACATTGACAATATAAACACACACATAAGTTAATATAATTTTATGAGGTCGAGCTAGTAATATTACAAACAATAAAATAAAAGGGGATCCAACTAGTTATTTAAAAAAGTATCAATCAAAATAGTAACAATCTATCTTCTATATATATAAAACTCTTCCGTTACTGAGTGACTGACAGACAACGCACAGCCGAAACTACTGAACGCAAGAAGCTGAAATTTGGCATGTATGTTCCTTGGGTACTGTAGGGGTGCACTAAGAAGGGATTTCCCGAAATTCCCACGGGATTGGGAAGAAATGGATAAATTAAAAAACATGTGCGGGCGTAGCTGCGGGCATCCTTTAGTTAAAATATAATAAAAGTGACAGCTGTCTGTCAGTGTAAGTTCTGTTTCTAAATTGTGAAAGGTCTGTCGCTTTGCACGCGGAGTGTTTCTTATTTTATAATTAAAAAAAAAACGACAAAACGGAAAAAATCTTAAGTCGCAGGGAACTTACAAATATTTAAACAACGGACAAGAGCAGCGATAGCTCAGTGGGGAGACCAACAGACTGCAATGCAGAGGGTCTCGGGTTCGAACCCACGTCGCGCACCTCTGACTTTCGGAAGTTAAATGACTTTTCGAAATTATGTGCGTATTGATTGACAATTATCGCCTGCTCCGTGCCTCGGAGAATACGTTAAGCCGTTGGTCCCGGCTGCCATGAACATCTATGGCAGTCGTTATTGGGAGAGTGTCGACACAAAAGATCCTACTGGGTCGAAGTGTCGCCGGTCTGCACTGACTGGCCCCCACATATCATAAAATAAAAAAATAAATAAACATCGGACACAAATAACACCCACATTTAGAAAAACTATTTGTGGATCACACAAATTGTTCCCCCCTGTGGAGATCAAACTCGCAACTCTTGGCGCAATAACAATGGCAAGCCACCACGTAAATCACTTTGCCACCCGTGCAGTTTACGTTAAAACACTGAAATTCAAACATGATACGGCACTTTTGTCTATGTGTACGGGGGTTAACAACCGTACAATAGGTATAAACTGGAGTTAGCAGAATTGCGACATCGCTGCACATCGTTCGATCTGTTAGGCGGCGGCCGCGGATTGTCTTTTTACAAAAACACTTTTAGTTCAGCTAAAACCACAGTTTATTTAAGAAAGATGTTAGGGCGCGTTCCCACTATGTCGTGACGATAGATTATCGTGTCGTTTAAAGCGTCGTGGCTTGTGTATTTAAATAGAGGTGTTCACATACAGGACGACACGATTAACTATCGTCCACGAGTTTTTTTCGCAGTGACGACAGATTATCAAGTCAATGGGAACTGCTAGCACGATAGTCGTAAAACGATAAAATAACGTCACGACTAATCATGACGGCAAATCGTGTGTCATTGTTGCAACTGTCCATCGTAGCCACGATAAAAATATCGTCTCGTGGTTTATACGTTCGACGATAAAATATTGCGACGACACAGTGACGATAAACAGTCGATATAATGAGAACAGCTAGAGACGACAGTCGTCCAACGATAAATTAATCGTCACGACATAGTGGGAACGCGCCCTTACACTTACAAACACCTATAACCTCACTTTTCTCTAGTACAAAGAACTATTATCTGCTATTGTTCCAACCGCACTGTTTTAATATCTAACTACAACTGAGTTGACCGCGTGGCTTATGGCCGTATATATAACATAAGTAGTGCAGATGTCAGCATTTCATTACGAAGTAATTATGGATATAACAGATCGTTTGTGCAATAATAAAATTAAGTAGTACGTTTTAAGTCATCGTCCGCACGCGACTCATACTAATCCCATATATCTCATTAGTTGTAATAGTACCGAAATATAGTTATCTTTGTAATCTTTTATCCTAGTTTATCTTAATTACACCCCTACCCCGAACACTATGCCTATATATAATATCAGCCCTGTATTAAACTGTCCCACTGCTGGACACGGGCCTCTTCTCCCTGTGAGAAGGGTTAAGCCATAATCCACCACGCTGGCCCAGTGCGGATTAGCAGACTTCACATATCTTCGAGAACATTATGTAGAACTCTCAGACATGCAGGTTTCCTCACGATGTTTTTCTTCACCGTTGAAGCAAGTGATAATTAACTATTTAATACGCATATAACTTCGCAAAGTCAGAGATGCGCGCCTTGGGTTCGAACTCGAGACCTCTGCGTGGCAGTCCAACGGTTTCCCGCTAGGCTATCGCTGTCTATGCCTATTGTGTTAAAATTGTGTTTGATACGCTATGTTTGTAAAGTATTTAACGACGTGTCAAAATTAAACTCGTGACAAATTATTAAACTACTAGCTGTGCCCGCGCGGTCTCACCCACGTCAGTGGTATTTGGGTTACTGCACCGCTTCCGTGAGCCGTAGCGTGACAATATAGCCTATGTCCTTCCCAGGGTCTCAGGTTATCTCCATTCCAAATTTCAACTAAATCGGTTCAGCGGATTGACCGTGAAAAGGTAACAGACAGACAGACAGAGTTACTTTCGCATTTATAATATTAGTAAGGATTTGTAAAGTTAAGGATTGTCTAACCCGCTTTAGAGGCGTGGTTGACCCAGGAATGAACTAAGTGGATACAATTAAAAATTCATTCGACACGATTAAATGGTTTATATTACAAATATAGACTTGTACAATAAAAACAACGCGAATTATACACTATAACAACGACTAGATTCAAGTGGTAAACAGGGCGTGGCTCGTTAAGGCTCCCTACGTGGTCTGGATAGCTTCCTAAGACCACTTAACTGAGTTAGCGCAGCACAGCGGAAGAAGACTGCACCAGGGCGCGATCCACTTATATAGGCTGCCGCCGCTCGGGGAGACTAGAGATGGCACATCCTCGCTCGTCGCGCACGCAGCCGTGCGCCACGAATCGAATACGTGACATATTTAATCAGCCAATCACAGCAGTTGACGTGTGTTTAACTGTCTATTAACTAATGTATGTGTTCACTAACTGTTGCCTCCGAATTCGTACGCGTGGAATTTGGAAGAAGATACCTATCTATGTTCTTCGCTTAATACTTGATGTGTAGGCGGCGTATTAAGATGAAACATGCACCAGATTTTAAGCTAGACAATTTTGTGTAGTAATTTTTGCGTGACACGCGTAAAAATATACAGACAGAGAGACAAACAAAAAATCTACAAATAAAATTGTTATGGCTTCCATATGAAAAACACATTATTCTTAAATATCTGCTATGTATAGATATTGTCCAGTTATATTTTTATTATATGTATAGATTTGCATTGCAGAAACCGAGGGTAGAAATATTTTTAAAAGCATCTCTCGTCTCGAACAACAACAAACTATTACAACTCTTATTTTAAGCAATAACTGGTAAAACTCGCATAAACAACATGGTAATCATGAAATAATCTTAGTAAATAAATAGAGACCTGATTGTAAGTTAATTAGCGGTAAATTGATGTATATATATATATATATATATATATTTATATAATAATATTCTACCACATACACAACACCATTTAGCCCAAACTAAGCAGAGCTTGTACTATGGGTACTAGACAATGGATAAACATACATATGTTAATACTTACATATTATACATAAAAACACCCAGACCAAGACAAACATCCATGTTCATGCACACAAATGTTTAACTTGTGCGGGAATCGAACCCGCGATCTCAGGCATGGCTGTCGGTTACACTAACCACTACGCCATCGAGACCGACAACACAAAATCAAGGAATAGTGTAAATTTGTTCCGTAGGTGGTGCCTTCATCAAAGTGGAGTCGGGTGAGATGTTCCGCGTGCAGACAGTCGACCGGCGCGACGATGCCCTCCCGCCGCTCGTGGCGCGGGAAGGGGACGGGTTCAAGTGCTTGCTCTGTGACAACGTTAAGAATGGTAAGGGTATACATTAATATTATAATAGTACTTCTGTATAAGTCTCACGGCCTGGCCAGCCTTACTATAGTGCTTGAGCAGCGATAGCTCAGTGGGGAGACCAACAGACTGCAATGCAGAGGGTCTCGGGTTCGAACCCACGTCGCGCACCTCTGACTTTCGCTAGTTATATGACTTTTCGAAATTATGTGCGTATTGATTGACAATTATCGCCTGCTCCGTGCCTCGGAGAGCACGTTAAGCCGTTAGTCCCGGCTGCCATGAACATCTATGGCAGTCATTATTGGGAGAGTGTCGACACAAAAGATCCCACTGGGTCGAAGTGTCGCCGGTCTGCACTGACTGGCCCCCACATAAGATAAGATACTATAGTGCTAGCATTCAATGACATCAGTCGATAAACATTCGTTAGATTTTGAATTGCTTAATTATATACAGGGTCTACCATAAGTTTTTGCACTTTTGAATTTACAATTTAAAAAAAACTATAAAGTGTATTCAAATAAATGTTTATTTAAAATGAAGAATATTAAAGGGAAAATTATTTCTTGAAAATAATATCGTACAGGTGGCCACTATCTCGCCGCTGGCATTCTTGGAACCTGACCGTTAAATTTTCGAAAACTCTCCGACATAGACCCGACCTTACTCCAGCTGATTTCTTCCTATGGGGCTATCTTAAAAGTTGAGTCTACGTAAATAAACCAAGAACAATATACCAATTAAAGGATAATATTCGTCAAGAAATGTGTAACATTATCCAGCGCACTGTGTCGCAGAGTACCTGTACGATATTATTTTCAAGAACTAAATAATTTTCCCTTTAAAATTCTTAATTTTAAATAAACATTTATTTGAATACACATTATAGCTTTTTTTATTGTAAATTCAAAAGTGCAAAATCTTACGGCCCACCTTGTACAATAATATATTTCCTGTCTGGAAATAAGGTGCAGTATCCGTACTGTAATTGGTATCCTAATTGTTGTTTTAAGACAACAATCTCGCTCAAACACGAAGCATCTAAGGATGTGTACAGATCCGGCGAATGCGCCGCTCGCGACTCGTGTGGCTCGCGTGCAGTTACTGCAATCGTTTGATACGCCTCTTTATTAACCTCTAAGTTTTCTTCGAAGAGGTTAATGAAAACACTTTGCGACGGTCTGTGTGTTAGTGACAGGCATAACTCCGGAACCACTCGACCGATTGACTTGTAACTTGTTGTGCAGACACGTTGGGGTCATACCTCGGTCGAGTTTATACATATATATATATATATATATGAATATAGAGAATATGGACCCTGTGGGTCAAAAGAACCCTGAGATGTAGGGGTCATTTCTTTTCATTACTGTTCGATTTCATACTGTGTATGTATGACAGTTGTTGAGAGAGGCAGTACGTGCAGAACGCTTCACTAGCGCCGCTCACGGCCGGCGCAGGAACGGCGCTGAAATGCACGCACGCAGCGAGCGAGCGACGCATTCACAGCACATTCTCTCCAGATCAGGAAACACCCTGAAATATTGTTGAATTCGTTATCAGTAAATAACTTATATTGGTACTAAATTTTATTTATACGAATGAATTGTAATGATTGTATTATAAATTGCAGAGGAGAGCTGGCCCAGCGTGACGGGCGACGCAGAATCCATGATGCGGCACCTCAAACGCTTCCACGACGCACGCATCTACATCTGCCAGTTCTGCTCCGCCATCATGCGCAAGCGCACCGACTATACCGCGCATATAGGTCAGTGCGGGCTATTTCAAGGCCACATTCGGAGACAAGCTGGTCTTTTGACACAATTTCGGTCATGGCGGCGAACCTTAACGAAGACTGCCATTTGCGCAGAAGAAATTACAAAATTACAGCGCAAAAGTGTGTGCGCAAACACAAGTGTACTCTCTGTTCCGATAGCTCTACATCCGATAGTCGACAATCCGACACGGCCGGAAAGAGACCAGTGTACGGTATTCACGGGTGATAAATGATAAGATGTAGTTGAGCGGTGTAATAGCAGATTTACTCCGACACATTATGCTAATTTATGCTAATGATGAAAGATGATTTAATGAGTGCGGTTAATGTGCCGGTTGGTTATGCACTGACTCGTGTAGGTCACTCGGTCCACTATTGCGGCCGCGTGCGACCTAGTTGAGCCAAAAATTCTTATATGTTCGATATGTATTGAACATGCTCCCGAGGGAAGAATACGGGAACAACTGAGTTGAGGCGCTACAATATAAGGGGTTGGTAAAACAAGGAAAAACCAGTCTTTTGCTTATGCTAAGTGTGTGTTAAAACAATGCTATAATGTTCTTACTCTAAACGATCACTAATCAATTTCTATCGATCGTAAGAACCGATTGTCTCTTACTGATAGGTGAAGTCGACATGTCTTTTTTTGCACGTAAACTGGACCACCGTTTGGCCCCACAAACACTAAACTCTTGCTCGGGCTCAGGTACATTACGCGCACTAATACTGACTATATTAGAAGGCGCCTCCCGTATCATGTTAGGCGCTGACGTTAGCGCGCCGTTGCGCGACGGACCGGACTGCTTTTTTTAGATTTCTTAGCTAAAAACGCACTAACTTTGTCGGGATTCGAAATCGAGACCTTATGCAGTCGCATTCACTACCATTGCCGTCACGGATACAGCCAAATATAGCCCCATTTTATGTCACGAGCCTAACGAAGCAGTCACAGTACTG
This sequence comes from Catocala sponsa, assembly GCA_963564715.1. Classification (NCBI taxonomy): domain Eukaryota; kingdom Metazoa; phylum Arthropoda; class Insecta; order Lepidoptera; family Erebidae; genus Catocala; species Catocala sponsa. Next base: position 14,990,778 of record OY751351.1, read on the forward strand.
TAATTGGAACGAAGTTCCTTATCGCGCGTTGCGAAAGGGGGCTAGACGGAAAAAATTAAGACCAAAAGTTGAAACGACACTTTTTGCTATAGTTGTAAGTTTAAGGTTATTTCTTAATATGTATGTATTGTTAATGTCGACAAGCCAATTATTACTAAAATTGAGCCTACTGATTAAGTTTATATTACATTATATTTGTTAATAATAAAAAAAATATTATTATAACTTAAAAAAATAAAATTTTATTACAATTCCTTCACTAATTAATCGAAAGGAACTTCGTTCCATCCGGGTGTCCCTTGACACCTCTCAAGTTTTTTATTTATATAAATACATTTCTGTAAGAAATATTCCGTATTAAACATTAATTTTATTATTATTTCTCATTTTCAGCTGAACATGCTTCGAAACTAAAGACCGGCAGTAACCGTGCCTCTCACTTATGCACGTCGTGTGGCAAAACATTCGGTAGCAGAGCCCTGCTCCTAGAGCACGCTAACCTGCATGCAGGGCTTCGCCCCTACACCTGCGACCTGTGCCACAAGACCTTCGCCTCCAAGTACACGCATCAAGCACATCTGAAGACACATGCGGTACGTTTTATATACCACTAGCTGACCCGCGCACCTTCGTCTACTTCACATAAGAGAATTTTTCCCGTTTTAGCAACATTTTTCATTGATGCTTTGCTCCTATTGATCTTAGCGTGATGTTATATAGCCTATAGCCTTCCTCGATAAATGGCCTATCCAACACTTAAAGAATTTTTCAATTCGAACCAGTAGTTTCTGAGATTAGCGCGTTCAACCATGAGCCACCTAATAGTAAGTTGACACTGCACCGATGGCTTATTGGCTTACATACAATACCAGTGTCGTGTGTTCAAATCAGACATGGGACAAAAATTGTGTATTTCACGAATGATTGCTATAATAATAATAATAATAAAACAGTCACAACGTACAATCAACAATAGCCGATAAGCTTTCAAAATACCAAGACTTAGCGATCGAATTAAAAATACAATGGAGAGCGCGTACAGTGTATATTGTACCAATAGTCTTGTCATCAACTGGTATAATACCCAAAACACTCGCTCAAAGCCTGACATCTTACACATGCCTATACACACACTACAACTATTGCAAAAAGCCACGATTCTCAACACGTGCCGCATCACACGCAAATTTCTAACATCATATCATCAACTTACTTCATTTAACGTGCCATGCTTGGTCTTGGCCCGCATGACACGCCTTTACCCCTTCAAAAAAGGGAGATAAAAAAAATTCAAAAATAATAATAATAATAATCTTTATTGACATGTTAGATACAGTTTAAAACAGAATTCGCTAACACCTGCACTAGTAGACACTGTGTTGCAGGTGCCAGCGTCTTCCCCTTGTATAGTGACAATATTATTTATTACATCAACAAAGATAGACAGAAAAAAAAAACAAGCAGAAGTTAAAAATTGTAAATCTCTAGGTATTCTTTGTGTCCAATGTTTGAATGTCGGTAAAGCAATCCAGGTATTGTCAATATTGCAGGAAATGTCTTTTGTAAAACGCTTTCAAAGAGCTCTGAATAGTTTACTTACCTGAAGAATGTCTGGGCATTCTATATGACAAACATTGATATATTTAGGGCTTGTACACAAAACTGCGAATCGGCGCGATGCGACTCGTAACGCAGAAAACTGGGACACGAAGTGCTGCGATGCGATTTCGTGCGGCAAGGCGTCTCATTGCACGATTCGAAAAAAAATCAAATGCCCGATGCGAATCAATTCGCAAGTTCTTGCGATGCGTCGTGGGAGCTCGTAGATTTTTACGATGCGATGTCGCATCGCAGTTTTGTGTACAAGCCCATATGTCGGAGACGGTCATTATTACAGTTACGAAACGCGGTACGAGAGTCGAGATACGGCAGCACTGTTGCGATGACGGCAACACGCATATCTCTTCGTGCTACGACAGAGTATACATAAGAGAGGCGCACGCTATATTCGACGGATCTTTCTACCGTCGTCGAGTGCGGACCTCCTCGCTAGGAACAGTCATTCGTTTCGTGAGAGACATTCGTGTTAATTTATTGTGAGGACAATAAAAGTGATTAGTGTACATTTATTGTTTCACTTTGCTCGATCACCTTATTGTACGCCCGCATTATATCAGTCGATGGTGTTACTGACACACTCTATATCCGACATATATACATATATATTGTCAATCAGGATGTAAGGTATTTTAGGATTATGCATTCTATACGGTTGTAAAAAATAGATAATCATAAAAGACATACATATATTAGGGCTAATGGGTAACCAATAACGGAAAAAAATTATTAAATAATATGTCTGTATACGCGTCAACAGTATTTACTATGACATCCGTTCAGTCAGGAATATAAGCGTAAAACTTTTGTATGTCTGTTTATTAATAGATAAATTTAATATTACAGAACCGCCCCCGTCCGTACAAGTGCAGTCAGTGTGGTAAATCGTTCCTAACTCAGCAGAATCTGACGCAGCATGAGAAAACACACTCAGGAGTTAAAGATTTCGTCTGTAATGTATGCAGTAAGTATTTTTACTTGCATAAATGGACTTACTTTCTGAAAAACGTTCCAGCACACACTCGGGTCAAAATCGAGTTATTATTAGCAAATTAGTCACGGGGTTACTATTTACTAGCTGGAAAAATTTGGTAGCTCTACTATCACTCTAAATATGAAATAATGACTTAGTAGCCCAACCCACATGTATGAAGAGGCAATACGGGATTGAACTTCAATCACGATTATCTCAAAATGTTAACTTTGTGGGTTGGAACGTTTTTCAGAAAGTACGTCGAAATGTTATAATAGTAATTTAATACGCTACAGGTAGTCAAGCATTGAAACCGCGGTCACATTTTAGATGGATGACTGTGTAGTAAAATAGGTTCATCAAATATGATCTACTAGTTTTCACCCGCGGCTTCGCTCGCGTAAATGTAGGTTAGGTTAGTGCGGGGCTGCGGAAGAATTTGGACTCCCGCGGCCCCGCGCGCACGTGCGAGGAGACACCGGGGTGGTTTTAGCCGGTAAGAGTCCGGCACGCCCCTCCGCCTTTCCCCAGGCGGAGGTAGTCCATGAGGATTTAGCCCGTAAAAAAAAAAAAAAAATGTTACGTTTGCAACAGTTATTTTTTCTGGATGAAAGGTACCCTATGTCCTATTCTGAACCCCTGACAACGTGTATGCAAAATTTCATGTTGATCGGTTGAGTAGTTAAGGCGTGAAAGCGTAACAAACAAACAAACTCATTTTCGCATTTATAATATTAGTTAGGATTGGCATTAACGACGCATTATTGTTATAAATTATATATTAAACGGATCCCGTTGTGGTTTAAGTGGTTGCATCGACACTGCTGCTGTTGTTGGTTCGAATCCCACACGGGACAAAACTTGGTGTGGTCCGCAAATACTTGTTCAAAGTCAGGGTGTTGTTTGTGTCCGTTGTTTGAATGTTTGTAAAATCCCCCGCGATAGAGGTATTATTCCTAGAATTACATACCAAATGTGTTTACAATCTGTTTCGATAAATAAACAGTGAATAATATTGATCAAAATCCTAACTGCTGAGAGTGCCGAAGGCCCAATCACCCTCTTTTTCCCTTCCCATTCCTTCTCCTTCCCACTTCCTTTTATTCCTAAAGGGTCGGCAACGCGCAAGCGATGCCTCCGTCCATAGGCTACGGTGACCACTTACCATCAGGTGGGCCGTATGCTTGTTTGCCAACGTAGTAGTATAAAAAAAACTAATAGGTATTATAAATGCGAATGTTAGTTGATTTGTTTGTTGTTACGCTTTCACGTTTTCTATTAAACCGATCATCATGAAATTTCGCAAACACGTTGTCAGGGGTACAGAACAGGGTGTAGGGTACCTTTCATAAAAAAATAAGTACTGTGCCTGGAAAAAAGTATGGGGTTCTTCAAAAAGGGCGTTACAAGGTTTTTACAAGGTCGGCAACGCGCAAGTGATGCCTCTGGTGTTGCAGGCGTCCATAGACTAGGGTGACCACTTACCATCATCAGGTGGGCCGTATGCTTGTTTGCCACCTTAGTTGTATAAAAAAAAAAATCTATACTAATATTATAAAGCTGAAGAGTTTGTTTGTTTGGTTGAACTCGCTAATCTCAGGAACTACTGGTTAGAGTTAAAAAGTTATTTTAGTGTTGGGTAGCCTCTTTACCGAGGAAGGCTATAGGCTATATAACATAACGTTACGACCAACGGGGGCGGCGCAGTAATCATAAACGCGGGTGAAACCACAGGAACATCTGGTCTTATATAAACTAGTGCTATACCAACATGGCAATCAATTGATAACTATATACTTAACTTTTCAGACAAAGCGTTCAGTACGCAACACAATCTGGAAGTCCACGGCGTGGTCCACTCCGGGAACAAAGCGTTCGTGTGTACCATCTGCGGGAAGGCCTTCGCGCGCCGAGCTGAGCTCAGGGACCATATGAGGACACACACAGGTAACTAACCCACAAACTGTTTGTAGACTGTCCCACTGCTGGGCACGGGCTTGTTCTCAGTGTGAGAGTGGTTAGGTTATAGTCCACCCCACCACGCTGGCCAGTGCGAATTTATAGTTAGTCAAATTTCTTATATATTTTTTTTTATTTAAGTACAATACAATGGTAATTTAGCGATAGCTCAGTGGAGAGACCAAAAGACTGCAATTTAGAGGGTCTCGGGTTCGAATCCACGCCGCGCACCTCAGACTTTCGGAAGTTATATGAATTTTCGAAATTATGTGCGTATTGATTGACAATTATCGCCTGCTCCGTACCTCGGAGAGCACGTTAAGCCGTCGGTCCCGGCTGCCATGAACATCTATGGCAGTCGTTATTGGGAAGTCAGTGCCCTCTTATATCTTGACACTGGTCTAGCCTTAGGGTATCGTAAGCCTTCGGCTTGCGGAGGTCAGATGGCAGTCGCTCCGTGTAAAAACTGATATCCAGTCAAATCCGGTTAGACTAGAAAGCCGACCCCAAGTGACTTGGGAATAATAAAGGCTAGGGAGACCGTCACAAGAGCCAATAAAAAACCTATCTTGCCGTTTGATCGAAGTGGGTATCTGTATATTGATTTTAAATTTATTGTAACATTACATAATTATTTACAGGTGAACGTCCATTCCCATGCGACATATGCGGCGCGCGCTTCACTCAGCGGTCGAACCTGCACTCCCACAGACGTGCGACACATCTAGACGATAAACGATACCATTGTACGCAATGTCCGAAACAATTTAAAAGAAGACGGTAAGATATTTTTTTTATTAACATATCACTTATTGGACCCTTGGCATTCGGTTTATGCTTATGGACGATGATCACGTCCCGGGTCTACTGCCTGGATCAAGTACCTAAGTTATTATTAGTTCTTTGTCCTGTAAACGGATAATGCTGAAAATATGTTTTGTTGTTCAAATTTTTAAACAAGTATGAGGTCTGCTCGTTGATCAGGTGTTACCCGAATTTAAAGATTATCGCAAAATTATTGACCTCTCGGCCAACATACTGCGCAGATGACGCAGTGGCTTTCATTTCCGTGTGGTTAGTGGCCAACCTGTTGTCAAGAGTTGTTCAAGCGGCCCGTAGGCCTCTGACATGGCTTAACGACTGCTGTCAATTTGACAACAACTGGGACCGACTTTTTACGTGCCCTTCGAAGCACGGAGACGCTCAGATGAAATACCACTAAGCGGTCACCCATCTATAGACTGACCGCACCCAACGTTGCTTAACCTCGCTAATCGTTTACCGATCAGTGAGTGCAACTGGCTATGAGCGCCTCTATAAATATAAAAGCCTCTATAAATATAAAAGCCTCTATAAATATAAAAGCCTCTATAAATATAAAAGCCTCTATAAATATAAAAGCCTCTATAAATATAAAAGCCTCTATAAATATAAAAGCCTCTATAAATATAAAAGCCTCTATAAATATAAAAGCCTCTATAAATATAAAAGCCTCTATAAATATAAAAGCCTCTATAAATATAAAAGCCTCTATAAATATAAAAGCCTCTATAAATATAAAAGCCTCTATAAATATAAAAGCCTCTATAAATATAAAAGCCTCTATAAATATAAAAGCCTCTATAAATATAAAAGCCTCTATAAATATAAAAGCCTCTATAAATATAAAAGCCTCTATAAATATAAAAGCCTCTATAAATATAAAAGCCTCTATAAATATAAAAGCCTCTATAAATATAAAAGCCTCTATAAATATAAAAGCCTCTATAAATATAAAAGCCTCTATAAATATAAAAGCCTCTATAAATATAAAAGCCTCTATAAATATAAAAGCCTCTATAAATATAAAAGCCTCTATAAATATAAAAGCCTCTATAAATATAAAAGCCTCTATAAATATAAAAGCCTCTATAAATATAAAAGCCTCTATAAATATAAAAGCCTCTATAAATATAAAAGCCTCTATAAATATAAAAGCCTCTATAAATATAAAAGCCTCTATAAATATAAAAGCCTCTATAAATATAAAAGCCTCTATAAATATAAAAGCCTCTATAAATATAAAAGCCTCTATAAATATAAAAGCCTCTATAAATATAAAAGCCTCTATAAATATAAAAGCCTCTATAAATATAAAAGCCTCTATAAATATAAAAGCCTCTATAAATATAAAAGCCTCTATAAATATAAAAGCCTCTATAAATATAAAAGCCTCTATAAATATAAAAGCCTCTATAAATATAAAAGCCTCTATAAATATAAAAGCCTCTATAAATATAAAAGCCTCTATAAATATAAAAGCCTCTATAAATATAAAAGCCTCTATAAATATAAAAGCCTCTATAAATATAAAAGCCTCTATAAATATAAAAGCCTCTATAAATATAAAAGCCTCTATAAATATAAAAGCCTCTATAAAAGTGGCTGAAATGGTGCTTTTGCTATTGCTAATCCTACTATCCTACTAATCCTTCCTACTAATATTATAAAAGCGAAAATGAGTTTGTTTGTTTGTTACCTTTTCACGCCTAAACCACTGAACCGATCATCCTGAAATTTTGCATATACGTTGTCAGGTGTACAGACACGGACATAGGCTATAGGCTACCTTTCATAAAAAAATTACTGTTTCGGAGGAAAACAATAATAACGTTCTTATGATAATAGATGGCGGCACGTGTCTTTCGAATCATGATTGAATTATATTATTACAAGCAGAGTACAACCCGAATTGATTGTCAAATTCTACATTAACGAGAGCGAAGCCGCGGGCAAAAGCTAGTACTCTATAATTAAAAGCTGAATAGTAGTGTAATGGTTTCAAAATTGTGTTATATAAGTGTTTTTAAATAAACAACGCGATAACATCTGTATATTTCCCAGCACGGCGGGTTGTGCTGACGCTGCTGCTGCATCCGCGGAGACTCTCAAACGGCGCAAATACAAAAACCTGGCAGGGGATTATGTTTTTGAGCCGTTTGAGCAGGTCCGAGTAGGCGGCGTTCGTGTTCCGCGCACGCCTCTCGATGTCGGAAGGTGGAATAGGTCACCCGCCTTGTCGTAGGGGACTAGGTCCCCCAATTTTTGTTTGATGGTTGTGTGGGACCCGCCACGTCCATCGGCGGATCGAACCTTCGGCGGGGTCGCGATTCGAATGCGAGAGCGATACGCGCGGCCATGATAAAGGTGTGAGGAACACCGCGGTGGTTTTAGTCGGTTCAGCCCAAATCCATCGTAGGGGCTGGACCCCGACATATCCCCATCGCCCGCCCCAAAACCGGCGATAGGAAATGTGATAGCACATTGCCCGCGTAAAAAAAAATTGAATTCATTTTATAACATACGCGTATACGTAAGACAATATTACTCGTGCACTAGTCTCGCAGAATATGGTTCAATTTAATTCCAACCTTTCATCTTGTCAACAGATTACTGGAATACCACATAAAGGCTTGTCACACGGGTGAGCGACCGCTCAAATGCAAAGTGTGTCCCGCTTCATTCGTGTACCCTGAACATTACAAGAAGCATCTACGTATACACAGTGGAGAACAGCCCTACGTGTGTGAGGTATGTATATTTACTATCATCCTAGAGCAGCGATAGCTCAGTGGGGAGACCAACAGACTGCAATGCAGAGGGTCTCGGGTTCGAACCCACGTCGCGCACCTCTGACTTTCGGAAGTTATATGACTTTTCGAAATTATGTGCGTATTGATTGACAATTATCGCCTGCTCCGTGCCTCGGAGAGCACGTTAAGCCGTCGGTCCCGGCTGCCATGAACATCTCTGGCAGTCATTATTGGGAAAGTATTGACACAAAAGATCCCACTGGGTCGAAGTGTCGCCGGTTTGCACTGACTGGCCCCCACATAAGATAAGATACTATCATTCTAGCTTTATAAGGGCTTCGGTAGAAGACAGTTATGATTGCTAGCGAAACATTTATATTCAGATTTTTTAATTTGGTACTTATTCTTCCCATGCTCTCACCATTATAACACTTATGAAGCCAGGTTTAGCAGTAATTATTGTAGAAAATATTTGTGGTTTGACACTCGTGAAGTCCAGAAACTGTTTTGAGACTTGTGATGATTAGAAGTAAGTATAATCTATAGTAATATTATAAAGCTGAAGAGTTTGTTTGTTTGAACGCGAACTACTGCAACTAGGTTCGATTTGAAAAATTATTTTAGTGTTGGATAGCCTATTTATTGAGGAAGGTTATAGGCTATATAACATCACGCTACGACCCACGGGGGTGGCACAGTAACGATAAACGCGGGTGAAACCGCGGGAACATCTAGTTGGATATATTAGGAGGATTATGAGTTAGAAAAAGAGTAATTTGATAGAGTATAATTTGGATGCAAGTGGCGCAAGACCGGTCTATGTCGAAAACTTTGGGGTGGTCTTTATCTAGCAGTGGACGCTTTTTGTCTAAGATGATTCTGTGTATCTTATTTTTTTTATTTTTGACGTTAAAAGGCAGGATATGTTTGTTGTATGTTTCATAATATATTATGCAAAGTAAAATATGTTTTGTATTAAACTGCATATTTTCTAGGGCTGAACATTGATCCCCAAAATACCAATAAACCACAAATTGATATAATGGTTTTGTGAAAAGTAGAGTGATTGAGTAGGATAGACTTGCTGAAATATTGCATGGATGCCGTCGCACCCCGGCCTTTAGTCCTATTCTGAGCCTGCAACATATGACGCACAGTATCCTCACAGATTACCACTTTAGACAAACCATGTACTATCGGCTTGAGCGACGGGTGACCATTTCAGAAAAAAATTCACTTGCACATGTTGTCCAGTTGAGTTTGTATCGCCTTAGAACCAGTAAACAAATGTAAAGTGTAAAAAATCTCAAACAAAGAAAGGGGCGTGTCACGGGTACGGGTACCAAGTGTTGGCCTGCTATGCGATTTTAACCTTAGGAGTGGTCATCCGTCGCTGGAGTCGATAGTACATTATTCTCAAGACAGCACTTAGATTTGGAAACCGCTTATATTGGAAGTGTCATCGGCACCTGTGGTGCCTCTACACTCGGGTGGCGAAGTACTTATGCCACCACGTGTATGTTGTTATACAGGGATTTTAGTCACCTGCAATTTGTTTGTCTCCAGATTTGCGGCAAATCATTCAACTCGCGCGACAACCGCAACACGCACCGCTTCATCCACAGCGACAAGAAGCCCTACGAGTGCGTCGCGTGCGGCGCCGGCTTCATGCGCAAACAGCTGCTCTACGCGCACATGAACACTAGCGTGAGTCACTTCTTGTTTGTCAACTCGCGCGACAGTCACAACACGCACGCAAGTTTATATGGAGAAGGAGGGGCGAATCCTAATATTTTTATAAAATATGCATTAGAAATACATTAAATTAATGAATATATACTACACGCACACGACCATACATTTGACACACACAGTCGAATCGCGTTCGTAGTATTTCGGCATTGTTCGTCTGACGTCGTACAATTCTTTGTAACTATGGTTACCTATACCTTATTTATATGTAATAGAGAAAATAAAAAACATAGTAGCAAGCTTAGGAATTTCGGTCGAATTTTGACCACTAGGCGACCGCTAGTAATTACTAATTTAATTATTGTTTGTTTACAGGGTCACTTAGCAGAATCAATAGTAGTCAATCAACCAAGGGTTATAAAAGTTACAGAAAATGTAAGTATTCATTTTAATCAATACTAATACTAGCCCTGCCCATGATGCCCTTGATACGCATAACGGTACTAAAAATATCCTTTATATCAATGTATGTGACTCGATCTATCTTTGTATTCCGTTTATACAAACAATCTGCTATTAAGTCAACTGGCCAATCAAGACTTACCATCTGCGCAAGAGATATTTTAGTGCACAAGTGTGTGTGCAAACACAAATACACTCTGAATCCCTCCGACACGACCAGAGAAAGATCAGCCGCAGGGCCAACGGCACAACGTGTGCACCGAGGATCGGCTTCTTCCTTCCTTTCCCTGGGCTTGACAGAAAAATCTAATAACTTTTTGACCACCAAAGATTCGCACCCGTAACTGTTATGCACAGCAAACGTATAAACTATTGCTACGCCATAAAGGCAGTTAATGACCTATTTCAATAATTTTGTTTCCAGGGCGTGACTGTGCCAATAGAAAATGAGAGATCAGACTCGCAGTCTAGTGATAAATTCGACGCGGTAAGTTGCATACTAATTCCAGCAGATTTTTTAAAACAATTTTTTTGTTTGTTCTTGTCTTTGCCTGCTTGAATCTCGGTGAAACAAATACCGGGACAAAGAATATCATATATGGTAATCCAAGACTTTGTCTATCTGTGTATTTCTGTTAAGTTTCATTCAAATGAAATCGGTTCCCTAAATTAAAAACATCGTAACAAATTTTCCTATTTATAATAGTAGGATTTCATGGTCATATTCATTTATTTCACTATTTTCTTTTCATTCTTAACACGATTCATTATATTTGCATGTTAATAGAAATAAGAATTTTAAATTTTAACTTGTACGTTCTTTCGGACATATGACACACCACCAGACCACTCAGTATTACAAATTAGTTCTTCAATCTGATGAAAATAATGCAGCATTTCAGATCCACGTTTTCGTTTTTAAAATATGTTCCTGTATTTAATTATGTTGTAACTGCCTCCGTGACGCAGCGGTACTGAATGCAACTGCTGTGCATGAGATCTCGGTTTCGAATCCCGAGTCGGGCCAGCAAAAAGTTATTGGGTTTTCTGTTAAGAAATCTCAATAGCAACCCGGCGTTAGGAAATTGGCAGTGTTAGACACCCCCGTACCTCGGAAAGCACGTAAAGCCTGATCATTCTCCGGTCGTGTCGGATTACCGTCCCATCGGATCATGAGAGTTAGGGAACAAAGAGTGCACTTGTGTTTGTGCACTATAATATCTCCTGAGCAGAAGGCCAGGTCCATTGTATTCTGGTCGAGGAATTTAGTCTGGCTAGCCGGGATTTTAGACCTCTTTAAAAGTACCGCAAATATTTGGATGTTTCTTACTCCAGGAATACGTAAACCGTTAAACAGATTTGGATGCAAAGACAGAAAATATAGTTATAGATATACACAAAGGGCTCTTTATATCCCGGCATGTGTTCCCTTGGGATGTATATGGGCAAAGCTGCGTGCAGAAGGTATATATATAAGCACTGTATTAAGCTGTCCCACTGCTAGGCACGGGCCTCTTCTCAGTGTGAGAAGGGTTAGGCCATAGTCCACCTCGCTGCCCAGTGCGGCTTGGCAAACTTCAAATATCTTCGAAAACATTATGAAAAATCCTCAGACATGCAGGTTTCCTCACAATGTTTTCCTTTACCGTTAAATCGAACTATAATTAACTATTTAATACGAGCACATAACTTAGAAAACTCAGAGGTGCGCGCCTTGGGATTGAACTCGAGACCTTTGTGTGGCAGTCCAACGGTTTCCCACTAGGCTATCGCTTCTCAGAGGATAGTTCTGCATAAACTAAGATTACTTTTTTATATTTCAGATATTTGAAACGAATGAATTGGATCATAATGTCAAATCTGGTAAGTGCTTATATTTATCTATACAAATAATTAAAATTGAAGTGTCTGTTTGTAATGTCATAATAACAGCTTTTTATCTAATGCATATGAAAGTATATAAGATACCTATACGAAAACATCTATATTTTTGTCTGTCTGTCTGTTAGTTCCGGGTAATCTCCGAAACGGCTGAACCGATTTTGATGGGAATTTCACTGGCAGATAGCTGATGTTATAAGGAGTAACTTAGGCTACTTTGATTTTAGAAAAAATACGCTTCCGCGGAGACAAACACTTTTTAGTTAAAATTTACGCGGACGAAGTCGCAGCGAACAGCTAGTTCTTAATAAACAGATTAACTATTTAATACAACACTGATGTATTCTACCGTATTTATCCTTTGGTATATTTAAGAGGTTAGCTGTACATTACTCTCACTAATACCTATTGCAGGTTCGGTCACCGCACAAGACGAAAGTTTACATAATGCGCAAATAAATGTTCCAGGTCTGGACGTTCATTGTGTCTATTATTATAATATAATAACTTATTTATTTTGTAAAAAAACTTAGTTATATAATTACATCTTAAAAATTACATATTAAGTACACTTATAGATATTTGCCCGGTCTAGATCATACCTTTGTTTCGTAAAAGATTATTGCAATATTTCTATAGTACATAGCGACATAATGTTTAAGTATGGTAAATTTAAAACAAAAATAAATTAAACATAACTTTTTTAATAGTTTCAGTAAAATCCGAGGAATTGGATCAAACGAAACTAATATGCAATATAATAGCTGACGACAAGAAGTTGATTTTACAAGATAGTAAGTCTACATATTATTATTAACTATACAAATAAATAAAATTGAAGTGTCTGTTTGTAATGTCAAAATAACAGCTTTTTATCTAATACATATGAAAGTATATAAGGTACCTATACGAAAACATCTATTTTTAACATTTTTGTCTGTCTGTCTGTTTGTGCCGGCTAATCTCCGAAACGGCTGAACCAATTTTGACGGGACTTTCACTGGCAGATAGCTGATGTTATAAGGAGTAACTTAGGCTACTTTAATTTTAGAAAAAAAATAGGGTTCCGCGCAGACAAACAGTTTTTAGTTAAAATCTACGCGGACGAAGTCGCAGGTAACAGCTAGTATGCAATATGTTTGTATTACTAAGGAGGTTAACAATTTTAGGCCGTCATGGTAGGGCTGTTTAGTCTTTTTAATAATAAGTAGTTATCCAGCATGGAAGTCTCCCCCTCCCCCTCTTCTGGTTGGGGCAAATTTAAAAGGAACGCAACGCATTTTTGACTCCTCTGGTGTTGCGGGTGTCCATGGGCTGCGGTAATCGCTTACCATCAGGCGATCCGTTAGTTAGTTGGATGAATAAACGGATAAGTGAGTAAACAGGTTGACGGATGAGTGAGTGAACAGGTTGCCGGGTGGAAAGAAGACGGATGAATGAATAATGAAATGTGAATGGATGGGAGGAGGACGGATGGATTCATGCAGAGTCTGGTGAACAGACAGAGTGTGGTGAGACTTATTATATGCATCCGTCAACTACTTATAGTTGACGGATGCATGACAGGTGATCAGATGGACAACTGGACTAGTGATGAAATAGATGGATGGATAAACTTATATAGAGAAAAGGAAGGAGAAACAGGTATGCTTGATTCATGCCATGGATGGACGGGTAAAAGGCCCAACCTCCTACCCGTCCATCCATCGATTAAGGAGTAGATGTGTGGATGAGTGAACGAATGAAAGAGTAGACCACACCTCTATCCGGATATGTGGTCATGTGAATGGATTGAGTGGTGGATGGATGGATGGATGGGTGAATAAACACCTATTCACTGTCTGTCCATACGAACATATGATAGAGAGATAACTAATCGAGTGAACAGTCGGACAGGCTAGTGGTGGAATATATGGATGGATCAATGAATATAAAGAACGGGAGGTAGAGAAAGAGGTATACTTGATTCATTTGAAGGATGAAGGCGTAAGTGAGTGAATAGATCGAGGAGATGAATGAATAAAAATAGACGGATGGTTGTGTTAATGGATAGACAAGTAGACTAATGGATAGGTAAGCACCTATTCACCGTCTGTGCAATGGAGAGATAACTGTTCGGGTGGACAGATAAAAAGGAAGGCTACTACTGGTGAAATATATGGATGGATTAATAAATAAAGACAAAGGGAGAAAGAGAAAAATGTATGCTTGATTCATGCGGTTATATGACTTACTTATCTTATGTGGGGGCCAGTGAGTGTAGACCGGCGACACCTCGAACCAGTGGGATCTTTTGTGTCGACATTCTCCCAATAACGACTGCCATAGATGTTCATGGCAGCCGGGACCAACGGCTTAACGTGCTCTCCGAGGCACGGAGCAGGAGATAATTGTCAATCAATACGCACATAATTTCGAAAAGTCATATAACTTCCGAAAGTCAGAGGTGCGCGATATGGGTTCGAACCCGAGACCCTCTGCATTGCAGTCTGTTGGTCTCCCCACTGAGCTATCGCTGCTGGTTATATGACAATATATGTATGTCTGTACTAAACACAAAAAAAATACTATTATCATGTTCAGTTATTGCGTATAAACTAAAAAAATAAAACTGACGCTACTTGTTTTGTTTCAGCGGATAAGGCGACAATAAGTCTAATGCAAGAAAGCGAAGATCCCACATTGTTAACTATCCGTAAGTATTGTCAAGTATACGGCCTCGATGGCGTAGTGGTTAGTGTAACCGACTGCCACGCCTGAGGTCGCGGGTTCGATTCCCGCACAAGTCAAACATTTGTGTGCATAAACATGGATGTTTGTCTTGGTCTGGGTGTTTCTATGTATAATAAGTATGAAATATACAAAAAAAAAATTGTATACATGTATGTTTAAGCATAGTCTAGTACCCATAGTACAAGCTCTGCTTAGTTTGGGCTAGATGGTGTTGTTTGTATGTGGTAGATTATTAGAACATTACATACTACCCAGTGGACATTATCGCATAAGTTTGCTTGCGATTCGCAGCTCCTGGATTCGATTTCCGGGTAGGACAAACTGAAAGTTCCTGTTAGGAAAATCTCAGGAGTGTCACCGAGTCTGATGCTACCTACGTCCAGCAGATGACAAAGTGGTATTACAAATACTCTTGCTGCTAAAAGTGACCACTCTTGTTCGATTTATTACTGACATCGAACACATATACTAAATTCATTAACATCAATTAGTGTGATTTTCAGAACCGCCGCGACCGGATGCATTCATCACATTAAACAACATTTGTTACATTAGTCTTACCAACATTTTAACATTGATAATAGAACAGTTTTATGAACAGTGATCTCTTTAGTGTAAACTTTTTATTAATAAACAAATATTTCTTACTGTATTCAGTATTTTAAACATTTCCAAACGCACCCGAAACAATCTAAAACGTAGCTAATTATAATATTCGTTATTCCACAGATAACTTGGGAGAGAGGACTCAGAGTGCCATTTTAGAAGCTGTCAGTGCTGAGCAGTTAAATGAACAGGCCGAGGTAAACATTTAATATAAATTTAATTAACATTTAATTACATATAAATGATAATGTCAGCCCTGTATTAAACTGTCCCACTGCTGGGCATTGGCCTCTTAGTGTGAAAGGATTAGGCCATCCACCACCCTGGCCCAGTGCGGATTGGCAGACTTCACATATCTTCGAGAATATGGATGTTTTCCTTTACCGTTAAAAGGAGCGATAATGAGGTAATTAATACGCACATATATTCGAAACGTACCAAACTATCGCTGTTATCAGGTTAATATTTACATATTTACATTATACACTTCTCCTTATACCTGTATTACGGTACCTTTCAAACATTTAAACGAACAGATTTAGAGAACCATTTTAAGCATTTGTGGATCACAGAGTTTTGTCACGAGTGACAACACTCGGCGTAGTGCAGTGGCGAGGTGATCAGTTATACATTTTAGTGCCTAGGACTCACCCAAGGAGAACAAAAATCGTTCATGTGGCCAGAATTCGCATCCGAGTCGTATCTTATGTGGGGGCCAGTCAGTGCAGACCGGCGACACTTCGACCCAGTGGGATCTTTTATGTCGACACTCTCCCATCAACGACTGCCATAGATGTTCATGGCAGCCGGGGCCGACGGCTTAACGTGCTCTCCGAGGCACGGAGCAGGCGATAATTGTCAATCAATACGCACATAATTTCGAAAAGTCATATAACTTCCGAAAGTCAGAGGTGCGCGACGTGGGTTCGAACTCGAGACCCTCTGCATCGCAGTCTGTCGGTCCCCCCACTGAGCTGTCGCTGCTCCGAGTCGTATCTATACGTAACTATTGCTGACTCGTCACCATACCCAGCAGTAAAACATTTTTACGAAATTCGTGCTGAATTTCCTCTTGATTGTTCTAAACCCTTTCATGAAGCAATTTCAAGGCGGTAGTGCAATAAATGGGATTCGAACTGACGACCTTTCAATCGCAAATCAATCCATTGCACTACCGTCGCATTAAAATCACTTTTATGGGTCATCTTGGCACAGACACCATCGCAAACTGGAAGTCTATTTACGTAGTGAATTAGTCGATAATTAGTCGAAATTGGTCGAATAGCAGAAATGGTCGGTCAGCGGTTTGTCTGATATGAGCCATACAAATCACTTGCTTACTTGAATATGGCATGATACTATAAACACTTATTTATTTTACAGATCGTAGCGAACGATGAAAATGGCGGCGTTGTACGACTGATACAAATCAAATTGCCCGACGGGAACAACGGCTGGGTGGCGCTGAACCGCTAACCTCGACGAACCAGGGTGACTGCCAAAACTAGGAACGTATAGGAAAATTAGTCATTTCGTTGTTAAACTACTTTATAGGCATGTTGTCTCAGTTAATTCTAATATTTGTTTTTATTATTTATTAATTACTAGCGGCTCGTCCGACTTCGCCCAATTAGATGATAATATATAATCCTACTAAGTTTTGACAAACTTTTTTTGGGATGATTTTCTGTGCCCTCGACAACGTGTGTGCGAAATTTCATGATAATCGGTCGAGTAGTAAAAGCGAAAGCGTAACAAACTAACAAACTCACATTCGCATTTATAATACTACTTTTTAAAAAGTGAAAGATTTTTCTTATAGCGGTTCCGGAGATTACCTTTCTCATACAAACTCAGAACTCGCACTTTTGACACTCACAAGTTTGTAACCGACTAGAATTTATGAAAATCTATTGTAAATATGTAAACAAAGTAGAAATTCGAAAACTTAATTATGAATAATTATTTAATTGATTATCAATAAAGACATTTTTATTTATTTAAAATAAAATATAATGTGAACAAATAAAATTATCATTTAAAGCCTATTGTTAAAAAAATCAATTAATTTAGTACAACTTATAATAAATAAAAAAAACTGTCTAGATTTATGACTACTTCAATTTTAGTAGCTACTGATTGCTTTATAGCGGGACCTCCCAATGCCCGTAGTTGTTAAAAAGTCAAAACTCAATGAAATCAGTATAAAGTAGTTAATTTTGAGTTACATGAGTTTTATTTTGACATATCGTTGATTAGCTTTTCATAAAATAGATTAGTTTTAATAAGATTATGATGTAAAGTATTAAAAATTGTATCAAATTATATTGCACATATGTGTATCAATATTTAAAAAAAAAAAATAATATATTTTAAATGTAAGACTGAATTTATACTGAGCACTGTCTTTAAATTATTATGATAACTATAATAATAATAATGAAATAATTGTAATTATATGGTATATGAGGTACACAGGCTGTGACGGCAATTGGCTCTCTTCCTTTTACGTGGGAGCTGAAATCATAGCCGGCTAAATGTGGATGGAATACTACCTTACCTCTTTGGGGATATGCCCGTGGCTATGGATGTATGTATGAGGTACAGTCACCCTCAATAAGATCTATACAGAATAAAATTCTATTTAAATGTCTATATCCACTTTACCAATACATTGAATTTGGCTTCGCGCATTAATGTAGATATTGTCAACAACATCTACATTAACGTTCCCTCGGAAACAGTACTTTCTTCCTGGATGAAAGGTACCCAATGTCTTCTTCAGTACCCCTGACAACGTCTATGCGAAAATTTATGATGATCAGTTGATCAAAAAAAGTTTAAAAATTATAACCCGACTACGTAAAAAAACGTTGTCTAAAAAGGACGAATTTAAAATTGATATATCCTATGTCTCCCGGGCCATTATTACGAATCTATTGGCATTCATTACAAACATACCTACCCAGACTGCCAAAATCATTACCCTTCCTTTTGACTTCGCCGTAGTTGGGTAAAAAACAAACACTATCACTTTTATAATATTAGTTAGGATTGTATAACTACTGTTCACTCGCAATAGATAGCCAAAACATGATATTTACTGTAACTGTCAATAATATGTTGTTGCACTCACTCACTGATCGGTAAACGATTAGCGAGGTTAAGCAACGTTGGGTGCAGTCAGTCTATAGATGGATGACCGCTTAGTGGTATTTCGTCTGAGCGTCATCGTGCTTCGGAAGGCACGTAAAAAGTCGATCCCGGTTGTTGTCAAATTGACAGCAGTCGTTAAGCCATGTCAGAGGCCTACGGCTTGGTTAGTGGCCAACTCTTGACAACAGGTTGGCCACTAACCACACTAAAAGAAGATCTGCTTCAAAACTTTGTAAACGTGGATGTTTTTTAAGTTTGTATGACCCTAATTAAAACTAAACTAACTAACTAAACCGAAAACTTTGTATACAACTATTGTCGAATAATAAAAAAAATATAATAGATGTGTACAATAAATATATTTTGGCATATTGAATGTAGACACTTTAGTGGTACTTTGTTCTATATACATCTTTTTGTCGGTGACTGTACATATTATTGAAAAGCTGATATTTTGAATAAATCATAATTCGATATAGGAGTATTGGACAAATGTCTAGTGGGATAAATTAGCCTCCTAGGAAAAAACCTAAGAGCGTGCACGAATAATGAGACTTAAAATCTTACCCACTCGATTCTTATCTCTTCATAAAAAGAAGTAGACTCTATATAGATATCCCGTAAACAATGGATAACCCTGAAACACCTTAAAGATATTGGAGACCCAAAATAATACACAAACAGATAATGTCTATCAGTTACTTAGTACCTAAGATATGGAATTTTTAGTACTATTTTCACAATTCTTTGCTTTCTTTTGCTTTCTTTGCTGCCGCATGAACGCACAACAACAGAGTGCAAGTGAAGCAGTACTAACATAGTTAATAAGTTATATTATAAATACTAACACAAATTGTATGTATGTTAGTCTATAAGGTATTTATCTATGCATCTATGTTTCTATGTAGGTATAATATATATGTATTTACAAAACAAAAAAAGTATATATATATATATATATATGTATGTTTATACATTGTCTAGTACCCATAGTACAAGCTCTGCTTAGTTTGGGCTAGATGGTGTTGTGTGTATGTATTATAAAATGTTATATTATATAGTTATGATAAATACCTTAACGTAAAAATATGTATTTTTACGTTAAGGTATTTATCTACGGGCCTATACAGCCCCGAAATAAATGATTTGATGATACCATGGCTACAAATAAATAAGAAATATTAAAATGCGTATTTAATACAGATTGCAAAATGGTATTATGCAATATTTTGTCTTGTGTAAGTACTTATTATTTGGTTATTGCTATAAATATGCAGGCGTTAATTTATATTCACAAATACTACCTGGTAAATATTTTTATTTTATTTTGGGCTCCCAATCGCTCTAATACGAGGTGTTTCAGAATTATCCATTCTTTCCAGAACACCCTATATTGTGTATATATAAATCACGTACTTGCTTACATTAAATAAAATATTTAGAACATGCTTATCTAAGGCTAATCGAAATATAGAAGACTAGGTGCCACCCGCGGTTTTACTCACGTGGTATATCATTAAATGTTAGTTAATGTTACACAGGAATAATGTAATTTATATTAATAAAATAAGTTTTAGAAGTAGTCCCTATATATTACAAAAAATATACTGTCTCTTCAGAGATCGGTCCATACTATGTCATGTTTGAAACATACAAGTATTGTACATATACTTAAAGTATAAGAAAGTATTTAAGTCTACGGTATGTATATTAAATTATGTGTAATATCGCAAAGCGAAATGAGCACCATTTTATAAATTGTAATATTGTAAATGGCTTATGTTTAACTTATCACCAGATATAGTAAAATATAACATCAAAAATAGTAAATGATCACCAAAATTAAAACCGCATTTTAATACCAAAAATATTAATTACACAACAAAAAGATCAAAATAAGTCGACGAAGCCCCGCTTCGCAGGGCTCCTATTTTTGAGTGGGTTTAAGAAGAAACCTAACATAACCTAACCCTTCCGAGACGGAATGCAGTGATTTGAGGCGTATAGGTGCCCGTTATGATATATTTTAGTAAGCATATTTTGGTGTACAATTACTATTTTTGGTGGTCATTATATTTAATCCCATGTAAATATGTACCAATAAAGTACTATGACATATAAATGATATTGAAAGCAATGCATTCTTGTTTTATTACTATCTATCCCTCGGGAACAGTACTTTTGCCTGTATGAAAGAGGTACCCTGTATCCTTTTCTGAACCCCTGACAATGTGTATGCGATCCATAAATTTTTATATGGATTTATAACTTAAGGTATTGCAATTATTGTTTAACTACCTAAGTAATAAGATATGCTTGTAAACGTCGTGAAGCTACCTACTGATGGGTTTGTAGAAGAGGTATATAAATGAAGACCATTGTGGGTTTTCGAGATATTGAGGTGGCTGTGCCGAGATAAGCGCTCACTTTGGCCCAGCCACCAATATCTGTATGTATAATATATGTATCTTTGAAACGGCGCACCGACCAATTCCAGTTTACGATGGTGGCTGTGCCAAGATGCCATACGTAACTGCAACAATTCTTTTTCTTTTTTAAATATAACGATGTAGATGCATCTTTTTTTACTGATTGCAAATAGGTAATCTTAATTTTTTTAAAAGGCTTCTGACGGCAGTTTTGTAGGCGTGTAGGCGTTCTAATGAAAACTAAGAATCTATTTTTCAATCATCGAAAAACTTTTAGGGTGTGTCCAGACCTGGCGCGAGCGGCAAATTCGCCAGATCTGGACACACCCTTATGTGCCTTATGTGGGGAATATGTTTGACGGCTTGACAGCTCAATCCACATCTAATCCTAACTAACCTAATATTATAAATGCAAAAGTGAGTTTGACTGTTTGTTATGTTTTCACGCCTTGACTACTCGACCGATTATCATGTAGTAATGTTCCGGATATCCGTATCCGTATCCGCGGGCGAGAAAAGATCCGTATCCCTATCTGTTACATTTTTGACGGATCTTTTACCTTATTAATTTTGAATACATAGATTCAATTCTATATGTAGTTGATTAGGTAGCAATAAAATACTATTATATTTCAATCAAACTATTTTTTTATTTCTAAAAATGAAATATTTGACATCAACATTTATCGTAGTGAGTTAACATATGATGCAATACTGCACGTAACTTAAAGGAACTAAATCAACTATCTACTATAATAATATGTTTAAACACTTACTAGGTATAGTATAGGTAGTTATTATAAAATATTAATTAAAATATCTTTATAATGAGATCAATTGAGTTTAAATCTTTGTAACATTTATTATAGAAAGTTATAAGATCACTTTTATAACAAACCTTCAATCTTAAGGTCACGCGCACCGACACCGATTGACTAAGTTAAGATCCGTATCCGTACCCGTATCCACGGATCTTGACGCTAATGATCCGGATCCGTAACTGCGGATCTACATTTTTAATTATCCGGCTCATCACTATTATCATGTTTGCATACACGTTGTCAGGTATACCCCTGACAACGTGTATGCAAATTTCTCACAGAATAGGACATAGGGGTACCTTTCACCCAGAAAGAGTACCTACTGTTACTAACCTAACCTACACTTATGCAGGCAAGAGAGCACAGGCGAAATCTAGTCTCAGATAAAAGTTATCCGATAATTGGAAATCGGCCCTTAATAAATAAAATACTGTTACGTGCTGGGTTCGACGCATAAGAAATAACTTTATAAAAATATTTGCAAACACTCCGTCACTGACCTTGGCCAACTCGTGGCGTGCTCGATCGCACGCACACAGGCGCAGAAGTGCATGTGCATCGACAATTGGCGCGTAATGTTCAACGCCTAGCGCTCAATAGTACACTCTGCTTTCAAAAGCATCAACTTATAATCGCCGAGGTACTTGTAAAAAATGGCTCCACATGACAATGTTTGCGCTGGGTGTCTTAAAAGAATAACCAGTAAGGTTTTCTTACATTGTTTTATGTGCAAGTCGAAATATGACTTATCTTATGTAAATTTGACGCCAAAACGCTTTGCACTTATGGATGTAAATCATAAATCATCATGGATATGCCCTGAATGTAAACAAAGTAAATGTGTTAATACCAACACACCAGAACAATCTTCCAATCGCTCAACAAATAAGAAGGTTCCCCAGATTTCACCTACCAATATTACAGTACGGAAAAAAGCCTATGATGATTGTAGCCCTAATGCAAATAATGAAAAAAATGTAACAGAAGGCTCACTGCGCGACATTATTAAGCAAGAATTGAATGCTACCTTGCATATTACTATTAAACAACTAGTCTCCGATCAGTTGCAGAGTATGAACCGTCAATTTGCAGACATCACCCTCTTTTACAAATACGTATACCATTTACCATCTGCAATCAGTATTTAAAACCCGAACCGCGGTCCGTTATAACTTTTTTAAAGCAGATTATGATAGCATCTTACTTGCTTTAAAAAACGTAGATTTGGTGGGCGAACTTAATCAATGTACAGACGTTAACGAAAATGTCAGGAAATTGTACAGTATTTTGCTCAATCCCATTGAAAAGTATGTCCCAAAATACCAATGATCTAAATCCAAATATCCAATTTGGTTTTCTAACGCTCTGATAAAACTTTTATCTGAAAAAGAAAAGGCTAGAAGAGTGTATCGTAAAACCAAAAATCCTCGAGACAAAATCAGCTTCGAAATACTTCGTAGTCGCTGTCACAAGCTTATAAATAATTGTTATAATGAATATAAGCATACCATAGAAAAGGATATCCAAGCAAGCCCTAAGGCATTTTGGCGCTTCGTTAATAGTAAAAAACTTGGACAAAGCTCCATTCCATCGCAGGTGTATATGAATGAAACCATAGTCAGCGGTGGAACTGAAACAGCTAACCTATTTGCTAAACAGTTTTCTTCTGTATTCAATTGCGAACAAAACATCAGCAGGCCATTTATTCCAAATGATTATAATAATATTCTCACTCAAATAAGAATTTCTGAAAAAGAAGTCCTTAATAAACTTAAAAAACTAGATACATCAAAGGGTCCTGGGCCTGATTCTATACCGCCACTATTTATAAAACGCTGCAGTGAATACCTTGTACGGCCATTAGCCATTATTTTCAACCGTTCGCTAGAACAGGGTATTTTTCCTGATATATGGAAAAACGCACGAATCATTCCCATTTACAAGAAAGGTGATGCTGCTGATGTTAGTAACTACCGCCCCATTTCAATCTTATCTTGTTTTTCTAAAATATTTGAATCACTGGTATGTCCTATTATATCACAACATTTTAACTCATTGATTTCACCCAGTCAACACGGGTTTAAAACAGGTCGAAGTGTAGACACAAACTTAACAGAATTTATATCTGATTTAACGATAGCCCTAAATAATAAAGAAGAGATAGATGCTGTGTATACTGATTTTTCCAGTGCTTTTGATAAAGTAGATCATCAACTACTGATATCAAAGCTGCAATTTAATGGTATCGATGGTTCTTTACTAAAGTGGTTTTCTTCATATCTTTCCAAATGATCACAAGTAGTTGCTTTAAATGGATATCAATCGTGTCCGTATTATACTAGCTCAGGCGTTCCCCAGGGATCCCATCTTGGACCTGTTCTTTTTACAGTGTTTATCAATGATATAACTGCTCAAATTCACCATTGTAAAGCCTTGTTGTTTGCAGATGATTTAAAGATTTATAGGACGGTTTCTTCTGATGATGACATTCAATTTATGCAAAGCGACATAGATCGAGTCGTGGATTGATGTTCTCACAATAATATGACACTTAATGTTAAAAAATGTTACTTTATAAAATACACCCGAAAAAAACAGTCATTTATGTCCTCATGCAACATAAACAGTACCACACTTGTTCGAGTCAATGAGATCCGTGACTTAGGCGTTATTATTGATAGCAAATTAAACTTTAAAAATCACATCGAAAATATTGTAACGAAATCTTCTCAAATGCTAGGATTCTTAATTCGTAGTACAAAAGGTTTTCGATTACCATACACCAAAGTCACTCTTTACAATTCTCTAGTCCGTAGCCGTTTAGAGTATGCAAGCATGATATGGAGTCCGCAGTATACGGTACACTCTCAACGTGTTGAGGGTATACAACGCGCATTTACTCGACATCTGGCATACTCTTGCAATGGGATTTCTCATAGGTGTCCATATCAACAACGCCTGAAGTATTTTCATATGAATTCATTACGTGAACGACGTATAGTTACATATCATTCTTACATAAGTTAGCAAATGGCAAGTTGGACTGTGCTGAATTGATGTCACGTATTGGCATTCAAGTACCCTGCAAATTACCTAGATATACGATAACTAAGATCTACCATACACCAAAATTTAAAACGAACATCGAATCTCACTCTACGCTATATAGACTTTGTCAAGAGTATAATACAATATCTAAATCCGTACCTGACATTGACATTTACCATGACTCTAAAAACAAACTAAAATACAAAATCTTTAAATCCTTTCAAGTCTCCAACAATAGCAATATCGTTGTCACATAAAATCATATATAATGTAAATTGCATTATGTTTTCCTTAATTCTTATTTTTATTTCTTATTTTGTTATAGTAATTTAAGTTCTTTATATAAATATTGTCACAACTATTGATGAATGCTGTTTAATCTGTAATTGGCAAATGTTTCAGCCACCATACTTCCCTTGTTATCGTTGATGTGAATTTGTAAACATTTGCTGTTGATAAACCATAATAAATAAATAAATAAATAAGAATGTAAACAATATTACCGACTAAAACACGTTTTATTCTAGCACACAATTATTAAATTTAAAACACAACAAACACTATACTACAGTTTTCTACTGTAATTGCTTCAAACTCTGTAGTATTTCCGCTTCCGTCCGCTTCAATGAATACTTGACCGTTTACGATTGTAAAACTGACCTGGCGGCGGTGCACGTGCGCTCTACTTGTACGCGGTTAAAGCGTTACCGGAGTTTTCTAGAAACGTCATTCCCGGTATTAAACAGTACGAAGATTCGAGAATGTGCAAGCGTTCTCTTTGCTCTTCTCATACGAAGTTCCGTAAGATGTCAATAGATGGCGCTGTAATAAATTATAAAACAGAACTGCCGAGTCTTCCCCACAATACTGAGAGATGGCACTGGGTGTAACAATACGTAAAAATGTATAAAAAACAACATTTGAACAAAAAAACAAGTTTATTTAGTTAGTAAATAGAATCAAGAATTTGTAATAAATAATATGTTAACGTGATAGCGTGATATTTGTAGCGGAGTGGTGTAGTGGACGCGAGGCACGCCGCCACTAACTGTGTGCATTCGAATCTGGAAACAATAACATAAGTAATTAATTTATCTTTCAAAGTCAACTCAACTATGTACAGTCAGCGACATAAGTCACAAATGGTTGTTCCGAGTCTGGGTGTTTCCGCAACACAGAAACTATGCCTACTGCGGAAGTTGTCTGTAGTAAAAAACTTAACATCTATACAAATAAATAAAATTGAAGTGTCTGTTTGTAATGTCAAAATAACAGCTTTTTATCTAATGCATATGAAATTATATAAGGTACCTATAAGAAAACATCTATTTTTAAAATTTTTGTCTGTCTGTCTGTTTGTTCCGGGTAATCTCCGAAATGGCTGAACCGATTTTGACGGGACTTTCACTGGCAGATAGTTGATGTTATAAAGAGTAACATAGGCTACTACTTTGATTATAGAAAAAAATAGGATTCCGCGGAGACAAACACTTTTTAGTTAAAATCTACGCGGACGAAGTCGCAGGTAACAGCTAGTACCTAATAAGAAAGGAAGAAAAATACCGCTGAAACGGGAGGGGGATTACTTAGAAGACGAACACTTTAAAAAGGAAAGTAGCAATAAATTACCATAAAAGGAGTAAAGTAAGAAGAAAAGTAAAGGGACGGGTCGGAGATTTTAGGAAGTTGTATCAGACCGTCTAATCTGGCATAACGTATAGGTAAGTACTTAAGAATATCTTTAATAGATATATAAATAGGTGAAAATAAAACAATTCAGTACCTTTTTCTCCTTTGGTTGCCGACCGATTTTTGTTGTTTAGTTATTATTGACGAACGAATGTGAAAGAGTACCTAGAAAAAAAATGTATATTCATTTATGTTTAGCATACTAAAAATTTTCAATAATAATATTTACAAAATTTTGCAAGTAACCACACACCACATTAATTATTGCTAATATAATCACCAAAGAACAATGGCGGATTTCATATCTTTTGGGACCCAATCTTATAGATAACGTGGCATAAGATAACTCATTGATAGTTGTCGAACAATATAAGACTGACAAAAAATCAAATAGAAAGTAATTTATAGAAGTTGGTAGAAAAACGATACAGTATTATAGGAATATGATAATACGAAATAAGACAGATTATGATTGACAATTGACAGACAGTATTGCCAGCTAAACGTTCCATTTTACGTTACACCATGAGTATAGTAATAGTTTATAATTTAATATTTTTGTAGACGTTAATTATTTAAGATCAAATCTAAAGTAAAAACAAATATAAAATATTGTAGATTGGAACGTAATCCCAGACAATTTGCGTTTTGTTAGTGCACAATGACTCATTTTTTAATAAATTAAAATCAATCATAACTTTTAATTCCCTTCTTATAATGACACAATATTTTTTATATAAGAATCTCATAAACCCGTAGTTATAACTAACGTATATTTGAACTTGAACAGTACCTCGTTAATTTTTACATTTTGTGCGTCCAACCTCGGCATCGTTCTTTGCTATCAAGTCAATTTATTTTAATCAAAAATAGTCTGTATAAGGTCAAGTTACATACAATGTACTATTTTTATTTTATTTTTGTTCGTTCTTATGTATATCTATGTATAAAATTCAATGTTTGTAGTCATCTATTACGTTTTATTGGCTTATCTAACTACGCAATCTTTTGTTACTTTTCTTTTTTGGATTTTACTTTTCTTGTTATGTACATAATGCGTAAAATCGTTAAACGTAGTCGTGTTAAATCTCCTGATTCAATTTGTTTTATGTGCCTCGTTTAGGCCTTCTTACCAAGAAGAGGTATAATGGTGATAATGTAAAAATTGTATAAGAGACTTATTTTGGTCGTCGTCGGTCGTCACCAAGTTTATAAAGAATAAGCATCTCATCACTGTTGTATAAAAAAAACAAGTTGTATTTTTTATAACCTTTTGCCTGAACCTTGCAACTAACATAAATGTAAATTCAGTAAATGTAACAAACTCACTAACCTCATTGACGTTCATAAGTGTTACTTTGTGACCTAAGTGAATAAACGATTCTTGACTTTGACCATATTTTCAATATACAGAATGTCCCAGAAGTCAACGTCGAGACGGAATTCGGTAACAGGTTAAGTTATAATAGCTATCAGAAAAATATAAAAAGAAATCAAAGCTACGCATTTTAAAAATTATAGGCATATTAAATAAATCACAAAAATCTATATCCTGTGACGGTCTTTTCACTCCTGTTACTACAGATATTTATATGTAGATTTTTTTTTGTTATATAATCTCGAATAAAGCTTCTTTAAGATAGCGTTTTACCCAGGATACAATACTCTCGTTTCAGTTGCGAACCAAAATTGTTTTTTTGTAGAGTTGTGTTATTATTTATTTTTTGCTCCCGATAACTACCGTCGCAACCGAAGGCCCATGTTGATCGCCATCGTGTCGCACCGTAGCGCGCTAAGTCACCCACACCGCGCACGCTTTCTGCTCTCAACGCTCTTCGGTACGACAATCCTGACTTGTTTGCGGATTGATGGCAGAATATATTGTTAGTGTCAGCGATTTTGTGAGAAGAAGGAATGATTGTGTTTGTCTTAGTGATTACCCATATAATTAATTATTTGTTTTAATTTTTGTATTTATCTTTAATTATTATAATTAATGTACAACCGTTATAAAGAAAACAAAAAAAATTAAAATGTTCAAATTTTGACCTACGAACGCACAGTAGTTTATAATATCCTCACCTTGTTACATATCCTTCGTATGGTCTGGACACACGACTCCGCGACACTCTATGCCGTAGTCGATGCAGGGCCGGTCTGCCGGCTTCAGCGCCTCTGCCTTCGGAGAGTACTGGATCATGCTGGAACCAACATCATCGTGGTATGTACTACCCATATCCTGTACCGGGCCCCGGCTCTTTAGTGCAGTTATCCTCAATAATAATGTATA
This sequence comes from Catocala sponsa, assembly GCA_963564715.1. Classification (NCBI taxonomy): domain Eukaryota; kingdom Metazoa; phylum Arthropoda; class Insecta; order Lepidoptera; family Erebidae; genus Catocala; species Catocala sponsa. The sequence goes on from OY751351.1 coordinate 15,019,706, forward strand.
CGGAACAATTTCACAGATTATACCAACATTTCAAAGAGGAAAGATTTGAATTTTTGTTTGTTTGTTTGTAACAATTTAACACAAAACCTACATAACCGATTTTTTAAAATTGTTCACCAATGGAAAACTACATATATTATCACCGAGTAACATAGGCTATGTATTTTTTTTTACGTACTGTTACTATCGTTTGGTGTTAAACATAAGATAAAATAAGCGACTCACTCAATAGTAAACGTATATTAAAATAGAATAATAGATATACATAAATACAAGTTTGGTTTGCTCTTGGTGAGCGGACTATTGGCGAGCGAGTAGGGGCGGTAGGGGGCTAGGTCGTAGGACCGGTGAGCGTAGAACCGGTGAGCGTCCTCCCCGCACCCCCCGCAGTCCCCATGGACATAATTGGCGGCATAATGGCGCCGACAACTATCATAACATAATGGCGCCGACAACTATCATAACATAATGGCGCCCACAACTATCATAACATAATGGCGACGACAACTATCATAACATAATGGCGCCGACAACTATCATAACATAATGGCGACGACAACTATCATAACATAATGGCGACGACAACTATCATAACATAATGGCGCCGACAACTATCATAACGTAATGGCGACGACAACTATCATAACATAATGGCGCCGACAACTATCATAACATAATGGCGCCGACAACTATCATAACATAATGGCGCCGACAACTATCATAACATAATGGCGCCGACAACTATCATAATATAACCTAATCTAAACTACTTTTAAGCGAGCGAAGCTGCGGGCAAAAGCTAATATACCTACAATATTTTAGCACATTAGATGTAAACATCTTAATGGAACTTTATTTTTATGTCCGACTGCCATGCCTGAGGTCGCGGGTTCGATTCCCGCACAAGTCAAACATTTGTGTGCATGAACATGGATGTTTGTCTTGGTCTGGGTGTTTCTATGTATAATATGTATGTATTTACAAAAAATAAGTATATATGTATGTTTATCCATTGTCTAGTACCCATAATTACTATACTATCAAATTATTGCAGATTTACTCATCTGTAATACTTTAGTATGGTATAGTGCGAATTTAAACAAAATGTATTAAAATATTTTTATAATTCAGTCGCTAAAATCTCTAGCGCACGTAATTGTACGTTGACCTAATGCATCGTAAAGTCATCCTCAATAAGATGTATATGGAACAAAGTTCCTTCAAAATGTCTACATCCAATCTTCTCCCAAGCCTTTATTATTTCCAAGCCACTTGGGGTTGGCTTTCTAATCTAACCGGATTTAACTGGATATCAGTTTTTAGACGGAGCGACTGCCATTTGACCTCCGCAACCCAAAGGCTAACGATACCCTAAAGCTAGACCAGTGTCAGGATATTAGAGGGCAATGACTTCCCAATAACGACTGCCATAGATGTTCATAGCAGCCGGGAACGACGGCTTAACGTGCTCTCCGAGGCACGGGGCAGGCGATATTTGTCAATCATTGCACATAATTTCGAAAAGTCATATAACTTCCGAAAGTCAGAGGTGCGCGACGTGGGTTCGAACCCGAGACCCTCTGCATTGCAGTCTGTTGGTCTCCCCACTGAGCTATCGCTACTATAAATGTCTACATCCAATACGCCAGAATATTGTATTTGTGGCAAAACATATTTTTATTCCAACTTGTTAACTGTAAGTAAGCATCAGTTCCAAAACCATGTAAATGTTTTATATGTTGTATTGAATACATTGTATACAACCATTGTTTAATAGCGAAGATAAATAGAACAGATATATACAATATATTGGATATACATAAGAGTAGTAGAGCCTCGCTGATTTCAACATGAATGGGCCGGCTCGACCGGGGAAGGACTACCCTCTCACAGAATATCGACGTGAAATAGCAGTATTCCTACTGTTGTGTTTCGTTCGGTGAGTGAGAGTGTCGGAGGCCCAGTCACCCCGCTTCCCCCACCCCGCGCCTTCTCCTTCCCACTTCCTTTCCTAAAGGGTTGGCAACGCGCAAGTGATGCCTCTGGTGTTGCAGGCGTCCATAGGCTACGGTGACCACTTACCATCAGGTGGCCCGTATGCTTGATTGCCACCTTAGTTGTTTACAAAAATAAAAATAAAAGCATGGAATTTTGTTACGTATACTTGCATTATTTTGAGGATGGCTGTACTATCGAATTATTGCAGATTATCCTTTTGATCGCCACACTCATGTAAACATGACAAAGCAACATGTGTCCAGCACGCCACGGTCACGACTACATGACAAATTAAAGGATAAAATCGTAGCTTGGCGCCGAGAGCACGCTTTTGTTGTTTTGACGTGGCGGTCAAATTCAAAAATTCAGAATTCAAAATCATTTATTTTGCGATATATGGGTATTACAATAATAGTTGTTACAATTTAAGCAGTGAGTACCACCATATTTCAACCAGGCTAGCATGCAAAATGTTACATAAAATAAGAAAATTTAATAATTCAATTTCAATAGGTATCAGAATAAGTAATAATATTTACCAAATATAGTCAACATTATATTATACATTTATGTCAATTTATAAATCTTACAAAATATTGATGTCAATATTATCAATAAATATTTAATAAGACAAACACATTATTAATAACCAAATAAAAATAAAATTAGGTATAGTGTATAAGTATGTCAATTAACTGGAAATGTGAAATTAGAATATCTATTTTGTTTGCTATGTATTCACAACATTTTCAAAGGGTTAAACAAGACGGTCACACTTACCCATACATGCCGGACTCCATCCATTTGTCGTTGAGTTTCCGCAATAGCTCATACCTGCCTTTAGGCATGCCGCAGATCAATTCTGACTTGACCGTTCTTATTGCTATTATTGGAGCTGGGATGAAGCCTGCAACAACATAACTATAGTTAATTATTATATCTACAAGTTTGATTCCAAGACGGCGAAATTTACAGTTTTCTTACATAAATACATACATAGATTCACGCCTGTTTCCCAGAAGGAAAGCAGAGACTGCGGAAATAAGATTTACCGTTTTCCTGCCAAGAAATTTGTGCACGGCAATAGCCTTCCCTTATGTGGGATCTGACATAGCTAGCCATGACTACATGTGGATGTTATACACTTTTGATTACCCGTTTGGGAATATAGGAATGAGAGTCAAACAAGCGAATGGCCGGGCTGATGCTTATAATAATAATAATTGTTTATTTGTTCTTTCACACAGTACATCATATTTGACATCTTAAACAAACAGTCCATACAATAAAGCAGCGAATGTATAGTCTGTGTGGGAGACTGGTCTCTGTACTAGGAGGTCCTGTATTACAGATAACCAGCCTCTCCGTGCTCTGAATACGTAGAATGTGTAAGATAGATGGAATGTGTTAGATGTGTTCTCGCATTATAGCATAATATAATAATATTCTATCACATACACACAACACCATCTAGCCCAAACTAAGCAGAGCTTGTACTATGGATACTAGACAATGGAAAAACCTACATACATACTTTTTTTTTGTAAATACATACATATTATACATAGAAAAAACCAGATTAAGACAAACATCCATGTTCATGCACACAAATGTTGTACTTGTGCGGGAATCGAACCCGTGACCTCAGGCGTGGCAGCCGGTTACACCAACCACTACGCCAGCGAGGCCGTCCAATAGTCGTATAATGCCGTATAATAGTCGTGTACTCGTTTCATGTCGGCTTTGGTTCAACAAATCACACAACCACACGACGGATATTATTGAAGTGAAAACTTCTTTAGGCGCGTTGAGCACGCACTTCTTGGGTAAACAAAAATCATGGAACTCGCGTCATCGTCACGCTTCCACGCTTTCCATTTTTTAATTATTTTAGAATATTAACAATAATCTCAGAAATGGTGCGTCCTACGCAAAAAATAACGAAGCTTTGACACTCTTAATAACTCCTAAGAGAGTATCAGGAATCCGACCCGCCCCTTTTTTTTGTTTCTTTTTTTATAAAGAAATGTTTATGATCAAGGATTAAAGTTTTCACTTCTATCGGCAGTCCCCAAAGACTGCCCCAATTTTTTTTTCTACTTTCATTTCTGATATTACTATGTACTTACCTATGTTTTTCAAAATATATAATTATTATTGATATAAATATCTAAGTAATCTACTGTAATGTTTACTGAAATATATATATAACTAGTGTCAAATAACACTGGTATTCTAGTCATAAGATCCGAAGAGATCCGAATCCAGGATTCGAACCCGAGACCTGCACACTAGTGGAATTACAACCACGCCACGCTGCCACTTAAATAAGAAAAAACGCGACTAAAGACTGGAAACCGGTTTACATGACCTAAGATACGGTAACGTGTGCCCACCTTGCAAACAAGGTTCCAACTTCATATAAGGGTTGACGTTCCTATCACCGAGCAGTTTGCGATAGTTGAGGTCTCCCTTGAACAGTATGGCGACAGCGTACTGAAGCTTGCGGTACATGTTGTAATCGTACTTCTTCATGTCGCAGAAGCTGTGAGGGTATGTCCAGTAATCTTCGTCCTGTAGGGCAAATAAGAATATATTGTGACGTCACAACACAGCAAGTATTGTACTCTCAATAAAACAGCGACTTAACTCGAAACTTGAAAGTAAGGTAATTTGAACTCTATGACTATAAATTCTAATAATATATGTGATGTAATTTCAACAGTTTGATTTTGTTTGATCCAAAATATTGAGATAAGTGTCCATTTTAAGCATTGTAACGTTAGCGTATACTAAGTGTGCTATTTGGAGAACGTAGGCTAAGTGTGTCGCTCAATATAACTCCTGTACCTATTTTAAAACATAAGTTTGAGTACCGGAGGTCCAATCATCCCCCTTTCCCCCATCCCGCTCCTTCTCCTTCCCACGTCCTTTCCTAAAGGGTCGGCAACGCGCAAGTGATGCCTCTGGTGTCGCAGGCGTCCATAGGCTACGGTGACCACTTACCATCAGGTGGGCCGTATGCTTGTTTGCCACAATAGTTGTATAACAAAAAAAAAAGTGAGATCATAAGACCGGAAGCTAAGGAACTATTGTGTTACGGAATAAACAGTAATACCTTAACAACCATTGACTACATTATTTAGACACATAGTGCCGGAACCCCAAGGTCTCCTAAATGCTAAATGCCGACTAGAGATAGAGGCTATATTTGAAAGGGCTACAACCCTTTCAAAAGGCTTCAGGTTTAATTTACGGTGTTATTGGAATTCTCTGTCAAGAAATTGTCATTAGTAGCACGGTAATTGTAATTGGACTCCCTTTTCCGCATTTGAACTCCAAGTTGGTCCATTATGCGTGAGAGTCGGCCGGTTATAAAGATAGCCAGCTCAAGTAGCACAGAAGTTGCCTGGGGTCTTCGCAGGCTTCGCGGAGTGACATCGGGTTGTTGAGGATTGCCTTACGCTGTGCTATTACTCCCACACATTCCAGGACTACGTGGGCAGCAGATTCTTCTTCGGTCAAACATCCCCTACAGAGTGGGCTGTCTGTTGCTCCGATGTTGTACAGATGTTTGTTCAGGGGACAGTGTCCTGTTAGGATCCCCACGATGGTCCGAACGTCCAATCTTTGTAGGTTGAGCAGGCGGTGTGTCAGACGTGGTGCGATGGCTGGTAGAGCTGCTCTCGACTGTCCGTGCCCAGCGTTTATTATGTTGGCTCTGAGTGCGAAGCCGCATCCATGTTCTTAGTTGTGAGAATGGTAGAGGGAGAAATGGAGGTGGACCTTCCGTGGTGGTTTCCGATCCTCTTCTAGCCAACTCATCTGCAGCATCATGCATAGTAGCACGGTGTTCGTGTCCGTTAAGCGGCTTCAGATTCAGATTCTATTAGAAAATAAAAATGGAAAAATATGGGTGAAATGAAAATAGAAAAATGTAGGTGAAATGAAAATAGAAAAATGTGGGTGAAATGAAAATAGAAAAATGTGGGTGAAATGAAGATTGAGCGGATGGCGTTTAATTAGCCGCCTCGCCACTTCCACTTTGCCAAGTGCGTTCGATCCCCAAAAGAGACAAAAATGTGTGAACCACAATTAGTTATTCTAAGTCTGCGTGCTTTTTCTGTCCATTGTTTAAATGTTTGTAAAGCTCCCCGTGACATAGGATTTATTCCTAGTGACTGCTGTGCATGACGTCTCGGGTTCGAATCCCGGGTCGGGCCAACAAAAAGTTATTGGGATTTTCCCGTTAGTAGCCCGAAATTAGGCCGTTGGTCCTGCGCCTGATCTCTCTCCGGTCGTGTCAGATTACCGTCCACTCGGATCATGAGAGTTAGGGAACAGAGAGTGCACTTGTGTTTGCGCACATACTTGTGCACTATAATATCTCCTGCGTAGATGGCCAGTCTCCGTTAAGATTGGCCGCCGGTGGTCTGGAGGATTGAATGTTTTAAAGGTATTTAGATTCTTACCATAACAATAATTTGTCCTTCTTCGTAGTATTTGTTCAGCTTTTCGCCAAGTGACTGGAGATTTTCTGATGATATTGGTTTGGGCGGTTCGCCTTCAGCGCCCTCTATAATGGAAAGAAAATACATATTTAATAGCGAAACTCGTGGTCCAATTTAACCTGCCAATTCTTGGAATGTCAGATATAATTAAAAAGCTACTGTGTCTGGCCGCCGGTGTGCCGCAGTCAGCAGCGGAGATTGCATGTATGATACAATGGTTTAAGTGGTCACTACTGTATCAAGAGTTATGGGTTCAAACCCGATATTGGAAAATGTGAGATCTAAGGATATTTTTGTGTCCATTGTTTCAGTTTATTTAACAATTATATAAAGTGTACTTATAGATATTTGCTCGAGCTAGGTTATGTTTCGAGCGAGAAAGTACTTACATACTATTTTCAGTTCGAAAATAAGTTCACATAATAATAACTACTAGCGGTCGCCTAGTGTTCGAAATTCGACCAAAGTTTGCCTGTAAGATATTGCTGATATATGCCATTATATATTGATATATGTAACCATAGTTACGCGCTTCGACTGCGTGTGTCAAATGCATGGTTGTGTGCGTGTAGTGTTTTTTCATTAATTGAATGTATTTCTAATGCATATTTTATAAAAATATTAGGATTCGCCCCTCCTTTTCCATATAAACTTTAACTGTGCCAAATTTCATACTCCTCCGTCCGCGCAAATTTCGTAAAATGGGGTACAAAGTTTTTGCTTCACGTATTAATATAGATATTATATGATAAACTAAAGGTAAAAACACTTAAAATAAGTTTAATATTGTACTTTAAAACTAAGTTAGAAAAGTTTTATTTACAGATTGCAAGTTTTTAAAGAATTTCATTTGTTTCTAAAGAATTCTATCTGATCTGTAATAATAGAATTTATTTCATTTATTCAATGAAAACATCGAGAGGAAACCTAATATTTTTTAAGCAATGGTATGGCAAAAGAAGCATGAGAGCAGAATAAATGCTGTAGAAATGAGAGCGTTGAGAAGCATTATGTGTTGTGACTCTGAAAGATAGAATAAGAAATAGTGTGATTAGAGAGAGATGCGGCATGAAAGTGGATATAGTGACAAGAATAGAAAAGGGTATGTTAAGCTGGTTTGGACATGTAGAAAGAATGGACGAGGAAAGACTGACTAAGAAAGTTTATAAGGCTAGTGTGAATGGAACAGTCGCAAGAGGAAAACCTAGGCGAACGTTTCTCGACCAGATCGGAGGCGTTCTGGACAAAGGCCAGGTTAAGAGCTCCTTGAACCGACGGGCGTGTATGAGGAATGTGATGAAAGTGAATGAAGCCGGAGAAGTGTGTCAGGATCGTAGCAAATGGAAATCCGTAGTCTCTGCCTACCCCTCTGGGAAACAGGCGTGAATCTATGTATGTATGTAAAATCTGCCAACCTCCACTGGGCCAGCGCGTGGTGATCTATGGCCTAACACTTCCCTAAATGAAACGAGACCCGTGCCCAGCAGTGGGACAAATTAATACAGGATTGATATTTAAAATATATATGTATTATGTATAAAAGCTTACCAGGTGCGGGCGGAGCGGTGGCTTTCATACAGGCATTTATCACGTATCTGTAAATCGAAAGATAGTTTATTATTAGGTGACGAATGGCGACTGATATACAGTCGCCTCTAGTTAATTCATATCAGCGATAATTCGAAGCTCTCTAGAATTCGAATTTATCACGAGTTCCCTAGGAAATCTCTTTATATTTCGAAAAAAATGTATACATTTTTAAGCACTTGGTAATTCGAACAAAAAAAATCGTAAATACGTAACAAAACGACGCGTTAATTCGAACTCATAGGCATAGGCCAAACACTTGACAATTGAAAGTTATCAGGTTGCATAGAGATAAACATATGTATGTGTAACATATGTGTTTATGTACATTTTGAGACAAGTTCAAACTAGTATCATCGTTGCACGAGCATTTGTTGTTGTTATAGTTTGACATTACTCTTTCGTTGGTGTATACAGAATAGACTATATTAGACTTGATTAATTCACATAATGTATGTACATTATACATATATGCGTATCCCTAACCTTTTGATTTTGTTAAAAATTTGCAATTTTAATCCTAACTAATATTATAAAAGCGAAAATGAGTTTGTTTGTTTGTTACCTTTTCACGCCTAAACCACTGAACCGATCATCCTGAAATTTTGCATATACGTTGTCAAGTGTACAGAAACGGACATAGGCTACCTTTCATCCGGAAAAAAATTACTGTTCCCGTGGAAAACAACAATAACGTTCTTATGATAATAGATGGCGCCACGTGTCTTTCGAATCATGATTGAATTATATTATTACAAGCAGACTACAACCCGAATTGATTGTCAAATTCTAAATTAACGCGAGCGAAGCCGCGGGCAAAAGCTAGTAAATAATAATTGATTATTACTCAATAATTCGAACTTTAATATTTGTCCTCTCGAAAATTTCGAACCATTTGATATTTTAAACTCTTGATAATTCGTAATATTTTAGAAGTCCCTCAAGTTTCGAATTAACTAGAGTCGACTGTATATACCTAGTTAGTGCCTAGCACATCAAATAAAGACAAGCGAAATATGTGGACGTACTTTCTGAAAAACGTTCCAGCCCACACTCGGGTCAAAATCGAGTTATTATTAGCAAATTAGTCACGGGGTTACTATTTACTAGCTGGAAAAATTTTGTAGCTCTACTATCACTCTAAATATGAAATCATGACTTAGTAGCCCAACCCACATGTATGAAGAGGCAATACGGGATTGAACTTCAATCACGATTATCTCAAAATGTTAACTTTGTGGGTTGGAACGTTTTTCAGAAAGTACGCCCATGTTTGAACAGTAAATTGAGGGCAATACACCACGCAATACGATTGTATTTTATATAATAATAATATAATAGCATTTATTTGCGAAAATGTGGTATAAAAGTTGGTACAATTTTGAATGGACAGAACAGCACATTCCGCCAAGTAATGTTGGTATGCAAATGTTTTTACAAGTATAGGTACACAAAAATCAAAACGAATTATAAATAAAATTAATAAAAAAAATAAATGTCAAAGAAAATAAAATATCAATCTATTTAACTTTTTCTTAAATAGATTGATATTCATTTATTTTATAGTTTTAGGTATTTTATTATATATTACAGGTGCTAGATGGTACACAGTCTTATGCATAAGAGCAGTATTGCATCGGTTTAAACAGAGGCGGAATTCATCACGGTGCTGTCTTTTTGAGTTTGCTGATGCCAACTGGTAGAAATTAAGGTTTTGTTTGACAAATATTACGACCTCATAAATATATAGACAGGGTAGAGTCAAAATTTGATATTTCTGAAACAACGGTCTACAGGAATGTGTTACTTGTAGCCCAAACATGGCGCGTGTACACCGTTTTTGTCAGGTTATATATTTTCACAGGTTATACAAGTGAGTTTGGGTATCAATGGATCATTTAAAGAAACCCTGTTGCTAAGAATGTCCTAATAGAAAACACAATAGCACTTTCACTAAACTGAGAACCGAACCCGGGACCTCACGATCGTACGCGAAATTTTGCTACGAAGACTCGTAAGTTGTATCTACTTATATATTATATGCTGTACTTCATTATGATAGCAGCGATAGCTTAGTGGGCAGACCAACAGACTACAATGCAGAGGGTCTCGGGTTCGAACCCACGTCGCGCACCTCTGACTTTCGAAAGTTATATGACTTTTCGAAATTATGTGCGTATTGATTGATAATTATCGCCTGCTCCGTGCCTCGGAGAGCACGTTAAGCCGTCGGTCCCGGCTGCTATGAACATCTATGGCAGTCATTATTGGGAAGTCAGTGCCCTCTAATATCCTGACACTGGTCTAGCTTTAGGGTATCGTTAGCCTTCGGTTTGCGGAAGTCAGATGGCAGTCACTCCGTGTAAAAACTGATATCCAGTCAAATCCGGTTAGACTAGAAAGCCGACCCCAAGTGACTTGGGAATAATAAAGGCTAGAGAGAAGAAGACTTCATTATGATAAAAGAAAACATTGTACGAAATACTGCATGTTTAAGAGTTCTCCATAATGTTCTCGAAGATATGTGAAGTCTGCCAACCCGCACTGGGCCAGCCTGATGACTATGGCCTAACCTTTCTCACACTGAGAAGAGGCCCGTGCCCAGCAGTGGGACTGTATACAAACAGGCTGGAGGAAGGCTAGAAGTTCCCTTTTATCAATTTGGACTTACGTGAAATCTTTAGGCGTGACGTCGGACACAAACCAAGGCATTTTCTTTACGTGAAATCTGACCTGAAAACATAATTTTATAACAAATTTATAACAAGAATATTCGTCTTTTTTAGAAACGAGATAATAACTTAGACATTTTGTAAAGTTGATTTTCCAGAGTAATTACGTTCCCTTTTTGTCTTAAAAGATATTATCCATCATTTATTAGTAACGACAGTTCACATTCAGAATAATTCTTGTATCGCGAGTGACTTTACAAACATTCAAACACAACCCACAAAGAACATCAAGACACCACACAAATTTTATTATCGTGTGGGACTCAAACCCACAGCAAATGCAGTATTAGTACAAATAATTATAATTTAATTATTTGTTATGTCCGTCCGGTGGATCGTCCAAGGTACTGCTGGAAGACGAACTAGCTAAAGACCTGAAAGAGATGAATGTGCTCGATTGGTCTGACTTGGCACAAAATAGGAAAGAATGGCGCACTTTAATGTCGGAGGCCAAGATCCACTTTGGATCGCTGAGCCAGCGAAGTAAGTATTTATTTATTATAAAGACATACAGGGGAAAACAAACTAAAAACAGTATTAAATTGACAGCCAATTTCAGGTCTTTAATCTATACTAATATTATAAAGCTGAAGAGTTTGTTTGTTTGTTTGAACGCGCTAATCTCAGGAACTACTGGTTCGATTTGAAAAATTATTTTAGAGTTGGATAGCCTATTTATCGAGGAAGGCTATAAGCTATAGAACATCACACTACGACCCACGGGGGCGGCGCAGTAACGATAAACGCGGGTGAAACCGCGGGAACATCTAGTTATAAAATAAAGAGCAATGCTATATAAAATATATCTTTAGTTTGAAAATAATTATATCTTTTGTATTTATATTTTGATTATTGAAAAAATTTACTAACTTCCCGAGACAAAAAATTTAAGTTAAAATATATATTACCTTTTCGACTATTTCCTGTTCGAGCAAGAATGCTGATAAACACAGGTCAGTGAACAATTCGTAGCCGGCGTTGTCACACACAATATCTGTAAAAAAACACAATATTTTTGTTGTATACCATGAACTAGATGACCCGCGGTTTTACTCGCGTTAACATGATGAATTGTAGGGATGCCATACATCGTGACAAAACCTGCATGTCTGAGAGTTCTACATAATGTTCTCGAAGATATGTGAAGTCTGCCAACCCGCACTGGGCCAGCGTGGTGGACTATCGCCTAACCCTTCTCACGCTGAGAAGCGACCCGTGCCCAGCAGTAGGACAGTTTAATACATGGCTGATATTATTATAATAATAATATCAGACGCCGTTTTATCATCCATAGTTACCAATATACCAGTCCATCAAATACCCATACCCATAGCCCATATATTAGAATCCATACGTAGCAATAGTCCTACGCCTGCTGCGGCTAGTGCCGCTGTAGGTGTTCCATCCCACCTTTGATTAAAACTCTCGAAGGGCCTCTTCACGTTGGACCCATGTCTCCGTGTAAGCCTCCCAAAGGTCCGGATATTTCCTAACGTATTAGGAATATACCCGTGAAAGAGAAACAAATAATAATATCAGTCCTGTATTAAACTGTTAGTAAACTTCAGCAGCGATAGCTCAGTGAGGAGACCAACAGACTGCAATGCAGAGGGTCTCGGGTTCGAACCCACGTTGCGCACCTCTGACTTTCGGAATTTTTTTGACTTTTCGAAATTATGTGCGTATTGATTGATAATTATCGCCTGCTCCGTGCCTCGGAGAGCACGTTAAGCTGTCGGTCCCGGCTGCCATGAACATCTATGACAATCGTTATTGGGAAGTCAGTGCCCTCTAATATCCTAACACTGGTCTAGCCTCAGGGTATCGTTAGCCTTCGGGTCAGATGGCAGTCGCTCCGTGTAAAAACTGATATCCAGTCAAATCCGGTTATACTAGAAAGCCGACCCCAAGTGACTTGGGAATAATAAAGGCTACAGAGAAGATCTATACTAATATTATAAAGCTGAAGAGTTTGTTTGTTTGTTTGTTTGCTTGAACGCGCTAATCTCAGGAATTACTGGTCCGATTTGAAAAATGCTTTCAGTGTTAGATAGCCCATTTATCGAGGAAGGCTATAAGCTATATATCATCACGCTAAGAACAATAGGAGCTGAGCACCAATGAAGAATGTTTCAAAATCGGAGGGTATTTATCCCTTTTGAGAGCTTCCGCTGCGTGCGCTGCGTAAACAATTAGTTTCGCAAAAATCATGTACGACAGAATTCTTCACCTTTAAAAGTTCTAAAAAAAGTCCGCGACAGCATATGTCTATCTTTTAAGGTTGGCTCACTATAACCATTTTTATGCTAACCAAATTTGTTCTAAAATAATGCATTATTTGCGAAGGTATTATTATAAACATGTTATTAATCCTTATCCAAATAAATACATTATTCATCACAAGTATTTAATTTAAAACAAAATTGCCCTCTACATCATTCGATTTCAATGAATATCTTAGCAGATATCGCAGTTTTAAAATAACATTGCAGCAAAATAATTACCCATTACAGACATAGTACAAACGATGTTTCTCCTGGTTTATTCTGCGTGATTACTACTGGTTCGATTTGAAAAATTCTTTTAGTGTTGGATTGCCTATTTATCGAGGAAGGCTATAGGCTATATAACATCACGCTACGACCCACGGGGGCGCAGTAACGATAAACGCAGGTGACACCGCGGGAACATCTAGTATTATTATTATATTAAAAAAACTATCTTGTAAATATCATTTGGTATGGTTTGTAATTTAAGTATTGACTTTCAAACTCTAAATGACTGCACATATTTATGTTATAAATTGTGTAGGCCTATTATAACTATGTAACCTCAATATTTTATACGTACTTATGACATCAATTAGTGTATTGCATCATTATTTAATATTTTTACTTAGTCATATATTTCTGTTTACATGTGTGGGTCACACATGCTTAGTATCCTAATCCTAACTAATATTATAAAAGCAAAAATAAGTTTGTTTGTTTGTTACCTTTTCACGCCTAAACCACTGAACCTATCATCCTGAAATTTTGCATATACGTTGTCAGGTGTACAGAAACGGACACAGGCTACCTTTCATTCCGAAAAAAATTACTGTTCCCGAGGAAAACAATAATAACGTTCTTATGATAATAGATGGCGCCACGTGTCTTTCGAATCATGATTGAATTATATTATTATACTAGATGTTCCCGCGGTTTCACCCGCGTTTATCGTTACTGCGCCGTCCCCGTGGGTCAAAGCGTGATGTTATATAGCCTATAGCCTTCCTCGATAAATAGGCTATCCAACACTAAAAGAATTTTTCAAATCTAACCAGTAGTAATCACGCAGAATAAACCAGGAGAAACATCGTTTGTACTATGTCTGTAATGGGTAATTATTTTGCTGCGATGTTATTTTAAAACTGCTATATCTCCTAAGATATTCATTGAAATCGAATGATGTAAAGCGCAATTTTGTTTTAAATTAAATACTTGTGATGAATAACGTATTTATTTGGATAAGGATTAATATCATGTTTATAAAAATACCTTCGCAAATAATGCATTATTTTAGAACAAATTTCATTAGCATAAAAATGGTTATAGTGAGCCAACCTTAAAAGATAGACATATGCTGTCGCGGATTTTTTTTTAGAACTTTTAAAGGGGAACAATTCTGTCATACATGATTTTTGCGAAACTTTAACTGTTTACGCAGCGCACGCAGCGGAAGCTCTCAAAAGGAAAAAATACTCTCCGATTTTGAAACATTCTTCATTGGTGCTCCGCTCCTATTGATCTTAGCGTGATGATATATAGCCTATAGCCTTCCTCGATAAATGGGCTATCTAACACTGAAAGAATTTTTCAAATCGGGTCAGTAGTTCCTGAGATTAGCGCGTTCAAGTAAACAAACAAACAAACAAACAAACAAACTCTTCAGCTTTATAATATTAGTATAGATATTATACAAGCAGAGTACACCCCGAATTGATTGTCAAATTCTAAATTAACGCGAGCGAAGCGGCGGGCAAAAGCTAGTTGTAATATAAATACCAATGGTTTTAATAAAGAAGGCATTCTGAACACGCAATCGTAGTTTTCATTACAATTGTATAAAGACAAAGATGTATAAATAAAAATGTGATAAAGTCCGTCTCATGAAAGAAGTCTCGCAGACGTGGCGCCACATTCAACATGACAATTGACAAACGATGACAACATGGTCGATCTCATAATGAGTTCCACTTATTGCCGTGGGACTTCTTTCGTGAGACGGACTTTACTTTCAAAATCTACAGATTTACAGTAACTTTTTAACTTGTACTGATTATTTATGTAAATTGTTATTTAAGACAAAGGGCCGAGCAGTGGGACAGTTTAATACAGGGCTAGTATATTATACAAAACTGACCAAACATAGTATGATGTGGTATTCCTAGTTTAGCAGGACAGGGTATCTTGGGCTGTTCAGGCGGCGGCTCCGCGGCGGCAGCATCGGCAGCCGGCGATTCCTGGGGCAAAAAGTAATTGGTTTAAACTGGAAACGCCAAGAATTTACTGGGTGTAAGGGACGGTGTACCGAAAGCTGAAATAGTAGATTCAGACCATTACTAACATAGTTTTTAAGTGATACTAACAATTATATTTACTAACATAGTTTTTAAGTGATACTAACAAATGTATGGGTCATTTCCTGAAATAAATATATATTATTATTATTACTCTGAATTAAAAATCGTTGGAATTTTCTTCAGGAAACATCACAAATTTTTCTTCAATTTTTAATTTTTTACTGTGAATCATAACATAATGCATAAACGATCCATTTTATTAAATAAAAATCAAAGAACACCATTTTACTAAAACACAGTAATTTAATTAAATCGTCATGATTTAAACAGATCAGCTGTTTTCATCGGAACGCAGAGGTCATTCCCGCCGCCGGCGCGAGCGGTGCGTTGTATTGTTACAATCCATTGCGTACCACGTAATAATGTAAATATTCATTCGAGCCCATTCATGCTAAATGGGCCGGCTCGACCGGGGACCTCGACCTCTCACAGAACATCGACGTGAAATAGCAGTATACCTACTGTTGTTTCGTTCGGTGAGTGAGAGTGCCGGAGGCCCAATCACCCCCTTTCTCCCTTCCCGCTCCTTCTTCTGCCCAATTCCTTTCATAGGCTACAGTGAACACTTACCATCCGGTGGGCCGTACGCTTGTTAACAACAAACATAGTATGAAAAAAAATAAAAACATCGTAATCTTGCATTTAGATAATATAAGATATCGTTAAGATAAGTTCCTATAGAAAGACGTCTTGCTAAAGTTGTCGGTAGGCCGCCGCTCGCCGTCCCTGACCCCCAGTACATTCGTATCTTCAACTGTAACAATACTAGTTCATCTACAAGTCTTAGAATATAAACTAGCTGTTACCTGCGACTTCGTCCGCGTAGATTTTAACTAAAAAGTGTTTGTCTCCGCGGAACGCTAAATTTTTTCTAAAATCAAAGTAGCCTATGTTACTCCTTATAACATCCGCTATCTGCCAGTGACAGTCCCGTCAAAATCGGTGCTGCCGTTTCGGAGATTAGCCGGAACAAACAGACAGACAGACAAAATGTTAAAATAGATGTTTTCCTTATATACATTACATGCATTAGATAAAAAGCTGTTATTTTGACATTACAAACAGACACTTCAATTTTATTTATTTGTATAGATAAATTAAAAATCTATTGTAGATGTAGATAGCCGTCGATATCTACCTGTTATATATAACTGCCTCCGTGGCGCAGCGGTTGTGAATGCGACTGCTGTGCAAGAGGTCTCGGGTTCGAATCCCGGGTCGGGCCAAACAAAAACTTATTGGGTTTTCTGTTAAGAAATCTCAATAACAGCCCGGAATTAGGAAATTGGCGATGTTGGATACCCCCGTGCCTCGAAAAGCACGTAAAGCCGTTGGTCCTGCGTCTGATCTCTCTCCGGTCGTGTCGGATTACCGTCCCATCGGATCATGAGAGTTAGGGAACAGAGAGTGCACTTGTGTTTGCGCACACGCTTGTGCACTATAATATCTCCTGCGCAGATGGCCAGTCTCCGTTAAGATTGGCCGCCGTGACCGAAATCGGTCTGGAGGACATTATATAACGTGCAACAAATTTATGTAATGAAACCATAGATCATCTACAGAGTGGGGCCCTATTGCAGGCACCAGCCTCTCACAAAATTCAATGTGTACGTTGTTACCAGTTCCTTGTACCTTCCATTTGTAATTTTGTGGAGAGAAATAAAATATTGTTATGTTTTGTTACTTTTTTACATCTAAATAGATTTAGATGAAATTTAGCATTGAGATCATTGGCTGCTAATATTTTTATTATAATTATTTGCTAAGTCTACGTCGAAACTATATTTTTTACTAGCTTTTGCCCGCGGCTTCGCTCGCGTTAATATAGAATTTAACAATCAATTCCGGTTGTACTCTGCTTGTAATAATATAATTCAATCATGAGTCGAAAGACATGTGGCGCCATCTATTACCATAAGAACGTTATTGTTGTTTTCCTCGAGAACAGTAATTGTTTTCGGGATACAAGGTAGCCTATGTCCGTTTCTGTACACCTGACAACGTATATGCAAAATTTCAGAATGATCGGTTCAGTGGTTTAGGCGTGAAAAGGTAACAAACAAACAAACACTCATTTTCGCTTTTATAATATTAGTTAAGATAATAACAAAATACTGCTAATCTAAAACCGCGTTTATCATTACAGTGTAATTATATACTTACTTACATGTATATATTTAATTTGAACGATTATATACCTACTACCAACACCACTATCTTCTTCTCCCTAGCCTTTATTATTCTTAAGTCACTTGGGATCGCCTTTCTAGTCTAACCGGATTTGACTGGATATCAGTTTTTACACGGAGCGACTGCCATCTGACCTCCGCAACCCGAAGGCTAACGAGACCCTAAGGCTTAGACCAGTGTCAGGATATTAGAGGGCACTGACTTCCCAATAACGACTGCCATAGATGTTCATAGCAGCCGGGAACGACGGCTTAACATGCTCTCTGAGGCACGGAGCAGGCGATAATTGTCAATCAATACGCACATCATTTCGAAAAGTCATATAACTTCCGAAAGTCAGAGGTGCGCGACGTGGGTTCGAACCCGAGACCCTCTGCATTGCAGTCTGTTGGTCTCCCCACTGAGCTATCGCTGCTGCTACTACCAATAACACTATACATATATCTAATAAAAGATTCTTTCACAATAATTAAAAAGCCTTACATATATAACTATATAAAGTAATGTACTTAAAAAAGCCATAGGTACATAAGTAGTCAGTAAACAAAATAAACATTAATTAATATGGCCGACACGAATACACAAAATCTCAACATAGGAATTATCAATAAAAGAAAATATTTTATACTAGCTTTTGCGCGCGGTTCCGCCCGCGTGGTACCTACATCAATAAAAAAAGTAGCCTAAGTCCTTCCCCAGGTTTTAAACTATATCTGTACCAAATTTCATCTAAATCGGATGAGTGGTTTAGCCGTGAAAAGGTAACAGACAGACAGACTAATAGACAAACAGAGTTACTTTCGAATTTATAATATTAGTAAGGAAGTAAGGATTTAAATACGTCTATGGCAGAAATATTTACTAAATTTATTTTTAATGTCTGGAGCTACAACTAGCTAAGAAAACTACGCCTAGCTAAAACAAAACTACTAATTAGGCAGAAATAAAACCTTATCCTGGCATAATGGCATGCCAAAAGACTTCGCCAACCTGTGGCAACTGCATTTGTACTTGAATGTAGTGTTCTGTAATTAAAATGTTGTGATTATTGCTGATACCGGCTCGCTAGCGCAGTGCTAGTGAATGTAAGTTTTGCATGAGGTCACATGTTTGATTCCCGAGTAGCGCAAAGTGTTATTAGTATTGCCTGGAACTGTTCCCGGTAGACAGCAATATTCTTACCACATATTTCGTGGGACATAAACCATAAATAGCGAATTATGGGCGTAAAGCACATCTACTTAACTCATCGGCGATTTAGGCTTGAGGCTATGTATGTATGTATAATAACTGTAGTGGAATCTACATTACTTTAGGTTTCTTGCATATGACGCAAGTACGCACGAATATACGCAAGATGAAGCGCTTGCGTGCATTGAAAACGAACAAAGCAAGCATCGCAAATTTAGTACTGACTTTCCTGCATATTATGCAAGTACCATACGCAAGATGAAGCACTTGCGTACTTTGAAAACAAGAGAATCATGCAAGCAAATGCAAGTAACCTACAAGACTAGATTGCGTCATGCCTTTTCAAGTCACATTATATAGGTATTTAAATATATTGTTGCAACCCCTTTGTGACGGCTCCCCTAGGCACTGGCCCAGTGACTAATAGTTCCCGAAGCTCAACCTATTATTACTTTTCCATATTTAATTCCTTTTTTTAGGGTATAACTTGCATATGATACTTCTGGTATTACAACCGCTCATCAACCAGTCATCCACACCCTGACTAACAGACAGACTTGCTTATAATAATATCAGCCCTGTATTAAACTGTCTCACTGCTGGACACGGGCCTCTTCTCAGTGTGAGAAGGGTTAGGCCTTAGTCCACCACACTGCCCACTGCGGGTTGGCAGACTTCACATATCTTGAAAAACATAAGAGAACTCTCAGACATGCAGGTTTCCTCACGATATTTTCATACACCATTAAAGCGAACCATAATCAACTGTTTAATACACATGTAATTCAGTCAGAATTGTGTGGCTTGGGATGGAACTCGAGAACTCTGTGTGGCAATCCAAAAGTCTCCCACTAGGCTTTTGCTGCTTACTTGCCCTAGTATATCTTGGCCGTATAGAATATACACTCACCCCTTTTATGGCTTTCGCCTTGGCTTCTGCTTTGACTATCACGTGGTCAGCAATCTTCGCACTATTATCTATCAGCAACTGTCAACAAAAACAATAAAATTACTATCTCTTCCTGGGAAATAGTACCTTTTTCTGGATAAAAGGTGTCCTATGTCCTTTTCTGTTCCCCTGACAACGCGTATACGAGATTGCATTATGATCGGTCAAGCAGTTAAGGCATGAAACCGTAACAAACAATCTTTCATTCGCATTTAGAATATTAGTTACGTACCTTGTCTTTTAAATCGATGATCATTTGGAAGGGGTCTGAAGACACTATGACGACAGCGGGGACGCCACCTTTCTTCTTCTTGCCTTTAGCTGGCGCCACTGGCTCTGGCGGCGGGTTCTTAGGGGGAGCGTTAGCTTGCTCAGCAGCTATTTCAAGGTTCACCTTCTCCCCCAAGGAGAATGAGAGATCACATTTGTTGGACCATAGGCATAGCTGGAAAAAAGAAAATTATACTGCTTTATTTTTTGTGAGGTAAACCATACTCTGTAAGAGTATGGAACGTATACTAAACAACCGACTCCTGACATACCTAGAATCAAATAGTCTACTCAGTGACCGGCAATACGGGTTTCGCTGAAACCGGTCCACTTATGCCACTCCACGCAATTAATGTCAGGGTTCCACAGGGATCAGTACTCACTGCAACTCTATTTTTGTTGCATATTAACAATCTGCTGAAACCTGGTAGGTTTGGGCATGCAGATGACAGCACGCTTGTAGAGAGTTACGTCTCCAGCGCTAGGGCCAGTGGAACACAGATACAGTTGCTCAGGGAAGCTATGAACGAGCGTATGAACTTATCCTTGAAGGCAGTCTCCGATTGGGGTGATACCAACATGGTTAAGTTCAATGCCTCTAAGACCCAGGAGTGTCTGTTTTCCGCAAAAAAGAGCCCATTCCAACTGGCTCCAACTTTCCGAGATATATCCGTGCCGATAACTAATCGTCTTGAGCTTTTGGGTATGTCATTGACTCCAATCCTTAACTTTGGCTCCTATATTGAGGCAAAAGCCCAACTAGCCACCCAAAAGCTGGGCATCCTCAGTAAGGTGAGGCAGTATTTTATGCCAGAACATTTTCTTAATTTGTACCAAGCACAGGTTCGATCATGCATGGAGTACTGTTCTCACCTCTGGGATGGCTCTGCAAAATATCAGCTTGAGACTTTGGAGTCAATCGAGCAGAAGGCCAGGAGACTGATCGGTGATGACCAACTGGTCAACACACGACTCCAAAACTTGAAGCATCGTCGTAGGGTTGCCAATCTCTCGGTTTTCTATCTATTTAGGAGAGTGTGCAGAGGAACTGCATAATTTGATTTCTCCTTCCCCATTCTACTATCGGACGACCAGACAATCAGACCAGCGACACAGGTACATGGTGGATATACCACATTTACGCACGAAGCGCTTTGCTTCTACTTTTATAATGCGTACCGGTAAGGAGAGAAATTCGCTACCTAAGTCTGTGTTACCCGATGAGTACAATCTGGGTGTCTTCAAGTCGCGAGTAAATAGGTATCTTCTAGGCAAGCGTGCTCCATAGTCGACTGCATCTTCACTTAAGATCAGGTGAGATCGCGGTCAAACGCAAGCCCATTACACCAAAAAAAGAATACTACTGTATCTATAAAGATAAAGATAAATTTATTTGTTTCTAAATACTATGTATATGTATGTATATCTATGTATACTATAATGTATAATGTGTAGTATATACAGGATATATCCTATAGATTAGTTGTTAACATTATATAATATGTATCTATTTACATATATATAAATAGATACATATATATATCTTTGTTATTTTTGTATATTTTGTTTTTACAATGCATAGTTTTCTTATTCTTATTCTTGTGTTATATTAGCAACCGTGTTTAGATTATAAGTTTATTTTGTTAACATTTAAATAATTCATGTGGTGTTTACCTATAAGTAATTGTTACACAATGTTATTTACTATAAGTTTGTATTAAGTGTAAGTAATTGTGTATACAGTTGTTGGTGAACCAAATAAATAAAATAAAAATAAATAAATACAGATTTTGCCCGCGACTTCGCTCGTGTATATATAGGTGAAGTTAGGTTAGATTAGTAACAGTAGTTTTTTCTGGATAAAAAGTATCCTATGTCCTATTCTGTTTCGAAGTTTCATGATGATCGGTCGAGTAGTTAAGGCTTAACAAACGCAAATACGCATTTTAATATTAGTTAGGATATCGGGCCTGTATATTAACTGTTCCCCTGCTGTGCATGGGCCAGTGTGAGAAGGGTTGGGCCAGTGTGAGAAGGGTTGGGCCAGTGTGAGAAGGGTTGGGCCATAGTCCACCACGCTGGCCCAGTGCGGGTTGGCAGACTTCACATATCTTCAAAAACATTATGGAGAATTCTCAGACATGTAGGTTTTCTCACAATCACGATCCGTTAAAGCGAGCGATAATTAACAATTTTTTTTCTTTGAGACTGTTCCTTAAAAGGAGGTCTCAGCGACTAGGTTCATCGTTTGTTACTGAAATATATATTTTTGTTTTTCAGGCTCGCGTAATGCGGGATGACGTGTGCGGGATTCCACTAGACTAACTGATTTTCTATATTAGACTAGTTTTTGCCTGGGGCTTCGCTCGCGTAGAAGAAGGTTAGGTTATGTTAGTAGTATATAGCCTATGTTACTCGCTGATAATTTAGCTTTTTAATGGCGAAAGGTTTTTTTATATCGGTTGTGTAGTTTTTTAGTTAAACCCTTTTTTAACAAACAAACAAATACTCTAATCTTTCTTCATTACAATATTAGTATAGATTATATCAATTTGATTTGATATCGAAAAGCTACCTATATATTAACTTGATCTTAAAATAATTGAGAAACTATTGTGTTATAATTATTTAATTGTTTAATTACTTAGATAAATATATGTTTCTTCCGACATCGCATCGCAAAAATCGAATCCCGCGGGACTGGATTTTTAGTCCCGTAAATACCGATAATTGCGGGTAGCCCAAAACCGGTCTGTGTGATAATCCTTGGGATATGTCCAGCAATGAACGTTTTCCGGCTGAGATGATGAAATAAAGAATTTGTTTGCAACCGCAGAATCGGAAACCCTAGTGTGTATGTACAGTGAGCTGCAAAAATGCATATATCAAAAGTAAAATGGTATAAACCGATAATTGACGCCATCTAACGAGACAAGAACTGTTAAGTAGTTTAGTTATATTTTAATAAAGAGCAGCGATAGCTCAGTGTGGAGACCAACAGACTGCAATGCAGAGGGTCTCGGGTTCGAACCCACATCGCGCACCTCTGACTTTCGGAAGTTATATGACTTTTCAAAATTATGTGCGTATTGACTGACAATTATCGCCTGCTCCGTGCCTCGGAAAGCACGTTAAGCTGTCGGTCCCGGCTGCCATGAATTTCTATGGCAGTCGTTATTGGGAGAGTGTCGACACAAAAGATCCCATTGGGTCGAAGTGTCGCCGGTCTGCACTGACTGGCCCCCACATAAGATAAGATATATTTTAATAGAGTGTACCTAGTAGGTACACTCTATTACAACTTAATTTAATTTCTTTGCTTGTAGGTACTACCTACAACAAGAACTAAATATAGTATTATGTTAGAGCGAGTGCAAAACAAATTTATTAGGTATTTATATATGAAACTTTATGGTGTTTATCCTTTCTTTCCTCTAATGTATCCCACCTTGTTTATCTTAGGCATGGTGGGCTATAATGAACTTAGGGTTAGAAGGTAACTTGCTCTTGTGCTTTACATTTTTAAAGTACTACGAGGAAAGCTTTATACTATAGCTTTGTTGGAATGGTTGTGGCTATGTGTTCCTAACAGATACGTTTGGCGCCGATTTCGGCCACCGCTGCTTGCGGTGCCGAGGCGAGAACAAACCTGCTCAAGGAGTCGCCTATGACGCGCGCAATTTGCACTCTCAATCTCATACACAACAAGTCAGTCCTATTCATTTGTACTTTGAGTGAATTTAACAGAGTAGCACTAGCGATTATTTGCTATTGTCATTAAATTAAATAAGTACACTGTAAAATTACTAAGTTATATGTTATATTGTTGTTGTTGGCTGTACTGTCACATTAGGTTTTTTCCTGTAAAGATAGTATAAGTTTGATTAAATAAATAAATTTACAAATGAATTTATTATTTTATAGTGGGTAGTTTATTTTATAGATACTTTCGATGACTCGCTATTCTGTTCATACGCAAACATTATTGTCCCTGTGTTGAGTGTCTTTTTGGTTGAGATTATAATTTCTTATAAATTTCACTTATTTCCTAAAACGAGTACGCGTTGCAATATTTATAAAACAAAGCCATCTAATTATTTATATTCATTATAACTCGAGTGTTCACAGGATTTTGGACCTTAAGGTATTCATGGAATATTACAGTACCTACATACTTACCTTTAATAACGTAATAAAGTCCTGTTTCCGTTTATCCTTCTCACTCTTATTCAGCATGCCGACCACTCTATCGGCGACCACGCACATCGTTCCAATGCTGTCTTGAAACATCTGGTTCTTCTGTTCTTCAAAGTAGTCAAAATTCTTCAGACCATTTCTGAAAAATAATATTAAGGTTAGTGCTGTCATCTAGTGACACCGATGGGAAACTTTGCACGGGTGGTGAAGTGGTCACTGGGCAAGCGGTCGCCTTACCGCTGATTCACTTTCGATCGTTTGCGTCCACTTTCGATCTAAATGTAATTTAACAATTAATTGCCTAGTTGACTCGTCACAACTCTTATTTTTACCCATTTTTAACAAAACTTATTATTTACGTAATTCCAAATTGATGTTCAATTGCCGCCGAAACTACAGAAAAAGCGTAGACAGAGGTTTTTTTTAAAATTTCAAAAATGGGACGAGCCCTGGATCCCGTTTCTAATTAGTTGTCCAAGCGGCCAATAATAGAAATTCAACTATCATTCATATTTAAACTCTTTTAATAATTAAAGATAGAACAGATTTATTTTTTTATATATTTTATGAGATTTTTAACTCATTGGCTACATTCTGGCATAGTTAATAGTGATATAATCTATATATTTTTTACTCATAACGATAGTTTATTCTGAGTTTACCTAAGTTTTATGTACTGTTTCTAATTATATGTCCACCACTGTATAACAACTCCATAAAAACTTCCTCAAACGGCATGCACTGTGTTTGGGTAAGTTGTATGGTTGGTTTGATCGGGTTCCTATTGTACTTCATTTTTCGACACTGTTCACAGACGTTAATGATAGCTGAAATTGTCTGTTTCATATTAGTCCACCAATAGTGTCTTTTTAGTTTAGTTAGCGTTTCTCTAATACCCCTGTGGACAGTTTTACCTTCATGATACTTTATTATAATGTCCCTTTGCTCATTCTCGTCTGTAACATTAACTACTCTATCTGTACATTCTATCAAATTTTGGGTACCTTTCTTATATAACTCTATTACTACCTTACTAAATACTTTTCTAAAACCTTCTGTTTCAAAATAAATGTAATATTTATACTTAAAATCTACGTATTCTTTTAAAAAGTTCTTAACTAAATGTTCATTATTAGCAACTGGTATATGTACTTCTAATATTCTCTGATTGCTATTTGAAATATCTTTCACACAAATATCGTCTTTGTGCCATGTATGGACGAGAATTTGTCTAGGTTTAGAATCTACTGCTTCGTTTAGTATAGGTATTCCCTCATGTTCTCTGTTTGTTATTGAATGGCCTGTAGCTCCATCATCTGAATCTGATATATCTAAAACTGGTTCTTCTTTACGACTTGCACTTAGTCTTGCAGCTTCTGAATCTGAATCCGACAAGGAAATTATTTCGTCATTGTCGTTACTACCATTATCATAATTAACTTGCATTGATTCGTTATCGTTGTCTTACACGTTAACCTTAATTTCTCTAGTTTTTAGACCATTTATGTTAACTTTAATAGTACTATTTTCAGTGTTAATGCTATTAATCTTGCTACGTGATAACGTATCGGCATTGGAGTTTTGTGACCCTTTCTTATAATTGATTTCGAAATCATATTCTTCTAGCCTTAAGCGCCAACGCGTAAGTTTACTATTTGATTCCTTAAGTGTATACAACCAGGCCAAAGGTATATGGTCTGTGTAAATGTAAAACTTTTTTCCCCATAAATATGGTCTGAAGTGTTTGACCGCCCATATAACTGCTAAAAGCTCTTTCTCTATCGTGCTGTACCTAGACTCTGTATCACTTAGAGTTCTGCTAGCATACGCGACTGGTCTATCTGAACCTATAGGACCCTGAGAAAGTACTGCCCCGATTGCAAAGTTTGATGCATCCGTGGTTAAACTGAAGGGCTTACTAAATTCCGGAAATTGTAGTAATGGAGCATTGGTTAATAGTTTTTTACATGTTTCAAAGCTTTCTATGTATTCTTCATTTAATTCTATATTTCTACCTTTTTTCAAACATACTGTAAGTGGTCTAGTGATCTTCGCGAAATCTTTAATAAATTTCCTATAATACCCTATGAGACCAAGAAAACTTTTGATTTCAGTAGTGGTTTTGGGAATAGGATATTTTAGTACCGCGTCTATCTTATCATTATTAGGCTTTAACCCTTCGCTTGTTATCGTGTGGCCTAAGTGAAGTACCTCTTTACGTAAGAAATGAGACTTATCTAATTGTACTTTTAAGTTAGTTTGACGAAATCTATCAAATACTGCCCTAAGTTTTTCGTTATGTTCTTGGATACTTTTTGCGAAAATGATTACGTCGTCGAAATATACTAAGCAATGTATTCCCTGCAGACCTCGCAGTACGTTATCAATAGCACGTTGAAACGTTGCGGGTGCGGTTTTTAGCCCAAATGGCATTCTATTAAACTGATAGTGTCCAAACGGTGTACTGAATGCTGTTTTTGTTCTATCCTCTTTTTCTACCTCGATTTGGTGGTATCCACTTGCCAAATCTAATGTAGTGAAGTATATACTCTTTCCTAACATATCAAAAAGGTCATTGATATTAGGCAGAGGGTATTTGTCATCAATGGTAATGTCGTTGAGGCGTCTATAGTCAACGACCATTTTCCATTTTTGTTTACCAGAACTATAAATTTTTTTAGATACCAAGTGTACCGGTGAACTCCACGGTGAAAATGATTTTTCAATAACGTTATCTCTTAACTTTTTTTCTACTTGACTCCTAATTTCTGCCGTTTGTGTTGGAGGTAACCTATGTGCCTTAATATGAGTAGGGTCTTCATTTCTAGTTCTTATCTTATGTTTAACCTCGTTTGTGAATGATAATGGCACGTCCTCACAATAAAATATATCCTTATATTCAGTACAAATATTTTAAATCGATTGACTTTCCTCTTCGTTCATGTGATCCACTTTTCACTTGGCAAGGTTATCCGTTAAAAGCTGATCATGTCTAATACCACTATGATTAAAATTTAAACTTAATTTATTATTTAATGAACTATCTTCGATATACGGTTCGACCTTGAAAGGATTACATTGTGTGAATTTTGTTATTATAAAATGGAAGGACAAGTAGGTATTGTCGCTGTCCCACCCGGTGTATTAAAGATTATACCTCTATTCAGTGGTGAGTCAAGACTCCTATCGTTATTCATACGTAAGACAGAGTACATTATTAATTTATACCGTGGAAACGAAATACAAAATGAATATTTGTTCCACGCGATAACTAGCAGATTAAGCGGGGAAGCTGCAAATTTAATTGGGGAGCGAGACTCTATACTAAGCTGGGCAGCATTAAAAAAGGTTTTAGTAGACCATTTTGGAGACCCTAGGACAGAAGACTGTCTGGTCCTAGAATTAGAAAGCGTGAAAATAAATAGGGACGAAAGTTGTCTAGATTTTTGTCACCGAATTCAACAACTACGAAGTATTTTAATTGCGTAGGTCAACGAGTCTGTTATGGCTACCGAAGACAGGATAGCCAAACAAAATATTTATACAAATCTTTCTTTGAATGTTTTTCTTTATAATTTACCACAATATTTAGTTAGGTTGGTACGATTGAAAGGTAGTACTACACTGGAAGATGCACTTAAAACTGTTTTAGAAGAACAAAACTTCCAAGAAGTTTACAATCAGAAAAACTTAAGACCAAATAAATTAAATCACAACTTCCAGGGTCGTAATACCTTTAGTAACTATAATTCACAAGCGACGCATGGCGCGAGCACTAGCACGCCAAATACGCAACGCTACAATAACAACTCTACTCCGAATCGTAATTTAAATAATAACTCGTCAAACAATACGTTACCAATGCGTAATAGAAATAATTCATATAGTAATAATTTTTCGAACAGTTCGTTCCAAGGTAGAAACGCTAATAGGCAACAGAATTATACCTCTCACAATAATAATCCATTCCATAACAATTATAACAGCTCATTTGAACAATCAAGGCCACAGTTGCATCGCCGGGACTTTACTGATAACGTACCGCGCGGGTCGCAACAGGCACAGCCGCTACCGAATGGATCAGGTTGGAATACTGACGTCACGATGCGGACGGCTAGTACTAGACGTGGTAATTATACGGACCGTAATGATAATGAATATAATGTGTTACAGAGCACCTCTGATGATAATGAACAAGTAGAAATTTTTTGTATAAGGGCCTCTACACATCAGAGCGAATTAAATTAAATTATAACGTGTTAAATCTGCCTCATATACGTATTCCAGAATTTTATGCAATTTTTATGCTGGATACTGGCAGTCAACGTTCATTTTTAAGCCCGAAGTTAGCAAATAAATATTTTTGCAACTTTAAAAAGTTTCAAGTGTTTGAAGTGGTAAGCACCCACGCTAGTAGTAGACATAACGAGGTTGCATAAATACCTTTACCTAGAATATTTAGAAGTCAAGAATGGCATAAGTTTTATATTTATAGTGTAGATAATAGGTACGATGGTTTAATAGGTAGTGATTTATTAACACAACTTCATGCGAACATTGATATGAAAAACCAAAGGTTAATTACGAAGGACACATGTATACCGATTATTTATAGCCCACCCGTACATGAACTTTATGTGTTACCGCCGCGAAGCGAATTAAGGGTCCAACTTCCAGTTAATTTGTTGAACGGTGAAGGCATTTTAAATTTTGTGGAATTTTGTGATGGGGTTAGGATGCCAACGGCTTTAGTTACGTGTATAAATGGATTTGCTACATCTGTCATTCAAAATTATACAGATGTACAGATGGAGTTAACAGTAACCAGTCCTTTCAAGGTCGAACCGTATATCGAAGATAGTTCATTAAATAATAAATTAAGTTTAAATTTTAATCATAGTGGTATTAGACATGATCAGCTTTTAACGGATAACCTTGCCAAGTGAAAAGTGGATCACATGAACGAAGAGGAAAGTCAATCGATTTAAAATATTTGTACTGAATATAAGGATATATTTTATTGTGAGGACGTGCCATTGTCATTCACAAACGAGGTTAAACATAAGATAAGAACTAGAAATGAAGACCCTATTCATATTAAGGCACATAGGTTACCTCCAACACAAACGGCAGAAATTAGGAGTCAAGTAGAAAAAAAGTTAAGAGATAACGTTATTGAAAAATCATTTTCACCGTGGAGTTCACCGGTACACTTGGTATCTAAAAAAATTTATAGTTCTGGTAAACAAAAATGGAAAATGGTCGTTGACTATAGACGCCTCAACGACATTACCATTGATGACAAATACCCTCTGCCTAATATCAATGACCTTTTTGATATGTTAGGAAAGAGTATATACTTCACTACATTAGATTTGGCAAGTGGATACCACCAAATCGAGGTAGAAAAAGAGGATAGAACAAAAACAGCATTCAGTACACCGTTTGGACACTATCAGTTTAATAGAATGCCATTTGGGCTAAAAACCGCACCCGCAACGTTTCAACGTGCTATTGATAACGTACTGCGAGGTCTGCAGGGAATACATTGCTTAGTATATTTCGACGACGTAATCATTTTCGCAAAAAGTATCCAAGAACATAACGAAAAACTTAGGGCAGTATTTGATAGATTTCGTCAAACTAACTTAAAAGTACAATTAGATAAGTCTCATTTCTTACGTAAAGAGGTACTTCACTTAGGCCACACGATAACAAGCGAAGGGTTAAAGCCTAATAATGATAAGATAGACGCGGTACTAAAATATCCTATTCCCAAAACCACTACTGAAATCAAAAGTTTTCTTGGTCTCATAGGGTATTATAGGAAATTTATTAAAGATTTCGCGAAGATTACTAGACCACTTACAGTATGTTTGAAAAAAGGTAGAAAAATAGAATTAAATGAAGAATACATAGAAAGCTTTGAAACATGTAAAAAACTATTAACCAATGCTCCATTACTACAATTTCCGGACTTTAGTAAGCCCTTCAGTTTAACCACGGATGCATCAAACTTTGCAATCGGGGCAGTACTTTCTCAGGGTCCTATAGGTTCAGATAGACCAGTCGCGTATGCTAGCAGAACTCTAAGTGATACAGAGTCTAGGTACAGCACGATAGAGAAAGAGCTTTTAGCAGTTATATGGGCGGTCAAACACTTCAGACCATATTTATGGGGAAAAAAGTTTTACATTTACACAGAACATAGACCTTTGGCCTGGTTGTATACACTTAAGGAATCAAATAGTAAACTTACGCGTTGGCGCTTAAGGCTAGAAGAATATGATTTCGAAATCAATTATAAGAAAGGGTCACAAAACTCCAATGCCGATACGTTATCACGTAGCAAGATTAATAGCATTAACACTGAAAATAGTACTATTAAAGTTAACATAAATGGTCTAAAAACTAGAGAAATTAAGGTTAACGTGTTAGACAACGATAACGAATCAATGCAAGTTAATTATGATAATGGTAGTAACGACAATGACGAAATAATTTCCTTGTCGGATTCAGATTCAGAAGCTGCAAGACTAAGTGCAAGTCGTAAAGAAGAACCAGTTTTAGATATATCAGATTCAGATGATGGAGCTACAGGCCATTCAATAACAAACAGAGAACATGAGGGAATACCTATACTAAACGAAGCAGTAGATTCTAAACCTAGACAAATTCTCGTTCATACATGGCACAAAGACGATATTTGTGTGAAAGATATTTCAAATAGCAATCAGAGAATATTAGAAGTACATATACCAGTTGCTAATAATGAACATTTAGTTAAGAACTTTTTAAAAGAATACGTAGATTTTAAGTATAAATATTACATTTATTTTGAAACAGAAGGTTTTAGAAAAGTATTTAGTAAGGTAGTAATAGAGTTATATAAGAAAGGTACCCAAAATTTGATAGAATGTACAGATAGAGTAGTTAATGTTACAGACGAGAATGAGCAAAGGGACATTATAATAAAGTATCATGAAGGTAAAACTGTCCACAGGGGTATTAGAGAAACGCTAACTAAACTAAAAAGACACTATTGGTGGACTAATATGAAACAGACAATTTCAGCTATCATTAACGTCTGTGAACAGTGTCGAAAAATGAAGTACAATAGGAACCCGATCAAACCAACCATACAACTTACCCAAACACAGTGCATGCCGTTTGAGGAAGTTTTTATGGAGTTGTTATACAGTGGTGGACATATAATTAGAAACAGTACATAAAACTTAGGTAAACTCAGAATAAACTATCGTTATGAGTAAAAAATATATAGATTATATCACTATTAACTATGCCAGAATGTAGCCAATGAGTTAAAAATCTCATAAAATATATAAAAAAATAAATCTGTTCTATCTTTAATTATTAAAAGAGTTTAAATATGAATGATAGTTGAATTTCTATTATTGGCCGCTTGGACAACTAATTAGAAACGGGATCCAGGGCTCGTCCCATTTTTGAAATTTTAAAAAAAACCTCTGTCTACGCTTTTTCTGTAGTTTCGGCGGCAATTGAACATCAATTTGGAATTACGTAAATAATAAGTTTTGTTAAAAATGGGTAAAAATAAGAGTTGTGACGAGTCAACTAGGCAATTAATTGTTAAATTACATTTAGATCGAAAGTGGACTTATTGAAGAATTGCTAATCATCTAGAATGTTCTGTGAAGAAAGTTTTTAACGCTATTGCTTATTATAATAGAAACGGAACTACTATAAATGTTGTTAGAAAGGCTCGTCCAAGGAAAACGTCTCTCCGGGAAGATTTGCAAATAATACGTGTAGCTAAACAAAACCTGTTTAAAGGCTCCAACAAGATTAGAAATGAAGTTTTTTCACCTGATGACCCAAGGAACATTTCCTCGAAACTGGTACGCCGCAAATTAGTGATATCTAAATTGTTCGGGAGGTTTTCTCGAAAGGTACCGCTTCTTACCAAGCAACACCGAGAGAAGCGATTATTATTTGCAAAGAAATATCTAACGTACGGGCCGTACGAGAATGGAAAAAAGTATTATTCTCGGATGAAACAAAA
This sequence comes from Catocala sponsa, assembly GCA_963564715.1. Taxonomy (NCBI): domain Eukaryota; kingdom Metazoa; phylum Arthropoda; class Insecta; order Lepidoptera; family Erebidae; genus Catocala; species Catocala sponsa. The sequence goes on from OY751351.1 coordinate 15,051,999, forward strand.
ATAAATATGATGAATTCAGACGGCAAACGCTACGTTAGACGTCCAATAAACCATACTTTTGATTATAAATACACGAGGAGCATAGACAAACACGGCGGTGGTAACATTAAAGTATGGGGATGTTTTCCTGGTTGCGAAGTTGGACCCGTCCGTAAGATTGAAGGTACCTATAATGGATCAATTTCAATACAAAAACATCTTAGCAGAGACAATGATTACCTACACCGACGACCATTTACCTGTGATCTGGATCTTTCAGCACGATAACGACCCAAAACACACGGTCCGCAGTGCTAAATCCTTTCTTAGTGAGCTAAGTGTTACCATATTAGACTGGCCTGCAAATAATCCCGATTTAAATCCTATTGAAAATTTGTGGTACGTCGTTAAAAAACAGTCTCCGTTAAACGTAATTCCAGTCAAAATAAACTTTACGAAGCCTTTGTTGAAGCATGGAACTCGATCGCACTCGATAAATGTATGATATTACTTGAATCAATGCCACGTCGTTGCAGAGCCGTCATTAATAACAAAGGCTATGTAACTAAATATTAATTTTTAAGAAATTTAATAAACCAAACATAATTTTACATAAATAATTTGAAATTGATAACGTTAACACGTTAATAACTTTGATTTTTACCTCATTTCTTTATTGTTTCTAATTACTTGTCCGTGACGGATGGTACTGCAAATGTCGTTTAGTTGTTTGTACGTAAATAAATATCTAAATGGTAGTTGTAAACTCGGATATTTATTTGTTTTTTAATGATTTGTAAGTTGTTGAACGTATTCTCTGCATTTTGTTGTTTTATTTCCAAAAACAAAAGTTTTACGGCAATGTGCCTTGTATAATGTGAAATACGTCGCAAGTGTTTCTAATTATATGTCCACCACTGTATATAGAAAATAATCACTACTTAACTATTGTAGATGCTTTCAGTAAGTTAGCCCAAGCTTTTAACATATCAAATAGAAGTACACCTGAAATAGTAAAAGCATTAATTAAATATTTTAGCATGTACGGGGTGCCGAAAAAAATAAGTAGCGAGCCAGGTACAGAATTCAACAATAAACTTGTACAAGAAATGTTAACTTTATATAAAATCGAAATGCATATAGGGACTCCAAACAATCCCAGTTCCATGGCGATTGTAGAACGTTTCCATTCGACAATCATAGAAATTTACAGATTAGCAAAGTATGAAAAAACTGATCAAGATGCAGCGTCGGTAATGACATACGCTATCATGGCCTATAATAACACCATCCACAGTACAACCAATTTTACACCTTTTGAAATGGTATTTGGCCATACCGATTCAGGCAATGCTTTCGATATAGATAGGGAGAAAAATCTGTTACAGAAACTTGTGCTAGACCATAGGAAACGGTTAAAAGTCCTATATGAATATATTAGCGATAAAATAAAAGAAAATAAAGTTAAGGTTTTAGAAAAGAAAGGCGGTGAAGAACCACCTGGTGTGAAAGAAGGCGAAACTGTATTTATGAAAACGACTAGGACACGAAAAGCTAAGGAAGAACCACGTTACGAAAAGGCGAAAGTAAGAGGGAAAGTAGATAGGAACATTGTGCCTTTAAAGCTTAAAAAGAGAAATACGAAAGTAGCAGTAAAGAATATAAGACGTCCTCCACAGGTGGCGCCAAGCAGTCCTGGTGAGCCTGGCCCTAGTGGAATTGGCAAGCAGCGTAAACATAGAGGATATGAGTCAGAATCCTGGAATAGCGCCGATACGGATAAGTGCAGCAGTGATTCAGAGTAATCATTGGACTATTTTTAAGACGTTAGATTTAGAAAAGTTAGATAAGTACTTAGATATTAATATTCGCCAATACTTTAGGTTAAAAGATATAATTTACTTACAAAAAGAGTCACGAAATGAGCTTATAGGTCTTATTTTACAGACAGAATCATATATGGAACTCACAAAAGATAGATTAAAACAAATAGTTCCTAGTAAAAGGCTTAAAAGAGGATTATTAAATCCGTTAGGTTCCATCATCAAATTAATTTCAGGCAATCTTGATAATGAAGATGCTATTAAATATAACTCGGAAATTAGTTAACTTAGGAATAAAGAACATTCAGTAGAAAGAAAAGTATCACTAATGCAAAAAGCGTTTGATAAATTAGTTAACATATCAGATGATATGAAGTTTAATTTGCTACAGTTAAATATAAAAACTTCGCAATTACAGACACTTCAGTACAATCAAACAAGAATACATAATATCGTAAGTCAAATGAATACTTTATACCAGATTTTAAATAACTTTCGTTCTATTTATAACGTTATACAAGAAATCGAAACAGCAATAGCGTTTAGTAGATTGCATATTTTACACCAATCAATAATTAATTCCACAGAACTTTTAAATATTTTAGTAGAAATACCATAGGTTAGTTTATAAAGTTGATAAAGATAAGCTTACTAAGTTAGAAGAAACTATTATGTTAAAAGCGTATTCAGATAATAATAAGTTAGTTTTTATATTAGAAGTCCCTTTATTAGACACGGTTACATATATGTAATTATTACAAAATAATTCCGATCCCCATATACAATCCCAGCACACTTAAAACCTCTATCATAATTGCGAGATACCCTTACCTCTTAGTGAATGGATTGAAATACAAACCTGTAGTAAGTCCGTGCAAGCAGATAGAAGATGAACGAGTCCTATGTAAAGAAGAAAACATCATACAATACGCTGAAACGACGTGCATCGAACAAATCATACTGCTGAAAAACTATTCTGCATGTCATCGCCACTCTATACAGATAGAAGATACACGTAGCCACATGGTAGCTGATGGAATATGGTTACTCTTCGCTAAAGAAAACGTAATACTCACCGAAAACTGCAACGATGAAATCATGAGATACAACATGCAAGGAACATTTTTGGTAATCTCCAGCCAAAACTGCGAGACACAAATAGGAGAGAAAACCATCAACAAAATCTACGAGACAAGGACACCAGATGCCAGTCTGCGATTGAGACCAGTCAACATGCCGGAGCTGCAAGAAGAAATCAGAGTGGAAGATAACCAAGTCGACCTTCGGGGTGTGGACCTCAACGATATCAAGAACATTTTAAATAGTGCGAAATATAGCAGTGAAAGTGTAAACGAAAGCGATATCATAATGACCAAGGACATCAGTGTATGGACAATAAGTGTCATAGTTATAATATTTGTATTTCTAATTGTATTTGTGATTGTCAAATTTAAAGTTTTTAATATGATTTTTGTTTTAAAACGAAATCATCTGGAGCCAAGTAACTCAACTCCAGCTGATTTCTCTCTTAAGGGGGGAGGAGTTAAGGATGCCACCCCCATAGATATATGCCTACTTAGCTCTAAATAACATATATACATAACACGTGTAAGGCAGCGTGAGAAACTTAATGGAAAGTTCTAGAACAAATTATGCTGACTTTTACTTATAATACTTGTTACTGGAAACCCGTGTAAACATCGAATGTTCTAGAACAAATAATGCTGATTGTCACTTTACTTACTAGAATCCCGGTTATATGAAACCCGTGCAACCGACATTTTATGTACTTAGTTTATAATTTAATTAAGATTCATTCTGTTCTCGCGAATGACTCTGTAAACACCTTGCTTTCTAAATAAATATATTTTTTGGAAATTCGGTTTCATTAAACCTTGACTAGTTCTTTGTAAAAATGTAATATAATTGTATTCGATCTCACAGTTTCACTGCTCTATTCAAAAATATGAAGAGCGATATAAATTTATATCTTGAATCCAAAGAAAATTGGTATATACACTAATTTCCTAATATTAATAGGTATGCTCTATTTAACTTTATACATCTCAATGCGGATTAGCAAATAAAATATTTTTAATAATGCAATAATTACAAAAACAATATAAAATAACGGACTACATATAATTAAAAATAACTCAAGTTATTTAAAATGTATAAATAGGAATAAAATAGTATCAAAATATTCGATACTACCTGTGCTAGTCTTTTTAATAAGCTGGTAAGGTAATAATTACATAAACAATATTACATAATGTATCTATACACATATAATTAAAAATAAGTCGCGTTATTTCAAATGTATGAAAAGAAATAACAAAGGTATCAAAATATTCGACAATAACTTTGCTCGAAGTATACGATATTATTATTCAAGTGTGCGCCACTGTTTCGTCGAGCTTGCGTTCGCGGCACATTTGAGTTGCGTAATTTTGAATATAGGTACGCCCTTAAGACTGCGCCGAGCGAAATGTGCCAAAACAGGCGGTCACAGTTAAGTGAATAAAATCAACACTTTTTGTTTAATACAAATATAAAATACACATTTACCATAACAATTACTCCGTGTAAAAACTTAAAATAATTAATATTTTCGCCTACAAAATTACGTAAATTTGCACGAAAAATGCAAAAACGTAAGCTCGTGTTACGTGATTTTAGATTATAACAGTAGAAATCTATCCTATTTTACAGCTTAAACGAAACATAAATAGTTATATAACAATTTGTCCGTCCCAAATATTTAAGTTATTGGTTGACAATATGCATATTTATCAAAAAAGCACTTCAAATCCTCGATACAATTTTACTATGGCGGCCCTGCGCCGATTTGAATATGCGCCGCACGACCGATATCTGTCTTACGCTCGGCGCAGTCTTAATGCATTTTATCACGTTTGATCGCAAGGATTGCTATAACTTTTTATTAAACGAAATAAATAAATGATTTTAGCATTAATTATATTTACAACAGTGCGATCTATTGGTTAAATGTAGAACTACACTAAGACCCTGCGTAATAGTTAGTTTATAATACATTTGTCTAGATGGCGCTGTATTAAATTACTTATAACACATCCTTAACAACAAAAAATTGTCTAATATTACTAGCAAATATATTATTTATATAACTTACGTCAATTCACAACCTTCATATAGCTTTCTATACACATAACATTCTGTGAAAAGCCAGGTATTGTTGAAATACTTCTTTTGGTCCTGAGCTTCGATCCAATCGTTCCATTTTTTTGACTCGGGAGTGTCAGCTACAAACGGTTCATACGGTTTATTGGTTACTAAATCATTTTTTAACTTTGTAACCACTTGCATAAATTTCTGAACATCATCTGCAGACTGAAAAAAAAAATTTACTTAGTAAAGTTTTCTATTATCTTCTGACAAACAATATGTCACTCAGTTATTTTTGATAAAATAAGCAACACGTTCGCCATATTATGCTTGAAGAAACCTACTGATTCCAAAAACGCCTTTCTTTTACAATATAATTAAAAAACAATATTTAATTTCGATGCCGCAGCGCTAGATGGCGGTACGTTCATTTAGAAATATTATTTTAAACCTAATGCGGCCGCACGCGAAATATTTTTTATACATCTTTTACGGCATGCTCTGTGCTATAAAAGCCCTCGTCATGAATAAAGAATTAGAAAATATGTGTTGTGGAAAAGCGCCACTAGCGGCTGGTAAACTAATTAAAATACTTTGAAAGCAACTTACTATAAAATACTTTCTTTACGTAACTAAAATATACTAGACAATAAAATATGCATTATTATCTGGGAGTAGGCTTTAAGCGACAATTTACTTTAATACAAAATATATTTTATATTATCATAATGAACCTTCATGTACTTAATTCGTTTACCAGCCGCTAGAGGCGCTGTTCCATTAAAATGAGTTTTTGTGTGCACTTAGAATATTCACTCACTATTTTAAAATATTTAATTGTATTTAAAGAAAATATTTAACTACACTGTAATGTACTTTATCAGTTATATAACTAAATAAAATGTAAATAGATACGTACGCCACCTTTAATTTTACCTCCTTCCCTTGACAAATAGTCTATGAGTTTGGTCAATATCACTGGAAGTCTATCCTTCAAAGAAAAATATGCGAAGCTCCTGTAACAATAATAAAAAAAATATATATTTTTTTGATAATATAAAGAAATGTAATAAATACGAAAACATTAACTTAGATAGGTATAGTTTCATTTTGTTTATGCAAAATAGTGATTAAAAGAACAAAATTTAAAAAAATATAAATACACATAAATATAATAATTATTTTAATAATAAGATATTTATATTTTTACATGAACAAAATAATTAAAAACATATTCCGAAAAATACCAAGTTATTTTCTTAAAAAAATACAAAAATAATATACTTTTGAAATACAAAAATATAAAATAAACGCAAAAAGAGAGCCGCCCGAACAGGGACTTGAACCCTGGACCCTTGGATTAAAAGTCCAATGCTCTACCGACTGAGCTATCCGGGCTCTAAGAAACGAATTGAAATTACCGATTACATACGGCAAACAACAGACTGTAACTGTTTTTGTACAGAAAGATATACATTCCTATACACTTTATTCCTTTAAATATAAAGTTCATTTTAGCTAAACGTTGTATTAGACCAACGCGAATTATAGAATGTAAAGAATTGAATAAACAAATTAAGAATCGAACGCCGTTTGTTTTAAAGTTCAGATTACAGTACCAGACAATTATGGAATTACTAGTCTCTATTCGATTTAAATAGCCCAAGAGCCCACAATGCAACGGCAAGACGTTCGTTATTTTATAAAAGGTTAACGTTTCTCTGTGCATGTCCCCAACACAAGTAAGAACGTTCAGCGAGTATGGAGTTTCGATTGTGGTTACTTGGCCAGGTACCTAACAGGTAGTAAAGGTGTATAAAATAGTACCTCAAAGGAGACCGTCCATATTCGGCTTGCACGTGGACAATCGTTTTATAAACAAAGTAAAATATTAAAAGTTTTGTTTTAATATAATAGGAAATATTGGTTACCATCCAGTAGTATGAAATTGACTTATTTCACTTATATATTATATTATCAAAATAAAACACACTGCCTGGAAGCAATAAGGCAGTATTACTGCAACTGCATAGTCGGCCGAAGGACTGTTGGTTGCTGTGCTCACATAATGTCTGTAATATGGTACCTAAGCTGGGCAAGATATGAAAATGTCAGTCCACCAGCCCAGTTTTTGGAAAATATTTTAATAACTTATGAAGGTGATGGTGACACATGAAAACAATATTTATTTTAAACAATGTGTTTTATTTATTATTTAACGAACTTGATACTAAACTTCACAAAATAATGTTTTCTACTTAGTTTAGGCTACTCAAAGTTAATATTGTTATTACAATATAAAATTGTTCACGCCCAGGCCAGGGTCCCATATAACGTGGTCGGTCTCCTTTGTTAAAGTATAAAGCTCAATTTTTTATATTTTCTTCGGAATAACATAAAAAAAATAGCTAATGATTTACATCAACGTTACATCTAGGCTGAGACTAGGCTACCTTTTACATGTATATAATAAGTACTTTTTTGTATTTTATATCTGTTACCTGCCCAAGTAAGTAGCCACAATCCAAATGCCATACTCGCTGATCCTTCTTACCTGTGTTGGGGACACGGACAAAGAAACTTTCACCTTTTTTAAAATAACGAAGGTCTGGCCGTCGTGCTCTAAAATATGTAATGTAATTTTACGCCAGCCATAACAACCCAACCTCATATTTCGATGGCTTTTTATAATAACATCACATGTAGTTTTAGACAAGCGTATACACTAGTTTTGACCCCCGCCATGAATCCCTCGAGAACACATACAAGGATAAAAAGTTTCCTCTGTAATCTGTATGCCAAGTTTTAGCTAAAACTTTCACGTTTATATAAGTGGCATCATAGTTACCCAAATTCATCTCGTGTTCAAAACTCGTACAATATTTACTCACAGACTAGTGATGAATAATAAATAGCGTACTAAAACCGGTATCGCTAAATAGGTATACATTGCATTTCACATTATAACATTTAACAAGAATGAATTCCTTATCCCTATTATGGTATAAGGAATTCATTCTTGTTATGATATTCTTATACTAACTAATATTATAAATGCCAAAGTGAGTTTGTTTGTTACAATTTCACGCTTTTACTCGAGCGATCATCATGAAATTTTGCATACACGTCAGGGACACAAATAGCAGCGATAGCTCAGTGGGGAGACCAACAGACTGCAATGCAGAGGGTCTTGGGTTCGAACACACGTCGCGCACCTCTGACTTTCGAAAGTTATAATGAGTTTTCGAAATTATATGCGTATTTATTGACAATTATTATCGCCTGCTCCGTGCCTCGGAGAGCAAGTTAAGCCGTTGGTCCCGGCTGCCATTAACATCTATGGCAGTCGTTATTGGGAAGTCAGTGCCCTATAACATCCTGACACTGGTTTAGCTTTAGGACATCGTCAGCCTTCGGGTTCTCCGCAACCCGAAGGCTGACGATATCCTGACGATATCAGATGGCAGTCGCTCCGTGTAAAAACTGATATCCAGTCAAATCCGGTTAGACTAGAAAGCCGACCCCAAGTGACTTGGGAATAATAAAGGCTAGGGAGAAGAAGACGTTGTCAGGGACACAGGATAGTATATATTTTATCCAGAAAAAGTACTGTTACTAACCTAACCTACATTTAAGCGAGCGAAACCGCGAGCAATAGCTAGTATATTATAAAAAGGGAAATAATTATTTGTTTGTATTCGATAAACTCTGAAACTACTGAACCGATTTTAATCATTCATTTAGGTACCATTAGAAAGCTACTTTACCCAGAAGTAACATAATACAATATATACAATACGCTACATCACGGTAGTTTTCAGAGATTAGCTCATTTAAACAATCTCTTTATGCCGCGACCACACGCTTGCCGCTTGCCGCAAACTCCAAACCTCCACAAACGTTTGGCTTGACTTGGGGAAACAAACTTCACCATCCACACACTTGCGAGTGAGTTTGTGTGTTCTGAAGAGGCAAGCATGACGGACGTGATGGACAGCGAGCTTGTATCGGCCATAACATTTGGCTTAAGTTATTTTTATTATAAAAACAAAAAAATAATTAAAAGGAGACGAAAAATACGGCAGAAAAGATGGTGGATATTAACTAATTCTTTAACTCTTTTACTGCCTTATTTAATAAGGTGCTGAGGCGACTCCATGAATCGGCTACTTTTTTTTTATCTTTGTGATAAATATTTCCTGGGTCCCAAATGCAGGGCTCTGCCTGGTAACACTCCAGGAAGTTCAACACTTCGTCAGTAGACCAGTCACTCATTCTTTTTCAGAGCGTAATTAGGTACGTCTGTTCGCCACCGGTACACAAACGAGACTGAGTGCGCGCAAGCGTGTGGACGCATCGCAAGCGCTTGCGGCAAATTCCTTTTGAATTGTGACAAAAACCCGACACTCGATCGGATCGGCCACAAGCGCTTGCAAACCTACACAAACCAAGGCAAACTCTCTATCCACACGCTTGCGCTTGTCGAGGCTTGTTGAGGATTGGCAAGCGTGTGGTAGCGGCATTAGATATATTACATTAGTATAGAACTATAGATGGAAGATAGTGGTGCCAATTCTGTTGTCACAAAAGACTCTAAACTTAACTAAAAATCACAAAAAAAAATTTTTGTCCTGTCACTTTTGTCAATTTCAGAATACGAAATGTAATTTGAGAGGACTAAACTAAATTTTTGTGATTTTTAGAAAAGCTTAAGAGTATTTTGTGACAACAGAATTGGCACCATTATCTAAAGTAATAGCATTATAATTACTTGATAGCACCTCTGTTTATTTAGTGATACAGTACTGATGTTAAAAGCGTGATATGCCTACCCATATCAATGTAAGTAGGGTGATTTGTATATATCCTAGTAACGCCGAGAATAAACAGTTAGGTACTTCTTACAGTGTTTAGAATACATTCAAATTACTGGACGCGATCTATGTCTTTAGCCTTGCAGAGAAGATATCACATTGCGCATTTGTGTATTCAAATAACATATAATTATGTTAAGAATATATTAATGTTTTAATTGTTTTCATATAAATAATGATACATGATCTATTTAAGATAAATATATTTGAATAATTAACAATATTTCGGATCACTTGTAAATTCAAATATTTAATAGATACGCACAATACATTATAGCTTATTAATTTGCAAGCCATGCTATAACATAGTGACCTTACAATGGATAAGTCCACCTCCATTCCTTCCTCTACCATTCTCACAACTAAGAACAGGAATGCGGCTTCGCACTCAGAGCCAACATAATAAACACTGGGCACAGACAACGGACTGCAGACAGTCACATTTCACCACGTTTGACACACCGCCTGCTCAACCTACAATGATTGGACCTTCGGACCATCGTGGGGATCCTAACAGGACGCTGTCCCCTGAACAACATCGGATCTGTACAACATCGGAGCAACAGACCGCCCACTCTGTAGGGGATGTCTGACCGAAGAAGAATCTGCTGCTATGTAGTCCTGGAATGTGTGGGAGTAACAGCACACTGTAAGGAAATCCTTAACAACCCAAGGTCACTCCGCGAAGCCTGCGAAGACCCCAGGTAACTTCTGTGCTTCTGGGCGGAGTTGGACTGGCTATCTCCATAACAGGCCGACTCTCACGCATAATGGACCAACTTGGAGTTCAAATGCGGAAAAGGGGGTCCAGTTACAATTCCAAAAAAGCCATGCTATATACTTTTAATAAGAAATACTGAACAAGCCAATTGTCATAATATATGCTGCTCTATGGAAAATCTTGGCAGAAAGTGCAATATAACTTATTCCCTTCCATGAATCAAATCTAAGACCACTCGGCAATTGTGAAAGTCAAACCAATTTCAACTATCAACTCGCGTCTTTACATTGCCTTTGCAATATAGAGATAACAAGATGCACAGCTTACTGCCTACTAGACATCTTTCCAGTCTAGTCTGAGTCTACTACTGTAAATATCCTAAGAAAAACCCCATTGACTCTTTGCCCAACGTAGAAAATGAAACTGAATCGAAATTGCAAACAAACCTATGCAATGGAACCAAAGAGAAATCTCATTCAAATTTATTTGTATAAACATACTTGGCACAGTAACTATTTTGAACATGATATACAGGGTATTTATAGAATCATTTTGATGCTCACAATTTCAAACCAAATAGTTTCCTAGTAGAGCTAAGTAATGTTTTTTTTAATAAGCTAATAATTGAGTACCTATAGATTCAATAAAGGTATAATAATTCTTAATAATAATAACTAGGTTTTGTGTAGCGGTCAAAATTTAACCACAATAATTATTAAAAATTTGCAGATTGCATTTGTATGCAACCCTCAAATTTTCAATAATTATTATAATGTGTATCTACATTTTCTGTACATTAAAAACATCACTTTTTTGGAAACTAAAGCTGAAGCTTAAGCTGATCAAGAGCTACTAAATGGTTTTTGGCTAACAAACAGTGGAAAATAAGATAGTGCTTTTTTTGTCTTTGTCTTACTTATTTATAGATTCTTTATTGCATAAAACATAGTTATAAACCTAGTGGGAATGATCTTAAATAGTAAGTAGGTCTGTTATATTATATCCTGGATACTGCTTTTTATAAGTAAATGGAAAATATCTAATGTTAAATACTACAGTAGCCTTGTTTCCAATCAGATAAATAAATAAAAGTACCTTCAGAAAGGATAAATTGACTTCACTATGAACCCTTTGAAAACTTTTCACAAACCAAGTATCGACCCTTTTGTTGCTTTTAATCTCTTAATGTGAACACGGCGAACACGGCGAACACAACACAAGGCGACGAAGTCACAACTTTTCATCAAGTGAGCCAGATTGCGCCGTCTTAGATTAAAGGACATTGCCTTTAACTCATTAAACCTTGTACAGACACCTACACCTAGACACAATGGTCACAGAGTACTTTTTTATATAAGGAATAGAGGTCTCTCTCTGCCTCTGAAATAAGCATCGCGACACTACCGCCGCCTGCATTATTGAGATCGAACTATTTCCAGTAAATATACATAACTATACCTACATTACCTACCTATAATCTGTGTACGGATAGGTACCAGGCCTTACTTACATGTATATTATACATACATACATACATAGATTCACGCCTGTTTCCCAGAGGGGTAGGCAGAGACTACGGATTTCCATTTGCTACGATCCTGACACACTTCTCTGGCTTCATTCACTTTCATCACATTCCTCATACACGCCCGTCGGTTCAAGGAGCTCTTAACCTGGCCTTTGTCCAGGACGCCTCCGATCTGGTCGAGAAACGTTCGCCTAGGTTTTCCTCTTGCGACTGTTCCATTCACACTAGCCTTATAAACTTTCTTAGTCAGTCTTTCCTCGTCCATTCTTTCTACATGTCCAAACCAGCTTAACATACCCTTTTCTATTCTTGTAACTATATCCACTTTCATGCCGCATCTCTCTCTAATCACACTATTTCTTATTCTATCTTTCAGAGTCACACCACATATGCTTCTCAACGCTCTCATTTCTACAGCATTTATTCTGCTCTCATGCTTCTTTTGCCATACCCAACTTTCACTTCCATACATAAGTGTGGGCACTAATAGTCCTCTATGAACAGCCAAACGTGCCTTTTCGGATACATTTCGACTGTTCATAAAAGCGCGTAGGGCTCCATTCACTTTGTTGCCAGCAATCGTTCTCCTTTCAATATCTCCGTCATGTTTACCATCCCTTGTAAACAAAGAACCCAAATATACAAACTCTTTCACTTGCTCCACTTTTTCTCCATCAATCATAATATCATAAAATCATCGTCACGCACTCTTCCTTTTCAAATACCATTACTTTCGTCTTGTTTACATTTATTTTCATTCCTTTACTCTCATGTATATTATATTTCTTGTATTACCGTTAGCATTATTTTCAACTGTCTATATTAGTTAAAGAAAATGCTAAAGATAAATACATCTTGTCACTTGAGGTTTTCAGGAATAAAACAATAATTAACTATAAATAATTATTTATTTCATCTTTTAAAGCACTTGTGAAAGTATTTTTACGCTTTTATTTGATATTCATCCTCATCACCATTATAATCTCTCTTTCCTACTAATATTTTAATAATGTCTTTGTCATAATGTCTACAGTCCACTAGTATAAACACAAAAGCACAAAATAATACGAGTCTCTATCTCAAACAAAAACGGAACAACTTCGTACAACTCGACGTAAATCTGGAGGAGAAGGACAAAGCACTTAACTCAACTCAACAGACTAGGATTAGGAAATACAATTACTCCGTAATATCAATTCAAAAACATCAGTCAATGTCAGACATCAAATTCACAACAAACAAAGTGAAGAAAAGATGAAATTGAATTAATAATAACGGCGCCGTGTGGTTGACAGTAAGATTATAATTTCTACTAAAATAAACGTAAAAAAATTAAGAATATTATCATTTCCATATTCTTCAATATTTTTATCGATTTTAGTTAATCTTGTTAATCGATAAAAAATAATTTCATATAAAAACTATAATTCAAGGCAATCACATGGCATTTTTATAGCTCTCATGGATTAGAAATCTACCATATAAAAATAAAATTTGTAGCATGTTTAAAATGATAATGCGGCTAGTTTTAGAAGTAGTGGCAATACACTGAAAGTTCCGCCAAACGACTGTGTTCCAGATTTGGTATAATATTCTCGCTGGTAGTGCCATCTGTATGCCTGATACCAAAGCAAGACATTATAATGCTACTAAGTTAAAAACGTACAAATGTACATGGGTTCTCTATTTTTTCTGTTCAACATAATTTAGTACTATTATTTTTCGACAAGTCATGAAATAATGTACTAAGATTGAGTACCCTGCACAATGGTTTAACACTGTGTTGATACGGTTAAATAGGAATTGCTTATGTATGTGTGTACTGAGGGCCCACTTTTATTTTTGCGGATTTTTGCAGTTTAACTAACAATAGTGATTAGTAAAAGTTGTGGAAATATTTGTAAAACGAATATTAAAGTTTGTAAAGACTTTATTCAAAAGATATATTGCCTTAAGTGGGTCCCTCGGTTCACACACATTAGCTCCCAAATCTAGATATATAATGAATTCACCAACAAATTTTAGTTATAGACCTTTAGTAAAACATGAATAAACATCTACACAACATTAAAAAACCTAATGTGAATAGATAATAAAAAAATACAAACGCCTTTCTGTGGTCCCTGAGGGACCACATTAATTTATGTCATAATTAATAGATTATAACATGAACATTACATATTCATAAGCCAATCTTTAGTAAAAATTACAAGAGAAATTTTAAAACTAAAGAAATATCACAAATATTGGTAAGTATTGTAAACTTTACGTTTTTGTTGGTGGGCCCTCAGTTCACACACTACGCAAATGCTAATTGTTTAAAATATAATTAAATACAACAATTACAAAAATATAGAGCCTTTCAGTGCTTAGTAATTTTTTTATACTATAGATCTGTATTTATCTTATCGCTGGTTTCATTGTTATTTTATCAAAAATGTACAAATTAGGTTTTCCATAGTAGTAGGTTGTCCATGTAGTCAAGACATTTTATATGATTGTTTTAATTTAATTTGATTTGATTATGTATGAGTTTATTATTTGATATTAGTTTCATTTTCGTAATATTTTTTATTACATTGTTATTAACGAATTGTTTATCTTATTTGACTTTTTATAAACGTAAACATTGTCTACTTATGTAATTTCATTCTTTAAATTTTCGCATGCCTAGTAAGGGTGAAATGTGTACTAATTATACATGTAACAACTTTTGTCAACCATTTCTATAGCGAATAAATGATTCTGATTCTGATTCTGAAGAGATAATATTGTTTTAAGAACCATTACATACGTTAAGTTTCAAAGTTCCTGCATAGTCGTAAAGTGTGAAATAAAAATGAACAGTTGTTGTTGTATGTGGGTAGTTTAGAATTTTCATTTATTTGCGGACGTTAAACTGTCAGCTTGTTGCTTGTCGGGATATCGCTCACTTACGCGTATTAATTTTAAACATTTGTGTTTCCGTGGCAAATTTACTTACCAATCCAATTCATTGTGCTATTATTTTACCAATTTTATTATTGCGAAGCAGTGGGAATGGATTTGTTATTAATATTACTGTTTTCCCTGTTGTTTATCTGGTAAGTACCTACTTGATACAAAGTACAATTTGATCATTATTTAATTCCGTGTTAAAAGGAATAAACACTAACAATAATATATGTCGTATTGTGCAGTGATAACAATTCTGCGGGTCGGCCACCAAATGTACCTTATGGACGTCAGAAAGAGATACTTTTGAAATATGCCAAACGCTTGGAAGATCCAAATATTAAATACAATGATCTAATATTTACATTAATGTCCCAAGAACTTGACCATAAAATGTCACCCATGGCTTTATATTTATCATTTAAGCGGCAAAAAGATAATATATTTGCCACAGATTACCAACAGTCTAATAATGTTGAAACTTTGCCATCAGCGTCGTGTAACAGTCCACCATTATCAACGGATTTAGCAATCACTAAGAAACAAAATATTTCAAAAACATTTTCTTTTTATCTGGACGTCTATGATTGGAAGAAAATACAACCAATGGTGGGGATTAAGAAGAGGACTGGTTCGTCATCATACAGAAGATATAAAACATTACCAAAATACAAATGGAGCTGTATGTTAAAAGAAAAAATATGGGTAAACTCAAAATTACCCTGTACATTAACTCTTAAAAAAGGTTGTATTCGTGAGAATTACATACAGTTATTTGGTAAGTGCTCACAGTGTAGTGCACAGATTGTTGTAAATAGTGAAACTACTACTGAAAATCTTTTCAAAATTACTTGTACAATTAATAATTTTGATGGGTTATATGAACACAAAAAAAATATCAAATCAAAATTAACACCTTATAGGAGACGACAACTGGTTAAAGAATTACAAAATAAACCATCAGTATTGGTCCGAAACATTTTGGCTTCGAAATTAATTACCGATGATAATATAACTCCACCAATACTCCCTTCATCTGCAGCTTTTAGAAAAATTAAATCTGACGGTAGAAAGGAACCTTTGCCCCATTCTGATCAAATTTTATCATTGTTAATAATGGAGAAATCCATCGATGACGATAAAAAAGAAATACGCGAAATGTGTGTTTTTCCGAATTTTCGTTTATTGTTTTGGTCTGATAATCAAATCCAATATTATAATACCTATCAGGCTAAATTTTCAAAAGTTACCTTGACAGTTGATGCTACTGGGTCTTTTTTCGAAACCATATACCTTCCTGATAGGACTCCACTTACAAAAAAAATGTTTCTTTATGCAGGACTTATAACAGGAAACGAAAAATTGAAATCTGTTCCCGCATTTCAGATGGTAACTGATTCACATTCCCAGGATACTATATTATATTGCTTAAAAAAATGGTTAACTTTTGTAGATAATCCACCGCAAGAAGTCATTATAGACGATTCTGCAGCTTTGATTTCTGCTTGTGTTCAGGCGTTCGCGTTATATTCTTGCACAAAACTATATATTCAACATTTATTTTCTGTTTTTGAAGGTAATTTTTCTTACAATGACACCAAACCAAAAGCATTTATCAGGTTGGATACTAGTCATTTCGTCAAGAATCTTCATCGCAGTTTTGATAGTAAAATTGATTTACGTTTGAAATATTTCTACATTAAGTGCGTATTATTTTTAAAAAAATGTGAAAATTATCAATTACTTAAAAACACTATTATTGATATTATTAGTGTTGCACTCACCCAGTACGATGGCGACTATAGTACGAACATTGAAGACGAAACCGCAAAAAGCCGTCTTAATAAATTAATTCATAAAATTGAGTTAGATCTTAACTTAGGTACTGAAAATGTAGAACAAAATGAATCTCATGATGCTCACGCACTTAATGCTGATGATTTAGAATTCACTGTTTGGTTTGATACTGTTGTTGAAGACGTAAAAAGACAAAACAAAAACATAATATCAAACAACAGGAATGAATATTACTACCCTCCGTTTATTTCTACTTTCAAAAGAATATTATGGAAACTTCCGTTGTGGTCTAATTTAGCATGCTCACTTTTCGAATCGGATAATAAAGCACCATCTTCATCAGGAATTGAAAGCCATTTTAAGACTTTGAAACACCTCGTATATAAAACTAAAGTACAAAAATACAGAGTGGATGAATTCCTAAAACTTCATGCAGAATATACTGACGGAGAAATTAAATTGGCCTTTGGTGATTTACATCATGATATTGTTAATAAATGTACTGTCGATAAAAAAAAGAGGAAAAGGAAATTGGCGTTGAAGAAAACAAAATGTCAGAAAAAAACGAAGTACACGACAACCTCAAATGTGACTAGACAATGTAGATCATTGGACCAACAATCACTGAAAGATCACAGGGAAATAAGTGAATCAGAACTAATACCAAAAATGAAAGATTTTAACGAGGACTCTATATTTGCAGATCAGCCGTCATTCGTTGAAAATTGGAAAGGGCAGGGTAGGCTTGTAAAAGAAAAATCTGTGCATAAATTAAAGTTTTTAAAAAATGGAAACCTTTGTGACTATGTGCGCGTTAATTCTGATTACGTGGAAATTAAAAATACTTGTGCCTTTGATTCAGTCATGTATATGCTTAGTTTAGGGTACAAGGAAAACGTATATATTAAAAATCTAATCGATGCTTTACAAGAAAAAATAATTTTACAATACATAAATAAGCTGTCTGATATTGATTGTGAAGACAACGATATTTACATGTTAAGGGCAAAAATTATTCAACTATATTTGCAAACACCGCCTTCCAGGGCAGGAGATCATTTGATATATCACTGTGAATGCAACGCTACAAATATTATCGAACGATTTCCTCTTCAAAGTTTCAGAAGTGCAGTCTTTACAAAACATTGTTCCAACTTGTTTTGTTCAATGCCTGCTATCAAACGAGATATTATGTTTTTGTGTTTAAATTTAAATATCATTCAGATTTTCGGTATAAGTTGTTTAGAGCAAGCAGTCGTTTTTGATGAAGAAACGAGAGAATGCGTGTATTGCAAAAGTAAGGTATATTTTAAACATGACTTGTCAGAATTCATATGCTTTGATTTAAACGGTACTAATGAACAGTTTTTATGTGATATCCCTCGTTCAATAATAGTTAGGGTAAAATTTATTCATGTATAGGAGCAATCGAATTTGTCCCTCCCTTAGTTGAAGGTGGCATTGGCCATTACAAATGCCACTCATTAGTAAATGACAAAATTCAGTGTTACGATGATAACTGTAGTAGAATTTTTGAAAGCAGTAAGGAGACAATGTTTTTACATGTGATTTCATATGGTCTCATTGATGTCAAACCACAGAGCAAACAACAATAAGTCATCATTTATTCAATTTAATTTTCAATATGATTATATACGATTGTAGCTTATAAATAATATAACCTATCACTTGTACAATATCCTAGTAATAAATGATCTTAAAATACATGAACAGTGCTTTTCTTTAAGTGTGGACACCCTATACCAGACTTAGTATGAAAATCAATAAAAATGTAAAAATGACAAAACAAAAACAAAACCAGTGATAAGATAAATACAGATCGATAGTATAAAAAAATTACTAAGCACTGAAAGGCTCTATTTTTGTAATTGTTGTATTTAATTATATTTTAAAAACAATTAGCATTTGCGTAGTGTGTGAACTGAGGGCCCACCAACAAAAACGTAAAGTTTACAATACTTACCAATATTTGTGATATTTCTTTAGTTTTAAAATTTCTCTTGTAATTTTTACTAAAGATTGGCTTATGAATATGTAATGTTCATGTTATAATCTATTAATTATGACATAAATTAATGTGGTCCCTCAGGGACCACAGAAAGGCGTTTGTATTTTTTTATTATCTATTCACATTAGGTTTTTTAATGTTGTGTAGATGTTTATTCATGTTTTACTAAAGGTCTATAACTAAAATTTGTTGGTGAATTCATTATATATCTAGATTTGGGAGCTAATGTGTGTGAACCGAGGGACCCACTTAAGGCAATATATCTTTTGAATAAAGTCTTTACAAACTTTAATATTCGTTTTACAAATATTTCCACAACTTTTACTAATCACTATTGTTAGTTAAACTGCAAAAATCCGCAAAAATAAAAGTGGGCCCTCAGTACACACATACATAATTGCTTTGCCGCTAGGGCAAGGTTTGAAGTTCTACTGTTGACAATCAAATGACAGTTTTTTTTTTTTTTTGACAGAATGTGTCTGGACTCCTGAGTCTAAGCATTAGCCCAACTTTTGCTTAAACTTTGTTTTATAAGATTTGTAGAATAATCTAAATTTGAGCAATGGTAATGCAATAGTTGGAATAATATGACCAATCACCAGCAAGAAGCTTTACACAGGTATATGAAAAGTAGTTGACAGATTGTATATTATTTATATGTACAATATATTTTAGTCATGGCTCACTCATTTAGGATAACTCAAACTTTTGGTCACATGCAGAAATCAAACCTAAAATACTAATTTGCAAAGAAATGATCCTGGCAATCACCAGACTACATTAAAAAAGTGACAAGATTTTGAACTATTTTAGTGGCAATCTTTAGTCTACATCAACCCTTTCAGGCAACAGGTGTAAGTATATACACATCAGGGTTGACAATCTTAGTAGAGGCAACCGAGTAATTATTCTGATATAAACATACAAAATAAAGTTGGAGACTAAAATGTTCCCATCTATACGTTTTATCTAACATTTTAATTTGGTATCATTATATCAAGATGTACTTATGAAACCTCTTCAGAGATGGCAGTATCCACAATTTTATGATGTTGTGTGCTCACGTAATTACACTACAACACGCTAGATGCCGCTACTGTTGTTAAGTTTAATTTGCTTAATATTTTTATTTTTTTAATTATATAGGTTCATAAATAATTAGTAAATATTTAAAAAATATTGTTTTACGTGTAGACAATTAATTTATAATAAACGAAAAAAATCTTTATAAAAAATTTATTCATAGGCAACGCTGTGTAGTATTTTCTGACGTTACTGTCTAATATAATATTTGAAATCACATTTGAAATACCCTCAGATTTTCAGTTGTATATAAAGTACTCTGTGCCTCAAAAAGGAATCCGAGGAAATACCTATTACGTTGAGTTGAGCTTCTGTTCCTCCGGCTGTGTCGATTTTGTGTTTGCATTGATAGAAATCTAAGTATTTGAGATAGGACTGAATACCCGTTTGGTGCTGTCTGTGGTAATATCGTTTATCATGTCTAACAGAGAGTGTTGCGTCCCATGATGTGTAAGTAGCTTAGGTAAGTCATCATCATCCTAGCTTTATTAGCGGCTACATCCAAAGCGTGCGTTGCAGCCCGGGTTCCGCTATCTAGTCTAATGAGATTCGATGAAAAACTACTTTTTCATGGAGTGACAACATCTGAGTTCTGCAGCCCTAAAGAATAGCAATGTTCTGCAGTCCTAAAGAATAGAATAGCAACTTTCAAAGATCTTCATGACAGCCAAGATCAACAGCTTAACATGATCCAAAACCATACCAACTGGCGGGCACCCCAAATAGCTGGACTAAAGTCCATAAATTTGTTTGCTACTAAATTTTGGATATTCCACAGTTGAGAGGTGCTTTCGAATAAATATAAAGATGTAAAGTAGTAACTCACTTATGCTTCTATTTCAGAAACCCAGGTGAATTTGCATAAATTCCCTAATCCAGCTAAGAATAAGGAGCTGTTTAATACATGGGTTTACATCAATAAAATATTAATTAATAAGAGAGAGTGTGACGATGATACGGATTTACATAAAGTAAAAGCCAAAAAACTATTTATGAAATGTTTTAAAAGAAAGAAATACATAATTAAATTGATAAATAACATTGTTTTATTTTTTGTAAACATAAATAATAATTAAGAAAATAACAGTAAGTAGCTATATAAATAGCTACCATTGTACAACATAAAATATAACTAAGTAGCTAACTATGTAAAAGACGTAGCTATACTTAGTTATGTCTATATTGGCATTAGTTCCAAAACCCGCATTCAGAGGCGACACTCGATGTTTCCCAGTTTGGTCTCTGAGATACACCTCTATTTGATACACCTCTATTTCAGTTGTATATAAAGTACTCTGTGATACACATGTATCATATATTATAACCATATTTCATAAGTTATATTTAGGTCTTATTTATAATGGTCGAGGTTATTGGAGTCTAGCAAGCACAGATCCAAACTCTGCACTATTGTTGGAAATTTTATGACACAAAACCTTAGTAAAACTTTGTCTGTCCTGGTATTCGAACCCAGGCAATCAAGTTCAGTAGCTTACACTTATAATGCGGTCGAGGGAGATCTTACCAGACTCTAAAAATAAATATTTTGTACATACTGTTTGAATGTTCCTTGCAAAGTCAGGTTAATTGGTGTGATGGTATCGATGAACGGTGAAGGTATTTTAACCTCAATGAATGGCCCGCCGTATATGAAGTCTGGAGTCGTGTAAAAGTCCTCCGTTAACTCCGTATTAATATTAATAATACGTGAAGATGATGATGAAGGTATTTGCTTTGTTGATTTTGGTTGGTTTTTCGGTGGCGATGGCGACGAGGTTGCTTCTTTAGGCGAACTCATTGTTTATTGCGATGTTTATTAAGCCATAACAGCAACACTTTTTGATTTTGTAAAGAAAATGCGAATATTGTGATTTTAGGACATTACGTGTGTTTTGACATTACTGACTTTGACATTGACAATCAACAAGCGTTTGCTAAGTATGTTACGGTGGTGGCCGTGGTGGTGAATAAATAATGATTCTATTTCAATTATCCAAAGAAGGTGGAATTCATAATTTCATCTACACTAATATTATAAAGAGGAAAACTTTGTTTGTTTGTTTGTTTGTTTGTTTGTTTGTTTGATTGTAATGAATAGGCTCATAAACTACTGGACCGATTTTAAAAATTCTTTCACCATTCGAAAGCTACATTATCCACGAGTAATATAGGCTATATTTAATTTTGAACAAAAATAGGGTTCCGTAAGATATTAGGGTTTTTCGGACACAAGGTGTAAAAAATCAACCAAAAAAGTTACTTATTTTGCGTACCCTGCCTAAACTATTAAAGATAGAACCATAAAATGTTCTAAGTAATTGTAGATCTTATAAATATCTACAAAAAAATCCGCGACACACTATACCTATCTATGTCGAGTGAGGCACAATAACCATTTTTTTATTTTGATTTTTTTTGGACTACATTTAAACGCGTTTATTTTACTCATGCCATTAATCCTTATCAAAATAAATTATTTCATCACTAAGTACAGTTAATGTAGATAATATTTGGTCTTTGAATGATTAAAATTGGACGTTTGGTTCTGAAGTTATAGCGAAATTAAAATATTACGATTTCTGCTGCACGGCCCGTTGCGAAGTAGGCGTTACCAAGGCCCGGTGAGCGTGTGGGAGGGGGAGTTTAGATCTATGAGTAAGGTACCCGCGCGGCTCAGTCGCGCGGTCGGCTCCCTACGCAGCGGTCGTGCGTGAAGTCTAATAATTTTCGTGCGATTTTTTTTAGGTTTCGTTCTTTAAACTACACCTACGCAAAAGTTCTTCTCAGAGCTAAACAACAGTTCTTCTTAGAGCTAAACAACAGTTCTTCTTAGAGCTAAACAACAGTTCTTCTTAGAGCTAAACAACAGTTCTTTTCAGGGCTAACCAACAGTTCTTTTCAGGGCTTACCAACAGTTCTTTTCAGGGCTAACCAACAGTTCTTTTTAGAGCTAGAATATTACACGCTAATAACATTATCTTAAACATTTGAAAATGCCTAAGAGAGCCAGGTCTCAACTTTCTAAACATAGTTCTCAAGCACGGGCAGCAAAAATACGTCGTATGGGAGAATCTTCACCTGAACGTTCACAACTCCTTGCTGAACAAAATCAGAGAAACTCTCAGGTACGCGCACGAGAGTCGAGTGTCGAACGTTCACAACGCCTTGCAAAACAAAATCTGAGAACCTGAGTTACGTGCACGAGAGTCGAGGCTGGAGCGTTCCCAACGTCTTCATGAACAAAATGTAAGGACCTCTGACTTACGCGAACGAGAGTCGAATGTCGAGCGTTCGCAACGCCTTGCCGTACAAAGCTTGAGAACCTCTGAGCTACGCGCTCAAGAGTCGAGGCTGGAGCGTTCCCAACGTCTTCATGAACAAAATGTAAGGACCTCTGACTTACGCGAACGAGAGTCGAGTGTCGAGCGTTCGCAACGTCTTGCCGTACAAAGCTTGAGAACCTCTGAGCTACGCGCTCAAGAGTCGAGCCTGGAGCGTTCCCAACGTCTTCATGAACAAAATATAAGGACCTCTCAGTTGCGCGAAAGAGAGTCGAGTGTCGAGCGTTTGCAGCGACTTAGAGCTCAGGCAGAGAGACAGCAGTTGTCCACAAATAGAGTTCGCAATCGAATTTTAGCTAACAGCAACAGACTGGCTTTCAGATATGATCCGCAGTTTGATTATGCACAACAAGCGTCCGTCCAAATCGGAGTCATGAATAAGATCTGCTCTAACTGCTCTGCCAAGAAATGGGCGGACGAACCTAATGGTATGTGCTGTGCTTCAGGTAAAGTTTGTCATCCTAACCTGCAGGAGCCGCCACAACCAATAAAAAATCTTTTGACTAATAACCATCCATTATCTGGGCATTTTTTAACAAACATACGTAAATACAATAGTCTTTTTCAAATGACTTCGTTTGGCGCAAAAGAAATCAGGGAAGGAAATTTTATGCCCACTTTTAAAATTGAAGGACAAGTGTATCATCTAATTGGTAGCCTTTTACCACCATCAGGCCAAAACCCACAGTTCTTGCAAATATATTTTATTTCGGATGCAGACCAGTTATCGTTGCGATCAAGCATCGCACCAACCTTAAAAATGGATTTAATTCACGAATTACAGACCGCTTTAAATAATCATAACGTGTACATACGAAGTTTTAAACAAAACTTAGAACTTAACTCCTCAGATAATTTAAAGTTAATTATTCATTCAGATCGCACTCCACAGACAGCACACAGAGGCAGATATAATGCTCCTACTGTAAACGAGGTAGCTGTTCTCTTGGTCGATGAAGACAAAGGTCCCAGGGATATAGTCTTACACGGTAGAGACGGGCAAAAGAGTTTCTGAGCTACATCGGTCCTATGATCCACTACAGTATCCTATAATGTTTGTGACAGGAGAAGACGGTTATTATTTGACTTTCCCTCAGCAGGGTTCTGCGCGTAATAAAACTGTTTCGTGTATGCAATTTTATGCATTTAGATTAATGATTAGAACTAACTCTTTTAATCCGTTACATTATTACAGAGACTTATTTAGTCAATATTGTGTTGACATGATGGCGAAAATGATATCGGAAAGATTAAATTATATTTGTCGGAATCAACAAAGACTGAGGGCTGATGACTAAAACTACATTCATCTCAGAGATGCCTTAAATCATGACGCAAATGTTGACCCATCAAATATCGGTCAACATGTCATATTGCCATCGTCATTTACGGGTTCTCCGCGTTTCATGCACGAGTAAACGCAGGACGCGATGACGTACGTTCGAAATTATGGTAGACATGACTTATTTGTCACTTTTACATGTAACCCCGAATGGCCTGAAATAAAAGCCGAGCTGCTACCAGGACAACGGTCTTTCGACCGTCATGACATAATTTCACGTGTATTTAATTTAAAGATAAAGAAATTCATCAAATTATTTGTCAAAGAACAGATATTCGGTAAAGTAAAATGTTATATGGCAAGTGTGGAGTGGCAAAAGCGCGGTTTACCTCATTGTCATTTGCTGTTCTGGCTAGAAACTAAAATACAACCAGATGAGATCGACAGTGTCATAGTTGCGGAGCTACCCGATCAACAAATTGATCCGGTACTACACGACATTATAACTAAAAATATGGTACATGGACCCTGCGGAGAACATAATTTAGCTGCACCATGCATGAAGAACGGTGTCTGCACAAAAAAATACCCTCGCCGTTTCATGAACGATACCCAGACCGGAGAGGATGGGTATCCAGTTTATCGTAGGCGCGATACAGGAAATGGCGGTCGGAGCACTATGCTACAAATCAGGGGCAACATGGTGACGATAGATAATAGGTGGATTGTTCCATACTCCCCGCTACTATGTAAGACTTTTAACGCTCATATAAACGTGGAGTATTGCCACTCTGTCCAACCCATTAAATATATATGTAAGTATATAAATAAAGGTTCAGACCAGGCAACTTTTAGCCTTAGAAACCCACACGATGAGGTCGAAAACTATTTAAATGGCAGGTACATAAGCACATCTGAAGCTGTCTGGCGCTTATTTGAATTTCCCATTCACGAGCGGCATCCTACTGTAGTGCATTTGGCCGTTCATCTAGAGAACGGTCAAAGGGTGTATTTTACACCAGGGACAGCTCATCAAGTTGTCCAAAACCCACGCAATACCACATTACTGGCATTTTTTGCTCTCTGTAATGAAGATGAATTCGCGAAAACTCTTCTGTATCATGAAGTCCCGCAATACTATACATGGGCAAATAATACATTCACTAGAAGGAGGCGTGGTGAAGATGTAGTTGGACATCCAGGGATAAAAAAAGATGCCGCTTTAGGTAGAGTCTACGGGATACATCCATCCCAATCAGAGTGTTTTTATCTTAGGATTCTACTGCACCACGTACGCGGTCCGACCTCATTTGCATACCTTAAAACTGTAAACGGTATTGTCAAAGAGACGTATCAAGCAGCTTGCCGTGACCGAGGTTTACTTGAAAACGATGATCATTGGGGTAACACTTTAAGCGAAGCTTCGTTATCACATTGTCCAAAAAAACTAAGGGAGTTGTTCGTAGTCATACTTTTATTTTGTCAACCATCGGAACCATTGAAGTTATGGGATACTTTCAAAGATCAGTTCTGTGAAGATATTAGACATCGTATCAGACAACAAAATCAGGATAACAATCACCCTTCACTGAAGTCATTTATAATGAAGTATTAATTGAAATAGAAAACAAACTTCTAGAACTAAACGACAAAAATTTAAGTGATTTTGGATTACCTTCTCCCGTTCGTACCCAGAATAATACTATTGACACAATGGTACAACAGTATAACAGCAATGATCTAACAGCGTTTGTTAATGACAATGTGCCAAAATTAGTACCAGATCAAAGACATGCTTATGAGACTATTGTGGACAGCGTGAACAATAACATGGGGAGATTATTTTTTTTGGACGCACCAGGAGGCACCGGAAAGACTTTTCTCGCAAATTTGATACTTGCTAAGATACGGCAATCAGGGAAGATAGCGATTGCAGTTGCTTCGTCAGGAATTGCTGCAACTCTCTTGAACGAAGGAAAAACTGCTCACTCTACGTTTAAACTCCCGCTATCCGTATCTTTAGATCAACGGTCTACGTGCTCTATTCGGAAAAATGGGCCTCTTGGTAAGTTGCTGCAAGACGCGTCGTTGGTAATATGGGATGAATGCACCATGAGTCATAGAGCTCATGTGGAGGCCGTGGACCGTACTTTAAAAGACCTCCGAAGCTCTGCTAATGTCATGGGTGGTATCACTTTTGTATTTGCTGGAGATTTCCGACAAACGCTTCCTGTCGTCAACAGAGGTACGCGAGCAGATATTATGAAGGCATGTTTAACCCGTTAATTCGCAGTGTTGTACCTCAACAACATAACAAACATAAAATTCCTAAACGTTTGTTTCTATCTTTTTTCGTAATATTTTTTATTAATTCCACAGTAAAAATAAAACGCAACTAAACAAAAATTATAGCTGTCAATATTTGACACTTCTATGACCTCTTTTTCACAAGATGGCGTCAAAGCAACATTTGCCGTGCGGATCCAAGGTATTTTTTTATTGAAATTATACATTTTACCTACTTTTATTGTAACTGCACTTTACCATTTTGTTTTCAAACACAAATGCTATTGTTATATACGCTCAACTGAGAGTTTAATCCCTAAATAATAATTTTATGATGCTTTCAATACGAATGTTGTTTATTACCAACACTGCGATATACCTTGTAAAGTAGTCAGCGTTGTGAATGTCGTTCTCAAACAACACTGTCCCTTTGGCTACCGAATTACATAACATTTTGAATGCCAGTTTTAAACGTCTTGCGTATTTAAAAAAACACATTTATTAACAGTTTTGCAGTTTGCACTAACCCTTTATACCTAAGTAATGTTATTTTTTGATTGCTACTTGCGTTGCTTTGGGTGCGGTTATGCATGTTTGTTTTTATTCGCTTGCTTCAGATTAATCCAAAATGGCAACGAACGAAAACAATTATGGCACTTGTTCCGCCTGAAAACGCGCCGTCGGATGCTAGTAGCGATTCATCTGAAGATGAAGTCAAAAGACAACTGCCCAGACTGCAAAACGACGATGATGATGACTCTACATACTGCAGTTCTGAACCTAAGTCCTATCCCTCATCTCTTGATAACCTGAACATCGATGGAAGTTCTGACACCGAAAATGTATCACCAAATTTATTTTGCCCACAATTGTCTGATGAAGAAACTATTCCGCTGTCACCCGTTATTAGTCGCATGTTTCCTACAAGTGGACCTCAAGAACAGCTTCCTTTCTTGCTAAATTCAGTCTCATCTGTTTTATCACCACTAACAAGCACACCGTCCAATACTACTCGTGCAAAACGGAAGGCTCTTTCTGTACCGAGTATTACAACAAAACGTGTTAAGAAGTTTATAAGGAAACCGTTATCATTTAAATGGAAAAAACTAAATTTCAACATGCGGCAACAGCTGAAATACCTCAATATCAACCTTCCTTTGATTCAAGCCTGAAATCACCTCTTGAATATTTTTACACTCTATTTTCGGAAGACATTATCGACCTCATAAAAGACAACACAAATTTATATTCCGTACAAAGTGAAGCTACCAGATCTATAAATGTCACAACAGACGATATTAAAGATTTTCTGGCCATCACCCTTATGACGGGTGTGGTTCAAATGCCAGCCTACCGAGATTATTGGAGTAATGCGTTAAGATACCCGCTTATCGCCGATGTTATGACATTGAAAAAATATGAAAATATTAGGAAATATTTACACTTTGTAGACAACGCAGATATGAATGATGACCGTTATTTCAAGGTACGGCCGATTCTTGAAAAAATTCGGTGCAACTGCTTATTGCTCCCAGAAGAAGGGCGCTATAGTGTGGATGAAATGATGACACCGTACAAAGGTACAAGAGCGGGCAGTAGGCGCCAGTACTTACCGAAAAAGCCGAAGAAATGGGGATTCAAAATTTTCGTTCGAGCTGGGGTATCAGGTATAATATATGATTTTATCCCTTATGCTGGAGAAGATACATTTAGAAATCGCTCTTTTTCGGACTATGAAAACAGTCTGGGTCTTGGAGCCAAAGTCGTGATAGCACTTTGCAAGACTATACAGGAAAAACCCGCAACTGTATTTTTCGATAACTTTTTCACTTCCTTGGAATTGATTCGCCATCTGCGAAATGAATATGGTTTATTCAGTCTTGGTACTATCAAAAGCAATCGATTGAGAGGTTGTCAAACTTTATTATTGTCTGATAAAGAACTCACAAAAAAATTCAGAGGAGCTAGCCATCAGATGGTTTGTAATAAAAACAAACTTGCTGTAGTCAAATGGCTGGACAACAGGGTTGTCACGTTAGCGAGCTCATTTGTGGACTCGTATCCGAAAGAAAAAATAAAGCGCTATTCGAAAGAGACTCAATCAAGAGTTGATGTAAATTGTCCACAAATTGTCAAACAGTATAACGCTCATATGGGCGGTGTCGATTTGGCCGACATGTTCATAGCATTATATCGTTCAAGCTATAAGACCAAACGATGGTACATGGCACTATTTACCCAGGATCTCGATATTTGCGTGAACAATGCCTGGCTGCTTCATAGGAAAGATCGTCCATACAAGAAAAGTCAGATCACCCTGAAGGATTTTCGTGTTGGAATAGTGACAGAGCTTCTACATAAAAACAGAACCACACACACAAGATCAAATAAAAATGAGAAAACTGAAAAAATTAAAGCTCCTGTTGCTCCAAGACCACCTGACTCAGTAAGTTACGATAATGTAGGACACTTGCCCGAATTCATAGCTCAAGGGAGGTGTAAGAACTGCAAAAACGGATACACGAGCGTATGTTGCAAGAAATGCAACCTTAGATTATGCTTGCTTGAAAAAAGAAATTGTTTTTACCAATATCATGTCAAGATTTAAATTCAATGTTTACTGATAAGTTGATAACGCCTTTAATTTTTCGTACTAAATAAATATATTTTTATATTTTTTGTATAATTTCATAGAAACTCTAAACTTCTATCTAAGCCGCAGTGTCAGTTACATACAACATACAATCTGTTACATACTTCATTAGAGGTTTCGCAATGTTGTACTTCACCGACATACGTTTTTCCAAAAACTGTTATGGTTAGATTTTTTAAATTATTTTTATCGGCTCATTTTAATCTTATATTAAGCGCCCAAGAAAGAAAAACAATAATATTTTTATGTTTTTTTGCCTGCGAACTAAAGGGTTAAAATCGTCTCACCTTTGGACATCTGTTCAACATTTGAATTTGCGTACTAATATGAGAGCCTATCTACATGGAAATACGCATAGCAATTTTCCACAACAGCTGCTGAAACTGGGAGAAGGAATTTTTCCATCTTTAAATTTGGGCACCGATTATGCGGTTACTTTGGATGAGTCTCTAGGGCAAATAGTCTATAATTTAGATAGTCTGATAGATGCTATATATCCTGACATCGAAAACTTACATCAAAATGATTTTCGTTGGCTGTGTTGTAGAGCAATAGTTTCTCCCAGGAATGAAACAGTCAACGAAATAAACAATTTAATTATGCAGAAAGTACCGGGTGAAGTTAAGTGCTATAAATCCATAGACACCGTCACTAACATCGAGGACGCAGTGCACTACCCCCAGGAATTTTTAAATTCTCTGAACCCCGCTGGGCTTCCACCTCATGAACTGTCGTTAAAAGTTGGCACGCCGATAATGCTTCTCAGAAATTTAAGACCCCCCAACATGTGTAATGGCACGAGACTTCTTATAAAGGAGCTAAAAGATAATTTAATAGTTGCGAAGATTATCACCGGCCCTGCAGCTGGTGAATTAGCTCATATACCAAGAATACCCATTTTGCCAAACTTCTTGGCAGTATATGATTAGGTATAAATGAGACAAAGTTGTAGTATAGTCTGGTTATAATTATCCAAAGGTGCATCTTATATACTAACGACTACGTGTTGATCACGGATAGTAGAAACATTTAATAGATATTGAACGTGCGATAAAGATCATAAGATTGCGATGTAGATTGTAGATACAGCACAAAGATATTGTACTGTAACAGTACACCCCCCTTTAAAAAAAAAATATTATTATGGTAATAGTGTTTACAATATAAATTTGACCTAGACCTTACTAGTTATTTGCTGATGTATATAAATAATAATGCTATTGTACGCGGTGGAATTTGATGACGCCTGTTGTTACTTTTGAATTAATTATTATTTTGTCTGCAATTTGGCTCAGTTTGTCAATTTCCATGTCTTCCGTAACTGCTAGAACCGTAGTAACTGATGTTGGTAAAAGCCTGAACCATAGTAGTTTAATTGTTTCGTCACTGATTTTTCCTCTCCCGAGGACTCGCATTTGACGTAATAACTGCGAAGGTTTTTGTTCACCGAGTTCTGTCTCTGATATTAATTTTTGAAACTGTCGCTGTTCTGTTTCTTCGTAACAATCAATTAAACGTTCCTTGATGTTTTTATATTTATCTGTAGTCGGTGGTGAAGTGATTAGGTCACTAACTTGTAGTATTTCTTCCTTGGATAATTTTGCTATTACTGTACAGTATTTGTATTCGTCTCCTTGCTTCTGTGGTGCTAATATGGCTTCTAGTTGCGTGAACCATAATCTTGGTTGGTCTTTCCAAAATTCCGGAATGCGAGATAAAACCGAGGTGCCAGCAGCTACTTCAAGTGTTCCTTGCTGATTTATGTTCGCCTTGCATGGTGATTGTGCCATGTTTCTTGCTGCGTATTCGTTCGTCGGGTCACCAATTTGCCAAACTTCTTGGCAGTATATGATTAGGTATAAATGAGACAAAGTTGTAGTATAGTCTGGTTATAATTATCCAAAGGTGCATCTTATATACTAACGACTACGTGTTGATCACGGATAGTAGAAACATTTAATAGATATTGAACGTGCGATAAAGATCATAAGATTGCGATGTAGATTGTAGATACAGCACAAAGATATTGTACTGTAACACCCATGATCCCTACTGATTTGCCTATACCCTTCAAAAGGCTCCAATTTCCAGTAAAAATTTCTTTCGCACTCACGATAAACAAATCCCAGGGCCAAACATTCAAATTAGTAGGAATTGATTTACGAAAAGAATGTTTTACGCATGGGCAACTTTACGTTGCCCTATCACGGGTCGTGGCTCCCGACCATCAGTATATTTTGTTACCAGAAAATAATATAACGTCAAATGTTGTGTATAGAGAAGCTCTACAATAATAGCTTAAGTTTTCTATCCTAAAACAACGGGTTGCACTCCGGGACTTAACAACTAACATCCACAGAAAGAAAATCTGTTCAGCCTGCGGATAGTGACTGCTTCGTCGATGTTAGTGTCGGTGTCTGTGAATTGACCTGGGAATCATTTTGTTTGCTGACCGTGTCTTTCCTGGGTAGGCTTTTTGCAGCGGTAACCGACATCCACGCGGGCGGAGCCGCGGGCGACCGCTAGTAGTATATAATTAGCTGTTTCGTAAATTCATAGAATTTGTGTTACATATTGTTGCCAACAATCTCAACTGTTTTGTAAAGCTACTGCCAGTGTCAAGATGTTTCGCCTATTATTGTCCGCATCGAAATACCTAATGCATACATATTAAGATGCTTCGATCAATAATAGACTAGGTACACAATCCCATACAAAAGTCCTCTTTAAAACTGTCGCCAATTGTGAGTGTAGGTAATTCTAAGAATTCTAGTTGAAATAAATATACATTAATGCAAATTCAACCTTAAATCCAATACTTAAAGTTGCATTCACAAAGCTATGTACAAAAAGCAATTATTTTTTACGACCTTTGTTCGCTGCTCAAATCACATCAAAACAATTTTAATCTTATACGCATGTTTTAAAGTCTAAATTACAAAGTTGGCGCGTTCTCCCAAACGTTAGTCAAACAATCATAATATTTGGTAATTGATTCATATTTACTATTTAATTAGGTTTTTACTTTATGAAAAATGCTTAATGATATAAACTTACCGAAAAAAAGATTTTCCTTCCAAAATCTCGGTGTTACGGTGGTTATTTGCTCAATTTTTGAATGCATACTGCGACATTTTGACGTATTAATGTTGGCTATGATTGGATCATACTAATTTGAAATAAGAGCACAACCGTATTTGTGCTCTTATTTTTCGGCTCGTTTTTGAAGCGCTTAACGGACATCTAGTGTATTATTGATCGAAGTTAAGATGTTATTAAACATATATTTCACCCACCTAGGTAAATAAAATTCCTTAATTATCACCTACCTAATAATAATTACCAATGTAATAAAATTACACCATTTATAAAAACATACTATGCTTACCTGCCATAAATTCCACATAAATCCACATCAAACGGAGTCCATAACTTCATAACAGGTAAATCTTCAGTGTCGATTAAAACACCGTTATTGTATTCCATATTTACGCGCAATTATTGATCTTTATCAACAAATGATTGTTTAGTTGCTTGCAATCACATGAAAACAAACAGAACATTTTACGAATGCATTGTCCTTGGAAACAATATAGTCACAGAACACATATACCCTAAGTTGACTGGGCCTGAATATAAATAGTTCTGTGACGTATAGCTCACACGGCTGACCAGTCGAGTAGTCGATACTGGATTGAGTCGATTGAACTTATTAATCTTGGATACTAGTAAACCGCTGTACAATAATAAATGTCTACTTCTGACTGATAAGATAAAATATAAACCGTAGGGTTAGTAAGAGACTTGAGGTTATCCAAATACCTAAAACAAAAGAATCTGTAAATCTGTCGATGGATGTCTATCGAGTGCTACTAGGTACACTAGGTAGGTACCCAGTTGGATAGGTCTTCAAAAAATATAATCAATTGATGTCTGGCGATAACATAGGTAGTGCAGGACTGTTGAACTGCCACGTAGAGGTATGGAGTTCGATTTCAAGGGACGCATTTCTGTAGTTATAGTTAATTCTTTATGTAGGTACTTTAATATAATATTGTACTATTACTACTAAACTTTACTAATTTTTAAGCTAATTAAATTATTGAAACTATTGATACTATTACTATACTATTATACTATTTATATTTGTGTTCACACTTTCCCCGACGTTTCGGTTGCTTTTCAGCAGCCATGGTCACGGGGAGACCAAGATGGTAGTTGTCTCAATGTTCCAGTGTAGTTATTTCAAATTACCCGAACATAATTTAATCATAGCTGTTTCTATTTACGCAGAATGAGCTCAAAGTATCATGAAGTCTAGCTGTGGTTTTCTTCTTCTTGGGTTTGACTATTTGAATTACTGGATCCCAAGCTGGTGGTACATGCATGCAAAGTGTCATTTTTAGAATAAGTGACTTATTTGCAGAGCAGGATAGCATAGAAAGTAGGTATCTAGATTGAATAGCTCAATAGCTGTATCAACGGATACTACTACCAGAAAGCGAATAAGTCGCTGAGACATCGTTATTATAAGTACCTACCTACCTATCAACAAGCGTGTAGTCTTATTAGAGAATATTTTTCTGTGTGAATAATTTTCTTCTACATTTAGATGGAATAAGGAAGTTTAGGGATGCGATACTTGGGTGATAGAAAAAAGAGTCATTATATTATATTAAAAATCTTTATTAAAAAACATGCGTGTAAGTTTAGTCTTACAAATGCATAAAATACAAATTGTACTTAGTGTACTTTATAAAATAGAGCCATATCCTTTATATAGGGTTATAAAATAGAGCCATATCCTTTATATAGGATTATAAAATTTAAACATTACAATAATATGCGCAATTACATCAACATTATCGGCAAACAAGTTTCATTTTTGTGATACATAGATACGTACCAAATAAGCAGAAACTTTTTTAAAATCGAGCTTCCTTTTAAAAATAAGCCATCCACTGGAGCAAGGCAGACATCTTTAAAATATAAATGAGAGACTAATTAGCACAAAAAAAAAACATTCGTATTGTGTGAATCGTTTGTGCTTACGGGTCGATCTATTGAAATACTGATAATTTCGTCACTATAATATGGTCAAAGACAAAGATGACATCAGATTATCGTAACAAAATATTTACAAGTCATTTGAAAACTAAGAAATCAAGACAATCGCATGTTATCAAAACTTGCTATTTGGTAATAATAATAAAACTTATATTGACATAATTGAGCATAATATATACTCTGAAAACAAAAACACATTTATTCTAAAACTTCAACAAAACACGTTGGTAAAATCAATCTTAAAAACTAAAGCATAACCAAAGTTTCATCTTTGGATGTCGGATACCCGCCAATTTTTACGTCATACTTAAATTGGGGGTAAAAATAAAAAATTAACACCAACGGCAGACACTTAAAAATATAAAACTTACATAACATTATCTTATTATCTAAAACTCGTTCAATAAAATGGCATACGGTAAGTTTTCAATTATTGTAGTTCATTATGTAAAACAGAAATCATTCAAACTTCATCAATATGTGTCAATCATATTATAGTAAAATTTTGTTTTTACACAGAACAAGGGGTGCGACTCGTATCAAATGTTCGAAATACGCTATTCATAAATATAATAGCAAGAATTGTTTATAAAAACACACGGTTGTATGTTTATATAGTTCTTAATTACACATGTGTATCTATTTCTTAATTTTGTATAGAGTTCCCGTAGCGGCAAAGAATAATCTAAAAGTCCGGAGTAGATATTGAATACATACATACATAGATTCACGCCTGTTTTCCAGGGGGTAGGCAGAGACTACGGATTTCCATCTGCTACGATCCTGACACACTTCTCTGGCTTCATTCACTTTTATCACATTCCTCATACACGCCCGTATAGATATTCAATGTAGTCAATCAAAAGATATGCCCATGCTTCCGACATTCAATATAGACAAGAACTAATAATTGTGGTAGTATAACGGCTTTAGTGGGCCAGTACCTTCTTACTGGACTTCAAAGTCCACCACACAAATAAACGCAGGCAAAGACACGTATCAACATTAAATAAAATCATCAAATTATATTATATTATATTATATATATATATATATATATATATATGTGGTAGAATATACCTAATGAATAACATTGGTGTTTAATCATTCTGCACAATGAAGGGTAGACAGAAAAATTTTACACGATTTTTCGAATGCAAGGTCGGCGAAAGAATTTTCAAAAAGCCCTTAGTTCGCACACACACTAAAATAATTTTCAATTCGAACCAGTAGTTCCTGAGATTAACGCGTTCAAACAAACAATCTTTTCAGCTTTATAATATTAATATAGATGGCGCCACACGATCGAATGTGTGTGTGAGTAGACCGCTAGAGTGGACCGCGTTCGTGGTTCAACCGCAAAATGTCCTCATTTGTCCTTTTAGAATTAACATTAATACCTATATATAATTATTGTCATAATAACATTATTAAGATACAATCATGATTGTACAATAATAACAATAATAATAATATATAACATTTATGTATAGAAATAAATATTATTTCGTCATAAACGCGTTATTCATTCAGTTTTATTGGTCACAGTAAGACTTTATAATGTGTATTATCGTGATACGTTATGTGAGACATGGTCTGTAAGACGTGGCGATTGTGACGTGGAATATAATTACATGTTATAGTGTTACGCATAATTTTATTCGAATGATATTCGAATACATTACGTGTATTCGAATGAATTGTGTGTAACGTGATACCTACAATCCATGGTGTCGCAGTCACGTACTTAGGTACAATAAGCTTTATGATTGTTATTATAATTCGTCAATCGGTTATAAACCCTGGTACATCATTATACATAGATAGCAAAAGATAAATTGTCAAAATAATAAAATCGCGATTCATGATTATTGTATGGTCAAAATCTTGTCAAAAACGTTAAAATATGATCAGAAAATAAAAGCAAAGAATTAAAAATACAAATAGTAAATCTCTTAATTTTACTACAGACATCTTAAAATATTGTTATAGAGATTGTTGAGCATCTTACCATGACGTATAAAGCACAAAAAATATTACAAGTTTTACTTAAATCTCTTTGAATGCTACATATTAAATAGGGGCAAATTGGCTCAAGACAACTCATCCATACGTATCAAATACACATAAGTAAGCGTGCATATGAGTTTTCGGTTCAATTCGGGCTAACTTTGACCAAATATGACCGACTAGATCCGAGACACGTATGCCCAGGTGTATCACGTAGATGTGTGTCTTTTTGTATTGGGTAGACAGTCTGTTTCTATTTAACTTGAGTGTCAAGGGGAAATACGGAAAAAAATAAAAAAAATCTTGTGCAAACAATACACAAATGGACAAACGTATGTCCGTTCGGCACTTGACTCATTAACGAGTCAAGTGTGGAGCAGACATACGTTTGTCTGTTTTTTTTAGTGACTCATTTTTTGCGGGCAAACGTATGACCGCTCGACAGTTGACGGGTTAATTTGTGGTGTGCTCTTAAAGCAATATTACTGAGGCAATTTAGAGACATTTCTGGTTTGTATTTTATATTAGTTTTCCAGTATTAATATAAATATTGGGTTTTATGTCTGTCTGTATGTCTACATAATAATATGTATGTTGAAGATTTATTAAGCATGTGTCAGTCAAGTTATTTGTTAATACCTAAACATAAATGAAATATTAATATTTGTCAAATTTTCATTGTATGCTAATTGTAAATGTGTAGAAAAAGATCCTTAATTATATAAAATACTCATAATAATGTCTAAATCTTAAATTTAAATAGAAATCTAATATTGAGCATAATTGGTAACATGTTGAGATCAAGGTATAGTTTTTATTACTTATTAAACATAATATGGTTTTATTTTGAGATCATGATTCATAATTTTTAATTAGTCTTTTATTGAATATTTTATGCTGGCTTAATGAGAATGGATTATATTCTTTATTGTGAGTAAAAATGATAATTAAGAATATTGAGGCATAGGTAGTATCAAAATATCAATCATAATTTGTAATATTAGGTTTTTAAGATCAATCTACTTACTTTTTAATTAGTCCTTACTTAAGTAGCTATGTTTCATATTAACCTTTTAACCGCCCCACTTCATAACAGTTGTCGTGCCCCAGCGCCCGGCACAGTGAATCGAAAATAAATACTTACAGAAATAAATACTTATTTTTAGAACTTCTAATTATGAGACTAAAGTGTATTAAATTGTAAACGATTACTTAATTATCCATTTACACAATATAAAATTTTTTTTAATAGAAAACACCGTAATTAAATAAAAAAGCAGATTAAACGAGCTGTGGTATCTGGTTGGAAATGTAATATACGACGCTGGCGAAATGGACACGAAAATATTTGTCGGATTAACGACGTAAGCGGTTAAAAGGTTAATATTGAGCACAAGATGAAATGTTTTAAATTCGTCATTTAGGTATTAAATATAATTTTACTATCATGATTCATATATTTTAAGTCATTAACACATTGGTACTTCACCGAGATCAAGATTAATATTTTTATATTTAGTCTTTCATTGAATATTTAACATTATGATACCTACCTCATATTTTCATATCCATAGTTCTTTAATTAGTCCTTCATGAATTATTTATACGTGCTAATATTAAATAACAATAGTTCAAGACTCATAATTTCAAGTTGTAACTTAAAAATAAAACCTTTAAATCATAAATTGTGAAGCTCAAATATTTGTTTTTTATTATAGTAAGTTATTTTATACGCGTAATATACTTAATAGTATTAAAAACTGGTTTGTGTTTGAATAATATCATAATTTTCGTAACTTCTAAAAAAAATTTAAAAGCTTGTTTGCTGTAATTTAATGACGATTTCATATCGTAGACATGAAATGCATTAGGTACGCGTAAGAAACACCATCAGTAAATTAAAATAAAGAGCTCAATTTTAAATTGAGACTATTTAAATAAAAAATCATTGTGACATGCGAAATATTTAAAGGCAATAACATCATTAGAGTAAGTATATGTCGTAAATTATGTATTTTACCTCTCCACAATTTAATTTAGTTTTTAGTTCCACATAAAAACCTCGGTTTGAAACCATTCAACGGCGTGACAAAATCAAACTCATGTCAAGTGTTTTGAATCACAGCAGTTGACATGCATTTGATAGTCTCTTAATACATATTTGTATTGAAGGCAGAAACAAAGAGTTCAGAAACCGGGGGTATATAGTACCTACAAGATTTCACGATTCTAGGCGACGATAAAAGTCATTTTTTAGAGTCTTTATATATATTTCCTAACAGCGCCTCTAGCGGAAGCTTTCATGAACTAAATCATGGTATTAAAATACTATATAATATATATTTATTATTTTAAAATACGTCAGCGTTCACTTTTTTATGGAGATATGAAATCTCGTACGTTATAATTAGACCAAATTCAACATAGAATCTTTGTATACAAAACAGTCAACTGAAAAGACATTACAAGTAGGTACCTATACCTACTTTCTTAAATAAATATATAAAAGAGCAAATTCCTATCATTTTACACTTAAAATCTTTGCTTCAAAATAATATGTAAGAGATATTCAACTGTAGCCCAAGTATATTTGACATATTATTTACTTAACTATAAAGCCTGTAAGTATTAACAAAATTACTTGATTTTAAGTGTTTGTGTTTAAAGATTCTACATTAAATTTATAAATACACTAACAGTGTTTCAAAACAGATCTTAATGCATAATGGTGAACTTTTGTGGCATCTTACTTAATCTCCACCTTTAAAATCGTCGTCGGCCATTACTCTTGACGCGCGTATTCTTGAGTGTGATGGTGGTAGACTGCAGTGGCAGGCCATTGTTGCTGCTTCTCAGTACTGGGCAGTATGTGCTGCAAGATATAAAAAATAATTGCTAAATTCTCAAATTGTTCTGTAAATGTGGCATTAGTTTCTTTGTTGTGCAAATGGGCAATAAGGAAAAATAATTACATACAATTTCATTATTAAAAAATTATTATCGGATTTTTGGGGTATAATTATATAATTAACATACCTACATGAATGGTTACTCAGCTCTATCCCCAAAGTAATAGACAGTGATGTATCATGCCAACACATCGCCTAACAGGTTCTAGGTTCCATGTAATCTATACTAATACTAGATGTTCCCTCGGTGTCACCCGCGTTTATCGTTACTGCGCCGTCCCCATGGGTCGTAGCGTGATGTTATATAGCCCATAGCCTTCCTCGGTAGATAGGCTATCCAACACTAAAATAAATTTTCAAATCGAACCAGGAGTTCCTGAGATTAGCGCGTTCTAACAAACAAATTGATAAAAATGCGATAAAACTGACCGTACCGGGCATCGAACCCGAGACCTCATCTACAACAGTC
The DNA here is from genome assembly GCA_963564715.1 of Catocala sponsa. Lineage (NCBI taxonomy): Eukaryota > Metazoa > Arthropoda > Insecta > Lepidoptera > Erebidae > Catocala > Catocala sponsa. Next base: position 15,091,931 of record OY751351.1, read on the forward strand.
GCATTCACTACTGCTGCGCCACTGAGGACTACTATTTCACACTAAGACGTAATACAAAGCATTTTTAATTAAGGATTAAGGAAACACGCAGCAGTGAAGTTCTAGGTTCAAACCCAGATTCAGCTAAAATCGGTTTTTCTGTTAGGAAGTTTTTCCCAGCAATGCTGGAGATAGATTTGCTCGCAGACGAGACCTACACTATAGCTATATAGCGAAATGTGGGTACTTTACACCCCTGTTAACCCAGAGATTACAAGCGCGAGTCTATGTAGCTATTCATATCTGGTATTCATGTCTGAAATCCTAAAAAATATGTACAATAACAACTTGGCTTACATGGTATGAGCGTTGTCCCCTGACGCGCCGCAGGTTGAGCAGACATGAGACCGCAGTATCGGGCAGGTAACAACATTCTGATCGCCCACTCTTTCTTTAACAGTATGATTCATGTACACCAATGGAGTTTCACCATTCTTGCGACAAAAAGTGCACATTTTCGGTCTCATGTCGAATCTCGAGGAAGCAGCGAAGGTCGGCTGGCTGTGGAACGCTGGTGGTGTCGGCATTCGGGGCACACAGATTTTGGACGATTTCGGCACTGTCGGTGAAAATATCGGCGAACTGCCCACTGATGGCGTATAGTTGGACGCAGGAGAACGCGGCGAAACTGGCGTTCTAAATTCAAATCCTTTCTGTTCAGTTGGGAATAGTTCATAAAACACATTCTGTGTATAACTCTTTTGTTGAAGTGCGCTCGGTGGTGTATTAGGGAACATACTATATTGGTCTTCAGTCCGCCATATTGAATTTGTAAGCTCTTCTTCAAATGGTTTGGGTATTGGCTCCAACGCAGGTGGCAAACGGTCTAGGTTGTCAAAGATTTTTCTGCCTACAATTGGCCGTTGGCGTTTGATCATGAACGGTGTTTCAAGTGATTGGTTTGTCTGCCTGAGTCTGTCTGACTGCTGTGACATGTCTGGGAATGATCCTGAAGAAGCAGAGTCAGCAGAACTTGATGATCTATTATTTGATGTAGACTGGCGGAATGGTGAATGCATATTTGGGTTTGGATTTGGAGTATGGAATAAATCTGGAAACATGAAACAAATATAATTAATAAAAACTGTACATAGTACTAGTGTGTAAACAAATATAATAAAAATCTATAGTAGGTTTGAATTGACATTAGGTATGTAAGAGTATGAAATAGAGTGGTAAACCATTAAAAAACCTATCCTGAACAATGGAACATAAAAAAAGACAATAAGACTATGATTTATAGTTTTATTTTATAAGTAGTAGCATATCAACAACATTAGGTACACGTCAACAAGATATGTAAACAAATAAGTGATAAATATGTAAACAAAATATTGTATCTCTGTTATCTCTAAATATTAGGCGAGTTTAACAACAAAAGATCAAAATAGATCTGTGATAATAATTTATGACTGGTTAGATAAAACCACAGAGGTCACAGGCAAAGGTATACTTAAAAGGTACCTATCTAATATGTAAATGAATACCAATAGATATTTAATCAATAATGCAGTCATTAGCACTTAGTAAATTGTAATTAGAAGCAAAAGAAAAACAAAAAATATCACAGGTCATTGTGATTAATCAAAGTACTTGCCAAAATAATAGATATAGGTAATAGGTAATGACTGATATTACAAACAGAAGCATAAGTAACACCAAATAAACTAGCTAATAGCTATTGAGCTTGAATAATTGTAAAATGGACGGCCTCATTACTAAGTTTTATTTGCCAGGCTAGCGTTTGATAAACTCGGGATTATAATGTGTAAAAGTTAACTCACCATTATCAGTGTTTCTAGGAAATAGCCTGTTCATTTCATTCATATATTCGTGCATGCTTTTCGTGGGATACATCTTCGAATCTGCAATTATCATGAAACCACCATTATACTTAAAAATTGACTAAGTAAATAAGTAATACCTAACTAAAAAGTAAATACAGTAGTAAATAATAGATAGAGTATCAAGCGTAGCAGGTGTAAAAAAAACTTCATTGAAAGTTTGTAGAACGTGACGTCACAATATTTTTTTATCCTATTATTTTCTTGCTAGAAAAATGTTAGGCAAGTAATATAATTAGAGAAACATAAATAATTACACCATTTTAGATTACATTTGGTGTGATAAAAATAATTATTCGGTTTGTTTTAACAATTGACTAGTTGTTTCACCATAAAAATATGGCGTAGCAACAAGGCGCGGTTGCAATACTTTTAAAGCGATATCACTTACTTACTTTAAATTTGATAACGATTATACTTGTATAATAAATAATAAAATTCATAAATTAATATTGATTGGCTAAATAATCATATTATGTATGATTTTGAAATTAAGTTTACTCCAATATGAGATCGAATATCTGCACCAGTATAGGTGCAGTATCACAGGGTACAAAATTTAGCAAAAATTAATATGCATAAAATAGAAGATAGTGATGCTACCAACTTCTTTTCTAATAAGTATCGGCTGGCAATATGTTTTTAATTCATACAACTCAAGTTATAAAACCCTAATCGATATTTTTGGTTCCCATCGGCAACTGAGCGTAAAATTTACGCATTTCAATGCAAATTTATATTAGAAATAATTGTAATTATGTACTAAACGAAAGATAATAGTTTACTTTCCATTCTTACTAGGTTTTCAATGTGATTTATTTGGTTCAAACATAATAATCTACGGAAATTCACGAAAATAAACATGAAATAAAATTGCACTTTTAGTGCTATCATAACCACCAACATCTCTTCTAAATTATAATAATTATCGGCTGGATATAAATGTATAGTGTATAATAATGATTCAAGTTACTCAAGTTATAAAACCTTAATCGATATTTTCGGTTTCCGTCGGCAACTGAGCGTAGTACTTAGTAGAAATTTACGCATTTCAATGCAAATTTAAATCAGAAATAAGTGTAAATATGTACTAAACAAAAGACAATAGTATACTTTACATTGTTACAACATTGTTATACTAGGTTTTTGATGTGATTTATTTGGTTCAAACATAATAATCTACAGAAATACACGAAAATAAACAAAGAACAAAATTGCATTTGTTTACGTTTTTATCATAGTCTGATATTGTTTATTTAACAATAAATAAATAATTATAGCTTACCAAAATAACACCGTTCGTTCGTAGCGTAGCCGCAACTAAAACCTCAAGCGATATATAAATAAAACGCACGTGTTCAGGCTTTCAAACTCTGGATCGAAATGAAATATAAATAATTATTTTATTTTGCTTTTCGGCTTCGCACAGAGGATGCCGATAAATGTCAATGTTCAGTGGTTTGAACCAAATCGAATTCCTCAGTAGTAGTGAGTTCTATTCTGAGTCGGGCTTACATTTTTTTATACCCTAATGTTGTTGAAGATTTTGGTATTGGCTATTACTTTTTTGAAATATAGTTTTTGTAAAATGGTGATAATATATTTTTAACAATTTGTATAGAAATTAAAAAGTTTAAAGTAATTAATAGAAGTTGTTTATTGTTTTGACTTTTCGAAATTTAAATATTTTAAAACAACAAACCAAATTAACAATATATATACATAAATGAATTAACCTAATATATATTTACAAACGTATTAAAAAAGGTAACATAATTACAAAAACACAGATATTTATACTACTAAATATTTACAGAAAAGGAATAGGAATATTTATAAGTTGTTTCTTATATAAATATACTTACTAAACTGAAAAACTAATGAATATGTCATCATACAACAAAGTCAGTCTTAATTACAGCAAAGTTTTGTCTCAAATGTACTTTTATTCGGTAGGTTTATAAGTCTAAATAAAGTGAAGTTACCTCAACGACAAAGGAAAGCCGACTCCGGGCGGTATTGAAACCAAAGCAATGCCGACAAATTCAAACAATACCACGGTAAAGTTATCTAACAGTATTCTATCTTCATACAAACGATAGGAACTCGGACCGCGAGTCATACCTACGCGCCTCGAGGTTGATAAGCACTCAGTACGCAACCAGTCGCAAATGCGCCGCAGCGCTAAACGGACGGTGCGATGGTTTTGTAAGCAGTAAGCGTGCGATTTGTTAATATAATAATTATAGCAAAGTGCAATTGTAAACAAAAGTATTTTTAACTAAAGTTTTTATCCGAATGCGGATTATTTTATACTATTAAATTTAACAAGAAAGCTCTTCGTACTTTTCAGTCAAGACGCAAATATATTTCAGTCTCAAATATATAAGGTTGTTTTTTATTGAATCTACTAATCAAACATACATGATTTTTATTGAACACTTCCTATTTCATTCACAACAAATTTAATTTCTTTGAATAATACATATAGGTAGATGAAATTAAAATACTGTAGTGGGGCAGCCCTCTCGCGCGTTCGCAGACCGCGCAGCTGTAGGTACTTATTTCAAGGACAGAGCCGAGTTACAATACTGTTTGATAACATTACCGTGACAATACCGCAGCACGTGTATCAGTTTCGTTCTACTCGACACTAGATGCCGTGTTTCGAAGTTAGAATTCCCTTTGTAATAAATGGATCCGTTTCGGAGGTCACATTTTGTAATCAAATAAATAAATAAAACTTTAATCAATTATTATATGAATAAACTTTTTGTTATTTTATTTTTACGTTTTATGAAGACTAGAAATATTAGTAATTAATACTGTAGTTTAATTATAAAATAATAGATGGCAGCACTAACACTGTGGAGCTTTTCATTGAGGAATTTATAGGAGATGAGGAAACACTCTTATGTTTTTTTAATTTAAGGAGCTAATATTAGATCACACATCGGAAGGTCCTCTTTCTTTGTGCTAAACGCTATAACGATTGGTTCAACCATTAATAGTTTAGCCAATACAACGGAAATAAACCAAATATTATTTTCATAGGGCCAATTCTCGCTATAAAACTTTTTAAAATGGGGTTCTGATCCAGTCCACGTGTCATAAATACCACAAATAGTGTTATTTGTAATTATCAAAACATTAAATGCATCATACGAAATACGAAATTACACTAAGAGAAATCCAGCACTAGGAATAATTTCTTTGATGCGGGGGACTTTACAAACACTCAACTAACGGCCACAAAGAACTCCGCGACACAACTATTGTTTGCAGATCACAAAAAGTTTTGGGTTGTTCCGGCGCGGCGCGTCGGCGGGCGTCATCCGATGACGTTTCGTCCTACACTGTTTTTTTCCCTAACTCAACCTATTTACGTTCCTTACTCAACCGACAGCAATTATTTCATTTTTAATTCTTTATTCACCTGTAAGCTTCGATCAAATTGATATATTTGATCGAAGCCTGTAAGTATTTCTAGCTCATCCGATTAAGAAATTACCCAAAAGTTCTAAGGTTTGGGTGACGGTCTGAACAAAAATTACTGTTTTCGTAATCTATATCTATATTAATATTATAAACAGGAAAGACTTGCTCAACCGATTTTAAAATGTTTCTCTATCTGAAATCTTTCTTATCACCGAGTACCTTCTTTTTCTTCTTCTACGTCGTTCCACTCTTGACAGAGTGGTCGTGGTCATCTTTAAGGTTGTGTAGCATGCTTGACAATCCGTTGCCACTCTTCACGTTCACTCACCTTTGCCTCTCTGGTGCACTCATACAAGGGACCATTGTCTAATGCTGCCTTAATTTGGTCGGTCCAGCGCATAGGTGGTCTACCACGTGATCGTTTGCCCTCGACGTTACCTTGTACCACAAGGCGCTCTATGGAGACACCTCCACGCCTTGATACGTGCCCGAAGAAAGTGACAATTCGAGCTCGTACGATAGAAGATAGGCGCTGCTTGGTACCTAGATCTTGTAATATGGACAAGTTGGCGGACGAAGTCGCAGGTAACAGCTAGTAATAAATAAGCTTATAATGTCTTTATAAGAAAGTTCTGAAAAGTCTATGTTGCACAGTAGCAGTGAATCCGACTGCTGTGCAAGAGGACGCAGGTTCGAATTCCGGGTCAAGCAAAGTATTATTCTGTTTAGTAGACTGCCTAGGTGGTGAATGCGCAGCCGTAGTGAACACGATTGCTGTGCAGAGGTCTCAAGTTCGAATTCCCGGTTAAGCAAAGTATTATTCTGGTTAGTAGACTGCTTAGGTGGCGCAGCTGTAGTGAATACGATTGCTGTGAAAAGGTCTCGGATTCGAAATCTGGGTCGCACAAAGTATTATTATGTTTGTCTGTTCTGAAATTCTCAGTTCCAGCACGAAGTTTGCAACTGTGCCCGCCCGGTAGACGATAATACACTCGTCCTCTTTTATGTGGAATCTATCAATAATTATGTTTAGGTATATACTTATAAGCTCAAAAAGATATGGGGAAACCGGAACATCACAAAAGCCACGAAAATTCGGTTAGTCAGAGCGCTAGTGTTTTCCATATTTCTGTATGCCGCTGAGACCTGGACATTGAGAGAGAGTGAGAAAAAGAAGATAGATGGTCTAGAAATGTGGTGTTGGTGGAGAATGCTTAAGATATCTTGGACCCAGCATAGAACCAACTTGTCCATTTTACAAGATCTAGGTATCAAGCAGCGCCTATCTTCTATCGTACGAGCTCGAATTGTCACTTTCTTCGGGCACGTATCAAGGCGTGGAGGTGTCTCCATAGAGCGCCTTGTGGTACAAGGTAACGTCGAGGGCAAACGATCACGTGGTAGACCACCTATGCGCTGGACCGACCAAATTAAGGCAGCATTAGACAATGGTCCCTTGTATGAGTGCACCAGAGAGGCAAAGGTGAGTGAACGTGAAGAGTGGCGACGGATTGTCAAGCATGCTACACAACCTTAAAGATGACCACGACCACTCTGTCAAGAGTGGAACGACGTAGAAGAAGAATATACCTACTTATAGTCCTGTATTAAACTGTCCCACTGCTGGGCACGGGCCTCTTCTCAGTGTGCGAAGGGGAAGGCCATAGTCCACCACTCTGGCCCAGTGCGAGTTGGCAGACTTCACATATTTTTGAGAGTATTATTGAGAACTCTCAGACACGATGTTTTCCTTTCCCGTTAAAGCAAGCGATAATTAACTAAGTATCATAACTTCGAAAAGTCAGATATGCGCGCCTTGGGATTGAACTCGAGACCTCTGCGTGGCAGTCCAACGGTTTCCCACTAGGCTATCGCTGCTTAAAGAACGTTAAATAGACTTAGTATTTAAATTGCAGAAAGCAAGTAGTAAGATTTTTTATTAATACGATATGTGAGTAGATGAATTTATGTCATCCTAATTAATATGTATAAATGCGGATGTGAGTTTGTTTGTCACGTTTTCACGCCTTAACTACTCGACCGATTATCATGAAATTTCACATACACGTTGTCAGGAAAACAAAAAAGGACATAGGTTATCATTCATCCAGAAAAAAGTACTTTTATTAAGCTAACCTACATTTATGCGAGCGAACAAACAAACTCACATTCACATTTATAATATTATTGAAATTAAACTACTATATACGGATTTTATCGCGTTGTTTATTTGACACTATTACAAAATTTTGAAAAACTGTTACACTACTATAATCACTATTAATAGTGTCAAATAAACAACGCGATAAAATCCGTATATAGTAGTTTAATTTCAATGAATAACATTCGCGTAAACAGAAGACAATATTATTTATAATACCTATTAGTTAGGATTTAAGACCTACAATGTACACAACACTTAAGGCAAATACATTATTTCTAATTATGATTATTATTATCAATGATATTTACAGACACAACGCAGTGATAGCTCAGCCACCTCTGACTTTCGCAAGTTATATGACTTTTCGAAATTATGTGCGTATTGATTGACAATAATAAAATTGTCACCTGCTCCGTGCCTCGGAGAGTACATTAAGTCGTCGGTCCCGGCTGCCATGAACTCCTATGGCAGTCGTTATTGGGTGTGTCAGTGCCCTGTAATATCCTGACACTGGACTAGCCTTAGGATATCGTTAGCCTTCGGATTGCAGATGTCAGATGGCAGTCGCTCTGTGTAAAAACTGATATCCAGTCAAATCCGGTTAGACTAGAAAGCCGATCTCAAGTGACTTGGGAATAATAAACGCTAGGGAGAAGAACATCAATGATATTTACAGTCCGTTTATTAGACTTAATAATTTAATTACTAACAAATTATGCCTATAGCACATGAGTAGATACCGTTTATCTACTCATGTGCCTATAGCATGGATATTTTATAAATAACTTTAAAAAGCTTGTGATATGTGGGTAGGCGTTAGTTTATGTCAAATTGAATTCTCGTTTAAGAGAAAACGTACAGATAATTTTTTTTAATTGCAAGCGTGTTGTGTGACTTTTAAGGAAATTCTAATTTTATTATGTCCTTTTTTTATGACGCCAAGATGGCCGCCATAAAAAACAAACAGCCGCCCGCCGGTCCAATATGACCTCTCGTTAGTACACGAGGTTTCGGTATATGACCGCATCTTGTAATGTCGTAATAATATTTCGCAATTAAAGTCCGACCGCCCACAAAAGCAGTGATCTAGTTGAAAAATACCATAAGGTACTTTATTGTGTGTTTTGGGTAATGATTATGTATGGGTAGAAGTGATTTTAGTTGGTTTTCTGCCTTTACTGTGCGTTGCATACCCATTTATTTTTATCTTTTGACGTGACAACGTCTAATAAATCGATGAACGCCGGCTGCACGCACGAAAAAGGATGACTCGTTGTCCCGTTACGCTCATTGTAACGTTACGGGAAAGAAATTTTGTTATGACGTTGTCACGTTAAACTATCGTCCGTAAACCGACTTTACAGACAACCAATTTTTAACAGACAACGACTACAACAGACGGTTGTTCTGCATTCGGCTACAACTTCTGTGTAGCAAAGGACTTTACAAATTTAACGGACACAAGGTAGACTTATGGCCAGTCCCAGAACTAACAAGTAAAAGTTATCCAAAAGATAGATCGCATGCTGTCTCACTCTTGTTAGTTTAAAGAAGAGAGATGGCGAGACTTTTATCTTATAGATAAATGCTATTCGGAGGTGGTAGGACAAGCCCTTAGACTCGTAGCAATAATGATTGACCTCTCAAATAATTGTCTTGTGTATGATATCCTTACTTCCTTATTAATATTATAAATTCGAAAGTAACTCTGTCTGTCTGTCTGTTACCTTTTCACGGCTATACCACTCAACCGATTTAGATGAAATTTGGTACAGATATAGTTTAACACCTGGGGAAGGACATAGGCTACTATTTATTGATGTAGGTACCATGCAGGCAAAGCCGCGCGCAAAAGCTAGTAAACTTATAAAAATTACTAGCTGCACCAACCATGCAGTCAAGTATATGTCAACTAACCACTATGTCGCAAAGTAATTTCAACCCTAACGTGATAAAAACAAAGATACAGAACAGAATGATAATAAAATTAAAACACAAAATGATGTACCTAATTATGAGTTAATTATTGCGACTAGATGAAATTTTTTTTACGATTGGCAAGCTTAAATAAAACTTTTGTAATAAATATACTAGTGTCCTATCACTTCTAGGATGTACAGACGTAAATATGACTATGTACATTATGAATGTAACAGTAAGTAGCAACTTACACTTAAGTTAACTGCCTACAGCCGCATCTGCATCCACTTATTCTATGACAATCGTAAATACGTGATAGGATTTGGAGCAAGGTCATTGGATCGCAATTATGGACCGATTGTGTCTGGTGTCTTCAAAATGCGGTTATAAGTCATAAGCGGCAGAGATAGTGATTATTTTGACTGCATGGATAGCGCAATGGGGTAAAATAATGCCTCGCGATAATACCGTGCCGCATGTTGTGGGTTGAGCCCCATGAAGGATTTTTGAGATCATCTTTATGCTCCCAGTCTGAGTATCTGTCGTATCCGTTGTTTCAATCTTTGCCAAGTCCCGTGCGACAGTCAGTATTCCTACTGTAGCAATTATTATTATTATTATATATTTTTTTTATACACACACAACACCATCTAGCCCAAACTAAGCAGAGCTTGGCTACTGTGGTACTAGACAATGGATAAACATACATAATTATATACTTTTTTTTTTGTAAATTCATACATGTTATACATAGAAACACCCAGACCAAGACAAACATCCATGTTCATGCACACAAATGTTTGACTTGTGCGGGAATCGAACCCGCGACCTCAGGCGTGGCAGTCGGTTACACTAGCCACTACGCCATCGGGGCCGACGAATTTAGAAGGGTATTTCTTTTTAATTTTATCTATTGTGTTGACTCCTAAGGCCATAGTCAACTTATTTAAGCAGGGTAGGCTGCATTGCTCGGTACTGCTGTATGAAATCTAGCAACCTTAAACCTGAAACTTGAGATCCCGGAAGACGGCGAAAGGCTAAACTGCTATTAAATGAGAAATAAAATAAGTATAGCGGGAGAAATGTGGGTATAATATTCCTATTCACTAAGCATGGTGCTAGACTCTGTGCTGCTACTGTTAATTTCTGAACAGAAACATTTCTTTATTTACCTCTGAGTCTTCTTCGAAGAGGTTAATGAAAACACTTTATGACGGTCTGTGTGTTAGTGACAGATTGATGTTAGTGACAGGCATAACTCCGGCACCACTGGACCGATTAACTTGTAACTTATGGTTATACCTCGGTTGAGTTTGAATATGGGCCCTGTGGGTCAAAAGACCTCCAAGATATAGGGGTCACATATTTTTAATGGAAAAGATTGACTTGTAAATTGGTGTGCAGACACCTTGGGGTCATACCTCGGTCGAGTTTGAATATGGGCTCTGTGAGTCAAAAGACCCCCGACATATAGGGGTCACAAGGTCACAACACACACAAGGTTTGGAACTTTGGAATGGTCTTCCGCCACATGTGCACTTCTATGACCTTCTTACTTTTGAGAATTTGAGGAGTAGAAGCACGATTTCCGCTGAACTCTGGGATTTTCAGCCAAACTGGAGCTGGCTGGGAATCTTCTAGTTTACCCGAATGGAGAATGTTCGTGTAGTCAAATCTTGTATTTGAATATCACTTGAATATAAATACGCGCATTTTCAATCGCTGTCAGTTCACACATTACGCCACGAAATCCATACAATAACAGTTTTGTTTATTGTTTTTATAAACTTGACGAGATTGACGTGGATTGGATTATTATTTATGAAGAAAGCAAGGTCGCGTCTGTTTAGTGTATGATAACTCTATGACGAGCTGTCAGAACGGAGATCGGTCGTATTATGTTTGTGACGTCATTGTAATGTCTGATTGTGTGTTAATAATGATATGCATCTGTTTGTTTGTGTTAATAAATATGTTGTTACAGTAGTTAAGTAGATAGGTTAACTTGTTGGTTGATTGCGGTTATGTATGCGTCTATCATGAATTCTCAAGTTCGATGTTCGGTGTTGTTTTTCAGTTTTCTGTAGATAAATTCTCAGTAGGATAACATAGGCGGCTGTCTTAAAGTCTTACATAGGTACGATGGCCGTGTTCGTTAATTTTGTTGGGTTTTCGGTTGAGAAATTCTTAGTATCAGTGTATAGTCTTCAGCTGCAGTTTTTATTTATTTATTTTTAGGTACACAAAACAGAACAAAGTACAAGTAGGTTTGAAAATAAATACATATTACAGTTATGTTCTAAACTAAGTTCCTAACTATGCGTACACTACATGAGCACAATGGACTGTGTTGCTAAAGACAAAATGACGTTATGAACGTGAATTATCTAATATATAACATAAGACGGTACGCTTTCAGTGATCATTTCTCCCACGTACGTGCAAGCTCTGGAATGAACTGCCAGCTTCGGTGTTTCCCGAGCGCTATGATATGTCCTTCTTCAAACGAGGTTTAAAGAGAGTTCTTCTTTCACGGTAGGCAGCGGCTTTGCTGTGTCCTGACATTGCTGAAGTCCATGAACAGCGGTTACCACTTTCCATCAGGTGGGCCACTTGCTCGTCTGCCACCAATGGCAATATTAAAAAATAAAAATATATTTTTTAACACTAATTTGCGTACTCTGATAGTTTCGCTTCTTAATATGTAGGTCTAAATTAATTTAAGTATTTGTAGCGGTGTCTCAATGGATGTTGCTATGGACTTGTGGATAAGAGGTCATGGATTTGAGGACTTTCTCGTAACATAAGCGTTCTAGCTGAGCTGGACTGGTTAAAAAGTTTACCTAATAGTCGTAATTTCTAAACTAGTGGAGAAATGTGATTTAGCGCATCACCTGTCTACCTTTTCCGAAATCTATACTAATATTATAAAGCTGAAGAGTTTGTTTGTTTGTTTGAACGCGCTAATCTCAGGAACTACTGGTTCGAATAATTATTTTAGTGTTGGATAGCCTATTTATCGAGGAAGGCTATTTACGGCTATTTAACATCACGCTACGACCCACGGGGACGCGAGTGGAACCGCGGGCACATCTAGTATATAATAATATCAGCCCTGTATTAAACTGTCCCACTGCTGGGCACGGGCCTCTTCTCAGTGTTAGGCCATACTCCACCACGCTGGCCCAGCGCGGGTTCGTAGACTTTACATATCTTCAAGAACTTTATGGAGAACTCTCAGACATGCTGGTTTCCCCACGATGTTTTTCCTTCACTGTTAAAGCAAGCGATAATTAATTAATACGTACTTAATTTCGAAAAGTCAAAGATGCGTGCTTTGGGATCGAACCTAAGACCTCTGCGTGGCAGTCCAACGGTACCCCAGTAGGCTATAGCTGCTTCGTTGGTTTTTGCAATGTTTTTAAAGTCCACCAAAATTAAAGGAATGTTATGAAAGTGAATGAAGCCAGAGAAGCGTGTCAGGATCGTAGCAAATGGATATCCGTACCTAGTCTCTGCCTACCCCTCTGAGAAACAGGCGTGAATCTATGTATGTATGTATCTATTTAAAGTCCACCGCAAAAAGGGTGTGAGGGAGTTGTCTGTAAAGCTTTGCTCCTTCTCCTTCCCACTTCCTTTTTCTCCCAAAAGGTCACCAACGCGCAAGTAATGCCTTTGGTGTTGCAAGTGTCCATAGGCTACGGTGACCACTTACCATCAGGTGGGCCGTATGCTTGTTTGTTTGTTTAGTCGGATATAAAAAAAAATAATAAGATACTAAGAACATACAATGTAGGTATCAAGATCCATTAACTACTGAGACTTATTCTGTTTTTGGTAAATGTAATGTTAAGTCGGCATCCTTTGTTTTAAAGTGCCTTGAGGTCCCAAATCGGGGGTAGTCCATAATATTACATCATAATGCGAATGTTTTTTTATGACTCACAATATAGTCTACTAGATTTTGCCCGCGACTTTACTTACGTGAATCTAGTTTTGTAAATATATTTCTATCCCTTAGGAACAGTACTTTTTTTCTGGATGAAAAGTAGTTCCTTATGTTCTTCTCTGTGCTTAACTACCGCTGACAACGTGTATAAGAAACTTCATGATGATCGGTCGAGTAGTTAAGGTGTGAAAGCGTAACAAACAAACAAACTCAAATACTCATTTATAATACTAGTTACTAGATTTTGCTGGTGGCTTCGCTCGCGTAAATGAATGTTCGGTCAGGTTAGATTAGTACCTAACATTACTTTTTTTCTGGATGAAAGGTACCCTATGTTCTTTTCTATACCCCTGACAACGTATATGCGAAATTTCATGTTGATCGTTCAAGTAGTTACGTGAAAGCGTCACAAACAAATAAACAAACTCACATTCGCATATACTATAATACTAGCTTTTGCCCACACCTACGCTCGCGTTAATTTAGAATTTGACAATCAATTTGGGTTGTACTCTGCTTGTAATAATATAATTCAATGATAATTCGAAAGACACGTGGCGCCATTTATTATCATAAGAACGTTATTATTGTTTTCCTCGGGAATAGTAATTTTTTTCGGGATGAAAGGTCGTAGCCTATGTTGGTTTCTGTACACCTGTCAACGTATATGCAAAATTTCAGGATGATTTGTTCAGTGGTTTAGGCGTGAATAGGTAACAAACAAACAAACAAACTCATTTTCGCTTTTATAATATTAGTTAGGAAGTTAGGATTAGGAAGTTAGGATTAGTCAAGAAGTTATAAATAACACACAGGTCGAATTAGTAGTTCATTATTATTTAGTATTTATTATTTAGTAATGGCCGCATCTCTATCTGAAGGACAAATGGAACACGTTCCTATTTCAAACTACAAAGCGCGCGTACAGAAAATGTCGACATTACTATGAGTGATATCTTTTTTTTTAAGATGGCATGATAACCGTTTATGGAGCCAATAACATTTTGTCTATGAAAATTATGTGGGATAGGATTGTTATGATTACTGTGAGTTAGTTTATCATTTATTGCAATTGTAATTGTACATTGCTTTAAGTGGTCACTTCTCAATTACCAATGCGTCGCGCGAAGCGGGTTCAATCAAAGATTTAAGTGATTTATAGATAGTTTTAATTCTAGGTGTACATTGTATAGGTACCTACGTTGTTTTAAAGTTTGTGAAGACTGTTTTTTTTTTATTTTTTTAATCCGATTATAGTGGCAACTCAGCCCACCTGATGGTAAGTGTTCACCGTAGCGCGTTGCCGACCCTTGAGGAAACTAAGTGGGAAAGAGAAGGAGCGGGAAAGGGTAAAGGGGTGATTGGGCCTCCGGCACTCTCACTCACCTAACCAAACACAACAGTAGGAATACTGCTATTGCACGTCGATATTCTGTGAGAAGTTAGTCCTTCCCCGGTCGAGCTGGCCCATTCATGCTGAAATAAGCGAGGCTTTACTACTCTGCCGTTGCTTTAATAGCCTGTGAACTTAATGCAGGTGTTTTATTTTTAATTTGTTGACCAATGCTTGCACGTCGAAGAAAGTGTTATTGTGGGTTTTCAACAAATTCTTAATAGCAGCGCAGATTCTGGAACTGCGTCGTATACGGCAATAAGCTCATCTTCATATTAATACGTCAATGTATGTATACTTTTTAACATGTCAGCTTAAATAATATTGAGAAAATACTAAGAGCATTGTGTCTGGACGCTGGCGTCCGTAAGTCGATGTTACGACGAACTTAATTGAACCTTGATCGTATACATACATAATGGTGCCAATTCTGTTGTCACAAAATTCTCTAAACTTAACTAAAAGTCACTAAAATTTAGTTTAGTCCTGTCAAACGACATTTCGTATTCTGAAATCATTAAAAGTGACAGGACTAAACTAAATTTTAGTGATTTTTAGTTAAGCTTAGAGAATTTTGTGACAACAGAATTGGCACCAATATCATGCCTCTTTCGCCAAAAGAGTAGGCAGAGATGTAATACACTCAGATATTGTCAACTATGATTTAGGCCCTATGGAAAAGAGAGCGAGCCTATTGTCGTACCGGACACAGTAGGTACCTACCAGACTCCACGCTGCACGCTGCTATGAAGTAACTTAATAATATTTTGCTCGACCCAAGTATTAAACCTGGGAACTTATGCACGGCAGTCGCATTCACTACTTCGCCACCCAGACAGTGACCCTATACGAACATACAAACAGCATTCCCCAGTTGTAGATGTTTAAACTTCTTATTAATAACAACCAATCCATAATTTGCTCGTGGCTGTATTGCTTAACCTCGCCACTTAATGGATCACTTCGTCACGCCCCTTGAACACAGATAACATGAGTTGTTTATTAATACATTACTAATCATTGCTAAATTGAGATTTATAACTTTATATTATTGCTTTCATTACGACATATTGAGATCAATTAGCCCAGGGTCTGGGCAGCCATTATTTCAGAGTTATTGCCGTAGCAGTCTTGGTGGAACTTGTTATTATAGTTCATGGTGGTATACTAAAGGTTTGGCTCATACCTGATCCAGCGAGTTTCAAAACAAAAAGAGTTTATTGAAATTAAACAAACTTTATACGGATTTTATCTCGTTGTTAATTTTTATAAAACACTATTATTACATAATTTTGAAACTTTAAACTACTATTGTTAAACACTTGTACTAGTTACTACATTTAGATTTAATTGTACACTTTACCCGACATTTCGGTTGCTTTTCAACAGCCATGGTCACGGGGATCCTAAGATGGTAGTTGTCTCAATGTTCCAGAATAGTTATTTTAAAGTACCCGAACATAATTTAATCATTGGTGTTTCTATTTATTTGAAGTCTAGCTGTGGTTTGTTTCTTCTTGGGTTTGACTATTTGAATTACTGGATCCCAAGCTGGTGGTACATTCCAACCATCTTCTCTATTGAAATTAGGAAGACAATATTATGTAAAAAAGAGTTTATTGCCAAATTTGTTTTTTACAAACTCAGTTCTTAAATTAAGTCACAATTACAATTACCACTTCAATTTTAGTTGAATTACTTGGATGGGTGGTCGTCTCGTCCCTGCCGCTGCGCCGAGTGTTTTGGGTTCGAACCCCACACGGGACTAAAATTTGTGTGATCAACCTATGATTGTTCCGAGTCTGTGTGTACTTTGTGTCCGTTGTTTGAATGTTTGTAAAGTACCTTTAAAGTTTCCTTCTTCCTTCAATCCTGGGTTCTTTAAGCGGGGCGTGTAAAAGCATCTTCTCAGGCCGTCAAAGTAGAGACCTCAACATCGCCTCGGCTACTGTGGGGGCGATGTGGAGGCCACTGCTCTTAGAACACACGACTGCTTACCATCAGGTGGAGTGTGGTCATTTCGACGAGCAAAAAAAAAAAAAAAAAACTGGAATTATTCCTAGTGCGGTAGTTATTTGTTTTTAAAGAAAAAGAACTAACCAGTAAGTAGATAATATATTAGTGTGTTGAAGTAATGAGTGCAGTGTGTCCTTTTATAGATAGATACATATTATTGTTGTATAGAAGATATTATTGTTAATATAATATTATAATATAATATAATACACACGTTTTCCCTGAGGGTCTCATGGCGGGTACTCAGTATACCGAGCCAAAGCTCGAGAAGAGGAAACACTCTAAACAACATAATATATATATAATAAATAATATTCTACCACATACACACAACACCATCTAGCCCCAATCTAAGCAGAGCTTGTACTATGGGTACAAGACAATGGATAAACATACTCATATACTTTTTTTTTGTAAATACATATATATTATACATAGAAACACCCAGACCAAGACAAACATCATTGTATGATGTTGTATGGAAGTCGCTAAATCAGGTCGGTCGGTGTAAAGTAAACATGTGTAGGTGGAAACTCTCAGACGGTACCGATCTGGTTTGTGCGTGCGGTGCAAGACAAACGATGTCCCACCTCATATCGTGTCCTGCATGCCCGACATTTTGCACGCAGGAGGATCTGATGGCTGCCTCTGACAACGCAGCTAGCGTAGCTGCTTTCTGGGCGGCAGATATATAATTTAAAAGTGTTTGCCATTACGCAAAGAAGAAGATTGTTGTGTAGTTGACAATAAATTTTATAAGTAGCGCGTGAAATCGTCTGCGTGTGTACTAAGAATAATGGCGGGCCTCAGAAGGGAGGGAAAATGATGGAACATTTAATCCATTTAAATACATTACAGTGTTTAGCAGAAGATACGCAATGTGCTGACCTAAATAAATTTAAAAAAAACTAAGAGAGTGCTTTTAAAATAGAGGGGTTGACAGTCTGGGAGCGGTTTCGAGTCACATAGATGTTGTTGATTCTAGCAATAAGGTTGAGATGAAGATGAAGATTTTATTGACTTTTTTAAAGACACAACGCTGTATGAATAATTTCTGTATCGCGGAGGAATTTACAAACATACAACGGGCACAACGAACATTCAGACACGGAACAACTATTTATGGATCACACAATTTTTTATCCCATGTGGGGATCGACAACAACACTTGGCGCAGTGGTAATAGCGAGGCGACCACCATCACTACGCCGCCGCCGCGCCGCGCGCCGTCCGTGGTGTTATACAAATTGTTCTATTGAACAAAAAAAACAAAATCAAAATCGGTTCATCCGTTTGGGAGCTACGATGCCACATACAGACACACACAGACACGTCAAACTTATAACACCCTGTCGTTTTTGCGTCAGGGGTTAAAAATAGGCTACGATTCGTCGTTTCGTCGTTTGATCAAGTATGAACTAAACCTAACAGTTTGATTTTAAACACAGACTCTTAGACCATAATAAAAAGTCTGGTTGAGACATAATTAGGAAGCCGATGGATCTGTAATATGATTAGATGATTGTTAGGTCAGCAATAAAACTTGTTAGAGAGATTAATTGGTTGCTTTGGTACATCCTCCAAAATACCTTACGACATAGGTACTTAAACTTATGTATAGCTTTTGTCAGTGATATATCTTATCTTATCTTTTGTGGATGCCAGTCAGTGGAGACCGGTTACACTTCGACCCAGTGGGATCTTTTGTGTCGACACTCTCCCAATAACGACTGCCATAGATGTTCATGGCAGCCGGGACCAACGGCTTAACGTGCTTTCCGAGGCACGGAGCAGGCGATAATTGTCAATCAATACGCACATAATTTCGAAAAGTCATATAACTTCCGAAAGTCAGAGGTGCGCGACGCGGGTTCGAACCCGAGACCCTCTGCATTGCAGTCTGTTGGTCTCCCCACTGAGTTATCGCTGCTCTTGTCAGTGATGTAAGTCGATAAATATTTATGAGATTTTAATTATTCTATGGTACTTGCAGTACAGGTAATGAGAACTGACCTTGCTTCCTTACTTAAATTACAAAATGGGAAAGTGTGTTTGTTTGTTGGTTACGCTTCACGCCTTAACTACTCGACCGATCATCATGAAATTTTGCATACACTTTGGCAGGGGATCAGAAGAGGACATAGGTATCTATGTACCTACCCTGACTACGATTCGTTTGTCTATGTTATAGTTATTTTGAAATCAGAAATCAGAAGCATGTCGTTTTATTATAGGATTTCAAATATGTACATATAACCACAATTCATTAAAAATAACTTATGCCAGTCTTCTGGGAACACTACCGGTCGACTGTGATGCGGAGGAATTTTATGACGCCTATTAGAGGGTTTTAGTTTTCGAAATCAGAATATATGTAAAGTGTGCCATAACAAAGCGGAAGTCTTTCTGTCCTTGTTTTTACTATCCTACACTTGGAGCTATCTTTCAAATTAATCTACTTTACCGTGACACGATCTTAATTTGACGCTTTCCGACGGACGCTTTTTTACCGACTTCAAAAAAAGGAGGAGGTATTCAATTCGTCTCTATATATATATATATATATATATATATATATATATATTTTTTATGTTTGTTACCTCGTTGCTTTCGACTGGGTGAACCGATTTTGATGATTCTTTTTTTATTTGAAAGCTGGTGCTTCCCGTGCGGTCCCATTTAATTTTGATCAAGATTTGACCATTCGTTTTCGAGTTATACTTAATAATGCGTTTTTGGCTACATTGATGATGTTCTCATATTTGGAAAGGTTCACTAAAAACCGAGAAATAAACAAAATTTTAACAAAAAAGAAAACCGACTTCAAATAAGAATATTCTAAAACTTAAAATGCACTAAAAAGTTAGTAAATAATTGCATATTCTTGTGAATAATTAAATTATTGTTATTATTGGAGTCGGTGTCAGCCAAAGTAGGATTGTAATTAATTAAACATGAGATGTCTTCCTATAATCATAACATAACATTGGCATGCACAATTACACACATAGACGCAGCACGTAGCGCGGGCGGCTGACACCGACTCCAAAAATAACAATAATTTAATTATTCACAAGAATATGCAATTATTTATTAACTTTTTAGTGCATTTTAAGTTTTAGAATATTCTTATTTGAAGTCGGTTTTCTTTTTTGTTAAAATTTTGTTTATTATACACCAGATGGTTCTCCTTACCTCTACCCTCTACAATGCACAGTCTCACGCTTACATCCCCAAAGTTGTAGGTAGTGGTGTATTACACTCACATTTCGCCAGTTATGATTTTAGGTACGACGAAATAGGGAGCAAATCGAGTCTACCAGATTTTTAATTAAGATCGATAACAAAGACTAGTCTTCTACATACTACTTCATTTTCTTTTGTACTTATTTATTATTGTTTTTTAAAATTATGTATATATGGAGATTAAAAAAAACATTTTTCTTTCTTTCTTTCAGTATAGTTTTAGACTCAGTGTTGTTTTTGAGATTTTAATAAAATTAATTATTGACAAACAAGTGAGAAACGGCAATGAATTGCCGTAAATCTTGGAGTTCGAAAAAATGGTTCAAGTAATATGCAAAGGTCACGTGATAGCATGTGACCTTGAGGTCAGAGGTCAAAGGTCACAGTCATTTCGGGGTTATACCCGCTGATCGCGAGTCTCTACCTCTTACGGTTCTTGAGTTGAAAGTTGTATAACAGACAGACGAACGGACAAAGCTGTTGCTTAAGAGTTTCTTCGAACTCTAAAAAATACAAATATATTTTGTCCTACCTGGGAATCAAAACTGACACGCATAGCAGTCGTTATCATCACCTATTACCCTAAAGGGGTAGATTGTATTTCAGCTACATCTTGGCAGCTATATTTTAAAGTTACACGTAAGTCGTAACGGGGATATTCAGTCTACTACTTACAGGATAACACTATGCCCGACCCAGGAATCGATACCAAGTCAGCAATCACTACCGCTGCGTCACCGAGACAGTGAGTTCAAAGAACGTATAC
This sequence comes from Catocala sponsa, assembly GCA_963564715.1. Lineage (NCBI taxonomy): Eukaryota > Metazoa > Arthropoda > Insecta > Lepidoptera > Erebidae > Catocala > Catocala sponsa. The sequence continues at coordinate 15,112,706 of OY751351.1, forward strand.
ATTTTGTAACAAAATAGTTGCATATCTACAACAAATGTAATAAGTAGCAAGAGTTTGTGCAGTCGTTTGTATGCACGCATCGTTAGCTCTTGTAATAAAATAGATTATGCTCCTAAAATGGTATTATACAGATATTTGTTGGATGTGATGAAAACATTGAGACATACACACGTATTTATGAATAGAATAGAATATCTTTATTTGCTGTAAACAAGGTACATTACATTGATGTCATACTATAATAAATTAGCACAAGCCTGTTTAGCCGTTACAAATAGCATACAAATACAGGTACATGTTATATGGAGTTAACAAAGTATGTCTCTTCAAACAATCATAACTAATTTTAAATTAACAATGTGTCATAATTCGTATTTGATTAGTAGGTCAATTTGGTACTCATCACGCCGTATGTTCCATACCATACGCCGTATGTTTTGACTCAAAGGTTTATTATTTTGCTGGCCTTGATATAAGCACAGATAATTATGATAAGTACTAGGTACATTAGATCTACAAGAACATAATAATCTGTCTAATCATGCATGCAATCGGTGCAAGCAGCTTTTATCTTACACCTCTTTATTCTAGTTTTGTTTATTACATTCTTGATGGGTATAAGTACCTCCCCCAATTGTGAGGTTTGTGGGGTGATTGATGACATATACCATGTGTTCATGGAATGTGACCGGAATATACAAGAGAGACAAAAGGTGTTTGCTGGAGGATTTGACGTTGGGGCATGTAATAGCATCTTAGCCTCTCCGTTGTCAGAAGCGGCCAAGATGTTGTGCATTGGATCAGTAGTATAGGACAATAAGTATTCTTATGTAATGTAGTCAATACCCATAAGTAAATACAAATTAATAAGATTTATGTTATGGGGGCGACATTATCACTAAGGAACAAAGTTCCCTAAAAAAAGAGAAATAATAAAAAAATATATATAACTCCCGCATTAAGGCCTGTTCAAACCTAAGCGGTATTCGCTACCGTCTGCGGTAGAGAAAGCCGAGTGGGTATGCGGTAATATTACTGTTCACACCAAAGCGGATTTCGCTATCCTTGTGGGTAGAGTTGATACTAAATACCTGTGCGAAACCCGCGCGGCAGGCACTTCTACCTACAGCGGCAGCGAATACCGCTCCGGTCGCTCTAGCCGCGGCACTTGATAGTAAATACCTGAGCGAAACCCGCGCGGCAGGCACTTCTACCTACAGCGGCAGCGAATACCGCTCCGGTCGCTCTAGCCGCGGCACTTGATAGTAAATACCTGAGCGAAACCCGCGCGGCAGGCACTTCTACCTACAGCGGCAGCGAATACCGCTCCGGTCGCTCTAGCCGCGGAACTTGATAGTAAATACCTGAGCGAAACCCGCGCGGTGCCTATATAACTATATACCTCTACCCACAGCGGCAGCGAATACCGTTTCAGGTTTAAATAGTAAGTAGGTATAATTCCTGTGACGCGGGGGACTTTACAAACATTCAAATAGCGGACACAAATAATACTCAGACTCGGAATAAATTATTTGTGGATCTCACTCGGTTTTGTCCCGTGTGGGGATCAAACTTACAACATTCGGCGTAAAAGCGTTGACGAGGCAAGCCACTTAAATCACTAGACCAGGCGTAACATCGATTCATGCCTGTATAATATAAAGTCCTGAGAGGGTAGCCAAGGGTTTATTACAGACACATTTCTAGTAATGTTTTAGATAACTTAATAGTGGGCGCGCCTGTTTACTACTAGACGCATTGCAGCTACTGAGAATTCTCTAAGAGAAAGACTCAATAAACTTTAGCCTGGCATACCAATTGAACTTGGGCCCTCACGATCGGTTCTAGTATTACCGCTAACGTATGCTATAGAAACAACGAAGTAGACTGTGACATCTAGATAAATAAACATAAAATACAAATAAAATAAAAATACATTATATACAAATAAATAAAATTGAAGTGTCTGTTTGTAATGTCAAAATAACAGCTATTTATCTAATGCATGTGAAAATATATAAGGTACCTATACGAAAACATCTATTTTAAAAATTTTTGTCTGTCTGTCTGTCTGTTTGTTCCGGCTAATCTCCGAAACGGCTGAACCGATTTTGACGGGACTTTCACTGGCAGATAGCTGATGTTATAAGGAGTAACTTAGGCTCCTTTGATTTTAGAGAAAGAATAGGGTTCCGCGGAGACAAACACTTTTTAGTTAAAATCTACGCGGACGAAGTCGCAGGTAACAGCTAGTACATTAATAAATAATTTTGACTTTGAGTTAAACTACATACTTTCAAAAAGCTACACATTCGAGAAACAAACCTAGTACTTACCTTACAATATCACAAAAAATCATGCCACACATATTTTATTTTTCTTTTTCAGCTTTCGCACGGAACTTTACAACCACCCAAACAACAAATAAAATGCAACTGAACTTAGAACAAATTGTAGTTCGCATCATTTTAGTTCAGTTATCAAACCCGCAACACAGCTGTTGCCGATGTAACCATTTAAATCACTACGCCATTCGTGTAGTCTACATTTAAATTTACATCACTTTACTAACAAGACATACGTACATTAAATTGCTCAATACACATTAAATTTAATTTAAACGCCTAAAATTAAATGCCAACTACTAAAAGAAAACCATTACCAAAAATTCACACCACACAGTAGATAAGTTAACAAAATAACTATACAATAGTGTTGTACCAATTAGTTGAAAATTATTGCACAACTAGTGGTGCGCCGGTGAGTTTAGTCGAGTTTGAGAAAGTTTCAAGGCGATTCTCACGGGGTAATGTATCTTAAAGGTTTTATCTATTGAGGAAGAGCAGAGAGGTACTTATTAAGATCAAGTAGGTTAATTCGTATGTAGAGAGATAAGCAGCGATTGTATTGTTTTAGTGGGTGTTGTAGCTATATGTGGAGTTAATTTACTTTTGCAGTATATTTGTGAGTTGCGTAGTGACGCTATATCAACATAGAATAAGGTAGTTGATGTGTAGATTTACGGATGTGTGTCCGTGGAGGGATATACAGGGTGTTTTAGGCTTATGTAATAGGCAACGACCCGTCTGTGCGGACGTAGTTTTTGCTGTGAAGTATAGTGTAAGAGTAGGTCCAATGGAGCGGCCTAGTCAGATAATTGACAAAGCTCCTCCTTGCCTCATTGGCATGTTTCTACAGAATATACCACGGGGAGTGCTCTGAAGAGTTATTCCACCTTATCCCGCCCTCCCCTTTCCTATCCAGAACAACCCGTGCTGGGCTCAGATGCCATCCTTACACGGTAGAGTCGATTAGAGCGCGTACCAAAAAGTTTGGGTCCTCATACCTCTGCCGAACGACCAAGGCATGGTATTCTCTGCCAAGGCACGTGTTTCCTTCTTCCTTCAATCCTGGGTCCTTTAAGCGGGGCGTGAAAAAGCACCTTCTCAGGCCGTCAAAGTAGAGACCTTAACATCGCCTCGGCTACTATGAGGGCGGCGTGGAGGCCACTGCTCTTAGACCACACGACTGCTTACCATCAGGTGGAGTGTGGTCATTTTGACGAGCACGATAAAAAAAAAAAAAACGAAAAAAGATGAAAAGGAATGAATTTACTTGTTGAAAATCCACTGATACTGCGCTCGTCCTGGGAATACATTTAAGTTTGAATTACAAGGTTAGGAAAAGTTAATCAAAACTTTAATTAATTAATAGAACAAGTAAGTAAAATATTCTGTATACATGGCCACGAATTTTTGTTTATAATCAAATAGTTGTGGCCGTTTATAAAGAGTAATTTTACAGCGTTTCCGATTTAGATCAAAACTTACTTGTTCTAACAGAAACGAAGATGAAACAGATATATACCTATATATGTACATACTCTATACACCAAGAGCGGATCAATCTCATAAAATTGAAAATAATGTGTTTGTTTGTTTGTATGTTACGATTTCGCGCCTATTAAAGATTCAACCGATCATCACGAAATTTTGCATACACGTTGTCAGGGGTACAGAAAAGGACATGCGGTACCTTTCATTTCATCGAAAACAAAAGTATAGTTTCTGTGCGATAAAATTTACTGAAAAATCCACAATAACACGAGCGAAGTTTCGGGCAGAATCTAGTACATACATAATATATCGGGCTTGGCTTATATTAAAACCGTTTATATCTTGTCTTTCATCTGCTCAAATAATAAATGTATTACTAAAAAAAAAATATAGGATTTTGACAAAAAGTATATTGTGGCCCATGAGGGGATCGAACCCGCGACCTTCGCGTTATTAGCACGACGCTCTAACCAACTGAGCTAATGGGCCGGTATGTATAGATAGGTGAAAAGTACAACCACTATGCTCAGTATAGTTTATTGAAATATGATTTGGTTGTTTATTATAATAACAACCGAACTGTTTAGATATTGTTTTACATTACAGAGCTATATCGCCATCTATGTTTACGTGTCAACTGAGAGTAGGATTGCCATCCCTAAAATCTGGCAACCAGGATAAGACGCGTGAAAACCCCGGATTTTAGAGCCCAGAACCCGGACTGTCAACGGTTTTTTTTAAACATAGTGTAATAAAAACAGTGGATGGTGAATTTAGCGAGTCGGTTCGTCGGTTGATCGCGGGCGGCGTGCGGGCACAGTGCATGTGTCGCGGGCGGCCCAAGACTTTAAATTTTTAAAACCCGGACTACAAATGAAGCCCCGCCCGGACGCTCCCCGGATGCCCTTTAAACTAGGACAAATCCGGGGAAACCCGGACGGATGGCAACCCTAACTGAGAGGGTACTAGGGAAATGAAAATTTGCCTAAGGATCTATAGGCGTCTATTGGACACATTTTCTAAATCTGTATTGATTTTTATTTATTTGTCAGGGCTTTTTTGCCCCACCCGTAAATAGAATTCATAATAATATAGTCTAGGATTACGTGAATGTTATACAATGAAATTAAATTACTTTATACGGATTTTGTCGCGTTGTTTATTTTAACTCACTCACTTAGGTATCGCCATCGACTCTCCTCAGCCGATATACGTCACAGAACACCTTTCAGCTGAAAATAAGGCAATTCACGCTGCGGCTCGAATCAGAGGAAAAGAACTCGGTTATAAGTTTGTATGGGTTCGAAATGGAAAAGTATTTGTTAAGAAAAATGAAACATCGCAGGGTATTGTAATTAATAGCCTCGACAAATTATCATGTTTATCGTAAACTTTTTTCTTTATATAACAATTATTGCATGTTTTTATGTCTTATTTCAATAACATTCAATAGTACGATCAGTATTTATTATCAAAATGTACGAGGCTTAAAGACGAAAACCATTGATGTATATCATAATTTATCCCTACATGATTATGATGTAATAGTGCTTACAGAGACATGGTTACACAGTGGCGTTTATAATTCTGAAATTTTCGACGACAGATACATTGTCTATAGACGTGATCGCGAGACTAGTAAATAAAGTTACCGGAAAGACGGGGGTGGAGTATTGATAGCCGTCTCGAAACACTTCAAGTCTTGTAGACTTACATGCTTTGAATCGGAGCTGGAGGACTTATGGGTAAGTGTAGTTCTAAATAACACAAAACATAGTATAGATACAATATTCATTGGCGGATTATACTTGCCACCACCAGTTAATTCCGATTCATTATCATTATATACAAATAATGTTCAACACATTGCAGAAAAACACAAACACATCATAATATTAGGCGATTTTAACCTTAACGACATCTCATGGGTTTCAAAGGATGACCATTTATACCCAGAATGTAATAATTCAAACCGTTCCGCTATATTTATTGATTTCATGTCTCTCAATTCGTTACACCAATATAATAATATTTTAAATAGTAAACTCAAAACTTTAGATCTCATATTGAGTAATACACCTGTAGAAAACTTAAAGCGGAGCACTCACAGTTTATCTAAAGAAGACCCCTTACACCCGCCGTTAGAACTTTGTATACCAGTACTACCCGAGCATCGATTAGAATCTAAAATTTTACTAAAACCCGACTTTTTTAAAGCAGACTATAATAAAGTTTTAAACGAATTGTTAGCAGTAAATTGGGAGTCTGAATTTCACGCATGTGATTCACCGAACGACATGATTGACATATTCTATGAGATATTACAACGTGTTATATTACTAACTATTCCCATAAAGAAGTCAAATGTAAGAAAATATCCACCATGGTACACTCCTGGCCTTATACGACTGCATAGAGAGAAATATAAATATCATGTTCGCTTCAAAAAATATAAAAACCCATTAGACCTTTTATCTTTTGAGAGGTTAAGGGATGACTGTAATTCCCTCCGACTTACATGCTACAAAGAATATATTAATAAGATAGAAAGTGGCATAACCAAAAATCCTAAAATATTTTGGTCATTCATAAAAAGTAAGAGGAAATCTAGTAGTACATATCCAGCACAAATGCACCATGAAGACAGAGTAGCGGTGAATGGTGTAGACGTATGTAACTTATTTAGAGACAACTTCGCTGCAGTTTTCAATACGTCAAGTAGTGAAAATCCCACACCTAAAAATATTTTAACTACAACCAGTACTCTTGGAGAATTTACATTTGATAATAATGAAATATATAATAACTTAAAATCGCTAGATGATTCGAAGGGAGCAGGCAGTGACGGTATCCCTCCATTTTTTATAAAACGTTGCGCAAAAGCACTCGCTTATCCTCTTAAACTCATATATAATAAATCTGTTTATGAGGGGATATTCCCGACTAAATGGAAAGAAGCTTTAGTCATACCAATATTTAAATCCGGTGAAAAGCATTTGATCTCAAACTATAGGCCAATATCAATACTGGTTACGTTTGCCAAGGTATTCGAAAAACTGATCAGCAAGCGCCTGAGTTGGTATTTAAAGCAACATATTACTGAACACCAACACGGATTCGTTAAATCAAGATCCACAAATACAAATTTATTATGTTTCACATCAACTATATCAAAATACCTTGACAACCGAATTCCAGTAGATGCAATTTATACAGATTTTAGCAAAGCATTTGACAAAGTGGATCACTGCCGCCTTGTTGAAAAACTGGAATCAATTGGCATAGATGGAGCTTTAACTAAATTGCTTAAATCATATCTAGATAATAGATCATCTAAGGTAGTGATAAATGGTTTCTGTTCTACTGACTATAAAGCAACCTCTGGAATACCTCAAGGATCACATCTTGGACCAATTTTATTTAACGTGTTTATTAATGATATTGTCTACAATTTCAAACATTCCAATTTTTACTTATTTGCTGACGATCTTAAGCTCATGATGCCCATCCAAGGGGATGAAGATATCAAAAAACTACAAGACGATATAAATAGTCTAACAGATTGGTGCAAATTAAATAAAATGCAGTTAAATACTAAAAAATGTTACCATATAAAATTTACCCGAAATAAAACTGTTATTAATAATACAGTAGGTATTATTAATAACAGTTTTATTTCGGGTAAATAATATAGAAGGAGTTCAAATAAAAAAAGTTAATATAATTCGCGATCTTGGAGTTCAACTAGATAGTGCACTGAAATATGACGTACACATATTGAATACTGTTGCGCGTGGTTTCAAAGTATTAGGGTTTGTTACACGTAATGGCAAGGATTTCAAAAAATCATCCACAAAGATAAAACTTTTTAACACTTTAGTTCGGCCGATACTTGAATATGGCTCTGTAATTTGGAATCCACATTATGATGTGTACAAAAATCGTTTGGAAAGTATACAGAAGCGCTTTCTATATCATCTTTGTTACGGCGATCATATAGCGAGATCATGCACAAGTTACTCCGATAGGTTGAAACAATATAATATGAAAACGCTTGAAAGCCGTAGGGAAAAATTAGACTATATCTTCTTACACAAGATAATAAATGGCGCCATAGATTGCAATCAAATACTAAGTTCTCTAATTATTAAGATTCCCTCTCGAATACCCCGGAAGAATACGTACAACTTCTTTGACGTACCCACCTCAAAAACAAATCTCGGTCACTATGCTACTGTACCAAGACTCTGTAGGCAGTACAATAACCTATCAAAGACACACGAAATTGATATTTGTGAACCTTTGTGTAAATTTAAGAAGCATCTTAATGAATACCTGTAACATTTAGTGTTACAATATTTTTGTCATTATAAATATACCAAAATACTTAAATTTAAAATTTAAATTTATTTCTGTTTTGCTTATAAATATGTATTCTAAATTGTGTTATCTGTTATCTTAGTTTGTAAGTTTATCTTTAATTGCATGCTGTGGTCTCCTATAATTGAAGGAGTACACATACCTTATCCTTAAGTGAGTATTTTTGTAATTTGCAGTGTACATTCTTCGTTGGAGATCCTAAATAAATAAATAAATAAAACACCTTTATCAAATAATTTTGAACTATAACACTACTATTATTGAACTTTACTACAATTTATGCTATTTAAATTAATTAAATTTATTCCTATTTAGGTAAGATTACACATTTCCCCTACGTTTCGGTTGCTTTACAGCAGCCAGGTTTCCGTGAACATGGCTTGATTTAAATTGCTTAAATGCATACATACATTTAACTAAACCAGACCAGGGTCCACGAGTCCGTCAAAAAAAATTTTCGTTTAGCCAGACAACTGGTCGTATAGACTTTAGTTGTTTGGCTAAGCGACAAATTATTTTAAGGCCTTTGACTGCCTCGGTTGGCTCAGCTGCAATGAATGAAACTGTTATTAGGGTCTCGGTTTTGAATGCCAGGTTGGGTCAAAAAATTTTTAAATTTTAATGACAAGAACTTTTTAATAGCAGTCAAGAGCTAGTAAGTTGGCGGTATGGCACATCCCCATGTTTCAGCTCGTAAAGCTGTCGGTTCTGCGCCTGATCTCCCTAGGTTATATAGGACTAGATGTTCCCGCGGTTTCACTCGCGTTTATCGTTACTGCGCCGCCCCTGTGGGTCGTAGCGTGATGTTATATAGCCTATAGCCTTCCTTGGTAAATAGGCTATCCAACACTAAAATAATTTTTCAAATCGAATCAGTAGTTCCTGAGATTAGCGCGTTCAAACAAACAAAGAAACAAACAAACTCTTCAGCGTTATAATATTAGTATAGCATAGAAGTATAGATTGTCATATTCGTTTAACATTTTTACAGTTTTAGTCCAAATTGACGACCTTCTATTTTAAAAATTAAAAAATCATGTCGCCGAAGTTGTGAGACAAAATTTAATTTGCCTGAGTCCAACGCGTTGGCAATAGCCCAAACCAGATCTCTATTTCATTCGGACAACCATGTGCCTAACACCCTGTATAATATTATATTTGCTAGGATGTATAAAAAATGTACTATCTGTAGGTAAAGCGATTCGTTTCTTAAATGTAGGAACTGGGCCGTAGGATTTTTATCATCAATAAGTTCGATCGACCAACTCGCTCATTAATTTTAATTAAATATTAGAAGAAACATTACTGTTTTGCCAAACGATATGAATGCAGAGTTGCATACAATATCGTGACTCCTAGTCTTCTAATTAACGAGTTACAATAGAAAAAGTATGGCAATGGTCGGCATACTGCGCAGGCGCAGTACATAGCGGCGCATTAAGCGCTGTTGTGTAACCGAGATGGTTGTACCTATCAAAGTTTGATTTATTGCGGGTACTACCAGGGGTCGTCAACAGTTTGGATAGATTAAAAATTATATTTTTTGACTGCACGTATGGTCATGCGACTGATTGCAGGGATTCAATATTGTGTGATCCACAAATGGATGTTCCGAGTTGTGTTTTTGTGATCATTGTTTAAATGTTTTAATATATCCTGCGAGTGAAGTACGTGAAGTACTCGTAGTGCGGGAGTTGTATTTTAAAAGTTATTTTAAAGTTAAGTTAAGAGGTCGCCTCACTACTGTCATATGCCACTGCGCTCAGCTATCTCCAAACGGACAATTTTTTTTGTGATCTCCAAATAGTTTTTCTAGGTTTGAGTGTTCTTTGTGTCCGTTGTTTGAATGTTCGTAACCTGTGACACAGAATTTCTTCCTATTGATATTGCTATAGATAGCTGGTTTGACTGCTGACAGTACATTGATTATCTCTTTTCCTCTTATGTTTTTTTTTTATTTTTTTTATTTTTTTTTATTGTCCTCGTCAAAATGACCACACTCCACCTGATGGTAAGCAGTCGTGTGGTCTAAGAGCAGTGGCCTCCACACCGCCCCCATGGTAGCCGAGGCGATGTTGAGGTCTCTACTTTGACGGCCTGAGAAGGTGCTTTTTCACGCCCCGCTTAAAGTTTGTAGTTTTGGGATACCCTACTTAGTGCAAGAACAAAACAAAACGCTGTTTGACTTACATTCTAACAGTATTAACCAAATAAGTAGGTAATGTTAGTGAACATTTTGTAACAACGCCTGACATTACATATTCATTTGATTAATACCTAGAACACTAAATATAACATTGATGTGATGTAGTAATAAGTATTCTACGAATTAAATGGATAGTATACATATTTAATAGTCATAAATAAATCTAAATATCGTGAATACAGAATTTGACTTGAATACATGAAACATGACTTGTCAAACAAGGTTTAAGTGATCGCCTCGCCCCAATGCCTCCACGCCGAGTGTTGTGATTTCCCCTCACACGAGACAAAAAATTGTGTGATCCACAAGTAGTAGTTCCAAGTTTAAGTATTCTTTGTGCCCGTTGTTTGATATACCTCATATTCTCCGTACCACTCGACTCTCGCTCTCCTTTTCTGTCGGAGAGTACGCGTGCCCAGTGTGGCACAGGTCTGAGCACGCTAAGGAGGTTAATGTTGCCTTAAACGAGACATGCAGAATCATAACGGGCTGCCTCAAACCTACCCCGTTGAGCATGTTGTATCCTCTTGCAGGCATTGCTCCTCCAGAGGTTCGGTGAGAGATAGCTTGTGCAGTGGAGAAACACAGCCTAGAAAATGATCCCCGTCACCCAGTGTTCGACCACAAGATGCCTCCTATGCGCTTAAAAAGCCACCGAAGCTTTCTACGATGTCACTCTTCTTGGAATATCAATATTCCCCCACAATGGGCAAGAGAGCAAATGTGGGCAGCGAAACATCCTGTCCCGGCAGGTTTCAGTACACCTTCAGAAAACCTGCCACCTGGACACCAACTGCAATGGCCAACCTGGAAATCACTGAATCGCTTGCGCACCCAGGTTGGTCGTTGCAAGAACAATATGACAAATTGGGGCTACACGGACCAGTCGCAAACGCGCTGTGACTGTGGAGCTCCAATTATTCCACATTTGCTCTCTTGTCTAATGTGCCCCTCCAGCTGCACTGTGGAGGATCTGTGGAGAGCAACGGACGATGCCGTGGCTGTGGCAGGATTTTGGGCAGACAAAATTGTATGTTCATATATTGACACGAAGAAGAAGTAGTTTGAATGTTTGCAAAGTATCGCGCGATACAGGAATTATGCCTAATGCGAGAAAAAAAACAATGAACATAGTTTCGCTAGCTACGGTATATAGGTTGCACATAATAAGAGAGCCTTCTGCCGTCACAGGCGTAGTTCTAGCCTCCTTGCTGCTACAGAAAATTTCTTAACAGGGAAACACTTTTGTGAGTAGTAAAGCCTTGCTGATTTCAGCATGAATGGGCCGGCTCGACCGGGGAAGGACTACCATCTCACAGAATATCGACGTGAAATAGCAGTATTCCTACTTTTGTGTTTCTTTCGGTGAGTGAGAGTGCCGGAGGTCCAATCACCCTCTTTTCCCCATTCCGCTCCTTCTCCTTCCCGCTTAAAAAAATAATATAGCAATAACTGATGTCGCAAATAATAAGGGGCAATAAAAAGGACCGCCCGTTATTATTTACGACATTAATTATTGAAATGTTATCTTTTTTAATTAGTAAAAAATTAAAATTGCCTCGTGTGGTAACATATGACTATCTGAAACCAATTCACGAAAAAAACGGTACATAAATTTTTCCAAAAAATTAATTCTAATAAAAAAAAATATGGTCAGGGTTATTCTATACTATCAGTAGAATGTGTGGTTAAAAAGAATTACACGATTTCAAAATCAGCTTGTATACCCGTCAGGGTAGGCAAAGCATCGCAACGTCAACTTCAAGGCGTTCGTGGTGGGAGTCCCAACCTGCTTTCTACATGACGTATTCATGAAGGAGGACTTTTTGCCTAAGGTTGTGATGTTCCGTCGCTTCCGCGGACAATTGCCACATGAACGCATAACAACAGAGTGCAAATGAAGCATTACTAACATAGTTAATAAGTTATGTAAATACTAACACAAATTGTATGTATGCGTTTATTTATGTCTATGCGTCTATGCCATGCGAAATAAAATCGTTATTATTATTATATATTTATCCAGCTACAATATACTAGCGGTAAGGAATCAGCAGAAACTATTGAAATCGTTTTTATCTATTTTATTACTGTATTAAGATTTGCCCGCGGCTTCACTCGCTCGGGACAGATAGTACTTTTCTACGGAACCCTATTACTAAGACTCCAGTGTCCGTCCGTCTGTCCGTCTGTCACCAGGCTGTATCTCATGAACCGTGGTAGTTAGACAGTTGAAATTTTCACAGATGAGGTATTTCTGTTGCCGCTATCACAAAAAATATTAAAAAACAGAATAAAATAAATATTTAAGGGGGCTCCCATACAACAAACGTCATTTTTTGTTCGTTTTTGCTCGATATTGATACCGGCAACAGGTAGACGCTTGAAATATTCACAGAATGTCTAGTTATATATTCACTTTAAAAATAAATAAAACAAACATTTAAGGGAGGCTCCCATACAACAGACATGATTTTTTTGCCGTTTTTATAGATAATGGTACGGAATCCTTCGTGCGCGAGTCCGACTCGCATTTGGCCGATTTTTCTGAATGAAATGTATCTCTATGTCTTTTTCTGTATCCCTGACAAAGCATAACAAACAAATAAACGAACTTACATTCGCATTTATATTTATTGTATAAACATTCTTCTGACCCACAAATGTTGTCACAGGTGTTATTTGTGTCCGTTGTTTAAATGTTTTTAAAGTACCCCGCGTCACAGGTATTATACGTACATATATACATAGATTCACGCCTGTTTATTCAGGAATTATACTGTTACATACTTAACAAAGAATATAAAGGTTTGGTTTATTTGGATTTATCTTAGACTAGATGTGCCCGTGGTTTCACCCGCGTTTATCATTACTGCGCCGCCCCCGTGGTTCGTAGCGTGATGTTATATAGCCTATAGCTTTCCTTGATAATTAGGCTATCCAAAACTAAAAAAAATTCAAATCGAACCCGTAGTTCCTGAGATCAGCGCGTTCAAACAAACAAATTCTTCAGCTTTATAATATTAGTATAGATTTGAAATAAAATGAATATTATTATTTATTATTAATACACTTTTGAACGATAGTCCATTGAATAAATGCAATAATTTAATAAATTGTAACATTTCAATGGGTTACAATGGATCCGCACCGAATAGTTTGTGACCCCTGCGTCGTGATCGTAATGACCCAAGGTTGTCGGTAATTGTTCTCGATCGGCGATACCACTGATAGTACTGTCTTTGTACGAATTTGTACCGAACATGTATCTTCTTTTGTGGTCAAATTGTAGACCACCAAAACTGCACCATTTATTAAAAGCTAGTGTTCGACCAGTGTGCAGTGGTCGAAAGTTTACCATAATCGTTATTGAACATTGTGCACTTTTTCAGTGTTCTTTATTGACCCCATAAAGTGAAATAAAGACAGAACAAGATGGGATTAATTTAATCTTTATTTTAACCTACTGAGTCGCTGCGGCACCCCGGTGGCTAGACACAATTGATTTTTTATTATGTCTGGTATTGTAAGACTTGGCAGATCAACAAGTTTTTATATTTGTACTATGGATTAAGGTCTGTCGTGGGGCACTTTGGATAAATACATAACTTTACATACATTGACGGATACAAAGTGGATTTAATTGTCACGTGTGGTGTTCGAACCCGTAACATTTCGGAAGGCGGCATCGGCGAAACGACTGCTTACCCACTGCGCTATCCGTGCAGTCTGTTTATCTCTGATTATATCTATACTAATATTATAAAGCTGAAGAGTTTGTTTGTTTGAACGCGCTAATCTCAGGAACTACTAGTTCAATTTGATAAATTATTTTAGTGTTGGATAGCCTATTTATCGAGGAAGGCTATAGGCTATATAACATCACGCTACGACCCACGGGGGCGGCGCAGTAATGATAAACGCGGGTGAAAGCGCGGGATCATCTAGTCTATCATAAAGAGTTATATAATATTCCAAATACTCTAACTTTATATTGGTTCTTTTAATATTTGTAAGGTCTCCCGCACCACTGGGATTGTACATACAGCATACTCACACATTGGACCAATAAATCTTCTCGTATAATATCTAAATATACAACTAAAGACATTTAGTACCTTTTTCACCTCTATTTGTCAATCTATTTTTGTTTCTTTTGTTTAGTATCTATTGATGAGATTTAGTGTTAGCAATAAAAAACGAGATGAGTGTAAAAACCCAGGATTTATCTTCATGTGACCTTGTGACCCCTATATCTCGGGAGTCTTTTGACCCTCAGGGCCCATATTCAAACTCGACCGAGAGATGACCCCAAGGTATCTGCACATCAAGTTACAATTCTATCGGTCCAATGGTTCCGGAGCTATACCTGTCACTAACAGACAGACACACAGACCCACAAAGTGTTTTATTGTTTTCATTAACCTCTTCGAAGAAGACTCAAAGGTTAATAATTGGAAGTAATTAGTTATGTTTTATATACCTAGATAGATAAAGGCAAAATATTTTATAATTATTAAAAGAGATTTAAATGTCTTTGATAAATGAACGAATGTAAACAACCAGGACAAGAATAATGGGAAAATGTAATTTCATTTCAATTAATTTTCAAATGTTCTCTAATGATTATGGTCAAATTTCGACCATTGAGCGAACAGAAGTGTTTTAAAGTCCCCACTAAACGGGGATTATACACACGCATTGGACCAAAAAATAAATGGAAATACATTTCCTCCATATTAAAAACGCAGATTGATAATAACTACAATCCTATTTTAGCTCACAGGAAGCGAACAATTATACGAATGATTCACATTTTCAACGATGCCAATCTTCAACCTTCCAGAATATTGACCTTAGTCCCGTAATCTTATGGTACGTGTCGGTTTGAATGTCACGCCGTATCTCGGAAATCGAGAAGCTCATGTAAAGATACTTTCAACTAAATTAGCTGGGAGATAGCCTAGTATAGACATACGTAGGCACTAGGTACATAGGTTTTATGACTCATGTCTTATTTTTGGTAATGAAGTTCTTTTTTGAGCTGGCAATCTTCTGATGAGTATGCGTTTATGGTAGAGTGGATTTTTTATTGGCGATTGTTAGGAGTTGTGTCGGAGGTTAAATTTCCATGTAGATTGAAGTGTTATAGGCAATTTCTGATAGAATATGCTCTATACTAATGGCATAAAGATTTATACGATAGATAGCAATAGTTTTGCCTTATTATGTATCGATAACTAACGACATTTAAAATGGTAGAAGCAATGATAATTTATACGGATACGAAGCAGAGACGTCACTATTGCATCCAAACTGTATACTCGAAAATGTCTGAAGACGTTTTTCAATTAGTCTCAAAATAATAGCGTTTCAATAAAATCCTTAAAAACAATTGCGCTTTAAATATTCTGTATTTAAAGCGCTATTGTTTGAATGGTAGCTATCTCTTTCATACAAGCTCATTCCATATCTATCTATCGCTCTAGTTATGAGTTTATTTTAGTATATTTCCTGTAAAACTGTAGGTACTATAGCGATATTTATTTTGATTGCACGAATGCTGTAGTCGTTTAAGACTGTAGTCTCTTCGCCATCGCCACTGCGCCGAGTTGTGGTGGATCCCCACACGGTATAAAGAATTGTATGATTCACAAATAGACAAGAGTAGTAGAGCCTCGCTGATTTCAGCATGAATGGGCCGGCTCGACCGGGGAAGGACTACCCTCTCACAGAATATCGACGTGAAATACCAGTATTCCTACTGTTGTGTTTCGTTCGGTGAGTGAGAGTACCTGACGCCTAATCACCCCCTTACCCCCTTCCCGCTCCTTCTCCTTCCCACTTCCTTTCCTAAAGGGTCGGCAACGCGCTAGTGATGCCTCTGGTGTTGCAGGCGTCCATAGGCTACGGTGACCACTTACCATCAGGTGGGCCGTATGCTTGTTTGCCACCTTAGTTGTATAAAAATTTAAAAAAAATGTTGTTTCGAGTCTGGGTGCCCTTTGTGTCGGCTTTTTGAATGTTTGAAAATTCCCCGCGATACAGGAATTATTCCTGGTGCGGGGTTTTTTTTATTTTTTTTTATTTTTCTCTTCAAAATGACCACACTCTACCTGATGGTAAGCAGTCGTGTGGTCTAAGCTCAGTGGCCTCCACACCGCCCTTATAACAGCCGAGGCGATGTTGAGGTCCCTACTTGGACGGCCTGAGAAGGTGCTTTTTCACGCCCCATTTAATATCGAAATCGAATTCCATTTGCCTTAAACCGAGTTGATGCTTCTGGTGTTATAAGCGATCATGGGCTACAGTAACCACTTACCATCAAGCGAGTCTCCCGTAAGATCGTTTGCAGTCTAGGTAGTATAAAAAGCTATACTGCCTCGGTGTCGCAGCGATAGTGAATGCGACTGCTGTGCATGAAATCTCGGGTTCGAATCCCAGGTCGTGCGAACAAAACGTTATTGGTTTTGCCTATCAAGGTTAGCAGGTTTCGTAATAGCAACCTAGAGTTAGGAAGTTGGCGGTATTGAACATCCCCAAGCTTCGGAAAGCACGTAAAGCCGTTGGTCCTCCACCTAATTTTGCTCTAGTTGTGTCGGATTGCCGTCCCATCGGATAATTAGAGTTGGGGAATAGAGAGTGCACCATGTGCTTGCGCACACACTTGTGCACTATAATATCGCCTGCGCATCAAAACTCTATCGGGAGGATCTTATGTTTCTTAAGTACCTAGTGTTTATCGACTTATATCAATGATTATATATACTACTATAGTCGTATAGTATATTAAAGTCATAATTTAAATGAGTGTAGACAACGATAGGGTTACCCTTTATATGTGTGATACTGATACAGCGCTCGTATAGATAAAAATAAAATAAAATGGTCTTACGTCTGTATCCTCGAAGAGATAGGAACACCCGTAGTTCGATAGCTAACTATAATTTTATGTCCCATGCTATGAGCAGTCTATTACCAAGCAATGCACATATGTAATTTCAGACACCGTGCTTCTTAAAAATTATCGATTGAATAACCCAATGACATTTTGCTCGATCCGGAAATCGAACCTCATACGCAGAAGTCGCATACATTGCCGCTACACTACCAAGGCTTATAGTATTGGTTATATAAACAGTGATGAGTTACATATTAAATTATAGATGTTAATGTTAGACAAAAAGTGCATGTATCTCTTCTGTTATATAATGGCACATCAGTCAAAATATTACCAATATAGTAATGAAAATGTATGTGAATCACTTCTGCCTGACAAACTCATCAAACCTACTCTAAATTTGTAATACTAACATATCAATAAAAATATATAAAAAGAAGGCCGATAGATATTTTACAATAGGCTGTATGGAGATGCGCCCTCCACTAAACCGCATATAAAAACAACATTTCGCATTAAGTGTAACAGTGCGCATCTAGAACTGGGGCAGTGCGTTCCGTATTAGAATTTGCCCGCTATTACAATTTTGTAATTCAAATTGTGTTTATTTTTCTGTTTGTTTTATTTTGTGCAGTTTCCTTTTGGATAACAGGTATATATTATTTAATTTCATTTATTAGAATTAGGTTAATAATTTTAATATAATTATGTCAACAAAGTTTAAAAGTTCCATCACGATCCTTTTATTGACCGGTGAATAGTGACTAGTTCATTGCTATTATTATAAATAGGATATAAAACAACCTAATATTGTGTAAAAAACAAATATTTTCAAGGGCTACGTCTTTATCAAAATTATTTACTTAATAATTTAAAATGTTTATTTAATTAACTTAAACATATTGATAAACTAACCGCGTCAATAGAAATGATGTTAGTTTTTATTTATTGATCACATACAAGTATTTACGAATATCAGCTTAGTGTGGAGACCATAGAGCACAGAGTACTTTTTATGTATGGGAACCTTCCTCTATGTAAGGAACTTCGCGCAATGTTTTCGCGCCATTTTAAGCAAACGTGTTTTGATTTTATGCTCTGTGTAGGAGACCATTAACTTACTGAGTCAGAAGACTCGAGTTCGATTTTATAATAAGCATCACTTTCAGTTTTTCATATTATATTATAATTAAATATCGTATAAAATTATTAAATATCACTAGGATCAATAATGTAGTTTATATCATTATGTTAGGAAATCTATATTTTATTCTAATCTACTGAATTTAAAATAACGTCCTAGTAGAATAGGTTAAGATTGTCAACTTGTCCTTGGCTAGGATGAGGGATGATGGCCTAATAAAGATTAGGCATCCTGTTACTGAGACAAGTCCTTATTCGGCAGTGGGGTACTTTTTATATTATCATTTCCAATATTGTGTAAACGGTCACCATAGTCTCAAGGGTTATTTCTGAACGTGACATGTCGCATTCAATTCTCAGGTCAAGCAGAGTTATTTGGTTAAATTTAATTAGCAAATCGGCGCTTATTGAACTTAGTTAAAGACTATTGAACATTTGAAGCAGTGAGTGGTTTCCCTAAAACATCCATCAGCCATGTCGGTAGATCATGACTATTTTAAAGAAAGACAGTGACAGGCTAGCAAAGCTTACAAATATTCTAAAATCTGACCTTGCTGTTGAATAATAAGTATACTTTGGGATGATTGGCAGTCCCAGCAATGGAATCAAAATGGAAAATTGATATTCAGTCGTATCTGGTTAGATTAAAAAGTCTATTTAAAAATAATTGGGAATTAATTTAGCAAGAAGAAAATATCTAAACTGAAGACTGAGTTCCGTGGCAAGCGTTTTTGCTTGTGGTTGTTATCGATCGTGGTGTGCCGGGTTGGATTGCTGGATGTAGGCCGTTAGAAAAGTTGCAGCGGGTAGTCAGGAATACGTGTTAATACATAGCTGGCCGAAAGTACATAGGTCTAATACCCTTCTGCCTGCCCGCGGAAAGTAATATAG
Organism: Catocala sponsa; assembly: GCA_963564715.1. Classification (NCBI taxonomy): domain Eukaryota; kingdom Metazoa; phylum Arthropoda; class Insecta; order Lepidoptera; family Erebidae; genus Catocala; species Catocala sponsa. The sequence continues at coordinate 15,132,063 of OY751351.1, forward strand.
TCGCAAAACTATTAAATATAGATGCGACATGATTAAATCAATCGAAACTATATTCTGACTGCATGGATGACGTAGTGGTGTAACTGGTCACCTCGGCACTGCCACTGCGCCGAGTGTTGTCAGTTCGAATCCCACACGGGGCAAAACTTTGTGTAATCCACAAATGGCTGTTCCGCGTCTGGGTGTTCTTTGTGTCCGTTGTGTCCGTTGTCTGAATGTTTGTAAAGTCCCCCGCGACACAGGAATTATTACTATTGCGGGATACCTAGTCTTTAAAAACGATAATAATTTATCATCAATTAATAGTTAGCCGCAATCAAGAAGGAGCATTGTGTCTGAACCTGGGTATGATCCTTCAAAGTCAAAGATAAAAAATTATTTCCATAAAACTGTGTAAACACTTCTTGGACACGTCAATTAACTAATACATTGATAAAAAATTAATTCTTGCCAGGAGACCTTGCCCAGGAGACTAGTGAAACAATGGTGCCAATTCTGTTGTACAAAATTCTCTAATCTTAACTAAAAATCACAAAAATTTAGTTTAGTCCTCTCAAATGACATTTCGTATTCTGAAATAGTTAAGTGACAGGACTAAAAAAATTGTTAGTGATTTTTAGTTAAGTTTAGAGAATTTTGTGACAACAGAGTTGGCACCAATAACATAAATTTAAAGATTCTATTTTTATAAACTTCAATGTTAATCGGGATTTTGATAACCCTTGATTGTATACATTTTGCATACCTTTTGGTAGAATCACTTGAAACATGTATTTATAACACCATTGTAAAAGTGTTAACTGCAAAAACAAAATAATTTTATTTGATTTATTTATTTAGTTTTGGTTTAATTTGATTTAGAAATAGTGGCCTAATCTACTAAGTACTCTAAAACTATTTATGTAAGTAATTATGTGTGGTACCATTCTTCGTAAGATATATAACGTAACAGATAACCAATCTTATTTTCTCACGGGACCCCGCCATTGTCGACCAATGATAGATTAACTTTACAAGTAAACTGATAAGATACTCTATCAGTTCTCAGTAGGAATGTAGAGCTTTCCCGTAGATGTTTGTAAAGGTTCGAGGAAATCATATCTATCATATCTTACTAAGATATATTTTAAACTAGCTTTTCCTCACGGCTTCGTTCGCTAGGGAATAGTCTTTTTTCTGGATAAAAGGTATCCTACGTCCTTTTTTGTACGTCTGACAAGGTGTATACGAAATTATATGATGATTGGTCTAGTAGTTACAGCATAAAAACGTTACAAACTCACATTCGCATGTGTAATTTTAGTCAGGATGTAAAAAATGTTGAATATTCTATAATAATAATAATATTCTGCCTCATACACACAACACCATCTAGCCCAAACTAAGCAGAGGTACTAAAAACACACATAAATACTTTTTTTTGTAAACACATACCTACATATTATACATAGAAACACCCAGACCAAGACAAACATCCATGTACATGAACACAAATGTTTGACTTGTGCGGGAATCGAACCCGCGACCTCAGGCGTGGCAGTCGGGCAATCTTTCGACTGTTACGGCTCAAGACTACGTAAAGGGTTATGGCCTAAAAGGCACAGCTTTGGACTATATACTATTACAGAGATTATCTGAACAGAAAAATCAAGTTACGTTTTGCGACACTTTGTCCTCCTGCAGGGATTAAGCTATCTCTATTCAGACTGGTTAGTCTGTAGAGGCCACTTGTGGCATATAATACTATTATTACTTACATATAAATAATAATAGTATACTAATAGAATTAGTAATGGATATGTTATTTTAAATAAATTTCTTTTTCCCAGATTCCATTCCATCACAATGGCCCATTTTAAGGTGAGTTTTTTAAATCGTTTATTATTTTTAAATATCTAGGTAGGCGGGATGTAAATGTATTTCATCTGAATACTTATTTGGATATCGTTAATTGTTTATTTTAGACCATAAATTTGACGTTTATAAGTTCTGTATATGACTAAATATTTTTGTATAGTTATTACAGAACTGGTTTTTCTGTACCGGAAGTATTTTTTAATAGGTAGATTAATTATTTATTAAAGAAGTCAGCGTAATTTCACTTAAATAATAATTGTACTTCTTATATTTTAATTACTTGCAGTTTTATATAGTCTGGGTGCAAGACAGATGCATGTAGAATATTAATGAGTTTAATGATTGACATTTATTGATAGTGCCTCTTATTATTATTATCAAATAGTATTATTCTACCACATACACACAACACCATCTAGCCCAAACTAAGCAGAGCTTGTACTATGGGTACTAGACAATGAATACACATACAAATATACTTTTTTTGTAAATACATACATATTATACATAGAAACACCCAGACTAAGACAAACATCCATGTTCATGCACACAAATTTTTGACTTGTGCGGGAGTCAAACCCGCGACCTCAGGCGTGGCAGTCGGTTACACGAACTAATACGCCATCGAGGCCGACTATATCATTATCTTATCTTATGTGGGGGCCAGTTAGTGCAGACCGGCGACGCTTCGACCCAGTGGGATCTTTTGTGTCGACACTCTCCCAATAACGACTGCCATAGATGTTCATGGCAGCCGGGATCAACGGCTTAACGTGCTTTCCGAGGCACGGAGCAGGCGATAATTGTCAATACGCACATAATTTCGAAAAGTCATATAACTTTCGAAACTCAGAGGTGCGCGACGTGGGTTCGAACCTGAGACCCTCTGCATTGCAGTCTGTTGGTCTCCCCACTGAGCTATCGCTGCTCCATAGTGGTTTCAAAATCAATAAAAATTTGTAAAGTAAAACTATTGAACAAACAAAAGAGTGTAAACAAGTTCGGGCACTACAAATCGGCGATATTTTTATTTTTTGTATTTGGCAGCCTTCTTGGGGAGAATATAGACTATATGCCATCACGCTATGAGTCACGGGAGCGGAGCAGTAATCATAACGTAGATAAAAACATGGGTGCAGCTAGACTGTAAAACAAAATAATAAAGTATTTGCTCACCGAAACTGAAAACTGCTAAAATTTAAACCAACCAATCTGACTATGTATCTATCTATGTCTGTTCTACATATTATAGCCGGAGGCCTAATCACCCTCTTTCCCCCTTCCCACTTCCTTTCCTAAAGGGTTGGTAACGCGCAAGTGATGCCACTGGTCTGCAGGCGTCTCTAGGGCTTATTCCCGTGCGCTCCAAATCTATTGTTGTCTAAAATTCATTTTCCATACATTTATTACCAGGAGCTCTAAAGATTTTTATATGAAAATAATAAATTAAGCCACATTTACCAATTTCATTCCCTACAGCTCCAAAACATTCTCTAGGTACTTTGAGATTTTATTTCTAATTAAAACTAATGTTATATTATTACATGTTTTAATTCTGCTAACCATACAGTTTGTTTTGGAGCTGTCGGGAACACACTAGTAAGTAGGTCTTTACTTAATTATTTGTAATATAATTTGGAGCTACTGGGAATAAATGTATGGAGATCAGAGGTTTTAAAGAAATAAATTTGCATAAGCTTTTGGAGCCCTTGGGAACGATTTTAGAAAATAATAATAATATATTATTTTTGTCTTGGAGCGCTTGGGAGCAAAATAGCGGAGCGGGCGGGAATAAGCCGTCTCTAGGCTACGGAGACCACTTACCATCAAGTGGGCCGTATGCTTGTATGCCACCTTAGTTGTATAAAAAAAATATAGAATATCAATGACTAGACAGAAGATCCTTTCTTTCCTCATTAGAGACCAGTTGCGAAAATACTGATTACATATTATTACATAGACACAAATAATAAGACGAGTTAGTCCGAAATACTCCTTCATCATTGCCTCATTAGTACCGTTATGCTTCAAACGGACGGCTGTATTACGTGATACAATAATATGATGAGGATCGGTTATGTAGCCGAAATTAATAGTTAGTATTACTTAGCATAGCATCTGATTGTACAACTTCGAGGGATAGGCAGAAGTGTATCAATCAATTAATTCTGTTTATAAGACGTTCCATTTATTTATTTAAAGTACACAAAACATAATGTGGTTCAATAAAATACTTAAATATTAAACAAGATATACTACATTTTGTTTTAAAATACATTCCTAAACATGTACAACAGTAAGTTATCTGTGTATACGTATGTTAAATATGTATGTGTTGTTATTCTTCTAAAATGTACATTAATAGTATAAATGTAAACGTAAATTTACTGTGAAGGGTATGGGCACCCATCGTTGGGCATACCCAACAATGGGTATGCCCAACAATGAGACGGCCCATAGGCATCTTCCCGGTATGAGAAGGGTTAGATTAGGATTTTTTTATGATAACGCGATACCTCTTTACTCATTCCGGAATCGAATTCGTGACCTCAAGGTCAAACTTATGCCATGGGATCATCAACCTGGCGATCTTTTAGAACTTCGAACGTCTTTTTGTGGTCTTGATATGACAACTGTACCTTTTTTTTTTTTTAGTACAAGTGCACACGGACCGCATAGTGATGGATAATAGATACCATTCGAAATTCTCTCTTAGCAAGGGTATTGCAGTAACAGTACTACTGTTCTTACGCGGGTATCCTTAACCACCCAGGCAAGCCTTCTTAGGATCAGCGCCGACGGACGGAGTGGCGGCGAAGAGACTAATTCAGTAACAATTTAAATTCAACTTAAAGTGCTTAAGAATACGACTGTATTTGGTACAACGAAATAAAATGACGGCGAGCGACTCAAAACGCGGTCATTTTATTTCGTTTTACCAAATACAGTCGTATTCTTAAGCACTTTAGGTTGAATTTAAATTGTTACTGAATTAGTCTCTTCGCCGTCACTCCGTCCGTCGGCGCTGACCCTTATTCGTGCCGTCATTAAATAATTAGCAATGGCTCTTCAACTCAAACCCCTTACTCTACTTAAACCACGTCATAATAACTATATTTAAACTCAATTGACGCAACAACATACAATAATATAATGGATGCTATTATTTATATACCAGTTATTGCACAATGCATTACATTGTACCTATGCTCAATTATTTCTTTACCCTGTAGTTTATGGTGGTCTGATGGCATTAATTGACATAAAACTGGTCATTTTTGTGATGAAATATTGGTCCAATACCATAGTGCGTTACCAGGGCTCTTTTTCGCGTTAATATCGCCCCTGAACTTGGGAATTACGCAAGTTGCACAATAGAATTTGACAGTTATTGTAGATTTAAGCGTTATTTGAAGACGCTGTGCTGCAAGCACTTAAGCTAAATGTCAAAATTGGTGCTATTTAAGTTATAAGTTATAGTTTGACAACGGAGACAGTTTCTACATCTGTTACAGACCAATATGTAGCAGAAGCCAAATAGTGCAATGGACTAAAATCGAATTAAACAAGTGCCTATTAACGAAGTAAGGTTTTATATCTAGAATAATAAAAATATGTGTCTCCATATAATTTTTATATGTAATGGATTTACATAATCTTTGAAACTACCGAATCAATTCTTAAAATGCTGTATCTAATAGAAAGTCACTTCATTTCTGAGTATCCATATAATTTATCATTTAAAAATACATGATTCGAGATGGGCCACACCATTTTCCCTTTAAACCTGGAGAATTTCTTCCATGGAAGTATCTCCATCCTACAGATGAGTACAGCCAAATACCATCGTGTTCTCGTGTCGAGTAAGATTTCCAAGCTCCTTGTGTGCGTAGGTGACTCTTTGGAGATAGTGACTTCTAACTATCCGCTGGACTTGTTCAGCACGTGTCTATAATGCTGCAGCATAGGCTATGCAAGATCTACTCGATGTATTTCTCTATCATAAAACCGACATTTGGGGATCAATGTTAGTTCTACTGCACGTGCCAATTACCATTTAATAATTGCTTAAATCACTAAATCCCCCGTGCAGTTGTATATATGACTTAATAGCCAAAGAGGTCATCTCTCTGGAACTATCACTGCACCAATTGTTGTGTTCCACACGGCTCCAAACGGAACAAAAATTCCTGTGACCAACAAAGTTGTTGCTGCTGATTCTAAATGTCCTTTGTTGAAATGTTTAAATATAAGATTTCTTCTAATGTTCAAGTAACTATAGGTTCGTAGTGCCGATTGGTATCACTAGATGGAACTGTGCGTGTGACGTCAATAATTAAAAGTCGGTGGGGTATGTTTTAGGTAGACCAATTTCGAGAAACGATAATTAGTTCTATCGTTTACTTGAATAAATACAGTTCAGATATATCCTAACAGGTTTTTTATTGAGTATCCTGTAGGAATTATCCCGCCCAGTTTCGCACGATCTCGGCCATATACATCTAAAAAGTTTTCTAAAAAGGTATCCTAAAATGTTTATGGCTTTATAAAATCGTAGGTTTGAACCCGACTCCTTGGCTTGACTTTATGACGTTGTCCTTGATGTTTTTGTGTTCTACGTAGATCTTGTGATATTTTTTATCTAGTTTAATATTACATTCAAAGCCAAATCTAGATTTCTTGTATTTAGAGCACGTAATGAGCAGTAAGATAAAAAATATATAATTGTATGTACTACCAAATGAACGAACTAGTCAATTTTATATCGGGAAACCAATCAGTGCAGACCGCGTCACTTATAATATCCTGTAATTATAAACTGGTTTAATAAGGAAGGTGACAGGTTTATATCCCATAAGCAAGTTATTACGAACATTTTCTACTATAATTAGGTATCTTATAAGCGATCTAGTAAAATACTAGATACTAATAATGAAAAGAAATAAGATAAGATACGTGCATGCTAACTGTATAGAAAGGCATACTAAAATCTGAAATGATGAATACGGTTCGCTATTCTAATATTTTAGTTTGTGATTGTATTGGGCTGTTTTTAGTAAAGGTATGAAGTGTTTTTATGAACATGCAGCAATAGTATTTGTACGGGTAGCGTACAGACAGTTGTTTAGCTAGCGTCGCAACTCGCCGACCTAGTTATAAGTTTTTGCTTTCTTTATATTAATTAACGTGCAGTTGACTAATCGATCGCCGCGGATTAGCATCTAAACCAAAAACTGTTCTACTAAAATATAACGTATTAATAAACGTGGACTATTACTAAATCTGTGGTTTTGTGTCAACTCATCCTTAACTAACTTTCACAAATAAATCGACGCTTTAGACCATACAGTATTCTTTTGGAGATTGGAACATGACAGATATATGGTACAAGAGCGGATCAGGTCATTTCCTTGAGGTACTCTGCCCTTTTTTACATAGCTGCAAAAAGCGACTGTTATGCACCAAGTCTCAAGTTCGATTCTGAATTAAAATATTTGTTGGATTTTTCTGGTAAAGTTATTTATGATGTCTGGTCCTGTGCCCAGTTGATCTCCTGCTAAATACTTGCACAAAACACAATTCCCTAAATATACAGAGTTGCATTGCTTCATAGAACACAAAAGAACTTTCTTCTCAATACCTATTGTTTAACTCTATGTAATGTAATATCAAAAAAGATTTCGCCATTATTTAGTTTTAAAACAAATATTTTGTAAACAATAGGCGATATATCAGACTGGCCAGTATTGTGAACGTACCGTTAATTAATAACGGAAGTGCTTTCATCATCGTTTGACCAATTCTGATGAAATGGGCGCTGTATATGGAAAGGCCATTTTTGTGGGAAAATGGAAAGTGTTCAAAATTAATGCTTTTTAATTATGCTCATAGATTGTTTTGTTTGTTGAATGGTGGGCTAGATTTTTTGGAGTTCATGGCATGAGCATGGGGAACTTAATTTTGCGCAGTACAAAGCTGTAAGGTGTGCCTTGTGTTATTTATATAGACATATGTCTGTGTAATCCAAAAGGGTAGACAGAGACATATTACATTCACACTCCGCTAGTAATACTTTTATGTATATCCCGTCATATCTATACCATAGCCTATTACCATTACTTTTCAAGGCCATATTTATAATGCTTCGGTATTGCTACTGAGAATTTTCAAACAACAAAACGTAATAACAATTTGCTGAATCGTGGACCACTCGATCGCTCGTCAAGTTATGCCACGGTACTAATGAGGTAGTCTTGCAATAAGTAAGTGAGTACAAACAGTGAGTGTATAGAAGTACTTATTATAATTATATCATTTCCATATAAAGACAATAGTTCTCATGGTGCGCTGGACAAGAACATTTTCTTTGTTTGTTATAATTCAGACGGGCTTATATGGCGCAAAGGTATTTTGTTATAGAAAAAAATAACATGCGCAGATATTTTGCATTACCTCCTAATCTAATAAAATTGTAACACGTCGATGTCGGTACAAAAAAGATATTTAAGACAAATATGTCTTCTTTATAGCAGCTATAGAAACCAAAAACGTATTTAAGAATTTTTGTCCGTCTGTATGTTTGTACGGACATTACGCAAGAACTACTGCACAAAATTGACTGCGGTTTTCAGTTGTATTACTAGAGTTCTAACATAAAATCTGGTGTAGGTTTCATGTTTATACGCACACATATACATACATACATAGATTCACGCCTGTTTCCCAGAGGGGTATGCAGAGATTACGGATTTCCATTTGCTACGATCCTGACGCACTTCTCTGGCTTCAAAATAATTGCCATGTAAACCGAAGTTAAGAACGACGAGCGTAACAAACGATTACAAAAATAAATAAATCGACATTATGTGTGATGTAACTAGCTACCGGTGTGTGGGAGTCCGACAACATACGAGTATATATGGACATATACGTGTTACGAGATGTTAAAATACTTTTTTGTGGAGACTGCTACAACCTACCTTGTGTAGCAACCACCTATAGGTTATAGTAACCACTCACCATACAAAAAATCAAAAATAGTAAATGATCACCAAATTGCACAGCAAAATATATTTAAAGAGATCAAAATAAGTCGACAGAGCCCCGCTTCACGAGCTCCTATTTTTGGGTGGGTTTAAGAAGGAATTTAACGTAACGTGACCCTTCCGAGACGGAATGCAGTGATTTGAGTTTGATAGATGCTCGTTATGATATATTTTAGTAAGCATATTTTGCTGCGCAATTACTATTTTTGGTGGTCATTATATTTAATCCCCAAAAAATATGCAGTAGACTTATACTATGCATTTTTTGGTATGGTAGTCAGTTTCATTTTCATTTTTACGTAGATGCAGCTAACACCTAACAGAAAATACAGCGATTTTTTTTTCTGCCTATGCACGGATGGCGTAGTGGTTTATTTAGACGTCGACTCGCCACTGTCATTGCGTCGAGTGTTGGGACTTCGATTCTCATATGGGACGAAAATTTGTGTAATTTCTGTTCTCCTGACAGCAATAGACGTTGTCAGGGGTACAAAAAAGGACGTAGGGTATGTTTCATCTGGAAGAAAGTTTCTATTGCTGAGCGAGCGAAGCCACTGGAAAAAGCTAGTTATTTTTTTTATACTTGTAAAGTGACTATTGCCTGATGATTATTTATTTACGGTGACTAATTGTCACCGTAAATAAATAAAGTTTAAATGTGTGATCATAGCTTCTGATATTTTTAAGATGTCGATAAAAGATGTCTTAGCCACAGATGTATAAAAAGTAACGCTACATTTTTCACACTTTTTCTGGATGAAAGAATGTCCTACCTATGCAATGTCCTATGTCCTTATCTGTACCCCTGAATACATATACTTATGCGAAATTTCAAGATGTTCGGTCGACTAGTCAAGGCGTGAAAGCGTAACAAACAAACAAATTCACATTTGCATTTATAAGTAAGTTAGGATTATTCTCAGTCGCCATTAGTCTCTGATGCTACTTTTATTGTGACAACAAGATATCAAGGAAAGGCATGTAAATGCATATATACACTGAGTGATTGTCCATCAAGCCCTTTCACTAACATTACGTGTATATAATTAGTTGGCTATGTGTTCTACGCTTATTCTCACGTACTGAATGGGGATTCACTCCCATGGTTGGGCAACCAGGCTGGTCTGGATTGTGTAATATGTTACCTCCAATGACGGCCTTAACTAGAAGTTGAATAATTCAATTAGATATTTTAATGTTATTCTATCTGTTTGTTTGTCTGTGTTCACGACTATATTGCTGATCCGATTTTAATTAAGTATATGTATATTGGATGGGAATTAGCGCCATCCCTAATTCTACTAATTGTATAACACGTGTGACCTCTTTCGTGTTTTAACAATGTTCTCTGTAAATTATGTCTGTTTGTTAGTGTCGTGTTCACAACTAAACTGCTGATACGATTTTAATAAAATATTGGATTTGTAATGGAATTAGGGATGATAGATAGTAAGGGCTAGTTTCAAAACGCGATATAAGTCACACATAGGGGCTAGTCCAATTATAAAATGCTACTAACATCGTAAACCAAGTTTGTGAAGATATTTGTTCTTCGATACATCACAATATATTCATAACACATCACAAGAACATTGATAAACAATAGCCTGAATAAACACATAAAATACTTCTTTATGGGTACCCGCTAGATTCATGCTGACAAAGCCATATTTAAAAGCTAATATAAATTAGCTCTTGTTTGATTGTTTCTTTCGCATTTACGACTTAACCTTAATTTCGTACGTACCTAGGTTCCTATATCTCGATGACAGTATTTACTTATTCTGGATAATCAATCATATTGTCGTGCATGTAATTTGACTTCAAATGTAATTACAACAAAGAGACCACTAACATTGAAACAAAAATGTGTAAGCCGCCAGGCAGATTTTGGAGATTCATAATTTCATAATATTGTAATAGCTTAAGAACTACTGTACCTAAAGTCAGACAAATAAATGATTAGTTTAGTTTCAAAATCCTCTAAAATACTTTTCACCAAATAATGGCAAATCTCAAAAAACCATTTAAAGACATAATATAAATGGACTCTTTCAGCGGTTTTTGCAGCAAACTGCTACTTATGTGAGCTGATTTAATAGAATTTTAGTGGGTTTTGTTGAAAACTATCAGTGCAATGCGATAGAAGCAACAAAGGAGCATTATTTTTGATCTGAAATCGTTTTGGCGGGTTTTAAAACTATACTCCTCAAATAAGTTTGAAGTAATAAGATGTAGTTATCTACTTTTTCTTTCTTTCAGGTGTTCATTGTTACTCTTCTGGCTGCTGCGGCAACCTGCGAACCTCCGGTCCAGGGTTACAACTACCAGCAACCTAGCTACAACTCACCAACCAACAGTTATCTACCTCCTACTACTGGTAAGTTGATGGTTATGGCGCTAAAATTAATCAATCTATGATACCTATAACTCTAGCCCAGGAACATTATATACATAAACTAGTTTTTCCCCGCGGTTTCATCCGCGTAAGTCCCGTTCCCGTGGGAATATCGGGATAAAAAGCCTAAAGCCTATGTGTGAATCCAGGTCTCCAGCTATCTACGTACCAGATCCCAGATCATATTTAGTCATTTCTTTTTACAATTACGTTCCAGGTTTCTCAGCACCCAGCAACAGCTACTTACCACCGACCTTCGGGTCCAGCAAACAGGGCTCCTACAACCATGGGCAGCATGGAAACCATGACCATAGCCACGGGCACGGCCATGATAATGAAGTGGTAAGTACTTACTATTACACATACTTACATTTACAATATTTTTGCTATTAATATCACACACATTAACAGTATTTTACCATCAAGCATGCTTAAAACATTGGACTATGTGCAATTCAATATTCTGAGCTAGCTAGCTCTAGCTACCTTCGTCTGAGAAGTTAACAAAACAATATAGTACTTACCTTATAATCATTGTCATAGTTAAAGGAATTTCGGTGTATATTGACGTGTATAACACATTCATATTTTATTCAAAATGTGTATACTAAGGGCCTGCTCCACAAACTCCAAATAGCATTTATCTATAAGATAAAGGTCTCGCCATCCCTCTTCTATAACCTAACAAACTATCAGCGTGATAGTTTAACAAAAACTTTACCAAATATTTTCAAAATTACGATTTCAATGCTTAGGAATTTTACGACGCTGCCTAAACCAGCAATTTTTTTTATTGAACATCATATACATATTTTGTGCCATTCCTTTTTATTTGGTTTTACTTATAATTTAGGTTTGTTAATATTAGTTTAGTTGTATGTAAAGAAATTTGCCTTTGTACATTATTTAATTTTCTATTAATAGAAGTTTGTATCTAAAATTGATAAAGGGAATTTCCAAATAAACTTTGAATCTCAGATATCAGATTTACAAAGTTTGTAGCTGAACAGATATGTACCTACTATGGATATACACACATAATTACTACACCAATGCTAACTAAAACTTTCCTATTAGCGAAATACACATAGTCGTGCTAAATCTCTAGAATTCAGGTTACAAGTGACACCGATAGAGGGATGGTTACTTTGCCATTGCAAGAGCCAGGCAAATTTTTGTGATCTGCAGATTGCTTTGAAGCATCAATTATACAATAGAAGCTGTCTGTGAAGAAATAAACATATTTTGTGACAGTGACATACTCTTTATGGGACAAAGGTGTGATACATAGTCTCTTATTCCTCAAAGAGTAAACAGGAGTGTATTACACCTCATTTCACCAGCTGTGCTTTTATGTTCCACGTTATAGAGGGCTATCTTGTAAACGTCAACCGGACACAGGTTCAGACAGCGTAATGCCACAGAAAATGTCTAAACAGGAAGACCCAATAACATTTTGCTTGTCTGAGGAATCGAACTTGAGTTGAGACGTTGACGACGTGGGAGTCGCGTCGCAATCACAATTAATAAGAAAATATACTACAATTATTTCGATAGATTTTTAAAATAAGTATATATTTTCTTCAGTATTTAACCATTATAAAATAAGCGTCAAAAAATAAACACTTCACACTGGACAATTTTATATCACAATATGTACCTTTGTCCCGTCTGGGAATCAAACCCGCACTTATATCACTGCGTCATTTGTACCGCCATATTAAGGTCTTACGTAATATAGGGCAAGTTAATCATTGTAAGCGAGGCATGAAGCTGGGCTAAATGTTATTGTTAGTTCCCTATAACAAATTAAGAATGAGAGTCATGAGATCACACATCCTAAAGTTTACTTATAATATTCATAACCATTGGACTAATAAGCGATTTATACACTGAATGAGTAGCTTGGTAGCGGTATTGAATGCTGAGGTCTCAGGCTTTGATTCCCTTGTGTACGAAATTATTATTGGGTTTCCCTTATAAGAAATTCTGAGTTGCAGTACGGCGCGCGGCGGCGGCGTCTAGAATGTCTGTCTGTGTCCAGCAGATGGCAAAAGTGTTGTCCCCCGTAATACGGGACCTAAATAGGAATTTTTAACAATCATACAGCACTATGTATGTATACAATAATATAATTAACTTAACAATATATAATAAATCACTAAGACCAATACTAGTTGCTTTTAAAATATCTGTACTATTTTCGTCACATATTGGAAACAAACATGTGTCATAAATAATGGTTATTATAATTAACTGTGAGTCTTCTTACGTATGTTGTAAATATGATAAGAATTTATCGGCCTTAACCTGTATATGTCGTTATCGATACTATAAAATATATCTCCGTAGTCACCAAAGATCATGCTAGCAGGAAAAAAGTCTAAATTAGCAACTTTCCTTGCAGTACCGTTCATACAATCAATTTCATGTATCCCATCGTCGGCTAAACCAAAAGTCTTATCGTCTTCAACGAAAAAATGATACACGACTTTCAAATCCTTGTTTTTGACCACTTCTTGACCTCTAAAAGCACAGAAAACACCACACATCGTCACTAAGTGCACATTTTTGTCGTTATCCACTTCGAATTCCATTACAGTCCTCATGTTACCCACCCTCACTGCTGTCTCCCCTTCGTTAAAAAGCTTGTATATCATATGATCGTTCGCATCTATTAAGTACATCTCATTATTTCTTACTACTAGTTTGAATATATTCATATTGTATAGTCCTATATTATATGCTCGGTTGTTTATTGGATCGTATTTATATAATCCATCGTCTGATCCGAAATACACATCACTGGTTTCAGGATCTACCGCGGTGGCTTTATTTCTTGTTATTCCATCGATTTTCCTTGCTTGCTTTGTCACTACATTCACTAAAGCACGGCCGGAATTTTGCAAATAATTGTCCATATACATGAAAAATAGATTTCGGCTCGAAGAATCGTAGGCAAGCTCTTTCGGGCTTTCAAATTCGTTTGTGAGTAGCTCCTTTCTGTATAACCGTGTGCCTATTTTTTTAATAGGCGTATCAGTTAGATATATGGTCAATTTTGCATTAACACACACGAGTAGAGCAACAAATATAATTTTGCTTGACATTTTTGAACGTGTTACGCGAACAGAATCAACTTTAGCACTGCTATTGTTAATGTTTTGATTACTTATCTTACTCAGTGCAAGCTTAGTTTTGCTGCCAACTGCTTCGTTGTCAATCGAATTTGATCCTTACGCTTCAGTATTAAGATCTACAATGTGTTTGTCTGTTACATTGGTATTTATACGCTCAGCTGAGTTCGCGTAAATGAGCAAATTGTTATGAACAAGTTTAGAGGTCACAGTGCCATGTGGATCTGTGAGGTAGAGTACCATTTAATTGAGCTTGTTATTCTATGGTATGTGTGACAAGAATTCGTCGAGAAAATTAATGAGGTCTCTAACCAGAATATCTTTGAAGTTACTCAGTCTGGTATTTTATTGAGTGTAATATTGTAAAGTGGAGTTAATTCTCTCAATCTTAAAAGGGATATGGCGGAGACAAATGGACCTGAATCACAAGAAACCGTAGGTGGTTTATTAAAAAATACAGGAATACTGCTAATTTTTATCGTGCTACAAAATCTCTCCAAATCGTTCATAATTGTGGATCTAGCTGGACAATCCATGCTTTTATATAAGACACTAGCTTTTGTCTGCTGCTTCGCTCGCGGAAAAGTAGGCTACGTTATGTTAGTATCGGTTATTTGTTTTTAAATAAAATGTAGCCTATATTATTCGATGATAAATGTGATAATAGAGCATTCTGATGGTAAAAGAATTTTTCTAAACCGGTTGCGTAGTTTTTCGAGAGATAAATCCTATATAATTAAATGATTGTTTCTTGTTTTGAAACAATTTAGTATGAAAACAGATTAACGGCTACATCACAATTGCCTCGGTGGCGCAGAAGAAATTAATGTGCACGAGATCTTAGGTCTAATGCCAGGATATATCAACAATCAACATATTAACAAATGTGTATTAACCTCCGTGTATGTGAAATTTCATGATGATCGGTTGAGTAGTTAAGGCGTAAAAGCGCAATAAACAAACTCACATTCGCATTTATAATATTAGTTAGGATTTACTCTTCGCGGGCGATCGTGAGGATTCCCAAATCGAATAAAGGGTTTTTGTTAGAAAATTCTTAGTAGCAGAACATTTTGTTTACATATTGTCATGTGGACGACTATAGGCTCGATCTTAAATACGTTTACTATAAACAATTACTTCTCTATTGTCGAGACCCTTTGTCGTGAACGTTATTTATTATTCAATATAATACATTCAATCATTATTACAGATACTGCTAGTGTAGGTTTGCTGCGTAGTTCGGATGCCACCGAAGACAAATCCAATGTCTTATCCCCGTGGATAAGAACAAGCATATAGTTAAGTTTTAGTGCATCATATCGGCAATTAAATCTCGAGGATCCACGGCAATAAGTTCATAGTCAACGCAAACAGTCCTGCAAGCTTTGCTAGTATTATATCGGCCTCGATGGCGTAGTGGATGGTGTAACCGACTGCCACGCCTGAGGTCGCGGGTTCGATTCTCGCACAAGTCAAACATTTGTGTGCATGAACATGGATGTTTGTCTTGGTCTGGGTGTTTCTATGTTTATATAATATGTATGTATTTACAAAAAAAAAGTATATATGTATGTTTATCCATTGTCTAGTACCCATAGTACAAGCTCTGCTTAGTTTGGGCAAGATGGTGTCGTGTAAAATATATATATATATATCAGAATCTAGGAGTGGAACAAATTAATTAGGGCATATTCGAATTCAAGACAAACAAACGAGTCCAATGCTTTATCCACTGCACTATTATCAATTAAAGTCGAATTTTGTTCATCATGACGGTATTTCAATCTCATGGGTCCACTGCAATAATTACGTAGAATACACGGACAGAGCCGCTTGTTCTGCTAGTATTATCTTATAAGCTAGGAGTGGAACAAATTCGTTGGAGCATGAAGTCATAAACATCAGATAGTCTACTGATATATCGTAAAGCATCGCACGTCTTCAGTCAACCGTGTTACTTATATTATTTAAGCATCTTTAAGGCACTCCTTTGAAGCAAGCTTACGTACATTGTTCATGGATTTCTCAGTAAGTCCTGATTAGTCTCCAGCGTGTTTATCCCAAAAAGGGTAGGCAGAGAAGTATTTTAAGGGGACACCGCGAAAATTATTGTTTAGAATAGCTCCGCCCATTACACCGGCGTTAAAGAGCGGTCATAACTAGTCATAAGGTCTAAATTTGCGATGCGCCCGCAATGATCGAGAGCGCTTAGAAATTGTTAAAATCTTAAAATATTATTTAAAAATGATTGGTTTTAGTTATGGAAATAATGAGCTAGCAAATTACTAATATTGATGTTACGAATATATTTGAGTAATTCCTAAGCATAATGATAGTGTAACTTCCTTGTAATTTCAAAAATAGTAATTTTTCAGAAGTGTTTTCGAAAATAATTATGATCGAGCCAAAATCACAATATCATGTTTTTGAGCTAAGAAATTCTAGTTAAAGACATCAATTTACCTATATCAAAATTCTAGATTAATTGGTCTTCTCATAGTCCTATACTATTCGATGAAAGTTAGTGCATTTTTTCAGTGTATCCTCTTAATTGTATTTCGCAAGATATGTGAGTCTAATGTAATAGGGAGCCAGCCATCGCTCACGATTTTGAATTTCGTGCTGCTACCGATAATTTGGTAACAGAAATACCCAATAATACATTGACTTACGCCTGTAACCTGTAACGACGTAGATATAATCAGAGCTGTATTACTTCGACATTTCATCTAGTATGGAAATGTAATGGAAATCTGTAGTCTCTGCATACCCCTCTGGGAAACAGGCGTGAATCTATGTATGTATGTAGGTATGTATTCATCTAGTATGTTTTTTTTATCTTGTTTTTTTTACGTTCAGGGTATGTCAGTTCCATCATAACCTAAACATAATGCTAAGCACATATAAAACTATTTTAGTACATCCAACATGAATTTGAACAGAACTTTCGCGTCATCGTTATTAGGTTCCGATAAAATTTTATGTAACATGTCTATGTCTGCTCTATTCAAATTCAAGTCGGACACGAAACTATTTAAAGGACTATTCATGCACCAGGGCACACGAAGAGGCTGACACTGTATGGTCTTATACCATATCCCCTTTTCTATCTTATCTTATGTGGGGGCCAGTCAGTGTAGACCGGCGACACTTCGACCCAGTGGGATCTTTTGTGTCGACACTCTCCCAATAACGACTGCCATAGATGTTCATGGCAGCCGGGACCAACGGCTTAACGTGCTTTCCGAAGCACGGAGCAGGCGATAATTGTCAAACAATACGCACATGATTTCGAAACGTCATATAACTTCCGAAAGTCAGAGGTGCGCGACGTGGGTTCGAACCCGAGACCCTCTGCATTGCAGTCTGTTGGTCTCCCCCCTGAGCTATCGCTGCTCTTTCCCTTTTTCTAAGGACCGTTTATATCTAGTATGGTTCTAGGCCTATTACCGTTTACCGAGCACAGTCCTAGAATTTGTGTTGGTATTAAAAATGTCTTGACTAAGAAACCTAATAACACTTTGGTCAAACCAGTTAACCGAAACCGAGATCTCATAAACAGGTCGTGTTCACTACCGCTGTACCACCAAGATTTTCACATAACAGGAAGTCTATATTGGTGACTAACAGACTAATGATAATTTTCTTCATTTTACCAAAATGGCGGCCTCGATGGCGTAATGGTTAGTGTAACCGACTGCCACGCCTGAGGTCGCGGGTCCGATTCCCGCACAAGTCAAAAATTTGTATGCACGGCCATGGATGTTCGTCTTTACAAAAAAAAAGTATATACATACATAGTCAGGTCATAAGTTCTGTCACATGTTTAATATGAAATAATTGAGACGTGTTTATTATTGATGTAAACATTTATATACCAAAATGAACCTAATAAAACACAGATTCTTATGCTAATAAAGTTTATTCAAAATGACCCCCGCGATTTTAAATACAGGCCTTCAACCTGCGCGGCCAGTCGTCTATCGCAGCACGAACGAGGTTCATGTCAATTTCGGCAGCTGCCTTAATCAAGGATGCCTTCAGTGACTCCAAATCAGGATGACGCGTTGAGCAGGCCTTTTACTCCAAGTGTTGCCATATCTTGTAATCTAACGGACTCAAATCTGGACTGGAGGAGGGCCAGTCTTCGTGCCGGATGAAGTCAATTTCACGCGTCGCCAGGCAGTCTTGAGTGCTTTTCGCTCTATGAGCTGGCGCAGAATCTTGTTGGAATACCCAGCGCCATATATTGAACATGGTATAAGAAACAGCTTCCACAAGGTTCGTGAGGACTGTATTTTGATACACAACTGCATTCGTTTTTACGCCTTTCTCACAAAAATGTACCTCAGTTAAGCCCCAATAAGAGACTCCCAACCAAACCATGAGTGAGGATGGAAAATGGCCTCGTTGGACACGCGCAACACGGTTGCTCTTTCTTGACTGCTGTGTGCGTACATCTTATCATTTTGTTTGTTGAAGCTCTCTTCCACATTAAAAATATTTTCATCCGAAAAAAGAATTTCCCGATGCTTGTTTCCCGCGTACCGCTTCAACAAAGCACGACATCTCTTCAATCTCAGGCCCATTAAACGAGCGTCCAAACGATGTCCCGTTTTTCTTCGATATGCCCGAAGTCTTCATTTAACACCCTTTTCACCGTGGTTCTGCTTAAACCCATCTGAAGGGCCAAAAGCTTTTGCTTACGTATGGGATTTCTTTGAATTGGCGCCTTCACAGCTTTTATCACTGCTGGAGTCCTAACAGACCGAGGGCGACCACTTCTTGACCTGTCATCTATACTAGAGTCTTCATTGTATCGTTTGATGGTATGATAAACGAATCTTTTGGTTATATTCAAATTTTTCAATATGTCAAAGATCTGAATTGGCGCATTACCGCAACGATGCAACGCAATAACCGCAACACGGTCTTCTTTAAGTGTCCACTCCATATTTAAAAATGAGTAAAATTCTAAAAAGTACTCATATTTACATTAATGTAAAATTCGATATTCGAATTCAATAAACTTTTTGTGGCCAGCATTTTAAATTCAAAAGTTTTTATTGTGTGACAGGACTTATGACCAGACTATGTATATTTATGTTTATCTATTGTCTAGTACCATAATACAAGCTCTACTTAGTTTGGGCTAGATGGTGTTGTGATAGAATACTATAAAAATATAAAATTAATTATAACCTGACTATTAAACGCAGGATCCCACAATTAGCAGTTTGTTTATTTGGACACTTAGTAGTAGTTATATTATTTCTACAATAATATGTAAATGCGACCATAAAATTAAATAGAGTGCACAAGATTTGAAGGTTACATAGACACGCATATCCCTGGCCCTGGCACTTCGAGGTGGGCGGCAATGTTATCATATTAACACTTATCTTTTGTTGTTTCCAGCCGAAATCGTACGAGTTCGGTTACTCGGTAAAGGACGCCCAGTCTGGCAATGATTACGATCGCAAGGAGAGCTCGGATGGTAACGTGGTGAGGGGAGAGTACAGGGTGCAGTTGCCTGATGGACGCACACAGATCGGTAAGTTATCGCTGCCATATAGAATATCACGCCTCTAAAGCCGCAGTGGTATGCAGAGACGTATTAATCAACATTTCGAAAACTCTGACGTCTAGTTTCCACTTGAATAGGCTCATTTTCATCTACTGACTCCGTGTTGTCAATGAAATATGTGGCAAATATACTCGTCAACATTTAGTTTGATCTAAGAATCAAACCAAGGCACGATCGCTGTCACACAAGCAGAAGAACATCGGCAGTAACATGTGCCACGCTGCCCCGGCACCAACGAAGTGGTCTATGTAGTAAATATTGCTTTTGTAAAAGCGCCTACACATATACTAATAGCAAATCTCACCAGCTAATATTGCAGTAGCCACTGCGATTAAAAGAACATTACTTCTTGCGTAGCTTGTCCAATTGTTTTTATTGTTATTATTTTAGCTTCCTGCTCTCCTTCTTCGTATAAACTTTAACTATACCATATCTCAAACTATTCCATCCGAGCGATATGCATAAAAAAGGAACAAAATTTTGCCTTGCACGTAAATAAATAGATTTTTGAGGCATTTACACGTACGTTCTTACAAAATTTGAAAACTATTTACCGTGTTAGAAAAATTTTTACTATTTAGACCCGTGAATTAAAAAAAATGCGTTCGACACCATTACCTATGGTTTTGCAATGGTTTTAGTATTCTTTGATATCTTTCTAAGATCCCAGTGATACAGAGATTATTGAGCAACACTATAATGTATCCGCTAAATGGATTTTGTGTCAATAAACATTTTTATTTATTTTTAAGACTATAAATATAAGGGGCTTTAAATGCACTAAGGGTGCCGTATAATAATAGTTTTAGAGTGTTGTTGGGGCTGCCCCGATACTGCAGCGCGTCTGGCATGTTCGACAAACATGACGCATCAATATTAAGGCACTTTGTCGGAGTATTGGTGTGTCAACCAGATGTATATTACTACCTTAGTTTTAAGTCTTACTAACAAGTGGATCTCTGTTATCTTTAAATAAATAAAAAATAAAGTTATAATATAGGATATAGATATAAATAAAGAAAAGAAAATATAAAATATTCTTAAGAAAAGAAAATATGCTTAATCTGTTTCCATTTGTGATTGCAGTGACGTACCACGCTGACTGGCAGACCGGCTTCCACGCGGACGTCCGTTACGAGGGACAGGCGAGGTACCCCGAGCCCACTCACAACAACAGGCAACAAGGTAACATAATAACTAACTATTAAAGACTTTATTACAAGAAATAAAAATTTGAAATTCTTTGGCCGATTTAATAAGAAGTTTTGCCAATTTTTATAATTAGGCATAAACATCTTGGATTAGTCGTCGAATGACAAACTCATAAGGGATTCACAAATTCACAAGCTTATTTAGGTTCCCATTTCCCGCCAGTACCTACAATATGCAGCTAGTCCTATCCCCAGCCAAATACAATTTACAACATACAATCAAAGAATGTTGTTGTCAAATGATAGAAAAAGGAATTACGATCATCGATCGCTAATAAAAACTTTTTATTTGAGATCGAAGATGACGATGCACATTGCGACGGAACCTGTATTTAAGCGTAGCAATTAGGTGTTAATAACGAGATATAGTCACTATTTACTTTTATATATATATTTGTTTTTTATTGTTCTCGTCAAAATGACCACAATGCATGACTATTCTTTCTTATTTTCAAATTCAAAACATTCATTTCCCTTCATTTAGCAAGTAATATTGACGCTGGCTTAAAATAATGTAAACCATTAGATCAAAATCAAAGCTAAAGTCATATAGGTCACAAAGTAACACTTATGAACGTCAAAGTTACACTTGTCATGTAAATCAAAGTCAATGTAAATTTAAATTAATATTAACCAGTTGCCATGTTGAGCAAAGCAAGTGTGGAGAACCAATGAGAAGAACTGGTAAGACTCCCAGGTCAGTCTTTTTAACTGCCAAGTTTACAATATTAATGGCCAGTCCCACAACTGACAAGTAAAAGTTATCCGAAAGATAAATCGCATGCTGTCTCACTCTTGTTAGGTTAAAGAAGAGAGATGGCGAGACTTTTATCTTATAGATAAATGCTATTTGGAGATTCTGGGACAAGCCCTAAGTTATATTATTAGTAAGGAGCTTGAACCAATTATCTACCTAGACCTACTCGTGAAACATTCAAGTAAAAATAATATTTGTAAGTTAGTCTCTAATAGTAGTTTGTGAGAATTGGAGCATCCACGTGAATCTATACTAATATTATAATATAAACCTGAAGAGTTTGTTTGTTTGAAGGCGCTAATAATAATAATAAAATTTATTTGCCAAAACAATACATAATATCTGAAACAGTAAAAAAAAATAAGATAGTTCCATTGTTTGTTTATATGAATAATGATCCCGAAGCTAGGTAAATCCTGTGTTATCAGGGTCATCCATTCGTCCGAAATTATGTTGCAAGCTTTGTTGAACTAAGGACTTAATTAACAAAATGTTTCATAATTATCTCAGGAACTACTGGTTCGATTTGAATAATTGTTTTAGTGTTGGATTGCCTATTTATCGAGGAAGGCTATATAACATCACGCTACTACCCATGGGGGCGGCGCAGTAACGATAAACGCGGGTGAAACCGCGGGCACATTTAGTAAAGAATAAAAACAACGTGAGGCCATATTGCTCGAGATGACGAGGTGGCACACGTAGGCAACTATGCTATTGTAATATTATTTTCAGTACATTAAAGACTGCTTTATAAACTTTCAGGCGGCTATAACTACAATTCTCCCAGCGACTTCAGCGGTTCGTTAACCGGTTTCAACAACTATAAACAACCAACAACCGCGTACGGACCTCCCGGCTACCACTGAACAACACCCGACAACCAACAACGAAATCTTGAGTTACCATTTTGTACAGATAAATGCACTATTACACTGTCTAAGACTTTGTCAAAAATAACATTTTACAATTTATATAAATAATCAGAAAAAGGTTAAATGACACTGTAATTTCTATAGATTTCAAATGTATCATATATTTTGATACAAATTCCCCTTATATACTTCATTAATACAAACATATCGGATCATTGAGCCTTTGAAAAGACATAATTATCTGGTTAATCGTAATAAGTGACATTTATACAAACCATTAAATTTTATTTTGCATTCAAATTACAGAAATAGTTAAATAAAATATTAAAATAGTAAATCTAATTTCTTATCAAATTAGTCTTTTGATTTAACTAATTTAGGACTGATAGTTTAATAACCAGATAAGGCTCATCGGAGAAATAAATGTGGCGTTTTGACAGGTTTCGCATTAGAGATTTGTCAAAAATGATTCCTCATGAACGCTGACGATAGAATTTTTTTTAGTCGCAAATTGTAATTGTAGCAAATTGGTATTTGTAAACTTTGCCTTCCCCTCCGAGAAACATTTGAGAGTCTATTCTCTATATGTAAATAATAAATCTATGGTATATATTTCGCTTATCAATGATATTTCACAAATCAATGACAATTTGGGCTTGACAAATTTTCGACAGTAGGTATAACAGGGCCTTAAGATAAATATAAAATGTATTGCTACAAATTATATTAATTTGTATCAAATACAACGTGTTATATTATACGTATAACATGATTTGTATTATTTGTAGCAATACAAAACTCGTTTAGAATTTAATTGCAAATACAAACAGTATTTTTATGGTGTAATAATTTAGCTTTAAGTATTTTTGTATCAGTATTGTTTGATATTAAAGAATTATAAAATAAATTGTTGTTTGATTATTTAAATATAGTAACATATTACCATATTATTGTATCCTTACTTATATATTATAAATGGGAAGTCAGTTTGTTTGTTACGCTTTCACGCCTTAACTACTCGAACGATCATCATGAAATGTTGCATACACGTGGTCAGGTCAGGGGTACAAAAGGGACATACGGTATTTTTCATCCAAAAAAATACTGTTCTGGAGCGAAGCCGTGGGCAAAAGCTAGTTCTTTTATGAATATTAACAGCAAATTAAAACACTAATTACTTGTATTCTTGTTAATTAATATTCAGCTGTGCTAAATGCTTGCTGAGCTCACATAGGTATAATGGTCCGGCATCGAATTGTGTGTTTACTTTAGTTTAGCTAACGGGCTTATTATCAGACTCCTGCTACTCTTGAGAATAATTTCTACACAAAAACTCGATAGCACTTTTGTTCGCGACAACGTTAATATTGACTTTAATCGTGTTATCGTGAGTGAATACATAAGTGTGACGTATAAAGTTTATCGTTATAATAGTGCCGAATTACGTCATATATAGACTTGAAAAGTATAGATAAATAGTGTAAGTAATATAATATTATGTTTCTTTTATATAGTTTAAAGAATATCATGTTTAAAGCATAAATATTGCCAATAAAATGCATTTTTACCTCAAGTTAGGTATGTTAGGGTTCCTAGGTCTTAAGTTTTTAATAAAAGGTTTCACTTGTGTGTTTTATTTTATACACTAATAAAAGCACTACAACTACTGAAGGAATCATATTCCTACATAATATAGTTAAAAAGTTATTACACTTTTTCTGATATAAATGTTACAGCAAAATAGATTTTTAGACTAAAACCTAGAATAATTATATCTAGACCTAATTTCCGATAGATAAAACAGATACCAATAGATAGGTCTCATCGTGCCCTACGCGGCAGTTTTTGTACCATCACGCTAGCTAGTATAGTTCCGTAGATATAAGCAGAAATGTGTACCATACATAATTAAAAATAAACTTGTGGACCGAGGTTTCTGGCCGGCTCTCGTTACGGTAAAGATTAGAGGTACTTAAGCGGTACAGTATCGATCGACCGCAGCTGCTCAAGAAACCTCATCTTCAAGCCTCAAGAACCAAACGGAGCCAGCCAGAAGCCTTCAACCAACTGAACTATGAAGCTTGTTTCTATTCATTTAAAGTCCTGATCCTGACCCGCACATCGAACCCGCAACAACACGCCTTTCAGAGCCTCCGACATAGTAACCAGTCATCGCCATATAGTACAGTCTACACATCGTGTACAGGACGTCAGCGACTCGACGGCTGTTTTGTAACCATCATCATATAGTAACGAAGCCCCGAGTTCGCCCGTCCGGTACAACTTTGCTATCTTCGTACTTGGCTACTCAGGATTGGCCGTAAACAGAAGCACGAACTACAGACATGAGCCCAATGAGACAGTTCTTAAATATTGGATATTATTTCAGATAATAATGAATCCAGGCAATTCTATTTTCGAGGGTACGATGATGTACAACATTGAAACTGACAGTTTCTACATTACTCCCACTTATATATCAGGACCTTACGCGTAAGTACACTAAGTATACTGATACAATATATAATAATATCAGGCCTGTATAAAAACTGTCCCACTGCTGGGCACGGGCCTCTGCTCAGTGTGAGAAGGGTTAGGCCATAGTCCACCACGCTGGCCCAGTGCGGGCAGCCTAAACATAACTACGAGAATACGAGGATAATACTCAGCTCAGACATGCAGGTTTCCTCACGATGTTTTCCTTCACTGTTAGCGTAGGCGACAATTAACTATTTAATACCCATATAATTTAGAAAGTCAGAAGTGTGTGCGTTATGATTGAATTCAAGACCTCTGCGTGGCAGTCCAACGGTTTCCGACTAAGCTATTACTGCGGATGTATTTATATTTGCTACACTGATAAAATAACATGTATTAAATACTAGACATAACAGAATACAGCAGCGATAGTTCAATCCCAAGTCGTATTAAATATGTAGTAAATTATAGCTATTTATATTATGTATTGCGTTGCAATTATTGTAATCCAGGATTCGTATTTAAATTGTTTTGTATCAATCGTATTTTTGTAACATAAATATGCAAATAAAAATTGGGCGTTATTAAATTAGAACAAGTATGTTACAAAAATAGATCCAAACAAAACAATTTAAATACAATAATTATAGGGTGCATATCGTAGTATAAGAATAAAACAACAACAAATAACATTTTATTATGTTTATTAAAATATAACTGTGCAGCGGACTCTAGGTTCTCAGTGAAATGCGCAGCACAAAGAGTATAATAACTAGTGGCGCAGCATAGAGGAATGTGGCGCAGCATCTCGGCCATGGTTCGGAATCTTGTCTACATTAAAGAAAAATTTCGACATAGTCGCCCTCTTTTTTTTTCGACGTGGAACTATTTTCGTTCGTAAGTACATACGTCACAGCCATCCTACCAGTTAAACTAAAACACAACCTATTAGTAGAATTTGGCTTATGAGTTCTGTGACTTACAAATGCAAATCGATACTAGGAAAATTAGTAATGAGATAATAGAAGATATAAGTCCTATACTTTATTTTAATATATTTTGATAACCACCAAAATATGTATATTATTACTTTTATACAATTTTTTTCTCGTATTGTAACCGTATAGTTTATCACAAAGTCAATCTTCTTTCATTAGCTGTCATCACTGTTGCCAATTTAGCGACTTTGTCGCTAGAAATGACGACTTTCGTGTATGCCTTAGCGACAAAAAATAAAATTTGTCGCTAAAAAGTTTGTAGTGACTTATCTGGCGACTTTTGGAGTACAAGTGAAAACAATTTTAGGGCATGTAATAAGTACATTTTTTGTTAATTTGACACAGAATTATACAATGCGAAGAGATATATTATATAGAAAATATTATAAAATCTCCAGGTTTTCGGTAGAAAATGACTAAAAAAAAGGTCAGCCCGCCTACTGTGGACGCTCCACAGGTAGGCGGGCTGACCTTTTTTTGACATTGAATCTAGCGACTCGACTTTCAAGAGTTGGCAACACTAGCTGTCAAAACAAAAAACAAATCCAAAAGCAGTTACATATATTACACTAGGGATGTTCATGTAAAAAAAATATCGATATTTTTTTCGATATAATATATCGTAGTGTTGTATCGATACTTCGTGATATATCGTACAAATATATCGATATTTTCGATATATCGTAAGTAAGTATTTAACTAGTCTATTTTATATTAGATAGGGATAAGATAGGGATATATTGAATATTAGATAGGGATAAGGTTAATATGAGTAATAAAAACAGGTAAGATGAAGGAACGAATCTACTTTATTTATTTACTAGAGGATGCCCGCAGCTTCACCCGCACATGTTTTTTTATTTATCCATTTCTGCCCAATCCCGTGGGAATTCCGCGAAATCCCTTCTCAGTGCACCCCTACAGTACCCAAGGAACATACATGTCAAATTTCAGCTTCTTGCGCCCAATAGTTTCGGCTGTGCGTTGTCTGTCAGTCACTCAGTAACGGAAGAGTTTTATATACAGGGTGTAAGGGACGGTGTACCGAAAACGTTGCACAATCGTTTGTCCATAAGTACACAACTGAATGGAAATGTCAATTCAAAAATGAAACGTACGATTAAAGTTTTATGCTAGTACATTGTAATTTACACTACGCAATGTATCGCTACCAATGCAATGTGTCCCTCCGCGCTATCGTATCGCGCTTCCCGCGCACCAACGCTACGCGCGCTCACATTATCTGACGGAGCCCGGATCACCTATTTTAGTGATCTATTACAATAATAATTTAAACGTTGTGACTAATAATCGGATTGTACAATTTTATTATTGTACTTACAAAAAAATTGAATAAATTGAATAACGTCTTAAAAAATTAATCTTATACGCACATTTCGTTAATGTTTGTGTAGGTAAAAACAGAAAGCCAAATGTGTTTATAAAATAAAAAGGTAGGGTGATTTACGATAAATTCTTTGAATTAACAGTAAATTGTAAAAGTAATTAAACCTTACCTTAAGATCTCGCGGGCCTTATAAGATATGGTTCAAAATGGCTGCCTCCACCTTGTTCACAAACTTGCGCACGATTGATTGTTTCGGCGTGAAGGCGAGGCATCATGGAGGGGTCTGCGATAATGTCAGCTTCTAACTTTACAAATGCTGCCGTTATACGATTCCGCATTTCGTCCGCAGTAGTGCACTCACTGACGAACACTTTTTCCTTGAGATAGCCCCACAAAAAAAAACCAGCGGTGTTAAATCCGGTGAGCGGGCTGGCCACGAGTGAGGCCCGAATCGCCCAATCCATCTCCGAGGAAATGTGTCGTCAAGATATTGGCACACTCTGAGCACTGTCGTGTTGAAACCAAATTTGAGGTAACTGAGCAAGCGGCAAATCTTCCATTTGATCCCATTCTGCGGCAAGGTCGGAACGTAACTCATCCAGGACAGTTGTCAGGTCTTGCTGTAGAAAATCCAAGTATCGGGGTCCATTCAAGCGCTCCGGTAAAAAGTAAGGCCCTAAAATTTTGTTGTTATAGTTACTATACAATACGTTTACTGACCAACGCGTTTGGTGACCCGTTTGTTGGGGTGCATGTGGATTACTTCGCGCCCAAACGTGCGAGTTACGTGGATTCCACATGCCATTCCGAGTAAACGTGGATTCGTCAGTCCTGATTATGTGGGATACAAAATTTGGATGTTGCCGCTGCTGATTCATCAACCACCTGCAGTATGCAATACGCCGAACTTGATCGCCAGGCACGAGAGCTTGCACTTTATGAATACGGTACGGCCGTTGTCGATCTCTGCGTAAAATTTTATGCACAGTCCAGTGCGATACGCGAGTTCCGTAGTTACGGCGCAGAAGTTTAGCGGTGGTTCGCGTACCAAGGTGTGGATTACGGTGAACGGCATCGAGAATTCTCCGCTCAGTGGAAACTCTAATCGGCCTGCTGGAACCCTCCTGATGCGGTACTATGGGTAAATTATCCAGTACTCGTTGATACGTACGAGAAATCACACGACTGTCCATAGGGTGACGAGCGTCAGGATACCGCTGGATGTAAATGCGAAGCGCCAACGAAGCATTGCCTCGTGCCTCCCCGTATGCCATGAACATTTGTCCATATTCACGTGCACTAAATGGCTGACGCATTATTTATTAGGTACAAACACAACTTTAAAGTTACACAAAAAAGTTATAAACAAAACAAAAACGTTAACAAAATGTTATGAACACAGTAAATAAACACAATTTAGTACACAAAATAGTTATAAACAAAATAAAAACTTAACAAAATGCAACGAAAATAGTAAACACTCGCGAATACGAGAGATTACGTCAAGTACTTCCGATTCCTGACAGTAGCGCGACCGAACTAAAGAATTCAAAAATATATTTCTTTTGCAGTTGTAGTCATATTAGATAGGGATGAGATACATCTATCTAATTAAATAAATCCATAGTCGATAACTCTCATAAAATATTTTTATGAGAGTTATCGGCTATCGATTAATTTTATACTTATAACTGCTAATTCTATTAACAAATTTTTGTTACAGTTTTGTATTTTAACAGTTAAGTAAAGATTTACTAGATTACATTACATTGTATGAATCGCTGTATACAAAAAGCTTTGTTTTAAAACAATTAGATGGTCTTTTACATTAATTATTATTAAAAGTGATTAAATAAACTCATACATGTACATTTACGATACGAAATATCAAAACAATTAATATTTTTTAACATTTAAAATGCAAATGGGTATTGTAAAGTGATAGTAGTATAACATTTAATTACAGGCTACTTTAATCATTACAATCTTTTCAATCTACGTGACTAATTTAATAATAAATAGTGCTAACACGTTCATGTAACCTTTACTTTTAAAAGGAAAACAACTATTTTATTTATTAACCTATCCCGCTTTGTTTAATACACTTTTTTCGATATCGATCATTGATCATAGATCTTCCCTAGTTCAGTGGTAGTAGGTACGATGCGGGCGGGTTTTTACACAGCACACTATTGCCGGTGTGTAAAAAAACTTTTTTGCGTTGGTCATTGCCTTGTCCGCGCAAGATCAGCTGATTGGTTCAACTGTGTTTATTTTGTATGTTTGGATTACATAGCTGTTTTTCGGTATTATGTAGTTTTTATTGATATTATCTAGTATAATGGGTCGTTTTCTCATTATGTAATCATTATCAGTTAGAAAAATGTGAAATTTTGAAAGAAAATTCGATAATTTTCCGGTGGAAAATTCCTACGTTTTCCAACTCAGAATGATGGTCCGAAGCTAGTATTTCAGTTTTCGGTGAACCGTCACTTACACCCTGTATATAGATAGATAAATCCCAATATTTTTCTCAAGGCCTTGCAAGAGCTGTCACAGCTTGCCTCTTCTATACAATTAAATATATATCGTTATACACACTAACTTTATTCTCATTATACACATAAACACCAATTGTTTTCAATTTATTTAAACAAAACAGACTTTTATTTATAGGGTATTAATAATTTGTACTGATAACGAAGCGTGCGACCACAGACAAAAAGTATTAACCATAGATTATACACCCAGTATCACAAATACATATTATAAAATGCTTACTACCACAAACATAAATAAAGGAATCAGTATAAAAAAAGAAATGCAATGTGCTTTTAATTTCTTACGATATTAGTATATCGGATGAAATATATCGATTGTACATATCGATACTAGGTGATTCGATAATATCGGGTTGAAGCGATATATCGCGTACATATATCGATATTTTATGAAATATCGATACATATCGTGCACCCCTATATTACACCCTTTGATTTTGTGTGATGACAATATAATATATGTGATGACAATATAAATATGTAACTGCTTTTGGATTTGTGTTTTTGTTTTCAGTATTCCTAGTCCTTTGATTTTAGGCAAAATTCTATGTAACTGAATCTCGTTCGATCGAAAATCGTTTCGGCTCATACCTACTCAGTTTCATGTGAAATTCTGGTGAGATTAAATATTTTTAAAAATTCGGATCCCAGTACGGGTGGGTGAGACAAAATCTGATAGTCCTTAGTTAAATATTGCATTAAAATGAAGGTTTTATGAAGTTCAATTTTAATTAAGTACGTACGTACCTGCATCATTAATCATTATCCTAGATGTCTCAAATAGGTATTTAGGTAAATGTATTTTATTATGTTGCTATTGTTAAACGCGACAAGTCGTCTTTGAGCTTTTGTAATGATTTGTAGCCTGTTATTAATTATCATGTTTAGGGACGAAATAATACTTTTCTTTTCCTTGTTATGCTTATGTAGGACACAATAGCATTGTATTAAATATTCGGATTTATTATTTAAAATAGTCATATGCCACTACCGTCAAAACGTAGGTATTCATGCTGTGTTCTCTAGTGCTTCTGTAAATCTCTTTTTTGAGAGACAAGCAAGAATCATATTCCTCATCACATGACTTACGTTAGTCGTATTTCTCAATAATTTAAAAATTATGCTGTCTTGCTCATTCCTATTTACACATATAGTCATTGGTAACAAGTTATGATGTTTACATTTACATGTTTATATCTCTAGATGCCTATGTAGTACATTCTGGCATGCCATATCATATTTTCCAGAGGACTTCATAGATATATGTATAATATGATTCATATATGCACAGTATATTAATTCTCACTGTAATTATCCGTGTGTAATGATATTTTGTTTACGTTAGTAGGCTGTATAGTTGCATACATATTAAAGTAGAATGACATAGCCGATTTTGCTAAGATCTTCGTTCTTAATCTATTGAGTCACAGAAGCACACTGCTCACCAGACACTATAGGATTGTGTTTGGCATTCTAGGACTTGAAAGAATAGACAGCTCACCTAATAAATAAAATATTTAAATAAAATAATAAAATACAATTTATCTATACTACTATTATAAATCTGAAGAGTTTGTTTGTTTGGTTGAATGCGCTAATCGCAGGAACTGCTGGTTCAAATTGAAAAATTATTTTAGTCTTGGATAGCCTACTTATCGATGAAGGCTATTGGCTATACAACATCACACTACGACACACAGGGGCGCGCCCGCCCCTGTGTGTAGTAATCATAAATGTGAGTGAAACCACAGGCACATCTATATTAGGGCGTTTCTCTGTAAACTGGGCAACTCATTGTCTCAAGCTAATATTGTTTAGAAAAATAACATCATACATATTTCGGAGATAACTTCAAAAGATAATTAACCTAATGTACCTATGCTCAACGTTCAAAATCCAATAAAATAAACTTTAATGTATTAAAATCGTTTTTATAGTCCTTAAAAACCAGTCTCCTGACGTGTCACCAAAGCAAAATGGTCACTTCAGACTAAATTAATTAAAGACAGTAACTATTTGAATCAACCAAATTGTTTAATTATTCAACTAATATTGTTTGATTGTTACTGAGACTTCTTTATTTTTTATAATTATTATTTTGTAATTCTAAAAACGTCATCGAAACTTTGTCTCCGGATTTTATAAACAGTCCTCCTGTCTATATTTAAAAATACGCACCAAATAGTATTAAGTTTAAACAACGTCGTTTGCACGTGTAACAAAACGCAAAGAACCTGAAGTTTACGCGGTTGCCACTATTGGGGCGCGAACGCTATCTTGTTTAGTACTATGGGAGCGTTCTTCCGTGGAAAACACGTTGTAACCTTACAGCCCACAGTCCACTGGTAAGTCTAAATTAAGTATTTTCTTCCCCCTGACCTTTTTCCACATTATGTGGGGTCGGCGCAACATGTCTTCTTCCTCCACTTCACTCTAACTAACTCTAAATAACAACAAATATACTTAATTTGTTGTTATTTTAATTACATCTGTGTTTTGAGTATGGCGCCAAAGAAGAAAAACTCACTAAAGAAGAGATTTTACGAAGAAAACGGACAGCCGAGCGAAAGAGATATGAGCGTATTAAAAATGATCCTCAACAAAGAGAGAGCTAAGAGAAAAATATACCTCAAATATCCTAAAAAAAAGAAAAGGGAACTCGAAAGCTTGTTGAGAATATGATTCCACGAGAACATCGGAATGCAAAGAAGAAGTGGAAGGAGCATTGCACTAAGTATCGTAATAAAAAAAAAGTATTAGCAAAATTTATACTCATTTATATAGTGATGAAAAGTCGAAGCTGTTTTTGCAACAATGATTGTCTACACTTTAATATCGGGAAGATAAATTATGATCACAAGCTAAAACTTAATGTGGAAGTTATTTTCACTGATTCAGAATCTGAGAATGAAGCACAGCTGCTGTAGTACAAGCTTATAATACTGGAGATTATATTGTTGTAAAATTGCTTAGTAAAATAAATATGGAATACAGATAAATGAGCGTTATTGACAAGATTGATGAAGAAGATAGCGAAATCCGAGTCACATACTTGAAGCTCTGTGATAATAAAGGCTAATTATTCAGATATGATCAAGACGATGTAGCAGACATTACAATTGACCAAGTGGTACAGATCTTGCCTAATTCAAATATAGTTTTAAAAGGCAATAGAATATTCTACAAATTTGATTCCCCTGTAGATGTTTTCGAAAAACAATAAGAATCATGATACTATTTCCTTACCTCTCTCTGCTATATTTAAGTAATAACTAATTATTATATTTCAATGAGAATGGTTCTATAGTGTAAGATTCAAAGTACAAGACGTCCCGTCCTTTCAATATGTGATTTTGTATGATTTTAATGTAAATAAATATTAAGAGTTCTTAGTGAAAATTGAGTATTACAAAAAGGTTGTTGATATAGTTTCTATTGTTCGGTTACTTAATTCTTAAGCTCCAAAGTTTAATGATAATAAAAAGCATTTAATATAAGTACTGAAATTGTATTTTTCATTATAATTCACAGTCCCCTGACATAGGTAACAGTCCCCTGTATAGATTTTTCAGAAAATGCTCAATATTTTCCAAAGTAATAGGAATATTTTTGGTTCATCTGCCGTATATTAATAAATAGACGGATATTTATTCCTCGAATAACATTTATTAAATATACAACAAAAAAAGTTGCCTAGACAGCTTTCTTAGTTCAAGTTGCCCAGTTTACAGAGAAACGCCCATTAAATAATAATAATAAATCAATCTGACTTTGTACTGAGACAGTGTATCTGGCAGACCAAAAGACCAAACCAATTAACACCCATGCCCATAGACCAAAATATACCTGCCGCGCCGCGGTAATGTTTTTATATAAATTAATCTGTCAATTGCTGGAATACCAGACATAGTAAACATTTTCTAATTTCACAAATCAAATATGAATTTCTTCTTCTGTTAATTATTGGTAATGTTATATTATGTACTAGATGTTCCCGCGGTTTCACCCGCGTTTATCGTTACTGCGCCGCCCCCGTGGATCGTAGCGTGATGTTATATAACCTATAGCCTTCCTCGATAAATAGGCTATCCAACACTAAAAGAATTTTTCAAATCGAACCAGTTGTAATCACGCAGAATAAACCAGGAGAAACATCGTTTGTACTATGTTTGTAATGGGTAATTATTTTGCTGCAATGTTATTTTAAAACTGCGATATCTCCTAAGATATTCATTGAAATCGAATGATGTAAAGGGAAATTTTGTTTTAAATTAAATACTTGTGATGAATAACGTATTTATTTGGATAAGGATTAATATCATGTTTATAAAACCTTCGCAAATAATGCATTATTTTAGAACACATTTCGTTAGCATAAAAATGGTTATAGTGAGCCAACCTTAAAAGATAGACATATGCTGTCGCGGACTTTTTTTTAGAACTTTTAAAGGGAAACAATTCTGTCATACATGATTTTTGCGAAACTTTTAACTGTTTACGCAGCGCACGCAGCGGAAGCTCTCAAAAAGAAAAATACCCTCCGATTTTGAAACATTCTTAATTAGTGCTCCGCTCCTATTGATCTTAGCGTGATGATATATAGCCTATAGCCATCCTCGATAAATGGGCTATCTAACACTGAAAGAATTTTTCAAATCGGACCAGTAGTTCCTGAGATTAGCGCAAGTTCAAGCAAACAAACAAACAAACTCTTCAGCTTTATAATATTAGTATAGATCAGTAGCATTATGTAGCTATCACCCTATTCTCCTTATATACTTAACAAGAACAATGTTCTATGTTTATTTAATTTCAATATTATAAAGAATATTATTCTTATATTGTACCCATTAGACTTAATTATGTTTTGAAAGCGCATGTAATGGTGCTAATTCAACTTATCTGTTAGTGATTTTTTCTTCTTTATATGTATGGTATCTACACAACATATAAAACAAGTTTTTTTCTGTTTGTTTGTGTGATTCTGGATGTGATATTGGGTGATCCCAATGGTCTAATAATAGTGAACTGAATACCTAACTTTTGACTTTCATAAATGTTACTTTGTGATCCATCGATCAAATATACCATAGATGCACATTCTCATACAAAAACCGCGTCAATATGTGGCACTGACCAGTACTACTTACTTATAAGTGTCTCTATTTATTATGCAATCCAGGAAATAAACCGGAATTACCATTGAACGCCCACTGAGAAACATTTTGTAATAGTTTAGTTAAAACGCGTCAATGTAAAGCGTCCTAAGTGTGTTACTCGCGATACGCAAGCGTACTAAGTATATGGTACGATCTCCACCCGCTAACCGACACCGCTAGCGCTACGGTGTCGATTCGCTCTCGCTTACGGGTAGCGCACGCAAGAGTGAGTGGGACAGGTGCGTAATACATGCATTTAAATTTAAACGAAATTATCTTTAAATATATTATTTAAAGCGCCATATTCAACAAAATATAATAAATATTTCATAACAAAACTATACTTACCGAAAGTACGACATTCCATCCTATTTTTGCACTTTTAGAGTATAGTATTTGCATTTTTTCACTACACACTTTGGAATCATGAAACGTGTGACTGCTAGCTAGCGCGCTCGTAAAGTGGCTGCGAGCGAAATTGCGCATACGACTGATTTATGCACAGTTTTGTTGGGGCCGTTTTTCGAGCGACGATCGTGCATCTATGGTATATTTGATCGATGTTGTGATCCAATAAAAAATAAGTATTAGGATCATTTTCATTTGTAATTTTTTTGCGTGCATATGTAATTTGCAACTCACTTCAGGACATGCGTTTCTCAAAAAAAAGGAATGA
Source organism: Catocala sponsa (assembly GCA_963564715.1). Lineage (NCBI taxonomy): Eukaryota > Metazoa > Arthropoda > Insecta > Lepidoptera > Erebidae > Catocala > Catocala sponsa. The sequence goes on from OY751351.1 coordinate 15,168,154, forward strand.
TAGATTTTACAATTTTTATATTTACTAGCTGTCCCGACAGACGTTGACCTGTACACGGGAAAAAAAATATCTAAACCATTCTCGAATCCACTTGTACACACAAAAAATTTCATTAAAAATCGGTCCAGCCGTTTAGGAGTTCAGTGATATACACACGTACAGTAGAATTATATATATAAAGATATGCTTACTCTGTAAATAAAATAGTAAAAGAAAGATAAATAAAAATACTGTACTGGCCAAATGTCACGCAACGTGGTATGTGAAAACTCGCATTTTGAAATTACAATCAACCTGGTTAGTCTAATATACATTACTGTGTAGTGGATTATAGTTTATTTTATAAACACGTGAACGTAATTTTTTGGAAAAGACAATTAATCATATTTTAATTAAAAAACTAGCGGCCACATTTGATTGGCATCTTGGCAAAAATATGTTCTCCTATTTATAATTATACATAAAAATTAGATTTTTATTACATACTCGATTCATGTAGCAACTCCCAGAAAAAAAATGTAATTACCATAGATTTCAGCTTTTTATTTGTTGTGCTACATAGAAAGTTGAAATTTATTTATTTCCTCGGTGTTGCCGTACAAAATAAGCTTCCCTGCAATTATTTTAGACGGTTGTGGTACAAGCTCAATTACTGACGCAAGGTCATATCGTCTATTTGTTTCGTAGATGGAGAAAACTATAGACGAATAGTGCGCGTGGCCACATGAGATAGAACGATTCATAAAGAAGTGTTGCCACCCATGTACGTTACTCCTTACTTAATTTACTATGTTAGTTTGTAGGATTACGGTCAATAAGTAATACACAAACTATGTAAAAACTTTGTTTATTATTATTTTAAAACATTTAAAAATTTTATTTAAAAAAATTTTAACTTTGTCATCATATGGAAAACTGCAAAGTAATAGATATTTTAGTTTAATTAATCGCTTTGTGTAATTATAATTAATTCACAACATTATCTAAATGTGATTTGAAATTGATGGCTCACGCAATACTAGACATCATAATCAAATATAACTCCCACAACAATTGTGGGAGAATAAACAACTAGAATGCGGCAACACTGAAATTTGAGGTTATGAATGATTTGATTTCATATTTTGGCTACTAAATCGATTATTTTGTACTTGACGTGAATCTATGTGTGTAAGACACAATCAATTAAAACAATAATAAGCTAAAATTGGCTTATACTTACGAGTGGAAGGGCAATTTTGGTGTTTTCGTTTCACTATCACTTTTACATCCTAATACACTACAACGGACCATATTGTCTTTAATATATATGAATAGCCAGTTCACTGAGTGTTTCCTTATGTAATTTTCACAATAATTGTGCACTTTTATTGAAATTAAACAAAAATGAACGCTAAAACGTAAGCAAGCGACTCCCAACTGTCAAATTTGTTTAGCACAGTACTGTGCTGACCTTGAAAAAACCGGTACGCAACGCGAGACAGAAAATATTCTCATGCTGTCTCGTTTCTATACACGTCAAATTCATAACTTCTTACTCTTGTGTGAATGAAATAGAAGCTATCAATTTGTCTATAGTTTTCTCCGTCTACGATTTGTTTTAAGTACGATTGTTTTAAGTTCTTCTTCTATTGTTACGATATCGACTACTGCTTCAAATATTATAATGTGATCAGATAAATCATAGGTCATCGTGACTGTGTGAAAACATTGTTCGTTATTACACTGAGTAATTTCATCTGTAGATGATGGGGTTTCTTGGGAGCATGACATTTATTTTCTTATGTTGCCATTTCTGTGTACTGCTTGCGAATGCACCACTAACTTCATCGGATTGACCGCTCACTTCCGTTTCGACCATATCCATGAGTTTTGTTCTAATGGCGTCTGTTGTGTTTTTTATGCCTAAATGCTTAATCGCCATTATCGTGGGCATGAATTTTTCAGAAAGCCCCGCTAACAATAAGCAACCGATCCACTCATCACTAATGTTAAATCCTGTCCCACTTAACTTTTGACCTGTTTTGACTATTTGCGTTACGTACGGCTGCATGGCAACACATTGTCTAGACGAATCGATATCAAATTACGTAAAAGAGATATTCTTCGTGTAAATCCTGCATCGTCAAATAATTTCCTTTAATTTGTTCTATAGCTACAACGTAGTCTTCACGTCTTTGATGCGTACATATAACGCACTATCTATCGTCATTATTAATTTTGCCTTGGCTTTCGTGTCGGCGGCTTCTATTTTTTTCCCGGTTTCTGACTTGATGCAGTGCAACTTATCCTCCAGGATCAGAAAATTCTCCGCCGCGAAGATCCACTCATTGTAGTTCGCCCGCCCTTTTAGCTTGGGAACATTTACTAGGTAGTTCGTTGTCATTCTTGCAAATTTTTAATGCTAATACTGAATAACACTTTGCTAACTATGTTTTACTACTTTTATTCAAGAATAAACTTCTAATTTTTAATAAAAAATAAATACGCTGGGCACATAACCTATTAATTAAACAACGTGAGATAGACAGCGAGTGAACGACATTTTATTCTAGAAAATATTTTCATACAATCGTATAATAGTTCTCAAATAACATTATAGATGGCGTTACTGGTATTTTGATATAATACTAACACTAGGCGTCCATGATTTGGTTATACAATTCATTGAGGACTGGTTAACATCACATTGGCCTGCTTAAGAACCCATAATTTTTTATGCTAAAGGGACGTAACAGCCAATAAATGGTACTTATAAGTCTATAAGTACCATTTATTGCAATAAAATAATTGCAACAGTCGTTCAAATGATTAAGTGGTCGTGTCGCCACTTGCCACGCGTCGAGTGATGTGGATTCGATTCCCACACGGGACATACATTTGTGAATGTTCTGTATCAGCTGTTTGAATGTTTGTAAGTCCCCTGCGAAACAGGATATAATCATAGCGCGGGAGGTACATAGATGCAAAATTTTTATACATGGTATAGAACCATGAATAGTTTAGCTGGTAAAGGACGACACAGTTTGAGGAGGTCGAGGATTTAAATCCTATACCATGAAGAATTGCATTTTTCTATTTAATAATTTAGCAAATTATTAATGAGGTCTGTCTGCTTGTCCTGCCGCGGTTTCTATCACGTTAGAGCGGAGAAGTAATCACTGCTCCGCTCTCGTAGCTTTTAGCATGTTATTCATGTTATTATGTTAGTTCTGGATAAACTGGCTTGCTAATAGTTAAAAATCAGTCTGGTAGTTCTGGAGTTAATTCATTACAAAAAATAAAAATACAAATCTTTCCTCTTCATATTATTTGTATAGACAAATATGAATTGTAATTTTTTCTCGCCAATGTTTTTAGGAAGTTATGATTATGACATAATAAGGATTATTGAACCCGTGACATACATACAATCAGACATATTACGCCTCTATCTCACAGAGGTAGGCAGTTGGTGTTAAAACCCTTATTACACCAGCTATTATTTTAGGTTCTACGTAACAAGTGTCAATATTCTCGCTGTCTACTGGAACAGTCCCAGGCTCTGTGCTGCTGAGATGACAGATAATTATTAGCGAAACCCAATAAAACTTTGTCCAATCCTGCACTTTTTTGGGTCGCTTACCACTCGTGAATAAACAAAAATCTGGATATAATACATCTACAGTTAACAGCCATTTTTCATTAAAAACAAACCCAAAGGCCCTTTTGCATCCGTGCTAATAGAAATGACTACAACGCATTCCACTGAATTAATACTTAGTGTTTCAATGAATAGATATTGTTTTAATATTGCAGTAGGATTGTTTTAGCACCTATCGACCTTAGCGATAAAAACGTTTATTTTATTTATCGTCGTGTCGAATACAACGCGTATTGCGAATAACATCGTGTGTGATATTTTATATACATACGACAGAATATTGACTAAATAAATGTAAGGTGAATATGAATGGGACTAAAGCCGTGATAGCCCAGTGGGAGACCGATGTACTGCCAGGCAGAGGTCACATTCGCTTTCGAGGCAATCTCTGACTTTTCGAACTTATGGGCGTATTAAATAGTTAATTATAGTTCGCTATCACGGTGAAAGAAAACATCGTGAGGAAACCTGCATGTCTGACAGTTCGGGTCGGGCGATAGATGCCGCAAACGCTAATTGTCGCAGTCATTATAATGACTAATACTGCTTGCAAACGCTAATTGTCGCAGTCATTATAATGACTCTCTCCTGTGAACGGAGTTCTTGAGATTAGCGCGTTCAACCAAACAAACAAAAAAACTCTTCAGCTTTATAATATTAGAACCTATAGATTTATATTCCCTAGAAGAGCAGCGATAGCTCAGTGGGGAGACCAACAATGCAGACTGCAATGCAGAGGGTCTCGGGTTCAAACCCACGTCGCGCACCTCTGACTTTCGACTGAAGTTATATGACTTTTCGAAATAATAATAATAATAATAAAGCATTTATTTTTCCTCTCTCACACAGAAATTTACAGAAAAAAGTATATATATCTTAGGCTAAGATTAACATTTCTTATAAAGTGAAATCTGCGTGAGAGACTGGTATCTGTACTAGGATGCACCTGTATGACAGATTACCAGCCTCTCCTAACTCCGGACAGCCAGAGTTCAAGTAGGTGATTTTGGTATGTGCTTATGTGATATTAGTGTGTGTGGTTAGGAAATTAGTACCGTATGATGTATTTTGTGTGAGTGTGACGTGTGTGTGTGTGTGTGTGTGTGTGTGTGTGTGTGTGTGTGTGTGTGTGTGTGTGTGTGTGTGTGTGTGTGTGTGTGTGTGTGTGTGTGTGTGTGTGTGTGTGTGTGTGTGTGTGTGTGTGTGTGTGTGTGTGTGTGTGTGTGTGTGTGTGTGTGTGTGTGTGTATGTTTGTGTGTGTGTGTGAGTGTGTGTATGCGTGAAGGCGTGTGTGTATGAGTGTGTGGGTTTTCGAAATTATGTGCGTATTGATTGACAATTATCGCCTGCTCCGTGCCTCGGAGAGCACGTTAAGCCGTCGGTCCCGGCTGCCATGAACATCTATGGCAGTCGTTATTGGGAGAGTGTCGACACAAAAGATCCCACTGGGTCGAAGTGTCGCCGGTCTGCACTGACTGGCCTCCACATAAGATAAGATACATTCCCTAAGTAGTTCGCACTGAGAACTTCAATTGTGATACTTAGCGCGTGGTACAAGTTGTATGGAGTCATAATTGAGTAAAGCGCTATCTGTTGTCGTAAGTCGTAACTTTTAGGCCTGTATGGACTATTTGCCTTTGCTAGATTTCTTTTGATTACGGCTGTGTCACCGAGGCAGTAAAAATAATATAAATCACATATTTAAATTAATGCGAATGTTTTTCTGTGTAATCGCTCTGTTACCTGAAACTCGCGATCGGCCATATAGACAGTTTTAAAAAGTTTTTCTTATTCCAGATGGCAGTTATGGTGAAAAGATGGTATCGCTCCCGGAGGAATCAAGTCATCACATTTATTATAATTATACTCTGCATCGCCTACTATATTAGTTTAAATGACAGTCTTCAGAGAAAACTGGATTTGGACTTAACTAGAAGGTGAGATTTAATCACACATATTTAATGTATTTACTTTTCTAATTAATTAATACGTCTTTCCTAATTAATCAATACATATGGTGTATTAATATAATACTTTCAGATTTGTCTGTTGCTGATGTATTTTTAATTTACTGGCAATCTCTCGAATTAATTCTTATATAGAAACAGCTGTAGACTGGCGAGTGAGACGTCGCCTTTGCAATCGAGCGGTTAATCGATTACGCTCAATCTTTATGTACCTACTATCGACGATTTAAACCAGTCAGTATTATGGTGGAATGGCTCTGCTTTTTTAAAAAATAAGTCTAATATTGCATATCTAAATGATAATGCTACTGATACCATATTAGAATGTAAGATTAAGATTGCATGTCAAGCTACTACCAGTCTTGAGGATGATATCTCCTCCTATTTGAAAAAGTATTCTAGTTTTACTAAATTAATTCGTGTAACTGCCTATTGTTTAATATTTATTAAAATATGTAGATATAAGTTGTCAAAGAATGTAGTGAACTTCAACTATTTATGTACGGGTGAGTTACTTATTGCACGTAAGGTTGTATTTATTTGTCACAACGTATTACCTTTCAAAATGAAATTTAATTGTTATCACAAGGTAAAATGGTACCTAAATCTAGCAAACTGTATTCTCTAACTCCGTTTGTGGATAATGACGGAATTTTACATGTTGCTGGTCGCCTTGTTAATGCTCCGATAAATTATGATTCTAAATCACCTGTTATTGTTTCAAGTAAATGTTTTTTCAGTACATTAGTTGTCACAGATGCGCACATCAGTACATCACATGGTGGGTTCCTGATATGTATGCGCGCATGAAATAGTGAAACGACCGATAGCTGGATTCGCACTGTCTTTATTTGTCAAGCGACACGATATAGACAAGTATTAGTGGTGGATGCAACCACCCACATATTACGAATATAACATTCCTCCCTCTAGCTTGACAATGTAAGCATACTAAAGAAACTTAACAATAATTATACATACAATAAAATCTTTTTTAATGTTTACATTTAATGAAATCTTTTATAATCCACCCTAGGCGCAGGTCGTAATATTTTGCCACAATTCGTTAACCTATCTGGCTGCGGTTGCTGATGACCTGAAGATGACTTTTCTTGGACTTCATCATCCTCTGCTTCGATAGCCTCATAGAATTCTTCGTCTTCTGTTGACTTACTGGCCTGTGTTTCCTTTCCCACTAATTCCTCTCTTCCTTCTCCGTCTATATGTGACGTATCCTCATCAAATGTTGGAGTCTTAGGCTGCGGTGAAGAGGCCTCTTATATGCGAGCGTGAGTCTATGTAATTTAAAAATAGTTTTATCTCTCGGCCAGTGTTTAGATCCTGGAATGTAATGCTTTTTTTACTCTTGGTTTTTGACTTGTTAATGAATAAAACAGCAGCGACAGCGACATAAAACAGCAGCCTAGCGGGAGAGCGTTGGACTGCCACGCAGAGGCCTCGAGCTCGATAACAAAGGCGCGCATCTTTACGAAGATTTAATTAAATACTTAATTATCGCCTGCTTCAACGGTGAAGGAAAACATCGTGAGGAAAGCTGCATGTCTGAGAGTTCTCCACAATGTTCTCAAAGATATGTGAAGTCTGTCAACCCGCACTGGGCCAGCGTAGTGGACTATGGCCTAACCCTTCTCACACTGAAAAGAGGCCCGTGCCCAGCACAGCATCACAATATTGCCGCGTTAAATCCATATAAAGTAACTAGATGTGCCTGCGGTTTCACCCGCGTTTATGATTACTGCGCCGCCCCCGTAGGTTGTAGCGTGATGTTATATAACCTATAACCTTCGTCGATAAATAAGTTTTAATTCGAACCAGTAATTCCTGAGATTAGCGCGTTCAAACAAACAAATAAACAAGCTCAGTTTTATAATATTAGTATAGATTTTATTTCAATGCATAACGCGGTCATTAATATTATGCGAGCCATTACACTTTTAAGATAAAGATGAGAATGGCTAGTAACAAGTTAATTTTATGGCCTTTTTATGAATGACCGAGTACTAACCGTTAATTCATTTCCGTTTTATGGCGTCATAAATGTTCGTTGCCTGTGGCATAATTTTGCGCTTAATTGTGGTCCATCACGAAGACATAGAGCCTATTTCATTTTACTTGAGTAAGGTAAAGACTTGTATTCCGAGTCAGGCGATGTCCTTTGGCTTTGTCTGTTAGGATGTTCTTAGTAGCAATACGGAGTTGAGATGTGTGTCAAATATTCTCTAAGAGGTTTCCCTTTAAAGGTGAAACTTAAAGCAAAGATGAAACGTAGGTTATACCTCTGACTAGCTCTTTAGGGTTTATACAGTAAGTATATATGTATATTTTTACTAGTGGTGTCAGTTAACGGTTTTGCTTGTAACGCTGGCTTTATTATCAGTCGATGGTAGGAATTATCGGTAGCAGCACGGAGTCTGTTAATACATTTAAGTCGTAGGCAAATTGCGGTGACTCCTATTTTGCAAGTAGGAATCGCTTTGCCTCCAAGGAGTGAATGGCGTACCAAAACAGTGATCTCCTCGCCACTCCGGTCGCGCTAAGTGTTTTGGATTCGAATTCCATTTCTGTGTTCTTTAATTGTATTGTTACAAGTCCGCGTGCCACAGAGCTTGGGCAAAAGTAGCCTTTAAAAAATCTCTTTGCCGCTGCCTGTAAAAAAGCACTGTGCTTCTAACAAAAATCTGGTTACACTGTTACCTATAATACTAATTTAATTGTGTAATATAACTAGGTAAAAATTGTAGATTCTATGTTACCTTTTGCCGTCTGAAACACAGGTTCTACAGTTCAACCAAGGGTGTTATACATAATAATATAATCACACCTAAGTAACTCTTTGTATTTGTTATATTATCTTGTCAAGAGTTTTAAAATAAATTATTTGACTGAATTATTTTGCCAAAAGAGGAAATGGTAGGGACAACAGCGATTTAGTTGATTTTGTGTTGTTCAGTGCAAACAATAGCTGGACCAAGGCCAGTAGCTAGTCTTGATAAGCTGAATGGAAGTGGATAAAAATAAACTTTTATAAGCACATGTTTGTATTTACTTTAAACCACCTGAAACTAACACCTATTACACACACAAACACACACACACACACACACACACAATCATACACTCACGCACTCTCATTGCTCAACGTCAACTTAAACTACTAGTTTCACCCAATACACACTCCACCTATTCAGAGTCTGGAGAGGCTGATAATCTGTAATACATGTCTCCTAGTGCAGACACCAGTCCCTCACACAGATTGTATTATATTATGAATAATATGTAACTAGATACCTACTATTGTCTTGTTTTTGTAAAACTCTGTGAGAGAACAAATAAAAGTTATTGTATTGTATTATTGTAAAACCATTTTACACCACATAAAATTATACACTTGAGAAAGAACCACAGATAAACAGGAACAAATCAGTTTTGCCAAAATTGCTACTTCAACAGTTAGACGTACTAGGTTAATGTAACATACTAATATGATACATACATAGACTCACGGCTAATTATCCCCGATAAAGAAGGCAGAGGTGTATTAAAACCATACTTCGTTATAGATCCTATGTTATATAACCTACATAAACGAAATGAGCATATGGCGGTCTATCGGGCACAATTCCAGACTTTCGTTAGAGAATTACTTGTCAGAAAAATCCAATAACATTTGTTTGATCTGGTAATTGAACTCTTCAACAACAACTTCATTACCACAGAAGCAGTCGTATGGCTTACCACGGAAACAATCCGTCAATCTGTCCGAGGCATCGCTCGCATGGTGTCCTGTTAAAAGTAAGCCAGTGCAATATCCATCGGCAAAACAAACGAACATTCGATAGTTATATTACTATGATCTCGCATTTATTATTTTCAAAGCTTTTCTGCCCTACTTGGGTATTTAGTTTATAAGTTTTGTAAGATATACCTTGAGCATATTTTCTATACTACCAAGATGGTGATGGTACCAAGCAGATGGCCCGCCTAACGGTTACCGGTTACCGTATTCTATAACCGGTTACGACCCTGAGGGTTTCATATTAGGTGGCAATGCGAGAGTTTCTCCCACATTGCAAGCGCGCGTTTTAACAGAATAAATATTATGTTGAAGTCTAAATCATTTATTCGTTTAGGTAACAAAACAGCAGTTATGAATGTGATTGTTTTCTTGTTAGTGTGGTTACTGAAGTATAGGTACATAATACAAATAATAATTATTCTACCCCTAATAACAATTCATAGCTTATTGATAGGGGTCTATAACCTTATGTAATCAGAAAGACAATGTGTACATAATTTGCTATAACAATTCTTAAGCTATTTTGCCATTCAGAATCATCTTCAGATTCTGATGATTCAGATGAATCCGATTCTAAACCAGATGATTTGTCAACTTCCAGCGATTGAATGTTAATCCAAGGGCGCATCCTATCTGCAGCTACGACGCTATCATATTTTTTGGTACTGAATCCTGGCACATTAGGTGCAGTGTATGGAATGGTTTTGCAATTTTCTCTATTGGATACAATAACCCACTACGAGCTTTCGCCGCATTGTCCTTATTATATGCGCAATCTATACATGCGGCTACATATTTTTTTAACATAACGTCGTAATTTAGGGAACCAATACTGACTTTGAATTCGCTCTAGAGTCTTTGCGTAACCAAAGTGACCTAAATCGTCATGGTTTGCCTTACAAATTTGCCACCTAGCATTTTTGGGAATAACTAAGCGCGTATCATCTCTAACTTTCCTATGTAATGCATGATTTTTTACTACATAATTTTTCCTAACTTCTAGGCAATCTTTATCTAGGTTTGGTTTTAGAATTTTGATAATACGCTGCAGTTCAGGATCCGCCATTTGTAGCGTAAGTATCCAATTCTCTGCAGAAATACTGAGGGTATTTACAGTGTTAGATATTGTATTATCTTGAGGGTTTCTACTGAGTGCACCAACGTGACTCATTTTACAACCGGGACGATATTCTATATCAAAATTGAATTCACTTATTTGTAGCCACCAACGTGCAATGCGGGAAATTAAGTCTCTTTTAGTTAAAGTTGTTCTTAATGCATTGCAATCGGTATAAATGGTAAATTTAAGGCCTAAAAGGTAGGGTCGAAACTTCTTTAGTGAGCAGACCACCGCTAGTGTTTTTAGCTCGTATGAGCGTAAATGGCGTTCATCTGAGGTAGTCTACCTACTAAAATAAGCTACAGGTTTTAGGACTCTGGGACTGGTTTGCCACTGCATCAATATTCCTCCCAATCCCAAGCAACTAGCATCAGTGTGCAACTCTTTCTAATTTGGGATCGTACAAAGCGAGCAAAGGGCGCTCTATTAACTTATTATTTAGCGTCATAAAAGAATTTTCTTCGTCGTGCTCCCATTTCCAAGGCACATCCCTCCTGAGCAGATTAGTCAGAGGTCTGGCAATCTCACCAAATCCCATGACAAATCTGCGAAAGTAACTTTCTGACTCCAGAAATTAGCGCACTGCATGGATGTTGCCCGGGACCGGAAAATTCCTAACAGCAGTTATTTTTCTTTCGCTGGGCTTAATGCCTTCTGCCGAAACTTCGTAACCTAAATATTCGATCGTTTTATCAAAGAAACTACACTTAGAAAGCTTCAAAGTAAGTCCAGCATCGCGGAGTAACTCTAAGACCTCTAAGTTTTTTAAAACCCTCTTCAATAGTAACAGAAGGAATAAGGAGGTCATCTATATAAGCAAATACAGAATTAAACCGTCTCGAACCTAATAATCTATTAATCATTTTCTGGAATACGGCTGGTGCGTTGGCCATTCCAAACGGCATACGTTTAAATTCATAATGTCCGTCTGGAGTGACGAACGCCGTAAGGTGACGACTATTCTTATCCATTGGTATCTGGTAGTATCCAAATGCCAGATCCAGCGTAATGAAATACTGGTTACCACTCAAGTTAGAGAGCTGATCATCGATTAGGGGCAAGGGGAATTTGTCCTTAACAGTTCTGTTGTTAAGGGCCCTATAATCAACGCATAATTTAGATTCCCCGTATTCTTTTTTACAATCAGTATGGGACTAGCATAACTGGACTCTGATTCCTGTACAATGTCATTACGTACTAAATCATCAATAATCTTTCCAACTTTTTGTCGTTCGTGATGGGATAGTCTATAGGGCCTATACACAACAGGTGTTTTATCATGTAGTTCTATACTCATAGAAGTTTGATTCGTGCCACCTATCTCACTAAGATCTTGAGCAAAACACTTCCTATATTTTTGCAGTAACTGATAGTTTTTCTAAAGTATATTTATCAATGTCCTGTCCTATTTTGATATCGGGTTTATTAAGTGGTGTCAAATCCTTGTGATTCGAATCTGTGGATATGGATAAAGTTCTAGTTTCGGCAACAGAATTAGCCCTAGCTATAAGGGTATCTGCTTCGAGTTTTAATGGACCTATCGACAATGAAGTAACAAATATAACAAATCTACTATTGTTCATCCTATAACAACCCTGATGTAAGTGATACTCTTGATTTGGATTCATTCTAGTACTTCCGTCTATAAAGAAATCACCCGAGTAGGGTCCTTTGGCATAGACTTCCACTAAACCACCCTTAACTATGTTAACATCCTGTTCAACATATAAATTTAACGTTGCATTTGATCTAGCAGTTACTTTGTTACACGGGGTAAGGTAAAAAAGTAATTTCTCATTATTTTTCATAACAGTTACAGATGGGAGTTCAGTAAAATTCTATCCAATCAACACTGATGCCAGTAAATATTCATCATCAACTGTCAGAACAGCCACTTTCGTCTCTACTTCATCAACTCGAATTTGGACTTCAGACTGAAACTTCGGTTTGGTTATAGAGTTACCAAATCCTTTTATTATTGGAAGATCGTTAGTGTTTTCTACGAGATGTAGTTGTTTTGCCTTCGAATATTTGATCAAAGTACAATCACTACCGAAGTTTACGTATGCATCGGAAACTGACCCATTTATATAAATATTTTTAAATAATTTTTCATTACTAGAGAAAGTCATAGCATTAGGATGAAGTTGTTGGCTTGAATTCATGTCAACTGAATTTATAGGATCAATAATATCGGTAAGAATATTGGAATTAATTTTTAGTACCCTTTTATTAACGTACTTACTGCGTAACATAAACGTACTTTACCTACCTCACTTACGCAAACATACCCAGTATGAAATCATAGAACACAAGTAAAAAAATATATGAAATAAAAATATTGCCTTATTTTTTATTTTATTTTATTTTCTTAGGAAAACAAACAGTATTATCGACTAAAATATAGAAACAGATTACTTAACTATTTACCAATTACATGTTTTCACATATAAATATATACAGAGCTTGTTTAGCAGTAACATAACAGAAAATTTCTTACTTATAATGGTAGTAATAATTACTTACTTTAATTTGTACAGTTATTGAACCAATGTGAGTTCATTACTTTCTTAAAGACAGCTGGTGTAGTTGTAAACAAATCAAATCCCGAGTTGTCGATCAACCCATTATAGTAGCTAGCGGCTCTTATGAAAAATGAGTGTTGTCTATAATTTGTGCTACAACGCGCCACATTGAGTTTAAGATGAGGATTCCTAACAGATCTAGTGGGAACTCGCAGTTGCACTTTAGAGAGGAGATGCGGAGAATCAATGGATGACTGAGCCACCTTGACAAGAAAACAAATATCGGCTATATTCCTTCTCTCTTTGAGTGTCAATAGATGGAATCTTTTGCATCTCGATTCATAATTTGGATCTTCTGTTTTACACTTGTATTGAAGGTATCTGGTAAAGTTTCTTTGTACTGATTCTATTCTGGAAATATATGTATTGTACAGTGGATTCCATACTTGTGAACAGTATTCTAGAGAGCTACGAACATAAGAACAATACAATATTTTAATAATTTTGGTGTTCGGGAATTGCGAGCAAGACCTCTTTAAGAACCCCATGGCCTTGTTGGCCTTTTGTACTACGGTGTCTATATGTTTCTCATATGTAAGTTTCGAATCGTGTATTACACCTAGATCACGTATATAATCAACTCGCTTTAGCTGACTATTTTTTAATGTGTACCTATGAGCTATTATATTTGTTTTGCGGGAGAATGTAATCAAGTGACATTTAGAAACATTTAGGTCTAAGCTGTTCATCTGGCAGTAAATTTCTAGCCTATTTAGGTCCTGTTGTAGTAAATAACTATCTTCGACACTCTTAATATTTTTAAAGATTTTCATATCGTCAGCGTAAAGCAAAAATGACGAGTTTTTAAAGCATATATGAATATCATTTATGAATATATTAAATAATAATGTTCCGAGTACGGACCCTTGAGGAACTCCTGATGGGACTAAATGCCACTTAGATACTATGCCATTTAACGCAACAGCCTGGGTTCGGTTATAAATATACGAAGTAAGCCACCGGTACAAATTGCCATGGACACCTGTGTTTAGTATCTTTTGTAAGAGCATTACATGGTCAATTCGATCGAAACATTTCGTATAGTCCGTGAAGATACAATCTACTTGGCCAGCGTTATCCATGCATGAAGTAGTAAAGTCAATAAAGGACAGCAGGTTGGATGTAGTTGATCTATTTTTGATAAAACCGTGCTGTTCCGGTTAGTTCACATACACAGTAATTTTATTTCACCAATGTTGTTGTAGGTACGACTAACGACACTAATGATTCTATTTTCTAAGCTTTCTTCAAAATATATGAGTTACCTACCCACTTTACTTTATATTATTAGTTTACCCTCATTTTTATTCTGTACTTTTAGTTTTAAAATAATAGTACACATGTATGTTAAATGTATAATTTAACGGAACGAAACTAACGTCTAAGACACAGGCTCTGCCTAGTTTAGACGTTAGGGTTCATTGAATATTGTATACATCCATTGTATTATATGTTAGGAAGTTTTATGTATTGTCATCTATTTGGTATCAAGAAAATTATTATTATTATTAGCTGTTTGTTTGTCGTGACTGTTATTTTCATGGGACAGTAGCGGTTTTCTGCTACAGTTTTCTAAGTTATGACCTACCCTACCACATTTTACACATCGGAGAATGGGCTTTGGACAGTCTTCAAAGTGGTGTCCCCTTTCACGGCAGTTCAAACAAGACGGGTCGGGATTCCTATTGGGGTAACTACCTGAAGCTTTGTTTTGATTATTTGCAGAACGAGAGTCGCGTTTTTTAAATTATTTTAATGAAGAGTTAGTTTTAGAAACTTCTTTCGATGTACTAGACTGTTGTGAAGCTAGATAGCTTAATAAATCCTCCGGTTTTTTACATTTGAGTGCCTGTGCACCATTTCTAACTGAACTATCATCGATTCCATAAATTATACAATCTACAGCCTTTCGGCCATCAATTTCACATCTACTAAGCAACGCTAACTTATCATAAAAATAGTCTCTAAGAGTTTCATCGCTACGGGATCTCTGACCTAACATTTCTTGTAAGAGTTTTCCAATGTTCTCTTCATTTGGGAAAGCCTTCATCATTTTAGACTACCATTTCTTCCACGAGTAGTTGAGCGTTGGCAAAGATTCGTACCACTTTTTGGCTAATCCGCAAAGCTTTTGAAGGGCATAGTGGATGATTTGTTTTTCATTCCAATCATAAATTACCGCGCATTCGTTCACTTTTCGTAGCCAACGCCCAATATCTTGGGATCTATTATCGGGATCGGAGTCCGGGATAACATTAGTAATTAGAACGTTCTTACTTGAGCCCTTCTGAACCGCTTCTATAATCTTGAGAAGGTCACCTGTAGTCAGTATTTCCGAGGTATGCTTCTTCGCAGGGACCTCTTCAACATCGCTGGATGAAGATCTTCGGCGGCATCTCCTGGGACGCTTGGGAGTGAAGCTTTCACTATGCTCTGATGTGAAGCTTCCTTCACGATCTGGGGTGAAACTTCCATCGCGTTGACCTGAAAGTGTTTTCGAGCACTTCATATTCTTCTTTTGTCATAAATCTACATGTATAAAGTACTCAAATATATAGCAAATTCAAGATACTTCTTTATAATAAACCATCTACGTGGTTCATTACAGCACTACCTCTATGTTACCATAATCCCTTTAATGACTTAGTCAATCTACACATATTAGAATAATTCACCTACATGTATTATGAATGTTTCATACCTAATAGGTAATTCTATTTCAACTATGTTTTAATGTTACTTCAGTCTAAGAACAATAACAGCTCTACGTAACCTCAAAGAAAGCGTAGCTAAATGTCACTGCACCTACTGCATGGTTTAGAAACAAATAGCATACATACTTTACTCAATATAAGCTTACCTACATAGTTGGATAGTAATATACCTACATGGCTAAATAATAGTATATCTACATGACTAAATAATAGCACGTCTACATGGCTAAATGGCAGACTTGCATGGCTCGAGGATAGCACACCTACATGACTAAATCATGGCACACCTACATGGCTAAATAATAGCACACCTACATGGCTAAGCAATAGCACGTCTACATGGCTAAATGGCAGACTTGCCTGGCTCGAGGATAGCACACCTACATGACTAAATCATAGCACACCTACATGGCTAAATAATAGTACGCCTACATGGCTAAATGATAGCACACCTACATGGCTAAATAATAGCACACCTACATGGCTAAATAATAGCACACCTACATAGCTAAATGATAGCACACCTACATGGCTAAATGATAGCACACCTACATGACTCTCGGACATGGTGCTGAACAGATGGCGGGCAGGCCCACAAAGCCCGCCACCCCCAGGTCAAACCTCAGGGTGGTTGGAGGTCGTCTCGCGCCCTCCAGCGCTCGGCTCTGCGATTGGGGAGAGGGTTTAAGCACTCCCTCTCCCGCTCCGCCGCCTCCTTGATCGAAATCACTTCCTCACAGAAGGAGGCGACGGCGTTCCACGACCTCTCACTCTGGACCATAGACAGAACTACGGCCGGGAGCGAGAGGGCAACCGATCCAACTGCCGCGATCAACTCACGGCGCTGCGATGCCCAGGCGGGGCAAACCGCCAAAGTGTGCAGCGCCGTGTCCTCAACAACGTCGCGGCAGTCGCCGCAGTGGTGACAACCGGGCGTCTCTTGCCGGCCTGGAATGCCGTCGGGCCCTGGGGCGGTGCTTTTCGAGCGAAGTCTCGACACCGCCGCTCGCAACTCTACCTGGGTCACTTCGGGAACCACGTCGTCGTCAAAGTCCGCGCTGGACGCCATGGAAACAACGCATTTGTTTATAGTAATTTTTTAAACAATAAGAGATAAAAATTAAAATAAATTATTTGTATGCAGCTTCTGATAAAAAAAAAACGGATCATTAATAATATTTTTAAAAACATTTGTTTTTCGATGATTAATTTAAGTTTTAAAGAACAATGGCAGATTCTCATACATTATTTTAGTTGGTACTCAAAAGAGGTGTCTTAAAATTAAAAAATACTTAAAGAATTAAGCATCAATTGCTGAGCCTAAATATGTAAGTTTTTTTATTAGACAAGGTCAGGAAGCAAAGAATTTTGGTTTTGAATTTTTATAGGTTATGTTTTATGTCACATTAGAAAACTTTATTGTTGCTGATCTATTTGTTCTTATTTAACATAAATTGTATTATCAATAGGTATATTACCTTGAAAAAGCAATACCTAATACGTGATTCGAAATAGCTGCGATTAAGGAGTCGGAAGCTCGATAGCTATTTTTATTCATATCTAACGTAGCATTTATAGCATTAGCATGTACTGATATTATAACTTTTTTTTAAAGTTTATTTGAACACTTTCTACTAGCAAATAGGATCATAGTCCATTAGAGCCCACTCCTGGGACTTAGTATGTCTATCGTGATTCAGTAATTACTTTATTGTGCACCCACTCGTATAAATGCATGAAACACTAATTAGCTTAAACTATGTCTATCCCTTCAATGTATACCTATCGAAAGGTTTGTTTTTATTTCATTGCATTTATTTATATATAATGGTACATAAGTACATACTTGGCTTGTGGATCGATAATTTCAACTACCTACTAGTTTGTAAATAATGTATACTTACGATTTGTGGATAAACCCGGCAAGCAATGCGGCAACTCTCGTATCTAGGTCCAAAGCATGGTATCGGCGAAGAGTATTGACACATATATTGCAATTTGCACACAGAATTCGTGTGGGTCTGATACGACTTCCCATGGCGGTAGCGGTAATCAAATAATTTACAAGGCAAAATCGAAGTCCGAGAGGAATAGCACAATGTCACGTAGAAGCAATATCGAAATCTTTAGGCGTAGGTATACAGTGGTCAGTTCGGTTAAGTTGTGAAATCAGAGTCCTTAAGCAGTCCGGGTTATTAGAAAATAAGAAGCATAAACACACGAAAGAATACAGCGATGCGCAAGAGTAACCAACACAACACCAAACGAAACGTTAAATCGACCGGAAGTGCACTTGACAGTTGCCATTTTTGCAACGTAATACTATCAATAAAAGACTAAAAGATTCTGTACATGTTTTAAAACACACTTGAATAAGCGGTAATTGACTGCAGGCAGATGCTGGATGCGGCGAGCTGAAGACAGGGCGCTATGGCGCTCTTTGGGGGAGGGCTATGTCCAGCAGTGGACTATTATAGCCTGATGATGATGATGATGATGATGAATAAGCGGTAGGTATTCTAAATAAAATATAAATAAATAATTAATTCAACTACATATTTATAGGGATGATGATAATATTATTCTATATAAAAATGTTAGGTAGTTGATAACATTTTTTTACCGAGTGGCATTGCATACATTTTGAAAAAAGTCAATCTATTTCTTTTATATACATAATTTTTGTGTGACCTGTACAGATATGGATATTCATTTTAAAATTCATAATATATATGTTAATTAGCTTTTGTATAAATGTCATTTTAAGACGCTATAAAAAATGAAAGATAAGTTTCTGCCATTGTTCTTTTGCAACTACGTAAATTGTTAATAAAGAACTGAAATATATATATGTATTTTAAAATTTTCCAACTCGTATCTATTTTGAAGCCTTTCAAAAATAGCTAGAGCTTTTTTTTCCTTTCTTAGAAGAAATGAAAAAAATCTCAAATTTATAGTTTAACAATTATCACACTTGCAATGTTCATGTTCAAGCAGCAAAAAATTATTAATTAACTATTTCATAACTAATTGATAAATTGTGATAAAAATGTTTTTTCGCCGGATTATTGTTCATTTATCTATCCAGTAGGCATCTGAATTTTTTTGTTTCTTGATTTTTATATTTAATAGGCGTGGCTTGCGCAAGCCAGAGTACCCGTTTTCGGCCATATTTTCATCCCTCTGGGAAAGTTATAAATATTGGTCCTACAATTCCGGGAGTCGAGACTTTTTCTTAGGTCCTCCTCTTTTTGAATCTTTTTTTTAGATTTGAAAAAACCCAATTGGTTTTGGAGATATTTATAAAAAAGGAAAACCCCTTGTTTTTTTTTAGTTAATTGTTTATAACTTTTGGAATTTTTGCAAGCGGAACTTGAATAATATCAAAAATCATTTACATGCCATTCTGAATCGAATGACACCTCGTTCATATTATTCCGAGACTGCTGTAAAAAGTTGATCAAAAAAGTACTTGTTGACTAGACTATTGTGGCCAAATTTGAATATAGCTCGAAAAATCGGGAGGTTTTTCTAGAGGATATTGAATACGCGATGAAAACCTAAGACGTCTCTTTGTCTAAGCGTGGTATATTGAGGATCCCCTTCCTTCCCTGAACGAATCACGTAGTAGGTATGGGTACGTTAACGGACTCTAGAGACAGGACCCTCATTACAATGTGTGCCGTGTCTAAAAGCACTACCTTTATCAATTATTTATTTTAATATTATTTATTTATTTATATTATGTTTATTAATTTTGCATTTAAATGTACCGTTATAGCTTTTACTCTAACTCGTGTTACAGATATTCTAGTTGAGTTGTGGTCTCAAGTACAGCCAGCAACATAAGTAGTTAAACATTGAAATTAAACTCATTTATAAAGATTTATTACAAAATTTTGAAATTTTAAAATACTATCATTAAATACTTTTACTATTTACTGTTTACTTCTATTTAAGCTATTTAAATTATAAAAGCTGTTAAGATTTAATATTATACTTTTGCTGACGTTTTGGTTGCTTTTCAGCAGCCATGTTCACGAGGAAACTGAAAATTATATAGGTAACAATAGTGCTTTATTAAAAACAATGCGATAAAGTATCTAGCTAATCATATAAAAAACAAATTAATAGTATTTTATGAATCGAAAATCCTATTTATTCTGTAACTTTGAACTTTGATTATATCAACGATCTTATAACTACTGTTACGTCCTGGGTTCGACGGATAAGAATGTAAACAATATTACCGACTAAAACACGTTTTATTCTAGCACACAATTAAATTTAAAACACAACAAACACTATACCTGCTACACTTTTCCACTGAACGGCTTCAAACTCCGTAGTATTTTCGCTTCCGTTCGCTTCGATGAATACTTGACCGCTTACGATTGTAAACTCACCTGGCGGTGCGCGTTCGCTCTATTTATACGCGGTTAAAGTGTTTCCAGAGTTTTCTAGAAACGTCATACCCGGTATGTAAACAGTATGAACATTCGAGAATGTACCAGCGTTCTCTCTACTCTTCTCGTACGAAGTTCCGTAAGATGTCAATAGATGGAGCTGTAATAAATTATAAGAGGGAACTGCCGAGTCTTCCACACAATGCCAAGAGATGGCACTGGGTGTAACACTACATCTGCTATAAAAAACAAACAATTGTTATGATTTCGTAAGAGGCAATTAAAATCTGACAAGTGTGACTTATGATGCTGTCTGGCCGTAGTACATATGAACTCCAATGGGCTACACTAATATTTTCTATATTCTTTGTATTACATAGATATATAGAGTCCTGTCTCCAAGAGGCGTTGAAGGAGGACAAAGGGACAGGATGCGAGATCCCTCACCTGGATCCGTTCGCGAAGGAAATCACCCAGTTTGATCAGGAACGTCCAAAAGTTACATGCACTGGACAAGACTGGGTTAAGTGTTATGTAAGCATGAGATTTTTAATTTACATTATATTAAAGTTGCAAATATATTATTTTTATTTAAGGTAAGTAACTGGAATTCTGTTTTTGTCTCCTCCTATGTATATAATATCAGTCCTGTATTAAACTGTCCCACTGCTGGGCACGGGCCTCTTCTCAGTGTGAGATGGGTTAGGCTATAGTCTACCACGCTGGCCCAGTGCTGTTTGGCAGACTTCATATATCTTCGAGAACATTGTGTAAAACTCTCAGACATGCAGGTTTCCTCACGATGTTTTCCTTCACCGTTCTACGTCAAGGATCGAAATTTGCCTCCGTGTTTTGCCTTAAGGAAATGCTCTGTCATATATCTATAACTAAATAAAAAGCTCAGGCAGAGCGATGACACGGTTTGTCAAGGTCGCAGGTTCAAGTCGTTCCAATTCATGAACTGTCTTTTCCCTTTTACAATGTATCCCGGAAGGGGTAGGCAGTCGTGTGACAGTCACATTTCTCGCAGATATGTTTGAGGTCATAAGAAATTGCTAAGGGTACTTCTTTTTTTAAAACATCTACCGCCCTAAGAAGTAGAAGAAGAGGTATTGCGGAAAAATCAAACAACGGACACAAGGTACCCAGAGTCTGAACAACTATTTCTATCACATACATTTTTGCCCCTTGTGAAGATCGAACCCACAGTACTCAGCATCACAGAACAGATAATATCCGTTCTGTGCTCAGCATAGTGACAATGGCGAGGCGACCTCTTTAACCACTACACCTTTACTCTGTGTAATTAACTTTATATATTCCAGCATTCAACATGTAAGGTAGTTCCCGATGTCCTGAAGACCACTAAGGATATTAGCTGCACCTACTACGATATCATATACGAGACTGACCTAAAGTACAATCTGAGTGCGGGCACCACCGTCTTCGACGATGACGTGTATATCCTGAAGAAGAGTGACCATGTCAAGATTGTATGCACTGGCAACCAGGGGAATAGGTAAGTGCGTAAGAGTACTTACGTCGTACGATCTTGTTCAAGTCAGTCGTGTTACGCAATTTGTTCCTTAAATAAAATTCAAAAAGTGATTACAAAGTGCATAATACATCAAAAAACTTATACAAAGACATTCAGTAACTTACCTTCTATCGAACTATACAACTTTTTATTGTGATCGTGTGTAAATAAGTGCAAATAACATTAAAATAGTGCAATGTAAAACTGTTAAAATTCAAACTTGTTAACTACACTGCGAACTATAAACAAAGAATTGGAGTGTGAACCCCTTAGTACACTGAACCGTCTACATTAACTGGACATATTGTTACTATACAACTACTTATTTAATGGCCGTAATTAGCAGCAATCGTAGCTACGTCGTAAACGATTGGACTGGCACAATTGATGTGCCGGGTTCGAATCCGACATAGCTTCTTCTATATTCTTTTTTCTTCATCATACATATTTTTTGCTATTTTTGCCACGTTTTTAACGAAGAATAAACGCTATGCCTCAAATTAGTCGCACTCCTCCAAAAAATGTGGATAGCAATAATTTTACATCTGAGCAGTCAGAACTGGACATGCATAAAACACTTTTTGACGCACCGGATACTTCCAATGTCTCAACCCGTCAAAAGCGCCCACGGATGGACACCTCGACTGTCATTCAGCACGTAAACCCATCGACAGATGAATTGCTGGAGACTATTGCCATGAAATACGAGCGGTAGTGTCAACCGAGATTTCTATGGCCATAAAATCGTCTATTGCGAAAGAATTGGGTGAACTAAAGGAGGCTATATCTCTCATCCATAAACTCGAAGCTTCAGTTCAATTTATAAGCGATGAGTTTGATCAGGTGAAAAACGAACTCCAAAACTGCAAGTACACCAACAAACACATTTACGCAACTTGGGATGGCAGACGAATATCGAGAAATCGATCACATCTTACAAAAGCCTCATATTTATTGGGATTCATTGGGACCCATGGCTAAACGAAAAATCACTGCCGCTCGAGAAATTGTCAAAAATAAAGAAAACCGCATTGGATTTACTGAACAAGGGTACAACGACTATAAAAGTACTACAAAGTTTGACAGGCCTCTTAAACTTTGCAAGTATTGCTGTGCCACAAGGCAGACTACACTTTCCAAACACGCTATTGTTTCTAAACAATTTGCTAAATGAGCCCATGTCGGCAATTACGTACTACCGATAGAGGTTCAGGAAGATTTGGAATGGTGGCTACTGAATTGCCATCGGGCCTCCCTGATTCATTTTTCACCAACGTCTCACTATTTGACCACGGACGCATCGGATATAGCAGGGGGGGCACAGCTCGACGGCTACGCTCTGACAGGGGCAGTGGACAAGGCAAGAACAACATCTCAATTGCAACCAGAAGGATTTCCTTCTGCGAGCATTTGCTCGCTATACTGGATGTTGTAAAGGAACACGGACCACGTTTAACCGTGTCAACAATACTCGTGCAGTGCGACATCAGGACTGTTGTAGCCTTTCTCCGAAACGAAGGGGGTACCAAATCTGCACCTCTAATGAGGCTAAGAAAAATAAAGGTATTTTTATCTATTGGACAAGTACTATATACACCTAAAAGTCCATCATAATTCGGGCAAATACAACAGCCATGCAGTTCACCTATCCCGTCATCGACGACCACCAGAGTGGCATCTCTTACCCCAGTGTACAGAGAAGATATTCAAGGAATTCGGGATGCCCATGATAAATCTGTTCGCATCAAAAACGGCAAAGGTGGTAGTGAATTACGCATCACTGGACCAGAACGATGCGCAAGCAATATTTCACGATGCCTTCTTCCGAACCTGGATATACCTACATACGTGGTATACGTGGGTGCTTCCTCCACCCTATCTGTTCCCCAAGCTGCTAACTTACCTCAGTTCAGCAACCGGCGTGTTCCTCTTGGTAGTTCCGAGGTGGGAGCAAGTATTTTGGAGAGCAGATCTAAAAGCACGGCGTTAGCATCGCCATTTACGATCCAGGAACTATATCTTCACCTGATAGACACCGTGACCGGCCTTCCATCCCCCAGAGCTCAATAAATGACACTAGAAGTATGGAACACACAGGACCTGACAGAACGGAATGATGCTTAGTTACAACTCTTACTCTTGGCGCCCGTCTACCAAAAATACATATAGAGTAGCATGGAATAGATGACTGGAATTAACTAAAAAATACATAGTTTCTTTAGATGCCTTACATCCTACGGGTCAAGTCTTGGCTCGTTTTCTAGCATATTTGTATATTATAGATGGTTTGGCATATAACACGATTCTGCTACATAAATCTGTTGTCTCCACCTTAGGTAACGCTGATAATTCTGCTAAACTAAGTTCCCACGTTCTAGTTAATCACGTCCTAAAGTCTATTGCGTTAAAGAAACCGGTAGCACAAAAGCCTGCAGTTTGGAACATAGACAAACTAGCAGACTTTTTATGTAGTTATTCTGTAGATGAAAATAATATTTTTGCTACTTGTAGACACACAAGCAACCCTACTACTTCTCTGTTCCGGTAGGAGAGTTCATGATTTGACCTTACTAGCCGTAGACTCAAAACACCTTAATGAAGGTAATGGCAATCTGATACTTTGGCCCATATTTGGATCTAAAACAGATACCGCTAGCTACAGACAGTCTGGTTGGAGATGAACCTCTAATACTGATAACAAGAACTTGGATCCGGTATTCTGTGTAAAGCGTTCCATATCTATATTTATGGAAAAATGTCAGACGGGATATTTTATTAATCTGTTGCTTAACATTAGAGGAAAACCTAGAGTTGCCTCTCGCACAGTAATCGCGGGATGGGTTAAATCCCTGTTAGTTGAGGCAGGAGTAGTAGCTTCAGCTGGGAGTTTACGATTAGCTGAAGCTTCCAAAAAAAATTGGGTTACTTACTTACTTATCGTGTCGATGGCAACACATTATTGGGTTGATAACCTCCCGTTAGACGAGATCCTATCTCGAGGTAATTGGAGATCTCGAAGCACCTTCTCCCTGTATTACTGTGAGAAGGTTATACCATCTAATAAGAGTGGTGGTATTACTAGATTGTTTGATCCAACTAATTAGCTTATCATGTTTCGTGGTTTCTTGACTTGATTATGAATATAGTAAAGCTCTATTAATTTAGGCATAATTATAACGTTATTATTCATTAGGAAGTTGGCGGTGTTAGACACCCCGTGCCTCGGAAAGCACGTAAAGCCGTTGGTCCTGCGCCTGATCTCTCTCCGGTCGTGTCGGATTATCCGTCCCATCGGATCATGAGGGTTAGGGAACAGACTGCACTTGCGCTTGCGCCCATACTTGTGCACTGTAATATCTCCTGCGCAGATGGCCGGTCTCTGTTAAGATTGGCCGCCGTGACCGAAAATTGGTCTGGAGGACATTATTATTATTTATTAATCTTATATCTTTACACATAAAAACACTGGATTAAAATATTCTAGGTATTTCTTAGTTAAACAAAGGCTAATTACCTAGTAATAAAGTTTTGTACTTGTGTTGATTAATTCTTTAATATATGTGCCCAGGCAATTGTGTTTAAAAACAAGTATTTATACATGGCTATTTTTTATTCACGAATTATCCATAGTGTGTTTATACTTCTCCACGCACATCTGTTGTTGGCAATACACTTATTTATTCATTCACATTGGCGTCATTTCCCACCAGGAGATAACAAACATGTCTCAATTTAGTAAGCTTCAAATAACGGTCAAGTGTTTAATAGCAGTGTTTTATCTGAAAATAAAACACATATTAAATACTTACCTTATTTGAAGCTTACATTTTAATTCTACCTGGTGAAGAATCTCAACTCAATGAATACAAAATAATATGGCCGCTCCGAACACACGTTCGGCCGTGGCACCTGGTGGGAAACCGGATATGCGAGAGAGATGGATAGATATAAAACGACGAGGAGAGCGAAAGAGAGGGAAAATAAGGCGGAAGTCGACAAGCGCCTCTCTCGATTTAGTAAGCTTCAAATAAGGTAAGTATTTAATATGTGTTTTATTTTCAGGTAAAACACTGCTATTTAACACTTAAGTGACAAGGTATCTTATTAAATATGCGTACACACATCACTAGACAGCTTTTATTATATTTAGTCAACCTTGCAACATCACTAAGCACAAGTCTCGTCTACTCCTTGGATTTATCTCGTCTGCTGTCTTAAATAATTCTTTATATTTTCTAACATACTTACAAATTTCATAAATGTAAAGCTATTTAAACTTCGAACGACACGATTCATCGGGTTATATTCCACACATTGCTCTAATACATTTTTTTTGTGCTACAAATATTCTGTTTTGATCAGTACTATTACCCCACATAATAAGTCCGTAGCGTAACAGTGACCCTACATATGCGTGGTAAGACGTAGTTGCCGTTTTTATATTTGTTACGTTTTTTATTTGTTTGAGCGCGTAAACAAATCGATTTATTCTATTCGACACATGTTCCACGTGTGTCTTCCAATTTAGGTTTTCATCCAGTGTAACGCCCAGGAATTTTGTATGGGTGACTTCTTTGAGTTAAACTTAGTTTGATATTGTACTACTTATGATGATTACTATTATAAGAGTTATTAAATTGTATAAATACGGATTTATTTAGATTAATTTTTAAACTATTTATGTCAAGCCAATTAATTAAGTTATCTATTGTATTATTAATTTCATTTTTATGGTCATTAACAGTACTATATTTTTATTAGATGTCACAATGATAGAAATGTCATCAGCGTGTAATATGGTTTTGTGGTTTGTTATATTGATTATATCATTAATATAAAGCAGCAACAATACGGGACCCAGCACGCTTCCCTGAGGAACGCCGCACATTGTAGCTTTATTAAGAATAATATGGTACCATATCTCTACTATGATCTACCTATCTATGACTATGATCCATTTTAGTAACAACAACGCAATAAGTGTAATAAATAGCTACATTTGGTATTTTTTCTTTGTCGGAATGCTTATCAATTGAGTCGTTTCATGATCAGATAGGTGGAGCGGCAGAACTGAGGCAATGGCATGCGGTAGATTACTTAAGATATGATCTATACATGACAATTTACGTGTAGGCTTATTAAATGTGGATTTTCAAATTATAATTATAACAGATATCTTGTAAATCGTTAGTAAAAAAAGGTAGTACACCTTTTTTTAGGGTATTTATATTAAAATCCCCTTGTTTGGGACCTCACTTGTGCTCGTAGGAAAACAGTTTGTGGTAAGAATGGTATATTTCGTGTATAAAACGTATTTTTAACAACTTTATTCGGAGCAGAAGTTTCTCGTACAAAGTATTTGTAATTGTGACAAATATGGCGGTGGTAGTAAAAAATAATAAAATGTATAAAATAATCGAAAACGCCTAGCAGTTTTATATTAGCAGAATATTGATTACGTAGAGACTAAAAATAATTATAGGCGTTAACATCCTCCCCTCCGTTGAAAGATGTCGGCTTTCAACCCTGCAACTTTTCTTCGGTAGGCAAGGGGCCAATGCGAACCAATGCGCGTCGCACGCATCCTCGTGTTGTATTGACGTCGGTGACTCGTGGTATTCCATCGGTACCAGGGAATAATTTTGCAACACGTCCGAGCCTCCAACATAATAGTGGGACGTCATCTTCTTGTAGAAGTACCAGGTCTCCAATCTTAAGAGAATGTGTATTGGTCTTCCATTTACGGCGTTGCTGCAACTCGGCTAGGTGCTCTTCTTGCCAACGGCGCCAAAAGTGTTGGTGGATTTGCTGCAGTCTCAAGTAGCGTTGCAGATTGTTCTGGTTGCAATCTTTAAGAGCAGGCGAGGGTAAAGCGGTGAGTGTCCGACCAATAACAAAATGTCCAGGAGTAAGGCAATGGAAATCTCTCTCTAGCCTCTGCAAATAGGGTTGAAATTTCTTCAAATGTTAAATGAGATTTACCCATTACTCTCTTAACGTGAAATTTCAACAGATTCCGCCAGAGGAGCGTAAGATGGAGAAAAATTGAATTTTATGCCTTCTTCACATGCAAAATCAGATAGGGAATCAGCATTAGATTTAAAAAATGTATTTATTTATTTAGCACCTGCTAAGAAATTACGGCCATTGTCGCAGAACACTTCCGTTGGCCTGCCTCGTCGTGACACAAATCTACGGAAGGTCATAACCAAAGCATCTTTAGAAAGATCACTTACAGCTTCTAAGGACGCTTTCAATTTAGACGGTTGGTGCCGGACTGCTGCCGCGCGGTTGTTGCAGTATTATTACGACCGTGAGCCGTACTGCTGCGGGACGACAGCAGTATGACGTGAGTCGTCTTATTTGAAGAGATACGCGGCTGCAGTCCGATCGAATTTTAGTGATTTCCATCGAAACCAGACTTTAGTCGGTGCCATGGACTCGGACGAGGAAGTGTTATTGTTAGTTCTCTTGCTACGGAAGAAACATAAACGACGCTGTACTAGAGCGTCGCCAATGTTTTCTTTAACATATAAAACTGGTGATTTTTATACACTTTACCCAAGATTAAAAGAAAACTCAGCAGATTTTTTGAACTATTTTAGAATTTTTAAAGATTGTTTCTTTAAATTTTATGACTTAGTTAAAAATGGAATCCAACGTCGAGAAACAAAATTCAAAAAAAGAAATTCGGAAAACATCCTTATTAACGTTATGAAGAAACACGATGCGTTCACTGCACTAGCGAACAACGACTGAGGCAGGTAGTATATGCATTGTTGCCCTTCCGTCAACGGACGTGCGCCGCACTGCTCTCGCACGACCTTTCATTCATTCAAGTCATTTTGTATAAAAAATCATAACCGCCCGTGCGCAGTACGATACCCAGACTGCAGCAGTCCGGCACTAACCGTCTAAATTGAAAGCGCCCTAAGTGTGAAATTTTGAACCGCAAGCATATGAAAAAACACAAATAATATTTAATTAATTTTGAACCACGTCTTCTCTTGTTTAATATTAGGAATGGACCGGAAAAATCAATACCTACAGTTTGAAAAGGAAAACTTGGTGTGACACGTTGTGACGGTAAATGTCCAATTGTGGGACTAATAGTTTTTCCTTGTAAACGTCTACACCTGCAACAATTACGAACAGTGTGTCGTGCCAATTATCTGCCATTTATTGGCCATACATATTCTCTGACAATAGACAATAATAATTATGGTCCAGCGTGCAAGCCTCGTTTATGTTCATATTCAAATATTAATTTTGTAAGATGATGAGGACCGGGTGTTTTTTGTCAAAATGTAAACCAGATGAATTTAAACGCCCACCAACTCGAATGACTTTGTTGTTGTCTAAAAATGGAGTTAACGACAAAATATTGGATTTAGGACTCAATTGTTTATTGTTACATAATAAGTTATATTCCTTTAAAAATTATTCTTGTTGTGCTAAACGACACAAACAAAGAACTGAATTATTTAGCTCGTCAACAGTTAGGTGGCCAAAAATTTTATTTTTATTATTCTTTACATTATATATGAATCTTAGTAAGTAAGCAAAAATTCGTTTTAATTATGACAATGTAGAATAATTTTTAAATTGTATTATAGTATTATGGTTTTGGGTAACAACATTAGATGTAGTAGAATTAGATTTGGTTTCAGGTAAGTCCGTTAAATCTATGTTATTATTTAAAATAGGCCAAGTATTTTCGGGTTCTAAGAGAAACGCGGGGCGCGACCACCACATTGTAGTATCACTGAGATGATTTGGACTGATTCCTCTAGAAATGAGGTCTGCGGAATTAACAGATGTGGGCACGTAACGCCATGACAAAGGATTTGTCAAATCACAAATCTCAGAAATTCTATTTGCTAAAAAGGATTTTAAATTCTTAAAACTAGTATGTAATCATCCAAGTACGACAGTAGAGTCGCACCAGTATACTTCATGTTGAATTTGGTATCGCAGCGATTCCTTCACAACCTAGGCTGCCAGCAAAGCAGAGCACAACTCAAGTCTGGGAATTGTCATATTTTTAATTAGGGCTACTTTAGATTTCGAACAAAGCAACCGTACAGTGATTTCATTGTTAGCATTGACAGAGCGCAAATAGATACAGGCTCCGTAAGCCTTTTGAGATGAGTCACTAAATGAATGCAGTTCAACTGTTGTAGACTCATCGCAGAGAACACGTCGAGGAATTTCTAGCGCTAAAAGAAAGGGTAAGGCCTGAGAAAACCTTTCTCAATCTCTTTGGATTTCATGTGGGACCGGAGAGTCCCAAGTTAAATTGAGCAGCCACAACTGTTGTAATAAAATTTTCATTTTAACTACGCATGGACTGACTAGTCCCAAAGGATCGAAGATTTTAAAAAGAGAAGAAAGCATAATAGGGATATGTGGAAAATACATTAGCCCTTATAAAATTAGATTAGATATTACAGATGAAGCTAGGTCATTAAAATTAATGACGGATGAACATCTCGGTAAAAAGGGTTGGAGAATACAAAAGGCATTGGAGGAAAATGTGTCGTATGGTATTATTAAAAACATCGAACTGGAAATACCTGAGGAGGATGTTTTTAAAAATATTACATGTCCAAGGCCAGCCAGACTAATATCGGCTAAACGTCTGATGAGTCGAAACATTGATGAGGAGGGATGGAGTAAATGCGAATAGGTCCGTCTTTGTTTTGCGGGCTCGTTTTTACTGGCATACGTATGTGTTGACAGTATGCGCATTAAGGTCGAGCAGTACGTATTCCCTGTATCACAATGCTCTAAATGCTGAAAGTTCGGACATACTGTTAAGTTTTGTACCTCACCTAAAGTAGTATGTCCTAAATGTGGAGACAAACATCAGAATTGTGATACTCAGTCATTTAAGTGCGTTAATTGTTTGGGTGACCACATGACCTTGGATCGATCTTGTCCGCTTTTCTTAAAAGAGAAGAAAATAAGAGATTTGATGGCTCCATTCAATTGTACGTACAAAAAGGCTCTAACGATTTACGTACCTCCAAAATCACCTACACCCATGCAAGAACCAGTGTTATTTACGCAAGATATTATTGAGCCGGTCTCTTTTTATTCTAACACTGAACATGTTATTGGTCCCAGCCAGGAGAATTTGACCTATGCGACAATAGCTAGCCCTAAGCCGTGTTTGAAAAACCTAAACCACAAAAGGATAAACCTTCACGCTGCCATACACCATTTGTACCGTATATGAATACGATAGTAGTCCGGAACAGGCGGCACGTTATTCGTTACGTAACAAGGAAGAAAATACAGAAAAAGAGGTTAAATTCGAGGAGCTTCTAGCGAAGTTGGCAAATGCAATTTTCTTTAAGAGTGGCACATTTTTTGATAAAGTTATTAAATACATTATTAGGCATTGTTTAGAATGGTTGATATTAGTAGCGGTAGAAAACATTTCGGATTTGCCTGTTTTAAAAATGATTTTAGATTATTTATATGGATAAAAGCCGCTCATCGGTTCGCCCTAATATTATTCAATGGAACTCGCAAAGTATCAAACCTAAGCTAATATCTTTTGAGAGTTTAGTATCGCAGGAGAAAATTCACATTGCTGCTTAAAGTAAATGGTTATTACGTGTTTAGGAGGGACAGAAGTGATGGCTATGGTGGTGTTGCTGTGATAATCCATAAATCCATTAAAGCACATGAAGTTCCGGTGACAGTTAGTAATACTGGTATCGAGATTATAGGTGTTAAAGTTTATAATTGCGACTACATAGAATACATATTCTCCTTGTACTGTGCGCCATCTATAAGTACCTCGGTCGGTGACTGGGATAGTTTGTTTTCTAGTTAAAAACAGAGGGCGTTATTACTGAGTGATTTCGATGGCCATCATACAAATTAGTCAAGAAAGACGGATCAAAGAGGTATGCAAATTTTTGATGCTTCAATGTTTACTCTAAATGATCGACAGAATATCTACTCGTATAAAATTAGTCAACGGAATTTTACAACAGTCTTCGCCCGATATATCCTTGGCCTCTGCTAATGTAAGTCTGCGTATGAATCGGATGGTACTCAATGAGTCTTTAGGCAGTGACCATCAAATAGAACAACATAGGTATAGGTAGACTATTTTAAATCTATTTTAACATAAATCTACATAAACGCGAGCGAAGCCGCGGGCAAAAGCTACTATTAAATATATCTCTGCCATCCCCTTCGATAAAATACAGCCGTAAATATGTTATTAACCTATTTTGTACACTTTCCAGTTCCTCCGTTTGGACGGCAAAAAGTTCATATTCACGTTCGTAGCTGACATTACCCATGATGACTTCAATATGATCTCGACCGCTGATGAGGCCACGGTGAACTTACTGAAAACTCTGGTCGAGAGGAATGTGCTGGAGAATATCCTGGTGATGGTCATGGGTGACCATGGACCGAGGATAGTAGTAGCATATTTATATCGTACTAGCTATCGATCAAATATATCATAGATGCACGATCGTCGCTCGAAAAACGGCCCCAACAAAACTGTGGGCAAATCAGTCGTGAGCACAATTTCGCTCGCAGCCACTTTACGACCGCGCTAGCAGTCAAACGTTTCACGATGCCAAAGTGTGTAGTGAAAAATACAAAAACTATACTGTAAGAGTGCAAAAAAAGAATGGAATCTCGTACTTTCGGTAAGTATAGTTTTGTTATGAAATATTTATTATATTTTGTTGAATATGGCGCTTTAAATAATATATTTGAAGATATTTTCGTTTAAATTTAAATGCATGTATTACGCACCTGTCCCACTCTTGCGTGCGCTGCCCGTAAGCGAGAGCGAATTGACACCACTACTACAGTGGAGATCGTACCATATATACTTAGTACGCTTGCGTATCGCGAGTAACACACTTAGGACGCTTTACATTGACGCGTTTTAACTAAACTATTACAAAATGTTTCTCAGTGGGCGTTCAATAGTTATTCCGGTTTATTTCCTTGATTGCATAATAAATGCAGACACTTATAAGTAAGTAGTACTGGTCAGTGCCACATATTGACGCGGTTTTTGTATGAGAATGTGCATCTATGGTATATTTGATCGAAGGTACTAGCTGTCTCGAATATATGCTAAGATTGTTCCCGAAGATATGTAAAGTCTGCCAATCCGCACTGGGCCTGCGTGGCTTGCCCATTATATCAAATTGTGTAATTCATCTCTGTCTGGCTCTTGGGGGTACAAGCGTGAGACGATGTATGTATGTAATAAGTATAATTCAACTCTGTCTGGCTCTTGGGGGTACAAGCGTGAGACGATGTATGTATGTAATAAGTATAATTCATCTCTGCCTGGCTCTTGGGGCTACAAGCGTGGGACGATGTATGTATGTAATAAGTATAATTCATCTCTGTCGGGCTCTTGGGGGTACAAGCGTGAGACGATGTATGTATGTAATAAGTATAATTCATCTCTGCCTGGCTCTTGGGAGTACAAGCGTGAGACGATGTATGTATGTAATAAGTATAATTCATCTCTGTCTGGCTCTTGGGGCTACAAGCGTGAGACGATGTATGTATGTAATAAGTATAATTCATCTCTGTCTGGCTCTTGGGGGTACAAGCGTGAGACGATATATGTATGTAATAAGTATAATTCATCTCTGCCTGGCTCTTGGGGTACAAGCGTGAGACGATGTATGTATGTAATAAGTATAATTCATCTCTGCCTGGCTCTTGGGGGTACAAGCGTGAGACGATGTATGTATGTAATAAGTATAATTCATCTCTGTCTGGCTCTTGGGGCTACAAGCGTGAGACGATGTATGTATGTAATAAGTATAATTCATCTCTGCCTGGCTCTTGGGGGTACAAGCGTGAGACGATGTATGTATGTAATAAGTATAATTCATCTCTGTCTGGCTCTTGGGGGTACAAGCGTGAGACGATGTATGTATGTAATAAGTATAATTCATCTCTGCCTGGCTCTTGGGGGTACAAGCGTGAGACGATGTATGTATGTAATAAGTATAATTCATCTCTGTCTGGCTCTTGGGGGTACAAGCGTGAGACGAAAAGGGTACGCGTAAGTCGTCGTGTAAACATTGTCTCCCGTATTTATTAAGTGCAAAAATAGAAACACTTACATTTAAAAAGTTAATTGACCAAGAGCCCAGCAATATATGTATTTGGAAGAATAAAGTTCACCATTCTGTACCATCAACAATACACAAGTTACAATGTTATGTTAGCAAACAAGTAACAACTATATACTACTACTGGATACCACTTGTTCATAATTAACAAATAATATTATTAACACAAATATGAATAATATCAGTATGGAGGATTGTAATAATATCAATACACATCGAAGACGGCAAAAATCTACATCCTTAACTAACTTGTCGGTGATGACCTCCGACGATGAAAATAATATGGCTTTGGATACAACAATGTTAAGCAGACCGGACAGTCTTTACGACAGTAGTAGCAACGACGTTATTAAGAACTTGAGTGAACAAATTAAAGATCTTAAGATGCAATTAAAGAGCGCTCACCAGGAAATTGAAGACCTGAATAGTGAGAACTATCGTCTTAAAAGCGATCTCCAGCAATCTATTAAATCTATAGAAAATTATAAAAAGATATGTCGTACGCCTGACAGAAAATGTAACACACCAGCATCATCTCGGAAAACTAAGTGTGATAAGCGTCACAAACAATCCCCTATCATCTTAACCTATAAGGAACATTCCAAAGCTAATAAGGAAACGCAAACCTCCGACTTTAGTGGCTCATTGATGCAAATAAATCAAACACTAATCTCATCGCAGAATATTGCTAACACAATTCCATCAGGGGTCATGTTACCAAAACATAAGAATAAAATTTGTATTATAAGTAGCGGCTGTACTCAGGGAAAACTGCCACTTATTGATGATATTTTTTCAAGAGACTTTACATATTGTCATTACATATTGCCAAATACAAATAGTTTCTTAGAGAATATGGAATTCAAGTTAAAAGACTTCTCAATCAATGACTATTGCTTAATTTTTATTGGAGAAAATGACTTAAAAGATAATTGTTATATAACTTTAATGAATTACTTAAAAATGTCATTGAGTAATATTACCCATACAAATATTGTCATCTGTGCTCCAACATATATAAAAGGTGCGCTAATATACAATTTCAAAGTTGAACTTTTTAATAACATGCTCTGTTTGGATATAAAAAATAGCAAGTATGCATATTTTTTTGATAGTAATAATACTCTAACACATAATATGTTTTCTTACAAGACAGGAAAAATTAATAAATATGGCTGGAACAATATATTTAGTGACATCTTGTCCAACATATTTCGTAGATTACGATTTATATTGTTTTCAAAATAAATTAAGTAATTCGACTTGCCTTCCAACTGACAAAAATTATAAATCCCTGTCGCAAACGCAACAATCTGAGCTTTTTCTTGTATAATAAATGGCTTATATTGCATCAAAACATTAACGGACTATTAAACAAATCAAATTTACTAAATGTACATTTAGATGAACTTAAGGAAAATAATAAAATAATAGACATAATTTGCATTACTGAGCATAATATGACCACAGAAGACTGTGCCTTTGTTAATTTACCTAATTACTCTCTTGCAGCATGTTATGCTCGTAATAACAGGAATGGTGGATCATGTGTCTTGATAAAAAATAACCACAAATTTGAAAAAGTAACCTACATTGAGAAATCAAGTTTGCCTAATATAGTAGAATGCTGTGCTATAAGGCTGTTAGAACATCCTATATTAGTTATTTGTCTATATCGAGTGCCGAAATCTCAAAAAAGATATATAAACGTATTTCTTGATATACTAAGCAAAATTCTTAGCAAAGAACTAAATCGCAAAGATAAAAAAATAATAATATGTGGTGACTTTAATATAGACATTAAGAAAAACAGTTTTTCATCCTCGGAATTCGAAAATACCATCTTAAATTTTAATTTGAAATTTGGCACCAGAGAAACGACTCGTTTCAACAGTGGCACATGCATAGATAATATTATTAACAATATTCGAGGCAGCAAATGCGAAATCATAGACTTTGCTCTTTCAGATCACTCTGCGCAAATTTTATCATGTCCTGTCAAAAAATTTTGTCTCATCAGCCAATGGTACACTTTTAAGCGAGACTTAAGCGATTACAATAAAGCTAAATTTAAAGATTGCATCGAGAGCCTTTCATTCTCAGAAGTATTTTGTGAAACAGATCCAGAAAAGGCATTTAATATATTCTTTGACTACTTTAATTTTTTTTACAATTTGTATTTTCCTATACTTAAAATAAGAAACACACCCAAAAAAAGACCTAAATGGATTTCGAAAGGCATAGCAAAGTGTTGTCGTCGGAAAAGGGAACTATTATGGATATATCGCAAGACAACTAACCGAAAAGATCGAAATAAATTTAAAAACTATTCGTTAAGGCTCAAACGAATAATTCATCTAACTCAAAAAGCACAAAATAATTATTTTATACAGCAGTCCAACAATAAATCCAAAGCCACATGGAAGGTTATTAATAGTACAAAATCAAATATCCCGAAAGAAAATGTTTCCCGAATAAGTTTGAATGGAGAAGTGTTAACAGGTAAATAGGTAAACAAAATACTTTTGTAGAAGTCATGAAAAGGAAATTCACTGAGAAAAATAAATCTTTATTTCGTCAACTATTGTTAGAACAAAATTGGTGTAGTATGGGCATAAATTCATTTATCAAAGTGTTTAACGAAATCTTCACACACTGTTTTAAGAAAAAGAAAATAAAAATAAATCTGTCACGTCCTACACAATTGCAATGGATATCAAAGGGTATAAAAGTGTCAAGCAATATGAAAAGGTTCTTGTGTGTGGGCAAAAGATATCAACAAAATGACACTATTGTAAATTACAGGAAAAGGTATCTCACATTATACAGAAAAGTAATAAAAACCTCTAAAAAATTAACTGCACAGTCAATGATAGTGAAGTCAACAAATTTGTCAAAAGATGTCTGGAAACTGATTAATAAACATAGAAATAAGAGACATAAAAATGTAAGTAAATTGATCTTAAAAAGTGCAAATAAGCTTATAGCAGAACCATCAGAAGTAGCCAATATTTTTTTAAAGCAGTTTGAGCTGTGCTCAAAGGTTAGTTCGACAAATACAAAAGATGCTATGGATATCATACGCAATACTGCAGACAAAGTAAAAAGCATTCTTATATTAGATCATTCAACTCCACGAGAGATACAGAAAATGGTACAGAAAATGGAGAGTAAGAAATCAACTGGTTATGATGACGTACCAATAACAATGATAAAAGAAAATATAGATATACTAGCAGAACCACTTAGTAGTTTATTTAATAAATGTTTTGATGAAGGCATTTTTCCAGAACAATTCAAGATAGCCAAAATAATACCTATTCACAAGAAAGGATCGAGACTTGATCCGAATATGTACAGGCCTATCTCATTGTTAACTACTACTTCAAAAATTCTGGAGAAGCTAATTAAAGACAGGTTATTGACGCATCTGAATCGAAACAAAGTACTCAGTAGTAGACAATTTGGGTACCAAAAGTTTGTAGGGACACAAGATGCAATTTACACGCTTATAACGGATGTCGTGGGTAGAATGAACAATAAGAAGAAAGTAGCAGCACTCTTTTTGGACTTAAGCTCAGCATTTGACACAGTAAGCCATTCGTTACTATTAGAAAAACTAGACTACTATGGAGTACAGGGTAAGTCTCTGGAACTTCTGACATCATATCTTAAAAATAGAAAAATGTTTGTAGAAATAAAATCTTGCACTAAAGAACCAGATTCTTCACATGATAATGCACTTTATGAGAAAACACATAAGTCACACATATCTCAAATAAATGCCGGTGTACCCCAAGGTTCTATATTAGGACCAATATTCTTTCTAACATTCATTAATGATCTTATACAATATGTAACTAAAATAATTGGCGACTCTACTCAGTTGGTTATGTTTGCTGATGACACAAATGCAGTAGTATCCGCCGATGACATAAACACTTTGAATGTTAAGGTTAATGAGACATTAGACACTTTTTACAAATGGTTTACTGTGAACAGCCTTAAAGTTAATATTAGCAAAACAAACGTAATACTGTTTCGTTCAACTGCCAAAAATAATGAAAGGTTGAATAGTAAAATTGACGGTGAAAGCGTCACCCAAACCTCGGTAGTTAAGTTTCTAGGAGTATACATAGACGATAGACTAAATTGGAAGTCAGAATTAACACATATAGAAAATTCAATTAGTTCAGCCTGTTATGTACTCAGAAGTCTTAGAAATGAAATTAGTATAGAACATTTAAAAAAGGTATACTTCGCGCTAATTGAGTCCAAATTAAGATATAGCATACTTTTTTGGGGAGGAAGTTATGAGTACAATATTCATAAGGCGTTTGTTGCCCAAAAAAGAGCAATCAGAACAATTGTAAGGATTCAGCAACTAGAATCATGCAGACCACATTTTAAAGAGCTTAGAATATTGACAGTTCCATGTTTATTACATGCTAGTACTATTCACTCATTTGAGAAAATATGTTCATGAGCATGAAAGTCGAGAAGAAGGAGAAATAAGGGAGAGTACAAGAAGGAAAGACCTGCAAACTAACTATATACCTAGTCTTGATATTGTGAAACATAGCGCCTTTTATAGATCGGTTAAGCTTTTTAATAAATTGCCTGTCGATATAAAATCATTATTGTACAAAAGGGACTTTGAAACTGAGCTCAAGCGGCACCTGTTAAAAGAATGCTATTACTCCATAAATGACATGTAAAAATTATAATTTATTTTTAACTTGACATGATATATTATGGACTGATTCTGACATTCTTATTTATATTTTATTTTGACATGGCAATTAATTTATTAATTTATTTTTAATTAGATAAATATGTAACTTTGATCAAAATTGAATTAGTTATTTGATGTAATGTTAATTTTATTGAAATAATTATTTGATTATATTAGTATTATAATTATTGTTGTATGTTCACACACAATGTAAAATTGTTATTGAATAAATAAATATGAAAAATATGAAATATGAAACAGACCCGCAAACAATTGCTGAAGCCTTCAATAATTATTTCGTTGACATGGTAAAACCTATTAAATCCTCTAATTCTATTAAAAATTACATGACATCTAAAGACAATAATTTGACATTATCTAATAATACATCGACATTAATTAACAATACTCATTATGATTTTTTATTTATTAATCCGACCACTCCAGACGACATACACAAAATTATACTTTGCTTAAAAAATACGCATAGCACAGGCCACGATGGTATTTCCACGTCTGTAGTAAAGTTTGTTGCACTGCAGATTAGCCCAGTTCTAAGTTATATAATAAACCTATGCATACAACATGGCACGTTTCCTACTAAACTAAAAATAACTATTATCAAGCCTCTGTTCAAAAAAGGATCCAAAGAGGATATAGCTTGTTACCGACCAATAGCGCTCATACCAATTTTTTCCAAAATTATTGAAAAGGTTATATACAATAGTATTTATAATTATTTTGAAAAGCGAAATCATTTTATTAGCGAACAAAACGGGTTTCGTAAAAGTAAAACCATAAATTTGGCAATTTATAACCTTTTAACTGAAATCTATAAAAATATGAATAACGGGACACCTGTAACTGCTCTCTACATGGATATGACGAAAGCTTTTGACCATGTCAGTCATAAACTTCTATTAAATAAGCTGTATAAATACGGTGTACGAGGAAACACTTTACAGCTGATAGAATCATACCTAAACGAAAGGACACAAATAACTGAAATAAATCAGCTCTGCTGCTCCTCAAAAACTGAGACTAAATACTTGTCTAATCCTAGAACAGTCACATACGGCGTCCCACAAGGAAGTGTCTTAGGTCCCTTACTCTTTTTGATTTATATAAACGATTTGCCAAAAGCCATCAAATTCCCTATGGTACTATTTGCTGACGACAGTACTGCTGTATTTAAACTTAGTGACGCTGTAACTTTTGAAAATGACATAAATAAGACTCTAGTAGATATAATAAATTGGTTCACATGCAATAATCTTATTATGAATCTTGATAACACAAAAATAGTAAGCTATTCCCAAAGAAAATCTACACTGACATTAAATATTAATTATGGAATGAAAAAAATTGAAGAAGATGATACAATTAAATTTTTAGGGATATGGATTGACAAAAATATGACATGGAAAACACAAACTGACGCTATATGTAAAAAATTGAATAACTTTGCATATGCCCTGTATAGATTATCTAAAATTGTCCACCAAACTGCAGTATTGGCCGCTTATCATGCGTATGTAACATCCACGCTAAGATATGGATTAATATTTTGGGGAAATGCTACAGACAGGGAGCTTGTTTTTAGAGCCCAGAAAAAATGTGTCAGGGCGGTATGCGGTATTGCTGTGACTGATAGTTGTGTCCCTTATTTTAAAGAGTTAAAAATATTAACTATGCCTGCCCTGTATATATATGAAGTCGCGACATTTGTAAAAACAAATATAAATATGTTTGGAAGTCTGAAATCCCGAAGACACGCAGACAAAATATCGAATATGCCTTCAAAAACTGCCCTATTATCTAAGAGCTTTTTTGGCATGTCTTCGAGAATTTACAATAAAATACCTAAAAAAATAAGAGAGATTGATAATATTGCTGTATTCAAGAAGAGTTTACATATCTTTTTAATAACCAGACCGTACTACACGGTAAATGAATTTTTGTCCGACAGATTTGTAACCACAGAAAATCTGTGACCGAGTAATGAATTTTTTTTATGTGAACTAAGTATTCTTATTATTTTGCAATTACTTATAATGTTTTATTTTTAGGACATACCCTATTTATTATTAAATTTTGACATCTCTTATGATTTCATGGTATTCATTAATATTTTAATTTATTTTTTTTGTAGTTTTTGTGATTGTATTTTGAATTATCGACATTGTAATTTATTGTAACCAATTCATTTTGTAATTATTATTATTGTACGCCTTAAATGGCAGAGCAGTGAGTTCGCACTCTATGCTTCAATTTTATACAACACCTTGTAATACCACTGTCTCACAATAAAAAA
Organism: Catocala sponsa; assembly: GCA_963564715.1. NCBI lineage: Eukaryota > Metazoa > Arthropoda > Insecta > Lepidoptera > Erebidae > Catocala > Catocala sponsa. Next base: position 15,209,138 of record OY751351.1, read on the forward strand.
TACTTTGACTTTGACTTTGACTTTGACGATGTATGTATGTAATAAGTATAATTCATCTCTGCCTGGCTCTTGGGGGTACAAGCGTGAGACGATGTATGTATGTAATAAGTATAATTCATCTCTGCCTGGCTCTTCGTGGGTATAGGCGAGAGACGATGTATGTATGTAATAAGTATAATAATGCGAAATTATTTTTAATGTAATATACATTAATACTGTAGGTCCTTTGTAATAGGGAGCTTAATTAATGCTGTCTACCGGAAGCGTTTCCAAACGTCACTGAACATTTCTTAACAGAATATTGCAGTAACACTACCCGACCCGAGAATCGAATCTCACTATCGACCCTAAGCATACGCAAGCAGGTGCCGTAGGACCGACAAGACGGTATTACGATAGCGTTAACTTATCAAAACGTAATCGAACACCTACTTCCACCTTATTTTGTAATAAGTATAGAAGTCTGGGCAGCTGGTACCATAAGCCATAAATTTATTATGACTACTGTGGCCGTATATCATAAAAGATTTTGCCCGCGGCTTATCTAATAATAATAATTATTTATTTATTTCAAGCAAGCAATAAATATTATTCTTAATTTCTATGATACAAACACTTAACATATACAGGTCAACAATAAATACAATTCAGTGAACATCTGTGTCTGAAATAGATAACTGAATATCTGTGCTTCAGACAGCAGCGCTCTTCCCTTGAAGGTTTCACTGTATACAAGATAGATCACAAATCAATGATTAATTAAGAGTTGTGCAGTGTAGGTAAGCCTCCTTGTGTGTACTATAAGAGTGTGTGTAGGTTTGTGTGTAGGAGATTGTGTATAAGATTTAATGAGGTGCATTAAGCAATTGTTCAGTTTCATCACACTCACATACACACACCCTCACATACACTCACACATTCACACTTACACACACCCCCTCACACACACACATACTGCACTAACACACAAAGATTGCATGCATTAATTTATATTTATATCAATAGTAATAAAACTGTAAAAAAAATAATTTTTAATCAGTTTTGTATCTACTTACTTTATTTGCTATGTAATTTTACGGTATGGAAGAGCGGAGCCTCCTAACACAGGCATTAAATGCTTAAAAGGAGACTCCACAAACTAACTTAAGCATATGTATGGTTAAAACGAAATAAAATATTTAAAAATATTTATTTTATTATAGTCCAGTTTATGGGTATATTCAAACAGTTTCCTTTTGAGCTCTCTTATATTTAAACTTCGTATGTCAATAATTTTGCTGATTTTAGTATATAAATATGGACCCGAGAAGGGAAAATATCTATTTGCAAATTGGTGTTTGAATGTTGGTCTATCTCGCGTATATTATCTAGATTAAGGTTAGTACAAACCCATATTACATACAATGGCGTAAACTTCTCAATTCTTAATCACAATTTATGCCATTGATATTAAAAGATTTGGCACGCTGGATGCGTTCTGCGGTCTGCGGTCAGGTCAAAGTGAACGTTGCCCGCATTATATTGTATGAACAACATTGTCGGTCTCTATATATATTTTGTATAGATAAGCGATCCGACCGTGCGAGCATGATCAAAGAACGCGGGGGAAGGCAGGACGCGTACGGGCAGGTAGGCGGGCAGCGGGTGGCGGACAGAGGGCACGGGCAGGCGGGCGGCGGGAGGGGCAACGGTCACGGCTCGATTAAAACACAAAAGAATTGATCACCACTGATTCACGCAGTCAAATGCCGCTGTTTGCCCTGCCCGCATCGCTGACCGGTTTCCCTGCCCGGACCGCTGACCGATTGCCCTGACCGGACCGCTGATCGATTGCCCTGACCGACAATGTTGTTCATACATAATGCGGGCAGCGTTCACTTTGACCTGACCGCAGACCGCAGAACGCATTCAGTGTGCCAAATCCTTTAAGCATAGCTAATAAACAACAAGTGGCAATTTTATTGGAATGTAGCTCTTATAAACTACTCGTTAATTTCGATTTAGCCTTTACAGTCCCTGTGGCGCAGAGGATAGCGCGTTGGACTTCTAATCCAAAGGTCGTGGGTTCGATCCCCACCAGGGATGGATATCTTGTGTTATTTTATAAATTTATGTAACAATATTGTACGAATTATTTTCAATTATTTTCTTTTTATTTGATGTAAGTAAAAATTGTTGAGATTTTTTTTGTATTGTCTCATGTGGCAAACATTCAACTTTTCTATAACATTTGTTTTGGCTGTTCCATTAATATTAAAGAAGCAATACTAAGGGAACAGCTTCGCCTCTGGCTACTATGGATGCAGGCTAACAGGAATGGCTATTCTGCCTTTAATAGGAATACAAATTTCCTTGTGGATTCAAATTCTTGGTTTCTTGTATATAGGGTATTTTAATAATAAATTAGTTTTAATTCTTATAATAAAATTAAATCGCCTTGTATTCAAATTATTGCATATATTTATTGCACTTTTTTCGTTTATGTATAACATTGCTTCCATTTTCGTGCAATAATAATAATTATTATTATTTATTACTATCTACAACATTTTAAAATAATAATGTTTAAACAGATATTATTGTAAAATTACATTAAAAGCACTGAGAAATATAAAATAAGTATTCAGCCCTAATCGTATTTTGTGCATTAGTTACTATCTATACATATAATAAAACTGTAAATATCACGTGTCTGTACATTTCAGAATTTTGCAAAATAAATGATTTAGGGGAAAGAATGGCGCACTTTAATGTCGGAGGCCAAGATCCACTTTGGATCGCTGAGCCAGCGAAGTAAGTAAGTAAGTAAATGATTTAGGGGGGCTCAGAATAATGAACTAAACACATTTTAATCATTTTAAAAAAAGTCTTTCTGTCTGTCTGTTTGTTTGTTCTCGCATTACGCCTGAAGTACAAAGTTAATACGATAGACTCAGTAAGAACACTATAAAGAATATCCTCAAGTAACATTTAGTCTTTACTTCATTAAAATCGGTCTTCTCTATCAAAAGTTATGAGCATTCGAAGTTAAATTAAATTTTGATGTAGGCGATGTGATCGTACTGTACTAGATCCGCCGTAATAGTTTACAAATAAGGTTGAGATTTGCTTAAATTTAAGTTCATAGATTGTAATTACAGATCAGGATCATATATAGAAAGCCAGTAATACGGATAGAATATAAATTTCTTAATTTTTGTTATAATAATAAATAATAATTAATTCTAAGACAATGTTGAATGTTTACTAATTGACAACGACATCTCTAATTTGTTAGTAATATGTGTTTAGTACTAGACCCGACGTAATGATTTATACTTATCACGATAGATGGCACTGTGCAAATGACGTCATTTTTTTAATCGCGATGTTAAGGTTTTCCGCCGTTGTATGACATGCTGGCTTTCAACAACCACTCTTTGTTCTAGAGATATAATGTAATTAAATGTTGTAATCCGATTTTCTAAAATTTGTTTATTATAACTTTTATTATTTACAACTATTGACTGATTAATACAAAACCGAGTCGGTATATGGAGATAATAATCGCTTCGATTTTGGTATTGTTTGGGCAATAGGAATATAAAACTCTAAATTTCACGTGTCTGTACATTTTAGAATATTGCGAAATAAATGAATTAAGGGGACTCAGAATAATTAACTGAACACATTTCCATCATTTTAGAAAAATCTGTCTGCCTGTTTGTTTGTTACTTCATCACGCCTAAAGTACAAAGTTAATACGATAGACTCAGTAAGAACACTATAGAGAATATCCTCGGGTAACATTTAGTCTTTATTTCATTAAAATCGGGGTACTCTAAAATAGGAGACGGTAGTCTTCAGCAGCGAGCAGAAAATAAGGTAATTTTATCAGATAGTTTATGTTGTATGGTTCCATCGTTGCAAATTTTAATTTTATCAGTATATGGGTCACCTACAGATACAATAAATCAGACAGCTGCATGGCTATCGGGCACGCCACGATCGTGGCGGTAAGTCCCGTGTTTGAGGAGTGGCTGGAAAGGCGGCATGGCGCACTCACCTTCCGGCTGACACAGGTATTGACTGGCCACGGTTGTTTTGGCCAGTTCCTGTGTCGTATAGGCCGGCAAGAGACGCCCAGTTGTCACCACTGCGGCGACTGCCGCGACGTTGTTGAGGACACAGCGTTGCACACTTTGGCGGTTTGCCTCGCCTGGGCATCGCAGCGCCGTGAGTTGGTCGCGGCAGTCGGATTTGTTGCCCTCTCGCTCCCGGCCATAGTTCAGTCTATGGTCCGGAGCGAGAGGTCGTGGAATGTCGTCGCCTCGCCGAGGAAGTGATTTACATCAAGGAGGCGGCGGAGCGGTGGAGGGAGCGTTTAAATCCTCTCCCCAACCGCAGAGCCAGGCGCCGGAGGGCGCAAGACGACCTCCAGCCACCCTGAGGTCTGACCTGGGGTGGCGGGCTTTGTGGGCCTGCCCGCCGTCCGTTTAGCACCAAGTTCGAGAGGCGGCGTGCGTGTTCCCACGCGCGCCTCTGTGTCGTGTCCGTTTCCCCTCTGGAGGGTGGGACAGTAGGGATTTCTTTTAGTGGTGACCTTAGGGTAGGTCTTTTCGTATAGTGGCCTGCCGTTTCATAATATATAGTCCAAGTACATAGCGACTACATAGACCAAGTAAAAAAAAAGCTGCAACTTACAATTTTGGTGCCTCGAAACGACCAAGCAACAGCTATTAATTCTGAGATGCTAAGGCAAATTAACGGTGAAAGTGTCGAATATACGTCTATTCACAATGTCACAGCAGAAGACGACGTTACTAACTATCAAGTAGAGTTTCTTAATTCTTGACGCGCACCTGGTCTTCCAGCCCATAAAATTTCTTTACAAGTGGGCGTTCCCATAATCTTGCTAAGAAATTGAAGGAACTAGACTTAAATTTAAAATCTTGCAATGTAACTTAATTGAAGCCGAAATTTTAACAGGATGTGGCGCCGCGGTGAAATAGTTTTTATTCCGAGAATCCCCATCATACCAAATAATTATCCGTTCAGTTTTAAGCGCGTTCAATTCCCCATAAGTTTATGTAATGCAATGACAATAAATAATTAGCATTGAAATTGTCTTAGCATTGAAATTGTACGAGAGACCGACAAGTCGCTTCGTTTTATAGTTGATCACGTAAATAAAAATTTACGGGCTCTTCGCACCTTAGGTTTGCCTGTCGAGCAATGGGATGTCCTTTTAATTTATATGGTGACAGCAAAATTGGATAGCAATACGTGTTATAAATGGGAGGAGGCTAGGAATACTCTGCCAGATATTCCTACATTAGAAAACTTTTTTGAGTTTTTAAAAAATCGTGCAAATGTCTTAGAGATTGTCAGTAGGCAAAGGCAAGACAAACCTAGAACGTTAGCTACGTCATCCCAATCTAAAGCTCAAAATAAAACATTTGCCTTGACAACTGAGCGCAACTCGTCGTCGCCTAATATTCAATGTTTGTTATGCAAAGGTACACATCGCCTTTATGAATGCAACTCATTTAAAACCAAAACTCCTGAGGACATGATTGCTCTAGTGTTAATACTAAATTTATGTGAAAATTGTTTAAGGCCCGGTCACAAGGTTCAAAGCTGTAGGCTGCCGGGTTCTTGCCGTTCTTGCAAACAAAAGCACAACACGTTATTGCATGTCTCAGAAGCTAACAAACCTTCTAGTGCTAGCTCATCTTTATTACAAAACTTAGCTGCTATTACTGCTAGTCCTAATTCAGAGGTACTTCTGAGCACTGCTCAGGTTCAACTAAAGAATCCTGACAACAATAAGATGTTAATAGCACGAGCCTTGCTTGACAGCGGCAGTCAGTCTACGTTCATTACTGAACGAGTACAAAATGTGTTAAACTTGGCGCCGCGGTCTACAAATATTAACGTAATAGGGTTGTCAGACACTCCATTAGCAAAAAAGACAAAGCGTTGTGCACTTCATTTTCAGTCATTAACCCATTTAATATCAGTTTGACATGCCTAGTAATTCCAAAAATATCAGATAAATTACCCAAGGTCACACTAGATGTCAGTCAGTTTGATCTTACTAAATTTCAAATAGCGGACCCTAAATTTTTTGAGTCATCTTCTATTGATATACTTATTGGGGCTGATTTATTTTGGGATTTGATAGGTTCCTCTCAGCACTCTTTAGGTACTAATAGGCCTATTCTTCGTAGTTCCAAATTAGGGTGGCTCATTGCTGGACCGCTGCCTACTTTACCAAAATTTAAATCGAAACCATCCAATAAAATTACACACTGTAATTTTCTTCTTAACCAATCTGACTCATCTAATATCAAAGATGAACTGCAAAGATTTTGGGAGCTAGAAAATGTCCCACAAGTTCATCCTTTGTCCAACGAAGAAAAACTTTGCGAACAGCACTATCTCTCAAATACCTATAGGTTGGAAAATGGCCGATTCTGCGTTGGTCTTCCTTTGCGTTCTGAGAGGGACTGCTTAGGTGACTCTTATACTTTGGCAAAGAAAAGGTTTTTGAGCCTGGAAGCTCGTTTCAGAAAACAGCCGGGACTCAAAAGGTCATATGTTGATTTTATTCACGAGTACGGTAAACTCGGCCATCTATCGGAATCTCCACTTCATAAACCTCTCAATTCCTATTTTCTGCATCACCATCCTGTTATCAGGGCTAAAAGTGAGTCAACAAAACTCCGTGTCGTTTTCGACGCCTCCGCTCCCACTACCTCTGGGTTCTCAATAAACGACTTACAAATGGTAGGACCCGTCATACAGGATTCCTTATTCAACATTCTTGTTCGTTACCGTCAATGTAAATATATACTCTCTGGGGACATTGAGAAAATGTTCCGCTAAGTTCTTATAAGGGAGACAGATAGGGACATGCAACTCATTCTCTGGCGTGACAATGAAAACGAGCCTTTACGCACTTTAAGGTTGAGCACGGTTACCTACGGTTTTGCAAGTGCTAGTTTTCTTGCTACTAGACGTATCTGGCAACTTGGTGATGAATGTACTGACCAGAAAATAAAAACGATAATCTAAAATGATTTTTATTGTGATGATTTATTAACTGGAGCGGACGATGACGAAACATGGAAGTGCATTCAGCGTCAAGTGTCAGAGGAGCTCGCCAAATGGGGTTTTTATCTCCGAAAATATAGATCTAACTTGTCCTCTCTGATTGAGCGTTGTTTTTTACCCGCAGAGGATGATCTTATTATAAGTAATGCTACCAGCATTTTAGGTATAGACTGGACCGCAAAATTAGATATGTTGCAATTTCAAATAGACTATAAGCCAGAAGATAGAATAACCAAGAGGTCTTTATTATCCTCGACCTTAAAATTTTTTGACCCACTCGGGCTCCTAGCTTTGTGTACAATAAGGCCTAAAATACTTTTAAAAAATGCATTGTCACTAAATTTAGATTGGGACGAAGAAGTACCTTTAAATATTAAAAGCTCGTGGCTAAAATTTACAAAAGGTTTCAATTTACTTTCTACCCTTCAATTACCAAGACGTGTTCGGATCAATGAACCCAAGTACATCGAAATGCATACCTTTTGTGACGCGTCTCAATGTGCGTACGGTGCTTGCATTTATCTCAAGTCGATTGATGCTACCGGGAAATTACAAGTAAGTTTATTGTGTGCCAAGGCCCGCGTTGCTCCCCTTAAAACCACAACTATTCCCCGACTTGAGCTTTGTAGAGCATTGTTAGGATGTCAAGTTAGCGCTGTTGTCACTCAAGCTCTACGCTGTAAGATAGATCGTCACGTGTATTGGTCAGACTCAAAGGTAGCTTTATGTTGGATACAATCAGCTAGCAAGACCAAGACTTTTGTTGCCAATAGAGTAGCCGCTATTACAGAGCTGTCTAACCCCGAAAGCTAGCGGTATGTGCCAACAGCAGAGAATCCAGCTGACATGTGTTCGCGTGGAGTAGATCCCCAAAATGTCAGTAAGTCTAGCCTCTGGTGGCATGGCCCTGCCTTTATTGAGCAGGATGAAGGTTTATGGCCATGTTCAGAGCTTCAGGCTGTCGAGCTTCCCGAATTGAAAGCAATGCCTGCCTTGATAGCGGCGCTTTCACCTACGGTGTCATTTATAGACGTTACCAGGGTCTCAAGGTTACTCAGGGCACAGAGAGTGGTAGCTTGGGTTCTGGGATCAATTTATAATTTTAAAAATCCGCAAAATGGATTTTTGGTATATTATCAGTGGATGAGCTTCAAAAGGCTTTAAACCAACTCATCAGAACTGCTCAGTTGGAATCATTTCCATCAGAAATAGAATGCTTAAAGGATAAGAAACCATTGCCTAGTAAATCTAATTTAATACAATTTAATATATTTATTGACAAGGAAGGTGTAATTCGTGTCGGGGGTAGAATCGATGCTTCTAATTATCCTTATGATAAACGGCACCCCATCTTATTAAAAGGCAAGCATCACTTAACCAAATTATTGTTTGAGCATGAACACTTACGTTTGTTACACGCTGCGCCCCAATTATTGTATGTCAGTATTCGTCATCAGTATTGGCCTATAGGCGGCCGCAAGCTTGCACAAGACGTCTATAGGCACTGCTTCAAATGCCGTCGATTAGCAGGCAATGGCATGGTTAATATTATGGGTCAATTGCCCCCCGACCGCGTGGAAAAGGACTACCCTTTTATTACTTGTGCTACTGATTTTGCTGGTCCGTTTTTTATCACGGACCGAAAAGGCCGTGGATGCAAAATAACCAAATGTTATTTGTGCATATTCATTTGTTTTCGATTTAAGTGTATGCATCTGGAGGCCATAAGTGAGTTGAGCAAAGACGCATTCATTTTAACGCTTAATCGCTTCATTGCACGCAGAGGTAGACCTAAAGTGATATACTGCGATAAGTAACTATGTGGCTGCAGCTAGGGAGATAAAGGAATTTTTAAAAAATAATAGCGACTCCATTTGTGACTTTGCAGCTAAACGTGGTATTAAATTTAAATTTTCTCCCGCGTATGCTCCTCATTTCAACGGCCTAGCTGAGGCAGGTGTCAAATCAGCCAAATTTCACATCCAACGAATATTAGGAATGACTCATTTAACGTTTGAGGAACTGTCTTCCCTTTTTACACAAATCGAAGCTATCCTCAATAGCCGACCCTTATGTCCCCTCAGCCCTTCATCTAACGACCTACAACCGCTCACACCGGGTCACTTCTTGATTTTCAGGCCTCTTACATCACTTCCTACTGCGAACTATAGCGCTGATAGCACTCCGCTTCGCAATAGATTCCAGCGCATCGAGCAAATTCGCCAACATTTTTGAAAACGATGGTCAAGCGAATATATATCCGAATTGCAACATCGCACCAAATGGCGATTGAAAGGTCAAGATTTACACCTAGACGACTTGGTGCTCATCAAGGATGAGTCTCCACCACTATGTTGGCGCTTGGGACGAGTCACCTCAATATTCCCTGGGCCAGATGAGATCCCGCGAGTCGCGGACGTAAAAACCGCCAACGGAACCATTCGCCGGGCCCTCAATCGTTTATGTTTGCTGCCCCTCGACAACTAAACTTGAAAGCTTTATGGTAGCTTTCAAGGGCCGGGAAGATGTTCGCGCCGCTCCGTAAAAATAGTAATTAAATAGTACACATTCCATAACCCTTACACCATTGCATTAACATCTAATTTGCTTTGTATAAATTCCACCAATCAAACCACTTACACATCACAACATATTTATTTAACCAATCACATAACTCCTCACAGGCCACGCGCATACGTCACAACACACCACACTTAATGATTTGCATTCGAATACGCCGAATGTATATTGTAATTTGGTAGAAAATACAAGTATTTTCAAGAATCTACGATTTTATTTTATCTCCTTGTTTCTGTACGAAACAACCCCCACTATATCAAAATATCCTATAAATTTACTTTTGTACAATGCCTAGTATATTCATAAACTTATAATGCTTTAGGTACTCCTGGTAATCCTTTAGTCAATAACTCAGCGGCCATACTACCAGTTGGCAAATACTCAGTTTTATCATTATTTATTAGGTACGTCTCTAATAAAATGATACCTCACATCAATATGTTTTGAGCGTTTATGTGATTGATAATTATTTGCCAGCTGAGGCGCGAACTAATGACTTTTGTGCCAAAATAAGGAACAAGATAAGCATCCTTGTTAAGCAGAATTAGAGTTAGCAACAACAACATTCTGCAAACATTGTCATGTGAACATGACGCATCAATATTAAGGCACTTTGTCGGAGTATTGGTGTGTCAACCAGACGTATATTACTACAAGTGGATCTCTGTTATCTTTAAATAAATAAAAATAATGTTATAATATAGGATATATAAATATGCTAAAGAAAAGAAAATAAGCTTGATCTGTTTCCATTTGTGATTGCAGTGACGTACCACGCTGACTGGCAGACCGGCTTCCACGCGGACGTCCGTTACGAGGGACAGGCGAGGTACCCCGAGCCCACTCACAACAACAGGCAACGAGGTAACATAACAACTAACTAATAAAGACTTTATTACAAGAAATTAATTCTTTGGCCGATTTAATAAGAAGTTTCGTAAATTTTTGTAATTAGGCATTAACATCCTGGATTAGTCGTCGAATGACAAACTCATAAGGGATTCACAAGCTTATTTAGGTTCCCATTTCCCGCCAGTACAATATGCAGCTAGTCCTATCCCCAGCCAAATACAATTTCTGACGGAACCTGTATTTAAGCGCAGCAATTCTGTGTTAATAGCAAATATAGTCACTATTTACCTACTGCATGACTTTTTCTTAATCCCAAATTCAAAGCATTAATTTCCCTTCATTTAGCAAGTAATATTGACGCTCCTTTCAAATAATGTAAAACATTAAATCAAAATCAAAACTAAAATCATGTAGGTCACAAAGTAACACTAATTAACATCAAAGCTAAACTTATTAATGTAAATTTACATTTACATGTTGCCATGTTTTTTACCATGTCATGTAATTTAATGTTGCAAGGTCGTAGAACCAATGAGAACTACAAACAAAGAACTACTCTTATAAACCTCAAAGTTTCCATTATTGTTTATTTTACAAATCTGTTCTATAAGGAGCTTAAAACCATTAAATCACTTACCTACTCAAGAAAGATTTAAGTAAAAAATAATATTTGCAAGTTAGCCTTTAATAGTAGTTTATGGTAGACTAGGAGTATTCACTTACGTGTACATAGATTTAAAACAACGTGAGGCCATTTTGCAGCCCGAGGTGACACACATAGGCAACTATGCTATTGTAATATAATTATTTTCAGTACATTAAAGACTGCTTTATAAACTTTCAGGCGGCTATAACTAAAATTCTCCTAGCGACTTCAGCGGTTCGTTAACCGGTTTCAACAACTATAAACAACCAACAACCGCGTACGGACCTCCACCCCAGCTACCACTGAACAACACCCGACAACCAACAACGAAATCTTGAGGTACAGATAAATGCATAGTGCATTTATCTGTACCTCACTGTTACACTGTCTAAGACTTTGTCAAAAATACATTTTACAATTTATATAAGTAATCAGAAAAAGGTTAATAATAATAATAACTGGCAACACTGGAAGCCAAACATCGAAAATTTTTATCGTCCGTTTTTATACAAAAAATATTTCTAAAATTGCAAATTTACAATATCAAAATATATATAGTTTCTTTAAAAAAGTCCATAAGATCACAACAATAATCATTTTCACAAGAAATATCTACATAAACCATAAATTAACCCGAAATCAGCAAACAGAAAAATGACAGCAAATGTCAAAATGAAAATTAAGAAAATCACCCATATCATGATTTAATACGATGTTGACTAGAGCAAAAGCCAGAGCAGAAGCACAAGATAAATCCCCGGACTTGCCGCTCAGCTCCGCCTCGCAGTCGCCGGGTCCCGCATTAGCGGCGGTGGCTACTGCAGAGGCGTCGAGCTCATCAAGTGGCGAGTATTTCTCTCCGCCGGCGTCGGCGTCACCTGTACGTCGGCGAGTAAGAGGCCGGCCACCGACACGCCTGGGACCCAGAGGCCCACCGGCCCCGAGACGGGCCCCCGCTATCGGTGGTAATGTGCACCGCATGAGATGGACAGAATCAATGAATGAAAATGTCATGCGGGCATATTTTATGGCGACAGAGGGAGGAATAAACCTCACTTCCTACCGTGATCATATGCTGCCTCTGTTTCAGGACTTGGAGCCAGCTGTCAACGTTTCGGCACAACGACTGTCCGATCATGTGCGGGCTATCCAACGTTGTCACCTGTTGGATGAAGCTGCACTTGAGAGGCTTCGCTCTGACGTACGTGGTAACCCTCCTATCCTTTCTACCACACAAAATATAACTCAAATAAACTGCATAACACCTGTACCACATACAAACGGTGTTGAAGAAGTGGATAGTAGGGATACACACGTAAGTACCCGGTGCATCGATAAACTAAGGAGTGCCTTGGAGTGCGTTGTTCGGGAATATAGGTACACAAGTTTAGAAAATAGACCTCGCCTCGGTTGCCCATGCATAAGAAAATATGGCGCTAGTTTGTGCCCTGGATTCGCTACTGTCTATTTATTTAGACAGTAGTGAAGATCTTGGTGATACGCACTCAATTTTGTACTGTGCGGCTGTTGTGGTGTGTCGAGTAGCAGGTATTAAATTTACATACAATAGTGAAACTGCTACTCGAACTAATACCGTACCGGCCTGGCAGTGTAGGATTGAGCGGCGTATCGCTGAATCTAGGGCACTCATTGGCAAGCTAATCTGCTTCAGGTCGGGCAATACACGCCCGAGAGTGATGCGTTTTGTGACCCGGGCATTTGTGGGAACGGGCATTGAGCCTCACGAATATGCTTCACGGATCACAGAACGCATTGACTTCCTGAAGCAGAAGGTTTATGCGTGGTCAAACCAAATTAGGCGATACAAAAAAAGAATGGACCGATATACCCAGAACCGTGCATTCCAAAAAAACGAGAGGTGTGTGTACAGAGTGTGGGAACGATCCAATTCAAGTGTGGATGATGGACGTCGACCAGATGTTGAAATTACAAATAATTTTTGGCGTAATATTTGGTCGGCGCCCACCAGCCACACGGAGGGCGATTGGTTCAGGGATGTCAAGCGAGCGTGTGAGGCAATAACTCAAATGGAGCCTGTAACCATTAGGCCAGAAGATGTATCTTGTGCGGTCCGTTCGCTCCCGAATTGGAAATCACCGGGACCGGACGGATTGCACAACTTCTGGCTGAAGTGGTTACGCAGTACTCACAATCGATTGGCGTCCCAGTTCCAATTGGCTCTGGAATCGGGGTCGTTGCCAAACTTTTTAACCACTGGTATAACCCACCTGCTCTTTAAGTCAGGGTGTACCACGGACCCCAAAAACTACAGACCTATTACGTGTCTGCCGACTGTTTACAAACTTTTAAATCCATTTTGAGAACAAAATTATCACATCATATAAATACTAACCATATCATGTCCATATCTCAAAATGGATGTAGAAATGGGGCTCGTGGTACCAAAGAGCTACTCCTTATTGACATGACCATTTGCCAACAGGTACGTCGTCACCGAAGGGATTTGGCGACATGTTGGATATATTATAAGAAGGCCTATGACTCTGTGCCCCATACATGGCTCTTGAAGGTGCTGGAGTTGTACAAAATAGATACAACTTTATGCACTTTCTTGAAGACGTGTATGGGGCAATGGAGGACTGTCCTTCGCTATCCGGGATGTCGGCAGATCCAGAGTGATGGTATGCCTATAATGATCAAGCGGGGTATATTCCAGGGTGACAGTTTGAGTCCACTGTGGTTTTGCCTGGCTCTAAACCCTCTTAGTACTTTACTGGAGAATTTGGAGCTAGGCTACCGGTTGCAGAGTAGAGGCCAGGTCATATCTCACCTTTTTTACATGGATGACCTTAAATTATTTGCCCCCACCCATCTTCAGCTGACAGAGTTACTAAAGGTAACTGAAAACTTTAGTAATTCTATCAGAATGGAGTTTGGTGTGGACAAGTGTGCGGTAATGTATGTAAAGCGAGGTGGGATTGTGGAATCTGATGGGATGGAACTATCGGATTCCTCAAGACTTAGGGCTCTCTCTGCAAACGAAACATACAAATATCTGGGTATGTCGCAGGCGTTGGGCATTTCAAAGACTGGCATAAAACAGACATTGCGGGATCGCTTCTTTGGCCGCCTGACAAAGATACCCAAAAGTTATTTCTCGGGCGGTCATAGGGTGCGTGCTTATAATGGCTGGGCCATGCCGGTCTTAATGTACTCCTTCGGCATACTCAGATGGACTCAGACTGAACTGAAGGCCCTGGATAGAAAGGTCCGTACACTGTTGACCGCATACCGGATGCATCACCCGCGCTCGTCTGTAATGAAGCCTCATTACAGACGAGCGCGGGTGATGCATCCGGTATGCGGTCAACAGTGTACGGACCTTTCTATCCAGGGCCTATACAGCCGTACATCCCGCGGAAATGCGGGGGTCGTGGCTTTCTAAGTGCCAAGACCCTCCATAATCGTGAGGTGTGCAGTCTTAGAGAATATTTTCTCCAGACCGGCTCGGGTGTGCATCGGGCTGTAGTCTCAGTGGACAATGGCCTTACCCCGCTGGCTCTGTCTAAGGAGAACTGGCGCAAACCTGTGGTACTCAGTACTGATGACCGCAGGGATGTATGGAAAGGTAAAGAGCTGCATGGACGCTTATATCGGGCCTTACACGGGCCCGATATTGATTTAATATCTTCTGTGGCCTGGCTACGTTTCGGCGATATTTTTGCCGAAACAGAAGGTTTTGTCTTTGCAATAATGGACGAAGTTGTTATGACGAATAACTACCGGCGGCATATCCTGAAGAATGGGACGGTCGACATATGTCGGGCGTGTCACCAGCCCGGTGAATCTCTCAGGCATATTGTCTCTGGGTGTTCCCGTCTTGCCAACGGCGAATATTTGCACAGACACAACCAAGTGGCCAGGATAATCCATCAGCAACTTGCCTTAAAGTACAATCTTGTGGATTCAGAGATACTACAGGTATGTGCCCGATCCAGTTCTCGAGAATGGTCGTGTCACTATGTACTGGGCGATCCCAGTATAGATCGATATCTATCATCACTGATAGAACCGTTGTGGCTAACAAGCCAGATATTGTGGTGATAGATCGATTAGAGCGCCTTGCAATGATCATCGATGTCACCATCCCTCATGACGAGAACCTCGTGAAAGTTGAAAAAGATAAACAAATTAAATATCTGGACTTGGCTCGCGAGGTTGTCGACATGTGGGATGTAGGCTCGGCGATCATTGTACCGATAGTCGTTTCGGTAAACGGGTTATTTGCCAAGAGCCTCGACCACCATCTTAAGAGGCTCGCGTTGAATAGCTGGGTCAAGTCCTCGATTCAGAAGGCAGTATTGCTCGACACGGCGCGCATAGTGCGGAGGTTCCTTTCTCTGGAGCCCTAACCACCGATAGCTTGGTCCCTGCACCCGATATCGGTGGGTCATTTCAGTTTTTATATTTTTAAATATATATATTTTTTATATTTATATTTAAAAATGTAATTATTAGAGAAAATAAGTAATAAAGAGAATAATAATAAGGAAGACACCGAACCGAACTGAGTCAAAACTACGTTGATAAAGGAAAGTCGAACGAATGGCTCATAAAAGGGGAACTGTTTCCAGAAACTGAAGCCTTCATGCTAGCTATACAAGATCAGGTCATAAACACCAGAAATTATAAAAAATTCATAATTAGAGACCCAAATCAAACCTCAGATTTATGCAGACACTGTAACTCAGCTCCTGAAACAATACAACATATAACTGGCGCTTGCAAATTTCTGGTCCAGTCTGATTATAAACACCGGCATGACCAAGTAGCTGCAATAATACACCAACATTTAGCACATCAGTATCATTTTATCAATAAAAAATTGCCATGCTACAAATATAAATCAGACACTGTCCTCGAAAACAGCACCTGTAAAATGTATTGGGACCGAACAATCATTACTGACAAAACCGTACACTATAACAGACCCGATATAACACTACATGATAAAAATAGCAACACCATTTATATTATTGACATAGCCATCCCCAACAGTCACAACGTACAATCAACAATAGCCGATAAGATTTCAAAATACCAAGACTTAGCGATCGAATTAAAAATACAATGGAGAGCACGTACAGTGCATATTGTACCAATAGTCTTGTCATCAACTGGTATAATACCCAAAACACTCACTCAAAGCCTGAAATCTTACGCATGCCTATACACACACTACAACTATTGCAAAAAGCCACGATTCTGAACACATGCCGCATCACACGCAAATTTCTAACATCATCATCCATATCATAAACTTATTTCATTTAACGTGCCATGCTTGGTCTTGGCCCGCATGACACGCCTTTACCCCTTCAAAAAAGGGAGTTAAAAATTTTTCAATAGTAATAATAAACATTAATTTCAGATTTAAATCCATATTTTGTTAGTAACATTTACTTAAAAAACTATGTTAGTATACAGGGTGTAAGGGAAACGCTTCAGAAAACGAAGACTGCTGGTAGTGCTGGTGAATGTGATGGCTGATACGATACCACGAAATCGAAAATAAATTCCTTTTTTATGGTTTTTTTTATTTTTTCACGTGTTATTATTTTCGGACAGCCAAATAAAACGGATATCAAAAAGAAAATAAATTTAATTGCCTTTTTAGAAGGAGCTGTAATGTACGTATAATTAAATTGCACAGCTGACGCTAGGGGTCAATGATTCGCGCGTTACGTCACGAGTAGGCATAACTACCGACATGCACAGCGGCCGTCGCTTGCGCCGCCGTCGCGTCGACTACATTTTTGTTATTAGATTCTATCTCTCTACATACCTACCTACTTTCTTATTTCAACTGTTGGAAGATTAAATAAAAGCTAGCTCAAATTTAGATACCTTGAAATAACCTGTGACCCATAAAGGACCGCCCAAAAATTTTTGTTATTTGTGATAATAAATTTCAATTCGTCGGCCGACTTGATGCAATATTCAGTAAAAGTTATTATAGTTAGATCCCTAGATAGGAGTCGACCCTGCCACGGCATACATTTAGGTAGGTTCTGAGAATCAATTTTTAGTTTTGATTATAAGCGTAACTAACCCCGACACGGAGAGATTAAAAACATATTATCGCGCTTATTATTTTGCACTTCTATTAAAGAATTCCAAATAATACCTACTTGATGCCGACGAGTGCAAGCCAAGACCACAGTACATAAATATACAGTATTGTAACTTGGCCGTATCTTTAAAATAAATTTCTACAGCCGCGCGGTACGTAAACATGCTATAGGGCTGCCCACCTACAGCATTTTAATTAAATCTGCCTACTTTGAGTTTCTATCTACTTTTGTGATTGTAAATATTTTTTATTTTATTTAAACAAATAAAATACTTTGTGAATGGAATAGGAAGTGTTCAATAAAAATGCATGTTGTTTTTTGATTGGTAGATTTAATTAAAAAAACATGTTTATGTTAGATTTAAGACTTAATGACAAATCGGTCTTATAAATTTGCGACTGAAAAATATTTGCGCCTCGACTGAGACGTACGGAATGCTTTATTATTATATTTTAAAGTATAAAAAAAATCCAGGTAATCTAAAAAAGTTATCTCTGGGTGCGTTATTGAGGAATTCATGCAACCAAAAACAGCACAATATATTCTACTTATCATATTAAATAGGCTATACTTGTACTTATTTTTGGTAAAAAAAATCGCGCGGTTACTGTTTAAGAAACAACACACCGTCCGTTCGTCACTGCGGCGCATTCGCGACTGGTTGCGTGCCGAGCGCATGCCGACGCCGAGGCGCGTAGGTATGACTCGAGTTCCGACCGTTTGTATGAAGATAGGTTACTGTATATTTATGTACTGTGCCCATACCCATAGCCCATATATTAGAATCCATACGTAGCAATAGTCCTACGCCTGCTGCGGCTAGCGCCCCTGTAGGTGTTCCATCCCACCTTTGATTAAAACTCACGAAGGGCCTCTTCACGTTGGACCCATGTCTCCGTGTAAGCCTCCCAAAGGGTCGGGTATTTTCCTAACGTATTAGGAAAATACCCGTGAAAGAGAAACATAATAATTTTTTAGTGCACAAAGATAAAAATAAGAGAATATTAAGAAAACTCTACGACATACCTAACACTAAATAAATCAAATCAATATTAAATATCTATGTTTTATTTATCTAGCTTAGTAAATTATTTTGTTTTTGTTTTTATGTTGTAGGTATAATATATGCTTTGGATTCCATATTATTGGTTCATTTCGATACAATTCTATAAATTGTAAAATCTCGACCTACTTTTCCACGTCATCGTAACTCGGGAACGGAAATTTCACTCACGCGCAACAGTACTGTCTTTACTGACGAATGACAACGAACTGAATAAGACAGCAACGTGTAATCGACTTTCAGGTAGTGAATTACTAAAAAAAAAGTCGGCCCGCCTACCTGTGTAGTCTCCGCAGTACTGCCGTCCTTTAACTAGAACCCCCTTAACCCTCAAATGGTCGATTTTGAGTTTTGAATGCAAAGTATTACAGTTTTAAATTCTCTATCTTTCTGTCTAAGAACCATATCTCTATCACTTACAGTTTTAGAGACATTAAAACATGATTTACCGTTAAATGACAAAACATGCAACAAATGCTTGACTGAAAAGTGACTATACCACGCTTCTTAGCTTGATGCACGTTTAAGTACCTTAGTTTCCAAATTCGCCTAATATTTTTTAAATGTTTTATTAGCTTAAACTACGTTAATTGAATATTCTTGACTACAAATTTTGATAAAACAGAAATAAAAACAATGCTATAAACTATTTATGATGAAAACCTTATCTTAATTCTGGTTAGACGACCATAACGGTATTTTTGTCAAGTAATCAATACTGCGATTTTCTCAAAACAATTCGTTAAAAGAGCGTTATTTACTTCTAACATGGAATTTGTTCAAAAAAATATTAGTCATTCTTAACTTAATAACCGCTAGCCCACGTTCCCTAACTAGAAACACGTTATCCGTTTCTCGCGCTTCATTCATTCCGATCTTGAAGTACAAATAAAGAGAACAAGAGTAACTAATTAATAACATATACCTAAAAGCCATTTATAATAAAATTATAAGACTGATTATTACACTTAATACGTTCTAGAGAATGCTATACAAAAATATAAACCTGTGGTTTTATTAAGTGATTAGCTAAACAGAATTTATTTTATTCCATTGTTTTAGATTTTATTGATTTAAAGTTTTAGATTATTTTTATTTATTTCATTGGTTTTATTTGGTAAAGATTTCATTTAATTTTAGTTAGATAAAGATAATTATAGTCAAAAGAGGTGCTTTTTAAAAGCTTTTATTTAACTTGACCTGTATGTATGTGGATTCTTGATGCTGCTGTCAGAATTGGCTCCAGACGAGGGAACTCCTCAACGGTTAACAATAGGAACATGAAATTTTGCACACCCATTGGGATGGCAGTTAGTGGGTCCACCATGAAATTGCTGTCACCTTCAGAGTTGGCTCCAAACCAGAGAACTCCTCAACGGTCGGCAGTAGGGACTTGAAATTTTGCATAACTGTTCGCATATGATAGACGGTTGATGGGTCCACCATGAAAGTTACGCCACATCCAGGGCTGGCTCCAAACCAGGGAACTCCTCAACGGTCAACAGTAGTAATAGGCATAAGAGGTATACCATGACTTGTGTAATTTGGTGAGATGGGCGTCAATAGCATTGGTTTGCAACCTGTCTAGGAGACGGAAAACTCCAAAATCAAACTCGGAACGGTGTTTCGTCAGGCACGAGTAAGCTTTAAGCTAAAACAAATGGCGCATATATTACCAAATTACTACCCAAGTCAAGGTGAAGCCGTGCCGAGGACTGAGTGATATCAGGGTATAAAATGATGTCGTGAACGTACCGCCTCAGGGCACCTGGGCGAACCCTGTTGTATATTAGCTCTTACCCTTCTAAACGAAGCTCTGGAAGGGTTGACGGATATTTCTTCGGTACTCGTGGGAACATTACGGGAAATAAAGAAACAACAACACAAAGAAAAAGAAGGTTAGAGAAAAAGAAGTTAAAACGGAAAGTAAATCTTGCCAATGAGAGCGCTGACATGAAACGCCAACGACTTGACAAAAGGCGTGGTGAGGTGCGTAGTGAATCACCCACTCAGCGACAGTTGCGGCTTGACAAGGCTAAGCAGTGCATGCAACGATTAAGAACAGCCGAATCTGCTGAACAGCGGGAAGAACGTTTGACCGCTTTAAGAGAGCATACCTCCCAAGTTAGAAACTGCTGATCAGCGAGAGGCTCGCTTATGTGCGGTAAGAATATACAACTCAAGTACAGGCGGAAGAAAAGGCCCAGATTGAAATTTTTAACAACACCATTAATATATTCTGTGATCAGATATGCGAGATATGCACTAAAAGGTGTTACCTGAATCAAGCGGTAAAACACAAAGTAGATTCAAGTCGCAGTTCATACCTGCCCACAGAATTATCAAGCAAAGATACTGGAGATATTTAGAGAGCGCGACAGGCAACTAGAGAATGCGTTTAACCAAATACATGCTTTTGAAGTATTGAATGAAGAAGCTGAGCAGGAAAACTTGGAGGACGAGTTGGAGATGCCGGAGCAGAACATGACCGATGACGAGTTTCTGAATGCTAGAAGAGCAATGGATGTTGGACAAAAGGAAGCGTTTATATTCATAACAAGAAGTATTTCAGAACAGCTACATAATGGTGGTGATGAGCGTCTTAGGTTGTTTATAACGGGAAACCCTGGAACCGGAAAACATTCCATTTCAACTTATTAAAAAATCAAGAAAATAGGTGTTACGGCAAGCAAGTTGTTAAGGTGTGTGCACTAACAGGGGTAGCAGCGCGCTTAGTGGGGAGATCTACATTACATTCTACTCTAAAGTTGCCCGTGCAAAAAGATGGTAGACCAGTGCAACTGCCTATTTTTACTGGTTTACCTGCGTCTAATACGGCAACAGTGGCAACACATAGAATTTCTCTTTATAGATGAAATATCCATGGTTCCCTATGAGATGCTTTGTATGGTTGATTCTCGTCTTAAACAACTCAAAAATAATGAAACTCTCTTCGATGGTATAAATATTTGTGTCTTCGGAGACTTAATGCAGTTGCTCCCTGTGCGAGGTAATCAAGTGTTTGACCAACCCGCGAGATTTGTCCCAGCTACACACCTTTGACGTTCTTTCTCGTTAATTGAATTGACCGAAAATATGAGACAACAGGATAGCACCAAATTTAAAGACCTCTTGAACGCTTTACGCATCGGTGAACTTCAGTCGGAACATTTCAGTATTTTAATGAGTCGACTAAACATAGAACCAACTGGCGAATTTGTGATTAAAAAAGCGTTACGAATCTATCTCACTAATCAACAAGTTTTCAATCATAACAAAACCGTGCTAGAACATTTTCGTGCCCGTGGTATAACAATCAATACAATAATTGCACAAGATAGTCTAATGATTGTACTCGAAAAAATGACAATATAGATTTAAATAATATTATACCATCTGATATAAACAAGACTGGGTGGTTGCCCAAAAGAGTTAGAAATATTTGTGGGGGCTAATAATAAGTAAATAAGTAAGTCTTAATTTGATTCAACCGAAGTCTGTGCAATTTCCAGCGAAATACAGCCATGGCATCGCTGAACGCAGAATGTTGCCAATAGTACTATGCTGGGCTTGCACAGTGCATAAAATGCAGGGTAGTACGGCTGACCACGCCGTTGTGTATTTGGGCCCAAATTTGTTCGCTGGTGGCCAAGCGTACGTGGCCTTAAGTAGGGTCACATCGATAGAAGGCCTCCTCATAGAAGAATTAGACTGCTCGAAATTAACTGGCACCCGCCAATGTAACAATGACGCACTTAATGAAATGAATAGACTAAGAAATATATCTAGCGAAAACTAAAAAATACAAAATAAATTAATATAAAAAAAAACTTTTAAAACAAAGCTTTTATTTACGCCCTAAAAAGATAAAAATAAGATTTAAATTACATTAAACGTATTCATTTTCCAATTACTTTACAAAATGTAATTGTAAATAATAAGATTTAAAATTAATTAAATAATAAGATTTAGCCTCAGTGCTGCACGATGTAAATTTAAGTATAATATATAATCTTTTCCTTTAAAATTTTTACTATCAACTTATAACGTCATTACACATTTTATATGATATAATAAAATTTGATTCAATTTTCATACTGCATTTCATTTAATTATTCAGTTTTTTGATATGAGATGCTTAGCTATAAAGACGTTAGTAACAATTGAAGTAAGAAATACCTGTTTTTAGCTTAGTAAGCAAGTATATATTTTTTCGTACCTTTTTTATTTTTCGCTAACACTTAGCTTAAAAGAGTCTTAGGTGCTTTAGCCTCTTCTTACGAAAGGTAATAATGTATAAATATTAAGAAATGTTTTAGCTACAAAACAGTTAATAGACTTAGCGCGTTTATAGTTAAGTATTTCAGGGTAAAACTATCGAAAATTATAAACCTTATAAATTTAAAGAAAATGCTTAACTAATAGGTCTCTAAGAGTAGGTTAACGACGCTTTAGTGCGGCAATCAACGTCAAAAAAAATGTGTATTGCTTAACTAAACCAAAAATTCCTGTTTTTTTATATAATTTTAAGTATATTTCTGAGCAGGAAATATCCTAAATGACGCTGGCAAATATGTGCTTAAATAATATTTAACAATCACTAATTTATGTATAATAGTTTTCTAGAAACAACGATTCCCACGTTTTTTACGTTTTTCTCCAAAATCACTTTTTGGGGTTAACGTGGTTTTAGTTAAAGGACGGCAGAGTAGGCGGGCTGACCTTTTTTTGTTTTAGTCGTTCTCTACCGAAAACCTGGAGATTTTATAATTTTTTCCATATATATCTCTTCGCATTGTATAATAATTCTGTACCTTAGAGGCATACAATATTAACTCCATTTTTTATCAAATCTGGTTTTTTACACCAATAAAATCGTTAAAGCGAGCTCTATCGTATGGTATACAGCATTAAGTCACACGATATAGCGAAACGAAAATATCGAATGATATATGATATTAAATTCACATGTGTATAAGTGGTATAGAAACTTAAAAGATCATCCGTTTGTTTACCTCTAAACATCGCGTCAACATAATGTTGTTTACTGCACATAATGTCTTTTACCTACAATGTGACGCGCGGCCCCGCGGCCCCCGCAGTCTCCCCGATCTGTGCTAGTGCAGTGCGTGCTAAACGAGGATAAAAATATTTAAAAATAGTAATACGAGATGTTTTCACGTGGAAAGTTACTGTGTAGTTTACTAAATGCTAAAGAACAAGAAAATATTATTATAACATCAGCAAGTAGTAAGTACAGTAATTCTGTGTCGAATCAAAAAATGTATTTATTACATGCCCTAAAATTGTTTTCATTTGTACTTCAAAAGTCGCCAGATAAGTCGCTTAATATTTTTAGCGACAAATTTCATTTTTTGTCGCTAAGACACACACGAAAGTCGTCATTTCTAGCGACAAAGTCGCTAAATTGGCAACAGTGGTGTAAACACTGTTTGCGGAGCGCACCAAGATCCTTTGATGTGCGCACGAAAAACCGACAACATTCGGTTAGTCGGCCAATTTAGGCGCCAACTACCAGCATATCGCCAAGTAGATCTCTAGGTATACGTAGGCCCAACATGCTGGCCCATTACCTTGGCCCAATGTGTACAGCTGCCTTAAGATATGGCAGATTTTTCTGAATTTATTTTCTAAAATAATAAAAATCTTTGTTTATTTTGATAAATGATTTGGTTTTTCCTTATCTAGACTTCATAATTTTAATCACTAGAAACTGTAATCTGTTTGATTTATTCTTAGTGGACACAAGCCTATTACAGTTGTACCCTCGATGTAAAATGTAATGTCAATGATATTATATTTAAAAAAGTCATTGTGTAATAATGTGATACTTACACATCTATCTAACCATTCGGGTTTGTTTATACCTCGTATGAGCGTGATGATGTATGATGGTAATGACTAATCTAGCAACCGCTGGAATGCCCGAGATAGGTAATTAAAATAAAACATTTGTGTCTGACCGCGCGCCGCCGGGACAGCCGGTAAAGGTCAAAACATTTATTTTTATTAAGTAAATTTATTTGTTTGCAGGTAGTATACTTATATTTATATTAAATGGTTTCCTCAAGTCCTAGAAGGATAATAAAAAAAATGCTTTTCTCTTCGTAAGTTCACCAGATATTATTAACATGCTTGAATATGACCCACTCATAATAAAGCTGATGTTATTGGTAAGTATTATAACTTAAACTTTCGGTACCTACTGGACACTGGTACCGCAAGACCATTGCTTGGTTAATGATTAGGCTGTGTAATGAGGATAAGACGGCATGGCGATGGCTGTTCGTATAATATATAACTATTGGTACAGCCTAGGTAGTGTTGACCCTCGGCAACTAATCTTTAGCTGGACGAACTTAAAAGTTAAAATTGCGCCAAAAAGTACAACAGGTACTTCTGATATTAGTCTTTTGGCGCGCTTTATAAAATTAAATACAAATAATAATAAATATAGGTATGCTAGCATTTTTAATTACTTAACATATTATTAGATATTATATTATATAGGCTATGGAGTACGAATGTAATAAAATATATATTAATATAAATAAAAACTATCCATTATAAAGTAGTTCATATTCTCACTAATGAAATGAAATGTCTGGATTATGCGTTACTAGTGTCTTCGTAAACGCTCTAAGTAAAGTAAGGAAGTTGTCATTAAAGTCAAACTCATGTAAACTGTTGACTGTTGAGTGGAGAAGTTTGTAGATAATTTGTTTTCAGTATTTTGTTATCAGTTATCAGCAAATCATAAGTGATCAGTATTACAATGATCAGTCGCACTCGAATGTAGTCTATAATGTGTATTTATTAAATAAAAGCTACAGAAAATCCGATGTGGAAATATAACTATAAATTCGGCAAAATTCTGTGCAAGTGAATCTCGTTTCGGCTCATATCAACTCAGTTTTAAGTGAATTGTTGATGAGATTGAATATTTTTAAAAATGCTGATCCTAGCACTGGTGGGTGAGATAGGTAAAATCTGATAGTCCTTGGTTAAATATGGCATTAACCCATTCAATGCGGCAACAAATTTTGCTTTCACTAGCCAGAATCGGCTCATATTTAACGTAAACGCCGATCGGCGTCAGCCGCACTTGATGAAATAAAAAAACCAAAATATCTAAAAACTACTTAATATCAGGCATTTCATTAGTAAATTCCAAACACATTTGTTGTTTTATTAATATAATATCTTTAAATTTGGGTAAAATATAAAATAACTATACATGACGCCGATCGGCGTCCTCCTAATCTGAGTATGAAAAAATAAGACGCCGATCGGCGTCCGCCGCATTGAATGGGTTAAAAGGAAGGTTTTATGAAGTTCAATTTTACCTGCATCATTAAACTAGATGTCTCAAATAAATGTATTTTATTATGTTGCTATTGTTAAACGCGACAAGCCCTCTTTGAGCTTTTGTAATGATTTGTAGCCTATTTTTAATTATCATGTTTAGCGACGAAATAATACTTTTCTTTTCCTTGTTATGCTTATGTAGGACAATAGCATAGTATCAAAATATTCGGATTTATTATTTGAAATAATCATATGCCATTAACATCAAAACGTATTCATGCTGTGTTGTATAGTGCTTCTCTAAATCTTTTGTAGAGAGACAAGCAAGACTCTTATTCCTCATCACATGACTTATGTTAGTCTTATTTCTCAATAGTTTAAAAACTATGCTGTCTTGCTCATTCCTATTTACACATAAAGTCATTGGTAACAAGTCATGATGTTTACATTTACATGTTTATTTCTCTAGATGCCTCTGTAGTACATTCTGGCATGCCATATCATGTTTTTCCAGAGTACTTCATAAATATATAATATGATTCATAACATAATGCACAATATATTTATACTCACGGTAATTATCTGTGTGTATATTTTGTTTACGTTTGTAGGCGGTAAAGTTGCATACATATTGAAGTAGAATAACATAGATGAAATTGGTGAGATTTTCGTTCTTAATCTATTGAGTCGCAGAAGCCCACTGGTTTCCAGACACTATAGGATTATATCTGGCATTCTAGGACTTATTGACAGATTATTAGACAGGTCACCTAATAAATAAAATATTTTAAATAAAAATAATGAAATACAATTTATCTATACTCTAATATTATAAAGCTGAAGAGTTTGTTTGTTTGGTTGAATGCGCTAATCTCAAGAAATGCTGGTACAAATTGAAAAATTATTTTAGTGTTGGATAGTTTACTTATCGAGGAAGGCTATATAACATCACGCTTCGACCCACGGGGGCGGTGCAGTAACCATAAACGCGACTGAAACCGTGGGCACATCTATATTAAATAATAATAATAAATCAATCCGACTTTGTACTGAGACAGTATATCTGGCACACCAAAAGACCAAACCAATTAACACCCATCCCCATAGACCAGAATAAGTAGATTCCATATTTAGCAATAGTCTCCTACACCTGCTGCAGCTAGTGTTTTTATATAAATTAAACTATCAATAGCTAGAATACTAATTTCACAAATCAAATATAATAATAATAATCATTTATTTGCACAGAAAGTAGGTACTTACATGAAATATTGATGATAAAATTCTTTTGTTGTTCCTTGTACAATCTGCCTTATGTTAGGCATGCAAACATTAAGAAGTAAAATTAAAATAAATGTAAAACAAATATAAAAGAAAACCAATAAAAAAACATACTGCAGACAAATACAATACGAATAAGAATTAAAAAAACAAACTACTTAATTACTGAAAGTAAATTAAAAATAAAATTAAGTATATATCAAAATTTATAAATAATGTCACTAACATTATGGACTAAAATTACATGTAACATCTTTGTACCCTGTTTCTAGCAAAGAAATAAATAAATAAATATTATCATCAATGTCAATTAAATATTATCATTTAAATAATCATCAATAGAGTAATAGCTTTTTGTAATGAATAGTCCTGTTAGTTTCTTTTTGAATAATTGGATTGTTTCATTTTTTATAGTATCAGGAATGTTATTATATTTATTTATTTAATTATAATGGTTGTTGTACACCAATTACAATAATTAAATATAGTAAAACATGAAACAAAAACAGTATTAAAAGAAGATATAAAACAAATAAACAATTATAAGGATCTTGGTATCCACACAAACAATCATTCGTTTCTTTCACAAAATCGCTGACACTATCGACACTGATCATAGATGTTCGTGTTTCGGTGCATGTAGTCGTACACCGAGTTCAGGATTTCTGATTGCGATATTAGGCGTAACGTATCTTCCTCCTTTTAATATATCAATGAATCCGGCACTTTTTGGGTCGCAATGGCGGACCTTACCACTCGTGAATAAACAAAAATCTGGGTACAATACATCTTCAGTTAACAGGCATTCTTCATTAAAAAAAACCAAAGACCCTTTTGCATCTGTGCTAATAGAAATGACTACAACGCAACGTATTCCACTGAATTAATATTTAGTGTTTCAATGAATACATAGGTATTGTTTCAATATTGCAGTAGGATTTTTTTAGCAGCCATCGACCTAACCGATAAAAACGTTTATTTTA
Organism: Catocala sponsa; assembly: GCA_963564715.1. Taxonomy (NCBI): domain Eukaryota; kingdom Metazoa; phylum Arthropoda; class Insecta; order Lepidoptera; family Erebidae; genus Catocala; species Catocala sponsa. The sequence goes on from OY751351.1 coordinate 15,237,086, forward strand.
TCGTCGTGTCGAATACAATGCTTATTGCGAGTAACATCGTCAGTGATATTTAATATACATACGACAGAATATTTCTTAATAAATAAATATAAGGTGAATATGAGTGGGACTAAAGCCGTGATAGCCCAGTGGGAGACCGATGTACTGCCAGGCAGAGGTCACATTCGCTTCCGAGGCAATCTCTGACTTTTCGAACTTATGGGCGTATTAAATAGTTAATTATAGTTCGCTATCACGGTGAAGGAAAACATCGTGAGGAAACCTGCATGTCTGACGTTCTCCATAATATTCTCGAAGATATGTGAAGTCTGCTAACCCGAGCTAGGTCAACGTAGAGGACTATACATGTGTGACTAACCTAACGTAAGCCTTCTCACACTGAGAAGAGGCCTAGTGCCTCGTAGTGGGACAGTCTAATTATATTATCAACGGGACATTTAGAAGGAATACTTAGGCGAACGTTCTTTGACCAGGAGCCTAGTAGTGTGATGTCTCTTCAATACAAAGAGAGTCCTGTGACCGGGCTGGGTGATCGTGCCAGGCTGGCCGCGGCCCGATGATTGATGTTGTGCACTTGTATTATACAGTACTAGATGTGCCCGCGGTTTCACCCGCAGGCTATCCAACACTAAAATAATTTTTCAATTCGAACCAGTAGTTCTTGAGTTTAGCGCGTTCAACCAAACAAACAAACTCTTCAGCTTTATAATATTAGTACCTATAGATTTACATTCCCTAAGTAGCTCGCACTGAGAACTTCACTTGCGATACTTAGCGCGTGGTACAAGTTGTATAGAGTCATAATTGAGTAAAGCGCTATCTGTTGTCGTAAGTCCATAGAGTAAAGTAATACATTCGGAACGTAAGTCGTAACATTTAGGCCTGTATGGACTTTTTGCCTTTGCCTGATCCGTTTTTGATTACCGAATGTGTTTTCTGTGTAATCGCTCTGTGACCTGAAACTCGCGATCGGTTATATAGACAGTTTTAAGAGCCATTTCACAAAATTACGCAAGTGAAGTTTAGGTAAATTTCGACTCGCCGCGCGATCGAGACAGTACGATGCGTCTAGGAGCGTCGTAGTATAGTGCGACCGTGTCTACACTTAGGTTTTGATACTTTTGTTGGTACCTATTGCTTGAATTGTATTAAAAATACTTTTGCAATATGTAAGTTTTCAATACAAATAACGTATTTGTATTAATTATAGATAAATATATTTTTTTTGTTAAGAATACAACTCTCTCCCGCATTAGGACTAAATCCTGTGTAGCGGGGGACTTAACAAATATACAACTAACGGACACAATGAACACCCAGACCCGAAACAACAATTTATGAATCACACAAAGTGTTGTCTCGTGTGGGGATCGAACCCACAATACTCGGCGCTGTGTCAACCGACGAGGCGGCCGCTTAAACCACTACGCCGTGTAGTCAATATAAATAAGTCTAGATTATTAAATTTTTAGTTTTATAATAAAACATAGTATAGGAAAATATAAGTTTTTAACGTTCTGTTTAGTGCAAATTTCTTAGCGGGTAATTGAACTCATTTTTATAAACAACTAGACGTGGCCGAATCTGATTGCTTATTAGATGTACTCAACACAATTTACAAATTCGTCACAATTTACTATCTCAGCATGTAATTTAAGTGGCCGCTTTTCCTTTGAATTTAATTCAAATAATTATATAAATTTTATATTATTTGAATGAACTATGACTGATGTACAATAAAACTATTATGTTTACATAAACTCACATTTTCTGTTACCGATTTTATTACAGCCTTTGAGCGAGTAATCTTACTTCTCCATCTAAACCCAGGTTAACTTTTGGAAAAGTCACGAAAATATAATCACCTGTTCCATATAAAATTGAACTATGACACCGACAAAATGTATGAAACAACTGATTTTGAGATTTCGGCAAAGTCTTAGGACTAAAGTAGTCCATAATGATGGGTACAGTTAAAGAAAAAATAACGTTGTATCATTTATACAGGGTGTTTTGTAGGTGATCGGACGAATTTTCGTGTTAGATTATAGTTACAAAGTAATAAAAACATAAAGCCTTAATTTTTGAAAAATAATATGTATGTATTACTTATACCTTATAAATACCGAGCGCGCGCAAGAAACAGTTGAAATAACTAGTCCAAAACAAAGCGCCCGCAAACCCGGGCAACACCTTGCTTATGTATTGCTAGAGTGACCACGTGTTACGTAACTTTCCACGAAACGTACGTTTTTAGGGTTTCGTAATTAACCACAAGGAACACTTATAGTTTCGCCATGTCCGTCCGCGGCTTAACGCAAAAACTATAAGCACTAGGTATATAGCTGAAACATGGTTATATATTGTAACCACGCGGACAAAACTGGACAATAAAATTTAAAAAAAGTGATATAAACTGGTAGCTCCCATACATCTAAATGGAAAAGTAGTTTTTTAAAGGAGATGTTTCATTTTCGGCTACAAAATGTACGGTACATCAAAAAAGAGGAAAAATTACTAGAAATCAGGTAAAAATGCTATTCCAAGTATTTACTTGTAATTGAGATCGTACAAGACGAAAATATTTTTTCTGTTATTACCATATTCAATATGGCGGTACAATGGATTGTAGCATTAGATGCGTTCAGAAATTGTTTAAGATGAACTGATAGAAGATAAATATCACAAAGTAATTAAATATAAATACTTGTATATACCTACATTGCCGCATATTGCGACTACAATAAGTACAAATAATTGTTAGAACCCGTCGACGTTTATCATACGATGGTATGATAAACGTATATTTATAGAAACGCACCAGTCTTACAGGTCCTGTGCATTTCGGAACGAAATATTCTTGATGACATTTTGACGTTAACACTTGACAATTATGCTTGTCAATGATTTCTTAGTCATTAGTCATGTATTGTCGTTTGCGCGTGCGCTTAGATTTTCGTGACTTCCACTGTTATTTTGTTTTACTCGTTCTGTCTGATTCCCTACGACTTTGGCTTTGTTTAACGGTTTTTGTGATATCTGCTCATACTTAGAATAAACTTAGGATTCTATTAGAAGTGGTAAAACGTGACAACACGCTATAAAGAAGCGATTCAATTCGCTGACTAATTTTTAAATACCCGAAATTCAATCAAGTCTTACTCAGCTCAGTTGCGTTTTGTACTTTATAGGTTATAAATTATAATGTCATTATGTCATAACCTCTATGGAGTATGGTCAAAACATTCCGCCATGATTGTTCAGATAAACGTCAAATATATTCGATTTTTATTTTGTACATCTTCAATACTGTTTTAATGTGGATATTTTTTGTTTAAATATGTTTATGGGTTAATTTCCTAGCATTTTTAATCACGTACATGTTGTAGCCGGGGTCCCATACAAAAATGTAACGTCTCCTTTCTACAACATTGTATGGGTTATCTTAATGGGCTTTTTTATTTAGAGATCCGTTTGTGAAATATCTGTGTATATACAAGTCTTACGTTACTGACTGACTGACAGACAACGCACAGCCAAGACTATTGGGCGCAAGAAGCTGAAATTTGACATGTATGTTCCTTGGGTACTTTAGGGGTGCACTAAGAAGGGATTTCCCGAAATTCCCACGGGATTGGGAAGAAATGGATAAATAAAAAAACATGTGCGGGCGTAGCTGCGGGCATCCTCTAGTTCAATATAAAAAAGGAAAACCCTGAACTTTCCCCCCCACTCTATCTTCTAAACTGCAGTATTTAGGTATGTATAAACTATGCTAAATAGTGACATATATACCTAATGAATTTTAATGAAAATTGTAACGGCTCATTAGACTTTACTAATTAAAGAGTAATAGACAACTAACTTAAACTTTTACTTGCAAACGATAAAATGCATATTGTGCTTGAGTCCTACTATCCTTAGTTAGTTTATGTCGATATGTAGGTACTTATGTGATCGACAACAGTATATAATTATGAACTGCAATTAAAAAATATCTACCTCGCTTCCGTTGCTTTCTTTAGGGCTGCACAATTTTTGTTTTTCCTTTTTTTGATACAATGGAATACAGAACCCTTACGCCCCATTGGTAAAACGAATAAAATAAAAACTTAACATTATACAAACTACTTAAATAATACACTTGATAGTAAACAAAACAGTAATACACTTACTGTAGGAAAAAAAAAAACAAAGAATCAAAATGTTGTAGTCGTAGTATAATAATGCGTTTACGATACGGACGCTCGAAGTTCGGCACGCGAGACAAAATGGCACAGGTCCTTCCTCAACAGGCGCTCGCGCCGTACTAATCGGTGCATGCTTGTGCATCATAATTTATTCTAAATTAGAGTGGTATTCATATACGTTTTATGATAAATTTCATGACGGGATTTTCATCATACTTTGAAATTAGATTTCTTGAAGAACATAGTTTATTTTGACATGGTTTTATAAATGTAATTATACTTTATTTAAACCAAAAAATCGCAATAAAATAGGGATATAAAACGTAAAAAATGGCCACAGATTTTATTTTTTTACGAAATAATGTTATTAATAATCGATATTCTAGTTTTATATATGGCAACAAAATTATATTTCTGATACGATACGTATTTTTCCAATCAAATTTATAAATATTAGTGATAGATATGAGAGCATGAAATTAACTCTGCTTTGTTTTTTCAGTAAACTTGTTGTGGGCGATTAATCACCACAAAGTAAACAAATATTTTTCTGTAAATATGTTTCTAAAATTGGCCATACGACAGATCGGCCTATTTTTTACATGTATTTAAAAATGTCGGAGTTTTACCTAAGATGGTAAATTATGCGACTGAAATCTTAGATATTCGCGCGAAAACGTGAAATGGCTCTTAAAAAGTTATTTTTCCAGATGTCAGTTATGTTGAAAAGATGGTATCGCTCCCGGAGGAATCCAGTCATCACATTTATTATAATTATACTCTGCATCGCCTACTATATCCGTTTAAATGACACTCTTCAGAGAGAACTGGATTTGGACTTAACTAGAAGGTGAGATTTAATCACACATATTTTATGTATTTACTTTTCTAATCAATCAATACATATGGTGTATCAACATAATACTTTCAGATTGGTCTGTTGCTGATGTATTTTTAATTTACTGGCAATCTCTCGAATTAATTCTTTACTAGAAACCGCTGTAGACTGGTGAGTGAGACGTTGCTTTTGCAATCAAGCGGTTAATCGATTACGCTCAATCTTTATGTACCTACTATCGACGAGAACCCACTTCTGAAAAACAAGAATAGTTTACGAAGTTAATAAGAAAACCTACGTGTAATTTGCGAAGTTAGAATAAAGCTATAAAAACAGTCACCAAAATATATCATGGGAAATAAGACTTATTTATCGTATAGTTTCTGAAGTTATTAGACAGATGGCGTTGGCATCGCTTATAAGAGAAACACATTGTCTTTTTATAACGACGCCAGCAACTACATAATCTTTAATATCAATAATTTAGTGAAATTTGTATTGATAGGAACATGATTGGTATTAAATTATTACTATTTTCTATAGTAATTGGAGTAACGACTTATTTGAAGTAACGGCTCCAAGTTATTCGTTTTGATATTAGTAATTGTCAGTGACTTAATGTGACATTATTAAACCGTTATTATTACCTTGATTCTATTGACATTTCGACCACAGAAGTGATTTGCTTGATACGGTGGTCATTTTGATACATTGTATTATTAATGACACCACCATAGGCTTCAAATATAAATGATTTATGTATGTGTATTATACGTGCAGAAGACAAGGAAGTGTTATTACTTATATAAATACTGAATCATTTTGTAAATCGGTATACCTCCTGCCCGAAGTAAGTCGGTGTTATAGACGTGCCCACTTTAATAGATTAGTTGAAGTTTCTAACATGTTCTCTCCTTTCATTCACTTTAACTAATTATAATATTTTATCAAACTGCATCATTTTCATTCGTGCTTTCGCAGTTTCCATTTTATTAACGAACTAGTTTTCACCCGCGGCTTCGCTCGCGTAAATGTAGGTTAGTTTAGGTTAGGTTTGCAACAGATCTTTTTTTTTGATGAAAAGTACCCTATGTCCTATACTGTACCCCTGACAACGTGTATGCAAAATTTCATCTTGATCGGTTGAGTAGTTAAGGCGTAAAAAGGTAACAAACAAACAAACAAACGAAACTCATTTTTGCATTTATAATATTAGTAAGGATTATACACGCGAGTCCGCTTGCGTAAATATTGTTTACTAGATGTTCCCGCGGTTTCACCCGCGTTTATCGTTACTGCGCCGCCCCCGTGGGTCGTAGCGTGATGTTATATAGCCTATAGCCTTCCTCGATAAATAGGCTATCCAACACTAAAATAATTTTTCAAATCGAACCAGTAGTAATCACGCAGAATAAACCAGGAGAAACATCGTCTGTACTATGTCTGTAATGGGTAATTATTTTGCTGCAATGTTATATTAAAACTGCGATATCTCCTCAGATATTCATTGAAATCGAATGATGTAAAGGGCAATTTTGTTTTAAATTAAATACTTGTGATGAATAACGTATTTATTTGGATAAGGATTAATATCATGTTTATAAAAATACCTTAGCAAATAATGCATTATTTTAGTACAAATTTGGTTAGCATAAAAATGGTTATAGTGAGCCAACCTTAAAAGATAGACATATGCTGTCGCGGCCTTTTTTTTAGAACTTTTTAAGGAGAACAATTCTTTCATACATCATTTTTGCGAAACTTTAACTGTTTACGCAGCGCATGCAGCGGAAGCTCTCAAAAGAAAAAAAAACCCTCCGATTTTGAAACATTCTTCATTGGTGCTCCGCTCCTATTGATCTTAGCGTGATGATATATAGCCTATAGCCTTCCTCGATAAATGGGCTATCTAACACTGAAAGAATTTTTCAAATCGGACCAGTAGTTCCTGAGATTAGCGCGTTCAAGCAAACAAACAAACAAACTCTTCAGCTTTATAATATTAGTATAGATTAAGAATTTTGTATTTTTCTGAAAGAGCATTATGAAACGATTACAGTGAAAACCAGATATAACGACGTTGAAGGGACCATATAACTTCGGACATTATGTCCGATAGTTGTTATAAGCAATATACACAAGTACGTAGTTATATTAATTGTCATATGTATGTTTAGAATTTTTAAATATGTACAATTATGTAATATGGGTATAGGTTATGCTTAAGAACTTATTTCAAATAACACGTAGCGTGTAAATTGTATTTATTGTGTTGAATTTATTATTATTATGTTAATTTAGTTCAACCATAAACATTGCATAAATAATTAATAAAAAGTATTGTACATGTTGACAAACCAACATTTAATATTAGTAGTGAATCCACCGGCCGGCGCCTGCGACGCAAGATGCTCCGTCTTACACACACGCGCTTCATGAGTGACACACCCTACCGCATACCAGAGCACGGCTGCCGGCCAGTCGGTTCCTTACTCACTTACCGAGCCTACGCGTACTTAGCTCTGCATTATAGCCAAAAGTATCGTAATTATAGTGAATCTCGAACTTGTAATCTATCCGCTTTCGCTTGTTTATTCTTCTGCTCATCTTACTATATAGACTGTGACCTGTGTACTCCTTCTCAATCTCATTCTCTGCTTCTTCTACGTGTGTATCTGAATGTGAACTATTGTGTGGTGTAATAAACTATAAACCCTGAACTGTGAACTATCTTTCCTTTCTATCTTCCGCTAAACACTTCAACCCCGCACTGGTGACCCCGAAGAACACCAAGATGAGCCAAGTCGACAACGTGCCCGAGAACATTCGAGAAACATATCGCGTAGGCGTACGCATACCGCTATTTTTGCCAGAAAAACCGGCGCTGTGGTTTACTCAGTTAGAAGCACAATTTGCGCTAGCAAATATTACTACGGATAGTACCAAGTACTTCTACGCCGTCGGCAATTTGGATCCAGCATGTGCATGCGAAGTCGAAGATATTATCGAATCACCATCTACCGTCGGTAAATATGAAAAATTGAAAACGGAGCTCATCAAACGATTATCAGCATCAAAAGAGAAGAAAGTAAAGCAGCTACTCATGCACGAGGAGTTGGGAGACCGAAAACCTTCTCAATTCTACCGTCACCTCTTGTAATTAGCTGGCCCAAAGAGTTTCTACGCACCATCTGGACGAGCCGACTACATAGCGGTACGCAAAGCATCATCGCGTCGCAGCCAAAGACCGATTTAGACGAGCTGGCGGAGTTAGCTGACAGGATTCACGACGTTGTAACCCCTCAAGTGGCATCAACAACCACGCCGTTCTCCAATGGATCAGCTAACAGCTTAGCCCTGATTGCCGAATTGACAAAGCAGATAGAATCATTAGCAACTACAGTAGCTAGACTTTCAAGATCACGTTTTAGACAAACCCGCCGTGGGGCAGACCGAACCCGTTCAAATTCTACCAGATCACATTCAAGCTACAAGAAGTACCCAGTATGCTGGTACCATGGCAAATTTGGGGACCAAGCAAAACGGTGTATTCAACCATGCGACTTTCAAACGTCGGGAAAAGCTGTGGGCAGTCAATAAACGCGACTACCGACTGCCCCAGTATTGGTCGCGTTTTCGTCACAGACCAGAGGACGAAGATTCAATATCTACTCGACACCGGCAGCGACCTATGCGTTTTCCCACGCTCTATGACGCATAGACAGAACAAAGTGACCGGCTACCAACTTAGTGCGGCTAACGGTACTACAATAAACACTAAATTTTGTGTTAAATGTAGGTTTATGTCGCGATTTTACTTGGCAGTTTATTGTAGCTGAGGTAAATAAACCTATAATTGGAATAGATTTTTTATCTCATTATAATTTAATTGTCAATTGCAGAGACCAGTGTCTTATGGACGGTACTACAACCCTAGTGGCCCCGGCTTCGTCTGCTCGTTCGACCGGTGCCATTTCGTCAGTAAAGGTAATATTTGGTGATTCTACATACCACAACATACTACGCGAATACCCCGATATTACTCGACCACCAGGTATACACCGTACAATTAAATATAATACAGTTCACCACATCAACACTACACCAGGGCCACCTGTATCGTGTACGCCACGCAGGTTAGCCCCTGAAAAATTGAAAATTGCTAAAGACGAGTTTGAGACTATGTTACGAGATGGCATAGCCAGACCATCAAATTCGGATTATGGTGTTCTCCATTACACCTCGTGCCTAAAAAGGAGAATGGATGGCGACCGTGTGGTGACTATCGGTTATTGAACTCAAGGACCATACCGGATAAATATCCTATACGCCACATACACAATTTTTCACAAAGCCGAGGATCGAAGGTATTTTCAAAAATTGACCTGATAAAAGCGTATCATTTTATTCCTGTATTTCCAGACGATATTCATAAAACCGCCATTACGACCCCTTTTGGACTTTTTGAATTCCCATTTATGACTTTTGGACTTAGGAACGCGGGTCAAAGATTTGTTGACGAAATGTTACGTGGTCTAGATTTCTGTTACGTATTCTTAGACGATTTTTTGGTATTTTCAAAATACCACAGAACCCATGAGCATCATCTACGTCTTCTTTTCAAAAGACTTCAGGAATACGGCGTAGTAATCAACCTTTCAAAGTGTGTGTTCGGGTCAGACGAAGTAAAGTTCTTAGGATACAGTGTCTCTGCTAAAGGTACGAAACCACTACCCGAGAAAGTCGAAGCCATTAAAAAATTTCCAGTTCCGAAGACCGTAAAAGAACTGCGTAGATTTCTCGGTATGATCAACTTTTTTCGTAGATTTATACCGAATGCAGCACAACATCAGGCTCCTTTAAACGCGTTACTAACTGATTCAGTAAAAGGTTCATATCCTGTTAGTTTTACATCCAAAGAACTCGAAGCATTCAACGCGTGCAAAGACAGTCTTTGTAAGGCTACCATGCTAGCACACCCGGACTGCGACGCCAAGATAGCTCTGGTGACGGACGCTTCCGATACAGCTATAGGTGCAGTGCTGCAGCAACGAAAAGGTGAACAACCATGGGAACCTTTGGCATTCTACTCATGCAAGTTAAGCCCAGCACAGAGTAAGTATTCGCCATACGATAGAGAACTTCTAGCTATATATGAAGCTATCAAATATTTTCGACATATGGTTGAAGCACGTAACTTTGTGGTGTACACCGATCACAAGCCACTGTGTTTCGCGTTCCACTCGGGAAAGGAGAATTGCTCACCAAGACAGTTTCGGCACCTGGACTACATCGCCCAGTTCACGACAGACATAAGACATATTTCAGGTAAAGATAATGTCGTTGCTGATACGCTCTCCCGAATTCAGGAAGTCGTAAAACCAGTGGACTTGAATACGCTGGCCAAGTCTCAAGAGAACGACCCAGAACTACAGCAACTTCTGAGCAGCGACACTTCACTATGCCTGAAAAAAGTCAAATTACCAGGAACGGATGCCGAACTGTACTGCGATGAGAGTAGCAAGATTATCAGACCGTACGTCACAAAAGAACATCGCCACCAGGTTTTCGACAGCCTGCATTCTTTAATCCACCCAGGAGCTACCGCATCAGTCAAACTAGTGACTGAAAGATACGTCTGGCCCAGTATAAAAAAGGATTGTCGAGAATGGAGTCGCTGCTGCATTGCTTGTCAACGCTCGAAAATCACTCGTCATGTGTCGGCACCCCTAGGGATATATCCGCTCCCACGGGCACGACATTTTTCAATATTCATATCGACCTTATAGGACCATGACCACTGTCTCATGGTTTTCGTTATTGCCTCACTGCTATTGATAGGTTTACGCGATGGCCTGAGGTGATACCCATACAAGACATCACAGCAGAGACAGTAGCCCGAGCTCTTATGAGTGGCTGGATCTCAAGATTTCGTTGTCCTAAAAGCATAGTAACCGACCGTGGCAAACAGTTCGAGTCGGCGCTATTTCATCACTTGTCTGAAATCGTCGGATTTCAGCACAAACGTACCACAGCCTACGATCCTTCATGTAACGGCATCATAGAACGATTCCACAGACAACTGAAGGCCGCTATAGTTTGTCATGCAGGCAATAATTGGGTGGAGTCACTTCCATTGGTACTACTTGGAATAAGGACAGCACATAAGGAAGACGTGAAGGCTACACCAGCTGAGCTCCTCTATGGTGAAACACTCAGATTACCAGGCGAGATATTTCACCCAGAAAGTGTCGACACAGCAGACTTAACAAGTTACGTTGAACGTCTGAGATCATACGCAAAAAGGCTACAACCCGTACCCACATCACATCACGGTAGCAAACCAGTCTTTGTAAACAAAAACCTTCACTCAACAAGTCATGCCTTTCTAAGAAATGACACAACGGGTTCGCTTAAACTAGCGTACAAAGGTCCATTCGAAGTAATACAACGTGGAGACAAGATATTTACACTACTAGTCAATGGCAAGAAAATATCTGTTTCGATAGATAGACTCAAACCAGCATACCTTTTTCACTCGTCAGACACTTCTCAGAATTCAGATACCAACACAAACACGCCTCACTCAAACACATCACACCCTAACACTCAAACAACCACTCCGATCACCAAATCTACCCAAGCTGAAGACAAGGGTATCGTTCGGACGACCAGATCAGGTCGTACGGTTCGATTTCCGAATTCTTATCGCCCGTAGACACAGTCTCTGGAGGGGGGTGATGTAGCGTGTAAATTGTATTTATTGTGTTGAATTTATTGTTATTATGTTAATTTAGTTCAACCATAAATAATTAATAAAAGTATTGTACATGTTGACAAACCAACATTTAATATTAGTAGTGAATCCACCGGCCGGCGCCTGCGACGTAAGATGCTCCGTCTTACTCACACGCGCTTCATGAGTGACACGCCCTACCGCATACCACGGCCGCCGGCCAGTCGGTTCCTTACTTACTTACCGAGCCTACGCGTACTTAGCTCTGCATTTTAGCCAAAAGTATCGTAATTATAGTGAATCTCGAACTTGCAATCTATCCGCTTTCGCATGTTTATTCTTCTGCTCATCTTACTATATAGACTGTGACCTCCTTCTCAATCTCATTCTCTGCTTCTTCTACGTGTGTATCTGAATGTGAACTATTGTGTGGTGTAATAAACTATAAACTCTGAACTGTGAACTATCTTTCCTTTCTATCTTCCGCTAAATACTACAATCCCGCAAACATATCGAAAAAAGAAAATAAAATGTTTATTCTATTACTAAGTGAAGTCTACAAGCTGTACTCGGCTTAAAATATTCCTTCATAGATTTGAATAAGTTAAATTATAATAATAATTAAATTATTCGAATTGTTTTGTTTTCCTGGAACAAGTAAAACGGCTGGTCGCTTATGCCGATTAATATCGATAAAGTGCCGTCGTTTTAAACGATATGTCGCTGTATCCGATGTTGTTATAGGCGGTATGATTACATAATTGTTTATATAGGTTTCGGCCGGGACCTTGCCATTCCGTCGTAATAACCGATCCGTCGTTATAAACGATGTCGTTATATTCGGTTTCGACTGTATTTATAAAAGTTTATATTTTGATAATATGTGTATTTTGCTATTAATATATAGTTGAAATTCAGGATTCAAGTTAAATAGGCGAAAATTTAAAATTATATATATCTGATGACTTACATTCTATCATTCTCCATACCTTCTATTCTATCATCTTTAATGTGAATCAACAAACTTTTTGCCACAATAAGTCGGTGCTATAGGTACTTGCGCCAACTTATTGTGGCAAAAATTTTGCTTTTATTCTTTTAACGTAAGAACTATAATATACAAAGAATCGACACTGCTTGAGGAAATAATATTTATTTTTGAGAGCATACGCTGTGCTCTTTGCTCAAACTTGACGTACAAAGCCATTCTACTCTACAAAATATTTAGGACGAATAATCTATTCGTTTTATGACCAGTGATAGAAGTATAGTCACTAAATCACTAGAGATACCTCTGGTGTATGCTTTGTCAGGTGACCGCTTACAATCATCTTATTTACGCTTACCATCAAGCCATCAGTTTCGATATTCGCCAACTAATCATTAGAAATAAATTCTTAATGCTATCGAGGTCGAAAAGATTTTGGACGTGTTGGGATTCCCATGATTCATCTTTTATCAGGCGGGTTTCCTCCTATTGACTTGATTGACTGCATTTAAAAGCATTTATATTCATAAAACATTGTTATTACTGACACTTTCTTTTGTGAAATGCCGGTTACACATTTTTCTCCGCGGGAAAAGGGGAGCGGAGAGGGTATGTCGGTCTCACCCGAGGAAAGATGGAAAGTCTCTGGACCTACCGACTGAACCTACCACCATTTGCCAACTCGCAGCCTTGAATGGTGAGCGAATCGCCGGAACTGAAACTACTTCAGCTATCCACCTTCAAATTTCAGTATTAAAATATTCAAACAGTACAATTCGTTTTTAAAACATGTTTGCTGCCGACCGCGAGGTGTCTGTTTAAATTCATTGGGCAGTTGCTTTTATACTGCCAAAATAGTAAACAAGTATACGGCCCGCTTGATGGTAAGTGGCAGAGGAATCCCTCGCGCGTGTCCAAGTATTTAAAAGAAGGAGCGGTGCTACCTTCGTAATAGTCGATGTTGAATTGTACCTCCTGTCATTATATCGCCTACTGAAGGATTCTAGAAATTATACCCTCGTCGCCACAAGCATACGGCCCACCTGATCGTAAGTGGTCACCGTAGCCTACAGACGCCTGCAACACCAGAGGCATAGCGTGCGCGTTGCCAACGTTTTAGGAAGAAGGAAGTGGGAAGGAGAAGGAGCGGGAAGGGGGAAAGAGTGTTATTGGGCCTCCGGCGCTCTCACTCGCCGAGCGAAACACAACAGTAGGAATAGTGCTATTTCACGTCGATATTCTGTGAGAAGGTAGTCCTCCGGTCGAGCCGGCCCATTCAAGCTGAAGTTAGCGAGGCTCTATTACCTATAAAACATAGCAAGCATATTTTATTTATTTATGTAAAGAAATTTTCCACTGCATTTCAGAGTTTAGAGACGTATTCTGTATAGCATAGTTCATTCCTATTATGTGGCACTTAAGCATAGGTGACTCATTGTGTTATATGTTCTATACAGGAAAATAAATTCGCACTAAAGCATAGCTGAGGAGTTCCGTAAAACACTTCTTCCTAAGCCTAGGGGAAGTACATGCGTAATGATAATGTACAAATAGTTGAGTCTTATCTGTTTTTCTATTTGCTTACTATCTTGTAGTACGGTGTTTTCATTAGAACTACTTATTTTTACTACTGTTAAAGTTTTCGAGGAAACTATCGACCGGCACCTTGCTTTTCTTGTATGGGCTATTCTGCCGGCCCTTGCTTTCGAAATTGAGTTTTGACGTATTCGGAATCAGTAAAAAGACGCATCTGCCAGTATTCTTATAAATAATGGATATAGTAATTAATAACTAATTACATATTTCCTTAACGCATTTTTTGTAATCAAAACAGACATAATTGCTTACTCATTGAATACAGCAAAGTGACAAATAAATATATGTTAAGCGATTACCGTTTGCATATGATCTTTGTAATGCCAGGGATATCACTCGCGTTTCCGATCCGAGGGAGATGGAGTAAGAGATAAGAGATAGGATAATAAGAGAAAGATAGGTATTTAAGCCTGCCTAATGTAGATATAGTTCCAGCGATCTACCCACCAAAAAAAAAAACAGCAATGAGTCAAACCGTGCTGGTTTTAGCCGCTAGACCTGGATTAACCACCGATCGACTCACCACCAAAAACAGTGAGTTGGTACATCGTGGTGGTTTTATTCGGTTGGCCTGGATTTCCCTAGGAGAGCCCAACATAACCTTATCGTCACCTCGTGACGAAGCAATAAGTAAAGGGAGCATTTAAACACATTAAAAGTCGGTATTTGTGCTTACAGAACTCATACTCAGCGGCCACAGAGACGGCTATCGTAGGGCGAGCTAAGCGGTTGCCCAAATTCGCCTAAAGCCTGTATCGTCCCCGTTTAACATTTTAAATGAATACTCCCGATATAATTCTATACCTATTATACGAAAGAGTTAATGTTTCACATTTTTTAGTTAAGATTTTAATTTCCAGGAAATTGTTTAATGTCGCGAAGGACCTTTGCAATTTTGTTTTAAATGTTGTGCATGTTTATTCGTTTCGACCGCAAAATAATCAATTTTCGGTTTAATTCAGCATTGCTGGAGTTGACTAATCGAATCGAATCGAGAATTTATGAGTGCTGCCTAAAGAGATAAGCAGATTATAAGATAGAGTTACAAGAAATTTGTCAAGTTTATACACGACTATTTAAATTTTAATTAAATACATAACTATATTCCATCTTTTAATCGATTTGGCGCGTTCTTAAATCGATTAATTGAATAGATCCGATGTGTGTGTGACGATCATCAATTTTTTGACCTGAAAAATCTAGTCCTTGATTAATTAGTAGTTAGTCTAAATAAGTTTTTAATGAAATTAGTTGTTTTAGTGAAAGAAGTATTAATTTTCAATACTTGGTGCCTGTTCTTTGTAGGGTATTGATTTTGCCTCTAAAGTTGGCAGCGGAACATTTTTTTTACAAAGTCTGCAATTGGCGCATTGTCCCTATTATATGCAACCGTGCTATTGTAACCGGTTACCGTAAAAGGTAGGGGTCACCGCTTACCGTTTCTTTTTGCATGTCAAATATCTATTTTTCGACACCACATATCGCGTTTTAGAATGTGTGCCTGCCACAACAGACGCAAGTGCGCATAATAAAACTATTGTGCTTTTTACTTGCAGCGGAATAGAAGACGCTCGTGTAGTCAACGTCACAATGATGTATAGACCAAGAAAACGCGCAATACGTCAACGGTAAGATCTGTAGTGTGGCTTAACTTAGAATTGACATTGTTGCGTTTACAACATTAATTTTCTTGTGTCTTCTATTTTATCACTTTCTTGTATTTCACGAGGATGGCACTCACTGTTTGCTGATAACATTGTTGAACCTGGTTACATAGGTGATAGCATAGCGGCAATTAATAATACCTAAATAAGATAAAAGCATTTCGATCTAGTAGTAGGAGTTGTTTTCAAATGATGCACAATACAAACTGACGTTACCGCTAGTTAACCACAACTGTGCGAGAGAGATTGCGTTTTCTTTCGCACTTTGAATCCACTTTTTTATATTTCCAAATTTAAAATAATAATGACTCCAGTATTTTGCAAAAAAAAAAAAAACAAATCAAATGCAAGTATCCTATTGGGAGCAGTTAGTCTCAAATTTGACCACCTTGAGGTTTTTTAATTTTCTCGGCAGGTTTGATCTTTAGTGAGTGTTATAACGAAAACTGTGTTAGTTTTTATCTTTCCAATGGGTATTTATATGGTGTTTATGCTAACATATTTAAGTAAATGTAATTAGGTTCAAAAGCGAAATGAAGTTGAATATGATTTAAGCTATTAAACTATTTTAGATTTAGGTTTACCCTTTCCCGACGTTTAGGTTGTTTTCCAGCAGCCATGGTCACGGGTAGGCTGTCCACGTGACCATAGCCATAAAATCCGTATAAAGTAAAGGGTTTTCCAATAAGAGGAATTATTTTGATATATATTCAAAGAAAAATGCCATTTTTTAATATAAATGATCTGATGTTTATTTCATTATAAAGAGGAAGGTATGCCGTTAATAGTGGAAAATAACATCAGGCGAATGACCACCACGACCACGCTTACAGGACCATATCCTTTTCATGAAATTTTCCATAACCAAATGGCAAAGTGGCTGCACTATGTCCTCGATAGCCTCACGAATTACATCTTTGAGGTCTTGAATCGACGCTGGGCTTTTGGCGGAAGAAGTTGCAAGGTGTTAAATCACAAGATCTCAGTGGCCAATTGTGATCACCTCTTCGAGAGATAACACGGTCTGGAAACTTTTCCCGTAAAAGATCAATGATTTCGTTGCTTGTGTGGCACGTAGCGCCGTCTTGTTGAAAGTAAACGTTGTCTAGATCAATACCATCCAATTCCGGCCATAAAAACCATTATCATCATCTCTCGATAGCGCAATCCATTCACCGTAACTGTTGCTCCAGCCTCATTTTCGAAAAAGTAAGGTCCAATGACTCCGCCGTACAATAAACCGCACCAAACAGTCACACGTTGAGGATAGAGAGGCTTGTCAACAATAACTCTTGGGTTTTCCGAGCCCCAGATGCGACAATTTTGCTTGTTGACGAAGCCACCGAGGTGGAAATGGGCCTCATCACTAAAGATGATTTTTTGATGGAATTCCGGATAATTTTCATGCATTTCAACTACCCAATCAGCAAAGACACGACGTTGTTGATGATCGGCCGGCTTAAGTTCTTGTGTTAACTGAACTTTATAAGCCTTAAGACCCAAATCTTTATGCAAAATACGGTGTAATGACGTTTTTGGAATACCTAATTCCAAAGAACGACGAGGAATGGACAAACCTGGGTTTTCTTCAACACTTTCGGCTACAGCAGCAATATTCTCGGCTGTTCTTGAGCGACGTGCACGGGTTTTATTCTTCACATCACTAAGTTGTCCCAACAGCTCGAATTTTTCCACCAATTTCTGTATTGCGGTCCGACAAGGTGCTTCACGACGACCCAAAAATGTTCGAGTTTTACGAACCGTCTCTGCCAAATTTTCACCATTTTTATCGTGAATTTTAATAATTTCAATGCGTTGTTGAAGCGTGTATCGTTCCATTTTTATTAATGGCGTAGTTTCTACTTGTCAAATGTCAAAAAATGATAGCTTCAAAAGTGACATCTACCGAAATAGCGGGCTATTCAAAATAACACCTCTTATTGGAAAACCCTTTAGTTTAATTTCAATGTATAACATTCGCATAAACGTAAGACAATATAAAAGTATGGCATCTTAATTACTATCCTATGCATATGCATGGCATTTATGCTTACAGTATGAGTAGGCATATGCGTGATACTTACGTATGCATGTGTTGAAATTGAAAATTCATGCGTATGCGCATGTAATGATTTTAGTGATTATCTTTTGTTTTATTTCTTTTTTTATCTTTTCAGGCCTCTTGTGCTTAAGTAAGTAGACGGTACGGTGCTTAAGTAAGTAATATGCATGATTTTTTTTATTGTATGATTTTATATAGGTACTTAACTGTTAATATATGTATATCCTAGATATACTAACTTTAAAATACTAACACTAAAATGTGTAATTATTTCTGCATGGCAATTTAACTGCATTCTGCATGGCGTTTGTATAATTTACTACCTTACAGACTCTTGTCTTTAGCATATTATAACTACTAAATTATAGAAAGTGAACGAAGCGGAATCTGGATGTAGAATGCTGTCGCTTTGTCAAGTAAGCTATAAGTAGCCGTGCGTGAGTTATTTAAATTACACTTTATTATAAAATAGTTTTAGTTTCCATTGACGGCATCTATTTGATGATTTTCAGAAACTATATTACCAGCACCGCACTTTTTTCAATGTACACGAAGTTGTTTGAATGATGACACTTTCTTAATTTAGTGGTTTGCATGTTCTTAATCTGTGTAGCAAAATATATATCTACTAATAGAAATGGTATACACATACTAACTATTACCTACAGAATTATAATATTTTTATATACATATTTATTTTCGTTAAGATTTGTCTGATGTAAAGTTCTAGAATATACAAATCATTTTATGCTTTGTCATGTATTGCGTGTTGCTTTATGAACCAATTAAAACGACGATGTGGTGATTGAATATTGACTGGTTTATTGTTACTTAATTAAGGCTTATATACTAAGTTATTATACATACGTAGTACGGACCTATATAGGAAAGGGAAATTATGATGTTTACTTTATTTGCATAATTAACAATATTAACTATTATGTATTACGGCACGTAGTATTTTGCTTTGCTAATAACAAGTTATATATATCACGTTTGCATGTACTATACTATACTATGATATACTATGGCTTTCGCCATAGATATTCCCCCCTTGAAGAAAAAAACTAAATTACACATAGTAATAATTAGATTAGAAAAAAAATAATAATACAGATTAATTTTATGCCTACGTTTCTAAACAACGTTTGCGTCTCTAATTATTTTCGTAAGCCTCTTCTCGATCTTATTGCTTACGAATTTGAATACTATGACTATGGTTGCGATTGTACATATGACAACCCCTGCTATCGTCATGAATATTATCCAGCTCCGGATCCCTTGTACTTCCTCGACCACTTGGGAGTGCAGGTTTAATAAATCTTCTGGTTTTACTGCATTGTTCTGCACCATGTTGATTTGTTTCTTCTCGTGGCTCGAGTTTGATCCCATGCTATGTGTTGTTTTGACGCTGTGCTAAGTGAATGCATAAAGTAGTGTTATTCTAGCTTATATATTATAATTGGAATCTAACCGTCGGGCGGGAGATTCTACCAGAACGTGTTCTTGTTTCTGTTTTCTTATCTGCTTGTGAAGTTTTCATTATCTGGTCGTCTATTGTCCGTTTGCTTATCTTGCTATCGTTTAACATGAATGCAGGTTTAACTCTATCGATAGCTACACTTTTTTGTCGTCCGTTTATCAAGATCGTGAAGATCTTATCATTTCGACTGATGACAAGATAAGGACCATCGTACGGCGGTGTAAGACTTGGCCGTAATCGGTCACAACGTAAGAAAACGTGCTTACATTCCGATAACTGTGGGTGCACGAATATCTTGTCGTTCTTACTTTGTCTTTGTGGAACAGAAATCATGTGTTCTAAGTTGTCCTTAATTTCTCTGATAAAATCTGCGTATGTTGAGTTATTATGTGTCTCGAAAAATGCTCCAGGCAATCTAATTGTTGAACCGTATACTAATTCAGCTGCCGAGTATCCTGTGTCTTGCCGTAAACTCGTACGTATGCCAAGTAAAACGGTAGCTAACTCTTTTGTCCAATTGATTGTGTTACCTCTTGCTATCAATGCCGTTTTCAATGTTCTGTGCAGTCGTTCTACTTTAGAGTTTGACTGTGGATGATATGGGGAGGTCCGAATTTTATGAATTCCCATTAAGTTTGCTAAATTTTTGAATATTTCAGATTCAAATTGGCGTCCCTGGTCTGTGGTAATGTATTCAGGGCATCCGAATCGGGCTATCCAGCCTTCATATACCGTTCTGGCTACGGTTTCTGCAGTTATATCAGCTATGGGAAATGCCTCTGGCCATGAAGTACAACGATCTATCATTGTAATTATGTATCGTTTGTTTTTAGAAGTGGGTAGAGGCCCAACTAAATCAATATGAAGATGGGAAAATCTTCCTGTTGGCATGAATTTTCCGAATTGTGATTTTGTATGACGATGTATTTTTGCTCGTTGACATTGTAAACATGTCTCAGTCATCTTATTTACGTCTTTATTCATATTTTCCCATATATAGTTAGTTGAAATCAGTTTTCTCGTAGTATTCTTACCAGGATGGCTAATGTTATGAAAACTTTCGAAGATAGTTTTCCTGAATTTGAGGGGCATAAAAGGGCGTTGTTTTCCTGTTGATATATCACAATAAATCTTAATATTTTTATCTGGAAAATGTATTAATTCTATTTTTAACGATTTATTGGCTTTTAATCGTTTTAACTCGCTGTCATTCTTTTGATATTTTTCTACCTCGTACCAATCGATTGCAGAGGGTAAGGATATCGTTTCGATAACTCGAGATAAAGCATCGGCTACCAAATTCTTGTGGCCGCTGATGTGCTGGATATCCGTACTGAATTGTGATATATAATCCAGATATCTGATTCGTCTAGGGGTATCATCCAATGACGGCTTCTTATCGAAAGCATGCATTAGTGGTTTGTGATCCGTGTAGACCGTAAATTCTCGTCCTTCGATGAGTCTTCTGAAATGTTTTATAGCCATATAAATACCTAGTAGCTCTCTATCGTAAGTAGAGTATTTTGTTTGGGCTTCACTTAGTGGTTTGGAGAAAAAAGCTATCGGCTCCCATTTTTTGTTTCTTCGCTGCTGTAGTACAGCGCCTACGCATTTGAGACTAGCATCCGTCATTAAAGCTATTTGCGCGTTGCTGTCCGGACATGCTAATGTAGTTAATTGTCGAATGTCCTGCTTGCAACATTCAAACGCGTGGTTTGCTTCGGTATTCCACTGTATAACTGTCTTATCATTTTTCTTACAATTAATTAAATATTTATTTAAAGGTGCTTGATGTTTTGCTGCATGTGGAATACTGCTTCGGTAGAAGTTAATCATACCCAAAAAACGTCGTAATTCATTTATCGTTTGTGGTTTAGGGTAATTGTTTATGGCTTGAATTTTTTCCATAGTAGGAGTCAACCCTTGGCTCGTTATATGATAACCGAGGAAATCAATTTCCGACTTGGCAAATTCGCATTTGTTTGTATTTATTGTTATGCCGTGATCATGCAAGCGCTTAAACACCTCTTCTAAGTGTTCATAATGTTCCTTAATATTATTTTTCTTATCAGCGATAAATATGTCGTCTACATACACGAATACGTAGTCCAAGTCTCTGAATATAGAGTCCATAAATTTTTGGAAGGACTGTGCTGCGTTTCGTAACCCGAATGGCATTCTGATGAATTCAAAAAGTCCAAAAGGGGTTATAATCGCTGTTTTCTCTGGTTCAGCTACGGGCAGAACGTGAAAAGCTTTCTTTATGTCTATTTTGCTGAAAATTCCTTTTCCGCTTGCCACGTACGTAAAATCAAGTAGCCTTGGAAGTGGGTACCTGTCTGGTACTGTTATTTTATTTAGTGCGCGGTAATCTCCACATGCTCTCCATTCGCCATTCTTCTTCTTGACTAAATGAAGTGGCGATGCCCATTGACTGCTTGACAGTCGGCAAATTCCCATATCCATCATGTCTTGGAATTCCTGTTTTGCAATTCTGTATTTATCAGGAGGTAATGGACGCGCTCGAGTAAATACTGGGAAACCTTTTGTTATTATTTGATGCTGTACTTGGTGCTTGGTAGGTAGGTTCATCGATCTAGGCTTTGTAATGTCTTCATATTTCTCTAACAATCGCTTTATTGGTTCCTGTAGAGAAGCGTTTAACGATCGGACTGATGCAATGTTTGCTCTCACTATTTTGGCAGGCGTTTTCAAACCTGTCTTTTTATCGATCAGTTTTTTTCCGTGTATATCTACTAATAATTGATAATGATCCAGAAAATCAGCTCCCAGAATTGCCATCTTGACGTCGGCAATGGTAAATGTCCATTTAAAGCTTCGGCGAAGTCCTAGGTTAAGCATTAAAGTGCGTTCCCCGTATGTATTTATAGGGCTGCCGTTGGCGGCGAATAATTTGTATTCGCATGCTTTGCTCTCGTTATTTGTGCGATTGATAACCGAAATGTTAGCACCCGTGTCGACTAAAAATCTATAACCACTGTTTGAGTCAGTTATAGTTAGACGGTTTGCTGGGTGAATAGCACAGAGACCCGTCGTTTTCTGTGCTACTTCTAGTTTTCCGACGGCCTGATATTTTTGTTCATATTCCACGAACATGGCTTCTTGCATTTATACGAATCTTGCTTGAAACGATTATGATAATAACAAATTCCATTATGCGAGCTTCTGTGGCGCGACCTTGACCGTGAGTGTGACGTATGGCGTGAATGGAATTTGCTGCGTTGCATAGGTTGATGCTCGCGTGCGCTACGTAATGCATTTATTTCTATTCGCATAGCTGCAAGTTGTGACGATATGTTTGTTATTAAATTAATGTCAACCGATGTCTCTTGAGTGGTATTCTTGTTGTAGGTCAAGTTTTCATATATTTTATCGGCTAACTCGCTCAAGTTGTCTAATGATAAATTGTTTGTAACCGATATAATCGCTGTTAGCGAAGCGGGAAGTTGTCTTAGCCACAGAAGACGAATAGTGTCGTCGTTTATATTTCCACATCCCGCTTCCTTCATTTTTCTCAAGAGCTGGGAAGGCTTTTGGTCTCCGAGGTCCGTTTCTGATAGTAGTCTGTGAAAACGTCGGTGTTCGCTCTCTTCGTAGCAGTTTATTAGACGTTCCTTGATGGTGGAGTACTTATTATCGCTGGGAGGATTAGTCAAAATGTCACTAACCTGATGGACTACCTCTTTTGGTAATTTAGATATTACCATATTGTATTTGTAGTCTTCGCCCTGTTTTTGTGGTGCCAAGAATGCATCGACCATGCGTGGGTGCGAGCGAGACAGCCGCGGGACTGCGTATCATATGTAATTGAATGTTATTTATCAGATCATCATATCATTGGAGTATCAATTCCGTTACCCAGTAATAAGCGTACGGATAGTATAGTTTCGAACTCTCGTTGTACAATTAGCAGTAAGTTAGTTTATAAAAAGATCTGTGATTACAACTGGTCTCAACTGTTATCTTTAGAATGTCCGTTACAAATATATGATAAGTTACATTGTGTATTTGGTGAGATATATCGTGATAGTAAAACAGTATTGCCAAACATTAAAAAACGAGAAACACAGCCATGGGTAGGAAATGTTTTAAAAATATGTTATTGCGAAGGGACCAATTATTTAGAGAATGGAGAGAAATGCCTAATAATAGTACTAAGCGATTGGAGTATACAAGGTATAGAAACAGGGTTAATAAATTATTATTTAAAGAAAAAAATAAGTATAGACAGGAAGAGATAAAGAAATGTAATGGTGATCCTAAAAAGGTTTGGCAAACAATTAATAGTTGGATAGGTAAAGAGAAAGCTAGTATAGATGATATACTAAATAAATATTTTGGTAATAATTATACAATGTATGATATATGTAATAAGTTTTCAGATACATTAACTGAGGAAATTAGTAGTATAAAACATAAATGTGATAAGAAATTTCTTGATAGATCTCAGTATGTTAATCTCAGTAATGTAACATTTCGATTTAAGCCAGTGACTAGTCATTCAGTTTGTAAAGTGATAGATAAGCTTAGCAATGAAAAAGCGCCAGGAATAGACTGCATTAGAATAATAGACTTAAAAGCAATAAAAAAACAAATTTCACCAGTTTTGGCACACTTTATCAATAGGTGTCTTTCGGCGGGTCAATATCCTAGCCTACTTAAGAAAGCCATAATAAGACCTATATTCAAACAGGGAGATCACACCGATTACACTAACTACAGACCAATTGCTATCCTATCTGTGATTAATAAAATAGTAGAAAAAATGGTGGTAGGTCAGGTTAGTGAATTCTTGGAACAGCATCAGATACTATCTGATACTCAGCATGGTTTTAGGCGCGGACGTAGTACCGCAACAGCGCTGTCGAGCTTTTCGGAGTATATAAATGACAGTATGGACCAGGGTCATCAGGTCCTGGCGTTATTTATAGACTACAAAAAGGCATTCGACACCTTGGACCATGAGGTACTTCTCCAGGCTATGGACGAGTGTGGAATCAGGGGACCGACTAATAAGTGGTTCCAGAGCTATTTAAGTGACAGAACTCTTCAGACGAGCATATCAGGTACCACTGGCAGGGAAACCGCAGTTACTCTGGGAGTACCAACCGGTTCCGTATACGGACCAGTTGGTTACATCATGCATGTAAATAGTGTTACCAATGTAGTTAAAAAATGCCGCGTTTACATGTACGCCGACGATATGTGCCTGTTATATTCGTCTAAAAACATACAAGAGTCGAGAGCAGCAATCCAAACAGACTTTAATAATATCACCAAGTGGGCACACGACAATGGCATTTTAATAAATATTAGCAAAACTAAAATTATGCACATACATTCACCACATAATCTAGTTGCAAAGAATATCGCTAGATCAGATATCAGTATAACTGGCCACACATATGAGTGCTTACACGCCGCGAACTTGAACTGTGTCTGTCAAAACTTAGAGTACGTAAAAACATTTAAATACCTGGGTCTATGGGTGGATTGTAATGCTAACTGGAAGACACATGTTGATACAGTGTGCACAAAACTCAGAGCAGTACTGAGTAAGTTTCATACGCTAAACGCGCCATTAAATAGAAAAACATTACGTGTTGTCTATTTCGCGTTAGCCGAATCTTTAATAAGTTATGGACTAAGTACATATGGTCGCACATTCAAAACTTATTTAGATTATATTAAGTCACTGCAAATCCGCTTTTTAAAATACCTTGTTACCCCTAAGACAAAACGCAACTGTAAAGATAATTATGATAAATTGTTTCTTGTATGTAAAATACTTCCTGTTCACGAAAGGGTCAAATACTTGGTGGTCCTTGAGCAATTTCACAATGATAAATATAAAACCAAAATTAAAAATACTTATAATACAAAACGTGTAAGAGAACAGAAAGTAGTCCGTCAACCAGTAAAGAACTATTACGGTAAAAGAACCAACAAGTATTTGATCCCGACGTTATATAATACTAATAATTGCCTTCGGCAACTTAATAATAAAACGAGTAAACAAACATTGAAATATAAGTACAAAAATATTTTACTCACAGAGTACGGCATGCAGATAAAAATTTAGAATTATTGTAGTATTTATTGTTACCTTATATTATAACACTAAACATAGTACCTACACGGATATATGCATATTTGTAGCTATTAAATAAAACTGTTATTGTTGTTAGCTCATACCAAATGTTTGTCGAGCGCTATTCCCGCCGACAAACTGTCACACAGTTTGGTGGGTATATTTAGCTTGTGTAATGTATTATATTCAATATATGTTTTAATTATTAATTATTATTATTAAGATGGCTTCAAACTGAGCGAACCATAATCGTGGTGAGTCTGTCCAAAATTGCGGTAGTTTTTCCGTGACCGTGATTGCAGCAACAGTTTCGCAGCCTGAGTCGCCTTTTGAAGGAGTTATTGGTGGAGCCATTTTTCTTCTGACGTTATGAGGATGTGATAATATCGTAATAATATTGTTCTCTAGATTCACCGCTGAAAACCAAATTGGGTTCCGGTCGTCCCGGTATTATATCAGCACTAGAGACCAATAGATCACGTCGGAGTCACCAATTATTGCGTGTTGCTTTATGAACCAATTAAAACGACGATGTGGTGATTAAATATTGACTGGTTTATTGTTACTTAATTAAGGCTTATATACTAAGTTATTATACATACGTAGTACGGACCTATATAGGAAAGGGAAATTATGATGTTTACTTTATTTGCATAATTAACAATGTTAACTATTATGTATTACGGCACGTAGTATTTTGCTTTGCTAATAACAAGTTATATATATCACGTTTGCATGTACTATACTATACTATGATATACTATGGCTTTCGCCATATCATGCTTAGCTGTATAGCTAAGCGACGCCTAATGGAGTCCAAAATCCTACTCATCTCAGGGACAACACGAGGTTATTTGGCTGCATTCTTCTGTAAGTTCAAGGTTGTTCCAGTTGGTTGAAGGTTCAAGGTTAGTCAAGCTGCCTCTCCGCCTCGCTCAAGCTACCCCAATTTGAATTGAAATCTTAGTTTTAAGGGAAGCTTGCGCTTCAGCGTACCTCTTTTAAAATATGTAGTTATTTTAATAATAATAATAATAATCATTTATTTAACTTAAATTGGTGCAAATGGATACAGAGCTTATGTTACATCGTAAAGGTAAATTATAAGGGGTGCCTATACTAGGGTAAACCTGTGCCACAGACATTAGGGGCACATACTGTATAATAAAGATATAAATTCTAAAACAATACTTATAAAACATTATTATTTGTATACAAAACTTATGAATTACATTATAAACTAAGTGATTACTATGACAACTTAAAGAGCTATTTCATGGACTGTGCCGTCGGCTTGACCTATGAGATTACCTCTCTCGATTTACCTTAAGATACATACATGTCTTAACTTCCCGTGCCGTCTAGACGCGCTCGCCACCGCCCGATTCCCATTTAACCCGCGCGGGGTGAGGGGCGTGCGGGCGGGGGTTAGCGCGGTGCGTGTCAGTACGCTTTCGATTGACCCGCGATGCACGCATGTCCCTGCTATTGCGCAGAATAATACGTATATTTAGTTAAATTAACGACGAGTGTTCGTTCGAGATCCTATAGAGTGGATCGACAGTGTTGTTATTGTGAATTAATGGACTGACATCGTACCATGGTGGGTTATTCCTTTATTTGTAAGTGTTTGTAATTTTTCCATATGTACTGACCAGGAACGTACAAAATAGTACCTTTACGTTATCGTGATAGTACTATTGTTGTTATTTATATTACTTACTTGATCATATGTTATTAATTTCACTATCTGCGTGTCACTCAGCCCAGATTTGTGAGTTCATTTCAATATGTTATCTATGGTCTAATACCATAAACATTTGGTTATTAACTTACCGCGTCATGGTCAGAAATCATGACGGGCCAATTCCGCGAGCCGTAAGGGTCAATATTGTGACCCGTACGGGCTAATTTCGTGAGCCGAACGGGTCAATCCCGTGGGCCGTACGGCTCTATTCCGTGAGCCGTACTGCCCAAACCCGTGAGCCGTACGGAACAATTTGAGCCATACGCGCCAATTCTGAGCCGTACGCGTCAACCCCATGAGCCGTACGGGAACTCATGAACGATAGGGGATGAACTTTGTGAAATAATATTCTAAAGCATATTTTGCTTGTTTTAGGCTTTATCCCCTGAGGATACGCACACCCTCGAGTCATTACTCAGCTGGGAACCAGATAATCCCGAGGACAAACTTATCCTCAAAATAATAATAAGGTTCATTAACGGACACCTACCTGAAGGATGGCAACAACGGAGGATCAGAATTCTCGATAAAGAAGATTTGCTGGGAAGTGAACTAGACTCCCAGATTCTAAACAAAATTCGGTTTGCCATTCCAACTGTTGGACTAGCAAGGGCCTTTTCACCTGACTGTACTTCTCTAAGGGAAAAAACTTACAGGGATATAAAACTAAAACTTTTGAATTGGCCGCTATGTGTAGGTCTTATTATCCACCCCATATCACTGGCAGCAAGAGTTCGGGGTTCTGCGGTTCAAAATGAACTTGTTATAGCCTCTATAGCGGATATGAAACCCCTCTTGAAAAGTAGAGAGGAAGCAAATCGGGAGCTAACAGGGCAGCAGACCGACCAATCTGAGGATGATACATCGATTCCATCCACACAAACCTCCTCTGGGAGAACCAAGAAACCGAGTCGCCTAGACAAACTAGAGCAGAGTCAAAAAAAAATTAGAATCGATGATGGAACAATTTATTAAAACTTTTCAACCACAAGAAAATGCCTGTTTGGAAACCGAAGACGAATATATCGGGAGAAGAACAAGAGATTATACCTCCGACTACAACGATGTCATCAAAGCCCTGGGAACCGCCAGCTGCATCTGTTGATGAAGATTTTGATTGGACTCCTGCCACAAAGCAACAATACCCGCAAATACCAGCCCCTAAACCGCACGTGGCCACACAGGGTAGTGAGTGTCAACGTTTAAGTGACATTACATTCAACCAAATCAGATATGCGGAAGTCCAGAAGAAATTGCATGCTAGCCCAGTCTTCAACTCCTTACAAATAAATCCTATACTCGCCGCTTACGGATCCTCTTCTAATCAAGATCACCTAGTTCGTATGGACTACACCCTGGGCACAGTTACTCATGGCTTACTGCTCCAACGAGAGGCATAGACAAACACATTAAAGGATTTAGCCAATAAATACCCAGCTATGAAACAGGACTTAAAAGATATTTTAATGACAGACTCAACCTTAAAATCTATATCAGATGATTTGCTCCAGTACGTGTGTGGTAGAAGAGCAGAGGTCATAGAACAAAGAAGGAATACTTTCCTTCCAAAGGAGGAATATCAGGCAGCTCTTCTTGGTGCAATCCCTCCATCAACCTCGCATCTTTTCTGTGAAACTGGACTAGCAGAACTGATGAAACAACCACCTCAACAAAGCTTTTTTCGTCAGCCGCATAAGAAGCCTTTTCAACCAAAGAATTACAACACCTATTCAGGGCGTCAGATTAGACCATCAAATAAGGTGTCAAAAGCGTCCAAATTTGTTAATCGACCACGAAAGTCCAGTTCCAACAAAACGCAAGAAACCTTCAAGCGCCCGTTCAATACCAAAAACAAGGATTACAGTCAATCTTCTTCCCGAGGAAAGTCTTCTAAGATCTCAAGAAGAAATAGAAATGACTGACACGTTCAACGGAGGGCGGCTTGTGGAATTTGTAGAGATTTGGAAGAAGGAGTGGGTGCCAGTAAATGTCCTCAAAATAATAACAGGATACATTATTCCATTTGTCAAGAAGCCACCTCTCGTACCGTTTCATCCAAAAATATTAACAAAATTCGAAACAAAAAACCTAAATACAGAGATTCAAGCTCTAATACACCAAAGAGTCTTAGAAAAATCTACATTTCGGACAGGATTCTTATTAACGATGTTTCCAGTTCCAAAATCCAACAAGAAGGTCCGCCCAATAATCAATTTGAAAGGTCTGAACAAATACCTAACCCCGAAGAAATTCCGCTCGTTAAACCATTTCAAGGTGCCTCGTTTCTTGCAGAAGGGAGATTTTCTCATAAAAATCGATATTTCCCAGGCATATTTTCATATTCCAGTAGCCCACCGTCATCGAAGGTTTCTGTCAATAGTCTACCAAAAGAAAGTATTCCAATTTACATGTCTCCCGTTCGGCCTATCAACGGCACCACTGACCTTTGCAAGGGTAACAAATTGAATAGCATCACGACTACGGCAGATAAATATAAGAGTTATTGTCTACCTCGACGATTTCTTGCTCGCCAACTAAGATCCAATAAAATTAGAAGCAGATGACGATACAGTTTCTAACAAAACTAGGCTGGATTATCAACATGGACAAAACTTTACAGAAACCATCTCAGAACATCGAGTATCTAGGAATACATTGGGATACATTTCACAATACAAAGGCACTTCCAAAACAAAAGATATTCTCCCTAGAGAAAGATCTCAACAAAGTTATTTCAACCCAAAGATGGACTTGGCAGTCTTCAAAAAGTTTACTAGGGAAACTAAACTTTGCCTCCTTCGTAATACCGCTAGGAAGAATTCACTCCAGAGAAATACAAAGAGCAGCCAACATTCTGCCAGAGAACTTAGCCCACAAAAAATATCCCATTCCGGAGAAAGAATTCCAACAATGCAAGTGGTGGATTCAGAATCTCGAAAAGAAAGACATTCTATTCAATTGCGCCGAAACTATATTCATCACATCAGATGCTTCAGACAAGGGATGGGGAGCACAGGTGAACGGAAAGCACCTCAGCGGCACCTGGACCACTCATCAGACACAATGGCACATAAACAAAAAATAATTATTTGCGGTAATACTAGCCCTAGATTCCGAGAAAGATTCGATAAG
Source organism: Catocala sponsa (assembly GCA_963564715.1). Classification (NCBI taxonomy): domain Eukaryota; kingdom Metazoa; phylum Arthropoda; class Insecta; order Lepidoptera; family Erebidae; genus Catocala; species Catocala sponsa. The sequence continues at coordinate 15,267,634 of OY751351.1, forward strand.
GAACAAAAGAGTGGTCGTTCAGTCAGACAATCGTACCGTAATAGCATACATAAGAAATCAGGGCGGGACAAAATCATCACAGTTGACAGACCTTGTCTTTCAACTGTTGACGTTGACCAAACAGTTAAATGCGACAATTTGTCCTCAATTTATACCAGGGTTATACAACGATGTAGCCGACAGCTTATCCCGGCAGATGCGTCTAGCGGATTGCCATCTGTCACCACAGATTTGCAACCGAATATTTCAAAAATGGGGTATCCCCGAAGTAGACCTGTTTGCATCGAGCAATTCGAAGGTAGTTCCAATTTATGTATCTCGGGATGCAAAGGACAAAGATGCTCTTTTTATAGACGCCTTCAGCAAGATACGGGAATTCAAGTTAGCATGGATCTTTCCACACCCTTCACTGATTCCTCAAGTACTGGCACACCTAAATCATGCCAAAGGCTCATACATCCTGATTGTCCCACGTTGGGAGAAAGTATTTTGGAGGTCAGATCTGAAATCTCGAGCAAAAGACCATCCATTTCAGATACGGAACCTACATCATCACCTCAAAAACCTAACAATCCCAATGAATCCATCGAAAGTTCTAAACCTACATTTGGAGGCTTGGAAGGTACAGGGTGGTCATTGTTAACAAGGAACTGGGCCGAAGAAGATTGCAATTTAATTCAAAAAGCATGGCGTAACTCTTCATTTAAAACGTATCAAGCTCCATGGAAAACATGGTTATCAAGATGTAAAATCCTTGGCCTTAATCCAATTAAATCAGACGCAGCATCAGTTGCACAACATTTAAGTTTTCTATTCAGAGTAAAAAAATTGTCACCTAGTACTATAAAATTACATAAATCAGTAATCGCTACATTTGCTGATCCTACTATGAAGGCTTCTATCACAGAAAGTCCAGTTGTTAAACAAATAATTAAAGCCATTGAATTGGAAAATCCTCCAGCAGGTAAAAAGCAAATTTGGGATGTCAAAGATCTAATCAAATGGATGAAAAGTGTGACAGTGCTAGAGGAAAATGTATTTCAAATATCGCGCCATCTAGCTCTTTTGCTACTTTTAGCATCTGGTAGAAGAATACACGACCTCACATTACTTAAAATCAATGAAGACAGCATGGTGATTGACGACTCCTCAGTTACATTCTGGCCGGAATTCGGGTCCAAAACTGATAACCACTTGCACAGGCAATCTGCTTGGAAACTCTTGCAAGTCCCAGATGAGAAACTCAATCCAGTCCGATGGATAAAGTTATACATGACTGTGTCGAATTCAAGGAGAAATGCTAATTGAAACAGAATAAGTTCCTTATTCGTTACTTCTAGAGGTCGTGTAGCACCTGCATCAAAGGCAATTATCGCAGGATGGATAAAAACTGCGTTTTCGGAGATAAACATTAAGTTCTCACCAGGCAGCATAAGGTCAGCTGTTGCTTCTTCAAGGAAAGATAATAATGTTTCTTTAGATATAATAATAAGAAATGGTAATTGGAAGAGTGATAGAAATGTGATTAGACATTATTTTAAAGAAATAATTAGTACTCAGTCCAAAGATAATACCAATGATACAGATTTAGTAAACACTAGTTTTACTACTTTGTGATTATAGTTCCTAATAAATGTTAATTTCATAACTGATTATATAGTCGATTTTATAATAAACACGTCTAGGATATTTGATGTTTCATTTTATTCAACACAAACACTTACACTTACCATTTGTAAAACCCATAATGAGAATCCTTAATTTTTCACAGTACGCCTTTCCCGTGTCGTCAGAACCCAAAAATATCTCATAGGTCAAGCCGACAGCACAGACCATGAAATAGCAAACGTTTTTCCCCCGAAGAGATAAAAACGATATATTTCATGTCTTGCCTAGGCTTGACGGGGTAAACCCTTGACGACTACAATCTCAAGGTACTGACACGCACCGCGCTAACGCTTGTTTTAGTACGGTGTGCATTATAAAAAGCTGCCGGACTGTTAGTACTCTAGAATATTGATACAAAAGGCATGTGGGATAGCGAAAAGGTCGATGTGTAGCTACTTTTAGGAGTGCTCTTTGTGCTCTTTCAATTGGAAGAATAACAGATTTTGGGATGCCCGCCCATGAGGTAATACAGTATTGAATAATGGATTGGCATAGTGCCTTGTAGATCTGTGTAATAAGATTATTGTCTGCGATTTAACGCAGTTTTTTAAAAACGAATATTAATTGTACATCCGATACACAAATCAGGCGACAGAGACGGTGTCGCTAACTACCGCCCAATTTCTGTTCTCCCAGCTATTTCTAAAATTCTAGAAAGAATAATGTACAAACGCCTGAACAACTATCTAACCAAATATGACCTTATTTCCCAAAACCAATTTGGTTTCAGACAAGGTCTTTCCACGAAAGACGCTGTGACGTCACTACGGGATTTTGTAGTTGACAAAATTGATAATAAATATAAGTGTCTAGCTATTTTCTTAGACTTATCCAAGGCATTTGACACTGTCTCTGTCCCATTACTTCTCTCTAAACTAGAAACAATTGGAGTACGAGGAATCACCCATGCGCTATTTAAAGACTTCCTTACTGATAGGTTGCAGTGCGTCAAGGTGGGAGAATGTATCAGTGAGGCGAAGCCCGTGGTAGTTGGCGTCCCACAAGGCAGTCTGCTAAGTCTCATTCTCATCCAAATTTATGTCAATGAGCTATGTCAGCTCTTCCTTCCTTCGACCAAAATTATAGTATATGCTGATGACACAACAATTCTTTCCTACGGCCATGACTGGTCTTCGACTAAAGAGATTGCTGAAAAAGGTTTAAATAACGTCATGCTATTGTTAGAACAAAAGCACCTCACCCTTAATATCACAAAAACCATTTATATCACTTTTGGTCCCAGACTTTCAACCCTTCCCGCAATTGGCTCAATATCTGTCAAAGCCCATAACTGTACCAACCTTATGTCCAATTGTCAATGTCCCAGCGTCAACAGAGCTTCAGTGATAAAGTACCTCGGTTTACAACTAGATGCATGTCTATCCTGGAAAATCCATATACAAACAGTGTCTGGAAGAATTAGAAAGCTGATCTTTCTTTTTAAAAAATTAAGACAATCCGCCGATAACGACATTCTCAAAGTCGTTTACACAGCACTGGGTAGATCAGTGCTGAGTTATTGTATTTCAGGTTGGGGAGGCGCCGCTAAGACCTACATGATTCTGATAGAACGGGCTCAAAGAGCGGTTATAAAAGTTTTCTGAAAAGACCCTTCAAATTTCCAACACGACAACTTTACAATGAATTTAAAACATTAACAGTCCGTCAACTATATACTTTTCGCACAGTTACGGGAAAACATGCAAAACTCCCATACACTTCAAATGTTATTCCGACAATTAGAAGAAGACCTAAACCAGCTTGCCCCAAATTATACACAACCACATCTTTTGCCCAACGACACAATCTCTACCTAAGCTCGCTCATATACAATAAGTTAAACCAACAACTAAATATACACAAATTGAACGCTAACTACCTAAGCACGCTCATATACAATAAGTTAAACCAACAACTAAATATTCACAAATTGAACGCTAACAGATGCAAGGAAAAAATTAAACAATTTCTACTTACCTTAGATTACGATGAAACTGAAGCACTAGTTAAAAATATACATAAATACACTCACACAGTCGTATACATACACACACATATACAATCATATATACAGACTTACACACACAGACACAACCACACATACACAGGTACACACACACACTACTCTCACTTACATACACACACCCTCACACCCTCTCTCACACACACACACACACACACACACACATACACATACAAAGTTTAAAACAGAGACTAATTTGTTTTTATTTTTTATTTAACTTATATGAAACGTTTTGTTAATTAAGTCCTTAGTTCAACAAAGCTTGCAACATAATTTCGGACGAATGGATGACCCTGATAACACAGGATCTACCTAGCTTCGGGGTAATTGTTCATATAAACAAACAATGGAACTATGTTATATTTTTTTTTACTGTTTCAGATATTATGTATTGTTTTGGAAAATAAATTTTATTATTATTATTATTAATTTCCGTAGTGTGCTTGACAAAGCGGCTATATGTTGTTTAAATGAAAGAGTGTGATCTATTATAACCTATATAAAATAGATATTTAATGTTACTTGTACTATGAATTGCAGAACATGTGCAATCATTACTCATGATGTTATAATGGTGTGCATATATTCGAATATTACTTAAATGATCTTGTTGATTGCGCATATTAAACTTAATGAATTTAGTTTTATCAGTATTTAATGTAAGCAAGTTATTTCTAAGCCATTTATTAACCACATCGAACCCACGCTGGGCATTTTTATGGACTGCCTCATTTGATGAAACAGTGCAGAAAATATCGGCTTATTGTGCCTCATGGACAGCATAAATGCGAATAACAGAGTTATAGATTTTCATGCGGCTAGAAAACTCTGTCACAATAATGGTTACTCGAATTGTATGTATACAGAAATAAAAATATTATTGTTATCATAACACAATCGGGCCAGGTGTAAATGTATTTTGTTAGCAAACTTTTAGTAGCGGTACGTAGGATGTCCCCGGTTGTTGGTTATGGCTCACCCTCTATTTCGTGGAATCTAAACACATCGCTGGCAAAGTGTGGGTGTAATTTGCCTCTGCCCACTCTCTTGGGGATACCTATATGCGGGCATGAGTCTAAGTAATTTAAAAATAGTTTTATCTCTCGGCCAATGTTTAGATCCTGGAATGCAATGTTTTTTTTACTCTGGGTTTTTGACTTGTTAATGAGTAAAACAGCAGCGATAGCCTAGCGGGAGACCGTTGGACTGCCACGCAGAGATCTCGAGCTTGATAACAAAGGCGCGCATGTCTGACTTTACGAAGTTATGTGCGTATTAAATTTTTAATTATCGCCCGCTTCAATCGTGAAGGAAAACATTGTGAGAAAACCTGCATGTCTGAGAGTTCTCCACAATGTTCTCAAATATGTATATGTGAAGTCTGCCAACCCGCACTGGGCCAGCGTGGTGGACTATGGCCTAACTCTTCTCACACTGAGAAGAGGCCCGTGCCCAGCACAGCGTCATGATATTGCCGCGTTAAATCCATATAAAGTAATTTTATTTCAATGCATAACGCGGTCATTAATATTATGCGAACCATTACACTTTTAAGATAAGGGCGAGAATGGCTAGTAACAAGTTAATTTTATGGCCTTTTTATGAATGACCGAGTACTAACCGTTAATTCATTTGTGTTTTATGGCGTCATAAATATTCGTTGCCCGTGGCATAATTTTGCGCTTAATTGTGGTCCATCACGAAGGCATAGAGCCTATTTAATTTTACTTGAGTAACCTAAGGGCTTGTATTCCGACTCAGGCGATGTCCTTTAGCTTCGTCTGTTAGGATGTTCTTAGTAGCAATACGGAGTTGAGATGTGTGTCAAATATTCTCTAAGAGGTTTCACTTTAAAGGTGCAACTTAAAGCAATGATGAAACATAGGCTACGTCTTTAGATTTTATACAGCAAGTATATATATTTTTACTAGTGGTGTCAGTTAACAGGTTTGCTTGTAACGCTGGCTTTATTATCAGTCGGTGGTAGGAATTATCAGTAGCAGCACGGAGTCTCTCAATACATTTAAGTCGTAGGCAAATTGAGGCGACTCCTATTTTGCAAGAAGGAATCGCTTTGCTTCCAAGGAGTGAATGGCGTACCAAAACAGTGATTTCCTCACCACTCCGGTCGCGCTAAGTGTTTTAGATTTGAATTCCATTCCTGTGTTCCTTAATTGTATTGTTACAAGTCCGCGTGCCACAGAGCTTGGGCAAAAGTGGCCTTTAAAAAATCTCGCTGCCACTGCCTGTAAAAAAGCACTGTGCTTCTAACAAAAATCTGGTAACACTGTTACCTATAATACTAATTTATATTGTGTAATATAACTAGGTGAAAATTGTAGATTCTATGTTAGGTACCTTTTGTCGTCTGAAACACAGGTTCTACAGTTCAACCAAGGGTGTTATACATATAATCAGACCTAAGTAACTCTTTGTTATATTATCTTGTCAAGAGTTTTGTATCCCTGAAAAAGAAGGCAGAGGTGTATTAAAACCATACTTCGCATGATATGGTTATAGATCCTATGTTATATAACCTACATAAACGAAATGAGCATATGGCGGTCCATCGGGCACAACTTCAGACTTTCGTTAGAGAATTACTTGTCAGAAAAATCCAATAACATTTGCTTGATCTGGTAATTGAACTCTTCAACAACAACTGCCCGCTTCGGTGTTTCTCGAGTGCTTATGATATGTCCTTCTTCAAACGAGATTTAAAGATAGTTCTTCTTTAACGGTATGCAGCGGCTTTGCTACGTCCTGACATTGCTGTTGTCCATGAGCAGTGGTTACCACTTTCTATCAGGTGGCCCACTTGCTAGTCTGCAACCAACGGCAACAAAAAAAAAGTTTTTTACCACAGAAGCAGTCGTATGGCTTAGCACGGAAACAATCCGTCAATCTGTCCGAGGCATCGCTCGCATGGTGTCCTATTAGAATTAAGGCAGTGCTATGTCCATCGGCAAAACAAACGAACATTCGATAGTTATATGATCTCGTATTCATTATTTTCAAAGCTTTTCTGACCTACATGGGTATTTAGGTTATAAGTTTTGTAAGATATACCTTGAGCATATTTTCTATACTACCAAGATGGTGATGGTACCAAGCAGATGGCCCGCCTAACGGTTACCGGTTACCGTATTCTATAACCGGTTACGACCCTTAGGGTTTCATATTAGGTGGCAACACGAGAGTTTCTCCCACATTGCAAGCGCGCATTTTAACAGAATAAATATTATGTTTAAGTCTAAATCATTTATTCGTTTAGATAACAAAACAGCAGTTATGAATGTGATTATTTTGTTGTTAGTGTGGTTACTGAAGTATACTTCCTCTTATTATAATGTCGAGGCAATGTATGTTGCGGTAGGTTCGCTTGCTTGATTCTTCTTTATTTTCTTGATTTGCTTCTAAATGGACAATAATTTTACTTATATGTAGTTGCAATGTTTTCACTTATATATACTTATAGTCTGGCTTTATGGATTCCAATTTATTGCGGCAGCTATATCAAGTTATTGTCGGGCTGTATAGCCGAGCTCGCGCAATATATTGCCATGCATTGTACTGTATGGGCAGTTGGCAATGTTGCCAGGCACTATATTGCTTACACTTTATAAAGTTTTATGGTATTCCATTAAAAGTCCGTTTAGTTATTAGTAAAATATATAATTATATATTATATTTGAAGTTCATTATTATATTTTTCTTTTTATGTCTATGTCTACTGTTGAATACAATTTTCACTGTTTTTAGAGTAGGTATGACTTTTCCGTGGAATGGAAGCCTGGTTATCCATAACCCAGGTAGTTACCTAGCTTGGAAACCAGTCTCCCAATACCTTTTATTGACAATATTGTACTTTGGTGTTTAATTGTGATATGGGAGAAAAATTAATTATTGTTATTATAAATATACCTACATATAAGTGTACTTGGTACTATATTCGTATATTATAATAAGTTAGTATAACGTTAGGCAATGGTTTTGCTATGAGCGTTGTTTTGGGTTTTCAAATCCGATAATAGTTTTTTACAGCTATGGTTGTGGTTTTCCTTGTTTTAAACTTGTAAAGTATCTTATCTTATCTTATGTGGGGGGCCAGTCAGTGCAGACCGGCGACACTTCGACCCAGTGGGATCTTTTGTGTCGACACTCTCCCAGTAACGACTGCCATAGATGTTCATGGCAGCGGGGACCGACGGCTTAACGTGCTCTCCGAGGCACGGAGCAGGCGATAATTGTCAATCAATACGCACATAATTTCGAAAAGTCATATAACTTCCGAAAGTCAGAGGTGCGCGACATGGGTTCGAACCCGAGACCCTCTGCATTGCAGTCTGTTGGTCTCCACACTGAGCTATCGCTGCTTAACACACACACACACAACACACTAACACAGTATAATGTACCTACCAACGCAGGAAACTGTCATATAAATTTGTTTATTATCTTATACCATTGTTTTTGAGTAAGACCGGACATGTGCACTTACTTAAGTTTCTAGAGGTAAAATCAATTTTAGTATGCTAACTTGAAAGTCGACTACCTAAAAATTTGTAGAATATTATTTTTAGTACCATTACTATACCTACAACCGATATCGTTAATAATAAATACCCTTATAACCGTTAAAATAAGTATAAAAACTATTTATTACGATGTAACTTATCTTGTGTGTGTGTATCAGTGGGATCTTTTGTGTCGGCCCCATGATTTATCCCTTAGCTATCTCCTTATGAATGTACTGCATTAGCCGCAGTGTACAATTCAGAGGGAGAAGCCTGAAGTCTTCAGGGTTTGGATATGCATGCCGATCCCATCAGACCCACCCTAAGTCCAGCCAACGCGTCGCATTCACACAGTAGGTGCGATATGGACTCGTCCTGTTCACCACAGGCTCTGCAGATCGAATTGTGTGTCAATCTCAATCTGCACAGGAAATCGTTGGTGCCAAAATGGCCAGTGAACGCTCCTGTGAGCAGGCGCATTTGGCTCTTGCTATATCCACAGATCTTCCGGGTGAAGTTTTTTTTTTTTTTTGCATGGTGTAATGCTTTGACGCATATCCCTCCGCGGAGGCGGGCGGAGGGGTTATGTCGGACTCGCCGGCGTAACAGAAAGGTGTTAAAACGATAAAATGGACCTCCCGGCATACCGACTAAACCTACCAGGGTGTTCCTCGGCAAAACACTATCGGCGGGGCCGCGCGAATCACTTTCACATGCGGTCGCGACCCCGCCGAGGTTACGGCCCGCCGTATGAAATGGCAGGCCACTACACGAAAAGACCTACCCACTGGTCACCACTACAAAAAAAAGCCCAACTGTCCCCCCCCGTAGAGGGGAGACGGACACGACACAGAGGCACGCGTGGGAACACGCACGCCGCCTTTCGGACCTGGTGCTGAACGGATGGCGGGCAGGCCCACAAAGCCCGCCACCCCCAGGTCAAACCTCAGGGTGGCTGGAGGTCGTCCCGCGCCCTCCGGCGCCCGGTTCTGCGGTTAGGGAGAGGGTTTAAACGCTCTCTCTCCCGCTCCGCCGCCTCCTTGATGGAAATCACTTCCTCGGGTGAAGTATTATGATGTAACTTGGAGTAAATTAATTATCCTTGGGAATAAATTACTCTTAAATGTAAATGCACCTTTCCACATCACATATTTATTTCAAACACTAAAAATATTAAGTCACTATTTAAAAATACCGACCGACGACCTGGTAAAGGTCGCGGGAAGCGGTTGGATGCGGGTGGCCCAAGACCGGTCTGTGTGGAAAACCTTGGGGGAGGCCTATGTCCAGCAGTGGACGTCTTTTGGCTGACATGATGATGATGATGATTTAAAAATAACATTTTGTAACACAGTTTTAACTATTTATTGGCACTAATCATTTACTAAAACGTATATCGATAACTATTTATTTTATATAGGCACCTCTTTACTAACATTTGGGTTCGTTAGGATAATATGTACCTACCTACTATACCTATACTAGGGGCAACACAATCAGATTATTTGTAATATTCGTTCGAGTGTATGCTGTCTAACTAAGGGAACGTCGCCATGCTACGTGACGCATTTTACAATTTTAACTCCTCTTCCCTCCCTCCCGTGACCACCCGTAGTATATGCCAAGATCCTCTCCCACCCCTCTAGTTTTCACGTAGTAATTAGACAAATATGGTATTAAATAAATTTTTCAAACAAAGTTTAAAAGAAAATAATTTGGCTAATAGGTACTTGTGGCCATATTTGAATATAGCTCGAAGAAGCGCTAGATTTTTCTAGAGGATATTAATTACGCGGTGAAAACCTAAGACGCCTCTTTGTCTAAGCGTGGTATTTTGAGGACTCCCTTCCTTCCCTGAACGGATCACGTAGTAAGTATGGGTACGTTAACGGACTCTAGAGACAGGACCCTCATTACAATGTGTGCCGTGTCTAAAAGCACTACCTTTAGCAATTATATATTTTAATATTATTTATTTATTTATATTATGAGTATTAATTGTGCATTTAAATGTACCGTTATAGCTTTTACTCTAACTCGTGTTACAGATATTCTAGTTGAGTTGTAGTCTCAAGTACAGCCAGCAACATAAGTAGTTAAACATTTAAATTAAACTCATTTATAAGGATTTATTACAAAATTTTGAAACTTTAAACTACTATCATTAAATACTTTTACTCGTTACTGTTTACTTCTATTTAAGCTATTTAAATTATAAAAGCTGTTAAGATTGAATTTTATACTTTTGCTGACGTTTTGGTTGCTTTTCAGCAGCCATGTTCACGAGGAAACTGAAAATTATATAGGTAACAATAGTGCTTTATTAAAAACAACGCGATAAAGTATCTAGCTAATCATATAAAAAACAAATTAATAGTATTTTATGAATCGTAAACCCTAATTATTCTGTAACTTTGAACTTTGATTATATCAATGACCTTATAACTACATTTGCTATAAAAAACAAACAATCGTTATGATTTCGTAAGAGGCAATTAAAATCTGACAAGGGTGACTTATGATGCTGTCTGGCCGTAGTACATATGAACTCCAATGGGCTTCACTAATATTTTCTATATTCTTTGTATTACATAGATATATAGAGTCTCGTCTCCGAGAGGCGTTGAAGGAGGACAAAGGGACAGGATGCGAGATCCCTCACCTGGATCCGTTCGCAAAGGAAGTCACCCAGTTTGATCAGGAACGTCCGAAAGTTATATGCACTGGACAGGACTGGGTTAAGTGTTATGTAAGTAGGTATGAGATTTTTAATTTACCATAAATTAAAGTTGAAATTCTATTATTTTTATTTTAGGTAAGTAACTGGAATTCTGTTTTCGTCTCCTCCTATATATTTATATAATAGCAGTCCTGTATTAAACTGTCCCACTGCTGGGCACGGGCCTCTTCTCAGTGTGAGATGGGTTAGGCTATAATCTATCACGCTGGCCCAGTGCGGGTTGGCAGACTTCATATATCTTCGAGAACATTGTGTAAAACTCTCAGACATGCAGGTTTCCTCACGATGTTTTCCTTCACGGTTCTACGTCAAGGATAGAAATCTGCCTCCGTGTTTTGCCTTAAGAAAATGCTATGTGTCATATAGTCCAGCATCCACCGCCTATTTTTTTTAGTAAGTAATAACAGGCTTAATCTTCGTGAGCAGGTTCGGTTCGACGAGACGCCCAAGCTTTTCGTTTAAAAATTCCCGATGGAGGTAGCTAATGTGCACGCAGGTATAAAACATGTCGATTCGGTGAGGTGTCGAAATTGTCTGAATAACAGTAAGATTATTTTCGAATATTGAGGTAATTGGACGATAAACTCGGAAAAACAGTTGTCCTACAGAATGGATGGTTTGCTTGGAGCGTCCTACACTCCGTACCGTCCATATGTCCAAATAACGAGGTCGTCAAAATTATTGATAACAAGGTGATTTTTTATATGCAGCTTAATAAATATTTGTACAATCATATGGCCACATAGTCCAACAAATGTAGTGGTACGGTTTTCCAGTCCTACGTTTACAAGTTGTCCATTCCACGGTAAGACTTTTTTCATTAATAACTGTAGGACAAAAATAACACGTGGTGAGTTACTGCATTCTTTGCCTAAATCAAACAGTGTCCTACCATGCTATGTATCGCTAGTCCTACAACAATATTGAAAAAACCATTATTTCGTTTTATTAAATTCAGAAATATAATTGTAAAGTAATTAAATATTATTTCAATCGTCGTCGGATTCTGATTTTGACGCTTCATCAGTTTCGTCTTCAACGTCATCATCATCTTCGTCGCAATCATCAGAATAAATAACATATAACTGATTCTGAGAATTTTCCAAAGGAAAAGCTTGGGCGTCTCGTCGAACCGAACCTGCTCACAAATATTCAGCCTGTTATTACTCACTAAAAAAACAGGCGGTGTCTGCTGGACTAATATATCTATAACTAAATAAAAAGCTAAGGCAGAGCGATGACACGGTTTGTCAAGGTCGCAGGTTCAAGTCGTTCCAATTCTTGAACTGTCTTTTTCCTTTTATAATGTATCCCCGAAGGGAAATTGCGGAAAAATCAAACAACGGACACAACTCTGAACTCTGAGACTGTGAACAACTATTTCTATCACACAAATTTTTGCCCCTTGTGAAGATCAAACCCACAGTACTCAGCATCATAGAACAGATAATATCCGTTCTGTGCTCAGCATAGTGACAATGGCGAGGCGACCTCTTTAACCACTACACCTTTACTCTGTGTAATTAACTTTATATATTCCAGCATTCAACATGTAAGGTAGTTCCCGATGTCCTGAAGACCACTAAGGATATTAGCTGCACCTACTACGATATTATATACGAGACTGACCTAAAGTACAATCTGAGTGCGGGCACCATCGTCTTCAACGATGACGTGTATATCCTGGAGAAGAGTGACCATGTCAAGATTGTATGCACTGGCAACCAGGGGAATAGGTAAGTGCGTAAGAGTAAATCCTAACTAATATTATAAATGCGAATGTGAGTTTGTTTGGTATGCTTTCACGCGTCATCGTCTTTCTGGAATGGATGAAGGATATAGATTACTTTTCATTCAGAAAATAGTACTGTTACTAACCTAATAACTCGCTGATTAGTAGTGCCTCGCCGATTTCAGCATGAATGGGCCGGCTCGACCAGGGAAGGACAATTCTCATAGAATATCGACGTGAAATAGCAGTATTCCTGTGTTGTGTTTCGTCTGGTGAATGAGAGTGCCGGAGGCCCAATCACCCTATTCCCCATAGGGTGATCGGGCCTCCGGCACTCACTCCTTCCCGCTCCTTCTCCTTCCCACTTCCTTTCCTAAAGGGTCGGCAACGCACAAGTGATGCCTCTGGTGTTGCAGGCGTCCATAGACTAGGGTAACCACTTACCATCAGGTGGACCGTATGCTTGTTTGCCACATTAGATGTATAAAAAAAAATACGCGAGCTAAACCGCGTGCAACATCTAATAATATATAATATCAGCCCTGTACATAAACTGCCCCATTGCTGGGCTGCTTACCAGTGTAAGGAACCTTAGGCCAAAGTCCACCACGCTGGCCAAGTGCGGATTAGCAGACTACATATTTTTAATGAAGTGTGTCAGGATCGTAGCAAATGGAAACCCGTAGTCTCTGCCTATCCCTCTGGGAAATAGGCGTGCATCTATTTATGTATGTATGTACATATTTTTGAGAACAATATTGGGTACTTTGAAATTAAACTAGGCTTGAAGTATGTGTTGATTGAACACATACTTCAAGCCGCCAACGAAGAAAAGTCAGTTTTTACCATCCGTCAAGTGCCAATTACCTTTACAAGATGCAGGGGTCTATAAAATAGATTGTGACTGCGGACTCTCATACATTGGTCAAACCAAGAGAAGCATAGGCACACGCATAAAAGAACACATAGCTAATGTAGTCAAAGTCAAAGTCAAAGTCAAAAATCATTTATTCATTTAGGTCACAAAGTAACACTTATGAACGTCAAAGTATATAGGTTAGTGAGTTTACTAAGTTACTGAAGCTACATTTAGGTTAGTTGCTAGGTTCAGGCAAAGGGTAGAGCCTATGAGAAGAAACCTGCAAGAAACTCACGGCCACTCTTTTAAATCGCCAGTTAAATATAATTTCAGTATTTTACAACTCAGATTAACAAGGTGTTACAGCCATTATGCCATATACTACTGACTATAAAAAACTAAAGATAATAACAATAATAACTTAATAATATTATAGAGAGGAAATAATTTGAGCTAAGATATATTATTTAATATAAATCTAAAATAGACAGTAAGATGGCATGATGGCGCATACACTTACACTTTGTGACTATGCAAAGGCAATTGACTTATAAGTAATACAGATCTTTGAATCCTGTATGCAACAAGCAACTAGCTCCATGAGTTTTTGTCATTTAAGTAGTCGTTGACTGAATAATAACCCTTCCGAATAAGTTGTTTTTTAACGGCGTTTTTAAATTTAAACAATGGTAAATTAATTATAGTAATAGGTAATTTATTAAAAAAACGTATACCGAGTCCCGCAAATGTATTGTGAACTTTATGTAAACGATGATATGGGCCTACTAACTTATGCTTATTTCTAGTGTTTACGTTATGGATATCACTATTCTTATTATATAAGTAAATGTTATGTTTAATAAACATAATGTTAGCAAATATATATTGCGACGCAACAGTAAGTATGCCAATTTCTTTAAATCGATCTTTCAGGGAAACTCGTGGTCCTAAATTATAAATGCTACGTACTGCACGCTTTTGAAGAATAAAAATTGTCTCAATACCAGCTGCCTTGCCCCACAATAATATACCGTAGGACATGACACTATGAAAGTAACTGAAATATACTAGTCTTGCAGTATCTATATCAGTAAGCTGTCTTACTTTCCGAATTGCGTAAAACACAAACGCTCGTTGAAGTCTGCTGTGTGTGAACATGTGCAACAGGGGACCAACCACTACCTGAGATTTGACAAACCACAGATGCTCGCTAAAGAACACCGATTCCTACCAAGGATGCTTCGCGAGGCTATTGAAATCAAAAAACATCCTAATTTCAATAGAGAAGATGGTTGGAATGTACCACCAGCTTGGGATCCAGTCATTCAAATAGTCAAACCCAAGAAGAAGCAAACCACAGCTAGATTTCATGATACTTTGAGCTCATTCTGCGTAAATAGAAACACCCATGATTAAATTATGTTCGGGTACTTTGAAATAACTACACTGGAACATTGAGACAACTGCCATCTTAGTCTCCCCGTGACCATGGCTGCTGAAAAGCAACCGAAACGTCGGGGAAAGTGTAAACACAAATATAAATAGTATAATAGTATAGTAATAGTATAAATAGTTTTAATAGTTTCAATAATTTAATTAGCTTAAAAATTAGTAAAGTTTAATAGTAATAGTAGTGTAACAGTTTTCAAAAATTTTGTAATAAAGTGTCAAATAAACAACGCGATAAAATCCGTATATACTAGTTTAATTTCAATGAATAACATTCGCGTAAACAGAAGACAATACTAAATATTGGGTACTCTCATACACGGTTTCCGCACGATGTTTTGATAATTAACTATTACGAACACAATTAAAAAAGGTCAGCGATATGTGCCTGGGATCATCCCGAGGCACATATCTATGACCTTTTTTAATTGGCATCATATTCTTTTACTAGAAGCATACATTAACGCTTACCTTTCCGCGGGACGACGGAGAGGTTATGTCGGACTCACTCGAGGAAAGATGGAACGCCTGGTCCTACCGACTGAACCTACCACGGTGTTCCTCAATGTTACCAGAGTCGGTGGGCCGAGCGAATCGTCCTCACATGCCAATCGCGACCTCGCCGAATGGTCTTACACGATCGCGCTGTTTAACTTGTCAATAATTTAATTAGCTTAGACATTAGTAAAGTTTAACAGTAATAGTAGTGTAACAGTTTCTAAATTATGTAATAAAGTGTTAAATAAACAGCGCGATAAAATCCGTAAGTATATAGTAGGTTAATTTCAGTAAATAACATTCGCGTAAACAGAAGACAATATTATGTTAATCATTCTTATTTATATTTCCAGTTTATTAAAATCAGAATGGATCGGCTTTTCGACTGGTTTCCGCACATCAGTGGAGAGGAAGCCCGTTCCTCCCGGCAGGGAGGACTCCCTCAACGTTCTGATATTTGGGTTCGATTCTACGTCGAAGAACGGCTTCATAAGACGTATGCCCAAGAGTTATAAGTACCTCACTGAAGTTATGAAGGGAGCTATTCTTAATGGGTATGTATGATATTTATTTTACTTCAATTAGGGGGTTAGGTAGAGATGTATTAAACTCAAATTACACTACAAAAACAGTTTTGGTTTTGTAACAGAAACGAGAGTATTCTGGGTACAATGCTAATGTTGAAGCTAAATTTGATAACATAATTTTACCATCACATCAAGACTTTTAGTTATTGTTATTTATTTTTCTCAATTTTCTACGCATGTGTTTTTGTAAATAGGAAAAATAATTCATATTAAGACTAAATTTTAAAATAAATATATTTATACGAAAAAGTTATATTAAATATTATACTCGTATATTAAATAAGTATAAAATAGGTACTTTGATTTTTTTTGCCATATATGTTATTTATAATAATGTCTTCCAGACCGAATTTCGGTCATGGCGGCCAATCTTAATGAAGACTGGTCAACTTCGCAGGAGATATTATAGTGCACAAGTGTGTGCGCACGAACACGGGTTAATTAAAGCACAATTGTCAAACTTGGAAAATCAAATATCAGCTGGCGAAAACAAAATCAAATCACTCGAATCTGGCTTTAATGGACTCAAAATGAACTCATCCTTGACCCCAACTAGTAATCCTATGTATGCCAATGAACAAATCATTAAAGAAGTACAAGAACGCAAGAATCGGGAGATAAACATCATATCATCATCATCATTGTGGGAGTATCTGAGCAAACTTCTTCCAACACCGAAGAGAGGGTACTCAAAGACGAAATGGATGTTTTTAAACTGACGTCTACAATATCTTCAGACATTCCTAAGCCCGTGAAAGTATACCGTATCAGCAAGTATATACCGGGTAAAAACCGACGACTTAAAATCTGCTATAACAAACCAGAACCCGTTAAAGTATTGCTTCGTAACAAAGGCAAATTGCATGATAACCTTAAATTTTTCTCTGATCAAGCACTGGCCCAACAAAAGTACTTCTATAGTGTCAAAGACGAACTGACTCGACGCATAAATGCGGGTGAATGTGACCTCACTACAAAATATAGCCATTGGTTGGTGTTGTAATAGTTGGTAGCCCATTTATGGGCTACCAACTATTACAACACCAACTACAAAAAACTACCAGCAATAATAACAAATAAAGCATCAGTGAAGAATATAAGTTATCAAATTCTCAATAACTATCAAGATATAGATACAGTGAAATCACACATATCATTTTTGTATTAAATTTGACGAGCTGAAATGCGTTTTATGTTTTATACCTACTACCATACCTATAATAACAGAAACATGGATAACAACGGAGACACAAGCTTTAGAGTTGCAAATACCTAACTACACGCATTATTATAACTACCGCAATGAAGTAATGGTGGAGGTGTATCAGCTTATGTACACAACAACTTTAATCATAACTTAAGCGAGTCAACCTATGCTGAAGGTAATAACCACCTATGGATACATATACAGAAATTTTCACTTGATGTTGGTGTTATATACAATCCTGGAAATACAAATTTTAATAACTTTTTGGAGGTACTTGATCAACAACTACAACAAAGAAGGAGGTCTATCTTTTTCGGTGACTTTAATATTGATCTACTCACAAAAGATAACAAACTAAGACGATACAAAGAAACAATAAATAAAGCTGGTTACAGATTCCTTAGTAAAATAAGCAAAACTCATTGTACAAGGGATTCGGACACCAAGAAATCAATCCTAGATCATATTTACACTAACCTTCAGTCTAATAACTACAAAATGGCCGTTCTCCACTCATCCATGTCAGACCATAAACAAATATACAGGGTCTAAGGGACAACGTACCGAAAACGTTGCACAATAGTCCATTGAAATGTTACATGAGCTTTACATTTTTTAGAGGACGCAATTTTATTTTTGAGACATGTTTGGGGGTCAATAGAAGCTTAACCTCAAGTTTGTGGGGTTGCCGCTCTTGTCCCCCGGCCGCTATCTTGGAAAAAGGGGTGCAAACACCTTTTTAGCGATATCTCGGAAACTATGCGTCCTACAAAAAATTCGTAAAGACATAATTTGTAGCAAATCGCTTTGCCTACAAATATGTTTATATAACTTTTTGCCCTAAATTTAAAATTAAAGAATTTATAAGCAAAACAGTGAGAAAATTTCTATAAAAATTTTCCTTTTTGCTCTATACCCACACATGTCGCAAAAATAAAATTGCGTCCTCTAATAAATGCAATATTAGGTCCTTAAATTGTAACATTTCAATGGACTACAATTGTTTGTCAATAAGTACACAACTGAATGGAAATGTCAAATCAAAAATGAAACGTACGATTACAGTTTTATGCTAGTACATTGTAATTTACACTACGCAATGTATCGCTACCAATGCAATGTGTCCGCCCGCGCTATCGTATCACGCTTCTCGCGCACCAACGCTACGCGCGCTCACATTATCTGACGGAGCCCGGATCACCTATTTTAGTGATATACTACAATAATAATTTAAACGTTGTGACTAACAATCGGATTGTACAATTTTATTATTGTACCTACTTACAAAAAATCAAAAAATTTGAATAAACTGAATAACATCTTATAAAATTAATCTTATACGCATATTTCGTTAATGTTTGTGTAGGTAAAAACATTTATTAACCTATCCCGCTTTGTTTAATACACTTTTTTTCGATATCGATCAATGATCATAGATCTGCCCTAGTTGAGTGGTAGTACGGTGCGGGCGGGATTTTACACAGCACACTATTTTGCTAGTAGTTGTAAAATAATTTATTTTTGTTTAAGCAATTTTTATTTATAATTGTTATTGTTTATAAATATTTTAATTGTAGTTATACTTAACTACCTATATATGTTTGCAGTACATGTATAAATGTTAAATGTTTTTTATAGACCCTTACTTTATTAACAATAGAATAACCATGTAATATTAGAAACAGCCTGAAACACAGGTCTCTGACCTAGGTCAGGTAATAAAATGTAAAAACAGACTATAAACAAGACTTTTTGTGTCCAATTTTTAAATTGTAAAATGTTTTCCTTTAGATTAAATATAGTTTTAATGTGAATTTAATACAATAAGTAGCCTGTAATGTGTTTTGTAAAGACTTTTATTTATTTATTGAATAAAAATTTATTATTATTATTTATTATTATATTGCCGGTGCGTAAAAAAGTTTTTGCGTTGGTCATTGCCTTGTCCGCGCGCGCGAAATCAGCTGATTAGTTCAACTGTCTTTATTTTGTATGTTTGGATTACATATCTGTTTTTCGGTATTATGTAGTTTTTATTGATATTATCTAGTGTAATGTGTCGTTTACTCGTATGTAATCATTACCAGTTAGAAAAATGTGAAATTTTGAAAGAAAATTTCCGGTGGAAAATTCCTACGCTTTCTAACTCAGAATGATGGTCCAAAGCTAGTATTTTAGTTTTCGGTGAACCGTCACTTACACCCTGTATTTACAAATAGACATATTTAAATCCCCAAAAAGAATTCGAACAACATATGAAGCTATAGATTATTCAGAATTATACAACTCAATGAAGACGGATAAGATTGGATATGAATACAAGAACTACACATTACTTGAAACCAAAATTAAATATTATATACAGAAAAATAAAGTTCAGAAAACATAAATACTTAATTCGCTTCGTGAAGATTGGATAAATGGAGATATAGTAACTGGCATACGCGACAGAAATCACCTGTGGGCGTTACACAGAAATTACCCTAAAAATTAAGTACTGAAAGAGCAATTTGAAACCAAAAACGAAGCTATAGCTAGTATGATTCAATCCACAAAAAGTTATATTATTTTAAGCAATTCACTACCTGTTTAGATAAGTCAAAAAAGATATGGAATCTTGTAAATATTTTAGCAAATAACAAAGTACATCATAAATGTTCTCCGTCTAAACTTATCATAGACTGTAAAATAATGACGGATAAAAAAGAAATTTGCGAAGCTTTCAATGGATAATAGGACTTATTTTGGCAGAGCAAATACCAAAGAAAGAAGGATGCCCAAAAAAAAACCAGAGTCGATTAAAATAATTTATGAATGACAAAATAGACCTTAAGTAAGAGGTTATAAATACGCTATTCGTTTCGCATAAAACCATAACCAAACAGGCCCGCAGCATATAAAACAATTCTGTGTAGCAAGGCGCGTTGATGATTGGTTGGTTTATTATTTTGTTACTGTGTTTGTTGCATTTGCAAGACACGAAGGGCTTCAACAGCCAGCGACTTTTTATGATAGCGTTCTCCTAGATTTAGAAAACATGTAATATTTTAAAATCAATAAAAGATCGTAGCATATATTCGGTTGTTTTCATTTATTAAGTTAAGTTAATAGCCATATAATAATCCGCAATCACTTTTATATGTATATGTTACGGCTAAAGCCCGAAGTGCGGCTACACCTAGTTTTAGCCGGTTAGAACTAGGTGTAGCCGCTTACCCCTGGGTAATTCTAGAATAAGCCGATTGTTTTCGGGTAAAATTAGGTCTAGGCGGTATCATTCCGGCTAGAACTAGGTGCAACCAAACCGTAGTGGCTGATACTAGGTCTAGGCGATATCATGCCGGTTAGAACTAGGTCCAAACAAACCCTAGTGGCTGACAGTAAAAAAAAAGAAAAGTTTGAATCGTTCTAATAAATAACTTGTGTTGATTCATAAAAGTGTGATTGGTAATAATATTCTTTAAAGTTACTAAAGATATTTTTTTCTGTTGTTAAAAAAAAATTTGCTGGTTATATTATGTTTAAATTGTAGTCAAACTTTAATAAAAGTCAATTATTAAAATAAATTCGTTGAATTTTATTTTCTCTAAGTTTCTTATTCTAATCTAATCTAACGCCTAGTTAAAAACACAAAGCAAAATAGCTTATAATTACTATCATAGTTCTTCTATCTGAGTGAGTAGAAATATATTCTATGAAGTAACTGATTACCACCTGACACGATAGATAACCTAACTAAGAGTAAGCGGCTACACCTAGTTCTAACCGGCGAAAACTAGGTGTAGCCGCACTTCGGGCTTTAGCCGTAACATATATAAATAATATTATATATATATATATATATATATATATATATATATATATATATATATATATATATATATATATATATATATAATCAGTTATAATCAGTAGATTCGTATAATGTTCTTTACTCTCAATATTACGCACAATTCGTCACAATATCGTTTGTAAAACCGCTTTAAATATCATCGATTTTTAAAAGTTTCGTCAATTAGTTACGAGTTTTTTTATTACTTGGTGATGGTTTAATCGAAAACTAGTAGTGGATTTGGAATATAGTATGTATACTCTACCTTGCCACACATAAATCGTTTTAATCGATTCTGGGTTTTTGCTCCATATATTTTTGGGCATTATCCTTTGATAAAATATCTAACCTAACACTTACGATACCACATACAATAAATTCCCCACAATTAACTATATTTGAACCATGTAATTCAGACGAAATTAACAAAAATTATAAAATCACTCGATTCGAATTCTAGTGTACTAGTGTAGGCGGAATGAGCACCAAATCTATTAAATGCTTACTAAACTTAATAGCAAGTGATCTGGCAAATTGCTGTAATAAACTTATGATAAATGGAGAATTTCCAGACACACTAAAGATTGCAAAACTTACTCCTATCCATAAATCAGGACCAATAACTGACTCAGGTAACTATCACCCAATCTCCTTTCTACCAGTACTTTCTAAAGTTATTGAAAAATCATACATACGAGATTAGTGTCATATTTAGAGTCTTTTTAACTTCATTTCGGTACCGACAGTATGGTTTTAGAGCTAAAAGTAATACTACTACGGCAACAATTGATCTTATAACCAAAATTAGAGGAAACATAGACCGAAAAAATATTGTATTGGGCGTTTTTATCGACCTCAAAAAAGCCTTCGATACCGAAAGTCATCAAATGTTACTACATAAACTAGGCAACATTGGTATCAAAGGCAATGCTCTAAAAATGTTTAAATCGTACCTCAGTAATAGACTGCAGGTTGTTAAAATCGATAACGACGTAAGTAATGTATCGCCTATCACGGACGGAGTCCCGTAAGGGTCAATACTAGGTCCTCTTTTATTTACAATATATATAAATGACATAAAAGACCGATGATACGTGTCTTTTTTATTTTGGAACAACAGTACAAGATATCATTTCATTAGCACAGGACGATCTAAATACCTTATCAAATTGGTTTTAATGCAACTTATCCTTACTAATATTATAAATTCGAAAGTAACTCTGTCTGTCTATCTGTCTGTCTGTTACCGTTTCACGGCTAAACCACTCAACCGATTTAGATGAAATTTTGTACAGATATAGTTTAAAACCTGGGGAAGGACATAGGCTAATATTTATTGATGTAGGTACTACGCGAGCGGAGCAGCGCGCAAAAGTTAGTTAACTGTAAATATTACAAAAACCAGTTATATTAAATTTAGATCAATAAATAAACCTATACCAATTCATAAACCCTTAACAATCAATAATATTCCGTTAGAACAGAAGTCGTCTGAAAAATATCTTGCCTTAAGGATAGATCAACATTTATCATGGAAAAACCACATATAACATATAAAGATCAACATTTCATCACTTATAAGGCTCATGTGAACACTATGGTATTCGTGGGCCTGTTCTAAACTGGATACAAAGCTATCTAGACAACAGAAAGCAATGTGTTGAAATATCACGTATAGGAGCGAAATCTGTTTCAACTCCATATAGATCCATGCTTAAGGTTAATACTTCTTGAGTTCCACAGGGCAGTATTCTTGGGCCACTCCTGTTTCTTTTATATATAAGTGGTCTGCCTAACGTTACTAAACATAAATGTGTACTTTTCGCCGATGATGTATCAGTAATAATCCCAGACAGCGGTACATTAAATCACCAAGAAGTATACCTTGCAATAGACAGCATTATAGATTGGTTAAGAGAAAACGATTTAAAAATTAATTTTCAGAAAACCAATTTTGTTCAATTTTCAAATTATAAACAAAAATTAATAGATTTAAATTTAGAATATAACAGCGAGCAAATGAATAAATTAGACAGTATTAAATTTTAGGCCTTACACTAGATAACCATTGTAATTGGAAAATACATATAGACATTATTTGCAAAAAACTAAATAGATTTGTTTATGCCTTAAAAAAATTAAGACAAAATTCTGACGATCGTACAGCACTAACAGCATACTATAGTTACGTTCAATCTACTCTAAGATATGGGCTGTTGCTGTGGGGTAATTCAAGACACATCGACCGAGCGTTTTTAGTACAAAAAATATGTATTAGAGCTATATGCGGTGTGGGACCATTCGAATCATGCAGACCGCTTTTCAAAAAGTTACGAGTGCTTACTTTGCCTTCTTTATATATAGTTGAGATTGCTATGTTTGTTCGAAATTACCCACAACTTTATCCAAAGGTTAATGAAAATAATAAATATATGCTGAGGGATTTTACTAAATTAAGAATGGAAAGATGTAGAAGCACACTTCATAAAAATAATAGCCGAATGATGATTATCACAATATACAACCATATACTTAGAGAGATAAGAGAACTCTCTTTACATAAATTTTAAAGTAGACTTAAATCATGGCTCCTAGAAAATAGTTTTTATAATATTAAAGAATTTATTAGCTATAAATGAAAAATATATAGATGTTATTGATACCTTAGGTTTTGTAATGTACAGAAATAAGTATAATAAATAATTATGTAAATTAGTAAAAGTACACTGAGTCCATTGAGGGCGAGATGTGTTTGAACTCTAAAAACTTGTAACACCTTTTTGTATACCATGTCTCAAGCGAATAAAGATTTCTATTCTATTCATACGGTCCATAAGTAAGTGCATTCCGCGAAAATTAAGATTAAATATTTATAATTCATTAGTCAAGCCCCATCTACTATATCTGATCGAAATTTGGGGCAGTAGTACAAAAACTAGCTTACAACAATTACAAAGAAAACATAATAAATAATGAAAATGTTATTTCAATTACCGTATTTAACACCGACCTGCAATGGTTATGAACAAACTAAAATTATGAATATTAAACAACTTTATATTTACAGTACCTGTCTACTAATCAGAAAAGTTCTAAATAAAACCATTCATACAAACCTGTCATTTATTAAAAAATCTGATATAAATAAACGTAGCACTCGTCGAGCAAGTCTACTTGTTCTGCGAAAAATAAGAACCAATTATGGAAAAAAGAATATAACTTTTGAAGGTATTCAACTATATAACAGTCTGCCCTCACATATAAGAAATGTTGACACATTTAGCTCATTTAAGTTCACATTATCTCACTATATAAAAAGCAACCGCTCGTTTCTCATTTAAAATATATTTATTGAACTTTCATTAAATATTTAAATGTTCTAGGCGATCATTGTATGAAATAGTATTATTTATGTTATAAACAAAATTTTAACAAAAAAGAAAACCAACTTCAAGAAAGAATATTCTAAAACTTAAAATGCACTAAAAAGTTAATAAATAATTGCATAATTATTCTTGTGAATAATTAAATTATTGTTATTTTTGGAGTCGGTGTCAGCCGCCCGCGCCGCGTGCTGCGTCTATGTGTGTAATTGTGCATGCCAATGTTATGTTATGGTAAGACATCTCATGTTTAATTAGTTACAAACCTACCTTGGCTGACACCGACTCCAATAATAACAATAATTTAATTATTCACAAGAATATGCAACGATTTATTAACTTTTTAGTGCATTTTAAGTTTTAGAATATTCTTTCTTGAAGTCGGTTTTCTTATTTGTTAAAATTTTGTTTATTTCTCGGTTTTAGTGAACCTTGCCAAATATGAGAACATCATCAATGTAGCCAAATACATACTATTAAGGATAACTCAAAAACAAATGGTCAAATCTTGATCAAAATTAAATGGGACCAGACAGTAAGCACCAGCTTTCAAATAAAAGAAGAATCATCAAAATCGGTTCACCCAGTCGAAAGTAACGAGGTAACAAACATAAAAAAAAAATACAGACGAATTGAGTACCTCCTCCTTTTTTGAAGTCGGTTAAAAATAAGTTGTTCTCATGTACGTGGCTTGTATTGTCTTTTTGAGAATAAATTCTTTAAACCTAACACAAGTGCACTCTGTTCCCTAACCCTCATGATCTGATGGGACAGATAATCCAACCCTACCAAAGAGAGTTCAGGCACAGGACCAACGGCTTTACCTGCTTTCTGAGGCACGGAGGTGTCTAACATTGCCAACTTCCTAACTCCGGGCTCGTATTGAGATTTCTTAACAGAAAAACTCAATAACTTTTTGTTGGCCCGACCCGGGATTCGAACCGAGACCTCATGCACAGCAGTCGCATTCACTATCGCTGCGCCACGGAGGCAGTTATATGTTATCCAACAGTGATGAAGCGAACCTATTGCTGTTGCGCGAACACCGTGCTCTCACTGATCGGTAAACAATTAGCGAGGTTAAGCAACGTTGGTTGCGGTCAGTCTATGGATAGGTGACCTCTTCGTGGTATTTCGTCTGAACGTTAACGTAACGTAACGTATATTATGACATTATTTTAAATCATTAATTATGACATGAACTATTTGTACCATTTAATTCATTTGCAATCTAATAAAATCTATTAAGGTATAAAATTTGCATGCTTACTGAAGGCAGAATGTAGCAGATCACTAATGTATGTAACATCTAATGTATGTACCTATATTCAATGCAAATAAATGGATTATTATTATTATTATTAAACGTCTGCGTGCTTCGGAGGGCACGTAAAAAGTCGATTCTCGGTTGTTGCCAAATTGGCCAGCAGTCGTTAAGCCATGTCAGAGGCCTACGTGCGGCTTGAACAACTTTTGACAACAGGTTAGCCACTAACCACGCGAAAAGAAGAAGAAGTGCTGCTACTGAAAATAATTTCTGAACATAAACCAATAACACTTTGTCGGACCTAGGCATCGAATCCAAGACTTAATTAACAGCAGTCCCTTCACCACCAAGCTTGTTTAACTTTATATCGAATGTTTTCAGATACAATATCGTTGGCGATGCTACTGCGGCAGCTTTATTTCCCATCCTGACTGGGAAGACTGAGTTGGAGCTACCAGATGTTCGGAAGATCGTGAAGAACAATGGCACCCTGGATGTGATGCCGTTTATATTCTATAAGCTTAAAGAAGATGGGTAAGTCCATATCTCTGAAGGTGTTAGTGCCTTGCACTTACCTACATTTGACAATGGTCAAATGTGAGTGTGACCTAATTACTTCTTTTAAGCCCACATGGTAGAAGACTAGCCTAAAGTTATTTCTGTTGTTGTGGATTTCTTGGCAGAAAAATGTATACTATTTTCTTTTTTTTTTAAATAAATGGCAGCTCCTGCACTAGGAATACTTCCTGTGTCGCGGAGGACTTTACACTCAAGTAATGGACACAAGAAACACCCAGAGTCGGAACAACCATCTGTGGATCACGCAATGTTTTGTCCCGTGTGGGGATCGAACCCACAACACTCTGCGCGGCGGCAGTGGCAAGGCGACCACTTAAACCACTACGCCGTCCGTGCACTCAGAGTCAACTCACACTGAAAGACCTGGCAATCGAACTTAAGATCGCACAGCTGTCGTATTTATTAGATACCGGTGTGCGTTGTTTTCATATTCGTAACGTCCACAAAACAGGAATATAATCGTAGCGCAAGAGAATGATTTATATGTAAATAAAAGTCTCGCTATATGTATCAAGCCTTGTGCCGCCCATTTACAAACATCAATAACGGACACAAAGTACATCCAGATTTAAAAGTACAATTATCTATACTACTATTATAAATCTGAAGAGTGTGTTTGTTTGTTTGAACGCGCTAATCTCAGGAACTACTGGTTCAATTTGAAAATTCTTTTAGTGTTGGATAGTCTATTTATCGAGGAAGGCTATAGGCTATATAACATCACGCTACGACCCATGGGGGCGGCGCAGTAACGATTAAGGCGGGTGAAACCGTGGGAACATCTAGTATTAAATATTTTGTTAATACATGCCGTGACAGCCTATAATTAAGGCCCTGCTGTCTAAGGTATCCCTATTTATGTATTATGACAATTATATAGTGTATAATTTTTTGCTTGTCAATAAATATATAAATTAATAAATAAAACAATCCTTTGGGCGTAACCCACAATCATCCAAACACACAACACATACAGGACTGCACGGATGGCGGAGTGGTTGAAGTGATCGCCCCGCAATACCTACGAGTGTTGTACATTCAATCTCCATAAACAATGTGTGATCCAGAAATGTTTGTTCCGAGTCTAGGTGTTCTTTGTGAGCGTTGTTTGAATGTTTGTAAAGTCTCCCGCGACACAGGATTAAATATGGAAATAAAAGAAAGCTTAAATTTTATCTCCAAACAATATGTCTCGAGTCTGAACGCAAAGCGGACGGAAGTCTAATCAAACGGCTTGAGGACACGGTCGAATATTTGAAACGTCAATTGTATCCAACTAAACTTGAAATTAAAAATATCCCAAGCAAGCAAGGTGAAACCTTGACAGATATGTGTGCCATTGTTAGAGACACCGCTGACACCTTTAATTGCCCAATCGAATTAAGTGATATTAAGGAGGTGTCTCGCATTAAAAAACGGGATTCCTCATTGCTTGTCGTTGACTTTAACCTTGTATCAACCAAGGTTAATATTATAAAGAAAGCGCGTCAATTTTATGTTAAAAATAAAGTTAGGTTGAACACAAGTCACCTTAAAATAGAGGGCTCACCGGCACCTGTAAACATATCAGAGAAACTGATATCGAAAACACGCCGTACCTATTACCTCGCACGCAACTTTGCCAATGAACACGGCTATAAGTACAGCTGGACCTCGTTTGGGCGAGTATTTATACGACAGGACGATGGTAAAAAACAAGTTATGATAAACTCTGAAGAAGGCCTCAACAATCTAAAGTTAGAGAAGTGACTAGTGCTTAGTTTTAATTCAAGCTTCAAAAGCTTTTTTTTGAAATTTAATTATATTTTGTTTTCACTTTTACTTTTTTATTACACTCACACACACACACACACACACACACACACACACACACACACACACACACACACACACACACACACACACACACACACACACACACACACACACACACACACACACACACACACACACACACACACACACACACACACACACACACACACACACACACACACACACACACACACACACACACACACACACACACACACACACACACACACACACACACACACACACACACACACACACACACACACACACACACACACACACTTATTAAATTAATCATCTCACGCACAACAACAACATATTATACTCACTCATTATTACATAAATACGAACCCTTACTCACACATCCCACAATCAAATGTTTTGCAAAACATAGTTATATCATACGGAACATAGTACCCATAGTGATTAGTAGTTTTAAACGTGACATGTCCATTTCACGACCCGATTTGTGCCATTTATCTTTTTCTTTTTACAGTGATTGACTTGACCCAAATATCTCAACAGAACTAGATAGTATAACCGTGGCTTCAGCTCGATCTTGTGACGCTGAAACATGTAATATGTTTAACAGAAGCTGCGACAGGTCTCTTAACATCCTGTCACAAAATATTCGTAGCATATCCGCTCGAATGTATGGCCGCAACTTTGCGCAACTGTCACATCAAGGGACAGATATTCATTTGTTTAATATACGTAGCATGTGATTTTATGCCATCCTTTGTCTTTGCCATACCCTTTTGTTAAGGTTAGATAAATCAGTCATAATTTAAACATGCTAAATATACGCATCTGTTTAGACGCCTTTTAGAGGTCGATCGGACGCCTCCTAGAGGCGTCTCGACAGATGCTCGTATTTTGACATAGACTTCTAGGAGGTCGATCGACAGTTGACGGCATATAAAGGAATTTGGATTGTCTATTAGTTCAGTTATCTAGATTTACTTTTGAAACTGACATAATTGTATTGAATACTCAGTCAATACACTCGTTGGTTAAACGAAGTTAAACCTATCCCTACTATTGATAATTATGTTTCTTACGAATCTTGTAAGTGTCTGAATCAGAACGATGGTATTGTTATATACGCTAGAAATAACATGTTCTATCGTAGAACCAGAACCCACAGGTGCCAACTAAATGCTTAAAGTGGAACACGAAGATTTCTCTTTTATAACCTCAAACTCAGACGCAAATGAAGCCACAACAACTTTTGTTGATATATTATCCTCAACGGTTAGTCGATATTCAAAAACTCTCTTCATTCCAAACAGAAAAAGACTACTGCGACCTTGGTTGACTACTGCACTATTACGCTGTATTCGTCACAGAGACATGATTCACAGAAAGCTGAAAAAAGACCCCAATAACAATATTCTCAGTGTAAGTTATAAACGTTACCGAAACTTCTGTAACCCTTTACTGAAAAAAAACAAAAGAAACTACGATAAATCGCAATTACCAGATGCTAAGACGAACAAAGAGTCATGGAAGGTAATAAAATCTGTCATCAATACCACGAACACTAAATCGACAGCAAAAGACCTGATACGCTGTGGCGAAGAGGGCGTTCAAGACTTAGAGCTTATAAACAAGTATTTTTCAAATATTGGCAAACAATTAGCGGACACGAAAGCAATGTTAGTGAAAAGTCCCTCGACACAACTATCCTCCAACATCTCTCCTATCCCAAATTCTATTGTCTTGCTGCCACCAGACGAAATAGAGATAGACATACTCATTATGAACCTACGTAATAATTGCGCTACTGGTTGGGACTATATACCGGTCAAATTACTCAAGATGTCCAGACATATTATCGTCTCTCCTATTACAAAACTGTTTGGACTATGCATCACGCAGGGTGTCTGTCCGAAAGTATTTAAGAGGACGCTCATCACCCCAGTACACAAGTGTGGTTCTCGAGACGAAGTGTCAAACTATAGGCCGATCTCTGTTCTTACTTCTCTATCTAAATTACTGGAAAATGTACTTAACAACCGATTTACAAATTAAGAACGTTATCATATTCTGTCAGACGCACAATTTGGTTTCAGAGCGAACAAGAGTACTAATGATGTGATTAGTCTTTTGACAGACCATGTAACAAAGCAGATAGACGCTAAACAAAAATGCGTGGGTATTTTTCTCGACCTGGCCAAAGCGTTTGACACCGTCTCGATTCCAGCACTTGTGAATAAATTAGAACTTGTCGGTATCCGCGGTAATGCCCAGATGATATTTGCAGACTTCCTATCAGATCGGACACAACAGATTAGGATTGGTGAGCTTACAAGCTCTTGTGCGCCGGTTGTCTGTGACGTCCCACAAGGAAGCATCCTTTCTTCTAGTCTCTTCTTAGTGTATATCAATGACTTATGTCAACAGGTACTACAAAATGGAAAATTTTTACCTACGCCGACGATACTGCCCTAATCTTTCATGGAGAGACTTGGGAAGTGGCACAAAACTGCGCAAACTGGGGGCTTTAAAAAATCTGCTACTGGCTTGATAAAAATCTTCTAACCCTAAACATGAATAAAACCCAATATCTTCAATTTAAAATAACTGGATCTAAGCCGAATGATATCGACCTCAGGTTTCATTCAGACGTCTATTTTCGTGCATCTAATTGCTCCTGTACTGCTGTTACCAAAACTTCAGTTTTAAAATATTTAGGCATTATATTAGATGATAAACTCAGCTGGAGTTCACATATAAAAGAAACAATCTCTCGGGCTAGGAAACTAGTTTGGGTTTTTAAAAAACTAAGACACGTTGCCGACTTTGCTCTCTTGAAAAACATATATTTTGCGTTAGCATAGTCGATCATCAGCTACTGTATTGAAGTTTGGGGTGGTGCTTGTAAGACCTTTCTAATACATGTTGAAAAGACTCAAAGGTCACTGCTAAAAGTTATGACTTTTAGCCCGTGTAGACTCTCTACAAAATATCTCTACGCAAAATGCCAAGTGCTAACAATTAGGCAGTTATATATTCTCCAGCTTGTAACCAAGCAGCATAAAGCCACTCCATACAACGCAGAAGAGTACAATAAAAAGCGCATACCCAACGTCTGCACCCCGTTTCGATGTTGTACAACTTTCGCTAGGCGTCAACTAGGTTTCAGAGCTCCTTATATATACAACAAAATAAAGAAGATACATCCGTTGAGTTTCCATAAATCCAAAACTATTATCAAACACTGGTTATCAGAACTGGACTATAACCAAACGGAGAAGTTATTACTAATAACAGAATGATAACTTCTAGTAGTAATAATTATGGTTCGCAATACTTTATGTAAATCACATTACACATTACACACACACACACACACATTTTTTTTATTTTTTTTATTTTACTCGTCAAAATGACCACACTCCACCTGATGGTAAGCAGTCGTGTGGTCTAAGAGCAGTGGCCTCCACATCGCCCCCACAGTAGCCGAGGCGATGTTGAGGTCTCTACTTTGACGGCCTGAGAAGATGCTTTTTCACGCCCCGCTTAAAGAACCCAGGATTGAAGGAAGAAGGAAACACGTGCCTTGGCAGAGAATTCCATGCCTTGGTCGTTCGGCAGAGATATGAGGACCCAAACTTTTTGGTACGCGCTCTAATCGACTCTACCGTGTAAGGATGGCATCTGAGCCCAGCACGCGTTGTTCTGGATAGAAAAGGGGAGGGCGGGATAAGGTGGAATAACTCTTCAGAGCACTCCCCGTGGTATATTCTGTAGAAACATGCCAATGAGGCAATGTCTCTACGGAGTTGCAGAGGTTCCAGTGAACTCGTGACCTCTGGATCTCCGATGATACGGACAGCCCGCCGCTGTAACCGGTCGAGAGCGTCCAGCAAGTACTGCGCGGAGCCATCCCAAAGATGAGAACAGTACTCCACGCAAGGGCGCACTTGTGCCTTATACAATAGGCACAGTTGCCCAGGCGTGAAGAACCGCCTCACCCTGTTCAGAACTCCGAGTTTTCGCGAAGCTTGCTTAATGACGCTCTCGATATAGGTTTTCTGATTAAGGGAGCGGCAAAGATCCATACCTAAGATGGAGAGACTGTCACGTATCACCAGTGGAGTGTTCTTCAGAGAAGGGAGGGGAAGGAACGGAGACTTTTTTGTAGAGAACGCGCATGCCTGGGTCTTTTTGGCGTTGAACTCGACCAAGTTCTTGGCACCCCATTCATAGATGCGGTCCAAGGTCCGGTCAAGTTCAACGACAAGATTCTGCCTTTTCCCCTCAACCTCAGCCTGTTTGGCCCCAGGATGTCCGAGATATCGCCCATGCACGGTACTGTCGTCCGCATAACAATGTATGTTGCCGAGATTCAACATATCATTGATATGCAGAAGAAAGAGCGTAGGGGATAAGACAGAACCCTGAGGCACTCCTGCATTGACCTGCATAAATTTGGAAGCGCGACCGTCGCAAAGGACCCGAATACGACGCTTCTGCAGGAAACTTGCAATCCAGGTGCACAGTTGAGGGGGCAAGCCATAGGCCGGAAGCTTGGAAAGAAGAGACCGGTGCCAGACTCTGTCGAAAGCTTTGGCTATGTCAAGGCTGATAGCCAAAGACTCGACACATCCTAACACTCACCCACACACATACACACACACACACATACTCACACAGACACACACCTCACATAATATTTTATTACTTTCTAACATACGAATTGCTTTTGTAATCATAAAATCTTTTGTGTAAATTACATGGGAGAAGACACTGACTTCCTGTAACACAGGTTTCGTACCTAGCACAGGAATCAGGGCTTCATAGGAAATGTGTAAACAATTTTATGTTAATAAATACATTATTATTAGAAAGAAAGAAAGAAATATTTTATTTTAATGTAACATTGCAACACAGAATCAAAACTATTTCATAACAAAAATGTGTAACAGTAATAATATAGTTAAAGAGAAAATTATAAATAATTTAAAATAAATAATAAAACTTATATACCAACATTATTATAAATAATATAGAATACACATAATATATATATGGAGTCCTTGCTGTTCAATGTGCGTCGCAGTGTTCATTAAACAGAGATGTTGCTCAGCATAATGCCGCACCGCATGCGAGTTGCGATACAGCGCTGATTTTCAGCAACACCTCAATAGTGATTATGAGCGTAATAAATAATACAGTTCAAATGAATACCACCAAACCACAAACAAAACCCAAAAAAAAAAAAGTTTCCTTTATTATTACAGATAAAGAAATAGATTGCAGATAAATTAAATAAATATACCTACATGTCAATATTTTTATTATTGTAGTTAAAAACTATAAATGTGCCTGAAAATATGAGTAAGATTTAAATACTTGGCGATCTTAAATTAGGAGTCTATTTGTCGATTTAATAAATATTTTTTATAATTTGTCTTAAATATTAAGTTTGTTTTCAATTTTCGCATTGGTGGAGGCAAGTCATTCCAACATTTTGTGGCCGCGTATTTAAAACTTCCCCTAAACGCTGTTGTGCGGTGTCTAGGTACATTCAATCATCAATATAATTCATCAATTCATTTATTATATTATTATTTGTTTCTCTTTCACGGGTATATTCCTAATACGTTAGGAAAATACCCGGCCCTTTGGGAGGCTTACACGGAGACATGGGTCCAACGTGAAGAGGCCCTTCGAGAGTTTTAATCAAAGGTGGGATGGAACACCTACCGCTGCACTAGCCGCAGCAGGCGTAGGACTATTGCTACGTATGGATTCTAATATATGAGCTATGGGTATGGGTGTTTGATAGACTGGTATATTGGTAACTATGGATGATAAAACGGCGTCTGCCCTGAATACTCTAATAGCATCAATCGAATGGACAGACGGTGACTCGCACACTCACTAGATGGGCCCCCTGAATAGCCACTATAGGCATACAAGCCAGCAGCAGAGGGCAACCCCCGGTGCGAGTGGCTAGGGGTATCGAGCGGTGCGGCGCCGGTTTCACCATCACGGGTCTCGTGAAAACGAAGACCCGGAGCGGGTTTCCCCGTAGTTATGCCCTTGAAAATGACACTTCCACCCCCAAGCATGTAGCTCTAGCGGCCTCCCTCTGACCGGCTGATCAAGGCAAGCCAGAGTTGAGAGTCCTACGGGCGCTCTTGCAGTTCCACCCCAGCCAACCAGTAACGGCAAGCTGGGGACTAGGCCCTCACCGACTCTCTGAGGCACTCGGGACCGCAGTGTCGCCACTCACATTCAACTCGCCACAAGCTGCCCTGCGGTTTGTGCGCTTTTATTTAACCTGGTGATACATTTTTTGTTTATATCACAAGGTGAAGGTGGTAGTTTAAAAGCTAGTATACTATGCCCTCCGGTATCGCGTTAGTCTGATGAGGAGATAACGACTGTCCCAGAGGGGGATATTATTATTATTATTATATTATTATTATTATATTATTATTATTATAAATATTTCCATCTCATATTCTTCAGATACCGTACAGCATACTTCGAAGACATGCCATGGATCGGCACGTTCCAATATCGGTTCAACGGATTCCGTCGCCAGCCGGCCGACCACTATCTCCGCGCGTTCTGCCTGGAGGAGGCCAGTAACGGGAAGCGGTGGCAGGCCAGCCCGATCAAGTACTGTGTGGGAGACACTCCTCAATACCAGCTAATGATGAATATCACTGATCAGGTTAGTAACGACATCGTTTAACGGAGTGGATGATACCGCCTGTGCTAATTTATTATTAAATTATTGAGTCGCAGCTAGGGCTTATTACACACAAAATTTTATATTTGTTCCCAAGCGCCACGACAGGGGGCGGTTGGGAACAGATGTAATAAATAGAACGTACCTAAGAATTTTGTCTTGCGGTCTAAACCAAAAATATAGATTCACTTGAATTATTTTCATATGTATGTATATCTTTGTATTAGGAATGTAACTCCTTAATTTAAAACATAATAACAGACATACTTTATTGGATTAAATATAATGACCACCAAAAATACTAATTGCACAGCAAAATATTATGCTTACTAAAATATATCATAACGAGCACCTATACTCCTCAAATCACTGCATTCCGTCTCGGAACTATTAGGTTATGTTAGGTTCCTTCTTAAACCCACCCAAAACTAGGAGCCCCGCTAAGCGGGGCTCCGTCAACTTATTTTGATCTCTTTGCTGTGCAATTAATATTTTTGGTATTAAAATCCGGTTTTAATTTTGGTGATCATTTACTATTTTTGACTGTTATATTTTACTATATCTGGTGATAAGTTAAACATAAGCCATATAATATCAAATGAGAATCGCCATTACTTAAACGTGTAGATGATACTGCCGCCGTTGCTAATTTATTATTAACTAATACAAAAAAATACTACAATAATATTAAAAAACTAGCTGTGCCCGCGGCTTCGCCCACATGGAAATCGGTATACAATGTCCTTTTCTTTACCCCTGACTACGTGCATGCAAAGTCACACGATGATCGCTTGAAGTAACTCACATTTTTAATGTTAGTAAGAAGTATTAGAAAATAAATTAGCTGTGCCCGCGGCTTCAATTCTTAGCTCTTCCTTTCATCTCATTGTTACAACTGTTTGCAGCACACTGACTTTCGGTAGATAAGTGTACTATTTGGATGTGTGGTATTATTAGTATCCTTATATCATCCGGTTTTTTAATATTGGTAGAGCAGTCGCTTTTCTAATTTTCAAATGATATCTACAACGCCTCCGTGTACACAACATTTTGTGTGGCGTTGTCCGTAGCGTGGACAAACAGTTTGGTTGAACCGCTCACCCGAGAAGGGGCCACGTAAAGTTGACCGTGGGAGAAACAGGGGCTCGTAAGATCCACTTCAGCAATTTGTAGCGTCTGCCCTTGAGCTTTATTTATTGTCATGGCAAAACTGACGCTAACCGGAAATTGTATCCATTTAAAAAGGAATAGAAAATGATTGGGTATTAGAGGTATTCGTGGAATATAAACTCTTTCACCTTCACTACATCCAGTAAGTACTTCCGCTTCTATTACGTTGCGCTGTAAATTTATCACCTTGAGTCGGGTGCCATTACATAGTTTGGATGGGCATAAATTTCTCAATAAAATTATTGGCACGCCGATTTTGAGAGTTATTTTATGCGCACGAAACCCGGGCGCAGTTACAGAATTTAAAATTGGTGGCTTCATCTTGGTCAAATACTCTGTTAATAGATGTATGTATATTCTATAGATTCCCACTCACACGCGCTCTGGTGTTAATACGTGCAGTCTGATCATTTCTAGGTGCTAAAATAGCTCGCCAGGAGTTTTCATGGCTAACTATAAGTGCAGGATCGCCATAAACACCAACTTAGATTAGATCTTCAAGAGATGGAAGCTTCTGGCACAAATCGGGTAGTGTTATTTGTCCCACTAAGTCAGAATCCAAGCTACCTTCACCGACTTTTAATAATAAGTCTGCGAACTCTTGAGCGCCAGAGTTACCACCTCTTTGTGCTCGCATATTAATTTTGAGATGAAGACGTGTTATGTGGCGCCACAGGTAGGAGCATTCTAGGCAAGCGTTAACCTCATCAGCCCTTGTGCCTCGTGGTACTACTGGCAAGGTTTGATGCCGCCCATCAGTCGATCATTTTGCCTAATATGTCGCAGAGTAGGATCGACTGCTTCCACTGCTTTTCTGTGTGCCATAGTACATTCACCCCATACAATTAAACAGCAATCGCGGAGAACTTTAGCTTTTTCACTATTACGTGAAATATCACATACGGGGCACATCTCATTCCTATCTAATTCTATGGGAATTTTAATCATAGCGTGTGCTGTTTTTCCGTCTGGCTATTGCCAGCAGCTATACCAGACGATGCCACTGCTAAAGGCACTTTACCTTGCTGGTGAATGTTTGCTAAAATAATTCTGGTCAAAAATGTTTTTCCAGTACCACCAGGAGCATCTAAAAAGAATATTTCGCCAGAATTACCGTGGACGCTGCTGCAGACTCTGTTGAAAACAGTTTTTTGTTTTTTTATTACTTGATATTATAAACAGTTTTTTAATATTATCAAAATAATAAATAATAAATTGTGATAAGTTTAGATAGAAATAAAGGATTTCATGAAATCAAGACTAAAAGTTAGCCTAAGATACACACCATGCTTTTGTTAATATCTCATTACGATCAATTTATTGTAATGCTTAAATTCAAGATGCTTTAGATAAATGGCACTGCTCGGCGGTCATAGGTGATAGCGTGATAATTGTTAAGTACCTACATATATAAGATTATGGTCGGGTCTTCAGACTACATATTGGCGAAAACCGCATTTACGGCTTTTTGCGTGATATTATAACTTCCTAGGTAACTATTATCTTATCTGTAGAAAACAATTAAACAGACAGACAATACTTACAAAAGTAAAGTGTTCTATATCTTTAGATACTAAGCTATGATACAGTCAAATTGAAATTTCGCGAAAATATGTAATTAATGTATAGACAGTGCTATTTGAATTTTATTATAGTAGGTATAGCAGAGTTTGTATGCTTAGATATATTATGGCACAGCTATATATGTAATTAAAAGAAATGTAGAAAATCTAAACTAAAAATGTTTCGCAAAGAGTCATCTAGTATCCGTGTACGTGTAACTAATTTATGTAAATTTTAAATTAGAATAACTTACGATAGAATTAACGGATTTTAATGAAACAAAAACTAAATGATAACCCAAGACACACACTATGCTAATGCTCATCAATTTAACAATTAAATGATGTGTATTAAATTTGATAAATAGCACTGCAGGCTCCTATAGGTCATAGCGTCATGATTGTTATCTAAGATTGTGGTCGGGCTTTCACGTAACATATTGGCGAAATCCCGATCAAAATACGTTCACGGGTTATTGCGTAATAGTATAACAAATAAACAGACAAAAATTCCAAAAAAAAATATTTTTTACATTCCAATTGAAATTTCGCGAAAATATTCAATGTACAGACAAATTGCGCTTTACATTTTATTAGGGCCTTTTCATTGTCTTGCGTGTTTGCGCCCGCGTGCAGGCCAGGCACGCATGCGCGTTGCGGGCCGCACGCTGAGCTGATGTTTGTCGACCCGCCGCCCGTGCGCCGCGTGCGTGCTGCGCGTGTTATATAATAGTAGGTTATAAATTGATTTATTGATTGTTATATTATAATTAATTTAATCAAAATGTATTTATTTAATACAAATAATTTAACAATTCATTTAAGATAAATAGATTATACAGAAACATCTGTTGTGTATATCAATCATAGAACACGTGTTGTTGTGACGTAGAACATCTGTTAGTGGTGGGGCTGTGACTAATAAATACGACAGAAACGCTTGGCGCGGGGCATTCTCTGTGGGACCGTTGACTGGAGCAGAACTAAAAATTGTGTAAAGTTAAGTACTATTTTATTATGTATAAGTATAGTGGTCATAAAATAGATTTAATAATTATTAAGATTATACAAGTAGCTACTTGGTTTTAATACTCATTAGTCTGTACTTTGGTAAATAATAGAGTAAATATAGAAACGATATTACTATGTTTAATTTTTGTGAATCTTTAAATTCAATAAATATATCTATGTTATCTACATACTTTAATTTTATTTCGACGCACCGAATTTCACGAATATAGTATAATAAGGGGCAAATGAGACAACGTGTGTCGGTAAATAGAGGTTATGTATTGACGAACTATTACCCTGTATATAAGTAGATACCTATTATTGCTATATAACATTAAAACATCTATTTAAATCTAACACGCGCATGACATTAAAACATGTATGATACGATAGGTTGCGGGCAGCACGCATGCGTGCCTGGCCTGCATGCGGGCGCAAACACGCATGACAATGATAAGGCCCTTATAGTACCTATAGATAAAGCTGCTACTTACTAGCGGGACCCACAGACGTGGTGTTGCCTGTACGTTGGCTTACAGCCCGATCTCGGCGCCACCTACCGGCTCCGATGGCGAATCTAAACCATCCAGGGATATTCTCCATTATTTTGACAAGTTTAATATTGCGACGACCCGCCTCCCGCACAACGCCCGTTCCTCAAGTTGGTCAGGTGACTGCTTGGCCGTTGCCGACCCGAGTATTGTGGGTTAGAATACCATACAAGAGCAGCGATAGCTCAGTGGGGAAACCAACAGACTGCAATGCAGAGGGTCTCGGGTTCGAACCCACGTCGCGCACCTCTGACTTTCGGAAGTTAAATGACTTTTCGAAATTATGTGCGTATTGATTGACAATTATCGCCTGCTCCGTGCCTAGGAAAGCACGTTAAGGCGTTGGTCCCGGCTACCATGAACATCTATGGCAGTCGTTATTGGGAGAGTGTCGACACAAAAGATCCCACTGGGTCGAAGTGTCGCCGGTCTGCACTGACTGGCACCCACATAAGATAAGATAACATAAATCTACATAAACGCGAGTGAAGCCGCGGGAAAAAGCTACTATTAAATATATCTCTGCCATCCCTTTCGAGAAAATACAGCCGTAAATATGTTATTAACCTATTTTCTATACTTTCCAGTTCCTCCGTTTGGACGGCAAAAAGTTCATATTCACGTTCGTAGCTGACATTACCCATGATGACTTCAATATGATCTCGACCGCTGATGAGGCCACGGTGAACTTACTGAAAACTCTGGTCGAGAGGAATGTGCTGGAGAATACCCTGGTGATGGTCATGGGTGACCATGGACCGAGGTTAGTAGTAGCATATTTATATCGTGCTAGCTGTCTCGAATATATGCTAAGATTGTTCCCGAAGTTATGAAGAGTTTGCTAATCCGCACTGGGCCTGCGTGGCTTGCCCATTATATCAAATTGTGTAATTCATCTCTGCCTGGCTCTTCGCGGGTATAGGCGAGAGACGATGTATGTATGTAATAACTATATAATTCATCTCTGCCTGGCTCTTCGCGGGTATAGGCGAGAGACGATGTATTTATGTAATAACTATAATTCATCTCTGCCTGGCTCTTCTGGTGTATAGGCGAGAGACGATGTATGTATGTAATAACTATAATTAATCTCTGCCTGGCTCTTCGCGGGTATAGGCGAGAGACGATGTATGTATGTAATAACTATATAATTCATCTCTGCCTGGCTCTTCGCGGGTATAGGCGAGAGACGATGTATTTATGTAATAACTATAATTCATCTCTGCCTGGCTCTTCTGGTGTATAGGCGAGAGACGATGTATGTATGTAATAAGTATAATTCATCTCTGCCTGGCTCTTCGCGGGTATAGGCGAGAGACGATGTATGTATGTAATAACTATAATTCATCTCTGCCTGACTCTTCTGGTGTATAGGCGAGAGACGATGTATGTATGTAATAACTATAATTAATCTCTGCCTGGCTCTTCGCGGGTATAGGCGAGAGACGATGTATGTATGTAATAACTATAATTCATCTCTGCCTGGCTCTTCGCGGGTATAGGCGAGAGACGATGTATGTATGTAATAACTGTAATTCATCTCTGCCTGGCTCTTCTGGTGTATACGCGAGAGACGATGTATGTATGTAATAAGTGTAATTCATCTCTGCCTGGCTCTTCGCGGGTATAGGCGAGAGACGATGTATGTATGTAATAACTATAATTCATCTCTGCCTGGCTCTTCGCGGGTATAGGCGAGAGACGATGTATGTATGTAATAAGTATAATTCATCTCTGCCTGGCTCTTCGGGGGTATAGGCGAGAGACGATGTATGTATGTAATAAGTATAATTCATCTCTGCCTGGCTCTTCGGGGGTATAGGCGAGAGACGATGTATGTATGTAATAAGTATAATTCATCTCTGCCTGGCTCTTCTGGTGTATAGGCGAGAGACGATGTATGTATGTAATAACTATAATTAATCTCTGCCTGGCTCTTCGCGTGTATAGGCGAGAGACGATGTATGTATGTAATAACTATAATTCATCTCTGCCTGGCTCTTCGCGGGTATAGGCGAGAGACGATGTATGTATGTAATAACTGTAATTCATCTCTGCCTGGCTCTTCTGGTGTATAGGCGAGAGACGATGTATGTATGTAATAAGTGTAATTCATCTCTGCCTGGCTCTTCGCGGGTATAGGCGAGAGACGATGTATGTATGTAATAAGTGTAATTCATCTCTGCCTGGCTCTTCGCGGGTATAGGCGAGAGACGATGTATGTATGTAATAACTATAATTCATCTCTGCCTGGCTCTTCGCGGGTATAGGCGAGAGACGATGTATGTATGTAATAAGTATAATTCATCTCTGCCTGGCTCTTCGGGGGTATAGGCGAGAGACGATGTATGTATGTAATAAGTATAATTCATCTCTGCCTGGCTCTTCTGGGGTCTAGGCGAGAGACGATGTATGTATGTAATAAGTATAATTCAGAATCTCACTATCGACCCTAAGCATACGCAAGTAGGTGTCGTAGGACCGACAAGACGGTGTTACGATAGCGTTAACTTATCAAAACGTAATCGGTCACCTACTTCCACCTTATTTTGTAATAAGTATAGAAGTCTGGGCAGCTGGTACCATAATCCATAAATTTATTACTACTACTACTATGCTCTTATATCATACAAGATTTTGCCCGCGACTTATTTAATAATAATAATATTTTACCCTTCTGGGACAGTCGTTATCTCATCATGAGACTAACGCGATATCGGAGGGCACAGTACACTAGCTTTTAAACTACCACCTTCGCCTTGTGATATAAACAAAAAATGTATCACTAGGTTGATTAAAAGCGCACAAACCGCAGGGCAGCTGAATGTGAGTGGCGACACTGCGGTCCTGAATGCCTCGGAGAGTCGGTTAGGGCCTCGTCCCCAGCTTGCCGTTTCTGGTTGGCTGGGGTAGAACTTCAAGAGCGCCCGTAGTCTGGCTTGCCTTGGTCGGCCGGTCAGAAGGGGGCCGCAAGAGCTATATGCTTAGGGATGGAAGTGTCATTTTCAAGGGCATAACTACGGGGAAACCTGCTCCGGGTTTCCGTTGTCACGAGACCCGTGATGGTGAAACCGGCGCCGCACCGCTCGACACCCCTAGCCGCTCGCACCGGTGTTGCCCTCTGCTGCTGGCTTGTATGCCTATCGTAGCTATTCAGGGGGCCCATCTAGTGAGTTGGCGAGTCACCGTCTGTCCATTCTATTATAGCTATTAGAGTATTCAGGGCAGACGCCGTTTTATCATCCATAGTTACCAATATACCAGTCCATCAAACACCCATACCCATAGCCCATATATTAGAATCCATACATAGCAATAGTCCTACGCCTGCTGCGGCTAGTGCCGCTATAGGTGTTCCATCCCACCTTTGATTAAAACTTTCGAAGGGCTTCTTCACGTTGGACCCATGTCTCCGTGTAAGCCTCCCAAAGGGCCGGGTATTTTCCTAACGTATCAGAGAAATACCCGGGAAAGAGAAACAAATACCTAATAATTTATTTATTTACTTCACGCAAGCAATATATATCTTAATTTCTATGATTTTACACTTAACAGATACAGCTCAACAATAAATACAATTCAGTGAACATCTGTGTCTGAAATAGATAACTGAATATCTGTGCTTCAGACAGCAGCGCTTTTCCCTTGAAGATGTTACTGTATACAAGACAGATCACAAATCAATTATTAATTAAGAGTTGTGCAGTGTAGGTAAGCCTCCTTGTGTGTAGTATAAGAGTGTGTGTAGGTTTGTGTGTAGGAGATTGTGTATAAGATTTAATGAGGTACATTAAGCAATTGTTCAGTTTCATTATAGTCCAGTTTATGGATATATTGAAGGTCTATCTCGCGTATATCTAGGTTAAGGTTAGTACAAACCGATATTACAATGGCGTAAACTTCTCAATTCTTAATCACAATTTAGGCCATTGATATTAAAGCATAGCTAATAAACAACAAGTGGCAGTTTTATTGGAATTTAGCTCTTATAAACTACTCGTTAATTTCGACTTAGCCTTTACAGTCCCTGTGGCGCAGAGGATAGCGCGTTGGACTTCTAATCCAAAGGTCGTGGGTTCGATCCCCACCAGGGATGGATATGAGTTTATCATCTTGTGTTATTTTATAAATTTATGTAACAATATTGTACTAATTATTTTCAAAATATGGTACTTTTTATTTGATCTGAGTTAAAATTGTTGAGTTTTTTTTTGTATTGTCTTATGTGGCAAACATTCAACTTTTCTATAACATTTGTTTTGGCTGTTCTAAGGAGCAATACTAAGGGAACAGCTTCGCCTCTGGCTACTATGGATGCAGGCTAACAGGAATGGCTATTCTGCCTTTAATAGGAATGCAATTTTCCTTGTCGATTCAAATTGTTGGTTTCCTGTATATATTTTACTATATAGGGTATTTTAATAGTAAATTAGTTAAAATTCTTATAGTAAAATTAAATCGCCTTGTATTAAAATTATTGCACTTTTTTTCGTTTATGTATAACATTGCTTCCATTTTCGTGCAATAATAATAATTATTATTATTATTTATTACTACATTTTAAAATGATAATGTTTAAACAGATATTGTAAAATTACTTTAAAAGCACTGAGAAATATAAAATAAGTATTCAACCCTAATCGAATTGTGTGCATTAGTTACTATCCTAACTAATATTATAAATGCGAATGTAAGTTTGTTTGTTACGCTTTCACGCCTTAACTGCTCGCCCGATCATCATGAAATTTCGCATACACATTGTCAGTGGAACATAAAATGATATAGGGTACCTTTCATTTAGAAAAAAGTACTGTTACTAAACTACATTTACGCGAGCGAAACCGCGGGTAAAATCTAGTAATATAATAATATAATCTTTATATATGTATTGTGCTACTGCTGGGCACAGG
The DNA here is from genome assembly GCA_963564715.1 of Catocala sponsa. Lineage (NCBI taxonomy): Eukaryota > Metazoa > Arthropoda > Insecta > Lepidoptera > Erebidae > Catocala > Catocala sponsa. The sequence goes on from OY751351.1 coordinate 15,311,706, forward strand.
CTTGTTCTCAGTATATGAAGGGTTCGTCGGCAGTTCACTACGTGGCGGCTCTAGTGCGGGTTGACAGACTTGATATATTTTCGACAACATAACGTAGAACCCTAGCAATGCAAGTTGTCTTACTGTCTGTTCTCACAGTTTACAATGAGTGTTAAATAATATTATTTTACTGCGGTTAATTTATATGGCAATGTCTAATAAACCATATCATTATTTTCTTTTTTATATAATCACTTTGCAAACTTTAATTATTTTAAAGTAAATATAAATAGTAAGTCATAACCAGAGATCGGAATTAGGTACAGTTATTTATGCACTTACACTGATTCATAAGCGAAAGAATAAAGTGGATATGCCTCAAATCCCGAGATTAATTTTAAAGAGCAGAAAAATCCCTTGATTTATTAAATAAAAGGTTATTTACTTTTACACAATTTAAACTACTGAACACGCGACGTTGCCAAATTTACATCAACGACATCGGATGTCCGAAGTTGCAAAATTTCAATGCGCACACGCGCGATGTTGCCACATTTGTAGTTCGTACAACATAGCTTGTGAGAACAAACGAAAACAATAGCGGAAATGCGGAGCACTACCCGCTTAACGAAATGTACTAGATTTTGTCTCTTTCTACCGCATTCAAACTTTTTATTAGCAATAAATCGGTTAACTTATTCACACAGCTCATTCACTTACCTCGGTTCGTAGAATGCGCTCGCTATCTATCTCTGAGGGTTTTATTCAGTGGCGTTCGGTTCATAAAGACATAAAGACACTGCCTACCCTAACTAACTCCTTCTACTCCTCTCTAACTCAGATAAATATTTATTATATTATTTTATTTTGAATTCCAATATTTATATTTATCGACGAATAATTAATTTCCATAAACAAAATTTCCTAAAACCTATATCATAATATCAGCGCCAACTGTCGCGTACCGGCTGCACTAGCGCTGCGCTTCAAGGCGCCTAATCCGACGGAATAGACATGAACTAATATTGCATAATTCTTTGCATGTGTGCATCGAGACGGACACAAAAATATCGATGTGCGTTCCTATAAATATTTGTCACACAATGTTAGAACTTACGCACACAAACGCAAAAAAAGACAGTGTCTTAAGTCTTTCTCTTTGTAGGTATATGACGTGTTCAGTGGCCTTCGTACATGACGAAAGTTCACGAGAATTGCCGAAGTACGACGAATGTTATGCAACCAATTTAAAAAGTAGCATGGTTTATTTAATTAACGCTAACTAAGGCACTATTATTTTTTGTCGTAGATATTTTGTATTTTATGTGAGTTTTATGGAGTCGCCATATTTTGTTAATTTGTTTTGTGTTGGAGTCGCAGGTCATTTAACATTTTAACGTTTTTAAAGAGTGAAAAATGGAAATTCTTCACTGTGAAATTTGTTCAGATGGTGTGTGTATACAGGAAATAAAAAGTGACGCGTTTTTAAAACTATCTTTCAGTGATAAAAAACAAGTGATTGCGAAAGGCCGTAGGACACCAGATTTTCAATTAATACAAACTAAAGGTAAAGTCAATCGTAAATTTAATATAAAACAATATGATTCATTTAATTGGCTCACGGGTTGCATCCATAGTAATCGATTGTTCTGTTTTCAATGTTTATTATTCTCAAACAATAAAACCGTCTGGAACGAAGCCGGTTATAATGATATACATAATTTCCTTACTGCGGCAAAAAAACACGAGCAATCTGAAAAACATTTAGAAGCTTCCCTTAAATATCACACCTTTGGAAAAAATCGCATTGAATTAGTAACACAATTCGTAGATGTTTATAAATCATTCAACTTTAACTTAGACCGCCTTATCAATGAGCTCAAATGTGTTTATAAAACCGCCGAATTCAAAAGCCTTAGTATTTATAAAATTATAGAACATTTTTACGAAAATAACGAAAATAAATACAGTCTTTCCCGAAGTACTGCGTATGGCAAAATTAATTGTTACGGTTCCCGCGAGCAGTGCTTCAACCGAAAGGTCCTTTTCGTCGCTAAAACGTATACTTATTTAAGGAATCCACAAGGCCAGCAACGACTTACAGATCTTTCCATGATATCAATAGAAAAAAAACCTTCTTACTACAATAAAACGCGTTCCTAACTTTTACGATTCCGTATTGCAAAAATTCTTACTGAAAGATAGACGTGTAGATTTCATTTATAAATAAAAAAAATAAAATATAAACTTTATAGTTCCGTACACGCACAACATACGAACGACTTTTTTTTGTTAGATATTATTTATTTTGCGAATACAGAACATCAGACAAATGCGCCGAAAGGCCACTTCGAATATCCGCAAATTTATATGTTCATAAATTCAGTCAATTTATGTATATTTGAGGTGATAAATCACACACATCATAATTTATTCGATACGACGACGAACCTTAACCAATATGCAGTGAAAATTTTTGGTAAGTGACCTATTAAAATTTCCTGCCTACCCTGTCTTAAAATCCTGTGCACGCCACTGGTTTTATTATTATTTATTTGTAATATTGTTGGCCACACGGGTTTGTCTATTAGAAATCCCGGGAAGATCCATATTAATATCAACATTTCGATGCAAGTACATAAATAACTATACCTAAGTCCGACCTCTGGACTCATAACACTCATAACAGTAGCTTAATTTTAATAAGAAAATAAAATATTTAAAATACACGTAAATATCTTTAAAGTCAAAGGTTCACAAAGAGTCAAAGGTGCGTGTCGGGTTCTCACTTGATATTTCCGCGCGGTCGTCCAATGTACCATCCTAGGCTATCGTTGTTATACTTCGTCATTGTGTATACTGAGGTTCGGGTCCTATATCAAGAAACGATTCGTTTTATCTATGGATAGGTAACGAGAATTTCTAGGTACGGACATCGGTGTCCGGTCCGGCTCCTATGAAGCGGATTTCAGTATACATTATGATGAATATATAATAGATTATAATGATGGCCTAAAGTGGTACATTGGACGGCCACGCAGAAGCCTCGAATTCGAATCCCAAACACACCTGTTATGTTTGTGACTTCTCATAATATTTTCGAAGTTATGTTTAAAAATATTTTATTTTCATTAATATTTAACCACGATAATTAATTTACTTTTAGCCATTTTTAAATACAACGTCGTAATTAGAAGCTGTAATAAAAAAAACAACATTCTTACACTTGTCTCTCTCCTGCAGATATGCGGAAATCCGTGACACACTCCAAGGCAAACTCGAAGAGAGGCTTCCTCTCATGTGTGTCCTCCTCCCGGAACAACTCAAGCGCCGCCGCCCCGACGCGCAGTCTGCTCTCGAAGCGAATGTGCGCGCGCTCACCACTCCGCACGACATACACGCCACCGTGCTGGATGTGCTGGACATGACGCAGTATCTCAACCCCTATAGGGTCCCAGGAGCTGACTTCCCGAGGGGCATGACGTTGTTGGAGCCCGTATATATTTTGTTATTTTTAGTCACCTTTCGTTCAAGCACTGACTTTGTTAAATATGCTTCTGACCTCAGAATCAGTGTGATCTGTTTGCTTCGAGATAAATACATGTGTCAAAATCTAAAATCGTTTATTCATAAAGGTGTGAGCTAAATGAATTAGTAAAGTAACACTTATGAACATCAAAATATAGCCGTCCTGAAACTACATTTAAATTAGTTGCTAAGTTCAGGCAAAGGATTGAGCCTATAAAGAAAAACTTGCAAAAAACTTACGGCCACTTATTTAAACCGCCAATTAAATAATATTTCAGTAGTTCAAAGCTCATATCAACAATGTGTTGCAGCCATTAAATCATATATTACTGACTGTGAAGAACTGAAAATAATAAGGCTAATATATATATATATATATATATATATATATATATATATAAATCAATTGCTATTCGTTAGTCTCGCTAAAACTTAAGAGCGGCTGGGCCGATTTAGCTGATTTTGGTTTTGAAATGTTTGTAGAAGTCCAGGGAAGGTATAAAAGGTAAGTAAATATAAAAAAAATGCTTGGACTATAGTAAAAACAACAATTTCGCTTTTCCTTAGAAAATACTTACTACTACTAAATATTAAAAACTACCTGTAAAACATTTGATGTTCGTCCCGTCGTTTAGAAATCAATTAAATTTAAAAGTCGTTCAGAAATCAAATTAAATTGAAAAGTGAAGTTCTTTATTTTCATTTTTTCATATTGAATGTGAAACGTTTGATGTTCGTCCGGTCGTTCAGAATTTCTGATCGCAACTATAATATTTTACGGACTTTGGCGGGAATCTGGGCATAAAGGTCGCGTTGTCTCGGTTGAATTTTATTTTTATGTGCATAATGCGGTTTAATTTATGATGTGATAGTGTATCATGCAGTAAATTAGTGTGGCCGTGTGCAGCAATTGAATAATTTTAGCGGGAACACCCCTATCTTAAGTTCAGATTGCTCCAAAATTGGCATTGTATTTGGCAGTTCATCTAGAAAATGGACAACGAGTGTATTTCAATCAAGGGAACGCGGCGGATAGAGCGGCACGTCCACCATCGACCACATTAACAAGTTTCTTCTCAGTTTGTCAAACAGATGTTTTCGTTCGCACTTTGCTGTATGCTGATATGCCCCGATATTACACATGGAACGCATCATCGAAAACGTTTCAGCGTCGAAAACAAGGAACACCAGTTGGAGGACATTCAAATATATTTGCTTCAGACGCTCTAGGTCGCATCTACACAGTACATCCAAATAACGACGAATGTTATTATCTTCGATTGTTGTTGGTGAATGTTCGTGGTCCGACATCGTTTCAACAACTTAGAACAATTAATGGACATCTGTGTGCGTCTTACCGTGAGGCGTGTCAACTATTACAGTTACTCGAGAACGATTCGCATTGGGATAATACGCTCAAGGATTCCGTCATATCTTCATCACCGCATCAAATTCGTACATTGTTTGCGATTATCATATCGACATGTTGCCCCTCGAACCCAAAAGATTTGTGGATGAAATATAGGACCGTACACTACAAACTTTATTTTGTAAGCTCCTAACATTTGTTGCATAACAATTTTTCAAGCAACATCATGTGTAATTAAAAATAATAATAAAACCTAATTCATATCGAGCATTATTTTTTTTTTGATTACGGATTCTTTTCGTTCCGGTTAAGGTTTGACCACATTTTTTACTACAGTTGAAACATTCTGCATTTATAATTCAGTTTTTTTATTTATTGATTCTGAGGCGGTACGAAGTTTGCCGGGTCAGCTGGTTACTTAATAATATTATAAAGATGAAAAATTAGGATTAACCAAATTTTTTTATTAACCTGTCCCGCTGCTCTCTAAGAGTTTCATCTCAGTGTAAGGCCATAGTACACCACGGTGGTCCAGTGCGGGCTAGCAGATTTCACATATCTTCGAGAACTGCAGAATTCTCAGACATCCAGGTTTCTTCACGAAATTTTCCTTCACCGTTAAAGCGAGCGATAATGAAGTATTGAATAAGCACATTACTTGTAAAGGTCAGCGATGCGCGCCTTGGGATCGAACTTGAGATCTCTGCGTGGCACTCCTACGATCCCCACTAGGCTATCGCTGCAACTTAATATTGCAGCACTATATATTAGTCTAGATGTGTCCGCGGTTTCACCCGCGTGTATGATTACTGCGCCGCCCCGTGGGTCGTAGCATGATGTTATATAGCCTATAACCTTCCTCGATAAATAGGCTATACAACAAAAAAAAAATTTTCAATTCGAACCAGTAGTTTCTGAGATTAGCGCGTTCAAACAAAAAACAAACAAACTTCAGCTTTATAATACCTACTAGATGTTCCCGCGGTTTCACCCGCGTTTATCGTTACTGCGCCGTCCCCGTGGGTCGTAGCGTGATGTTATGTAGCCTATAGCCTTCCTCGATAAATAGGCTATCCAACACTCAAATAATTTTTCAAATCGAACCAGTAGTAATCACGCAGAATAAACCAGGAGAAACATCGTTTGTACCATGTATGTAATGGGTAATTATTTTGCTGCAATGTTATTTTAAAACTGCGATATCTCCTAAGATATTCATTGAAATCGAATGATGTAAAGGGCAATTTTGTTTTAAATTAAATACTTGTGATGAATAACGTATTTATTTGGATAAGGATTAATATCATGTTTATAATAATACCTTCGCAAATAATGCATTATTTCAGAACAAATTTGGTTAGCATAAAAATGGTTATAGTGAGCCAACCTTAAAAGATATACATATGCTGTCGCGGACTTTTTTTTAGAACTTTTAAAGGGGAACAATTCTGTCATACATGATTTTTGCGAAACTAACTGTTTACGCAGCGCACGCAGCAGAAGCTTTCAAAAGGAAAAAACATCTGCCGATTTTGAAACATTCTTCATTGGTGCTCAGCTCCTATTGATCTTAGCGTGATGATATATAGCCTATAGCTTTCCTCGATAAATGGGCTATCTAACACTGAAAGAATTTTTCAAATCGGACCAGTAGTTCCTGAGATTAGCGCGTTCAAACAAACAAACAAACTCTTCAGCTTTATAATATTAGTATAGAGTAGAATATATTTACCATATATAAAAGACCAAATTATTTATTCATAATGTGAATGTAATGCATTTAGCTTTGTTTCGTGAGGTTTGACCTCACGAAACGAAAATAAAAATTTAGCTTTGAAAAAAACCTGTTCGAGGAGTAGACTGTTTAGTCTACTCCTCGAACAGGCTTTTTTCAAAGCTAAATTTTTATTTTATATTAATAAAATAGTTAATTGACGTGTTCAAGAATTGCTTGCACATTTTTATGGAAATAAAGATTTCTGTACTTTGACTTTACTAGTAATAATATACAAACCAAACTGCTAGCTTAACTCAAAATTATTATTCTACTAGCTGACCCGACAGTAGTCAAAGTCAAAGTCAAAGTGTTTATTGCGAACTAAGTGTAGATACATAAGGTGTTTAGTAAAATTATAGTGCTTCGAACTTAGTGCCTTTTACAAGCATTGCAATATTATTATAATAAACGAATATTTAAAAATTATTTTCTACTAACAATTATAATTAATATTACTTAGTACTTACATCTAAACCATATAATATTATAAGTTTATACAAAGTCTGTTATTTTATTATTGCACAATATAATTACATACATACGCTTATAAATCAAATAAATTTCTAACATCACAATTATGTTTTTTCTTTATTAAATGTGTATTTATTATATTTAGCTTATTTATTACATTGTTTTTATAGGGTCTTAGTCGAGGTTGCGGATCGTCATCGCATTTATTTAGGCGTTTATGCTCAGTGTTTTATTAATTTTTATTTATTTTCTAAGAATTCTGTAATTGAATAATAGCAGGCATTCATTAAATAGGTTCTGATTTGCTTGTTGAATGAAGGTAGGGTAATGGCATCTTTTATAGTTTTAGGCAACTTATTGTATATTTTTGCTGCCATGTAGTAAGGACTTTCATTTAACATCTTTATTCGGGATGGTGGTAAGTGTATTCTTTCTTTATTGCGAGTGTTTATATCGTGGACATCATGTTTTGTAGAGAAGGTATGGATGTTTTTATACACAAAGGTACAAATATCAAGTATATATATTGAGGCGAGTGTTAGTATACCTATTTAGTTTTACAAAATATGGTTTGCAACTCTGTGTATTATCTATTTCTGCAAGAATTCGAATACATTTCTTTTGAATAATGAATAACTCCTCCACGTTTACGCTATTGCCCCACAGCATGATGCCGTATCGTAACCATGAGTATGCGTATGCGTAGTACGCGGATAAAGCTGTTTCTAAGTTAGTGCTGTGTTTGATTTGGAAGAGAGCATATGTAAAACTTGACAATTTAGATTTTATCTGTTCAATGTGGGCCTTCCAGTTGATATGTGTGTCTATGTTTATTCCTAATAATCTAAACGAATTAACTTCTTCTAAAACTGTATTTGCATGAATAATGTTTATATCGAGGGGAGGTTTCTTGTGTGATCTGAACTGCATGAGTTTTGTTTTATGTGAGTTTATTTCCAGGTTATGATCGGCAAGCCACTGTGTAATAGTTTGGAGTGTTTCTTGGGTTAGATGATTGTAATTTTTTATGTTGTCACATTTTATTAAAACAGAGACGTCATCTGCAAATAGTACGGGAAGCGAGATTGTTGGGTCTAATATTTTTGGCAAGTCGTTAATATATATTAGAAACAATACGCACCCTAGTACACTTCCTTGAGGGATGGAATGAGTTAGCTGTCTCACTTGTGACCGCACGGATTTAATTTCTTTTTTATTACTGTCAAAATGTTCAATTTGGGTTATTTGCGATCTATTATTTAAATACGATCTAAACTATTCGTACGCCGTTCCACGTATACCGCAACCGTAGATCTTCGTTAAAAGTATGTCATAAAGAACTTTGTCATAGGCCTTCGACATATCCAATAGAATACCTACGACGTGCTTTTTGTCGTTAATATGTTGCAGTGACGTTTGTACGTATTTGTATACTGCTAGTGTAGTTGATTTCCTAAAACCATTCTGGCTATCATCCAGTATGTTGTACTTCTCTAGAAATGTGTACAGGCGGTTACACATGGCTTTTTCAAACACTTTAACGAAAGTCGGTAGTAAAGCTATGGGTCTATAATTATTTGGAGTTAAAGCATCCCCTTTTTTGTGTATAGGTTTCACTAAGGAGATTTTAAGTAAATGTGGGAATTGACCGTCGCGAAAGCTTTGGTTGATTAACAGTGTTAATGGGATAGATAACTCAGTTGCACATTGCTTTAATAATATAGGTGGGATACTATCTATTCCGCAGCTATGTTTATTTTTAATTATTTGAATTATTTTGACTATTTCTATTTGATCTACTGGCCGTAAGTATAGGGAGCATAAGGGGGGGTTTACAACTGGCTGTCCGGTCGGCTTGGTGGAGTTGGGTTTATTTTGGTCTTGTGCTATAGTCGCAAAGTAATCATTAAACAAATTGCATATTTTTGTTGGACATTTAATTAGAGTATTATCAATTTTTAATGTTAGATTTTCCCTTTTATTCATTGTCATTTTACCAGTTTTTGTGTTGATAATTTTCCACATTGTTTTTACTTTGTTGTCGGAATTTTCCATTAGTCTAGAATATTCTAGCTTTTTTGAAGTTTTTATTGTTGATTTTAAAGATTTTGAATATTTTTTGTAGTATGTTTTTACAATATTATTATTGTCTATTTCGTAGTTCTAAGTGATCGTTTACGTTGACATGATTTTTTTATACCGGCTGTAAGCCAACCTTTCTTCGGCGTTGATTTTATTGTTATTCTTTGTTCAGGTATATATTTATTTAAGTGTTGTGTTATTATGGTTATAAAATTGCTATAATTTGTGTTAATATTACTGTATTCCTTTATAATATCCTCCCAATTTATTTCACCTATTATTACAAACAACAACTATTATTACAAACACAACAAATAAATGAACAGCCAAATCAGTCGAGCCGTTCTTAAGTGATGCTTTGTCATACATGTGGCAATTGATTATTATTTATATAGATGTATTTCTTCCAGATTCCGCGGAACCGTTCGTGTAGCGAGGCGGGCATCGAACCCCACTGGTGCGCGTGTCTCGCGTGGCACAACGTGTCGGAGAGCGATGCTATCTACCAGAAGGCCGCCAACGCCTTCATAGATTACATCAACTCTCTTACTGAAGGAGTTCGGTCAGTATACAACACTGCTCGTACGATTTTTATCTCTTAACCCAGGCAAACCGCGGCTCTTTGACTTCTAGGTTGCGGCTCTTCACGAAATGTTTAGTGCAGACATGGACTTTTACTTATTATCTTGCCTTATAAGTATGATACAAAATGTAATTTAATTTAATGTTAGTTAAAATAAGACTTATTTGACAAAGGCAACTTCAAAGAGTGTAGGTACATTTAATCCTAATTATTTCCGTAATAATGTCTCCTGCTAAAGCGAAGCTTAAATAAAAAAGGGCTTATTATGATATTGCCGTTGCTTATTTATTATTAACCTATTAAGCCGCAGCGGCACACCAGGAGCCAGATACAATAGATTTTAATTATGTCTGGTTTTTCTAACACTTGACAAATTAAACAACTGATGTACGCGGTATGGTGGTCTAAGCAGTCGACTTGCCACTACGCCCAGTGTTGTGGGTTCGTATCTTATTCCGACTCGGGATGTTCTTTGTGTTCCTTGTTCGAATGTTAGTAAAGTCCCCTGCGCACATATATTCAATGAACAATATGTCATAATTGAACTCTCCGTAGCTAGGGTGCCTGGTCGCCTAGGCATTGCCGCTACGCTCAGTGTTGTGGGTTCAAATCCCACACGAGACAAACATTTGTGTGATCCGTGTATAGTTGGTTGGTTTGTAAAGTCCCCGCGATACAGGGAGACATTTTATTAAATTTTTGACACATATTATATTCAATGTTAAATATGTGACGTATAAACTGACCGTAGCTAAAGTCGTTCTTGAATAAAGGAACCAGACTGGTAGTACTAGCTGTAGTGTCTTGTTGACATTAGCTAGTCAACGGTTACGTTACGTTAACGAAAAAACCGTCGACGACCCATCGCTTAACCAGGCCTTAATACGACACATAAGAAATAAAACAATAAAGATATATGGTTGATACATATGATCATAAGTTCCAGTTTCATATTAGTAATCATAATCTATCATGTTATTATTTCAGATCTTCATGCGTCCTTCGAACACTAACTGAAATCAAGTGGGTGATGCGCCAACGAGCTAACAAGCGAATGCTCTTGTTCGGTGGTGCAAAAGACATGGACGGATACGTCGGGAAGTTTGACGCACACGTTGAATACGAAAGCGAGAACTATCAGCTAAAGGTATGTATATCCACCATAGATAAAATACTACATACCTATAGTCTGTATATACAATAAAGAAATTACAGCTAGTGTCAACAGATGGCACTGTACATAGTTTCTTGGATACTCAATTCAAATTTTACTAGTGCCTGCATCGCGCTTACGAAGTTTACATATTTTAAGGTTGCATCCTGGAACAGATGTAAAAAAAAAATAATCTTTATTTTAATCACGTTATGCAATTAAAAATGGAAACAATAATACAAATAAAGGTATGTTTTGCCTTAGAGGAAAGCAAGTTACATAATTAATAACAAAATGCACCAAGTATAGTAATTTCCTGGTGTATGCACAATGAAGTTAAGCTAGTGACAATAGATGGCGCTAAACTCTATTTCCGTACTACTCAGAGCCTGAATCGCGCTAACGAAGTTTGCAGTTAAGTTTAGGTATTATAATGCGTGTTACAGTAAATTGTGGTCATATAAAGTAGGTATTGTGACTGACCTAGATAGTATTGTCTTCTGTTTACGCGAATGTTATTCATTGAAATTAAACTACTATATACGGATTTTATCGCGTTGTTTATTTGACACTATTACAAAATTTTGAAAAACTGTTACACTACTATAATCACTATTAAACTTTACAAATTTTTAAGCTAATTAAATTATTGAAACTATTAAAACTATTTATGCTATTACTATACTATTATACTATTTAGATTTATTTTTACACTTTCCCCGACGTTTCGGTTGCTTTTTAGCAGCCATGGTCACGGGGAGACTAAGATGGTAGTTGTCTCAATGTTCCAGTGTAGTTATTTCAAAGTACCCGAACATAATTTAATCATGGGTGTTTCTATTTACGCAGAATGAACTCAAAGTATCATGAAGTCTAGCTGTGGTTTTCTTCTTCTTGGGTTTGACTAGTTAAATTACTGGATCCCAAGCTGGTGGTACATTCCAACCATCTTCTCTATTGAAATTAGGATGTTTCTTGATTTCAATAGCCTCGCGAAGCATCCTTGGTAGGAATCGGTGTTCTTTAGCGAGCATCTGTGGTTTGTCAAATCTCAGGTAGTGGTTGGTCCCCTGTTGCACATGTTCACACACAGCAGACTTCAACGAGCGTTGGTGTTTTACATCAGCTATGTGTTCTTTTATGCGGGTGCCTATGCTTCTCTTGGTTTGACCAATGTATGAGAGTCCGCAGTCACAATCTATTTTATAGACCCCTGCATCTTGTAAAGGTAGTTGGCACTTGACGGATGGTAAAAATTGACTTATCTTCGTTGGCGGCTTGAAGTATGTGTTGATTGATGCTCGCTTCAAGATGTAGCCAATCTTGTCAGTGACACCCTTTACATAAGGTAGTATAGCAGGCTGGCGCTCGACTGTGGCTGGCTTTTCTCGGGATCTGTGACAGCGGCGCGGCTGTTGGACCTTGTTGTCTTGCAGTACTTGCTTGACATGTTGAAGCTCGGCGTCCAGGTGTTTCTTGTCACAGATCCCGTGGGCTCTCTGAAACAAAGACATTCCCACGGTAGCTAACTGTTTAGGATGGTGGTGAGATTCACCGTTTAAGTACCTATTTGTATGGGTCTTTTTCCTATACACAGTGTGGCTCAAAGTATGATCAGGATTCCTGATGACAAGTACATCTAAGAAAGCTAATGAATTATTTGCCTCTAATTCCATAGTAAATTGTATGTTGTTATTAATGGAATTAAGATGTTCTAGGAATACACTTACACTATCTGTTGGTAATATTGTAAAAGTATCATCTACAAACCTCTTATAAATCCTGGGTGTGATGGGGGCAGTCTGCAAAGCTCGAGCCTCAAAGTCCTCCATATATATGTCGGCAACAACAGGCGATACTGGGGAGCCCATTGCCACACCATCGACTTGTATGTAGAATTTATTGTCCCACAACAGATAGCCAGTTGTTAAGCAATGCTTCAGTAGTTCTGCATATTTCTCAGGTATATTGTACTCTATTAGCTTCCTTTTAGTTATTTCAATACAGTCATGTACAGGTATGCATGTAAATAATGACTGTACATCAAAACTAACCATTGTTTGATTGTTTGTGAGACGTAGGTGTTTAATCTCACTCACAAAATGGTATGAATCCTTTACATGTGCTCTCGAGTTGCCCCTGAGTGGTGAGAGTATCTTCACTACATGCTGAGCCAGTCTGTAAGTTGGTGTGTCGATCTGACTCACAATAGGACGTAGGGGAGCGTTTTCCTTGTGTATTTTTGGTAACCCATACAGCTTTGGAGGTTTTACGCAAGCTGGTATTAATTGTTTAACGTCTAGATCTAGTTTTTCGGAGTATTTATGTATGATGTCTTTGGTTTTGTTCAATATTTTGTTTGTAGGGTCTGTCATAACCTGTTTGTAAGTTGTTTCATCCGAAGGTAATTTTTCAATTTTATCTTTATAATCTGACGTATCCATTATGACCGTAGCGTTTCCTTTATCTGCACGGAGTACTGTAATATCTGGCCTAGCCCGCAAGTTCTTCAGTGCGACGAATTCATCTTTGGGAAGATTCGGTCTGGGCACTTTAGTTCGACGCAAGACCGATGAAATATCCTGACGTATAGCCTCCAATTTTACCATCCGTCAAGTGCCAACTACCTTTACAAGATGCAGGGGTCTATAAAATAGATTGTGACTGCGGACTCTCATACATTGGTCAAACCAAGAGAAGCATAGGCACCCGCATAAAAGAACACATAGCTGATGTAAAACACCAACGCTCGTTGAAGTCTGCTATGTGTGAACATGTGCAACAGGGGACCAACCACTACCTGAGATTTGACAAACCACAGATGCTCGCTAAAGAACACCGATTCCTACCAAGGATGCTTCGCGAGGCTATTGAAATCAAGAAACATCCTAATTTCAATAGAGAAGATGGTTGGAATGTACCACCAGCTTGGGATCCAGTAATTCAACTAGTCAAACCCAAGAAGAAGAAAACCACAGCTAGACTTCATGATACTTTGAGTTCATTCTGCGTAAATAGAAACACCCATGATTAAATTATGTTCGGGTACTTTGAAATAACTACACTGGAACATTGAGACAACTACCATCTTAGTCTCCCCGTGACCATGGCTGCTGAAAAGCAACCGAAACGTCGGGGAAAGTGTAAAAATAAATCTAAATAGTATAATAGTATAATAATAGCATAAATAGTTTTAATAGTTTCAATAATTTAATTAGCTTAAAAATTTGTAAAGTTTAATAGTGATTATAGTAGTGTAACAGTTTTTAAAAATTTTGTAATAGTGTCAAATAAACAACGCGATAAAATCCGTATATAGTAGTTGAATTTCAATGACCTTGATAGATAAAGATTTATGAAACATGTTTTAATATAGCGAAGCTTGTACTTTTGAACAGTTTTTATTACTTTTATAATTTGCGCTGCATGATTTATGTAAAAAGTAAGAGACATTATAGCAATTATGCTTGGCATTTATGAGTACATACTTTATTAGCAATCTTGATGACGGTCCCAAGTAGTTTAAAGCGATAACGCGGCGATGTCAGGCTTCCATTTGTGAGGTAGATGTTTCCAAATCTAACTAGCATTGCCGCGTTGATTCATGTCTCCTTTTATTGATGTATATGTTATATACCAACAAATCCTAACTAACATTATAAATACGAATGTGAGTTTGTTGTTTGTTACGCTTTCACGCCTTAACTACTCGACCGATCATCATGAAATATCGCATACACGTTGTTAGGGGAACAGAAAAGGACATAAGGTACCTTTTATCCCGAAAAATGTACTGTTACCCACGTTTAATCGAGCTAAGCCGCGAGCAAAATCTGGTTCGCATATTATTTGAATGGCATCGTGAACATGTGTATTGTATATTGAGTGGCTATTGAATTCCTTTCCAGGTGGTGGTTGGTCCCGGCCGGGGTATGTACGAGGCCTCGATGAAATACATCATCAAACAAGACAGATTCTTGCTTAATACCAGGGATATATCCCGGACTAATGCGTAAGTACAGTGAGCTGCAAAAATGCATACCCATGTTAAAACTAAAATGGTATTGTGTTACATTTGGGCAAACTCAGGAAAAGCTTATTTTGTCTACAATAATTAGTCAGTCGATTTAGATCATTTTGAAAAAGTTGACTGTCATCAAAATTATTGATAGTTTTGTAGGCTTTCAAAATATCATCTGCGTACAGCAAAAATTTTGAATGTAGTAAACAAGAGTCGATATCGTTAATAAATAAAACAGATAATAAAGGGCCTAAAATAGAGCCCGGGGGGACGCCGGAAGTTACAGAAATTTGGTCAGATTGAAATCCGTTACTTTTTGCGTACGGTTAGTTATGTAGGAGATAAACCTTCGCAAAAGATTTGCACGAATGCCATTGAAGGCGATTTTGTGTAACAGCAACTCACTCCACCTTATCGAATGCTTTTCGGAAGTCCGTATAGACTGCGTCAGTTTGGCAACGATTGTCCATATTTTCAAAAGGATGACTTACAAAATTGGTTAAATTTGTTGCTGTTGATCTATTTTTGACAAAACCATGTTGTTGCTTGATAATGATCTTATGTAAAAGGGGATATATTTCGCTATGAATCAGTCTTTTAAAAAGTTTCGATAAAGTGGACAAAATAGAGATGGGACGATAATTATCTACGATATTCTTGCTACCCTTTTTAAAGACCGGTGTCAAGTTCGCTTCCTTCCAAATAGGTGGTAGTTGTCCCTCATTCAAACACTTGCGAAATAGTACATAAATTGGAAAATAAATATGATCAGCAACAGTTTTTAGAAACTGTGCCGGTAGTCCATCAGGACCTGGTCCTTTTGTCTGATTTAATGACTTCAGCTCCTTATGAACTTAAGATGCGTATGCTTATTAGTTATTATTGTTATTAGTGTTTAGTATTAGAGGGTACTGACTTCCCAATAACGACTGTCATAGATGTTCATGGCAGCTGGGACCGACGGCTTAACGTGCTCTCCGAGGCACGGAGCACGCGAAAATTGTCAATCAATACGCACATAATTTCGAAAAGTCATATAACTTCCGAAAGTCAGAGGTACGCGACGTGTGTTCGAGGGTCTCCCTCAGCATTGTAGTCTGTTGGCCTCCCCACTGAGCTATCGCTGCTTGAAAATATTTATGCCCCTCATTAATATATATTATTATAGATATAGGGACGGCAATGATAGTTAGTGACTACCTATCATTGGCCCACTCTTCATGAATATTGTTTCACAACACAGATGATCTTCTATTTATAGATATAGGGACAGCAATGATAGTTAGTGACTACCTATCATTGGCCCACTCTTCATGAATATTGTTTCACAACACAGATGACATCTTCTATTTATAGATATAGGGACAGCAATGATAGTTAGTGACTACCTATCATTGGCCCACTCTTCATGAATATTGTTTCACAACACAGATAACATCTTCTATTTATAGATATAGGGACAGCAATGATAGTGACTACCTATCATTGGCCCACTCTTCATGAATATTGTTTCACAACACAGATGACATCTTCTATTTATAGATATAGGGACAGCAATGATAGTTAGTGACTACCTATCATTGGCCCAGTCTTCATGAATATTGTTTCACAACACAGATGAAATCTTCTATTTATAGATATAGGGACAGCAATGATAGTTAGTGACTACCTATCATTGGCCCACTCTTCATGAATATTGTTTCACAACACAGATGACATCTTCTATTTATAGATATAGGGACAGCAATGATAGTTAGTGACTACCTATCATTGGCCCAGTCTTCATGAATATTGTTTCACAACACAGATGACATCTTCTATTTATAGATATAGGGACAGCAATGATAGTTAGTGACTACCTATCATTGGCCCACTCTTCATGAATATTGTTTCACAACACAGATGACATCTTCTATTTATAGATATAGGGACAGCAATGATAGTTAGTGACTACCTATCATTGGCCCACTCTTCATGAATATTGTTTCACAACACAGATAACATCTTCTATTTATAGATATAGGGACAGCAATGATAGTGACTACCTATCATTGGCCCACTCTTCATGAATATTGTTTCACAACACAGATGACATCTTCTATTTATAGATATAGGGACAGCAATGATAGTTAGTGACTACCTATCATTGGCCCAGTCTTCATGAATATTGTTTCACAACACAGATGAAATCTTCTATTTATAGATATAGGGACAGCAATGATAGTTAGTGACTACCTATCATTGGCCCACTCTTCATGAATATTGTTTCACAACACAGATGACATCTTCTATTTATAGATATAGGGACAGCAATGATAGTTAGTGACTACCTATCATTGGCCCAGTCTTCATGAATATTGTTTCACAACACAGATGAAATCTTCTATTTATAGATATAGGGACAGCAATGATAGTTAGTGACTACCTATCATTGGCCCACTCTTCATGAATATTGTTTCACAACACAGATGACATCTTCTATTTATAGATATAGGGACAGCAATGATAGTTAGTGACTACCTATCATTGGCCCACTCTTCATGAATATTGTTTCACAACACAGATGAAATCTTCTATTTATAGATATAGGGACAGCAATGATAGTTAGTGACTACCTATCATTGGCCCACTCTTCATGAATATTGTTTCACAACACAGATGACATCTTCTATTTATAGATATAGGGACAGCAATGATAGTTAGTGACTACCTATCATTGGCCCACTCTTCATGAATATTGTTTCACAACACAGATAACATCTTCTATTTATAGATATAGGGACAGCAATGATAGTGACTACCTATCATTGGCCCACTCTTCATGAATATTGTTTCACAACACAGATGACATCTTCTATTTATAGATATAGGGACAGCAATGATAGTTAGTGACTACTTATCATTGGCCCACTCTTCATGAATATTGTTTCACAACACAGATAACATCTTCTATTTATAGATATAGGGACAGCAATGATAGTTAGTGACTACCTATCATTGGCCCAGTCTTCATGAATATTGTTTCACAACACAGATAACATCTTCTATTTATAGATATAGGGACAGCAATGATAGTTAGTGACTACCTATCATTGGCCCAGTCTTCATGAATATTGTTTCACAACACAGATGACATCTTCTATTTATAGATATAGGGACAGCAATGATAGTTAGTGACTACCTATCATTGGCCCAGTCTTCATGAATATTGTTTCACAACACAGATAACATCTTCTATTTATAGATATAGGGACAGCAATGATAGTTAGTGACTACCTATCATTGGCCCACTCTTCATGAATATTGTTTCACAACACAGATGACATCTTCTATTTATAGATATAGGGACAGCAATGATAGTTAGTGACTACTTATCATTGGCCCACTCTTCATGAATATTGTTTCACAACATAGATAACATCTTCTATTTATAGATATAGGGACAGCAATGATAGTTAGTGACTACCTATCGTTGGCCCACTCTTCATGAATATTGTTTCACAACACAGATAACATCTTCTATTTATAGATATAGGGACAGCAATGATAGTTAGTGACTACCTATCATTGGCCCACTCTTCATGAATATTGTTTCACAACACAGATGACATCTTCTATTTATAGATATAGGGACAGCAATGATAGTTAGTGACTACCTATCATTGGCCCACTCTTCATGAATATTGTTTCACAACACAGATGACATCTTCTATTTATAGATATAGGGACAGCAATGATAGTTAGTGACTACCTATCATTGGCCCAGTCTTCATGAATATTGTTTCACAACACAGATGACATCTTCTATTTATAGATATAGGGACAGCAATGATAGTTAGTGACTACCTATCATTGGCCCACTCTTCATGAATATTGTTTCACAACACAGATGACATCTTCTATTTATAGATATAGGGACAGCAATGATAGTTAGTGACTACCTATCATTGGCCCACTCTTCATGAATATTGTTTCACAACACAGATAACATCTTCTATTTATAGATATAGGGACAGCAATGATAGTGACTACCTATCATTGGCCCACTCTTCATGAATATTGTTTCACAACACAGATGACATCTTCTATTTATAGATATAGGGACAGCAATGATAGTTAGTGACTACCTATCATTGGCCCACTCTTCATGAATATTGTTTCACAACACAGATGACATCTTCTATTTATAGATATAGGGACAGCAATGATAGTTAGTGACTACCTATCATTGGCCCACTCTTCATGAATATTGTTTCACAACACAGATGAAATCTTCTATTTATAGATATAGGGACAGCAATGATAGTTAGTGACTACCTATCATTGGCCCACTCTTCATGAATATTGTTTCACAACACAGATGACATCTTCTATTTATAGATATAGGGACAGCAATGATAGTTAGTGACTACCTATCATTGGCCCACTCTTCATGAATATTGTTTCACAACACAGATAACATCTTCTATTTATAGATATAGGGACAGCAATGATAGTGACTACCTATCATTGGCCCACTCTTCATGAATATTGTTTCACAACACAGATGACATCTTCTATTTATAGATATAGGGACAGCAATGATAGTTAGTGACTACTTATCATTGGCCCACTCTTCATGAATATTGTTTCACAACACAGATAACATCTTCTATTTATAGATATAGGGACAGCAATGATAGTTAGTGACTACCTATCATTGGCCCAGTCTTCATGAATATTGTTTCACAACACAGATAACATCTTCTATTTATAGATATAGGGACAGCAATGATAGTTAGTGACTACCTATCATTGGCCCAGTCTTCATGAATATTGTTTCACAACACAGATGACATCTTCTATTTATAGATATAGGGACAGCAATGATAGTTAGTGACTACCTATCATTGGCCCAGTCTTCATGAATATTGTTTCACAACACAGATAACATCTTCTATTTATAGATATAGGGACAGCAATGATAGTTAGTGACTACCTATCATTGGCCCACTCTTCATGAATATTGTTTCACAACACAGATGACATCTTCTATTTATAGATATAGGGACAGCAATGATAGTTAGTGACTACTTATCATTGGCCCACTCTTCATGAATATTGTTTCACAACATAGATAACATCTTCTATTTATAGATATAGGGACAGCAATGATAGTTAGTGACTACCTATCGTTGGCCCACTCTTCATGAATATTGTTTCACAACACAGATAACATCTTCTATTTATAGATATAGGGACAGCAATGATAGTTAGTGACTACCTATCATTGGCCCACTCTTCATGAATATTGTTTCACAACACAGATGACATCTTCTATTTATAGATATAGGGACAGCAATGATAGTTAGTGACTACCTATCATTGGCCCACTCTTCATGAATATTGTTTCACAACACAGATGACATCTTCTATTTATAGATATAGGGACAGCAATGATAGTTAGTGACTACCTATCATTGGCCCAGTCTTCATGAATATTGTTTCACAACACAGATGACATCTTCTATTTATAGATATAGGGACAGCAATGATAGTTAGTGACTACCTATCATTGGCCCACTCTTCATGAATATTGTTTCACAACACAGATGACATCTTCTATTTATAGATATAGGGACAGCAATGATAGTTAGTGACTACCTATCATTGGCCCACTCTTCATGAATATTGTTTCACAACACAGATAACATCTTCTATTTATAGATATAGGGACAGCAATGATAGTGACTACCTATCATTGGCCCACTCTTCATGAATATTGTTTCACAACACAGATGACATCTTCTATTTATAGATATAGGGACAGCAATGATAGTTAGTGACTACCTATCATTGGCCCAGTCTTCATGAATATTGTTTCACAACACAGATGAAATCTTCTATTTATAGATATAGGGACAGCAATGATAGTTAGTGACTACCTATCATTGGCCCACTCTTCATGAATATTGTTTCACAACACAGATGACATCTTCTATTTATAGATATAGGGACAGCAATGATAGTTAGTGACTACCTATCATTGGCCCAGTCTTCATGAATATTGTTTCACAACACAGATGAAATCTTCTATTTATAGATATAGGGACAGCAATGATAGTTAGTGACTACCTATCATTGGCCCACTCTTCATGAATATTGTTTCACAACACAGATGACATCTTCTATTTATAGATATAGGGACAGCAATGATAGTTAGTGACTACCTATCATTGGCCCACTCTTCATGAATATTGTTTCACAACACAGATGAAATCTTCTATTTATAGATATAGGGACAGCAATGATAGTTAGTGACTACCTATCATTGGCCCACTCTTCATGAATATTGTTTCACAACACAGATGACATCTTCTATTTATAGATATAGGGACAGCAATGATAGTTAGTGACTACCTATCATTGGCCCACTCTTCATGAATATTGTTTCACAACACAGATAACATCTTCTATTTATAGATATAGGGACAGCAATGATAGTGACTACCTATCATTGGCCCACTCTTCATGAATATTGTTTCACAACACAGATGACATCTTCTATTTATAGATATAGGGACAGCAATGATAGTTAGTGACTACTTATCATTGGCCCACTCTTCATGAATATTGTTTCACAACACAGATAACATCTTCTATTTATAGATATAGGGACAGCAATGATAGTTAGTGACTACCTATCATTGGCCCAGTCTTCATGAATATTGTTTCACAACACAGATAACATCTTCTATTTATAGATATAGGGACAGCAATGATAGTTAGTGACTACCTATCATTGGCCCAGTCTTCATGAATATTGTTTCACAACACAGATGACATCTTCTATTTATAGATATAGGGACAGCAATGATAGTTAGTGACTACCTATCATTGGCCCAGTCTTCATGAATATTGTTTCACAACACAGATAACATCTTCTATTTATAGATATAGGGACAGCAATGATAGTTAGTGACTACCTATCATTGGCCCACTCTTCATGAATATTGTTTCACAACACAGATGACATCTTCTATTTATAGATATAGGGACAGCAATGATAGTTAGTGACTACTTATCATTGGCCCACTCTTCATGAATATTGTTTCACAACATAGATAACATCTTCTATTTATAGATATAGGGACAGCAATGATAGTTAGTGACTACCTATCGTTGGCCCACTCTTCATGAATATTGTTTCACAACACAGATAACATCTTCTATTTATAGATATAGGGACAGCAATGATAGTTAGTGACTACCTATCGTTGGCCCACTCTTCATGAATATTGTTTCACAACACAGATAACATCTTCTATTTATAGATATAGGGACAGCAATGATAGTTAGTGACTACCTATCATTGGCCCACTCTTCATGAATATTGTTTCACAACACAGATGACATCTTCTATTTTCACACTCACATTGCATCGTCAGGCAAATTTCGATCCAATCCCGCTACCTTATGGATTGTTTTAGATTAATTTATTTTAAATACCCTTTATAAGGAATCCATTAGGAGCTCCATGGTTTTCGAGATCATTCTTATCATATGCTGCGTATGCGTATAATTTATAAATCTTGTTCTACGAGCAATATAATACACTAGATGTTCCCGCGGTTTCACCCGCGTTTATCGTTACTGCGCCGCCCCCGTGGGTCGTAGCGTGATGTTATATAGCCTATAGCCTTCCTCGATAAATAGGCTATCCAACACTAAAAGAATTTTTCAAATCGAACCAGTAGTAATCACGCAGAATAAACCAGGAGAAACATCGTTTGTACTATGTCTGTAATGGGTAATTATTTTGCTGCGATGTTATTTTAAAACTGCTATATCTCCTAAGATATTCATTGAAATCGAATGATGTAAAGGGCAATTTCGTTTTAAATTAAATACTTGTGATGAATAACGTATTTATTTGGATAAGGATTAATATCATGTTTATAAAAATACCTTCGCAAATAATGCATTATTTTAGAACAAATTTCGTTAGCATAAAAATGGTTATAGTGAGCCAACCTTAAAAGATAGACATATGCTGTCGCGGACTTTTTCTTAGAACTTTTAAAGGGGAACAATTCTGTCATACATGATTTTTGCGAAACTTTAACTGTTTACGCAGCGCACGCAGCGGAAGCTCTCAAAAAGAAAAAATACTCTCCGATTTTGAAACATTCTTCATTGGTGCTCCGCTCCTATTGATCTTAGCGTGAATATATATAGCCTATAGCCTTCCTCGATAAATAGGCTATCTAACACTGAAATAATTTTTCAAATCGGACCAGTAGTTCCTGAGATTAGCGCGTTCAAGTAAACAAACAAACAAACAAACAAACTCTTCAGCTTTATAATATTAGTATAGATTACATTACATATAATAATATAATTTCATTTCAGATATGGCAATGAGCCAAGCTGTATGAGTGCGAAGCTACCACATTTGAACCCTTACTGCTATTGCAAAGACTACTTTAGCCAGAGGGTTTGAGCAAATCTAACCGCTAGATATATTCAAGTGATAAATTATCACATCAAGAATGAAATAGTAAGACTGTTGAAGAACTGAAAGGAATTATTGAAATAATAGTTCGTGATGTTTTGTCTGCCTATACCCGTAGAAAAGTAGACTGATGTTACGTGTTGATAAAGATACGGAATTTTGCAAAACACCAAGGCGTTTCGTAAAGAGAAAAATGTTATTAAGTTATTATAAAGCGATTGGCAAGGCGGATCGTTTGTCACCGGGACACTACGTAAAACGTTGCGGGTTTGATCGCCAATCAAGGCAATCATTTTAGTGATCCACAGATAGTTGTTTTGAGCCCGAGTGTTCTTTTTTATTTAAGTATTTTTAAAGTCTGTAGTAATTATTGTAGAAGGAATTCGAATATTATCTTGTTGAGAGAAAAGTGTATATTATAAAAGAATTGTCGCAAAAATTATTCAGGATCTGCAAAGATCTATAATAGTAGATATAGCTGCCTACATCTGATTAGTTAGTTGAAGGGGTGTGTCTTAACGCATATTATAAGGCAAGGAAACTTATAACTTAAAATATGAAAATACTGTTACCAAAACGATAAAAATCTAATAACATTAGTACAAGCAGTGAACGTAAATAAAACATGGAAGCAGTAGTTCTACATTAACCACAGTTTATTATTGACACCATCGCTACTTGCTCAACTCGGCTACTCAAAAATTAACCTTATTCTTAGGGTGCGTTCCACTTAGCGCTCACGACACTCACGCTCACGCCCGTTCCACTTGCTTCCGAGCGTTACAATTGTAAACTCAAGTTTCGAACGTTGACGTAAATAATACAAATGGCGAATTAGAAAAAAAAGCGAAACCTTAAAGACGTTGTTAGGTTACAATTTGTAAGTTTGACCAATAAACTCTTATAGTTATTGGTTAACTGGACTTATATTAAAAAAATATATTTAATTTTACCTATAATGAAACGCACGATGCCGGTACAAACGAAAGTCATTTATTATCACTATTTTTCTTCACAAGTATAGATAATACCAGAGACAAACTAACATTTTGATATTCTATCCAACAAATATCCTACTAATATTATAAATGCGAAAGTTTGTGAGGATGGATGGATGTTTGTTACTTTTTCACGCAAAAATATTATTATTGTAAAAACACTATTATTAAACAGTATTATTGTTTATTCATCGAAATAACATAATTATAGGCTACTAAACATCTATTTTAACATAAATCTACATTAGTGTGAGCGAAGCCGCGGGTAAAATCTAGTATTTCATAATATTGTAGATTATTTAATTAATTTAAATTCAAATATATGTCGGCGCAAGTCCATATAACCAATTATTTTAATACATCAATTTACCGCTAATTGACTTATAATCCGGTCTCTATTTACTAAGATTATTTCATGATTACGACATTGTTTATGCGAGTTTTACCAGTTATTGCTTAAAATGAGTTGTAATGGTTTGTTGTTCGAGACCACAGACTTATAAACTCATTATAATCTAAACATTAATTTTGAAGTAATTAAGCAACTGCTAAATTCATAACTTGATTTATCAACAATAACGAATTGATTTCTAGATATTTTTGTTGAGTTTAAAGTAGTTCGAATATGGTGGCGCAAGTCCATATAACCAATTATTTTAATACATCAATTTACCGCTGATTGACTTATAATCAGGTCTCTATTTTATTTACTAAGATTATTTCATAATTACCACATTGTTTAATCGATTTTTACGAGTTATTGCTTAAAATAAGACGTGTAATGGTTTGTTGTTGTTTGAGACTACAAACTATTACTCATTATAATTTAAACATTCATTTTGAAGTAATTAAGCTATTGCTAAATTCATAACTTGGTTTTTAAGCAATAACGAATTGATTTCTAGATATTTTTGTTGAGTTCAAAGTATTTCGAATACTTTCAAGTTCAAGATTAAATTGAAGAGTCAGTCGGTTATTAAAACATTTGAATTGAAATTAAATTGTTCTAAATATTAAAAATGGTCTGTTGAATTAACGTAATTAAATTAGCTATTAAGGAAGTGTGTGTTAAAATAATAGTGAAAATTGTGATTGTGTATTGAGCTCCCAACGCCCGCCATCTTGAGCGCGTTTGGCGTTGAAAAGTCAAGCATTCTATTACGAGCACAGAACACTTATACTCAAAGAGAAGAATGACTTCATACAAAATTTGTTAGGAAATTTTTCCTTAGCGTCTTGCGCCATCTATTTGCAGCCCGCACAAAACTATCGTAAATGTCATGTTTGTATTAGCGCGGGAAATTCAAAATTGGTGGTGTGTAGGTATATATATTTGGCATTATATGGGTAGGTATATCTAGTTGCTTGTCATTATTATGGGTTCAAAATTGGAAGCACTGTATTTTTAGAAGAGTTCCTTGAAGTTAATGTGTATGCCGATTTAGATTTGTTATGTTATTGTATAGAAATCTGGTCATTAATAAAATCAGCGTTCACATATTAAAAAAAACTTAATCGGAAAACACAGTTTAGAGAGTTCAATAAATATGTACATAACTTTATTATAAAAGGTTTATTTGTGAATAGAGCAATACATACAAATCTTACTATGCAAAACTCATATTGTAAAACAACAAAAACAATGTAAAAGTCACTTTCTCAATTTGAGTCTTATATCTCGCAAAATAACACTTGATTTCACCAAAACAGTACAAAAGAGGAACAGGGTGCTCGACTCAATGTTTTTAATGCAGAAGAATTTAAAACTAGTTTATTTGTCGAAAATAAATCGAAATTACAAGATAAACGGTGCGCAAGCGGTGGCAGACATTTTTCTTGTAGTGTTGCCAGTAAATGTCACGAAATTAATTGTAAATATTTATATATTGAATTATCTTTTTTATACTGCGATTAAGATACTTTGCTCTATTGTTTAATTATCAAAATATAATTCATAATTATTTCCAAGCTTTTTTACATTGTATTTGTAATAAATTAAAATAAAAACATTTTTAAACTCAAGTGTATTTTTTCAGTGGTATCATTACAGTAGGAATTATATCGCTATTCTTGTTTTCCACTATCCTTATCTCTGTCGTGTCGAACAGTCCTCCAATCAAAATTTTGTAGAACAGAGTTGACGGACCCTGATTACGAGTCCTCACAGAGGAAAGATCGCTTCACAAATTGTAATCTTGTGAGTACTAAATTTAATATTGAGTTTTACTGTGTTGTTTTACATAGTTAAGATTAAAATTGTGCTTAAGAATTATAAGTGTTTATTACCGAAAGCGTGTTTCATTGTTTGCAATGAGTGATCCGTCTATTGAGAATAGTGACGTCAGCTCTGCTGGAATCGATGATCCGTTATATATTTAAAATGTATTTTACGGAAACAGTAGGATATTTGGTAGTGCGTCGCAATAATGCTCCAGAAAGAACTAGTTCACCCTGTTCAGATGAAGAGTAGAATACCATTCTACAAAATCGTGAAAACTTAAACTTAGACCACCTATTTACGCTTTACATAATGTAATCAATCGTTACTCTGATGAAGAATTCAAAAGACTGACAACTGAAACACTGTAGATTATAAAATTTTTACTTATTTATTTATTCATCGTTTCATCAACATCATAAAGTAGCCGCCATCTTAGTTAATTTATATTTTTGAAAATGGCGCTAATTTTCTCAACGCTCACGACGACATGCTTCTCGGGATGGGTCGTCGTAAGCTTTGCGTGAGCATGAGTCATGACGTCATGAGTGACGTTTTCACCTCGACCACAACGATCGCAGTCGTCATGTGGAACGGCTAAAGGAGCATCTTGGGCGTTATAAACGCTAAGTGGAACGCACCCTAATATGTAAATGAGACCATAGAATTAAATAGAGTGCACATTTGAAGGTTACATAGACACGCATATCCCTGGCCCTGGCACTTCGAGGCGGGCGGCAATGTTATCATATTAACACTTATCTTTTGTTGTTTCCAGCCGAAATCATACGAGTTCGGTTACTCGGTAAAGGACGCGCAGTCTGGCAATGATTACGATCGCAAGGAGAGCTCGGATGGTAACGTGGTGAGGGGAGAGTACAGGGTGCAGTTGCCTGATGGACGCACACAGATCGGTAAGTTATCGCTGCCATATAGAATATCACGCCTCTAAAGCCGCAGTGGTATGCAGAGGCGTATTAATCAACATTTCGCAAACTCTGACGTCTAGTTTCCACTTGAATAGGCTCATTCTCATCTACTGACTCCGTGTTGTCAATGAAATATGTAACAAATATACTCGTCAACATTTAGTTTGATCTAAGAATCAAACCAAGGCACGATCGCTGGCACACAAGCAGAAGAACATCGGCAGTAACATGTGCCACGCTGCCCCGGCACCAACGAAGTGGTCTATGTAGTAAATATTGCTTTTGTAAAAGCGCCTACACATATACTAATAGCAAATCTCACCAGCTAATATTGCAGTAGCCACTGCGATTAAAAGAACATTACTTCTTGCGTAGCTTGTCCAATTGTTTTTATTGTTATTATTTTAGCTTTCTGCTCTCCTTCTTCGTATAAACTTTAACTATACCATATCTCAAACTATTCCATCCGAGCGATATGCATAAAAAAGGAACAAAGTTTTGCCTTGCACGTAAATAAATAGATTTTTGAGGCATTTACACGTACGTTCACAAAATTTGAAAACTATTTACCGTGTTAGAAAATTTTTTACTATTTAGACGCGTGTATTAAAAAAAAAGGCGTTCGACACCATTACCTATGGTTTTGCAATGGTTTTAGTATTCTTTGATATCTTTCTAAGATCCCAGTGATACAAAGATTATTGAGCAACACTATAATGTACCCGCTAAATGGATTTTGTGTCAATAAACATTTTTATTTATTTAAGACTATAAATATAAGGGGCTTTAAATGCACTAATGGTGCCGTATAATAATAGTTTCAGAGTGTTGTTGAGGCTGCCCCGATACTGCAGCGCGTCTGGCATGTTCGCTGAGGCGCGAACTAATGACTTTTGTGCCAAAATAACGAACAAGATCGCATCCTTGTTAAGCAGAATTAGAGTTAGCAACAACAACATTCTGCAAACATTGTCATGTAAACATGACGCATCAATATTAAGGCACTTTGTCGGAGTATTGGTGTGTCAACCAGACGTATATTACTACAAGTGGATCTCTGTTATCTTTAAATAAATAAAAATAATGTTATAATATAGGATATATAAATATGCTTAAGAAAAGAAAATAAGCTTAATCTGTTTCCATTTGTGATTGCAGTGACGTACCACGCTGACTGGCAGACCGGCTTCCACGCGGACGTCCGTTACGAGGGACAGGCGAGGTACCCCGAGCCCACTCACAACAACAGGCAACGAGGTAACATAACAACTAACTAATAAAGTCTATTGAAATTCTTTGGCCTATTTAATAAGAAGTTTTGCCAATTTTTGTAATTAGGCATAAACATCTTGGATTAGTCGTCGAATGACAAACTCATAAGGGATTCACAAGCTTATTTAGGTTCCCATTTCCCGCCAGTACCTACAATATGCAGCTAGTCCTATCCCCAGCCAAATACAATTTCTAGCCAGTCCCATACCCTGCCAACCCCATATCATCTGCTTGCAAATCTCTTTGCGGCCAACTCCCGAATCGATGACTGCGGTTCGCAGCCGCCTAACATTGCCAACTGCGGCTACACCATGCCTGATATATGTATCAGGCAACGAACCGTTCGTGCGATACTGCAGTCTCTCGATGTTCGGAAAGCCAGTGGACCTGACGGCATCCCAGCTGTGATCCTTAAAAAATGTGCAGCAGAGTTGTCTCCCACACTTACGCGCCTATACCGGACGTCTTACGCCGCAGGCATTGTGCCTGAGGCTTGGAAGGAGGCGAACGTTCAACCGATTCCCAAAAAGGGGGACCGTTCCGAGCCAAGCAACTATCGACCCATAGCTATCACCTCGGTGCTCTCCAAGGTGTTCGAGGGGATTATAAACACCCAAATTGTCCGCTACCTGGAGGATCAATCGTTGATCAATGATTGCCAATACGGCTTTCAGTCTAAACGATCAACGAGTGATCTTCAAGCGTTCGCACGCACCTCTGGGGTGAGGCTATGGACAAGCACGGCGAGTCTTTGGCTATCAGCCTTGACATAGCCAAAGCTTTTGACAGAGTCTGGCACCGGTCTCTTCTTTCCAAGCTTCCGGCCTATGGCTTGCCCCCTCAACTGTGCACCTGGATTGCAAGTTTCCTGCAGAAGCGTCGTATTCGGGTCCTTTGCGACGGTCGCGCTTCCAAATTTATGCAGGTCAATGCAGGAGTGCCTCAGGGGTCTGTCTTATCCCCTACGCTCTTTCTTCTGCATATCAATGATATGTTGAATCTCGGTAACATACATTGTTATGCGGACGACAGTACCGTGCATGGGCGATATCTCGGACATCCTGGGGCCAAACAGGCTGAGGTTGAGGGGAATAGGCAGAATCTTGTCGTTGAACTTGACCAGACCTTGGACCGCATCTATGAATGATGTGTCAAGAACTTGGTCGAGTTCAACACCAAGAAGACCCAGGCATGCGCGTTCTCAACAAAAAGTCTCCGTTCCTTCCCCTCCCTTCTCTGAAGAACACTCCACTGGTGATACGTGACAGCCTCTCCATCTTAGGTATGAATCTTTGCCGCTCCCTTAATCCCAAAACCTACATCGAGAGAGTCATTAGGCAAGCTTCGCGAAAACTCGGAGTTCTGAACAGGGTGAGGCGGTTCTTCACGCCTGGGCAACTGTGCCTATTGTATAAGGCACAAGTGCGCCCTTGCGTGGAGTACTGTTCTCATCTTTGGGATGGCTCCGCGCAGTACTTGCTGGACGCTCTCGACCGGTTACAGCGGCGGGCTGTCCGTATCATCGGAGATCCAGAGGTCACGAGTTCACTGGAACCTCTGCAACTCCGTAGGGACATTGCCTCATTGGCATGTTTCTACAGAATATACCACGGGGAGTGCTCTGAAGAGTTATTCCACCTTATCCCGCCCTCCCCTTTCCTATCCAGAACAACGCGTGCTGGGCTCAGATGCCATCCTTATACGGTACAGTCGATTAGAGCGCGTACCAACAAGTTTGGGTTCTCATACCTCTGCCGAACGACCAAGGCATGGAATTCTCTGCCAAGGCACGTGTTTCCTTTTTCCTTCAATCCTGGGTCCTTTAAGCGGGGCGTGAAAAAGCACCTTCTCAGGCCGTCAAAGTAGAGACCTCAACATCGCCTCGGCTGCTATGTGGTCGGTGTGGAGGCCACTGCTCTTAGACCACACGACTGCTTACCATCAGGTGGAGTGTGGTCATTTTGACGAGCAAAATAAAAAAAAAATATCAACATACAATCAAAGAATGTTGTCGATAATAAGAACCTTTTATTTGAGATCGAAGATGACGATGCACATTGCGACGGAACCTGTATTTAAGCGCAGCACTTCGGTGTTAATAGCGAGATATAGTCGCTATTTACTGCATGACTTTTTCTTTATTTTCAAATTCATAACATTAATTTCCCTTCATTTAGGAAGTAATATTGACGCTGGTTTAAAATAATGTAAACCATTAGATCAGAATCAAAACTAAAGTCATATAGGTCACAAAGTAACACTTATGAACGTCAAAGTTACACTTGTCATGTAAACGTAGAAAAGTGATCAAGAGTCCCAACGTCCGGCGTACCCTGGACACCTAGCACTCGGTAACGCAGAGTCTAGGTGACTAATCCTCTCACCACGATGGATCAACACAACCACACTCAACGGCGCCTATCAACTCGACCTCAGGTGCCACAAAAAAATAAACGCCTCTTTTTACAGCCAACTCTACGCATAATATCGGTGAACATTGAGGGTTTCTCTAGCGAAAAATCTGAGATTTTGTCGGAACTATGCCGGAAAACCAGTTGCGACGTACTGTGTGTACAAGAAACCCGTAGGGACCTACTACAACCAAGTCCCTTAATTGAAGGCATGACTCTTATTGCAGAGATTCCCCACCCGAAATATGGCAGTGCAGTTTTCACAAAACCAAATATTTCCATAATATCTGTTTGCTTTTCAACCCATAACTCCATAGAACTTATTACAATAGAGCTTAATAATTGCACGATTTCGGCTATCTACAAACCTCCCAATGAACCGTTTATTTATAACAATCTTCCCAACTTCAATAAGCATCCCATCAAAATCATTGTTGGCGATTTCAATAGCCACAACACCATCTGGGGCTATCGTGAGACCAACCAAGATGGACAAGCAGTGGAAGAATGGGCAGATGCATCAGACCTAACTTTAATCCACAACGCCAAAATACCTGCGTCGTTCAATAGTGGTCGGTGGAGGAGAGGTTATAACCCTGATTTAGTTTTTGCTAGCTCACTCATCAGTGCACAGTGTAGTAAATCGGTGTGCCAACCTGTACCTAGGAGTCAACACAGGCCCATTATGTGCTCTGTTCAAGCAATAATAAGACCGAACGAAGTGCCCTTCAAACGACGGTTTAACTACACAAAGGCGGACTGGGTAAATTATGCAAAATGTATAGACAACAATCTATTAAATATAAAACCAGAGGCCCAGAATTACAGCCAGTTTGCAAAAACAGTTGCATCCGCCTCTCGACGGTACATTCCCAGAGGCTGCCGCACTTCATATATACCAGGTCTTTCAACAGAATCCAGTAAAACGTTAAATCGATATGAGGCTCACTATAACAAAGACCCTTTCTCAGAAGAAACACTTCAAATCGGTGAAGAACTGTTAACCCAGATTTCTGAAAAGCGGCGAGAGAAATGGATAAACACTATCAACTCTATCGACCTAACCCATAGCAGCAAGAAGGCATGGTCCACTATACAGAAATTAACCAGTGACCCCCCAAAAGCACTACAGATGGGGCAAGTTACTGCGAACCAAGTCGCACACCAGATGTTAATGAACGGAAAACCATCACTACGTCCAAAGAGAGTATCCAAACTGCGCAGTCCATGTTCAGAATCGAATACTGCAATCAGTAGTCCATTTAATATTTCAGAAATTATAGTAGCTATCAAAAACATGAAACCAGGAAAAGCGCCTGGAGTAGACAGCATCTCCACTGAACAACTAAAACACCTTGGTCCAGTTGCAGTTTCTTGGCTTCTCCATATGTTTAATGCCAGCATAGAGACAACAAAATTCCTACCCTATGGAGAAAATCTAAAATTATCGCCGTTCTAAAACCCGGGAAAACCCCAGATGATGCAAAGAACTTCCGCCCAATTTCTCTCCTGTGTCATACTTTCAAACTTCTAGAGAGAATGTTTCTTAATCGTCTAAGTAAAATCATAGACCCAAAACTGATTCCTGAACAGGCCGGCTTCAGACCAGGAAAGTCATGTTCCAGTCAAGTTTTAAATTTGACTCAATATATAGAGAATGGATTTGAGGCTGGAGAAGTTACAGGAGTCGTCTTTGTGGACCTGTCAGCAGCATATGACACCGTCAACATACGGAGATTACTTTGGAAGGTGGAGAGCATAACTGGTGACTTCAAATTCGTTTGTGTCCTTAGCGAGCTTCTGCGTAATCGAACTTTTCAAGTGCATATGTTGTCAGATAGGAGTAGGTGGCGCCGCCAAAAAAACGGGCTACCGCAGGGCAGTGTGCTCGCCCCTACTCTTTTCAATATTTATACAAACGACCAACCACGGTTTCCGGGCACAAAACAATTCATTTATGCAGATGACTTGGCGCTCGCGACTCGGGCCAAGACTTTTGAGCAGATAGAGGTAAACCTATCAACCGCACTATTGAACCTCGGTGATTATTACGAAGAAAATAGCCTAAAACCCAATCCGGCGAAAACGCAGTCATGTGCATTCCATCTACGAAATAGATCTGCGAATCGGGCTCTCAAGATTTCCTGGCGAGGGATTCCCATTGCCCACTGTAGCCACCCAAAGTACTTGGGCATCACCTTAGACAGAACTTTGACCTTTAAAGTCAACTGTGAAAATATTAAACAAAAGGTTTTCACTCGAAACAACTTACTTCAACGCCTAGCATCTTCAAAGTGGGGAGCTACGCCTTCTATTTTACGCACCACAGGACTAGCGTTATGTTTCTCTGCGGGCGAATATGCGTGCCCTGTGTGGCATCGTTCGGCCCATGCCAAAAAAGTGGATACAGCTCTCAACGAAACGTGCCGGAAAATGACAGGATGTTTGAAGCCGACTCCGGTAAAGATGTTGTATCCATTAGCAGGTATTGCCCCTCCAGCTGTCCGCAGAGAAGTAGCCACTGCAATCGAAAAATGGAAACAGGAAACTGATCGAAGACACCCAGTATATGGCCAAATTCCACCTGCCAAACGGCTAAAAAGCCGTAACAGTTTCCTCCACACCGTACCTGCAAGTGCCAATGATGCTCCTGAGGCCAGAGTAAACCTGTGGTGCGAAAAATTCTTACTGCCTGCTTTTATCACACCGGCAGAAAAGTTACCTCCGGGAGCCAAACTGCCTTGGCCAACCTGGAAGGCACTCAACAGGTTGCGTACCCAGGTTGGCCGATGTAAAGACAATCTGTCAAGGTGGGGATATATAGACACAGGTACGAATGCATGTGACTGCGGCGTATCACCACAGACAATGAGGCATCTGTTGTTGTGCCCCATGAGCCCAGAATCGTGCACACTGGATGACCTGTACCAGGCTAAACCAAATGCAATCCGCGTTGCCGAAAAATGGTCGAAAATTATATAAAATGTGTTGCCATCGACACGATAAGTAAGTAATGTAAATTTAAATTAATATTAACCAGTTGCCATGTTAGCAAAGCAAGTGCGGAGAACCAATGAGAAGAACTGGTAAGACTCCCAGGTCAGTCTTTTTAACTGCCAAGTTTACAATATTAATGGTCAGTCCCATAACTGACAAGTAAAAGTTATCCGAAAGATAAATCGCATGCTGTCTCACTCTTGTTAGGTTATAGAAGAGAGATGGCGAGACTTTTATCTTATAGATAAATGCTATTTGGAGATGGTGGGACAAGCCCTAAGTATTACATTATTAGTAAGGAGCTTGAACCAATTATCTACCTAGACCTACTCGTGAAACATTCAAGTAAAAATAATATTTGTAAGTTAGTCTCTAATAGTAGTTTGTGAGAATCGACGTGAATCTTTACTAATATTATAAAGCTGGAGAGTTTGTTTGTTTGTTTGTTTGAACACGCTAATCTCAGGTACTACTGGTTCGATTTGAATAATTATTTTAGTGTTGGTTTGCCTATTTATCGAGAAAGGCTATAGGCTATAAACATCACGCTACGACCCATGGGGCGGCGCAATAACGATAAACGCGGTTGAAACCGCGGGAACATCTAGTAAAGAATAAAAACAACGTGAGGCCATATTGCTCGAGATGCCGAGGTGGCACACGTAGGCAACTATGCTATTGTAATATATAATATTATTTTCAGTACATTAAAGACTGCTTTATAAACTTTCAGGCGGCTATAACTACAATTCTCCCAGCGACTTCAGTGGTTCGTTAACCAGTTTCAACAACTATAAACAACCAACAACCGCGTACGGATCTCCCGGCTACCACTGAACAACACCCGACAACCAACAACGAAATCTTGAGTTACCATTTTGTACAGATAAATGCACTATTACACTGTATAAGACTTTGTCAAAAATAACATTTTACAATTTATATAAATAATCAGAAAAAGGTTAAATGACACTGTAATTTCTGTAGATTTCAAATGTATTTTGATACAAATTCCCCTTATATACTTCAATAATACAAACATGTCGGATCATTGAGCCTTTGAAAAGACATCATTATCTGGTTAATCGTAATAAGTGACATTTATAAAAACCATTTAAATTTTATTTTCCATTCAAATTACAGAAACAGTTAAATAAAATATTAAAATAGCAAATCTAATTTCTTATCAAATTAGTCTTTTGATTTAACTAATTTAGGACTGATAGTTTAATAACCAGATAAGGCTCATCGGAGAAATAAATGTGGCGTTTTGACAGGTTTCGCACTAGAGATCTGTCAAAAATTATTCCTCATGAACGCTGACGATAGAATTTTTTTTGAGTCTCAATTGTACCAAATTGGTATTTGTAAACTCTGCCTTTCCCTCCGAGAAACATATGAGAGGGTATTCTCTATATGTAAATAATAAATCTATGGTATATTTTTCGCATATCAATGATATTTCACAAATCAATGACAATTTGGGCTTGACAAATTTTCGACGTTATAAAATAAATATAAAATGTATTGCTACAAATTATATTAATTTTTATCAAATACAACGTGTTATTTTAGCAATACAAAACTCGTTTAGAATTTAATTGCAAATACAAACATTATTTTTATGATGTAATAATTCAGCTTTAAGTATTTTTGTATCAGTATTGTTTGATATTAAACAATTATAAACAAATTGTTGTTTAATTTTTTAAATATAGTAACATCTTATCATTCTTATCATATTATAGTATTGTTACTTATATTATAAATGTGAATGTCAGTTTGTTTATTACGCTTTTACGCCTTAATTACTCGAACGATCATCATGAAATTTTGCATACACTTTGTCAGGGGTACAGAAAAGGACATAGAAAGAAAGAAAAGAAGAAAGAAAGAAAACAGTTTATTTTGTCCTCTACACTGGCATAAAACAAATAAAAAAAATAACAACAAAAAAGAACAAAAATGTTAGGTATACAAAAATAAAAAAATTAAATATAAAACAAGAATAAGCAATATGTATAATTAATCGTACCGCTAGTGTGAGACCAAAAATGGCACTTATCTCAGCATAATGCTGCAGCACCGTGGTAGGTACTGCAGCGCTGATTTTTGGATAAGTCCAGTGAGGCCACGGACAGCTACGCTTGCCAAATAACATAATAAATTTAATGTAAAAGAAAAGTAAATATATGAATGTATATATACTAGTAATGAATATAGTGTACCTTTGATTTAGTAAAGGTATTGTGCCCAATCGAAGCCGCGGTCAAAAGATAGTAAAAATATTACTTCTTCTTCTTGTTGTTGTGTTATCCGCCTTAGCCCCACAATTGGGCCATTGTGCGTAAGTAACCGACGCGAAATATTGTTCGGTTACTCATACCACCTCAGCTCCGTCCAGAAAGATAATAGGGGACCGATGTTGCGCAGTACCTCCTGCATCGTTTCTGGACTGTTTAGAAGTTTCGCCCTTTGGTTGCTCACGCTTTTACAATGTACGAGCACGTGAGCCAGTGTCTCCTCGGTCTCCATGCAGCCTCTACGTAAGGGACTGTCAGTGATGCCGATGTTGAATAGGTGTTTGTTGAGTGAGCAGTGGCCTGTTATTATACCCACTAGGTGGCGTAGGTGTTTCCTTGTGGATCTTCTCGATGGAACAATTATTTTAAATATGTCCTGCCCAATGTATAACCACGGTAATCGCATCAGCAGTTGCGTCCATCAAGTCCTCTATGGTGCACCTACAGGTATAATTCGGTCATTTCAACAGATGTGACCTGAAGATGTTTTTTCGGGGCACCAATTATTACTAGCAAATTGATATAGGTACTTATTACTAGCATTCTTATTAACCCCTTGAGCTAAGCTAAATTTCGACGGCCTCGATGGCGTAGTGGTTAGTGTAACCGACTGCCACGCCTGAGGTCGCGGTTCGATTCCCGCACAAGTCAAACATTTGTGTGCATGAACATGGATGTTTGTCTTGGTCTGGGTGTTTCTATGTATAATACGTAAGTATTTACAAAAAAAATAAAGTATATATATATGTTTATCCATTGTCTAGTACCCATATTACAAACTGCTTAGTTTGGGCTAGATGGTGTTGTGTGTATGTGATAGAATAATAAATATAAAAAAAAAAATGTTTGCTGCTCACATCAGTAATGTAATGTTTGGGTATCAAACCTGCTTCCAAACGAGTCCAATAGAATAAGTCTTAAGAATTAGGCAATAGTTCTGGCCAAGATATATACATAGTCTCACGTCTTAACAATCCCAAAGTGCAGAGGTATGTTTCACGCAGATAGCATCAGATTCGACTGCACGGATGACGTACCTAGTGGTCAAACTAGTCGCCTCGTCACTGCCACTGCGCCGAGTGTTGTGGGTTCGAATCCCATACGGGACAAAAATTTATGTGATCTACAAATGGTTGTACCGAGTCTGGATGTTTTTTGTGTCCGTTGTTTGTATGTTTGTAAACTCCCCGCGAGACAGGTATTATCCCTAGTGTTATGTTTGAAAGAGAGAAAAAAAGAGAGTTCGCCATTTTTGTTTGAAATTCTATGTAGTAGTAGAAGTTACACCTATATTTGGCCAGGGCAAATTTATTGCCGTAAATTACGCTACCGGGCATATATTTTACAGTTATTATCAAACTACGAACAAAGATTTATACAAAAATGTATGTAGGTACCTACTAGATTTTGCTCGCGGCTTTACACACAGCATAGTTTAGCATAGGTTACGTTAGTAATGGTACTTCTTTAAAATAAAATATCGCCTATGTTACTCGCTGATAATATAGCTTCCTAATGGAGAAAGGATTTTTAAAATCGTTAATTATTTTATGAGTTCAACCATTACAAATAAAAACACAAAAAAAGAATTTCCTCTTTATATATAATTATTAGTCTAGATTGACAATCTTTGATTATTTCGTAGTGGGCGTAGTGGCATTTGTTTTACTCTGCAGATTTTTACAGTAGCAAAATGGAAACAGATGCACGTAATTCTTGCCCAAACAGGAGCATCTGACGTGAACACTGTAAAATAAAAACATGAACTTGTGTTTTGGGTAGGCACAGGCATCTTCTTCTCAGTGTGAAGGGTTAGGCCAGACTTTATTTCTCATAGACCACTTTCAAAATTTAGCTGGTTCCGGTGGACCCCCTGCAGATACATTTCTACCATATTCCTTGGCATTCGTATTCATTGGTGACCAATCAAACAAGATCATGCAATTAAAAAATTTGTTAGTTCTTCACTATCGAAAGCAAATAAATTTTTGTGGACTCCCGCTTACGAATGTGAATCCCCATTTTTTGTGACGCCAACGTAGACCCCTGTCGAGTCTCCCATGGACTCCTGGGGGTCCACCTGGACCACTTTGGAAAGTAAGGAGATAGGCCATAGTCCACGATGCCGACACAGTGCGGATCGACAGACTTCACATATCTTCGAGAACATTATTGAGAACTCTTAGATTCCTCATATTCTCGTAGTTATGTTTAGGCAGCCCGCACTGGGCTAGCGTAGTGGACTATGGGCTAACCCTTCTCACACTGAGCAGAGGCCCGTGCCCAGCAGTGGGACAGTTTACATACAGGGCTCATAATTTTTATAATTATATTGTACTTACGCGTAAGGTCCTGATATATAAGTGGGAGTAATGTAGAAGCTGTCAGTTTCTATGTTGTACATCATCGTACCCTCGAAAATAGAATTGCCTGGATTCATTATTATCTGAAATAATATTCAATATTTAAGAACTGCCTTTAGAACCGTGTCGTGAGTACGTGCTTATGTATACGGCCAAGTGGGAGTACCCAGGATCGAAAACAGCAAAGAGATGGTTTAGAGTTTTTGTGTTAAAATTCTCGAAAACAGTTCGGCATCTGGAAATAAATTTGTTAACTGACCAAAAGTGCAGCTACGAATTGTGAAAACTCGGTTTCTATGACTCTATCTTCTCCGTAGCCTTTGTTATTCCATTTTTTTTTTCTTTGACTTTTCGAAATTATGTGCGTATTGATTGACAATTATCGCCTGCTCCGTGCCTCGGAGAGCACGTTAAGCTGTCGGTCCCGGCTGCCATGAACATCTATGGCAGTCGTTATTGGGAGAGTGTCGACACAACAGATCCCACCACTGATGGTCGTTGGACAAAATTTTATATTTGTTCCCAACCGCCACGACAGGGGGCGGTTTCGAACAGATATAATAAATAGAACGTACCTAAGAATTTTGTTTTGCGGTCTAAAACAAAAATATAGATTCACTTGAATTATTTTCTTACGTAAGTATGTATATCTTTTTATTTGGAATGTAACTCCTTAATTTAAAACATGGGATTAAATATAATGACCACCAAAAATATTAATTGCACAGCAAAATATGCTTACTAAACTATATCATAACGCACCTATACGCTTCA
The DNA here is from genome assembly GCA_963564715.1 of Catocala sponsa. NCBI lineage: Eukaryota > Metazoa > Arthropoda > Insecta > Lepidoptera > Erebidae > Catocala > Catocala sponsa. The sequence goes on from OY751351.1 coordinate 15,351,428, forward strand.
AATCACTGCATTCCGTCTCGGAAAGGTTAGGTTATGTTAGGTTCCTTCTTAAACCCACCCAAAAATAGGAGCCCCGCGAAGCGGGCCTCCGTCGACTTAGTTTGATCTCTTTGAATATATTTTGGTGTGCAATTAGTATTTTTGGTAAGCATATTTTGCTGTGCAGTTAAGTACTACCCTAAACAATACGGCAGAGACGTCGGTAGAACGTTTGCATATTTGATCCTGGAAGTTCTCAGTCGCAACACAAAACAGTAGTGCTTCTATTGACAACTCTACTCACCCCAGGAACACGGTTATTAAGCTGATATCTTCTGTCGACTAAGGAATATAAGTTTCATCATCTAGGTTTAAACCACTCAAAAGTGAAATCATTCTAAGTTTCACTTTTGAGTGGTTTAAGTGGTCGCTTCGTCCAGTATTGTAGTTTGTGTGTGTGCCCACGATTCCCAAACGGGACAAAAAAATTGTGTGATTGACAAATAGTTGTTTATTAATTGCTCCTGGTCTGGATATTCTTTGTATCCGGTATTTGAGTGTTTGTAAAGACCCCCAGGGGTCTTTACAAACACTCAAATACCGGAACTCAAATATCACAGAAATTATTTTTAACGCAGGCGATGTTCTTTTTATGAGTGGGAATAAAAAATTAAACGGAATTCAGATTTTTAATCTCAGTACCATTACTATTACCTTTGCTTGATAATATTTAATAGAAGCCCTTGTAGAAGAATCGCCGGGTCTGGTGCGATGGTCTTCCTTAGGAGTATAATGTAATACCCATTTTATGGAGGCCAGTTTCCTTCTGGCACATAGTTCTCTGCAATAATAATATACATTACATGTTACATACGTAGAGTGTATGAAGCAAGAGAGAAATGCCAGGATCGCAGTGATTGAAAAACGTACATAGTTTTGCAATTAAAGTCCTCCAGACCGAATTTCGGTCACGGCGGCCAATCTTAACAGAGACTGGCCATCTGCGCAGGAGATATTAAAGTGCATAAGTGTGTGCGCAAACACGAGTGCACTCTCTGTTCCCTAACTCTCATGATCCGATGGGACGAATAATCCGACACGACCGGAGAGAGATCAGGCGCAGGACCAACGGCTTTATGTGCTATCCGAGGTACGGGGGTGTCTAACACCACCAACTTCCTAACTCCAGACTCGTATTGAGATTTCTTAACAGAAAAACCCAATAACTTTTTGGCCCGACCTGGCATTCGAACCCGAGACCTCATGCACAGCAGTTGCATTCACTACCGCTGCGCCACGGAGGCAGTTTTTGCAATTACTAAGATCTTGGCATTTCTCTTGTCCTGCTGGCACACCGAGATGTAGGCGTGTGCCTGCTATAGATGTAGGCGTGGGCCTGCTACAGATGTAGGCGTGAGCCTGCTACAGATGTAGGCGTGGGCCTGCTATAGATGTAAGCGTGGGCCTGCTATAGATGTAGGCGTGGGCCTGCTACAGATGTAGGCGTGAGCCTTCTACAGATGTAGGCGTGGGCCTGCTATAGATGTAGGCGTGGGCCTGCTATAGATGTAGGCGTGGGCCTGCTATAGATGTAGGCGTGGGCCTGCTACAGATGTAGGCGTGAGCCTGCTACAGATGTAGGCGTGGGCCTGCTATAGATGTAGGCGTGGGCCTGCTACAGATGTAGGCGTGAGCCTGCTACAGATGTAGGCGTGGGCCTGCTATAGATGTAGGCGTGGGCCTGCTATAGATGTAGGCGTGAGCCTGCTACAGATATAGGCGTGAGCCTGCTACAGATGTAGGCGTGAGCCTGCTACAGATGTAGGCGTGAGCCTGCTATAAATTAACAAAAACAATTTCGTTTGTTAATTTACTTATAGCAGTAGCATGTAGGTTATTGAGCGATGTTAAACTTTTCGATCTCGCCTCCCATTAGCCTTAACTCAATCAAATAAGTACTTCAAAACACACAACGGAATTTAAAAAAACCCAGCAAGTGCGAGTCGGACTCGTCCACCGAGGGTTCCGTACTTTGTAGGTGCATATTATAAAAAAAATTTGTCCTTGCATAAAGATCCTGTTTTTTATGATTTAATTACAAATGTATAGTTTTCAGATTTTTCCCTATACTTGTAGTATAAGACGCTATTACTTGCCAAATTTCATAATTCTAGGTCAACGGAAAATACCTTATAAATTTTGATTCCCTTGAGAGTGTCGAAATATACGTTTTTTGCGGCATAAACGGCCGTATCTTTTTTTTACGTTAACTTAGAAGTTTGATTTTTTCACACCTTCAAGATACCGTAGACCTGAGTATATCGTTTTAATTTCAACTCGATACCTCCACGCGTTCCCGAGATAAAGGGTCTTGACAGAGAGACAGACGGACGGACGGACAACAAAGTGATCCTATAAGGGTTCCGTTTTTTCCTTTTGAGGTACGGAACCCTAAAAATTGAGATTTTTACGAAATTACTGGCATAAATTAGGTATAATACTGTGCCAACTGGCATAAATTAGGTATAATACTGTGCCAACCTTTAAATTTGCTAAGCCTTAACATAATGTCTTAAAGCATTGTTAGTGCATTGGCGAGAAAGGTACATCGAATTAAAAATTTAAAAAAATGTAGTGTTCTATCACCATCTTACTCATGCGTGATCCATGCTTTAAATAACATTCCACTACAAGTAATTGATATTAATCGGTCTAGTCTAGTAGTCTAGTCAGTACAGCGATGTACCTACCATGAGTTTTCACGTTGAGGCAACCCGGCACATTTGTTTGACACATTTCTTAAAGCTCTTCCTAGCGAAAATGATAATAATCAACATTGGAATGACCGACGATCAAAGGTATTGAATTATGTGAACAAATATGGAAAGACATAGCAGGCGCCGAAGAGGTACTCACCGCTTTTCTTCAACAATACTGTCGATGTATTCAGCTAGCGCATTACCGACCCGATTGTACATTGAGTGGTTTTTACTCAAAGAGTACCATTCGGTGCACGCGCAAAAGTGCGGGTGAACGCCCGCATCTTTGCATGTGCGATTTTTTGGGATCTAAAACATACTGTATATGGCAGAATTATTTTCTAGTTGGTGAAATATTTAGTAGTAATAGTAGTAGTGTAGTATAAGTTTTTGCTTCCGTTGCTTGCCTATTGTGATGACCCGGAATTGATTTCTAGCTCAAGCTTCTTACTATGTATTTAATTAAGTAATTTTTAAACTTTGAAGTTTAGAAGTCAGAAGGTAATGCTTTTAGATTTAACACTTTCACGGACAGCACGTCTAATTACGTGTAATACACTATTTACGTAAATTTTTTTTTCAATTACCTATTTGCCGCCACGTACATACCTACGCGTCTTTTTCCAATGCTGATATAATAAAGAACTGTTTCTACTGCCATAGCGCAAATGATAACAAGCGTGTACTGTCACACCAGAATATTATAAGGACACAGCTTAGGTAACGTTACACCAACGGCAATAGACGTTATGATTTCTTTGCGTGACAGGCGTTAGTGTCCAGTAGTAGCAGTGACTCTCGTGTCATATTTGATGTCTCTGAAAGACGTGGGCGACATCGTCGTCCAGGAATTGGATCCGAGTGTGAGGAACATAGTTCTTCTAATGATGAGAGTGGAAGTGGCACGTATAGAGACATACTTGCCACGCTTGTATATCGAATATGTCGCTCCGCGGCACTAGGTCTATCGCGGTAATAAATTGTATGAAAAATTGTAATGCTTAATTGGGTATTCTAATCGGTACCCAGCGTCCGTGAAAATGTTAAGAGAAATATGTCAAGCGGCATTTGATTAGAGCGGTGAGCCTATTAAGTCCCCATATCACTGAATATTTTTAGCTTTTAGTGTCTTCACGACCACAATGCAAAGAACATGCTAATGATATATGACGAAATTATAATTATCTAGCGGGCGGCCCTGGGTTCAAACCTAACCCATCACACAACCAACCTGAACCCCTTTCTAACACAAACATTTAGCTTAGCTGAAGGCGTGAACATGAATACTACTAATTTCGAATTTAAATGATGATCAATCTTACCTTTTCTAAAAGCGACATGGCTCTCGGTAAGTCACTGTCAGGCGTTTTATATTTATTGCTAAAACTCTTCAAGTTTAGCACATCTAGGAGAGTTGTGTGTATGTCGAAATGAGTCGTCAATACATTCGTGTTATGCTTTAGATTTGCTAAAGCGGATGGACGAAGTTTCTGTAACTTCTCTGGCAATAAGAGAACCATTAGGGGCAGATATTCTTCCAACTTTCCCTGGAATGTATTGCGGATGGCTTCGTACCTTTAAATAAATAGTAGCCGATAGTCTGATGACCATTAAAAATAATGTATATTATAGATTTGAATAGTAAGTGTGTGTCTTTACAGATATAAGTTGTCAAATAACAAAAATGGCGATTGATACAGCAGGCCCCTTGCCTGAAACCTAACAAATAATCTAAATGTAACTGCAGTTATCTCACTACTCAATAAACTTAGATTTTCGTAAGTTATTATGTGTCCTAAATTAATAAATGATTTTTTCCTTGACTGTCACTAGAGTACTGTGTTACCAAATGCTTGCAAGTTTTAAATGCTGTGGGCCGTAAGCGACTGAACACTGGCTTCATGGACTACTGCTGTATCAGGACAGCTCGCCCAGGCTTTCGGTAAACAAAACAAGTCCCTTGTTTCTGTCCCTTTCTGTCAAATATACAGACTTACTATTCACAGTCCTCTTTTAGCGTCCTGAGTTATATTTACTATTCGCAGAGCCTATTTGGTGTAACGTTTTATTTAAAAAAACCGAAGCAACCTGAAAGAATATGTTTTTCGTCACCAGAAAAAGCCCTGACTACATCAGTGAGGAATTTCCAAACTACCTCGACCACCATTTTAAACTTAAATAGTGTCTTATGAACTTATGAAAAAAATATCTTGGTGGACGCTGACAAAGACTTCTTAAAATATGTAGTAAGTAATATAGCTTCGACATAGAGTGAAAAAAAAATTTTGTGGTTTCCAAAAAGCTTTTGTTTGCTTTACACACAGATACCAGTCTATAAGCTTACATATGAAATAAACATTACCTAGCTCCATGATCCCCCATAACTATCACGAGCGTGTTCTCCAGCACCCCTTCATTCTTCAAGTTATTGAGGAATTCCACCAGATCATTATCAGCGGTGGATATGACGTTGAAACGGTCGTGAGTGATGTCTGCTATAAACGTCAGGATGAATTTCTGACCATCTAAATGGAGAAACTGATGAAAAAGAATATAATTATTAATAATACACAGTTGCTATCTTATGCTGTTGTTACTCTTATGCCTTTTCAACTACGTTGAGATGTATTGCACCTACTCAGTATGTCCCTTGAAGGTTTCATAAATGGTTTAAATGCAGATAAGAGGTTAACAATTAGGGAGTCGCTTGGCCGATGCCATCGTTTTGACTATTCTGGTTCTGGTTCTGGTTCTGGTTGTGTGATCCACATATAATTGTTTTGAGTTAAGATGTTTTTTGTGTTCATGAATTGTATGATTATAAAGGTTTTCAAGTCACAGGTATTATTAAAAAATTGGGAGACGAATTTTCTTTAATTAAATAAATGAAAAAGTTTCCCCTACCTCATAGTTTACTTACACTAAGTCGACAGGACGGCGACGGTCGAAGTCGTCAAATGACCACGTTCGAACGCCTAGTTACTTGACGACTTAGATCGCAGTCGAAGCCGACCATGAACAAGACAAGCTGTGCGGCAGTCGCTGTTTATTGAGCCGCCTGTGGCATGCCGAAATCAGTTGACCACCAAGTGTATACGAGATCTCATCTCATCTCATCTCGCTTGCTTCACCAGTCCGTTATAACAAGAACCGAATCCCTAGATTTCGGGGACAAGACTTGCCTATAATTGATTCCTGAAGGTGCTTTCGGGTACTCGAAGGTATAGCGATCGATCCTCTCTTTTATAACCGTATGGTTGGTAAAAAGGGGAAGCTGTATGATAAACAGAGTTTAGTCAAGGAATAAGGAATGCTCCACCAGCCCAACCTCGCCAAACTTCAAGAGGCTTAATAAGACTAGCCAATACATACCTGATCAGTGATATTCATCATCAGTTTATGCATACGAGTGTCTCCTACACAGTGCAGCAAACGTGGCATCAGCTTGTCCTCCTCCAGGTAGAACATGCGGAGGTAGTGGTCGGCTGGCTGGTGCCGAAATCCGTTGAATCGATACTGAAACGTGCCGATCCATGGCATGTCTTCGAAGTATGCTGTACGGTATCTGAAGTAACAAATTGTAAACTGAAGTATTATGGAGATTTTGGGAGAAAGGCATTTGAACTATGGTGTTGGAGAAGAATGGAAAGGGTCTATAATATCAGCCCTGTATTAAATTGCCCCACTGCTGGGCACAGGCCTCTTCTTACTGTGAGAAGGGTTAGGCCATAGTCTACCATGCTGGGCCAGTGAGGGTTGGCAAAAAAAGGTCGGAGTTTCGGGGCGTGCCTTGGGATCGAACTTGAGTCCTCTGCGTGGCAGTCTAACGGTCTCCCACTAGGTTATCGCTGCTTTGGAAAGGATAAGCTGGACAGAAAGTAAAACAAATAAAGAAGTGTTACGCATGATTAATGAGTAAATACAGTTTTTGAGGACCATACATAACAGAAGAGGTAAGTTAATTGGCCACTTGATACGACACGACGATTTTTTAAAACCATCTTATATGGAAGAATTGCAGGCAGGAAAGGAAGGAACAGACTGAATGTACAAATTATATCGTGTATAATTACCAAATTGGTCCAACAGTTCAAACATGACTGACGTCCAAACATCTCACAAACTGTCACATTTATAATATAGATCTTACCCATAATCCTTCAGCGTATAAAATATTAATGGTATACTGTCCACAGTTATTCTATTTGTTTTACCATATTTTGCGTTTGGCACCTCCAATATAGACATGCCAGTGAGAATCGGAATAAGTGCTGCCGTTGTTCCACTGCCTACTAGATTGTGCCTGAAAATGTAGACAAATACATTTCTTCTATTGTTTTCACACATAATATCGGGACTATGAACGGCGGATGAGGGTGTGTGAAATCGATGACTGGAGGAGCCAGCTTCGGCTACTCAAGTGACTAGCACTGCAAAGAACCAACGTTATAGTCCACCTCAATTTGCTATATTTTATTTTAAGGCAAATTTATTATTAGCAATGCTGAAGAACGGTATAAAATGCAGAAATGTTTAATCGTAAGATGGTAATAGGTTTGCTTACCTTACAAATAGCGATCGAACTAAAATTTGTGAAATGTAGATATAATACATTAATGCCTACTCCTTAAGGTTAAAGGCGTGAGTGAAAGCTAATTCAGAAAATGACTTACCCATTTAGAACAACGCCTCCCATGACTTTAATGAGATGCTTATAGCTCTTTGGCATCTGTCTTATGAAGCCGTTCTTCGACGTGGAATCGAACCCCAGCATGAGCACATTGAGGGACTCCTCTCTGCCTGGAGGGACGGGATTCCTCCTCACTGAAGTTCGGAATCCAGTGGCTACGCCTACCCAATTTACTGTACTAAACATAAACGATATTGATTGTAATGAGGTATGATAGGACTGATATGTATAAAAGTCCCAAATAATGAATGAAGAGAAAAAAAAGTAAGCGTTAATTATTTCATCCTCGAAGAAGTAGGCAGCGTTGTATCACCATTCATAATCCTAATCCTAACTAATATTATAAATGCGAAAATGAGTTTGTTTGTTTGTTACGCTTTCACGCCTTAACTACGCAACTGATCAACATGAAATTTTGTATACACGTTGTCAAGGGTACAGAATAGGACATAAGGTACCTTTCATCCAGGAAAAATAACTGTTGAAAACCTTTTTTTTTTTTTTGGTACCCAAGAAAAATGCTTGATGCACTATCGGCCGGCTAGGGGACGGCACCAGCGGGGCGTGTGGGACTCCCCATTCTGGTATACCCACTAAAAAACCTGGGGTGTTCCCTCTCTCACCCAATGGAGGGGCCTGTTGGGAGCTCTTAAAAGAATTGAGTCATCCATAGCAGGCCCCCCGTGTGGGTGCGGGCCAGGTCAAACGGACCCGACCACCTCTCGTCCCCAGGGGAGAGCCTCACCGCTCTCCCCTTTCGACATTGGAAGGCGCGCGGGCGCCCTCTCGACTGTTGCAAACCTTTATTTTTTTTTTTTTGGTACCCAGGAAAAATGCTTGTTGCACTATCCGCCGGCTAGGGGACGGCACCGGCGGGGCGTGGACTCCCCATTCTGGTATACCCACTAAAAAACCTGGGGTGTTCCCTCTCTCACCCAACCCAAAGGGGAGAGCCTCACCGCTCTCCCCTTTCGACATTGGAAGGCGCGCGGGAACACCGTGCGCGCCCTCTCGACTGTTGCAAACCTAACCTAACCTAACCTACATTTACGCGAGTGAAGCCGCGGATTAAAACTAGTATTATAATATAATATTCTTGACAGAACAATTGAATAACATTTACGTGGTCAGAAAAGGCAACTGAGATCATTCACTATCGCTTCGCCACCTAGGAAGTCAATATGTAGATATACTGATAAAATTAAAACATTTTAAAGACATCTCCCGCACTAGAGATCATCCTTGGCCGCACGGGCCAGTAAGAAGAAATCATACATAAGTGTTGTGTGATCCACAAATGGTTGTTCGAAGTCTGGGTGTTCCTTGTGTCCGTTCTTTGAAAGTTATTTGTAAAATGTCCGCAATATATGAATTATTTCTAGTAAGGGAGATATTTAAAAACAAAATAACAGATGTAAATGCGAGTGCTTTGCATGAGCTTACGAGGTCGACCTTCAAAGCAAAGTTCTATTCAAGAAATTCTCAGAAGCAGTACGGAGTCTGTATCTGTGCCCGGCAGACGGTAATAGTATCGCCTCCTACAACATAGGCCCAGAAACTATATCTGGCGATATAATTATAGTTGTAATACATTTCTGCCTACTCCTGCAGAGATAGGATTCAAACTATGTATCTGACATCATTTTTACCTGTTGTTTTGAGTGCCACTACACCAAATTTTGACATGATCGCTTTTCTTTAAGATATATTTCTCATGGTTGAATACAACATTTCTGACACCCATAGCGTATCCATTATCGCTGAGAAATATAATGTCCTTATATATACACTGTATGTTTGACGTTGTATTTAATATTTCGGGAACTACTTTACATGTTGAATACTGAAAAAATATTGTCCATAATTGCTGCAGTCCAATAAATAAAAAGTAGTTTAGCGGTATGAGGACGCATATGGTTTTACGGCTTTTTAGTCAGCGGACAGCAGAACGGGTCTGGAACTTCATGGACTAGTCACATCAATTAATTAATATATTAAAAAAAAATACTTTTAAATAGCCTTTTCGGGGAGTAGAGCTCTCATAAAGAAGCAGGCAAAAAAGGTAGCTTGCTTTTTTGCCAATTATTTACAATATGTTTCAAAATTGCTTTTGTGGTTGTGCCGGTCAAATGTGACAAACAGACAGTTACTTCAGATTTATATTATGAGCTTGGACGTAGTCACACGTTACTCAGTTTGCATTTGCATTACCTATGTTCATGCACAGGATAGAACTTACTTAAGAATTATCTTGGCTATAATGTGTGTGAATGTACTGTGGTATTATTTTGGGTTGTCACGTGATTAAGAAGCCACAGTCAAAACGCCGGATCCTAATAAAAAGTAAGAAAGTACGTCTCTCGCGAGTTAAGTTATACGTAAAATATTTTCGTGATGTTGGGTACTGTAGCATCCACAGACTGGAACACGCTTTGAGTACTCTTCTAAAACTGCGTTTAAAGAAGGGCATGTCATAGTGCTCGGGTAACAACACAGTATGTTGGGACAGAATCCCAACGGTAAATGCTAAATTGCTAAGTATGTTAAATGAGTAGACAAGTACTTGATTCAAAGGTTTTATTGCTACTAAAATGTATATGATATTTAATAATTGATGTGTTATAAATAAATTGCTGACATAACGTAAACGTAAAAGAGTGACGCATAAATAAGGGTCAATGTACAGCGTAGCTTGTACATATTGCCCACCCAGAAAGGATAAAATGATAAGAAACGAATGATAATAATCTAGTGATTAAAATGTAAAGAATAAATTCAAAATGCTATGTAATAAATATTGTCATTAAATCGAAATGTTTTACACTACACTCCACGCACTGTCATATTCAGTTTGGTATGTCGAGTACACGTGTACTTGATAGTTACGAACGTTGCGCGCACTCGACTCACTTGCAAATAATTATACTATGGTTTAAAATTAAAACTACGCTAGTCAAGATCTCCCGTGTAAATAGATCGTTTTTGAGGAATAGGCGACGTAGCCATTTCTTGTGTGCTATTTAAACTATACGTGCTAGCCACGACGGCGACGTTCACTTCACTAGGCTGACGGTCAGCCGTACTCTGCTTTCGCGAGAACTTCACTGAAGGTACTTCCGTCTGATTTAGGCCTCTAGGGGAGGCTCGTCTCCTTCTCCACAGGAACACTGCTGCTGCGGTTACGGCTGCTCCTAACAAGCCATAGCAAATGACGTATAGGTGAACGTCGTGCGTGGATATGTTAAAATCTAAAGAATTCGGTGCATTTGCCGAAGCCGTTTTCAATTGGCTGATCTGATGCTCGATGTCTCCATTGTCATTAGTTGACGTGTCCTCTGGCTCGGTGTAGTGTGATAGTGATATATTAACCAAGTGATTGAGCTCGGTTATTTGTGGTATGTCTATTTCAGGGTCAGATTTTATAGCGTTTTCAGAGCGAGAGCGTGAGTATAAAGAGAAATCTTTGCCTTTAATAATGCATTTAGGCTGCAGACTTATGACACCGGCTGCAGAGACTTGTTTGTATGTAATCTGATCTTGGCAAATTATTCGAATAGCATAACTATTGCAACAGAAATATAAAAATTTGGATGGATCATTCAATTTGATCCACTTATCTAGACATTGAGACTTATTGATGACACATTGATTTGTTGTTTGATTGATTTTGCAAAATTTCTCGTTTATTGGCAGATACTTGAGTGGTTTATCAATTGCACATAAATAGGAAGTTTCGTGACGTAAGCACAACTGTAACTCCATAAATGATACTGTGAGGTAAGTATCTTTTTGTAAATTGATGGCTACATACTCTGACACTGGGATTACACTCAGCATGGCTTTACCAACTTGATGAGGTACTGATAAGACTTTATAAAGCTTGTAGCTGTCTCTACTTGATAAAGGAAATGTAATTTCAAAAATGACGTAGTCTGTCATTACTCTTGCTTTCACATTCAGCATACTGTATACTGACTTGAGATCCGACTGTATGTTGTTGATCGGCAAAGTAATGTCTTTGGTTAGCTGTCCCGAGATGAACTGTAACTCATTTGTAAGTTGATCTGGTGTCAGTAAATGTGAATTAAACTTGCCATGGTATATGTCAGTAATGGTGTCTAGTAATGTATCTTGAATAGTTTTTATGTTTTGAAATAGATTTATTGTTGTTAATGCTAATAAAGTAAAATCTTGTAATTCGTTCAAACTTTCTACATTTTGTCTTACGATATTGGTTGCTTGATCTAATTCATTGAGATGTTTATTTATCGCCTTGTGTTGAACTTGTATATTTTGTTCAGTACGTTTCAGAATATTATACTCCGATTCAACGACAGACGTTTGGTTTTTTATTAAGCTAGCCAAATAGTTGTCATTTTGTTTTAGGTGTTGTATGTATTGCCTATATTTTTCTGCGAAACTTTCGTCTAGTACTCCGAATAAACTATTTGCAACATAGCCCACTCCATTGATGAGACCGCGTCGCTGTCTAGGATGGGCGTCAAAATGCTGATTCAATAGCAACTTGTTATAATGCTGTATTTCAGAGTACTCATGTTGTAATTGCGATATAATCATATTACAACGACCTTTGTCTGGTAGCTGACCACATGATTTTTCTAAATAATTCACGAATTTTGTCGCCGCTGTCATACCATCCCAGTAAGGAGACATATTATAGTAAACTATGAGAGTCCACTTGTCTCGTATTATAATTTATAATTTATAATCTTTATTTGCCATTAGAGTTTACAAAATAAAACATATCGGTCCCCCACACTAGGCATGGCCTGTCCTGTGGGGAAATTAAACGATTTACATTTGAAAACAGCAAAGACAGAATACAAAACAACAGTAACAAAATTAATGTGCAATGAATTACTAAAACTTAAAGATAAAAGTAAGGTTAACAAAATTATATTGTGGATAAGAAATGTGCATGCGTGTGTGTATGTGTGCGTGTTGTGTATGATTGTGTGTGTGTGTGTACGTGTGTGTGTGTAATTGGTACGATTACCGCATCCTCATTTAATAACCTTTAGCACGGCTTCAGTATCAGTGTAACTCCACTTCAATAGGGTAGTCGTGGCCATCGCTTTGGTTTCCTTGACAGAACGGTCTTTAAAGTTACAAATCTTAGAGATTTTGTTATAAATGAAAGGGTACAGAAAGCTTCCGAAACGGTGAGCAAAAGAAGTAGCAGTGCGAATTTTGGGTAATTTGGGTACGCGTTTTTTGGATAGTTCTTTGTATTCGTCGGAGTCTATCACAGTTTTATGGACAGCGGTCACCACCCTAACAATATACAATTTCCTGACGCTCAGCACGCCAGCCTCTTGATATAGAGTATCGGTACGATAACGACGAGGTTTTTTCAATGCAGTTTTTAATACTCCCCTTTGTGCTCTTTCGAGAGGTAGGATGGACGTAGTACTCGATCCACCCCAAGCCAGTATACAGTAATTAATAAGGGGCTGGCAGAGAGCCGTATACACCAATTTCAAGAGGCTACCGTGTAATACGTCACGTAAGTTTTTCATTACGTATATGACCTTCCTCACCCTCTTACACATTTCCTCCACATGCACTTTGAAAGTGAGCTTCTCGTCTAAGACCACACCAAGATACCTAAGAGAGTCTTGCCGACTGATTTCTCTGCAATTGCATGTATTATCTCGTATCATTTCGAAACTACAGTCACTTGAGTGAATCTTTAGGGCGGTTATTGAGACAGGTGCAGATGCACCCGTTTTGTAAAAGCATAAGAACTTTGTTTTTGAGGTGTTAAGGGATAATAGGTTCTGTTGCAACCAGCTTGATACAGTCGCCATGCCCCTTTCTACCCTTTGACAGACCTTAACCCAAGAGCTGTTGTGAAAGATTAAGGCAGTATCGTCGGCGTAGCACAGGATTTCAGATTTTTGTATTGGAAGAGTAGCGATATCATTCATGTAAAGCAGGAACAAAGTTGGACCCAATATGCTTCCCTGTGGAATGCCAAAAGTCACTGATTTGTAGCTGCTTTTTACGTCTGCAAGTTTGACGCATTGACAACGCTCTGATAAATAATCAGTAAACCAACTAAGAGCTGTTCCTCTGATGCCATAGGCCTCCAATTTCTTTAAGAGCATATTAACTGTAGGTTATCGACTGGATCAAAATATAAGGACATATTGTTGGGTAATGCTGATATGCTAATTGTTGCTTGTGATGTTGTCGCTAAAGACAAGAAAAAAATTAGGGCGAACGCTATTGAAGCAAATAGCGACCTTGGGTTTTTCGACAACCTTGTTGGCTCTTCTTCCGAATTGCTATTCTTTGACTTGGGCTCATCGTTGTTACCGGGTGGAATTGGTAGCAAGGATAACTTGACAATTGGTCTCTTGATGATACCATTTCTTGTTTTTAACGACACAACTCTAACGAATCCGTCCTGACCAGGGTGAAGACCGACCACTCTACCCATCATCCATTTGCCTGGAGGTAGATTGTCGTCATGTACTATTACTAACTGTCCGACTTTGATGTTGTCTTGAGTTTTAACCCACTTAGACCGCGTTGATAACAGAGTAAGGTATTCTGATTGCCATTTGTGCCATATGCCCTGTGAAATTTTAGCTGTTAGATTCCACCTAGTGCGTGCATCGTTTTCTGTTTCAATGATTGTTGTTCCCGGCCTTCTTTGCAGAAAATGAGCCGGGGTAAGGACATCCAAGTCGTCGATGTCTTCTGATAACGCACATAGCGGTCTGGAGTTTAAGCATGTCTCCACTTGTGCTAAGATTGTGGCGTATTCCTCAAAAGTAAGCTTTTGCTCGCCAACTACTCTTCTGAGGTGATGTTTCAAGTTTCTTACGGCTCTTTCCCACAACCCACCGGCACTTGGCCACGATGGTGCATTAAAGTGCCATTGTATGTTAAGGTCTGTCAACTCCGTGAATACCTTGTCGTCAAACATACGTTGTAAATCTACGAACTGTTCGTTTAATATCCGGTTAGCCCCCACGAAGTTAGTACCGTTGTCACTGTATATGTGACGCGGAGCTCCCCGTCTTGCTGCCATCCGACGTAGCGCAGCTAGAAACGCTGAACTACTCAAGTCCGACACCAACTCTAAATGTATAGCTCTAGTCACCATACATACAAATAACGCGATGTAGCCTTTCGTTGTCCTTATGCCACGTCCTTTGTTGCTTTTTACTTCCACGTAGCCTATGTAATCTACACCGGTGTGGTAAAATGGGGGAGTAGGATTGCTCCTTGCTTCTGGTAAATCACCCATTAACTGTTGCTGCAATTTAGGTGTATATTTTCTGCATATTACGCAATTTCGAAGCACCTTTTTCACTGCATTGTTACCGCCGAGTATCCAATACTTCTGCCTGATGTTTGTTAAAGTTAAGCGAGGTCCTCCGTGGTAGGTTAGTTGATGCGCTTGGTCTATAATTAGGGTTGTTAAACGGCTGCTATGTGGTATAATGGCTGGGTATTTCATCTCCATACACATAGTTGCTTTACCCAAGCGTCCACCTACACGTATGACACCCTCTCGATCGATGAATGGAGATAATTTTAGTAATTTACTCTTGCTGCATAATTTACCATGCCTTTTAAAATGTTCGTAATCATTATAAAACACAGTTCTTTGTATATGTTTTATAAATAACAACTTGGCATTATGTAATTCACGTAAGGTGATATATGAAGGCAATGTCCGATGTTTAGGCGACGATGCGTTCTTTGGGAATCGTATTGTTTTTATTGCTCGTAGTAACCATGCTATTATTTTGGTAACTTTCGTTAAGGAACTATACTTTTCTAGCAGTTTCATGATAATGCTCTCGATATCAGGTTTCTGAGTGATAGTTGCTGATTGTTGACCTTGACCGCACTTCACTTTCAATTCGAGATCTGTATTGAAAAGCGTTTGCTTTGATAACGCCAACCTCTCATCGAACGAATTCAACGATTTAGGTCATTTCCACCACAAGGGATGATTCTTTAATTCAGAGGCCATGATCCCTCTACTTGTTGCATCTGCTGGATTATCTTCTGATTATATATACAACCAGCAGCCTGGTTTTATTATCTCAGTAATGCTTCTAGTTCGATTTGCTACGAAAGGTTTCCAGCGTCCTGGATCGCCATGCAGCCATCCCAAGACAACCATGGAATCTGACCAACCAAACACACGTATCTCATGCTCATTTAAACAACTGATCGCTTTCTTCATAAGCCTGCTTAGCAAATGTGCACCAGATAATTCTAATTTAGGCAGAGATATTGATTTCGCAATCGGTACCAATCTAGATTTGGCGACAAGTAAAATTACGGATGTTTTATTTTGTCTTTTGATGCGCGCGTAAATAACTGCAGCGTACGCTTTTGTCGCAGTAGCCGTGCAATTCGATGACATCATTAGGTTGATAACCGATCCACCGCGGTATTGTGCAATGGTTAATGTATGACATGTTTGTTCGTACCGTGTTCCATTCCTGGCTGATGTTGTATGGAACTTCTTCATCCCAATTCAAATTATCTAACCATAGTTTCTGGAATAGTAGTTTGAGTTTGGTTGATACCGGCGTTAACCATCCCAAAAGGTCAAATAATTTTGATATCTCACCCAAAAGTATGCTTGTGAGTTTTGGATGTTGCTTCTGTAAATGATATTTAAAGTTGAATTCATCGTTTGCCGAATTCCAACATAAGCCAAGGGTTTTCGATGTGTTTTCGGTTTTAAAGTTGAAAATAAAATCACCATCCTAGTCGTGGCCCATGTTATTCCTGACCGTCATTAGCAGTTCTGGATGATTCGCCGCCCATTTCCTTAAATTGAACCCAGCTGATTGTAATAGCTTACTTAATTCAGATATAAGTAATTTACCGCTTGGTAAACAATGGCAGCCATGTATATAGTCATCTACATAGAATGATTCGGTCAAGGCCTTGGAGGCTTGCTGATAGTGATGCTTTTCATCTATCGCTAACTGTCGCAAGGTCATCAGTGCTAGAAAGGGTGCTGATTTCGTCCCATATGTAACGGTAGCTAGCTTATATGATTTAATGGGTTCATTTGGAGATTCTCGCCACACAATCTGTTGATACTGCTGGTTTGTTTCATTGACCATAATTTGTCTATACGTTTTTTCAATATCTGCTGTAAATGCATAACGATATTGACGCCATTTGATGATAAGTTCTAGCAGATCTTGTTGCAAATTAGGTCCTTTAAACATTAGGTCATTGATACTGTACCCGCTAGACGTTCTGGCAGACGCGTTGAATACGACACGAAGTTTCGTTGTCGCTGACTCAGCGCGTTGTATGGCGTGGTGTGGTAGGTAACAGGATCCTGTTTCATTGTTATTGTTTTGATTGTGAATCATATGGCCTAAAGCTAAATATTCACGAATAAATGATTTGTACTGCTGTGCTAAATCGGGTTGCTTTCCAAACTTTGAAGCTGTGCTATTGCCAATCCCTTAGACGATCCTAACTTCTCGTTGATGTTTGATTTGAGAGGCAGTCTCACTTCATACCGTCCATCGGCACGTCGTTTTGTGGTTGCTAAATAATAGTCAATACATTCTTGATCTTCAGATGACAAGTTTGAATCCTCGGAGATGTCTTCTATCTCCCAGAAGCGCTGAATATCTTCAATATTGTTCAATACGACATTACATCGGTATGACGTCATCTCACCGCCACCACATATAATCCAACCCAGTTCAGTTTGTTGTGCAACCGGCTGGGAAGGATTCTCTCCCTTTATCAATCCTGATAGTAATATAATACCGTGGACATTAGCGCTGAGCAATAAGTCTATTGGATTGCTAGCGTAGTACTCGGGATCGGCTAGCTTCAAATTTTCGATGTGTGACCAATTTGGTTGAACAAATGACTTTGTAGGTAAGTTCCCAAGTAAACTGTCCATGACAATAACGTCCGTACTAAACGAAAAGTTGTTGCACGTTGATGAACAGTGAATAGAAAGCTTTCCCTTACATTCGTTTTGTTGTTCGCCGACACCTACTACGACACCTTTGCATCGAGATTTTTGCAAACCTAATTTCTTCACTGCACATTCCTTGATTATAGATATCTGTGAGCCTGGATCGATCATAGCTCTTAAAATCTGATATGTTCCGTCCACGGCCTCAACCTTGATAAGCGCCGTGGCTAACATAACTTCAGATTTCATGGCATTCACAGATACTTGAGCTGATTTTGGCATGCTTGCATTTTCCTCATTCGCGTTCAAGTTGGTATTAACGGCGTTGCTAGCCGGTAACGACCTCGTTTTAGAGAACGCATCATGCAATATTGAGTTGTGCATTCCATCGCCTTTGCGACATCGTTTTGTCGAGATGCATTGCTGTCCATTGTGGTCGAATAAGCAATTTTTGCACACGTTTAATTTCGCAATTGTTTTTAACTTGTTCTCATTAGTCAAGTTTAAAAATCTGTTACAATGATATAGGCCGTGTTGTTGACCGCAGAATAGGCATTTGAATGTTGAAGACACGTGTAATGATTTCGAGAATGATCTGTTATTGTTGTTGCTATGCTGATTATCGTAGCTGCTGTGGGCTTTCATACCTATTTGCTTGATGTTAGGGGTCGCTTTTTGTGTAGAATTTTCCTGTTTTCTACGCGACGACTCTAAACTCGTAAACTTCATTTCTACGTAATCGAGAAATTCCTGTAATACGGGTAGCTCTCTGGCATTCTTCAAAGACTGCACATAGTCCCCGTATGTTTCTCCATCCAACTTTTGTGCCAGTAAGTGCACCAAAAGAGGATCCCACGTACTGACGTCAACACCTAGATATTTTATGGCATGAATGCTTTCGAGTGTTACATCATGTAGTTTTTTGAATTGAATTGATGATTGTTGTTGCATGCTAGGTAATCCTAACAAAGTATTGATAATGGATGTGAAAATGAGCTTTTTGTTGTTGTAGCGGTGATTCAAAAGCTCCCAACAAGTATTATAGTTTGCCGAGCTTATCGGAAGATGCTGTATGATTTTTTCTGCTTCGCCACGTAACTTCCCTTTCAGAAATTGCATCTTTTGTGCATTTGATAAGGAAATATTGCTATGTATGGTCTCATTGAACAAATCCTTGAATGAGTACCATTGCTGATATTTGCCTGTAAATACGGGGATATCCATCTGAGGAGTACTCTGCTCTCTGTGCGACGTTGACCAGAGCTTCTTGCTGATAGCTCTTTTCAAGCACATATATGCCTTTTCATTGTCATTGTAGATCAGGTCATATTTTTCATCTACACCGCACATTTCCCCATCGATCTCCCAGTGGAGTCCATCGACCTGTTTCCATTTCGAATTCAATGTTTTGAGAGCGTCTTCCAGCTCCCATTTTTCATCGATGGATTCCAGCGTGATATTACTCATGGCTCGTTTCAAAGCCTTTATGTTTGCAGCTTGTTTTCGTAACATGTCATCAAGCTTGCTGGTGGACTCGCGTGACACCATCATTTGCCTTGCGCTTGGGCCCGCCTCTTCTTGCTCATGCTCTTCAGCTTGATGACGTTTAGTTGCTGATGGAGGTATGTTTTTTGTTGCTAATGCTATGCTTTGCTCACTAATTAACGCTTTAATGCTATTATAAAGCTCACTAGTTCGCTCATACTCAGAATTCCTAAAATAATTATGCTCCCTGACCTCATACGCACAGATACGCTTATGGTTGTTCTGATATTCTAACCAATAGCCTTCGATTAATTCCAAACGACGTTTGAAATAATCTTCCGACTTTCTATCTGCACTATCTTTTTTCAGGTTGATCTGTAATTTTTCCATCGCATCGCTAATCTCAAGTTGGGAATCGTAAAGAGTCTCCATTCTGCTAATTGATATATTTGCTTAAGACAGGTAAAAAGGAAAGATGTTACTTGAATTCCCCGTAGCTTACGATTCTGCTGCTATGCCAGGAGGACACAGATCTGCTGCTGATGCTGGCTCCTGGGTGATGGCGACGCCTTTCTGCTGACGTCTTAATTGCTGCTTCGTAGAGAACTGTTATCCTCACAATGCTAGTTCAGTGCACGAGAGTTCTCACAAGTTTCGGTATAAGCTAACACCAGTCACCTTCCGGACGGAGGACTTCAAAAACTCGCGAGGTCCCGCACGGTTGCTCGAAGGACCATATGTTGGGACAGAATCCCAACGGTAAATGCTAAATTGCTAAGTATGTTAAATGAGTAGACAAGTACTTGATTCAAAGGTTTTATTGCTACTAAAATGTATATGATATTTAATAATTGATGTGTTATAAATAAATTGCTGATATAACGTAAACGTAAAAGAGTGACGCATAAATAAGGGTCAATGTACAGCGTAGCTTGTACACAGTAGGTAGTTCATTTCAGTGCCAGTACGTACGTGGAAGAAATGATCGCCGAAAGCGTGCCGAACTGGATGAGAACGTTTCCATGTGGTAACGACCCTGCTGCGTTGTCAATTGATAAGTAAGAAATACTACAGTTAAGTAATCTAGTATTGTTTTCCTTCGGTAAGTAGGGTCTCCGGCGCTGATAAAGCTGATTTACTTTTAAGGGGACCAGAGGTCTTTTATTATTCCTGTGAAGCGGCGTCATTTTTAAAATTTAAATGAACAAGCGACTTCCCCTCAAGCATCTATAGACTTTGGTAAAAGGTTTTATCAAAAAGGCTTGCTTGCTTGTTTCACGAGTATTAAAAATACTTACGTAACATCTGACCCAGTCCTGTCCACTGCACACGATTGGCGACGGACGCCAGCGATACCGGAGTATTTGTTTAGAAAACGGGTCCAGACGGGGGATCTTACATCCAGGCATGCTTTTGTCCTTCGGCGTTACTGGTCTATTCTTCGTATTATATCTACAATATTTACTCATTACTTAATATATACAAAGGTGGACTTATTAATTAATAAGGTCATTATGGGAACAGTCGGGCACAGTAAATTAGGAGAGGAAGAGAGATGTAAACCACATAATGTAAGGAGCTGTTGGTCACATTGAATATGAAATTAAGAATATTGAGTTCCTGATTGTAGCTTGATTGAATCGCAACGCCAAAAGGCCACTAACGCCACCATTTTGTACGAAAATCTAGGTCTACCATGAAATGGATATGCTGTAGTTTTATGCCGATCGCTCAAGATATAAACACTTGATTCATGTAAAACTTGATTGCTAACCGTCAAGTGGCCTAAACAATGGAGTAATGTCGCTTTGAAAGAAAGGAAACCGAAGAAACTTCATGGTAGTTATATTCGAAATTTCGTGGCGACTGCGTTCTCCTGTGGGTAGATTGTCGCTTGCGGAAAGGATCTAGGAAGAAAGGCTTTTGAGCACCACAACGTTAAACGCGGCTTTTCATTGCATCCCACAATAAATAGTATTACAGTATTACCTTGCTTGTAAATCCACATCATAAACTTTCTCAAAACTCGTATCTTGGTAATATATATACACATAATAGTAAGCTATAAACATATTTATTAAAATATATATAATTATTTGTTTTTTTCGTAAACCACACCACATTTTCTCAGTCTTCTAAATGTTTTTCTTTTTGTAGAAAGAAGTGTACGTCACATTAGCAATACAAAATATCGTGTAAACACACATTATATCGCAGTACTTAAATTTTATGGTCAGGTTTTAAACACTATGTAATTAATGTTCTATAAAATTATTTTATAGAGCTTATCAGAACGAAATATATCGCAATGAATAATTATAATGTACTCCAGAACGAAATTCGATTGCCGCGGTAACTCTTTACGGAAACTGGCCATTTGCGCAGGAGATACTAAAGTGTATACGTGTGTGTGCAAACTTAACACTCTTCCTGACAGACGGTTTTGTGTCTTGAAGGGACGGCAACGTATCAATGGCATCCATGGTACTAAACCATCAATAAATAAGGAGCAGATCTACACACATAACGCTCGAATTGTAGGCAGCTTATCAAAATGAAACATGCACATCATTTTAAGTTGGACCTCCAGCAGTACAACTGTTAAAACCCATTTAATTCCGTGCAGTAGGTTTTGTGTGATGCGCGTAAAAACATACAGATAGACAGATCGACAAAAATTCTATAAATCATTATTTTCGCTTCTATAGCGGTTATAAAGACTTCTCACATATTTTCTTAAATATCTCCTATGTAGAGACCTCGACCAGTTACAATTTAATTATTATAGAAGATGACGAGGCATTTCATCTCAAGGGGTTTTACTGCTAAGTCAAGAGATGCATCTTGCAAAGTGGGTAAGTATTTTTACTTAATGTAATGTACAAGCTGTTATTATTTAGGTCGACATAGTTAAATATTATTAAGTATATTGTTATATATATTGTTTTTAGTAGCAATAAAATATGTCGTTATTTTATCATAAATACTTTAACCTACATATACTACTCACTCCTATATCCACGACAGGGCAGACAGAGGTGGATTACACCTTCATTTCACTGGTTTTCAGGCTCACGTAATAGTGGACGATCCTATTGCCGAACACAGTGCCACTTCATGCAGTTATTCAGAGAACAAGTGAGAAACGGCAATGAATTGCCGTAAATCCTAGAGTTCGAAAAAATGGTTCAAGTAATATGCACAGGTCACTTGATACTACGTGACCTTGAGGTCAGATGTCAAAGGTCATTGTCATTTCGGAGTTATATCGACTATGCTAAGTCTTGACCGCGAGTCTCTAGCTCTTACGGTTCTTGAGTTGAAAGTTATATAACAGACAGACGGACGGACAAAGCTGTTGTATAAGAGTTTTTTCGAACTCTGAAACCTCGATAACACTTTTTTCGATCACTTTCAGATCCGATTCAGTGCAGCAATCTAATTAACTACTTTTACGTAGAGTAAGCAACAAACACATCAAGGTGCCTAGTGCGACTTGTTTTACGTTAACGCAATCGAAACGTTTACCGCATTTGGCTCTCTGATTGGTTAAGAGCTTGGTGCGGGCCAATCGGAGCGCCGAACGTCATCAACGTGTCGACCGCGATAACGTCAAATAAACTTGCACTAGGCACTCAGAATAATTGGAGGTGTGAGGAATCAACACGGTCCTTCAATTTCTTTGGTGTCCCCAGAGCATCGGCATTTTCCGTTACTTTTTACATTGATTGCTCCATAATCTTTTCGGTATGGAATATTGCAGCCTATTCTTGTACAATGGCGTTCAAAAAATAAAACGGTATAATTGGTAACACAACAATTACTTTATTTAAATAGTTAGATATGTCGTTTTTCAGAGCCAATACAGCACTACTTACCTATATGAAATTATCCTCGACTTGTTACATTTAATAATTTACGATGACATAAATAACTAATAATTACAATGGCAAATAAAACATAAACATACAATTAGGTACCTACTGGGCAACAGAAAATATTCTCCCCTTTTTTATTATTGGGTAACATTTACGCAATGCATTCTAGATTGAATTTGATTTAAAAAATATAATTACTAATTAAACAAAATTAATTACATTTATATTATGATTGCTTTCTGCTAGAATATACACATATAACAAAACAAAAAATTGTTTGCTTGTGGGTAGTTACGTTTTTGTTAACAATGGATGAATATAACTTTCAGGTAGGCTTTACATTAAGTATTAATTTATTAAAAATCAATTAACTACATAAAAAATATGTCAATTGTACTTGCGTGAATGTAAGGGAACGTACCCATACTACGAGACCATATTTATTAATTTTTATCCTCTCACTCCGCGTATAGTCTGTTTCAAATACGAAGTCCCTTTTGATTCTTCATAACACGTAACTCTGCACATTTCATATAAATAGGTAAAATAAACAATTATTACTTATGGTATTTAAAATAATTAGAATCTATACAAAACATGACATATTTAGTTCACAAAAATAATCAACTATTAATTTCCATTGATATTGGTCTTAAATAATTTAAGTTACATCAAAATAAAATTACATTTTACTTTAATACCTATATATATATCATTTTTTACTTTCAGTCATAGTGACACGACAATATGAATCGGATAAAATCGAATTATCTCGAGTTAAAATCAATTATTGTCCAAGAAATAATTTTGTAAAATTGTATTTGGTATTAATTATTATTAAGTTGCAACGTACGTTAAATCCCATTCTGCAACCCCTTAATATATTGCCTTTATTAAAAAAATGGATTTGAAGATTCCATATTGGACTTATAGTTTAAATATCTCATAGTTTTATAAATAAACACGGTATAAATTTATTGATATAATTATTCTTTAGATATGACAAATTTGGTTTCGCTCCTTTTATGTTTTTCTTTTTCTATCATTTCTGTTTCGATTCTAAACCCACGATTACAGTTTGTTTGTAAAAGTTAATTGGCAATCGATTTCGTGCTGTGTCGATTGAAACGGTCTCTTCACTATTGTTGTTCAACAATCATCTGTCAAATGGGACTTCGTTTTTAAAACAGACTATGTATTACTTTACTCCTTGAAACAGGCTATAGTGACTACTGGTAGTTACTAAGACCACTCTCTTCCTCTAGTTTTCACATAGTAATTTATAAATATGGTTTTCAATATTTTTTTTGCAAACAGACGGTTAAGAAAAAAAACTGTGCTCATATTTGTCGCCATATTCAAATATAATATGTAGCTCGCAAAAGTGCAAGATTTCTTTAAAAACGATATTGACTACGCAACGAAAAGTTAAACCTCCACTCCCCCGCCCCAGTGACCAAGCGTGGTATTTTGAAGACCCCTCCAGTATCCCCGCTCTGATCTACTTTAGTACTTATTCTTATATATGCTCTGAACGGGTCAAGTGCTATGGAT
Organism: Catocala sponsa; assembly: GCA_963564715.1. NCBI lineage: Eukaryota > Metazoa > Arthropoda > Insecta > Lepidoptera > Erebidae > Catocala > Catocala sponsa. Next base: position 15,375,728 of record OY751351.1, read on the forward strand.
ACATTCTCTATTCGCGGATACAGCTACACATAAATAACTACATCTAATAGATCTCTAGTCATATCTCAAATTATTCAAGGTACAGGAATATAATTCAGCTTAACAATAGTATCTAATACCACATAAATAGGATCACCTTGTCTCGTAAATACCAACTCCCTCAAATCAACTATATTAGCTACCCTATCTAAAGCATACTTATATTTATTATATATAAATACTCCATTGCTCGCACTGACAAAAGGTTTGTAGGTGTAATCTGTTGTTAAAACATTGACTCTGTATCTTTCGTGAATGTTGATAGCTCTTGTGCCTATCTTAATTCTAAATAAACTTCCGTCTTTTAAATACAATATATTGTTAGCATCATCAAGTATTAGTTTGTCTACAGTCATGTGCTGTAATTCTGGCAGTGGTATTACCGTACCGTAGTCGAATTTGAAAGCTTGTCTGCGCTTGTTCACGAAGTATATGACGTCTTTGTGGAAAAGATATTGTATATTGTCGTTTACTGGAAGCTTTTCTGGTACTTTGTTTTCGTGTAAAAAGAATAGACCGTCTGCACCTCCAACGTAGACTCTGTTTCTCTTTCTATCTACTGCTACTCCTGTAGCGTTTCTTATACCATCTATTACTCCACTTGTCCTGTCATTCAGGTTGAAGAAACCAAGGCCTCTGGACGGTATTAGAGATATCTGGTCGAACGTAAAATATAGTGTGTCATCGTTGTCGTTCAGGGCTAATTGATGGATGTTGCTGATGCCGTCTTTTAATATTTCGATTTCGTAGCATCTGAAGTTGAAGCTGATTCCTGGGCATTTGAGAGCTGATGACAAAGAGAGCAGTGAGGCGAAGTATAGCAGCTTCATTTTCTGGAAAATACAAAGGTGTTTATTAAACGACTAGCTAAACCCTTTCACGTTTCGCTGTGGCTCAGACTGATATTTTTAATATCGATTTCCAGTAAGACCTTTCAAATTAAAATTACATAAAAATACAAGTACATATATAGAAATGCAAACATGTCTAACAATATTAAATCAATCCGTCAACTACTTTTCGAGTTTTGCGGGCACAAGCCTACGGCAGCTGAATATATTTATATAATATTATAAATCTTATGTGTGTGTGTTTGTAATTAAACTCCTAAAAGGCTGGATCGATTTTGATGAAATTTTTTGTGTGTTCAAGTAGATTCGAGAATGGTTTAGATTTGTTTTTTTTTTGTGTGTACAGGACAACGTCTGTCGGGACAGCTAGTTTATATATAAAAATATGTACTTAATAATATATATTATTATTTTTTAATGAGATCTTATACATACATAATTATACCCAAGATTTTATATCCTCGAAGAGGCAGTTATAGGTAGATGGACTACATCCATAGACCAGTTATTTACTGGATACATTGTCAGACTACGTGCTGCTACAGAAATCCAGTAAACTCGTTGAAGTCATAGAACTAACCGTACATAAGCTTGTTTCCTACCGGTGTAGTAGGCAATTTATACTAAAAATTATTCATAAAATATCTTACGGTTCCTGTTGATATACATAATATATTCCGAAGATGGATATTGTTTTTAGTTAGTAGTTATGATTTCCTCTTTTGGAATACAGAGGCGTTAGTCTATGCATGTATAATAATATTAGTGATGGGTAGGACAAACCAAAAAGATGAAGTTGTATGAGGTACTCATTTCAGAAAATGAGGTAGGACAATGTACCACCTCATTTGACGTGGTCCTCCAATGAAGTGTAGATTGTAGTTCACATAAAATGAGTCATGTCGTAATTTTTGAGGCATGAGGTAGATGAGGGTTGTCATAGCAAATACAGATTAACGAACTAAACTTTGAGTTTGAAGTGTTTTGTAGTGGTACTTCAGTATTTTCAGTAACGTTAAATTGAATAAAACATTTGTTATTAAATGAGGATTTTTATTTGAATCAATGAATTAACTATATAATAGTCCAAAAACTATCAATTTTTAAGTATGAGCAGGACAAAACACTTCAAAATTCTACGCACGCCTTCGCTCATTCACTTACTCTTTCTTGCAAGACACTCTTTTGTCATGTTGTGTGAGAAAGAGAGAGAGCTTCGCAATACTTCACAGCCTCAACGAGTTTGAGGTGGTACAAAAAGTGTATTAGAGGTGATGGGACAATTCATTGCTTTGTATGGGACATTTGAGGTGCCTCATATATGAGTTACACTACACTAAATAATTTTTCCCTTTCTGTTTAGAAAAAGATAACTCTCGTTTTAAGAGTAATTTCTGTGCGGCGGAGGACTCTGGACTACACAAACATTCAAACATTCAAACCACGGACACAAAGAACACCCAGACTCAGAACAGCTTCGTATGTGAGGATCACACACTTGTCTCGTGTGGGGTTCGAACCCACCTGTCACAGAGTGGCGAGTCGACCATTTAAACCACTACGCCATATTCTGTGTGTGTTGTTAGAAACCCTCATCAACCCAGTCGGCCTCAATGGCGTAGTGGTTAGTGTAACCGACTGCCACGCCTGAGGTCGCGGGTTCGATTCCCGCACAAGTCAAACATTTGTGTGCATGAACATGGATGTTTGTCTTGGTCTGGGTGTGTCTATGTATAATATGTAAGTATTTACAAAAAAAAAGTATAGGTATACGTATGTTTAAATATCCATTGTCTAGTACCCATAGTACAAGCTCTGCTTAGGTTGGGCTAGATAGTGTTGTGTGTAGGTATGTGATAGAATATTATTATACATGTAAAATATTCCTCAGTCATAAACAGAACTAAAGTGCTGTCATGAAATATGAACCGCAAGGACGTCGGGCGACTCATTTACCTAAATTGAGCACTAACTCAATTAGCAACTAATTCACACGCAGATACTGCAGTCTGACATAGACAACTAAGTACTCGCGCAGTGTTCTTTCTAGCTACTAATGAAGAGACTAGCTTTGCCAGCGGCTTCGCTTGCGTAAAGGTAGGTTAGCTAGCCCGCCTTCTCGCTCCTGTATAGTGGGGTCACTGGTACAGAGTCGGGGGACTCTCTACCGGCTGGCACGGCCCTACACGTCTGGGGGGTGGCCTTGGTGAGCAAGGCTACCCCTCCACAGGTGCTGAGGCCCGGTTACCATCAGCCGGGCCAACCGCCGGGGCGGGATGGTGATTGCTAACGCGACCCCATCCCGCCCCACCACTTCGGCGGAGAGACTGCTCACCCCAGGTTTTTAGTGTGTATACCGACCCTCTTCAGGGGCGGAGAGTCTCACATAACCACCCACCCCCGGGGGGAATCCATAACTGATTTTCCGGGGGCAAGAAAAAAAAGGGCAGTACGTTAGTAACAGTAGGTACTATTTAAAATAAAATATAGCCTATGTTACTCGGTGATAAGTCGATAATATAGCTATGTAAAGGAGAAGATTTTTTTAAATCGGTTGATTAGTTTTTGAGTTAAATCGTTACAAATAAACAATAAAGCAAATCTTTCCTCTTCGTAATATTAGTATAGACATACTAAGCTTATACCCTCGAATTCGATTGCGATATTTTAATGCAGAAAACTCTTAAACATCCGTGGGTTAATTTAGAATAAGATACAGTCCGCACCATAAGTTGCTGAAACTTGAACAAATTTGTAAAAATATTCAATGATTTTATAACACTAATTAATATTCTGGGTTAATAAATATAGTTAAACTACTACTGCTATCAAAAACAAAGTTAAGCTTATAGTGTCGCAGAACCTTCTTGTTTAATCGAGATAGAGCGGCATCCTACACCTGATAAAGCTAAATCTAGCATATATAAGAACAAGAGGAGGCCCTTAACATTCGAACCTTAATAAACAAAGTCGCACCATAAGGCTCCCATTTTATCATTTTGGTACGAAACCTAACAAACAGGCCTCCACGGAGGATCTTACTGAAATTACCTACCTCATAAGTAGGTACTCACAATAATTATTTTTGTATATTTGTTTTATCGTACAGATGGCGTAACGATGTCAGTGTTGGCTACTCCTAGTAAGCCTAACCACTCTTACTAAGCCTACGTAAGGTTGTGGGTTCGAATCCCAGAACACAAAGTGATCTACAAATGATTGGTCCAAGTCTGTATGTTGTTGAGTTCGAATCCTACACAGAACACAAAGTGATCCACAAATTGTTTGTCCAACTCTGGGTGTATTTTGTGTCTATTGTTTAAAAGTTTGCTAAGTTGCCCATAGCATTATTCCAAGTGCTGGAGAAGTCCTATTAAGAATAAAAGTTATCCGAGCTTTAAATTCGCCTCTGTTTGTTCATTGTATAAGATAAACAGGTAACGCTCATTACAAATGACGGCATGTTTCTGGTACGCGTTTTAATGATTCTAATTAACAGACTGCTGTCTAATTAGTTGTTTATCTACGCACTGATAGGTAGAGGTTATGTCATCTTCATGTCTATTCTGACCTCAATCAATTCAATGTGATGTTTGGATACCTACATTCCATATATATACACCACTTTTACAGTCGAGCACCGACTTTATTATCTATTTATTTATTTACTAGATGTGCCCGCGGTTTCACCAGCGTTTATGATTACTGCGCCGCCCCCGTGGGTCGTAGCGTGATGTTATATAGCCTATAACCTTCCTCGATAAATAAACTATCCAATAAAAAAAAAATTTCAATTCGAACCACTAGTTCCTGAGATTAGCGCGTTCAAACAAACAAACAAACTTTTCAGCTTTATAATATTAGTATAGATTTGGATCGCCAACAAATGATACACATTTCGTACATCTAAATAAACAGACATGCCTTGTGCTCATTCAGTTACAGGCAACCACATCTAATTTGCCACAAAAACTAAGTAAAAAGCTCTAAATACATTAACATACTCGTAATATTAAAATTAAAAAGAAAGAAGAAATAGAAAAGTTATACTAAAAATGGAAAATTAAACTTAGCCTAGTGGTATCATAATTACCGAATAACCTGGAACCCAGGCATACAGTGATTTTTTTCTTAAATCTAAAGAAGTTGTCACCAAATATATCTAAATCTGTCAGTCGCTGAAGACTAATAGTATGATTTGGCTATTCTTGTTAAATGTGAATTAAGAGCTATGTTAGTCTTGTATCTACGGACACTGAGCAGCTTGTAGACACCCGAGCGCAGTAGTCTACTTGGAGCAGAGATATTAATTTTAGACAATAATTCAGGACAATCTATTCAGTGAAGTGAGCCTATTGCTGTTTTACCGGACATGGTTCCAGACTTCGTGCTGCTACTGACAATATGTCGATAAAAAAACCCCAATAAGAGTTTACCTCATTTGAGAATCGAAACCGAGACCTCATGCAGATTGCAGAGCATACTAACTTTGCACCATCGAGGCAGTTCTGCAATACCAGTACATGATCTTTAACTAACTAATATTATAAATGCGAATGTGAGTTTGTTTGTTACGCTCTCACGCTTTAACTAATAGACCGATCATCATGAATTTTCGCCTACACGTTGTCAGGGGAACAGACAAAGTACCTTTTATCCAGAAAAAGTTCTATTCCTAACGTAACCTACATTTAAGTATGTGAGCGAAGCCGCGGGCAAAATTTAGTTGTCTAATATGTTTTATATACCTATCGCGTCGTAACCTAAGCTAGGAAAGTTGTACCAAGCAAGACGGAGGTACTATATCCACAAATTACAAGTTGCTAACCTTCGACATACCCTTTATGTAGCTAGTACCTACACAAATATTTAGCACAATAATTCAATGAAACGGCCATTTTTCTTTACTCTATCAATATTCTATCACAATATAATAATGTCCTCCAGACCGAATTTCGGCCACGGCGGCCAATCTTAACGGAGACTGGCCATCTGCGCAGGAGATATTATAGTGCACAAGTGTGAGCGCAAACACAAGTGCACTCTCTGTTCCCTAACCCTCATGATCCGATGCGACGGTAATCCGACACGACCGGAGAGAGATCAGGCGCAGGACCAACGGCTTTACGTGCTTTCCGAGGCACGGGGGTGTCTAACACCGCCAACTTCCTAACTCCGGGCTCGTTTTAAGATTTCTAAACAGAAAACCCCAATAACTTTTTGTTCGGGATTCGAACCCGAGACCTCATGCACAGCAGTCGCATTCACTACCGCTGCGTCACGGAAGCAGTATAAGTTCACAATATACACACAACACCATCTAGCCCAAACTAAGCAGAGCTTGTACTATGGGTACTAGACAATGGATAAACATACATATGTAAATACTTACATATTATACATAGCAACACCCAGACCAAGATAAACATCCATGTTCATGCACACAAATGTTTGACTTGTGCGGGAATCGAACCCGCGACCTCAGGCGTGGCAGTCGGTTACACTAACCACTATGCCATCGAGGCCGATAAAAGTAACGACTCTAAAGTAGCACTTAACATTTTTCTGTGATAAATAAAGTAATTCTGCATTTTGTTAATTAAAACTGCATACCATCGTCTTGGGTTACCACTTATAATATTATACATCTATACATGAGTATAATAAAATCGTAGGAAAGTCACAACTGTACATTGAATATTTTTTTAAAAGAATACTTGGGGCGTGATCTACAATCGATATCGAAGCCAAAAATATAGTTTTTAGAATTTTTGTCTGTTTGTCTGTATGTATGTCCGGGCTAAACTCAAAAAGTACTGCTTGGATTTACTTCAAATTTTGCATGAATATTACTAACAAGTCGGGTCAACATATAGGCTACATATTATCACGCTATTATTTATTTTTCTTACGCATTCTGTGACAGCGTGTAATCTAACGACGCATATTTAAATGTTGTTTTTGAGTAAGCCATGCTATTATCTAGCTTTACACTATAAAAACTACGTCATTTAAGTAACTTGGGCAGAGAAATATAGTTGGGTTCCGCGACGACAAACACTTTTTAGTTAAAATCAACGCGGACGAAGTCGCAGGTAACAGCTAGTATTATATACCAGGGTACCGTAGTGGTTCTCTGCTCAATAATGGGTTTAGGCTTGAATTGAATACTTAAAAATATTTAATATACATAATGCCCAATAAATCAAATTATTAAAAAAATATCTAATGCATGCACTTTTAAAAGTAGGTATATTATTTTCATTTTCGGCTTGACGTTGATTTACGGGACAGCCTGTATATCTGGTCAATTTTTTTCTGGTTTGGTCTTATTCGTTGGTCTCTTAGCACTAAAGTCCGTGGCTCTGGCATTGTACTCGGATTGGGTTTGAAAATGTGCCTGGTAATATGGCTGACAAAACGTGTGTAAAATACACAAGCCATCTGCCTACCTCTAATGGAATATATCCTACAGATGAGAGTCTATGCATGCCTTTTAGGTTCTTTTCGAGTAAAGACGACTCTGATATTGATGTTTATGTTATAATATGTATACTAATTACTAATAATTATATCTCAGATTTCGACAGTCATGTTTAAATTCCACGACATATAGAACAGACTATGTTCCTCTCCTCCTCAATCTGCAGTCAGGATACCAACACAATTTTCCGACCAACTATCGAAGCAATCCTACTATCAACACAGTAATCATAATTCCATCGTCCATACATATTCGCTACTCGACCAACAAGTTAGCCATATTAATTACATAATAAAATTTTACTGAATCACATGCATGATACAACTTACATCACAACAACTTACATTTATGCCAGACATGTGTACCATAGATACAAGCACCAATCTTTTTAAACGAGTAAGTACTAAGTACAACACTACAATTGTCACAGTCAAAACTTTCCCGACGCGAAAACCTTGCAATGTCGTATACGATTTAAAACGATTTAACTTGCACAATTTTAAATTTGGAAGTCTATCGAGACGCACAGATGTATCGGCATATCGACGGTCGGCCGCTCACTGGTGATTGGCTGAGCTCGCGGAAGGGCGGGGGCCATGACATTCATTTACCTATTGTTTATATTATTCTATTTATACAATAGCGCTTATGCGCTTATTGTTGATTGTGTATATGTTGTTGGATAATTAGAAATTAGGGACTTCTTGAAAAGACTAGAAATATTTCAGTGTTCTAATTAGTAGTATTAGGAGTGACGCTTTACGAAACTATTCCAAAACAATTTATCTACTAATTATATTACCAAAATAATGGTGCCGTTTTAACACTTGAATAGCTGATACGTTACATTATCTAACGCGTTTGTTGAAAAGTAAAGTATAAGCTGAACTGTGATTTGGGATATTTTAAAAGATATAATACATATATAATAATAAGTAATATAGATAATAATATTAGCCCTGTATTAACTGTTCCATTGCTGGGTACGGGCTTCTTCTTAATGTGAAAAGGGTTAGGCCATAATCCATCTGGCCCAGCGCGAGTTAGCAGACTTCACATATTTTCGACAACATTATGGAGTTCTCTCAGATATGCAGGTTTCCTCACAATGATTCTTGACCGTTAAAGCAAGCGATAATTTTTTTTTTTTCTTTCATTCATTTATCATTTATTTCGGGCTGCATAGGCCCGTAGATGAATACCTTAACCTAAATTTACATATTAGAAAATTTTATAATACATACACACAACACCATCTAGCCCAAACTAAGCAGAGCTTGTACTATGGGTACTAGACAATGGATAAACATACATATATATACATTTTTTGTTTTGTAAATACATATATATTATACCTACATAGAAACATGCATAGATAAATACCTTATAGACTAACATACATACAATTTGTGTTAGTATTTATAATATAACTTATTAACTATGTTAGTACTGCTTCACTTGCACTCTGTTGTTGTGCGTTCATGTGGCACTTGTCCGCGGAAGCAACGGAACACCACACCCTTCGGCCAAAAGTCCTCCTTCATGAATATGTGTAGAAAGCAAGTAGGGCCTCGCACCACGAACGCCTTGAAGTTGACTCTTGGCATGTACTTTGACTTCTGGCGTACATATTCCGCGATGTTCTCCGCCTTAGTGGTGTAATGCAAGCGATAGATGTACACCGGTGTGTTCGGTGCTGCAGCACGCAGGTTTGCACCAGGCTCCATAGGAGCCGTACCGCAGCTGTTCTTGTTCGTTTTCTGACGTCGCTTCCTCTTATGCACCGTCACAAAACCATCCTCAGCATCAACTTCCCATTTCTTTGCCACCTCAGGCACCGACTTCGTGGCGGGAGCAATGGGTGTGCTCGTAGTTACCTGCTGAGCCTAATTAATAATTTCATAAAGTCGGAAGTCCTTGTGATCGAACACATGATCTCTGCGGAACAGTCCAGCGGTCTCCCACTAGACTATCGCTGCCACGCTGCAGCTCCCTATTACGTAGGGCATAATAATATAGCTGAGTAAATGTGAATGAACCGTGTATACTGTATATGTTATGTATAGGCCTGAGTATATTGAATAATTGTGTTAATTTAGCATTATCCCGATATAAAATCCGAAACCAAATTAATTTTATTCCTCACTAGCTGGTAAAAATGGTCGCATAGGAATACTGTTTCGATAAGCCTAGACGTTTCATAAAATATGGTATTTTCTAATAATTCTGCGACATGAACAATAATTTGTCATTATGTTTACCGTGGGGTTTGCCCTTCGATCAACAATAGCAACTAGATATCGGGTCACGTACAAAATCAAAGCTAAATGCTGTCCGCGTGACAATACGTATACAGCTACATTTGTTTACTAACAAACGGAGAGAAAAGTTTTAAAACAGTTTTAAGTTCAACCTAATTACAACTATGGCACCTAGTAATAAAGTCACAAATCTTCAAATTATTATCTACTTAATAATAAGACGAGCAAAGCAACAACATTTAGTGTGAAATCATCAATTAAGCAGCAACAAATAAAATACTTTTGCCCGTTATTGCCTTGAGAGCTACATCGTTTTGTTTCGTTTATTTTTGTTATAAAAGTTTGTGCGTGTGTTGGCGAGCCTTCGCCAAACATTTGTAGCGATGGTTTAAAATCGGTAATTTTGTTCAAAATTTGATATTATTTGTTAGTTTAAAGTTTTAAATATAACTTATTCTTCATGTAATTACTGAGAGTAAGATAAGTTAAATTGCTATTTCGGGCATTATTTTTGCAACTTTTGAATAATACACACTACGGTATTGTGAGACGTGTTTACATTGGCTGAGTTTCAAGCGAACTAAACAAAATAAGAGCTCACGCATGTCAGTCAAGTGCGCTGTTATTTACCGAGATGTATTTTTTGCGCCGACCCGATATCTAGTTGCTATTGTTATAGTGATTCTTACTAATATTATAAATGCGAAAATGAGTTTGTTTGTTTGCTTGTTTGTTACGCTTGCACGCCTTAACTGCTCAATCGATCAACATGAAATTTTGCATACATGTTGTCAGGGGTACAGAATAGGGGCACATAGGGTACCTACCTTTCATCCAGAAAAAATAATTGTTGCAAACCTAACCTAACCTAACCTACATATACGCGAGAGAAGCTGCGGGTGAAAAGTAGTATAAAATAAAGAAGCCACGAATATTTGGCTACTGTTCGTTATTCGGCCTTTTCGGCCATATCATTTTGTATTTGAAAGAAAGAAAGAAAGAAAGAAAAATGTTTTATTTGCATCTCCATATATACATAATTTTAAAAACAATATTAAATAATACAATTAACCCGAAAACGGTACATGGAGATCAAACTAGGCAACTGCGTCAGCTATTGTTGCAGTATAGACTGCAACGCTGGTATTCTCGCAGGCCTACTAACAGTAATTTATTAATATAGATCAATGCATAAAAAAGTAAAACATATAAAACATGAGATAAAAATAATAAATATAAAAACTTAAACAATATATTTATTTATACTATATTTATTCATACATAAAAGTGTATATAAATATATACATGTATATATAGTAGTCTATAAAAAAATTGTGTAATATAACCATATGATATACTACAAAACACTGCATGTGAAAATTACACAACAAAACACAAAACAGAAAAAAAAAGAGAAAAGCAAAGGAACATTGTCTTACAGATTGTGTTTCCGAACGCCACTTATAGTTGAGTGTAGTTGTTACGTCTGTCATGAATGTCAAAAAAAGCGTCTCACAGAGCTGGAGCTGGATGCGTAAAAAACATTGCCGCTGCGTAAGTGCGTACGCGCAAATTAACAAAGTATGCATTACACAATTATTATTATATAATATATACGTCATATTGTTGTTGGCTTTCAGACGAATATTAAACATTATTTATTACCAGAAATGAATAAAATGATATTAGACATTTTATAGTATACCTTCGTTCGTGCAATTATAGCTTCTAAATCTTAAAGTGCCTTAAAAAAATCATTTGATGCTCGAATATTCAGCTCAGAGAGTGGCCGGGGTCTAATTTGCTATTCGGCATTATGACTTACGGGATGATTACATGCCACACCTCTGCCTATCCCTCTGTGAGACGTCAGTTTGATGTTATATACAACAATGTACGTCAGCACAACATAAACTGTTGGATGCAATATTAACTACCATGCATTCGGTTGACAAAAGAACTGCGTTTTACAAAACATGACAATTGCTACAACGACGACAAAATAAATTGCACCATACATACATACTCGTATATGGGAATACGTACATATATATACTCTCTCTATTAAACACACATTTCCAAAGCTTTTTAGAGGTAGTAGAGCCTCGCTGATTTAAGCATGAATAGGCCGGCTCGACTGGGGACCCTCTCACAGAATATCGACGTGAAATACCAGTATTCCTACTGTTGTGTTTCGTTCGGTGAGTGAGAGTGTCGAAGGCCCAATCACCCGCTTTCCCCATTCCCGCTCCTTCTTCTTTCCACTTTCTTTTTCTCTTCTTCCTTTTCTAAAAGGGCTGCAACGCGCAAGTGATGCCTCTAGTGTTGCAGGCGTCCATAGGCTACGGTGGCCACTTACCATTAGGTGGGCCGTATGCATGTTTGCCACCATAGATGTATAAAAAATAAAAGCTTTTTGGTTTTGGTATCGCGCACAGTTCTATACTCCCTACTTGAGAATTTTATGACAGAAAAGCCAGTAACACTTTTAACAGACCCGGAAGTCAAACTTGAGATCTCAGACTGATGCACTGTAACCGCATTCACATAAACACGGTGTTTACAAAATATAGTAGGTACAAATCACTATTTACCAATCAGTTTTGTTTTCCTTTTATTAAAAAAACACTAGTAGGTAATAAATCCTATGCCGCGAGGGACTTTATAGCAAAGTTACGTCTTTCTCCGCAAAAGTTGATTCAGCCGCATTGCAGCTCAAATCTAGGCTGAACTATCTCCAGCCTTGAGCCAGGGTCGGACTTAAATCATCAAGAGCATTTCCCAACGTTAAAAACAGAAAAAAAATGGTTCGAACTTAAAGGCTTTGATGCAATTAGCAATAATATTGTCATTCTATCCCCTTTATTTACCTTAAAGAGGCAACTGCCGCGCTAAGTTCTTGTTGCGCGGGGAACTTTACAAACATTCACGCAACGGACACAAGGAACTCACACGAAACTAGTATTTGTGGATCAAACGAGTTATGTCGTCGAGTGGGGATCGAGCCCACAACACTCAGCACGGTGCCAGTTGTCAAACAACCATTTAAACCACGGCATCCGTGAAGTCAAAACTGGATGTATGTTATACAACATGTAACATTATAAACGCACATTCTGAAAGTAGTTTGTTCAAAATCGGCTACTGAATCAATTCCAGTAATTTTTAATATAGGTTATTTTTTATTCCTAAAATAATTAAATCGAATTAAATTATAGTCACCCATTTATTAAACAACTGAAATAAACGAAAATGTGTCATGATTCAAGGCAATAAGATTCCCATACTATCCGCGCACAATAAGTGGAACTAATTCGTTAAATTAAAATATTTATATAAAAGTAACATTTCAATGATTATATTATTATTACGATTTAATAATCTAATTGGGGTGTTTGAGGTTGAGCGTTATATCTGTAATATGTTGTTTAAATAGTTATCTTTTAAAGGATTCTACTGAATTGTTTACCATTCGCGTCTAAATATAGCGTGCCCTTGTGCGATAATTACTTAGGTATTATACTTGTCTCATCTATAAAAGACACAGAGGTCAGGTGGAAGTGATTACTAACATAATTATTTTCCTCTTCAGTCCCGTGGCATAGGTTTGCTGCTATTTTGTGTTTGATCTTGAGTATTCTTGAGGTTCCGTGTCAAGTAAATTGTTATGAACCTTTTCTGTTAACTTATAGCAGCAGCAATCGATCAGTCAGCACGTTGTAGTCCACTGCTGGATATAGGCCTCTCCCATTTTACGTCACAGCATCCAGTCTTCCAACTTACGCATCCAGTCTAACCCAGCTACCTTCTGCAGGTCATCGGTCTAACTGGCTGGCGGCGTCAGTAGCAGTATGGCTTGGAAAACTGCCCGGTGACGGTAATAAGGTTGCCTCTTATCCTGTCGAATCTATGCTGTCCTCCGCGATTGCCCCCACGTTTATGATTACTGCTCCGTTGCACTGCCATGGTTCGTATCGTGATATTATATAGCTTATTATGTTTATCAAGAATTGGACTACAAAATGCAAAGATATATTTTTAAATATGGTAGTTCTCGATATTAGCGCGCGTAATCAAAAATTGATTGATTCGTTAGTGTAGATTTTATCTACTCCGCTCTATTGGTCGTAGCGTAATGTTATATAGCCTTTAGCCTTACTCGTTAAATAGATTATCCAACACTAAAATAATTTATCAAATCGAACCAGCAGTTCCTGATATTAGCGCGTTTAACCAAACAAACAAACTCTTCTGCTTTATAATATTAGTATAGATAGGCAAACCGTTGGACTGTCAGAAGTCTCTAGTTAGGTCCCAAGGCACCGTAGACTTTTCGAGGCTATATGCGTGTTAAATAGTTACTTATCGCTTGCTTTAACGGTGAATGAAAACAGTGAGGAAACCTACATGTCTGAGAGTCTTACATAATGTTTTTGAAGATATGTGAAGCCTGCTAACCAGCACTGGGCCAGCGTGGTGGGCTAGCTCTAACCAGCACTGGGCCAGCGTGGTGGGCCAGCTCTAACCAGCACTGGGCCAGCGTGGTGGGGTAGCTCTAACCAGTACTGGGCCAGCGTGGTGGGCTAGCTCTAACCAGCACTGGGCCAGCGTGGTGGGCTAGCTCTAACCAGCACTGGGCCAGCGTGGGGGGCTAGCTCTAACCAGCACTGGGCCAGCGTGGTGGGGTAGCTCTAACCAGTACTGAGTCAGCGTGGTGGGCTAGCTCTAACCAGCACTGGGCCAGCGTGGTGGGCTAGCTCTAACCAGCACTGGGCCAGCGTGGTGGGCTAGCTCTAACCAGCACTGGGCCAGCGTGGTGGGGTAGCTCTAACCAGTACTGAGCCAGCGTGGTGGGCTAGCCCTAACCAGCACTGGACCAGCGTGGTGGGGTAGCTCTAACCAGCACTGGGCCAGCGTGATGGGCTAGCTCTAACCAGCACTGAGTCAGCGTGGTGGGCTAGCTCTAACCAGCACTGGGCCAGCGTGGTGGGCTAGCTCTAACCAGCACTGGGCCAGCGTGGTGGGCTAGCTCTAACCAGCACTGGGCCAGCGTGGTGGGCTAGCTCTAACCAGCACTGGGCCAGCGTGGTGGGGTAGCTCTAACCAGCACTGGGCCAGCGTGGTGGGGTAGCTCTAACCAGTACTGAGCCAGCGTGGTGGGCTAGCCCTAACCAGCACTGGGCCAGCGTGGTGGGGTAGCTCTAACCAGTACTGAGCCAGCGTGGTGGGCTAGCCCTAACCAGCACTGGGCCAGCGTGGTGGGGTAGCTCTAACCAGTACTGAGCCAGCGTGGTGGGCTAGCTCTAACCAGCACTGGGCCAGCGTGGTGGGCTAGCTCTAACCAGCACTGGGCCAGCGTGGTGGGCTAGCTCTAACCTTCTCACACCAAGAAGGGACCCGTGGCCAGCAGGCAGGGCTGATAATATGTAAGTATAGCTATCTGGAGAAATGTAGGTTTAATACATATCTGCCTACACTTTGGTTAATAGTTGTGAGTACCTTCATCAACGGTGGCAACGGTCAACGGCAAACAAAACCGCTGAAGCGTTACATCGCTTGACAATGAATTTTGCTCTCATGTGTAATGAGCGTGATCTACAATAAATAAACATATAGGTATCAGGGTTTACATTTTTAGATTCTTGGGCGTCAGTCGCGTACCATGCAATAGAAAACACACTTGGTACCAAAGACTGCGTGTCAAAGTCAAAATATATTACAAAGTCATTACAAATAAACCACAATTTCACGACGTCATGACTCCGTGGCGATCCGACACTGAATGTCCGTGATCACCACCAGCGTTAACTTTCAACTCCCACTTTTTGTGATCCACAAGTAATTGTTCTGCGTCAGGTCGTGTTTTGTGTCCATTAATTGCGTGTGTCCCCAACCCACGTACCCACCAAGTACATAATGCGGGACCTGACTATGAGAAAAGTGGAAAACCTTAGATGTAATTGGCAATCCCTCTATATTTCTATTTGATACTTATCTTATATTGTATGTGGGGGCCAGTCAGTACAGACCGGCGACACTTCGAGCTAGCTTGCTACATATATTAATCTGTATATCCAGTGGGATCTTTAGACTTACATCAAAGTAAAGGGAAAAGAGGTTGGATAATAAATAAATTGCAGCCACGTCATGTATTGTGTTGTTTGCTCAACGTATGTGTGGTCCATCGGTATTGCTGTCATCAGCCATGACCCGAAAAGCAGACCCATCAATGTGCACAACTATTCAGAGCCGCTTGTATCCAATGTTTAAGTTCAAGGTCTTATTTAAAATCAAGCACCATGTGATTTGAATATACGGCCATTTTTATGTAATTAGCTGTTGCGCGGTGGCGCGATGGTGTAGCGGTTAAATGCAACTGCTGGCGTGAGATCAGAATCAGAGTCATTTAGTATTGTCTTATGTTTACGCGAATGTTATCTATACATTGAAATTAAACACTTTATACGGCTTTTGTCGCGTTGTTTATTTTACTTTAAAAAACTTTTATTACGTAATTTTGAAACTCTAACACTACTATTATTGAAATTTACTACTATTTAAGCTATTTAAATTAATTAAACAATTTACATTTAAGTTTACACTTTGCCTCGATGACGTTTCGGTTGTTTTACAGCAGCCATATTCACGGGGGGACTAAGATGGTACCTAGTTGTCTCAATGTTCACTTCAGAAAGTGTTTTAAAGTATAATGCACAACACGACAAAACCCGTATAAAGTGTTTAATTTCAATCAGTCATTTATTATTTGTCAAACATAGCTGTTTACATATTATATGTATAAAGATCTTCGATACAAAATATATAGTGCATAGCGCTATGCACTAAATATTTTGTATCGAAGATCTTTGCCAATATTGACATACAAATTAAATTAGCAACATAAAAAATAATGAATTTGTTGTTCTTATCCAAAATTACATAAGAAAATCATTATAAAAATAATGCCATACTAAAAAAATATATTAATATTTATCATAGTTTTTCCTTGTATTTATTATTATGTACAAGTCGGTAATATTTTCTAAAATATTAAACAAGAAAACGAAGTGGTGGAATGTATTGACGCATACCCCTCCGCGCGGGCGGAGGGGTTATGTCGGACTCGCCAAGGTAAAGAAAGATGTTGAAATAATAATGGACCTCCCGGAATACCGACTAAACCTGGACTAAACCTACCACGGTGTTCCTCGACAAAACCACTATCGGCGGGGCCGCGCGAATCACTTGCACATGCGGTCGCGACCCCGTCGAGGTTTCGGCCCGCCGTATGAAACGGCAGGCCACTACATGACAAGACCTACCCTAAGGTCACCACTAAAAGAAATCCCTACTGTCCCCTCTAGAGGGGATGTATGCGCTGCTGAATGGGCCGCACACAACTTTATTGTTAGAAATGAAAGATCACTGATAGTTAAAATGAGATGCGATTTATTGGTCACTTAACTACCACGTAACTTATGATAATATGTTTGGACCGTAATCCCAAAAATCGCCTTTAGTAGTGCGGGTTAGAAATGAAACTCACATAACCAAGCGAGGACAATTTTATTGAGTTAGCCGGGGCTTATAAGTGGCCGCGGAGAATCTTAATAGCGCGATTCAGCTCTAATGAACAACGCCATCTATCGAGCTTAGGGTTAAACATTTTAACACAAGTTGTTCCGATTGAACATTCCGCCCACCATGGCCAAAATGGCCATAACTCTAAAACACAGCTAACTATGAATACATTATCAAAATTACATAGATGTCCGCCCACCATGAGAAAACTGACAATGTAAAATACCTGATGGGCTTCATCAGAGCTAATGGACTATATAAATGTTACACATTAAAATTTACACCTTATCAAATACAAATACAAAATTAAGCACTTCAGAACATAGTCTGCTTAAATCACAAAATATACACAAAATAAGATACAAGTACTAATCGTTAAGATTACACATAAAAATACAAAATATAACACAAACTGAATCTTATAACTACTTACTCAGTAACTGGTAGCAAAATTAATTTGGAAACGGGTCTCTTTATTATAGATCCCCTGCAACGCAAAGAAACAACTCGCGTGACCTTATCCGAGCCAGTATGTTTTTCAACAATAAGACCATTAAGCCCCCTTGCCGGAGGTAGATCATCTGCCATCACTATTACTACGCTTCCCACATTAGGTTCTGGAGTTTGGTGTGACCATTTATATCTTTGGTGAAACTGAACAAGATATTAATTTGACCAACGACGCCAAAAATCCTGAACTAAACGTTGTGTTAAATGCCACCTCCTCAAAGTGCTCAAAGTGTTAGAGTTCTCGAAATTGGATTCAGGTACAAGCAGCAAAGGTTCACCTACCAGAAAATGACCCGGTGTCAATGGGTACGGATCGTCAGGATTGATGCTCAGGGCAGAAATCGGTCTAGAATTGAGGCAAGCCTCGATCTGTGCAAGTACTGTCATCATCTCTTCAAACGTAAGAGTGCTGGTACCTATCACCCGCTTTAGATGGTGTTTGGTGGACTTCACTCCAGCTTCCCAAAGCCCTCCGAAATCGGAGAGTGGGGTGGAATGAAGTGCCAGTCCGTTCCATTGGTTGCTAACCAGTCAGCAATGTCAGGTGCTACGCCGGTCCTTTCGTGGCTGAAAAGAAACTTTAATTCTTTATTAGCCCCAACAAAGGTAGTGCCGTTATCACTCCACAGCTCTCTACAATGGCCTCGTCGCGCAGTAAAACGTTTAAAGGCTGCCAAAAATGCCTGTGACATCATGTCACTGACGATTTCTAAATGTATGGCACGAGTAGCCATGAATACAAAAAGGCAGATATATCCCTTAGTGGAGTGATAACCGCGACCCTTCGTGGGTCTAATGGGACCTGCATAATCCACGCCACTTCTGTAGAAAGGTCGGCTAGCATTAACCCTGGCAGATGGCAACTGACCCATTAACGGTGAAACACCTCGGGCAGGATGTCTAATGCACGTAACACACTTACGTACATATCCTCTGACTGTACTTCTGGCATTTACGATCCAATATTGACTTCGCAAATAGTTCAATACTAACTGTGGTCCACCATGTAATGTACGTTCGTGAGCATCGGCTATCAAAAGATTTGTGAAATGCGACTTCTGAGGTATGATGATGGGATGTTTCATGTCATCATGAATGTTAGCGCGATGTAACCTACCACCTACTCTTAAAATATGATCACAATCAATGTATGGATTGAGCGAGGAAAGTTTACCTTTTTTATCAATATGTCCTGTAGTCTCTAAACCTTTTATATCATCTCTAAAATGATCCATTTGTCATAACATAATACATGTGAATAATGACTCGTTAATTTCTGTAAATGTCAAAAGAGCACTAGACTGTTTTTTACATCTATCTTTTAACTTTAAAAATTTTCTACAAATTGCTACTACTCTAACAAGTCTTTTTAGTGATGAGAATTTTAATATGATACTGTTTTCTTGACTTTATTTAATCACAACATTAAATGATAAATTCGATTTCCTTTCTTCTAAATTAGTTATTTCGGTGTTACCTTTATTATAAACAATATTCTTATTTTTTAACCACTTAGGACCTCTCCATAGCTCAAACTCTACGAAGTCTGAAGAATTCATACCTCAAGACGCACAATCTGCAAGATCATCCTGTGATTGAATATGTGACCACTGAGTATTTCCTATAGAACTGAGAATTTCAGACACCCTATTGCCGACAAACGTATTCCAACGGCTGGGATGACCTCTCAACCATGCAAGAACTACCGAAGAGTCAGTCCAGGCATGGATTTTGTCCCTACTAATTCCCAAGGTGCCCGAAACTTCTGAAAGAAGTTTTGAAAGCAGCACCGCGCCGCACAATTCCAAGCGAGGTATAGAAACCACCTTGACTGGAGCTAACTTGGTTTTGGAGACAACTAAATTGACGTGAACTGTAAGTTCGTATATAGACCACAGCGGCATAAGCAACGTTGGATGCGTCACAGAAGCCTTGTAACTCTGTCTGTCTGTCTGTTCGACTGGTCTAAAACCATCTGGGCAAATGAAAAGATTGAAGGCTATTAAAACTATTTCTATAACTAAGCCAATCTTTCAATATGCTTTCTGGGAGTTCATCCCATTCGATACCTGAGAGCCACACACGTTGAATAATAACCTTGGCTGTTGTTATAACAGGAGCGATCCAACCTAGAGGATCAAACAATCGGGCGATATTCGAAATCACTCTGCGTTTAGTCACGGGCGTTTGCAGCTCCGGAAGATGAACAATATACTTGAATTTATCTGATTGCCTATCCCATGACAATCCTAGAACCTTCATTATATTATCTATCTTAAATTCCAAACTTTCCTACATGTCTACCGTCTCCCCCGTTATTCTATGCAAAAACTATTCATTATTACTAGACCATTTCTGGAGCTGGAAACCTCCGCGACTAAGCAATTCGTTCATTTGGCTATAAATTTCTAGACCCTCAACGACTCAACCCTAAAACGACCCTAACCTTTGTAGTACTCTTATCGTTTCGTACTACTGCATGATGCGGCAAGTATACCGCCTCTCTTCCCCTCTCTACCTGGGGAACAACTTCAGCATGTCCCAACTGAAGATATTCATTGATTACAGCACTTTACTGTACTCCAAGTTCAGGATTCTTCAAAAGTCTCCTTTCCAGCATGTGAAATCGTTTCTGAGCTATGATTTCTGACCTACCATACTTTGACTTGGGATCGGAGGACTTGAAGGGCAACTTAACAATGTACCTGCCGACTGCGTCTCTTCGAGTCGTTACAGAATAAAAGTCTTCACACCGTTGCTCCTCTTCAGTTAAAATAACCTTGGCGCTTGAAGACTGATCTGATTCCAGCGCCCAAAATCTCCGTAATAGCTCATTCACATCTGTACCTGCAATAGCATGGCAACATACTGGCTTTGACGTCAACGATGTGCTCTGGATTTTACCCGATAAAATCCAGCCAAATTTGGTATTTTGAGCGACGGGCTTGCCCGGCGGACCCTTGACCAACCCTTCCAACAAAACTTCCCCGACCACACTAGCACTCAAAAGTAAGTCTATCTTACCTGGAGTATAGAAAGTTGGATCGGCTAGTTCGAAGGATGAGAATGTTGACAGTTCTTGAACTAGCTTTCTTTCTGGCAAACGTGATGTAAGTTTGCTAGACATAAGCATCGACATCTAACACAAAGGTGGGATCTAGGCGTGATTGCAATTTGATTCTAACTATCCATCTAGAGGGCATTGACGAGCCCTTATCATCGCCTAGTCGAAATATGTCTGTGCGAGCAGGTGTTTTTCTAAGGCCGAGCAACTGTACTGCGGACTCTGTAATAAAAGAGACCTGCGAACCCTGATCCATCAGAGCTCGTAACACCACAGCAGTACCAGTTTTTGACTCGACTTTTACCAAGGCTGTAGCCAACAGACCATGGTTGGGAACATCTGCGAAGCAACAAATATTTTTGGTACACTCGCTTTGAGTGGAAGACGCAGTTGCAGCAGCAACCACGACGTTCTGATCTGCTGAACCGTCACTAGGTTCAGTAGATTTTACGATTGGTTTGGGATGAAGTAGTGTGTGATGTTTTTTATTACAAATCTGACATTTGGTAAACTGACGGCAATGAAAAACTGTGTGATTTTTGCACAAACAATTAAAACACAAATTATTGGCTCGGACAAACTCACGACGGTCGTCACAATCCTTTTTTGCGAATTGCTTACAGTGACACAACTTGTGGTCCTCTGAACACAAGACACACGTTTGTGAGGCGACATGAAATGTTTTGGCAGTACTATTACGATTATTATTCGTTACATTTTGTTTAATGGGCTTAATATCTATATTCTCCAAAGATCGAAATCTTGACTCTAAAAATGCTTTAAATTCATTAAAAGTAGGTAAGTTATCCGAAGTACTAATTTCTCTTTCCCACAATTTTCGTGACTCAACATCTAACTTCGCGCTAATAATATAAATAACTATAACGTCCCAAGAGCTTACATCAATCCCGAGCGTACACAAAGCATGTCGACGGTGGTGTCTAAAAGATTTTTGATTGATGCTGACGACTCCTTCACCAGTGGTTGGTTGACAAATCTTTTTAATATGCAATTCGATAAGTACTTCTTATTGTCATAACGTCTCGTCAAAACAGACCAACATTCTTTATAATTAGAAGCAGTAACAGGAGTGTGTCGCAGTAATTGCTCTGCCTCACCTACGAGATGAGCCTTTACATAATGAAGCTTTTGGACATCAATTGCTTCGTTTTTATCGATAAGAGACAGGAATAAATCATGGAATGTATTCCACTAGGTATATAATCCCGAAAAAGTAGGAAGAGTTATTTTGGGTAACTTTACATTGTAAGTCTTTGTTTCTGTTTGTTTAGTAGTACTAGGTTTAGTTTTAAGTTCTTTTAATTCAGCTTTGTATATAATGTAAATATCTTCTGTTTTATCATACATATATTTCACTTATAAATATGTATTTTTCATGTCTGATACAGTAGCAGATTCAATAATTTTACGATGTGTTTGTACAAATTATTGCCATTGATCTTCTAATGTTTCTATTCTTGTATCAATATATGACTGAGTTAATCTATCTTTGGGTGCCTTTTTTAAATTAATTCTACCTTTTTCTATAATATTTTTTGTATCTACTTGCAACTTTACTAAAGACTCCATTATGATCACAAATTAATTATAAACTACAAGCAAAATATTACAAGTTAAAATTCTATGCAACCAATAAGCCAAAACAAAGCAAGTTTTACATAAAATATTCTAAGTCCAAGAAATTGCAAAATATTTTACAAATGTTTGACACAAATATGAAATCTAACTAAAATCGGGCATAGGTTCCCCGTAGTATCACTTTTTACTTAAATATTCTAAGTCAACAAACTAGTTACTACTAAATTATTCTAAGTTAAAACTAATGCAAAATTTTCTAAGTCCCAAAGACGTAACTAATTATCTTCAAATTGTTTAAAGCTATTATACTACCACTAAACTTCTTCTAATGCGTAAAACGAAACGTAATAGTTCAAAAGTACTCACAGTTTGTTTCTGCCAAACCTCAATTGACACACGTCACTTGTCACTTCCGTCTTGTCACTTGTCAAAGCTGTCTTCGTGAAACTCCAGTAGCGCCCTCTCTTGTCTTCGTGCAGCATTAATATCGACCTCTTGTATCTCCCGGTAGCTTCAGTGAAGTTCAGTGGCCTGTCACTTCCGTGGCAGCCCTCAAATGTTTCCGTAAGCCGCTAGCGTAAGTATTCGTCGCTTGCCCAACGCACTTGTAGCGCCCTCTATCGGAGCTAATGTCAATTCGTGATGACCTGTCGTATCTCCACACAAAGACCTCTCGAACACACCCACACACTTGTAAAGTACAGAGTGGCGATCCACCACCACTTGTACTGCTTATACCAATATCACTAAGCGGGATAATAGTATTCACAGCAAACCATCCGGCTCGAAGGACCATATGGACCGTAATCCCAAAAATCGCCTTTGGTAGTGCGGGTTAGAAATGAAACTTACATAACCAAGCGAGGACAATTTTATTGAGTTAGCCGGGGCTTATATAGTGGCCGCGGAGAATCTTAATAGCGCGATTCAGCTCTAATGAATAACGCCATCTATCGAGCTTAGGGTTAAACATTTTAACACAAGTTGTTCCGATTGAACAATGTTTGATACGATAATTAGTATAAATGAGTACCGCTGATTATGAAGTATGATCGCGCACTGGTGTTGATTTACACAATTTATATGAGGCGACGTAAAAGTGCTAATGGATGATGCTGCGATGCTAAAGGAGGCGCGCGTGCCATGTACGATGTATGACTCGTATAGGGGAGACGTACACAATACAGAGGCGCGCGTGGGAACACGCACGCCGTCTCTCGGACCTGGTGCTGAACGGATGGCGGGCAGACCCACAAAGCCTGCCACCCCCAGGTCAAACCTCAGGGTGGCTGGAGGTCGTCTCGCGCCCACCGGCGCCCGGTTCTGCGGTTGGGGAGAGGGTTTAAACGCTCCCTCTCCCGTTCCGCCGCCTCCTTGATGGAAATCACTTCCTCACAGAAGGAGGCGATGGCGTTCCACGACCTCTCGCACCGGACCATAGACTGAACTACGGACGGGAGCGAGAGGGCAACCAATACGACTGCCGCGATCAACTCACGGCGCTGCGATGCCCAGGCGGGGCAAACCGCCAAAGTGTGCAGCGCCGTGTCCTCAACAACGTCGCGGCAGTCACCGCAGTGGTGACAACCGGGCGTCTCTTGCCAGCGTATACGACACAGGAACAGGAACTGGCCAAAACAACCATGGGCAGTCATTACCTGTGTCAGCCGGAAGGTGAGGGCGCCATGCCGCCTCTCCAGCCACTCCTCAAACACGGGACTTACCGCCACGATCGTGGCGTGCCCGAAAACAAGAAAACGACTAAACTATGTAATAGAACTTGGAAGCAAGTACATTAACGTGAAAATGTTGCCATTACACAAAATATGTTGATAGGTAATTAATCAAAATAGTAATTTACCATTACTATATTATATAATTATTATTTTAATCGTTCATTTAATTTTTTATACAAAAGTAATACTAAAACTAATAATAATTATTAGTTTTATCTTTGCAAGATGTCGATTATCGATGTATCGAGGTTTTGTGTTTATTATGGCATCACCATCTCTAACTTGTATGACGCCGGAAAACGTAAATGTCAATATCATTGCTTGTTTTGCATTGGATTTGCAATTCCATTGTGACGGTTAGTGTTTATTTATTGCGGTTAATATCGATGACTTTTACCTTTATGCTATAAAACTGCAATGTATTCTGTTTTATTTCATTCCTAATAGATTGTACTCATAAATTAAAATAATGTGTAAAATAATATAGCACATAGGTATATAATATAAATTGTATTGATGAGATATAAAAAGATTTGATAACTTTAAAATGCCAAGTTTTTGTAAATCACTTCTTATGCTAATTAATTATTGGCATGCCTTTATAAGTGTGCACTGTGGGCCCGAATTACTATGGTGTCTTGACATGCCCCTTTATCATTTATACAATAAACTTAAAGTGACAAAATGTAATTTCAAACTACTCAGTCCAAGAAATAAACAATTATAAACATCAAACTCAACGTAGTTCCTTCCATCACAATAAAATACGATAGAACAAGGGAACTCGTCTAGTTTATACCTAATAACACTTTTCTATTAACAGATCAAATATGAATTTCCTGAACTTTTCTAGTGGCATACATTTTATTTCATTAGATATTTTATTATATACTTGTGGAGCAGTACCAAACAAACGTTCTTTTAAAAATGTTGTTACAATTCACATGACACAAAGTATTAATGTATTGAGAACGTATTGGGTTTCTCTTTATTGTGACTAGTTTTTGGAATAGATGAGGATTGTTTTAAAAAAATAGTGGCGTTTCAAAAATGTACAATGAAGTTAGAGGTAGTAGGTATTCTTAACTATTTAAAGTAAGGAATGCAAATGTTGTGCTTTTACTCTCTAAACACTAATTCCCTATTTGTTGATTGTCCCCAAAACTGACCATATTGAAAAACGGAGGCAACTAATCCCGCTCCGATCACAGTTTCGATCTCCGTGTCGGGCCAGCAAAAATATATTGGGCCTACCAGCATCTTTTTTTAAATTTGTTATATGGTATATGGTAAGCGGTTATCGTACTATGATAATTTACAATTGCAGAGATATCGCTCGTGTGTTACCCACTATGGAGCAGGCAGTAAAATTAGAGTAAAATGAAAAAATTAAGAGAGGCAGGTATGTGAGTCTCTCGCACTCTTATCAATTAGAAGATGCGCACTTACAGACATTTACTACTCTTAAGCAGGTTTTCTGCAAGTGTATTCCAGGACAAGCCAGTTCATTCATCCCACAAAAATATGGCCACATAAATTCTTTATGGGTAGTCAGAACGAAGGTAGAAAGGAAGAAAGAAGAAGGATAATTTTTTTCGCCAAGAATCTGTTACATTTGATGGTGATATGAAGTCACAGTCCGATATATCTGTCTATAACAGGCATGCGATTTTTTGCTTAAAACTAATAAATTACTATTCTAGAAATGAAATAGAAATACACTATTAACTAATACCAACACGTGATTGGAAACTAGTTTATTTCTAACGTCTCCAGCCTCTTCGTTAAACATGCTTTTTAGGTCAATGACTTATATATTATTCTAGCTGATCCGCGCAACTTCATCTGCTTCTAAGAGAATTTTCCCCGTTTTAGCAACATTTTTCATTGCTGCTCCGCTCCTATTGGTCGTAGCTTGATGTTATATAGCCTATAGCTTTCCTCGATAAATGGGCTATCCAACACTAAAAGAATTTTTCAATTCTGAGATTAGCGCGTTTAACCAAACAAACAAACAAACTCTTTAGTTTTATAATATTAGTATATATACTAAGCTATTTACGTAAGTATAAGTTTATATAAAAAGATAAGTCTTGACTCACACACTGGCTCACTCATCAACGCCTAGCCACAAGTTTCAATTTTCTAAGTCCGAGGGTTTGACTGAAACTAAGAAAGATGAAATTTTGGCCTTTTTACTATTACTAGCGGTCGCCAAGTGGTCGAAATTCGGGCGAAAATTTTTAAGTTTGATTATTATTAAAGTTTGATTGTCTATAACTATACCCTTATAATCACATTTCATTTAATCACCTACTCCACATATATATGTAACCATAGTTACGAAGAATTCTACGACGTCAGGCGAACAATGCTAAAATACTACGAACGCGATTCGACTGCTTGTGTCAAATGCATGGTTGTGTGCGTGTAGTGTTTTTTCATTAATCTAATGTATTTCTAATGCATATTTTATAAAAATATTAGGATTCGCCACTCCTTCTCTATATAAACTTTAACAGTGCCAAATTTCATTCTCCTCCGTCCGCGCAATTTTCGTAATAAGGGGTACAAAGTTTTTGCTTCACGTATTAATATATAGATCATGTAGAAGTATCAAAAGCATGGACACTAATAACTATTTGCAGGATTTTTCGATATTCCCTCGTCGGGTAAGCGTATGATCGAATATAACAAATAATGTCACGTATCGTATTCTATTGTATGAGTAATAGAGCCTCGCTGATTTCAGCATGAATGGGCCGGCTCAACCGGGGAGGGACTACCCTCTCACAGAATATCGACGTGAAATAGCAGTATTTCTACTATTGTGTTTCGTTCGGTGAGTGAGAGTGTCGGAGGCCCAATCACACTCTCCTCTTTCCTCCTTCCCGCAACTTCTTCTTCCCACTTCCTTTTTCCTTAAAGACCGAATATATAAAATTATGTCTACTCAACATTTTACGTTTATAATATTAAGAAATATTAAATCCTTAGGGCGCTTTCCCACTACGTCGTGACGATAGATTATCGTGTCGTTTAAAGTGTCGTGGCTTGTGTATTTAAATAGAGGTGTTCACATACAGGACGACACGATTAACTATTGTCCACGATTTTTTTCGCAGTGACGACAGATTGTCAAGTCAATGGGAACTGCTAGCACGATAGTCGTAAAACGATAAAATAACGTCACTACTAATCATGACGGCAAATCGTGTGTCATTGTTGCAACTATCCATCGTAGCCACGATAAAAATATCGTCTCGTCGTTTATACGTTCAACGATAAAATATTGCAACGACACAGTGACGATAAACAGTCGATATAATGAGAACAGCTAGAGACGACAGGCGTCCAACGATAAATTAATCGTCACGACATAGTGGGAACGCGCCCTTACTGTTATTATAAATGTGAAAGTTCTATATTATGGTAGTAGTAGGTACTAATTATAATACTATCTGTGTTATGGATAAAGTAACAACTAGGCAAAGAAATTATGGAATATTATTAAAATATACTTACCACCGAGGTGAACCTTAAATTAACCTTTTAACCGCCCCACTTCATAACAGTTGTCGTGCCCCCAGCGCCCGGCACAGTGAATCGAAAATAAATACTTACAAAAATAAATACTTATTTTTAGGACTTCTAATTATGAGACTAAGGTATATTAAATAGTAAATGATTACTTAATTATCCATTTACACAATATAAACATTTTTTTGATAGAAAACACCGTAATTAAATAAAAAGCAGATTAAACGAGCTGTGGTATCTGGTCGGAAATATACGACACTGGCGAAATGGACACTAAAATATTTGTCGGAATAATCCGACGTAAGCGGTTAAAAGGTTAAGCTCCGGCGAAAACCTTTTATATCGTCGGCAAAACAAAATGTTCATGACTAACACTGGGCATAATGCTATATAGTATTATTTTCCCCAACCAAGGTCATCATTCGTTCATTATCTCCTATTATCTAAGAGTCTGTCATACCGCTATACGTTACGACATGAGACATCACATACTGTTCACGCGTTTCGTAACACACGCACGCTTTCTCTACGACGAACTTCGCATATATAATTGGTTTGACGGTTCAGTGGTCGTAAGCGTTATTGGTCATCGTTAAGTCGTAGGTTCAAAGGTCGAGTTACTATTGTTGAATAGCAGCGACAGCTCAGTGGGGAGACCAACAGACTGCAATGCAGAGGGTCTCGGGTTCGAACCCACGTCGCGCACCTCTGACTTTCGGAAGTTATATGACTTTTCGAAATTATGTGCGTATTGATTGACAATTATCGCCTGCTCCGTGCCTCGGCAAGCACGTTAAGCCGTCGGTCCCGGCTGCCATGAACATCTATAGCAGTCGTTATTGGGAGAGTGTCGACACAAAAGATCCCACTGGGTCGAAGTGTCGCCGGTCTGCACTGACTGGCCCCCACATAAGATAAGATAAGATACTATTGTTGGGATTTCTGATATAAAATATGGTACAATTCATCGTCTTGCACGTGAAAGTTGACATATTATTTGAACATCCAGTAGATGATACATTACGAAATAAAACCATAAATAGTGACTAAATGCACAACATTTCATGGTGCCACAGCATGCATAATTATAGTGTAATCAGTAAGTATCACGATACAATTATAGAAAAAGAAAAACAACTGTTATCATTAAATATAAGTAAGAAATATAGAGAAGCGACCATAGAAATATAAAAAAGAGGATGAGGACAGGATAAGGTTCATAATTGATTATTTTGTACGTTCTGATTTAAAAATACACGCTATGTTTGACAGGATAAGGTTCATAATTGATTATTTTGTACGTTCTGATTTAAAAACTGCGAGTGTGTGCGCGACTGCGGTTCTATTGCTTTTACTGAACTGCATGTGTAGTAGTAGCCGGGTGGTAGGGGTAAACTGGAGACACAGGTTTCCGATATATTTTCGTCTACAGGGCATATCTCCTTGTTTATTATATCTATGGAAGCAACTATGCAAACTAACAATCAAACATATGACATAAACGAACTTTAAAACACAAGCAAAGAATTTAAAATTACAATTTGGTACTATTTCTTTTGAGAACCTGGATGTAGTGCGCAAACCCATTGTCAGCCTTCTCTCCTCCAAAGCAAATTTCGATTACGGCATTCAAACCCGAGACCTTATGCACAGCAGTCGCATTAACTTCTGCTGCACCACCGGGGCTGTCACATAAAGTAGGAGAGAGAGTAAGAGCATAGGTACATGGGTACAGCGATCTGATTACTCTTGAACTCTGGAATAGCAAGTGAAAGCATTTTTTTATTGGCAGTGACCTATCGATTTTGTTAAAATTTGATATAGCTATTGAACGTCATGCTAGAATGAAAAAGGTCCGAATTTATTATCTCTGTTCAGAGATAAATAGGAAAAATGAGGAGGCTGCCCTCCCTCCGCGCCTCCGGCTTTTTATAACCACTCTAGGGGTAGGGCATAAAGTACTAGGGAGAGTCGGGGTAGGCTAATTCGATATTGTCTAAAATTTTATGAAATGGCTGTCATGTCATGTATGAGTATTTGAGTTGCTGATTCTGGCGCGAAAAAAGTTACGTTTCATTTAATGTAAAACTAATATCTTTTACCAAATTTGGTTAAATAAAATGATCATTTGACAATAAATGTTTTGTTACATATTTAAATAATTAAAAATAGGTTTTTGTATCACATTTTATTAAAGAAATTATTATTTATTATTTCATTTCACGTGTTTATAAAGGTGCCTAAAAAAAAATTACGCGAGTGCGCGGGGTGGGGATGGTTCCTGGGGGTTGGAAAACCAACCCCCAACATATTTCAACCAGCACCAACCCCCGTTTCGATCGGCCCGTTTCTAAAGCCAACCCAACTGAAGTTTTTTAATTTCTGTTTCGAAGCAGTGACATCATAAAACTAGCGACTTCCCGTACTGGATAAGTTATTTCTTTTGCTAAAGTTGCACGATGAATTTGTGATTTTAATGTGTTATTTTATAATAAATGACTGTTATTCTGTGTTAATGTTGATACCAATTTTTATATGTACTTACATATTTTCATTATTAATTTTAAAACGAATTAACCTAATATATATTTACAAACGTATTAAAAACGGTAACATAATTACAAAAACATATTTTTAACTTGTGGAGTTGTACATAAGCCTCAAATTCTAATGTAAGCTTAAGTGTT
This sequence comes from Catocala sponsa, assembly GCA_963564715.1. NCBI lineage: Eukaryota > Metazoa > Arthropoda > Insecta > Lepidoptera > Erebidae > Catocala > Catocala sponsa. The sequence goes on from OY751351.1 coordinate 15,406,080, forward strand.
TGTGTTAGCTGACTGTCATTACATCTCAGTAAAGTTTGGAATGCCTAAAGCTCCCTTTTTTTATTTTTTATTTTGCTCGTCAAAATGACCACACTCCACTTCAGCCGCGCTTCGATCAACACCTTAGTGCCAGCGGCAGCAGCACATCCTAAGCTTACCTATGTACGTTGCCGCTCACACATACTTTCGACTCTCTGGAGCTACGTTCGGGATAGAACTATTCCTTGACGACTACTCTTTTACCGCCTTGGGCGGAACTGCAACTACCTTTTCTTCGTGCTGTCTTCTTGTTTGCTACCTTCTACGTACTACACTGCAACTGGGCTGCGATGGAGACGTACTTGGAGCCTTGCAGGGGAGTCTAGCAGCGTATTACCTAACTATCGTAAAACCAAATTAGACCTACGACTCTGAGCTCATTCTTTCTTCTATCTATTTTATTTAACTGTCTTTTTTTTCCTTATTTAACAACGTTGTTTAATTTTCATTCTGTAAATTAAACCTCGTATGTTACAACACATTTATCTAACCATTCGGGTTTACACGAGCGTTATGATGTATGATGGTAATGACTAAGTAATCTGGCAACCGCTGGAATGCCCGAGATAATTAAAATAAAACATCTGCATCTGGCAGCCGCCGCCCGCCCGCGCCGCGCCGGGGCGGCCGCTAAAGCTCAAAACATTTATTTTTACTGAATTTATTTGTTTGCAGGTAGTATACTTATACTTATATTAAATGGTTTCCTCAAGTCCTTGACGAATAATAAACAAAATGTTTTCTCTTCGTAAGTTCACCAGATATTATTAAACGCTTGAATATAACCCACTCAGGCCACTCATAATAACGCAGATGTTATAGGTATTATAACTTAAACTTTCAGTACCTACTGGTACCGCAAGACTATTGCTTGGTCAATAATGATTAACCTGTATTAAACCCTGCAAGTAAATACTTAGCGCATATTATTATGCACTATGCAACTGTAGTCACTTCGCAGTGTAATAAGGATAAGACGGCATGGCGATGGCTGTTCGTATATGTATAACTATCGGTACAGCCTAGGTAGTGTTGACCCTCGGCAACTAATCTTTAGCTGGACGAACTTAAAATTGCGCCAAAAAGGACAACAGATACTGATATTAGTCAATTTTGGCGCGCTTTATAAGATTGAAATAATAATAAATACAGGTATGCTAGCATTTTTAATTACTTAACATGTTATTAGATATTATATTATATAGGCTATGGAGTCACGAATGTAATAAAATATATTAATATAAATAAAAACTATTCATAAAGTAATTCATATTCTCACTAATGAAATGAAATGTCTGGGTTATGCGTTACTAGTGTCTTCGTAAACGCCATAGAGTAAAGTAATACATGGTAAACGCTCTTGAAGTTGTCATTAATGTCAAACTCATGCTGAAACTGTTGAGTGAGTGAGAGAAGTAGTTCATTTGTTTTCAGTATTTTGTTATCAGCAAATCCACAGTGATCAGTATTACAATGATCGGTCGCACTCGAATGTAGTCTATAATGTGTATTTTTAAATAAAAGCTATAAAAAATCCGATGTAACAATAGAACTTTAAATTCGGCAAAATTCTAAGTGAATCTCGTTTCGGCTCATACATCATCAGTTTCAAGTGAATTGTTGGTGAGATTGAATTTTTTGTAAAATTCGGATCCCAGCACGGGTGAGTGAGATAAAATCTGATAGTCCTTAGTTAAATATGGCATTAAAAGGAAGGTTTTATGAAGTTGAATTTTAATGAAGTACCTACGTACCTGCATCATTAACCTAGATGTCTTAAATAAATGTATTTTATTATGTTGCTACTGTTAAACTTTTGTAATGATTTGTAGCCTATTTTTAATTATCATGTTTAGCGACGAAATAATACTTTTCTTTTCCTTTCTATTTTAATACTATGCTATTGTCCATAAGGACAATAGCATAGTATTAAAATATTCGGATTTGTTATTTAAAATAGTCATATGCCACTAACATCAAAATGTATTCATGCTGTGTTCTAAATCTTTTTTAGATAGACAAGCAAGACTCTTATTCCTCATCACATGACTTATGTTAGTCTTATTTCTCAATAGTTTAAAAACTATGCTGTCTTGCTCATTCCTATTTACACATTAACTCATTGGTAACAAGTCATGATGTTTACATTTACATGTTTATTTCTCTAGATGCCTCTGTAGTACATTCTGGCATGCCATATCATATTTTCCAGAGGACTTCATAAATATATACTAATATTATAAAGCTGAAGAGTTTGTTTGTTTGTACGCACTAATCTCAGAAACTACTGGTTCTAATTGAAAAATTCTTTGTGTTAGCCTATTTATCGAGGAAGGCTATAGGCTATATATCATCACGCTACGACCCACGGGGGCGGGTGAAACCAGTTGGTAATATTATATTATGTATTATTGTCCTCATGCAGATTATATAATATCAGTAGCATTATGTAGAGCTAGCTATCACCCTATTTTCCTTATATAATTATCAAGAACAATGTTCTATGTTTAATTAATTTCATTATTATAATGAATATTATTCTTATATTGTATCCAGTAGACTTAACTATCTTTTGAAAAAGCATGTAATGGTGCTAATTCAACTAATCTATTAGTAATTTTTTCTTCTTGAAACTTGTTTTATATGTGTAGATAACATACATATAGTATGTTATCTACACATATAAAACAAGTTTTTGTCTGTTTGTGTGATTCTGGATGTGATGTTGGGTAATCCCATTGGTCTTATATGACAACATTAGTGAACTGAATACCTAACTTTTGACATTCATAAATGTTACTGTTTGAATAAAAGACAACTCTTATTACTTGCTGTTACGAATATTACCTGTCTGGCTGGAGCGTAACAGACATTATTATTATGTTATGTGGTGCAAGCATAAGGTAAAGTTTAGTCTGGCACGTTCCAGTTGGCAGTGTAGCTGTCTCCCAAAGATTGAGAAAGCCCTACCTACCACCGCAATCATAACCAACAGTTAGCGATTATCAGAATGATGCAAACGCAATATAACCCAACCTTCTTCTTTATAGTTTAGTGTCAGTTTTCAAATTATATTGCTCAGTTGACTAGTGATAAATAGAATATAATGAATAGTCATATATTGCACTCTTCAGAGTAAAAAATAATTTATTAATTTAGGTTACAAAGTAACACTTATGAACATCAAAATCTATTGGTTGGTGAGTTTATTAACTTACTGATGCTACATTTAGTTGCCTATGAGAAGATGCCTGCAAGAGACTCTACCACTCTCAAATCGCCAAGCTTTTGGGCTAAATTAAGCTACAGGCAATGATATCTTTAATGCCGTATCTCTCCTAATAAGTCTATTCGTCCCGCGTATTACAAATGGAAGCAAGCGGTTTCGTGACAAAGTCAATTAGCTAGTCCAAGACAGTGTCCTATAAAAGTTATTACTTGGTTACATTTACGCGTGCGTCCGACCCAGAAAGATTAGTCTTGAAGACTGTGACTGATATAGTTTAGCGAAAGATGAATGGAGGAGTCTATTGTAGAGCTCTACACACTGTTTGTTCAGTTCGTAACTGAAAGTTACGGTCATTATATAAAGGACGCAACTTGCATACATAACAATATTTGTATGTAAGATTTCAGTTTACATAAATTGTCATAAATGGTCAAGTCAACCTAAAAATGCACAATAATAATGTACTTAAGACGTGGTTTCGGTTCGACGGTCAAATTTAACGAAGAGTAGGTGATTGCGCACAAACACCAGTGAAATGAAAATGAAATGGTTTTTACTTTTGTACCATCACGACATGTATTAACAATTATTATTATGTAGGTACAAACTACCACAACAAAAGGTGTTTTTTTTGTATATTTATTTAAGTAATTATTTTAATTTAATAAAATTTACTTACAAAAAAAAAACAAACAAAACAACTTTAGACAATAATTAAAATGTTGTTTGTGTGCAGAAGCACGTCCCACCTGACGGCACAAAAATAACGTTTTCTATATTTCCTTACTCTATTTCCTTACTCTCATAGACCTTTGAGATGGCAAATAGGGCATGCAATTATCGAAACTTTCCGATAAACGTTATTATCGATAATATCGGAAAATAAAGGATAAAACCGATAGTTATCGGTTTTATCGAAAAAGTTATAAATAGTAAAAAACATATTTTTCATATATATATGAGTACACACGGCTACACACCAAGAGACACCCTACAAAATAGGGAATTGTCCGAAAGGGACGGTGCATAGTGGCGTCTATGTTATGGTAAGGTTAAGCGTAACAAAAAAATACCGCACCCTCTCGCACGATTCGCAGCGTTCAACTTCTAATAGTTCAAAGTCCAAACAGTCTAGGTTGATGTGTCGCTGTGTGTACGTACACTAATACAATTACCTAAAATAAGCCACGATATAATTATATTGAAATAAATATTCAAACAAGTAAAAGCTAATTTTAAATCAACCATTGTATTTTTTAATCATCCTAATCCTAATTGCCTAACTAATATTATAAAAGCGAAAATGAGTTTGTTTGTTTGTTTACCTTTTCACGCCTAAACCACTGAACCGATCATTCTGAAATTTTACATATACGTTGTCAGGTGTACAGAAACGGACATAGCCTACCTTTCATCCCGAAAAAAATTACTGTTCCCGAGGAAAACAACAATAACGTTCTTATAATAATAGATGGCGCCACGTGTCTTTCGAATCATGATTTAATTATATTATTACAAGCAGAGTACAACCCGAATTGATTGTTAAATTCTAAATTAACGCGCGCGAAGCCGCGGGCAAAAGCTAGTATACTATAAACTTAATAAAACATAAAATCGACATTTTGCATTATTATAATCATTGGTTGAATTCTTATCCTTAAAAACTTTAATACTGCTTTGTGGATTAGCCTTAACTTAAAAAAATATCCCTAAATATGAGATCTTTAACAAAAATATTAGGAACTTTCTACTCAATTATAAAAAAGAAAGAACTTGTATTAAAATTAAAGTAATATAAAAAAACTGTTCTATATATTAATTAATCATTAATCACACTTTAAATTAGGAGATCATATTGAAAAGAGTTACTTTTGAGCAATGATTTTAGCTATTAATTTTTTGCTGCTGAATGTACGAACGTAAAAATGACAAGCAATCTAAAGTATTATCAGCCATTCAGGCTTATCCGCAGCTTAGTGCATAGTATTCCAAAAATGCGCAGTGCCTATTTCTTGACGATGTCCACTCATCTAAAGATATGCAAAACTTGCACATTTCGTTCAAATAGATCGGAAACATGCCGTCGTTGTGTCAAATTCTTATACGATTTTTACCTTAAGTACATTATCGATAATTTTTCGATATTTAGACTTTATTTCGATATTTATTGATTTTGAAAATGGACTGATTAGCGATAAATAATCGATTATCGGTTATCGGTTTGCATGCCCTAATGGCAAACCGACTCGTTAATAGCAATTTGAGTTACAAATTGCTGATATTCTTGTTAAACCTCCAGCTAAAGGCTCTACTACCGCGTAAATGTGACGTTCAGCAGGCGGCAATGGTCAAACGTTGGAACTCGCACATCTGACAAACGCTAGTGGGATATGACTCTAAGCTCGAAGTGTTAGGAGTAGGTTCACGTCGGTAGTGGTAGGGATTTGAAGCCGTAAACTCTCGATCGCATGTCCAGTGTCTTACCTATCTATTGAGCTACATACTGTTAACTTTTAAAACTTGAGATTAGATCTTTAAGATCAATGGCTTTACTTGCTATGTGAGGCACAGGGATTAGCCAAGACTCTGTTTTTACTACAAAAGCTTTGTAACTTTTTCTTGACCTGACAATCTAACCTTACGGTCAGCTGTAAACACAACTTTGGGGCATGCCAGTATTAGGCCCAGAGGTGCACACGAAATTGGCTATACTAAAAAAAAAAAAATATTTTATCCTACATCTTCCTTGTATTTATTATTCTGTACAAGTCGGTAATATTTTCTAAAAATATTAAAAACGACTAAACTATGTAATGGAACTTGCAAGCAAGTACAGTCACGAACTTTAATTTGGGACCCATTTCCATGAAATGTTGTTAGAATGTTCAAAATACAATAAGGTCGAAAATGTCAGTTCAATAATAGTGGTGAAAAGTCAAGTTGTCAAGTTAAGTCATTTAAATTTCTCTATATAGATAACCTCTTTGCTCAAAGCTATCACGGTTTTCTAATTACGAATGTGTCAGTCACTGACAGTCAGTGTCAGGCAAGAAAATTATATTAAGTGTTTCAAGTCTGTGTAAAATATAATTCCAAATAACAAATATGCTTGCAGCTAATCGTGAGATATTAAGAGTCCAAATTATTGAATTACATGAACAAGGAGTAGGGATTCACGAGATATCACGACAGTTAAATGTGACTAGCTAGAAACACAGTTCGCCAAAGGGTTCGACGACTCAGTGACGAAGGAAATCTTAGTGACTTACGGCAAAATAACCATCGCCCGCATGCTATATTGGAAGAGCAGTGCCGCATGATGCAAAGGCAATACATATTGGATGCCTTTGCGCCGACGAGACAGTTTGCTGAAATGTTTGAAGTCCACCCATTAACAGTTAGAAGGCACCTATACGCTATGGGCGCGCATCACAGGCGACCTGCAAAAAAAATTGCTTTGACGCAGGCCCATAAAAATGCTCGACTTATTTTCACACGTCAATATTTAAATTTTGACTGGACATCTACGGTTTTCATCGATGAAAAGACTTTGGCATCTTCGCAAACGGGCAGATTGCATTTGTGGCGGATTGACAACACACGATACACGGAAGACCACATCGTAACTAACAATGCATCTGGTCGCATTACTGCTAACATTTCTGGCTGGATTATTTTAGCAGGCGTTGGAGAACTTGTTAATTTCTGAAATACTGCTCAGGATTATGTTGACTTATTAGATGAGAATGTGCTTCCGACGTTGCGAACATAATATTATCCACAACAAGAAGTTCCTAGAATTAATTTTGTGCAAGACAACACAACCATTCATACAGCAAGGACCATTAGAAGCTGATTCAGTAATAACCGAGCGAATTTAAATGTTATTCCGTGGCCTCCAAAAAGTGCTGATATAAACCCAATCGAAAATTTATGGGGTTTGATGGTCCAGAAATGGTCCAATCGAAACGAAAGAACTAGAGAAGCACTTATAGATCACTGTCATTCAGTCTGGGAAAGTTTCAAGGGTACTGACATATGTCAGGAACTGATTGGATCCATGCATGACTGGCTCCTGGCAGTTATTCAAAACAAAGGTGGATAGATATACGAGATTTTGAATATTTAGCATAAAAAGTTAAGACAGGTTAAAAGAATGAGTTGTGTTATAATTATATTAATACAAATCAGAGGTAAAAAGTTTATTTTGTTTAACATTTGATAAACACTGTGGCTAATAATCTCCTAATTTCTAGTTAGCTAGATTATATTAAATAATTTTTTATTTATTTCTGAAACACGAACAACAAAACAAATATGGTCGGAGAGGAAACATGGTCACAAACAAAGATAATTATTATAGAACTATAGATGTATCATATTTTAGCAAGATCATAATCATTATCGTTATCCTTTTCAACACAAACAAATTGTCATATGCTAGAAAGAGACAATGTAATCGCCCTAGTGGGTCGATACAAACTAAATGTGGAGACATTTGTTCAATAGTGCAGTCATCATCATGTCGATGAAAAACATAATTACTAGCTGTTGTCCGCGGCCTAACTCGCGTGAATTTCGGATTTAACTTAGGAATTAATATTTACTGTCTTATAGCAAAGGCCCATATTATATAAACTTTCGCTTTGTATACCAAAGCGAAAGTTTATATAATATGAGCCTAAAATTCGTAACGGCAGTTAACGCGATTATGCACATTTTTACCTTTAAGTGCATGTCATTTCGATTAGGTTGTCACAAAATTATGATGTAGCTTGGTTGCAACGCCTTAATTTCTTAATTCGCGTTGTAAACTATATATACTAAAAAATCTTATGTGAAGCAGACAAAGTTGCGCGGGTCAGCTTGTTTTGTATAAAACTATAAAGACTTTGATCATTACCCGTCAGGCGTCAACCATTGAGACACAAGTCATAGCAGGCGAAATTTGTGCGTTTGTATGTAAGAGGTAATCTATGGAACAAAAACGATTCCAAAAATACGTTTTAATGAATACAAAGCTAAGCAATCCCCGAGACTCACAATATCCTAACTATACCCTAACTAATATTATAAATGCGAAAGTGAGTTTGTTTGTTTGTTTCGCTTTCACTCCTTAACTACTTAACCGTTCATCATTAAATTTCGCGTACACGTTGTCAGGGGTACAGAGTAGGACAAAGGGTACCTTTCATCTAGAAAAAAGTACTGTTACTAATCTAACCTAACCTACATTCATGCCAGCGAAGCCGCAGGCAAAAACTAGTAATATAATAAATGCGAATGTGAGTTTGTTTGTTACACGTTCACGCTTCAACAACTCGACCGATCATCATGAAATTGCGGATACACATTCTCAGGGGAACAGAAGAGGACATAGAAATCATTCATCAATCAATAATTACCCAGAAAAAAGAACTGCTCCCGAAGGAAATATATTTATTTTCAATATCTACTTAAACGCGAGCAAAGTTGCGGGCACAATCTAATATAGCATACAGGAAACACGCGTTTTTATCGGCGTATTCATTTTGTAATATTATAGGCTAACTGATAACAATTGAAACTAGGCGTCCATGATTTGATAATACCATTAATAATTGGGGGACTGGTTAACATCACATTGGCCTGCTTATTAAAAACCCATAATTTTTAATGATGGCGATGAACGACATCATTGTCGACTAGTTTATGTTATCTGTGATCATTGTCAATGTTAATCATATAAACAGTAATCATTTATAAAACTAAACGTCTTTTTCTGCAATAAAAATTTGTCCCAAAACAGACAATGTATATTTGCGATGCGTAACTGGAGCTAGAGCAGGGCTGATAATATCACTAAGATCACTAAGGTGTAACGCAGGGTTCTTATCGAAGCGATATCTCTATTAAAATTCTTCATCCGTAAACATTTCGAAAGGATTTCTCCTACATCTTAAGTTTCTGGGTACTGATATATTAAAAATAACTTTATTTGAATAATGAATACAAGCAGCTCATCAGAGTCTGATTTAGAAGTAATCGAGTTCCATTACTTCTAAATCCGACTCTGATAAGCTGCTTTTTTCACCGATTGTTTTTTCCTTTGAATAATATTAATATTTAGCTTTTACTGGTAATTTAAGTAATACAATAATACACGCAAATATAACCTAAAAGTTGATATAATTTGCTGTGACATGAAACTTCAAATAGTTATTCAACCGATAACCGCGAAACTTTGGTCAGTTAAGTTAACCTCAGTTTAAACGGAGTTCATCTTACATCGCGGTGTTCGGAAACGCACTTTCGCAAGTTATCGAACCAATAGCGCTAATGAATAGATAAACCATCGATAAAAGTGCCTCTGAAACCGGGCATTAGTGTTTCAATGAATAGGTATTGTTTTTAATATTGCAGTAGGATTGTTTTAGCAGCTATCGACCTTAGCGATAAAAACGTTTATTTTATCGTCGTGTCGAATACAATGCGTATTGCGAATAACATCGTGTGTGATATTTAATATACATACGACAGAATATTTACTAAATAAATATAAGGTGAATATGAATGGGACTAAAGCCGTGATAGCCCAGTGGGAGACCGATGTACTGCCAGGCAGAGGTCACATTCGCTTCCGAGGCAATCTCTGACTTTTCGAAGTTATGGGCGTATTAAATAGTTAATTATAGTTCGCTATCACGGCGAAAGAAAACATCGTGAGGAAACCTGCATGTCTGACGTTCTCCATAATATTCTCGAAGATATGTGAAGTCTGCTAACCCGAACTAGCTCAGCGTGGTGGACTATACATGTGTGACTAACCTAACGTAAGCCTTCTCACACTGAGAAGAGGCCTAGTGCCTCGCAGTGGGACAGTCTACCTAATTATATTATCAACGAGACATTTAGAAGGAATACTTAGGCGAACGTTCTTTGACCAGGAGCCTAGTAGTGTGATGTCTCTTCAATACAAAGAGAGTCCTGTGACCGGGCTGGGTGATCGTGCCAGGCTGGCCGCGGCCCGATGATTGATGTTGTGCACTTGTATTATACAGTACTAGATGTGCCCGCGGTTTCACCCGCAGGCTATCCAACACTAAAATAATTTTTCAATTCGAACCAGTAGTTCTTGAGTTTAGCGCGTTCAACCAAACAAACAAACTCTTCAGCTTTATAATATTAGTACCTATAGATTTACATTCCCTAAGTAGCTCGCACTGAGAACTTCACTTGCGATACTTAGCGCGTGGTACAAGTTGTATGGAGTCATAATTGAGTAAAGCGCTATCTGTTGTCGTAAGTCCATAGAGTAAAGTAATACATTCGGAACGTAAGTCGTAACATTTAGGCCTGTATGGACTTTTTGCCTTTGCCTGATCCGTTTTTGATTACCGCTGTGTAACCGAGGCAGGCACACATAACAATAATAATACAATGTGATGACATAACAATAATGTAAATCACATGAGATATTTAAATTAATGCGAATGTGTTTTCTGTGTAATCGCTCTGTAACCTGAAACTCGCGATCGGCCATATAGACAGTTTTAAAAAGTTTTTTCTTATTCCAGATGGCAGTTATGGTGAAAAGATGGTATCGCTCCCGGAGGAATCAAGTTATCACATTTATTATAATTATACTCTGCATCGCCTACTATATCAATTTAAATGACACTCTTCAGAGAGAACCGGATTTGGACTTAACTAGAAGGTGAGATTTAATCACACATATTAATTTAATGTATTTACTTTTCTAATTAATTAATACGTCTTTCCTAATTGATCAATACATATGGTGTATTAACATAATACTTTCAGATTTGTCTGTTGCTGATGTATTTTTAATTTACTGGCAATCTCTCGAATTAATTCTTTACTAGAAACAGCTGTAGACTGGTGAGTGAGACGTCGTCTTTGCAATCGAGCGGTTAATTGATTACGCTCAATTTTTATGTACTATCGACGAGAACTCACTTCTGAAAAACAAGAATAGTTTAATTGACGAAGTCAATAAGAATACCTACGTGTAATTTACGAAGTTATAATAGGTAAAACTATAAAAACAGTCACTAAAATATATTATAGTAAAAAGACTTGTTTATCGTATAGTTTCTGAAGTTATTAGATAGATGGCGTTGGCATCGCTTATAAGAGGACCACATTGTCCTTTTGTAACGACGCCAGCAACTACATAGTCTTTAATATCAATAATTTAGTGAAATTTGTATTGATAAGAACATGATTGTTATTAAATTATTACTATTTTCTATAGTAATTGGAGTAACGACTTATTTGTTATATTTAACCTATCGTATTTATATTTTCGTAATATCTTATGATAACTCTTTCTTTTACAAAAATATAAAATAGTGACTACACTTGCCTGGAAAAATGTAATTGATGTGTTTTTAAGGGCATGTCAATTAAACACGACAGCTTAATGCAGACTGGTTTTATAACACTTATCCCTCTCAAATTTAACAATAATAAACAGTATTATGATATACACACCAAATATAGCATACAGGGAAAATCAACATAATGTTTAGGTATCTTTTCTTATAAATATATAAAATGTGTAATTATATAATCTAGGAAGTAACTAGAATACATTTACTTATCTAATTTTATTGTTATAATAACGGGAACAGAACTTATAGTCTAGAGTTTAATCTGACTCATCAGTAAACTTATACTTAATATGTATTAATGATACAAGCTTTATCAATATCAAAATTGTATGTTTAGCTAAGAGGAGACGATAAACCCGCATTCTATTAAATTGATGATGCATGTCATGATGGTACAAAAATAAAAATAATAATAAATAACGGCTCCAAGTTATTCGTGTTGATATTAGTGATTGTCAGTGACTTAATGTGACATTATTAAACCGTTATTATTACCTTGATTCTATTGACATTTCGACCACAGAAGTGATTTGCTTGATACGGAGGTCATTTTGATACATTGTATTATTAATGACACCACCATAGGCTTCAAATATAAATGATTTATGTATGTGTATTATACGTGCAGAAGACAAGGAAGTGTTATTATTACTTATATAAATACTGAATCATTTTGTAAATCGGTATACCTCCTGCCCGAAGTAAGTCGGTGTTATAGACGTGCCGACTTTAATAGATTAGTTGAAGTTTCTAACATGTTCTCTCCTTTCATGCACTTTAACTAATTATAATATTTTATCAAACTGCATCATTTTCATTTGTGCTTTCGCAGTTTCGATTTTATTAAGGAATTGAAAATTTTGTATTGTTCTGAAAAATAATTACGAAACGATTCTTTATAAAAAAAAAAATTTGATAATGAGTGTATTTTGCTATTAATATATACTTAGTTGAAATTCAGGTTTCAAGTTAAATAGTCAAAAATTTAAAATCATATACATATATATATATATATATCTCTCTGATGACAGTGATGACTTACATTCTATAATTCTCAATACCTTCTATTCTATCATCTTTAATGTGAATCAAAAAACTTTTTGCCACAATAAGTCGGTGCTATACTTGCGCCAACCTATTGTAGCAAAAAATTTGCTTTTATTCTTTTAACGTAAGAACTATAATATACAAAGAATCAACACTATTTGAGGAAACAATATTTATTTTAAAGAACAGACGCTGCGCTCTTTGCTCAAACTTGACGTACAAAGCCATTCTACTCTACAAAATATTTAGGACGAATAATCTATTCGTTTTATGACCAGTGATAGAAGTATAGTCACTAAATCACTAGAGATACCTCTGGTGTATGCTTTGTCAGGTAACCGCTTACCATCATCTTATTTACGCTTACCATCAAGCCATCAGTTTCGATATTCGCCAACTAATCATTAAAAATAAATTGTTAATGCTATCGAGGTCCAAACGAGTTTCGACGTGTTGGGATTTCCATGATTCATCTTTTATCACACGGGTTTCCTCCTATTGACTTGATTGACTGCTTTTAAAAGCATTTATATTCATAAAACATTGTTATTACTGACACTTTCTTTTGTGAAATGCCGGTTACGCATTGTCTCCGTGGAAAAAGGGGAGCAGAAAGGGTATGTCGGTCTCACCCGAGGAAAGATGGAAACTACCGACTGAACCTAACACGGTTTGCCAACTCGCAGCCTTGAATGGTGAGCGAATCGCCGGAACTGAAACTACTTCAGCTATCCACCTTCAAATTTCAGTATTAAAATATTCGAACAGTACAATTCGTTTTTAAAACATATTTGCTGTTGACCGCGCGGTGTCTGTTTAAATTCGTTGGGCAGTTGTTTTTATACAGCCAAAATAGTAAACAAGTATACGGCCCGCTTGATGGTAAGTGGCAGAGAGATCCCTCGGACGTGTCCAAGTCCTTAAAAGAAATAGCGGAGCTACCTTCGTAATAGTCGATGTTGAACTGTACCTCCTGTCATTATATTGCCTACTGAAGGATTCTAAAAATGATAAGTAACCTCGTCGCCACATAACACAAGCTTGTTTCAATGCGGTCTTATGATGCACAGATTTATGTGGATATCCTGCTGTGCCCTACGAGAAGTAGAGCACAGCAGCATTTTTTTAATTTTTACAACTAATGTGGTAAACAAGCATACGGCCCACGGCAAGTGGTCACCGTAGCCTATAGACGCCTGCAACACCAGAGGCATCACTTGCGCGTTGCCAACCCTTTAGGATAGGAAGTGGGAAAGAGAAGGAGCGGGAAGGGGGAAAGAGTGTGAATGGGCGTCCGGCACTCTCACTTGCCGAACGAAACACCAACAGCAGGAATACTGCTAGTTCACGTCTATATTCTGTGAGAGGGTAGTCCTTCCCCGGTCGAGCCGGCCCATTCAAGCTGAAATCAGCGAGGCTCTACTACTACCATAAAACATAGCAAGCATATTTTATTTATTTATGTAAAGAAATTTCCACTGCATTCCAGAGTTTATAGACGTGTCCTGAATAGCATAGTTCAACCCTATTATGTGGCACCTAACCATAGGTAAGTCATTGTGTTATATGTTCTATACAGGCAAATAAATTCGCACTAAAGCATAGTTGAGAAGTTCCGTAAAACACTTCTTCCTAAGCCTAGGGTAAGTACATGCGTGATGTTAATGTACAAATAGTTCAGTGTTATCTGTTTTTCTATTTGTTTACTGTCGTGTAGTACGGTGTTTTCATTAAAACTACTTATTTTTACTACTGTTAAAGTTTCGAGGAAACTATCGACCAGCGCCTGTTTCCCGGAAATAGTCTTGGGAAAAATATTTTACCAATGACAGCGCTCTTCTAACTTAGCCGTTTAATGACAAACTACGCTGTAGTAGTAAGCCCGTTGGTGCTTTGGGTATTCGTAAGTCTTCAAAGTTTTATGGAGAACTAGATTTTGTCCGCGGCTTCGCTCGCGTTTATCTAGATTTTATCAATAAATTGGTCGCTCGGCAGCAGTATTTTATCAAAAAATTATATTTTCTAGATGAAAGTAAATTATTGACATTCACATTTATAATATTAACTAGATGTTCCCGGTTTCACCCGCGTTTATCGTTACTGCGCCACCCCCGTGGGTCGTAGCGTGATGTTGTGATAGCCTTCCTCGATAAATAGGCTATCCAACACTAAAATAATTTTTCAATTCGAACCAGTAGTTCCTGAGATTAGCGCGTTCAAACAAACAAACAAACTCTTCAGCTTTATAATAGCTGACCCGCGTAACTTCGTCTGCGTCACATAAGAGAGGTCGTAGGCACCTATAATACAATTTTAAAGGAGCTGAAATCCACAAACCACATAAGAACCATTGAACAAAATTTTATAAATATACCTACAGTGCTAATAAACCAGGAGAAGCATCGTTTGTATGTCTGTAATGGGTAATTATTTTGCTGCGATGTTATTTTAAAACTGCGATATCTCCTAAGATATTCATTGAAATCGAATGATGTAAAGGGCAATTTTGTTTTAAATTAAATACTTGTGATGAATAACGTATTTATTTGGATAAGGATGAATATCCGGTTTATAAAAATACCTTCGTAAATAATGCATTATTTTAGAACAAATTTGGTTAGCATAAAAAAGGTTATAGTGAGCCAACCTTAAAAGATAGACATATGCTGTCGCGGACTTTTTCTTAGAACTTTTTAAGGGCAACAATTCTGTCATACATGATTTTTGCGAAACTTTAACTGTTTACGCAACGCACGCAGCGGAAGCTCTCAAAAGGAAAAAAATCCTCCGATTTTGAAACATTCTTCATTAGTGCTCCGCTCCTATTGATCTTAGCTTGATGATATATAGCCTATAGCCTTCCTCGATAAATGGGCTATCTAACACTGAATTTTTCAAATCGGACGAGTAGTTCCTGAGATTAGCGCGTTCAAGCAAACAAACAAACAAACTCTTTAGCTTTATAATATTAGTATAGATTATAAAGCTGAAGAGTTGGTTTGTTTGGTTGAACGAGCTAATCTCAGGAACTACTGGTTCGAATTAAAAAAATATTTTATTGTTGGATAGCTTATTTACCGAGGAAGGTTATAGGCTATATAACATCACGCTACGACCCAAGGAGGCGGCGCAGTAATCATAAACGCGGGTGAAACCGTGGGCAAATCGGTCAATTATAAAGTGGAGACCTAAAAAGAACTAATCAATCTTAACTAACTATGACTTGGATTAATAGCGATCTAGATCGTGTAGTTCAGATTTGAGTTCGCTCCTTCGTATCAGTTTGTTCGCGAATAAGTCTAATAGACAATAGGCCATTATTAAATATCTCTCTTTTCATCAATTACTTTTGCTACATTCTTTATTCACCGGGACATACATACACAATACCTTGTATATAAGACTGAGTGCCATTTTAACAAATTAAAACATAAACGGAAACTACCTGTCCAAAAGATGAACCTAAAAGACTCCAGAACCCAAAGCGATAAATATATTATGCTTAATAATGCTTATGTGATGCTTCGTCATACATGTGGCAATTGATTTTTACCGACTTTTTTTTTATGTTTGTTACCTCGTTACTTTCGACTGGGTGAACCGATTTTGATGATTCTTTTTTTATTTGAAAGCTTCCCGTGTGGTCCGATTTAATTTTGATCAAGATTGGACCATTCGTTTCCGAGTTATAGTTAATAATGCGTATTTGGCTACTTTGATGATGTTCTCATATTTGGCAAGGTTCACTAAAATCCGAGAAATAAACAAAATTTTAACAAAAAAGAATACCGACTTCAAATAAGAATATTCTAAAACTTAAAATGCACTAAAAAGTTAATAAATAATTGCATATTCCTGTGAATAATTAAATTATTGTTATTATTGGAGTCGGTGTCAGCCAAGGTAGGTTTGTAACTAATTAAACATAAGATGTCTTACTATAATCATAACATAACATTGGCATGCACAATTACACACATAGACGCAGCACGCGGTGCGGGCGGCTCCAAAAATAACAATAATTTAATTATTCACAAGAATATGCAATTGTTAATTAACTTTTTAGTGCATTTTAAGTTTTAGAATATTCTTATTTGAAGTCGGTTTTCTTTTTCGTTAAAATTTTGTTTATTACCTTTCTGTTATACTCTGCACATCTAGAGTATCAAACTATACACTTTATATTAATAACATTGGTAGGTATTAGGTTGTTATTATTATATGAAGTTAAATATGACCATACTTTTTAGTTACACGCTGTATGCGGAGGGTAGAATTTAAATGTATAATGACCTTATTATGCATTCAAATTCTGTTTTCGTTGTGTCTTTGTCGCCTGAATATTATATTATATTAGAGTATTGATAGCTATGTAAGCTATCAGTATATCGCTATTTATTTTTCTTGTATGGGCTATTCTGCCATCCCTTGCTTTCGAAATTGGGTTTTGACGTATTCGGAATCAGTGAAAAGACGCATATCTGCCAGTATTCTTATATTAATCTACACTAATATTATAAAGCTGAAGAGTTTGTTCGTTTGTTTGTTTGAACGCGCTAATCTCAGGAACTACTGGTTCGATATTTTTTCTTTTTTTTATACATCTAAGGTGGCAAACAAGCATACGGCCCACCTGATGGTAAGTGGTCACCGTAGCCTATGGACGCCTGCAACACCAGAGGCATCACTTGCGCGTTGCCGACCCTTTAGGAAAGGACGTGGGAAGGAAAGGGAGCGGGATGGGGGAAAGGGGGTGATTGGGCCTCCGGTACTCTCACTCACCGAACGAAACACAACAGTAGGACTACTGCTATTCCACGTCGATATTCTGTGGGAGTGTAA
The DNA here is from genome assembly GCA_963564715.1 of Catocala sponsa. Lineage (NCBI taxonomy): Eukaryota > Metazoa > Arthropoda > Insecta > Lepidoptera > Erebidae > Catocala > Catocala sponsa. The sequence continues at coordinate 15,423,633 of OY751351.1, forward strand.
ATCAGCGAGGCTCTACTACTCAACGTTGAAAAATTCTTTAATGTTGGGTAGTATTATTTTAATGGGCTATTTGTATACGACTAATTATTTTTCTTGTACCTATGGGCTATTAGTACACAGCTATTATTTTTTTTATTTCTTTATTTTCTGTCTCTGTTTAGAGTTGCACGTGTTAATGTCACCCCTGATCTTGTCAAGACAAGACCATCGGTTACCTCTTTAAATGTAAATGACAGGTAATGGTATGCTTTTCATTTACTTTTATATGTATCACGGAATTGAGAAAACGAAGAGAGTTGCGTACATACGCCTAAAACTAGTCATATATTTAGATCTTTGAAATTGCCATTTTATATTTCGAAATCAATAACTTTTATGCTTTGTATACTATTTTATGAATTCTTCATTATGTTAAGTCCAATTTAATGATATCTCTTGTTGTTTGATTTTGAGCCTAAAACAGAAATTCCTAAAATCAGTAAAGGTTACTACTAAACTACTTATGGTGAATTAAAGCAACCAAACTAAGAAGACTGTTGTCGACCTAAAATTGGTAACAAAGGAGATGGCCAATAAATGTATGAGGCTGAGCCCCAGAATGTACAGCGATCAAATAGATGATTATTGACAGTTTAGACCTTCTATATAAAGAATTAAAAAGGTTTATCAAGCAAAGCAGATCTGGACAAAAGTTATGAAGGTTGAAAAAATAGATATTTTATCACTGCGATATTCTCATAATTCCATAATGCACCTTAATCAAAACATAGATTATGTACCATTTTTGCTAAAAAGACATGACAAGATTAGCAGTTTTTTAGTTGGATAAAACAGAGCTATCCACAGTTACCATAGTTTTGTTTTGTAGGGTTTGTGTTACAATAAAAATAAAACAAAGAACATTGTTTATAACTAGTGGAGCACTCGCGTGGGGCTACGACACTATAAAATAAAGGTGAAACAAAGTAATTGCACAAAAACGCACAAAACGACAACCAATAACCAGCGCGTGAGACGAGTTTTTGTCATAATGTCAATTGACAATTTCTTGAGTGTTGCAATTAATTAAATCGAAATATGCCTAGACGTAATATTCTTTATGATTTTGGTATAATTAATTATCTAACACTGATTTCGTATAATGGAGAGTATATTATAATTTATTATTATTTGGTATTATAATTAAGAAATATTAATATGAAGTAAGTTAGTGATGCAATAAATGTTGGAGTAGAATACTGAATGCGCTTACTTATTTCATATTTTACCCTATTTTTAATTATTATTTATATTACATGGCAATACAATTCACTTAAAGCGTATTCGAACTGTTGTCTTCGTTTAAATCCTTTTTTTTTTGTGAACTTTTCTCCATATCTGCTAAGAACTTTAAGATGTTCAATATTTATAATTTATTTTATGTATTTTATTTACAAATCTTTTATCAATGTACAGCTTGGGGAACATATTGGCTAAGTCCTTTTATGAAAAATAATTGATTTAGATTATTATCTCCGAATAAAATATTTTTTAAATTATCGTTATATTCAAATATAAGTGACATAGTGTATAATATGCAGAAACTATGAACGACGTATGAAAAAAAGCAATTTCATTAGTGAAGCTCTAATACCAACTTAGTAAATATTGAATTACATGAAAATTTATCTGTGCTTCTTGCATTTACAAGAGTATAGATTTGAAAAGGTGCTTTAAAATTATTTCAGTTTTAATGGGTGCTGTACGCAAGACTCAATTCTACTTCCATTCCCTATTCCGTGATATGAATTTGGTAATTTAGTGACAAAGATTGAAATCATAGATGCACTTAAAATATATGGTCATCTTTCTGCACGTTAAGTTGCCATCTGATACACAATGCCAACACGACAATTAGGTAATATGGTATTATTATGCTCACTCGCATTGAAAGTTCACTCTTGTTCTTTGTGAGCTCACTCTTCTTAGCATGGACACTTTCTTGTGATCAAAGTACGGTGACAGATCTATGATTTGAATCTTTAGTTGGCGATACCTCGATCAATGGTCTCCAATCTAACAACCATATGTTGAGTATGATGTTAGAAACTGACCCTTACGTCATACACGGAAGAGTCTTTAATTCGGTGTAGGTACTTACATATTATATTTCGTTATTTAATTTTCCATTTATTAATAATTTCATTGGTATCATATCGAGGTATTGTTTAACAGCAGGACTGGTTAAACAAGAGACGAATTGTAGAATGTCTTGAGTAATAGATTTTTGTTCCGAGTCTGGGTGTTCCAATGTCCTTTGTTTCAATGTTTGTAAAGTACTCCGACAGCGTGTAAAGTCCCTCAAACCGACAAAAAATATGGCTCTCGTTTAACCTGTCATGCTGTATATGTGTATATTGGTGTGCTTTTTCTTTTCTTGCTAATAAATTTTCTTTTAATAATTTTCTTTAGTCATGGTATTGGTGTGTGTGTTATTTGTGTTCTGCTATTTATTTGTTTCTCTTTTTGTTCTGTTTTCTGTCTCTGTTCAGCGGTGCACGCGTTAACGTCTTTCGTGTTCCTACTAATGTTACTTCTTCGGTGGTTCCATCGGTTAACTCTTTTAATATTAAAAGCAGGTGGGTAGTTTTATTTTTTTTTTTTTTTTAAAGTGAAGTACACTTATTGTTGGATGAAGTTTTTGTATAAACAAGTATCAAAAGCGTTTGAAAGTTTTTGGCAAAATACCTACTTGATTTTTAATGAGAAAAATACTATCATTTCGAAAGTTAAAATATAAATAACAAAATATTAATTTTTAGTATTCATATAATTAATTATTTTTGGTATTACATTGTTACATTACATTCCATTTCTTTCTGTTCTTAATACACCCCAAAAGGTATACCTAATAGGTATTTTAAAACAACGTATTCCAAGACGGATTTCAAATGTCATTCAATAAGTGTCATTCGCTTTTTGCATGTTAACTGCATGTACAAAACGCATAGATACAGTGTAGGCCTACCATTAAATGTATACCTAACTAAAAAAACTTATAACGTACCAAAGTTCAGAAAGAATTTTGGAAGAAATGTGTTTAATGGTAGGCCTTCAGAAGACCGACTCATACAATTGCAGTATCGCGTGTACTATTTTATTCGAATATCAATCGAATGAAATATTGCGCGTTTCTAGATTGTATGCTATTTATTTTGCATGCTACTTTTATTATTTAGTTTGACATCGGTTTTGTTTTATTTTTGGTTTTTATTATATTTTATTGTTAAACATGGCTTTTATTTTTTATTAATACTTGGTTATAAACGGTTGTATAAATAATTTTGTGTTTATAAATTGTGTTAATTATTTATGTTGGGTATATTGGGTGATTTCTGTTAGGAATCTAATTTAGGAGAACTAGTCAAACGCAAACACAAGCGTGTTTGCGTTTCGATACCCGGATCAGGCAGTTATCTAATAATCCTATGTCCTCTAGTCAGTCTTTACAGTGTTTCGCTATCTCGATCGGACTTAAACCCCGTTTTAAACGAGACAACCCCGTACATAAAATAATACGCACGTTTATCGTCGTTGTAGGAACTGCTTAATACCGTATAGAAGATGCAAGGTAGCAAGTCATTCGGTTGGTAGTGAGCACTCACTAATATAATAATAATAATTTATTTATTTTAGTAAAATTTCTCAATTTTACAATTGCATCTTTACAATTACATTAAGTGCACTTATAGATATTTGAACGCTCGCAAGCATTGGAAAATCTAGGGCAAAGGAATAAAAGAAGCGATGTAAGGCAAGCCACGGGGAAAATAGGTACAAATGTTTGTAATTCTTACAGGCGGAACGCAGTAACAGCATTACTAGTCTTACGCCGATTTTCTTTAAAAACAGTACCCCGAATTATCGGTGGCGGCGGGTTTTTCAATCGTAAATAATATCTTGTCTTTAGGCAAAGTTGAATAATGCTCGGTCACATAATAATAATCATAAACATTTATTTAACTTAAATTGGTACAAATGGATACAAAGCTTATGTTACATCGTAAAGGTAATTTATAAGGGTTGCCTGTACTAGGGTAAACCTGTGCCACAGGCATTAAGGGCACATACTGTATAATAAAGATATAAATTCTAAAACAATACTTATAAAACATTATATTTGTATACAAAACATATGAATTTATAATTTATAAAGTGATTACTATGACAACTTAAAGAGCTAATTCATGGTCTGTGCCGTCGGCTTGACCTATGAGATTACCTCTCTCGATTTACCTTAAGATACATACATGTCTTAACTTCCCGTGCCGTCTAGACGCGCTCGCCACCGCCCGATTCCCATTCAACCCGCGCGGGGTGAGGGGCGTGCGGGCGGGGGTTAGGGCGGTGCGTGTCAGTTATTATCTCGAGTTATTTTATTGCGTAACACTTATTAGACAAGTCATAAAATTTTCAGTTTGATCGTAGTTCAAGGTTTGTAAATATTGTTGAACTAATTGCTTAGTGTTAGCATAATTTTTGTCATAAATCGCAGTTATTTTGTTTATCTTATTATAAAGAAAGGGACCTTAAAATGCGTAAAACCTATTGGTAAAATATACTTAGGTTGAGACTGAGTAGTACAAACGATATCTTTCCGTCGCTTAGTGTTAGTAAGTTCCGGGTTATAATCAAGAGTAGTATGTTGTTTTAGTACGGTGTGCATTATAAAAAGCTGCCGGACTGTTAGTACTTTAGAATATTGATACAAAAGGCATGTGGGATAGCGAAAAGGTCGATGTGTAGCTATTTTTGGGAGTGCTCTTTGTGCTCTTTCAATTGGAAGAATAACAGATTTTGCGATGCCTCCCCATGTGGTAATACAGTATTGAATAATGGATTGGCACAGTGCCTTGTAGACCTGTATAATAAGTCTAGCAATGTACCTGGTGGACAGAAATATACCAAATAGCAGAGCTGGCTAATACTGCCATCATAAGACATATTTTTCGACATTGAGACATATTTGGATTAGGATTTAATAAGAAAAGACGCATCGGACAATATTTTTATATTAACCTAGCTTTTGCTCGCGGCTTCGCTCGCGTAAAAGTAGGTTAGTAACAGTTCTTTTTTTAAATAGAGTATAGCCTATGATACTCCGTGATAATAAAGATTAAAGGTGAAAGAATTTTTAAAATCGGCTGTGTGATTTTTGCTTTAAATCCTTGCAAACAAACAAAAAAATCTTTCCTCGTTATAATATTAGTATAGATATAGAAAAACTGGCAGTCTTTTTTCTTTATGACGGCAGAATTGTAATACTCTACCTACCCCCTCAGAAATACAGGCGTGAATCTATGTATTTAAACATTTGTCATTAAGGCCATAGCGATGTTGGTCGATAATTTAAATTGAACATAGCATTCCATTTTCCGATATGAACTATAGTAGGTACATATAATTCACAATATTATCTATATTATAAAGCTGAAGTTTGTTTGAACGCGCTAATCTCAGGAACTACTAGTCCGAATTAAAAAAATCTTATAGTTTTGGATAGCTCATTTATCGAGGAAGCCTACAGGCTACATAACATCACGCTACGATCCACGGGGGCGGCGCAGTAATCATAAACGCGGGTGAAACCGCGGGCACATCTAGTCACCTATAAAAAGAGTTAGGTAATGCATCCATGTAGTAGCAGCTAGACACCGCTACGCTTGCGTAATATTTATAAACTACCTATATACTTAGACTAGCTGACCCGCACAACTTCGTCTGCTTCACATAAGAGAAGTTTCCCCGTTCTTGCAACATTTTTCATTAATGCTCTGCTCCTTTTGGTCGTAGCGTGATATTATGTAGCCTATAGCCTTCCTTGATAAATGGGCTATCCAACACTAAAATAATTTTCAATATTCGAATCAGTAGTGCCTGAGATTAGCGCGTTCATTCAAACAAATAAACAAACTCTTCAGTTTTATAATATAAGTATAGATTGCGTGACGCCTGTACCCTTGAGAAGGTAGGCAGAGGCGTTTTACAACAAAATTTCGCTAACTATGCTATAGGAGCGAGCCTTTTGTTTTCTACCAGACTTCGTTCTGCTGCAGAGAACTTTGTGACAGAAAACCAATAGCATTTCACATTAATGCACATTACATTCACTATTGTTGCCCGAAACTGACCCAGTGGGCACGGGCCTCTTCTCGGTATGAGAACGATTAGACCAGCATGGTAGACTATCTACTGTAAAGTTGGCAATGCGTGAGTGGTTCTCTCTGGTGTTATAAGTAGTTATCCTTAGGTTAGAGTTTAATTCTTGGGTCGACTATATGCTTGCTGGGCATATCTTTATAGTAGCACGGAGTGTTTTTCATTGAGACTTAATGCGGATTAGGTAGTCTTAAAATACCCTAACAATTGAGGTACCAGCCTTGAAACAGCCTAACATTTGTAAGTTAGGAAAACCCGACGCTACTTGGTTAGTAAGACCGTCATAAGCGAATGGTAGATTTACTAATCATACGGAAAGGAAAATAAATGTAGTATTTAATTTTAAATTAACTATAAATAATGGATATAGTAATTAATAACTAATTATATATTTCCTTAATCCATTTTTTGTAATGAAAAATATTTTATACAGCTAAGTGACAAATAAATATGTTAAGCGATTACTGTATATGATCTTTGTAATGCCAGGGATATCACTCGCGTTTCCGATCCGAGGGAGATGGAGTAAGAGATAGGATAATAAGAGAAAGGTATTTAATTTCGCGAAGGACCTTTGCAATTTTGTTTTATATATATGTTGTGCATGTTTATTCGTTTATCCGAATCGACCGCAAAATAATCAATTTTCGGTTTAATTCAGCATTGCTGGAGTTGACTAATCGAATCGAATCGAGAATTTATGAGTGCCGACTAGAGAGATAAGCAGATTATAAGATAGAGTTACAAGAAATTTGTCAAGTTTATACACGACTATTTAAATTTTAATTAAATACAATAACTATATTCGATCTTTTAATTGATTCGGCGCGTTCTTAAATCGATTAATTGAATAGATTCGATGTTATCATCGATTTTTTGACCTAAAAATCTAATCCTTGATTAATTAGTAATTAGTCTAAATAAGTTTTTAATGAAATTAGTTGTTATAGTGAAAGAAGGTATTAATTTTCAATACTTGGTGCCTATTCTTTGTAGGGTGTTGAGTTTGCCTCCAAACAATTTTTTTTTACAATGTCTGCAATTGGCGCATTGACCCTATTATATTGTCATGACTTCTTATTTTTGTTAATAATTCTGTTCGGGAGTTTTTATTTACCCAGCCTGGCAGCACAGCCAACCATCATTTTTAAATAGTGGGGTTATTGTAGAAGGGAATAAGTAACTGGTCTCTGGGAAAAAGATCGCTCAGCAGTGAGGAACTAGCATTCAACTGAGTAAGACGTTCTCAATAGTCCGTGTAATTTGGTAATATAGTCACATAATATTTTAGACGAGTGAGTTTCATTATAATATGCAACCGTTCTATTGTAATCGGTTACCGTAAAAGGTAGGGTCACCGCTTATCCTTTTATATGTCAAATATCCATTCGTTTTCGACACCCTACAAATCGCATTTTAGAATGTGTGCCTGCCACATAGTATTAGCAGACGCAAGGGCGCATAATAAACCTATTGTGCTTTTTACTTGCAGCGGAATAGATGACGGTCGGGTAGTCAATGTCACAATGTATAGACCAAGAAAACGCGTATTACGTCATCGGTAAGATCTGTAGTGTGGCTAACTTAGAATTGACATTGTTGCGTTTACGACATGAATTTTCTTGTGTCTTCCGTTTTATCACTTTCTTGTATTTCAAGAGGGTGGCACTCACTGTTTGCTGATAACATTGCTGAACCTGGTTACACAGTACAATAATTAATAATAAATAAGATAAAAGCATTTCAATCTAGTTGTAGGAGTTGTTATCAAATGATGCACAATACAAACTGACGTTACCGCTGTTTAACCACAACTGTGCGAGGGAGATTGCGTTTTTTTTGCACTTTGAACCCACTTTTTCATATAAGTATCCAAATTTAAAATAATAATACTCCCTTATTTTGCAAAAAAACAAAATCAAATCAAATGCATGTATCCTATTGGGAGCAGTGTCTCAAATTTTAATAGAAAGGCTACAGACACAGGGAATCATCTTAAGGTGTTTTTAATTTTCTCGACAGGTTTGATCTTTGGAAAACTTTTCTTCTATGTGTAAATCAATAGTGTTATAACGAAAACTGTGTAGTTTTTATCTTTCCAATGGGTAGGTATTAATATGGTGTTTATGCTAACATATTTAAGTAAATGTAATTAGGTTAAAAAGCGAAGTGAAGTTGAATATGATTTGTAAATTGGCAATTTCGTGTAAATCACTAATTTGAACCGTTCTTCAATGTTTATTAAGTCCTGCGGATCTTACACGGATTTCTCTAGAGCATTCTGGTTGAAAATGTCTTATTAAAAAATGCTGATTACCTACATTGAACTAAAAGAACTCGTAATTTCTTTATACACTCCAGTAAGTTATTTGTTTAATTTTACTAGCTGCAGCTATCTACATACGCATGTGTAACATGGTAGATATGTATTTCGGAAGCAGAAACGTGTCCGCCTTTTAGATAAGCAAAAAATATTGGACACGTATTGTCTTTTGTCTCCAAACTAATAACAAAGAAGATACGCGTTTAAATTTCATGTTACGTCACTTTTAGGTGACAAGGTTCAAAATTGTGACGTACAAGCCACCATTGCCGAACTTTAATGCACTATATCTCAGTAATTCTTTTTGTTTTTTATTATTTTAATTGTACTTTTCTTTTTTAAATTCTTATTTTGTTAAGAGCTTGTAACCACACACGGCCGTGTCAGATCCATCATACCCCAAAAATGATTAATTATTCATATTCTACCATAAGTAAACCTTATCTATTATCTAGTAAACGAAAATAGCTGCTTTAGACAGGGGCTCAGCTAAAATACTTATAAATCCATCAAACAAATTTTAAGAGATTTAATTATTTGCTAATCTAAAAGATGGACTAATTAGAATCACTTATTTTCAACCCTGTCATTACGCCTATTCTCACTACTGTAAGAATCACACCACATAACACTACCGAAGAGGCAAGGACGTAATAAAATGGTCTCATAACCTCGTGTGGTTAGGAGTCCAGGCCTAATATTTCTGGGATATGCTGTCATTATGCGGCAATGGTTAGACAAATATTATTTAGTCACTGGATTAAGTTAATGAGTTTAGTCACGCGATGCTGTGACACATATTATTAAATACCACTAGCTTTTACCGATAGCATCGTTCCCGTCAGAAAATATGCTGTTTCAAAGGGACAGTGTTTGTTTTTCTAGTAATAACAAAGTTGAAAGACTTTCAGACGCTACTGTGGAACCCTTCAGAACTAATTCGTATTAGTCGTTCGACCCAGCAAAGAAATTCGCTGCTGTAGCGAATGAAAACTGTCATTTGTGTAGTCGCTAATTTCATATAATAACATTATTTATGATTGATTTCTTAAATATTACTAAGATATATACAACAATTTAAACTCTACAAAGTTTTATAAATTGATGTTCTGAGAACCCATTTTAATCTGTTGCCATATTATCGATATATTGATCAGTTCTTGTTGCTCTTTTTCAACATATCTTAATCATAATGAATCTTTGGACTGGGTTCAACAGTAGTGATAATTCAAATTGCCGAGTATTGACACTTATCTCTCGGGATAGTAAAACTGTCTTGAAACCCGCAATGCATTTATTCTATTGAGTCGCAGCGTGTTGCAGCAGCAATATGTTTTCAAATATGTCTGGCATTCTATTAATTAACACATACATAAATAAACAGAAGGAAATTAAAAAATACTATAAATATTTATGCTTTAAAACATGTTTTCTGTTTATCGGCACATTAATAGGCTATTTATTTTTATATGAAATTGTTGAAAGTAATGTTTTACTGTAAAGTGGTACTTGAAACAGCATTATTTACAAACAATATTCCATTTGCCATTATTTAATGGTTTGTATAAATTTATACATAATGATGACATTACTGACATACTAAGCTGAACAAGGAATGACGTGCTTTGAAATATACACTTAATTATATTTCCTCGTACATTATTTGTTTCTCTTTTAAGGGTGTTTTCACAGTACGTTAGGTGAAAGCTACGATAGAAGGGGCCGCTGATATGGGGCCATGGGTCCAACAAGCAGAGGCCATTCGATAGTTTTAATTTAAGAGTGCATAGGGCACCTTCTGAGGAATTAGTTCTGGCAGGTTTTAAAACTATTACTACATGTAAAACTTCATAATTATATGGGCTATAGAGATGACGTGTTTCATTGGAAGCATGTCGTGTTCACTAAATACTCGGGAAACGTGCAATTTCTACTGATGCCAATATAAACATAGCGCTTATAAGCCCGAAGCACACGCAAGCTCGGCGGACGCCAATGTCCTTTATTAAAAAAGACGACTATATTAAGACAACGGTGTTCTCTACGTATAAATAAAATAATGTATAGTTACATATGGCAAAGTCAGTCATTTATTCACTTAGTAACCACTTATGAACGTTAAAGGGGTTATTAAATCGGAAGCACCCAGTATACTGAACGATTAATAAATTACATAAAATGTGCGATTTTATTTAATGACCGTACATTCGTGTTGGTGTAAATAACTGTGCATTCGAAAGATATTCGAATACATTATCTACATTCGAATTACATGTAGTATAGGTAGACAACACAATACACAAGTATGTTGTGTGGACAACAGTCAACACGACGGAAGATGTTGCGCACGCAGCGCCACGTCAGAGTCTATAGTCGTGTTGAGTAGGAATCGTATGATGTACTATTGTATTCGAAAATTATTCGAATGCAAAAACGCGTATAGCAAATGCACATAATTACGTGATATTATGCGATTTTAAACATATAAATTATACAATAGAAAATATTAACAATACGGTAGAAACTAAACTAGAAATATTAGTAATAAGTATCTATATACTTACTAATGTAATATTTTCATATGATGTATCTAAGATTTATATTAGCCTTAGTATTAAGTATTGCGCCACAAAATGATGCTGTTATTAAATTATGCTCTTTAGACGTGACACTAATACGTGATCTATGCATAGGTATGCATGGATCTTCTGATCCATGCATACCTATGCATAGATCACGTATTAGTGTCACGTCACGAAAGTAACTATACACAGCAGACGTGCATATGCGTGTACATTCATGACGTTCTCGTCATGAATGTACACGCAGTAATGTACAGTAGATGGTAGTTGTCGACTATGCCTAGTAAAGGACGAGACCACGCAACATATTGTATCCGGATGTGAAAAGCTGGCCGGCACTTACTACACCAAAAGACACAACAATATAGTGCAATACATCTTCTGGATCCTAGCTAAAAAGCACAAATTCCCGGTCGCTGACCTATGGTGGCTAGAACACCTGACGCAACCGCAGGTCAAAGAGAATGAGAGTGCAAAAATAATGTGGGAGATACCGGTACAAACAGACATTACCATAGTACACAATAGACCAGACATAATATACATAAATAAAATAGAAAATAGAACATACCTGATAGACATTACAGTACCATCTGATTACAACATAGGAGCAAAAGAAATAGAAAAGCTTAGTAAATACCATGCACTTAAGAAAGAAATAACTAGATTATGGAAAACACCCACAGAAATAATACCCATAGTAGTAGGAGCCACCGGAGTAATAGCCAAAAACATAAATAGATATTGTAGCAAATTAGATTCTAACATAAACATTTCAATAATTCAAAAACAGGCAGCAATACACACATCAACAATAGTCAGAAAAGTTTTAGGAGATACAGTTTTTGTTAGCGGGGGCACTGAGCCACCTTTTCCCTGAGGGTCTCAGGGCGGGTACTCAGTATACCGAGCTAAAGCTCGAGAAGAGAACACCTAATAATAATATAATATTCTATCACACACACATCACCATCTAGCCCAAACTAAGCAGAGCTTGTGCTATGGGTACTAGACAATGGATAAACATACATATCTACTTTCTTTTTTGTAAATACATACATAATATTATACCTACATTAACTTAACTGCGCTCCGTGCGCATAAACAGCTGATTTGTGTAAATCACGACGATTTCATTACATTGCTGTATTTTAGTCAAATATGGTTTTCTTCCTTCTGGATTTTGCCTTATGTTATGAGTCGTCTGAAATATGTAAAATAGCAGGAAAATGTGATTTTTCTCGAAGAAAATTAAAACGATTTTAATTCAGTACAATAGTCTAAATCTACTATTTCAGTTTTCGTTGTCCATTACACCCAGTACGTGTGTATGAAAACTATAAAAAAGAAATATGAATGATGGTAAAACAATAGTTGTTAATTAAGGTATAAAAAAGTCCCGTGTGTAGGATATTAGTATTTTTCAATCAACTCTTAGTAATACGTTACCGCATCCAAGCGCTTCCCGTGACTTTTACCAGGTCGTCGGTCCACCTTGTGGGAGCCTACCCCTGCTGCGTCTTCCGGTGCGGTTTTGTATTCTATACAGAATATTGATAAAGTATAGCGTTGAAATAATAATATTTTATATGGATTTTAACGCGTTGTTTAATTTAAAACACTATTTCAACATTTTGAAACTATTAAACTACTACTTTTAAGCTTTACCACTTTAAGCTATTAAACTATTTATGATTTAGGTTTACCCTTTCCCGACGTTTCGGTTGTTTTCCAGCAGCCATGGTCACGGGTAGACTGTCCACGTGACCATAGCCATAAAATCCGTATAAAGTAGTTTAATTTCAATGTATAACATTCGCATAAACGTAAGACAATATAAAAGTATGGCATCTTAATTACTATCCTATGCATATGCATGGCATATGCTTACAGTATGAGTAGGCATATGCGTGATACTTACGTATGCATGTAAGTAGTTACATGCACTATGTACATAACAATGTATGCACGTGTTGAAATTAAAAATTCATGCGTATGCGCATGTAATGATTTTAGTGATTAACTTTTGTTTTATTTATTTTTTTATCTTTTCAGGCCCTCTGTGCTTAAGTAAGTAGACGGTAGTAAGTAATGAAATATGCATGATTTTTTTTATTGCATGATTTTATGTACTTAACTGTTAATATATGTATATCCTACATATACCGACTAACTTTAAAATACTAACACTAAAATGTGTAATTATTCTTGCATGGTATTTTTACTGCATTCTGCATGGCGTTTGTATAATTTACTACGACTTTAGCATACTATACTAAATTATAGAAAGTGAACGAAGCGGAACCTGGATGTAGAATGCTGTCGCTTTGTCAAGTAAGCTATAAGTAGCCGTGCGTGAGTTATTTAAATGACACTTTATTATAAAATAGTTTTAGTTTCCATTGTCGGCATCTATTTGATGATTTTCATAAACTATATTACCAGCACCGCACTTTTTTTAATGTACACGAAGTTGTTTGAATGATGACACTTTCTGTAATTTAGTGGTTTGCATGTTCTTAATCTGTGTAGCAAAATATATACTAATAGAAATGGTATACACATACTAACTATTACCTACAGAATTACAATATTTTTATATACATATTTATTTTCGTAAAGATTTGTCTGATGTAAAGTTCTAGAATATACAAATCATTTTATGCTGTAAGCAACGCCTAATGGAGTCCAAAATCCTTCTGATCTCAGGGACAACACGAGGTTATTTGACTGCATTCTTCTGTAAGTTCAAGGTTGTTCCTATCGGTTCAAGGTTCAAGGTTAGTCAAGCTGCCTCTCGGCCTCGCTCAAGCTACGCCAATTTGAATTGAAATCTTAGTTTTAAGGGAAGCTTGCGCTTTAGCGTACCTCTTTTAAAATATGTAGTTATTTTGATTAAATATCATCTTGTGCCTCATCGACAGACCATCGAACATCAACCACATATTGTAATCATAACACAATCGGGCCAGGTGTAAATATATTCTGTTAGAAAACTTTTAGTACCTAGCTGTACGTAGGATGTCCCCGGTTGTTGGTTATGGCTCACCCTCTATTTCATGGAATCTAAACACATCGCTGGCAAAGTGTGGGTGTAATTCGCCTCTGCCGACTCTCTTGAGGATATATGCGGGCGTGAGTAATTTAAAAATTGTTTTTCGCTTGGCCAATGTTTAGATCCTGGGCAATGCTTTTTTTACTCTAGGTTTTTAAATTGGTAATGAGTAAAACAGCAGCGATCAGCAGATCTGATCATCTGATCAAATCAACAGATCTCGAGCTCGATAACAAAGGCGCGCATCTATGACTTTACGAAGTTGTATGCGTATGTATGTATGTCTTTTATGTGCGTATGTATTAAATATTTAATTGTCGCCCGCTTCAACGGTGAAGGAAAACATCGCGAGGAAGGAAACCTGCATTTCTGAGAGTTCTCCACAATGTTCTCAAATATATGTGAAGTCTGCCAATCCGCACTGGGCCAGCGTGGTGGGCTATGGATTATGGCCTAACTCTTCTCACACTGTGAAGAGGCCCGTACCCAGCACAGCGTCGCAATATTACCGCGTTAAATCCATACCTATAAAGTAATTTTATTTCAATGCATAACGCGGTCATTAATATTATGCGAGCCATTACACTTTTAAGATAAGGATGAGAATGGCTAGTAACAAGTTAATTTTATGGCCTTTTTATGAATGACCGAGTACTAACCGTTAATTCATTTGCGTTTTGTGGCGTCATAAATGTTCGTTGCCCGTGGCATAATTTTGCGCTTAATAGGGCCTATTTCATTCCACTTCAGTAACCTAAGGGCTTGTATTCCGACTCAGGCGATGTCGTTTAGCTTTGTCTGTTAGAATGTTCTTAGTAGCAATACGGAGTTGAGATGTGTGTCAAATATTCTCTAAGAGGTTTTCCTTCAAAGGTGTGACTTACAGCAAAGATGAAACGTAGGTTATACCTCTGGCTGAGTCTTTAGATTTTATACAGCAAGTATATATATTTTTACTACTGGTGCCAGTTATCGGTTTTGCTTGTAGTCGATGGTCGGAATTATCGGTAGCAGCACGGAGTCTGTCAATACATTTAAGTCGTAGGCCTGCCTAGGCAAATTGCGGCGACTCCTATTTTGCAAGTAGGAATCGCTTTGCTTCCAAGGAGTGAATGGCGTACCAAAACAGTGATCTCCTCGCCACTCCGGTCGCGTTAAGTGTTTTAGATTTGAATTCCATTCCTGTGTTCCTTAATTGTATTGTTGTACAAGTCCGCGTGAACCAGAGCTTGGGCAAAAGTAGCCTTTAAAAAATCTCGTTGCTGCTGCCTGTAAAAAAGCACTGTGCTTCTAACAAAAATCTGGTAACACTGTTACCTATAATACTAATTTATATTGTGTAATATAACTAGGTGAAAATTGTAGATTCTATGTTAGGTACCTTTTGCCGTCTGAAACACAGGTTCTACAGTTCAACCAAGGGTGTTATACATATAATCAGACCTAAGTAACTCTTTGTATTTGTTATATTATCTTCTCAAGAGTTTTAAAATAAATTAACTGAATTATTTTGCCAAAAGAGGAAATGGTAGGGACAACAGCAATTTAGTTCATTTTGTGTTGTTCAGTGCAAACAATACACAGCTGTACCAAGGCCAGTAATTAGATGTACAAGGTTAATGTAACATACATATATATAAATATAAATATATATTACACCTACAATAATATATATTATACCTACCTACATAGACTCACGGCTATATCCCCAAAAAAGAAGGCAGAGGTGTATTAAAACCATATTTCGCATGATATGGTTATAGATCCTATGTTCTATGACCTACATAAACGAAATGAGCATATGGCGGTCCATCGGGCACAACTCCAGACTTTCGTTAGAGAATGACTTGTCAGAAAAATCCAATAGGTAACATTTGTTTGATCTGGTAATTGAACTCTTCAACAACAACTTCTTTACCACAGAAGCAGTCGTATGGCTTACCACGGAAACAATCCGTCAATCTGTCAGGCATGGCTCGCATGGTGTCCTATTAAAATTAAGGCAGTGCAATGTCCATCGGCAAAACAAACGAACATTCGATAGTTATATGATCTCGCATTCAATATTTTCAACGCTTTTCTGACCTACATGGGTATTTAGGTTATAAGTTTTGTAAGATATACCTTGAGCATATTTTCTATACTACCAAGATGGTGATGGTACCAAGCAGATGGCCCGCCTAACGGTTACCGGTTACCTACCGTATTCTATAACCGGTTACGACCCTTATGCAGTGGTCCAACCGCCGGCGAGAAAACGACTCTATCGGGCGATTTTCTCTCAAGAAACTCACAATTAATATACATTCCGTGTAAACGAAAGATATGCATATATTAAAAGTTGCTGTCTGACTGTTCACACTGCCGGCGACGACTCGCTTTACTAGTTTTGGCGCTGTCTCCACGAGCGAGAGAATCGTGACGAGTCCGCGCTTCTATCGTCGGGTAATCTCTACGAACGAGCGATTATTCCGCAAGCGTATCGTCACAACTCGTGACGGAATCACAACGTGTCCGCGACGACTCGTAACGGAATCGCCGCATTTCCTTGACGATGCGTTGTGATTTTATTTGCCCGCCGCGCGCTCGCTGCGAGATCGCCACGTTCTGCGGCGAGCGCGCGGCGGGCGCGCCACCAGTAGCGACGATACCGCGACGATACGATGACGTTACGAGCGCACATTGCCACTCGTCGCATCGCCGCGATAAAATCGCCGTGTGGAGACGCGTTCATAGAGAGTATATAGAAATACGTGGCACGACGATAATATCGCCGCGATTCTCTCGCTCGTGGAGATGGCGCCTTAGTCGCTGAGCGGCAAGATCTTTCAAAAATAAACTCGCTCAGCGATACTCGTTCAGCGATGCTCGCTCGCTTGATCATTTCTTTTCATGATCATCTAAACAGTGCGGCTTTGAAAGTAGACGTAGGTATGGATATATCAACAAATTATTGCAACTCTCATTGTTGTCTAGTTCAGATGACGACGATGATGTATTTTACGATAGTGTTTGTGTAGTGGCAGCGGCAACTCTGAAAAAACGGAAGAAAATGAGAGGGAAAATAAGACTATTTTGGATGCAAAATTTGTGGTCGCGCGCACAGGACTGAGCGACCGCGGGCGAGTGTCGCGAGTAATCGCTCGTCGCACTTACACACTCGCTTATAGCCCGGCGACAAAACTATAGAAACTATACACTCGCTTCCCGCTGATCGTCAACTCGTTTATAGTCTCTCGTTCATCGTCGGCGGCCGGACCCCTGCCTTAGGGTTTCATATTAGGTGGCAATGCGAGAGTTTCTCCCACATTGCAAGCGCGCGTTTTAACAGAATAAATATTATGTTAAAGTCTATAAATCATTTATTCGTTTAGGTAACAAAACAAAACAGCAGTTATTAATGTGATCGTTTTGTTGGCCCGTGACCCGTTCACCCACCAGCATCAACCACCAGTGGGTCCACGGGAATTTCCGTTTACCCGTGCACCCACTGCATTATGGCGGGAAAATATCGATATGATTTAAATTCTGTCGGCACTCGTGTACAAACTGGCCATTGCATTGTTTGTGCCTACTGATAAAATATTAGTAGTGTGGTTACTGAAGTATACTTCCTCTTATTATAATGTCGAGGCAATCTACCTATGTTGCGATAGGTTCGCTTGCTTGATTCTTTCTTTTCTTGATTTGCTTCTTAATGGACAATAATTTTACTACCTAATATGTAGCTGCAATATTTTCACTTATAGTCTGGCTTGGACTCCAGTTTATTGCGGCAGCTATATCAAGTTATTGTCGGGCTGTATAGCCGAGCTCGCGCAATATATTGCCATGCATTGTAGGTACTGTATGGGCAGTTGGCAATGTTGCCAGGCACTATATTGCCTACACTTTATAAACGGGCTTTTAATGGTATTCCATTAAAAGCCCGTTTAGTTATTAGTAAAATATATATTATAAATATACCTACATACATACATACATACATAAGTGTACTTAGTACCTACGTACTATATTATATTCGTATATTATAATAAGTTAGTATAACGGTAGGCAATGGTTTGCTATGAGCGTTGTTTTGGGTTTTCAAATCGGAAAATAGTTTTTTTACACAGCTTTGATTGTGGTTTTCCTTGTTTAAAACTTGTCCACATATACACAGTAGGTATGTACCTACCGATACAGGAAACATATATAAATTTAATTATTTTATACCATTGTTTTTGTGTAAGACCTATTTATTATTATTATTTTTTCCTGGAGGAATGCATTGCATTATGTCGGACTCACCGGGGTAAAGATGATATTAGACCTCCCAGAATACCGACTAAACCTACCACGGCGTTCCTTGGCAAAACCGCAATCGGCGGGGCCGCGCGAATCACTTGCACATGCGGTCGCACCTCAGCCGAGGTTTCGGCTCGCCGTATGAATCGGCAGGCCACTATACGATAAGACCTTTGGTCACTTCTCAACAAAATCTGTGGTCCCCCTAGAGGGGAGACGGACTCGACACAGAGGCGCGCGTGGGAACACGCCGCCTCTCGGACCTGGTGCTGAACGGATGGCGGGCAGGCCCACAAAGCCCACCATCCCCAGGTCAAACCTCAGGGTGGCTGGAGGTCATCCCGCGCCCTCCGGCGCCCGGCTCTGCGGTTAGGGAGAGGGTTTAAGCGCTCCCGCTCCCGTTCCGCCGCCTCCTTGATGGAAATCACTTCCTCACAGAAGGAGGCGACGGCGTTCCACAACCTCTCACGCCGGACCATAGACTACGGCCGAGAGCGAGAGGGCAACCAGTCCGACTGCCGCGATCAATTCACGACGCTGCGATGCCCAGGCGGGGCAATCCGCCAAAGTGTGCAGCGCCGTGTCCTCAACAAAGTCGCGGCAGTCACCGCAGTGGTGACAACCGGGCGTCTCTTGCCGGCCTATAAGACACAGGAACTGGCCAAAGCAACCATGGCCAGTCATTACCTGTGTCAGCCGGAAGGTGAGGGCGCAATGCCGCCTCTCCAGCCACTCCTCAAACACGGGACTTACCGCCACGATCTTGGCGTGCTCGAAGACCTATTTATTTTGATGTAACTTCGAGTAAATTAATTATCCTTGTGAATAAATTACTCTTAAATGTAAATGCACCTTTCCATATCACATATTTATTTAAAACACTAAAAACATTAAGTCACTATTTAAAAATAACATGTTGTAACACAGTTTTAACAAACTATTTATTGGCACTAATCATTTACTAAAACGTATATCGATAACTATTTATTTTATATAGGCACCTCTTTACTAACATTTGGGTTCGTTAGGATAATATGTACCTACCTACTATACCTATACTAGGGGCAACACAATCAGGTTATTTGTAACATTCGTTCGAGTGTATGCTGTCTAACTAAGGGAACGTCGCCATGCTACGTGACGCATTTTACAATTTTACCTCCTCTTCCCTGCCTCCCGTGACCACCCGTAATATATGCCAAGATCCTCTCCCACCCCTCTAGTTTTCACATAGTAATTAGACAAATATGGTATTAAATAAATTTTTCAAACAAAGCTTAAAAGAAAATAATTTGGCTAATAGGTACTTGTGGCCATATTTGAATATAGCTCGAAGAAGCGCTAGATTTTTCTAGAGGATATTGATTACGCGGTGAAAACCTAAGATGCCTCTTTGTCTAAGCGTGGTATTTTGAGGACCCTCTTCCTTCCCTGAACGGATCACGTAGTAAGTATGGGTACGTTAACGGACTCTAGAGACAGGACCCTCATTACAATGTGTGCAGTGTCTAAAAGCACTACCTTTAGCAATTATATATTTTAATATTATTTATTTATTTATATTATGAGTATTAATTGTGCATTTAAATGTACCGTTATAGCTTTTACTCTAACTCGTGTTACAGATATTCTAGTTGAGTTGTAGTCTCAAGTACAGCCAGCAACATAAGTAGTTAAACATTTAAATTAAACTCATTTATAAGGATTTATTACAAAATTTTGAAACTTTAAACTACTATCATTAAATACTTTACTCGTTACTGTTTACTTCTATTTAAGCTATTTAAATTATAAAAGCTGTTAAGATTGAATTTTATACTTTTGCTGACGTTTTGGTTGCTTTTCAGCAGCCATGTTCACGAGGAAACTGAAAATGATATAGGTAACAATAGTGCATTAAAGACAACGCGATAAAGCTCGTATAAAATACCTAGCTAATTATATAAAAATAAATTAATAGTATTTTACGAATCGAAAATCCTAATTATTCTGTAACTTTGAAATTTGATTATATCAATGATCTTACAACTACATATGCTATAAAAAACAAATAATTGTTATGATTTCGTAAGAGGCAATTAAAATCTCACAAGTGTGACTTATGCTGCTGTCTGGCCGTAGTACATATGAACATCAATGGGCTTCACTATATGCTATATTTTCTATATTCTTTGTATTACATAGATATATAGAGTCTCGTCTCCGAGAGGCGTTGAAGGAGGACAAAGGGACAGGATGCGAGATCCCTCACCTGGATCCGTTCGCAAAGGAAGTCACCCAGTTTGATAAGGAATATCCGAAAGTTACATGTACTGGACAAGACTGGGTTAAGTGTTATGTAAGTATGAGATTTTTAATTTACCTTAAATTAAAGTTGCAAATCTATTATTTTTTTTAAGGTAAGGCAGTGGTCCGACCGCTGACGATGAACGAGAAACGAGTGAAACTAGAAACTAAACGAGTTGACGATCAGCGGGAAGCGAGTGTGTAGTTTAGATAGTTTTGTCGCTGGGCTATAAGCGAGTGTGCAAGTGCGACGAGCGATTACTCGCGCCACTCGTCCGCGCGCGACCACAAATTTTGCATCCAAAATCGTCTTTTCTTCACTCTCATTTTCTTCCGTTTTTGCCGCTGCCACTTCACAAACACTATCGTAAAATACATCATCGTCGTCATCTGAACTAGACAACAATGAGAGTTGCAACGATTTGTTGATATCCATACGTCTACTTTCAAAGCCGCGCTGTTTAGAAATGATCATGAAAAGAAATGATCAAGCGAGCGAGCATCGCTGAACGAGTATCGCTGAGCGAGTTTATTTTTGAAAGCTCTTGTCGCTCAGCGACAAAATTAATAAAGCGAGTCGTCGCCGGCAGTGTGAACAGTCAGAGAGCAACTTTTAATATATGCATCTCTTTCGTTTTCACGGAATGTATACCTATTAATTACGCGTTTCTTGAGAGAGAAAATCGCCGATAGTTACTCGTTTTCTCGCCGGCGGTCGGACCACTGCATATGTAACTGGAATTATATTTCCGTCTCCTCCTATATACATATGTACCTACTACCTATATAATATTAGTCCTGTATTAAGCTGTCCCACTGCTGGGCACGGGTCCCATCTCAGTGTGGGAAGGGTTAGGCTATAGTCTACCACGCTGGCTCAGTGCGGGTTGGCAGACTTCATATATCTTCGAGAACATTGTGTAAAACTCTCAGACATGCAGGTTTCCTCACGATGTTTTCCTTCACCGTTCTACGTCAAGGATAGAAATTTGCCTCCGTGTTTTGCCTTAAGGAAATAATATGTGTCATATATCTATAACTAAATAAAAAGCTCAGGCAGAGCGATGACACGGTTTGTCAAGGTCGCAGGTTCTGCTCGAAGGCTAAGAGCAGAATTAAAATTTTAAACGAACTTGTTTTACGGGAGTTATGCAAATGATTTCTTAATAATAATTCAGTATTAATTCAAAATAAAATAGTACATAAATTGAATATTGAAAAGCCAATTCGAGGAGCTAGCATTTATAGCAGAGCGATGACACGGTTTGTCAAGGTCGCAGGTTCAAATCGTTCTAATTCATGAACTGTCTTTTTCCTTTTATAATGTATCCCCGAAGGGGTAGGCAGTCGTGTGACATTCACATTTCTTGCAGATATGTTTGAGGTCATAAGAAATTGCTAAGGGTACTTCTTTTTTTAAAACATCTACCGCCCTAAGAAGTAGAAGTATTGCGGAAAAAATCAAACAACGGACACAAGTTATCCAGACTCTGAACTAAATAGTTCAGAGTCTGGATACCTTGTGTCCATCACCATACCATACCCTAAAAATTTGTGTGATAGAAATCTATCACACAAATTTTTGCCCCTTGTGAAGATCGAACCCACAGTACTCAGGATAGTGGCAATGGCGAGGCGACCTCTTTAACCACTACACCTTTACTCTGTGTAATTAACTTTATATATTCTAGCATTCAACATGTAAGGTAGTTCCCGATGTCCTGAAGACCACTAAGGATATTAGCTGCACCTACTACGATATCATATACGAGAGTGACCTAAAGTACCATCTAAGTGCGGGCACCATCGTCTTCAACGATGACGTGTATATCCTGGAGAAGAGTGACCATGTCAAGATCGTTTGCGCTGGCAGCCATGGGAATAGGTAAGTATGTATTTTTTAAATATTTTTTTTATACTACTAATGTGGCAAACTAGCATACAGCCCACCTGATGGTAAGTGGTCACCGTAGCCTATGGACGCCTGCAACACCAGAGGCATCACTTGCGCGTTGCCGACCCTTTAGGAAAGGAAGTGGGTAGGAGAAGGAGCGGGAAGGGGGAAAGAGGGTGATTAGGCCTCCGGCACTCTCACTCACCGAACGAAACACAACAGTAGGAATACTGCTGTTTCACGTCGGTATTCTGTGAGAGGGTAGTCCTTCCCCGGTCGAGCCGGCCCTTCATGCTGAAATCAGCCCTTCACGTTCCTTCTCCTTCCCACTTCCTTTCCTAAAGGGTCGGCAACACGCAAGTGATAACTCTGGTGTCGCAGGCGTCCATAGACTAGGGTGACCACGTACCATCAGGTGGACCGTATGCTTGTTTGCCACATTAGATGTATAAAAAAAAAACGCGAGCTAAGCCGCGTGCAACATCTAGTAATATATAATATCAGCCCTGTACATAAACTGCCCCATTGCTGGGCTGCTTACCAGTGTAAGGAACCTTAAGCCAAAGTCCACCACGCTGGCCCAGTGCGGATTAGCAGACTTTATATATTTTTGAGAACAATATTGGGAACTCTCATACATGCAGGTTTCCGCACGATGTTTTGATAATTAACTATTTATTACGAACACTATTAAAAAAAGTCAGAAATATGTGCCTTGGGATCAAACTCGTGGCAGTCCAATGGCATCAAATTTTTTACTAGAGTTATACGTTTTTTTACTAGGGAAATACATTAACGATTACGTTCCCGCGGTACGTCGGAGAGGTTATGTCGGACTCACTCGAGGAAAGATGGAACGCCTGGTCCTACCGACTGAACCTACCACGGTGTTCCTCAATAATAATAATATAATAATAATATTCTACCACATACACACAACACCATCTAGCCCACACTAAGCAGAGCTTGTACTATGGGTACTAGACAATGGATAAACATACATATATACTTTTTTTTGTTGTAAATATATACATATTATACATAGAAACACCCAGACCAAGACAAACATCTATGTTCATGCACACAAATGTTTGACTTGTGCGGGAATCGAACCCGCGACCTCAGGCGTGGCAGTCGGTTACACTAACCACTACGCCATCGAGGCCAATGTTACCAGAGTCGGTGGGCCGAGCGAATCGTTCTCACATGCCAATCGCGACCTCGCCGAATGGTCTTACACTATCGCGCTGTTTAACTTGTCAATTCTTGGAATGCCAGACATCATTCAAAACCTATTGTGTGCCGGCGCCTGTGTGCCTCTGCGATTTAGTAGGTTAATCATTCTTATTTATATTTCCAGTTACTTAAAATCAAAATGGATCGGCTTTTCGACTGGTTTCCGCACCTCAGTGGAGAGGAAGCCCGTTCCTCCCGGCAGGGAGGACTCCCTCAACGTTCTGATATTTGGGTTCGATTCCACGTCGAAGAACGGCTTCATAAGACGTATGCCCAAGAGTTATAAGTACCTTACTGAAGTTATGAAGGGAACTATTCTTAATGGGTATGTATAATCATTATTTTACTTCAGTTAGGGGTTAGGTAGAGATGTATTAAACTCAAATTACACTACAAAAAACAGTTTTGGTTTTGTAACAGAAATGCTAATGCTGAAGCTAAATCTGATAACAGAATTTCGCCATCACATCAAGACTTTTAGTTATTGTTATTTATTTTTCTTAATTTTCTACGCATGTGTTTTTGTAAATAGGAAAAATAATTTATATTAAGACTAAATTGTGAAATAAATATATTTATAAATATGAAAATGTTATATTAAATAATATACTCGTATATTAAATAAGTATAAAATAGGTACCTTGGTTTTTTTGCCATATAGGTATGTTATACCTAATAATTTCCTCCAGACCGAATTTCGGTCATGGCGGCCAATCTTAACAGAGACTGGCCATCTGCGCAGGAGATATTATAGTGCACAAGTATGTGCGCAAACACAAGTGCACTCTCTGTTCCCTAATCCTCATGATCCGATGGGACAGATAATCCGACACGACCGGAGAGAGATCAGGCTCAGGACCAACGGCTTTACGTGCTTTCCGAGGCACGGGGGTGTCTAACACCGCCAACTTCCTAACTCCGGGCTCGTATTGAGATTTCTTAACAGAAAAACTCAATAACTGTTTGTTGGCCCGACCCGGGATTCGAACCCGAGACCTCATGCACAGCAGTCGCATTCACTACCGTTGCGCCACGGAGGCAGTTATAGCTACAACAGTGAGGAAGCGAACCTATTGCTGTTGCGCGAACACCGTGCTCTCACTGATTGGTAAACGATTAGCGAGGTTAAGCAACTTTGGGTGCGGTCAGTCTATAGATGGGTGACCGCTTAGTGGTATTTCATCTGAGGGTCTCCGTCCTTCGGAGGGTACGTAAAAAGTCCATTCCCGGTTGTTGCCAAATTGACAGCAGTCGTTAAGCCATGTCAGAGGCCTACGGGCGGCTTGAACAACTCTTGACAACAGGTTGGCTACTAACCACACGAAAAGAAGAAGTGCTGCTACTGAAAAGAATTTCTTAACATAAACCAATAACACTTTGTCAGACCTAGGCATCGAATCCAAGACTTAGACAGCAGTCCCTTCACCACCAAGCTTGTTTAACTTTATATTTAACGTTTTCAGATACAATATCGTCGGCGATGGTACCCCGGCAGCCTTATTTCCTATCCTGACTGGGAAGACTGAGTTGGAGCTACCAGATGTTCGGAAGACCGTGAAGAACAATGGAACCCTGGATGTGATGCCGTTTATATTCTATAAGCTTAAAGAAGATGGGTAAGTCCATATCTCTGAAGGTGTTACGTGTCTTGCACTTACCTACATTTGACAATGGTCAAATGTGAGTGTGACCTAATTACTTCTTTTAAGCCCACATGGTAGAAGACTAGCCTAAAGTTATTTCTGTTGTTGTGGATTTCTTGGCAGAAAAATGTATACTATTTTCTTTTTTTTTTAAATAAATGGCAGCTCCTGCACTAGGAATACTTCCTGTGTCGCGGAGGACTTTACACTCAAGTAATGGACACAAGAAACACCCAGAGTCGGAACAACCATCTGTGGATCACGCAATGTTTTGTCCCGTGTGGGGATCGAACCCACAACTCTGCGCGGCGGCAGTGGCAAGGCGACCACTTAAACCACTACGCCATCCGTGCACTCAGAGTCAACTCACACTGAAAGACCTGGCAATCGAACTTAAGATCGCACAGCTGTCGTATATATTAGATACCGGTGTGCGTTGTTTTCATATTCGTAACGTCCCACGGTGTTTTTTTTTGACCTAAAAAAGTGACATCCGCCTTTTATTGAATTTTCCTAATTAATAGTTCATTATAAATGCATGAGTAGAACTCCCAAGTGTCAAAGTTGCAAGCTCTATTTTTAAAAAAATCTTGTAAAAAAATATAAAAAAAAAACACTGTGCGTTTACAAAACAGGAATATAATCGTCGCGCAAGAGAATGATTTATATGTAAATAAAAGTCTCGCTACATGTATCAAGCCTTGTGTCGCCCATTTACAAACATCAATAACGGACACAAAGTGCATCCAGATTTAAAAGTACAATTATAATATTTAAATATTTTGTTAGTACAAGCCGTGACAGCCTATAATTAAGGCACTGCTGTCTAAGATGATATAGTGTATTTTTTTTGCTTGTCAATAAATATATAAATAAATAAATAAAACAATCCTTTGGGCGTAACCCACAATCATCCAAACACACAACACATACAGGACTGCACGGATGGCGGAGTGGTTGAAGTGATCGCCCCGCAATACCTACGAGTGTTGTACATTCAATCTCCATAAACAATGTGTGATCCAGAAATGTTTGTTCCGAGTCTAGGTGTTCTTTGTGAGCGTTGTTTGAATGTTTGTAAAGTCTCCCGCGACACAGGATTAAGCCTAGTGCGGGAGTTGTCTTTATAAATAATAATAAATATTTCCATCTCATATGCTTCAGATACCGTACAGCATACTTCGAGGACATGCCATGGATCGGCACGTTCCAATATCGGTTCAACGGATTCCGTCGCCAGCCGGCCGACCACTATCTCCGCGCGTTCTACCTGGAGCAGGTCAACAAGGGGATGTGGTGGAGGAAGACCAGCGAGACCAAGTACTGTGTGGGGGACACTCCTCAATACCAGCTAATGATGAATATCACTGATCAGGTTAGTAATGACGTCGTTTAACGGAGCGGATGATACCGCCTGTGCTAATTTATTATTAAACTATTGAGTCGCAGCCAGGCAATCTTTACTTTTAAATATAAAATAAATTATATTATAACAAAAGAAAGATAAATTTTTGTTTGTTTGTAAGGATTTAACTAATATAATATCAAGTGAGAATCGCCATTACATAAACGTGTGGATGATACCGCCGCCGTTGCTAATTTACATATCCGTAGATTCACGCCTGTTTCGCAGAGGGGTAGGCAGAGACTACAGATTTTCATTTGCTACGATCCTGACACACTTCTCTGGCTTCATTCACTTTCATGACATTCCTCATACACGCCCGTCGGTTCAAGGAGCTCTCAACCAGGCATTTGTTCAGAACGTCTCCGATCTGATCGAGAAACGTTCGCCTAGGTTTTTCTCTTGCGACTGTTCCATTCACACTAGCCTTATAAACTTTCTTAGTCAGTCTTTCCTCGTCCATTCTTTCTACATGTCCAAACCAGCTTACAATAACCTTTTCTATTCTTGTAACTATATCCACTTTCATGCCGCATATCTCTCTAATCACACTATTCCTTATTCTATCTTTCAGAGTCACACACACGTTGCTAATTTATTATTAACTAATAAAAAAAATACTAGAATAGTATTAAAAAATAAAGCTGCTACTAGCGGGACCCACAGACGTGGTGTTGCCTGTGCGTTGGCTTACAACCCGATCTCGGCGCCACCTACCGGCTCCGATGGCGAATCTAAACCATCCAGGGATTCTTCTCCATTATTTTGACAAGTTTAATATTGCAACGACCCGCCTCCCACATAACGCCCGTTCCTCAAGAGGTCAGGTGACTGCTTGGCCGTCGCCGAGCCGAGTGTTGTGTGTTAGAATACCATAGAGGACATTTCCTTTCTTTAAGTCACTAGGAATAATTCATGTGCCGCGAGGTTCTTTACATACATTAAGGTACGCTGAGAGACCAAATACACTTAGACACGAGGGGGTAGTATTGGTATATAGTACGGGTAGTCACCAAGAAGGAGGGTGGAAGGGTTTAAAAGTTGAAAAAATGTGTTACGTTCCGCTCAATTATGGGAAATCTAAAAAAAAAATGTTGAGTATCGGTGTAGTATGCAATTTCGTTTGCATGGTTGGCGTAGTAGATTAAGTGATATCTACGCAATTCCCCGTGAGTGTTGTGGGTTTGATCCCCGCACGGGATAAAAGATTATTGTCCACAATTAGTGATTTTGAGTTCCCGTTTCGGAAATCACTAATTGTCCTTTGTGTCCGTTTCAATGTTTGTCAAGTCTTTCGATACGGGATTTATAATTCCTATATCGAGAACTCTCTTGGTATAACCTAACCTACTAATATTATAAATTTATAAATGTGAAAGTTTGGAAGGATGGATGTATGTTTGTTACTCATTCACGCAAAAATTACTAAATTGATTTTAATGAAACTTTACAGTATTATTGTTTATATGTATAAACAATAATATATATTTTGAAGCGGCGGTAGCCCTATGGATAAGATATTCGATTTGCCATTGAGAGGTCGCGGGTTCGAATCCCACTTATTGCACTACTGACGTGGACCCACTTCTAACACAAGCATTCTAGCTTAAATAAAATGCTAGTAATCTTGGAAGCCAAATTGCTAGTAATCTTTAAAAATAAATGGTGTACAGAATAACATATAGGCTTCTAAAAATATGTTTTAACATAAATCTATATAAACGCGAGCGTGGCCGCGGGCAAAAGCTACTATTAAATATATCTCTGCCAACCCCTTCGAGAAAATACAGCCGTAAATATGTTATTAACCTATTTTCTACACTTTCCAGTTCCTCCGTTTGGACGGCAAAAAGTTCATATTCACGTTCGTAGCTGACATTACCCATGATGACTTCAATATGATCTCGACCGCTGATGAGGCCACGGTGAACTTACTGAAAACTCTGGTCGAGAGGAATGTGCTGGAGAATACCCTGGTGATGGTCATGGGTGACCATGGACCGAGGTTAGTAGTAGCATATTTATATCGTGCTAGCTGTCTCGAATATATGCTAAGATTGTTCCCGAAGTTATGAAGAGTTTGCTAATCCGCACTGGGCCTGCGTGGCTTGCCCATTATATCAAATTGTGTAATTAAGCAAGCTTCGCGAAAACTCGGAGTTCTGAACAGGGTGAGGCGGTTCTTCACGCCTGGGCAACTGTGCCTATTGTATAAGGCACAAGTGCGCCCTTGCGTGGAGTACTGTTCTCATCTTTGGGATGGCTCCGCGCAGTACTTGCTGGACGCTCTCGACCGGTTACAGCGGCGGGCTGTCCGTATCATCGGAGATCCAGAGGTCACGAGTTCACTGGAACCTCTGCAACTCCGTAGGGACATTGCCTCATTGGCATGTTTCTACAGAATATACCACGGGGAGTGCTCTGAAGAGTTATTCCACCTTATCCCGCCCTCCCATTTCCTATCC
This sequence comes from Catocala sponsa, assembly GCA_963564715.1. Taxonomy (NCBI): domain Eukaryota; kingdom Metazoa; phylum Arthropoda; class Insecta; order Lepidoptera; family Erebidae; genus Catocala; species Catocala sponsa. Next base: position 15,453,007 of record OY751351.1, read on the forward strand.
AGAACAACGCGTGCTGGGCTCAGATGCCATCCTTACACGGTAGAGTCGATTAGAGGGCGTACCAAAAAGTTTGGGTCCTCATACCTCTGCCGAACGACCAAGGCATGGAATTCTCTGCCAAGGCACGTGTTTCCTTCTTCCTTCAATCCTGGGTTCTTTAAGCGTGGCGTGAAAAAGCATCTTCTCAGGCCGTCAAAGTAGAGACCTCAACATCGCCTCGGCTACTGTGGGGGCGATGTGGAGGTTACTGCTCTTAGACCACACGACTGCTTACCATCAGGTGGAGTGTGGTCATTTTGACGAGCAAAATAAAAAATAAAAAAATATATTCATCTTTGCCTGGTTCTTCGCGGGTATAGGCGAGAGACGATGTATGTATGTAATAACTATAATTCATCTCTGCCTGGCTCTTCGCGGGTATAGGCGAGAGACGATGTATGTATGTAATAAGTATAATTCATCTCTGCCTGGCTCTTCGCGGGTATAGACGAGAGACGATGTATGTATGTAATAACTATAATTCATCTCTGCCTGGCTCTTCGCGGGTATAGGCGAGAGACGATGTATGTATGTAATAACTATAATTCATCTCTGCCTGGCTCTTCGCGGGTATAGGCGAGAGACGATGTATGTATGTAATAACTATAATTCATCTCTGCCTGGCTCTTCGCGGGTATAGGCGAGAGACGATGTATGTATGTAATAACTATAATTCATCTCTGCCTGGCTCTTCGCGGGTATAGGCGAGAGACGATGTATGTATGTAATAACTATAATTCATCTCTGCCTGGCTCTTCGCGGGTATAGGCGAGAGACGATGTATGTATGTAATAACTATAATTCATCTCTGCCTGGCTCTTCGCGGGTATAGGCGAGAGACGATGTATGTATGTAATAACTATAATTCATCTCTGCCTAGCTCTTCGCGGGTATAGGCGAGAGACGATGTATGTATGTAATAAGTATAATTCATCTCTGCCTGGCTCTTCGCGGGTATAGGCGAGAGACGATGTATGTATGTAATAACTATAATTCATCTCTGCCTGGCTCTTCGCGGGTATAGGCAAGATACGATGTATGTTATGGCGTATGTATATACGCACAATCAACATACATATAAGTTTATTAGGAACCTGGAGTCGAACGGAGCATCATACGTCTGGCCGCGCCGAAACCAACGGACGAACAAGCGACGCGCGTTTTTTTTGTGTGCTAGTTGTTGGCCTCAGATGGTCTTTAAAACTTTATGCGGACTGTGGGTGAGCGCAGAAGGCTCCCAACCCGTTAGCGACGCGCGAAGAGGCCATCTGTTTGTATTATGGCAGTATTTACTCTCACGCACACACGCTCAAGAACTCCTCGTAAATGTCAGAATTTTTTTACTTGTCGCTGATTGGTGTAAATGAATATTGTACAAGCACCCTTATGGTACTTGTATTGTGGTGTAAATAGGTACACGAAACTGCACTGATGACTAGGGAATTAAATAAAACCACTGAGTCTGTTCTAAAACGTGCATATATTCTCACACAAAACATTAAGTTCATGGACCTTATATAGGTAGCCCGTGCAGCAAACGTTTGCGACTTCTAATTTTGCCAGTAGCGCCACCTATTGAGCGGTAATTCGAACTACTAACGGTAGACCGATATTGATGATAACGACACTTCATTTTGCCAGTATCGCCACCTATGGAGAGGTAAGTCGAACTACTAACGATAGAACAATACATAATAATACGATACTTAACAAATATTGTACACATTATTGCTAGCGTTACTAGTATGAACGATAAATGGGATATAAGAAGGCGTAAAAAGTGAAAATATATTCTCAGTTGAATCAGTCTACGTGTTTCAATATAACCCTAACGGTTACCAGCTACGGACCTGGCTTACGCCCGCCGGCTGGTAATGCGTTAAAATGTAATAAGTATAATAATGCGAAATTATTTTTATTGTAATATACATTAATACTGGTAGGTCCTTTGTAATAGGGAGCTTAATGCTGTCTACCGGAAGCGTTTCCAAACGTCACTGAACATTTCTTAACAGAATATTGTAGTAACACTACCCGACCCGAGAATCGAATCTCACTATCGACCCTAAGCATACGCAAGCAGGTGCCGTAGGACCGACAAGACGGTATTACGATAGCGTTAACTTATCAAAATGTAATCGATCACCTACTTCCACCTTATTTTGTAATAAGTATAGAAGTCTGGGCAGCTGGTACCATAAGCCATACATTTATTACTACTACTATAGGTCCCGTCACGTAAAATGAACGCTAAGCGACAGTGGAGAGGATGTGTCTGCGCATGGGTCAACTGAGGAACCAATAGCGTGCGTGCATAGACATTACTGCCGGACCGTCCCCCCGTCCCGCGCCTTCATACCGCCAATTTGATCGATAAATTGCTCAGTGCGCAGGTAAACGGCCAGCGTTCTTTTTGCGTGACGGTCACTATACTATGCCCTTATATCATACAAGATTTTGCCCGCGGCTTATCTCGCGTATATCTAGGTTAAGGTTAGTACAAACCGATATTACAATAGCGTAAACGTCTCAATTCTTAATCACAATTTATGCCATTGATATTAAAGCATAGCTAATAAACAACAAGTGGCAATTTTATTGGAATGTAGCTCTTATAAACTACTCGTTAATTTCGACATAGCCTTTACAGTCCCTGTGGCGCAGAGGATAGCGCGTTGGACTTCTAATCCAAAGGTCGTGGGTTCGATCCCCACCAGGGATGGATATGAGTTTATCATTTATGTAGTCTTTTTATGTTATTTTACTATTATTTTATAAATTTATGCAACAATATTGTACGAATTATTTTCAAAATTTGGTACTTTTTATTTGATGTGAGTAAAAATTGTTGAGATTTTTTTTGTATTGTCTTATGTGGCAAACATTTAACTTTTCTATAACTTTTGTTTTGGCTGTTCTAAGGAGCAATACTAAGGGAACAGCTACGCCTCTGGCTACTATGGATGAAGGCTAACGGGAATGGCTATTCTGCCTATAATAGGAATGCAAATTTCATTGTTTTTTCAAATTGTTGGTTTCCTGTATATATTTTACTATATAGGGTATTTTAATAGTAAATTAGTTAAAATTCTTATAGTAAAATTAAATCGTCTTGTATTAAAATTATTGCATATATTTATTGCACTTTTTTTCGTTCATATATATATATAGCATTGTTTCGTGCAATAATAATAATTATTATTATTATTTATTACTACAACATTTTAAAATAATAATGTTTAATCAGATATTGTAAAATTAATTTAAAACACTGAGAAATATAAAATATTAAGCCCTAATCGAATCGTGTGCATTAGTTATTATAATCTATACTAATATTATAAAGCTGAAGAGTTTGTTTGTTTGTTTGAACGCGCTAATCTCAGGAACTAATGGTTCGAATTGAAAAATTATTTTAGTGTTGGGTAGCCCATTTATTGAGGAAGGCTATATAACACTCTACGACCAATAGGAGCGGAGCAGCAATGAATAATGTTGCGAAAATGGGGAAAATTCTCCTATATGACGCAGACGAAGTTGCGGGGTACAGCTAGTCTTTATATATGTATTGTGCTACTGCTGGGCACAGGCTTGTTCTCAGTATATGAAGGGTTCGTCGGCAGTTCACTACGTGGCGGCTCTAGTGCGGGTTGACAGACTTGATATATTTTCGACAACATAACGTAGAACCCTAGCAATGCAAGTTGTCTTACTGTCTGTTTTCACAGTTTACAATGAGTGTTAAATAATAATATTTTACTACGGTTAATTTAAATGGCAATGTCTAATAAACCATATAATTATTTTCTTTTTTATATAATCACTTTGCAAACTTTAATTATTAATATAAATAGTAAGTCATACAGTGATCGGAATAGGTAGAGCTATTGAGGTTCATTGGCCGCAAACATTGATGTTAATATGGATATTCCACGGGATTCCGACTGATACTACGGGATTTTATTGAATTTTATTCTTTTTGTCAATATGTATAAAAATGGTTTATGTAAGCCACTAAGCGCATAAGCGACGTTGTAAATTTTACGTCAACAGCACGCTATAAAATTACACGCTATAACATTGACATCCTCAGAGAATATGAAGGAAAATTATCGAAAAATGATGTGAATGACGAAATTTTGTCATATAAATTCGCTTCACTAACATCAACAGATGTCGAACGCTCGTTTTCCACATATAAATGGGCGTTAGATGTAAAAAGAAACAGATTAAAATTACATAATTTAGAACAAATAATGGTGATTTATTTTAACTCTGGTCATACTCAGTCTTCTAGTGAAGATGAAGACAAACCAGACCAATTACATTTTTTGTTTAAATAAGTGAATTATTGCGTTTAGTCGTATAATGTCTAATTCGCAAAATGGCACCCGATTCTCAAAAGGGCCAATTCCCGAATGGACTAGTTCTCGAAAGGACTAATTCGCGAAATGGCTAATTCTCTAAAGGACTAAGTAGTAAAATGCCTAATTCTTGAAAGGACTCATTCGTAAAAGGACTAATTCGTAAAGTGGCTAATTCTCCAAATGGCCAACTTTTACCAACTTATTCCATGACTTAAATAACATGAAAGGACATGCATACATACAGTTTAACATTATTATGATTAAAATTAGCTCCACCTAGTCAATGGATGAGTAAATAGATGTTGTTCTAACGTTAGATAAAGAATATAAAAATCACTTGGTATTTTCCTCATCTATATTTACTAGGGATTATTAATAATAAACTACTACATATTGTCTACTATCGTGATGTATAAACATTTAAAATATATTTATTATAATTGTTTACACACCTCTTTGTTTATAATACAACTTTTCAATGAAAACAAGGCAAAAGAAGAGAACATCGTTTGACAGTGACACAATATGTTAATTAAAATGTACTAAATATTATAATAAAGTATTATTATATTAAAAATAGTTTTCACTCATCGTGGTGAGAACAATAATTTATGCAACTAAAGCATAAAACGGAACGCCGAGTAATTTGTTAAATTCACCGTCATTTATGTCTTCGTTCGTTTCTGTTTATAGAAGTAGGTTATTTCATGAGAAAGATGGAAAAAGACATTTTAATTACTGAAAATCAAAAAGGTAATGATACTTTATTGTACGATGGGCATAGGTTTAATAAAACTAACCGAATAAATAAAGACGGAAGTTCGTTTTGGCGATGTGTCAATAAAAACTAGTGTAGTGGGTCGGTTACTGTGGACATACATTTGAAGAAAATATTGAGGAAATCTCAGCATAAATGTTTACATCATCAGGAAAAAAACGATATACTACTTAACATGAACAAATTGAAAAAATAAGTGTGCAAGAATTTGACTCCTATAAAGGGGCTATTTGAAAAAGCATTTGACACAATGAATACGTCGAGTAAATCATTATCAACATTTCATGAAAAAAGGACACTTTATATAAAGCAAGGAAAAAATTTTTAAATGTCGATAAACTGACTTTTCATACACTCAAGGATGTATCTGTACCTGAAAGCCTTGCTCATAATTTTTTATCAGCACAAGATGAAGAAGAAGATAAAATGCTGGTTTTCACTTCAAAATTATCTCGAAAAATTATAAAAGGATCAAGTACCCATTTTTGGTACGGTGATGAAACATTCAAGAGTGTTCCAAAACCTTTTTACCAACTTTATACATTACACATAGATCTGAATTCTGATGTAAATACAACATCACTAGTTCCTGTCGTATACGCACTTCTGCCTGATAAAAGTCAAATTACTTACACAAGGTTTTTTCGCTTGATTTGAGACGTCCTGGTGGTGACGATAACAACATTTAAAAGCGATTATGAAATTGAACCTATGAATGCGGTCAAAGAAGTTTTTCCACTAGTTAAACTCAGCGGTTGTTATTATCACTACCAAAAAGCTGTTTGGAAGAAGGCTAAAGGACTAAAAGTTAACGAAACAAGTGACCACAGAAATATTATTCGGAGAGCAGCTATTCTGCCACTTCTGCCATCACATTTCATCGCAGAAGGGTGGCAAATTATATCTGAAAAGATAGAAGCTGCTCGTAATATGGACAATTTCCTTCAGTATTTTGAAAAGCAGTAGATCAGATTGGGCTCAGCACTTCTTAGCTGTGCTGGACAACGTCATCGTACGACAAACGCACTGGAAGGATGGCATCATCGACTAAATGTTTTGATTCCAAAACGTCCAACATTGTTTAATTTTATCCTTAAACTAAAGAAAGAATCCAAACATTTCGACATATTCATGAAAAAGAATCTTTTTACAGTAAGAAGAAAAATCGTAGAAATAAAGATATAAAATTTGACACACAGTATAACAAATTATTAGTAAAACTAAAAGCCAAAAAAGTATCTATTGAATATTTTTTTCACAAGATAATTTATTACCAACTATTATTATAATTTGAGCTTCCAGTGTGATTATTTGGTAAAAAATAATGTTTTTTTTTTGTTATAACACATTGTAAGTTGCTTTATTGATTTAATACTATTTCGCCATAATAATCATAAGGTTTTTTTATGTTGTTGTATGACACAATGTAAGATGCGTTGTTTTTCGCTATAATAATCTATGATTGACTTATTTTAATAATAAATGTTTTTTGCTAAGTTATTGTTTGCATTTCGTATAAAATGTAACATAACCTAGAAAATTAACTTAGATTTTTCATGTCATTTAAGTCCATGGAATGAGTTGGTAAAAGTTGGCCATTTGGAGAATTAGCCACTTTACGAATTAGTCCTTTTACGAATGAGTCCTTTCAAGAATTAGGCTTTTTACTACTTAGTCCTTTAGAGAATTAGCCATTTCGCGAATTAGTCCTTTCGAGAACTAGTCCATTCGCGAATTGGCCATTTTGCTACTGTGTGCCATTTTGCGAATTAGGCATTATACGACTAAACCAATTATTGTTGAAGCGTATTGATTATTTTAATTAAGATTTTATTGTAAATACATATTGTTCTATTTGATAATGTTTTGATTGTCTGAGGAACAAATATTTTGTATGGTAATATGTTTTTGTACAATTTCAGAATAAAAATGTTTCAATGTTTGTTGATTCTTGAATAAGAAATTGTTACGTAAAAATATATGTGGTTTAATGAATCAAGTTTATCTATTTATTATACTATCCTTAATCCCGTCCTTCTTATATTTACCCATCAGAAAGGAAGTGTAATCTTTCATTAGTCCCGAAGGCGAGAATAGCTTTTTATGATTTTACTACTTAAAAACCCAATCCCGGGACTCGGGGAATATCCATATTATTCTAACCTATAGCAAGTACATAAAACAGCTCTACCTATTCCGATCTCAGGTTATAACACTCATAACAGTAGCTTAATTTTAATAAGAAAATAAAATATTTAAAATACACGTAAATATCTTTAAAAAGTCAAAGGTTCAGAAAGAGCCAAAGGTGCGTGTCGGGTTCTCACTTGATATTTCCGCGCGGTCGTCCAATGTACCATCCTAGGCTATCGTTGTTATACTTCGTCATTGTGTATACTGAGGTTCGGGTCCTATATCAAGAAACGATTCGTTTTATCTATGGATTGGTAACGAGAATTTCTAGGTACGGACATCGGTGTCCGGTCCGCCTCCTATGAAGCGGATTTCAGTATACATTATGATGAATATATAATAGATTATAATGATGGCCTAAAGTGGTACATTGGACGGCCACGCAGAAGCCTCGAATTCGAATCCCAAATACACCTGTTATGTTTGTAGCTTCTCATAATATTTTCGAAGTTATGTTTAAAAATATTTTATTTTCATTAATATTTAACCACGATAATGAATTTACTTTTAGCCATTTTTAAATATTACAACGTCGTAATTAGAAGCTGTAATAAAACATTCAACATTCTTACACTTGTCTCTCTCCTACAGATATGCGCAAGTCCGTGACACACTCCAAGGCAAACTCGAAGAGAGGCTCCCTCTAATGTGTGTCCTCCTCCCGGAACAACTCAAGCGCCGCCGCCCCGACGCGCAGTCTGCTCTCGAAGCGAATGTGCGCGCGCTCACCACTCCGCACGACATACACGCCACCGTGCTGGATGTGCTGGACATGACGCAGTATCTCAACCCCTATAGGGTCGCAGGAGCTGACTTCCCGAGGGGCATGACGTTGTTGGAGCCCGTATGTATTTTGTTATTTTTAGTCATCTTTCGTTTAAGCACTTACTTTGACTTTACTAGTAATAATATACAAACCAAACTAGCTAGCATATGCTAGCATAATTCAAAATTATTATTCTACGAGCTGACCCGACAGTCGCTGTTCTGTCAATCTATACAAAAATACATTTCACGTAATTAAATTCAATATCATAACGTCAATCAATTTATTTTTATATAAAAATACCATTTTAATTTTCTTCATTTCTCGCGGATTTTTTTAGCAAATTTTTTTTCATATTTATTTATTTGATCAGTAACAATTTTTACATTGTGTTTGATTTGCATTGGCATTACATAACAGAATAATATAATACAATAAAATAATTTAATTCAAATAAAAGCAAAGCAAATAAAAAAAAATAATACACACAAATTGCAATATGACTATTAATTAAATCAATATTAAGTGATTGTCAGTATATAGTAGGTATATATAATTCAATAATATAAAGAATAATTCCTATCCATTTTAATCTAAATAAAATAATTTCAATAAGTATGTCATATAAGATTAAATACAAAATTAATAAATTACACCATTTACTAACTACATGTGAATTCAAATAAAAATATGTCATATCACATTAAACTAAACACAAAAATTAATTAATGAATTAGAATAAATATACCAACTACAAGTCAATTCAATAAAAAGTAATTCACAGAATAGAAACACCTCTTTATCAGAAAATTGTTGAATTTAGGTTGGAATTCACTTTTATATAGGAGCAATTTAAGCTCGACTGGCAATTTATTAAAAAGTTTAACCGACCGAGTTTAAAGTTTCCGATGTGGGAGGTTCCATGTTTAGTAATATTTAGATGTGGAATAGTATTTGTGCGGAAGTCTTTTCTTCTCGTACTCTCCATAGCAAGTCGCTCCTCCTCTGGCCAAGTCTGTCATACAAACCTTGTCTTAACAATTACAAACAACAAATAAATGAACAGCCAAATCAGTCGAGCCGTGCTTATGTGATGCTTCGTCATACATGTGGCAATTGATTTTTACAGACTTTTTTTTTATGTTTGTTACCTCGTTACTTTCGACTGGGTGAACCGATTTTGATGACTCTTTTTTTATTTGAAAGCTGGTGCTTCCCGTGTAGTCCCATTTAATTTTGATCAATATTTGACCATTCGTTTTCGAGTTATACTTAATAATGCGTATTTGGCTACATTGATGATGTTCTCATATTTGGCAAGGTTCACTAAAAACCGAAAAATAAACAAAATTTTAACAAAAAGGAAAACAGACTTCAAATGAGAATATTCTAAAACTTAAAATGCACTAAAAAGTTAATAAATAATTGCATATTCTTGTGAATAATTAAATTATTGTTATTATTGGAGTCGGTGTCAGCCAAGGTAGGTTTGTAACTAATTAAACATAAGATGTCTTACTATAATCATAACATAACATTGGCATGCACAATTACACACATAGATGCAGCACGCGGCGCGGGCGTCTGACACCGACTCCAAAAATAACAATAATTTAATTATTCACAAGAATATGCAATTATTTATTAACTTTTTAGTGCATTTTAAGTTTTAGAATATTCTTATTTGAAGTCGGTTTTCTTTTTTGTTAAAATTTTGTTTATTATTTATATAGATGTATTTCTTCCAGATTCCGCGGAACCGTTCGTGTAGCGAGGCGGGCATCGAACCCCACTGGTGCGCGTGTCTCGCGTGGCACAACGTGTCGGAGAGCGATGCTATCTACCAGAAGGCCGCCAACGCCTTCATAGATTACATCAACTCTCTTACTGAAGGAGTTCGGTCAGTATACAACATTGCTTGTACGATTTTTATCTCTTAACCCAGTGCTTGGCAAACCGCGGCTCGTGAGCCGCATGCGGCTCTTCACGAAATGTTTAGTGCAGACATAGAATTTTACTTATTATCTTGCCTTATCAGTATGATACAAAATTTAACTTAATTTACTGTTAGTTAACTAGTCAACGGTTACGTTATGTTAACGAAAAGAACCGTCAACGACCGATTACTTAGTTAGTTGGACGTATGTTATTCGCACTTAGCCCCACAATTGGGCCATTGTGCGTAAGTAACCGACGCGAAATCCTGTTCGGCTACTCATACCACCCCAGCTCCATCCAGAAAGATAATAGGGGACCGATGTTGCGCAGTACCTCCTTCATCGTTTCTGGACTGTTTAGGAATTTCGCCCGTTGGTTGCTCACGCTTTTACAATGTATGAGCACGTGAGCCAGTGTCTCCTCGGTCTCCATGCAGCCTCAACATACGGGACTGTCAGTGATGCCGATGTTGAATAGGTGCCTGTTGAGTGAGCAGTGGCCTGTCATTATACCCACTAGGTGACGTAAGTATTTCCTTGTGGAACGTAGCAGTTTGCGTGACAAATGTCTGTCTAAGCATGGAAGGGCTTCCTTCGTCTGTCTACATTCCTTTGTTTCTATCCACTGTTTTTCGTGTAGTTCCGTGGTTCTATCGCATAACCATGTTTTGAGTTGGCAGAAGGGTATCGGGACAATTGGTTCGGGTCCAACCATTTTGGTGTTCGATCCTCTCTTTGCCAGTTGATCTGCAGCATCATTGCCAGAAGAGTTGCTGTGGCCGCGTATCCACTGCAACGTTACCCGATTTTTTGTTGCAATACTTTGCAGCTCACGGTGACACTCCAAAATGAGTCCACTGTTGAAGCAGTTACTCTTAGAGCTTGTAGTACCGCGGCACTATCTGAGATAATGCGTATTGACTTATCGCTTATACCCCTCGATGTAACCGCTGTTGCAGCCCGGGCGATTCCAACACATTCTGCCTGGAAGATAGTGTTGAGGTTTCCCAGGGTCGTTGAGGAATTGATGTTTAGGTCGTGGGAGAAGACTCCGACTCCTGTTCCTGATTTTGTTTTAGATCCATCCGTGTATATTCTCTCTTCATGTATGCCAGAGCTATCTTTAGATTCCTCATGATGTCGGATGTGGTATTTTTTGTCAAAGACAGGTTTTTGGGATGATATCACATGTCGCCTCTATCATTGGAATTTCATTGTATACTAACTCCTTTAGGCGCGCATGAGTTATTCTATTGTCTCGTTTCCAGAGCCCTACCTTTTCAAGCCGTATGGCAGCTGCGACAGCTTCCTGCTGTATGATAAGGTGTAGGGGTCTGAGATTTAGTATGGCCTCCAGTGCTGCCGTGGAGGTTGTTCTCATACAGCCTGTCGTCGCCAGGCAGGCCAGTCGTTGAAGGCTTTGTAGTTTGTGTATGACTGTGCTTAGAAGAGTGCGGGGCCACCAAACTATGGCGCCATATGTTATCATAGGGCGTATTATGGCCGTGTAGAGCCATATGGTTATAGATGGTTTGAGGCCCCTTTTTCTGCCTATCAATCTTCTGCATTGCCAGAATGTTGTGCATGCTTTGGTTATTTTCGTGTTAAGGTGCTTACTCCAGCTCAGCTTATGGTCGAGTACTACGCCCAGATACTTGACTTCTTGCGATAGGGTAAGTTCCGTTCCAAATAATTTTGGCATGTTAGTTAACTGAGTTTTCCTTTTATGTGTGAAAAGGACCAGTTCTGTCTTAGTCGGGTTCACCGTCAGTTCATGATGTTTACACCATTGTTCCATGATCCTGAGGGCTGATTGCATGCGATTACAGATTATGTTTTCTGAGTCGCCCTTGATCAGAATGGTTATGTCGTCCGCATAGCCGACCGTGTAGTAGCATCTGCTATTAAGGCGTTCTAACAGGTCATCTACCACGATGTTCCATAGCAGCGGCGAGAGTACTCCTCCTTGCGGACAGCCCTACTATGCCTCTCGTGGTAGAGTTCACCGTGAATTGTATGGTCCGCATCTTTAGAAGTTGATCGATCCAGCCACTAGTGGTTCTATCAACTCCAAATGTGCTGAGTGACTGGCTGATACTGTTGAATTTTGTCTTATCAAAAGCTCCTTCTATATCAATGAAAGCCCCTAGTGTCATTAATTTGTAAGATAGTGCTGTTTCTATTGTTTCCTACAACAGAGTGCAGCGCTGATTCCGTTGATCTGCCTTACCTATAGGCGTGTTGCTGGCGGTGTAGTGGCTTGAGTCTTAGAGCACCTTCCCTTAAATACCGATCAGCTAGTCTCTCTAAAGTCTTCAGCAGAAAAGAGGTTAGGCTGATCGGTCTGTATGATTTCGCCTGTGTGTAGTCAGACTTACCCGGTTTGGGTAGAAAGATTACTTTGACTTCTCTCCACTGGCGAGGTATGTAGTTATGAGCTATCGATGCTCTGTATATGTTAAGCAGGTGTGGCACAACTGTTGTTTGTCCCCATTTCAAGAGAGCTGGGAATATCTCGTCCAGGCCAGATTTGAAGGGCTGGAAGCTATCTATCGCCCACGATATTCGGTCAGCAGTGACCATGGATTTGGCCACTGTCCAGTCAATCTGGGTTGGTTGATTGTACGGCGTGTCTTCCCAGTTTGGGTTTACCGCCACTTCGCACCCAGGGAAGTGTGTTTCGAGAAGTACCTGACTTATTTCATTGTCTGAAATCGCGTAGGTACCATCTTGCTTTCTAATGGTGCTTAGGGTTCTGTTGTTATCTTGCGATAGGACCTTTTTCACCCTGGCTGCTTCATTAGTGGTGTTAATGTTGTTACAGAAACGCCGCCAAGATTCCCCTCTGCGGTATCTTATGCGTTTCTTATAGTGGTATTGAGCTTGTTTGTATCGCTCCCAGTCTTCATCGATCCTGGTGTTTTTAGCTCGGTTAAACAGTTTCCTCAGATTGATTGAGTCTAAGTTTCTCCAGCTCTGGTCCCCACCATTGGGACTTACCTGCCACTGGTGGTTGTGTGGGGGGATAGGCTGTGGCAATTCTGTTGGATGCATTTGGTAAGTATGTTAGTGTTGTGGTCTATGTTGTCAGTGCTGGTAGACATATCTTTAAAACAGATTTTATCTACCTCATGTTGGAGAAGGCTCCTGTACCTTGCTACGTCCGTCTTGCGGGGGTTGCGTTTAGGCAGTTGGTCCGTCTCTGGCACTTGTATGGTATAGCAGATACGCCTGTGGTCTGCAAACGAAGGTTCGGCTGAAACGTGCCAGTTTGACACTAGTTCTGCCGCACCATCCGATGCAAGGGTGATATCTACTATAGTTTGGTATCTAGAACTAACAAAATTGGGCTCGCAGCCATTGTTCATTATAGATAGGTTAGTCGAGAAAATGTATTCCGTTAAAGACTCACCTCTTTTGTTCGGTATGTGGCTTCCCCACAGTGGGTGGTGAGCGTTTGCGTCGGCTGAGATGATAATGTGCCAGCCGTGGTCTTCACAGTGTTGTACCAGTTCAACCAGCCCCTTAGATGGGATTTCCTCATCGCTGGGCATGTAGACTGAAGCAAGTACTAACATTTGGTTGTTGGGCCCTGTTTGGAGTCCTACCGCAGTAAGGTCTCTAGAACAGAAGTTTGTTAATAGCAGAGCTGATATTGATCTAGGGATATAGATGCAAGTTCTTGGCTTTTGTACCGAAGTATTGTGCATCAACTTACCCCCGATGCTTTTCAGACCGCATATGCTGTCGCCTCTGATCCACGGCTCCTGGATCAGGGCTATGGTCCTTTGGTTTACCTCCAGCAGTCTGCGTAGGGTAGCCGTCGCAATTTGTTTGTGCTGGAGGTTGGTTTCTACCACACTAATCTGACGAGGATCCGAGAACATCGCTGTTCACGGACTCCCCGTCTGAAGACGTGTGGTGGTCGCTGGTGTCCATGGTAGGTATGGGAGTAGCGTTATCGACCATGGATACCTGTTTGGAGCAGGCTGTGCCTGACGTACTTGGGCCAGTAAGTGGCAGTGCCCGTTTTGATGCCTCCTCATTGCCGGTGTTAGGCTCCTCCCGGGGCCCTGTAGTCATCGAGTCGTCTCCGTCCCCGGCAGTGTGAAACTTAACGTTAACACTACCTGAGACAAAGGAGACCCGACGACCTCTCTCCAAAATCTTGGCCACTTCAGATTTTGGGATGCCCAGGGTCAGGAAGATGCCCTTATGCATAGCCGCACCGTACAGCTGCCAGGTTTTGACGCTGTACCATGGGTTCTGCGCAATTAGGAGGCGATGGGTCCTCGTCAGGTCCAAACCGATTGACTTCGGCAGCCATAGCGAAGCGCGAACTCTCTTCACTATGTCTGACTGCCGAATGACGGTCAGCTTGGTCCCTGGAATAGGAGATTGCAGCGTGGCTACCTGTGTTCTTGAGCCAGGTTACAGTGCTGTCGTTCTCGCATCTTCAGTACTCCCTCTGTAGACAGAGGTTTCCCTCGGAATGCTGGTGCGAGCGCTGGCTCATTGTCTGGCGGTGGGGCAAGTGCTGCCTCGATAATCCTCTCCTCTAAGGAGAGTTCGAGCTGCTGTGCCTGTTTCACCGTTAGGTCTGTGGGAGGCGTGGCAGCGACAGCTATCAGCAGGTGCGATTGAGTCGCATCTGCATAGCTTATCGTTGCCCTCCTTGGCGTCTGGTCCAGCTTCGCGCCCTTCAGCCCATCTCTCGGCGACAACGTGTCATTTGGGCGCTCTCTCTTTGCCTTTGCAGGTAAAGTAGGCGCACTCGCTGTGTCTGGATGTGACGGGCGATGCGCATCGATGCGTGGTCCGCGTTTTCGAGGCCCACGTTTGCGACGCGAGCCTGTTTTTGTAACGGCTGAGTGAGTCGGCTCTGCTTCGACACCAGCCGTGACCGGATCTACACGTTGGGCTGCCTCCGACGTTGTTCCAACTTTCGTGTCGCGTTGTTCTGTCAGGGGTGCGGTATCCGTTATCATAGGGTCGCTGCTCCCTGACTGAATGGCTCCCGCGTGCCTGTTTTGGCATCCGCGTTCACCTTGCGTGTCGCGTTCGGTTGGAAGTTCCATCCGAGTCAAACCTACAGTGTCACCGGTCCTGGTCGGGTCGACTGGCTGAGCGTTCCCCTCAGCTGTGTTTGTCCTACTCGTTAACTGCGCATCCAGAGGTGCGGACACCGACGTAGTCGGTTCGCTTCCTACTGATTGCTCAGCAGTGGATTTGGCACGCCGATTGCGTCGGTTGCGCCGGCTACCACTTTGTTTCTTTACTCCTGTGCTTGCGTGCTTCGCGGAGGCGTCGTTCGCATTAGCGCGTACGTCGCCTCGACGCTATGCAATGCTCCAGGAGGCGTTTGATATGATTTCTGCGCTGGGCATGGCGTTGGCCAGCTCGCGCAGATGAATTGGCTTTGGGGATCTATTGCTCCCCCCAGAATACGTGGAGCGGCCTGATCCCGTAGGGTCAGGGAGGGATTCTCCAGCGTCACGGACGCTGGTACCCTCCTGGGGTACTTTAAATGTGTGGGTCACTCACGCACATGCGTGCGTGTGTGTGTGTGTGTGTGTGTATTTGTGTGTATGTGTGTGGGAGGGTGTGGGAGGGTGTGTCTATGTGTGGGTGTGTGTCTGTGCGTGGGTGCGCGCGCGCGCGCGCGTGTTGGGTGTGTTTATGTGTGTAGGTGCGTATGAGGGTGTTTGTGTGTGTGTGTGTATGTGTGGGTATGTGTGTATAATGGCTGGAGGTTTTGGTTACGTCTGTTTCTTATGGAACCAGACCAATAACAGGCGGCAACCTCGGGAAAGATAGTCCTCCAGCCTTGCCTTAGGGATCTACACGACTTGCGCTCTACCCTAAAGCCATTTGCCAGACTCTGCCCCTGACTCAGGTGCAGAGAATGGAAGTATGCCTAAGTCACTTAATAATTAATACAGAATAAATAAGGTGGTGAGTTGGACCTACTTCCGCCCCATATCACCGATCACTTAACCAGTCCTTAATACGACAAATAAGAAAAAAAAATCTATTAAGATATATGGTTGATACATATGATCATAAGTTCAAGTTTCATATTAGTAATCATAATCTATCATGTTATTATTTCAGATCTTCATGCGTCCTTCGAACACTAACTGAAATCAAGTGGGTGATGCGCCAACGAGCTAACAAGCGAATGCTCTCGTTCGGTGGTGCGAAAGACGCGGACGGATACGTCGGGAAGTTTGACGCACACGTTAAATACGAAAGCGAGAACTATCAGCTAAAGGTATGTATATCCACCATAGATAAAATACTACATACCTATAGTCTGTATAGCTAGTGTCAACAGATGGCGCTGTATATAATTTCTTCGATGCTCAATTCAAATTGTACTTACTAGTGCCTGCATTGCGCTTACGAAGTTTACATATTTTAAGGTTGCATCCTGGAACAGATGTAGAATAAAATGTATAAATCTTAATTGTAATCACACAATACATTTAAATTACATCGTTAAGAGATCACATTTTAAGCATGGTGTTGCTTGTATTAGGTGATACCACTCTTCTCCTTAAACATTAGTAAGTGTTATGCAATTAAAAATGAAAAAAATAATACAAATAAAGGGTTATTTTGAAAAAGAAAGCAAGTTACTTAATTAATAACAAAATGCATAAATATAGTAATTTACTAGTGTATGCACAATGAAGTTAAAGCTAGTGACAATAGATGGCGCTAAACTCTATTTCCGTACTACTCAGAGCCTGAATCGCGCTAACGAAGTTTACAGTTAAGTTTAGGTACTATAATGCGTGTTACAGTAAATTGTGGTCATATAAAGTAGGTATTGTGACTGATGTAGATCGATAAAGATTTATGAAACATGTTTTAATATAGCGAAGCTTGTACTTTTAAACAGTTTTTATTACTTTTTTATTTTGCGGTACATGATTTATGTAAAAGTAACAGACATTATCGCAATTATGCTAGGCATTTATGAGTACATACTTTATTAGCAATCTTGATGACGGTCCCAAGTAGTTTGAAGCGATGACGCGGCGATGTCAGGCTTCCATTTGTGAGGTAGATGTTTCCAAATCTAACTAGCATTGCCGCGTTGATTCATGTCTCCTTTTATTGATGTATATGTTATATACCAACAAATCCTAACTAACATTAGAAATGCGAATGTGAGTTTGTTGTTTGTTACGCTTTCACGCCTTAACTACTCGACCGATCATCATGAAATATCGCATACACGTTGTTAGGGGAACAGAAAAGGACATAAGGTACTCTTTCATCCCGAAAAGGTACTGTTACCCACGTTTACGCGAGCTAAGCCGCGAGCAAAATCTAGTTCGCATATCATTTGAATGGCATCGTGAACATGTGTATTGTATATTGAGTGGCTATTGAATTCCTTTCCAGGTGGTGGTTGGTCCCGGCCGGGGTATGTACGAGGCCTCGATGAAATACATCATCAAACAAGACAGATTCTTGCTTAATACCAGGGATATATCCCGGACTAATGCGTAAGTACAGTGAGCTGCAAAAATGCATACCCATGTTAAAACTAAAATGGTATTGTGTTACATTTGGGCAAACTCAGGAAAAGCTTATTTTGTCTACAATAATTAGACAGTCGATTTAGATCATTTTGAAAAAGTTGACTGTCATCAAAATTATTGATAGTTTTGTAGGCTTTCAAAATATCATCTGCGTACAGCAAAAATTTTGAATGTAGTAATCAAGAGTCGATATCGTTAATAAATAAAACAAATAATAAAGGGCCTAAAATAGAGCCCTGGGGGACGCCGGAAGTTACAGAAATTTGGTCAGATTGAAATCCGTTACTTTTTGCGTACGGTTAGTTATGTAGGAGATAAACCTTCGCAAAAGATTTGCACGAATGCCATTGAAGGCGATTTTGTGTAACAGCAACTCATGGTCCACCTTATTGAATGCTTTTTAGAAGTCCGTATAGACTGCGTCAGTTTGGCAACGATTGTCCATATTTTCAAAAGGATGACTTACAAAATTGGTTAAATTTGTTGCTGTTGATCTATTTTTGACAAAACCATGTTGTTGCTTGATAATGATCTTATGTAAAAGGGGATATATTTCGCTATGAATCTTTTAAAAATGAGTCTTTTAAAAAGTTTCGATAAAGTGGACAAAATAGAGATGGGACGATAATTATCTACGATATTCTTGCTACCCTTTTTATAGACCGGTGTCAAGTTCGCTTCCTTCCAAATAGGTGGTAGTTGTCCCTCATTCAAACACTTGCAAAATAGTACATAAATTGGAAAATAAATATGATCAACAACATTTTTTAGAAACTGTGCCGGTAGTCCATCAGGACCTGGTCCTTTTGTCGGATTTAATGACTTCAGCTCCTTATGAACTTTACATGCGTATGCTTATTAGTTATTATTGTTATTAGTGTTTAGTATTAGAGGGCACTGACTTCCCAATAACGACTGTCATAGATGTTCATGGCAGCCGGGACCGACGGCTTAACGTGCTCTCCGAGGCACGGAGCACGCGAAAATTGTCAATCAATACGCACATAATTTCGAAAAGTCATATAATGTTTCACAACACAGATGAAATCTTCTATTTATAGATATAGGGACAGCAATGATAGTTAGTGACTACCTATCATTGGCCCACTCTTCATGAATATTGTTTCACAACACAGATGAAATCTTCTATTTATAGATATAGGGACAGCAATGATAGTTAGTGACTACCTATCATTGGCCCACTCTTCATGAATATTGTTTCACAACACAGATGAAATCTTCTATTTATAGATATAGGGACAGCAATGATAGTTAGTGACTACCTATCATTGGCCCACTCTTCATGAATATTGTTTCACAACACAGATGAAATCTTCTATTTATAGATATAGGGACTGCAATGATAGTTAGTGACTACCTATCATTGGCCCACTCTTCATGAATATTGTTTCACAACACAGATGAAATCTTCTATTTATAGATATAGGGACAGCAATGATAGTTAGTGACTACCTATCATTGGCCCACTCTTCATGAATATTGTTTCACAACACAGATGAAATCTTCTATTTATAGATATAGGGACTGCAATGATAGTTAGTGACTACCTATCATTGGCCCACTCTTCATGAATATTGTTTCACAACACAGATGAAATCTTCTATTTATAGATATAGGGACAGCAATGATAGTTAGTGACTACCTATCATTGGCCCACTCTTCATGAATATTGTTTCACAACACAGATGAAATCTTCTATTTATAGATATAGGGACAGCAATGATAGTTAGTGACTACCTATCATTGGCCCACTCTTCATGAATATTGTTTCACAACACAGATGAAATCTTCTATTTATAGATATAGGGACTGCAATGATAGTTAGTGACTACCTATCATTGGCCCACTCTTCATGAATATTGTTTCACAACACAGATGAAATCTTCTATTTATAGATATAGGGACAGCAATGATAGTTAGTGACTACCTATCATTGGCCCACTCTTCATGAATATTGTTTCACAACACAGATGAAATCTTCTATTTATAGATATAGGGACAGCAATGATAGTTAGTGACTACCTATCATTGGCCCACTCTTCATGAATATTGTTTCACAACACAGATGACATATTCTATTTTCACACTCACATTGCATCGTCAGGCAAATTTCGATCCAATTCCGCTACGTTATGGTTTGTTTTAGATTAATTTATTTTAAATACCCTTTATTAGGAATCCATTAGGAGCTCCATGGTTTTCGAGATCATTCTTATCATATGCTGCGTATGCGTATAAATTATTATAAATCTTATCGTACGAGCAATATAATACATTACATTACATAATAATAATATAATTTCATTTCAGATATGGCAATGAGCCAAGCTGTATGAGTGCGAAGCTACCACATTTGAACCCTTACTGCTATTGCAAAGACTACGTCAGCCAGAGGGTTTGAGCAAATCTAACTGCTAGATATATTCAAGTGATAAATTATCACATCAAGAATGAAATAGTAAGACTGTTGAAGAACTGAAAGGAATTATTGAAATAATAGTTCGTGATGTTTTGTCTGCCTATACTTGTGGTAAAGTAGACTGATGTTACGTGTTGATAAAGATACGGAATTTTGCAAAACACCAAGGCGTTTCGTAAAGAAAAAAATGTTATTAAGTTATTATAAAGCGATTGGCAAGGCGGATCGTTTGTCACCGGGACACTGCGTAAAACGTTGCGGGTTTGATTGCCAATCAAGGCAATCATTTTAGTGATCCACAGATAGTTGTTTTGAGCCCGAGTGTTTTTTTTTGTTTAAGTATTTTTAAAGTCTGTAGTAATTATTGTAGAAGGAATTCGAATATTATCTTGTTGAGAGAAAAATGTATATTATGAAAAAAAATTGTCAAATATTATTCAGGATCTCTGCAAAGATCTATAATAGTAGATATAGCTGCCTACATCTGATTAGTTAGTTGAAGGGGTGTGTCTTAACGCATATTATAAAGCAAGGAAACTTATATTTTAACTCAAAATATGAAAATACTGTTACCAAAACGATAAAAATCTAATAACATTAGTATATATAAGCAGTGAACGTAAATAAAACATGGAAGCCAGTAGTTTTACACTAACCACAGTTTATTATTGACACCATCGCTACTTGCTCAACTCGGCTACTCAAAAATGAACCTTATTCTTAATGTGGCAAGGTAGCTTTCGGCTGTTCTGTTTTATCGTTTACGTTCCCTAACAGTGATTTTGTCATACTGTTACGCCGGTTGCCTCAAATAAATCTCAAACAATTATAAAAACGCCAAGTAGTCGAAATTCGATCATCATCAATATTAAACATAAAAAAAACACTTTTTTGGTTGATAACGCCTAAAAACTCATCAATAGCTGCTTAGCAAAACACAAATAAAGAAAATCGTTCGACAAACAGAGAAGAAAAAGGTACTGAACTGTTTTATCTTTGCCTATTAAAATTTATGTATTATCAAAATTACTCATTCATTGAATCTTTATTAAAGTTCGAAGTTAAATTTAGTATTTTAATATTATTTCGGTGTTATAAATAGTTAACTAGCAAGTTAAATTCAATAATTATTGCCTACCCTCAATAATTAAATAATAATTATGTAAATATAAAATAACAATCCAAATATGCTTACCATTGTAAACAAACTAATTGGGAAATTCAAATTAATTAGATTACAAATACTGTTTAACGTTGATTTACCGTTAACGGTCACTTAGAGAGTGATAGAGAGAGCTATGCTCGGAGTTTCCCTGCGACAAGTGAGGAGATCTGCAAGAAAAACTAAACTTGCCAACATCACTCTCCGGATAGCCAAGCTGAAGTAGCAGTATAGGGCACATAGCTCGTAGAACCGATGGCCGTTGGGGTAGAAAGGTTCTGGGGTGGGGGCCACGCACCTGAAGACGCAGCTGGGATAGGCTCTCCACTAGGTGGACCGACGACCTGGTAAGGGTCGCGGGAAGCGGTTCGATGCGGGTGGCCCAAGACCAGTCTGTATGGAAAACCTTGGGTGAGGCCTATGTCCAGTCTTTTGGCTGAGATGACTATAAAACTACTAGTATTAAATTTTCTACAGGTCCCTTCGGATACTAAAACGTCTCTAACCTTTCTTAGATTTCAAACTATCTCAATAGAAAATTTTAATCAAAATCAGTTCAGCGGTTTGTATCTAAAATGTTAAATTGAGGTAATCTTTGCACAAATAAGCCAAGTTAGTGATGAGCCATAAAAAATATATAGAGTTGCAAATTACTAGTATTCGTGTTAAACTTTTCAGCAAAGTTAAATGCTTGTGTAAGGATAGTTTACGTTGGTACTGCAATGGATGAGAATCGAACTCACGACTTCGGGTATATATATAAATATGTATGTGATGGGTATTTTTTTCCAAGTTATGATAATAGATTTAAATCATTATACATATATTTTATACAATCCAAGTGTGGCAATAAAAACTACAGGCGCTACAAATATGACATTATATCACTATATTTATATATAAATTATTAGGATTTTTATTTCAACACCATTTCAGCTGTTAAGTATCGAATAATGTTGTGTTGTAAAAATGGAAACGTTTGCATAAACAAGTCAGTTAGTAAAACAAATAAATAAAATTGAGGTGTCTGTTTGTAATGTCAAAATAACAGCTTTTTATCTAATGCATATGAAAGTATATAAGGTGCCTATACGACAACATTTATTTTTTTAATTTTTGTCTATCTCTCTGTTTGTTCCGGGTAATCTCCGAAACGGCTGAACCGATTTTGACGGGACTTTTACTAGCTGATGTTATAAGGAGTAACTTTAGCTACTTTGATTTTAGAAAAAAATAGTTACGCGGAGACAAACACTTTTTATTTAAAATCTACGCGGACGAAGTCGCAGGTAACAGCTAGTGTAACATATGAATATGCATTGCGTTACAAATTACTTACTAGTATTTTTGCTTACCCCAGCTAAGCTAATATACTTGTATAAGGAATGAGATCACGTTACACGTTAGAACAGGATAACAATGCCGTTATACAGCAACTGTTAAATTGCGTTGAATGACGGCACTAATATATTGCCGAAGTTAGTAAGTAGAACTTACAAGACGAAACGATTCGCTAGAGTGCATTATTAACCCATTCAATGCGGCAACAAATTTTGCTTTCACTAGCCAGAATTGGCTCATATTTAACGTAATAAATAAACGCCGATCGGCGTCAGCCGCACTTGATGAAATAAAAAGACGCCAATCGGCGTTTTCAGCATTTTGTTATGAATTTGAATTTATTAATATAATATCTTTAAATTTGGGTAAAATATAAAACAACTATACATTACGCCGATCGGCGTCCTCCGAATCTGAGTATGAAAAAATAAGACGCCGATCGGCGTCCGCCGCATTGAATGGGTTAAACATCGTAACTCTTTTACTTTAACCCGACGTTCTTGGTATCAGGCTCGCAACTGAGAGATCATGGATTCGGTCACTACCCACTGCACTACCGCCATTAACCTACTTGTGACAGAATAGAGCTTAGTTCGAGGAGTAAACAAGATGACTAGTACTTTAATAATAACTAAATTCGATCTTTATAAAAAATGCTTGTTAATTGGACGTACTTTCTGAAAAACGTTCCAACCCACAAAGTTAACATTTCGAGATAATCGTGATTGAAGTTCAATCCCGTATTGCTTCTTCATACATGTGGGTTGGGCTACTAAGTCATTATTTCATATTTAGAGTGATAGTAGAGCTACCAAATTTTTCCAGCTAGTAAATAGTAACCCCGTGACTAATTTGCTAATAATAACTCGATTTTAACCCGAGTGTGGGTTGGAACGTTTTTCAGAAAGTACGTCCAATTAATTAATTTATATTGCATTTTCGTGTCCGTCTAATAACGACGGCTATATGACAGCACCATTATCTTAGCTTAGTCATACGGCTATATGACGGCACCATTATCCTATGAAACCATATCTTAAACCAGCGTCGTATGTAATTTGTGATGTAGGTATACAAGGGGTTGAATTAATGTAGTATTTGAATGGTTCGAAGTTCTACTACAGCTTAAAAATGTGCTAAACTAGAAAAAAAAAATAGTTATGAACTCTAGTCTTAACAAATAGAAATAGTTTAAGATATTTGTAATAGTAATTAATATGTAATTCTATTATTATTTGTATTTCGGATATTTTTTCGTATACATGTAACACTCGGCTTCTGAAAGATTAATCAATGACGTGTCAAAATTTAACTCATGTTTCTAGTGATTTCATGAGTTGTTGATTATTTCCTCAGCCCATCACAGTAGTTGACATGCTTTTGATTGTCTGTCAACTTTATCCGAAAATGGATGTATAAGTATGTAAAAAAACTGTTTTTATTTTTTATAGTAACCATTAGTTTGTCTGAGTAAAAGAAATTGTTTAGTACTCAATTTTGAAGTACTTAATGTTTTTGAATTTTTTTATTGTTTGTTTAATATTTTTTTTAATTTCCCTTGCTTTCATAATTATTTTGTATAACTTCGAATATATGATAATAGCGAAAGGTTTTTCTTTTGGATATTATGATGATTTTTTATAATAACCTGTATTTGTGTAGTATGCTTTCCTAGTTGCTAGAAAGATTATGTAGGTATAAAAGAATGTGATCTTATTTTAATTTTAATACATTTAATATATATACACATGTTTCGCGATCTGAACAATATTTCCAATATGTCTTACAAGTAATGTCTATATATATATGACAAAGCATTCACATAACCTACACTTTATTAAAAAAGGCAAAACGCTTTCTACTAGAGTCGCACCACTTGTCATATTGTATAATGTCCTTCAGACAGAATATCGGTCACGGCGGCCTATCTTAACGGGGACTGGCCATCTGCGCAGGAGATATTATAGTGCACAAGTGTGTGCGTAAACACAAGTGCACTTTCTGATCTCTTTCTGATAACTCTCATGATCCGATGGGACAGCAATTCAACACAACCGGAGAGAGATCAGGCGCAGTGCCACGGCTTTACGTCCTTTCCGAAGTACGATGTGTCTAATACCGCCAATTTCCTAAACCGACCAAAGATTGACCCGATCAGGAATCGTTCCCGAGACCGCATGCACAGAGCGATGCGAGATTCATATTGTATACAATCCATACGTGTCAGTGACAATTACACTGATAATACAAATATGACACTTATGATGTCAAACTAACGTTTCATTGCGCTCAGCGCCATCCCAAACGTGGCACGAATATTACTTTCTCTAAATAAAAAGGTGGCGCGCAATATTCCGTATTCTGTGATTCACTTACATACACATAAACATCAAATTCACACACACTTACACACTTTTCTCGAGTACCTAACATAACTTTTACAAACCGTTGTTACAATTTTCTTTTAAAACGCTTTAATTTCGATAACATTTGTGTGTAATTTAAATGATATTAAAACATGATATATTTTTCTGTAAAAAAGGGATAATACTATTTTATTATTGTATTAAAATGGTCCTTAACTAAATGGCATGCCACAATTAAATGTAGGTACTTGTAAATACATTTTAATAATATGCTCATAATTTCCACATGTTTTCGTCCTAATCAATGTTTCATCTTAAATGTAAAGATTTTAAATTAAAATATTTAAATTGTGAATTTGCATTAAATTGTGGCATGTCATAATTTCTTATAATATTGAAAATGCATGTTCTTAACATAACATTTTCATTGCTATCGATTACGATGATCGTCATTTTATGAAATATCACATTTCAATTCATTTGCTAAGAGTGCATCTAGAGTCAAGTTGAATGTACATACATTTTTACTTTCAACGTAGTCGAAGCTAGGAACGCATGCACAGATTACATAGGTACAGATTGGCGGTTGAATACCAAGTGAGAAAACAGACACACTCTCACATAAACGCGTATTTCTGATTAAGTTGGTTATTGGAATTGCTTTTGTGGCTCATAATAAGCTGGCAATCTATATCTCTGTAGTTTCTGATCATACTAAGGACACTGATATCATTTATATAAGATCGTTATCAAGCAATACATACCTACGATATTACGTTCTTAGTACAAGTTCTAATGAACCAAAAACTATATATTATACCCGCCTACGTGTTAACTTAAATATTCAGACTCAATACTAACATTTTAAAATAAGCTAAAAGTACTGATCAATCGAAATGTGAAGTTATAAGCGCGTTCGCGTAGTACATAGAAACATACCGTGACTTTCTCAATATATGTGCAATTAAGATAGAGTTATAACTAGCGACAAAAAGATGGCGCTGTACTCAACATCATACTAGCCTATAGGCCTGAATGGCGCTAACGAGCTTTTATTTTAACTTCACTTCGTATTAAGCCTTTCGTTAGATTCGTATAGTGTATTGACGTCATTGGTAGTACAGCTATTGCCCGTTGTGTGGGTAGATGTGTATTCGCTGTCAGTTTAACTTGCATCATCTTGTATGGATGCTGCTTTAGTGTTTATCGTGTAGTACGCGGGTACCCTTATTTCTTAAGTTAATTATTAACGAATCTAACCAATGAAACTCGATAATTGTATCTCATTTTTGGTGCGCAACTTAAGTTTGTGTACTGTTTAAAATAAAGAAAATAAATAATGTATAAGCTATACATGCTGTATAATGTGTTTTATTTCCAAAGGTCAGTATAAGCAGCGATAGCTCAGTGGGGAGACCAACAGACTGCAATGCAGAGGGTCTCGGGTTCGAACCCACGGCGCCGCACCTCTGACTTTCGGAAGTTATATGACTTTTCGAAATTATGTGCGTATTGATTGACAATTATCGCCTGCTCCGTGCCTCGGAGAGCACGTTAAGCCGTCGGTCCCGGCTGCCATGAACATCTGTGGCGGTTGTTATTGGGAAGTTAGTGCCCTCTAATATTCTAACACTGGTGTAGCCTTAGGGTATCGTTAGCCTTCGGGTTGCGGAGGTCAGATGGCAGTCGCTCCGTGTAAAAACTGATATCCAGTCAAATCCGGTTAGACTAGAAAGCCGACCCCAAGTGACTTGGGAATATAAAGGCTAGGGAGAAGAGATTTCTAAAGGTCAGTATAAGCGTTGCTTTTATCAAAAGGCATTGCAGACAGGACCGTTAACTTTTGTTTTTCCTACAGTACATTAAATTTAAAAGTGGAAAATGGAGTGTTCTAGAAATAGTATATTTGAGAAATAAGTAATATTGAAATGTAGATTGATATTAAATTAAACAATATTTTGGGTAATAATACACACAAAAAAAAGTCCGCGTTCATTTGGAATAGTTGAGATATTTTTTCTTGTGTCAAAATACAATTAATGAATGCATTACATATTTATTACTTTATTTTTTTGTATTTTGTTTAGCTAATGAGAGTATATATACGGTAACTATGCATATTATTACTAACTTATCATATAGTAATTATATTAAAAACAATAATGTTGTAATATCTTCGTAGCAAATAAGCTTTGATTCAGCGCCGTATCCTGTCAATCGCCGAAACTTCTTCGTCTGTGGGGAGTCACTACTAATTTTTACCTAAACAAATAGTTAAAGTATATATTCTAATCAAACTACTTTTAAGCTTTGCGGTGATTTATTAAAGCGGCTTTTTTATCCTAGCCCAAAAACATTTGAATGCGTTTGCCATTCCAAACATAGTTTTCTGGATTGCCATATAAAAATATACACTTGTATTCAACAATAATATGGCTGTTATAGCCGGCTAATATATTACAGCCACACATTGTAATGAAAATAATGCCTATCTAGAAGCCTCTTACATGCTAATATAAAAAAAAACACACAAAATAGAATGTTTTTATTATTTTTCATGGGGCATCAATGTAATGTCTGGTATGGAACCCTGACTTGGGGGTAAATAATTGCCGTTGTTTATTGATTGAATATCTGCAACAAGGTAAATAATTAGTAAATGCGTAATTTAGTAATTAGTCTATTATTGTATAGTCTGCAATATAAGTACATTGCCAACTGCGGCTACACCATGCCTGATATATGTATCAGGCAACGAACCGTTCGTGCGATACTGCAGTCTCTCGATGTTCGGAATCCCAGCTGTGGTTCTTAAAAATGTGCAGCGGAGTTGTCTCCTACACTTACGCGCCTATACCGGACGTCTTACGTCGCAGGCATTGTGCCTGAGGCTTGGAAGGAAGCGAACGTTCAACCGATTCCCAAAAAGGGGGACCGTTCCGAGCCAAGCAACTATCGACCCATAGCTATCACCTCGGTACTTTCCAAGGTGTTCGAGCGGATTATAAACACCCAAATTGTCCGCTACCTGGAGGATCAATCGTTGATCAATGATCGCCAATACGGCTTTCGGTCTAAACGATCAACGGGTGATCTTCTAGCGTTCGTCACGCACCTCTGGGGTGAGGCTATGGACAAGCCCGGCGAGTCTTTGGCTATCAGCCTTGACATAGCCAAAGCTTTCGACAGAGTCTGGCACCGGTCTCTTCCTTCCAAGCTTCCGGCCTATGGCTTGCCCCATCAACTGTGCACCTGGATTGCAAGTTTCCTGCAGAAGCGTCGTATTCGGGTCCTTTGCGACGGTCGCGCTTCCAAATTTATGCAGGTCAATGCAGGAGTGCCTCAGGGTTCTGTCTTATCCCCTACGCTCTTTCTTCTGCATATCAATGATATGTTGAATCTCGGCAGCATACATTGTTATGCGGACGACAGTACCGTGCATGGGCGATATCTCGGACATCCTGGGGCCAAACAGGCTGAGGTTGAGGGGAAAGGCAGAATCTTGTCGTTGAACTTGACCGGACCTTGGACCGCATCTATGAATGGGGTGCCAAGAACTTGGTCGAGTTCAACGCCAAGAAGACCCAGGCATGCGCGTTCTCTACAAAAAAGTCTCCGTTCCTTCCCCTCCCTTCTCTGAAGAACACTCCACTGGTGATACGTGACAGTCTCTCCATCTTAGGTATGGATCTTTGCCGCTCCCTTAATCAGAAAATCTATATCGAGAGCGTCATTAAGCAAGCTTCGCGAAAACTCGGAGTTCTGAACAGGGTGAGGCGGTTCTTCACGCCTGGGCAACTGTGCCTATTGTATAAGGCACAAGTGCGCCCTTGCGTGGAGTACTGTTCTCATCTTTGGGATGGCTCCGCGCAGTACTTGCTGAACGCTCTCGACCGGTTACAGCGGCGGGCTGTCCGTATCATCGGAGATCCAGAGGTCACGAGTTCACTGGAACCTCTGCAACTCCGTAGAGACATTGCCTCATTGGCATGTTTCTACAGAATATACCACGGGGAGTGCTCTGAAGAGTTATTCCACCTTATACCGCCCTCCCCTTTCCTATCCAGAACAACGCGTGCTGGGCTCAGATGCCATCCTTACACGGTAGAGTCGATTAGAGCGCGTACCAAAAAGTTTGGGTCCTCATATCTCT
The DNA here is from genome assembly GCA_963564715.1 of Catocala sponsa. Lineage (NCBI taxonomy): Eukaryota > Metazoa > Arthropoda > Insecta > Lepidoptera > Erebidae > Catocala > Catocala sponsa. The sequence continues at coordinate 15,482,105 of OY751351.1, forward strand.
GCCGAACGACCAAGGCATGGAATTCTCTGCCAAGGCACGTGTTTCCTTCTTCCTTCAATCCTGGGTTCTTTAAGCGGGGCGTGAAAAGGCATCTTCTCGGGCCGTCAAAGTGGAGACCTCAGCATCGCCTCGGCTACTGTGGGGGCGATGTGGAGGCCACTGCTCTTAGACCACACGACTGCTTACCATCAGGTGGAGTGTGGTCATTTTGACGAGCAAAATAAAAAAAAAAAAAAAAAAAAACTGAACATTTAATAAATTTGTAAATAGTATTTTATGAATTGAAATCCTACATTTTATTCTGTATTTTTGGACTATGATTAAATTTATATCTTTAAGTTATTACCTAATGTATAGCGTTCACAGTTTAAAAGTAAAACTAGTATTGGTTATAATTTTAAAAGATAGAGGCAATCGAAATGTTGCAGGAGTACCTATGTATCGAATTATGTAGCTGTTGGTACTAACTAGCACGCTCGTTCATTTTAAAAGGGTAAATAGATGGCAGTAGGACGGCACTTAATAAGCCATGATGCACGGATGGCTTAGTGGTTTAAGTAGTCAGTTCGCAACTGCCATTTCGCCGATTACCTACAGCAGGTTCGATCCCCACACTAGACAAAAATAATGTGATCTACAAATAGTTGTTTAGAGATTGGGTGATTGTATCCGTTGTTCTAATGTTTTTAAGAATTCATTCTCAGTGCAGGAGCTTTCTTTTTAGAAGAAAAGTCCTTGCTTCGCATGCGGTTTATCCAGCTCCTTCTCTTACGTAATATAGTCCCAGTTCCTGTATCAAGAAACTAGTAGTTTTCCCTACGGACAATAATTTTTTACACATTTTCTACGAAAAATATATCACAATTTAACTGATCTATAACTATCTAAAATGACTAGTATTGATGTAGGAACCGGACCATTATTTCTTAACTGATTGGTAAAACCCCAGAGATCAGAATTCATAATGCTATGGAGAGTGCGCTTTTCATGCATAGACTTACGCTTACTAAGAGGTAGGTAAATGATACAATATATATACCTCGGTCTTTATTTAACTTAGTAGCATGATTCTCGATCATCTCATCTGAAAAGCAACGTGTAATTCAGTAAATTCTAACTAATATAGCTTCGCTCGCGTAAATACAGGTTATACCAATCAGCTCGGGCACGGTACTTTTTCTGGATGTCAGGTACCCTATGTCCTTTTCCGTACACCTAACAACGTATCATCATCATCATCTCATAGCCAGTTGCACTCACTGATCGGCAAACGATTAGCGAGGTTAAACAACGTTGGGTGCGGTTAGTCTATAGATGGGTGACTGCTTAGTGGTATTTCATCTGAGCGTCTCCGTGCTTCGGAGGGCACGTAAAAAGTGGGTCCCGGCTGTTGTCAAATTGGCAGCAATCGTTAAGCCATGTCAGAGGCCTACGGGCGGCTTTAACAACTCTTGAGAAGAGGTTGGCCACTAACCACACGAAAAAAAAGAAAGGAAAACCTATAATTATGTTAAATTTCATGACAATCAGTTGAGTAGGTAAGGCCTGAAAGCGTAACAAACAAACTCACATTCGCATTTATAATATTAGTTAGGATGTGTAAGTGCACGCCTTAACCACCACACCGATCATCATGAAATTTCGCAAACATGCTGTCAGGGGTAGAGAGTACAGGTCATAGGGTACCTTACAAGTTACATCCAGAAAAAAGTGCTATTATGAACGTAATCTACATTTACGCGAGCAGACGCGGCCAAATTCTATTCACACATAAAAACCTTAAAAAATGTAATTAAATAACTTTGTATTATTATATCAAGCTAATAACAGATGTATCTCTTGTTTGATAGCAGCGAGGGCCTAGTGGAAGGCCGTTACACTGCCACGCAGAGGCATCGGGTTCGATCCCAAAGTGCGCATCTCTGACTTTTGGAAGTTATGTGCACATTAAATAATTAATTATCGCTCGCTTTAACGGAAGGAAAACATCGTAAGGAAACCTGCATATCTGAGAGTTTTCCATAATGTTCGCGAAGATAAGTCTGCCAACCCTCAATAGGCCAACGTGTTGGACTATGGCTTAACCCTTCTCACAGTGAGAAGAGGCCCGCGCCTAGCAGTGGGACAGTTTAATACAGGGCTGATATTATATCTATCTATTTATTTTATTTCATAGGAAAACAAACAATTGTACAATTTATATTACAAACAGGAACACAAGTATAACAATGGGTACATTTACAATCCACTACGTTTTCACATATTACTACTCAGTAAGGACACATACAGTGAGGTATTAGTGCACTAACTTATTAAACATTATCTATCTATGAGCTATGTTAGTAGTTACTAATTCACTAATTCTCTCTCTCTCTATCCGTCGTTTTATTAAAAAATATTAAAAATACCACTAGATAAACATTTTCTACTTACATTTTGGTAAAGGCATTGCCGTACTACACCGAGTAGTCTTCTGAACAACAGCAGAAATATATTTGAGATCATTATTTACTATAGATTGGCTCAAAGTAGAAACGATGCTATAACCACCTGTACGTGGGTCGCCATTAGGCGTAAAGTAAATTATTTTCGGTTTGTTCCGATTTTTGCCTGTAGGCAAAAGGTTCTTTGTCGTCCTAAAAGTTCGACTATAACGGGTAGTAGTAGGGATACATCTTTTTGTAGTACCATATATCGTATTGTTTAGTATTCATATTCTTGGTTTAGACTGTCAGATATCGTGGTATAATCTTCGTATAATCTACATTTGACTCTATCTGGTATAGTCACCTGATGTCCTTTATGCCCACTAGTGGGCCTGCGCCATGTTATATAGCCGTCATTTTTTTTTGTAGTAAATGAGGTTACAAGTTTGTAAACGCAGATGCGTTTGTATCTGCCGGGGACGTGTATTATTTTTGGGCATGGAGGTACTTGTTTAAATGCTTCTTCGCGATGGCGTAGTCCTATTAGTTGGGGATGGTCTATGTGGTTTGAAAGATCTGTAAGTATGATATATAAGGTACGTTTATATATATTATATTTATTTTCGAAGTCAAAGTTAAAAATCATTTATTCACTTAGGTCACAAAGAAACACTTATGAACGTCAAAGGGGTTAGTGAGTTTTGTTACATTTACTGATTTTACATTTATGTTAGTTGCAGGGTTCAGGCAAAAGGTTGAGCCTATGAGAAGATACCGGCAACAAACTCAAGGCCACTCTTTTAAATCACAATCAAATTATAATTTCAGTATTTTACAACTCATTTATGTACCAGGTGTTGCAGTCATTATGCCATAATGTCACTGTCCATACAAAACTAAATTCTAAAAATAAAGGAAATCTTAATAATATTAGGTAGGTAAGCATTTCAGGTTTTACGAAGTCTACTTCCGCTTTAGGAATAATTCCTGTGTCGCGGGGGACTTCACAAACATTCAAACAACGGACACAAAGAACACCCAGACTCGGAACAACCATCTTTGGATCACACAAATCTTTGTCCCGTGTGGGATTCGAACCCACAACACTCGGCGCAGTGGCCGCGGCGAGGCGACCACTTAAACCACTACGCCATCCGTGCAGTCTAATCACGTTTAACCTGTCTTAAAATACCAGACGTAAACCATGAATGCTCTCAAGTTGTTATTATAAAGCCTCGTATCCACTAGGCAATATTTGAAGCGCAACACGTGACGCTCAACATGTTCGGCAGCGTTGCACAACTTCGCGTAACGTTGCCAGCTGGCGCGCAAAATGACGCGCGGCTTGTTGTTTGTTTCCGTGCAACATGCAGTTGATGCAGTTGAGCATCAAATGTTGTCAAGTGGAGACAAAGCCGCTGAAATCAACACTAGTTTATCTGGCGACATGTTGTCGACGACTGATGCGAGCGAAATCATGTGTAGACGTTGCTAAACAAAAGTTCCGCGCTAACTTTCAACACGTTGAGCAACATTTATTTATTTTTATTTATTTATTTACAGACATACAAATATCTTTACAGGATTCACCCAAAGCGATATTGTAGCAATATTTAAAAAAAAAACTTATACATTATATTCCCATATAATTTTATCTACTTAATTATTATAACAAATTTTAAAAGATATCCTTGTGAATTCACTCAGAGCACAGCAGAATATGTCCACGTCCAAGGCTATGAGATTAAGCGTGCGGAGTGCGCGCGTCAAAGGCTCACTCATGAGGTTGGTTCGACCGCGCGGTACTACTAGCAGCCGTCACCACACGTACCTGTCCGGCACACACAAACCCAACTGGCCTAAAATTACTGCATTGTGCACTTTGCCTCTCAAAATTTTAAACAAGTAAATAATTAGTGCCAATTCCCTCCTAACCCTTAGTTCGTTGTATCCTACCATACCGAGAATAAATAAAGTAAGATACATTAAGGGGTAAACTGGATAGACACCATAACAACGTAAGTATAAATATCTAATAAATTTATTTTGTACCCGCTCCAACATGAGACTATAATATAGTCTCATGTTGGAGCTAACTAAATATTATTTAGTTTCATGCGGAGCCCAAATGACTGCGTTACATTCTAGCTGGCTCCTAACCAATGCATTGTATAATGATATAACAGCTTTCGTATTGGTGAACCCTCGCACTGTACGAAGCATAAACCCTAAATTCCTATAAGCTTTTTTACAGATGCGCATGATATCATCCTTAAAAAAAAAAAAAAAACTTACTCCCAGATCCTTGACTTCTGCGACCCTTAACCATGGACATCCCATCTATAAAGTAGTTATATTTGATGGGGTTGTGTGCGCGAGAAAAAGTGATGGTCACACACTTGGAACTATTAAATTGTAGAAGGTTATCTTTGCTCCAGTTCACCACCCTATCATTGTACACATACATGATATAATATTGGATAACGGGTCTTATTCGCGATTAAGTATTTAAAGGTAACAAATATGTATGTAAAAGACAGCACGAATTAAATTAAGTCCGAAATTCACATCAAAGCTCATGTATTTTACATTTCCACGAAGATTTACTTTGGTGTTATAAGTCATCAGTAAAATTGACCAAATATTATCGAGGCATAGGCTTAATTTGGCTTTCACTAACTTGTTTATGGTAAGAAATTATTGGTAAACATTAATTTAACAACCTAATCCTATATCAAAGTTACTGTTTTTCACACTTGGTCAAAGTCAAGTTAATAATCGTTTTCCAAAATCGACAATTATTTGTATGGTCTACAAATAATTGTCTCAATTTGGATTCATTTTGTGTCCGTAGTTAGGATGTTTGTAAACTCAGCGCGATACAGGTATTAATCACAAGCGAGGGTTTTTTATTTAAATAAAATTAATATCAAAAACACATAAAACTGACCGTTTTGCGTATCACAGTTGCGTCCATAAAATCCTTTACAGTGATACAATATAAGACTCGTTAATATCTGAAATTATGAACAGTATGTTAATCGAGAAAAAAAATATAATCGATAAAAATACACGCAAGAAAATCCATACCAAAAGTCGAATTGATTCAACAAAATGACTATTAAAATTTATTTTTTACCAGTGGTAAATAAAATGATAGTAAAGTTTTATGCCTCGTAACTTGTGCTACCTATTGCTATAGCACGAAATTACATGTAGAGTCTCACGCCTATATTCCCCGAGGGCTTGGCAGAGTTGTATTATTCCTACTCACATTTGAACCTCTCAAACTTACGTGTGACCTGTAGCACAGGTATCCTGATACCTATCGCAGGCACCAACCTCTCACAAAATTCAATGTGTACCTTGTTACCAGTTCCAATGACCTGCTACGTGTAATTTTGTAATTTTGTGGAGAGAAAAATAAATGAATTATTATCATTATTTGAACAGCTACAGTTTTGGATAAGTAATAAAAGGCAAGTCTATTGGCTTCTACCAAACACAATTCTAATCTAATAAATTTTTTGACAGAAGAACCCATTAATTGATACTTTGCCGATCCGGCAATCGAACCAATGAGGTCTCGCCTCATGCAGAACAGTCGCTCAAATAATAGCTGCGATAGGATAATATACTATTCTTATTTGGTAGAGGTTGAATTAGATTTTCCACTTACCTAATACTCGCTCTGGAAGAGCTGGTTTTACCACCGTTTTTTTTATACTTCTAAGGTGGTGAACAAGCTTATGGCCCACCTGATGGTAAGTGGTCACCGTAGCCTATGAACGCCTGCGACACCAGAGGCATAATTTGCGCGTTGCCGACCCTTTAGGAAAGGAAGTGGGAAGAAGATGAAGCGGGATATGGCAAAGGGGGTGATTGGGTTTCCGGCACTCTCACTCACCGAACGAAACACAACAGAAGGAATACTGCTATTTCACGTCGATATTCTGTGAGAGGGTAGTCCTTCCCCGGTCGAGCCGGCCCATTCATGCTGAAATCAGCGAGGCTCTACTACTCGTAGAAGTAGAGCCAGAAGTAGATTTGCGTATTGGCTGTAGAGCGGAATACTCGTGTCTGTTCCAAAGCCATTATTGTTCATACTGTGTACTAATCACAGCTGCACACAACCCCTGAGTAACCCCGTTCAGTAGTAGTGACCAAGTTAAATCCCGAGATTTAATACTTTTAAAGGCACAGTGCAATTTAAGCGGTCTTGGAATCCGCAACGAATTTATTCAGAAGTATATAGGAGCAGTTGGCAAATCATAAATAATAAGCAGAGGCTTAGCTATAAGTATTGCTTTGGCATTGCTTTATACGGTGCAAAGGGTCAAAGGTAATAAAACGACAATAAGAATTTTAATATTTTCTCCATTTTCAATAGTATACTAAAATGGGTAGGCTTTTCAAAACATAATCTAATGGCCTATGGTGTTCAATGTATTGTCTGTCGAAGGTAAGTTAACCAAATGATGATGATAAATGATCGACTTCCAAAGGTTCATTGCTTGTGTTATTCAGTGAATGGCTTAAAAAATCTGGAAGAAAACAGGATCATAGATATCACGTCTATTTAAAAATAAATTTCAATGTTGGTTTCAGCAATAACCTGTATGATCGGGATAGTTAAGGTATGGAACACATTAGCTGCTTACTTGAGACAAACCGTTTGGTTCATAGTTATATTATATGCAATCCGCACGTGACAACTACTCAGATAATACAAATGTGACACTAATATTGTCGAATTGACGTCCTTTTTTTATTTTTTTCGTAGGGAAACTCACCTGATATATAACCCCTCGCCACAAGGGGAGGCGAGAGGGTTATGTCCGGCTCTACCGTACTTCGGGCCTACGGACCAAAACTGCACGGTGTGCCAACTCGCTGGTTTGTATAGTGGGTGGGTGGGGAACTGCCGTTCCTCGCTCAACACTAATACTGTTATTACCAAAGACATTATCTCTTCTAATGTCTTTGGTTATTACTTTGAAGGAACATGGTGTGTCCCTCAGAAAGAATCCTCCGACTAGACTGGGTGATCGTACCTGGCGGGCCGCATCTCCACGATTGCTGTCGGTATCATGTATATAGGTATGTTTTAGTTACTCGCTGCATCAACTTCACTTGCGTGATTCAAAAATGTATTGCAAAGAGAAACTTCTTTGTCTGTGTAGAGTCGCTAGTGCGCTGTATTTTCATCGTGTGCAGCTAATTGATTTAGGTATATACACCAGTATTATTAGGTATATAACTAACTTACAAACTTAAACCGAATTAAAATAAGTACATTAATTAACTTAGGTCACAAAGTTTGACAACGTAGATTTTTTGGGTGGTTAGTAAGTTTTTTGCAATACGTATAAAGTTACTTTGTTAGTCAGTTGCTAGGTTTAGGCAAAGGGTTAAGCCAAATAAAACATGTGTAACTGCAATAATATCTTATGTCGTGGTCGCTTGGATTCTGGGATTCAGGTACAATCCGGATATAGAAGTATTGAATAAAGAAATATTATAAAATAACCTCTTCGATTTTTATGGGGATCATCTTCTTCAAGACCTTAAAAATATTATAAAATGATGTTTTAAAAATCAATGAAAGATACGAAAGATTAAAAGTGGTAGGTATTTAAATTAACTTACTTGTCAACAGTACTCCATAAGCTATAAACAGTAGAAAAAAGAAATGATATTCTATCTCATATTGCCATCTCTAACGCTTGCTGTTGAAAAAGAACCAAATATTCGCTGGCAAACTATTTTGAGGGCTACTTGAGTAGGAGAGGAATACGTGTCGAAGCATATTGTTTTAGTTTTGATATTAATTTCCTATTGAGACTTGGGTAACGTCCGGAGCCGACGATGTTGCCATCTACCACCCCATGAAGACACCGATTTTTCTATTGCAATCTCTGTTTAGCATTTTAAATGAGAATACAGACATACAGATATTGGGATCCAATCAGACGTATCGTAATAACTGGTTTTCTATTTGCATGGTTTCCAAAACGGCTTTATGACGGAGATTGTTGGATTTTCAAATTTTTGCGTTGTAATGTGGACTAGTCACATTTACATCGGTCTCGATGGCACAGCGGTAGTGTATGCAACTATTGTATATGAGATCTCGAGTTTGATTTCCAGTTCTGGCAAAGTCTTAGTGAGTTTTTCTGTCAAGAAATTATTATTTTATTTTTTATACTTCATGCACAAAACAATACATTGGTGGACTTAATGCCAAAGGCATTTTCTACCAGTCAACTATAGGGTGGTGCAGAGATAAAAAGAAGTAGCTGCATACGCATACAATAGCATTATAAATATACACGTATTTAAACTAAAGAATAACACAAAAGTAATGATAATTACATAATATATACATACCTATTTAGGTAAATTTAACTAAAATATATACATATAAATATATAGACGCCTACACTGCCGTCCTTTGACTAGAACCCCGTTAACCCTCAAATGGTCGATTTTGAGTTTTGAATGCAAAGTATTACAGTTTTAAATTCTCTATCTTTCTGTCTAAGAACCATATCTCTATCACTTACAGTTTTAGAGATATTAAAACATGATTTACCGTTAAATGACAAAATATGCAACAAATGCTTGACTAAAAAGTGACTATACCACGCTTCTTAGCTTGATGCACTTTTAAGTACCTTAGGTTACAAATTCGCCTAATATTCGCCTAATATTTTTTAAATGTTTTATTAGCTTAAACTATGTACGTTAATTGAATATTCTTGACTACAAATACACTAAGAGCGTATAAAGTGTTTATAGTTAAGGATCAATTTTGATAAAACAGAAATAAAAACAATGCTATAAACTATTTATGATGAAAACCTTATCTTAATTCTGGTTAGACGACCATAACGGTATTTTTGTCAAGTAATCAATACTGCGATTTTTCAAAACAATTCGTTAAAAAGCGTTATTTAACATGGAATTTGTTCAAAAAAATATTAGTCATTCTTAACTTAATAACCGCTAGCCCACGTTCCCTAACTAGAAACACATTATCCGTTTCTCGCACTTCATTCATTCCGATCTTGAAGTACAAATAAAGAGAACAAGAATAACTAATTAATAACATATATTATACCTAAAAGCCATTTATAATAAAATTATAAGACTGATTACACTTAATATGTTCTAGAGAATGCTATATAAAAATATAAACCTGTGGTTTTAATAATAAGTGATAAGCTAAACAGAATTTATTTTATTCCATTGTTTTAGATTTTATTGATTTAAAGTTTTAAATTTTTTTTATTTATTTCATTGGTTTTATTTGGTAAAGGTTTCATTTAATTTTAGTTAGATAAAGATAATTATATTCAGAAGAGGTGCTTTTTAAAAGCTTTTATTTAACTTGACTTGTATGTATGTGAAGGTGGATTCTTGCAAGTTAAATTTGACCCACTTCCCGGTGTCCGATTGAGCTGAAATTTTACATACTGGTCCAGTCCCAATGACAATGCATGTTTATGATAAGCATGACGTGATGCTGCTGCCAGGATTGGCTCTAGACGAGGGAACTCCTCAACGGTTAACAGTAGGGACATGAAATTTTGCACACCTATTGGGATGACAGTTAGTGGGTCCACCATAAAATTGCTGCCACCTTCAGAGTTGACTCCAAGCCAGAGAACTCCTCAACGGTCGGCAGTAGGGACTTGAAATTTTGCATACCGTTCGGATATGATAGACGGTTGGTGGTTTCACCATGAAATTGATGCTTCATCCAGGGTTGGCTCCAAACTAGGGAACTCCTTAACGGTCAACAGTAGTAACAGGCATAAGAGGTATACCATGACTTGTGTAATTTGGTGAGATGGGCGTCAATAGCATTGGTTTGCAACCTGTCTAGAAGAAGGAAAACTCCAAAATCAAACCCGGAACGGTGTTTCGTCAGGCACGAGTAAGCTTTAAGCTAATACAAATGGCGCATATATTACCAAATTGCTGCCCAAGTCAAGGTGAGGCCGTGCCGAGGACTGAGTGGCATCAGGGTATAAAATGATGTCGTGAACGTACCGCCTCAGGGCACCTGGGCGAACCCTGTTGTATATTAGCTCTTACCTTTCTAAACGAAGCTCTGGAAGGGTTGACGGATATTTATTCGGTACTCGTGGGAACATTATGGGAAATAAAGAAACAACAACACAAAGAAAAAGAAGGTTAGAGAAAAATAAGTTAAAACGGCAAGAAAACTTGCCAATGAGAGCGCTGACATGAAACGCCAACGACATGACAAAAGGCGTGGTGAGGTGCGTAGTGAATCACCCACTCAGCGACAGTTGCGGCTTGACAAGGCTAAGCGGTGCATGCAACGATTAAGAACAGTCGAATCTGCTGAACAGCGGGAAGAACGTTTGACCGCTTTAAGAGAGCATACCTCCTAAGTTAGGGCAGGAGAAATTGCTGATCAGCGGGAGGCTCGCTTATGTGCGGTAAGAATATACAACTCGCAAGTATGGGCGGAAGAAAAGGCCCAGATTGAAATTTTTAACAACACCATTAATATATTCTGTGATCAGATATGCGAGATATGTACTAAAAGGTGTTACCCGAATCAAGTGGTAAAACAAAAAGTAGATTCAAGTCGCAGTTCATATCTGCCCACAGAATTATCATGCAAAGATACTGGCAACTAGAGAATGCATTTAACCAAATACATGCTTTTGAAGTATTGAATGAAGAAGCTGAGCAGGAAAACTTGGAGGACGAGTTGCAGAACATGACTGATGACGAGTTTCTGAATGCTAGAAGAGCAATGAATGTTGGACATAAGGAAGCGTTTATATTCATAACAAGAAGTATTTCAGAACAGCTACATAATGGTGGTGATGAGCGTCTTAGGTTGTTTATAACGGGAAACGCTGGCACCGGAAAAACATTCTTTTTCAATTTATTAAAAAATCAAGTAAATAGGTGTTACGACAAGCAAGTTGTTAAGGTGTGTGCACTAACAGGGGTAGCAGCGCGCTTAGTGGGGGGATCTACAATACATTCTACTCTAAAGTTACCCGTGCAAAAAGATGGTAGACTAGTGCAACTGTCTATTTTTACTGGTAATTACCTGCGTCTAATGCGGCAAAAGTGGCAACACATAGAATTTCTCTTTATAGATAAAATATCTATGATTCCCTATGAGATGCTTTGTATGGTTGATTCTTGTGTTAAACAGCTCAAAAATAATGAATCTCTCTTCGATGGTATAAATATTTGTGTCTTCAGAGACTTAATACAGTTGCCCCCTGTGCGAGGTAATCAAGTGTTTGACCAACCCGCGAGATTTGTCCCAGCTACACACCTTTGGCGTTCTTTCTCGTTAATTGAATTGACCGAAAATATGAGATAGTCTAATAGATTGAACTCGAAAAAATGACTATAGACTAAGTAATATATCTAGCGAAAACTAAAAAATATCAAATAAATTAATATAAAAAAAATCTTTTAAAACAAAGCTTTTATTTACGCCCTAAAAAGATAAAAATAAGATTAAATTACATTAAACCTATTCATTTTCCAATTACTTTACAAAATTTAATTGTAAATAATAAGATTTAAAATTAATTAAATAATAAGATTTAGCCTCAGTGTTGCACGACGTAAATTTGAGTAATCTTTTCCTTTAAAATTTTTACTATCAACTTATAACGTCATTACACATTTTATATGATATAATAAAATTTTATTCAATTTTCATACTGCATTTCATTTAATTATCCAGTTTTTTGATATGAGATGTTTAGCTATAAAGACGTTAGTAACAATTGAAGTAAGAAATACCTGTTTTTAGCTTAGTAAGCAAGCATATACGACTCGATGGCGTACTGGTTAGTGTAACCGACTGCCACGCCTGAGGTCGCGGGTTCGATTCCCGCACAAGTTAAACATTTGTGTGCATGAACATGGGTGTTTGTCTTGGTCTGGGTGTTTCTATGTATAATATGTATGTATTTACAAAAAAATAAGTATATATGTATGTTTATCCATTGTCTAGTACCCATAGTACAAGCTCTGCTTAGTTTGGGCTAGATGGTGTTGTGTGTATGTGGTAGAATATTATTATTATTATTATATATTTTTTCATACCTTTTTTATTTTTCGCTAACACTTAGCTTAAAAGAGTCTTAGGTGCTTTAGCCTCTTCTTACGAAAGGTAATAATGTATAAATATTAAGAAATGTCTTAGCTATAAAACATTGAATGAACTTAGCGCGTTTATAGTTAAGCATTTCAGGGTAAAACTATCGAAAATTATAAATTTAAAGAAAATGCTTAACTAAAAGGTCTCTAAGTGTAGGTTAACGACGCTTTGGTGCTGCAATCAACATAAAAAAAAATGTGTATTGCTTAACTAAACCAAAAATTCCTGTTTTTTTATATAATTATAAGTATATTTCTGAACAGGCAATATCCTAAATGATGCTGGCAAATATTTGTTTAAATAATATTTAAGGATCACTGATTTATGTATAATAGTTTTCTAGAAACAACGATTCCCCCGGTTTTTACGTTTTTCTCCAAAATCACTTTTTGGGGTTAACGTGGTTTTAGTTAAAGGACGGCAGTACATACATACATACGTAAAATATTACTGATGAGATGGAACAGATAAACTGTCAAGGAAGAGAGCTCGTACTTTTAACTTGAAAGTGCAACGGTTTGTGGACATCGAATCGACGAAGAAGGAAGAATGTAGGAAACCAGATGTATGGGAGGGACAAAGTAAGAGACCTCCTCTTACTTTATTGGAAGATAATATATTTATAGTAGCACAGAACTGTGCTGGTAGACGGTAATAGTCTCGTTATGTGGGACTTACAATCCTAATGTGGATGTAGGACAGCTCTACTTACTCCTTCGGATATAAAGAGACGTGAGGCTATGTATGTATGTATTGATCATTCTGTGAATATTGCTGATCACATTAATGCATGAAAACAATGCACGAACGATGTTAAAACCTTTTTCGCCATAGGTTTACAGAATAATCCAATAATAGGTACTTTATAATAAGTACTAATTATACGTTGGTGACCCAAAAGAATTAATTTTTTGTGTGATCATAGTTTTTTAGCCTTTCATTTGAAAATTCGTAATTTACGTAGTGTACAAGAAATATTGCTTTACAACAAAATATATTGTTACCTGTTTCAATCTCTTTCATTTTCAGTGCTACAAAGAAAATTTGAAATTATTAGTGGTATAAAAAATATTTAACGAACGAACAGTCTGTCCGTTATACAGTGTAGTAAGTGTTCATGATTACTTAAACGTAATCACTATAGAATAAGTTAAAAAAAATAACTTACCAACTTGCGCATCGTAGTTCAGTCCATCTCCTCCATTACAATAACGTATTACAATCATTATTAATGAGAAGACGTTGTGCATTTGTTAACGGAATGTGTCCGGTTCCAATCCGAAATATTAATAACTAATTTAGGAATAATACATGCTGTTTTCATGAGATTTTGTCTATGCCAATGTCCAGTGCTGCTGAAAGTTTGTTTAGATTTATTAGTCTTGGTTTTAAGTCTAAATAGGTTGAGTTTGTTAATTATTATGAATAATCTTGTAATAAGGTACGATGGGACTGCCATGTATTTTATATAAAAGTCACTAAATTAAATAAAGAGAATAAAAAATAAAAACATTATTAGATAATATCTGAAAACATAGATATGAGTAAATAGATCACATAGATTAAATAAATTACAAAAATAGAAGTTAAATAGACAAAGCAGTTTCAATACTAGAATTATTTTTTTGGGTAGACGTATCAATTATTTGTGATATCTAAACAAGGATTAATTCAATGAATTAGGAGATCAAGGGAAATAAATTAAATTAGCTCCTTTAGTTGACAAAAGTAATGGATATACATTAAAATTAATGAAATGGAGCACAATGGGATCCTTGCCTACATCCTACAGCAAATCGCAGCTCAACAACCTTGTGTTGCCATTGGCCCAGGGTGGTGTCCGACCCCTTATGGCCTACATACCGCTCTAGAATGTTGAATTTAAATTTACACCCAGGTGTGGGCATGGTCTACCTGATTCTCCGACTCCCCCGTATTTAAAGTATGTTCCTGTCCCCAATAATCTTTGGCCCATGCGCTGGCAAAACTCCTTCGGCGACTCGTTTATTGATGTCCCAAGAATTACAAGCGACCATAGGTCTAGAACTATTGACCATCAAAGAGACCATAAGCTTTTTTGTCACCTTAGTTGCATAAAAAATCTAACTCCTCTAAACAGCGATGATATTATGTTTCTTAATGTATTGTAATTTACAATAAAAAACGTTTTAACAAAAAAGAAAGCAACTTCCAAAAACTCCCTATTAGCCCTAAAAAGTATAAAATAATATTAAATCGAATCTACTTAATCTTGAAAATCTAACCTATATAACCTAACCTACCTAACCTATAACAAAATTTAACAATTTTTGGAGTCGGTGCCAAGCCAAGTATCTCCAATCTGAGCATAAAATCATTCTGCTAGATATTTTATTTGTATTTAGCAGTTCGTATTAGTATTGTTGTCATCTATCGTGTTGGACCTGGCACCGACTCCAAAAATTATTAAATTTTGTTATAGGTTAGGTAGGTTAGGTTTTATATAGGTTAGATTTTCAAGATTAAGTAGATTCGATTTAGTATTATTTTATACTTTTTAGGGCTAATAGGGAGTTTTTGGAAGATGGTTTCTTTTTTGTTAAAAAGTTTTTAATTTTTGTATTTTTAGTGATAAAATTTTATACGTAGGTATTATAAAATATGGATAGACCTACAAGAGAAGCTGCTTGTATGAGAAAACAGCGCCAAACTGAAACCAAGGCTGTAAAAGGAAAACGCTTAAAAGCAAATAAGGAAAGAAAATCTTTAAACATTTTAAATGAGAGGCCTGACCAGCGCGAAAATAGATTGTCAAAAATGAGATCCTATGTGTTACATAGGTTAAATGACGAAAATCAAGAAAACTATAATAATCTTCTTAGTTTAATTCGCACTCGTTTGGCTAACGAAAGTCAAGAAGACTACGATCATCGTCTTTCTTTAATCCGCAACCGATTAGCTAATGAGAGCCAAAAAGACTACGATCATAGTCTAACTTTAATTCGTAGCCGATTAGCTAATGAGAGCCAAGAAGACTACGATCATAGTCTTTAATTCGTAGCTGATTAGCTAATGAGAGCCAAGAAGACTACGATCATAGTCTAACTTTAATTCGTAGCCGATTAGCTAATGAGAGCCAAGAAGACTACGATCATAGCCTAACTTTAATTCGTAGCCGATTAGCTAATGAGAGTCAAGAAGACTACGATCATAGTCTAACTTTAATTCGTAGCCGATTAGCTAATGAGAGCCAAGAAGACTACGATCATAGTCTAACTTTAATTCGTAGCCGATTAGCTAATGAGAGTCAAGAAGACTACGATCATCGTCTTTTCTGACTACCCGTAACGACTGCTAAGGATGTACAAATGACGGCCGGGACCGACAATTTAACGTGCCTTCCGAAACACGGAGGAACTAGTTATAACATAGATGGTCAGTCATCCATGGACCGACCGCGCCAAGCGTAGCTTAACCTTTGATCGGTCGACCAGTGCGGCTTTTAATGAAATAATACATTTATGTATAAATCAAACTTGAATACGAGTACTATCTGCTACAACTAGCTTCTAGTCGCGAAAAAATATGTAACTACTACTAACTTTGATAGGAAATGTGGTACCCTGATATACTGAAACATTTTGCGTAACCCTTTCGAGTGTACAGACGTGATGTTATTATGTGTGATTGCGTAAACAATGCATATTTATGCGAAAGCAGCGATTGCGTTTGATTTGCTGTTATTTTTTTTAACAGTTCCGTTGTGTCTCCGAAACCTATCATCAGATCTATATGAAATTTAAATAGGACCATTTCGGAATAAACCCCTTTCGAATAAAAACATAATTTTGCAAAACCGTCTATATTTGACGGCGTTATAACCGAACATATATAAAAAAAAAATACAAACATCCGAATTGAGAACCTCTTCCTTTTTTGGAAGTCGGTTAAAAATCTCTTTATATCAATAACTCAATGCTATCATTATAAATTTACTTTTTTTTTAAATATCCTTTTTCCTTTGATATAACGGTTTCATTAGTACAGGTCTCAACGATACACAATTTGTAATAATTATGTTTCTCTCATTTGTATTTCTTTTGAGCAATATAATATTCTTTCACGGTAGGCAGCGGCTTTGCTGTGTCCTGACATTGCTGAAGTCCATGAGCAGCGGTTACCACTTTCCATCAGGTGGGCCACTTGCTCGTCTGCCACCAATGGCAATAAAAAAAATATATAATTTCTATAGTATAAGTGTAAATAAAGATAATTTTTATATGTGTTTATCTTTCACGAGTCAAGAAAAGACCCGGCCCTTTCGGAGGCTCACATGGGAACATAGGTCGAACATGCAGAGGCTGTTCGAGAGTTTTATATATTTACTTTTATTATAAAGAGGAAAGATTTGATTTATTGTTTGTTGGTTTGTAAGGATTTAACTCGAAAACTACACAACCGATTTAATGATATCTAGAAAACTCTATTATCACCGAGTAACATAGGTAATATTTTGTTTAAAAAAGTGCTGTTTAAAGGTTTCCCTGTCGTGGAAAACAGGCTCAGTACAAACGAGTGTTAAATATCAACCACAAATAGCAATAAATGGATATTAAAAAGGTTTGTTTGTGTGTGCGCGTGTGTGAGGGTGTGTATGTGTGTGTGTGTGGGCGTGTGTGTGTGTCTGTCATGTTAATTAGTGTATTCTTACAAGTACTAATTATTTAAGCTCACAACACTATATCCTTAACAGGCTCTCAGTTTCCTCATAAGCAAGTCCTACTAGCCAATCAAATACTTCCTTTTTAAATTGTCTCAGAGTCATATTTATATTGTGCTAATTCTTTTTTAACAATTTGTTATACAGGAGTGGAGAAATTTGTTTGAAATGCCGTCCAGCGAAAGTGGTTCTAACGTAGGGAATTGGACATTTATACATCCTTTTTGTTAATCACGATAATAATGGAATGTGTAGCTTATAATATATCTCTTAAGACATTGAAACATAAATAGTTTTCGAACTGTGAGCACATTAGTAAGTTTGGTGGAGTATCGATATGGAAGATGGAGTAGAAACTTAAGCACGGCTCTCTGTGCTCTTTCAACCTCCAGAATGTGGGTCTTAGCTGCACCACCCCACACACTAACACAGTATGTTAAAACACATTGACATAGAGCTTTATAATAGGGGTTAAAGTATGAAGTTGCCGTTGTATAGAAATATATACTTTGGATTGATATAAAACCTTCATGGTATGAGATTTTCGAGTGAAACTTTTTTCTCATGGTACCTATAAGATTCTTCTTTTAAAAATGTTTGAGATGTTTACTGTGCCGAACTTCGAACAATGATGGCGAAACTGGCAGTTAAACAGCCCCGACTCGTGAATCGATCTTCACCATTATTGCTCCATGATAACGTAAGAAACTGTTGTAACTCTACAGGAGCTGCAGTTAGAAACCATACGTCATCCTCCGTACTCCCCAGACCTTGTTCCAATGGACTACCATTTTTTTCGTGATTTGGACAATTTTCTACATGATAAAAAACTTTCTTCCCAGGAGGCAGTACGAAATGCTTTCACACAGTTTGTCGAATTTAAATCCCCGGAGTTCTATCGTAAAGGCATAAATGAACTTCCGTTTAGATGGCAGCAATGTATAGATAATGAGGGTAAATATTTCGATTAAATAAATATGGTACATCTTTAAAAAGACGAGTTTCAATTTCTCAGTACAAATCAGCAATTTCATACGTTAACCCCTTGAGTAACAGTTGTTTATCTGCCGCAAGTCTCAACGTTTTAAAAATGTAAATTAGTTTATCACTCTAGTCGTAACTGAGTGTATATGGTGCTTCCAGTTAAGTTTATCGTCAACCAAGACCCCCAAGTATTTGATAACCGGAGCTCTTGATATAACAGCACATCTACAGTCAGTTTCGTCTACTCCACAGTTTCTGTTACAGGGATACGTGTGTAAAGTCAATCTGAAGAATTCATCTGGGCTGGTAACAGCTGTTTGTAGTATATTATTATTAAAATACTACAGAACCAAGATAAAAAAAGTAATGTACCTTTACTAGAAGTGTTGTATTGAGTAAGTGCTTGTGGTTCATCGCAATAACCTAACGAAAAGCCGTAAAGGGAATTGTTGTACTTACCTTTATTTTTTATTGGTGTAATCTGATATTTATTGTATTCGGCAAATAAGTTATGATTGTAACGTTTTTATGCGCTAGTGTGAAAATGGATTTTAATAGTTATGTTCAGGCATTTCGTGTTTTGGTATGGATATTATTCTATGTATTATTTATCATACATATGTTTAATAATATAAATCAACTGATAATGAGGTCCCGTAATCGTTTAGTGTTATAAAGTTTTTCTGTCAGGCAATTATTAGTAACAACGATGTGGAATTTAAAGCATGGCTGGTGAAATGTGGGTATTTTATACATGTCCATGCTCTCCATGTGAAATAGATAGATACAAGTGCAAATAAAAAAATCAACAAACTATACTTATTTAACCTCTACTACGAGTGTAGTTAATTATACTTTCTTGTGTCCCGAACGTAGGTACCTAAATACATTGGTTAACGAGATAAAGGTATCTTCCGAAAACTACATCTATACTAATATTATAAAGCTGAAGAGTTTGTTTGTTTGTTTGAACGCGCTAATCTCAGGAATTACTGGTTCGAATTGAAAAATTCTTTTAGTGTTGGATAGCCCATTTATCGAGGAAGGCTATAGGCTATATAACATTACGATACGACCAATAGGAGAAGAGCAGCAATGAAAAACTTTGCAAAAACGGGGAAAATTCTCTTATATGAAGCAGACGAAGTTGCGTGGGTCAGCTAGTCGGAAGATAAAGGTGAACTACACCCACATTTCGGTAACTATGATTTTAGGACCCACATACTAAAGAGCAATCTACCGGAATTTTTAAGATCCCGTGTTGCTACTGACCATTACTGGACTAAAATCCAAATAACTGTTCGTGTATAGGCAGTCGCATTCACTACCTACTTAATTATAATTATATTTTCAGATATTACTTACAATTGTAACATGTAATTGTAAGGGACAGATATTATCACAGAATAAAGAAGCTGGTGAGTTACATATACAATAAAAAAATAATGAATCTGAAATAAATAAATATAAAATCAAATATTTCAATCAAAGATGTGCCCTCAGCGTACATAAATCGCACGATAAAGTGTGACTCCATACTGAGAAGGGTGAGCTTACATATTAGATAAAGAACGACAGTAAACAATTTTCAATCGAGTAAGCGTGATAATATTATATTTGGCATACAGATTTCATGTAATCATTGTCTGTGAGATGACTCCAGAAAGGTGACCACATTTAAAAGTATCTATGATATAAATCTTTGTATAAAATGCACATTTCTTGCAGCTTTTTCTAATGACAAGCCAAACGAATCCAGCGAACACACAGAAGCGGAGCCAGCATATACACAGCCTTCCAAAGAATCAGACGATATACAGGCCACAGAATTACCCGATCATATGAACGCACACAGGCGTAAACTTATACACAAACAAAAATTAAAACCTAAAGCTACTCAAAGCTTGAATGTTGAACATAAAGAGTATCCCTTCCATACCAGCAAAGTACTAGACGAACATACGCAAGAATATACTCCTTCCGTAGGCAGAGCTAGGGGCTATTACGGTTTTCCTACGGGAAAACATCGCAATAAGAAGAGATACATTGACTTTAGACCTTTAAATGGAAAATCTCAACATGATCTGCAGCTAAGAGATAATCTTTCATTTGGTTCTATTGATACCGATGGTGTATATCACACTATAGACAAAAATAACTATGAACTGCCTAAGTTACTCCAGTCAACCGCCAAAGTCCAGTATAACACCGACGAACTTTACGTCCCTTATATACCAAAAAAAATAAAAACACAGTCTACTGGGAAACATCGGTATGAACAGTCGCAAAAATACATCTATCCAACCAAAACTGGGTACGCTAATGACATAATTATATTATCTACCTATTGAAGAACACTGGCTAAAGAAGGATCTGAAATTAATTCTGTGCCTCCTGTGATGAGTGATATAAGTCGAGTTGTACCCTTTTTGTAATTTTTACAAAGAAATAATTAGAAAAATTAGATTTTGATCTAACTCACGTTCTTCTATCTACTATAGTTTCAGAATTAATTTTGTGCAAAGTGATATAACTGGCAGGATTTTTGCAAAATATTGTGAATATACATAGATATATTTCAAGTTGTAACCTCTTTATGTAATTGCTGCACACAATATTATTCGTGTTTATGGTATAAGTGTGATACAATATTGATTTGCACATTTAATTGTTTATCTTACACAAAGACAATTTATAAGTGCAATATAATTTAACTGTAGTTGTTTAATTTATCACGTCATTAGAGCATGTATTAGAAATAAAAAAAGGTACAACTTACACGTTTTTTTAACGATTACTTTAAATCTATAATATTGACCACAAAAATGTAAAGGAACAGCGAAAGTGAATGTACAAAAATAGTACTCAAGTTTAACCTAGCCCACTTAGAACGCGAACTAAATTTTTTATAATCTTATTTTTCTCATTATTGTTATTTTTGTAAAGTGTTGATTTTTGACTTGTATCACTTTTCACAGGAGGCACAGCATTCATTCCACAAGAAAAGTGAAGTATCCTACGAAAAAAGGTCTCTCTACTAGCAAAAAACAGCGTAACCATCCGAAGCCCAAGGTCAAAGACAATCGTATCTACGTTCATGGCGGAGGAGTGACTTATATTATGAACAAAGAGAAATTGAAAGGTGTCTTCAGACCTATAGCAGAAGGGGTGGAATCGGGAGGACAGGGGTCAGGTGACGATGCTGGTCAATTTCTTACTACGGTGAAACCATATGATATGGAGTCCGAAGACGCAGCTGGAACTACTAGTAAGCTTTCCACGCGATGCAGTACAGCAGAGCCGTTACCTAAATGTAAGTGTGATAATAGTAATATCGGCCCTGTATATGAACTGACTCACTGCTGGGCACGGGCCTCTTCTCTACGTGGGAAGGGTTAAGCCATAGTCACACTGGCCGAGTGCGGGTTAGCAGACTTCACATATCTTCGAGAACATCATGGAGGACTCTCAGACATGTAGGTTTCCTTACGATGTTTTCCTTCACTGCTAGAGCAACCGATAATTATAATTAACGAATGAATAAGCACATAACTTCAAAAAGCCAGAGGTGCCGCGTGATCGAAAGATAAGATCTCTCTGCGTAGCAGTTCAACGGTGGCCCACCAGGCTATGGAAGTCTTCGAGATATAGTAAGCGTTATAATATTATTAAATACTAGCTTTTTGCCCGCGGCTTCGCTTGCGTAAAAGTAGGTTAGGTTAGATTATATTAGTAACCGCAGATTTTTTAAATAAAATATAGCTTATGTTACTTGTGGATAATAGAGCTTTCTAATGGTAAAAGAATTTTTAAAATCGGTTGAGTAGTTTTTGAGTTAAATCCTTACAAACAAATAAACATACAAACAATCAAATCATTCCTCTTTGTAATATTGGTGTCGATACCATTAAACCCGGTTCCGCTTCGCTGTAGCATAGTCTGATATTTATAATTTCTCGTTCCTGTAGGTACTTGGGAATAGAAGTACACAAAACAATCTTGTAGGTATAGAAATGCAACGTATGTGTAAAAATTCAAGTCAATCCATCGACTACTTTTTGTGTTTTGCGGACACAACAGTAGTTGCATTTTATATATAAAAATATTTTGCTCACAAATGATAAGGAAACAACTGGACAATCATTCAAGCCTAGTTGTTCGTTCGAACTAGCATAGCCCCGCTGGTGGTTGTTTATACCAGGGTGGTCTGAAACGTTTTCGAACTAACAAACATGCAAGATATTTTTCTTAACATTTATTTTTATTTTTCTACATAGTTTCCTTGTTCCCACACACTTCTCCCAGCGATGC
The DNA here is from genome assembly GCA_963564715.1 of Catocala sponsa. Classification (NCBI taxonomy): domain Eukaryota; kingdom Metazoa; phylum Arthropoda; class Insecta; order Lepidoptera; family Erebidae; genus Catocala; species Catocala sponsa. The sequence continues at coordinate 15,504,702 of OY751351.1, forward strand.
TCCCATCTCTCTAACCCGTTCAAATAGTACTCTGCGTTTTTCTCTGCAAAATAATTGTTCACAAAGGTGATTGCCTCCTCACTTGACGAAAATCACTGTCCTCCGAGTGCAATTTATAGATGAGGCAAAAAGAAGTCGCTTGGGACTAGGTCTGGTGAGTAAGGCGGATGGTCAAGCAGTTCAAACAGTAATTAGTGGTTTTTCGCTATGGCAACCGCTGAGGTGTGAGACGGCGCGTTGTCTTGGTGAAACAAGATTTTCTTTTTATGAAAATGTGACCATTTGCTTGCATTTTCTGCCTTCAGTTTGCCAAGTAATTATACGTAGTATGCTCCTGTAATGGTTTTCCCTTTTTGAAGATAGTAGAGAGACAACTCCATGGCTATTCCAAAAACAGTCGCCATCACTTTCCCAGCCGAAAAAAGTGTTTGCATTTTTAGAGCTGGATTCCCCTTTGAAGTCCACAGCTTTGACTGTATTTTTGTTTCGGGCGTATAATAGAGTATCCAAATTTCATCTACAGTAATTAATCGGCGCCAAAACTGATGCGCCTAAACTGCGCCAAACTGTGTTGGAAATGTTAATTCAAACACGTTTTTGGTCTAACGTGAGCAAACGCACCGAACGCGCGGACAGCTTTCTTATGCTTTCTTAATCTTTATTTAATATGTGATAAACACGTTATTTGGACATTTTCATAACCTTTGCTATCTCTTTCACTTTAATTCGGCGGTCGTCTAACACCATCCCGCCGTCCAGAATGTTCATCGTCTCTCAGGCTCTCATGGCCACGTTAAAATTCAGCTGCCCAAAATTTCACTCTGGTTAATGGTGCACAGTCCCCGTACACAGAGTCCAACTCATCTTTGATTTGCGTAGGCGTATTGCCTTTCAAAAACAAAAAATTAATGACAGCTTGATACTCAATTTTTCCATTTTCACAAAAACTCTCTCATCGACTCACTCAAACGACTGTCAAATAACAACTACCCGTCCAAAATGGCTGAAATGAGTCACTGTCAATGATGCACAACTACATTCACTAGCTTTTATTGACGAGTGCTGCTATCTTCACGTTGAGGTCGGAAACTTTTCAGACCACCTCGTAGACATTGGCGTTAAAGGCGCTTTACAAAAATGTATAGAATGACATATCGACGATGAAACGTGGTAACCTACATCGAGTGATATTACAATTTTTAGAAGGCTCTTTGATTGATTATGATTTCAGCAATGAGAGGAATCTAGGTAGAGTTTTATTAATCCTACAATTTATTTAAATTGAGTCAATATTGCATTGTGGTTTGATAAAGTTTTAAAAAAATGGCCTAATACAATATTTTGTATTGTTTCAGTGGATCCGACTTACATACCGAGTAAGTTAACACTTTTATGTATTTGTATAATTATTTGCGGAGTATTTAAATGAGTCGTTGATCTTGTGGCATAGCTTTGCGCTTCTGTTGGTGGTCAATCGTGTATGATTGGGTTCAATTCGCAGTCAAAAATATTCAGTAACAACAAGCAATTTGGAATTAAGCCCGATGGGTATGCACACAGTAAGATTATTTCTCAGTAGCATTACGTCTGAATCTGTACCTGATAGACGATTTTACCTGAAACCTAAAAACGTAATTTTTAATGTAATATTCCCTTGCCAACGCTTTGGGCCAGCGAATATTTAATGCAGTACCCTCAATATAGAAATAACACAAGTATGTACCTATTTATATAAGATGATATGACCAATGTAAGTAAGAAGCCTAGGTAAAATTCGTTCTCTATATGTAAATGTTAACGTCAGCGGAAAAGTTAATAAATGAAAAAGAATACTATCAAATATCAAGGTGCTCATAGCCAGTTGCACTCACTGATCGGTAAACGATTAGCGAGGTTAAGCAACGTTGGGTGCGGTCAGTCTATAGATGGGTGATCGCTTAGTGGTATTTCATCTGAGCGTCTCCGTGCTTCGGAGGGCACGTAAAAAGTCGGTCCCGGTTGTTGTCAAATTGACAGCAGTCGTTAAGCCATGTCAGAGGCCTAGGCTTGAAGTTGTTCAAGCCTAGGCCTCTTATCTTGACAACAGGTTGGCCACTAACCACACGAAAAGAAGAAGAAGAAAAGAAGAAGATTATCATATATTTTGTGTCATTCCTTTTATTTTGTTTTACTTATCAGTTAAGTTTGTTAATATTAGTTTAGTTGTATGTAAGATATGCTTTTGTACATTATTTAAATTACTATTCTGCTGTTTGATTGCAATTTTCTGTAGAATACTTTAATAGTTCATGTGATCAAGCGGAATTGTAATTTCAAGGTATCAATAAAAGTTATGATAATATGAAAAAGACATTTGGTTGACTGAAGTTTCTCTGGAGCCATCGTCATTTTTATTTCATACATTCCGCTAGCATTAACATGTACACAGAAGGTCTCGTGAAGTCCCCCTGGTATCGTATGAACATTGAATTGAGGAATTGATCACATGTACAAAAAAAAAAAGATTTTACATAATATAATTGGTTTGACTTTCAGCAAGCGGTAAGTGTGCTTAATTCATTGTATTTCTAATATTTGCAGTATTCGATAGCAAGCTTGTAAACGTATTTCTTACATCATGTAATAAGCACTTGTACCCCGTTGATCCTGCATAAATGACTGGATTTCGATTTTCTTAACAGACAAAGTGCTAATGGAATTTTTCTGTTAGGTTTTTTTCAAAAAATTCTATCCTTTGGTATTGTATTCATAGCATATTTCTATGTAATTTATGACACTTTATTCACTAATTTCTTCTATGTAATATATAATAATATCAGTCCTGTATTATACTGTCCTATTGCTAGGCCCCAGTCCACCATGCTGGCCTAATGCTGGTTGGCAGACTTCACATTCTTTGAGGACATTATGGAGAATTCTGAGTCATGTAGGTTTCCTTACAATGTTATCCTTCACCGTTAAAGCAAGAGGTAATTAACTATTTAAAACGCACATAGCTTCGAAAAGTCAGAGTTGCTCGTCTTGGGATCGAACTCGAGACCTCTGCGTGGCAGTCCAACGGTCTCGTACTAGGCTATTGCTGCTAGTTATATTATATTCTACTTATTTCTTCTATATTGCCTCAAGTTTTTGTTCTATAAAACTTATTCCTTGATATTAAAATCCTTGATGATATACCTAATAAACTTTATAACTTTTTGTTTTCAGATGAAACTCTCGAGAAACTTGATAACGAATTAGGTGATAACCAAGGTACGTGTATAATACGAAATTATCGTAATGAACCCAGACTAAGGCAATTTGTGTAGTCAGCGATTTAAGTAAGTAGGTGAACAATAAATAAATTTCCAATACAATTTAATAAATCAATATGTGTAAGTGACTATGCCGTATATTGCTGCAAAAATTGGGTATACTAAAAATAATATAAAACCACTGAATTTAGCCTTCAGGTTTGCTGCCGTAAATATAGGTTAAGTTAGATTAATAACCGTACTTTTTACTAAATGAAAGATGGCCTTTTCTGTAACTCTGACAACGTGTACCTATGCGAAATTTCATGATGATCGGTCGAGTAGTTAAGACGTGAAAGCGTAACACACAAACATTCGTATTTATAATATTATTATAGTTAGCATTCAAAATCTCGCAAATGTTTAGCTATAAAACAAAGACAGCTGTTCCATACAAAATTGGACTTTGACCTCGACAAAATGAATGGAACAGCTGATTATTTTTTCGTGAATTCGGCAATGTCCCAGAACAAAAGCTGTTTCATAATAACAAGTATAGGTGATCACCCCCTGAGAGGCTTTCACTATACTAAGACTAACCTTGTATATCTGCAATGTGTTTATAACGCTTTTGATCGTAGGTATATTTTCTATACATTTGACAAAAGCAACCCTAGTGAAAACTCGAGTGATCTATTCAAAATTCATAAAAGCTCATGGCGATTACTAAACTTATCAAGTTTCGTAACAGGCTTTGAATTCTCATAGTAGGTCCTCAATTTTAGGGCTTTTATTTTATTTATTAATTAAGGATCTCCAACAAAGAATATACACAAAATTGCACAGACAAATGGACATTAATTTTGTATAGTGTACTCCTTTACTTATAGGAGACCACAGCATGCACATACATATAACAACAAAGCATAAAATAGAAAAATTTAAAATTAATTAATTAAAATAAGCTACACGTTAGGAATTAACTTAACAAAAGAAATAAACAATGTGAAACTTATTGAAAAACTTAAATAACCCGTTCTAAGTGTGTTTTATATTTTGGTAAGGGTTGACTAATATCAATATCGTGAGACTTTGATAAATTATTGTATTGCCTACAAAGCCTTGGTACAGCAGCGTAATGACCCAGGTTGGTTTTTGAGAATGGAACATCCAATAGGTTATAATTACTTTTTCTTGGAATTCGGTTAGGTATTTTTATGTGTAAGGCGCCTAACAGTTCACTACAGTCTGTGATGCCGTTCAGAATTTTATTCAGAAATATGGCATCTAGTTTCAATCTGCGGCTTGCTAATGTTTTTAGTTTATAATGTTTTAACCTTAATGTGTAGTTTGAAATTAGTTTTGCTAAACGGTCTCCGTAACATAGGTGGTAGAGGAAACGCCTCTGGACGCTCTCTAAACGCTTTGTATATACGTCATAATGTGGATTCCATACGACTGAGCCATACTCTAGAATCGGGCGTATAAGTGAGTTAAACAGCTTTATTTTTGTTAATGAATTTTTGAAGTCCTTGCAATTTCGCAAGACAAATCCAAGTATTTTAAAACCTCTTGCAACGGTATGTAATATATGAACATCGAATTTGAGGGCACTGTCTAGTTTAACTCCTAAATCACGAATGACATGAATCTTGTTTAGTTAGACTCCTTCTATGTTGTAGCTATAATTTTTTAATTGTTTGCTGCGGGTGAACTGTATGTAGTGACATTTACTTGTGTTTAATAGCATTTTATTATCTTTACACCAGTTTGATAGTCTGTTTATATCATTCTGTAGCATTTGACCATCTGTATTAGTTTGAATCGGTTTAATTATCTTTAAATCATCGGCAAATAAAAATAAACGTGAGTGTTTGAAGCATTTGACTATGTCATTTATAAAAACGTTAAAAAGTATTGGACCTAAATGAGATCCCTGGGGAATTCCAGAGGTGGCTTTGTAACTAGTTGAAGAATATCCATTTATAACTACTTTAGAAGTTCTGTCTTGTAAGTATGATTTAAACCACTTAATCAATGATCCATCGATGCCAAACTGAGCAAGCTTTTCAATCAGAAGGCAATGGTCCACTTTATCGAATGCTTTACTGAAATCTGTGTAGATTGCGTCTGCTGGGATACGTCTATCAAGGCACTCAGATAAAACAGCCGTGAAACATAATAAGTTAGTGTTAGTGGACCTAGATTTAACGAAGCCATGTTGATGTTCAGTTATATTTATTTTAAATTTATTTATTTATTTATAACACATCCCACACAACCATTACAGGAAGCCCAATGCGATTATGTTGTTTTAGATACTACGTTAGGTGTTTACTAACGAGTTTTTCAAATACTTTGCCAAATGTAATCAGTATTCAAATTGGTCTATAGTTATTCACAAGATGCTTTTCACCAGATTTAAATATAGGCACTACTAAAGCTTCTTTCCACTTAGTGGGAAAGGTACCTCCATAAAGGGATTTATTAAAATAAATTGAAGAGGATGGGCTAGAGGTTTTGCACAGCGCTTAATAAAAACAGGAGGAATGCCCGCTCCCTTATTTTCGTCTAGTGCTTTTAAATCTTTATATATTTCCTTGTCTGTGAATTCTAAATTACACAGCGCTGTCGATGTATTAACAGAAATTGTATTCGTAACATTAAAGCTGTTAGATGGTTGATTAAAAGCCTGCGCGAAATTTTCACCAAACATATTGCAAATTTCATCTCCATCTTTTGATATTTTATTGTTGTATTGCATTTGAGCTGGATATGAACTGCTACTTTTCCTCTTATTTTTAATAAATGACCAGAATAATTTTGGATTTCTAGTTATCCCGTTCTCTATATTATCTAAGTATTTTTTATAGCAAGTCACTGTCAGTATTTTGCAATCTTCTCTTAGTTTCTCAAAGTAAACTAAATCTAGCGGATTATTATATTTTTTAAAACGAACATGGTATTTATATTTTTCTTTAAATAAACGTTTAAGATCTTGGGAATACCACGGAGGATATTTTTTGTTGTTTAATGTTTTCTTAGGAATAGTTGCTAGTATTATACATCTTAACTTATCATAAAATACATCTAGCATTTCGTTAACCGTAAAGCAAGTTTCGAATAAACTTTCCCATTTTACTGACAATAACATATTTAATACTTTATCATAGTCAGCCTGAAAGAAGTTGGGTTTAGTAGCGGCTTTCCCCTTCAGCTGACAATCTGCTAGTAATGGTAGGTAAAATTCAAGCGAGGGGTGCAAAGGATCCTCTTTTGATATACTTAAATTACTACGCGCGACGTTTTCTATAGGTTGATTAGACAGTATCAAGTCTAAATTTTTTTGTTTACTATTTAGGATGTTATTATATTGATTTAAGGCGTTCAGAGATATAATTTCAGTAAATATTGCATTTATGTCCGTATTTCTGCATTCAGGGTATACTTTTTATTTTTTGGTAGCCAAGATATATTGCTAAGATTAAAATCGCCCAAGATTAACATATTATCATTTTTATTTATAACTTTCAGCCCATTATTTGTATATATTGTTAGTGTATTATGGTGGACAGGTGGTGGTAAATATACTCCACCAATATAGAGTTTACGTTTAATATTTTTTGAGAGAACGTCTATACTAACCCATAAATCTTCAATCTCGCTTTCGAGATGTGATAGCCTGCATGATTTCAAATGCTTGGAAATAGCAATTAGAACACCACCGCCGTCTTTTCTAGTATTATATATACTTGTTTCACGATCGCGTCTATAAACAACGTACCTATCATCAAACAACTCTGAGTCATAAACGTCACTATGTAACCAAGTCTCTGTGAGCACTACAATATCATATTTATTAATGGATATGTTTTGATACAAGTTAACAGTTTTAGTTTTCAAGCCTCGTACGTTTTGGTAATATATATGAAGTGGACAATTGAATGTGACTAGAAGTGACAACAGGAACATGACAAAAATGAGTGCAAAAAAAAAATAATACGCTTATGTTAAAGATTTTAACTTATCTACTACTATTATTAAATTACTGACAATCTTACTTATTTTAATTTCAGATTCATATTATGTACAAAATAACAGCAACAGTAACTATATACCACCGAATCGAGTCTCCACTCCTAGACATTATATTGACGATGCATGAGGAATATTTAATAAATTAATGATTTTATTTCCTTTTTTTTATTGTACCTAATAGTTTTATTTTTAAGAGATATTTTAGTTATTATTCCCGTATCGCGTAAATATTCAAACAACGGACACATAGAACATTCAGACTGGGAACAAATATTTGTGGACACACAAATAGTCCCGTCTGGGATTCGAACATACAACACTCGGCGCAGTTGCAGTAACGAGACGTCCAATTAAGGCACTATGCCATTCTACAGTCAATTTTTACTTTATTGATTGATTAATTAATTTAATTATAATCATGGTGAATATCTTTTTAGAAAGAACAATTGATTGCATTTCCTCACAATACTCTTAGGTAGATGTTACTGGTATATCCAGATTGTTTAGTACGTCACGCGTTACCTTTAAGCGTTAGCAGTCTGTACCATAACAAAGATGTTAGGAACTTAATTGAATAAGATACAATACTTTATGGTAGGTATTGTAAATCTTTAAGAAAGTATCTGAAAACGTGTTAAAATTAAATAAAGCACTTGTATTGACTTGTCTAATAACCAAGAGCATGTTACGTGCTTTAAATTCATAATACCAAATCTTTATCTACACTAATATTATAAAGCTGAAGAGTTTGTTTGTTTGTTTGCTTGAACGCGCTAATCTCAGAAACTACCTACTAATATGATTTGAAAAATTCTTTTAGTGTTGGATAGCCTTTTTATCGAGGAAGGCTATAGGCTATATAACTTCACGCTACGACCCACGGGGGTGGTGCAGTAACGATAAATGCGGGTGAATCCGCGGGAACATCTAGTGTTATATATATGGCGTACCATGTTAGACCCAGTCCTATTCTTAATAATAATTTATAAATAGTTTATATAGTGTATATAAATAACTAGCTACGCCCGCGGTTTCACCCGCGTTTATGGTTACTGCGCCGCCTCCGTGAGTCGTAACGTGATGTTATATAGCCTATAACCTTCCTCGATAAATAGGCTATCCAACACTAAAATATTTGTTTAATTCGAAGCAGTAGTTCCTGAGATTATCGCGTTTAACCAAACAAACAAACACTTCAGCTTTATAATATTAGTAAAATTTTCAAGATTAGTTTTAAAATATTTTGGAGTGTATTGATTTGCCAAGTTAAGCAACTTTGTCCTCGTTGTGTCCCTAGAATGATTACGTTTTATTCACCAGTTTGATTTTAGTGTGTCATTGAATATTGAAAGAAAGAAAGAATGAAATAAGTTTATTTAACGACATACTCATGCAAATACAAAATAAAACAAAACAAAAAGAAAGATAAAACATATAAGGGTGTCGTTAAAAAGGTATTATCTCAGCATTAGTCGTAACGCCTCAAAGATGTGACGACGCTGGTCTTCCGATAATACCTATTTGTTGACAGAAGGTGCAACTAACAGCAAAATAGCTGATACAAATATAAATCATTACATTTATTTTACATTTTGTAGAGATAAAATATGCAAATCGAGGAAGCATGTGCAATTGTGCATGCGCAGATCATGTCAAAAAGATTTTGGGACATAAATAAAAAATAAAACCGAAAACTACCACGAAAAATGGCTGTTGTATTTTTGGCACGTCATTCGAATGGTAATTTAAGCGAGCGTAATGAGAAACCTAATTTTTCATAAAGGTATGGCGGAGATCTCGACTTTATAATACCAAATAAAAGACAGCAAAAGTGGTAATAACGTTGTTGAGACTCCATGGTAATTCGGTTCCCGCGGCATAAATAAGGAGTGACATAAGCTCAATGAGGTATTGGGAAACAAAAACGGGCACATGCGTTCTGGGTGCGCTGAATTAATTTTTTGGTTTGGCCAAGAAGATACTCAACAAGAGCAGTGTCGGTTTACGCGGTAGAATATTATTGTAGACTGTAATTTGTTAAAAACCAACCCTTTCAATGATTTTTGACAGCAAAGGTAAAATACTGATTGGCCGAAGATCCTTAAAGTCAATTGGATTGCTTTTTTTAGGAATAGGTTTTACAATAGACTCTTTCCAAATGTCTGGAACGATGCCTGTTTGAATTGAACTATTTACAAGCGCTGTAATTATCTGCAACTTACTTGGTGCTCGTAGTGTCAGCATGATCATTTCACGGACAATTCCGTCTAAAATATTGCTGAGAAGTGAGGAACAAAGGTAGGTATTTTGACTGCTGCATTACATATAATTGTAGCTGATAATATGTAGCCAAGCCAGTATTTCATAAGAAACACTCCATAATATATTACACGTACGTAGAAATGTATAAATAAATAAACAAAATAACTTTAGCTTACATTTATTTTTATAAAAAAATAAGGTACAAAAGGACACTTAATATTTTTAACAAAATTTGTCAAATTTACTCCCCTATCCTATACAATAAATATACAATATACGGCAGTGTAATGAGTATTATCCATTATAACTATTACAAATTAATTTCGTTACTGTCTTTTTACATCACAATCAAGTTTCTAGCGTTTTCGTAAATCGTATTTGTCTAACAATATAAACTTTAATAGATTTGCACCTACTGTATAATATTTATTTTAAACTAAGTGGTTACATAGCTTGTGTACAGGTTTATATTAAAGTAATATTACAGAATGCCTATCTTGTATTATTTCTATAATGTTTCCATAATAAGTTATGACATAGCTTGGTAGGAAAAAGGAGAAAATAGTGATCTTCTGTAACCTGTCGTACTAGTGAGTTACATTTATAATATATTTTCATAACAATTGATAACTATATACGGTAACTATGCATATTATTACTAACTTATCATATAGTAATTATATTAAAAACAATCATTTTGTAATGTCTTCGTAGCAAATAAGCTTTGATTCAGATATGCTTGATTCGTTAGGTGTGAGTAGGCATGCCATTAATGTACAAAGAATATACAGAAGCAACTCTCATTTACTACAAAGTATACAAAGAAGGCAAATAACAAACACGTTTGTTACACAGTATAATTATATTTCAAACTAATTTTACGCGAGAAATGTATTTTAACTTACGAAATATATTTTCATTGTATAAAATACGTAGGTAATCTAATGGCAATAATTTACTAACACGTTTCGAACTGATCGCGCAATTTTAGTAAGAAATTTTTGTAAGTTCATTGTAAACTTGCTTGGTCGTTGGTGGTGACGTTATTAGTACTGGTAACCTCCTCCCTGGCTGGGAGGAAGGTAGGCTTGCCCACTGCCACCACTGCCGCCACTGCCGCCACTGCTGGGAGTGCCGCTGCCATAGCCGTTGGAATTGCTGCCGCTGCCGTAACCACCAGCGGGCGCCTCAGGGTACCGAGCCTCGCCTTCGTAAGTTACCTGGTTTTAAAAAGTACAACGTATGAGAGTGTTATGTTTATCGGAAATCAGTACGAAGTCTCGGAGGTTATAATTAGGTTATCAGGAAAAAGTGTGGAATAAAATACATTAAAATTTGTCAGCTATGAAATTGTGTACCCCATAACACTTCCCTGTGGGACACTACATTAATGATGACGTGCGCTTGCTCTTCAATTGCTCTATCGTATTTTAATAGTTAGACAACATGTTTGTATGTATATAATTTACATAAAGAACTTGAGAACGATTAAATCTGTTGATTGCTATTAATCAAACTTATTTGTTACACAAAACGCAAATAAATAGCATGTCAAATGCTTTGGTTAACGTAAATAACAAGGTGATTTTTAATTAATTAAGACCAAGTTAAAATTAAATCGGTAAATATAACGAACGAATAACACATTTTCAATGACTTAACAGTATCGAAAATTAAATTAAACAGGAGAAGTCTTTAAGCAGAAATATACTTTACATAAAGAAATTACTGTCGTGCATATGCCTCCATGCCAGTTTACAAGATGCAATAATAACTTTTTGTTTTCTTACTTGTCTAATTTAGTAAAATAATTTAACGTACTGGTAGTTAGACCCATTTCTATGTTTTATCTTGTTTTTTATCTTTATTTCTTAGAGAACAAATAATAACAAATAAGACTAAAAGCAGTAACTGAATGATGTTTAATGAGTGTTTGTTTACCGAATAAAACTGGAAATAAAAATGGTCTATACGTTATAGTTATAGGTTCAAAGAATGTTTATTACCTCAGCATTGAATCCGTTCTTCCAATCAGCGGTGTACTTGACAATCTGTGTACGTCCATCAGGCAGTGCCACTCTGTATTCTCCCCTGGTGATGTCACCGTCCGAGATCGCATTATGGCTGTAGTCGTTGCCGTCTTCAGTTACCTATATCAATAATAAGTCAAGTGAGTTCTTGTATTTCGCAATAGCATTATACATGAGAAATTTTGCTCATGCCAACAGTAGAATAAAAGAGTAAAAGCTTTCCTCGCTTCTTTAATATTATTTTCCTTCATTGATCGCAATAACTTTATAACTATAATACTGTCCATAAATGCTATAGAATAAACGATTGCCAACATAGAAAAGTCACTTTGAAATCCTCATTTAAACCTAGAGCAGATCCATCCACCCTACTGAGGGTTAATCAAATACACCTATTTTGTGTTTCTAGGGTGAGATAAGGTTTCTAGTGTGTGATAAGATTTGTAGTGCTTAATTAGAAGTTATTAATCTTAGTGCCGGCAGCGTATATGGCTTTTAATCGGGGCGGTAACAAGGAAATCTACAGGTGTTGCAAGGGCTATACTATAGCTTTACTTTGGATTTTTCTTTATTGGTCGTAATAATTTTATGACAGAGATATTCTTATAAACGCAGAACAATATAGCATCTAGCATATAGCAATGCTATATGGCCACTTGAATCTGGAGTTCATGCACCCTACTGAGGATCAATCAAATACATTCTTACGGCGAGTAGGATTTCTAGTGCTTCTAGTTCTAGTTTCTAGTGCTTAGGTAGAAGTAACTATTCTTAGTATTGGCAGTGCAGAAATGTCTTTTAATAGGAATGGTAACAAGGGAATCTATTAGTATTGCAAGATACTGAGGTAACTGGTTACTAATCCGATGATCGGTATGCCTGTGTTGTATCCCAGTATATAATATATACAAACGAATGTGTTGTACTGAAACAGTGAATTCGTCCTAATCTATGGCGCATCAACCTTTCTCCGGAGAGCTCTAACACATCTGAACGTTTAGTAAGGAGATCATAGTGTACTACTTCTTTGCAGTTTTGTATCTGTACCTGTTTCTAATTTTAATGAACTTTAATAGCCTTTGGAAGACCAAAGAGCGCTTTTCTTATTTTTATATACTGACCTGGTAAGCGAAGTCGAAGGGCATGCCGGGCTCATGGTGGTGATGATCTCCGTGATCATGTCCGTGATCGTGTCCGTGATCGTGTCCGTGATCGTGGCTGTGATCGTGGCTGTGATCATGAGGCTGAAACATAAAACATTTTTACAGTGAATAATTTGGATGATCAAAATAATTCGGTGTACGTACATACAGTTATTACAGTTTTTTTTAATTTTAGCCGTAAACTGCCAATAATCTAGCTATGACCCAAGTAGGAATCATAGGAAGCTTTATGATTTTTAAGGTGACTTTACCATCAGGCCCCTCTTATGAACGAGAGAGTCATTCATAAGAGGGCCTGAACTTATTTATTCTAATTACATCTCTTTTTCCATTAACATGTATCAATCAATCAATCAGCCCACCGCAGTCTACTGCTGGACATAGGCCTCTCCCATTTTAAGCCACAACATCCGGTCTTCCGCCTTCCGCATCCAGTCTGACCCAGCTACCTTTTTTAAGGTCATCGGTCCACCTGGCCGGGGGGCGTCCTACCTTACGTTTACCAAGTCGTGGTCTCCACTCTAGGACTCGCTTGCTCCAACGGCCATCGGTGCTTCTACAGATCACTATTTATTGTATTACTTAACATAATATCAAACCTGTATATCCCTGACGAGATAAGCAGAAATGTAGAATACACACATGTTTCTTACCTATTTTAGTCACACATATTAAGGTGTGAGCGTATTATGTCACAACAGGTGGTCTTACTAGTGGGTGGTACTGCTATTGAGATTTTTGTAATAGTCAATAACGCTTAGCTATCCTGTGAATTGACCCCATTAAATAATAATTAAGGTCGAAATTTTGCCACATAATCGCAACGTTGCAGAAGACAAGGCGAAAGGCCAGGCTGTAGGCGACGTAGTAAGTACTTTGTCATAGTAGTACTTACGTTAGGTCCTGGCTGAGGTCCGGGGCCAGGAGACGGTCCAGGGGAAGGCGGGATGTACGTCGGCCTCGTCGTAGGGATCGGCCTGTTCGGTCCAGGAGTAGGTTGCTGAAAACGACAAATATTGCTCATTAGAGTCTAGCTGGATGATAATTAGCTGTATTTTATTCTAATTTCTTATACTTGGATGCTGTTAGGTGGAAAAAATATTGCAATACTGTTCTGGTGAATTCTACTAAGTATACCTAGATACTAAGGCCAGGTCTATAGTTTTTGCCTATCTCGGCATCAGAGCACAAAATTAAATCGTACCAGCAAATGGGTGTCACACGACAGTCGACGGCGACAGAAAAGACGTAAACGGAGATGATGGGATGACTTGGACGCTTTTGAAATCGAAGGTGCCTCTAGGTATATGTCGCGCTCTTAATAAAACAGAGTTATCTGAGTATATTGGATTAAACAAATTTAAACTCTGCTGCAATTACTTAACACAAACATCTGCAATTACTTAACACAAACATAATATAATAATTTACATTCACACAGTTACGGTTTTATCTATACTAATAGTATAAAGCTGAAGAGTTTGTTTGTATGAACGCGCTAATCTCAGGAACTACTAGTTCGAATTGAAAAATTCTTTTAATGTTGGATAGCCTATTTATTGAGGAAGGCCATAGGCTATATAACATCACGCTACGACCCACGGGGGCGGCGCAGTAACGATAAACGCAGGTGAAACCGCGGGCACATCTAGTTCTTAAGGAAATATCTTATTAAAGGCGGCACGATCGGTAGTTAAAATACTCAGTATATCTAATAAATGCACTCTAAAAATGCTTTATTCGTAAATTTTCTGTAAGCCTTTACTATATACAGCATTGTTATACTTATTATTTATAGCTTTGCGTTATTATGAAATACTTTTTAGAATTTTTACTTATAACGACGTTATAACCCTATTGTAAGTTTTATGAATATGACTTAGAGTTCAATTTGCCTTACTTCCATATGAAGTCTCTGTTTTACATAATATTGTCTTCTGTTTATGCGAATGTTATTCATTGAAATTAAACTACTATATACGGATTAAAAGTCTCTGTTTTATTAAGAGTGCGGTATATACATTTTATATAGAGCACAGGGTACCATATGGTATTACGTGGCATCCTAACCTTGCGCTGAACGAGGCGTGGCCGACGGCCGACGGCACTGTGAACAATGTCTTATCTATGCTGTGAACTATGAAGGAATGGTAATGTCAGATTAAAGACACACCTTATTTGACCTTATTGGAGTCACAAGTTAATAATTCCAACTAGTGTAACAATTACGAAAGCGTGTTTCTTTGTCCTTTCTTGATAGCTATCAAAAGGGACCAAACAAATTAAAAAACTAAGAGTTTCCCAAGAGTTAATTTTGGCCTCAGTAGGCATTCTTCCAGGGACAGGAGATATTATAGTGTTCAAGTGTGTGTGTAAACACATGTGCACACTCTATTCCCAGACTTTCAAATTTTGATGGGATGAACGAAAAGAATAATGTATGTTTTAATTTCTTACGGGGTGTCCCGCGTGAGTGACGAATACGACGCGACGCGACGCTGCGAACGCGACGAACGCGATCAAAACAACGGCCTACTCATCTTGCAGACTATGTGGCAGTCTACGGACTCTGCGGCGAGACGCGACGTAACGCGTACCTGTTTTGTGGGCGACCAGACGCGACACCACGTCTACGAAATGGTTGATTCTCAAATTCAGACTTAATAGCAGCAATAATGTAATCGAAAGTAGACGGTCACACGCCACAATATTGTTTAAACATTTTATAATCGTTTCTTAATTTTGGATATAAATGATGGAATTCGCCAAATATGTTTCTTTGTAAAAATATTATATTTGTTTTCTTTCTGTGTATTTTACTATATCTTTTTTAAAGTCTCTACTTTAAGTATAAACTTTCAAGCAAAATTGCACCGTAGGTACTTTCCCATGATTCGTGAAGTAATGACCAAAATCACATAGGCCATTTGTCGCGTGTAGCATCGCGTCGCATTGCATCGCGTCGCGTTCGTCGCTCACGCAGGACATCCCGTTATATTAACAATATTCTGGTGGCCAATATTAACTAAGATTTTTACTACGCAGGCGATGTTATAGTTCACAAGTGTGTGCGCGAACACGAATGCAGGCATATCTCTGATTTAATGCTCGTGTCAAGCAAAGTTTTATTGCTTTTTTTATAAGCAATTCTGCCTGTATACTCTTTGTGAATACATACATACATACATAGATTCACGCCTGTTTCCCAGAGGGGTAGGCCGAGACTACGGATTTCCATTTGCTACGATCCTGACACACTTCTCTGGCTTCATTCACTTTCATCACATTCCTCATACACGCCCGGCGGTTCAAGGTGCTCTTAACCTGGCCTTTGTCCAGAACGCCGCCGATCTGATCGAGAAACGTTCGCCTAGGTTTTCGTCTTGCGACTGTTCCATTCACACTAGGCTTATAAACTTTCTTACTCAGTCTTTCCTCGTCCATTCCATTCTTTGTGAATAGACAAGGATTAATCAATCCATTCCATCCAAATTTTTTCATAGCGAATAGATAGATAGTCGTGGGGACTATATTTTTCGAAGAGGTCAGTAGAGCTAACTGATATAATATGTATTTTGTTATCTTAACTAATAATAAAAATGCGAATGTCAGTTTGTTTGTTTGTTACGTTTTAAAACGAAGGATGCCGACTTAACATTACATTTGCCAAAATTTAATCTTGACCCGACTCTCTCGACCGAACATCTCTACTCGACTGATCATCATGAAATTTCGCATATACGTTGTCAGGGGTACAGAATAGGACATAGAGTACTGTTCTTCTAGAAAAAATACTGTTCCTGACGGATACAATTTTTTTGACGCAAACCAGGTTAACGCCGCAAAGTCTAGTTGTAGTGAAAAATTAATGAAGTAGTACCACAATATACTTGAAGGCATATTTTGAATACAAACGTGCCGTTGTAATATGCGCATGGCTTATCCAGTGCATGCTCTCTAATGCATGGTACCAATAGTTTTGTTGAGTTGTATCATCTAGTACATAGTATATATATTATCAATAAGTTGTTGAAGTTTGACCAGCCATTACTGATTATACAAATGCGTACAGTCGTGATGCTACGCTTGTATATTATACTAAATTTTGCCCGTAGCTTCGCTCGCGGTAATGTGGATTTCGACAATAAATTTCTATCCCTTGGAAACAGAAAAATGTTACTC
This sequence comes from Catocala sponsa, assembly GCA_963564715.1. Lineage (NCBI taxonomy): Eukaryota > Metazoa > Arthropoda > Insecta > Lepidoptera > Erebidae > Catocala > Catocala sponsa. The sequence goes on from OY751351.1 coordinate 15,521,610, forward strand.
GATGAAAGGTACAATATGTCTTTCTCTCTGAGAACGTTTATGAAAAGTTTCATGATGATCGATCGAGTAGTTAAGGCGTGAAAGTGTAACAAACAAACTCGCATTAGCATTAATAATATTAGTAAGGATTCACAGCACAACCGCAAACTCTCAATAAACACAAACTTGTACGATATAGACATTCACACAACACACAGCCTTGCATTTAACAAACCTATTGAAATGTCAGATTATATTCGGAGGCAACATGGCCGCTACTATTAATACAGTCATAACAGTTATTTATTATAGTTTTTAGATCTTTTATAACACTAACATAATGGATGGCTAGACACCCACGATTTCATCTGAGTTCTATCAAATGTAAGATTTAAAGACACCGACGCCAACATGGCATTGTATAAGTGCAATCGTATTTATATAAACATCATTGAATCACGCCTCTAAATCTTCGAAAGGATAAGCAGATATGTAGTCTTCTTCTCCCTAGCCTTTATTATTCCCAAGTCACTTAGGGTCGGCTTTCTAGTCTAACCGGATTTGACTGGATATCAGTTTTTACACGGAGCAACTGCCATTTGACCTTCGCAACCCGAAGGCTAACGATGCCCTAAGGCTAGACCAGTGTCAGGATATTAGAGGGCACTGACTTCCCAATATCGACTGCCATAGATGTTCATGGCAGCCGGGACGAACGGTTTAACGTGCTCTCCGAGGCACGGAGCAGCCAATAATTGTCAATCAATACGCACATAATTTCGAAAAGTCATATAACTTCCGAAAGTCAGAGGTACGTGAAGTGGGTTCGAACCCGAGACCGTCTGCATTGCAGTCTGTTGGTCTCCCCACTGAGCTATCGCTGTTCAATAAGCAGAAATATAGTACACCTAATTAAAGATCAATATTTTTGATCTTACGTTACAGGGAGCAAGCCTATAGCTTTCTACAGACTTGTACTAGTACTAAAATTTCTTGACAGAAGAGTTATTAGACTCTTCTGTCAAAAAATCCGGAAATCGATGCCGAGATCTCATGCACAGCAGTTGTATTGACTAGCGCTACGCCAAAGCAGTTTGTTCTTTATACAGCGCGACTAAATGAGGAACATATACAGGAGTAAGATAAATCTGACTTTCATATTACAAATAAAATATACCTTAATAATAAAAGCTGTCAAAAATCACAAAGAACATCTTCTATTAAGATGCCCAAAGTGTGGATGCCCTGTTTCCCGCGCGCGCGTATTTAATAGGTATGCAAGACTTAACGACAACATGAATGATCTTTAATTAGACAGCCAGAGAGAAGCATGGTCCGTTATGCTATCACACTTCAATCAATTATCATATAATTTATTGGATACTTAAATATGAAAGTCCTACTTGTGATATTTGGAACGACAATCAATTACTCGAGTCCCTCGTTTAATCAATCATGCTGTTAAAACGTTTAGTTGTTGTTGTTTTTTACCTTATTGCCATTTTGGTTGGTGTTGAATGGTATGGTGGGAGGGTCGTAGTTGTAGCCCTTGCTTGGGGGGAGGTATTCGGGACCTGCAGACAGGGCCATCACGAATAGGGTCGTCGATACAATGCTGGACAGCCACATCTGGAAACAACAGAATATTCTGGTTAATGATCATTCCGGTTAAAAATAATCCTGGTTAAATAATCATTCTAGTTAGTGATTAGGTATCTTAGTCAATGTAATTTGACTGCAGGGAAGGCGGGCAAGCGATTTTCTTGCTATTGTCGCTTTGCCGAGTGTTGTGGGTTCGCATCCCAGACAGCACATTTTGCGAGTTCCACAAATGGTTGTTTCAAATCTGAGTGGAAGTACTTTGTGTCCGTTATTTGTATGTTATGTAACTTGTCAAAGCTACTGAATTATTGTATGCTTATTGTTTATTTAAAAAATAAACACCACTGGGTGGTTGTGTCTGTGTCTTCTTTGTGTCATTTGTTTCAATAATAATAATAATAATATTCTATCACATACACACAACACCATCTAGCCCAAACTAAGTAGAGCTTGTGCTATGGGTACTAGACAATGGATAAACATACATACATACATATATACCTTTTTTTTGTAAATACATACATATTATACATAGAAACACACAGACCAAAACAAACATCCATGTTCATGCACACAAATGTTTGGCTTGTGCGGGAATCGAACCCGCGACCTCAGGCGTGGTAGTCGGTTACACTAACTACTACGCCATCGAGGCCGTCATGTGAATGTCTGGAAAAGGGCCCTGCGACACTGGAAAACATAGTTGGCAAAATGTAGATATTGGACATCACTCACACTCTACCTATCCGGTCGGAATACAGCCGTGATTCTAAGTATGTATGTTAATAATAATAATATCAGTCCTGTCCCACTGTTGGATCCGTATCCAGCAGCAGGACAGGTTAAAGCCTCTTGGCTCTCAGAATGTTGTTGAAATGGCTAGGTCCTAGTCCACCAAGCTGGCCCAGTGCTTGTTGCCAGACTTCACATATCTTCGAGAACATTATGGACAACTCTCTGACGTGTAGGTTTCCTCACGATGTTTTACTTCACAATTAAAGTGAAAGATAATTAACTATTTAATGTGCGCATAACTTTGGAAAGTCAGAGATGCGCGCCTTGGGATCGAACTCGAGACCTCTGCGTGGCAGTCCAACGGTCTCGTACTAGGCTATCGCTGCCGTCTGTATGTTAGTAATACTTTAGTTATTCATGAGAAAACAGGTAATGTAACTTATTTGATTCTAAAGCCGATTCATTGATCATTCACAGTGTGTTCATTACGCAGGCTGTCTCAACCGAGCATCGAATAGGTTACGTGAGTAATGTGATTAAACCTATCTAATACTTCCTTGGGTGACGTAAAACTTAAAAGCCAGCAATAAGAAACTACGTAATAAGGCTCTTTGCATACATTCATTGTTTCACACCTATATCCCCAAAGGCAGACAGAGGTGCTTAACACCACATTTCCTCAGGTAAGATTTTAGGTCACACGTTTTAGAGGCCGACGTTATTATCAGGCACAGTACCATACTCTGTGCTGCTATCAACAATTTGTTGATAGAAATGTCTAATAATACTGCCCAGGCCAGATATCGAACCCGAGACCTGATGCACAGCAGATTGTATGTGCCTAACAAATACCTTGGACTTTGTCAGAGTCACCGGCATAGATTGTTCGCACGGCTGACATGCCGTACTCTCGCCAGAGCCAAGTCCCCATGTGTGCCGCACCATAGAGGTGCTTAATGCTCGTCTGTACGCCAGCCCTAACAGTGATTTGTTTGCGGATGAATGGAAGAAGATCATGCGAGAATGCCTGTTATTTTGTGAGAATATGTATAATAGAGAATCTACAGTTCCATGTTAATTTGTAATTATTGGTCCGTTTTAATTGTCACAATTTCTTTTACTTATTTTTTACTATTATAATTTTGTAATTAATGTGTTAGTGTTTCTAAGTTAATTAATGTAAATGGTTTTGTATCGTTTTAATTAACTATAAATAAATAAAATGCAGCGGAGTTTACTAGTTTTGGCACATGCCTTTGCCTGAGCAAATAACAGGATGGAGCGGGCAGACCCGGCTTATTAATATCGTCATAAAAATGTACAACGGCAGAATTTTGCAAGCGCATTGAGCCTATAGCCTTGAGAGAGAGCCTTGAGAGTGTATAATAATGTCAGCCCTGTATTAAACTGGCCCACTGTTGGGCACGGGCCTCTTCTCAGCGTGAGAAGGGTTAGGCCATAGTCCACCATGTTGGCCCAGTGTGGGTTGGCAGACTTCACATATCTTCGAGAACATTATGGAGAACTCTCAGACATGCAGGTTTCCTTACGACGTTTTCCTTTACCGTTAGAGCAAGCGATAATTAACAATTTAATACGCATATAACTTTGAAAAGTTGGAGATGAGCGTCTTGGGTACGCACTCAAGACGTCTGCGTGGCAGTCCAACAGTTTCCCATTAGGCTAACCTAAGAGCATAAGCAGGTGTATTTCACCAACATTTCGCCAGAAAAGGCTTTAGGTGCCACGACATAGGACGCGATCTTACTGCCATTTATCGAGGACAGTTTTGTGTATTAAGAATAACAGAGAATTTTTGGTTAAGCAAAGTCCAACGCAATTGTGTTTTTAATAAGATTATTATGGTTGGAATAGTCTTATTGGGTTTTGAATAAGAATGCCCGGCTATCGAACCATAGACCAGCAGTTTCCTAGTATCCGCCTGTGGATTTGCCCTAAAACGTATCAAAACTACGGCATTTTACAATCGAATACTAAATTACTACATTGCACGTCATACGGAGCTTATTACGTATTTCTTTTGTAATTTAATTAACGCTGACGTCATACGTTGCTAGTTTTTACCTTCCGACTGACGGATGTAGGTAGCGTACGACAAAATAGCGCCGGTTCTTTGCATACAATACACTTTATGGGAAACTGTAGCGTCAGCAAATAAATATTCTACGGTTTAATATTTTATTTTTACCATTTTATTCATATGTATGTAGTGTGTACATATATATGTATGTTAGTGGTAGTATGGCCTCGCTGATTTCAGCATGAATGGGCCGGCTCGACCGGGGAAGTACTACCCTCTCACAGAATATCGACGTAAAATAGCAGTGTTCCTACTGTTGTGTTTCGTTTGGTGAGTGAGAGTGCCAGAGGCCGAATCACCCTCTTTCCCCCTTCCCGCTCCTTCTCCTTCCCACTTCCTTTTTTCCTAAAGGGTCAACAACGCGCTAGTGATGCATCTGGTGTTGCAGGCGTCCATAGGCTACGGTGACCACTTACCATCAGGTGGGCCGTATGTTTGTTTGCAAACTTAGTCGTTTAAAAAAGAAAATATATGTATACAGTCTCACACCTATATCACCGAAGACATAGGCGTATGAGTATTTCTTTTTGGCCGGGGTCGTAAGTTGAAACAACCGAGTGCAAACAACAAATACGATATTAAAAAACTTAAAAAAAATATTGTAATAAAAAACATATCTGAAACGTTATTTAGAAAGCTTTACGGTAATTATTTAGAATTTAAGTTAGTAGTAAGCATTAAAATTAAGCATGATTTAAAGACCAATCAAATCATTGACTGTTTCTTCAAATCATACAATTGAATATTTCACGAGGTAATATTTTGATTAAGGCAACGTAGGTCGTTCATATCAAAATATTAGCTTGGATGATAAATGTCTATTTACCAAAAGGAGTATTAAGTCATACATGTCTCGTAGAGCACTTCTCGTTTGCTTTGTTAGACATTCATCGATATTGAAAAGCCTATCTTCGAATATACGATCACATTAAAGCATCGTCATTCAGATAAAAGAGGCCCGATAGCAGCCACTTAAAAGGATACTATAGTGGTATTTTCACAATATAACGAGCATATAAATAAAACTTGTTAATGGAATAAAAATAAATATTCATGTAAAAACAATAGAGCTTATTAATATATTTTACGTAAGTTCGAGTCGCGTTGGCAAGATCCAATAGTCTTGCATGAATACATACATAGATTCACGCCTGTTTCCCAGAGGGGTAGGCAGAGACTATGGATTTCCATTTGCTACGATCCTGACACACTTCTCTGGCTTCATTCACTTTCATAACATTCCTCATACACGCTCGCCGGTTTAAGGTGCTCTTAAACTGGCGACTCTTAAGCGACTGCTGTGCATGAGGTCTGGGGTTCGAATCCCGGGTCGGGCCAACAAAAAGTTATTGGGTTTTTCTGTTAAAAAATCTCAATACCAGCCCGGAGTTAGGAAGTTGGCGCTGTTAGACACCCGTGCCTCGGAAAGCACGTAATGCCGTTGGTCTTGCGCCCAATCTCTCTCCGGTCGTGTCGGATTACCGTCCCATCGGATCATGAGAGTTAGGGAACAGAGAGTGCACTTGTGTTTGCGCACACACTTGTGCACTATAATATCTCCTGCGCAGATGGCCAGTCTCCGTTAATACTGGCCGCCGTGGCCGAAATTCGGTCTGGAGGACATTATTATCCAGAACGTCTCCAATCTGATGAAGAAACGTTCGCCTAGGTTGATTTTTATAATAGGCATACCGATAGTAAAAGAAAATATTCGTAATGTTGTAGGGACAGTTAAAAAATTATGGTTAATCGAGAGTGCTTTATTCTATAATGATCATTCAGATAACATAAATGTGAAAATGAATTTGTTTGTTACGTTTCCATGCCCTTACTACTCAACCGATCATACTAAAAAGGACATAGGATACCTTTCATTCAGAAAAATAACTGTTTCAAACATAACCACGGCGGAAATCTAACGTAAATTAAAAATAATTAAACAATAGAGGATATTATTTAATTTTGCTGTCTGTCCATACGTGGTGATTGCACCGATTGCAGGCGGCGTGTACACAAACAGATCCAGTGCAACCTCCACACTACGTACATATGTGTGTACACAGCTTATACAGCCGTCGCGGTCCGAGGTCGTTGCCTCTCCTTGCCAACCACTCGACTGTTTGTGATGCTTCAAACGAAATATAAAGTGTTCTAGCCTGCATTTGCGCGGATAAATCCTTACTAATATTATAAATGCGAATGTGAGATTGTTTGTTACATTTCCACGCCTTAACTACTCGACCGATCATCAAGAAATTTCGTATACACGTTGTCAATGGTCCAGAAAAGGACATATTTTATCCAGGAAAAAATACTGTTACTAACCTAACCTTCGAGCGAAGCTATGGACAAAATCTAATATGTACATATAAATTGTCCCAATATATAAATACTAGATTTTGCCCACGGTTTAGATCCCATAAGTGTAGCTTAGGTTAGTAGCAGTTCTTTTTTCGGTATGAAAGGTATAGTTTAAAGCCCTAGTTCCCGAAGTGGTCCAGGTGGGGGACCACGGGAGACTCGACGGGGGTCTACGTTGGCGTGACAAAAAAATGGGGGTTCAGAATTCGTGAGCAGCGGTCCACGAAAATTTATTTAATTTTTCTTTCGATAGTGAAGAACTTAAATGTTGGCTTGACTTCACCTATCAATGTAGGCAGATAATATTTTAAGAAGCTCAGCTACTATTACTTGTAAAAACTTGCATATTTCATATTCGGTAGAGAATTACTAAAAAGGTCAGCCTGCCTACCGTGGTAGGTTTTCAGTCCCAATAATTTAAAAAAAGAAGGTCGGACCGTAGAGATATGTCAAGGAATATGGTAGAAATGTAGCTGCATGGGGTTCACCGGAACCAGCAAAATTTTGAAAGTGGTCTATGAGAAAAAATCTGAAAACCTCTGGTGTAAAGTATGTTCCCCTGACAATGTGTGTTGTTCGAAATTTCATGATGATCGGTCGAGTAGATAAGGAGTGAAAGCGTAAAAAACAAATAAACAAACAAACTCACATTTATAATATTAGTTAGGACGTGTATAAAAATTATATAGTTTTCATGTTTGTAACAGATTCCCAATTGTTGTGAAACTATTCGAATGTTTCGATCATTCGATTTTTGTTTATTTGTTCGTCGTCATCGTTCAACTGTGTTTCATTCAGAAAAAGTATTTACTCGGACAACATCTAGTAATATTATAAATGCGAATATGAGTTTGTTTGTTACGCTTTCACGCTTACACTACTCGACGAATCATCATGCAATTTTGCATGTACATTGTCAGTGGTGCAAAAGAAGGACACAGGGTATAAATCTTTTATCCAGAAAAAGGTATTCTTTCAGAGCGATCGAAAATTGATATAATCTACATTTACGCGAGCGAAGCCGCGGGCGAAATCTAGTAACAAATAAAGCAATAATTGAATGTACCCTATGTGTTAATCTAAGGGCTATCTGTATATCGCTGAATTCGATCATTGATTGTTGATTCTATTCGAATGACCAAAACATTCGAATGGCTCAACAACAATTGCGCATCAGTACGAAGGTTGATCTGCCACGAAGATTTCCCCAAGGTCCTCCGAAAGTACCCAATTCTGTCAAGTTATATCGTGCATATTTCGTGCAGACAATGGGACGTTTCGCAACGATTCACCGGTGGATACAGCGTCCCTCATTAGGTTGTGCTGTGAGTGAAGATGCGGTCTGTGTGTTAGCGGTTAGCGGAAAGCTGATAAGCGGTTTTGTAAGTTATAGAAACTTTCCATAAACGTAGCTTTACTCAGTAACATTGTATGTTATAATTGAAGCGATAGCCTACTAGAAGATCGTTCTTGGCATGCTACGCAGAGGTCTCGAGTGCATTGCCAAGAAACGCACCTTTGACGTTTCAAAGTTATGTAGTACTAGCTTTTGCACGCGGCTCCGCCCGCGTGGTACCTACATCAATAAAAAGTAGCCTATGTCCTTCCCCAGGTTTTAAACTATATCTGTACCAAATTTCATATAAATCAGTTGAGTTGTTTAGCCGTGAAAAGGTAACATAGATTAAATAGTTAATTATCGCTTAAGGAAAATATTGTGAGGAAACCTGCATGACTGACAATTTTTTTTAATGTTCTTGAAGATATATAAGAAGAGTACGTAAAATCGAATCCGTACTGTATATTATGACCTAACCGTTCTCATTCTGAGAAGAGGCCCATATCCAACAGTGGACAGTTTATAAGTAGCGCTGATGTTATTTTGGTATTATTAGGATGCTTAAGCGCAGCAGTAATGTAAACTTCTGTCTAAGATTTGACTCCCATGTTGCAAAATGTAATAGAATTATTCTGTCAAAAAATTTCAGTAAAACTGTGCCATGTAGACGGTAATAGTTGGGACTTAATGGGATTGTAATACACCTGACTATCTTTTCAAGTATAGACGTGAGACTATGTATTACTTTATAGCTGTCCTTTATTTTAAATCTATACTAATATTATAAAGCTGAAGAGTTTGTTTGTTTGTTTGCTTGAAGGCGCTAATCTCAGGAACTACTGGTTCGAATTGAATAATTATTTTAGTGTTGGATTTTATCGAGGAAGGCTATAGGCTATATAACATCACGCTACGACCAATAGGAGCGGAGCAGCAATGAAAAATGTTGCAAAAACGGGGCAAATTTTCTTATATGAATTGAATACTAAAATAAGCTAATTTCAAAATTCTCCGCTAACAGAGAGACCACGTCTTAACATTCTGGTACAATAGTTAGTGTTCATTAAGTTACAAGTAATATCGGATAAACACATCCATTGTGCGGAACATGCGCTGAATGGTCCCCTGTGATGGACATTACGGTTTTATAAGTACACCACTCACTAACTAAATGTCAAATATTTGACCTTTAATTTCAAAATAGGCTTGTTTTAGTATATATTGAGTAAAGATTGTATTTGCCAATTGGTGAACGTTTTAGTGAGCTGGCTCACTCGAAGTGCCACTCTCTTTAGGAAACCGGCGTAAGCAGTTACTCTGTTTCGCTTGGAGAGTAAGGCTGAGGCTACAGTAGGCAGCGATTCGCGATGCGACTGTGAAAGCGAAACGATATAAACATGGTATGGCTACATTATAAGCGAAAATTTTTAATGAATTCGCTTGAATTTCGCTGACGAGTTGATGTAGCCGATGCCGTGATTACACTAATGTTGTTTCTATCGTATAAACAAATCAAAGATTAATAGCGATATATAACGTACGGTGTAGCCATAAACGTGAATATGAACTATTTGTTTTTATCGCTTACGTATCGCAGGTCGTGTCGCGGACTAATGTAGCCTCAGCCTAAGTGTTCTGGGGTTCACAAATCTATCTTTGCCTATTTTCTTTAATATAATAATTATATAAAATACTAGCTTTTGCCCGCGGCTTCGCTCGCGTTAATTTAGAATTTGACAATCAATTCGGGTTGTACTCTGCTTGTATAATATTAATAGTATAATTCAATCATGATTCGAAAGACACGTGGCGCCATCTATTATCATAAGAACGTTATTGTTGTTTTCCTCGGGCACAGTAATTTTTTTCGGGATGAAGGTAGCCTATGTCCGTTTCTGTACACCTGACAATGTATATGCAAAATTTCAGAATGATCGGTTCAGTGGTTTAGGCGTGAAAAGGTAACAAACAAACACACTCATTTTCGCTTTTATAATATTATAGTTAGGATAGTTAGGTTTAATATCAGACCTGTACGTAAAGTGTCCCAGTGCTGGGCACGGGCCTCTTCAAAGTTTAAGAGGAGTAAGGGCATAGGAGCCATCACGGGTTGGTAGACTTTACACATCTTCAAGATATTATAGGGAACTCTCAGACGTGTAGGTTGCTACACGATGAGTTCTTTTTTTTTCTAAATTATATTACAAGCAGGGTACAACCCGAATTGATTGTCAAATTCTATATTAATGCGAGCGAAGCCGCGGGCAAAAGCTAGTATTATTATAAAGAGAAAAATGTATTTTGTAACTTTGTTTGTAAAGAATAAACACAAAAACTGCTGGACCGATTTTAAACATTCTTTCACTATGATAAAGCCACTTTATCAAGAAGTAAAATAGGCTATATATCATCACGCTACGAGCGACAGGAGCGGAGCAGTAGCCCCAAACACCAAACGTGGGTGAAACCGTGGGACAGCTAAAGTTGTATTAAAGAAACTATGTAAAATTTAAACATTACTTGCAAAATATGGTGATATACTTCTGCCAAGTCTATCATCTATAATAGCTTGATGTTATGATTATGTAGGTAAAACCCAGAGAGTTAATAGATTAAACATAATAATCTACACGATGGTAACCTATACCGTATCTGTGGAGTGAGGTTGACATTTAATTTCACATTCTATGATTGCAGGCTTGTCTATGGCGAATTCTAGTCTATGCCTCTATGATCTGAAAGTATCACCTTTTGATACAATAGTAGGTCGCTATGACTGCATTGATATATGTTATTGTGTAATGTTTTTTGGCATGTGCAATTGACAAGCGAAGTCTCTGCTTTGATGCTTGTGTTTGTCAAAATACTGTTACACGTAACTTTTCTTGGCGGATAATTTTCAGAAGCGACATGTCCAGTGTTTGTGTGGTTTTGATAGTAATAGACTAGAGCTTAATTATGTGGTATTTTTATATACCTAATTGAGAATGATTATTTTCTGACATTGAAATATAATTGTGATGACTTATCTTGGCTTCGCTGATCTGGTTTAAGTCGATGTCCACCAGACCGAATATCGGTCACGACGGTCAATCTTGACGCGAACTCGTCATCTGCGCTAAATATATTTTAGTGCACAAGTGTGCGTGCTAAAAAGTGCTCTGTTTATTTCCTCGCTCTCATAGTCCTATGGTAAGGCAATTTGGAAGGACTGGTGAGAGGTCAGGCGCAGACAACGGCTTTACTAAACACTGCCAATACCAACAACAAAAAAACCCATTTTATAACTTACTTTGCCCAACTCGTATATCGAACCAGAAACCTAACGAATGCACGCAAACTTGTATTAGATTAAGAGTAATTTTGTCGTCAATTATTCTCTCGCATAACTCATCCATTTTATTTTTCTTTTTTAACGTGGGGTAATGCATTGATGCATACCCCTCCGCGGGGGCGGGTGGAGATGTTATGTCGGACTCGCCGGGGTAAAAGAAAGATGGAATGAGAAAAATGTACCTCCCGGAATACCGACTAAACCTACCACGGTGTTCCTCGACAAACCACTATCGGCGGGGCCGCGCGAATCACTTTCACATGCGGTCGCGACCCCGCCGAGGTTACGGCCCGCCGTACGAAACGTCAGGCCACTACTCGAAAAGACCTACCCACTGGTCACCTCTAAATATTCCATACTGTCCCTCCTAGAAGGGAGACGGACACGACGCAGAGGCGTGCGTGGGAACACGCACGCCGCCTCTCGGACCTGATGCTGAACGGATGGCGGGCAGGCTCACAAAGCCAGCCACCCCCAGGTCAAACCTCATGGTGGCTGGAGGTCATCTCGCGCCCTCCGGCACCCGGCTCTGCGGTTGGGGAGAGGGTTTAAACGCTCCCTCTCCCGCTCCGCCGCCTCCTTGATCGAAATCACTTCCTCACAGAAGGAGGCGACGGCATTCCATGACCTCTCACTCCGGACCATAGACAGAACTACGGCCGGGAGCGAGAGGGTAACCGATCCGACTGCCGTGATCAACTCACGGCGCTGCGATGCCCAGGCGGGGCAAACCGCCAAAGTGTGCAGCGCCGTGTCCTCAACAATGTCGCGGCAGTCGCCGCAGTGGTGACAACCGGGCGTCTCTTGCCGGCCTATACGACACAGGAACCAGCCAAAGCAACCATGGCCGGTCAATACCTGTGTCAGCCGGAAGGTGAGGGCGCCATGCCGCCTCTCCAGCCACTCCTCAAACACGGGACTTACCGCCACGATCGTGGCGTGCCCATCCATTAACTTAACCCTCACTACATTGCTTAACTTCACATATCGTTCATTAATAGCTTAATTCATTGTAAAATTAATGAAAACTATAAAAGCTTTAATAAAGAGAATAATTCATCAGTTTATTACTTGTATAGGTAGTTGTCGTTTTGTGAGGATTACGTTAAAACATAAAATTATTAATTGTTGTTTCATTGTCAATCACGTAAAGCAATTATTGCCGTGTATAGCTGACAGGTTAATTAGTTTTCTAACGTAATGTTGTATGACGATTGTATGTAGCTTATGGGGTAAGCGGAGGTGTCACACTTAATGCTTCACAGTTTTTTTAAATTACGTAGGTATATGGTGGCACTTGCTCTCCCTTGTAGTATCTGACGTTTATGATTACTGCATTGCTCATGAAGCTTGACATATACATAGACATATATTTATTACATAAAACTGTGTATATAATAATGTCCTCCAGACCGAATTTCGCTCACGGCTGCCAGTCTTAACGGAGACTGGCCATCTGCGCAGGAGATATTATAGTGCACAAGTGTGTGCGCAAACACGAGTGCACTCTCTGTTCCCTAACTCTCATGATCCGATGGGACGGTAATCCGATACGACCGGTGAGAGATCAGGCGCAAGATCAACGGATTTACGTGCTTTCCGAGGCACGGGAGTGTCTAACACCGCCAACTGCCTAACTCCGGGGTGCTATTGAGATTTCTTAACAGAAAAACCCAATAACATTTTCTTGGCCCGACCCGGGATTCGAATCCGAGACCTCATGCACAGCCTATATCCTTCCACAGGAAAAGGACTGTTTGACTGCTTCGGTAGCGTAGAGGTAATGTAGATATCTGTTTTGCATGAGCTATCAGGTTGGGCGAACAAATAGTTGTTGGATATTTCTGATAAGACATTCTCGGAGTTAGAAATTTGGCGGTGTTGCATACCCCCTTATACCTCGGAAAGTAAGTAAATGTGTTGGTCCTGTGCCTATTCTTTCTACAGTCGTGTCGGATTGCTGTTCCGTGTTATGAGAGTTAGGTAACCGAGAGTGCACTTGTGTTTGTCCACACACTTGTGCACTGTAATATGTCCCCCGCGACACAGAATTTATACTTAGAGCAAGAGGTGTCTGCTAAAAGAAAATTAAAAGATATTAGCGACATAAATAAGAATACTCCACATCTCGTTAGTATATTTGTTGTTACATTTCTCATACCTTTAAGGAATATTAAGATTGCATTTCATATAAATTGACTATTGTGTTACGTGTTGATATTAAGCAGTACTATTATAGATAATCATCTTGTAAGGGCCCTTTGAAATCATCAAGTTCGAGAGCAATACCTACATTTTTCTTACATGAGTTTGCGGCTAACTTCGGGAAGGATATATATAATTCGCCATCCTTGTCAGAACTATATTGAATTGATTCCTCTCTCCTAATTTGCCGTGTCCGTCAAAATCCAAAATGATCGATTTTTTTATAAGTCTACATTTGTTTAACATCATGGAATACAATAAAATATTGAGTACCTACTGATTTTATCAATTAAAAAACAGAGATGTCATGAAATAAATTTTCACTTAAATCTTTGGCTGTCCCCAAGCTTTAGATGTCCGACTAGATAAAAGTGGTATTTACCTGTAGTGGTGTTATTTTATTCGGACATCCAAGTTCCACTCTACAGAAAACTGGTCAGTAAACTATCTAAGCTGCTTTAAAAGATGGGGTGCTGTAAATAGAAATATCAGTGTCCCTTTTTTAAGTTTCATGTACACCTTTGGTGTTGCAAGTACCAATATACTACGATAACGACTAACAATTATGCCACATGCCTTTTTGCCACCATGATAGTATAAAAACCAGACATTCCATTAACATTTCTAAGTGAACGTTTAAACAAAGCGAGCTATTGCTCAACTCTAGTCACGACATACGTCAGTTCACTATTTAGGGCACCACTATTATTTACTTTCCAAAGGAAGATTCGCGTTTCGTTCGTTTCGTTTTATCTAGGTTAGAGAGGCTGGAAATGTGATTTATAACTAGAATTCTCATGTGATGGCGTAGTGTAATACTTATATGACTGCTATGGGTTTAGTTTAACCAAAGATATTAATAAAATAATTGGAAAGAGAAGAACCGAAATACTGCATGTTGGAGTTCGCCCAGATCCCACGACACGGTCGTCCGTTATCAACTTATCATAGAAGTTCGCTATTGTCAATTTCTTTCAATTGCAATAGTTGTGGTGGGCAATCCGAGGGTGCATGGCGGATTCCTCTCTTCCTAGTTGTTTTATTGCAAAGTATTTATGTCTTGTAACACCTAATTCGATTCTATATACCAAATATACATTGACATAGTAGAGCCTCGCTGATTTCAGTATCAATGGGCCAGCTCGACCGAGCAAGTACTACCCTCTCACAGAATATCGACGTGAAATAGCAGTGTTCCTACTGTTATGTTTTGTTCGGTGAGTGAGAGTGTCGCAGGCCCAATCACCTTCTTTCCCCTTTTCCGCTCCTTCTCCTTCCCACTTCTTTTTTCCTAAAGGGTCGGCAACGCGCAAGTGATGCTCTGGTGTTGCAGGCGTCCATAGGCTACGGTGACCACTTACCATCAGGTGGGCCGTATGCTTGTTTGCAACATCAGTTGTAAAAAAATTTTTTTTTTTAAAGATGTAGTTCTTGCCTTCTGCTACAACTACACGGGGAATTATACCATAAAATATTATGTGTCAATTCATAATATGTCCTATTTGTAATGCTTATGTCATCTAAATCGGTTGATTACGAAACATCTAAACACCGAAACCTTTTCACAAACTAATAGTATAGTGCTTAACATATACATTTATTAACAATTGCTACTTTGCCAAGTTCGTGTTACATTGGCCCATAACCTCGAACAAAATGACCGTTGACATTCGAGTGTTGCCATAGTATTGTTATTTATAATTATGGGTATCACTATCTCGATGAAGTACATGAACACAGTCTATGTTCTATATATATGTAATTATAGGTTTTGTTACACTTCGGCTGACAATACCGCTTACATGCATTTATTTGAAAAATTGTGTGAAATAATTTCATAGCGTTTTTAACCCAATTACTCTGGCTATTGTTTTTGTGTGAACAATCACATCGGAATACTGGCTAAGCTAATCTAGATCATATTTATTAGGTATTAGAGTTGAAAATTATAAGTTTATATTTCGTATGTAGAAATAATTGAAGGGAATATGATACTTATTTTTATAGACAAACAGTTTAAAATACTTTTAGCATTTTTTCATCGTAAACACGGATTTTGATAAGTTTTATTAATTTTAAGATTTATACGTTTAATTCTGTGTTATCTATGGTTATGATCTTTAGGTTTGGGCACAGATAATGTGGGAAATACAGGAAAACATTGTTTTTATCTGATAAGTAATTGTTATTTCTGAGGGTCGCTACGGAATTCGGTTTTGGTGGATAATTTAGTGTTTAATAGATCCGTCGTCATAATTATACCTGTTTAGATTTTAGTGTGGGTAAATTAAATAATTATAGTTAATATCGTCGTTGATACAGTGGTTGTAAGTGTGATTGCTATTCGTAAAGTTCGAGATTTGATTCCTAGGATAAACATAAAGTGCGTTTTTGAAGTGTAGCTTTTGAAAGCGAAAAGCATTTGAAACATGTACTATTATGTTGTGCATGTTTATGGCATGGTTATTCATAAATACACCACGCATCATGTGTATACACACACATTCTGCGTCACGGGGCCGAAATTATTATAATTTATACATGCGTAGCCTCACGTCTTTGAGAATAGTTTCGAACAGTTTCGGTGTCAACTTATAGTGATAAATGTGATAAGTTTTGTGCTGTACAGGGCACACTTCCAGACTCCGTACTGCTACTAAGAATTCTTGGTAGAAAACACAATTAAGGAACCGTGAACCGTGACGTAGTGAACAGTAGTTGCATGCACAATCGATGTGAAGCTTATGCTCAATAGTGTGACTCCCATTTCAATTCCAGATCCTGCATAGTGTCATAAGATTTTTGATAGCCATGTTCCCTATCCGATGTATCACATATGAGCATAACAATAGATTTTCTATTATGTCTACTACGACAGCGAAAGGGTTAAGAAGCACGGAGTCAAGAAAGAAAACGTAGCTTACGAAAGGGGACTGTAACTACAATTCTGCTTACCCCTAGGGAAAACATAGTGAAACTATGTATGAATATTATAATAATAATTATTAACACAACTCTACCCACACGAATATCATTACATTCCTAATGTTAAATGACGGTATAGTACCTACAAATTGCTCGTTGCACAAAAACGTTTATATGTGAACCATAATTGAAGGTCAGATTATTAAATACTACATAAATATTTTACATAACATGATTACTTTGTAACAGCAAATAATAATGTGCATATAAATCAATTTTGTTCGCGTACTGACAAGAAAATTGTTCATGTTTAATTCAGTACATGTGCTATGATGAGTCTAATGGCGGCTGGTGTTGCCAGTATTTAATTTAATGATTCCCGTAAGTTGTAATAATATTATAAAGAGGGTAAATTTGTTTGATTTGCACAGCCTTGTTGGGTTGTAAGTTTGCAAACCATCGTGAGGTCTTATATTAGTTTTTCAAGTTGGTTAAAGTGTTATTAGGATTTCATGTTAGTAATATTTAAGAAGCAGCGTGAAGTTTGTCAATTTTGTCTGTAGACAGGAATTACATGAGACCTAAATATAGCCGGCGAAATTATGGTGTAATACTCCCATTGATACAGCTCGCTGTAAAGAGAGAATACAGGCTAGAGTCTTTGAATGTATGTTAAATTACTTTGAACGTGAGGTCTCAAATCTGGAACTCCTAAACTAATTCTTTAAATACCTACTGCTACTCATAAAAAGTACACTTATCTTGATTTACATCACGATTATGTAAATCAACATAAGTGTCCTTTTTATTAACAAACTCCACGAGCATAGCCACAGGCTGGCACTAGTCTGAAATATAAAGGATATGAGTAAATATGACAGAAACCTGCATTAATTTATCGCAATAATTAGCAATAATTAGTTGGTATTAAGTGCGCTCTAAGTAAAGCGATGGTACGCAAGTAATGTCCATGTTGTAGAGCCTTAAGTGCCATAACTACTTATTTCCGTTAAGTAACTCTTGTGATGACCATACACGGTTCAAATAACATAATTATATTTATTAGTTTTTCTTCTTTGAATTACATCATGTAATGAATGTGTTAACTGTATAATTAATTCAAATTTGTAATGAAACATCGTATATGCTGTACTCAATTGATTAAGTATGTTTCCTGGAGGAGTAAAATATAATAAAATATATATATTTTGCTTTATTTACACATGCATTTCTTGTGTCGACTGTACCTACAATTTTCTGACTCTTACTGAATGTCTCGGCTAACTAAAGGTTATTCAAAGAATCTTACGGTCGTGCTATCTATATATAATAATCGTTTAGGTGGCTGTGGGGCAAGACCGGGGTACCGTTTGCTTAGCTGGTAGGTACTTTCAGTCACTCGTCGACGATGGTTGACATATTTTATCAGACTAAACATATAAGCGTTAGTTAGCCAAACAATCGTTTCATACCTTCGTCATTTCTTATTGCCCTAATATTTAGGCAAAAACATAAATTGGCAACACTATCAATTTGGCGGTAATTCCATTTTGACAGATCAAACTTTTAAACATTTTAAAACGAGAGGCGACGGTGCACGTAATACAGCCTATAATTAAAAACTCATTTGGTGAATGTTCTAAATTTCTCACGGTATGGCGAATGCCTATCTTGTTATTGCTAAATAATCTTACATGTTTCAATGATACTGATGATAAAAACTGTTGAAGGATACTTTTCCGATTTTACGCAAGAAGACAACTCATTGTCGGCGTTTATTATGAAACAATGTCATTAAAGAAGTCGTAATAAAGTTCGAGAACCTATTACATTGTAACTGAACTACTTCTTACGGGTCTTATTACAGTGTTTTGTTTATTAACTTTTTGGTACACTTAGGGCTACAGCTAATACGCTATCTTTCAATTGTTTGGCTTTCCAAAGATATATGATTGACGTAACTGCTATGGTAAGTTCTGTCATATTTCCATATCTAATAGGTTAAC
The DNA here is from genome assembly GCA_963564715.1 of Catocala sponsa. Taxonomy (NCBI): domain Eukaryota; kingdom Metazoa; phylum Arthropoda; class Insecta; order Lepidoptera; family Erebidae; genus Catocala; species Catocala sponsa. Next base: position 15,540,197 of record OY751351.1, read on the forward strand.
ATTTTTAAATAGTAACTATAACTATTTTAAACAAACAATTGGTCTTTAGTTATAATATAACATTGTAAAGACATCTGGTGGATATCAATAATCTCTACAAGATCTATAACAGCGCCATCTAGTAATAACTTTGAAGAGAGATAAAAATATCCATGTGGTTTTTGGATTTGTAAAGCTTATTGATATTTTACGATTTTGATGACTCAGATTCGATTTCGGAGTTGAGGCAAGTCTTTTTAATATGTAATACATAATTATGTAAGTAATGCGTAAGTCCGGATATATACCCGATTTGGACCCATATAATAGGTCGCAAAATGTGGCTGTAACACGCCATCTTACTTCTTTATAGACACTGTAAGGTCTATTTTCCTAAGGTCTATGTTCCTAAGTCTATGTTCCTAAGGATTCCATTATTTTATCGCCAAAAGTTTTCAATGACTTTCTATTTGTATTCAAGACCACCATGATACCCAAAAGCAAACAAATGTTTATTTAATAAGACATATTGACATCAGCACATTCTATGGAGCTCTCGAGCCTATGGCTATATTAGGTGAGGTTAAAGGTTCAATATGAATAGTTAATCATAGATAAATAGAATTGATTGTCGATAGAAAAATGTTGGCATTGTTGGTGGTATACACTTAACAGTGCATAATAGCAAAATGGTTTTTTAAGTTTCTAAAATACTACAAGCAATTAAAAAGCAGCGATAGTCTAGTGGAAGACAGTTGGATTGCTACGCAGAGGTCTCAAGTTTGATTCAAATGAAGATATCTCTGAACCAAATTTTTTTAAGTTATGTTTAAATATTAAAATATCGCTTGGTTAAACGGTGAAAGAGAGAGAGAGTTTGAGACTTCTCTATAACGTTCTCGAAGATATGCGAAATCTGCCAACGCTCACTGAGCCAGCGTGGTGGATTATGGCTTAACCCTTCTAAAAACTGAGAAAAGGGCTGTGCCCAGCTGTGGGGAAGTTTATATGCAGGGCTGATATTATAATATATATTATATTTTAGCAATTCTCAATGCTCAGCCGCCATGGTAGGTCAAGGTATGTTAGCGTTCGTTATTTTTATTCAACGCATGAACAGTGCTTTTTCACTAATGAAAGTCTCTTCTACGAGGGTGATTTTCCTCAAAGGAATGTTGACTCTTTCGTTACAAAAAAAATATTTTACTGGCAGAGATCGCTGATATTGTTGAATAATAAACATCAGCGGTATCTACCAGTCAAATAAATTATTTTTTAGCGAAAACCGACATTTTCACTTTCGATGCAAAAACTGTATTTGTTATTGAACCCTGCCCAATGGAGGGCAAAGGCCTCTCTCCCACTTTTCCAGATGTCTTTGTTCTGCGCTAGTTAACCCCAGTCTTTTCTAAAGCTGCCGAATTCGTCCCACCAACGTACCTCCTTGGTCTACCACGTGGCCGCTGACCGCCATCTGGGATCCAGTCTGCTGGTTTTAACCCAATTTTGTTTACTATAAAATGCGCGATTTGCACTCTAGTATAAAAGCAGCTTTACTTAACGTATTCGTTAAGTGATACAACACACATGATACAACAAAATTTAATGAAAACAACTATAAAACAAAATTTCTCCTCTACAATGCGTTATTAATACATAATTATATTAATCAATAGTAAATAATAATGCCTATTATTGTAAAAGTTGGAAAGGTCGACGACGCGCGACGTTACAATTAGATGACTAGGTATATAATTTTATCATGTTGGTACTAACTGTGCCGTACGGTTTCATCCACATTTAAGATTACTGCGTCGCTCCCGTGACTTGTACCGTGATGTTATATGCCCTAAGTTACTTTTGGATAAAGAAGTTTTCTAATGATGATAGAATTACTAAACTCGGTCCAGTCGTTTTTGAGTTAATTCATTACAAATATATGGAGTATTCCGCTTTCGGCACCAATTTTTTCGGCACCTATGGTTTCGGCACCAATAAGTAATTTTGCTTGGTGCCGAATGTCGAATAAAATACCTATTGGTGCTGAAAGTGGAATAGCTTAGGTGCCGAAAGCATAAGTGCCGAAAGCGGAATACTCCATATACATAGCTGAGGTCCAATTTTCCTTTCTTCTCATACTTAGTACATTAAACAAAGATGCCGTACTGGTAGGTGGAAACCCTTATCTATGATTGTCCCTCTATGTCTTCTTTATTCATAGAAAACGACGCTAAGAATCTACTAATATCGTAAATGCGAATGTGAATTTGTTTGTTTGTAACGCCTTAACCGCTCTACCGATCATCATGACATTTAGCATAGGTATACGTTGTCAGGTGTAGGTACAGAAAAGGATATAGGGAAACATACATTTAAAAAAGTACTCCCAAGGGATAGAAATTATTTGCAAGCCTAGATTTACGCGAGCGAAGCCGCGGGCAAATCTAGTTAATATTATAAATGCGAATGTGAGTTTATTTGTAGCGCTTTAGCGCCTTTTAACTACTTGACCGATCATCATGAAATTTTGTATATACGTTGTCAGGGGTACAGGAAAGGACATAGGGTACCTTCCACCCAGAAAAAAGAGCTATTCCCGAGGGACAGATTTTTTTTAACAAAATCTTCAATAACGCGAGTGAAGCCGCGGGCAAAATCTAGTTAATATTATAAATGTGAATGTGAGTTTGTTTGTTTGTTACGCTTTCATGCCTTAATTGCTCGACCGATCATCATGAAATTTTGCGTAGGTAGGTACACGTTGTCAAGGGTCCGCGAGGGTAAGATATTTATTGGTTAAATCTAGATTAAAGCGAGCGAAGCCACGGGCAAAGTCTAGTGTTTATAAGTGACCACTAAAACTGCTGTGCTGTTCATAAAAACAAACACTGGCATTTTACTGACCCTTCTCACAGTACACCTTTGTAAGGTCAGATGCAACCACAATTTGTCCATCAAGCAATCAGTAATTACGTTTACATTGCTGTCTTATGTAAGCACCGCTATTCTGTCCGACTTGTTGAGTCGGTAATGGATTGGAAACAGACGTTAAGTGATATTGAAGGAAATATAGGTTGTGTTTTGTGACGACATATGTATGTATAATTCTTTAGAAAGGTATGTCAGCATGTTACTTACGATAAGATTCACAATTTTATTATAATAATAATACGTTTATTTCGGACGAAGTCCATAGAGTGTTAGTAACAATAACCTTAAAATACTAATGTTAGTAGACAATGAGTAATATGCTTGATTAAATCATAGCATGTAGCTGCATCCATCTTCTCACCATCGGGGTCTCCCACCGATCCGCGAACACACTCAGGATGGAGTTGGTGCTGCCGCGGAGGCGCGCCATCAAGGAGGCGCACCTTTTTCTCATGATAGCGGCGAAGCCGTCAGTATATGTCTCTGCAAACATCCCTGATGCACTGCACCTCCACGGCAACCCCAATAGCAAATTGTGAGGTCTCGAGACTTTTTTTTTCAAGGTCACTTCTGCCCTTGAACTAAACCTGTGTCGCGGGGACAAACAACGGACACAAACAACACCCAGACTTGGAACAACCATTTATGGATCACACTAAGTTTGGTCCCGTGTGGGATTCGAACCCACAACTCTCGGCGCAATGGTAGTGGCAAGGCGACAACCACTACGCCATCCGTGCAGTCAGTTCAGGCTTGACTCCCGGGTCAGGCTATTTCGTTAAGGTATTTTTAGTAGTAGCATGGAGTAATGTACCTACTCAGTAGATGTCATAGGTTTTCAAATTTAGTCTCCAAATGTAATAATATTCATGTATACTAATATTATAAAGCTAAAGAGTTTGTTTGTTTATTTGGTTGAATGAGCTAATCTCAAGAACTACTGCTCCGAATTGAAAAATTCTTTTAGTGTTGGATAGCTCATTTATCGAGGCTATAGGCTATAATAACATCACACCACGATCCACAGGGGTGCAGTAATCATAAACGCGGGTGAAACCGCGGGCACATCTAGTGTATAATAAACGGTTAACTATTCTATTAACGATAATACACAATAAAAAATACGCATATTATGTATAATGGAACAATAATAATTATTATAACGGTAATATATAATTATTTTAATATAAGACATGCAACATTAGACATAATTATAATAAATGTTAATTTATAATTATTATATTAATAATGGTAATGGTTAATGATGTAAAAAGATGTTAACTGTTAAATTTAAGATAATAGCATAATTATTATAACATAATATAATTAGGAAGTATAATTAACCTAGTTGTTATAAATTATAACGCGCGTAAATCTTTATGAATATCATTTTGTTTTATAACTTTGACGGTACATTAAATGCTTATATAAGTAGTGAATAATATTCTAGGTATATAATAATATACATATTTAAATAGTTTACTAGTAATTCCAGTTACAAATTATTAGATTTTGCCCTGGGTTTCGCTCGCGTTAATGTAGTTTTCTTTCCTCCGGTAACAGTACCTACTTTTTTCTGGATGAAAGGTACCCTTTGTCCTTTCCTATAGCCCTGACAACGTGTGTGCAGAATTTTATGACGATCGGTCGAGTAGTTCAGGCGTAAAAGCGTAACAAACAAACTCATATTCGCATTAATAATATCAGTAAGGATTATTCTTGTTAAGCCCTCGGTCTACGTTGGTAGGGTGATGGGTCGTCGAACCCGCGACCTTTCAATAGCAAGTCCAATACATTATCCATTGGGCTACTGCCGCTATATTTTATGATTAAACTTGCCAATTAGAAATAAATATAAAGAGTCTGTTTCATGTAATTACTACGGTGAACAAACACGTATGTATATAATACCAAGACTACATAATAATGTCATCCAGACTGAATTTCGGTCACGGCGACCAATCTTAACGAAGACTGGCCATCTGCGCAGGAGATATTATAGTGCACAAGTGTGTGCGCAAACACAAGTGCACTCTCTGTTCCGTAACTCGCATGATCCGATGGGACGGTAATCCGACACGACCGGAAGGAGATCAGGCGCAGGACCAACGACTTTACGTGCTTTTCGAGGCACGTGGGCGTCTAACACCGCCAACTTCCTAACTCCGGGCTGCTATTGAGAATTCTTAACAGGAAACCCGATTACTTTTTGCTGACCCGACCCGGGATTCGAACCCGAGACCTCATGTACAGCAGTCGCATTTACTACCGCTGCGCCACGGAGGCATTCGTGTAATTACTACGGTGAACGAACACGTATGTATGTAATACCAAGACTACATAACAAAATAATGACCCCAGAAAATTGTTTCAGCTTAAATATATTTAAGAAAAAGTTAAAAGGAATATTATTATAAATATTTAATGATGAAATTGAAGATTAAACAGCCTTACTATTATTAAATGTATTTCAAAGTCAACTTCATTTCTAAAAAGTCTAATTACCTACATTAGTAATAACTATAATGTACTTAATCCCAAACTAATGTGTCTTAAATGTGTGTATACATAATTTTAATTTGTTAAATGAGTGCAGTGTTCGCCAACAAAATGTTGCACAGTTTGGCGAAATTATGTAAAAATGTAAATATTAATAATAATAATAATAAATAATCTTTGTTTTAAATAAAAAAAATAAAAAATATCATTGGCTCTACGTTCTTGCTTTGCTTAACTTGGCAATAGGTAAATGAAATTCACTGAATAGTTAGCAAGTTTAATTATTTTGACGTGTATGAACGTTTTTTTGTGACCTACTTAATTAACTTACCTATATAGATTTTTTTACAGCTGTCTCTTTCTTTCTGTGTTATTTTCTGTAACAACACGCGTTAAGCAAGATTCTATGGTCAATAAAACAAATCTCAGTTACCAGTATTTGAAGCATTACGCTCGGTTCTTTCTTCTTTCTTTCTTTTTCGTCTGGTTAGTGGCTAACCTGTTGTCAAGAGTTGTTCAAGCCGCACGTAGGCCTCTGACATGGCTTAACGACTGCTGTCAATTTGACAGCAACCGGGACTGACTTTTTACGTGTCCTCCGAAGCACGGAGACGCTCAGATGAAATACCACTAAGCGGTCACCCATCTATAGACTGACCGCACCCAACGTTGCTTAACCTCGCTAATCTTTTACCGATCAGTGAGTGCAACTGGCTATGAGCGCCTCAAACGCTCGGTTAATGCGAATGGACAAAGCATTCTGATACTAGCGAAATGCTTTCTGATACGTAGGCAAGCATAAAGATTCGACCTCCATTTTCCAACACAAATTAATCATTGCACAGATAATTAATTTTTATGGTTACATTATCTGTTATATATCATTTTACGATTATATACAAACACTCGGTGTTACTCGCCTATTTATTTATTATTAAATCTCTTTAGGTACTGCTTATTCTTGTAACGTAAGGTGTCATAATATTTTTCACCTGTGAAGATTACTAAAAAGCATTTGTTAGTATTGTTTTTAATTTGGTTAGTGGTTGAATAAAGTATAGAAAGTAAAGGGGAATGTGACAATCGTAAAGGGAACATCTAGGTGTATCTTCTTTAAAGGTAGAAAAAGATTACTTAATGGAAATGGCAAGGAGAGGAGTGGGAAAAGAAGTAGTAGGAAGGGAACCGAAATGATGAGTACTCTCACTCTTCGAACAAAACGCAACAGTACCTATAATTACTGTCAGTTTATCAATATATTTATATACCAGTATATTTTATCAGAGGGTACCTAGTACTTCCCGATAGGAACAGCCTATTCATGCAGAAAACAGCTAAGCTTTTTAAATCAAACAATATTAATACTCAATATTAAAATCTCGAAATATAATAAATATCATTTGACTGTCTTCAGAAACATTATTCTTGACCAGCGCCAGCCCACAGTTTCAGACACAATGCTTGTCACATTGTATATCGGTGCCGGTTAAGGGGTTTAAGCAAGGAGGCCCAATCACCCTTTCCCCCTTCCCGCTCCTTCTCCTTCCCACTTTCTTTCCTAAAGGCTCGGCAAAGCGCAAGTGATGCCTTTGGTGTTGCAGGCATCCATAAGCTACGGAGACCACTTACCATGAAGTGGGCCGTATGCTTGTTTGCCACCTTAGATGTATGTATAAACAAAAAAAAACTCGACGCAACTATTTCTGTATCGAACAAAGATCCTAATAAAATAGAACTCACAACATCGTCGCAATACCACTGGCAAGACGACAATCAAACCACTGCGCTGTACTATCAATTAAATCATATTAGCGTAATTTTTACGAGGGATACTCAGCGCATTTAATCCTGCCCACCCACTTAGCCGTGAAGATACAAGTTTGTGTCATCTGTTAACTGGTTCTACAAGTTTCGATGACCACACTACACCTAGTGGTCACTTACACCTAAGTACTGGAATTTATTTGATTCTCAATATATGTGTTTTGATATCGGCAGTTGTAGTTTTGGAACTTAGATCTTTATATATGCCGTTTTGTTTGGTGAAAATAAATATGCGTGATTAGCTTAAAGTAAATTAAGTATACATGTAAAATATTGTTTGTCTTAAATATAGAAACAGTCTGATGCCTATTAGGTAGTATATTGCGAACAATGGTTTCAAAAAAGCATCTGTGTAGATATATGAGTGCCCGGCAGGTATGCCGTGTCGGAAACCAATAGTTTCACCAAATAACACAAGTTAGAAAAATGGTGTATAATCGTTAGAATTTCAATTTATTAAATACATAATACTAAACTATTTGCCTATTGGGTTGCAGCAGTACACCGGCGGCCAGTGTCTGTCAGATGTCTGGCATTCCAAACATTGGCAGGTTAATAATATAACTAACTTATATCTAAAATATTATAATACAGAAATACATTATGAATATATAAGAACACGATTAGGTAAAAGTACGTTTTTACCTACTTGTAGTTTTAGTATAACTCTCTAATAGCCGTCAGCCTGCCCAGAATAGTGGTAGCATTGCCATTCTATAATAATTATGATATTGTTAGTAATATTATTGTAATTTTATTACATTTATGTTAATGACACACACATACTCTCATGCTTTTTATCATCGAAGAGGTGGGATGTATTACACCTAGAACTCACCGTAAGTTTTATCTCCTGACCAAATTTATGGGCTCTGTGCTACTACAAAACCTTTGCTGACCCGAGAATGAAAATAGGACTTCGCATACACCCACTAACACAAATCCACAGACCAACAAGATAGTCTGCGAATGTTATAATGTCATTGTTCATCCTATTTTGTATTCATTATTCATTCGCCAACGACGTGCCATCGCCCGAAGATATTTATACTGAGCTGCACTTTAAGAGCGTTTACGCTTAGTAGCCTGCCTCAATAGCCTTAAAAACCTTAAAATTATACAAACTTACTTATAACGTTGCCACAAATAATTATTTACATTATAAACTCCAAAATATGAAATTTATTTGTGGCAACTTTGCAAAAAGGTCTCATATTTTGAGGCTTTTTATTTTAAGGCTCTCAGAGTACTACTACGCTAAGTACGCTACTAATAAGCCGGTAATTAAAACCCTCAAAATGTAACACTATGTGGGCTTTATTGCAAAAATGTTTTGAATACACGCTATATAATAAAGTAAAGGTGTATCATAGATGGAATATAATTATATTCGTAGTCCAATACGTAAATAATGCATTAAAGATTTTAATGCGTAAATGACTAAAACTGTAATTATATTTCACCTATCACAGCCTGAAACACAGGTCTCTGACCTAGTTCAGGTAATAAAATGTAAAAACAGACTTCATAAACAAGACTTTTTGTGTCCAATTTTTAAATTCTATAATGTTTTCCTTTAGATTAAATATAGTTTTAATGTGAATTTAATACAATAAGTAGCCTGTACTGTGTTTTGTAAAGACTTTTATTTATTTATTGAATAAAAAAATAAAAATTAACTATGATACACTTGTACCTTCGTCTGTAGAGTGTATTAATTTTAACATTTAAAATATGATACTTATGTGCGACGTTCGCGTTGCCACTAGGAACAGGACACAAGGCGTAAATGCCCTAAAGCATTGTAATTTTTGGAAATACCTACTGTATCGGGTATTGCACTAAGCGTGTGCAGTTGTGGGTAACAAAATAAAGGCAATTGTATATTTATTTTGCTTCTAAAATCTATACATGAGATCTCGGGTTCGATTCTCACACTAACTGTTATTGGGATTTTCTGACAAATAATTCTCAGTGAGAACGGAGTCTGGCACAATATCCGGCAGACGCCCATACGTTTGACATCTATTACGCGGCACCTGCAACTATAGCTGGTGTAATGTAAGCTTTAAGTAAGAAATATTAATCTCTAGCTACCCCTTCGGGGAAACAGCCGTGAGTCTATGAATAATACTCATCACAAAAAAATACTTTGCGGTCGCCAGTACGCGACTGCAATAATCGTAATAATGGTTCGAAATGAGTGTGCGTGTTTGTGAATTGACTCACTGCTCATGTGGGAACATTTGAACATCCATAAGTTCAGCTATTCAGAGCCATTGACTGTACTGTGACCATATTGTTGAGATTGTAAGTATTGTTATATAGTGGAACTGTGTTTATTATGCGAGCAAGTAATGAAAGTGAATGAAGCAAGAACGATATGCCAGGATCAAAGCAAGCAAAAATATGAGTTTATGGAGCATAATGATGTCCTTTAGACCAAGTTTTGGTCACGGTGGACAGCTGGCGACCTCTTACTTGCACCTGTTCAGATGGTTGATCTCTTTTAAGACTTTAAAGAAGATCAACCATCTGCACAGGAGATATTATAGTGCACAAGTGTGTGTACAAACACAAGTGTATTTCGTAATCCCTCATAATCCGATGGGTTGGCAATTCGACATTATCGCAAAGCAACTAGGCCCAGGACCAACGGCTTTACGTGCTTATCAAGAAGATAAAACATTGCCAACTTCAAAGCTGCTTGCTATTGATAATTCCTTAATAGAAATATGCAAAAGGTTTTTGCTGTCCTGGCCCTTGATGCGAACTCTGACCTTATGAATCATAGCCGTATACACTTCTAACTAGAGCAACGAGGCTTCGAGAATTTATAATATAATAAATCTGAGCTTGTTTGTTATTTGTTTGAACGTTAATGTCTGAAACTAACAGACCGATTTGAAAAATTCTTTGTTCATTAGATAGCCCAATTCTTGAGGAAGGTTAGAGTCTATATAAGACCACGCTGCAATGGCACGGGAGTGGAGCAGTAGTTTTAAAACCGCGAGGAATTGTTTGTAATTAAATATGTATGAAAACCTGTGAATGGAATCGTGATGTTCTTGGGATTATCCGAAGGTTTTACAACCAGTCGATATCGTGATCTTAATACTACTTAATGGTCACATATTGCGGACATAAGACATTAATTTTATTATTAACAACTTAAACCCACTCATTACAATCTTTTAAACGCAAAATGGCGTCTTAAAAACTGTAGTAATTGAGTTTATTGGTGGTTTTATTAACGATTAACAGTTGTCGGTATGTTTGAGACTTGTAAAAAGTGTATTATATTTTTTAATAGTCACATTAATTTTTTTGTGAGTTAATTTTGTTATTTATAGCACGTGGATACACTTTTCTTGACATGCCAAATAATTATAATACATGTAATAATTATAAAGCCAAATTTCTGTTATTTTATAAATCAATAGAAATTAATACTTATTATCAAAACATTAGGAGAAAGAACTAACAATTAGTAACTTGACATTATTAGTAATCTCTAAGTATACCAAATCTATAAAAAAACAACATTCTTCACAGATCATTATGAAGCACTGTTGCACATTAACATACACTCTGCTAATCTTCTTTTCCAAGCAAGCGTAAAGTTATCCATCGCGTATAATATCAGACCGGAATTTGAACTTTGTACTTTATGCGCTGCGCGCGTGGTAACCCTACCGCTTCACTTGCGCACCGCCGAGGTCATGCGCGTAATTTTGCGCGTTAGTGTGTCAATTTCTATGTAATAATATCGTGTGAGTTCAATTCCATTTTGAGACACAAAATAATAATACAGTTTGTACGTAACTTGTTTTTTGTTTACAAATGTAAAGTTCAAGTTGTTTGCATATGATTATGTGCTTAGGAAAATTACTTTATCATTACGATTGCGTTATTATTATAAAGGGCATAGTCAGATGTGTATATTCCAGCTAATATTATAAATGCGAATGTAAGTTAGTTTCTTACACTTCTACGCCTTAATTACTTGATTTTTCATAATTAAATTTCCGATACACGTTGTCATGGGCTCGTCATGGGATGTAATGGGAAAAGGACATATAGTACCTGTCCTCCAAGAAAAGGTACTGTTCCTGAGCGATGAAATATCACATTGTCAGCTATGACTATTCGTGTGTCATTCAAAGTGTTATAGTTTTAGCAAAGTGTTTGATAGCGAGTTTTTGTGTCCAATCCGAAATCAAAACTTAGGACTCGTTAGTCGTACATACTCATGCATGAACCCCTGAACCAATAAAGTAAAGTTAGCGAGTAAGTTGTTATCCTATTTCCTACAATATTTTATATTTTAGAGTGTGTAGTGATAACAGATGAACCGAACAAACCGATGAACAGATTCAGTTAAAATCGAGCACTCGGGTAGACCACATCTGGATTACTACAGCGGATACTTTTTCATGATGCAGGCAGGTGAAACCGTGTGTAAATACTATTGATCAATAAACTAAATGAACAAAATATAATGTATTTTGACTATGTACTATTTATTAACTTAGTTCTGACACACCAAACTTTCGAAACAGCGCACCGAGCAAAACAAATAAACATTAAATAAACAAATATATCAATAAAATCAAATTAAACAATGGTTATATATTTTATTAACGTAATATAATATTATTTAATGTTACATTGTGTCATACAGTTAATTGACATTGAAATTTAACAATAAATCGTTAAAATATATAGCGGTGGCCATTTTCAAAACGCACAATGGATGACATTAGTTTGACATGCATCAAATCATTATTTCTCACAATAAGTTAGATTTGATAATAGGTGTTTAGGATTGAAGGGCCTGTGAAAAAGTAGCGAATGCGCAGATAGATTGGTCTGCGAGAACCGTACAGATATATAGATGTACGTTAGTATACAGGGATAGATAGAGGTGCATCGCGGTCACATCTTGACAGTTATACAGAATGTCCGGTAATTAAAGGATAACCTTGAAATGTGTTATAGTAGAACTGATGGCCGTTCAGAAAAAATATAAAGAAAAAGAAATAAAAATATTAAAAAGGTGCATTAGCTAGTCATACTTTTGACTGTCTATCTATTAGCATAATTAGTATTTAATAATAAAACAACAAAATACCGATGGAATTCATTCATTTATGGTCGTAGTGTACAAGAAAGTTAAATATGGTAATTAAAAAAATGATATCCAAGATAGACCCTTTTTATATTTTTTACATACAGTACTCGAACTGCTACTGAGATAGTAGCAGTTCGAGGTCTTGTACTGTACACGGTAAACGTTAATAGGCCTGCCCCCTATTATGTAGAACAAAAGACAACATCTGGGGAAATGTTGGTGCAATACACCTCTCAGATATTTAATTCCCCCGCATATATGTATGTTTGGAAAAACTGTTGCGATTCGGGAATCTCGAAAGAAAGTCATGTTCATACACTTCTGCTTACTCCGATAATGATATATCTACAAGCATGAGGCTACGTAAGTGTATATACGTAACAGTTAAGATGCGTTTCTGCGCAACCCCTTTATAACATACTTTGTAATAACAATCACAAGTTGACCTCTAGTCATACCATTACGCTATTGCACAAGGGGGCTACTTATCTTTGATATATCTGTTATGTCCTTACATAATATCATTATACGTGTATGTATGTGCGTAACATGTTGACAATGTTCGTTTTGATGTAATCTTAGAATTCCCGACATTACAGACATTTTGTCGTCCTTGACGGTGATCGTGACTGCTGAAAACTGTCTCTAATATCGGGAAGGATAAACGTGAAAGATGGGACGTAACGCCCGAATCTTTAACATTAATTTGATTTTATTTCTGAGTAAGTGAAAAATGGTGGTTGTGGGCTAAAATAAGAAACCCATAGGTACAGCCAGCAGTGAGCAGCCTTTGGCTAATTTGAAGTAAATTATACATGTAAATAGGCCAAGTTTCACAGTTAAATGTTACATTTCAGAACTAATGGCCGCGTAAGTGAGTGATATTCGAGTAATCTCTATGATTGAAACAGCGGCGTTAGCGTGGTAATACCGAGGGTTAGGTTTGTTTTCAATGTCTGGCACAGCCAAACTATTGAACTTGGAACACCTAAAGTAAGTGCTCATGTGGAACTGAAATATAATTAACAAAATGTTTAATTGATTATCCTCTGCCTCAATAGTTCCGTGGCATAATATAACACCTACATCAACGGCTGAAAGTGAGGTCTTCAGTTCCGTTACCGAGTCGAGCAAAGAGCTTTTTATGCCGCAATTTGCCACAGCACAAATATGAAGTCAAAAGCCGAGTCTTGCGGTTCAAAGACCTAGATACATTCTCGTAAAGGTCTAGAATCTCGACACCGTTCTACATTTACCCTTACTAACTTTCAAGAAACAGTTTCACTGCCATATTTTATTCGTATTGGAGATAAATGGGGACCCCACATTGACCTCTGCTTGCTATCACTGCGGGAATATTATACTTTCTCATAAATTGCAACTAACTAGTAATTGTACCTCGTGTGTTATGTAGGGCTGTCTAAAGATATATTTTTACTTTTATCTCTAGAGTTGTCAAAAATAGTAAAAGCCTAGTGGAAGACCGTTGCTCTGTCACGTGGAGGTCTCAAGTTCGAACGCAATGGGGGAATCTTTGACTTTTTGAAGGGCGTATTAAGCGTTCGCTTTAACGTTTTGACCGCCACGGACGTCCATTCACGTCAAATTAAACCGTGCTCACGACGCCACCGACGGCATGGCACGTCGAAAATACGACTATTTTACAGTTCAAAATAAACATAAAAAAATATGTTTGTTGTGTTCCTTTTACCTATTATTTAAAACTACATTAATCATCGCCTGGCGTAGGGGCACTACGCTACTTTTATGCTGTGGCGGTCAAAAGGTTAATGAACGAAAACATTGTAAGGAAACCTACATGTCTAAGAGTTCTCCATAAGATATGTGAAGTCTGTCAACTTGCACTGGGCCAGTGTGGCAGACTATGGCCTAACCCTTTTCATACTAATATCAGACCCGTGCCCAGCAGTGGGACAGTTTATATACAGGGCTGATATTATATATTATGTCAAGGATAAACACTGCACTAGGTATCATTCCACTGTCACGGTGGAATTCACAAACATTCAAACACAGGACGCAAAGAGCAACTAGACTGTGTATAACTATTTTTGGATAACGCTGATTTTGGTTCCGCAGGAATCGATGATTGAGATTTAGACATATACATATATGAAAGTTTTTTTTTAAGATTACTTTTTGTTAAAAATTAATAATATTCTTATTAAATTCTCGAGTCTTCTTAATAGTAGTCTCAATTCTTTTGTCACGAGAGGGTTACAGTCGGTAGTGTAAGGGGTGGGTTTCAAACCCACAACCTTTCGATCGAACTTTACCCCACGGAGCTATCGCTTCTTTATTTATGTTGTAATTGTCTACCGGTGGGCCGTGCATATAGAACCAAAACTATCAAAAGCAAAAAATGTTTGTTCGTGAGACATCCTTAACATTAAAATGCAACGCCTAATAGTAGTGCGACATGCAATATATACCCAATTTTACACAAACACTAAATCATTGCAATATCACCTTTAATATCATAAAAATAAGGTTCACGACGACTGCAAAAGAGACCCGATAAAGAGGCTTGAAGAAGCGTCGACGTGAAATTTATACCAACATTGTACATGTAGTTATTTATTCGAAAATGGTCTTTATTGCTATAAAGGTAAGGTTGGATGTGACCGCAGACTAGTTTGGTAAGAGATTGTATGAAGATGGCATGGTGCCATTTAAAGAATTTGTTGTAAATAGAAACTGTAATTGAATTTCCTAAGTTATCGCTGTTTTTGTACTTTTGCTTCGTGAGTGCTATGCAGCTTGTAACGTGAGCTTGTAGCCGCATGAGATTAAGCCTCGATGGTCCAGTAGCATATATGATCGGCTAATCGTGAGGGCCCGGATTCGAACCTCGACAGTAATTCACTTAGATGAGAATTTGGACATTTTTTTCTTAAGCGAACCAATTATAACAAAACATTAAAACAAATCAAAGGCCTATAAATATTTACGGTTGGAGGAAATCAAAGAGAAAAGCATTTACTTCTTTATAAAAACATAAATATTTTCACGTACAGATAACCATTCAAATCCTAAAGGTAAAATTTAAAAAAGGATGCCTTTTGTATTTTAACCTATTGAGTGGCAGCGGCACAGCGGCGGCCAAACTTTCAATTATGTTCGGCATTTCAACAATTGATAGATTGATAATAATATTTGCATGCCGAAGTCGATACGATGAAAAAAACCTAAAATTAAAAAAAATCTAGAACATAGGGTAAACAAAGGTAGAAATATCACAATTCGGCGATAGTACCTACAGTATTGTCGTTAATAATGCTTAATAACTGTCAAGTAGACGATAAAACTCGCTCCGTTTCTTAAGGACCCCGTGGACGCTGCTTTCTGATAGACTCACGGCCTCGTTCGAGAAAAGTACTCTTTTCTGCCTGAAAGGCACTCTATGTCCTTTTCTGTACCTACCCTAACAACGTTTACGCGTAATTGCATGATGATCGATCGGGCAGTCAAGGCGTGAAAGCGTAACAAACAAACACACATTCGCATTTATAATGCCAGTTAGGATGTGTAAAACATATGTTTTACTCATCTACCTACACCTGTCATCAATTCTCCACTTAACCCGTAAATAACCCATCAAAACATAACCTCAAAAACAGCTGGCCGTAAATGCCCCTTCGGCTAAGATACAATTATTTAAAGGATCGTAAATTTAGGTAATGGCGAACATTACCTTTAATAGTAACCAATTTAAACGCAACCATTGAGTTGTATCAAATATTTTAGTTTAAGAGAACGGTGAGGACACCTAGTGACATTTTAGCACTTAGTAAAAAATACTACGTATAAGGCTTGTGCGATTGGCACGCCATCTTTTGACCGCATTGAGTGAATTGCGACGAATTTCCCCTTTAGGCCGAGTTTGATGGATTGTACGTATTTGGATGAGAAATTACGACAGTTCATCATAGATTATTAATTAACTAGCCGACCCGCGCAACGTCGTTTGCGTCACTTAAGATAATTTGCCCCGTTTTTACTACATTTTTCATTGATGCACCGCTCCTAGTAGTCGTAACGTGATGTAAAATAGTAAATAGCCTTCCTCGATAAATGGGCTATCCAACACTAAAATAATTATTGAATTCGAACCAGTTGTTCCTGAGATTAGCGTGTTCAACCAAATAAACAAACAAACTCTTCAGCTTTATAATATTAGTATAGTTAGTATTCGTGACCGTCAACTACCGTTCGTTTGCGATTCTATTTATGTCGATCGGACTTTGCAACTTATCTCCGGTTCTGATAAAACGAATTAAATGGAAATTGAGCTTCAGCATTTCTAACAATTTAGTAGCATATCTACTTATTAGCATAGTTGACTATTTTTGATTTAGTACATTATTTTACATACAAGCGTAAATATAAATCAAAAGAAACCTTGTTGTGAAAACAGTATCAAAATTTGTTGCAAAATAAGAAGTTAATTTGTTATAAGAAAAGTGGAAGTATAGTGAGGATATATCACTATCTTTCTTGAACATGATGATTGCATGATGATCGATCGGGCAGTCAAGGCGTGAAAGCGTAACAAACAAACACACATTCGCATTTTTAATTAGGATGTTAGCTGCCTTTAAATAGCGTTTACGTCACAGTTTGTATCGTGCATCCTTTTTCTCTCACTTCACAACTTTCCCAACTACCAGATTTGAAATCTTTATTTATTTTTAGTAACATTGTAGTGTAGCTATAGTAGTAATACATGTAACTATTTGAAATAAATAATAAAATAATGTGAGCCCTACTCTATTGTTACAATCTAAATCTATCTACCTAGTGGTTTTCAGGTTATGTCGGCACTTACAGACAGACGCATAGACGGAACTGTTATGCCCGGTCCTCTCTATGCCTATCGCTTACTAGACTCGACTTTCGCCTTACTCAGCACTTTTGGGCCATAGCAATCATATTCCCATACCTAGGAACCTGCCAACCATAGTCTCTGTCCGATCTCCGAGCTGTTCACTTGTTTGTTATTTTCTATTTCTTTAAATACCTATATAATTCTATTTTGAAGGACAATTAAAACCTTTTTATAAAACCTAAATAGAACGAACGATCGTTGCGATTATATTTTGTTTGTTTGTTTGCTTTTATATGACATCGACATTTGAAATTTAGTTTACACTGCGTGGCACTTACAAAAAAGTTATTATACATTAATTTTATTTTGTATGCTATACAGGCGGATCAATCCTGCACATCGTCATATTTATAATAACATTCTGTACCTATGATTTACAATAAATAAAATTGAAGTGAAAACATTTTGCAAACGTGAACCTTTTGAATAAAGTTTTTCTATTATAGGTACTGTGTTAGCTGTAAGTTTTCCTATCTAAGTATACCAATATTATAAAGCTGAAGGGTTTGTTTGTTTGTTTGTTTGAACATGCTAATCTTAGGAACTACTGGTTCGAATTGAAAATTCTTTTAGTGTTGGATAACCCATTTATCGAGGAAGGCTATAGGCTATATAACATCACGCTACGACTAATAGGAGCGGAGCAGCAATGAAAAATGTTGCAAAAACGGGGGAAATTTTCTTATATGACAGCATGAGCAGACGAAGTTGCGCGGATCGGCTACTAAATAATAAAATAAAATAAAATAATAAACAGCAATTAGTCTTCACAAGTATTTGTAATGACGTATAGTCACAGTCTCGTTACAAATTTATATTAATACAGATATAATTGTGATTGATTTAACGACCCAGTGGCCAAATATTGCTTCCTGACAAACTGATTGCGAGTTCTCAGGTTGTATGCCCGGGTCAGTAGAGTTGTGTTCATTATAGAAATTCAAGCAACACGTATTCTACAAATGTGTTTGGTAGACGTTGATACGTACAAGTAGGCTTACTACCTACGTGAAACCTAAACCATATAGCAAAATCTTAGTGTAACACACCTTTACATAACTCTATCAATATGCAGTCGAGATTATATGTACGAGTAAAATTCATGTAAATAAAATTAAATATGCGGTCAAACTAGATTTATTACAACATGTAATGGAATTAAATGTAATTTATCGAATAAAAATTGTCACAATCGAATAATTTAGCACAAGTATCGTATAATTAATCGAGTAATAATAATAAATCAAGGTGTTATGTGAGCTTCATTTAACACCGTAATCTTTAACGTGTCCATTACATTCACATTATTTAAATTGCATGACACAAGCTTTCGCTTACGGGTTTGCTTGCTTTAAAATACTTTTGCGTTAAAGATAAATACATCGGCATAGATTGAAATCATAGATGCGCCCTTATACCTACTTTTAAATATATTTACTTTTCTGGATGTTAAGTTGTCATCGCACAATGCCGACATGAAATCTGAATTATAAATATAGTATTCTCATACTCAATCATATTAAAAGTTGTACTCTATCGTTCTTTTTCTAATGTGTGAGCTCACCCATCTTAGTGTGGACACTTTTCCGTGCGATTTAAGTGATTTAAGGAGAGGGCACATAAAATCTTTGTAGATGGACATAAATTTACGCCTGCATGTTTTAAATGAGAACACTAAACGCGTAACCGATACATTTTAATCGAGGCTTTGGCAAGTAGGTACACACATTGGCTCACGCCTATGCCCTGAAGGGGGAGCCAGAAGTGTATTAAAACTACACATTTCACTAGCTAGAGTTTTAAGTTACACTTAATGTGGGGTGAGTCTATTGACGTTTGCCGTGTTCAATTCCGGATTACGTGCTGATACAGAGAAGATTCAACAAGAGGAAACTGAACACACTTTACTTACGAAAAAGAAGAAACTACTAAAGTAAATACTCAACAAGAGTAAAATTTTACACACTTTAGCGGCAACTTTACAAGCCCGTCGTCAAACCCGAGACTCCCTAAAAACAGTCGCATTTACTACTGCTAGTTCACCGATTAATACCTTTAAAGATTAAAACGAGTATGATCCGCTGTATATAACATGTATTTACACAATAAAATTCTACTAGCTTTTGCCCGCGATTTCGCTCGCAAACAATATTTTTTTCTGGTTGAAAAGTACTTTATATCCTTTTCTGTATCCCTGACAACGTGTATTCGGAATGAAATGATGATCGGTTGAATAGTTAAGACGTGAAAGCGTAAGAAACAATGAAACTCATATTCGTATTTATAATGGGATTAAATATAATGATCATCAAAAATACTAATTGGTCAGCAAATATTGCACAGCATAACGAGCATCTATACGCCTCAAATCACTGCATTCCGTCTCGGAAGTGTTAGGTTATGTTAGGTTCCTTTTTTAAATCCACCCGAAAATAGGAGCCCCGCGAAGCGGGCCTCCGTCGACTTAGTTTGATCTCTTTAAAGTTTGCTGGCCATGAGTTGTTGATCAATTAGCTATTTCTGCTCACAGATTATATTTTTCTGCTCACAAAAATACCAATACTATGCTAACCATTTAAATAACACCCATTTATAATGTTAATTAGAATTAATTTATTTATTTTCTATATATAATTAACAAACATAATACACAACTCAAGCCCGCAGAACAATCGCTAGATAACAAATATTTGTGCCCATAAGAACTCGCAACTTTCGACGCATTGATCAAATTTAACTGCTACACCATTCATGCATTTCTTTGTTATCGAATCTAGGAACTACTACAATCTGTTTGTCCATCATTTAAACATATATAATTAAAGCTAAAAGTAGGTACTTTCACTATTTGCAAAAACAACTTTCAAACCAAAAGGCAATTACTGTTGTAATAAATCCTCACAGCTTTTTTATTTTTATTATTCAGACATGATTTTAACACTTCAATTGATCGTATTGATTACCGATAAACAGTATCGATGTCGAAGTGAAATCGATTAAATATGTATGCGATTTTTTATTCGATTTTAGATATGGCGGTTGTGGGTTAGTTTTTTATATAATTGTTTTATTACTGTGATCGTTAGCATTGGTTTAAATTAGAAAGGATCTAGGTATAGAATTACTTCAGAAATATGGAGCATTACGACAAATATAGAGATTATGTAGTACCATTCTATAGAAGATATTTTCGAAATATCTTGTGTTTTATTTCTGTGAAGCTAAAATAGCTTCTTGTTTCTTACCAGTAAGGTGATGAAGAAGCATTTACTTCGCTCAATAGCAATTGGTTACCCTGGCCTATAGAATCTGGCAATATAGTAGATAACACTTATACGTTAGGAATAAAGGAGGAAGGCACACAAATCCTGCTTTAATATCTTGTAATGTGGAACCTGGCAAGTCTTTTGGCTGCAGTAATATGTATTTTTAACAGTGTGAAGGTCTATATTAAATATATTATATTATACATGCACGGAATCGAACCTGTGTATTCCCGAAATGATATGTATATGCGTGTAGCACTCGCATTGAGTCAGTTTTATTCAGGTTGCGTAGGAGTGAGCCTATTATTCTCTATCAGACATACTTATCAAGTCAATTCAATTCAATTGAATTCGTTTATTGCACTCCATAATGTATATACAGGTCTTATAAATGTAGAGAGAACAATTATGGACCCCGTCGGGCACGGCAAAATTAGGAGAGAAGAACGAACATTCTATTATCTTATATCATATTGAAATAAATTTTAGAGCTTAGTAGATATTTATTTACTTACTCAACGTATTATTTATTTATTATAGTTTATTATTAATTTATTATAAAGTAAGTATAAAAGTTATTTTCTAAAATGTACCTACTTACATAATTTAAATTATTAAAATTTATCGTTTAAATATTCGCTTATATCATAGTAACATTTTTGTATTAAAAAATCTTTTAATTTGTTGATAAACGTGCTGATAAACGTCTGTCCTGCTACTAAGAATAAGAAGATCTTAGTAACCTTACTTATCACAAGAAGATAGCAACGCTGTTTAGTTACGATCTTCTGTAGGGTGGAAGTACTTTTGTAACGAAACTACTGTTTGAGTGACAACTCAAAGTTAAGCCAATTCTCGCCGTGAGATAAGATTAATTGCTGCATAATTTTACGTCTCGGCAATATGCCTATCTGCTTATCTCCTAAATGGTTTGCCGTAATGATACGTTTATATTGTGTAATAAAATCGATTGTTCCTACTGCTAGTATCAAAATAATCAATGGTTGTGTTTGCAGTGTTGTCGAACAATAGCATGTACGTGTGAACGTGCGCGGTTTTTAGTTAATTTTGTCCTTCCAACTTGTATTGTACGAGATAATCACTTCATAAACTTAATTCTTAATTAAAAAACGGCGATTGTTTTATCAATAGTTGAGTGACAGCCGATGTTTAGCTTCTGTAGATGGGGTTGACTGTCTATTAGGAATTGAACGGCAACTAAAGACCCGATGAGTGGCAAAACATATTTTACGAGTTCAGTATTTTTTTGCTTTAGTCTTCAAATGTTTTAATACACTCTATAGATAGGGTAAATGTATATGATGGGATATAATTACATTTGTTGTCCTTTTACTATGTAAATATCTGATCGAAAGTTTTCGATGCTCTTGATGCTCATGATTCTCTTTATTATGCACATTATGCAGACTACGATTATAATTATTTTTCGTACATACTATATATATAAACTTTTACCTTAGTATACTTATAGAGTGTCATAAAAACACCATAAAAATAAAGCCTAAATAATAAAATTACATTCGAAACATTGATGTCTTTTTTTTTTTTTTGTATGTTACATACAAAAAAACATACAAGGCGCAAACGCTCAGATGAGAGATCTCGCTGTGTGCTTCTTAATAATTTCTTAAGTATAATAATTTCAAAAACTTTTCTTCTTGCCTATATAGGTACGCGATCGTTCTTTTTCTGCCATAGTAGGTACGTAACTTTAAGAAATTCCTGCACAGTCTCGGTAAAGTTTGAAAGACTTAACCAAGCCGTATTATAGGAAAATTCAGATCCAGTGTTGATAAAGTATTTTCTGTGATAGATAATATAAGAGACTTACCCTTCTTACTGATGAAAACATTTTAATTTTGTACCTGTAAATAAAATTACCATATTAGAAATTTATTGTAACAGTAATATAATAATACTCTATAATTACAAACTGAACCTATAATAACAATTCAATTGATCTTGAAATGAAAACGTAAAATATGAACAATAGAAAAAATAAAATGCACGTAAATTCTCTAAAGACTCAATAAGCAAAAAGTCTTTATATTATGTAGGGCGAAAAATAAAATGTAATTGTACCTTTTTAAGATATTTAAGTCGCAAAATAATGTTAAAGTTATTTAAATTTATGTAGTGTATAATAAATAAATTGTTTACGTGAAGATATATGTACATATATGTACTGTCAAATTATTACATTGTTCCCTTTTTTAATATGTAGCTATACTTAAAACTATTTCTTCCGAGTAGTAAATTTCGGCCTCGACTAATGTGACTTTATTACATACTTGTATAAAATATAACGTATCTAATAATAGTATATAGAATATTTTTATGTTGAAATTTATGACAATAAAATATAAATTGAGATTTTATTGTTTTCAGGATATCGACCACATTCAATAGTTACAACGTTTTTATTAATCGTTATATCAATTAATTGATTTTCTAACTAAACCAAGGATTTTCATTTTTGTTTTTTATTGCAAATGCAATCAATTGCAATAAAATATTCAAGTTTATAGCAAATATTTTTAATTGTTTTTACAACGACCGTATATCCTGAGTGATATTGGTAACCTAGTTGGTTGTTTGGCTATTACATATGGCTTATGGAACATGAGGTTACGTATCCCAGGTCAAAACATCTAAATTTATTAGATATTTTCTGAAACAGCTCGAAGTTAGAAGTTGGCGATGCTTCGTACCCCTACCTCGGATAGCATGTATCGCCGTTTGGTCTTATACCTGATTACTGTTTGGTCATGTTCGGATTGCAATTTTATCGGACTATGAGAATGAGAGAAAGAGAGTGAAATGTGTTTCTTTATATATTTTCACGTGGGCATTTGTCACTGTTGACTGCACGAAAGACCTGGTGATTTAATCGGGCGTCTCGCCATAGCCTCTACGCCGAGGGACAAAAAACTGTGCGTTCGACAAAGAGTTGTTCCAAATCTGGATTTTCTTTGTGTCTGTTATTACAATATTTCAAAATAAGACGCTGGCTCATTAAACAGAATTTAAAACAATTGTGTCTGGTTGTTACTCGGTCGCTGCACTTCAAAACGTTTATAGCGTAAAAGTCAAAAGATTTTAAAGAATAATAGATGTCAATTACTTCATAAACAATTGCATGAATAGGTCGCTGAGTTACAACGATTTGCATCTTTTAGGCACAGTTCACACAGAAATTGAAATTGCTTTACAATTGAACACATATTGCAATTTGTGAAGTAACTTGTCGCTTTTGAATTTAAATGCGATGTGTAACACAATGTGGTCAATAATGACCGGAATTCTCATAACGCCTGTATAAAAAAGAAGGTTAGGCAGAGAGGCGTACAGCATTCACATTTTGTCAACTATGTTCTGCATGTAGGGCGAGCTTTTTGGTATCTACCAGGCTTATTGAGAGTTTTTTAATAGAAAATACCGTCCAATATAACTTTGTCAGCTCTGATATGACCTTTCGGGTTTTAGGTATGAAATATTGTCATGCCACGGGACCAACGATTATATTTTACACACATATTTTGAAGACAATCACATGGTTAAATCTAGTTTAAAATTAAAGAATTGAAATATACATAATCAAAAAGTGTCCTTTATAAAGCTAAAATATTTGATGTCATGTCATTATAAAAAAATATGATTTCTTTTGGATTTAGAAAAATGTGCTAGTTCTTAATTCTGTATTAGACAATTTTCAATCGTGTGTATACAGATTGGCCTCCTTCGGGGACTCTTCCAAAGAGTCTCTTCCCTATAGCAGAAATATAAGACGATGTTATTAAAATTATTATTGTGTTTATTTTTTATATTTCATCATCATCAGGCTATAATAGTCCACTGCTGGACATAGCCCTCCCACAAAGAGCGCCATAGCGCCCTGTCTTCAGCTTGCCGCATCCAGCATCTGCCTGCAGTCTTTCGCAGATCGTCATCGTCGTTTTTATATTTACAGTCATTTAATTATCATATTCAGTTACGATCTTCTGTATGGTGGAAATATGTGTAGCCCATTTTTCACTTGTCTTATTTAGGAAACAAAAACTAGTATCTAGAGACAATCCATAGAGACCCATCTCTATGTGTATTATCTTTCTTTTTTGTTATCTCTTTTTGTTAGATAACAAATTTATTCAAATTCCCATTGGTTTTATAATTGTTTGTTTGTTTCTAATATGCCAAGTAAGAAAAATGGATTATACAAGCCTATGAAGTGGCTTTCAGTGGCCCTACCTTTTTATTATTCATAAGCAATTTTATTACTTTAAAACACTTAACATAATCTTGACCTGTGATAAATAGTTGTGCAAAAACACTAATTAAAAAAAACTAACATTTAAAGTTATGAAACGAAAACAATTGTTCTGCGATGTAAAATCATTTTGTACAAAAACGGTATGTTTTCGTAATAAAGAAATATTTTTAGGTAAAGCCTGTATAAAGACTAGTTTGAAAACGATTTACATTTATTTAAAAGGAATGCTGTTGTGTAAATTGTTTGTACACATGGCGCAGGTGTTCAAGTGGTCGTCACGCCTGTTGTAGGTACGAATCCTAAACGAAACCATTATTATTGTTTCACAAATCGTTATTCTGAGTCTAGGTGTAGTACATTGGGTCCGTTAATTCTACGTTTGTAAAAGTATCGACTGAGAGCAAGAGTCAAAGCGACGTCGTCTTTTGAAAATAAAATAAGGTAGTTTTTCATAAAAAGCTTATGTAGTAAGTTGCAGGGGAAGTTTAAAAAGCGAAAGGGAACAATATTTCCTTCGATAGAGATTATGGACCGGAAGTGACACTAAGTACTTTTATTTCCGGCATATTCTTCTAAATTTTATAATAGCAGTATCTTATTTTTGTGGTTCATCCGGACCTCAATTACGGGCTAATTTTACTATGTACCTAATCCAGCACATAACCTTTTGAAGAGCACTAACCCAGTCAGTTCACCTGCAGATTCGTTATGTTCTCCAGACATGCCACTAAGTTACAACTAGCGACAACAGACGTCGCTGTACTCAATTACACACTACTATATCCAGCTTGTAAGTCTAAACCGCGCAAGCGAAGTTTGCAGTACGCTTTATTACACATACAAATTCGCGACATCAAAGAGGCCCATCAGAAACGATAACCCAACTTTTTCGGTGATTCCTTCTCTTTGTGGCGGAGACGCATTGCAAATCTTTCCTTCACAATTTTTAAAAGAGATGCCAATATGCCCTACCTATCTAAAAATACCTGAACCTTGAATATGAACGGAAACATTAATACATGACCATCAACAATGACGATATGTGATTAAAATTTATCACTTGCTTTGGCATTTGATGTTAAACAATTCTCCTTTGTGTCCGTTTTAATATCTTCAGACTTTGCCAATACACTCGCTTTAAAATGTTAGTAATTCTTGTATTTAGTGACTACGCTTATTGTATAGTGTAGGTATTAAAATATATTAAATTTTAACGTCTAACCCATGGTTAAATTGTGCTTATGTTTGGTGTCGGTGGTCCCAGTTCGATTTGGAAAAAGTATAAAATTTTACTTGCTGGGCAATTTACAATAGCAACAAAAATTCTGGCTGACTCAAATTGTGCAGACAATAAACACTATTCCGTAGGACATAAAGCAACCGGCGAATCGTGAGTGTAATACGTCTACCCCTTGAGGAATATACAAACGTGAGTGTATGTACGAGTATATAAGGATTATTAAGAGAAGTGAATAAAAAATAATTTTTGAGTAAGCAAAATGTGTAACATAATTTTGTGCCATGAGTTCATCCCATAAAAGTTCGCTTTGTTTGAGCAAAATGTTCCGCAAATATACATACACTAGACGTTGCCGCGGTTTCACCCGCGTTTATCGTTACTGCGCCGGCGTAGCGTGATGTTATATAGCCTATAGCCTTCCTCGATAAATAGGCTATCCAACACTAAAAGAATTTTTTAAATCGAACCAGTAGTTTCTGAGTTTAGCGCGTTTAAACAAACAAACAAACAGACTCTTCAGCTTTATAATATTCCTATAGATGACTAAACTCAAAAACTATTGAACTGATTTCAAAAATTATTTTACTAGTAGAATACTGTATTTACTGAGCAACATAGGCTTATAAAATCACAGTACGGGCCAAGGGAGCAGGGCAGTAATTATAACTGTGGTTGAAACCGTGGGTCTTTCGTCGATTCACACCACGGGTTGTTCGCACCACGGTGTGAATCGCAGAAGGACCCATTTTGAATTAGTCGTTTCGCACCATGGTGTGAAACAGTGAATGCTTTTTTGTACTACGTCGATTCGCACCATGGTGCGAATCAACGGAGAACTAACGACTAATTCAAAATGGGTCCTTCTGCGATTCATACCGTGGTGTGAACAACCCGTGGTGTGAATCGACGAAAGACCCGAAACCGTGAGGTACAACTAATTATTTATGTAATCGAATTTGAAATCACGATAAATAAAAATTTATGTAAGATTTTTTGTAAGATATGGGTTATAGGCACAACCGGAATGCTATGATGTTTTTGAGATTGCAGAAGTGCTTTTGTCTTAGAGAAGATCGTAAACTAATATCCTTGTATTGTGTTCCTGGGGTAATTTAGGTTTCCATTATGCATAATCTTACGAATACATATATCTCTAAAAATAAGGCTATTTATTTGTGATTATTTTCAACATAATAGAGAGCAAGCTTGTTGTTGTCTACTGGTCATAGCCTCAGATTCCGTGTTCCTGATAAGAATTCCTTGACAGAATAACCCAATACAAATTAATGCGCCACGGTTTCGAATTTGAAACCTCATGTCGTATTCACAACCGCTTCCAGAAGTTACAGTTAAATAAATCAAAATCAAACAGTTTTCTATACCAAAACGATCGTAATTTAATTTGGGGGGCCATTAACTGATAAATTTGCAATGAATATCAATTTTCATATTAATTAACATGTGCTAAAAATACAATATGGCGTATAGTGGTATTTTAATTGATCTCTCGCTCGAGGCTGCATCAAATTGTGTCAAGCGATCACATCTGGTAATTGAATAATCAAATTAGTATCGCTGCATTGGTTCTGTGGTATAAACTTGTTTAGGCACGATTATGAAGTATCAAGTTCGATCCCCAAGTCAGAAGAATTGCCTAAAAGTAAAATAATGTTCTCAATATCTCAATATTGTTCTCTAAGATATGTGAAGTTTACCAACCCGCACTGGGCCAGCGTGGTGGACTATAGCCTAAGCTTTCTCACAGTGAGAAGAGGCCAGTGCCCAGCAGTGGGACAATTTAATACAGGGCTGATATTATTATCTATACATCTATATAAATAAATAAAATTTAAGTGTCTGTTTGTAATGTCAAAATAACAGCTTTTTATCTAATGCATATGAAAGTATATAAGGTACCTATACGAAAACATCTATTTTTTAAATTTTTGTCTGTCTGTCTGTTTGTTTGTTCCGGCTAATCTCCGAAACGGCTAAACCGATTTTGATGGGACTTTCACTGGTAGATAGCTGATGTTATAAGGAGTAAATTAGGCTACTTTGATTTTAGAAAAAAAGAATAGGGTTTCGCAGAGACAAACACTTTGTAGTTAAAATCTACGCGGACGAAGTCGCAGGTAACAGCTAGTATTATATAAAACTTTATTTAATCTGGCAAGTCTTGGAATGCCAGACATATTTAAAACATATTGTGCTTGAACGCCGGTGTGCCGTTGCGACTCATTAGGTTAAGTAACATCTCGATAGTACCATGGAGTTCGAGTATGTGGTTGGTAAATGTTCTTCTATTAACACGTAGGTAAGAAAGTCAAGGTGTTGTATAGCACTGCCTATTCCTTTGAGGCGATTCTATGTAATTGGTTTCATTACTTTATATTGACTAATATTATAAATCCAAAAGTAAGTGTGTAATCTGTTACGTTTTACGGCTAAACTGCTGAAACGGTTTTTATAATATCAGGCTTATATAATAGCTTGAAAGTTAAGGAATGAGACTGGAAAACGCCAACGGTTTCGGAAGTAACAACTTCTGTGTTTTTACAATAAAAATATGCGGGAGCATTGGGAATAAATCCTGTGTCGTGGGGGACAAACATTCATATAACGGACTAGTTTTAATACTTACTAGCAGTCGCCTAGTGGTCAAAATTCGACCAAAATTCCTAAGCTTGCTACTTTGTTTTCTGTTTTTCTCTATTACATATAAATAAGGTATAGGTAACCATAGTTACGACGTCAGACGAACAATGTCGAAATACTACGAACGTTGTGTCCGTGTAGTGTTTTTTAATTAATTTAATGTATTTCTAATGCATATTTTAATAAAACATTAGGAGTCTCCCCTCCTTCTCCATATAAACTTTAACTGTGCCAAATTTCATACTCCTCCGTCCGCGCAATTTTCGTAAAAAGGGGTACAAAGTTTTTGCTTCACGTATTAATATATAGATAATTGTTAGCTGAATCTCTTAACTATCCGAACAGCGAAGTGACGTCTATCTAGTGGTTTCAATAGCTACCAATAAGACTAAAGGCCTTTTTTTAGGTGGGAATCCTCATTGAGCTCTTCATATAATTGTGCGATCCGAAAATAGTTTTGTAGAATTCGGGCAACCGACCTGTTTTTTGGACGCGTTAGTTTTACTAACGTGGCGAATAACTAATGGCAAATGTTCACCGTAACTTATTGAATTTACGCTTACTATATATACAGTATATGGTATTTCTTGTAAGAATCAATAAGGCCATCCAGCGCAAGGTACAATGGCAGTCACCGTATTTCAATCAATCTATCAATTTGATACGATGAATATAGTAGTATAAATATATTCAAAATAAATAGAAATACAACATATTTTGTCACATAATTATGGCATTTAAGTATTTAACTACATATAACGCATAATGACGTACACACATTAAATATCGGATAATTGATAAAAATACGATACTGTTGTTATATTTCTCACTTTTCAAATTATTTTTTTGAACATATTATTATATTTTATATGCATCTGAAAACTTATTATGAATTTTATAGCATATGAATTATGTAATATGTAGTTTCATCACCATATTCATGTGATATTTTTTATGCATTTGGCTCTTTTTGCAGTTGTACCTGCAGAACAGTCTAATGGACGATTCCATTAATAGCGCTGAGCGATTATCGAGACGATAGAACTACTCGAATTTTTATATAAATCGAAATATTCGAAAGAATGACGGTTATTCGAATACAATAAACTCTGACAGTGATGTGACTCTGAATATTCGATCATTTTTTCGTTCCATCGAGCCTCTAGCGTTATCCCATGGAATGCAAATACTGTTCTTGTAGATTTAATAGTAATTCTAGTAAAATTACATATCAGGCCGTTGATATGTCAAAGTCGTGCTTCGCTCTGTTACCAAGGCCGCGGCCCACTAACTAAATAAACTTTAATGTGATGGTTGAAGTAAGTAAGCGTTGAAATTATACTGCATGCTACTTGTATACGTATCTTCTAGTACAAGATTCTAGAGCCAGATCTACGCCATATTTTCTATTTTCTTTTAAATAAGAGACCTTTCTTGCTCTAGGAATAACTGCTGTGTAGCAGCGGTGGACTTTACAAACATTTCTATGTATAATATGTAGGTATTATATGTAGGTATATTTTTTGCAAATTACTTTGCGCTGGACTATCCTTAGTAAAGCTCAGCAGAAAGGACATTGAGATTAGCATTTGTAAGAGAAGTTTCCATAAAAACGTGTGAGGCACGTCTAGTTCGGTTAAAAGCAAAGGCATAGAGAAGAAGATCAATAGTATGAAGAGATTCTAGATTTACGACTTTGTCATGACAGTCCAAAAACGACTTCCACTTACTACCGCTACATTGACTTGTTTTTTATTGAGCGGGCCACCTGATTGTAAATCGTAACCGCTGATTGTAGACTTCGGCAATGACAAGGGTATTCTGCCAAGCTGCTGCCAATATGACTCTCTTTAAACCTTGTTGGAAATGGGACAAGTCCATAATTCTAACAATTTTAGCAGGTAATTCATTTCACGCCTGCACGTA
Organism: Catocala sponsa; assembly: GCA_963564715.1. Classification (NCBI taxonomy): domain Eukaryota; kingdom Metazoa; phylum Arthropoda; class Insecta; order Lepidoptera; family Erebidae; genus Catocala; species Catocala sponsa. The sequence goes on from OY751351.1 coordinate 15,570,854, forward strand.
CGTGTACAAATTATAACTGAAACTGTAAACTGCTGGTAAATAACGTTTTTAGATAGAGCAGGTCAACCCTGATATGAGAAGAGTCGAATTTAATACGCACATAATTTTTATAAGTCAGCCGTATTTACCGTGGAAACCACACCTGTCAAATTCAATTTCACTCGTACACCCTCGTTCCAATGCATATCCTATCTCAGGCTATCATTGTTCTTTCATCGTAATATTTTCGCTCATAAAGGAGCATGCACTTATGTAAGAGAAATGTTTGTTAAAAGTGTCCTATGCTAAACGGTAACCTTACCACTCAGGACTGGTGTACCAGTGCCGGTTGGGAATGTTTCTTCGTACGGGTGAATCCTTCCTCTGCATAGTCTGGTACTAAGATGATTACCTACTTACAACATAAATTGGCAAAGAAGCCTCTAAGCTATGTAATCGTTAATTTATCTATAACACATAGACAAGGAGATCTGTTCTCTCGTCGACAAACAATCGTATCGCGTGTGACTGCGCTTGCGCAATCGCCGAAGGTAAAACAAAATGAGGAAACGAAACATAGTGGCCGTTCGCTGCTATTATCTGACGTTTACGAATTAAGACGACCTTTTTCATGTAATTTTGTTAAGATGAGTGCAAAATTACGAAGAGCATGCGATTGTAATATTCTTGTTACTTCTGAATATACAATCTAGTTACGCAGTATTATAATTGTGATGTTATAATACTATTTACTGTTACTATGATCGAAGGCGATGACGGTTAAATAATTTGAATGTCTGCTTTTTATTCTACTGCGCCCTACATCCTAATTATTATTGCAAATGCGAATGTGAGTTTGTTTGTCGCTCACGCCTTAAATACTCGACCGATCAACATTAAATTTCGCGTGTACGTTTTCTGGGGTTCAGAAAAGGATATAGATCCTGAAAACGTGTATGTTTCATATAAAAAAGTACAGTCGCTGAGGAAGCAAAGCCTTTTGCTTAATACTTTAAGCACATTTGCCCACACAAGTGCGTATTAAATTATTATAACCACATTTAATACGCACATAAATTAAAGTTAAATGCGTGCTTTCGGGATCGTTCTTGAGACTACTGTACAACTGCTTAATAATCTATCCTCTAAACCAGAGGTTCCCAGACTTTTTTCTCATAGACCACTTTCAAAATTTAGCTGGTTCCGGTGGACCCCCTGCAGCTCAAGAAGTTCAAAAAGTTGCAAGTAAAAAATTTTATCAAATATCTATGGGCTAAACTTTTTTTTTTAGAAATTCTCGGAACTGAATCTACCACGATAGGCGGGGTGACTTGTTTTTTAGTGATTCCCTAGTTCAACATTTTAGTTCTTCACTATCGAAAGCAAATAAATTTTCGTGACTCACGAATTGTGCACCCCATTTTTTACGCCAACCTAGACCGTCACCGTCGAGTCTCCCGTCGACCCCTAGAGGTCTACCTAGACCACTTTGGGAACTAATGCTCTAAACTATGGCTGCAATAATTTATTTATTTCACCTGAATTCGTACCCGAGACCTCTACTTAGCAGTCTAACATTTGCTAAACTAAGTAAGTTTTGACATATTTAATATACCTACGATTAGATATTCAACTATAATTAGAAGCATGCACATCAAATAATAATAAGCTTAGTTGTATGCAGTAACCCAGATTGTATAGACACAATTGACATGCTGACAGGATGATAGAACAGACACAATATATATCGGCAACATGCTTAATCATGCTGCGTTATAATTGGACGCATGCTGCAATGCCTTTGTACCTATTTGGTCGCGGTCTCCATTCTCAATTAATTCGTTCGAGGCATATTTATCTAGGTATAACTATGTGATTATAACGATGTTGTCTGAAGATCCAACTAATATTAAATGTTATCTGAAGATCCAACTAATATAAATGCGAATGTGAGTTTGTTTGTTACATTTTCACGCCTTAACTACTCGACCGATCATCATAAAATTTGGCATACACGTTGGTAGGGGTAGCCCCGCTGATTTCAGCATAAAAGCCAGCTCGACCGCGGTAGGACTACCCCTCACAGAATATCGACGTAAAATAGCAGTATTCCTACTGTTGTGTTTCGTTCGGTGAGTGAGAGTGCCGGAAGCCCAATCACCCACTTACCCCCTCCTCTTCCTAAAGGGTCGGCAACGCGCAAGTGATGCCTCTGATGTTGCAGGCGTCCATAGGCTACGGTGACCACTTACCATCAAGTGGGCCGTATGCTTGTTTGCCACCTTAGTTGTATAACCAAAAAAAAAGTTGAAAAAGTTCGTGCCTTGGGATCGAAATCGAGACCTCTTTGTGGCAGTCTAACGGTCTCTGCCTACACTATATCTGCTATGTATTATATTATGTAATTAGTGTGCACTCAAGCACGTCTACGCAATCATCGCACAAGCTCACTAATGTTGGCGCCACAAAATCGTCTAATATTAATTTATCATAGTTGCATCAGTTTCAGACGGCCTTTAATTTTATATACTAACATGATATTTACTTTTATAGGGTAATATTTGAACTAATCTGTTAACTTGGCTTATACACTTTATTGCTTTATAATGAGCTAAGAATAATTCGTGCAGATATAATTTGACTGTAATAAACTATCCTCATGGCCGCAGTGCTGAAGAGCCATGGAGTAATAAATCATTTTATTATAATAATATGTATAATATGTATTATTATGTGAAAATTTTACGTATACTTCTAAATTGTTACTAATATTATAAAATCGAAAGTAACTCTGTCTGTATGTTACCTTTTACAGCTAAACCACTCAACCGATTTAATTTAAATTTGACACATAAATATAGTTTAAAACCTGAACAGGAAGGACATAGACTGCATTAAATTGGTGTAGGTACCACGCGGGTGGAGCCGCGCGCAAAAGCTAGTAATATTATAAATGCGAATATGAGTTTATTTTTTGTTTGTTTGTTACGCTTTCACGCCTTAACTACTCGACCAATCATCTGAAATTTCGCATAGGTACACGTTGTCAGGGGTACAGAAAAGGATGTAGGTTACCTTTCATTTGTCTAAATCTATATTAACGCGAGTTTGGCTGTGTGCAAAAAGCATACAAAGGTGTCAAAAAACCAAATGGTTCGGATCATGGTAAGTGGTTTGTTGTTTACGTCTTGTCAAAAAGTTGGGTGTAAAACTAATCAAACAAACCTGAATCAAATTTAAGACCAATACTGAGCTCACATTGTAAATGACAAGGCATAAGGAAAGACATCAATTAGTTATTTACGTTATACTAAAGATTAAGAAATATTTAAATGAAATAACCCTATAGGTAATAGAGAAGTGATTTAAAGCCCTAAAGGGCAACTACTTCGACTAATATATATATATAAATCGATTTGCCAATTAACATAATGACATCATAAACAGTTTATTCGAAGATAGATACACAAGTGATAAGTGCATACGTGCTTATGCTACAATGCGTAAGTGATATAAAGCCCTAAAAGGGCATGCGTTTAGTCTAAATAAAAAGGTCGCTTGGCCAATATAATGACATTTTAAACATATTAGTCGAAGATCGAATGTTAATCGATGTTTATGAAATTTAATATTAAAATAAATTAACTTTTTGTATTATACAGGTAAACAGACGTGCTTCAAAGTCCAGAAAGGGTTACGACTTAAAATAATCGGGTCAGCTTGCCAAAATAACTACCTATTAAACGGATTATTCGAAGTTTGAATGTTTAGTTTATCGAAATTTATGAACCTTATATTGCAAAAGTGATTTAAAGTCCCGAAAATACAACGGTTGCGACTAATCGAAATAAAAAGCCCGACTAGACAAAATAAGCGATTAGTCGAACATTAAGTGTACACTTTATCTTAGTTTATGATATAATAAAATTTATTAACTCTATAATACAGTCGTGATTCAAAAGTCAAAGCAATAGGGCAATGGTTTTGACTTATCTTAATAAAAAGTCGGGATTGCCAAAACAACGATATGTTACATCTATTAGTCGAAGATTTATTGTAGCCTTTACTGATATAATAACATATTAAAATAAATTAACCCTATAATGCAGAGGTGATTTAAAGCCCTGAAACGGTGACGACTAATCTATTTAAAACGACTTGTTAAATCGATTAGTCGAAAATCGGAATGACCTTTCGATGGCGTTCGATAGAGTCGCTTGATTTTTATGAAGCCGTCAATCACAATTATGTTGATGCATTTAAAAATTATTAACGTCGTGACTTATATAAGTTTTGATATAATATGATTGATATTTATTAGACAAGTCTTTAAATGTATTATTTGGTAATAATATAAATTAAGTAACAGACTTTATTATAACATGATTTTATTGCTCCCTTCTTCGTGGACTTTCGCTCTTGGCTTCATGCATGTATGTATGTATGGCTCACACTTTACTGAACAAAAACGGACAAAACATAGTTTAGATCTAAAACTTCTAGGACCCAAGAGTTGAGCTCTAAAATTATCTAGTGAATTTTAAGTTATGATTATGACGGACCATATATGTAGATAGACAGACAGAATAATACGAAAACTATTTTTTTAGTTTGAGACGCCTGTAACAAAATTGACTAAACACTAAACATATATTTCATTGTATAGAGCCTTGTTAAAGTTTTATCTTTTTTACTAGTATATTAGTGGAGATAGATAGTAAATGAATAATTACCCGATCATTAGTATTTACAAACCTCTTTGGAACATTTGACGTTTCAGCCAGATGACACTGGCCATCGTCACGAGCAGTAAAAAAAAAACAAAATAGCGCGCCATTCACAATCTATGTAATGTACAGTCAACGACAAAAACATTAATTAGATTTGAAATGTTTTATTATACACAAAAATAGTAAATGTTCTTCTTTTACCGCGGTTCCCTAACAGTTTTCAAAGGATTTCATGACAATTCATTAATGTTACAATTTTTTTAAATGTCCAACTACTTATGTCACTGGCTGTACAACCTCGAACGAAAAATACTAAAACGAATTGGAAGAATGTAATGGCTTTGTCGTAAAGATAATTACAGGTATATTAAGTCGCTTCACACCACAAACACCTCTGTGAGAGGTAAAGAGGTCAAGACTTCAAAACTTAAAGTAATGAGTTTGACTTTCAAGGGTTAAATTGTGTAAAATAAAATTTAGGTCAACTTGAAAATTTAAATATGTTTAACATTTTTAACGTAATATTTTGGATGCATTATTCTTATTTTTTTATGTATATTTTTGTAATAATAAGCTTGCTACATACAGTAGGTTGTGCTGGTGCAGCTGCTGAATCAGCGGAGACGTCCAAACCGCGGAAATAACGAAACTTCATAGGTGATTACATATTTGAGCCGTTTGGTGTCAAAAGTTGGCGCCATGGGTTGGAATTGCAAGGTCTGTTTATAGAGTCTTAACGAAGCGGCTTAACGCCTCTCGTGACCAGAAGGCTGATATTTTCTTTGCGCAAAGAATAAACATTGCTATGCAACGTGGCAATGCTGTCAGTCTTCTGGGCACGTTGCCAATAGACAACGATGCGAAGGAATTTTATGGGCCCTTATAAAATTTTGTTGTTACTCGTATTTTTCTCTTAATGTTAACCTTATTGTAAATACTTTGTTTGTATATATTATGTTATTGAAAATAGTAATGTAATCATTTATCTATACTAATATGATAAAGCGGAAGAGTTTGTTTGTTTGTTTGGTTATGCTAATTTCAGCAACTACTGGTTCGAATTAAAAAAATCTTTTAGTGTTAGATAACTCATTTATCGAGGAAGGCTATAGGCTACATAACATCACGCTATGACCAATAGAAGCGGCGCATCAATGAAATATGTTGCAAAACGGGCCAAATTCTCTTATGTGAGACAGACGGAGTTGCGCGGCTCAGCTAGTAAGTTAATAATACTTGAATATACGTATAAAGTCAAAGTGACTATGAATGCGATCCATAACAAATTTGCAACACCTTTGAAGCTTTCGCATTGCGTGATATACCCACGAGTATATCATTCGTAACGGTAATTAACGCGATCATGCATATTGTTTATTTTTAGGTGTCTGCAATCTCGATGACTGTTTGTTTAGTTTTCCCATCTAATGAACCGCTGAATATACATATTTTAATGAAATTTGGTCGGGCGATAGATCTATACTTAGGTATGGCGTGATGTTCGATTTTCCTACGTTTCCTATCCAAAAGTTATATCGATTTGTTTCATTAAATTCAGTTTTGGTTTACAGAATGTTTATTTATCTATTTCTCAAAGAACATTATATAATTCACTTATTATAGGAAACTTAACTAAATGATTAGGACATCCTAGTACAGAGACCAGTCTTCCACACAGACTATACATTCGCTGCTTTCTTGTATGGACTGTTTGATTATGACGTCAAATATCATTGTGTGAGAACACAAAATAAACAATTGTTATTTTTATTAAAATCCTAGCTAATATTATAAATCAGAATGTGAGTTTGTTTGTTTTTTTGTTACGCTTTCACGCCACTTCCAACCACTGGACCGACCGTAATGAAATTTCGCATACACATTTTCAGTGAAACTGAAAAGGACGAGGTATAGAAATTTATTGACATTTACATTAACGCGAGCGAAGCCGCGGGACAATCTAGTCTACGTATTAGTTCAATCAACCGTATTTACACAATATTTGTATTCTTAATTATTATTTAGGTACAAGATCAATCATATAAAGAATATTTTATATTTTTATTAATTTGTTATCGAGTTTAGTGTGAAAACGTAACCAACAGATAAAATTACTTGCGCATAATTTTAGTAATGATTTCTTTTTGTCATTCTTACTTTCTGTTGCGTTATAAAAGTCTATTAATATTTTCTAGATCATTCCGGTAATTAAAACCAGACTCATCTCTAACTACATTTTAGTTGAATTTGTGTTTTTATTATATTTTGACATGACATTTTTTATACAGAATATGCACACGAACTTACGGTATGCTTGATGGTAAGCGGTTACCATAGCCAATATATGCTCGTAATATTATGTTTAATTCCTAAGTTAAGCAAATTATTAGTAGGTTTACGAAATTCTCAGAAGTCACTACATCTCTTTAGGAATATAGTCGTGAAACTATGTGTATATTTGATTATCAACACTTTTATCTAAGGCGTTAGTTAGTAAATAATTACGATTACGTATAACTAATTACGTTTTTTTTAATGCATAATAAGATACCTCTTGTAATTAAATTAGCATTTTTAACGGAGTTTTAACGCAATGATTTTATTTTCAGATTAAATGCAACAACCATATTTTATTTTATTATAAGTACATCAATTTCTTTTCCACATTTTAGTAAAAGTTTGGTCTTATGTTAGCTGTTTGTGGTTGTGGGATTGATGCTCATACTGGGCAAGTTATTATGTGTGTATGGAGTCTGTAGCAGGACCTGGTATGCGGCACTAGACTCGACCTCTAAGACATAAAATATAGCTAAAATAAATCTCTTAAATTATATTTAGGTTTAGAACCTTTTATTTTTAGTAGTATTATAATATACTAGGTGTCCCGACAGACGTACTGTACACACGAAAAAATAAAAAATATCCATATCTAAACCCTTCTCGAATCCACTTTAACACACACAAAAAATTTCATCTTAATCGGTCCAGCCGTTTAGGAGGAGTTTAATTACAAACACACGCACAGAAGATTTATATATATAAAGATTATCTTCCTATTATAATAGTATTATAATAACAGAGCTCGAAACTTTATTATATTATATAGCTTCTGACCGCGGCTTCGCACGTTTATTATACTATTAGCAGTAGTTTATATAAGTGATTTTTCTGATTAAAGGTATTATATGTCCTTTTATGTATCATGGTTAAGAAGTAAAGGCGTGAAAGCGTAACAAACAAACATTCACATTTATACAACAACTGATATTCACATTTATAATATTAATTAGGATAATGCCAAGATAAAAATTCAGGAATCTATCAACGGACCATCGAATTACGCATGATTGAGAGAAATCCAAATATCTTCAAAAACTTTGACATTTATATATTAGTTGGATTTTTGTAATGCTGTTTCTTTGTCCTTGGATAATATTTTTACATGAAATTTCATGACGACTATCCCATAAAAAATTATCACATCTGCATTTCATTGATTTCATTGGATTTCGAATAATGCTATTGTTTCGAATAATGTATTTTGTGTTTACTTATATTTTTTATTTCAACTATTACATAATATATTCATCTCATTGGCCGTAATGTCTGATTTAAATTTCTTATTGAGTATATTCTAAAAGAACAATTTACTTTCATGTTTGACCGGAAGGATTTCACGATCGACCGAATAAGTAATACCATTTTTCTTCTTCAAATTAGAATACATTTCATCTAACTATTTCCATCTTTAATTGCATAAAAATAACAATGGTTTTCATGTCAGTGTATGCAAAAGAAAAATCGTGATCAAAATCTTTACGTAACAATATTAACTTACTTTAAAACCAGGTGAAATTCTTTACAAGGTAAAGTCCCTCTTCGTATTCACTTAAAAAATGCTGTGTTCTCTTTTCTAATGACTAAAGCAATCATTTCAATGTCAACAGTTATTAGAATCAAAGATAGTTTAGTTTGGGTTAAATTTCAGGAAGGATTCTTTATTCCTTAACTACTTATTTGATATGTTTATTTTATTTTTTTATGCAGTTATGCGTTTCACATTTAAATCGATATCCTTGAATTGTTATAAGTATTATTTATATACCGCGGCATCCGAGTGGAGACGATTGGCGTGTCACGCATAGGTTTCGAGTTCGAACCCAAGGCACGTACTTCAGACTTTTCAAAGTTATGTGCGTATTTAAAAGTTTATTACTCTTTTTAACGCTGAATGGCAATATCGTGAGGAAACCTGCATATCTGAAGGTTCTACATAATGTTTTAGAAGATGGGTGAAGCCTACCAACCTGTACTAAGCCAGCTTGTTTGACTTTGATCTAGCTCATACTATGAGGAGGAGAAGATGGGTGAAGCCTGCCAACCCGTACTAAGCCAGCGTGGTTGACTTTGACAAATCTCATACTGAGAAGAGGTCTCTGTCCACTTGTGGGATAGCTTATAAATAGGAAAGAAAGAAGAAAGAAAAGAAAGAAAATACATTTATTTGCAGCAGAATTATGCACTGCATATATCAGACACAGTTAATTACAAAAAAAGAAAAAACAAATCTTACTGCAAATTGGTCGCAACTCAGCAAAATGCTAGTTATAGTATTATTGCCTTATAGTATTATTTTTAAATTATTTGTATCACAAAATTTAGGCTTGTTAAGTATTCTCAGTCGTCGTTATTCTTATTTGATTATTTCTATATTTCATGTTCTTAAGAATCGGTATCCTTGAAACGTGGAGATCTTTTCCTTTTGGTAACATTAAGTTTGAAAGGCAGATTTCAAGTAACTTTTTTTCCTTTTTTTATTTATTTCGTCAGACTTATACTATCTTTACTATGGGCATTGATGTTAGAAAACCGTATAACGCCCGACCGGAGATTCATACCTGAAACCCCCAAAGAACAAAGCAGACTAATAAAAATAATTGATTAAAAATTCACTTCACGTTTTTCATTATTTCTCATTACTCAAAAACTCTTAGTAAATGATGAATACAGTAATAAAAAATATGTTATTGAGACGTGTAATAATCATTAATTGTATTCAAATAGTTTGGCTTCCATATTGCTGTTATGTAAATACAAGCTCGGAAGTTGGTACTTAAATTTATAGTAATTATTATAACACGGTATAACCGGTTTTAATGTACGCCAACATTGTTGGATTAACTACGAAAATGATTTTTTGAGTGCAATTTTCGTTTTTAGTATGTTTCTTTTATATTTTTTATTAACATAATATTACACGTCTTACTTGTAAAGTAGATGATAAAAATTACGATACAAAGATTTTGGTATGACAACAAAAAAAAAATGCTTATCTTGCAAGGTATTATTGATCATAATATAATACTTTTTTACCCGGGTACCGCGCTCAACGCAGAAATTAAGACAACAACGCAAAATACTATGTTTCTTTATTTAAATTAGAATGTCTTTTATCTACCTATTTTATTTTATTTTATCCACTGTTGTTGCAAAATAAACAACAACTATTTTCACGAATAACAATAGCAAAACTAGAATTAAAATTCCATACTAAACAATTATTGTAACTTAACATTAAACGCTAACGAATATCCTTTACAAAAAATACTCTCGTGTATCTACTTTAAAGATAATAAATAAAATAATAATACAAACTGACGTTTTCTTTTTTTTCTAACCCTGTAGTCGTCACTTGCGCTCGCGCACTGCACTACACAAACACTGAACGTACTCGGTACAAACTCACGTGGCCACTGACTGCAGTATGGGAATGTAGGCTTTATATAGTTGCTCTTATTTCTAATACCATTGAGCAACCAAGGATTGCGTAGTGGGGTTGTTTCCGGGTCTTCGGTGAAAAAACCGGGTGTTCGGTGAAATAAAGTTCGGTGAAAAGGGCTCGGGTAGTTGAAGGGTTTAATAAAAATTGGTTTTTGTGTCAGTCGCTTTAATAGGATTCAATAAAATTGGCGCCTTTTTGATTTAGCAAAGTAATAATAATAATAATAAAGAGTTTAATATTTTCTCTCACATAGAAACATTGATGCAAACATATAATAAAACATTTGGGGTTCATTTCACAATCTGTGATAAGTGTTAATTTTTTTTAAGTATACATATTAAATGTTTTACTATAGAGGTTCTTTCGATTTCATAATATCGATGGTAGTTAATCAAATAAGGGCATTTAATTGTGTAAATACTTATTACTTTTAAATATTTTCTATTTATTAATATTTGTTATTAAATTAGTATTTAGGTCTTGGTTTAGTGGTAGTTGGGTGGTGCTCATCGTCTGATCCTTTCAATTCTCGGATCAAGTAAACTGTTATAGAGTTATGATAAAAAAAACCTGAAAATGGTTGACGAAACATGTAATACTCCTATGCCAACTTTTTTAAAATATATGTATTTCTAGCTATCTACAACGGATACCTAGTTTGCTTAAGATTTGGTTTTCCTTAAAACATTTATTATTAATCAATATTTCAAGCAAAATGATATTGTAGACTGTCCCTGACTGGTGGCGCAATGGTAATACCTTTTTTCAAGTAAGGAGGCATACAAGCAGACGGGTCGCCTGATGGTAAGCCTTATTGTAGCCTATAGTTGCTTGCAACAGGAACAGCACTATTGGAGTAGAGTAGAGGGGAGTAATTTGGAGGAATGTACTGGTTTCCGGCTGGCAGCATGAGCCTTCCTTAAGTAGTCTGGAAGTTGTAGGGCTTTGGTATGTAGATCATCAGGAACACGTCACAAACACAATGATTTTATGACTGCGATCTTATGTAGATTGCTCTCCCATCGGTTTGATTCTATTCGAGAATTACGCGCTTTACTAAGCAACCTACTGTGCTCAGTATTTCAAAACTATGGAGACTATTTATTTGAGATGGGAAAAAGGTATTTATTATTTACTTATTATTTAAGTATTTATTAATATAAGAATAATATCAGCTAATTATATGTTAACTGCCTCATTGCTGGACACGGGCCTCCTCTCAGTGTGAGAAGGATAGATTAGGTCATCATAATCCACGACGCTGGCTCAGTGCAGTGCAGATTGGCAGATTTCATATATCTTCGAGAACATGATGGAGAACTTAGACTTGCAGGTTTCCTCGCGATGGTTTTTTTCACCGGGAAACCAAATGATAATTAATAATTTAATATGCAACTAGCTTTCAAAGTCATGCGTTGGGAAAACTTGAAACAGTGCGTGGCAGTCCTATATAAAAGTATTAGCAGTAGATTTCCATTAAGTAGAAGATTCCTAGGAATTCCTAGGTCATTGCCGCCAACAGCTTACCAGCATAATATATTATTTAAACCTGTATTCATTTGTGTATTTCATTAACATGTTACATGGAACCCAGAAATGGTATATTTATGTGCGCTTCGAGCTTTCAATTTACAACTTTGCAAGTTTATGTAAATTTCCTGACGTGGCATCGTCGGCGGCGATAGTATTGAAAAACAATCTGTTTTACGAGCGAGAAAATATACTAGCTAGGCTGGAGCGAAAGTATCAACTTAAGTATAGCCGTTAATTTATTTAATGACTGTTGTAATATACATATATTTGGTAATTATTAATAGTGCGTTGTTGATAGGGTTGTATGGTAAATGTTTTGGTCTAGTAAAGCGTTACTTTATTATTATAAAAATTTAATAATCCTAACTATATCCTTACTAATATTATAAATTCGGAAGTAACTCTGTCTGTCTATTTGTCTCACTGTCTGTCTTTTACCTTTTCAGGGCTAAACCACACAACCAATTTAGATAAAATTTGGTACAGATATAGTTTAAGACCTGGGGAAGGACATAGGCTACTTTTTATTGATGTAGGTACCACGTGGGCGGAGCCGCGCGCAAAAGCTAGTAATATTATAAATGCGAAAATGAGTTTGTTTGTTTGTTACGCTTTCACGCCTTAACTACTCAACGGATCAACATGAAATTTTGCATACACGTTGGCAGGGGTACAGAATAGGACATAGGGTACCTTTCATCCAGAAAAAATAACTGTTGCCAACCTAACCTAACCTAACCTACATTTACGCGAGCGAAGCCGCGGGTGAAAACTAGTATCTAATAATAACAATTCTTTATTTGTAACAGCAAGGTGAGTACAATCATTATGCAGCCCTGATTCCCAAACTAACGTGAGTTGTATGTTGAGAGTCAGACGTCAGTTCCTTCCCAAAGACAATTTAAATAGTTACAAGCTAGTTAGTAGATAACATTTATTTTTCTTTTAGTTAGGTACAATAATAGTTAGGTACAAATATACTAGATTCACGTGATTAGTACCGAACTCATAATTAGGGTTTAGAGCTTGTACACAAAACTGCGAATCAGCGCGATGCGAATACGCAACGCAGAAAACTTCGACACGAATTGTTGCGATGCGATTTCGTGCGGCAAGGCGTCTCCCTTCCACGATTCGAAAAAAATTCGAATGCGCGATGCGAATCAATTCGCAAGTTCTTGCGATGCGTTGTGGGAGCTCGTAGATTTTTATAATGTGACGTCGCATCGCAGTTTAGTGTACAAGCCCTTAAAGTATCCCATGTGTTAGGGTATAAATCTGTTTGCTCTCAATTTTACGGATTAACCGTGATCGTAAAACAAATATCTACAAATGTTTTGGTAATATGATGTGTGTGTTGTTAATTCAAATACATTTCCTCTGTATCATATACTTATTTTTATTATTATTTGTTTCTCTTTCACGGGTATCCCTAATACGTTATAATAATATTATATTTACTAGATGTTCCCGCGGTTTCACCCGCGTTTATCGTTACTGCGCCGCCCCCGTGGGTCGTAGCGTGATGTTATATAGCCTATAGCCTTCCTCGATAAATATGCTATCCAACACTAAAATAATTTTTCAAATCGAACCAGTAGTTCCCGAGATTAGCGCCTTCAAACAAACAAACAAACAAACTCTTCAGCTTTATAATATAAGTATAGATTTAATATTAAAATACACGGCCCTTTAGGAGGCTTACACGGGGACATGGGTCCAACATGCAGAGGCCCTTGGAGAATTTTAATCGTCTAAGGTAGGATGGAACACCTACAGCGGCACTAGCCGCAGCAGGCGTAAGACTATTGCTACGTATGGATTCTAATATATTTGGGACATGGGGATGGGTGTTTGATGGACCGGTATAATATTATAATATAACATTATAATAATATAATATTCTACCACATACACACAACACCATCTAGCCCAAACTAAGCAGAGCTTGTACTATGGGTACCTACTAGACAATGGATAAACATACATATACTTTTTTTTGTAAATACATACATATTATAAATAGAAACATCCAGACCAAGACAAACATCCATGTTCATGCACACAAATGTTTGACTTGTGCGGGAATCGAACCGTGGCAGTCGGTTACACTGACCAATATGCCATCGAGGCTGGACAGACTCCATAATCCCCTGAAGAGGTAAGCAGAGGTGTACTACACCCATAGTTTGCCAGCTATTGCCCATTGCCGTCCACCGGGCATTGTTACAGGTCCCGCGTTTACCCAATAAATCAAATCTTTTAGAGGTGTGATCTTGCTTACGCACGCACGCACGCACGTTCGCACGCACGCACACACACACACACACGCACACACACACACACACGCACACACACACACACACGCACACACACACACTCACACACACACACACACACACACACACACACACACACACACACGCACACACACACACATTAAACAATATAATAATAGCTTAGTACTCACATTTTATATTGTTGTCTACATATTTGGAATATTTTAATAACATTGTATTAATACCTCTAATTTGGAGAAGACACTAATTCCTGCAACACAGTTTAAACTAGCGCAGGAATTAGAGGATTCTTTAAGATTGTAAATGTTTTGTATTTCAAATAAATTATTATTATTATTAATAAAAAACCAATAAAAACCCAATAACACTTTACCTAATCCGGGATCCGAACCTGAGACCTCATGCTGTAGTCCCATTCACTACCGCTGAGCCATCGAACGAGTCTTATCTTATATGACATGTAATTTATAAAATCAATCATAAAACTTAAACCAATTACTTAACCGTTGCGTAAATTTTTAAGTTCAAACGAACCATTTTATCTTGACCCTTGGCTTATTTAGTAATCAGTTTAATTAAGTACAAGTGAAGGGACCACGATATTTAGGATGTCATCTCGAATGGCTACACTTGTGACGTAATTGTATCATGTAATTACTTCTTGGGTTAAAGGTGGCACTACATTTTAAGGGTTTACAGATACATTATTCGTATTATAGATACGATGTATTTATTATGGATAAGATATTAATTCTGTTATAGTTTATTGATTTGAGGAAATGTAGGCAATTATTGCCTGTTTTAATAACTATAAATATAAAATTTAAAAACCCCCGACACAAAATAATAAAAATAGTAATCGGCCATTTTGCGGTGGCAGCCATCTTGGATTTGAAATGTATCATAGTGTATAGTATTCTACTAGTCAAGTCCTTTCATTTGATACCCATATTAAGGGGGTTGTGAAAAATATGTCATCCGCTATTTTGTGGCGTCGGCGATTTTAAACCGATTTCATAGCTAAGATTACTTCCGACTAATTCACATTTCAAACAAAAAAACTAATTTTAGATCGGTTCATCCATTCGGTAGCTACGATGCCAGAGACAGAGACACACACACACACACACAGACACGTCAAACTTATAACACCCCGTCGTTTTTGCGTCGGGGGTTAAAAAGACAACTTCCGCACTAGGAGCAATTCCTGCGTCGCGGGGGACTTTACGAACATTCAAACAACGGACACAAAAAATATCCAGACTCAAAACAACCATTTGTGGACCACACAAATTTTTGTCCACATTTTGGACGAAAAACCGACCTCATCACCACTTAAACTACAATGCCATCCGTGCAGTCATCTTCGAGAAAATTATACAGATCTCTTAGATATAGTTGTTGTATGCTTAATTTGTTCATTATTTAATTTAAGTTTATAATTTTACCATATATGTGATCTCGATAGAGAGAGAGCCTGGAGATTTGTCACACAGGTTTCGAACCTATTACAGACTCCAGCTCTCAAAAAGGTTAATTTTGTAACTGTTACTATACTCCTTTTGTGTTTAAAACTATGTGTGCACCTTTTGAGAGAAATAAATGAATTTATTATTATATTATTATAAGTACAGGTTACTTCACGATGTTTTCCTTTCCTTACCTGCAAAGTATGAAATACTGGCTTTCGCCCGCGGTTTCGTTCGCGTAAATTAGGTTACGTTTGTAACAGTACTTTTTTAAATTAAATATAGCCTTTGTTACTCGATAAAATAATTTTTAAAATAGGTTGATTAGTTTTTGAGTTAAATCTTTACAAACAAACAAACAAACAAAAAATTAATATTTCCTTTAATATTGGTATAGATATATCACCAATAATCTTGCTCCGGGTTCCTTTGAGAGTTTATTGACAGTAAATACCCAATAACTTTCCTATGGCTTGACCGGGAAATAGAACCTGAGACACAGCAATAGCATTCTCTATCGAGGCAGTTAAAATACAATTGTGAACGATCGTAAGCTAGCGGTTTTGTTCCCAAGTCACAAAATGTAATTGGGATAGCCCATTAGGAAATTCTTAGTACATGCGGCTACACATCAAGTTAGACATCCTAAATACGCATACGCAAATAGAGAATTGTCGGAAAGGGACAGTGCATAGTGGTGTCGATGTAATAGTAAGGATAGAGCGTCGCTTCCGTTCAGCGTGAGTGAGACAAAATAACAAAAATGTAACGCACTCTCTCGCACGATTCGCAGCGTTCGACTTCTAATAGTTCCAAGTCCAAACAGCCTAGGTTGATGTGTCGCTGTGTGTACACGTTTAGAAATGTTACCAGAAGAGACGGTAGATGTCTCTATTTTAACTAGCTATTGCCCCGCGGCTTCGCTCATGTGAAAGTAGGTTAGGTTGTGTTTTAGTCGGCTGGCCCGAATTCTCGAGAGAGCCCGACATAACCCTCTCATCTCCCCTTGTATTGAGAGGGTTTGTATAAAGAGCATTTCCCTACGAAAATTAATAAAGAATAGCCTATGTTAATCGGTGATAATATAGCTTTCTAATGAGGAAATAATTTTTATAATTGGTTGAGTAGTTTTTGAGTTAAATCCTTACAAACAAAAAATTTAATCTTTCGTCTTTATAATATTAGTATAGATGTATTTAGCTATAAGCACCTTCTCAGGCCGTCAAAGTAGAGACCTCAACATGGCCTCGGCTGCTATGAGGACGGTGTGGAGGCCACTGCTCTTAGACCACAAGACTGCTTACCATCAGGCAGAGTGTTGTCATATTGAAGAGCAAAAAAAAATTTTCGCCAGTCTTTGGGACCTGCCGATAGAAGGGAAAACTTTAATCCTTGATCATAAACACTACTTTATAAACAAAAATATAAATGAAAATATAGGGGGCGGGTCGGAAGCTAGTTCCTGATACTCTCTTGGCGGTTATTAGGGGGTCAACATTTCGTTATTTTGTGCGTAGGATGCACCATTTTTAAGATATCGTCAATATTCTAAAAAAAATAATAAGGCGTGGAAGCGTGACGATGACGCGAGTTCTCAACGAGGCTAAAAAAGTTTTCACTTCAAAAAAAAATGCCCTTTATTTCGTGGGACCATAACATAGTTATCGAAATGTTGGCGTAACGTGCCTTTGTCCAGTCTTTCAGGTATATCGGCTTATATGTAAGTATATAAATATAAAAAACACAGTAGGCAAAAATATTGGTCGCCTATATATTCTTGTTTAACCAAAACAATAAAAAATTACTAAGATTTACACATTAAAGTTCGGGACTGCGGGCTTGTGACGTCACTGTTTTGTAAAATTGTACCTACAAGTGACGTACCACGAAATTTAAACGCATTGTATCTTTGTTCTTACTAGTTTGTGAGACAAAAGAAAAATACTTGTCCAATATATAGATTGATGTACTCCAGACCGAATTCCGGTCACGGCGGCCAATCTTAAGAGGAAACACTAAGGGCGATAGAATTGAAAAATAGGTATTTGTAAAATCTATTGCTGTCGCACAGTGCCATGTACAGTATCATGAGCGCGATAGAGACAACTGCAGTTAGGACCGAAAATATTAAAAGTACACAAAATCAACGTTTCGTAGTCCCTTGATTCCTTCTCCAAAACTTTATCGATTTAACTAATTTTTTCATAAAAATTAAAGAAAGACTTTGGCCGTGTTCCTATGTTTTCCTTTTTTTATATAATCTAGTCAAATTTGTTTTCTGGATGTTTGAACATAGCGGAAAATCTGGTAAATTTTTGAGGTTTTTGAAAGCTCGTGTCTCTTTTAATAATTAATTGATGAAAAACAGGAAAACATAGGGACATGCCAATAGAGACCATAAATTTTTTTGGAATAAAATTATTGCTCTACTTGCATTATCTAGGGAAGAAACAGGGGACTACGTTTGTATGGAAAAACGGCCCTTGTGTTTCCTCTTAACAGAGACTGACCAAATGCGCAGGAGATGTTATAGTGCACAAGTGTGTGCGCAAACACAAGTGCACTCTCTGTTCCCTGACCCTCATGATCTGATAGGACGGATAATCTGACACGACTGGAGAGAGCCCGCCTGCCTATAAATTTGCCCTGGTAATCTAACTAAGGACAAAATAAGTAATTGCACAAACATCTATTACGCGGCGTAATTTATGCCATTGAACTACCAAGATGAGAACCATAACCACGTTTTATATGTACCTGTATCCTTTAATTAATACAAATAAGGTACTAAACTTATCTTTAAGTACCCATTTACTACATTGTATCATTAGGGTATGGCTACTTTGAAGTAGAGAACGGTGCGGTGTTTTAACATATGATTTACTAGCTATTGCCCGCGGCTTCACTCGCGTAGAAATAAGTTAGCTTAGGTTATGTAACAGTGGCGTCATCAATGCCATGCTCGGCGGCGAGAGGTCGTGGCAGGCGGTGGTCTCCTTCTGCGAGGCCGTCATGGCGCAGAAGGAGACCGCGGAGAGGGTCAGGGAGAACAATCCCCTCGCTGACCCTCTCTGGCGCAGACGGACGGGAGCGAGGAGGAGGCGATTTGCCCGTCTTTTCGCTCCTGTATAGTGGAGTCACTGGTACAGAGTCGGGGTACTCTCTATCGGCTTGCACGGCCCTACACGTCTGGGAGGTGGCCTTGGTGAGCAAGGCCACCTCTCCACAGGTGCTGAGGCCCGGTTACCATCAGCCGGGCCAACCGCCGGGGCGGGATGGTGATTGCTAGCGCGACCCCGTCCCGCCCCACCCCGTCGGCGGAGGAAAGGATTTTTATTAAATAAAATGTAGTTTATGTTGCTCGGTAATAATAAAGCTTTCTAATGGTGAAAGAATTTTTAACATCGGTTGTATAGTTTTTGTGTTACATCCTTACAAACAAACAAAAATAAAATGGTTGCTCTTTATAATATTAGTATGGATGTACTATCTACCTCGGTGCGCTGTGTAAGAGGATTCGGGTTTGAACCCCAGGACCAGTCAACAATAAGTTATTGGGTTTTTCCTGCTCATAAACTCTCAATAGCAGACCGGAGTTAGAAAGGTGGCGATGTTAGACACCGCTCAGAAAGCACGCAGTCATTGGTTCTGCGCCTGATCTCCCTCCGGTCGTCTCGGATTGCCGTCCCATCGAATAAGAGATAGTGTACTTGTGTTTGCCCTCAACTTGGCCGATCATTATGGTTACATGAAACTATATACCTATCGTGAGTTAAAGAATGTATAGCTGTTTGTCTTTTGTCATTCTCACGCAATGGCAATGCTTTAAGTGATGCAGCTAAAATATTTTTAACTTTAAATACCTATCAAATTCTTATCCTTTCTTTGCATCTTTAATTATTTAAAGATGTAATGAGCATTGTCCTTTTCTACTCCTGTTCGCTCATCTCAGCTCCGTTCGAAAGCCACCCATCTTCAAAGCTTTATTGAAAGAGTAGAATTATTCATATTCTGTGTAGGAAGTAGGTAATACGTCCCATTAATATGATTAGTGTTGTAAATATTTTACACAGCTTATGCCGCCAATCGACTATTCAAAAGTTAGCAAATACTTACCACCTGGGTCTAAATTACCATGGCCAATATGGAAATCCCTAATTCAACTTCGTACTCAAGTCGGCCGCTGCGGTTGCAACCTGGTAAAATGGGGACACAGGGAGCCTCACAAAGCACAGTGTGAATGTGGTGATCCCAATCAAACCATGTCACATCTGTTGAAATGCATCACATATTTTTTTCAAACACACTACAGTAGAGAGCCTCGCTGATTTCAACATGAATGGGCCGGCTCGACCGGGGAAGTACTACCCTCTCACAGAATATCGACGTGAAATAGCAGTATTCCTACTGTTATGTTTCGTTCGGTGCATGAGAGAACCGGAGGCCCAATCCCCCTCTTTCCCCCTTCTCGCTCCTTCTCCTTCCCACTTCCTTTCCTAAAGGGTCGGCAACGCGCAAGTGATGCCTCTGATGTTGCAGGCGTCCATAGGCTACGGTGACCACTTACCATCAGGTATGCTCGTTTGCCACCATAGTAGTATAAAAAAAAAGTTATATATGTATATTGTATATTATGTAAATTAGTATAATTAAGTGATTGTCAAATATTTCTTCAGTTTGCCAAATTATTAACTTTAGGACTTAAATTACGTAACTAATTAATATACCTACTATTATTACTAATGATATTATTTTGAGTTCATTAATATTATTGAATTATACAGTTTTAATCCTAACTAATATTATAAACGCGAATGTAAGTTTGTTTGTTACGCTTGCAAACCTTAACTACTTGACCGATCAGCATTAAGTCTCGCATACACGTGATCAGGGGACCAGAAAAGGTACAAAGTACCTTTCATCCACAAAAGGTACTGTTACCAATTTTTTTTTTATTTTTTTTATTTTGCTCGTCAAAATGACCACACTCCACCTGATGGTAAGCAGTCGTGTGGTCTAAGAGCAGTGGCCTCCACATCGCCCCCACAGTAGCCGAGGCGATGTTGAGGTCTCTACTTTGACGGCCTGAGAAGATGCTTTTTCACGCCCCGCTTAAAGAACCCAGGATTGAATTAACTTACATTTACGCGAGCGAAGCCGCAGACAAATTCTAGTAACATTAGAAATGCAAATGTGAGTTTGTTTGTTACGCTTTCACGCCTTAACTACTCGTCCGATCATTATGAAATTTCGCATACACATTGTCACACACAGAAAAGGACATGGGGTACGTTTCATCTAGAAAAAAGTACTATTACTAAACTAACCTGACCAACATTTACGCAAGTGAAGCCGCGGGCACAATCTAGTTGACTATAAATAGCTAAATAGCCCTCAGTATTGTAAGAATTCAAGGTTAGTATCCTAAAAATGCCATTTATGAAGCAAACAATGACATCAGTCATAAATAGTTTTTTGCGTTTTTTAAGCATCTTAAGCAACAATTTAAGCTATCTTTTGAACAGTTGTGTTACGAACAAAGTGTTGAGTGGCAAAACATGGATTTGCAAAAACGCTTTTAATGAAATAATGTGTTGTTGATGAATGAATGCAACATATTTCACACTCACGTTTTGTGACTACGAAATGTGTGAACTCTTTTGTATTCTAAATTATATCCACGTCCCTATAACAATAATATCAGCCCTATATGAAATTATCCTATTGCTGGGCTTGGCCCTCTTCAGTGTAAGCAGGGTTTGGCCATAGCTCACCATGCTGGCCCAGTGCGCGTTGGCAGACTTCACATATCTTCAAGAACATTATATAGAACTCTTAGACATGCAGGTTTCCTCACGATGTTTTCCTTCACCGTTAAAGCGAGTTATAATTAACTATTTAATACGCACATAGCTTTGCAAAGTCAGAGATGCGCGCCTTGGGATCGAACTCGAGACCTCTGCGTGGCAGTCCAACGATCTCTCACTAGTTACAGCAGGAATGGGCCGGCTCGACCGGGGAAGTACTACCCTCTCACAGAAAATCGACGTGAAACAACAGTGTTTCACTGCTGTGTTTCGTTCGGTGAATGAGAGCGCCGGAGGCCTAAGCATGAGGTGACGATTCTCGCAACTTATGAGGAACCTGCAGAGTATCCGTAGAGTCATTGTGTGGGTGGCGCGAGTCGACCCGGCGGCCAGGGAGAGCCGTAGAAACGGTGCTCTGCTGGCCGCCCGCGGTATAGTCCAGAGGCCCAACCGAGTCTAACCAACTAAGTTGGCTGCCTTATCATGCCGCGCATAATCTCGAGGTGGCTCGTCGTGCCGGATGGTGACCGGAGGGTGGGTCCCGGCGACCACTTTCGGGAGGGTACGGGGGTCCTTTCGTCCGTCGGATCGGCTATCGCCATACCATACAGTTATATGACAAAACTTGCTCTGCGCCTTGCCCCACTTTGCTGCGAAAATAGCCGCCTCTTTTTTTTCACGTTTCCCCTTCCTTTCACTCTATGGCCGTACGAACAAAGCATTGTCGTTCAACAGCAGCCAATCGCCGTAACCCCACTGCTGCTTCCTGTGTCGTGGAGTTTATTAACATCAGAGGACTCCACGCTAACCTTAATGCCGTCCATCACCACCTGGAGACGGCTCGGCTGGCAATGCTTTTTCTAACGGAGACACAAATACACCGTCCTGCAGACACGAACTACCTGCAATATCCCGGCTACGTGCTAGAGGGGTGTTTCCTCGCGAAAGCCGGGGTATGCTTGTTTGTTAGGGTGGATATTTGCTGTCGCCGTCTACAATGCCTAGAGGACCCTTCCTTCTCTGTCCTTTGGGTACACGTAGATCATGGCTCTTTCAGCCAAATCTACATGTGCCTCTACCGATCCCATTCAGGAGACGCTGAGACAACTCGACTCTTCAATTACCTGAGTCAGGCGGCAGACGGCGCGCAGGAGCGGTTTCCGAACGCTGAGTTGGTGTTCTTGGGAGATTTCAATGCCTACCATGAGACCTGGTTGGGTTCTCCCAAAACAGACCACGCGGGACGAACTGCCCATGCGTTCGCTCTCACGCATGACCTGTCTCAACTGGTACTCCAGTCCACCCGGATGCCAGACATTGCAGGTCAGGCGCCCTCTCTGCTCGATCTGCTGCTGACGAGTAACCCGAACCGGTACAGTGTGTGGATTCGTGCTCCTCTGGGCACCTCAGACCACTGTCTGGTTTGTGCCACAGCTGTTGTTGTTACGCCCCACGACCGGAGGAGGCAAGACGAAGACTGTGGCACTACTCGTCGGCAGACTGGGATGGAATGCGGGAGTACTTTGCATCCATCCCTTGGATTCAACGCTGCTTTGAGAACAGGGATCCATCAGAGAGCGCTACTGCTGTCGCTGGTGAAATCATCCTGGGTATGGAATATTATATTCCATATAGTGATGAGGAAAAGGAAAAGTCCCTGGTTCGGTCGTGAATGCGCTGATGCTGTTGAACGCAAACAGACAGCGTACCGCGCTTGGACCAGGGCTCGCACTCTCCACGATCCTAACGTGGATCACCTGAAGGCAGCGTTCAACCAAGCCACAAAGGTCTGCAAGAGGGCATACTTAAGAGCAGATGCCCAGCGCGTCGCACGGTTCGGCCAGGAACTCATGGCGCATCCTACGGGCAGTCGTAGCTATTGGCGCCTGGCCAAAGCCGTGCAGTCCAACTTCTGCCAGACCTTGCTGCCCCCTCTGAGGTATCCGAATGAAGCAGATCTGTTTGCAAATCTCTTTGCGGCCAACTCCCGAATCGATGACTGCGGTTCGCAGCCGCCTAACATTGCCAACTGCGGCTACACCATGCCTGATATATGTATCAGGCAACGAACCGTTCGTGCGATACTGCAGTCTCTCGATGTTCGGAAAGCCAGTGGACCTGACGGCATCCCAGCTGTGGTCCTTAGAAAATGTGCAGCGGAGTTGTCTCTCACGCTTACGCGCCTATACCGGACGTCTTACGCCGCAGGCATTGTGCCTGAGACTTGGAAGGAGGCGAACGTTCAACCGATTCCCAAAAAGGGGGACCGTTTCGAGCCAAGCAACTATCGACCCATAGCTATCACCTCGGTGCTCTCCAAGGTGTTTGAGCGGATTATAAACACCCAAATTGTCCGCTACCTGGAGGATCAATCGTTGATCAATGATCGCCAATACGGCTTTCGGGCTAAACGATCAACGGGTGATCTTCTAGCGTTCGTCACGCACCTCTGGGGTGAGGCTATGGACAAGCACGGCGAGTCTTTGGCTATCAGCCTTGACATAGCCAAAGCTTTCGACAGAGTCTGGCACCGGTCTCTTCTTTCCAAGCTTCCGGCCTATGGCTTGCCCCCTCAACTGTGCACCTGGATTGCAAGTTTCCTGCAGAAGCGTCGTGTTCGGGTCCTTTGCGACGGTCGCACTTCCAAATTTATGCAGGTCAATGCAGGAGTGCCTCAGGGTTCTGTCTTATCCCCTACGCTCTTTCTTCTGCATATCAATGATATGTTGAATCTCGGCAACATACATTGTTATGCGGACGACAGTACCGTGCATGGGCGATATCTCGGACATCCTGGGGCCAAACAGGCTGAGGTTGAGGGGAAAAGGCAGAATCTTGTCGTTGAACTTGACCAGACCTTGGACCGCATCTATGAATGGGTGCCAAGAACTTGGTTGAGTTCAACGCCAAGAAGACCCAGGCATACGCGTTCTCAACAAAAAGTCTCCGTTCCTTCCCCTCCCTTCTCTGAAGAACACTCCACTGGTGATTCGTGACAGCCTCTCCATCTTAGGTATGGATCTTTGCCGCTCCCTTAATCAGAAAACCTATATCGAGAGCGTCATTAAGCAAGCTTCGCGAAAACTCGGAGTTCTGAACAGGGTGAGGCGGTTCTTCACGCCTGGGCAACTGTACCTATTGTATAAGGCACAAGTGCGCCCTTGCGTGGAGTACTGTTCTCATCTTTGGGATGGCTCCGCGCAGTACTTGCTGGACGCTCTCGACCGGTTACAGCGGCGGGCTGTCCGTATCATCGGAGATCCAGAGGTCACGAGTTCACTGGAACCTCTGCAACTCCGTAGGGACATTGCCTCATTGGCATGTTTCTACAGAATATACCACGGGGAGTGCTCTGAAGAGTTATTCCACCTTATCCCGCCCTCCCCTTTCCTATCCAGAACAACGCGTGCTGGACTCAGATGCCATCCTTACACGGTAGAGTCGATTAGAGCGCATACCAAAAAGTTTGAGTCCTCATGCCTCTGCTGAACGACCAAGGCATGGAATTCTCTGCCAAGGCACGTGTTTCCTTCTTCAAGTATGTCTCTAGGCCTTTAATAGAGCGGGTCTTATGCGTCTATTCGGCATAATATTACACCCCTTAGTGGCTTCGATCAAATATAACATAGATGCACATTCTCATACAAAAACCGCGTCAATATGTGGCACTGACCAGTACTACTTACTTATAAGTGTCTGCATTTATTATGCAAACCAGGAAATAAACCGGAATATCCATTGAACGCCCACTGACAAACATTTTGTAATAGTTTACTTAAAACGCGTCAACGTAAAGCGTCCTATGTGTGTTAATCGCGATACGCAAGCGTACTAAGTATATGGTACGGTCTCCACCGTAGTAGTGGTGTCGATTCGCTCTCGCTTACGGGCAGCGCACGCAAGAGTGAGTGGGACAGGTGCGTAATACATGCATTTAAATTTAAACGAAAATATCTTCAAATATATTATTTAAAGCGCCATATTCAACAAAATATAATAAATATTTCATAACAAAACTATAATTACCGAAAGTACGACATTCCATCCTTTTTTTCACTTTTAGAATATAGTTTTTGAATTTTTTTACTACACACTTTGCCATCGTGAAACGTGTGACTGCTAGCGCGGTCGTAAAATGGCTGCGAGCGAAATTGCGCATACGACTGATTTATGCACAGTTTTGTTGGGGCCGTTTTTCGAGCGACGATCGTGCATCTATAGTATACAGGGTGACTGGAAATTAGTGAACAACCTTATAAGGGAGTATAGTACAGGTCATTTGCAACAAATTTAGTTATGTATATGATTGTGCCAAAGTCAATCATTAATGAGATATTTTAATTATTTGTTTGAAAAATCATTATGAGTCCTCTTTAGGCTTAAATAAAATGAAAACTATCGGTTTTTCACAAGTTTTGCAATGAATTTTTATTTGCTATATTCCAGTAACTAAATCGACACTAAATAAGGTACATTTATTTGCCTTATGTAGATGCAGTGCTTCAGACAAATAAAAATAGCACAACATTTTGCAAGTCTTGCTCATAAACACTTAATTTTAACACTAAAAAACACAGTAACTTTAGTTGGCATATTATTTTAAAAACATCTAAATTTAATTAGCTTTAAAATGAGGTATTATAATCCGACGTAGCAAACATAGCGCCAAAGATATTGGTTTGACAATGGAGTCAGGTAAAGAAATAACAATATTAAGGGATGATTGAAAAAAAAATGTTTTTGTCTTGACCATTACTTTTATTGTGAATAAAATAATTTACAACTCATTTTCAAAATGACGACCTCGATTTCCTACGCAAAGTCGCATACTTTTTCTTAAATTAGTTTTTACCACACTTGTAGTAAGATTATTTCTTATTTGCTCGGCTGCGGCTGAAATTCGCCTTTTTAATTCTTTGATATTTGGCACGGGTTGCGCATCAAAATAGACTAAAGTTTTCATGTGTCCCCAAACATAATAGTCCATTGGCGTGAGATCTGGGCTTCGTGCTGGCCAGGGTATTGGACCTCCTCTGCCAATCCATCTGCTTGCTATGTCGGATTGTAATACCTCATTTTAAAGCTTATGAAAATTAGATGTTTTTAAAATAATATGCCAATTAAAGTTACCGTGGTTTTCAGTGTTAAAATTAAGTATTTATGAGCAACATTGGCAAAGTTTTATGCTATTTTTAATTGTCTGAACGATTGCAACTTAATGTGTCAAATAATTATACCCTATTTAGTGTCGATTTAGTAACTGGAATGTAACAAATAGAAATTCATAAAAAAATCTTGGAAAGAACCGATAGTTTTATCTTTATTTAAGTCTAAAGATGACTCTAATTAATTTAAAAAAAAAGTTTAAATTGAAATATCTCATTAATGATTGACTTTGGCACAATCATATACATAACTAAATTTGTTGCAAATGACCTGTACTATACTCCCTTACAAGGCTGTTCACTAATTTTCAGTCATCCTGTATATGATCGATGCCTTACTGGTATTGAAAGTTTATAGACAGAAAGTCTTACTTTGCTAAACAAAAGCGTAAACGTATGTCACGAAAACAATGGCATAATGTCACAGTAGTAAAGTTGTCGCTAGCCCCAAAGGGGTCGGCAGAGTCATATTATACTTAGTAACATGGGACTCTCTGAGAGCACCGTAAAGGCAGCTTTGAATGCACATGGGAATGAGAAACACAGGCTAGAGTGGATGGCCCGTAGGGGTCTGGAACACTCCAAGAAATACATTGCAAACGGAGCCACAGGCTTCACCCAGAAGTTCTGCGGGTATCAGAACTTCCGGGTGGAGCCAAATGCGCCTGCTCACTGGAGCGTTCACTGACCATTTTGGCGCCAACGACGTCCTGTGCAGATTGAGATTGACACACGATTCAATCTGCAGAGCCTGTGGTGAACAGGACGAGTCCATATCGCACCTACTGTGTGAATGCGACGCGTTGGCTGGACTTAGGATGGGTCTGATGGAATTAGCATATCCAAACCCTGAAGACTTCAGGCTTCTCCCTCTGAATTGTATACTGCGGCTCATGCAGTACATTCATAAGGAGATAGCTAAGGAATAAATCATGGGGCCGACACAAAAGATCCTATTGGGTCGAAGTGTCGCCGGTCTGTACTGACGGGCCTCCACACATAAGATAAGATAAGATACTTAGTAACAAGTGAGAAACGGCAATGAATTACCGCAAATCGTAGAGTTCGAAAAAATTGTATCACGTGACCTTGAGGTCAGACGTCAAAGATCATTTCAGGGTATATCGACTATGCTGAGTCGAATGGCGTTGACCGCGAGTCTCTAGCACTTATGGTTCTTGAGTTGAAAGTTGTATAACAGACATACGGACAAAGCTGTTGTATAAGAGTTTTTCGAACTCTAATAAAAACCTAATAACATTTGGCCCAAAACAGGCATTGAAGCTGAAACCTGATGCAGAGCAATTACATTGACCGCTACGTGCCAATGAGACAGCCCTCTACAGTTAAATGGACAAGATTTCGACTGCACGGATGGCGTAATGGTTTAAGTGGTCGGCTCGCCACTGCCGCCACACCGAGTGTTGTTGATTTGAATCCTACTAGAGACAAAAATTTATGTGATCTGCAAATAATTGTGGGATGTGGGCTCAGAGTGAAACACAACTTGATTTTCAACTTTTCTATTTATTCATAAGGAAGACGTTTTACCCCTTTCTTTCCTATGTGTTCATCCTACTCTTCCATTCTTACGTTCCGTTTCCTACATAATTGTGTCGGGTCCGGGTTTTCTTTGTATCCATCGTTTGTTCCAAGGACACAGGAATCTGTCCTAGCTCGAGAGTAGCCTTAATAAAAGGATTTGTCACCTATTACGTGGGACGCAAACATATTCTTAGCGAAATGTACGTGTGATATACATCTGGCTGCTTCTTTATGTGTTTATGTGTTTATGTACTTATGTTTAATGTAATTTTTTTACTCTTTATTTATTTAGGGGCTTAGTCACAAATAAGACCATGTCAGCTCTATTGTAACCTAAACATAATTATAGAGACTTACTTTTAATCTTATTCTAAGATTCTATAAAGTAAAATTGCTCCTTCGGACAATGGTTTGGATAATAAAGTTCGAAAAGTACCAACATCAAATAAGTTTATATGAAATTTTTTCATTAGCTCTTGTCTCACAGCCCCGGTTCTTACACATTCCACTAACAAGTCGTGGTATATATCCTCTACAATACCACAATCTTCACAATTCGGGTTAGAACTTGTTTCCATAAGGTATCTAAACTTGTTGAGTGGGACATGTCCAGATCTAAGTCTGTGAGCCATGACGACAGGTTTACTTTTGAGGGCAGCAGTGGTAAACAAAAGGAAACCTATCGTCATGGCTCACAGACTTAGATTTTCGTTTAACGTAATTGTTATGAAGAAATACATTATGTATGTGACAAACTGCCTTCCCTATCATATAGATAAAGGTGTGATGTTACGTCATCGTATGATTTAACATAAAAAGTAAAGAAATTGCAATAATGTTAGGCACAGTTACGGTCGTGTAGCAACGCGAAGGGCTTCTATTACCTTTATTAACCTTACACTACGACTAACTACTGACGAAATTGTTGTTAGTGCGAACGTACACGATCATTCTATGAATAAATTATACACTCGATTTTGTCCGCAATTACGCTCACATAAATGTAGGTAAGGTTTATTATAACAGTACTTTTGAAGTGAAAACTTCTTTAGGCGCGATGAACACTTCTTGGATGAACAAATATCATGGAACCGCGTCATCGTCACGCTTCCACTCCTTTTTTTTTTATAAAGACTGCCCCAAATTTTTTTTCTGGGTAAAAGGTACCCTATGTTCTATTTTGTATCTACCCCTGACAACGTATACCTATACCAAATCATGAATCGTGAAAGCGTAACAAACGAACAAAAAACTCACTTTTGCATTTCTAATATTATGAAGTTAGGATAACAATATAAAACCTTGTATGTAAAGATGTCGGGTTGTTTAGATATTTGACAGTCACTCAAGCGGATACCGTATTCCGTTTTCCGTTCATTTTCTCGCAATGCGAATAAGTGTCACTGCGGAAGGAGGCCTCTAGATTACTTGTCGTGTTGGGCGAAGAAAAATATCGACGTAGAGTCTGGACCAGTGCCCAACAGACTAAAGGCTCGACTCTGAGACTCTGTTACGTAGGAAAATCTTTCTTAACTAGTGAAAAGTGGAAGACATGCACCCATGCTTACCTCTTGGTCACCTATATGCTGGGCGCGAAACTATTCTTACTACTAGCTGTCTCCGGTTTCAATCACATTTATGATTATTGCTCCGCTCCCATGGCCCGTAGCGTGATGTTATATAAGTACCCTATTTTATTTTTGAATAAAGTAGCTTTAGATATATTAAAATCGGTTCAATCACAGTTCATCGATTATGAACAAATAAACAAATCTTTCTTTATGTAGCTTATACATATATGTAGCTATACTTTAGGATGTTTTCTTTCTTTCTAGACCGAAGTAGGTAGGTACCCTATGGTTTTTTTGTACCCCTGACAACATATATGCGCAATGTCATGATGATCGGCCGAGTAGTTAAGGCGTGAATGCGTAACAAACGAACAAACAAACTCACTTTCGCATTTATAATATTAGTTAGGATAGTTAGGATTAGTATACATTCGGTACCTATATTTCTCGCATATGCATACGCAAGATATTATACGTATTGTACTTGCGTATGTATACGCAAGAATTATACGTGTATATTGGCATTTACAAAGTACAGGGTGTAACACTAACACGGCCGGCAGTATGCATAAGTTGTTTGACTCCACCGTGAATGATTTTTAATAGCGTTAACCCGTCACCTGCCAATTGTGCATGGTGTCATACATATTATGTATGACTGTTGCCTACATAACAACGATCATTATAAAATTTACGTTATTTTGTCGCGGAAGTCATTGTTTTAAGTAAACATTGGTGTCAATTTTGAAAATATAATCTTTTTCATTATAATTATTTTTTGTAATGGATCTAACATACAAACATTCATAGCATATGACATGTGACACAGTGGTGGTGCCACTGTTATTACGTCATGTGTTTTGGGTTTGAAAACCGCAAATAGCCGCAATTTGGGATAATAATTTGTGTTTTCGCAATTAGTTATTCTGAATCGGGTATCCTTTATCGGATATAAAGGATTTTTTATCGGATATAGAGGATTCATTTCAATATTTGTTAAGTCCCCTGTGACACATAGATTTAAGTTTCAAATGCAAATTATTTTAAAAGCTCCTGACCAATAGACAAATTAAGACATTTACATAATTTTTTTTTAAATTTTCTGCTCACTCTTACAAACCTAACTATAAAATCTTTCATATATTATAGAATGCAATAAAGTTTGAAATTGAAAGTATTATTTAGGTCTTAATATTTAATTATTATGTAAGTACCTACAACGCCTTTGCTTTCGATGTTTTCAGGTTACAAAAGGTGATATAAGTTACAAAATTGCCAAGCGGATGTTGTTATATAAAATAGCAAAATTGAGCAATAGTAATATCTTCACACATTTAAAATCTTCGCAGGGTAAGGTTTATAATAACAACAAAAAAAGCTTTCAAATTCATTAAAGTGCGTTTCTGTCGCATTTAAATGATTCTTTATTATCCTTTTAATCTTTATATGTAAAAATGCAGCTTCCAAATATTTGTGTCCGTAAATCTCAAAAACTAATCAACATTTGTGTGCATGGACATGGATGTTTGTCTTGGTCTGGGTGTTTCTATTTATAATATGTATTTATACAAAAAATAAAGTATATAGGTATGTATGTTTATCCATTGGCTATCCATAGTACAAGCTCTGCTTAGTTTGGGCTAGATGGTGTTGTGTGTATGTTGTATTAGAATATTATTATATGATTAACTTAATATTTTGACACAAAGTTGCATTTAGGTACAAACGTGTATAGGAGTGTATTTATGTTCTTTTTATACCGAAGTTCTCACTGAAACAGTAAATTAAAAAATCAGGCAAAGCCTGAAGTTTTTAACAGAGGGGCTAGGTTCAGCTAGTTTAATTTATAAATTATCTTTCTTATATATTATTTACTAGTTTTCACCCGCGGCTTCGCTCGCGTAAATGTAGGTTAGGTTAAGAACCCCGAGAGGGCGCGCGCGGTGTTTCCGCGCGCCTTCCAATGTCGAAAGGGGGGAGCGGTGAGGCTCTCCCCTGGGGACGAGAGGTGGTCGGGTCCGTTTGACCCGGCCCGTACCCACACGGTCGGGCCTGCTATGGATGACTCAATTCTTTTAAGAGCTCCCAACAGGCCCCTCCATTGGGTGAGAGAGGGAACACCCCAGATTGTTTAGTGGGTATACCAGAATGGGGAGTCCCACACGCCCCGCCGGTGCCGTCCCCTAGCCGGCGGATAGTGCATCAAGCATTTTTCCTGGGTATCAAAAAAAAAAAACGGTCAGGTTTGCAACAGTTCTTTTTTCTGGATGAAAGGTACTCTATGTCTTATTTGTACCCCTGACAACGTGTATGAGGTTGAGTAGTTAAGGCGTGAAAGCGTAACAAACAAACAAACAAACTCATTTTCGCATTTATAATATTAGTAAGGATAAGGATAAGAGGTCGCAAACAGACACCTATGAGCTGTAAGCCCGTTTATGTTTTATCTGTAACTGTTATTATAAATTTGAACTAAGTTCATACATTAAGTGGTACTTAACAGATTTGTTCGGGGAAAATGAAGACAATAGCACAATGTTTGGAGGTGCGGTTGCGCAACCAACAACCTACGCGGATGTGGTTGAGACATTCACGCCGATACACAATCGGAGCTGGCAGAGAGACCTTGTACCTACATTATTAATCCTACGTTCAATGAATAGCTAAAGGACGGAGATCACTGAAAGCGAAAATTGTTTTTTTGGCAGTTTAGTAAAATTATGGTTGGATCGTTTGTCACGATCGTAGCAAATGGAAATCCGTAGTCTCTGCCTACCCCTCTGGGAAACAGGCGTGAATCTATGTATGTATGTATGGTTGGATCGTACTAGGATCGCCAATGTCTAACTTAGTTGTTTATTTAAAATATTTTTTTAAGTTTGAATGCATTTTCGGTTACAAATTACTAGTTTTCTTTTTAACTCCTTCATCTAAGCTAATCTTGCTTGAATTAGAAATGGATTCACGTCGGTAGTGCTATAGGTGGCAATCAAATCTGTGACATTTCGATCGCAATTCCAATGCCTGCCGGCAGTGGCTTAATGGACAAGGGTCCATTGGGTCTACTGTCGCTTCTATTGGATTGTCAATCTTCTTCTCCTTAGCCTTTATTATTCCTAAGTCACTTGGGGTCGGCTTTCTAATCTAGATTTGACTGAATACATAGAAACACTCAGACTATCTTATCTTATCTTATGTGGGGGCCAGTCAGTGCAGACCGGCGACACTTCGACCCAGTGGGATCTTTTGAGTCAACACTCTCCCAATAACGACTGGCCATAGATGTTCATGGCAGTCGGGACCGACGGCTTAACGTGCTCTCCGAGGCACGGAGCAGGCGATAATTGTCAATTAATACGCACATAATTTCGAAAAGTCATATAACTTCCGAAAGTCAGAGGTGCGCGACGTGGGTTCGAACCCGAGACCCTCTGCATTGCAGTTTGTTGGTCTCCCCACTGAGCTATCGTTGCTCAACACTCAGACCAAGACAAACATCAATGTTCATGCAAACAAATGTTAGTCTTGTGCGGGAATCGAACCCTTAATCAACGGTTATAGTAACCTTTGTACGTTTGCCATATCCTTTAGAAAGTAATCGTTGCTAACGAAAGGGATAAGGATTATTGGTTCCCTGCTGATACCACAGCGTTTTCTTTAATCTGTCAAGTCTTAGAATACCAGACATAATTAAAAATCTATTGTGTCTGGCCACCGGTGTGCCGCTGCGACACAATACGTTAAGAACTTTAAATTATGAGTATATAATAATATAGGCTTTTTATTAAACTGTCCCACTCCTGGGCACGGGCCTCTTTTCAGTTTGAGAAGGGTTAGGCCATAGTCCATCACGCTGGCCAAATCGCAAATATTCGAAAACATAATAAAGAACTCTCAGACATTTAGGTTTCCTCACGATGTTTTCCTTCACGGTTAAAACGAGCGATGATTCATTATTTAATACGCACATAACTTCGAAATGCCAGAGATGCGCGTCTTGGGATCAAACACGAGACCGAGAACTATTGGGTATACTTAAAAAAAAGACATCGCTCGCACTAGGAATAATTCGTGTGTTTTACAAACATTCAAACAACGGACACGAAGAGTACTAGACTCGGGACAACCATTTGTGGAGCACACAATAATTGCTTGTTACGTGTGAAGATATAACCACACCACTCGGCGTAGTGGCAGTGGCGAGGCAACCACTTAAGACTGCGGACAGATAATGACAGAGCTCGTGCGGCGCATATTCAAATCGGCGCGCGGCCGCCATAGTAAAATTGTATGGAGGATTTGAACTTTGAAGTGCCTTTTTGAGAAATATGTATCTAATATTGTCTTCTGTTTACGCGAATGTTATTCATTGAAATTAAACTACTATATACGGATTTTATCGCGTTGTTTATTTGACACTTTATTACAAAATTTTGAAGACTGTTACACTACTATTACTAGTAATAGTAGTGTAACAGTTTGCGATAAAATAATAATAATAATAATATAATAATATTCTACCACATACACACAACACCATCTAGCCCAAACTAAGCAGAGCTTGTACTATGGGTACTAGACAATGGATAAACATACATATATATTTTTTTTTTTGTAAATACATACATATTATACATAGAAACACCCAGACCAAGACAAACATCCATGTTCATGCACACAAATGTTTGACTCGTGCGGGAATCGAACCCGC
This sequence comes from Catocala sponsa, assembly GCA_963564715.1. Lineage (NCBI taxonomy): Eukaryota > Metazoa > Arthropoda > Insecta > Lepidoptera > Erebidae > Catocala > Catocala sponsa. The sequence goes on from OY751351.1 coordinate 15,605,446, forward strand.
GAAAATTAGTATATAGTAGTTTAATTTCAATAAATATGTATCTTTATTGTCAACCAATAACTTAAATATTTGGGACAGACAAATTGTAATATAACTATTTATGTTTCATTTAAGCTGTAAAATAGGATAGATTTCTACTGTTATAATCTAAAAATCACGTAACACGATCTTACGTTTTTGAATTTACGTGCAAATTTACGGAATTTTGTAGGCGAAAATATTAATTATTTTAAGTTTTTTACACGAAGTAATTCGAAACACATTCATTTTTATGGTAAATATATATTTTATATTTGTATTAAACAAAAATTTACCTATCGCGAAGTTTCTTGGATTTCTTTCTTTTAAAGTGACATTAATCCGTTGTTCAGACCATTTCACTATAGTGCTTAGGATGAGCGGTACTTCATATGTTTTATGATACTAATGGTACCAACCATAGACCCGAAATTTTCGTTTTTATGTTTTATGGTAGACCTGCAGATGATATAACAAGTAACAACAACGACAGCCATAATTTATATAAAATCAGGTATTATTATATTAGTTATACGCGATATACTGGGGTCTGATCGTCATCTCGCGTGCTGTAGAGGTCTAATGCACGTAACCTCTACGCATATAAGCTGTAAGCATATAATAACTTTTTGCCAAACGCGAGGTCGAGACGCACGGTCAGTGGGCAAGTGTTACGGGACGGTGTTATGTGAGACTGAGACAACACATCAGTCGGCTAGCAGACTCAAAATATTTTATCATTTAAGTTAAATCAGGATCTTTTTTTTATACGACTAATGTGGCAGACAAGCATACGTCCCACCTGATGGTGAGTGGTCATCGTAGCCTATGGACGCCTGCAACACCAGAGGCATCACTTGCGCGTTGCCGACCCTTTGGGAGAAAAAGGAAGTGGGAAGGAGAAGAAGCTGTTTTTTTGTTTGTATTCTGTAATAAAAGGAATACCTATGGTCATCTACCAGAGATAATAATAATAATAATAATAATAATCGTTTATTTCTCACCAAAACCGAGATACACATAGGAACATAATCAACGTAACATATAGAACATTAACAATAATATTTCGGTAGAGGATCGCTGGTGCCTGTGGTAGGTATAAGAATACCTGTATTACAGGTCACCAGGTCTCCGCATGGAACCACGTTATACAAACATAAACGAAGACAAAACATAAAAAGGGTAACTAAAAGCTAAAACTAAAAAAGATATAGTTCCAGACTCTTTGCTGTTTAAGATGTTTTTGTCAAAAAACCTCAATAACATTTAAAACATAGATGCGTCGTTAAGTTGTCGTCTAACATACTGCCAACATGACTTCTGAACTATAAATATAGTATAACTAGCTGTCCCGACAGACGTTGTCCTGTACACACGAAACACATACGAAAAAAAAACCAAATCTAAACCATTCTCGAATCCACTTGAACACACAAAAAATTTCATTAAAATCGGTCCAGCCGTTTAGGAGGAGTTTAATTACAAACACACACACAGAAGATTTATATATATATAGAGATGACGTCCACCCGTTTAATTATACGCTATTATGTAAATGTAGTGTGCGAGTTTTGTTTTTGTGTTTATGTTTTTCTTATAATATTTTTGTACGCCGATTGTATTGGCAAGACACAGTTTGTACTTTCATTTGTTTTTTGTAAGATCTTTTTTATAAACCTGTGTCTAACAAATAAAAATAAATAATTTGAATTTGAATTTGAATTTGAATTTGAGTTCCCTCTTTTTAGTGTGGACATTTTTACATGCGAACAAAATATGGTGCGAGCACATCTTTGATTTAAATCTTTGTCAATAACCCTTTGTATATGAGTACGAGACACAATGCACAGCAGTCGCAATTACTACCGCTTTATCGGCAGTCTATAATCTAGATCATTAGTTCCCAAAGTAGCCCAGGTGGACACCCAGGGGTTCACGGGAGAGTCGACGGGGATCTACGTTAGCGTGACAATAAAATAGGGGTCCACAATTCGTAAGCGGGAGTCCACGATAAAATTTATTTGCTTTCGATAGTGAAGAACTAAAATGTTGGCTTGACTTCACCTATCAATGTAGGCAGATAATATTTAATATTTTAAGATTGATCAAATTGTTTAGAATATGGTAGAAATGTAGTTGCAGGGGGTCCACCGGAACCAGCTACATTTTGAAAGTGGTCTGTAAGCAAAAAAGTCTGAGAACCTCTGATCTAGACTTATATTACTAAAAGCCGAAATATTACTGTTTCCATACTACACGGCGCCGTCCACGCAATATCGTCATGACATAACACAGAATTAAATACCAATTTGTCATATTCTCAACACAAGATGTCGTATCTGCGTATTACATGATGATGCTGTTATGATATACAACGCACTATTGTCACTAATGCGATCAGAGGGTCCGAACATGAGATTTTTACACCCACTTTTGAAGGCACGGGTTGCGTATTGTTTTAAGTGATTGGCTAGTCATTGCTATCGCGGCGAGTGTTGTGCGTTCGATTCTTAAACGGGACAAACATTTGTGTGACCCGCAAATTTTTGTTCCGAATTTGGGTGTTACGTTGTGCCCGTTATTTGATGTAAAGTCCCTAAAAGATATATCTCGCTATAAAGAAAATCAATACTTTTATGTAATAATATTTCTGGTAAAAAATAACTTTTGATTGTATAGATGGTGTAATGGTTTCAGGATCTCGTCGCTAAGCTAAATCTTAGGTATAGGTTTGATTCTCAGATAGTGAAAATTGTGGTCTAGAGATTCGCTAATTTCAGCATGGCTCGACCGAGGAAGGACTACCCTCTCATAGAATATCGACGTGAAATAGCAGTATTCCTACTGTTGTGTTTCGTTCGGTGAGTGAGAGTACCGGAGGCCCAATCACCCTCTTTCTCCATCCCGCTCCTTCTCCTTCCCACTTCCTTTCCTAAAGGGTTGGCAAAGCGCAAGTGATGCCTCTAGTGTTGCAGGCGTCCATAGGCTACGGTGACTATTTACCATCAGGTAGACCGTAAGCTTGTTTGCCACCTTAGATGTATAAAAAAAAAGTTGTTATCGAAGTATTCTAAGAGTCTATTTTGTTATCATTGTTAAGTTCCCTGCGATATGTTTATTATTCGAAAGTAAACTACCTATAACATCTTTTAAAAAATAATTAATGGCTGCCTCGCTGGTGCAGCGATAATGTATGTAGCGATTTCTGCGCATGAGCTTCCGGGTTCAATCGCTATGGAATTCTTTGATTTTTCTGCCAAGAAATTCTTAGTACAAAATCTGGATCAGTGCCTGTCAGTGAAGCCAATAGGGTCGCCTTGTGTTACAAAGAACCTGAAAACATAGCTTGCGAAAAGTGGGTGTAATACATCTCCATTCAAAGCCTTGCTAGGTCTCGACACACTACTGAAAATTTATTTACACTATAACCAAATAGCATTTTACTTCATCTGGGAATCGAGCTCAGTACCCCACAATCGGCAATTACCCACGCCACTATTCCACCAACGAGACATTTCAAATAAATGATCAACAGTTAATTTTGACGCCTATAAAGCCGCTAATATACTAAACAAGTGCTTTAATGACGCACAGACAGACAAACATACAATAAAGCAACTTAGATGAGTAATTGACGGCTCAATAACTAAAAGGTCGCGGGTTCGATTTCGACCGCATTCTTGGGCGAGGTCAACGATGGTGTATGATAAGTGCTTTTCTCACGATATAATTTTGACATGCTTTTGTTATTAAAATAGGATGGGTGCCAACTTTAATGTGTCCTTGACTTCATTGGAATGGAAGTATTGTTAACAAGTTAACATGGTTTAAATCATCTCGTTTGTGTAGCTTGTTGATCGTAAGAAGTCAGGATTGATACGCGGGTCGGCAAAAATGTTGTTATATTTGGGCAAATTGATTTATATAGGCATATTTACAGGGTAAACACAGACATTCACATATAATTGACAATAAGAAAGCATGTACCATCACAATTAAAAAAAATCAACGGGTTGCACTCCGGGAGTGCCGGCAGAAGTGAAAACTTGAATATTAACGTTGTGCATTTTTGATATTTTGAAATGGTTAGGGAATAATTTTGCACGAATTGCTTTAATTATCAGTATAAAAGTACTATCATTTATGTGGTACAATACAATATTCATTTATTGCGCTATCGTACACAATGGTTGTGTACGATAGCGCAATAAATGAATATGGTATTGATCGTAGATGGTGATTGATGCTCTGTCTTACGAATTTTCGATCAGATCACGTGTCCTGACGCGAGTTTGACAATTCTCCCTCCGTCTTACGAATTTTCGATCAGGTCACGTGTCCTGACACGAGTTTAACATTTTTACCCATCACAAAAAAGTGCACAACGCCGCCAAAGAAAATTTCACTTAAAAAAAAACTACAATTACAAACATAGTCTGGATTTTAAAAGACAGACAGTTTGTTAATTATTTATTAATTCAAATTATTAATTATTTAATTGCAATGGAGTTGTGATAACAAAAGAAATAGTCGTTCAGATTTCTGTACAAAAAGAAATACCGTATTTTGTATATTTATTTCTTATGCAGCTGAAACTTAACACACTTTCGAAGAACGGACACAAAGAACTCCCAACCTCTGACCAATTATGTGTGGATGTGTCTATGTCCCGTGTGGCGATCGAACCCACGACACTTGATGTATGAGCAATGGTTAAGCAAGTATTAAAGGCACACGCCATCCATGCCGTGTGCAGTACCTAATGATTGATCAATATTTTAATGATTTTAATTATGAATGAGTAGGATACCGTTGGACTGCCTCGTACAGGTCTCGAGTTCGATCCCAAGGCTCGCATTTCTGACTTTCGAAGTTCTTCTTCTTAATCGGGCACTCTTGTCAGAGTGGTCGTGGCTATCATTGATGGACAGGGTTGCGACGCACTGACATCATTTGCCGCACTTTCCAAGTTATATATGCGTATTAAATAGTTAATTATGCATGCGTTTAGATGAAGAAAAACATCGTAAGGAAACTTGCACACCTGAGAGTTCTTCATAATGTTCTCGAAGATATGTGTAGTCTGCCAACCTGCACTGGGCCAGCGTGGTGGACTATGGCCTAACCCTTCTCACACTGAGATGAGGCCCGTACCCAGCAGTAGGCAGTACAATACAGGGCTGATAAGACATCTACCGCTTTTAAGACACTTGGAATTAACGGACAGAATGTCACAAGTCTAGGTATACTACACACAGAACAATCGTTTGTAGAACATACCAACAAATGTTCGTGCAGAATTTGAACCCCATCACTGAGTATTGTCAGTGCGATGGCGGCTTATGAGAGGCATGCCCAGCAGCGAGTCAGTTTAATATGGAACTGATATTAATATAGGGGATTAAATATAATGACCACCAAAAATAGTAATTGCGCAGCAAAATATGCTTACTAAAATATATCATAACGAGCACCTATACGCCTCAAATCACTGCATTCCGTCTCGGAAGGGTTAGGTTATGTTAAGTTTCTTATCTGAAATTTCTTATTATGTACCTATGTGAGAGAGAAACAATAAACTATTATTATTAAAAAAAAAAAAGTTCCTTCTTAAACCCACCCGACGACTTAGTTTGATCTCTTTAAATATATTTTGGTGTGCAATTAGTATTTTTTTGCTGTGCAGTTAAATACTACCCTAATATAGTATCATAAAAAGCTATGTTTACGGGTAACGAGATAACACATAACCCAACCAAGGAATCAACCTGGAACTTCACGTTATTACTTAAACATAGGCAATATAGCGATGTCTTGAAACCACTTACATAATTTAATAATCACTAGCAGATAACCACTAATATTTAAGTATACAATTATTTGTTCATCATAACACACATCTCAATTAGCAAATCAAAATGGTAATTAAATGTCTATTACTTAAGAAATATAACAATAAAAAGAGATTTATAGTGCGTGAATGCAAAGTTTGAGATGAAACTTTCACTTTTAGATAGATAACGCGAGGATTGTTTTACGTTAATAGCGGTTGTGTCATTTTAATGCATTGTTTTATTATTTGTAATTTTATTTTATTGGTTGATCTTGTTGGTTCTGTAGATCAAATTTGCGTTAACAATTTGGGATGCTTGCGAAGTTTAAAGTTCGTTGCCTGTGTCGGCTTTAACTTCTTAAACGTCTAGGGGAAATACGAAAAAAAATATTAAAAATTAATTGTGCAAACAATACACAAACGGACAAATGTATGTCTGCTCGACACTTGAGTCATTAATAGGATTTGGCGTCAGGAAAGTTTTAGGAATCAGTACGACGTTTGGCAATTTGCACTATACTTACACTGTAATTGGCAAAAAGCTTATAAAACTACTTCTTTTAGGTAGAGGGTTCCTAAAATAATATAGCTAGCGTAATTTTGGCGTAATATGCATCTTCCATCACCATCAGAGACATGTAGGTGTGGTTAATGTCTAGCAGACTAAATTTCGACCACGACGGCCAATCAAAACGGAGACTACCCATCTGTGCAGGAGATTTTATAATGCACAAGTATGTGCGCAAACACTCAATCTGATAGAACGGCAATTGGATAGGACAAGGAAGATCAGTCGTAGGGCCAATAGCTTTACTTGCGTTTCAAGGTACGAGGGTATGCAACGTCGCCTTCATCCTAACTCTGAAATGTTACAAAGAATTTCTTGCCAGAAAACCCCAGTCATTTTTCAGGGATTTGAACCCAAGACCAGCAGAATGCACAGCAGTTGCATTTACTGCCACTCTATCCGCTGAGGCAGTCTAGCAGTATATTAATTGTATATAAATAAAATATTGCGAAGTTTTGTGGATTACGAAGCAACTCCATAATAGTAAAAATTACAGAATGCATTTTTATTGTATGTAACTATACTAATTTTTATACATATATTTGGCTGTTAAATCGTGAGTATATTTTGTAATAACTATATAATAATGTAATATATTGTGTATAATAATAGACATTATTTATTTTAGACTGTTTGGTTATTGCAATATGTGATTGCTGTATTTTATTTATGTAAAATGTAGGTTAACATGCTTGCTTGTAACTAGTTAAAAAAAATTGGGTTTAAGAATGATAGAGACAACAAATCGTGAGAGAAAGAAAGGCTGTAAATAAAAAAAGGGAATAAAATTGAAGGGTGTTTTGGAAGAACAACCAATGTCACTTTGATCAAATTTTACAGGAAATGAATAAAACTTCATAAAATGGATATCTTGGAAAAATTACTACTTTTGAACTTTTAATTAATTTAAGTGCATGAAAATATATATTGTAGTATAAATAATCTATAATGACAACTACTGTCAAGCGAGATGCTATTTTTTTTAAAACCAGCCGTTGTCCACGGGCTATGGTTCTTTTTGCCAGAAACATTATGGACATTGGTTGTACTTCCAGAAAAACTTTAACTTTAGAGCTAAATTTTATATGAACGTTGGCTGCTTTTGCAATTTCTCTCAATCACAGATTATAGTACGAACCCTGAAGAATCCATAGAGCTAAAAAACGATTTTTCAGAAAATGTGACATTGGTTGTTTTTTTAAAACACCCTTCAATTATTACCTAAGAAAAACATTTGCGTTCCTATTTAACAGGAGTACTTAAGCCCGCTGTAATTATATTTGCTGCCGGTACTATTACAGAAAACCGGCGTAAGATTAGTAACATTTATACTGCGGTTTACCTCGTAAGCAAGATATGTGATATAAAATATTATAATATCAGATGTTCTGGACAAAGGCCAGATTAAGAGCTCCTTGAATCGACGGGCGTGTATGAGGAATGTGATGAAAGTGAATGAAGCCAGAGAAGTGTGTCAGGATCGTAGCAAATGGAAATCCGTAGTCTCTGCCTTCCCCACTGGGAAACAGGCGTGAATCTATGTATGTAAGTAATATCATCAAAAGTTTTTAGCAAGAAATGTTAAGTTTGCCAACCAGCACTGGTCCAGCGCACTGGACTATCTCTTCTTATACTGAGAAGAGGCCGTGCCCAGCAGTGAGACAGTTTAATACAGAGCTCATATTATTATCATTATTGGTATATCGTGAAAACGTTTATAAGCTCCATCGTATTCGAATCTGCCAGTAAATTGGTCAGCCATTATTTCAAATGCTGCATCTCAAACGACTGGTAGTACTATCGTCAATTTGCTATTGATGGTAAAATTGCTCAATAACCAAAGGTTAGGTAGGAGGCGATGCGTAATTCCCTTATGGGATAATGGGCCGATCATGTAGTAACGTATGAGTGGGAAACATGAACAACTTAACGACAGTAGCACAGCGGTTGTGGTATTGGATTTGAGATGGAAAGGTCGTGGGTTCGAAATTGCGCACTGTATAATTACCGACCCACGCAACTTCGTCTGCTTCACATAAGAGAAATTTCCTTTTTTTGCAACATGTTTCATTGATGCGCCGCTCCTATTGGTCGTAGCATGATGTTATATAGCCTTCCTCGATAAATGGGCTATCCAACACTAAAAGATTTTCAATTCGAACCAGTAGTTCCTAAGATTAACGCGTTCAATCAAACAAACTCTTTAGCTTTATAATATTAGTATAGATGTCAATCCACTACTGATACGAGTATCCTAGCTTAGCTGTGAAATAGGTATTTAACTCAAATAGCTCGTAAAAGTTAAAATGTCATATTAATACACTTATACTTACAACTTTCAGCATATGCTTATCTCACGCGATAAAAAGTATTCTTCTCCCTAGCCTTTATTATTACTAAGTCACTTGAGGTCGCCTTTCTAGTCTAACCGGATTTGACTGGATATTAGTTTTTACACAGAGTGACTGCCATCTAACCTCCGAAACCCGAAGGCTAACGATACCCTAAGGCTAGACCAGTGTCAGGATATTAGAGGGCACTGACTTCCCAATAACGACTGCCATAGATGTTCATGGCAGCCGGGACCGACGGCTTAACGTGCTCTCCGAGGCACGGAGCAGGCGATAATTATCAATCAATACGCACATAATTACGAAAAGTCATAATATAACTGCCGAAAGTCAGAGATGCGCGACGTGGGCTCGAACCCGAGACCCACTGCATTGCAGTCTGTTGGTCTCCGCACTGAGCTATCGTTGCTACCGAGAAAATACCGCTAATCACGGGATAAAAAGTACATATACATTATTTAGATGTTCCCCAATATCTAAGTTGCACCAAATAGAGTGCAAGCTTATTGCCTTGTATCGGGTATGTTTGACATGTATGTTTTGACAGATAATCTAATAACACATTGTCTACCTGGGCATCGAAGCCTCTGCTTTGATGCCGAAGTGTATTCAGATGCTTAGCATAAGGTCTCTCTGTCTTATGCACTGCATCTGAATACACTATTGGTGTGCAATTAATATGTGATTTTCCGGAATATTCTATTTATTTTATTAAAACACATTTATAATATATATTATAATTAACAATAAAGAATCACCCTCTTTCCCCCTTCCCGCTCCTTCTCATTCCCACTTCCTTTCCTAAAGGGTCGGCAACGCGCAAGTGATATCTCTGGTGTTGCAGGCGTCCATAGGCTACGGTGACCACTTACCATCAGGTGGGCCGAATGCTTGTTTGCCACATTAGTCGTATAAAAAAAATACTTATGTATTTTTGCGCAACTTCTTTGAATTTCGGCAGGCTACAGTGATAAATATGAACGTCATTGACAATTATATTAATAAGTCGTATAGCGCGCGGCAACGGGGCAAACTTATACTTATACTTTCATATTCATACCACAGTATTCAAATACTCATAATTACTAGATCGAACAAAACAATAACACTTAACAACCTTCGATTCGAACCTGAAACCTCTGGCACAGCAGTCGCATTTACAACCGCTGCGCCACTGAGGCAGTCGTATTATATAGTTAAGCACAATACTAGCACAAATCAAACACGATTTCAACCACAAATGTATCACTAGACTGACATTTACACACCTTTCCGCACAGTTCAAGGTTCGATCCCGTAATTAGAGTGTTTGAATTTATTTATTGCTCATCTTTTGAAGTAATTGCGACATTGAGTTATGTGATTGGGGTACTTTTGACTGTTAAAGGTTCCTAATGTATATTAATGGGTTAAAATTTTGTTGTTGTTTGGGGGTTAAGTTATTGTTAAGTCAATTTATATACCACAGGGCAAATGAGATCCAAAGTGGTGTTTTTGGGAATGTGATATATATTTATTCCTATCGATGGGAATGGGTTCGATCCCCAAATTGAGCTAAAATGTATGTGATCATTTACCATCAGTTGATCACTGTTTCAGTGGCGCAGCGGTAGTGAATGAAAAGCTGTACATGAAGTCTTGCTTTCAAATTCCGGGTCGGAGCAACAAAATAGTTATTAGGTTTCCTATCAAGAAATTCTTAGAAGTAACCCGGAGTTACAGAGTTGACGGTGTTGCATATCCCCATGCAATACAGCTTCGGAAAGCACGTAAAGCGATTAAACCTGCGCGGGATCTCACTCTGGTCGTATCTGATTGCCGTCCCATCAGACTATAAGAGTTAGGGAATAGAGAGTGCTCTTGTGTTTGAGCACACACTTGTAATACGATATTTCTTGCGCAGATAGCCCGTTAAGATTGGCGGCCATGATTGAAATTCGGTCTGGAGGACATTATTATAATCTATTAAAAATAATCTATCTATACTAACATTATAAAGCAGGAGAGTTTGTTTGGTTGAATGCGCTAATCTCAGGAACTACTGGGTCGAATTGAAAATTCTTTTAGTGTTGGATAGCCCATTTTTATTTATACAGCCTATAGCCTTCCTCGATAAATAGGCTATCCAACACTAAAGGATTTTTTCAAATCAAACCAGTAGTTCCTGAGATTAGCGCGTTCAAACAAACAAACAAACTCTTCAGCTCTATAATATGCACTAGTATAGATTTGCAATGTTAATTAATGACAAATAATAAAGACGAAATTCTATAATATTATAAATGCGAATGTGAGTTTGTTTATTGAAATTAAACTACTATATACGGATTTTATCGCGTTGTTTATTTGACACTTTATTACAAAATGTTGAAAACTGTTTCACTACTATTATTATTAAACTTAAAACTATTTATACTATTATACTATTTATATTTGTGTTTACATTTTCCCCGACGTTTCGGTTGCTTTTCAGCAGCCATGGTCACGGGGAGACTTTGTTTGTTTGTTTGTTACACTTTCACGCCTTAACTTTTCAGCAGCCATGGTCACGGGGAGACTTTGTTTGTTTGTTTGTTACACTTTCACGCCTTAACTTTTCAGCAGCCATGGTCACGGGGAGACTTTGTTTGTTTGTTTGTTACACTTTCACGCCTTAACTTTTCAGCAGCCATGGTCACGGGGAGACTTTGTTTGTTTGTTTGTTACACTTTCACGCCTTAACTTTTCAGCAGCCATGGTCACGGGGAGACTTTGTTTGTTTGTTTGTTACACTTTCACGCCTTAACTTTTCAGCAGCCATGGTCACGGGGAGACTTTGTTTGTTTGTTTGTTACACTTTCACGCCTTAACTTTTCAGCAGCCATGGTCACGGGGAGACTTTGTTTGTTTGTTTGTTACACTTTCACGCCTTAACTTTTCAGCAGCCATGGTCACGGGGAGACTTTGTTTGTTTGTTTGTTACACTTTCACGCCTTAACTTTTCAGCAGCCATGGTCACGGGGAGACTTTGTTTGTTTGTTTGTTACACTTTCACGCCTTAACTTTTCAGCAGCCATGGTCACGGGGAGACTTTGTTTGTTTGTTTGTTACACTTTCACGCCTTAACTTTTCAGCAGCCATGGTCACGGGGAGACTTTGTTTGTTTGTTTGTTACACTTTCACGCCTTAACTTTTCAACCAATCATCATGAAAAATCACATACACGTTGCCAGGGGAACAGAAAAGGACATAAGGTACCTTTCATCGAGAATAAAGTACCTACCGTTATTAACCTTTTTTACATGGAGGAATGCATTGACGCATACGTCTCCGCGGATAGGGGAGCGGAGAGGTTATGTCGGGCTCACCTGGGGAAAGATGGAATGTCCCGGGTACTGCCGACTAAACCTACCACGATGTGCCAACTCGCTGCCTTGAACACCGTATGGTAGTACCGTTATTAACCTTTTTTTTTTTTTTTGTTGGTACCCAGGAAAAATGCTTGATGCACTATCCGCCGGCTAGGGGACGGTACCGGCGGGGCGTGTGGGACTCCCCATTCTGGTATACCCACTAAAAAACCTGGGGTGTTCCCTCTCTCACCCAATGGAGGGGCACCGTAACCTAACCTACATTTGCGCAAGCGAAGCCGCGGGTGAAATCTAGTTAAAAATAAAATAAATTGATATATCGGTGATCACTTCAGTTACAATGCACTTTACTTAACATCATATTGTTATAAAACCTTGATATTAATAAAAGCAATCTCGTCTTAATGACGTCACTCGGCATATTAGCTTAAAACAAAGAGCACCACGCCGATATAGGTCCATTGAACCTTGACTTTTGAGCTGAAAAATGTATGCAGCATTAATTTGAACACTGCATTTGTACCTGTCTTAATAGAGCCTTAATTTCGATGTACATTCGAATTTGTTTATTTTTTGGATTAATCTGAATTGCAATCTGTCTAGATCAAGATAAAAAAGCATAGGATCTTGTATATAAGATACTACATAGATGCATAGTTGCATGTTTATGTATATGATCTTTTATCTATACTAATATTATAAAGAGGAAAGATTTGATATGTTGTTTGTCTGATTGTTTGTTTGTAAGGATTTAACTCAAAAACTAATCAAACGATTTTGAAATTTCTTTCTCCATTAGTAAGCTATATCATCGGTTCATCACCGAGTAACGTAGGCTACTTTTACGCGAGCGAAGCACAAGGGCTGTAGATACACCCCTTGTGATGACAACAAGCGACACCATTTTTAAAGACTCTATAGCCAAAGTTGAAGTCAATTATACTTCCATTAGAATGTGAATACTTATTGAATATGTCAATCAACTTATACAATAATAAATTATTGAAAAAATATTCAGCATTCACAAAAGCCCATTTGAGAAGTAGAGCTCTCAAGGGAAGAAGCAGACAAAATCTCATGACCAGTATCTTCAATCGCTAATTATTTACATTATAATTCTTAACAATATAAATCAATTTCTTTACTTCTTTTTTATATGAATGCTGTGTCGTTATCATATCATAGTATATTACAAGAAGATTTTAACATTTTAATGTTTAGTATATAAATGCCTAAATGATATCCCTTATATTGCGAAGTTCTATAGCGAGGAACTGCTTACCATTCTTCAACTGGTTTGACAGCCTCGGTGGGGCAACAGAAATTTAAGACTTCTGGGTATGAGGGGTCTCGGGTTTGAATCACGACTCGGGCCAATAGAGAGTCACTTCTGAGAATTTCTCTTATGATAAACCTAATTGTTACCTGAAAATAAATTATCAGTAGCAACCCAGAGTTAGGCAGTTAGCGGTGTTACACACCTCCGCGTCTCGGAGCACGTAAAGCCGCTGATCGCCCGAGCTCTCTCCGGTCGTCTCAGATTGCCGTCCCATTGGATTATGCGAATTAGGGAACCAAGAGTACACTTGTGTTTCCGCACACACTTGTACACTATAATATCTTCTGCGCGAATGGCCAGCCTCTGTTAAGATTAGACGCTGTGACCGAAATTCGGTCTGCAGGACATACCATTCATCGACTGCATGTTTGTTCCGAGCCTTTTACCCTTGGACTTCAATAATAGTGAATACTGACAGCCAATAATAATAAAAAATGAAGCCGTTAGTACAATCTTCATTGACCTGTCAATCCTCCTACGTAATACAACCAGTTCAAGATCACAACCAATCATTTAATCATCTGATCTTGAAATTATAATCCGTTGAGTTGCGGAGGTGCGCGAATTTGTATTGTATGGTACATTAACCATTACGTGTATGTAGTTGTTTGTTTTTATATTGATATAATTGTGTTTTAGTGTTTGATTAACCCTATTCAATGTTTCGTTTCGAGTTAGGTAATAAAATAGATTATGCTAGCGATTGCGGCCGTGGTATGGTTTCATTTAAGTCACATTAAAGTATATAAGTATGTTTATCCATTGTCTAGTACCCATAGTACAAGCTCTGCTTAGTTTGGGCTAGATGGTGTTGTGTGTATGTGGTAGAATATTATTATTATTTGTTTCTCTTTCACGGGTATATTTCTAATACGTTAGGAAAATACTCGGCCCTTTGGGAGGCTTACACGGAGACATGGGTCCAACGTGAAGAGGCCCTTCGAGAGTTTTAATCAAAGGTGGGATGGAACACCTACAGCGGCACTAGCCGCAGCAGGCGTAGGACTATTGCTACGTATGGATTCTAATATATGGGCTATGGGTATGAGTATTTGATCGACTGGTATATTGGTAACTATGGATGATAAAACGGTGTCTGCCCTGAATACTCTAATAGTATCAATCGAATGGACAGACGGTGACTCGCCAACTCACTAGATGGGGCCCCTAAATAGCCACTATAGGCATAGAAGCCAGCAGCAGAGGGCAACACCGGTGCGAGCGGCTAGGGATGTCGAGCGGTGCGGCGCCGGTTTCGCCATCACGGGTCTCGTGAAAACGGAGACCCGGAGCGGGTTTCCCCGTAGTTATGCCCTTGAAAATGACACTTCCACCCCCAAGCATGTAGGTCTAGCGGCCCCCTCTGACCGGCCGATCAAGGCAAGCCAGAGTTGAGAGTCCTACGGGCGCTCTTGAAGTTCCACCCCAGCCAACCAGTAACGGCAAACTGGGGACGAGGCCCTCACCGACTCTCCGAGGCATTCAGGACCGCAGTGTTGCCACTCACATTCAGCTCGCCACAAGCTGCCCTGCGGTTTGTGCGCTTTTATTTAACCTGGTGATACACTTTTTGTTTATATCACAAGGCGAAGGTGTTAGTTTAAAAGCTAGTATACTATGCCCTCCGATATCGCGTTAGTCTCATGAGGAGATAACGACTGTCCCAGAGGGGTTTATTATTATTATTATTTGTTATGTCATGCATGCAGATCACAGAAAACGTTGCTGAGGTTCTTTATTTTGTCTCTTTGCTAAGTAATATGATATTTATAATAATAAATATTATATACCTTTAAAGAATATCGCTGATTTCAGCATGAATGGGCCGGCTCGACCGGGTAAGGACTACCCTCTCACAGAAGATCGATGTGAAATAGCAGTAAATTAGTTTTTATTCATCACTCTATCTGTATATCTAGTCAGCCATTTGCAATTAAAATTAATAAATGAAATAGTTATCCTTGTATGTGATTCTAAATAAATCTTTTTATAACGTTCAAATACCAATTATAATTATTACTTCCATCCTTTGCATTCAATATCTGTCTGTTATAATAACGTGCAAATTATGTTTTTTGATATAAGTAAGTACACGAATTCGGAAGCCATATTGTTCATAGACAATTGAACGAATCATATTCAATAATATAAGTATGGAAGTATGTTATTATTTGCAACGTATTGTGCAGAGGTGTATCACACCTATCTCGGAAGCTTTAGTTGTAGGTCCCATGGAATAGATGGCAATCATGTTGCCGTCTATAGAGCAACGTTTTAGACTTTAGCTTCATCAGAGTGCCGGAGGCCCAATCACCCTCTTTCCCCTTCCCGCTCCTTCTCCTTCCCACTTCCTTTTCTAAAGGATTGGCAACGCGCAAGTGATGCCTCTGGTGTTGCAGGCGTCCATGGGCTACGGTGACCACTTACTATCAGGTGGGCCGTATGCTAGTTTGCCACCTTATTTGTATAAAAAAAAACAGAGAATTTCTTGACAAAAAAAATTTGACTGCCTAACTATCCTAAGGGTGCCTCGGGCTAAGGCGAAACACGTTTTGAAGCATATTTTGTGCCCAAAATCGGATATTGCAAGTTGAAGTGCGCCCAGCTTCGACGACGTGGCTATCTATCATCAGAGGAGTTCGATATTGTCAACCATTTCCTATAGCATTAGCTGAATGAGCAATTCCGCTCTTGACCTGCTCTGTTCTTTTCTCTTTACTATTCTTGACTTCGGCTTCCATTGGATTTCTCAACTACTAAACTAATAATTTTCGGCGTTTTGTAAACAAAGTGTAATTGAATTTTTCTGTCTAGAAATTCTCAGTAACGGCACGGTGTCAGGAACTACTGTGCTTCTAAATGGCAATAAGGTAACCGCCTATTAATTGGGATCTAAAAACATATCTGGCGAAATATTCTTATTGTCGGCGGTATATTATATTGTCGGCCTCGATGGCGTAGTGGTTAGTGTAACCGACTGCCACGCATGAGGTCGCGGGTTCGATTCCCGCACAATTCAAATATTTGTGTGCATGAACATGGATGTTTGTCTTTTTCTGGGTGTTTCTATGTATAATATGTATGTATTTAAAAAAAAATAATATACATGTATGTTTATCCATTGTCTAGTACCCGTAGTACTCTCTAGGTCTGCTTAGTTTGGCTAAGTGGTGTTGTGTGTATGTGATAGAATATTATATTATTATTCTCTCTCTCTGTCTACCGCTTCGAAAAAATGCCGAAAGGCTAAATATGAATAAATTAATAATGAGTATACACTAGATGGCGTTATATTAAATTTTTGAGAGAACCCACTCCGTAACTCCAAGTAAAATAAAAATAAAATATCCAATGTAATTACTGAACATTTAATTGTGACCCTCAGACGGACAATCATATAATTATTTAAGTGTTATTATTAAATGTAATTGAGTCCGTATTTGGTATTACGTTTTTTATATTTCCGATTATTATTAATAATGCACCATTGATAGGGTCAATATGTTAATGGGACCTTTGGTTCAGTACAGCTTGTGTATCTTATTTTTCACGTCGTCTATATTTGTTGTATGATGGCACATTGGTAGTGAATGCAACTGCTGTGCATAGCGACACAGGTTCGAAACCTGGGTCGCGCCAATAATAGGTTATCTAGAGATTTTCTGTCAAAAATTCTCAATAGTAGCCCGGAGTTAGGAGGTTAGAGGTGTTGCACACTCCCATGCTTTGGAAAGCACGTTAAGCCGTTAGTCCTTCGCATGTCGTGCGTACTCTCCGCTCGTGTCGGATTTCTGTCCAATCAGATTAGTGGAGTAGCGTGAGATTCAGCCGCCCGGAGCGGAACAAAAATTTTGCTGCCCTTTTATTAAGGTATTTCAATTTAAATGACTATAATATACAGAAATTCTAAAGAACTTTTTAGTAAGAACAGTCATCATTATTGTATAGGTATAGTGCACCTGCCTATTCCTCTCGATTGTCATGAAATGGTTCCTATATTTACAATGTATTATTATTATAATTGTGCAATTTTGCCGCCCCCTAAAAGTGCCGCCCCTGCCGCTCCTGCAGCCAATGCATCGGATTATGGGCGTTAGGGAATAGAGAGTGCACTTGTGTTTGCGCATACACTTGTGCACTATAATATCTCCTACGCAGGTGACCAGCCTACATATGTAGGTATGCATGTACCTATGTTAACACGATGCATAAAACCAATGTCAACTCACACATCACACGTCGTGCGTGTACGAAAGCAATTATATTTAGCTCACATGTATTTGTTTAACGTGTGGGTGGTTTAGTATGTAATTTGTGGGATTATGATATTGTTCGTTGGAATTAGCACCACCTACAGAAGACGAGTCATGGTGTATGGGTTAATTTGTGTCATTAGTTATTTAATATATTAAAGTTTCACGTCTTTGTGAATTGTAAGGGATATTAAAGGAATTGATACAGATATATTTTTCCAGTTAGGAAGACATTAATATTTTCTTTTTTTTAAGATATCTTTTGCACTAAGAATAATTTCTGTATTAAGAGAGATTTAACAAACAACAGACACAAATGATATCCTGACTTGGTAGCATAGATATTCTTAAGAAGTTTATTATTTTAAAGTCAAAACTACTCTTTACAAAACACTTCAGTAAAAATACTTTTGAGTATTTTTGTCAGTTAAAAGTAATTTTAACCCGAAAAGAGATTCTTGATTGTAACATATATTTTTAAATATAGTTCCCGATACTGCGTATTTTGTTACTAAAGTGGCCGCCAGATGTCAGTAGTCACAATCCGTTTAATACGACACCTAAACTTATGTCGACGAGTATTGTAAAACATTTTCTAGGTGTCACGAGTCGCGTCTATTTAGAAAGAGTGTGGCAACATTAATCAAGGAAAGTCATTTGAGGCTGGCAATTTGTGCTAACTCATTTATTTCTCATTTGCTAGTGAACCACAGATTATTTAGCGTTTTGTAATGATGAAATATATATCCAAATGTTCGTAAGAATTTAATTTATTTGAACGTGGACCCTGTAGCATAAGTTAGACAACAGGGCAGTTTGCGTCCGATCGTAGGGTACCGTGTTCGATTACCGCGTCGGAAAACATACTTAACTATCCAATAAAGTACAGTCACCCTTAAAAAAGATGTATATGGAACAAAGTTTCATTAAAATGTCAACATCCAATATGCCAAAATATTGTATTCGGTATTCTAATACGGTACATAACAAATGTTACAACAATGTAATACAAGCACCTTAATAGCTAAATATAACATCCTAACTAATATTATAAAAGCGAAAATGAGTTTGTTACCTTTTCACGCCTAAACCACTGAACCGATCATCCTGAAATTTTGCATATACGTTGACAGGTGTACAGAAACGGACATAGGCATAGACAAAAAAACAATAATTACGTTCTTATGATAATAGATGGCGCCACGTGTCTTTCGAATCATGATTGAATTATATTATTACAAGCAGAGTACAACCCGAATTTATTGTCAAATTCTAAATTAACGCGAGCGAAGCCGCGGGAAAAAGCTAGTTATTATTATAACTACATAATTTAAAAGTAGCAACACGATAAAATTCGTATTAAGTAGTTTAATGTCAATGTAGACTAGTAAAACATGTGACTGCTGTGCGTAAGTTATTGTGTTCGATTCCGGGGTCGGATTATTAGGATATATTGTCAAGAAGACCGGCACTAATTAGGTCTCAATACAAAAATATAATATTATACAAATGAAGTTTTAACACGGCATTGTTGAGAAAGAATATAATGCTCATCGGTTATCTACAATAAGGTACCGTACTATATGAAGGATAGCACAATATACAGTGTGACTGGTTAAACATTGTACATATGTACATTGGACATGATAATTTATGGTCAGACGTAACGTATAAAAAATAAATAAAAATAAAATCTGTATAACCTGCAAAGAAAACCTTTATGAAAATTTGTATGAAATATCCATAAAATGTGGTCACTGCGCACACAGCTGTCGAGGCTAATGACCTTTGATAAGAAAAGGACGAGCGGGGGTGCAAAATCGAGAGAGTGCGGGGTGCGGTAGCTGGGGGCGGGGGCGGAGGTTTTGTTTAGCTCTGCTTTGGTTTATGTGCAAGAGTGTCCGCACATTAAGTTTTTTATTGGATAACTAGGTCAAATTTTAAGTACCTATTTTTTTAGTTATTCGGGTCTAGAATCGAGTACTGAACACCCTCCTTCAATATGTCCAGCCTTTTACCAATCAGCCTGTACATTTTCAAAAAGAAATTAACAAATCTACTGGTCGAAAAATGTTATTATTCCATCTATGACTTTTTAAATGATAATTCCTTTTGACATTTTTTTATATAACGTTCTCATAAATTATGTTTTTTTATATTGACGTATTATTATTGTATCTTTTTTCTTTTTTTGCTATTGATTTTTATTGTGGATTATTAATATGCCTATTTAAATGTACCACATTATTAACTTATATGACATTATAGAATAACAATGTATAGATTCGCATGCCAAATGGTAGAATGTACCAATTTCAATGTAATACCAATTTCACCTTCAATATGTTACAGTCCTTGCAACTCACGAAGGCGAGCGGGCTTTATATGTGTGTGTGTAAATGTCGCTCGCAACTGACCGCCCGCACTGTGCATGTACACGTTTACCACAAATAAAACCCGCTCGCCTTCGTGAGTTGCAAGAACTATACCTGCATTCTTAGCAAATAAATTACTGATTCCGATTTTTTTTTATAGTGACACGGCAATGTGATTGTAACGGACCTGATGCAAAGCCCAATTACAGTCCAGAGACAGTGACGACGAGGAAAAGATAGAGGTCTTCTAGCCGTCGTCAGCGTCAAGCCGGTGTGACCAGATGCTTCTTTACACTACGTTTGAAGGACCCAATGTTGTAGAAGGGAGGGAACACATGTGCCGGAAGACCATTCCAAAGTTGTATGGTATGGCACAAGAAGAATTGCTGAACCTTTTTTTTTTAATTCTGAAGGAATTCTCAGTAGTGATACCGGGTATGGAACTGTTTCCGGTAATATAATAGGCTCGCCCTACGTTACTTGGGACCTAATTACATAGCTGATAAAATATATAATAAACTCCTGCCCACCTCTACGGGGATTCAGGCGTGAGACTATGTGTAGGCTATTTCCGTGACATGTCTAAATGGTAAACAACAAACGCATTATAAAATATCATTCAGTTACTGCTTTCAGACTATATTTGTTCTCTAATAAATACTTCTACTTCTCCTTAGCCTTTATTATTCCCAAGTCACTTGGGGTCTGCTTTCTAGTCTAACCGGATTTGACTGGATATCAGTTTTGACACGGAGCGACTGCTATCTGACCTCCACAACCCGAAGGCTAACGATACGCTAAGGCTAGACCAGTGTCAGGATATTAGAGGGCACTGACTTCCCAATAACGACTGCCATAGATGTTCATTACGGTACTCATATCAAAAAATATTTTGATATGAGTACCGTAGGTATATACCTACGGTACTCGTGCGGTACGGTACGGTACGGTGCTTTTTAGTAAATTCATATGAAAGGATATCCTTTCATATGAATTTACTAAAAAGCTGTTATTTCGACATTACAAAGAGACACTTCAATTTTATTTATTTGTGTAGATAAGCCAAGAAATAAAAGGTACTATAATATGTGTATGTAGTTGTATATAAAAGCCCAAATATGATGCGGAAACCTTAAAAGGTTGACTCCAATTATTCATAATAATTAATTCACATAAATCATCCCATGCAATTACATCGCAATGCCGTACGGTAATCATAACATGCTTCATTAAATCGCACCAATCACTAAACAAAACCGATGAACAGTGCTTGAACTATATAAATAGTTAACATACCGATAAATCCTTATTATGATTTGTAATTATAGTACTTAATCATAGCTGAATCTTTGATGCAATGCGAATGTTGCGGTCAAACAGGTGAATCTGTAATTTGATGAAATACTCAAAGCCAAAAAATCAATTGTCATTGCCACTACGCCGAGTTTAGCCATAGGTTTGAATTTTCAATACGGGACAAAAAATGTGCGATCCACTAATAGTTATTCCGAGTCTGGATGTTCTTTTGTCTGTTGTTTGAATGTTTGTAAAGATGATTTTTACAGATTTTTCTAGTGCAGGAGTTCTGTATTTAAACCGACTTCAAAAAAAGGAGGAGGTTCTCAATTCAAATTAAAGATTTTTTATTTTTTTTTACCTTATAACTTTTTTCTAGATGAACCGATTTTGATATTCTTCTTTTATTTGAAAGCTGGTGCTTTTCATTTGGTTCCATTTAATTTTGATAAAGATCTGAGTACTACATGTGCCCGCTGTTTCACCCGCGTTTATCGTTACTGCGCCGCCCCCGTGGGTCGTAGCGTGATGTTATATAGCCTATAGCCTTCCTCAATAAATAGGCTATCCAACACTGAAATACCTTTTCAATTCGAACCAGTAGTTCCAGAAACTAGCGCGATTAAACAAACAAACAACCAAATTTTTCAGCTTTATAATATTAATATAGATTACTGAGACCCCCTCGGTGGTACAACAACAGTGTATGCGACTTCTACGTATAAGGTCTCGGGTTCGTTCCTCGAGTCGGGCGAAGATTTACTGTGTCAGAAAAATTCTCAGTTCCAGCACAGTGTCTGTAACTGCACTCGGTCACAGTACATAAATATACAGTATTGTAACTCGGCCGTATCTTTAAAATAAATGCCTACAGCCGCGCGGTACGTAAACATGCGATAGGGCTGGGCTGCCCACCTACAGCATTTTAATTAAATCTGGTTACTTTGAGTTTCTATCTATTTTTGTGATTGTAAATATTTTTTATTTTATTTAAACAAATAAAATACTTTGTGAATGGAATAGGAAGTGTTCAATAAAAATGCATGTTGTTCACTCGTGTCAATCACTTTTCTTTACTTATTCACTTTATTTATTAGTCCAGGCATTTCTTTTTCGGAAGGAAAAAAAATCTTAAAAAAGACTTAAATTACGTACCTACCTACTAGTAAGTATAATCATTTTATAGTCTTACCTTTCGGAGTTTCCAGGTAATCTAAAAAAAGTTATCTCTGGGTGCGTTATTGAGGAATTCATGCAACCAAAAACAGCACAACTTGTTATATTAAATAGGCTATACGTGTACTTATTTTTGGTAAAAAAAATCGCGCTGTTACTGTTTAAAAAACAACACATCGTCCGTTCGTCACTGCGGCGCATTCGCGACTGGTAGCGTGCCGAGCGCATGCCGACGCCGAGGCGCGTAGGTATGAATCGAGTTCCGACCATTTGTATGAAGATAGGTTACTGTATAATAGTATTCTCGTGTCTCGGTTGACGGCAATAGGCCTGCCTCATATATCAGCGATACCTAAACCATATATAGCGAATTGTGAGCGTTATACACCTCTGCCTACACCTCGGGGATGTCAACGTGAGACTATATAATAATAATATAATAATATCAGCCCTGTAATCAACTGTCCCACTGCTGGGCACGGGCCTTTTCTCACTATGAGAAGGGTTAGGCCTTAGTCCACCACGCTGGCTCAATGCGGGTTGGCAGACTACACATATCTTGGAGAACATTATTGAGGACTCTTAGACATGCAGATTTCCTCACGATGGTTTCCTTTACCGTTCAAGCCAGCGATAATTAACTATTTAACACGCATATAACTTCGTAAAGTC
Source organism: Catocala sponsa (assembly GCA_963564715.1). NCBI lineage: Eukaryota > Metazoa > Arthropoda > Insecta > Lepidoptera > Erebidae > Catocala > Catocala sponsa. The sequence goes on from OY751351.1 coordinate 15,628,677, forward strand.
AGAGATATATATGTATATGTATATATGCATATCCCAACTAATATTATAAAAGTGAAAATGAGTTTGTTTGTTTGTTACCTTTTCACGCCTACTGAACCGATCATCTTGAAATTTTGCATGTACGTTGTCAGGTGTACAGAAACGGACATAGGCTACCTTTCATCCCGAAAGAAATTACTGTTCCCGAGGAAAACAACAAAAACGTTTTTATGATAATAGATGGCGCCATATTGCTTTCGAATCATGATTAAATAATATAATAATAATAATAATAATAGTTTATTGTCTCATAGAAAACAAGCAATACATGGATTGAGGCCCTAGACCCACACTAGGATTCCCTGTGTTGTGGGATCTAGTCTCTTTCGTCAAATACAATAGTTCGACAATAGAATAAGATGAACAGAAAGAACAAACAAAAAAAAACATAATAATAATATGTTATGTAATTTGCGTAGTATGGTTAGTGAGAGTTGGTGACAAGGGGTGAGATGTGGAGTGGAGTGTAAAAGTGATTATGTGGGGTGATTTGGTGCTATGTGGTGTGATGTTATGTGATGTAGTGTGTATTGTGGCTGTGGTGAAGTGTGGTGTGGTACGGTGCGATGTAGCGCGATGTAGCGCGATGTGATGTGGTATGATGAAGTATGCTGTGGTGCCATGTGGTGTGGAGTGCAATGCATGTATGTGTGTGATTATATTATTACAAGCAGAGTATAACCCGAATTGATTGTCAAATTATATATATATATATATATATATATATATATATATATATATATATATATATATATATATATATAATGTATTATTGTACCGCAACATGTCTTTAGTTCCCACGAATGAGCAAACACTGTTTGCCATATTCGGAGTAAATGTGAAATACTATGAGTCTTAGTATATTGAGCGGAGATGAGTGTTAGGTCGTAAACTCAAGGTTAGGCAGGTTCGATGTCAAGTTGATACAGTAGCAATATCAGCCCTGAATTAAATCGTCCCATTCCTGGCCACGCTGGTCCATTGCGAGTATGTGTTATGTCAAGATTACAGAGTCGGCCTCGATGGCGTAGTGATTAGTGTAACCGACTGCCACGCCTGAGGTCGCGGGTTCGATTCCCGCACAAGTCAAACATTTGTGTGCATGAACATGGATGTTTGTCTTGGTCTGGTTGTTTCTATGTATAATATGCATGTATTTACAAAAAAAAAGTATATATGTATGTTTATCCATTGTCTAGTACCCATAGTACAAGCTCTGCTTAGTTTGGGCTAGATGGTGTTGTGTGTATGTAGTAGAATAATATTATTATATTATATTAGATGTTCCCGCGGTTTCACCCGCGTTTATCGTTACTGCGATGCCCATGTGGGTCGTAGCGTAATGTTATGTAGCCTATAGCCTTCCTCGATAAATAGGCTATCTAACACTAAAATATTTTTCAAATCGAACCAGTAGTTTCTGAGATTAGCGCGTTCAAACAAATAAACAAACTCTTCAGCTTTATAATATTAGTATAGATTACACTCCACATACGCACATACTCACAAAATCAGCGCTCTCTCTAGATCGTACTGTAGCTATATCTACAAGTTTGTATCCTTGAATATATTTGTACAAGCATTGTGGGTTAAGCAGAGGTGTAAGTGGGAGTCTTTAAGCCATGCCTTAAGGTATGCTACCCACTTTATTGTCTGAAGAGTCCTACACAGTGTTTAGTCATGCTCATTATAAAGTATGGACGGATGTTTGATAATCATTTAATGGTATTTAGAAGAGGCTGGGTCGTTAGATCCGTGTTTTGTGTTTATTGCCGATTGTGTAGTGTAGGTTTCGATGCCTGGGAGGGTAAAGTGTTGAAATTTTATTTTATTTTATTTCTTTCGGAAAGCAAACAGTTTCTTTGACTATAATAATAATAAATAAATAAATAATAAACGTTTATTTTCTCATCACAATATACACATATTATAATAATAATATATAATATTCTATCACATGCACACAACACCATCTAGCCCAAACTAAGCAGAGCTTATTCTATGGGTACTAGACAATGGATAAACATACATATATACTTTTTTTTTGTAAATACATGCATATTATACATAGAAACAACCAGACCAAGACAAACATCCATGTTCATGCACACAAATGTTTGACTTGTGCGGGAATCGAACCCGCGACCTCAGGCGTGGCAGTCGGTTACACTAATCACTACGCCATCGAGGCCGACTCTGTAATCACATACAACAACATACATATATACATATATATATTATAAATTCATACATATTATACATAGAAACACCCAGACCAAGACAAACATCCATGTTCATGAACACAAATGTTTGACTTGTGCGGGAATCGAACCCGCGACCTCAGTCGTGGCAGTCGGTTACACTGACCACTACGCCATCGAGACCGACGTTATATAAATAGTATTAAAAATATTACATAATTCGGTTTACAAAGTATATTGTGGGAGACTGGTGCCTAAGCTAAGCTCGAGGCCTGTGTTTCAGGTCCCCACCCCTTGAAACAATTTCGTTTTGCGGATTGTGTATTAGTGCTGTGTGTGTGTGTGTGTGTGTGTGTGTGTATTTGTGTGTGAGAGGGTGTGTTTGTGTGTGTGGGTGCATGTATGTGGGAGCAATAGGATATACTACATATCTTGTAGTTATCGAGGACCCATTTATATGTTTTCATATATGATGTGGCTTGATAATTTTACTTATAGTGCTATACTAATTAACAATTCTATAAAAATTTAAAACAATTGCATTATTTGCAATGCTGAGCCGAGTAAAAAAACACAATTGAGACGTTTAAAAAACCGATTGAATCCATTGATTGATAAGCTTGTTGATAGCATATTAAGATGGACGTGTGTTACATAAATCAAAATTATTATGGATTTTTATACAGCGTTGCATAATAAAAACTATAAAATATGTGGATGGATAGAGGATGTTTGTGTGATCATGATACGTTTTTTAATTTTATTATTTTTAGTAGTACCTTAATTAAAATAATCAACCTTATTTATAAATTGTTCTATGGCTGAGCACGGGCCTCTTCTCAGTATGAGAAGGGTTCCTAAGGGTACCAATTTGAGTTACATATTACTAGTAGGTATTCATTTTAACCCCTCCGGCTAAGCTAGCATTCTAGTGTTAGCAGTGAGTTCATATCGGTAGTGCAATGACTAGCATATCTTTTGTCCTACTTGTCGTTTGTCATCTCGTCCTATTACGAATTCGGGCCAATGGGACAACATAGCGAAATCAAATATTGAGAATATAACCAGATTGTCCGTATTCTGGCGTTTTTCATGAACACCCTTGTACATCCTTACTAATCTAAACTAATATTATAAAGCTGAAGAGTTTGTTTGTTTGTTTGCTTGAACGCGCTAATCTCAGGAACTACTGGTTTGATTTGAAAAATTATTTTAGTGTTGGATAGCCTATTTATCGAGGAAGGCTATATAACATCACGCTACGATTCACAGGAGCGTCGCAGTAAAGATAAACGCGGGTGAAACCGCGGGAACATCTAGTATTGTAAATAATGTGAAAGCGAATTTGTTTGTTTGTTTGTTACGCTTTCACGCCTCAAGGAATTTCGCATATACGTTGTCAGGGGCACAGAAATAGACCTAGGGTACCTCTTATTTGATGAATATTTCATCCATGAAAACGTTGTGTTTCCGAGGGATAAAAAATTTATGTCTCAATCTGCGAGCAAAGCTGTGGGCAAAAGTAATGTGTAAGCGTTAATACGAGCTATAGCAATTAGCCAAGAAATAAAAAACCGAAGCAATTATTTTAAATATTTTCTATCTGTTCATATGTTTGTATCACACAAAAAATACTGCATACCTACAATTTTTTTTTATACTACTTATGTGGCAAACAAGCATACGGGCCCACCTGATGGTAAGTGGTCATCGTAGTCTATGGACGCCTGCAACACTAGAGGCATCACTTTCGCGTTGCCGACCCTCTAGGAAAGGAAGTGGGAAGGAGAAGGAGCGGGATGGGGGAAAGGAGGTGATTGGGCCTCCGGCACTCTCACTCACCGAACAAAACACAACAGTAGGAACACTGGTATTTCACGTCGATATTCTGTGAGAGGGTAGTCCTTCCCCGGTCGAGCCGGCCCATTCATACTGAAGGCAGCGAGGCTCTACTAGTCGAATTAAATACGTTTTTTCCATTTGTATTGCTGGTGGTCTAACTTAAAATCTGATACATATTTGATTTTGATACGACACCTAGAAGTCGAGTATTTATAATAAGAAAATATTATTAAACCGCTGTAACAACAAGAAATAGTTGGATGGTAGGAGAGAGATATAATGAATAAGATACCATACGATGAATGATTCCTTATTACTTCCGAAAAATCTAAAATACGTTTTTTTTTTGTATATCTAAGTATTCTTATATAACGACTTCGACTAGATACAATTTTATTATACACATAGATACGGAAATATAGCTTTATACTATATACTTATGTTCCAATGACATAAACGCACGTCTATCTAAGTCATCCAAGATTGATGTCCAAGAATGTCCAAGATCGTATCCTGACTATAAAAATGCCTCCGCGAAGTCACTGCCTTGAGTAACACTGAGTTATGGTTACCAGACAAATGAATATGTATTATGTAAAAGATATCTTCATAGTAGGGTAGCCAGGAATTTTATCAAAGATGCCTTCAATATAAAAATGATTTTGAAATTTTATATAATTTGACTCATACCAAATACTAAAGAACAGCACTGTTTAATTCGTTTTTATGTAACTGTTATTTTCAATTATAATTGAAACTTAATATTAACAGATATAGTGTTGATTATTTAAAAATATATAAATTTTATATGTCGTACATAATACATGGCACATAAAATATTATAGTATATGGCTGGTTTAGGTAGTGTCGTAAAATTCCTCGTTAATTCTTAATTATTATTTAATAAATATAATTATTTTTAAATATGAATATAATTATTGATAAAATGAAATTTGAATATAATGTATTCAAATTTCATTATAAAAATATTTGCAAATTTTTTACGTAGAGCATTTTATGCGAATAAGTTCTGTTTTATTTTAAGGATCACACAAGTTATTACTACCTGAAGGAGATCCTCGTAAGCTTATAATCTTATTAGCTAACGCTTTATGTTGCGCACAAACATTTTTGGATTCGAATTATTCCTGTATTAGATTTTACCTACCGTTCCGCTCCGGTAGGTTTAGGTTACGTCAACTTTCTATCCCACGGCAACAGTACTTTTTTCTAAATAAAAGGTATAATATTCTATGTCCTTTTCTGTACCCCTGACGACGTGTATATGAAATTTCACGATGATCGATGAAGTAGCTAAGATGTGAAAGCGTAACAAACAAACATACATTTGTATTTATAATATGAGTTAGGATTTCCTCCTGATCTATCCCCTTATCTTATCTTATCTTATGTGGTGGCCAGTCAGTGCAGACCGACGACACTTCGACCCAGTGGGATCTTTTGTGTCGATACTCTCCCAATAACGACTGCCATAGATTTTCATGGCAGCCGAGACCAACGGCTTAACGTGCTTTCCGAGGCATGGAGCAGGCGATAAATTGTCAATCAATACGCACATAATTTTGAAAAGTCATATAACCCACGTCGCGCACCTCTGACTTTCCGAAAGTCAGAGGTGCGCGACGTGGGTTCGAACCCGAGACCCTCTGCATTACAGTCTGTTGGTCTCTCCACTGAGCTATCGCTGCTCTCTACATCTATCCCCTTAGAGGAACAAACAGGAAAAAACGTTAGATCTGTCGCCCTGTTGCCTGAAGGGACAAATTGAACATATTGATTCCTGAATCGTACAGAGTGTTCTACGATCTAATTTTAAGTGGTGTTTTATGTCTCTAATACGCTTTAGCCCACCCCTTCTGACATATTACAGCTTGAATCATGCAAAAAATATATAGTTATCTTCATAATTTGTGACTAAGTATACTTTTCAATGTCCTTGGCGCTCTTGCCGTCTTTTCAAGTACTTTTCTACATACAATCGATGCATGTCTGAGACTTAGGTTATCTATGAAATAGTTGTTTCGAGTCTGGGTGATTTTGTGTCCATTGTTTTGATAAACATCAAGCCGGACTTATTCCTGTTTCGCAGTACAGTTTACAAACGTAAATTGTACCGCGAAACAGGAATAAGTCCGGCGGGAGGTATACTCAAAAACAAATATTCTCAAACATGTGGAAAGTTTGCTCTACCCGCGAGGACCTTACCTTTCTCACACTGAGAAGAGCCTCGTGCCCTGCAATGGGACACTTTATAGTAAATTATAACTGCCTCCGTGGCGCAGCGGTAGTAAATGCGACTGTTGTGCATGAGGAATCCCGGGTCGGGCCAACATAAAGTTATTGAGTTTTTCTGTTAAGAAATCTCAATACTAGCCCGGGATTAGGAAGTTGGCGGTGTTAGACACCCCCGTGCCTCGGAAAGCACGTAAAGCCATTGGTCCTGCGTCTGATCTCTCTCCGGTCGTGTCGGATTATTCGTCCCATCGGATCATGAGAGTTAGGGAACAGAGAATGCACTCGTGTTTGCGCACACACTTGTGCACTACAATATCTCCCGCGCCGATGGCCAGTCTCCGTTAAGATTGGCCGCCGTGACCGAAATTCGGTCTGCAGGACATTATTTATTTATAGTACATTATAGACACTTCATTATTATTTACGACAACAGCAGATTACTTATATACAAAGGTACTCTGTATTCCAGCATACCATTTAAATGACTTTATTTACTAATTAAATTTATTCACGTAACAGGTATAAAATCGTCTAGATTTATTTGATTTCCTGACATTTACTGCTAATAATCTATTGAGTCATATTTATTGACGGCTCTGGTATTGCAAACCAATCTATGTTGAAGAACCTATAGGGCGACAATTATGGTCAATCTACGAGTAAGATCTTTGCATTGCATTGCTTATATGTGGCATATTAAAGTTATGAGATCTTTAAATGTATCTGTATCTGTAATTGTAAATTATTTGATGATGATAAAGAGTGACACCCCTTTTACAGGAGAAAGGCATAATAGTAAAATTGTTCAGAACGTCGCGCGTCGGTCACAGCGGGCAAACATTACGGAAACTATCCATCTGCGCAGGAGATAATATAGAGCACGTGTGTATGCGAAAACAGAAGCACACTCTATTTCTTGGGATGGCAATCCGACACGACCGGAGAGAGACCAGGTGCAAGAACTACCACTTTACATGCTTTCTGAGGGACGGGAGTGTGCAACACCGCCATCTGCCTAACTCCGGGCTGCTATTAGGAATTTCTTGACATATATCCCAATAGCTTTTTGTTGGTCTTATCAGGGATTCGAACCCGAAACATCATGGACAGCAGTCGCGTACGATACCGCTGCGCCACCGCGGCAGTTAAATTGAAGCGTTAGGGTAGTTAAACTGTAACTGCTTTTCATCCGGTAAGTATGAGTTACAGGGACAGATTTATAATTTTTTTTCATACCTCTCCTTTCATTCCTTTGCCAGTCAGCAACGCGTAAGTAGCGATGGGTAATCGGAACAAAAAAGGAAATCGAATATTCGAAAGCTGATTTGATGACCGGTCGAGTGATCATTGTGACGTTATCTTATCTTATCTTGGGGCCAGTCAGTGCAGACCGGTGACACTTCGACCCAGTGGGATCTTTTGTGTCGACACTCTCCCAATAACCACTGCCATAGATGTTCATGGCGGCCGGGACCAACGGCTTAACGTGCTTTCCGAGGCACGGAGCAGTCGATAATTGTCAATCAATACGCACATAATTTCGAAAAGTCATATAACTTCCGAAAGTCAGAGGTGCGCGTCGTGGGTTCGAACTCGAGACCCTCTGCATTGCAGTCTGTTGGTCTCCCCACTGAGCTATCGCTGCTCCATTGTGACGTTTGTTAATGATGAAGGTACAGCCTCGGCAGATATGACAGTGTTGACCTTTTTTAGGTCTAATGCGTCTAATCCTAACGACTTTGTTTGTTTGTTACGCTTTCCCTCCTTAACTACTCGATCAATTATCATGTAATTTCGCATATACGTTGTCAGGGGTGCAGAAAAATACTTACCTTTAATTCCGAAGAAAACTATTGTTCACGAGGGATAGAAATTAATTTATAAAATCAAAATTTACATTAATGCGAGCGATGCCGCGGGCAAAATCTAGTCGGTAATCAGTCTTGCCCACTGTACCCGCCATACTAAATGAAAATGTTCTTTATCATGTCTGCCCACAGCAATTATGAGGTTTTATTTTTACATCATCCTCTGAATATCTCCAAGTCGCATATAGAAATGCAATACTCTTGTAAAAATTTTAAATCACATCAATATTTGGCAACTGAATTTATGGCATACCTATATATACATATATATATATACATATATTAATACGTGAAGCAAAAGCAAAAACTTTGTACCCTTTTTTACGAAAATTGCGCGGACGGAGGAGTATGAAATTTGGCACAGTTAAAGTTTATATGGAGAAGGAGGGGCGAATCCTAATATTTATATAAAATATGCATTAGAAATACATTAAATTAATGAACAAACACTACACGCACACAACCATGTATTTGACACACGCAGTCGAAGCGCGTAACTATGGTTACATATATTATATCAGTATATAATGACATATATCAGCAATATCTTACAGGCAAACTTTGGTCGAATTTCGAGCACTAGGCGACTGCTAGTACATATAAAAATTTCGTGTCACGGTGTTTGTGTTTCACACTCCGAAACGGCTCAAGCAATTTTAATGAAAATCTTATATATATTTGGTAGGTACGAGAATAGGTCGTAAAGTATATTTCATACCGCCAGGCGATTAGGGTGTCCTTATCGAATGAATTTATATGACAGAACAACGTTTGCTGGGTCAGCTAGTAATATATAAAGATTCGCTAATCGTGTCTTTACAACTATTAGTTAAGTACTTAATTAATCGCATACCGTGCGTCGTGCGTTTTCTCTGTACTTACAATTAATTAAGTAATCCGTGCGCGCACGTCTGGTGGATCTCATCAATTTATTTCGTGACTCCAATGTCTTAATCATGTTCGACGGCAATGTAATTATTTTGCTTGCCCTCTATTAGGGCCTAATATAGCTTGTTGCTTTATTATTTGGACCCTGAACCCTTCAAATGGCAATTCTAAAGAAATTTGAATACTTATTCGAAAATTGTGTAATCACGCATTCAAATATTGATCAAATCATTGTTATTGATTTTAATTCGAATCATAATCTATACTAATATTATAAAGCTGAAGAGTGTGTTTGTTTGTTTGAACGCGCTAATCTCAGGAACTACTGGTTCTATTTGAAAAATATTTTAGTGTTGGATAGCCTATTTATCTAGGAAGGCTATAGGCTATATAACATCACGCTACGACCCACGGGGGCGGTGCAGTAACGATAAACGCAGGTGAAACCGCGGGAACATCTAGTCGAATATAAGCGTGTCTCAATAATTATTGTTGTCGAAAGTTATTGGAAGCGTTTACGTAAGCGAGGGACTGTCATAAAAATCGAATGATTAAAATCAATCCCGCATTTGAATGTTGATTTATGCTTCACTTATAATTCGAATACTATACTTATATACGAATATTCGTACCTTTGCTTGCATATTCGAAAATTGAGTGACTCCAAATTCGAATGTTGATCAATTGTCAGTGATTATATATAATTCTAATCATAGTGACCTAAATATACACTCGCGTGCAAGTAAATCGACTCAAGCCTCAAGTGCGCATAAAAAGTGATATAACTTAAAAATGCCTTATTTTACCTCTATATAATGTTTTACATAATTAAAGCCTAGTAATTGAGCTTTAAAATTATGTAAGTTGCATGAAAATCGATTCAGTAGGTTAGTAAAAAAGGTGAATGTCAAAGATATTGTAAAAAATTTTGAAAATTCATACAATTTCACAGTATGGGGGTTATTGGGTATAAATGAAACAAAATGTGCATAAGATAAAAAATTTATTCGTGTCAATATTTGGTGTTCCCTCCTCTAGCCTTGATCACTGCTCTCAAGCGATTCTTCATCGACCTTATCAACTTTTTAATTGATGATTGTGGTATTCGGCCCCACTCTTCTACCAACGCAGTCTTGAGCTCATTGATGTTTGTCGGAGCTGGATTCCTCGCCCTAACTTTACTTTTGAGCTTGTCCCATATGTGCTCAATGGGATTTAAATCGGGGCTGAGCGCTGGCCAATCCATAGTGTGAATTCCAACTTCACTCAGGAACTCACGTGTGGCCCGAGCAGTGTGACATCGGGCATTGTCATGCATCAAGATGAAATTATCCCCAATAAAGCCTTGATAAGGGACAACTTGATCCAGTAGAACATTTTCAATGTAACGATCACTGGTCAGACCTCCTCTCCGGCCTCCCCCAGGAACGAAAACAAGGTCCGTTTTTGCTTCTAAGGAAATTCCAGCCCACATCATGCAAGAACCGCCACCATATGCAACGGTTTCAACAAAGCAGCACTGTGAAAACCGTTCACCAGGACGCCGGTACACCCGACCTCTCCTGTCGCTGCCATGGAGACACATCCTCGTCTCATCTGTGAACAGGACCGACTGCCATTGCTCTATGCTCCAATCCAAGTGCTCTCGAGCAAAGTGAAGACGTGCTTGACGGTGGGCTGTGGTCAACTTCGGGCCTGTAGCGGGTCTTTTCGGAGTAAGGTTAGCTTCCTTCAACCTTCTTCTAACTGTCCACTGACTGACAGTTACCCCGCGAACTTGACGTAGCTCCTGCTGCACATCCACGCCGGTAAGGTGTCGATTTCGGAGAGACGTCGAGACCAAAAACCGGTCGTCACGCTCCGAAGTGCACCGGCGTCGGCTGGTATTAGGCCGCCGAGTGAAGGCACCACTCTCTTGAAACCTCCTGTACACTCTCGAGACAGCAGACTGACTCATATTCAACCGACGAGCGACTTCTCGCTGGTTCAACCCTTCTTGCAACAGGGCAACGACTTGAGCGGCTTCTTCAGGTGTTGTATCCATAATTTTCTTCAAATGACGGCTTCAATTTGCAGAGATGTGTTCAGGTCAACGTCTAGTGAGCGACTGATAAGAAAAAACGATTACAGGGGGTTTTTATAGCGGGTTGTGTCGCGCAAGTTGTGTATAGAGCGCAGAGCAGTTTATGGGAGGTTGCGTTCAGTTGCATTCTAAGGACATGTGTTTATTTAAATTACTGAAATTATGCTACCATTTTAAAGCCTAATTACTAGGCTATAATTATGTAAAACATTATATAGAGGTAAAATAAGGCATTTTTAAGTTATATCACTTTTTATGCGCACTTGAGCCTTGAGTCGATTTACTTGCACGCGAGTGTATTTATTTGTTGGCATTCATTATTTACATAATCAAAAGCAACAATAATAATTTGCAACTTAGCTAATATTAACAAACCTAACTACTTATAAATAAAACAAAAATAAAAGGAACAATAAAAATTTAATAACAAAAGATAATATGGCTCTTTTAGGCAGCATCGTTAAAATTCCTAAATTAAATTTTTGACAAATTTGATTTAATTACGATTGAATTACTAAGTTTCGTAGAGTCTCAGATTACAGTGACAACCTTTTTTGATCTTCCGTAATACATATTTCTGTACAATATAATATTAGTTATGATTACGCGATTGTGATAAAAATCGAATAATTTGGAAACGATCTTCAGTCTAGAGAAACAATTCGATCACCGTGGAATATTCGAAGCACGATTCTTGGGTACGAAATAAACAAATCGATTAAAATATAGTATGATCGAATGATCAAAAGTTTGTGCATACGAATATTTTTAATTTGTTTATCCATCGTCATTACGTTTGTGGTTATCACGAAAGTTACGACCTTTCTCCAACCCCTTGCCCTTGTGTCAATCGCCCTTAAATAACATTAAAAAACAACATTTTCGTCTCGTGAGGGAATCAAATTCACAACACTCTGCGTGCTTTCAATGGCGATCACTTAAACCAGTAAAATATACATTTAATATTTATGAACATTTATAACCTATTCGAAGATCCTTTTCAAACAAAAAACAATAAGTGTAATTAGGCAAATACTAAATACCGGATATAAACATCATGTTAAAAATAAACAATTGATCTTTAATACAATTACTGCTGACTTTGATAGATGATCTAAGTATTAGGCTCTTGTCCCACCGACAACTTCTAGCGAGAAGCGATTTTATTTAAACTAGCGGTCGCCTAATGCTCGAATTTCGACCAAAGTTTGCCTGTAAGATATTGCTGATATATGTCATTATAATTATATTGATATATGTATGTAACCATAGTTACGCGCTTCGACTGCGTGTGTCAAATGCATGGTTGTGTGCGTGTAGTGTTTTTTCATTAATTTAATGTATTCATAATGCATATTTTATATAAATATTAGGATTCGCCCCTCCTTCTCCATACAAACTTTAACTGTGCCAAATTTCATACTCCTCCGGACGCGCAATTTTCGAAAAAAGGGGTACAACGTTTTGCTTCACGTATTAATATGTAGATTCTATAAAGAACTGGCGAACATCAAGAGGTAAGTGTATAATTTCATACGATACGTTTTTAATTTGTTTTATTACTAGATTATGCCTGCGGCTTCGCTTGCGTAAATGTAACTTACTTATAACGTCGTGCTCTTGTAACTGCTGGCGTTCCAGCTGTACTTGAACCCACTGGCTTGGTACGCGACGATGGGAAGAGACCGGTCGGAATGTCATTGTTGCCTTGGAAGATGGGCAGGCCTTTGGTGTGGGACGCAACGTGCGTTGACACCCTTGCGCCATCACATCTTCCAAGCACTGAGCGATGTGCCGGCGCTGCTGCTGCAACCGCGGAAACCCTCAAACGGCGCAAATATAGTTAATTAGTCGGAAATTACATTTTTGAGCCGTTTGGGGTGGAAACCCTAGGCTCATGGGGTCCGAGCGCTCGTATTTTGTACAGGGAGATCGTAAAACGCCTGATCGACGTTTCGCGTGATCAGAAGGCTGGTCTTTTTTTGGCCCAAAGAATCAACATTACCATTCAACGTGGCAATGCTGCCAGTCTTCTGGGCACGTTACCAGTTGACAGCGATGCTGAAGAATTCTACGATGCCTAAACCTTTTCTGTAAATATTTAGTAGTATAAATATTTGTGTTTTGTAATTATGTTACCTTTTTAATACGTTTGTAAATGTATATTAGATAAATTCGTTTTAAAATTTATAATGTAAATATTTGAAGTACCTACTTACTTTAGGTAGTAGCAGTAGTTTTTCTGTATGAAGCGTACTCTATGTTCTTTTCTGTTCCCCTGACAACGTGAAAGCGTAACAAACCAACTTACATTTTCATTCATTTGTTAGGATTCCATAAACATTGAATTTTGTCAACATTATTATTTTCTATTCGGCTATTAAACCGCTTTATATAAAAATTGCTTTTGTATGGATCGCCCTTATTCAACATTTTCACGCTGAACAGTCTTCGCCAAGTGCGGAAAATTTCATTGTTTCAGAATAATTTTAAACAATACAATCAAAATTTTGCGCAACTTTGAACCATGTATTATTTGTAATTCTTACGGTAATAAAATTATTATTATTATTTCATATTATATTAATATTATATTAATTAATATTATATTAATTCAGGAACGGCAGCGCAGATCCCCGAATTAATACTATCTATACTAATATTATAAAGCTGAAGAGTTTCTTTGTTAGTTTGAACAAGCTAATCTCAGGAACTACTGGTTCGATTTGAAAAAATATTTTTTGTGTTGGATAGCCTATTTATCGAGGCAAGCTATAGGCTATATAACATCACGCTACGACCCACGGGGGCGTCGCAGTAATGATAAACGCGGGTGAAACCGCGGGCACATCTAGGAAGTAATATATAAGTTTACCAAACGCTTACGCTAAAGAAACACTACCTAGGTTCTGTAGATTGCCATACAGTCGCTAAATTATTTTGGTAACATAATGGTTTCCAACAAAAAACTTTAGTTGTAGCGCATGCGCTATGCGGCTACCATTGTACATAATCTATAGGTACTAATAGTATAAAGCTGAAGAGTTTCTTTGTTTGTTCTTTTGAACGCGCTAGTCTCAGGAACTACTGGTTCGAACTCAAAAATTATTTTTGTGTTGGATAGCCTATTTATCGAGGAAAGCTATAGGCTATATAACATCACGCTACGACTGACGGGGGCGGCGTAGTAATCATAAACGCGACTGAAACTGCGGGCACATCTACTGTATTATACGGGTATAGGTACACTACCACAACTACAACGCGATGAACAACCGACAAGTTTGCTAACGATGTTAACGCGACATGTGCGTGACGCCTGCGTGACGCCTGCGTGATACCTGCGTGACGCCTGCGTGACGCCTGCGTGACGCCTGCGTTTCTCGAACGATTCCGCTGAAACCTCTAGAATGTCGGCGGTCTTAAGGCCTCATATAACAGTAGTAAATTGAAGCGTGGGTGCTAATCTACCTTCATAATGATCGCAAGGTAAGTCTTGATGATCCTGACCTGTCTTAGTTTCTGGGTTATAGTGTACCTTCTAATGACTAGATAGAGTGTGCACTGTGATTTTATATTGTTACCTGGGTCATGGGTTCGAGTTGGGGAACATAGAGTGCACTACTGTTTGCGCACACACTTGTGAACTATAATGTCTCCGTTAAGATTGGCCGCCGTGGCCGAAATTTGGTAAATAATAATAATAATAATCTTTATTCATAATACGTTTTTACAGATTGTATGAAGTCCCTGGCTCCTGTGCTATATGAAACCTGTGTTACAGAAGCCAGTGCCCTCTCCCAGAGTAATGAGGCATATTTATCTTATGTAATAAAGTCACTATTACAATTAATAATAAAAATTAAATTACCAAAGGAAAATAAAACAAAAACTCAAAAACAAATAAATACCAAAACCTTAACGATTGCTGCGTGTACATGGTCTGGAGGACATTACTATTATTATATGAGTAGTACTAATAAATTCAGATTTCTTGGTTACTATAGCGGCAATACGTTTGCCTACCCATAAATATCAGACTTTATATTATAGAATAATATGTTTATTGTACTTATTTATTCACCTGCATTTAAATAAACGTTTATATAAATACTACATTGTAAGTTGCTAATTAGGAATATAACCTTCTTAGATAGGCCTAAGAACTAAGATAAAACTCCTTAGATAATAATAATATCAGCCCTGTATTAAACTGTCTCAATGCTGGGCACGGATTTCTTCTGTGTAACAGTTAAGCTATAGTAATAAAAAGTTTTTATAGACAACGAGGAAACATTGTAACAAAACGAGCGCTATGATATTATGGCCTTCTTCAAACGAGGTCTAAAGAGAGTTCTTCTTTCACGGTAGACAGTGGCTTTGCTGTGTCCTGACGTTACTGAAGTCCATGAGCAGCGGTTTCCACTTACCATCAGGTGGGCCACTTGCTCATCTGCCAACAATGGCAATAAAAAAAAAAAAACATTAATTAATTTGCTGACCTGGACAAAACTGTACAAAATTGATAAAATGCCCGGATGGCGTAATGGTATAAGTGGTCGTCTCGCCACTTCATCTACACCGAGTGCAGTGGGTCCAAATCCTACATGGGACTGACATTCTTGTGATCTACATATGCAAATAAAGTGATCCACATATGTCAAGTGCGGCGCCCGCGCCGGGTGTTATTTTGAATTTGTTGTTTAGTTTTTGGAGTACAAAAAAGGTTTTGATGATGTTTTAAACCTAGATCTATTATATACTCGTTATTAGTGCGAAACCCCTGCGCATAAATTAAAATGACAATTCTCGTACTAGAAACCAAGTCTTGTGTCGGCTTTACAAACATACAATTAAGGGCGCGTTCCCACTATGGAGTGACGATTAATTTATCGTTGGACGACTGTCGTCTCTAGCTGTTCCCATTATATCGACTGTTTATCGTCACTGTGTCGTCGAAATATTTTATCGTTGAACATATAAACGACGAGACGATATTTTTATCCTGGCTACGACAGATAGTTGCAACAACGACACACGTTTTGACGTCATGATTAGTCGTGACGTATTTTTATCGTTTTACGACTGTCATGCTAGCCGTTTCCATTGACTCGACAATCAGTCGTCATTGCAAAAAAAGTCGTGGACGATAGTTAATCGTGTCGTCCTATATGTGCAATGTGTAACATGTGTAACACCTTTATTTAAATACACAAGCCACTACGCTTTAAACGACACGATAATCTATCGTCACGACATAGTGGGAACGCGCCCTAACGGACACGAAATACACCCAGACTCGTAACAATTGTTTGTGAATATAACATAGTCTCACGATTACGCGAATGTTATACTAGACTATAATATAGTCTCACTATTACGCGAATGTTATACTAGACTATAATATAGTCTCACGATTACGCGAATGTTATACTAGACTATAATATAGTCTCACGATTACGCGAATGTTATACTAGACTATAATATAGTCTCACTATTACGCGAATGTTATACTAGACTATAATATAGTCTCACGATTACGTGAATGTTATACTAGACTATAATATAGTCTCACGATTACGCGAATGTTATACTAGACTATAATATAGTCTCACGATTACGTGAATGTTATACTAGACTATAATATAGTCTCACGATTACGCGAATGTTATACTAGACTATTAAAATACTACTGTCCAACTTTACTACTATTTAAGGTATATAAATTACTAGCTTTTGCCCGCGCCTTCGCTCGCGTTAATTTAGAATTTGACAATCTATTCGGGTTGTACTCTGCTTGTATAATAATATAACTCAATCATGATTCGAAAGACCGTTTATTATAATAAGAACGTTATTGTTGTTTTCCTCGGGAACAGTAATTTTTTTCGGGATGAAAGGTAGCCTATGTCCGTTTCTGTACACCTGACAACGTATATGCTAAATTTCAGGATGATCGGTTCAGTGGTTTAGGCGTGAAAAGGTAACAAACAAACAAACTCATTTTTGCTTTTATAATATTAGTAAGGATTAGGATTAAACTATTTAGATTGAGATTTACATTTTGCCGACGCGGTTTCGGTTGCTTTTCAGCAGCTATGGTCACGAAGGTAAAGTTTAACAGTAGTAGTTTAAAAGTTTCAAAAGTATGTCATCATCATCATCTCAGCCAAAAGACGTCCACTGCTGGACATAGGCCTCCTCCAAGGTATTCCACACAGACCGGTCTTGGGCCACCCGCATCCAACCGCAAAAATCCTTACTAATATTATAAATTTGAAAGTAACTCTGTCTGTCTATCTGTCTGTCTCTCTGTTACCTTTTCACGGCTAAACCACTCAACCGATTTAGATGAAATTTGGTACAGATATAGTTTAAAACCTGAGGAAGGACATAGGCTACTTTTTATTGATGTAGGTACCACGCGGGCGGAGCCGCGAGCAAAAGCTAGTATGTAATAATAGTGTATTTAAATAAACAACGCGATAAAACTTGTATAAAGTTATTTCATTTCAATTTTTGAATCACACAAGTAACTGCCCCACATGGGATTCGATAACTCACGCGGCGACCGCATGCGCTACGCGCCTACAGCATAATCTATACTAATATTATAAAGCTGAAGAGTTTGTTTGTTTGTTTGCTTGAATGCGCTAATCTCAGGAACTACTGGTCCGATTTGAAAATTCTTTTAGTGTTGGATAGCCTATTTATCGAGGAAGGCTATACGTTATATAACATCACGCTACGACCCACGGGGTGGCGCAGTAACGATAAACGCGAGTGAAACCGCGGGAACATCTAGTATAATTATATAACACTAGATTTTGCACGCGGCTTGGGTTAGTAACAAAACGTTTTTGGAGTAATGGTATCCTATGTCCTTTTCTGTTTCTCTAACAACGTGTATGCAAAATATCAACACGGCTATTCAAGTTGTTAAGGCTTGAAAGCGTAACAAACAAGCTCACATTCGCATTTATAATATTACTAGCTTTTGCCCGCGGTTTCGTTCGCGTTAATTTAGAATTTAACAATCAATTCGGGTTGTACTCTGCTCGTAATAATATAATTCAATCATGATTCAAAACACACGTGACGCTATCTATTATCATAAGAACGTTATTATTGTTTTCCTCGGGCACAGTATTTTTTTTCGGAATGAAAGGTAACCTATGTCCGTTTATGTATACTTGTCAATGTATATGCCAAATTTCAGGATGATCGGTTCAGTGGTTTAGGCGTGAAAAGGTAACAAACAAACTCATTTTCGCTTTTATAATATTAGTTAGGATATATTATTATATTTAGGCTTTTGCCCGAGTCGAGACTCGAACTGCACTTAGCCCCAAGCGTAGACTCATCTCATGTAGGTAGCCATATTTAACGTTGTATCACAAGCATGAGTATTCACATATATCAACATAACGACACAGCCATAAAATACTAATGCGCATGTCAGCTTCTTACTATGCGTCTAAATAAAGCGCCGACCTTACCAACGGAGCATATGTACCGATAGCATGTTCAAATCATAACTGATATTATAAATACGGTGAAGGAAAACATCCTGAGCAAACCTTTTTCATAGTAGTAGAGCCTCACTAATTTCAGCATGAATGGGCCCGGCTCGACCGAGGAAAGACTACCCTCTCACAGAATATCGACGTGAAATAGCAGTATTCCTACTGTTGTTTTTCGTTCGGTGAGTGAGAGTACCGGAGGCCCAATCACCCTCTTTCACCCTTCCCGCTCCTTTTCCTTCCCACTTCCTTTGCTAAAGGGTCGGCAACGCGTAATGCGTCTGGTGTTGCAGGCGTTCATATGTTACGGTGACTACTTACCATTACTTACCATCTGAGATTTCTCCATAATGTTCTCGAAGATATGTGACGTCTGCCAATTTACATTGGACCAGCGTGGAGGACTATTGCCTAACCCATCTCTTACTGAGAAGAGACCGTTGCCCAGCAGTGGGACAGTCCAATACAGGGCTAATATTATATTATTTTTAAATTACCTACGTCTCGAATTGAGAACTTCCTACTTTTCCGTCGGTTTAACCCACATAGCCCGACCGGACGTCGAACTTGAGCCCTTATACTCGGCAGCCACAATCACTACTATTGCGACACAGAGGGTGCTGTGTGTGTACTTTTTTCTGGATGAAAGGTACCCTATGTCTGTTGGCGAAATATTATGATGATCAGTCAAGTAATTAAGGCGTGAAAGCGTAACAAACTAACATTCACATTTATAATATTACTAGATTTTGCCTGCGGCTTCGCTCGCGTAAATGTATAGGATAGGTTAGTAACAGTACTTTTTTCTGGATGAAGGATAGCGTATATCCTTTTCTGTTCCCCGGATAACATGTATGCAAAATTTCATGATGATCTGTCGAGCAGTTAAGATGTGAAAGCGTAACAAACAAACTCACATTCGCATTTATAATATTAAGTTAGGATTACCGGACTCTGTGCTAATAGGTACTAAAACTTTTCTAACAACTCATTCCGGACTCAGAACCCAGGAACTCTTGATCGTCCGCAAATATAATAGAAATGTTATTAAGTTTAGTTTATTCATTGTGTTTTAGTTTAATTCTTTTTTCTTTTTGTCATTGTCATAATACACATGCTGGTTTTGCCGTAATTGGCAAATTTATCAGCCATATTATTCACCAAACATGTTTTTGTACATTGAAATCAAACTACTTTATACGGATTTTATCGCGTTATTTATTTAAAATTGTATTACATAATTTAGAAACTGTTACACTACTACTACTACGTTTCTCTTATCACATGTATTTTCTAACATATTATATTAGAAAAATACCTGGCCCTTTGGGAGGCTTACACGGAGACATGGGTCCAACGTGACGAGGCCCTTCAAGAGGCCTTTGCTACCGCAGACCTACAGCGGCACTAGCCGCAGCAGGCGTAGGACTATTACTACGTATGGATTCTAATATATGGGCTATGGGTATGGGTGTTTGATGGACTGGTACTACTATAATTATTAACTACACTGGAACATTGAGACAACTACCATCTTAGTCTCCCCGTGACCATGGCTGCTGAAAAGCAACCGAAAAATCGGGGAAAGTGTAAACTTACATATAAATAGTTTTAATAATTTAATTAGCTTAAAAATTAGTAAGGTTTAATAGTAATAATACTACTAACAGTTTTTAAATTATGTAATAAAATGTTAAATAAACAACACGATAAAATCCGTATAAAGTAGTTTAATTTCAATGAATAATATTCGCGTAAACAGAAGACAATAATATGTTTTTATACATCAATCAGTAATGCATTTGCTGTGGATAAACCTAAATAAATAAATACTTATGCCATGGGTGATGGGACCAACAAGGCAGTTGTAGATACGTAATGTATTTAAATAAAATGTCAATTATTATGTAATTGCGCAGATTATACAACAGCATTTAATTTTACAATGTAGGAAATGCGGATGTAAATGTTTATTTTGTTAATTACAATGTTATTTTGTACTCAAATTTTCTTGATTAAAGTGTGACATGATTATTTTGTTTAGCTAGCTAATTTTGTTAGTTTCACGACTCATAAGTTACTAGCTTGTGCCTGTGTCTTTGTTCGCGTGGATTACAGCTAGCTCGCGACGTTGTGGATCATACTATGCAACTAATCCCTGGTTCTTCTAATTAGATGACTTGTTGCTCAAATTACAAGTTAAATCTTAAGTTATCAAACCGTGAAATCTCCATCTAAATGCGTTTAGTATTTTTTGTGTGACGCGAAAACGCGAAATGTCATACAGAATATTTGTTCCTAACGTGGCATTTGTTTAACTTTGTATAATAGTATAGACTAGCTGTTACCTGCGCCTTCGTCCGCGTAGATTTTAACTAAAACGTGTTTGTTTCCGCGGAACCCTATTTTTTTTTCTAAAATCAAAGTAGCCTATGTTACTCCTTATAACATCAGCTATTTGCCAGTGAAAGTCCCGTCAAAATCGGTTCAGCCGTTTCGGAGATTACCCGGAACAAACAGACAGACAGACAGACATAAATTTTAAAAATAGGTGTTTTCGTATAGGTGCCTTATATACTTTCATATGCATTAGATAAAAAGCTGTTATTTTGACATTACAAACAGACACTTCAATTTTATTTATTTGTATAGATGATAGATGACAGTAGCCTAATGGAGTAAGCATTGAACTTGCAATCGAAAGGTCGTAGATTCTAATGCCTTCAAATGCGTTACCGTTATAACCCAACCCTAATCTAAAGGGCTTATTCCCGCCCGCTCCGCTATTTTGTTTCCTAGCGCTCCAAAACTAAAATTAAATATTATTATTATTTTTTAAATCGTTCCCAAGGGCTCCAAAAGCTTATGTTAATTTATTTATTTAAAACCTCTGATCTCCATACATTTATTCCCAGGAGCTCCAAATTATATTACAACATTAAATAAAGACCTACTTACTAGTGTGTTCCCGACAGCTCGTGGTAACGATTTTTATATTGAAGTATTGACTTTTTCTTGGAGCTGCTGGGAATAAAATCTCAAAGTACCTAGATAATGTTTTGGAGCTGTAGGGAACGAAATTGGTAAATGTGGCTTTATTAATTATTTGAATATAAAAATCCTTGGAGCTCCTGGTAATTAATGTATGGAAATGTGAAGTTTGGAGAACAATAGATTTGGAGCGCACGGGAATAAGCCATCTAAAGTCTAGCTTAGCACGAGGGTTAACAAGAAGACTAGTAATTTGTAGCCCGGAGCAGCTATAGACAAAAGATAGATACTTACTTTTATATATACATAACACATAACACACGCACACAAACATCCTCAGTACTCACATAGCCCACACACACTGTCACACTCACTCTTCATGTCAAGATACAGGATAAGTAGTAGATAGTTTAGGTGTTAGATAATTATTCACCAACTTTTGATCTTGATGTACAACGTGCTGTATTCATGTGCCTTTATTGTTTTGTGTCTTTTATGTACTAATAAACAATTATTATTATTATAGATACGACATATTTTCCGTGTTATAAGAGTTACGCTAAGGGACGAATCAGGTAGTTTAAAACACTTATATCTTTTTTTTTTTAAAGATTACTCCCGCGCTATGTACAATTCCTGTCGCGAGGGACTTAGCAAACATTTAACCAAAGAACACCCGGACTCGGAACAACCATTTGTGGATCACACAAAGTGTTGTCCCATGTGGGATTCGAACCCACAACACTCGGCGCAGTGGCAGCAGCGAGGCGACCGCTTAAACAACTACGCCAACATCCCCTCTCTCTACGACTAGTCCAGTTTATGATATAGCATTCCCTACACCAACCATCAAGGTTATATTAGGGGAACCGCTGTACCTTCCAGTGCTCGAGAGCACCTTCCGGGACCAGTTATAGACAGGTCTTATCCCCAAATCTCGACTCTCCATCGTCCTCGTGCCTAAGTGACACTACCTATTCTCCAGATAGGTACCGGAGCAATAAAGCCGCTTACCACCCACAACTCTACAACTACGTCAATAGTCGAACAATTTAACTGAATATTATATTGTATGTATTTGCAGTCAGTACATGCGTACTTGATGAGTGCGCGGCATCTCGCGTTCAGCGGCAAATGTCATAAACCATTACGTACAGAAGCGAGTGAGTATGTAACCTGCAGATGTGACGTGTTTACAGATAACTGGTTTGTGCCTACAGCTTAACCTGAGTGAGCCACGTGCACTTATAACGGGATATAACAATGATACTAAATGTTTGATTTTTGTAATTTTGTAATTTCTCTATAACATAATTTTATTTTTAATTTGATTTTGTTAGCAAGTAAGATAAATTCTATGGGTTATACCTGAAATAAACGATTATTTGTTTCTCTTTCACGGGTATATTCCTAATACGTTAGGAAAATACCCGGCCCTTTGGGAGGCTTACACGGAGACATGGGTCCAACGTGAAGAGGCCCTTCGAGAGTTTTAATCAAAGGTGGGATGGAACACCTACAGCGGCACTAGCCGCAGCAGGCGTAGGACTATTGCTACGTATGAATTAAACGATTATTATTATTATTATTCTGTGTTAATATAAGATATATATGGTCTATATGTCTAAATTCGATCGACGCTTTACACGTGATGAGGAATCAAACATCTTCAAAAACATTCACATTTATAGTATTACTTCATTTATAAATACATCTGCCTGACTTGGCAGTTCTGTATCGCTGGGGCTTTACAAACACTGTAAAGGAACATTAAGAAAACGCAGACTTGAAGCAACAATTTTTAGAGCACAACATTTATTGGTACAGTGTGAGAATCGAACCTACAAAACTTTACAAGGCTATTACAATAACTATTTTAGATTTTCATATGTGTACTATCTATATCTATACAAATAAATAAAATTGAAGTGTCTATTTGTAATGTCAAAATAACAGCTTTTTATCTAATGCATATGAAAGTATATAAGGTACCTACAAGAAAACATCTATTTTTTAAATTTTTGTCTGTCTGTCTGTCTGTTTGTTCCGTCTAATCTCGGAAATGGCTGAACCGATTTTGACGGGTCTTTCATTGGCAGATAGCTGATGTTATAAGGAGTAACTTTGATTTTAGAAAAAAATAGGTTTCCGCAGAGACAAACACTTTTTAGTTAAAATCTACGCGGACGAAGTCGCAGGCTAGTTGATTTATAAAAGCCCAAAATAAAGATGTCACATTAGACAATTACAAAAATCTGCTGTTTATTGGATAGCTTCGAGTTCAATTCTAAAGGTCATTCTCAATAGCTAGCCCAAGTCTTGCAACTTGCCTGTTGCAACATTATCGGCTCGTCTACATGAGACTTAAAGTGTACCCTGCCAAATGTTAGTGTATTAAACCTTTCTTTGTCCCTACGAGGATATAAAGATCAATTTCAATTTTCAATTTCAATTTTAATGCTTTATTGCTCTCCATATGTAATTACATGTTGTTACAAAAAATAATACAATAGACCAAATATGGACCCTGTCGGGCACGGCAACATAGATAGAAGAGAAGAAAGGAGGAAGCCACTGGTATAATTTTTTAAATATTGCAGCAATAAATAAATTAAAATTAATTAAATGGAAATAAGTAATCAAAAATTTAAGTAGGTACCTAAATTCTATTTTCAATTTGTTTATTTTTTAATTATATTTATATATCTAATAATAATATGAATTTATTTAAAAACTATGTTTTAAATTATTGTAGGTATATTAAATTAGTTTGTAATTAAAGTTTGTCATTTAGATATTCATTTATGTTGTAATAGCTTTTGTTGAGGAGAAATTGTCTTAGTTTATTAATGAAGCTGTTGTATTTATTTTCGCTTCTTATGGTACCTGGTAATTTATTATATATTTTTATAGACATTACAAATGTACTAGTCGAGTGCATGTTTAGTCGCAAACTAGGTAGGTTAAGTCTGTTTCTGTGCCTTAATGTAATTTTCGTTTGTATGTCTTCCCTTTTAGTATAGAAATCTGGGTATATTTGTTGATATAGATCGTATATTTGTTGGTTGCTTTTGGATTTACACCAAATAGGTATGCATATATTTTGGTTAATGTTGTTAGGCATAAACTGTCTAAGAAATAAACCAACTGTCACATCTGCACATTTAATGTTTGTCAATGGATCTGTGCGTGAGATATATTTTGTATAGGTTTTATCACCGCGTGACCGGAATCTGCGAATGTGTGATTGTGACCTTTGCCTCACTGAGCTGCTTGAGTACTCTCTTGAATTAAAATACATTGTGTAGCTATGATTATGATCGATGTTTATCGAATAATGCCGAGCCCAGTTTAAGAGTGAACCAGTGAACATGAGAACTGCACGGGTGGGATACTTGTATAGTATCGCTCTCTACTGTAAGTTGTTTTTTTTCTCTGATGATTAGCAATGCTGGTGTTGCCAACTTTGTAAAAAGGGGGCCGTTACATCTCTTAAATTTATATTCTATCCATATTTCATTGCTACTTCGCACCCATATATTTTTGAAGACATTGTTACCGTAATACTGTTTTGTCACAAGTTTCGAGGATTTAGAAATAAAAGATGTCCTTGACAGAATTACATTTCTATTGTTTAAGAATGCAATTACGCAAAATATGCGACCCGCTCGCAGCCCGACAATCCCGTGACTGCCCGAGCAAGTGTATAACTTCATGCAACGTACATAGGTAGGTAAGTAGTATCATGTCATGTGTATACATAAACATATGTATACATAAACATGTGTTCCCACAACTCTCTTAGTGGGCAGCGGTAGTGAATGCGAATGCTGTGCAGGAGGTCTTAGGTTCGTCGACATGAGCAGCGATAGCTCAGTGGGGAGACCAACAGACTGCAACGCAGAGGGTCTCGGGTTCGAACCCACGTCGCGCACCTCTGACTTTCGGAAAGTTATATGACTTTTCGAAATTATGTGCGTATTGATTGACAATTTATCGCCTGCTCCGTGCCTCGGAGAGCACGTTAAGCTGTCGGTCCCGGCTGCCATGAATATCTATGGCCAGTCGTTACTGGGAGAGTGTCGACACAAAAGATCCCACTGGGTCGAAGTGTCGCCGGTCTGCACTGACTGGCCCCCACATAAGATAAGATAAGATAGGTTTGTCGACTCTTAAGCCAAGTGTCATTGGATTATTTGTCAAGAAATTCTTTGCAGCAGCATGGAATTTGCTAGTGTCCCTGGTACACTGGAGAAAAGTGGGTATAACAAAAGTCTGCTTAAACTTTTTTTTTACATCTAAGGTGGCAAACTAGCATACGGCCCGCCTGATGGTAAATGGTCACCGTAGCCTATGGACGCCTGCAACACCAGAGGCATCACTTGCGCGTTGCCGACTCTTTAGGAAAGGAAGATCAGAGAAAGGAAATGGGAAGGAGAAGGAGTGGGAAGGGGAAAAGAGGGTGATTGGGCCTCCGCCACTCTCACTCACCAGACGAAACACAACAGTAGGAAGCTATTTTACGTCGATATTCTGTGAGAGGGTAGACCTCCGGTCGAGCCGGCCCATTCATGCTGAAATCAGCGAGGCCCTTTCGTAGTTATAGGCATAAGATACTAAGGAAGTAGTAACTTATTTATAAAGCTAGGCGCCATTAACTTGTCCTACGTTCTCACCATTCGAATAAAGTGCATGTAAACAAGTGTTTTAATAGGAGCCACAAATCTTCGACGACACTTGTATTTACATAATCTAATTAAAATATTATCTGAGTGTATGTATGTTTATCTGTAGCTATTGGAGGAAGAGTTTTATAATTATTACTCGACACAAAATGATTTGTTTGTTAAATAGGTGGAACTAGTAATAATTCTTGGATCACCGGGGACTAAGTGGGGATATGGGAATAGAAATATAAGTATACTAGATGTTTCCGCGGTTTTACCAGCGTTTATCGTTACTGCGCCGACCCCGTGGACCGTAGCGTGATGTTATATGGTAGCCTATAGCCTTCCTCGACAAATAGGCTATCTAACACTAAAAAAAATTTTCAGATCTAACCAGTAGTTCCTGAGATTAGCGCATTCAAACAAACAAACAAATTCTTCAGCTTTATTATATTAGTATAAATATGTAGGTACATATGTTTACTACATTTGTAAAATTGCAATGTCCTGGACAGGCTTTGTAGTACTGAACTAATTCAACCTGTAACAGTGTTGATATGGAATAAAGATTTTGATTTTGATTCGAAATGTATTCTTAGTTAAACAAATTATGTAATAAATACTGCTGTAATAAAATTACTATATATAATTATATAGTCAAATAACTAGCTGTGTAAATTATTGTGATTTAATATATTGTTTAAATGCATCAAGTATTATAAAATTAAAATATTTCTACACCGGATCACGGTAGCATGTGTGTGACTATTTAAGAAACTTAAGATCATAATTATGTATCATATATTATACATATATATATTATATTTTTTAATACGTTTGTGAATATATATTAGGTTAATTCGTTTTAAAATTAATAATGTAAATATTTGTGTCAATGATAAATAAATTATGTACATACATACATACATAGATTCACGCCTGTTTCCCAGAGGGGTAGGCAGAGACTACGGATTCCATTTGCTACGATCCTGACACACTTCTCTGGCTTCATTCACTTTTATCACATTCCTCATACACGCCCGTCGGTTCAAGGAGCTCTTAACCTGGCCTTTGTCCAGAACGCCTCCGATCTGATCGAGAAACTATGTATCAGAAAATTATGTATCATATTCAATTAAATAAAAAATAATTTATTCATTAATTAATAAACAAGAAGCCGCCGCTGTTTAGATTTCTCTACTGTTTAGCTTTTAGTATAGATAAATTTTTTTTTGGCCAGTGCCTAATTAAGTAGTATACCTGTCAAATATGGAATTAGTTTATAAGTAAATCTGCTAACGGATAAGGAACACTGAAAACTAGTTTTTAAATATGTAGGTATAAATCTATGGTCCAATAATTTAAAAGTAAACTGAAGACATTATTACTTGAAAAGGCTTATAATATCTACTATTGACGAATTCTGTGATGATAAATAATATTGTAATGTAATGGAATGTTATATAATACTTATTTTAAATTTAATCCTTAATATTCAATTTCAATCTGACATGCTATTTAATTCAATCTAATGGCATATTGTGTAATTTTAATTATTTATATTTCTGACATCTGCTAATGAATCGTTATTGACATGTGCATGGCTATTTAATTTTATGATGTGTAAGTTTTATTGTAAATTATCTATTTGTATACATTTCGACACAAAACATTTTTGTTATGAAGTTATAATAAATAAAAAATAAAAATGTTCACCAGTGGGCACCACTTCGAATAATTATAAA
This sequence comes from Catocala sponsa, assembly GCA_963564715.1. Lineage (NCBI taxonomy): Eukaryota > Metazoa > Arthropoda > Insecta > Lepidoptera > Erebidae > Catocala > Catocala sponsa. The sequence goes on from OY751351.1 coordinate 15,656,780, forward strand.
TATTTCATATAGTAGCAATCCAATGTAATGTATTTAAGCAATTGTAGTCGAGATACCATAGTTCTAACTTGATAATGTACTTACATAATTATTATTAAGTTTATATTTGTGAATAAACAATTTTTTTTTAAACATGCTTATTCTATGCTGCTACTGAAAACACCTTGAAATAAAATCCAATATCACTACAATCCAATCGGAAACCAAACCTACGCCTTCATGATCGAAGATAAGCGTAAACTCCAATTATTACTCTAGACTTCCTAGTACACTAATGAACCTACAAGGAAGTCAAAAACAATAATTCAAACAGCAAACGGTTACCCATCTTAAGTCTCGCTTACATAACATCGCTTAACTGCCTAGATTGACGGATCTAACAGCCACATTTACCCGTCAAACAGATATAGATCACGCTAATAAATTCCCATGAGAAAATGCAGGCGATGCCGCTAGGCAAAACTATGTTACATAAGGCTTGTACATCCATCTTTAATTAAAGTCAACTCACGACCAGTGAAAGGCCTCTCTCACGTACATTATGCAGGATTTCGTAAACCTTATTGCTTTAGAAATAGAGTTCAATTTTGAATGTATCGCGGTGAGCTTGGAGGTCTTTGCGGTTGGATGCGTACGCGCTGGGCAGGATTAAAGTGACCGTTGTTTATCGGGTCAACTGAATTAAAGTTGTATTACGCTTGTTGTGTTAGGGTGAGTCGTAGAATTATAATTAAGTACTAAGTTTATATTACTAAATAGAACTTTAGTAGATATAGTTGACTATTGGTGAGCAGATGAGGTAACGTGAATACCTAGGTACCTATCTTAATATCCTATGTTCGTATCCCGGTATTTTTCATCACTATACAGTGTGACTGGTTAAACATTGTACATACTTAAGGACATGACTTGCACTGACACTTCTTGCAAATCTCTTTGCGGCCAACTCCCGAATCGATGACTGCGGTTCGCAGCCGCCTAACATTGCCAACTGCGGCTACACCATGCCTGATATATGTATCAGGCAACGAACCGTTCGTGCGATACTGCAGTCTCTCGATGTTCGGAAAGCCAGTGGACCTGACGGCATCCCAGCTATGGTCCTTAAAAAATGTGCAGCGGAGTTGTCTCCCACGCTTACGCGCCTATACCGGACGTCTTATGCCGCAGGCATTGTGCCTGAGGCTTGGAAGGAGGCGAACGTTCAACCGATACCCAAAAAAGGGGGACCGTTCCGAGCCAAGCAACTATCGTCCCATAGCTATCACCTCGGTGCTCTCCAAGGTGTTCGAGCGGATTATAAACACGCTAATTGTCCGCTACCTGGAGGATCAATCGTTGATCAATGATCGCCAATACGGCTTTCGGACTAAACGATCAACGGGTGATCTTCTAGCGTTCGTCACGCACCTCTGGGGTGAAGCTATGGACAAGCACGGCGAGTCTTTGGCTATCAGCCTTGACATAGCCAAAGCTTCCGACAGAGTCTGGCACCGGTCTCTTCTTTCCAAGCTTCCGGCCTATGGCTTGCCCCCTCAACTGTGCACCTGGATTGCAAGTTTCCAGCAGAAGCGTCGTATTCGGGTCCTTTGCGACGGTCACGCTTCCAAATTTATGCAGGTCAATGCAGGAGTGCCTCAGGGTTCTGTCTTATCCCCTACGCTCTTTCTTCTGCATATCAATGATATGTTGAATCTCGGCAACATACATTGTTATGCGGACGACAGTACCGTGCATGGGCGATATCTCGGACATCCTGGGGCCAAACAGGCTGAGGTTGAGGGGAAAAGGCAGAATCTTGTCATTGAACTTGATCAGACCTTGGACCGCATCTATGAATGGGGTGCCAAGAACTTGGTCGAGTTCAACGCCAAGAAGACCCAGGCATGCGCGTTCTCAACAAAAAAGTCTCCTTTCCTTCCCCTTCCTTCTCTGAAGAACACTCCACTGGTGATACGTGAGAGTCTCTCCATCTTAGGTATGGATCTTTGCCGCTCCCTTAATCAGAAAACCTATATCGAGAGCGTCATTAAGCAAGCTTCGCGAAAACTCGGAGTTCTGAACAGGGTGAGGCGGTTCTTCACGCCTGGGCAACTGTGCGTAATGTATAAGGCACAAGTGCGCCCTTGCGTGGAGTACTGTTCTCATCTTTGGGGTGGCTCCGCGCATTACTTGCTGGACGCTCTCGACCGGTTACAGCGGCGGGCTGTCCGTATCATCGGAGATCCAGAGGTCACGAGTTCACTGGAACCTCTGCAACTCCGTAGGGACATTGCCTCATTGGCATGTTTCTACAGAATATACCACGGGGAGTGCTCTGAAGAGTTATTCCACCTTATCCCGCCCTCCCCTTTCCTATCCAGAACAACGCGTGCTGGGCTCAGATGTCATCCTTACACGGTAGAGTCGATTAGAGCGCGTACCAAAAAGTTTGGGTCCTCATATCTCTGCCGAACGACCAAGGCATGGAATTCTCTGCCAAGGCACGTGTTTCCTTCTTCCTCAATCCTGGGTTCTTTAAGCGGGTCGTGAAAAAGCATCTTCTCAGGCCGTCAAAGTAGAGACCTCAACATCGCTTCGGCTACTGTGGGGGCGATGTGGAGGCCACTGCTCTTAGACCACACGACTGCTTACCATCAGGTGGAGTGTGGTCATTTTGACGAGCAAAATAAAAAACAAAAAAAAAAACTTGATAATTTATGGTCAGACGTAACGTATAAAAAATAAATAAAATAAAATCTGTGTAACCTGCAAAAAAACCTTTACGAAAACTTGTATGAAATATCCATAAAATGTGGACACTGCGCGCGTCGCACACAGCTGTCGAGGCTAATGACCTTTGATAAGAAAAGGACGGGCGGGGTGCAAATTCGGGAGAGTGCAGGGTGCAACAGTGGGGGGTGGGGCGGAGGTTTTGTTTAGCGTTGGTATATGCGCAAGAGTGTCGGCACATTAAGTTTTTATTGGATAACTACCTAGGTAAAATTTTATGTACCTATTTTTTTTAGATATTCGGGTCCAGAATCAGGTACTGAATACCCTACTTCAATATGTCCAGTCTTTTACCAGTCAGCCTGTATAACTATATACATAGACTTACGCCTGTATCCTCGAAGGAGCAAGAAGTGTATTACACAATTTTTTTACCAGAATAATTTTAGGTCCCACCTTATAGGGAGTGTGCCTATCAGACATTACCAGAATAGTTTTAGGTCCCACCTTATAGGGAGTGTGCCTATCAGACATTACCAGAATACTTTTAGGTCCCACCTTATAGTGAGTGTGCCTATCAGACATTACCAGAATACTTTTAGGTCCCACCTTATAGGGAGTGTGCCTACCAGACATTACCGGAATAGTTTTAGGACTCACCTTATAAGGAGTGTGCCTATCAGACATTACCATGCTGATACTAAGAATTTCTTAACGAATCAACTTATTACCAATTTGACCAAGCTGAGATTCGAACGGTGGCTACTGATTGTTAAAACTGTGTCAATTGACCGCAGAGGTATCGTTTACAACTTTTATTTTTAACACGCTTTTATTAGCTGGGTATGTATCTATGAATCTATGTAACGGAATCTTTGAACGTGATTTTCACCCCTTTCAAACCGACGGATTGATTTGAAACTTTGCACACTTATCGAGGACCGATGACAATACAATAACTTAGAAAAATAAAAAATATAAAAGTAATAGTTTAAAAAATATAAATAAATACCTAATAGTTTAAAAAAACTAAAAAACACGCTTTAATAAAAGAAGTAGAAAATAATTAAATAATTTGAATGTAAAAAGCGTGGGGTGCTTTCTAAGATATTTTGATAACCCGCACCCCACGCTTTTTATTAAATTATTTTCTACTTTTTTTAATAAAGAGCGCTTTTAGTTTTTTAAACTATTATTTTTTTAAACTATTATTTATTTTAAATAATGGTAGTGAATCTGTGTTGTTGTCCACAAATAATTTTGCCGAGTCTAAGTGTTCTTTGTGTCCATTGTTTAAATGTTTGTAAAGTTCCCCGCGGAACAGGAATCAGAAAGAAAGAAAGAAAAATTATTTATTTGACACATACCACCAACACATAATAACAAGTATAAAATAAAAAGAAATACTTAGATACAAACATAAACTTAGCGAAACTAAACCATAACAGAAAAATAAACAAAATACATATAAAGTGTCAACAGTAGTGTCAAATAGGGCCCAGTTCAGCATATGTCAGACGAAAGCCTGGTTTTCAACTGGGTCCTTTAGTGACTCACGGATATAAACCATCTATAATCACTCCCAATATGGGACTGTCTTTAAAAAAAGGAAGAATGCATCACTGTAAAGATGGTTGGGTGAATAGGTATCCGTGTCACCGTTTAAATATGACCGCAACTTTAAGTTACATGATGAGATCATAGATTTGAACACACTGTGGGATTGTAGCAACAATTTGAGATATTTTCGCGAACGTTATGTATGAGATAATTACAAACAATGCTTTCCTTTCTCTGAGGACCTTGACACAGATTGTTTTGTTCAAGTGATGTTCCGCTCTTATTGATCGTTTAGAAACGTTTATATATCGTTCCATTGTGTTCTAATTAAAGAAAGATGGCTTGTTTATTGAAATAGACAAGCCTAGATAATATGCGGCTTTTTGTTCTAGCTGTGTGGCTAAATGGCTAATAAGAATTCGGGCCGTATGGTGGTCCGCGTTGATCGTACTATGTGAACGCTTGCATAGCCAGGTCGGGCGTAGGCGATCCTTTAAGGGGACACCGCGAAACGTGACGTACGTACTCATTGACACTCATTGTCTATCAATCGTTAAAGAGCAGTCATAAGGTCTAAAATTGCGATGCACCCGCAATGATCGAGAGCGCTTAGAAATTGTTAAAATCTTAAAATATTATTTAAAAATGATTGGTTTTAGTTATGGAAATAATAAGCTAGCAAATTAATAATATTGATGTTACGAATATATTATTATTTGAGTAATTCCTAAGCATAATGATAGTGTAACTTCCTTGTAATTTCAGAAATAGTACATATTCAGAGGAGTTTTCGAAAATAATTATGATCGAGCCAAAATCACAATATCGTGTTTTTGAGCTAGGAAATTCTAGTTAAAGACATCAATTTACCTATATCAAAATTCTAGATTAATTGGTCTTCTCATAGTCCTATACTATTCGATGAAAGTTAGTGCATTTTTTCAGTGTATCCTCTTAAGAAAGGTCTTTTTTAAAGAATATTAGTTATTTATTTTATAAGTATATATAGTCTTCTTGTTGACTGCTTCAGCTAAGCTAAAAGGCTTGTGTTAAGATTGCTTTCATCGGTAGTGTAATAAGTCAGATCTGAACATACCAGCTCACGACAATAAGTCCAATGTTATCTTTAGAGGTATTGCCAAAAAAGTATTCGCTGCTTAAAGATAAAAAAGGAATCACTTTGTTGCTTAGGTATCAGTCAAATATTACTAGTAGTTATATTTGACTGATACGTAAGCAGTAACAGTAGTCAATAAGTATTCAGCATCGATAGCTCAGTGGGGAGACCAACAGACTGCGATGCAGAGGGTCTCGGGTTCGAACCCACGTCGCGCACCTCTGACTTTCGGAAGTTATATGACTTTTCGAAATTTTGTGCGTATTGATTGACAATAATTATCGCCTGCTCCGTGCCTCGGAAAGCACGTTAAGCCGTCGGTCCCGGCTGCCATGAACATCTATGGAAGTCGTTATTGGGAAGTCAGTGCCCTATAATATCCTGACACTGGTCTAGCCTTAGGGTATCGTTAGCCTTCGGGTTGCGGAGGTCAGATGGCAGTTGCTCCGTGTAAAAACTGATATCCAGTCAAATTCGGATAGACTAGAAAGCCGACCCCAAGTGACTTGGGAATAATAAGCTAGGGAGAAGAAGACAAATTAATTGAAATTAAATAACTACCTATAAAGAGATAAATACAATAAGTATACTTATATTAGATATATTTATATTGACACTTTCTCCTACAATTCGTCTTGTCATCAGTCTTGGCCACGTATGGTGGTCACTCTGTTATAATGTTTTTGTAAGTAAATCGCGGCCGCATGAGTATTTTTTTTAAAAGACGTTGCCCGCTTTTATAATTCTTGACGTATTCCTGTGTCGCGGGGACTTTACAAACATTCAAACAACGGACACAAAGAACTCCCAGACTCGGAATAACTGTGCCTCGCTGAGGTCTCGAGTTCGAACCCAAGGCGCACATCTCTGACTTTTCGAAGTTATATGCGTATTAAATAGTTAATTATCGCTTGCTTTAACGGTGAAGGAAAACATCGTGAGGAAACCTGCATGTCTGAGAGTTCTCCATAATGGTCTCGAAGATATGTGAAAGCTACCAACTCGCACTACGCCAGCGTGGTGGACTATAACCTAACCCTTCTCACACTGAGATAAGGCCCGTGCCCAGCAGTGGGACAGTTTAACACAGGGCTGACATTATTATAATAATATACGTAAAACAATTATTTTTACACTTCATAACTAGCAAGATACCTACCACATGACCTGTCAGATATTTGAACCATAATTTCAATCCTTAAACATGACTAAACGTATCTGTCGCACCTAGTTCATTAACAAAGAACATTTCATAACAGTTAATAAGACAACACCATGTAGATACACAATGCAATGTGTTATTATTTCTATTTACGGTAACCAGCCATTATGTATTGATTTTGGAAAACTAATGATTTTGATTACAATAATCAATGGTATTACTTAATTTGTTTAATAATGTGTCTTGTTAGTTTAGTGACGTAAGCAAGATTCTATGTGTTATTGCCAATATTGAGAGGACGTAGATAACGTAAATACAGATGGCCAAGTTAATGATCTAGCCCAAACTAAGCAGAGCTTGTACTATGGGTACTAGACAATGGATAAACATACATATATACTTATTTTTGTATTATACATAGAAACACCCAGGCCAAGACAAACATCCAAGTTCATGCACATAAATGTTTGACTTGTGCGGGAATCGAACCCGCGACCTCAGGCGTGGCAGTTGGTTACACTAACCACTACGCCATTGAGGCCGACAAAATGCACGATGCAAGTAGATAGTGCAAGCAACATCCAAGCATCTCGATCAGACTGCAAGCGCAAGCGTCTCGCGCGGTTTTGCGGTTTTTTGGGGTTTTTTAATGGCACGCAAGCGTATAATTGCCTGTTTCCTAGAGGGGTAGGCAGAGACTACGGATTCCATTTGCTACGATCCTGACACACTTCTCTGGCTTCATTCACTTTCATCACATTCCTCATACACGCCGGTCGGTTCAAGTTGCTCTTAAACAGGCGTGTATATATAATTGCTTGCAGTATCGGTTCTATCACTTGCAGTTTGCCTACGCTATGGATTTGGAGTTAAAGATCCTATGATGGTAAGAATAGTAGAGGTCGGTATGAGAGCCTCCAGAACTCTCACTCACCAGGCAAAATCCAGTTATTGTCTAACAGTAGGTACCACTCTTCTCGGGTTCTTGTAAGTGGGTAGTATTTATCCAGGCAGGCCAGCTCATTCTAACCGTCACAAAAATGGACACGCTACTGTTACTGCACCAAGTATTGCGAGTTCGATTCCCAGACGGGGCAAAAATTTATGTGGTCCAAAAATGTATGTGGTCCAAAAATGTATGTGGTCCAAAAGAAAGTGTTCAAGATTTTTATGTCCGTTATTTGTAGGTTTGTAAGGTCCACCGCGATACAGGGCCAAACAATAATGCGGAGCCTATCTTTAAGAAATTTTGCAGGATGGCCAAAGCACAACTTCTTTTTAACACGCTTTTATTAGTTTTACTTGTATGTTTGTCTGTACGTAACCGACTCCTTTGAGCTCGATTTTGACCTACTTCAAAAGGTCAGATTTCATTTAAACGTAGACTTATCGAGGACCGATGACAATACAATAATTTAAAAAAAAAAACCTATAAATAATAGTATAAAAAAGACTAAAAAATACACGCTGTATTAAAAAAAAACAAACTAAAAAGTAGAAAATAATTTAAAAAATGTAATGTAAAAAAGCGTGGGTTGGAGTATCTTAGAAAGCACTTTAGTTTTTTAATAAAGCGTATTTTTTTTTTTTTAAAAGACGACTCTGACGCACTGGTAAGTATCTCTGTCACGAAGAACTTTTCTCCTGGGTGGGAATCGAACCTACAACAGTCGGTGGCAATGGCTAGACGACAACTTAAACGTCATCCAACTATTACTGAAAGCTATAGTAACCATTTACAATAAGATAAATCAATTTTATATAGAAAGAATCTGTGTTGTAAACGTTAATATATTCCAAAACAAACAATTGCACGTACTACCAAAGCCGCTTGTAGGTAAACGTCAAAATTGATATAATTACTACGCCTACATAGATTGAGATGCCAAAACTTGCCTCAGCAACGGTACTTACTGTCAGATGGCACGCAAGGACAGTAGACTGAGTGACTGCATCAGATCGGAATGTGCCCATCTCACAATAGGTCATGGAGCTATTGTTTGTGACGCGGTTCTGCTTGTTAATGAAATCCTAGTGACTTTATACTTACATACTATGTATTTATCTAGTACTAGCTTCTGCCCGGGCTTCACTCGTGTAAAAGTAAGATAAGTTATTAACACTACTTTTTTTAATAAAACGTTGTCCTGTGAACACGAAAAAAAACACCATATATAAACCATTTTCGAATCCACTTGAACACACAAAAAATTTCATCAAAATCGATCAGCCGTTTAGGAGAAGTTTAATTACAAACACGCCCAGATGATTTATATATTTAAAGATATAGCATAAGCTAACATAAGTTACTCGGTGATAATATAGCTTTCTAATGGGGAAATATTTTTTTAAATCGGTTACGTACTTTTTAAATCCTTAAAAACAATGAAACAAAAATGAAATCACAATCAAATAGACTATGAATACCTACACTAAGACTACATCAATTTCTGTCAATAAATAAATCTTATTATTATTATATATATTATCATTTGTCCCGTGGCATATGTTTGTGTGCGATAATGCCCAAGTTCGATTCCCGAACCAGCCAGAATAATATTTCTTTTGTGTATCCTAACAGTAGCTCTATTTGGAAGTAAGGGCATACTTCCAGAGAGTATTGCTGGGATCTTAGATACATATTATTATGTATCCTTATGTACTTTTACGTGAGGTCTATAGATATAATATAATAGTTTCTTGGTGCGTGCAAGCAGCAGTTTTAACTATTTATGTAAACAGCACGATATAGATCCATTTACGTGTAATGTGTCCTCAGCAAGAAGGTGTCTAAGTCTACCATTCTTTAAGTAGTCTTAACAGACTATTTTATTATATTCATACATAGCATTAACTTGATGTTAGCTCTTTGTTGCTCACTGTAATTAATTTATTCTATATCTATAAGTGAAACTTGTAATTGGCTCTCAGATGACTATGCTGCCGTAATATCTAATGTGTTATAGCTGTAAGTTTGCCATGTCCAAATAAATAAATAAATTATATAATATAATAATAATAATTAATTATTTCACAAACACACGTACCATAAGTTACACATGCAATGTCACAGTATTTTTAAACCTACACAAACAAGCTGACACGCCCATTTTGTCTGCTTCACATAAGAGAACTTTCTCCATTATTGAAACATTTTTCTTTGATGCTCCGCTCTTATTGGTCGTAGCGTGATGTTATATAGCCTATGTCCCAAAAGTCAACGTCAAGCCGGAATCAGGTAACAAGCTAAGTTATAATATCTATCAGAAAAATATTTAAAAAAGATCTACGATACGTATTTTAAAAATTATAGGCATTTAAAAAAAATAAAAAAGTCTACATCCTGTGACCGTCTTTTCACTCCTGTTACCACAAATATTTACTTTCTGAATTATTTTTTTTGTTATGTAAGCTCGAATAATGCTTCTTTAAGCACTCGATTTTTTTCGATTATTATCAATTTCTTGGACATTCTGTATATAATTTTCTCTTGTTTTGTTTTTACAATATAATGATTCATATTTAAGACTAGCTTTTACCTGCGACTTCGTCCGCGTAGATTTTAACTAAAAGGTGTTTGTCGCCGCGGAACCCAACTATATTTCTCTGCCCAAGTTACTTAAATGGCGTAGTTTTTATTGTGTAAAGCTAGATAATAGCACGGCTTACTCATAAACAACATTTAAATATGCGTCGTTAGATTACACGCTGTCACAGAATGCGTAAGAAAAATAAAGATTCACAGCTCCTCCCCCGTAGGTGATAGCGTGATAATATGTAGCCTATATGTTGACCCGACCTGTTAGTAATATTCATGCAAAATTTGAAGTAAATCCATGCAGTACTTTTTGAGTTTAGCCCGGACATACATACAGACAAACAGACAAAAATTCTAAAAACTATAGTTTTGGCTTCGATATCGATTGTAGATCACGCCCCAAGTATTCTTTTAAAAAAATATTCAATGTACAGTTTTGACTTTCCTACGATTTTATTATATGTATAGATTTGTACCTATGTCCTAACAGCAAAACATGGCTCAACTACTATGCTTTATATTTCTAACTTGTATACCTATATGTGCATACCCATGTTTCAACTAATAAAACTATCTTTATCACAAACGGTCGTATAAGTTATTATTTATTAGTATACCTACCAATAAATCTATACTAATAAGTATAATAAAACGGAAGAGTATGTTTGTTTTTCTGTTTGACTGCGCTTATCTGGAACTACAAGTCGGATTTAAAAATATATTTTCCATTTGATAGCTTATAGTCTATATAACATCACGCTACGACACACGAGAGAGGTGTAATCACAAACGTAGGTCAAACCGCGGGGTACACCTAGTCTATCTTATATTATGTGGGGGCCAGTCAGTGCAGACCGACGACACTTCGACCCAGTGGCATCTTTTGTGTCTACATACACTCTCCCAATAACGACTGCCATAGATATTTATGGCAGTCGGGGCCAACGGCTTAACGTGCTTTCCGAGGCACGGAGCAGGCGATAATCAATACGCACATAATTTCGAAAAGTCATATAACTTCCAAAAGTCAGAGGTGCGCGACGTGGGTTCTAACCCGAGACCCTCTGCACTGCAGTCTGTTGGTCTCCCCACTGAGCTATCGCTGCTCTCTCACCACCTAGTCTATACCAATATTATAAAGAGGAAAGATTCGATTTTTTGTTTGATTGTATGTTTGTTTGTTTGCAAGGATTTCAATCAAAAACTACTTAATCAATTTTAAAAATTCTTTCAACAGTAGAAAGCTATATTATCACCGAGAAGCGGGCTATATTTAATTAAAAAAACTTTTGTTGTTAACATAACCTAACGTACTTTTATGCGGGCGAAGCCGCGGGCAAAAGCTATTTTACATAATTAAATGTCTGTTGAATTTATCTTTCCTTTAATTAGTGGCCATATCTGAAGCCTGTCGGGTAAGCCAGTCGTAAATTATACGATATAAAGCTCATACTACATGTGTACATTGCTTGCTAATTACTATTGGTTATTAATTAGGGTCTGCCTCATTGACCCTACGTTCTTATGCCAAGGGTATGTGTATAATTTTGCGGTAGCTCAAAAGGTCCTGCTTTCGATATGCTGGCAAAATTCCCTCTCACATTTTTAAGGCAGCTATTATATATATATAAATGAGTAATTACCGCTTGTGACTTAAAAGCATTTAAAGAATAAACACAAATAAGGCTCAAAAGCTCTATAATAAAAGCATGCCAATTTCATTCTCTTTTTGGAAAGACATCTCCTGCACTTGGCGTAATGACTGTGTCGCGGGGATTCAACAAATATTCAAACTACCGACATAATACGGCGATACAAGCCTCGAGCTTAGTGCGGAAGCCGCTGCCAAATAAAAATGTGTAATGGTAGTTAATAAATAAATGGATAAATGAATAAATGGATAAATGAATAAATGGATAAATGAATAAATGGATAAATGAATAAATGGATAAATGAATAAATGAATAAATGGATAAATTAATAAATTGATAAATGGATAAATTAATAAATGGATAAATGAATAAATGGAGGAATTAATAAATTAATAAATGGATAAATTAATAAATGAATAAATGGATAAATGAAAATGAATAAATGGATAAATGGATAACTGAATAAACGGATAAATGAATAAATGGATAAAGGAATAAAGGAATAAATGAATAAATGGATAAATGAATAAATAATTACACAAATAAGGCTCAAAAGCTCTATAATAAAAGCATGCCAATTTCATTCTCTTTTTGGAAAGACATCTCCTGCACTAGGCGTAATGACTGTGTCGCGGGGATTCAACAAATATTCAAACTACCGACATAATACGGCGATACAAGCCTCGAGCTTAGTCCGGAAGCCGATGCCAAATAAAAATGTGTAATGGTAGTAAATAAATAAATAAATGGATAAATGAATAAATGGATAAATTAATGAATTAATAAATGAATAAATGGATAAATAAATAAATGGATAAATAAATAAATGGAGGAATGAATAAATGGATAAATTAATAAATGAATGAATGAATAAATGAATAAATGGATAAATGAATAAATGACTAAATGGATAAATGAATAATAATAAATTAATAAATGGATAAATGAATAAACGGATAAATTAATAAATTAATAAATGGATAAATGAATAAATGAATAAATGAATGAATTAATAAATAAATATCAGGTGGGCCGTATGCTTGTTTGCCACCTTAGTTGTATAAAAAAGAACTTGAAGGGGTAGACAGATATATGTATTACATGCAATAGACGACGCTATTGTTATTTACCTACACATTTCAAGACTCTGAGCTGCTACTAAACATCTCTTAACAGGCAAACCACATAAAACTACGCTACCTGGCACCTCAAAAATAATAATAATAATAATAATAATAGTTTATTGTCTCATAGAAAACAAGCAATACATGGATTGAGGCCCTAGACCCACACTAGGATTCCCTGTGTTGTGGGATCTAGTCTCTTTCGTCAAATACAATAGTTCGACAATAGAATAAGATGAACAGAAAGAACAAACAAAAAAATAAAAAAAAACAAATAGTAATAATAATATGGTATGTAGTTTGCGAAGTATGGTTAGTGAGAGTTGGTAACAAGGGGTGAGATGTGGAGTGGAGTGTAAAAGTGGTTATGTGGGGTGATTTGGTGCTATGTGGTGTGATGTTATGTGATGTGGTGTGATGTATTGTGGCTGTGGTGAAGTGTGGTGTGGTACGGTGCGATGTGTTTCATGGCATGGGTCTAGTAAGATTTCTTTATCTTTTAAAAAGATTACTCTCGCACTAGGATTAAAACCTGTGTCGCGGGAGACTTTACAAATATTCAATCGGACACAAGGAACACCCAGACCGGGAACACCTATTTGTGAACCACACAAACTTTTGTCCCGTATGGGTATCGACACCACAACACTCCGCGTAATGGCAGCGACGAGTCGATCCCTTAAACCAGTATGCCATCCTTGCAATCAAATTTCTAATCAGTTCCCAAATCCAGTAACATTATCCCAGCAGGGAATCAAACCTTGTCGCAATTCGAGGCAAGTACGTAAACATACACCGACATCGATGACTCGATAGCGTAGTGGTTAGTGTAACCGACTACCATGAGGTCGCGGGTTCGATTCCAGCACAAGTCTAACATTTGTGTGCATAGACATGGATGTTTGTCTTAGTCTGGGTGTTTCTATGTAATATAATAATAATATGTAAGTATTTACAAAAAAAGATAACAGTATTTATGTATGTTTATCCATTGTCTAGTATCCATAGTACAAGCTCTGCTTAGTTTGGGCTAGATGGTGTTGTGTGTATGTGGTAGAATATATATACCTATATAGGTATATTATATATTTACAAAAATAAAGTGTATATGTATGTTTATCCATCGTCTAGTATCCATAGTACACGCTCTGCTTAGTTTGGGCTAGATGGTGTTGTGTGTTTGTGATAGAATATTATATTATATTTAAAATAAATATATGAAGTACCTCAAAAACACACAACCGTGACCTCTTGATATACTTAAAAAACAAAATGGACGACCTTAAGTAAACCAAATTACATACTACACTATCGTCGTTAATTGCATCGCGTTCAAGGTTCAATTCCTAGTTATGTAACGTAATCACGCTATCGTTACTTGTGAACGCTAATGCTTTGTGCGTAAAGCGTGGGATTATTGACATATTGATTTATGTGAAGATGCACGGATGGTGTAGTGGTTTAAACAGTCGCCTTGCTTTTTCTACTGCGCAGAGTGTAAGTAGTTCGATGTCTGGGTGGGGTGGTCGTTGTGTCTGTTGTTTGAATGTTCGTAACGTCCCCCGTCATTAAGGATTAAGATGTCATCCTAATTAATATTATTAATGCTAAAGTGATTTTGTTTGTTTTTTTATGAGATAGGAGGCAAACGAGCAGACGGACGGGTCGCCTGATGGTAAGCGATTACTGCCGCCCATAGACACCCGCAACACCAGAGGAGTTACAAATGCGTTGCCGGCCTTTTAAAAAGGAGTACGCTCTTTTCTTGATGGTTTGTAGGTCGTATTGGTCCGGAAATACCGCAGACAACAGTTCATTCATGTTCATTTCTGGAAAAACGCAAGTTGTGGACTGCCAACCATCTAAATGATGGGGATGGAAATTCTGATGCGTAGGACGATGGCGAAAAGAGGCGGCAGGGATCAGTCCGTTACGCTATCACGCCTCAACTACTCGATAGATCATCATAAAATTTCGAGTGTCAATCCAGAAATCCCCATCCATCCAGAAAAACTGTACTGTTCCCAAGAGATAGACATTTTTTGTTAAAATATACACTAACGCAGGCAAATTCTAGTTTTCAATAAAATTTATGTAAAACATATTTCATATTATACAAAAGTTTTGCATGCGCATGTTTGTGTCCGCAAACCCAAAAATCTGTCGATGGATTGACTTGAAATTTATACACAACATTGCACATCTATATAAGAGTGTTTTTATATAATTTTTATATCGAAATAAACAAAAACGACTAATTATAAATATAAGACTGAGCTACAGTGAAACGTGGCTGGGTTTAGTTTATATTTATGTACAACAAAATTACCCAATGGCTTGATGACGACTGAACTGACCGAATGAATACGACTGCTGTGTAAAAGGTGTCAGGTTTGAACCAGAGTCGTGTAAAGTGCTACTGGGTTTGCTGTATACAATTTTGGAGTAGAGTTAGGGGCTGTGTTCAGCAGGTGTTTTTACGACAAATACGAATAACGAATAGATTCGTCACTATTACCCCCATCCGATCTAAAAGCAAAAGGTGAAACACCTCTGACCACTTGTACACGGATAACAGGCGTAAGACGAATTTTTGTCTGACTTGGAAATCGAGCCTAAGACCTCATAAACAGCAGTTACGTACACTACTACTACGGCACCGGAACTGCCAGCTTTTATATAACTCATTATTTAATATGCATGACGGACCAGCGAGGCGGTTAAAATTTAAAATCTTATTAGTTATTCTAACTAATAGTCTGTAATTAACGATTTTTGGGAACTAATTAATTATATTTTTGATTTTTAACTTTTACTTTATTCGTATGTCTAGCTGTTGAGCTTACGGTCATTGAACTAATGAGGCAGTCTTTTGCTTGAATATAGACTTAGTTATCCCGTAGCATAAATTTATGAATATGTTTGTTTTATATCCAGACTCGAAACAAGCATTTGAAAATAAGACATATTATTGGTAAAGTCTGAAAGTGAAGAAGGTGGCACTGCGATAGTGATAGCGACAGCTGCGGATATAGTCTCCGTTTTGATGTGTTTGTTCAAACGCAACTGCACTCTTTGTTTCCTAAATCTCATGATACGATGGGACGGCAGTTCGAAACGACCAGATACCATAATCTATGGCAGCTTGCAATATTAGTCATGTGTTGCTGATCATAGGGAAAATAGAATACAAAAATGGAACGATAATAATAATAATAATATTCTACCACATACACACAACACCATCTAGCCCAAACTAAGCAGAACTTGTACTATAGGTACCTACTAGACAATGGATAAACATACATATATACTTTTTTGTTGTAAATACGTACATGTTATACATAGAAACACCCAGACCAAGACAAACATCTATGTTCATGCACACAAATGTTTGACTTGTGCGGGAATCGAATCCACGACCTCAGGCGTGGCAGTCGGTTACACTAACCACAACGCCATCGAGGCCGACAAAAGGAATGGCAGGTACTTTTCCGTGCGGGATAACCTAAACATGCCGTCATTGTGCAATGACCTTAACTATTTATAAACTGCTGAGTACGAGTCTCTTCTACGTGTGAAGGGTTAGGCCCTAGTCCACCACGCTGGCCCAGTACGCGTTTACACACCTTCGAGAATGTAAATATGAAAAACTCTCTGACTGCAGGTTTCTTCACGATGGTTTAGTGCATCGTTAAAGCGAGCGTTAACTAACTATTTAATTCGCACATAACTTCAGAAAAGTTAGAGCCTTGGGATTTTATGCTACGATGATGATCTAACTTTTACGCTGAGCGATGTCCAAATTTTGGCACTGATGGGACACACACATTCATATTGCTTTTAAAACTTAAGTCAAACTTAAATAATTGAATAGATTATATTATTGTTTGTATCGCTACTCACTGACAATACTAACCTTGACTTGATGGGAGGTACTTTCCGATAAGTTAAGCGGAAGGTGTGGTGTTGCCAGTGAGCAGAAATGAAATGAAATAATTATAGTATTAGTATTTGTTTTATTTTTCTAGTTTTATTACATATTGTTCTGCTTATTATTTTGTATTTTTTTTAAATTTTATTTCTTCATGTTTTGGGTATGCTCTTTTGTGTGCCAAAATAAAAAATATTCTTATTTTCTTTCTTTCTTCTTAATGTATCACTGGTCAAGGTCAAGAATGTTAAGGATTTTTAAGCTAAAAAGAAGACCGTGTCTAGCTGTAGTATAATTTCCAAAGGGGATTGACATTACATTATAAAAATACATACATACATAAATTCACGTTTGCTTCCCAGAGGGGTAAGCAGAGACTACGGATTTCCATTTGCTATGATCCTGACACACTTCTCTGGCTTCATTCACTTTCATCACATTCCTCATACACGCCCGTCGATTCAAGGAGCTCTTAACCTGGCCTTTGTCCAGAACGCCTCCGATCTGATCGAGAAACGTTCGCCTAGATTTTCCTCTTGCTAATAATAATTAATTAACTAAACGCACAAACATGCATACATGCCATATATTAGTAGTTAATGTATAAACGTCAAAACATATCGAGTTGCCCTACAGGTGACTTGTATCGATAAATATAATATATCAATGGCAATTTGCATGTAATCATGGAATAGAGGCGGGCTTACTTATCGATAACTCATTAATTATCGAGATTAATTTATTCGATTAATCTTGCGATGTATTCGATGCAACTATGTTTGAAAACGTATGTGCGTAATTAGACTTTATCTTTTAATAAAGATAAGCAAAGGTAAAGCTAAATATGTAATATTAATTATAGGAATGCCTCGCATAAATTATGATACTAACGGTAGAGGTCGTTTACAATTTAAAAGGCGGGCAGCGAGCTATAGTTAATTGACAAAGAGTCAAAGTCACTGACAAAGCTCAGAAAATATAGCCATATCTTCTGAATAATCGATGACCGTTGGCGCAAACGAGTTATAGAGAGACTTAGGCTTAATAAACGTAAGGTAGAACGTCCTGCAAACAAGTAGGCTAAAGACCTGAAGATGGCTAGGATAGGCTGGAACCAGGGGATAGAAGATCAGATGTGGTGGGAATTATCCCCTGGACCAGACTCTGCGCTGAAATTAATCAGCGCAGTCTTCTGCACGCTGATATTAACCCACCACATCTTATCTGATGTTGAGATCAGACTCCGCGCTGATATAAGGAATTGCCTTATAGAGTCTAAAACCGTCGATACCTGAGAATTATATTATTATAATAAATTAAGTCCTATAAATAAGCGCTAGACATGAGCCTATCGCGCCTAGGCGAATTTATAATATGGTTATCTATCTCAATATTTGATCACGGAAAACTTTAAGGAACCGCTGTGATACCAGCAGATAATCCAGTGCCCTGACGTTGTTAACACAGCATCTCTATATTAGCCGGGTAATGCTCTTAGAATTGTTAGGTTCCAAGGGATACGAGAACAGCCAGTCATCTATCGGGCTTTATGCTGTGAAAATGTTTACAAAGCCAGGACCGTTACACATTTGTGTCTCTTAGCGTCAATCACATTACATCCTTTTAGGGATCCGTGTCAAAAGTCGTGATTGATCAAACCTTGTCCATCACATCGTGATAATCTTTCTAATTGAATCTTTTAAAATGGTTCAATTATTATGTATTTACCAGATGTACCCGCGGTTTCACCCGCGTTTATCGTTACTGCACCGCCCCCGTGGGTCATAGCATGATGTTATATAGCCTATATATAGCCTTCCTCGATAAATAGGCTATCCAACACTAAAATAATTTTTCAATTCGAACCAGTCGTTTCTGAGATTAGTGCGTTCAAACAAACAAACTCTTCAGCTTTATAATATTAGTATAGATTACGCGAGATTTCTTGCCGTAGTTAATGATTTGATGAGATTGAGCAAGCTTTTCTGAACATTTATTGTTACAGACAGTGAGACAATGGAACAAACAAAAATGATACAACAAAGACTTATCAACTAACCTAAGATTAAATCCTATCTAATATTATAATTGCGAATGTAAGCTTGTTTGTTTGTTTGTTACGCTTTCACGCCTACTTCCACCACCAATGGACACTGACCAATCATCATGAAACTTTGTATACACGTTACCAGGCGTACCCGGGGATAGAAATTTATTGTCATAATCTAGATTAAAGCGAGCGAAGCCGCGGACAAAATCTAGCACAAATAAAGAACATTTTCCATCTCACAGTCGTTGCAAAAGGGTCCAGATCAGTATTTGCCATTAACCATTTACAAAAAACCGATGTAAAATAAAATAGCTCAGTGGGGAGACCAACAGACTGCAATGCAGAGGGTCTCGGGTTCGAACCCACGTCGTGCACCTCTTACTTTCGGAAGTTATATGACTTTTCGGAATTATGTGCGTATTGATTGACAATTATCGCCTGCTCCGTGCCTCGGAGAACACGTTAAGCCGTCGGTCCCGGCTGCCATGAACATCTATGGCAGTCGTTATTGGGAAGTCAGTGCCCTCTAATATCCTGACATAGGTCTAGCCTTAAGGTATCGTTAGCCTTCGGGTTGCGGAGGTCAGATGGCAGTCGCTCCGTGTAAAAACTGACATCTAGTCAAATCCGGTTAGATTATAAAGCCGACCCCAAGTGACTTGGGAATAATAAAGGGAAGAAGAAAATAATGTGTCACTGCGCTTCGTCCAGTAAAAAGAATTTTGCCTTATACCTTTCCTATTTCTTTCATTCTGTCTGCAAACAACCATAGCCTACGGGAATCGCCTATAACAAGGCAGGCTGTCTGTTTGTTTGGTACGTTAGTAGTTTTAAAAAAACATACTGCATTGTTGTGACGAGCTGCGCGATTGAGAATAGTTGGAATAAATAAACATTGCATTTTATTTCTATCGATATTTTCGTTTTTACTTAATGCTCATATCTATTTCTTATACACCACAACTGTTGGGACTTTAAGTTAAATATAATATTTATAGTTTGTGAAATATAGCTTAGACCCTGTGACACTTATGCCAAGGGCTGGGAAGATGTTGATCATATTCGATTTAAAATTATTTTATCGATTAATGTTATTATTCTCATTGAGGTTTGTTTAATTATTACAATAATAAAAATAGAAAACAAAGCATTTTTATTAAATTTATACATTTTAAATTTCATAAACGTTATTCAACAAGTTCCCTATCCTATGAATCACATATAATACATAACAATAGATTTTCTATTGTGTCTTTCACGGGACAACGAATGGGTTAAAATAATAGGTACGATCTTAAAATTATTTTCTCGCTGTGCCCATTATAGATAAAACATTATAGATATTATAATTTAATAACCAAATGTAAATCTAGCTTTATTTTATAAGCCTGCTCGGTACTTTGTAGTTTTAGTAAGAGGACGCGTAGAACGTCACAGGTACACTTTGATCAATAGTGTGTGATATTGTTTCAACCCGCACTGGGCCAGCGTGGTGGACTCTGGCCTAACCCTTCTCACAGTGAGAAGAGGCCCGTGCCCAGCAGTGGGACAGTTTAATACAGGGCTAATATTATTATAATATTATCAGCCCTGTTTTAAACTGTCCCACTGCTGGGCACGAGCCTCACGAGCATTAGGTCGGGACTCCACCAAAGCGGAGATGTGTGCGGTGTGCTGTCTGCTGTGCGAGAAGAGAGGTTTTCCAGCTCCGGGGACTCCACCAAAGCGGAGATGTGTGCGGTGTGCTGTCTGCTGTGCGAGAAGAGAGGTTTTCCAGCTCCGGGGACTCCACCAAAGCGGAGATGTGTGCGGTGTGCTGTCTGCTGTGCGAGAAGAGAGGTTTTTCAGCTCCGGGGACTCCACCAAAGCGGAGATGTGAGCGGTGTGCTGTGTGCTGTGCGAGGAGAGATGTTCTTCAGCTCGGGTGCGAGGCGTTGAGTGACATCGCTCACTGCACGCCGCTCACATCTCCGCTTCCATCGCCCCATACAAATATTACACATCTCCGCACAGCGAACTCCACTGAAGCTGAGCGGAGAGGAGATGTGTCAATAACACAATTCTATTGGTTGTTTAAAAAACATCTCCTCTCCGCTCGTCTCGTCTCCGCTTTGGTGGAGTCCCGGCCGTATGCAGGCCCAGTAAGATTTCACATATATTCGAGAACTGTTCTCGAATATATTCGAGAACATTATGGAGAATATGCTCTCAGATATGCAGGTTGGATCACAATGTTCTCCTTCACTGTTAAAGCAAGCGATAATTAACTATGTATTTAATACACACATAACTTCAATAAGTTACAACTGCGTGCCTTGGGATCGAACTCGAGACCTCTGCGTGGCAGTCCAAGGATCACCCACCAGGCTATCGCTGCTATCGGAGTATAATAAAAATGCTTTTGCCCGCGGCTTCGCTCGCGTTAATTTAGAATTTGACAATCAATTCGTGTTGTACTCTGTCTGTAATAATATAATTCAATCGTGATTCGAAAGACACGTGGCGCCATCTATTATCATAAGAACGTTATTGTTGTTTTCCTCGGGAAAAGTAATTTTTTTCGGGATGAAAAGTAGCTTATGTCGGTTTCTGTACACCTGACAACGTAAATGAAAAATTTCAGAATGATCGGTTCATTGGTTTAGGCGTGAAAAGGTAACAAACAAACAAACAAACTCATTTTCGCTTTTATAATATTAGTTAGGATTAGGATTATTAGCGCACTACTTGGTAGCGCAATTTGGAATATTTTTGATGCGCTTCGCATTATTGCGCTCCAAATTGGTGCGCTAAATGGAATACCACAACGATCGGCAGTCAGTATTAACTAAACTTACGCCATTGCACTAACGAGCTACTCAGTGCCAATGAGTTAGCACTTATATGTAATGATTCCGTTTTACTTACAAATGATTTGGAGTTAACATCATTATAGCATACATAAAGCAATCCTGATTGCTAGCAAGCAATTTAAGTTGTGGTTTCATTATAATTTGTACATCTCATTTTTACGAGTATACCTACTAATATAACATATTATATTCACGCCTGCTTAACACCAAAGGGATAATCAGAGATATATTGAAATCACTTTTTGCTAGCTATACTTTAAGTCTCGCATAAAAGAAGTGACACTATCTTCTCTCGGGCATTTGCAGTATAAAGCGCATATTGACATTGATGACGATCAGTGTCATGTTTGTTGATAAGAGCCGGGGTCGTTCGGAAATGTAACACCACATTAATTGCTGCGCTCAAATATTATAATATAACGTCTTTATTATTATTTTCTTTTAGTGTTTTTATTTTCAATATAGTTTTAACTATAAATATGTATACATTATAAGTATTATATATATAAATACCAATATTATTATTTAGTATAAAATTACTTTTGCCATCTATGACCTCCTTCTACCTAATTTATTTAATTGTTATTTCGTTTTTATTTTATTTTTTAATTGTGTTATATGTATGTAGGCACAGGATGATGTATGTAACGTATTATTCACTGCTCAATAATTACGGATTGGCTAATGGTTATATAAACATAGAATGTTTAAAGATTGCGTCGAAAATAAGCGATTCGTCGTGAGCGAGGTGCGCGTGAGATAGCCGCCTCGCCACCACCGTTGACGTTCCGCAAGAGTGACGATACTTGTCACCCTATTTCGACGTAATTGACAGCGGATATCAAATGTTATGTGCAGTGCCGACATGTATATTGCTGCCTACATGCACCGAAATCATGCAGGCTCTGCGAGAATACCAGCGTTGTGGATATACTGCAACATTGCTGACGCAGGACCTTATTTGTTCCTAAACATGGTTGTGTTTCCCGTTACCTTGTAAGCGTGGAACAAATAAAATTATTCTTCTTTCTTTCTTTCTATTGAAGTGAGCAGCTTAGCGCAGGTGTGAAAATTATAAGCCCATTCAATATTTGCCGTCATCTAGTCGATTTTAAATCAGAATCCCAACGCCATCTATTGGCGTTCGACAGAACCTACGCTACTACAATTAATACAAACTACTAAGAATATTGGTAGCTCTCTAACAGATCTTCAATTTGGACTTCTTAGTCTCAGTCAGGAGCAATGTTTGTCATTTTACGTATGGATAGCTGGTATATATTGAGTAGTAGAGCCTCGCCGATTTCAGCATGAATGGACCGGCTCGACCGGGGAAGGACTACCCTCTCACAGAATATCGACGTGGAATAGCAGTAGTCCTACTGTTGTGTTTCGTTCGGTGAGTGAGAGTATCGGAGGCCCAATCACCCCCTTTCCCCCATCCTGCTCCCTTTCCTTCCCACGTCCTTTCCTAAAGGGTCGGCAACGTGCAAGTGATGCCTCTGGTATTGCAGGCGTCCATAGGCTACGGTAACCACTTACCATCAGGTGGGCCGTATGCTTGTTTGCCACCTTAGTTGTATAAAAAAAATATATATATATATGTCGGAACGGCAATACTGTTAGTTGGGACACTAGCGCCATCTAGTGACACAAAGGCAATAAGGCGGAACGCCAGCGCCATCTAGTGGCGCTGGCTACTCCGACATATACAATACATGTTGACAGTTTCTGTTTTAATAAAATTGCATGTCCTTCAAAAGCTTTTTCATCGACAAGACTGCACGAATGGTTTAAATAAGGGATTAAATATTATGACCGCAAAAAATAGTAATTGTGCACCAAAATATGCTTACTAAAATATATCTTAACGAGCACCTATACGCCTCAAATCAATGCATTCCATCTCGGAAGTGTTACGTTATGTTAGGTTCCTTCTTAAGGGGTCACTGGTACAGAGTCGGGGGACTCTGTACCGGCTTGCACGACCCCACACGTCTGGGGGGTGGCCTTGGTGAGCAAGGCCACCCCTCCACAGGTGCTGAGGCCCGGTTACCATCAACCGCCGGGGTGGGTTGGTGATTGCTAACGCGACCCCATCCCGCCCCACCCCGTCGGTGGAGGGACTGCTCACCCCAGGTTTTTAGTGTGTATACCGACCCCCTTCAGGGGCGGAGAGTCTCACATAACCACCCTCCCCTACCCGGGGGAGGGGGTATCAATAGAGGATTTTCCTGGGCCAAAAACAAAAAAAAAAGGTTCCTTCTTAAACCCACCCAAAAATAGGAGCCCCGCGAAGCTCGAGCTCGCGGGCTCTGTCGACTTATTTTGATCTCTTTGCTGTGCAATTTAATATTTTTGGTATTAAAATGCGGTTTTTTACCGACTTCAAAAAAAGGAGGAGTTTGTTACCTCGTTACTTTCCACTGGGTGAACCGATTTTGATGATTATTTTTTATTTGAAATCTGGTGCTTCCCGTGTGGTCCCATTTAATTTTGATCAAGATTTGACCATTCGTTTTCGAGTTATACTTAATAATGCGTATTTGGCTACATTGATGATGTTCTCATATTTGGCAAGGTTCACTAAAAACCGAGAAATAAACAAAATTTTAACAAAAAAGAAAACTGACTTCAAATAACAATATTCTAAAACTTAAAATGCACTAAAAAGTTAATAAATAATTGCATATTCTTGTGAATAATTAAATTATTGTTATTATTGGAGTCGGTGTCAGCCAAGGTAGGTTTGTAACTAATTAAACATGAGATGTCTTACTATAATCATAACATAACATTGGCATGCACAATTACACATATAGACGCAGCACGCGGCGCGGGCGGCTGACACCGACTCCAAAAATAACAATAATTTAATTATTCACAAGAATTTGCAATTATTTATTAACTAGTGCATTTTAAGTTTTAGAATATTGTTATTTGAAGTCGGTTTTCTTTTTTGTTAAAATTTTGTTTATTTGGTGATTATTTACTATTTTTGACTGTTATATTTTACTATATCTGGTGATAAGTTAAACATATGTATGTTAAAACTTAATTGCTGGTTTATACTAAGTATAATATTATGTAAGATACTTTGATAATCTGTTTCTATCAGTGGAGGCTTGTTATTGGCAATTTGATTATGTAGTTACTAGTAACCTAAAATTGTTATTAGACTGTAAGCTTTCCATAAAAGAATAAAAATAAAATAAATATAATAAATAATAATAAGCCTATAATTGCCTCGCTACTGGCACTCGCCAAGTGTTGTGTGTTCGATCTCCACACGAGACAAAAAATTGTATGTTCCACAAAATGTCGGCCTCGATGGCGTAGTGGTTGGTGTAACCAACTGCCACGCATGAGGTCGCGGGTTCGATTCCCGCACAAGTCAAACATCTATGTGCATGTACATAGATGTTTGTCTTGGTCGGGGTGTTTCTATGTATAATATGTAAGTATTTACAAAAAAAAAGTATATATGTATGTTTATTCATAGTACAAGCTCTGCTTACTTTGAGCTAGATGGTGTTGTGTGTATGTGGTAGAATATTATTATTATTATATTATGTGTTACATGTCTGTGTTCCTTGCGTCAATAGTTTGAGTGTTTGTAAAGTCTCTCGCGACACAGTAGTTTCTACTAGCGCGCGAATTGTTCTTTTTAAATCTATACCAATATTATAAAGCTGAAGAGTTTGTTTGTTTGTTTGTTTGAACGCGCTAGTCTCGGGAACTAATTGAATTGAAAAAATATTTTTGTGTTGGATAGCCTATTTACCGAGGAAGGTTATAAGGCTACATAACATCACGCTACGACATATGGGGTCGGCGCAGTAATCGTAAACGCGGGTGAAACCGCGGGCACATCTAGTAATGAAATAAAAAGGTGCACTTACAGGCTTTATTGGTTTGTCTGTCAATCTTTTTATCTTTAAAAGTAAAATGAGCAGAAAAATAACATTCCTTTGGTGTACTAGGAAAAGCTGCTCACACTCAGTACTATAATGAGCGAGTAATGTGCGCGTTTAATGCTTATGTCTCACTAAAGATATTTACATATAAATAATTACTAATATATGCAATATTATAATATTAATCACGATATATGACATTCTTTAGATTATAGCATTAATAACTTCCGCAGTAATGAACAGGTGTCAAGAAATTATTGTCATGTCTTGAGTAATAAATAATTTTCTTTATATTTACAACGTTAGAAGCGTCGATTTATTAGTAGGAGATCGTTGGACTGTCGTTCGGGTATCAAACCCACTACTCATAGCGTAATGGCAGACCCACACATATTACCTACTCTAGAAAAGAAATACTATTATAATATTATAAAGAGGAAAGATTTGATTTTTTGTTTGCTTGTTTGTTTGTAACGACTTAACTCAAATACGACTCAACCGATACAAAAAATATTTTGCCATTAGAAAGCTTAAATTTAAAGCTTTATCACCGAGTAACAGGTAATAATTAATTTACAAAATAACTACTGTTTCTAACATAACCTAACCTACTTTTACGCAAGCGAAGCCGCGGGCAAAAGCTAGCCAGTAATGAAGCCATTCCTATGTGTAACTTTTGAAGACGACAAAAATCGAGTAAAATAATTTACAGTCATGTTATACCTATAAGGTAACTTAGGTTACTATTATATGACAATTAAACAAACAACCAACCAACCAACCAAGACAAACATTTGTGTGCATGAACATGAATGTTTGTCTTGGTCTGGGTGTTTCTATGTATAATATGTATGTATTTACAAAAAAAAAAAAGTATATATGTATGTTTATCCATTGTCTAGTATCCATAGTACAAGCTCTGCTTAGTTTGGGCTAGATGGTGTTGTGTGTATGTGGTAGAATATTATTATTATTATTATTATTATTAATTATAGGTTGCTTCTATGAACCATTAACCACTCAAAACTATGGTTAACTATAGGCAACCACCAAATGTTAACTAAAACCAAGTTTATTACCCTATATTGTGGGTGCGTAACCATTTATTTGTAACCTAACCTACAAAATTTGTCGGTCTCGATGACGTAGTGGTTAGTATAACCGACTGAACGAACGTTAGAACGCGGATTCGATTCCCGCACAAGTCAAACATTTATGTGCATGAACATGGATGTTTGTCTTGGTCTGGGTGTTTCTATGTATAATATTCATGTATTTACAAAAAAAATATATATGTATGTGTATCCATTGTCTAGTACCCATAGTACAAGCTCTGCTTAGTTTGGGCTAGATGGTGTTGTGTGTATGTGATTAATATTATTATATTATTAAAATCTTCTAATCATTATCGTAGTTCTAATAATACACTTATAACGACAGGTGATGATTTTGGCCTGAGGCAAGCAATCGGTAGGCTCATTAATTGATGGGTACGCAAACATTATGTTTATTTAGAGGTCTTATCGATCATCGATGTGTGAGAATTTTAGGCCGAAGGGAAGGTTACATAGTTTTTTTGTAATTATAGGTTAAGTGAAGCGTGATCCGTTAGGTAGCGTATAGCGGTGGTGATTAGAAGATTATAAATATGTACATATATGCTGTTTAGGAGATCAGTGGTTGAACTGACTAGTAGTGGACGCATCCAGGTATTTATTTTAGATTTTTGTAGTCAGAAATATATGGTATAATGGGTGTACATAGGAGTTACATATTTTACAACTCATATAATATATTTCACATGAGCGATAGTTCAGTGGGGAGACTAACAGACTGCAACGCATAGGGTCTCGGGTTCGAACCCATGTCGCGCACCTCGGACTTTTGGAAGTTATATGACTTTTCGAAATTATGTGCGTATTGATTGACAATTATCGCCTGCTCCGTGCCTCGGAGAGCACATTAAGCCGTCGGTCCCAGCTGCCATGAACATCTATGGCAGTCGTTATTGGGAAGTCAGTGCCCTCTAATATCCTGACACTAGTCTAGCCTTAGGGTACCGTTAGTCTTCGGGTTGCGGAGGTCAGATGGCAGTCGCTCCGTGTAAAAACTGATATCCAGTCAAATTCGGTTAGACTAGAAAGCCAACCCTAAGTGACTTGGGAATAATAAAGGCTAGGGAGAACATAATATATTTAACAGCCTCCCTTTGTCTGAACCTAGGAAATAACATTAAAAATACAGGAAATTTTGTAATCACTCTGCCCTATATACTTTGACTTACATATGTAAGTGTTACTTTGTGACATAAATAAATAATAACTTTTTAATTTTCAGTTTTGTGATACTACCTTTTCACAGAATATCTACGCAAAGCAGAAGTATAGGTACCTACGTACAACGCTAGCAGCCAAACAACTACCGCAATGCCTACTTTAACTTGCTACAAAATACATACATAGACTCACTTTCATTATATTCTTCATCTTAATTGCCTCGGTGGCGCTTGGCTTAAAGATGTCGCATACCATGTGCTTCGGAAAGCACGTAAAGCTGACTTGCGCTTGGTCTCTCTCTGGTCATGTTGGATTGCCGTCCGATCGTATTATGAGAGTTAGGGAACCGAGAGTACCGCGTAAGGTATAAAGGTCTGTCAGTACATCTTAAGCGGCACTCTCATTCTGCACGCTCCGCTGCTGCCTAAGCTAGTCAGTTGTTTCCTTGAAGATGCTTCTGTGATGACAGAAAACATATTCACGTCTATGAGTGACTGTTATATTTTATATCTGTTCACCACCTTACATAAAAAAGAACCTATATAAATCATGATTGCAATCTCTGAACGTTGGATAACTATTGATAGTCTATAAAGTAGGTGACGTCACAAACAATCTGCGCCACGCGTCGCCTCTCGTTCTCGAACTGAATATAATTAACCTTATGTTAAAAATATTGGTTCATTAAACTGCACATGCAATAGAATAGAGTGCAGCCTTTAATCTTGTGATATAAAAGGAATGTATGTAGTATTGTTTTACGTTTACGTGAAAGTCATTGCAATATTGCCTCGATGGCGTAGTGGTCAGTGTAACCGATTGCCACGCCTGAGGTCGCGGGTTCGATTCCCGCACAAGTCAAACATTTGTGTGCATGAACATGGATGTTTGTCTTGGTCTGGGTGTTTCTATGTATAATATGTATGTATTTACAAAAAAAACTGTATATATATGTATGTGTATCCATTGTCTAGTACTATGGGTACTAGACAATGGATAAACATACATATATATACAGTATAGTACAAGCTCTGCTTAGTTTGAGCTAGATAGTGTTGTGTGTATGTGATAGAATATTATCATATTATAATTAAACTAAATTAAAGGGATTTTTTCGCGATTTATTTTGAAAACATATTTTATGTTACTTTTAAACTATTTATATTTGCAGTCTCCTCAACGTTTCGATTGCTTTTCAGCAGCCATGGCCACGGAATGAATAAGACTATGGTAGTCTAGGGTTGTATGTCAAGAAACGAGTCGTTTTACTTACGGACAATTAATTTTTAACACATATTTTATGAAAAGTATGTCAAAACTTATTTATCGGCAGCTAAAGCGACTCGTTACTTGATAAGGGGACCGGGTCTTATCATGTTATAGCCTTTCTTGTCTTTGTCGGTGTAACAGATTTAACAATAATAATAATAATAATGTCCTCCAGACCCATTCTTAACGGCCAATCTTAACGGAGACTGACTATCTGCGCAGGAGATATGACTGACTATCTGTGCATAAGTGTGTGCGCAAACGCAAGTGCACTCTCAGTTCTTTAACTCTCATAGATCGAGCGCAGGACCAACGGCTTTACGCGCTTGCCGAGGCAGGGGGTGTCTAAGATCCCTAACGTCCTAACTCTCGTTTTGAGATTTCTTAACAGAAAAATCCAATGACCTATAATTGACCCGATCCGGGATTCGAACCCGAGACCTCATGAAAAGAATTCGCATTCACTATCGCTGCGCCACGTCTTAGTAACAGTCTATATATGATCGCACTTATTATTAATAAATTTATGACACGCCAAATAAAAGATGTTGCATGCTGCATGGCTGAATATAGACTTTTTTTTTCACTACACATTTTCAGTAACACCTCATAGAGGTGTTACTGAAAACCCACCTATACTCTACCTATAATCGCAAATGATTATTATTATTATTAAAAAAATATTTGGTTACTAATTAATATAAACAGAACGTATAAAGAGACGCACTCACTCTTACAACTAATACCACAACGAAAACTCGCAACATCATTTATCAAACGAACTATACATTTAGTAGATGCTCTGAATTTGGCAAGTCATCGTCAAGGCTTGCCCTATCACGAACTAATATGAATTACTCTTAATACAGTCCTCCAATCTGTTATTACTTATAAATTATATTATAGGTTTTGTGATGTATGGATTGAATACCAATAGACTACAATGTCGAAAGATGAAATTTAATGTGTTAAATATCTATTGGCAATGTCTGCCCACGGTCTTCCAATGTGTACTTGCATACGAAAGTAGTTTTGTTTGTTGCGACGGTTAAATTGCTGTATCGATTTTAATTGTACTTGGTATGGGTATAGTTGGAGGGAAAGGATTAGTTTCCGCTTAAGAAATTCTGAGTTAGATTTTTGTAAATCATATTTTTTGTACCATCGCGTTTTGTTTTAAATTCAGTGTCGCGAGGTACCTACTTTCCAAACAAACGACACTATGAACACCAAAACACGAAACAAATACTTCTGGATGAGAATATTTTGTCCTATATTTGAATCGAGTCCGTATTACTCGGCGAGTGGCAAGTGGTATGTCGACCACTTAACCATCCATGCAGTCAAATAGACATAACTTATTTACAGTTTTATTTGTAAAAGCTGGGTGTGCCTGTAATTGCCATTCCCAAAAGAATTTTGTATAATTATATATTTTTACAATATTTATATAATAATAATAATAATAGCCTCCATTTTAATCAGGGCGATCAATCTTAACGGTGAGCAGTGATAGCTCAGTGGGGAGACCAATAGACTGCAATGCAGAGGGTCTCGGGTTCGAACCCACGTCGCGCACCTCTGACATTCGGAAGTTATATGACTTTACGAAATTATGTGCGTATTGATTGACAAGTATCGCCTGCTCCGTGCCTCGGAAAGCACGTTAAGCCGTTGGTCCCGGCTGCCATGAACATCTATGGCAGTCGTTATTGGGAGAGTGTCGACACAAAAGATCCCACTGGGTCGAAGTGTCGCCGGTCTGCACTGACTGGCCCCCACATAAGATAAGATAAGATCTTAACGGTGACTGGCCATCTGCGCAGGAGTTATTATAGTGCACAAATGTGTGCGCATACACAAGTGCGCTCTCTGTTCCCAATCTCTCATAATCTGATGAAACGGCGATCCGACATGACCAGAGAGAGATCAGCGAGGGCTTTACGTGTTGTACTAGGCACTGAGGTATCTAACACCACCAACTTTCTAACTCCGAGCCCGACTATCTTATTGGATGGACCCGGGATTCGAACCCGCATTGACTACCGCTGCGATTAGGCAGTGATTCTAATATATGCATGTTACCTATTAGTATTCCAATAAAAATAAATGTTCAAATATTCATGAGAACCTTATATTGTCTTATACAATTATCACCACGATTTTGAGTTTTAGTGTTGATTGTGCTATTACCTACAGCAATAGGGTCTGGTACCTGCAGCCATTTTGTGGTTAAGGTCTCTAGGCACGTAATGGTCCATTATAGTGTAATGAGGCGATCTTGTGAAGGGCTTGTAGATAAAAGGTTATAGTAATGTGAATGACCTTTATACTGTACTAGCTTTTCGCCGCCGCTTTGGTCGGGAACTTTTTTTTCTGGATGAAGGGTATCCTATGTTCTTTTTTGTATCCCTGACAACGTGTATGCGATATTACATGATGGTCAGTCGAGCAGTTAAAGCATAATAGGTAACAAATGAACAAACTCACATTCACATTTATAATATTAGTAAGGATTATCTGTCCCCCGCGGATCCACTCGTGTTTATGATTTTGGCTCCGCTCCTATGACTGGTAGCGTGATGTTAATTAGCCTATATATATACATAGTCTGGTCATAAGTTCTGTCACACAATAAAAACTTTAGAATTTAAAATGCTGGCCACAAAAAAGTTTATTGAATTAGAATTTCGAATTTTTCATGAATATAAAAATGTATACTTTTTAGAATTTTACTCATTTTTAAATATGGAGTGGACACTTAAAGAAGACCGTGTTGTGGTTATTGAGTTGCATCGTTGCGGTTACGCGCCAATTCAGATTATTGACATATTGAAAAATTTTAATATAACCATAAGATTCGTTTATCGTACCATCAAACGATACAATGAAGACTCTAGTTTAGATGACAGGTCAAGAAGTGGTCGCCCTCGCTCTGTTCGCACTCCAGCAGTGATAAAAGCTGTGAAGGCGCGAATTCAAAGAAATCCCATATGTAAGCAAAAACTTTTGGCCCTTCAGATGGGTTTAAGCAGAACCACGGTGAAAAGGGTGTTAAATAAAGGCTTCGGGCATATCGAATAAAACAGGACATTGTTTGGACGCTCGTTTAATGGACCTGAGGTTGAAGAGATGTCGTGCTTTGTTGAAGCGGTACGCGGGAAACAAGCACCGGGAAATTCTTTTTCGGATGAAAACATTTTTTATGTGGAAAAGAGCTACAACAAACAACATGATAAGGTGTACACACACAGCAATGAAGAAGCGAGCAACCGTATTCCGCGTGTCCAACAAGGCCATTTTCCATCCTCACTCATCGTTTGGTTGGGAGTCTCTTATTGGGGCTTAACTGAGGTACATTTTTGTGAGAAACGCGGAAAGGTGTAGAAACGATTGCAGTTGTGTATCAACATACAGTCTTCACGAACCTTGTGGAACCTGTTTCTATTACCATGTTCAATAACAGGCGCTGGGTATTCTAACAAGATTCTGCGCCAGCTCATAGAGCGAAAAGCACACAAGACTGGGCTGGCGGCGGGTGAAATTGACTTCATCGGGCACGAAGACTGGCCCTCCTCCAGTCCATATTTGAGTCCGTTAGATTACAAGATATGGCAACATTTAAAGGAAAAGACCTGCTTAACGCGTCATCCTGATTTGGAGTCACTCAAGGCATCCTTGTTTAAGGCAGCCGCCGAAATTGACATGGACCTCGTTCGTGCTGCGATAGACGACTGGCCGCGAAGGTTGAAGGCCTGTATTCAAAATCGCGGAGGTAATTTTGAATAAACTTTATTAGCATAAGAATCTGTGTTTTATTAAGTTCATTTTGGTATATAAATGTTTACATCACTAATAAACACGTCTCAATTATGTCATATTAAACAGGTGACAGAACATATGACCTGACTATGTATATATATCAAGTAATTAAGAATGAAAACAATCACACACTTTAGGTTTACTACTGACTGTCTCTGTGCCGCTTTGTGGCTATTTTTTTTTTTTCGCATGCGGTACATAACTATGGGTACTAATATTATAAAGCTGAAGAGTTTGTTTGTTTGTTTGTTGTTGTTTGAACGCGCTAATCTCAGGAACTACTGGTTCGGTTTGAAAAATTAAATAATGTTGGATAGCTTATTTATCGAGTAAGGCTATAGGCTATAGGTATAACATCACGGTATGACCCACGGGAGCGTTGCAGTAACGATAAACGCGGGTGGAACCGCGGGAACATCTAGTCGTATATATCTTTAAGACATACCAGTGTAATATAGATAAACACTATAATATAACAGTACAGTCGTAAATTATAATCGGA
The DNA here is from genome assembly GCA_963564715.1 of Catocala sponsa. Taxonomy (NCBI): domain Eukaryota; kingdom Metazoa; phylum Arthropoda; class Insecta; order Lepidoptera; family Erebidae; genus Catocala; species Catocala sponsa. The sequence goes on from OY751351.1 coordinate 15,690,267, forward strand.
AGTTAACAAGACAAAGGGTAATGAGCGTGTCTGCTTACCCCATTACGTGTGAAGTCAAACGCGTGAAATCATAAAACGCAGCGGCTGAGTGCATTAAATGTCATTATTCATTAGACAGGTAGTTATCGTACGAGAAGAATTGATGATGAAGTGTATAATTATATATTTATACTAGATGTGCCCGCGGTTTCACCCGCGTTTATGATTGCTGCGCCGCCCCCGTGGGTCGTAGCGTGATGTTACATAGCCTATAACCTTGCTCGATAAATAAGCTATCCAACAAAAAAATATTTTTTCAATTAGAACTAGTACCTACATAGTTCCTGAGATTAGCGCGTTCAAACAAACAAATAAACAAACATACTCTTCAGCTTTATAATATTAGTATAGATTTATATGGCAAGCAGCGTTAGCTCAGTGGGGAGACCAACAGACTGCAATGCAGTGGGTTTTCGAAATTATGTGCGTATTGATTGACAATTATCGCCTGCTCCGTGCCTCGGAGAGCACGTTAAGCCGTCGGTCCCAGCTGCCATGAACACCTATGGCAGTCGTTATTGGGAAGTCAGTGCCCTCTAATATCCTGACACTGGTGTAGCCTTAGGGTATCGTTAGCCTTCGGGTCGCGGAGGTCAGATGGCAGTCGCTGTGTAAAAACTGATATCCAGTCAAATCCGGTTAGACTAGAAAGCCGACCCCAAGTGACTTGGGAATAATAAAGGCTAGGGAGAAGACTCCTCTGCCTAGGCATGAGACTGTGTACGTACATAAATTACATAATTAACATCTTAAATATGTGTGTGAGGAAATATTTTGCTCGCTCTACATATGTAAGTCTTAATCACACGGATAGGAACACATCGAACTACATCTATCAAACTGTCCGTCTGTCAGTCAGTAGCGAATATAAATACGTGTCAGTTTTTACTGAACCGCTTAGTACGTCATGACACAGTAATTACTATTTACTTTTAGTTATATTAGGGTTCTTTAATCTATTAAGTAAGCAAATAGATGGACTTAGGATGGGTCTGATGGGATTGGCATATCCAAACCCTGAAGATTTCAGGCTTCTCCCTCTGAATTGTGCACTGCGGTTAATGCAGTACATTCAAAAGGAGATAGCTAAGGGATGAATCTTGGGGCTGACACAAAAGATCCCACTGGGTCGAAGTGTCGCCGGTCTGTACTGACTGGCCCTCACACACAAGATAAGATAAGCAGATAGATGCTCGGTCATGCAGTAAAAGTGACTGTTGTGCATGATGTCTCAGTTTCGGTTTCCGAGTCGTGCAAAGGGTCGCTAGATTTTTCCGTCAAGACATAACCTGTAACAAAGTCTGGCAATCTACATGATCGGCAATAGACTCGCCTCCTATAACATAACGTTATACGTTTGAAGGCCTCGAGGGCGTAGTGGTTAGGTTAGGTTAGGTTACGCCTGAGGTCGCGGGTTCAAATCCCGCACAAGTCAAACATTTGTGTGCATGGACACGGATGAATCTCAGGAACTACTTGGTTCGAATTTAAGAATTACTTTAGAATTGGATAACCCATTTATCGAGGAAGGAACTTAGAACATCACACTACAACTGGTCTGAATTAAAAAATTATATTATTGTTGAATAGCTTATTTATTGAGGAAGGCTATAGACTATATAACATCACGCCACGATCCACGAGGGCGACACAGTAATCATAAGCGCGGGTGAAACCGCGGGCACATCTAGTAAATTAAATAAAAATGCATGCAGAACCCTACAATATCTTTGGTTTATGACACACTTGGCTGGCTGTTTAGTTATAACGTTTAAATACTTTCAGTATTGTAAAAAATGTGTTATATAATCGTTCATAATCTTAACAATTCTAAAACTACTAGCTAAACCCAACCATGCTTTACCATGACTCAGTTGGATATTAATTATTATAGAAGTAATTGCACTACCTAAGGAAACTTCGAGTTAATAAGTATAGTTTGAAAGTGCCTCGCACTCACCATTATCTTATCTTATGTGGGGGCCAGTCAGTGCAGACCGCCGACACTTCGACCCAGTGGGATCTTTCGTGTCGACACTCTCCCAATATCGACTGCCATAGATTTTCATGGCAGCCTCCCAACGGCTTAATGTGCTTTCCGAGGCATGGAGCAGGCGATAATTGTCAATCAATACGCACATAATTTCGAAAAGTCATATAACTTCCGAAAGTCAGAGGTGCGCGACGTGGGTTCGAACCCGAGACCCTCTGCATTGCAGTCTGTTGGTCTCCCCACTGAGCTATCGCTGCTCACACTTACCATTAACTGCACAGGTAGCGTAATGGATGAAGTGGTCTCCTATTGCCTCTGGAATAAATCCTAATGGCGAGCGACTATTCAAACATTTAACCAACGGCCACAAAGCACACCCAGACTCAAGAACAACTATTTATTGATCACACAAAACTACTACTTAACTACTAAAACCACTACGTCATCCACGAGTCATGAGTAGTAGAGCCTCGCTGATTTCAGCTTGAATGGGCCGGCTCGACCGGGGAAGGACTACCCTCTCACAGAATATCGACGTGAAATACCAGTATTCCTACTGTTGTGTTTCGTTCGGTGAGTGAGAGTGCCGGAGGCCCAATCATCTTTCCCCCATCCTGCTCCTTCTCTTTCCCACTTCCTTTCCTAAAGGGTCGGCGAAGCGCAAGTGATGCATCTTGTGTTGGAGGCGTCCATAGACTACGGAGACCACTTACCATCAGGTGAGCCGTATGCTTGTTTGCCACTTTAGTTGTATAAAAAAAACGCATATCCTAACTAATATTATAAATGCGAATGTTTGTTTGTTTGTTACGCTTTCACGCCTTAACTACTCGGCCGATGATTATGAAATACCGCATACACGTTTCCAGGGGAACAGAAAAGGACATAGGGTACTTTTCATCCAGAAAATAGTATTATTACTAACATAATCTAAACTTTATATTTTACGTGGGGAAATGCTCCTGATGCGTACCCCCTCGCCAAAAGGGGAGGCGAGAGGGTTATGTCGGGCTCACCCGAACTTCGTGCCTACCGACTAAACCCTCCACGATGAGCCACCTCGCTCGCGCTGCTTTATATGGTGGATGGGTCGCTAGAACTGAAACTAGTCTAACCTATACCTACATTTACGCGAGTGACGTCACCGTTAAAATCTATAAGTACTAAATATTATAAAGCTGAAGAGTTTGTTTGTTTGAACGCGCTAATCTCAGGAACTACTGGTTGGATTTGAAAAATTCTTTTAGTGTTGGATAGCCTATTTATCGAGGAAGGCTATAGGCTATATTACATCACGCTACAACCCATGGGGGCGGCGCAGTAACGATAAAGGCGGGTGAAACCGCGGGAACATCTAGTGTAATATATGTATAATAATTATAATTGTTGGTTCTAAAACTACACAATATTTTAGTCTACATCAAGTACTTCTTGGGCGGTCATCTTCTTAGTTTTTGTTATTATTAAATGTGAAATTGAATGCTTGATGGCGCAGTGGCGTAACGCTCACGCTTAAATGTCGGTCGCGAATACAAAGTTTAATTGGTTTAGTTTTTGTGAGGAAATTGTCAGTAGCAACAGGTGACTGTGAACTGTTGATGATAATAGCCTTGTCTTAATGAGACCTAGGCGTTGGTGGCGAAATTTTAATACGATTCACCTTTATTTAATCCTTTGGGAATGTAGAAATATTTTCTTATGTATTATCAAGGGACCAGAAAAAGTACAGAGTACCTTTCATCCAGAAAAAAGTACTTTTACTAACCTACATTTATGCGAGCGAAAACGCAGACAAATTCTAGTAACATTAGAAATGCGAACGTGAGTTTGTTTGGTACGTTTTCACGCTTAAACTGCTCGACCGATCATCATGAAATTTCGTATACAGTTTGTCAGGGGTACAGAAAATGACAGAGTACATTTCATCCAGTAAAAAACTACTGCTTCCGAGGGATTAAACATTGACATAACATATCGTTTACGCAAGTGAAGCTGCGGGCAAAATACTGTAATATTATAAATATAAATACTGTAATATTATAAATATAAATACTGTAATTTTATAAATATAAATACTGTAATATTATAAATATAAATACTGTAATATTATAAATATAAATGTGGGTTTCTTTGTTTGTTACGTTTTCACACCTTAACTACTCGACCGATCACCGTGAAATTTCGCAAACACGTCAGGGGTACAGAAAAGAAGATAAGTTACCTTTCATCTAGAAAAGAAGATAAGTTACCTTTCATCTAGAAAAAAATTACTGTTTCCGAGAAATAGAAATGTATTAGGCTAGTGTGAATGGAACAGTCGCAAGAGGAAAACCTAGGCGAACGTTTTTCAATCAAATCGGAGGCGTTCTGGACAAAGGCCAGGTTAAGAGCACCTTGAACCGACGGGCGTGTATGAGGAATGTGATGAAAGTGAATGAAGCCAGAGAAGTGTGTCAGGATCGTAGCAAATGGAAATCCGTAGTCTCTGCCTACCCCTCTGGGAAACAGGCGTGAATCTATGTATGTATGTAGAAATATATTAATTAAATCGAAGACATGCGAGCGGAGCCGTGAGCATAATCTAGTCCTAACTAATATTAAAAATGTGAATGCGACTTTGCTTGTTTGTAACGCTCTCGTTCCTTTACACCATTAAATTTCACATAAGTTGTCAGTGGTACAGAAAAAGACATTGGGTACATACCTTTCATCCGTAAAAATGTACTGTCCCCAAGCGATTGCTCCTAGGCTATATTTGAATAACATACAACGCAAGCAATGCCAGGTGCGGAAGCTAGTGTTAGTATATAGTTGTAAATTCTAAACAATCGTCTTTAGGCGCTTAAAAGCGACGTGATTGAGTTAAACTTAACCTTTGTGAAATGTTAGCCGGTCGTGACATGCCGAGCGCACATCGCCGTCCTTAGAATTGACTTACGTTATAATTATTGTAATTACTAGTTAGCTAGCACGCAGTTTCACTCGCTTTTTAGACGGGATTCTGATTAGCAGTGTGCTTGTGATTGCTTAGCAAAAAATATAGATTTTTGGTGGCGTATTCGAATGGTAATTGATTGAATCCATATAGAATTACCAGGCCACTCAGAAAGTATTGCGACAAAACGTTTTTATGTGTGAGAGACTGGCCAGTTATAATCTATTTTGAAAATATGATTATTTATAAGTAAACATAGGTACCTACGTTCGGAATCCAAAATTGTCCACCACATTTTGGCGAGCTAATTTAAATTGGGATTAAATATAATGATCATCAAAAATACTAATTGGTCAGCAAATATTGCACAGCATAACGAGCACCTATACGCCTCAAATCACTGCATTCTGTCTCGGAAGTGTTAGGTTATGTTAGGTTCCTTTTTTTAAACCCACCCAAAAATAGGATCCCCGCGAAGCGAGGCTCCGTCGACTTAGTTTGATCTCTTTAAAGTTTGCTGGCCATGAGTTGCTGATCAATTAGCTATTTCTGCTCACAGATTATATTTTTCTGCTCACAAAAATACCTATACTATGCTAACCGTTTAAATAACACCCATTTAAATTATCTTGTCTCATTGAAAAATGGATCTCAGCCGGGAACATTTTCACGGTATGATTTTTTACGATTCAAGTGTAGCCCGAAACCGGACGAATCATACAATAGACTGGTGGTATAATTAATACATTTAGCTCTACCATTTAGTCATTTCATTTTCCATTTAGTTATGTTTTACATTTATTTATTCATTATTGCATAGGTATGATAATTAAATTAAATTAGTGACATTGTTATTTAAAAATAATTTTGTAATGTATTATCATATAATAAATTGTTTAACGTAGAAACTCCTTAAGGGAATAGTATGACTTTTCTAGTAGCCTTGCCTTAAGGTGTTTCTTAAATAGATAAAGAGGTAAGTCTTTAAAACATTCCGGAACTTTGTTATATATAGTTATGCACATACAGTATTTTATCTTGCGTGTGGGGGCCAGTCAGTACAGACCGGCGACACTTCGACCCAGTGGGATCTTTTGTGTCAGTACTTGCACATAAAGTAACAATTATTATTATACATTGTAGTTCTCGGAATAGACTCTAGAACTAACCTATTAGGATGACTAGTGTTTCTCGAATACTTATGGCCTTGGTGAAAAGGTGTGGGCAGGTTTTAACAAAATCAGAAATCTCATGAATATACATACAGGTCAGAGGACGTATGCCTAATGTTTTAAAATGTGAATTGCAGGATTCGTCTAGAGCAATACCGACAATGGTTCTTACACATTTCTTTTGGCCAATAAAACATCTATTAGCTTCAGGGGAATTTGCCCACAGTATAAAGCCATATCTTACGACTTACATAGCCTATCACGGTGTTCCTCGACAAACCACTATCGGCGGGGCCGCGCGAATCACTTTCACATGCGGTCGCGACCCCGCCGAGATTTCGGCCCGCCGTATGAAACGGCAGGCCACTACACAATAGACCTACCCAATGGACATCTCTACGAAAATCCCTACTGTCCCCCTCCTAGAGGGGAGACGGACACGACACAGAGGCGCGCGTGGGAACACGCACGCTGCCTCTCGGACCTGGTGCTGAACGGATGGCGGGCAGGCCCTCAAAGCCCGCCACCCCCAGGTCAAACCTCAGGGTGGCTGGAGGTTGTCTCGCACCCTCCGGCGCCTCCTTGATGGAAATCCAGCTTACATAGCCATGGTAAGCTAACAGAGTTTTTATAATATTTGTGATAATAAAACATATTTTATGTATTACGGTTTTCCACTAGGCTATTTTTTTAAAGTATACTGCCGCGCCTCAGAAGCTTATACTTTATAGTTTAAAATAGACAAGACCAGAGATAAGACAATAGAACGAGATTTTATTCATGTTCTGATTATAATTAGGCTGACATGGTCCTGTAGATACTACATACATACCTACATACATAGATTCACGCCTGTTTGCCAGAGGGGTAGGCAGAGACTACAGATTTCCATTTGCTACGATCCTGATACACTTCTCTGGCTTCATTCACTTTCATGAAATTCCTCATACACACCCGTTGGTTCAAGGAGCTCTTAACCTGACCTTTGTCCAGAACGCCTCCGATCTGATCGAGAAACGTTCGCCTAGGTTTTTCTCTTGCGACTGTTCCATTCACACTAACCTTATAAACTTTCTTAGTCAAACCAGCTTAACATACCCTTTTCTATTCTTGTCACTATATTCTGTAGACACTACGTGACTATAAGCCGCCGAAAAATAAAGATGAAGAAATTACCGCCCACCGATCCTTTTATCAATACATTAAAGATCACAAATTATAGTTTGCAATACTTGCACACACAATTATGTTCAAATACTTCACCACATTTAATGAGTTAATGGCACGTACGAGATCTAACGATGATTTATTATAACAACTTAATTTTTTGTACATTTGTTTTTATAGAACTAAAGGTAAGGGCAATCCAAATGATTAATGTTAAATGTGTAAAATTATTTTAAAACGAATATATAATAATAATAATAAAATGTATTTGCCAAAACAATACATAATATCTGAAACAGTAAAAATATAACATAGTTCCATTGTTTGTTTATATGAATAATGACCCCGAAGCTAGGTAAATCCTGTGTTATCATTATCACTGTTATCAGGGTCATCCATTCATCCGAAATTATGTTGCAAACTTTGTTGAACTAAGGACTTAACAAAACGTTTCATATAAATTAATTAAAAAATCAAATTAGTCTCTGTTTTAAACTTTGTATGTGTGTGTGTGTGTGTGTGTGAGAGAGTGTGTGTGTGTGTGTGTGTATATCATACTGTGTCAGCAGTGTTATTAGGTGCGACGTACCTAATTGGGAGCAAAATTGCTTCGGTGGCTCAACTGTGCTGAATGCGACTGCTGTGATACCGGGCTCGGTCGCTGAGTCAGTGTTATTCTAAAAAATATCTTTATAATCAAAAAATTCTAAAATAGGGTAGCTGCCTATGTTTAATTTTGTTTGACCATTTAAAAGGTGTTGGTTTTTCTTTCAAGAAATTCTTAATAACAGTCCGTTGTTGGTAGTTGGCGGTATTGCCCCATTCCCCTGGCTCAAAAATCACGTTATTTCAGCATCCAATCTCTCTTTTATTATATTATCTTCTATCAGGCATATAATTATCCGAAATGGAACCGATTTTCTGTGCTTTCTGAGGCAACATAACCAACTTCCTAACACCGGGCTTCTATTGAGAATTTCTTAATAAATATTCACGTTTTAAATTCTCGACCCGAAAATTGAACCCGCGACCTCATGTTATCATATTCAATACCGCTGCGCTGCCAAAGCAACAAAAAATTTGGTAGAGTAACGGGCTATCTAATAGGCAATAGTTATTTGTAGGGTTATAACCGTGCATGATTGAAGGGGCAATTCAAAAAATCGCTACTGCACACATCATTCAATTTAAAGTTAAGTAATAAACCATGAACATCCTTCAATATATTAATGGTTTTTGTATGTCTTAATCGCCTAAGACTTAAACTATATCAGTTTTAAAGATGACTGAAACGAATTGATTGCTTCCTTTTGTTAATTATTATTATTATAAGACCAAACGAAAATAAAAACAGAAATGTATTAAAAAAATTGTAATTGGGTTTTTGGTTAAATAGGCATTTATCGCTCGGTTTAATGGTGAAGGAAAACATCTTGAGGGAACCTGCATGTCTGAAAGTGCTCCCAAAGATATGTGAAGTCTGCCAACCCGCAGTGGGCCAGCGTGGTAGACTATGGCCCAACCCTTCTCACCATAGAAATATAAAAAAGAGGAGAAGTGCCAAGGGGGCGTGTCGGTGTCCGCGCGATATGCCCAAAGCGGTCATGTCATAAGCTAATGGCCGTCTCCGCGAACTAGTACACTTTTGACCGTGATCGCGACAAATTATAAGAATGCCGTCTTGTTCAGTGGTTTGTTGTAAAAACCGAAGCTCAAACCAAAACTTTGTGAAGAATGGAATCACTTACCATATGTAAATACAAGTATTTTACTATATTTGTCTTAAAAATCATGAAAAACAACAAATCGTAAAATATTTCTTGCTTTTATTATGTTATTATTGTTTTCAAATATCACAGCGACTGTATTATTTTTCAATACATACATTGCTCTTTAACCACTACCTAAATTTGGCGCGAAGTCTCACACTGAGATGAAGGCCGTGCCCAGCAGTGAGACAGTTTAATACAGGGCTGACATTATTATAAATTGATTTACAAATGACTAGTATTCTGCTTAACCTCTTTTTAAATCTTTATATTTAGGTAGTACTAGCGAGCCGCCCCGGTTTCGCATTGGTACAAAACCTTAACAAATGTACACCCAAACCTTTCTCATGACCCACTCTGTCTATTGGTGAAAACCGCACAAAAATCCGTTCAGTATATCGCGAACAGACAGACGTGGGGGGGAACTTTGTTTTATTATTTAGTTAAGTGATAATTAGCCTACAGCCGTATTAATGAAGAATGATGAGGAATGTGATGAAAGTGGATGAAGCTAGAGAAGTGTGTCAGGATCGTAGCAAATGGAAATCCTTAGTGTCTGCCTACCCCTCTGGGAAACAGGCGTGAATCTATGTATGTATATATGTACATAAATATATATAAATTTGCGCGTAGACAGTTTTTTGCGCATACATTCGTCTCCACAGCGTAAACGTTCGCCTGAATGCGAGTTACCTTGGCTCTAAGTTGGGCGCGGCTTTCTTCCGAAGTTCCGACCACTGCTCGTGCGCTTTACGACGCCTAAGCAACTCACACTTGACTTTATGGCATATTTATTGAAGCCTGTATAAGAAGAGTGGTCAATGAACCTAAATTAAATAGTCTGTATAGAGTAGTAGTGCCCAATATATTGTTATAAAAATTACTAAGATTGAGTGCTCTGATGGCGCAGGGGTTTAGGTAGTCACCTCGCCACTCACACTACTCCGATTGCTGTGGGTTCGATCCCCACACGGAGCAAAATGTATGTGATCCACAAACGTTTTGCTTTGTGGTTTTCCGTTGTTTGATCGAATGTTCCCCGCGACACAGAAGATATATGTACTTCGTCCGCGTAGATTCTAACTAAAAAGTGTTTGTCTGCGCGGCACCCTGTTTATTTCTAAAATCAAAGTAGCCTAAGTTACTCCTTATAACCTCAGCTATGTGCCAATAAAAGTTCCGTCAAAATCGGTTCAGCCGTTTTGGAGATTAGCCGGAACAAATAGATAGACAGACAGACAGACAAAAATTTTAAAAATAGATGTTTTCGTATAGGTACTTTACATAATTTCATATGCATTAGATAAAAAGCTGTTATTTTGACATTACAAACAGACACTTCAATTTTATTTATTTGTATAGATAGGAGTTGTCTTCACAAGAATAATAATATGAGACATAAATTGTCAACATTTCTTTTTTATTAAAAGGTTACTATCGATTTGTGAACCAGCGAAGCTAATATGCTTGAGTTAGGAGTGAGTTCACGTCGGTAGTGCATTGGGTGCGATTTGAACTCACAACCGCTCAATCACAAGCCATTGATTAATCACCACTTTTAAAATATTTTCACTTCATCACTAACAATTTGACTGTGCAATTTAAAAACCTAGTAACTAACACAAGGCAAATTTTACTTGCTTGGTGTTAAAATAGTTTTACTTTCACGTTCTTATTCTAAAGAATCATATTTCTAAAGCGTTTTTCGATGTTTTGACAATCTCTTCTTTGGCGCTCATAGCCAGTTGCACTCACTGATCGGTAAACGATTAGGGAGGTTAAGCAACGATGGGTGCGGTCAGTCTATAGATGGGTGACCGCTTAGTGGTATTTCATCTGAGCGTCTCCGTGCTTCGGAGGGCACGAAAAAAGTCGGTCCCGGTTGTTGTCAAATTGATGTCAGAGGCCTACGGGCGGCTTGAACAACTCTTGATAACAGGTTGGCCACTAACCACTCGAAAAGAAAGAAGAAGAAGATCTCTTTCTAGGTTGTTTGTACAGCGGAATTTCGGCTAGTAACAAAATAGTCATTTTGAAACTAATATTATTATAATAAAATAATATCAATCCTATATAAACCACTCTGAAATCTACTTAAAAATAACTAAGATACAACGTTACAAATCTGTTAAAAGGGGTAATTGTCAATTGACAGAAAAAGGATGCATGATACAAACATTGACGTAACAACTATTAAACGCAGTTGTCCGAGAGAGATAGCAAGATCCACGCCACATCCCTATCAAATCCAAAATATTAATTACAAAAAAATTTATGATATTTTGGATACTGTTGGCTTAATTTTCTCTTATGTGTTCATAAGATCAAAGTGAAACAGCTTCTAATTCAAGCATATAAGCTTAGCTTAACTACATAGATTACAAAAATAGGATAATTGCCTAAGTTTAGGTAGTATAGGCAATTGTCTTATTTTTGTAACCCCTGTATAAGCTAAGCTTAACTGCTTGAATTAGAAGCTGTTTCACTTTGATAGTGCAACAGGCAGGATTCAAACCTACACCTCTTAATCCCAAACGCGACGCTGCACTACGGAGACTTAATAAATCTTTGTATCCCACGCTAATTATGTACATCTTATAATAAACAGCTACATCTAAAAATACACTGGCCGTTCCCTCCCGAAGGCTACAAGAGGTGACTGCACCAATTCACAGTATGTCATCACCTTTCTAACCAGCGATGGTCCTTTGAATGTGAATGTCTAGTGATTGTGCAGTTACCTCACTGTTCGAGTGAGTTATGGACTGACAAAATGTTATGTGCCAATGTTTTATGAGTTATTATTTATTAATATATAATTTTTATTATTTATACATATATTATTATGTGAAGTATAATGGTTATGTCTTGTTTTTATATTGCGCGCAGGAGTGTACGACAATGCATTACTAAAATTATATTATAATTTTTATTTTTGGAACACGCAAGGAAAAATTAATTTAATAATATGATCTTGTTTTATAAAGAAAACTTTAAAAAAGAATTGTTTTATGTTTGTTTGTTTGTAAAACTACTTTTTCGATTTTAATATTCTTATATTCCATACCAGAGCTATAATTATCAATAAGTAACAAAGGCTATATTTTATTTTAAAAGTAATTATTCTAACATAACCTAATCTACTTTTACGCGAGCGAAGCCGCGAGCAAAAGGTAGTTATTTATATATTAATTCGTTAAGATTAGTCTTTGTATCTCGTTTTAATAGTATTGCACGAATGAGTATGAGATTAGATATTACTAAAATTTATATGAAGATGAAATGCAGAAAGCGAGGATATTATAATAAAAAAATGGGCGTCGTCTCTGATGCGGCGAGTCTGTGGTAGTTCCAACAGTTAACTGCAACTCATTGCAGGAAGAATGGAAATGGACTGCCGTGACCAGAATTATGCAAAAATAGAAATAGACAAATAAATATTTATTTGCATAGAATGTAGGTTTACAAATTAAAATGTTAACATGTTTGTCGGAAGTTTAACCCTTACGGTATGTAAAAAATAATTTAGTGATTTAAATAGGCAAAGAGAAATAAAAATAATTATTAAATGAACACAAAGTGAAAATGAAAAAAATACATGCAATCTAAATTAAATACTAAAGTTACCCTTGGTGGAGTGTGGTCATTTTCTCGAGCAAAATAAAAAAAATAAAACCTAATAAAGATACTTTTACAATCACTGGCAAATTAGTAGTAAAAGAATATTCATTATATTATTACAAGCAGAGTACAACCTGAATTGATTGTCAAATTCTAAATTAACACGAGCGAAGCCGCGGGCAAAAGCTAGTCTGAAATAAATAATTTTATTATTATTATTATATCTTTCACAGTAATGGGCGTCGAAAATTTGATCCAGACTATTCTATTATTAACTAGTTTTTGCCCGCGGCTGCTCTCAAAAACAGTACTTATTTTTCTGGATGAAACGTACCCTAAGTCCTTTTCATTTTTGACAATGTGTATGCGAAATTTCATGATGATTGATAGAGTAGTTAGGGGTGAAAGCGTAACAAACAGACAATATCTATTTCGCATATAGAATATTTGTTGTAATAGCTGCTTTTGTGTTGACAGTTTGAACTTATAAGTAGCTCAATAAATTTAAGAGCTTACATGACAGAGAAAGGTATTGTTCCAACAATTGCGCTTTAACTGTTATACAAATGAAGTTGTTGAGCCGATTTTGTTTTCAAAATACTATAAAAGTATGCGGTAATGTTTGCAACCGATCTTATGGTTTTAGGTACGAGATTTGGATCCAAATTTGGGCAAGGTTCTATTGCAATTTTGTGTAATGCAATTCTTAGTAGCAGAAGTTCAGAAATGAGCCTGTTAGGCACAAGATAGTAGATTCGCAATTTTTTGTCTCGTTTCGGCATCGAACCCAAAACACTTGATGCATCGGAAGTTACTTAAGTTACTAAGCTATTCTTGCAATGAATACTGAACTGAGCACTTTATAATCACGGCCTTGACAATATAACTCTCTTCGCTCCGTTTCCCCACAATACCGCAAATATAAATAAAAATACAAAAGCTTGTGTAATAATAAAACATTTATTTCAAAAATCACAGAGATCGTATGTATTCAACATTCAAAGACTTAGGTACAGCCAGCATAACAACATAATATATAAAGTCGTGTACGGTTTGCAACAAAATAATTGTATACAAAAATTATACTTCTATTATACAACATTTGATCAAAATATACAGAAACAGTCGGGAATAAAATACAAATTAAGGACTTGTATAGTTGCCAATAGTAGGAATTGTATATAAAATATTTTACGGACTGCACTTTAATACTACTGTACAAAATAAAATTAAATTCAAAATATACAGAAACAGTCTAAAATAAAATATAAAATATGAGTTTATTTATCACGCTTAGAACGCAAATTACTTGATTAGTTTATTTTGTAGAAAATTACGCAAATATTCTAAAATATTTTATTATAATGGCAACATCATTTTGTTTTGAATTATAATATAGCGACAAAATTATTTTTGCGTAATTTTTTACAAATCAAACTAAACTTATGTTGGCACATTTTAAAATATATTAAGTACTTATTTATTATATTATATTCTTTGTATAATATTAACTTAAAATCTAATAATAAGTTAAGATATAATTAAACATTTATATTAGGAACATCGAGATTTATCGGCGGGTAACGTGCTTCATCAAACGGCTTGTAGTTCTGTAAATAAATAATATATAATTAATATTTTATTTCTTTGTCTTTCTCTGCGTCATATAAGAGAATGTTCCCTTCATTTTTGAAACATTTTTTATTGATACTCCGCTCCTATTGGTCGTAACGTGATGTTATACTTCGATAAATGGTCTATCCAAAACTAAAAGAACTTTTCAATTCGAACCAGTAGTTCCTGAGATTAGCGCGTTCAACCAAACAAAGAAACTCTTCAGCTTTATAATATTAGTATAGATATAAATTCTATAAAATTATTTATTTATCTATTATAAGTAAGTAAAAAAGTACATCAATATTATTATATTGTCGTTGTTATTGTTATGTAAAAGTATTTTTATTAAATATAAATTTTCTGATCGGCATGTAATTTTTCCATACATATATCATTTAAAGCTCGGAGAGGCCTACATTCTATCTCAAACAAATTCACGGAAGGTAAATTTTTCATAAAACCTTGGATTTTAAAATTAGTAAATATAAATTCGAATATATAAATTTTATTTATGTACTAGCTGTTACCTGCGACTTCGTCCGCGTAGATTTTAACTAAAAAGTGTTAGTCTCCGCGGAACCCTATTTTTTTCTAAAATCAAAGTAGCCTATGTTACTCCTTATATCATCAGCTATCTGCCAGTGAAAGTCCCGTCAAAATCGGTTCAGCGGTTTCGGAGAATAGCCGGAACAAACAGACAGAAAGTCAGACAAAAAGTTTTTAAATAGATGTTTTCGTATAGGTGCCTTATATACTTTCATATGCATTAGATAAAAAGCTGTTATTTTGACATTACAAACAGACACTTCAATTTTATTTATTTGTATAGATCTGAAGTGCCTCTAGCGTTTCGAAATTCGCAGCAAAACAGCCTTGTGTCGCTATGGTGAATAGTATTTTCAGGCTCAATAAAAACTTGAGCTGTGAACAGGGGACCAGTAATTTTTGTCTCCTACGTTGGCAGCGCCCTCTTTTATGAGGAACGAACGATAGACACCAGTGCCGGATTAAGCAAGCGCGGGGCCCGTAGCAAATTCTTTCGGGTAAGACTGCTTGCATACGTTAGACTTTTTGTAGAGCTGATTATTGGGCCGACTGATATTCTATACGTACACATTTATACGAGCGACTTTTTGTAGAAATTGTGCGTTTACTGTATGAAATTCAGTGTTTTATTGACGCCAAGGAAATAGTCGGTTACCGATTGTCTGACGAATCGCATATTAGTCTCGCCGATTGTCTTAGTAGAAAAAGTTGTAACATTTCACGTTTTTGTAACATCAAGTAAATTCAATATCACATCTTAAGGAATAAGTTTCACTCAAAAAATTACGCTCAGGCAGAGATGAGTGGGTTTAAATATGCGAGGCCCCCTTTCGCGCGGGGCCCGCAATTGCTACTCTTGCTACGTGGTTAATCCGGCACTGATAGACACTCCTGGTACTACAAGCTATCATAGACAACGGCACCCGCTTACCATCAAGTGGTTTGTATTTGCTGTCTTGATGGTATTAAAATTAATAATAATAAAATTTAACAACTTACCTTCATTTAACTCTGATGGGATATACGAAAGTATTGATAACGTCTTTGCCATAAACATTCTTGGCTATACAGGTGAAGTTGCCCATGTCGGACCATCTCAGGCTGGTCAAGAGCAGGTCACCAGATGGCAGCACCTGTGGCAATAAATATAATTATAATATTGTCTTACGTTTATACGAATGTTATACATTATAAGTAGTATAAATTAGTTAGTTTTTTTTAAATTAATTACGAGTAAGTAAATAAACTCATATTAATGTAATAAAATGTTATCTTACCCGCATCCTAGAGTTGCCATACACAACATTTTCGTTGCTATCTTGCCAGAACACTTGAGACTTGGTGAAGCTATCCACCCGGCATGGCAGAATAATGTCAGTACCAATGTTCTGGAAGACGTCGCTGTAGTATGTGGCGATGATCGGCTTGGATGGCATCCGGAACAGCTTTTGAAGAGTTAGCAGGTTTCCTTCATCGTTTCCTGATATTAATTAAATGGTTCAATGTAAGTGTGGTGCCATCTAGTGACAAGTTCTTGTACTAATATATTTAAGATTGCGTTGCATTACCTAGCCTAGTGGAGTGCAGTATATCATAATATGTTACTTATTTATTGATAACTAGCTTTTGCGCGCGGCTCCGCCCGCGTGGTACCTACATTAATAAAAAGTAGCCTATGTCCTTCCCCAGGTTTTAAACTATATCTGAACCAAATTTCATCTAAATCGGTTCAGTGGTTTAGCCGTGAAAAGGTAACAGACAGACAGACAGACAGAGTTACTTTCGAATTTATAATATTAGTAAGGAAGTAACGATAAGCCCTAAACGCAGCAATAAAAAGCGCTATCATAGATTTCAATTGATTGTCTAAAAATAAAGAGTTTCTAAAAAATAGTGACGTAGTTGAATATAATGTCATCCGCTGACACCTAGTGCCGAGTAGCGGTACTAAAGTTACTATAATTACTCGATAGATGGCAGGACCTGTATTGAAATTATCGAATGTTTATTTTCGTGTTGCAAGGAATAACTTTACTATTACAATAAATAATCGACAATTACCTTCTACAGTGAAAACAGTAGTAGAGGCGCTGTCACGCTTGGCACCAGATGTCGCCACACACGTGAAAACATCTCCCGACACGGCTGCTGACACCACCAGCTGGCTGATAAGCATGGCCGCACTGGATGGGTGCGCGGGCAATATGTCATTAGAATCCTCCTCGTACTGAAAAGAGAAAATTATAACAATTAAAGATGGGCCGAGCTTAAGACAAATAATGACAGAGTTCGTGCGGCGCATATTCAAATCGGCGCGCGGCCGCCATAGTAAAATTGTATGGAGGATTAGAAGTGCTTTTTTGATAAATATATTATTATGTATCTTTATTGTCAACCAATAACTTAAATATGTGGGGCGGACAAATTGTAAGATAACTATTTATGTTTCGTTTAAGCTGTAAAATAGGATAGATTTCTACTGTTATAATCTAAAAATCAAGTAACACAAGCTTACGTTTTTGCATTTTTCGTGCAAATTTACTTAACTTAGTAGGCGAAAATAATAATTATTTTAAGTTTTTTACACGGAGTAATTGTAAACACATTCATTGTTATGCTAAATGTATATGTCGGCACTGCACATAACATTTGACATCCGCTGTCAGTTACGTCGAAATAGGGTGACAAGTATCGTCACTCTTGCGGAACGTCAACGGTGGTGGCGAGGCGGCCATCTCACGCGCACCTCGCTCACGACGAATCGCTTATTTTCGACGCAATCTTTAAACATTCTATGTTTATATAACCATTAGCCAATCCGTAATTATTGAGCAGTGAATAATACGTTACATACACCATCCTGTGCCTACATATATTTTATATTTGTATTAAACAAAAAGTGTTGATTTTATTCACTTAACTGTGACCGTCTGTTTTGGCACATTTCGCGCAGGCGCAGTCTTAAAGACTAAGGTACATAATCATAGACATGTCTTAGCATATTATATTGCCGCGCCTCTAGTAGAATTACTATCTACTATCACTAGGAGTGTATTGAGCGCTACATATACGTTGACATTATGAGGAGGTGTCCTCATAATGTTTTGTCTAAAAGTTCTGTATAATATTCTCGAAGATGTGTACGAATACAAACTACCAACCCATACAGGGCCAGCATTATAGACCTTAACCATCGCACCCTAAAAGTAGGCCCGGTAGTAGGACAGCTTATAATACACAGGACTGTTTTTTTTCATATCCAAGGCTGATAGACTACATAAGCTACTTACATCTACAACTGGCTCTCCATTCTTCATCCACTGCACAGTGGGTGAAGGCCTGCCCAACACCTCACACTTGAGCACCAGCCGAGTCCCGGGTTCCATCTGCACGGTCGAGGGAGGCGCTTCTCTGATGTGGACCACGTTGCGCATCCTACGTTTAGGTGGAGCGACCACTGCAAAGAAGATAGAGGATTACAATTATTAGATACTACTAATAGCATGTGTGCGTTTGAAAAGACTCAGATAGACCACCCTCAATTAATCTGTCAAATCCTAGACTACTTTTACTATAGGCCATAGTAATAATAATGTTTTAT
The DNA here is from genome assembly GCA_963564715.1 of Catocala sponsa. Taxonomy (NCBI): domain Eukaryota; kingdom Metazoa; phylum Arthropoda; class Insecta; order Lepidoptera; family Erebidae; genus Catocala; species Catocala sponsa. The sequence goes on from OY751351.1 coordinate 15,708,727, forward strand.
TCAACAACCCAATTTCACGAATGTGCAGACAATTCAATTCCATTTGCTCTGAATCGGATATCTGCCACGATAGTTATAATGTGTTTAAAAATGCCCTTTGAAAGAAAATTGTTTTAAATATTGTGCTCTATTTCTTCTTTGATTTGTATTCATATTTTACCATTGTTCACCTTAGCTCACTAAAGTTTTAAATATTAACTGAATGATGTGTATAGTTTTAATTGGACTTCCGGTTGGCAACTATTTATTGTTCGATTGAGTTATGCCTAAATATTTAATCTGTTACAGTAACAGATACTGTACCTATTTAATAAAAATAAAATAAAAATACCAAACATAATTTGAAATCTATTGTGTCTGGCCGATATGCCAGTGCAACTCAATAGTAAACTATTGAGACATACTTCTTCTCCTTAGCCTTTATTATTCCCAAGTCACTTGGGGTCGGCTTTCTAGTCTAACCGGATTTGACTGGATATCAGTTTTTACACGGAGCTACTGCCACCTGACCTCCGCAACCCGAAGGCTAACGATACCCTAAAGCTAGACCAGTGTCAGGATATTAGAGGGCACTGACTTCCCAATAACGACTGGCATAGATGTTCATGGCAGCCGGGACCGACGGCTTAACGTGCTCTCCGAGGCATAGAGCAGGCGATAATTGTTAATCAATACGCATATAATTTCAAAAAGTCATATAATTTGCGAAAGTCAGAGGTGCGCGACGTGGGTTCGAACCCGAAACCCTCTTCATTGCAGTCTGTTGGTCTCCTAACTGAGCTATCGCTGCTATTGAGACAGAATAACATTTTTATTTCGGTATGTATTCACGCGATGAAGCCGCGAATAAAACAACCGAGTACCTATATTGAGTAGCTCTGATTCAAAGTCATGTATCCATAAGATAGTATGAGTTTCTCAACGTTTTTTAATTCTCCTACTAATGTCGATTCCCCTAACTACGTCATCAAACCAAACTTCACCTACCAATCTTTAAAATTGAATTATAACTAATTGATTACCACGCCCATATCACCCCGAAAGGGAATCAGCTAATTAGCAACATTTGATTTAACTTGGTATTTAAGATAAAAAAAAACGTACATGACATTGCATATAAGGAAAATTATGAACGGCTAATATAAAAGGATTTGGTTGACATTTGGGGGCAGACACAGAATTAGACATTCAAATAATATCTGGAATAAAATCTAGATATACATATATACCTCGCATAGTATACGGTCGGAGATATTGAATTGCAAAAACCACTAGTGTCGATCACGAATTATAAAGTAAAATTGATCATTTTCAAAGAATATATTCACGTGATTTTCTGTATCCAATTTTTAAATAAAACTGTGTATTTTATCACCAATTTTATTAGTAGGTACTCACATTTTATTACCTACAAATGAAAATGTATTTATGAGCAAAAATTGTACCAATGTCATTTTTAAAAGGAGGGTCACTGACTATTTTGTTGAACAATACGATGTTAAATTAGGTTACAATAATTATAATAGAGGTGGGTTTTCACTTGCACATAGGAGATCGTTAAAACTGGCGCAGCTGGAGAAATTCCTAAAACCTTTATCCTATAAAAGACGATCACTAAACAACCTTAAGTTTACAGTGTTTGAGCAAATAAATATCAATCAATCAATCGATCAATCAATCAATCAATCAGAGGCGCTGTGCTGTTCGTGGTGGACCAGTAACTTTTTTTGTGTCTGCGTTGGTCGTACGACTCGTGTTTGAAAGTTTGGCATCGTGCGATGGATACCTCTGATGTTCTAAGCTACAAAACTACAAAGGACGACGTTTACCATCAGTCAGGTAAACTACAAAAAATCACATTATTAGCCTAAAATTGAGACATTCTTCGTCTAAAATACGATGGCTTACTTTAGACAAATTCAAATTGCGTATCGGTCATAACCGATACGCATAGAACCACATATAATCCTTTAAAAAAATCTTCTATTAAATTCTATTTTTGGATATTCAAAGATGGGGTAAATGGTTACGACATAAAAATGTCAATGATAGCCTATTAAAAAAACCATCGCTATGCATTCTCAACCTGTCTGTTGAAGTTAAGTGGGGATTAAATGATTAGTTATTCCTTGCTGACACGGTAAAGGAAATATTGAGGCAGTACGCATTACTAATAGTTTTTATAATGCCCCATAAGACTGGCCCAGCCAAATCAGGGCCTAATCCTTCTAATGCTAAGAAGAGACAAGTGCCGATTGGTCCAGTTTTTAAACAGAGCTGAATTTAACACTGTGTATTCCACGGCCACCGATAGGCCTTAACGGGTTAAATTTACAATCTCGATACAATTCGAGAAGGCGTTAAGTCCGAACATGGCGACGGGGAAGCCATGCAAGTCAAACGAGAGAATATTTTAATATTAAATTCGCTGAAAACGGTGATGATTTCATATAGGCGCCTTTTGAATTGATATTTGACCCCTTTAACGTTTAATTTCGGTTCTGATATTACCCGATAAAGGATGACGGATAATGTTATTTAAATGCGTTGGTATGTTTTAGGCTCATGGAAATATCATCATAGCCAGTTGTACTCACTGATCGGTAAACGATTAGCGAGGTTAAGCAACGTTGGGTGCGGTCAGACTATAGATGGGTGATTTCTTAGTGGTATTTCACTTGAGCGTCTCCGTGCTTCGGAGGGCACGTAAAAAGTCGGTCCCGGTTGTTGTCAAATTGACAGCAGTCGTCAAGCCATGTCAGAGGCCTACGGGCGACTTGAACAACTCTTGACAACAGATTGGCCACTAATCACACGAAAAGGAAAGGAAGGAAAGGAAAAGGATTAAAATATTCCCGTGGTTAGACATTTTTATATTCATACACACAGCTATGTTTTAAGTCGCAATTAATTAGGGATAGAAGACCAAACACATTGCTTAGATATAAGGCACATTATCGTATTATAGAAGGAAATTCTTAACAGAGAATTGCCTTACGGAAAAAGCTAATATTCTTTAGCCTACCCTTTAATTATTTTTGGGAATCAAACCCATGATAGGTTACGATTGGTGGCAAACATAAAGGCTAAAGATGTTACGGAACCATCGCAGCAGTCTTACTATTAAATAGAAACGGCTGTCCAGGAATTACATACGTTTTGTTAGTTCATCAATAGTTCCGAGAGAGGCGCTATTAAAAAAGTTATGGTGACACGTGCCGAAGATTAAACGTGCCAAAATGAGTCAAAAAGTGTGAAATGTTTATAGAAGATCATTTATTATGTAAATACAACTTACCATTGGGTTGTAAATTGTTGTCAAGTCCATTTCTACTGTCCTGTGCACTCGCTTCAAAAGTGCACTGCAGCGACACCAAAATGGCGACGAGTAGTGAAAGTGAGTTCATCATTGTCGCTATTCGATAAGAGATGGCGCTAGTAGTAGATGAGTATATTTAGTTGCAGACTGGAAAGAAGAAATAAAGTAATTTAAGTAAAATACATAATATAACTATCCTAAATGTAACTTCAGTAAATTTATTAACCGTAAAACATCAACGTTCATAAGAGTTACTTTGTGACATAAATGAAGCAAAGGTTTGATTTTAATTTTAATATATTGTAAGGGATTTTCACATGATTATTTGTACCCGTGTGAAATACACAGCACAATGAATTAACACCTGTTTTCTAAGTTAAAGGTAACTTTCAAATTCTAAAATATATATTACTAGATATAGGTACCCGCGGATTCACCCGCGTTTATGATTACTGCGCCGTCCCCGTGGGTCATAACGTGATATTATATAGCCTATAGCTTTCCTCGATAAATTAGCTATCCAACACAAAAATAATTTTTCAATTCGGACCAGTAGTTCCTGAGATTAGCGCGTTCAAACAAATACACAAACTCTTCAGCTTAATAATATTAGTAAAGATAAATCCGTTCTTTCAATGTTTATAAAGTCCCCGTAATACATGAATTAATGTTCCATTACGAAGTTTTCAGTATCAGTACGGAGTCTGTAAATGTTCCCGAAAGACCATAATAATTATGCAGGAACGTAAAATAGGTTTAGCTAGCGAAATGCGAATTTAACACACTTCTGCCTACCCTTTCAAGGTTATATAAGCATAGTATACAAGCCAGCTCGAAGTCCACGCAATTAAACTCGATAAATATTATAAAAGTCTAGATTGAAACAAAATAACATATGACTTTTTTTTTTCAATATTCTCTTGGGTAATCACTTTATACTGGCATTTAAAGTTAAATTGATTTATGTATATACAGCCTCACAACTGTACCGAAGAGGTCGTCCGACCCAGATTGAATCCTCCGGTTTTTAAATCTTACGTAATAGTGGGCAAGTATAGGCATATGTTTTACGCCCAGATATGATCTGCTTTTAAATCTCGGCAATTAGTGCTGTCAAATGGACACATGATCAATCTCTGGTCTGCCACTGAGAATTGCTTAACTGAAAGACCCAATTATATATTGTTCCAAACGGGTATCGAACCTCACAATCACAGGCAAACTTAAGCCACGGGATGAACGAGGTATTTATCAAACTTAACATAAAGATATAAGTACTTGACTATTCTATTAATATTAGTAATGTAAAAGCTTTTTAAAATGTTTGATACTCAATCAACTGTTCATCGGCTAATCAATGACGTGTCAAAATCAAACTTATGTCAAACGATTTGATTGGCTGTTGATAATCCAGCCAGCTGATTTGCGTTTGTTAAGGAGTTTTGGTGTTAATCTGTATTTCAGAACAAAAATGTAAACATATCTATTCAGTCACATAATTAGTTTATTTTCATAGATGTCTAAGATATGAGAATGCATCATGCAGTATAGAGTATCAGAACTGATTTTAGATGCACCATAAACAATACGAATAGCTGCTCAATATATGTATATTAAAAATCGCACCCGAACAGCCTTGTGGTGTGTACCTGTACCGACAGCAGGGACCAGTAAGTAAACCTTACGTTGGCAGCAGACATGCATCGTCTCGCGCCTAAATCTCCGCGTAGGCAAGAGTATTACCCATATTTTTCCAGCTATTATTTCACATTCCACGTAATAGGAGACGAAGCCTGACGAAACAGGCACAGTTTCAAACACCGTGTTGATACTCAGATTTATTTTTTAAGTCTCGGTAACTTTCACCCAATCCAAGCATCGAAGCCAGGCTTTTATGCTCAGCTATAGCTCTCACTACCGCTGCGCCACTGACTTGGTACAGTCGCTAAATCACGCATAAAATCCACAATATTACAAAAGCTCTTAGACTACAGTGAACGCAAGTACCTATACTAATTCAAGATGGTGATACAAAAGGAATGAGAGGCATTCATGTGAGAATATAGAACTCTCACCTCCTTAGAAACTCAAAACAGTCTCTCAGATTATTTTCTTGAGAGCTTAGCTCATAACCATCACCAAAAGCAAGGAACACGTCACTCAAAAAAATTTATAAGAGTCACGGCCTCTCGTAAATTTTTCTCATATGGTCAACCTTTTACCTGAACCTAGCAACAAACCTAAATGTAGCTTCACTAAACTCACTAACTTGTAAACTTTGATGTTCATAAGTGTTAAATTTGTGACCTAAATGAATAAATGCTTTTTGATTTTGACTTTGAAATTGCACTTTAAAATACAACGTTAACCGAAATAGCGACTAGCAAGACGAATATATTAACTACTGCGCATTGCAATCGATCTGTGGGACTCTATGTAGCAACACGTGTGATCACGGAATCAGTTCGCTCATGCAAAATGAATTGAACATGTGCAGTTTAATTAAAAGCAGACTTAGAACCGCTGGACTAGTAGATTATGCTTCATTTTGTATGTATTTAAAACATTCAAATTTCAATCTTTGTAAGTATTGTAGCAGTAAGCTCTTGGGTTTACTGTTAGTAATAGGTTTGATTGAAACGGAATAATTAATCAAATAATATTTAAATAGAATTTAACGTAAGTACTTGCTTTATTCACACATTTTAGCCACGCTACTAAATTTTATAGCGACATTTAATTAGAACCGGAAAAATATTTATCAAATAATATTTTAATGGATTTTAATTTTGCTTTATTGTGAAATTTTAGCCTCGATAGTAAATTTTTATAATGACGCAATAAAGACTTTGTCTTTTTATCATAGCTTAACTAATATTATAAAAGCGAATGTGAGTTTGTTTGTTACGCTTTGAAACGTTTACGCTAAATTTGCATACACGTTGTCAGAGATACACAAAAGGACGTAGGATACCTTTCATCCAGAAAAGTACTGTTACCAAGGGATATAAATTTATTGTCAAAATCTACACAAACGTAAGCGAAACCACGGGCAAAGTTTAGTGTAGTATAAAAATTGAAGAGACGTAAAATTTTGCGGGATTCCCTTTAATATCTTTCAAACTTGCTGGGGAATAACCTTCAACTTACAAGCAATGGCAGCGAAACGACCTTGTGTTGTGTTTCTGCATTAAGTAGGGTTTCAGGGTATTTAACGAGGCGCTTTCAGTAGAGTAGTGTGATCTTTGCCCCTTAGTAACAGCGCACCAGTGCCATTTTAAAGACTTGACACGCGGTATTGTAAACGATCTTAGACTACGGGCATCTCTTACCTTCAGACGGATTGTGGATCTTTGTCATCTTAGTTGTATAAAACCCAAATCAAGTATCAAAATTAAAGATTGCTCTTATGAATGTCAAAATTACATCAAACTGTACTGTGAATTTATTTGTAGCCATGTATAGCAAAGGAAGAGCATAGAATCAATGAGAAGAATTGCCAAAAAACTCACCGCCATTCTTATTAATATATTATTTAATTGATCTAAGTTACTTTTCCTTTTAATATCTTTATAATATAGTTTTTACATTTTATTATAGTATTAGCTTTGTTCCGTGTTAATGGTATTTAAGCATAGTAATAGTTCCACGGCCGTGGCTCGTGGCTTTATACAACAAAGGTGGCAAACAAGCATACGGCCCACCTGATGGTAAGTGGTCACCGTAGCCGATAGACGCCTGCAACACCAGAGGCATTAGTTGAGCGCTGCCGACCCTTTAGGAAAGGAAGTGGGAAAGAGGGTGATTGGGCCTCCGGCACTCTCGCCCACCGAACGAAACACAACAGTAGGAATACTGCTATTTCACGTCGATATTCTGTGAGAGTGTAGTCCTTCCCCGGTCGAGCCAGCCCATTCATGTTGAAATCAGCGAGGCTCTACTACTGCTAAGCTGCACCCCAGTGGGTCGAAGCGTAATGTTATACAGCTATACTAGTCTAAAACTTTCGTCAATAAACAAGTCATATAAAGCAAAAATTATATCCAGATTAGAATAGTAGTTCCTGAGATTATAACGTTCAAACAAACAAATTCTTCAGCATTGTAAATATAGATTTGCTGTATGTCTTGATTTTTATTGTCAGTAGTAGGTATATGGTGAAATAGCTTCAACTCCATATATATTTGAGTTGTAAACTACGCAAATTGTAATTCAAGGACGATCTAAAAAGATTGGCCGTGATTTTCTTGGCGATAATTTCTGGCTCAACCCTTTACCTGAACCTAGCAACTAACTTGGACGTTCATAAGTGTCACTTAATGAGTTTAAATAATACTCATGCTCAAGCATTTATACCTACTAGCGGTCGTCTAGTGCTCGAAATTCGACCAAAGTTTGGCTGTAAGATATAGCTGATATATGTCATTATATATTGATATATGTAACCATAGTTACGCGCTTCGGTTGCGTGTGTCAAATGCATGGTTGTGTGCGTGTAGTGCTTTTTCATTAATTTAATGTATTTCTAATGCATATTTTATATAAATATTAGGATTTGCCCCTCCATCTCCATATAAACTTTAACTGTGCCAAATTTCATACTCCTCCGTCCGCGCAATTTTCGTAAAAAGGGGTACAAAGTTTTTGCTTCACGTATTAATATATAGATAAGTGAAATACTAAGATAGAGGTGTATCAAACCCAAATTTCACTACCTACAGTTATAGGTCCCACGTCATTGAATCAAGCATATTGCCATTTCCAGACGTACTCCCAAACTCCGAGCAACTTCTGAGAATTTCTTGACAAATAAACCCAAAAACACATTGCACGATCCGAGAATTGGAGACCGGTCTTTCATGCACAATAGTCGCATACTCAACCACTGCACCAGCGAGGCTCTCAGAAATAAATTATTTTCCACTTTGACTCTATCCGATACGGGAACGCATAATAAAAGCAAAATTATACCACTACTAGCAATCCATCCCGGCTTTGCACGAGTAGATCAAAACCTTAACAAATTATACACCTAAACCTTCCTCATGACTCACTCTGTCTATTGATTAAAGTCGCATGAACATCCGTTCAATAGTTTTTGAGTTTATCGCGAACAGACAGACAAACGCGGCGGGGGACTTTGTTTTATTATATGCAGTAATAATAAAGTGAAAGAGACAGTATTCTATTGCCGAACTCATATTCAATGCTTTTAATAGAAATATCCGGAAATATCTTCCATCTCGGCCTCGATGGCGTAATGATTGGTGTAACCGACTATCACGCCTGAGGTTGCGGGTTCGATTCCCGCACAAGTCAAACATTTGTGTGCATGAACATGGATGTTTGTCTTGGTCTGGTTGTTTCTATGTATAATATGTATATATTTTACAAAAAAAAAACCATATATGTATGTTTATCCATTGTCTAGTATCCATAGTACAAACTCTGCTTAGTTTGGGCTAGGTGGTGTTGTGTGTATGTGATAGAATATTATATATATTTTATTATCTTTCTTCGTTCTATTCTTACCTCAATGACTGTTTACCCAATTAAGTATAATGTCAATGACCGCTTGAGTTTGTGTCAATACGTTATTATAAATGGGTAAACTCTTCTATAAAAGGATAGAAGAATGAATGGACCCCTGGATATTAGTGGGTGCACGGATGGCGTAGTATATGGTTTAAGTGGTCGAGTGTTGTGGGTTCGATTCCCACATGCGAGAAATGTATGTATGAGACACAAACGGTTATTTTAAGTCTGGAGCTTTTGTGTATGTGTTTGATTGTTTGTTAAAGGAGAAATAATGCTTATGTAATAAATGCCTCAGTAACGCACCGGGAGTGTATGCAACTAATGTGTATGAGGTCTCGGGTCTGATTTCCTAGTCAAACAAAGTTTTACTAGATTTTTCTGCCAATATATTCACAGCGGTGAGTTTAGAACTGTGCGCAATAAACTACAGTAGGTCTTAATATCTTTATATATATAAATATTCTGTGCGTGTGTTTGTAATTAAACTCCTCCTAAACGGCTGGACCGATTTTGATGAAACTTTTTGTGTGTGTTCAAGTGAATTCGAGAATGGTTTAGATTTGGTTTCTTTATTTGTTTTTTTCGTGTTTACAGGACAAAGTCTGTCGGGACAGCTAGTATAGGTACAATATTTCGAATTTACGTGTCCAAGAAATCTTCTATAATTTTTATGAAATTATTTTCTTTGGGACTTTGACGTTTGCACTAGGCCTTATTACATTGGACATAAAAACCTTTGCTGGCTAAATGAGAGTGTAATACCTTACCCCTTACCCCCTTCAGAAGGATGCGTAAGACTCTGAATGTAAGTATTAGAAATAGTAAAAATTGAGAAGATGTTTAAATGTTTGTTACTCTATTACGCGTAAACTGCTGACCTGATTTGGATAAAATACACACACATAGATAGACCATATCCTGGATTAACACATAACTTTTTATCCCGGTATGCGTTCCCAAGGTATTCAAGTAGTTCACCTGCGTGAATCTCTACGCCGCAGTTAGAAATGATTATTAATTATTATTGTTAACGATGTCCACTTTTCTCAATTACATAATTAGGCTAAACCTACCACATCCGTTTAAATAAAAAAAAGTATTTTAATTTTTTCACTTCTGTTTAAACTTTTGTTTACAGACGATTGCAAGGTCTTGGATTCCATTTCGGAGCCGAGCATAATGTTAATTGGTTTTTCAGTTACGAAATTTTTAGTGAGCATGGTATCAAAAGATGGACGGTAATTGGCAATTGTATATATTTATAATTGTACATAGGACATATAACTTTTTGGCAAAATGTGATTGTAAAACTTATACATTTTAACCCTTCGGTATATAAGTGTGGCAAGAGTAGGTTTATTGTATCTATACAGATTTTATCTTTTTAACACAATATTTACCTACGAAATTGGCTCGGCGGTATAGTGATTAAGAATTATGAAAGTTCGATTATCGAGTTGGACAATATGTCTATTAAACGCACAGAAAAGAGATTTGTATCTGGTATGGTATTTTAGGCTCGCCCCAATAACATGGGACGTAAACATAAATATTAAAAGTAAGTGTGATACACCTGATAAGCTCACACCTGTATCAACTTATTTCCGAAGGCCTTGGCAGAGGTGAAGGTGAAGGTGCCGGTGAAGATTACATGGATACATACTCAACATATAAAGCCATTCATTTATACCACATTTATTTCGTAACTACTAAGGAAATATTACTGCTAATCCGATTTTGATGAAATCCTAGTAATATATTAATACTAGATGTTCCCACGGTTTCACCAGCGTTTATCGTTCCTGCCCGTGGGTCGTAGCGTGATGTTATATAGCCTATAGCCTTCCTCGATAAATAGGCTATCCAACACTAAAAGAATTTTTCAAATCGAACCAGTAGTTCCTGACATTAGCGCGTTCAAACAAACAAACTCTTCAGCTTTATGATATTAGTATAGATTATAAATGCCAAAGTAAGCTTGTTCGTTACGCTTTCACGCTTTAAGTTCCGACCGATCATCGTGAAATTTCGTGTACAAGTTGTCAGGGGTACAGAAAACGACATAGGACCTTTCATCCAGAAAAATGTATTGTTCTCGAAGGATAGAAAATTTATATAACATTTATGCAAGCGGAGTCGCGGCCAAAATCTAGTATGTAATAAAGATAGTTTAACTTAAGGTTAAAAGAGCACAGTAGCAGATAACAAAATTATTGATTATAAAAAACGTTATTAATGATTTAATTAGCACTTTCATCTTTTTATGGAATCGGCATTAAATTTTTATTTTGGTATCTTGTGTGACTAACATATGACGCGATCACATTCTAATTTATTCGTTAGATTTTACGAGTCGCTCGAAACCTCTGACTCATGAAATAAAAATGTCGCACGTTGACTTGATAATAAGAAAAAAATGACAAAACTAGATCAAAAAACTTCATTAAAAATAATTTATAAATTCCGTTAATAGCTACAATATAAAACAAATAATTAAGTATTTAACTATTAAACAATAATTTTTAATAAAAATTTACGTATGAAATGGTCACCATCTTAATAATTGATCACGCTATCGTTGCTTAACCACGCGCACATTCCCAATCCTTGTGGCAACTGGGCTACGACAGCTTGGTAGGGAATTAAGCAGATTTATTAGGTTTTACGTACTAGAATTGCATCATCAAATTACGAGACGAGTCCAGTTACAAGCACTTGGATTGCTCTCCTTTATAAATCACGCACTATTTTCGTACTTTAAATTTATAATATTAAGTTTTAATAATTTATAATCCAAAATTTATAAAAATTGTTTAAGATCAAGTAAAAGAAAATTCACGTATCAAAATTCTATCACGAATTCCATTTTCAAATTTATTATCAATCAATCATCATAGAAATTGACAACATTACTATCAACATTCTAAAAAAATATTGATTAATCTCAATAATAATTTTATCAAAAACACAATAAATTTTTTATCACCGATTTAGAACAATATCGAACTTAAAATTAATTTGCTGAATATTTTTTTCTAACGGTAAATAACTTTCCAATGACTGTTCTTTATATAGTTAATATTATATAAAATGGTACGTACCTCCAAGGTCCTTGGAACACAACACACGTATATAGTATATAAAAATATAAAATGCTTGAGCTCCTAACGGTTTGAAAGTGTTGGCCGAAGTACGTGCCAATAGAATTCAGCTACCCTTTTTATACTAAACCGGACCGCGTCACACAGGCTGTTTTTGAACTTGACTGATAGATTTTCTTTCAGGAATGTTACGGGCGTTTCATTTTCGTGTTGTGTGGATTTCGAGCTTCTTTAGGTATTTAACGATTGATAATTGAAGTGTTTCGTGTTGTATATAACAAACTAATGTCTTTGTAATTAATTGGAAGAAGTTATAGTATATAACAGAATAATAAGATCACCCCTGTATATAAGCAGTCCCACTGCTGAACATAGGCATGTTGCCAGTTTGAGAAGGGTTAGCTCATAATCCTTCACGCTAGCCGAATGAGAGTGAGCAGACTTCACAGATCTTCGAGATAATAATGTGTACTTAATTTAATTAAAATGTAGTTTTATTTATTTCTATAAACATATTCATTTGTTGGTCCTGTGACCGAAGTTTGCGTGTATGATGGTGATGCTTTGGATTCGATTCCTGGATTAAGCAATTCGGATTTTTTTATCTGTAAGGCAATTCTCAGTATTAGTGTAGAGTATATAAGTGTGGTAGGTTGCAGTAGGCTTGCTCCTAAGGTCCTGCGTTAAATTCTCGGGAATTGAAACTTTACTGAACTTACGATCTCATAGACGAAAATTGTCATAAAATTTGGATAAAACTTTTCACAGAGCTTTCTGCGTGCCAAACAGAGAAAAGATTCCGAGATCTTTCATGTCTTTATTAACACATACATAGAATGTACCGGATTCCATTCCCGTTCGAAGCTGTTTGATGAAGTAGGTAAGTAATAAATGCAACTGCTGTGTATTTAAGGTCTCGATTTCAACTCCCTGGTCAAGAAAATTCTTATTGGATTTTTTTGTCAAGATCTTTCAGTAACAGAATCTGGTACTGTGCCCAGTAGACCACAATTGGCTCGCTCACTATTACTTAGTAGGTAACTACCTACAACCATATCTGGCAAAAGTGAGCGTTTTACACCTCTGCTTATACTTTCGGGGATAAAAGCGTGACACAATTTTTTATGGTATAGGAGGCAAACGAGCCGACGGATCGCCTGATGGTAAGCGATTACCGCCGCCCATGGATACCCGCAACACCAGAGGAGTCACAAGTGCACTGCCGTCCTTTTAAATTGGGAGGGTTGGACCTCCGGTACCCTCACTCACTCGACGAAACAACGCAAGCGCTGTTTCACGCCGGTTTTCTATGAGGTCGTGGTATCACTCCGGTCGAGTCTACCGATTCCTGCCGAAGCGTGGCTCTCCCACGCTGAAAGATGTAGGTATAAAATGTAAATTCTTACTAATGTGTATTATAAATGGAAAATAGTATTGGTTAGTTTGTCCTTCGTTTACTTAGAAACGGAGCGACAGATTCACGTGATTTTTTACATAGGTATAGATAGTTTATGGACTGGAGAATCATAGGTATAAGCTACATTTTACTACAAGAACGAAGCCACGAGTCAAAGCTAGTCTTTGTTATATTATTGACGGCATTGACACAAGCGGTAGTGAAAGCAACATTTGTGCACAAATGGAAGACTTATGACGTCTCGGGTTTGATATCCGGTTTTGTTGTCTTACCGCTGCCAGTACGCTGGGTGTAGGTTCGATCCCCATACGGGACAAATATTTCCGCCATGTCAAAAATGTAAACAAATTCGTTTATGTTTTAATTACACAGATGGCGTAGTGGTTAAAGTGGTCAACTCGATGCTGCCACTGTACTAAGTGTCGCAGGTTCGATCCCCACACTGGATAAAAAATTGTGTCATTCACAAATAGCTGTTTCGAGTCTGGGTATTCTTCGTATACGTTGTTGGAATGTTTGTAAAGTGCCTCGGAATACAGGAATATAAGATAAGATAAGATAAATATACTTATCTTATCTTATCTTATGTGGGGGCCAGTCAGCGCAGACCGGCGACACTTCGACTCAGTGGGCTCTTTTGTGTCGACACTCTCCCAATAACGACTGCCATAGATGTTCATGGCAGCCGGGACCGACGGCTTAACGTGCTCTCCGAGGCACGGAGCAGGCGATAATTGTCAATCAATACGCACATAATTTCGAAAAGTCATATAACTTCCGAAAGTCAGAGGTGCGCGAGGTGGGTTTGAACCCGAGACCCTCTGAATTGCAGTCTGTTGTTCTCCCCACTGAGCTATCGCTACTCTGGGTGATATACTTACTAAAACATATACATATATAATATGAAAGGCAATGATTCTAAACCTATATAATTAATTAAATCTCTATCTTATTAACGTTAAGGCTTACGTAAATAGCACAGATATTAAAGTGTAAACCTATATGTATAATAATAACGAATAGTTTATAATTAGTTAGGCATATTAATGAATAAATGATAGGTATATATAACCTCAGTGGCGCAGCGGTAGTGAATGCCAATACTGTGGTTGAGGTCTCGGGTTTGAATCCTAATTCGTGCAAGTGTTATTAAGTTTTCTTTTAATAAATTCTAAGCAGCAACTCGTAGTCGGAGCTACGAATGTGCCCATTTGCCCCTAAAACACAGGAACTCTTTTTTTTTATAGTGACACGGCAAAGTGATTGTAGCGGACCTGATGGAAAGCCCAATTACAGTCCAGAGACAGTGCCGACGAGGTGAAGATAGATGTCTTCTAGCCGTCGTCAGCGTCAAGCCGGTCTGACCAGATACTTCTTTACACTACGTTTGAAGGACCCAATGTCATAGAAGGGAGGGAACACATGAGCTAGAAGACCATTCCAGAGTTGTATAGTACGGCATAAGAAGGAATCGCTGAACCTTTTGGTGCGAAACGGGATTGTGCTAACCGTCCAACCGTGGTTACGAAGACCGGCACGTGTGGTTCTCAAAAGGAAGGGGGAAAGTGGGATGAGGTCAAATAACTCTTCGGAGCATTCGCCATGATAGAGGCGATAGAATACGCTAAGGGACGCAATGACTCTACGAAGTTGTAGCGGTTCGGTGTCCTTCGTCACCTCCTGGCTGTCGATTATACGTACGGCTTAAACAATAGCAGGCGATATTATTATTATATGGATTAATATCGCTTATTTCTTGCTTTAACGGTGAAGGAAAACATCGTGAGGAAACCTGCATGTCTGAGAGTCGCACTAAGCTGGCGTGGTGAACTATGGCTTTACCCTTCTCGTATTAATAATAAGAGGCCTATGCCCAGCAGTGGGGTCTAGCAGTAATTTTATACAGAGCTGATCTGAGCTGATTATCTTATATTATTATAACATACATATATCGAACTACTGTCGAAGTGGAAGGTAGAGACGTATGACAATTTGATTCCTTCTTCCCCATTCTACCATCGGACGACCAGACAAACAGACTAGTGACACAGGTACATGGTGGAGACGCCATATTTACGCACGAAGCGCTTTGATTCCACTTTTATAATGCGTACCGCAAAAGGGTGGAACTCACTACCTAAGTCTGTGTTTCGCGAAGAGTACAATCTGGGTGTCTTCAAGTCGAGGTTAAATAGGTATCTTCTAGGCAAGCGTGCTCCATCGTCGACTGCATCGTCACTTAACATCAGGTGAGATCGCGGTCAAACGCAAGCCTATAACCCACCACCCACCTTTCCCGAGCTATAGTCATAAAATATATATTAAAATTGGGATCCTAGGTAATAGGGAGTGAACGTATTATCGTCTATCGAAGAAACCTCCAGACTGCGAATCTTTCCTACCAGGAAATGTTTACGAATTTAGATTTTTTTAGTAGGTATTCTAAGTAACACTTTGCCTGATTTAGGAATCGAATCCAAAACTTCATGCACAATACAACTGTGCCACCAAGGCAGTTACTGTTTTTCGTGTTTAATGATAATTGTACTTTCTACTAATATTATAAATGTAAAAACATTTGGATGTTTGTTACTCAATAACGCCGAAACTGTTAAACAGATTCGGTTATAACTTGGCTCACTTATGGAACATATCCAGGATAACACATGTAACAGATTTTATCCCGGTATGCACTCCCGTGGGCGACTACAACCCATATATTGTAAAAGCCACGATTCCTGTAGATACATATTTTCCCTAAAACTACGAGAAAAGTTAGTCGTTATTAAAGGACTTTTGCCTGTTACGGGAAGAACGAATGATGTCGAATTAATGATAATCCTTACTAATATTACAAACTAGCTTTTGCCCGCAGCTTCGCTCGCGTTAATTTAGAATTTGACAATTAATTCGGGTTTTACTCTGGTTGTTTGAAAAATCTGTAAACCTATATAATAATATAATTCAATCATGATTTGAAAGACACGTGGCGCCATTTATTATCATAAGAACGTTATTATTGTTTTCCTCGGGAACAGTAATATTTTTCGGGATGAAAGGTAGCCTATATCCGTTTCTGTACACCTGACAACGTATATGCAAAATTTCAGGATGATCGGTTCAGTGGTTTAGGCGTTAAAAAGTAACAAACAAACAAACTCACTTTCGCTTTTATAATATTAGTTAGGATTCCAAAGTAACTCTGTCTGTCTGTCACCTTTTCACGGCTAAACCACGCAACCGATTTAGAAAAAAATTTTGGCACAGATATAGTTTAAAACCTGCGGAAGGACATAGGCTACATTTAATTGACGTAGGTACCACGCGGGCGGAGACGCGCGTAAAAGCTAGTATAAAGCCTGCACTACACTATCGGCGATGATCGTTGATCGTGTGATCGTCTATAATCGGCACGATCATCATAATTATAAACATCCACTCGATCGTCTGTAGTAGTTTGTCGAACGGCAAGCGTCAAGATGAACGTGAAGTGTGTTGCTGCTGCAACCATTTATTTAATAGCGGTATACAACCATTATGTAAATGTGGTTCAACGAAAAGTTGTGAAAAAAAAATGGAGGAAAAGAAGATGGTGGTGTTTGACCATTCATCGTAATAGAACCAAGTAAGTAGTCACAATAAATATATAATACAATTACCTTTTGGCGGGCTTGTTCGGGTTAAGTCAAGTGAATTTAGATACTCCGAATTTCGCAATTCGAAAAACGTCTATTTGCCTCCATATCGCACTTAGATATTCTTTTTTTTAGAGAAATAACTGAGAATCTGCTTGCTGAGTTATTGACTAAATTGGCGAATGAATGATCGGCAATCGTGTGGACACCACAACGCAACCACCCGGCAATGTCCTTTGATGCGTGTCCGAAAAACCGACAATTCACGGGTCGCAGGCGATCACAGACGATGATCGGCGAGTACAGTCGCGTATGCCCTCTACACGATCGTGCTCGTGTGTAATCGTTTGTAATCGCCGATAATGTAGAGGAGCCATTATACAAGGTTATTCTTAGTAAAGTAAAATAGTGTTTATACTTGTTATTATGAACAACTTTTGTTCTTAAACATTGCCCAAATCGTCAAAAAAAGATCAGCTGTTTCATACATTTTGCCGAGGTCAAAGTCCAATTTTGTATGGAACAGCTGATATTTTTTCGCGATTTCGGCAATGTCCCAGAGCAAAAGTTGTTTATAATAACAAGTAAAATCAACCCCTGAGAGGTTTTCACTTTACTAAGAATAACCTTGTAACCTTGTATATCATATCAGCCCTGTATAATAGTCTTACTGCTGGGCACGGGCCTCCTCTTGGTGTGAGAAGAATTAGGCCTTAGTCCACCACGCTGGCCTAGTACGGGTTAGCAGACTTCACATATTATCAAGAACATTATGGAGAATAATTATTTTTTTAATTAATGACTTTAAAATGTAAGTAATACCTTTTCTTTGTTTATGTTTCTTATAATTGTAATTGATTTTGTTTATTAATAATATATTTAATTTAATTGTCTATGTTATCTGATATGTAAAGAATATTGATAAACTATTATTGTATGTGCATTTAACTTAATTATCATGTATTTAACGTTTTTTATTATTGTACACCTTATAGGTATGTTGCAGTGAAACATGATAAATCTTAACACCTGTATATATATTGCACCTGTGACAAATAATAAATTTTTTATTTCATTCATTTCATTTCATTTCAATAAAAAGGTTTTCCTTCACCCTTAACGTAAACAATAATTAACTAATTAATACCCACATAACTCCGAAAAGTCAGAGGTACCTTTGGGTTCAAACTCGAGACCTCTGCGCGCCAGTCCAAAGGTCTCTTACTAGGCTATTGTTGCTTTCAATATATCGTCGGTCCAGTGGTAAAGTAGCCAATCTGCCATTTTGGCGTTTTTGAGTTAAATATATCAATATTAATGTCTTAATAATAATAAATGAATATTTATTATAACACATACATTAAGACATTTATTTTTTAATACTAAATCTATAACTTCAGAAAGATACGTTAGGATTCAGATTTACAGGACCAATTTCAATCTTCTTTTTGCTCTCCTCAAAAAAGTGGTTTTTGCAGATTGGCTACTTGACCATTGGACCGACGATATGTAGTACTTTTCTGAAATAAGGATAAGGTTAAGAGTTCTACCCATATGAACTTGAAATGGTTACTGTATGATGAAACCGCGATAAAATCTCTTCCAATTGATTTAATTATGGCAATACTGCGAAACGGCACGTTGGGATTCCCATTCATATCTTAGCATCTTTTTTCCATAGATGGAGATTAGTACGAAGAGAGGAAAAATATGTGGTAATTTTCTGTAGGGGACCATGCTGTTGTCAATTAAGTGGTGACGATACGAAAGATACCCGAGTATATACCACCATCTGTTAGTTGGCGGTAGTAAAACTATTACTACTTACAAGCAATGGGCAATTATCGATAGAAATCGAATTATTCGAATAATCAAGAAAATGGGAATATTCGAAATCTTGATATTATTAGAAAGCATTAACATCAAAATCAAAAATAAATTTATTCAAGTTAGGTTACAAGGTAACACTTATGAATGTCAAAGTTACACAACATTTTTCTGTGAATTTACACTTACTGCCACGTTCTGCAAAGCAAGGGTGTAGGACTCATGAGAAGAACGGGCAAGAAACTCATGGCCACTCTTTTTAATCGCCAAGTTTACAATAAAATTTTGTTTACAAATCATAACTGTAAGGTGCTGCAACCATTTCTCCATGAATTACTACTGAACATACTCAAGCATTGAATAAAATTTGATGGTAGCCTCTAAAGCAGCAGTATGGTAAACAGGAGCATATATATAGCAATTAAAATTTGATACTATGTCCTTACTAGGGTGTATAAGGTCTCGAGCTCGATTACTGGCACGGGCAGTTTTATTAGGTTTAAAGATCTTTAATATTAGGTATTCAAAGAACATTTTTCTTAAAAATGACTACTCTCGCTCTAAGAATAATTCCTGTATCACGGGGAAACTTTATAAACATTCAAACAACGGGCACAAAGGACATCCAAAAAAAACCATTTGTGGGTCACACAAATGTTTGTCTCGTGTGGGATTCGAACCCACAACACTCGGCGCGATGGCAGTGGCGAGGCGATCACTATAACGATTACGCCATCTGTGCAGTCAAACATTGAAATTAAAGGCGCGGTTCCATTAGGCAAGTTACTTGCATACAACTTGTACAAACTTGCACAAAGGTTACAACTTGTATGGGATAGTTTGAACATGTACATATTTTTATTCAAGTGACGTGAGTGACGTGTACGCACATGATATCTATTGCTGTACAAATTATCGAAACAGTGCCTGTTAGGTGGACGCACGAGAAAATAATATTTTTTATTGAGGAGCACGACTTCCACCCATGGTGGCCTACTCAATTGTTGAACATCTCCACTTGTGTGCAAGTAAAACCTGCATGCAATTTGCACACTCTCGAAAATATGTTTCCAATGCAAGCAACTTGTACGCAAATGTGACGTCATACTTGCATGCAAGAGTTGCCTAATGGAATCGCGCCGTTAATGACCATAAAGTAAATAGCACATGACCAGTAGTGCGGTCGTAGATATATTTATATTAAACCAATGACTCAAACATATGGGTCTGACTTCTACCTTGCAACCAAAGCTGCAATAATGTTAGGGGTATAAGGTTTGAAATATCAAAAAAATCTCAGTGGCAGTCTCTGGAACTGTACCTACCTGATAAACGGCAATAGGTTTGTCCCCTATTATGTATGTGGGATCAAAAATCATATGATGTTTCTACAGAATATACCACGGGGAGTGCTCTGAAGAGTTATTCCACCTTATCCCGCCCTCCCCTTTCCTATCCAGAACAACGCGTGCTGGGCTCAGATGCCATCCTTACACGGTAGAGTCGATTAGAGCGCGTACCAAAAAGTTTGGGTCCTCATATCTCTGCCGAACGACCAAGGCATGGAATTCTCTGCCAAGGCACGTGTTTCCTTCTTCCTTCAATCCTGGGTTCTTTAAGCGGGGCGTGAAAAAGCATCTTCTCAGGCCGTCAAAGTAGAGACCTCAACATCGCCTCAGCTACTGTGGGGGCGATGAGGAGGCCACTGCTCTTAGACCACACGACTGCTTACCACCAGGTGGAGTGTGGTCATTTTGACGAGCAAAAAAAAAAAAAAAATATCGTATGAAATGTAGGTAATACACCTATACTTCATCATCTCAGCCAAAAGACGTCCACTGCTGGACATAGGCCTCCACCAAGGTTTTCCACACAGACCGATCTTGGCCACCCAATACATCTATACTATAAAATAAATTAAAATAAAATAAGAATATAAGAAAAGAAAATAATACACGCTGACACACATAGACATAAACAAAATACACACACACACACACACACACACACATACTCATATACACACTTACACATCATCTGCATGCAACCCTTTTTAATCGACTTCTAAAAAGGAGGAGGTTACTCAATTCGACGTACCTATATATATTTTTTTTGTTACTACATTTTGGTGCTTAAATATTGGTTTTCTTAACAATAGTTATTAGTACTTAGTTTATACAACCTTAGCCAAATTAAATATTGTTAATAATGTCTATATAATAGGGAGAGGGCCTGGAGATTTGTCATACAGGTCTTGAATCTAGTACAGACTCCAGCTCTCGCAAAGGTTAAATTCAACTTGTAACGAATGTATTCACATGTATGTACCTTTGAGAGAAAATAAAACATTTATTATTAAAACATTAAACTTGCCCTTTTAAAAAAATATGTTCATAAGCCCTATTATATGTAATACTATGTATCTACACCAATAATATCCTTTAGACTGAATTTCGGCCGCAGCGGCCTATAACGGAGACTGGCCAACTACGCAGGAGATATTATAGTGCACAAGTGTGTGCGCAAACACAAGTGCACTCTCTGTTCCGTAACTCGCATGATCCGATGGGACGGTAATCCGACACGAACAGAGAGAGATCAGCCGCAGGACCAACGGCTTTACTTGCTTTCCGAGGCACGGGGGTGTCTAACACCGCCAACTTCGTAACTGCTATTGAGATTTCTTAACTGAAGAACCCAATAACTGTTTGTTGGCCGGACCCGGGATTCGAACTCGAGACTTCATGCACAGCAGTCGCATTCACTACCGCTGCGCCACGCAGGCAGTTATCTATATCAATATAAACATAATGAAGAGATTTTTGTTTCAACGCGGTGATCTACTATCAGTCAGCACTATCAGTCTGGTCTGGAAAATCTTTTTGCATTAAATAGCCTTTTTACTAGAAAGGTAATTAGTTTATAGTATAATACTACGAACTGCGGAAGCGGCGCTTCAACCATTTATAGAACAGTATTCATGTATTACTAGCTTTTGCCTGCGGCTTCGTTCGCTCGGTAACAATACTTTTTTCTGGTTAAACGGCACACTATGTCCTTTTCTGTACCCCTGTCAACGAGAAATTTCATGATATACGGTCGAGTAGTTAGGCGTGAACGCGTAAAAAACATACAAACTCACTTTCGGTGTTATCGCGTTTAATAGTTATAGCGCGGGCTAAACCGTGGCCCGCAGCTAGTATAGAATGTATTTCAAACTACGTAGTTATAATATCTTTTCACATAGGTACATTATAATACATATATTTGAATGCTGAAGGCCCTTTAGCGGTTTCTAGCGGTAAAATGGATTTCAAAGTCCACACACAGAGTTGAATTGTATATTCTATAGAGATTTAGAACATTGATACATAATTTTAGTGTTACTAGTTGACGAACGTGGTTTCACTTACGTAGTAGGTATATCAAAAATACGAGGCTAGTAGCTGGCGCTTGCTATAAGAGCAAGCTACTCGCATGCGCAAGCTATTCAAGTGGGTTTCGGTCGCAAGCTACTGGCACAATCTATAAGTGCAAGGTACTTATGTAAGCTACTCGCATGGAATAAATGCGCAAGTTAATCATGCGGATTACATACGCAAGATACTCACTAACCTTAACTTGTGTGGGCTACATGCTCAAGCTACTCGCTTGGAACGAACGCGCATGCTACTTGCACGCGCTACTTACTCGCGAACACTACATCCGCAAGCTACTCGTATGGGCTACAATTTTTTCTTCCTAGCCTTTATTATTCCCAAGTCACTTGGGGTCGCCTTCCTAGTCTAACCGGATTTGACTGGATATCAGTTTTTACACGGAGCGACTGCCATCTGACCTCCGCTAGCCGAAGGCTAACGATACCCTAAAGCTAAACCAGGGTCAGGACATTAGAGGGCACTGACTTCCCAATAACGACTGCCATAGATGTTCATGGCAGCCGGGACCGACGGCTTAACGTGCTTTCCGAGGCACGGAGAAGGCGGTAATTGTCAATCAATACGCACATCATTTCGAAAAGTCATATAACTTCCGAAAGTCAGAGGTGCGCGACGTAGGTTCGAACTCGAGACCCTCTGCATTGCAGTCTTTTGATCGCCCCACTGAGCTATCGCTGCTCAAAATGCTACATGCTAGTTAAATATACGGTTTACTTCATCAGTTGTTTACACGTGGCGTAATAAACGGCGCTAAAGCAGTCATAATCTATAATAATAATAATAATAATATTCTATCACATACACACAACACCATCTAGCCCAACCAAACTAAGCAGAGCTTGTACTATTGGTACTAGACAATGGATAAACATACATATATACTTTTTTTGTATATACATCATACATATTATAAATAGAAACACCCAGACCAAGACAAACATCCATGTACATGCACACAAATGTTTGACTTGTGCGGGAATCGAACCCGCGACCTCAGGCGTGGCAGTCGGTTACACTAACCACTACGCCATCGAGGCCGTCAAGTCTAGTGCATGACCGTTGGATTGCGACGCAGACGTCTCAAGTTTGATCACACGATACCTGCCCGGAACTTCACAATGCCAAACATAACCATATGCTTATACCCTGAGTTCAGCTTCCAAGCCAGTCAAACGAAAAAAATATTAGGTTTTGTTATGACATTTCTGTTTATTTTTTTATACAACTAAGGTGGCAAACAAGCATACGGCCCACCTGATAGTAAGTGGTTACCGTAGCCTATGGACGCCTGCAATACCAGAGGCATCTCTTGCGCGTTGCCGCCCCTTTAGGAAAAAAAGGAAGTGGGAAGGAGAAGGAGCGGGAAGGGGAAAGAGGGTGATTGGGCACCGGCACTCACACTCACCAAACAAAACACAACAGTAGGAACACTGCTATTTCACGTCGATATTCTGTGACATTTTCGGTGACACCTTGTTGATCTTGAGTTTGATCTCTTTCCGGGCATGTTGGATTGCCTTACATTGCTATAAGAGTTAGGACATAGAGAGTGTACTTGTGTGTGCGCACACACCTGTGGGCTATAATATATGTTAAGCAGATGGCCAGTCGCCGTGACCGAAAGTCAGTCTGGAGAACGTTATAATTATTATTATTTATTTATCACTACTTGTATTTTACTATACGTTTTAACTGCTAGCATGTTCGTGTGGAATATGATATCATTTTTGTTCGCGAATGGCGAACGATCATGAGGCTTGAACTTTATTCCCGCATCGAGTAAAGTTTTATTTGAGTTTAAAAATTTCTTCAGTTTAGAGCAATAACCTCGCTCCTATATACTCAGACTCAACCATAGTACCATATTGTAGGTGTCTCTGCCTACCCCACAAAATTAAATATATACACGTCTACATATGTAAAATTCTAAAGTATCAGTGAAAAAAAAAATGTTTAACAGTTATCAATGAAGGAATCACATTTTTCACATGAATGAATGATGAAATACAACATACTCGTACCTAGATAAAAAAGTTGACCTTGCAATATATTTGTTTATCATATTCCGTCAACTACCTACCTGTATTCTAAAAAAGAACATACACTGAAATGTTCGTTACTATCAGTATTTTACTAATTCTAGGAATATTGCGTCATATTACTCAAATGCGCATTCCATAATGCCTACTAACAATAAAAGCGTTGGCATTTTTTATATTCTTAGTATTATTATGCTTCTTTTGAATATGTTGATCTCTTTAACAAATAAAGGTAATAATAATAATTATTATTTTTAATTATCTTTCCAACGTGTCCTTGCAGCAAGAGCCTTGGTTATATATACTAAGTGATTTAGAGTGCATGCAGAGCAGCGATAGCTCAGTGGGGAGACCAACAGACTGCAATGCAGAGGGTCTCGGGTTCAAACCCACGTCGCACACCTCTGACTTTCGGAAGTTATATGACTTTTCAAAATCATGTGCGTATTGATTGACAATTATCGCCTGCTCCGTGCGGAGAGCACGTTAAACCGTCGCGTCGGTCCTGGCTGCCATGAACATCTATGGCAGTCGTTATTGGGCACTCAGTGCCCTCTAATATCCTGACACTGGTCTGGCTTTAGGGTATCATTAGCCTTCGGGTTGCGGAGGTCAGATGGCAGTCGCTCCGTGTAAAAACTGATATCCAGTCAAATCCGGTTAGACTAGAAAGCCGACCCCAAGTGACTTGGTAATAATAAAGTCTAAGGAGAAGATTACTATTATATTATTGTTATGTTTTAAGTTCCAAATAATAGGAAGCCGGACCATTTCCGTCTCTCGGACACATTTTCTTTCTCAATGCTGCCATCGAAAATTTCCTAACAGAAAAACTGAATACGCGTTTAATGCGTTTGAATGTTGTGCTTATATCGGATTCCAATCCCAGGTAAAGTCAACATAAGTTATTTAGACTGCGCCGAGCGTAAGACAGATAATGACAGAGCTCGTGCGGCGCATATTAAAATCGGCGCGCGGCCGCCATAGTAAAATTGTATGGAGGATTTGAAGTGCTTTTTTAATAAATATTTATCTTTATTGTCAATCAATAACATAAATATTTGGGACGGACAAATTGTAATATAACTATTTATGTTTCGTTTTAAGCTGTAAAATAGTATAGTTTTCTACTGTTATAATCTAAAAATCACGTAACACGAGCTTATGTTTTTGCATTTTTAGGTTTTAAGTAGATTAGGTTAATAACAGTACTTTTTCTTAAAAAGTACCTTATATCCTTTTCCGTACTTCTGATAACGTGTATGTAAAATTTCTTAAAGATCAGTCGAGGGGTTAAAGCGTAAAACTGTAACAAACAAACTCATATTTTTTACTTCCACGTTCGTTACAATAAGTGCATGGTTCAGACGAAGTGAGTAAAATGCGCTCAAACGCGTGCTAAAAGTTAGTTGAGTTATCTCATCTAGTAGGTACGTAGCATTTATTAATTCAATGAGTTGTAAATCCTTTTACAAACGTGAGTAGCAAACTAATTTTATCTAGTGTCAAGATGACGAATTCGTATGCATTGAGTTAATAAGTACATTGTACAATGTACTAGAGGAGACAAGTAAAGTAAATTTAATGTTGCGCGATTTAAAGTGCATGCTCTTCAACTCACTTAAGAGATATTGCAACAATACGTTTAAGTGCAACATTTCAATCCATACTAATATTAACAATGCGAATGTGAGTTTGTTTGTTACGCATTCACGCCTTAACTACTCGACCATCATCATAAAATTTCCCATACACTTTGTCAGGGGTACAGAAAAAGGCATAGGGTAATTTTCATTCTGAATAAAGTACTGCCACTAATCTAGTGTAACCTACATTTACGCGAGTAAAGCGGCGGGAAAAATATGGTTCACAATAAATTAAAATTAAAAAGAAACTTGATATGCCTCCTCTATTACGTAGTATTTAATAACTCAATGTCCGTATGACGTTTATTTGACATATACATTTTTTTTAAAGATGGCGCGATGTGTGTCAGGCGACAAATTAATTCGGCTTCTCATTACGTCACGCGTCACTCGTCTTAATGGAATACTTGTGCCAATTTGAATTTACGTATTAAAAAATACGCACATGTGACGTTTTTTTGTTGTTACGTAGAATTGTGTTAGTTTAGCGTATTGTGTTTTTTGGAATTGTGATTCAATGTCTGCCTCATGGATTACATGTGTATGTGAGCAGGTGTGGAGTTTGATGTTTCCTGTTCGATTGTCATGTTATGCAAAAATATTAATGCTCTTTGTGGTTATTGATTACCCTGACAATTGTTAGAGTTGGCCTCGATGGCGTAGTGGTTAGTGTAACCGACTGCCACGCCGGAGGTCGCGTGTTCGATTCCCGCACAAGTCAAACATTTGTGTGCATGAACATGGATGTTTGTCTTGGTCTGAGTATTTTTATGTATTTACAAAAAAAAAGTATATGTGTATTTTTATCCATTGTCTAGTACCCATAGTGCAAGCTCTGCTTAATTTGGGCTAGATGGTGTTGTGTGTATGTGATAGGATATTATAGAATTATTATAGAATTATAGAACGCCTGACATAAAAAAAAAATTGTGTCAGGCGGTCTGGCTGCCTGAGTGCCGCTGCGATCCAATAGATTAATTAATACCTATATTACATATTAGATATTATACATATTACCTACTTTAATTTAAACGGATTACAGTAAACAATTACGTTAGTTGAAGTTATAATACCATCTTTACTTATAAAGGTTAGTTTGTTTTTTGATTGAAAGCGCTAATATCTTGAACTACCGGATCTGAAAATAATTTTGCATTTGATAGCCATATTTTTGAGGAAGGTAATGACTATATAACATCACGCTACGGACGCTACAGGAGCGAAGTATTTATCATAAACGTTGGTGAAACCACAGAAGATACCTAGCTATACCATAATCTCAGAACTTCAAACTGACAAAGTCCATTTGTCCGCAAATGCATCACATATGAAAAACTACTTTAAAACTTTGAGGAACGCGTTCAGGAAAGAACCATCATCTTACAGACATCGGCAGCAAAAGTAAAATAGCTGGGTGACTCGGGCCACACCCGGCTTGTAGGCCTACTGGGTAGGCGCATGGATGTACGTCGGGAAGTGAGCGTGCCTTATACAGCTCCGGTACCACACTGGAGATGTGGGAGGCGGCTTCTCCGTCGGCTTTAGCGAAATTTTCGTTAGTAACTCCTAGAGTTGCGGGTGGTGAGCGGCTTTATTGCTCCGGTACCTATCTGGAGAATAGGTAGTGTCACTTGGGTACGAGGTAGCTCGCTTACGAGAACCGGATCTCTGAGGTTAGGATGGAGCGTCGAGATTTGAGAACAATACCTGTCTATAACTGGTCCCGGAAGGTGCTCTCGGGCACTGGAAGGTACAGCAGCTCCCCTAATATAGCCTTGACGGTTGGTGTAGGGGAACGCTTTATCATAAACTGGACTAGTCGTAGAGAGAGCGGATGTTACCTCAAAGATACAAACATGTAACTGTATGATACACGCATTTAGTGGCCTCCTTACCTTAATAATTTTGTTCATCAAAAATCCCTTGTACTACGTGACAAATATCGCGTCGATCTGACCTCGTAAATTTTATTCCTTGGCCTTATAGAAGCCTGTGATTATATAACGCGTTAATGGAATAATAAGCGACTGCACAAATGGCGTAGTGGTTTAAGTGGCCTCGCCGCCGTCACTGCGCCGAGTGTAGTGGGTTCGAACCCACACGGGACAAAAATTTGTGTGATCCATAAATGGTTGTTGCGAGTCTGTATGTTCTTTATGTCCGTTGTTTGAATGTTTTTAAAGTCCCTCGCGACACAGGAATTATTCCTAGTGCGGAAGATTTCTTATAAGATAATACAGAATCATAAAGTAGTTTTATTAGAATCGATGATAGGTACTTACTATCGAAAATAAATTGGTAATATGGCACACATATGGTGCGCCTTAGTGTGTTCATTCGTCTGTCACAGCTTATCTCAGCAACCGCTACCGCTATTTACTTGGAATTGGGAATACTTATCCTAATCCTAACTAATATTATAAAAGCGAAAATGAGTTTCTTTGTTACCTTTCCACGCCTAAACCACTGAACCGATCATCCTGAAATTTTACATATACGTTGACAGGTGTACAGAAAAGGACATAGGCTACATTTCACCCCAAAAAAAAATACTGTTCCCGAGGAAAACAATAATAACGTTCTTAGTATTATAATAGATGGCGCCACGTGTCTTTCGAATCATGATTGAATTAAATTATTACAAGCAGAGTACAACCCGAATTGATTGTCAAATTCTAAATTAACGCGAGCGAAGCCGCGGGCAAAAGCTTGTACATAATATACATAAGTACAACTTTAGTTGAAAACACTATCAGAATTTTCAAGAAGTCAACTAGGATCGATTACAAACAAACTGTGGCATTCAAGTGATGGAAATTGATGCATTTTGCGTAGGTAACAACTTCTTATACATTTTTGTTACGAATTCTAGGCGTGCAAGTACGACTTACACTTGACCAGTGTATTTTTCATATTATTCACCTTTTCATATTTTCGTTAAACCATTTTCTTATCCATTTAATTTTCCCCTATCTTTAAATAGAGTCGATGTCTCGCGACCTTTGTTATCTATAATAATAATATTAATAATAATAATAATGTTTATTTCACCACAGTATAACACTTGTACAAATTATTCTATATTTACGAGTACACAGACATAATGACATAATAAATAAACTAAAATTGTATTAATGACACACATTAAGTGGTGAAAAAGGAGGTTATGTACTGTCAAGTAAATATGATTTAGATTTTTTTTTAAATTTATTTTACAACGACAACTTGCACTACGTGTAAAGGCTGTGTCGCGAGGATCTTTACAAACATTCAGATAACTGACGCAAATAACAACTAGATTTAGAACTATTTGTGGATTACCCATATTTTTGACCCGTGTGGGGTTCGAACCTACAGCACTCGGCGTAATGGCAATGTCGAGGCGACCATTTAAACCATTACGCCATCGGTGCATTCAAGGTGGAGGAGGCTTATTATATGGTGTACGTGACTCTTGGCGGATAAGACAACGAATATTAGCAATACTGATCGCGAGGATATGATGCAATGCGATGACGTATTGCACTGGGTGAGTGGACCGTTAAAAGGGACAGGTCTGCTTTAATATAAACTGCAAACTTTGATATGGACTAGACAGATGGCGTATTGGTTTAATTACTCGCCTTGTTACGGTCACTGCGCAGAGTGTCATGGGTTTGGACACGGGGCAAAAATGTGTATGATCTACAAATAGTTCTTTCGGGGCTAGGTGTTCTCCATGTCCGTAGTTTTAATGTTTATCACATCCCCTGTGACACAGCAATGATTACAAATGTGCTAGGTGCTTAGCCGAAAAGTCACTTATAAAAATATATGAAGGTTCACAGGTTGTACGCTTAATATACTCTTCAGAAACATCTAGAATTGTACCAAAATTGTTAAAAGAAGGGTAATCACCCAAATTACTACTAAACTTTATTTAGCTATAAAATAAAAAGTAAGGCAAACTTTATGCTGACAGGCTTTCAAACAAAAAAATACGCGATTGTCGTTGGCATGATGCCAGATGGTCTGATTTCCGACAGGATCCGCCCACCGGCACGCGGCGGCTGAGATGTGCCAACGATGGCCATGCACTTAGTCAAATGAAAAAATGCACTATAATAAAATTGTACTAAATGCTTTCTAAAACTATTGTCTAAGCTGCTAGATCGTTTAACAATATTGAAGAATTAAAAAGCAAGGAGTTTTTTATTGTTGCCCTTGTCAGACGAGCCAGCGGCTGACTTGATAATAAAAGGTAATCGCCACTTATAAACATTGCTATGTATTCTTGGTGTCACAAATAAGTATATAAAATTGAAAAAAGCCTTTTATTTCTTGCGTATCATAATAACGTAGTGTAGGAAGCCCTCCGACCAGGTGGGATGACGATCTGCGAAAGACTGCAGGCAGATGCTGGATGCGGCAAGCTGAAGACAGGGCGCTATGGCGCTCTTTGGGGGAGGGCTATGTCCAGCAGTGGACTATTATAGCCTGATGATGATGATGATGATGATAATCAAAGGAAAGAGTAAAACAAAATTGTTAATAGATTTCTACATGTGATCCTATGTCAGTTAAAAGTTAATATAAATTATTGTCTGCAAGAACCCCGTTTTCACAAGTGAAGGCTTCTTCCAAAGACACCCATTTTTTCTGATCTTGCGCGACTTGTAGCTATCTTGGGCCAGCAATATTTTTTTATAACCACCACTGTGTTTCTCTCTTTGCCTATGGTCGAGGGTGAGGGGTCGGTTCAGCAATCACCACTCTCATAGCCGGCTCAACGGTTATTTCGATGGGCACGTCAATAGACTACCTAATATCCTATCCTAATCCTAACCAATATTATAAAAGCGAAAATGAGTTTGTTTGTTTGTTTGTTTGCACAGCACTGATTCTTCTTGATAGTGAAAAGTTACTATAGCCTATATTTACTTGCAAAACCAGAATCATCACTCTCCTCCTAAGATCAAGGGCATTGAGGGAAGCTTGGAAGAAGGATGGGATTCATGTGGTGATAGGATGATTAATATCAAAGGCTTAAAACCAAAGTAAGTGCGGCAGATGAGACTAAATTATTTTATACTAAACTTGATGTTTCGGTTTCACCCGCGTTTATCGTTACTGCGCCGCCCCCGTGGGTCGTAGCGTGATGTTATATAGCCTTCCTCTCGATAAATAGGCTATCCAACACTAAAAGGATTTTTCAAATCGAATCAGTAGTTCCTGAGATTAGCGCGTTTAAACAAACAAACTCTTCAACTTTATAATATTAGTATAAATATTAACGACCGTTCATTGGAGTATTTGTTGTAGGTATAACAAAACAAAATTATTGAAACTATTAATATTAATAGTTAATTAAATTATTGAAACTATTAATATTATTAATAGTTTCAATAATTTAATTAACTTAAAAATTAGTAAAGTTTAATAGTAATAGTAGTGTAACAGCTTTCGAAAATTTTGTAATAAAGTGTCAAATAAACAACGCGATAAAATCCGTATATAGTAGTTTAATTTCAATGAATAACATTCGCGTAAACAGAAGACAATATTATAACAAGAGTTATTTCTAATGTCTGTAAAATATGCAACACTAGCGGTCTCCGCGGTTTCGCCCATGTTTATAATTACTGCGCCGTTCCCGTGGCTAATAGCGTGGTATTATATATCCTAAGATGTTACTTATGGATGAAGTACTCGTAATTTTCTAACGGAGAAGACTTTTTTAAATCTGTCCTATGGTTAAAAGTTTAGCTGCAGTAGGAGCAGCGATAGCTCAGTGGGGAGACCAACAGACTGCAATGCAGAGGGTCTCGGGTTCGAACCCACGTCGCGCACCTCTGACTTTCGGAAGTTATATGACTTTTCGAAATTATGTGCGTATTGATTAACAATTATCGCCTGCTCCGTGCCTCGGAAATCACGTTAAGCCGTTGGTCCCGGCTGCCATGAACATCTATGGCAGTCGTTATTGGGAGAGTGTCGACACAAAAGATCGTCGTGTGTCGTCGTCGGTCTGCACTGACTGGCCCCCACATAACATAAGATAAGATGCAGTAGAGTGATATAATATTGACCAACGGCTCTTAATCGCATTGGTAAATAGTTTATATAAATACCTTTTTATTTCCTGATGTTTCAACATACTTGCATCGACGTGGACTGTCTCGTCCAATCTGTCATCGAAACACTACCAACATTAATCAGTTGGAGTACTTGATGATTGGAGTAGCCTTTTTTATTATAATAACTAGGCATATTGTCTAAAAGGATAATGTTCTAATCAAAATTTATATCACCCGGCTTCTCTCGATAAAATTTATGAAACAAACGCATTGATACCGCATACACATAAAGGCGAATTTTTAATTCTAAAATGTTGTACTCTAACAGTTGCATCTGCGAAATAACTGCAACAGATTATCCATAACTCTGGCGCTGACATAATTTAAAACAAAACAAAAAAATAAAGAATCCGACCACAATTTAAATTTCGAACGCCAATAACGTTTTTAAATGCATTAATCATCAAGCAGATGTTCAGAAAATGACAGATTTTCACCAACCAGTATCATTTATAAAGCTTGCTATTCACTCGACAAATACATAATGTTGTTGTGAAACCACAATTGGGTGATGTACGTCAGTAAGACGATTTGGACATTATATCGTGATGTGAGGACATTTATTTTGGTGCACATCTTTTTGGTAATTTGGTAAATGTGTTTTTATAGTAAGATGGTGGTTCCGTATAAAAATATTGTTCACAAATTGAAAGCTAAGAGTAAAATAAGTTTATTTGAGATATTGAGTGACTTAGTTTTTCGTTGGTGTTGTGTCAGATTTATTTAGTCTGGTAGAATATTCTAATCAGCAAGACAAGATAGGTCTTGCTGAATGCATCTGAACAACTAGAATTAATGTTAGTATGTGCTTTTGGAACAATTATATGCATAGTTTTTACATAGATGTGAGAAGTCTGCCAACCTACACCAATGTTCAGTGTGGTAGAATATGACCCATTCTGAACCTCGTCTTATAAAATTAAATTTACACATCTAAACAAAGCACTTTCATAAACATAAAATATTCTAAATATAACTTAAATAACCGCAAACAAAATAAGGTGCTTCCTACCTACACTTCCATGACCTTAAGAATGGCTGGCAATAAAAAAGAAAACTTCTCAAGAATCCTTCGTTTCTTATGTCAATTAAAATTCTATTTATTTAAAAAAATATCTCCATCCAGACGGTTTTCCCGGAGAGCGTAAGTTTTCCTCGTGGATATTTCATTACTTAACTTAGTAGTTTCTAGAACTCAATATAATAAACTTAGAAAGCTGGAAATCTAGATTTCAATATAATATTATATTACTTAGGTACAAAATTCTATCTAGACAGAAATTGAAAACCTTAATCCGTGAATATACTTGCGGACAAGAATTTTTCAGATATCGGATTCTTCTTTAAAACTTATTTTATAAGAAACGGTAGGCTTTAGTTAAGGCTTGCAAAGGCCCCCATTGCACTATTGGCGTGAACCCACTCCTGAAACAAATAATTAGTTGAAGAAAACATAATGTTAATAAGAAGTAAGTTCTGATCTAGCCTTCTGTCGCCTTTGAGAAGTTTGACAGTAAAAGCATCGCCAGCATACAAAAGATCGCAAATAATAATCTTCTGTTATATTCGTGAAGGTATGTATGATTTCAAAAGTGCTTTAAGAATATTCATAGAATGTCTTAGACCTAGTGGTCTTAGACTCTATAAATATTCTGCACCAGTGGTCTTAGTCCCTCTATAAATGCAGTGCACTTACGTCGAGGAATAGAGGAATTAATAATTTATTTATATCACTCTTTTTTTAAGGATGACCTGCGAGTTTCGTTTTTTGTGGACCCACCCATAGATTAAGGTAACTGCTTACCACGAGGTGCTTCTTAATTGACCTTATTCATCATAGTACGATAAAAAATGAAAAACTTCTTTTGCAGTTTCGCTGTAACTAGCACGGCAGACTTTTTAATTGCTGTAAACGCCTCAAATAACGGGCCTGATATTAATATAGCAATGAAACAAAGTCAGAAAATAGAAGTCTAAGATGTTAGATATTTAAATATGATTTGGCGAATCCCTGAACTTTCGAATGTGGAATCGCAAATTTTTCGATTTATTCGGTTTGCTAAAACAATCGCGAATCGCTAATCCGACTGCCTCTCGTTGGGCTATTGTATATATGAACTCGCGCACTAGAGATAAATTGCAATGTTATCCAATACCTTAGTGTAGGTCTACATCCACGTGACAAGTCACGGTCCGTGACAAATTTCCGTATTCAAAATCCTCTTGAAATATAATTCAATGTTCTTGATAGACAGTGAGACCATAACCTAACAGATTTTCCTCTTATTTCTATCTCCCTGACCTCAATATATTCAATCCCAGTACAAAGGAGTAGTTCAAAGTACTAGGTGCCGTGAACTCCATAGTTCGATGTACCGAAGTCTTTGGTTTAAAATGTAGGGAACAATATTTAGTTCAATCTTAAACGAATTGTATTTACTGGGCGAATGTATTGAAATATGTATACCTTTTAAATTGTATAAAAAGCTTTAGATTTCCTTCAATTTGTAAGTCAGGGATCGACTGATTTTTACCTGTCGGGCATACAGGGTGTCGGGAATGCGATCTGGAATTTGGCATGAGATATCAAGACTAAGGTTGTTTATACGGTCATAGCGGTAAACTAGTAGCCGGCCTATCTGATGGTTACATATTTGATATTACAGTCTATGACCACTTGTTGCACAACAATATTAGGGGTATCGCTCGCTTTGTTGAGGGAGCGATGATTACTAAACCAATCTCTCACTCTCCGGCCATAGGCGAAAACAGGAACACAGTACTGGTTTAGCCGGTAAAATACCGACACACCTCTCCGCCGATCTCCAAACAGAAGAAGTCCAAAAGGAATCCCCAATTTAAATAACGAAAAAAGGAGTATCACTCATTCCTTGCCGGTCAAAGGGTGAAAGAATTGCTTTACCTTAATCTCATTCCTAAAAGGGGACAGAAGTAAACGAGATAAGTACATAAGCCGCTAATAAGAGTTCCGGAAATTCTTATTAAGTGGAGGAAATAAAGTAAACATGTTACTACTCA
The DNA here is from genome assembly GCA_963564715.1 of Catocala sponsa. NCBI lineage: Eukaryota > Metazoa > Arthropoda > Insecta > Lepidoptera > Erebidae > Catocala > Catocala sponsa. The sequence continues at coordinate 15,743,844 of OY751351.1, forward strand.
TACTCTGGTTTCCTGTTAGAAGACAAGTAGGTACTTTTCTGGCGAATCGGATCATTTATATCATTATCAAATAACTGGCAATGTTGGGTGGGAGAATGCCGTAGTAACATAACTTCTCTTGTGCAACATCAGTAACACGTAAGGACTAGGGTATTGCAAAAATCTCTACATGACCGCTTTAACTATGTTTAGTACAATAAATGCCAGAGCCAGAATAAATGACTACAAAGAAAGAAGAAAGAAAGAACTAATGGTGTAAGTGGGCAGCTCGCCCCTGCTATTTAAACCGTAATGAAAATTGGAATAAGTGACATTGGAGTGAGCGACCGTTGCCTGCGTGTTCCTTATATCCGTTGTTTTAAAGTATGTTCCCTGTCTTAAATCTCCACAGTCACTTACTTCAGCCCTGTTTGTCTTAAAACCGTTATTTAAAATCTTCCTTGAACCAGAAATTAATAATCCTAGTGCAGGGTTAACAAACCAAATATAGCGTATCAAGATTTGTATGAACCATGCATGTATGTTAATATAATATTAACAAAACCTTCTGTCGGCTAAAAGAACCGATAAAAAGGGATCACTAAAAGATGAATATATTTAAAATTCAAATATCCGAGACTTTGTGGTTCATGGAAATAGTTACATTTAAAATTCGGTATACATTTGTTGTTTTAACTTTTAAATGATCGCTCAGTACGTTAGAAGACGATTTATTTATACTCAATTTGTCCTCATAATATTACTATACTGTAAGTAAGGTCCTCCAGACAGAATTACAGTCACGGCGATCGATCTTAACGAAGACCATAGAGCCATTGCGTAGGAGATATTAAAGTGCAAAAGTGCTCTATTATCTCATATTCCGATGTGGCCACGATCTGACAACACTGGAAAGAGTTCAGGTACAGAACCAACAACCAACGGCTTACTTTCTGAGGCACAGGGTTGAGCAATACCACCAGCACCTAAGATTTTTTTTGACAGGAATCCCACTTACTTTACGTTGGCTAAACGCAGGATTAAAATCCAAATCTCACCAATTTTAAGTTGGCCAGGGCATTCGAACCCAAGACTTCATACACAGCAATTGTATTCCCTACCGCTGGGCTGAGCTTGCACGGCTCGCCTTATAGCAAGCGGTTACTATACCGTATGGATGATTATTATGCCAGAAGTATTTAGACTAGGAAATCAATGCTGGTAAGAGTTCTGAACTGATTCTCGGGTCAAAAAACTACATACTATACTCCTTTAGATAATTCTCAGTAGAAGCACGCAGTTTTAAAAAATTGTCTTTCTATAAAAGACTCTCAATATTATGTCGTACTGAAAACCAAAGCCAGCGGAATGTGAATGTAATGTAATACTTATGTACCTACCCGTTAGAAGATATACAATCTATGTGTATCAATGACTGTCTTTCAGGACACCCATCTTTCTGTAGTAGGTACCTAGCAACTGTGTAATACAATGAAGTCCATTAGCAACAATAGAATGTATCTACGTATAATATGGGCGGTGTGGGCGTAAGGCCACTGTTTAGGGGGGAAACAGACGACACAGAAAATATATTGACACAAGCTTCTAGGCTGTCAAGTATAGGGTGGATACACGTTTGGACGTATTGGGATATGTCTTGTTTGAACTTTTAGTTTTTTTTTCAGAAGACAACTCCCACACTGGAAATGATTTCATTGTCGCGGACACTTTACAAACATTCAAACAACGGACACAAAACACAAAAAAATGGTGGCTCACACAAATTTTTGCTCTGTGTGGGAATCTAACCCACAGCACCCGGCGCGGCGCCACTACTGCCGCGGCCACTTAAATCACTACGCCATCCATGCAGTCATGAATCTGAGCTCGATGGACTGGAGGTTATTTTTCTTTCTGCTGGTGGTGAACGAGCCAGTGTATCAAGTGAAGGAAAGCGATAAGCGCTGCTTATAAGTAGAGCTATCTGCTTAGTAACGCAGAAGTAATATTAAGGCATCACATCTAAATCGCTGGCTACCAAAAGCCAGATATGTAGCAAAGAAGCACATGGCCCGCTTGTTATGTTCTTGCAACATCAGAAGAATTATTCCAAGGCCGCCATCTATGGTGAGAGCAAAGCAGGAAAAGTTCGACACCTTTACAGGATGTAGGATACACAAGGAGCGAACTAAGAGAGTGCAGTTGTTTCTTCGGTGCAATAACTGTCCAAATAAAACGCAAATTACTGCATCTTTACGTCGATATTTTCTCAGAGGGCAGTACTGCCGGTCGAGTTGATCCGCTAAAGCTGAAACCAGCAATGCTACCTCACTGACTTCGAAAGTACAATCATTGGTATATCCTCATAACGTCGCATATACTACATAACTGTAAGTATGAAAGACATATTTCTTCTCCATCTTCTCCATTCTTCTCCATCCGATAAATGGGCATAGGCGTACGTATACATATATAGAGAATTTCTGTTAAGAATCTCTCAGTACAGCACGAAGACCAAGAATGTATGTATCAGTAGACGGTGATAGACTGGTCTTCTAAAACATGAGACCTAAAACCATACCACATTGTCTGTGATATAGACTATGTATACAGCGTGTAACAGCAAGATGTGGTCATATTTAAGCATCACGTAATATATCACCTGTACAATGGTAAACTGTGACAAATATATCCATTATCATTATTTTCCCTAAGGATTGGCATTATGTTTTTTATCGAAATATCATACCTGCTGGTTGATACTTAAACAACATGTGCAGCTGACTTAGGCCGGTTTTAGTGCTCGACCGACCGTCGCTCCTGACGATACGCATAACCGATCGTCAGTTTGTAGTTTCAGTGCTCTCCTGACTAACCAAACTGGCCGGACTTGTACAGTCACAAACTCGTACACGAAATGAATAGAATATAGTAATAGAGTATAGAATTTGAATAGAATATATAATTTGAATAGACTATAGTAAGTTCGATTTTTTTTACGATGATACGCGCATCCGTACGGTCGGTTCACCGACCGGTGTAGCTCTGAACGCGTTAATATGTTTCTATAGCGCGTCGGTCGACCGACGGCACGCATGCGGACGCGCTCGACCGACGGTCCTCGTACGCAGTGCGTAGCAATGTACGCATGCGTACGATCGGTCGAGCACTGTCACGACTTGTGAATTTTCATACAAACGACAAGCGCGACCGACGTATGCACCGACGGTTGGTCGAGCACTAAAACCGGCCTAAAACCGGCCTTAGTCACTTCCGTGAACCCGAAAATGACAAGGCGCAATTCTGATATTGTTGTCATGCGTCTATTTTATCTTTAAATACCACGAAAAAATATCACACTGACCCAGTGAGAGTTGTCAGACTTCAAACATCTTCGACAAAAGTATGTATGTTAACTCACGGACATGTACTGAGAATGTATTTAGTCATCGTTAAAGCAAGCTACAATTAACTATTTAATACGCACATATCTTCGAAAAGTCAGAGATGTGCGCCTTGGGATTGAACTCGAGACCTCTGCGTGGCAGTCCAACTTTCCCCCACTAGGCTATCGCTGCTTGTTTTCAGCTGTATATTATGTATGTTATTCAGTTCTTGTCTGGTTGTCTCAATAACATGCCTAAACATGGTGACCCTTTTCATAAGCTAAATTATATTTAATCAAATTGTTTGTACAGTAGTATGTTATTATAGCACGCTGCGCATCAATTGGCCGCCAATAATTAATCAAGGCGGGCGACAAATTAATATTATTGATAGATTATTGTACAATTAGAAAATATTCCGTGTTGACCTAAGAATTAGGAAATAATTGGGCTTAATTCTGATGATGGTAAAACATAACAGATCTTTACCTACTTAGGAAATGGATATGTTGTTTATAGAAAATCAATAACGATGTATTTTTCATACAAAACTAATTTATGATTTTACAGTAGCATTTCCAAATAGCTCAGTCCGCGTTATGTTAAGTTCGTAGGAAAAGATAAGAGTACTTGCTGAGATCGCGACGCTTTTTTAAAACTGGACACAATAAAAAAACAGTGTCTGAACTTCCAGACGATAAGGCAGATGCCTTAAACCCTGGCCACTGAAGTAGTTTCAGTTCCATCCACCATTAAAGGCAGCAGTAGGCACCGTGGTTGGTTTAGCCGGTAGTATCCGGGACGTTCCATATTTCCCTGGTCGAGCCTGACAAACCCTCTTCGCTCCTCTTTTCAAAATTTTGTGAATGGCATTCTACCCGTTAAAAAAAAGGTGTCGTGACCCGTAAATGTTTTTATTGCAACAGTGAAAGAATACAACTGCACAGATGGCGTAGCTGATAAGTCGCCTCACTTTTGTTACCGCGCTGAGAGTTATGATTCAGAGTCTCACCCAAAAAAATTGTGGGTTTGGGTGTAGGTACTTACTTTGGGTTATTTTATAGTATGTTTGTAAAGTCTGCGGTGCAGAGCTTAATCCCAAATATGAAATACGTCATTAAAAAGCCACATGATTGTTTAACCCAGTGCAGAAGAGCCTTCAGCGGAAAATGGCACTTCGACCAGCTTGCCCGTTAGGTCTCCTCCACTTTGCCCGATCTTTTGCGTACTGTAGGATCCAACTTGATCGTCATGACATCCCTCACGGTAACTGCCCAGCCCCTTTTTTACTGTCCTCGTGGTTTAGCAGCAGAAACTATCCAAGCCAATTAAGTAAGGTCAATGTACTGTCACGGCTTCTGAAAAGACGTTTATATCACCTATGACGTCGCGCCTGACGCTTTTCTCCTCCCTTGTGTACAGGCAAACGTTTTTAGACTTTAGGCATTTGTATACATCTATACTATATGTATGTATACAGAACGAGTGAGTAAGAGTTTGTGCGTATGTGGATGGTATTCTCCGGAAAAAAAGAATTTTCAAACAGGTACAATGGGTGTCTATTTCAAATATTATATTTTCTATTTGAAAAGTACTTTATTCCTGATGGATATAGGCTATAATATGTTTTATAAGTAGTAGAGTCTCGCTGATTTCAGCAGGAATCGGCCGGGTCGACCGAGGAAGGACTACCCTCTCACAGAATATCGACGTGAAATAGTAGTGTTCCTACTGTTGTTTTGTTCGGTGAGTGAGAGTGCCAGAGGTCCAATCACCCTCTTTCCCCCTTCCCGCTCCTTCTCCTTCCCACTTCCTTTTTCTCCTTCCTTTTCTAAGGGGTCGGCAACGTGCAGGTGATGCCTCTGGTGTTGCAGGCGTCCATATGCTACGGTGACCACTTACCATCAGATGGGCCGTATGCTTGTTTGCCACCTAAGTAACATAAAAAAAACCAAGGTTGCGTGGCGGGTTCCTCTCTTTCCAATAATTTTATTACAATGGATTTTCGCCAAGTAACGCCTTGGATTCAAAATATCTATGGTTTATTATTTAATAAACCATAGATATTTTGAATCCAAGGGGACCAACCACTACCTAAGATTTCTTAGGTAGTGGTTGGTCCCCTGTTACACGTGTTCACTCACAGCACAATTATTAGCATAATATGGTTTTACTAACTGCCTCCTTGGACCAATGTCGTTAACGTATGCGCAGCTGACGATCGTAAGGTCACCAGTTCAATGCCCGTGTCGGGCAAAGTGTTATTGACGTTTCTACGATTATGCACGCAAATTGTGCTAATTACATAGTTATATTTATATTTATTATTATCCATATTAATTGTGAGATTTTATCGATTCCAAAGTCAGGCAAATATATTATTAGGTTTTTTACTTAATAGTTTTTAAGGGTAGATAACGAGCAGCGATAGCTCAGTGGGGAGACCAACAGACTGCAATGCAGAGGGTCTCGGGTTCGAACCCACGTCGCGCACCTCTGACGTTCGGAAGTTATATGACTTTTCGAAATTATGTGCGTATTGATTGACAATTACAGCCTGCTCCGTGCCTCGGAGAGCACGTTAAGTCGTTGTTCCCGGCTGCCATGAACATCTATGGCAGTCGTTAGTGGGAGAGTGTCGACACAAAAGATCCCACTGGGTCGAAGTGTCGCCAGTCTGCACTGACTGGCCCCCACGTAAGATAAGATAAGATAAGGGTAGATGACTCATATTTTTTATTATTATTACTTTACATAATATATAAATAGTTATATCCAAATCCTAAAATAAAAAGATTATTTGAAATCTATTTAATAACAAATAAAATATAAACGTTTCAAATCTGGTAGTAGGGATAAATGTCAAATGACAGAAAAAGGATGTACGATAGAAAATATGACGTAAGCGCTATATAAATGTAGTTGTTCGTGGGAGATAGCGAGATATGCCCACTATATCCCCACATTTTCTTATATACAAATTTAAATTATAATTTCTCCCTTATTTTGTAACTAATTTTGGTACTGTTCACACAAAAAGATTAATTTTGAATGCTATTAATTGTCCTTGTGTGCAAAATAACTTACAAAATCAAACAAAAGCAATTATCCTATTAAATAATGGAGTATAAGTTTTAGAAAGGAATTATAGCCGATAGATAGGAATAGGGCCCCATTATGTAGGAACTAATCCTAATCAATGGTTTTATAAGTCCCGTGGCAAATGTTTGCGCTTGTTATGCAACGGCAAGGTTGTAGGATCAACTCAATCGACCCGATTGACCCGGGTCGTGCATTTTTCCGTATTTTGTGAGAAAATTCTTAGCACTTATTATAGGTTTTTCTTTCAAGATATCATTGAAAAAAAATCCTTGCCAAACGGTCTTAAAGATGCCTCGCAGTGAAGCGACGGATATTGTGTATTCAGACCGAAATATTGCAAGACCACGCCAGGATACCACGACGCGGCTGTAAAGTAAAAAAAATATTCTGAGCGGCAGCACAGAGCCACGAGCTGCACCTGATGAGCGGCAAAAACTCGGCCTCTATTCCATGGTACTAATACATAGCAGACGAAATGTAACTGAAGTACACTTTTTCCTACCCTCTCGCGGATATTGGCGTAATGCCGCGGCCACACATTGAATTCAACTTTGCGTCCAAGCTTGGCTCTAATTTGGAAAGGCCAATATTGAATCAAACTACTGCACCACACATTGGCTTCAATACCAACTTTGCACCAAACATTGGAAATCTCCATAGATTCGCATAGTCCGCTCTGCGTCAACTGAACAACAAGGTCCGCGCTTGTAAAGACAAGCGCGGACATTGTTTTTCAGTTGACGCAGAGCGGACTATGTACGATAATAATTTATTTACACTAGCGGCTTACGCATATGGTTTAGGTACATATGCTTAAATACATCGTACAAGAAAACAACGAAAAGGCGGTGATGGATGATCAAAATGACCAATGTGTGGCGCGCGCGCAACATTCTGTCCAAGATGCCCGCGCGCACTCCCCTTCCATTCCCCTCGCCTTTGAACTTGTTGAAAAAACCGAATCTTTGCGCGTCGGTGTTGGACACAGAACGGTGATTGGACGCAATGTTCACATTGTGTCAAAGACTGGTCCACACATTGAAGTATTGGCCGCAATAAGCTACATTGGTGCAAATATAACCAATGTGTGGCCGCGTCATAAAGCTATGAATGTACTTGTAATAGCGCTATTAAAGACAGGAAGCCTGTTGAAAACAGATAAGTATGATGATAATATAAAATCTTTCTGCATATACAGGTTGTGCTTTATATATGCGTTGTTACTTGTAACCAACTAGAAAAAAAAGGGATTTCGTTTCATTTATATAATAACAATGATATGACTTTTAATTACCAAGTTATTATTTAACTTTTTTTTCTTTTCTCGTCAAAATTACCACACTCCGCCTGATGGTAAGCAATCATGTGGTCTATGAGCAGTGGCCTCCACGCCGTCCTCATAGCAGCCGAGGCGATGTTGAAGTCTCTACTTTGACGGCCTTTCTTGTATACTACGACCATAACTGAATGAATTCCATCGGTTTTTTGCTGTTTTATTATTAAATACTAATTATGCTAATAGATAGACAGTCAAAAGTATGACTAGCTATTGCACTTTTTTAATTTTTAATCTTTTTTCCTTTTTTTTCTGAACCATCAGTTCTAATATAAGACATTTCTAGGTTATCCATTAATTACCGGACACCCTGTATAATACCCGGGTAATGATATAATACGCTTCTGCCTACCCTTTCGAAGATATACAGGCTTATATACCTATGTATGTATAATTGACCAAAATCGCGTGTTAAGGTAGTATGCGAATAATACATTTAAAATTGTTTGCTTCCTGTCGACATTATGTTAAAAAGAAAATTCAGAGAAGCTGAGATCATTATATAGAAATGGCTGCCTTTTTTATACTAGCATAAGTAGGTATATTAACGCTTAGAACTTTATTTGTTACTACTTTGCACGCGGCTTTGCCTGCACGAATCTCACGACGATACTGGGATAAAACATATTAATCATATGCGTTTATTCAGGACAAACTATCGCAAAAACAAACTATAGACATAGACATATATTTATTGCATAAAACTGTGTGTACAATGGTTTTACATAATTTTCGAATCAACAGCTACCCATTCGGGTATTGCAACGTTACAGTAAACAGTAGGTAACTCTAGTAAACATCAAGAAGTACTTAAAGACTATACATATTATTTATTATCAAAAAATTCCCTTAGACTATAGAAGGCATTAATAATAAGCCACTTCTTTAAAGCATTTGTAAACATATTGCCATTTAATTGTTTTATGTATACAGGGATTTAATAAATGTAAATCCTAATCCTAACTAATATTATAAATGCGAATGTGAGTTTGTCTGTATGTTTTTTTTTATACTCCTAAGGTGGCAAACAAGCATACGGCGCACCTGATGGTAAGTGGTCACTGTAGCCTATGGACGCCTGCAACTCCAGAGGCATCACTAGCGTGTTGCCGACCCTTTAGGAAAGGAAGTGGAAAGGAGAAGGAGCGGGAAGGGGGAAAGGGGGTGCTTGGGCCTCCGGTACTCTCACTCACCGAACGAAACACAACAGTGGGAATACTGGTATTTTACGTCGATATTCTGTGAGAGGGTATAGTACAACTTCCCCGGTCGCGCCGGCCCATTCATGCTGAAATCAGTGAGACTTTACGCTTTCACGCTTGAACTACTCGACCAACCATCATGAAATTTCTCATTCTTGTTGACAGGTGTACAGAATAGGACATAGGATATTTTTCATCCAGAAAAAAATATCAACGGGTTGCACTCCGGGAGTGCCGGCAGAAGTGAAAACTTGAATATTAACCTTGTGCATTTTTGATATTTTGGCATGGTTAGGGAATAATTTTGCACGAATTGCTTTAATTATCAGTATAAAAGTACTATCATTTATGTGGTATAAAACAATATTCATTTATTGCGGTATCGTACACAAACATGACAATTCTCCCTCCGTCTTACGAATTTTCGATCAGGTCACGTGTCCTGACGCGAGTTTAACATTTTTTACCCATCACAAAAAAAGTGCACAACGCCGCAAAAGAAGTTTCCACTTCAAAAATTGTACTCAAGAGATAGCAGTTTTTTGACAAAATCTAATAGATAACTTTCAACTTTTCAGCAACATCACATTTTTGCAACAATCTCAAATAACCATTTGAAATGTGTAGTAGTTTTTAGCTTCGATTTATTTCATTTTATACAATAAACGACATCAGAATGTGATGTGTAGACTTGAGTTTAATAAAATGTAATCGCCAGACTGAGAGGAAAGGATCATTGGACTGAAATATCGAATACAGTTGAACAAACCAAAGATTAAAACCAATAACTTGATGGAAATTGTTTTTAATCTTTAAATTTATGTCTGATTTACAGTTGGTTGAGCTTAGCGTTGCCAGGTGACTGGATAAAGCCGGTCACGGGTAAGCTTTTTGGTTGCGTGTGCGGCCACATTAGACGGTGACCGAAAACACAATGTATATCACAAGTAATAAATATTGTATTAAATTAGATTGTTTAGGGCGATTGCCAAGTCAATCTATTTATTAAAAACATAAAAGATTTTAATATTGATATGGTCACTATAAGATGTTGTTAGGTTAGCTAATTACGTTAATAACTTAAGACAGAAGGTCCCTTAAGTAGGGACTGAATAAATTAACAGACATGGATTTCACAACTTTTTAAGGTAGAAGAATTGAGTTGCGAGACTTGGTTTTTTTTACAAAACTATGTTTTTGATGGCACCTCATTTCCTTTTGTATATAGTCCAACTTTTTTTTCTTTCCGGTACCTTCTACTTCTTGAATACCGTACCTATTTACACGTATTATTCCATTATATTATACTGATTCATTCACTGCAAATGTAACTTTGTAATCCTATATATATATATGGGATTACAAAGTTATTTATGCAGTTGGTGTATCTGAAAAACTGGACCGAAATTGCAAAATATTTTAGTATTTCCTTGATGTAGGTATACATTAAACACTAATAATTGTATTCTAAATTTTAAGCTTCTATGTCTGCTAGAAGTACCTTAGAGTTTTGATGATCGGTCAGTCAGTCAGTGAGTGACAAAATTAATAAACTTTAACTAGTTATAATTCTTTAACTACTGGTTTAAATTGAATGAAATTTGAAATATAATGTGTTTATACAATGCCTGCTTCGTTACTGAAAATTCAGGCTTCTAGTTTTATCCACAACGAAGTTAAAGTGGGTCGAAAATGGCCTGAACTGTTTCGAGAAAAGGTAGTACGGCCGTGCCGCGTTTTTGCTCGACTTGGCTGGGGCACTCCCGTGCCCCCAGATCTGCCTTCGATTAAATTAATTTTATAATAAATTTATATTACTGTTAACCCAAATAAACTTTCCAAAACTTGAATCCTAATTATGTCTATGACGAATAAAAATAATTAGGATTTAAATAAAAATTATTGGAAGTCGTCATGGTTTTACTAGCTTTTGCCCGCAGCTTCACTCGCTTGGCAACAGTGCCTTTTTTACAACGTGTACATGCAAAATTTCATGATAATCGTATTCGGTATCTGTATTACTCAGCAGTGGGACAGTTCATAAATACGGCTATTATCACACTACCCTGTTTTTAATATAAAATTATATTTTTTTTTATGCAACTAGGGTGGCAAACAAGCGTACCTAAGTGGTCACCATAGGCTATGAACGCCTGCAACACAAAGAGGCATCACTTACGCGTTGCCGACTCTTCAGGAAAGGAAGTGGGAAGGAGAAGGAGCGGGATGGGGGAAAGGGGGTGATTAGGCCTCCGGCATGTATGCATGTTAAATGAAAGTCATGGTTAAAAATTATTTTATAATTTAAGTCACAAAGTAACACTTATGATCGACGTAGGTAAATGGGACTTATGAGTGACGTTACTAAGCTACTGAACCTACTTGGGTCAGTTGCCAGATTCAGGCAAACGGTTGAACCTATGAGAAGAGAGTATGAGAAGATACCTGCAGGAAACTCACGGATACTCTTGTAAATCACTAATACAATATGATTTTAGTATTTTACAACTCATATCAACAGAGTGCGGCAGCCATTGTACTATATATACCTACTGAATATATAAATCTAAAAAGAATAACAATAATTACTTTACATTGATAATAATCAAGAAATTGATATAATACCATATCTATATCATCTTTATTCCGTGTAAAAACACATGTCACTTTATAAATGTATTTTGAAAATTCAACGTGTGTTCTAATGATAACGGAGCCATTTTCAAATATACTGTAAAGGGCTTCAAAAAGGTCTTTATTTGTTCAGACATATGTGGGTCATATATGTACATTCGAATGCATCGGCCTTTCCAATCATAATTCTTCGTATAGCATATGGCCAGTGGCAAAGCGACCACTATGCGAAGCCTCCACACCAAGTGTTTTATTTGACAATTTTTCGTCTGGACTTGACATAGAAGTTATTCCTAGAGTTTTCTTTTTAAAGATAAATGAATCAGTACTTATACTTGCTTAATATTTATACTTACTTGCGTTGCAAACATACATACATAGATTCACGCCTGTTTCCCAGAGGGATAGGCAGACACTACGGATATTCATTTGCTACGATCCTGACACACTTCTCTGGCTTCATTCACTTTCATCACATTCCTCATACACGCCCGTCGGTTCAAGGAGCTCTTAACCTGGCCTTTGTCCAGAACGCCTCCGATCTGATCGAGAAACGTTCGCCTAGGTTTTCCTCTTGCGACTGTTCCATTCACAAACAACGCACGAGTAATATACCTGATTTTATTATCATTTAGGCTACGGTGATCACTTAAAAACCAATAAAATTTTGCCACTTATTTAGAACAATGTCCCGCCATCTGTATTCAAGTAATCTGTGCCATCACAATACGACATCCACACACCGTCATTTGTTTAACTACCAGAAAAAAGGCAGATAAAAAACTACAGTCATGTCTGAATGGTTTCACGGAAATGATTCTCGTCATAGCAACTAACAGCCCATGTAATCACCACTTAGGCGCGTGACACATCGCCATATTAACATCTTGTCGGCAACCGAGCCACATAACTACAGTATAAGTGTCGATTAGTATATCTATAGTCTTTATCTAGCCTGTTGATGGCTCAGCGTTGGACATTTTCTAGCTCCTAGATGACAAAGAATAGTATGGTGGCGTTGTGGTTTAAGCAGTCGCCTCGCTGTAGTCACTGCGTCAATTGTTGTGGTTTCGATTTCTATCTTCTCCTTAGCCTTTATTATTCCCAAGTCACTCGGGATCAGCTTTCTAGTCTAACTGGATTTGACTGGATATCAGTTTTTACACGGAGCGACTGCCATCTGACCTCCGCAACCCGAAGGCTAACGATGCCCTAAGGCTAGACCAGTCTCAGGATATTAGAGGGCACTGACTTCCCAATAACGACTGCCATAGATGTTCATGGCAGCCGGGACCGACCACGGCTTAACGTGCTCTCCGAGGCACGGAGCAGGCGATAATTGACAATCATTGTGATCATCAATGGTTTCGATTTCTATACAAGACAAAATTTATGTGATCTACAAATAGTTGGGTGTTATAAATGTTATAAAATTGTTTGAATGTTTGTTAAGTTGCCTGTGACATAAGAATTAGTACTATTGCAAGATTGTCTTTAATAAAAAGCGTAATAAAATAATATTCTTGGGTTCGAATTTCGGTCATGGCGGCCAAATTTTTTGGTGGGTAGCTGCGTAGGACATATATTATTATAGTGCAGTAGTGTAATCTATTCTCAATTTCATAGTCCTATGGGACAGCAATCTGACACGACCGGCGAGAGATCAGTTGCAGAACCAACAGCTGTATATGCTTTCCGAGTCACGGCGTAGACGAATACTGCCGTCTTCCTAACACCAAGCATTGAATTTTTTTGACAGATAAGCCTTTTAGAGTTCAAAAAACGTCTTATACAACAGCTTTGTCCGTCTGTTATACAACTTTCAACTCAAGAACCGTAAAAGCTAGAGACTCGCGGTCAACGCTATTTGACTCAGCATAGTCGATATACCCCGAAATGACTACGACCATTGACCTCTGACCTCAAGGTCACGTGATACCATTTTGTCGAACTCTAAGATTTACAGCAATTCATTGCCGTTTCTCACATGTTTTTTGTTCGACACAGAGACATTATGCACAGAAGTCGTATTTACGTCCGCTGTCTTAACAAGGTAGTTAAGAAGAAGAAATAATAAGTGAGAGTGGAAGAGTCATCCGTAACCAATTATTTGTTGACACCACAAATAGGCCAGAGAAGTAGCTCCCTTTTACTGGAATTCGGCATAAAAGTAATACTGTTACTGGGTTTGACATGGTAATTTAACATCACCAGAACAAATTGGACGACACAAATGCTCTGTAAATACAGTCAAATTGCAATATAACCCTAATCTAAAGTGGGTTTTTTATGCTAATCTTTTATTTATTTAGTCACTAGATTTTGCCAGCTTCGCTCGTCTTAATGTAGATTTTATCAATTAATTTATATCCATCGAAAACAGTACTTTTTCTGGATAAAAAGTACTATATATGTTCTTTTCTGTACCCCTGACACGTGCATACAAATTTTCATGATGACAAACAAACAAACTCACATTCGCATTTATAATATTAGGAAGGATTTCCGCCTAGTAACTTCAATTTTCTAGGTACTAGACAATCTTGATATTTGGAAAGACCCAGTGACACATCGATATCATAATCTTACACTGTCATATGAGTTATGACGCATGTTATATTAATATTGAATGATAAAAACTGTAATTTATGAACATAAGTGGATACAAAAAATTAATTATCTTAAATTGCTACGTGGTGATATTGTATAACCTTGTGTCTGTAGTTTGATGAATGTACTTTACCTTTATCTATAGACTAACGCCTGCATATCTTCGAAAGAGTCAGGGTAGGGATCGAAGAACCGATGGCCGTTGGGGTAAAAAGGTTCTGAAGCGGCCACGAACTGGAAGGCGCAGCAGAGGTAGATTCCCCACAAGGTGGACGGACGACCTAGTAAGGATCGGATGTGGTTGAAAGCGGGCAGCCCAAATCCGGTATGTATGAAAAACCTTGAGAGATGCCTGTGTCCAACAGTATTCGGCAGATATTATGGTCCTCAAAAGAGTAGGCAAAAGTGATTACCGTGAGGGTAATACAGCCCACTCTACTACCTACCCTGTTTCACTAAATTATCTAAGCCACTTATTTATTTATTAATAGGAGACTCAAGAGCTTATTTACAGTGTACATGGAATTATAGCAATGACATTAAAATCTTAAGCCAATTACAGTTTCACGACATTCGTATAAAACTAGAAAAACAGAGTTAAGTATACATATAAATTACAAGTTACAACATGAAATTAAATGATAAAATAGAAATAACAAAAAAAGAAAAAAAAGAAAAACATCTTATTTATCCACTGGTGAGCACATTCGCGACTTGTTTTCGATATGAATCCTTAGGTAATTGAAATATATCAACACTTTCAAAGCGTTCAGAATAAATGCGAGATAGTCGTGTCATAACAGCATTTTTGCCATAATTGGTGTGATGATAAGGTATAGTAAATAAATGGGTGTGTCTGGTGCGATACTTTTGAGTACAGAATTGTACACATGTGGCAACATCTTATAAGGCAACTTAAACTTTGTGTTGATACCGCAAATTTCCTGGCAGAATATATCAGTAGCACTTAGCGCAACCTGGGAATGAAAATGGAGATCACAAGATCAGATGAAAGTATACTCAAAACTTTATAGCGCAAAGATCAAAGAAATGTACTAATCCGTTATGTAGTATTATAAAAAGAAAAGATTAGTATTTTTATTTGTAATGATTAAAGTCAAAAATTTGTGGACCGATTTTAATAATCTCGAGATCAGACTTTCTTTCACAGGTAACCGCCAAAAGTGTAATAAGTGGGAATTTTATTAAACAATATCAATTCTATTCATAAACTGACAAACTTCCGGACACGGGCCTCTGCTCAGTGTGAAAATGTTTTGGCGACTATCACACGGCACCGCGCACCGCTGCGGAGGGCGGTGGCGGTAAAGCAGAAGAGCACCGCTCGACTGCGCGGTCAAGCGGTGTACGTGATTTAGGCATCAACGGATTTAGTAGAGGCCAATGCGACATGAGATCCGCTTCACTGCCCACCGCGGTGGTGCGCGGTGCCGTGTGTTAATCGCCTTAAGCCTTATTTGACCACGCTGGCCCATCGCAGGCTGGCAGACTTGACAACTTTCAGAATAATATTATTATGAAGAACTTTCAGTACATATTGCCAATGAATATCTGAGTTCTTCCTTCTTCTTAAAATGTCATGAGGATACCTATCCTCACGATGTTTTCAAATACCGTTGAAGCTAGCCATAGGTAAATATTTAATACGTGCTTATTATAACTTAGAAAACTCAGAGGTGGGATGTGTGGTGGGAAGTCTAAGGATCGAACTCGAACCTCAGCGTGGCAGTCCAACGGTCTCACTAGGTTATCGCTGTTACTTTTTAATGACTAACAAAAAAATCGAAAACTTGTTTTTACAGTGCATCAGACTTGAAATATAACGGGACGATTACTTAACCGTCTAGACGCGGTTGCTATGGCGCGCGACTATTTTGAGTTCATTCCGCATTGCGTTCGAACTGGTGTTGAGAGCTAAGGTCTTTCCGGGGCAATCTATATAAAGGTGATATATTATAGCGACAGTAATTGCTTCTAGGTTAGTGGGGAACTGAACCTTGATTTATATACCTAGATCTTTTTTATTATATGTAGGCTCACGCCTGTATACGTAAAGTGTAGGCAGAGTCGTACATTCACATACCGCTTTTTTAGTCCCACATCAAATAGGGCAAGCCTATCGCAGACTACCAGGTTCAAGACTTCGTGCAAGTACTGCGAATTCTGTGATGGCACATGTCAAAGTTTAGTTTTTTGACGTGACAACGTCTAATAAATCGATGAACGCCGGCTGCACGCACGAAAAAGGATGACTCATTGTCCCGTTACGCTCATTGTCCCGTTACGCTCATTGTAACGTTACGATCGGAGCGAGAGCGCTACACGAGCGAGCGAAAGGCACGTTATGACGTTGTCACGTTAAACTATCATCCGTAAACTGACTTTACAGACAACCAATTTTTCTGGATGAGTTATCCTGTATTTTTCTGTACCCCTGACTACGTATATGCAAAATTTCACGATGATCAGTCACGTAGTTAAGGCGTGAATGCCATACAAACAAACAAACTCACTTTTGTATTTATAATATTAAGTTAGGATTAACATTTAGCCATTTGTATTTTAAGCTAGCTTTTGCTCGCGGCTTCGCGTGCGTAAAAGTAGGTTAGGTTAAGTTATGTTAATATCAGTAAGTTTTTTTTTTAATGCTGTACATAGCATGTTACTTATTGATAATAAAGCTTTCTAATGGTGAATGAATTTCTTATTGAATATACGGCCACACATTGCTGAGGAACTCTTATTATATTTTTGTTAAGCTAACTAAAGGGAAGATATGTGGATCTTTGCAGCCAGCGCAAGGGACAAATACTGCTGGTTCCCTAGTCACAGTGCAGCATCTTCTTAAGGAGCCTTGAGATCCTATTTACCGCAAGAACAAAGTACAAGGGCATGGCTTCGACCTTCTGGAAAGTTCCGAACAACCTTGTCGGATAACCCAGGCTTTAATGACAATTCCGCCGTGCCCTACTTTTAAATAAGTATAAGAGATTTAATTACTTTTGATTTCCTATTAACGTTTGAGATAAAAATTGCTTTTATTTTCATTATCCGGTCTTTCGGATATCGTGACCTTCAACGATCATTTGTAATTTTGTATAGATAATCTTGGATTTACTGTAATAAAGGTTATAATATTGTCTTCTGTTTACGCGAATGTTATTCATTGAAATTAAACTACTATATACGGATTTTATCGCGTTGTTTATTTGACACTATTACACTGTTTTTTGAAAAACTGTTACACTACTATAATCACTATTAAACTCCCCGTGACCATGGCTGCTGAAAAGCAACCGAAACGTCGGGGAAAGTGTAAAAATAAATCTAAATAGTATAATAGTATAGTAATAGTATAAATAGTTTTAATAGTTTCAATAATTTAATTAGCTTAAAAATTTGTAAAGTTTAATAGTGATTATAGTATTGTAACAGTTTTTCAAAAAACAGTGTAACAGTGTCAAATAAACAACGCGATAAAATCCGTATATAGTAGTTTAATTTCAATGTAATAAAGGTTGTTTGGTGTACCTTAGTCTCATTGTTCCGATGATCATGGGTGCTGGAAAATACCAAAACGTTTGGGTAAGCGTACTTTTCAACCTAAGCAGGTCTTATTGCCGCATCTTCAACAATCTAAAGCTATACCATTAATAACTTCGCCAGATAGGATCTTTTCCCCTGTAGTCTTAAACGATGCTCGATCTATCTCGTATTTAAAAGATTATAATAACAATAATATAATAATAAATTCATTTATTTCTCTCAAAAGGTGCACACATAGTTTTAAACACAAAAGGAGTATAGTAACAGTTACAAAATTAACCTTTTTAAGAGCTGGAGTCTGTAATAGGTTCGAAACCTGTGTGACAAATCTCCAGGCTCTCTCTCTATCGAGATCACATATATGGTAAAATTATAAGTATATACGGTAAAGTCTAGAAATGAACCTAAATTAAATAATGAACAAATTAAGCATACAACATACAACTAAAGTAATAATAATAATAATATTCTACCATGTACACACAACACCATCTAGCCCAAACTAAGCAGAGCTTGTACTATGGGTTCTAGACAATGGATAAACATACATATATACATTTTTTTTTGTAAATACATACATATTATACATAGAAACACCCAGACCAAGACAAACATCCATGTTCATGCACACAAATGTTTGACTTGTGCGGGAATCGAACCCGCGACCTCAGGCGTGGCAGTCGGTTACACTAACCGCTACGCCATCTAGGCCGACAATTTATATAAAATATAATAACAAGACGTAAATATAACCTGTGTGTGCATGTGTCTGTGCGTGTGTGTTATGCGATCGCCAAGTACGTATTATACAGAATACAAAATGTAATGAGCCCAATATTCCTACTTCATTGATACTGAATGCATGCGGAATGCTTAGAGTACTTTTGATCAGTCAGTTTCACCATATTGAGATGTACTAATAAATCTTTTTGTTTAGAATTTAGACGCTGATATCTGTAAGCCGATGGACAAAACAATAATAATAATAATATTCTACCACATACACACAACACCATCTAGCCCAAACTAAGCAGAGCTTGTACTGTGGGTACTAGACAATGGATAAATATACATACATATATAGTTTTTTTTTTGTAAATACATACATATTATACATAGAAACACCCAGACCAAGACAAACACCCGTGTTCATGCACACAAATGTTTGACTTGTGCGGGAATCGAACCCGCGACCTCAGGCGTGGCAGTCGGTTATACTAACCACTACGCCATCGAGGCCGACAATACTTTTTACTGGGATTTAGCATAATTCCAATGACTAGTGTAAACGTGTGACCTAAGAGATGGAATCATACCTCACGTTCCTTATAACTTTCTCTAAATGTCACCTCTGGCCGAAGCCTTATAATTGAATTATTAAACGTAGTCAAGGTTTTCATTATAATTATTATTTACTATTTACTTAGAGCAGCAATAGCTCAGTGGGGAGACCAACAGACTGCAATGGAGAGGGTCTCGGGTTCGAAACCACGTCGCGCACCTCTGACCTTCGGAAGTTGTATGACTTTTCGAAATTATGTACGTATTGATTGACAATTATCGCCTGCTCCGTGCCTCGGAGAGCACGTTAAGCCGTCCGTCCCGGCTGCCATGAACATCTATGGCAGTCGTTATTGGGAGAGTGTCGACACAAAAGATCCCACTGGGTCGAAGTGTCGCTGGTCTGCACTGACTGGCCCCCACATAAGATAAGATACTATTTACTTATTGACTGCCTCGACGCAACGGTTGCGTATGCGACTGCTATGAAGCCTCGCGTTCGACTCCCAGGTGGGGCAAAGTGTTATTATATACCAGCACAGTATCTGGCACAATACCTGGTAGACGCCATTAAAAGCTTGCTTTGTACCATGTACCATGCGGAATATGGATTCAAAACAACTTAGCCCTACCCTAAAATGATATCCTCAAAATGGTAGACAGGCTAACAACATACATATATAACCTTATGCCTATATATACATACGTAAGAGTATATATAGAGTTACCAAGTAGTTACCATAAGCCACGATTACTGCTGACCCCGTGTACGTTCTACACGTGTAGACATTAGAAGGAAGACCTAACTAAGGGAAACGGGTCATTATGGCATTCTGTGGTCGCTATGGTCTAATTTTAGATCATGACTACATATGATATCCATGGCAGAATGGCTATCCGTTTTTATATCGCTTTTACATAACATATCTATACTAATACTAGATGTTCCCGCGGTTTCACCCGCGTTTATCGTTACTACGCTGCCCCCGTAGGTCGTAGCGTGATGTTATATAGCCTATAGCTTTCCTCGATAAATAGGCTATCCAACACTATAAGAATTTTTCGAAACAGTATTTCCTGAGATTAGCGCGTTCAAACAAACAAACAAACTCTTCAGCTTTATAATATTAGTATAGATTATAAAGCTGAAGAGTTTGTTTGTTTGTTTGTTTGAACACACTAATCTAAGCAGAGCTTGTACTAGACAATGGATAAACATACAATATACATTTTTTTTGTAAATACATACATATTATAACATAGAAACACCCAGACCAAGACAAACATCAAAGTTCATGCACACAAATGTTTGACTTGTGCGGGAATCGAACCCGCGACCTCAGTCGTGGCAGTCGGTTACACTAACAACTGAGCCACCAAGGCCGTCAAAAAGGTATCCTATATCCTTTTCTATGCGCCTGGCAACATGTATGTGAAGTTTCATAATGATCAGTCAAGTAGTTAAGGCGTTAAAGCGTAACATATAAACTCACATTCACATTTTTAATAAGTATTAGTTAGGATATCAACCAAACTGAATCGCGGAATGTAACTAAATTATATACCGATATATATTATTTATCTGACATACATTTATTACGTCATATTTAAGTTTAATTAAATCGTAGTGTGTCGTTTGTATATTCAGTTATAACCGGATTTATTCAGTTGCGTCTAGTTTATGAAACCTAGATATTAGATATCGTAAAAGCAAATATTGTAAGATGGAGTATTATTTTGTCTAATATTCGACATTTTGATGTTATAAATGTGAAAAAGCGGATGTTTGGAGGTTTGGATGTTTAGTACTTAATCACGCGTAAACGTTACGGTTTTGGATGTTAATTTCTCAAGTAACATCCAAATCCGTAACGTTCGCCAGCATTCGTTTGCGATTTTCTGTCCTGGATTCGATGTTCAGTTTAGGCTAAATGTTATTGGATGTCTTAGTTACGAAAATTTCTGAATGTTAATCCAAGACGTGGTCTATTAACACAACAATAACATTCAAAAATATTTTGACTAAACTGTATATCGAACTCGGAACAAAAAAACGCAAACTTATGCTGGATATTATTAGCGGGCAAGTGGTCGGCTCGCAGCTGTTGTCGTTCAAAGGGTTGTGGGTTCGAATCCCACACGAGAGTATTACAGATAGGATACTTCTATCCTGGTATGCGTTCCAGTGGGATTCATACAGGCAAAGCTGTGTTAAAAAGCCAAAAAAACTTAAGAGGTGTCAAGGGACACCCGGATGGAACGAAGTTCCTTTCGATTAATTAGTAAAGGAATTGTAATAAAGTTTTTAAGTTATAATTATATTTTTTTTATTATTAACAAATATAATGTAATATAAACTTAATCAGTAGGCTCAATTTTAGAAATAATTGGCTTGTGGACATTAAAAATACATACATATTAAGAAATAACCTTAAACTTACAACTATAGCAAAAAGTGTCGTTACAACTTTTGGTCTTAATTTTTTCCGTCTAGCCCCCTTTCGCAACGCGCGATAAGGAACTTCGTTCCAAAAAGCCAAAAGCTAGTTCAGTTATGAAATTGTGGTAAAATCGTACCAGGTAACTATTATTTATGAAATTGCCGTTCTATATATTTATATTTATGCCAATACGTTTATCAATCTCACCCGCACATCCACAACTGTAACACCTGTGTAACCAGGTCCAACAGTAGTGACCATGTAAAACACCCAGTTCACCCTCGTGAAGTCTCGGAGAAAGCTCAAGTGTTTTGGAACCCGTAGCTCATTGATTCAAAAGTATATAGGAGGAGATGAAAAAGAATACCATAGGGCTGGGGAATGGTGTATCAAATCCAAAATGTTATCACCTATGTCCAAAAGCCACCCACATTAAGAGCAATGGCTATCGGGAACATTTTTAGACCTCGTGCTGCTATTAAGAGTTTGCAGAAAGAAGAAGAGAGTCGAGTCTCAGTCAGAAAAAAAATTATTACTTTAAATAATTTTTCCTGCCTGAGACTCAACTCTCTTCTTCTCTTCTCCTTAGCCTTTATTATTCCCAAGTCACTTGGGGTCGGCTTTCTAGTCTAACCGGATTTGACTGGATATCAGTTTTTACACGGAGCGACTGCCATCTGACCTCCGCAACCTGAAGGCTAACGATACCCTAAAGCTAGACCAGTTTCAGGATATTAGAGGGCACTGACTTCCCAATAACGACTGCCATAGGTGTTCATGGCAGCTGGGACCGACGGCTTAACGTGCTCTCCGAGGCACGGAGCAGGCAATACTTGTCAAAGAATTGAGACTCGACTCTAATATGTCATAATTGCAAACTATAGGCAACATAAAACCAAAAAGACAGTAAGTATATAATAACCTGCAAAATAAAGATTTAGTAAGAAATTACTTTTAGGCAAGTCTACTCAAACCCCAACCGGGCAAGCAACCCAAGACCTTGCAATTGGCCACGGACATAAAGGAAAATTTATGCTACAGGTCTAACGAGGCAATCTTCGAGACAAAACTTTAAATTATACAAACAAATTAATTACGGTTTTTGATCAAATCATGAATTGTATCAAAAAAGTTAATTCATTTACAAAAAGTCAATTTATTTGTGACTACCTTAATTCATTACCTTTAATTTACTTTTTTTAATACAGGCAATCACTGTTCAGGTATTTAAGAGAATCTGAGAACATTGACGAGCAAAAACAGAGCTCTTTCGCGCAGATATACAATGAGACCCGACCACAGCCTAACTGAGACGAGGGTTGGACAAAGATGATTAAATATTTTTCTATAAAATATATACGGATAAGTGCGGACATTATAATTTTATTAAAAACGTAAAATCGGATGTCTTTTACAAAAAAAAAAACGGGTTGCACTCCGGGAGTGCCGTGCCGGCAGAAGCGAAAACTTGAATATTAACGTTGTGCATTTTTGATATTTTGGAATGGTTAGGGAATCATTTTACACGAATTGCTTTAATTATCAGTATAAAAGTACTATCATTTATGTGATAAAATACAATATTCATTTATTGCGCTATCGTACACAAACATGACAATTCTCTCTCCGTCTTACGAATTTTCGATCAGATCACGTGTCCTGACGCGAGTTTAACATATTTTACCCATCACGAAAAAGGTGCACAACGCCGCTGAAGAAGTTTTCACTTCAAAAACACTCTGTTTTTTATTATGTTATAAATGAGCAAGCTCGCCCGTACCACCATTCTTCAGAAACCTGGCGTAAGGGTAATACTGTTATCGCCTTCGATCAATATTAGACTAGATACACAATCCCATACAAAAGTCCTCTTTAAAACTGTCGCTAATTGTGAGTGTAGGTAATTCTAAGAATTCTAGTTGAAATAAATATACAATAATGCAAATTCAACCTTAAATCCAATACTTAAAGTTACATTCACAAAGCTATATACATAAAGCAATTAATTTTTAAGACCTTTGTTCGCTGCTCAAATCACATCAAAACAATTTTAATCTTATACGCATGTTTTAAAGTCTAAATCACAAAGTGCCAAAAATAGTAATAGCAATTTACAATAGTTAGCGCGTTCTCGCAAACGTTGGTCAAACAATCATAATATTTTGTAATTGATTCATATTTACTATTTAATTAGGTTTTTACTTTATGAAAAATACTTAATGATATAAACTTACCAAAAAAAAGATATTCCTTCCAAAATCTCGGTGTTACGGTGGTTATTTGCACAATTTTTGAACGCACACTGCGGCATTTTGACGTCTTAATGTTGGCTATGATTGGATCATACTAATTTGAAATAAGACCACAACCGTATTTGTGCTCTTATTTTTCGGCTCGTTTTTAAAGTGCTTACCGGACATCTAGTGAATTATTGTACGAAGGTTATCGCTTTTTATCCTGTAAGAGTTCTAAAGGCTGACGTATCTATCTCTCCCATTCCTTTATATTTATCCCATCTTTAAATCCTCCTCCCTAGAGACGGCAACGTGTCAGTGATACCTCTGGTATTGCAATCAATCATAGGCTACGGTAACCACTTGCCATCAGCAGAACCGTATGTTTACCACGTTTCTTGTATATAAACGAGATGGGTGTAAAAACCCAGGATTCAACCTCTTCGTCTTAAATGTAAAAGTAATGAAAAGATATGACCCCTATATCTCGGGGGTCTTTTGACCCACAGGGCCCATATTCAAATTTGACCGAAGTATGACCCCAAGGTGTCTGCACACCAAGTTACAACTTTACAAGTCAATATTTTTACATCTAAAATACATGTGACCTTGTGAGCCCTATATCTCGGAGGTCTTTTGAACCATAGGGCCCATATTCAAATTCGATCGAGGTATGACCCCAAGGTGTCTGCACACCAAGTTACTAGTCAAGTCAATCGGTCCAGTTGTTCCGGAGTTATACCGGTCACTAACAGACAGACACACAGACCCACAAAGTGTTTTCATTAACCTCTTCGAAGAAGACTCAGAGGTTAATAACTATATTATATTTATAATGTACCTTGGTTACGCAATGAGAGTGTATGCGACTGCTGTGTATAAGGAGTTCGATGCTCGTATCCGACAAAATGTTAAAAAAGTTCTAAAAAGCAGTATGGACTCTGGAACTGTGCCGGAAACGGCAATAAACTCTTGAACGCTAATTCCTTAGCTTGCGAAATGTGGTTTTAATAGACCTCTACCCTCCCCTTCAAGGATATTGGCGTGAGGCTATGTATGTATTTACAGGATAATATATACAGAGACTATTAATCTATACTATCCATACTACTCTATACTAATACTAGCTGTCCCGACAAACGTTGTCCTGTACACACAAAAAAAAAAGAAATACCAAATTGAAACCATTCTCGAATCCACTTGAACACACACAAAAAATTTCATCAAAATCGGTCCAGCCGTTTAGCAGGAGTTTAATTACCAACACACGCACAGAAGATTTAATATTATAACGACGAAAGATTGGAATTTTTGTTTGTTTGTTTGTTCGTAAGGATTTAACTCAAAACCGACTTAGCCTATTTAAAAAATTCTTTCACCATTCGAAAGCTTTTTTACTACGAAGTAGCATAGCCTATATTTTAATAAAAAAGGCTGTTACTAACCTAACCTAACTCACTTTAATGCCAGCAAAACCGCGGGCAAGAGCTGGTCTATTATAAAGTGCGCTACATCGACGCCACGACATTACATCGACGCCGACGCTTAACATCAGGTTATGATCTGGTCAAAGGCAAGTCTACCTTCAGTATATAAAAACATAAACATAAAGAATACAATATAACAGAAACCCAGTAGGCATTGGCAATTGACCGGTCGTTAGTTCGATCTCCACCCGTTGCACTAAAGGCCACTTGCACGAAAAAGAAGTTAAGCACTAAATAGATTTAAAAATTATTAGAATATTATTGTTTAAAGCTTAATTATGGTATCAAATTTGTACGCTTCAATGCAAGACTAGACGGACATATCCATTTATTGTAACATCCTATGTATTACCTATGTTTACAAATAAATATTTCTGATTTCTGAAAACATCGTGCTGTCGTCAGTCATCCGTGTAAAGATGACTGAGATGCCACGATATTTTAAATCTATTTAGTGCTAAACGTATTTTGTGAGTTGTCGTGCAAGTGGCTCTAGTTATGATTTTAACGACAGAAACCAAACTTACTAACAGAAAAGCCATTTTGCTTCACTTGGTAATCGAACTAAGGACTTCACACACAAATATAAGCACAATCTTTTGCACAAAGACCAATGATAGTCTAAGAATAATAGTTCCACAACAAAAGGCTCTCTATTACATAAGACATAACCATAACGACATGTAGGTTAAATGCTCTTCTGCCTACCCAAAGGATACCAGCGTGATATTATTCTAAGTAATATATATATTTTTTTTAATTAATTAGGTAATTAATTGGGAGTTTTATCCGCACGGACATGCCAACTCCATTTTAGCATAACCTTTTTTTTTGTTTTTTTTTTTGTTTCCCAGGAAAAATGCTTGATGCACTATTCGCCGGCTAGGAGACACACAGGGCGTGTGGGCCTCCCCATTCTGGTACACCCACTAAAAAACCTGGGGTGTTCCCTCTCTCACCCAATGGAGGGGCCTGTTGGGAGCTCTTAAAAGAATTGAGTCATCCATAGCAGGCCCCCCTATTGTAACATTACCTAAGTTAGCCAGGACCGACGGCTTAACGTGCTCTCCGAGGCACGGAGCAGGCGATAATTGTCAATCAATACGCACATAATTTCGAAAAGTCATACAACTTCCGAAAGTCAGAGGTGCGCGACGTAGGTCCGAACCCGAGACCCTCTGCATTGCAGAACAAAAAAAAAATATAAATCTAACAATAATAACAATGAGTTATACATCAACAACTGCCGCCAAGCTACAAAGTTGTTTTGGTAGATCAGACTTGGGTTTGGACATTATAGTATGGATTAAGCCCATATTTAACTTATTTAGCTTAAACTTCCTCATGAACGTTTCTCTTTCATTTCGGTTCCTTGCACACTCCATCAATGTAAATGCGAATGTGAGTTTGTTTGTTTATTACGCTTTCACGCATTAAATACTTAATTCTCCAATAGTGAGAATTGTAGAGACCTTAATTCAGTCATAGTTACAAGAATAGAAAAGGGTATGTTAAGCTGGTTTGGACATGTAGAAAGAATGGACGAGGAAAGACTGACTAAGAAAGTTTATAAGGCTAGTGTGAATGGAACAGTCGCAAGAGGAAAACCTAGGCGAACGTTTCTCGATCAGATCGGAGGCGTTCTGGACAGAGGCCAGGTTAAGAGCTCCTTGAACCGACGGGGGTGTATGAGGAATGTGATGAAAGTGAATGAAGCCAGAGAAATGTGTCAGAATCGTAGAAAATGGAAATCCGTAGTCTCTGCCTACCCCTCTGGGAAACAGGCGTGAATCTATGTATGTATGTGTAATTCAGCCATTCACACTCTACCCGAAGTGGACATAATTTCATGATAGCAGAGCAAAATTTAAATCCAAAGTTTTGAAATCCCTAAGTAGGTACATCTCTTTAGAAATAATTGTAAATGTAAGCTGTTTTTTTTATGTTTTCTTTTTATTATCATTTTAAACTCCAGTTTAGATTAAGTTCTGTTTTTAATATTGAAGTTTATCTCAATTAAGTAGCATATCTTAATGAGAAGTACATATGACAATGTTGTATTATCTCATAATAGGCATATGCATGAGATTATATGTACCAATTCTAAAATATTTATTGTAAAAAGTATGTATGTGTTGTGAGTAAACCTTAATAAATAAATAAAACTACTCGACCGATTATCATGAAATTTCGCATACACATTGACAGAGGTATAGAAAAAGATACAGGATACAATTTATTCAAAAATAAGTATTGTTAGCGTGCGAGCGAAGCCGCGGGCAAAAGCTTGTCCTAACTAATATTATAGATGCGAATGTGAATTTGTTTGTTTATTACGCTTTCACACTTTAACTACTCGACCGATCATCATATTTGGCATACACGTTGTCAGGGTTACAGAAAAGGACATAGAGGATACTTTTTCCTGGATGAAATACCTTTCACCCAGATAAAAGTACTTTTAATAACTAACCTTACGCGAGTACAACCGCGGGCAAAATTTAGTATTAAAATAAATGTTATCAACACGACTTAATATCTTTCTTAATTACTTAGTTAATGACCGAACATAATCAACCATATCTTTTTCCCTATTGTTTAAATTTTAACCTTGTATTAAATGCATACATTTTGATGCATATAATACTTGCTATACAGGTTAACGAACTTATATACTTACCTATCTTATTACGATTAATCACGATTAGAACTGATTCCCACCACTAAGTGCAGTATCAACGAAAATCGATACTTGAACCGAGTGCGTCTTACTGTCACTATTGTCAATTTGTTGATTATAACATTCTTAATGTACCTGATAAGTCGCGGGCGCAGCACTACTCGCCACTTCGTATTTCGCACTCGCCGACCAAACACGTATCGATATTCGATGTTTTAAGGTAATTTCGCAACACTATTTTGACGACACACGTGATAGATTTTAATTCAGCGCGCGCGTTTTTGTTTTATGAATTTTCAAATTTCGAACGGGCTGTGTTCTTACAAAAAGTATTTGAAAAATGCTACAGGATTGTTTTGGAATACAGCATTTTTTGTATTTCGCCATTAAGTAGTAGTGTTGTGCTGTTATTATAAATACTTATTAATTTTAATAATTATTAATAGTAAAAGTGTTGTGTTGTTCGAGTGTTCTCCAAGCCACGTGGAGCAAGAAGGTGAGTTTCAAGTCAGTTCATATGTATGTGTGTATATGAATAATTTACTGAAAACCGTGAAATTGGTTTATATGTATATTGCAGTAATTTTCTTTATCATATATTTAAACAATACATGAACATTTTACTTCGGTTTTGAGTGTGTAGTCAAACAATACTAAGAATTCTTCACACTAATGCCGTTAAGGTATGTAAATAGGTATTTTTACATGACGTATATATATACTAGTTATTGTCCACAGCTTTGCTCGCATAAATGTTATGTACTTTATAGGTCAACAGTCATGTAATTTATAGTTTCTCTTATTGTTTTGATGGTGTACTACAAGGTGGCATCATGGGTCCAATATTAAGAGGAACTAATAGGAACTTTTGTACTGTGTTTGGCTGTCAATGATTAACAACAAAAATTTTCCCAAGGCTTTGCTTGCGTAAACGTTAGATTCGAAACTTTACTTTGTTCTGGATGAAACAACCTAGGGTACCCACTATAAGTCCTTTTCTGTTATCCTGACAATGTGTATGCAAAATTTTATGATGATCGGTCGAGTAGTTAAGGCGTGAAAGCGTAACAAACAAACTCACATTCGCATTTATAATATTAGTAAGGATTCATTCTTGTATATCCAAGGAGGGTAAGCAGAAATATATTGCACCCATATTTTGTTAGCCATTATAGGTCGTCATTATTATGACCATATTTTGCCCATGTAATAGGAAGGTGAGTCTATTTATCGTTTCTTGGCCGCAATGGTAAACGCCGTGACATACTAATATTATATAGAGGAAAGATTTGATTTTTTGTTGTTTGTAAGGATTTAACTCAAAAACGACTCGACCGATTTTAATCATTATTTTACCATCAGAAGGCTAGCTATCGCCGAGTAACGCAGGCTAAATTTTAATTTAAAAATGTACTATTACTAACATAACCTACTTTTAGGCGAGTGGAGCCACAGGCAAAAGTTAGTAGCAGATATATCTAAAAAGTTACACTCAAAATGCTTTGCTTGACGTCGAAATCGAACTTGTGACCGTATTGGCTACGAACGAGCCAATGTTTCAATTCTTGCTTACTAGTTTTGTTGTGACCCCTCCAGCTTATCCTAATGTTTGTGTTAGGAGTGGGTTCACGTTGATAGTGTAATAGGATCCCACGACCGCTCAATCCATGGTCCAATGCCCATTGAAATGTAGGCATTATATAATTTTGTTTATATTTACGTTTTTATTGAAGACTAGCTGTTACCTACGACTTCGTCCACGTAGATTTTAACTAAAAAGTGTTTGTCTCTGCGAAACCCTATTTTTTCTCTAAAATCAAAGTAGCTTAAGTTACTCCTTCTAACATCAGCTATCTGCCAGTGAAAATCGGTTCAGCCGTTTCGGAGATTAGCCGGAACAAACAGACTGACAGACATACAGACAGACAATCTTTTCAAAAATAGATGTTTTCGTATAGGTGACGGCCTCGATGGCGTAGTGGTTAGTGTAACCGACTGCCACGCCTGAGGTCGCGGGTTCGATTCCCGCACAAGTCAAACATTTGTGTGCATGAACATGGATGTTTGTCTTGGTCTGGGTGTTTCTATGTATAATATGTATGTATTTACAAAAAAAGTATATATGTATGTTTATCCATTGTCTAGTACCCATAGTACAAGCTACGCTTAGTTTGGGCTAGATGCTGTTGTGTGTATGTGATAGAATATTATTATTATTATTACCATATATACTTTCATATGCATTAGATGAAAAAATCTGTTATTTTGACATTACAAACAGACACTTCAATTTTATTTATTTGTATAGATTTATAGATAGTCTTGCGTTTGACCACAATTTCAGCTGTTTGTATACAAAGTTGCGGTTAACGATGAAACGCCTTTAATGACCTTAACTAATACACGGCTGATCTGAAAAGACCAGAAAGATTGATAATAGTAATATTACACAGCCCATTTTTAAGCTGCTGGGTACTTCCACTGGCCTCTTCTTAGTATCAGAAGGGTTGGGCCATAGTCCACCACGCTGGCCCAGTGCGGGTTGGAAGACATCACATATCTTCGAGAACATTATGAAAAACTCTCAGACGTGCTGATTTCCTCACTATGTTTACCTTTACAGTAAAAGCGAACGATAATTTATCATTAATACACACATAACTTCAATACATTAGTAGTGCGTGCTGTGGGTTCGAATACAAGACCTCTACATGGCAGTGCAACGGTCTCTGACAAGGCTATCGCGGCCATGTCATAGAGTTATTATACGGCTATATATAGGAGCTACGTAATAGAGGCCTAGTTATAGCTAGCTAGGTAGTAAACTCTGTGCTACAATAAACGAGATGGGTGTGAAAACCCAGGATTAAACGTCTTCGTCTTAAATGTAAAAGTAATGAAAAGAAATGACCCCTATATCTCCCGAGACCCCCGGGTCTTTTGACCCACAGGGCCCATATTCAAACTCGACCGAGGTATGACCCCAAGGTGTCTGCACACCAAGTTACAATGTCTTAAATGTAAAATCATTTAAAATACATGTGACCTTGTGACCCCTATATCTCGAAGGTCTTTTGACCCACAGGGGCCATATTCAAACTAGACCGAGGTATGACCCCAAGGTGCCTGCACACAAGTCAATCGGTCCAGTGGTTCCGGAGTTATGCCTGTCATTAACATCAATCTGCCACTAACAGACAGACCGTCACAAAGCGTTTTCATTAACCTCTTCAAAGAAGACTCAGAGGTAAATGATAGGGATTACGAACGATATATGTCTGAAGACCTAAAGCCGTAGTTGGTGAAATTTGGATATATTCGGGGATGTAGGCATACCAATACGGAGGTATGCATTTAAAAAAGAAACAATTTTCTTTCTAAGTATGGTTTCTGTACCGTGGTGGACTTTACAAAGGTTGAAGCAACAGATACATGGAACACACTAAGCCGAAACAACTGTTTCTAGACACAACTTGTTGTCTCGTTTGGATATCGAACCTTTAAAATTCAGCAGACTCGCAGTCGCGACTTAAACCAGAACCTATGCAGGCAAACTTCTATATAATATTGAGTTCCTTTGCAAACATTGGTAAAATCTTTGCAATAAAAAGTGTCCTTGCATGTCATCTTTGCAACACTTAGCCTCATTGACCGTAGTCACCAAAATTACTATCCTATCCGTGAAGGCAAACTCTATATAATGTCGACATACTTCGTAAACCTAGGTTAATAATCTTTGCAATA
This sequence comes from Catocala sponsa, assembly GCA_963564715.1. Classification (NCBI taxonomy): domain Eukaryota; kingdom Metazoa; phylum Arthropoda; class Insecta; order Lepidoptera; family Erebidae; genus Catocala; species Catocala sponsa. The sequence goes on from OY751351.1 coordinate 15,775,527, forward strand.
TAATGTTGTAATAGTCATACCTCTAAGATGGATAGCATGTCCGCTATTAAAGAAACTACACGTCCGGTAAGAGGCGACTAACGGCATTTTTATCAACGTAAGACCAGTGGCATTCACTTGTTCGTGAATTTTTTTTTGCTAGCTAGCTGCGTCTTTGGTTTAGTCACAGGTTACTTAGATACAGAATGCTATGCCACATGCAAAAATTAACACATGCACATTCAGACTCGGCTGTTTGCCAAGTGTACTAAGGAGATACCAATCTAGCTTTGTACTAAAAAAATTGTTTCTTTAAAAGCCAACTCCTGCACTAGGAATAGTTCCTGTGTCACGAGGGTCGTTTCAAACATTCAAACAACCGACGAAAAGAAAAGCAAATTGGAGCTCAATTTTTCCTACCACAATTGCAATTCATTCCACTAAACCTCTGACCTAACATTACACCACCAACATTACATCTTTAGTATTAAGTATATCTAGATTACAAGCACATATATTTGGAAATACTATAAATGCTTCCCTCGCATCTTATTATCCTTTGACTTAATATTGTCTTCTGTTTACGCGAATGTTATTCATTGAAATTAAACTACTATATACGGATTTTATTGCGTTGTTTATTTGACACTTTATTACAAAATTTTGAAAAACTGTTACAGTACTATAATTACTATTAAACTTTACTAATTTTAAGCTAATTAAATTATTGAAACTATTAAAACTATTTATACTGTTACTATACTATTATACTATTTATATTTATGTTTACACTTTTCCCAACGTTTCGGTTGCTTTTCAGCAGCCATGGTCACGGGGAGACTCATACATAGTAATTATAGTAGTGTAACACTTTTTCAAAATTTTGTAATAAAGTGTCAAATAAACAACGCGATAAAATCCTTTGACTTGCTACAGAGCACACAATACGCTAGTTTCCTACTAGCAACGTACCGCTTGTCATCCTAACTAATATTATTAATGTGAATGTGAGTTTGTTTGCAAGGCATACACATTATCAGTGGTACAGAAAAAGATATAGCGTACCTTTAATACTGAAACAGTACTGTTGCGAAGGCAAGCAAGTATTTTATACAATTTACGCCTGTCTGTGATAACTACACAGGCAATACAAATGTGCCGATGCCGTCCGTCATTTAAAATTCATTTGCACCATTATTACTTTCATCTCTATAATTATAATATTCGCGTAATATTCTGTACTCTGTGATCACGTGCAATGTCACGTGTCTATCTTTAAGCTGGTCTTCCGTACTTACATATTCTGTGAAGTAGTATTGAGAGTGTACGTACTGAGTTACAGGTTAGATTAATCTAACTCAAGACACTAATTGGCAGACAAGTGTTAGGTTTAAATTTAATAATGGCAACCGGCTACTGTCTCATTATTTCATTTTTAAACGGTCTCGGTACATTTACTTTTCATTCTCTCTCGTTTTCTCTCATGTGATATGTCATTTGCTTATTCGACTAATCATATCCTAACTTCCTAACTAATATCATAAACGCGAATGTGATGTTGTTTGTTATGTTTCCACGCCTTAGCTACGCAAATGATTATCACGAAATTTAGCATACACGTTGTCAGGGGAACAGAAAAGCCCCTAGGGTACCTACCCTAGGGTAGGTTCATCCAGAAAAAGTAATGTTTCGAATTTAACGTTTACGTAAGCAAAGCCTTGGGAAAATTTTGTTGTTAATCATTGACAGCCAAACACAGTACAAAAGTTCCTATTAGTTCCTCTTAGTATTGGACCTATGATGCCACCTTGTAGTACACCATCAAAACAATAAGAGAAACTATAAATTACATGACTGTTTCTGTCAAATGGCATTTAGATGAGGATTTTCATTAAGTAGTCTACTTATTAATATGTCAACTATTGTTTCATGTACAATTATTCAATGGATTCGGCAAGGCAATTCCTATATAAGGGTCGAAAGCTAAAGACCGATTCTTGTAATAAAACCTATTCAAAACAAAGCTATGATCTAGTTCCATTGTCAAAATATTACAAACGATATTAATATAAATGTCAAATATCCTAATCCTAACTATCCTAACTAATATTATAAATTCGAATGTGAGTTTGTTTGTTTATTTGTTTGTAACGCATTCACGCCCTAACTATCCGACCGATGGTCATGAAATTTTGCATACACGTTGTCAAGGGAACAAAGAAGGACATACGGTACCTTTCTTTCAGGAAAAAGTACTTTTGCTAATCTAACCTACATTTACGCGAGCGAAGTCGCGGACAAAATCTAGGTAACAATAATTGCTTTTTAGTTGACATTTGATATTTATTAGAATAGATCTGAACGTTAAATTAAACAGTTTTGTTAATAAAATTCCTCTGATGCATCTACTTTTCAGCTAAATATTTATTAAAATAAGTTAGAGGTTTGCAATCCACGTGCCTCTGGACCACATACATATATCTCCTTAAATAAAAACCAAGTAGGATCTACCTTTTACGAAAGTACCGTTAAAAATATTTCGCTATTATATACATTTGATTTAGCGTTAACGGCTATAACAGCTTTTATATCACAGATAATTATATTAAGCGGAAATGTAACCAGGTTATTAAAGCAACTCAATCCAAAAGAAACCACAGGCCTATGGGGATCATTAATTTTTATAGTTTATAGTAAACTATAGACTATAAAATTCATGAATATTTTTATAGTCTATGGTAAACCATAGACTATAAAATTTTATGACCCGAATTTCCTCCGTGTTGTCATAATGATTACCTGCGATTTAAAGATAACCGCAGATTGTCGTTTACTTCAAATCTCGAAGGGCCTGGTGTACAAAAAATAAGTCGAGCAAAACATCGTTACAAAACAACGTACATAGCGTTAAAGGCAACATTGTGTGAACATTGCGTGCCCACTAACCCTCTTTTAAGATTTTAAAGCTTCGAGAAGTTTGCTAATCTACTTTCGGACAGTAAGTTGGTTTAGAGCCTTCTCATACTTAGACATGAAACCAAAATTACACAAAAATACGCAATAACAGAAACGAAGTCATAGAGAGAAGATGATGAAAGACAAGCATAAGATTTAGAAATTCTTAAATATACCACGGAACCTACCAAATCTTTTAAAGTTAAGTTTTTTCAAACGCGTCTTGAATTTCCATAAAATTATATTATATTTGAATACCTAGTAATCACGCGTGATAAAGCATTCAGATTTGGTATGGTTACAGACTTGCAACTAATACATATCTGATACATTTGTACTAAGTGGATACGGGTTCAGACTGCCTGTAGGCATACGGTTGCTTAGCTAGTTTGTTTTTGACTTATAAGCATTGTAAATAGATGTGAGATTACTTTCAAGATTTCGTTGCGACATTAGGCTAAGAGATATAAGGCTCATTGTAATTTATTTTTGGCTATAGTCCGATTCCTATATTTGAGAAACGCGTTTTACCTATAAACAGTTAAGTTTTGATATATAGTCCATCATCATCTGCATTTCAGCCAAAAGACGTCCATTGCTGGACATAGGCCTCCACACAGACCGGTCTTTGGCCACCGGCATCAAACCATACACTAAAATAAAATAAAAATATGCCAAAATTTAACTATCCGTAGCTAAAGGGACTCATTTCTTGCATATAGGAGGCCTTAGACCGTTGTTTCAATATTTGAGAATTCATTGCGAGACAGAAATAAATGGACAAAAGAATCCAACAAACATTGTTTCGCTTTCATTAGGCCCTAGTTGAAAACCACTGTCAGGCAATCGTCTGACACATGCTAAAATAGCTCCTATTTTGATCACATCGTGAGACTTTGACTGACTGCTTTTAGTTTTTATTTTCATTCGTATGTTTCTTGTCTTTGTGCATTGTTTAAGTTTATCTATGCTCATGTATTTTTATTAATGTTGATTTTCTCGATGAGGACCAAAATATACTACTTTTCTTTCCTCCTTTATTTTAATACTAGAATTTGCTCGCGGATTCTCTCGTGTAAATCTAGGTTAGGTTAGATTAGTAGGAGTACTTTTTTCTGGATGAAAGTCCTTGACTGTACCCCTAATAACGTGTATGAGAAATCTCATGAAAAGGAAAGTTGAGAAATTAAGATGTGAAAGCGTAACAAACAAATTCATATTCGTATTTAATATAATAATAATAATACAATTATCCATCACATACACACAACATCATCTAGCCCAAACTAAGCAGAGCTTGTACTATGGGTACTAGACAATGGATAAACATACATAATATATACTTTTTTTTGTAAATACATACATATTATACATAGAAATACTCAGACCAAGACAAACATCCATGTTCATGCACACAAATGTTTGACTTGTGCGGGAATCGAACCCGCGACCTCAGGCGTGGCAGTCGGTTACACTAACCACTACGCCATCGAGGCCGTATTTATAATATTAGTTAGGATTAATTTCAGGCCCAACAATAACAATTACTCAGAACGGAGAGGCTTGCCATATAAAAGGTTATCCTTAGCGCAGGCGATGCCATTTAAAATAATAAAATCGTTCTTACAATTATTATAAGTTGTAAAGACGATGTCCATTTTATATTTGTTCATAATGACCCACTTGAGAATGATGCGACTTTCACTTAAGAACAGCTCAGATTTAAAGAAATCCCGGTCATTGCGGCGTTATGAACAGTAAAGTACATTCCTAATTGCGTCCGAATGTCCAAAACGGTTTTATAAGTAATAAAGATGAAAGTTCGGCTTTAAGAGATGATCTCGAAAACTACTCGCCCTGTCAGCGGACGCCTTTCACTATATTATATCACACAAATATTAAATTATTTTTTTTTACTAGATATTGCCCGCGGTTTCGCTCTCGTTAAGGTAGATTATGTAAATAAATTTCTATCAGGAACATTATGTGAAATGTATCCCTGATAAAGTGTATGTGAAATTTCATGATGATTGGTCGGGCAATTAAGGCGTGAAAGCGTAACAAACAAACAAACTCACATTCGCATTTATAGTATTAGTTAGGATTAGAATAATACGAGTAGCGAAAAGGTATCGTCTTGGCTGTAGAGAAAATATCACATTCCTACGAAAAAGTAAGTCACTTAACAATTTATTGCCCGCAAAGACGGTCACAACATCGAACAGCTGATGGTGACAGGCTAGGTTGACGGCAAAAGACCAAGAGGCCGCAGTCCAACGAGATGGTCGGACCAAATCCGATCGTCGCTTAACACCAATCTCCACAAAGCCTTCCACTAAGCAAAAGACCGGAACAGATGGAGGGAGATAGTCAATGAGAAAGTGATTCAGCGGGAGAATCACGACCCTCAGTAATGAGGAATACGACACGAGGAGGAGGAACGATTTTCTGATAGGAAGTTTTCAGTAGCAGCACGGATGAAACTGTACTCGTTAGGCGCCTGTGGGGTTCCTGCAGATTACGTAAAACTTCAAACCATAGTTGTCAAAATGTCAGTGTAATACGCTCCTGCTCCATTGAGCATCTAGACTTGAAACGTAGATACCAAGTCTGTGCAACTTTGTAGAGGTTCACTCAGCGCTGACCCTGGGGTAAAACAAGCAGAGGGGTCGCTCTAGGCGCCAGATAGCAAAGGGCGAAAAAAAGCGAAATACAGAAAACAATTTTCTGCGCAAATATGGTCAATTGAAGCACAAAGTTACAAATTTTTTTTTAAAGATTTCTCCACCCTAATATTAATATCTGTGTCGCTAAGGACTTTTACAAATATTTAAACAACGGACACAAAGAACACACAGACTCGGAACAACCATTTGTGGATCCCACAAAGTTTTGTGCCGTGTGGGATTCAAACAAGGTCCGGCAAAATCCGTTTATTTAAATAAAATCGGAGTAGAATTTACGTGTAGTGAAATCGTCGACCAAAGGGCGCTGAAAGACAATCATGTAATGTATGACATGTAAGAAGAAATCCTGCTCTACCCTAATCAAGAGCTAGGTCCGACGCTGGGCTCACTGCAATACGACCTGAACAAAACTGTCTAAATGTGAGTATAATACAGCACTGCCTAACCGACAGTGAGAATCAAGCGCGATGCTATGCACGTATGATATAATATTTATAACCTTCATAGTGTATAAATACTTATTACGTATAATGAATTACTGTCAAAAATCGTACGATGTCTCAAGGTTTTATATATAGTTATGTAATTGATCGTTTGTTTAAGGTCTTATGCATTTTATCATGTTATGTAATTAGCGTTTGTGTTCAATTCGAATCACGGATTTACAGTGCAAAGAAGATAAAAATGTCGGCAGATTGTTCAAAAGATACAAAGGAATAGAAATAAGCTGCATTGTTACCCGCACACTATGATTTTTTCTACAAATTTCTACGCCCTATTCTACGCTTAAAAATGAGTAATTACACAGTTTTTACTTCACATATTGTTATATAAATAGATTGAAAAAGGTGTACTAAAATAGTTTAAACACCCGATTGGCAATAAAAGTTTCACCGAGAAAGTACACAAGGAAAATGTGAACAAGACAGTTCGTACGGGAAGACCAAGACGTTCGATGAACATTGTCTAACCAGATCGAAGTCATTCTTGATTAACGACCAGATAAAGAATTTCTTAAGCGACAAACGTAGGAGGTAATGCGATGGCTAAAGCTAGTGTTATATATTTTTCCAGATAATAAATAGGTTGTAGAAATTGTATGTCCATATTAATGCCGCCTTGAAACAGACGTAAGAACCCATATACGTATATGTAGGAGAGTAAAATAGTCTTCATATCCATCCTTACACGGTAGATTCGACTAGAGCGCGTACCAACAAGTTTAGGTCCTCATACCTCTGCCGAACGACCAAATCATGGAATTATCTGCCAAAGCACGTGTTTCCTTCTTCCTTCAATCCTGGGTCCTTTAAGCGGGGCGTGAAAAAGCACCTTTTCAGGCCGTCAAAGAAGAGAGCTAAACATCGCCTCTGCTGCTATGATGGCAGTGTGGAAGCCACTGCTCTTAGACCACACGACTGCTTACCATCAGGTGGAGTGAGGTCATTTTGACGAACAAAATAAAAAAAACGTCTCCAGATTTTGTCGATTTTGGATCCTACAACTCAAATGTCAATGACTTCGTAGAAAAACTGAAATTCAGACATATTAAACGAAACTATAGACCCAATACGCTCGGAAAAATACAATAACTTACTTTTTTTTTGTAAGATGACATCATTGCATATTATATATAAATAATATTAGCATATTATCGTTGTCACCGTGCGAATATTTTACATGAGATTTACAAATATACTTTATAAGCATATATAGTGTCAATGTGTCTATCTTAGTTTTCATTTAATAATACGGTTTTAGAGTATAGTGATATTTTTATACCGCTTAGACCGTTGGACTGCCATGCCAGAGGTCTTGAGCACGATCTAAAGGCGCATCTCTGACTTTTCGACCTTATATGCGTATTAATTAATTAATTATCGCTTGCTTTATCATTGTAAGTAACATCATGAGCTAAACTTCTTATCTGAGAGTTCGTCATATTGTTCTCGAAGATATATTGTAAAGTCTGCTAATGTGCTCTGGGCCAGCGTGCTGGACTTTGGCATAACCCTTCTCACACTGAAAACAGATCCGTGCCCAGCAGTTTTTTTAATTGTCAGCTATGTCTCAGGGAGACTTCACAAATAATCAAACTACAGTCACAAAATATACCCAGACTAGGTACAACTAATTGAGAATCAAACAAATTTTTGTCTCGTTTTGGAATTGAAACAAGCTTAGGCTAAAGACAATAAAATGCTTAATTATTACTTGTTTGTGACCTAAACTAATAATTTCCGAGTCTAATTTTAACTTTATCTATATAATATACAATATATAATCGGTATCCATTACGCATTACAAAAATAGTTGATGAAATATTTTATATAAACATTTTTATACAACTTTATCGATTTTATATAATTTCAATTTTATATAATGGTATTACACCATAGATTATTTATTATACATAAATAACTAATATTACTTCCGACAATAACTCATAATGTAAGAAATATCAAGATTACATCTGGCTATCAGGAAATATCGATTTAATATTATAATCTTGTACATTATTTATATGCGACACAAAGATAGAAGAGAATATTGATTAACATTACTTTATAGTATTGTTAAACAATATTTATAATATTCATACATAACATGCAAACTCAAGTCTATTGTCCGGGGGGATAGGTAGTGATTACAGATCTTCACCACCGTTTGTTTCATTCCACGAATGACGTAGTAGTGTAGTCACCTCACCACTACGATTTCGACCAGAGCTGTGTGTTCGAATCCCACAATGGATAAAACATTATGTGATCCACAAATTATTGTACCGTATTTTGGTGTTCTTAGTGTCCGTTGTTTGAAAGTTTGTACGACATATATTATACCTAGAGCGGAAGATGATGAAAATATGGATAGACATAGATGGTGTATAAATATTGAAGTACCCATTGTGGGCATCACTGACAGGCGTAACATTAGACAATAAATTATCAGACGTATGTAAAATCATCAGCCCTGTTTAAAAACAGAACCGAACGGGACTATTATCAGTGTGAGAAAAGTTGACCATAGTCCGCCGCGCTGGACCTAGTGTAGGCTTCACATATCTCCGAGAACATTATGGAGACCTCTGTAATATGACGATTTCCTGACGATATTTAGCTTCACTATTAAAGAGAGCGATAATTACTTTTTTCACGCACATATGTAGCTACGGACAGTCAGACGGGCGTGTGGCGTGGGTTGGGTTTGAACTTGAGGTCTCTGTGTGGCAGACCAACAGTTTTCCAGTTATATTAAGTTATACTAAGACCAAAAAAACCTTTTTTTTTAATTTTGCTCGTCAAAATGATAACTCTCCGCCTGATGGTAAGCAGTGAATGTTGAGGTCTCTACTTTGACGGCCTGAGAAGGTGCTTTTTCACGCCCCACTTAAAGGACCCACGATTGAAGGAAGAAGGAAACACGTGCCTTAGCAGAGAATTCCATGCCTTGATCGTTCGGCAGAGATATGAGGACCCAAACTTGTTGGTACGCGCTCTAGTCGACTCTGCCGTGTAAGGATGGTAATGTAAGTCTGAGCTCTGCACGCGTTGTTCTGTATAGGAAAGGGGAGGGCGGGATAAGGTGGAATTACTCTTCAGAGCACTCCCCGTGGTATATTCTATAGAAACATGCCAATGAGGCAATGTCCCTAACTAACTAAAAAACTATTGTCTTGTTACCATAAATACTGAATGCAATCTTTTAATATCACAATCTTCCTCAAATATAAAATAAATTATTTATTTACGCAGTTATAATACTTGTAACGTAGTTCTAGTCGATCACGTTTTAGGGACGTGATCGACCAGGGCGGTTTATGTTGCGGAGATAATTAAAACAATATACTTCGCGATTAGAAGATCTATAATTTAGAGTTTACAAATATTGGTAATAGTAAACGAATATATTTTAAACAAAAAGAGACAGGGCGTGGTTCTAAATGTAAGGTTTCGTACGTGGTCCAGCGGAAGAGCACAGAGGACCACTTAACTTGAATACGGCGGCCTTAGAGAACCGATTTGTAAAATAAACAACACTTAGACTTAGCGATTAAAAAAGCGGCCGTGAGTTTCTTGCCAGTTCTTCTCATTGGTTTTACGCTCTTACTTTTTGCTGAAAATGGCAACAGGGAAATTTCAATGTAATTTCACACTAATAAGTGTAACTTTAACGTTCATAAGTGCTGCATTGTAACCTATGATAATAAAGATATTTTTGATTTTGAATTTCTCCGATCTAAAAAGTTCGTCTAGGTCCTTAGTTCCCAAAGTGGTCCAGGTGGACCCCCAGGGGTCCACGGGAGGCTCGACGGGGGTCTACATCGGCGTGACAAAAAATGGGGGTTCACAATTCGCAAGCGGGGTCCATGAAAATTTATTTGCTTTCGATAGTGAAGAACTAAAATGTTGGCTTGACTTCACCTATCAATATAGGCAGATAATAGAAGCTCAGCGACTGTTACATGTAAAAACTTGCATATTCCATATTCAGTACCAGTGATCTCGAAACTACCGATTTTTCGGTAGAGAATTAAAAAAATAGAAGCCCGCCTACTGTGGTAGGTTCAGTCACGAGAATTAAAAAAGAAAAGGTCAGGCTGTAGAGACTTAATATTTTTTTTTAATTGCATGAACTTGTATGATTCTTCAGTAATATAAATACGAATGCCAAGGAATATGGTATAAATGTAGCTGCAGGAGGTCCACTGGAACCAGCTAAATTTTAAAAGTGGTCTATGAGAAAAGAAAGTCTGGGAACCTCTGGTCTAGGTCTTGCCCTTCCAAATGTCCCATTAATATTTACCTTAGCAGACCTTATGCTTGTCTCGATGGCGCAACTGTGTATAGTAACTGTGACAACTCGGGTGCAAACATCGGATCCGGCAATTTGCTATCGGCTTTTTCTGTCAAGAAATTCTCAGTAGTCAGGCAATGTGTCCGAGGTCAGAATAGGCCGCCCTCTTCCCTTTTGCTTGGGACCTAAGATATTGCGCGCAGAGGAGTGTAGAATTTGGCACAGCTAAAATTCAGCCAATAAAGAAAGAAAAGAAAAGAAAGAAAGAAAAATATTTATCCCGGCACACAAGCGCACAAGCAAAACACGAAGAGATAAAAAAACAAAAGTATACAAATTACAAAATAAAAAAGAATAAAAAAAACATATAAAAAAATATAAAACTAAAATTCATTAAAAACACAACCTAATTTAGACTACTAGACGGCTACTTATATAACATAAATCACATATCTATAAGACTTATTTGGATTTATTAACACTGCGAAATATTGGCAATAATTATATACACAAGTAGTCACGACATTGTTATGTCATACAGACATAGCTTCAACTGTAATTAGTTTTAATGTCATGATAATAGATAAGATAATGATACGATAAAGATTTATTTACTCAAAGAAACAATTGTTGTCTCATTAGGCTTTGCCTGTGTCTTGTGCGCCTTTTTGTTAATGTATTATATGTACACTGCACGGATAGAGCAGTGATTGAAGTAGTCGCTTTGCCACGCTTAATGTGTTGGGTACAGAAATTTGTGTGATCGACAAACAGTTATTCCCAGTCTAGGTATTATTTTTGTCCCTTGTTTGAATGTGAGTAAAGTTCTTCTTGACACGGAAAATATCCCTAACGCGATATTTGTCTTTTTAAAAGAGTAAGTAAAAAAATTGTTTCTTATAAACTATAACATAAACTATAACAGCAGCAGCGATAGCTCAGTGGGGAGACCAACAGACTGCAATGCAGAGGGTCTCGGGTTCGAACCCACGTCGAGCACCTCTGACTTTAGCAAGTTATATGACTTTTCAAAATTATGTGCGTATTGATTGACAATTATCGCCTGCTCCGTGCCTCGGAGAGCACGTTAAGCCATCGGTCCCGGCTGCCATGAACGTCTATGGCAGTCGTTATTGGGAATTCAGTACCCTCTAATATCCTGACGCTGGTCTAGCTTTAGGGTATCGTTAGCCTTCGGGTTGCGGAGGTCAGATGGCAGTCGCTCCGTGTAAAAACTGATATCCAGTCAAATCCGGTTAGACTAGAAAGCCGACCCCAAGTGACTTGGTAATACTAAAGTCTAAGGAGAAAAAGATAAACTATAACATAAAAAGTTAAAATCTAAAGCAAGAAAATGATTATTATCTATGGAAAGCGAAAAATCTTTCCAAACTAAACTACAATAACATTTTCCTCACCCTGAGAATCGAATTCATTATCCCACAAACCAAAGCTCGCACTTACACTACAAGATAACTGAAGCGGTCATTACACATACGCACTATTAATTCGTCGACTATTCCGCCGTGAACCATTGAACTGTGGTTGCTCGTACAATCTATTCTCACCGTGAGATTGTCCAGCAACCTTGAACTGGATAACCATGGGTCAGTGACCGTGTGAACCAGCGGCAACCGCCGCATCACGGCCTTGCACACTGGATAGGTAACCAATTTTCTGATCAAGAAGAATTGCACTGCAATTTCAGGGCAATGACTCTATTGTCATATCTTGTGACCTGCCTCAGTGACATAGCGGTATAGATTTTGTTTGCTGTGTAGGATCTAGCCACGATTAGTAGTAATTCCTGAGTCGGACAAAATGTCATTTGATTTTTCGGTCAAGAAATTCTATGTCGCAGCGTGCAGTTTATACATGATCTGTTCATAGTTTGAGTTTGATTACCGGTGTCAGGAAATGACACAAAAACTGCTTTATGGATGTTATAATATTGCACGAGTGCCCTCGCAAGTAGCCATTTTCCACGGTAATGCCTGCCCATCAGACAAGTCATATAACCCTCTGCAGGATGAATGTGCAAGCGATCTCTGCGCCCCTGCCATGGTTTGTGACGAGGAACACAATTTTAGTCGGTAGTACTCGGGCTTTTCCATCTCTCTCTCCTCTATCCCGTAAGAGTCCGACATAAACCCATCGCCCGATGCGCGGAGGGGTATGCTTAAATGACATTAATTATGTAAAAAATGGTCATATAACCGTGTGATCCTGCATGATGATATGCGACGTAAGCCTATGGACGCTATATCCTATATGCCTATGGATTACCGCTAAAAAAGCTTCTTAATCTTATAGTTTTGACTACAACTTACATATATACATAGATTCACGCCTGTTTCCCAGACGGGTAGGCAGAGACTACGAATTTCCATTTGCTATGATTCAGCACATTTCTAGCGGTACTGACACCCGTCCATTGAGTCATATAAAAATTGGCGTGCGAAATGTAATAGCCTAAACTGCCGTTGTGACATCACAAGCACTCATGCAACGATGACTGACGTAACACAATCTTGATATCAAACGTTCAATCAAAACTGACGTGCAGACTTGTTCCTAAAATAGACATACGAGACATATACAATGGCTTCTGAAACGTAGATCAACACAACAAAAAAAAAATAACAGATGGTCAAAGACAAATGTTAATTCCTGTCATTGGCTGACTATAAGCAACAGCCAATCCCAATGCTTGATTTGAGTTTGATTTTGACATGTTGTTTAGACTTCTTTCAGAAACCTGACGTTTAAAACGGATTTTATTATTACAGCTTTACAAATCGGCTTGCTGACACCATTTATTTATAATCCTAATCCTAATCCTAACTTTCTAAGTAATATTATAAAAGCAAAAATTAGTTTATTTGTTTGTTACCTTTTCACGCCTAAACCACTGAACCGATCATCCTGAAATTTTGCATATACGTTGTCAGGTGTACAGAAACGGACATACGCTACCTTTCATCCCGAAAGAAATTACTGTTCCCGAGGAAAACAACAAAAACGTTCTTATGATGAATAGATGGCGCCACGTTTCTTACGAATCATGATTGAATTATATTATTACCAGCAGAGTACAACCCGAATTGATTGTCAAATTCTAAATTAACGCGAGCGAAGCCGCGGGCAAAAGGTAGTTACAATATAAAAACCGAATTACATTCAGTTTCAACTTCCATACCAAATTCCGCTCAAAGCGCGTAGATTGGCCATCTAAACATATAGTACAACTTACGAGTACATCAAAATTAAACACAAATTTGTGTGACAAGATAGCCTCTACGGCGCTCTTTTCATCTGGTTCCTACGTATATAACCACAAATATACCATGATGCACGAAGATGTTAGAAAACATAATAAATAATCTTTAAAAAACTTATAAATCTTCCTAACCTTTTTACTGCGAAGTTTTTATTAGATACACATTATATTTTTATTATTATTAGAATTTAACTCATCTTGCTATGCACTTTTTATGTTTCCACTGCTATAAAATATCATATTGTTTAATGATGACACACAATTTAATATCACACTAAAACTACACTAAACTTTGTGTCATACACAATTCACATTAAAATCTCCATTTTATAATAATAATAATCTAATATCTTAGTAAGTAATATAATTATGACATCACTAGACGTTCCCGCGGTTTCACCCGCGTTTATCGTTACTGCGCCGACCCCGTGGGTCGTAGCGTGATGTTATATAGCCTATAGCCTTCCTCGATAAATAGGCTACCCAACACTAGACAATTTTTTCAATTCGAACAAGTAGTTTCTGAGATTAGCGGGTTCAAACAAACAAACTCTTCAGCTTTATATTATTAATATAGATTTTGTCGAATTTACAATGCCAGGCAAAATATACTAGACAATTTGTTATCTAATTAAATATTGTATCATCATTTAATTAATTTAACAATGCCAATGCGTGGTCAAATTATTATAATTATAAAGTCATTAAATATTGTAAAAGTAACCTTACCAAAATAATTTAATTCAATTGAGACTTAAGTATGATTATACCCAAACTACAGATAATTTTTTAACACCATTATCTATATATTAAAACGTGAAGAAAAACTTTTTACGAAAATTGCGCGGACGGAGGAGTATAAAATTTGGCACAGTTAAAGTTTATATGGAAAAGGAGAGGCGAATCCTAATATTTTTATAAAATATGCATTAGAAATACATTAAATTAATGAAAATCACTACACGCACACAACCATGCATTTGATACACGCAGTCGAATCGCGTTTGTAGTATTTCGGCATTGTTCGTCTAACGTCGTACAATTCTTTGTAACTATGGTTACCTATAGGTAACCATAGTAACAAGTTTTCTTTATTACAATAAATAGTACCTTATTTATATGTAATAAAGAAAAAAAGAAAACTAGCAAGCTTAGGAGTTATGGTCGAATTTTGACCACTAGGCGACCGCTAGTTCTTAATAAAAACCCCTTTGAATTTTCTACACCTAGCACTAGGACACAAAATACGACGTAATAAGAATATATACATTGGCATACCTCGAACATTTTTCTTATATTATAAAAATGAATTATGCTCGCATAAATGTAGGTTAGCTTAGTAACAGTATTTTTTTCTGAATGTAAGGTACCCTATGTCCTTTTCTGTTTCCCCTACAATGTGTATGTGAACTTTCATGATAATCGGTCGAGTAGTACCGTAATAAACAAACAAAAAAACTTACATTAGCATTTTTTTTATCAAAACACCTTTATGTAATATTGTCTTCTGTTTACGCGAATGTTATTCATTGAAATTAAACTACTATATACGGATTTAGACACTAGAACATTGAGACAACTACCATCTTAGTCTCCCCGTGACCATGGCTGCTGAAAAGCAACCGAAAAGTCGGGGAAAGTGTAAACATAAACATATGAATAGTTTTAATAGTTGCAATAATTTAAGTAGCTTAAACATTAGTAAAGTTTAATAGTAATAGTAGTGTAACAGTTTCAAAATTATGTAATACATACATACATACATAGATTCACGCCTGTTTCCCAGAGGGGTAGGCAGAGACTACGGATTTCCATTTGCTACGATCCTGATACACTTCTCTGGCTTCATTCACTTTCATCACATTCCTCATACACGCCCGTCGGTTCAAGGAGCTCTTAACCTGGCCTTTGTCCAGAACGCGTCCGATCTGGTCGAGAAACGTTCGCCTAGGTTTTCCTCTTGCGACTGTTCCATTCACACTAGCCTTATAAACTTTCTTAGTCAGTCTTTCCTCGTCCATTCTTTCTACATGTCCAAACCAGCTTAACATACCCTTTTCTATTCTTGTAACTATATCCACTTTCATGAGATAAAGTGTCAAATACACAACACGATAAAATCCGTATATAGTAGTTTAATTTCAATTAATAACATTCGCGTAAACATAAGTTCAATGAACAACTGTATGTACCTACTTTGTGAGAGAATTTAATCAAAAAATTGAATTGAAGAAATTGAATTATATTTATAATGCTTGTAAGGATACAGATTACAAATCAAGGTCTAAGACTTAATATTTTAAAAATAGTTACACCATTAGTCTTTACCTTCAATTAATTTTACGAGTAAAAAGCCTTTGCTATGGTACCGTATATGCTAAATATTATCGATGTTCTTTCGCGTTTTGGTGCAAACGCCGCGAAATTAGGTGCTCCAACCTTACAATTTTAAACAGAAATATCTATAAGGAACAATAAAATGTCATAAACACTGTTTCTTAGAAACAGTTCGTCACAAGATCGTCTACATTTAACACAGTAAACAATATAATCATATTAGTACAATTATCACACTTTGTTATAAAGTGCTACCACCTTATTTATAGTCGTAAAAACCTGTTTTTTTATCCACCCGTAGAAAACAAAAACTCGTATCCTGTTAGTATTTCATAGTGATGCGATTGTTGCGAAAAATAAATTCGAATATTTCGATAGTTATATAATCCCGCATTCGAATGTTGATTTATCCGTATACCTTTTTTATGTCGATGACGTTGTGTCCGTTGTTTGAACGTTTGCAAAGTCGCCTGCAACTCAGGAACTATTCCTAGTGCGCGAGCTCCTCGTAAATCAAAATTGAAATAACACAAAAAACATTTGTTGTTAAAAAAAATATTTACAACAGAGCCAGTGTTCTGAGAAAACACAGAAAACAGACGGAAAAGTTATTACACTATTACTACGTGACGTTTAGAATCGACAACCATTAGTTTCCTTGGTTCAGAAAGCTATAGTTATCGCCTATCGGCTACCATCATCTGAACCAAAAGTCATAGCCAAAATCATTTATTCATTTAGGTCACAAAGTGTTCATCGATTAGTAAGTTTACTGAAGATCCTGAATTACTGATATGCTTCTTTGTCATCGTGATCAAAATGATGTGGGTAGGATCCGTACCCGGGACAAATAATAATTATTTATTGTTCGATTCACAAATAGTTGTGCCAAGTCCCTATGATATTTACGTTTTCTTGTTCTCGATCATAAGTGTTACTTTGTGACCTAAATGAATAAATTATTTGTTGATTCTGACATTTGAATTCCGTGATTGCAATATTTGTAAAGAGTCCCGCGACACAACCATGACACAACGAACCATATTTTAGGCAGAATTACTTTAAAAAAATATATTGTAATTTTTGTGGAAACAATTAACAAAATCAAAACAATGTAATGTATACGGATCTAGCTCCTAAATTTCAGAACGCCATTCTTCAATTTACAAATACGTTTTACTAAAGCGTAGTATAAGGTCATATTACAAAATATCATGTTTATACAAAACGCTTGTCATGCAAAAGTTTTTTTTTCATTCATCGTACGTCGACCATCACACCATCGTACGATTTGCGCTTACTTTGAAATATTTTGCGTAGTAAGTTGTATTGTTTTCATAACAAGTATTTTATTTACTAAGCAATATTGGTAAATTTGAGAAATTATATTGAATGGATTTACGCAATATTAAAGATAAATTGTTATTGGTTTTATACGACTATCAACTTACGCCGGATTCCGGGTTGAAAAATATTACTTAAAATAATGTACCTATCGAAAAGTAAAAGAATTATTTAAATTCGATTAGTAGTTCTGGATTAATGAAGGATTAGTGTTCGGTGAAGCAAAACATCGTGAGGAAACCTGCATGTCTGAGAGTTATCCATAATGTTCTCGAAGATATGTGAAGTCTGCCAACCCGCACTGAGCCAGCGTGGTGGGCTATGGCCTAACCCATCTCACACTGAGAAGAGGCCCGTGCCCAGCAATGGGACATTTTAATACAGGGCTAATATTATTATCATATAGTAGTTCTGGAGATTTCTTCCTACATCCAAATTTAATCTAATCTCTTTATAATATTAGTATGAACTGTTAGGTTTTAAACATTACAATCAAGCATACAAACAATGGCTATACCAGATAAATTACTCGTGTGTTGCACAATGTAAATATATTCTAAACTAGATTTAGCCAGCGGCTTCGCTCGCATTAATCTAAATTTTTTTTTTGAGCAGCGCTTACTCTGTGGGGAGGCCAACTGACTGCAATGCAGACGGTCTCGGGTTCGAACCCACGTCGCGCACCTCTGACTTTCGGAAGTTATATGACTTTTCGAAATTATGTGCGTATTGATTGCCAATTATCGACTGCTCCGTACCTCGGAGAGCACGTTAAGCCGTTGGTCCCGGCTGCCATTAACATCTATGGCAGTCGTTATTGGGAGAGTGTCGACACAAAAGATCCCACTGGGTCGAAGTGTCGCCGGTCAGCATTGACTGGCCCCCACATAAGATAAGATAATCTAAAATTTATCAAGAAACTATTCCTCAAAAGAAGCAGTTATTTCTGGAAGCCAGGTACCCTATATACCCGTGAAAACGTGTTTCCAAAATTTCATGATGATCGGTCAAGTAGTTGAGGCGTGAAAGCGTAAACAACAAACAAACTCACATTCGCATTTATAATATCAGTTAGATTTTCACTATTGTCATTACTACAATAAAGGTGACCGACAGCCAGTCTGATGCAGTCGCTTGTCGTACAATATGATCACGTGTTGGCAAGGAACTGATGACGGGATGAAAGCAAAAGAGTGGAATGGATCCGGTAGGTCCTCTTACTATTCTTACGCCGTTTCCTTTAATAAGATGGAGTACCGTCTTATTAAAGGAAGCCAGCTGAGAGAGCCAGCTGCCCTGAGCAGTAGCTCAAGGTAGCTGGCTCTCTCATTCAGTCAAACAATTGGCAACGATAGGGTCTTTCACTAAGAACATACACGCATTACTGATTGAAAAACAATGAACAAACGTGTTTTCGTAACACCTCAGGAATGTTATAAACGTTATTAAAATCGACAAAATTCGATATAATACCACCGTTACATAGTGACGATTATTTTTAATAGTGGACACCAATTATCGATATATTACCGAGAATCGAGTAGTGTGTTTAATCGATTTGTGGACTCGGAATGCGGGCAAGGCCTGTGATACGCCGTGAAAGTCGTAACTATTTGTTTCTATGGTATGGTGATGGTAATTCATGATATTATTGGGTAATTTATTTGTAGTAGATCCTCGTTGATTTCTGCATGCATGGGCCGGCTCGACCGGGGAAGGACTACCCACTGACAGAATATCGACGTGCAATAGCAGTATTCCTACTGTTGTGTTTCGTTCGGTGAGTGAGAGTGCCGGAGGCCCAATCACCCTCTTTCCCTCTTCCCGCTCCTTCTCCTTCTCACTTCCTTTTTCTCCCAAAGGGTTGGCAACGCGCAAGCGATGCCTCTGGTGTTGCAGGCGTCCATAGGCTACGGTGACCACTTACCATCAGGTAGACCGTATGCTTGTTTGACACCTTATTATTATATATATAAACTATTTAGATTTAAGTTTATACTGTTCTCGACGCTTCGGTTACTTTTCAGCAGCTCTCGTATAAACGTGAAAATGGCTGCAGAAAAGCAACCGAAACGTCCTTGGCTATATTATTTTGACTTGTCGTGTTTCTATAGCTCATCTCTGAAAAAGAAGTCTAGAGAAATCCCCTTGATCACCACATAATTATATACTCATATTTATAACATATACAAACAAATTATTTACATTAAGTTTAACATAAAGAAAAAAAGAACGACAATGTAATAAGCGTCATAATACTCCTTCGCCTCGCCATCTATTGGCAACGGTCCCAGAGAACTGGCAGCATTGACGTCGGCGTCGGATAGTAATGCTTATTCTTCGAGCAAACAAAACAACCTTCTGGTCACGCGAGGAGTCGATCAGTCGCTTTTTATTCTTTACTCATTTATATATTTATTTATACTAGCGGTCGCCAAGTGGTCGAAATTTGACCATCATCATCATCAGGCTATAATAGTCCACTTCTGGACATAGACAAATTCGACCATAATTGATTTAAATTTTATGTTTAATCGTTATTAAGGTTTTATTGTCTATAACTATACCCTTATAATCACATTTCATTTAGTCACGTACTCCACATACATATGAAACCATAGTTACGTTATACGACATCAGTCGAAAAATTCCGAAATACTACTATTCGACTGCTTGTGTCAAATGCATGGTTATGTGCGTGTAGTGTTTTTCATTAATTTAATGTATTTCTAATATATATTGTTAAAAAACCTAGCTTTTGCCCGCGGCTTCGCTCGCGTTAATGTAGTATTTGACAATAAATTCGGGTTGTACTGTGCTTGTAATAATATATATCAATCATGATTCGAAAGACACGAGGCGCCATCTATTATCATAAGAACGTTATTGTTGTTTTTCGCGGGAACAGTAATTTTTTTCGGGATGAAAGCTACCTATGTCCGTTTCTGTACACCTGTCAACGTATATGCAAAATTTCAGGATGATTGGTTCAGTGGTTTAGGCGTGAAAAGATAACAAACAAACAAACTCATTTTCGCTTTTATAATATTAGTTAGGATTAGGATTAGGATTTGCCACTCCTTCTCCATATAAACTTTAACTGTGCCAAACTTCATACTCCTCCATCCGCGCAATTTTCGTAAAAAGGGGTACAAAGTTTTTGCTTCACGTATTAATAAAATTATATAGATATATACATATATTCAATTTGATGCGGTATTGAGTACTGTCTGATGGCACTACCAACTACCTACTATTAGAAGTTTTGAACCCGATGGCTGCAAGCCACAAAACATCTGTCAGGTCCAATAGTACTCATGTTATATACTCTGAAGCCTGTATAATGACGTAGTAGTTACAATGAAGTATGTTACACACCCAAGTTCGTTAACTATGTTTTTCTGTCCCACGTAATAGGAGGCGCGGCCATTGCCGTCCATCCGGCACATATCCAGACGTAGACGTATTATTAACACATTTGCTGTTTCGTAATAATACTAATAGAAAATTTATTGTTATGTATTTCACTAACTAAGCCGAGACCACGAGCCGGATCTCATGTGTGGCTCAGTCTTACATTTTTATATACCGTTCCTGTAAGAATTTTGGTATAAAAAAGTATTTGAAAAACACCGTTTGGTAAAAAATTCAAGTCGATTACTTTTTGAGTTTTGAGGACACGAACATACGAAAACGAATGTGCATCATAGAAATGTGGTCCCTTGTAGGCATTTCACTCACAGCACTCTACTGACAGCAAACAAGGATACCATCCATCTAATGGTAGCCAGTTCCTTACCTTATGATCCCCTGCTATACCAAGAGTACCAGTCGTTACCTACTTTAGAAGAAAATACTACCAGGCGCAGTACTATTACATCATACACATTCTTATAGGGCTCACCGAAGGTCCAAATCATAGATGCGCCCTACATTTAAATATGGTAATTTTTACGTACGATACTTTGTCATCATGACATCTGAATTATAAATATAGTATTATCACACTCACTCGTACCAAAAAAATATACTATCGTTCTCTGTCTATCGTGCACTCACTCTTCTTAGAAAAGACACTTTTTCGTGTGATCCAAGAAAAGTGAGGGTAGATGTAATATGATTGAAATATTGAGGTCCACAACCATGGATGCATTGGCAGTTATAAGACAACTATTTAAACCATCATTATCCATGAACTGTACCTCACGAAATGCCTTCAAAAATCTACTTAAATATTAATGTATCTCCGGGTCTCGTCTGGTTATTTCCCAGTCATGCTAAATGTCGAACTAGTAGTATCTTGTAATTCCCGCCATAACAAGTTGTAGGCCTTAATTGACTAATCCAATAAATCTATTCACGGCTTCATACGCAGTACATTGGTACCGAGCGCCAGAACTATTTACTACATTCAACCTTGAGTAGTAATATTGTATATGACTAAGATGTGCCGTCGGGTACACACGAAGACACCTAGACTCACGCCTATCTATCACCGAAGGGTACGCAATCTTACAACCCCCATTTATCTTCTACTTTTATGGTCATTAAATAAGATGCGAGGCTTGTGTCCTCTACTAGACTCATTTTCAAAAATAGGGTCTGAAAATGAGTCCAGCTCCTACTGGTCGACAGAATTTCATACTAGGATAACCTAATTGCACTGACTTGAAAAATAAAACTAAAAGATAGTGAACGTTCGGAACAATTTAAACAAACAAACAGTACTTTAATGCCCAGAACAACATTTAATAACCTTGTAAAGAGCAGCGATAGCTCAGTGGGGAGACCAACAGACTGCAATGCAGAGGGTCTCGGGTTCGAACCCACGTCGCGCACCTCTGACTTTCGGAAGTTATATGACTTTTCGAAATTATGTGCGTATTGATTGACAATTATCGCCTGCTCCGTGCCTCGGAAAGCACGTTAAGCCGTTGGTCCTGGCTGCCTTGAACATCTATAGCAGTCGTTATTGGGAGAGTGTCGACACAAAAGATCCCACTGGGTCGAAATGTCGCCGGTCTGCACTGACTGGCCCCCACATAAGATAAGATAAGATAATAACCTTGTAATTATATTCTGCAGTAGCAATATTTCCAGTTTTCTTAAGGAGATGCTAGTCTGTCAGAAGAAACCAGCTATCTTTATCCAATGTACGACTCCTTTTTGTGACTCTTACGGGTCTTCAACCTTTAGGTACTCCTGAAGATGTAAATCTATATTGACTGATTAACCACTTACCAGAAGGCGAACTGTATGCTTCACAGCCATGACTTTGGTTTTACAAAAGAAAAGATAATCTGGTGATTGGGGTGGTTGGATACTTAATACTTGACATTGGTCTTACAACTAATTGTTAGTTTTGGGTTCTAAGGCATGATATGAACCCAGCTATGAATCTTAGAAAAGATAAGACACGGTATCCGAAATGCTTATCAGCAACGTAACAAAATCAAACTCATGTTAAGACATTTGATTGGCTGTTGCGGTCAGTCAGTCAATTCTAGCAGCTGATATACATTTGACCGTTAGTATTGATCTGCCGTTCAACAAGATTTTGGTAATCCTAATTATTTATTCCTCTCAAGTTTGACTTTTCATCACAAGAAGAACAAGAAGCCAAAATCTTTAGTTTTGCAACTGTCATGTACTAGTTGAGTATAGTGTTGCCTTAGTAGAGATAGGTAAGGAATGACGCAGCGGTAACTACTCTTAAACCGTAACTTCGTTTAAATTGAGTAAGGTCAGGCACGCTTCAGAATATCGCAGCCACACATCATTGGATTGTTTACCAGCGGTCAGGAGATTTTCCAGGATGGATGAATAACGATCCATGCACTTATATAGTGGATCGCATATATCTGCGCATTGTAAAGACCTTGGTCCGTCGTCACTGACGTTATTTTTGTACGAAGTCTCACCCAAACGGACTCCTAAACGTATTAGTTATTTTCCATTTGACAAATTCGGTTGTACGCCGCGAGTACGACGTAGTTTTCTCGAGGAAGGAAGTCTCCATCAGTACTATCTACGTTGTAGCATTCGGGAGATATGTGTCATACAAGGATGCTGGACAATAGATCGTTTGGGGATCGATGGCCGTGGGAAATGGCGTAGTTGTAACGTCACAAGTTGTGATGTAATTAGGTGCCATGTGATAACATCCTATTGCCATCTTACTGTGTCAAAAAAACATAACCAAGTCGCTGCCTACCGGAAGGAAAAGGGAAATGGAGCATGATGGGGTTTGGGAACGGAAGGGTGATTGGGCCTCCGGCGCTCCCACTCACCGAACGAAACATAACAGATACTGTTATTTTACGTCGATCTTCTGTGAGAGGGTGGTACTTCCCCGGTCGAGCCGGCCCATTCATGCTGTAACCAGCGTGGCCCTACCACTCAATAAAATATGCTTCACAAACAGCTGTTCTGAGTCTGAGTGTTTGTTTGTTAATATGTTTGTAGTCAAGTCCCACGTGACACAGGAGTTATAGAATTACTAGCTTTTGCCCGTGGCTTCGCTCGCGTAAATGTAGGTTAGGTTACACTTTTTTATGGATAAAAGGTACCATATGTCCTATTGTGTAACCCCGGGAACGTGTATGAAAAATTTCATGGTGATCGGTTGAGTAGTTAAGGCGTGATAGCGTAACAAACAAACAAAGAAACTCACATTCGCATTTATAATATTAGTAAGGATATAGGTGGAGCAGCGATAGCTCAGTGGGGAGACCAACAGACTGCAATGCAGAAGGTCTCGGGTTCGAACCCACGGCGCGCACCTCTAACTTTCGGAAGTTATATGACTTTTCGAAATTATGTGCGTATTGATTGACAATTATCGCCTGCTCCGTGCCTCGGAAAGCACGTTAAGCTGTTAGTCCCGGCTGCCATGAACATCTATGGCAGTCGTTATTGGGAGAGTGTCGACACAAAAGATCCCACTGGGTCGAAGTGTCGCCGGTCTGCACTGACTGGCCCCCACATAAGATAAAAAGGATGTAGGCGTCTTTAATAGAAAAGAAACTGTCCACGCAAACCAGCTCATTCGTACTATCATGAAGCAATTGACAACGTGGGCGCTTCAACTCACTTCTAAGAAAGAGTAAATATAATATAGGCTTTTCAATTCACCCGACCTACATTCTCGTATAACTTAACTGGCACACAAATTGGTTTTATTAAAAAAACACGTGATTTCCGTTTAAATATCGCATAACACTTGTCACACCGCGTAATGTAATCCACAATGGAATACTCAATAAAATTACGTCCGCCATATTGTTGGGCTACTAAACGAGAGGACGAGTTTATTATTCTTTTTATTTACTTACTAGCTTTTGCTCGCGGCTTCGCTCGCATAAAAATAGGTTAGGTTATGTTAGTAACATTACAGTGCTTTTATATTAATTAAAATATATGTTACTCACTGATAATATAGCTTTCTAATGGTGAAAGTATTTTTAAAATCGGTTGAGTAGTTTTTGAGTTAAACCCTTACAAACAAACAAAAAATCAATTTATCTTTCCTCTTTATAATATTAGTATAGACTTGTAACTGTCGCCACGCATATACTTGCGTGGTAAGTAAATCATTAACACATTGCCTACGTTAAAGATTACCATCGTTAACATTTTTTCTAAAATGAGTAAAACTTTGAATGAACGTGGTGTTATATCCTCTCAGTCAGACCGTATCATAGCTACTGACTTAGTTATATCCTTTCTAATATAATAAATGCGAATGTGAGTTTGTTTGTTACGCTTTCTCGCCTTAACTACACGACCAATCATCATGAAATTTCACATACACATTGGCAGTGGTACAAAAATGGACATAGGGGGTACCTTATGCCCATTTTTGAACCACTGACAATGTGTCATAAGTGTCATAACAGTACTTATTTCAGGATGAAAGATATTTCATCCAGAAATAAGTACTGTTATCTACTAACCTAATCTAAACTTCATTTTCGCGAGCGAAACCGCGTGCAAAATCTAGGTAATAATATGATAGTATAAGAAACCTCTATATACCCCTTCAGGGATAAAAAGGTGTGTGTCTATGTATTTTAAAAATATAAACGCTTGTTTTATAGCCCCACTCAAGGCTAGTCACCGGATAGGGAAGAAATTTCAATGTTTATATGCCTTCCAGTACGGTTTAACTTACAATTATTTAATCTTGTTATACACTTGCATAATACGACGGTATTTGAACGGTTTATTTGTGTTGATGATATAAGACTGGTTTGACTGCTGTTGGTGATCTCTGGTTCGATTTTCGGGTCGAAAAGTGTTGAGTTCTCAGTGGCAGTATAGAGTCAAACAATAGTAGACGGCAAAAGTTTCGCCCCTCATTACGTAGGATGTAAATTTTACAAATGATTTGTTTATCGGTGATACTGATAATACAGCTTTCTGATAATGAAAGAATTTTTTAAATCGGTTATGCAGTTTTTGAATTTAATCCTTCCAAACAAACAAACAATCAAAAAAACAAATCATTACTCTTTATAATATTATTATAGACATAGACATACACTCTCGCTTATAATCTCCAATAGGATTGACAGAACTGTTTTAATGTCCACAATTCACAAGACAACCGCGAAAATAAAAACTATTTCCAAGCAAAGCCACAGGCAAAACCTAGTCCTTGATAAATATAATCATAACGCTGAATAAAAACGACTTAATTTTTTCTTATATTTCTTTTTTAAAGACTGTGATGTACTAAAAGTATGTGTGGAGTCTAAATGATAACACGACCACTTTGTAGTAATTTTTTTCTATACAGCTAAAGGTGGCAAGCAATCATACGGCCCACCTGATGGGAAGTGGTCACCGTAGCCTATGGACGTCTGCAACACCAGAGGCATCACTTGCGCGTTGCCAACCCTTTAGGAAAGGAAGTGGGAAGGAGGAGGAGCGGGCAGGGGGAAAGAGGGTGATTGGGCCTCCAGCACTCTCACTGGCCAAACGAAACACAACAGTAGGAATACTGGTATTTCTCTTCGATATTCTGTGAGAGGGTAGTCCTTCCCCGGTCAAGCTGGCCCATTCAAGCTGAAATCAGCGCGGTTCTACCACCTATAAAATAATAAATAACTATCATTAAATATATCTATACAAATAAATCAAATTGAAGTGTCTGTTTATAATGTCAAAATAACAGCTTTTTATCTGATGCATAAGGAAGTATATAAGGTACCTATACGAAAACATATTTTTTTAAATGTGTTTGTTTGTCTGTCTGTCTGTTTGTTCCGGCTAATCTCGAAACGGCTGAACCGATTTTAATGGGACTGGCAGATAGCTGATGTTATAAGGAGTAACTTAGGCTAATTCGATTTTAGAAAAAAAACAGGGTTCCGCGGAGACAAATACTTTATTTGTTAAAATCTACGCGGACGAAGTCGCAGGTAACAGCTAGTATAATAATATAAATCCCGTTTATTACTGTCTTTAAAACCTTATAATTATTTACATGGTATAACCTTATAAGAATAGGTATACTTCATACATACCTCATTGCAATACCCCGAGACAATTCCCGCACTAGGAATGATTCCTGTGTCCCGGGGGACTTTACAAACATTCAAACAACGGACACAAAGAACTCTCAAATTCAGCACAATCATTTGTGGATCACACAAATTTGTGTCCTGTGTGGGATTCGAACCCACAAAACACGGCGCTGTGATAGTGGCGACCACTTAAACCACTATGCCATCCGAGCAATCATACATACATACATAGATTCACGCCTGTTTCCCAGAGGGGTAGGCAGAGACTACGGATTTCCATTTAACGGATTTCTAACTCATCCGAAAGCAGCTTTTGACTTTTCATTATGGAATGCCAGTACGCCGAATATTGAAGGTAGCTTATGCTCATAAACACAAAAGAATGATGGTCACCCATCTTAAACCAGACCGCGCCAATATTCCTCAACCTCATGACACCTGTAGCAAACATAAGTTCATGGCCTCACAAGCACATGATGTGTTAGCCTTTCTCAAGCTAACTATAGCATAAGTAATTACTTGGAAAGGTTTTATATACCTTGGTCATATCTTCAAGGTTAAAGGTGTTTTCCGGTGGGTAACAGAGAAGTTTGTCACTGTTCCGGTGTTAGGTACGTCCTGTAGTAGGCGAGATATGCTATACGAAGATATATTATGCGATATTTTTATGGTGAAACAGGGATATTTTGTAGAGCTTAAATTCTAAGTAAAACAAATGATTAAGGATAATTTATTTGCCAATATTTATATATCTGTACGATTTTCTTCAGACTGTATTGATTTAATAATATATAATAATATTCTACCACATACACACAACACCATCTAGCCCAAACTAAGCAGAACTTGTACTATAGGTACTAGACAATGGATAAACATACATATATACTTTTTTTTGTAAATACATACATATTATACATAGAAACACCCAGACCAAGACAAACATCCATGTTCATGTACACAAATGTTTGACTTGTGCGGGAATCGAACCCGCGACCTCAGGCGTGGCAGTCGGTTACACTAACCACTGTGCCATCGAGGCCGTATGTTTATATCCTCTGCAGTATGGATGTCTACAGTGTTTAATTACTTTTTAATTTCAAGTTATAATTCAGTTTTTCTCAAATAAATGCTTCCTATCTGTCCCTTTGCAGACATTTTAGTGATTTTCCAGTGTAATAGGCCAGACATTTAAACAAATTATCATATTAAGAAAACACACATACACACACACAAATATAATGATAGCACACAATTTATTCCATATCTATAATTAAAAGTCTGTGCGCGCCAATACCCACAAAACTGGAACTAATATGAATGAAATTTGTAGTGGTTATGACATACATACATAGATTTACGCCTGTTTCCCGGAGGGTAGGCAGAGACTACGGATTTCCATTTGCTATGATCCTGACACACTTCTATGGCTTCATTCACTTTCATCACATTCCTCATACACGCCCGTCGGTTCAAGGAGCTCTTAACCTGGCCTTAAGTTATTATGACGTTTTATTTAAATCGGTTAATAAATACAAAAGATAATACAAATACATACATCCCATTCAAAATGCATGTTGACGCGTGTTTTATCAAGGGCACATCTAATAAAACACATATTATTAATCTATACATCTATACAAATAAATAAAATTGAAGAGTCTGTTTTTAATGTCAAAATAACAGCTTTTTATCTAATGCATATGAAAGTATATAAGGTACCTATACGAAAACATCTATTTTTACAATTTTTGTCTGTCTGTCAGTTTGTTCCGGCTAATCTCCGAAACGGCTGAACCGATTATGACGGGACTTTCACTGGCAGATACCTGATGTTATAAGGAGTAACTTAGGCTACTTCGATTTTAGAAAAAAAATAGGGTTCCGCGGAGACAAACACTTTTTAGTTAAAATCTACGCGGACGAAGTCGCAGGTAACAGCCAGTTAGATAATATACACAGATAGATTGCTTTCCATTTTGATATGAAATATCCGATTATTTGCAATGTTTTTTCGACCGATATAATGTTAATCCTTATCCATTAAAATTTATTAGTTACCTTAAACATTTAATACACACTAGCGGTCGCCAAGTAGTCGAAATTCGACCATAATTGATTTAAATTTTAAGTTTGATCGTTTTTAAGATTTTATTGTCTATAACTATACCCTTATAATCACATTTCATTTAATCACCTACTCCACATACATATGTAACCATAGTTACGAAGAATTTTACGACATCAACCGAACAATGCCGAAATACTTAGAACGCGGTTCGACTGCTTGTGTCAAATGCATGGTTGTGTGCGTGTAGTGCTTTTTCATTAATTTAATGTATTTGTAATGCATATTTTATAAAAATATTAGGTTTCGCCACTCCTTCTCCATATAAACTTTAACTGTGCCAAATATCATACTTCTCCGTCCGCGCAATTGTCGTAAAAAGGGGTACAAAGTTTTTGCTTCACGTATTAATATATAGATATACACATATGTATATTCAATTTGATCCGGTAGTGAGTACTACCCGATGGCACTACCAACTACCTATTACTAGAAGTTTTGAACCCGATGGTACAAAGTTTTTGCTTCACGTATTAATATATATATATAGTTACATACACGGGTATGCATATTTGTATTACACACCCACATTTCACTAGCTATGGTTTTAAAATCCACGTAATGGGGCCAAGCATTAACAAATCATAGCCAGTAAAAACCAAAAAAGCACGTTGTTCGACGCGGGTTTTGTTCCCGCACAGCAGTCGTATTTACCAGCGCTGCGCCACTGATACAGAGATTCAGGCCGGGACTCCACCAAAGCAGAGATGTGTGCGGTGTGCTGTGTGCTGTGCGAGAAGAGATGTTTTTCAGCTCGGGCCGGCTCGGCCGGCACGCGCGCGGTGCTCTGCGGGTTGCTGGCGGGCGAGAGGGGGGAGGGTGACATCGCTCACTGCACGCCACTCACATCTCTCGTCTCCACTGCGCGTCGTCCGCGCACAGCTCACATCTCCGCTTCCATCGCGCCATACAAATATTACACATCTCCGCACAGCGATCTCCACTGAAGCTGAGCGGAGAGGAGATGTGTCAATAACACAATTCTATTGGTTGTTTAAAAAACATCTCCTCTCCGCTCGTCTCGTCTCCGCTTTGGTGGAGTCCCGGCCTTATAGAGAGTGTATGTAGATTAAAATTAATTTTAACATCACATCATTAAAATTAATGAGTAATAATTTATAGACGTATTGTTCGGTATTGATAACTTATCAATAAGACTTACTAGTGATAGTAGCGTGTTTCCCCGGCAAAGGTTATGATTTATGAATGTAAGCCCAAAATAACTGATAATGATTTCGGAACAACGTACTGGTAAAGACATAAATTAATTAAGTATGATATCAATAGATATATATAAATATACATATGTTCTGTTCATTCATACTATTTATAAACACACAAACACATACACACACACTACACACAACAATCCTTACTTCCTTACTAATATTATAAATTCGAAAGTAACTCTGTCTGTCTGTTACCTTTTCACGGCTAAACCACTCAACCGATTTCGATAAAATTTGGTACAGATATAGTTTAAAATCTGGGAAAGGACATAGGCTACTTTTTATTGATGTAGGTACCACGCGGGCGGAGCCGCACGCAAAAGCTAGTTAATTATAAATCTCACACTTTTCTTAACAGACATTTAAAAATTATGTATTGCCACTATACAATACAGAAAGAAAGGTTTCTCCATGTTCACAAGCCCTAATTTGTAGTTAAGTTATTTTTTCACTATTTATCCTTCTATAAGAATATCAATGATTGTAACCATTTATGAGGCTTATATAAATGTAACGATCAGAAGGTAGCACTGACTTCTAAGAAACAGATACATACCCAGTTTAGAAGTCAGGGTCTCCAGTTTGTAGTCTATATCTTAAGCCATATAAGTGTAATTCTTATAGAGTAATAAACTCTATTATTATTCATTATTATTTGTAGAGAGGAATTAACGTCGTTGGTCAAAATAGCTTATGGATAAATACTTATAAAATCATACATACATAGTTTCTCGACTACATCTCTATAGGAGAAGGCACATATATATTACTCTTTCATTTCACAAGGTAAAACTTTAAATTCCACGTAATAGAGGACAACCCGTAACCATCTACCTAGAGATATTGTACTATAACTGAAAGCAACAAATAACATTTTATACCACCCGGAAATTGAACCCGGCACTTCAACACTGCGTCACCCGGTTATGGCACAACGTTAGTAAATTTTTGCCGCGACTTCGCCTGCGTAAATATAGTCCACTTCTGCTCTCCTGACATCGTGTATACGAAATTTCATAATGATTGGTTTAGTAGTTAAGGCGTAAAAGCGTAATAAATAAACAAGCAAACAAACTTACACTCGCATTTATAATATTAGTTAGGATTTGATATGTTTTTTATACGGTAGTGGTATTGCGCGATTTTAAAACGAAACTTAATATACGAGTATTTGCGCTTGCGGCATCGTTTCAAGGCAATGCTGTTTCATTCAGTACGGTATTACCTTAAGAACAAATATCAAGGCCTGCAATCTTGTGTCTAACATTTTATTACTAGATATCCCTCGGGAACAGAACCTTTTTTCTGAGTAAAAAGTACTTTTTGTCCTTTTCTGTACTCCTGACAACGTGTATGCCAAATTTCATGATGATCAGTCAAGTAGTTCAGGCGTGAAAGTGTAACAAACAAAATAATTTTCGCATTTATTATATTAGTAACGATTATATTGCACAGTTAGTGATTATGCTCTAGGCTACAAAGGCTAGCAACTACATTTCTTTTTAAAATTAAGACCTACCTCACATGCGTGCAATGAATTAAGCGAAAATAAATACAACGGCTTCATTAGCAGCTGCTGATTTGTACGCAAATCAGCAGCTGGCTCTGGTCTCTCACAACGTTAGCAATTAAGTGTTACCAAGTGTAAGACCTAAACTTTAATAATGTTGTTGTGAAGAGAGAATAAAGAATTATTATTAATAAACTAAGACAATTTCTCCTCAACAAAAGCTATTACAACATAAATGAATATCTAAATGATAAACTTTAATTACAAACTAATTTAATATACCTACAATAATTTACAACATCGTTTTTAAATAAATTCATATTATTATTATATAAATATAAATAAAAGATAAACAAATTGAAAAATAGAATTTAGGTACCTACTTAAATTTTTGATTAATTTCCATTCCTCCCGCCGTAAATTCAATGTCTGTCAAGTAAACCCCGTAAAAACAACAGCTGCGCAACGTTGCTTCCATTTCTTAGGTGGCTACGTGTATAATAAAGTCAACAAAAAATTAAACATCTATCCTTTAAACACATTTAAATGCAAAAAAACAGTGACAAAATGGCTTCTGTCCCTAGATTATATGGAAACAGAAAATATTTTGACTATATTAAAATAACTACTATCACACACACACACTCACACACACACACACACACACACACACACACACACACACACACACACACACACACTGTGCATGTATCTACTAAATATTAATAACCTCAAATTGCTCCAACATGTACTTATTAGCTTTAAATACTAATCAATAAAGGAGAGAGCCTGGAGATCTGTCACACAGGTCTTAGAACCTACTACGGACTCCAGCTCTCACAAGGTTCCTAATTACCTAAGCTGTACTCATTTTGTAAATACTTGTAACCTTTTGAGAGAAATAAATAAATATTGTATTGTATTGTATTGTATTTAATTAATTTTAATTTATTTATTGTTGCAATATTTTAAAAATTATACCAGTGGCTTCCTCCTTTCTTCTCTTCTATCTATGTTGCCGTGCCCGACAGGGTCCATATTTGGTCTATTATTTTTTTTTGTAACAACCTGTAATTACATATGGAGAGCAATAAAGCATTGAATTTGAAATTGAATTCCGTATTTTATCGCAACGCAAAATCGCTTAACATATCTCAAACATCGCACATCACTGGACGCTAACTCCAACAATAAATTAGTTGCGACTGAATGAGTCGTCTGCGATAATAACCGGTATATTTCGGTTATCGACAGTTATGGTTACCGTTACCTCCTAACAGCCAATTATGTCATCTTATTCGCTACTGTGTTGCTATGCGGATGTACGTACTTAAACTATGTGTGTGTAAGTCTACTTATCCTAACTAATATAAATGTGAATTTTAGTTTGTTTGTTTGTTACACTTTCACGCTTAAACTACTCGACCGATTATCTTAAAGTTGAGGAATTTTACGACGCTGCCTGTATCAACCATGCATTTTTGTGCCTTTCCTTTATATTTTGTATTTCACGTACATGTATATTTTAGTCCTAACAAATATTATAAATGCGAATGTGAGTTTGTTTGTTACGCTTACATGCCTTAACTACTTGACCTATTATTATAAAATTTAGCATGCACGTTGTCAGGAGAACAGGAAAGGACGTAAGGTACATTTCATCCAAAAAAGTACTATTGCCGAGGGAGAGAAACTTATTGACAAAATCTACATCAACGCGAGCGAAGATACAAGCAAAAACTAGTATGCTTGGCTGAACGGATGACGTAGTGGTTTAAGTGGTCGACTCGCCACTGCCGCTACGCCGAGTGTGGTGGGTTCAATCCCCACAGGGACGAAAAATGCAGTTGCTCAGCACACTCTCCGAAATGGATCCGATAGAAATCGAAAGACTGGCAACCTTACAACGATTTTTTTTTATGAGTTAGGGGGCAAACGAGCAGACGGATCGCCTGATGGTAAGCGATTACCGCCACCCATGGACACCTGCAACACCAGAGGAGTTACAAATGCGTTGCCGGCCTTTTAAAAAGGAGTACACTCTTTTCTTGAAGTGTTGAAGGTCGTATTGGTCTGAAAATACCGCAGGCGACAGCTCATTCCACAGTTTTGTTGTGCGAGGCAGAAAATTCCTGGAGAAACGCACAGTTGTGAACTGCCAACCATCTAAATGATGGGAGTGAAAATGCTGTCGCTTAGGACGATGGCGAAAAGAGGTGGCAGGGATCATTCCGAACAATTCCTCGGAGCAACAAGCTTTGAAGTCGTGCGTTGACCAGTTACTAAATATTCTCTTTGTATTTGTTGAAGTTATCATTGGTGAGCCGTGGTAAGTTTTCATTTAGATTAGGCACTTCTATGAAAACTTACATCAGACGGATGCCATTAAAAATAATGTCTTATAATAGACTAATTATATTTAGTAATAGACATGTTATCTATGATAAAAACACTACCGCGTTAAGATTTCAACATATATATGTGGCAGATACTGTTATTTTATCAGTAAAGTAATGGAAATAGCTCATATTATTATCTTAAAGATATTGAGTTGATAATAGAATTGCGCGTGAATAACTAAATTGTGATGGGATGGTGATTTGACTGCATGAATGGCGTAGTATGCAACTGACATTACCGAGCGTTGTGGGTGACAATCACACACGGGACTAAAGTTTGTGTGATTCACAAATGGTTGTTCCGAACCATTTGTGAATCATTTGTTTCCGTTGGACTGTTCTTTGTGTCCGTTCCGGGACACTCGACTTTTTGCAAATGTCATAATATGACACTACAAAATTCCATACATTTTATCATACCGTCTATAACCGTACTACCATATTACATATATAAATATTTTTTTTTTTTGCCATTGGTGTCAGACGAGCAAGTGGCCCACCAGATGGAAAGTGGTAACCGCTGCTCATGGACTTCAGCAATGTCAGGACACAGCAAAGCCGCTGCCTACCGTGAATGAAGAACTCTCTTTAAACCTCGTTTGAAGAAGGACATATCATAGCGCTCGGGAAACATCGAAGCTGGCAGTTCATTCCAGAGCTTGCACGTACGTGGGAGAAATGATCACTGAAAGCGTACCGTCTTAGAATTGAACGCTTCCAGGTGATATTTATTTATTTGATACGACAATTACGTCCACAGATGTTGACGACTAGGGGCGGAAATGGCTCAGTCTACGCCTTACGGCGGTGTGAACGTTTTGTTTTGGTACATTATGCACTGCGTATGTATGTGTTGAAAAATGACTAGAAAAGAGTTTACTGTGACACCTACGAACGAATGAAGCCGCGTGATGCGACACGAGATCACGTGCTTCCTAGAAATGTTATGGAAAAGCTACGGCTATCGACGGTTTGCCAAATTACATGAAACGAAGTTCGCCGCCTGTAGTCGTACTGTCACGTAATGATATACCGAGATAAGGGCTTGTACACAAAACTGCGAATCGGCGCGATGCGACTCGTAACGCAGAAAACTGGGACACGAATTGCTGCGATGCGATTTCGTGCGGCAAGGCGTCTCATTGCACGATTCGAAAAAAAATCAAATGCCCGATGCGAATCAATTCGCAAGTTCTTGCGATGCCTCGTGGGAGCTCGTAGATTTTTACGATGCGATGTCGCATCGCAGTTTTGTGTACAAGCCCTAAGGTCGAAAGGCGGTATGTCCCGGAAAGTGTTAAATGTTTGTAAAGTTTACCGCGATATACAAATTAGAACTATTGCAGCATTTGAGTTGAAAAATGATAAGTTCCATCCTATTACGTGGGATCCAAAATCATAACCGACTGAATCCCGCGCGAACAGTACTTCTTTTAAATAAAAGATACCTTATGTAATTTTCTGTTCCCCTGACAAAGTGTATACGAAATTTCATGATGATCGGTCGAGTAGTTAAGACATGTAAGCGTAACAAACAAACAAACTCACATTCGCATTTATAATATTTGTTAGGACTAAAATATACATAATATATGTACGTCAAATACAAAATATAAAGGAAAGGCACAAAAATGCATGGCTGATACAGGCAGCGTTGTAAAATTCCTCAACATTAAATATCACGTAGAAATTAAATTCAATCCTTACTTTAATATTATAAATTCGAAAATAACTCTGTCTGTCTATCTGCCTGTCTGTCTGTTACCTTTTCACGGGTAAACCACTCAACCGATTTAGATGAAATTACAGATATAGTTTAAAACCTGGGGAAGGACATAGGCTACTTTTTATTGATGTAGGTACGACGCGGGCGGAGCCGCGCGCAAAAGCTAGTACTAGATAATAATTAGGTATGCGATTTAATTTAATCATGCGCACAATGAATTAATCAAATAATAAGTAAATTAATCTAATTTCATATTAATACATGATAATTTTATGATCTCTAGACCTTACTTCCTTTGACTAATTAGTTATTAGTTATACGTAAAAGATAATCTGCATAGTTTAGGGTCAGAAGTAGGTCACTAGGACAATGATCTTGTTCTTGTAAGAATTGAGATAGAGCTATGTGCTATATGTAACTATTGAGTTGTTATACTTTTAATTAATAAATCATTGACTATATCTATACATCTATACAAATAAATAAAATTGAAGTGCCTGTTTGTAATGTCAAAATAACAGCTTTTTATCTAATGCATATGAAAGTATATAAGGTATCTATACGAAAACATCTATTTTTTAAATTTTTGTCTGTCTGTCTGGTTCTTCCGGCTAATCTCCAAAATGGCTAAACCAATTTTGACGGGACTTTCACTGGCAGATAGCTGATGTTATAAGGAGTAACATACGCCACTTTTATTTTAGAAAATAGGGTCCCGCGGAGACAAACACTTTTTAATTAAAATCTACGCGGACGAAGTCGCAGGTAACAGCTAGTACCTAATATAAACAATTATATCAGCTCTGCACATAAACTGTCACCCTTTGAGGCGCTCATAGCCAGTTGCACTCACTGATCGGTAAACGATGATCGAGGCTAAGCAACGTTGGGCGCGGTCAGTCTATAGATGGGTGACCGCTTAGTGGTATTTTATCTGAGCATCTCCGTGCTTCGGATGGCACGTAAGAAGTCGGTCCCAGTTGTTGTCAAATTGACAGCAGTCGTTAAGCCATGTCAGAGGTCTACGGGCGGCTTGAACAACTCTTGGCAACAGGTTGGCTACTAACCACACGAAAAAGAAAAGAAGACTGTCACACTGCTGGGCACGAGCCTCTTCTCAATGTGAGATTCTTAGGTTAGACCATAGTCCATCACGTTGACCCAGTGCCGGTTGACAGAATTCACATATCTTCGAGAACATTATTGGGAACTCTTTAGATATGCAAGTTGTTGTCCTTCACCGTTGTACCAAGCGATAATCGTAAACTAACGGTAACTAATATTATAAAAGCGAAAATGAGTTTGTTTGTTTGTTACCTTTTCACGCCTAAAGCACTGAACCGATCATCCTGAAATTTTGCATATACGTTATCAGGTTTACAGAAACGGACATAGGCTGCCTTTTATCCCGAAAAAAATTACTGTTCCCGAGGAAAACGACAATAAAGTTCTTATGATAATAGATGGCGCCTCGTGTCTTTCGAATCATGATTGAGTTATATTATTACAAGCAGAGTACGACCCGAATTTATTGTCAAATTCTAAATTAACGCGAGCGAAGTCGCGTGCAAGAGCTAGTTAATTAATAAATACGCATTGCCTATATATACTATATCTACACAATCAATCAAATATATAAAATTATAATCGCAATACCTACACGATACAAAATATCCAATAAAGATAATATAATTAGATACAAAGAAAACTTGTAAATATTATAAAATTAGATAAGATTGCTTCTTTGTGTGACTGACAGGCTGCTTCAATGATCCGATGCAAAGGGTTATTGGACTTCTCTGCTAGGAAATTCAATGTAAAACTAGCAGTCTAGAAAAGGGCCCAGAAAACGTAGGCATATGGAGCAGGACTCGAACCCGCGTTGCCCAGGAGTCGTCGCCCGCAGACATATCTTGCC
The DNA here is from genome assembly GCA_963564715.1 of Catocala sponsa. Classification (NCBI taxonomy): domain Eukaryota; kingdom Metazoa; phylum Arthropoda; class Insecta; order Lepidoptera; family Erebidae; genus Catocala; species Catocala sponsa. The sequence goes on from OY751351.1 coordinate 15,813,346, forward strand.
TGCGTCGGGCACTGCCGGGTGGGGCACTGATGTAGTTTTAGTTCTAGTGACCCACCTACCATTCAAGGCAGCGAGTTGGCACGCCACCGCGCCGTGGCAGGTCTCTCCGCTTCTCTTTTACCGCGGAGAGGTTTGCATTCCACACGATAAAAAAGGATTTGAATTCGCGACCTTAGCAAACCGTTTCGTTCTCTTACCAACTGAGAAATATGTGCTTCTATAAATGAAAGGCGTGAGTCGATGGCAAACGTCTATTGTCAACTAACATTGACATTTCAAGCTGACTAATATTAGTAAGGAAGTAAGGCTTATCCTTACTTCCTTACTAATATTATAAATTCGAAAATAACTCTGTCTGTCTATCTGCCTGTCTGTCTGTTACCTTTTCACGGGTAAACCACTCAACCGATTTAGATGAAATTACAGATATAGTTTAAAACCTGGGGAAGAACATAGGCTACTTTTTATTGATGTAGGTACCACGCGGGCGGAGCCGCGCGCAAAAGCTAGTACTTATATAATTCTGAACCACAAAGTGTAATTCAATATATATTATGTACTGGATGTGCCCGCGGGTTCACCCGGATTTATCATTACTGCGCCGCCCCCATGGATCGTAGCGTGATGTTTAATGCGTTATGAGGGCATAGTTATAAGAATAATTATTAGTAACTAGATGTGTCCATGGTTTCACTCGCGTTTATGATTACTGCACGGCCCCCGTGGGTTGTAGCGTGATGTTATATAGCCTATAGCCTTCCTCGATAAATAGGCTATCCAACGCTAAAAGAATTTTTCAAATTGAACCAGTAGTTCCTGAGATTAGCGCGTTCAAGCAAATAAACAAACAAACTCTTCAGCTTTATAATATTAGTATAGATATCACCAACTAAGCTATTCATGGTCTTATATCAGTAATTGGAAAATTTTAATCCCTTATATTTTCTTTCTTAATTTTCTTCAATTATAATTTACATTAATTTTGAATGTAATTGCTTTAAAATACATACATACCTCACGCTTATTACCCCAACAAGCTTATCAGAGTTGTATATACTCACATTTCGCGACTTAAAGTCCACTTTAGGTCCCACGTAGTAGGGGTCCAGTTTATTGCCATTTACCAGAAAAGGTTCTAAACCACGGGATCTAGAACTTTGTCTGGTAAAAAATTAAGAAGGAAAAATATAAAGTAAAAATTTTCAATTTTCAATTCGAATTGAAAATTTTTAGACAGTGTAATCTAATAAAAAATTGCCTGATCTGACCGAGAAAAATATGCTAAGTAATCTAACCGTCGGTAATTTTAGAACTTAGCAGTCAGCAATGAAACCTTATCAAATGCTATCAAATGTCGAATTCTGAAGTTTATATGGAAGTCGAGAAAAGACTTTTAAAATTTACGAAAGCATATCAGATTTTAAATTACGAGGAATTTGGCTGCCTTAGCGGCAGAACAGTAATGAATTCGACTGGTTTGTAGGTCTCAGTTTCGATTCCGGGCCCGAGCAAAGTTTTTTCTGTTTAACTACTTGAGTGGCGCAGCGGTTGTGAAAGCGACTGCTAGGCATCAAGTCACGGGTCCGATTCCCATGGCAAGTAATTTATTTTTTTGTTGCTTCTAATCGCAGGCGAGCTCACGGGTTAGGTGGTAAATACCGTTCATGGACTTTAACCCTTCAGGGATACTATTGCCCTCACAGTCGACCACAGACATAAGGCAGTCTACGTATTTTACCTGATTGCAACTATATCCAGTCATTTATTTGATTGCTTTCGTAAATTAGAACATGGAATGCAGATTTCCCTTGAGTAAATACATTTTGCAATAGTATCGGAATACATTGAATCTACATACTATATCCTTCAATTAAGAGGCGGTGGTATCGTTAGGACTTGCGATTGAGAAGGTCGTGGGTTCTAACCCACCTGTGTACTGATGTGAACCCTCTCCCAAATCTATACTAATATTATAAAGCTGAAGGGTTTGTTTGTTTGAACGCGCTAATCTCAGCAACTACTGGTTCGAATTGAAAATTATTTTTTGTTGGATAGCTTATTTATCGAGGAAGGTTATAGGCTATATAACATCACGCTACGACCCACGGGGGCGGCGCAGTAATAATATACGCGGGTAAAACCGCGGGCACATCTAGTTGCATATAAAGACAAACAAATAAACAAAACTCTGGTCCTGTTGAAAGTAATCGGATAAAACGTGGCTTTGCACTTACGTAGTTTCGCGCCTGTTGCTTTGAAGGGAGAGGTACAGGTGTATCATACTCACATTTCCCCAACTATCGTTTAGGTCACACGTCATAGTGGGCGAGTATATTGCAAAATCCGTAGTAGGTACTACTGAGAATTTCTAAATAGAAAATCCCAATAACACTTTGCTCAATATGAAAATCAAACCCAAGATCTCATAAATAATAGTCCATTTCACTACCGTTGCGCCACCGAGGCTAACGTCATATACTATATACATGATTTAATCAACAACTAGTTTCTGTCACGAAGACAAACAAAAAACACAAAATAATTTTTATCCCATATCGAGATGAAAAGGAGCACATGGGTTAATTCAGGACATGGTCTATCTGTGTACCAAGTAGCATCGATATCCGTTCGGCAATTTTCGCGTGATTGAACAACAAACATTCAACCATCTTCACGAATTTTCACATTTATAATATTAGTGGATAACATTTTAATAATTATTTTCAAACTCGGATCATGCCCGCAGCTTCACTCACCCGGGAAAGGTATTCTTCTGGATTTAAGGTACCCTATGTCCTTTTCTGTACGTGTATGCGAAATTTCACGATGGTCAAGTAGGTCATGCGTAATAGCATAACAAACAAATTCATAAGTCCAAAGGTATACAACAAAATACCTAATGAAATAAAAACCTTGCCTTTAACTAAGTTTAAAAAGTATATTTTCAAGTTGCTGGTAAATAAAAACTACTATTCGTTGAATGAATATTTAAATGACACAATTTTAATAACATGATAATAATGTATAATATGTATAATAAGAATATCATATTTTAATTCTGTAAATGGTAATATATATATTTGTTTTTAGTGTAATAATTTAATTTGCTATTGTATGTATTTGTCATGTAATTTTGAATTTGTTTCTTGACATTGACGATATTTTTATTTTTATATTCTCTTTTGTGATACTAACCCATTTTAATTTGTATGTCTCAATGACAGAACATAGAGGACATATAATTTCTAACATCTTTGTATTAACCTATGTTTCTACAAAATAAATGATTTCTGATTCTGATTCTGATTCATATTCGCAACTTTATAATACATACATACATACATACATACATAGATTCACGCCTGTTTCCCAGGGTTTTCCTACCCCGGCAGAGACTACGGATTTCCATTTGCTACGATCCTGACACACTTCTCTGGCTTCATTCACTTTCATCACATTCCTCATACACGCCCGTCGGTTCAAGGAGAACCGACTTTATAATATTAGTTAAGAAATTGGGATCTGCAAAAATCAAGACTATCAGAATAAAATTCGAAAGCAGAGTCGGGTGCAAAGTTATTGGTGTGCAATTCTATATCAATTTATATATGAGACCCTCTCAGCTGAGTGCCGCGAAGATTGCATAGCGTCCGCGCTGTTGCTAAACGCTCAATATAGGCCGGCTACAAACAAGCGCACTATCATCGATTGTACTAAAATAAAATGAGTCAAAAATTCATACATACATACATACTTAGACTCACGCCTGTTTCCCAGAGGAGTAGGCAGAGACGACGGATTTCCATTTGCTTCGACCTTGACACACTTCTCTGGCTTCATTCACTTTCATCATATTCCTCATACATGCTCTCCAGTTCAAGGTGCTCTTAACCTGGCCTTCGTCCAGAAAGTCTCCGATCTGAAAAAAATTGCAATATCGTATTTACCTTCATTTTGTACTAAAAGAAAATGTATCAGAAACTAAAATCATGTTTTATTGTATTTCAGGTTTTGCTGATCCTGTGAAACAAGGTATGTTTAATTTTATATAACACTCATAAGAATTTGTTGTGGAGAATTGAGAATTTATATTGTCTACTCAGCCTGAAGGTCGGAAATTAAATATTAATTTAGACCTTTCAGTACTTATCAACCGGTTTTCAAATATTGTATTTTAAACAGAATGTCTAAAAATGTTTATTATGTGTAAAAACGAAGGGATGTTCCTCCGACACGAAGTGATTATTAGGCTATACTGAATTACTGCCCGTCGCGCGTCGGCCCGTCGTTTGATGTCGGGTACTTGTACAGTCACTAGTATGGCAAACTTCGCTTGCGCGATTCAGAATCTAGTGCAAGTTGTCTGTAATAGTGTGTACGTGTCTACCACGCCATCTCTTTTCGCTAGTTGTAACTTCTTCGAATATGTGGAGTCCGCCACAATCGCGAAAAAGAATAATCGCACATACAAATCGCTCAACTGCGACCAGCCTAGCCTAAATACAAAGTCCACAAGTTGATTGTATAGCGCAAGTCCTTTCGATTGCAGTCGCCATGCAGTCTAAACTGCACTCGCAATTGACTTCTGACATTGCGAATAATCGCATGTTCACTTATTAGTAAGCGTCATATTGGACGTCTGATGAAACGAACAGAATTGTTGCGTTCGACTGAGCAGTCTTAACTGAATAAATAATATGAGGCTGACTCGATAAGACTGGCTTTGGGCATTTCCCAGGCTCAAACGAGAATCCTCTAAGAGAATTTGCTCAGCCTTTCTTAAGAACCCTTTTATAAAATGCCCCTTTCTGTTCTTGGGCCTCTTCTTGGTGCGAGATGGGATAAGCAATTGCCTACAACTCTTATCAAATGCTAATTTTCTTTACTTTAACATCTGAAACGTCCATGATTCTTACAGTGGCTTCATGGACGTTGACGTCGTTGCGCGTCCGTGAGGAGGGAGTGGGACGTGGGCGTCAAAAATATTTGGTATTTTTTTCGCGACCAATCACGAGTTGTCTTGATTCCCCCGTAGGGGTCACGGACGCGCAACGGTAGGGTTTTTTTTAATGAGACCTGGCACATTCATACATAACTTCGAAATGAATACCTTCATGGCGCAGCGGTTGTAAATGCTACTACTGTGCATGAGGTCTCGGGTATTCCGAATCAGGCAGTGTTTTGACCTGGGAATCGAAACCGAGAACTAATGCATAACAGTGGCATTTAATACCATTGCGATACCATGGCTAACCCAGTCATACAAACAATTATAGGCTACCATAACCATTTACTGTCAGACAATTATATAATATCAGCCCTGTATTAAACTGTGCCACTGCTGGGCACGGGCCTCTTCTCAGCGTAAAAAGAGTTAGGCCATAGTCGACCACGCTGGACCAGTGCGGGTTGGCAGACTTCACATATCTTCGAGAACATTTTGGAGAAATCTTAGATATGCAGGTTGCCTCACGATGTTTTCCTTTACCGTTAAAAAAAGCGATAATTGACTATTTAATACGCACGTAACTTCGAAAAGTCAGAGATTATCTTGGTATTGAACTCGAGATCTCTGCGTGGTAGTCCAACGGGGCTAGGCTGCACTAGGCTAACAGACAAGCCGTATCCTAACTACCCACCAAAAATAATCTAACTTTCGCATTTACAACTTCATAATATTGAACTACGAAGTATTTTACTTATAGAATAGTCTGGAAAATGTCCGCCTGCGTTGCCACGTGAAAACGTGATCCCTGTCCTTGATAGAACTTTGGGCATAATAAATGTCTATTGCACCATACTTTTTTGATGTATTCAAAGATGACGGGACTCGATATAGCAGTTCTATATCGAGTCCCGTCATCTTTGAATACTTACCGTTATTTCAACTTTGACTTGAATATACCTGAATATAAAATCAAGGTTTGGATATAGTTGTCGTATGTAAGGTTATTTTAGGAGGGAGCCGGCCCCTAAGCAGCAATAGATACAATTCTAGAATTTTAACTTGAATCATAGAATCCGGTAGGACACCTGCCTTAAACTTATATACGCCATTGGATATATTCGAATCCAACCCGTTTTACGACCAAAGTGAAGTTACAAAAAGACTATACAATTTAATCATATAAAAAGTATGTTTGTATTGTGAATAAATATTACAAATTTAGCGATTGAAAGACTAGCCATGAGTTTCTTGCCTGCTTCTTCTCATGAAACTATATTTAACAAAAAGGCTTTTTAAAAAAAAAAAAAATTATTTCCTTTTTTATTTTTATTATTATATTTTTATTAATATATCAGTTAATTGATGTATCCAAGAAGTGTTTACATTTTTATGGAAATAAATATTTAAAGACTGACTTTGTATATATTTTATGATAGTTGTCACTATATTTAGGGACAGTCGCATGTGGGCGATCCCCATTCAAAGTGACCACATTAGCAAACAATGATAATATACATATATCCTAGGAATCAAGCAGATCGTTCTATCGACCTATATATGTTTGAATATCACATGATCTAAACGATCATGACTAATGGTGGTCAATTAAACATGGGAGTCATTCAAACGGTCATTGTATGTTTTAATTGAAAACGGCACGTGTTTATAGAAATCAACGTTGGCTTTTTAATTGGAACATCGTTGATTTAGCCTCGAACTGTATTTAATTATAGACGAAAATAGGAAGGGTGGGATGTAGGTATTTGTAGAGGGAAAATACAGCAACTAGAAAGCAAGGAAGGTCAAGAAGAAAATACACAGATGTGCTGGGAAAAAAGTGAATGTGGACATTTAGAGAATTTGGAAATATATCAAGGAAATGAAAAGTTCTGCGCCGAAAGGTGTTCATTCCTACTACGTATTAGACTACGAGACTATTGTCGTCTTTTAGGGACGGATCTAGACTCCGTGCTGCGATTAAGAATTTCTGGATAGAAATACCATAAATAAACCAACGACCTTTTGCGCACTACTTCTGCGAAAACATAATACCACCTGTGTTTATAACTGTACCACTACTGGACACGGATATCTCCTCAGCATGAGAAGGGCTACGCCATAGCACACCACGGCAGCCCAGTGCAGGGAGCAATGCATTCTCCAAACCCTTGTCCATGCTTAATGTTTGCTTAATGTTCACCGCAATGTTTTATACGCATATAACCGCGTTAATTCAGAGGTTCGTGCCGTGGGACCGATCTCGTGACCTCTTCGTGACAAACCAACGGTTTCCAACTAGGCTCGTTAACTTTCCGTATATAAATATTTTTTTGCTCGTCACAATGACCACACTCCACCCGATGGTAAGCAGTCGTGTAGTCCAAGAACAGTGGCCTCCACACCGCCCTCACATCAGCCGAGGCGATGCTGAGGTCTCCACCTTGACGTCCCGAGAAGGTGCCCTTTCACGCCCCGCTTAAAGGACCCAGGATTGAAGGAAGAAGGAAACACGTGCCTTGGCAGAGAATTCCATGCCTTGGTCGTTCGGCAGAGGTATGAGGACCCAAACTTGTTGGTATGCGCTCTAATTGACTCTACCGTGTAAGGATGGCATCTGAGCCCAGCACGCGTTGTTCTGGATAGGAAAGGGGAGGGCGGGATAAGGTGGAATAACTCTTCAGAGCACTCCCCGTGGTATATTCTGTAGAAACATGCCAATGAGTCAATGTCCCTACGGATATCTATCAAACTATCTAGCCAACTTGTCAAAACAAAAATATTTTTTGGATTCTTTCTAATCTATACTAATATTATAAAGCTGAAGAGTTTGTTTGTTTATTTGAACGCGCTAATCTCAGGAACTACTGGTTCGATTTGAAAAATTATTTTAGTGTTGGATAGCTTATTTATCGAGGAAGGTTATAGGCTATATAACCTCACGCTGCGACTCATGGGGGCCGCGCAATAACCATAAACGCGAGTGAAACCACGGACACATCTAGTTACTAATAATTATTTTTATAACTATGCCCTCATAACGCATTAAACCACAATCCTCGCTAATATTATAAATGCGAATGTGAGTATCTTTGTCACGGTTTCACGCCCTAACTACTCGACCGATCAAAAAGTCACCTTAGAAGGGTAATCTAAATGGTACTTATATAGTTCTATATCTATTTAGTTCCAACTTTTGCGGGCGGCGTTGCTTGTTTGGGAATAGCATACCCTATGTCGTTTTCTGTAGCCCTGATAATGTGTATACAAAACTTCATCCAGAAAAAAATACTATTCCCAAACAAGCTACGCTACCGACAAAACCTGGAACTAAATAGATATAGAACCATATTATAAGTAGGTACCATTTAGATTAGCCTTCTAAGGTGACTTTTTAGTTCAATGACGTAATCTATTCATATAATAACCTATTGTATTCAAATACATTAAGAAACCTGTAAAGATCCATTGTGACGATTCCACCTAATACCAGATCCAAATTGATTGACTAATGACGTCACATCTTATGACGTCAAAGTCCACTAATAGTTCAATCAATGTCATAGTGTTACCACAGATAATAAAAGCTTTTAAATAGTCACGTAGGTTTTGATATTATAATGGTGACAATATTTAGATGTTTGTCACCCAGTCATGCTTGACTTGGATGACATCATGATGACATGATGGACATGATTTGGATTAAATATTAGATAATATACATTGTCTTTTTTATCATGGTGGAATGCGTTGAAGCATACCTCTCCGCTGAAAAGGGGAGCGGAGAGGTTATGTCGGGCTCACCCGGGAAAATATGGAACGTCCCGGATACTACCGACTAAATCTACCACGGGGTGCCAGCTCGCTGCCTTGAATGGTGGGTGAGTTGCTGGAACCGACAATACATCAGCGATCCTCCCGGCGGTGTCCAACGCAGGCAAGACATGCCTGCGGACGACGACTCTTGGGTGACACCCCGGCACGACAGAGGGCGTAGATAGATGATATCCTAGATTAACACAGGATAGTGAGATTAATTGATTGAGTGAGTGATATGAGTCAGCTGGTATTTAAGGTAATATCGAAATCAGTAGGTAATAATGTTTCAAATCGAACTAATTTGTGTCAGCCACAAATAGTAATTTGTGTCAGCCACAAATAGTTGTTCTCAGTCTGGGTTTTCTTTGTTTCCGTTGTTTGAATGTTCGTAAAGATACGTTCGAAGCGGCACACGATTTATTCCTAAAGCGGGCGTTGTCTATTAAACAACCTAAGTTTTAAAAAAGAACTAGCCTAAGTCTACTGTTTGATTTCTAAAGAAATGTTCGCGGAAATTTTCGAAATGACTTTTTTTAGTTGAATAAATTTCTTAGACGCAGATCATAATATTTCCTTTCTATTTGTTGCTCAGTTCATTTAATCTTAAGACAACGTTGTTGGCCTCGGGGCATAAATTTGCGTTTTTGCAAACATGTGTACTCAGGTTCTAGTCCCGTGCTTGGCAAACTGTTATTAGGCTTTTCTATTAGGCAATTCTCGGTACCACAACGGAGTCTGGAAATGTAAAACGATAAGGTCGCTCTCTATTACGTAAAACTTAAAATAAAGTGGGCAAAATAGGAAAGAGTTCACTACTGCTGAACCCTTTACGAACATTATGTGTAAAAAATATGATAATTTGATGATCTACCTATTGATATGTCGGCTAACCACAAAACACGTGTAACCGATATGAGAGTTAGTCACGTTTAAAACATGTATATAAATGCTTGCAAAAAATGTACCTACTTTAACTAATAATGTATTATGCTATGCATGGGGTTACGGGTTCGATACCCAGGCAAGTTTTATTGGTGATTTCTATCAAGAAATTCTTATTAGGAAGAGGGACTCTAGGACTTTCCTTGGTAGACGGTAATAGACTCACCATCTATTACGTAGAAACTAACACCATAGTTGATAAAATTTTATATAATACACTTACTAAGAGCTGGTTATATCTTAGAGTCTACTTGACCGATTTTGATCGAACAAATATACTATGATGCTACATGCTTTAGTATTGTATATCGTTGTCTTAGCACACAATTTAAAAAAAGAACCAGCATAAGTCTTCTGTTCGATTCCCGAAGAAATTTTTATGTAAATTCTCAAAAGGATATTTTGTTTCTAGTTAAATTACCTCAATGTTTTATGAAAGTGAATGGAAGCCAGGGAAGTGTGTCAGGATCGTAGCAAATGGAAATCCCTAGTCTCTGCCTACCCCTCTGGGAAACAGGCGTGAATCTATATATATATATATATGTAAGCACACTATTTTGTTAACAAACTGGACGGCGGAAGCGAATAATTGGCAACTTGTTTTACTAAATAGCTAATCAGTTACGTAATAAGTCCGAAAACGCTCTTAAAAACAAAAAAAAATATTCTGTGTGGCTGCGATGAGGTCCTAGGTCGGTCAAGCAAAAAGAATATGCGCATTTTTGTCAAGAAATTCCTGAAAGCAGTCCGAAGTTAGGAGGTTGGCGGTGTTGCACAACCCCTGCTTCGGAAAGGACGTAAAGTCATCGGTCCTGCGCTCGATCTCTCTCTCTGCTCGTATCGGATTACCGTCCCATAAGACTATGATTACGATGCAACAGAGAATGCATTAACCTTTTAACCGCTTACGTCGGATTAATCCGACAAATATTTTCGTGTCCATTTCGCGAGCGTCGTATATTTCCGACCAGATACCACAGCTCGTTTAATCTGCTTTTTTATTTAATTACGGTGTTTTCTACCAAAAAAATGTTTATATTGTGTAAATGAATAATTTACACTTACAATTTAATACACTTTAGTCTCATAATTAGAAGTCCTAAAATAAGTACTTATTTATTTTTGTAAGTATTTATTTTCGATTCACTGTGCCGGGCGCTGGGGGCTCGACAACTGTTATGAAGTGGAGCGGTTAAAAGGTTAATTTGTATTTGCGCATACACTTGTGCTTATACATATCTCTTATGCAGACGGGTAGTATTCATTGAAATCGGCCGCTGTGACCGAATTTCAAACGCATAGATACATATATGACGATAGCATAGATTACGAATAAAAAAGAATACTGGACTATTCCATTTAAAAATAGAAGCACTTTCCATGCATTATTAAGATCGATTTCGAGATCCCGGATCTCCATATACAATATTTAGAATATAGAGTGATTATGTGAGTCGGTCATCGCTAACTGTACTTAGAATAATTGTTTATGATAACGGGTGTATAAATGTTGATAAGATACAATAGCTTTAGATAAAGTGTCTCCACAGTTGTGACTTGGAACTTTGTTAAAAAAAGACATTCTTGATAGTATATTTCTGATCAGTAGCGGTCGCCTACTGGTCAAAATTTGTGCAATATTGCTAAAAGCTTGCTACTTTGTTTTCTTTTTGTCTTTATTACATATAAATAAAGTATAAATAACCATAGTAACGAAGAATTGTACGACGTCAGACGAATAATGCCGAAATATTACGAACGCGATTCGACTGCGTGTGTCAAATGCATGGATGTGTGTGTAGTGTTTTTTCATTAATTTAATGTATTTCTAAAGCATATTTTATAAAAATATTAGGATTCGCCCCTCCTTCTCCATATAAACTTTAACTGTGCAAAATTTCATACTCCTCCGTACGCGCAATTTTCGTAAAAAGGGCTACAAAGTTTTTGCTTCACGTATTAATATATAGATAAACTTAGAATGCCTAGTTTATAATCTGGGCTGGAACAATTACAATGAAAGAGTTAGGTGTATACTAAACCCTTTCATTCTAATTGTTCCTTGACCCTAGGGTATATCTTTAGGGTCCCATCTTTAACTAAACATCCTCTGGCATTCTAGTTTATAATCTAGGCTGAAACAATTAGAATGAAAGAGTTAGGTACCTATATACTAAGCCCTTTTGATTCTAATTGTTTCGTGACCCTAGGAAATATCTTTAGGGACCCATCTTTAACTAAATATGGGACCCTAATGATATTCCCTAGGGTCTAAGTCAGCAACGAACTATGATGTCCTTGGTATTGCACGAGATCCTGTGATCATAGATTCGCCATCTTCGGGACGTAGATAGTTTGTAACCATTGCTGTTTAAATTGACACGCATATGACAAAGTTGACTGCATGGATGACGTAGTAGTTTAAGTGGTTACTTCGCCACTAGCATCGCGCCGAGTGTTGTGGGTTCGAATCCCACACAGGACAACAATTTGTGCGATCCACAAATGGTTGTTCCGTTTCGGATGTTCTTTGTGTCCGTTGTTTGAATGCCAGTAAAGTGCAGAAGATATCTTAAAAAAAAGTGCAACAAAATACCTATTGATTGCCCGACATTTCGACGGACTTGCTTCGATCGGGGTCATGGGTTGACTATGTGTACAAATCGCGAAAGCCTTTCTTATATGTGATGTTCTTATGTCGTTGTAAGTTCAATGTTTTCGTGTGCAAACCTATCGTGTAACGCATGACATTGTTACGCTGACGTAGATGCGTAAATACGCACCTTGTAATGCGACCTAGTTCTTACCCACGTCAGAACATCTACGTAAGTGAATTAACATCCATTCGGTGTCATACTAGACACGTTCGCAAGAACGACCAGAGAATCCTATTAATAATATTAATATGAAAGTTTGTTAGGATGGTTGGATGTTTGTTGCTCAATCGCGCGTAAACGGCTGAACGGATTTGGATGTAACTCATTACAGAGATAGAACATGTCCTGAATTAAAACATAGTTTGCATTCCAGTATCCGTTGCTGCGGGATACACGTGGACGAAGTCAGACTATCTAATCGGTTCCGTCGCCAATCACGACCACTTTTTCGAGATTTCAACAGAAGACGATTTAAGTTTTTTCTTTCTTTTAAAACGACAACTAATGCATCCTTACTAATATTATAAATGCGAAAATGAGTTTGTTTGTTTGTTACGATTTCACGCCTTAACTACTCAACCGATCGACATGAAATTTTGCATACACGTTATCAAGGGTACAGAATAGGACATGGGGTACCTTTCATCCAGAGAAAATAACTGTTGCAAACCTAACCTAACCTAACCTACATTTACGCGAGCGAAGCGCGGGTGAAAACTAGTAAATAATAACTATGTCACAACGGACTAGAAAAAAAAGAGAAAGATCACTTACATTCGAAACAACCATTAAATGATAAAGTGTTTGTTCTTTGTGGGGATCGAATCTATGACCCTCGGCGCAGCGCTACGCCATGCCATCCTTGCAATCCTAATGACAAATTAAACATTTAAGCATAACAGAGTCCTATAAATAAATCTGGTCCATTAATTTCCCGATCAAGCCTTCTACATCAAATTAGACGTCGTATTGTAAGGTCCACAAAAGACTATTCAGAAACAATATTATATAAGGACAAAGGGTCAAATGTCCCGCTAACAATGACGATAGAAATAGCCCAGGCATCCATTATATACTCCATTTAATTAGGTACTTAACTAAAGGTAAACAATCTTGACTTTTTACACAAACACATTAAACAAATAAACTAACGGTTCAATTGATTTAGTAATCTTTATTGTTATATTTAGATGGATCTTTAGCAGCAATTTATTTTTAAACCGAGTTTTTAGATAAAAAGACACATCAAGATTGTTTACCTTTAATAAAGTACCTAACCAAATGGAGTATAGCTCCCGTGACGGCTTATTCCCGCCCGCTCCGCTATTTTGTTCCCCAGCGCTCCAAAACTAAAAGCATTTTACCGGCTAATACCGCGGACTCAGCATCGACTTCCTCAATAGCCTTTTTTTAAAATTAGTTATTTTATTGTATATGTACAATGGGTTTGATATGATTTTTTTTTAAAGAAAACCCTAATTAAAATTAAATTAAAAAATATATATATTATTATTTTTTTTTTTTTAATCTTTCCCAAGGGCTCCAAAAGCTTATGTTAATTTATTTATTTATTACCTCTGATCTCCATACATTTGTTCCCAGGAGCTCCAAATTATATTACAACATTAAATAAATACCTACTTACTAGTGTGTTCCCGAGAGCTCCTGGTTTCTTATATTGAAGTATTGACTTTTTCTTGGAGCTGCTGGGAATAAAATCTCAAAGTACCTAGATAATGTTTTAGAGCTGTAGGGAATGAAATTGGTAAATGTGGCTTTATTAATTATTTGAACATAAAAATCCTTGGAGCTCCTGGTAATGAATGTATGGAAATATGAACTTTGGAGAACAATAGATTTGGAGCGCATGGGAATAAGCCCCCGTGACGTCATCGATGTCATATTGTCTTAGGATAATCTTATGAAGGTGTTTAGAAATTATTTCTGGACATATTTTTCTATGTTGATCTTGTGTGAAATTTTACGGTGGTACTCAGGTTCGATTTGAGGGTTATTGGATTAGCCTATCAAAACAAATTTTAGCAGAAGCCCGTGGTCTGGAAATTGACTCGGTATATGGCAACAGACGCCGAACCATATTCTTTCAAAATTAAAAGTATCTCTCGCTCTAGGATTAAACCCTGTGATGTGGGGAACTAAACAAACACTCAAACAATGTACAAAAAGAATATCCTGATTTAGAACACACATTTCGAACCTAGTAGTTGCGAGGTGACTACTTAAACCACTAAGCCGTTCGTGCTGTCATATTCTGTCAGCCTCGATGGCGTAGTGGTTAGTGTAACCGACTGCCACGCCTGAGGTCGCGGGTTCGATACCCGCACAAGTCAAACATTTGTGTGCATGAACATGGATGTTTGTCTTGGTCTGGGTGTTTCTATGTATTTACAAAAAAAAAGTATATACGTATGTTTATCCATTGTCTAGTACCCATAGTACAAGCTCTGCTTAGTTTGGGCTAGATGGTGTTGTGTGTATGTGGTAGAATATTATTATTATTATTATTATATTATTGCTTCAATATAAGGATAATCTAATGAAGATTCATCATCATCATCATCAGGCTATAATAGTCCACTGCTGGACATAGCCCTCCCCCAAAGAGCCATAGCGCCCTGTCTTCAGCTTGCCGCATCCAGCATCTGCCTGCAGTCTTTCGCAGATTGTCATCCCACCTGGTCGGAGGGATTATCATTATTATTATTATTAATGAAGATTATCTATTATAAATTACTACATGTCCCGACAGACGTAGTCCTGTACACAAGAAAGAAAAATAAAAAAAAACAAGTCTAAACCATTCTCGAATCCACTTGAACAAACACAAAAATTTCATTAAAATCGGTCTAGCCGTTTAGGAGGAGTTTAATTACAAACACACGCACAGAAGATTTATAATTATATATAAAGATTTCCAACGCTATTTTACTGAATGCTTAGAAGTAGTAATGCGACTGCTGTGCTTCAGATCTCGGGTTCAATTTGAGGCAGTGTTATACGGTATCTTCATTAGAGGTACTAATTCAGTAACACTACGTTGTCAGGGGTTCAGAAAAGACATAGGTTATCTTTCATCCAGAAAAAGCACTATTAACGTGAGCGAAGACACGGGCAATATCTAGTAGTTATATATTTTACTTAGAATTACATCATTTTAAGTTTTTTGTGCATGTTAATCGACTCATTTACTTTTCCTCATAAGGAAAAGAAAGATTAACATTTTTTATTATGCCAAATAGACGTATTTTTTGCTCGTCCGTCCAAGAAAGTATTACCATAATATATATAACAGCGTGTCTGCCTTTCTTATTCTGTTTTTTGTTGCACGACTCACGATGACGGCTGCAAAAAATAAAACAGGTCAAGATCAAGGTAAAAGATATTAGTTATGCCTCTGGATTCGGTCGTCTTTTGAGAACTAACCTAAATATTACTTCAGTAAACTCACCAGCCATTAGTGTTTGTCGTTATTATTACTTTGCGATCTAAATACAAAGTTAGGCAATTAACACACGGCACCGCGCACCGCCGCGGTAGGCGATGAAGCGGATCTTATGTCGCATTGGCCTCTACTAAATCCGTTGATACTTGAGCAGCGATAACTCAGTGGGGAGACCAACAGACTGCAATGCAGAGGGTCTCGGGTTCTAACCCACGTCGCGCACCTCTGAGTTTCGGAAGTTATATGACTTTTCGAAATTACGTGCGTATTGATTGTCAATTTTCGCCTGCTCCGTGCCTCGGAAAGCACGTTAAGCCGTTGGTCCCGGCTGCCATGAACATCTATGGCAGTCGTTATCGGGAGAGAGTCGACACAAAAGATCCCACTGGGTCAAAGTGTCGCCGGTCTGCACTGACTGGCCCCCACATAAGATAAGTTAAGATAAATCCGTTGATGCCTAACACACGTACACCGCCCGACCGCGCGGTCAAGCGGTGCCGTGTGATAATCGCCTTAGTCTCAAAGATTCATCCCCGAAAAGGTGGGCAGAGATGTATGACACCTACATTTATACCTACTAAGCTTTAGTTCTAACTCCTTTATCGGACAAAGTTCCAGACTCCATATTACTACCGAAAATGCGCCGACAGAAAAATCCAATAACTCTTTTCACGACGCGGGAATCGATTCCGAGACCAGGCACAACACTTGCATCTACTACCGCTGCGTCGGCGAAGCAATAAACTAAATGATTTTTGACTTTGAACTTGACTAACAATATATGGACTAGAATGTCTCGCCTTTTAAAACCTATCCTTTTCGGTGCAGTTTTACCATTAATAAAAAGCCCACTATTGCAGTAATTTAGTGATAAATGCATAAATGATTTTCGATATTGACTAACAATATACAGACTTGAATATCGAGCCTACTTTTAAAACCTAGCCTTCTCGGAGCAGTTCTATCATGACTAAAAAAGCCCGCTATTGTAGTAATTTGGTGACGGATGTATTAACTAGCTCGCTTAGGCTTTCCTAGGCGAACTACCATCCTATCCATCTTACTTCTACCATTTTCCACAGCATAAGAATAGCAGCACTATTACTGCGCTTAGAATAAGTTTCACAAGGTCATAATATATTAATAATAATAATAATAATAATATTCTATCACATACACACAACACCATCTAGCCCAAACTAAGCAGAGCTTGTACTATGGGTACTAGACAATGGATAAACATACGTATATACTTCTTTTTAGTAAATACATAGAAACACCCAGACCCAGACAAACATCCATGTTCATGCACACAAATGTTTGACTTGTGCGGGTATCGAACCCGCGACCTCAGGCGTGGCAGTCGGTTACACTAACCACTACGCCATCGAGGCCGACATATATATATATATATATATATATATGTCGAGGTCATATATCTATATATAATATAGATATATGATCTATTAAGTTCTCCCTCCTATTCATTATCCCATGCCTATCTGTATTCTCTTTTTCTTAGGATTGCAAACACGTGTGGGATATCTCTGGCATTGCAATGAAAGTGAATGAAGCCAGAGAAGTGTGTCAGGATCGTAGCAAATGGAAATCCGTAGTCTCTGCCTACCCCTCTGGGAAACAGGCGTGAATCTATGTATGTATGTATGTATGTATGCAAGCATTTATAGGTTAACATAACCACCCACCATCATGTGAGGCAAATACAAGTTTGGTAGTACCTACAAAAAGTTCATAAAATATTTCTGTCAGGACGAACAAACAAACAGACATGTAATTTTATTGTTAGTAAGGTCAACACAGAACGAGTTCTCGGAAGCTTACGTCATATTACACCTCCAGGGGAGATTTTTTACTTTTTCTTCATAAGTACACTGCGCAGTGAAGAAATGGTTGATGTAATAATTGCGGTTTGTTCAAAGATGGTTCCGTATTTAACATAATGAATTGATTTTTTTTCATCAGCTTTTTTTATATGTCCTACTACCCTTGGAGTTCCAAATTACCCTGTTGGTGGATATCCCCTGACAGTCCCTTTCAGAAGCGTTCCATCTTTGAATTGAAATTGATATTTAAAATTGACTGCATCGATGGCATAGTGGTTTAAGTCGTCGTCTCGATACTGTCACTGCTTCAAGTGTTGTGTGTTCAATTCCCACACGGGACAATTTGTGCCATCCACAAATAGTTATTCCGAGTCTGAATGTTCTTTATATCCTTGTTAAATGTTTTTAAAGTTCCTCACGACAAGACGACGACTAGGAATTATTCCTTGTGCGGGGAGGTCCTTCTAAAATAAGAAGAAAGAAACAAATTACAAAATACGGATTTTATCGCAGTTGATTTTTCTCAACGTTTCGGTTGCCTTTCCGTAAACATGTTCAAGGAAAAACTAAGACGGTGGTCATCTGATTATCTATACAAATAAATAAAATTGAAGTGTCTGTTTGTAATGTCAAAATAACAGCTTTTTATCTAATGCATATTAAAGTATATAAGGTACCTATACGAAAACATCTATCTTTTTTATTTTTGTCTGTCTGTCTGTTTGTTCCGGCTAATCTCCGAAACGGCTGAACCGATTTTGACGGGACTTTCACTGGCAGATAGCTGATGTTATAAGGAGTAACTTAGGCTACTTTATTTTAGAAAAAAATAGGGTTCCGCGGAGACAAAAACTTTTTAGTTAAAATCTACGCGGACGAAGTCGCAGGTAACAGCTAGTCATAAATATGAATAAATTGACTACTTTGTTCGAAATTTGGCGATGTTTGAGACTATGTTCACAGGATCGGGTAATGGATCCAGAAAATAATTTTTATATCAGGATATTCATTGTATCAGCACTGTTACTGGCTATGTACCTAGCCGATAGCAATAATTAAGAAGCTCTATAAAAAGTAGATAGGACTGGGTAAATGAGATTATTTCCTTCTTTTCTTTTTTTTTGAAGTGAAACCTTCTTTAACGGCGTTGTGCACTTTTTTTGTGATGAGTAAAAAATGTTAAACTCTCGTCAGGACACGTGACCTGATCGAAAATTCGTAATACGGAGGGAGAATTGTCATGTTTGTGTACGATAGCGTAATAAATGAATATTGTATTTTACCACATAAATGATAGTACTTTTATACTGATAATTAAAGCAATTCGTGCAAAGTTATTCCCTAAACATTCCAAAATATCAAAAATGCACAACGTTAATTTTCAAGTTCTCACTCCTGCCGGCACTCCCGGAGTGCAACCCGTTGTTTTTATTTTCGGATCTAGTTCTTTGAAGCTCCAACATTTTGCGCTATTATTGGTCTATGATTTAAAGAGATTTAATTTAATATTATCATAGAAACATTCGAGCCAGCATTCAGCTTATAACTATAGTATTTTATCTAATCAACTGTGAGGTAGTTTAGATTATTTGATTTATAGACATATAATCTAATAATCACTATCCTATGGCCGATTTTAAAAACTATTGCAAACTTATATTTCAACGTAGAACAGAATTATACAATTATAATTATTCCAATTTGGAACACAGCAACGTAAAGCAGTCATATCGTAGTTTGACGCGTGCTTAAGACCTACAGTCAAAATTCAAAAAAGTTGTGTTAAGTTTGTTGAAGGGCTGAAAGTGCTCATGTTTAAAATATTTAAAATGTTTATAATGTCTTGTGTTTTTGTTTTTTTTTTGTTTTTTTTCTGTGTAGCCTTCTTCCTTCTGTAGTGTAGCCTTCTGTAGTGTGGCCTTCTTTTGTTTTGCATTGACGTTTTAATATTTTAATGTTTGGTATATTGTTTGTTTTTTTAATTTTATTTTTTTTGTTATTTTAACTTTTAACGCTATAATATGGTGCATGGTGTGACACCTTAAAAGTTGTGCATTTATTCTTATTACTGTAAAATTTTTAATGTATAAGCACTAATGTAACAACTATTGGTTGTCCAAATAAATAAATAAATAAATACAGAAAGCATACTAATAATACCACTACTAAAAACAATACTAAGTATGTTCTTAGTATACTTTTTACTAGTGGTGTTGTTAGTATCCATACGGCTAAATTGCAGTATAGCAATGCTGCTATACTTCAATTTAGCCCAAACGATAATGCATTAGATTTGCAGCCGAGAGGTCCTGGTTTGACCTTTTGCACTAAATACGTGAAACTAAAGAGAGTTCTTCTTGCACGGTAGGCAGCGGCTTTGCTGTGTCCTGACATTGCTGAAGTCCATGAGCAGCGGTTACCACTTTCCATCAGGTGGGCCACTTGCTCGTCTGCCACCAATGGCAATAAAAAAAAATAAAAATATAAAAACTACTCGTAATACTCGAGGGATTACAAGGATACCTACTAATGATTTTTAATCGACGTTGATGATAATCTTTTTACGATAAGCAATGAATTTCGCCTGGAAATTTTTGCATTATGTAACAGGTTTCAACCTTCATGTATTACCTACACACGAAACCATGGCAACAACTTTATGCAATTTTGTTAATCATACATCAACGACGCAATATCCTAAAAGGTGCTATTTTTATAAAAATAAGGAAGACATTTTCCTAAGGATGAAGAAAATATTTTACAAAAATTACTTCAATAATATTGGTTTAAAAATATGATTACATGATCTCTAATACATTTAAAAGACGTACTTTCACGTCCTTCGATCGTCACACCTGCTTGTGTTTTTTCGCGCTCTTTTTACCTGCCATGTTTTTTCCTTTTTTTTTTAAACGTCGCGGCACTGACTCATTCGTATAAAGTCAGGCTTTCTTGACAGTGTTGTTACGTAATCGTAAAAAAAGTTTTAATTCCTTAAGTAATTATAATTTGACGAGTCAATGTGCTTTTTTTTTGTTTTATGACGGTGAGTGACTTTTTTTACTTTTTGCCAATCGTATTTTATACGTGTGTGATTAATGTATTTTTTTATGTATTTCCATTGTCATGTTGACTTGTCATTTGTATGCGTTGAATCTATTTTTACAATCTGGTCAGTATTTATACCTATACATACAGTATCTATAGGTCTACCAGAATAGTTGGTAGAAGGACAAATAACGAAGTTACGGGCTGATTCTTCGAACTACGAATACCAACATTACCAGCACATGAAATAACAGTTCGATCGTCCTAGAATTCTTCATCGATGTAGTTCGAACAATGCAATTAGGTTATTCAGCTATAAGCGACCGAAGTACACATCAGGTCTATCCAAAAACAGTAAAGAACAGGGTTTATCTCGTCGTTAACGGTACCCCGGTTGTAGATAAGTTTGTTAGAAGTAGTACACACGATATATCAAATCACTAGATAAGTTTATGAGTTTATTAACAATAGTTGTTAATGTGAAGTTACAGATCGCACAATCTATGATGGCCGGTCTGAACATAGCGTCTCCTAATTGTTGCGCAGGTACAGTCGCTAAGAGGCGTCCCGCCCCCGCCCCCTGTCACCAAAGAGATCTAAAACTTGCAACTGCGACGCCACTCGCGCAATGTTCAGACCGGGCACCATACAGTGCGCGATCTGTATCTGAGTCGCACTTTACGTAAAGTTATTAATTCGACACATACACAATAGCGCGTGGCCTTGTTTTAGTTACGACTAATTTATTAATTGTTTGGTTGCCTATGCATAAGTATGAATAATAATTGACAACATTTCATATTTTGAAACACCTTAAAAGGAAATCACCATTTCTTCCTTTTGCCATTTCGACCAAGAAAAAAAATATTTCGATATTTTTTATAGCATATATAAGCGTTATTGGCTCGTACAGAACATAATATCGCACTCTTAATAAAACAGCGACTTTACTCAAAATTTGAAAGTAAGGCAATTTGAACTCTAATTGTGTGACTATAAATTGTACTATTATATTTGTATTAAGTAATTACAACAAAGTTTAAATTTGTTTAATCCATAATACTCAGATAAGTCCCTGTTGTATTATAGGTGCGATGTGGTGCTCACTGGCTTGGTCGTTTCTGGATTGTTCAGAAGCCATGCCTGTTACATGCTCACGTTTCTGCAGTTTAAGAACATATGAATGAGACAATGCCTCTTCGATGTCTATCTCTGTATAAAGCGTTGTCGGTGACGAAGGGGCAGGCACGGGTGTATTAAATTTACATTTCACCAGCTAATCAAGGCGAAATTGACCCGCTCACGTATATAACCACCCGAGGCTAATTAATTTTTTTATTAATTAAAAAAAGCATCTAATAATTAATGTGTCCTTTTTATTGCCCCTTATTATTTACGACATCAGGTAAAATGTGTCCGGTGGTTAACATATGACTATCTGAAACCATTTCACGAGAAAAATCGGTACAATAATTTCTCCAAAATCATAATTCTAATAAAAAAAATATGGTCAGGGTTATTCTATATCACCAGTAGAAAACGTGGTTAAAAGGAATTACACGATTTCAAAATCACCCTGTATTCATTCAGACTATGTATAAAATATATCATGCTAATTATTCAATAAAACCAATAAAAAAACCTTAAAACTATCTGAACTAAAACGAAATTTAAGTCTTTTAAATGGCACCGCTCTGTACTCAAGTCTCGGATAGATAAGTGTATAGGTGCCTAATGTACTAAAATCTCCTGCTTTTCTTAAACACTTTTATTAATACTAACGAGTATATCTTATCTTATGTGGGGGCCAGTCAGTGCAGACCGGCGACACTTCGACCCAGTGGGATCTTTTGTGTCGACACTCTCCCAATAACGACTGCCATAGATGTTCATAGCAGCCGGGACCAACGGCTTAACGTGCTCTCCGAGGCACGGAATAGGCGATAATTGTCAATCAACGGCCTCAATGGCGTAGGTTAGTGTAACCGACTGCCACGCCTGAGGTCGTGGGTTCGATTCCCGCACAAGTCAAACATTTGTGTGCATGAACATGGATGTTTGTCTTGGTCTGGGTGTTTCTATGTATAATATGTATGTATTTACAAAAAAAAAGTACATATGTATGTTTATCCATTGTCTAGTACCCATAGTACAAGCTTTGTTTAGTTTGGGCTAGATGGTGTTGTGTGTATGTGATACAATATTATTATATAAATACGCACATAATTTCGAAAAGTCATATAACTTCCAAAAGTCAGAGGTGCGCGACATGGGATCGAACTTGAGACCCTCTGCATTGCAGTCTGTTGGTGTCCCCATTGAGCTATCGCTGCTCTTAACGAGTATAACATTCGAATCATATGAATATTATCGATAACTGGACATCCCTATATTCATGCACTTATTTGCCAGACTTATAATAAATGACTAGGTACAGATCTGTGACGGTCAAAGCTACGTGTTAATTAAAAGTTAATTATCGCTCGTTTTAAAGGTGAAGGGGAGCATTGACAGTAATTACACGTCTGAGAGTTCTCCGTAAAGTTCTCGAATGTGTACAAAGACTAGTAGCTCGACCATAAACTATCGATAACTAGCCGTATCTATACTAATATTATAAAGCTGAAGAGTTTATTTGTTTGTTTGGTTGAACGCGCTAATCTCAGGAACTACTGGTTCGAATTAATAAATTATTTTAGTGTTGATAGCCTATTTATCGAGGAAGGCTATAGGCTATATAACATCACGCTATGACCAATAGGAGAAGAGCAGACAAAACCTAGACGAACGCGAGCAAAGCCGCGGGCAAATTCTTGTGATACGACATAATATCTAACACGTATTGTAGGTATCTTGCCAAGCTATATGTATATAGTAATCAGTCATAGAATTCAATTATTATTTACTGATTATACAGCGTATAAAATAAAGGCGTGGTAATTTATAATCAAGTATTGATAATAAATCGCAATTTTAAGTTAAAAAAATTGTAATTAGTATCCAAAAATCATTTGTCACTTTTGTTTGCATACAACCCTGGTGTCAGACATGCGTACAAGCTTAACCTATCGTGTGTTTATATTTTCGTAATATTTTACAATAAGTACTATCGACTCCAGCGACGGATGACCACTCCTAAGGTTAAAATCGCATAGCAGGCCAACACTTGGTACCCGTATCTGTGACACGCCCCTTTCTTTGTTTGAGTTTTTTTACACTTTACATTTGTTTACTGATTCTAAGGCGATACAAACTCAACTGGTCAACATGAGCAAGCGAAAATTTTTCTGAAATGGTAGCCGATAGTATGTCCTTTACCCAAAAAATCCATTCGTAGCCGCAACACAGTTTTAAGCGTTAAGTTTATTCAAATAAGGTTTAAAATGGCGTGGCACTTGATGGCCATATCCGAGCCGCGGGTAAATAGAGATACAAGATGTGAGAGTTCATTGTTTCCATTGTTTGAATGACTATATTATCTCCCGCGACACAGGAATTATTCCTAGTGCGGAACTTGCCTTTTTCCAAAAAGGACTAATGCAAAAAATGAGGTAGGCCTGATTGTAATTTTTTTCATTATAGTGTAGCAAACGAGCTAACCATTACCTCGTTTGGCACACTAAACTGTTCCACCTCTGGGCATAGGCCTCTTCTCATTATGGTTAGGCCAGTACGACCGAAAACGAAAAAGCACAGATTTAAGTGTGAATTCCGCTACGCTACTAAATGTCTTCTCCAACGTCTTCTCATAGAAGCAATCCCTTATATTACTTTGCTTGATAACTGTAAACACAAAGTTATTAAACTCACTAACTGTTAAACTTCGATCAAAGAATAAATAATAATTACTTTCGATGTTTATCCTAATCCTATCATAATCCTAACTAATATTATAAAAGCGAAAATGAGTTTGTTTGTTTGTTACCTTTTCACGCCTAAACCACTGAACTGATCATCCTGAAATTTTGCATATACGTTGACAGGTGTACAGAAACGGACATAGGCTACCTTTCATTCCGAAACAAATTACTCTTCCCGAGGAAAACAATAATAAAATTCTTATGATAATAGATGGCGCCACGTGTCTTTCGAATCATGATTGAATTATATTATTACAAGCAGAGTACAACCCGAATTGATTGTCAAAGTCTAAATTAACGCGAGCGAAGCCGCGGGCAAAAGCTAGTAATGTATAAGTGTTACTTTGTAATCTAAATGAATAAAATAACGTACATTGAGTTTGAACCAATCTTCTTATTCAAAATTATCGTGTACCGTGGATCATTAACAGCCCAATATGATAGATATAGTATTAAGTAATAAAATTAAACAAGTAATACTTTTAAATAACGTAAACCTGATTTATGAATGGTAAATTAAATATAATGATTTTGGTAACTGCTAAGCAACCAACGGAATACTGGGACTAGTGATGTGACATGCAACACTCGATTTTATCAATAATATATTTTACTTTCTTTTTTATATAAGTAAGAATAAGCGCTTGCATTCCTACGATTTTATTACGATTGTCATCATTTTTAATTATAAAAAGCGACGATGTGTTTTCATATAAATTTTGTTCAGTTTATCAATGTTTCCACTAGCTGCTATTGGCGACCATTAGCCTAAGATAGTCAAGCGAGATAGTTTCGCATACTATTGAAGCAGTCGTAGCACTAGTCGTCTTCGATATTCGAGTGCTTTACTTACTCTTCGTAAAAGATAGAGGACTATACAGCCCAGAAGATATTACTACCGATACTGAGAACACATACTTATATGCAAATCTTAAAAAAATATATGCATAAATAAAAATAATGTCCTCCAGACCGAATTTCGGTCACGGCAGCCAATCTTAACGGAGACTGGCCATCTGCGCAGGAGATATTATAGTAAACAAGCATGTGCGCAAACACAAGTGCACTCTCTGTTTCCTCACTCTCATGATCCATCCGATGGGACGATAATCTGACACGACCGGAGAGAGATCGGGCGCAGGACCAACGGCTTTACGTGCTTTCCGAGGCACAGCGTCTAACACCGCCAACTTCTTAAATCCGGGCTGCTATTGAGATTTCTTAGCAGAAAAACGCAATAACTTTTTGCTGGCCCGACTCGGGATTCGAACCCGAGACCTCAGGCACAGCAGTCGCATTCACTACCGCTGCGCCACGGAGTCAGTTATAAATATTACTTAGTCATACTTGCTTCTCTTTATTTACTTGCGATGCAGTTGTACCTAAAATACATTTATTTATTTTACCCTTTTACATTTTTATATTTATTTTGCGTCATGGGTTTTATCTTTATATTATTTGTTCTTATAATTAATGTTCCATCGTTTACAGATAGTCAAGGTCTGAAGGTATCGATATTATTATTCATACGCTTTTATTATCCTTGTATTGACAAAAAGTTTGGTATAACTGAATTTCTACTGATCTGGGACTTCGCTCAAACTGATGTGGCCCGCCTGAAGCCATAGTCTAGATATTTGTCACTTGCACTAGTAACATAGCCAAAAATAAATGGTTACGCGTCAGTCTTGCGATCAAGAGTACGAGGATTTGATTCCCACATTCGCAATATCGACGTGAAAACAAACACAGCACAATCTTTTAGTTTAACTAGCTTTAATTATTTTCAATCCAAGTATCTCGTATCTTTTATAAAAGTACCGTGGAGCCCTAAAAGTCACATCGATAAAATCCCAACACTAACCACAAATAAAATTAAATTATAACAGAATTATACTTCAGTTTGTACTCCATCATTCTAATCATCGGAGTTAACATTAAGATGAGTTATTGACTCAACAAACAACATGCAATTCCCACCTCTAAAGCTTTAAAAATAGAGTCGAGATTCCACCAAAAAGAAATCTCGTAAATTATATTAAACAAATTTTTATTATTTTAATGACAGCACATCAAATTTTCGAATGATTTAAGACAAGGGTTTTTTGTACAACAAATGTTCGAAGGTGATCGGTACACGTGCGCTCGAATTTAATTTTTTACCTATGGTTGTCAAAGTTAACAAGAATATCGCGCTCTTAGACGGACGTGTGCACGTATATAAATATAATTAATTTATTGTTTAACGCGGCGCAAGCCGACACTCGTATTTTTTACCGCCATGAGTGACACACTTGTAGTTAATGAACTGCTGGCGTTCCTGCAACAAAAGCTCGATGTCATGGACGAGGTGTCGGCCATCCAGATATGTTTCACGAACTTCAGCGAGAAGGACATAGCTGCTGCCAAGCTGCTTGTGTACAGGTTGCTCAATAAAAGTGAAAGTGTCTCGCAGGCGTGACGGGACGAAGAAAAGTCTGCAGGATATTATCACGCTGCTAAAGGAAACCGATCCTGACGACGTGCCGACGTTTGTGGCGAAGGACTGTAAGTTACCTCCCGTCACTTTCGACCACGTCGATGTTACAAGCCTTTTGAAGGACATCGTCTTCCTTAAGGCCAGTTTAGTGGATGTACACAAGAAGTTGGAGGCATCCCAAGACACCGTCATGGTTTTGCGTACTGAGGTTGAAGAGTTGCGCAACTCTGTGGCTTTAAGTAGGTCACCAGCGCGTAATAACAACGTCAACATGCGTCGAGGTGCAGGCTGCTTCAATACATCGGTCGCAAGTTTCGCGTCAGCAGTTTTGTCGCCGCGGAATGTTGTGACTGCTGAGTGCGCTGCACGCGCCTTGCAGCCCCGCCCCCATCCCCGCGGCCCCTCCCCGTATCGCTACGCCACCTAAACGCATAGAGGCTCAGCAGGTAACTGCGAGCACACCCATTGCTCCCGCCGCGAAGTCGGTGCCTGAAATGGCAAAGAAACGGGAGGTTGAAGTTGAGGATGGTTTGTGACGGTGCATAGGAGGAAGCGCCGTCAGAAAACGAACAAGAACTGCCGCGGTACGGCTCCTGTGAAGCCTGGTGCAAACCTGCGTGCTGCAGCACCGAACACACCGCGGAATATGTACGCCAGAAGTCCAAGTACATGCCAATAGTGCAGCTGCTGGAATCGCGTCGCAACGTCAACTTCAAGTCGTTCGTGGTGCGAGTCCCGACTTGCTTTCTGCGCGTATTCATGAAGGAGGACTTTGGCCGGAGTGTGGTGTTCCGTCGCTTGCGCGGACAAGTGCCACATGAACGCATAACAACAGAGTGCAAGTGAAGCAGTACTAACATAGTTACCTTAGGTTTCATTATGAGATCATGTTATCAATTTACAAATTTAAAAATTATTAAAATACTTTATTGTTCTTATGTTCGTAGTATCCTCGAGTATTGTTCCCAAATTTGGAATCCACAGTATGATGTTTATATAAATAGATTAGAATATATACAGCGCAAATTTACAAGATTTCTTCAATACAAATGCCAGAAATATGACAATAGCTATCTCGGGAGGTGTAAGAGACACCACTTACTACCACTATATGAGAGGCGAAAAATTGCAGATATAACATTATTGGTAAAAATTGCCCAATCTAAAATAGATTCGCCCTACCTTCTTTCTATGTTACACCTCAGAGTGCCCACCAGATCGGTTAGAAAACCTATTCTCCTCGATGTTCCTCACGGTACCACTAACTATAGAGACAACTCATTTTTTGTAAGATCAGCAAATCTTATCAACACACTGGTTGACTGCCCTGAACTTGATTTATTTAACACACGTCCATCCAAATATATCAACACGCTTTCCAATCAATGGTTTCAATCGGTGCCTTAAACGTTTTCTCAATCATTGTAATTAATTTTCCCTACATCAGCATTGTAATTGTTTAAAATTATTATATCAATGGTAATTTTGTATAGCAATATAAGTAAAATCTATCAAGCCTTAGTTAATCACATGCGAAAACATATAAATGGTTTATAGATAATTTATAAGATTTGTAAAATAGTAATAGAAACTGTTTGTTTGCCGAATAAAATAAAATAAAATAGTTAATAAGTTATATAAATACTAACACAAATTGTATGTATGTAAGGTCATAAGATATTTATCTATGCGTCTATGCCACGCAAAATAAAATGGTTATTACTATTATTATTATTTTACAATCCCTTTTTTTAGCTTTGTCAATATTCTTATTGTGGCTAGTGATTTTAGAAGCTATAAAATATATTATATCTTCATTATGATATTTGATTATGATATGAGCTAGTAAGACAACAGAATGAAGCTAAAGTGTGTTTATTTAACGACCTCAGTACAAATACATGCAGTAATGAAACAAATATGAGGATAAACGTGCAATCCAAATAACCAATATCTTAAGGAAAATACTATTCCCAAATGTGAGAGTTTCTAATATAATCTTATACGGTAGGTAATAAGTTTTCCAAGAAGTAAAAACCATTAAATGTCTTATTATATTTTCTTGTTTATGATAGGCACCAGTGAAGTTAATCTGTTCAGACATTTCTACATATTAACCGAATCATACTAGCGTTAGACTGATGTGTACACTTCTCTTGGTTCCTACTAATATTATAATGGTTTGGTTGTGAGTACTTTTTTTTTTAAATCGGCTACGAAGGACTTTACAAACATTCAAACAATGGACTTAAAGAACATCTAGACACAGATCAAAAATTTGTGGATCATACTAATTTTCATTCCATTTAGGGATCTAAAACACGACGCCAACCGTACAGTTAAAATTCGTAAAGCTTCGAACGTATTAAATGAAACTTGGCACACACTACCGTATCTTAAATAATGATATATAAGATAATTTTTATCCCAGCATACGTTTCCATGAAATTCACGTTGGCAAAACCATGATCAGATACTATAAGATAGTCATAATTTTAAATTTATACGCTTATCTATATCTCCTTACCCCACATAGCCCATTAAAATTAATCCGACGTTACGTTATCACAGGATATTGCCCATATCCCTTCATGTCCACTCCATATTGACCTAATGAGTGGTGACGTGAACCTTCAACTGTGACCTTGACCATGACATCGGAGGGTTCAAGCTAAACTGGGTAATTGGCCTATTGTCTCCGGTAAAATGCGCTGCTAATAAGATTTGGGCCTATCTTCCTCGCTTATTGGTAAATGAAAGATGAGTTCATGGTCATGGATTTTTTTTAATAAAGTCTAGCTAAATTTCATGCGGTTATATGACACATAATTTGTTCGTCTTACTTCGCAAATTCCTTACATTCTTTTTTATACATAAATAACGAAGGTCTTAAACTGTCATGCGAGACCCTGATGGTAGAAAGTTACCGTAGCCTATCGTTTGCAATAATAACGTCCTTCAGACTGAGTGTTGGTCAAGGCAGCCAATCTTAACGGAAACTACTATCTGCGCAGGAGATAATATAGTGCACAAGTGTATGTATAAACACAAGTGCATTATCTGTTCCCTCACTCTCATGATGCAATGGGCCGGCAATCCTACATGACCAGAGAGATCAGGTGCAGGACCAATAGCTTTACGTGCTTTCCAACGCACGTGGTGACTAAGGGTCAGCGCCGACGGACGGAGGGGCGGCGAAGAGACTAATTCAGTCACAATTTAAATTCAACCTAAAGTGCTTCAGAATACGACTGTATTTGGTACAACGAAATAAAATGACCGCGCTTTGAGTCACTTGCCGTCATTTTATTTAGTTGTACCAAATACAGTCGTAACGTCTAACACTGCTGGTTTCTTAACTCCGCTGTAACTCAATAATAGTATTGATATTTCAAAGCAGAAAAACCGAATAATTTTAGTTTGCCTGACCCGAGATTCGAATCCGAGACCTCATACACAGAAGTCTCATTCACTATCGCTGCGTCACGGATATCTTTGAATCGTTTTCTGGTTTTTCTGAATGTCTGGTGTCTGGAGAAAAAACTTTGAGAACCGCTGGTCCGCGACAAGATGACTCATCTGTGTCGAGTTTATATTTAAAAGAAATGATTTTGCCCTAATCGCTACAGTACGAGTTACGCGACTATCAGTGTGTACCGGGCCTTATCGTTCAGTGTGCCTGCGGCTTTATTATATAGTGGATCGTTTATAAGGTAAGTGATATATAATAAGTTTTTAACTATGGTTTTGTTTATGTCTTACACCTAAGTTCGTAGTTTCTGTACAAGATGCAATGGTTATTTTAAAATTCGAGAATAGACTATATTATATTATATTATTAATAACGTATATTATGAATAATAAATATCAATAACCTTCTATACAATTTGTATTTTAATTTATACCGCTTAGTGTCTGCCCGCATTCGTTGTTTTAATTCGCCATAATTACATGATATTTAATGTTTTTGTTAATTTAAGACAAACCAGTGGCCTAAATACAACCAACTTATTTATGAAAAAAGAATAGTATTCGTATTTCAAAAAATATTGATGAAATAGTTAGTACGAAAAACGCACTGTGGCAGCGTGATGGACTATGGCCTAACCATGCTCACATAAAGAAAAGGCCTACCCAGGCGCCAGTGAAACAGACTATATCCAGGCTGACAATATTATATTATTTATTAGGCTTAGACACATACGTTAACATAATTAGGCTATGTTTTAGGGTCCCACGTGATAGAAACTTTTTGTGTTTACTAAGAATATCCTTACAGAATAACTCAGCAACAGGTCTATGATTAAATCTATATAATTTGATTGTAAATATTTGTTACGTTTTCACGGCTAAATTGCCGAATCGATTATAATGGAATTTGTTATGGAGGTAGATTGAACCACGTGGACGGACGTGGAGGCTTTCAAATATAAGTGCACGGATGGCGTAGTTGTTTAAGTGGCCGCCTCACTACAGCCTCTACGCCGAGGGTTGTAGGTTCGAATCTTACATGGGACAACAATGTATATGATTCACAAATATTTGTTGCAAGTGTGGGTGTACTTTGGGTCCGTTGTTAGAGTGTTTTTTTTTTTTTTTTTTTTCTTCTTTATTTTAGGAGCTTAGTCAGACATGACTATGCCGCTCCATAGGAACTTTCTACATTACTATACAACTACTATATTATAATAATAATACGATACAATAAGA
This sequence comes from Catocala sponsa, assembly GCA_963564715.1. Taxonomy (NCBI): domain Eukaryota; kingdom Metazoa; phylum Arthropoda; class Insecta; order Lepidoptera; family Erebidae; genus Catocala; species Catocala sponsa. Next base: position 15,845,113 of record OY751351.1, read on the forward strand.
TTACTGTGAACGTCGTCGCATGCCAACTTCAACAAGTTTATAGATTAATTTAGCTGCCTCGGACAGCGGATAAGCTAAAATACTGTTACATCGTCCAACATCCTTATAATCTGTAATTGTAGCCAAAATTTCAGATCTGACGTCCTCGTTCCGGACACATTCCACCATAATATGCAGAGCATCCTCCACTACACCACACTCAGAACAGAGTGGAGATGCTACTTTTTTCATTAAATATGCGAATTTATTAAGTGAGATATGTCCTGATCGAAGTCGAAATGCAGTAGTTAGCATATATCTGTTAATACAAATTTGATCAAACCACGGAGACTTCCAAGGTTCATTTTGTAGTGTCCTGTACCAAATACCTTTCTCCACTGATATCTTGTCGAAATGCACTTTCCATAATTCGTGGCAGTGTTCTCTTTGTTAGAGTGTTTGTAAAGTCTTCCGCAACACAGAATGTACCTACTACTATAAGTGCGGGAATATTATTTAAAAACTAGTAATAATAGTCACATAATATTGTCTTCTGTTTACGCGAATGTTATTCATTGAAATTAAACTACTATATACGGATTTTATCGCGTTGTTTATTTGATTAGAGAGAGATGCGGCATGAAAGTGGATATAGTTACAAGAATAGAAAAGGGTATGTTAAGCTGGTTTGGACATGTAGAAAGAATGGACGAGGAAAGACTGACTAAGAAAGTTTATAAGGCTAGTGTGAATGGAACAGTCGCAAGAGGAAAACCTAGGCGAACGTTTCTCGACCAGATCGGAGGCGTCCTGGACAAAGGCCAGCTTAAGAGCTCCTTGAACCGACGGGCGTGTATGAGGAATGTGATGAAAGTGAATGAAGCCAGAGAAGTGTGTCAGGATCGTAGCAAATGGAAATCCGTAGTCTCTGCCTACCCCTCTGGGAAACAGGCATGAATCTATGTATGTATGTATGTTTATTTGACACTTTATTACAAAATTTTTGAAAACTGTTACACTACTATTATTATTAAACTTTACTAATTTTTAAGCTAATTAAATTATTGAAACTATTAAAACTATTTATACTATTACTATACTATTATACTATTTATATTTATGTTTACACTTTCCCTGACGTTTCGGTTGCTTTTCAGCAGCCATGGTCACGGGGAGACTAAGATGGTAGTTGTCTCAATGGTCCAGTGTAGTTATTTCAAAGTACCCGAACATAATTTAATCATGGGTGTTTCTATTTACGCAGAATGAGCTCAAAGTATCATGAAGACTAGCTGTGGTTTGCTTCTTCTTGGGTTTGACTATTTGAATTACTGGATCCCAAGCTGGTGGTACATTCCAATAGCCACCTTCATACTAATCTTAAAGCCTTGAACTGTCTAAGCTGTAAACTGGTTTATTAGATGTTAAATGTAAGTGATTTTCATAAGTAGACACACCTGTTTATCGGTAAAGGGTAGACAGAGTTATATTATCCCAGCTAATAGTATAAATATAAAAAAAAGATTATCTTCTCCCTGGCCTGTATTATTACCAAGTCGCTTGGGGTCGGCTTTCTAGTCTAGCCGGATTAGACTGGATATCAGTTTTTACACGGAGCGACTGCCATCTGACCTCTGCAACCCGAAGGCTAACGATACCCTAAAGCTAGACCAGTGTCAGGATATTAGAGGGCACTGACTTCCCAATAACGACTGCCATAGATGTTCATGGCAGCCGGGACCGACGGCTTAGCGTGCTCTCCGAGGCACGGAGCAGACGATAATTGTCAATCAATACGCACATCATTTCGAAAAGTCATATAACTTCCGAAAGCCAGAGGTGCGTGACGTGGGTTCGATCCCGAAACCCTCTGCATTGCAGTATGTCGGTCTCCCCACTGAGCTATCGTTGCTATAAAAAAAAGATTAAAAAACGAAAACGAAAAAGGATAGAAAAGTAATGCGAGTTTGAGTTTGTTTGTTACGCTTGCACGCCCTAAGTGCAGGAGCACACGATGCGATGCGGCGGCGGCGCGGCGCCGGAGCGGTGTCGCTGCGTCGTCTTACATAGAAATATCTGTGGCGTGTCACACGATGCGCTGCGGCGCCGCACTGGACTTGCAACCGCCGAGACGAGGTGGGAAGGGGTGAATGCGTTGCGACGTCGGAGCGGCATCGCTCAGTTGTTTATGCGTCACAAGGAAGGACTTTTTACTGATAGACTGTCCAACGCTGCAGGGGCGCCGCGCCGGCGGCGCCGCTGCGACATGGCAACGTTGCGGCGCCGCACCGCTCGTGTGCCCGCCGATACGGCGAAATCTTTGCGGTGCGGCGCCGCAACGCATCGTGTGCTCCTGCCCTAACTACTCGACCGATCATCATGAAATTTTGCATGCACGTTGTCAGGGGTACAGAAAAGGACATAGGGTACATTTCATCCTGGAAAAGTACTGTTCCCGTGGGATAGAAATTTATTGACAAAATCGAAGCGAGCGAAGCTGCGGGAAAATGTAGTACCTATTTAATATTTGTATATGTTTAAAGTTTGACGTCATATGGCGCGTGTCTATTGTCTATTGTTATGTCTTTCTGGCACATCGCCATCGTCAATAAATAAAACCGATAAAGATTTTTTCTTATTTAATTTCTCTATTTGAATTAAAAATGTAAAGTTGTAAAAAGCTCTTTTCAAATGTAGGTCATAAATTAAACAGATAATAATTGTCTCGTTAATCGAAAATGTCGGTCTTAAGTTCAATTTCCATGTAATAAACTATACATTTAACAATTTTCAACATTTTACGTCTACTTATAAAAAAATGATTATTGAGACATGGTATATATAAACTTTATATACTTATAGGTAAAATCGGTGAACCACTGGGCTATAGCAACATAATAATTATATTCGTTACTATGTCCCAGTGCGCGTGATAAAATTAGTGATAATACTATATTTATTATTCAAATCTCATGTTGGCATTGTGTATCAGATGACAATTTAACATCCAGAAGGTGGATTATTCCACTTTAGTCGATGATAGCACCTAAGTGATCAAATTTCACATTTTTGTGTCCTAAAATCACCTACCAACAAATGACCTGGGTGATCAAATTTCACATGACTTCAATTTGTTTATTATGTTTCTTCAAATCACCTGGGTGATCAAATTCCACATGATTTCAATTTATTTATTATGTTTCCTTAAATCACTTGATTTATAGTATATATCTTAAAACGAATGTCGAAAACAAAAATTTTACGTTTTTATCTAAAAAAAATCCAATTGAAATTTCCCAGAGGGGTAGGCAGAGACTACGGATTTCCATTAGCTAGGATCCTGACACATTTCTCTGGCTTCATTTACTTTCATATCATTCATTATGTATTTTATATAACACATCTAATCAACGACTGCTCATACCAAAACTTCCTATGACCACGACTTTCAGCTCCATGCCTCGATCTAATAATAAAGTCGCTGATGCCTACTATTACTATATTGCATCAGCTATCTTTAAGGAATGTTGCTAGTTGCAACACCCCTCGCCGAAATTCTTCAATCATATGCTTAAATATGGTCCCTTTACGAAAGCAAAGCTGTCTTGATGCATACTTACATCTGTAGGTCTAGTGTAAAAAATTGTAAGACCACTTAATAAAATATCTTTTTTAGACTGGAAACCGCAATTATTAAAAAAAATTATATCTTATTATTTACCTCTTTGCTACAGAAATATAGTATTATCACCCTCACTAATATTATAATTGTACACTACAGTTCTCTATCATACAATGTAATAAATGAGCCCAATCTCCTTAGTGTCGACACTTTTTCGTACAATCTAAGTCATTAGTTCCCAAAGTGGTTCAGGTGGACCCCAGGGATCCACGAGAAACTCGAAGGGGGATTACGTTGGCGTGACAAAAAATGGGGGTCCACAAGTCGTAAGAGAATGAGAAAATTTATTTGTTTTCGTTAGTGAAGAACTAAAATGTTGGCGCTTGACATGACCTATCAATGTAGGCAGATAATATTTTAAGAAGCTCAGCGACTGAGGTTACTTGTAAAAACTCGCATATTCCATATTCAGTACCAGTGGTCTCGAATCTACCGACTTGTCGGTAGAGAATTACTAAAAAAAAAATTGGTCAGACCGTAGAGATTGGGTCTAATTTTTTAGAATATGGTAGAAATGTAGCTTGCACGGGGTCTACAGGAACCAGCTAAAAGTGGTCTATGAGAAAAAAAGTCTGGGAAACTCTGATCTAAGTTATGGACACTTTTTTGTAAACTAATTCCCGTTTCCCACGCTAGGAATCATTCCTATAGTGGCATTGGGGAGGTCACTACTTTGATGACAACAACTTTCATTACCACACTCCACACCCCGATCCATGAATGAATCCGCTGATCCCGACTATGACTACATTGCATCAGCTATCGTTAAGGAACGCAGGTAGTTGCGACACCCTGTGACGCCGGCGCGGCGTATATCGTACAATCCAAATATTTAAATCATAGATGCGATAGTTTCGATTTGGTCACCTTTCTCGACGCTTATTTATAAAAGGCAATGTCAACATGACATCATTAAAATCATCATGTGTTTTTTTACTTGGGGGAGGGTTACGTACAGTAGTAGACGTCTTTCGGCTAAGATGATGATGATGATGTCTTTTATGGTTTGTGGATCAAAATATACACTCCAGAAAGTGGTACAAGAATGTCTTTAAAAAGTAGATTCGGTACTTTTACCTCTTAACTATAGACATGACCACGCTCACTAATATTGAAAATACTATCGTTTCCTATTATTTAAATGTAAAGAGTGAGCTCTCTCTTATTAGATCTAAGTACGGTAAGGATACATCTTTTTTTAAATCAATTACGCTCTCTCACCAGGAATTATCCCTGTAATCCCTTAAACCACTTCTACAGCCGTGCAGTCAAACTAAATATCTAATGACCACAACTTTTAGTTCCACGTCTCTGTCCATGAATGAATCCGCTGATCCGTACTATGACTATATTGCATCAGCTATCGTTAATGAATGTTGCTAGTTGCGACATCCCGTGACGCTGACGTACTATCGTACGATCCAAAAATTTTAATCATAGATGCGCCCAACTACGATGTTATGCATTCTAGAAAGTTGTAAGCAAAAATATGACAAAAGTGGACTTACTGTAATTACTATTTACCTCTGAGCAATAGATGTATATACAGTATTACCACGCTCACTCATATTAAAAGTTGTACACTATCGTTAACTATCGTGTAATATGTGAGCTCACTCTTTTTAGTATGAACACTTATTCGTGTAATCTAAGCACGGTCAGGTCACACTTATGTATAAATCTTTGGATAAATGTCCATCAATGAGAACTCAATACCTCATATATTATGACCACGACTTATAGCTCCACGGCCTGATCTATGAATGAATCCGCTGAGCCCTAAAACTACATTGCATCAGCTGCGTTGCGCTATATGTATGTATAGTATTACCACGCTGACATTGAAAATTATACACTATCGTTAATTATCGTGTAATGTGTGAGCTCCCTCTTTTTAGTGTGGAGATGAGATCACTTTGTTTTTTAAATAGCTATTTTACGGCGCTCGCACTAGGCATAATTCCTATAGGGACAGTAGGGAGGCGACCACATAAAACTACTTGATGACCACAACTTTTAGTACCATGCTCCACGCCTCTGTCTATGAATGAATCCGCTGATCGCTACTATAACAGTATTGCATCAGCTATCGTTCAGGAATGCAGCCAGTTGCGACATAGCGTGACGTCGGCGTACTATCGTACGATTTTACGACTCCGTCTGCTAACACTAACGTTTTAAAATATTGCGTCATACGCTATTTCCGGCGCATTCACCGCCTTGATAGCGCAGCGGTCGGGATTGCGACTGCCGTACGTGAAGTCTCAGGTTCTATTGCCGGATCGAATATTATTGGGCAATATGTGGTAGCGGTTGTTCTGTTACGTAAATCTCAGTTAAAGCATCGTGCCTGGATCTATGCCCGGCATAGACTCCTCTATTACGTAGGGCCTTAATCACGCGAAATGTAATAATAATTATAAATTAATTATTTATTTATTTTAGTATAAATTCTGAATTTTACAATTGCATCTTAACAATTATATAAAGTGTGGGTGTAAGATAGGCGTGAGATTATGTATGTCATCATGTAACTAAATATTGTGGTCGTATTTAAAGATCTTTCTAATGTCCTTATTTGAGTTAAATAATAAGAAAATGTGAGTCAAGTACCCTATCTCTTACCAGAAAAAATCAACCATGCTTTGCCCAACCCGGAAATAGAGCCTACGACCTCATTTACCACAGTCGCTTACACTATAGCGCTATCGAGTATACTTACATATAAATAATACATAAGTTAAAGTCAGGTCACCAAACTCAACCTGTTTCATTAATAAAATCTAATTTTAGAACCTAGACAAAAAAGGACCTTTATTTGCTAAGTCATCCCATTAATTTACAAAATAGAGAATTGTCGGAAAGGGACAGTGCATAGTGGTGTCGATGTAATGGTAAGGATAGAGCGTAACAAAAATATAACGCACTCTCTCGCACGAGTCGCAGCGTTCAACTTCTAATAGTTTCTAAATTATGTAATAAAGTGTCAAATAAACAACGCGATAAAATCTGTATATAGTAGTTTAATGTCACAAGAAGTTGTCTACGTAATTTAATCCCAAGAAACCAAGGTATATGAGGAGGTTCTCACTGTAGCGATTTGTACCAAATCCCCTTTCCTAATGAAATTTTATTCAAATGTTCTTGCCAGATATTATACTCGTAACAACTTCACCTGTATTTTGGTAATAATGCCGAGTACTTAGGTTTATTTTTATTTTTATATCCTTTAAATGCAATTGATACAGTTAGCGAATTTTTTTTATTTTTTTTTTATTTTGCTCGTCAAAATGACCACACTCCACCTGATGGTAAGCAGTCGTGTGGTCTAAGAGCAGTGGCCTCCACATCGCCCTCATAGCAGCCGAGGCTGATGTTATATATTTTTATGTTGATGTTGACTTAAGTCGCTAAATATTTTATAATGTTATAAATTCTTCAATCATTCAAAGTAACCATTGTTCTCATGTTTTTACAACAGTAAAAGTTAAAAGATGGTTAATTTTAGTATCCTAACTAATATTATAAATGCGAATGTGCTTTTTCTACTTAGCCGATCATCATGAAATTTCGTATACACATTGTCAGGAGAACTGAAAAAGACGTAAGTTACCTTTCACCCAGAAGAAGTACTGTTCCCAAAGAGATAGAAAATTTATATAACCGACATTTACGGGAACTAAGCCGCGGGCCGCGAACTTTAATCTCGTATTTTACAATAAGCTCTGCATTTGTGCTTACACGACCTTGAACCGGCGTTTCCACATCCGTGTCGTATCGTTCACGGATCGCACGCCATGCATCAACGCTCTAACGATACAGGAAGCGTCACATTATCTTATCTGTCGCACGATCAGGCAGTCACCATGATTCTTAGAATTGCACTACCATTTCCAGTGGTAGTCATGAATGAATAGCTACGGTCACCATGCTTTCTTAACTTAAAGGACATACAGTTTAAATCCTAACTGCCCACTAAAACGCAAAAACTACTGAACGGATTTTAATGAAACTTAACAATAGTATCGTTTATACATCAGAATAACATAAAGAATACTAAAAACCTACATTAACGCGAACAAAGCCGCGGGCAAAATCTAGTATTATAAATGCGAATTTAAGTTTGTTTGTTTGTTACGCTTTTACGCCTTAACTACTCGAATGATCATCATGAAATTTCGTATACACGTTGTAAAGGTAACAAAAAAAAATTATGGCAGTCTTTGGGGACTGCCGATAGAAGTGAAAACTTTACTTTAAAGAAGAAAAAGACTACTTACTTTAAAAAAGAAGTGAAAACTTTACTTTAAACAAAAAAAAAATGGAGCGTGTCGGATTCCTGATACTCTCTTACGGGTTATTAAGGGGGTCAAAATTTCGTTATTTTTTGCGTAGGACGCACCATTTCTGAGATATTGTTAATATTCTAAAATAATTCAAAAATGATAAGCGTGGAAGCGTGACGATGACGCGAGTTCTATGATTTTTGTTCACCCAAGAAGTGCTCAACGCTACTAAAGAAGTTTTCACCTCAAAAAAATGGGTCGGGTCGGATGTTAGTTCCGGATACTCTCTTAGGGATGAGAGGGTCAAAATTCCGTTATTTTTTGCGTAGGACGCACTATTTCTGAGATATTGTTAATATTCTAAAATAATTCAAAAATGGAAAGCGTGGAAGCGTGACGATGACGCGAGTTCTATGATTTTTGTTCACCCAAGAAGTGCTCAACGCGCCTAAAGAAGATTTCACTTCAAAAATGTATTGTGGTATACACCCATACCTACATATACATTTAAATCGCTATCTCGAAGTGGTAGACGTGACAGCCAACGGTCTCCCCTCAAGGCTATCACTGCTATAAAATACTACGATTTTACACGATAACGTGAACTTATCTTGCTCTGACGCCGTAATAATACGAGTACATATATAATGTCGACTGATTTCTTATCTGCAATCTATCACTCCATTGTTCCGTGTCAATCTAATAATAAAATTAATATACTAGACTGACATATTATCACCGTCTGTAGTTTAAATCAGCTTCATATGGCGTGTCAGGATTAAGTGTACTGTACTTCGATAGATAAGTAATAAAATCTCTGCTTTGATAAGTACATAACCTCACGCCGATATCCTTAAATGGAAAGACTTTAAAACTTTGCCAGTTATTTGATAGAGGCTAGCAACGCAGGTAGTTGGAGATATCATGGTGCACAACTATGTGCGGTAACATACGTGCACTCTCACTTCTCTTCTTGAGTAGTAGTGCCTCGCTGATTTCAGCATGAATGGGGCCGGCTCGACCGGGGAAGGACTACCCTCTCACAGAATATCGACGTGAAATAGCAGTATTCCTACTGTTGTATTTCGTTCGGTGTGTGAGTGCCAGAGGCCCAATCACCCTCTTTCCTCCTTCCCGCTCCTTCTCCTTCCTACTTCCTTTCCTAAAGGGTCGACAACGCGCAAGTGATGCCTTTGGTGTTGCAGGCGTCCATAGGCTACGGTGACCACTTACCATCAGGTGGGCCGTATACTTGTTTATCACCTTAGAGGTATAAAAAAAATAATCTTATTATCCGATGAGTCTGAAATTCAATACGACACGACGGCAGAAAGAGGTCTAACGGTCATGGCGTTATGTGCTTGCCGAAGCTCAATGTAAAATATTTAATAATAGATTTGATTAGAATGAAACCAGTTAAGATACCAAGGGCTAGTTTGTCAATAATGAATTAATTAATTATCCATGTAAGTCACAAAGTAACACATATGAACGCCAAAGTTTAGATATTAGTTTATTATACACTTATATTTATGTTTTACTACGAAGATGGTAAGCAAACCCGACTGCTGTGCTCGTAAGCGAGCGAGCGAGCGAGACTCGACTGCTATGTTTTCCTTCACTTGTAGAACAAAGGTACGATCTCGGTCTTTGCCTTTCCCTCTTTCCTTAAACTTTTGCATACAAGTTGGTTTTAAAAATTTGTCTTGTCGTGTCAAGTGGCCAATTAACTTTTTCTCCTGTTGTCTATCATCATCATCATCAGGCTATAATAGTCCACTGCTGGACATAGCCCTCCCCCAAAGAGCGCCATAGCGCCCTGTCTTCAGCTTGCCGCATCCAGCATCTGCCTGCAGTCTTTCGCAGATCGTCATCCCACCTGGTCGGAGGGCGTCCTACACTACGTTTGCCGAGTCGCGGTCTCCACTCAAGAACACGCTTACCCCAGCGGTTGTCTGTTCTTCGCGCGATATGGCCAGCCCACTGCCACTTCAGCTTGCTAATTCTCTGAGCTATGTCGATTACTTTGGTTCTGTTGTCTATGCTTCTTAACAAATGTCTCTCTCTCGTTCTCATTAACCATACGTTACGAATAAGTCTGATTACCCGGGTAAGTGATATCCCGCTATAGCTGCGTTTGGACCTTTTAAAAAGGGTTCTGAAGGAACTCTCCCCCTCCTTGCCTTTTATGCCATCTTTGATTTATTTCTTTGATTTATCTTGGAGTTGGTACTGCGTGAGTAATTTTCTTTATGTTGCAAGCGTCATTATGGTTTGGTAATCGCTTATCAACAGGCGGTTATGGTTATGTTATGTTTTACTATCAAGTTGGTAAGCAAACGCTTACCATCTCGGTAGTAAAACATAAATATAAGTAAGCTATAGTATAGCTAAGTATGTTGGGTAAGCTAATAGGTATCTAAACTTTGGCGTTCATATGTGTTACTTTGTGACCTAAATGAATAAATGATTTTTGACTTTGACTTTGAATTCTGGTTTAAAGTACTGTACTTTAAACCAGAATTGACATGCCTCACTCTAATCTTTTAGCATGATATTCAATGGGTGGGCATGCCACGCCCACGCATAGTATATTATCATCTTAAGTCAAAGATAAATACATATCAACGTATATAAACAAACATGACTATTGTTTTATATAATAATGTTTCACTACACATCAAATCAAGTCGTCTATTACAAGGAAAAAGTGTTCTTTTTCGTAATAATGGAAAGTATTCGAGTAATTTTTGCTTTGGGGAACCGTTGTGGTGGTTAAAAGAAACTTTTTGTGTTTTATGGTGAAGAAATAAATTAGGTAAGTCGAATGTTTTACCTTCTGTTTCAATAGCGGTAGTGTATGCAAATGGTTTATGTTTGATTTTGAGTTGAACATTATTGGGAACTCTCAGACATGCAGGTTTCCTCACGATGTTTTCCTTTACCGTTAAAGCGAGCGATAATTTACTATTTACTACGCACATAACTTTGAACAGTTAGAGGTGCGTACTGTGAGATGGAAATTGAGATCTTTGCGTAGCGTCCAAAGTAGTAATATTTATACTGTGACCACAAAACAACCAACGAAGCATTTTAACTCAATCTTTACTTCCTTACTAATCCTTACTAATATTATAAATTCGAAAGTAACTCTGTCTGTTTATCTGTCTGTCTGTCTGTTACCTTTTCACGGCTAAACCACTCGACGGATTTAGATGAAATTTGGTACAGATATAGTTTAAAACCTAGGGAAGGACATAGGCTACTTTTTATTGATGTAGGTAACCACGCAGGCGGAGCCGCGCGCTAAAGCTAGTCCTTACTAATATTAGAAATTCGAAAGTACCTCTGTCTGTCTGTCTGTTACCTTTTCACGGTTAAACCACTCAACCGATTTAGATGAAATTTGGTAAGTACAGATATAGTTTAAAACCTGGGGAAGGACATAGGCTGCTTTTTATTTATGTAGGTACCACGCGGGCGGAGCCGCGCGCAAAAGCTAGTAATATTATAAATTCGAAAGTAACTCTGTCTGTCTGTTCCTTTCACGGCTAAACCACACAACCGATTTGGATGTAATTTTATACAGAGGTAATTTAAAACCTGGAGAAGGACATAGGCTACTTATTATTGATGTAGGTACCACGCAAGCGGAGCCGCGCACAAAAGCTAGTTGATTATAATTCTGCTCAAATTACTTTATAACCACACCTTTTTGATCTATTGTTGCTAAGCAAGAAATATACAGAAAAGGTTACAACAATAATTATATCTGTAATTATTTTAATAGGCCCTCGGCTTTTCTAATAATATTATAAATAATCCGCCCTCTAATGGTATGTAATATCGGGTAACCTCAGGCAATATTAAGGCTTTTACGCTCGACAGGCAATGTCATTCGAAAGAGAGTTTTATGAAAAAACATGGCGGGTACTCATTTTAGGACTTGTCTGTAACAGTAAGCGGAGCGAGAGCGATATCATCGCTAGTAATATAAATGGGTAAGTGTATTATTAATATCTGTAATAATCCTAACTAATATTATAAAAGCGAAAATGAGTTTGTTTGTTTGTTACCTTTTCACGCCTAAACCACTGAACCGATCATCCTGAAATTTTGTATATACGTTGTCAGGTGTACAGAAACGGACATAGGCTACCTTTCGTCCCGAAAAAATTTACTGTTCCCAAGGAAAACAACAATAACGTTCTTATGATAATAGATGGCGCCACGTGTCTTTCGAATCATGATTGAATTATATTATTACAAGCAGAGTACAACCCCAATTGATTGTCAAAGTCTAAATTAACGCGAGCGAAGCCGCGGGCAAAAGCTAGTATAATATATATTAATATCTATACTTTGTCGGCACGAATAACGCTACTGCAGATGGTCATCTCGCCGCAGATTCGCTCTTAGATTCTTATTCAGGAAGTCACCTGTCAATGCTTGGAATGTCAGACATCATTGAAAACCTATTGTGTCTGACCACTGGTGTGCCCCTGCGACTCAACAGATTAAAAAATATTATTCTAAGACTGGGTACCGCGACTTTATGACCGTTAATCTGTTTGTAAAGTCCAGTACGACACAGGGCTTGACTATCATGCGAGAAATTTTTGAAGTGAAAACTTCTTTAGCGGCTTTGTGCACTTTTTTTGTGAATGAATGGGTAAAAAATGTTAAACTCGCGTCAGGACACGTGACCTGATCGAAAATTCATAAGACGGAGGGAGAATTGTCATGTTTGTGAACGATAGCACAATAAATGAATATTGTATTTTACCACATAAATGATAGTACTTTTATACTGATAATTAAAGCAATTCGTGCAAAATTATTCCCTAACCATTCCAAAATATCAAAAACGTTAATATTCAAGTTTTCACTTCTGCCGGCACTCCCGGAGTGCAATCCGTTGTTTTGTTTTTTAGGAAACCATGTTATATCTGGTGATCAGTCTTTTTACCCGACGAAGTGTCATCCTCTTACAGGAAACCTGTGCAGGAGTGATACTGAGTTTCGCTCGATAAGTAAGAGTCCAGGAGGTTCAGACACGAGTACGTGACTCTCGGTCAGCGATTGTGGTTAAGAGTATACCTACCACTTATATTATCATTGCAATTAACGAAATATCATCCCGTGCAAATAGATTTATGACAAGTATACAGTATTTAGTAGGTACGTCATATACGGTTTTTAATAAGATTTTTCTGCTTCAGCCCGCTAGTTCTTACACTCTACTCACAGTTGACAATACGGCCTGAGGGAAAATCTATACAAATAAATAAAATTGAAGCGTCTGTTTGTAATGTCAAAACAACAGCTTTTTATCTAATGCATATGAAAGTATATAAGGTACCTATACGAAAATATCTATTTTTTAAATTTTTGTCTGTCTGTCTGTTTGTTCCGGCTAATCTCCGAAACGGCTGAACCGATTTTGACGGGACTTTCACTGGCAGATAGCTGATGTTATAAAGAGTAACTTAGGCTACTTTGATTTTAGAAAAAAAATAGGGTTCCGCGGAGACAAACACTTTTTTGGTTAAAATCTACGCGGACGAAGTCGCAGGTAATAGCTAGTATTAAAATATGAATGTATTGGAAAGTTTACAGATTATTACTATTTCTAGGCTCCCCCAACTGGGATTTATGTTCTAATTAATGTTAGATTATTTTTTCCATATGAACACAGAACTAATTAGACATACCAATAAGCATCTATACTAATATTATAAAGCTGAAGAGTTTGTTTGTTTGTTTGAACACGCTAATCTCAGGAACTACTGGTTCGATTTGTAAAATTATTTTAGTGTTGGATAGCCTATTTATCGAGGAAGGCTATAGGCTATATAACATCACGCTAACGCATAAGCGTGAGATTATAATATGTATGTAAACCTTTAATGGCAAAAATAAACTTTTACGCCTGAACTACTTGATCGATCATTATGCAATTTCGCATACACGTTGTCAGAGGAACAGAAAAGGACATAGGGAGATACTCACATCCAGAAAAATACTGTTACTTAGATTAGTACAGTACTTTATCTAACCAAACCTACAGCGAGGCGCGAGCAAAGCCGCGGGCAAAATCTTGTACCTAATAAATAAATGACATACCTATATAATAATAATATAATATTCTATCACATACACACAACATCATCTAACCCAAACTAAGCAGAGCTTGTACTATTGGTACTAGACAATGGATAAACATACATATATACTTGTTTTTTTGTAAATACATACTTATTATACAAAGAAACACCCAGACCAAGAAAAACATCCATGTTCGTGCACACAAATGTTTGACTTGTGCGAGAATCGAACCCGCGACCTCAGGCGTGGCAGTCGGTTACACCACTACGCCTTCGAGGTCAACAGATATATATACATAGATATATACAGATATACGTACATATAAATGTACAGACTATGTCTATACTAATGTATATGTACTAATGTATATACATACATATAAATGTTCAACACTTCAAGAAAAGAGCGTACCTTTTTAAAAGGCCGGCAACGCACTTGTAACTCCTCTGGTGTTGCAGGTGTCCATGGGTGGCGGTAATCGCTTACCATCAGGCGATCCGTCTGCTCATTTGCCCCTAATCCATAAAAAAAACAGACACTGTATTTAAATTATTGAGTTTTTTAAGACACTTATACAAGCAAGTGTGAGGATTGAACTCGCAACAGCGCAAAGGGAGTGGCATGGCGACCATTTAAAACACTGCGCCATTCTTGCATTCATGCGTGTAGTACGTTAGTTTTAACGCACAATACATAAAAACTTTTTATTAAGTGTATATATTTTTCAGAATGAACAGATGACGCTTGTAGATTGATAATTAACAATAATTAATTACCGAAATCATTATAATACTTCCTCAAAGTAAAGGCCATACGAGCCCTCGAGATAATTACTATGATGACACATGATTAACGTCGATCATCATTAAAATATCCCGGCCCAACGACCCTGAACCGCGTCGATAATTTTAAACGCGTGCCTGCTTATCTTACATCAATATAAGACACAGTTCAAATTCATATTTTTTACGTCTGAAGTAGTGTTAGTATGTATTATGGATGGGTTGGGAGTTCCTAGTTGATCTTTTTCTTTTCTTTAGCGGTATGAAAGCGACTGCATGAGGTCTCGGGTTCGAAACCTTGGGCAGTGTTAAGTCTTTCTTTCTAGAAATCTCAATAACAACTTGGAGTCTATAATGGGATCTGGCAATAAGCTGGCTCTTTTTACGTGGGACCTTAAATAAATAAGGGATTAAATATAATAACTATCAAAAATACTAATTGCACATCAAAATATGCTTACTAAAATATATCATAACGAGCACCTATACGCCTCAAATCACTGTATTCCGTCTCAGAAGGGTTAGGTTATGTTAGGTTCCTTCTTAAACCCACTCAAAAATAGGAACCTGGAGGCTCCGTCAACCTAGTTTGATATCTTTAAATATATTTTGCTGTGCAAGTAGTATTTTTGGTGGAACAAAGGCAGAAAATTGAGGAACAGGAACTACCCAATAAATAATAGATGACAGAATATAATATACACTTCTGCTTACCCTTTCGAAGATAGAGCCTACATTCCGGAAGGGATAAACCAAGATCTAGTATACCTACATTTCACCAGCTATGGTTTGAACCCGAAACCTCAAGCATAGCAGTAGAATACACTACCGTTTTGCCATCAATGCAATCATATCATACTCAGGGTCATCCCAGTTTCGAACAATCAAATTTCTTTTATCGTAGCAATAGAGTGATCTACTCACATTTTTTTAAATTATGTAAATCAAATAGTTATAGTACCTAAACTATAAAATACATAGAATATTTTTTAATCAATGAATTCTATTTAAAATAAATAAGATACCAGCGGTTCAAACCTGGTAGTAGGAGTAATTGTCTAATGGCAGAAAATGAATGCAGGATACCAATTGTGACGTCACCACTATTTAAATACAGCTGTCCGATGGAGACAGCGAGATATTTCATATGTTTTCTTACATCCTAAAATATTAATTACTCCCTTATTTTACAGCCAATTTTGATACTGTTTGCGCAAAAAGAATTCTTTTGATTGCCATTTACTTTTATATACAAGAGCAGCGTTAGCTCAGTGGGGTGACCAACAGATTACAATGCAGTGGGTCGTGGGGTCGAACCCACGTCACGCACCTCTGACTTTCGGCAGTTATATGACTTTTCGAAATTATGTGCGTATTGATTGACAATTATCGCCTGCTCCGTGCCTCGGAAAGCACGTTAAGCCGTTGGTCCCGGCTGCCATGAACATCTATGGCAGTCGTTATTGGGAGAGTGTCGACACAAAAGATCCCACTGGGTCGAAGTGTCGCCGGTCTGCACTGACTGGCCCCCGCATAAGATAAGATACTATTATATACAATCGGCTTGTGTCTTATGTGTACAAGTACTCTATATATAGTCCTCTTCACCGTTTCCGATGACAGCGACCTGGACTAATTATCGCGTGTTTTGTGGGCTCTATGATGACTAGCAAAACCAAATTTGGTCTTGAAAACCCGGTCACACTGTGTGCATAAGAGCTGACCGCCATCATTGTATCATCATCATGATCATCATCAGGCTATAATAGTCCACTGCTGGACATAGCCCTCCCCCAAAGAGCGCCATAGCGCCCTGTCTTCAGCTTGCCGCATCCAGCATCTGCCTGCAGTCTTTCATCATTGTATAAGTAGTTATATATAACTGTGTTATATAACTGCCTCCGTGGCGCAGCGGTAGTGAATGCGGCTGCTGTGCATGAGGTCTTGGGTACGAATCCCCGGTCGGGCCAACAAAAAGTTATTGGGTTTTTCGTTTTTCTCGGTTTTTTTTTTATATTGCCATTGGTAGCACACGAGCAAGTGGCCCACCTGATGGAAAGTGGTAACCACTGCTCATGGACTTCAGCAATGTCAGGACACAGCAAAGCCGCTGCCCACCGTGAAAGAAGAACTCTCTTTAAACCTCGTTTGAAGAAGGACATATCATAGCGCTCGGGAAATATTTTGCCTTATATACCATTTCACCTGACATAACACGTGCTAGATGCTAGTCTATATAATAAATCTAATCAGTTTATTATTATATTATCAATGTGTGTCATACAAAATGCATCGTTATCTTTGTACTTTGATTTGAAGTATATAACACTGACCTAGATCATTCTATTCAGTTACGTTCACTTATATAATGAATATACAGATAACTAGTTTTTGCCCATGGCTTCACTCGGAAACAGACATTTTTTTGGATGAAAGTGTCTATGTCATTTTCTGTACCCCTGAAGCGAAAAATATATCATATATATACAATGTGTAACATAAAAAACGCACATCCTACAAGTAGTTTGTTCAAAATCGGCTACTGAATCAATTCCAGCAACATTTAATATTTCTTTTTTATCATTTTTTTTAATTATAGCTATCCATTTATTAAGCAGCTGAAATAAACGAAAATGTATCAGAATTCAAGGCAATAAGGCAATAATGTTACATTTATTGCAATATACCCATACTATCCGCGCACAATAAGAACTAATTCGTTAAATTAAAATATTTAAGTACATAAAATATAAATATAAGTTTTAATGATTATATTATTATTAAGATTTAATAATCTAATTGGGGTGTTTGAAGTTGTTCAAATTCAAAATTCAAATTCAGATTATTTTTATTTGTTAAACTCAGGTTTATAAAAATGATCTTACAAAAAACAAATGAAAGTGCATAACTGTGTCTTGCCAATACAATCGGCGTACAAAAATATTATGATATAAATATAAACACACAAATAAATCAATTAATTAGTACAAAAACAAATCTAAGTAAATATAAAATTTAACAAAACGTGTCATTTAAAAAATCTTTGTTAGAGTAGTAGCATTTATTATATAAAAAGATATAATAATAATATAATCATATCAGCCCTGTATTAAACTGTCCCACTGCTGGGCACAGGCCTCTTCTCACTATGAGAATGGTTAGGCCATAGTCCACCACGCTGGCCCAGTGCGGGTTGGCAGACTTCACATATCTCTGAGAACATTATGGAGAACTCTAAGACATGCAGGTTTCCTCACGATGTTTTCCTTCACCGTTAAAGCAAGCGATAATTAACTATTTAATACGCATATAACTTCGAAAAGTAGGGATGCGCGCCTTGGGTTCGAACTCGAGACCTCTGCGTGGCAGTCTAAAGGTGATTTTCCACCAGAGTGGCGAGACGAGGCGAGGCGAGGAGAGAATTGAAATCGCACTGCCCTTTTCCACTAAAAATAGCCATCGCGAGCTCACGCGATTTATTTATTATTTATTTATTTATTACACACATACAAGTTATCTTTACAGGCTACATGTATAACCCAATGCGATAAGTAGCAACAATCAACAATAAGCCTATCGCGAGAAGCGTGTTTCTGTTGCAAAGTCAATTTATACTCTATGTATGAAGTAATACGGTTCATTTTTACACAAACAAATATTTCAATTCTCTCCTCGCCTCGCCTCGTCAATCCACATTGTTTCCACCAAAGATGCGCATGCGCTGGGAGAGGAAAATTCGCCATACAAATTTCAATTCTCTCCTCGCCTCGCCTCGTCTCGCCACTCTGGTGGAAAATCACCTTAACGGTTTCCGACTAGGCTATCGCTGCTTATTTAATTATAAAAAGATATTTAGCTTTTTTCTAAAGTGTTTTAAATGTAATTGTTTATATTCCTCCGGTAGCTTATTATAGAGTTTTGGAGCTAAACAGAATATACGTTATATCCGTGACACGTTGTATATACAGAATGTCCCAGAAGTTGACATCAAGCCGGAATTAGGTAACACACTAAGTTATAATAGCTATCAGAAAAATAAAAAAAAAGAACTAAGTGACGTATTTTAAAAATTACAGGCATTTAATAAATATAAAAAAATCGACATCCCGTGACGGTCTTTTCACTCCTGTTACTACAGATATTTACTTTCTAAATTATTTTTTTTAGTTATGTAATCTCGAATATTGCTTCTTTAAGCTCTCGATTTTCTTCGATTATATATATAATATGATATAATAAACTAATTATGAATGTGAGTTTGTTTGTTACACTTCCATGCCTTAACTACTCGACCGATCATCATTAAATTTGGCATACACATTGTCACGAGTACAGAAAAGGTCATAAAGTACATTTCATGCAGACAAAAGTAGGTACTATTCCCAAGGAATAGAAATTTATTAATCTAACCTACATTAACGCAAGCGAATCCGCGGGCAAAATCTAATATTATAAAAAGCATAATCAAATTCATGTCTCTATAATTAAGTACATTAATTTGACCTAGATTAGCGGTTACGCACACAATACGCACGTGCTTTTTGACACGTGTAAACCACGTAAGTCAATAACCGCCCGACATGTGTTTGTGAATTCAGATTTATGGACTAATTTAGAACATATTTTTCTGAGAATAGTGAAACCGTTTATACTCTCACGATTATTTCATCGAAAGGGTAGACAGAATCGTTTAACATCCACATATCGCCAACTAGTGTTTGCCTATAAAAGGGTCAATTGTCTTCAACCGGGCACAGAACGAAATTACGTGTTAGTGATAACTAGCGATCGCCTAGCGCTCGAAATTCGACCAAAGTTTGTCTGTAAGATATTGCTGATATATGTCATTATACATTGATATATGTAACCATAGTTACGCGCTTCGACTGCGTGTGTCAAATGCATGGTTGTGTGCGTGTAGTGTTTTTTCGTTAATTTAATGTATTTCTAATGCATATTTTATATAAATATTAGGATTCGCCCCTCCTTCTCCATATAAACTTTAACTGTGTCAAATTTCATACTCCTCCGTCCGCGCAATTTTCGTAAAAAGGGGTACAATGTTTTTGCTTCACGTATTAATATATAGATTTCTTGGCAGAAAACGAACAATGCTTTTTTACCAAGTACCATGGTCAAATTATTGGCAACGATTCTCATTAACTAAGTAAACATAGTGGTTTAAGTGGTCGCCTCGCCACAGCCCCCGCGCCAAGTATTGTGGGTTCGAATACCACACGGAACCAACATACATACATACATAGATTCACGCCTGTTTCCCAGAGGGGTAGGCAGAAACTACGGATTTCCATTTGCTACGATCCTGACACACTTTTCTGGCTTCATTCACTTTCATAACATTCCTCATACACGCCCGGCCGTCGATCCACAAATGCTTGTTACGAGTCTGGGAGTTCTTTGTGTCCGTTGTTTGAATGTTTGTAAAGTCTCCCGCGACACAGGAATTATTCCTGGTATTAGAAGTTATCTTTTAAACGAAAATATTTCCCGAGCGCTATGATATGTCCTTCTTCAAACGAGCTTTAAGGAGAGTTCTTCTTTCACGGTAGGCAGCGGCTTTGCTGTGTCCTGACATTGCTGAAGTCCATGAGCAGTGGTTACCACTTTCCATCAGGTGGGCCACTTGCTCGTCTGCCACAAATGGCAATAAAAAAAAAAAAATAAAAAAAATACATTTAGCCACCTTGATAGTAAAACATTTTTTTTTATTTACTAGTTATCGTCATCAAATTATTGGCAATAATTAAATATTATTTCTATCACAGAAAGCAATACATCTTTCTTTTTGCGTTTATTTTAACTACATTTTGCCCACGGCTTCGGTCGCGTCAAAGTAGATTTTATCAATACATTTCTATCCCTCGGGAATTACGTTTTTTTTAATGGAAAGTATCATATGTCCTTTTGTATACTATGCAAATTGCATGATAATCGGTCGAGTAGTTAATGCATGAAAGCGTAATAAACAAACAAACTGACACTCGCTTTTATAATATTAGTTAAAATGCTACATGGGCATAAAAACCATCAATACCACAATTAGTTATTATTAGTGTGCCACCAACAACAACCACTAAAACTCTTCTGTCATTTGATCAAAATTCAAATCATTTATTGTCAACTAAGTGTACATAAAATGTTACAATGATATGAGTATACAGGTTGTGGCGTAAATAATGGATAACCCTGAAACTGTCGACTGGCCAGATTATCATCTATCATTTACCCCACTTATATCACCATATGCCCATAGATGACCAAATTATTGATATTTTTGATATCTATACAAATAAATAAAATTGAAGTGTCTGTTTGTAATGTCAAAATAACAGCTTTTTATCTAATGCATATGAAAGTATATAAGGTACTATACGAAAACATCTATTTTTTTAATTTTTGTCTGTCTGTCTGTTTGTTCCGGCTAATCTCTGAAACGGCTGAACCGATTTTGACGGGACTTTTACTGGCAGATAGCTGATGTTAGAAGGAGTAACTTAGGCTACTTTGATTTAAGAAAAAAAAATAGGTTCCGCGGAGACAAACACTTTTTAGTTAAACTCTACGCGGACGAAGTCGCAGGTAACAGCTAGTTTTAAATAAAAATCGTACTTACTCATACAAAATCAGCTGCCATTTCTACAAATGGTGACATTTTATCGTTCTGTTTTTTTTTACGTCACTCCTGAATACTTGTATCATCAGATCAGTATCAAGTTTTTTTGTTACAATGTAAAACTACTTCGCAAAAAATACTTATTCTCAAATTTTAACATGTTTTCTAAGGAATTATGCATTTTTGGGCCCACTACACTGTGTGGTGATATAAGTGGGGTAAATGATAGACGATAATCTGGCCAGTCGACAGTTTCAGGTTTATCCATTATTTACGCCACAACCTGTACCTATAGTGCTTATAACTTAGTGCCTTATTCAAACATTACAATATTGAGGGCAAACAATAATATATACTACCCAGTACCTATGTATCTAATAAATCTATTTGAAATATCTGATAAACTATCAAAAAATTCAGGACTGTCCCACATACCTCGGACGCGAATCCACCCTACCGGAAACACGTGGTCGGCGCGCCGTCACGTCGCGTACGTAGGTTCGACTCCTGGTTTGATAACGATGGCGTGATCTCGAAGGAGTGGCCGGAAGTGACGATGTTACCTAGTTTATTATCTACATATGTCGTCATTTCGTTTTATAGAGGAGTGATTCATCGTGGTGTTTCCTAAGGGATATGTAAAAGGATTTTATATTGAAAGTCGTGATGGTGTATTGGTTTGAGTTATACTTAACTTGCCTGGGTCATGGGTTCGATAGTAGTTGAAGTAAAAATGTCACTTAAAAGTTCTTCCGGCGAGTTTGACAATGCGTAGCATAGTAGGGGCCGCAAGAGCGGCCCGCCCTGGACGGCATTTTTAGGGGGCGGCCAAATTTCATAATAAATGATAATAATATTCTTAAAAATTATTAAAATTCTTGATAATAATTTTTTATATATAAGCAGCGATAGCCTAGTGGGAAAACATTGGACTGTCACGCAGATGTTTCGAGTTCGATCCCAAGGCGCGCATCTCTGACTTTTCGAAGTTATGTGCGTATTAAATACTTAATTACGGCTTGCTTTAACGGTGAAGGAAAACATCGTGAGGAAACCTGCATGTCTAAGAGTCCTCAATAATGTTCTCAAAGATATGTGAAGTCTACCAACCCGCACTGAGCCAGCGTGGTGGACTATGCCCAGCAGTGGGACACACGTTCAGCGCCACGTGTATATGTCATTATACACCCTAGTGCCACTCTCACAGGCCAGTGTATATCTGGTTTTACACGGTGAGTAGTCAACTTCAGAGGCCAGTGTATCATTGAATTTACACCGCGCCGAACATTTTGTATATAACTTTGTAGCCCTGGCCCTCACAAATCATTTGGTGTATCTGGGGTACAAAATGTTCGGCGCGGTGTATGTTCAACGATACACTGGCCTCTGAAGTTGACTACACAAGGTGTCCAAATATTCACTGGCCTGTGAAAGTTTCATTAGGACATATACACGTCGCGCTGAACGTGTTAATACAGGGCTGATATTGTATATTTTGATGAAATTAAGATTAGTTCATAAGACTAAATAATAAATTTGATCTATTATTGAATTCTATTAGCAATTTATCCTAACTAATATTATTAATGCGATTGTGAGTTTATTTGTTTGTTACACTAACTAGCTTTTGCCCGCGGATTCGCTGAGAAACAGTACTTTTTGCCGCATGAAAGAATGAAGCGTAACAAACAAACTCGCACTCGCATTTATAATATTATTAAGGATGCGAATGTGAGTTTGTTTCCTATGCTTCCTATGCTACTCGACCGAGCACCATGAAATTCGCGTAAATGTTGTCAGCGGCACAGAAAAGGATAAAGGTACCTTTCCACAATAAACCGTTCCCGAGGGATACAAAATTGACATAACCTACACCTACATTTACGCGAGCAAAGCAACGGGCAAATCCTAGTTAAAAATAATACTCAGTATTTTCCCCACAATTTTTCCCTTAAGCTTGTTAACAAATTCGTCTGATTCCCGCAAATGTTTCTCATGTATAATGTAAAATCTTAAGTCAAAATACGCGATATGTATGTGACCTTCAGATATTTCTTTATTTTAGTGGTTTTATCCTCAAGTTAATATATAATTGATTTATTTATAGCACAGGACAGGACGCCCTTGACAATACAAAATGGCGGATAAATGCAATGACATTAAAATAGCATGGCGGTCTTTGACATTAGAAACAAAATATAATAGGTATATTAGATTTCGCTCGCGTAAAAATGGAGTATTCCGATTTCGGCACCAATTTTTTCGGCACCTATGGTTTCGGCACCTAAGCTATTCCACTTTCAGCACCAATAGGTATTTTATTCGACATTCGGCACCAAGCAAAAATACCTATTGGTGCCGAAAGTGGAATAGCTTAGGTGCCGAAAAAATTGGTGCCGAAAGCGGAATACTCCGTAAAAATAAGTTAGACAGCTGGAGAAATGTACCAGTTACACACTATGTTCCGAAGATTGAACTAAAAATGAAATTAACCACCGATTCCACCAGTCACGCTTAGCGAACGTAAACTCAAATATATTCGTCACTGTGCCGAAAACGGCATGAAATTATAATATTACGAGGGAGTCACCATCGTACCACTAGAAATTAATGGCTTGATATTTTCAAACGGTCCGAATCACGATTCATTATTTTCAAATTAGAAAGTGTTAAGGAATGCACGTATTTTACAAACATCGGCCAATTTTACTTGGAATGCATACGATTTGGTTTATTCCAGCCGTTCTTAGTAATAGTCAATTAAATCGACGTGATTCAATACTCTGCATAGTTCTGGAGTAGTGTGTGGTTGGTATACGATTAGCAATATCTTCACGCGTACATTTCCATAAATAGTCAGGCAGAGGTGTAACACTGCTACATTTCAACGGCTATGTTTAGAAATACATACATAGACCACTTTTATTATGATAAAATATATTTTTATGGTGTTATTTTTCTTTCTCTTTACGTTTGTGATAGATTTGTGGGTGACCGTTGAACTGCCACGCAGAGGTCCAACCCGCACTGGGCCAGCGTGGTGGACTATGGCCTTGTCCTTCTCACAGTGAGAAAAAGGTCGTGCGATGCAGTGGGACGGTTTATATACAGGCTTGATGTTATTATCAAGTGAGCACCTCGCTATTACCAATGTGCTGAGTAGTATAGGTTCAATTCCTTAACAGGAGAAAACATGTATGTACATATTATGTGTGATCCACAAAATTTATATATCCATTGTTTCAATGTCCGTAGAATCCTCTGTAACACATGCATTACACCTAATGCAAGTATAGTCTTTTTATAAGTAAAAATATGTGCTATTTTTACGTAATTTAGGCAAGGTAAATGAACTCTATCTATGCCTAACAAAGTTGATACTCAAAATAATACCTAATCTCGGCATAACCAGGTGAGGATGTCACAAAGTTATCTTCCGTATGGGGACCAAACCCAAAGTTCTTGACGCAACGGCCGGCCGTGCAATACAAGCCCATTTTAAATTAGTTAAATATTATGGTCGAACGATTATAATATAATTTATTATCAGGCATATTAATTCAAATTAAAAAGTAATAATTTAACTTTGTAAAAAGATTTTCATTTATTTACTTTTTGTATTATTATTTGCAATGTGGAGTTAATTGAATGAATCGGACAATCGAACCCCGTCTCTCCCGATCGCAAGTCCGATACTTAACGAGCGGGCAATGCTAATTCAAAGTAAAAAATTATAATTTTGAATTACAATTAACCGTTTTTAACAACAGTTACTAACCGATTCAAATTTCGATCATTCCATTTTCAAATACCCTATAATTAAAATATCTAATCTCGTTCGAATTCCATATTCAAACGTTACCATATTACTTTTAATCGTTGTGTTCTAAGAACTATAAACAGAAACGGAAGCAATCAATTTCTTAACGTTTAACAGAGCTTTAAGGAAAAAAGTATAATATAGCAGCTATGCCTACGTGACGCATAGCGCGTCGTACCCGTAGACAAGTAGAGCTCATTAATTCATTATATCGACGACGAGGCACACGACACGAACACAGTACCTATACCTTTACTTTTTTAAAACAGGAGTATATATTTCGGGATGCTTTTTACAGTATGGGGTAAGTAACAAAAAATTTTACAGTCCCTTTTTTGGTCATATTTAAGGGGAAGTTACGGGACTTATTGAATAGTGGTGTCAGTTTAAAAGTTTATTTTTATTGACTAATTATTATTAATAAGAACATAATTATAGACAAGACTAGACGTCATTATTACAATTTCAATATTTAATTGTTTCTTTTCAATAGAGGCGTAATTACATCATTTTTATCAACCTCCCCCCTCCCTTAGATTTTTAAATCGTTCTAAAATGTCCAAAAGTTATAAAGACAATTGCTAAGGCGTTGTCCGCGCTTTTTTCGGCAGTGTAAGCTTATACAAAACCGAAAATATATAATGCTTAACGCCTATATATTAGCAAAGGAATATGCAACCTACGTTCGTTCTTTTCCTTTAAATTACGCTGTAAGGCCGGGGCCGCACTGGTACGGCGAAAGCGACGGGGCGACGCGGCGACGCCGACGACGACGCGAGAAAAAGGTGGCCGCATTGCAAAAGCGAGAAGCCAGCGAAAGGCCGCCGCCGCCGCGCCGCTACGTCGCTTAATGGGTGGCCGCACCGGGCAGGTTAGGCGATGGTTAGGCGATCAGTGGTGGTGTCTCCTTCGCAACTCTTCGCTTGAATATGTCGCGCTCTTTCGCACGAACGCCGCGGCCGCTCAGGTACATCACCGCATGTTTTGTTGCCAATCGTGACAAATCGCCGTCGCACCGCTGCTTGTCGTACGAAATTCAAGTGACGCCGCGGGTAGCTGAATAATTTTATTTAATACGGACACCCTCATTACTTGTTGAACATTTGAAATTTCTTTACGATATGAACAAATAAATTTCGCTTGTCCTTTCTGCAGTGCGGCCACCGACATATCGCCCTCTTAATAAAACATAGACTTATTTGAGTATTTTGGATTAAACAAATTTAAACTCTATTGCAATAACTTAAGACAAATATAATATTAGAATTTATAGTCACACAATTAGAGTTGAAATTGCCTAACTTCCAAATTTCCAGTTAAGTCGCTGTTTTATTAAGAGTGCGATATGTTTATATGAGTTTGTTTTCACAAAATCGCCGTCGCGTCGTAGTCGCCTTGTAGCGCGGCTGCGGCCTAACATTGTTACTACCCTTACGCCGGTTTCCCGTAAGGGTAGTTGGTAAATCCAGGTACTTCAACGTCAGTTGAGGAGATCAAAGCTTAGTAGTATAAGGACAATATATTAAGGTATCTTCATAATATTCTTTTCAATGACTATTGTTGTTGGAAAAAACCTTTGCGTGTTAGGCGGCTAAAACAATACCTGGTAAACGATAATTCCACTTCTTAGAACATACATAATTTAAATGTATTATACGTCTGCCTAACTACTCTATAAAAGCACGCGTGACGACACATTGTAATAAAAAGAAATCATGAAATGAATCAATGAACTTCAAATTATCCTTACACCATCCATAGGAAAACATGATCCACATTTGTGACATTCTCCACACTCTTGTAACAATCTCATCCAGGTTCTGTTCACGAACGTAACAATCTCCATCTCCTCGAGATGGCCAACATTCACTCTGCTTGTCCTTAGTCTTTTCAATCACGGTCTTTCTCTACTTGTCATCATTACGCCTTGTGTTTGTCAAAATGTCAAGAGACCTGCCCTGCACCATTTGAGGGACATTATTCGATTACCTCTGTCTAATACTTTCAAATGTATTCAGACTTTCACAATTTGTCCACATTACACAATATTACACAATGATTCTTAATTATGTTGGAAAGTAGTTAAACGAATTAACGGTATGAACATAAAAATCAATTACTTGGTGAGTTCACTATTGACTGAAACTACACTTAAGTTCGTTGTAGGTTCAGTTATTTTGACCCGCTTGTTAAGATCAAATGGCCAAATCGACAAAAACGTCGAGAAATAAATAGCTATTTAAATACTTACCAACGCGATAAAGACCTGTTTTCTAATATAATATTTTGTCCAATTCTTGTATTCGTTTACGAATGATCACCACCCATTCCCCAACATCAATTACAAGAATAGCATCAATACCACACCGCACTGGTAAGGACTTCCCTAAACCTTTCCACAGCCCACGAGTTTAAAAAAAACATGGAATCACTACTACCCACAGACAAAACATCAATCTTTATTTTTTTTTGTAAGACGGTGTTTACACGAATCTTTCAACGCTGTGTGCGCATTTCACCTAAATTAAACAGTTTAATATAAACTTTTTGGATATGTTTGTTTTCTCTCAGCTCTATGGTAAAGATGCGATGAAAGAATTAAAAGATCTGCAGTGGATCAGTCTAAAGTATTTGTTTATGTATAAATCTATTATATGGAAGTTGAAGTTGTTGAACTTGTGTTAACAGATATTTATATCGCATATTGAGGATATAGTTTTTCTCTGAGTGATCACTTGACGGGTGATGGAAGCCATTTAGAATGGCGTGCTTGCTTTTAAATTTTCTAGTAAAGAGGTCGACTGCCCTGTTAGTCTTCTGGCATAGGGTTGCGCTTATATTTTCTTTTGATTGTGGGATTGGTTTGGTTGGCATTTCCATTAGCAGCAAATAGGCTAGACATGGGTCCGAAAGATGGCAGCTAAATCTTATGTTGAGTGCCTGCGCTGAGCTGCGTAGCACGAAATAAAAATGCGCTTTGCTGTAGTGGAGAGGTCTTTGTTCATTATGCTGGTAGTCAAGTAGCTCCTGAGATTGCTAGCACCTATGGGCTAGGTATTATAAAATACTTATAAACTGACCAAAGGCTGGACACGGAACTCAACAGGCTTATTACGAGTATATAAACTGACCAACAACTGGGCAAAGGCATTATCATTATCAGATACATGCATTTAAACTGGACAACAGCTGGGCACGGGCCTTATCACAGTATTATAACGATAATATCATATCTTCAGCTTAGTGTGTATTGACAAACATCACATATGTTTTAGAGCATTATGGAGATCTGTTACATATGCAGGTTTCCTCACGATATTTTCCTTGAACGTTGCAGGAAGTAGTTAGTTTACTGTATATCCGTCATTTTATGTGCACAAATACATGTGTCATAATGTCATCTACATAATAATATAAAGAAAATACTTTATATAATGATTTGAATGTAAGAAATACAGTGATAGCTTAGTAGGGAGACCAACAGACTGCAATGCAGAGGGTCTCGGGTTCGAACCCACGTCGCGCACCTCTGACTTTCAGAAGATATATGACATTTCGAAATTAGGTGCATATCGATTGACAATTATCGCCTGCTCCGTGCCTCGGAGAGCACGTTAAGCCGTCGGTCCCGGCTGCCATGAACATCTATGGCAGTCGTTATTAGGAAGTCAGTGCCCTCTAATATCCTGACACTGGTGTCTAGCCTTAGGGTATCGTTAGCCTTCGGGTTGCGGAGGTCAGGTGGCAGCTGCTCCGTATAAAAACTGCTATCCAGTCAAATCCGGTTAGACCAGAAAAGTCGACCCCAGACTTGGAAATAATAAAGGCTAGGCAGAAGAAGAGAAGATTTGAATGTAAGAAAAACAACAATTTTGCTGATCAAGAAATCTGTGAAAATTACGCAGTAATTAACTCTTAATAGCCTGCATAAATACACAAAAAAAACGCGGGTTTGAGAAGTTTACAATCAGACGGAATGTATGCTTGCTTGCCAACATATGAGTATAGCAATAGATTTTCTATTATGTCTTTTAAGGGATCGGAAAAGGGTTACAATATATAGATTGCAAATATCGCATAATAGTAGACTACCGCGCTCAGGTGTCTACAAGCTGCTCAATGCCCGTTAGATACAAGACTAATATAGGTCTTAATTCACCTCTAACAAGAATAGCCAAATCATACAATAGTCTTCAGCGACTGGCAGATTTAGATATATTTGGTGACAACTTCCTTAGATTTAAGAAAAAAATCACTGTATACCTGGGTTCCGGGCTTCGATAATTATGATACCATACTAGGCTAAGTATAATTTTCCATTTTTAGTATAACTTTTCTATTTCTTCTTTCTTTTCAATTACAATATAATTTTAATTTTAATATTATGTTAATGTATTTAGAGCTTTTTACGTGGCGAAAGTTTTATTTTTGTTAGATGTGGTTACCTCTAACTGAATGAGCACAAGGCATGTCTGTAAATTATTATTTAGAAGTAATAAATGCGTATCATTTGTTGGTGATCCAAATAAATAAATAAATAATCTCTGTGTAAAACAGTTCACGTATATAAAAAACGGACATAAAAATATTTTAACACAAAGTTGTTCTTTGCGAGTATCACCCACCCATTTTTATCTCAAGAGGGGATCAAACCTTTTTACACTGACGATGTCGAGGTCACAATTTAAACAATTCGCACAAAACCTAAAATGTATGTATATTTTATTAAGCTATTATACGCAAAAATATTCACACAAAAAAGAAATCGATATACATAATCGATTCGCTCATTCGAAAGTATTAACATTCTGCTTACACTTTAAAATAATGGGTACTTTCAAATACTTTTTTTAACAGGCAAAAGAAATATTAATTTTAAATTTTCAGAGCCGGTCAAGGTTGTATTCTGCCAACTACGCTGTTTATAAACCGACCTTTGCTTTTTGTAATATTTACATATGATTAAAAGTAAAAATAAATGTATATATATAGGTACACGTTTTTCTTTTTTAGTGTATGGTTCTGTGAGTAGTGGTTATCAGTATATTCTAAGTACAGCAGTCTTATTACATAATACTTAGGGTTGCACTTCCTCACAGCTTTGCTTGATGTTCGAGCATGTGGGTTTTGGCTACGTTTTGGGGACTTGCTTTTTTGTTATACGACTAATGTGGCAAACAAGTATACGGCTGATACGGCCCACCTGATGGTAAGTGGTCACCGTAGCCTATGGACGCCTGCAACACCAGAGGCATCACTTGCGCGTTGCCTACCCTTTAGGAAAGGAAGTGGGAAGGAGAAGGAGCGGGAATGGGGAATGGGGCAATAGGGTGAATGGGCCCCCGGCACTTTCACTCACCGAACGAAACACAACAGTAGAAATACTGCTATTTCACGTTGATATTCTGTGAGAGGGTAGTCCTTCCCCAGTCGAGCCGGCTTATTCATGCTGAAATCAGCGAAGCTCTACTATTCTCTTGATTAAAGAACTTATTTAACCTAAAACCTTACATGCCATGATTTCGATATTAATATAATTTGCGTTATTGTGTTCCTTTAATTTTAGGAGAACGCATCATGAGACAACATTATGTCAAAAAAGATTTAAAAAAAGAAAACGTTAACAAACAATAAAAAAAACAAAGTAAAAATATGTATAACGTTGAAATTAGAATCTATGAAAAAAAAAATCGTACTGCGCACTATTACCCTCACAATCGGATAAATAATATTTCGACGTGTACATACCAAAAGAAAAAAAGCAATTCAAGGCTTAGCTTATTAACTTGAATGTACCGAATTCTGTAAATAGCATTACCAAAAACGAGTTGTAAAGATGATGCTTTAGACAATCTCAATTTTAAATTATAAAAATTACGAAATACATCATTGTCGTCAATGATATTATCTTTGGATGTTATTATGTAAGACTTGACCTCAGAATGTACAATGGAAAACTAGATCACATTATTATTTTTGGATGCTGAAAAATTCATGAGACCTCTGAAAAACTGAGTTTAACTTTAAAGAAATGGATGTGGAACGATTTTGATAAGATCTACCGAACAATGTAGATGATTTAGAGAATTCGAAAGCATCAAATACTGCAGATTTAAATATGGAGGCACGAATAAATATTTTGATCCAAGTAAAAATAAAATTTATTTTGTGAGTCCTCTATGTAACGTAACTTAGATGTTAAACCAGTATCTGTCGCTAGTTTTAAGAGTCTAGCTTGAAGGCAGATTAGTAGATAAAAGGTCATGTATCTGACAAGAGATTGGATGCGCAAGGTGGAGGACCAGATATTGTAGCGCTCATTTCGTTGGCTTATATCGAGCAAAGAACAGCTACAGTCTAATTGATTTGTAAAGTAATTTTCTTAAATAATATTAATAAAAAAAATTATACTTTGAAATTCATTGCACAATAATTATAATATAAACGTCATTAAGAAGTTTCCAAAATCTTTTTTTTTTTTTATACCTCTACGTTGGCAAACAAGCATAAGGCCCATCTGATGGTAAGTGGTCACCGTAGCCTACGGACGCTTGCAACACCAGAGGCGTCACTTGCGCGTTGCCGACCCTTTAGGAAAGGAAGTGGGAAGGAGAAGGAGCGGGAAGGGGGAAAGAGGGTTAATGGGCCTCCGGCACTCTCACTCACCGAACGAAACAACAGTAGGAAAACTGCTATTTCACGTCGATATTCTGTGAGAAGTAGTCCTTCCCCGGTCGAGCCGGCCCATTCATGCTGAAATCAGCGAGGCTCTACTATTATGCTCTATTAGTAGCTTTAGTAATGAAGTTGTAAAGTCAGAGAATATTTTTAAAGTATAGGTATGTCTACTTCGTAATGTGTCACTTGAATGAGTGAAGGTTGGACACTAGTTCTGTAAAATTCTTTCAGCGGTTTTTGAATGTCAACCTAGTTTGACAAATCGTTTACCATATATTATAACGCTCAAGGTTCATCATACCGTTGCTTAACTTCATTTTAACCTTGATTTAAAATATACAAATCCATAGCGATATCATTTTTAAACATTATTTCACTCATAGTCCAAGAGACTAAGGCAGCCAGACGTAACTTATTTTCTGAGTTACAAAATGTGTGGGATAGAGTAGTGTTAGTATGTACATTGAACGTACACTTATCTGCTATACCTATAATTTTGGTATTTTGCTTCTTAGAAGGTAAGTAACGTCTCGTGACCCTGGGTTCTTATCCTATAAGAAAAACTGTAAGATTCAGTAACGTTACGCCTTCGACAGCATGGTAACTTTCGCTGATATGTTATGTAACTATCACTGGTATTATCAGATAAAGTTCTCACACTGCGACAATCAATACGAAAAAGAATTTGAACAGATGTATAAATTAATTCTGAAGCATGCCTTAACAAACAGAAAAGTAGTCCATATTACACACTTTTTCCGCTTTTCAAACGTGACTTTGATATACACGTGAATACAACGACTCCCAAAAAACGTGAGTTCAAGTATTTCTCCGAAAATTACCATGATTTTACTTTCAACGGAATAAAGTAAATGTCGGTAGGCAGTTGAATAATTTCCCATCTATAAGATTACATCATACATTAAACATTGAACTGGGATTATGTGGACGGTTACAAAAAAACTACAAAATAGTAATAGGTTATGGTGATGAATTTTTTGAAGGTTATTTTGATGGGAGTATGTGACCTTATATGCTCAATAACGACGTAGAAAAAGCCAGAAAAGTTAAGCGTATAAGTACTGGCCATACACAATTTACCGCACAAGTCAAACATTTGTGTGTATGGACAGCGATGTTTGTCTCGGTCTGGGTGTTTCTATGTATAATATGTATGTATTTACAACAAAAAAATAGTATATATGTATTTTTATCCATTGTCTAGTACTCATAGTACATGCTCTGCTTAGTTTGGGCTAGATGGTGTTGTGTGTATGTAATAGAATATTATTATATTTAACTGCTTAGCAAAAAAATACTAATTGCACAGCAAAATATATTTAAGGAGATCAAACTAAGTTGACGAAGCCCCGCCAAGCGGGTCTCCTATTTTTGCATGGGAAGGCTAACCCTTCCGAGACAGAATGCAGTGATTTGAGGCGTATAGGTGCTCGTTATGATATATTTTAGTGAGCATATTTTGTTATGCAATTAGTATTTTTGGTGGTCATTATATTTAATCCCTTATTATATGTGGACAAACTTCCTATTTAAAAAATTGGCTGTCACTGTCTCGTTGATTACACGAAGTTTGATTGTCGTTAATTTTGTGGTCCGATACTTTATGCTTGGCCGAAAATATAAGCCATTTCGATTAACGAGACGAACATAGTATTATGGGCGGTTTTTTATTAAGAATTTTCAACAGCAGCACGGATTCGGGCCATGTGCTTAGTAGACCTGTCTTTAACTACTGGATTTTAAAAACTTAGTAGAGGAAATGTGTGAAGTAATACAAATCTTCGAGGATACAGCTACGTAAGGAAATTTATGCTTATTTCTTAGAAAAAAGGAGGGTCCGCGACGTAACTGGACTTAAATAGCAAACGTTAACTGAGCTGCTATGTCGCAGGCTACTACATATTATGATCATTTCAGATAATGATTTAGTACTGTAATTTGTCTTGTAAATTTCAAAGTTATTTAGTCCTTACTACTTTATATAACTTACATTTCAGAAACAAAAGATATCTCATGAAGTTTCACGAGGAAGTAGAGTTATTCGTTTATTTAAAAAATCAGCTATAAGCTTTAAAGAGTAGAAATCATTACATTATCGAAATTACTAGTCCATAATCCTAACTAATATTATAAATGCGAATGTGATTTTGTATGTTTGTAACGCTTTCACTACTCAACCGATCATGTTGAAATTTCGCACACAAGTTGTCTGGTGCATAGGAACATAGAAAAGATATTAGTAGGTAGACATAAAAACAAAAAAGAAAGGAAATTATCATGTATGGCTAATAATAGAGTAGAATAGAATTTGAACATTAGGTATTTGCTTGAGACATGGCATACCATCAAGATGTTACAAGTTAAGAAGGTTCGAACATTAAGCTATTAATAATAATATGAGCTCCTTGAACCGACGGGCGTGTATGAGGGATGTGATGAAAGTGAATGAATCCAGAGAAGTGTGTCAGGATCGTAGCAAATGGAAATCCGTAGTCTCTGCCTACCCCTCTGGAAAACAGGCGTGATTCTATGTATGTATGTAATAATATGTAAAGAATACTAGTAATAAAAATTTTCTAATAATCATTATAAAATAAGCCATTAATACTACTCAAGCAGAGAATCAAGCCAAATATGGAACACTTATGTGATGCTCCCAGTGAAATTCAACCAACTACTGTATGTTAATCATTCTTATAAATCTGAAGAACTGATTTGAATGTCTTGCTAAGAAAACGCGTGCCGCGATATTTGATAGCTTACAAAAAAAAGTAGCACAATATTGACACGTACCTATACTACAAGTTTACAAAGGGGGAACTCACGTTGGTACGATACTAGTATTCCTTTAGCTAGGTTACGAGGGTCAGACACCGACACCAATACATTGTTTAAAAAATGACGAATTTTGCTAGTAGCTACTAAAGTAATATAACCAGTATAATACCGTAAATGGTTTTAGGCTCCATATTTTTTGTACCACATGAGTACTTAACCAAAAAATCTAATATTTTTAATATCTTTACTTCTTCTCCTTAGCCTTTATTATTCCCAAGTCACTTGGGGTCGGCTTTCTAGTCTAACCGATATCCAGTCAAATCGACTGGATATCAGTTTTTACACGGAGCGACTGCTATCTGACCTCCACAACCCGAAGGCTAACCATACCCTAAATCTAGACTAGTGTCAGGATATTAGAGGGCACTGACTTCCCAATAACGACTGCCATAGATGTTCATGGCCGCATGGACCGACGGCTTAACGTGCTCTCCGAGTCACGGAGCAGGCGATAATTGTCAATCAATACGCACATAATTTCGAAAAGTCCTATAACTTCCGAAAGTCAGAGGTGCGGGACGTGGGATCGAACCCGAGACCCTCTGCTTTGCAGTCTGTTGGTCTCCCCACTGAGCTATCGCTGCTGCTATCTTTACTATTTTAACTAATATTCTTCATGCGAATGTGACTTTGTTTGCTTTTTTGTTGTGCTTTCACGCCTTAATTACTAAATCAATCATCATGAAATTTTGCATACAAGTTATCAGGGGAACAGAAAAGGACATATATGGTACTTTTCATTCAGTAAAAGTACTGTTACCCAAGGATAAAAATCTATTCAGATAACCTACTTTAAGGCGAGCGAAGCCGCGTGGAAAATCTAGTTATATAATACCAAAAAAATCTTGACATAGAAACTTAACCTAAACTTCAAAGTTCGGACTTAATATTCGACAGACGTATTAGATCACACCAACATCAATAGATAATAATTATTAGGGTAGCCAAAGCATAAAGGAGGAAAATAAAAAAAATTATAATGTCTGATTATTGTAAAATATTCAACTCCGTTTCCGGCTAACGTGCTTTTACTTGTAAAAAAGTTTGTGAATTCGCTATGGGCGGTAAAAAGTTGCCCATATTTGAATGTGTAACCATACTTTTTTTGTGGAATTATGAAACAAAAAAATTTGTTTTAAATTCTCGATATTTCTGGTAAGTAATACGCATTATTACTAAAATTAGTATACCTAAGCCTTTTTTAAAGTGATTTGTCCGCGGTTTGGCATTTGGCATTAAAGCAAGGGAGAATTAAGTAAGACATGCCGTTTTCCTTACGATGTTACCCTTCGGCATTAATTAAGTAAGTAGTAAAATTACTTATTTAAGCG
Organism: Catocala sponsa; assembly: GCA_963564715.1. Classification (NCBI taxonomy): domain Eukaryota; kingdom Metazoa; phylum Arthropoda; class Insecta; order Lepidoptera; family Erebidae; genus Catocala; species Catocala sponsa. The sequence continues at coordinate 15,881,272 of OY751351.1, forward strand.
AAATTCCAGATTTTCAGGATTGTCTTTCCAAGACATTTTTTATTTTTTTTACTGCACACCAAACAAAACAAAATACAAAATACTAAATATTATGTATTATAATATGATGTTAATAGGTAAAGAAAATATTTGCATCCCTTTCTTCCCGCATGTAGGAGCATAAGATTAGATATATATACATTAAAGTTTACATGGAGAAGGAGTGCAGAAAACTGAAGAAAATTACAGATATTTTTATTTAATTAATTGCATTCGAAATTTAACATCTACCACTAATAATGATAAAAGCGTAGTATTTGGACGTCGGCGTTCGAACAATGGTTAATGAAAGAGATTCTGCTCTATAATATGTATCTTTATCTACTTAAGGGGTTAGCAACGATCTTTTTCACGTGGAATTCTAATTCTCGCTGTAAATATTAAGCATGGGATCCAGAACTAACGTCTGTAAGATTAGCTATTCGCATTTAAAACACTGAAAACGTTTCACGAATTATTTTATTGAAATTAGTTTATTTCCATCGATTTTATCTCCAGTTCGAATATCTTTGAGTCCTCGATCACTACCGGTTGATGTGATGACGGATAATGTTTATAACTTAGCAAAGCCTATTTATCTTCTGTTTCGGCAGCAACTATGAGGTCGCGGGTTCCTTGCCCAGAAGAGTTTTTAACTGAAAAACTCAATAGCACTTTGCCTTTTGAGTTTCCCAGTTAAAAATTCTTAATAGCATCACGGAACTTGGAACTGTAAGTAGAAGTAGACCCAATTTCCTTTCGTAACTGCAACTTTCTTAAAAGTAAACCTAATATCACAAAGAGAATCGAATTTAGGACCTCACACTGAAACTTAAACGCAAAGTTATGCCACGGGACCAGCTAGTGGGCCAGGCAGTCATACACCACCTACCAGGACGTCTATATTTTGTAAAGTGTACAAAATTAAAATAAATAATATGCGCAGGCTTTATTCGAGCCTTGAAATCTGTGTCAAATCGTCACAAGCATGGCTCAAAACGTGATCTCAGACCAAGTTTGCGCAACGTCCCAAAACGGGAACGTTCCCGATCGAGACGCATGTATGATGTCCTCGGTCTACAAGCTACTTATAGTCTATAAAGGGTTAGTGTGATTATATTTTAAGGACTTAAATAATATACATAAGTATATCATGTAGTAAATAAAAAATATGTACTTAGTTAATAAAAAAGTAAATAGATAACTTAATTTATGTTATATGCTAAGCATTGATAGTATATTGGAAAACCGTTGGACTGGCACGCGAAGATCACGAGTTCGTTTCCAAGGCACGTCAGACTTTTCTGAGTTGTATGCGTGTAAATAGGTAATTATCGCTCGCTTTAATGGTGAAGTAAAACCTCGTGAAAAACCTGCATATCTCAGAGTTTTCTATAATGTTCTCGGAGATATGTGAATTCTCACAACCCGCACTGTATTTGGCCTAGAGCGGGTTGGCGAACTATGGCCTAACCCTCGCATATCCATATGGAAATTACTATGCAGGGAACTGAGCATCGGCCTCTTCTCAATGCGAGGATATCCACGCACTGAGAAGATGCATGTGACCAGTAATGGGGCAGCTTATATACAGGTCATATTTTCACAATCTATTGTATATTACCAAGATCAAATAAGCATGTTATCTAACTATTAGTAAGTGGTTATCGTAAAATATGATCGTTTTCAATATCGGTGGCAAAAGTCGCGCGTTTTTATAAGATGCTATCTGTTTTATTCATACTGTCACCTAATATAAAAAAGCATCGGTACCTACGCTCTATCACTCGTAAAATACAGCATGAATGAGAATATAGACAACAAGCGTAATCATTAAGAGAGAAAGACTAAGAGAAAAACTATCTGGTAAATCAGAGATATTCTGGGCAAAAGTTAGTGAAAGTCAGTTCGATAAAAATCTACATTAAAAAGTTCAAAAAGAAACTTCCGATACCGGGAATCGAACCCGAGCCTCCTGGGTGAGAGCCAGGTATCCTAGCCACTAGACCATATCGGATATTGATATAACTTGAAATAGTCGTTTATAATAATATCCCAAATATATATACCAGCATGTATGAATAATAATAATTAAGACAGCAAAAACAAAAAGAGAAAAATAATTGGTAGACCCAAGCTATAAAATCCAGCACTATTAGACCAGAAATTATGATTAGACAAGGAAAGAAGCTATTCCAAATTTAAAATTAAAGCAGTGCTCCCAACACCTGGAAAGTTGCTGACCCCATATCTCTTCGGCTAAATATAAACGCGAAATTCAGATGTATATATTTAAAAATGGACTCCTGCGCAGTATTGATTTGAATACCGAATCGATTAGCATCTGTAGCCGTTTTGAAATTCAATGTGTCGTTTGGAAATCAGGGGCCACCGGGCTGGGGGTAAAATGGGAACTTAAGTTCGTCAGTCGCAACCGTTTACCGTGTAATGCAAAGTTGGGTAATGTTGACCCATGTAGTATATGAAAGGGGTATCGTTGCAGTGGGTCAGGGTAAGTGCATGTGCTGCTTTAAATCGTAAGGTACTAGATTCGTGTGCAGGGTCAAACTGTTATTGGACTTAAAGTCAAGGTATTCTTACACTAATAAGTATGCCGCCTATAACGTAGATTTTCGTCAATATCTATACTAATATTATAAAGCTATAGAGTTTGTTTGCTTGTTTATTTGAACGCGCTAATCTCAGGAACTACTGGTTCAATTCGAAAAATTATTTTAGTGTTGGATAGCCTATTTATCGAGGAAGGCTATAGGTTATATAACATCACGCTACAACCCACGAGGACGGCGCAGTTACGATAAACGCGGGTGAAACCGCGGGCACATCTAGTTGTAGAAATATGTGCTCTGAATCCGCCATAACTGTCTCGGTGGCGAAATGAGACGTATGTGGTATACACATCTCGCTGTGCATGAAAAATCGAATTGCCAGGTCGAGCAATGTGTTATTGATTTTTCTGGGAAGAAATTCTCTGTAGCAACATTAAGCGTGGAGATGTGCCCGGTAAACGACAAGTGGCCTGCAGTCTATTAGGTAACGGCATTAGTCGTACCCAAAAGCATCCTAACATTCTAGGAGATATAAAAGCTCACAGACTCCGATGGCTCGGCCACGTTGAGAGAATGGAAGAAGACCATGGTGTAAAGAGAGCGTATTTGGGTCGACCAACAGGACGTCGCCCTGTCGGTCGCCCCAGATACCGCTGGAAAGATGTGGAGTTGGATCTGAGGGAGCTCCAAGCTGGTGATTGGCGAGAAGTGGCCAAAGATCGGGCAAAGTGGAGTTCTCTAGTGTCCGAGGCCAAGACACATTTTGGATCATTGAGTAAGTAAGTAAAAGCATAGCTGTCGCAATGTATGTAAGTCGCAATATAATACATCTCTGCCTACCCCTTCGGCAAATAGGCGTGATCGCGTCTATGTATGTGTAACTACAATTATATATATACAGACTCCAAATTATCTTCGGGTGCCTTAAAGTGACTTTACATTTCAAAACATTGATATAAACACTACCTTAGTCTACCCGTGACGTAGCTACTGAAAAGTGGTCAAAACGTCATGGCAACAGTCAATACAAATAATTAAAACCATATAAACATCAATAAAATACATTTAAAGTAGTTTAATTTCATCATTACAGTAAGCAAATTGATCAAATATTTGACATTTCTGACGTCGTAGTGTCAATTATGAACAGTAAACATGGCGTCGACAAGACGTCACAGTACAACTGAATAAACAATGTAATATAATCTATGGTACGTTTGTCTATAGTAACATTATTGTTATAAATGACGGTAGTAGAGTTATGGCGTGGGCGTCTTCTATTTTTATTTAAATTCAGCTCTCGTAGCAACGGTAATCCCTTTCTTTCGCGTTGCTTTATTAAAAATAACTTTAACTAATACTTAGCTAACTCTCAACTGAACGGCTATCAAGTCCATGATAAACCGTTGATACAACTAACACACAATTTTAAGCAATGTTTAGAAGTAATTTTTTTCCGAGTCGTTGCTAGTTGATTCTTAGTTATTTACTTACCTTTTAAGTAGCACTGTAAGTTTTCCTTTACTACTTAAGTGGTACAAGCTTACTGGTCATCTAATGGTAGGCTGTTACCGTACCTTACTCCCTCGTTGACAACCCTTTAAGAAAAGCGTAGCTATGCTATCAACTCATGGGATGAAAAGCACTGATCCTTTGCTGACAGTATATTAAGTGTAAATAAGATTGCCCATATTGTGCTCCTCCATTAGGATCAGCGCTGTAACGGCGCACATGTGACAGAAATGTAAAGAGCTCTTATTTCGCCCAGATAATAATATGATGCTAAGAGTAAAAATAAATAGATAAAAACTGACACATATGATAAAAGCTTTTGATTGATTTTGTTTTCTTCCATGTAACTGTTTATAATAATAATAATAATAATAATAATAATAGTTTATTAGCAACAAAAAGGGTTCAGAGCTGTATACATCACCATTTATATATTTGGTTACCGTTTTATTTTCAAAATACAATTTTCGCATACGTATTGAAACCTGTGTCGCTGGGGATTTCAAACAGCGGACACAAAAAACATCCAGACTTAGATAAACAATTTGTAGATAACATTTTTTTGCCCATGTACCAAAAAAAAAACTCACACTCTTTTCTTCAACTTCAGCTTTATTATATTATAGATTAAACCAGATGTCATATTAAGGTGTACTCCCGATATTGACTGTCATCGCTTTTCGTGTAAAGACTGCATAATATATTATGTGCGTACCTTCAAAAATTCAGTTTTGCCGTGGAATGCGCCGCGTAGTCATTGAATGTTTTGCGCACATTTTATGAGAGGCTGAGCCTGCCATTCCCAAATATTTTGCGATGAATCAGCTTGTTCGGCCGGAAAAATACTACCCTCTTACATAAAACCAGCGCAGAAGTAATAACACTGTTACTGCCTTTAGCCCGGTGGGCAAGAATTCTGGAGAATCACCTTTTTTTTATACAACTAAGGTGGCAAACAAGCATACGGCCCACCTGATGGTAAGTGGTCACCGTAGCCTATGGACGCCTGCAACACCAGAGGCATCACTTGCGCGTTGCCGACCCTTTAGGAAGGACGTGGGAAGGAAAGGGAGCGGGATGGGGGAAAGGGGGTGATTGGGCCTCCAGCACTCTCACTCACCGAACGAAACACAACAGTAGGACTACAGCTACTCCACGTCGATATTCTGTGAGAGGGTAGTCCTTCCCCGGTCGAGCCGGCCCATTCATGCTGAAATCAGCGAGGCTCTACTACATACCTCTGCCATTTATTTTCTTTCATCACATATTTAATTCGGTTTTATAAGCAAGCACGCGTGATATCCCTCGTATTGTAAATAATTATCGGCTACAGTAACTACCTACCATCAGGCATGGTGGATGCATGTTAAAGTTTCCCATCGTCGTCTGAGTAATGTGCGTATTAAATAGTTAATAATTATCGCTGACCGTAGGACTGCCACGCAGATTCTTGAGTTTGAACCCATAGCACGTGCCTGTGACGTTTCGAAGTTATGTCGATATAGCAAGAGCCAAATAGGCCTGCTCACAGGAGCGTTCACTGGCCATTTTGGCACCAACGACTTCCTGCGCAGATTGAGATTGGCACACAATTTGATCTGCAGAGCCTGTGGTGAACAGGACGAGTCCATATCGCAACTATTGTGTGAATGCGACGCGTTGGCTGGACTGAGGATGGGTCTGATGGGGTTGGCATATCCAAGCCCTGAAGACTTCAGGCTTCTCCCTCTGAATTGTACACTACGGCTTATGCAGCACCTTCATAAGGAGATAGCTAAGGATTAAATCTTGGGGCCGACACAAAAGATCCCACTGGGTCGAAGTGTCGCCGGGCTGTACTGACTGGCCCCCACACATAAGATAAGATAAGATATGTGCTTATTAAGTTACTCATTATCGCTCGCTTTAAGAGGAAACACAAGGGCCGTTTTTCCATTCAAACGTAGTCCCCTGTTTTCTCCCTGGATAAGGCCAGTTGAGCAATAACTGTGTTCAAACATCCAGAAAACAAATTTTACTAGATTATATAAAAAAATGGAAAACATAGGAACACGGTCAAAGCCTTTCTTTAATTTTAAATGGAAAAGTAGGGAAATCGGTCAAGTTTTGGAGAAGGAATCACGGGACTACGAAACGTTGATTTTGTGTACTTTTAATAGGTATTTTCGGTCCAAGCTGCAGTTGTCTCTATCGCGCTCTGCGGGCACTGCGCGACAGCAATAGATTTGACAAATACCTATTTTTCAATTCTCTCGCCCTTAGTGTTTCCTCTTAACGGTGATGGAAAACACTCTGAGAAAATCTGCATATCTGAGAGTTCTCCATAATGTTCTCGAAGATATGTGAAGTCCGCCAACCCGCACTGGACCAACGCGGTAGTCTATAGCCTAACCCTTCTGACACTAATAAGAAACCCCTGGCCAGCAGTGAGACAGTTTATATAGAGCTGATATCATTATATATATAAACTATTTGATCATCAACAATCACCTTTCTTTCAATTATACCCGCACCGCATCAAAGGGTTTAACCTCGATATACCGTATCGAGAAGAGATGTAAATTTGGATATTCTAGAATGATTTCTCGCAGATGGCTAGCTTACCAAGGACGTTAACAGTATTTCCTTTGCCCTTCTATCCTCGGATTATGACATATGTTGATTTTTTAATTATTTAAAAAATGTAACTGTTGCGTTTTGGTTCGTTAAAGTTCCTACCCTTTGTCTCATGAGACTTTACAAACATATAATTAATGGATGAATAGCAGCGATAGTCTACTGGATAACCGTTGGACTGCTGCACAGAGGACTCAAATTCGATTCCAAGGCACGCACCACTGAGAGTCTTCGAAGGTGCGTCCTTATTAAATAGTTAATTATCGCTCCCTTTAATGATGCTGGAAAACAGCGCGAGGATACCTGCATACTTCTTTGTAATGTTTTCGAAGATACATATGTGAAATCTGCAAACCCACATTGTACCACCCTTCTCTAACTCAGATAAGGCAGTTTAGATACAGGGCTGATATCTATACAAATAAATAAAATTGGTGTCTGTTTGTAATGTCCAAATAACAGCATTTTATCTAATGCATATGAAAGTATATACGGTACCTATACGAAAACATATATTTTTAAAATTTTTGTCTGTCTGTCTATCTGTTTGTTCCGGGTAATCTCCGAAACGGCTGAACCGATTTAGACGAGACTTTCACTGGCAGAGAAGACCGCGGAAACAAACACTTTTTAGTTAAACTCTATGCGGACGAAGTCGCAGGTAACAGCTAGTAATAAATATTAATGAGTAACGGCTACAAAGTACACCCATACTCACGTAAGGATATGATCAACAAATGATTATGTACGCTGCGATACAGGAATTTAGTGCGGATGAAGTAAAATAAAAAAAATTGTAATACATAATTATTCATCATCATCAGGCTATAATAGTCCACTGCTGGACATAGCCCTCCCCCAAAGAGCGCCATAGCGCCCTGTCTTCAGCTTGCCGCATCCAGCAACTGACTGCAGTCTTTCGCAGATCGTCATCCCACCTGGTTGGAGGGCGTCCTACACTACGTTTGCCGAGTCGCGGTCTCCACAAAATAATACATAATTATTATGAATGGAATAATCTAGCAGTAGCCGATTAGCGTAAATTATAGGCGTTTATAACACCAAAACTTTCAAGAAAGTGGTGTTGGATAAAAGGCGTAGTATTCCTCGATAAGATATTAGAGCTAAACGTGAAATCCGTCAAACCAAATACACTGCACTGTGTTGAGACAACGCCATCTAGCGTCGTAAATAACGTACCTAATTACCTAAATTATCGCCAGTTCAGAGGGTCTACGTTTAATCAACAATATGTCATCTAAGTAATATTATAAATCCGAATGTGAGTTTGTTTGTTATGCTTTCACGCCTTAACTACTCGACCGATTATTATGCAATTTCACATACACGTTGTCAGGGGTACAGAAAGGAAATAGGGTACCTTTTATCCAGAAAAAGAGCCATTCCTGAAGGATAACTAGCTAGCAAGTCAATAACATTCGCGAAATTCTGAATTGCCATACACAATAATGGTAATTCTTTTATTCGCATACAAGTTGTCAGGGGTACAGAAAAGGATAGGTTAGCTTTCATCCAGAAAAATGTCCTGTCCCCAAGCGAAGCCGCGGGCAAAAGCTAATCCATACTAATATTATAAATTCGAAAGTAACTCTGTCTGTCTGTCTGTCTGTTACCTTTTCACGGCTAAACCACTTAACCAATTTAGATGAAATTTAGTACAGATATAGTTTAAAACCTGGGGAAGGACATAGGCTACCTTTTATTCAAGTAGGTACCACGCGGGTGGAGCCGCGCGCAAAAGCTAGTATTTCTATAAGTTCCTACAGAGATGCCTACATTTGATCGGCAGTAAGACATCCTGCATATTTTCTTAAAGCGAAACTAAGGGTATAATATTTATGAACTAACTAAAATCTAATATGTACTCCGGACTATGTAACACGAGTTAAACGGGATTCTCTCGAACGAGCTTAGTCAAAATAATGTGTTTGATGCATGTGTAAAATTATAATATTAAAATATGCCTTTATTTGTACTGCTTAACTAATTTGACACTGACGTGTCGTTGCAGTAAACGCACGATTCAGACTTAGTTAGTTAGAGAGCATGCACTCCATCAGGCGTTACAAACAATCTAGTTGAATTTTTATTCTTGATTAAGAGTAAGGCTACTCCCGCACTAGAATTAAACCTGTGTCGCGGGGACTTTACAAACATTCAAACAACGGACACAAAGAACTTCCAGACTCAGAACAACCATTTGTGGATCAAATAAATTTTTGTCCCGTGTGGGATTCAAACCCACAACACTCGGCGCAGTGGCAGTGGCGAGGCGACGACTTAAACCACTACGCCATCTGTGAAGTCTCCTTTACATCTTAGCACATAATATAAAGACAGTGTTTAAAATGTGCTTTATTTTTTTATAGTTTGGATCGGTAAAAAATAATAATGTAATCGTTTAAGTAAATTAAATAAATATATTCAACAATACTTCTTTAATTTACTTACGTGATATTTTATTTGCACATATTTTGTTAATCAATCAGTCAGCATGTTGCAGTCCATTATTAGACGTAAGCTTTTAAATTAGAAGATTAAAATAAAATTGGAATTTTAAAAAAAATGTTCATTACACTCATAAGATATTCTGTCATCCACCTTAAATTTGATGACTAGAAAATATGCAAACAAATGACAGTAAAAACATTTTTATAATAATTAATTATGGGTTTTACCAACAATTTACCACGATAACATGTACTAAATATTTTTTTGAATACATAGCGTCAATAAACTGGTGTACTAAAAATACGTCGAAAATTATATAAATATGTAAATTAAACATAGTTACGGTAACTACGCAATGAAATATTACTGTCGCATCTTAAACTCGAGTGTGTCAGAGCTTTTCAAGCAACACGAAAATTCCAAACTGCTAACTGCTTTCTTATAACAAAAATAATACTAATATTGTAATCAGGTTACAAATTAACTGTTTCTTTTTTTATACTGCCATCATTCTGTTATACTTATACGTGACCCAATTCCCACAATAATTTTAAAACTTAAAATGGACGTCATTATATTGGTACTGATAAAAATTAATTACAAGTAAACTGGTTCAATAAAAGGACAAATTTAATCCAAAAGCTATGAATATCATTTCCTGTACAAGTCGATCTAAAAATAACCAAGAAAGATTTTATTACGCAACTCGTTTTTAATTTATGTAAGTAATTTTTTTTGTAAAATACTCGTATTTCTCATACGATTACATTTGCTTAAAGGTTCATTGATAAATTAATTTTCTTCTCGCACATACCATAATGTCTAGATATTATAAATAGCATGACCATCTTGACCTACATTTTAAAAAAAGAACCCTAAAAATATAATATGGATTCAAAGACAAAACGAACTTTTTGTTCTTATAACATGTTAAAGTCAATATGGTGGTACTCAATTGCGCCGGCCGGCATGTAAGCCGGGTATAAATGATGATGAGATTTCATTCCAGCGGTCATTTCGATCGATACTGTCGTGTGAAAAGGCGTTTATCCTGCCCGTGGAACTAGGCGTTTAGTGATTCGAAATTAGAATAGAATTTTTATTTACTCCATATTAAGTTGTGATTTATGTGTTTTCTTTTTAATATTCCAATTCTACTTTTATGTGATTTGACGGATCTTTGGCGGGAAATTTGGACAGGTATTTATATTTTTCTTTTTTATCCCGTTTTTATTTTTACATTATCAAAAAAGAAAATTATACACGTAGGAACGTCTACAACTTTTCTTATCTAATGACTTTAAATTATATTATTTTATTAACCTTTCACATTCTTTAAAACTTTTTATGGCATTTTATTACCATAAAAACCTTTCGTAATTTTTCATCTTGTTGTGTAAATAGAATAAATACACATTTTCATTATTTAAAAGACTTCTATTGCATTACAATTAAGGACCGTTAAAATTGGACATACGTAAGCTAAGATTCAATTATTACGCACGTAAAGTTCTTTCATAATAGGTACCTATCGCATGCGCAAATTAAATGTATGCATACCTAGATAAATCAAAGATAATATTCTTAAAATGCTGCACGTTTTGATAAAATATTTAACATTCTTAAGGATTATAATGTATTATTTCATTACAAGCAATTAAAATAAGTACCTAATTTAAATTAAAATTTACGTATAAAAACGCGCGCGGGCATCGGCAGCACTTAAAGAGGGAGAAATACTTCTAAAATTATTGAAAATAAATAAATGTTTGGATCGCGGATTCGCTCGTGCTGTTTATATAATACTAGCGGCCCGTCCCGGCTTCGCACGGGTGGACATTTATTTTTTAAACATTTTTGGATAAACGTAAAATAAATGTATCTTTATGCAGGACATAGGTAGCATTTTTTTTTCAAATTACTATTTAAGTATATTTTTCTTATAAAATTTTATATTTTATCCATGAACCTATTTTTATTCTCAACGTTTATTTTTACATTTTACGTAAGTATATTGTTTATTAGTTTTATGTCCATAAGTATTTTATTTTTAAGGGGGTTTAAATTTTTATTACTTGATCTTATTTTTTTACATTTTTGTACGTCTTTATTTTATGGCGTAAGTAATTTAATTTAGTAGATATTTACATCTTTACATATCTTTTTTAACATTTTAGGATAAACGCAGAATAAAATTAAATACTTACAATCAGTTAAAAATGTGTTAATTAAAACGTCCATGACTCATATTATTCAAATATCCAAATTTTCTAAATCCTTTAGCTAATTTTCATTGAAGTCGAAATAGAAACATAAAAGTTTTTTGGTTATTATATTTTTATATCGTTTTACATTTTTATCTGTATAGTATACTTACCTATTTTTTATCCCTAAGTTTTTTCCATTTTATTTATATTTTTTGTTCTTTTATATATTTTACTTTTAAGGAGTTCATTTTTTATACTTAAGTTTTTTCCATTTTTCATTTACATTTTTTGTTAATTTTTATTTTAAGTCTATTTAATTTTATAGGTTTTTACTTTTTATTTTCCAATTTTTACCTTAAAGTTTCACTGTACACTATGTTGGCATTGGCAGTGGTATTTGTAGGTGGCAACAAAACATGTTGATTTCCAGGAGATCCTACTCGAGAAAGGGCAACATATAATTATTGCACATGTGAAAAGCACTCTTTTCTTAGGTCGATGCCAACCATCGAAAAAGTTTGTCCCTGGGATTTATTTATTGTAAGGTCAAACGATATCTTTACAGGAAACAACTGTAACCTTTTACAAGATATAGGTAAATCCGTCGGTATCATTGGGATTCGCGAAATGTGAGAGAGCTGTCCGGCCGCGGGGCCGGTGATGATAACCTTTCTGAAATCATCTTCGCCATCATATCCACACAATATTGATTAAACAAATCTTTGTAATAATGCAGTGCATTACAACAGTTGGTCCTAATCATTAAACGGTAGCATAATACTGCATACATGACACAGACTTATTTCTTAAGGAATCCTGCTAAGGAATAGTTAAATAATATCCGTCGTCTCCTGATACAATCATTAGCGGATATTGTAAGGGATCATATGCGCGGTGCAATTCCGACACTCGTTTTAGCTGTACGTCTCTACCGCGCAGTATTATATCCCTGGGTCCTTTTTCCTCATTGACCAAGAGAACGGCCACTTCATTTATGGAAGGAGCGTTATATCTGCCCCGGTGTTCTATCTGAGGTGTGCGATCAGAGTGAATAATTAATTTTAAACTCTCCAGGATGTTGAATTCGATACTATGTCTAAAACTACGTAAGTATATGATGTGGCTATTTAACACGGTCTGCAATTCATTAATCAAATCTAGTTTTAGCATGGAGGCCATGTTTGATCGCAATGATAGTTGGTCAGCATCTAAAATCCTAACTACTATTATAAATGCGAAAGTGAGTTTGTTTGTTTGTTACGCTTTCACGCCTTAACTACTCAACCGATCAACATGAAATTTTGCATACATGTTGTCAGAGGTACAGAATAGGACATAGGATACCTTTCATCCCGAAAAAAAATACTGTTCCCGAGGAAAACAACAATAACGTTCTTATGATAATAGATGGCGCCACGTGTCTTTCGAATCATGATTGAATTATATTATTACAAGCAGAGTAAAACCCGAATTGATTGTCAAATTCTAAATTAACGCGAGCGGAGCCGCGGGCAAAAGCTAGTCATATATATCTGCAAAAATTGAGAGCCTTGTCGTGATGGCGTTAGAAGGCTACTCTGCGCGTGCTCGTGAGGTTTTGTCTCTAGTTTCAGCAACGCGCTGCGAACGTTCGGCGCTAGATTCTCTGGCCCGCGATTGCGACGCGTATTCTCTCTGACTAGGGGGACGGTGGAGGAAGTATTTGTTGTGTAGTGGCCTGCCGTTTCACACGGCGGGCCGAAACCACGGCGAGGTAGCGATTGCATGTGAAAGCGATTCGCACGGCCTCGCCATCTATGGTTATGTCGAGGAACACCGTGGTAGGTTTAGTCGGTATTACCGGGGAATCTTTTCCCCGGTGAGCCCGACGTAACCTCTCCGTCGCCCCGCGGAGAGGTATGCGTCAAAGCCCCACTTAAATTACCCACGTAAAAAAAAGCATTCTTATGGTGAAAGAATTTTTGAAATCGGACCAGTAGTTTTTGAGTTTATTCGTTACAAACATACAAAAATACAAATCTTTCCTCTTTATAATATTAGTGTAGAAAATAACGTGTATAAGACGCTCACGGTTTTATTTTTCCCATAGTTTAATTTCGTAGTAAAGTTTAAGGATTTTAACTAAGAAGTAAGAAATGTGTATCATTTGTTGGCGATCCAAATAAATAAATAAAATAAAATAAACTAAGTAAAATAGCATATTTCTTTTAACACTATTTTTACACATCAAATATAAACTTACAATTTAAGTACTATTTATACAAAGCCAGTCGGTATCTTTAAAATAAGCAGACAAGAAACTCAAATTATTTTCAATTGCTTATAAAATAAGTACTTACAACCTCACCTGCCTTTAAAATGTCACCTACCTTTCCACGTCGTTTAACCTATCTATATACAAAATTTCATCAAAAATCCTGCAGCAATTCGGGCATGGTATCTTTCAAGCACCCAAACTTTCACCTCTATATTAGTAAGATTTTAATGTAACGGCGATCTTTTCCAAACGTCATATTTTTTTAAAACCAAAGGCGATAAAACCACTTTTGTCTGTGGTCATACCAGAGACAAAAGTTGTTTTATTGTCTTTATACTATGTCAAGGAGTAAAGTCAACGAAATGTCAATGCTCTATATAATTACTAATAATTATTACTCTACTCCATATCCGCTTAGTAATTATTCCTAACATACATTACGCTAAGAGATTAGTGTACATTATGTACAAGACTGATTTTACACACACATTAGTATGTTAAGGCACTTATGCGTTATTTTTAATGTAAAAGGGAATTTCTTGCACTCGGTATAATTTCTGTGTCATGGGAGTCATGCCATAGACTTTATGTACACAGAGAGCACCCAGACTCTATTTGTGGATCACACAATATTTTGTCCCGTGTGAGGATCGAATCCACAACACAGCGCAGTTGCAAGACGACCCCTTAAACCGCTACGTTATGCGTATATGCGTCATGTACTATCGGCTCCAGCGACGGATGACCACTCCTAAGGTTAAAATTGCATAGCAGCCAACACTGGGTACCCGTACCCGTGACACGCCCCTTTCTGTGTTTGAGTTTTTTTACACTTTACATTTGTTTACTGATTCTAAGGCGATACAAACTCAACTGGTCAATATGTGCAAGCGAAAATTTTTCTGAAATGGTATTCCGTCGTTGGAGCCGATAGTACATTTCATACTTGCGCGAACCACCTGCACCGGTGCAAGTAACTTTGCGATAACAAACTAAACCCTTTGACGTTCATAAGTGTTACTTTGTGACCTAAGTGAATAAATGATTTTTGACTTTGACTTTGACTTTGCGCATGTATCTCGCGCTATCAACTTGCGCATGTATTTATAAGCTCTATAATTATAACATTATACGTATCTATACTACTATTATAAAGCTGAAGAGTTTGTTTGTTTGTTTGTTTGAACACGCTAATCTCAGGAACTACTGGTCCGAATTGCAAAATTATTTTAGTGTTGGATAGCCTGATTATCGAGGAAGGCTATAGGCTATATAACATCACACTATGAACCACGGGGGCGGCGCAGTAACGATAAACGCGGGTGAAACCGCGGGCACATCTAGTTAAACTATACGATGCTGAAAACTTCAGGGCATATGAATTGGTTTTAGGTACAAAACATTGGCGGAAATAAAGGAGCTTTTAAAAATATGGTAAAGCATGCCAGCGATTAAAAGTGCCATGCATCGAGAACTGTGAAAACTCTTGGTAGATACTTTGTTTATTTTCGGAAAATAATATTACCGATTGCAATTATTGATTCTAATGGCTACAACATGATAATAAATATACAGCTTTTACTAACGACAGAAATAACGAATTCTGAACTTCAATGCAAAATGTACCGGGATCAATAACATACCGTTACAATTTCAACATCCACGGGATATGACGTGATCTCATTAATTAAATATGTCACAAAAACTACTCAGACTTCAATGGTGGAATGATTCATTATTAAAAATTATTATGTAATAATGACATTACTATTCAAAGCACATGTGGTATATTATCTTCAATACGTGACAACGTGGCCAAATGAATCGGCATTCCGTATTAATAATGTCATAAATTAGAATTTTCGGTATGTATAGGCTGAATTTGCTGTGATATTTTAGATGATAAATTAATATTATCTTAATCAGAGTGTATAATTAAAATCATGCTCATCACATATTGCTTAGAGGTGCAGGTGTTATAATTGCAAAGTCACGGTGATATTTTATTTTTACTACTAAGAGGGTAGTCAAGCCTTGATTTTGTAGGTATCTAGCCCTAGGGCGGGTACGTTAGGTTGGAAACCAGTGAGATCGGTAATGGTAAGTGGTTACTGTAGCCGATGATTGCTTGTAATATCAAGGTTATTTTTATTGCTATTGGTGGCAGATGAGGCAGCAGTTCACCTGGCAGTAGGTGGTAACCGCCGCCATAACATCACAATAGCAATTCCAAACATACAGCCAATCTGATGTCTTCTGTAAACCACATGGTTAATAAACAAGCATACGACCTGCCGGATACATTCTGAAGGTCTTTTAGATGAGGGTGGTACTGCCCCGAGGGAACAGGTGTCAGCCACTAAATAACTCACAAAAGCGAACCTTCCTTTCTAACTCATAAGCTATTTACAATCAATCTGTAATTTAGAAAACCGACCTTTATAACGATAACGTCTTGTCCATTTAATCACAAATAGTAATAACTGTAGTTTTGGTCTAGCCAACCTCACTTACCAAAATAATAATATTAGACCTGTATGTAAACAGTTCCACTGCTTAGCACGGGCCTCTTTTTGTGTGAAAAGGATAGGCTATAATCTACCACTCCAGCCTAGGTCGGTTTCACAGACTCCACATATCTTCGAGAATATTATAGAGAATTGTCAGACATGCAAGTGTCCTTACAATGATTATTTACTATTCAACACGCACATATCGAAAATTCAAATGCGCGTGTCTTGGGATCAATCTCAAGAAATCTGCGTGGCAGTCCAACGGTCATCCACTAATCTATTGCTGTTTTACTTATCTTATCTTATCTTATCTTATGCGGGGCCCAGTCAGTGCAGACCGGCGATACTTCGACCCAGTGGGATCTTTTGTGTCGACACTTTCCCAATAACGACTGCCATAGATGTTCATGGCAGCCGGGACCAAGGGCTTAACGTGCTCTCCGAGGCACGGAGCAGACGATAATTGTCAATCAATACGCACATAATTTCGAAAAGTCATATAACTTCCGAAAGTCAGAGGTGCGCGACGTGGGTTTGAACCCGAGACCCTCTGCATTGCAGTCTGTTGGTCTCCCCACTGAGCTATCGCTGCTCTTTTTGTTCTCTCTGCTATTTTACTTACCAACAAGCTTTTATATTTGCACTACATTATACAATACAGCCTCCAACAGGTGTGAAAAATATAGGAATGCCGGTTAAACGCTGCAATGGTTTAAAACGGGTTTAAGCACTCCGTAATAAAGCTAAGATTATATTCCTCCACAATCTTTTGCTCGTGACGTCATACGTACATATGTATTTATGTTTTTCGACTTCTAGGCGATGTATTAAGAATGACACTCACCAGATTTTAACTTAAACCTCTAGGAATACAAATATGAAAACCGCATTAAATTTCGCGCAGTAGTATTTGCGTGATGCGCGTACTAACATAAAAACAAATTGACAAAAAAATCTAAAAATAATTATATTGGCTTCTAGCTCTTATATAAACCAAACATATTTTTTTTATATATCTAATACTAGATTTTATCCGCGGCTTCGCTCGCGTTGTCAACAAATTTCTACTTAATATTAGGTATGCTAGGTAACGGGTCTTACTCGCGATAAAGTACTATAATACACTAAATGTACCTGCGGTTTCATCAGCGTTTATCGTTACTGCGCCGCCCCCGTGAGTCGGAACGTGATGTTATATAACCTATAGCCTTCCTCAATAAATAGGCTATCCAACACTAAAAGAATTTTTCAAATCGAACCATTAGTTTCTGAGATTAGCGCGTTCAAACAAACAAACTCTTCAGCTTTATAATATTAGTATAGATTTCTATCCCTCGGAAGCAGTCTTTTTTCTGGATGAAAGGTACATAATAATATATGTCCTTTTCTGTACCCAAGAAAGCGTGTTCGCGCATTTTCATAAAAATCGGTCAAGTAGATAAGGCGTGAAAGCATAACAGCCAAACAAACTCACATTCGCATTTATGTATAATATTAGTTAGGTTATAGATTAAAGATGTAACTGTGACATGGTGTTATATAGTGCGAACACGGTTGAACAAGTTAAAACTTAAAGTTTATGTTTAACTATAACAATTTTTACTTCCTGCCTAACACGTGGAGATTGCGATAAAAAAAACGTTGCGTATTGATAGGGTGAACTTACCAATTGTTGGTACAAGCTTTTTATTTTTTACATGGTCGCGTGTCTGTATATTATTGAAAACGCTTACATTTTGCGAGATGCTTTTATGTCCTACTAGATTTTGCCCGCGGTTTTGCTCGCGTAAATATTGATTAGATTAGTAACAGTACTTTTTCTGGATGAAAGGTTACCTATGTCTTATTCTGTACCGGACAATCTGTACGCGAAATTTCATGACGATCGGTCGAACAAATAAACAAACTTACATTCGCATTTATAATATTAGTAAGGATGATATATTCTATTCTATTCTATCACATACACACACCACTATCTAGCCCAAACTAAGCAGAGCTTGTACTATGGGTACTAGACAATGGATAAACATACATTTAAACTTTTGTTTATAAATACATCCATGTTCATGCACACAAATGTTTGATTTGGGCGGGAATCGAACCCGCGAGCTCAGGCGTGGCAGTCAGTTACACTAACCACTACGCCATCAAGGCCGTATAATATTATTTACATATTATGTAATAGTCACAGCAAATATCGATTTACTTTAGATATTAGCACTGTCTGTGTCTTATTGACTTTTGTATTTAACGGTTCAATACTAAATTACATGAAAATTAATGATAAGTTACTTTATACGGTTTCTAGTTTCATAAGATCGGTTTAGTATTAACGTATTGGCTGATATTAGCCATTTATTATATGCTAATATCAGCCAAACCGAATTATGATCACGGGTTATTCCCTGCGTACTCCGATCTCCGAGGCCCCCGTCCCGGAGAACCTCGAATACGATAAATAGGATAACATTTTTTTTTCTATTCCTTTCAACTTGTACGGTAGACATAAAAAGTGCTAAAACGTTGTTGTTTGAAATACATAAGACGAGAGTAGTTTATTTTAAATCTTGTACAATGTCGAATCACGGTTTTAATAGAGGTAATTACAGTTTAAATAAAATGTATCATAAATATCAAATAAATGTTACAAATATTATCAAATCATACTTAACAAATATATTTTACAATTTATGACAACAATGATTATTCCAAATTCAGAATGCACAGCGGGGCAAAAAGGGCTGTTAAAAATTTACCTGAGCGGGAACCAACCAGTTATAATAAACTATAACTCTATAGTAGGTACTATTGTGATAATAATTAAAATCTATGATTGCTCTAGGAGACTCTATATTGTATTCCCTAATTATAATATTTACCTTAACTAAGCAAGACGTTTACAAAATTTTGAAAACTGTTACACTACTATTACTATTAATAGTTTTAATAGTTTCAATAATTTAATTAGCTTAAAAATTAGTAAAGATTAATAGTAATAGTAGAGTCACAGTTTCCAAATTTTTATAATAATAGTAGTTTAATTTCAATTAATAACTTTCGCGTAAACAGAAGACAATATTATGCTGATCCTTAAAGTTAAGTAATATAATTTTATTTAACGTATCATCTGCTGACGGTACTTTTAAGCTAAAGTAACTTTTAATTGAGTATCAAGATAAAAATAAATCGAGGTCCTCTGGGACGGGGGTCTCGGGATCGGGGTACTCAGGTAATAATAACCCATGATCACGACAACCAATTTTATTTAATACCTAATTTATAAATACCTAGTATTTTATGTATAGAAATATTGATATTTTTAATGTATAATGATTTGGTGTATGCTGTATTGGCGTACACTTGTTTTAGTAAATAAATAAATTAAGTAAATCTTTACAAAGACTAGTCGTCTGCACGACACATATTATTAACAATAGAATAACAATGTAATATTAGATACAACCTGAAACACAGGTCTCTGACCTAGTTCAGGTAATAAAATGTAAAAACAGGCTTTATAAACAAGACTTTTTGTGTCCAATATTTAAATCGTAAATGTTTTCCTATAGATTAAATATAGTTTTAATGTGAATTTAATACAATAAGTAGCCTGTAATTTGTTCTGTAAAGACTTTTATATATTGCATAAAAAAAATATATTTATTATTATTATTGTTTCTCTTTCACGGGTATATTCCTAATATGTTAGGAAAATACCCGGCCCTTTGGGAGGCTTACACGGAAACATGGGTCGAACGTGAAGAGGCCCTTCGAGAGTTTTAATCAAAGGTTAATTATTATTATTAATGCACAAGCGTATGCGCAAACACAAGTAAATATGATAAGAGGTATATCTTTAGTAGAAAGCGATGGTGATTTGGTTCCGCACTTTACAAATACCTCTAATTAAATTTTGAACAATTTGACAGTGGCTTAGAAAATAGAATGTAAAACACTTAAACTTTATTATTCTTATAAAGCCGTTTCCGTACTGAATTACTTCATAAACATTGAAACAATGGACACAAAACACAACTAGACTCGGCACAACTATTTATGAATCACACAAATCTTTATCCCGTGTGAGATTCAAATCAACAACATTGGCAGAGACGAGGCGACCATTAAAACTTTTGCCTCATTAGCCCAGCCAAAGATACAACATACTTATCTAAATCAATACATTTTTGACAATCACTATTTTTAAATCACAAAGCAATTAGATAAAACTTGATTGATCAAAGATTCGTAAACTACAAAGAGTATGCTATCAACACATATAGATAACAAAACAATTAAATTAGATTGAAATCTTTACCATCAAATCAAATGAAAGTCACTGGGACGATAAGTATATAGTTCACCCTAATGCCGGGGCATAAAAACTGTTGCTAGCCGGAAAGTAATAAATTTCTCGAAGGGACCCAGTTTATGGTCTTTTAACGTGTTTTTGGGATGAATCACCGAAAGCCCTTTTTTGTGGGTACTCCAAATTTTAATGTGATACATTTAGTTTGTGTGTGCGTCAATAACTCCGGAATTGCTGAGTCCGTTTCTGAGAAAATCATTTGTTAAGACATTTTTGTATTGTCGTTTGTAAGTGGGCAAGCCCAAAGTGCTCACCGCATTTCGGGGTTGCCCACTGACAATTCTTTTATCATTTTGACGTAGTATAAGATGGTTTGGATATTCTTTTATGTTAAATTTCAATGTTTTCTGTACCCGGCTCAACAGCTAAATAAATGTGATTTTGGTACTTTAAACCTCGGACCAATTTAAATATACAAAAATTCAGACCTGTATTTACCCTCAAAGGGTCTGTATTTACAGCAAATTTCTAAACTCACAACATTATCAATTCTGCACTGACTGCGAAGAATGGTCTAACTTAAACTCATGATAACTATGCTCGGGTCGGCAACTGAACCTAAGCACTCACGATACTTTCAGGAGCAAGCATCTTCAAATTACACACATAAACTATTTAATAACTATTAAAATTCGTCTATCGGCGTTCGAACTTTTCGCTATCCCACATGCCTTTTGTATAAATATTCTAAACTACTTGTGAGTAGTTTAGAATATTTATACAAAAGGCAGCAAGTCCGGCAGCTTTTTATAATGCACACCGTCTCAACCTAAGTATATTTTACCAATAGGTTTTACGCATTTTAAGGTCCCTTTCTTTATAATAAGATAAACAAAATAACTGCGATTTATGACAAAAATTATGCTAACACTAAGCAATTATTATAGTTCAACAATATTTACAAACCTTGAACTACGATCAAACTGAAAATTTGGTGACTGTTGTTCAATAAGTGTTACGCAATAAAATAGCTCTTCAAGTTGTCATAGTAATCACTTAGTTTATAATGTAATTCATAAGTTTTGCATACAAATAATAATGTTTTATAAGTATTGTTTTAGAATGTATATCTTTATTATACAGTATGTGCCCTTAATGCCTGTGGCACAGGTTTACCCTAGTACAGGCACCCCTTATAAATTACCTTTACTATGTAACATAAGCTCTGTATCCATTTGTACCAATTTAAGTTAAATAAATGATTATTATTATTATTATAAATAGTTATATTACAATTTGTCCGTCCCAAATATTTAAGTTATTGGTTGACAATAAAGATACATATTTATCAAAAAAGCACTTCAAATCCTCCATACAATTTTACTATGGCGGCCGCGCGCCGATTTGAGTATCGAATGATCGATTTTTTTTTGTTTCAGATTACCTCCATATTTGAATCTCTACAGTATTACTACAGATAAATATCCGCAATGTATCTGATACTGTTGTTCGCGTCCGTGCTACTCGGTGCCTCACGCTCAGCTAACGTGAACAAACATATGAAACTACTGTCGGAACTAGACAATAACATCGAAAATAATGGTGAGTACTTTTACTATTTTATTCTAACCTAGAGTTTGCTCGCAGCTTTCTTCATCAGCTTTCTGATCGGCCGACAAGTTAAGACGTGAAATCGTGACAAACAAACAAACTCACATTCGCATTTATAATATTAGTTAGGATTAGGATTATGTGGCCCATGTACGCAGCGGTAGTGAATGCGACTGCTACGCATGAGGTCTCGAGTTCGAATCCCGGACTAACAAAAAGTAATTTGGTTTTTCTGTTAAAAATCTCAATAGCAGCCCGGATTTAGGGAGTTGGCGGTGTTAGACACCATAGTAGCTCGGAAACCACATAAAGCCATTGGTCCTGCACCTGATCTCTCTCCGATCCATCTTTGGTTTGCCGTCCCATCGGATCATCGAATCATGATTCAAAATCAATAATATCAGCCCTATTTATAATCTGTCCCACTGCTGGGCAAGGCCCCCCCTCTCAGTTTTGACAAGGATTAGGCCATAGTCTACCACGCTAGCCCGGTGCGGCAGGCTTCGCACATATTCGAGAACATTATGGAGAACTCTCCGACATGCAGGTTTTCCCACGATGTTGTTTTTTTCAGCGTTTAAACGAGCGATAATTAACTATTTAAACGCACATAACTTCGAAGAGCTTTGGGATCGAACTCGAGACCTCTGCGTGGCAGACCAACGGTATAATGCTGCCTAATACAATTACTTAGCTATATAATATTTGTCTACTTAGTATTATACAGTATGAATACAAAACCCTGTCCGATCCATTAAGGGCTTTTTTCTGTCTTAAAAAACATGCTACCTAAAATAATTAAAAAAATCAATTTATAGCCAAAACATTTTTAGCCTCAAATTTCGGAAATTTTGCACAGACTAGCAACCCTTCATTAAATGGCTGCTTCTTTGATACACCACTGCACCGGCGGCGACGCGGCGGCGGGCGGTCAAACTTTAGAAAGAAAGAAAGAGAAAGAAAATACATTTATTTGCAGCAGATTATGCACTACATAGTTACATACTTCAGACACAGTCAATTAAAAAAAAAGAAAAAACAAATCTTACTGCAAATTGGTCGCAACTCAGCAAAATGCTAGTTTTGAAAAAACTAGCGCTGGTCTTCCGCTGCGACCATGTTCGTAAATAATATACTTAACACAAAGATGACAAATGATATAAAATAATAATAATAATAGCGTTTACGGTAGCAATATGACAACAATACAATATTCATTTTTGCACCCCAGTTTAATCTTTATAGACTTTAGTGATACCTAGATATTCTGATTTATAAATTGTCGGTGTTGCCATGGTTAATTTATTAGGATATTATTTTAAATAAATAAAATATACCGGGGTATATTTTTATCAATATTTATAAAGGCATGACACCTAAGTACTCATAATAAGCTACTGTATAACACCTTTAACCATCGGACAGGGTTTATTATACATACTGTATATTACGAAAACCTAATTTGTTCGAATCTAAACTAGAAACTACGACCTCGCAATCGTCAGCAAACTTATACCAAACTAACAAGGCACTCACCCCTTACCATTCTTAGTAATTTCTATTTATTGGCTTCCAATGAAAGTAACCGGGTGGTCTTCGATGTACTTTAAAGTAGTGGACCAATTGCGCCAATGAATTCCAATCCATGCAAGCGACCGCCACAGCCGTATTGCTTTTAATACTTTCTTATTGCATGTGTACTTATTCAACATATATTTGTGTTGTGATGTGTAATTTCTACGAAAAATAATGTAAAATATTCGTTAGTTCTTTCTTTTTACAAAGACATTTGCCCTTGGGCTAAGACCTGTGTTACGGGCTTTACAAATATGGATTTGAAGGACACAAAGTACGCCTAGAGGGCTAATTCTCGTAATAAAAATTGTTTAAAATAAATTTCCGATCTAGTCTCAGTGTTGTAAATACCTAGGTATCACAAAACTATTCTACTAAATTAAAAGAATCATGAAATGTGAACATAAGTTTCTTAGACTAGATATAAAGCGAATAAACTCTGTTTAAAAAATATTTTATGCTTATGGAATGGATGAATTGGGATCCAGACCTAGAACAATTAAACGTCGCATAAATAATTCGGATTTGGATTCGAACCTACAATATTCAGCGTAGTAACAGCGAGTCGACTTGACCGCTGCGCTATCCGTACAGTTTTGAGTTTTTTATATGACCCACGTTCGAATGTTGAACAATTCGTTGTTGGTTATAATGTGCCCGCGGTTTCACCCGCGTTTATCATTACTGCGCCGCCTTCGTGGGCCGTAGCCTGATGTTATATAACCTATAACCTTCCTCGATAAAAAAGCTATCCAACAAAAAATATTTTTTCAATTCGAACCAGTAGTTTCTGAGATTATCGAGTTCAAACAAACAAATAAATAAAAAACAAACAATTTCTTCAGCTTTATATTATTAGTATAGATTTCTAACTGAATATTCGAAACATGATTTGACGATGTTCCATTGTAAATGTAAATGTCGGTCTGTAAGGCTTAACGATATGCGATTACTGCTATTAGGATTTTCCATAAAAAATGCTTAGTATCGGCACGTAGAATCAATCTATCCTCAGTCGAGCGCAAGAAGCTAGCCCTATATTACATAGCACCAAAATAAAACCATGGCTGACAAAGTGTGGGTGTGAGATAGGGTTGCCAACCGTACTATAATATATAGTATTTTACTATATTTCGGGTCTGCGTACTATATACTGTTGAAGAAATATGTAGTATGCTAAAATACTATATTTTAACAACGAAAAACAACAAATCAAAACTTTTATTCAAAAAAACTATCGACGCTCCTTTAGTACTGATGCGAAAGCATATATATCCGTACATAATAACCGTTTCGGACCTGTCCGTGATGTCAAATTAACAAGATACATATTTAAAAAAAAACCGTAGAGATAACAAATAAATGTTTTTCCATAAAATACTATATTTTTATAAATGTACTATATTTTGTTATAGCTTATTTAAAAAATACTATATTTCGTCGAAAATATGTTGGCAACCCTAGTGTGAGATGCAATTGCAGTCAAAATAAAAACGTTAAAAGTTTCTTCCAAAATCAATACATAAATAAATAATAATTACTATTTACTTGTTATAGAAGATATAAAAACTACAATGGTAGTAAATAGAATAATAGGAATAGAATGATAAATTCACTTTAGTATATTCAAAGTGATCGAAAATACTTGGCAGGTACCGCCATCTTGTATGCAGTAGTGGAACTAAAGTAAAATTATTTTAGATTTTTCTATAAATGCTTGTCATTGACACATTTAACATTTATAGGATAATTTATTAAATATTTAAAATATATTTATAAAAGTATTTTGGCAATAAATTGATTATTAGTATACGATGCACGTCACGCCATCTAGTGTCAAATAGCAGCACTAACAAAAGTGATCTACTGAAATAACTGTCTTAAATATTATCAAAGTATTATTCATGTTGTTTTGATTATACAAGTACATTCTCAGACAGCGGTATATCTCATTTATACGTATTCTGCTATGATGAATACCCAAGTAACAATAAGTGAACCTTTTGCCACTCACCAAGCTAAGAGAGCTTACTCATAAATTGCAGTCCCACTTATCCAATATCAATTAAGAAAATTAAATGTATTCATAAACAATTTAATTAATTATTTTACTTATTTTCAGCCGTAGCCCCCACCAAGCAATCCGGGACACGAAGGTTCCTAACGTTCACGCACCGACCGCGCGCCACATACACGCACTCTAACGGCGAAGTGTTGGAACTAACTTGCGACGCAGTCGGAGCGCCAGCGCCATCTATACATTGGTTTAAAAACGATGCGCCGGTATATGAGGTAAGGCGATTTTACCATTAAGTTGAATTAAAATTAAATGTTTGTGAAAAGATTATTGAATTGATTGATCTTATTATTGATGAGAATTCTTGAAATGAGACTCTTCTCATTTCAAGAATTCTAATGCTTAGGAATGCATGCTTAGGAAAGTTCAAAGGATTGCCCTTGCTAGTCAAACAAGGGAAAACCTTTGAATTTTCCATGTCCAAATTATACTGCAACATAGAGATGTTGCAGTATAATTTGGACATGGAAAATTCAAAGGTTTTCCCTTATTTGACTAGCAAGGGCAATCCTTTGAACTTTCCTGCATTTATCTAAGCATAGGTAAAAAGCCAACTTAGATTCCCATACACCTCTCTAAGAAACATCTCCATTGTCCAATACAGGGCTATCTATAGTTCAAAACAAAAACAATTTTTAGCTAATCACAATAATTACGTGTCTCTATTGCAGTATGACGTGCAATCAAACGAGTTAATAGACAGCAATCCGTCGTCGCTCGCGCGGGTCATATCAACACTGCTGGTCACCAAGACGGTGGACCAGGATGTGTACACGTGTCTCGTGACAGCCGGCACGAAGACAGCAAGGGCTACCACTGTGGTTTATAGCACAGGTATGTATTATAAAAGTTTTGAAGTATCGAATCAAAGTAGGCGTTACTTAGCGCAAGTCCATTGTAATAAAATTATTGGGAAGAAAGGAGAGTTTTGAAGACCTACATACCTGTTCTCCCATTCGATTTCCTTCTGCCATTTTCTCTAACATCAGCAACGCGCCAGGAGGACTCATGCGTTGCTGATACTACTTATCAAATAAATAGTCGATGTGCTTGATTATGCAATCTCACACCTTCTTTCAATTCCTTTTTCTCAAAAGGGTAGGTTGCGGTAGGTATATTATATACCTACGGGAGAGCCGGACATAACCCTCTCGCCTGCTCTTGTGGCGAGGGGGTATATGCAGCAGGCGCATTACCCCATGTGAAAAAAAAAAAGTATACTGTACCCACATTTCGCTAGCAGCAGTTTTAGGCTTTACGTTTATAAAGAATACTGCCGTGTACTAGATACGGCAATAGTTGCATTTACACAGGATACAGTGCGAATTTATCGCCAGAAAATGCCAATATAGTGAGCATATGTCAGGGAGATATATAGTACTATAACCCTATACCTAAACCTAATAAACCTCTTCAAGACGCCTGAAAAATCCTACGACCGATATATTTTAAAGTGTGGAGGAACAAGGTGTGATCTCCCTCCAACACAAAGAGAGGATCCTACGACCAGGCTGGTTGATTGTGCCTGGCGGGCCGCGGCCCGACGGTTGATGTCGGGAGCTTGTATATATACCTACTTAGTCGCTGTGTAATCTCCACTTGTGCGATGCAGAATAGTACGATGTCATGTGAAATGCGATTGTATCGCCATCTGTTAAATGTAAGCTGAACTTCTTCGTCTGTGCGGAGTCGCCACAAAAACAATTTGGCAAGTGTTAGAAATAGGTAAAGCATTAATTAAAACGATAATAATATCAGTCAGAATCGTTTAGTTTAAGCTTCAATGTTAAATTGCCCAAACATGATTCTAACTCGTGCTACTCGTTAACAGATGACAGCACACAACTATCAGAACGAGCGAAACTCTTCCCCCTTCAGCCGCGTATTGTCGTCACTTACGAGATGTACGTCGACACCATCGGCAACAACATCGTGCTGCCGTGCCGAGTCAAGGGACACCCCAAACCTCACGTCGTGTGGAGAGACAACAGGGGTGCCCTCATCAAGAAAGATGACAGGATGAAGGTAAGATTTCTGAAATAATGTCTTTATATCCACGATGAAACATGAATACAGGAATTTTAGTCGAAAGAAAGAAAATCTGTAATAAGTTACACTAATTTACCAATAGATGGCGCTGTATGTAGTGATACTTCAATGTTTTTAAATCATGTTAGATATTTATTTTATTATTGTAGAATGCGTCCTTGGCTTATAATGTTTACATACACATTTTTAACATATTTTATACAAATTTATTAATAAATATGATTATGTTTCAAAACCTTGTCACTAGATGTCGATGCAATTATAATTTTAAGATTATTCGCTTGATGTATTGATGTATGAATTATTTTAAACTTGTATGTTTAGGCTGTTCGTATTAGCTCTATGGCTGAGACTATCTACTACTACTAGAATAAAATAAAATAAATAACTCAAAGCTCGATGCCATATAGAAATTACACATTTTTTTTTTAAAGAACTTAATGGCTTTTATAATTTGTAACTAGATGTCGCTATAATTAAAACGCATTCCCCTTTTTAATCCAGGTGCTTCGTTCAGGCGAGCTAGTAATCTCATCACTTCGCTGGAGCGACATGGGAGAGTTCACTTGTTACGCGACCAATGTATTCGGCTCGCAACTCGCCAAAACGTTCGTGTATCCTGCCCGAGTAAGTATTACCTTTTATTGCCAAAAAGAATATCTTTAAACTACACGCCTTCTTATTAACATTTTAAATATGTAATGACAAAGTTTATAATGGTGCAGTTGTTTAAGTAATCACTCTGCCACTACGAGCGCTCTGATAATTTTTTTTTCATCTTTATTTTTAAATAAGCCTTTGTATCCACAAGGATATGTGAACTGTCGAAATGTATCCGAAAAGGCACGTTTGGCTGTTCATAGAGGACTATTAGTGCCCACACTTATGTATGGAAGTGAAAGTTGGGTATGGCAAAAGAAGCATGAGAGCAGAATAAATGCTGTAGAAATGAGAGCGTTGAAAAGCATATGTAGTGTGACTCTGAAAGATAGAATAAGGAATAGTGTGATTAGAGAGAGATGCGGCATGAAAGTGGATATAGTGACAAGAATAGAAAAGGGTATGTTAAGCTGGTTTGGACATGTAGAAAGAATGGACGAGGAAGGACTGACTAAGAAAGTTTATAAGGCTAGTATGAATGGAACAGTCGCAAGAGGAAAACCTAGGCGAAAGTTTCTCGATCAGATCGGAGGCGTTCTGGACAAAGGCCAGGTTAAGAGCTCCTTGAACCGACGGACGTGTATGAGGAATGTGATGAAAGTGAATGAAGCCAGAGAAGTGTGTCAGGATCGTAGCAAATGGAAATCCGTAGTCTTTGCCTACCCCTCTGGGAAACAGGCGTGTATCTATGTATGTATGTATGGATATGTGGACCCCGTCGTACCTTATCATACACAACACAAAATTATCTTAATATTTACCAGATAAGAGAATTATTGACGATTATTGCGGCAGACTTCAACCAAAGCACACAACCGCGTTGCATTGCGTTCCTAACACAATTCATCGGCAAATGCTACAACGTCTTCAATTTTGCCACACATGTCAAGTGCTCTGATCATTGCGGGTTAAACCACCACACAGTACAAAAATTTGCGTGATCCATAGATGGTTGTCGTCTGCGTGATCAAAATTGATCTCTGCCTAGTCTCTCAGTGAGACATAAAGCTGCCTCGATATTCTCGTGGCTTGCATGGGTTCGATTCTCGGGCCTGGCAAGGTGTTACTGAAATATTGTTATTTTTTTTATACAACTATTGTGGCAAACAATCATACGGCCCACCTGATGGTAAGTGGTCACCGTAGCCTATGGACGCCTGCGACACCAGAGGCATCACTTGCGCGTTGCCGACCCTTTAGGAAAGGAAGAAGAGGAAAAGGAAGTGGGAAGGGGAAGGCGCGAGTGTTATTGGGCCTCTAGCACTCTCACTCATCGAACGAAACACAACAGTAGAAATACTGCTATTTCACGTCGATATTCTGTGAGAGGGTAGTCCTACCCTGGTCGAGCCGGCCCATTCATGCTGAAATCCGCGAGGCTCTACTACTTTCTGAATAATAATAATAGCAGCATAAAACCTAGAAGAGATCTTGGAAAACGACAATTGACTCGCCCTCAACTATTCCTCTTTTTTTATATTAAATCACCATTAATATATATTTTCTTTTGTTGCAGGCTGGTTAAACGAACAAACAAACGTGCAAGCGTCGAGTATACTTAACTGGATGTTCCTGTTATTATAAGTTTGTAATTAGGGGCGCCACACGCTACGCGTTCGAACGCTGCGGTTCACGTTTTTAGGCTTCTTGGTACTTACAAATGTATCAACCAGAAATGATAATATCAATATTTTTATTAAGTAAGAATTAAATTACAAACAATGTAATTTTTTTGACAGGTTAATGCAATTTTGTGACGATATAATGACATTTTTGACAGAATAATGCAATTTTTGACGTAATAATGCAATTTTTGACAGGATTACAATTTTTATATAATAACCTTTCTGAAAACGAAATGTTTTTGTACTTTCCTGTCATTTTATCCTTTAAGATTACGCAAAATTATTCTGTTTTGAATTGTTATCTTCAGTTACATGTACAATTATAAATAGCGCATAATTTAGATGGCTTTTATAATTTACCCAAGCCAGTCATCGAACCGACGAGTACAGAAGTATTAGTAGTCCGTACAATTACCAGTAAGCCAAAGAGGCAAGTTAATTATAGTACATAATGTAAGTGTCTGTAAACAATGTATATTTTTACTGTTTTTGCTTCCCTCATTGTTATTTCATACAAATGATATGCAGGAGTTTGTAAACAAGCATTTGTGCCGTCTGGATTATTTTTGACATACCTTTTACACATATACCTACATGTATTTCTATAGCCGCCATATTTATAAACGGCTTATGTTTAACTTATCACCAGATATAGTAAAATATAACAGTCAAAAATAATAAATGATCACTAAATTGCACAGCAAAATATATTTAAAGAGATCAAAATAAGTCGACGGAGCCCCGCCTCGAGGGGCTCCTATTTTTGGGTGGGTTTAAGAAGGAACCTAAAATAACCTAACCCTTCCGAGATGGAATGAAGTGATTTGAGGCGTATAGGTTATAATCATAATCATAATCATTTATTTGTCAAACATAGGTATTTACATATAAAGATCTTGGATACAAAATATTTTGTGCGCTATGCTTTGCCAATATTGACATACAAATTAGTAACATAAAAAAAAATGAAATTGTCATAACCAAAATTTCAAGAGAAAACCATAATAAAAAAAAAATAATAGATAATAATTTAACAGTAATACTCAGTTCTCGTTATGATATATTTTAATAAGCATATTTTGCTGCGCAATTACTATTTTTGGTGGTCATTAATGTCATTATATTTAATCCCTTTATAAACAGCCCCACTGCTGGAAATGGGCTTCTTATTCACAATCCTTAGTCAACAGTCCATCACGCTGGTTTAGTGAGGGTTGGCAGACTTCCCATTAAATGTTAGTGATATTGTCCGTAACTGTTAGAGCGAGCTATAATTAACAATTTAATTTAATACTAGTTTTTGCGCGCGGCTCCGCCCGCGTGGTACCTACATCAATAAAAAGTAGCCTATGTCCTTCCCCAAGTCTTAAACTATATCTGTACCAAATTTCATCTAAATCGGTTGAGTGGTTTAGCCGTGAAAGATAACAGACAGACAGCCAGATAGACAGAGTTACTTTCGAATTTATAATATTAGTAAGGATAAACATAAATTTGTATATATATGTCAGGTGCGCGCCGTGGGATTGAACTTGAGATTTCTGCACCTTTTTCATTCAAATTGATGCAATTGACAGTGTAAGTCCAATACCAAATTTATATTCATGTAAACTTATTTGTAACATAACACCTACGGGTAACATAACCATATGTGTTTTTTATTACATGCAGAAAAAATATTTTATACTCAATAATAAAGTAAATATACTATTATATTATTTCCAATATAGATGTATGGTTCGCTTGTTTACATAAATTCTGCATATAATCCTTTCCTTTTCATGTTCATGTCATATTAAAGAGGTTTAAAGGAAGCTTAAAGACGTATAGAGGCGGCTGGACCGCCGTGCAGGTAAAACGCAGCGTTTCACCCGCGGCCCAAGTCTGCTGTTTTTATAAATTCGTCATTCCGACACGACGTAACTACAATTCCATTGTCATTTTGCTAAAAGTTCGTAATCTGCTAAATTCATAATGGTCGATCATTGGTCGGTCAATGGTCTCGTAATAGCATTGTGGTAGAATGACATGTTGTATTGCCATTATTATAAAACCCGTCAGTAGAAGTGATTATTGAAAAACTACTACTAAAGAAGAATGGGCCAACGTAGTATCACCCTACAGAGTTTTCTAAAAATCTCGGAGCTTTTCGTATCATATTTATTTTTCTTTAAAATATTTATATACAATGAGGTAAATTTTTTGAAACAATAAAATATAGAATATTATTATTATACAAGCCAGCGCATTCTCTTTTGAACATTTATTCATGCCAGATTTCGTTTATAAATATAATATTTTGACATATTATTTATTAGTGTTAAAAGCAATTTGATCAAAGGAACTGTCAAAATTTTATATATTGCATAGGTACATCGTTATGTACGAGATTAGGTACTATTATATGCCATTTTTTCAATGGAGTGTCAGTACTTGACCATCGGAGTCATAATGACGCCATTATATTAGTAGATTACCAAACTTGTCAAAATCAACAATTATGAAATCAATGATAGACCATTCTGATACTGTTGTAATATTTAGCAGACTTGGACCCCTGGTCGTGTAAAAACCCCCTTAAAAATCGAGTCTGCCTATTTTTTATTATATTTTTCTTTAAGATAATGTTGTTGTTTTTTAATAATAATAATAAGACACAATTACGTGTTGAAAAACCGAATAATATTGTATTAAATATTTAATTAATTAAATAATTGTGATCAACTTTAATAATGTATACTTATTATTTGTAGACTGTGATTGAATATAGATAACAATAAATGAAATGATGAATTATTATTGGTATTATTATTTTTGTACGAGTATTTTTCTAACATCGGCCGCTAGAAAGTTACCCGGACCGTCCGGTCCCACCCGGCTTACATCGAGCCTTGGGTTTAGATTTTTAATGTAGACTGTCAAAGGACAAGGGACCACTCCCGATTTGCCATTACAACTGTACAGCAAATTATTGGCTCCGGTCCAGTGCCGGATTAATCACGTAGCAAGAGTAGCAATTGCTACGGGCCCCGCGCGAAAGGGGGCCCCGCATATTTAAACCCACTCACCTCTGCCCGAGCGTAATTTTTTGAGTTAAACTTATTACTTAAGATGTCGTATATTAAATTTACTTGATGTCACAAAAACGTGAAATGTTACAACTTTTCCTACTAAGATAATCCACGTCAGAGAATCGGTAACCGACTATTTCCTTGGCGTAAATAAAACACCGAATTTCATACGGTAAACGCACAAGTTCCACAAAAAGTCGCTCGTGTAAATGTGTAGTTTCAGTCGGCCCAATAATCAGCTCTACAAAAAGTCTGACGTATGCAAGCACTCTTACCTGAAAGAATTTGCTACGGGCCCCGCGCTTGCTTAATACGGCACTGGCTCCGGTAGTTATAAAACTATTGTTCAATATGACACCTAATTAATAAGAATTATGAGGATCGGTCTTATTAAAAAAATATGTTAGGCGTCCATATGATCAGGACATGTATATAATCAAAGGATCAGATGTTTGGAACCTGCAAAATTTTAAAGGGTCGAGTCTTCAGGACAAATTTTGCAGATTGTTTGTACCTAACAGCTATTGTCGTGGTAGAAAGCACATCGCACTCTTAATAAAACAGAAGCCTATCTGAGATTTTCGGATTAAACAAATTTAAACTCTGTTGCAATTACTTAACACAAATATAATATTAGAATTATAGTCACGCATTAGAGTTCAAATTGCCTTTCTTCCAAATTTTGAGTTAAGTTAGTGTTTTATTAAAAGTGCGACATATTGCTGGCAGTTCCAGCGTGCCGTACCGTCGCACGTAACTCAGTATACCTCCCTCACTAAGGCAGCCCAACGCTCTCGTAAACTTTATCCCAGAAGTTGATAGTTTTGCGGATGAATGGAAAGTATTATTATTAGAATGTATGAGGTACTGTGAGCAGAATGCATGAAAGCTAAATTTTTAATATATATTAAATTATTGTGTTTAAATAGTCGTTCAATTTGATGTAAAAAAAAACAAATAAATAAATGGGTGATCATGATGATGATGTAAGGTCCCAGGTTTAATAACCGGTAAGAATGTTTTTGACGTGACAACGTCTAATAAATCAATGAACGCCAGCTGCACGCACGAAAAAGGATGAGTCATTGTCCCGTTACGCTTATTGTAACGCTACAATCGGAGCGAAAGGCACGATCGGCTTGTATGACGTTGTCACGTTAAACTATCGTCCGTAAACCGACTTTACAGACAACCAATTTTTTATGAAGTTTATCTATTGAATTCTCAGCAACACGAAATACCATCCCCATTTCGCTTGACCTAATAATATTCCTAACGAAAAATATGCGCGTAATACACTTCTACCTACTACTACGGGAATAACCAAGACTTTGTTTAAATATACTCAAAATTGCGTATACATTTTGACGAGACGATATTTCACACAAGTCGTGAGGATGATGAGGGCATGGGCAGGTATGCAGGTGACAGCGTCGTGCGTAAATGATTTATGAGCACACGAACGGCACAGTTGGATGTTCTAACTAATATTCATTATAGTACTAGTCACGGTATTGTAGTACTGCTAGTCACAATTTGTTAAACAATAAATATGAAAACGGAGAGATTTTAATTAAACATATTGTTCTTTATCTTTAATAAGTATAATTTTAATTAAACATATTGTTATTTATCTTTAATAAGTATAATTTTAATTAAACATATTGATCTTTATCTTTAATAACTATAATTTTAATTAAACATATTGTTATTTATCTTTAATAAGTATAATTTTAATTAAACATATTGTTCTTTATCTTTAATAAGTATAATTTTAATTAAACATATTGTTATTTATCTTTAATAAGTATAATTTTAATTAAACATATTGTTATTTATCTTTAATAAGTATAATTTAAATCCAAAGAATTGTTAAAAATTCCTGTGTCGCGGGGGACTTTACAAACATTCAAACAACGGACACAAAGAATACCCAGACTCCGAACAATCTTTTGTGGATCACACACATTTTTGTCCCGCTTTGGATTCGAACCCACAACACTCGCCGCAATGGCAGCGGCGAGGTGACCACTTAAACCACTACGCCATCCGTGCAGTAATGAAATTGTTCTTTATGTCCGTTCTTTAATGTTCGAAAGTCTCCCGCGTCACATATTCTTTCCTAGAGCAGGAGTTATGGATAGAAAAATTGCGTCTTCTCCTTAGTCTTTATTATTCCCAAATCACTTGGGGTCGGCTTTCTAGTCTAACCGGATTTGACTGGATATCAGTTTTTACACGGAGCGACTGCCATCTGACCTCCGCAACCTGAAGGCTAACGATACCCTAAAGCTAGACCAGTGTCAGGATATCCTGACACTGGTCTAGCTTTAGGTTAAATTATTATATCGTTCTTAACCTGTCACATTTTTTAGATTTCTACTTGGAAAACCCATTTCTCTCTTCTCCCTAGCCTTTATTATTCCCAAGTCACTTGGGATAGGCTTTCTAGTCTAACCGGATTTGACTGGATATCAGTTTTTACACGGAGCAACTGCCATCTGAACTCCGCAACCCGAAGGCTAACTATACCCTAAAGTTAGACCAGTGTCAGGATATTAGAGGGCACTGACTTCCAATAACGACTGCCATAGATGTTCATGGCAGCCGGGACCGACGGCTTAACATGCTCTCCGAGGCACGGAGCAGGCGATAATTGTCAATCAATACGCACATAATTTCGAAAAGTCATATAACTTTCGAAAGTCTGAAGTGCGCGACGTGGGTTCAAACCCGAACCTCTGCATTACAGTCTGTTGGTCTCCCCACTGAGCTATCGCTATTGGATAGAAAAATTGCGTCATACAGTATACTAAATACAATGTATATTAATTCTGTCCGAGGCTCGCAGTTCGCTTCCTAGAGTGTAATTGTGGTGTTTCCAGTTTGTAACGCGCTGTGTAGGTACATCATATGTTCTCTGATGCAACTTTCGTGTGCACACGCCGCTTCGCCGCTTTGCATATACACCAGTTATGAGCTGGGGACTAGTTATAAACGACAGCGGTTCTATAACATATCATAATACAAATACAATCTATATATATATAAAACTCTTCCGTTACTGAGTGACTGACAGACAACGCACAGCCGAAACTATTGGGCGCAAGAAGCTGAAATTTAACATGTATGTTCCTTGGGTACTGTAGGGGTGCACTAAGAAGGGATTTTCCGAAATTCCCACGGGATTGGGAAGAGATGGATAAATAAAAAAACATTGCGGGCAAAGCCGCGGGCATCCTCTAGTTATTTATAAGATTCGAGGGCCCTATTCGTTAGGTCCACATATGGCAAGTGGCAGGATAAACATAATAATAATAACGATTTAATAAACTCCATAATTATGTAGCGATAGTTCTGCAACTCCCTTACCAGTGCCTCATTAGGTGTACCATCCCATTTTGGGTTAAAACTTTCGAAGGACCTCTTCACGTTGGACCTATGTATGTACCCGTGTAAGCCGCCCAAAGGGCTAGGTGGTTACCTAAGCTACTAGGGAAATACCCTTGAAAAGAGAAACAGAATAATGTCAAGTCCTTAATGCAGATAAAGGCGGTAATGCTCGGCACTCTTGTACGAAGTTTCCTCTCTTTGGAGCCCTAACAACCAATGGTGTGGCCCTTATGCTATATACCGGGGATTCGTCGTATGTTTTTTTTGTATTTATAAATGGGTTTTCGAAATTATGTGCGTATTGATTGACAATTATCGCCTGCTTCGTGCCTCGGAGAGTACATTAAGCCGTCGGTACCAGCTGCCATGAACATCTACGGCAGTCGTTATTGGGAAGTCAGTGCCCTCTAATATCCTGACACTGGTCTAACTTTAGGGTATAGTTAGCCTTCGGGTTGCGGAGTTCAGATGGCAGTTGCTCCGTGTAAAAACTGATATCCAGTCGAATCCGGTTAGACTAGAAAGCCGATCCCAAGTGACTTGGGAATAATAAAGGCTAGGGAGAAGAGAGAAATGGGTTTTCCAAGTAGAAATCTAAAAAATGTGACAGGTTAAGAACGATATAATAATTTCCTCTTGGCTCCAGACATGTATTGTTACGGCGGCCTATAGGGCTACAAAATAAGCTTACAGACATGTGTACTCTCTATTCCCTCACTTTAATAGTCCGATGGAATGTCAATGCGACACAACCGGAGAGAGATCAAATGCAGGACCAACAGCTTTACGTGCTTCGCGAGGCAATGGAGCGTGCAATCAGCCACGTTCCTAACGCCTGGCTGATTATTAAAATTTCTTCATGAAAACATAATAATTTTTTTTTGTGCTACTTAGGTGGCTAACAAGCATACGGCCCACCTGATGGTTAGTGGTCACCGTAGCCTATGGACGCCTGCAACACCAGAGGCACCACTTGCGCATGGCCGACCCTTTAGGAAAGGAAGTGGGAAGGATAAAGAGCGGGCAGAGGGCAAGAGAGTGATTTAGCCTCCGGTACTCTCACTCAACGAACGAAACACAACAGTAGGTATACTGGTATTTCACGTCGATATTCCGTGAG
Source organism: Catocala sponsa (assembly GCA_963564715.1). Lineage (NCBI taxonomy): Eukaryota > Metazoa > Arthropoda > Insecta > Lepidoptera > Erebidae > Catocala > Catocala sponsa. Next base: position 15,918,930 of record OY751351.1, read on the forward strand.
AGGGTAGTCCTTCCCCGGTCGAGCCCATTCATGCTGAAATCAGCGAGGCTCTACTACTGCTACTACTATTATTGGCGTTCGTTACCTAAAAATTTGCAACGAAGCCCTTCTACCATTCCATTTAAGCCATGGCATCTTAGTCTAAACCCGTTAATCCTATGATTTAAACCACACAACACCAAAGCTTGTAATTTTCCGTCGTCACGACGCCAAACGGCTTTTCCTAAACTAACGACTCTCTTCAAATACCCATCTATTTATTTTACAACTTGTAAAACTGTATGTTTTACGTAAACTAGACCACCATGCTTGACTTCTCACGCAAGAACCCAGTGTCTGACTATCCTGACCATCGACGAAAAGCCCAGCTTACGTACGCAAATGCTCGATCTACAATATATGTTTAATCGTTTCTTCTCCTTCTTCTCCCTAGCCTTTATTATTCCCAAATCACTTCAGGTCGGCTTTCTAGTCTAACCGGATTTGATTGGATATCAGTTTTTACACGGAGCGGCTGCCACCTGACGTCCGCAACCCGAAGGCTAACGATACCCTAAGGCTAGACCAGTATCAGGATATTAGAGGGCACTGACTTCCCAATAACGACTGCCATAGATGTTCATGGCAGCCGGGACCGACGGCTTAACGTGCTCTCCGAGGCAGGGAGCAGGCGATAATTGTCAATCAATACGCACATAATTTCGAAAAGTCATATAACTTGCGAAAGTCAGAGGTGCGTGACGTGGTTTCGAACCCGAGACCCTCTGCTTTGCAGTCTGTCGGTCTCCCTACTGAGCTATCGCTGCTTTTTGAATAATCGTTTATTTGTACATATTCAAATATATATAATTCTTCTGTACGTGTGTTGACAGTGAACTCCGCCTAAACGGCTGGACCGATTTGAATGAAACTTTTTGTGTGTGTTCAAGTGGATTCGAGGATGGTTTAGATATGCTTTTTTTTCTTTTCTTTTTTGTACAGAACAACGTCTGTCGGGACAGCTAGTATTCATATAAAAACCTACGCTTACATCCCCGAAGGGGTAAGCAGAGATGCATTGCGTCTATATTTCGTTAGCATTGTAAAATGCTGTTCTGTAATAGGGAGCAAACTTATTGCTATTTCAGGCACAGTTCCTATCTCAGCCAAAACTTCTTAACAGAAAAACATAATAACGCTTTGCCCGACCTGGAAATCGAACTCAAGACCTATTGCTATTTCAGGCACAGTTCCTATCTCAGCCAGAACTTCTTAACAGAAAAACATAATAACGCTTTGCCCGACCTGGAAATCGAACTCAAGACCTATTGCTATTTCAGGCACAGTTCCTAACTCAGCCAGAACTTCTTAACAGAAAAACATAATAACGCTTTGCCAGACCCGGAAATCGAACTCACGACATTTGATACTTGTAACTGTTGGACAATTTATAACACCACCTGTAACGATGTTTTCTGAAAATTAATAAATTATTTGATTTGATTTGATTAATGTAAAATAAAAAATACAATATACCTAACTTTAAAACCACAAGACTTGAAAAAACTTTAGTGTTCTTGTTAGATAACTATCACCCAGCCGTTGGTCCACAACTTACGTAACATACTAATATTATAAAGCTGAAGAGTTTGTTTGTTTGTTTGTTTGAACGCGTTAATCTCAGGAACTACTGGTTCGATTTGAAAAATTATTTTTATGGGATAGCCTATTTACCGAGAAAGATTATAGGCTACATAACATCACGCTACGACCCACGGCGACGGCGCAATAATCATAATCGCGGGTGAAACCGCGGGCACATCTAGTTCTATATATAGCATAATATACAGCTACATTTCCCATTCCTTTTCTATCATTTAATCTTTACTTACTTGCCCCAAGAATCGATAACGCAGGTGTTACACTAAAAAGTTACCATCAGACGGCTCAAAAGCTTGTTTGCCATTTTCGTACAAAAAAGAACGTTTCATTCACCTTGGAGCTCCAGGAGTCACATCCGTGCCATAATTGGGCCGGTGGTTATAAATTTTAAGTTCATCTTAAGACAAGTCCTTGGAATAACCCAGGTCATATCGTTGGAGGAATCGTGATGATATAATTACATGTATATGAGGAAATATACAAATTAGTATCGAATGTGCACCGAGGTCGGGCGACCCAATTAGAGGCGAAATTAAAATATATTATGTAGCATCATGAACGTTGTTTCACATTCTAAAGTTGTGTTTACATCTGTGAATTGGAACTTACTCATAATAAAAATACGGGATTAAATATAATGACCACCAAAAATAGTAATTGCACACCAAAATGTGCTTACTAAAATATATCATAACGAGCACCTATACGCCTCAAATCACTGCATTCCGTCTCGGAAGGGTTAGATTATGTTAGGTTCCTTCTTAAACCCAAAAAGATCTGGGGCTCTAGGGGGCTCCTACGACTTATTTTGATCTCTTTGCTGTGCAATTAATATTTTTGGTATTAAAATGCGGTTTTAATTTTGGTGATCATTTACTATTTTTGACTGTTATATTTTACTATATCTGGTGATAAGTTAAACAATACATGTATTTTAGTCTATGAGGTATTTATCTGTGCCAGCCGAAATAAATAATTATTTTCTTTATTATTTCATTTTACGATAATAGTTACTTTTTTAAATATCATTCTAAAAAACACATTTGAAATTTAAAAACTGTGATGATTGGGAACAGGCTCAGTTACCGGCGGTAGCTAGGGCCAGAGAGAGGAAATTTTTTTTTTATGTAATTAATGTGGCAAACAAGCATACGGCCCACCTGATGGTAAGTGGTCACCGTAGCCTATGGACGCCTGCAACACCAGAGGCATTACTTGCGCGTTACCGACCCTTTAGGGAAGGAAGTGGGAAGTAGAAGGAGCGGGAAGGGGGAAAGAGAGTGATTAGGCCTCCAGCACCCACCTCCTCACGATGCGAGCCATGTCAAGCAATACGGTCTACTGCATCAGAGACTTAATCCAGCCGTCGAACGCGAGCCTCTTTTAGGTGGTGATCTCTCTTAAAATCTGGTAAATTATAATTATTGAGCTAATTGATTATTTATACGACGTATGTATGGTAAGATAAAAAAAGACTATCAGTTGCTTGCACGGATGGCGTAGTGGTTTAAGTGGTCGCCTCGCCGCTGTAACTGTGCCGAGTGTTATGAGTTCGAATCCCATACGGAATAAAAATTTGTGTGATGGTTGTTCTGAGTCTGGATGTTCTTCGGGTCCGCTGTTTAAATGTCTGCGAAGTCACCCGCGACACAGGAATGATTCCTAGTGCGGGAGATGTCTTTTTACAGAAATAAAGAAAAAAGTAGTAGTGGTTAGTGTAACTGACTGCCACGCCTGAGGTCGCGGGTTCGATGCCCGCACAAGTCAAACATTTGTGTGCATGAACATGGATAATAATAATAATAATATTCTACCACATACACACAACACCATCTAGCCCAAACTAAGCAGAGCTTGTACTATGGGTACTAGACAATGGATAAACATACATATATACTTATTTTTTTGTAAATACATACATATTATACATAGAAACACCCAGACCAAGACAAACACCCATGTTCATGCACACAAATGTTTGACTTGTGCGGGAATCGAACCCGCGACCTCAGGCGTGGCAGTCGGTTACACTAACCACTACTGTCTTGGTCTGGGTGTTTTATGTGTAATATGTATACAAAAAAAAAAGTATATATAGTCCATTGTCTAGTACCCATAGTACAAGCTCTGCTTAGTTTGGGCTAGATTGGGCAAATAATAACTAAAGTAGATACTATTCGAGACTTGAGAGTAATTCATGACAGCAAGCTTACGTACAGCAAACACATAGAGGCAATTAAACAAAAAGCTAACAAATCATTAGGATTTATAATAAGATCATGTGCACATTTTAATACTATTAAACCCATAAAAATACTTTATTTTTCTTACGGCCGCAGTCATCTGGAATACGCTTCGCAAGTTTGGAACCCCCAATACGAAATATATAAAACTGGAGTCAGTCCAGAGAAAGTTTTTGCGGTATCTGGATTTCAAAGCAAAGCAAGTCTCAAATGACTACATCCAACGTTGTAAAAGATACCACTTCTTGCCTTTAGATCGCCGTCGGCAAATAAGTGATATTACGTATCTCATGAAAATTATTAATGGCTCCGTCGATTGCCCTCAACTTGTTTCAAGTATAAACTTCAAAATACCATACGCAGGATTGAGACAACGTCCGCTTCTTGACATACCGCTCGTATCAACCAATTACAGGCGAAATAGCTTTTTCTCTCGAAGCGCAGATAGTTTTAATGGCCTCTCTCCGCAGGACGAAATAGATATGTTCCATACCAGTCCAGAATCTCTAAGACGCATTCTAAGTAAGGAATTCTTCGGTGGTGACCGAATCACTGTAAAATGATGTGTTATCTGGATATTTTAATTGTATTATAAATAGCACATTATTATATATTATATATATTATACTTGTGTTTACCTGGTACTGCTATTTACTTATTTATTTATGTATTAACGCTTATCTAATCCATTAATAAGATGTTATTGTAATGTTATGTGGATATGGTTAAGTTGAATGCAATTCTCAATGTTATATTTTAGTACTTTTGCTTTTTGTCTGTTTATATTACTTCTTTTTTTTATTTATCTTTTAAATTAGGTACCTACATAGAAAAATATTTGTGGAAGCTTGTTAATAGCAACATTCATTGCACATTGTAACTACATATATTCTGGATTATTAGTAGCTTTCCAATATAAAATTAAATTAAAATTAGATGGTGTTGTGTGTATGTGGTAGAATATTATTATTAATTAATTTATAACCAGTGTTCCACAAATAACTAAATTGCCAGATTAAATAAAAGGTGTGTCTTTATAAAATGATTATGAAATACAACGTGACTCTACTGTGAACACAGACTTAACACTCTATCTATACATGTATAATCATCATTCCCATCATAGCAGTTTTGTAGATCGCAACAAGAATACACACAAACGTACTTACAAAACAATACTACCTAATTACTGCCAAGGTTACATTTCTTGGATTCAAACCTACAGCTGATGGAAATGTTTAACTATCGACATCGATGTTATTGAATAAAACTTGTAAATTGCGCCGATGGCGCAGTGATTAAAGTGATTACTATATCACAGGTTACAGTTCGATTGCTGTACAAAACAAAAATTGGTGTGATTCAGGGATATGTGATCCAAAACTGGCTGTTATTTGTGTCAGTTGTTTGATTTTCTAGCAACAGGGATTAATCCCTAGTACCAGAGCTATCATTATTAAGTTAAAATATCGACGTGAAATAGCAGTATTCCTACTGATGTTGTGTTTCGTTCGGTGAGTGAGAGTGCCGGAGGCCCAATCACCCTGTTTCCCCTTTCCCGCTCCTTCTCCTTCCCACTTCCTTTCTTAAAGGGTCGGCAACGCGCAAGTGATGCCTCTGATGTTGCAGGCGTCTATAGGCTACGGTGACCACTTACCATCAGGTGGGCCGTATGCTTGTTTGCCAGCTAAAGCGTATAAAAAAAAAATATATATATTTTTGTCCCATTTCTAAAAGATAATCTCCACATTCTAATCAGGAAATCACCATATTACTCCTACTTTCTCACTCTCAATTTCCTGTTAAAGAATGGTACTGTCCTGGAAGAGTCGGCACAATGAGTTAAGTAATGCCTACTATGCCAATGCACCGAGTATCGTGAGTTCGAATCCGGCTCAAAAACTCGTGTTATCTTTAATTATTTGATGACGATATGAATAAGCTAGCTCACTCGGGGAAGAGCCATCCTATTACAAGGACAGCGAGAGCGGTGTTACTGTCTTTCTCCTGATAATTACGAATACTGCAGCCTCACGTAACTACATCTTCCATTCATGTGTGTAAATCACCTTCTTTTTACATGCAAAGAAAGAAAAGTATAAATAGGTATATACTTCCAAATACCACACGCACGAAGTCGCGGAAAAAGCTAGTAATCAATAAATAATAATATCCTACAGGCCGAATTTAGGTACACTCTCTGTTCCCTCGATGGGACGGCAATCCGACACGACCGGAGAAAGATCAGGCGCAACCCGCAGGACCAACGGCTTTACGTGCTTTTCGAGGCATGGAGGTGTGTACGGTATGTCCACCTCTTAATTTCGGGCTACTATTGAGAATTTCTTGTCAAACACCCTACTGTTTGCTGATCCGACTCAGGATTCGAAACCAAGACCTCTTGCATAGCAGACGCACACACCACCGCTGCGCCACTTTAATTATCCGGTACTTGCGTCATATGCTTGCGTGCCACCTTGGTAAAATCAAAAACACATCTCAACTTTATAAAAACCGGTTAATAATGTTTTTTTTATTATTTTAATATTTTGTAGGTGTTAATTATATACTTAGCATTAATACGAGAGCTTGTTAATTGAATCTTAATTGTTATATCTAAAGTTAATAAGGTATTATAGAAAAATTAACTTAATTGTAATGTAATCTTTATTTATAATAATTAAAGGAAGGAATATTAAAGGAAGTAAAATAAGCTTATGTTTTTGGTTTGTGTATACTAGTATTCGATTTGTCTCTTAGGTAAATCTATACATATTCTATTAATAGAAGCACGAAATCTAGGCACATACCCGGCAGACGTATACATAGACTGACATCTAAAAGTTAGGTTTTAAAAATAAAAACTTGCTTCCAACTTATGCTTCAGGCAGTGCTTCAAATATTAATACATACATACATAGATTCACGCCTGTTTCCCAGAGGGGTAGGCAGAGACTACGGATTTCCATTTGCTACGATCCTGACATACTTCTCTGGCTTCATTCACTTTCATCATATGCCTCATACACGCCCGTCGGTTCAAGATGCTCTTGCCTTTGTCCAGTACGCCTCCGATCTGATCGAGAAACGTTCGCCTAGGTTTTCCTCTTGCGACTGTTTCATTCACACTAGCTTAAAATATTAATACTATGCCGTATGTCCTTAGGGTAGAGTCCTTAGGGGTCCACAAAGACAAAACTTCTATTAGATACAAGTATCTCATATTACATATCGCAGAATATGTCTAGACTCTCTTTAAAATATCTTACCTGTAAAGCTTAATAAAACTTTTACCCGAACCAGGCATCTTACCCGAGGACCTTACGAAAGACATTAACTTAAAAAAAGACTTTCAAGGATACTTATGCTATTGGACCATAGATAAGGCGATGTCCGAAGGACGCTGGCTTCTATAAATATAAAAATAAACAGAAAATTTTCCTCTCAATAATAAATATTTAAAAAGCGAAGTCTTGGAATTTTTGAAGTAATACCAAACATATGCACATAATATATGTAATGCGGGCGAAACTATTCCAGGAATTCCATCAATAAAACATTGTTTTAACATACTTGTTCACTATATTTAGGCTCACGCTTATTTTCCGGAGAGGTAGGCAGAAACTACGAATTTGCTTAATTAACTTTCATTAACTTAAGCGGAGCTAGCTCAGTGGGGAGACCAACAGACTGCAATGCAGAGGGTCTCGGGTTCGAACCCACGTCGCGAACCTCTGACTTTCGGAAGTTAGTTATATGATTTTTCGAAATTATCTGCGTATTGATTGACAATTATCGCCTGCGCCGTTGCCTCGGAGAGCACGTTAAGCCGTCGGTCCCGGCTGCCATGAACATCTATGGCAGTCGTTATTGGGCAGTCACTGCCCTCTAATATCCTGACACTGGTATAGCCTTAGGGTATCGTTAGCCTTCGGGTTGCGGAGGTCAGATGACAGTCGCTCCGTAAAAAAATTGATATCCAGTCAAATCCGGTTAGACTAGAAAGTAGACACCAAGCGACTTGGGAATTATAAAGGCTAGGGGAAGAAGACATTAAGCGGAGATAGCCTAGTAGAAGCCCGTTGGACTGCCACGCAGAGGTCTCGGGTTCGATCCCAAGACACGCACGTCCGACTTTTTAAAGTAATGTACGTATTAATTAGTTAATTATCGCTTGCTTTAAAGATGAAGGAAAACATCGTGAGGGAACCTGCATATCTGAGAGTTCTTCATAATGTTCTCGAAGATATGTGAAGGGCCAGCGTGGTGGACTATGGCCTCACCCTTCCCACACTGAGAAGAGGCCTATGCCCAGCAGTGGAATAGTTTAGATATAAGGTTGATATTATTATTTATGTTTTTCCGACGTTTAAAGTGCTCTTACCCTGGCCTTTCTGCAGAATATCTGTAACTCCCTACGACTTCCCCTATCAATTCCATACCTATAATCGCCTTTTACTATTTCTTGTTTCATCTGTTATCGTTCATTGTTTCCATCAGTACCGGATTAATTACGTAGCAAGAGTAGCAATTTCTACGGGCCCGCGCGAAAGGGGGCTCCGCATATTTAAACCCACTCATCTCTGCTTGAGCGCAATTTTTTGAGTGAAACTTACTACTTAAGATGTGGTATATTGAATTTACTTGATGTCACAAAAACGTGAAATGTTACAACTTTTCCTACTAAGACAATCCAAGTCAGAGAATCGGTAACCGACTATTTCCTTGGCGTAAATAAAACACCGAATTTCATACGGTAAACGCACAAGTTCTACAAAAAGTCGCTCGTATAAATGTGTAGAGTTTCAGTCGGCCCAATAATCAGCTCTACAAAAAGTCTGACGTATGCAAGCACTCTTACCCGAAAGAATTTGCTACGGGCCCCGCGCTTGCTTAATCCGGCATTGGTTTCCATGTTCCCAAAACACCAACAGTCTCATCTTTAAAATGTTCATTCTGCGTCGTCGCATTAGTGGTTTATTTTAACTTTTAAAGAGACAATCCTACACTATAGAAAAACCTGTTGCCTGGGAGACTTTTCAAGCATTCAAATAACAAAGAACAAGAAGACTTAGACTCGGAATGGCTACTTGTGAAACACACAAATGTTTGTCCACACTCGGGGTTGTGGCAAAGCGAGGTGTAGTTACCTTGTAGTTGAGCAGCGATACCTAAGCGGGGAGACCAACAGACTGCAATGCAGAGGGTCTCGGGTTCGAACCCACGTTGCGCACCTCTGACTTTCGGAAGTTATATGACTTTTCGAAATTATGTGCGTATTGATTGACAATTATCGCCTGCTTCGTGCCTCGGAAAGCACGTTAAGCCGTTGGTCCCGGCTGCCATGAACGTCTATGGCAGTCGTTATTGGGAGAGTATCGACACAAAAGATCCCACTGGGTCGAAGTGTCGCCGGTCTGCACTGACTGGCCCCCACATAAGATAAGATAAGATACCTTGTAGTTAAACCACCATTATGTATGTGCAGCCAATTTGAAACTAGGTACTATCTGCATGTAGTATGTGAACTGTAAAACGTCACATGACATCATCGGCGTGCGAGGCTGCGAGGCCGTTCGTTTGCACGGTCCTGCTATATTTTAAAGAAAGTAGAGCCCCAAAATACAAATAACTAGCTCTTGCCCGCGGTTTTTTCTGAATGAAATGTATCCTATATCATTTTCTGTACCCCTGACAACGTGTATGCAAAATATCATGATGATCGGTTGAATAGTTAAGGCGTGAAAGTACAACAAACAAACTCCTGTAGTCATTTATAATACAGTAATACCCCGAACTTACACGAAAGGTGGGACTGAGCAATAACCGCGTAAGTCGAATTCGCGTAAGTCGGGGTATTATATAGTTAAGCATATACATATTGGATTTTACAAAAATAAAATCGCGAACTGCCTTTATTGTGATGTAGAGGGCTTCATAAAATCTAAGAAAGTAGTTTGACGACTCAAAGACTCTTTCTCCTGCAATATTGCCTATATTTCTAAACAATAACGTAGGAGTAAGTCTAAAATCCATATTTGAGAGTCGTGCGATGATCAAACAAAAGACGAATTGACGAGATTTGAAAATCGCGTAACGCCGAGTTCACGTAAGTCGAGGTATTACTGTACTAGCACAGATAATATAATACTATACTAGTAGTACTAGTAAGGATTTTATACTCTTTAGATGGCCTTGCGAGGCTTCGCAGGCTGTTATTGTAATTCACTGTTACATTAATTTTTAGTCTATCTGCGCAGAGTCTAAAAATGTGCTTAATATTTCACAATAGCCCATTTCACAAACTACAGTTTTCGGTCCCACGTAAAAAAGACCCAACAGATTGAATTTCGGTCACGGCGACCAATATTAACACAAACACTCTAACTGTTACAATGGGTTCCATCTCATATCGGGCTACCGGGAAACGAAGAGGTTGACAGTTTAGCAAAGAAAGCTACACTAGAGGGACAGGAAACAAATATTTTACCTAGCTATTCCGAAGTTTTAACTAAATATAAATCTAAATGTTTGGAAATATTTAAGGAATATTTTAATGAGCGGTCAAAACTGAAGGGCGTATGGTATAAATGCATCCAATGTGAACCTCTTCATGTCCCGTGGTTTGCTGCGTCTAAATTAACTCGAAAGCAAATCGTTATCGCGTGTAGATTGTGTTCGGGACATATTCCTGGTAGAAGCTTTGCGTATTCAATGAAAAAGGTGGACTCGCCTAATTGTGACGTATGCAATAAAAAGGATGATGTGTACCATCTACTAATGGAATGTGTCAAGTATGCTGATAAAAGAGCCCATTTTATAAATAAATTTAAATTAAATTTATACGATGTCGGTATGTTTCATAGTATTCTAGCTGAACCAAACTCTGATACAGCTAGAATATTATATTATACATTTAATTACACTGATTGTGATTAGTAGGTAGCTATTAGGATTAGCCTATGCTATTGGTGTAGTTGTTTCTTTTTTAGAATAAGGTACGATGGGATTGACATTGTCATTATTTTGTACAAAAATCCCTTATAATAAATAAAGATAAAAAAAAAAAAAAACTCTAACTGTGAAGAAGATATTATATTCGCAAGACCAACGGCTTTACGTGCTTTCTGAAGCACGGGGGTGTGTAACACTTCCATCTTCCTAACTCCGGGCTGTTACTGTCCGAGGGACACTCGGGGTTACCAAATAATATCAGGGTTGGTTTGATGCATAAGCCGCAAACCAACAATAATCCTGAGTGGTAACCTCATTTTCATTATATATATATAATTATACATTATTTCTGTTTTATCTGTTTATTAAAATATTCGTGTATGTGTTACTTATGTTTTGAAAATAAATACTTAATTACTAAGAATTTTTTGTCAGATTACCCATAACTTTTAGTTGGCTCGACCCGGGTCCCACGTAATTAGGAACGAACAAACTGATAGATGGGGCACTATTACAAACTCTGTGCTGTTCAATACAGCTGCGTCGCATTTGTGCTTTGTCGATGCTTTTACCATCGTTGCAGTCTATACTGGAACAATAGCTGACACAGTTGCCTAATTTAGTCTCCACGTACCGCCTTCTGTTTATTATTACATGTTTTAAGATTATGTACCTATGTATGGAGATACAAATAAATCACTTTGACTTTCTTTCTTCTTTTGACGATTTTAATGTGCAACATGAAAATAGCACGTTAAAATCCGCATAAAGTATCGACAAAGCGCAAATGCCCATCCCTATTCCAATCACTTGTCAAAATTGTGCATTATTTCGAGAAGCAAATCAATCGCTCGAACGCGTGTAATCACAGTTTAATATCAGACAGAATGTGCCTCAGCAAGCATTTTGGAGCAAGGTTTTATCTGATTCAATGATTAATATTGATTACGCATCCTTTCTATACTTATATACCCGTGAATGTATTATTTCAATGCAATAAGCTGGTAGAGTACATTTGTACATACATATGATGCTTTGTTAAAATCAAATGATGAAAATAAATTATTATTTGTTCTCTTTCACGGGTATTTCCCTAATACGTTAGGAAAATACCCGGCCCTTTGGAAGGCTTACACGGAGACATGAGTCCATAGTGAAGAGGCCCTTCGAGCGTTTTAATCAAAGGTGGGATGGAACACCTACAGCGGCACTAGCCGCAGCAGGCGTAGGACTATTGCTACGTATGGATTCTAATATATGGGCTATGGGTATGGGTGTTTGATGGACTGTTGTATTGGTAACTATGGATGATAAAACGGCGTCTGCCCTGAATTATTATTATTATTATTATATGCAGTATAGATGCCTAAAGGATAGGTGGACGTGCATCACACTCACTTTTCGCCAATTATTAAGGTAAGGTTCCACGTAATAAAGAGCGAGCCCTATTGCCGTCTGCACAGTTCAGTTAAAAGCCCAATAACTTAATCACCTGATTAAATTTTGTCTGCACGGATGGCGCAGGTATGATAAGATCTACCATGACTGTGCCGATTATAATAATCTATACTAATGTTATAAAGCTGAAGAGTTTGTTTGTTTATTTGAACGCGCTAATCTCAGGAACTACTGATTCGAATTGAAATTTATTTTAGTGTTGGATAGCCTATTTATCGAAGAAGGCAGAAGGCTATAGTGTGTCGTAGTGTGATGTATATCACCCGCGTTTATCGTTACTGCGCCGCCCCCGTGGGTCGTAGCGTGATGTTATAGCCTTTCTCGATAAATAGGCTGTCCAACACTAAAATATTTTTTCTAATCAAACCAGTAGTGCCTGAGATTAGCGCATTCAAACAAACAAACAAACAAATTCTTCAGATTTATAATATTAGTATAGACCTAAAATGGTAAATGTAATGGTGTAATGTAATATTTATTTATTATTATTTATCAGTTTCATTTGATCATTGTAATATTATCATTCATTCTGATTACTTCAATGTCTTGTTGCTAAAAGCGCTCCAAATGAATAGAAAACATACCGACGGACAAACATATACAGGTGTGTCGACACCTATGAAGATATATAATAGATCGTGCGTAATAAAATGTTTATTGTTTATAGTACATACCACTGGTCATAAGATTGTCTTAAGGTGAGCGGTCACATGCCCTCAGCGTTGCCAGGCGTCCGGATAAAGCCGTACACGATCAGGACTTTTTAGGTTAGGTCAAACATTTTTCCAAAGTACCAAACAAAAAAAAAAAAAAAAAACAAAAAAAAAAAAAGTTGCGTGTCTGGTCAAGCTATAACTATAAGGTGTCCGGATTGTCCGGCATTCGTTAGGCTTTTTAAATATTATCCTTTTTTTTAAATATTTCTGTCTAGTACTGTCTTCTCCAAAAATATCCATATATCCAAAATATCCAGCTAAACTGGTTGGTTCGGTTTTATGACCTGGCATCCCTAATTAAAAATAAAATACGCTAGTGCTTTGTTGTATGTAAGGGAAGCCAGGTGCCACCCTAGAATTGTCTGAACTCCGGAATATTATGATATAACTTAAAAATTCTAGGGATATAATATATCCTGAAACCACTCTGGAAAATATATATATAATAACCTCGGTTTTCAGGTGATCTACGTACGGCGAGGTGAGCACATCTATGATTTAAATATATGCTCTCAACACGAATATCATTGCTACGTAAGTTTTTATTAGAAGTGCGGGGCATTATTTATTTATTTTACTAGTTTAGATTAGGTTAGTAGTTAGTAGATTAGATTAGGTTAGGTTTGCAACAGTTATTTTTCTGGATGAAAGGTACCCTATGTCCTATGCTGCACCCCTGACAACGTGTATGCATAAGTTAAGGCGTGAAAGCGTAACAAACAAACAAACTCACTTTCGCATTTATAATATTAGTTAGGAAGTTAGGATTGGACCATCTACAAAGATACACACAACTTATAGGTAGATACAAAAGTATTAGCTCAGTAGATTGAGTGTGCACCCTCACTTACAGTAAGCCACAGCATGCAAAGTACAAACATACATACAGTTGGCATAATTGAATAAAATTACAAATTAAAATTAATTAATAATAATGAATTAAAAATAATTAAATTACAAATCTTCTTCTCCTTAGCCTTTATTATTCCCAAGTCACTTGGGGTCGGCTTTCTAGTCTAACCGGATTTGACTGGATATCAGTTTTTACACGGAGCGACTGCCATCTGACCTCCGCAACCCGAAGGCTAAGGATACCCTAAAGCTATACCAGTGTCAGGATATTAGAGGGCACATACTTCCCAATAACAACTGCCATAGATGTTCATGGCAGCCGGGACCGACGGCTTAACGTGCTCTCTGCGACACGGAGCAGGCGATAATTGTCAATCAATACGCACATAATTTCGAAAAGTCATATAACTTCCGAAAGTCAAAGGTGCGCGACGTGGGTTCGAACCCGAGACCCTCTGCATTGCAGTCTGTTGGTCTTCCCACTGAGTACAAATAATTATTAAATATAAAATAAAAACAGGCCTAATTTATAGTATCAGTCAGGTAACAAAACAGATGTTTTTATTATTCCGGATTCAGTGCAAACTCACTTTTACAATAATTAGGTATATCGTATTCAGAACATTATTAATTATAAATCGCCCATAGAGCAGAGCTGGCATAAACTGCTGTCGTTTATGATCCAGTCTTGAAATAATCCCTTCTAATAGAATGAGATAAAATAACAATCTTACCACATCACTAATGAGGGTCATCAATTACGCTAAAAGCAGTTTAACTAGGAATAGCAGGTAGTTAAACACTTCAATTACACGAACATTTATGTTATAACTAGCGGTCGCCTAGTGCTCAAAATTCGACCAAAGTTTGCCTGTAAGATATTGCTGACATATTATGTCATTATATATTGACATATGTAACCATAGTTACGCGCTTCGACTGCGTGTGGCAAATGCATGGTTGTGTGTGTGTAGTGTTTTTTCATTAATTGAATGTATTACTAATGCATATTTAAAAAAAAATCATTTCGTTCGTCGCTTTCGTCACTTCTTCTCTGTATAAACTATAAGTGTGCGAAATTTCATACTCCTCTGTCCGCCGAATTTTCGTAAAAAGGGATCCAAAGTTTTCGCTTCACGTATTAATATAAATCTATATAAATTCGTGCATAACAGTTTACAGCTAATCTATATAGATTAGCTGTAAACTGCTATGCACGAATGGCGCAGTGGTTAAAGTGGTCGCATCGCCAATGCCAGTGAGCGAAGAGCTATGGATACGACCCCGGGTTTCCGTTCCATGTTTTCTAAAACCTCCAAGACACACGAAAACGTTGCTGGTTTCGTTTCCATGTTTTTTTTAAACTCCCTTGAGACAGGAAAACGATTCCGGGTTTCCTTTCCATGTTTTTTTAACTCTCCCTTGAGACAGGAAAACGCTCCCGGGTTTCCTTTCCATGTTTTCTAAAACCCCATGACAAAGGAAAAGGCATACGCCGTTCTTTTTAAAAATAAAATGTATCAAAATCCATTCTTCATCTTCATCATCTTTCGATTAAATATAAGAGCTTGTACACAAAACTGCGAATCGACGCGATGTGAATTCGCAACGCAGAAAACTGCAACATGAATTGCTGCGATGCGATTTCGTGCGGCAAGCCGTCTCCGTCGTCCGCCCGACCGCGCGGTCGAGCGGTGCTCTCACCGCCACCGCCCCTCCGCGCAGTGCGCGGTGCCGTGTGATAATTCATCAAGAAAAAAAATTACTCTCCCTGAGGAAGAGAAATTTATCGACAATATATCATTAAAGCAAGCGAAGCTGCGGGTAAAATCTAGTAATAAATAATAATAATAATATTCTATCACATACACACAACACCATCTAGCCCAAACTAAGCAGAACTTGTACTATGGATACTAGACAATGGATAAACATACATATACTTTTTTTGTAAATACATACATATTATACATAGGAACACCCAGACCAAGACAAACATCCATGTTCATGCACACAAATGTTTGACTTGTGCGGAAATCGAACCCGCGACCTCAGGCGTGGCAGTCGGTTACACTAACCACTACGCCATCGAGACCGAATATCGGTAAAATAGTTCAATTAGCTACAATTAAGAAAATTAAAAAAAACAAGCACATTTTATTTTTCCCTAAAAAGGGCATCGCATATTCGTACCTACCATTGATGTGTCTTGAAATCTTAACTTTAACATAAATCTATAGCTTCACCTATAAGGACAAACTGATTGCTAACAGATTAACGTATCACAGTTTAAACAGGGTTTAATCTAAAAACAATTAAGGTAAGGTTATTTACGATTAATACTAAGCGAAGCCGCGGGTTCAACCTAGATGCGACATAAAAAGTAGAATCCAATAATTATTATTTTGTGTAGCTAATTGTCTCTTTTACAACGATTGTTTTACTATTAGCTTGTTAAAACTTAAATTGAAGCAATTACTTATTAATAAGATAATAAGGCATAAATGAATATTTTGATGACAAATTTAATTAATGATATAAAGCTAGGACATAAAAAATGAAAATTGACTGTATATATTTTGAAAGCTAATTCTATTATTATTACTTTTTATTAAAATAATCCTATAAATATATTGCAAGCCAAACGGTGGAATATAGCTGTACGAAATGTTTGTTATTATCAAATATTATTGAAACACCAATTGTAACCTATATTCGCAATAAAACGATTGAATTAAATTGAACAAAAAAAAAATAATAATAAATAAAAATAAAATAAAACAATAATTTTACACGCACATACTCGTACACACAACAGTACTTCCCTTTTTTCATTTCCAAAATTTTTATGTTAATAGGTTCCCTTCGTTCGAACGTTATTTTGTTAAAAGTAATTTTTTTTTATTTTTTTTTTATTTGTTTTCAAATCGATTTCTGCATACTCTAGATGTTCAGCGACTAATGTATGACGTGTGGTTACCGCGATACAAGCCTCGATTATAAAAATGTATAATGTACTTAAATGTAGTAGGTAAATAGATAAATAAATTTAAAAAATTATATCAAATAATGTTGTCTTCTGTTTATGCGAATGTTATTCAATGAAATTAAAAGCCTATTAGAGGATGTTTTTTGAATTCAATAGGCTATTGAATTCAAGAAACTTCCTAATTTCAATAGAGAAGATGGTTGGAATGTACCACCAGCTTGGGATCCAGTAATTCAGATAGTCAAACCCGAGTAGAAGCAAACCACAGCTAGACTTCATGATACTTTGAGCTCATTCTGCGTAAATAGAAACACCCATGATTAAATTATGTTCGGGTACCTTGAAATAACTACACTGGAACATTGAGACAACTACCATCTTAGACTCGAAAAGCAACCGAAACGTCGGGGAAAGTGTAAATATAAATATAAATAGTATAGTAATAGTATAAATAGTTTTAATAGTTTCAATAATTTAATTAGCTTAAAATTTGTAAAGTTTAATAGTAATTATAGTAGTGTAACAGTTTCTAAACTTTGTAATAAAGTGTCAAATAAACAACGCGATAAAATCCGTATACAGTAGTTTAATTTCAATCAAATCAAATACTTTTATTTGCGAAAGATCTTATAAAAGTTTACTTATTGAGATCGCTGTAAGTTAACATCCTTTACAGGCGTAGAAAACACGCTGGATATACATTTCAAATAATAATAATAATTTATATTATTATTAATTAAGTACATACAAATTCCCTAGACTTTTTTTTACAACTAAGGTGGCAAACAAGCATACGGCCCACCTGATGGTAAGTGATCACCGTAGCCTATACACGCCTGCAACACCAAAGGCATCAGTTGCGCGTTATTGACCCTTTTGGAAAGGAAGTGGGAAGGAGAAGGAGCGGGAAGTGGGAAAGAGGGTGATTGGGCCTCCGGCACTCTGACTCACCGAACGAAACACAACAGTAGGAATACTACTATTTCATTCTGTGTCTGTATTCTGTGAGAAGGTAGTCCTTCCCCGGTCGAGCCGGCCCTTCATGCTGAAATCAGCGAGGCTTAGAATACCAGATATAATTAAAAATCTGTCGTCCACCGGTGTGCCGCTGCGACTCAATAGGTTAAATACTTATTACTGACAATTATTAGCATGACATATAGAAAATCATTGACCTTATAAAAATGCCGTTGTATGTAATTTTGTATGAATATTATCACCTTGCCTTTTTTTTTTTTTATTTTTTTTTTTTTTTTGCTTTTACTTTGTAGTCACTTAGTCTGGATGTAGTATTGGAGCAAGCGAAAAAGCAATGGAAACGGAAAAATTGTTTGTACCTACTATCCTTAATAATATTATACATGCGAATGTGAGTTTATTAATTTGTTTGTTACACTTTCACGCCTAAACTACTCGACCGATCATCATGAAATTTCACGTACACGTTATTAGAGGCATATATAAACAAACATGACATACATTCATAATAATAATATCTGGGACATTTAATTCCTTTTCTTTTTACAAACTTTGATAATAATGATAATCTACAATAATATATAATTAATAAAAATATTAAATCATATAAATAAAATAATATAATAATAATCATATAATAGAATACCATATAATAAAAATAATTATAGTAATATATCTATCTAACTATAGTAAGCGCATCTTAATAAAATTACCTATATATTATAATAGTCAATAAATATCAATCATAAGTAAAATATGTTAATAATAAAATATGTAAAACTTCCTCCTCTCTCCTACATGTTGCCGTGCCAACAAAGCCCACACATGTTTCTTATATTATACCATTGTAACATCTATTTAACTTGTGGAGTGCAATAAATGTATTGAGTATTGAGGTAAAAGGACATAGGGTACCTTTCAACTAAAAGAATATACTGTTTCCGAGCGAGCGTAGCCGCGGGCAAAAGCTAGTGACTTACATATATAGGTATGATTAGATCCACGTAAATTAAATTGCGTAATTAAAGCAGGCAAATTCGTAAGCAAATGCTAGCTTAAATATAAATTAGAATCTTCAATGGTCAAGTTATCACAAAAACTAATAAGACCAACCAATAATTGGCTGTACCGCGTACATCTCACAATAAAATACGAGCCTTTCAATATCTTAAATGCTTAATTTACGATGAGACGTCGCGCGTCGATACATTATAGGCATTACGCAGACGTCGGACAACGGCGGTCCGGACCATTTGACTGGCATTAACATAATATTGACATAGGAAAACGTATTTGCTATAAGCCTCAAAAACCACTAGTAATAATTGACTTAGAAGGATATCTTTATAGCTAAAATCAAAAACAAAAAAAAAAAGTTTTTAAAATCATGTTTCTACAATTAATAGATTTTGAAAAATGATTTTTTCTAAAATCAGGAAAGTTTTTTGGCTCTGGTGAACATTTCATGTTTTGAGGCTTACAGCAAATACGTTTTCCTATATATATGGAATTCTATTTTTAGTGAGTTCGCATTTACTGATAATGATTAGTAAAAAATTATCGTGATGTTTTACCATTTCTTATTATCATACTAGTTTATGCGACATTGTAATTTTATTGCATAGCTATTTTTAGTAATATTTTAATTTCATTAAGGACCGATTTTTTCATCGTGGCAATGTCGGCAATTGTTTCATGGTTTCAACTTTTATATGGGGAACATATTTGACAACTTTTGTATAGGAAATATGTCAAACCAATAGATTTATTCCTTAGATAAAAGTTATCTGACGATTTCAATTTAAATATTTACTCTATGCATGTCTGTGTAATGTAAAAACTGTATTAACATATTAGATATGCAAATATATACCCATAACCTGTCAATTGTAATACCAGACGTACCTGAAAACTTATTAAGGTAATTGAAAACCTGTTGTGTTGTTTCTGGCCGCCGCCGCGCCGGTGTGTCGTTACGACTCAATAGGCTAATTACGAAAAAGGCGCATTGGTTTGACGTCGGCTGACATAACAAACCATGACTGCCTGCTATAGCGATCGCAGGCGCAGACAAAAACGGCCAGAGCCGGACATTTCTGTCCATTGACGAACATCGGTCGTCTGCATAGCAGCTTACAACTTACTTCAAACTTACCTACAACGTAGAACGAAGATAAATTATTGAACAACTCTTGCGCAATTAGGCAATAAGAATTTTAGATTTTAAGTTGTAAAATGGCTGGCTTTTATTTATACACGTGATGGTTAGTCGTGCACTGATTTCTTAATTAGCTGTAGTCGATTTTATTCAATAGATATATGGGTCAATGTAGCGTGAGCGTGCTCATTGAAGATGCTTTGAAGACAGGTGTAGTATTACTTACATACTTACTACTGTTGGGATCAATGGCGTAGCATGGGTGTCAGCCTCCCGGGGCGGAAGAAAAATTTGCCCCCCTCTTATTTAGGTATTCCAATTTAAAGGTTAGTTCCAAAGTTCTTTGAAATTACTGTGGGTATATCTATACTAATATTATAAAGAATTTGTTTGTTTGTTTGTTTGAACGCGCTAATCTCAGGAACTACTGGTTCGAATTGAAAAAATATTTTATTGTTGGATAGCCTATTTATCGAGGAAGGCTATAGGCTATATAACATCACGCTACGATCCACGGGAAACGCGCAGTAACCATAAACGCGAGTGAAACCGCAGGCACATCTAGTTATAGAATATAAGTACAGTAATTCTATAGAAGTTTTCAGCAAGAACAGTTATCATTATAGTGTACAGTACATCTGTCCATTCTCCTCATTTGTCCTGAAATTATTGAAATATTTACACGATATTATTTTTATTTATTATGAAACATTGCCGCCCTCTAAAAGTGTCGCCCGGGGCGAGCCGCCGCCGCCGCCTGCCTACGCTACGCCACTGATTGGGATGGCGTAGTCGTTATTGTGGCGTCGTGCGATGTGGGTTTGAAACCCACTTGGGGCAAATCTCATTGAAGATTCTTTCAAGACAGGTTAGTATAACTTACTGCAAGGATGGCGCAATGACTATAGTGGCGTCGTGTGTTGTGGGTTCGATACTTACACGGATTAAAAATTTGTGGTTCCTAAATAGTTGTTTCGAGTCTGGATGTTTTTTGTGTATGTTATTTGAATGTTTGTAAGTCCCCTGTGGTACAGGATTTATTACTAGACTTAGGTATTATGAATTAGGCGAATTTCACCTACCATCAATAGGCGACCACTATGTAAAGGGGAATGCCTATTCTCCATAGTGTCT
This sequence comes from Catocala sponsa, assembly GCA_963564715.1. NCBI lineage: Eukaryota > Metazoa > Arthropoda > Insecta > Lepidoptera > Erebidae > Catocala > Catocala sponsa. The sequence goes on from OY751351.1 coordinate 15,940,053, forward strand.
CAGGCCACAGATGGACATCAAAAATTACTATAAAACAGTATTACATACCTACAAAATATACTCAAATTGACACCACTATTTTAGAAATACCTATAAAAAAATGTATTGAGGTTATTTTCCTATATGAAAATGTGTCTGGCTGTGAGATAATTCAAAAACATCTCTTTTCTCAATGCTCTATTATTTAATTATGATATGAGAAGTGCTTGTAATATATTTTTATCCAGTTATACTTAATAGGGTATGAAAAAAAACATATTTGTTATTTTAAAAATCTATATTCTCTTCATTGTCATATAGTATTAACAAATCATCTAGAAAAGGCGCAGGAGGGCATATATTGGACTCATATCTTACCCAATAGACTTACTCATTTTAACTATTTTTTGTAAATTGCAGTGGCGTCAATTTAAATGAAAGTAAATACATATTTTTTTACGACAAAATCAAAAGTATTTTTTCTCTAGCCTCGTGTCCACTCGTGGACTCAGATGGGCATTCCGCTTTAACTTACAATTAACTAAATCTTAAGTTGGACCTTGAGATAATTACATAAAACTATATGTACCTACATATTAAGTATCTAAAAAAATCCACATACAAAAAATACAAGACTACTTGACCCGGAAACCGAACCAAACACCTCACGATCGACTGTAAAGACTGCAATAATGTAACAACTTTCATGTTTAACCCATCCTAATCCTTAGTTTGTTTGTTTGTTACGCTTCCACGCTTAAAATACTCGACCGATTATCGTGAAATTTCGCATACACGTTGTCAGGGGAACAGAAAAGGACATGGGGTACCTTTCTTCCAAATCTTACCTAACCTAACCTACATTCATATTTTGGGATAAAAATGACGCCATCGCGGTCTCACTGACTAAACCTATCACAATCTTTGGCGCAGAAATCGCTCTCGCATTCATCCTGCATATTACTTACTAGCTGTTACCTGCGACTTCGTCCGCGTAGATTTTAACTAAAGAGTGTTTGTCGCCGCGGAACCCAACTATATTTCTCTGCCCAAGTTATTTAAATGGCGTAGTTTTTATAGTGTATAGCTAGATAATAGCATGGCTTACTCAAAAACAACATTTAAATATGCGTCGTTAGATTACACGCTGTCACAGAATGTGTAAGAAAAATAAAGATTCACAGCTCCTCCCCCGTAGGTGATAGCGTGATAATATGTAGCCTATATGTTGACCCGAACTTTTAGTAATATTCATGCAAGTTTGAAGTAAATCCATGCAGTACCTTTTGAGTTTAGCCCGGACATACATACAGACAAACAGAAAAAAATTCTAAAAACTATATTTTTGGTTTCGATATCAATTGTAGATCACGCCCCGAGTATTCTTTTAAAAAAATATTCAATGTACAGTTTTGACTTTCCTACGATTTTATTATATGTATAGATTTTTTTATTTTTACGTGGGGTAATGCTTTGACGAGAGGTATCTCTGCGCGGGCTGACGGAGAGATTATGTCGGGCTCACCGGGGAAAAATACCCCGGTAATACCCCGGTAATACCGACTAAACCTACCACGGTGTTCCTCGACATAACCATAGACGGCGAGGCCGCACGAATCGCTTTCACATGCAATCGCGACCCCGCCGTGATTTCGGCCCGCGCCGCGTGAAACGGCAGGCCACTAAACAAAAAATACTTCCTCCACCGTCCCCCTGGGGGGGACAAGGACACGACACATAGGCGCACGTGGGAACACGCACGCCGCCTCTCGGACCTAGTGCTGATCGGGTGGCGAGCAGGCTCACGCAGCCCACCACCCCCAGGTCAAACCTCAGGATGGCTGGAGGTCATCTCGCACATCCTGCATATTACTAATATAACCTAACCTAAGTTTATTTTACGCGAGCGAAGCCGCGGATATCAGCTAGTCTAATAAATATCCGTAACAGCGTTGCTTAACGTCACCGATCGTACACTCAGTGACGAACACCGTATTAATTCTAAAGCTTAGATACTGCACATTCCAATCCTAATAGCTTACCGTGATGATATGCAATAATTTAATGAACGAATCACGAAGAACACTCTATTTCATACGTAGGTATATAATACTAGCTAAAGCCCGCAGTTTCGCTTACTTTTAATAACGTTTAAATATACCATAAACTCACGATTATTATGCTGACGGGGTAGGCAGTGGTGTTTAACATTGTCATTTGTCTCGTCTCTAGCACTTTAGTTAAGTCTATTAAAATTTTAATAAATTGCCTAAAGAAATTTTATAGGAAACTAGCTTTTGCGCGCGGCTCCGCCCGCGTGGTAGGTACCTACATAAATAAAAAGTGGCCTATGTCCTTCCCAGGTTTTAAACTATATCTGTACCAAGTTTCATCTAAATCGGTTGAGTGGTTTAGCCGTGAAAAAATAACAGACAGACAGACAGAGTTACTTTCGAATTTATAATATTAGTAAGGATTAAAACAAATATATTTATTAATAATTTAAACGTTTTCTGTTGTCTAACACAATAAAATAATTAATCGACGATAAATTAATTGATTGGCGGCCTTGATGGCGTAGTGGTTAGTGTAACCGACTGCCACGCCTGAGGTCGCGGCCGGGTTCGATTCCCGCACAAGTCAAACATTTGTGTGCATGAACATGGATGTTTGTCTTGGTCTGGGTGTTTCTATGTATAATATGTATGTATTTACAAAAAAAGTATATATGTATGTTTATCCATTGTCACCCATAGTACAAGCTCTGCTTAGTTTGGGCTAGGTGGTGTGGTGTGTATGTGGTAGATTATTATTATTATTATAAAGAAGAAAGATTAGATTTTTGTATGTTTGTTTGTTTGTAAGGATTTAACTCAAAAACTATCAACCGATTTTAAAAATCCTTTTACCATTTGAAAGCTATACCTATTATCGCCGAGTAACATAGATTATGTTTTATTTTTACGTGAACGAAGCCGCGAGAAAAAACTTTAAAGGTAGTTATCAAATATAATACTGCGTATGAAAATTTTATTATAAAGACTAATTGTAAACAAGTCTTACACGTACTTTCTCAAGCTATTTCCATAACAAAATCCCATCTAAATCGTTCCAGTAATATAGTCATAAGCACATGACAAACAGACAGACTTCCACATTCATAATATTAGTATAAAGTAGATAACATTAGTCTCCTTGCAATCGCATCGATGCCTACATCTCGATACTCGATACCTAACATTACTTTTACACGAATGATTTCGTTAATTATCCGATTGGTACATCAATATTAATCGGGTTTGGTAAAACGCAATGTAATTTGAACATTATGCTCTTAATGGTTTATTAATTAAATCTTAATTATTTCTATTTAGTATCAGTATCTAGTATTATACTAAGTTATGTTCGGAATGCAATTAAATTTATAGGAATCACACTATGTCACTGCCTCCGTGGCGCAACGGTAGTCAATGCGACTGCTGTGCTTGAGGTCTCAGATTTAAATCCCGCATTTCTTGTAAGTAGAGAAATAGCCTGAAACAGGTCTAAACCTAGTTCAGGCAATCACTTATAAAACCTAGAGCTTGAAATTGAAAATTAGAATGCACAATGTCGGCCGATAAAAGTATAAGTAAAACATTTACCAACATGATCCAACGGCCCTTTTAACACGATAAGACTGTGCCGAGCATCGCCGAGCGAAATGTGCCATAACAGGCGGTCACAATTAAGTTGATAAAATCAACACTTTTTTATAAAATATACATTTACCATAACAATGAATGTGTTTACAATTACTACATGTTAAAAACTTTAAATAATTAATATGTTCGCCTACAAAATTACGCAAATTTGCTCGAAAAATGTAAAAACGTAAGCTCGTATTGAGTGATTTTTTAGATGATAACAGTAGAAATCTATCCTATTTTACAGCTTAAACGTAACATAAATAGTTATATTAAAAAACTACTTAGATTACACTACGGACAACAATCATGCCTTGTCTTGATTATTTATGTACATGTAAGTGGATACTCCTATTTACCATACTGCTGCTTTAGAGGCTACCGTCAAATTTTATTAAATGTTTGAGTATGTTCAGTAGTAATACATGGAGAAATGGTTGCAGCACCTTACAGTTCTGATTTGTAAACTTACTTGGCGATTACAAAGAGTGGCCATGAGTTTCTTGCCCGTTCTTCTCATGAGCCCTACACCCTTGCTTTGCTGAACGTGGCAGTAAATGTAAATTCACAGAAAAAATTTAGTGTAACTTTGACATTCATAAGTGTTACCTTGTAACCTAACTTGAATAAATTTATTTTGAATTATGATTTTACACTCCTGTCTAAACTAAAGGATGTAGGCGTGAAACTATGTTTTAACGAACTAACTTTTGAACAATATTGTAACAGAAAGGAACCAGTAAATCATAGAGTAGACATGGTATATGTCATCGTGGCGAGAGCCTGACACTTGTAACTATCTGTAGCATGGGGTCGTGACGCAACCGACAGGTGGCGCGTCGATCGCGGACCACTTTGCCAACAACACGATCAAACTATTTCATATAATTTAAGGACTGGTTTGAGCAGTTGTGGCTTAAATTTGCGTTTGTTTGCGCCATCGTAATATTCCAGGTTCGATGTTTTTTACACTTTATAGTTGACATAGTTTCCACTATCTGTGATTCGATGTATGTAGGGAGCCTGGTAATCTGTCTGACAGGATTTTCCTAGTTCAGATACCAGTCTCTCACAAAGGTACATTTTATTAAATAATTTCATAATAACATATACCTAATATAAATACCTAACCTTTGTGAAATAAAATAAATAAACTTTATTAAAAAAATAAAATTATTTTTATGCTGTTGCAGTTTGCTATGTATAAGGTCATATATCAAACGATATTGCATTTTTATTCTATTTTATTTTATGTATACATAGTCTTGCACTTCCAACCCGCACTCAGCCCACGTGTTCCCACGGGAGACTCATCGGGGTCTACGTTGGCGTGACAAAAAAATGGGGGTTCACAATTCCTAAGTGGGGGTCCACGACTTCACCGACTGTTCGTTAAGCTCAGCGACTGTTACTTGTAAAAACTTGAATATTCCATATTCAGTACCAATGGTTTTTCGATTTTTCGGTAGAATTACTTAAAAAAAACAAAAGAGGTCAGGCCGCCTACCGTAGTAGGTTCAGTCCCGAGAATTTCTAAAAAAAGGTCAGACCGTAGAGATCTGATCAATATTTTTGTTGAGCTGCAGGGGGTCCACCGGAACCAGCTAAATTTTGAAAGTGGTCTATGAGTAAAAAGTCTGGGAACCTCTGGCCTAAACCTTCTTACACTGAGAAGAGGCCCGTGCCCAGAAGTGGGACAGCTTAAATACCGGGCTGATGTTATGTACATATATTACACTAGTTTTTTAAAAGTAGGTTTTGTTACGTCAGTAACAGTACCATTAAAAAAAAAAAAAAAAAAAAAAAATATTATATATATATATATATAGCATATGTTACTCGGTGATCATATAGCTATCTAATGGTGAAAGAATTTTTAAAATCGGTTGAGTAGTTCTTGAGTTAAACCCTTACAAACAATAAAAAAATCAAATCCTCTTTATAATATTAGTAAGTATAAAGAATGGACGAGAAAAGACTGACTAAGTCAATAGAACAGTCGCAAGGGGAAGACGTAGGCGAACGTTACTCGATCAGATCGGAGACGTTCTGGACAAAGGCCAGGTCACAGATAATTTATTATACCGCCAGGATAAGAGCACCTTAAACCGGCAAGCGTGTATGAGAAATGTGACGAAAGTGAATGAAGCCAGAGAAGTATGTGTATAAGTGATCGTAGCAAATGGAAATTCGTAGTCTCTGCCTACCCCTCTGGGAATCAGACGTGAATGTATGTATGTATATAGACATGACATACCGGACCAATACGACCTACAAACCTCCAAGAAAAGGGCGTACTCCTTTTTAAAAGGCCGGCAACGCATTTGTAACTGCTCTGGTGTGTGTCCATGGGTGGTGGTAATCGCTTACCATCAGGCGATTTGTCTGCTAGTTTTTCATTTCATTTCATTTATTTATTCAATAACAATTTTAACATTGTGTGTGAATATACCATAATAATAAGTAGACAATCAATTTAATAAAAAACAACATTGCAAATAAGATAAAAAATTAAGTAAATCAAAACTAAAATAATAAATAAAAACAAATTAAAAAGTAGTCATGTCAGAAAAAAAAATTATAATAAAATTTAAAAAAGAAAAATGTCTAAAAAGGAATGTCAAAGGAAAATATTAATTATATACATAATTGTAGGTGCATGTCACAATTACAAATAAATTATATTAAAGATGTTTACATGTCATTGATGGAATAATAACATTTTTCTAACAACAATAGCTTGAGCTCATTTTGGAAATCCTTTTTATACAATAATGAGTTTACTTCTCTAAGCAAATTATTAAACAGCTTAACCGATTTGTAATAAGCGCTGTGTTTCACAACATCAAGATTTGGTACATATTTGGTTTGTAAATCTTTCCTTCTAGTGCTTTCCCTTATTTGTCGTTCTTCTTGCGTTTCATACTCATGGATATATTTTGATAGGTGCGTGAGTAATACAAGGATGTACAAGCATGGAACTGTCAATAATCCAAGTTCTTTAAAAAATGGTCTGCATGATTCTTGTTGCCGGATTCCTACTATGGTCCTAATCGCTCTTTTCTAGGCAACAAATGCCTTGTGAATATTGTACTCGTAGCTTCTTCCCCAAAAAAGGATGCTATATCTTAGTTTTGAATCGATTAACGCGAAGTACACCATTTTTAAATGCTCTCGACTTACTTCGTTTCTAAGACTTCTGAGGAATTTTCTAAATGCATTAATTCCGACTTCCAATTTAACCTATCATCTATGTATACTCCTAAGAACTTAACTACCGAGATTTGCGTAATACTTTCACCATTCATTCTACTACTTAACCTTTCATTATTTTTGGCTGTTGAACGAACTAGTAATGCGTTTGTCTTACTTGTATTCACTTTAAGGCAATTCACGGTAAACCAGTTATAAAAGGTCTCTAGTGTCTTATTTACTCTAACATTTAGAGTATTTATGTCATCGGCGGATACTATTGCATTTGTGTCATTAGCAAAAATTACTAACTGAATAGAGTCCCCCAACAGTTTTAATTACATATTGTATAAGGTCGTTAATAAAAGTTATAAAGAAAATTGGACCTAATATGGAACCTTGGGGAACACCAGTATGAATTTGAGACATTTTAGACTTGTAGGTTTCCTCACTAAGTGTATCATGTGAAGAATTTAGTGCTTTAGTACAAGATTTGATTTCAACAAACATTTTTCTATTTTTTAGGTATGATGTAAAAAGTAGTTAGAAGTAGTTTGCCTCCAATCTCATTAAAAAAAACATGAGCCTGTATAATGGCAGAGGTGAATTATACACACATTCACTAGCTCTAGTTCCATATCCAACATTATAGAGGCTGAGCCTATTGTCATTTATGGCATAGTTCCATACTCCGTGCTACTACAGAAAATGACCTAACTAACCTAACCAGAAAATACACTTTTAGGGAATCGAACCCGGAACATGACAATCGACAAGGATAAACGTAAACTTAAACACAGTACCAATTACAGTAATGTTTTACATCCTAAAATTATATACTAGTCTTTGCCCGTGGCTCCGCTCGCGTAAATGCAGGTTATGACAATTTTCTACTCTTTTTCTGGATGAAAGGTACCTTATCTCCTTTTTTATACCCCCAACAACTGTATATGAAATTTCATGTTGATCGGTCGAGTAGTTAAGGCGTGAAAGCGTAACAAACAAACAAACGAACGAACTCACAATCGCAGTTATAATATTAGTTAGAATTTATACATTACATACATACAATGTAAAAACGGACTTCATAAACAAGTATCTTGCGTCCAATTTATTTATTTTTGTATGGCGTAGTATGCAAACGAGCAGACGGAACGCCTGATGATAAGCGATCACCGCTGCCCATGGACACCCGCAACACCAGAGGAGTCACAAGTGCATTGCGTTCTTTTTAAATCTGCCCCCACCAGAAGGAGGGGGAGGGGACGGGTGGGCCTCCGGTACCCTCACTCACTCGACGAAACACAACGAAAGTGCTAATTCAAGTCGGTTTTCTGCGAGGCCGTGGTATCACTCCGGTCGAGCCGGCCCATTCGTGCCGAAGCGTGGCTCTCCCACAGTTAAAAATTTTATTGTAAATGTTCTTTTTTCTTTAGATTAAATATACATAGTTATAATATGAATTTAATACAATAAGTACCCTGTAAATATGTATTTATTTATTTATAATAGGTACACAAACAGATTACAGTCTTAACATAGTAAGTAGAAATAATGAACATAATATGTAATATATAAACCGGACAGTAATCCTAAGGTAGTGTACACAACATGTACATATTAGAGCAGATTACTCATGCAAAACAAAAAACATTATTAAAATCTTAAATTCGTTAGCGTAGGATACAAGTCGATAATTGTAAGTAGGTTTTTACTTAATAACTGTAATTTTATATTGTAACTAGATTTGGAACTTTTATATGGATACAATCTTTTTATATCTATTGAAATTTATATAAAAAATGTCGACCTCTTTATTTACACTTGTATATACAAGTGTAAATAAAGAGGTCTTTACTAAATTATGTATATACATAATTTAGTAAAGACTTTTATCTATTGAATAAAAAAGAATATTAATTTATTATTATTATATTAATATACATAGTCTTCCTCCTATATACCCGAAGTGATAGAAAGAGATATATAACACTCACTTTTCGATGGCGTAGTGGTTAGTGTAACCGACTGCCACGCCTGAGGTAGCTAGCCAGACAAGCAGTAGAAATGCCCTACCAGCATGTGTCCTATGTATTTTGATTGACAGGCTAAATTAAAAAAAAATACCCAGTCTTCATCCCTATTATACTTCAATCGACGACTAGATGGTGTAGTGGTTAGTGCATCTGACTGCCACGCCTAAGGTTCTGGTTCGATTCCCGCACAAGTCAAACATTTGTGTGCATGAACATGGATGGTTGTCTTGGTCTGGGTGTATCTATGTATAATATGTATGTATTAATAAAAAAAAGTATATATATATGTATGTTTATCCATTGTCTAGTACCCATAGTACAAACTCTGCTTAGTTTGGGCTAGATGGTGTTGTGTGTATGTGATAGAATATTATTATTATTATTATTATAGAGAGCGACCATAATGCCGTCTTCCGGGCACCGTTCCAGACTCCGCACAGTAACTCTTCAACCGACCCGGGAATCGGGCCCAAGACCTAGCACAGCAATCGCATACTCTCACTGCGTCTAGTAATACTCATTTTAACATTACATCATCTTATTACGTAAGCCAAAACTTAACTCCGGCTCGTCAAAGAAAAATCAATTAAAACGATTTTATTTGATCCAGTAGCGATCACGATCGTCTGATCACGATCAATTGCGTATGAGATGGTAAATCATACGAAATTGAGCAATATTATACACGAAAACGATCACTACCTAATTTAAATTATGTCTTATCTCGGATCTCGTGATTATGTGTTTACAATGCCTTATATGGCTTTGTAGCTCAGTGCTGTAGGCGACAGCTGTGTGTGAGATCTTTAGTTTGATTCCCGGGTCAAGCAATTTATTATTTATATATTTTTCTTGAAATGACACCTCCGTCGCGCTAGGGATAATTCCTGTATCACGGGAGACTTCACAAACTTTCAAACAACGGACACAAAGAATACTCGAACTCAGAATAATCAGAATAATTTATGGAGCACCCGAATTGTTGTTTCGTGTAGAATTCGAACCCACAACACTCGGCGCAGTGTTAGTGGCAAGGCGACCACTTAATCCACTACGCCATCTGTGCACTCAAATTATTGGGATTTTTGACAATACTTTCTTATTCGCAGCACAGAGTCTGGAACCATACCCAATTGACGACAATTGACTCACTCCCTATTTTGTAGAACTTAAAACCATATTTAGCGAATCCGGTCCGTATTACGTGGGTCCTACGACCGAAATTTGCGAAAAGATTTCTTTTTTATTCAACTAAAGTGGCAATCAAGCATACGGCCCGGCCCACCTGATAGTAAGTGGTCTCCGTAGCCTGTAAACGCCTGCAATACCAGAGCCATCACTTGCGCGTTGCTGATCCTTTAGGAAAGGATGTGGGAAGGAGAAGGAGCGGGAAGGGAGAGAGCCTCGCTGATTTCAGCATAAATGGGCCGGCTCGACCGGGGAAGGACTACCCTCTCACAGAATATCGACGTGAAATTACAGTATTCCTACTGTTATGTTTCGTTCGCTGAGTGAGAGTGCCGGAGGCCCAATCACCCCCTTTGCTCCATCCCGCTCCTTGTCCTTCCCACTTCCTTTTCTAAAGGGTAGGCAACGCGTAAGTGATGCCTTTGGTGTCGCAGGCGTTTACAGGCTACGGTGACCATTTACTATCAGGTGGGCCGGGCCGTATGCTTGTTTGCCACCTAATTTGAATTAAAAAAGAAAAGAAACCTCCTTGTGTCAGTCCAATGGTTTCCCACTAGGCTATTGCTGCGGTTGCAAAAAATGGTTACGCACCCACAATATAGGGTAATAAAGTTGGTGTTGGTTAATATTTGCTGGTTGCCTATAGTTAACCATAGTTTTGAGCGGTTAATGGTTCATGAAGGCAACCTGTAATTGTCATATAACAGTTATAAACTTAGCAGTTACCTAATATAGCATGACTGTAATTATTTAGCTTGATTTTTGAGGTCATGGCCTCATATGTAACACATAGAAGTGGATTCATTAGATATATTTTTTCTGAAATTGATGATGTACGTATAGCGCAATGCTTTAAGTGGGTGCCTTGCCATTACGCTAAGTGTTGTGGGTTTAATACAAGAGAGGTAAAATTTTTTTTGAAGTGAAAACTTTTTACCGGCGTTGTGCACTTTTTTGTGATGGGTAAAAGATGTTAAACTCGCGTCAGGACACGTGACCTGATCGAAAATTCGTAAGACGGATGGAGAATTGTCATGTTTGTGTACGATAACGCAATAAATGAATGTTGTATTTTACCACATAAATGATAGTACTTTTATACTGATAATTAAAGCAATTCGTGCAAAATTATTCCTTAACCATCTCAAAATATCAAAAATGCACAACGTTAATATTCAAGTTTTCACTTCTGCCGGCACTCCTGGAGTGCAACCCGTTGCTTTTTATTCTTTTTTTATTGCCGTTAGTGGCAGACGAGCAAGTGGCCCACCTGATGGAAAGTGGTAACCGCTGCTCATGGACTTCAGCAATGTTAGGACACAGCAAAGCCGCTGCCTACCGTTCTATTTACACAGTTGTTTTAAGTCTGGGTGTTTTTTGCGTTGTTTTAATGCTTTTAAAGTCGCCCGCGATATATATATGTAGTAATTGTCATATTTAAAGAAAATTAATTAACACTCAGAACTCAGAACAACAACTATCCACGGTTCACAACATTTTGAAACAAAGAAAGAAAGAAAGAAAACATATTTATTTCTAAAATCACAAAATCTTTCACAATATCTAAATCTTTTACAATACCTAGAACACACATATACACAATAATAAATAAACATAAATTAAAGTGACAGCCCTGCGCCACAAATGCCACGTTTCAAATCAAAATCCGCAAATTTTGTGCCCCGAGCAGTGATTGAACTCGCAACACTTGAATGATTGTTAGTGCCGCTGTTACCACTTAAATCATTGAGCTATTCTTATTACATTTAAAGTAGTCTCACGCCAATGTCTCGCCGAGGTAGGCAGAGGAAATCCTCTATACCACATGGATTACGCAACACAATTTTATCTATACTAATATTATAAAGCTGAAGAGTTTGTTTGAACGCGCTAATCTCAGGAACTACTGGTTCGATTTGAAAAAATATTTTTGTGTTGGATAATCTATTTACCTGGGAAGGTTATATAGGCTACATAACATCACGCTACGACCCACGGGCGCGGCGCAGTAACGATAAACACGGGTGAAACCGCGGGAACATCTCGTAATACAAGTATTATAAATCTGAAGAGTTTGTTTGTTTGAACACGCTAATCTCAGGAACTACTGGTTCGATTTGAAAAATTATTTTTGTGTTGGATAGCCTATTTACCGAGGAAGGTTATAGGCTACATAACATGACGCTACGACCCACGGGGGCGGCTCGGTAATCATAAACGCGAGTGAAACCGCAGGCACATCCAGTTCAAAATATGATGACCGATACAGAATACAAATGTCCCGTGGGATTCGAATCTACAACACTCATCGCGGCGGTAGCGTCAAGACGGAGTATTTGGCTTTCGGCACCAATTTTTTCGGCACCTATGGTTTCGGCACCTGAGCTATTCCACTTTCAGCACCAATAGGTGTTTTATTCGACATTCGGCACCAAGCAAAATTACCTATAGGTGCCAAAAGTGGAATACTCGGAGTATTCCGCTTTCGGCACCAATTTTTTCGGCACCTATGGTTTCGGCACCTGAGCTATTCCACTTTCAGCACCAATAGGTATTTTATTCGACATTCGGCACCAAGCAAAATTACCTATTGGTGCTGAAAGCGGAATACTCCGAATACTCCGTCAAGACGACCACATGTCTGCTGTATTACTTACCTATTCAGGGTTATAGATGTGAAATCGTTTTTACCCATGCCAACGGAATCCCATTCCTAAGCTTGTAAGTCCATAAAAGTACATTTTTATTGCTTAGTATTTCATCTCTATACCTATACATATAGATGTACAAATACTAAAGCAATAACTCATGTAGGTATAATATTTTATTTTATACTAGCTGTCCCGACAGTCGTTGTCCTGTATAAAAGAGAAAAAAAAAAGAAAAAGCATATCTAAACCATCCTCGAATCCACTTGAACACACACAAAAAGTTTCATTCAAATCGGTCCAGCCGTTTAGGAGGACTTCACTGTCAACACACGTACAGAAGAATTATATATACTAGCGGTCGCCTAGTGCTCGAAATTCGACCAAAGTTTGCCTGTAAGATATTGCTGACATATTATGTCATTATATATTGATATATGTAACCATAGTTACGCGCTTCGACTGCGTGTGTCAAATGCATGGTTGTGTGCGTGTAGTGATTTTTCATTAATTTAATGTATTTCTAATGCATATTTTATATAAATATTAGCATTCGTCACTTCTTCTCTGTATAAACTATAAGTGTGCGAGATTTCATACTCCTCCGTCCGCCCAATTTTCGTAAAAAGGGATCCAACGCTTTCGCTTCACGTATTAATATATATATATAAAGATTATGAGGCGAACTGACTAAATACCATACCTATTAGATATTTCCCGATGACCTAGAAACTTAAAAGTACGCTTCAAAGATAATTTTATGAAGCAGCCCAATGCATGCAAGTGACTTCACGGATGGCGTAGTGGCTCAAGTGGTTGCTTTGCCAGCGAGTCTTGTGGGTTCGAACCCCATTTGGGACAAAAATTTGTGTGATCCCTAAATAATTGTTACGAGCCTAGCTGTTCTTTGTGTCCGTTTTTTGAATGTTTGTAAAGTCCCCTGGGACACAGGACTTATTCCTAGTGCGAGGAGTAGGTAGTCTTTTGAGAAAAAAAAGCTAATCACTATTTATTTAATCTCTCGCTTGTTTTTTGGGAGTATTCCGCTTTCGGCACCAATTTTTTCGGCACCTATGGTTTCGGCACCTAAGCTATTCCACTTTCAGCACCAATAGGTATTTTATTCGACATTCGGCACCAAGCAAAAATACCTATTGGTGCTGAAAGTGGAATAGGTTAGATGCCGAAACCATAGGTGCCGAAAAAATTGGTGCCGAAAGCGGAATACTCCGTTTTTTGCACACCTGGTGTTCATAAGCGCCAAGGACATTCCTTTCACTTTTTTTGCCGACACTCAATGGGTAAAGTAGCGGTAGCTCAATGTGTAGGGACTGCCGTACGTATTTGGATTTGCGATGGAGCGGTCGTAGGTTCGTATCCCATCCATTACACAACTGACGTGAACATGCCTAAATTGACACTACTGTTGACACTTTATATGTATTTTGTTTATTTTTCTGTTTTGGTTTCGTTTCGCAAAGTTTATGTTTGTATCTAAGTATTTCTTTTTATTTTATACTTGTTATTATGTGTTTGTGGTATGTGTCAAATAAATAATTTCTTCTATCTTTCTTCTTTCTTGCCTAATACAAGTCTTAGGCTTAGTTGGAGGGGTTAAAATGTGCGATAGGGTTGAAAATTAGTAGTATTTTTACTAATTTTCAACTTCAATTGCAATTTTAACTATAATTACTAGCAATATTAAAAAGTATTTTTATAAGGGATTAAATATAATGACCACCAAAAATAGTAATTGCGCAGCAAAATATGCTTACTAAAATATATCATAACGAGCACCTATACGCCTCAAATCACTGCATTCCGTCTCAGAAGGGTTAGGTTATGTTAGGTTCCTTCTTAAACCCACCCAAAAATAGGAGCCCCGCGAAGCGAGGCTCCGTCGACTTATTTTGATCTCTTTAAATATATTTTGCTGTGCAATTTGGTGATCATTTACTATTTTTGACTGCTATATTTTACTATATCTGGTGATAAATTAAACAATAATCCTTTTTATAATAAGCATAATTGGTCAAATTTATTTCTTACTTTATCGGTTTCGATTACGCGTTACTTATGAGTAAAGCTAATAAGTAATAAAAAATATGGATGCGATAAACCTCATCCTACTAAGACGTACTACAAGCAGATAACACAGGCGAGGCTAAGGCTTCTGCTTACCCTATAACAACAAGCTGTCACAAACACATCAATGCGTCTAAGATCTCTAGATTCTAGAACACCGTGTACATCTCAGCTAGATTTGGAAGTAGAGCATACTTAATACTCGAGTTTATTGCTTATAGACGATTGTACGTGATACGATACACATTATACTCTACTTACAAGCAAACATAAACTACTATTTAATCCTTGCGGGGTAGGCAGGCTTGAATTATACCAACATATCGGCAACTATGTTTTAAGTACCCGATAATAATCTATACTAATACTAGCTGTCCCATGCATCTTCGTCTGCTTCACATTAGAAAATTTTTGCCAATTTAAAAAAAGATACTTTCCTATCTTTTAAGTTGGACCAAATTACAGATGGTTACAAAGTTTAATCAAAATCGGTTCAGTAGTTTAGGAGTCCATAGTGGACAAACAACCTGACACGTAATTTATATGTATATATTAAGATAAGATTATAAAGTTGAAGAGTTTGTTTGTTTGGACGTGCTATCTCAAAAACTAGGTACTAGTTTAAATTTAAAAAATGTATGTGTTGAGTAGCCCATTTATCTAGGAAGGCTATAGGCTATATAACATCACGCTACGACTAATAGGAGCGGAGCTTCAATGAAAAATGTTGCAAAAACGGAGAAAATTCTCTTATGTGAAGCAGACGAAGTTGCGAGTGAGTATATATGTACGTACTACCAGGCACTCCGGTAGCTACTGCGAATTTTTTTATAAAATTGCATGACCCGAGAATCGATCTGGTGATCTTACGTTCGGTCGTCAGCGCAAAATAGGACAAAGCTGGCAAAATGTTAGCGCTTAGCACAACAATGTGGGGTGTGTATGCCTCAGTGGCGCAGTGGTAGTTTAAGCTATGCTTGAGGTCTCAGATTCGATTACCGTTACGGGCAAAGTGATTTTCAAAAGAAATTCTTACTAGTAACACTGATAACTGACTTAATAGGAACTGTATCGCGTTAACGGGAATAAGGTCGCCCCCTATTTCGTAGAACCTAAATTAATAGTTACTGAAATATGGGTGTGATTTCTGCCTACTATGTACATATGTATATTTTCAAAATGCTAATTATCAGCCTCACATAATATGTAATACCGTGGTCAATTATTGAGTCGGTACGAAAGACCCGGCTCATCCGGGCAAGTATCACCCTATAACAAGAAACCAGCGTAAGAGAAACACTTTTACTGCGTTCTGTCTGTAAATTAAGAATGCCTGCGATTCGCCACCTTTTTGTTCTCAGTGTCAGACTAAGTTAAATCATTTGACACTACCTCGGTTCGGTGTGTCGTTTTAGTTCAGTTATGACTGGATGCTATAGACATGACTGCATGTATGACGTAGTGGTTTAAGTGGTCGCCTCGCCACTGATGCTGCGCCGAGTGTTGTGGGTTCGATCCCCATACGCGACAAAATATATCGTGTCCCACAAATATTGCTACGAGTCTGGCTGTTTTTTGTGACTATTGTTTGAATGTTTGTCAAGACCCCTGCTTTGTATTTTTAAATAGAAAACATAGTTCTTCTAAGCTCGCTGATTTCAGCATGAATGGGCCGGTTCAACCTGGGAAGGACTACCCTCTCACAGAATATCGACGTGAAATACCAGTATTCCTACTGTTGTGTTGTGTTCGGTGAGTGAGAGTGCCGGAGGCCCAATCGCCATCTTTCCTCCTTCCCACTCCTTCTTCTTCCCACTTCCTTTCCTAAAGGGTCGGCAACGCGCAAGTGATGCCTCTGGTGTTGCAGGCGTCCATAGGCTACGGTGACCACTTACCATCAGGTGGGCCGTATGCTTGTATGCCACCTTAGTAGTATAAAAAAAATCTTCTTTCGCTTTAATTTATCATCTTTCGCTTTAACGGTAAAGGACATCATATTTGAGAGATTTTATAATTTTCTTGAAGTGAGAATACCGCTAAGCCGCGTTGGACCAGTTTGGTGGACTCTTACGTCTTACCCGTCTCATATTGAGAATGATACAGCCATCGTAGATTGACAGATAGGTATACAACGTGACCAGACGTCCCGTTTTGAACGGAACTGTCCCTTATTATAATTACGAGTCCCGGTGTCCCCGAAATGAACTCTGGGACGCAAAATTGTCCCGTTTTCTGAAACCGCGCAGAAATTTGAGTATTTCTATTTCAATTGAATATATTTTATGTTTGCCTGCTACAAATGCTCCAGTAGAAAGATTATTCTCTATGATGAACAAATTGTGAATATCTGAGAAAACCCAGTTACAAATATCAGTTCTAAAGGCGATGTTGATAATTAAGGTGAATATAAAAAAAACGTGCCAAGAGTTGCATTCTTACTTAACATCATCACCAGCTATATTAAAGAAAATTTGTTCCTCTGATAAATATAAATATAACTAAACGTTTCAAGTACATATATTTTTTATATTCATAACTATTAAGCAAACTGACTTTTTCTGAATAAATAACTTTAAATAAGTGGTTTTTTTTCATTGACTACCTGTTAATTGACCTAAATAAACCAATGTCCCGTTTTGAGTCAAAGAATAAATGGTCACGTATACCTAACATTGTAACAATTTAAAAACAGAGCAACTTTATATTACACGTCTGCCTATCTCTTCACGGATATACTTATATCAGACCTGTATATAAACTGTCCCACTGCCAGCAGTGGACAGTGGGATGCCCGTGGCCAGGCACGGGCCTCTTCTCAATGTGAGAAGGGTCAGCCCATAGTCCACCACGCTGGCGCATCGCATGTTGGCAGGGAGTATTCCGCTTTCGGCACCAATTTTTTCGGGACCTATGGTTTCGGCACCTAAGCTATTCCACTTTCAGCACCAATAGGTATTTTATTCCACATTCGACAGTTTCGACACCAAGCAAAAATAGTGGTTTGGTGCTGAAAGTGGAATAGCTTAGGTGCCGAAACCATAGGTGCCGAAAAAATTGGTGCCGAAAGCGGAATACTCCGTTGGCAGACTCCACATAATCATCTTCTAGAACAATATAGAGAACATACAGATACATACTCACGATGTTTTCCTTCACCGTTTTAAAGCAAGCGATACGCACATAACTTTGGAAAGTCAGAGACTTGGGCGACGACGACTTGGGATCGAAGTTAAGGCCTCTGCGTGGCAGTCCAACGTTCTCCTAGGCTATTGTATACAATTGTATACAACTCTCATTGTTATAATTTATGATTTTACTCTATTGTAATCTGTAACTTAGAAATTAGGTACCCACATAGATATTTACGGGATTAAATATAATGACCACCAAAAATAGTAATTGAGCAGCAAAATATGCTTACTAAAATATATCATAACGAGCACCTATACGCCTTAAATCACTGCATTCCGTCTCGGAAGTGTTAGGTTGTGTTAGGTTCCTTCTCCGGCGGCGGACTTCCGATCCTTACGCCCCGGAAGTCCGCCGCCGGAGGAGGGGGCGCAGGAGACGCGCTTATGTCGCTCTCCTGCCACCCACGTAAGGGTGCCGGGTGGCAAGGCCTCAGTGGGGCCTGCCACCCACAAATTAAGAACCCCGAGAGGGCGCGCGCGGTGTTTCCGCGAGCCTTCCAATGTCGAAAGGGGAGAGCGGTGAGGCTCTCCCCTGGGGACGAGAGGTGGTCGGGTCCGTTTGACCCGGCCCGCACCCACACGGGGGGGCCTGCTATGGATGACTCAATTCTTTTAAGAGCTCCCTACAGGCCCCTCCATTGGGTGAGAGAGGGAACACCCCAGGTTTTTAGTGGGTATACCAGAATGGGGAGTCCCACACGCCCCGCCGGTGCCGTCCCCTAGCCGGCGGATAGTGCATCAAGCATTTTTCCAGGGTACCAAAAAAAAAAAAAGGTTCCTTCTTAAATCCACCGAAAAATAGAAGCGCCGCGAAGCGGGGCTCCGTCGACTTATTTTGATCTCTTTAAATATATTTTGCTATGCAATTTGGTGACCATTTACTATTTTTGACTGTTATATTTTACTATATCTGGTGATAAGACGTTAAACAGAAGCCGATATTGACTTGTAAAAGCTTGTCAATAACAACATTTAAGTACCTACTACACATTGTAACTATACCCTGGAATATTTGTCACTAGCGTTTGCTCGCGTAAAATATAGCGGCTTCACTCGCGTAAAATATAGCCTATGTTACACGGTGATAATAAAGTTTTCTAATGTTGAAAGAATTTTTAAAATCGGTTGAGAAGTTTTTGAGATAAACCCTTACAAACAAACAAAATATCAAACATTCAAACACACTGACACAAAGAACCCCAAACGGAACAACCATTTGTGGAACACACCAATTTTTGTCTTGTGTGTGATACCAACCCACAACACTTGGCGTAGGCAGTGGTGAGGCGACCATTCAAACCACTACACTGTCCGTGCAGTTTGGAAACATCTATATATTAATACGTGAAGCGAAAACTTTGGATCCCTTTTTACGAAAATTGGGCGGACGGAGGAGTATGAAATTTCGCACACTTATAGTTTATACAGAGAAGAAGTGACGAATGCTAATATTTATATAAAATATGCATTAGAAATACATTAAATTAATGAAAAAACACTACACGCACACAATCATGCATTTGACACACGCAGTCGAAGCGCGTAACTATGGTTACATATATAAATATATAATGACATAATAATGTCAGCAATATCTTACAGGCAAACTTTGGTCGAATTTCGAGCACTAGGCGACCGCTAGTTTTAATAAATTAAATAAATATACCCCGTGCCGACTTCTTACATGATCAAGATAAGTATACAACGTAAATAAAAGTAATGTACGGTCTTTCGTTGACCTTAAGCATATGAACTAGAGCAACTTACCGACCGATCTCTATAAGCAGATGCTCCATTCCCTACGCACACATATACAACTATGTTGCACACATACGTGCATTATAAGTAATCAGTAATCACTCACATATCGGTATATAAGCAGTAGGGAATCGATTCGGAACATCATTCGGGCAACATCGGTCGTCTTCGTTCGGTGTTCGGGAAATTTGAATTTTTACTATAACCATTAAATTCGGTGCAGTGAAGTGTTTTTAATAAGGTTTGTTTTCTTTTCATTTAAAATGAAAATATTTCATTCAATTTTCATTTTGTTTGTACGGTCTATCTCTGGGTTCATTGGTTATCTTGACTCTACCAATGCGTTAATTGTTACTACTTCGGTACACCAGATATAAATTTGTGTATTCCATAACATAATGTAAGGAATCTGTGTATTTTTGTCTGTAGCTAGATAATTAGTAAACCCCTAATAAAATAGATATAAATGGATTAGACTTAATGCAGTCTTAAATAAGCCTCACTCAACGGGTTTTTATTAAATAGTTTGATCTTTAACACTTAAAATCAATTTATTTATTTATTTCTCTATTTACTACATTACACATTTTTATAATTGGCTGCGGCTTCCGCACTAAGCTCGAGGCTTGTATCGCGGTACAGTAATAGTTTTAAACTGACATTAATTTTATCATAGATAATATTGATTCTTGTAGTTCATTAAAAATATACTTATTAGGATACAAAATTATCTTTAAAAACTTATTTTATAATTACGCATATTTCAAGAGAACATAAAAAATAGTTAAAAAAATATCAACAATAATTTGTGTAAATCGTTGATGATTACATTTTCATACTTCTTCTAAGCTTCATATTGTAACTTGGTAAATTTTCAGATACGATTTTGTTCTTGGGACCCGTCGATATATTTAAAATACTATACTGAATTATTTTGATACTACGTAATCAATCCAAATTCGTGAGTAGGTAATTAATAAGTAGATAGATATTTACTTACCTAGGTAAGACGCCACAAAAAACCATTTTAAAGTAAAGCGATTAGTGATTATACTGATTATTTCTCTATTTCTAAAGCCTATATTTCCCCGTACATTAAGGAATCCTAACTAATATTTTAGATGCAAAAGTAAGTTGTTTATTTGTTTGTTTCGCGTTTACGCCTTAACTACTCGATCGGTCATCATGAAATTGTGCATACACGTTGTCAGGGGTACAGAATAGGACATAGACTTCCTTTCATCCAGATAAAAGTACCTACTGTTCCCGAGGGATTAGAAATTTATTGACAAAATCTAGAAAACGCAAGCAAAGCCGCGGGCAAAGTCTATTTATCACAAAAATAAAGCGCAACGGAATAACCACCTAAACTGAAGGCTTATCTAAAAACTAGATGTTCCCGCGGTTTCACCCGCGTTTATAGTTACTGCGCCGCCTCCGTGGGTCGTAGCGTGATGTTATACAGCTTACTCGATAAATAGGATATCCAACACTAACATATTTTTCAAATCGAACCAGTTGTTCCTGAGATTAGCGCGTTCAAACAAACAAACTCTTCAGCTTTATAATATTAGTATAGATTAAAAAACTCGACTAATAAACTAAGTCAAATCTACAGAAAATCAATAGGTATTTAATCTAGCGCAGAAGATGGTTTTCTGTTATTAGAGAGCCAGTGTGATTTATAAAACCACAAATCTTTCAGTTGTATTACAGTGCTTTCTTGAGGAGCTTGGGTGACCCTACTCACCGTAAAAATACTATGTACCTACTTAGTTATTTTTCAACGATATTCCATAGAATTAAGGTTTTAATGTCGTTTAGCGGTCATTTGACTACTTAAACAAATGCGCCATCTGTGCAGGCGTGTAACAAGTTTGATAGTAATTATTTATTTCAACAAAAACGTGCTAATATTAAATATCTAATAAAAGATTAATGTTTCATTTCAGATTTTCCTTTGGACTAAGAAAATTTTGAAAATGAAGGTAAGATAACTTTATAAGAAAATAAACTGACATTGAACAAGTTGGATTTGCGTCCCGGAGATTAGGTAAATAATACCAAACAAAATTGGGATTTCAATTTACATTGATTTTAATTCATTTAATTTTCTCTACCTTTCTTAGATTATAATTTGCTCATTACCTTAGAGTAAACTTACCGTTTTGCCGAGACTAACGCTGTTATAGTGTTACTTCTAACCGGTAAAAAGGTATAGGAAAGGTTAGGGTCCCTCATCAATACCTATGTACAATGTAAGCAGCGATAGCTCAGTGGGGAGACCAACAGACTGCAATGCATAGGGTCTCGGGTTCGAACTTACGTCTCGCACCTCTGACTTTCGGAAGTTATATGACTTTTCGAAATTATGTGCGTATTGATTGACAATTATCGCTTGCTCCGTGCCTCGGAGAGCGTTAAGCCGTCGGTCCCGGCTGCCATGAACACCTATGGCAGTCGTTATTGGGAAGTCAGTGCCCTCTTATATCCTGACACTAGTCTAGCCTTAGAGTATCGTTAGCTTTCGGGTTGCGGAGGTCAGATGGCAGTCGCTCCGTTTAAAAACTGATATCCAGTCAAATCCGGTTAGACTAGAAAGCCGACCCCAAGTGACTTGGGAATAATAAAGGCTAGGGAGAAGAGTGTAAACACTATATAACGACACTCAAGGGACGTTAAATGGAGAGAAGAAAATCTGTATTAGAAAAAGAAAAAGTTTATTCCAGACTAGTGTTAGTAATTACATAAAAATTAATTATTTGGACGCTATTGCGTATGGTCTGGTATTTTCGTCTGACGTCTTTTGCTGCACCAGTAATTTTGTTGTATTTTTTTACTAGTTTTGACTCCTACTAACAACAGTCTACACATGCAAGCAATCCCAATTTGTAAACAAAAGAACGGATTTCTTAGAAAGTTCGGTGTGTATGATGCCGATAGTCGAGTTTAGTGAGCAACTAAGAATATGATAACGTATAGATAATCCATGACTCCTACTAACAACAGTCTACAAGTGCAAGCAATCCCAATTTGTAAACAAAAGAACGGAGCAATCCCAACTTGTAAACAAAAGAACGGATTTCTTAGAAAGTTCAGTATGTATGATGCCGACAGTTAAGTTTATTACGGGCTAGGATAAAGCGACAAAAGAACGGACACAGCTGCGCAGTTTTTACTAATTTTGGCAACTTAAAAAGCTTACTTTTTTATTATTTAATTGTTGTCGTTATTGAGAGTGGGTGTAATGCTACATAGAGCGTATCGTTGTATGGAAGATAAGCTAAACCAACCAAAGCCGAGTGATTTCGACGCTTTAGGAAGTTTGTCGTTAAATCGAGTGACGTTACATGGAGTTTACACTGTATATTATAAAGAGGAAAGATTTGACTTTTTGTTTTTTTGTTTGTAAAGATTTATCTCAAAATCTAATTAACCTATTTTGAAAATTTTTTCACCATTAGAAAGCTTTATATGTGTAAAAAATGCTGTTTCTAACATAACCTAACCAAATCTATCCTACTTTTACGCGAGCGAAGCCGCGAGCACTAGCAAGTTAACCAAATAAAAAGCAATGTCTTCCACTTATAAAATCCCTGCTAATATATTGTCTACTTTCCAGTTCATCGTACTCAGCGCGTTAGCGGTCGTGTGTCTAGCGGAGCCTCCAGTAGACAACAGGTACCTGCCTCCAGGGTCCCAGGGACCTCCTTCGACCCTCTACGGAACCCCCGTGCAGAGGCAAACTGATGCTCTCTTCAGGTAAATATGCATACTGAAATATTAGGCTAGAGTATTAAAGTTAACAGCGATGGCCACGTGGCAGACTTCGAAGTTATATGCACACACGCAATGTGTTAAATGGTACATTATCGCTTGCTATAATGGTAAAACATCATGAGGAAACCTAACCTGCAAGTCTGAAAATTATTCATAATGAAATCAAAATCAAAAATAAATTTATTTAAGTTAGGTTACAAGGTATCACTTATGAATGTCAAAGTTACACTTAATTTTTCTGTCAATTTACATTTACTGCCACGTTCAGCAAAGTAAGGGTGTAGGGCTCATGAGAAGAACGGGCAAGAAACTCATGGCCACTCTTTTTAATCGCCAAGTTGTAAAACATGTGAAATCTGCCAACTCGCACTGGGCCAGCGTGCTGGATTATGGCCTATCCCTTCTCATATTAACTACTACTCCTTAAACATCTGCCTATCCCTTTAGGACTACATGCCTATGGATGAAGACTATCATTTTGACAACCGCTTCCTGCCACCCATAACTTAACCTATAACATAATTACTTCCAGAAGTCAGCCCGCCGGCCGTCCCTCCAACCAATATGGACCTCCTTCTCCTTCCTCAAGATACGGACCACCATCACCCCAATACCCTGGTCAGGGCGGTCCGATGCCCAGCTCGCAGTACGGTGCCCCGTCTCCTTCTAGCCAATATGGAGCTCCTGGATTTGGTGGATCAGGTAATTATCTATAGCTATAACTACGTGAAGAACTGCTCAGTTAAAATGACACTTGATTTTGGCTGTTTTCTACGCCAAGCAAAGGAAAAGCAAGCAAAAGAATCATTAAAATAGTATTAGAATAAAATTAATCGATTATTTTGGGAAGGGCACTTGTCCACATTTTTCCGAAATCGAGTTAAATATGTGGTAAGACTTTACGTTAAGAGATACGACATAAAATCTTAAACAAGAACACATGCACTATTGTGTTAGATAGATCTATAATTTCCATAAACTTTTTTGCACATACAATAAACTTTTTTGTCAACAGAAGGTTTTTTGTGTCTCCTATAACATTTTGTCTGATGGACTAGTGCCCTTTCCAAAATAATCGAAAAAAATAAATTTTAAAATACTTTCGATTTTCGATTCCCAATTCGGAAAATTATATGTAATTGGGTTTTTCAGTTATGAAATTCTCAGTAAAAGCAGGCAGTAAAGGCTTTTCCCGATAGACAGCAATTGCACCCTCAATTATGCCTAAAATCTGCGCCTATCGCTACCGCAATAAAGGTGTGAGAATATTATATCGTCGTTCTAGATGTGACCTCTCGTATATGCAAACTAATCAACTTTCCAGGAGAGACAAAAAACTGCTTTGTTAACAAAGTATATTAGATATGTATATATTTTTTTTATTTATTATACAAATTTGAAATGAATTATAATGCAGGAGGCATATTTACAAGGTAACACCAGAAATACTTTTCGAATCTTTCTGCATAAAAATCTCATTTTACCAAAAAGTATTAGTTACGAGGGGTCACATTTAGAACGACGATATGTACATTTAAAACATATTTACATTTATTTTTATGATTAAGCAGCCATCTACATTAAAATAAAAGACTTCGAAAGGGTCCTCCTCCTATAGGGTTTAAGCTTAGCTAAAATGATGAGATGATATTGAAATGAAAAACAAAACCAATATTTTTCTTTTAGGCGCTCAAGAGCAAAGCCGTCAATACCTACCTCCCGGTGCCGGCGGCAAGGGCGGATATGGTGGTGACGAAGGCAATGGCGTAAGTACTATCCTATATCAGTTTATATATTGTTTGTTAATATCATGTTTGACTGCTCGAATGGCGCAATGGTTGCCCCACAACTGCCAATATATCCAATGTTGAAATTTCGATCACGACGCATGATAAAGGATACGTGATCCATAATTTGTTTTATCGAATCTACTGTTCTTTGTGTCCGTTATTTGAATGCTTGCCATTTTCTTTCAATACATTAAATTTAAGATCGCTCAACGATTTTTATGCTAGGTGCTCTTTTCCTAGGCCCTTTGGGTTAGTTGCTAGTTGCAGTCTAGCAACTAACCCAACAATGTTACTTCAAATCTCAATTGGTTCAATGGTAAACTAGTTTATATTAATAAGTGTTACTTTGTGACCTACCTGAATAAATGATGTCGCGTTTTAAGAAAATTTAAGAAGGTTAAGTTACGATTAAACGTCAAGAGCTCTGAAAACTCGTGGTAGATCTTCAGATTCTTCAGTTATTGCACTTAATATATTGTTTGTTACACAGGAGCCTGCCAACTACAGCTTCGAATACATGGTGAAGGATGACCAGTCAGGCAACGACTTTGGACACCGTGAGTCCAGGATGGGAGACAGGGCCGAGGGTCTGTACTACGTGCTGCTCCCTGACGGCAGGAAACAGGTAAGGCGTCAGCTACTTGGTAATAACTGTTGGAGTTTGCCATAAGAAGTTCTCATTCTAGGATTAGAAGCAAGCTTCAAAAACAATTAAGATACAATACACCAGTTTATAGATATATGCCACTGCCAATTTACACATTAATACGGCTATCTTATAATAATATAATTCTGATATTACGAGATATTAATTATTGCTCGACTGTAAAATAAATGTATAGGTACTGGTGGATTAAGAAAGAAGTTCCTATGAACAAATATATTTTATATCTTCTTTCTTTTAACGTCTCACTGCTGATTCTTAATCAAAGATAATTATTTTACTTTTTTATTGCCAAACGTGTGCATTTACTGAAAACGTTTAAGAAGCTTTAAAAACAATGCAGAGATTTAGTTAATAAACATTTACTTCATTGTTATCTTTAGTTACACCATGTTACAATAAAGAGCTGCTGGGTACATTACAAATATTTCTTTTTCGCAGACCGTTGAATATGAGGCTGACCAAGATGGCTACAAGCCCAAGATCTCTTACGAAGACACTGGTCGTGGTCAAGGTGGTTATGACAGAAACAGCCAGAGCAGAAACAACGGCGGCTATGACGGCCAAGGCGGACCTTACTAAACAGAAAACATGTCTACCTACCGTTAAGTCTATAAATTACTACATATGAATTCCTCAACAAAATGATTTTCCGTGACTCGTATATAGTAATATTATAAACTATAATCTAATAACTATTAATTATTATCCAATTTTATTAAGTATTGATCTCTTACGTAAACTTATAGTAACATAAAACACTTTAATATAATTCAAAAGGTTATTTATTTGAATGTGACTTGTAAAATAAAATATGGATAATAATTGATATTGTAAAAAGTATGAATTGTCAAATTGGTCTCTGTGAAATGTGATTTGACAATTGATATGTTTTATCTGTGACTTAATTTTGGCGCGAACTTTGTGAGATAACAAGACTGAAAATTTGTATTTTGCTGCTAATCAGAAGGGAAGTTTTCAGTTTTGTATGATTTTATAATAATATATCTACATATGACGACGACGTATGCTATATTAATGGACTTTGAGCCATACTTACGAGACTTATGTACAAAACGCTTAATTAGTTTAGGATTTAGAAAAACAAAATGGCGATATATTTTTTACATAAAATTGTTGCATACTCTTCTTTGCCTTAAAAACGTATTTTGTCTCTTGTTTTTCTGTCGATCACGAAAATAACTATTTTCTACGTACTTATATATAAAACGATTTTGCATATATTTATTTTCCTGATAACTTTTATATTTTATTTATACAGGTAACTAAACAGTTAGTCCAATGATTTAAAAATTGAACAGCAATAAATGTGTATTAAGTATGTATTTAATCTATGAATAACTAAAATTATATGTTTGTACTTCATGTACTTCAAATAATATTAACTTTATAATATCTATCTATATTATACATCTACTCTATATACTTTTAGCCGATTTAGAATTGCGACCTTTGTAAATAAAAATAATGACAAAATATTTTTTTGTTTTATTAGTTATTACAAATCTTTGCATTACCTATTTTTTTAAATATTTTGTCTATGATTTAGGTACTTAATTCCACCTCGGAGGCACACAAGAACCTATACAAAAAGCTATTGCTTGCTTATGATCAAACTGCGTTCCAGGATAATATCTGTCACAATTTCCATTCACTGGAAAGGTTTATTTATTTGGACATGGAAAACTTACAGCTATAACACATTAGATATTATGGCAGCATAGTCATCTGAGAGCCAATTACAAGTTTCACTTATAGATATAGAATAAATTAATTACAGTGAGCAACAAAGAGCAAACATCAAGTTAATGCTATGTATGAATATCATAAAATAGTCTGTTAAGACTACTTAAAGAATGGTAGACTTAGACACCTTCTTGCTGAGGACACATTACACGTAAATGGATCTATATCGTGCTGTTTACATAAATAGTTAAAACTACTGCTTGCACTCACCAAGAAACTATTCTGTCTATAGTTTGTTTTAACGGTAGGAACGCGAAGGGGAGGATTGAAACGAATTGATTTGGATGGTACATTAAAATAGATTTTTCTAACAGGTCAGGACAGTCAATATTGTTATTTAAAATTTTAAGGAGAAAAGTAGTCAGCTATTACACGTCTATTAATAAGCGGTAAGAGGTGGAATTTTTTACACAATTTCAAATAATCATTTGAGTTATAGGGAATCTTTTGATGAAAACAAAGATACTTAATAAACCATTTTTAAATGTTTTCTAATCGGTCGATATATTTAGAATAGCAAAGATTCCAAATTTGGGATGCATATTCTAAATTACTCCTTACAAACGAGCAATACAGGATTTTGAGAGTTTTAGCTTCAGTAAAGGTTTTGCTTAAACGCATTATAAATCCAAGTGATTTAGATGCTTTTTTCACTATCGCGACAATGTGCGAGTCGAAGACCAACTTGCTGTCGTGATACACTCCCAGGTCTCGGATATTATCACTTCTCGCTAGGACGTGACCGCCCAATGTATAAGTATGTAGTATTGATAACGTCGTGTTTCCTCGTAAATGTAATTAAGGAGCATTTAGCTGGACTTAGGTCAAGTTAATTTATATTACAGTAGTTCTGTAACCGATCTAAATCATTTTGGAGTGCTATCATGTCATCAATGGTAGAAATACTTGCATAAATTTTCATGTCATCTGCGAAACTTAATAGATTTGATGATTGCAGGCATCTGTCAATGTCGTTTACGTAGACCACATATAAAAGCGGGCCCAGCAAGGAGCCTTGGGTTACACCACAAGACACCGAAACCCAACTAGACCTATAATTATTGAGTGCAACAGTCTGTGATCGTTTATTGATCCCATTTAACGGCACTTGCCTGTCTGCATTACTTACCCACTCAATGCATTCTGTAGGACTAATGTGCAACAAAATCACTGGATTACTGACCTCCTGTATCTGTACTGATCACCCCGGTGATTATACTCAGAGCGTTAAAGGGAAACCACAGAAAATTCTAAGAAACAGGCGCACCGGAGTGGTCTACCGCACTATGCCTGGCAGGTAGTACTTAGCTCAACTGCAACTCCACATTCATGTCAATATGGCATCGGGCAATCATAACCCTTTGCCTTCACTTAAGTTTACTGATGATGGTATGTGAACCACCAGAACTTACGCTGACAATGCTTTGTTAAGCAAAACATGTGTAACATATTTTCGCAATTGTAACATCTTTTTATACCATGGTTTATGGCAATAAATAAATTATATTACTTAGCACTAAAAAACTAACACCTACCTATACCTACTTTTTTTTTATAGCTTGCCGTATCTAAGGAGTTGAAAGGTATTTTTATTCACTTATTTTATAGTTACTTGTAATAATAGCACTGTTGGGCCTCTTCTCAGTGTGAGAAGGATTAAGCCGTAGTCCATATTTCCACTTTCCATTACTCCATATTTTATAGTTATTAACAAATAAAATTTAATATAATATAATATAAATAAAATAAAATAACGTATTTTTTTATATAACTCTCGTGCAGAATTTAATTTGATAATTTATTACGTTGAATCAATGCATGTTTCGGTATTGATATTTTCTTTTATATTTTTACATGGAATAAAATATACTGAAGATACCCAGTCTCCTGGGCATTCGAATTAGATTTTAAGAAATTCCTACCCAATCGACAATTGCATCGCCGCACTTACCCTAATCGGCATAGCTCTCTTGCCACCTTGTAAAAAGGTATTTTCACAAGACGATATAGCTGGTATATGGAGGACCAGAACTTTGTTTCTGGCAGCCTACAATCCAAATTTAATTAGTGTGAGCGGAGGCGTTCTATGCGCATAATTTATAAGTGATTTTTTCTACCAAATATTATTATTATAGTATCTTTCATATACATTTATTATAAACTGTAATTGTGTTTCTCTATTTTTAGATATTAATGTTACTTATATTATATCACTGCAATGGGCTAAGTAAATTGGACGATAACACCCAAGTTGGTAAGTTACATCCTAACTAATACTATAAATGCACATGTGAATTTGTTTGTTACGCTTTCACGTCTTTACTGTTAAACCGATCATCATGAAATTTCGCATAAACGTTGTCAGAGGAACAGAAAAGGACATAAGGTACTTTCTATCCAGAAAAAGTGCTGTTAGGTACTAATCTAATCTAACCTATATTTATGCGAGCGAAGCGGGTAGTTATTTTACGAGTAGTTACTCTTTCACGGGGAGTGCTCTGAAGAACTGTTTGATTTGGTACCAGCGGCCCCTTTCTATCACCGTACCACTCGACACCGAAGCAGGGTTCATCCATATCACCTGGAAGCGTTCAATTCTAAGATGGTACGCTTTCAGCGATCATTTCTCCCACGTACGTGCAAGCTCTGGAATGAACTGCCAGCTTCGATGTTTCCCGAGCGCTATGATATGTTCTTCTTCAAACGAGGTTTAAAGAGAGTTCTTATTTCACGGTAGGCAGCGGCTTTGCTATGTCCTGACATTGCTGAAGTCCATGAGCAGTGGTTACCACTTTCCATCAGGTGGGCCACTTGCTCGTCTGCCACCAATGGCAAT
This sequence comes from Catocala sponsa, assembly GCA_963564715.1. Taxonomy (NCBI): domain Eukaryota; kingdom Metazoa; phylum Arthropoda; class Insecta; order Lepidoptera; family Erebidae; genus Catocala; species Catocala sponsa. The sequence continues at coordinate 15,970,653 of OY751351.1, forward strand.
AAAAAAAAAATAATAATATATTTTTATTTTATACATTACATACATTTATTAATTTCCAACTTCTTTAACTCTGTTTATGAATACTCTACCTTTCACTCTCAGATTTGGTCACCCCCAAATGAGCTTGCCGACATGTCTTCAAAGAGTAAAGTAACACATAGGATGTCTTCTTGTATTCCTGACAGATGTCAAGACATCTCAGCAAGTTCAAGACATCTGTCTCGAAAAGAATGTCATATTAAAGTCACTGTCGTTAGTAGATGTAACTAAAGAGCCTGGTCCGGATGGTCTTCCACTTATATTCTTTAAACATACATATATACGGCGAAAAGCGTCTACATTCCGTTACACATTCTTTTTAACAAATGTCTCAGGGACAGGGTATTTCCGTGCGTTTGTAAAAGGGCTTTCATTACACCCATTTTTAAAAGTGGAGGGAAAAGCAATATAGAAAACTATCGGTCTATATCTATATTGTTCACCTTGTCTAAGTTTTTTGAGTCTAGTACACGGTCAGCTATTTGTTCAGTTGAGACACTTAATTATTCCCGAATAACATGGAGCTGTTCAATCCCGATCTACTACTACAAATTTGATGACATTTACTCAATTTTTATTCGAGACCATGGATAAGGGCATCCACGTTGATGCTGTATACACTGACGTTCAAAAAGCTTTTGATAATTTTGGTGGACCATAAATTGCTTTTGGACAAAATTGTCTTTAGAGTAAATTTACTCAGATAGTTCGCATCATACATATACCGTAAAACTCAAAAGGTTGTTGTCAATGGTTATGAGTCCTATTATGCAGTCGTCGAGTCCGGTGTGCCCCAGAGTTCAGTACTAGGCCCGTTGCTTTTTATTTTGTTTCTAAACGATATTAAATCTTGTATAGTTAACTCTAAATTCCTCATGTATACTGACGATATGAATACCTATCTATAAGACTTGTACGAACATTCAGGATTGTATTTTACTAAAAGAGGATCTCTGCAGGCCTTCACAATACTGTATTGTTAATAAACTTCACCTTAGTCTGCCAAAATGTCACTTCATAGCTTTTACAAAGAACAAAAATCCTACTAACATGTACTCGAGACCAGGGCGTACTACATACTAGATTCTAAATTACACTTAGATATTCATATCGACAACATTATTAGTAAAGCCTTTCAGATGTATGGTTTTGTCATGCGCTCCAGTACAGACTCCAAAAAGACTACTAGGTACTTACTTACCTTTTCTTATTTAAAGCGTTAGTCCGTTCCCAGTTAGAATATGCTGTACCTATTTGGAGCTCCTTTTACACAAAATACAAGCAGAGAATAGAAATAGCCCAGAAAAATTGCTTTGTACTTCCTAATACAAGTGTTTTAATTCTTATACGGATCTTCTTAAACATTTTAAGCTCTTAAGTTTGGTGCATAGGCGCACATTACTCATGATAATGATGCTGTACGGCATATGCAACAATAAGTATAATTGTACTGATTTATCAAACAGGCCTGTTATTCGGAGGGAGGTGCGCGAACCTCGATTGTTCTACACGGGAAAGTGTAGAACTAATGCCGGAGAGCGTGCACCTCTTCGCCGATTATTATAAATAACGTACAACTCACATTTTATGAATTTAGACATTTTCGGTCTCACTCATTCTAAATTTTAAAAAGTTGCTACTGAATTTCTAGCTGATCAATAATGATACTCTTTAATTATCTTGTTACAATATAATTTTCCTTTTTTTGCATAATACACGTCCGTTATCTTTACTACATCTCCACTTGTAGTTTCGTGGACAATAGTGTGGGTTATACGTTATTGATATTTAAATGCAAAATAATTTGTAAAGACTGCAATGTATAATTGTTTTCTGTCTCAAATAAATAAAATAAAAAATAAAATATACTGCAAGCTTATAGATATAAACAAGGAGTACAATTGTAACATATTTTCTTGCAGTCCTAACGTCACACAGTCCTTACCAACCTCGTAATACTCAATGGACACACCAAAATAAAAGAAAACCAAAACGCACACCATCATTCAGAAAAACAATATTCATTCCGGTCAAACCCCGCCCGGATCCCCCGTTCAAATTTCCACTTCATATGTTTTCCGATATCTCAGATATATCGATTAATGATCCAGATTATTTATACTCGTATATACGAACCACGACTAAACGAAGCATCGTCTACAGCAGTAGTGAAAAAACTCGCACAATAATACGCCGTATTACAAAGAAATATGAGTCTTCAGAAAAAGAAGAACAACCTACTACACGCCGACAAAGGACTACAAGGCGTAAAATTAATCTTCTCCCTACTGGAAAACATCGTAACAAAGGAAGGACTATTGATTTCAGACCTCTTAAACATACCTTACACGTTCAGACTGAAGTCAATGCTACCCCTAGCGGCAAACTTGTTACTAAATGTACTGCAAAGTCTTTACCAAAATGTAAGTAGAAAAGTATCGCATATCTAGAGGCGGTTATTCGCTTTGGCATAGAACAAGGCAGATTTGACTGCACGGATGGTGCAGGTGTCTAGTTTAAGTAGCGTCTCGCCATGGCCACTGCTATAAGAGTTTTGGATTCAATGATTTAGGAGTCTAGATGTTCTTTATGGTAGTTGCTTGTTTGGAAACACCCCCTGGACACAGGATTTATTCTTAGTGCGGGAGTTGTCTTATTCTAAAAGAAAACCAGAAAAGCCTTCCTTTTATTTCGCTTGGTGCCAGACGAGGCGGCCTATCTGTTGGGAAGCATAAACCACCAGTCATAATGAGTGAGTCACCCCTAAAAAGGACGACCTACATACAAATCTATAAATTTTCAGTTGTAACCTAACTTCCTGGGGTAGGCATGGCACACCTAGGCTATCGCTTATTTTTTATTTATTTAGAAGTAAAATAAAAAATACTTATATACGCCAATAGCCGGCACGCATGGCTTGGTGATTAAAACCCACTCGGGGTAGAAGGAAATTCCATTTCACACCAATATACTTATAAATCTGTAGATTATATGTGGCAAGGTCGTAACCTTGTCACCTAATAAGGGGCAGAAGGAGAGAGCGGCAAGAAATAGATGGGTCAAAAAGTCAAGTCAAGTCACGCCCAAGTTACCTGTAACTCGGTCGTACAAATTACAATCAAGATAAACCTTAGATCTAGACGTATTGCTCTTATGCCCACGATTAGTTAATTAAATCAAAAGATCACAAATATTGATGTACAAGGAATGACCGTAAACGTACATTAATTCATTTAGGTTATCATCATTTTGAAGTTTTAGTAACATTGTTCAAGTTTCTAAACAATTATGATAAACACTTACAATATTTTGATTTATTACAGTGGATTCTTCGTATGTACCCAGTGAGTTTATTCATTGTTTAATTTAGTTAGTAAAAGTGTGAGGTTAAATGTTTTAATAGCCATTTTCTTTATTACCACAATGACCAAAAGCATTGTGTCTGGACCGCTGTGTCTGAGCATTGGCCAAGAGTATAAAAACCTTCGATCAATGGTATATTTGATCGATGATAAAAACGAATCAAAACTCTATAAAACATTGAGCGAACCAGTCATCATCGTACGCATAAATAAACGCAATAATATGCCACGAAACCGCCGAGACAGTATACATATATCTATTGCATACATATACAGGGTGTCCCAAAACTCAACGTCAAGCCGAAACGGGGTGACAGGATTGATCATAACCATCACGAGAAAAATCTGAAAAAAAATCTATCCCATGCAGTTTAAAAATTATGGGCATTTTAAGAAAAACCTAGAAATTTGATCAAACTGTACCATTTTTCGGTTATTGTGGTTATTCTTTTTTATTTTTGTTCATTTGAACTTTGGAAACGTAATCCTAAATAACATTTCTAGAATCCCAATAAAAAATAATGACACAATTGCCTCAAGTTTCCGAGAATTGAGACTATTTGTTAAACTACGAATTTAAAATTTTCAAGATTCGTCGACTTTGACAGGCCCTCCTATAAAAAAAATGTACTAGAGTGCCTTGGCAAGTGGCATTAAAAGTTGGCGCATTTAATCAGAATTCTAAAATGGTACAATACTTGTTAGTTCCATACAATAGAAAAGAGTAAAAAAATTAAAACCTCAAGTAACCCGATTTTTGCTATCTCATTTTACTCAGTTAAAATGTTTTTAATTCACACAAGCTCTAGGTAGGTTCTTAATTTTAAGACAAAATGATGAGAGAGATGGATAATGGGTATGTTCGCCATGAGTGAGCGAGACAGATAGTGACGCCACTTTTACCAAAGTGAAAAAAAGTTAGTAAAATTAGTAAAATAATTAGGTTTGTTGGAATAAAAGTCAGATGATAGAGAAATAACGTTTTTTATTACAATAAATGTTCAAATTGTTTACCATCAGCCTCAATACAAGCCCTACATCTTCTTAAAAAAGATCTACTTATTAGTCGGGCATATCTTCGAGAGTTGATCGCCTCAGCTGCTTGAGAAATGCGTTCACGCAGGTCGGCTACGTTCTCAATGGGCTTTGAGTAAACTTTTTCTTTGAGAACTCCCCAATAGAAAAAATCCAGGGGATTTAAATCTGGTGAACGGGCGGGCCACGAGATAGTGCCCGAACGTCCAATCCACCTTCCCGGATATTCCTGGTCAAGGAAATCTCTTACTTGCACTGCGAAATGCGCTGGGCAGCCATCTTGTTGAAACCACATGTCGCGAAGATCTGCTAGTGGTACGTCCTCTAACAGGGTTGGTAAATCTTCTCTTAAAAAATGTAGGTAATTAGTTCCATTCAAGTTCTCAGGCAGTTCAATAGGCCCAATAATTTTACCGTTTAAAATTCCGGTCCACAGGTTTACTTTAAAACGATACTGGGATCTATCTTCTCGCATTAAATGTGGATTCTCCACATGCCACTCGTGATAATTGTGCAAGTTCATGTAACCATCTTTTTTAAATGTCGATTCATCTGACCAGAGAATTTTTTGGATGAATTGGGGATTCTCATTATGCCTCTGTAGCATTGTTCTACAAAAAGAAATCCTTTCCTGATAATCTCGAGGTAGAAGACTTTGAACTCGTTGTACGTGAAACGGATGCATTTCGGCTCTTTGTAAAATACGATGAGCAGTGCTTTTCGGTATTCCCGTTCTTTCTTCAATTCCACGTACGGAAATACTTCGGTCACGTGCGACCTCTTGCAATACTTCTTCCTGGAAAGGAAACACAGGTCTACCTCCAGCCTGTATTTGATTCGGGAAATGGCCGCCCTCTGTGAGTGAACGGTGCACATTAACAAACACGCGGTGATCCGGGTAGCGCTCTAAATTTGGATATCTTTCACGATAAAGTCTAGCGGCAGCACTTGCGTTGCATCTGCATTCCCCATAAATGAGGTGCATGTTCGCATATTCTTGTGAAGTGTAGCGCGTAGGCATGGTAGATAAAAAGGATGCCAACACAAAAGTCCAGAGAGAAGCCAAAGTTGCCGGTATGTTATCAACAAGTCCGATTCACAAAGATTCAAGTCCAAAAAGAGAAGCCAAAGTTGTCAGTACTAAATCAACACAAGCGAATACGAACGTGCGCAGTAGACGAATGAGCGAAACGTACTAACTGGTTGGTGTCGGACTGGTAGCGTAGCCATTTGCTTGGCTGAAACTAGTGCGAATGAAACAGATAGATGCCATAGCATCTATCTGTTTCATTCGCACTCGTTTAAACGACGCATCTCCGTCTCAATGCGTGGCGTCACTATCTGTCTCGCTCACTCATGGCAAACATACCCATTATCCATCTCTCTCATCATTTTGCCTTAAAATTAAGAACCTACCTAGAGCTTGTGCGAATTAAAAACATTTTAACTGAGTAAAATCTGATAGCAAAAATCGGGTTACTTGAGGTTTTAATTTTTTTACTCTTTTCTATTGTATGGAACTAACAAGTATTGTACCATTTTAGAATTCTGATTAAATGCGCCAACTTTTAATGCTACTTGCCAAGGCACTCTAGTACATTTTTTTTATAGGAGGGCCTGTCAAAGTCGACGAATCTTGAAAATTTTAAATTCGTAGTTTAACAAATAGTCTCAATTCTCGGGAACTTAAGGCAATTGTGTCATTATTTTTTATTGGGATTCTAGAAATGTTATTTAGGATTACGTTTCTAAAGTTCAAATGAACAAAAATAAAAAATAATAACCACAATAACCGAAAAATGGTACAGTTTGATCAAATTTCTAGGTTTTTCTTAAAATGCCCATAATTTTCAAACTGCATGGGATAGATTTTTTTTCAGATTTTTCTCGTGATGGTTATGATCAATCCTGTCACCCCGTTTCGGCTTGACGTTGAGTTTTGGGACACCCTGTATATTAACACTTTAGACCATTCAGGTAATGCCTGAATGTAAATTTTTAATAGGAAAATGTAACAAAATACTTACAATAGATATTTTAGTTTCAGCCAGTGGTAAGTTGCCAAGGTCTTGTTATTTTTCTTTTCTTTTTAAGTTGTCTATAGCCGTCCTAAGCTCTTGAATTAATTTTGTATAAACTATTTCATTAATGCACGTTTGGCTGTTCATAGAGGACTATTAGTGCCCACACTTATGTATGGAAGTGAATGTTGGGTATGGCAAAAGAAGCATGAGAGCAGAATAAATGCTGTAGAAATGAGAGCGTTGAGAAGCATATGTGGTGTGACTCTGAAAGATAGAATAAGAAATAGTGTGATTAGAGAGAGATGCGGCATGAAAGTGGATATAGTTACAAGAATAGAAAAGAGTATGTTAAGCTGGTTTGGACATGTAGAAAGAATGGACGAGGAAAGACTGACTAAGAAAGTTTATAAGGCTAGTGTGAATGGAACAGTCGCAAGAGGAAAACCTAGGCGAACGTTTCTCGACCAGATCGGAGGCGTCCTGGACAAAGGCCAGGTTAAGAGCTCCTTGAACCGACGGGCGTGTATGAGGAATGTGATGAAAATGAATGAAGCCAGAGAAGTGTGTCAGGATCGTAGCAAATGGAAATCCTTATTTATTTACTGACACGTTTTCAGATGAGACAGTCAAGATAAATGCTAGTGAAATCATTGAAAGCGGAGGTATGTATTCTTTCAAATTTATAATTACCCCTGCTAGCGTTAACTTAAGCATCATCTTGGACTCCGGCTAACGAGCTGGTCCATCTTTATGGCTATTGAATCTCAATCTACTACTATTGCAAATAGTAATTTCAACTATTGCGAATTAAATAGAGTACTAATTATAAACAAGTCAAACCATTAAACAGTGCGTGAACTATGGCTCTGCTTCGCGGGTAGAAAATTTTAATGGATGACGCTTAGCGTCGTCTACTATGCTTAAGCCTTAGGTAATGTTAAATGACATCTATCGTATTTATATTATTGAAATAACTAAACGGTCAATAGAATGAAACTAGCGTTAGGCGAAAATGTTATTTTTTGTTATACTGTTATATAACAGTTACCACCAGTATCCCACCGCTAGTTTTCATTTAACACTAGCTTTTGCGCGCAGCTCCGCCCCCGTGGTACCTACATAAATAAAAAGTAGCCTATGTCCTTCCCCAGGTTTTAAACTATATTTGTACTTACCAAATTTCATCTAAATCGGTTGAGTGGTTTAGCCGTGAAAAGGTAATAGACAGACAGACAGACAGACAGAGTTACTTTCGAATTTATAGATAATATTAGTAAGGATTAGCATATGCTAATCTATATAAATAAATAAAATTGAAGTGTCTGTTTGTAATGTCAAAATAACAGCTTTTTACCTGATGCATATGAAAGTATATAAGGTACCTTAACGAATACATCTATTTTTAAAATTTTTGTCTGTCTGTCTGTTTGTTCCGGCTAATCTCCGAAACGGCGAACCGATTTTGACGGGACTTACACTGGCAGATAGCTGATTTTATAAGGAGTAACTTAGGCTACTTTGATTTTAGAAAAAAAATAGGGTTCCGCGGAGACAAACACTTTCTAGTTAAAATCTACGCGGACGAAGTCGCAGGTAACAGCTAGTGTTAAATAAAAATTGCATTATATTTAAAATGCTAATTCTTATAACATGTCAAATAGTTAAACGTACGTAATACGTTGATTTAACTGTTGAGTTAAATAAATGTGTTATTTATAAAATATTCATTTTTAACTATTAGTCATGTTAGCATATTAGTTTCTGACTTACATGATGTTAAAATTGTGAATGTTAACATGTTTCGTTTTCGGGATTTTGTTGAAGTGCTTATATAAATTTAACATGCGACATAACTAGTTAGATCAATTAAGGGGACGCGAAAATTATCGTTTAGAATCAATGTTTAGAATAGCTCCGTACGTATAGTACCTACTCATTGACACTCATTGTGTATCAACCGTTAAAGAGCGGTCATAAGGTCTAAAATTGCGATGCGCCCGCAATGATCGAGAGCGCTTAGAAATTGTTAAAATCTTGAAATATTATTTAAAAATATTGGTTTTAGTTATGGAAATAATGGGCTAGCAAAAATTCCTAAGCATAATGTAACTTCCTTGTAATTCCAAAAATAGTAATTTTTCAGAGGTGTTTTCGAAAATAATTATGATCGAGCCAAAATCAAAATATCGTGTTTTTGAGCTAGGAAATTCTAGTTAAAGACATCAATTGACCTATATCAAAATTCTAGATTTATTGGTCTTCTCATAGTCCTATACTATTCGATGAAAGTTAGTGCATTTTTTCAGTGTATCCTCTTAAATATCCTTCATACTTTTACAGGCTTAGGACTGTCTGAATATTTTAAATATAAGAAATAAAATTAAAATGTGTAAAATGAACTTATAGTAGGTAATGATGGCACTTACGTACCTAAATAAAATTAACATTTTGGTGTCATTTATTTTAACAATGTTAACGATAATTTTATTTTAACATGTTATTTATTTGTTATAAATTTTAACACCCATTTTTAAAATGTAACAGAGTTAACTTTTAAAGATATCCGCCACAGTACTACAATACATTTTTCATTAAGAATTTCTAGCTAAGCCAAGCAACCATATAAGATATATGGTTGCTTAGCTTAGCTAGAAATTCTTGCCGTAGGACAGTTATTTTCCATAAGTCCCCTATGACTTTTTTAGTTTCTTTAGTTTTCGATGCACGTTTTACCGTCCAAAAAAGCTATAGACAGTAGGTATTCAGGTAGGTATATTCCGTTGCTGAGACTGGCATATCTGTCTATATAATAGGGGTTAAAGTATGAAGTTGCCGTTGTATACTTTAACGCATTACCAGCAGGCGGGCATAAGCCAGGTCCGTAGCTGGTAACCGTTAGGGTTATATTGAAACGGACTGATTAAACTTAGAATATATTTTCAATTTTTAAGCCTTATTATACCTATCCCATTTATTGTTCATGCAAGTAACGCTAGCAATAATGCGTACAATAATCATTTCCACCAATCAGCAACAAGTAAACACAATTCTACAATAAATTTCTTCCCAGGAGGCAGTACAAAATTCACACAGTTTGTCGAATATAGATACCCGGAGTTCTATCGTAATGAACTCCCGTTTAGATGGCCAGGAATGTATAGATAACGAGGGTAAATATTTCGATTAAATAAATATGGTGCCTACATCTTAGAAAATAACGAGTTTCAATTTTTCAGTACACATCGGCAATTTCATACTTTAACCCCTAATATTTTATCAAGCTAATAAAGCGCCATCTTATTTAATATCATTATTATGATACATTATTATTAACTAAATTACAAGGATATTTTTTCTATTTTCAGAACTTATTTCAGTAAATAATCATTATTTACCACCGCATCGAGGCGCTACACTCACACATTATATAGACGATGCTTGAAGAACATACAGATTTTTATTATCTATACTTAATATTATAAAGCTGAAGAGTTTGTTTGTTTGTTTGAACGCGCTAATCTCAGGAACTAATGGTTCGATTTGAAAAATTATTTTAGTGTTAGATAGCCTATTTATCGAGGAAGGCTATAGGCTAACAATAACATCACGCTACGACCCACGGGGGCGGCGCAGTATAACGATAAACGCGGGTGAAACTGCGGGAATATCTAGTATTTTAATAAAATATTATTTTTGTTTGTTTTATTAACCCATCAAGACTTGGTATACCAGAGATAATTAAAAACCTATTATCTGGCCGCCGGTGTGCCGCTGCGACTCAATAGTTTAATATATAGAACATCCTACTCTAAGATTGTAGGTAGGTATATACTTAATGGACAGTGGACTAGAGAGAACTAATTTGTCATTGAATTATAATCTACTATACCATACTATGTCAAATGCTTATGCTCCTTTATACATGCCACCGATTTTAATGCAGCAATATAACGGTAGCTTAATTAGCAAACAATTCACCAATACTGGCCTGTAGCAATAAAATATAATCCTATAAAATATATATACGGTCGAATTGAGAAACCTCCTCCTTTTTTGAAGTCGGTTAAAAAGCCTATGCAATCCTGCAAAAAGGTAGGTATTAACGACATCGATTCGGCAGGATTGCAATCGGCAGGATTGCATAGGCTTTTTAACCGACTTCAAAAAAGGAGGAGGTTTCTCAATTCGACCGTATATATATTTTATAGGATTATATTTTATTGCTACAGGCCAGTATTGGTGAATTGTTTGCTAATTAAGCTACCGTTATATTGCTGCATTAAAATCGGTGGCATGTATAAAGGAGCATAAGCATTTGACATAGTATGGTATAGTAGATTATAATTCAATGACTTTTCGAAAATATGTGCGTATTGATTGACAATTATCGCCTGCTCCGTGCCTCGGAGAGCACGTTAAACCGTCGGTCCCAGCTGCCATGAACATCTATGGCAGTCGTTATTGGAAGAGTGTCGGCACAAAAGATCCCACTGGGTTGAAGTGTCGCCGGTCTGCACTGACTAGCCCCCACATAAGATAAGATAAGATACGCTGCTCAATAATGAACTTCCTGATGTACTTGGATTAAAAGCTAGCTTGCGAGAAAAATTTGTATACAAAAAACAATGGCATAAAAATACCAAGGACTTTTACCTATGTACCTACTAGTTACTCGGCAGAAACTCATGGCTATTTAGTTGGACTTGAGTTATTCGCATTCAGCCTCACAATTGAGCCATTGTGCGTAAGTGGCCGACGACGCGAAGGGTGTCAGCTCAGATGTTGCGCAAATTTCCTTCATTGCTTTTGGATTGTTAAGAAGCCTCACCTATTGGTTGCCCACGTTTCTTTCTACAGTGTAGGTACACATAGTGTACCTACACTAACAATTAATTCCCAATGAGGAACTCTATCTAGCTGTTGTGTAGCCTACAACACATCTACTCATAGTGTGCCAAATCCTATCCTATCCTAATCCTAATCCTAACTTCCCAATCCTAATCCTAACTAATATTATAAAAGCGAAAATGAGTTTGTTTGTTTGTTACCTTTTTACGCTTAAACCACTGAACCGATCATTCTAAAATTTTGCGTATACGTTGACAGGTGTACCTACAGAAACGGACGTAGGCTACCTTTCATCCTAAAAAAAATTACTGTTCCTGAGGAAAACAACAATAACGTTCTTATGATAACACTGGTCAACACTGAAATTTTTCCTGAGATATTTTATACTGTATAGGGTATACATGAGGCACTGATTACGGGCAAATACTAGTTTTGTTCTAACAGCTGAATTTTTTAAATTAAACAATTTTACAAATTTCACCGAAATACTACATTTTCAGCCGTTTTCAAGTTGTTGTAAACGCTTTTAAATTATCTTTTATATGGTGTCCTTAAATGAGTGGCTTCAGGGAGATCTCTTTGTAAATTCCAACAGTAATCGGTATTAATATGGACATCCCACCTTCCTTGATAACGCTCTTCCATGGTACGAATGTCTTGATGAAATCTTTCGCCCTGCTCTTCGCTGTAATCGCCTAAGTTTTGTTGAAATCGATCTAAATGAGAGGCTAAATAATGCAACTTGATACTCATATTACAGCCCAAGTGTTTTAAATTGGATAGCATACTCTCAACTAACTCAGAAAAGCCGTCCGATTTCTTGTATCCAAGAAAATTTTCACCAAAACAAATGATTTCCAAGCTTTAGATTCAGGTTTATTCATTGAAATTAGAAAATTTGGGTCTCACCAGTTGCCTAATCTGTGGATCATCTAAGATTCCCGCTTTCACGTGTTCTGTACTCCAGGAAGTCTGAATCACTCGGGTCTTCAATTTCCATAAGATTTGGTAGTTTGGAGCCTGTAATTGATGATGATGGAACTTATTGTTGATCTTTGCAGAGCAGAAGAGGTCGCTGAGCAGAGCGCAAGTTAGGCTATGACCACTGATTACGATTTTCAGAATTAATTCCGTTAATATTAACGACACAGAAATAGCAGTCGTCGTGATGATTTTGAGGTTCTCGCCATATTATCGGTGTTTTATATATAATAGCAGTTGCTTTTACGTTCGACCATTACCGTAGACACACGACACACTTTAGACACACAATATGAGGCACCCACTGCTTATCTAGATTGCACAATTCTATCTCAAAGTATCGAAAATACATCGATTTCACAAAGTCTGAAATGGGTTTTCGAAATTTTGTAAAGATATATTCGCCATAGATATAACAAAAACCATCCGGATTATGTAAACGTCTGCGAGTCGGCTGGCTCCATCTATTTTCTATCAACATTATTTAATTCAAGAGCTGCTTATGGTACTTTGAACTCGCATAAGTCAGCACTATCTTTGATAACAGGCTCTGAAATATGGCGCCACGTGTCTTTCGAATCATGATTGAATTATATTATTACAAGCAGAGTACAACCCGAATGGATTGTCAAATTCTAAACCAGAGGTTCCCAGCCTTTCTTTCTCATAGACCACTTTTAAACTTTAGCTGGTTCCGGTGGACCCCTTGCAGCTACATTTCTACCATATTCCTTGGCATTTGGCACTTGGCAAAAAAATTTGATCAAATCTCTACGGGCTGTCCTTTTTTTATATTCTCGTAACTGAACCTACCACGGTAGGCGGGCTGACCTTTTTTTTTTAGTAATTCTCTACCGAAAAATCGATAGGTTCGTAGGTACTCAATATGGAATATGCAAGTTTTTACAAGTAACAGTCGCCGAGCTTCTTAAAATATTATCTGCCTACATTGATAAAGTCAAACCAACATTTTAGTTCTTCACTATCGAAAGCAAATAAATTTTTGTGAACCTCCGCTTACGATTTGTGAATCCCCATTTTTTTGTCACGCCAACGTAGACCCCCGTCGAGTCTCCCGTGGACCCCTGCAGGTCCACCTGCACCACTTTGGGAACTAAGAATCTAAACCATCCAAAACCTCAGTTAGCATCTCTACTTAATCTGTGCCTCAGTCACACAAAAATTTCATTGAAATTGGTCCAGCTGTTTAGTAGGACTTCAGTGACAAACACATACAGACTAGTTATATACATAGTCAGGTCATAAGTTCTGTCACATGTTTGATATGAAATAATTGAGCCATGTTTATTATTGATGTAAAAATTTATATACCAAAATGAACTTAATAAAACACCGATTCTTATGCTAATTAATAAAGTTTATTCAAAATGACCCCCGCGATTTTGAATACAGGCCTTCAACCTGCGCGGCCAGTCGTCTATCGCAGCACGAACGAGGTCCATGTCAAATTCAGCGGCTGCCTTAATCAAGGATGCCTTGAGTGACTCCAAATCAGGATGACGCGTTGAGCAGGCCTTTTCCTCCAAGTGTTGCCATATCTTGTAATCTAACGGACTCAAATCTGAACTAGAAGAGGGACAGTCTTCGTGCCGGATGAAGTCAATTTCAAGCGCCGCCAGCCAGTCTTGTGTGCTTTTCGCTCTATGAGCTGGCGCAGAATGTTGTTGGAATACCCAGTGCCTGTTATTGAACATGGTATGAGAAACAGGTTCCACAAGGTTCGTGATGACTGTATTTTGATACACAACTGCATTCGTTTTTACGCCTTTCTCACAAAAATGTACCACAGTTAAGCCCCAATAAGAGACTCCCAACCAAACTATGAGTGAAGATGGAAAATGGCCTCGTTGGACACGCGGAACACGGTTGCTCGCTTCTTCACTGCTGTGTGCGTACACCTTATCATTTTGTTTGTTGTAGCTTTCTTCCACATTAAAAATTTTTTCATCCGAAAACAGAATTTCCCGATGCTTGTTACCCGCGTACCGCTTCAACAAAGCACGACATCTCTTCAACCGCAGGTCCATTAAACGAGCGTCCAAACGATGTCCTTTTCACCGTGGTTCTGCTTAAAGCCATTTGAAGGGCCAAAAGTTTTTGCTTACATATGGGATTTCTTTGAATTCGCGCCTTCACAGCTTTTATCACTGCTGGAGTCCTAACAGAGCGAGGGCGACCACTTCTTGACCTGTCATCTAAACTAGAGTCTTCTTTGTATCGTTTGATGGTACGATAAACTCGGATAAACGAATCTTATGGTTATATTAAAATTTTTCAATTATGTCAAAAATCTGAATTGGCGCGTAACCGCAACGATACAACGCAATAACCACAACACGGTCTTCTTTAAGTGTCCACTCCATATTTAAAAAGAAGTAAAATTGTAAAAAGTACACATTTCTATATTCATGAAAAATTCGAAATTCTAATTCAATAAATTTTTTTGTGGCCAGCATTTTAAATTCTAAAGTTTTTATTCTGTGACAGAACTTATGACCAGACTATGTATGTAAAGATAAAAAAGGATAACTTCCTATGCTAGACAAATCAAAAGCATTGCAAATTGTATAACAACATAATTTCATTTCACAATTTTTTAACATATTATTATGTATCTAATTAAAATTTTTGTATTCAGAACCATGAACTTTTTTCAAATGTGTATTCAAATCCTTTTTTAAGCTAAACTTTTTATCACAGATAATACAATGTTCAGTCTTTTCCATATGTTTCCTTTTCATATGTTCATGTCTCCGGCCAGATGTTATAAATCCTATGTTACATATTTCACATTTATATGGTTTTTGCCCCATATGTAATCTTAAATGTTCTCTTAAAGTTCTTTCATGTACAAAGGTGTCACCACAAATATCACAAGTTTTATCTTTTATTTTATTGTGAGTTAATAAATGTTCTTTCAAATGAACTTTTTTGTAAAAGCTTTTCTGACATATTTCACAAGTAAATGGCTTAATGTGTAAATGAACTTTATTTATATGGGCTTGAAGTGAACATTTATTACAACTTCTATAGTCACAATCATTACATTTGTAATTTTTGACAGTTCTTTTAATTTTAATTGGAGATTTATGATTTTTAACATGCAATTTGAAATGTGAGTGGGATTTCAACAATTTGAAGCAATAGGGACATTGCTTTTGTTTATGGCAATCGAGATGAGCTTTCAGTCTGGAACTATTTGTGAATATTTTACCACAGATATCACAAATTATTGCATTATTTGTATTTTTGTGAGATATTTGTGTGTGTTGCTTTAGCAACAATGGAGATCTAAATTTCATTGAACATTTGTCACATTGTGAACAGTCTTTAGGGTTTTTATTATTCATAATACTGTCAGTACTCGATAATACAATTTTTAATTTACATCTAGTTTTCTTTTTATTTATCAATGTGCAATCCACTTCTTCTATAGCTTGATCAATTCTCTCTACCATATAGTTAAATATTTTACTCTTTACATAGCTCCGTTGTAGAAGTGTGAGCAGTTTGACTATCAGTGTTGAGCAGTCTTCGCAGATCTCTGTTAGTATAAAATCCTGAAAAGATAAAAATATTTTAATACAATAATAATTAGTATAGAAATATTCTAATTATAGCCTATAATTTTACTAATATAAAAAGACTGACATTATGAATCTTTTGTATATTTTATCTCTTATAATATATGATGAACTCGCCCTGTGGTTTCACCCATGTTTATGATTACATCGCCCCCGTGGCTTGTGGCGTGATGTTATTCCTGGATAAAAAAGCTTTGATGTTAAACAAACTTTATATGGATTTATAAAATATAAAATTTGTTTAATTTCAATGCATTACATTTGCGTAAACATAAGACAATATTATATAATAAAGCTTCTCAAACAATTTTTGAAATAGTTCTAGTCGTTTTTATATACAAATATTTTCTCTTTAGCATAGATTAGTACCTTTAGCCTAATACTTACATATGATGGAAATAAGTCTTTGATGATAATCCCTAGAGTCGAATTCAGTTCAAAATATTCATCATGAATTTCTATATCATCATTTAAACTAGTTATGGTGTCACTTTTTTTGAAACAGAGGCAACAAACATCTTTTACTTTAAATGGATTTGTTAATAAGTGCAACAAATCCATTTTTATAATCCTAAGCCTTCGTTGTCGCTAAAAATAAACAAAATAAATTATTGAGTGTATTGATATTGAGCTAAGCTAATTAGCTAAGTAACTACATTGCAAAATAATATTTATATTATTTATGTAGAGCTATTGACTATTGAGCTAATCTGATGATGTCACCATTGTCACCAATGACAAAATAATTTCAGTTTTTATATGCCTACCTAATCTGTCAATTTGTCAAAATAAACGTTCTTTGTTAGAGATATTAATTTTATTATCTCAATAGTCGATTCTTGTCAAATCTGCTGAAAACAGAGACTGAGCAGGGGTGACGTGATATGAAGTGATGAGTTGATGACTTATAATATTGTTGAATTAATTCAAACTGCTGAACCTATAATTAATCCACAATATTGGGTCATTAAGTAGAGACTGCCTAAATTACCATACATAGATGTATATATAAAATTAATATCAGCCTTGTTTATAAACCTATCCCACTGCTAGGCACCGCATGGACCTCTTTTCAGTCTAAGAAGGGTTCTAAAAACTAGATGATATAATACGAGATCATCAACTTATAAATAGTCGATTATTTTAGTTATCTAGCCCTATTTTAGTATTGTACAGTTGGTAGCGTTTCATATAATCGTAGCATGATAGGATTTTTAGCAGAAGGGCGCGGATCGGCACTGTTGCGGTAAGTTTGTCAATTACGAAAGCGTTCCATGTCATTCATATTGGCATTAAAGAAGAAATTAAAGATTTCTTATTTCATTGTTAAATTTTCACCATATATCATTCATTATAATTGATATTACTATTCAATCAAGTACATTTTCTTTCAAATATACTCAAATAAATGTTTTGAAGTGCCTAATCACATCTCATTATATTTTCAAGTTATGTACACGTAACGCGATTGCCGCTAAAGAACAACATTTCGTAAATTCAAGCTAAGGTTATTTCCATCACATCATACAAACAAGTGAGCGTCTGGAACGTGGAAAGGTAAGTCAAAATAAGATTTTTATATTATCGTGATTTAATTGAATGAAATAGATTTTTATAGTGTTTTAAATAGATTGCATAGCTTTCGAGTTTTGAGAAAAATCGCCATTTTGAAGTGTACGTAACATAACCTAATAAATTCCAATCATAATTTTTTCATCACAACAAACGATTCGAGCTCGATCGCGGAAATGTTAACATTTTTAGCACGACCGCGTTACTATGTATTGGTATGTTCCAATGATACATTTGTGGGTATTAATACAAACATTACAAACTAAAATAGTAATGAAAATATAATTGAATGAATGAAAATCAGCAATGACATTAAATAGGTAGGTGAATCTTCGCTCTTTTAGTTACTTACATCATCATTGGAAGCACACATTACTTTAAAAACTATAATAGTGCACTTGATACCCTGTTTATGTATCTTCACGCCTGTTCAAGGGGGAAGTCAGAGTTTACAGAATTCCATTTGTATCATGCATGACACATACCTACTTATCACTTGTATCAAAAGTCAAAAATCATTTAGGTCACAAAATAACACTTATGAATGTCAAAGATTATCGGTTTGTGAGAGAGAATCTATTTACTAAATTTATATTTTATGGTACATAGTTGATAAATTCAGGCCAAGAGTTGCACCTTTGAGAAGTTATTAGTAATAAACTTATGGCCACTCTATAAATTACCACAATGCACATGAAGATATTGAATATTAGTTAATTTGACCAGAAATTTATTTAATTTATTTTGTTTAAACTTAGGTTCAACAAGTTATGATCCCTAAGATCAGGAAAAGTATACAGTTTTTGAGTCAGGACATAATTATCTGCTCATACATACACATACTGTACTTCATCTGTGCCTTAAACATTTGGTATAAATAGATTACAAAAATGTTTCAATAGTACCATTTAGAAAAATATTATCTTGTATAGGTGCAGTAGTTTTAATTGTATATTGCGCACAATGTAGTTGTTTCAAAGTATTCAATTAATTAATTAATAAATTAAATTAATTTTCTATTTATCATTTTCTTATATGCTATTTCATAATCAGTAGTTGGGGTACTCCTTTTATGTAAACATTACCTGTGGGTTACATACAAAGTCTCATGCTTATATCAATTAAGATGTAAACAGAAACCCATTTTCTGCCAGCTACTACACTCGCGTGCAAGTAAATCGACTCAAGGCTCAAGTGCGCATAAAAAGTGATATAACTTAAAAATGCCTTATTTTACCTCTATATAATGTTTTACATAATTATAGCCTAGTAATTAGGCTTTAAAATTGTAGCATAATTTCAGTAATTTAAATAAACACAAGTCCTTAGAATGCAACTGAACGCAACCTCCCATAAACTGCTCTGCGCTCTATACACAACTTGCGCGACACAACCCGCTATAAAAACCCCCTGTAATCGTTTTTTCTTATCAGTCGTTCACTAGACGTTGACCTGAACACATCTCTGCAAATTGAAGCCGTCATTTGAAGAAAATTATGGATACAACACCTGAAGAAGCCGCTCAAGTCGTTGCCCTGTTGCAAGAAGGGTTGAACCAGCGAGAAGTCGCTCGTCGGTTGAATATGAGTCAGTTTGCTGTCTCGAGAGTGTACAGGAGGTTTCAAGAGAGTGGTGCCTTGGAGCATAGAGCAATGGCAGTCGGTCCTGTTCACAGATGAGACGAGCATGTGTCTCCATGGCAGTGACAGGAGAGGTCGGGTGTACCGGCGTCCTGGTGAACGGTTTTCACAGTGCTGCTTTGTTGAAACCGTTGCATATGGTGGCGGTTCTTGCATGATGTGGGCTGGAATTTCCTTAGAAGCAAAAACGGACCTTGTTTTCGTTCCTGGGGGAGGCCGGAGAGGAGGTCTGACCAGTGATCGTTACATTGAAAATGTTCTACTGGATCAAGTTGTCCCTTATCAAGGCTTTATTGGGGATAATTTCATCTTGATGCATGACAATGCCCGATGTCACACTGCTCGGGCCACACGTGAGTTCCTGAGTGAAGTTGGAATTCACACTATGGATTGGCCAGCGCTCAGCCCCGATTTAAATCCCATTGAGCACATATGGGACGAGCTCAAAAGTAAAGTTAGGGCGAGGAATCCAGCTCCGACAAACATCAATGAGCTCAAGACTGCGTTGGTAGAAGAGTGGGGCCGAATACCACAATCATCTTATGCACATTTTGTTTCATTTATATGCAATAACCCCCATACTGTGAAATTGTATGAATTTTCAAAATTTTTTACAATATCTTTGACATTCACCTTTTTTACTAACCTACTGAATCGATTTTCATGCAACTTACATAATTTTAAAGCTCAATTACTAGGCTTTAATTATGTAAAACATTATATAGAGGTAAAATAAGGCATTTTTAAGTTATATCACTTTTTATGCGCACTTGAGGCTTGAGTCGATTTACTTGCACGCGAGTGTAGCTTCTAGGTAATAGGGGCTTATAATATAAATGATATTTTTTGTTCTGAATTGTTTTTGTAAAAATGATAATGTAGCATATAGATGTAAGTTTGAACTGTACAACTGTTTGGTTAATACTGTGATATTGTTCATTTGTGTTTAATATATAAATTACTAATACCCGGGCACAATTTTAGTTTCGGTGGGGCTACAAGAAAGTTCTTAACAGAAACCCAATAAGACTTTTTTATCCTGGGAATGCAATCTGAGATCCTATACACAGCAGTGTACTAAATAAAATACATAATAATATGTTCTCAATAATTCTAATGTCTAGCAACAAGAGTAACCCAATTATGTTTTCTCTTTTCAGAAGAAACTGCAACAATGAAAGAGGAACCGCTATCAGAATTTGATACAGAAAATTTGGACTGGTTGAAGCAAAAATTGAAGGCATTATGGACATCACCCAAGTTCTGCGGTTTGTGCTTAGAGAGCATGGGCAACTTTTGTTCCGTTGACATGGAGCTGATGATTAACAAACAGAAATTCTCTAGATGTTTGCAAGATATAATTAATTATGTTTTTAATGAAGATGTGAGTATTACTGCTTTTATGGTTTTGCAGTTGGAAAGAACCTATTATGTTTAATTGAAGGCCATTTTCTAAATTTATTAATTATTACATTAAATAAATATTACAGCAAAAGTTTCCATCCACTCTGTATTAAAAATGAATAATAATTTTCAACAAACAAAGGAGATTAGGTGCCAATCCATTTGTTATAATTTGTTATTCTATTCTAAGTATTAAGTTTCATGTAGCCATATAAGGAAAACGCATAATATACAATAAGTTACTACTGCTTTTTAGGGACTATGTTGAGTTAAGAGCAATTTTTCTGTCTAGATATTTTATATATTTCTAGGCACTAAATAATTCTGCTATAAAACATAACAGCCTGATATGAATTAAACATATAGGTTATTTCTGATTTCAATGACTGGAATGAAAATACCTGAGTCTGCATACAAAATTATATATCTTGACCTATTAGCTAATTATAACTATTTCATTTTTTCAGGTGGAGAATCTAATGTCCAGTGCATATTTATGCGATGCTTGCACAGAAAAAACTATACAAACCTACATCTTCATACACAACACTAAACAACTATCAAGAATCATGAACAATTGTGTAAGTGACATATATTCCAAAGTTATTGATGTCAACGAACAAGTTAGTCGTTCAACAGACTTTGACAATGCTAATGTAATGATAGTACTTGAGTCTGATACAGACTTATACAAGACAATTATAGATACCAAGATGACAGAGGTAGTGCCGACCGCTATTCCAGTAGCAATGAAAAAAGAAGAGCCCAAAGTAATTGCTGAAATAATGAAACCCCTTAAAGTAGAATTGCAAATGCCAAAGGAACTAACTGAGTGTAAACCGATAAAGATAGAAGCGACACCAAATATAACTTTAAAAGAAGGACATATAGTAATAAAGCCGTTGAGTTCATCAAGGACTTTTACACCGCGATACAACACATACGAATGTGGGAATTGCCCAGAGATTTTTACTACATACAGATCTCTGAAAGAACATGAGAAAGCCAAGCATAATAAGTTAGTCTTCCATTGTAATTTATGTGACAAGACGTACAATACCCGCCAGTATTTGAACATACATTACAAAACACATGCAAAAGAGAAATGCAAGTTTTGCCAAATGATTATGCCTGAAGGAGAATTAATGAACCACTTAAGAGCAAATCATGCTTATCTGGTTTTCCCGTGCAGATATTGTGATTTAGTTTACTATTCACAAGATTCTTTAGTAACACATTTCAATATTAGTCATTTAGTGAACAATAATAAAGTTAAATCACAGTGTATTATGTGTTTAAGGATTTTTAAGGAGGGAACGATAAAGAAGCACAAATGTAAGTTTAGTTGCTCAGAATGTTTTGTGATGCCTTGTGTGCATTATAAGTATTTGATGTCATATAGAGAGCAAACATTAAACCATGTTAGTAAAGTGAATTGTATGGACTGTGACTATGCTACTAGCAGAAAAGAACATCTGATTGGACATGTGAATAGAGAGCATTTAGATCATCATCCCTTTACTTGTGATGATTGTGGACAGCAGTTCTACACTAAGCTGAGTCTAAGAACCCATATAATACAGTTCCACCAAGACCTTAATTGTGAATACTGTGATTTTGTATTCAAAGACAACAACAGCTTAGAGAATCATAAAAAAGCTTGCAAATCCGTTATAAGAGCGTTCAGCTGTAATCATTGCGCCGCATCTTTCGATTTGGAAGAAGAACTGACTAACCATGAAAATTTGAGACATAGTGAGAGCGTTCACGCGTGTAATCTTTGCAAAAGCAAGTTTTTGACTGATATAGAATTGCAAGAACATCATGCAAGAGTACATGGTGGTATCCAATGCAAGAAACGAAGGAAGCACATTGAATGTTCGGTATGCGATTTAATGTTCAAAAATATCAAAGAGTTACTTCAGCATGAGAAATTACATGAACCGGATGAGATATACCCTTGCAAAGTGTGTTCAAAACAGTTCAAGAGTCTGATGAAACTTTATATGCATAATCAGAGGCACTATACTAACAGAATAAAGTGCGCTCGTTGTAAT
This sequence comes from Catocala sponsa, assembly GCA_963564715.1. Lineage (NCBI taxonomy): Eukaryota > Metazoa > Arthropoda > Insecta > Lepidoptera > Erebidae > Catocala > Catocala sponsa. The sequence continues at coordinate 15,993,220 of OY751351.1, forward strand.
AAGAAAGTTGCTGCTTCGTTCTACGCGCAGCATGCAGTAAGGTGCCCATACAAAAGAGAAATGGCTTTAGACCACGTTTGTGAAGTCTGCGGGAAGTCCTTCCACTTGGAATCAATGCTACGTTTCCACCAAAAAGCTCATTTGGAGAGACAACCATGCCCGAAATGTGACAAAGTAATGAAGCCAAATAGTTTGAAAAGACACATGGAATTAATTCATGGTGAAGTTGCTGAAAAGCAGAAGAAATTGGGGCCAAAGCAGCCATCAATAGAATGTCAATTATGCGGTCATATTGTTAGAAAGAAGCATGATTTAGAAGCACATATGAATAGATATCATCTTAAAATTAAGCCATACGTCTGTCATATATGCAGCAAAGACTTCTGTGGGAAGATACGCTTGAAGGAGCACATAGCAACTCACACAACGGACAACAGTTGCTTTTGTTCAGTGTGTGGCAAAAAGTTTGCTAACCGTGTCTGTCTGAAAATGCATTTCAGAATGCACACAGGAGAGATGCCATACACTTGTGATATCTGTGGGCTGAAATTCAGATCTTCAAGTATGATGAAGACTCATCGGTTGAAAAAGCACTTGGATAAGACCGTTTGTTGTCCGCTCTGCGACAGCATGTTCTATATGGTACGGGATATGCGACATCACTTCAAGAAAGTACATTGGAAGTTCAAGGATAGACCGTTTGATGTTAGGGAAGTTGAAGAGTTGTCTGAGGAGTTTTATTATCTCTTTGAAGACGGGAGATTGCCGAAACTAGACACCTGACAGAACGAAGACATTAGTTTAAGGCCTATTGAAATATTTATCCAAGAATAAGGCTTCCATTACACAAGCAGTAGTCAGTTTGTGTGCAAGGGATGCGGGATTATTATAAAAAAAATCATTCGAATTTATTTGTAATTTTTTTCATTTATTCATAGTTGATTCTTTTCGAGGTCGTGATCTGTATATTCGATTTGTTATTCGATTAATTAATAAGTGTCAAAAAAAAATATTTTCAGTAACAACCGCGCGTTGCATACGTAATAAATGCACATTACATTGCAGTAGTAAAAGTTTTGTCTGATTTTCTATATACTACAAATTAATTAACATAGACACAGCAGTAACCATGTCCAAGGCAGGCACTTGGTGAATATATTTATTATCTGCATACAATTAGACTGATTTTTATTCATACCGAATCATTCGTTTACAGTTTGCTGAATAGTTTTTGGACGAAAAGATTTAGGGGAATTGTTTTACGTTATATATTAGCTCCTAATTCAACGTTCGGGGACTATGCACAAGGTTGGACTAGATAATGACTAATTAAAAATAGCACTTTTTCCATCGTCAGTAATTTCTATCTCTGACATGTAAGGAAGTGCTAAGAATCAGGGAAACTAATGATTGATCTTAATATTATGACGTAATCATATAACCGCGTTATTAACGCGACAAGGATATAATCTGTCGCGTAAAATTTTGAAGAAATATTTAGTTCTATTGTCGACCATTTATACCTTACTAGGTATACGTAATAAAATTCAAAAAGCACTTTGTAAATTGAATATTTTCGCGAAATTTCAATTGGAAAGTACCTATCTAACGATATAGAACTTTTTTTATTAATTGTCTGTCTGTTTATTTGTTATTCTACAGATTATATAATAGTTACCTAGGAACTTATACTAACACGCAAAAACCCGTAAATGCGATTTTCGCCAATATGTTGTCTGAAGACCCGACCATAATCTTATATAGGTACTTAACAATTATCACGCTATCACCTATGGCCGCCGTGAAGCCGCCATTTATTAAAGCATCTTGAATTTAAGCATCACACTAAATTGATCGTTGCAGGCAAGAGGCTCAGCATCTAGCTCTACCGAAACTTACTCAACGCGAAAACCGACTGAGGGTTGCCAGGGAGCCACAGTCCTCATCCCGTGCCGCTGAAACACTTAGTCACCGCGAGGCACGAGGTGATCGGGATCGCCATACAGCATCTCGGGGTTCGAAAACATTTACCTACGCAACAAAAAATGCGGCTCACGGCTGACCGAGAGTGGCATGCGCAGTCTCGCGCTTCAGAGACGTTTACACAACATGACATGCGGCTCACGTCTGACCGAGAGGGACATGCGCAGTCTCGCGCTTTGGAGACATTTACTCAATATGAAACGCGACTAACAGCTGCACAAGAACGCCATACAAAGTCCCGCGCTTCTGAGACGCTTTCTCAGTATGAAGCTCGGATGGACAGAGAGCGCCACAGAGTCCCGGGCTTCATAAACGATTACACAGCGTGAAATTCGAATGATGGCTGATCGAGAGCGTCACTCCAAATATTTAAAAAAAACAAAGCCTGTGTCACTCGAGATGATATAAGGATGCTAATAATACCACACATCCAAATCTGTTCGGGCATTTAGAAGTTATGGTGGAATAAAGAAACTCACATACATACATAATTAATTACATACCTACATACATGAACCCTAAAACATTACACTCCTTTTTTGAGCAATCGTGTAAAAAAAATCGCGAGTACACTTACGTACAGAAAGTCAGTGCGTGCTGCAAATAGTTGTAACAGTCGTTAAAGAATGAGTTGAAAGAAAGGAAGAGCTAAGAATTGAAGCCGCGGTCACAGCTAATTTCTTTTCTAATACTTCTTGCTAACATTAAAAATGTGAGTTTCTTCAAGCGATCATCGCGTGACTTTGCATGCACGTTCAGGGGTAAAGAAAAGGACATTGTATACCGATTTCCATGCGGGCGAAGCTGCGGGTACAGCTAATTGTTACATATTTTTATATTCTTGCAGGTTTCTTCTCATAAGCTCAACCCTTTGCCTGAACCTAGCAACTAACCTAAATGTAGCTTCAGTAACTTAGTACCTAAACTCAGTAACCTATACCTATATTTTGACGTTCATAAGTGTTACTTTGCGACCTAAATGAATAAATGATTTTGACTTTATTAAAACTAAATATTTGGGTACTTAAAATGTTATTTTGAACCAATTATGTGGGTAGTTTTACTTTTAATCCATTCCTATGTCTATAAAAAGAATACAGAGGAATATTACTCGAATATTTTTATTTTGGACAATTCACAACAATATGTATATTAAGTATCAAACTACCGTCAAAATTTAAAATATATTTTCTTTTTTTTTTATATTCTGTTCTACTACATACACACAACACCATCTAGCCCAAACTAAGCAGAGCTTGTAATATGGGTACTAGACTATGGATAAACATACATATATACTTTTTTTTTTTGTAAATACATACATATTATACATAGAAACACCCAGTCCAAGACAAACATCCATGTTCATGCACACAAATGTTTGACTTGTGCGGGAATCGAACCCGCGACCTCAGGCGTGACAGTCGGTTACACTAACCACTACGCCATCGAGGCCATCTAAATTAATGTTAAATAATAATAAAATTAATGCTAATCTGATTGCCAAACTTTGTGATTTTAACGATAAATGTTACGGTATGTATCATATTTTACAGATTAATCAGATTTAACCAGTATTTTAATGTGTTACCTGATGTTATAAAATCTATACCTATTTATTAATTTCAATTAGTTACGGGATATTATGGTAACATTGTTGTTTCATTATATTATAATCGTCGCAGTAGGTACGAAATAAATACTTTTTTGTTTATATTCTTGTTTTATTTGACGCAACCAAGACGCAACCACTGTTCCTGAATGTTATCAGAGCACGCTAGTTCAGTCCTTCTCACACAGAAAAGAGGCCCCTGCCTAGCAGTGGGACAGTTTAATACAGGTCTGATATTATATTATTTAACTCAGTCCAAAGTAATAAGTAGTTATTAGAACACCGTGGGGAGAATATGACCTTTGCTTATGATCATCGACACATCGCGGGAATGAACACTCAGAAAATCCAGGCGTTAAAAAGGGTTATTCTCAGTTGCTCACACACACCCTTGACACCACCACTGGTGACAAATGGGAATATTTTCCAAAAAAAATCCTATTTGCCATTGGGAATGGCCACTCTTTTTGTTCTCGGTTGCCACCAGCGGTAACAGATGGGAAAAATTATTGATAGGCTCGAGGTAGTAGCGGTGCTAGAGCTGATTATATAGTTTAAAGCTCATTCTGCGTAACAATTTTATCAACCAAGTAACATAGCGTACATTCTATTTTTTTTAAAGTACCTGCCTACTGTTACTAACATAACCTAAACTACTTTTACGCAAGCGAAGCTGCGGGCAAAGGCTAGTACATAATAAAAAACTTCAAATACTTAGTACAATACATCTAAGTACATTCCTAAGCTTTAGCCCAATTTCATGGAATTTAGTTTTATAGAATTATTTAGTTTTTTTGAGGAAGCAAAGACAATAATTTCAGTGTAAATAACTTCATAATACGGCAAATACTCGACAAAAAGAAAAAGTATGAGAACAAAAAAGCGTGTGTAAATGAATCTAATAAAGCTACGAGATTCGTTTAACGCTCTAAAAGACACAACATGAACGACACCATCAAAGTCCTTAACATTGCCTTTGCGTACATTGCTAAATTTCAGATTAGGTATTTTTCCTAAATATCCGGTTGAAAATATTATGATATTCAATTTTTTTTTCTCAAAAACTTCATGCTATCTAAATGGGGATTCGAAATCTTGCATTTAAATGATTATATCCAACAGCTTCTCTAATAAAAATGAGGTGTCCGGAAAATCTTAAAACACTGCGCTGATGGCAACTGGGAACAAAAAGGGTTGCCACTCCCAATTGCCACCCCTGGTGACGCCACCACTGGTGGCAAATGGGACATTTTTTGGAAAAATCCCATTTGTCACCAGTGGTGGCGTCGACGGTGGGGCAACTGGGAATAACTCTTTTAAAAGAGGGCCACAAGTCTGTCTTTATCAATTATATTGCCAAAGTGGTATACAGGCTGTCCCGTAAATAATGGATCAAACGGAAATGGTAGATAGCTCACTTAATTACCTACAACTAATTTGAACAGTTTTTTGCAATACCTTAGGGTTGTGGAGAAAAAAAAATTTTTTTTTTTTTCGATTTTTCTGCCTAAAATTAGTTTTTTATGCCATGGTTGCAAATAATGACATTTTTTAGATCTTTTTTCTTATAAACATTGCTAGATAGATTGCCAACAAATAATCATATCATTTTTGCAAATTACATTCCATACCTTTAAAAAAAACAATTAAGAAAGTGAATATTTAATTTATTTCATCTTTTTGTCTAAACTTCAAAAAAATCTCCTGTAAAAAAAATGTATGGCACCGAAGTGTACCATGATTTTAAAAACATGTACAGTTAATGAGGTTTCTAAATTTGTATAAAACATACGGTTAACTACTTTAATTGCAAAGTTGTTGCTATGAATTTGAAGAAAGGGGCAAAATCATAAACATCTAAATTAATGAAATTAGTGTGAAGTCACTTCTTTTCTCACTTTCTGAATGATTTAAAGACAGTCTAGGCGCTTGTAATACTAATAATAGCTTTATTTCTCAATTTGGCATCGTTACCTGCCTCAAGGTCAAGTATTAACAAAGGCAAAAAAGGGACAAGACGCCATGAGTGAAAGTGATAGATAGCGCTTCTTTTGGATGTTATTGTTGTCACTCCGGTTTTTCCGTCGGCCACCCCCTACCCTACCTACCACTCCACACAAGTACCTGGCTTCATTGTTGCGTGCGGTTAGTCGCGTCTTGCTGCTACATTCGATAACTTTGCTTTTCGTTTCGTTTATGTTTTTGCTGTAAATTACGACTATTGCTTTGAATTTGGACTGTGTGAATTGCCTATCGATTTTGGACTGTTTGTTTCTTGGAACTAACGACTTGGCGATCTAGCGTTGGACTCATAAAAATCAGTTTTTTTTTTGTGCTTTAACCTTTGGACTTTGCAATGCTACGTTACGAGTACACACCACGTGAATACGCCAACATGCATTTAATTTACGGCGAAGCAAGATGCAATGCCAGAGCAGCCGCAAGATTATACCGGGAAAGGTACCCCAACGAGCGTCGTCACCCTGATTATCGGGTTTTCATTCGGGTGCATAACTCGCTTAGTGAAGGAAGGATTGTCGGTACTGGAGTTGGAAGTACTAGTGAAGGAAGGCCGCAACATGTCAACGACGAAATAATCTTAGAACAAATAGAGGAAGATCCGTCAACGTCAGTCCGAGCTATAGCACGACGCACCGGTATACCACGGACAACGGTGCACAGAGTTTTAGGAAGGCACCGGTTGCACCCGTACCATGTGCGACGTGTTCAAACACTGGACCCCAGAGACTACGTTAAAAGAGTTGAATTTTGCCGAAAAATGCTGAGAATGATTCGTGAGGATCCGCAATTCTTTAATAAAATTTTATGGAGCGACGAGTCTTCCTGCAGAAAAGACGGGTACACAAATATGCATAATTTACATAGCTGGCAACTAGTCAATCCACGTTTAATGAGAGAAAATAGAAGTCAAACCCAATTTAAAATAAATTTGTGGTCAGGAATTATAAATGGTCAAATAATAGGACCCTTTGAGTTGCCTGCAAATTTAAACGCTGAGTATTATTTGCATTTTTTAAGACACGAGTTGCCAAATTTACTCAGTTGTGTACCAGAAAATGTTCGAGAAACAATGTGGCTGCAAAACGATGGGTGCCCCGCACATTATGCAACAGCAGTGAGGGCGCATATGAATCATGCGTTTCCCGAAAGATGGATTGGCCGGTTAGGACCGATTTTATGGCCGCCTCGATCTCCCGATCTAAATCCGTTAGATTTTTTTTAATGGGGAAGTCTTAAAGACAGAGTTTACCGAACACCCATAACCACAATTGAGAACCTACGCCAGAAAATTCAAACAGCTGCTGCGGAACTTAATGGAATACATTTTGGTCGACGCTTAAGAGCTTCGTTTATTAGGAGATGCAGAATGTGCATAAGTGTAGGGGGGAAACAATTTGAACAATTATTGTGAAAAAAATTAAAATAAATTATTACTTTACATAATTTTCGTTTTCTTTATTTTTATTTATCACCTGGATAACGATGTCAAATTGAGACATAAAGCTATTATTAGTATTAATGAAGCCAGGTACTTGTGTGGAGTGGTAGGTAGGGTAGGGGGTGGCCGACGGAAAAACCGGAGTGACAACAATAACATCCAAAAGAAGCGCTATCTATCACTTTCACTCATGGCGTCTTGTCCCTTTTTTGCCTTTGTTAATACTTGACCTTGAGGCAGGTAACGATACCAAATTGAGAAATAAAGCTATTATTAGTATTACAAGCGCCTAGACTGTCTTTAAATCATTCAGAAAGTGAGAAAAGAAGTGACTTCACACTAATTTCATTAATTTAGATGTTTATGATTTTGCCCCTTTCTTCAAATTCATAGCAACAACTTTGCAATTAAAGTAGTTAACCGTATGTTTTATACAAATTTAGAAACCTCATTAACTGTACATGTTTTTAAAATCATGGTACACTTCGGTGCCATACATTTTTTTTACAGGAGATTTTTTTGAAGTTTAGACAAAAAGATGAAATAAATTAAATATTCACTTTCTTAATTGTTTTTTTTAAAGGTATGGAATGTCATTTGCAAAAATGATATGATTATTTGTTGGCAATCTATCTAGCAATGTTTATAAGAAAAAAGATCTAAAAAATGTCATTATTTGCACCCATGGCATAAAAAAACTAATTTTAGGCAGAAAAATCGAAAAAAAAAAAAATTTTTTTCTCGACAACCCTAAGGTATTGCAAAAAACTGTTCAAATTAGTTGTAGGTAATTAAGTGAGCTATCTACCATTTCCGTTTGATCCATTATTTACGGGACAGCCTGTATAATTAGTAATTACATACTACCAAAATACCTATTGACATTTTTATAGTCAGGTTCTTTAAACAGCGTAGAACAAACTGTTTATGATAGCGTTTTTTGTAATATTAGTTTTATTATTCTTATTCCATAGAGCCCAGACCTGATGCCGCAAGACTATTATTAAAAATCACTGATAAGTACGAGTATCTAAGCAACGACTAACTATTATTATATACCTGCGGTATAAACCTTGTGACAAAATCGTATCAAGTTGTTTTAATAAGTATCAACTATCAATTGCTTAGAATACCTACTATTACTACTGTTCTGAGAACCTACTACTTCGTCAGAGAACAGTATCGGTACCTATAGGCCATTTGGTTAGGTATTTAACTAAAAGTAAACAATCTTGATGTCTTTTTATATTTTTATCTAAAAACTTAGTTTAAAAATAAAATGCTGAATATTAATGTAAATATAACAATAACGATGACTAAATAATTGAACCGTTAGTTTAAGCAGTAGTTTATTTGTTTAAAATGTTTGTATAAAAATTTTATGGAATATGTCCGGCACGAGCCCGTAACGAATAATATAATTCAAAGGCTTATTCACAACGGCTACCACTGAAACTGCCACCACCACCACTGGTGGTCGTTGGGACAAAATTTTATATTTGTTCCCAAGCGCCACGACTGGGGGCCGGGCGGTTGGGGTTTCTATTTATTACATCTTTCCCCAACCGCCAATTTGGTCTTGCGGTCTAAAACAAAAATATCACTTGAATTATTTTCTTACGTATGTATATCTATTTATTTGGAATGTAACTCCTTAATTTAAAACATGATAACAGACATACTTTATTTATGTGATTAAATATAATGAAAATAATAATTGCATAGTAAAATATGCTTAGGTACTAAAATATATCATAGGTAACGAGCACCTACACTTACGCCTCAAATCACTGCATTCCGTCTCGGAAGTGTTAGGTTCCTTCTTAAATCCACCTAAAAATAGGGCTTCGTCGACTTGGTTTGATTTCTTTAAAATATTTTAGTACCTAAGCATATTTTGCTGTGCAATTAGTATTTTTCGTGGAAAAAGGAAAAAAATTAAGGAGCAGTTAAATACTACCCATACTTTATTACCCTTTCCTGTACAAGTGGCGATTCATATCAATGGTTTTAGGTAATAATATTAATATGATAAAAAGATGCGTGATGATGAAGTGATGATTTTTCTAATATACAAATCCTGATTTAAAGATTGTTTTATTTACAACTATAGGGGCCGTTGGGACAATATTTAATATTTTGTTCTATCTGCCACCGCTGGTGGCAGTGTGATGGTGGTCGATGGCAATAATATTACCAGTTAAGCATAATCGACCACCAGTGGTGGCCGTTGGGACTAAATTTAATAAGCCGTCAGTAGAGCATAAGACTTGAAATTTCAGAGTCGTGGATGCGTGCCCCACGTTGGGCGCCACTTGTAGACCTTGTTATGACGGCTAGCTCCGCTGACTCTCGCGCACATACGAACACACACGCCACACGCCGTGACGTGGCGGAGCACGTAAACTATTTAAACTAGTGAAGTGTACATGCTATATTGTTTTTTTTTCTAATGTAAGCGATGCTTTTTTTTATTTGATCATAATACATACCACGTCGCCTCGTCTCCGCTCCGGATGCAAAACCATCACCTCCACTACAGCTTCGGTGCCGATGCCTGTGTATAGTGGGCTTAATACAGGTATTGCAGTAGTATGATCATGAACGTCAAGATGACGGGACCCCGCCAGGTTTTTCGAATATCGTGTAAATAGGATTTAATACAACATTTCTACTATTTCGTTCTTTCATAGAAATTGTAAGAGTGTAGAATTTTCTATAAACGTAATAAAATAGTAGAAATATTGTACTTATTAAATCTAATTTACATGATAGGTATTCGAAAAACCTGGCGGGGTCCCGTCATCTTGACGTTCATGTATGATCGTCGTTGCAGTTTTAACCCATTCAATGCGGCAACAAATTTTGCTTTCACTAGCCAGAATCGGTTCATATTTAACGTAAACGCCGATCGGTGTCAGCCGCACTTGATAAAATAAAAAAAAACAAAATATCTAAAAACTTCTCATATCAGGCATTTCATTAGTAAATTCCAAACACATTTGTTGTTTTATTAATAATTACTCATTATAAAAAACTAGCAACCTGCCCCGGCTTCGCACGGGTAGAACAAAACCTTAACAAATTATACACGTAAATCTTCCTCATGAATCACTCTGTCTATCGGTGAAAACCACATGTAAATGCTTTCAGTTTTTGAGTTTATCGCGAACAGACAGTCAGACGCGGCGGGGGACTTTGTTTTATAATAATTACGTACTTCGATCAATAATAGACTAGATACACAATCCCATACAAAAGTCCTCAACTGTCGCCAATTATTGTGAGTGTAGGTAATTCTAAGAATTCTAGTTGAAATAAATATACATTAATGCAAATTCAACCTTAAATCCAATAAGTACTTAAAGTTGCATTCACAAAGCTATATACAAAAAATAATTTTACGACCTTTGTTCGCTGCTTTAATCACATCAAAACAATTTTAATCTTATACGCATGTTTTAAAGTCTAAATTACAAAGTGCCAAAAATAGTAATAACAATTTACAATAGTTGGCGCGTTGTCCCAAACGTTGGTCAAACAATCATAATATTTGGTAAACTCATATTTACTATTTAATTAGGTTTTTACTTTATGAAAAATACTCGAAAAAAAGATATTCCTTCCAAAATCTCGGTGTTACGGTGGTTATTTGTACAATGGAGTTGGCCGGTACAAACTTTTAGTAGATGGCACCAGCATAGCTTTTACCTGTCAAGCGTTTGTTGTTGTTTTGATCCTCGTCTTTCGGAGTTATTTTTTATAGTTCAAGTGGATATTTGGAGTAGTGCAACATGTATTCGACGTGGAGAGTAAATGATTTAAAAGCTGAATTAAAGAAACGGGGCGCTTCTTTACAAGGAAGAAAACCTGAGCTAATTGAAAGGTATAACCTTAAAAATATTAACTATATTTTTACATGCACAGTCTAATGTTATAATGATAAATAACTGCGTTTTTATAAACTATATACATACTATTTTTATCTGATATCATAAATTTAAAGTTAATCTTATTAGAAATCCTAATAAAAGACGTATCTTACCAATACTATATAGTCTACATATCTACGCTTTGTTACTTTCAGGTTGGAGCTTTATGACCAAAATTTTATTTGAAACCTACCATTTTGAAACGATATTTATTTAATAATTATGATTTAATAAAAAAAAACATTAAATATGATTTAGATTTTAATTTGTAATAAATATCTTCTTTATTTTTTATTATTTACAATTTTTTCCCTAAAATTACACAACATTATACAAAAAAAAATATTTCTGAGGCTAAAGGAACATAAAATGAATTAAGGGATGTTTGCAAAATCTTGAATGTTTTTATTAAACTTATCCGTCTTTCTATGTGCACGCTTTGACTAGCAAGCCTTTGATCACGTTATAGTATGACACCTGGCAACTGAGATCTTCCCTTTAAGAATGCAGGTATGTTGACAGTAATATTTTTTACTGCAAACAAGTCCTGCACATTAAATCCTATGTCTGCCATAATACTATCACCTTCATCACACTTCGCTAACAATGTGCTCCGCTCAATCATTTGTCTGTCACTAGTTGCTCCTCCATAACCCCTGGAACAATAACATAGAAGACCACCAGGTGTTGATCCCACTAAAAACTTAATAGTGTTAGTGTTTTTATATGAACTGTATGTGGCTCTCTGGGATATGTGGTTGCTTGGCTTAGCAATAGGCACTTCAGTGGCATCAACAATAACTCGAGTTCTACTGTTCTCATTTTTAAATAACCGAGGCATGTAATAATCTACTAAGTCACGTCGTGGCCAAATGTCAATTATAGACCACATATTGTACACAAAATGAAGCCACATCACTATAACGTTTGAAACTTCGGTTTTACTAACATTAAACATTTTTGATAATTCAAAATCTGGTTTATTCCGTCTGAGCTTGATTAGAAGTATTAGAAACTGATTTTCCACTGACAAACCTACTACTCTACTCCAACGATATGTTAAATTGTTGGCCATAGGGAGAAGTGTATTGAGCACTAACTGTAATTTTGAATAGGATTCTAAACCAGTGTAAAACATGATAGACTCATTATCAGTCTGTAAGAAATCTGTGGAAAATATTCTTAAAACAGCACTTGTTTGTATTCTATTTTGAATTGGTATTGTTTCTTCTAATTCTGTTGTTACGTCGCTTTCTATGTATTGCTCATAAGCGATGTCTGGTATGCTATGATCGTCTTGATTAAAAACATTAATATTTTCGGTTACACTGACATCCTCAGATCTGTTTGTTTCCTTCTCTGTAATTTGTGTAAAGAGCTTTTTTTTAAATATTTCTGTTTAATAATCGCTCGTCCCGAGCTTGTGCTTCTTGTGAAAGTATACTCGTAGTCCATATAAACACAGATGGAACTGCAGTCTTTTTCAGATAACGGTGTTTATTTTCAGTACCTAAAAAAGGAATATATTTATATTATGTTACATATTAGATGTTATTCCAGTAATATCAGAGATGAAATGATGACAAAAGTATACAAACCTGTATGGATGCTGATCTTTTGGTAATCAGTTTCTAAAAAATTATTTCGACATATACTTGAATCCCTTTTCGGCTTAAATTTCTTACGTCTTATAGCCTTTAGCCACATTTTGGCAACAGACGCATCTCGAGGAAATTGTTGTGCACCAATTTCATTACAACCAGGCACTTCACACATTTTCGGCATTGTATAATAAATTAAATTCTATAATTCTTCATACAAAAGTAAATATTTTTGGTAAAAGCTACGACAGCGCCACTTTGACAGTTGCCAACCCCATTTTTGACGCACACTGCGGCATTTTGACGTCTTAATGTTGGCTATGATTGGATCATACTAATTTGAAATAAGAGCACAACCGTATTGTGCTCTTAATTTTCGGCTCCTTTTTGAAGCGCTTACCGGACATCTAGTGTATTATTGATCGAAGATTATGTAGGTAGTAATAGTGATGTATGGAAGGAGGTCAATAGCCAAGCAATTTAATAGTACGGCACCTAATGCGTTTTACTGTACTATTACGATTAGGTACATCGGTATATAATCGTCAATGAGTTATGTATACTTACCAAACAAGGAATCAATAAATAAAATAACAAATTATATACAATTAGGTTTTTATTTTACAAAACATTAAACAAATTAAAATCCAAGGAAACTCTTTAAACTATAGGTACCCCCTTTTTCTAATTACCACAAATGAGGATGCCTTATTGAAGTATTTATTTTCAACCAAAAACTCTAAACAAATTCAAAATCATTCATTCATTTAAGAACGAAGTAACTTTTTTGAACGTCAAAGTTTACATAAGTTACTGAAGTTACATTCAGGTTATTTGATAAATTCAGGTAAAGGGTGGCGAGCTTATAAAAACGCACGAAACTTATGTGGGTTTTCAACCATTATACCATAATTATAAAAAAGCATTCACAAAAACAAATTACAAGAATCATTCAGATTGCATAATGGTAATTACCACATGATCCAATGTACCTCAATTATTATGGTAGAAATTACAATAAATCGCCTCATCCATCCAGCAGGGCCCTCGGTTGTGTTACGCTCGGAATACATATAAATAATACTGATCGTAACTTGTGCCAATGTACCTCTCGATTCATGTATTAACTCCCAGGAATCTTTAACAGAACAGGAGAAATTCAGAAAGAAAATTTTGTCTGCCTGGCAGGGCCCTTTGTAATTTGAATTCATACGTGCAAAAAAAGCACACAGTGGTTATGTATTACGTAAGAAATTATAGATATACCTACATATTATATAAAATGTCAACTTCAAGGCGTTTGTGGTGCAAGTGTTAACTTGCTTTCTACATGTAGTCACGAAAAAGGCCTTTTGTCCGAAGGGTATGGTGTTCCGTCGCTTCCGCGTCAAGTGCCACATGAACGCATAACAACTGAGCGCAAGTGAAGCATTACAAACAGTTAATAAGTTATAAATACTGACACAAATTGTATGTATGAAAGTCTTCCATGCGTCTATGCCACGCGAAATAAAACAGTAGGAGTCTCGCTATCCCACTTGCACACTTGCATTTAAATAGCAGTTACGTCACAATACCAACAACCATTTTCATTTGAAAAGTTTCTTACTCATTTATTATATTTTACCTACGTCTTGTAAAGTGCAACCTAACTTTTCGATATTTATTTTATTATTCACTATGCAGGACTTTAGACTTGACTGAACTTTCAGCACTAAATTTTAAATGACACTTATTCACATGTTCCAGGTAGGCTGTCTTAGTTTTACAAACAAATTGACAGTCCAGCTCTAGACATTTAGCTCGGAGCGCGCCGTTCAATATCTGCTGTCTGTAACACGACAAGTACTTGTGGTGAACACAGGGCGCTTCAGGGCAGACATTGCAGCCGAACCAGCACTGATGCTGCTGCAGTTCTGATTCCGAGTAACTCCTCAAACACGTCGAACATTTACTAACGTCACAATAATGCCACTTTTGCTTATGAGTTTCTAAATCTTCTAATGAGTCAAAAGCAACGCAACATACTGAACATAAACTGTCCACGTGACATTTCTTCAGATGTTTTAATAGTTCGCCATTTTTAACTACTTTATGGCAAATCCTGCACATTCTTTTCAATATTCGTTGATGAGGTGTCCCCGAGTTCAACTGTGTTTTACTCATTTTATTAATTTTATGATTGGTTATTTCATGAACCCTCCATGCTTTGTGTGAGGGTAGAATGAGATTACACGTTAAACACTTATAGCTTTGTTTCAATCTACGACAATCCCTTTTTACTTTTTTCTTTGCTGGTTTCGTAGTATATAAATAATTCGGGAATTGATCCATGTTGTCATAATTTTCCATAGAAATAAGAACATTAGTAACGTCAGAATGTTCCTGGGGTAAATTTTCCACTACATTATTTCGTGTGTAACATGTTTTGTAATATAAATCATTTAGATGATATTTCAACATTTTCGATCTCGCTCTTGCCTCTTGTATGAACATGTATGACTGAAGTAGTTTCTGCGTACAACTGCTACATATTTGTGAATTAGATAGGATATCTTCAGTCTGGAAAAAAAAGAAAGACAAACTGTTATTTAGAAAGTTGTAATAACAAGGTGTAAAAACCCAGGATTCAACATCTTCGTCTTAAATGTATATCATGTCACCTTGTGATCTCTATATCTCAGGGGTCTTTTGACCCACAGGGCCCATATTTAAACTCGACCGAGGTATGACCCTAAGGTGTCTGCACACCAAGTTATAAGTGAATCGGTCCAGTGCTTCCGGAGTTATGCCTGTCACTAACAGACAGACACACAGACCCACATAGTGTTTTCATTAACCTCTGAAGAAGACTGAAGGAGGTTAATAATAGAGTTCGAGCACCGAGAAGTGCCTCTATCCAACTGAAATAGCAACCCAATATCCTTGAGTTTCAAAGCATTTTGAATTAGTAATTTGTTGCTATCAGGGTGTACCTGTGATCTTTATCCATGTAGTGGCAATGTAGCGACTTAAGTAGAATCTACTGCTATAAGCGTGAGAAACCAAGATTTTATGAATTTTAGGAAATTACCCATGAGTCTAAATAATTATATGGGTTAAGTTTCACGCGTATAGCTGCACAGAAGGCTTAATATTGACAAAAAAAACACCCTGCGCTGTCATCGTAAAAACGATATTCGAATATTCTATTATGATTCGAATAACAAATTGTGACAATTGACCAACAATCGAATGCGGTATCGTCCAACTTTCATATCATTCGCTTCATCCGTAATATTTGAACAACACTAGCTGCAAGACTCAAGGCTGTTTCCCTGATGTGATCTCCACTTACCTCTTGAAACACAACATCTAAGATATCAGCTAATGTTCTGCTATGGCTCGTTCCAGCCACAACGATCTCGAAGTAATCACTGACCGTGTTCACGAGCTCATCGGTACTCAAACATATACCACAGAATTGAGTGCTGTGTAGAATATGTGTTAGTTTTTGCTTCCAGTAGCCCGTATGGTTTTCCTTAGGTATTGCTGAAATTAAATATCAAGGATATACCAGGGTGTAACAGAAAGGTGTGGTCATATTTAAGGATCACATAATATAGCCCATGTAAAATGGACAACCGCGAGAATTAAATTTGTATACATTATTTTCACGAAGATATTGAATTTTCTTTTTTATCGATTTATAAATATCAGCATATTCTAATCGATACGTAAACAACACTATACTGCATGCACGTGTATTGTTTCAGACCCTAAACTCGACAATAACAATAGCTAACAGTATCCATTCTGTTATGGTCTATTCAAATAATTATTGTTTACAATACAGCTGATCGTTCTAACATAGATCGGTGACCGCACAGACGTTGCGAAATCTTAATGGGGAGATGATGCAACGGACACAACTATGCATCAATGAACAAGGTGGGATATTTGAAAACTGGCCGTAATAAATAATTAAATAAGAAATGTTTATAAAAATTAATAATCATAAAAAGTGTTGGCTAAAAACTGTGTGGCGGTACAAAGCACGCCGACGCGACGTCAGCGTTGACGTCACGGCGAATGTCTTAGCGTGAATGAGTGAAAAAACAAAAGAGACAAACAATACGGTATTTTTTGTATAGCACAATAATTTAACAATAGATTTGGAGGCCGGTCAATTTTTGTAACTAAGAATCAATGACTTTTAGTTGAAAGAATAAAAAAGATAGTGATGTAACTCGATTTGTATCGACATTTAAATAACAAATAAAATTATTGAAATTGTCATAAAATTTAAAATTCGATATTTTGATATGGGGTTAGTGCACATAGGTTATTTATCAGATATACATAGCGACGATAAACTATGACCACACCTTTCTGTTACAACCTGTATATTTGGCGGAAGGTGCCAAAATGAGTATGAAAATATTGGATTGAAATTGTTCGATGCCTAATGTACATAATAAAAGGAATACTAATATAACTAATAGTCCATCTATGATACACTTTGACCTTAGTACATTAGTGTATTAACGTTTTAACCACCTAAGTCGGATTAATACGACAAATATTTTCGTGTCCATTCCGCCGGAGTCGTATAATAAATACGACAAAAAACCTTTTTTTGACAACATTAATTGTTTGCATTTATTTGTTTAATTACGTTCCATTTTATCCTGAATTATTTAATTTCAGGACGTAATTATGATATACCTAGGGATTATTTACAGTATTATTCTGCCTCCTCACTATCAGTATATGATTTTGTTTTTTACTAGCTTTATAAGTTGGGATATGGGAGCACGGCAACTGATATAAAATTATGCGGTTACAGGATTAAAACCATTTGGAAATAAAGCCCAAATAAATTAGCTTCTCTTAAAAACCTCAAAATATGAAACATATTTGCGACATTGCCACTCGAAACAGGCCACAAAGCATAAGGGCCCTACCTCACCGAGAAGTCATGGCATGGCCTTCGGTAGCCAGGAGTAGCCAGTGGCTACTATCCATATCCACAAATAGGTACATATTTACGGCGTCTGTCTTGGCGGCCGGCCGGTTGGACACAAGTGGATGAGACGCAGCTTGTGAGTGTACATTTGATTAGCGACAGACTCCAAACAGACGTAGTCACGACCAACGCCTGGTCGTGGGTACGTTGCCAAACTGGCGACGTTGCCAAGTTAATTAACAGCCGTACGTTTCAATATGAATTGAAAGATACGTAGCCGGCGACGTCACCATGGCTTCTTGGTGAGGTGGGGCCTAAATATTCATAAATTAATAGCAGATTCAGCCACTCAATAAAGAGAAAATATTATAAATAGTAAAGTATACATTACGTCGTATATCGGCTGTTTTACACGTGTCGGCAGCCACACTCTCGACACACGCTCTTGAGGGCGTCGAGACACTGGGCTCAGAGTCTGGATGACTTACTGGACTCACAAAACTGTCATGGTCGCTGTTATACCCTTTACTGATTATCATAGGTTTGGAGGGCTGGAATGTTGCGTTGACAGTAATGTTAGAATCGGCTATTACTGGAACAAAGATACAAGGACATGTTAGCAATTAGATGACTGCATTGTTGTGTGTCTGCAGTTTGCACCCCACACAAGACAATCAATCAATCAATCAATCAGCAGCGATAGCTCAGTGGGGAGACCAACAGACTGCAATGCAGAGGGTCTCGGGTTCGAACCCACGTCGCGCACCTCTGACTTTCGAAAGTTATGACTTTTCGAAATTATGTACAATTATCGCCTGCTCCGTGCCTCGGAAAGCACCTTAAGTCGTTGGTCCCGGCTGCCATGAACATCTATGGCAGTCGTTATTGGGAGAGTGTCGACACAAAAGATCCCACTGGGTCGAAGTGTCGCCGGTCTGCACTGACTGGCACCCACATAAGATAAGATAAGATCGTCATTATTGCATTAAGCAATAATGAAGATAATTGAATAGGTATGAATAAAAACTAAATAAAAAGGTGGTTATTTCTTTAATACACATCTGGAAACAATAAAAAAATACTACATACAAGACGAGACATCTCAAGGAAACTTTTTGTAACATGGTCCCTAACTCACTCAAGCAGAGCCAGGCGATTACTGAAATGACATGTTTAAGTGAAATATTAATTAAGCAGTAGCATAATGCAAATAATGGCACGTTTTAAATAGTAAAATATTGCACTTGCTACATGACATTGCAATAATGATTGAAAAGAGAGCATGCACTCACTTCAATCTGTTTTACCATTTATTTTATTTTCATTTTTTTTTTGAGAATTTTTAAGCGTAAATACTCAATAACTAGAACAATAATATAATTATTAATAAAGGTGCTACTACTAACAAGTTACATCATGAATTCATGAGTATATGTAAGGGAGAGCTTGAGGCCCTATGCCCATCCCAGAATTACCTGGTGCCCATCCAAGGATGTTAGGTTTCAACTTAAAATACTATGATTGTATATAGCCCATAGTTGATTAGGGCCCAGGCCCTGCCGTAAAAGAACCCTAAATATGCCGATAAGACATATGATAAAGAAGATTATGTGTAAAAATAACCTTGATTACAAATTGATGTATTGGCTTTTCTTCCTTTTCCAGGTTGTCTTCAATTTCCTTAAGCAGGTTCATAATATACAGTGTTTGGTTCTCTTCAAAGGAAACTGAAACGTCAGTTGGCACAAAACTGATTTTAGTCCCTGCCCGGCAACTGAACCTGGATGGTATGCAATTTGGTTTCATTTTAATTTTTTTTTATACAACTAAGGTGGCAAACAAGCATACGGCCCACCTGATGGTAAGTGATCACCGTAGACTGAGGACATAGGTTCGGTGAGAGGATAGTACTTCCCCGGTTAAGCCCACCCATTAATGCTGAAATCAGCGAGGCTCTACTACTATGAAATTTAATCTTTTCCACAGTACCGGTCTTCTTAAATTCTATATAATTTTCCATCTACAAACAGAAATTAAAAGTATTATAATATTATAAGTGAATAAAAAAAGTATATATACAATAGCTCATTAAAAATGTACTTAATTAATATATATTTCCTAATACTTACATCGAAGTTATCTTCACAGAGAAACAGTTAAAGTTTTTACAGAAAATGACTTATGATCTGATCTCGCAAGTGCTAACCAAGTATCCCTAATTTGTTTATTAGTTGGCACTCTCATCCACAGTTCGTCCAGCGTTTTTACACTAGTATTTTTGCATTCTAAGACAGTACAGCAATAATATAGTTTTTTATCCATTTTATATAAAAAAAATACGAATAAGTTTTTCTCAAAGCTCAGTGTCTATGAATAAAAATTTTATAAAAAAAAAAATACAAAACAAGACACGCCATCTATGTCGTACCCACTCAAACTATTTGATCGTTATACGTACATAGATATACTTATAAGTCTTATTCAGTGTTCTATATAGTTATATAGGTATATGTAGGTAGGTATATCGTATTTTAGTTTTGGGGAGCAAAAAAAAACAGATTTCTATAAAGCTTTTATTTCAAATAATGATCTTATAAGGTAAATTACATAGTTTTTGGACATTACCTATGTCTGACAAAGGTTCCAATATTCTTGATGGACCAGCTGTGGGCTGAAATATATTACTTTGTTCTGTTCCACACAGAACAGTGTTTATTACCACCTGAAAAATATACATATAATAGTTTAGTCCAGTTTGACATAGCTATTGCTTGAAATAGTTGATATCATCAATGTTTGTGTCAACTTGCACATTATTGAATTGTAATTGAGGAGAAGGAATAAAAAACGGTAAATCCATATTGGGTTATTTTGAAGAAAACATACAAACTGTATGATAAACGAAATCATATAAATAGCAGGTAAATAGTCTAATCAGAGAGTAGTATTCAGTATGAGAGTGTGACAGAATTTTTAATAAATGCCTATAGTTGTAGTGCTATTAATATAGTATTTATCTTGATTTGCAGCAACTGGAGTCCAAGTTTAAAAATACTATGACTAATGGATAAAGTATATATTTTTGACTATAAAAATGTTACTAACCTTGTCACATACCACATCTGGTACTGCAGTTTTAAATAGCTTCTTATCAATGAACGATGTGCTTCTAAAGTGTTTACTGCACAACATCAAATGTTGAGAAAAAAGCTTGGCTTGGAATGTCGGCGAAGACCATGAATCATTAGGGAAACAGTATTTTGCCCATATTTCACAGCTGAAAAATGAATGATTAATATTATTAGCTTTCCAATATAAAAAAGATGCTCTTAGGTTAAGAGCACCTTGAACTGGCAGGCGTGTATGAGGAATGTGATAAAAGCGAATGAAGCCAGAGAAGTGTCAGGATCGTAGCAAATGGAAATCCATAGTCTCTGCCTACCCCTCTGAGAAACAGGTGTGAATCTCGGAAACATATGTATGTATGTATGTATGAAACTCGCATACTAAGTATTATATAATAAGACATATTGAATACATTATATCATAAATCATAATCATAATAAATAATGTTGTAAAATTTTAAACAAGAAACTAGTTTTATAAATATTTAGGCATTCTATACATTGCCTGAATAACACGCATTGCTGATAAATAGTGAATTATCAGGTAGACACTTCTATGACAAAAATGCATTTCAAACAGTATAGTACATAAATTAAACAAGCAGCGATAGCTCAGTGGGGAGACCAACAGTCTGCACTGTAGAGGGTCTCAGGTTCGAACCCATGTCGTGCACCTCTGACTTTCGAAAGTTACATGACTTTTTGAAATTATGTGCATATTAATTGACAATTATCGCCTGCTCCGTGCCTCGGAAAGCACTTTAAGCAGTCGGTCCCGGCTGCCATGAACATCTATGGCAGTCGTTATTGGGAAGTCAGAGCCCTCTAATATCCTGACACTAGTCTAGCCTTTAAGGATATCATTAGCCTTCGGGTTGCGGAGGTCAGATGGCAGTCGCTCCGTGTAAAAACCGATATCCAGTCAAATCCGGTTAGACTAGAAAGCCGACCCCAGGTGACTTGGGAATAATAAAGGCTAGGGAGAAGAATAGTACATAAATTAAACCCTATTTTTTAACATAGGTACTTTATATATATAATATACTTAAACATAATAGATTATGACTTTAAATGTTTTCCTTTCAAAAGTAAATGTGTATGTACCTACATAGCTGATGCAATATAACGTAAACTAATAGAATTTAATTTTACTACATACCGCAGGCTATTTGTTCTTCCAGGTCTTGGAAAACGATGCAGATTGATCGTGGG
Source organism: Catocala sponsa (assembly GCA_963564715.1). Lineage (NCBI taxonomy): Eukaryota > Metazoa > Arthropoda > Insecta > Lepidoptera > Erebidae > Catocala > Catocala sponsa. The sequence continues at coordinate 16,015,093 of OY751351.1, forward strand.
ATCTGTAGCAGGGGAGCATCCACACTTGATACACTTTCTTCCGTTTTCTTTCATGATGACTATAATTTCACAATCGAGTCTCATAAAATACGCAACACTTAATTACACCAAAACACTAAAACGGAGGAACAGGAAGCTCTACTCAACGTATCTAATGTGAAGGCAAAATTAAAATTATTTTATTTGTAACAAATAAATTTCGAAAACAAGACAAAACATATGTTGTCGGTAGCAAACATTTTTCTTATAGTTGTCAGATTTGACAGCATGTTGACATTTAACTAGGGTTGCCAATGCTAATGTACGTAATTCCCCAAAAATACATTATTATCTCTCTCGCTCACACTTTCGTATCGTTTAACATTGCTGTATGAATGATAGTTGACTGGGCCTAGTCTATGTTTATTGTTTACTAGATGTGCTCGCGGTTTCACCTGCATTGTTTACTGCGCCGCTCCCATGGGTCGTAGCGTGATGTTATATAGCATATAACCTTCCTCGATAAATAGGCTATCCAACACTGAAATAATTTTTGAATTCGAACCAGTAGTTCCTGAGATTAGCGCGTTCAAACAAACAAACAAACTCTTCAGCTTTATAATATTAATATAGGTTATACATATGACGGGTGACGTCAAAATCTGAATAGTAATGCGACTCGATTCCAATTTTACTCGAGTGACTAAATTACTACGGTAAAAACATACTCGAGTCAAAAAAATATCGAATTCAATACACTCCGATTTGCTCAAGTCACTCGCGCCGTTTAGTTTAGCTCTCGCCGTAGCTGCCGAGACGAATTAGGAAAGTCCGAAACAAATAAGAACGACTGTTTTGTGTTATCTGCATAACATTTCTAAAGTTTGACATGACAGAATGAATCAAAACTCGAATTTTATGAGTTCCAGAGTTCGAATTTTCAGACAGAGGAGCGGCAATTTAAAAGGCTAGCAACGCACTTGTGACTCCTCTGGTGTTGCGGGTGTCCATGGGCGGTGGTAATCGCTTACCAACAGGCCATCCGTCTGCTAGCTTGCCACTTATACCATAAAAAAATATCTACTACATAGTAACTGTTCACGAGAAATCTTACTTATAAACGTTAGTTAGTGCTAAGAGTAAGTCTATCAAGCGCCGCCGGGCCTTTGTTTAAACAGCTAAGAGACAACGTGGCAGATTTTCCGATCAGCTGGGTCAGATTTCACAATAAAATTTTGCAACTTAAAGAAGACGAAAGAAAATGTTATAGATCTTGTTTGAGTGTGGTTAAATCCGCTTTACGATTTTTGCGATGCAGTATTTCGCATCTGATATCATATCATAAAAGAAAGTATGTGCTATATGATTGAAATTTTAAGTAGTGATGTGATAATTTCATCATGAGTATCCATTCGTGATTTGTAAATCTACAAAAAGTTACAATGATTCGATATTAACTACATTATAATATTAAAGCTCACATATCATTAAATAAATAGGTATAACAAAAACATTCCAAAAATATCTATACAAATAAATAAAATTGAAGTGTCTGTTTGTAATGTCAAAATAACAGCTTTTTGTCCCATGCATATGAAAGTATATAAGGTACCTATAAGAAAACATAAATTTTTAAATTTTTTGTCTGTCTGTTTGTTCCGGCTAATCGCCGAAACGGCTGAACCGATTTTGACGGGACTTTCACTGGCAGATAGCTGATGTTATAAGGAGTAACTTAGGCTACTTTGATTTTAGAAAAAAAATGGGTTCCGCGGAGACAAACACTTTTTAGTTAAAATCTACGCGGACGAAGTCGCAGGTAACAGCTAGTTACCAAATAAAAACAATCAGAAACTGCAGAACACTGATATTTTGTTTATTTCTTTCTTAACTATCAATTTAAATTTTAGTATTATTATACCTGCTAGGTACCTACTAATCTGTTTGAAGTCGGTGCCAAGCCCAAAAATAATAAGATAATTTAGACAAAATTTTTTAATGAAATTGTGTAATTGTGTAAATAATCTATAAAATATCTCGGAGTAATAATTGATGAAAAACTTACATATAAAGAACATATCACTGCACTCTCAGCCAAAACCAGAAAGTTAATATATGTAACTAGGGAACTAAGAGATGTTGCTTGCATGAAACTTCTTAAAGCTATTTATATCTCCTTGTGTCAATCTATCTTGTCATATTGTATTAGCGTTTGGGGCGGAACTTCGACATCACATCTCATACTGTTGGAAAGAGCACAGAGATCAGTTATTAAAGTAATGTTAAAGAAGCCTATTAGATTCCCAACTATAGATCTTTACAAAGAAGCTGATCTACTTAGCGTGCGAGGGCTCTATGTAATGCATGCAATTACCTCCACTCATAAGCGAGTCATAAATTCGGTGAGTTACAATGACATGCTGAGGCTAAGAGTCTATAAAATCACTAGCACTAAATGTAAAACATCTTTTGCTAGAAGATCACAGAAGTTTATGTTTCCATACCTGTACAATAAAATTGCAAATAAATATCAGCTCCAGCATAACACGACTCGTGAAACCAAAGTTAAAATTAGGAAAATACTCACCGGCATGAACTATTATCAGATGGAACAATTGCTACGCTCAGTTGTGTAGGGATTACGCTTAACACTCTCATCAAACGCTATACACGACACACATAACTCACATCACACATAACACTCTCTCAAACACTTACTCATACACTTCACACTCATATACATACATACAATACACTCGTATTTCAACCTCATGGGAATGATAAATGCAGATTTATTTTATTTTACTTTTATTAGAGCAATCGTTTTTGTTTGATAGCCACGATACAGGCTCTGCCTAGTGTGGTTTCACCGTTATTTTTTGCAACATGTAACTTGAGATGCTAATAAAGTTATTATTATTATATTATTATTATTATTATTAAATCATCATAATTTGTAAATACTAAATACTACATAATTGAGAAGTAAAATAATATTTAAATAAAGTACAAAATCTAAATAAACGAAAAACTTTACTTCTGTGAACTGCCCTCCTACCTATTTAATATATTATTCGAGAAATACATATAATTACGTAGGTAAGTTATTTTAAATGAAATTGGAAATCTGTAAAAGAGAATTGTTACACATTTCTATCCTTTGAATTAAATGTTTCATTAAGTTTATTTTTCGCTTTTTAGTGCTGATGTTTTTTTTTTTGATGTCGGTATTACTTTTTTTAAAGTTTGTTTAGTCTTCAATTTTTAGTTAATTTATAGCATCATGGGTAGACCAACTAAAGGTGCCGCCCGGATGAGGGAAAAAAGAGACAAGGAATCATTTGAAGCAAATAAAGAATGTTTATCCAAAAATTGCAAACGGAATGCAATATCTCGTTCCCAAGAATCACCGTTGACACGTCATGCTAGATTATCTCAGACTAGATGTTCCCGCGGTTTCACCCGCGTTTATCGTTACTGCGCCGCCCCCGTGGGTCGTAGCGTGATGTTATATAGCCTATAGCCTTCCTCGATAAATAGGCTATCCAACACTAAAAGAATTTTTCAAATCGAACCGGTAGTAATCATGCAGAATAAACCATGAGAAACATCGTTTGTACTATGTTTGTAATGGGTAATTATTTTGCTGCAATGTTTTTTAAAACTGCGATATCTCCTAAGATATTCATTGAAATCGAATGATGTAAAGGGCAATTTTGATTTAAATTAAATACTTGTGATGAATAACGTATTTATTTGGATAAGGATTAATATCATGTTTATAATAATACCTTCGCAAATAATGCATTATTTTAGAACAAATTTGGTTAGCATAAAAATGGTTATAGTGAGCCAACCTTAAAAGATAGACATATGCTGTCGCAGACTTTTTTTTAGAACTTTTAAAGGGGAACAATTCTGTCATACATGATTTTTGCGAAACTAACTGTTTACGCAGCGCACGCAGCAGAAGCTCTCAAAAGGAAAAAACACCCGCCGATTTTGAAACATTCTTCATTGGTGCTCAGCTCCTATTGATCTTAGCGTGATGATATATAGCCTATAGCCTTCCTCGATAAATGAGCTATCTAACACTGAAAGAATTTTTCAAATCGGACCAGTAGTTCCTGAGATTAGCGTGTTCAAGCAAACAAACAAACTCTTCAGCTTTATAATATTAGTATAGATGAGAAATTACATGCGTTCTCAATTGTCACAGGAATCGCAAAGTGATAGAACCCGTCGACTCAATCGTATTCATGAGTTCATCGTTCATCGTTTAAGTATTATACGAAACCGACTGGCTAACGAGACTCCCGAGCAGCGCGAATATCGTTTAAATGTCATACAAGACCGATTCTCGAATAAAATCGGCTCAATGTTATTCGAGAACGGTTGAATAATGAGACTCACGAACTGCGCGAACATAGACACGATCTAATAAGTTTGGCTGAATTTGCCACAATTCGCCCATGCCGAACGAGTCATCCAACAAGCTCTGGTTCAGGTTGTAGCACTGAAAATTGTGAATCAGGATCAGGAAAGAGACGTCAACGGTTCTACAGAACATAATGTAAATATTTACGCCAAAGATCAAATCAATGTGTATAATCATTTGTCTTAGGCAACTTTATTACACACTAGCTATCCACGCCGCGGCTACGCCCGCGTTAATTGGGTTTTCCCGTGGCAAAAGTAGCCTATGTCCATCAGGGATAATGTAGGATTCTAATGGTAAAAGAATTTTCAAAATCGGTTAAGTAGCTCCAGAGATTACCCCTACAACCTGACAAACTCACAAACATACCTAAAAAATACGCGTCGAATTGACAACCTCCTTCTTCTTTTCTTAAAGTCGGTTAAAATGATTAATACTGCTAGTTTCTAGCACTCACTCTTTTGTCTCCAGAGAAATCAATTATCGATATCGACAAGTCTCTATGCATTATTCTAGAACAAGAAATCACCTAATTCCTACCCGTTAAAGAGTTGTACCTTCCTTCATCAGCTCAGCGTCATGAGATGATGATGACCATACACAAATGACTCAATAGCTTTAGAAAATATATGAAGAACATTGTTAATACCTATAAAATTTAAGGGGTTGCTCTTAATTTCCCTGGGATTCCATCATCAGATCCTGACTTGGTGCCAATGGGACCACCCTTGGGATATCTCCTTTCGAACAAAAAAAGAATCATCAAAATCGGTTCATAAACGACGAAGTTATCCGCGAACACACATGAAAAAAATATATAATATAATATGGTCGAATTAAGAAACCTCCTTTTTTGAAGTTGGTTAAAAAATAGATCCAACCAAACAATTTAAATACATAGGGTGCATATCATAGTATAAGAATAAAACAACAACAAATAACATTTTATTTATTTTTATTATGTTTATGTTTATTAAAATATAACTGTGCAGCAGACTTGGTATTGTCATCACCATCATAAATAATTTTACCTAACAAAATCAGATTGATTGATCGGCACCAGCTGCATATTAATAAATTAAAGTTACATTAATGAAATAGTTTTTTAAAGGTTCCTTGTGCTCATCGCATTTAAATGGATAAATTAGGAATATCTCAGCTAACAATATAATATTTTTCTTTGTCTTTTTTGGGGACATTTTTTTCAAACATGTTGATACTAAACTTTGTAATTGAATGAAGCTATTTTCTAAGCCTTCACTCGGGTAACATAGCCATTTTTTATTATTGTATTCTTTTCTTTTGAAGTATTCTTTAATTTTATTTGTAACCGAGTCTATTAGGTCTTTTCTGCAAACTTTACATTTTTAAAACATTTAGACAGGACCTAGCCACAGACATAATTTCTTTGACCAGAGTCAGTTTCTGTGTGCTCATTAAACATATTTTCATCAATATAAATATTATCTTCTTTGGTAGTATCAGAAGTTGCAACTACCGCATTCTTCTCAGTTAAAAAGAATCTAAAAGTTAAGGCATTTATTTAAACCTTCTTCACAGTTCACTACTGGAATGGGGCGAGTTATAAATATTTAAGAGCAACGCTTTGAAAGCACTTTCAAATGCTACAGTTTTTGGAGTATTATTCCTTGCCCCATAACTTCTAATATTACCAAAGAAGTTCTCTATTCTAAAGTTTTTAACACTTGTCGTAAGTATAAAAGATTTGTTAAGATTTTACAATAAATAAAATAAACTTAAAATGAACATACATTATGTTAACACTAAAACAACTAAAAGTATATTGAAAGTTATCTTGTTGCTTTTTGTCTCTGATGAGCAGTTTGTGAGATAATCAAGATTAAGTCCCAGAAAGTAACACACTCTTTCACTAAACTCCAACCAATAAGTAAATATGTAGATTAAATTTATGTAAAAAAAAAATCTACTCACCCGGTATATGCAGAGAGGGAATAGCTTCTTTGAATAACCGATTATTGCTTCTTCTATCCCTGTCAGTGAAATGAATATCACAAACTCTCATACTTTCTTTGTAATATTCATAGTCAGATGTTGATTCTAGTTTGCCACCAACTAGATTAATCCAAGATTTGAATATCTCCGGGAATTTCTTGACATTCGGAAATCTGTGCATTGGAACATCTAAAAAGAGGTAATAAATTATTTGTTTTAAAATTCTATCTCTTATTGTTTATACTCAGAATTATTGGAATTTTTAAACTTAGAATTTATTGTCATTATATGTGTTAAACAAGATAAGTATGTTGAATGAAGATAAATTAAGATGCTTCCTCACTGCGGGCATTTACATGAAATGCAACATTAGTGTGAGTGCTCGCATTAAGGTTCCAGAATCGAGCATAACAGCAGTGAGGGAGGAGAACCGACCATTACTGTGTGCAACCTGTAATGACAAAACCTGTCACATTTTTCTTTAACAATCACAGGCAGGAGGCAGTATTGTTATGTAAAACTCAAAACAGAATCTGAAATGTTGCATTACAGGCGAATGATCACGATTAGGGGGCACATAGTAGGTAATATCTAGAGAGGCATGTAGAGAAGATTGTTAGTAGAAGAATATATTTTTGGGTTAGTACAGATAAGTAAACACTGTGATATTAAGTGCTTACCACTAGGTTCACAGTGAAATGCGCAGCGTCTCGGCATTTTTGTTGTTGGAAAACCGCACAACACTAAACACCAAAAGCGTCTCTATCGCACACTGATAACAACAGTTTTCGATGGGAAGATTTAACACAAGGCTCGACTCAACGCATTTACATAAGACCATCACAGCCGAAAAACATACAATATTAGACGAAAAACTACAAACGTGCGCACAGGCAAGATTCCAAACTAGATAGTAATATACTCTTTGGGCAAGATGCAGTCGCCATAATTATTATGATTGTTTTGTTATTGACATTCATTACCTGACGTTTGTCACAAATCCAATGTTTGAATCATAGTCTTTATCCGACATATTTACTATTTGTATTTTATGACATTTTTATGATAAAACAATTAAAATGAGAATAAAATATGATTCAATTCAATTCACTGAACTGAAACTAAATAATAAATTAAAAATTAGTTTAAGCGCCATCTTCTGCGATTGATTTACAACACAAGTACGGAGCCAAAAACATAGATGTCAATCCTATCTTTGGATAGAGGAAAGGTATTGGGCAGGTTCCCCGCCTGCACAGATTGTTTGGTTTCAGGTATAGATTATACGATTATACACTTATACTGAGATAGATGCGCAACTCTGATTTAAAAATATGAAATATGGGTCACTTAAGCGATAGATGGCGTGCAATAGGTATCTATAGTTCGTACTCGCGCGCGACCTCTCGATCGCAAGTATCGATACCGATAAGGTTTACCTTGGGCTACTGCCGCTTGATATTTATATTTACTCACCAGTTGTTTGATACATGCCAATGCTAGATGATGATGGTTGCTCATTAGAGTGGTCTGGTGGCAAGATTTGTAATGTTTGTTGTCCTGAAAATGATAAATACTTTTTATAAATCTACAAATAGTTTCAAATAACATTTTTAACATAGTGTTCCATATATTTCAATTATTATTATATTTTAAATTATAATCTTTATTAAAACTATTAATTTAGGCATTATTATTTTCTGTTTCATAATTACATCGTAACTCCAGCCATCTATTGGCAAAAAGATGTAATTTTAAATCATAAGTTTACGTGCGTTAATAGATACGTGACGCTAGTTTCTTACAAATTTTTTGAACCTGTCAACTATATGGAAGTTTCACCCCATAGAATAGAGTACCTAACTTAAATATAACTGTTTCACACCCTTGGTTTCAGGTATCAGGGTAGGTACAGATTACTGTATTTCTAACTTAAAATATACAAAACATTTTAAATGACTGGCTTTTTATAATAATAATTTATAATATTTATTCATATGTAATTAGACCAAATTGTTTCATAGTTTCTGGCTAGATTTCAGTCTTCTTTACTGAACACCTAATAATATATAGCACAGGAATTACAAAGAGTATGACCAAATAAATGTTTGTTAGATATCCTACTCTTATTTTATTAACTTACAGTATTAGATAAATACTAATACCTAAGTTATAAATATATGTATTTCCAAATAATGTAGGTATTTCAAATGCATTTCATAAAAGTTTTACTTAATAACTATCTAATCAAAAAGAACAACATTTAGGTAGTTAGAAAATCCATTACCTCTGTCGTGAAGAAGGTAAACATTGATAAGTTTACTCAATTACTTTTATCATGGCTTGCAATGTAAGTATACCTATGCATTTCTCTCGAAAGTTATCAAAGATGTGCCCTCAACATAAATAGATTACATGAAAAAATGTCCACACTTGGAACAGTGAACTCACACATTACATAGAGAATGATAGCATAGATAAGAATAAGTACTAAAGTATAGATAGCCATCTCTTGATTTTGCATACAATAGCGCCATCTAGTTCCCAAACCCAAAACTACCAAGAGCATGACATTATAATATCTAACTATACATAGGTATATAATTATCATCTATCCATAGGTACTAGCGGTCGCCTAGTGCTCGAAATTCGACCAACTGATATATATTGTCATGTCAATACACTCGTATATTGATATATCGTATAACCATAGTTACGTGCTTCGATTGCGTGTGTCAAATGCATAGTTGTGTGCGTGTAGTGTTTTTTCATTAATTTAATGTATTTATTATACATATTTTATATAAATATTAGCATTCGTCTCTTCTTCTCTGTATAAACTATAAGTGTGCGAAATTTCATACTCCTCCGTCCGCCCAATTTTCGTAAAAAATGAATCCTAAATTTTCCCTTCAAGTATTAATATATAGATATATACATAGGTATTTATATATTACATTATCTTTGGCGAAAATGTATATTCAAAGTTAGGCAGTTTTAATACCGTTTTAAATAATTTCCATTTCTTAATAATAGAAATTATTTAAAACGGAATTAAAACTGCCTAACTTTGAATATACATTTTCTAATAAAGGATCTTGGAAGGAAAAAACTGCGATTGAGTATAATGCTTTATTTTTCATTTCTTTTTGTACCGTATATAATAATTATGCGCTAATTGTTTTATAGGATCACTTTCGTCATACACGGTATTTTTGCCACATAACAAATTATTAATCTGCTTACACCAGTCATGTAATATTAATAAAATACATTTCCTTAAATTTATTTTCGTACTTTTTCTGCATGTTGGTTGCAATTTATAAAATCTAGTGACACAAGCGAAGTGGTTACCAATTCTATATAATTAGCAGTGATCGGAGTAGGTAGATTGATTTTTGGTACTTGTATCATAAATGCACACAGAAAGAATAACATGGATAAGCCATTTTCCCGGAAAGTAATTCCGGTATTTACGGATTCAATTAAATATTGTTAATGTTGGTAGTGATATTATTCCTACTCAATTCAAAATTTAAAGGAAGGTATCAAAACTAAATTAATTCATTATTTATCTGTTGAATAATAAAAACAATCGAATTCCAAACGAAGCTTTAATTTTTATTTTTTTATTTTTAGTCTTTTATGGCTAGAACTTTTATAGATAGACATAAATTGTTGCACTTAAATTTAAACATTTTCATAGGGGTCATGGTAATTTGCATTAAGGGTAGAATGAATGACGGGGCCCCATAGAGGGCCAATGCCTGCTGGGGTCGTGAGACTGTTCTAAGGATGCACCACGACTCTGAAACGTAAAGGGCATACGAAGGAACAGGTTGATTTTAGTCAGATTTTAGGACCAAAAAAAAAAGGGGTAGAATAAAGAAAAAAGAAAAAAATCAACATTATTTATTGTTAAATATGTACATTTTACATTTATTCACATTTTTAATCTTCATCGATTACAATGTCAGCATCCTGGTAATCCTGATCTTTACAATTAAAATATATAACTATGAGTTTCTCTATATTTTCTATTTTCAACCTATTTCTTTTAACATCTAAAGTCCATTTATAAATGGAAAAAGACCGTTCTACATCTGACGATGTCAAAGGAGCAAATTTTAAAAAAGGTATTAAATTATGTGCTTCATTTTTTTCAATGGCCTCACTATATTCTCTAAGTGTGTCTAAATCTGGGTTTCGTTCCATAACACGTTCTATTTTATTTTTTATATTTTCTGAATTGCACTGATTTATAGCATCTCTGACGTTGTCAAATGCTAAAAGTGAATCTGTCAACGATAAATTATGCTTTTGCAATTCTTTTAAAGACAAATGAATTATAAAATAATTGTCTTTAATGTAATTTAAATCTTCTTTTAAATTTTCTTTTTCTATAATATTTTTTGCCTCTCGAATAGATACCGCATCAGAGCTGCTTAAACAAGATAATACTTCTTTTATTTTTTCAAAGTTTTGAGCGTAATAAAATGCTGCCTCTAACCAAGTGCCCCATCTTGTAACAACTGGTTGGGGAGGTAGCGGCAAATCTGGATATTTTTCTTTTAAAATTTTGACTCTACTTGGGGCTTTCAAAAATACCTTTTTAACATTTGCTATTAAAATGTTAACATCGTGATATTCTAACCTAATTTGCTCAGATACGCGATGAAGAGAGTGCGCCAAACATGTTACGTGCTTCATTTCAGGTAAGTATTGTTTTAAATTTCGTCCTGCAGACAGCATATATGCAACGCTATCAGTGCAGGGGACAAGAATGTTACCTACCTTCGATTCAAAAGAATCTTCCCAAAAGTATTCCAAACATTCTAACACAAATTGCGTGATTGTTTGTCCATTAACTACAGTTAGCATTTTACATGCAACCAAATAAGGTCTAGTCAAATTGCTAGGATGTAATGGTTTTATTAAAAAATGGACTATATAGCGACCTAAAAAGTCTGTCGTTTCATCTAATGATATCCATAGTTTCTCATTTTTATAATTTTGCCGAATCGAATTGATTTTATTCTTAAAAAACTTGTCCAAGTAAACTTTCCGTAACTGTGATTCATCTGGCAGAGTACGATTAGTACACGTACAACAACAGGTACTACACATATATTTTTTAAAGAAATCTTGAAAAGTAGTATTTTTCATCTGAGACCACGGAATATTGCACAAAATGAGAAATTTTATAAGATCGAAATAAAATTCCTCTTCGGGCCGCTTAAACTTTCCCTGGTGTACTGCTCCTTCAATATGTCTTTTAACGTTTCCTTTATTTATGGTTTTCAAATGGCTTTCACATTTTGAACAGTATATTGTACCACTAGCGTGATCGTAAAGTAGTTCGGGATGACCGGATATCCATTTTTCTACAGTTTCAGCCTTGACGTTTGCCATATCTGAACTTTGTTTTAGAGATGGAACCTCGTATATATCACCTAAAACAAAGACATGAAAAAATTACATTTTATTTAGTTTATTTAGCTTACTCCGTTTGTTTTATTTTTCGTGGATCAAATTTAGTCATTGAAATTTCACCCTCTTCCTGTCAACCGATTGATCTAAAATTTGGTATTCGCCTTTGATTCTGGTGACAATACAATTATGTATATTCAATATTATTGTCAATCCAAAATGGCTGCCGCTACAAGATGGCGGACAACTTATTTTTTTTTTCAATCCCATCAATATGGGTATCAAATGAAAGGGCTTGTTACGTAGAATATTTTGTAGAGAAGTAGATAAGGCCTATAGTAATTTATTTTACCAATACATTGCAAGAGGACACAGGGCATTCAAATTATATACGGATTCCAGTAAAATGTCGGTTAATAGTGGAGTTAGCTGAATTGCGACTACATTACTAGAATATCATAATTTTGTTTCGCACTAAGCTCACTGGTTCATACTCTATTAAAGATTTAACAATATTAAGACTCATGGTATGTTCAGCAGGTTAAGCGAACAAACACAATACTAAAAATATTCTTATAGTACATCCAAACATGCTTTATACTCCTTGTAACTAGTAAAATATTACTTACCAAAGCTTGGTTTAAATATGTAGATCCAATTCAATAGTGAAAAATCTGAGTCCGTATATTCGAGCCAAATCGTGGTTTAGAGCAGATTCCAGAAGTCAGTATGTACACAAGCCAGGGTCAAGTAACGTTTTCACAACACAGTAACAAACAAAGATGCGCACTCTACGAACCGAAGTAAACGAGTGAGCTACCTGGCATGTCGTCGGCGGGCGTACGCATTGTTCTGATAACCGGTTATTGTACCACCCATGATCCTTTGTTCTGATTGGTCGTTGGGTTTTGTCAAATCGTGACTGTGTGCCGTTAAAAAAAATATGAAGAATAATAAAGAATAATATTGCTCATTTTATTACAATTCCTACCTTTTTTTTGAGGATGGCAAATCATCAAATGACTCCTTCCACTCTGGCAGAATAAAATTCCTACATAAGTTCCGGATTTTTTTTAATAATCCACCAATTCCGGAGGAATGTCCATATTAATATATACGTTTCGGATCAATGACCCCATTTCAATCTACCTACTCCGATCACTGGTTATAACCTACTGATTTAGGCGAAACCATATTATTAATTAAAAGTGTTTTATATGATGCCTCAAAAGATGTCGAACTTGGCATAATATTTCGCTGACCATGAGCACGTATGACGCCAAAGAAATTCTCAAGCGGATCTGGATTGAAATTGCGCAGCAATATAGAGCGTAAACCTAGACTGTGAAGCTTTTTAGTTATTTGCTGGAATGCTTCTATTGTTTTTATCCAGCTAGAAACAGATGGTACCACCCTTGCTCGTCCACCAATAAACCGCATGCTTTTTAAAACTGGTAAGCTTTTACGCCATAATTTGTGATGTGGCGATTTTGGCGAGACTGCTGACCTGTACACTTTTCCTTGTACTATTTTATTATAATTTGCATTGACCGAGTCGAATATATGGTCAAAAAATAATAATATTTCAGCTGTGTCCGTGCTATCCTCAGGAATCCGGCCAGTTCCTAAAAAGTAAATAAAAATTAGATACACATACTGAGACATATTACTTGTAAGAATTAGTAATGATGAAATAATAGGTTTACCTGCTGTGAACACCATGGCTACACTAACAGTTTTACTGAATACTTATGTGCTGTATTTCACCTTCATCTTAGGGATGAGATGGGGTATTACATGACGCGCAGTCAATTTAGGGACTAGTCGGAGTCCCTTATATCCAGGGCCATTTTTATATAAAGCCTCTAGACGAGTCCATTTCGCTATGCGTTTCTTTCCATCAAGAACATATTCTAGCTTTTTCGTTATAAGGTTATTTCTTATACCTTTCATGAGATGCGGCGGATCAAAAATGGGGTAAATTATATAGTTTTGAATTTCAAAAAATCTTCCTTTAGATTCTTTATTATTTTTTTAGTACTCCGCTCTGGTTTCTTTAATTAATAAATTTATGGCTGACATATTTGATGAGCCTTGGTCACATGTTACTGATAATAGTCTTAGTCCAGTTTCTATTACATTCTTCAATATTAATTGTATTTGTTTTTTTAAGCTTATGGAACTGGTAGTTCCACCCCAAAAGCTAAATGCGACTGGCTGTTTATATTTTTAAAATATTCCTCTGACCATGAAAACAAGCACATGGTCAGCAAAACACTTTGTTTGTTTAGTCCCATCATCACAAAATCCTTTTATTCGGTCGTTTTGTTTGTCATACGACACATTAGCAGCAATAGCCATCTTACAATATTTATGGCTCTCAGGCATTTTATCTACCCTTTTCTTTAAATGTTCAAATATAATTTCATTGGGCCCAGGAGATAAATATATTTTTGCCATCAATTTATTTAATGTGCTCTTCATGGGCAGAACACATTTGACTCAGCAATCTATATGCCATTGGACTTGGCTTATATAAAGATAAAGCAAGAATCTTTTCATCCAAAGTGAATCCACGTTCTTTGGGATGTTTCAAAGATTGCCTTAGTTGCATGTCAAAGAAAGTTTTAGCTGGTGGCAGTGTTGCCAACCCTAGCATAGAGCAAAACTGTAGATATGCTTAAAAAGAAACTGTAAATATCAAATTAAAAAACAGTAAATCTACATATTTATTTTTAAACTTAATGATAGTAATAAATAGAATACATTATAGGGAGGGCATTAAAAACAAGAAAAATCATGTAATTATCAAAGTTTTAATCAAATTAAATGTCAAAATCATAAGTCTCAAAGTTGCAATTTTTCCAATGCCTACATGTTAAATGGTATTACTAGCTACTATTTCATTTTCAATTTGTAAGTCTTCTTGATTTTCCGTTTCATCTTTACTGTTGTTGAAATCGTCCATATTTTTATTGAATTTTTTGAAATGGTCATTTGTTACATTGAACTCGAAACAATTTTTAATTTCTGACTTTGTGTGCAAGGTACCTTTTATTGTGGTCGTAGAAAGTTTATTTCTTAGTTTCGTTTTCATAACATTAATGCTCGAAAACAAGCGTTCTACCGTAGCGGTACTGTGTGCGGCAAATAGAAGCTTTCTGGTTAAAGTCGATAATAGTGGAAACATTGCAGAGCCGTCGTCTTTTTTAATTTGGAAACATCCAACCAAAATTCTTCTACACTAGGCGTATTAGCCTCATCAAAATTGAAATTGGTATTGTGAAGAGTTCTCCATTCTCTATCTAATTCTGTTATATTTTCTGGACAAATACCTGGGCAATAATATAATAGCTCAGAAATTGAATAACTTCAATTTCCGAGCTATTATGTTTTTTGCTCAAATCATGACCTAAAATCGCTTGTTGGTTCAACATCTGTAAACACTTTCTATTAAATCACCTGACCATTACCTCGGGTTCGATAGTAGTAGGTTTTACTGAAGCTGACTTAGTGTACGGACTAATAAAATAGATGACATCTTACATAAAAAACTGTAGATTTCGAGGCCTAAACTGAAAACTGAGAGAATTTCCGAAAAACTGTAGATCTACAGTTAAAACTGTAGGGTTGGCAACACCGGCTGGTGGTGATAAGTTCTTTGCAACAACTTCATAAACTTGAGAGTGTATGAATTTTTTTATTGTTTTTAACTTCTGGACTAGTCCAGCTTTCGATTTTTTGCACCTGATGAGTTCGCGTTGTGTTTTTGCCACTGTTTTATATAGTTCAATTTGTGACATGTATTTAAGCTGATGTCCTGTAAACAATAAAGGAGTAAGAGTTAGATTTCTGATTCAATATTGGATTAATAGTGTAAGTGGAAGCACTGTGATGCACATGCAGTTGTTAGTGTTACTATCAATAAATTCTCCCTAAGGGCCATCCACTCCAACCTGCGTTTATCATTGCCGTGTGCATTCAAAGCTGCCTTGACGGTGCTCTCAGAGAGTCCCACGAATGGCTCGGGGCCCACAAACAGTTGCTCCGAGCCCTTTCTGGCTAACTCATCAGCCTCTTCATTGCCCTGCACCCCTGCATGTCCCGGAACCCAGACCAGTCTGACTGTGTTCTTCCTGCCTAGTTTGTTGAGGAGCTTAACACAGTTCATGACCAGTCTGGAGGACTCCCTACACGAGTCCAGAGCTTTGAGAGCAGCTTGACTGTCACTGAGAATATACACAGTCTTGTCAGTGACACCACTGTTGATATTCTCCTGAGCACAGGCAATTATAGCGTAGGTTTCCGCTTAGAAGACCGTTGCATATTTGCCCATGCTTTGGCTCACCTTACAGTCACTGGCATAGATACCAGCACCTGATCCTGTTTCCATTGTGGAACCATTGGTGTACCAGATGAGACAACCCTCGTCAGGGGATTGTAGACCTTGTCTCCATTCGTCCCTCGTGGGGACCTTTATTTTAAAATTCTTTTTGAATATGTGCAATGGTTGCATTTTGTCGCATCCCATGCTCATAATCCTTTTGAGATCCTTTGAAATCTCCAGTTTTGTGTGTCGAGTTACCGGCATGTTTACGCTCCACAGCCCATGCACAGATAGTCTATGTAGCGCCTTTACGGCCTCTGAGTCCATAACAATGTGTAGCGGCGTAAGATCCAGCAGGACCTCTAACGCTGCCGTTGGCGTAATCGGGAACGCCCCTTGTTATAGCCATGTAGGCCAATCGCTGTACCTTCGACAGCGCGTTCCTGCATGCAGCTAGTTTAGTTCTTGGCTACCAGACAATGCTTCCATACGTGAGTATGGGTTTTATCATCATCGTGTATAGCCACTTGATGACCTTGGGCTTTAGCCCCCAGGTCTTCCCATAAGTAGAGCGAATCATGCCGAAGACCCGCTGGGCCTTCACTATGACTTTTTCTACATGAGGTTTCCACGTTAGTTTGCTATCTAAGGTCACGCCTAGATACTTCACCTCCGTGGACCATTGTAACTGCGTACAATACCTGGAGAGAGTTCCCAAACCTGTGAGATCCCTCTTCCTAGTAAATGGCACGACAGTAGTTTTCCCTGGGTTGATAGATAAGACTGATTGTAATATGTGGACTTAGTTTTAATAGAATCTCTATTGGCATTGGTACTTGTGGTAGGCTGCAAATCATCTACAACCATAGTCACAAGGCTAGAGAAGGAAACATCTTGCGGTGAACCTACAAGAGATTTGTATGTAAATGAAAACATTATTAATTTATAGTTAATTACAAAGCAAATGCTTTTTTATCTTAAACTCAAATAATAGTAGTATGTGTAAATAGATGTAAATTTTATAGGACTGCAATAAATTTATATGGTTTATACAAATTATTTAATTATATTTGGTACTCACTTTTAGTAGAGCTGCTGTAGATATTGATACTTGTGGTAGGCTGTAAATCATCTACAACGGTGGGCATAGATCTATCACAGGGCACATCTTGTGGTACACCTAAAACACAAATAAAGATCGATTATATTAGCAAAACACAGGTTATTACAGATAAGTTAAACACACTATATTTTACCATATGTTTCCTTTTTTTTTTTTTTTTTTATAATCTATATCTTAACAAGTTTTCTCTAATAAAAATAAAGGTTAATAAATCAGAATGTTAGTTTACACAAAAATTATTCTTCATCTTACATCTTGTTAATGTCTAATTTTGAATAAATTGTAAATTAGATTTAATTTAACATTTTTTTATTTCATTTATTTCTTACCGATAAAATTTTAGTCTCAATCAAAATATACAAAAGCTAATTTGATATAATACTATACCTGGAAGATGCAATGTTGGGACAGCTAATTTCATCATCATCATCATCATGTCAGCCAAATGACGTCCACTGCTGGACATAGGCCTCTCCCAAGGTTTTCCACACAGACCGGTCTTGGGCCACCCGCATCCAACCGCTTCCCGCGACCTTTACCAGGTCGTCGGTCCACCTTGTGGGACGCCTACCCCTGCTGCGTGTTCCGGTGCGTGGCCGCCACTCTAGAACCTTTTTGCCCCAACGGCCATCGGTTCTGCGTGCTATGTGCCCTGCCCACTGCCACTTCATCTTGGCTATCTGGATAATTTACTCTACCTATTTTTTGGATAGTGATATATTTGCTCAAAATGGAGACGGAAAATTCGTCTGCTATTGAGTATATATTCATGATCTTCTCCCATAAGACCAGCATTGATGACCCATGTTCGAAACTTGTCACAATCAGAAGTAGGGTTTGGGAATGCATGTAACACCACATCTGTAAATAAAATAAAATGTTCGATGATTACCGGCAAATTATCCTTGAGTAAAAAAACACACCTATCTAATTTCTCAACCTAACACAGACACTACTACTTCATTACTAATGATATTGTCAAAACAAATAGACACCCAGACAAACATTGTAAATTAGTGTTCTAGTTTCCAGGCCAGCCTGACGCTTTCAACTTAACCTTAAACCTAACTATCTCCATGTTCACTTGTTCAGAACTGACAAAATAAGTTGATAGTATTTAAGCAATAAGACAAGTACCTACTATGAAAGTTTGTATGACTGCATAAGACGTTAGACTCCGAGGCATATTAAGGATATAAAACATAGGTAAGGATCTCAAAGCTTAATATTGTTAGGTGTAAGTGTTAATAATTGTCACCAGCCATATTACCGGCCGGCAAACCGGTAGTTTTGTGGTTATGTTTATTTGTACCGAGTTCATCATTACAAAGTTTATACTGACCTTCAATGAGTGAGGAAGTGCAGGTAGAAACACAACACGTCCTTTGAGGCATTTTAAAGTGTCAATATCATCAAAAAAGAGTCACTATCTCAACACAAATAAGTCACTTCACTTATCAGCGAAATCTTCAGTCTGTGAAAGCTAAGACAGAGGAGGTGAACATACACACTCGACTCGATGTACATATCAGACAACAGAAAGTAAAGGCACATGAAACTAGAAAGAAAACAAGAAAATATATATACCTAATAATTCTGAACGCATTTTTCCTTCAGAAAATACTGGGGTTGGCGGCTAGATGGCGCTATCGTCTTTATAATTTACTAGTCTTTGCCCGCGACTTCGCTCGCGTTAATTTAGAATTTGACAATCAATTCAGGTTGTACTCTGCTTGTAATAATATAATTCAATCACGATTCGAAACACGTGGCGCCATCTATTATCATAAGAACGTTATTGTTGTTTTCCTCGGGAACAGTATTTTTTCGGGATGAAAGGTAGCCTATGTCCGTTTCTGTACACTTGACAACGTATATGCAAAATTTCAGGATGATCGATTCAGTGGTTTAGGCGTCAAAAGGTAACAAACAAACAAACAAACTGATTTTCGCTTTTATAATATTAGTTAGGATTAGGATAGTTTGTATGGAAGACCATAGACTAGTATATATTATCGGATGGAAGACGGACTAGCATGAATGATAGGTAGGATGCAATTATTAATATGAGAGAGTGTGATAATGTCATATTTTAAATAACTAGCGACCCGCCCGACTTTGCACGGGTTGAACAAAACATTAACAAATTATACATCTAAACCTTCCTTAAGAATCACTTTGTCTATTGGTAAAAAAAGCATGATAATCAGTTCAGAATCTTCAGAAGTTTTTGAGTTTATCGCGAACAGACAGACAGACAGACACGGCGGTGGACTTTGCTTTCTAATATGTAGTGATTTACATTACATGTCATGTGGGTCAGATGACAACTTAACCATATTGTTAACCAAAGAGTATAACAGGGGGGGGGACACTGCCCAATACTTTTCCCTATATCCAAAGATAGGACTGACATCTGTGTTTTTGGCCCCGTACTTGTGTTGTAAATCAATCGCAGAAGATGGCGCTTAAACAAATTTTAATTTATTATTTAGTGTCAGTTCTTAGTTCTTACCTATCTATACTTTTATATTTTTAATTTATCTAGAATCATATTTTATTCTCATTTTAATCGTTTTATCATAAAAATGTCATAAAATACAAATTAGTAAATATGTCGGTTAAAGACTATGATTCAAACATTGGATTTGTAAGTCAGTCACAATATGGCGACTGCATCTTGCCCGTCCGCACGTTTGTAGTTTTCGTCCTATCTATACTAATATTATAAAGCTGAAGAGTTTGTTTGTTTGTATGTTTGTTTGTTTGTTTGCTTGAACGCGCTAATCTCAGGAACTACTGGTCCGATTTGAAAAATTCTTTCAGTGTTAGATAGCCCATTTATCGAGGAAGGCTATAGGCTATATATCATCACGCTAAGATCAATAGGAGCTGAGCACCAATGAAGAATGTTTCAAAATCGGAGGGTATTTTTTCTTTTTGAGAGCTTCCGCTGCGTGCGCTGCGTAAACAGTTAAAGTTTCGCAAAAATCATGTATCACAGAATTGTTCTCCTTTAAAAGTTCTAAAAAAAAGTCCGCGACAGCATATGTCTATCTTTTAAGGTTGGCTCACTATAACCATTTTTATGCATTTTTATGCTAACCAAATTTGTTCTAAAATAATGCATTATTTGCGAAGGTATTATTATAAACATGATATGAATCCTTATCCAAATAAATACGTTATTCATCACAAGTATTTAATTTAAAACAAAATTGCCCTTTACATCATTCGATTTCAATGAATATCTTAGGAGATATCGCAGTTTTAAAATAACATTGCAGCAAAATAGTTACCCATTACAGACATAGTACAAACGATGTTTCTCCTGGTTTATTCTGCGTGATTACTACTGGTTCGATTTGAAAAATTCTTTTAGTGTTGGATAGCCTATTTGTCGAGGAAGGTTATAGGCTATATAACATCACGCTACGACCCACGGGCGCGGCGCAGTAACGATAAACGCGGGTGAAACCGCGGGAACATCTAGTAATATATATTTTTCGGTTGTGAAGGTCTTATGTAAGTGCGTTGAGTCGAGCTCTGTGTTCCTCCACCTTGTGTCAATTAATCTTCCCATCGAAAACTGTTGTTATCAGTGTGCGATAGTGACGCTTTAAGTGTTTTGTGTTGTGCGGTTTTTCCAACTACAAAAATGCCGAGACGCTGCGCATTTCACTGTTAACCTAGAGTCCGCTGCACAGTTATAAATTTTAATAAACATAAACATAATAAAATGTTATTTGTTGTTGTTTTATTCATATACTACGATATGCACCCTATACTTATTGTATTTAAATTGTTTTGTTTGGATCTATTTTTGTAACATTCTACTTGTTCTATTTGCAATTTTTATTTGCATATTTTTTAAGTTACAAAAATACAAATGATACAAAACAATTTAAATACGAATTCTGGATTAGTAATACATAATATAAATAGCTATAGCCACAGAATACGGAATAGCTATAGCTATGTATAGAAGGATTAGTTCGTTGCCAAAAGTTCAGATGTCGCTGTTTCAAATAGGGTTGGCTGAAATTGACCATAAGAGGGCTCTCTTTTCCCTATGTATTACTTTACTCTTTGGAGTATAACTAGCCGAATTGAAACAAACCTTTTTGACTTTGACAAGCGACAATGCGCCATCTGAATTTTGAAAACGACATCAACGTGCTAACATATAGATATCTACATATAGTTGTATGGTATATTATAGGTACTTATATCGATATTGTATAGATCATCTGTATCAATAACGACGCAATGAAATGTGAGCAACATTACAGAGGAAACATTTTTATATTCAATTAAAATATATTCTAATTTTAAAATGCTTCTCCGAAAATATTGCTCTCATTTAATTGTGTCGCTATTGAAATAGATGAACGATAATGGTATCTTATTGTATTTGTGTGTCAGTCACTTATATAAATTATTGTTTGAAATTAAACTACTATATACGGATTTTATCGCGTTGTTTATTTGACACTATTACAAAATTTTGAAAAACTGTTACACTACTATAATCACTGTTAAACTTTACTAATTTTTAAGCTAATTAAATTATTGAAACTATTAAAACTATTTATACTATTACTATGCTATTATACTATTTATATTTCTTTTTACACTTTCCCCGACGTTTCGGTTGCTTTTCAGCAGCCATGGTCACGGGGAGACTAAGATGGTAGTTGTCTCAATGTTCCAGTGTAGTTATTTCAAAGTACCCGAACATAATTATGTTCGGGTACTATATAATCCATATATAGTAGTTTAATTTCAATGAATAACATTCGCGTAAACAGAAGACAATATTAATATTACACATCTTTTCATCAATTGCACATTTTGTCCTCATATGATGGTGGTGGCATAACTACCATATCCATATCATTATAATATCTTCTATGATGTGGTTTTTAGATTTGAATTTGTAAAATAAATACAAACATACGCTGATATTTAGCATTTCCTTCCTATATTGATTGCCGAGTGTTTACTCATTACTACTTTGCAACATGTACTTGGATATATTTAATTACCTGTATTAGAAGGTGGTGGTAGGGTAGTTTGTGGCTGCTGTGTTGAGATTGAAGCTTTAACTAGCTCATGCTCAAATTGCTCTGCAAATCAAAAGGAAAGTCATGGCACAATTGGCATTATTTCATTTTTAAGGTATAAAAAATGATTGAATATGCACATAACTCTGAAAAATTATTGGTGCATGCTGTTGGATTCAAACCTCTATATGACAGTCTGACAATATTTATTTATTTTAGGCTTTTTCCACTTCTAAATCTCTGTTATAAAATGTACAAATTGATAAACTGGCACAGGAAAACATTATGTACGTATTTGACTTACCAGGTAAATGAAGTGTCGGGATTGCTAATGCATTCAGCCTGTTTTTGCGATTTTTATCTTTGTCAGTAAAGTGAACATCACAAATCCTCTTCTTTTCGAATCTGACATAATCCGATTCTGATGCTAGTTTTCCACCAGCAAGGGCAGCCCAAATTTTAAATCTCTCGGGAAATTTAAAACGATTTGGATTTTAATGCCTGAAAGTAATGGAAAATGTTATAAGATAGGTGAAAAATAAAAACCATTATGTAAACAGAATTTATCAGCAGTAGGTAACTGTAAAATTAAATAAGTATTTTTCAATTTTATAAATCATTATAAACAAACAATTTATCTTGAGCACTATTAATTTTATCATTTTATTTAAAAAAGACAACACCCGCACTAGGACTTTCTCCTGTGCCGCGGTTGACTTTACAAACATGGAAACAACGGACAATAATTATATTAGTATAAATGTGCTAAGGACATGTGCATCATGCATGTACTAATACAGACAAGTTATAGCTGATATCTACAATATGCTAAGTTGTTAATCATAACATGTAGACCAGTATCATCACAATCGCGTCTTTTATCACCTGATAATTAAAACGTAAATTTGCCGGTTCACTCGATAAAATTCGGAGATCAATCTTTGCTTATTAAATAATAATAATAATAATAATAATAATATTCTACCACATTCACACAACACCATCTAGCCCAAACTAAGCAGAGCTTGTACTATGGGTACTAGACAATGGATAAACATACATATATAGTTTTTTTTTTGTAAATACATACATATTATACATAAAAACACCCAGCAAGTTAAAGAATAAGTTTACATCACACTATATTTATGTACTCACCACTGGTTTTACGGCATAATACACAAAAATTAGGCATGATTTGCAAATTAACCACACTCAACACAAAAGAACGTAAGTACTTCACAAAAGTGTCTGTTGCACATAAAACGAAAGATATTCGTTAAAAAGTTTGAAAGCATGGCGGAGGAACAAATTGCTCGACTCAACGCACTTGAAAATTTAACAGCCAAAAACGCACAAAATGGAATTAAACAACTACAAACATGCGCAAACGCAAAGTAGGTAGCCGCCAATTTGTGACAACTCACAGATGATTTTTGTTGTTGTTTTGTTTTTGTTATATACCTATTTGTTTAATTTTTCCATAAAGCTTAGTGTGACCACGCAAAAAAAGTCATTAATTATTACTTATTAGTTAATGCGTAATTTATAAGTATTTATATATAGTTATATAAATACTTATAAATTACGAGGTAACTGATGATTTAAATTATGAGGAAGAGATCATGAAGCAAATCGGTCACCATTTACTGCGTATTTAATTATAAAACTAGTTTAAGAATAGTCTCGCTTAATTTTCGTGGGTAATTTTATTCTTCTTACTGACAACACTAGGCAGTCATCGTAAATGATAACAGCCTAATCATGAGTTACTGCCATCTATTGAGATTTCTGTATAATCAGCTAAAGAGTTATTTCTATTGCCAAAATACAGATGGCGCGCCTATCTTTTTTAAATGTCATATTTTATACTACAGTGTACCCCTCTGGCCTAGAGCTTGATGTTATTTAACCTATGTTATGTCATAAAGTCATAATAAAGTAGTGTAAAAGGTAGTAAACTTTGTAGTAAACAATATTTAAGTGTTATCATTTTAGTTGAACCAGACGAGGCAGTACTCTTAAGAGTACTGCCTCGTCTGGTTGTAGCTGGTCATAGGTTCCCTAAATTAAAGTCCTTTTAAACCTCTCAACCAATCAAAGAAGTCTATCATAACAATATTTAAATAGTTAAGCTTGGATGCTAGCGTCCTAGCGTTGGTTGAGAGGTTAAATCAAGATTGTATATTGCATTTATTCCTTACAAATTCCCAGTGACAACCTTCATACTGAAGAGTGTGCAATAACTGTAGCTTGCTGCTCATCTTACATACATTTCTACTTACTATTATTATATTTAATTTTACAGCCCAGCATCAACAGAAAGATGTGAAAATGGAATACTGGAAATCCAAGCTAAAGCATATTCTACACAGCACTCAATTCTGTGGTATATGTTTGAGCACTGACAACCTTGTGAACACAATCAGTGATCAGTATGAGATTGTTGTAGATGAAACAAGCCATAGCAGAACTTTAGCTGATATCTTAGATGTTGTATTTCAAGAGGTGTGTAGTTTTCTAGCCTACTGGAATTAAATCCATTATTTATTATTGTGATTAACAGATGTGTTTTAAAATTATATTGCCTAATCTATACCTACTAATATTATAAAGTTGAAGAGTTTGTTTGTTTGTTTGAATGCGCTAATCTCAGGAACAACTGGTTCAATTTGAAAAATATTTCAGTGTTGGATAGCCTATTTATCCAGGAAGGCTATATAACATCAGGCTACGACCCACGGGGGCGGCTTAGTAACGATAAACGCGGGTGAAACCGCGGGAACATGTAGTATGTAATATTTTGAAAATTGACACAGATGGCTCAATGATCTTAGTGGTAATCTTCCGATGTCATTGTGCAGACTGTTACAAGTTTTGATCACATGTGACAAAAGTTTATATTATCCTGAAATAGTTGGTCACGTCTGGGTGTTAAAAAAATATAAAAGATACAGATCTTCAAGATATTTTTGTTTCTAAAAAATAAAACTAACAAGAGATAGAATTAATTGGCTGCAAAAACAGGGTACTTACTTTTTTAAATATAATACACTAAATTTGAAAATTATTTTATGTGTATTTAAATGTGTGACTGTATTTAGACAAGTTGAGTTATAATGGTTATTAATAATAATTATGTTTTTGTTTTCAGGCCTCAAACCTAGCTAGTTCCCAAATATGCAATAGCTGTACTAAAAAACTAATTGATTCATACATATTTATACAACAAGCACAAGAAACATTGAATATAGTTAATAGATGTCTAAATGAATTAATTAACAAAACATGTTATATTCACAATAATATATTAAACAAGGACCATTATAGTTCCAGTCTTTATAATGTTATGATTGCGTTAGATAAAAAGAACTTTGAAAATGTTGTCAATAACAAACATAAAACAGAAGAAACATCAACAGTGGAAAAGAGAAAGATTCATTCAAGTAAAAAAAGATTTAAATGTTTGATGTGTAATATAATTCTACCCTCATACAAAGCATGGAGTATTCATGAAATAAATACTCATAAAAATAAATGTAAACAATGTTATAAAACATTCAAATCTCAGAAATGTATAAAACATTTTAAATCGCAGTTTAGATTAAAATGTAAGATTTGCCTTCGAATAGTTCAAGATGGTAGATTGTTGGAACATCTTAAAGAATATCACGAACATTCTTCACATTTATGTTCAACGTGCAATGTCGCATTTTACTCCGTCAAAGATTTAGAAGCTCATAAGCAAGAGTGGCATCATAGCGACGTTAGTAAATGTTTGACGTGTTTGAAGAGTTGCTCAGAAGCAGAGCTATTGCTGCATCAGTGCAGGTTCGGCTGTAGCATCTGTGCTAAGGTGCCCTGCATTCACCACAAGTACTTGATGTGTTACAGACAGCAGATATTAAACGGGGCGCTCCGAGCTAAATGTTTAGACTGTCAATACCTTTGCAGAAGTAAGGAGGCCTTTCTGGCACACGTTAATATTCGTCATTTGAATAGGCATCTATGTCATAATTGCGATGAAACATTTAACTCACAATCTAATTTAAACATACACATTCGCAACTGTTACAGAAATGGTTGGATATGTCAATATTGTGATGTAGAATATACTAATCAAAGAATATATGAAAGTCATATAAAAGATTGTGGCAGCAATAATAGACGTAAAAAGGAACAACGTCCAGTGCCTTTAGATACCTCGAAGAGTGATACTAAACTTATAGAAGAAAAGCAAGATATATTTCCATGTGGTATATGTAGCAGAATATATTTAAATGATGCCACGAGAAAAAGGCATATGATTCAAACCCACAGCAGACAGCAGAAAAAGAGAGTTGTAATTCTAGATTGTGTTGTATGTCAAGAGAAATGCGCTACAAAAGGAGAATTGATACTTCATATGAAAACGCACGGACCTGATGTAAAATACAAATGTAGGATCTGCAACGCACAGTATGAAACTTTACGACAATTTAGAGCTCACAACCGTAAACATGTAGGTCCATTTGCAATTTGTGAAGTTTGTGGCAAGGAGATGAGACAAATTCTATTAAAAAAACATATGACTACCCACTCAGATTCGGTAGCGACTTGCGAAACGTGCGGCAAATCTTTCCAGAACACCGCTTTATTGAAATATCATCAAAAAGTACATTTAGAAAGCGTCCCATGTCCAAAATGTGATAAACTAATAAATCCTGCAAAATTGCGGAGACATTATAAGAATCACATAATTCAAGAGGACCCTGATTTAAAAGCAAATACGAAACAGACTCCGAACCTGAAATGCGAGTTGTGTGAATACAAAGCTTGGAACAACATACTCTTAGAGTGCCACATGAACCGTCACCATTTAAAAATCAAGCCGTACATTTGCCACATCTGCAGCAAAGCTTTTATAGGAAAACATTTATTGAAAAAGCATATTGATACGCATACAGTGGAAAAAACCGTGATGTGTATGATTTGTATGAAGAAGTTCGCCAATGCAGCATGTTTGAAGATGCATTTGCGTCTACATACTGGTGAAAGACCATTCACTTGTGAGATTTGTGGTGATAGATTCAGGTCTTCAAGTATACTTAATGTACATAAGCTGAAAAAGCATTCGGATAAAAATAGTTCGTGTCCAATATGTCAGAATAAGTTTCATACTGTAAGAGATTTGAGAAGACATATTATAAAGGTGCATTG
This sequence comes from Catocala sponsa, assembly GCA_963564715.1. NCBI lineage: Eukaryota > Metazoa > Arthropoda > Insecta > Lepidoptera > Erebidae > Catocala > Catocala sponsa. Next base: position 16,042,629 of record OY751351.1, read on the forward strand.
GAAAGAGAAAGACAAGAAATTCAATCCTCGTGAGTTGAAAAGTTTAGGTGAGGAGCATTATCATTTGTTTCATGATGGTAGGCGAGTGAAAGTAGATGAAGAAGATCTTGACTTCCATTTGTCTTGACTGAAATAAATATATTATAACGCTGAAGTTGTATTATTTTTTAATTCCTTGCTTAATGCATTATTCATAAAATGCCACTCGGAACAGCATGATTATCTGGCTGTCTATGGGCGTGCCACAAGGCTCTGTACTGGGACCTAAAATTAAGTGTTAACCTTTTAACCGCCCCACTTCATAACAGTTGTGCCCCCAGCGCCCGGCACAGTGAATCGAAAATAAATACTTATTTTTAGGACTTCTAATTATGAGACTAAAGTGTATTAAATTGTAAATGATTACTTAATTATCCATTTACACAATATAAACATTTTTTTGATAGAAAACACCGTAATTAAATAAAAAAGCAGATTAAACGAGCTGTGGTATATGGTCGGAAATATACGACGCTGGCGAAATGGAGACGAAAATATTTGTCGGATTAATCCGACGTAAGCTGTTAAAAGGTTTTATGTGCAAAGAAAAAATGCTACAGAAGGTTTCAACTATTTATAGACTATTAGGTACCAACTCACAATTGATATGAACCACTTTTGCATGGAGTGTTCTTAATTGCCTCGATGGCCCAATAGCCTAGGCTATTTTTATTTTATTTATAAAACAATTATACATTGCAGTCTTTACAAATAATTTAGCATTTAAATATTATCAAAAACGTATAACTCACTTTACGAGCCACGTTATACGTAGCGTACATTGAACTTATTACTCTTTGTGCCATGTCGGCAACTTACTTCATTCATTACTTTAATTAAACATAAATATGTAATTTAAATAAGTTCGCGTTCACGTTCGCCTATCAAAGGACGTACCGCGTGTCACATATCATTCCGCGTTTGATAATCTGTAAACGCATATCATTACCATTTATATCATCTTTTTATCTATAAATATAGTCAGTTTTTACTACAGAGTTTTACTGATCTATAAACCTATACCTAACTTATTACCCAGGGTGTGCGGACCGTACATCCCTTTTTTAAATTTAGGTAATTAGTATAATTACTGAGACTATAACCTCGCGAGTGACTCCGTGTACCGTAGTTATCTATCGCGGCTCTGTGACATTAGTGAGGACCAACCAGTGGAACTATCAGTGAGAGCATCATCACTCTTCAGCAGGGTATCAACTGATACCACCTATCGAAGGCAGAAGCTGCGAGATCATCGTCAAGTATCAAGATATCAAGTAAGATCTTTCCATATCAGCGTTCATATTATCCTTATATTACAATCATAATATATCAACATGTCTAGCATGGAAGACTTACAATCGACTCAAGAGCAAATTTCTGCCGCGATTGAGCAACTCTATTCGAATTTTAAGAAAGACGGTTCTGATAGGAAATCTCTTGACTATATCAAACGCAGGCTAAATACTTTAGATGGCTAATAGAGTGAATTTCAGTCTAATCATAGGAAGCCGACTGCTTTTAGTATTAGGTCTCATCCTTATTTTACAAACAATCAGTTTAAGCATACCAGGAATCAGTCGCCTACTATTAGAACAGCTATTCAAAGTTACGGATTGTCTGTGAACCCAAGGGAAGATACCTTCTTCTCCAATCATTAAACCAGCTACTCCTATGGCCGTTTCGGAGACTCCTATATCAGATTTCACGACTCAAGCCCGGGGCAGCGACAGCAAAACTGACGAGATGCTGCGAAAACAGAGCAGTAACTTCAAGGCATTTGATCATACTATTTCAAATATCGATTTAGAAAACATTTCAGAAAAATGGGAATTAGATCACTTGTTACGTACTATACAGTCTCGCTGGACGACTATCGACTCTCTGGATTGGGAGTTGGATAGCGAAGTAGGCCAGAGGAATCCTGAGTACGAATCTCATTTCTATCAAGCCGAGAAAAGGTTTAACGACATCATCAAGTCAATAAGTAAGAAATTGTGGTCCGTGTCTCACCTAGAGAAGTCTACTCCTAAGATAGATATACCCACGTTCTCTGGTAACTACCATCAATGTTCCAGTTTCAAAGATCTTTTCACCGAGATTATCCATGCGAATCCGTTTCATACTGACGTCATTATCTCTTTGGCTGATCCTGAATTTAAAGTAACTCGCCCAGTGGAATGTTCACTGGGCGACTTACGTTACAACTGTTTGGAGCTGATATTTATTCTTTGATTCTTATGGAAGGAATTTGCAGAGATTAACGAAATAATTCACCTATTGCCCAGAACACGCGGTTAGGGTGGATTTTATGTGGATGCGCAAAAACTTTGCAATGTAATGTCATCTTGGATAATCTAGATCAGATCCAAAGATTTTGGGAAATTGAGGATATTGCAGAGGAATCTCAACTATCAGTAGAAGATCAAGAGTGCACTCAGTATTAAAAAAATACCACTACTCATCGAGAGGATGCCCACTATGAGGTACGACTACCCCTGAAGTTGGACTTTGAAAACAATTTGGGCTTATCAAAAAGTAAAGCAGTTGCACAATTTAAATCATTAGAACGAAAGTTCGTGAAAATCAGCCGATGGCAGAAAGTTATAAATCCTTTATCAAAGAATATCAAACCATGGGCCATAATAACGATATTGTTTTAATATTAATAATTTGGAACATGTAAAATGTAATAATAGTAACTTATCAGATTTTAGCGGTATAATTACAATAGCGAAATAAAAAGAGTGCTGCAGCCAAATACGACTAAGTTCTTTTAGATTTTATTTATTGAAGTTTTACAAGAACATTTGTTAATATTATTGAAAAATAAAATGATGATAAGAACCGTAATTATTTTTTACGTGTAACTTTATTGCAGTAATTATCAGCAACGGCGTTTATGATATTTTTGCAATCGAGTATTGGGCACTTTGACGTATTTAACTGTTTTCATCATGACCAATCTTCTAAAGTATTTATCGTAGCGCTTAGCCGGTTTTACTAGTATAAAGAGCTAAAAAAAAGATGAATTTTGGTTTACATAACTCATTTTTGCCAAAAATGTAGGTTAGCAGGTTTTCGCAGTAAACCCTCGATATGACTCCTGTTCCGATCGCAAGAATTAACGAACCTTCTTTCTATCTTACACACCGCGGGGTAGAGCGAGATGAATCAACAAGATAATACTAAATTCAGAGTCGTCTTTAATGGCTCCGCTAAGACTACTTCCGGATTTAGCTTAATATCGTTTTGGGAAGTAGGTATCTTGTAATACTACCAGATACTTCCATAAATATATTCTTGCCTTGCCTTGCCTCTAATTATTATGGACCTAAACATAACTGGGTAAAAGTGGACATAAGACACTTAGGGCTATATTTCACCGGGACAACATGGCGGCGCAACCAGTCGCCGCTACCAACAAATGTATACAGCTCTATAGAGAGTTACTCACCTGGTGTCCGTTTGGTTGCGCAACCAATTTGGCGGCGCGACCAGCTCGGACGCGTGCACTCATCGCGCCACCACTAATTACTATAGCGCTGTATGGTGCCTCACTCACTCGGCCGCCAGTGATGCCCCACCTCATTGCATGCAAATGCGTGCACTGGTTCGAGGTCCATTTTGACACTGTGTCAGTGTGGTGGGGCGACTCTGGTGTCTAGTTTGGTACCTTACGGACACCACGGTGGCGCGCCTGGTTGCGTTGCGTTGAAATATAGCCTCCTCACCTTTTAATCGTCATATTGTTGTCTGTAACCCTAAGAAACGCTAGTGCAACCAGGCCGTAAAGGAGGGCTAAGCTAAATGATGTTAAATAATAAAAAGCAATTTTAATCATAATCAATAATTTATTTTCATAGCTTATAACTTACAATTTTATAGTTGTTGTACCTTTAAAGGTATTCCTAATAAACAATTTGATCAGCGAAAGATACACTTAATTATGCCGAAAATAGAATGCTCTGTATTAGGAAAATACAACCCATTTTTTTTTTGTCTGTACTTGGTACATCATTTTAGTCCTAAGCTTTTTTTATTCTCTAGGCTATGCTATGGTATAGTTAATAGCGTCGGTAGAAGTATACCTCATCTAGTCTTCTACTACAGTGGTACAGCCTGATATAAAGATTGCATAATCCATTTTTTATATTATGTAAAGCCATGCTTTATGGTAATCAGCCAATCGTTGTACGATTACACAGGTGTAATCTAGTAACGGGTGTATGTGACATCACAATCAAGGGATTGTGAATTTAAAAACTCCAGATAACTAGGCTGTGCCATTTCATACCAGATAGAAATATGTTAAAGAGGACGCGGAAATCATTTCAATTTTTCTTTCACTATCGTATACACACTAGTAGAAGTTAAAACTATTCAAATACACAAATGCAAAACTAAATAAACTATCAGTTTCACATAAGAAATTCATTCTATATCTTTTACATAATTTCCAATATTAACTATTTAAAAAGTATACAAACTATAAAATTATACAATAAAAGGAATAGGTATTGTCTTGAAAGAGCTATACCCAATTATTATGGACCTGTAAATCTTTGTCTACCCACTTCTTTTGGCATTACATAAGGGGTTGCCCCATAAGATAAATTGAATAGTGAGATTTATCTTTCGCTGTTCAAACTTTTAATCCATTTTGATGATATAGGTTAAGCTCGTTGAAAATACATTTAATATATTATATACTTTATATATCGATGTAGGATAATGTTATTACATGGGAAATATGAGCATGATAACTGAAAAGATATTTGCATTTGCGACACAAGTCCAAATGTATTAATAGAGGTTTAAGTATGAAGTTGTTGCTTCGTATAAAGAAAATCGGTATTGTTGTGATCATGCCAACTATTTCATCTATATTTTTTGAATGACCAAATCGAATTCTGTAGTCATGTATAGTTGCTTATATTTAGGCTGCTATGGTTTGTCTTCAATAAATAAAAAAACATCAACCATCATGTAATTATGGCGAATTGAAACAACGAATATGAGCAGACATCAAGCGATATAACTTGAAATACAAATTGTACATATAAAAGGTTATTGATATTAATTATTAATAATAATATATATCGTATTCTTGTAATACAAATGAATTTTTAAAATAAGCTTTGCATTTTACACAGAAACCACGAAATTAGATGTAGGACACAAACGGCAATTTCATAGCTAAAGAACTAATATTTTAATTCAGTAACACTATACCAATAGTACAGTTAACAAAAAAATCAGCAGGAATGTAAGTATAATAATCCTTTAATAGATAACTTTAGAAGTACAGCAAGCAACATAAGTAGCTGAACATTAAACAAATTTGTAAACTATTTTATGAATATATTATTATTATGAATTATTGAACTATACATAAATCAATTATCTTGACAGAGGAAATCTAAATCACGCAAGTGTGTATCGACCTATGTTGCTGACTGTACCTACCTACAATATAACACCAATATCCATTTATATGTTATATTATCGAATCGGTTCGGTTCTAACAATTCTGATTTGGCCTGCTGATATGATATCTAGTAAGGTCACATTCATCTTTATGTAATAAATAAAATAATATATTCAAGCTAATTTTATTAGGTATACAGTTATCCTCTATGAAAACATCTGCATTTTTAAATTAGATATAGTTCTTAAAAAGGCTAGAACAAATACAAAATATACATAATCATAATTCATAAGCTTCTAAAAGAAATAATATTTACCTATAATTAGGTAAAAGAATTTTTATATCTGAGAAAAATATAAAATGAATATCGAATGTTGCCCAGGGCAATTATCTATTAAAATAATATGCACTAAACCTTTGTTATATAAATTACAGCATTTGTATAATTTTAAACTATATTCAGCTTAAAGCTCTGCTAAATGAATCCATGTTCATTATTTACATGGTCCTTGAGCCCATACTTGGTAACAAAAGTGGTCTTACATATCCTACAACAGAAACGCCCACCATGGTACACCTTCATATGTTCCCTAGCCTTAAACGTAGAATAGAATGACTGTCCACATATCTGACAAAGAAAAGGCTTCACTCCAATATGTTTCCGAACATGAATCACCAATTGTTTTCTACACTTAAAAGTCTGGTTACAAAATTCGCAAGTTTCTTTCGAAGACATACTATGCACTTTCTTATGATATTTTAAATTGTTCTCAGTATAAAATTGCCGTTCACACATATCACAACTATAAGGCTTAATTTGTAAATGTACTTTATTAACATGTAGAGAAAGTTCATTATCGTTTGGACACTCTTTTTCGCAAAAACTGCAAGTCTGCGCTCGTTTTTGGTTAATAAGCTTGAGTTTAACCGCATGCCTTTGTATATGGCTATTGTAATCTTTCTGTGTCGCAAATATTTTATCACAGAGCACACATTCTTTAGATCTGTGATGCTTTTCATGTATTCTAAGCTTGTTTTCACTCAAAAAGCAGCGGCCGCACACTTTACATGCCACGTAATTCTGTTCTTTCAACAGATGCGTCATCTTAGTGTGCTCGTACAAGAAGAATTTCGATTTAAATTCTCTGTTACATACATTACATCCAACTCTTTTATTCATATGCTTAAGAATATGTCTTTTTAAGAAATAATCCGATATAAAATGTTTACTACACAGAGGGCAAGTGAAGTTGCACCAATCTTTTTTGACAACCTTCTTATTAAAAGTAAGAAATTCACTGCAAATGTCCATAGAATACTTATTTTGTAGACCATTCACTAGTTTCTTATTTGAATACGTTTTCGTTGCGTTTTTCGCGGGATTGTCGATCATAGTTCTTTTGTGCAATTCTGTCGAGTTAGTTGTGTCGTCATTCATTTCGGCATCACTTTCACTCTCAGATTTCAGTCTAAATTCGTCCTCCAGCACATCAACTTTAAGCTTACTCTCATCTACAGATTCATTATCGTCTAAAATCAAAGTCTCATCTGCGTCTTCCACAGTAGGCATTATAGTCTGTGGTGATATTTGAACAAACACATTCGCATGAGGAACTATTTTATTGATATTCGCTAACATAACACTGACACAAGTGTCTAGCCTTTCTCTAGCGAAAATAAATTGGTGTATAAATACATATGCAGTTATTGCATGGCTAAGACACCTATCGCATATTTTTGTCCCAATGTAATTGTGTAAGTAGTTCATCTGCAACAAAAAAGAATTATGTTAAAAATGATTTTTTTTAAAAAGCAAGGGATTTTGGAATGGGAAATGTAGGGTAGTCGTGAAGTGTTTAGGGACAATAATAGACGAATGGCTTGTGTCAATTTTGATAATATTATTTAACCAATTAGCGTACGTAATATGGTGTTATATGTACCCTAATTTTAACTGTCAATCGAAGAATATCTATAATACTCACATTCGTCTCCAGAAGAAAGCAGTAATGGATTTCTACTTGATACGATTCTGCCTACGAATTATGCTACTAAGCTTTCAGGCAACATAAATAACCATCATCCAGTATTTGATCCAAAATCTAAATTAATAATTTTCATTTATCTGGAGCTATCTGCAGAACTCCCTGACTTACAATTCTTCGATTGACTAAACAGGTGGCAACTATATATAATTTTGCTTTAATAAATATTATTAAGATAATTATATAATGGTGGGATTTAAAATTAAACTATTTTTTTTTATACAACACTTAATACTTACTTTTAATTATCATAAACTTTACTAACACTGACTGTAACTGTAAGGCAATTGAAGCAACATTTAAATATTTTATATATATGAGGTCGCAGCCATTTGCATATGCATCAATAGGTAATTAGACAAAGACAGCTATACTGGATAGTGACGTAATAATCTATTAATGCCATCGCGGTCTGCATTTCTGCAATGCTTAACATTTACATATAATCAATTATTTTAAAACTTCGATGTTTTACGATTTTTAATTAATATAATAATAATAATATTCTATCACATACACACAACACCATCTAGCCCAAACTAAGCAGAGCTTGTACTATGGGTACCAGACAATGGATAAACATACATATATACTTTTTTTTGTAAATACATACATATTATACATAGAGACACCCAGACCAAGACAAACATCCATGTTCATGCACACAAATGTTTGACTTGTGCGGGAATCGAACCCGCGACCTCAGGCGTGGCAGACGGTTACACTGACCACTACGCCACCGAGGCCGACATGCCGACATTCAGTTTCCTATTTAGAACGTACCACATTAATATTTGCTGTTACGTCAACTATTTAACAATAAATACATATGTAAGTATTCTTTAGTGCATATGCCAACAGCATAAATACTTTACAAGCAATGAAAATGAGAGTATAGGAATGGCAAGTTACATATTCTTATTACTAAGAGATACAATAAATATCTTAAATCTAATCTAATAGTTATATTTTATCCTAACCTCATTAAAGCTCTTATAATACTGTTAACCTGCTACCTTCATACTGTAAGTCCTAAGTCTTAGTCATAATCTAATGTTACTAAAACACTTAGTATCTATAGTATTCATTGTTGTCTTATACTATGTATTAAATAATATTGTCTTCTATTTACGCGAATGTTATTCATTGAAATTAAACTACTATATACGGATTTTATCGCGTTGTTTATTTTACATTTTATTACATAACTAGCTTTTGCGCGCGGCTCCGCCCGCGTGGTACCTACATCAATAAAAAGTAGCCTATGTCCTTCCCCAGGTTTTAAACCAAATTTCATCTAAATCGGTTGAGTGGTTTAGTCGTGAAAAGGTAACGGACAGACAGACAGAGCTACTTTCGCATTTATAATATTAGTAAAGATTTAGAAACTCATGAAAATTCTATAAGATGATTATTGCGAAATTTAAACCATCACAACCTACAAACACAAAATATCAACTACCCTATTTAAAACAATACAAATGTGGGTAGTCTGTTAAAACTACAGATCTCATAATAATCTTTTCAGTGGACTAGTAACTTATAGAAAAAGGGTAGGCAGAGGAATACCACACCCAAGTACACAAAACACATTTTACTTATGAAAAGCCTTAGGAATATTCCTAATAGCTTTTTTGAATTTTCTCGGCGGATGTTTCTGTTCTGTTGTACAACCAATGTTGAAATTCAAAGTAGTTCCTACACACGGTGTAGTGGTGACTACAATATTATCAATATTCAAATTAAATAACGGAGATTCATTCCAGTCTAAGCCCTTGCTTAGAATTATTGGATTTTCTTCAACATCCATGTCTTCAACATCTATTATATTGAATGTAGCATTTGTTTCTATTTCCATAGTCTGCATATTAACGTTAGAAGTATCAGTAACTTCATCAGAATTACTTTTACAATCCATCAGAATTGGTTCTTCAATAAAAGTCACAATATCAGATTCAACTTTTGGTGTGTCAGCAGTATCTATATGGTATTCTTCACAAACATACTCGTTTACGTCGTTACTTTCCTCATTTACTTGAAGGAATGATTTGTTATTACCAAAATTAATTTTCATATCTGTATATTCTGTGGTTTTTATGGTTCCACAACAGTGACATGAGATTCTATCCGGGTTATTATTGGTTAAACAGATACTGCACTGCCATATCCTTCTAACCTTATCTACTTTTAAGCATTCATTATTATTGTCTTTGTTAATCTCAATCTTTTTAGGTTTTTCACGCTTTTCAATAGGTTTTCTACAATAATCACATTTGTTTAAATGTTTGAATACCCAACAAAATTTACAGTCTGTAGCTGTTTTAATATCTGAAGTTGTACTTATAGCTAAATGATCATAGGACTTGCATGCTTTGCAAGTATTCTTGAATACCCAACATTTATCACAAAAGCCTTGTGTCAACCTTTTTTCATTATGTTTCTTGACAGTCTTTACTTCTCCAAATAGACGCAATTCAGTGTTACTTAAATAATTTCCAGATTTTGTGAGAGTGTTCTTCAATTTATCGTCTCTTTTCTTTGCATTACTAGCATTTTCGTATTCAGGGTTTGGCAATATATATTCAGATAGCTTAAGATTTGCTTCTGGCTTTTGAATATCAATTGCTTCATCTCTTTTCTTGTAATTTGTCTTCAAGTTTGGGCGTTTAATATTTATATTTTCTTTAATATTATCATAATATAATTGGTTTTTACCCTCATTAGCTTTTTTAGTAGGCTCTGTTTCAAATTCTTTAGTAACCTTAGCCTTTTTCTTTGCCAAATCTTTCGTGACTCTGATAGATTTCTTGGGTATTTTTGGATTAATTTCATCTACAATTTCATCAATATCAACCACTTCGACCAGTTTCGTAATATTTGAAACATATGGATTTTCAATATCAGTCACATTCATTTCAATATCACATATATTTGTATCTATGTGATTTTCTGGATCACAAAACACATAGAAATAGAAATGATTAGTATTAAAATGATTTTTAGTTATGACAACTGGGCATGAAAATACATAATTTCCTTTGTAGTCGTCACTGTATATACGCGGTTTTGTTTGCTTGATACTTGGAACACCATAATTATTGTATGGTTTCTTTGAAATGTTCATAATTTGAGCGGTGGATGGTATATACAGCTCTTGATACTTGTATGATCTTGGCTAGAAAAGGAACCACATCATACAAGTTGATAATAACAATCAATATAATAATGTTAAATATGTTCCTGAATGAGGGCTACATATATGATATTTTGAAATTTAACAGGCAACAGGATGTTTCGTCTATTCTAAGATATGGCATAGTAATATGGGTTGGCGAATCCAACAATTATAATATAATATTATTTAAAAAAATAGAAAAATCATTGCCCCTTTTTTTTGCCCATCACTTACTGATTGACTGATAAACACTATATAATAATATGTCAATTATTTAATGAACAACATAATATTAATTTAGAATGCAACAGTGTTAGCACTATTGATTAACTATCATAATTTATATATCCAATCATATGCTTGATACTTCGATAATTTACTAATGTTTCTTTGGATTCTTTTATATATATTTTTGTACTTGTCATAACATTTTATTAATGTATTTAATTGTGCTGTTAATAAATCCATTTGTGTTACATGCCAAAATATATTGGACTCATTCGATTTTTATGTACAGTCAGCAATATAAATAGTTGAACATTAAAGAAAGAAACAGTATTTTATTAATTAAATTTTACTTATTATTGTTCTATAGTAATTAATTGTGATGAAAATAACTATCCTTTAATTGTTACTTAATATTTTGTTACTGCAATATAAGAGATTACTAATAATTTGCATGCAATTCAGAATGTTAAAAATAAATAAATCTTTATCAACTTATGTAGCTGACTGTACCTATGTCTTATCAAAAAAGAAATATTCTATTCTAACGCAAATATTATACATGCATATCCTTCTAATATTTAATAGCATTTAAATTGTGAGTTTTAGAAATATACCTGCCTGCTTAAAAAACAACAATCCATAAGGCAGGTAATACATTTTATGATCAAATTTTAATTACCTTTAAGACGGACATAAATTTTATGGTAATTTTAAACTAAACATTCTTGCATAAAATCAGATTCCAATCAGACTCAATACGTCTGCTACATCTAACTTTAGAATGGATGATAAATAAAACACATACTAAAATATTTTATAGACACAAAAATAGATCAAATCGCATAAACAGTCAGCCAATAGCAAAAATATAAAAACAATACTTACATTTGGTAAAGTGGAAGCCAATATATGATACAAGGTCTTATCGCCCATGAGGTCTGGGTGACCTCCATGGATGCAAACCATTTTATCCAGCTTATTCAAATTAGACCCCTTGTTGTTGTTGAAGCAGATAACACACAGTGTGTCCATTTTCTTCTCAATTATATGTTCCATAATATCCCTAAACTTGTGTTTTTCAATGTGTTGTAAATGCTGGATATAGTTATCCGTAACATGATCGCATTCTTTACATTTAAAGTCTTTTTCTACATACGGATGTGGTTCCCTACCGAGAACATGTACTCTGTGATTATGTTTTTTTAATTGGTTGCGTTTTGGAAATGATTTTCCACATAAGCGGCAATGGTACCACATTGTTTTCGGATGTACTTTCTCATGGTTTATTAATGATTCCAAATTTGGTAATACTTGCCAGCACTTTGTGCACTCTAAGTCATTCAATTCAGGCTCCTTTGAAAAGGCCTCTGCTCCTACGTTGACAATATTAATTATCGGTTCTGCATAGTCTATAACTTTATCATGTTCTGCATGTAATATGTTATAATTTGGGTTCAGTTTCTGTCTACCCCGTTTTTTAGGTCTGTCTATTGGGTCTAGCTTTTCAAATTTCTCATACATGTCATCAAAACAGTTGAGCATAGCTCTTTCTGATCTCTCACATTGCTGAGTGAAGAGATATGCACTGAGAGCTTTATCTAGACATTTTTGACATATTTTGTTTGGAAAATTTGGATCTTCAGTAACCTGAAATATAGAAATAAGTTACTGTTAGATATTGTGGTAATATATTGCTGAAACAACAAATATTATAAGTTGCAGAAGAGGAAGGTAAATATAGTGCATAGATGGAATTTTTATACATAGAAATAACCAGACCAAGGCAAACATCCATGTTCATGCACACAAATGTTTGACTTGAGCGGGAATCGAACCCGCGACTTCAGGCGTGACAGTTGGTTACACTAACCACTACGCCATCAAGGGCAGACAGATTTACAGACAATAACAGAGTATCACTACAGGTGTAAATGGGGCATTTGCTGTGCCCACCAATCATTTTAAAACACAACACCTATTTCAATCAAATTATCTTATGAGAAAATATAAAATATGGTATATTTGTGAGCCAAGTCTCAAACAAATCCATTCAATTTTCTATGCATGATTAGAATATTAGCTACATTATGATAAGAATATTAGATATAGAGACTTACTCTATATCTAATATCCTCATCATAATGCAGTACCACAGAAAATTAATTACATCAAACAAATATCTTTATCATTTTATTACACAAAAACTAAAACAGCAAGTGAGATGTGGGTGTTATACACCTCTGAAGTCACTCTGTTTAGCTTTTGGGGATGTACAGATCAAGTGCATAACTCTATGTATGTACAAACCAAGGAAACTCCTGATAAAGTAAAGATTCATTAAGGAAGATAGCATATCCGCACAGGTTGAAGTTGGACAAGACATTGAAAAACATACTTACCCACATCATTCCATATGGTTGAGTATTAATATTCATTATGCTAGGCAATATAATTCTGTAAAGAACAGTATATTTATGCTCAATAAGCGATTGTAGATAAAACAGCTACCATACCTTAAATGGGTAGAAACTAGCAACAATATCCCTTATGGTGACTTTGTACAAGTTTCCAGTGCCACCAATTTTCATAATTTGGTCCAGTTCGGACAAACCAGCCGTTATATTGAGACAGTATCGACATACTTTAGATTTTAGTCTTCCTTCCAATAAAAATTTTATTGCAACTTTCGTCGTCAACGGTTGAGGTTTTCCTACATCACTCATATCTATATTGTATCGTGAAGGTCTTTTCTTGGCCTTATAAGTTTTCTTAACGTTATCAACGTTCCAATTCAAAAAAATATCGTCATCCATATTTTAGGTTAGAAATGCTACCTAAAATTTTTTCAAGTTTGTTTCACTGCTTACATAACATAATCAGAGAATTTAGTTTAATTTTATCTGCACTTAGTTCAACAATATTTATAAGAATATACAATAGAACAATTATTAAACTTTGAAACCACTGGAAAAGTAAAATAATCTACAGTGACACCGTCAAGCAAAAATGGTGGCAAACGAGAAGCGTCAATGGCGATGCAATGCAATAGTGCGGAGTGCATTTGAAAGCCATATGTTGCGTAAAATGGAACGTCATTTAGTAAATACTTTAACGTAGATTATTCTTTTGTGTACATTTGCTTTTAAAATAACATAAAATACAAAATATTGTTGTATTATAATTGATTATGAAGGATTTCATTATTTGCAATACGTATGAAACTTATCAAACTTATATTTTGCTGCGAGTAACGGCAAGTGTTGGTCAAAAGAGTTGCATTTTAGTTTTGCACACAGATGGTCATATTTAAATGTTTATAGCAAAATATATTTGAAAAATTAGCTTTGTCCTTTTTATTAGATTGACGAAAATATGTTAGATATAATTTCAACATTTTTTAAACAAATTGATTAGTAAACGCCATGTAAAAAAACTACCATAGTTATTTAATAGTAGAATATTAACAAGCCTAAACCGGGCAACATCAATTTACACAAACGTCAAAAATGGACATTTTTCTGATAAAGATAATTTTTCGTGAAAATTCGTAAAAACTGATTTCGTCATTTTGTGAACTTGAAATCTTGTGTTAGACATACTTATTTAGTGCTGAGTGATAACTAGTGTGGACAATTATGACCTGTTTTCATTTATTGTAGGTGGCTTCAAGGCATCGATACTTTGCTTAAACAGTGAATATCACGGATCACTGTACTCTCAGAGGTGAGTACAAAAAGCTGTGACTTCGTCAAGGCTCTACTAACTTAATTATTAATTATCTGTTCTTTCAATGATATCATGGCAAGGTTTTAAAACATTATTTGTTTTTTTGTGATGTAATGTATAAAGTGTAAGGGAATAATGGTTCCTTTTAGTTTAGAAAGTTATTTATAGATTGGAGTACGCAATTACAGCTGGGTTTGTTTGTGTAGTGTTTATAGTGTGGTCATTTAAATTTGGAACACTTGAAGGATTCTGTTGAACTAAAAGGGTGAAGTGGCAATCAAGTTAACTTCCTGTTGTTCTGTTTTTAAACTCTGTAAGTACTCCATTTATATTTAATATAAAAATATCCTTTACCGCAACAGTTATACAATTATTTAATTAAATAAAACCTTTTTAGTTATCTGCAACACTTTATTATTTTTTTAATGATGAATGTAGGTTGGTTACATACATAATTTTTAAATGCAATTTCCTGCCAATTGTTCCTTTACAATACATATTGCAT
Organism: Catocala sponsa; assembly: GCA_963564715.1. Taxonomy (NCBI): domain Eukaryota; kingdom Metazoa; phylum Arthropoda; class Insecta; order Lepidoptera; family Erebidae; genus Catocala; species Catocala sponsa. Next base: position 16,057,775 of record OY751351.1, read on the forward strand.
GTAACAGGAAATTTGTCTTATAGCCTGTTTGCCTATTGTGAAAGTAATTTGAATAAGAACAGAATAAATTAAATCATTTATTATAAAAGATTTGTTTGATGCATGAAGTCAATGCACTTAAATATATTTTATACTGCATAGGTTGTAACAATATTCAGCTTTTAAATAATGCCTACTTTAATATACTCATCAAGTCATCACACATATTACAAATTTAAAAAAGATACCAAAAGCAAGATTTAGTAATTATTCATTATTTTTAACTATTTAAAATTATTTATTTATTTAAAACTATGTATGGTAGGATAGCAGAAACATTTTTTTTTAGATTTTTTTCATAGGCAAAGGTACTCTCAGCAATTCCAACACTATAAGAGAAACTTAAATCATCTTTATTTTATGCACTAGTTTTTCATAAGTTGTGTTTTCTTGTTCTTTAAATGGTAGCATTCCTTAGCATTACTAGCAGAAATGACTAATAAACATATTATATGTTATGTTGAGTATTTACATTATCTTATCAACAAATCATGTAAGTAATTGATTGGTCATTGTTATGACATTTAGAAACAATAGTTTGTGTATCATGTGTAATTGGCTATAACTATGTAACATATTGCACAAACGGTGCAAATTCTGAAATTTTATATACATAGTAAAACATTTTATAGACATCAATAACCAATAATAATATATTCAGTGCTCAGTTAAGTCTTGTGGTGACCTGACCAAATTCTTCTTTTACTGAGTAAAGGACTAGCATTGAGATTCATCAACTTGGAAAATACACATTAAAAATGTTTTGTTTTTAAAACAAGGACAAAACATCACAACTCTTTCAACAGGGGCAGGTATCACTAATTCATAGAGATTTAAAGATGCTAAGGATTCACTACACTCTCCTATAGTCTGTACTAACACCTGAAGGAACCTGCAAGAAAAACATACCAGATGAGCATAACCCCAAGCTTGTTTGTTTGTGCTTGACCAATATCCCAGATTAAGTGCAAATACCATGCCCTACCTTTCAGAGATACATGTTGCATGGTTAGGGTAATTATTGTGATGAGTGACCAGTAACACATTTTATACTTAACCCATTCACTGTCTCGTGATAGACACAATAGAAAATCTTTTGTTATGTACCATTTTTTTTTTATACTACTAAGGTGGCAAACAAGCATACGGCCCACCTGATGGTAAGTGGTCACCGTAGCCTATGGACGCCTGCGACACCGGAGCCATCACTTGCGCGTTGCCGACCCTTTAGGAAAGGAAGTGGGAAAGAGAAGGAGCGGGATCGGAGAAACGGGGTGATTGGGCCTCTGGCATTCTCACTCACCGAACAAAACACAACAGTAGGAATACTGCTATTTCACGTCGATATTCTGTGAGAGGGTAGTCCTTCCCCGGTCGAGCCAGCCCATTCATGCTGAAATCAGCAAGGCTCTACTACATCAAAATGTGTGGTTCATCGGACAGGGAGCGTTTTAATGAAGTCCCCTGCATAAATATTTCAGGGATAATGTTTATCTGTGGTATATTAACAATGTACCTATGTCAAATAATTTGGACCATAGGATATTGTATTTAACATTGTTAATATTTTTCGGCAATAAACTTTTTTTTTTATTGTCCGTCGTATGCCTGTGATACTTTGCGATACTTCCTATACATTGCTATCGCACTATTAGGGTTTCTTTCACAGTTCGCTAAGATTGCCTACGTTTGGCACTCGCGATATCGATGTTAGGCAGGCGATTTATACGTTCGAGTCGCCGAAGCCGACGCTGTATAACCTTCCGAACTACCTTGTAGGAATCTTGTCAGATTGTGCGTGATTATATTTACGGCTGATCTGGAAAATTTGAAGCTAGTCAATACCGGCTCGAGAAGTGTTATTAGGATGTCCTGTTAAGCAATTTTCAGTTGTAGCACCAACTCTGAAAATGTCTCAAATATCCGCCAATAGTCTTGTCCAGTATGGGACTAAAAATAGATGATAAAATGTTCGTGTGAAAATTGAAATGATTATGCATTTATATAAAAGTAGCTTTCGCGCGCGGCTCCGCCCGCGTGATACCTACGTCAATAAAAAGTAGCCTATGTGTTTCCCCAGATTTTAAACTATATCTGTACTAAATTTCAAGTAAATCAGTTTAGTGGTTTAGTCGTGAAAAGGTAACAGACAGACAGACGGACAAACAGCTACTTTCGAATTTATAATTTTAAGTAAGGGTTGGATCAGAACAGCGATAGCTCAGTGGGGAGACCAACAGACTGCAATGCAGGCGGTCTCGGGTTCGAACCCACGTCGCGCACCTCTGACTTTCGGAAGTTATATAAGTTATATGACTTTTCGAAGTTATGTGCGTATTGATTGACAACTATCGCCTGCTCCGTGCCTCGGAGAGCACGTTAAGCTGTCGGTACGGCGGCCATGAACGTCTATGGCAGTCGTTATTGGGAAGTCAGTGCCTTATAATATCCTGACACTGGTCTAGCCTTAGGGTATCGTTAGCTTTCGGGTTGCGGAGGTCAGGTGGCAGCCGCTCAGTGTAAAAACTGATATCCAGTCAAATCCGGTTAGACTAGAAAAGCCGACCTCAAGTAACTTGGGAATAATAAAGGCTAGGGAGAAGAAGAAGTAAGGATTGGATAAGGCTTCTGAAAGTATTTAAACTGCAGTTCTATTCTTGATATCGTCAGTGTGTATCTCTTGATATCTTAGAACTTAATCAGATTGTCTAGTTTGAGTTAAGTCAACCGAATTTCGATGTCTGCATTCTTTATGATACAACTCAGGTGGCAATACAGCTCGATTGATAGTAAGCGGTAACCGATGGACATATGTATCTTTGTCGACCTTTTTATGCCCTTCATGAAGAAGGTTTAGTTTAGTAGGGAGATCATTTCAGAAACAGTCCCTGTATCTTTATGCAAGGTCAAGAACCCGACTTATCTGACTAAATGCTTGATTCAGAATATATAGTAGCATATTAAACTACCCATTGTTTTAAATGCAAACGTAAGTTTGTCTGTTTGTTTCTTACGCTTTCACACTTTAGCTATTTAACCGTCCATCATGAAATTTCGCATACACGTTTTCTGAGACTACAGAAAAGGACATAGAATACTTTTCATCCAGGAAATCGTGCTGCTATACATTTACGGAAGCGAAGCCGCAGGCAAAAACTACTTATCTCTGCTAATATTATAAATTCGAAAGTAACTCTGTATGTCTATCTGTCTGTCTCTCTGTCTGTTACCTTTTCACGGCTAAACCACTCAACCGATTTAGATGAAATTTGGTACAGATATAGTATCAAACCTGTGGAAGGACATAGGCTACTTTTTATTGATGTAGGTACCACGCGGGCGGAGCCGCGCGCAAAAGCTAGTATTCATTAAATAAAAAACTAGCAAGTCGTCAGAATGTTTTGGTAAACTATCCAGGACATGCAAGCATGCACGTTGTACAAACGCGAGTCAAGTATGTATATTTTTCTTAGTAAGTCATTGACTCATGCATAGACAAAATATCAAAAAACCAAACAAGTGTATCGTCATAATTCACACATGTTTTATTTAAGAAGTATGGATGAGGTCATTGATTTTACCATATGGGTATTTTTCAATAAAAGGAGGTTATTTTTTACTTAGTCTCGTCGATGTAAAGGATCTGGCACATATGTGTGCCAAGTGGCCGGCATAGGTATTGACTGCACGGGTGGCGTAGTGGTTTAAGTGGTCGCCTCGCCGCTGCCACTGCGCCGAGTGTTTAGTGTTAGGTTCGAATCCTACGCGGGACAAATCTTTGTGTGATCCACAAATGGTTGTTCCGAGTCTGAGTGTTCTATCTATGCGTCTGAAGTGCAGGCGTTGTCATTTAAAAAAAGAAACTAAATAAAAAATAGGTGTGTATGGTGGTCTAAAACCATTAATTAAAGCATTACTTTAGAGTCCGTTTTCAGGTTCTTACGTGATACTGGGACAATTTGAGGGTAATTAAAAATTTTGTACTTAAAAATTCAGCTATCGATGTTTGTGTCCACAATACTCCAAAAGTAAAACTTCTACATAACGTTACATTCTATATAAGAGTATTTTATGTACAATTGTCAATTTTATTCCGAAGTTTGAACGATAACGGGAAATCTATAGAAATAAATAAAATTGAAGTGTCTGTTTGTAATGTCAAAATAACAGCTTTTTATCTGATGCATATGAAAGTATATAAGGTAACTATACGAAAACAACTAATTTTTAAAATGTTTGTCTTTCTGTCTGTTTGTTCCGGCTAATCTCCGAAACGGCTGATCCGATTTTGACGGGATTTTCACTGGCAGATAGCTGATGTTATAAGGAGTAACTTAGGCTAATTCGGTTTTAGAAAAAAAATAGGGTTCCGCGGAGAAAACACTTTTTAGTTTAAATCTACGCGGACGAAGTCGCAGGTAACAGCTAGTTCTATATAAGAGTATTTTATATACAATTTTATTCCGAAGTGTGAACGATAACGGAAAATTAAAAATATAAATTCAGCCACAGGGAACCGTGGCTGGTTTAGCTAGTTCTATATCTATATATTAATACGTGAAGCGAAAACTTTGGATGCCTTTTTACGAAAATTGGGCGGACGGAGGAGTATGAAATTTCGCACACTTATAGTTTATACAGAGAAGAAGTGACCAATGCTAATATTTATGTAAAATATGTATAATAAATACATTAAATTAATAAAAAACACTACACGCACACAACCATGCATTTGCCACACGCATTCGAAGCGCGTAACTATGGTTACATATATCAATATACGAGTATAATGACATGACATAATATATATCAGTTGGTCGAATTTCGAGCACTAGGCGACCGCTAGTAACAATAATTGATCTTAATTAGTCTTTTTAAATATCTCATGTAGTAATGACTCTGTATCTGTACATACAGCTTTATTACAGTTTTCCTCATTCATTTAGCTCATGTAAAAAAAAGAACAAATAATGTAAGCATGTTTTCAGACTAGTGTTTCCGATGTAGGCACTAGTATCCCGCAGGCCAAACAGCGTTGTATCTAATTATTTCGTACGTGGATAATTGGATATCTACCAAAAGAAAAAGAGATTTAGGTACATTTATGTCTACGCAGAAATCCTAACTACCAAACTAATATTATAAATGCGAATGTAAGTTTGTTACGTTTTTACGCCTAAAACAGCTATTCAATAAACTACCATCGGACATAAAAAATGTAAACTCACTTAGTAGTTTTAAGTCACAACTGTCTCAGTATGTATTTGGGCACTTTTTGCCATGAGTTACAGGCATAGCTTGTATCGAGTGGTGGGTGACCAATTGCATATAATTTAATTACTTTTAACCAAACCAATTAAACTACTAAGGGAGTGTTGGGCGACAATTATTTGTATTTCACTAAATGACGTCTTGTTATTTTCATGTAAGTGACATGTAGTATGTCTTTTTGAAAATAAATTCTTGAACTTCAACTGCTAGGCCGATCATCATGATATTTCGCATACACTTTGTCAGCGGAACAGAGGGACATGGGTATCTTTTATCCAGAAAAAGTACTGTTACTTACCTTTTTTTTTTAGTACCCAGGAAAAATGCTTGATGCACTATCCGCCGGCTAGGGGACGGCACCGGTGGGGCGTGTGGGACTCCCCAATCTGGTATACCCACTAAAAACCTGGGGTGTTCCCTCTCTCACCAAATGAAGGAGCCTGTTGGGAGCTCTTAAAAGAATTGAGTCATCCATAGCAGGCCCCCCCGTGTGGGTGCGGGCCGGGTCAAACGGACCCGACCACCTCTCGTCCCCAGGGGAGAGCCTCACCGCTCTCCCCTTTCGACATTGGAAGGCGCGCGGGAACACCGCGCGCGCCCTCTCGGGGTCTTAATTTGTGGGTGGCAGGCCCCCCTGAGCCTTGCCACCCGAAACCCTTACGTGAGGGGCAGGAGAGCGACATAAGCGCGTCTCCTGCGCCCCCTCCTCCAGCGGCGGACTTCCGGGGCGTAAGGATCTTCCTCACGCCCCCGCTCCGCCGCCTCCTTCTGCGAGATGACAGATTCGCAGAAGGACCTCATTGCGCCCCAGCACCTGTCGTCGCCGACCATCTTGGATACGACGGTCGGCAACGAGAGGTCGGGGCCAATCGTAGCGACCAGGGCACAGCGCTCCGCGGCCCACGCCGGGCACTCCTCCAGCGTGTGCTGCGCCGTGTCCCCGTCAAACTCGTCACAATGGTGACACCTGGTTGTAGGCTCCCTACCGGCTATCTTGCAGAGGTACTCTCCGAAACAGCCGTGTCCAGAGAGCACCTGAGTAAGCCGGTAGGTGAGCGGTCCGCGCCGTCTGTCCGTCCACTGTTTTAGTATCGGACGGACAGCCTCGACGGTCCTCACCCCGTAGCGGGGCTGGGCCAGTCTAACTTCCCACTTCGCCTTGAGGACCAGTCGAGCCTGGGACCTTCGCGTTTTCACCTCCCTGTGCGTGGGTTCTTCACCCTGGAGCCGGAGGTCAGCGCGCCAGTAATGCACTGACGCTTAAACCTCCGCCTCCAAATCCCAGGGCGGCGATGCCGCCAAAACGCACGCCGCCTCAAAGGAGACGGTGCGGTACGCCCGTGACACCCTGATCGCCATCGCCCTCTGAGGTCTCCTGAGGAGGGCGACGTTTCGCCGATCAAGGGCGTCGGCCCAAATGGGCGCCCCATAAAGGGCCATCGACCGCACCACCCCCAAATAGAGGCGGCGGCAGACAACACTGGGCCCCCCGATATTCGGCAGCAGAGAGCTAAGCGCTCCCGCCGCCGACATCAGCCGGGGAGCCAAGCGACTAAAATGGACGCGAAAGTTCCAGCGGCCGTCGAGGTGGAGCCCCAAGTATTTCATGCTCGGCTCCACCCCGATGCGGACCCCTCCAACGATGATGTGGGCATCGGGAGGCGGCGCCCGCCGAGGCCCGTGAAATAACAGGGCCTCGGAATTTTCCAGCGCCACCTCCAGTCCCAACATCTTAATCCTGCCGACAACCAGGGCCACTCCGGCCGTGGCAAGACGGGCAGCTGCCCCGTAATCCTCTCCCCGGGCCGTAACCAGCGTGTCGTCGGCGTAACAAGTAACGCCGACACCCGGGGGCAGGGCGCCCCGCAGAACCCAGTCGTAGCCGATGTTCCACAGGATAGGTCCGAGAACCGAATCCTGCGGAACACCGCACGACATCGCCCTCCGGAACGTCTCTCCGTTCCGCCCCACACAGAACACACTCCTCTGGTGCAGGTAGTCCCCGACTATTCGGCGCAGATAGGGAGGCACCCCATGAAATCGGAGCGCCTCCCTAATAGTCGCCCACGGCAGGGTATTGAAAGCGTTGGCGATGTCCAAGGACACCGCCAATACCACCCCGCGTGAGGCGACCGTCTCTTCCGAGAGGGCCTTGACGCGACTGATCGCGTCAATCGTCGATCGCCCCTCCCGGAAACCGAACTGGTGTTCGGACAAGTCGGGGCCCACCCGCACCAGGTGCTTGGAGAGGCGGGCAACCACCACGCGCTCGAAGAGCTTGCCCACCTCATCCAACAACACTATGGGGCGGTACGCGGAGGGAGAATCCGCGGGGTGGCCCTACTTTATCAGGAGGACCAGCTTACCCGTCTTCCACATGGAAGGGAACCGTCCCGACTCCAAACAGGCGCTGAACAGCCTGAGGAGCCGGTCCCCTAGGGCGTCGAAATTCCGTCCGGCCCCGGGGCGGTGTTATTGCCCCGAAGCCGCAAAATTGCCGCGCCGAGCTCCGCCATTGTAACTTCTGGCGCCCCGGCATCGGCACCGTCCTCCTCAATTTCGGGCGGCGCCATTTCGAGAGGCGTGTGCTCCGCTCTCGAAGGAAAGAGAGCGGAGACCACCTCCTCTAAATGCCGGGGCTGAAGACTCTCAGTGACCGGCGGGGCCCAGGGGCGCAACTTGCTCCTGACCGCCTTATACGGACGGCCCCACAGATCTGCCTCGAGAGTCCCCAGGAACTCTTCCCATCTTTGGGTTTTGGCCTCGCTGATGGCGGACTGCAGGGCGTACTTCCGCTGTTTGTACGCATCCCGCAGTCGTGCCTCCACGGTCGGGTCACGGTACCGCCTGCGTCGGCGGTACCTAGTGTACTGGCGACGCGCCGCAATGCACGCGGCGCGTTTCTGACTGATGTCGTCAGACCACCAGTACACCTGACGCCTCGGAGGTTGAGTACTGGCCCGGGGCATCGACGCGTCGCAAATCAGCGTCATCGCGCTCCGGAACCACTCCGCCTCTATCTCAACCTCCACAGGCCCTTCGCCCATCGGGGCCCAGGCCTGGACGATGGAGGCTTCCACCAGCACGTCTGCATCGAGACGTTTCAACGCCCATCGTGGGTATGACGGGGTGTGCGCTCTCCTCGGGCGATCGTCCGGGGTCGCCGACGAGGCGTAGATGTCGAACCGCACGTAACGGTGGTCCGACAGGGACTCCGCCTCGACCAGCACTTGCCAGTCCCGGACGCGGCGCGCTACGCCAGGGCTTGCGAACGAAATATCCACAATGGTCTCGCCCTGCCAGCGCACGCATGTGGCGACCGACCCCCGGTTAAGAACCATGAGGCCGGTCGCAATCGCCCACTCCTCCAGCGCGTCGCCGCGAGCGTCGGTGACAGGGGATCCCCAAGCCGTTGATTTGGCATTGAAATCCCCCGCCACCACGACCGGACGCGATGGGTACCGATTAATCACGGCCCCCACCGCGCCCAAAAATTGCTCAAACTCGGCGAGGCGCCGGTTCGGAGAAAAGTACACCCCGATCAGGACGGTTCCCTCCCAATCTACACATACATAACCCTCGCCCCTGTCTGTCATCACCAGGAGGGAGGGTCCGGACGAAACAATGGCCGCCGAGCCCCCGAGGTCCCCAAACCAGTTGTGTCGGCTGGGGACGCAGTAAGGCTCGGCGACCAGCGCGATGTCTATTGACCACTCCGCCATGTGCTGCAGCAAGATATCCTGCGCCCTGGCGGAGTGGTTAACGTTCGCCTGTAGGAGGCGATGGGCCATAGTTAATTAATGTCCATCGCCCCCCTACTGCTTCCTGCTTGGGAAGGGGCCTGGGCGGCCGGAGGCCCTGCGACCGCTCCTCTGGCCCTGCGTCTTTTTAGTGGGGAGCAAGACTTGCTCCCCAACCGGTGCTCCGCCGGCTTTCCTGCAGCCGAACATATGCTGCAGGAAGCGTTTACGGCGGAGCAGGCGGCGGCCTTGTGGCCGGGCTGGCCGCAGCGATGCACAGATCGCCGCGATCAGTTTCGGCGGTCCATTGCTGCCTCACGTGCCCCGGTTCGAGGCAGCGGTAGCGCCGCCTGGGCCTCGGCTCCAGGAGATTCACCTGGGCCGAGACCATCCCGACCAGCAAACGGCCGGCCGCCACCTTCTTCGCCGCGGCGATGGGGCAGCGCACCATCACTGTGCACAGACCACTTTCGCCGCGGCGCATCTCCCCCACCCTAACCTGCGCCTGAGGGCAGGCTCCGGCTTGCGCCACCGCAGCGGCGACATCCTCGGAGGAGGCCGAGTCGTCCAGCCCAGTTACTCGCATTTCTGCGGACTTTACCGGGCGAGAGACCCTGACCTCCTCAGGCGTGTACAGGGTCCGAATCGTAGCGGCTACCCTGTCCGCCTTGTCACCGGAGGTGGCACCTGGGACCTCAAGTATTCTGGCCCCAGTGGCGGCAACCTGGAAGAGAACGCCTCCAGCAAGGCCCATCTCGGCGAGATTGCCTTTCATGGCCTGAGTGGCCCGCCGGAGGACGCTCGTATAACTGACGCCCTGCCGGAGCCCCTCCGTCAGCTCCACCACGACGGCGGTGAAGCGCGGGGACCGCAGGTCGGCCGGGCGGGGGCCTTTCTTTTTGTTAGTGACCGGGGGCGCCCGGGAGGCCTTCTTCTTCTTCCTCTTCCTCATGGTGACCTCCGTCCACGGCTGTTCAGCCGAGGTAGAGGCCACCGGGGCGGGTTGGAGCTGTGGGGCAGGGCGCGGTGGCACCACAGTGGCCACCGCCTTCCCCTTGCCCTTCCCTTTCCCTTTCCCCTTGGAAGAGGAAGCCGACGGTGTGGGGGCAGATATTTGCCGTGCCAAAGGTTGGCCGGAGGGCGCGGGGGCGGCCCCCAAGCGCCTCCGCTTGGGGGCCCTCGCCCGGGGTTGGCACAGGCGCGAGGCCATAGTTGGCCAGGCACGCCTCCACGACTTTGCGTGCCTGAGCCACCGTGGCCCGCATCAGCTCTTCCGCCCAGGCGGGACGCGGTCGGCGGTCCTCCGCGGGAGTTAGAGGCTGCGCTGTGCGCCGCGAGAGGGGCGGGAACTCCTCCCGTGGCCTCCTGGCAGGCGCCTCGGCAGCGGCCGAGGGTGCTTTTGCCGCGACGGCCCGAGCAGCAGTGGCAGCGGCCGCCTTCATGGCCGTCATCTCCGGCCGGAGCTCCGCCAGCTGCCTATGCAGCCCCTCATTCTCCGACCTCCAGCGCCTCTGGAGGTCAGAAGAGGTCTGCCCCCACATGTGGAAGAAGGCCTTCCTCATAACCTCCGTTGCGGTTTTAAGGTCCCGCACGAACCCCCCCTTTAGATTTCCGGACCGGGCCGCCACCCTCAGGACGGTCTCGGCGCCAGCCTCGAACCGTTGCCTGAGGTCGGCAACCGAGTCCCCTCCAGAGGGGGACGCATCCGGGACCCCAGCCCTCTTGAGGAAGTCTCGACGGGCAGGCAAAGGCTGCCCGAGGAGCTTCCTCGCGGAGGGAGGCGGCATCGGGTAACCAGCCCTGCCTCCACAGGGCGTCCCCTCCACTACCTCCACCTCCGTGTCCGAGCCAGAATCGGACTTCGCGTGGTGTGACGTCTTCCGGCGCTTCGCGGTAGCGCCGGGCGCCACATGGAGCTTGAGGGAGAGGGAAGCTGGGCTATCCCTCCCCTCCTCCCTCTCCCATCGAGCCGCCGACGAGCATCGGCTCAGAGGTCGACTGGCATCCGAGCCCGAGCCCGCCCGCGACTCGACGTCCATATTAGTGCCGGTGCCGGCGCTGAACACGCTCGACACGGAGTCGCTGCGTGCCAGCGCCGCAACCCGACACCTCGACCGTGTCCTCACGCCCGGGACACTACTCCCGACTGTCGGCGGGATCGTACCCCCCAACCTTCTCCTTGCTCCCCTTTGCAGGGGTTTCGGTGCCAGATATTTCGCGCGGCACTGTGCTGGAATGGCGGTTGCCCCCCCCAGAGTACGAGGGGCTGACGGAGACAGATGGCTCCGTGAGGGATTCTCCGGGCGCGGTGCGCCCGGTACCCTCCTGGGGTAGTCTTTGACTTTTATCCGACATTTCATCATTTTTGTTTGGGTGGCCCTAATGGCTGGGTTCCCCCCAGCCATACAGCCCCTCGCCGGGCCACAAAGCTTAAGCTTTGGGTTATTTTTTATAGAGGTTTTCTTCCTCGCAGCCCGAAGGCCCCCGGTCCTGTCAGTTCAGGATTACGGGTTGGGCCGGATGGGGGTCCATGCTGGACCGATCCACGCGCCCCAAGAGCGCCCGCCTGGGCAGGAAAGCCATGCCTCCTACCTCGGCCTAACGGCCCCCGCTAGTAATTTTTTAGAGAGGTTGTCTTCCTCTATCTCCCCCACTCGTGTTGGGCCGGATGGGGTCCATACTGGACCGATCCACCCGCCCCAAAACCGCCCGACTGGGCAGGACGCCGAGGCAACCCGCCCCAGCCTTACGGCCCCCACTGGTGATTTTTTAAAGAGGTTTTCTTCCTCACTGTTACTTACCTAACCTAACCTGCATTTAGGCGAGCGAATCCGCGGATCACATTAGTAAGGTGAAAATATGTTCCTTCTCCAGGCTCTTTAACCCATTCAATGCGGCAACAAATTTTGCTTTCACTAGCCAGAATCGGCTCATATTTAACGTAAACGCCGATCGGCGTCAGCCGCACTTGATGAAATAAAAAAACCAAAATATCTAAAAACTACTTATATCAGGCATTTCACTAGTAAATTCCAAACACATTTGTTGTTTTATTAATATAATACCTATCTATAAACTTGGGTAAAATATAAAACGACTATACATGACGCCGATCGGCGTCCTCCGAATCTGAGTATGAAAAAATAAGACGCCGATCGGCGTCCGCCGCATTGAATGGGTTAAAGAGGCGCTTTACTATATATAAGTGTAATATATGCTGTTTCTTATGTTGTATGTAACTGTTACCACTTTTAGGAAGAGTCGACTAAATGCGATATGCCATCTTCTCCCTAGCCTTTATTATTCCCAAGTCACTTGGGGTCGGCTTTCTAGTCTAACCAGATTTGACTGGATATCAGTTTTTACACGAAGCGGCTGCCACCTGACCTCCACAACCCGAAGGCTAACGATACACTAAGGCTCGACCAGTGTCACGATATTAGAGGGCACTGACTTCCCGACAACGACTGCCATAGATGTTCATGGCAGTTTCGAAAAGTCATATAACTTCCGAAAGTCAGAGGTGCGCGACGTGGGTTCGAACCCGAGACCCTCTGCATTGCAGTCTGTTGGTCTCCCCTCTGAGCTATCGCTACTGCGCTACGCTAATGCGATATGCTATAATGATGGGAATGGCTGGTAAGGCGATGAGCTGTTCCAAGCTCGAGCGCATTATGCGTAGAGCCTTAAAAGTATTGACGTCCGAAACTTCGCGTAAGCCTTAGGTCATAAATGTAAATTGTATACAGCGCGTATACATGGCCTGCCTGGTACTAAGCTTGGTAAGGTCGTATAAAAAGAGGTTTTTGCCTCATTATCCCTGTGGTAAAAGTTTGGCTAAATAGTTACTCAAGGCTTGATGTCTCTACAAATTGGTTAGATATGAGTTCCACTGCCCACCACTTCTGAAAACTATCTACTTACGGGTTCCTAGCCGTGTGCCTAGACAAGCTGTTCTCAAATCTGGGCTATTTTATCGTCCATATGCGAGGACTAACATAAAGATGTTTTCAGCTATTTCCCGAATATCAAAAACATATAACACAATTTGCGGAGAAGTTGATATTTTTGCTGACACACTGTCAAAATTCAAAAAAGTTGTGTTAAGTTTGTTGAAGGGCTGAAAGTGCTCATGTTTAAAATGTTTATAATGTCTTGTGTTTTTGTTTTTTTTTTTCTTACTTATGTTTTTGTTTACTTGATTATTCATAGTGTGGCCTTCTTTTGTTTTGCATTGATGTTTAATATTTTAATGTTTGGTATATTGTTTGTTTTTTAATTTTTTTTTTTTTTTTTGTTATTTTAACTTTTAACGCTATAATATGGTGCATGGTATGACACCTTAAAATGTTGTGCATTTATTCTTATTACTGTAAAGTTTTTAATGTATAAGCACTAATGTAACAACTATTGGTTGTCCAAATAAATAAATAAATGTCTTTCTGAGATGAGAATTTACAAGATGACATTTTTTAAGGGTCGTTATTATATATGTGTAAGCGCCATCGCCGCGGTAAGTTTAAGGTACCTTCGGCAATTGTATAAACATTTCAACAAAATTTCTTGGTTTCGTAAAGATACTTATTCCGTCTTTGCTTAACCCTTAACCGTTTGTAACCATAATACGATACAAATCACGAATTAGTGTTTTGGATTAGGCGTGCCACAGGGCTCTACTTTTAGACTACCATTTTTGCCAACATACAACACATAATATATGTATGTAGGTACGACTTACATGTGCGTATATGTGTTGTGTGTATACAAGAAATTGGCTATAGAAATCGCTTACCACTAGGCAGGCCTTACGCCTTCAATAGCATTAGCTAGCCCCGATAAGGTATTGTAAAAATGGGCTTTTTGCCTCGTTAAACTTTAGCTTCGGCTAACTACTATCTAAAGACTTAACGTTTTTCTGAGATAAAACCTTACAAAATGACATTTTAAGGGTTGTTATTTATATATAACTGCCTGCTATAAGAACATCTTTGCAGATAGGATTAGCGTTATCACCGGAGTAACTTTTGGATCGGTAACTGATCTAAAATTCGTAGTTTCGTAAATCTAAATATTCTATTTTTTTTTGCGCTTTAAAAGTTTGTACCGTAGTACAAAAAATAAATTTTACAAAATCAATAGAAATAGTATTTCGCATTGGCCGTGCCACATGGCTCTACACTTAGTCCTTACCATTTATTGCCTACACACAACACATATCTACATATACTAATATTATAAAGCTAAAGAGTTTGTTTGTTTGAACGCGCTAATCTCAGGAACTACTGGTGCGAATTGAAAAATTATTTTAGTGTTGGATAGCCTATTTATCGAGGAAGGCTTTAGGCTATATAACATCACGCTACGGCCCACGGGGGCGGCGCAGTAACGATAAACGCGGGTGAAACCGCGGGAACATCTAGTACGTATATGTATATACGTACAAAAACAAACTTCATGAGTGTATATATTTTGTTGTTTATACAGAGGAAATAATAGAACGCAATAACTATAGGCATGCGGTGATTAATTGAAGTCATGTGCAAGCTTTGTATCAAAGTATGAGCTATAAATAAAATTAAGATAATATTGTAATATTGTCATTAATTTTCCTTATATGTAAAGGTTATTATATTACTATAATATAGTATAAAGACAATAGTATACTATAGTATAAAGAGGGTCATTGGGCCTCCAGCACTCTCACTCACCGAACGGAACATAACAGTATGAATACTGGTATTTCACGTCGATATTCTGTGAGAGGGTAGTTCTTCCCCGGTCGAGCCGGCCCATTCATGCTGAAATCAGCGAGGCTCTACTACTGTGTCTGTGGTAATTAAGCGCAAACTCATGTCACGGCACCAACGAAACAGTTTAATATTTTAACTTCGTCAATCATCAGGTACTACTTGTCAATAGGTACTATAAATATTACGGCGAAGTCATTTTTAAATTTGCAATTCTAAAGAGGTTTTATCATGCGCTCATTATTATTAATGTTGTCATTGCCTTACCATAGACAATAGAAGAACTATTGAACCTTAATCTATGCGAGTATGATGAATGTAGCAATGGACGGGCTAAGAAACTTGTCATTCTGAATTATTAATTTTAGATACCCTGACTATTTTAACTAATATTATAAATGCGTATACTCGACAGATCATTATGTAATTTCGGGTACATGTTGTCAGGGGAACAGAAAAGGACAAGGATACCTTTCATCCAGAAAAAGTACTGTAACTAACCTAACCTTACCTACATTGACAAATTATAATCCTAATCCTAACTAATATTATAACAGCGAAAATGAGTTTGTTTGTTTGTTACCTTTTACGCCTAAACCACTGAACCGATCATCCTGAAATTTTGCATATATGTTGTCAAGTGTACAGAAACGGACATAGGCTTCATTTCATCCCGAAAAAAAAATTCTGTTCCCGAGGAAAACAACAAAAAAGTTCTTGTGATAATAGATGGCGTCACGTTCCTTTCGAATCATGATTGAATTATATTATTACAAGCAGAGTACAACCCGAATTAATTCTAAATTAAAGCGAGCTAAGCCGCGGGCAAAAGCTAGTAAAATTATAATTTGATGGTGATTTAAAAGAGTGGCCTTGAGTTTCTTGCAGGTATCTTCTCATAGGCTCAACCTTTTGCCTGAACCTTGCAACTAACATAAATGTAAATTCAGTAAATGTAACATACTCACTAATCCCTTTGACGTTCATAAGTGTTACTTTATGACCTAAGTTAATAAATGATTTTTGACTTTGAATCTGACTAACACGGCGAATCCGCAGGCAAAATCTAGTCTAAGATAATCCAAAGGGCTTTTTACATTACTGCGGTAATACATAGATGCTACCTGATGATAACCGGTTACCGTAGTCTAGGTGTGATATCTCTGATGCTGCATCAGAGTATTACACGTTTAGTATAATAATATCAGCCTTATAACTGTCCTACTCCTGAGCACGGGGCACTTCTCAGTGGGAGAAGGGTTAGGACGTAGCCCACCACGTTAGCCTGGTGACAGACATCACATTGAGAACATTATGGAGATCTCCCAGACATGTAAGTTCCTCACGATGTTTTTCCTTCAGCGTTAAATGGAGCGATTATTAACTAACTAGATGTTCCCGCGGTTTCACCCGCGTTTATCGTTACTGCGCCGTCCCCGTGAGTCGTAGCGTGATGTTATATAGCCTATAGCCTTCCTCGATAAATAGGCTATCCAACGCTAAAATAATTTTTCAAATCGAACCAGTAGTTCCTGAGATTAGCGCGTTCAAACAAACAAACAAACGCGATCGGACACGATTGGAGGGAGATCAAACGATGGACCAACGGTATTACATGCTTACTGAGGCAAGGGTGTGCAGCAACGCCCACTTCCTAACATCGTGTTCCTATTCAGAATTATTTGATAGAAAAACCGAATAACTTTTAGTTGGTTGGACCCGGGGTTGCAATCCCAGACCTCAGCAGTCGCATTCACTACCGTTGCTCTACCTAGACTGTTAATGAGAGATAAGCATATAAAGATTTTAAGCCCAAGGATTATTTACCACGTATTTAAAGAGCAGCGATAGCTCAGTGGGGAGACCAATAGACTGCAATGCAGAGGGTCTCGGGTTCGAACCAACGTCGCGCACCTCTGACTTTCGGAAGTTATATGACTTTTCGAAATTATGTGCATATTGATTGACAATTATCGCCTGCTCCGTGCCTCGGAGAGCACGTTAAGCCGTCGGTCCCGGCTGCCATGAACATCTATGGCAGTCGTTATTGGGAGAGTGTCGACACAAAAGATCCCACTGGGTCGAAGTGTCGCCGGTCTGTATTGACTGGCACCACATAAGATAAGATAAGATACCACGTATTTATAATATGGTGTAAATGTGTAATTTTAAAGGGTATGATCGAGGCACCGATTCTTCACGATAAATGTTGCAGATTGTTTGTGCCTAACAACTATTGTCGTGGTAGAAAGCACCGTTTGCTGGCGGTTCCAGCGTGTCGTACTGTGGCACGCTGTATCTCACCCATACCTCGGTCACTAAAGCAGCTTAACGCTCTCTTGGACTTTAACCCAGAAGTTGATATTTTTGCGGCTGAATGGAAAGTATTATTATTAGAATGTATGAGGTACTGTGAGCAGAATGCATGAAAGCTAAATTTTAAATTTATATATTAGGTATATTATTAAATAGTGTAATTGGCGCAAGTCGTTCTATTTTATGTAAATAAATAAATAATTGAAATAAAACTTATACTGTCAGTAGTATTTATGAACTGGGGCTCTTGTCAGTCTAAGTACGGTTTGACCATATGAAATACATGTAAGTATAAATCCAGTACATAGTCTATCTGTAAACCAAGATTCATTCAAAGCCGTTCAATAGTTCACGTGTGATTGAGTAACAAAATATCCAAATATCTTTACAAAACTTTGGCGTAAATGACCAATGAAAACGCATACCAAGATAAAAGTATTCTATGTGCAAGACATGAATCTGTTTGTTTAAAAAGTAATCTATCTATTAATCCAAAACATTGATCTACCCTTGTGCGAAGTTCCACCCAAATTCTTCTAACACAGAGGTTCCCAGACTTTTTTCTCATAGACCATTTTCAAAATTTAGCTGGTTCTGGTGGCCCCTGTAGCTACATTTCTACCATATTAAAAAAAAAATATCAAATCTCTACGGATTAATCTTTCTTTTTTTAGTAATTCTCTGCCGAGATATCGGTGGATTCGAGATATTTTTACAAGTAACAGTCGCTCAGTCGCTGAGCTTCTTAAAATATTATCTGCCTACATTGATAGGTGAAGTCAAACCAAAATTTTAGTTCTTCACTATCGAAAGCAAATAAATTTTCTCGTGGACCCCCGCTTACGAATTGTGGACCCTCATTATTTTTGTCACGCCAACGTAGACCCCCGTCGAGTCTAGTATTAGTTCCCAAAGTGGTGGACCCCTAGGGGTCCACGACTTTGGGAACTAATGGTCTAACAGTTACGCGTAGCCGAGGAACAGACTTCCAAACATCTCCACAAACTTTCATAAGCACAATAAATACAAGTTGCAAAATATAATTTCTCGAGTCCCACATTAATATGCTAGACTATAAAATAAGTTATTATAGTAACGTCACACGTTACCAACCGGAGACTAGAGTGGGGTTAAAATTAACGTCGGGGTCATTAGTGACCTTAATAACATTAAACGATTGTTTATATACAGTTAATTTTTGTTTTCCGCTGCTGTTTTATATGATCTGTGAACGGTGTGAAAAATTGCGTCGACAGAGAATGTGATGGACAACTTAATTGAAGTAAAATGGTGGGCTTTGAAACTTTTTGATAAAGTAACTATATGATACTAGCTGACCCACGCAACTTTGTCTGCTTCATAAAAGAGAATTTTCCCCGTTTTTGCAACATTTTTTATTGATGCTCCGCTCCTTCATTGTCCGTAGCTGTTATATAGCCTATTATAGCCTTCCTCGATAAATAGGCTATCTAACACTAAAAGATTTTTCAATTCGAACGTGTAGCTTCTGATATTAGCGGGGTAGTTGGGTATTAGGTACTGCTACGCCAATGAGTGAATCATTTTTTAACACGCTTTTATTAGCTTGGTATGTATGTATCTATGTGTCTATGTAACGGTATCTTTGAACGTGATTTTCACCCCTTTCAAACCGACGGATTGATTTGAAACTTTGCACACTTATCGAGGACCGATGAAAATAAAATAATTTAAAAAAATAAATAATAATGTAGAAAAAACAAAACACGCTTCATTAAAAAAGAACTAAAAAGTAGAAAATAATTTAATATAAAAAAGCGTAGGGTGTTCTAAGATATTTTGATACCCCCCACCCCACGCTGGTCTATGTCTCTATAGAAAATAAGCACTCTATACCTAAACATAGCTGGTGGTGAGTGTTATACACCACTATATATAATAATATCAGCCCTGTATTAAATTATCCCATTGCTGGGCATAGGCCGCTTCTCAGTGTGAGAAGGGTTAGGCCATACACCACGCGGGCTCAGTGCGGGTTGGCAGACGTGACATATCTTCGAGAACATTATGGAGAACTCTTAGAAATGCAGGTTTCCTCACGATGTTTTTCTTCACCGCTAAAGTAAGCGATAATTGACTATTTAATATGCATATATGCATATTATAATACGTATAATCGACAGCCAGGAGGTTACGAAGGACACCGAACCGCTACAACTTCGTAGAGACATTGCGTCCATTAGCGTATTCTATCGCCTCTATCATGGCGAATGCTCCGAAGAGTTATTTGACCTCATCCCACCTTCCCCTTCCTTTTGAGAACCACACGTGCCGGTCTTCGTAACCACGGATGTACGGTTAGCACAATCCCGTCTCGCACCATAAGCTTCAGCGATTCCTTCTTATGCCGTACCATACAACTCTGGAATGGTCTTCTAGCACATGTGTTCCCTCCCTTCTATGACATTGGGTCCTTCAAACACAGTGTGAAGAAGCATCTGGTCAGACCGGCTTGACACTGACGACGGCTAGAAGACATCTATCTTCTCCTCGTCGTCACTGTCTTTTGGACTGTAATTGGGCTTTCCATCAGGTCCGTTACAATTACTTTGCGTGTCACTATAAAAAAAAAAAATATAACTTCGAAAAGTCATAGATGAAAGCCGTGGGATTGATCTCGAGGCTAGGGTTACCAACCGTACTATAATATATAGTATTTTACTATATTTCGAGTCTGCGTACTATATACTGTTGAAGAAATATATAGTATGCTAAAATACTATATTTCAACAACGAAAAACAACAAACCAAAAAATTTATTCAAAAAAACTGTCGACGCTCCTTTACTACTGATGCGAAAGCATATATCCGTACATAATCCGTTTCGAATAGAACCTGTCCGTGATGTCAAATTAACAAGGTAAATATATAAAAAACAGAAGATAACAAATAAATGTTTTTCCATAAAATACTATATTTTTATAAATGTACTATATTTTGTTATAGCTTATTTCAAAAATACTATATTTCGTCGAAAATATGTTAGCAACCCTACTCGAGACGTCTGCGTGGCAGTCCAACGGTCGTGCACTAGGCTATCACTGCTTTTTTGCCACTACATATGCTTTTGAGTATATCCAGGCTTGATGTTATATATTGATCACTACGCAATTAGTGTACTTATCTTAAAACTGCGCCGAGCGTAAGACAGATAATGACAGAGCTCGTGAGGCGCATATTCAAATCGGCGCGCGGCCGACATAGTAAAATTGTATGAAGGATTTGAAGTGCTTTTTTGATAAATATGTATCTTTATTGTCAACCAATAACTTAAATATCTGGGACGGACAAATTGTAATATAACTATTTATGTTTTGTTTAAGCTGTAAAATAGGATAGATTTCTACTGTTATAATCTAAAAATCACGTAACACGAGCTTACGTTTTTGCATTTTTCGTGCAAATTTACGTAATTTTGTAGGCGAAAAATTAATTACTTGATGTTTTTTACACGGAGTAATTGTGAACACATTCATTGTTATGGTAAGTGTATATTTTATATTTGTATTAAACTGAAAGTGTTGATTTTATTCACTTAACTGTGACCGCCTGTTTTGGCACATTTCGCTCGGCGCACTCTTAAATAACGACTTAGGTATATTTTTTTATAAATAGTTTCGTCCATCTTAATTCATAGACTATAGAATGCGATGATCATAGACCGTTTAATAGGCACTAATCGTGGGGTCGTGAGTTCGTGACCCATTTCGCCCCTCATCACGAACGGGTCACGGGTGACAGTATGCGTAGGTATATGCCGTCTCTTTCACTCTTGTTTGCTTTCCTTTTTTAATGTTGCATGCGACTTTGCTTGAGTAAATATGGTCTTGACAACAAATATTATACAACAACAACAAATATAAAGTTTTAAGTGGGTGTTTCTTATCTTCTTTCTTTTTATTAATCATGTTTTATACGTATTGCTTTAGAATCTACATAATAATATGTATAATACCATAGACATAATATTTCTATGTATTATACAGTTTGTGTCCTTAATGCCTGTGGCACAGGTTTATCCTAGTACAGGCACCCCTTCTATATTACCTGTACGATGTAACCTAAGCTCTGTATCCATTTGTACCAATTTAAGTTGAATAAATGATTATTATTATTATCTTGGTGGAGCAGCGATAGTGATTGCGATAGCTGAGCATGAGGTCTCGGGTTCGTCACCGGGTCGAGCATAGTGTTATTGGGTTTTTCTGTACATATATTCTCAAACCTAGGCGAACGTTTCTCGATTAGATCGGAGGCGTTCTGGACAAAGGCCAGGTTAAGAGCTCCTTGAACCGACGCGACGGGCGTGTATGAGGAATGTGATGAAAGTGAATGAAGCCTGAGGAGTGTGTCAGGATCGTAGCAAATGTAAATCCGTAGTCTCTGCCTACCCCTCTGGGAAACAGGCGTGAATCTATGTATGTATGTATGTATATTCTCAGTAAAAGCACCGTGGTGGACCGCTAACGTCTGTTTATTTAAAAAGGTGGGTAGAAGTGTACGTATTATATTAAACAACCACATTTCGTCAGCTGTGCTTTTGGACCTTTCGTAATGAACGGCAAACTCATATTCTACCTCAATTCTTTGAATCTGAATCTACCTAAAATTTCTTGCCAGAAAAATTAAAAAATGCTTTGCTTAATTGGGGAATCGAACTCGAGACCTTATAACAGTCGCATTGACCACCACTGTGCTACTTAGGGCATCAAATGACCTACTACTAGATATACTTATTAGCACCTCTAACAAAATATTTGTGTTAATAATGGCGTCACGTTTCAAGTGCAATGACTGGATTGAGCCCATGACTTCTTGCTCGCAAGTTCAATTTTTTGTTTTTTTTAGTTTGGTTAAAACCAATGGACTTACGCTGTTTTTCTATACTAATATTATTATTATAAATAATTAAAATATTTTATTTGTATCTCAACAACACAATACAATCCTAATCTTAATCTATAAGTACAAATAACAGTTTTTTATCTAATGCATATGAAAGTATATAAGGTACCTATACGAAAACATCTGTTTTTTAAATTTTTGTCTGTCTGTCTGTCTGTTTGTTCCGGGTAATCTCGGAAACGGCTGAACCGATTTTGACGGGACTTTCACTGGCAGATAGCTGATGTTATAAGGAGTAACATAGGCTACATTGATTTTAGAAAAAAAATAGGGTTCCGCGGAGACAAACACTTTTTAGTTAAAATCTACGCGGACGAAATCGCAGGTAACAGCTAGTCCTAACTAATATTATAAAAGCGAAAATGAGTTTGTTTATTTGTTACCTTTTCACGCCTAAACCACTGAACCGATCATCCTGAAATTTTGCATATACGTTGTCAGGTGTACAGAAACGGACATAGGCTACCTTTCGTCCCGAAAAAAATTACTGTTCCCGAGGAAAACAACAATAAGGTTCTTATGATAATAGATGGTGCCACCTCTCTTTCGAATCATGATTGAATTATATTATTAAAAGCAGAGTATAACCCGAATTGATTGTCAAATTCTAAATTAACGCGAGCGAAGCCGCGGGCAACAGCTAGTAAAATATAAAGATAAGTATACAGCACAGTACCTATACAGTATGAAGACCTTAGGTAGCTGCGACAGCTACCGTTATAGTTGAAATTGTAACGCTGGTATTCTCTCAGGACCTAAACAGTATGAAGACTTTAGGTAGCTGCGTCAGCTACTGTTATAGTTGAAATTGTAACGCTGGTATTCTCTCAGGACCTAAACAGTATGAAGACCTTAGGTAGCTGCGTCAGCTACCGTTATAGTTGAAATTGTAACGCTGGTATTCTCTCAGGACCTAAACAGTATGAAGACTTTAGGTAGCTGCGTCAGCTACCGTTATAGTTGAAATTGTAACGCTGGTATTCTCTCAGGACCTAAACAGTATGAAGACTTTAGGTAGCTGCGACAGCTACCGTTATAGTTGAAATTGTAACGCTGGTATTCTCTCAGGACCTAAACAGTATGAAGACTTTAGGTAGCTGCGTCAGCTACCGTTATAGTTGAAATTGTAACGCTGGTATTCTCTCAGGACCTAAACAGTATGAAGACTTTAGGTAGCTGCGTCAGCTACCGTTATAGTTGAAATTGTAACGCTGGTATTCTCTCAGGACCTAAACAGTATGAAGACTTTAGGTAGCTGCGTCAGCTACTGTTATAGTTGAAATTGTAACGCTGGTATTCTCTCAGGACCTAAACAGTATGAAGACTTTAGGTAGCTGCGACAGCTACCGTTATAGTTGAAATTGTAACGCTGGTATTCTCTCAGGACCTAAACAGTATGAAGACTTTAGGTAGCTGCGTCAGCTACCGTTATAGTTGAAATTGTAACGCTGGTATTCTCTCAGGACCTAAACAGTATGAAGACTTTAGGTAGCTGCGACAGCTACCGTTATAGTTGAAATTGTAACGCTGGTATTCTCTCAGGACCTAAACAGTATGAAGACTTTAGGTAGCTGCGTCAGCTACCGTTATAGTTGAAATTGTAACGCTGGTATTCTCTCAGGACCTAAACAGTATGAAGACTTTAGGTAGCTGCGTCAGCTACCGTTATAGTTGAAATTGTAACGCTGGTATTCTCTCAGGACCTAAACAGTATGAAGACCTTAGGTAGCTGCGTCAGCTACCGTTATAGTTGAAATTGTAACGCTGGTATTCTCTCAGGACCTAAACAGTATGAAGACTTTAGGTAGCTGCGTCAGCTACCGTTATAGTTGAAATTGTAACGCTGGTATTCTCTCAGGACCTAAACAGTATGAAGACCTTAGGTAGCTGCGACAGCTACCCTTATAGTTGAAATTGTAACGCTGGTATTCTCTCAGGACCTAAACAGTATGAAGACCTTAGGTAGCTGCGACAGCTACCGTTATAGTTGAAATTGTAACGCTGGTATTCTCTCAGGACCTAAACAGTATGAAGACCTTAGGTAGCTGCGACAGCTACCCTTATAGTTGAAATTGTAACGCTGGTATTCTCTCAGGACCTAAACAGTATGAAGACCTTAGGTAGCTGCGTCAGCTACCCTTATAGTTGAAATTGTAACGCTGGTATTCTCTCAGGACCTAAACAGTATGAAGACCTTAGGTAGCTGCGACAGCTACCGTTATAGTTGAAATTGTAACGCTGGTATTCTCTCAGGACCTAAACAGTATGAAGACCTTAGGTAGCTGCGACAGCTACCCTTATAGTTGAAATTGTAACGCTGGTATTCTCTCAGGACCTAAACAGTATGAAGACCTTAGGTAGCTGCGACAGCTACCGTTATAGTTGAAATTGTAACGCTGGTATTCTCTCAGGACCTAAACAGTATGAAGACCTTAGGTAGCTGCGACAGCTACCGTTATAGTTGAAATTGTAACGCTGGTATTCTCTCAGGACTTAAACAGTATGAAGACCTTAGGTAGCTGCGACAGCTACCGTTATAGTTGAAATTGTAACGCTGGTATTCTCTCAGGACCTAAACAGTATGAAGACCTTAGGTAGCTGCGACAGCTACCGTTATAGTTGAAATTGTAACGCTGGTATTCTCTCAGGACCTAAACAGTATGAAGACCTTAGGTAGCTGCGACAGCTACCGTTATAGTTGAAATTGTAACGCTGGTATTCTCTCAGGACCTAAACAGTATGAAGACCTTAGGTAGCTGCGACAGCTACCGTTATAGTTGAAATTGTAACGCTGGTATTCTCTCAGGACCTAAACAGTATGAAGACTTTAGGTAGCTGCGTCAGCTACTGTTATAGTTGAAATTGTAACGCTGGTATTCTCTCAGGACCTAAACAGTATGAAGACCTTAGGTAGCTGCGACAGCTACCGTTATAGTTGAAATTGTAACGCTGGTATTCTCTCAGGACCTAAACAGTATGAAGACTTTAGGTAGCTGCGTCAGCTACTGTTATAGTTGAAATTGTAACGCTGGTATTCTCTCAGGACCTAAACAGTATGTGAGCAATTGGGTACAACAGGCAATCAGCAACCGCCATATTATATCACCAAACAAAACTTGTTTTCGTTTTCACATGTCCGGGTTCGGTGCAACCTGGTCGAAATGTCAAGTAAGACGTGAACAATATGCCTGATTGCGTTAATCGTGACGCAACCTGCATGTCTGAGAATGCTTCATAAAGTTCTAGAACATATGTGAAGTCTGCCAACCCGCACTGAGTCAGCGTGGTGTTCTATGGCCTAACCCTTCCCACACAGAACAGGCTCATGCCCAGTAGTGGGACGCTTTATACAGGGCTGATACTATTATTATTTGCTCCAGACAGTTCAAGTCAATGATATCAACGATTACAGCTAATATACAGCCTCGTCACGATAGTATAGCTAGATAGATATATTTATTTTAAAACACCACTCGGACGGGTCCCAAGAACATAATCGTATCTGAAAATCTACCAAGTTACAGTATGAAGCTTAGAAGGAGTAGGAAAATGTAATCATCAACGATTTACACAAATGTAGATTTTTTTTAATAAAATATCTGCATTTGTGTAAATCGTTGATGATTACATTTTCATACTCCTTTTAAGCTGTATATACTGTAATTTGGTAGATTTTCAGATACGATTTTGTTCTTGGGACCTGTCAACCTATCTCACTAGGAATAATTCGTGTGTCGCGGGCTCTACAGGTATTCAAACAATGGACACAAAGAACACCCAGACTCGGAACAACCATTTGTGGATCACACATTTTTTTTGTCCCGTGTGGCGTCGAACCCACAACACTCGCCGCGAATTCAGTGGCGAGGCGACCGTGCAGTTAAAGTTAATTAAAATGTACATGAGAACTCTTCGACGTCTATCGTCATCAAGATCTATAAACATTTGCACTAAAGAATTTAGATTAAACACCTCACCACATTCCTAACGCCTACTAGAATTATGTGACATAAGCAGACTTCTATAATACTAATGAACACCTGCAACTAGGGTTTCCAACTTTTTGTACTAGAAATATATTCTAATACTAGCTTTTGGGTGCGGCACCGCCCGCGTGGTACCTACATCAATAAAAAGTAGCCTATGTCCTTCCCCAGGTTTTAAAACTATATCTGTACCAAATTTCATCTAAATCGGTTGAGTGGTTTAGCCGTGAAAAGGTAACAGACAGACAGACAGATAGACAGACAGAGGTACTTTTGAATTTATAATATTAGTAAGGAAGTAAGGATTATAAAGAGGAAAGTTTAGATATTTTTTTTGTTGGTAACCATTTAAGTAAAAAGCTACACAAGCGATTTTAAAAATTATTTCACCATTAAAAAGCTATAATATCACCGAATATAAATTAATTTTAAAAATAAATTAATTCTATCTAATATTATGAATGCGAATGGAAATGGAAAAATCCCGAACCAATGGAGACTGAGTATCATCACTCCAGTCTTCAAAGGTAAGGGCTCGGTGCAGGAGTGTGGTAATTACCGCGGAATAAAGGTCATGTCCCACACCATGAAGACATTTGAAAGGATTATTGACTCCCGGATCCGACAGGAGTGCACTGTCTCGGAGTGTCAATTTGGGTTTCGCTCTGGGTGCGGCACCATGGACCCTAGTTTTGCCCTAAGGATTGCCATGGAGAGATACAGATCGAAGAATACGCCTCTGCATATGCTCTTTTTGGACATGCAGAAGGCCTTCGACTGTGTCCCTCGCGGGGTAATCTGGTGGGCGTTGAGGTCCAAAGGAGTACCAGAAGCCTATGTTGACATCATTCGAGACATGTACCTAAATTCCGATTCCGTTGTCAAGACCGCTGCTGGCGACACACAACCCTTCCCCATCACCGTTGGAGTTCACCAGGGATCCGTCCTTAGCCCGTTTCTGTTCAGCGTGATATTAGACGTCTTGTCGGACAGCATCAGAGACTCACATGAGCAACCTCCTTGGTTGCTGATGTATGCTGACGATATCGCGCTGGTGGACGCGGACAAGGCTCGATTGGTGCGACGGATGAACGTGTGGAAGGAGTCGCTTGAGAACGGCGGTCTGAAACTCAACGTGGCAAAGACCGAGTATCTGGCCTGCAACACCACAGACCCCACGTCTGTCCGCATAGGCGGAGACATGGTCGAGCGCACAGACCAATTCAAATATTTGGGGTCTGTACTCCACGTGTCTGGCGACATCGACTGCGACGTCAAGGCACGTATTTCGGCAGCTTGGGCAAAATGGCGTGAGGTGGCGGGCGTCATTTGTGACCCTAAAATGCCGGTAAAGCTGAAAGGGCAGGTCTATAAGACCATCATTAGGCCTATCCTTTTATATGGCAGTGAGACGTGGCCAGTGCTTGAGCGGCACAAGCAGGAACTGCGTGTCACGGAAATGAATATGTTGCGCTGGATGTGTAGAGTAACGCGGAAGGACCGTATAAGAAACTCCCGCATCCGTGGCAGTCTTCATGTCCGTGACATAGCAGATAAGCTGCAAGAGAGTCGCCTACGCTGGTACGGCCACGTTTTACGAAAACCCGCATGTTACGTGGGGAACAAATGTCTTGCCA
The DNA here is from genome assembly GCA_963564715.1 of Catocala sponsa. Lineage (NCBI taxonomy): Eukaryota > Metazoa > Arthropoda > Insecta > Lepidoptera > Erebidae > Catocala > Catocala sponsa. Next base: position 16,085,455 of record OY751351.1, read on the forward strand.
TGCCACCTCCGCCTGGCCCGAGTAAACGGGGCATACCCAAGAAATGCTGGCTTGACGTCGTAAGAGATGACATGCGTGCCAACAAGCTCACATCACAGGACGCTATAGATCGTGCGAAATAATAATAATAATAATAATAATTTATTTATTTCCTCCACAATATAGTTACATTAGTATAGTCATCATAAGTAACATTTCATTAAGAAATAAAAAGAATTGTATATTGTGGGAGACTGGTGCCTAAACTAGGCTTGAGGCCTGTATTTCAGGACACCAGGTCTGCCCCCTGGCGGACATTTACAGTTTTATACATGCACTCATATTTTACGGACTATTCTGTAACAATGTTTGAACAATATTTTCTTTCCCTTTTTTACTATGGTATTTTGTTAGTAGGTAATTAAGTACGTAATTGGATTGTGTAAGAGTATGGAGAAATGGAGAAGACTTAGCAGGAAAGCGGACCCTGGGTTCCAACGCCAACGCCGCGGATGCAACCGGGATAAACGCTAGGATGATGATGATGATGATTATGAATGCGAATGTGAGTTTGTATGCTTCGCTTTTACGCGTTTACTACTCGATCGTACAGAAGAGGACATAGGGTATCGTTTATCCAGGAAAAGTATTTTCTAAGTCAGCAGCTCCGCTCGCGGCAATGTAAGTTACATTGCCGCGAGCGGAGCCGCTGACAAGATGTAGTAGTATACCTAATATAGATTAATTAAAATGTACACTGGAAAACTCGTTGGCATCTATCGTCATCAAGATTTATGAACACTTGTACTAAAGAATTTAGATTAATCACCTCACCACATTCCTCACGCCTACTGGAATCGTCTGACATAAGCAGACTTCTATGATACTACCAAACACTTGCAACGAACAACTTTGTTAAGGAATTCAACACCCACATGCATCTGAATGTATCAGACCCCTATGACATCACCAGGTGGCTAGTCATCGACGGAAATAGACCTTACGGACTACGTAATAAGGATTGTTTTGACATTATGAGCTATTAGTTTTTAGTGTTATTGTAAATATGACTTTGTGTGCAAAGGTGAAGGTTGATTTTTGTGTATTTGTGGCTAGTTTGTATTGATTTGAATGTTGGTTCTTAAGTATGTTGTTTTATTATTGATTAATTTTTTAAGTACTTTTTTTATTCGAGCAATATAGTAAGACTAGATGTTCCCGCGGTTTCACCCGCGTTTATCGTTACTGCGCCGCCCGCGTGGGTCGTAGCGTGATGTTATATAGCCTATAGTCTTCCTCGATAAATAGGCTATCCAACACTAAAATAATTTTTCAAATCGAACCAGTATTACTCACGCAGAATAAACCAGGAGAAACATCATTTGTACTATGTCTGTAATGGGTAATTATTTTGCTGCGATGTTATTTTAAAACTGCTATATCTCCTAAGATATTCATTGAAATCGAATGATGTAAAGGGCAATTTTGTTTTAAATTAAATACTTGTGATGAATAACGTATTTATTTGGATAAGGATTAATATCATGTTTATAAAAATACCTTCGCAAATAATGCATTATTTTAGAACAAATTTCGTTAGCATAAAAATGGTTATAGTGAGCCAACCTTAAAAGATAGACATATGCTGTCGCGGACTTTTTTTTAGAACTTTTAAAGGGGAACAATTCTGTCATACATGATTTTTGCGAAACTTTAACTGTTTACGCAGCGCACGCAGCGGAAGCTCTCAAAAGGAAAAAATACTCTCCGATTTTGAAACATTCTTCATTGGTGCTCCGCTCCTATTGATCTTAGCGTGATGATATATAGCCTATAGCCTTCCTCGATAAATGGGCTATCTAACACTGAAAGAATTTTTCAAATCGGGCCAGTAGTTCCTGAGATTAGCGCGTTCAAGTAAACAAACAAACAAACAAACTCTTCAGCTGTATAATATTAGTATAGATTTGTGACTAGGTAACTGTTACCCGCGACTTCGTACGCGTGGATTATTTTTATCGCGGTACTCAACATTTTTTAGTTAAATTACTCCTACAATTGAAATTAAACTACTATATACGGATTTTATCGCGTTGTTTATTTGACACTTTATTACAAAATTTTGAAATACTCCTACAATCTAACATCAGTTGTCTGCCAGTGAAAGTCCCGTCAAAATCACTCCAGACGTTTCAGAGATTAGCCGGAACAAACGGACAGACAGACAAAAATTTAAGAAATATAATTTTTTATATAGGTGCCTTATATATGTACTTTCATATGCATTTAGTAAAAAGCTGTTATTTTTACATTGCAAACACACTTCAATTTTATTTACGTGATGACTTAAATTCAAGTACCTACATGACATATGCTTAGGTACCTATTATAAATCAAAATATACATCACGATTGTCATAATTTCATTGCCACTTATTTATATACTTGCTTATAAATTATTCTTAATTATTAAACGATGAATAAATACATAAGCGCGATTTGTCTACAGTTAAGTACACATTATATTTATTTAAATAAGCAGTGTCTCATATTATAATGTTAGTTGTAAATCTATAGGTAGGTATATGATTATGAGAAGAGATAACTTTGTATCCATTATTAAGTAGATACATAATAATATATTGCGCGCACGAAGGAATTTCAGGTTAACCATGCATACAGTTTATAAATAGAAGGATAGTAGTTTAGTAGTGTAGTATTTATAAATATATGTATGTAGGTATCATGTTCAAATTTCGATTGCAGTAGCATATTGACAACCAGAACATAATATGGAGTACTAGATGTCCCCGCGGTTTCACCCGCGTTTATCGTTCCTGCGCCGCCCCCGTGAGTCGTAGCGTGATGTTATATAGCCTATAGCCTTCCTCGATAAATAGGCTATCTAACACTAAAATATTTTTTTAAATCGAACCAGTTGTTTCTGAGATTAGCGCGTTCAAACAAACAAACAAACTCTTCAGCTGTTGTTGTTGTTGCAAACGCAAACGAAGTTGCGCGGGTCAGCTTGTTAACCAAGACAAACATCCATGTTCATGCACACAAATGTTTGACTTGTGCGGGAATCAAACCCGCGACCTCAGGCGTGGCAGTCGGTTACACTAACCATTACGCCATCGAGGCCGTTGAATTGCACACCAAAATATATTTAAAGAGATCAAAACAAGCGGGGCTCCTATTTTTGGGTGGGTTTAAGAAGGAACCTAACATAACCTAACCCTTCCGAGACGGAATGAAGTGATTTGAGGCGTATAGGTGCTCGTTATGATATATTTTAGTAAGCATGTTTGGCTGCGCAATTAGTATTTTTGGTGGTCATTATATTTAATCCCCTTTTTTTATTATCGTCTGCGAGCACAGTCTCAGACTCCGTACTGTTACTGTGAATTTCTTGACAGTCAAAACAGTTTGTCCGACCTGAGTATCAAACACCGCACATCAATAGCATTCACTATCGCTCAACCACCAACTCCGCCTATCTCATTTCAAGTCAACAATCTAAAATCTACATATAAACTAGAAGCTGTTTCCCAGCGCTTAAAATAGGAGGTCTATGAAAGAAGAGCGCGTCTGTTATTTGCGATGCCGTGCGGTTTTTACACACGGCGGGTTGTAAGCCCGTGCCCTCCGGCTAGAGGTCGTCTGGCTAGACGCTTTAACGCAAACGGAAAGTAATTATTCATTATTTCACTGTTTCTACGTCGCGTATCGTGTAAATGACTTCTAAAAAACACAAGCCATATAGCAGATTAGATGTTACCGCGGTTTCACCCGCGTTTATTGTTACTGCGCCGCCCCTGTGGGTCTTAGCGTGATGTTATATAGCCTAGAACCTTCCTCGATAAATAGGCTATCCAACACTAAAAGAATTTCTCAAATCGAACTAGTAGTTCCTGAGATTATCGCGTTCAAACAAACAAACAAACTCTTCAGCTTTATAATATTAGTATAGACTAGATGTTCCCGCGGTTTCACCCGCGTTTATCGTTACTGCGCCGCCCCCGTGGGTCGTAGCGTGATGTTATATAGCCTATAGCCTTCCTCGATAAATAATCTATCCAACACTAAAAGAATTTCTCAAATCGAACCAGTAGTTCTTGAGATTAGCGCGTTTAAACAAACAAAGCTGGGTGCCCAGTTAATGCTGAGCTGGTGACCCTTTTCGGCGAGGGCATACACATTTTGTTTTTTAATATGTATAATATTTTTGTTTATTTTGTTTTAATTAATTGTGTGTGCTCTGTTTGAAATAAACAAATTCAGCTTTATAATATTAGTATAGATTATGTGGTTGCTTTGCCATTACCAGTGCAGTTTATTACTGCCGCACACTGGGCTATTAGTGGTGGCGATGTGGCTAAAACAAGCCAATTAACGCAACTTGCGTGACGGAGGCCCAATCACCCTCTTTCCCCCTTCCCGGTCCTTCTCCTTCCCACTTCCTTTCCGAAAGGGTTGGCAACGCGCAAGTGTTGCCTCTGGTATTGCAGGCGTCTATAGGCTACGGTGACCACTTACCATCAGGTGTACCGTATGCTTGTTTGCCACATTAGTAGTATAAAAAAAATCAACGGGTTGCACTGCGGGAGTGCCGGCAGAAGTGAAAACTTGAATATTAACGTTGTGCATTTTTGATATTTTGGAATGGTTAGGTAATAATTTTGCACGAATTGCTTTAATTATTATCAGTATAAAAGTACTATCATTTATGTGGTAAAATACAATATACATTTATTGCGCTATCGTACACAAACATGACAATTCTCCCTCCGTCTTACTAATTTTCGATCAGTTCACGTGTCCTGACGCGCGTTTAACATATTTTACCCATCACAAAAAAAGTGCACAACGCCGCTAAAGAAGTTTTCACTTCAAAAAAGAACTATCAGTCCTGTAGTGGTTGGTTGCGGTCACAAGTCGTTGTAACTTGTGCCACAATATTAATATTATATCCGCGGGCAAAATCTAGTAATAACTACATATTATAAAACAGAATCCCCAGCCGCGTCTGTCTGTCTGTTCGAGATAAACTCAAAAACTACTAAACGGATTTTCATGCGGTTTCACCAATAGAGAGTGTTTCACGAGAAAGGTTAAGGTGTATAGTTTGTTAAGGTTTTGTACTACTCGTGCGAAGCCTGGGCGGATCGCTAGTATAGTATAACAAGTTTTACCCCGCGGTTACACCAGCGTAAGTCCCGTTCCCGTGGGAATATCGGGATAAAAAGTAGCCTATTTGTGAATCCAGGTCTCCAGCTATCTACAAGCCAAGCTACCAAGTTTCATCGCAATCGGTCCTATAGTTTTTACGTGAAAGAGTAACAAACATCCATACATCCATACAAACTTTCGCGTTTATAATATTAGTAGGGATACTATACCATTTTAAATACGTGTATGAAATGCACACAAGTGATTACTCTCTCAAAGAGATTCCTACAATGTTATATAATTTCCAAGGTAAAAACCATTCTCATGGTGTAATTGTTTATGGGATTAAATATAATGACATTAATGACCACCAAAAATAGTAATTGCGCAGCAAAATATGCTTACTAAAATATATCATAACGAGCATCTATACGCCTCAAATCACTACATTCCGTCTCGAAAGGGTTAGGTTTATGATAGGTTCCTTCTTAAACCCATCCAAAAATAGTCCGTCGACATATTATTGTGATCTCTTTAAATATATTTTGCTGTGCAATTTGGTGACCATTTACTATTTTTGACTGTTATATTTTACTATAGCTGGTGATAAGTTAAACATAAGCCATTGTATATCTCGTTAGTTTAATAGTAGATAAGTATTAGTTTTACTTGTAGCAAAAAGTGTAATAGACTTTTTGTTACACATACTCTCGGTTAAATAGTTACAAGACAGAACAATGGCTTAAGCTAGACTATTCAATAAAAGTTCAAGAGTTCAATGTTATGTATTCTGTTATTTGTTTGAAGTGTGACGCGTGTGGGAGGTGTGTTTGAGGAGTTATTCTAATGAATAATGATATGATATACATATGTTACGAACTAGATGTGCCCGCGGTTTCACTCGCGTTTATTGTTACTGCGCCTCCCCCGTGGGTCGTAGCGTGATGTTATATAGCCTATAGCCTTCCTCGATAAATAGGCTATCCAACACTAAAATAATTTTTCAAATCGATCCAGTAGTTCCTGAGATTAGCGCGTTCAAACAAACAAACAAACTCTTCAGCTTTATAATATTAGTATAGATAATGTGCCAAATAATAATAATGACCACCATACCTATAGTGCATAAGTGAATGTGCAAACACAAGTGCACTCTATTTCATTACCCTCATAGCCAGATAAGATGGCAATCCAACTGGAGAGAGTTTAGGCGTAGCTCCAACGGCTTTAGGTGCTTGCCGTGCCACCAACTTCCTAACTCCGGGCAAGGGCGGCGCCAAGGGGGGGGGACAGGGAGGGCCAGCTGCCCCCCCTAGAGATTCTAAAAAAGCTTAATGGGCTCTCGACTTTACCTACAATTCATACTTTTCTCATTCTCCATATCAACATGCCCCCCCCTTGGGCCATCGGCTGGCTCTTGACTCCGGTTTTCTATTAAGAATTTGAGGTCAGAAAAACTTAATAACTTTTTGTCAGCCCGACCCGGACACCCATCCGATACGGCATACACAGCAGTCGCATTCAATGACGCTGCTTCAGCGAGGCAAATAAGCTGTCCCCTGATGGTAAACGTAATCGTCTCCTATGGATGCTTGCAATGCCAGTCCTATACGCGTGAATCACTCTGTTGTCGAGCCAACAGAATCACTCTTTCTACTGAAGACACACAGAATTAGTAGTGGCAGTAGGAACTCTGCTAACATTTCCAGTCGAAGAAAGCCAGCATTGAGAACAAGCGTAAAGTATTATATTACCTGGTAATTTCGAAAGCCGGTCGATATACCGAAGACTAATAAAATAATGTAGTATTCTCTGCTTATCCCTTCAGCAATCAGGTGTAATAGATTGCCACATGTCGTTAGAGCTTAAACCGCAGTTGTAGGCTGATCCTTAGTTAATCAAATGCGTCCATTAGTGCATAAAGTAGGTTATCAATACTAGGCATCACAGACAAAGATTACTGCTACGATCATGATGACTTCTAAGAAACTTGTCTATTACTTGCCTTGGAGGAAAGTGATGTAAGAAAAGTAATAACAGTGTATGTGACTGTGGTGCATGAGGTCTCAAGTTTCCTTATGTCGGGTCAACAAACAGTTATTGTATTTTTCTGACAAGACGTTTTGTACTCATCCTACGACTCGGAAAGCACGTAAAGTCCGGCCTGCACCTTATTTCGTTCCGGTCGTGTCGGATTGCCGTCCCATCTGATAATGAGAGTTACGGAACAGAAAATGCACTTGTATTTGCGCACGAACTATAATATCCTGCGCAGAAGGCCAGTCTCCGTTAAGATTGGCCGCAATTACTAAAATTCAGTCTGGAGGACATTATTATTACCTTCAGGTTGCATTGGCCGTGGTCACAAGTTGACTGGTTCGGCGATGTCATGACCACGTTTGCGAGGCGGATGAATCTTTCAACACATTTTAATTTTCCATGTACCGATGTGTCTGTATTTAGATCTGAATCGTTGAGATTACGGACATATCGGCTATCATATGGAATAGGGGTAGGTGGCAGTAAAAGAAAATATAATAATATATGAATAGAAAACCCCTTAGCAAGCAGGGGTTTGGCACATATATACATATATAGTCCTCCTCATCGATTTCGATGACGGCGACCTCAGAAGTCATGGATCTTTTCTTTGGTAAGCTCTAATATGGCTTGCTAGACCGAACTTGGTCTTGAATGTCCTACGACAGATTTGGCAGTAGAGTTGGCCTGTGTTGTTGTACGTATAAGTGTAGGAGGGTTTAGGCCTTTCTTTAAGTATTTGGCGTTTTAAGTCAATCGTTTCGAGACGGTTCGGTGGCACATATATAGTAATGACAACCCTGTCTTAATGTCGCCTCGGTTGCTATGAGGGCGGTGTGGAGGCCACTGCTCTTAGACCACACGACTGCTTACCATTAGGTGGAGTGTGGTCATTTTAACGAGCAAAATAAAAAAACACTGTACTACTGCTGGGCATGGGCCTTTTATCAGTGTGAGAAGGGGAAGGCTACAGTTCACCACGCTGGCCCTGTGCAGGTTGGCAGACTTCACATATCTTTGAGAACATTATGGTGAACTTGTACAGACATGTAGGTTTCCTCAAGATGTTTATTTTTTACCGTTAAAGCGAGCGATACTTAACTATTTAATACAGACATAACTTCGAAAAGTTAAAGATGCCCGCTTTAGGATCGAACTCGATACTTCTGCGTGGCAGTTCAACGGTCACCCTAGTGGGTGACCGAAGCAGCGGTAGCCTAGTGGCTAACGCTGCTTCAGGTTTAGCATAGTTAAAGGATATAATAATATGACGTATAAGTGCAGAAAAATAGATAATCATGGTCGAATATAGATATGTTTCGTCCATATAAGTTGATGCGCAAAATTCAGCTTCGTTGCATAAAATTGCACGTTCCTCTGATGAGTACCTACGTTTTAAGATAGAAGATACAAAAACTGCGAGAGAAAAAGTGATAGCTATCTATAATAATCTACGTCAATAATGTAACACGTGCAGTCGATGTCTTTGTCGCACCCGCGATAGAATATATTTGTTCGTCTCGTTCGACGTCTTGCTCTAGGCGAAAAGATTGAATAGTTGATAATATTTTGGCGCGCATATAACATATCTACGTCTTATCTATACTAATATTATAAAGCTAAAGAGTTTGTATATTTGTTTGTTTAAACGCGCTAATCTCAGGAACTAATGGTTCGAATTGAAAAATTATTTTAGTGTTGAATAGCCTATTTATTGAGGAAGGCTATAGGCTATATAACATCACGCTACGACACACGGGGGTCTTGCAGTAACCATAAACGCGAGTGAAACTGCGGGCACAGCTATTATATATAACTAGATTTTGCTCGCGGATTTGCTCGTGTAAATGTAGGTTAGGTCATTAACAGTCTTTTTTCTGGATAAAATCTACGCTACGTCCTTTGCTGTTCCTCTGACAACGTGTATGAGAAATTTAATGATAATCGTTCAAATAGTTAATGCGCAAAAGCGTAACAAACAAACTCACATTCACATATATAATATTAGAGATATCTTCGATCTGACTGCCTCGGTAGCGTAGCGGTAGTGTTAACTAGTGTGCATGACGTCACGGGTTCGATTCTCGATTGGGGCAAAGTTCAAGTATTACCGTGGTTCAAGAGATGTTATAATGAAAAAATGAAATGAAAAGATTTTAATTTTAGTACCATCATGACATGCATCATCAATTATTATAGAATGCGGGTATAACAAAAAAGTAAATAAAAATATGTAAGTTCTGTTACTATTATGTGTATATATAGTTGGTCACACCTGTTTCTATGGATTTCTACTGGCTACGATCCTGGCATATTCAGTCATAACATTCTTCATTCACGCCCGTGGGTTTAGGCTACTCTTTACTTGGCCTTTGTCCGAATAAATTCGTAATCCTAACTAATATTATAAAAACGAAAATGAGTTTGTTTGTTTGTTTGTTACCTTTTCACGCCTAAACCACAGAACCGATCATTCTAAAATTTTGCATATACATTGTGGGGTGTACAGAAACGGACATAGGCTACCTTTCATCCCGAAAAAAATTACTGTTCCCGAGGAAAACAACAATAACGTTCTTATGATAATAGATGGCGCCACGCGTCTTTCGAATCATGATTGAATTATATTATTACAAGCAGAGTACAACCCGAATTGATTGTCAAATTCTAAATTAACGCGAGCGAAGTACTTTTAAAAGGTACCTTATGCCTTTTTCTATTCTTTCGTTAATGTGTATGCGAAATTTCATGATGAGCGGTCGAGAAGTTAAGGTGTGAAAGCGTGACAAACAAACTCACATACTAATCTGTACTAATATTATAAAGCTGTAGAGTTTGTTTGTTTGAATGCGCTAATCTCAGGAACTACTGGTTCGATTGCAAAAATTCTTTAAGTGTTGGATAGCGTATTTATCGAGGAAGGCTAGGCTATATAACATCACACTACGACCCACGGGGGTGGCACAGTAACCATAAACGCGGGTTAAACCGCGGGAACGTCTAGTTTATAATATTAGTTAGGATTAGGATAATGCATAACATCTCCAAGACGGTAAGCGTGAATGTACTATTGATTGTTGTTATGTCATGAGCGCAGGTTCAATAGGGTATAATGATGTCAGTCCTGTATATAATAAACTGTTCCACTGCTGGGACCGGCCCTCTTCCTAGTGGGAGAAGGCCATAGTCCACCACGCTGGCCCAGTGCGGATTAGCAGATTTCAGACATCTTTGAGAACATTCAGACATGCAGGTTACCTAACGATCTTTTCCTTCACCGTTAAAGCGAGCGATAATTAACTATTTAATGCGCACATATCTTCGAAAAGTAAAAGGTGCTTGCTTAAGGATCGAACTCGAGACCTCTGCGTTGCAGTTCAACGGTCTCCCACTAGCCTATCGCTGCTATAGGGGTCTACGTCAAGTTAAAAAAATGAAACGGTAGACGATAAATTAGAATAAAGCCTTATAGTATTATTAAATTAAATTTGAAAATTTATAAATATGTCTGGATATTTGTTGCTCAAATGCACGTAAACCATGAAACTGATGTGAATGGTTTTTTTTAACCTGTGGGTATGCCAATTACGCTAACCTCTTCGCGGGAAAAGGGGAGCGGAGCGGGTATATAAGGCTCACTTAAAGGAAGCCCCAGGTCCTACCGACTAAACCTACTTTAATGATGTGTGATAGCTGAAACTGAAACGATCTACTTTTAGCGATCCGATCCACCAAGTGCTCCACCAGTGCCCAATGCAGGCTTGACGCCTGCGGCGTCGCCCGCAGGCGTCAAGCCTGCTTTGTCAGTGAAGAATGCGACCGCTACCGAATTCCTCTTACTGTCAACCATATGCAGGACATGGATGAAAACTTACAATATGTTTTATCCTGGTATGCGTCTCCAACAGTCAAGCGAGCGGTCTGATGCTGATAGTATACACTTAAAGCGATATTTTCCAATAGTGATTGATCATTGTATTGTGGTTTGTTCTATTAATAACACAAGTGATTGATAAAATACTAGTGTATGACCTTTTAATAGCGGTTTATTAACATTGTATTGAAGAGCTTAATAAATGCTTTGATCGTACCTACAGTTGTGTGATTGGGAACTAGTGGTTATGGGGGCTGGAGCATGGATCCGTACTTATTGAACTTTTTAATTAGGTTCAGTTATCAGGTAGGATTTTGAATATAGTGATTTGTGCATGATAATTACGCCCATGTCACCTACCTAAGTGAATTATCGAAGGATGTGATACACTTCTGCATATACCCTTATAAGCAAAAGTATATCACATCCTGCGGTAAAATATTTTGATCTAAGCTTTAAGACTTGCGCATTCGCCAGATTTGGACACACCCTAAGATTATACCTATATTTTGTCAGCCATGTTTAGGTGACAATAGGATAGAGCAGCAAATCAAATTTAAAAAAATAATGGTAATTTAATAAAATCGCTCGGTTATGGACGCAATATCAATATACAAAAAGTACCTAGTTACTAAAATATTTTTTTAAATTATTACGATAAAATATTTGAACAAGCCTTACTTTTAATCTTATGGCTAGTTTTATGTGTTTGTGTATAACCCATAATACCATAAACGGAGCGGCCGATGGCTATGTAACTTATACTAGCGGATAGTTTAGTAGCGGTATGATAATGAGTACAATGACTCATAGCGATGAACGAATCGATTCTAGACGCGATCCAAAATGGCGTCCATACACAAAATTAACCGGAAGGGACTACTGTTACTGATAAGATATTTATGGAGGGAAAAATATTTGGGCGGTAGTATCACGCCTGTTATTTTATGATGAGTTGATGGAACTGTAATGACGTGTATTAAATGTTGATTAGGTTAAAATGGCGGCAATTGATCCTTTTGATGTGTTAAGCTTTTCAGAGGCATAATCATAACTAATATTATAAATCCGAATGTGAGTTTGTTTTTTACACTTTCACGCTTTAACTATTCGACTGATCATCATGAAATTTCGCATACACGTTTAGTGTAACCGCGTCTGAGGTCGCTGGTTCGATTCCCGCACAAGTCAAACATTTGTGTGCATGAATATAAATGTTTGTCTTGGTCTGCGTGTTTCTATGTATAATATGTATGTAGCTAATTACAAAAAAAGTATATACCTATGTTTATCCATTGTCTAGTATCCATAGTACAAGCTCTGCTTAGTTTGGGCTAGATGGTGTTGTGTGTATGTGATAGAATATTATTATTATTATTATACAAGTACACCCGCCATGACATAAAAAGTCTAGGCTAGTAAAATGAAAACTATAGAGTAATAGCTTTTGCCCGCGGCTTCGCTCGCGATAATTTAGAATTTGACAATCAATTCGGGTTGTACACTGCTTGTAATAATATAATTCAATCATGATTCGAAAGATACGTGGCGCCATCTATTATCATAAGAACGTTATTGTTATTTTCCTCGGGAACAGTAATTTCTTTCGGGATGAAAGGTAGCCTATGTCCATTTCTGTACACCTGACAACGTATATGCAAAATTTCAGGATGATCGGTTCAGTGGTTTAGGCGTGAAAATGTAACAAACAAACAAACTTATTTTCGCTTTTATAATATTAGTTTGGATTAGGATTCTGCTTACGTTTAGGTACCTACTTCAAACAGGTGTTTAGACTGGTTTAATTTTGGTCTATTAGAATATTGGCTGTACAATAATTCACCTGATGACGTCAGTTCGCATCCCGCCATCGATAAGTGCTGGAATGTTATCGATAAATAAATAAAGTGCTGAATTCTGCATACTATCCTGTATTCGTTAGGTGTTGTTAAATGCACTATGTTAGATATAAGACGATGGATTTTATACTATGGCGATCAAATATACGATAAGTCTGGCGGCGATTAGCGAGGTTTTGCGACGTTGGGTGGGGTCAGTCTATAGATGGGTGACCGCTTAGTGGTATTTCATCTGAACGTCTCCGTGCTTCGGAGGGCACGTAAAAAGTTGATTCCCGGTTGTTGCCAAATTGACAGCAGTCGTTAGCCATGTCAGAGTCTACGGGCGGCTTGTACAACTCTTGACAACAGGTTGGCCACTAACCACACGAAAAGAAAGAAAGACCGATAGACGGCCTAAAAGCTTAACACATTTTTGTGTCAAAAAGTTTCGGTGTCAACCTAACTAATATTATAAATTCGAATATGATTCCGTTTGTTTGTTTGTTACGTTTTCACACTTAACTACTCGACCGATCATCATGAAATTTTGCTTATACGTTATCAGGGGTACAGGAACCGACAAAGTAAGTTTATATCCGTAAAAAGTACTGGTCTCGAGCTAGCAAAACCGCGGACAATAGCTATTTAGCAGAAGTCCCTGAAGGGGGTATCAATTGAGAACCGAGATTGCAGCATTTCTGCATGGCGGAGCAAAAAATATTACAATCAGGACTTCAATCGCTACCATATACTCAATATTTTAACGTATTTTGAGAAAAGTTTGTTTGTAGTAATGGCATTTTATTTATTTATGTACATTATTTTTAAGTACTATCATTGATGTATAAAGAACCTAGATACACAATCAGCGGCAAAAACGTCCTCACCAAATGAGCACCCACTTGAACATTTGGGTGCTCATTTAATTTAGTACCGTTCGATCGCTCCGAGAGTAAACATGGCGCAGAGCTCGTTTAAAACTTGTAAAATCACACTTCCAGGACACTAAAAAAGGACGGTGTTTCATATTTTCGGTAAGTAATAATGTTATTATTATAATTATATTATAATACTGATTATTGCGTCAAGGAATCAACGTAAAATATTTTTTCCTGTTTATTTCGTAACAAAGAGCGACCGTATAACACGACTCAATTAAATGAACACTTACTAAACGCATTAATCATACTATTGTATTTCTACTTGATTAGTCCGGGTTATATGTTGACTCTGTTCTAATATTAATAGGGACGCTGTTACTTTTTAAAAATAAATATATTTTATTTGTTTTAAAATGATAATGCGATTGTATATATTATTGATTACTAGACTTGTTTTATTACAAACCATAACAGTATTCACTTAATATTTTTTTTGAAATGATCTTTACGGTATCCTTATAGTGGGATATTTATAAAATGTATCTACATACTTATGTTGGATTTCAGCTTTCCTCGAGATCCCGTGTGATGTGCAAAATGGATATCCGTCATAGCACAGCAATGATCACAAGCAAGCACAGCAACAACAACACTTATCATAATTTTTGGGAGTCAGCTTATATTCTTGAAAGTGCCATATTAACAAACAACAATCATGTAAATAATATTATTAATAATATTATATATAATATTATCGAGAGATATATCAAGATAAGATTGCATTATAATATAACAAAGAAGGATACGAAAATAAATAAAACCCATCAAAAAGAAGATTATACAATAAACTGTATTTGTTTCATGGAAATTAAAAATCTTATTATGTCGTATCTTTTTAAGTTTGAAATCTTAACTTTCTCTCTCGTTTTATCGTTTTATGTTACTTTAATTTGTATGTACAATCAATCGCGTAATGTTCAAACACGTATAATTTCAAAGTCGGGCCACCAAGTATATGAACAGCAATGAAATATACTCGTAATGTAATTTACGTGCGTATTAATTATCTATTATATATTAACGTAAAAGTAAAACCAAATATGTGTTAAAAACACACATTCACATGCATTTTATAAACTACATAATTACGTCAGAATATTAATATACATTAAAATTTATAAAAACAATATTCGACTCCATTCATTCTCGCGAACCCTGCTCGTAAAATTTTATTACCTTTTTTAGATAGCCTTGTATATTCAACTTAATGTTCAGGTGTTAAGGTTTAATTTGCATTAATTAAGGTTTATATAGTTAATATAACTACTTATAAGCAACTGAGGACAGTTTTAACTGTAAGTTTTGTACGGGATTGTGTATCCAGGGTTTTTATATATCAATGAGTACTAGACATAAATCGCTCCCTGTATAATGCCCCAAGCCCGCATTTAGGTACCTACTTAATCCGTGACTGGTCATATCATATAGTACATCACTCATATTATTTAGGGAAATACCCTTTCAAATAATATTCCTGGAATAAAATACATAATACATGCAATAATAAATCAGTGTGTGTCTGTTTGTCTGCTCGCAGGGACGGCGCGGCGCGATAATGCGCGGGCGCAGATAATCGTATCGCCACCGACACTACTGTGACTACTGTGAGTATGATTACAATTTATTTACTTTGTTATGTGTTATATTTAGACTGTGTAGCTAAAAATATGTATCTTTATTTACTGAGAGACCCGTGATATTGGCGATTGTGCAGTTCGAGTCATTTGCAAAGTTAAGCAACGTTAAAATCGTGATGATTATAAATGGGTGATCTTTTAAGGTCATGCCCTCCAAGGCTCCGAAAGAATGTACAAAAATATACTATATGATTTTTTCAAAGAGCTCTGTGTCTATATAAACTATACGTCAAAATATGTTTTTAAATATTTTGCAATTTTTCGATTCGATTTGAATTCGAAAAATGCAAATGTGGTCTTTCAAATGCAGTCAATGCATCTTACAGTACTGAAAGCCAAACTGAATCATGAAAAAGCAGTTGGTGTTCAATTGTGATTATAAGAAAGATGGGTTGCAGGTAAGATAAAAAGATAGAAAAATAAGAACAATAGAAAATCCCCAAGCTGTTTTAATCACCATGCTGGAGAACACGTTATCAACCATTTAGTTTATACCATGGGAGTAATGGTATACATCGACTCCATAATAATGGTCTTCAGATCGAAATTCGGCTAAGGCGGCCTTAACGAAGACTGGACTGGAGATATTATAGTGCATAAGTGTGTGGGCAAACAAGTGCAGTCTCTGTTCTCAAACTTTCATAAACCGATGGGGAGCAATCTGGCACGACCGGAGAAAGATCAGACGCAGAAATGCTTTACCTACTTTCTGAGTTAGAAGACTGCAACACCGCCGACTTCCTAACTCCAAGCTGCTATTAAGAATAGCTTGACAGAAAAACCGAATAACTTTTTGCTCGCTAAGAAAGCTAGAACCCGAACCTTCGTATTCAGGATACTTACGTCACCGAAACAGTTAAAATTTTCTCTTATTTTAGAACCTTCATAAACCAGTCGCACAGTCAGGTTTCAATCGTAGAAAACTTTTTCTCGATACCTTCTTTTTTTAATAGGCTTGCGTTTGACCGCGATCTCACCTGATGTAAAGTGAAGATGCAGTCGACGATGGAGCAAGCTTGCTTAGAAGATTACCTATTCACTCGCGACTTGAAGACACCCAGATTCTACTCATCGGGAAACACAGACATAGAACTTTTGCCATCTATATCAGTTTATATAGGGAACCACATATTCAAACATCTGTTTTAACCTTAGAATATCGTTATCTGGTCACAGAGGTCAGACAGCAGTCCAACCGTAAAAATGATTCAGCCGATTTTGTTTAGACTAGATCGCTGACCCCAAAAATACAGCAAAAATAAGGTTACGTTAATTATTGTTATCTATTTTAATATAATACGATGTTTGATTAAATGTATTTTGTAAAGGGAAATACGGAACTGTTTCTTGTAATCACTATTTACAAGAAAGCTAAACATATCCCTGAAAAATTATCATTTAGGTACTAGATTTTCCCCGCGGTTTCGATCGCGTAAATGTAGATTAGGTTAAGTTATTAGTAACTACTTTTTTTCTGGATGAAAGATACCCTGTCTTTTTTGTCCCTCTCACAACATGTATGCGAGATTTCATGACGATCGGTCGAGTAGTTAAGGCGTGACAGTGTAACAAACAAACTCACATTCGAATTTACAATATTAGTTAAAATTTAACGACTGCACATATAGCGTAGTGGTTTAAGTGTTCGCCTCGCCACTGGTACTGCGACGAGTGTTGTGGGTACGATCCCTGCACGGGACAAAACATTGTGAGCTCCACAAATAGTTGAACTGAGTCTGAGAGTTCTTTGTGTCCGCTGTTTCAATGCTTGTAAAGTTCTCCACGACACAGGAATTATCCCTTGTGCGGAAGTTATAGCAAACTCCCGCTCCAAGAATAAAAGAAGAGTCTGCCTAGCATTTGACCGCGAATCTATTGCGTCCATTACAGGTTAAGTATGTGTACAATATTATGCGCAGAATTAGATGAAGTCGCGCATATTTTAGCTAAAGCCCAAATCTAGTAAACTGTGAAAGCAACATCTAAATCCAATCTGTGGCTATCCGTGATGACGGCTTAAATCTTAATCCTAACTAATATTATTAAATTCAGGAGACTAATAAAGGCCTGTGATTTAACTATCATGCATATTATAGAAGTCACGAAGCCATGATGAAAGATATTCCTTACCATTGTTTTTGATATTATAAATACGCATGTGAGTTCATTTGTTTGTTTGGTACGCTTTCACGCTTTATCTACTCAATCGATAATCACGAAATTCATTCATCCCGAAAAAAGTACTGTTCCCGAGAGATAGCTAGTAAAAATAAAAGATTGTCCCGTGTGCGATGTGTACCCAAAACTGTAAGCATGGCGACTGCAATGAAGCTACTGCGCGAGAGGCATTCAATGAAATAGTTTTAACTATATACATACTTAATAATTATTTATTTATTTCAGAAATGAGATTGTAGGTTAGGGAGGTAATTGAATAGATTAGAAGTGAGTCTGTATTGTTGTCTGTGTGTTGCAGGAGACAAGATGGCGTCAGTTTGGAAGCGGTTGCAGCGCGTGAACAAGCGCGCGGCGAAGTTCCAGTACACCGCCTCCTACCACCGGGTAGACTTGGAGACATCGCCTAAATGGTAAACTAAATCATAAATTTGCTGGCTATCAAGCATAATGCAAAAATCGAGCAGCGATAGCTCAGTGAGGAGACCAACAGACTGCAATGCAGAGGGTCTCGGGTTCGAACCCACGTCGCGCACCTCTGACTTTCGGAAGTTATATGACTTTTCGAAATTATGTGCGTATTGATTGACAATTATTGCCTGCTCCGTGCCTCGAAAAGCACGTTAAGCCGTCGGTCCCGACTGCCATGAATATCTATGGCAGTCGTTATTGGGAGAGTGTCGACACAAAAGATCCCATTGGGTCGAAGTGTCGCCGGTCTGCACTGACTGGCCCCCACATAAGATAAGATAATGCAAAAGCCATAATGACGAGAGTTTGCCAAGGGATTAAATAACTGGAGGAATGCTATAGCGATGTGGAACTGTCCCTAAAGAAGCAATCCGAATAACTCGCCAGTTACAGCCAGAAATTATGGTTGGATTTCGGCCACTAGGCGACCCCTAGTACAGACCGATAAAAATGTTAAAAACTATATAGGTACATAATATTGTCTCCATAAGAAAACAACGCGATAACAATAAAAAAGTTGGGGATTGCCGATAGAAGTGAAAACTTTAATCCTTGATCATAAACACTTCTTTATAAACAAAAAAAAAAGGGGCGCGTCGGATGCCTGATACTCTCTTCGGGGTTATTAAGGGTGTCGAAATTTCGTTATTTTTTGCGTAGGACGCACTATTTCTGAGATATTGTTAATATTCTAAAATAATTAAAAAATGGAAAGCGTGGAAACGTGACAATGACGAAGCGTGCCGATGACGCGAGTTCTATGATTTTTGTTCACCCAAGAAGTGCTCAACGCGCCTAAAGAAGTTTTCACTTCAAAAAATCATTGTTTGTTTTTAACTACACTCGACAATCATTCAACAACAATTTTTTACACTTAGTTTGCCTGTCGATTGACCAAAATATATCATAAGAGCTTCAAGCCTTGTGGTACACAACGCATTGAACATTTTGGGCTCAATATGTAAATTGTAATATTTACATATACAACCTTAAAATATGACACTTGCGACGTTGCCTTCCTGAACCCAACGCGTAAACGCTCCTAAATGCCGACATGGTCGACAGTGGGCTTGACTTGAAACTTTATACAGTAATACCTTGAACTTACGCGATAGGTGGACAGAGCAATAACCGCGTAAGTCGAATTCGCGTAATTAGGCTATAATTTCGCATATAAATACATATAGGTACTATAAATTATTTTTAATTGAGGCAAGAAGCTAATGAAAATAATCATTCGGTCAATATTTTAATTTTCAGAAAACCTTAGGTTATCCATATAATAATGTCCTCCAGACCAAATTTCGGTCACGGCGGCCAATCTTAACGGAGATTGGCCATCTGCGCAGGAGATATTATAGTGCACAAGCGTGTGCGCAAACACAAGTGCACTCTCTGTTCCCTAACCCTCAAGATCCGATGGGACGGTAATCCGACACGACCGGAGAGAGATCAAGCGCAGGACCAACGGCTTTACGTGTTCCGAGGCACTGGGGTGTCCGACACCGCCAACTTCCTAACTCCGAGCTGTTATTGAGATTTCTTAACAGAAAACTCAATAACTTTTTATTGGCCCGACCCGGGTTTCGAACCCGAGACCTCATATACAGCAATCGCATTTACTACCGCTGAGCCACGGAGGCAGTTCATATATAAAATCGCCAACTGAAGTTATTTTGATATAGAAGGCTTCATAAAATCTAACAAAGTACTTTGACGTCTCAAAGATTTTTCTGCCGTCTATTCGTCAATTCCTGGACAATAGTGTAGATGCAGTAAGTCTATAATCGAAAATCGAGAGTTGTGTGATACTCAAATAAAATACGAATTAACCAGATTTGAAAATCGCGTAACTCCGGATTTGCGTAAGTCGGGGTAGCGTAAGTTGAGTTATTACTGTATGCAATAAGTTAATATTCTTGATATTCGAATGAAAACGAGCGCGGTAGCTAGTCTTATTTATTAATATCGTCAAGGGTAAAGACCCTGAAGTGGTAATTAGGCAGTAGTACGTCATCCAGTTATCACTACGCGAAATGAATGTCAATCGAAACGGAGTACTATAGGTATACATTTAATTTTGTGTTATTCTATCACATATCTACTATCAGCCCAGAAGAACCTATGCCATCTAGTGGGTATAATAACAGGACACTGCTCACTCCACAAACACCTTTTCAACATCGGTACTACTGACAGCCCCTTATGTAGGGGGCTGCATGGAGACCGAGGAGACATTGGCTCACGTCCTCCTACATTGTAAAAGCGTGAGCAACCAACGGGCGAAGTAACTACTAAACAATCCAGAAAAGATGAATGAAGTACTGCGCAACACCGGTCTACCTATCTTTCTGGACGCAGCTGAGGTGCTATATGAGTAACCCAACAAATTTTTCGCGTCGGTCATTTAAGCACAATGGCACAATTGTAGGGCTAAGTGCGGACAACACACGTCCAACTAATTAACTATTTATACTATCAGCCCGCCTAGACTTCGCCATGGTACATAATATATTTCTTAAGCCTTTCAAATAGTGAAATAATTATTTAAATCAGATAAGTCGTTCCGGAGATTACGCATCGAAACTTTTGAGTCAATATTTACGTGGAAAAAGAACTATAAATATAAATATACTAGTTTTCACCCGCGGCTTCGCTCGCGTAAATGTAGGTTAGGTTAGGTTAGGTCTGCAACAGTTATTTTTTCTGGATGAAAGGTACCCTATGTCCTATTCTGTACCCCTGACAACGTGTATGCAAAATTTCATGTTGATCAGTTGAGTAGTTAAGGCGTGAAAGCGTAACAAACGAAAAAAACAAACAAACTCATTTTCGCATTTATAATATTAGTTAGGATTCCATCTATGATACACTTTTACCTTAGTACAGGTACAGAGAGTATTAAAAGAATTTTTGAAAATGAGTCCCCAATAAATTACTTAATCCTGATCAGTATCTATACTAATATTATAAAGCTGAAGAGTTTGTTTGTTTGTTTGTTTGTTTACTTGAACGCGCTAATCTCAGGAACTACTGGCCCGATTAGAAAAATTCTTTCAGTGTTAGATAGCCCATTTATCGAGGAAGGCTATAGGCTATATATCATCACGCTAAGATCAATAGGAGCGGAGCACCAATGAAGAATGTTTCAACATCGGAGAGTATTTTTTCCTTTTGAGAGCTTCCGCTGCGTGCGCTGCGTAAACAGTTAAAGTTTCGCAAAAATCATGTATGACAGAATTGTTCCCCTTTAAAAGTTCTAAAAAAAAGTCCGCGACAGGATATGTCTATCTTTTAAGGTTGGCTCACTATAACCATTTTTATGCTAACGAAATTTGTTCTAAAATAATGCATTATTTGCGAAGGTATTTTTATAAACATGATATTAATCCTTATCCAAATAAATACGTTATTCATCACAAGTATTTAATTTAAAACAAAATTGCCCTGTACATCATTGGATTTCAATGAATATCTTAGGAGATATCGCAGTTTTAAAATAACATCGCAGCAAAATAATTACCCATTACAGACATAGTACAAATGATGTTTCTCCTGGTTTATTCTGCGTGATTACTACTGGTTCGATTTGAAAAATTATTTTAGTGTTGGATAGCTTATTTATCGAGGAAGGCTATAGGCTATATAACATCACGCTACGACCCACGGGGGCGGCGCAGTAACGATAAACGCGGGTGAAACCGCGGGAACATCTAGTCTAGTATAAATGCGAAAGTGAGTTTGCTTGTTTGTTTGTTACACTTTCACGTGTAAACTACTCTAGCGATCATTATAAAACTTGACATACACTTTGTCAGGGGTAGAGAAAACGATATAGTAATATTCTCAAGCAAAGCTGTGGCCGAAATCTAGTCATATGTTCTAACCCCTAGGGTATTTCTGGTTAACTAACTAAATTCACGCATAGAAAGAAGAAAGAAAGAAAATACATTTATTTTGACGGAAAACACACAACACATACTGCAGACAGCATAAACGTAGTAGGTATACAGTTAGACAGGAAAAGACAATGGGACACTAGGACAAAAGTAAATGACAATTTAAAATACAATAATATTATAAATTTATGGCATCATTAATTAAAATAAATATTACTTAAAATAACAGAATGCAAAAAATAAAAATAAAAAGATAAACACAAATAGGAAATAAATAAACAAATATGCAAATAAACAAATAAAAAATATAAATATAAACCCTTGGCTCAATCCATTTAATAAATAGGTATATAACGTAGCGTAAGCAGTGTGTAGCGTATCTTGTAGGTAGCTACTATCAGAAGCGTTCACAGATTAGCCATGTGTGTCAATCAATACACGAACGCTCAGATATGGGTACATTCGTACCCGGTGTGTTTTGCCCATTCATGCGTTGTAATCTGGCCATGTGTACCCAAATCATTGAACATGTACCGTATTTGGATTCAAAATTTCAGTGCTAGGCACTCGCCGGTGAATTAATGTTCATCTTTCTAGAGCCTTTGGCAAATCTTTCAATCCTATATAATTATGTCTGAGGTAAGTATTGAAAAAAAAATGTGATTATCAAATATTTTTTTCCGGATTTAGATGATATTTGTGAATGTAGTACGCAAATTGTGTTTTCAATTGACCAAGATAATTTGAATAAATAATCGAAGTTATATACTTATATACCAGCCGTTAAACGTTCAATTTGAAAATAATCATTTTATTTTAGACAAGATTTTGCCCGTGGCTACGCTTGCGTCAATGTTGATTTCGATCTTATGACCACGCCTTATTGATACACGCATTATAACATCTTAGAGTTAGTCAAAGTTATATTCCATCCATAGTTCTTCAAGCGATGTGTAGGTACCAATTAATAAATACAGCCGCATATGCGGTTAATCCGTGAATTAAAGGCTTTCAATGTGCCAAAGACAGTTTTGTCTATCGTTACGAAATATATTGTATTTTTTATCAGTCCGTGTTTCAATGCGCCCTTGGCTGTATGCAAATGCTACAGAAACACGCTGCAGAATGCAGCCGGTATCGATCTGATATCGTATTGTTCTGCATTTATCACGGTTTTATTTTGAACTCGCTGTTGCCTTGTCGAAAATGTGAATCTTTTGATACAAATTATATATATACAGATGTCTGTTTCGATGCATAGAAGTGTCCGTACGGAAAAATACAATATATTTTCAATGTGAATTAAAAAAATATTAAGATATTTCGCATTTCAATGAATATCAATGTAATATAGAGGTAGGGAACGCGACTATGTACATGAGATCTCGGTTTTGATCCCGGGACGGGCAAGTGTTATTTAGTTCTACATATTATATCGAGAATTGCCTGCACGGACGACGTAGTGGTTCAAGTGGCCGACTCGCTATTGCCACTTCGCTGAGTATTACGGGTTCGATCTTCCAACGGAACAAAAAGTGTGCTTCATAAACTGTTGTTTGGAGACCGGGTGTCATTTGAGTCTGTTTTTTAATTAAATGATTGTATGGATCCCCATTATAACATTCGCGTGAACATAAGACAATATTAAGAGATCGATTTAAACTGCGATAATGTAATAAAAATAAATGCGATATCACATGTAGTTATGTTTTTAGTTCGCTATTTAATGAAAATATGTTTCTTTGTTTACAGGAAACCCAACAAATTAAGCGTGGTATGGACCCGAAAATCAAGACGTGTGATCACAGACCCTTTGGAATGGGAGCCATCTTTAAAAGACCCGCTGAAGTAAGTGAATACTGGTTTACGATCTCTCATCTATTGCTCATTTATTTAATCTAATTATGAATCGGAATTTAATATGGGTATTTAACTGTTCCTCAATTTTCCCTTTGTTCCACCAAAAATACTAATTGCACACCAAAATATGCTTACTAAAATATTTTAAAGAGATCAAACTAAGTCGACGAAGCCCTATTTTTGGATGGGTTTAAGAAGGAACCTAATATAACCTAACCCTTCCGAGACGGAATGCAGTGATTTGAGGCGTATAGGTGCTCGTTATGATATATTTTAGTAAACATATTTAGCTGTGCAATTAGTAATTTTGGTGGTAATTATATTTAATCCTATTTAATATTATAAATGCGAATGTGAGTGTTTGTTTGTTACACTGTCACGCCTTAACTATTTAACTGATATAATTAAATTTCGTATACACTTTGTCAGAGATGCGGAAAAGGACGTAGGCTTCATTCATCCATAAAAAAGTACTGTAACTAATCTAACCTGACCTACATTTTTGTGAGCGATGCCGTGAGTACCAGTACACGACAATAGACTCCCTTACAAGGGATTATAATGATATCTGGCGAAATTACTACTGACTGCAGGGATGGCGTGTTGATGTAAGTGGTCGTTGCCACTACGCCGAGTTTTATTTTTTTATACAACTTGGGTGGCAAACAAGCATACGGCCCATCTGGTAAGTGATCACCGTAGCCTATGGACGCTTGCAACACAAGAGGCATCACTTGCGCGTTGCCGACCCTTTAGAAAAGGAAGTGGGAAGGAGAAGGAGCGGGATGGGGGAAAGGGGGTGATTGGGCCTCCGAAACTCTCACTCATCGAACGAAATACAACAGTAGGAATGCTACTATTCCACGTCGATATTCTGTGAGAGGGTAGTCCTTCCACGGTCGAGCCGGCCCATTCATGGTGAAATCAGTGATACTCTACTACTCTAAAATTTGTTGTTGTGGTGTTGTTGGGTTCGAATCCCACACGGTACATACATTTGTGTGACCTACTAACCTTTTAATCTTTTGTTTAACTAGGCCAGACAATAGATTTTAAATGATGTCTGATATTGTAAGACTTGACAGATCAAAAAGACAACTCCCGCACTTAAGATCCAGGCTCTATGTCACGAAGGACTTCACAAATAATTACCAGACCCAATGTTTACCCAGACTAACACAACAAACAGGTGTTTAGTCTGGGTGTGCATTGTGTCTGCTGTTTGAATAATAATAATATTGTGATCACATACACACAACACCATCTAGCCCAAACTAAGCAGAGCTTGTACTATGGGTACTAGACAATGGATAAACATACATATGTATTCTAATAATAATATATTCTATCACATACAAACAACACCATGTAGCCAAAACTAAGCAGAGCTTGTACTATGGGTACTAGACAACGGATAAACATACATATATACTTTTTTTTAGTAAATAAAAGTTGTGTTGTGTGGGAATCGAACCCGCGACCTCAGGCGTGGCAGTCGGTTACATTAACCACTACGCTATCGAAACCGCCAATTGATTGAAAAGTCGTCCGCCAGTAGTTATTCTTGTATATTACTTTAAAAAACACTTACATCTCTACCTACCCCCACGGGATAATATAGGCTACGTATTAAGTAATATTTGTCTTTAGTAAGTTGCATTAACACTAAGACTCAGTGACAAGGTTATTTAATACGTTTATATCGTGATATTTAGCGTTCACGTGAACATAAATAGTTTATCGAATTATTTGCGTCGAGCGCAACTAATTTGTGGCATGGCCGAGATTAATATATTTCTAAATGAATCCGATAAGGTCACAGGTTTCTAAATTATGTATCCTGCTTATATTTTAAATGTTAAAGTTTTTGAATATGTTTGGATGTTATTTATTCAATAACGTGGAATATGTTTTAGGATTAAGACGAAACTTAGCACTTAGATAGATTGCATTCTGAATTATACAGAATACTTTTTATGAATGTCCGTGGTATATTTAGAATATCCGGACGGCGCTTCAAACGGTTGCCTCGCTGCTGCTATGCCGAGCCTCCAAAAGGCCGGATATTTGTCTAACATTCTACGCAAAAAGAGAAACGGCACACTGGTAGTAGATACATACGACTATTGTGCATGTCTTCGATTTCTGGGTCAGGCATAAACTTATTGGTGTTTTTGGACTCAGGAACTGTGCATGGTATATGGCAATATGTTTTCGCCCCTTAATACGTGGGACCTAAAACATAATTATCAAAATGTAGGTGTAATAGACCTCAACCTACCCCGTCATAAATATGGGATTATAATAATGTCCTGCAGACCGAATTTCGGTCACGGCGGCCAATCTTAACTGAGACTGGCCATCTGCGCAGGAGATATTATAGTGCACAAATATGTGCACTATAATATCTCCTGCGCAAAAGTGCATTCTCTATGCCCTAACGGTAATCCGACACGACCGGAGAGAGATCAGGCGCAGGACCAACGGCTTTACGTGTTTTCCGAGGCACGTGGGTGTCTAACACCGCCAACTTCCTAACTCCGGGTTACTATTGAGATTTCTTAACAGAAAAACTCAATAACTTTTTGTTGGCCCTACCCGGGATTCGAACCCGAGACCTCATGCACAGCAGTCGCATTCACTACCGCTGCGCCACGGATGCAGGGATTATATATTATGTATGTATGTAATAACTGATGAATACGGAGCTATATAAATACTGATGATTATTCCTTGTCTATTTACAGAGGAACAGTTATATACACAGCTCCTGAGAACTGTACAGTCGCCGTCACACTGTTCAAGGACTCGCGTACCAACGAGTTGGAAGACAAAGACTGGACCTTCGTCCTGGAAGATGTAAGTATTATATACATATAGCTTGTATATTGGAGTTACCCAAGAAACTTGACTCTACGCCCTTGCTTTGCTGAAAGTGACAATAGGTCAATGTACATTTATTTTATAGTTTAGTTAGTGTTACCTTGATGTTCATAAGTGTTATGAGTTATGACCGTAATGAATAAAGATTACCGATTTCGATGTTTTTTTTTTAAATATGGTTTTTATACTGTGTGTAACGGATATGACAAAAATAGGGTAGTTGCCTATTTTTGATTTTGTACATTTTTTACATGCAAGAGCAAATAGCAATCTAAAGAAATCTTTTTTGTGAAAAGAATATCGAAATTGGTTGCATAATGAGGGAGTAGTTTATATTTTTAATTTGGATATAAGAAAAAGTGGGTGTGTAGTGTGGATTTGTTGCTATCTCCTTTGGATACATATATACATACATAGATTCACGCCTGTTTCCCAGAGGGGTAGGCAGAGACTACGGATTTCCATTTGCTACGATCCTGACACACTTCTCTGGCTTCATTCACTTTCATCACATTCCTCATACACGCCCGTCGGTTCAAGGAGCTCTTAACCTGGCGTTTATCCAGACCGCCTCCGATCTGATCGAGAAACGTTCGCCTAGGTTTTCCTCTTGCGACTCTTCTCCTTTGGATAACTGCGTTTAAATAGCGGTTACGTCACAGTTTGTACTGTACATCCTTTTTCTGTCATTTGACATCTGCTCCTACTAACAGATTTGAAATTCGTGAATCTTAATCTTTAAGTAGATTTTAGAAATTCTTTGTGTATTATAAGGATTTAGGTAATGTTACTAAAATGTAAGATAACTACCCTATTACAAAGATAATAAAAATAAAAACGATTAGCGAACTTAGAGTTCCAGAATATACATACAGTCGAGTTCGTTAGTATGTAGACATAACCAGGATTCAAAAATGAATCTTCTCCTTAGACTTTATTATTCCCAAGTCACTTGGAGCCGGCTTTCTAGTCTTAACCGGATTTGACTGGTTATCAGTTTTTACCTCCTCCGCAACCCGAAGGCTAACGATACCCTAAAGCTAGACCAGTGTCAGGATATTAGAGGGCACTGACTTCCCAATAACGACTGCCATAGATGTTCATGGCAGCCGGGACCGACGGCTTAACGTGCTCTCCGAGGCACGGAGCAGGCGATAATTGTCAATCAATACGCACATAATTTCGAAAAGTCGTATAACTTCCGAAAGTCAGATGTGCACGACGTGTGTTCGAACCCCTCTCGAACCTCTGCATTGCAGTCTGTTGGTCTCCCCACTGAGCTATTTTAAGAATAGAATATTTAGGAAAACTAGCGGTCGCCTAGTGCTCGAAATTCGACCAGTTTGCCTGTAAGATATTGCTGATATATATGTCATTATATATTGATATATGTAACCACAGTTATGCGCTTCGACTGCGTGTGTCAAATGCATAGATGTGTGCGTGTAATGTTTTTTCATTAATTTAATGTATTTCTAATGCATATTTTATAAAAATATTAGCATTCGTCACTTCTTCTCTGTATAAATTATAAGTGTGCGAAATTTCATACTCCTCCGTCCGCCCAATTTTCGTAAAAAGGGATTCAAAGTTTTCGCTTCATGTATTAATATATAGATACTACCTTACTTAAACATTTTTGAGGACTAAATATATCACCATATTCACGAACTTGACTGTTTGTATTTGTAACAGTATTCTTCTTTGTGTGCCTCTCCAATTCTAAAGGCTCGGCATACTTCTCCTTTTTTAATCATAGAAGCGTAATTCTTTTGCGTTGCTGCTTTATTCTTTAATTTCACTTGCATGTTGTGGAGGTTGTGTGAAATACAGATGTATTTAACTGTGTCTTATGTGCCATTTCATGGACGGTCATAATGAAGTTCTTTATATGTGTTGTGTATAAAAATGTTCATAGACAGTACGCTCTGTTCCAGGTGTCGGTGACGGGCAAGCGGCGCCGCCTGGCGGTGTGCTCTATCAACATGCGGAAGTACGCCAGCCTGGAGCCCTCGCAGCGGTGCCTCATACTCACTCTGGAGCCTGTCACGCAGAAGATCGTCGCAGCATCGATTCATCTCACGCTACACTGTGTGCTGCTTAGAGAGGGACAGGCTACGTAAGTATATCTTGAAAGAGTAGTTGCCTCTGTTTCATTTCGTACATTATTTTACACACAAGAACAAATAACAGTCCAAAGATTTTTTTTCTTAATTATAAGGTAAGTTTAGTTAGTGGGATATCGTGCTATCTCCCTCGGATAGCTGCATTTAAATGGTGACTACGTCACAGTTTGTATCGTATATCTTTTTTCTGTAATTTGCCATTGTCCATCATGCTGGCTTTGTGTATAGCAAGCTTGTCGCAGCTTTGATAATATGAAGACATAATTATGGTTGCCTCAAGATATTTTCATTCGCTTATAGGGAATTACTAATTGGCTTTTATCTGGCATTTTTTATATACATACATATTTAGATTCACATCTGTTTCCCAGACTACGGCATTTTTTATGCTAAGATTTATTTCGGTTTATTTTTTTTTATATTATGTAAGTAAATTAACTCGACAAAGAAATGTTATAACATTTTTGCGGGCATTTAGATTGTCGCTTTGATTATAATTAATTATTATTACACGCACGTTATTTTTTTTCTTTTCTTTTTATTTCTTCATGTTTTGTGTGTGCTCTTTTGTGTGCCAAAATAAAAAATATTTCTTTCTTTCTTTCTTTTCTTTCTAATAGATTCTAAACTAGATAACCTGTCGACTAAGAAACCTCCTTTGTATATTTACAGAGATGAAGACATGCAGTCGCTGGCATCCCTACTCTCGGTCAACAATAACTCCGACATCGCAGTTTTGGAGGATTTGGACGAAGATGATTACACACTGTCCGATAACTCCACCAGACAGGTATGTTATAGCTTTGCATGCGGCAGCACTTGTGTAGTAGGTATATAATAGGCCTTCTATAGGGTAACGATACTTCCATAGACTACTCCAATTTAAGCCAAAGTCCCGCTGTGATCTACCGCCATTCAGTGTTCTACTAAACAAAATTATAATCAGATATGAGGTACAGTGACCTTAACTTATTTACCCACAGATGCTCGACCTCCGCCAACAAATGGAAGAAATGACGCAAAGTTTAACTAACAGTGACATAGCAGCCACACCCAACAGCGTTCAAAGCCTCAACTTCGACAATTCCCGAACACCTACAGCGCCCATCACCCCAGAAAATACCACCCCAACCACCCCCGTACCAAGAGACTTGACACCAAACGACAACGAAACGAAACAAGATCCATTCATGCCTAAGTCTAGACCAGAGATGTTAAGCAACCTAACCAAACTAGCAATGAAACCCGAACCGAAATTTACTTCTACTCCCGAAGCGAACAATACTATAGATAAAGGTGATCACTTGAAAGGGGTGGTGTTTAAACCGAAGACTATTGCGAAAAGGATCCTTAAGCCTTTGGAGTTAAAGACTAATTTGAATAACATAAACTTGGATAGGAATGAGAATGAAAAGGATGAGGACAGTGATAAAACGCCAACTGCTGCTGATATGGAGAAGCTATTTCCTGGGAAGTTTGATAAGGATAAAACACCGGTGAGTAGTTAAAAGTTTATAGAGTGATAGTTAAGATTGAAATTAAACTACTGTGTACGGATTTTATCGCGTTGTTTATTTAACACTTTATTACAAAATTTTGGAAACTGTTACACTACTATTACTAATAAACTTTACTAATTTTTAAGCTAATTAAATTATTGAAACTATTAAAACTATTTATACTATTACTATACTATTATACTATTTATGTTTACACTTTCCACGACGTTTCGGTTGCTTTTCAGCAGCCATGGTCACGGAGAGACTGGCTGGATATGGCTGCTGAAAAGCAACCGAAACGTCGGGGAAAGTGTAAACATAAATATAAATAGTATAATAGTATAGTAATAGTATAAATAGTTTTAATAGTTTCAATAATTTAATTAGCTTAAAATTTGTAAAGTTTAATTGTAATAGTAGTGTAACAATTTTCAAAATTTTGTAATAAAGTGTCAAATAAACAACGCGATAAAATCCATATATAGTAGTTTAATTTCAATGAATAACATTCGCGTAAACAGAATACGATATTATGATAGTTAAGATATTGGACTTACCATCGAGAGATGATTAGAGATCTTACCACGGCTCTTTACATTACTTACGTACTGACACAAGTAACACCGGTAGCTTAATGAGAGGAGTATTAGTTTTGTGGTCGTAGGGGTCGTGGGCTCGATTCCAACCTATTGCAATACTACTGTGAACCTATTATCTCTATTGACCCACTAACACAAGCAATCAGCAATATTTGCTGAAGGAGTTAGCAAGAATATTAGTAATTTGTAACCTAGGATGTGCCCAAACTCTGAAATACAAAGAAATTTCGAAATCTGCTCAAATGTAAATAATATAGAAATGTTTCAAATTTGATAGTAGGGGTAATTGTCAAAACACAGAAAAAGAATGCACTATATAAACTGTGACGTTACTCCCTATCTAAACGCAGCTGTCCGAGGGAGATCGCGTGATATATCCTGACTACACCGCTTCTGTTCCTTATATCAAAATTTATTCCCTTATTTTGCTACCAATTTTGATAGGTACTGTTTGCACAAAAATATTTCGTTCGCACTACGCCATCCGAGCAGTTTCTTTTGATTTGCTCTTGTGTGTGAAATAATTTACAAAATCAAATATAGGCAAATACCATATTGGTAAAATTTCATCTTAGTGAGGACACTAGGACCAAATTTTACCAATATGGTATTTAAACAGGAGTTTAACTCTCCGATGAACATAAGCTTGATATGTTCTATTTGTATTCCAGGTACAAGATCTCCTAGAATGGTGTCAATGCGTGACTCGCGAATACAAGTCGTGTCGGGTGACGAACCTCACTACTAGTTTCCGCTCCGGCCTCGCCTTCTGCGCTATTATACACCGGTTCAGACCTGATCTTATGTGAGTACACACTTCATTTTTATATCAGTGCTGTTTAGGATCTCGAAGGAGGGCAAAGGAGTTTAAGCTTTCCTTAAAAACATCTTGGTTCACTCCTGATGTACTGTCGACTTGAGCGACGGATGACCACTCCTAAGGTTAAAATCGCATAGCAGGCCAACACTTGCTACCCGTACCCGTGACACGCCCCTTTTTTTTTGTTTGAGTTTTTTTACTCTTTCATTTGTTTACTGATTCGAAGGCGATACAAACTCCACTGGTCAACTGCGACCTTTTTATTTGAGTTTTTTTACACTTTACATTTGTTTACTGATTAAGGGTGGAGTCACTTAATGTCAACATGTGCAAGCGAAAATTATTCTGTAATGGTCAACTGTCGCTCAAGTCGATAGTACAGTTTCAAGAGTATAGTGAGCTGCAAAAATGCATACCCATTTAAAAACTAAAATCGTATAAGCCCGTAGGTACTTGACGCCACCTAACGTTAATCGATTAAATAACTGTTAAGTAGTTTATTTATATCGCAATAGATGGCGGTGCACTACTATAAAATAAAAAGAAGTAGGTTTCTTTATAACCCAATTTTAATAAATTTACTTTAAATATTTTTTTAATTTCTATTCACAATAGTTTATTTAAGAAAAGTATACATTTCAGGGTAAAACAAGAAGCAAAGATTTACAAATGAATTTATAAATTTATAGTGGGTAGTTTATTTTATAGATTAGGTACTTTCGATGACTCGCTATTCCGTTCGTACGCAAACAATATTCTGTCCCTGTGTTCGAGTGTCTTTTCGGTTGAGATTATAATTTCTTATAAATTTCATCTATTTCCATTATACATTACTTATTTAAAATTAAAAATAAGTAGGTAAGAATTACATTAGACTAGAAGTGTACCGTACGTGAGGGTAAGCATTGACCCATACTAATCCGACGCCCTGCGGAGGCGTTATGTGGGACTCACCCGGATAAAGATGGACCGTCCCGGTCCTACCGAATGTGTTTTCGACGTTAGCAGAGTCGGCGGGGCCGCGTAAATCTTTCTCACATGCGAATCGCGACGGTGCCGGATGGTTTATAACTTAACATAATTCATCTGTTGTGTATTGCGCAGCGATTTCTCTGGGCTGCAGCCGGACGAGGCGGAGCGCAACCTGCGCGTGGCGCTGGAGGCGAGCGCGCGCCTCGGCATCTCGCAGGTGCTCACCGCCGCTGACGTGTGCTCGCGACACACGCCCGACAGACTAGCGGTACGATCTTATTATACTAAGTGTAACTGCCTCCGTAGCGCACCGGTAGTAAATATGACTGCTTTGCATGAGGTCTCGGGTTCGAATCCCGAGTCGGGCCAAAACGATGTTATTGGGTTTTCTGTTAAGAAATCTCAATAGCAGCCCGGAGTTAGGAAGTAGGCGATGTTAGACACCCCCGAGCCTCGGAAAGCATGTAAAGCCATTAGTCCTGACCCTGATCTCTCCGGTTTTGTCGGATTACGGTCCTATCCGATCATGAGAGTTAGAGAAAAGAGAGTGCATTTGTGTTTGCGTACGCGCATGTGCACTATATCTCCTGCGCAGATGGTCAGTCACCGTTAAGATTGGCTGCCGTGACCGAAATTAGGTCTGGAGGACATTACTAAGTGCAAGGGATGGCGTACCGAAAACCTTAGCAACGCGTCCTTCTATAGTCTTTTTATATATTTCTTTATGTAGTCTTTATAGTTTATAATCTTTATACCAAGTGTGCATATGCTGAATAAATGATTTGTCTTTCTTTCTATGTGCCCACTGCCACTTCAGCTTGGCTATCCAAAAACCTATGCCGACAACTTTAGTTAACCTGCGGATGTCCTAATTTTTTATTTGACCTCTTGCTTGGCGACTGATAAAGACAGTATGGTATTACCAACCTAGATCGCCGGCGGTATTTAATAAGAAATTCCAAATTTGTATAAAATCTAGCAACTAATCTTCGAAGAGAAAGAAAATAAGTAGTACTCTATTCGCGTTTAAAACACAAGGTCCAGTGTTGATGGTTAGATGCGCCGAGGCCGCATACTTCGGTCTATTTTAACCAGACAGGTTACAACCAGGATACCGTTTTCACAGAAATGTTTGTTTATTCCAGATAATGACATATCTGTTCCAACTGAGAGCGCACTTCACTGGCAACGAGTTACAAGTGGAACAGTTAGGTAAGAACTACTGACTTACGTATTAATATATGCCCGAATGTTGGTTTGATTAAAATGCCATTTGTTCTACAATAATCTATAATAATAATAATATTCTACCACATACACACAACACCATCTAGCCCAAACTAAGCAGAGCTTGTAATATGGGTACTAGGCAATGGATAAACATATATATATATATACATTATTTTTTTGTAAATACGTACATATTATACATAGAAACACCCAGACCAAGACAAACATCCATGTTCATGCACACAAATGTTTGACTTGTGCGGGAATCGAACCCGCAACCTCAGGCATGGCAGTCGGTTACACTAACTACTACGCCATTGAGGCCGTTTATATCACAGCTCCATAGCAACAATCACATAAGAGTTAGTTGAAGAGTGTTCACAGTCAGGCGTCAAGTGAATCTCGACCTTAACACTACTGCGTTAAAGTTGGATTCAGATTTAAATCATACGTCCCTTTTAATGATAAGTGGATAGCAGTACATATGAACGCTTTCAAAACCAATGATATGAATCCCGCTATGCCGATCTTAAAATTTGTTTTATCGGACAAAATACCTTACTAGATGTATTACAGATTGGAATAATGTGCCGTTATAGCCTAGCTCTCATATAATAAAATGCCGATATTATTTCTTTTTGCTATCAGGCAACGACGAAACAGAATCATCATATCTAGTCGGCCGTCACGACACAGACGGCTCCATGCCCCAAGAGTTGTTCAGCAGAGAGATCAGCACTAGGAGATCTCGGAACATGACGGACAGACCGCGGCCTGGGTGAGTACACTTATTAATATTCTAATAATATATATATTCTACCACATATACACAACACCATCTAGCCTAAACTAAGCAGAGCTTGGACTATGGGTACTAGACTATGGATAAACATACATATAATAATGTATGGGTCCTGTGTCAGTCACAAAGTAACATGCCGAGGGCTGGGACGATCATTTTCGATTATAAAATATATATTATAAAATGATATTTAAATAATTATTATTGTACCAGAATTTTTCTACACCTAATTATTCACAAAATAATTTTTATTTTTATTATTATTAAATTGTTTTTACATTTTACACATTAATATGAAACATTTCAAGAGTTTTATGTCGTGTTACGTTATTTCAATAATAATAGGTAAATGCAAATTGGATTTTTTATTTGAATTGGATGTTTCAGATCTCAAGATAGCCAAGAGTCACGCCACTCCCAAGAACGCCCCAGTCCTGACAAACCGAGCTCTCCTACAGCCATCAAGGACGTCAAAGATATGTTCCTTCAGCAGTCCAAGACCATCCTGGGCAAGATGCTGTCTCCCGCCAGAGATCTGAGGGCTCAGGATGCGCAGAAACCAACTGCTAAGTGGTTTGCTGATCCTCTCAAAGTCACCGAGGTAGGATTCATTTGATAATTTTGATACCTTCTCTAGAAAAGAATATGTATAATTAGTATGAACTAGCGGTCGCCTAGTGCTCAAAATTCGACCAACTGATATATATTATGTCATGTCATTATACTCGTATATTGATATATGTAACCATAGTTACGCGCTTCGACTGCGTGTGTCAAATGCATAGATGTGTGCGTGTAGTGTTTTTTCATTAATTTAATGTATTTCTAATGCATATTTTATATAAATATTAGCATTCGTCACTTCTTCTCTGTATGAACTATAAGTGTGCGAAATTTCATACTCCTCCGTCCGCCCAATTTTCGTAAAAAGGGATCCAAAGTTAAGTAAGTAAGTAAGTAGTATTAATATATAGATATACAGTCGGTAAATAAATTCCTCACCGTACTAAGCAAAAATTCTGTATCGCGGGAGATTTTGCAAACGTTCAACAACTGACACAAAGAACGCACGAACATGGTGCAACTATTTGTAAATCTCACAAAGTTTTCTCTCGTGATCGAGCCCACTAAACT
This sequence comes from Catocala sponsa, assembly GCA_963564715.1. NCBI lineage: Eukaryota > Metazoa > Arthropoda > Insecta > Lepidoptera > Erebidae > Catocala > Catocala sponsa. The sequence goes on from OY751351.1 coordinate 16,121,408, forward strand.
CGGTGTAATGACAATGGCGAGCACTTAATTGCGCAACTACGCCATCCACACAATCATGGACTCGTAGTCTGGCAAAGTACGGTATTACGTGGTCTGCTACCCTAACTCAATAACCGAAAAATTGCCCGATGTGTAAACGCCATGACTCTTATAACCTTGAAAGTAATTTTGTCTTTTCCCGTCATTTCAGGCACCTCCAGCTAGGCCAGAGAAGCTGATGACACGTAAAGAGTTGACGGATCCATTCGGCTCTGATGATGAAGAGGAACAGCCACCAGATAACGCTGTGACGCAGCCGCAGACACAGAATAATGGAAACAGTGAAATTGGTGAGTGAAGCATTTAAAACGTAGACGAAATGTATTTAAAGGAAATACGCAACTGCCACAAATTATATAGATACAGATTTATTCAACATCTCAAAATATATTCTACCTTCTACGTATTCTACATTCTACGCACTCTACGTTTTACGCACTCTACGGACTACTCACTTTGCGCTCTACGCATTCTACGTTCTACGCACTCGACTGTCTAAGCAGTGTATATGCTACGCATTTTATATTCTACGTACTCTGCGCTCTACCTACGATTTTAGATCAAGTCGGTCTACATTCACCTGAATAGAGCTAAATAATACTCGAGACCGCTGAACGCACATAATTATGACGCCTTAGGCGCAAGACATAGAGAAAATGTATAAAAGCGTCGTGTCCGCGTCTCGAAACGAAAAGCCAGGGCGCGGACGAGACGCCGACACGACGCTTTTATACATTTTGTATGAAAATTGATTGGAGGGGCGCCGCGTCTTACGTCTTACGTCTTTTCTGTTTATCTTGCGCCTTAGTGAATGTGCATCCATTTTGACACGTTGTACTAAAGCGACTATCTACCTTTTAGCCGATATATAAACGTATATACTGTTTTTTCAGCCAAACCAGATACCAAACAACCACTACCAACAGAACAACCAACGGAGCCCCAACAACCAGAACAACCAGACAACCGGTTGAACAACGTACCACCGAAACCGGCGTCACCGGAGTTACCGAAGCCTACACCGGTAAGTGTAAATAAGAAGTGAAGCGTATGGCTTGTAGCGTTCCTTTGTAGTGTTAAGTGCCTGTTGTATCGTTGTTTTTAGTTTGAAAGCGCCATACATGTGGACGAAGTTTGCGCAAAGTTTACGTAAATGGCGTAAAGTACACAGTACAGTGAGCTACAAAAATGCATACCCATTTCAAAACTAAAATGGTATACGCCGGTAATTGACGCCATCTAACGGAAATCGATACAGGAACTGTTAAGTAGATTATTTATATCGCAATATATGGCGGTCCACTTCTATAAATAAAAAGAAGTAGATTTCTTTATAAGTTAATTTTGATAAATTTACTTAAAACAATTTTTAATCTTTATTCATAATAGTTTAAAAAGGAACACACTTCAGGGTAAAACAGAAGCAAAGAATTACAAATGAATTTATAAATTTATAGTGGGTAGTTTATTTTATAGATACTTTCCATGACTCGCTATTCCGTTCGTACGCAAACATTCGAGTGCCTTTTCGGTTGAGATTATGATTTCTTATAAATTTCACCTATTTCACCTATTTGTGAAAATACAACAAACAACGCCATTTAGTCCATTCTAATTCGAGTGTTCACAGGATTTTGGACCTTAAGGTATCCATGCGCTATTACAGGTGACTGCACATTGCGCTGTTTGCAAAGTTTATGTTTCTTAGTTGGATGATTAGATACAGCTATGTGTGATACTCTAACAAGCGACAAGTTTAGGTAGCAAGAGCTGTTGTCATTATTCAGTGATGGTATGAATGAGTCCAGGGAATACGATCCTCTTACAACAAACCACTGTAAAAGTAATAACACGGTTAATGCATTGAATATAAACTACTATATACGGATTTTACCGCATTGTTTATTTGACACTTAATTACAAAACTTTGAAAACTGTTACACTACTATTACCTTCGATCAAATATCCCATAGATGCACATTCTCATACAAAAACCGCGTCAATATGTGGCACTGACCAGTACTACTTACTTATAAGTATCTGCATTTATTATGCAATCCAGGAAATAAACAGGAATAACCATTGAACGCCCACTGAGAAACATTTTGTAATAGGTTAGTTAAAACGCGTCAATGTAAAGCGTCCTAAGTGTGTTACTCGCGATACGCAAGCGTACTAGTATATGGTACGGTCTCCACCATAGTAGTGGTGGCGATTCGCTCTCGCTTACGGGCAGCGCACGCAAGAGTGAGTGGGACAGGTGCATAATATAGCGGATACGGCTAATTTATGCACAGTTTTGTTGGGGCCGTTTTTCGGGCGACGATCGTGCATCTATGGTATATTTGATCCATGACTATTACTATTAAATATCGTCTTGCAATATTTATATTCAACGCTCCTTTGAACGCTCACGAGATCTGGCTCCTATCTACCCATTTATTATGGGTTACACTGTTTTATATTCTATTGCTTAAGCTTAAATGTAAACTTTGTGCAGATATTTGTGTGTATGTATGGCGCCGGTATTGGATGTGGTACTTTGTAATAAGATATAAGGAGATAGGCGCAATATCCATGCTAAGCTAGTGGGAGACTCACGTCTAGGGATGGCATTAGTGTTACGTACATACTAGTAATGTTTCGGATATCCGTATCCGTATCCGCGGATATCCGCGGGAGAAAAACGATCCGTATCCGTTACATTTTTGACGGATCTTTTACGGATCTTTTACTTTATTATTTTTTAAAACATAGATTCAATTCTATATGTAGGTGATTAGGTAGCAATAAAATACTATTAAGTACATTCCAATCATACTATTTTGTATTTCTAAAAATGAAATATTTGGCATCAACATTTATTTTAGTATAGGAAGTTATTATAAAATATTAATTAAAATATCTTTATAATGAGATCAATTGAGTTTAAATCTTTGTAACATTTATTATAGAGAGTTATAAGATCACTTTTATAACAAAACTTAAATCTTAAGGTCACGCGCACCGACATTGATTGAGTAAGAAAGTTAAGATCCGTATCCGTATCCGCGGATCTACATTTTTAATTATCCGGCACATCACTAGTACATACATGTGTGGTTATGGAGTAATTTTGATACTGTACTTAAATTAAATCTTTAGTATTTTTTCATTGTATGATTTCATTTACGTATGTAAGTAATATTACATTTTATATTCACGTAAGGATATCGTTAAAAGAAAGCGAGAGCCATGTACTCTTGGTACATACAGTGCTGTCCTCGCTTAAATAAAAGATACCAGATTTTACAAAGTTAAACATTTTGGCCGAGGGAATACCTCCACTGTAGTGGGGTTACAGATGGCCTAAATGATTACAAGAAACTTAAGATGAATACCCGTGAAATCTTAGAATAATAGACGTAATTAAAAACCTATTGTGTCTGGCTGCAGGTGTGCCGCTACGACTCAATTAGTTAAAGTATTAATATATCTAAGGGCTATGATCAGTTACAAAGTATCACATTTAATTGTAATTAATATGATTGAAATATTTTTTTTGATAAATCATCAAGTTTGTTACAAAGAACCTGTTACTTCACGCCGGCGCCGTGTGATTTCCGGCTGCAAGATCATTACTTAATTCGAATGAATAGATCTTTAGACTGTTTAAGTCATTCCCGTTTAGTTGCCTCTCTTTTCCTCTACATCATGTCTTCTCCTTCTCTTATACTATAGAGCAAGAATGCTTTAATCAGACTGTCCATTAGTAAAATAAAATGTCTCCTACTTTCCTCTTTGATACTTGCTATAACTAGTTTGTCCACCAGTAAAGTAAAATGTCTAATACTTTCCCTATCTCCATCACTCTTCCCCCAAATCATTCTCTTACTCTCTACATAAGTATCCCTGTAGTCCTACTCTCCCTCCTTTCTTTTAGTATCTTTACCTTTATCCTTGTCTCTATCATTCTCTCTCTTCCGTAATTTAGTCTTATTCAAGCATATAGCGATCAGTGTGACCACCATCTATTCTAGCAGTATTACAGTAATCTTAATTTACTAAAGAAAGATCTCTTTCTAGTAGTGATCGTTTTGTGTCAAACGTTTTATATACCAAAGCATTATAGAAGGATCATTCTCAACATAATAAATGGAATTGACATTCCATTTATTATGTTGAGAATGATGGATAACTTGTTGGAAAACATGTTTGACAACATGTTTTCCAACAAGTTATCCATTATCCCTTATAATTAACCTACTTATCATTTGTAAACAGTTTGTTGTTTTTAATTACACTAATCAATGCTTTAACATACTCGTTAGGTTTTCATATAAGTTTCATTATGTTTGATTACATATAAATATTTAGATACATTTATTTAATGCGAATGTAGAAATAAATATAATACGAACAAACGCATTATTTAACTATGTAAAGAAATAAATCTACACTAATGTAATAAAGCAGAAGGGTTTGTTTATTTGAATGAGGTAATCGCAGAAACTACTAGTCCAATCTTAGAAAATATTTTTGCATTAGTTAACTTATGTGTTGTGAAGGATTATAGGCTACCCACGAGTACGTAGCTGTTAGCCTATATACTATTTAACGTGGGTGAAACCGCAGGATACAGTTAGAGGGTTATAAGTGAAATCATATTAAGTTTGTATAAAACATCAACAAATTAGTTACACACAGATGGCTGGCTGAATACAACGTTAATAAACAAACGAACTCACACACCAATGAACAACGATTTTGGATCGAAGCGTACTTTGTGTACACGAGCCAATGTATGAGTGCGTCTGTTTCACGTTTTATATAAATACGGTCATCTGTAGTTGCCTAATTTGTGGGTTTTGAAAAGTTTTATTATTTACAATGTTGGGTGTCAATAAAAGTCAATGTGGTTTTGTGACTACGGTTACTATGGGTACAATAAGTATGTGTTATTTGTATTGTTATGTCCGTTTAAATGAGCTAGTGAACCATTGGGTATACTGCAGATAAAATATTTCGAATAGATTCACATATATTGAGTTAAATGAATACGTGTCCTTTCACATGTACCGTTCGATAGTTACCTAAATATGGCTAATGATAACCAAATAATTAGTAATCAATTAAAAGAAATATTTAACTTAGTTATTCATGACATAATTCAGCGTCAGACGGTTAACCGATGGTCGCCCCGAAGAATGGGGGCCAAACGACTAAAATGGGCTGTAAAGTCCCATCGGCTGTCGAGCAAAAGACCCAAATACTTCAGGATTGACCCGACGCCGATGCGGACCCCTCCTACCATGATATGGGCCCCTGGAGATGGCCGGTTCCGAGGGCCGTGGTAACAAACGGCCTCGGACTTGGACAAGGTCACCTCGAGGCCCAACCGCCGGATACGATTGACGACTTGTGCGATCCCAGCGAAGGTAGTTAACCCTCGGTTAACCGGTTTTATGTATATATTTAATAAAGAATAGGTAATTTGGTGTGCACATTGTGAACCCAAGCTAAACTAAAAGGCTTAAGTTTAGACTGTGTTCACATCGGCAGTGCAATTGGTGGGATTTGAACTCACGATCGAAAGATTGGCATTGTGACTGAAGAGTCACAATGCCAATATGCCGTTCCTTAAATTATAAGCTGCTTGACGGGTTATTTGAACCGGTACGTGTGAAAGCTTTTATATAAAGTTACTATTTTTAAATTCAATATCTGTGAAGTAGATTAGTCTAAAGCTACAACTTATCTGTCAGTTTGATCATTAATTTCATTTAACAGTACCGTTAGCAACATAAACATAAAATATTTTTATATTGCTGACGGTACAAATCAATAAAAAAATCAATCATTTCTTTCCATTGCCCATCGACATCGCTTGCCTGTGTTTGATGCTTCGACCGACGCTAATGCTTCGCTCTGATTGGCCAATTATCACGCCATACCCCGATTCCTATTGGCCAGCAACTTTTGTCACGTCACGATGAGCTGAAAGAGAGAGCGAGACAGCTCCTCGAAGCGACGAAACGGGAAGCGAGAGAGAAGGACAAGAATAGAAGACAGAATTCTAAGGAGACGGATGAGAAAATTGATGTTAACGGCCATAAGAATGGAGACGTGAGTCCTAAGAAGGTAGTGTAGACTTTTTGCTTAAAAACTATAGACCTGAGTATTACTAGTAAGTAGTATAGATAGTACATGTTAAACATACTAGTATCCCTCTCCACGATTAATTCTAGATTAGTGTAGAGCAAATGTTACTAAATTCATTCGAATAAATACATGCGAATGAATCGGTTATTCGAATGTATTCGAATAACAATAATTGTTAATCCATTATTTACATATGTGGAAATTATAAGTCCTTCAAGATTGTATTTATTGGTAATTGTTGACGAGAAGTATATTATGTTATCAATTATGCACTAAACTTTTTAAAATTATTTCTCTTGTCGTTTCTATCTTAATTGTTGTCATAAATTATTTTTGTAATTATTTTATGTAAGATATATAATCTCTGGAACTACTGAGCCGATCCTATATTATTTTTCTCTTGTAGACAGTTACATTATCCTCGAGTATTATAGACTGTTTTAATGATACACTACGCAAACAAAACTGCGTGCGAGAGCTATGTCTAAATATAATTCTTTAATATAATAAGCTCCTGGTTTCATATTTGCTTATCAGAGAATATAAATCTAATTAGAAACGGATTGATACATTAAATATGTTTTATTTTCTAGCCTATGACAGAGGAAGAGAGACAAGCGATGTTGCGAGAGAGAGCGAGAAAGCTGATCGCGGATGCGAGAGCTGGCATCGTCAGGTAATGTTCTTTTTTAATCAATTATTGTCGATAAAATAATCCATTCTTCGCAATCTTCTATCTGAAAATTTCATAATATAAAGCCGGGAACTGCGCGTACGATCTCGAATAATTTAAAGGACCAATGAACCAGTCTGATTAATTCACAATTTAGTAGGCTATCTGTACCTATCTATTTTATGGCAACGATACTAATATAGAAATATAATAATAAACCGTCTCACTGCCGCGGCCGGGCACGAGCCTGTTCTCAGTGTGAGAAGGGTTAGGCCTTAGTACACCATGCTGTCCCTCCGTGGGTTGTAGACTTCACATATATTCGAAAACATTGTGTAGAACTCTTACACATGCAAGTTTCATCACGACGTTTTTGTCAACTAATAAAGCGAGTGATATTAAAATAAATATGTGAAGGGTTTTTATAAGAGCTAAAGAAGCCTCAAACAATTGTGTTTAGAATAGTTGTCTGTCTGTTCGTTTGTTTGTACGCGTATCACGCAAATACTTTTATTGCGGTTGGTCTAACTTACAATGTGGTGCAAGTTTTATCCTGTAACTCAAGTAAATAATATATTATGTATCTAAAAAAAGAGCAGCGATAGCTCAGTGGGGAGACCAACAGACTGCAATGCAGAGGGTCTCGGGTTCGAACCCACGTCGCGCACCTCTGACTATCGGTAATTATATGACTTTTCGAAATTATGTGCGTATTGATTGACAATTATCGCCTGCTCGGTGCCTCAGAAAGCACGTTAAGCCGTTGGTCCCGGCTGCCATGAACATCTATGGCAGTCGTTATTGGGAGAGTGTCGACACAAAAGATCCCACTGGGTCGAAGTGTCGCCGGTCTGCACTGACTGGCCCCCAGATAAGATATTATGTAGCTAGATCAGCTTTTTCTTACATGTACGGCAATAAACTTATTGAGAGGTACACACGGCTACACATCAAGTTAGACACTCTATATACGCATAACTACGCTACATATTAAATAGAGAATTGTTGGCAAGGGACAGTGCATAGTGGTGTCGATGTAATGGTAAGGATAGAGCGTCGTGTCCCGTTCAGCGTGAGTGAGACAAAATAACAAAAATGTAACGCACTCTCTCGGACGATTCGCAGCGTTCAACTTCTAATAGTTCAAAGTCCAAACAGTCTAGGTTGATGTGTCGCTGTGTGTACCTACTTCCAAATTCTACGCGTCGCGGGCAAAAAGTATTTAATACACTTGGACGTACTTTCTGAAAAACGTTCCAACCCACAAAGTTAACATTTTGAGATAATCGTGATTGAAGTTCAATCCCGTATTGCCTCTTCATACATGTGGGTTGGGCTACTAAGTCATGATTTCATATTTAGAGTGATAGTAGAGCTACCAAATTTTTCCAGCTAGTAAATAGTAACCCCGTGACTAATTTGCTAATAATAACTCGATTTTGACCCGAGTGTGGGTTGGAACGTTTTTCAGAAAGTACGTCCACTTAAGTGTTGACATTTCAAAATGGTCTTTGAAATGTCGTGGGATTAAACTCGAGACCTCATGCACAAATGACTGTACGGATGGCGTAGCGATTTAATAAGTGGTCGCCTCGCCTCTGCTATTACGCCGAATGTTGTGAGTTCGAATCCCACATGGGACAAACATTTGGCTGTTCTGTGTATGCTTTGTGTCCGTTGTTTGAATGTTTGCGAAGCACACACACAGAATTTATACCTAGTGCGGTATTTTTGTAGATTGGAGATTATTCTTTATAACCAATGTCTATTTATGTGTGCAGTCCGACTTCCCCGCTGTCCCCGTCCCGCAACTCTCGTACCGGCACCGTGGAGATCATCAGCAAGCAGTCCGTCATGGACGAGATTGTTGCAGGTCTGATATTTCATTTTAAGATTACCAAGACTCCGCTGTCCGTCTGTTTGTCCGTCTGTCACCAAGCTGTATCTCATGAACCGTGGTAGTTAGACAGTCGAAATTTTCATCTGTGAAAGTTTCTGTTGCCGCTATAACAACAAATACTAAAAAACAGAATAAAATAAATATTGAAGGGGGTTGCCATACAACAAACGTGATTTTTTTGCCGTTTTTATAGATAATGGTACGGAACCCTTCGTGCGCGAGTCCGACTCGCACTTGGCCGGTTTTTATTTTATACTAGCCAATAGACTAACGGGCCAGTTAAAAGAGTTCTACCATCGATTAAGTGCTTACCGTGTACATGATACCGTCGTTATGAATGTTTTACAAACAGTGGTATCGTGGTAATAGGCGTGTTGTTAAAACTACCACTGTGCTGCACAATGATTATACGAGTTTATATGATAATATGAGTTTTTATAACTGGTAGGCATAAGTGGGCATACATTTTGATCATAGTTCGTCAAATATAGCTTGGGTCCTGTGACAGATGTCATCTGTAAAACGCCCATCAAATTTTGTATTTCATCACGGTATAAAATATCAAAAAGCAATATTATACTTTATTGATAATAATAATAACGTTTATTGTCTCGCCATAGTAACAGAATGAAAATTGATAAACAATATACATACTCGTAAAAATATACTATGGGGGTTGATACCTGAACTAAGATGGTTCCTATAAAAGTGCAGTTTAATAGTTACTTATCTCAGACGTTCCTAACGTTCTCTTAACAGGACCATAAAAAGGTCGAGCTAGCAAATAAAATTAATCGAGAGTACATTTGATTAATAACCTTTACGCCAGGCATTGATTAATGTAGTTTTAAATAATAGAAAAATGAAACCCAAAAATCTTAATTTTGTTCTTAAAAACATGTTATTATTTGTCAGCTCATGCCGACGTTGGCGTGGCGGACAAATTTTCGTTTGTCGGCTATACCCAACCGCGGCGGCCAAAATGTTAATAATAAAATGACATAACACAACATAAATTCAAATGAAACGTTTTATTTATAATGTACATAACGGGTAAACAATTTAAAGTTCGAATTATGTATTTTATATACTATACAAATACAAATAAAATGCTTTTTTCTCTTGTTTGAATTATTATAATATATTCAATTACAATCATTATACAAATGTCAATGAGAAAAACAGTAAAAATGGATGATTAATGTTCGAATATGATGAACATCGTCCCAGCCGTCGCCATAACTGTCACAGACTCACAGGACCTGAACTGTATATTATAAACTATAGTTTACCGCCTCAGAAAGCTTTTAGAATATTTATAGTAAAAAGATACGCTGAAACCAGCAGAGTTACACAAAACTATTAGAAAATATTTTGTTAGCTCTGTTGGTTTCAGCGTGAATGAGCTTTGCCAGCAGTTATCTCCATGATATCATTCTTCAATTATATCTTTAATTATCTAATTTTAAGCTACGGTAACCGCTTACCATGACGCGACCCGTAAGCTCTGCCACTTTGGTAAAGTAAAAAAGGCGATATCTATAATTGTCTGTATTTTATTTAGCCGGTGGTGTGGAACAGTTGGACGCGCTACTGGCTCGGACAGAGTCGGTGCCTTCAAGTCCTGGCTCCAGAAAGAGTTCCGTCAGTCCTGACCGATCTGGTAAGCAAGAACTAATTTTATACCCAACTTATAAGGAATGAGCGTAGGCAGTAATTAGCTGTCTATGTGTAGTTATGAACAACCGTGTACAGTTTGGTGTTGGAGAGGAGTGACACAACCAAGTTTCCGAATAATAATGAATAATGTATTGTCATAAACACTTTTAATATAATTATGGTTACAATATTAGTCATTCATAGTACATGGAATCCTATCCTAACTACCTAACTAATATTATAAAAGCGAAAATGAGTTTGTTTGTTTGTTACCTTTTCAAGCCTAAGCCACTGCACCGATAATTCTGAAATTTTGCATATACATTGTCAGGTGTACAGAAACGGACATAGGCTACCTTTCATCCCGAAAAAAATACTATTCCCGAGGAAAACAACAATAACGTTCTTATGATAATAGATGGCGCCACGTGTCTTTCGAATCATGATTTAATTATATTATTACAAGCAGAGTACAACCCAATTTGATTGTCAAATTTTAAATTAACGCGAGCGGAGCCGCGGGCAAAAGCTAGTATATAATAAAGCACAATGTATTTTGTACAAATTTAAACATATCCTACCTTACTTAATCATTTTATAGATAATTCAGGTCAAATATAGCTCCAGACTGTTAGTAATGAGAAATGCCTATCAGGAAAAACTACACATTTTTTTGATGTAGCCGTGAAGCGGTTGCCTTGCCACTGCAGTGCTTAGCTTAGATTTATTTTTTGTGATGTACAAATAATTGTGTTGTGCTGAGTACATTAGTAAAGAACCTCGACATGGGGCTTGGTACCTAATGCCAAAGAATAAAATACAAAAAATAGTAACGGAACCTCAAAGCTAGGATGTTTATTAGGACGATGCCGTACTGGCTGTGGGACTCAAAATCTTGAATTTACGCTACTAGACCAAAGAACCTATAAATTTAACATCTTAACATGAAATTGCAAACGTGAGATTTTTTGTTTGTTCCGCTTTCACGCCTTAATTGCTCGACCGATTATCATGAAATTTCGTATACACGTTGTCAGGGCTACAAATAGGACATAGAGTGAATTAAGTACATATAGAAAAAAAAATGTTCCCGAGGAATAGAAATTTATTCACGAGATCTAGATTACTGCGAGCGAAGACGCGGACAAAATCTAGTTTTTTTATATCGATCTTGTAAATTATACATATTTTTTTACAGAGGGCCGTCACAGCGAAGACACGAAGAGTGTGAAAAGCGCCTCCCTCAGCGGAGAGGAAGTCAGACGATCTCCTCTACACTCCTTCTCCGCGCTCGTGGACAGACTCACGCCTGACAAGGATATGGAGGCTGACGAGGTATGTGACATCAGCATGCACTAATGGCAAGTAGACAAGGGGACACCATGCCACCGCGCTGAGTGTTATGGCACGGTAATGTTATTTCACAGTATTTGTTAGAAGTTCAATTTTTGTTAGTTTTTTATATTTTATTTGTTTTCAAAACGATGTCTGCATATTCTAGGTGTTAAGCGACTAATGTATAACGTGTGGTTACCGCGATACAAGCCTCGAGCTTAGTGCGAAAGCCGCTGCCAATTATAAAAATGTGTAATGTAGTAAATAGAGAAATAAATAAATAAATAAATAAGAATTGTAATTCGGCTCTGTCCTTGAAATAATTACTGACAGCCTAGCGGTACGTAAACACGCGAGAAAGCTGCCTACCTACACTATTTTAATTCATGTACCTACTGGAGTTTCTTTCTAGTTTAGTGATTGTAAATATTAAGTATATTTTTTATTTATCAAAATGAAATTTGTTGTGAATGAAATAGAAAGTGTTCAATAAAAATCTTTGTGTTTCTTGATTAGTAGATTTAATAAAAAACAACCTTATATAATTGCACTTTGCCATAATTATTATGTAAGTACTTGTACTTATTTCAAGCGAATATTCACAAATCGCACGCTTACTGCTTACAAAACCATCACACCGTCAGTTCGTCATTGCGGCACATTCGCGACTGGTTGTGTACCGAGTGTATACCGAACTCGAGGCGCGTAGGTATAACTCGCATTCCGACCGTTTGTATGAAGAATTGAAGATACAATACTGTTAGATAACATTACCATGGTCATGGCTTCTTACGTATAACAATTAATTATGTTATAATCACTACATATTATTAAACAAAGTCTCCCGCTGCGTCTGTACGCGATAAACTCAAAAACTACTAAACGCATTTCCATGCGGTTTTCATCAAAAGACAGTGATTTACGTTTACTAGCGGTCGCCTAGTGCTCGAAATTCGTCCAACTGATATATATTATGTCATGTCATTATACTCGTATATTGATATATGTAACCATAGTTACGCGCTTCGAATGCGTGTGGCAAATGCATGGTTGTGTGCCTGTAGTGTTTTTTCATTAATTTAATGTATTTATTATACATATTTTATATAAATATTAGCATTCGTCATTTCTTCTTTGTATAAACTATGTATTTCATACTCCTCCGTCCGCCCAATTTTCGTAAAAAGGGATCCAAAGTTTTCGCTTCACGTATTAATATATTGTTAGGAATCGGATGAGAAACAGCTTAAAAAAAATAACAGACACACTTTAACCTTTAAATAATCATTGACTTATTCAAGAAATGCATTGACAAATAAAGTAAGAAATAATTGATATCACCCAACAGCGATCACACAGCACGTCCGTTCCGTCCGCCGCTCGATGTTAAAGTGAGTCATTGCGCGCCGAGCGCGCTTTTATAGCTCGCTCGATCGGATGATTCGTGACGTTACTTGTTTACGTCGCATTCCGCAACCAACAATATAGATAATTCGTTAATTATGAATCTAGGTGTTCTTTGTCTGTCTTGTCTTAACAGTTTGTACTTTGTAAATTCCCCTATGACACAGGGTTTATTTTAGCACGAGAGTGACCAGATTAAAATTAATAAATAATTAAAAATATATTTGTAATTGCAGGGTAAAGAAACAGGTTCCTACATCCAAAGTGAGTTGGAGGCGTTAGAGAAGGAACAGTGTGCCATTGACGAAAGAGCCGCCGCGCTAGAGAAACAGCTGCGGAGGGTCATGGAGTCCGCTGATAACACTGAGGTATGGCACTCTACACCCAACACTCAGAGATATCACTGCGAGTTATACGTCGTGCCTAGCCAGGGATAGTGAATGCGACTGCTGAACGTAAGGTCTCGGATTTAATTCCCGAGTAAAGGAATGTCTGCGATACCACAGCGAGTGTCGCAGACCATCGTGTCTTGGTAGCGTAGTGGTAGTAGATGTGACTGCTATGCTCGAGATCTTGGAGTCGAATCCCGGTTGGGGCCATCAAAAACTTATTAGACTTTTCTTTTACGAAATCTCAATACCAGCCCGAAGTTAGGAAGTTGGCGGTGTCAGACACACCCGCGTCAAAGCTGTTAGTTCTGCGCCTGATCTCTCTCCGATCGTGTCGTACTACCGCCCCATCGAATCATGAGTGTGAGAGAACAGAGAGTGCACTTGTGTTTGCGCACATACTTGTGCACTCTTCTCCCTAGCCTTTATTATTCCCAAGTCACTTGGGGTCGGCTTTCTACGCTAACCGGATTTGACTGGATATCAGTTTTTACACGGAGCGGCTGTCATCTGACCTCCGCAACCCGAAGGCTAACGATACCCTAAGGCTAGACCAGTGTTAGGATATTAGAGGGCACTAACTTCCCAATAACGACTGCCATAGATGTTCATGGTAGCCGGGACCGACGGCTTAACGTGCTCTCCGAGTCACGGAGCAGGCGATAATTGTCAATCAATACGCAGATAATTTCGAAAAGTCATATAACTTCCGAAAGTCAGAGGTGCGCGACGTGGTTCAAACCCGAGACCCTCTGCATTGCAGTCTGTTGGTCTCCACACTGAGCTAACTTGTGCACTATCATATATAATATCTCTTGCGTTAAGGCCTACAGTCTCCGTTAAGATTGGCTGCCTTGACCAAAATTCGTTCTAGAAGACATTATTACTCCGAGAACCCATAGTATTCAGGTAGTGGATGCAAATGCTGTGCACGAGGATTCGGGTTCAATGCCTAGGTCGGGCGATGTGTTCATCATCATCATCATCAGGCTATAATAGTCCACTGCTGGACATAGCGATGTGTTACTGACCTCTTTTTTGCCGGAAATTCTTACTACGACACGTCGCGCGTCGTTTGAAACATTGTCTGATAAATTGCATTAGATTCATCCCCTGCTATGTGGGAGCTAAAACTTTTTTATTTTGCTCGTCAAAATGAACACCCTCCGCCTGATGGTAAGCAGTCGTGTGGTCTAAAAGCAGTGGCCTCCACACCGCCCTCATAGCCGTCCTCCAAAACTGTCTAAATATGGTTAAAATATTCTTAGAGATTATTAATACTACACAATGACGAAGCTTTTAAGTTGTCATTTCAGTCGTGTGTTCGATGTCCACACATGACCTGTTGGGTTGCCTATAAACAAAAAGGCACAAGTGCTTTTTTAAATCGCGAAATGTATCTATATAATGCTTCTTTGCCAAATACTTCAGTGAATTTATGTTGTTGTTTACAGAAGATGTGGAGAAGATTTATCCTGTCCTGTATCCAAATACCTACAGACCCGGTAACCTAACCTAAGCGCCTAACCTTCCATCCTACCCTTGCCCATATATATTCGAGTCCTAATGCCACAAATTTATTAAAGTCCACTTTATATGAGTCAGTAGACTTATAGCATATTTGAGTGCATTTAAAATAAATTTTGTGTTTATACAAACTTTTGTCATGTTCTGTGTAACCTTTGTTATGGAAGAGGGGGGTATCCTAACACAGGTACCTTCATCCCAAGATATAAGTGATATCGACATAAAAAAAATAAAAAAAAATTTTATACAAAGTATTTTTAAATCCGCTCGCATGTTAATGAGTGGGAAGTTTTTTGATTAATTGTCAAATAACAGAAAAAGATGCACGATAAACATTGTGACGTAAT
Source organism: Catocala sponsa (assembly GCA_963564715.1). Lineage (NCBI taxonomy): Eukaryota > Metazoa > Arthropoda > Insecta > Lepidoptera > Erebidae > Catocala > Catocala sponsa. The sequence continues at coordinate 16,136,822 of OY751351.1, forward strand.
CGCTATTCGAATGCAGGTATAAGAGAGAGTTAACGAAAAATTACGCCTCCAATATTTTTATACCTAAATTTTTATGTAAATTGATGCTTTATTTTATGATTTACATGTTCTAGACTTTTCTATAATGATTTGAAGATGTGTAACATCTACCAACCTGGCACTTTGATAGATTTAGATAAAATTCTCTCATTCTGCAAAGAGGTTCACGCCCAGCAGTGGGATAGTAATAAACAGGACTGATATGATACTGCTTATGTTTCAGGAGGAGGATAGACTGATGTCACAATGGTTCAACTTAGTCAACAAGAAGAACGCGTTACTTAGAAGACAGATGCAACTCAATATTCTGTGAGTTTGCTATACACTAACTTTAGTCCGCGGCTACGCTTGCAATTTTTCGAGTCTAATATATCACTAAGTTTAACTATTACATCACTCCGTTATTTGGACTATTTTAAAATAATTTAGGACAATGAAGAGATTACGTTTTTTTTTACAACTAAGGTGGCAAACGAAGCGTATCGTCCACCTGATGGTAAGTGGTCACTGTAGCCTATGGACGCCTGCAACACCAGAGCATCACTTGCGCGTTGCCGACCCTTTAGGAAAGGAAGTGGGAAGGAGAAGGAGCGGGAAGGGGGATAGAGGGTGATTGGGCCTCCGGCACTCTCACTCACCGCACGAAACATAATAGTAGGAATACTGCTACTTTACGTCGATATTCTGTGAGAGTAGTAGGTAGTCCTTCCCCGGACTTAAAAAAAAATAAGGACAAATTTGGCAATAAATGTATTTCACGGTACGAATATTGTTCCGAAACCTCGGCATTTACGTTTTATGGTAGGCGTACAGAATTGTATGTCTATCTCTTGCTGTACAGCCGACCAAAAATGTGGTCTACCACCCTACAGTTGAGGTTCATTTGAACTTCATGAAACAACAAGGTCGATTTCTCCTTACTATAGAAGTATGACAGTGACCATTGCTCTCTTTATCATGTATTATATTTACGTCTTATGTGAAGTTAGAAAAGTCAACCTTAGTGATAATTAGAACTTTTTTCAAAACTAGTAGACCACTTTCTTGGCCGACTGTACGTCGTAATTTCTTGGTCTGTGCGGAAATACTTTAATGTTTAACATTTTCACCGACCTGACTGACCGCCAAAGCATAAAAGTAGCGCCGTGCCTCCTACGCCACGCGACGATTAATATAGTTTTAAATAATAGGCAAAAGAAACACAAAAATCTTAATTTTGTTCTTAGAAACATGTTATTATTTGTCGGCTCACGCCGACGGTGGCGTGATGGACAAATTTTCGTTTGTCGGCTATACCCGACCGTGGCAGTCAAAAGATTATTTTAACATCTTTAACTAGTGTGTTTTTTGCGTCACTCACAATAAAATGAATGTTTGTGTATCAGTGAACAAGAGGAAGATCTGAGTCGGCGCTGTGAGCTGTTGGCGCGGGAGTTGCGCCTGTCGCTGGGAGTTGACGAGTGGCGGAAGACTCCCGGACAGAAGAGGCGGGAGAGACTGCTACTGCAGGTACACACTTATACGCACACCTCAAATTATATCTAGCTATTGTTCGTGACTTTCCCCGGAAACAGTACTCTTTTTCTAGGTGAATCTACCCTATGTCCTCCTCAAATTTCAAGATGATCGGTCGACGTAACAAACTTACATTCGTATTTATAAAATATTAGTTAGGATTAAAATTAACAAATATGCTTGAATTTTGCAGGAATTATTGTCCGCTGTAAACGAGAGAGACAGACTAGTTCAGGAAATGGATGAACAGGAAAGAGCGTAAGTTAAAGTTTTCTTTTATTTTGCTAGCAGTTACCCGTGGATTTGCCTGCGAGAAAATAATACGTTGTATAGGTATAGGATGTTTTTTTTTATACAATTGATGTGGCGAACAAGTACTCGGCCACCTGATGGTAAGTGGTCACCGTAGCCTATGGACGCCTGTAACACCAGAGGCATCACTAGCGCGTTGCCGACTCTTTAGGAAAGGAAGTGGGAAGGAGAAGGAGCGGGAAAGGGGTAAGGGGGTGATTGGGCCTCCGGTACTCTCACTCACCGAACAAAACACAACAGTAGGAATACTGCTATTACACGTCGATATGTCTTTTAGCAGATACTATTTATTGCTATGTTGAATGATACATGGGTTATATACAAGTGTTCATTACATAATGATATAAGTACAGTCATACCTCAACTTACACTACCCCGACATACGCGATCTCGGAGTTACGCGATTTTCAAATCTCGTCGATTCGACTTTCCTATGATTATCTCTCAAATGCCGATTTTAGACCTACTGTCCCTCCACTATTGTTCAGAAATTGGGGCAATATTGCACGAAAAACAGTCTTTGAGTCGTCAAACTACTTTCTTAGTTTTTATGAAGCCTTCTACGTCACAATAACGGCAGTTGGCGATTTTATATTTGTAAAATCCAATATGTATTTATATGCTAAGCGGTACCCTGACTTACGCGAATTCGACTTACGCAAATTCGACTTACGGGAATTCGACTTACGCGAATTCGACTTACGCGAATTCGACCTACGCGAATTCGACTTACGCGAATTCGACCTACGCGAATTCGACTTACGCGAAATTCGACTTACGCGAATTCGACTTACGCGAATTCGACTTACGCGAATTCGACCTTACGCGGCCTTAGGCCATAGTCCACCACGCTAACCCAGTGCGGGTTGGCAGACTTCACATATCTTTGAGAACATTATTGAGAACTCCCAGACGTGCAGGTTGACTCACGATGTTTTCCTTCATCTTTAACTATTTATTATTATTATTTAATAGGCAATTATGTCGACCGTGTACACACAGCGACACATCAACCTAGACTGTTTGGACTTTGAACTATTAGAAGTTGAACGCTGCGAATCGTGCGAGAGTGCGTTAATTGTTGTTACGCTCTATTCTTACCATTACATCGACACCACTATGCACTGTCCCTTGCCAACAATTCTCTATTTAGTATGTAGCGTAGTTATGCGTATATAGGGTGTCTAACTTGATGCGTAGCCGTGTGTACTTTCAAAAATAAATTATTCCAATTCCTTATTGAAATTTAAAATTGTTATTATTCTGTAGATGAATTGTTATCGACTAGAATTGTTTAAATATGTCATGTCTGCTTGACAATAGTTTATTATTCTTGATTGTCTTGTGTCTGTTCTGACTAATAGGAATGAAAGAATTTAAGTTTAATCTCTGTGCAGTCAATCATCAAAGTCACAAATACACATTCGTGTCGGTATATTTATGATTATTTTATTTAAATATATTATTTTCTTATTGCAGGATAGCAGATGATGATGAAATCGAAAGAAACCTATCACAAGTAGAAATCCAACGTAAAAACAACTGCATACTTCAGTGAACACCCTCTATACGTACACAGCGTGTATCTTAGTTTACTACCTAACTATTATCGCATACAGGTTGACCTTATATTAATTTAGCTAAATTAGCCACGTATCACTGTAGCTCAGTATGACATCTAGAGCTTAAAAGCTTTAGCCTACATAAAATACTACCATTGATGTTATATAGCCTATAGCCTTCCTCGATAAATGGGCTATCCAACACAAAATTTTTTCAATTTGAACCAATAGTTCCTGAGAGTAGCGCGTTCAACAAACAAACTCTTCAGCTTTATAATATTAGTATAGATAAGACAAATTATACTTGTATAAGACATATTTCCGAGGCATTATATGTTTTCGAATAAGTTAGGATGATTTTGGATATTTCACATACTACAAACTGAATATTTTAACCAAGTCTGCCTAACGGCTACGTTAATACTCTGATAACATACCCTGCGCAGTTAAGAACAATGTGTGGTACGGGTATGATACCTGCTTATGTGAAATGTGTCTTCTGCCTACCCACTAGTCTATAATTCTGACGGACATAATACAACAGGTATGGAGCAGCACATATACCTACTTGTTTAGCCATAAACAGGTATATGTGTGCTAGGATATAATACCTATTTATGTAATGGTTTTAATTTATGTTTTTGTTGCGGGAGTAATACCGATTTATATAGCAAGTACTTATTATGTGCAATGTGCTTTAAAATCTTTATATTTAATATCTTTACCTTTAGTAAGATGAAGAAAGGTCTACCTGTGTCGATAATTTTCTGTTTTACCTACCCTATTAATTTTCAAACAGAGTTTTATTTTGAATCGAAAAGTGCGATATTTACTGAAACATACATTCGCATCCTTACTCGCTCTCGTTTTTGGATAAGTCCATTAGAGGTAACGTGACTTAAATGGATGGAGAAGTATAAAAAAATGGAATGAAATGAAAGAATAAAAAAAAAATGTTATGTCAAAATTATACATTTTACATTTCCATTTAATTGTATTAATAATTAAATTATTTCATAATTTATTATAATTCTGAAAGGCTTTTTGGCATAATATGTAACAATTACGATTATATTCGCTGTTTGGATAGGCCGCGTGCACACTTGCGACTAGACGACGACTTTTTTGTCGCAAAGCTTTCTAAAGTATTATTACAAGAATTTTAACTTCAGGGTTCATCACACTTAACTTAAATGCTATTTCTTATCTTTATAATAACTTTCTTAGCAAAAATAGTAATAAGTATTATTATATAATACTAGCTGTCCCGTCAGACATTGTCCTGTACAAAAGAGACCAAAAAAAAGAGCATCTCTAAACCATCCTCGAATCTACTTGAACACACACAAAAAGTTTCATTTAAATCGGTCCAGCCGTTTAGGAGTTCACTGTCAACACACGTACAGAATTATATATATAAAGATACATAATCAATTGAATTATATAATCGTGTAAAAAACTTGACCTTGCACCACTTACTGTTTCAATACTGTTTCAATTCCCTTATGAAATGAGCTATTGGGAATTGTCGTCATGAAACTCTCAATAGCTGTGCGGAGTCTAGAAATTAGCCCTATAGTATGCCTAAAAGATGGCAATAAGCTTGTTCGCTATTACGTGAGTTCTATACTGCCGTCCGCTAACTAAAAGGACGTTAAGCCATATGCGTTTCATGGCACTTACTGCCTTATCTAGTGGACGGCAGCATAAAATATCGCTGGACAAATATAGGTACACACACGACGTTGTAGGAAGAAAAGTCTTGCGTATTATGTAATGTCATGAATCCTTAAGTTTTAGTCGATGCGATTAGTCGCACTGTCGCGAGCGTGCACGCAGCTAATGGAATGTTTAGGCCTCACAGTAGTGCGATGGATAATACTCAAAATATTGTTTCCTATATATTTTTTATATTTACGAGTATTTTAGCATTTCTCACTGTATAAAATTTTTTTGTTTGGTTCTGAACTTAAAAATATATTTATAAAACATGCTGCGATCGCGATGCAATTATATTCTGTCAGTATTTAATTAATGATTACAAATTATAAAAAAATTACGGATTTTACGCAAATTTTCTTACAATGATTTATTTATTTATGGCACAAAGTTACACTGGTGAATGTTATGGTTTGATATGTAATGTTTTGATTTTGTAAGTACCCCGTCAAGTGTCGAGCGGACATACGCTGTCCGCAAAAATGAGTCATCAAAATTTAAAAAAAAAAAATGACAAATTTATGTCCGCTGCACACTTGACTCGTTAATGAGTTAAGTGTCGAGCGCACATACATTTGTCCGTTTGTGTATTGTTTGCACAATAAATTTTTAATGATTTTTTATGTATTTCCACTAGACATTCAAGAGGGTACGCCTTGCCGTATCTGGTCGTGAGCTTATTGCCAATGGTTTTCTTTTATAGATGCTACCAAAGTCCGGTATCAGTAACTGTTGTAACATTTATAAATGTAACTTTCGCGACATAATTATATTATACATTTTAATGTTAAAAAATAAACTGCGTAAATAAACTGTAAAACTATTTACGAGTACCATTCAGGTAAATGTTAGTCAACTTAAAAGTATTTAAACAAAATAAATTGTAACTTTAACATGAAAGTTACAAAAAGAGCAACTTTCAAAGTAATCGCAGCACATTTCGAGGCTTACGTCGCAACGTTTAGAACCAAAACTGTAGATTAGTACGTACGGCTTAATTTTAATTTTGGTATAGGTAATACCAAAGAATATTTTCTTTTTTTTAATCCTACCCCTATTTAGATAAATGGTGATATATAAGTACAATATGCCATAGACTATGGACTCTCGTAACACTATGGTCAAAGTTTTTTTTTATTTTTATAAGTAGACATTTTTTTGAAACGATCAATTTTATTTTTATTTAAATGTAAATACTAGTGATTTTAGTTTAGAAGATATTTATTTAAATGCAGTTAAATGAAATCTTGCCCTGAAATTGTTTTCAGTTTTGCTTAAATCTGGAAGTATATCTAAATTTCTAAGGCTGTTTATGCACTGTGCGATAAGTCGTGACAACAATTCTAAACTTTTCATCATACAATTAATCGATTAATTATTTATTAACGCTAGTGGACCAATTAAGTCCAATGGCGATGTCTAGGGTTCATATTTACTATAAATCGGGAGATCTCAAATTATGTTACCACGTTAGGAAATATGATTGCGTTTTTGTCTGGGAGGAACTCACATATCCCTAATAAAAAGGGACCCTTCAAAGAGACAAAGTGCATCCCCTTTTGTATCCCCCTTTAAAAAGTCCCGTCATCCAAGAGATGAGGCCTGCTAAGTATAGCAGGCATTTGCTCTCGGATAACAGAGCTTTCTTACTACATGACGGAAACGCGTCTCTAACTAAATATCGACAAATAGTCGCGCGCACGACTTGTCGCACACGTGCGCGCAGCCTATTCGGCCGGTGCTAAATTAAACCACGTGACTACGATCTTCACATTATGTGCAATTTTTAACTAAACGACTTAATTGTCTTATTGTAATGTAAATAAATATGAGATGGGGGTTTTAAAATTCTATTTGTTACTAGCTTTTGCCCGCGGTTTCGCTTGCGTAAATGTAGGTCACCTAGTGGTATGAAATATACTTTACGACCTGAACACATGAAAAATTTCATAAAAATCGATCGAGCCGTTTTGGAGGAGTGCGACCACAAACATCGTGACACGAGCTTTTTATATATACAGATTCGTTTAAAATACATTGTCTTGCTTAAACTGTTAATTATTATTGAAGTTAAAACACGGGTCGTTCAGGTGTTCATAAATCTTGGCGCGTTGAGTGTTGCTTGAAAACAATTACAGTGCGTATAAAAAATCTATTTTAAACTTCTTAGTCATGGATTTTGCCATTGTTCTACGGTTTAATGTTTAGGCTTGTGATACAGTGGTGATCGACAAATTGGCTGCGCGGATAGTGTAGTGGTCGCTTCGAGTGTTGTGGGTTCGAATCCCACATGTGTTCTACACAGTGGCGTAACATAGTGGCGGCGGAAAGGGCTGCTCGCCCCGGGCGGCACTTTTAGGGAGCGGCAAAATTTCACAATTAAAAATTATAATATCTTGTATATATTTGAACCATTTCATGACGAACGAGAGGCGTTCGGCGTAGTGGCGAGGTGACCACTTAAAACATGGCCATCCGCGCAGTCATACCTACTTTACTTTATAATACTAAGAGCAGCGATAGTTTAGAGGGAAGACCAACAGACTGCAATGCAGAGGGTCTCGGGTTCGAACCCACGTCGCGCACCTCTGACTTTCGGAAGTTATATGACTTTTCGAAATTATTTGCATATTGATTGACAATTATCGCCTGCTCCGTGCCTCGGAGAGTACGTTAAGCCGTCGGTCCCGGCTGCCATGAACATCTATGGCAGTCGTTATTGGGAGAGTGTCGACACAAAAAATCCCGCTGGGTCGAAGTGTCGCCGGTCTGCACTGACATAAGATAATATAATACTAGGTAACGGGTCGTATTCGCGATAAAGTATTTAAAAGGTAATAAATACCTATGGATTGTCCGACATTTCGAACGAGTTGCATCGATCGTGGTCACGGGTTGACTAAATAAGAATTTTAAAACACCCAACTCATTCGTAAACATAAGTACCTAATGTAATATTTTCGAGCGAAAGCTTCGGTGTCAGGTATTTTACACATTCACGTAGAAATTATTACTTGTGTACATTCAGGATCTCTAGTGTGGAATCACCTTTATTGGATCGGATTGACATTGTAGACGTTTCAAAGGACGTATACGTAAGCGCGCACGCACTTACATACATATACATGTATGTATATGCTTGTGCATGCAAGCAAGCGACTGCACGCATGTACGTATATACGTATGCATGCAAGTAACCGGGCGCACGCAAGCAAGCCTGCGCACGCAAGCAATCGAGTGCATGCAGGCAAGCGACTGCACGCAAGCATGCAGTGTATTTTATACTATTCGCGTGACTATTTTAAGACCCTTGTAAGCGGATAGATTGATGTAAATGCATTGGCGGTTCTCTCATATAATTAAGTCTGAAGGCCCGAGTTGCCTCGCTGGAATCCTTCCTGTAGGTCTATGATGTATCACTAGCATGCCTTCAGTGTACTTTAGTGAGCTCATTCAAAACATGCAAATGGAATGAAAGAATAAAGATAGAACAAGATACGATTTACTTCATTTGAAGACATTGTGATTGCTTTAGAAGCCTAGGCATGCCAATGTATCGAAAGTCCTTTTGACTTCAAGACAAAAAGCTAATTAAGCATTATATACTTTTTAAAATGTTTACACCTGCCATAGGCCACACCAGCGCACTTATTATTGTTAGTACCAACCAAATAAAAATTTATATAGTTAGATCCATTTTAGATAACAAATAAAATGTCTAATTACGATTTTACTGACTCACTTGGCAAAAACTATATTCAAATCATTTTGCGATTGAATATTGTAATAAATTACAAGTAGTCTACCGTTTCTTTTAGCAGTATTATTATAATCTTATTTTACGAGAAAAAGACGGCTATAAACAGTATCTTTTTCTCATAAATTGAAAGCAAGAAATTAAAAAAATGTGTTCGGAAGACGCCAATAGATTTACACCCTACTACCTACATGATGACTAATATTGGCGAAATGATGTGTGCTAGATTTGAACATATTGCACAGGACGTAAAGTTGGCGAAATGTGTGTGTGCTCGTTATTTCAATATTGTACAGTCTGGGTGTCTTCAAGTCGAGAATGAATAGGTATCTTCTAAGCAAGCGTGCTCCATCGTCGACTGCATCTTCACTTAAGATCAGGTGAGATCGTGGTCAAACACAAGCCTAATACAGTTAGTAATTCGAGGATTCAATACATCCATAATGTCAATCCGATCTTGTTACTATAATTAACTGAAGTTACATTAATACAATGTAGATTATTTGGTGTGTTTTTAAATAACATAGCATGCGTCCATATATATGATATTCTATACAGCTTTATGTGAAATCAGAGATGTGCAATCATTCGACAAACTAGTCAAAAATTATTGGAATAATCTCTTTAGTAAATGGAATAAGTTTACGCTTATGTTTGCGGTTTGCGAGATCTTGCGTTCTATTGACGGTGAAGATCATTTGAATGTTAGGATATTTTCAAAAGCAGAAAAGAGTATGAAAATGTCTTTGTGGTGAGCTTACTAGATACTTTTTGTCTTTCTTCTGTAGTGTTTCTGAATTAGTCAGAGAAAACGTTTTAGTTCAGAAACATTTAAAAAAATAGTCTTTAAATCGACGAGTGTGAAGAATATAATGAGAATGATTGCAGCAAGGGAGATATGCAAGGACCGTAACGAATGGCAATATTTAGTCTCTGCTTACCCCTAAGAAAACTGTGCATTGAGTCTTTATACGTTCTAGTATCTAGATACAGTCATATAAAGACTCAACGCCATTTAATATATCTGTCATGATTTGGGCTGCCACACTACTAAAGTTAAGTTAGTCAGATGAAATAGCAATCAAAAAATGTCTGGGCAATATTGCCTGTCAATTTAAATAGTCTTCTATTTAAACTGAAAGGTATCGAAATTAAAATTAAAAAAGCATCAAATGTGCTATATCAATTCAGTTATATCAGCTATAGCTGATATAGTTTTAAATTCATGTTAAAGATTGAGCTATAGCTCAATCTTTAACATGAATGTTCAACGCACCTTGACATTTTTCAGCTGACATTATTGACATTTATTTTTTTGGACAGTGTTTGAGCAAACATGGAATAATAATTAACGGACATACATAAATAACCTTTGACATTTATTGTATTAGACGTCTTTTGGACAAAGCAACATATTAACAGTTATAATTAACATTGGACATTTTTTGAGCGTACATTGGACATTTTATTTTTGATTGCATATTGTTATAAAAGAGATAAAATGTGTCATATATATGGACGTTCATGTAGTAATAGTGTTAGCTGTGACACGGTAGTCAGTGCAAATAATTTATAAGCCACGCCATCATCGTCTGTATCGTTGTATTATAGCGCTATTTATTATAAATATGGACCCGTAATAAAATAAAGTGATATTGTAAAATGGACCAGTGTTTTATTTGACATATTAACCAGTTTTTTTTTGCTTTTGTTATAGAACCTAAATCTTTCTCCTTTCTCACAGTCTCTTACATCCTTTTCAGCTATTTCTCTCTCCACTTTCTATAAGGTCCCGTTCTTCTGGGCTATTAAAACCAGTGAAGGGGAAAGAGCAGATGACGTATTACGTACCTACTTAGCGCGCATACGTCACCGAGTATATAAATTAATATTTCGCTCTGTGCGACGAAAAACTCATGAAGGAAGACCCCAATCAAGAAGGCATAGATTCTTGATCGTTTTGGCAGCCTTGATGGCGTAGTGGTTAGTGTAACCGACTGCCACGCCTGAGGTCGCGGGTTCGATTCCCGCACAAGTCCAACATTAGTGTGCATGGACATGGATGTTTGTCTTAGCTGTATTTACAAAAAAGAAGTATATATGTATGTTTATCCATTGTCTAGTACCCATAGTACAAGCTCTGCTTAGTTTGGGCTAGATGGTGTTGTGTGTATGTGATAGAATATTATATACTACTAAAAGCAAAATAAGGCCCACTAGTTTATTTACATTTAAGTGCACTTTAGTAAACTGAAAGTAACTGATAAGTAGCATTATATTGATATTACGAACTCTTTGGTGTTTGATCTCTTTTATGCTGGTGTTCGTGTTCCTAATTTGAAAAGGATAGGCCATAATTTTAAGAAAAAAAAAATTGGATGTTATTCTTATGTTTTTCTTCGATTGTCTTCTTAACTTGTTTAGGTTTAGGAAAAAAGGTTATCCTTTTCAATTTTAATTCATTCATTTATCATCTCGCGTTAATCATGCCACCAGTACGAAGGCACATGAATACAATTACAGCAACCAGAGCCATAACTATGATTCAAGAAGGACGTTCTCAGCGTTACGTGGGTTTGCAGTTGGGTTTTTCTCGAAGAGCTGTCCAAAATGTATGGAATCGCTTCCAAGAGACCGGCAGTGTTGCCAGGAGACCCGGTTCAGGTAGAGTTCGTGTAACAACGGCGCACAAGGATCGGTACGTCCAACTAAGTGTTCGTCGTGATCGTACAGTAACGGCCCGTAAGTTACAACACCACCTACGGCTGACAACGGGTACCCGTGTCAGTGATCAAACTATACGTAATCGATTGCACGAAGACCAGCAAATGTCAAGACGACGAGTTGTTCGAATTCCTCTGACCAGGGTTCAACGTGCAAACCGTTTAAGATTCTCCCGTCAGTATTTGAACTGGGGGATTAATCAGTGGGGCAAGGTGCTTTTACAGACGAGTGCAAAGTAAATTTTTTTAATGATGATCGGCGTGTTAGGGTCTGGAGACAACGCGGCGAGCGGTTTTCGAAGTCCTGCATCCACGAAGTTGAGCGTTTCGGTGGTCCCAACGTAATGGTTTGGGGTGGGATTAGTTTACACGGTAAAACCGAGCTCACCATTTTAAATGCGGGTACCGTAACTGCAGAACGTTACATCGAGGACGTCATCAGGCCTCAAGTGATCCCAATTGCACAGCGAGTGGGGCCTGGATTCATCCTGATGCAAGACAATGCCCGTGCACACACAGCTCGATCGACCCAAACTGTCCTAGAAGGGTCTCATATTGAGGTATTACTATGGCCAGCTAACAGTCCGGATTTAAATCCAATCGAGCAATTGTGGGACCAATTGAAACGAAGGGTTAGAGAGAATGAGCAAGGCGTCTACAACCAACAGCAGCTGATTGACGCTTTAAAACGTGCCTGGGAGGAGATTCCAGATGAAAACGTGACGAATTTGATCCAGAGTAGGTATGCATACGAGGCTTCAGGAGTGTATTGCTAAGAGAGGAGGACATACTCGTTACTAAAAAGAAGAAACAAAATTGACAAGAACAGTATTTTGTCTTCTTCCGGTGATTTCTTTTGTTCATGTTTTTCATTCTAAATGGCCAATTACATTATGAACTTAAAAAAATGAATTCATGATCATTACTTTAAACAAATGTTAGCCTATATTATAACCAATAACATTATTTTGTAGTTACATAAGTTAAACAATTTAATATCTTTATTGTTTTCATGGTACAGCAAAAATTCTTAGTGGCCCTTATTTTGTTTTGAGTAGTATATTATTAGATATTAACTCATTCGCTGTCCCGTGATAGACACTATAGAAAATCTATTGTTATGTATCATATGTGATTTATCGGACAGGGAACCTGTGAGGCTGAGGCTACATTAGGCAGCGATTCGCGATGCGACTGTGAAAGTGAAACGATATAAACATAGAATGGCTACATTATAAGCGAAAATGTTTAATGAAATCGCTTCAATTTCGCTGACGAGTTGATGTAGCCGATGCCGTGATTACACTAATGCTGTTTCTATCGCATAAACAAATCAAAGATTAATAGCGATATATGGCGTACGGTGTAGCCATAAACGTGAATATGAACTATTTGTTTTTATCGCTTACGTATCGCAGGTCGTGTCGCGGACTAATGTAGCCTCAGCCTTAAGGGCGCGGTATCGAGTCGCGATGTATAAACATATAAATGTTATTTATATTTTAAGTTTTGTAATGTTTAGTAATACCTAATTATGTAACTTAGTAAAAGAATAACATAAATTAAAAAAATTCGCATGCCCACTGAGAGTGAGATATGTTCAAACCTTAACTTGTAACACTTTGATTGTATACCTACCATGTCTCAAGCGAATAAAGATTTTCTATAAGATATTCTATTCTGTCCAAATACACTAGTTTTACAAACTGCGCCAGAATTTAAATACTTTGCAATGTAAATAAAAAGCTAATGAGTTTTATAATAATATCATAAATAATATCAGGCCTGTATTAAACTGTAATATTCTATCACATACACACAACACCATCTAGCCCAAATTAAGCAGAACTTGTACTATGGGTACTAGACAATGGATAAACATACATATATACTTTTTATTTTGTAAATACATACATATTATACATAGAAACACCCAGACCAAGACAAACATCCATGTTCATGTACACAAATGTTTGACTTGTGCGGGAATCGAACCCGCGACCTCAGGCGTGGCAGTCGGTTACACTAACCACTACGCCATCGAGGGCGGCAATAATAACACCGACCTCTTCTCAGTGTGAGAAGGGTTAGGCCATAGTCCACCACGCTGGCCCAGTGCGGGTTGGCAGACTTCACATAATAATCTTAGAGAGCATTATGTAGAACTCTAAAGACATGCAGGTTGCCTCACGATGTTTTACTTCACCGTTAAAACGAGTGATAATTAACTACACGCATAACTCACATTTAAATTAGGATGGATCCATCTCCATGATGGCAACTTCGTCAAGGACTGCTCCAAAATCACAAAAACTACAAAATGAAATTAAAATCGTTTTTATTGATTATTTCTTGTACAAGCAACTATAATTAATAATAATTGTATAATCAACTTAACAATTAATAATTAGTCAATAACATAAGTTGTACTGGAAGAACGATTCCATAAATATATCTTACATAAAATAGTTGTTTCTATATTTTTTATGATAATAAAATAATTATCTCCAGTTTGTGTCTTACATAGAAATAATTTAAATTAAGCAACTACATTTTTTAGATTGTTGTTTTAGTGTTTCTTTTATTAATTTTAGTTTGTTGAACCGATGGATTTATATTTTAAGTTATTGTAGTGCCAATGTTATGTATCGAGTTGGAAATGGGTTTGATCCACACGTAGGACAATGAAATGTGTGGTCCACAAATTATAGAACTCAGGGTGTCTCTGTGTCCATAGTTTTTAAATTTTTATAAAGCCAGACAGTGAATTATTTCTAAAGAGGAATATTTGTTTAAAATCTCCTATCTATTATTTTAAACGTTTTGTTAGATATAGGTATAGGTATTTTTATTCTGAGAAAATAACTTAATAATATTAATCAATTATGAAGATTCAAAAAATTGCATTGTCAAAATTAAGTAAGTAGGTATTTTATTATTCAAGTATTTTTATTGGATAAACATTTTCTTGTCTTAGAGAATAAAGTCGCCACACTCGATGTATTTGTCTCAAGGAAGCTATACCCCTGACATCTCAATTATTTCTGATTTAATTTAAACTATTTCTATATAAGTTATTATACACACAACCAAAATCAACAACAATCCCATCTTTTCTCTTAACAAAATGGCTTCGCCAATCAACAATACAATATGGAAGCCAAATAAAGTTACCAGTCCGATAACATTCCAAATTATAGCGTTATAATATTAAAAATAACATGTTATATTAATATAGCGCGTTATTTGGAAAAATGTCAAAAACGTCATCGCATTATTAGCGGTTATTGAAACGTGTTCGCTACGTTAGAAATATCAGTTTGGTCATATACAAAAGTTTCTTAAACATTAGAATTTTACATAAACGATGTGGTATATAAGAAATATTTGATTTCAAACAGAATAAAATACTGTCTGAGGTTATATGATAATTGGGAATTTTACAGACTATAATAAATATTTGGACCTTATGTAATTGATATTTTAAAAATCGTTGATATATGATCGCAGTTGAAAGTAGTGTAATCTGCCACAACTGCCATAGTTATAGTAAAACGAAAGAAACTGTGATAGGTACTAAGTTTTGTATTTCAAGCATTTATTGCACATTCTGTTCAACACAATATTCCCTCTATACTACATCGCCTTTCGTTTTTAAACTCAAAGTGTATAATATTAATAATACTATTTATAGAAGCACTTGGGGCCCATATCATATACATTAGTTAAACCTATGAGTAAAAGTTAAAAATGACCGGAATTCGGTCGGAAAACTTCGTATGGAAGTTAATATTTTGACGGAAACACCGTGTTTTTACGGTTGGGGTTGTCTGACCAGCAGATAATTGGAATTTTATTTTACGTATTTTTTATAATAAATCTTTCGTTTTCCTATATCTACGTAGTTTTTTAAATTATATTATTTTGCCAAAATTATCGATTAAATAGTCTAATTTTATTTACAATTTTAGAATGAATTCATTGAGGCAGTACTAACATTTCATAAAATTGCCAACGGCAATAATTATTCCAATAATAAAATCTCCATTTTATGATCGTGGGCATATTTCGAATATATTATTTACACATTGACGAGATTCCTGTATGAATACTGTCAGGCTAGTACGTTCAGTATAACTGTTAGTTTTATCATCTGCCATACATAAGTTTTAATACTTTCACAATAAGAATTATTAACATGTAATGTATTAAATTACAATTCCAAATCTACAAGTCTTTTTAAGCTTTATCCTATTAGGAAAATCTCGATACTACTGGCTAATCCAGATCACAATGACAAAACCAACCTTTATACTTGATATATATTTATAACACGTTATATTTTTGCTATATATTTATAGCATGTTGCTTAACTGCTATATATTTATAATATTTTGCACATTGCACAACTGCTATAAGTTTATCGCATAATGTATAACTGCTATATATTTATAGCATGTTGCATAACTGCTATAAGATTATAGCATATTTTATAACTGCTATAATATTTATAGCAAATTGTATATCTGCTACAAGTGTAATAGCATACTGTGTAACAGCTATATATTTATAGCATATTTTATAACTGCTATATACTTAAAGCATGTTATATATGAAGCTGCTATAAGTCTATAGCACGTTATAACGTTTTTTAGACAAAGATGGCGGATGTTACGCGCGCGTGTGGTTGTTAGTGGTGACGGGAGGAGCTGCTTCGGCTTCAGCTGCCGCCGCTTCTCGTTTTAGCTTGCGATATTTACCTGGAAACAGAACACATTATTAAGCTTGGTGATATTATGATATTGCGATTTGCTCATAAATGACCGTATGAGTGTTGTTTAAAAATAAACTGGTCACAAGGTGTTTTTGGTTTCAAATGTGAACCCGTTGTACATAAACCTCTACTTCTACACCTAACATAGGTCAACTAAACCCTTTATTTTTAAGAAAACTCCTGCACTGGATATAATATATGATCAGTTTTGCAACGATCTTTACAAATATTCAAACAACGGATACAAATATTTATTGTATTGGTTTGATATGAATTAAGTATATTGATGATGTTCAAAGTTCAGTTTTCATACTTTGAACAACATCAATATAATCAATGACATATTTTTTTGTCCCGTGCGTACGGTCTTCTCTTCTGGTAACCAAATCGGTCTGTTATGATTTTCCTATTGGTACCCAACGTGGGCCCGCAATAAATTGTCAATTTCTTATTGGCGCTCAACTGGGTCTGTTATAGCTTATCTATAAAATTTTCTTTTATAGAGGCTCAAAGTTTGTCAAATATATACCTTTACGACTAGCACTTGCTAGAAACAATTTAACTCCTATTATAATAAAAAACGGGTTTTAATCAAGCAAGTAAGTATAAAAAAAATAAAGTTGACTGCACAAATGGCGTAGTTGTTTAAGTGGCCACTGCCACTGTGCCGATTGTGGGTTCGAATCCCAAACGGGACGAAAATTTGTGTGATCCACAAATGGTTGTTTCGAGTCTGGGTGTTCTTTGCGTCCGTTGTTTGAATGTTTGTAAAGTCTCCCGCGACAGGTACAGGAATTACTCTGTGGGCGGTACCCAGCTGTCTCATTTAAAACATGTTGGTAAGTATATAAATACCTATTCATTTCCTAAAGTTTTTTTTCTCCAATTGGTCCGTTATACACTTACAACATCAAGTGAATACTTACGTGAAGTCTTGACCATGATGACTCCCCACCAGATGGACCATCCCCAGCCGACCAGACAGAACAGCACCGTGAACAGCTGACCGCAACCAACCAGCAGGTTGATTACGAACGAACCTGGAACACATTGAAGGAAGATCTTTAATATAAGACATAAGTTTGCTTTTATTTCTTAGCCAACCGTTGAACCCCAGAGCGCAGATATAACAGTTAATAATAAGTATAGTCATTAGTTAAGTAATTTTCTGTTTCTGCAAAGAATTACTCAGCGTAAGGTATTTTTAACATCCTGACGCAAAACCGACGGGGTGTTATAAGTTTTAAGTGTCTCTGTGTGTGTGTGTGTCTGTCCGTGGCATCGTAGCTCCCGAACGGATGAACCGATTTTGATTTAGTTTTTTGTTTGAAATGTGAATTAGTCGGGAGTGTTCTTAGCTATGTTTGATGAAAATCGGTCCAAGATGGCCGCCACCACAAAATAGCGGATTACATATTTTTGCAAAACCCTCTTAATATAGGTTTCAAATGTAGGCTTGACTAGTAGAATACTATACACTATGATAAATTTCAAATCCAAGATGGCCGCTACCGCAAAATGGTGAATTACTTTTTTTATTATTTTGTGTCGGGGGTTTTAAAAATTTTTAATTTATAGTTTTTAGTAGACGATTATGGGATGCCACCCGCTATCCAGAGAAATTTTATGAAATAATAATAATAATGGTGGACCGATTAGAGCGCCGTGCAATGATCGTCGATATTACCATTCCTCATGACGGGAATCTCGTGAAAGCTGAAAAGGATAAACAAGTTAAATATCTGGGTCTGGCGCACGAGATTGTCGACATGTGGGATATGGATTCGGAGATCATTGTACCGAAAGTCGTATCAGTCCATGGACTGATTGCCAAGAGTCTCGATCACCATCTGAATAGGCTAGCGTTAGATGGCTGGTTTATGTCTCTGATGCAGAAGGCCGTATTGCTTCACACGACACGCATCGTGAGGAGGTTCCTCTCGCTAGAGCCCTAACCACCGGTAACTTGGACACAGTTCCCGATGCCGGTGGGTCTTCATAGTTTTTATATTTTAAACGTGTTTTTTTATATATTTAAAAATGTAATTATTATTAAAAAATGTATCAATTAAGAGAATAATAATAATATTCTATCACATACACACAACACCATCTAGCCCAAACTAAGCAGAGCTTGTACTATACCTACTAAATGGAAATGTTCTCTACTCTAAATTTTAATTTACCACCATGAATAAAAAATCGTAGTTTGTCGAAGTGCGGTATTAATGCAACTCTGCCTACCGGGGATAAAGGCAGAGTATGTATATATTATTACATAATGTTTTATACCAATCAGTATCATAAGAATTACGTAATAAATGTAAATGGACTTACCTATCCTATATTTGGCCCCGTCGTGAACCCCGAACCTCGGGATACCGAAGCACAGGCAGAGCATGCCGCTGAGTATTGAACCTGGATACAAAATAACATTTATTTTATCAGGTCGTGCCATACATGCTTTAATTTATTTTAGATATAGATAAATAGTAGTTTAGAATAATTAAAAAGAAACTGACTTATTCTTAGGCAACAATAATAATAATTATAATAGCATTTATTTGCGAAAATGTGGTATAAAAGTTGGTACAATTTTGAATGAACAGAACAGCACATTCCGCCAAGTAATGTTGGCATGCAAATGTTTTTACAAGTATAGATACACAAAAATCAAAACGAATTAGAAATAAAATGAATAAAAAAGTAAATGTCCAAGAAAATAAAATATAAATCAACGCTATGTTCAAACTTAAAATAATATAAAACTTAAAATAATATTAAAGTTAAATTGTCCCTTGAAGCAGCTGAGTAGTAGATTGTTAAATTGCCACGAGAAGGTCACAACTTCGATTCCAAAATAAGATTTCTACGATCTACGATTTGATTTTCGAAGTTTTATGCGTATTAAATAGTTAGTTATCGCTTACTTTTACGGTGGAGGATAACTTGGGGACACTTGTATCTCTGAGAGTTCTACATAATATTTTCGAATATATGTGAAGTCTGCCACCCCACACTGGGCTAGCGTGGTGGCCTTTGGCCGAAGGCATAGCCTTTATCAACCACACAGAAGAATCCTACGGCCAGCTGTGAGACAGTTAATGAAGAGTATCCTGTGTTGATCAGGGCCTGGTTTGTCTATGTGCCAATTTTTATCTAAAATAAATATGCAAGAATGCAATTTAGACCAGCAGTTGTAGGTAATAAAAAGATCTACAACTTTTGTATTTACACTTTTTTCACATAACCTCAAAATTTATGTGAAAATACAAATAACCAAGTTTTTGATTTTTATTTTTATCTTTTGCAAAAAGATTATTTTTTCTCGCAATTTGGTGAAAACTTACCTTTTTATGTCCCAAATACACTGAATTTTTTAAATTTAAAATATTGATTTTTGCAGCTTATTTTGACTTAATATCGTTTCGCCGGAAATTGAGATATACCGTTTTTTACCCTTACCCCCCACCCCCACCCACTTCCCGACCTCAGATCGCCCGTAAATTATTTTTCCTTTAATTTTTGTTATATTCTCTTCCTTTTCCAATGGGTTTCATTCTACTATTATTTTTTTTGGTTTCAAAAATTATCGACCCTGGTCTAATTATGTATTCTTGTGTATGCAATTAAGATAAACAAACATCACATGGTAACAAATATCTTCAATAACTTTCATGTTTATAATTTACGTAGTATTAAACCAATTAGTAAGTTTTCTATTCACAGTTACCGTCTGTTCCACTAGTCCTATTTTGTTGCCTCACGATGGTACAGTTATAAATATACTAGATGTGCCCGCGTTTATGATTACTGCGCCGCCTCCGTGGGTCGTAGCGTGATGTTATATAGCCTTTCTCGATAAATAGGCTATACAACACTAAAAGAATTTTTAATTCGGACCAGTAGTTCCTAAGATTAGCGTGTTCAAACAAACAAACAAAGAAACTCTTAGCTTTATACCTAATATTAGTATAGATTATGTTTAATTCCTGACAGATACATAAAGTCCAATTGTACTAATATTTGTTCATTATTGCGGCACGAGCTCCATTTCTTGGTTTTTATATTATTTATTTTCTTTACAATGATAACTTAGATTAGATTTACATTATTTCTTCTTTATAATATTATTAGATCTATTACAAGTTTTACACTCGCCAAACGTAATTGTTTAACGACGAGACTCGCTCTTCATTTTGTTACATAATTTACGTTATAGGTAACCGCTAAACAAAAAAATTACAATAAAAAAATTGTGAACCGTCACAGGACGCCTGGCAGATGTGAAACATCGAAATTATTTTGTACAAGTAATATGCATAAAAGAACAGATTACTTTGAAATTAAACTACTATATACGGATTTTATCGCGTTGTTTATTTGACACTGTTACAAAATTTTTTGAAAAACTGTTACACTACTATAATCACTATTAAACTTTACAAACTTTTAAGCTATTTAAATTATTGAAACTATTTATACTATTACTATACTATTATACTATTTAGATTTATTTTTACACTTTCCCCGACGTTTCGGTTGCTTTTCAGCAGCCATGGTCACGGGGAGACTAAGATGGTAGTTGTCTCAATGTTCCAGTGTAGTTATTTCAAAGTACCCAAACATAATTTAATCATGGGTGTTTCTATTTACGCAGAATGAGCTCAAAGTATCATGAAGTCTAGCTGTGGATTGCTTCTTCTTGGGTTTGACTATTTGGATTACTGGATCCCAAGCTGGTGGTACACTCCAACCATCTTCTCTATTGAAATTAGGATGTTTCTTGATTTCAATAGCCTCGCGAAGCATCCTTGGTAGGAATCGGTGTTCTTTAGCGAGCATCTGTGGTTTGTCAAATCTCAGGTAGTGGTTGGTCCCCTGTTTTTTTTTTTGACAAACCACAGATGCTCGCTAAAGAACACCGATTCCTACCAAGGATGCTTCGCGAGGCTATTGAAATCAAGAAACATCCTAATTTCAATAGAGAAGATGGTTGGAGTGTACCACCAGCTTGGGATCCAGTAATCCAAATAGTCAAACCCAAGAAGAAGCAATCCACAGCTAGACTTCATGATACTTTGAGCTCATTCTGCGTAAATAGAAACACCCATGATTAAATTATGTTTGGGTACTTTGAAATAACTACACTGGAACATTGAGACAACTACCATCTTAGTCTCCCCGTGACCATGGCTGCTGAAAAGCAACCGAAACGTCGGGGAAAGTGTAAAAATAAATCTAAATAGTATAATAGTATAGTAATAGTATAAATAGTTTCAATAATTTAAATAGCTTAAAAGTTTGTAAAGTTTAATAGTGATTATAGTAGTGTAACAGTTTTTCAAAAAATTTTGTAACAGTGTCAAATAAACAACGCGATAAAATCCGTATATAGTAGTTTAATTTCAATGAATAACATTCGCGTAAACAGAAGACAATATTAAGAACAGATTACGACAGGAACTAATATGGCATAATGTAAAATACTATCATATAGCGTGGCGATGCGTCGCCACGGCATCCGTCGCCACGCCAACAATCGGTTTTACGTGCGGCTAAAGATGTTTCACATCTAATATTGAAAAAATATGACTTCGTCCTCCATATAGACGGTAGTAGAATAACTCACCAAGTCCAGGAACGACGATATTGCAGAGGAGGCAGAAGTACGCCAGCACGATGGGCAGCGCTGGTATAGCGCCGCGCATCACGCTCGTGTGCTCCACTAGAGACGTGTCCAGCTTCTTACGGGTGTCCTATCAACAATAAAATTTGTTCGATTTATGATTTGTTCGTACTTAATACAATTTTTTTGCCATACATTTCAAATTGTTGAGCAGCGATAGCTCAGTGGGGAGACCAACAGACTGCAATGCAGAGGGTCTCGGATTCGAACCCACGTCGCGCACCTCTGACTTCCGAAAGTTATGACTTTTCGAAATTATGTACGTATTGATTGATAATTATCGCCTGCGCCGTGCCTCGGAGAGCACGTTAAGCGGTCGGTCCCGGCTGCCATGAACATGTATGGCAGTCGTTATTGGGAAGTCAGTGCCTTCTAATATCCTGACACTGGTCTAGCCTTAGGGTATCGTTAGCCTTCGGGCTGCGGAGGTCAGATGGCAGTCGCTCCGTGTAAAAACTGATATCCAGTCAAATCTGGTTAGACTAGAAAGCCGACCCCAAGTGACTTGAGAATAATAAAGGTTAGGGAGAAGATGTCTTAACAACACTTGACCCCGTCTTAAAATGTAAAAATGCTTTTGTCTACCTCAACTTCCTCTTCAATATCGATATCCTTCTTCATGAAATCCGTAGTTATAAGCATCTTCGACGGCTTCCGAGCTTTAGGCGAAGGTCTAGGCGAAGACCTATGAGACAGCTTTGGGGAATGGCTAGGCGAAGCCTCTTGCACCGTGATTGGAGGAATAGGTATCGCCGCCGTATCAACCATAGTTATTTGAGGGTAGTTCGGGTTTTGAGAGTGAAGGTCACGTGGTAAACTGTACAAGTAGTTCTGGAGGGAGGGGATTAGGTATAAGTTGTGCATTTGTCTGAGACTTGACTTTTTAGTTTGATTTGTTACCATCACACTGTTACATCACAACGTATTGTTAGTCTGACTGATTAAGGTTATATTTCTATATTCCAGACTAAATTTCCTGTTATTTATTGTCAGTTTTAAAGTAATTTTTGACACTAAAATGTTTCATATTAAGTAGTGCAGTACTTGACTATAATTTTACTCAACACTATAAAAACTTAATTTTAAGTGCGGTACGTGACTATGTTTTCGTTAATTGCGATGTAAATTATGATATTTTAGTCGAAATACTTTTTTACGTGTAAGTAATTTGTACAAAATACAATGTTATAACGCAGTGTGGTAAGAATCTCTCTGCTATTAATATTTTAACGTGCAGTTTGAAAACATAAATTCAAAAAATCTACCTAACGTTTCTTAGTTGTATTTTTATAACGTCTATTGATTTATTAAAACTGGTTTCAAACACTTCACTAAAGCTATCATAAAGGCCAATTTGAGTATGACAAAAATTAGGCCAAAATTAAATTAATTTGGTTTTCTTATTGCTTTTTCGAATTCGTTTTTAAACACCAACGGAATGGGAATGTACACGTGCTAAAATTCGAATAGAGACTGCCCTATCAAATTTGCTAATGCATACGTTTGAATTGACATCGATTACTTAACCCTATTGTTGCTCCTCGACCTTGTATTGTAACCTATTTTAATAAATAGTTGTATGTAGCACTTTTAATTATACTCGCGATTATAATCATAAGCTAAGAAAGGAATCACGCGAACAAATAAAGTGAATATTATTTTTAAAATAAATATTGTAGCACACGCGACCAGATGTAGAAAGTCTTGTAATAATAAATGTGTGTTAATTAACTTTGTTATAATTATAGCCTTTTAATTGTACCTATTTAGATAAGTCCCTGTTGGGGCGCCATTATTGGCTTAACGACTTGTGTGTTTTAGGCTCATTATATATATATATATATATGCTTCTTTTTAGGTAGTGCTTGTTAACTTAAGAACTTTATAATGCTATTAAGACGGTCAAAAGATTACGAACGAGATATGGCAAGCGGTTTTCGTCGCCTTTCGAAATAGTACCTACGTTATCGCGCGTTTCAGACAAAGGGTCTCCACGGGGCCAAATGAAAAAGGCCACTGGTTTCCTTGCTGACGTCACAGCTTATACCTAAACACCTCTGGAAACCCTTGTTACCGGTGGAATATAATGGAAGGTTATGTAGCAGCGATCTTAGTTAACGTAGGAGGCCAAAATACAGTAAATATTGTTAAATTCAGTCCGTTTATGGTATGATGAGCATCATTCTGATAGAATTCAAATACCTGAACATCGCAAATTCGCGCTTCATAGAAATTTTTGACGTAAGAACTCGCTATCAAACGTACAGCCTATATATAAAATATGTATCCTAATTAAAGAGCGTGGGACGAAAGTGATCGACTAAAAATGTAATTGCTAGTTCATGCGAACTTAGTAAGAATACGCGATCAAATGTACATATATCCAACACCGACATGCGTGCAATGGTCGTGTCGCAAACGACGCGTTAATCCTATCGTGTGCACGATGACCAAAACCAGGGTGCCGAGTGCGAGTTGTTTTGACGTTACCGCGATCGACACGTTTATGACGTTCGGCGCTCCGATTGGCCCGCTCCAAGCTCTTAACCAATCAGAGAGCCAAACGCGTAAACGCGATAAACGTTTCGATCGCTTTAACGTAAAAACAATTCACACTCGGCACCCTGATGTACAATCAGTAGAACTACTATAAAAATGTCTGTCCGAAACTTCGCGCTAACAAAGCTTCTTTAGATTTCTTACTTTTAAAGTGACATTACTCCGTTGCTCGAAACACTTTACTGTAGCGTTAAGAATGATCAAAGCGTTACTTCATGTGTTCATCCAATTATGGTTATAGTACCAACCATAGGCATTAACGTTTCATAGTATGCCTTCTGATTTTTATCATAAAACGTGCGAAAATCACGTGCTCTTGCATTCGACAGTTAGTAGTGTACTAGACATTCAGACTAATAAAATAAGCGCTTATTTTATTAAACTGTATACTTACCTACTTACGACTTATCAACATTTTCTGACGTACTTTTTAAAGTTAGCAATACGCGTGTCATTATCATAGCATTGCAAGCGTCTAGAGCAGAAGTACCCAGACTTTTTTTCTCACAGACTACTTTCAAAATTTTGCTGGTTCCTGTAGACCCCATGCAGCTACATTTCTACCATATTCCTTGGCTTTCGTATTTATATTGGTGAAGAATCAAACAAGTTGATGTAATTAAAAAATTTGATCGAATCTCTACGGGCTGAACTCTTTTTTTTAGTAATTCTCTACCTTAAACTGAATATGGAATATGCAAGTTTTTACAAGAAACAGTCGCTGAACTTCTTAAAATCTGCCTTCATTGATAGGTGAAGTCAAGCCAACATTTTAGTTCTTCACTATCGAAAGCAAATAAATTTTCTTAGACCTCCGCTTACGAATTGTGAACCCTCATTTTTTTTTCACGCCAACGTAGATCCCCACCGAGTCTCCCGTGGACCCCTGGAGGTCCACCTGGACCACTTTGGGAACTAAGGGTCTAGAGGTTTACCATCTGGCAATCCATATGCATGTTTGCCATCATTACATAAAAACAAAGCCAAATCTTGTTTGTTCAATTTTAATATTTGTCAATAATACTTTATGACCTGTAAATATGACCAGAACTTACAGTAACACAACAACCCCAAATTATCCATTTTGACAGACTAAGCGACTTCTTTATTACAACCTGCATATGTATTATATCGCAATTTGGAACTCGCACCTACAATTATAATTTCAAACAGAGTTGTTTTGCTTATGACTGTTTCGTTGAAGACCTTGGCTCGTAAGTCGTGTGGTACACGCGTCGGGCAACGTTGCGTGACAAAGTTGCGATTACAAGTGGTCAGGGGAAAATAGCGCTGAGGAACGATAGACGGAGAAATGGAAGGATTGGATTAGTTGACTGACTTGATTTTATACGAGTCTTACGTCAATATTACAGAAAGGGTAGGCTGAGGTTTAATACACCCAGGGGCACCGACTTTATAAAAATATTACGAGGATTGAGGGTGGCGAAAAACATAAGTTTTCAGTTAAGTCGTCACTATTTACACACTTAGTGCCATTTACCCAAGGACCAGGATAAGATATTGGGGGATGGGCTCAACACTTCCTATAATTACATTAGGGGCTTTGGGCACCCTCAGGTCCCATGAAGTCGGCGCCAGTGATTACACCAAGTATGAATTTAGGTTCTATATGTACGTCCGTCTGGTACGCCGTGCTTCTCCTAAAATTTTCTTGGCAGGAAAGCACAGCACGTTCACTACATCTGCCTTTTTTATATTGTTTTAAAACTAGTTTGTCTCGGAGACAATTCTCGGGTCTTGCCGTAATAAGGACTGAGCTTATTACCTTCGCAATATTGCCGTCCACTTACTAAAAAGCCTTTCAGCCATATGCGTTCCATATCACTAATTATTCTTTTAGTTAGTGGATGGCAGATTTGGCACCCGAACTTTGCAAAATGTAGCAGAAGCATGTCATTGCTTGCAACACCTGTTCTAAAAAAAAGTAGACACAAAGGCACGACACAGTAGTTGCAGTGACGAGACGACAACTTAAACCGCTACGCCATCCGTGCAGTCAATGACAGTACGTGGTACTTACCTCTGGTGGTAATGTGGGAGACATACTCTTGTTCTTGGAGAACATGGAGGTCCGTCGGCTGGAGGACTGCTCGGAGTGGCGCCGGCACATGCCGCGCATCCACGCACATAGACGGTTGTTGCAGCAACTGTATCACACACAGACTAATTGTAGCTTATACTTATTCAGGAAGAACAGACTGCCTAAAATGCAAGCTTTTCAAGAAGCAACTTCTTGAAAACCTCTTTTATTTATTTATTTATTTAGGGAT
Source organism: Catocala sponsa (assembly GCA_963564715.1). Taxonomy (NCBI): domain Eukaryota; kingdom Metazoa; phylum Arthropoda; class Insecta; order Lepidoptera; family Erebidae; genus Catocala; species Catocala sponsa. The sequence goes on from OY751351.1 coordinate 16,163,762, forward strand.
AACAAACAGCAGCGTATTAAACATTACTATGATAGTACTTAGTAACTAAATGTATTGTTTTATATTGTATACTTAGGATGTTATGATGGAGTTTTGTTATTTCATAGACTGCTACGACTATAATACTAGTCGAAGCAGTTACAGTTAAACAATGAACACGAAGAATAGCTAGGCTCTGAACAACTTTATAATTGGATTACACAATGTTTGTCTCGTGCGGGGATCGAACCCGTAACCCTTAGCGTAGTAGCAGTGGATCAAGCTCTGTTGAAAATTATGTATATCCTGGCAATTGGAAAAGCTAGCCTTAAATATACTATGTAATAAATATTTTGCCCTCATTAATTAGGATACATGTAATCCAAACGAGTTTTCTATTGAATCGTGGGTTAAAGCTGATGCTTTAACTCATGGTTCTATTTATTACTTATAAATTAAGACTCTAAAATATAACTATACTTTTATGTTACAATCTGTTTAATAATAACAATGGTTTCAAAATAAATTTTCTTTCTTTTTTGCTTTATATAGACAACCCCTTCACTAAAAATAATTCCTGTGCCGGGACTTTAGTAAAATATAAACAACGAACATAAATAAACACCCAAACTCTGAACAACCATATGGGATTCTAACTCATTACCCGCGCCACAGTGGAAGTGGCGATACCACTACGTAAACCACTACGCTATCAGTGCAGTCAATCAATCAAGTCAAACTGAACAGCTAAACAAAATTAGAGACTGCAATTACTGTCAAAAACTATGATACTATTAAACAAACCTGGTCGGTGGACGGTCACTAAGTATGCTGTCTCTTCTCTCAACCCTCTTCTTCCTACCACAGCAGCCTGTCTCTTCAGAAGCTGGTGACATGGACTCGGCGACGTTGCGCGGCATCGAGCCCGTGTCGGCAACGCGTCGGCGACGCCCACAGCACCCGCAGAAGATGTCGCGGAACTTGCGAGGGCGCTTGGTTTCGGTTTCGTATTCTATTGAAGCCTGTGGCAATTTAAATTATATTATTCAAATTACATGATACTTATTTCTTATACCGAATTTCGACCACGGAAGTCTAGCTTCTTTATCTTTGTAAAGGATATTATAGTGCACAAATATGGTACTAATACAAATACACTTTTTATTTGCTCATTCTCATTTTGGGATGGCTTACCGTCTCATCTAACCTATAATATGACAATCCTATACAACCGGAGTGAAGTTAAGTGTAGGATAGTGACCCTGCGCTTAATTTTTTTCAAGGAATTCTTTGTAGACCAGAGTTAGGAAGTTAGAGTTTCATATATGCGATGAAACTCTAACTTCCTAACTCTGGTCTACAAAGACTTTCTTGACAGAATAAGCTAGTAATTCAATGGTAGCCCGAACCAAGATCATAGGATCCGCCACTAATCTAACGTTGGGTCAAGGCGACGGCTATATAACATCACGCTATGATCTGTAGGAGCGGAACATTAACGTGAGTGAAACCGTGGAAGATAGCTAGTTCTGTTTATGTAGATAATCAGGCTACTTACTTTTCCAGTAGCCCTCTCCATTTCTCTAATCTCTTCCTCTGCCATTTCTTCATCAGCCTTTTTCTTGCAGCAGTTTAGTTTGCCCAGCACCCCTGGCTTCTTTTCTTTTAAATCTTCTGCTTTTGTCTCTGTTTCTTCATCAGACTCCTCCCCTTTCTTGCAACAAGTACAGCATTTAGATTTACACTTGTTGATGAGTCGCTGGCAGAAGTTGGGATTTTTCTGTGTATCTTGGGGTTCAACAGTTTCGACGGGTTGTGAAGGTTCTCTGGACTCTGGGGTTGCTGATTTTTCTGTGTCTTTCGCTTCCTTCTTCGTTCTCGCTGGTGGTTTCGGAGTTGTGCTCGTACTTTGTGGAAGTCTGGTAATTATATGTTGGTAAAATTAGTTTATAATCTTAAAGTATTTACCAGATAAGTCTTTGAAATAGGGTTCTATAGACTGCAGGCGGAAATTGAGTTCAAAATTATCTGTCTATTAGTAATTAAAATTAAAATGGTTCAATGGGTCTTTTTAAGATTTGTAATTACTTACCTACTTTCATTTCTATGTGAGTTGAAAATTGGACGTACAGATTATAGATGGAATTAAGGTTCTAAGAAATTTTTGAAATAATTGATGGATTAATTAATAGATACTTATAATAATCATAAAAGGCAATAAATTTTCATATAATATAAAAACCATTTTAATTTTTATATTTTATAATGCATTAGACTTCTACTATTTACTTTGATTTAGGGATCTTTAAAAAGTTAAGTAAAGTATTCCAATTCATATATTGTATATAATTGTATACATTATATAAATTATTAAGTCAGAGAAAACGGAATGTATCCAATTCATAAAAAGTAGATTTTCGAATTAAACAATACGACGATTTTTATGAGGATAAGCTTTAGTATATTTAAGAAGACGAATTATTGTAAGACAGTAAAACGTTCTGATAATAAATACAGTTACGATTAATGCCAAAACTGTTCATATAATCAAAGTAAAAAAATAAATAAAAATAAAAATTAAGTATATATAAATATGTTCGCTAGTTGAATTAACTACAGACTGGAAAAACCAAAAAGATGTTTCTTGATTTGTCTAGACCATTATTTGGACTGCCTTGCACGCGCGTTTTGATATTCGTGGTGCAGTGATCTATATAGTCATCTCACCATGTTTAATACTCTAAGTCTAAGGTGTTAAAGTTAATACTTAAGTTTAAGTTCCACTTCAGATGTAAAGTCCACATACCATAAGTTTGTTCCAAGTGTGAATGTATTTTTTATCCATTATTTCTTTGAAAGTCTATCTATATAGCTAGGTCCAGACCATGCGTCTGTGACGCAAGAGTGAATCCACGAGCGTCTGCAACGCGTAACTAGAGCACACCTGCGCAACTACCACGCGAATCGAGAACTTAATTTGAACTGCGAACGTGTTTGCCACGTCTGATGACTAGACGCGTGCGTGACGGTTTGCCGACGCGGTCTTGCCGCGTTGTGGTCACGCAGGTTTGCATGCCGATATATGATCGGCAGCGACCGCTGTGGATAACGGCCGCGTCTTACGACGCTGCACTGCAGCGCTGGTCTGGCCGTAGCTTTAGAGTTTGCCGTAGAACAAATTAAAAGGTTAAGGATCCCAACTACATAACAAAAATTAAATAATTACCATAAAACCTTAATTTTTTGTCTCTGAAAATACCTTTGTGAACATAGAACTGTTAGAGTTGTTGTATGAAAGCAGTGTGCACGTCACGGTAAGGTACAGTATATACAGCGTGTAACAGAAAGGTGTAGTCATATTTTAGGACCATAATCGATATTTGAAAAATAACCTTTTTTATACAACTAAGGTGACAAACAAGCATACAGCCTACCTGATGGTAAGTGGTCACCATAGCCTATGAACGCCTGCAACACCAGAGCATTGCCGACCCGTTAGGAAAGGCAGAAGAGAAAAAGGAAGTGGGAAGGAGAAGAAGCGGGAAGGGGGAAGAGGGTAATTGGGCCTCCGGCACTCTCACTCACCGAACGAAACACAACAGTAGGAATACTGCTATTTCACGTCGATATTCTGTGAGCGGGTAGTCCTTCCCCGGTTTGTCGATAAAAGCAAATTACGTACTTACTTAAATCCATAACTTAAAAAAAATATTTGAACATTAAACAAACGCATTAGGTACCTATATATTACTATCAAAATTGCATAATACTCATTTTCGAGTTTACGGAGGTCACTTTTAATGTTGTTTAAGTGTCGACTTGAATAAACACAGAATGTGCTGATATTCATAATACAAATAAAAAGACAATGCGAAATTAGGTGAAAATAATGTATAAGAATTTATTTGTCGCTAATTTCCATTGTACAGGGCCACCTTTCGGTTACAAGCTGTATAAAATATATTTTAACCTCGATCATATAATGAAGTCTCCAGTTAGATTACAATTTTAAGAAAGTCATCTTCATTTTAATACAGGATATCGAAAAAGAGATCATGGTCTTAAATTGGTAATACAGCAAATTAATCATCAGGCAGGTGAGTTGTTTTAAAATTACTGCAGGTTGACTCCTAAGGATGTCGATAGCATGTCCAAATTTGTCCGGCAATAGCCGAGAGAATAAATATAATCCCAAAATATTGATATTGACGTGTTAAGATGTGTTCCTTTGAGGTTTTCCCAAGATACATTTCATAATATAGTTTTTACAGACACACACACACACACACACACATACACACATAGTGCACCAAGCCAATAAAACGGGCGATCATCCACTTATTCTTGTCAATTATCAATTCTTTACGACACCAAAATATGACCTAGTCTTATTGTTACATCTTTAGAACTTTACTATTGTAAATCCTTGATTAATTTCCTTTACGTATTATAACATAATGTAATAATATTCTAATGTACTTGAAACAATATAAAATAACACAATTACGTAGATTAGTGAAAACTTTTCTCAGTGTTTCTAAACTTTTTGACCTTAAAAAATAGAGTACCTATACTAAGTTACATCTATGTGCTATATCTATGTTAATTTTAATTCTAAAAAGCTAATAAAGAAAACTTAATCTTAAAATAACTCAAGTATAATATTATTTAACAAGTATTATATTTTTTACCATACTTTAAATAAATAATATTCTTGAGAACATAAAAACTTTTTTTATAGAATTACGTAAATACCAGAACCAACTTCTGCTTCTAAAATGAATAAACATATTTAATCCGTCAACTTACATTTCTTTCTAAACATGGCTACGTATAGTGATGTAAAAAGTTACTGACGATAAATCAGAAAAGAATCTGAATACGTTGTTTAGCGAAGCAAAGCGCAGAAAAAAGAAACTAATAATTTTGCCGAATACATCGTTCGGGATATTTGTAATGGAATTCAGTAGAGAATGTTAAGCGCATTTCTATTTTAAGGTCAATACGTTAAATGTGGAAATACTATGGTATAGCAGTTCACTTATATAGCTCCAAGTTGACTTCCCTGTTACTACAGCAATAGGGCACTAGACGAGGCGATATGAAACGTCGGCGAAAGAAATAAATGAGTTGAAATCAACGGTAAAAGCCATAGGGAGTCTCTCAAGCTGATAAGTAGACTTACTACCAACAACCGATTCCATAGGGTGCTCAAGCGTCCCTAAAGGCATTATCCGTAAAACTGAATTCCCCGAATAATTTCTTCTGTTATCTTGGATTATAAACACTATTTGTAAGAAAAGTGTTAACGGATTATTCCATAGTTTTGTTTACTATTTCATCGACTATAATTCTGCCGTGGTAATTGAGAGGTAAGGGTAGTAAGTCAGAAACGGCAGTTTTAGAAACCAGCGCTCAAAGATTTTGTTGCAATTTTAGCGTTTGTGATAAAACTATATACTCGATTTTTATGTTCTATATGTCAAAAGAAAGGCAAATAATTTGTTGTTTACAGTAGAGAAGCATTCCAAATCAGTAATTTAATAAAAATGGTTATCTTTGAATTACTTCCCTCTCAATTATCACGGCAGAATTATGGTTACCATAAATATATTCATGCTGCAGTCCCACCTAATATTTTCATTAAGTCGACGCCCAGTCTACCCTGTAGAATATGTTGTCAAATATAAGTATACAACATTAGAGCATTATTACAAGCTGTGTGCTTAAATTCTGCATTTGAAGTGTAGATCATTAGGACAGTAATAAATTAGAAGCGACACTTATACGCCTCATAGATCCCACTTACGGACGATAGAATAAATCCACTCTCATACTAAGATTTTTTTACAATGCATTGTCGCGTACCTCTTAGCGGGGCGGCGGAGAGTTTATGTTGGATCCGGGCAAAGATGACGACGTCCTGGTCCTACCGACTAAACCTACCACGGTTTTCTTCGACGTTATCAGAGTCGGTGGGGTTGCGTGAATCGTTCTTATATGAACCTTCTTCGCGACCCTGCTGAGGTTTCGGCCCGTCGCGCGTAGTATGAAACGACAGGCCCCTTCGCGAAACTAACCCACCCAAAAAACACAATCGGCGTTATGATTTGCTTGTCCCGTTGTGGAGGACGAATACAAAACGTCTCAGAGGCGCGCATGGGAACACGCAAGCCGCCTCTCGGACCTGGAGCTGATCGGGTGGTGGGCAGGCCCACGAAGCCCACAGGTACTGCCTTATGGTAGCTAGAGGTCGTAACGCGCAGAGGCGCGTGACGACCTCCAGCTAAGTAACTGGGTAGAAACCCACTTTTTTTTATCGTGGGGGAATGCATTGACGCATGCTCCTCCGCGGGGGCGGACGGAGGGGTTATGTCGGACTCGCCGGGGTAAAAGAAAGATGGAATGAGAATAAAGTACCTCCCGGAATACCGACTAAACCTAGCACGGTGTTCCTCGACAAACCACTATCGGCGGGGCCGCGCGAATCACTTTCACATGCGGTCGCGACCCCGCCGAGGTTACGGCCCGCCGTATGAAACGGCAGGCCACTACACAACAAGACCTACCCACTGGTCACTTCTAAATATTCCCTACTGTCCCCCCTAAAGGGGAGACGGACACGACACAGAGGCGGGCGTGGGAACACGCACGCCGCCTCTCGGACCTGGTGCTGAACGGATGGCGAGCAGGCCCACAAAGCCCGCCACCCCCAGGTCAAACCTCAGGGTGGCTGGAGGTCGTTTCGCGCCCTCCGGTGCCCGGGGTAACCCTCTAGCTTAACCTAACCTAACAGATTAATTACAAACTAATGAGTTAAATAAAAGGCTCCGTTCTTTTCTTCTATGAATTTATGTGCTATAATATAACTAAGATCATCTAAATATACCTACAGTGATTTTAAAATCACAAGATTTTATTATTGTGCTTGCAGTGCAAAGTACACATTTCATCTAATTGTCAATACTTTCCATAAAGTATTATATGTTATATGCGTGCAAACTATTATATATACTTTTATATATTTTACCTCCACAATACATGACCGGGTCGTATGGTCAAAAAGCCTGGTATAAATGGAAATCTAGAATTTGGAAAAATATATAATTACTTATTTACTTCAAATTTTAACATAACATTTAACCAGATAAAGGTGGATGGATAACCCATCCAGAGATTTCGAATAGCAATATACGGTAATAATTCCTATAATTTATTCGAATGAGAATCGAGTACCTACACTTATAATAATAATAAATAAAACTTTATTTAAAATTTGCATAATATACTAATTCATAGCAAAATACATAAAAAAAATTGGTTGTCTGTAAAGTCGGTTTACGGACGATAATTTAACGTGACAACGTCATAACAAAATTTCTTTCCCGTAACGTTACAAGGAGCGTAACGGGACAATGAGTGTAACGGGACAACGAGCGTAACGGGACAATGAGTCATCCTTTTTCGTGCGTGCAGCCGGCGTTCATCGATTTATTAGACGTTGTCACGTCAAAAATAATTAAAATAGAAAAAAATAATAATAAAGCTATAAAAATATTGAATTATACTAGTAAACATTAACATTTAACAATTCATATTCAAATTAATTAAATAATTTAAAAAAATATTGATTGTCTGTAAAGTCGGTTTACGGACGATAGTTTAACGTGACAACGTCATAACAACATTTATTTCCCGTAACGTTACAATGAGCGTAACGGGACAAATGAGTCATCCGTTTTCGTGCGTGCAGCCGGCGTTCATCGATTTATTAGACGTTGTCACGTCAATAACAATAAAATAAATTAAATTACAATTGAAAAATTATTTACTGATAATATTAGAATTATTAATCTCTGGCGGGTACACACATGCATTTGTGTGTCAGAAATGGACCGTCATATTTAGTGGATAACACTTTTAGAATACTGTTAGGACTCATCTGTACCCCACTCATCAGAGACGCAGCTCTTTTGCGCATAATAGCATAAAAGTCTTCAGTATAATCAGTTATGCACAACGCAATATCTACTTTGCAAAGTCAAGAACGCAACGCCAATGCGTTGATTCATATTCGTATAAGTTGACAGCACTAGACAACACTAGTGCTCTCAACTTATACGAATATAATTAGAATGTATTGGTCCACATCTCTCATCTAAGATCATAATGTTTTGTGAAGTTATGTCCGTGTTAATATTTTAGAGACGGGCACAGTCGAATTCCTATTCAAACCTAGATAAGCCCGATAAGAAGGTACTTCTTTTGTATTTGTACAAAAGATGGTTGGTTTGGATGGTGCAGTCCAATGACTTTATAGTTAAGTTTTCAAAACATGTTTAGCAAAATCACCAACAACTATGGGATAAACGACGCAGCGCAATCACTATTTCTGTAACCTGAAATTTTGAAGACTTAGTTTTAAGTCCGACTGGGCAAGTACCCCTGTCCTACAAAAGATCGCAGCAAGAATCTTGTGTTATGTTCCTGTGGCGAGGAGGATATCCAGGTGCCTTATAAAGAAGATAAGCCATCAGTATAGAAGCCAGTCTTTGCTTTCCAACACACATCTTGCGATTTCATGGAAAATTTATGTAGTTACAGCCAAATAGGTAGGTATGTTTGTTTTCAAAACTTATAAAACCACTATACCTAAATTCACGTACTAAATGAATAAATTCAACAAATTTTTAACAGTTTAATGTGTCAAGTAAACCCGGCCGTATTTACTAGTCATTGGCGACCGGAAATAGGCATATGAAACAAGGCCTCCACTTCCGCTAGACAAAACGTAATACCACAGTTGTAAAAAATTGTAATTTTATCTGATTCTGTGAGGGTAGTTTTGTTTTTAGTGTAGTTTTTGAGCTTGTGCACTTTAAACGTTACGTTCTGCAAGGTTAATCTGCCAAATAATTGGAGAATAATTGTGTCTGGCCGCCGACGCTGCTCAAGACAGAAGCAATGTATTGTGTGTTTAGTTTATGGATGGGTTTCGGAACCAAAGTGGCATACAAAGAAAAGTTCCTGCTTGAAAGATCCTGGTCAAGGCTTGATGGTTTTTAGTTACTGCAGTCTATCGAAGCGAAGTGTTAACCGCGGTACTTGTTACTCCATCAGTCTCGCAAAATTTCATATTCCATCAAGAAAAGCCTACACCACAAAGTATGTATGATAACAGGCCATTGATCGCGCAACAAACACCTCTTCAAGATTGGTGTCAGCTAACAGTTCCTTAAAGTTGTATAAAGACCGAGGAGACACCACCTTTTCTGCAAAAGTGTGAGCTTCATGCGGGCAAGGCTTCTAAACAATACCAAAGCGATAAAGCAAGTACTGAGCGACATCGGTGACCTACTATCTTAATTACTGGTTTGAGCTCAGGTGGTATGAGTAACCGACCACCCTCATGTTGCTCTGTCGGTCACCTACGCACAATGGCACAATTACGAGGCATACTCATGTCCAAATAACCAAATATTGAGGACCTTTTAAAATGATTTTGCAGTGTTTCTAGCGCAAGGGACAAAGATAACTGGTCTTCTGCTGGCAGCATAGCACTGCCTAAAACCCTAAGCTAACCCTAACCGTTACAGGCACTCAGTAGAAGGTAGTTTGGCTGCGATCTTCTGTCTGATGAAGGTACTTCTTCTGGCCTGTTTAGTCTAGTTCAAGACTGTCTCATCAATTTTAGAGGTGAGCCATAATTTGGATTATATTTACAAACATTGTTGCCATAGAGCATACGGTAAGACATATTAGAGTGCTTCTTAATATCACCAGTCGGCAGGTGGCAGATATTGCCATATATTTTGATGCTACCATGCCACGTTGTGGCACAGAATCCTAATATTGGATAACCTTGCTCTAGTTTTAATGAATTCCAGGTCCATTGTGTGATCCAGAAATAAAACTTTATTTACAGTGTAGACTAGTAGCCTGTCAAGTCAGAAATTACCAGACATAATAAAAAATCCGTTGTGTGGCCCTCGGAGTGCCGCTGTGACTCCAACCACCAACGTTATAGTAGCAAGTCAGATCGATCCGAAAGACTCAAGAAGAATATAAAACAGAAACAATTCTTTTCTAGTGTGTACTACGTTGATTATAGGTTATCATATTTCTTATTGACTATAGAAATCTCAGAATCGAATGCTAAAATGACGTACGAATGGCATCCCAAAGATCTTGTTTTATTCTCAAGTTGTTATACTTTATACCTTATGGTTTAAAGTATCATTCGCATTGCCAAGGTTATAATTAAAGAAATGTTGTATTGTCCGCGCATAGACCTATTCCTACAATAATTATAAGACTAAATTGTTAAAACTATTCTCCCTAGATTAATTCTCCACACATTTCGAATTTATTTGTTGTTATTTGAATGACTAGTAGATATAAGTTAGAAAATAAGTAACTACCTTATTATAGCCAATGTTATGCATACCGTAACTGTCATATGTATCAGATGCAATACTATGTAATGTTTCCTATAAATGTATAAATACATATGATGTGGTTGTGCTAAATAAATAAATAAATAAATAAATAGACCCAATAATACTGGAGTCTTACAACTATGTATCTCTTAATGTGAAAACTCTTCGCTTGAATGAAACAGCGTGTTACAGAGTTAACAGCTTTGTCTTTTTCGTACATGTAATGATATTCATCTATTCACAACACAACACTAATATAACTTATTGAGTGGCAGCGGCACACCGGCGGCCTGACACAATAGGTTTACAATTATGTCGAGCGTTCCAACAATTGAGAGATAGAAAAAGAAGAGAAAAGGAGTTCTAAAAACCCTACTTACTGCAGAAAAAGAAGATTGGAATCTTCTGTAAGAAGTAGGTACTTTCACAGTCGCACTCATATACATAGGTTTGGTAAAGGATTCGTTTGTGCCTCATCTCTCAAATATTTCAAAGTCATAACTAAATAATTAAATATATTTTTGTCATAAGCTGTATGCTGCTAAAACCGAGGCAAAAGGTTAGTTTATAGTTTATAAATAGCTAAAACGATTAGGTATAGAAAGTTTCTAATGTCGCATTAGCTATAATTTTACAGGTAGGCTACAAAGACACAAGAATTTTGTTGGCATGAAGCCATATTCTAAGCAAATAGTTATTACAAATAAAAATTACAAACTTGTATTACCTGTTTTCTTCGCTGTATCTCTTCGGTAGTAATTCGTTTGGCAAAATGTAAACGGTACGGTTATGTATCATTTCTATTAAAATATAAACATTTGTTTATTTTGTTATAAACTATTCAAAATCGACTAAACATTTTTATATGGAAGCACTATTTAAAAATATTAATCACTTTTTCTCGAGCATTGATACTGCGGTATAAAGTCTGCTGAATTCAAAATATTTCGCGCCATTTTTGGTATGCTTAATTCACTGAGACTATTGTTTTGATGCAAAGGTAACACTTTTTACAGCCACATTTTTACGTTGTTTATGATAATTCCCGCCATCACGTTGTTTTGAGGGCGGGCGTACGTTCCGCGCTCGATGGCGAACTAGGGGGTTGAACGGTGGAACACTTATAAGGGCTGGTATTGTATCGAATGCCAAGAATTACGTGTTGGTCGTAGCGTGTAGAAACGTAATGAGCCTTGGACACAAAGAATGTTCAAAGTGGACCTTTGCACTCACTGTTTAGGTTCTGCAGACGACATTTTTATTTTGTTATTTATTACTAAATCCTGTGACCTTTTTAAAAAATTTGGTCTAGAAAAACTATTTACGACCTATATAAATTAGAATTTAATTTTACCATTGTTAATATTAGTTACAAATGTTTATTTTAGTAAAACAGTTTGCATGTTGAAAACAATATGGCGACTATAAAGTTAACACTGTTCAAATAGAGAACGGAATTTATGATTTTACGCGTTTTTTATGTAGAATATATGGCATTATTCTACCATTAATAGCTTTTTAACTTATTATGGCATGTAGTTCATACAAGAGGTGGGTCAATGGCCATTAACACCTACATTATCATAATTTAAAACAACGTAACGTGACCAACCATTTTCTTAGTCATAAAGTGACACGATAACATGACGCTATAGGTCAAGCTATGAAACAAAAATCATACCACGAAGAAATTAAGTGATTCAAGTCGAATTATACGTAAAGTCTAAGAAATTATACAAATATTAATATGGCAAAAAAGAAAGTTGAATCATGATTCAGAGAAGGGTCATTTCAAATAAATAGCTATTGTGAATACGGGAGTTGTAAATAGAACAACCTTCTTTGACCAAATCACAAACATTTCGTACTCAGAAAAAAAAACAGCGATTTAACTCAACTTAAATTTTTTTTTTTATTGCCATTGGTTGCAGACGAGCAAGTGGCCCACCTGATGGAAAGTGGTAACCGCTGCTCATGGACTTCAGCAATGCTACCGTGAAAGAAGAACTCTCTTTAAACCTCGTTTGAAGAAGGACATATCATAGCGCTCGGGAAACACCGAAGCTGGCATTAATAATTAAGATAGGTAATTGCAACTCTAATTGTGTGATTATAAATCTAATATTATATCTTTCTTGTATGAAGAGAGTGATTTATACAAATAGAATATTTTGAAAGAAGGAGAAAAGCCAGGTTGTGTGAATCCTAAACTGACATCCGTACATGAAGTTTGTAATAAAAGTGATTGATGCAAGAGGGATATGCTAGGATCGGAGCAAGTAGTATTCATCTGAGGAAGAGCTAATATGAGGCGTAAGTCAAAAATAAAATTATTCAGTTATAATATTTGCCATGTGATGGGAATAATAAATACATTATGCTTGCCACTATTCTGCAGTGTGTCCGGAGTTTTAGAATTAATCAAAATCCAAGTAGAATCCATTTTGTTTGACGTTTTCTTTTATTTTGTTTTATTTGTTTAATTTCACTTGCATGTAGTGAATGAGCTCAGCAAAGCATACTGAAGACACGCTAGTGCTAATTGAATATATAATAACATATAAAAAAAGTCGACTTACACATTAGATTTAATTTCTGCAACTTTACAAACATTGTTATTTCAATCTTTGTAAACTCCTCAAAGAACACTCGGACACAGAATAAGTAATTGTGGATCACATAAATGTTTGTCCGGTTTAGGAAATGTACCCATAACACTCGACAGTGAAGAGCCGACCACTTAACCACTACGCCATTTGTGCAGTCATCCTTACTAATATTATAAATTCGAAAGTAACTCTGTCTGTCTATCTGTCTGTTACCTTTTCACGGCTAAACCACTCAACCGATTTAGATGAAATTTGGTACAGATATAGCTTAAAACCTGGGGAAGGACATAGGCTACTTTTATAGATGTAGGTACCACGCGGGCGGAGCCGCGCAGAAGCTAGTATTATATAAATCGAGTATTTTAATAAATTGGGCTTATAAGGCTCTACAGACTTTTTAAATGATACATTATAATAAATATTGTTACTACCAATTTGCCACTGTTCGTAAAAGTATCTTTATCAGGTTTAGTATTTATTTTCTGCATTTTTACTTTGTTAATATTATTATCTCCCTTTTAATTAAATGACTGTATTAATTTTTGCATACCGTAAGGTAGAATTTATAACGATTCCGACAAACATGTAACCATCATAATTTGTAAACCTACATTCTATGCAAATAAATATTTATATTTCTATTTGCATGCATTACATCTCTGCCTAGCCTTTTATATGTATGCATAGGTTGATGCTACATTAAGTAAGTAAAAAAGAGGCACAATACATTTAAATTCTAGAAGTTTATCAACCCTACGTTGATTGTTTGATCAGATAAGGCTGGACGGAATTGAGTTTGAATATAAAGTTGCGTCCAACCGAGTACAGGGCAATCGTCTACTTGCCCAAGCTTGTATGGGTGTAATATTCTACATACATATATTGATGCTTGTATGTCTATTCCCAAATAGGGTGGGCGAATATTACCCATTAAATCAAATGTTTTAAGTATTACGCAGTAGCGGCCAGATTATTTCGGTTTTATTTTATTTTACTATTTTTGTGTTTTCCGGTAAAACTCCAGACTTCGCGCGGCTAATAAGAATTTCTCAACGTGAAAATTCAGTCACACTTTATCTAAATTAAATTGTTATTGGGATTTTCCATCAAGGAATTAGCTGTACGGAGTTTGGAACTATGCCCGGTAGATAGCAATCGGCTTGCCCTTTATTATGTGAGACCAAAAAATATAGTTGGCAAAATGTGTGTCCCGAAATCCAAGTGAATCCACTACTTCCAGTTCAATGAGACAATAGAATATCGAGTGTGATAATTTAATCATCATAATATATATAAATTACGTGTCACGTTGTTTGTCCGCTATGGACTTCTAAATTACTGAACCGATTTTGATCAAACTGCGTAATTATCTGTAATTTGGTCCAACTTAAAAGATAGGATAGTTTTATCTTAATTTTTTTTTTCATGTGTCTACAACGTCTGTCTGGACAGCTAGTCTATTTATATGTTATCAGGTCAAACCATAACTTGACTTCTTCAAAATTATAATAAACCACAAATTAGTTTTATCTGCCTTAACAATGTGGGTGTAATACATCTCTACCAACTCCCTGCTGCTCACTGCTGTGCATGAGGTTTTCGGTATGAATATCGTGTCAAGCCAGCAAAATGTTATAGGGATTTTTTTTCAAGAAATTCTCAATAGTAGTCTACAGTTAGGAAGTTAGGGGTGTTGTATACCTCCATGCCTTGGAAAGCAGGTCCCGCGCCTAATCTCTCTCTCTGTTCGGATTTTGAGAGTTACGAAACAGAGACTGTACTTGTGTTGGTGCATACACTTGTGCGCTATAGTATCTCCTGCGCCCATGGCGGGTCTTTATTAAGATTCGCAGTCGAAATTCTAATTTGAATTTTTATTATAATTATATATATTATTATTTGACTATAAACTACCATACTTTACACAGTGTATAGAAGGTTTCAACATATATCCACCTAAGATAAATTAATTCCCATCCATTTTCTGTCTTATTACGTTATGAGGGCAAAAGTCATTCGTCAACAATGAAAAGGAAGATTTTTCCCACACCTTTATTTCACTATTACAACTTCTAATCGTGGGTAAATCAGATGTACCATGCTAGAGGCCTGAGATCATTTGATCATCTATTTTTTTCTACCAAAGATATTTCTCGCTCTAGGGTCTGTCATAATGGACCATAAGCGGTCTTTTTTCTTTTTCAAAAGGACAACTTCCGCAATAGTAATAACTCTAGTGCCGCGGGGTTTTTACAAACATTCAAACAACTAACACGAAAAACACCCAGACTCGGAATAACTATTTAAATAATAAATAATAATATCAGCCCTGTATTAAACTGTCCCACTGCTGGGCACGGGCCTCTTCTCACTATGAGAAGGGTTAGGCCATAGTCCACCACGCTGGCCTAGTGCGGGTTGGCAGACTTCACATATCTTCGAGAACATTATGGAGAACTCTCAGACATGCAGGTTTCCTCACGATGTTTTCCTTCACCATTAAAGCAAGCGATAATCAACTATTTAATACGCATTTAACTTCGAAAAGTCAATGATGCGTGCCTTGGGTTCGAACTCGAGACCTCTGCATGGCAGTCCAACGGTTTTCCACTAGGCTATCGCTGCTATAACTATGTGGATCACATATTTTTTGAACGGTATGAGGATTCAACACGCAACACTCGGAGCAATGATAGTGCCGAGGCGAAAACTTAAACCACTACGCCATCCGTGCAGACATTGAAACAAAGGTTTTTTTTATACCACTAAAGTGACAATAATCATACGGTCCCACCTGATGGTAAGTGGTCACTGTAGCCTAAGGACGCCTGCAACACCAGAGGCATCACTTGCGCGTTGCCGCCCCTTTAGGAAAGGAAGTGGGAAGGAGAAGGAGCAGGAAGGGGGAAAGAGGGTGACTGGGCCTCCGGCACTCACCGAACGAAACACAACAGTAGGAATACTGCTATTTCACGTCGATATTCTTTGAGAGTGTAGTCCTTCCCCGGTCGAGCATCAGCGAAATCGAAATCAGCGAGGCTCTACTACTCATACTGTGAAAGCTCCCAGACTCGGAAGAACTGTTTGGGAATCAAACAAATTTTGTCTCGTTTGTGGATCAAACTCACAACATTCAGTGCAGAGGCTGTGACGAGGCGACCACTTACACCACTACACGCACCATGCAGACATTGGCACAAAGTAGGTACAATCACCCAGTCTCAGAACTACTGTTTCGGCCTCACACTAAGTTTGTCCCGTTTTCGGATCGGATCTGTAATACTCGCCGCAGAGGCAGTATCAAATTAATTCCACCTCATCATAGCCGTATCATTCCCAAATACACATTTGAAAAACACAAGTCTAATAAATAAAATTAATATTTTTTCATGTGTAATTAGTTAATTAAAAACTTAAATATAATGTTATAATTTATAACTAGCTGTCCCGAAAGATGTTGTCCAACACACGAAAAAAAAAAATTAAAAAAAAAAAATTTTAGCCATTCTCGAATTCACTTGAACAAACAAAAAATTTCATCAAAGTCGGTTCAGCCGTTTAGGAGGAGTTTAATAACAAACACACGCACAGAAGATTTATATATATAAAGATATCAGTTCTGTATATAAGTAGTCCCACTGCTAGCACGGGCCTCTTTTAGTATGAGAAAGGTTAGGCCATAGTCCAATCCTTCTCCATATAATATATGTACATAGATTCACTCCTGTTTCCCAGAGGGGTAGACAGAGAGTACGGATTTCTATTTGCTACGATTCTGACACACTGCTCTGGCTTCATTCGCTTCCATCCATATAATATTTGTTTATGTAATAAAAATTTCAACAATTACTCAAGGTTCACAAAGGTTTTTATACAAAATGTATGACAAGAGGCGTAGCGAGAGGCACTCATATCTATGTAGGTAACTTTATGTGCAATAGTTAGTATACCGGAATATATGGCCCATAACCATAACTATTCATACCATCAACATTCTGCTTACCTCACTGATGACTTTGGCAATTATTATTACGTATCTACATTACTTCATAATACTTTATTTTATCTTTAGCTCTCGTGCTTAAAAGAAAAAAATGTCGTAGAGGAACTGTTTTTCCGAATTAAAAGTACCTTACATCATAATTCGAGGCTTAAGCTTAGTATTAAGGTAATAATAACATTTTAACAAAAATATAAATAACGGACATTGAAAATGTATGTTTTTTTGTAACTTTTGACTAAGCTCTTAAGACGAAACAAGGGCCGTTTTTCCATACAAACGTAGTCCACCGTTTCTTCCGTGGATAATGCAAGTAGCGCAATAATTTTTGCAAGAAATATATGGCCTCTATTGGCATGTACCTAAATTTTCCTTTTTTTCATAAATTAATTATTAAAAGAGACATGAGCCTTCAAAAACCTCAAGAATTGGGTAGATTTTGCGCTGTGTTCAAACACGCAGAAAACAAATTTGACTAGATGATATAAAAAAAGGAAAACATAGGAACACGGCTAAGCTAGTCGGTAATAATCCTGAGATGCGATGACATTTCCCATTGCCATTCAAAACAATGGCGGCATGCATAACTATAAACCTTGTAAAAGTGAAACTGTTACTATCCAAATTCAAAATGAACGATGACTTTATAGTAGAGTTTAAGCAAAACATGCTAGAAGTAGTTTAGACGGATCCAACTTGGCAACAAAACGTCAGCTGATATATTACTGTAAACAAATATTGTGTGCCAACGCTACGTCTGTAGAGTGGAATCACAGAGGAAACTACGTCATCTATACTAATATTATAAAGCTGAAGAGTTTGTTTGTTTGTTTGAACGCGCTAATCTCAGGAACTACTGGTTCGATTTGAAAAAGTCTTTAAGTATTGGATAGCCTATTTATCGAGGAAGGCTATAGGCTATATAACATCACGGTACGACCCACGGGGGCGGCGCAGTAACGATAAACGTGGGTAAAACCGCGGGAACATCTAGTTTTAGATAAGTTGAACTTTGTACAGTAAATGTTCATGTAGAATAGCAGCGATAACCTAGTCGGAGACCGTTGGACTGCCACGCAGAGGTCTCGAGCTCGATCTCAAGGCGCGCATCTCTGACTTTTCGAAGTTATGTGCGTGTTAAATAGTTAATTATCGCTTGCTTTAACGGTGCCGGTGAAGGAAAACATCGTAAGGAAACCTGCATGTCTAAGAGTTCTCCATAATGTTTTCAAAGATATGTATAGTCTGTCTCACGCACTGGGCCAGCGTGGTGGGCTATGGCCTAACTCTTCTCACACTGAAAAGAGGTCTGTGCCCAGCAGTGGGACAGTTTAACAGAACACAAACAAAAAATTGTAGGGCAAGCCAGGCTTTTGGGTTATAGGTACGGCAGGTACAGCCTATTGCGCTATTATTTTAAGGAGTCGGATTACAATTTCCAAAGAATATTAATAGTCATCTAATAATGTTATTTTATCCATTGATAGGTTCTATAAAAAAGTTAAGCGATATCAATAAACAAAAGCAGCATTGTATAACTAACAATGTCGTTAATTCACTAGGATTGTATTATCAAAACATTGCGGTGGAGGGTTCAAGTTCTATGACTCGGTTCACGAAATGTGTTGCTTTTATAAACATTTATATTATCAATAGCTTTTGTCCGAGGCTTCGCTCGCGTTAATTTAGAATTTGACAATCAATTCGGGTTGTCCTCTCCTTGTAATAATATAATTCAATCATGATTCGAAAGACACGTGGCGCCATCTATTATCATAAGAACGTTGTTGTTGTTTTCCTCGGGAACAGTAATTTTTTTTGGGATGAAAGGTAGCCTATGGCCGTTTCTGTTCACCTGTCAACGTATATGCAAAATTTCAGTGGTTTAGGCGCGAAAATGAGTTTGTTTGTTTGTTACCTACAAACAAACAAACTCATTTTCGCTTTTATAATATTAGTTAGGATTAATTTATTTAATTATTTCTTCGCTAGTTCCGTGACTCAAGTTTGACCGATTTCGACGGCGCGACGACTTTATCCATATATTTTTAAAGATCTTCGCTAGTTCTGTGGTTCAAGTTTGCGCCCGATCTGGACGTTTCGACTCGTGAAAAGCCGTATTGGTATTTTCTGTTAGGAAACTATCTATAGTAGTACGGAGCCTGAATAGTTTGTAGTCTCACCATCCCATTATATTCGACTAGCTGACCCGCGCAACTTCGTCTGCTACACATCAGAGAATATTCCCCGTTTTTGCAACATTTTTCAATGATGCCCCGCTCTTATTGGTCGTAGCGTGATGTTATATAGCCTATAGCCTTCCTCGATAAATGATCTGTCCAACACCAAAAGAAAAATTTGCAAAAACGGAGAAAGTTCTTGTATGTGACGCAGACGAAGTTGCGCGGGTCAGCTAGTACTACACTATAGCCGGCAATATTTGGTGTTTCACTACCTAAAAGCAGGTGATTGTAGTAATGATTGGAGCAGCCACTACTTACATTCGCGTAAACATAAGACAATATTAAGTCACAACTACAACTTGTAAAAAAAAAATGGATAGTTGGCTATTAAAGAGGGGATTAAATATAATGACCACCAAAAATACTAATTGCGCAGCAAAATATGCTTACTAAAATATATCATAACGAGCACCTATACGCCTCAAATCACTGCATTCCGTCTCGGAAGGGTTAGGTTATGTTAGGTTCCTTCCTAAACCCACCCAAAAATAGGAGCACCGTCGACTTATTTTCATCTCTTTAAATGTATTTTGCTGTGCAATTTGGTGATCATTTACTATTTTTGACTGTTATATTTTACAATATCTGGTGATAAGTTAAACAAGCCATTAAAGAGTGGCTGTAAGATTTTTGCCTGTTCTACTCATTGATTGTTTTGCTGAACGTGGCAACAGGTATATGTAAATGTAAATTATTAGTATAGTTTAGTTATTGTAACCTTGTTCATAAGTGTTACTCTGTAACCTAAATGAATCAAAATATTGATTTGATTTGATTAATCTTTTTAAGAATGTGCGCAAGCGACATCACTACAGTGTAAAACAGATCTGTCTCTTGTGCCTAATTAACCTGTGTGATTGCAGCCTTGCCCTTTCTTCCCCTATTTTCTTAATTTCTTTCTCATATCTCTCTTCTGTTTTAAGCTTTTTCATCACATGCCGGTGTGGATTCAGATCTTCGTAATAGGGGGCAATCCTGTTGTCGTTTACCGGATACAGTTTCAAATGTTTCCATTTCGAAGTGCTGCTATTAAAGATTTCCAAAGTTAAAACCCAATTCATATCCACCAAACAGAGTGATTTAGGAGTCCAAGGAGCTGATGAAAAAAGACAATTACACTTTATTCGATAACGAATCAAACCTGACACCTTATCCACGACAGTCACATTACTTTTACGACACTTACACGACAGTTACATTCACACATCACATTAAACACATTATGTATATTATTATTAAATTTTCAATAAACTTATTACATATTTATTTACAATAATAAAATAAAAAAATACATATGTATTTTAATTTAAAATTATTATAATTTATATATTACTCTTCTTATCCATATATAACTAACTTAGTTAAGAAATAATTTGTATTGATATTTCCGAGCACCAAGTTAACCAATTTGTGATCCATGTAGGTACCCACAGGACAGGTTTTGCCTAGTGTGGGACTAACGGATATTGCGTACATATTGTAATGTGTTTTTCGTAATAAATATTTTTATTATTTATTTATTTAAGTAAAGTAAAATTGAATCATTCAAGCAATTATTTTTAAAATGCGAAAGTTAGATGAATTTTATCTTCAATTTACCATGTAATGTTTGCAACCAAATAATAATAAAATGCAAACTGAACCAAACATAATCATTTAGGTTGCTACTGTTATCGATATAAGACAATAAATTGTATGCCCATAATAAATAATGATTATTATTTGTTTTTATAACCTAGAAAAATATTCTATGGTAATAAAAAGTCTTTGCCAAACTTTTTATACTTGTTCTTTACTTTTAATGTTTTTACGCTGTAGAAAATAACTCTAACTTTTAGCACACATAACACATCTATGTTCCAAAAATTTTGTGCCGCATCACACGCCAACTACTATAGGGTTGGCAAAGTTTAATATAAGTGTATTTTACGCAACGGAAATTAAACGTAATATGGGGTAAAGTAATTCTGTGTAGACGTATGAGGGGCAACCTTGGACTCTTTACTGATGACGTCGTACTAGGATTGAGGTCAATTATTCATAGTTTGTGGTAAGACGGGGTTATTTGCTCTAGATACATATATTCACGATTTTTATGTCATTATATAGGCAGAGGTGATTTACACTTATATTTATTTATTTATTTCGTCAACTATATAAAATCAGACTTGTTTACTTCCTTGTTGGCATAAAATAATGGATAATATCAGCCCTGTATTAAACTGTCCCACTGTTGGGCACGGGCCACTTTTTAATGTGAAGGGTTAGGCCATAGTCTACCACGCTATCCCAGTGCGGATTGGCAGACTTAACATATTTTCGAGCCCACTATGGAGAACTCTCAGACATGCAGGTGTCCTCACGATGTTTTCCTTCACCATTAAAACAAGCGATAATTAACTTTTGAGCTGGGACTTCACGACAAGGCATTAAATAATAATAATAATATTCTATCACATACACACAACACCATCTAGCCCAAACTAAGCAGAGCTTGTACCATGGGTACTAGACAATGGATAAATATATATTTATATACTTAAATTTTTTTGTATACATAGAAACACCCAGACCAAGACAAACATCCATGTTCATGCAACAAATGTTTGACTTGTGCGGGAAATGAACCCGCGCGACCTCAGGCGTGGCAATCGCTTACACTAACCACTACGCCATCGAGTCCGACTAATAATCTATACTAATATTATAAAGCTGAAGAGTTTGTTTGTTTGTTTGTTTGAACCCGCTAATCTCAGGAACTACTGGTTCGATTTGAAAAATATTTTAATGTTGGATAGCCTGTTTATCGAGGAAGGCTGTAGGCTATATAACATCACGCTACGATCCACGGTGGCGGCGCAATAACGATAAACGCGGGTGAAACCGCGGGAACATCTAGTAATAAAATAATATTAAAACAAACGAAATATTCCGTTTGGTTCAACCCTATACCAGTGGGTATGCTAATCACGCTGTGGTCACGCTATTTTCCGCTCGATACTGACCCCTTGTTAGTACACTGATACTCCGCACGGTGGGCTTCGAAGACCACTGTCTGGGCCATTGACCAGACACTTTTTGTAGCAGTGTTATTGTAATATTACTGTACGATAGAACGAGACAACGCTATACACAGAGTGTACTTGTCGCTCTTTCGCTATATTAAATCTATACTAATATTATAAAGCTGAAGAGTTTGTTTGTTTGTTTGAACACGCTAATCTCAGAAACTACTGGTTCGATTTGAGAAATTCTTTTAGTGATGGATAGCCTATTTATCGAGGAAGGCTATAGGCTATATAACATCACGCTACGACCCACGGGGGCGGCGCAGTAACGATAAACGCGGGTGAAACCGCGGAAACATCTAGTTACTTATATTTCTCAAACACCGAACCCAAGACGTCATGCACAGCAGTCGCATTCATTACCGCTATTACTCTATATGCAATGTCCTAAAATGGATTTTACAACCTAGACTTGATCATAGATGTTTACATCCCCCGGGAACACAACCCGGCATTGCCGACGTAATATAATTTCTAATGTATTCAACAAACTTCACATAATATTCCACAGGGAAGTTTAGTGAAAGCATACTCATTCCCTAAAGGATTAGACCTTATTTAGAATTGATTAGATAGTTATTACTTTCTCGCTGACTGACAAACTCGATGGCGCAGCGGTAGTTAATGCGATTGCTGTATGGCAGGTCTCGGGTTCAATGCCGGAGTCAACAAAAAAGTGTTGTTTTTGTTTAGTAAGGACAACTCTCGCACTAGGAATGATTCCTGTGTCGCGGGGGACCTTACAAACTTTTACACAACGGACACAAAGAATATCTAGACTGGAAACAACCATTTGTGGATCACACAATTTTTTGCCCCGTGTGGGATTCGAACCCACAACACTCGAGCAGTAGCAGTGGGCAAGCGACCATTTGAACCTCTACCGTGCCGTTCGTGTAGTTAACAGTATGTCTATTTGTTAATCCTAATCCTAATTTCCTAATCCTAATCCTAACTATCCTAACTATCACTACATATTATAAAACAAAGTCCTCCGCCGCGTCTGTCTGTCTGTCTGTTCGCGATAAACTTAAAAACTACTGCACCGATTTTCAAGCTATTTTCACCAATGAATAGAGTGGTTCTCGAGGAAGGTTTTGGAGGACTAAAATATAACGATATTTGTTGGAGGTGTCAGACAAAATTAGCCGTCTGGATGCTTTCAACGAAAACGCTGCCTAAAAACCCTTTGAGATATAACAAAATAATGTATGGTGGAATTGTGTATCTTATATAGGTCTACAGAAAAGTCCGCAATGGCATATGTCTATCTCTTAAGGATAACATACTATATCCATTGTAATACTTTAAAAAATAGGCAATTATAAAGCGGTAATTGGATAGCTATTTACACAAATACGGTATTAATCCTTATCATTTTAAATACGTTAGTTGGCTTAA